>JAUMIR010000001.1:204416186-209416186 GCA_030847615.1 Gambelia wislizenii
AAAGAACAAATATGAAAAATAGAGGAAAAAAAGATTGTGAAAAATGTAAGTACAAAAATACATAAATATAGATCAGAATATAGGTATAAGTGTTGAAAAAATCAAAAAAAGAAAAAAATATCAAAAATATAAAATAATAACAGAAGTACACAGTCGTGTCAAAAAGGTGAACTTACAAAAATACAAAAGCAGGGAGAAGGGGAAAAAAGGGAAAAAAGAAAAAAAGAACTCAGTACCACATTACCACAAAAAAGAAAAAGAAAATAATAGTAATTACTTTAGTTGTAAGCTGAAAAATTTAAAAAAAAACAAAAAATTGAATGGCAAAATCAACAAGACCAATAAACAAATAAACAGATGCTTTATAGTTATTTCACTTCGAGAGCCTACAACAATTGCCCAATAAAACAAAAAGAAAGAATAAAAAACAAAAAAGAAAAAAGCAAAGAAAAAAGAAAAAGAAAACAAGCCTAACCCGTTTCCACCGGGGTTGGTAAAACAATACTACACAGATAACAGATAACTCAGAGTCAATCCAGTCCCATGAAAATAATGCGCTAAATACAGAGGAGAATTATGGTCTCCCAAGATCAAGATCCACGGACCTTTTCTAATCAGATTCCTTTCAGTTTACCCCGTGGCGTCTGGCGGCTTCTGCGAGTGGTGAGTTTGCCTCTCGCCCCACTCTTCATCCGCAGCGGCTGGGAACCGCCATTCAACTTCATCGTGCCCACTTCACCCACACTCACCTCTCTCTACAGCGGGTAGCACGCCCAAGCTTATTTCTGATGGCACCTTTTTGGACCCCCTCGCCTGGGGGATCTTTCGTTAGGGGATTTAGGGGCTTTCTGGCCCCCGATGGCTTTACCATCTACCGCTGCAGAGGCTACAGGACCGGAGCCCCTCTCGATTGGTCTTTGCCTCGTTCTGTCCCAGACCGGAAGTCAAATATACACAACATTAAAAAGGCCAGGAGACGCAGCTCCTGAGGCCGGGATCTAATCAGGAAAGACCTGCCAAAAGACATCCATCTTTAGTGCTTTTTAAAAGCTACTTAAGCTCATCATCTGACAGATCTCATTCAGCAGGCCATTCCATAAATTGGGGGCAATTACCAAAAAGGCCCTCTGGGAGGTTGCAGACAGCCTAGATTTTTGTGGCAGAAGCAAATTCCTCCCAGAGGACCGGAGTGCGTGGGGAGGATTGTATGGGAGGAGGCGGTTCTGAAGATAAGTTGGACCCAAGCTATTTAGGGCTTTAAAGGTAATAACCAACACCTTATACTGGGCCCAGAAACTGATAGGCAGCCAGTGGAGAGATTTCAATACTGGAGTTATATGGTCTCTCCGAGCTTTTCCCGAGACCACTCTGGCTGCCATATTTTGTACCAGCTGAAGTTTCCGGACCTAGCACGAGGGCAGCCCCATGTAGAGTGCATTGCAGAAATCTAGACGAGAGGTTACCAGCGCGTGCACCACCATCTCGAGGTCCCTTACTTCCAGGAAAGGGTGCAGCTGGTGTATCATCTGAAGCTGATAACAAGTGCTCCCATCCATTGCATTCACCTGACTCGTCATCTGAAGCGATGAATCAAGGAGCACCCCCAGACTGCGAACACAATCCTTAACAGAGAGTGTGACCCCATCCAGGACTGGAGGTTGCAACCCAACTCCTGGTTTCGCGGCTGCTACCATGAGCACCTCCATTTTGTCCGGATTTAATCTCAATCTGTTTTTCCTCATCCAGCCCATTACTGCTTTAAGACAGTCATTAAGAGGAGAGACGCCATTGGAATTTGAGGCCGATGATTGGGACAAGGAGAAATAGATCTGGAAGGGGATCCATGAGCATTTGAGCGAAGTTTTGGAAGGAATTTTCTAGTCAGTATTTGCCTTCTGGGGATGGGTTTTTAGAGTAGAAGAGAATCTTTCTTGGAGTTGCTCAATGTAGGACAAAGGCACTCCAGATATGTTAATGTTGTCTTAATGGGTGGATACTTTGCAACTGAAAGGGAGGAAGCAACTTTCTTTGTTTGGTAAGGGTAAACTAATGAGGGTCATTTACAGGTTTGAGTTTTCCAGCCATGGAAGATGGGATTAGCCAGGTGTACGTGCCTTCAGTTGCCTTGCAAATTAACATTTCTTTAGAATTTAGGTATCTTCTCCCTAAGTGCTGACTAAGCAATGTTTGTCTTTCGGTTTCCTAGCTGGGGACTCTCCCATGTTTTTATTAATGGCCACAGTGCGAGGAAGGCCACATGTTGACCTAATTATTAAATATTGCCAATTATGAATATGGGATGGGGGTGTCAGTGTAGGTAATGGGGGAGAGGTAACAGCAGCCTTTGTGATGCCACAGAATGTAACCCTGAGCTCTTTTGCCAGTAGAAGAATGATCCTGGATCCCACCTTGTGAGTGGCACCCAAACAAATCATTACATAAATGGAAAGAGCTTCTGGTCATAGTTCGATTCACAAATTTTAGATTTTTTTTCCACATTCCCTGCAAACTGACCAGGGATATGATTCCAATGAAATCATCTCTCTCTCTCTCTCTCTCTCTCTGGCTTTTCTTCGCAAACGAAGATTCAGGAAGGACTCATCCCACACTTTCTACAAGCGTGCTGATGAGTAAAAAGGCCAATCCGAGATAAACAAGTCCAGTTGCAGAAAGCACAGCAGAAGGTCTCCTTAGGTGATGTTTCTGGGTTGTGATTCTTTCTCCATTGTCGTTTCTCTTCAAGACTTGTTCGGCCTGAGTTCTCAAATAAAGCTGCAGCATTGTGGATAGTGCGACTCATGCCTCTCAATATGAGACCAGGGTGGACCATTGTTGGTGATCAATTTGGCCAAGCCTGAGATGTTGGAGATTTTCAGATGCCTCTTGCCATGCAAGCAGCCTCCAGAGCAGTAACGAGGCTGCTGCGTGGCAAGGGGTCCATTTTGGACGATGACGTTTCTCTCTCGGTGTTGTCCGTGACTGTTGCGGCTAGCATTGGAGGCGGCCGCGCTGTATTTTTACTCATGGACAACTTCAGTGAGTGAAAAAAAGTGCGGCTGCCTCCAATGCTAGCCGCAACAGTCATGGATGACACAGAGAGAGAAACAGCGTCATCCAAAATGGACCCCTTGCTGCACAGCAGCCTCGTTACTGCTCCGGAGGCTGCTTGCGCGGCAAGAGGCATCTGAAAATCTCCATTGTTTCAGGGAGTCCTTGTATCACTTTTTTGGAGCACTCCTTATGCTGACCCGTGGTGAGTTCACCATAGAGTACTATTTTTGGGAGGCGATGGTCCTCCATCCTAGAAACATGCCCTGCCCAGCGCAGCTGTGTTCTCAATATCATGGCCTCAATACTGGTGATCCCTGTTTGCTCAAGGACAGCAACATTCGTCACATAGTCAGTCCAGTGTATATTTAAGATTGTATGTATACAGCACTGATGAACCGTTCGAGGAGTCGTAAGTGCTGGCAATAGGTGACCCATGTTTCAGACCCATAAAGGAGAATAGACAGTACAATGGCTCTATACACACTGATTTTTGTGCTTCGCCTCAGGTGTTTATTACTCCAGACTCTTTTGTAAAGTCTTCCAAATGCACTATATGCCTTTGCTAATCTGTGATCGATCTCTTTGTCAGTCTTGGCATCTGAGGAGATGATGCTTCCCAGGTAAGTGAATCCAATAAATAAGTAAATATGATTCCATTTTAACTGCCATGGTTACATCCTATGGAATCCTGGGGTTACAAGTTGAGGGAGGGGCATTTAGAATTACCAAACAGGAAGCTCCTCTGGTGCCTTTGACCAAACTACAAGCCCCAGGATTCCCTAGGATAAAGTCTTGGCCATTAAAATGGAATTTAGAGCTACAATTGTGTAGTGTGAAAGGCCCCCACATCTACAGCTCACAGATGAACTTACAGAATGGAAAGCTATCCACTGACTTTGACATATTGTGTACAAACTGACGTTTCCTTCCCAAGCCTGCACCAATCATTTAAATCTTAATGGAAAATGATGATGATGAAGATGAAGATGAAGATGAAGATGAAGATGAAGATGAAGATGATGCATCACATCAGAGATGGAGTGAGCTCCAGAGGATAGTACTTGAACGAATGGATTCAAATTACAAGAAAGTAGATTCCATTAGAAAGAAAGTGGGGTTTGACAGTGGAATAGATTACCTTGGAAGGTTCTAGACTAGACCAGTGGAGGTCTGTAAATAAAATCTTACCAGTTGATTCCTGCAATAGCAGAGGTTGGACATGTCATGCCCCATGAGTCTGATGAGGGTATGGAATCAGAGGAGGAGGATAACACAGCAGGGAATGATCCTATGGACCCTGACACAGGTTTATCTACACCTGTGCCAGCAGCAAACCCTGCCAACCTGGAGGATCAAGCAGAAGAAGAGCCTGGTCCTCATGGGTTGGCACCAGTCCCAGCAGAGAGCCCTGCCAATTCAGATGAGGAAGAGGAAGAGGAGACAGACTTATCTCCACTATTATTCAGCCAGCAGAGATCCCAAAAGGAAGCTCAAAGAAGATCTCTGAGGCTTTATCAGAAATGCTGGTTTGTCAAGGAGCACCTGACAAAGCCTTGATTACTAAATATACTCCTTGGTGAACTATGGAGGCTTTTTCAGAGATCAACTGATCTTCCTGGTGAAAGCTTCCTGCTGGTTGTCTTTTACTCCATGTTCCTGTTGCCTTGCTTCCTGTTGCCTTGATTTGTGTTTAGAACTTGGACTGTTCCTGGCTAGGCTGTTGCCTGATTCTGTTGACCCATGGACTTGTTTTGATGCACGCTGACTGCTGTAAGCCCCTGACATTTTGGACTTTGTTGCTGGACTAAATCTTTGCAGGACCGTGTTTCCATCCCTTTATACTAATTAATAGTGTCTACCTTCCCAGATTTTGCTGCTTGTACTTTGTCGGCATCTAGCTGCTACAATATTCTGGACTAGATGGCCTTGTGGATCATTACCATCTCTAAGACTCTATAGTTCTACATGTCCAGTGATTTCTCTAAGGAAAGAACAAACTTTATAAAGGAGGCAAATACCAACAGCACAATAACTACGCTGGAGAAATCCTAGTTATTGTACACAGATCTTGGAATGTTTAGAAAGAGCTACAGTTCCTAAAGTTCTGGAATAAAAAAAATTGAAATGAAACTTAATAAAGCCTTAGTGTGAATACACCCCAAGTGACATGGTACTGGAATGGTACTGTAGAGGCGCAAGATCATAAATTACTTTTGGTGTCAGTTCCACATTCTTTTGCCTATTGAAATCCTCCAAAGCAAGGACCAGCTGTTCCTGCATAGGTTCATTGTCAGGCACTTCAAGAAAAATAAGGAATAACACACAAACACTGCTGAGAGCAAAAGAGCTTTGGTTGCAAGATGGCTGTTTGTAGGCTGCTAATTGTCAGTAGCAGTATTTAAAAAGTAAAATTAGTAGAAAATCACTCCAAAAGCTAGAGGAAATAAAAGGCAACACTCCAAAACTTTATCTGCTGGAAAGTTCATTTGCATTCAAGAGCCAAGTCAGTGAAATACGCTACAGTGCTTCATAGTTACAGGGTGTATTTGTTGATAAGCAAATTACATATAATCTGAGCCTTGGTCATTAAAACCAGCATGTTTGCTTCATTATCAGAGGAGAACTATGGAAAATGTGAACTCTCTGAAAAAGGACCTAAAAGGGAAACTATAACCACACTAC
This sequence comes from Gambelia wislizenii, assembly GCA_030847615.1. Classification (NCBI taxonomy): domain Eukaryota; kingdom Metazoa; phylum Chordata; class Lepidosauria; order Squamata; family Crotaphytidae; genus Gambelia; species Gambelia wislizenii. Next base: position 204,421,920 of record JAUMIR010000001.1, read on the forward strand.
ATTTCTTACAGAATGGCCTTACAGAATTTATGAGATGTAACCATGGACACCTCTGGGATTATTATCACATGGAAAGAACCCCACCAGTCTAGATGAGTTTCTTCTCATTCTCACTAGTTCTTAATTAATATGCTGTACCTCCTCTCAAATGTTGTTTACACAACTCTGCATTCTGCTTCAGGGTGACAACCTCCTGGAGAAGAAAATGTCTGCCGTGATCTGATTGGGGGACCATCTTACCCATACAAATGTACAGTAATCTTACCCATATGAGTGTACTCAGCAGGACTCATGGAACACTCCAGCATTAACATCCAGGCACAAAAAAGAACGGTACTAAAAGTCAGACTGATGATACTGGAAACCTCTTATCTATCCATCTACTAAAGCAGAAAGGACAACTTGTGGCTCTTCCAGATACTGTTGGACTTCAGCTCCCAGCATTCATCACCATTTATTAATCTGGTTAGTGTATGGGAGTTTTCCTTCAACAATATTTGGAGGGCCACAAGTGCACATGCCTAGTAAAGCAACAATAGTAATAGTAATGTTCATCCTTTTCTTCCATTAAAAAATAAAACAAAACAAAGCTTTTTATTCAAAAAAACTCAGGGCTTGTCTAAATGGTCAAAATAATCCTCATGGAATTTGCAGGGAATATGATTTGTCTTAATGGCAACCTGCATCAATGTGTCATATTGGAAGGGGGCAGCAAAAACTATGCCTGAAGAGTCTTCACAGCTTTTTCCGGAGTTTTTTAAAAGCTCCATGGGAAATGCACATTCCCACTCATTGGGACAAGCAATTCAAATTGTATCACTTTCCTATATGAGAGGAAGCACAAACCTGATTGGCTGGATGAGCACAGGGGGTGGGGCTTGCTAACAGGGCAAGTGCTCAATGCCACCATGTTTGATTTTCACCTTAGCAAGTGATTGCTAAGGTGATAAAACAGCAATTTGTATTATCTTTCTTTCTCTTTTTTTGTAAACATGAAATATTGCTTGTGTGCACCATGGAAAAAGTTTTTTTTTTTTTTTTAAAGGCAGTGGCAGATTTAAAAATACAAGTAATTCACTCACAGCCAGGATTGGCTATAGGGCATGCAAAGTTTATGGGGACTGTAAAACCATTAAGACAGGGCACAGTTGCTGTGAACTGCTATTACTGCAGAGCAATCCAGCTTTTTCAGGCTCATATAGGTGAGACCTCAGAGTGGATTCGTATAATGGCAGCCTTCAATTCCCACAGCTTTTATAGCTAGGCCTACTTGGCTATAGATGTTGAGTTACTCCATGTGCCTTCAGACTATCTCCTTAGACCCAGGAGAATGCAAAAGAGATGCTACCAGCGACAACAATGATAGTATAGTATCCACTTCTAATTTAGATGGTCTGCACTGGAGATCTTCTGAATCTACGGAGATTTTCACACAGGGCCAAAATGCCCCGTTACTACTCCGCCACCTCCTCTCCTGTTCCTGCCATGGAATAAGGTAAATCTTTCACACACTTACCTTAATTCCATGGCAGGAACAGGCTTCCCCTCCCCTGGCTTGCTGGCTGTAAATGCAACCATTGTACAGCTGCATTTACAACCGGGAACTGAAATCCCTGCTGTTCTCACAAGAGAATGGCCAGGCTGTAAATTTAAAAAATAACACCCCCCCAAACATCAAATCAGTTCACCAAGCAAAAAATACCTTTAAAGTACAGAATCAAAACAGGGAGGGTAAAATAAAGGGTGCCGCTTACTTGGATGTCCAGAGCATGCCAGGAAGTGCTCGGAATGGACCTCCCCTCTGCGACTGTCATTTCAGAACAGGAATGGGGCTCCTGTTTGCACACCTGTGATTCCATGACAGACGTGGAATGGGTGGTCTATTCACGATGAAAAATCATGAATACAGTCGTCCCTTCACATTCGCGGGGGTTCCGTTCCGCGGACCCCCGCGAATGTGAAAAATCCGCGAATAACTACACCCCTCCCCCTCCCTCCCCAGGCCTTCGCGGGGCCTTCCTAGGCCCCGCGGAGGCCTCACCGGCCCTCCCTCCCACCCTCCCCGGGCCTTCGCGGAGCCTTCCTAGGCCCCGCGGAGGCCTCACCGGCCCTCCCTCCCTCCCCGGGCCTTCGCGGGGCCTTCCTAGGCCCCGCGGAGGCCTCACCGGCCCTCCCTCCCTCCCTCCCCAGGCCTTCGCGGGGCCTTCCTAGGCCCCGCGGAGGTCTCACCGGCCCTCCCTCCCACCCTCCCCGGGCCTTCGCGGGGCCTTCCTGGGCCCCGCGGAGGCCTCACCGGCTCTCCCTCCCACCCTCCCCGGGCCTTCGCGGGGCCTTCCTAGGCCCCGCGGAGGCCTCACCGGCCCTCCCTCCCTCCCTCCCCGGACCTTCGCGGGGCCTTCTTAGGCCCCGCGGAGGCCTCCCCGGCCCTCCCTCCCACCCTCCCCGGGCCTTCGCGGGGCCTTCTTAGGCCCCGCGGAGGCCTCACCGGCCCTCCCTCCCTCCCTCCCCGGGCCTTCGCGGGGCCTCCGGAGGGCTTCCGGGCGTCCCGCGAAGGCCTCCCCACCCCTCCCCAGTTCTTTCACGGGGCCTCTGGAGGCCCCGTGTCGCGGTTTTGGGGGGGCCCGGGGGGGGGCCCTCCCAAAACCGCGAATAACCGAAACCGCGAATGTCAAGTTCGCGAATGTGGAGGGACAACTGTACATTATTCCAGAACAGGCACAGGAGCAGGACAGATGCGGGACAGAATGGGGTTGACGTCTGAAAGGGAAAACCTTTCCTGACCCTGTTCTGTTCCTGCCAGGGGTTATATAGCCCATGTGAAAATCTCCCCAGTGTGTGCTAGGATATTTAGTTTGAAAGAGTGGAATGGACAATGTGTTACTGAATCAACCAAATGAAGACCCAACTGTCCTTCTTGTCTTTAATTTAAATTACTCTAGCTTTAAGATAATAACAATAGCCCTGCTAGATCAGAACAAGGTCTTTCTAATCTAGCACTCTGTTCCCACCAACCACATGCTTATCGAACCTACAAACATAGCATGAATGTAGCATCCCAGTTCTGTTTGTTGACAACTAGTCTATTGCCTTTCATAACAGAGGCAGGCAAAACCCAGTCATCATGACTAGTGACTCTGAAAGTCTTAGGCTGCTGCCACACTGTAGAAGTAATGCAGTTTGGCACTGCTTTAACTGTCATGGCTCAATGCTATGGAATTCTGGGATTTGTAGTTTTTTAGCCTTCTCTGTCAGAGAACACTGGTGCCACAATAAACTATAAATCCCAGGATTCCATAGCAGTGAGCTGTGACAGTTAAAGCAGTATCACACATGACTGTTTCCGCAGTTTAGATGCAGCCTTATCCTTCATGAACTTGTCTAATCTCCTTTTAAAGCTAGTAGACCTTGCAATTAACATGTTCCAAAAAACAACATTAGAGGTAATAATATTACAGATAATGATTAGGGATAACAAAAGTGTGACAACATTCTTTTTGTAAAATAACATAACTGGCAACACTATAACCTTCTTTCATGAATTCTTTCAAGAACCTTCTTTTCTTGAATGGGGGTGTGTTATTTGAGGGACAGTTTGAGAGAGACTTCCCCCCCATTTTTTTTTTGACAATTTTCTTACTTTTTAAAATTGATTTTTTAAAAGAAGGGGGAACTAAAAAACAATAGAAACAATGCATGAACAATATAACATATGAGTAAGGTAACAATGGGATTTTAAAAATTGTAACAAGTAATGGTCATAAGTAATCTGGAAAACTATGAGTAACGGTAATGATTTTAACCTCTCATCCAGTTTAGTAATACATCCTGTGGAAGTGAATTTCATGCTCTGTCAAGAAGTCCTTCTTTTTCTCTGCCTTAAATGCCCCTTTATACAGCTTCATTGGATGATCCAGAATTCCAGCATTCTGTGAGAGGAGGAAAACATGTTTATCTGGGGCTATCCTCAGAGACTGCTCAGGACACTAGTGAAGAACAGAGTAACTTGCTACCTTATAAAGGTGGACATTAGAAATAGATGACACCAATACCCCACTACCTTGATTGACTTTCTGTGGTCTCCAACCTATAGTTCAAGATTATGGCTTTAAGGTTAAAGTCTCTGCTGGTTTATGTGAAAGGACACCCCATTGAATTAACAAGAATTACCTTCTCTCCAGACGTTGGGCTTGTCTAGATGGGCCAAATGAAACTGCTTTCACCTGTTCCCCTGCCCAGCAGTCCAGACAACATAGGGTTTTTGCCCCATTTCTAATTTGAACTGCTCAGATGACATCTGGCCAGTTCCAACGAGAATCTGGAGCAAATACCCCTCAAAACAGGGCAAATGTGGTTTTAAAAAACCTTACTGTTTGCTCTGTTTCTTCTGGAAAAAATTCTGAGTTCCGCTACTGCAATGGGGGGGGTGTCCACATGTCCACACATGCTACCCGTGCAGTGTCCGGCACAGCCATTTCCTGGCCAGGTCATGCATGTCACATCTGCTGAGATCACCTCAAGGGACCACACCTGGGTGCCTCAATCCTGGCCTCAGAAGATGCAATTGTGTGGGGAAGAGATATGCATGGAGGCAACAGAGGGGTATGCAGACACCCTTCCATTCCTACATTTGAAGGATAGGTAACCAGTGGGGGGGGGCAACACCGCAGGCCTGGGGCTGGCATACTCTGAGCAGAAAGTGGAGCATTCTGGCCAGTGTAGACAAGTGCATAATCTAAAAATATTTGGGGATCCAGGGTTGAATAATGTTTGTTTAGAGTTGGGTGGGAAATGTCCTGGTCTCAAGGGGGGTGGGTAGGATGCATTGGAGTACCTAAATTAATGGGAGAATGTCTCTGCAGATTTTCCTACTGTGAATTTTGCTGCCAAAATGCAAGCAACCAATTGCAGTGGATTATCATGATGAATAAAGAGGAGAAAGATGGCAAGGAAGCCAGGTAGATAGGAAATCAAAAAGAGGAAGGATTGGAAGTAAGGAATGAAGAAACAAGAAGCAGCTGTCATGAGTTTTTTTTCCCCAGGGAGGTAAGCACAGACTTGTGATATAGTTTTGGTGTCATAATTTTAGCAGTGGTGCCGTGGCAAGGCAAGATGCCAGGTGCATAAAAATAGCCTGAGATGGCTGTTTTTGCACACACAGAAAGGGATGTGAAAAAAATCTCACTGCTCTCAAGTTTTTATGTGAATTTGGTTGTCTCATATTGGCAAGACTGCATTGCAAGTGTTCGGCATCCTCCTTAAGAGGGCTAATCTCCAGTGCAAGACCAAGGAGATTATCAAATGGGTCCTAAAACTTTCACTACCCCCCTCCTGCCCCAATCCCATCCCCATTACAAAATAAAATAAAAATATTCAGACACCTACTTGGTAATGAGACAGAAACTGCTCCCCCTCCCCTTGGCAGCCTGGGAGTAAATGCAACCATCGTAAAGCTGCATTTATGGCCCAGAAAGCAAATCCTGTCCATTCTTGCAAGAGAATGATTACATGGGAAATTTAAAAAATAAAATTCAACCAAATGTCAGAAAAGAAAGCCAAGCCCCAAAACACAGTACCTGTATAAAAATTACAAGTAACCTGGGGTGGGGGGGGGGGAGTTGTCACTTACCTCCTCATCCCGATTGCACCCAGAAGTCTTCAGAAGGGACCTCCCACCATGGCTGGCACTGCGTCAGCATAATGAGACAAAAACCGGGCACCGTTCAGACCACCAGTGATTCTGTGACAGGTGGTCTATTAATGACTTTTCCCCATGAATTAAAAAAACAAAACAGAGGCATCACAGGGTCATCTGAAATGGAAAATCTTTAGCAATCCTGTTCTGTGCCTCCCACAGATTATTAAACTCATGTGATAATCTCCCAAGATCCTGAATGGTTTTTTTTTTCTATTTCTTTTTTTCTTTCTTTTTCTTTTTTGCAATATGCACAAAATATAATGTGTATAAAAGTTATGTTTCTGAGCAGAACTATTGTTTTCTTTTTCAGGAAGCTAATCACACACTCAGAGGGAGAGAGCGAGAGCACAAACACAACAGAGGGAAGGCTGATTAACCATAAAGGCACAAACTACCCATCCATAGCTACTCCTTTTTCCAGTTTGTACAAACAGTTTTTGCATTTGCCAGTCTTACAGAAATGTCCAAAGCCCACCCTTACTCATGCCACTACTACTGATCTGACAACTATGTTGGAAATATAGGCACAATAGAGTAAGGAAGGAAAAGTAAGGAAAAGCCCTGTATTTGTGGGAATTGTATGATCTCCAAAAAAATAAAAAATAAATAAAACATCAACTATCATGGAGGCGAGGTAATTCAGATAAATTCCTGGATCATGTATACTAGAGATATAAAGGAACTAACTGCTCTGAAAACACCAACTGAAAAGCATGATTAAATCTCAAGCAGTAACAATGCACATCCTCTCAGCTGCTTCCCTTAATACCCAGTGAGGAGTATAATAATGCTTAATTAATTGAAGGAAAACTCTTCACATACAATGAAATCACATATCTTTTTGGAGTTGTTTCACATTCTGCACAGGAGGCATTGCAGTCTTAGGCATTTCTCCTGCAGTGAACTGAAGCATAGTCCATTTTTCTCCTTCTGTTCAGTAATATTTTCTGATGTACATATATTTAAAGCCACGTTGCTTCTCCCTGTACCCTTGATAAGCTGTGTAGTTAACACTATTAAGATTTTCAATATAAAGAGTGAGATCTTTGAAACCCAGTCAGATAAATGGTAGGAGAAGGTGGTTCAAAGTAGATATGATAATTGGGAATGGCCGGATTCTCAACACCAGCTTGAGTAAAACATAGTTTACATTTGATTTCTCTGTGATTATTCTGATGGCTGGGGCCTGAATGTGCGAACTGTCAATTTGGAAATGACATGGAGACAGACACAGGAGGATTTATGGATATTTTATCTCTGATGTGATATTGATGAAGGCTCATGTATACAACATTATTAGATGGTGCGGTCATCCACATTGAACTGGGGCTTATCTACACCAGCCAGTGTATATGAACTGGGGCTTATCTACACCAGCCAGGATATGCTGGCTCCCGGCTAGCACATCCTGGCTGTGGAGCAGGCCCATCCTTCCCTGTTATCTCCCTGAAACAGGCCAGAGTCCACACAGAAACACTGCCACTACCATTTTCTCTGTTTTTGTGGAAGCTAGGAAGGGGGCCTGCAACATGTGACTGAAGCCCCCCTGCATGTGATCAGTCTTGGTCACATGCTGAGAGACCCCTGCCTGGCTTCTGGGAGGGTTAAGGAGATAGCAGCGGCAGTGAGGGCTGGCATGCCTGCTGCAGACACATGGGGCCTGATCTGTGTTTTGGCCAGTGGGAACAAATTAAACTAGGTATTATTCAGTAATGATTTATCAGGCCCTACCCTGGTTTGCCCCCTTCTCAGACCCATTTCTACCCAGGGGTCATAAGGACTGCCCAGGGCCAGAATGGGGAAAATGTCCTGCATCAGCTGGACCGCAGGGACTGGAATGGGGGTGCTGGGGTGTTTAGCCTGTATAAATAAGGCCCTGGCCCTAGATTTGTTCCAAGAGCCTTATCACACTACACTGTTGTAATACTATTACTATTATTCCACCTTAACTGCTATGGCTGCCCCCTGTGGAATCCTGGGATTTGCAGTTCAGGGAAGGGTATTTAACATTTTCAGCCAGAGTGCTTGGACGTCACTAAACTACAAACCCCAGAATTCCACAGGGAGTAGCCATAGCAGTTAAAGAAGAATAATAGTATTGTAACAGTGTAGTGTGATAAGGCTCCAATGCTTTCAGAATGTGGCATCTTAGGGCCTGTCTGCATTGCAGAAAAACAGCAGTTTGATACCACTTCATCCACTGTATTTATATCCTATGGAATATCCTATGATAGAGTTCTCTGAAAGAAAAGGCTAAATACCTCACCAAACTACAAAGGTCAGGATTCCATAGGATAGAATTATGGTGGATAAAGTGGTGTCAAACTGCTCTATTTCAGCAGTGTAGATGGGCCCTTAGTTGGGTAATTGCTCCTGCATCATAAGGGGAAACAGGGTTATCTCTTCTGTCTTTCAGAGATCAGGGTGCTTTCTTCCTTCTCTGCCCCCTCTCAGTGCCCAAAAGACTTTTATAGAGGGGGGGATCCATCAACACAACAGGTTTTGGAATTCAGATATGATTTCACTATATCTACTTTCATGAAAATTTGATAGATTTTGCTGTAGACTTCTTGAGGTGTCTCTAATTTGGGGTGTGCATAGGCAAAAAATGGGGGCAGGAACTATGAGACAGAATGCTAAAATGGCAGATGTAACTGTGCTGTTCCGTCATGTCCCTCATTTAAAGAAAAACAAAGACCTTTCTGGAAATAAAACACTGGTACATGGGCAGAAAGATTTCCCCAGGCCTTTCTCTTCTATTTTCAAGGAAATTAGGGGAGTATTCCAAAAAAAGTGATTCCCTACCTGCACTCACTCCATGCTACCACCTCCCTATCCTGCAAGTGAAAACTAGGGGCACTATTACACCACAGAATTATAGCATTATGTTTACGCTTCAACTGCCATAATGAAATCCTGTGGAATCCTGGGTGGCTTTGCAGTTTAGGGAGACTGTCTGAGAAGTCCAAGTGCCCCCCCCCAAAAAAACTGAAAGTCCCAGGGTTAAAAAGGATGCAGCTATGGCAGTTAAAGTGAAATCATAATGTTATAACTAGGTAGTGTGAAAGGGCCCCAGGTCTGTGTTGATGTCTACTAATGGCTATTCTTGGGTGCAAGGATTTACTTTGGTAGGTTGCTCTTTGTTTATAGAAGACCAAGTTAGGGCCAGAAATATCCATCCCAGTCTCTTACCCAGATATCTCTCCTTTCTCTCATTGGTTCTCATGGTGCTACTCATCTGACAAGAAACCTGAAACTGTCATGGATTCATGACGGAATCCATGAGAGAGAAAGAGGGAGTTCCAAGACCGAGAACAGCCACTGAGAAGGTCCTATGTGAAAACTATGTGGCTTTCAAATACTTTCTTGCAATAGGAAGAAAATGGTTAAAATTAGTCATTGTTTCCTTTGAGAAGAAACCTATAGAAGAGTTACACCCCTAGTGGGGTTATAATGATTTGTATGATGAACGTTTGAGGGGGGAGAAGGAAATGTCTTCTCTCCACATCCTCTCCCAGATTCTATATAGATGGCTCTCTTCTGTATACTTTCTGCTGTGGAAAGTATGGAATTGATTATTCATGGGGAGATTATTCTCTGGCACTTAATAGGCAAGTCATGGGGTTTTTCCAGGAGATATGTTGATGAATAATTGAGACCCCACAATTAAGATCTTTGGGGGAGCTGTATGTAGGTCCCAAGGTCAGATTTTACACCCCTGATATAAAGTAACATAAGAGATTCCAAAGGCAAACCTTAAAGTAACACATGATATGTCTCTGGACATTATCAAATGAGCATCTAAAAACATTGTAATTCCGCAAATCAGGATAGCGGAAACATCATGGCATTATAACACTTATTATCACACGTCGCTGTAATCATGTGAAAGAACTGCCACAGAATTATTGCACAATGACCACTAGTGCTTTAAGAACAGGAGTTTACTTCCGCAATTTAGCATGGGTGAGATTTTGGCAGTTCTCATGAGAGGAGGCGAGCATGCTTAAAACTCTAAAAAAAACTTAATTAACAAAGTAAATGAACACCTAAGGACTGAAACAAACATAAAAATGTTGAAACTAAATGGGACAGTTCATAAAAAAAGCATCCTGTGCTTTGTTTTTGCATTCACACCCAGAAGTTTTCTCACTGAGGACTGCCCATTCACTCTGTAATCTCACAATTACAATGGGACACAGTTTTGCATGCCAGCAATACAACAAAAAAAGTGCTATTGATGATCTATTGATGGCTTGTCCTATGAATTAGAAATAATGCTTTTTTGCAACCGGAGCATGGAGTAATCACATGAAGGGTGACATTGTGCGATAGCAGGGCCCATTCACACTAGCATGATGTCATAATCCAATCCCACAATTTTTGTCATGCCTGATAATGTCCTCTATTATCAAATATGTAGCTAGAGCTCAAGTTGATTCGTAAAAGAAATAATTTTGCATGACCAAAGTGACCTGCGTAAAAAAAACCAAAACAAAAACATAGGTTTTGTTGGTACCTATGCTGCTACCTGTTGAACAACACGTTCTTTGGTGTAAAGATTTTCCATAAAGGGGAGAGAATGTGTTTGTCTGGCTGTGAAAATCTACAGCAAATTAAAGACATCTACCTTTCTCTTCCAAGGAAGAACTGTTTCCCGATGAGTAGAAACCTCCTTTTTAAAAAACAGTATCTCTTTTCTACAGTTTGATATGTCAATTTATTTAATTCATACCCCATCTTTCTGCTTCCCACCCCCAGCACTCAATTAGAGAACATGGAATTTCATACTTACAGGTTCCTTGTGTGTTCATCAGTTAGATTTAGCTGAATTATATAAATGACATTTGGAGTACACTACCATGATAACGCCCATTTATGTATATAAGAAAATTAACACGTTGTGAAGGCTTCCCAACTATTTCTCCATCAATCTGTTTGCAGAAGGCACTCTCTGTCCACTTCTGCTAACTCACCATAAGAAATGAACATGAATGTAACATACTGTTCACTCAAGGGAGTGACATTTCCAACAGTTTAATAATCTCTGAAGATTCTCATTCAATACTGAATGAAATGCTAGTAAAACAAGCCAGAGGAGAATTCCTAAAACTGGCAGTCAAAGATTTTGCAATTCCATTTTCTCTTTGGGTAAGATAAGAAAATATTGGTAATGAAAGCAGTAGTGTACAAGAGACCAAGTGAACAATCTGGTTGAAAAGGATATCCTACTTCTAAAGCAGGCCTTGTATTTTCTGGTCAAATGCCTTCTTGAAAATTTTCTGCCTATTATGAAACTTCTCAAACATCTCACTCATTGGTGTAGTCTTCTAACCAGGGATCTTCTTCCCCTTGTCTTGATACTAAATTCTGTGTGAACACCGTCTTGTATGTGGTGCCCGTATGATTCCCCTTGGCATGTGAAAATCTCTCACTCAATTTTGAGGCATTTCTCCAAAGCCAATCTATATTCTCCTCATATCCTTAGTTCATATCCAGTTGCAAGACTTGGTTTTTCATTCTTGCAAGGAAATTTGTGTGTATTATTTATCCATTTTTTAAAAACAAGGTAGGGATATTTGTGCACATTTTTAACGCTCACAATGTTGCAGACATTTTCACATTGAAAATACAACCCCCTATGAAAAAGTGTGTATATTTTAAAACTGGACATAGTTTTAGCATTTGCATTTTTAAAATGTGCCATAGCTTAAGAAGCTACACTTAAAAGGCAAATTGTTACCATTATATTCTAAGATCACCAAATGGTTCTTTGAAATATGTACTCTGCTTTCCGATTTCTCCAAAGTAACTGAAATCATTATTCTAAATTACTTAGGAAACACCTGAATGCAACATGCTACTGGTCTGAGGTACTAAATGCATTAAGGTCCCCCCAGGCACACCTTGCTGCCTTGATATCCACAATAGTGTTGGAGACAGCAACACAAGTAGTAAGAAAATTGTTAAAATTACTCATTGCTTCTTTCAAGAACAGGATTAGGAAAGAATTATATCCCTAAAGGATTTCAAGCTCCTTCTTTGGCACATACTAGACTGATGGCCAGTAGCTGGGACTTCTCCTTCCTTTGGCATTTCCTCAGTATTTCCTAGGGTAATGGAAATTACATTTTAGGATTCACGTTAAAAAAAAGATTTATTTATCATGATTGTGGCAGAAAGTAAGAATTTTCTTTAAGACATGTGATGTAATCCCTTTCCTACTATTTTTTTCTAGCTCAGAATCCTTTGCCAGGAGGATCAGCAGCTTGATTGTAATGTTTCTACTCTTCTAACCCTACTTCCAAATGCATGAAATTTAAAACAGGCAATTGTTGGCCAATCAGAAGCCACCTAGCCATCCTCCACTAGAACATCTAATTCTGACACTCACCCCTATTCTTCCTTTCCACAGTAGAGGCACCCATATGCTGCTTAACATTAGTATATTGTAAAAACAAGCATTTGTTGGTATCCTGTTCTAGTGCAGGACTGTCCGTGACAGTTACAATATATAGTCCTCCCCACCAAAATCGTTTTCATCATCATCATCATCCATCATCATCATCCACACCTAGCAGTTGTACTAGTCGGCTGTAAAGATACTGATGTCTAAGAAGGACAGATTTTATCTTTTTCCAAAATGACAGCTGGTTGTAAACTCTGTCAACTTTTTGTTCACATAAAAAATGGTGGCTTCTCACATGTGGAGGTCTTGTGATAATGACACAAAACCCATTGGCCTCATAGGGTCATAGAACTGAAAGAGACCACAAGGGCCGTCTAGTCCAACCTCCTGCCATGCAGGAATAAACAATCAAAGTACTCCCAACAGCCATCCAGCCTCTGTTTAAAAACCTCTGAAGAAGGAGACTCCACCACACTCTGAGGCAGAGTATTCCACTGTCTAACAGCTCTTACCCTCAGGAAGTTATTCCAAGTACTTAGGTGGAATCTCTTTTCCTATAGTTTGAGTCCACTGCTCCATGTCCTAGTCTCTGGAGCAGCAGAAAACAAGCTTGCTCCCTCTTGAATATGACATTAGTTCAAGCATGTGTGCATATATATTCCCTTTTTATTGTTATTTTCATTACAGTTAAAACAGGAGGGGTTAGCACCTTACTGTTTTCCAGTCTTTTTTTTCTCTTTTCTTTTCTTCTTTATGTTTCTTTCTTTCTGAATTATTTACTTAATCTACTTTAAGTATTAGTGTCAAAATTAATAAATGAACTAAAAAGAGAGAAAGAAATGGTGGCTGCACATTCTCATCACCTTTTCTCTTATGAATGTTGAATACTACAAGGTTTCTTAGGATGTTTAGGAATGTTGAATACTACAACGTTCCTTAGGATGCTGAATTTTGTTTAGAGAACACCCTGCTCCAAAAGTTTATTTCCACCCCTCCCCTCCTCCTTCTTGTGAAAGTATGGAGAAATATCTGTGACAGAAACTTATCATTCCTTTTTTCACCTCCCTCAGAGAAATCAAAGATCTGAAGACAAGAGAAGAAAGGAAGGCAACTTTGTAAAGCTCTACCTTTGCTAAAAGCTATATTTGTTTTGGATGAAATGTGTCATATATCTCCTGTGTGGCATTGCCCTGTCTGATTTTTCTTGTTACATTACCTCTCCTATCATGTGTCACATTATTAGAGGTTGACTCACTTTAGCTCACAATAAGACATACATAAGGAGAGCAGCGGTAGACTCCTTCATAGGTATTCAAGCTCTGCACTTTACCCTTCAGCCTAGAAATGAAGAGCAAATGCCACCAAACCATCCAGCAATAGCTACTCATAGAAAAGGAAAGTAAATTGCCAAATTCTCTAAGGACAATAGCTGGGAGAGCTGATGGAAGTTAATTTAGGGACTCCTGATACATTCCTTGCTGGGTCTGAACTCTTATTAAAGCTAAATGGCAGGCCATGAACTCCAGTCATGTACGAGATATTCTTCAAATAACCTACAACATAGGGACAGAATCCAACAGTGCAGCAGTCTTGGGAAGAGTGAGAAAAAAGATCGGGTTCGTTGTTCATCCAACTGATTTGATCAAGAGTCACTCCTTAGCATTCAATGAGGTTACACCAGCATAGCTGATGAAAGTAGCACCTTCATTTCTTTTTCCCAGCTAGGAATGCAGCTGGTTTTTCAATAAACAGGATATTAGGGGAGGAAAAGAAACTATAAAGTGATACTCAAGACAGAAAGAAATCACTCTCAGAAGCGAACTCTCATTAAGAGGATGGCTTGTTGTGAGTAAATGTCAAGAGGGTTCTATCTCTGCATTGCATCTACACCAAGATGCTTAACTTAATACAGCCATAGTGCCAAGCAGGCAGTAAAGTTCCTTCCTTTTCCATTCTATATGCTGATGTGAAACTTCTGTCAAGATGTATGTGTGCATGCATGCATGCAGATGTGTGTGTGTGTATTCTCTCTCTCTCTCTCTCTCTCTCTCTGTATATATATATATATATATATATATATATATCAACTGCCCATTAGTTAGTTAGCACTGTTATATAAAGGCCTGAACAATGCTAATTAACTGATGGGCAGTTGATGATATATGAGGTCTGTCTATTAAATAACAAGACTTATACAGTAAGCCATCTTTATTTATATGTATTACAAATATGCTTGTCCCCTTCAATATACTCCATGTTCACACTCACACACTGACCCAGTCTTGTTTTCCACTGGTCGAAGGCATGGAGAAGATCAGTTTCTGTCAGCTGTTTTAATACATCTGCCATTTTCTTCATACTGTATCAATTGACTCAAAATGTGTTTGTTTAAGCACTGATTTCACTTTAGGGAAAAGAAAAAAGTTACATGGTGCCAAATCTGGCAAATATGAAGGATGTTCAAATGTAGTAATGCATTTACCAGCCAAGAACTGCTTCACTGAAAGTGCTGTATGAGCAGGTGCATTGTCTTGATGAAAAATGGAAACATTTTTCTGCAGTTCTGGCCTTTTTTCCCTGACTCTTTCTCTCAGTTTTGTCAAAAGTTCCTTATAATAATGTTGGTTCACTGTTCTGCCTTCTGGAACCCATTCTGCCAAAATTACAGCCTTGATGTTAAAAAAAAAATGAGCATGGCTTTGACTGTGGACTTGTTTGACATGCTTTTTCATTCTTGGTGATGATGGCGTTTTCCAGTGCATTGACTTTTGTTTTGTCTCAGGATCATGCTTGAAGATCTAGGTTTCAGAACAAGTGATTTTTTGAAAAAGGTTTCAGTCTGCCTCAAGTTGCTGCAGAATGTCATGTTGCTCAACTTTTAAACTTAGCATTTTCCTTGCACACAGCAGACAACACAGCTGCTTTAAACAATGGCTGACAGAGAGTGTTGATGTTTGTCATGCAGGGTCAGACATGTTCAAGGTCACCACTCAAGAGTTCACAATCAGTTCTCCCTGATTTGTCTGAAAGGTAGAAACATAGTCTTGTTATTTAATAGACAGAGCTCATATATATGTGGGAATTTTACTGTCTGCTTGGTGCTATGGCTGTATTAAGCATTAATGTGTCTGGCAGCTGAGAAGGACCACTGTTTCAGGCAAGGCTACCTGATATAGCAGATCCATTGGTGGTGGTGGACAGCATTGACAGTGACAGTTCTTCCCAGCACTTTCATCTCATTCTCCCCATCCCTGCTCTTCTGTGCTCTGAGGAGCAATGGAAAATGCTCTTTTGATGTCAATGTTGAAGTAAGAGTCAGTTGCCAAGACAGAAGCTTCTGTACATGAAATGTGGAGCAGATGCAAATTAAATGTCTGTTAAGCAGCCCAATGTGTGGGATCAAGCTATTAATGGCTACTAATCATTATAGGTATGTATAAACCCCAATATCAGAGGTAATGTGCTTCTCAGTACTAGCTGCTGTGGGAATTATAAAAGGGTATTTTTGAACACAAATCCTGTCTGTAGGATACCCATCAGCATCTAGTTGGCCACCAGGGAAACAACATACTGGAGTAGACAAGCCTTTGGTATATTCTAGCAAGGCTCTTCTGTTCTTAATTGTAGCTACAATATCTTGTTCCATATTGCACTTAATATACTCCTATATTCCCCATAATGCTTAGCACAGTGCTTGTCCTTTTGGACAATATTGAAAGTATGTTTGGTCAGAAATAACTCTGGTTCCTTTGTTTCATCCCTCCGCTACTTCTCTCTTTTTATTGCTTGCCCATTGCCCAACCTGGAGGAGGAGGAGGAACTCTAATGAAACATGAAGAAGCAGTACACTGGTTAATAAAAGAGTCATTCTAAAACAGGTGTGGCATTATGTGTTGTTCACCCTAATAAACCTGAGGTCCTTGGTAATAAAAGTCAGAACAGAACAGACCTCCCTACACACCCAAAAGTTTTTTGCACCAAAGTTCACCCAATGCCCTGTATGGGCTGTGGAAGTAATTTCATCATGCTTTGTCCCCCACCCCTTGTGGTTACTTCCTCTCCTGGGATTAGGAGCCCTGATGGCGCAGTGGTTAAATGCTGGTACTGCAGCCACAACAGTGCAAGTTCGTCCTACAGGGCTCCGAGGTTCACTCAGCCTTCCATCCTTCCATAGGTTGGTAAAATGAGTACCCAGCTTATTGGGACCAATTAGCTAACACATTGTAAACCACTTAGAAAGTCCTTTGCACTGATAAGCAGTATAGAAATATAAATGCAAATTAAATGCCTTCACCTTCACATATAAATGCTATTGCTATTGCTAGAGGCCATTGCCAAAAATATTTTCGGAAAGTTATATTCTGGGGGGGGGAGGCAGCAGAGGACAGAGTATCCACCAGGATCCCCTGAGTGGGCCAATTTGGCCCCATAAACACCCACAGTTGCCCACTGTGTAATGCAAGCATGCTGTTACTATTTTTGACACCTAGGTTTGATTGCACAGTCCTTTAATGCCTGTGAATCAAGTGAAAACAATACAGGAAATAAAATATGTTTTGGATCCAATGGCTCATGCTTCTATAAGGCTCTTTGTTGTAACTGCTTCCCATGGCCATGGTGGGTTGGGGGAGTCTGGGAGTTAAAGAAAAAGAAAACTTTCCAAGTTCCAACTACTGCTGCCTGCACTGGATTTGATCTGAGTCTGGTCTGAAAATCTTATGGGTAGCTTCTGGTAATGCACAACAAGTCATCAGGGTAGGGGATGACCTGTTGTTGCATGCTGAGATGTGTTTCTGCATGTTGAAGGGATTTTTCTGGTCCTTGACTCAAGGCTGTGAATTATCCATTTTAAAAATAATTACAGGAATTCTGATATTGGCATTTCTTCATTTCAGCCACAGGTTAGGATAGGCACACTGAAAATTGCTTTCACAGTGGGAAAGCTTATTTTCTTTCTAATGAGAGAAAGTTATTTATAGCATAAGGAACTGTACTTCCTGGAGACCTTTGAGGCTAGGGGACAGGTAGGCAGGGGGGGGCAACTATTGGTGTATTGAAACCTGCCTCAAGCTTCAAGATTGCAAGAGACAGCCCTAGAGAGATTTGGACAAATCAAAGAGACCAAACCAAAGACAGCCACTTGTGCTTAAGCTTAAAATCAATGGAACAACTTATTTGCAACAACTAATTTAAGTTCTATTAACTGTTAGAAGGGTTGAGCACACATAGAGATCTGGGGAAAGGGCCTCTCAATATTCTCCCCATTCTTTCTGATTGGAAAAATCAGGGGGATACAACTTTGCCAAAGTTTTCCAGGGCAGCAGGAATTCTCCAACAGTGACTTTTGGAGGTTCACTATTAGTAGTGGCACCAGCTCAGTTGTTTTTATTTTTACAGTTCTTTTCTTTTTGAAACTATTTTATATACTCTAAAATGGTCTGGACTCAGGGCCTTTGGGAGCAGGCTTGGGTCCCTTTGAATTTTTTTTTTCTTCAAGTCCTTGAAATTTGCTCATCTCTTCAAGCTCCTTTGAGTGTGTGTGTGTGTGCAGCCAGTGCCATACAATCCCCTCCTCCTCAGAAACCTGCCTGACTTTACCCTTTGACTTGCATCCAGAGGCTGTACTCCTCTTGTATCACATGCCTCAAACTGGGCCAGCCAGGAGATGTTTGGGCCTGGTGTTGGAGGCAAAAAAGTTGGCAAAGAATCAGGACAACTTCTTGTCTAGCCCATAGAGGTGGAAACACTGCCCCTGCTGCTGTTGGTGCTTCTCCTCCCACTCCATCTCTAGGTAGCTGAAGCCACTATGTTCTAATTGCTCCTAGGTCTCTGTTTCCAGCTTCTGCCTACAGAGTTAGAGGTCTAATGTTTTACCTGTGGTTTCTTCTGACAATGCCCAGCCACCTACCTCCCTTGCTCCCTTCATCCCACCTACTGGCACTACTCCATCCTTTTGATCACCTGTGACCTGTGTTTTCTCTTGCAGCAAGAACAGACCCAGCTTAAAAAAAAATCTTTAGTAGTCTGTAATACTGGATGTTATATACC
The DNA here is from genome assembly GCA_030847615.1 of Gambelia wislizenii. NCBI lineage: Eukaryota > Metazoa > Chordata > Lepidosauria > Squamata > Crotaphytidae > Gambelia > Gambelia wislizenii. The sequence continues at coordinate 204,440,072 of JAUMIR010000001.1, forward strand.
ATTTTCTTTTAAAGCCACCAATTTTACAATGAATGCCAAAAACAATTGACAAATAATGATACTGCTGAAAAATAAAAATACACATATGTAACATAATCAGTTCTTAGACCTTTCCAGACCACCAGGCCCTGAAAATTTGTACCATCTTTCCCCTTCCTTTGAAACCCCACCCAGTCCTAGCACCTTCAAGGACATGGGAGAAGATGGCAGCCACCACACAAAATGAATGGTCAGAAAAAAATCTGCAAGATGGCCTTCTTTGTCCAGTCATGATATGGATGTGAGGAAAAAACAAACAAACGTAGAAATGTTTTCTTTCTTCTGAGGAATTTCAGGTCTAGACACAACTTTATTTTGATCAGGGCATATCAAGACCCAGCAAATCCAGAATGGTTAGAATGATAGATCTGGAAAGCACCCCAAGGGCCCCCGTCCAACCCCCTGCCATGCAGGAATCCACACTGTAGCACCCCAAGTGATGGTCATCCAATTTCTGTTTAAAAGCTTCCGTTGAAGGAGTTACTAACCTTCTGAAGCTGTCTGTCCCATTGATGAACAGCCTTTACCATCAATAAATGAGGAAATTCTTCCTAATGTTTAGGGTGAAATCTTCTTTCTTATAATTTGAATCCACCGGTTCAGGGCCTACCATCTGGAGCAGCAGAAAATAAACTTGCTCTATCTTCTACATGGCATTCCTTCAGATATTAGAAGCATAGAATCTTAGAGTTGGAAGGCTCCATAAGGACCATCTAGTCCAACCCTTTGCCATGCAGGAATACACAACTGAAGCATGATTTCTTTATGTGGCACAAAACTATGTTGATAATACTACTACAAGTTCATTAAAAAAAAAAGCCCTGTTGAATCCACCCAGTCTAATATCTGGTCCAAATGATTCCAACTATGAAAAGCTAGATGCTTCAGGCTAGTTTACTAGTGAGGCATGAAAGTAACAGCCACCTTCCATGCTATGATTCCTCCCTCCAACAACTACCCTCCAAAAGTTTGTTGCTGCTGAACATTGAAGCTCCCTTTAGCAATTATGGCTAATTGCTGTCATAGACCTATCATTCATGAATGATGTCTAAACTTTTCTGTAAGTCGTCTAGTGAAGGAAGCACTGGCACACCTTGACTGTAGTTTTCCTAAGATAATTGTGCATTTTTTCACATATTATATATTAATTATGTGTCAATTATTCATTTTATGCAAAAAATGATAGGAATGCAAAAATTGGATACATTAAAATGCAGTAAATGGATAAATCAAGGTGGGATACAGGACTCTCTTATGTAGCAAGCTGTGGGATGTCAAACGGTAAAGATAGGATGAAATTTAGCATGGTGGTCTTTTTGGAGTTTGAGGGTCATTCAGCTGACAGGGGTATGAGAAGTAATGTCATGTGGCTCAACTGAGCAACTCCCTTAATCCCTTGTTGAATAGCCATCCATGTCTGCTGGATGAGGGAATTAGGGGCATACTTATCAAATTTGCAGATGACACCAAATTAGGAGGAGTAGCTAATACCCTAGAGGACAGGATCAACATTCAGAATGACCTGGATAGACTGGAGAGCTGGGCCAAAGCTAACAAAATGAAATTCAATACGGAGAAATGTAAAGTACTGCATTTAGGGCAGAAAAATGAAATGCATAAATATAGGATGGGAGAGACCTGGCTGAATGAGACTACGTGCGAAAGGGATCTAGGAGTCCTAGTAGACCACCAGTTGAACATGAGCCAACAGTGTGATGCGGCAGCTAAAAAGGCCAATGCGATTTTGGGCTGTATCAATAGAAGTATAGTGTCTAGATCAAGGGAAGTAATAGTGCCACTCTATTCTGCCTTGGTCAGACCTCACTTAGAATACTGTGTCCAGTTCTGGACACCACAATTCAAAAAGGATATTGACAAATTGGAGCGTTTCCAGAGAAGGGCAACTAAAATGGTGAAAGGTCTGGAAACGATGCCTTATGAGGAGAGACTTAGGGAGCTGGGTATGTTTAGCCTGGAAAAAAGACGGTTAAGAGGCGATATGATAGCCCTGTTTAAGTATTTGAAGGGGTGTCATGCTGAGGATGGAGCAGGCTTGTTTTCTGCTGCTCCAGAGACTGGAACACGGAGCAATGGGTGCAAGCTCCAGGAACAGAGATTCCACCTCAACATTAGGAGGAACTTTTTGACAGTAAGAGCTGTTCGGCAGTGGAACACACTCCCTCGGAGCGTGGTGGAGTCTCCTTCCTTGGAGGTCTTTAAACAGAGGCTGGACTGCCATCTGTTGGGGATGCTTTAATCAAGATTTCCTGCATGACAGGGGGGTTGGACTGGATGGCCCTCGTGGTCTCTTCCAACTCTGCAATTCTATGATTCTATGATTCTATGAAGTAGGGAGACAGGAGGCCTGCACTTTTTTGGCCTGCAATTCACTTTAGTATCTATGGACGGCACTAGACCCATTCTTGAAATGGGGACGGGGGGAATACTTGCTTAGAAATAAGGATATGGACAAGGAAACAGTTAAAAAGTCCATTAGCTCCAAAACACTGTTGGGCACAGAATTCATAAATCCTGGACTAGTATTTCCTTAATGATCTAACCAGGAAACGGAGTGGATGAAAAAGTTTACTTGCCAACCTCCTTTTTAGACACATTTTTTTCTGGAAAGAGCGACAGGCATCATCGGTACCAAATCATTAAGCTAAGAAAAGGGATAGCAGATGGCTTCCTGGGGAAAAACATTTTTGCTCATTGTCTGACTGGCATTCAGAAAGAGGGGGAGAGAACAAGAGAGGTGGAGATGGAGGAGAGGGAGAAGCAGAAATGTTTAAGGAAAATGGGCTTCACTCAGAGCTAAGGATGTTCTGAACTGTCAAAGAATCACATCTGACTTTCAAATTTAGAAACTTTGCAGTATTAGCATTTGCTTTTTTCCCTGAGTATTACTGGAAGTTATAAGAAGCTCTGTGGGCATGCTTAAACATTTAGGAAGGTTCAATATACATTTGTTTGCAATGGATGGCAGATTAAGCTTTAGTGATGAGATCAGGAAAAAGTTACGACAATATTGTTGTGTTCTCTGAATTCTCTTTCTCTCCCCTCTTTTTCACCATCCCACTTTGTGCAATCTCCCCTCTGTTTGTTTGTTTTTTTGAGTAACAAGTAACCCATCTTATCTGGTGTATGAAGCATGGAGGCACTAGTATACTAATCCACGCGGACACCATGTGTCAAGATTGTATTACAAAAGTTTCTTATGTTTTCTCCCCGACACAAAAAAGTAAACATTTCTATGTGTCATTAAAAATGTACCTATTTTTGAGCACATCTTTTTTAAAAAGTAAGGGTTTCCTTGTATTGACTCAGATAGGCACTCATTTTTGTATGCCCCACATAAATATGTACATTTTAACTTCAGTTTAAATTATTGCATGAGTCACATTGCAAGCTCATAAACATGTGGTTTTCTGACCACAAATCATACTTGGGTTCAAGACTAGTACCAGGGGTATTAGTGGACTGGGTAAACTTTTATACAATTGCAAACCCAATTAATTTCTCCCTCATCTCACACTGAGATAAATCTGTTATAAACTAAAGTGAAACTGCATTTCCTTTGCTTCTTGATGGTGATGGAGAAAATATCTGAAGTGGGATATTTCCATGACATCCATCCTTATTCTTTAGTAGAATGATTCTAGGAAAGTAGGTGATGACAGTATGGAAGACAGTAAGGGAGGAAATATTTGAAGGCTTAGCTCAATCCAAATGGAGTCCAAATTTTGGAGGCTGGGTGTGGCTGATTCAGAATGGGCTCAGGAGCACCAAACAGAGGTATTAATTCCTCCTCCTCACCAAACAGCAGAATTTGCTAACATTTCTTAACTTGTTCTGTGTTATCATGTTTGAAAGACACCCTGAAAGCTAGGGTCTGTAGTGTACATGGATCGGAATATGTCTTAAGGGCTTGCTGCCCTGCGAAGTAAAGCAACAGTGCTGTAGGAAGGTTTCATCTTCCATGCTGCCTTACTGCATGATGTCATTGTTCTTCCAGTGTCCTGCCATTCCAGTCCTGTGGGTAACTGAGGTAAAACTGTGTCTTTTGGCTAAAAAGGTTTTCCAGTTAGGAAAAAGATGCAGTTTTACCTCAGTCTCCCACAAGACTGGAACAAAAGAATGACAACATTGTACAGTAAGTCAGCATGGAAGATGGAACCTTCCTGCTACACTACCACTTTACTTTGTAGTACAGTAGGCCACTTAGAGTAAGGAGATTATCAAATGTGTCAAAAATGGCATTATAGTGATGCCATGAGATCACAAGGGGGCTTCCTTATCAGACAATGTTGTGCCCAAGCATTATGCAAGCATTCTGCTGCTGTTACAAGGGAGTTCTTTTTTATTGTCAGGGATAAGTCAAAAATTGATCTCCCATAGCGTTTGTGTTCTGGATCTTCATGTGTGCAAGAAGGTGCCCTGTTCTGCTGGCATGATTCCAGCATCAATAGATGGTCCCACCAGAATAGTTCTGGGTGTGAGTGGGAAAACTAGGTACTGTAGACTCTTTTTATAAACCTCCCTGCCTTGCTTGCAAATTTCTAAACATGCATCTGTGCTTTTCTGAATGTTTTCTTTTTAAATGTTGGTGTTTTGGGGCTTTTTGGTATGCTTGTGTCTTCTCATGAGACACACCAAAATCTTGTTCATGGAGAAACACAGAAGTGGCACGAGCGCTTGTATTGCTGGATTCTTGGTGCGATTTTGTATCATTATTATGGCAGTGTGTGAAAATGTGTGTCATTGTGCCAGAACATGAATGTTGGAAAACATATGTCTTGTCTATACAGTCAAAATAATATGAACAGCATATGAATGTACAGTGATCTGTTCATATGGACATGGTCATAAATATGTGTCATTTGGAAGGGGAGCAGCCAAATCTACAGCAAAGTCTGTGTGCATCACGTCTGTGGCTTTGTCCGGATTTTTAAAAAAGCTCTGTATGACATGCAAATGTACAATCCTTTGAACACTTGCATTCACACAGATACAAACAGGCAGCATAATCTGATTGGCTGGGTGAGCATCAGAGAGCAGGGCTAGCAAACAGGGAAAGCGCCTGCAGATCCCGTGTTAAATTTTCAGCTACGTGAGGGTCTGATAAGTAGATAAAACAGTGATCTTATACTGTTTTTTCTTTCTTTCTTGTAAATATGAATTATTGCTTCTGTGCACCATGGAAAACTGATTTTTTTTAAATGGTCATGGCAGATTTAAAATCACAAATAAATCACTCATGGCTACCATCTTGGCTAGGGGGTAATGCGGAGTTTAGGGGGGCTCTTTTGACTGTGAAAAGAGGTCACATCATTGCAAATGCCTGCTTTTTTGGACATGTTCCTATCACCCCCCCCCCACATATAGACAAGACCATAGTGCCATAATAATGTTTTTAGGCACTCGTTTGATAATCTCCTAAGTGTGTTGTTTATGTAGTCAAAACAGCACTATCTACAAGAAAGAGGAGAAAGGGAACCTCTGACTTTTCAGTAATGTAAAACTCTGAGGGGAGTGACTTAACATGACATCTCACAAGAGATAGCAATAGGTTGTTGCTGTTGGAAGGGACAACAGAAAACCAGGTGTGAAGAGGGAGAACAAAGTATCAAAGAGCAGGATATGGCTTAGTAACTGAAATAATACTCAAAAAGCTCTCCCAACTGCAATATTTGGTAGGGGTCCTGTTTTTTATCTCATACTCTGGTTGAGTCCAGATTTATGCTAGTGGAACTATGCTAGCAGAAATGAATTCCTCACAACTCCACCTCATGGCAGCCCCCTAAAACATGCCATAAAGAAGTTCTGAGGACCTCACTGAATTGACTTGAACTGAGGTGTGTGGGATTCTCCAAAATCAGAGAGAGGCACCTTCCATAAGCAGAAGAATACTTCACAGAAGGCAGAATCTGAATCCATCCCTTTGAATTGACCTGCTTTCTCTGATGGCATGCTTGCACAGATTTAGTAAATCTATCAAATGTTCCTTAAACTGCAGGTGGCAGGAAGAGAAAGGCAAGCTTTTTATAAGCATGTTCTTTCTAATGAGTGGTGTTAGGTCCAAACCTTATTAACTGTTCCTCAGTACTGCATGAAAATATCAATGCTGTTTTCTCTCACACACCCTCCTGCAAACCTCCAGTTCTCATTATTTGATTTTCCCCCCTACTGTCTGTTGCTTTTTTGTTCCTCCCAAATTGCTTGGGACCAATTACTTCTCTTGTTTTCTTAAAGAGATCATCATAGTGCATTGTTACAATGAAAGGAGATTGTGGGACAGTCAGGAGGAGAGAAAATGAGAAATCCATTTGCTTTAGTAACATGAAAGAGCAGAACTCTAATTGAATCTCATCCCACACTTAGAAATGTTAACACTGAAAAATAATCATCTAAATTTAATATGAAAAAAAGAATCTATATGTTAACTATTGCTTAAATGAGAAGCCAGCAATTTTTTTAAAAAATGGAATATTTATCATTGATCATTCTTTTACTGTTGACTTTTAACTGAAATTGAAATCTTGGATTGCATGAGAGTAAACACCAAATAATTTTATTATTCTAAACAGTGCTTATTGGAACACAGCTGACATTGTCTTAACTTTCCCTCAACAAATCAAAATCCCTTCAAATATTTTTTGATCTGAAAATTCATCAAATAGCTGCACAATTTTATTCATGTTAACCCCAAAGAAAGCTTCTCAGGCTTTTACTCTGGGTAAGTGTGTCTACATTTACAGCCTAAACATGGCACCCTAGTTCATGCTGGTAACATACTTACCAGTAGGGATGGGAAAGAATTTTGTTCATGTTGAATTTTGATTCACCTTCCACATTTTTCACTTCCTCTATCAATATGAACAAGGGAACTCAGTTCCTCCATATTTTGTGATGTGTAATGAGTTGTGTCGAGTTGTGTTTCTCCATATTTTGTGATGTAGTCCTTCATCATCACAATAGGTGAACAAAAATGAGAAAGTGTGTACAAAAACAAATTATGTACCACCCTTTCTTGAAGAAGGATCCACAAAAAAATGTGAAAACACATGCAAAAATATTTATTAATTATCCTACCTTTCTTCCAGCAGAGGCATCGGGGCAACTATATTATATTAGGAAAATGTGTTGCTAGAATAGTGGCAGGGTCCACTCCATTTCTCCTCCTGCCCCAGGAGAGGGTGTATTACCAAAACTAGTGTGAACGATTATTTATTTATGTAGGTATTTATACCCCACTCTTCAGCCACAAAGGGTCTCAGAGTGGCTTAGAAATTGTTAGTACTTACACATCTACGCTGCTTTATAGCATGCTAGGCACTCTCTCAGCTATTTCCAGTGTGTGTTAGCTAATTGCGCCCACAAGCTGGGCACTCATTTTACCAACCTACGAAAGGATTGAAAGGCTGAGTGAACCTTGGAGCCCTTGGGATCGAACTAAGAATGTTGTGGCTGCAGAACCAGCATTTAACCACTGTGCCACCAGGGCTCCCTTGAACTACTGAGGTACAAGAAGATTTCAGTTTATGCTGTGAGCTATCTTGGGTCCCATATTGAGAGAAAGGATATTAATCAATCAAACAAAAAGTGACTACTGCAAAGAGCACCATTCCATCGAGGGTGGTAGTGTGTGTGTGGCTTTGGAGGGCAACATGTACAGTTGTCCCTCCACATTCACGGATTTGGCATTCATGGATTTAAGTATTCATGGTTTGAAAATATTCTTTAAAAAATAATAATCCAAAAAGCAAACCTTGATTTTACCATCTTATATGAGGGACACCATTTTGCTATGCCATTGCATATAATGGGACTTGAGTATTCACAGATTCTGGTATTCATGGGGGGTCCTGGAACCAAACCCCAGCAAATGTGAAGGGACAACTGTATTCAGAGTCCAAATGTATAGGTGAAAGAATGGACTTATGTAGGGAGGGAGCTCAAACAACTAGGCAAAGGAAGTTCTTATGCAGAGAAGCAGTTAGAGGAAGATCTCTCCCTGACTCTCACAGATATGTGGAAGGAGAAGGTGAGGAAGGAGAAGGTAAACACACACACACACACACACACACGTCTCCAAAGGGAAGTGTGTAATCTCACCCCCTTATCTTTTGGAATGTTCAGAGAAGCTGAGAAGTTCGGTACTACCTCTTTGGCTGGTTGACTATTTCCACTATATTTCCAGTAAAATCACCTTAAAAGATCATTATAGGCTGCGCCATTAATGTTCTGTGCACCATGAATATACCCACCACAGCTCCCTCTGGTACAAATGTTCACATCTGCACCAAATGCCTACAGAAAGGAGGCAGATTAGGAAAATACATTTTTCTTTTTTTTAAAGAAAATTTCAAATTGATATGAGTATGACAAATAGAAGGCTAGCAAAATGAGACACACAAACCCAACAGATTTTTCTACAGCCTTTGTACCCCCTCAGTGGTGGGGTAAGATTCTGGAAAAGAAGAATCTCCACTGAGATACCCCCTCAGTTAAGAAAGATTACCCCCCCCCCAACTTTTCGTGCAGAATAAGAAGAGAAAAATATGAACAGCAACATAGTGCTGTGATTCAGCTGCACTTGGTAGATATCTTTACTTCTGGGAAGATTGATGGGAAGCTGAAATCTTTTAACAGTGAATGAATAATGTCCTGCAGTTGGAATCACTGCTCATATGGGACCTCCATTTGCACTAATTGACATAACTATCAGAGTCTCCCACACATGTATCTAAGTATAGACAAAGGAAGCTGCTCCTTTTCCCATCTCCACTACACTTTGCATTACAAAACTGTTCAATCAATTCCCTTCAGTAAAACCTGACCAATTTCCCACTCCTAGCTTGGGCTCATCAATATTCCCCCCAGCACACCAGCCTTTAAAGAACTTCAGGACATTTTTGTAGTTCTGTTCTCATCTTCTCAGCTCTATTTAAATGCCATGAACTTTAGTTGGGTGAGGCCATCTCACATCAGTTCCAGTTTCCTCACCCTTCCACTGCAAACATCAACTAGCTTTGTGAATGGAAAGCAAGTTTAAAATTAAAGATATCTCCAGTTAAAAATAAATAAATGAATGAATAAATCAGAGGAAGCCTGATATAGCTTTCAAACAGACCAGCAAATGAAGATAAGCCTCAAAAGTCCTATTTATGTATTGAAGCACTCCAGAGCTTTTTGCTATGCCTGACATAATAAAACCTATTTGTTATGCCTGAATAACTTCAGATTCCCGCCCCTCTGGATTGCTGAAGCTAGTGCTACCAGGTCCTTCTTGTTTTCTTGTTCACAAAAACTATACCTGACTCACCAAGTTGAAAGTTGCCACCAACAAGGCATGGTGGCTCAAGGCCTTCAATACACCTGATGTTGTTTGCCATAAAATACGCCAGCTAGGTTGACTTGGTGACCACAAGTTATGCATGCCTGAACACAGACACATCAAACACTTCACTATTGCTATTTCTGGGTATATTGCACTAAAGTGAACATCTAGCATCACCTGTTGAACAGATGATCATCCAGTAACTAAAGAAAGACTCTCACTACTTATTTGCAACTTCTTTTGTATGTAATTTCTTGGTTTCTGTTTTCTATAGGCCTTGGCAGTATCCTTTCTAGTAAGACAAATGAAGTATCCATCTGTCAAGAAATCTTGACCAAGAGTTGCTGGATAACTGTGCACACACTTTTCAATCATATACATACAATTCCAACAGGATGTTTATTAGGCTGGAGAGCTAGAAGGTTCACAAATTGTCCTGTAGACTTAAGAAGTAGGAATGGTGAAAAATTCTTCCCACTTCCCAGACTGAACATGGAAACTGATGTAATTTGTCCCCAGAAATCTAATTATTGTGCAAAACAAGTTTTTTGACAATTGAGCTGCCGGACTTACCCACCCGGCACCTCCTTTTACGACCCAGTTGGCTCCTCACTTTTCTCCAGAGGCTCCTGCAGCCCCCGCGGAGGCTGACATGAGGGCCACCATTGCAGCCTTCCCCTTTCCGGCTTGCCCTGCAGGCTGGGAAAAGGTGCGAAAAGGAGCACCAATCAGGGCAGGTCAACCCTGCCCTGATTAGTTGCTATGGGGGAAGGCGGGCTTCACTGCTTTTTGCAGCAATTTTACGAAATGTTTACATTAGTTTTACAGCCTTTTGCAGCAGTCTTTTACAACCAGGCCTCCGTGCTGTATGGTTCAGTGGCTCTTTGGGAGCCAAAACCCACCCTCCCTCCTTTTATTTCTTGTTGTAAGCTTGTAGGTTTATTGTAGTATGCATTCCTTTTTCTGTCACAACTTGGTGGTTGGTTGGCATGGGTCCAGATCCAAGCTCATCGGTAGTGGGAGGGCTCTCTGTCAAGTTCACAGTCACGTTCAAATTCACCGAGACACCCCCCATTTCCAGCGGTTGGTAAATAAGGGGAGGGGGAGGCATTGTCAGGCATGCGGGGCCTGGCTAGGACTCCTCCCCCCTTCATCAGTGGTGGTGTTGGTGGTTGACCAACAGCGGTATCATTGTTCAACATTTGAGTTGGCTGATGGCTGGATCCGGGCCTATGTGATTTGAGCCAACCATTGCAGCTGTGATCAATAAAGTTGTGGCCTTTATTGGCAATATATAGTTTATCATTTCAGAAAGAATCACAACCATGAAACATCACCTAAGGAGACCTTCTGCTGTGCTTTCTGCAACCGGGCATGTTTATCTTGGACTGGCCTTTTCAGTCATCAGCACGCTTGCAGAAAGCACAGGATGAGTCCTTCCTGAATCTTCATTTGTGAAAAAAAGCCAGAGAGAGAGAGAGAGAGAGATTTTTACCATTATGTACCAATATATCTTGTCCAAACAACATACTGTGTCTGTCATTATTTGGGGAAGGGGGGTAGAATGTCCAGCCTGGGCATGCAAATGACTTTTTCACAAAACAAGGGGTTCCCAGTGTGCGAAAAATCACTGAAAAATGTGCAAAAACTTTCACAATCATGCCTGGTAAGGAGAAAACTTAAATTATTAATTCTTGCATGTGAACATGAACTAAGTGAAGATTTAAATGCCTATTCTGAATATGCTTATGGTGATAACATTAAAATACCAGGGTGAAAAAACTGTTTCAGAGTATGTCTGCAGTTTTGCATGTCTGCAGTTTCCTCCCTGTTTCTTTAAGATTATATACCTCATGGCCGAACCATCTGCCACTCTTCTCTGCTCCCTATTTGCTCTCATATCTAATCTAATAAAGAATTCTGGAGAACCTGAAAGAATGCACTGTATGATTTGTCCCCTTTTAGATGGCCTAGTAAAAGGCATTATGATTCTTTATCTTTTTTTTTCTTTTGGCCTACAAAGATTTGCTTTCATTTAAGAAGCACCTGGTATAAGTTTCAGTGGCAGCACTGGGTGTGTGCGTGGAGAGGTTGAAGTGCACCAAGGTGATACCGTGGAGGGAAGGGTGACACTGGCCTTAGTAATGCACAGGTAAGTTTATCTGTGAAACAAACAGAATAAGAGGGTGTTCTACGCAGATGTCTTTCCTTCCTGGTCTCAATTCCTGTTCTGAAGTAAATTTTGATGCCTAAGAGGCATACCCTGAAGTAGATTAATATCTGCATTAGAGAGATAATTGGAGGAACTGGAGGAGGCAAAAATAAACAAGAACGGAGACTTAAAGTAGACTTTTAAGATTCTTTGTGTATATGTTTTGAAGTCTGGGAGAAATGAGGTGCAGGATCAAGGAGGAGTGTGTGACATGAATGATGAAATATTCAAAAGCAAACCCCATGCTGTGGGCTGGATTTGCTGAACTTCTCTCAGAGAGGTGTAAATTACATTTCCCCGCCCAGAATGGCAAGGAAGATTCATGTTCAATAAATCGTGTCATACAGTGACTTTCTCAGGCAAAAGCTGTGAAGAAGCACATCTTTGCCTGGTCCTCAGTTATTGTCACCTCAACAGTTTGAAGCAATATTTGAGTCAGAATGTGTTCCTGAATGTTAAAAAATATATACCTTGAACTTAGGTTTGACTGTGAAACTTCTTCCACAGAAAGTGAAATGGGAAAAGTTGAAATGTGACCAATTTACATTTCCTTAGGTCAAATAGGAATATATGTATCTCCCTCATATAAGAGAGTAGTCTTTCTAGGGACAGCCACCCAAGTTCTCTCAGTTATCCATACATACTGCAGAACACAAGACAGCTGCAGTTTCCAGTTATGAAACTGAAATTGACTTCACTGCTCTGATTGATGGTTGAGGGAATGTGATCTCATAAATTCTCCTGGATTTCTCAGCTACCTTTGATGATATCAAGCAGGCTGTAGCAGCCAGATCTCCTAAATCTGGAGGGATGTACAAGGAATGGAGCTAAACTTTCCATTTGGTATTAGATTTATTATAATGCAGCAGGAACTATGACACATTTGTATATTTCCTATCTATTTGAGACTACAGGCTCATCTACATGGGCTAAATACCCCAGCTTGCCCCAGTTCCAGAGCCCTGCAGTCAATGCAACACATGGCATTTACCTCTTCTGCCTCGGGGCAGTCCTCATTACCCTGGGGCAGATACAGGGCTAGAGTGGAGGCAAACCAGAATAGGGACTGATCAACTGTTACAGAAAAATACCCAGTTTACCCCAGTTTACCAGGGGGAAAACAGACTGGGCCCTGGGTGTTCACAGGAGCCCATCCAGCACACCACTCTTCCCTGCTGCTGCCAGTCTCTGTTTTTTCTGGAAGCCAGGCAGGGGTCCTTCTACCCCTGGGGACCATCGGCAGCAGCAGCCTGGCTTGGAACTGGGAGTGGGCAGTGAGTGCTTTGCCCCCCCTCCTCCCTCAGAACACCTGGCCTTTAGAGACCCTTTAAAGCCGGCTCCAATTCAACTATCGGCAGCACCACTAGCAGCAAACATCTAAGGTGGTGATTGGGGACAAATTGTTATACTGGACCTGATGTTGATGTGGGTTGATATAAGACTTGTATTATTAAGCCATTCAGTCTCTTATCACCTGACCGCTATAGGAATTGGCTTATGGGATTGGGGTTAGTTTATCCCCCAAATACCCCTTTTTCCAGTGACTTTTAACTTTACTGTTCCCCTTGAGGCCGGGAATGAGGTGGGGGCGGCCATAGGAGTTGTGCAGGGGAATGGGAGGTATGGCTGGAACAGAGCGAACAAATGTTACAAAAGAAGACGGGATCACTGTTTGAAAGCTATCCCACCTTCAATTCCCTCTGTTTCCCAGAATGGCTTGGAGAGCAGAGCAACCATTCCACAGAACCTCACTCTGCTCCTCTGCAATGCCAGGCTGGTCAAGAACAAGACCCATATCATCGGACGCTGACCTGGCTTGCTTCACAGAGACCTGGCTGGGAGAGGATAGCACGGTTACCTGGGCACAGGCCCTCCCAGCTGGGTACTCTGTCAGTGAGCAGGTTAGGGGAAGTGGGGGGGGGGCGGAGTTGTTTTGGTTCACAAGAATAGCCTGATCTTGACCAGGATACCTGTCCGGAACACAGTCCACTTCGAGTGTATGCACCTTAGCCTGAGGACCAGGGATAGTTTGGGGATTCTGCTAGTCTACCGACCACCCTGTTGTCTAGCAGACTCCCTGACCGAGCTGACACAGCTGGTCTCGGAGCTGTTGTTGGAGTCTCCCAGACTTTTAGTTTTGGGAGACTTCAACATTCCTCTCGAGACCAGTCTAACAGGTGCAGCTCGAGAGTTCATGGAGACCATGAAAAACATGGGCCTATCCCAATTGGTCGTCGGGCCCACACATTGTGCAGGTCATACAATCGATGCGGTCTTCAGTACAGAACAGGAATATCCGTGGGCGGAAGTTGTAAATACCTCCACGTTGTCATGGTCGGATCATTTCCTGGTCAAGGCGGAACTTAGAGTTTGTATCCTCCCCACCGGGGGTGGTGGACCCATTAGATTGGTCCACCCTCGAAGGCTAATGTAGCCAAATGGATTCCAGAAAGCCTTAGAGGGTTTAATGGTTGGGAATGCCAGTGACCCTGTCGATGCACTGGTCAATATTTGGAACACTGATCTTGCCAGGGCTATTGACATGATTGCTCCCAAGCGTCCTTGCCAATCCACTTCAAACCGTAAGCCATGGTACACACCAGAGCTTAGGAGAATGAAGTGGTTTGGACAACGACTAGAGTGCATTTGGCAGAAAACTTGACTCTTACCTGACAGAACTCGCCATAGGAACTTTCTTTGGTCCTATCAGGAGGCAATACATGCAGCGCAGAGATCTTTCTCCTCTGCACGCATTGTGTCTGTAGAGTCCCGTCCAGCAGAGCTGTTTCGGGAGGTGAGGGAGCTAACACAGGTACCCCTTGTACTTGTACCTGACATCGGCCTGCTGTGACACGTTTAACAACTTTTTCACAGATAAAATATCTCAGATAAGAGCTGACTTAGACGCCAATGTTTTAACAGAAACCATAGGAGAGATGTCCAGCGACTCTGTCTACGAAGTTATTCTGAATCAGCTCCAATCTGTGAGTACCGAGGATGTGGACAAGCTCCTTGGTAGGGTGAGGAAAACAACTTGCCCTCTCGACCCTTGCCCATCATGGCTGGCCGTCTGGGGGGGGGGAGCATTGAGGAGATTCCTCATGGATATCATCAATGCTTCTTTCAGGGAATGACATGTTCCACCTTGTCTGAAGGAAGCGGCTGTTAGGCCGCTTCTGAGAAAACCTTCCCTTGACCCCCTGGTTATGAATAACCACAGGCCTGTTTCTTTATTGCCATTTCTGAGCAAGGTTATCAAGAGGGTGGTTGCTTTTCAACTCCAAGCTGTCTTGGATGAAACCGATTATCTAGACCCATTTCAAACCGGCTTCAGGAAAGGCTTTGGGGTTGAGATTGCTATGGTTGCCTTGACCGACGATCTGAGTCTGAACATCGACAGGGGTAATGTGACCCTGTTGGTGCTCTTAGCCCTCTCAGCAGCTTTTGACACGATATATCATGGCATCCTCTTGGACCGCCTGAGGGGGTTGGGTATCGGAAGCACTGCATTGCAGTGGTTCCGCTCCTACCTCTCAGGCAGGTCCCAGAGAGTGCTGCTTGGGGACAGTTGTTCAAGCAAAAGAGAGCTCATCTGGGGAGTTCACAGGGAGCTATCCTGTCTGATGTTATGTAACATCTATATGAAGCCGCTGGGTGAGATTATTCGGAGTTGTGGAGCTGGGTGTTATGAGTATACTGATGACACTCAGATCAATTTCTCCGTATCTCGTTCATCGGTTTTGAATTCCAATGACATCTCTTCTCTCAGTGAATGTCTTCAGGTGGTAATGGGCTGGATGAGGAAAAACAAATTGAAACTGAATCTGGACAAGACAGAGGTGCTCATGGTAGCGGCCCCGAAACCAAGAATTGGGTTGCAACCTCCAATCCTGGATGGGGTCACACTCTCCCCCAGTGACTGTGTTCGTAGTCTGGGGGTGCTCCTTGACTCATCACTCCTGATGATAAATCAGGTAAATGTGACAGTTAGGAGTGCCTGTTATCAGCTTTGGCTGATACGCCAGCTGCTCCCTTTTCTGGAAGCAAGCGTCATTCATGTGCTGGTAATCTCACACCTAGACTTCTGTAATGCACTCTACATGGGTCTACCCTTGTGCTTGGTTCAGAAACTACAGTTAGTACAAAATATGGTGGCCAGGCTTGTTTCAGGAACATCTAGGAGGGACCACATCACTCCGGTTTTGAGGTCCCTCCACTGGCTGCCTATTGGTTTCCGGGCCCAGTATAAGGTGTTGGTTATCACCTTTAAAGCCCTAAATGGCTTGGGTCCAAGCTATCTCAGGGACTGTCTCCTCCCTTATAATCCCCCCCACGCACTCCGGTCCTCTGGGAGGAATTTGCTGCAGCCTCAAAAGTCGAGGCTTTTGGCTACCTCCCGGAGGGCTTTTTTCTGTTGTTGCCCCCAGACTATGGAACGGCCTGCCGAATGAGATCCATCACTTGACATCTTTGGACAGCTTCAAAAAAGCTGTCAAGATGGATCTCTTCCAGCAGGCCTTTCCAGAATAGATTATCCTGGCCTCAGGAACCCCCCCTCCTTCAGGAGAGTCCCCACAGCCTCCTTTGTTGACAGAACTGAATATCGCTGGGGACCTACTGTTAAATGTAGATATGTGTTTTTATCAAATGTTTTAATTGTTGTTTAAATTTGTAAAATGATTTAATAACTTTTTAAGGGGGGGGAAGGGAGTATATTGTTTTACTTGTGTGGTTTTTTAATGTTGTGAACCGCCCTGATTGGCTTACCAAAGGGCGGTATATAAATACATTTATTATTATTATTATTATTATTATTATTATTACATGTGACTGAGGCTGGTCACATGCAGGGGACCTGAAGTCACTGATTACAGGACCCCTTCCTGACTTCTGTGTTAGTGGGGAAAATGGCAGTAGCAGCAGCTTCAACAATGGGCCAGCATCCTGTTTGGACTCTGGCCCATTTTCTCCATGTAATGTGTGTGTGTGTGGGGGGGGGGGAAATGGGACAGTTCCAGTCAGGATATGCCAGCAAGGAGCCAACTTATTCTGCCTGGTATAGATGAACCCTGGGAGGGACCACAGCAGGATGGGAGAATGTATACTTAGCTTGTCCAAAGTTGAAAGTTCTGGGACATATCCACATTAAAGTCTGGTGCCATAAAAAGTGTTTCTCTGTCTGAGACTGGAATTGCTGCTGGTAGTCTAAGGAGACAACACTGAGCTAAATGTACAATAGCGTGAGTTGGTTTAAGGCTAACAATTAGTGTTAATTTTTTTTGGGGGGGGATCTTTAGCATTTTCTCTCATTTAATTAATAAACAACTTAATAACTCAAATCTGGAATGAAATTAATATTGAAACTCCCACTTAATTTGCTTTAATTTTTAAAACTGTAATAAAGTTGCTCCCTTTTTAAAGAAGATTTCCAACTTATCTGATAATGTAACTGATTTTAAGCAGTTACCTCCTACGATAATAATTTAGCTATTAATTGTGGATAAAAGGTCCATAATACACATATGGATATTGCCTCTCTCACCCTTTTCTCAATTAATATTTCCCAAATCTCTCCAAGCAGTTCAGGATATACAGAGGGGTCTGAGCAAAAAAATTGCCCTCTCCACTGACATAAATACAAACAACCATGCATGTAGGAGCTCCATATCTAAAGCATACCTAAAACTCTTATTTAGGTCAACCAACTTTAGCAGAAAACAGTTCTGTTTATGATTCCTTGCATTATGTTTCTCATTCCAAGAACATTGGATATTGGTGTCACCTGGACCAAACAACAACATGGGGACCTAATCCCATTACTGTGGAATTTCATTTATTCATTTAATTAATTTGTATGCCCCCTTTCTCCCAGAATGGGATCCAAGGCAGCTTACAACACATAAAAGCATACAATTAACAAGATATCCCTTCTCTTGCTCAGACCACAGACTGTCATATACTTTGGAGGAGACACCATTTTATCCACAAAGCTAATGAACTGACACATTTGTGAGCTGCAGCCAGGCTTTGTGTTTTCAGAAATGGAAAGCAGCCATTACTACTTATTTACCTCAGCATGAATTGCTAGGGTAGCCTGATATCAGCCTACCCACCAGTGATTCATTCCATATTCACACCTTATCTTGGCACTGAGCTTAATTGCAATTATCACTGCCACTATATCAAACTAATTTTTGGACTTTTCTATTTCTTCCCCCATCTTCTATATTTTTGTAGTACCTTTCCTGAAAAAGAGCTCTGGAGAATGTAGAATCTTGCACCCTGTTTGTGGCATTTTGGTTGGACTTATTAACGGTATTGTCAAATTGATGATTTTGTAGTTGCTACCTATATAATTGTACACATTATTCACTACTCAGTATGCATGAAGGATTAGAGCCATAAGACCTAGACTACAGACCATTAACAATCATCATAGGAATGATTAGCAGCACCATTTCATCAAAAATGGAGGATGACCCAGAAATATTAAGTGGACTGTCAGATTTTAAAGATATTGATGATTCACAGCAAGAGAGATATCATTATGAATAATATGAAAACAAAGCAATTACTGTGAGATTCAGTTTCCAAAAATGATGGATAAACTTTAACTATTTGCCTAAATTAGTTGGGGCTGTAGGTTTCTGTAAGCAAAACTTGGAAGCTCCTTTCCACTGGAAATGGAAATACTCGTCTTTCTTGTGTCCTCCCCCATTTCTTCCCCTCTTTCTGGCTCATCATTAAATGTGTTGAATGCTGTGTTCTTACCTGGGGGAGTATGAAAGGTTTGTAATATTTATAAAGGGAACAGCTACTCATCTCGGGGCCATTTCTGTTGTATGTATTATTTATTCTCTGGCCTTCCCACCCCCTCCTGTGCTAACGCATCTTTAAGAACTGTGATTAATAAAACATACCAATTTGAACACTGTGTGCCCAGTTCCCAAATATAGTTATTCAGGCCATTTCTATGCAAATGTCACAGGAGAGAGATCTCATCTCCAAAAATTAAAACAACAACACCCAACAAACTTAGTCTGGGTTGCATCTCTTCATATTAAGTATATGTTTTTGATGGATTTATTTCACTGCCTACCCGTATAACAATCTCCCTAAGGGATTCTGACATTTGAGCATAGAAAGATGCTACAATTAAAAAGACATTAAACCTACCATTTTTAATAAGATGTACACACAAACTACCCCATCCCCACTTGTCATTTTTGTTTCTCTATTTTAAAGTTCTGAACAATGTTGTTTTATTTTTTATCTCTAAACAGAAAGCAAGGGAAAGGAAATTTATTTTGTTTAACACTTATCTTCTACATTTTCTGACACTGATGTGGAAATTGACTGGAGTGCAATAAAACATGGGATGCTAAAAGTAGCAGAACTTTCTGTGTTATCTTAGACACATTTACTCAGAAGTAAGCCCCCCTGAATTCATAGAATCATAGAATTGCAGAGTTGGAAGAGACCACGAGGGCCATCCAGTCCAACCCCCCTGCCACGCAGGAAATCACAACCAAAGTATCCCTGACAGATGGCAATCCAGCCTTTGTTTAAAGACCTCCAAGGAAGGAGACCCCACCACGCTCTGAGGGAGTGCGTTCCACTGCCGAACAGCTCTTACTGTCAAAAAGTTCCTCCTCATGTTGAGGTGGAATCTCTGTTCCTGGACCTTGCATCCATTGTTCCATGTTATAGTCTCTGGAGCAGCAGAAAACAAGCCTGCTACATCCTCAGCGTGACATCCCCTCAAATACTTAAACAGGGCTATCATATCGCCTCTTAACCGTCTTTTTTCCAGGCTAAACATACCCAGCTCCCTAAGTCTGTCCTCATAAGGCATCGTTTCCAGACCTTTCACCATTTTAGTTGCCCTTCTCTGGACACACTCCAATTTGTCAATATCCTTTTTTAATTGTGGTGCCCAGAACTGGACACAGTATTCTAAGTGAGGTCTGACCAAGGCAGAATAGAGTGGCACTATTACTTTCCTTGATCTAGACACTATACTTCTATTGATACAGTCCAAAATCGCATTGGCCTTTTTAGCTGCCGCATCACACTGTTGGCTCATGTTCAACTTCTGGTCTACTAGGACTCCTAGATCCCTTTCGCACGTAGTCTCATTCAGCCAGGTCTCTCCCATCCTATATTTATGCATTTCATTTTTCCGCCCTAAATGCAGTACTTTACATTTCTCTGTATTGAATTTCATTTTATTAGCTTTGGCCCAGCTCTCCAGTCTATCCAGGTCGTTCTGAATTTTGATCCTGTCCTCTAGGGTATTAGCTACTCCTCCTAATTTGGTGTCATCTGCAAATTTGATAAGTATGCCCCTAATTCCCTCATCCAAGTCATTGATAAAGATGTTGAATAGCACTGGGCCCAGGACAGAACCCTGTGGCACCCCACTGGTCACATCTTTCCAAGACGAAGAGGAGCCACTGCTGAGCACCCTTTGGGTTCGGCCGGTCAACCAATTAGAAATCCATTGAACAGTTAACTTGTCTAGCCCACATTTTACAAGCTTGTTTACAAGAATGTCATGGGGAACCTTGTCAAAGGCCTGACTGAAATCAAGGTATGCGATGTCCACAGCGTTCCCTTCATCTACCAAGCTGGTAACTTTATCAAAAAAAGAGATCAGATTAGTCTGGCATGACTTGTTTCTCTGAAACCCATGTTGACTTTTTGTGATTATGGCATTGCCTTCTAAATGTTCACAGACTCTCTGTGGTTTATTTTCAAAAGTGTGCACATATATAACTGCAGTTTCAAATATCTGAAGAAAATCACAGTACAACTAATGAAGAAGCCATGACGTTCAGCACAACCAGTAAAGAACAGCAGAAGTCCCAACACCAAAACTTGCAACCAAGACTCCTACCAGGATCCCCTTTACCATCAAAAACATAGCACCATGATTCTACTTTGACTACCATGGTTCCATCCTATGGAATCTGGCATTTTTTAGTTTTGAGGAGCTCTCTGCCTGAGGATTCTAAATGCTGGTCCCTACTCTTGGCTCTGCACTCAACTTCACAGCTTCTGGGTTAGTTGTGGGCAGCTGCCATGTGTTGGTGGAGAACTGCACTGGTTGCCTGTAGAACCCTGGAGGGCCACCCACACTGCTTTCCACTGTGACCCTCTGTACCCCACTGTGGGAAAAGGGCAAAAAGCCTTAGGGAACTACTGGTTATTTCAGGTGGTTGGAGCATTCAGCTCTCTTTTTGTCCTAGTCACTTCCTGTTCTGGGGAAAAAAAGGCATGTACAAGCCTTGAAAAGGTGAGGGTGTGAGAATGTAATGAAATGGCCAGTAGCACCTCCTCAAGGTTTGGGGGATGATATTGGCCAACTGCAGGCAAACAAATTCACCTTCCAAATTGAGGGGCCATTAGGAGTAATGGAACCCATGGGGAAGGTGTTGAAGAAAGGACAAGATCTAGAGCTTCAGTCATTATACAGTTAATCGTGTGTTACTGAGGAGATCATCAGGCAGGGACCAAAAAAACTGTCCACATCTCGCTACGTCCCCTCCCGCCCCACTCCCGTTCCTATAACTGATTAGATGAAAAATTCTCAGACACATGATTAAAAGTCCTCCCCTCCCCTCTTTCACCCCAGGAGTGAATGCAGTCCTTGCAGAGTTGAATTCACTTCCTAGAAACTAAATCTTGGCCGTTCTCACGAGAGGACAGTCGTGTAGAAAATTTAAAAATAAAGAGAAAAATAAATGTAAAAACCCCCACAAAGCACAGAAATACACTTTAAAAACACCAAGTAACCTGGGGAGGGTTAAAAAAATGGCTGTCACTTACCTAGATGTCCTGATCACACCCGGAAGTGTTCAGCACAAACCTCCCACTGCGGCTGGCATTGCACCAGCATAATGGGGCTCCTTTTCACTCTCCCATTATTCCATTACAGAAACAGAATAGGCAATCTATTGACAGCTTAAGCCATCAATAAAAAGGAACATGGATGGAACAGAAGCAGCATGGGAGCATAACAGGACAGGGATGACGTTATCTGATATTCATCCTTTAGAGTTCTCCTGTCATCCCTGTACTGGACATTTTGGGTCATCTGATAATCTCCTGAGATTGAAAAGGCCTTCAGTTGTATGTGTTACCTAAATCAGCTGTTGAGCCTCTATAAGGCTAGCTCTTACTACTGTGAGTTTACCTGCTTCCTTTTTTGCACTGTATCCTGTTTGACTCTGTTTCAGTGTGCCTTTTCTACTGTTTGGTATATTTGCTATTTAGTGTTGTTTACTTGTCTCATTGCTCTTGTTCATTTTGGACTTTATCAGATGCACTTAATACAGCATCATAATGACGCCACATAAACATGAAAGGGTGTGCATATCAGACACTGCTGCCCTTTCGTTTTTATATCCTGGTCAAAACCTGTACCTTTTTATTGGCAGCTGAAGCTGTCAATTGATCCCCTGTGGCACTTTAGTGCCAGTATTGATGGCATATGAAACCTTGTGCCACTTAACTCACGTGAATGCATCATGCATGGCTGGTCCAGCACGAACACTTCCAGGTAAGATCACAACATCCAGGTAAGTGGCACACTTTTTATGACCTTCCCTGGGTTACTTGGACATTTTTAAGTTTGTGTATGTGTTTTGTTTTTGTTTGTTTACTTTTTTGTGTTATTTTTGAATTTCCCACACAATGAAGTCTTGCGAGAATCTGCAGGATTTTGAATGAGGCAGTGAAAGGAGCTCTGTTCACTTTCTCTTCATTGCCAGGAAAGCCTTTGCTAGGAGACAAAGGTAAGTGTAGTGAGAGGGATTCTTCTGCTGGCATAAAAATGGCTTTAATTATGATGGCAAAATAATGTTTTTAGAGGCTATTCTGATAAAGTCCTTTAATACCTTTTGACAGTGTTTGTTCTGCATGTTGCTTTGATATAGATATATTGTTTATTACCCTTTTATAGAATAGATAAAGATTATTTTCAGTATTTGTTTTTGTCTATTTTCTGTCAGAAGGCATGCAACCTATGGGCTGCATTTTATTCACGCCTGTTCTGGAGATATCACTAATAACAGCACAGACTCCCTGTGACACACAGCATCCATGTCACAGCTGAACTACATCTCCGAGTGGTATAGCAGGTATACCACAAACACTCGGGTGTGACTATGTATACGTGGCTGTGTCTCCTTCCCTGAGAATCACTCACGCCAGGCTGGATGTTTCTTGTTAACAGAAGAGTGTTTATTATCAAACGAATAAACCATGTAACTTTCTCTCTCTCTCTCTCTCTCTCTTTCTGGCTTTTCTTCGCAAATGAAGATTCAAGAAGGACTCATCCCACGCTTTCTGCAAGTGTGCTGATGACTAAAAAGGCCAATCCGAGATAAACAAGTCTGGTTGCAGAAAGCACAGCAGAAGTTCTCCTTGGGTGATGATTCCAGGTTGTGATTCTTTCTGCGTTGTCGTTTCTCTTCAAGACTTGTTCGGTGTGAGCTCTCAAGTAAGGCTGCAGCATTGTGGATAGTGCATCTGCATGCCTCCCGATGTGAGGGCACGGCAGACCATTGTTGGTGATCAATTTGGCCGAGCCTGGGATGTTGTTTCAGGGAGTCCTTGTATCACCTTTTTAGAGTGCCCCTCTTACACTGACCTGTGGCGAGTTCACCATAGAGTACTATTTTTGGGAGGCAATGGTCCTCCATCCTAGAAATGTGCCCTGCCCAGCGCAGCTGTGTTCTCAATATCATGGCCTCAATGCTGGTGATCCCTGCTTGCTCAAGGACAGCAACAGTCGTCACATAGTCAGTCCAGTGTATATTTAGGATTGTGCATAGGCAGCACTAATGAAAGCGTTTGAGGAGTCATAAATGTTGGCGATAGGTGATCCATGTAACCCATGTAACTGTATAACCTTATTGGGTCTGCAGAAACATTTGCTCTTTCTCTAAGCCTCTAAATTCCAAGGATGTTAAACTATCTTGAATCACTCAAAGCCTCATCTCAACTAAAAACTAACTACTTTCCTCACTCACTACCCGTTTATTTCCTCCAGAAGCCCCTCCTCATTCCACCTCCTCACAGAGGATTGGCTCCTGGAATACCATGTCCTCATTGGCTCCCTGGCTGTCTGTGACACTCCCTCCATCTTCAAAATTACAAAAGCTCAAATTACATTCCAGAGTTTCAACAACTTCCACGTTACTTAGATGCCCTAGTGGCCCATTCAAAATAAAATAAAATAAAATAAATTTGGTACCTCAGCTCCAGAAGTTTGTTAAGTAATACATTTGAGCAAAATTAAGTTGAGTTATACATGAAATAATTATTTTTGCTGAGGATTATCCAAACACTGGTCTGAAGAATCTAGATACAGGTCCACCGGTCATGGACTGCAGTGGTTTGTATTTGGCACCCATTTTGTTTCTTGCTGTTTAAGAGAGGTGGTTAAAAACAGAAGACCTACCAAACCCCTGGCTTGCTGCCATATGAACCTGGCAGGTTCCAGTTGGTTTGGAAAAACACAAATTCTGAAGGTCTGTTCTAACTTTGAAAGCAAGTTTCATGATGATCCATGTGCTCCTTTTGGTTCTGCTCCAAACAGACAAATATTCTGGCAAATGAACATTCTGAATTAGAATACTGTACTTCAGTCAAAGGCAATCAGAGAAATCAGTCAAATGTTTGCTTAATGAACTTCTTCATTCTTAGAGCCTGATTGTACAAATTATATTCCTCATTTCAGGCAACAGAAACATGCCAGGTGACCCAATGCAGGTAATTAAAAACAGGTGGGTGTTCAATATTCAAACAAGCCTCTCAAAATGATCAACTGTAAAGCAGACCTGATGCAAGAGAAAAATAAGGCAAATTACAGTTTTTTCTGAAAGTGTGTTCTGTCTTATAAGCACAGATATTTAGCTTTTTTTCAGAAGAGATGTGTTTTTGGAACAGTAGTAGAAGCATATGTGGGCTGTTCATTTCTGGGCTCTTTTCCATGAACAATAGTCATTCCCACATTTTTATCCAAGAAATCCCACAAAACATGATAATAGAAAATTCCATGCTTGGGATGCATGCTCCTGAGGAGCCAAAATTACATTTGTAGTATGTCTAGCTACAATTTTTTTTATTTATTTTTGAGTCCATGTTTGGACCTACTGTTATCAGTGACATAAAGCCACTTTTTCTGTTTAGCCACAAAAAGAAATAAGCCAACTGCACAAATCCAGCTGTAGTTTAGGCCTATTTTGTGGTGGGATAGTACAGTGGCCCCTTGGTATCTGCTGGGGTTTGGTTCTAGGACCCCCCCATGGATACCAGGACCCCCTGTGGGTACTAAAATTCGTGGATGCTCAAGTCCCATTATATACAATGCATAGTAAAATGGTGTCACTTATACAAAATGGCAAACAGCAAGGTTTTTTTTGGGGAATATTTTTTTAATATTGTCAAGCTATGAATGGTTGAATCCATGGATAAAGAACCCAGAGATCTGGAGGGCTGACTGTACTGTATTTCAAGGTACTGTTACCTTAATAACGGATAGACATCCGTTAAATGGCATTTTGCATATATGTCAGTTGCAAATATTGTAACCCATTTCACATATGTGCATTTAACATTTCTGGGCTGCCCAACAGTCAAACAAACAGAGCAATCATACCTGAACTCTGACTAGCCTAAATAACTAAACTGAGGTTATTGTACTTTGGACATAGCATGAGATAGTATGACTTAATGGAAAAGCTAATAATGCCACACTACAGAAAGAATGCAGTTTAACACTGCTTTAAGTATCATGGCTCCATCCTATGGAATTCTGGGATTTGTAGTTTGTTGTCATACCAGAGCTAAATATCTCACAAAACTACAAATCCCAGAATTCCATAGCATTGAGCCATAGCAGTCAAAGCAGTGTCAATCTGCATTACTTCTTCAGTGTAGCAATAGCCAAGGCTGGGGAAAGTGGAAGGCAATAAGAAACAGGAAGACCACAGATGGATTGATTCAATCAAGGAAGCCATGACTCCTTAGTTTGTAAAAACTGAGCAGTGGTATTGATGATAGGGTGTTTTGGCAGTTTCTCATGCATGTGGTCACCATAAGCCAAATCTGACTTCATGTCAAACAACAACAACAAATATTTCTGTATTCATTGTTTAGAACATTGTTTAGCTATGAACAACACACTCTGAAGTTTCTGGTAATAAGCAATTCTTAGTTACACATTTGAATCCCTTGTATGCACCTGGATATTTTATTGGTACATCTTTGGAGATGTTACCATTTATTTTGCTTATACAGTTGACCCTCCACATTCGCGGGGCTTAGGGGCAGACAACCCCCACGAATGTGAAAAAAACACAAATAAGAAATGAGCCTGCGGGCGAGTAGCTTTCCACCCAGTCCCTTCCTAAGGCAGCGATGGGCTTTGTGAGAAGCCTTTCACTGTCTTGAGAAGGGAGAGGGGTAGAGAGCTGGCGCGCCAGCAGCTTTCAACCCTGCCCCTTCCCAAGGCAGCGACAGGCTTCTCATGGGGGAGGGAGCCTTTCCACCATCACCCTTCCCAAGGCAGCAAAGGACTTTGTGAGAAGCCCCTCGCTGCCTTGAGAAGGGAGTGGGGTGGAGAGCGGGCGTGCCAGCGGCTTTCCACCCCCCCTTCCCAAGGCAGTGACGGGCTTTGTGAGAAGCCCCTCGCTGCCTTGAGAAGGGAGTGGGGTGGGGAGCAGGGGGGGGCAGGGCTCTCTGCGAATAATCTAAACCACAAATGTGGAAGTCATGAATGTGGAGGGGCAACTGTATCTGAAACCCCAGAAGTTGACACACATTTTATGGACCTAGATGTCTGACTCCTATCAAGAGGATCATTCCCAATTCCCTTTGAAAGTATCATACCCTTCTGATATTTACTCATCATCCAAGCCTGAAATGGAGTGTTGTTGTTTTTTCTTTCTTTTTTAAAGTGTCTGATGTAATAGAATCAGAGAATAGATTAGTCGCAAACAGTACATTGCACAAATGGAAAACCACATTGCTCACATCTGGAGTGGGAGTAATGCTGCAAATTCCCTCACATTTCTGGCCTAAAGAAATTTGGTAGTCTGGGTATAGCTGTTCCATTTCTTATAGGAAGAAAAGATTGCCTTTTACTTGACCTTTAACTTTTCTTGTTTATTATTTCTACTTCTATTCAGGCCAGAACGTTTCTTGGACTGCTTCAAAAAGAAAGGAGAAAAGTAGGCTTAGGAGGAATTTCAAGGTTTTCAGTTCAGTTAGAAAAATAGTACACAGCACACAGGCCATGTGCACACACACTCCTGTGTCAGGCATGGGAATTCTCCATCCTGGGAACTGCATGAGGCCCCTCAGATTGATTTGTGTCACAGCCCCCTGAACTCACCCCTAAATAATTCAGCTTCCAAATTAGCATTGTTGCTAGAGAGGTAATTCTCTTTAAAATAAGATACATCCTAAACCCTGAATGTCAACCCACCAAGAAATTTGAAAAACAAACAAACAAACCAAAACACAACAGTGTATTTCTCATTTAGTCCACGTTCAGTTTTGCTTTTGGGTGCTGCTGTGTCCTGTAGTGAGTTCTGAGGGCCGAACCCATCCTCTCCAAAATTGCCCACTTTGATACATGCAAACACACACATACATACACACACTATACCCATTAGGGCAAAAGGGACCTACTGAAATTAATGCTATGAAGAACAGGGGTTGTTACCATGTACCCAATACAGATTGTATGGATGCTTTTCCCCAGACTGGCAAGGACATGTTATTTCACTATCAGGGGAAGCTGGGGCAGGGACATTGTGGTATGTGTGGAGAGCAAAACTGATTAATTTGGGGGCAGTTTTGCAAAGATCAGGGGCCTGAAAAAAAATCACCCAAAAAGGATGTTAAAAATTGGGGGGCTGGGTCTTTGGGGTGGTCTCTTAGTGCGCTAGCAAGAAATAAAAATGTGGTTGGAAACTGCCTGCAGCCCACAAGCCATGTTGTCCCAAACCCTAGTTAAGATAGAATGGTTCATTTAACCCCCATTCATTTCACTGGGTTTGTTCAATTAATCTCAATTCAACCCAATATTTGTGATGTCACTAAATGTTCATAATTAATCACCTGGTTGTATTTGACAAGGGTACAACATCTGACCAAGAAGATTATGGGCTAGTGAACACTTCACTGGATAAATTCCCTCAGGATCATGAGGGTACCATTTTTATCTCGTTATGGCCCCCACCCCAAACTAGAAACCTTCTCTTATTACCAAATGTTTGTGGGAAAGAGTAGAGGGGAGCTGAATTCCCAAGTTCTGCACCTGCTGATGCTTCAATGTACATACCCAACTAGCATTCTCAAGAGAGAAACACAAGAATATACGTGTGTGTTGCAGACCCTGACTGGACATTCCCCTCCCCTCCCATATAATAACGAGGACACGGACACAATGTATCTTCACAAAATTGTATTGGGTACATAATTATAAATAATGTAAAGAAAGATACGTATTTTTCATTGGCAATAAAAAGGCCACAACTTTGATAACAGCTGTACATAGTTGGGTCAAAAGTGCATGGGTCCAGATCCCTTCATTGACCAACCCACCACTGGTCAATGGTCCTGCTGTCTGTCACCACCAACACCTCAGCGCATGGAGGGGAGGAGTCCTGGCCAAGGTCCGCCTGCTTGATGACCCTCCCCTCCCCTGTGAAACAAACCCAGGAGGGGGGTCTCAGTGAACTTGAAGTTGGACTTGACCTTGAACTTGATGGAGATCTCTCCCCGGATGCTTACTCTGGACCAGGACCCATGCCAACCACCCCCTGTAAGCTGTGACAGAAGAGAAAACAAAGAAAACATATTCAGAACTCCTACCACTAAAACCAAGCAATAACAACAAAAGGGAGGGAGGGTGGGTCTTTGGCTCCCAGTGAGCCACTGAGCTGCTCGATACCAGGGCCAAATTATTTACCCGACCCAGGTATCATAAAGCAGCAGCCATAAACATCGCAAAATGTGATGTCACCTGTCTGCACCAGCCCAAAGACCCTCCCCCTCAACAGGGCCAGCCAATCAGAGCAGGGGAGGCCTGCTCTGATTGGTCTGCCCTTTGCGCCTGTTTCCCGACCCGCAAAGCAGGTCAGGAAAGGGACGCTGAACGTGGCGGCCCCCATGCCGACTGCCATGTGGCCGCTGGGGCCGCTGGAGGCTGCGGGGAGCCGGGTGGGCTGCAAAGGGTCTGCTGGCCAAGCCCAGCAGCCCACTTGTTACACAGAAACTAATACTAGAGACACAGAGGGAAAACTGGGGTGGGGGGGAAACTCAATGAGCATTTTCTGAACATACACAGAAAAACTCATAAATCTCTCTCTTTCTTTGGATTTAGGGCTCTGGTTTTAATTTTCCTGCTGCTAATTTGTTGTTGTCCTAAATTATGAAAATCTCCTAGAGCAGGTCTTCTTAACTTCAACATGTGGTAGAAATAGCTTTTAAATACTGTACAATAATAAATATTGAGCTGATTCAGAATTAAGCTGAACAGATCTTCCCATCATTAAATAACACATTCACAAAACAACCATTATACTGAATTGATATTTTACATATACTCCACAGTATGCATAATCTTTTAGGTACTTTGGTGAACGTCCCTCTTTTGCAGGTTACTGTCTTGTGTTCTTGTGCTGAGGTAACATTTTCTTTTCTGTTTGATGTTCATTTTGTTTACTTGGCCTTCTGCATTGTTATCTCTCATTTTCCCCCTCCACTTTTTCCTCAGCAAATGATGGATTGATGTCCCAGAAATGAAAGAAACCTCAGCAGATTGCTTGGTCTCCTCTCTGTGAAATAATCATAGAATCACAGAGTTAGAAGGGACCATAAGGACCATCTAGTCCAACTCCCTACCATGCAGGAATACACAACTAAAGCACTCCTGAAAGATGCACTTCCAACCTCTGTTTAAAGACCTCCAAAGATGAAAAGTCTACCACCCTTTGAAGCAGTTCATTCCACTGCCAAACAGCTCTTACAGTGAAGTTTCACGAAGTATTTAGAATTGTCTGCCAGAGATCTTTAGCCCCTCACTCAACTACAAGTCCCAGGATTCCATAGGATGCAGTCAGGTGGTTAAAGTGGTACCAAATGTTACAATTGTGTAGTGCAAAAAAGCCCGTTGATTTCTGCATAATTCCATTATTAGCTTCATCATGTCATCCATGGATCAGGTCCAAAGTGTCATGCAGACAATTATGCTTATAGAAGCTTCCACTCACAATGGAGGGAGTTTTGTGAGTTTCCCCTTCCCCAGGTACTCCTCTCAATAAATCCTGTTCAAGAGATATTGAAGACTTTCTAGAACAGTGTGGTAGCTGGAAGGTAACACAGTAGGATCCCCGTATCTGCTGGGGATTTGTTTGCCCCACCCCCCCGGATACTGAAAACTGTGGATAATAGTGAAAGCCATTGAAAATAATGGGACTTCTGGTTTAAAATACCATAGAGTTGCCTTGGAGGACCTAGAAAATGGGTCACATTTTCTAGGAAGACTCTATGGTAGGTGTGCTGTTTTGTGTCCCATGGATAATTGAATCCGTGGATATGGGGGTCCTATGGCACAAACAAATAATCACCCTCCTTTTTTCTGTGAAAAAGAATGGATAAACCTGCCCATTTCAGTTTGCATCAGCTTCTCATTTCCCTCCCTCACAAGTTCATGCCATTAGGTTTCAACACCTGTTCGTTGTTTGTTCTTTCCTTCTTTCCTCCAATATATGTATTTTTACATGTCTACTTTATTATCCAAAAATTTTGTACACAAATTTGCCTAGGATAAGTATTTTGTGAGTGCTTTCCCTGAATATGATAATGCTGTTTCAATATGATCCTGGCCTGATAATATACAGATTTTTGTGTGCAGATTCCCTTGACATGCACATTTTTTATACACTTTCCTATAATAAAAACATTTTTGTATAAAGTGTTTTTTTGTTTTTTTGTTTATTTGTTTGTTATTGGTTTGTTTTGGTCAGAGAATTGCACCCCAACTTTCTGAGAAGTGCGGATACTGAAGGATAACTGCATTGTAATCCATTCATTGATTCAGGATATATGAACTGGGTAGATGCTGATCTAAAGGTAAACTGAACAAAATGCTTCTCCATCCCCATTCACAAAGAACAGCCTTCCTTAGATTACCTGTTCTGTGAATCCAGGTGGGGCAGCCTTCCTATTAATGGAAAGGAAGGGCATCTCAGGATCTGAGATGTAATAGGCTTAATCCAACATTAGTTCTACTTAGAGTGGAGCCATTAAATTAAAGGGATTTGAGTTACTTATGACTAGTGATATGATTCTTCATTAATTTTATTCTTAAAATAAGCAATGAGTAATTTTAGCAATTGTATGCTATCTGCAAGAAAATCTGTAAAAGTAAAACCTTGGTTTTGAAAGCTATTACCAGTTTGCACCTTACTCTAAAACACACACACAGTATACAGTATTTGTGCAGAAAGCTACTTGTTCTGTGCAAAAAATATTTCTGTGCCCCAAAATATTGCTTTCTGCACAGAAAAGGTTGTTTCCTCCACACACACAAAAAGAGAGAAAGGCTGTTTTGGGCACAAAAAAATACACATGTGAATTTGGGGAAGACTAAGTCCTGAGCTGTGATGATTCTTGTCAGTCCACGTTTCTATTCATTTGGATTTTTGAGAAACATGTTTTTGACCACTTTTTGAGACTTTCCTAATATTATTTCCATCCCACACTGTCATCCACTTTTCCTTTTGTGTCATAATTAGATTGTAAGCCTGGGGGCAGGGAGCTGTTTCATTATTTTTTACTTGTAAAGTGATGTTGATGGCACCATGCAAATAAATGGTGATGAAGATGATTTCCATCCCTCATTGTGACTAACATCCCATTCATGTCAATGGGTCTTCTCTACTTGACATTTTCAATGGCTCTTCTCTACTCATTTTAGTGGATGTACTTTAACTGGATTCCATCTTATGTTTGAAGTCACAATGACCCCGTTTGGAAGAGTATTGTCTGAGACTGGTACAAATATTTTGGTTTCTATACAGCTGCTGCAGCACAACTGATTGCACTGGGCAACATGTCCCTGAATGTACAGAAGAACCTCTGTGTAAAAACTACAACTTTCATGATATATTGACCCAGAAATTACAAGATCTGTATGAAATGAATTCCCTCCCCCCCTTACTGGCTAACAGAAGTTCTAGGTAAAATGGCATAAGAAATTGCTTTCATTAAAATGATATTTCCTGTCTACCCCCTACTATTACAATCATAGCTTCTTCTCATCACACACACTCTGCAAAATTATTTTTACTTTGGAAGAGACTATTGAACTCCTTTAAACAGGGATGACAAAACAGTCTGAGAGAGGTGATTGAATAATGGAAATCTATTGAAAAACACTCAGCATCAACTATATTTTGTGTGATCCATTGTTCACGGAAGGCAGACACACATCAATTGGATTTATTGTTACAATGGAATGGAATGTCCTTAGTTCCAAATGTAAAATTTAATTGGGGAGTTAACTCAGGTTGATGACATGTGTGGTGCACTAGCAGAACATTTTTCCCCCTCTTAAATTGCCATATTTCAAATAGATTGTACCTTACAAGACTTACCTAGAATTGTCATTAAAACTTGGCAGAATTCACCTCACTCTGTGAGGGCAAATTGTCTTAATACTCATCTTCATCATAATAATGTATATGTATTATAGATAGAGCAAAGAAAACAGACAAAGAAAAAAAAAGACAGATAAGAATGAAGCAATTACTGTACAGGTAGAGAATAGTACTGCAATTCTGAAGGTGTTTTTCATTGCTGCATGACAAGCAGGCAGTCTAGGCACCACAGTATCAAAGCTCAGATGTAAAACCCCTCTTCCTGGGGACATAGGGTCAAGTTTGATGTTAAGTGGAATGAGTTTTCCCTCTCATTAACCCATTCCCCTTCCCAGGTGGCATTTTCTGAGAGATGTGTTTCTCAGGAGTCAGACTTGTTTATCTTCCACCGACCAATCACACACTAGAGCCTGGTAAATGTAGGATATATAGATGAGGAAAATCACACACTATGAGAAACAAATGTATTTCACCAGTTGGGAGGGAGTGCCTCTGACCCAAAATAAAACCAGGAAGATGTTTCATCTAAAGATTCAGTGGCATGGTGTGAATAGACATGTAGAGGTACAGTACATATAGGTCATACACAAATATTGTTTTGAATTTTTTTATAAGATGGCAGAATGAATCAAAACATTTGTTCAAATTTAGCCTTACTTAGACAAAAAAGAAATGCCAAAAGTGTAAGAAGGCATCATAATGCACAAACTCCATAGGCTGCCATAGATTCTGGACTGTGGAATTCCTTTCCACAGGAGTCTACCCTAGCCCCCTCTCTGCTCTTCTTTCACCAGCAAGCAACATCTTTTTTACAATTATTTAAACAGACATTTTATGGTTAAATGATTGCAGGGAATCTTCTTCTGATGTGTGTGCTATATTTTTATCTTTGATGTTATGATTTTAAATTAAATGAATGGATTTTAATTTATCTCATTTAATTGTTATTATTATTATTATTATTATTAGTTAACTTTATCTTGTTTTGGTCTTCTTGTAAGCACCCTTGGGTTTCATGTCAGAAGAAAAGAAGGATAAAAAGAAATTAAATAAATAAATTCTAAGTCATAAGAGATTATCAGACGAGTTTCCAAAAACATTTTCCCCCATTATATTTTAAAGTGTAAGTATCCTGGCATAATAACACTTCCTATCACACATTGCTGTAATCACGAGAAAGAGCAACCCAGAATTTTGGGAACATGACTGTGCTGTTTACTTCCACATTTTCTCATGGGTGAGACTTTGGCAGTTCTCATGAGAAAACGCGAGTGCGCTTAAAAGTCTAAAAACACCTGAATTAACAAACAAAACTAACACACAATCAGCAAAACACACTTAAACACTTGTCAGCAAAATGGGGAGGGTCATAAAAAGTACCTAGTTTTTGCATTCTCACCTGGAAGTGTTCTGGTGGGGACTACCCACTGATGCTGAAATCATGCCAGCAGAATGGGATGCAGTTTCGCACACAAGCAATACCAGGGGAAAAAATGACATGGGAGATCTATTGGCAGCTTTGCCCTGCTAATAAAAAAAGAGTGCTTTTTTGACAGCAGCAGAACACAAGAGGATGATGTCATGCAGTAGGGGAGCCCTTTCACGGTATCCTGACATAGTTACCACACCTTATTTGCTGCATCTGATAATCTTTGTAATGAGATGGGAGTTCATTTTACTGAGTGCCACATCAACTGTTGGCTCAGAAATTTTCTGTCATTTTGTTGTCTTTATATTCTAATTCAGGGATTTATATTCTGTCCAAAGTGGAGTGCAACAGATAATAAACAGACAAGTACAATGGTTTAGAAGAGGTGGCCATCAGAAGAATCTCCATTACCTAGACCATGCATGTAGCAAATGTGAAAAGATCAAAGACAAAATGGGTTGGATCCAGATTTAGACATATTTAAACTAGCCCGTTGAAATTGATTGAACAAGTTGTTGTCATCTTCGGTTTTTACTTCCTTGATTTAGATTCTGCCCTTCCACATAAGCTACCAATCTTATAAAAAAAGACATAATAAAAACCACAGTCTACAAATATCAGAAATTACAAGTCTTACAAAAACACAATTACACGTATCTGAAAATACAAATATTTAAAATAATTACTTTAGGAGATTTTCAGACGCATAAAATTACCTTCTTGCCATGCAAGCAGCCTCCGGAACAGTAACGAGGCTGCTACGCGGCAAGGGTCCATTTTGGACGACGCCGTTTCTCTCTCAGCATCGTCCGTGACTGTTGCGGCCAGCATTGGAGGCGGCTGCACTGTTTTTTTACTCACGGAAAACTTCCGTGAGTAAAAAACAGTGCGGCCACCTCCAATGCTGGCCGCAACAGTCACGGACGATGACGAGAGAGAAACGGCGTCGTCCAAAATGGACCCTTGCCGCGCAGCAGCCTTGTTACTGTTCCGGAGGCTGTTTGCATGGCAAGAAGGTAATTTTACGTGTCTGAAAATGTCCTTAGAGTGTTTGATCAAATATCAATACAAACAAAAAAAGAATGAATGACTTGCATAATTCCCTCAAAGTTAATAGAAAAACAAATTAATATGTTTTTCACTTGTGCCTGATAGCCAAAAGTTTCTAATGGAAGGGGAGTTCTATAACCAGAATATAAACACTGAGAAGATGCTGTCTGGTGTGCTAGCCTGACAGGATCTTAAATTAGTCATGATGATTAACTTAGGACTTTTTCAGATGGTACTTACCATGCTAAGAGGTCTCGCTAGAGGCACGGCACTGTCGCACGGCAGGGGTCTGTTTTGGGCACCACTGTCCCTCTTCCGAAATCATCTGTTTCACTTCCGTGAAGGATTGGAAGCGGCTGTGCCATATTTCCCCAGATTTTATTCACAGAAGTTGCCCATGATTAAAATATGGCATGGCCGCTTCCAATCCTTCATGGAATTGAAACAGATGGTTTCGGAAGAGGAACGGCGGCATCTGAAACTGAACCCATACTGCACAACAGCGCCGTGCCTCTAGCGAGACCCCCTAGCATGGTAAATACCATCTGAAAAAGTCCTTAGTTTAGAAAGACTCTGTTCTATGACTGGATCCAACCCAGTGTCATCTTAGAATCTCTGCTCTGATGTGTAGGAAAACAAGTACTTGGATAGTAATACCTGATTTGGGAATAAGGAATCACCCCAATCAAGTTCACCCTGCTCTCCAAGGATGAGGAAAGGGAGGGTCACAGGCTGCATGTGACCCCACCCCCCACACAGAAATTATCAAAGCCCTCAACCCCCCCCTTTTTTGCCAAACCCACCCACAAATGCAGCAGTTAAGTCACACACTCTGGAAGCCCCTAGTTCCTGACAAACATGTTTGTAAATGTCTGAAAATGGTATCCAAAAGTGATATCATGTCACCTTGTTAACCCTGAGTGCTCAGGGGTCTTAAGGACCCTCCAAATATCAATATTAATTTGGGAAATTAATATACTCAGTTTGGGTGTGCAAGAGGGCAAAAGATAGCAGGACCTTTTGGCCTACGTATACTGGTAATAAGGAAGAGACGTTAAGCTAGATAGTACAATTATTTGGTCTTTATTTGAGAAAACAATAATAACAACATTCACACACACACTCAGGTTTCAAGCATTCATGCAAGGCTAGTGAATAAAGTAGGAAGCATTGGGATAGAGGAATAGAGAAGGTAGGTTGTTTTTGGGTGATACTATACTGACCTGGCTACACAGCTGGATGTAGTGTCCACAGGAAGGGGATCTGTGTGCACTTGAGTGGAGGGGTTTATATACCCAATAACTTCCTTCAGGGGATGGGATGTAGAGGGAAAGACAATGCTTCTCGAGGTTCTCAAGGTAAGACAATAGACACTCTGGACATGCTAACAACCCTTAATTTAATATGTGGATACTTTGTAATTGAATATAGGAAGCAATTCTTTGTGGAGAAGGTAGAGGTATGAGGGCGTTTTACAATCTTGAATATCTCAGTTTAGGCTGATGCGATTAGCCAGAGCTTCAGACAATAAATTGCCTTGCAAATTATATTTATTTGGAATTTGGGCTGTTCCTTCCTTAGTACATACCCGACTGCATCTCAGCACTAGTCTTTTGGGATTCCTGGTTCGTGGGAGTCCCCGGTTTACTGGCCACACTGTGTGGAAGGTCACATTTGGCCAAATTATTAACTATCACCAATTATTACAGATATGGGGCAGGGGGTGTCATGGTAGGTAACAACCTCAACTGTGCCAGCGTCACCCACAGGACATTTTTTTCATCTGCCCCTAGACTGTGGAATGACCTGCCAGAGGAGATTCAACAGTTGAATACACTGTCTGAATTTATGTGTTGCAAATATTTTTATTGGTGAAATTAGAAAATACAAAGGGAAAAAAGGACACAACATGGAATAGCATGACTAGTACACAAACATAAAAAGGGAAAAAGAGAAAAGAAACAATCTTAACATAATACAACAACACAATAAAGTTTGCTAAAGGAGAAAAAAATAAAAACAAAATACATAATATCAACCTTATACCCCCACCCAAGTGTGAAAACACTTCCTGTCTCTATTACTGTTCCTTGTTTACATTTTTCTTACTCCTCACAGTAAACAGATCTTCTTCATCACACTGTCTGAAATTAAAATAGCATTAAAGACCAGCCTCTTCTGGCAGGCCTATCCAGATAATTTTTAAACTGTGAATTTTAAAATGTTTTAATATGTATTTGTTTTATTTGTTCTTTTAGATTAATATTATGGAATTTATCAGACAAGCCTCTTTACTCATTCTTTTGCCTGCATATTTTATGCCATTTTTATGCCGGCAAAAGAACCCCCCTACCAGACCTTACCTTCAGTCCTGGTAAAAGGCAGCCCCAGCATTGACAGAGAGTGAACAGAGCTCCATTCACTTCCACTTTTGTGATCTCAGTGAATCTCATGAGAAGACGTGAATGTGGGAAATTTTACAAAAATTAAGAAAAAGAAACACACAAAACATTCACACAAGAACAAAAACATACTTAAAAAATTGCGAATAAACTGGGGAGGTAAAAAAAAGAGTGTCCCCTACCTGGGGCTGTCTCGATCTCACCTGGAAGTGTTCTGTCATTCATGCTGCATTCATGGGAGCACAATGGCATGCAGTTTCAAACTCTGTCATAGAATCATAGAATTGCAGAGTTGGAAGAGACCACGAGGGCCATCCAGTCCAACCCCCCTGCCACGCAGGAAATCTTGATCAAAGCATCCCCGACAGATGGCAATCCAGCCTCTGTTTAAAGACCTCCAAGCAAGGAGACTCCACCACGCTCCAAGGGACTGTGTTCCACTGCCGAACAGCTCTTACTGTCAAAAAGTTCCTCCTCATGTTGAGGTGGAATCTCTGTTCCTGGAGCTTGCATCCATTGCTCCGTGTTCCAGTCTCTGGAGCAGCAGAAAACAAGCCTGCTCCATCCTCAGTGTGACATCCCTTCAAATACTTAAACAGGGCTATCATATCGCCCCTTAACCGTCTTTTTTCCAGGCTAAACCTACCCAGCTCCCTAAGTCTCTCCTCATAAGGCATCGTTTCCAGACCTTTCACCATTTTAGTTGCCCTTCTCTGGACACTTTCCAATTTTTCAATATCCTTTTTGAATTGTGGTGCCCAGAACTGGACACAGTATTCTAAGTGAGGTCTGACCAAGGCAGAATTGTCAATGCTGGCAAAAAAGCAGAATGGGAAATCTATTGGCACTTTGCCCATCAATAACAAAGTACACCTTATTCCCTACACATGATCACAAAGGGATGAGTTGTCTGGTATACATGCCCTTTCACATTAATTAGGCATTGTTAGGCCACCATATTTGCCTGGTCTGATAAAGTCCTATGAGTTTGAATGGATTAATGTATTTTAATTGATATGTATTTTAACTGACATTAGTTATGTATAAATCTGTATGTTCCCAGCCTCGATCCACAGGGAGAGGTGGGTAAGAAATTGTGGCCTGCAATTGTGGCCTTTGGATGTGTTGTGTGAAAACTGTTCCCTGTTCCCTGAATGGTTACCCAATCCTGCCCTACTGGTATTAACTTGGTTCCACTTAAGTTTAACACATTTGCTATGAAAACATCAGTGGTATGACTGATATATTTTTATAATTCATTGCTCTCAGAGTGAAGCATGCACCTGATTTAGTTCAAATGCCCACCAGCTGAACAGCTGTCTCCACTTCCTTGGGAAGGGACTCAACAGTGTGTAGGGGAGCCCTTCTTTTGCACTCCTTCATTTCTGGGTTGAGTTCAAGTACTGTGTATAACCAGCTTCCATAAAAATGTCCTACCTTTCTCATTTTGTTTTTGTTTTGTATCATTCTCTACCGTTTAATTACTGAACATGAGTCAGCAGTGTGATGCAGCAGCTAAAAAAGCCAATGTGATTCTAGGCTGCATTAATAGGAGTACAGTGTCTAGATCAAGGGAAGTAATGGTGCCACTCTATTCTGCTTTGGTCAGACCTCACCTAGAATACTGTGTCCAGTTCTGGGCACCACAATTCAAAAAGGATATTGAGAAGCTGGAATGTGTCCAGAGGCAGGCAACCAAAATGGTGAAAGGTCTGGAAGCCATGCCCTATGAGGAGTTGCTTAAGGAACTGGGTATGTTTAGCCTGGGGAAGAGAAGGTTAAGAGGGGACATGATAGCCATGTTTAAATATTTGAAGGGATGTCATGTTGAGAGACAGAGCAAGCTTGTTTGCTGCTGCTCCAAAGACTAGGACATAGAGCAATGGGTTCAAACTACAGAAAAAGAGATTCCACCTAAACATTAGGAAGACCATCCTGACAGTAAGAGCTGTTAGACAGTGGAATACATTGCCTCACAGTGTGGTGGAGTCTTCTTTGGATGTTTTAAAAAAGAGGCTGGATGGCCATCTGTTGGGAATGATTTGATTGTGTATTCCTGCAAGGCAGGGGGTTGGACTGGATGGCCCTTGTGGTCTTTTCCAACTCTATGATTCTATGATTCTTCAGCATACATCTGTTTTACTAATATCCATTTGCTTGTGTTTTCTTCCATATTTTGATTTCCAGCTGGCTTTAATATATAAATGTTCAATAAAAGGGGGAAAAGGGAATATTGCATATCTTACAAGCATCATTTCAGTTTTGCTTTTCTTCCTCTGAGAATAACACATAATTGCAAAATATATCAATGATACTATTCATGTTTACATAGCAAACATGTAAACTTCAATGGAAATTGAATGCAGAGTAGGGGGCATGCTTCTGATTTGGACAAATCCTGAGTCCCAATCAAATCAGGGTGATTTGGACAGACTCATAAGATGTACATATTGAAGTTAGATTCTTCCAAAGCAAAGCCAATCTGAATGTGAACAGATATAGAAGATTCATTCTGAAGATGCATTGGCAATTTGGGTCTGGAATGACACACAGCCACAGGCATTGGATCTTCAGAAAATATCTCCATACTTTTCCATCTAAAAAAAGAAGAAAACTCCAGGGTGCGGAGGACAGGAAGGGGTAGTTTCATGGCTACCAACTGTAGATGTTAATCACAGCTGTCTGTTTGGGGATTTACCAGAACTCTCCAAGACTTAGCCATTGTTCAGTGGTTGTTGCTAAAGTCTTTATCAGATGAGTCAGATATGGCATCGTAATGACTCCACCTAACCACAAAAGGCTATGCAGATCAGATGACATTGCCCTTTTCTGGTTATATTCTGCCCCAAACCTATACCTTTTTATTGATGGCTTAAGACATCAACAGATCCCCATGGCACTTTTGTGCCAGCATTGCCAGTGTATGGAACATTGTGGTTCTTTTCTCTCGTACTTACCCCAACAATGGCCAGACCGGCCAGAACACTTCCGGGTGATATTGCAACATGCAGATAGGTGACAAACTTTTTAAAACTTTCCCTGGTTCACTTGTAAGTTTTAAAGTGTGTTTGGGTGCTTGGTGTAACTTTTTGATATTTATTTTTTGTGTTACTTTTGAATTTGGAAAAAAAAATCCATTTTATGCCAGCAAAAGATTTCATTGCATGGGATTTTAAAGGAGGAAGTGAATGGGAGTTTGTTCACGTCCTCCTTCAGAAACAGGAAAGTCTTTGCCGGGATAGGAAGGTAAGTGTGGTGGGGACATTCTTTTACCAGCAGAAAATTGATTTTTTTATGCCAGAAAAAGAATGTCTTCAGGAGGTGGTCTGATAAAGTCCTAAGTATCTCAAGAGTATTAAAAATGTTGTGGTGGAATCTGTGAGACTTTGGCGGTACTGTTTAATAATTGCAGAATGCTTAAGTACTCTGCCACACCCAGTGGCATTCCATGTCAAACAGGATGGTAAATATGCTCTGAATTTTAGTTCAGCCCTTCAAGCATTATCCAAGGTGCTGAACCTACTTTTGGGGAAAGGTTCAGTACCTTGGACTCCTCCCTTAAAGACTGCACTAAAGCTCAGTGTAGATCCATCATCCACCCCTGTCTAATTGTTTCTTTGACTTTGGTGCCAAATGAGCAGTGTGGAAGAGGAGAAGACCAGAGCCCTTTAGAACAATAATTAAAATAAATGGGTAATTATAACAATAAAAGGATGTGTCTAATGTTGGACTTGTGCTTATATAAGAACAGAATCCAGCATAACGGGCATTCCTCCTCCCTATTAAAGCCTCCTAAGTATCCCCCAAATCTGCTCTGGAGGGCTGCAAAACCTTCCAGAGCTGGCTTTCGGGCAGCTATAAGATCCGCTAGAGAAGGCCCAAAGGTTCTACCAGTACAGCCCCTATCATGTTGGATTTAGGTCACAAAAAGAAAAGCCAAGAAAACAATAAAACAGGTAGAGACTGCAATCCTATATGACTCAGCTTAGTGTAGTAGTTCCACTTGTGGAACTATGCTATGCTGAGCCATTTATAACCCTCTAGACCTACCATGAAGTCACTGAAACCACTCATCCATGGCCATTGATGCCTAGAGAAGAACAGGGGAAAGGGGAAATTTCAGAGACATCTGTCTATGTCCCCTAGGAAGATGTGAAGTAATTATGGGGACATAGACAGAATGCTTCAGAAATCTTCTTGCTATCTTGCAAGTGCAGGCAGCATGGGTTGTGCAGGGGAAGGGTGTCAGCTATTCTTCAATACGGTAGGTTGGAAGATGGGGTCTTTGGTTACTAAAGAAGGAGAAAGGGAATGCCAACCTCGACAGTGACCAAAAATAAACATACTAAGGCGTAAGGTTAAGACAATAGGTAAGCAAAATGATGCTAAAGTGTGCAAACCATACCAGGGACATAACTATAAAACTGTTTGGATTTTTCTTTATTGGTTTTTTTTATTTGTTGTGAACTGTTTTGAGCATATTGTATGTGGAAATGCCATATACCCATAAAGTAACTGACTGATTGATTGATCTATCAGTCCTTAGCATCTGGGTGGATGGAGTCCTTGTGGAACAGGCAGTGAGGTAAACCTTTTCCTACTTTTCCCTCATTTTTCTCCCTGTCAGATTCATCAGCACTTATTTTGGATTATGTGCCTGAACAAAAACTATAATGATTGGCTATAGCAAACTATATAACAAATTCAGCACTTTCCTCAAACAAGAAGGTGCAACAGGGTCAGTATTTACCTTATGGGCTTGTGGATTACTAGCAAAAGAATCTTGCAAACTTCAATTGATTTATTATTGAACCATGGTATTCCCTTTAGGGTGGAGTCTTTTATCTTTTCATCTGACTGTATGAAAGAGATTGTGTCTCCCGTCCACCCAACAATGATGCTGCGTGTGTGTCCATGTCCATTTACAATCACAGGTTCTAGCTATGAAAGCCCACGACACAACTATTTGGTTTAAAGATGTTGTTTAAAATATATTTTAGCCTCGATCTAATTTTTAATCCCAACTAGAGCAGACTCATTGAACTCCTGAATGGTAAGTCAACACTTACATAGGTTCAGTTTATTAGGGCTGCTGCCAGACAGCAGAAATAATGCAGTTTGGTACCGCTTTAACTGCTATGGCTCAATGCTATGGAATTCTGGTATTTGTAGTTTTGTGAGATATTTAGCCTTATCTATCAGAGAGCTCTGGTGCTACAACAAACTACAAAGCCCAGGATTCCATAGGATGGAGTAATGATAGTTAAAGCAGTGTCAAACTGTATTATTTTTGCAGGTGTGGCAGAAGCCTCAGTGGATCTAGTCTAGCTGGGACTAGCAATTGGATCTGAGACATTATTTAATGGCAGTTTGAAACAATGATCTCAAAATTATACGACTGATTCAGCCTTTCCACCATGTGTACCATTAGGCATATGTATTCCTCCAGCAATGGTAGCTTTCCATCATGAAGGGAGAACTTTTGGCCTTCCAGATGTTGTTAGATTCCAATTTCCATCACTCCCAGTCAGCATGACCAATTATCACCCTGCCTTCCAAGCAAGGGACTGTTGTTTATAAAGGTAGGCCAGAATCTTCTTCAGAACTGCTACTTACAAGTACACTTTACACTTGCATCTAACCTTACCTGAAATGCCAGTTTATGAAGAGAATATTCAAATCTGCCAAGACTGAAGGGTATTATTTTCATCTCTGCTCTGACAAAATACTTTTACTTTTACTGTCAGTGTTTAAAATACTGAGGTTTCCATTTAGGTAAACTTCTCACTAACTTTTAAAATGGAATACTCCAACTCTACAGCTGCGCTATTGGCAACTGATCCTCTATAATTTCCTTGGTGAAGCTCTAGTATATTGTTACAGACATGCTCCTGCCCTCTAGATTCCTTGGTTCCCTTTATTGATTTTTGTAGTCCTTGGGGCTGCCACTGTTGAAACAAGCTGTACTGTAATTTTTCATTTTGGGCTTGCTTTTATTACTTTATCCGACTCGGTACCTTGGTTATTGCATTTCTGCGTCATTTTGAAAATTACGTCTCCTCTAATTGCATTTTTATTTTTCTTCTTAGGGTTATGTCAGGAATAGAGCCTTGGAGAGAGGTTTTTATGGATTACAGTTTAGTTTTCTTCAAAATACCCCCT
The DNA here is from genome assembly GCA_030847615.1 of Gambelia wislizenii. Taxonomy (NCBI): domain Eukaryota; kingdom Metazoa; phylum Chordata; class Lepidosauria; order Squamata; family Crotaphytidae; genus Gambelia; species Gambelia wislizenii. Next base: position 204,483,390 of record JAUMIR010000001.1, read on the forward strand.
GACCCAAACAAACTAACAAAGAGTTTGTTTGTGCAATGTATATGTACCGTACAATGTATATCATGTAGACATGTTTATTGAACATCCATGGCTGCTTAAAAGTAAATCCCACTGAATCGAATGAGATAAACTCCTAGGGAAATTTGCATAGTATTTCATACTAAATGGGCCATAATTTTCTTTATCTTGATCCAGTAGCCCTTAATAAAATAAATTATTTCTGGAGGATAGGGACAACTTTGGGGAGTCCAGGGACTAATTTTCTGCCATGGGATCTTTTTGGAGCTATACAAGCTGTCAAAAGTAGTAAAAAAAAAAAATGGGGAGGGGACTAAAACAATGGCTGGAAGTTCATATCTGGTTTTGAAAAACAGAAGGGTTTTTTCCCCCTAAAATCTTAAGCAGTGCAGGTGGCTCATACAGCCTACTTAGGAGGTGAATTGCTATACATGTGACATCTAGGAATGGCAGTAAAAGGGCAATTTGTGGTTTCTGGAGGTATCAAGGGCTGCAAAAGTACCCTTGGGTGGTCGCATGTAGCTTCTAAGCTAGGTTTTGCCAACCCTTGCTGTAGATGAAGATTATTTCTATCTCTTAAAGCTAATAGTGCACCTGTAATCCATGTTTTATAGATGTGAGTGGCTTTTCCTCCCTGCCTGGAAGAAGGGTGGGCAAGGTCCCAGTTTATTTGGATACAACAATTGGATGGAGTTGGTGGGAAAAAGTAATTGGGGAAAAGTTACAATACAAATACTGCCACCTCATGCCACCAGAATAGTCCTGTGGGAAAACCTGCATTTTGCACCCATTCCTGCAGGTTCTTCAGAAATTGCTCAGCCTGTTGTATCTGGAAGTGCACTGAAGTCTGGGTGAAAATTAAGTAGGAACTATGCTGGAGAAGACCTGCAGACATCTTCATGGTGAGTGATTGTTTCCCCCTACTAATCTCTAGTAGCAGACTGGTACAAGGGGATTTAGGAGATTATCAGATGCAGCTAATGTGGCACCAGAATAACAACAGTGGAACACAAAGGATGCCAATATCACATGACGTCATCCTTTTGTGTTCCACTGTCATTATTCTGGCATTTCCTTTTATTGACAGGCTGAGACGTGAATAGATTGCCCGTCCCAATTAGGTGCCGGCATTGCTGGCATTTGAAACCTCAGGCTATTTAACTCACGTGAATGCAGTGTCAATGGCTGGTCCAGCGCGAACACTCCAGGGTGAGATTGTGACATCCAGGTAAGTGACATGCTTTTTAAAACCTTCCCTGGTTTACTTGGAATTTTTAAAGTGTGTATGTGGTTTTTGTAAGTTTTTGTGTTTTACTTTTGATTTTATTTTTGAATTTCCCATGCAATGAAGTCTCACGGGATTTCAAATGAGGAAGTGAATGGGGCTTCATTCACTTCCTCTTCTTTACCAGGGAAGCCTTATGCAGGGATAAGAGGTAAATGCAATGGGGGCGGGGAGCGTTCTTTTGCCGGCATAAAAATGGAATTTTTTTATGCTAGCAAAAAAAAAAAAAGAAAAAATTAAAGAGGATCATCTGATAATGTCCTTAAAGCAGACTGAAAGCCAGAAACCTTGGGTTGGGATGGCTGGAATATAATGAGAATAACCAGGGAAGGTACAATATTGGTAAATACTTTATTGAATAGGCTCGATATACTGTACCATGACATAAATATGCTGGCTAATCCTTCCCTTTTCCGAGAGGTGGCACTGGGGTGACTAGAACTCCATGAATTCAGTTTCTCTCACCATGGAATGGGAACTGCCTCTGGGACCTGGTGGCTCAGACTCCTCTATGGCTGTTTATCCATGATCAAAAGATACTGCCTGTTGTTCCCTTTAGCTAAGCAAGTGAGGGGGTGATAAGGGAAACAGACCAGGTCTTGGACTCATCTGTTGCTTGGAACCAAGCTGATCCCTGCACAGAAAATGCTGATTTCTGTACAAAACAATCATGTAGAACTCCCCCTCTCAAAATAATGTCCCAAATTGCAAATAGTCTTTGAAAACTGTGATTTTCAAAGACTTTCTAGGATGGGAAAGAAAACTGCTGAAAATATTTCTTGCTACCTTTGTGAAGAAACTCATTGAAAAATTCCATCCCTAGGGCGTACACATGGGGCTGGAGGCAATGATACTTGAATGAAGTTTACTGCTGTTAAACGTCTCACCTTTCTCCAGGCCTTAGTATTTGTTTTTTTGTTTTGTTTTGTTTTGTTTTTTTGTTCCTTTTCTCTAAGTGCTGCCACACTGCAGAAATAATACAGTTTGACACCATACTGTAGCAATAATGCAGTTTGACACCCTGGAATTTGTAATTTGTTGCAGCACCAGAGCTCTCTGACAGAGAAGGCTAAATATCTTACAACACTTCAAATCCCAGAATTCCATAGCATTGAGCCATGGCAGTTAAAGCCGTGCCAAACTACATTATTTTTGTAGTGTGTCAGCAGCCTAAATTTCAGACAATCTTGGTACTGCCCACATGTAGTGATGTCCCTTGCACCACTCATTGGGATCCAGCCATGGTGGCTGCTAGCAAAAGAGAACTAGTTCATCCATCCATCCATCCATCAAGATCCAAGAGAACTAGTTCATCTGTCCATGGCAATTGTTTCATGTTTGCATATATGCTGAAGTGACAACAGTAGAAAGTGGATAAATCACATACTTCCCAAAGCCAAATAGGAATACCTCATGCCAGACAGGAACATTTTATTGTTTTTTTCAATGACCAGGATTGAAAGAATCACGACACTCTGTGACCCCACAGAGTCTTTAAATTCTACACCCCCCACCCCCACACATACACCCTGCAGGACCCCACCATCACTTCCCCATCCCACATGACAAGCTGCTTTTGAAACTGAGGAGAGTGCCCAAAGCAGTCTGTAATGGACATGGAGTTAGCTGTTCAAGAAAAAAAGAGTAACACCAGATCTATCCAATAAATAGATATTCCTCCTCATGGGCAGACTTCAGTTGTATGCATGTTTTCTCAGAGCTTGGTGAGGAGTCTTCCTGGATTAATAGACATATGATTTCAGCCTAGGAAGGTCTTTGGATCTTAGCCAAATATAATCTTTTATTGAGACCATTGTTCATGGCCAAAGTGAAATACTCTGCGCCCAACATGATATTAGATTAACATGTTGTTAAAAAACTCCATTCCATCATAAAGATATGGTTCATTGTCTGTTTGTTCCATGTTGATGTAATTAAATCGGAAAGGTGATGATTGCTTTTGAACATCTGTCTTTCGCTTTCATATTCTTCACACTCTGTTGATTGGGTTATGCTTTGTATTATTTCAATGTCCACAACTGTCAAGAGAAATGGGAGAGTGCTCAGATGAAGCGGTGATCCGAAGTCAGAAGCAGTACTTCATTTTTTAAAAAAAACAGTAATAGACTATGACAGCTCTAGCACTGAATGAATTGTTTGCTGTTGTTTTGAGCAGCTGAATCCATTGCAAACTGGAAAGTCACTCATTTTTCTATCACTTGAAAAATAAGGGATGGTGAGAAGGTCTTTATTTTCTAATTTAATGTCAGGTGAGCTGTTGTTGTTTTTTTAATTAGGGGTTTTGCCCTTTTAAAAACAGGAATGTTTGACTGCAGCATTTGTTGGAAGATAAAACATTTTGTAGAAATAGCTAACAGTATTGACAAAAAGTGCAGGGCACTATTCCTCATCCTAGTGACTTCTAGATAGGTTTCCCATGATCCACACCACCAGGAACATTGTAGAACAATCTAGAACAGTCAAATGTTGTACTCTTAGAACTGGACACCACTTTTGATCCAAAATTAAGAACCTGAGCTATGGCTCTAAACCTGGTGGGTGAGCAGTTCCTCTTTCATCCATGGTATTTTGGCTCAGGAATTTCACCCAGAAGAATTCAGCTGGATTACATGCATAACATACTAGAAATATGAGATATAATGACTTTTTAATGTTGTGCATTAATTCTAAAGTTGAGATATTGCCCACTAGCTAATACTTGCTTTTGTGATGGGTAACAACAAAAAGTAAAGCTGTTTCAATTATGTTCTTTTTCCTCACTGCCCTTAAGGCAGGGAATACTGTCCTTCACAGAAAAGACACTGATGATCTCAGCACACCATGCACTGTGGGTTCACAATGTGTGCTGTTGTTATGTGCCTTCAAGTTGACTCCAACTTATGCCAACCCTTCTAGGGTTTTCTTGGTGCGATTTCTTCCAAGGAGGTTTGTTATTGCCTTCCTGTCAGGCTCAGAGACTTGCCCAAGATTAGTCGGTGGATTTCTGTAGCTGAGTAGGGATTTTAAGTCAAGTCAAATTTTATTTGCATCAAGGCAATGGCCATTGCAATGATCACAAATGCAATATATACCAGAAGACATAAGCAATATTAAAAACTTATTAAAACTTATAGTAAAACAATCTTATTTCTAAAATATGGCTCCAGTCCTAAACAGATATATATCTGAGTGTAGATTTGAACCCAGGTCTCCCAGAGTCCTAGTCCAACAATTCTACACCACACTGGCTCTTTTGGCAGAACTATCAAAGATGGACAAACCTTCCCCTCAGCCTCCCCTCTCACCAATATATCAACATGGCATTACCCTGGGACCAAGGATGAATATTTTTGGGCTTGTCTAGATGAAGCAATATAATGTGGATTGGTGTGCAGTAATGTCAATTCAGAGCAGTGTTCATATGTCACCACTTTTTTTGGCAAGACCACTGCTATGAAAAGCTATTCATGTTCGATGTTCAACTGGAGGCATGCCTGCAAATCAAGATGGTGGCTGCGAGTGAATTACTCACATTTTTATTCTCCACAAGTTGCCACTATTAAACATTATTTTTTAAAAACAGTAAATCTAAGGTGTGGAAGTGTGACCTTCTGCTTAAATAAACTTAAAAAAACTGTTTTGTTGCCTCAGCACGATAAAAAGTGCACAATCACTACTGTGAAAATTCAACATGGCAGTTCTGGCCACCTTGTTGCCGGCAAGCTCTGCCCCTCTCGCACACATTTGACCAATCAGATTTCCACTTTTGCTCTTATCCAGGAATGTGCTGCAATCCAAATTGGTTGCCCCAATGAGCAAGAATGTGCATTTCCGTCACATTTTTTTAAATAAACCGGGGAAAGCCGCAAAGACTTTTCTTGTGCAGTATATGGTGCTTTTGGCCCCCTCCTTCCGAATACAGAGAATTACCATGGATTCTGTTTGGACAAAAGGTATTCTCCTTGAATTCTATGAGGAGTATTTTCACCATTTAGACAAGCCCTTGGTTCCATTCCAGAATCGGCTGATGAAGGAAAGTCCACTTCAAGTGCTTAGCTGTCTTGAGTGCCTTTTGGGCACAGAAAGGTTGAATGTGTCTGTGTGAGTGGATGGGTAGCTGGGGGTCTAAATTAGATAAATGAACAAATGCAGGGAGTTTGCCTTTTCTAAACTGTCAGCCTCATTCACCCCCACCCCAGTCAGTTCATTGACATTCTTAGTAGATTGCAGCTGGTAAATTCGGTATAGGATGATTAACTTCAGTCATTAGAAAAACAAAGCTTAACTTCATTGGAAAGGATCACAAGGGCCAGTTAGTCCAACCCCCTACCATGAAGAAATCCAACTCCCTGCCATTCAGGGATATCTCTGCTTTTTTCTTTAAGTTACAATCATGTCTGAGATCCTTCATGAATGTAAGGTAAAGAGGGAAAGGAGAAAATCCTGACAAACCTCGTATATCAGATTTGAGTTCTAGCCACACCTCTTAGGTGAATGGGAAATCAGGAAGTATGGGATGGAACAGTAATCAGATTGAAGTTCAGGGTTGAAGGAAATACCAGAAGGCTGGTTCAAAGAAGAAGTCAGAAGTCAGAACTGAAGAACAAGTGAGGCTAGCAGAAGGATCCAGAAACACACTGATGCACAGGAAGAACCTGTTGCTCAAGCAAGCCATAACTTTCCTTTTAGACTTTTCTCCTCTCTCAGAAGATGCAGTGTTCAGTCTAGGTATTCTAAATTAGTACAGGGCTTGTGGACATTCAACTGCCTAAGCAGATCATGCTCCAACATGCAATTCGTTGGCTCACCACGTGGAGCTAAGATAATGGAGAGAGAGTCATTTCATTCACACTTTAATGCAAAATTGCCCAATTTGCAATTCTCAGAATCAAATGTGGACCAGAACACAATAGGGAATTAGAACCAAACATTTGTGTGAATAAACAGGTATTTGCCTACTAGTCAAAGGAAACTTGAATGGGAACCAACCTAAACTCACCTTGGAAGGAGCTTCACAGCCTAGGTGCAGCCACCAAGAAGACTCCCATCAACCCTTCTCTGAAAGAACTCAAAATGCTATCAGGTATATATGGGATAATACTTAGACCCAAGCAATGTGGACCCAAGACTACAAATGATTTCAGAATAAAAACAATTCAGCACCAAGACAGACCAGAGCAGTAGTATTTCTCATCAATTGAAAAGTGACATGTGGCCCCACCCCCTTTTTGTGGGTGACCCTTTTAGTCCCACCTCCCTGATTTTGGGGCATCCCAGGGGATTTTTGGGGGATCCCCTTGAGACCCTACTCCTGTTCTCCCCTAGGTACTGAGGATTCTGGAGGGTTTCCTGAGGACCTCCCACAAATCTGTGGGATCCCACCAACCATTAGGTGCTTCTGAACCCCAGATACCCACCCAAGAGGGTAGCCATCTTTGTTGCACAACACCTTAGTTTTCGGGATAAGATGTGATGCCTCTCTGAGTTCATCTTGGGACTCCCCTGACCACTAGGAACAGGCTATGAACCTGTCAGAGCTTACATGCAGGCTTTATATCTCTACCTCTTGCTTACAAAGGGGCAGCTTATTGAGATTTTGAGCAGCAATGTTTACTGCTGCTCTTACTAAGTTCACTTCTGTAGCTTCTAGCCAAATTTCTATATTGAAATATATATTGAAGTAGCAGTAGCATTAAAGCTCATCTCAAGGTAAAGTTATGGGAAGATATAATTAACCATTTTACAGCAGATCATAATTGTTTTTCTCCACAGCAAGAAAATATTTTGATCTCTACAATAATTATAGGAAGCAACACATTTAGTGATGTTGTTAGTGAGCTAAGCTTACCCCGAGTGGGCTGGGGTTTCAATCAAACTGCAAGTGCTTGTTGTTAACTCTACTTTATCCCTTAAGCATTTTAATGATAGGTACCAACTAAGAGGTCTCTTGTGAGAGACTTATGAAAATAATGAGTGATCAGATATACTACCAGAGGGAACATTTGTCATCCTCATGGCCTTCTTTTTAAAATAATTTTAAATATATTTGATATACACAGCAAAGCCAGTTTGGTGTAATAGTTGGAGTGGAGTGAGACTTGGTGTGTAACTACGCTGTAGTAATAATGCAGTTTGACACCACTTTAAGTGCTATAGAATTCTGGGACTTGTAGTTTTACAAGGTCTTTAGCCTTCTATGCCAAAGAAAGGTGGTGTCCCACAAAACTTCAAATCCCAGGATTCTGTAGGATACAACAATGGCAATTAAAGTGGTGTCAAACTGTTATTTCTACAATGTAGATGAAGCCTTCAGAGATCCAAGTTCAAGGCTACTGCCACAGTACAGAAATAATGTAGTTTGACATAGCTTTAGCTGCCATGGCTCAATGCTATGGAATTCTGGAATTTGTAGTGTTGTGACATATTTAGCCTTCTCTGTAAGAGAGCTCTGGTGCCACAACAAATAGCAAATCCCAGAATTCCATAAGATGGAGCCATGATAGTTAAAGTGGTGTCAACTTGATTTATTTCTGCAGTGCATTAGTAGCCCTAGGACTTTACCATATAAGGAAAAAATTGCATGATTACAATATCACAGTAGCGCAAACAGGTTCCTGCGGTTGAACAATATTGTCCTCCTATGGTTACTGTGTGCTTTAGCCGCCAATAATGCATCTCTTTTAATTGATGGGTCAAGCCATCAATAGCTCTCAACATCTTTTTTTTTTTTCAATCTTGAAGAGCATGTGAAATCATGTTCCACTCTAATTGCGAGATTACAGCATGAATGGGTAATCTCCCCGTTCCCAGTGAGAAAACTTCCAGGTGAAAACATGAAAACAATACACAGGACACTCTTTTAGTGAACTGTCCTGTTTTGTTTGCATGTTTTTAGGTTTGTTTAAGTGTTTATGTGTTGATTTAGTTTGCAAATTAAGTTTTTTTTTATTTTTTCTTATTTAGTCTTTTATTAGAGATTTTTTAACAAAACATATAAATAAAATATAAAATAAATATAAATATATTAATAAAATATATTAATAATATAATAAATATATAAATAAAATATAACATAAATAACATTTAAGGGTGCTTTTTTTTAAAAAAAAATTTAAAGCACACTCGCATCTCCTCACAAGAACTGCCGAAACTTCTCTCGTGGTAGATCATGGAAATAAAATCCCATTTTTAAAGGTGCTAGTGGTGATTGTGAGGTAATTTAGTAGCAGTAGTATCACACAATTATGGTGACATGTGATAATTAATGTAATGATGCTACTGTGGACCTTTTCAAATGGTTGAAACCCCCCTCCCCAAGGAGGTTGGGAGAAGAACAGGGCTGTTGCACTTACACAGCCCCATTTCGGACAGCCCCATCCTCCTCCATCCTCCTCCTGACCTCCTCCCTACCTTCCCCCATTCTGCTGGCACTGCCTTTTATTGACAGAGGTTTTCCATCAATAAAAAGAGGCTCCGACAGCACAGGAGAAGGTCAGAAGGAGGTCAGGAGGAGGACAGAGGAGGTCACGGCCATCTGCAATGGGGCTGTGTGAGTGTGACAGCCCCGTAGTTCTCCCAACCTCCTTGGGTTTTTTTTTCAACCACTTGAAAAAGTCCTATGTTTCTGCTTTCCTCAATAATGGAATTACAGTGTTTTTAGCTGCCGATAAAGTCCCTAGTCTCCACTGAGCTTACTAGGCAACTTCAGCTTCTCACACTCTCTCCAGGCTTTGCTGTTGTGGTATGAAGTGGGAAAGAGGAGAGCCATTCATATTACCTTCAGCTCATCAGAGTGGAAAGGCAGGATTTAAATGCAACCGCTACAGAAAGAGAGAAGTGGACAGTCATCTCAGGCCTTCTGTTACTTAAGGGGAAAGAGAAAGTTGGCTAACCATCCCAGCTTACAGGGCATTGGACATACACATAGGATGCCTCATTTTATAGAGGGTTAAGAAATTTTATAGAGGGTTAAGCCGTTCCCACACACCCCAGGAACACCAGCCAGGAAGCCAGAAGTTCTGCAAGCCTGCAGCAGCCTTTCACCCCATTCCACCGGGCCAGAAGGCTATAGTAGGCCCTGAGGACTTTGGCAGCAGAGCAGCAGTGAGAGGGGGCGTAGCCAGGAGTGGCTGGCATTTTAAGCCACTCCCACACATCCCAGAAACACCAGCCAGCCAGGAAGACTTCAGCTTGCAATTGGAGTCAGCTGAGGCTGGGAATGGAGTAGGGGCGGAAATTGAAGTTGTGCTGGGGAAAGGGAGGTATGGTTGGAACAGAGTGAACAGATGTTACGAAAGAAGGTGGGATCACTGTTTGTTAGCTATCCCACCTTCAGTTCACCCTGTTTCCCGGAATGGATTGGAGAGTGTACCCACCATTCCACAGAACCTTACTTTGCTCCTCTGCAATGCCAGGTCGGTTAACAATAAAACTCACAATATTTACGATCTTCTGTTGGATGAGGATGGCTTGCTTCACGGACACCTGGCTAGGAGAGGATAGTGCTGTCATGTGGGCGCAGGCCCTCCCAGCCGGGTATTCTGTCAGTGAGCAGGTGAGGGGAAGTGGGCGGAGGGGGCAGAGTGGCTCTAGTTTATAAGGACAATCTGACCTTGACCAGGATACCTGTCCGAAACACAGTCCACTTTGAGAGTATGTACCTTAGCCTGAGGACCAGGGATAGTTTGGGGATTCTGCTAGTATACCGACCACCCCGTTGTCTAGCAGACTCCCTAACCAAGCTGACACAGCTGATATCAGAGTTGCTGTTGGAGTCACCCAGATTTTTAGTTTTGGCGACTTCAACATTCCTCTCGAGACCAGCTTGACAAATCTGACTGGTGCAGCTTGGGAGTTCATGGAAACCATGACAAACATGGGCCTATCCCAAACGGTCATCGGGCCCACACATTGTGCGGGTCATACCCTTGATACGGTCTTCAGTACAGAACAGGAATATCCATGGGCAGAGGTTATAAAAACCACCGCATTGTCATGGACGGATCATTTCCTGGTCAAGACTGAACTAAGAGTCTCTTCCTGCCCCACTGGGGGTAGTGGACCCATTAGAATGGTCTGCTCCCAAAAGTTAATGGAACCAATAGGATTCCAGAAAGCCTTGGAGGGGTTAATGGTTGGTAACGCCGGTGACCCTGTAGAAGCGTTGGTTAATACCTGGAACACTGACCTTACCAAGGCTATCGACACAATCACTCCCAAGCATCCTTTCCAACCTGCTTCAAACCATAAGCCATGGTATACAGCAGAGCTTAGGAAAATGAAGCGAGTTGGACAACGACTAGAGCGCAACTGGCGGAAAACTCGACTCTTATCCGACAGGACTCGTCATAGGAAATTTCTTTGGTCCTATTGAGAGGCAATATGTGCAGCACAGAGATCCTTCTCCTCTGCACATATTGCGTCTGATTTCTTCACAAGATTTTGCATGGCTCCTGGAGTGAGATACATTTTACGGATTGCAGGTACTGCAAGTCAAACATTGGCTTTATTCAAATCAGAAGCAAAGTCATCAAGAGCAACCTGGGAAAATAATAATAATAATAATAATAATAATATTTATTTATGCCCTGCCCCTCTGTTAAAACAATCAGGGCGGCTTACAATAATTAAAATACAATACAGATAAAAATCCCAAAACACCACCCACCCCCACCCTCCCCCATAAAAAGATATTAAACAAATATAAATTAAAAGACTATCTAAAATCACATTTAAAAACAATAAATACAATAAATAGCCAGCAGACTAAAAGAGACCAGGAGCCCCCGAGGCCAGGATCTAATTAGGAAAGGCCTGCCAAAAGAGATCCGTCTTTAGTGCTTTTTAAAAGCTACTCAGGCTTGTCATCTGACGGATCTCATTCGGCAGGTCATTCCACAATTTGGGGCAAATTACCGAAAAGGCTGTCTGGGAGGTTGCAGACAGCCTAGATTTTTGTGGCTGAAGCAAATTCCTCCCAGAGGACCGGAGTGCACAGGGAGGATTGTATGGGAGGAGGGGTTCCAGAGATAAGTTGGACCCAAGCCATTTAGGGCTTTAACATGTAACCCCAGGATTCCATAGGATGGAACCATGGCAGTTAAAATGGAATCATATTTACTTATTTATTGGATTCACTTACCTGGGAAGCATCATCTCCTCAGATGCCAAGATTGACAAAGAGATCGATCACAGATTAGCAAAGGCATATAGTGCATTTGGAAGACTTTACAAAAGAGTCTGGAGTAACAAACAGCTGAGGCAAAGCACAAAAATCATTGTGTATAGAGCCATTGTACTGTCTATTCTCCTTTACAGGTCTGAAACATGGGTCCCTATCACCAACACTTTCTAGGATGGAGGACCAGGGCCTCCCCAAAATAGTAGTGTATGGTGAACTTGCCACGGGTCAGCATAAGAGGGGCACTCCAAAAAAATGATACGACTCCCTGAAACAACATCACAGGCTCAGCCAAATTGATCACCAACAACGGTCCACCCTGGCCTCATATCGGGAGGCATGGAGATGCGCTATCCACAATGCTGCAGACTTATTTGAGAACTCACGCCGAACATGTCTTGAAGAGAAACAACAACGCAGAAACAATCACAACTTGGAAATATCACCCAAGGAGACCTTCTGCTGTGCTTTCTGCAACCGGACTTGTTTATCTCAGATTGGCCTTTTTAGTCATCAGCGCACTTGCAGAAAGTGAGGGATGAATCCTTCCTGAATCTTCGTTTGTGAAGAAAAGCCAGAGAGACCAGTCAGCCACCCCTATATGGCCACAGGTTTGGAGGAAGCCATCCGTGAGCCATGGTAGAAAGCAGGTGCGTGGTACGTTCTGTCCCTTGGAATCTCTCCCTACCACTGGGTCAATTATGGTGTGGGATCTGAGAGTTAGGTACATGGTGATAGGAACACACACACACACCACATTAGGAACAGGAACTTCCCAGTTATGATAAAAGAGGGTGTAAGGAGAAGAACCTCATAACTTTGTTTTGTGTGGGCTCTGTGCTGCCATTTCAGGTCGTTCTGTCTTTAAATTTCCCAGTGAGGAAAGTCGGCAGGGTGGGAGGAAACCCATGCCTCTTTTTAGTTCCTTCAGAGTTGCTCTGTGGAGAAGAGTTGTTTTTTCACTGGAGGTGGTGACAATCTGCTGCTAGGTTTTTGTGCTTTGCTCAGATCTGGAGAAGGTACCCCTCATTTCTGCAAAAGTAGTTTTGGTTTCCTTTGCCTGTTCCATGGGAGAGCCATCCAAGCTTTGTTATTATCAAATTCACCCCTATAAGGCATGGAATCAGGTATAAATATTAGATCCCTAACAATAGTAAAGTGTGCCACAGTGGACAAACCTGGCCACTCTCTTTCTCAGTGCGCTCTAGATCGGAAACTTCTGTGCCACCCAGCAAGTATCCTTGCTGTACAGAAATGTTCTTTTCAAGACTGGTAACAATCACTCTGTCTTCCCAGACCTCTCTCCCGCCATCCAACCTCTTTGTCTTACTTTGCTATAGCCTTGTATGGTTCTTAAGAATATGTGTTGTGTATGTTAGTTCACTTTTCTGTTATTCCAATAAAATACTTTATTTCACTTTAACTGGACTGCTTTCTACAATCAGCACTGGTATACAGAGGTGAAAAGATCCCCCAAGATACCCTTCTCTCACAGGCCTCCTGTTGAGCTAATAATTCCCCCAGATATCACAGGAGATTTTGGCATCAGAAGTGGGGTTACAATGAACCCCGACCTCTCAGGGTAATAAGCCCAAGGTTATGTACAAGGTTGGCCTCTTTTCCACTTCATCCTCACAACAACCCTGTTAAGTAGATGAAGGTGTGAGAGAGAAAGTGACAGACTGAAGGTCACCCATTGATTTTTATGGCTCAGGGGGATTGGAGCTCAGATCTTCCAAGCCCTAGTCCAGTTGTAGCACTCCTTACCACTACACCACATGGACGTCTCTTAACACGAATGACACAGAAATAAAATAAACAAAGACACACTTCAACAACGCTTGTCATTAACACATAAAAACAGGCACTTGAGAAAGACAAGATTGGTGGTTTCTTATTCATTGACAGAAATGAATAACCTCGTCCCACTACTGGGAGGGAGAGGCTAAAAAGTCAAACTCAAATTGCAGGCATGATGGCGTACATGCATTCACATTAAAGAAATACAGACTTCATTTTTTCAGCCAGCAAGAAAACTAATTACGCCAAATATACTTCCAGCCTGATCTTCTGATCAGTAAACAAAATTGAGGGCTACAAATTGGAGGGTAGGCTTCAGAGTAATAGACACTTACAAAAACGAAGGGAGGACTAAACAGAGGGGAATACAGCAGTGCTTCAAGCAAAATGGCAATTAAGTAGAAAAATGATTTACTAACTCATAAATCACCCTCCATTTTCTCACTGGAGTAATATATTGGCTGTTGATTTGCTTCAGCCTTCCTTTCAGTAAAGTTTGGATGACCCCTTTTAGTGCGAGTTACACACTTATCTTTTGGACTAATGGGCCCCCTTCATTGGGCATTGTGGTAGATTATTTTAGCAGTATAAATAGATTTTTTTAAAACAGCTTTTGAGGAATCAGATGTATATTTCCAGGACTTGGTATGGTTATATTGACTTAGTTAACAAAGGCCCCAGATTAACTGCCAACCTTCAGTGAAAAGCTGTGGAAGCCCCACTAGAGCCCTATAAAGAAACCTTCAGGTCTTGATGACACCTTCAATATATTGACTTCACTGTAATTCCAATTCATTGTGTTAGTTACCAGTAGTTAGTTATATAATACAAGCATACCAGCACTTCCTATATCATCCCTCCCCAAGAAATTATAGAGTTAAGAGTGTGTTTGTATACGAAACATGTTAGGTAGAGGTCTATGTGTCACCTCACAGTTTATGTTGATTCTGCACTGCATGTCACATGCTGCTGGAATGCATTGAAAAACCTGATCTGTACTGAGGAGCATGGAAAATGCTGTAGCTCAATATTAGAGTACTTGCTTTGCATGCAGATGGTTCCAGGTTCAATCCCTTATATCTTCAGATAGGACTAGTATACAGTCCAGATTGAAACCCTGGAGAGACTGTGCCAGTCAGTGACACCAGTACTAGGGTATTAAACTGGTGGGCGGCCTTATTATAAATCTACTTCTTTGTTACTTGGGTCTTGTCTACATGAGCTATTTACTCCATTTTGCCCCCATCTTGGTGCTCTGCAGTCCTGATAACTGAGCGACTTCCCCCCCCCCCATTTTCCCCCAGATAGTCCTTACAACCTCCGGGACAAAGTTGGGGTGTAGACCCATTACAGCATTTTAAAATAATGATTGCTTTCATCCCACTCCCACCAGCAAAAAATGGGTCAGGTCCCATGTGACTAAGGGCCAAACTGGGGCTCTCACCTTTGAACCCCCAGATTAGCTCCCCTGTAGTGCTAACCCCAAGTAGTGTGACTCAAGGGCACCACCTACAGCCCAAAATGCTGCCACCACTGACTGCCGTGTTTATAGCGATCCTAGTGAGAAACTGAATATCCAGTGGGACTACCTGCCACTGTGAACCAACCAACTCTTCCCTCCTATCCCTAGAGAGAAAGACAAATGTAGCAAAACCAAGAGGTATAGACACATGCAGCATCAAGGTATAGGAAGATTTAAAAGACTTAATTTATTCAAGCAAGTTCAAGTTATATCAAGTCCTCCATGAAGCAGGCTCTTCCATGCCCCAGGCATGCTTTAAAATTACATAAATAACAAGGTATTAAAGTCAAAGTGTTCAATTATGCTAAGTTACATTCAGTTACTAAGTTTAGCTACATCCAACCAACCAAAGTGGAATAAATTAACATAATTCCCTAACATGATCCTAAACAGACCTTACAGGTTCTACTCAGTATTTTGCAGTCTGTTGACTTCAGATGGTATCAGGGAAAGCTGTCAGCTAAGCCAGGCAACTTGCTCTAACAGGCATTCTTCAGCATTTGGTTCTAACATGCTGGAATAAATAGAGGCCCTTTTGTCTTTTCCAAGCCACATGGTCTGACTCTGCAATGGCCGCACACAAAAGAAGTTATACCTTAGTTGGGAATCCCGGTTCAAGAGTTGTGACTGGCCATTTCTGGTCGGGTGATGTGATGTCATTGATGATGCCACTCCATGAGCTCTGTGGAGGTAGTGTTTTAGACCCTCCTCCCTTCCAGTTAACCCTTTTCTTACCTGATGCCATGTTGGGAAGAGAGTACTGTTTGCAAATAAAGGGAAATGTAGTTCACTGGCAGAATGATGGAAGTTGCAATCAACCTTGAGGCAGGATGATGGAAACTCCATCATGAAGACCCATTACAACATTTTAAAATAATGCTTGGGAAAAATGGGTCAGGCCCCATGTGACTGCAGGAGCCCATTCTGGCATACCATCCCATCACTGACATTGCTCTTCCACAGCAGGTCACATTCAGGGGGAATTGGTCACAAGTTGTGGTCTGGCTTCCTGGCTCCAGAGAGAGCAAGGAAGACGGTAGTGGTGACAGAGGCTATAGCAATGGGCCAGTGTGCCCATCTGGACTTCCTCTTGTTCTGTGCAGGTAACAAGGGAATAAGGGCCTGATCCACATGCAGACTATGTCACTGAGGAGCCACTATATCCTGACCCATGTAAGTGAGCCCCTGGAATCAATATGCTCACTAGGAAGCCAGAACAATAGCCTGATGAGCACTAACTGTAAAATCTAATACACACAACACTTGGAACCAGAAAAGCACCTCTCCGACTAGTGAAAGGTGTGTTAGGAAAGCCAATCACTTTGCACTAAAATTGTATTAGCTAGGAGTCCTTTCTCAAGATTTACAGGAGAGGATGAATTGGCCCCAAACACAATGTGTTTAGTATGATTGCCTGTGAATTCCACCACAAAATTTGCTGGTGTTGGATTATCCCTATGTTGATTACTAGAAATGCTATGTCTCAACAAAATATTTAACTGGGTGATAAGGATTCCCATCCCTTGAAATTTATGGAGGCATTTAGGTATATGTCTTACTTTTCAAAGTGATGGACGATAATGAAAAAGATGCAAATAAAAAAGAAGGAAGAAGAAGCATATTTTTGCACAGACAAAAATATTAGTGTCTTGTAGAAACATGCTTATTATTTTGCATATCATTTCTGCCCAAAATCCAGTTGTGTGAAAATAAAAATCAGGAAAAAAAGCACTCACTAGATGATGGAGTGGACAAGGAAACCTGACCTACTGAAACCCATGTGGAGCAGACGATGTTTGATTCATACATCAGTAACATTTAGTCAGTCCAGAGCAAAGAATGGAAGATCCTCCTGCTGAACAGAAATGTTTTAAAACAGGTTACAGACATAGAATGGGCGGAGGAGAGAAAGAGGATCCAGAGGCTCTAATAATGCTGTTGCAGTGCAATAAAACAATGCAAAGAGAGTGGATCCCAATATAATAGGGGGCTATAGGAAAGACAATAGCCTTTGACAGTAAAACAGCGCTTCATTTCATATACTACTGAAAACAATTATGGGATGTCACCTCTTTTTCATTTAAAACAAAGACGTGCAAAAAAAGAGAAAAGAGCCCACTCGTTAGGAAGAGTGTTGGGAGGAAAAGATGCTGTTCGTAATGTCAACTGTTCAACAGAGACTCGTTATATTATTTAATGTTATCATTACTCTGTTTATTTTTTTGCCTTGGTTCAATCACTAGTTGGCTAGGCAAGGTTTTAGTGGTTATGCAAGCAGATTCGCTGCAAATTAATCCTTCTGTCATTTCCCACACTATACAAGCAGGTCAAGAAGAGCATTAAGCTGCCAACATTAATGATGTGCTAGCCTTTAAAATAATGATATATTCTTATTTAACGAGTGGGGGGAGAGGAACCTTTGGGATATATTACTTACCCAATTTAATGGGTACGCACTCTCTCTCACATACACACATACTCTCTCTCTCTCTCTCTCTCACACACACACACACTTTAAAGTAATATTTTTGATTTTTTTGCAAAATTAAGCAAGCTATGATTAAAAAGAACAAAAACATCAAAATAAACAAGAATCAGGGGACAGAAAAATATGCATTTATTTCAGTTATATATCCTTTTGCTTAGTGGCAGTGTGACTGAACAATTCTTATTCTGCTAGTCCTTGAAGCATAGCAGATTAATTACAATAGAGTATTGCAGTGGCAGCACTAGTGGTGTGTGCGAAGAGACCAAACCGCACCAGACGACACCATTGGCGGGAGGGGTGACACCTGTCAGGTGTTAGCATGCACTGGGTACCTAAACAGGTCCAGGAAGCAAAAATAAACAACAGAGTGTTGTTCTTTCAGGCCTAAGAATAAAGGCACAGACACAACCTTGTGTCTAAAATAACTTCTCTTTACTTGGACATAATGTAGTATATTTACAGATATATACACCATTCAGGAAGAAAAAAAAAACATCTTCCCACTGTAAGATCCTAAACAGGACAGCTTCACATAGTGAGATCCAAAACAGGACTGCTTAGCTCTCAGTCCAGCCCCAGCTCTGCTTAGCTCTGCTCCAGGGCTGTGAGCTATTGATACATTTACCCAGATAGCTTCTGCAAGCTGCTGCTAGCTCACTCTGCAGCTCTCTGCAGACTGTTTGCTACATCTCAGCTCTTTACAGAATAAATCTGCTGCACGTCCCAGTATCCTAAAAGCACCAGCCTTAGTGTCACAGGGTTATTGGAACCCCCATTCTTCCTGGAAAATGTGATTGTGAAGAATGGGAAGGGAGGTGGTCTCCTAGAGGCATTCTTGAAGGCAGTTCAAGTCATTAGGGGGAGCAAAGGAAAAAGA
Organism: Gambelia wislizenii; assembly: GCA_030847615.1. NCBI lineage: Eukaryota > Metazoa > Chordata > Lepidosauria > Squamata > Crotaphytidae > Gambelia > Gambelia wislizenii. The sequence continues at coordinate 204,501,560 of JAUMIR010000001.1, forward strand.
TTTTTGGGCATCAGTGGGTAATGGACCTGAAAAAATGAGGGTCAGAGGGAGCCAAGTGTGATTACAAAGTAAATATCCTATATCAGCAACTGCAGAGAGGACTCAAAGTAGGAGTGAGAATACATTGGCCCTCCAAAGGTTTTGGCTGCCAGTTCCCATTTGTTTTACCCAGCATGACCAGAGGTAAGCGGGGGGGGGGGGAAGGCTCCCCTCATATAAGTCTACAGGATCTATGTGTAGTGGCAATCTTATCTGGCATGTGCAAAGAAATAATTAAGAAGAAACCATTAACATCCATTGTGTCATGCTAGTGGTGTTGAATTGTCACTGGGTTGACACTGCATTCTTTTATTTTTGTTAACAGGCTTATCTTTAAAACCTACATGGCTGCTCCATATGCATGAGAGACATGGTCTTCCCCATGCTAAAAATAGATCAGTCTATGAGCCTGGCCCACATACATTGATGATTTTTGTTTGTTTAATTTTGTATGAGACCTGATCAAATTTGCAAACTTCTTCATAAAATAGGACAGAAAAAAAAATGGCATTTTTGAGTGCCATGGAAGAAACGTTTGCCCATTCCATACTTTAGTTTCTTGGATCATCATGGAGCGATTTCGTTTTGATATGCTGACTATCCTCAAAGTATAAGCGGAACAGAACAATCCCACAATGACTAGCCACAAGCACACACATTCCCTCAGTTACACAGCTATGATGATGGCTCAGTTGAAATCAATAGCAAGATCAAAAGAGGTTGACCCAAAATATCAGGTAGGGAGCAGGATTTTTTTTTTTTAATGAAGAAGAACCTTGAGACAAGATGTGGGTTGCCTTTTTTTGCAGGCTCTTAGATCTCAAAGCCTGCCTCTCTTCTCCAATCCTCAAGGGGAGGAATCTCAGGATGGGGGTGCTGTCATCAAAAGTATGGGTGGGTATTTCCCTTTTTAGTTTAGACTTGGTGTTTTTTATTCGGATAGCACACTCTGTGAAACTCTGATTGATGCCTACTGTCATGTTTAATTATATCCCCAGAAGCTGCCTTTTGTAACATCAGCTTTGTCACCTCACCAAGACCTGCCCTCTGTGATATCACAAGGTGTGGCCCCTAGGGCTGCATCTGCACTGTAGAAATAATAAAGTTTGACACTGCTTTAACTGCCATGACTCAATGTTATATAATAAATCCTGGGATTTGTAGTCTGTTGTGGCACCAGAGCACTCTGAAGAAGAAGGCTAAATAGCTCACAAAACAACAAATCCCAGAATTCCATAGCACTGAGCCATGGCAGTTGAAAAAGGCTCAAACTGGATTATTTCTGCCGTGCAGAAGTAGCCAAGGTCTCAGGTTTCGGCTCTGAAATCGCAGAGCCTTGGACAGTTCTGACCTGGCAGAAACCCCCAGACCCTACCAAAAGTAGGGGGGGGATTCTTCACCCCTGATAATGACAAAATGAAATAATACAAATATAATGAACACATAAAATTCTTTGTTTTTTAAAAAAAATCAAAATTCATCAATAAAAAAGTAAAAAAAGGCAGAACAACATCTATGGATTAAAACCACCTTCCACTGCAACCCATCTTTGCTGTCAAAGGCCAATCGGAATTTTTTTAAAAATCCAAACTACCTGATGAAGAAATGGCAACAGGGAGGGGGCCACCCTCAGGAATAAAATGTGAATTGGTATGCAGAAATTTCAATTCGCAGCAGCTGTCATTTGTCTCAATGATTTTTTCACAAGATTGCTGGTGTGCAAAGCTATCAGTGTTCGCTGTTCACATGGAGGCATGCCAGTGAATCAAGGTGGTGGCTGTGAGTGAGTTACTCATGGTTTTCTACTCCCAACTTACCCCCACCAAACAATATATTTTTTTAAAAAAGAACTATATCCAAGGTGCAGAAGAGCAATCTTCTGGCTTTTCTTCGTAAACGAAGATTCAAGAAGGACTCATCCCGCGCTTTCTGCAAGCACGCTGATGACTAAAAAGGCCAATCCAAGATAAACAAGTCCAGTTGCAGAAAGCACAGCAGAAGGTCTCCTTGGGTGATGTTTTTGGGTTGTGATCCTTTCTGCGTTGCCGTTTCTCTTGTTTGGCGTGAGTTCTCAAATAAGGCAGATATGGCGATGCTCTTCCAGAGCCCTTTCTAATGACTAATGGAGTGAAGCAAGGTTGTGTTCTTGCACCAACTTTATTTACAATCTTCTTTAGCATGATGCTCCAAAGGGCTATGGCAGAGCTTGAAGAAGACGACGGCATCTATATACGTTACCGTACTGATGGTAGCTTGTTTAACTTAAGCCGTCTGAGGGCTCGCACTAAGACTCTAAACTATCTAGTCCGTGAGCTGCTCTTCACTGATGATGCTGCCCTTGTTGCCCACACAGAAGCAGCTCTGCAGCGCCTAACATCCTGCTTTGCAACAGCTGCAGAGCTGTTTGGGCTGGAAGTCAACCTGAAGAAAACGGAAGTTCTTTACCAGCCTGCACCACAGGACGAACACCACCATCCCCACATTGCCGTTCGCAAATCTGTGCTCAAGTCCGTTCAGCAGTTCACCTACCTGGGAAGCATCATCTCCTCAGATGCCAAGATTGACAAAGAGATCGATCACAGATTAGCAAAAGCATATAGTGCATTTGGAAGACTTCACAAAAGAGTCTGGAGCAATAAACACCTGAGGCAAAGCACAAAAATCAGTGTGTATAGAGCCATTGTACTGTCTATCCTCTTTTATTGATCTGAAACATAGTAAAAAAGAAAGCCTATTTTGTCGTGTCAGTGCACAATTGCTACAGCAAAAATCCAGCATGGCAGTTCCGGGCGCTGCCTTGTTAGCAAGCTCCACCCCCCATCAATCAGCTTTGGTGATGCAATCCAATGCAATGTTGTTGTCCTAGTGGGCAAGGGTGCACATTTCCATTGGGTTTTTTAAAAAAACTCAGGGAAAACCCCGAGGTCTTGGAGCATGAAATTTTCCTGTATTTTGTTCCCCCCCTCTGAAAAAAACAGACATCTGTGGGATCCCATTTGGACACATTGGATTACCTGCAGATTCTAAGAGGGTTTTCTTTCACCATCTGGACTGCCCCCTAGACTCCATTGGCAGGAAGTTCCACAGCCTAGAATTGATCACAAAGAAAAGCCCAATGCGCTTGTACACCAGCTTGGTTTTCTGCCACGCCCCTTCTGTCTTCCTTTTAAATTGTAATTTTCTTTACACGCACATATGCATGTGTATGTATACACACACACACACACACACACAAAGTTTCAACTTTAATAGTTAGAAATCTTTGACAGCTCTCCATAGATGTATTCAAGAATTTTGTTTTGCTGAGTTATTATCTTTAATCATTCTGGCTTTATATATTTCCATCAGAAATTTTAATGCAAACTTAATATCAAAGTATCTCCTTAATATCTCCTTTAAAAAAAGAAGAAGAAAATGTCACAGAAGACCTGGAAAGTGAATATAGCATCACTTACGTTTTCAAATCTCCTGAGATTACATTATCTATTCTTCAGAAGAGACTCCAGAGACTTTGACGATTTGTTAAATGATATGAACAGGAACATAATCTAGCATGAGGGGGAGGAAGCCCTTCTTTCTCAACAGTGTCTTTAAAAAAAAGGAATTTGAGCACTTGCATTTGTACTGAAATAGGCATATACAGTATGGTCTCTAGTGACTGCTATGACTTGAATTAAAGCATTAATATTTTGCCCCAGAATGGAATTTCTATAGTCTGAAGGGCAGCATTCCTGTTGTACAAAGATTGATTAAAGACTTTGTTTCAGAAAGAGAGAGAGAGAGAAAGTCTCTCACCTTTCTCCACAGAAAATGTTATAGTTCAAGGCAAATAATGGGTTCACCATTCATTCAGGATGAAGAAGCCTGCACTACTGTCCATAACATGAAATGAATAAGGAAAATCCAAACTTATAAGAACTGTGAACATTAATGAGCTATACTATGTGCATGCTAGGCTTTTACCTGAAGGATCAGAGACAACATGTTTATGAATAGCAATCACTAGGGGGACACAGTGTGGAAGAGCTGTCACCCTCTTCTTCTGCTTCTGGGCTTCCCTGGGACAACAGGGTGTCCACTGTGTCGCACTAGATTGGCCCTTTGTCTGAACCAAGAGGGTTCTTATTTATTGTTTATTTATTTAGTAAATTAATATCTTGCCTTTCTCTCATGAATGAGACTCAAGGCAACATACAATTCAATGTAAGAAAAAAGACTGAACCATAAATGAGGTGACTTGTTTAATTGAATGTATAACTACTTCATTGTCTCAGTGGTAGCATTCTCTTTCAGTGAAAAATAGTGATCCCATTCCAGGGGCCAATTTACACGAAGGGAAAAAAAAAAACCAATGGACTGCTCAATAGTAATAGCAGGTCGCAGCAGCTGTGACTTGTCTTAATGGTTTTACAGCCCCCCTAAACTTTGCATGCCTGTAGCTGAGATGGCGGCTGCAACTGTGTTACTCGTGGTTTTGAATCTGCTGCTTTTTTTAAAAAAAAACTGTTTATATAGTGTGCACAAGAGATATTCCACCTTTTCAAAAAAGAAAGAGAGAGAAAAAGATAGTGCAAACCTCCATGTTATCACCTTAGCGATCACTCACTAAAGTGAAAATCCAACATGGTGGCAGTGGGCGCTTACCCTCTAGGCCAGCCCCACCCCCTGTGTTTGTTCACCGAACCAGGTTGACACTGTGTCCTACATGCGGAAGTGATTCATGTCTAATCACCTATCTTAATGAGTGAAAATGCACATATCTGGAAGTTTTTTTTAAAAAAAAAAGTCAGGATAAGCTGTGAAGGCTTTACTTGTGTACTTTTTGCTCTTTTGGTCCCCCCCCACTTCCTTCATAATATGATGAGACAATGCACTATCCCATTAAGACAGCTTGATTTCTGAGTGAATTCTGTGAGAGGTATTTTCACCATGTGCACAAACCCCAGGTTTGAAGTTGAATTCCAACAGAGCAATCTAAGCTGCTCGACAAGTTTTAGAGACAGGGTTCAGAAATTGGGTAGCACCTTTAAAGTTCCTTTAAACTCAAAGTGGATTCCCTGACCACTCACATCAAAGCCACCAGATGCTCTTGTCCTCACTATTTCACTGAAATCATTCTTGACAGGGTCAAACTATACATTTTGCACTGCTAAGGATGTGAAAATTTCTCCATTTCAATTTCATGGCATCTCTCTAAACCTTACCTGTTCCCCCATATCTTAGTTTTGTGCTGAGTTTTTAATTCTGATATAGAAATCTTATGTATTTTGGTGCATACTGTTTCTAATACATGTCCTTTCTAGGCATGTATTCCTTTTTTTAAAAGGAAGGTGCACATCTTTTAATACATTTTCATACATTATCCCTATTGACTAAAACATGTTTACATGCATTTTTCTAACAAGCATTTTGGAGATTATCACATGAGGCTCGAATCTCAAGGCAATCGTGTTTTGAAAGGAACCAGGAACATAGCAATTTGAAAACATTCCGTATCACATTTCTCTTGTTTTTTGCAACTGTGCTGCTTTGAAAACCCCCGTAGTGTAATAAGTCTCTTTGCTGCAGTTCTGGCTTTATAGTATTCAATTGATGAAGGGGCCTTAATTATCTCCTCTCCTGCCCTGTCCGCCTCCCACTTGCTATTCCAAAGCAAGTTAACTCCGTGCCTTTCAGGGTTTTTAAAATTTTTGTCTGTCCGTGCTTGAGTACTTACAGGAAAACAATAACATAAAAATAATTTTAATCATTTTTGCCATAATTATACAAACACAGCAAAGATTTATTTTTTTAAAAAACACACAACAGGCATGGAGTTAGCCTGCTTTGGAATAGTGGCTGGGAGGGGGAGTGAGGAGGAGATTAAGGCCCCCTCATGTCACTGAGTGCTGTAATGCCAGAATTGAAACTAAGGGACGTATTGCACCAGGGCCAGTAGCAGAACAATATCAACAATTAAAGCTATTGACGGGCTTAACCTGTCAATTAAAAGGAATGCCACAGTAATGGTTTGAATACATGGCATCTACAGGTCAGTCAAAACATCATGGGATAAGGTTTGGCCATCATGCTAGAATCCTGCTTTAATTCCACTTTTCTAGCCCTGTATGATCATCTCCTTTTGAGTTTTCCATATTCTTGGTACCTTCATTGGCTTCTTGGTTTCTTCCCAAAGAGGGGAAAGTGAAAGCTATGTGCATGTTTCTGTTAATAGTATCACAGAATGCGGATTGTATAATTCATTTTTTTAAATTTTATTTTCTGCTCAGACTTTTTAAAGATTTTTTTTTTAATGAAAAGCAGCAGGAGGAAATTGACAGTGAGATTGGTGGTGCAACACAGGTTGTGTTTATGTACCAGTTTCTTGGTTCTGCAGGGCTACTTTACCTGTGAATACTATAAACATGATTACAAGGGCTGGAATCTGACATTGCACTTACAGATCTGTAACCTAGGATTATGGATCCATAACTGTTCCTTATTCAGCCATTCACAATCATGGAACTATTGCCACAATCACAAATGCCCACCAACCTACCTTAACAGTCAGCAGCCAAACTGAGCAGTAGAGCTCTCTTCTGCTGGTGATTGGGATACAGCAGAACAACATTTCTAGCTCCATTTCACTATCTGCAGTATAACAAGGAGTTGCAACAGTGGTCCTACTTCTGATTGTCACACCAGAGATAAGAAAAAAAGCAATAAAAGTAAAAGAGGGTGCTGCCAACATGATTCTGCTGTGCCCGACTCTCTAGCAGAACAGAACTCTTTCGCTTGATGAGGCTGCTGGTTATTAAACAAGGTTTGAAGAATCTGGAAGGAAGATGAGATGTACCCAATTGTAATTGCATCTGTGATATAAGACCTTGATGAATATTTTTAAAAGATTTGAAGAATTAAATCCCCAAGCAATATGTTCCATAACTGAACACATCATATATACAAACTTCTCAAAATTCCATGTAACCACAAAGATACCAGTATAGGGCTTGTTTGCAAAATTTTTCAAAATATAAAATAGTTTTTGAAGGTAAACCCTTAAAGCCTTAAATAAAAGAAAATACATGCAAATAGACAGAGCCACTACAAAGAATTTACGCTTCCATTCCCTCCTACACCCATACATACACATTGTATACACTCTAACATTTTTTTAAAAAAATAAATAATAAATGCAATGAAATAAATGGATTTTTAGTCTGGCTATGGACATTTAGGCAGTAAAATTTATTTCTTTGTGGTCTTGCTTATGTTTCATGTAACTTTTTTATACACTGTATCCAAGTGAAAAGCATCCTGGTGCAACTTTTTTTTTTTTTTTAAAAACTGCTATTTCTAGATGAATTTGTCTTTTTTATATTTTGCTTGGAGCAACAGCAACTCATGTTCCTTTGTTGAAGTCTCCCTCATATTTCCACAGGCCTCACTCATGTTTCCAGCACCTCTTCAGTATAGCAGTGCTTTTTAGGTGTGTGCATGGCAGGGGGAAGAATTCTAGCATGAACTAGATAAAACGAATCCACTGCAAATATAAACGAAATGACACTGGGCTAAAGGATGCTTCCTTAGGGCATGGAAAGGGAGACAAAACTAACCTAGCTAGACGTGGATACTAAAGCTTTGATAGAAGTAAAGCATCACATTTCTAAATGCAGTGTTTGCAGAAAAGATTTTTTTTAAAAACATTCCCAGACATACTGTGTGGAAGTAGTGCTGCAACTCAAATGAGTTACTCACTATGATGAATCTAATAATGATGATCTGTGCAACCACACTTCAACAGACTAATGGGGTAGTATTTTTTTTAATTGTATTTTAAACAGTACTAAAGCAATCTTTCTCAGGGTCAATATCTAAGAATGGAAGTCCACCTGCTGGATGGCAGGTTCCAGTGGAATCACATTGAGGGAGAAACCCCTCTCCCTGCTGCAGCAGCTGTGTAACCCAAAACTTGTGCTAGAAGGCCAGGAACCCATCCATAGCCAGTTTTGGAGTAATAAAGAGGGCTAAAATGGAAACCGAAGGAGAAGAAAACCAGTAAAACATTGGATTTCACACCAGGGTAGTGTCATGTTCGCATGGTTTAGCCATAATTCCATCCCATTCCAGTCTTAATCTAGGGAATTCTTTTAAGAACTTTCCTATGAAAATGATATTTTAATCCATATTTTCAGGTACAGTAGTACCCCTATATCCACTGATTCACCACCCGTTGATTCAATTATCCATGGTTGGTGACAGCAGGGGGTGAACAGGGAAAGGAGGCAGGAGGAGAGCTTGCCTCCTTTCTCCCTTCCCCATGGGGGGTTCCAGCAGTGGAGGTGGTGGGGGTGAATGGGAGAGGAGGAGGAGGAGAGCTCGCCTCCCTTCTCCCTTTTCCCTTCCCCATGGGGGGTTCCAGCAGCAGTGGTGGAGGTGGTGGTGGGTGGATGGGGAAGAGAGGGAGGAGGAGAGCTCACCTCCCTTCTCCTTTCCCCACAGGTGTTCCAGTGGTGGAGGTGGCAGGATGGATTAGGAGGGGAGGAGGAGAAGAGAAGCTTGCTCCTTTCTCCCATCCCTACAGCGAGTCTGGTGGCAGCAGTGGAACTTTATTGATTACATCTGCAGGTGGGTTGGCAAACACCTGGGTCTGTATACAGGAACCAACCCACCTGGTTGATCGATGAGCCCAATACTCAGGCCCAGAGCTGGAACTGAAGAAAGCAAGGAGGGGATCCCCTTTGACAGTACCCCAGCACAATCCCCTTGCTCTATTGTCATCTATCTGCTTCTTCAGAGTCAGTCGGCAGTAGCTTCAGGGCTAAACAGTAAACTTTATTGCCACTAGTTCAAACATGAAAGATCAAAAGTAACTTGCTGGATTTTGAAACTGGTTGGCAGGAGGGTTGCTTTTATGGACCACCCTTACACCTATCAGGGGTCCTGAAAAGGTATATGCCTACAGGTGTGCAATACCCTATCTGGCCCACACCCCCAAGTCCCCTAAGGGGAACCATCATCTGACAGCAATACTGAAAGCCACAGGAAACCAATATCCCAGATCCAGGACCCATGCCCAGTGCCGAAATGTTGTGACAAAACAGCAAATACATAAAGCACATATATACTCAAACAGCAGAAAACTGGAACCTTCCAAGAAGAGAAATGAGGAGGTGGAATGACACTCCAAAGAGAACTCAGGAGCTCCACAAAGAACATCCCAATAAATATTGCCAGAACCAACTGGCGTGAAAACTGCAAGAAGCTCATGCCGGTTGGCTCCTTCAGCCAATGAGTTCAAACCAGCTTTAAATTCATTTGCTGAACCTCCATCATGTTGGGAACCAATGGAGCCACATGACCTGCCCCAGACCACAAAGCAGCCACAGGGTAAGTCCTGATGTTCAAATCATGAGACTTCTCTTCAGGTCAAAACATAGTCATTCCCTTTTAGCCTACTACACTGATGGAAAATGGTAGGCTTAGGGCAACACTTGGGATCCCCTATCCCTCTAGAAGTATTGGGCTTAGCATTCTCATCCACCCCACCCAGCACAACCAATGATGAGAAACTGTTGGGGTCCAAATTACCTGGAAAGTCCCTAGCTTAGAAACAAATTTTATCATTGTTTGAAAACATTACAAATAATGTTTCTCCAGAGATTTTGTGGCAGCTAGGTTTCCTTCCTCACATTCAAAAGGAAAATGTTCCTTAATGGATACACATATCGGCTAGTTTTTTTGCTAAATGATATAGCCATTTAGCTGGCTGAAATGTATTTTCAAGCAGACAGCAACACAATTAACAAGAATAATAAAGTTGGCTGGTCATCTTTCAGTGAGCACAGACCATTTTAAAGAGCTACAGCTATTAAACAGCCTCTGTAGTTGTCCACCGACCGTTGATCACTTCGGAACAAACCTTTGCATGCTAATTGCTTACAGGGGGGGGGGAGATCCTTCCATCAACCAAAAATATTTTGTTTCAATTCGGGACTGGACAAATAAAGCACTCATTCTTTGACAAGTAATTTTGAGAAAATATGCAGCCACGTGCCTTTATGCCATTTTATTTACCTGAAGGGATCTGCAAAATACAAGACCAGTATAGAGGATGGATTTCCACCAGCCCACTCTTAGAATGGTTTGCTTGGGCTGCAGTGCCATCTTGATAAATAATGCAGATAGCCTGCGGTCACCCTATTGCTCCTTGACAACTGAAAAGCTGGAAGGCAGCTCAGTCATTCTTGGCCTTTTCAGGGGCTGGCATTGGTGTTCTTGCAAGGAGAGAGGTATGTGAACTTTTGAATTGGATCCTGATGTGAGAATAAATGAACATCAGGAAGAAAATGATCTGTCATTCAAATGGCAGCCAGCCAATAAGAAACAACCTAGGTGTTATCTTTTGAGCAAGTAAAGGGGAAAATACTGTGCTGGTTCACTACCATCTCTCACTTGTCCATCTTAGAGCTCAGTAACTTTTAAAAACTAATGTAACTTGTTGCAAAGCCTCACAAAATCAATCAATTTCTTTTTCATTACAATTTTTTAAAAATTGAATGCTTTATTTTCTACTCTTTTTATAATTTAACACACACACATATCAAAGGATGGAAATGGCAAATCCCTTCTGAACAAATCATACAAAGAAAGCCCCATGATAGGGTTAACTTAGGGTCACCATAAGCTAGAAACAACTTGAATGCACACAACAACAGATACACACACAAAGAGTTGACCCTCCACTTTTGTGGGGTTTAGGGGCTCAAGACCCCCACAACAAAAGAGAGAGAATAAAAATTTGTGCAATAAAATAAAATAAATAAATCCCAAAATCCTAGGCTGACTTACATCCAGGTCAATATGGTACTTCTGCTGGTGCAGTGCTGCTTCTGGCCTTTTGTAATATTCTTGACAAAAAAAAAAATAAATTAAAAAAAAGGTGGCAGTGTTGGCTTGGCACTTGGGTGGGCAGATTAACAGGAGTTGACAGAACATGGGAAAAGCTTTGATTTCCTCCACTCTCCTTCCTGGTGGCACTTTCAGAGCTTTCCACCATGGCAGGGAAAGCAGAGGATGTTGGGCCTTCTTTTGGGCTCTCTGGGCATAGACTAAGATCTTGGAGTTTACTCAATGCCCGACAATGCTGGAGGAAGGCAAGCCCCCCTCGTTATGTCTTCAGTGGCACTTTTGAGGCTTTCTGCTGTGGTGGGGAAATTAGAGGACAGTGGAGCTTCTTTCTGGCCCTCTGTGCATGGACTAAGCTCTTGGAGTTAACTCTGTGTCCGGAGATGCTGGAGGAAGGCAAGCGCCCCTCACTATGCCTTCAGCACCACTTTCAGGTTGGGGAAAGCAGAAAATGGCAGGACTTCTCTCCAGCTCCCTAGGCATGGACTAAGCTCTTGGAGTTAACTCAATGCCCAGAGACACTGGAGGAAGGCACACACCCCTCACTATATCTTCAGCGGTGCTTTTGGGGCTCCATGCCAGGGGAGGTCAAAAGACATCCCATCATCCTCTGCTTTCCCAGCCATGGTGGAAAGCTCCTCCAAATAGAGAGGGGGCATTTCTTACTTCAGATCCTTCCAGCACAGAGAAGGCTCTGAGAACGTAATCAAATCTGCAAATAATCAAATCTGTGAATGCTCAACCCATGAAAGTGGAAGGTTAACTGTGTGTATATATACACACACACATACATCTTTGGATTGGTAAAAGAATGGCATAAAACTGGAAGAATGTGTTTAAAATGCTATAGCTATAAAACTTCATAGAATCAAAGAGTTGGAAGAGACCACAAGGGCCATCCTGTCCAACCCCCTGCCATGCAGGAATACATAATCAAATCATTCCTGATAGATGGCCATCCAGCCTCTGTTTAAAAACCTTCAAAGGAGATTCTACCACACTACGAGGTGGTGTATTCAAATAAACTTTAATTAAAAAGTAACTTGAAAATGTAATGAGAAAAATGTTAACTGTTACATTATTTTTGAAATGGACTTTTCTTATACCCTCATTACCAAAAAAGTTAATATGTAACTATTACTTGTAATGAAGGTTGGTTGCTCCCAGCCTTTACAGCAGCTATCCAGTGTGTTGGAGGATAAAGTTCAGCACTTTGGAGAGATCTTTTAAATCCTGGACTAAAACCTGGACTGGATTCACTGACTGATTGATGTTGGAGTCACCAGCTACAATGGGTTACTTGTAATGCATTACTTCTGAGCTTCAGTCCAACTATGTGGCTACACATCCAGAACTGTACTATCACTATGTCAGGGTTTGTAGGTTTCCCAAATATATTAGAAATGGAGTTTACTGAAGCTAAACAGAAAGGGAGTCTCAAAGACAAAGTGTGTTCAGCTGAGACAGCCTTGAAATGTCCAAGTCAATTTGTCCAAGGCCAAAACTCAAGGCAGCAGCTAATTAGGAACACCTGGATGAGATGAGCTCATGGCTAGATCTAATGTACCCATTGTAATGTCTAGGCAGTTTCAGAGGCTTGCATCATTAGGCTTTGCACACACAGTTTCTCCACAACCTGTGGAGATAGTGGTTACTAGAGGCAGTTTGCTGATACATACTGTTCTGTTTCTGATGCTGTGCACTTAGTAAACTTATTTTAACCAAGAAGCTGTTACTCTGCTGAATCCTTGCTACAGCTGGAAGACAGTAAGTGCCTTGCATCACAGTGCTTGTGCCTGAACTCTGCACATGCACTGGAGCATTGCATTTCATAACCCCTGGCAAATTACTGAAAGCAAACTTTTCAAACTGCATTTTATTCATTCTCACCATGTGTTGCCCTTGGCATTTCATATTCCATCAACATTTTGCCTTCCATTTATAGCTTGTCTTTTACTGTTTTCATTGCATGTATTCTATATACTTCTGGGAGGAAAATGCTGTCGTCTCATGCTGCATCTGTTGACATGTATGATCTTCCTTCAGCTGTTTCTACTTATCCAGTACTAGAGCTGTGCCATAACCAGCCATTGTCTAGGTGTGAAAATGCTCAGGTGATCTTATTGCCCACCCTGCCTATTAGCAAATTCTAGAATGTTTTTTATTCCCCATTTAAAAATTATCACTGTGCTGCTCGCACGTTCCTTAACAGAAGATAGGACTGGGCTACTAACCTAATAATGAAACTAACTTTAGAGCCCACTAAGAATGATTCTTTGGCTAGGCTGAAACACTGGGTGCTTCTTATACCTTGACTGATGCAGTGGGTACAAAGAACCAATATCAGAGATCCTTCAGGGACCAAGGACTGTTACAGGTGAGCCCAAAGCAGTGTCAAGAAAATGTTGCCATTAGAGTAAATCACTTTTCTTCCCTGAGAAAATGCTACTGCATAATAGATACTATTCACTACTTAGTTATCCCCCTGAGAGTGATTTTACTGTGAGCAGAGAGAAGAAAAGTATGTCTGAGAACAATAAGTAGATATCAAAATGTGATTAAATGCCCAGAAACCACTATTTTATAGTAGGTAATATTAATACAGTGTTTTTAGTTGAAAAATGGTCTTTAACTCCAGTGTTTAAAATCAAAGTAAGTGGATACTTAAGCACCTTCCAAGCATTCTCTACTGAAAGAAACCCAAACAGCTGGAAAACAAGCAGAAATTGTAATCATTACTATTGTTATCCTGTCCTTCCTCTCCTCCTTTAGATTGTTAGAACAACAGTGAGATCAGAGACCTTTTCTTAATCAACATGATGAATTTCTGGAAAATATTACTTAAAACTATTTAAAGAAGGAAGAGCACGGCCTTAATTAGCAGATAGCATGAAAGCTTGGTGGGTGGAAGAATGTGGGCTGTTAGCAGATCAAGGGGATGTGTTTTGTTTGGGGTCCCTTGCTGAGCCCTCTTGCTTAAGAGAATAGTTATCTACATTGCAGCTTGTTTGTTTTTATCCCTATATTTTATCAAAGCATTACAGTCTACCATTTCTCCGTATCAAGAATGCATTAGCTAACTTCCGGATAACTTAACAAAGGCCTTGGAGGTATTGACAGTGCTTGATACAATCTGGCTATTTTATCTTTGAATGCCAGTGTGGATCATTTATAAGACCTGCCACATGACCGGGGACAAGGCGGACCTCCATGTGGGTGTGAAACATACAAATCGCGTTCTGATAATTTCAAGCTATAGAAATATATAAGCACCATAAAGGAAGTCTGGAAGGTAATTGTTGTCTACAGTTCATTAGATTGATGTATGTACTATAGGGATCTAATACATCACTTCTTTCTTGTACACAATAGTAAAGAATTTCAAAAGCTTTCTCCCCAATAGGTGAGATTATGAGGGATTTTGTGCCTTTTTCAACATTTTGGATACCCTCTTAAAAAACAAAGAATTCTGAAACAGTAACAGGTACCACTGAATGTGATATATAGTTTGAGATTCTTTTCTGGCTCCTATTTTAATCCAAGCTGGGGTAGGGGAAGGAGGGCAGTTCTCTGAGATGAAGTTAGGAGCTCCTGAAGCTTGCAACTAATCTCATTTTTGTGAGGTTTATTAGCATCTCGACTTCAAACCAGCGTAAACCCTGATGTTACCTATGTATACTGTCTGGAAATGCAATACTAGCTGATATCTGCAGCTAAAAAGAAGCAGGAAGGGGAGGAAACTCTGGTCCAATTCATTTCCCAGGTCAGATATCACCAGCAATAATGGGGAAACAATCTATGATGTGTTGCCATATGATAATTCACAACATAATTTCACACTTGCGGTCAGATTGTAAAATGCAGCATGTTTTCTGTATTGCAATTGGCCTGTGGAAAAAAAGAAGTTGCATCTCAGAACATCTCGTTTATTATCTACTGTATGCTAAGAGAACTAGTGCTTAATGCCTTTCTTGATGATACTAGGTGGGCAGGGGGAAAAAAGGGAAGCTGTCTTTTGCTTTCTCTATAGAACTTGTTTCCCAAGTAAACTTTCCAGGCTAAATCTGGCCTTGCCTTCCATAAATGTATATGAATCAGCAGTAAAAGCACTTAGACTTAGAAGACTCTGGCTTATCCAGAATAATTTCCCTCCATACTTTTGTCTTTGCTTTGTTTCACTCTTTCTCCTCTTTAGAGAAAGGAAATCATTTCTCCCCTGTAGTCCAAACATATCAGCTTACTTACTATGGAGTAAGATCATAGCAGAGATTTTCAGCCTTAGACAATCCCCCCCTCTCTTCCTCTCTCTCTCTCTCTTTTTGCTGCACATGGAGAGAGGCTTTAACATGGGACAAATGACAATTTCCATTCATACAAGGAAAGAGTTATGTTTTACAGTTATTGGGATAATACAGATGACTATTTACTTGGTGCACGAGGAAAAAAAAACACATTCAGAACTCTTGGGAAAGTGATGCAGATGACAGCCGACTCATCAAGTGGCTACACATATGTCGTGATAAGTTCCAATTCAACAGATGATTCTCTGAACCATGTCTTAGAAACCTGGCCGCTCCAGAAGATATCTCATGTGACAATTGGATAGCACATCCCATGTGCCCCTCCCTTTTATTTTATGAGACTGAGCCTAATCCAAAGTTTGTAGAATAATGCATTGGTGTAGCGGCTGTAAAAGATCCTATTGTGTCTTCAAATGCTTAAGTAAAAGAATAGCTTCAGATGCACTGGGAGATATTGAGCTTTTTATTTCCATTGTATCTTTTAAAAACTCTTTGCCTTCCATGTCTTCAGTTATTATTCTACATGTTTTCAGTGAAAACAACTGCCTTTAGAAATATACTCCATTAGTAATGAAGGCACTCAAAAATAAAATTAAATAT
This sequence comes from Gambelia wislizenii, assembly GCA_030847615.1. Classification (NCBI taxonomy): domain Eukaryota; kingdom Metazoa; phylum Chordata; class Lepidosauria; order Squamata; family Crotaphytidae; genus Gambelia; species Gambelia wislizenii. The sequence goes on from JAUMIR010000001.1 coordinate 204,517,387, forward strand.
TGGATTAAAACAGTCTTGCCTTTCTCTTTGAAGTTTGCAACCAGGTGCAATATTTTCCTTAACAGTGGACCTTGAATGTGATTCCGTGGCCATCCTTGGATTAAGATCACAGAATTCACAGTTCCGTGTGGGAATGTACTGAGCATATTTTGAAGAAAAAGAAGAAGAAAATGAGTAGCATTGGCCCAGCCATACCCAGAGTGGTGGAGATTATCAGCCCAGCTAAACCCTTGGGCACTTACTTATAAAAAGTAATTAGTTGCAGTTATAGTTCCAATGTTCCCAAAAGGAGCTAGTTGTCATTATGATTCCAAAAACTGAATTGATTTCACAATGTAACACTTTGCTTTCCCATTTCTCAATTGTTCTAAAACAGTTGTTGAGTGTAGCATTTCTAGGATTTTTTCTGGTTGGTCTATAGATTGTTTGGAGGTTGTGTTTCCCTATTCTATCTGTGACTCCTTTGATGTATGGTAAAAATACCTTCCCTTTGGGTGGCTGTTTTTCTTCTTCATTCCTGTGGTTTTTTTTCTGGGTCTGGCTACTCTTGTGATGTCAGATCTGGAGTAACCATTAGCCTGTAGTTTAGGTGTCTCAGTTCATCTTCTAGGTAGTGAAGTTCGCACAAAAAAAAAAAAAGGATCTGCAAACCCCACTACCTGGAGTAAACTGGGCCCTACAGGCTAAGGGTTACTCCAGGGCCCTACAGGCTAAGGGTTACATCACAAGAGAAGGAAGACCCAGAAAAAAAACACAGGAATGAAGGAGAAAAACAGCCACCCAAAGGGAAGGTATTTTTACCATGCATCAAAGGAATCACAGACAGAATACGGAAACTGATGAGGAAACACAACCTCCAAACAATCTATAGACCAACCAGAAAAAAATCCAAGAAATGCTACACTCAGCGAAAGACAAAAAAGACCCTCTCACAGCTGCAGGAGTTTACTGCATACCATGCAGCTGTGGATGAGTTTACATAGGGACCACTAAACGCAGTGTGCAAACACGAATCAAGGAACATGAGAGACACTGCAGACTGGGCCAGCCAGAAAAATCAGCAGTAGCAGAACATGTTATAAACCAACCTGGACACAAAATGCTATTTGAAAACACAGAAATGCTAGACCAGGCCAACAACTATCATGTCAGAATGCACAGAGAAGCTATTGAAATCCACAAACACCTGGACAACTTTGACAGGAAAGAAGAAACCTTAAAAGTAAACAAATCTGGCTCCCAGTTTTGAAATGCAATAGAATCAAAACTCAACACTTACAAAGGAACTCCACCCAAGGACAGGGGGATTCCCAACAGATAATGGCCCATCAACCAACCATCAGCCAAACAGACACTAACGAGCCTTGCATTTCTAGACCCAGAAACTAACCATTCAATTACACAAATTTACATATACTCCCCTACAGGGGTTCACAGCATATAAACCCCAGACACACTCCTACCCAACCATTCTCTGAAGATACCAGAGACAGATGCAGGTGAAATGTCACAAAGAAACTATTCCAGAACATGGCCTCACAGCCCGGGGAAAAACCAAGGAAAATCTATGGATGCCAGCTGTGAAAGCCTTCGACTTCACACAGGAACACGCTTTAAAAGTCCCAAGTAACCCAGAGAGGGTCATAAAAAGTGTGTCACCTACCTGGATGTTGTGATCTTAGCTGGAAGTGTTTGTGCTAGACTGTCCACTGACAGGGTAAGTATGGTGGGGAGCGAGGTTTCACACACTCACAGTGCTGGCACAAAAGTGCCATGGGGGCTCTATTGATGGCTTCAGCCGTCAATTAAAAAGTAAAGGTTTTGTCAGGGACATAAATGCAAAAGGACAACGTGTGGTGTGTGCACCCTTTTGCCTTGGTGGCATCATTATGACACTGTAAATTTGTGTGTCTGATGAAGTCCTTAATCAATCCACACTTCATGTCTTTAAAAATAAATGAAAAGTTTTATTGTACAATTGTACTGTAACATTAGATACTGCATGCTGTAGTTATTGGGAAAAGGACTTAATTAGTATTTATCTAGTCATCCTCATTTATTGCTAGTATAGCATCAATAGAGCCTCCATCCAGATCCCTACCAGCACGAAGAACCTCATCATTGGATACTAAAGTCATCATTGGTTCAACCAAGTCATTGATAGTAGACAGCATGTTCTTAAGATCATCCAATCTAGAGGCAATTCTTTTTGTTCTTCATTGATAATTAATTCACTTAGGCCACTAAACTGCTAGATGTTTTGACTAGACAGCAGCATGGTCTTGCAAGAAGTTTTTTTGGAGATTAACAATCAGATATTCCTTTCCTCTGTATGCACCCCACTACTATGCTTAGGAATAATTAAAGGAGTAATAGCTCAGTCTTGAAAAACCCACATTGGTATTATCTGAAAGGTGGACAGAAAAAGCTTCATTTTCATCAACATAAGAGGGATTATAGACTGTTGAAATGTTACCAAAATTCTCCTGTGTGTATATATACTAGGAAGCAATCTGCATAAGAGTGATTACTAAGGCCAGTGTTCAACCCCTCTGCATGCCACCCCCACCAGTGCTGCCACTGGAAGGATTGTAGACTGTTCAAATATTAACCAAAATTCTCTTGTGTGCAGCTACAATAGGAAGCCATTCTACAGCAAGCATATCACTATGAGGGTATACATGTAAAAGTTGGTTCAGAGAAAAATTGATAGCTCTATACGATATCCATATACCATTGTTTATTCTGTATATGCAATTTGCAGTATGACTTGGTTCACTTGTAAGAACCTGTTGCATTTCCCCCTTTTCAGCTCCTTTAGAGAACTACCCCTAGAAACATTTATGGTGGGGTTTTTCACTCACCAATTTTTCCTCCTTTCTGGATCTTGTGCTGTTAGAGTGAGCCAAGCTCTCTTTTAAAGCCGTATGCTTCTGTCTAAAAGTATCAAAGGAGACTTCATGAAGCTCAAGTTGTTTAGCAATTTTTTCTAAATGTTCATAAATTGAAATAACAGTGTGGGCTTTTAAAGGACACTGTTTTGTCACAAATTCTGGGGGATATGATTGTTGTTCAATGTGTTGTTTCTTCTCAATAATAAGCATTTTCTCAAGAACAGGCTCATCTGCCTCATTTGACTCCAAGGACACTTCTTCCTGATAAGCAGCCAAATCATTGTCAGAGATTTCCAAGGGCTCTAACAGAGGCTCATTTTCTATATTCAAAGCCAAGAAACTGTTAGCAGTAGAAATTGCAAACACTTAGTTTATGTTTGGGATACCACAGTTTCCTCATAGGCAAAGAATTCATCAGTCTTGAGTCTTGTTTGGAAGCCTTGTTGTGCCTAGCAATATCTGGGCTCATTCTAGAATGGTTTTTTTATTCTCCATTTAAAGATTATCACCAATTATCACAGGGGAGAAAAAGCAAAATCAAAACAGCGATGTATTATAATCCCAAAGGTTTATGGTTCTTAGCTTCCATTTCCAGTCTAAGAGAGTCACTAGCAGAGTGGCCAGTAATAAAACTGAAAAATTGTGTAAACAGGCAAGGCAAAGTTTTCAGAACAGTGCTAAGAAAGAGGAGTGAATGCTGCACAGTACTGCAGATGAAATGTTAACTACTTTGATAGCCCCCACCTTGGAATATCACCTAATGGCAATTTTTAATAATTTGGCTTGATGTGCCTTTCCACATGGTTAGCAGGTAAACCAGGAGCCCACAGATCCCAAGTATGGAGTCACATATAACCAAGGGAGGGGCCTTTGGAAATTTCCCAAACAAGTAATACTCAGGTCAGAGTTAACATGTGGAGATGAGTCATCCATTAATCCACTCAAAGATAGAGTCCTTTATACTTGCAAAATGGGCCCTTCTTCTCCCCTTCCTCTACAACAATAGACCTTGCCTACTCCTGTTCAATTCAAAATACATCACCCATTAACAATCATTAATGCTCCTGGAAACTGGAGCGTTAGTCCTGGGAAACTCTGAGAAACATTGTATTCTACTCAAAATCCCAACCCCTTCACAGATAAATATCACCCCAAAACACCACCAAATTCCCTGCTTTTTGATTGCACATCAGTTTGTGTCACCATTCTGTCTTCCAGACATCCTCGCTGTCAGTTTACTCCATGATTTCAAATCTACAGGAACGGTATAGTATAACTCACAATCCTCTCAGTCTATTCCTCTATCCAAATACTTCCTCTTATCTTTGATAGCCTTGTGTGAGTACTTGAAGCCTGAATGTTTGTGTGAATGCTGTTGATATTAATTTCCAATAAAGACCATTCAATTGTACATTCTGGCTTGGAGTCTTCTCCGTTAGTGACAGTATACATAGCTCAAAGATCCTGCCATTACCCAAACTCTCACTGCCATATTGGAGCTAATTAAATATTCCTCATATTAATTCTGGACACTAGTGGGATCCTCACAGACCCCCCATGCAATTCAGGTAAAAAGTCAACCAAGCAATGAGGGCAGGAAGGGAAAAACAAAACGTATCAGAGCTAATTAAAATGCCTCTTATCATGCTTAAATCAATTAGTGGGAACTAGTTATTTCTAACATGCTACTTGTATCCTTCGCCCAACCCAACCAACACAGGCAAAACATTTATTTCCTTTATCCTGCTTTCAAAAATGTTACAAAAGTGGCTATTTAAGATTTCTTTTTCTACAGCGTAAATAACTGGACATTTTCTGTTACACTGTATAAAAGAGAAATCCCCATACCATTTATTCATAGAGGTGATGGGGCTGACTTTGAATAGACAGGTTTTATAGATGATGTCAAACTTCCCAGTGTGGTGAAATTCTAAGCAAATTGGGAACAAAATTCTAACAGGCAAAAATGGCCAAGGATCATCTGAACCAATACTAGGCCACCTTCAGCTGTATTGAATCTGAACCACTCCTAACTTAGAGGTGTCAAAAATTATTTAGAGATATCATCACCCTGACATAATGTTGTGCCAGCATTGTACTTATGTCACTCAAACTTAATCTAGAATACAGTTGGATTCCCTGTATCCAGAGACCCAATATCCATGGTTTCAGTTATCCACAGGACACAAAATAGGCACACATACCATAGAGTCACACATATTTGGCAATTTTCTAATCACGAAAGTTGATCGTGATTAGAAAATCACCAAATATGGCACTGCAGCCTCCCAGCACTTCCTCAACAGTATCGGCAGGGTAGAGTTTCATCTGAAACGGACCCCCTGCCACGCAGCAGCCTCGCAATGAGGATGAGGCTGCTTCCGTTACAAAACCCTGTCCGAAAAAGTCCACAGCTGGCAAAGCAACTTGCAGAAGAGGGTACTGCTGGCAGAACTAGGTTTCTGCTAGCAGAACAGGCTTGTGCATAATTCTAACCCTGAACATTAACCCCTGACATCCAGTACACTGTATTGCACAATAGAGCTCCAAATGTTCTCTCCAGACTGGGTGAAAGGCCAACACAACGCAAATCAATGTAATACTACCTCGGAAAATCTTGGAAAACTAATCTACGTGTGTGTGTGTGTGTGGGTACTTTATTTTATTCCAGCTGCACTTCATACCTTGCTGTGACATTGATAACGGAGATTATCATATGCTTGAAAAAGCCCCAAATGAGCTTGTGAGAAAGACATCACTGAACCAGGAAGGGTTCCTGTTATTGCACACGTTGTCCTCCTGGTGTGCTTGCTCCATCCCCCCTCTGTGCTGAAGTGACAAAAAAGGTGCTGCTTTGTCAGGTGGTAGCATGCACTGGGAACCTCTTCAAAAGGTCCAGGCAGCATAAAAAGGTAGCAGAGTAAATGTTCCTTGAGGCATCAGAACAAAGGCAAAGACACAAGCTTATGTCTAAAATCTTCTTGTTCTTTACTTGAACATAATAAAGACTATTTACAATATATTACAGCATCCACAGAAGAAAAACCATCTTCACACTTTAAGATTCAAACCAGAACTGCTTAGTTCAGCCTCATAGGACAAACTAAAAACACCCAGCTCTGTAGAGTTCTTAGCACCTCCACCCCCTCCCCAGTGAGCTCTGCACCAGCCCCTGGGGCTGTGAGCTAAACAAAATTGATACATTTGCAACTACAAGCTAGCTTTGCAGATCTGTGTAAACTGTTTGCCACATCACAGCTTCTTCATAGAATAAATCTAACTACTGTATCCTGGCATGTTTTTCATTAGGGAGGGAGGATGGAGCAAGCACTGCAGGAGAATGATGTTGTGTGATAACGGGACCCATTCCCGGTACAGTGATATCATTCTTGTGAGTTCCTTTGGGGCTTTTTCAAGTGTCTGATAATCTCCAATTTCTCTGGAAGAGCAATAGTTCCTACTCCCTTCTTGAAAATGGCCGCAGAATAAGCCACCACATCTCATAACTGTTTCACAAATCTCCTGTTCCCAGTGTGATCCATTGTAAGATGCCAAAGATCAAAGAAAGAGCTTGGAAGGTTGGGTGGGAAGGATACAGAGTCTTCCATGCAGGGCCGGCTTAACCATACTGCCAAATCAGCATCTGCGGGGAGCCCCACACAGGCAGGGGCCCCCATCCCAACCTAGCCCTCTTCCTGAAAAAAAACCTCCTACAGGCTTTAAAAAAACAACAACCAGTGTCTCCCAAATTAGAAAGCTAAAGAGAAAGAGAAATGGAGCTTTCTTTGTGTGGCTGATTCTGGAGGGAGTTTGTTGCTCCCTCCCCCCTCCTCCCCAATCATTGTCAAAAGGCAAGCCAGGGGTGAGTGTGTGTCTGTGAGAGAGAGGGGGGAGGGAAGGGCAGGTCATCTCTTGTTCTCTCCTGCTCTATCTTCAGAAAGGACTTCTTTCTTTCTTTCTTTCTTTTTTATCCCCCCTCTCTCTCCCTTCCTTCCTTCTTTCCTTGCCTCCCTTCTTTCTGACTTTTTGTCACTCTCTCTCTCCTTCCTCCTTCCTTCCTTCCTTTCTTTCTTTCTTTCTTCCTTCCTTTCTTTCTTTCTTCCTTCTTTCCCTTTCCTTCCTTCCACATAGATCCCCTCCATCCCATCTTTCCAGCTATTTTTAACCTGTTTTGGTTCCTCTCCCCTCCCTTTCCCCTTTTCTCCTCAGCTTCCTCCCCTTGCTGCCAACTGAGTTCAACCAGCAAAAGGAAATTGTATGTGTTTGCCCATGTGCCTTGAAGTCATTTCTGACTAAGGTAAACTTATCACGGGGTTTTCTAGGCAAGATTTGTTCAAAGGGGGTCTCGCCTTTGACTTCCTTTGAGGTTGAGAGAGTGAGACTTGCCCAAGGTCACCCAGTGTGTATTCATGGTTGAGTAAGGATTCAAACCCTGGTCTCCACAGTCATAGGGCAATGCTGAAACTTCTACAATACTCTGGTCCTTTTAACAGAAGAATATAAAGAATATAAATAAAAATTTGGAGTAATACCATTTGGGGAACAATGGTTTTAAACACCAGTATCCCATTAGTGCTATGTGAGAGCCATTGGGCTAAGCAGTGGTTCTTAACTTTTTCTTTACCAGGGACCCTCTTTAAATATCTTTTGTTGCCCCAAGACTTAACTCAAGATTTAAAACCCTAATAATAATAGTTAACAACAAAAACAATACAGTTACACCATTCATTAACCTTTCCCTCAGAGGCACCTTGCTTATTCCTGCATGTTTGTGGCTGGAGTGGATTGAATGGCAATGTACAGGCCAAGCCAGCCAGCCTTTGCCTTGGTTCCTGTCACATGGCTGTTTCACTACAGGGAGGAGGTGGGCCAAACAGCCTTCAAGCCTTTGTGTATCCCCTGTGAGGATATCATAGAATCATAGAATTGTAGAGTTGGAAGAGACCACAAGGGCCATCCAGTCCAACCTCCTGCCATGCAGGAAATCACGATCAAAGCATTCCTGACAGATGGCCACCCAGCCTCTGTTCAAAGACCACTGGGCTAGAGAATGCTGGGCTGCTAGCACACTGCAGAAATAATGCAATTTGACACCAATTTAACTGCCATGGCTCAATGCTATGGAATTCTGGGATTTGTAGTTTTGTGAGATATTTAGTCTTCTCTCTCAGAGAGCTCTGGTACCACAACAAACTACAAATCCCAGGATTCCATAGGATGGAGACATAATAGCTAAAGTGGTATCAAACTGCATTATTTCTGCAATGTGTCAGCAGCCCTGGAAAAGGAACAATGCAACCAGACCTTGAGAAGGGTGCTGGCAGGGGGATTCTGAGAGGTGTAATCCAAGAGTAACTTTCCCAGGCTCTGAATGTAGCCTAGAGTCATAGGGCTGGAAGGGACCCCAACAGCCATCCCATCCAATAGGCTTCTGCCCTGCAGGAAGACACAATCAAAGCCCTCATGACAGATGGCCATCCAGCCTCTCTTAAAAACCTCCGAAGAAGGAGACTCCACCACACTCCCAGGCAGTGCATTCCTCTTCTGAACAGCTCTAACCATCAGGAACTTCTTCCTAATGTTTAAGTGGAACCTCTTTTCCTGGAGTTTGAACCCTTTGCTCCATGTCCTAGTCTCTGGAGCAACAGAAAACAAGCTTGCTCCATCCTCAGTAGGACATCCCTTCAAATATTTAAACATGGCTCTCATGTCACTTCTCAACCTTCTCTTCTCCAGACTAAACATACCCAGTTCCCTAAGCTGCTTCTCATAGGGCATAATGGCTTCCAGACCTCCCACCATTTTGGTTGCCCTCCTCTGGACACATTCCAGCTTCTCAATACCCTTCCTGAATTGTGGTGCCCAAGTATTCCAGGTGAGGTCTGACCAAAGCAGAATACAGTGGCACTATTACTTCCCTTGATCTAGATGCTATACTATTAATGCAGCCTAGAATTGCATTGACATTTTTTGCTGCTGCATCACACTGCTAACTCATGTTTAGCTTGTAGTCTACTTTCTTTTTCTTTTCTTTTTTTTTTTTTGAGGAAATCTACACCATTACGTTAATTGCTAATTAACACCATTACGTTAATTGCTAATTATCTTAATGCCTATAATATAGTTTTTAAACTAAATTATTGGTGGCAAATTATGTAATACAGTAGGCCCTCCTTATCCACTGGGGATTGGTTCTCTGTGGGCATGGATTCTGAAAACTGTGGATAATACTGAACATCATTGAAAATAATGGGACTTCTGGTTTAATATACCATGGAGTTGCCTTGGAGGGCCTAGAAAATGGCTAGGGAGGACACATTTTCTAGGAAGACTCTATGGTAGGTGTGATGTTTTGTGTCCCATGGATAATGAATCAGTGCATATGGGGGTCCTACTGTAATCTGAACATCCTGTACTGTGAACAGGTTAGGTTACATTGACCTGAGATAAACATATGGGGCCCCCAAAATAAAGCATTGCAGGGGCCCCTAAAATTCTTTAAACCGGCCCTGCTTCCATGCCACCAAGCTAGAGAAACTGTTCATTCTTGCAGGGAGGCGTAAGCCGGCTCTCCATAGCTGCTCTTTCTCTAGCCAATGGGTGGAGAAAATCTATGGATATGAAAATCTGTTAGTTTTGGTTTTGTCACATTTCTCAGCATCCTACGAACTTTCTCATCCCATCCAAATTCCACATAAGGCAGCAAGACCCATCCCTTTCTTCCAGCCTGGAATTTTTTACACATTTTTGGACACAGTTTCCCTAATGTTTATTTATTAGTATTTTTTATCCATTTGGTCTCATTGATAAAAGCAGTAGTGGGTAATGTTCAGCTCTCCAGATATCGTTGACTTATAGCGCCCATCAACCCTAATCAATATACTCAAGGTAAGAAATACTGGAGCATGCAGTCCAAAAACAACTACAAGGAGGCTGTACTTTGCCCACACCTGGACAAAAATAAGGTTATGCACTTCTCCCCCAAATTATCCATTTTTAATTGTGTGTATTTACACATGCATTATTTGAAAAAGAAAAAGAAGCTGACATTTGTTGTGGCCTCCAAATGCTGGTGAAAGGCTATCCTTAATGAGCCTGAAGACCACAAATTATTAAGTTTGTTTAAAATCTAAGTTAATATGAATTCTTCTGAAGGAAAGAAGTTTGAAAACTGATACTGTAACACACTGAGATGTGAATACTACCCAAGTTAACATCTTCCATAGATATTTCAAGATTTCTTTCCATAGTCACATTCAATTGCCTACTTTGAATGAGACTGCAGTAGTGATTCCATGATCTTGAAATCTTTTTCAAAGGTATATCTAAGGTCAACCTAGAGGTCCATATCACTCTTTTTTTATTCCTAGAAAACAACAAAGTGTTAACATGGGGGGAAATGTTTCTCTTTTCTTTGGAAACCCTAGTAGAATCTTAGAAACACTTGCTAGAAAACTGTTGGTACAAATTGATTGTGAACCAAGGTATATCTCCCCTGAACTGGAATGCATTTGATTTTTCAGAGAACAAGAAAAGAAATGTTGATTCTAAATGGAACAGACACAATAATCTACTGGCATAGATTCTTTTGAAAATATTGGCTCTTGGCAAGCATGGTGGCTGACTGCCTTAGTGCATTTGGCCTGGGGATATCCATCTTAAGCAGGGAGTTTGAAATGAAACCAGACATCAAGTCTGGATTTAATAAATAAGAGAGGCAAGGAGGTCACACTTCAGTTCAGGACAGGGTAATTACCTCCTACAGGATAGTAACAATTCTAGTCACCAGCTCTATCAATGGGGGGATCTACAAGCTATGCTTATCTTATTGATTATGCATTCACTTCCTTCAATAGCCTGTCTTCACAGCTTTTGTAGTATCCTTTACTAGAAAGGCTGGAGATCTCAGTTGAGAAGTGTATATAAACAGAGAAGTTTATATCCACAAGATGACCATATACGTGAAAAAGAGAAAAGTGCCTATGCTACTCTTGCATTCTTTGGCATTTTCACTGACGCATCGCCCACTGCCTTAGCAGCATACAGGCTATTCCATTTTAAAAGTGTAATGTCATATGACATGTAATTTCTGCATGTGGGGGAGAACTATGTGCACATGCTAATCTCTTTGGTCTCGCTTAATGGAAGGAATGCATTTTGACATTGGAAAATGTTTCCCATCCATTTCCTCCATATTTTCTTCTCCTTAAATGTACATTTTGACATTATGTGACAGCTCATTTAATAGCCATTTATCATACAGCTGAATAGGAGCAGCGCATACTTTCTGCAACACCAAAGAAAGATGGGATGTTCTCACCTCCAACCTGGACTGGTTGTCCACAAGTGTCAATGTAATGAAAACATTGACATTTTTAGTTCCCTTTGAAGTTTCCATTCCAATAAACAAATACATAAATAAAATTCAAGGAAATTCTTCAACTCTTCATACTTGCATGAGTGCTTACTGCATTTTGAAATGAAATTTATCCATAATCAAATATCTCAATTAGATTGAAAGCAAAAGTGGCTTAGAACAAGCCAGTGCTAATCAGTGGCTTAGACAGAACTTATGTTAGTCCCACTTTAGTCCCACTGAGAATAAGAATTTCCCAGATCTCTAATATGGATAGGTGGGCTAGGGTATTGTGATTATGGAGTTTTTATATTGTAAGCTGCCCCGATTGCGCTGCAGAGGGACGGGATAGAAATAAAATTTTATTATATTATTATTATAATAATAATATAAACTGATTTCCTATGAAATATCACTTCTCTGTTCAACACATTTCAGTACTGCACCCAAGGTTTGTATACTGGAAGAAATAAACATTATCAAACAATAGAGTTAGGGCCTATCTGTACAAGACAAAAAAAAAAAAGACTGGATTGCTCTGCAGATATGGCAAATCGCAGCAGCTTAATGTTTTCCCACACCCAAAGCTTTGCATGCCCACCAGTCAAGATGGTGGCTGTGAGTGAATTATTTGCATTTTAACTTACCTGAATTTGCCACTGCTAACCTCTTTTTTTAAAAAAAAAAAAAATCCTATGTGTGATACAGCGATATTTCACATTTACTTAAAAAAAAAAAACACCTCATTTTATTGCCTTAGTGATTGCTCACTAAGGTGAACATTCAACATGGCAGGTGTGGGCGCTTGCCTTATTAGCAAGCCCCACCCCATGCACTTGTCTGGCCAATCAGCTTTGCACTTTCGCTCATATGGGAAAGCAATTCAAAGTGAATCACTTGTCCCAATGAGCAGGAATGTGCATCCCTCTCACTGTCTTTTTAAAAACTCCAGGAAAAGCCACAGAGGCTTTTCCTTTTGAATTTTGGCCCCCCTCCTTCCAAATAAGGCAATACAATGTGGGATCCCATTAAGACAGGTAGGATTCTCCTTGCATTCTGTGAGGAGTATTTTCACCATTTAGACAACCCTTAGTTTGGGGTGTTATAAATACTGTATAAAACACTAGACCCCATGATGGATCCAACCAAAGGCCTACCTAGTTCAGAATTCCATTCACACAGTGACCAGTTTGCCTAAGGAAGCCTACCAGCAGGACATGGATACAACTGTACCCTCCACCTCATGTTTCCCAGCAACTGATATATAGAAACATACTGTCTGTGGGATGGGATGTAACTGATTTGCAGCCCTAATCTCCAGGAATTTATTAGTGTCCTTTTAAAGCAATTGACGTTTGTAGCCATCTTTTTTGCAGCAATGAATTCCACAAGTTAGCTAAGAGTGTACTTACTTTTATCTGTCCTGAATCTCCCACCTGCTTCATCAGGTGACACTGAATTCTAATATTAAAAGTATTTCCCAATCTACTTTTAGTGCTATCTTGTATTAACCAAGATGGTGATGAAGAGCACATCTAGCATTCTCCCACCATAATTTTGTGTTGCAAGGGGAGGTAAACAGTAATGGGGGCTATTGTCAAGAGAGGTTTGTCTGCTATTGCCATTTCATTACAGCGAAACCATAACAGTAAACTTCTGTAGACCTCAGGATTTCCTGGAGCAGAAGAATATGTACTTTAAGGCTTCATGGATAACGAAAGAAATTGTAGGCCAGTCAGCCTTGAATCAATTCTGTACTAAGTAAAGGAACAGTTAATTAAAACAAAATCAATAAATATTTAAAGGAAATGTGCATAATTAATGACAATCAATGCGCTTAGCTGGGAAATAGGTCATGCCAAACAAACATGTGATATGGCATTTGTTGATGATGTGGAACAGGGATTTTGCTGATTAATCCTGATATAACTCCAATTAAATAAGATCAAAGGATGTAATGTTTCATAAAAAGCTTTATTGGATGCTTGCTGTTTGATACAGGATATTGTTGAAGGGAGGACTTCAGCCTGAGTCTAAGGAGAACAAAATTACAATGGTTTATTTGTGGAGCATAAAACTTCCTTGTGAAAGGGGCAGGGAGTACTAAAGAATACATGCAAATCTTTTCCAGTTGAAAAAAAAAGTTCTTCTCTTCCCCAATTTGGCACCCTCTAGCTGTTTTGAACTGTAACACCCATCTGACCCAGCTAGGCCAGTTCATGGGCAGGGATGATAGGAACTGTAAACTAAAATGTCTGAAGGCATCATGTTACAGGAGGCTGCTTTAAGATATGCCATTATCATGTAACACAATCATGTGGCTGAGCTTTATTGTTTATCGAGCTGCCATGGAAAAAAACCCTTTCACTTGGCTTCCTCAATGAAGGGAAAAATGAAGGTGCCAGGAGAGAGAGAGGTGGGGAGGGGGACAGCTTTCTCGTTATTTCAAGTTGTTTCTGAGATGGGAGCAGTAACTTGCAGCATATTGGGCCAGAAAAATTAGTCTCTTAAAAACCACCTGGATTTCAATGTTAAATTTCCCCCCAGAACTGTATCATGAAAGGCAAGTACAGTAAATGGATTTCATGTTTAATTGCTCCCCAATGAAAACAAAACTTCCCAGTATGTCAAGAAGTAGCATATCAGGAGTTGTTTGGAAGTAGTTATACATTGCAGCCTGAATGGGTCAATAGGTTCTGGTTTAAGTATAGGTATGATTTTTCCCCAAACCCTTATTACACAGCAGCCACCAGTTGTAACCTGTTCAAATCAGACCATTGCCTAGTTAACTTCTGATAACTGACGTTGTTGCAGGATCATGATCAGAAACTACATAAAAGCTATTTCACGTGCTTAATATTTGCATTGCAAGCATTCCTCCAGGGGAGTGAAGGTATTGCTGTCCTCATATTATTGAACTGCTAACTTCTATCTTTCCTTATCCAACTAGATTAGGGTCCTCAGATGCCAAGATTGACAGAGATCGAACACAGATTAGCAAAGGCACGTAGTGCATTTGGAAGACTTTACAAAAGAGTCTGGAGTAATAAACACCTGAGGCGAAACACAAAAATCAGTGTGTATAGAGCCATTGTACTGTCTATTCTCCTTTATGGATCTGAAACATGGGTCACCTATCGCCACCACCTACGACTCCTCGAACGCTTCCATCAGTGCTGTTTATGCACAATCCTAAATATACACTGGACTGACTATGTGACCAATGTTGCTGTCCTTGAGCAAGCAGGGATCACCAACATTGAGGCCATGATATTGAGAACACAGTTGTGCTGCGCTGGGCAGGGCATGTTTCTAGGATGGAGGACCATCGCCTCCCCAAATTAGTATTCTACAGTGAACTCACCACGGGTCAGTGTAAGAGGGGCGCTCCAAAAAAGTGATACAAGGACTCCCTGAAATAACACCTCAGGCTCAGCCAAATTGATCACCAACAATGGTCCACCCTGGCCTCACATCAGGAGGCATGGAGACACACTATCCACAATGCTGCAGCCTTATTTGAGAACTCACACCGAACAAGTCTTGAAGAGAAACGACAACGCAGAAAAAATCACAACCCGGAAACATCACCCAAGGAAATCTTCTGTTGTGCTTTCTGCAACTGGACTTGTCTATCCCGGATTGGCTGTTTTAGTCATCAGCGCGCTTGCAGAAAGTGCGGGATGAGTCCTTCCTGAATCTTCGTTTGCGAAGAGAAGCCAGAGAGAGAGAGAGAGAGAGAGAGAGAGAGAGAGAGGTTAGGGTGATTAAGGCTGGTGGGACTTACAATCCAACAGTATCTAGTTGGCTACAGATCCTCCACCAATGCTTTGACCTATTTAATGAGTAGGTTAAATGACAACAACACTAGTTGATTAATTGGACAGGACCAGATTTCATTGATGGGGTTTGTATATTTTTAAAGCTATTTTGCCTTTGGCAGTGTGTCAATAAACATAGAGGAATATGAAAATAATCATGATAACATTACTACCTAATGAGAAGAAATTTTGTTTATTGGATTGTAAGTTTACCAGTCCTTATACTTCCCACTATTTAGCAAAAAAGGCATCTAGAGACAGATTTTGGTCACATGAAGTTTTGTTTCAATTTGTTTCATTGATAAGATGAATATGATTGTTAACTATTTTTTTAATTGGGTGACAGCCTTAATTAACTGAATGCTAGAAAAAAAAACCAAAACAAACAACCCCCCACCATTTACACTAGTAACCAGAAAACCATCTTCAAAAGAAATTGCTGATTACAGTATAGTTAAAACCATGATAAAATGATTACTTTCTAGAAGTAATTTAGCAGACACTATGAGAAAAGGTCATGCGCAGCAAAGGATACATTAATTTTGCCCTGTCATTGTGTCTGTTTCCTGTGCTGGTGAAGAAGTAGTTCCACGTCACAGCTGCTGACTTCCCTTGCTGTCACAAGGGTACCCTGTGGTAATCAGTGAGAGCAGCTAGTGCCATTGTACATAATGCATTTGGAGTTGCTTTTTTCTCCCTCAGAGTCAAATTGTGCTAGAAAAACTGCTCACTACACTCTCAACAGCAGAGAAACAGAGGCATGAAAAACAATTTATCAAAAGTGACGTTAGCGCAATGGCCCAGAACTGGCCTAGCCCAACCAAATCATCAATCACCATAGTGAAGAACTGTAGGCCTCCTTGTCTTAAATGAACTGAAATAAAGAGCATTGCCAATGAGATATATCCGGCCCACAGTCCTCTGTGAGGCAGTCTGATCTAATGATGAATGTATATGTTTTTATTTCCCCCAGACTCTTTTTCTCCCACCCCCCACCAAAATCATGCAAAGGAGCGCTTCATCTCATTGTTGGCTACCAACATTGTAGCTCCCAATGTGGTCATTTCTGCACTTTGCTGTTTATTGCAAGAGAATAAATGGTGCTTATGGCAGGGAAAGATTGTCAAAATAATTTGATTAGCTTTCATTTATTTTCCATAGTATGTTGGCATGCCATGCTAAGCTGCAATAACGAATTGGCACAGCACAATAGTGGTAGGTACTATGATTGATGTCCAACAGACATTAGATAAAAGTGGGTGGGTGTTGTTGTTGGTTTGTTTGCTTGGTTTTTTACTGCCTTTTCTTAAGTATATCCTGCTGAAAAGGTTGTAACTTATTTAAACAACCCACATAAAAAATACACACAAAAATATGACAGTGCTCTGTTCACCCACTACAGTTCTGTCCCCTTTCTAAATTAGATGTCTTTCAAGCTGTGGGAATGATTGATTGTATAACAAATGAGGATCATAAACAATTGGGAAAACACTGCTGAAACAGTGAAGGGGAAGAACTTTGACTATGAAAATGATGCTGCTCTTGGCCTTCTTCACTTTGTGCAACCTGTTCAAAGGGATCAAAGTCCCATTAGATGCAAAGGTTTTATTATTTAGCAAACATGCCGACCAAATTGCAGCCTTATCAATGCTGATTGTTTTTTTAAGTGAGAAGGCACATAAATTGGGACCATGTATAAGAAAGGCAAAGTTCAATATTGTTAGGTCTGATTGATTTTACTGGAAAATATTTCCAAATGCAGGATTGGCCCAAGCTATTGTACCGCCCAAAGCAAAGGACAAAATTGTATCCTGTGCATGGGGCATCATCTGCTACTATGTAAGGTGACAATAGGCTTGTGAGATGCAGGGCAAGACACATAGTACTTTTCTGAAGCATCCCATGGTCACTCTCACAGCCCAGCATCTGCTACCTGAGTCAGCTGTTCCACTCTCTGTAATGTTCCAATGAAATTGTGTGTGTTTGTGTTTGGTTAGAATCATGTCCCTCCCTTGCCAACATGACAAACTTGCAGTGTAGGGCAATGTTTTTGAAGACTATTTGCAGTTTGGGACTTATTCTGCACATTTTATGTAGAAAACAGTATCTTCGGCACAGAAAAATAATAATTCTCTAGAAAAACTGTCATTTTCTGTGCAGGAAACTTGTTTTCTATATAGACTGCTTTTTCGGTGTAGAAGAGGCTGCTTTCTGTGCAAAAACACAACAACCACTTGCATTTTTTTGTGCAAAATAAGTCTCAAATTAAAAAGTTTCTCACCTTTCTAGGATGATAATATTCTCAACTATCCAGGAGATAGCCATTTTTTAAAAACAAAAAAACATTTTTTTCAAATATTTTTGAATATTCTCTCCACCCCTAGTACATAGATGATAACTATGGGAGGATCAGTACTAGGAGCCAGCCTTCAGCCAGTTACTCTTTTAGTTGGAGCTACTCTATGGGGTAGTTTGTGTAGATGAAATGGTGAGAAAATATCTTTATACAACCCTTAACTCATTGGGTAAAAGCCAGGATATAAAATAAGTAAGGGAGGGGGACTAAACTTATGTAAGATCCTGTTGAAGATTCCTATATAGTATGAAAGGTCTGGCTTAAAAAAAGATGACACCAGGTTTGTAACAAAGAGTGGACATGTCAAGCTACAGTGCACTTGGTTGAGAAACAATATGTAGACAAATGTATGTGGTACACCTAGCCTTGTCGTTCATTGATGCCATATATAAACCCATTGCCTGCATTGTCAAGATAATATCCCTTTAAGTGTAGTAAGAAGATGTTGACACAACAGGCCACTCTACTAGCACAGCTGAAGTGGGAATGCGCACAGCTGTGGTTAGGCAGAAGGTGACTAGCCAAATACTCCTATAAAAATACATTCTGTGTATGTTGTGGGTTGGTGTTGTTGGATTCATTATTGATGTTTGCTGTATATATTCTGTGTTTGTTTTGTACTGGAACTGAAGATAAAGCCTCCAGAAGGACCTTACTGTTTGTAAGTCTTCTTATTGTAGGTGAAAGTGGGTCAGAGCAGTGATAAAGCCTTCTAGCTGAAAATTGTTTTTCAAGCCCTATTCTGCTTCATAGTTTATCTGCTGTTTTGCAACTGCTGGGTCTAGTTCGTCCCCAGGCTGTGCTAGTCACCTCTCAGTGAGCCTATACTGAATGAACATTGTTGCTATTAGTAAGCCTCAGTGAAATGATGGGATGTTTGCAGATAAATATTGTATGATGGTATAATACTGTGCCAATCAGTCCATTTAGCAAAGCAGTCGTTTCACCTCTGCACATGTCCTGGTCTGTATCAAAGGGGGATCAAAATACTGCTGCTACTGGGATTTTATGAAGTGCTTTTAACATCCTTTCCCAGGACCCCATCATTATTATCGGACAGGGAAATCTGTCATTTTCACATTCTCTCACATTCTCATTTTCCCTAAACCTTCCCATCCCAAATATATAGCTTGCAAATTTTGGTAAATTCTCCCAAACTGAACTGAAATAAAATTATCCCCTGTTTGCACAGGACCAATTCAAAATGGGGACAACTATTTCCAGCAAGGAGAGGGACATGCTGTACCTGACTTCCACGTAGCTGTCAGAGATGAGGACATCTCATCTCTCCCCAAAAGATGTGGCAACTTTAATTCTGTACTAATAGGGTTGCATGCGCAACAACTAAAGCCCAGACTTGGAAGAGTCATGCATTCAAAGACCTGTGGCTGAAAGGATGAATCTGTGCTTTCTAGAATTTTAGACAGTCAGATCTTTCTTCACAGAACTGTGAACTTCCTCACTCTTTTTTTTTTTTTGGTAGCTTTGGTAATATTTTCAGGAGAAATTGAAATGTAAGTCCCCTATAGGACTGATGAGTGGCTTGATTATACCATTAAACAAGCATAACATGTCTGGGAATGATTACTTTATTAGTAGGTGTTTCTCTTCCTCCCAATGTTTAGAAAAATCCAGGTACGTACATTTCATGTCAGTTGTGTATTGTCCCATGTGCTATATTATAACACTTCAATGGACTGAACTGTTTCCTGGCAGGTTGCTTAGTAACTGAGTAAGTGACTGTCAGATCTAATTAAAACAGAAAATACTGTGTTTTAGGACAGTGTTAATTTTGACCCAGCTTTTCAACAAATACTCTTGAAAATTGTATGAACGTGGCAGATATCGTGAAGTGCCAAAATAAGTTGTCAAGATCTTTTTGAGATGCCAATTTAGTGTTTCAAGATGTATGCAGGGTGGTGGTGGCTGTTTTTTTTTAATAGAGAACAACATTCCTGGACATGTGGAACTTTTGTTCTGTCTCCCTTGTTCTAGAGTAGAGCTATTACTATCAATCCCAATATTCATCTGGTGTTGATTTAAAGATTTTGGAATTTGTAAAACTGTAAGCATGAAGCAAAGAATATCAGCAAAGAAAACTGCTGAATACATTCTAAAGTGATAGATTTAGAGATGATTTTAAATAGTTAATAATAATAATAATAATAATAATAATATTTATTTATACCCCACCCCTCTGTTAAAACAATCGGGGCAGCTTACAAAAATTAAAATACAATACAGATAAAATCCCCAAACACCCCCCACCCCACCCTCCCCCATAAAAAATATATTAAACAATTATAAATTAAACTTTATGATGTATGATATCTGGAGGAATATTAAAATTACTCTTGAGGTCTTGGGATCTATACATTCTTTGCTGAATTTTTGACATCTATCTATCTATCTGTCTAAAAATCTTGACTTTCTCCTAACATTGGACCCATGACACCTGTTTAGATTAAAACAAAGTGCACAAAAATGATGTGAAAATGTTTTAAAACAATTAAATAAACTATTCTACCAAAACATTAATTTAAATCCATATACAATTATTTAAAGATAATGTCAATGAGAACAGATGTACAGCATATACACCCCACTGTGATGTACGGTTATCTTCAGTGCTTGTACTATTGGAGTTTGAAGAGGAAGTACATAATGAAATCTACAAGCCTCACCCACAGTGTGCCCTCCAACTACATCTGGTCTTCACCATAGAACCCTTATTTTGATATACATGGAGGCATATATATATATATATATATATAGATAGATAGATAGATTCAGCCTGAGTTAGATGGGGTTACACTCCACCTGAAGACACAGGTTCACAGTTTGGAGGTACCCCTGGACTCAGCCTTGAACCTGGAGGCCCAGATCTCTGCAGTGGCCAGGAGTGCTTTTGTACACTTAAACCTTGTGCATCAACTGCACCCATTCTGTGACATGTCTGACTTGGCCACAGTGGTACCTACCTTAGTTGCATCCTGCTTGAATACTTACTGTAACATGCTCTACATAGGGCTTAGCATTTAGCACTTACATTTCTATATCACTTCATACTGCTAAGCACTCTCTAATCAGTTTACAATGTGTTAGCTAACCCAACAAACTGGATACTCATTTTACTGACCTACGGAAGGACGGAAGGCTGAGTCAACCTGGAGCCCTACAGGATGGAACTCACAATGTTGTGGCTGCAGTACCAGCATTTAACCACCTTGCCACCAGGCTGCCTTTGAATCGTGTATGGAGAGTTTAGTCGGTACAAAGAGCTGTAGCCAGACTGTTAACTGGAGCAGGTTACGGAGATCATACCATGCCCCTGTTGAAACAGCTCCACCGGCTATCAGCCTGTTTCTGGGCACAATTCAAAGTATTGGTTATAACCTATAAAGCCCTATATGGCTCATATCTCCCTCTATGGACCAGCCTGGGCCCTGAAAACATCGGGAGAGGCCCTCTCAGTCCCACCATCATCTCAAGTATGGTTGATGGGGACAAGGGAGAGGGCCTTTTTGATGGCTGCCCCTAGACTCTGGAACTCCCTTACCAGGGAGGCCAGATTGGCCCACTCCCTGTTGTCCTTCCGGAGGCAGGCCAAAACCTTTATTCAGGCAGGCTTTTTAAAGAACAGGCTGGAGGGTGCTTTGTGGTTTTTTAGGGCTGTTTCAAAAAGCTTTTTATCTTCTTTTTTTAAAAAAGTTTTTAATACTTTTAAGTATATTTTATTCTTTTAAATATTTTGATGTTGTTTTAATGATTTAATTGGTTTAATTCTGTTTTAGTGTGCACTTTTTATATGTTTTAATTGTGTGTTTTTAAAACTGTGAGCTGCTTTGGGTCCCAGCCTTTGGGGGCAGGGAAGCAGACTATAAATAATAATATTAGGTTGAGTTTAGACTTAGGGCTACATGGGCTAAATAACCCAGTTTTCCCCTCTCTCAGAGCCCTGCAGTCCATATGGTTGCCTCATTCTGACCCCGGGCAGTACAGACCACCCTTGGGGCAGATATGGGGCTGAAACACCAGGGTAGGGCCCAATAAACCATCTTAGCTTAATACCTAGTTTAATCTGTTACCACTGGCCAAAACCTGGATCGGGTTGGGCCCTGCGTCTCCACAGGAGCCCATCCAACACAGTGCTACCAACTCCCTGGCTCTCCTGGAAGCCGGGCAGGGGTTCCTCAGCATGTGACCAAGGCTGGTCAAATGTTGGGGGCCTGCAGTCACATGTCATGAGCCTCCTTCCTGGCTTCTGAGACAGCAAAGAAAATGTCAGTAGCGGCAGGTGGTGTGACAGGCTATCATTCCTGTGTGGACTCTGGCCTGTTTCACCGAGGTGACAGAGAAAGGACTGGCCAGCTTTGTAGCCAGGATATGTTGGCAGGGAGCCAGTGTATCCTGGCTGGTGTAGACAAGCCCTTAGAGAAATCCAAGTGAATATGTGAAGTTTAAGTCAGTTACAACTAAATTAAGTCCCAATGATTTCAGCATAAAACAGGAAGGAAAAAGGTAGTCTTGTGGCACCTTTTAAGACTAACAAATTGATTTCACAGTCAGTTTTTGTGGGCTACAGCCCACTTTTTCAGATTATTTCAATGTGCCTGGTTTTAGTAATGACAACATTTTGATCCACCCTTTTAATTTCCAACTAGTGTTACTGTTTTTGTTTTATTTATTAGTTAGATTTATATTCAGAATATCCTTTAATGGAGTCATGGTGAGATGGCTTTGCTCCTTCCGCTGTATCCTCCCAAAAATGACTCTGTGAGGTATATCAGGGAGAGAGAAAGTGACAGTCTCAAGGTCACACAGTGAGTTTCATGCCTCACTAGAACCTGGATCTTCCAAGTGCCAGTACAATGCTCTAACAACTACATTATATTGGCAGGAGAAATTCTTTCTGGAGAAATTATCATCACAAAGAATCTATTGCCATTCATGTGTTCTGCTTTGTGTCCTACATATTGAACAAATCTACCTACGCTAGCCACATTTCTTTCTGAGACATGTGCTCAAGAAGTGGAATGGAGAATAAGTAGGGGTCATTCAAATGTGGGTGGCAGTTAAAATCTGGATGAAGTTCAAACTACTTTGGTCCAGAGATGTGGCACATGAAATTCGGGCTATTCTGGCCCAGATTTAAGCACCACACTTTACCTGCCAAAGCCTGAATCTGCATTCAGATTTTTGCATGCTGTCAGTGGAGAGTGGTTACTGATGGGGGTTCCAGTTTAGTTGCTGTTATATGCTGAACCCTACAGCTTTAGGGATAATGAGTGGCTGGTTTCCCAATTTGGGGGGGGGTTGCCCATTCTGGCTTCAGAGAGAGCAGCTAGTGCTAGGAGGTTGCTTTCACGGAGCTCAAGAGCTCTGTGAAAGCAACCCCCCAGCACTACCCACTCACTCATAAGCCAGAACAGGTGGCTAGCCTCTGGATGGGAGGGTGCTGCCCATTCTCACTCCAGAGAAAACTGTGGTTTTCTAAAAGCCAGATTAAGAGAGGTATTTCCTGAGCCTGGTGTGAATCGGGCTGTATGTCATGTGTCCTTTTCACACCAGATTCAGGGGAAAGGCCACACATCATGTGCCATTATCAGGTCAGATTCAGGGGGAATTTGAGTCTTTTTTTTTAAAGTAGTGTTTAAGTGTTTAATGCCCCCATAGTCTTTCAGATATTCTTGGGTTATTACTTTGGTCACCCCTCATCATTGGCTCTGCTAGCTAGGGCTGATGGGAATTTTAATCTAACAACTGGAGGACTGCATATTATGTGAGTCTCATGCTATGGGTAATGTATCTCTTAAAATAGATTATGAACATTCACTAGAAAAAATATGTCAAAGCAAGGTTGACAACTTCCAACTTCTGACACTGACTTTAATGAAACCAATTTGGGTGGCAGCCAACAAGAAACACGTTGTGTCATGTCATTTTGCCTTTCTGTGCCTTCTCTTCCCTTCTTGGCATCTTATACACATCCAGGCACAAAATCTTCATAGATAATTCTTATTAGCTGGAAAATATCTGCAGCTTATTCTTCCAGTCAAAGTGCCTCTAAAATTGTACTTCAGAGCTAATCACTTCTAGTATACGTAGTCCTACTTGATCTGTCAGAAAGGTCTCTGTCTGATAAAACTTTCTGACCCCATACCATCTAAGAGTTCCTAAAATGGGAAAGACAAGATTAACATTGCATAATGTTGCATGCCATCATTTCCATTATTTTCATAAATTTAAAAATGTGTAAATGATTAAAAGATATGGGGGAGGGGATATACTCGTAATAATATTGGGGGAGGGAGGATTTTCACAATTAAGTTGGGTGTCAGGGACTGGATCTAGACCAAGGGTGGGCAACAATGATGGAGGTGGGAGCCTTTCCTGCCTGCATGAATTCCTACAGGCTACAGCACAATTCCCGGCATGGCCATAATTCATTTAAAAACCACTCTCAGTTCAAACTTTTGACTGAGTAAAAACTAGTTGTTGTTGTTTCCTTTTAGGGGGTGTATAGTAGGAGGGACAAGGGTGTTCAGGCATTTTTTTTCTGGATAAATCAACCATTTAAAAAATAAGGGATTAGGTGCTTTGGGGGGCTTAGGGGGATGCAAAAAAGGAACCCAGTGGAACTCGGTTTTCAGTTTTCTCACCCCTGGACTAGGCCAAATTAGTCATGCTTTTAGCCCTTTTGAAATCAAGGGCTTTCAACTCAATGGAGTATCCTGCTGGTGGAAGGGAAAGAGGTAGTTTTCACCAATTCCTCCTTTAATCTGAAGCCCCACAAAACAAACTATTCCAGATGATCCCCCTTTGCTCTACTTTTGGAGTAAAATAAGAGGATTTGGAATATAGGAGGAATTGGTAAATATTTCATTCCCCAATGACATGTCAGCAGATGGGAACTCAAGATCCAACCCAATGGGATAAGTGAGTCATAACTACAAACTTGTGGTTGGGATGACCATTAGAGTACTTTCCCAAGACATGCTATCCTGTTTAATGGTATCATCATTGTCACCAAAAGCTCAGATACTTTCACTAAATATGTGATAGAACCAAACCAGACAGGCATTCCCCTGATGCTGGTCCCTGTTGGTTATGCCACAACCTGAATGAATGGAATGAATGAAAAATGAATGAAAAAGGTGTCACATCCATCAACATGGCCTATTATTGTCATGGATTTGTTTGCCCTTCTGTCTTGCAAAGAAAGGCAGAAGGAACAACATATAGAGCAGAGCTGCAGTCAAAAGCATGTGTTATGAACAAAAATTGCATACTTCTGGTAAAAAACCAATAAAGTCCAAAATATCTTTGTTGCTTTATTTAAACGTAAACAAAGTTACATTTTAAACAAAGAAATAAACACAGAGCTCTCATCTCTGCTCTGTCTCTCTCAAGAACTTCCCTCAAACTACTGGGAAAATGCAGCTAACACACACTGAATTTTCCCCTCCTTTATAGTAAAAACTCTTATCAAAATCTTTGGCTGCAGTTACACAGGAGGTTTTATTATGATAAATTGCACTTTAGCGCTTTTCCGCACCAGTGGTGGGTACACAGTCTGTGGAGGAAACAGCTGTATTTTGTTGCTCTTTGTTTTTTTTCCCGCTTTTAGATTCACACAGCCAAATGTGGTAGGGGCATGGCCAAGCATTGGAGAGAAGACAAAGGAATGTCATAGGAGTGTCTGCCCTGGCCCCAACTCTGTGTGCTTTACAGCTGATGGACAAAGAATGTCACCCTTTGCCTCTCTCCCCCCAGCTCCCTGCCCACAAATCAAACTCCAAACCAAAGGTTTTTTTTCTCCTTGCTTAACAGCTGATTGACAAAGGGGCCAGTTACACGACAGAATAAAGTGAGTGAAATTCCAGATTTCCATCCTTTCGAAACAGGGGTGAATAGTTCTTAAGATTTATGGCTAGTTTGGATGAGTTTCAGCTGTAGTTTACACAGACAAAGGTGGGGGGGGGATGGCCAGGCAGCTCTATCATTATCATTAAAGCCAGGCAGAAGACGCAGAGGAAGGAAGGAGGGGGCAGTGCCTTTGTCTGCATATAAATCAACAAAAAAGGAGGGAGACCATGGAGGAGGAGAATAATTAAGTGGGAAGGAAAGCAGCTACACACACACACACACACACACACACGCAGCTGGCTAGGATTCCTTTGCTCTGCAATCTGTCAGCTGTGCTTTTCCCATGCTAAGAGCAAGCCGGTTGGCTGGATGTTCAAAGCAAGCAGTAGACATGAAGGATTTTATGGATCGCTATTGAGTCTCCTTCCTGGCTCCACATCTAGCCAGCCCACCCCTTCATCATAAGAATCAATCACAGTGCAGCTCTGCTGCAACTGTATCGGGAAGATTGCTGGTAATTCACATGGACTTGCCGTTCACACTAGCAATAAGGCGCTAAGTCGGGCTACTTTTCAAATAAACCGGCAAAAGTAGTGACACCCCTGTCATGCTACATTTGGGTATTTTGACTTCCCCCCTTCTGAATGAGGCAATACTGTGGCTCGATTCATGGGAACAATGAGCAACCTTAGCAAGTGTATTTAGGGGAATATTTGCCCATGTAAATGCAGCCTTAGAGACAAAAAGTTGCCCCTGGTTTCTCTCACTTATCTTTTAACCTTGGAAACCAGATGCTGACAAGTAAACATACTGATGCCTCACTAATTTATAACCTTAGCAAGGCTAACTGACTCTTTTTCTTTTGCCTAGCTAAAAATTATCTTCAGGGTCTTATGGATTTTAACTACAACACCCATTTTCCGTGACAAAAGGATCCATGCTGTGATACCATTCAACTGAATGTTTCAGGCATTGGAAGAATGTTTAGGGGGTTCGCCACAGAGGCATGATTCACTGATAGGGATGTAATTCTTCACCAATTTTGTTCTCAAAGGAATCAGCAAGTAATTTTAGAACTTTTCTTGCCACTGCAAGGAAGTCTTAAGAAATTGCATTTTCATCTAGGATTTCTTCATTAGTTTGTGATTTCTTAAATGTTTATTTTTAATAGGTTTCCAAAGATGTAAATATAATACATGAATATAAATTATCTGCAAATTGAACACATACAATATGATTAGCTGTATTAAGCAATTATTACAGAATTTTCCATATCAGTTGAACCTCCTGAAATTCAACCCAGTCTAACAGAGCTATTCTTATCAGGAAAAAAAATAATGTCTCCATGATTGGCCCATATTAAAATAAAAACTCTTATCAAGACATAATAGAAATAAGCTTAATTTTTAACAAGTCCGTACTACCACCTTAATAAAATTGCTATATCTATTATTATATAACTATAGCTTGTATTTATACCAATATCTTCTGAAGTTATCCCTGTTTCACAAACCCTTTCCATTGTATTTACTAAGGATTATATGTCCAAGTCAACAATCATGTTCCATTCTTTCAGCCAATATTTAAGTACTGGCTCCCATTCTTTTTTAGTTTTCTCACAGATCTATCATTTAAGCTTGCCCTTAGAATGTCCATCTCCATCATGTCATACAGTTTTATCAGCCATTTTCCCAAGGTCGGTATTTGTTCTGACTTCCAAAATCTCACCAGCAACATTCTAGCAGCAGTTATCATGTATTTGCATGCCCAGGCCGGATGTTTTCCCCCTCCCCCTTTTACCCCAAATAATGACAGACACATTGTATATATTTGGAAAGATATAATGGTAATTAAGTATACATACATACACACACACACACACACACACACACATATATATATATATGTTGGCAATAAAGGCCACAACTTTACTGATAACAGCTGCAAAGGTTGGCAAACTTCCATGGGTCCGGATCCAGACACTGACCAACCCGAATGCTGGTCGATGGTATCACTGTCGGTTAGCCACCGACATCACCACTAAGGAAGGGGGAGGAGTCCTGGCCAGGCCCCCATGCCTGATGACAGCTTGCCCTCCCATATTCCCCACCATTGGGTAAAATGGGGGAAGTATCCGTGAACTTCAACTTGACCTTGACCATGAACTTGATGGAGACCCCCCCCATTTACTGATGACCATCGTTCAGGACCCATACCAACTGCCCCAGAGTTGTGATAGGAAGAGAATACATACAACAAAATAACCTAAAACCTACCATAAGAAATAAAGGGAGGGAGGGTGGGGCTTTGGCTCTCAAAGAGTACTGACCAAGTCAGCATGGAGGCCTGGTTATATACCTGACCTCCATGCCATAAGGCAGCAGTCGTAAAACTGCTGCAAAATTGCCAAAAAAACTGTTGTAATACTGCTGCAAAAGGCAGCAGCGCCCTGCCTCCCTCCATAACAACCAATTAGGGTGGGGGTGGCCTGTCCTGATTGGTGCTTACTTTCACACCCCTTCCATGGGAAGAAAACAATGGAGAGGGGGAGCCAGCTGGGTTGCAAATGGAGCCACCAGGCAAAATAAGTCCGGCCGCTCAATTTCCAATATTTTCTTTTGTTGTCTTTTCCTAAAACATTTGTCATATTAAGTAGATAAAGGTCAGGGTTTAACAGATAAGTAATCTGAAGTATATATTGTATTATCTTATGTATTTTAGTCCAAAAATGTTTGATTAAAGGGCAACTCCACTATGTATGAATCATTGTTCCTCTTGCTTTGTGACACTTGCAACAGTTATTTTCACCAGTGTTTTATATATATATATATATATATATATATATATATATATTTCTATTCTTACAGGTGCCATGTACCATCTGTAGCACATTTTAATAAAGTTTTATTTCAGGTATTGGGTGGCAGTAAATGTCTTTGTTTTTCCCCACACATTTTTCCAACTCTCTAGATCTATAGATTGATTAAGATCTTGGGCCCATTTTATCACAGAAGGTTTAATAATCTCTTGTTCCAGATTTCTTGTAAGAAGTAACTTGTAAAATCTACTTATCTTTTTTTTCACTAGGGTCCCATATGATAATGTCCAATTTATTTTCATATGCTTCAAATCCTTCTGTTTTCTCATCTTCTTTGAATATTTCTTTTATTTGCCAAAACGTAAACCAATTGATTTTTTAGATGTTTTAATTCAAATTACAATTGCTCATTCTTAAAGATAATATCTTCATATCTTAACCATTTTTCAGAACAATTCCAACATCTCAGGAATGCTTCTTGTCGTGATATCCATAAATTTATTTTATTGTAGAACTTGATTTTAAGTGATTGCCAGATTTTCAATAAAGCTTTTCTGATGCAGTGGTTTTTGAAATCTCTGTTAATTTTCACTCTGCCATAATAAAGATAGGCATGCCAGCTGAACCTTAAGTTAAAACCCTCCAAATTCAAAAGTCTGTCATTACGTAGGATTATCCAGTCCATTATCCACATTAAGCCACAAGCTTGATAAGAGATATTTAAATCAGGAAGGCTGCATCTACCTTTATCTCGAGATTTGATTAAAGATTTCCATCTTATTCTGGGCTTCCTGCCCTTCCATATAAACTTTGTTAATTACTTCTTCCAATCTTTAAATGGATGGTCATTAATAATAATTGGGAGATTCTGAAATAAAAATGATAATTTAGAGAGAATATTCACTTTGATTGCGGATATTCTACCTAAAAGTGACGGTTTGTGATTAAAAAAAAATCTGCAAAAAATGTGAAGCCATTTTACTGCATATTTTTCTTCTTACATGCATATTTTCGGACTCAACATTGCTAACAGGCACATTTTTGCAGACAACTTTCTCTAATAAAATATGTTATTCTACATACACATTTTTTGTGCACACCTTCCCCAATATACACATTTTTATATTCATGTGCAAAAGTCAATGGAGAGGTCCCTCTCCATTGACGCCCCCTTGTCGTGGGAGAGAGGCTTGCGTACCCTAATGATGTTTTGAGCTATGCTGGCGGTGGCATAATAGCCACTGGTAGGGTCTCCCATGCCAGACAGGTCAAAACCGAAGGGTCTGACAAAGAGTGTCAAAGGGCAGGATGGGCTCTCCAGCCTTGTGGCAACCGTCCTAGGAGAAGGAAAACTCCAATCCCAAACCCGGGCAGATGGTGCTCGTCCAACCCTGTAAGGTCAACCATCTAAGAGAAGGAAACTCTAATCAAACCTACGGCCCGAGGACCTCACTGCCACGTCCATGCTTGCAAGGCCACGGCAGATGAATCTCTGGTTTAAAGGGTGAGGCCAGTTCTGTGCATGCTGCGCTCCACCAGAAAAATCCATTGCACAGGCTCGAAGGACAAATCCATTTCCAAAAAAGCCCTGTAGCGACTGGCAAGGGACGAAACCGGCAGGTGTAAAGATGCACTGGAAGCCGCAGCCCCAACCCTGCATGCAGGCGGTTCAGGACATTGGTCGCTCAAGCCTGACCCGGGAGAT
Organism: Gambelia wislizenii; assembly: GCA_030847615.1. Taxonomy (NCBI): domain Eukaryota; kingdom Metazoa; phylum Chordata; class Lepidosauria; order Squamata; family Crotaphytidae; genus Gambelia; species Gambelia wislizenii. Next base: position 204,547,206 of record JAUMIR010000001.1, read on the forward strand.
GACAGTCTTGTTCGGCAGCATTCTGAACGACCAAGCAGCCTTTTTTAAGGAGAGCACTGCTTGCTCCACATGGAGAGGGGCCTAGAAAAGGTGGCCTAAAGAAAGCTCATCCCCAACTACCTGGTTGGCTAGCCGCGGCCAACGGGAATCTTCTGATGCGGTCAAACCAAGGCAAAGAAACAAAGGCACACACCGGCCTCCAAAGGTGTAAATAAACTGACACTTGCATGCTGGAACATCAGAACCATGCAAGACTCTGCAGATAGTGGACAGCCTGAGCGTCGTTCTGCCCTAATAGCCCTTGAACTATCACGGCTTAATATTGACATCGCTGCTCTTAGTGAAGTTCGCTTCCATGAGGAAGGCAGCCTTAAAGAACATGGCGCCGGCTACACACTTTACTGGTCTGGCAAACCCAAAACCGAAAAACATCTGTCAGGAGTAGGCTTTATGATTAAAAACTCCATTGCCTCCAAACTCGAAACCTTGCCAACAGGACACTCTGATCGCATTATTTCCTTACGCCTCCCACATGTTGTTCTCTTTAGTATATATGCCCCAACTATGCAAGCTGACCCTGTAGAGAAAGACAAATTCTACACAGACCTACGCCAACTCATACAAAAAGTCCCTGTAGAAGATAAAATTATTATCCTTGGTGACTTCAACGCCAGAGTAGGAAAGAACTCCGAAGCCTGGAAAGGTGTCTTAGGCAAGCATGGTGTTGGAAATTGCAATGATAACGGACGCCTCCTGCTAGAGTTCTGTGCAGAACAACAGCTGACTATTACAAACACAATCTTTCAGCAGAAAGATAGCTTGAAGACAACCTGGATGCATCCCCGATCCAAACATTGGCACCTCATTGACTATGTTCTAGTCCGTCAGAGAGACATTCGTGATGTCCGTCATACCCGAGTGATGCCCAGTGCAGAATGCCAAACAGATCATCGCCTTGTCAGATGTAAACTAAATCTTCATCTTAAGTTCAAACCTAAGAGGGGTGGCATCTTAAAGAAGAGACTCCAAGTCAACAATCTTCAACAAGCTACCATGAGAGACAACTTCCAGGCAAATCTACAAACGAAACTTGAAGACCACCCTACAGATCCTTCTTCTACAGTGCTTTGGCAACATATCAAAAACAGTATCCTCCAGTCTGCAGAAGAATCCCTTGGCTTCTCCCACAAGAAAAATCAAGACTGGTTTGATGAAAACAACCAAGAGATCCAGGAACTGTTGGCAAGGAAGAGAGCTGCTCACCAGGCATACCTCGCCCAGCCAACCTGTCATGTAAGAAAAGCAGCTTTCCGCCTCACATGTAGCAAACTACAACAAAAACTCCGAGACATGCAGAACAAGTGGTGGATCAGTATAGCAGAAAAGACACAACGCTGTGCAGATCTGGGTGATCATAGAGGATTTTATGAAGCTCTTAAAGCAGTGTTTGGACCTACTTATCAGGTCCAAAGCTCCTTATACAGTACAGATGGTCAAACATTAATTAGTGATAAAGCCTCCATCCTAAATCGTTGGGCTGAACATTTTCAAAGTCTCTTTAGCGCCAACCGAGTAGTCCAAGCCTCAGCTATCCAAGATATGATACAAAAACCAATGAAAAATGAATTGGACATAGCTCCCACTTTGGAAGAGACCTTTAAGGCCATACAGCAGATGAAAAACGGCAAGGCAGCTGGGATTGATGGAATCCCACCTGAAGTTTGGAAACACGGAGGTCATGCACTCCACGAAAAATTCCACGAATTCCTTGTGAATTGCTGGGAAAAAGGGGAACTGCCATCAGACCTCCGAGATGCAGTCATCATCACCCTGTACAAGAAAAAAGGAGCAAAATCCGACTGCTCAAACTATCGAGGCATAACACTGCTCTCTATTGCTGGAAAAATCCTTGCAAGGATACTCCTGAACAGGTTAGTTCCTGCTATTGCAGAAGAACTTCTCCCTGAAAGCCAATGTGGCTTCAGAGCCAATAGGAGTACTACAGACATGGTATTTGCCCTTAGGCAACTGCAAGAAAAATGTAGGGAGCAGAACAAGGGTCTCTATGTAACATTTGTCGACCTCACCAAAGCCTTTGACACTGTAAGTAGAAAAGGTCTGTGGCAGATCCTGGAAAGACTAGGATGCCCCCCCCAAATTCCTTAAAATGATTATCTTGCTACACGAGGGCCAGCGTGGTCAAGTCAGATATGGCGATGCTCTTTCAGAGCCCTTTCTAATAACTAATGGAGTGAAGCAAGGTTGTGTTCTTGCACCAACTTTATTTACAATCTTCTTTAGCATGATGCTCCAAAGGGCTATGGCAGAGCTTGAAGAAGACGACGGCATCTATATACGCTACCGTACTGATGGTAGCTTGTTTAACTTAAGCCGTCTGAGGGCTCACACTAAGACTCTAAACTATCTAGTCCGTGAGCTGCTCTTCGCCGATGATGCTGCCCTTGTTGCCCACACAGAAGGAGCTCTGCAGTGCCTAACATCCTGCTTTGCAACAGCTGCAGAGCTGTTTGGGCTAGAAGTCAACCTGAAGAAAACAGAAGTTCTTTACCAGCCTGCACCACAGGACGAACACCACCATCCCCACATTGCCGTCGGCAAATCAGTGCTCAAGTCCGTTCAGCAGTTCACCTACCTGGGAAGCATCATCTCCTCAGATGCCAAGATTGACAAAGAGATCGATCATAGATTAGCAAAGGCATATAGTGCATTTGGAAGACTTCACAAAAGAGTCTGGAGTAATAAACACCTGAGGCAAAGCACAAAAATCAGTGTGTATAGAGCCATCGTACTGTCTATCCTCCTTTATGGATCTGAAACATGGGTCACCTATCGCCACCACCTACGACTCCTTGAGCGCTTTCATCAGCGCTGTCTACGCACAATCCTAAATATACACTGGACTGACTATGTGACGAATGTTGCTGTCCTTGAGCAAGCAGGGATCACCAGCATTGAGGCCATGATATTGAGAACACAGCTGCGTTGGGCAGGGCAAGTTTCTAGGATGGAGGACCATCGCCTCCCAAAAATACTACTCTACGGTGAACTCGCCACGGGTCAGCGTAAGAGGGGCGCTCCAAAAAAGCGATACAAAGACTCCCTGAAACAACATCTCAGGCTTGGCCAAATTGATCACCAACAGTGGTCCGCCCTGGCCTCACATCGGGAGGCATGGAGACGCACTATCCACAATGCTGCAGCCTTATTTGAGAACTCACGACGAACAAGTCTTGAAGAGAAACGACAACGCAGAAAGAATCACAACCCAAAAACATCACCCAAGGAGACCTTCTGCTGTGCTTTTTGCAACCGGACTTGTTTATCTCGTATTGACCTTTTTAGTCATCAGCGCGCTTGCAGAAAGCGCGGGATGAGTCCTTCCTGAATCTTCGTTTGCGAAGTAAAGCCAGAGAGAGAGAGCAAAAGTCAGAGGGCTGCAAATACAGTCAGTAAACTGTATTTTGGTTTTTGAATCTTTCAGAAAGTGATAATTAGGCAAGAACAGTTTATCTCTATTTTTACTACTCCACAAGGTGTTGTGAGGATATACATAGCTAATCCCATTTATGCAGTACAAGTCTTCTTGAAGGTGTACTTGGATGCAAATGTGATAGTTAAATACCTCTATGAAATTCATGAAGTCCTGGATATTCATTGATTTCAGAGAATATATCTTAGTATTCAGTGTATGAACACCATGGTAATTTTTATTTAATGCACAAAATTGCTTATGTAGTACCCACCACTGTAATTTTCTGTTTGTGCATAACATTGCTTTTGAAAATTATGGACACCTCCCAGAAGATTTAAGAGTAAGTAAAGTGACCCATTTGCATCTGCTGTACATCTACAACAGATTACCTAAGTTGTCACCAACACTAATGAATTTCTGTTTGTCATTTTGCTTGAAGATGACCTTTGGGGAATCAATATTAAATTCACATTTCTTTTCGTTCTGAACCACGACCACCGAAATTATCATGTTTAGAGTGATTTGAAAAGAATGCATAAAAATTCACAATCATTAGCATGTGAGAAATGAGATTTGCTTTGTCATTGACAAAGAAGACACAGAAGATGCCAGCATTTATCAAACATACTCATCAATCTGGATGACCCTTTTGAGTGATTTAGTGTACCTGAACATTCATTATGATTCAAGGGAAGCAAAACAAGAAACTAACTATCAAAAGTCCCTCTCATTTTTTTTTAAATATAGCTTCATGATACTTGAATCCATCCTATTCAATAATGAAAAATCTCTTCTATCATTGATAAATGCAGGATTTATTCATGAACCTTCCGTTAATGGGAGATTGCCTTGCATTGATTGAAGAATAAATTTCTTTACTATGGGAACACACGTACACAGAGTTAAATTTCTTTCTTTTCTTTTTTTTCCTTCCCTTTTTAAAGTTGAAGATGTTGGGGATTGAATCTAACAGACCTAGTGTGGGAACACACAGCACGTGTCCTACTCCTATGGCACACTTTGATCCCACAATTCCTCCTATTGTTACTACTGTGAGCAGACAAATCCCACACTATGTACATTTCTGTGTGTATCTTATTCTTCACCAGACATTCAGATATGCAGCCATCATCAAGCTCTCCTATACCAACACTTGAGGAAGGAGTGTTGGAGGAGGAGGAGGGGGATTGGATTTGTCTGCCTCTGACTACTATTTCTCCTGCTCACAATTGCTGCCTTTCCCAAGCTGCACTGCCTTGTGTGTGTTCCATGACACGCCACTGGAGGGACTTTCTGCTATCTATTTGTATATTTAGTTTCAGAACAAACCAAGCAAACTTCATGTCTCCCTAATACAGAAGCAGCAGCTACAACCTTGCGTCCGAGAGTTCTAAATGGGACACTCAGCACTACATCTGAAGGAGTGTGTTTATATCCATGAAAGCTCATGCTAAAATCCAAACCAGTTAGTTTTAAAGTTGCTGCCACATTTCTCTTTTTCCCTTCCTCCTTTTTATAATGTGACACAGAGACATAACATTTTTCTCCACAGTAGGGAAAAATATCTCAGTAACAAGATGTTTTATAACAGAATGTTACTGAAGGAAAACATCCCAGTTTTGAGAAAGGTCAGCTCTGAGACAATCCTTGATGGGTCTTCTTCTCATTTTTATATTGGTACAGAAGGAAATTATCACCTGTCTTGCCCCATTCTGATATGATGAACTAGGTGAGAAAGAGTTACTTTCACCAAAGAAGGCCACCAATTATTTTTAATTTAACTTTATGTTTGCTTTATCTTTGGGGACCTTCTGCTTCCCTACATCTCATTTTGGCAGTATTTATTTATTTATTCATTGGATTTATAATCCGCCTTTCTCCAAAGATGGCAGATATTCACAGATGAAATGTTCTGATGCCAGATCTATGGAGGTATGCTATGATTTTTTTTCTCAGGAAAAAAGAAATACTCCCTGTGATACTATACTCCCAGATCTTTAGGAAATATAGGGAATTCCATCATTCAGGAGGAAATGCACATAAAAGATTGTTACCCTAAGAGGTGGGGGGTATGCTAGAGCCCCACCCATGATGCCAAAAACTCCTTTTATATTTAGGGGAATTATTAGCTCACATAGGAGGCCTGAGAGAGGAGGGTAACTTTGGGGGTCTTTCCACCTATGTATACCAGTACTACTGTAGAAGAGGTTCCAGATAAAGTAAAACAAATATTTTATTGGAATAATACAGAAAGTAAACTTACATACACCACAGACACTCTTATGAAACATACACGGCTATAGCAGAGTAAGGCAGAAAAGTTGGATAAAGGGAAAGGGATCTAGGAAGATAGGGTGATAGTTACCCATCTTGAAGAGAAGAGTTCCATGCAGTGAAGATACTCAGACAGGCCTGATGGTGGCACAGGACGTTTGATCCATGGCAAACCAAGAAGGAGACTGGCTGCGTTCGTACACATTTGCACACTTTGCTGTTGTTGGGGCTCTAATATTTATACTCTATTCTGTGCCTTGAAGGGGCAAGTTAGTAATAACAAAGCCTGGATGGATCTCTAAAGGAATAAACAGAAGGAACTGAAACTCAACTGATTGCTTTAATTGTGGAGGGATAAAACATTGATGGTTTTGCAACAACCTCGTGAGGTTGAACAGGAGGGGGTGTGAGGAGAGATTTCTGTAGGGTATAGATTGAGGAATGGTCACTTCATTGCTTGATTACGCCATTGCTTGAAATGCCCAGGGCTGGAAGAAAGGATTAGCATATAGGTCTGTATTAAATAACGAGACTGATACAGTAACCCATCTTTATATGTATTACAATTCTAATGCTTGTCCCCTTCAATATACCCCCCTTTCACACTCACACATTGATGCAGTCTTGTTTTCCACTGGTCGAAGGCGTGGAGCAGATCAGTTTCTGTCAGCTGTTTCAACACATCTGCCATTTTCTTCTTTACTTCATCAATTGACTCAAAACATGTTCCTTTAAGCACCAATTTCACTTTAGGGAAAAGGAAAAAAAATCACATGGTGCCAAATCTGGCGAATATGGAGGATGTTCAAGTGTAGTAAAGTGTTTATCTGCCAAAAATTGCTTAACAGAAAGTGCTGTATGAGCAGGTGCATTGCCTTGATGAAGAATAAAACCATTTTTTTCCCCTGCAGTTCTGGCCTTTTTTCCCCCTGACTCTTTCTCTCAGCTTTGTTAAAACTTTCTTATAATAATGCTGGTTCACTGTTCTGCCTTCTGGAACCCATTCTGCTGAAATTACAGCCTTGATGTGAAAAAAAAAATGTGCATGGCTTTGAATGTGGACTTGCTTTGATGTGCTTTTTTCATTCTTGGTGATGATGGTGTTTTCCAGTACATTGGCTGTTGTTTTGTCTCACGATCATAGTCAAAGGTCTATGTTTCATCACAAGTGATGATTTTTAGAAAAAGGTTTGGGTCTGCCTCAAGTTTCTGCAGAATGTCATGTTGCTTGACTTTTAAACTTAGCATTTTTCTGGCACACAACAGACAACACAGCTGCTTTAAACGAAGACTGGCAATGAACTGAATGACTGAGAGTGTTAATGTTTGTCATGCAGATTCAGACATGTTCAAGGTCACCACTCAAGCATTCACAATCAGTTCTCCCTGATTTGTCTGAAAGGTAGAAACACGGTCTTATTATTTAATAGACAGACCTCTTATACCCCTTAATGACTGGGTTGTTAGCATAAACCCAATATGGGGGCTTTTCCACCATTATATTCCTAGACACATCTCAGATCATTGTGACCTTTGACTGACCTCCAGTCTGCCTAAGCCAATGTGACCCCCCAAAGTGTCTAATATATCCAGTTATGTAAACTTGTAGGGAGGGGTAGTAGGGCATGCTAACAAGATCTATCCAGAATACTGAATGCAGCTTGTGGAGCAAATACCAACCAGCTTTTGGAACAATGTTACTGAATAAAGCAAAATAATAACTCAGGCTAAGAAACATCAGTGTCAGAAATATAAGGCTTAAGTTAAACCACTGCTTATCCATGCTTGGTTTCCAGTCTTGAGACCCAAAACAAAATGTTGCAGTGTGAAATTTAGGGTTACAGTCAACAAGCCACAACCTCTTCTAGGAATCTCCACTTTATTTTTTTCTCTCCCCTGGCTTTTTTATCTTTCATCTTTCCTCCAACAACCAATCAACATTCCATCTCCACTAGGCATTCTTAGTCCTTCTAAGACAATGTTAGACTCATTGTCTTTAGGGCTTTTTCCCTACCTCTATAAGCCTTAATTTTCAGCACAGAAAATGTTTTCCACACAATAAATAGTTTTCTACGTAAAGCAACCACTTGCAAATTTTGCCCAGAATAAACCCCCAATTACAGCATTTTCTGCATAGAAAACAGCATATTCCACACAGGAAATATTTCTTTGTAGTATAAAATGCTGTTTTCTGCACAGAAAAATGCTGTTTTCTACACAAGATAACCATGTGTGAAGTTTGGGCAGGAGTCCTGAACTGCAAAGATCCACTTCAGTTCGGGTTTCTTCTTGTCACAACAACAAACACATGTTTTTGACCATTTTGTTAATATTTTCAAATATTCCTTCCATCTCTAGATGGAAAATGATGCCTTTCAGCAATTCCACCTCACTCTGGTGATCACTGGAGTGGAATTTTGCTATTCCCCTCTCCACCTGCATGTGGAAGGATAGTGGATATCACAAAATAATGACACTGCTGTGCAGCATCAGAGCACACAGCCTATATAAGGGCTGGCACATACATGACCCCTCCTCTTTTCTCCAGTTGGTTCCTCTCCTTCCCTCCCTATCTACCTAATAATAATAATAATAATAATAATAATAAAATTTATTTATACCCCGCCCCTCTGTCAAAACAATCAGGGCGGCTTTATCCAGTCATCCTTTGGGGGGCTGAGGAGGAATTTTTGGCATGCCTATATTGGCTGTAGGCACACTTTTTTCCCTACTCCATGCTGTATACATTTAGCATATGGCTCATTGGTTTTCTGTCACAAATGGTGGGGCATGGACACTCAGGTGGTTTATGATTTAGGTTTATATACTGGAGGCACTGGTAGGTAGGGGGAATCTGGCCCTAGGCTTCACACAGCCAGCTATTGGGGATGTTGCATTAAGGGCCCATCTCTTGCCCCAGGTAAGATGCTCCCTTCAAGAGCTACCCGCTCCCCTTTAAGGTGAACAGGTCATGACAAACTAAAGTAGTGAGCACCCTGCTTCCAAACCAGGTGATATTTTACCCTTAGGCCCTGAATGCTCACACGTCCCTGGTTTGCTGTCTTGTTATAGATTATGTATTAATAAAATCATAACCTTTTATATGCCAGTACAGTTGTCTGGCAAATACCTTCTGGTGGGAGGGCAGAAGGAAATGTACATGGAGCAGTGTTTCTGCCACAGCTTTTTCATCTGCCTTTGTGTGACAGGCTTCTCTCATTGCGGCTACATGTCATTGCCCACCAAAGGTAAAGCAGCTCATCATCAGTCATTTCAAAAGGCTTCTATATTCCAGACATTTGTCTGGGGCAGATGAAGGTGAGGGATGATGTAAGGGGGGTGTCGGGATGTTGCAACTCCTTCTATGAATGTTCCAGAAGAAGGTGCATCCTTTGACCTCATTCTGTGATCTCACTACCAAAAGCCAAAGCATCTGAGCCAAGGATTACTTATAAAAAAAAAACATGAAAAAACTTTATCCTTTCACAAGTATAGTCCTTTGCTGTGACTAAAGAATCATAAAGGTTACTGGAAAAGCATGGGGGAATATTGAAAGACAACAGTTGTCTCAAAGAAAAATTTTCCCTTTAACCTTGGCCATGCCACTAGATCATAGTAGTTTAGCAAAATGCTGTCTGGGAGGAACAAAAGGTTGAATGCAAAAGCTGTTTCTGAAATTTGATAAGGTATACTGACATTTGATGAACTATGTATGCATATTATGCACATAATGTATATTTTAAGGAGGAGACAGCAGCTCTGGTAAGAAGCGTATATCCTATGGGACAGAGGTGACTACCTCCTGGGTGTCGGCAATGAATACAATTGCCACCTGTCATTTTTCAACCATCTCACTATCATGAATCATCCCTGGGAAACACTTGCATTTGTGGTAGGACTGAGTCAACATGCCTTGTCTAAACTACTTGAGGCACATTTTGAGTGGATTCTATGCAGGTAAAACATTCCTTGACTCACTTTGTTTTACAGCCTGTCACACAGAACATCATGAAGCCAGATAATCAGATGGGTCCTTTAAACCCAATTCTGTCTCGCTACCCAGCCTCCTGCCCCACTCCCGTCTCCGCTACGGAATAAAATAAAAATGTTCACACACCTACCTTCTGGAGAGACAGAAACAGCTCCTCCTCCCCTCAGCAGCTGGAAGTAAATGCAGCCATTGTAAAGCTGCATTTATGACCCAGAAAGCAAATCCCACCCATTCTCACGAGAGAATGATCACGCGAGGAATTTAAAAATAAAAAATAAATCAAACATCAAAAATACAAAGCAAGCACCAAAACACACTTTAAACACTACAAGTAACCAAGGGAGGGTTAAAAAAAGGTGTCACTTACCTCCTCGTCCCAATCTCAGCCAGAAGTGTTTGGCATGGACCTCCCCCTGTGGCATCACACCAGCATAACAGGACAAGAACGGGGCGCCTTTCAGACCGCCCATGATTCCATGACAGAAACGGAATGGGAGGTCTATTAATTATTTTCCCCATGAATAATAATAATATTGCCGTCGGCAAATCTGTGCTCAAGTCCGTTCAGCAGTTCACCTACCTGGGAAGCATCATCTCCTCAGATGCCAAGATTGACAAAGAGATCGATCACAGATTAGCAAAGGCATATAGCGCATTTGGAAGACTTCACAAAAGAGTCTGGAGCAATAAACACCTGAGGCAAAGCACAAAAATCAGTGTGTATAGAGCCATTGTACTGTCTATCCTCCTTTATGGATCTGAAACATGGGTCACCTATCGCCACCACCTACGACTCCTCGAACGCTTTCATCAGCGCTGTCTACGCACAATCCTAAATATACACTGGACTGACTATGTGACGAATGTTGCTGTCCTTGAGCAAGCAGGGATCACCAGCATTGAGGCCATGATATTGAGAACTCAGCTGTGCTGGGCAGGGCATGTGTCTAGGATGGAGGACCATCTCCCCAAAATAGTACTCTATGGTGAATTTGCCATGGGTCAGCGTAAGAGGGGCGCTCCAAAAAAGCAGTACAAAGACTCCCTGAAACAACATCTCAGGCTTGGCCAAATTGATCACCAACTGGTCCGCCCTGGCCTCACATCGGGAGGCATGGAGACGCACTATCCACAATGCTGCAGCCTTATTTGAGAACTCACAATGAACAAGTCTTGAAGAGAAATGACAACGCAGAAAGAACCACAACCCAAAAACATCACCCAAGGAGACCTTCTGCTGTGCTTTCTGCAACCGGACTTGTTTATCTCGGATTGGCCTTTTTAGTCATCAGCGCGCTTGCAGAAAGCGCGGGATGAGTCCTTCCTGAATCTTCGTTTGCGAAGAAAAGCCAGAGAGAGAGAGAGAGAATAATAATAATAATAATAATAATAAAAAAAAAATGGAAACAGCACGGGGGCAGCACGGGATAGGGACAATGTCATCTGAAAGGGAAAACTTTTCTCAACCCTGTTCCATTCCTGCCACTGAGTATTAAGCCCGTCTGATAATCTCCTCAGAGTGACAGTAGGTTTGGCACAGATAGATCAAGTTTGTATTCATATTTTGTGTCCCTCTCAAATATGGCTACTCATTTCCTCTTTAATCTGTGATTGTTTTTCAAAAAATGGCTGAATATTATATTTAAATAAAATGTTCTTATTAATGGCTAGCATCCTTCATTGCAGTTATGGTTCATACCCTAGATTTACAGATCCCTAACTGTACCTTATTCAGTTATACTATTCATTCACAATTGTAGCACTATTGCCATGATCATAAATGCCCCGAGTCCCACTTTAAACTCCAGGGAGATGCACCAAGAGATGGAAGTCTGTTAGGCCAGCAATGAGATTGATTATGTAAGCAAGGTTCAAACCATCAGAGGCAGGGCCCCGTCACAATTCCTCATTGTACCACATATCGCTGGCAGAAAGGGACTGGAAATGTCATCCTGCTGCATCCCATTCTCCAGCAGAAAAGACTTCCTCTGCTTGGGGCAGCTGCTGATTTTTCTTAAGGTAGGTTTGTGGAGTTAGGCCGGAAGACATTACTTAGGCTGCTGCCACACTGCAGAAATAATACAGTTTGACAATGCTTTCACTATCATGGCTGCAGCCTATAGGATCCTGGGATTTGCAGTTTGTTGTGGCACCAGACCTCCCTGAGAGAGAAAGCTAATTATCTCACAAAACTACAAATCCCAGAATCCCATGGCATTGAGCCATGGCAGTTAAAATGGTGTCAAACTGGATTATTTCTGCTATGTGTCAGCAGCCTTTGTTATGCATTTATAACACATTAATTGTAGAATCTCAGCCATCATCATCACCACCACCACCACATTTATTTATATTGTGGCTTTTCCCCAGTCTGGGACTCAAGGCAAGCTTACAAAGATTAAAAAGACACAGCTTTAAAATTCACACAATATAAAATTTGAACATATAATTTAACTAACAATAGAATTAAAAGCAAGTAAAACCATGGCCATGAAACAACAACAACCATAGATTTTCCTTGGGTTTTTTCCAGGCTGTGAGGCCATGTTCTGGAAGAGTTTTCCAGAACATGGCCTCCCAGCCTGGGAAAAAACCAAGGAAAATCTATGGATGCCAGCCATGAAAGCCTTCAACAACAACCACCATGTAGCATATTCTGAAAGGCCCTTTACCCCACTGAGCAATCAGTCCTCAAAAGCCTGTTGAAGCAACAACTTTCTTACTTGTCTACAGAAGTATAGCATGGAGGGCCCCACACTATAACCTCCCCTAGAAAGGCAGTTCTAGAGTTTGGGAGCAGCCCCCATATTTACATATGTACAGGAAGACATGGTTCTTTTATTTCTAAATCTACATTTTAAAATATATTTTGATACATTCTTAAGCTGAAAACCTATCTACAACCTTTGGAAGAGGGAGTAATCCAACAGATAGTGTGTTCCAAACCTCACACTAGTAGGGAAGGCATGAAACAGGTATTCCGATGCTACAGTCAAAAAAATAAAAAATGGTAGCTTTAGTCATGATAAATGCTGACAGTGCTGCAGGCGTTGGTGGAAACATCATTCTCATTCCCCCCTCCTTTCATGAGCCCCACCAACCCACATTAGGGGAGGCATTTTGGCTCAGCCCTAATGTGTGGATGCACAGGGACAGATTGTCTTGACAGCCGAATGAACCCTTCTTGGGAAGTAGGTCAGTCATAAATTCTAAGATAGAAACAAACAAACAATGTTTTGAAAGCTTATTGGGATGGACATGTGTATAACTTACAAAGCATTAAAAGGAAAGGAATCAGTTCCTCAAATCATTGACATACCAGAGCCTGATTGTGGATTTTGATACTCCCAACAATACAAGTGCAACAGCAGTATTTCAGTGGAGTTAATTTCCACTGTCCCAAGCACAATAACCTGCTTTTTTTCTATAGATAACATTCAACATTGTTACAACAATACTTAGGGATAGTATATGCCTTTCGTCATCATTTTCCACCAGTTTTGTTTCTATTTCTTTTTTATTTAAACACACTGGATACTTATTTGGTCTCAAAATTCAAGTGTGTGAGAATGTGTGTGGGTGTTAGTATTGCCATGTCCACAATGCCTCATTCCCTGAATTTGGGGGGCTGAAATCTGAGACCAGCAAGTGGGGCCCTTGTGATATCATAGTGGCAGTCCAGGCAAGAGTTGGTATGTGGGCAAAAAGTGGTTCTGAGTGACTTGGTTGTGGAAAGGGCCACGAGAGCAATCTGCATAAATGAGATCAACATTTGGATATAATGCCACAAACCAAGTCATATGACAACCCAAAGCTGGATAACAGGAGAACAGTTTTCAGTGCCTGGACAGAAAGCAGAGTGCAGCCAACAGCCACAGCTGATGGCCAGACTCATGCAACAGGAACGATCATGAGTTATGATTCTGACACTCTTTGCCTTACTCCATATGGCATAATGGGGAAAGTGCATGTCTGTCAAATCTACTTCGCATAGAAAAAACAATCTCCTCTCTTCCAGTGTTGCTCATCTTGAGAGTTATTTCTCCCCACAAATACAGCAGTTCCTTGAGGCTTCACCTATTGCCCTGGAACCTGGGGACCTTAGGGCCCATCTATATGAGGCAACAAACAAACAAACAAAAACCTGGATTGTTTCGCAGTAATGGCAGCTGCAATTTGGCTTAATTTTTTTTTGGCCACCAAAAGGTTTGCATGCCCACCAGTTAAGATGGCAGCTGTGAGTGCATTACTTGTGTTTTGACTTACTTGAATTTGCCACTGCTCAGCTTTTTTTCTTTTTTAAAAAAAAATCCTATGTGAAATAGAGCAATATTTCACCTTTACTAAAAAGAAAAAAACCCCACAATTTTATTGCCTTAGCGCTCATTGGCTAAGGTGAAAATCCAACATGGTGGCTCTGGGCACGTGCCTTGTTAGCAAGCCCCACCCCCACACTTGTCTGGACAATCAGCTTTGCACTTCCACTCCTATGGGAAAGTGATTCAAAGCAAATCACTTGTCCCAATGAGCTGGAAAGTGCATCCCCCTCGCTGTTTTTTTTAAAAACTCTGTGAAAAGCTGCAAAGGCTTTTCCTTCAGAGTTTTTTACTTTTTTGGTCCCCCTCCTTCCAAATACAGTGTAATGATGCAGGATCCCATTAAGGCAGGTAGCATTCTGTAAGGAGTAACTCCTTACACATTCTGTAAGGAGTAATTTCACTGTTTAGACAACCCCCCCGTGTGTGTGTGTGTGTGTATGTGTACATGCATGCATATGTATAGTCTTCCTTCTTTGTTCTAAGCCCAAGTTACAATGGGTTACTCAGATCATTAAACAGCAGCTATTTTTTAAAAAAGCAGAGGCATTTCTAATTGAACAAGGACTAAAATTCATTATCATAATTTTGTATTGCAATCAATATTGGGTTTGCTGAGGTATATGTGAAGCTGCCTGGAGAAACCAAACATATTGAAACTCTTTTGGATGTCCTCAAGAACCTCAGGTATTTCTGGTGAAACTTCTCAATTTGCTTTAGACAACATTTGGTAAGAACCTGCAAGATGAGTTGAAGCCTCTCCCTTTCATATTTCTACCTCCAAGAAATCCAATCCATCTTATTGTATTTATTTTGGATCTCCCTCATCCTCAGGATAGATCATTCCTTTGGAAAGGATGCAAATCCCAGGTTGGGGAATGAGATGAAGAGGTTTCTGAATGTGTCTTAGCTTGTGACAGAAAAAAAGGAGCTGAGTTTCATAGGAAAGAGAAGGGGGAAGGCTGGCTTGAAATATACTCTGGACTTAAGTTATGCCAAGTTTAATAGGCCCCATGATATTGGCCCTCTCCCCATTATGTAAAACTTGATTATCAATCTATTTATTTATTTATTTATTTAGAATACTCTCCTAATTTGAGACTCAAATTGATAGCTCACTTTGCGCATAAATCTGGCACTGGGAAAGGGATATGCTTGAAACCAAGGAATTAATGGGGGCCAGATGGGAAGGGATGGGGAGCCATATGGAGCCCTTGGGCTGCTAGTTGCCTTGCCTTCCTCTCCTACAGAGTGAGAAATTGTTGACTACAAAGTGTGTCAATCAGTGCTGAAATGCTGGGAAGCAAAACAGAACACTAGCATTAAGCCTGAAGATGCAGCAGAAGACAGACAAGTGGGAATGGGTCTGAAAGATTTTTTAATACTAACCTTTCAGATTTATTACTACCAGGGAAAGCTTCTGGAGGCTGCTGCATTCACACTTGCTCTTGCTTCAGCTGCTGAGATCCCTCCTATCAGTTATGGGGTGGGGGATGCCTCTTATTTGAAAAGTGTTAATTGAACATGGTGGGAAACAGCAGCCCAGGGGAAAACATGAGATCAGACACGTGGGAGGCGGGTGAACAGGCTAAAATCAAGAGAAACTAAAACACATTATGAAATGTATAAAATGTAAAAGAAGAAAAAATATACACAAGGAGGAAATGAAGTGAGGGGAAAGATGCATTTTAGGGATTTGGGAGAATAACAATAATAATAAAAAAGATGAATACCGGCTACCAAAATTAACATGCTTGGTGGCAGCGTTCACTGCCTACAGTAATTATTAGGAACAAAATGCCTGAGGAACATTTCTTTTGAAGCTACATAAAACCATATGCAAAATGTAAATAGGCCAATTACTATGTTACTTTAAGTGTTTAAATATATTTCACACTTTTATTTTACTCCTCCACAGTATATTGGAATATTTTACTCCCCTACAGTGTGTGTGTGTGTGTGTGTGTGTGTGTGTGTGTGATATTGTTATCATTATTAATTGTACTATTCTATATTAATAATTATATATCTAGAGAGATGGTGGGTTTGCCAAGACTGCTTTCCCGTCCTCTGCTGCGAGTGTACGGGGGACGGGGGTGGGATAACACAGAACCCCTCCAGGTTCCTTCCTTCTTTCCTTGGATTCAATTTCCCTACCCAAAGGTACAGACTCTTTCTGAATGTCTCATCTTCCCTAGTCCCAATGGATTAGACCTCAGAACTCAGGAAGAATCATTGGTGTTCTATCTCCCTATAAACTTTTTCTTTTCAGTCCCTGAACTCAGCTGTAATCCCCCAGAGACAGAGTTACTTTGATATTTGAAGTTGCAATTTAGGCATGTGAGTATAGCCTTAAAAGGGGATGCTTAAACAAAGAAAAGAAAATATGTTTGATCTGAAACTGTGAGATGTTACAGGCAACTATATAATGTCAAAGAATCCTTTGGACTACATAGGTCTTTGGTCTGATCTAACATGGTTCTTCTTATATTCTTAGATTCAATCATGAAAACAAAGGATGAAAGGTCTTGATATGCAGTTGTACTAGATTTTCAGACAGCACTGTTATAGTGTTACGATTCCACTTTATTTGCGATGGCTGCCTCCTGTTGAATCCTGGTATTTGCAGTTTAGGGAGGGGCATTTACAACTCTCAGCCAGAGACCTCTTAGGCCTGACTAAACTACAAACCCCAGAATTCCACAGCAGGAAGCCAGAGCAATTAAAGTGGAATAGTAACACTATAACAGTGTAGTCTGAAAATCTCCATAGTCTAATGGGAAAACATGGATATATGCAGTGCGTATGATGTCCCAAGTTCAAGACCTAGATGTGGTCTCAGTAGAAGAGCCTAGGAGAAACCACTCTTGTAAGACACCTGAGACAGCACAGCAGCATAACCAAACAGAAGTAGGAATGCAAGGATCAATAACCAAATAATATTATTTTGAAAAGTCTCTCTCTCTCTCTGGCTTTTCTTCGCAAACGAAGATTCAGGAAGGACTCATCCCGCGCCTTCTGCAAGCGCGCTGATGACTAAAAAGGCCAATCCGAGATAAACAAGTCCGGTTGCAAAAAGTGCAGCAGAAGGTCTCCTTGGGTGATGTTTTTGGGTTGTGATTCTTTCTGCGTTGTCGTTTCTCTTCAAGACTTGTTCGTCGTGAGTTCTCAAATAAGGCTGCAGCATTGTGGATAGTGCGTCTCCATGCCTCCCGATGTGAGGCCAGGGCGGACCACCGTTGGTGATCAATCTGGCCAAGCCTGAGATGTTGTTTCAGGGAGTCCTTGTATCGCTTTTTTGGAGCACCCCTCTTACGCTGACCCGTGGCAAGTTCACCGTAGAGTACTATTTTGGGGAGGCGATGGTCCTCCATCCTAGAAACGTGCCCTGCCCAGCGCAGCTGTGTTCTCAATATCATGGCCTCAATGCTGGTGATCCCTGCTTGTTCAAGGACAGCAACATTCGTCACATAGTCAGTCCAGTGTATATTTAGGATTGTGCGTAGACAGCACTGATGAAAGCGCTCGAGGAGTCGTAGGTGGTGGCGATAGGTAACCCATGTTTCAGATCCATAAAGGAGGATAGACAGTACGATGGCTCTATACACACTAATTTTTGTGCTTTGCCTCAGGTGTTTATTGCTCCAGACTCTTTTGTGAAGTCTTCCAAATGCACTATATGCCTTTGCTAATCTGTGATCGATCTCTTTGTCAATCTTGGCATCTGAGGAGATGATGCTTCCCAGGTAGGTGAACTGCTGAACGGACTTGAGCACTGATTTGCCGACGGCAATGTGGGGATGGTGGTGTTCGTCCTGTGGTGCAGGCTGGTAAAGAACTTCTGTAATATATTACTTATAACATATTACTTGTTTTTTTAAAAAAAAATGGGTATATTGCCTGCTACTTGCCCCAAAATGCAAGTAATATATTACTATAATATAATAAGTAATACATTGCTGTATTATATTTTTTTTAATTGTGAGCCACCTTAGGGCTGACTATGAGAGAAAGAATGCATAGAAATTGCATAAACAAATAAACAAACAAACAAAATATTCCTTCTGCATTAAAGGTGCCAGATTGTCATTAGTGTTTTAGTGTCAGTGAAATCATCCACACCCATCTATCATTTACATTTAATAAAAAAATACTTTTTTGGAGGCACCTTAATGCAACTACATGTAAACCCACCATTGTACCCACTGTACCTGTACTAAATGTCTCTCTGGCTTTTCTTCTCAAACGAAGATTCAGGAACGACTCATCCTGTGCTTTCTGCAAGTGCGCTGATGGCTAAAAAGGCCAATCCGAGATAAACAAGTCTGGTTGCAGAAAGCACAGCAGGAGGTCTCCTTGGGTGATGTTACTGGATTGTGATTCTTTCTGCGTTGTCGTTTCTCTTCAAGACTTGTTCGCCGTGAGTTCTCAAATAAGGCTGCAACATTGTGGATAGTGCGTCTCCATGCCTCCCGATGTGAGGCCAGGGTGGACCATTTTGGTAATCAATTTGGCAGAGCCTGAGGTGTTGTTTCAGGGAGTCCTTGTATTGCTTTTTTGGAGCGCCCCTCTTACGCTGACCCGTGGCAAGTTCACCATAGAGTACTATTTTGGGGAGATGGTCCTCCATCCTAGACACATGCCCTGCCCAGCGCAGTTGTGTTCTCAATATCATGGCCTCAATGCTGGTGATCCCTGCTTGCTCAAAGACAGCAACATTCGTCACATAGTCAGTCTAGTGTATATTTAGGATTGTGCGTAGACAGCATTGATGAAAGCGTTCGAGGAGTCGTAGGTGGTGGCGATAGGTGACCCATGTTTCATGATAACACAAGAAGCTCCTGAGAGTGGCTGCCATCTGATTGAAAACTGAAGCAAGTTCCAGTACTTTTAGTGGATGTGCAGAAGAGGGAATTCCAGGAGGTGTTGCTTCTTCCCTGGTTGTAAGACAAGCAAAACCTGCTAAAATCCCATCTTCTCTCTCTGTCTGGCTTTTCTTCACAAACGAAGATTCAGGAAGGACTCATCCTGCGCTTTCTGTAAGCGCGCTGATGACTAAAAAGGTCAATACGAGATAAACAAGTCTGATTGCAGAAAGCACAGCAGAAGGTCTCCTTGGGTGATGTTTCTGGGTTGTGATTCTTTCTGCATTGTCATTTCTCTTCAAGACTTGTTCGGCATGAGTTCTCAAATAAGGCTGCAGCATTGTGGATAGTGCATCTCCATGCCTCCCGATGTGAGGCCAGGGTGGAATATTCTTGGTGATCAATTTGGCCGAACCTGAGATGTTGCTTCAGGGAGTCCTTGTATCACTTTTTTTGGAGTGCCCCTCTTACGCTTACCCATGGCAAGTTCACTGTAGAGTAGTATTTTTGGGAGGCGATGGTCCTCCATCCTAGAAACATGCCCTGCCCAGCCCAGCTGTGTTCTCAATATCATGGCCTCAATGCTGGTGATCACTGCTTGCTCAAGGACAGCAACATTCATCACATAGTCAGTCCAGTGTATATTTAGGATTGTGCGTATACAGCACTGATGAAAGCGTTCGAGTAGTCGTAGGTGGTGGCGATAGGTGACCCATGTTTCAGATCCATAAAGGAGAATAGATAGTACAATGGCTTTATACACACTGATTTTTGTGCTTCGCCTCAGATGTTTATTACTCCAGACTCTTTTGTGAAGTCTTCCAAATGCGCTATATGCCTTTGCTAATCTGAGATCGATCTCTTTGTCAATCTTGGCATCTGAGGAGATGATGCTTCCCAGGTAGGTGAACTGCTGAACAGACTTAAGCACAGATTTGCCGACGGCAATGTGGGGATGGTGGTGTTTGTCCTGTGGTGCAGGCTGGTAAAGAACTTCCGTTTTCTTCAGGTTGACTTCCAGCCCAAACAGCTCTGCAGCTGTTGCGAAGCAGGATGTTACGCGCTGCAGAGCTGCTTCTGTGTGAGCAACAAGGGCAGCATCATCAGCGAAGAGCAGCTCACGGACTAGATAGTTTAGAGTCTTAGTGTGAGCCCTCAGACAGCTTAAGTTAAACAAGCTACCATCAGTACGGTAACATTTATAGATGCTGTCGTCTTCTTCAAGCTCTGCTGTAGCCCTTTGGAGCATCATGCTGAAGAAGATTGTAAATAAAATTGGTGCAAGAACACAACCTTGCTTCACTCCATTAGTTATTAGAAAGGGCTCTGAAAGAGCATCACCATATCTGACTTGACCGCACTGGCCCTCATGTAGCAGGATAATCATTTTAATGAATTGGGGGGGGGACATTGCTTAAAAAAAAAAAAGAATCCCGTCTTCTACACAACCAATAAAAGTACAGGAACTTGCTCAGTTTTCAATCTGGCAGCTCTAATGACCTGTGTGCAGAAAACCTGTCTCCAACTTGCCTGCTGTCATCTTTGCAAAAGTAGTTTTTTTAAAGCATTGCACTAATGGGGGGGAGGGGGCGTGAGAAAAAAATGACCTTACCACACTCTGAATAAAAGTGCCATGGACGTTCCATCTTTCTTGCTGCCTTACCACATGGCATTATTATTATTTTGTTCTGGTCCCATGAGGGACCGAGGTAAAACCATGCCTTTTTGCTACCCAGAAAAACCTGTTAGCAAAAATATGCAGTTTTAGTTCGGTCCCCCATGGGACTGGAATAAAAGAACACCAGAAGAACAGCAACATCATGGGGTAAGGCAGCAGGGAAGACAGGAAGTTCCTGCTGCCTTGCCACTTTACTTCAGAGTGCTGTAAGCTGCAAAGGCTTTTTGTATACCAGGGACTCACTTTTTGCTTCCAAGCAGCCCAAAGATTAAAGGGACTAAAATAAAAATAAACCCACAAATACTAGTGTTCTTACCTGAGGTTCTTACCTACTTTTTAGGAATCTCTAAGTCCTGCAAAGTGATTCTATGACTTACTTCTAATGGAAGTGGAGCAGCGGCAACCATTTTTAATAAGGGCATAATGTATAAGCTTCTCCGTAAAGAGTCTGTGGTGGCCATTTTTAATAGGGGCAAGAGCCTATTAAAAATGGCCACCACAGTCTCTCTGCAGAGAAACTTATGCATTGTGCCCTTATTAAAAATGCCTGCCACTACTCCAACTTCCACTACAAGTTGGTCATAAAATAAAATAAACTGCAGATAATCAAATCCGCAAAGGCTGAACCTATGAAAGTGGAGGTCTAACTGTAATAAGTAATAAGGGGGGAAGTGATGGTAATATTATTACTAGGTACAGAAAAGCAACATGTTATATTACTTTGGATAGCAAATAGCAATATCATTACATAATGTGTTATATTACTCCACTATATTACATAACATGGCCAATAACACCATTCTTATGTGCTTTGTGATGCCTGTCCTTTTATTCCATCTGACTGCTGCTCCCTCATGTTCTTTTGCTTCTGGTTATTATTCCTGCAGCTATTGATCTATTTACCTTCCAGCCCACTACTGTTAGGTTTATTATCATATCAGTGGTATACAGGAGTTGGGAGGAAAACAGTGGTGAAGGTGTCCCACTCAAATCAGCTAACTATCATAACAATAAATACTTAGGGAAAAATTCTAGAAGTTATTAAATACCATCAGTAGTAGATAATAATATTAAAAAGGATATAATTTAAAAAGGATCACCAAGTTTATAAAGAGATAGGTTGCCAATTTTTTTGCTCTTCCAGAGCCCCTGTGTCTTTGAAAGCTGCATTTCCTAGGAAGCAACAGAAGAGTTTTGTCCTTACTGTGCTTCCATTCTGGTGTCAGCTTTCCCTGTTGCACTGCTGTCTGAGAATGCAGTGACAGAGATGGAGAGTATGGTTCAGCCACCAACATGCAGGGTGTGCCAGATGTCACACTCCTGATGCTGGTAGTCTGTCTGCAAGAGGGTAACCATCGTTGCAATAATTATGTATTTGCATGCTATTGGCTATAGAGCTCCCCAACACCAACCTGGTACCAAGAAATGAGATGTGTAATACCCCTTCACCCCACAGTGGTTTCTTGTCATTTCATTGGGTGAGTCATCTTACAGGATGCCACTGCCTTGATGCCTTTTATATCTTTATCCTTTGTTCCCCAATGTCTACATTTGGTCTGTCATGTCTTACCTGGAGGAGGCCTCCTAGGTCAAAGAAGGGGAAGAGGAGAATCAAGATAACAGGTCCTACTTAAAGTCGGAGGAGTCTGGCAGTTCTGCCATGACACTGTTGGTGGTGGCTGTCATTGTTGCTTTGTTGTTGTTGTGTGCCTTCAAGTCATTTACAACTTATGGCAACCCTTAAGCACACCTATCATAGGGTTTTCTGAGGTTGAGAGTGTCTGATTTGCCCAAGATCACCCAGTGGGTTTCATGGTTGAGCAGGGATTCGAACCCTGGGTCAAATCCACACTATGCAAATAACTGGTTTGAAACTGGAATATTTCCCATGGCTCCTTATTATTGAATCATGAGATCTGTAGTTTTACAGCCTTCTCTGCCAAAGAGTGCTGGTGCCAAACTAAAAATCCCAGGATTCCATAGGAAGGAACCTTTCAAATAATCCAGTTTCAATATGCATTTTCCTTTGGTTTTTTCCAGGCTGTGAGGCTGTGTTCTGAAATAGTTTCTTTCTGACATTTTGCCTGCATCTGTGGCTGGCATCCTCAGAGAATGGATTATTTGTATGGTGTAGATTTGGCCCTGGTCTCCAAACACTCAAACCACTATGCCACACTGGCTCCACTCTACTTTAAATACAGGAAACTGAAATAAAGTCAACGGGGCTGAATAACTCCTGGCTATAAATTAACTCAGCCCGAGACTTTCTGTTGCTGAATAATAGTTTCCAAATCTCTGTGCAACCTTTTCCTGACATCTTCAGCTTCTTGACTCTCTGACCTTTCGAATGTGATTTTGGACTAAACTTTCTGGCAATTCTCCTCTCAGTTGCTTTATTCCTTTGAACCTTGGACTGCCTGGATCACATTTCTAATTGTCACACTGTGTAAGCCATGGGACTGGACTGGCTTTCCTATACCAGTTGTTGTGTACTATAGGAGTGCTTGCTTGGGCACTTGCTGACTTTAAAGAGGTTATGGTGGTTGCTAATATAATCATTAAGATAGTAACCACACAGCCCATGTAAGAACTTGAACTCTAAATCATCAAGGGAAGGGAGTCATGAACATTTAATTAGCCGCTCCAACAGACTGAATAGAGCACCCCGTGTTCAATATATGGTCAACATTTTCCTTCCCTTTCCATGAAGTTCATTCTCCCTGTGGGTAAGATATTATCCCCTTTGGGTGTATAGTTTCTTATTTCAGGGCAAGAGACATGTGCTAGGGTGGAAAATTCAGAAGTCATACATCCAGTGGGCTTCTCGTCCCTTTCTTATGGTTCTTTTGGTGAGAAAATAGAAAATGTGTAGTGGGGGAGAGACAGAGAAATGTGGAGCCTTCCCCCCCCCTTATCCCAGTGATCTTGATCTTCCCGAGTTTATTTTCCAGAGATCCTCTTCCAGATTTTCACAGAAAATCTGAGGACAAGGCTCTCTCTACCAGCAAAGGAAGATCATTGGTTGCAAATGTGTGTGCACACAATCACTCCAGAGCTAGTATGACATGAGTTCTCCAGGCTGAAAAGGTTATATACCTACTGGACCTACTGAAAAGGATGACACCCATGGATTCCTCAGATGCACTTTTTTTGGCATTGTATCCCACTATTACTGTTGCAATAATTGGTATACAGTGAAAAGGGTTCCTGTAGCTACCCTAGCAATTATGTATCTTATGTGCAATTAATACTCTCTGTAATTAGTTCAGCAGGGCTTTTTCCCTCCTCCCTGAAGTTCTTTGAAAGGACAGAACAGAAATGTGTGATCACCTGTGTCTGAGGGCTACACTGAAAATTAATGTGGCTGAGAAACTATTAGGTACATAATTAGATATAGTAAATCTTCCATTCCTATTGGTAAGGCTTTGATATGCATTAAAAATGCAGTGACTTGTAAGTAAAAGTAATGAGCAAGAGAACATACCATTTTATTGCTCTTTTCTGATTCAACACATGTTTTGTTATTATTATTATCTGATATCAGGGCAAGAGTTGTCTGTGAAATGGAAAAATAATGCCAACCTATAGGTTTAAACATTATTAATTTGTTTGTTTAGATAATTTATTTCTTGTTATTCCTTCCTTTTGAGGTCTCCTTCCTTGGAGGTCTTTAAACAGAGGCTGGATGGCCATCTGTCAGTGATGATTTGATTGTGTATTCCAGCATGGCAGGGGGTTGGACTGGATGGCCCTCGTGGTCTCTTCCAACTCTACAATTCTATGATTCTTCATGAGAACCTTTTCAAGTGGCTTCTATAAATTAAAAATACCATTAAAATTAAAAACACCATAAAATAAGACACAAAAGCAAATACTGCAGAAGAGCAATTCTAATGTAAAAACAAAATAAAGCAAAATTTTGACTTCATTCCAACCAAGGTAGCCTAAAGCCTTGTTCATAATAAGCAATGTGTAGTGTGGTGTAGTGCTTTGAGTGTTGGATTCTGGAGGCCATAGTTCGAATCCCTGGCCAGCCATGAAAACCCACTGTATGCCTTGGGGCAAGTCACACACTCTCAGCCTCAGAAAACCCCATTATAGATTCACCTTAGGATCACCATAAGTTGGAATGATTTGAAAGTAAACAACAACAACAACAACAGAGAGAATGTATATAGCAAATCATAATAGTGCATTCTGTCTTTCTTATGTTTTGGTAAATATTCTTATTATCTGAAGTAAATTGATCAAAAGTAAAGAAAAAAGAGAGAAGCTTTTGGTGCCTAGCTTGGTACACATAATATTCTGCATCTAACTGAAAGGGAATGTTAAAATGCTTGGTAAAACTGTGAGGAACTGGTAAGTTTGCACTTCCTTATATCATGAGTGTAAATTTTGCTTACAAGCAATGGTCAGACACTCAACAATGCAAGAATGACTTCACTGACACCGGGTATTTTCTAGCTTGAACATGTTTGCTGTTGTGTGTTAGCAACATCCATAAATAGTTAGGAACCAAGTTACTAGCAGGATCATTTCCCTCCCCATATGCCAACCTGGAACCTAAGATAATCTTCAGAGGCCTTTCTCTGGGTGTCTCAAATGAGAGAAATGACTAGAGGGTCTTTGCAGCATTGATATCCTTCATGTGAAATGTTCTCCTCAGAGAGGCTTGCCTTATGCTGATACTATGGTCTTTGAGTTGTTAAATGAAGATCTGGGATCTCCCCTCAGATTCTTGGTTTTAAAACCATTGGTCATTCTTTTGCTTGAACATCTTTGAAAAACTCCTTTTGTTGCTCCCTCCTTCTCTAGCCAGTTTCAATTCATTCTGAGCTTTAGCTTTCCTTACACTGTTCCTGGGCTACACATTTGTATTCCTCCTTGGTGACTTGTCCATCGTTTCTTCTAGTCTCTAAACATGTTCTTTAGATGTTCTGGTCCAAAGCTAGGAGAAGCTGCAGCAGTATGTTTTTGGCTGAGACTGCTGGGAAGGGTAAGAATCAGCTCCCTCCTGTCTGCTTACTCTGCTGAGTTACTTTTGAACTTTGAACTGTTTGCAGCAATTGAAGTAATATGAAAACAGAGGGAGAAAGTGAGAAGAAGACAGAGAAGCTGCGATATTTTAAAAGCAAATGAGAAAATTGGACAGTAGAGGATTAATCTTGCCTTACCAGCACAGCTGGAGGGAACAATTTTATCAGTGTTGAAGACTTCATGCTGAATGCAATTCATGCTTAAGAAAGTACACAATTATGAAAGTACACAATTATGACTTGTAATAAAGCCCAGAAATATTGGACTCAAATCCATAAGACTTTGGAGAATATTTTTAAAGTCAGATTCCAGATGAAACATGAGATTTAATTACACGGACTGTTGGAAGATGTTACCTGAATTACTCAGGGGCCCTCTAATGTCCTAATATTAACTTGGGGGATTAAACTAACTCAACTTGGCATATAAGAGTCTGGGTAATGATGCAACCATTTAACCTATGTATACCAGTAATATCTTGGCATCTGAGGAGATGATGCTTCCCAGGTAGGTGAACTGCTGAATGGATTAAGCACAGATTTGCCAACGGCAATGTGGGAATGGTGGTGTTCGTCCTGTGGTGCAGACTGGTAGAAAACTTCCGTTTTCTTCAGGTTGACTTCCAGCCCAAACAGCTCTGCAGCTGTTGTGAAGCAGGATGTTAGGCACTGCACAGCTGCTTCTGTGTGGGCAACAAGGGCAGCATCATCAGTGAAGAGCAGCTCATGCACTAGATAGTTTAGAGTCTTAGTGCGAGTCCTCAGACGGCTTAAGTTAAACAAGCTACCATCAATATGGTAATGTATATAGATGCCATCTTCTTCTTTGAGCTCTGCCATAGCCCTTTAGAGCATCATGCTGGAGAAGATTGTAAATAAAGTTGGAGCAAGAACACAACCTTGCTTCATTCCATTAGTTATTAGAAAGGGCTCTGAAAGAGCATTGCCATATTTGACTTGACCGTGCGGACCCTTGTGTAGCAAGAAAATCAGTGTGTATAGAGCCATTGTACTTTCTATTCTACTTATGGGTCTGAAACGTGGGTTACCTATCGCCACCACTTACGACTCCTTGAACATTTTCATCAGTGCTGTATATGCATAATCCTAAATATACACTTGACTGACTATGTGATGAATGCTGCTGTCCTTGAGCAATCAGGGATCACCAGCATTGAGGCCATGATATTGAGAACACAGCTGCACTGGGCAGGGCACGTTTCTAGGAAGGAGAACCATCACCACCCAAAAATAGTACTCTACGGTGAACTCGCCACGGGTCAGCGTAAGAGGGGCACTCCAAAAAAGTGATACAAGGATTCCCTGAAACAACATCTCAGGCTTGGCCAATTTGATCACCAACAATGGTCTGCCCTGGCTTCACATCAGATGCAGAAAGAATCAACCGAGAAACATCACCCAAGGAGACCTTCTGCTGTGCTTTCTGCAACCAGACTTGTTTATCTTAGATTGGCCTTTTCAGTCATCAGCGCGCTTGCAGAAAGTGCAGGATGAGTCCTTCCTGAATCTTTGTTTGTGAAGAAAAGCCAGAGAGACAAGTAATAACAGATGAGCTTCTAAGCCAGAAGTTACAACTAAATTATCTTTATTGGAAATTAATATCAACAGCACTCACATGAACACTCAGGCTTCAGACAGGCCCACAAGGCTATCAAAGATATTTGGAAGTATTTGGATAGAGCAAGGGGATGATGGGTGATATGGCACCTATCCTGAAGATCAGAGATTCCTGCAGCAGAGACTCAGAGTTGCATTCTGAATGTCACACAGTAAACCGTTAGAATGGATGTAGGATGAGAAACTGTGGAAATTTTGGGGTGTTTTAGGGCAATATTTATATGAAATATTTCCCCTAAAGGGGTAGGAGTATGAGTGAAATACAATGGTTTTTGGAGTTCCCAGGCCAAAACAAAGGGTACTGTGGAAGGGTTAATGATCATTAATGGTCAATGCTTTTAGAATTGAATAGGGACAGGCAAGGTCTTTTGCTGGAGAGGAGCAGGAGAGAAAGGACCAATTTTACCAGTATTCAGGTCTGTTGCTATTGTTGAGTGGATTAGTGAGTAACTCACCTCCAGGTGTTAAGTCCTGATCTGAGTATGTGGGGGGGGGTTGGGGGGGTTTCAAAGGCCCTTCCCTTGGTCTTGCATGAATCCCTCCTTGGTATTTGGGGATTCCCAGTTTACCTGTAATGACATGGATGGCAACATAAAGCCAAATTATTAAATAAGGCCAATTATTATATATTCCAAGGTGGGAGATATCAGGGTAGGTAACAAAGAAAATTTAGAGAGGAAATATGGGACACCTTTACAATATACGAGCACAACAGCATGACTCTTATATGCTCAGAAATAGAGAGATGTATTGATTCCATCACAAGAAGACTGATTGATGAAGACATGTGCGTTGGCTGAAATGGATAAATTGACAATGTTAGTTCAGAAGAAATCTTTGGTCCTGTCTATACGAGGGGGGAAAATACGAACAGGTCCGAAAAAGCAGGCATTCACCACCATGTGACCTGTCTTCACCACAATACAACCCTAAACTCTGCATGACCCCCTAGCCAAGATGGCAGCCGCAAGTGGTTTACTTGCAATTTTAAATCTGCCACCACCATTTTTTTTAAAAAAAACTTTCACATGGTACAAACATGCGATAGTTCATATTAAAAAAAAGGGAAAAAAAGACAGTATAAGATCACCATTTAATTGACTTACCAGACCTTTGCTTAGCCAAAAATCCAATATGGCTACAGCAGGCAATTCCCCTCTTTGCTATCCCTGCCCCCATGCTCATGCAGCCAATCAGATTGTGCTGCCTGTTCATATCAGCATGAAAGCAGTCATCCAAATGATCGTACATTTGCATGTCATATGGAGCTTTTTTAAAAATATGGACAAGGCCCAGATGTTAAACACATGGACTTTGCGATGGATTTCATTGCCCCCCTTCCTAATGACACATATTTGTGGAAATGTCTACATGGACAGATTGCCTTCTGTTCACATGCTGTCCATATTACTTTTACCATATAGACAAGCTCTTTGTTAACTTTTAAAAAGATTGGGATTTATTACTCTTTTTGCAACAAAGTATATTTCAACTTTGGGCTTTTTAAGATAGTAGAGTTTTGATAAATAGTAGAAGTTGGATTTTATTATCCTTTATTAGAAGTACTTTATTAGTGGAATATAATCATCAGTTGGGATGAAGTGAAGTCATTAGTAGTTTTGTTTGATTGATTCAATTTGGTTTTATGTTTGTAGGTCTGTTTCTATAAGTTTACGTATTTTATGTAGTTAAAAATTAGTTTCTGATTATGTTTTTGATTATATTAATAAAAATAATAGGGGGGAAAAGAAAGCACAGTATTCTGGACTAGTGCAGATTCCTTTTAAATGTTTACACATTTCAAAAGCAAAATGTACCTACGTGGGCCCTCAGGAACTGTGGGGGTTTGGTTCTAGGATCCCCCCCCATGGATGCAAAAAAAAAAAAAAATCCAATGGTCAAGCCCCATATTATTCAATGGCAGAAATATGAACACACTCACTTCAGTGTGCCCGGGTTCACATCACCACCATTGAATAATATGGGGCATGGCAATCCAATCCACGAATCAGGAGCATGCTGATACAAAGGACCCACTATATTTGAAAAGCCTACAAAACATTACATAATCATATTTTAATCATTGTGGGGAGTGTATACAAGCAATATGTATAATTTTAAAAATGCAAACAATAATGTGCACATTAAAAATGCATCTTCAAAAGGGATGCATTTCATCCTTTTTTTAAAAAAAATGGTGAAACGGGACAAAAACAGGTCATGGAGGCAAAGAAAAGAAAAAGTGGATGGATATACAGACGTTACTGATGTTCACAATTCTCTAACCCTGAATTATCCCAAAATATTCATTATATGGGTTCCATTTTCTTCACGGGTTTGGTTTTTGTCATTAGAGAAGCTTGAGTAATCAAACACATTGATTGGGCGGCAAGTGCAAGCGATGTTCTGATAAACATTGCATACACTCCAGGGGGCTAAGATCACACCAAGCAGCTATATCCCTTGCTACCCAAGCCAGACACCCATTGATAAGTGCCAGAAGAGCTCCTTCACACATGTATCAAACTACAAGCTCTTCTCTGTGAGGAGGATTCCTGAGCCAATCAGATTCTTCTCATCCATGGAGGATGTCTATCCACATGTGTTGGTATCTCTCACTCTCTCTCTCTCTCCTTGGCTTTTCTTCACAAACAAAGATTCAGGAAGGACTCATCCCACACTTCCTGCAAGCAGGCTGATGACTAAAAAGGCCAATCCAAGATAAACAAGTCCGATTGCAGAAAGCACAGCAGAAGGTCTCCTTGGGTGATGTTTCTGAGTTGTGATTCTTTCTGTGTTGCTGTTTCTCTTCAAGACTTGTTCGGTGTGAGTTCTCAAATAAGGCTGCAGCATTGTGGATAGTGCGTCTCCATGCCTCCCGATGTGAGGCCAGGGCGGACCATTGTTGGTGATCAAATTGGCCAAGCCTGAGATGTTGTTTCAGGTAGTTCTTGTATCACTTTTTTGGAGCGCCCCTCTTATGCTGACCCATGGCGAGTTCACCGTAGAGTACTATTTTTGGGAGGCGATGAACCTCCATCCTAGAAACGTGCCCTGCCCAGTGCAGCTGTGTTCTCAGTATCATGGCCTCAATGCTGGTGATCCCTGCCTGCTCAAGGACAGCAACATTCGTCACATAGTCAGTCCAGTGTATATTTAGGATTGTGCGTATATAGCGCTGATGAAAGCGTTCAAGGAGTCGTAGGTGGTGGCGATAGGTGACCCATGTTTCAGACCCATATTTCTCATCCTTGCTGAATGCTTGGTAAGCAGGGGGCAAGGTCAGCACACAAACCATCATGGTGAGACAAAGCCAGTCCAGGTTACTCTGCATCTGTCAGATATTAGCATTTCCAGACTCAGTGAGCATCAGTTTCAGAGTTCATCAGAAAAGTTTATTGCCAGAAATCCAAGAAGCATATAATACAAAATCATTAGGGAGAATGGAAGTCTAAAGGACACACTAAGGACTTTTTTGGATGAAGAAAAATAACGCAAGCAGCCTCTCCAGCTTGCGAGGCTGCTGCGCTGCAAAGCACCCCTTTCGTATGACGCTCGCCCCTGCCGGTACTGTTGCAGTACCGCAGGGATAGCTGAGCGTCATATTTCATTGATTTTTTACTCACAAAAGTTGATCGTGAGTAAAAATCAACGAAATATGATGCTTAGCTCTCCCTGCGGTACCGCAACAGTACTGGCAGGGGCGAGCGTCATACGAAAGGGGCGCTTTGCAGCGCAGCAGCCTCGCAAGCTGGAGAGGCTGCTTGCGTTATTTTTCTTCGTCCGAAAAAGTCCAACGTTAAAAGCATTTACAATCAACAAAATCTGGCTGCCTGCATGATCATTGGTCATCCATCATCCACTGACACAAGCATTCCTTAAACTGAAACTACCTTCTTCACTGGCTTTGAAAACCATTAATTGCAGCTGCATCATTATCTCGTTATTCCCAAGCAAAACCCAAGCAGTTACACATACACCCTCCATACAAACATTCTACACCAAGGCAACAGAAAATATGTGGAAATGTCAGGAACAGGGGGCAAGAGGTGACAGCAACTGTCTGTCACATGTTTCTTGAATATGTGAGTGAGTTTATCTGATACAAAATCTGATGCAAATCTAGGCTGGTAATCATCAGACAGATGAGAAGTTGTGCCTAGTCACTGGCTGAGCATTCGTGTTGTCCTAGTGTGCTCATGAACAGTCTAACTGCTAAGGGAGAAGATGCGAGCCCAAAGGGCCAAGGAAAATATAGGATTCTTTGTAGGTGGCATGAGACAGTGCAAAGAGGTGATAAGTGCTGGATTTGCAGTATTTTTTTTTCTTCCTTGGGGATATTTGATGCTATCATCTTCTGGTAACAGACGCTGTTGAAGGAAAATTGAACAAAGCTAACATGCATAGGGACACATTTGCAATGTTGCATAAAGCAGTGCGTGTAATGCTCAGTGTCAATTTATCTGGAATTCCAGTCATGAAGTAACATTTCTGTAAGAAGGTAAATCATATGTTAAAAAGATACACTCAAGTGCACTTCATTTGCATTTGTACTGTTTTTTTCCTTTTCTAAAGAAAGTGATCAGCCTGTTTGTGACAGGTTTTTAAGATGTATTTTACAAAGGATTGGGGGTATAAGGAAGAAGTTATATTTCCTTTGTTGTCAAGAGAACATTGATCCCCATGTACAATTGCTCACATGTGTGAGGAAATAGGGCTTGGAGATGCTCCTGTAGTCCCTACTTTGCATGGCAGTTGCATGTGGCTCATTTAGCAAAAGGCTATATTAAGGATAATCTCCCATTGTTCTGCATTATGAATGGAAGCGTTGATTTTAACGATGGGGGGTGTTCGCATTTTGATGAATGTAAATGCAGTTGAGAAACATCACCAAATGTTCCCAGTGTAATGGAATCAGGTGTCCCTCTTCAGATGCCAATGGGTGAAGCCAAGATTTAGCCTTACAACCTTCAGATTTCTATACAAAAAGTTGTTATTACTTTTAGAGGCAGTAAACTTACTGCTTTCCAGGCCCAGTCCAAAAATTGTTCAAAGGAAAACAAGCACAAGAGAAAGTGACTTAGCCGTGGCAGCACTGACACCACTGCCTATGCCAATGTATATTCATAAGTCCTCAGGAATCATAAATTGAAGCAGAGATCAAGTCTTCTAAAAACAAAAGCTCTGTCTCACTTTTCTCATAGCCAGTAGGGAAAGCTACTTAGATCAGTCTCTGGTTGGTTTTATATTCTAAATAGCATATATTAAATATACATGTGTTTGCCTGTGCAAAAGGGTAACTATGGTGCCTGATTATGAATATGAAAAATATATGCTGTATATAATCACCTTGGTTTACACAGCCTGCTTAACTCATCCAAACAAGTACATCCATTCATCCTGCTTTATTATGTTGTTAGATCAAAAGGTGGTGAGGGGAGCAGTGGTAATTTTGAGGGGCTTATTATGACTGCTCCCATAGTGAGCCCACAAAGAGGGTTCAGAAATCTAGGCAGCAGTGTGGTTCCATTTCAACAAACTAGGGGGTTGACTACAAGGCAAAAAACAAAACAAAAACTGGGAACAATTCAGGAAGAATATCATTGGTCCTCATGTTCAGTGCACCAGATATGCACTATTTGGAAGGAGGGGGGCTGAAAGCTCCATATAGACCATGATAACAGCTTTCGCTGTTTTTCGCAGTCTTTTTTTAAAAGTATGGGAAATCCCACATACTTAGTTGTCTGATCAACCAGCAGTCATCTCAAAATAGGGGCACACAGCAGAGCTGAAATGTGATTGCTCATACTGTGGAGGCAGCCCAGTCCCTAAGCAGAAGGACTGGGCTGAGGGAGGGAGGGAGGGAGCAGGCAAGGGCCTTTGTGACTGCCCGCCTGTGCATCAAGTGTAGTCACAAAGGCCAGGCCTTCACTCGCTCTCTCCCTCCCTCCTTCAGACCAGCCATTCAGCTCAGGGATGGGGCAGTGGCTACCTGTCAGTCAGGGCTCAGGGGGGTGAGCCCTTCAGCAGTGGCCCTTCAGCTGTCCTTTAACAGAGGTGGTGGCTCTGCCTGTCCCTCCATGTCCACAGCGGTGGCAGCTTCCCGGGACTGGCAGTCCGTGTGGCGCACACCGGGTCTGCCCTGCTCTGCCCTTGCCCGCCCTGCCCAGCGCCTGGCCTTCATGACTGCCTGATGGATGGGCAGGTGGGCGGAGGGTCAGTTGGGGCCTGTGTGCCGGGGGGGGCAGCTGCTCCATTGCTCACTGGCTGTCACCAGTCCTTCCCTCAAAGTGGACTTCTATTTTAAATAAGTGTGCCTTTGACCGATTCTTCCCTCCTCAGGATCAGGGCCACGGGACCCACAAGGGCATTTGGCAGCTGGTCAGCTGAGAAGTTGGTGCCCATTCACCCACCCTTCAGCCCTAGGGGATCTCTGGATGACCACCCCCGCTGTCTACCACCTATTCCCTGGGGTGCATGCTCCATGTGGACTACAAACTCAGCTATTTTTCCCCTCACCAAATATGCAAATGCATTGTGGGCACAACTTGGGACAGGGCCAAAATGGAGGTAACATGACATTTCCCATATTTAATTCTCCCATATAGCTGACCCTTAGTTCTCACAGTTTTCTTCTCTCCCGAGGCCTTTACACTACACAATTACAGCACTAGATTTTCACTTTAATTGCCATGGCAACTTCCTATTGAATCCTGGGATTGGCTGATTAGAATTCTAATTAGAATTAGAGAGGACTATTTAGAATTCTCTGCCATAGAGATCCCCTAGTGCCTTGCCAAACTACAAACCCCAGGATTCCAAAGGATGTTTCTATGGCAGTTAAACTGGAATCAAAGTTCTAAAATTGTGTAATGTGAAAGGGCCCCAGAAGTGGGTCTTTCCTAAAGCTAAGGTATCTTAATTGCCCAGGCAAA
The DNA here is from genome assembly GCA_030847615.1 of Gambelia wislizenii. Lineage (NCBI taxonomy): Eukaryota > Metazoa > Chordata > Lepidosauria > Squamata > Crotaphytidae > Gambelia > Gambelia wislizenii. Next base: position 204,581,432 of record JAUMIR010000001.1, read on the forward strand.
ACAAAGCCATCCCACATATACTTTGGATTACAACAGGGCTATCTTATATAGATTGTGCACCCCCACCCACCCCCATATCCATGTGGATATGTTCTTGGACTTACTGCGGATATGTGAGACCATGGATAATAACGAAGACTATTGAAATGAATGACTTCTGGCCCAACCTCCAGCAAAAGCATACCATAGAATCATGCCAGAAGACCTAGAAAATGCCTAGAGAGGACATTCCCCCCCCCAAGACATGGATTAGTGAAACTGTGGATACTGGTCCCATGGATATGGGGGTGAATCTGTATATTGCACTGTTGCTAGGAGAATCCATTTTCCCTCAGCTTCTATGAGGATTGCATTGGGGAGCTCAGGGGGAACAGGGCAACTTTCTGGAGGTGGCAGATGATGTCAGCAGATAGTGACAATGTCTGGCAATTGCAAAATCCGAGCCCACACTGACCATATCAAACTTCAATAGCAAGGTGCCAATTGGTTCAATGGGAGAATGAAAGTAGATGTGTTAACACAAAGATGTGTTACATTGGCTGTCACTGCTTCAGGAGAGGCAATTAAGAATAGAGAAATGGTGGTGGCATCAATAATGAATGGGATAAGGCTATTAATTTAGTTAATCATAATCAATGTTGGAGTAATATATGTAAAGAAAGTTCAAAATACTTAATAAATGTTGGAACCAAAGAAAAACTTTTTTAAAAGGTCTTACACTTGTGGTATCTTCCCCCATATGAGTTGCAAAAATGCTTATGTCTTCTAATATATTTGGTTGGATGCATGGACCAAAATTATGCCAACTTTAAATATATCTAGTTGATTGTAAGCTTCCATAGTTTCATTATTAGGAAGACTTAGCAAATTACATTATAGATAAAGAGAAATGGAAGAGACTTTCTTGACTGCTACCCAGATACTGTCTACTAAATATGGGCAGAAAAGACAAATTATATTTTGGAAGAATGGAGAAAAATATATTTGGCAGAGAATATTGATGTATAAAAGTATACTTCAAGAAATATTGTGAAGGCACTATATATAATAATGAGAGAGTAGAAGATAAAAATTGTCTTTCTTTCCTAGCTTGATGTCTGTGAAATCTGTCTTAACACCTAAATTTGCCATGCATACAAAGGGAGACCTCAGGTGTGCATCTCAGTGGTTGGTTCTTTAATGCATTAATTGATTTCAGTCAGTGTGTGACTGCATCCTGCAATACCACACTGAATCACTAGATGCAAGACACCAGGCTCCTCTGGAGAAAGAAGACTCCTCAGAAGTGAAAGAGCAATCGTCTCAGGAGGAGGAATCCTTGAGGTTTTGTTTAAATACCCATAGCTGGGTTTGAGTGTATCTCTGGAGGGGAAAACTAAGCATTCACTTTTGGCATTACCTCTGCTGGAAGGACAAGGACTCTACACCTGTGGAGCCCACATGTGTGGGAAATCATACCTCTTATTGACTGTGTGTATATACAAAAAGAAAGAGAAAGCCTTGAGAAAGAAATTGAGAATGAGAATTCTCGTTGACTAATACTGTATATCAGGGATGGAGAAGGAGAGGTTGAATGGGCACAGGGGATGGTGGTGGTGAAAGAGATAAAAATTAGTGAGAAAGACAAAGAGTAAAAAGCACAGTTGCTATTTTGCATAGTGATTTTATCCAGATTTTAGCTATACTGCCCAGTGTCTCCTCACACCATTAGCTCACACAGATTCTCCATTTTAATTAAAAAAAAAAAAACCCACACACACAAAAAAACAAAAAACAAAAAAAAAAGTCTATAGACCTCTGTAGAAACCACAACATGAGGCTAAATATACAATGGATATTCTACCCAATTGTTTTTGTGAGAAGTAAGCCTCTTACTGCCTTCCAATGTGTTTAAGCAATGAGTGAAATTGCAGAGGCAATTCATACCATATTTGGGAGGGGGGGGTGTCTTAAAGATTTAAAGGTTGGTCCAGTGATCTCTGCACTACATTTGGACAATGAGTGTCTGTCTACACTACCTGGCATTGCTATTGAAGGGTTAAAGTGGTAAACCCATAAGGTGACTGATAGAACAGCTGGATACTAGCCAAGGTTTAGTTGGTTTAAGTAATGGTTGATTTAAAAATTGAGCATTTTATGATTGTGGGTTCTATTTATACCATGATTTGAAAGATGTCTTATCAAGGATTTCCCCATAAACTGATTATAGCATATAAATAAAATCATCATCACCACCACCATCATAACTACTATTACCACGATCAACAAAACGATAGCCCAGATTACATACAGTTTATTTTTATGGCTTTTCCAGAGTCATAGGAAGAAAGAGACTGAGAGAGGGATGGGGGATCCATTTATATTCTAAATCTATTCTCGTTTTTTTAATCTTTCACTAAAGAGGAACTGCACTTGCTAATTAACTACATACTACCATGTCAAAGTTGTATTAACAAAAGCTGAAAGTTAATGGTGGTTCATTATTCCCCCAGCTATCAAATTCTATCCCCTAGGGAATATTTAACTAGAAGCAACCATTTAAACTTTGCCTGCCTGAATGTTATTATTAACTCATGCCCGGTAAGTAATTCCAGAAGATGTACAGGTTGTTTGAGAATTTCCAAATTACCTTTAGGGTCTGGGCAGTTCATAATGAAATCAAAGAGGAGTGTTTATATTGAGCAACCATGAATATCTCTTGCTTACTCACTCTTCACCAGACATGCTGGAAAGGTTCTTCAGGCTCCCAACTCAGTTACAAGGTTTGGAGACTCATAATGCTTGTCTTTAAGAGAAGACATGCATGGGAACCTCTAAATTCTTCTCTGGCTCTGAATGAACTGGAGTGTGATTCATGTTGCCGTCCAGATATTTTTGGACTATAGGTCCCAGTGGCCTTGGACAGTGAAGCCATTAGTTGAGAATGCAGTGCAACATCATCTGGAGGACTGCATGATTCCCACATAACGATGTGAAGGGCAGGGGGGTGGGGAGGAATTAAAATCCTGACAAAAATGCCCCTTTGTTTTCCTAGAAATATTCTCGCATATATCATGGAATATTTTATTTTAGAATGATGCCTAAAATCTTTAAGACAGGGCTGGGTTAAGTGAGGCCCCTGAGATACATGCAGACCCTTGGCCCACCTTTTGACTCCTTAAAACACCCCACAAGTTCCCCAACATCCCCATTAAAAAAAAAAGGCAATTTTAGCACTAAAAAATCATACAGAAAACCTCCCTAATGCCTAAAAACATGTAAAAATACCCCCCCAACCACACAACACTGCATTATCCCTGCATATCTTCATTTTCTCAGCAGCTGCTCTCAAAATGGTGACAGGAAGTGAAAGTCTCTTCCTGTGACCATTTTGAGAGTAGCTGCAAAAGAACGCAGAGGCATTCAGGGAAAATGATAGCTTGTTACTCACATCTCATAATATGGGCAGTGATGGACTCAGAAGGCCTCTTCATGCCATCAGGAAGCCAGATCAGTGATCCTTGCTATAAAGAAAACCTCCACACATAGAAGAGGCTCTCCTCTTTAGACTGTTGCTCTTCAGTTGAGGAAAGACAAAAAGGAAGACATAATAGGTGGCACGGTTCCCTTCCATGTTTACTTAGTACTGTATACTATAGAATGTCTGAATAGAGCAGCCCATCCCTGCAATTTTCTAGAATCATTTCAGAGTTCTATTTCTCTCTAAGATGCTAAGCCTATATTCACATTTCAAACTCATTTTCTAAAGCCTATCCATTTCACTCTCCCGTCAGGGAATCAAGAAAATGTCATTTGGTGATAGCAGCTAGGCTCCTTTGAACAGCAGTTCACAGAAACTTCCCCACACCCTACTTTCCATAGGTTGTTGTGTGAAGCCATGACAATTCAAGTGTATAAACCTTCCACAATGCCAACAGTGTAGTAGGCTAGAGATAGAGCCTAAAATTCTTTTCATCGTTCAAAATTTGACATGGCCTATACCGAACCACTTCTTTATCTGAAGTGTGTGGATGCACCATTTGTGTTGCCCCTATTCAGATTTAAATCTTCCACAGCTTCTAAGGCATACTAGTAGGATACCTCCTTCCATTTAGTTTTCAAAACTGTGGTTGATGAGATCAATTAAATGATGTATGTAGAAGTAAGGGAGTTCAGTTGTAATAAAAGAGGCAAAGCTCACGTGGGTCAAGTTGCAGGAGCCTTCCTGATGAAACATTTACCTCTTTGTATTTCTGTTCCCAAAATTAAATAGCTTCTCCTGAATGGGGAAGAGGAGGAGAACATGAAAATATTATATCTTTTCTAATTAAAGGCATACTGCTGCTGTTATTGAGACCAGCTGGTGCTTCCATTTGACATCTGTCAACTACATTACTTTACTGCATTATCTGGCAATGTGTTGCTTCACACTAACATATTACAAATGCCTTGATTGGGCCACAACCCAGAGAGTCCTGCAAGATGTACACAAGCAGCATTTCAGTTCTTTGGTTGCAAAGTACATTTGGAACTCCCCAGAGTTCAGCAGGGCATTTTCAAATTATGCATGGAACTGCTTAGTAGTAAAAGGTATGCAGAAGGTGTGTGATTTTTTTTAAGCAGTTATGGTCACAAACAGTATTTGGTCAGTTCACTTCTGAGAAAAAAGAAGAGAGAGAAGGAAGAGAAAGGAAGAAAGCATTGCACATCACTGTGATATATCAGTTGTAGGAGAGATGTATCAAATAAACGTAGCTTTCCTGGAGGGAAAACAGGTGTAAATCAGTTAAAATGTTTGTCTGGGAGCCGGCAGTTTATCACCTAGGTGATGATCCCTTTATATTTTTACTTTGCTGTGTGAAACATAAAACAATTTGGCATGACAGGATGACAAAATGCTGCTTCTCCCATCTGAAATCTCTAGCCTCTCTGCGATTATGACTCAGATATATTTTACATTTGAGATTAGCATCTGCAAATCCCAAATCCCAGCACTGAAGCATTAAATAGCTGTTTGTACATTTGGCAAGGGAGGCTTTCCATTAAGATTTTTTTTAAAAAAAATACACATACACAAAATGCAGCAACCTGCACAAAATAGAGAAGATTCATATCTAAAAGGGACTAACAATAACACTATGCGGGATGCTGCACAGTTTATATTTTGCATAGAAGACATTGGGGGATAGAATTGTTTTCTAATCCAGCCTCTTGATGGAACAGGCTATCTTTTCAAAGGGGCCAAGCTGGAAGTTAATTTTGTTACAAAATAAAATGAGCCTGTGCTCTGTAGCATCCACATCTGTTTAAATCAGGCTGGTATCAACATGGTGCTCTGAGAATCTGTGTAAATATCTTGGTTCACTAACAGCTCATAAAGCCAGCATTAGGGCCAATCTGTTCTGTCAGAACAATCATTTGAACACAAGAAAAAAGGTAGCTGACTCATACTGAGTCTATCACGCTCAATCATGTCAACACTGACTGGCAGCAATTATTCATGATTTCAACTGGCCTCCCACCCCTTCTTTTTCTTTTGTAGCTGTACATTGAATAGGGATGTAACTCTTCCCTTATTTCACTTTCTCACTCAAAAATAAAGAATTTGCAAAGTTTTGTGCCTGGGAACTGCACGAAGCATTGTTTTGGTTTTTTCCTGCAAAGAACACTACTTCATTGGGGAGCATTTGATGTTTTGTTTTGTTTTTGGTTGGGCAAACCATTTTTAATTTTTTTTTTTGGGGGGGGGGTAAAATAGTCCAAAAGTTGAAAAAAATCTTGCAGCAGTTGGCCACTTTTTGATGGGGTGCCTCGTTGTATCTCAATATCCTGAACTATGATACCCTTTTTCATCAAGGACATTTGTCTGTATTCTTTATTTTGTGAGTATTTTTTATTTCCCAAATGCAGAGATGCTAGGAACGCAACCTGGGTCCTTGTGAATACAAAGCAAATTGCTCTACATTGAAGAACATATCCATCCAAGATGTCAAGTAGAGCATCTTTAGAGGAAATCTTCATATTAAACATCCATATGTGAGGCAGTCCAGAACCTTATCATACCCCACATGTGCCTACCTGAGGATTAAGGTCTGCTTAGGGGGAGTCCTTAATGTCCCCCCACCAGTGCATTGGGAGATTCTTCTTCTTGCTTGTCTTCCCCTTTCACCTTCTTTCTCCTTCTCATATTGCTCGTCCCCATTTTTGTCCCCCTTCTTTCTCCCTTCTTTCTTCTTTCTTTTCTCCCTTTTCCCCATTCTTCATCCCCTTACTCTTCCTCTCTCTCCTCTTCCCCTCCACTTGCTCCTCCCCTCCTTCCTCCTCTTCTATTTCTCTTCCTTCTCCCTTCTTGTTCCTTGTCCTCCGCTCTTTCTCCTTCTTATCCCTCCCTTTCTTATTTCACCACCTCCTCCTCCTCCTCCTCCTCCTCCTCCTCCTCCTCCTCCTCTTTCTTCTCTTCCTTTCCTCCATTCTTCTCCTTCTCAGCTGCGACACTCCAGCTGTGGAATGCTTTCCCCCTGGAGGCCTGACTGGCATCAACACTCATATCATTTAAGTGCCAAGTTAAAAACTGGTTGTTCATCAAAGACTTTGGGCACTATTAATTCATCCCAAATACAGTTATATATTATATATGCCTTTAAATGTGTTTTAATCTTTTAAATCTATTTTAACTTATTGCTGTTGTTTGATTTGTTTTAGCTTATTAAATTTTTATTGGTTTAAACTGTTTAATGTAACTGTTTAAACTGTTAAACTGTTAATGTTATTTGTAAGCAACCTTGTGATCTTTGATACAGGGCAGAGTATAAATACTTTAACGACGACGATGATGATGATGATGATGATGATAGAATGCAAGTGGAAAATCTCACAGATTGTCTTATCCTCCACAAGAAATGGTGTCTCATCAAGATATCGCACCTAAAAACTTGTGAACTGTTCTGAGATATGTTTTATTTTCAATTTTGTTTTAATTTTTTTTAAATGCCTCTGATTATGGGTAAAAGGAGCACAGCTGGCTTTTATGACTAGAGCAATAGCACTCACCTTCAAAAGTCAGAGTTTGTGCAAAAGTTTTGGGTTTTTTTTATGTGTGTAAGCTTGCAAAATTCCTCACAAAAATCCTATAGTTTGAAAAATTCCATAGTTTGAAAATATTGTCCACTGGGGAGAAGTTTTTGTTTCCAAGTGGGAGGATGACATACACAAAGATTTGTACATTTGGGAGGCTTACGTGACCTTTCTAAGAATCCACAAAACAATGTGCATATTTTAAAATGTGAATAGTTAAAATGTGTATTATTGAAAAATTACAGACAAAGTTATTTAGACAATGGGAAAAAGTTGTTTAAATGAGGTAAATTTGCAAAGATGTGCACATGGGGAAAATGCACAAAAATGTGCACAGATTTCATTGTGGAAAGACAACACACACATTCACATTCTGTTATATAACAAAAACAGGAAGAAAATGAAGGTGAGATTTGGGGAAATGTGGTGAAACTGAGGAATAGTCACATCACTAGCAAGCAGTGGTGGCACTGGGGCGGTGGGTGCAGAGAGATCGAACTCACCTGTTGGGAGGAGGGCTGACACTAGCCTTACTGACGCCACTGCTAGCAAGGGACAATAGGCACTCAGATAACACAGAGATAATACATCTTACATTATTTCATCCTTTAGTGAAGAAGAAAAAAGACAAGTCTTCTTTGTTTGTTATAGAACTGAAGTCAAAATTTATATCTGGCTCCACCTTTCCTAGTGCATACATGGGTCTGCAATGGAAGGTGATGTGAGATATTGTGGGACTATTCACTTTTCTGGGACCCATGGCTATTTGCCACCTTTCCCAGAACTTTTTTCTTCATTAGCCATTCAGTAGTGTCAAGAAATGTTTGCAAAGCTTGGTGAAGAATCCATACCTGAACTGGCTTGTCTTCCTCTTTATTTATTTATTTGCATTTTCTAAAATCATGTCTTTACACTAAAAATAACATTCAAGGCAGTTAACAAAAATTATCAAAACATTAAAACAACAGGACCCTTGAAACTATTACAGTGATCAAAAGACCAAAAGGCCAAATGATTAAAAGGCCACATTGGGAAAAATGTGCCTTAACTATCTTCCTAAAGGCAGTGAACTACTGCCTGTCCAGTTTTACTTCTTGCAAATTTATAGCCCCTCCAGAGGAGGAAAAAAAAGTGTTGGAATATTCCAGGTTTCGCTCTGATAGAAGCAGATTTCATTTTGGAGATCCACCTGATGTTTTCTTCACCCCCAAGTTTTTCCTGGAAACTCCTGGCATTTTCAAGGACTCTTCATTCCTACTTCCCAGGTCAGTTTAAATTAACCCAGTATTTTCTGAAATGAAATATATCTCTACTTGGCTATCTGTTTGTGTTATCATGGAACTAGCTAAGAGGGCCACTGCCAGTAAACATAGCTATTGTTTCCAGGACTCAGATTCAAGAGAAATCAAGCAAGAGAAAGAGAATGATTTGCATTCTCTTGATGGTCAAAACAAAATGCCCATAAAGTTTAACTAATATTGCTAAAACAGTTTAGCATTTTGACCGTAACTCCTGAATATTAATAAATAAGGCTCAGTGGAAATGGGTGAATATTTATTTATTTATTTCATTTACCGGTATATGTCATCTTTCTCCCAAAGTGGGACCCATGTTGGCTTCCAAGAATCATCAATTAAAACAATTACAATAAAATTTGAAACAGTTAAAATCACAGATATAGTTGTCCCTCCATATCAACAGATTTGGTATCTAGGGATTTAAGTATTCACAGCTTTAAAATATCTTTAAAAAATAATAATCCAAAAAGCAAACCTTGATTTTACTATCTTATATAAGGGACACCATTTGTGATGAATGTTGCTGTCCTTGAGCAAGCAGGGATCACCAGCATTTAGGCCATGATATTGAGAACACAGCTGTGCTGGGCAGGGCACCTTTCTAGGACGGAGGACCATCGCCTCCCAAAAATAGTACTCTACGGTGAACTCGCCACGGGTCACCGTAAAAGTGATACAAGGACTCCCTGAAACAATATCTCAGGCTCGGCCAAATTGATCACCAACAATGGTCCACCCTGGCCTCACACTGGGAGGCACAGAGACGCACTATCCACAATGCTGCAGCCTTATTTGAGAACTCACACCAAACAAGTCTTGAAGAGAAATGACAATGGAGAAAGAATCACAACCCAGAAACATCACCCAAGGAGACCTTCTGCTGTGCTTTCAGCAACCGAACATTTATCTTGGATTGGGACATTTATCTTGGATAAATAAATAAACATTTTTATTTATTTATCTTGGATTGGCCTTTTTAGTCATCATCGTGCTTGCAGAAAGTGCAGGATGAGTCCTTCCTGAATCTTCGTTTATGAAGAAAAGCCAGAGAGAGCAAGAGAGAGAGAGCATATAATGGGACTTGAGTATTCATGGATTTTGGTATCCACAGGGGGTCCTGGAACCAAACCCCAGCAAATATGAAGGAACAACTGTAAAAACATTTTAAAATCATTTAAACAAAGTTTAAAAAGATAAATAAAACATCCATTAACACCCCCCCCCCGCACTGAGAAGGCTTTCTCTCGTGTCCTCAGCAGATGAGCTTGTGATGCTGGATAGAGGGAGAGAAAACCTTCCTGTGTGGATCTCAGAACTCTGGTAGGTTCATGTAGGGAGATACAGTCTTTCAAACAGTCTGCATCTAAGGAGATTTTCACACGCTGAAAATATTGCTGCCAGAAACCGGGACAGAAATATTTCTGTCCCGGAAGCAGCGCCGCGGTTCGCACGCTCACCTCCCTCTCCCGTTGTTCCGTCGTCCTCGCTTTGGTTTTTTTCCTCTCTCTTCCGGAATATTTTATTAACAGCAAACTCCCGTTAGTAAAATATTCCGGAAGAGGGAGGAAAAAACCCAAAGCGAGGACGACGGAACAACGGGAGAGGGAGGTAAGCGTGCGAACCACGGCGCTGCTTCCGGGACAGAAATATTTCTGTCCCGGTTTCTGGCAGCGATATTTTCGGCGTGTGAAAATCTCCTAAGCCTTGTAGGGCTTTATAGTTCATGACCAGCACTTTGAATTATGCCTGGAAATGAACCAGCAGCCAGTGAAGCTGTTTCTGTAAGGGAGTTGTACACTCCCTATAACAGGCCCCGGTTAGCATTCTGGACCTGCTGAAGTTTCTGAACAGTTTCCAAAGAAAGCCCTACATCGAGTAGAAATGTTGCATGAGTCTATGGACTTTATCAGATGTGCCATACTGATGCCTAATGATCGTGAAAAGGTGCGCATACTATATGATGTCATCCTTTCATGATCATGTACTGTCAAAAAGCCATTCTATTTTATTGACAGCCCAAGTCAGCAATGGATCTCAGCTGGTGCTTTGTTGCCAGCATTGCTAGCATTTAAATCCTTGCACATTGTGCTCACGTGAATATAGTGTCAACAGAACACTCACGGGTGAGATCGCAACAGCTAGGAAGGGGACAGGTATTATGAACCTCCCTAGTGTACTTGTAATTTTTTAAGTTTGTTTTTGTGCTTTGCTGTACTTTTTGTGTCTTAATTTTATGGTTGTTGTTTTTTTAATTTGCCATGCTAGCATCTTATCTTAAGAATCCACGAGATTTGGAACCTGGAAGTAAATGAAGCTCCATTTGTGCTTCGTTTATGCCAGGGATTGATTCTTCATTGATGCTCCTAAAGGTAGGTCTGGGGGGTGTATTTTGCCTGCATAAAAACGCCACAATTTATACCAGCAAAAGAAAATTAATTGGGGTGGTCTGATAAAGTCCATAGACCAGAAATGTTGCAAGAATCTAGATTATCAGTGATTGGGGAGAGGAAAAAAGGAAGAACACAAAGGAGGGGAGTGAGGGAAACCTGGGATATTTCAAGAAAGAGTTTGGATGCAAACTTGGACGAATGCAGGTAAGATCAAAACAAAAGGAACTGGAAATTTCAGTACCTTTTTTTCCTCGTGGAGGAGCCCTTACCTAATAGGAGGGACTAAGCTTTCCTGTGCATCATGGGAGTTGTTTCTAATTAAACATGTAGAAGAGGGATGTGAAATGTGGGGCTATCCAGGTGTTTTTGGTCTCAGCTGCAAATGGAACACATGGTTCACTATTAGCTATATGGGCTATAGCTCATGGGAGTTGCAGTCCACAATACCCAGGTTGCACATCTTCCTCACAGCTGCTTAAAAGATGATCAATCAATGTGCCCAGGAATAGATAGAATTCTTTTATTTCAAGTTCCAGCCTTGATAAACTGGAGCAATCCAACAACAGCATGGGTTTTTTTAAAAAACAGTACGACAGAGAATAAAACTTTCCTTTTATGAAACCATCCTTCAAAAAGAGTTTGGCCAAAATGCCATTGTGACATTCTGCAGCAATGAAAAGCGATCCATCTTTGCTTTGTACCTTAACCAGGCAAGGTATCCTCTTCATTATTTTCTCCCAAACAGGATCTTCTGGAGTGCTACCTTTGAAAGTCCCCTTTATCTTCATTAAAGTGTCATGCAAGCCGACAAAACTTTTGTCATTGAATTCCAGCAGTTCTATGAGGCTAACAAGTTCTGAAAGTTCTGAAAGAAAGAAGCAATATTTGTGAAGAATCTAGAACACAGTAAATTATTCCTTCCCCACTTTCTCAAGGGCATCTTTATGGCTGTGTGGATCTGAAATTGAGAAAAATCAAAGGAGACTACCAGAGTGGCTTTTCTCCTCATCACTTCCCAGAAGTAGCTTTTTTCGAGTTGCAAAAAGAGCAAAATTATGGATTATAAAACAAAGCCTTGTGGGTCACATAACCTCTTCGAAAAACAGCAAAATAATGTAGCATGATTCAGAATTGACTTATCTTTTCACTTCTACTTACATTTCGGCAGTGAAATGTTTTTTTAAAAAAAGGAACTAAAGAAGAGGTTTATGGGAATACATGGTTCCTGTGGGGGAACTGAACAGTCAGGAGTACAAGAGATCAGCAAAGATGAAATACAGCCATGTATGTGGCTTCTCTTTTTGCTCACCTATAGATATCCATGTACACAGATTACTGTACAAGTATTTTGCCACATCTCAGACTGCCCAGTTAAAAGATTCCTTACAGAAAAGCCTCAACCATTTCACTATAAATAGCACAGCAATATTATTCTTATTTTAAGAGTTTTGTCTTAAGGATGTAAGGTTATTACAATGATGATACTGAGAACAGGCAGCAGGGATGTAGCTGCAGGGAAGCAAATGAGAACCCCCCAATAGGAATTCTTCCCCACCCCCATTAAATTTTCTTTCAATCCCCAAATTGAAGTAATTTAAAACTTTAGTTGAGCATTTAGAAATATAGTATAGGCATTGAAAGAATAGGGACAGGCAAAATTACTAAGGCAATGTGAACGTAACAAAAAATATCAGTTCTAGGTGTGAATTCTGGGTGTGTCTACACTGCAGAAATAATACAGTTTGATACCACTTTAAGTACTGTAGCTCTGTCCTATGGAATTCTGGAATTTGTAGTTTTACAAGGTCATTAGCCTTCTCTGCCAAAGAGCCTCACAAAACTGCAAAAAATAAAAAATAAGAGAAAGATCAAAAAATGACAGCAAGCACAAAAACACAGTTAAAAAAAATACAAGTAACCCAGGGAGGGGGAGGAAGGGTGTCACCTTCTTGTCCTGATTGCATCCGGAAGTGTTCGGCACGGATCTCCCACTAACACTGGCATCATGCCAGCATAACAGGGCACCTTTTTGCTCACCTGCTATTCCATGACGGGAAAAAAATGGGTGATCTATTCACGGCTTCAGCCATGAATAAAAAGAAATGGGGGCAGCATGGAACCAGCACAGGATGAGGATGACGCCGTCTGAAAAATTGGCCCTTTGGCAATCTCCTGGCATTTGTGTAACACTATATTAAGGGCGTCTGATAATCTCCTAAGTCTCACTCTCTGCAATACTAGAAATCTGGAGAATGGAGGAAGACAGAATTCTTATTTGGTTGAGACAATGACGTCCTTCCTCCCTCCCCCCCAAGCTACACCCCTGCAGATAATTTTGATACCCAGTGTAGGTGAGTACATTGCACATGATAACTCCTGGACTGGAATAATGGATAGAATCCATCCATGTATGCAAATTATACAGGAGGTCAAAAATGGCTTCAAAAGGATTGCTCCCCAGACAAACTTGCACAGGTTTGCCATTGATATGATATAGAAGGTGAATACATTTGTACATATATTCCAGTGTATCTAGGTTGAAGCTTGTCACCATGATTGTATTCCTCCTTCATAGGTATTCATTCTGTTTAAAATGTGTGAAAGGAGCTTTTTCTTTTGACAGAACAAATTATCTGGTCACTCAGTTATTTAACTCATAGGCAGGTTACTGAAGTTCCCCAAAACTATAATACCATAACAGCATTAAAGGAAATCAAACTGAATGCCCTACCAAGCTAGATATGTCAATAACTTTGGTTAATGGCTGGGGTATAGATAGAGATGGATGGGGGGGGGAAATGCTCTGGGATTTGCTATTGGAGGAGGAGTATTTAGAATGCATAGCCATTAAACTGTTCTAGTACCAAACTACAAACCCCAGGATTTCACCTGGAGCAGCCATGACAATTAAAGGGGAATCATAGTGCTATAACTGATTGAATATCAATATAATTATTGATAATCAATATAATCAGGACTGATTGATCTTGGCAATGGAAAACAAGAACCTTGACAGGATTCAGCTTTGACAGATTTGTCTACCCCTAGTTTTAGAGTGATCACAACTTAGAAAATTTAATGTTTTGGTCATACTGGTTGGGGGATTATGGGAGCTGCAGTCAAAAAAAGCAACTTTGGGTTTGCCATTTTGTAATGCGTATGTCTTGAGATGAGGTTTATCAAAGGAAAACTGCTTAGTGCATGTTTGCTAGATTGTTTGAATTTACAGAAATATTTACTTTAGATTATGTGCAGGAGTTTTTCCTACATCATAACTATAACCTATGATGTGTGTATAGCTGTTGCATGGAGGTCAGGGGTGAATACAGTCTTACATGCATGTGCAATCATCATCACTAGCACCATAGATTATACAGCAAATACTGAAATTCCCACATTTCTCCTAGTGCAAGCATTATTCCCCCCCCCTTTTTTATTGTTAATACCGACGTCAATTTGTGGAGGAGTCTGCCAGCCACTTCCATCTGCCCATATCCACCACTGATCACTAGTTTAAGCTTTCTCAATTTAGGAACGGAAATGGAATTATTTTTTCATTGCCTTCTGCCCAAGTCACTGGCAGCCATATCAACATTTCCATCTGCTCTTTTTCTCCAGATTAATCCCACCCAGATTTGTATTTTCAGGATTCTCATTAAATAGAAAGAAATAAAGGCCATGCAAGACAGTATCCAGCAGCTGACCGCCCATACACATGAAGCATTTACATACAGACACATAATTCTGTGCCCATATGTATGGCCAGTATTATCATATGAATGGACTTCCTGGATATTGCCAGTACGATCTTTTCCTTTTCTTTTCCCTTTTTGTTTCTTGTCTTGCTTACAAACAGGGATGTCATGATGCTCCTAAATCATTGAAACGACAGTACACTCTGTAGTTTATTCAGAGCTAGGCTGGAGGCAACAAAATAAGATGTCGACACATACATCTTCCAATTGTCACCTTGCATCACATTGCACTTTTCGAAGAGTACAGAATGGTGACAGTTCCTCCCGTAGTTGAAGGCTGCAATTGCAGTTTCATTACAGTCTCGATTTTTTCCCCTTTGCCTTCCATCCTTTCTCTCAAAGCCATCCAAACCACTTCATTTTGTTTTTAAATTGGTAGGTTATTTCTGAGGCCAACATATGGCTACCCCACAAAAGAAACCTGAAATAAACTGAACTGGAAGTTCAGCTTTTATTTTCTTATACACAGTGCTCCAAAAGTTTTAACATATGCTGTTTTCTGAGCCTCAGCCAACACTGTGTATGTGTGTGTGTATGTGGGGGGGGGGAGAATACACACATACACACACAGAGGATCATAAGGGAGCTGCCAGACTTACCACCCTCCCAGAGGCTGTTTTGTGGTCCTGGCTGGTCCCCTCCTCCATCCCCAACCACGTTGTGGGGAAGGGGCAACATGGCCTCTACCATGTTGCTCTTCTCCTTCCTAGCTGGCTTTGTGGGCCAGGAAGGGGTTTGCAATAACCAATCAAGACAAGCCAGCTTTGCCCTGATTGGTTGGTTTAAAATGGCTCCTGGCCAATCAGATGCCTTCTTGGGCCTTGCTATCTGATTGGCCGGGAGGTGGGGCTCTGCAGCCTTTTGCAGCAGTTTTCACTCTGGTCTGGTGGTTGGGTATACATTTCCAACCTCCGCACTGGACTAGCCAGTGGCTCTTTAGGAGCTGAAGAGAACTGAGCTCCGGAAGAGGAGCTGAAGAGGAATGAGTACGAAGAGGTCAGCGGTGGTGATGGAGCTCGAGGAGGCAATGGAGGTCCCAGAAGTGGGGATGTGATCTCATCTAGTGGGGTGGCAGCAGTGCTCAGGGCCGGCAGCTGGGGTTGAGCCATGGTGGCAACGGCGGCAGCTGGAGTGCAGCGGAGGGCAGAGCACTGGAGACAACAGTAAGTGGAAGGGCCAAAAGTGGCAGCAGCAGCATTTGAGGCTTGCAAACAGCAGCAGTGGGGACTGGCAAACGGTGACTGTGGCTAGGGCCATCAGCCTATGGCTAAGCAGGCCTCCCTCACTTATGGTGGCCATAACCAGGGCCATCCAGAGCATGGGAGGGTGGTGACTTTGGCCTCTGTGGGTCTCAGCCACAGTCCAGACCCAAGGGGGTGGTGAGACCAGGGCCAGGGAGGCTGCCTGGGGGAAAGGGAGGACAGACATCTGAGGGTCATGGAGCAGAATTGGTAGCCAAGGTGGGCAGCCACACAGTAATGCCCATGAGCAGCAAGGCTGCGAGGCAACATGGGGTGCTGACTGAGGGAGTGGTAGCCAGGCATTGGGGGTGAAACAAAATGGGTCAACACAAATAGCAGGCTGGCAGCCAGGTACCAGCCCCCTCATTTCTTTGCAGGCTGGACCCAAAAGGGCAAGAGCTGAAATTACTGAGCTGAAATCACTTGGCACAGCCAGCAGGCGGTGTCCACA
Organism: Gambelia wislizenii; assembly: GCA_030847615.1. NCBI lineage: Eukaryota > Metazoa > Chordata > Lepidosauria > Squamata > Crotaphytidae > Gambelia > Gambelia wislizenii. The sequence continues at coordinate 204,597,620 of JAUMIR010000001.1, forward strand.
AGCTGATATCACTCTTTTCCAGCAGGGAAGGGGCTTCTTTTTTCCAGCAAGCAGGAACCAGCATTATCCTGCTGTGGGGCAGGGCTGCACAGGACTATCATCTCTTGCTCAAGCAGGGGCTATTTGCTAGCTGGGTTCTGATGCCTCATAAGAAGGTGGCACAATCTTCCAGGCCTCACACTAGAGACCAGGTGGGTAGAACCCCTCAGTCCTGGGCAGCCCTTGCTCCAAAGAAAATAAATGCTTCACTAATGGAGACAAAAGATGCTGGGCAGCCTGGCAGCTCAGACAGCACACTGCAGTCACTCATAAGTCAGGCAGAGCCTCCTGACCTGGAGGAACTGTTGGAGGCTATCACATTCATTGTGGAGCAGCTTGTTTGGCTGTGGGACCAAAGGTCAATGGGCCTGCAAGTTCCCACTACATCACAGAGCTCCAAGGAGGTTAGCAAATTGGGAACATCACAGGACTCTGAGGAGTCTGACGAGCCTTCAGCACAGTCAGCTGGAAGTGGGTGGAGGTGCCATTTACCATCACACAGCAGTAGCAGCATTGTTTCATTGGGTCACTCTTCTTCCATGGAAAGAGACAAGAGAGGGGGAAGCACAAGTGGCAGGAGGAAGAGAGGCAAGAAAGGGTAGAGGAAGCAGTGCTCCAAGCACAGACAGGGACTACAGGTGAGGAGACTACAAGCGAGTCATCAGGGGAGGAGGACGTGGACATGTCCAAGTACTGGAAGGCAGGTGCTTTGGTGCTGGGTTTTCCTTGGTGGGTGCTCAAATTGCGCACGCAGTTGGCCCCAAGGGACCAACACCGGCATGCCAAAAGGCAGAAGGTCCTCCCTCCTCCCCAGCCCTCATGTTGTTCAAGGACAGTGAGGACCCCCCCAGGGATTTTCCTGGACAAGAAGATTTGAGATAAGATCCTCAAAGGCTATTATGTTGATGTCTTCTTCCTCATCAAGCTGGAAGGTGTGGAAGGGAGGGTGTCCAAGGGTGACAAGAAAGGCTCTGACAAAAACAAAGGGGATTCTGTTGAGCATTCATTCAGCAATTGGATGATGGGAAACACAGTGTTCATGGGGGTGTTACAGATGGTTTACCCTGATCAGGGCTGGCACCTTGCCAACCATCAAGTGAATGTGCACAAAGCCAGGGCTCTGGCTGGTGATGCAGAGGCCATTGAGTATGACACTGAATTTTGCAAGCGAGCCTCACGTAGTGAGAGCACCAGATGGGATCTCCTCAATGACAAGCTGTGGCTTCTCATGGTGGGGCCCCACATAAGAGGCAAGGCAGATGGTACCAAAGCACCTCACAAAAAGGACCTGTACCATTTGGTGTGCTGGGAGTGCAACCTAGGTAAATGCTTTCACACATGTTGCAAGTTTGAGCACAGTTGCAAGTCCTGCTTTGGCACACACCCGAGAATCAATTGTGCCCATTCCGCATTAGGACATCAGTCCTTTCAGAAAAGCTGCCCTGCTGCCTCCAGCATCAAAAAGGAAGCAGGGTTAGGAACCAACACTGGTCAAGGGAGTGCCAAACAGAACTAGGGATGCGAGGGCACTGAAAGGCAGCATTGCGTTCACACCGGTGAAGCTTCACGCTCTGCCCACTCTTCTAGCCCTCTACCCTAACAAAAAGATGGTTGCCTTTTTAGCTGATGTTTTTTCCAAGGGTTTCCGGATCTCGGTGGTAGGTTCTAGGGTAGTGTCTGATTCGGGCAACCTCAAGTCCACATCAAAGCTGCCCAGAGTAGTTGCAGGGGATGCTTTAATCAAGATTTCCTGCGTGGCAGGGGGTTGGACTGGATGGCCCTCGTGGTCTCTTCCAACTCTACAGTTCTATGATTCTATGATTCTATGAAAAATTGCCAAGGAATGCGACGTGGAGAGGGTTGCAGGTCCCTTTGCAGAGCCACCAATGGATAACCTCAGGTTTCCCCCTTGGGTGTGGTCCCAAAGAAAACACGGATGAGTACAGACTAATCACCACCTGTCTTATCCCTAGGGGTATTTGGTCAATGATGCCATTCCACCAGAACTTTGTTCTGTCAAGTATGCCTCCTTGAACCACACAATAAAAATGATACAAACATGTGGTCATGGGGCACTTATGCCCAAATGTGACATACAATCTGCTTTCAGGTTATTTCCGGTTCACCCTGAATTCCGTTGTTTATTGGGTTTCAAATTTCAGGGCCAGTGGTATTACAACATGCCATTACCTATGGGTTGCACCATCAGTTTTGCTGCCTTTGTAACTTTTAGCACATTCCTCGAGTGAGACTTGCAACACAGGGTGGGGTCCCCATTTGTCACTCATTACCTACTACCTAGATGATTTTTTCATGATTGGGCCGGCCAGCGGGCCAGAATGTGGGTATCTACTTCACTCCTTTCACGTTTTGGCACAAGAAGTTGGTGTGGCCTGGTACCTGAGAAGACTGTTGGACCTTCCACAGTGCTAGTTTACTTGGGGATTTTGTTGGGTTCCAAAAAAGGGGTATCTTGTCTACCAGCTGACAAATTTGCAGGGATTAGGGAGTGGCTGCTGGACCTCTTATCTCGCAGCAAGGCCACTCTTAAAGAGGTGCAGTCCCTATTGGATCATCTCAATTTTGACTGCAGGGTGGTGGCACCAGGGAGGGCATTTTGTGCCAGACTGGCAGGTATCATGAGGGGCATCAGGTCACCTCATCATTGCATTCAGTTAACAAAAGGGGTTAAGGAGGATCTCAGGGTCTGGTTGTAATTTTTGGAGGGCTACAATGGTATCACTTTGTGACAGGGATGTAAGACACTGGGGGCAGGGTTGCAGGTCCATTCTGATGCAGTAAGAAGCCTAGGGTTTGGGTTTATGGGCATTGGTGTGTGCAGCATGAGAATTGTGCTAAAATTTGTGCTTGTCTGCCTAACATCAAATATTAGCTTCTCCACCTGTCACATTCCAGGTGTGTATAACAAGATTGAAGATGCATTGTCTCAATTCCAGGACACTTGGTTTCACACATTGGCCCCAGATGTGGACCCAGAGCCAGCACCCTTTCCTGTGGAATGATGGAGCAGTGATTCTAGGGACTTCTTCAGGTAGGACGTACCGTGCAAGAAAACTCCGGAAGTTGCCCGTGAGTAAAATATGGCACAGCTGATTCCAATCATACATGGAAGTGACACGGACGATGCCAAGAGAGGAACGGCATCGTCCAAAAAAGACCCCCTGCCACGCGACAGCATTGTAACTATTCCGGAGTCTTCTTGCATGGTAAGACCTGTCTGAAAAAGTCCAAGGACTCCTCAACTAATTGGCACCACCAACGCAGGTGAGCTATAGGAGGGCAGTTGGCCAATTCTTTGCCTTCAGGTGGAGGAACAGATATGGGAGCTCCTGGCCCACTTCAGAGCAAGAGGTGTTGCATTATCTAACTTCTTTGAAAGATCAGGGATTGGGTCTTCATTCCCTGTCTCTGCACATGGCTGGCATTTCCTTCTTCAGCAAGGAAGCAGGCTTTGGCGACCCTTGTGCCACCTTCCTCATCTGAAGGGCTGTGCAAGTTTGGTGGAGAATGAACCATCAGAGGACGGATGCCTGCAGGCCAATTTCCTTCAGTATCCCATGCAGGCTGGTGGCCAGACTTGGCAAGGTTTTCTGGTCCAAGTACGAAACACTGTTATTCAGCACAGCCTTCACCATGGCTTTCTTTGCTGCCCTGTGAATTGGTGAGTTGGTGTGTAAGTCCAAGAGGGACTCATCTGGCAGAGTGCTGCACTTGAGGGATGTGGCATTTGGAGCGGATGCTCTGTGTTCCAAGTCTGATGTTCCAAGTACGGTGTTCCAAGTCTGATTAACTTGGAAAAGGAGCATCTCTGCATTTGCAGGGTTTGGTGAATTCATTGCCATGCTCAGTGGAATCCATGCATAGTGTGATGTACACAGAACACAAACTCTGATATCTTCAATAAAGTTCTTTATTGGAATAGAAGCATGTGTAAGGAACAGTGTCAAAGCTGCATACTGAAGACCAAGCTTACAATCAGGACAGATAAGGTACACCCAGCGTGAGAAAGCAGAAAAGGGAGGGTAGAACTTCAAAGCACACTTCGGAGGAGCGAGACCTGCCAGGCCATCTGGCCGGCCTTGAGCTCCCAGGATGAACAGCGTTCCCATGGTAACCAACATCTCCCAGACATTCCAGAGGCCCAAGGCAGAACCAGTCCCAAACCATGAAACTGTCAGGATCCTCCATGAACGCCACTCTATGCCTTAGAATTCATGGATGACCCTGACACATAGGTTCTTAGCTAAGCACCCTGAAGTGTCAGGCCCCCTTTTCATCCATAGGGATTTGTCTCCAATGACCCGGTACCAGTTCATGAGTGTGTTGTGGGCTGCTTTGAGGCAGCTGGGCTTGCCAATGGAATAGTTGGGTGGTCATTCCTTCTGGATTGGGAGCTACCACAGTAGCGGCAAGGGGCCTGACCATAGGGATTATTAGATGTCCGGGTACATGGCACTCTAGCGCCTTTGCTGGGCACATACAGGCAAATTTGGCAATCCACAATGCTTAAGGACTGAGAGACTGGTCTCCCTTCACTCAGGGCAGGGCATGTTCCGGACTCATTTGTGGCAGCTGCCAAGGGTTGGTGGAAGGCAGGCCTAGGTTGGGCCACCTTTATGTGGCAGTTGGCATGAGTTCTGATCCAAGGCCATCAGTAACAGGGAGAATCTCTGTCAAGTTCATGGTCAAGGTCAATGTCATGGAACCCCCTTTCATTGGGTGCCATCTATCTACTTGGTGGTGGGAAGGGGGAGGGATTGGGGAAGGGATCAGCCATTCAGGACCCTGCCCAAGACTCCTCCTCCTTCATCAATGGTGATTGTCAGCAGGAAGGCTGACAGCGGTGTCATTAACCAGCATTTGAGCTGATAGATATCTGGATCTGAAGCCATGTGTTTGAGCCAACCATTGCAGCTGTCATCAATAAAAGTTGTGCCCTTTTATTGCCAATATATATCATCTTACGTTATCAATATATTCTTTTAAACATATATTGTGTCTGTCTTTATTTGGGGGAGAAGGGAGAGAGGGGAAACATATCTGGCCAGGACACGCAAAGCTAAAGCTAGAATTACCAACACAGTCTAAACCTGCTCTAGATGGAGTTTTACAAATCTGTTGTCTGGGAGCAATGCAAGTGTTATTACAACATCTTGCTTACTATTATTTGAACTGGGGAACACAAAGCTTGGAGATCTCAGTATAGGATGTCAAAGGAATGCTGTGAGACTGAAGCTAAAAGAGGACGCTGTGAAGGATACATGAACACCACCAAGAGAGCAACCTAATGTTTCTATTCTGTCTCTCCCCTTTAGTGTAACCATGGCTTCTAGATTCAAAGCTGCAGGACTTTTAGATTAGTAACGTTTTAGCTTCATGTCTTCTACTGCCTCACTATTGCTTTGTGCCAAGGTCCAATCCTCACACTAACTTGGGGTAGAAATGGATTTCCCAAACAACAGTACATTATAGTCAGTGGTCCCTCTTGTAATGCAAAATATTTTTAGAGACCCTGGTCTTGAATGACTCTCCTTGAAAGGTATGGCTCTGCATACTATCATGCTGAGCACTGTACTTCAATAGGTACTACTATATCACTGCCTGTAACATTCTTGTAGTACTATGTGACCCCTGCCTACCATTTGTGGGGGACAGTGAAACTCAAAGGATGACAACATGGAGCTTGTGTTACTAGAAGTCATTACAATAGGAGAGAAGAGTAAACGACACATGTCTGTTTGCTACTTTGGACAAAAAAATCTGTGTCCTTTGCAATGTTATTTCTAGCTTGATTTCACCACTATACAACACAAATTCAAAAGCTTCTACCATTTCCCCTATAGGTACAGTTGTCACAATGTAACTCAACAACTAAGAATGTCTACATAGAAAGAATAGCCTTCTCCTACTCCCACAACAAAACACAGATAATGTTTCCTAATATAATCTATAAAGAATTATCTTTATAGGCTCACTCCAATGTCTGTTAAGTCCAGAACTCTGCCCCACAAATTAGGGATGCTGTGAACGTCCACTCACTCATCCATCCATCTTGTATTTCAGGTTTTACACATTAAAATCAAACTAAGACTACAAGATAGTCCAATCAATAGAGTGATCAGCAAAATATTTAGTTGATGAATCAGTGGGGACCAATTATAATCAGTAAGGGCAAATTTTATTAGTGATGAGGTGATCGCATTTGCTTATTTTCCAAGTCTGTTTCAATTACGATGCATTATTATAATATGGAATAAAAATTACATACTAAAGTTTGGGTGTTCCTTCTAACAATATGGAATATTGTTTGTTAATTTTAGTTAAATTTAGCTTACATGCCATAAAACAAAACACCAGTTTGTGAAGTTTGACCTCTTTTTCTTTTCCCCCTCTTTCTTTTAAAATATTAATTGTTTAATCTCCTTGAGGGGCCCAGGATGGAACAATGTGAGACAGAGCCTGGTTCAGAGAATGTGGGAAGGGGCCCAAGATGGACAAAAGTTGGAGGATGGGGTTAAAAGAAATGATGCACCCCAAAACGTGCAGTGGGAGTAGTTGAGCACTTGCACTTGCACTTGGAAGGATATGGAGGAGAGACTTTCCCCAAACTCTTTGCAGCCAGAATCAGAGGCTGCCACCACTGCTGGGATGGGTGAAGTGCAGGTGTCGGCCTCTCCTCCTCTTCCTCATGGTGGCTGCCCTCCACATTGTCTCTGGGCACTGCTGTTCTTGCCTTCCTGTGTCCCCCCACCACCATGCCAAAAAAAAAAAATGACACTGCCACCATCTTGATTCACAGTTATGCGAAGGTAGAAAACACAGTGGAAACTAAACAATGCTGCTGTGAATTGGGAATAATGCCCAGATAAAAGCATTATTTCTTCTCATTTGGATGAACCCCCTGTGCCTGTTGGATGCAGCACTACTGCTGCAAGAAACTGGAAGGCAAAGCCAAGAACTTCACAGCACAGCAAACTGACTAGGCCCAGAGCTGATGGGCATGCTGACTGGGGGATTCAAGACTGACAGGTGTGTGTGTGTCTGGACTTTATCAGACAGACTAAATATGGTATCATAAGAATACCACATAAATGTGAAAGGGTGCGTGGATCAGACAACATCACCCTTTTGCATTTATGTATAGTGAAAATCACGTAGTTTTTAATTGATGGGTTAAGCCGTTAATAGATCCCCTGTGCTGCTTTTGAGCTGGCATTGCCAATGTGTGAAACATCAGGCCATTTAAATCTTGTACTTACCCCGCCAATGGCCAGACTGACCAGAACACTTCAGGGTCAGATCAGGAAATCCAGGGGCTGGTTTACACAGCAGATTTATTGCGGCAACTTGCGCTTTAATTCTTTTCCGCATCTGTGCCAGTCAGGTTTTTTTTTCCTAATTATGCCGCTTTTTTGTTCAGACTTGAAAAAGTGTGGCGGGTGTGGCCTCCCAAGCAGACAAAGGCTGTATGGGGAAGGGCATAGACCCTCCTTTGAAGCCTTGCATTTCCGAGCTAAAGACTCACAGACTGCCCAAATAGCAGGGTGGAAGATCAAAGAAGTGGCTCTGTCTCTGTGTCTCTGTAAATCTGCCTGTAAATGAACCCACTCCCTGAAGCAGAGGGAAAGACCTTGCTGCCATGCCGTGGATCCTAAGGTGACTCTATCACATGTTTTTCCAGTATGATTTGTTTAGTCAGGGTTCACAGACTTGCAAAATAGCAGAGGATTTTTGACTCTCTGTCCCTCAGTTCCCCCTCACCCCCTCTCTCTCTCCCTCCCCCAAGCAGAGCTGACAGATGGGAACTTTATGACTGAAAGGTCTTGGGAATCCTTTTTCTTGGCAGACTTTCTACAAAATAGCAGAGAGGATTTTTCAAAGTTTCCTGATGCTACTGAACACAGTCCCTCTCTTTTAAGCCCACCCCTTACATCATAGCAACCAATCACAGTAAAGATCTGCGGAAGCCCTTAACGGAATGGTAGTTTAGACTGCCAATAAAGCGCTACATTGCAAATATACCTGCAAAAGTAGCGACATCCCCTGGCACGCTATATTTGGGTGATTTACCTTCCCCCTTTCTGAATGAGGCGATGCTGTGCTGCGATCTGTGGGAACTATGAGCTATCTTAGCGGTATATTTAGAGGAATATTTGCCCATGTAAATGACCCCCAGGTAAGTTTTGCTCTTTTTATGACCCTCCCTGGATTACTTGGGACCTTTAAAGTGTGTTAAGGTGCTTGGCGTAACTTTAAATGTGTTATTTTTGTTTTTATTTTTAAATTTCCTATGTGACAAAGTCTCACGGGATTTTGAGCAAGGAAGTGAACGGGGCTCCATTCACTTCCTCTTTATTGCTGGGGCTGCCTTTGCTGGGAGAAGAAGGTAAATGTGGCGGGTGGGGGGTAGGGCATTCTTTTGCTGGCATAAAAACAGGGTTTTTTTTATGCTGGCAAAAGAACATTTAAAGGGCAGTGTCTGATGAAGTCCACAGTCAAATGCATAAACCACAGCACCATGCTGGCTCTCAAATAATGATCTGTTCATATCAAAGTATATAATCATGATATTTGAAAGCAACTCTCAAACATCTCCTGGGTAAGCCACCAAGAGGCATTGTATGCAAGAGGAGGAAGCCTCTGAAAACAGCCAAAGAGTGAAGGTGGGCAGGTAGCTGGGGAGGAGGGTTCTGGTTGTAATTGGCACTGCATGCCCTCTCCCAGCGATTCAAGAGACTTTGAGGGAACACGCAAACTTCTGGGGCCTGGAAAAAAAAATCATCAGGAGCTATATCTGTTCTTGTTAGCCCAGAAAGTATTTTGGGAACTTATTTTTTTTCCTAAGTTCTGAACAGGCTTTATCCTTCATGACCTAGCAAGTTAAATCTTGCACACCAGCCCTGTGCTGTCTGTAAAACATTGCTTAGTACATGCTAGGTGATTTCCAATGCTACTTACCCTCATGGTTCATGCATTTGGGGCTGGCCCAGGGTGTTTTGATTCTGAGGCAAAGGACAAGATGGTCCCTCCTCCATTCCCTAATCCAGAAGGCAACTGGACTGGCAGGTGAATCTTATTTAACACTGCCAATTGAATGATATCTTATATCACAACTATGGGCCAATATAGGATCTACAGAACAGGATGTGTAACACACACACACACACAGAGAGAGAGAGAGAGAGAGAGAGAGAGAGAGAGAGAGAGAGAGAGAGCTCTGCAGTTCAAATAAGAGGGATGGCCTTTGCACTCAGGAATAAAGGTTGGCAGAAGCTTTCACTCCCCCCCACCCCAAATGTCGGCCACTGAATGTGGTTGCCTTATTTGCTTAATGGCAGCACCAGACGTGCATTTATTTATTTGAGGTCTCAAGCAGGTACAAATCAGGAGGTGGGTTAAAGCTCTGTGGCCTGGGCAGTTTTGCATGTGTTTCTTGAAGAGCATTTTCTTTTCTTGTCTCATAGTAAGCTGTTTTTTGATAGAACCATTTCAGAAAGCACCTCTGTAGTTATGGGGGTGGGCTGTTTTTAAAACAACAAGCATCAAACAGCATCACAGGATACATGTCCTAAAGGTTCATTTAGAGTAGCTGTTGATATCCTTCTATGTCCAAGCTTAGAATAAATTCATGGCAGCAATTACACTGGAAGGGAAATAACTGAAAAATGATATATTTTTTTAAATGTACTACTTGGAGTTGGGCCATTCAGGATGCTGCGATCACAAGTTATTTCCACCAAAGAAATGAAAGTATATTTGTTTAATCTGCTAACAGCTGGGTTCTGGGGAAAAGAAAAATAAAGACCGACTCCAAATAGTTTATTTTATAGATTTGTGAGTTGCATTTCTGTCTTAGGACTGTCTACACCAACAGGAAAATCCAGTTTACCTTGCTTGGGGTTTCCCTGGTCTGCAGCCACCATGGACTTCACCACATTCATTGAGGTAAGGTTGGGGGCCCTGGTTCCCCCCCTTCCCCTCCTGCATGCAAACATATGTATGCCTTTCCCCATAGTTTAGAGGGGATTCAGACACCCTATTAAGCAGAGGTACATAACTATATGGGCATGCTGGTATGCACTTCTCCAAACAACTGCCTCATATGCCAAATAAATGGCAATGAAGGAACCACTAAAAAGTGAAATTGAAACAGGGGAACAGTTCACCTGGCCCTGGGAGCCTCCTCCCAATCTATTCTGCTCAGCTCTCCAAACTCCTGCCCCTGGCAACAAGCTGGTATGGAGCACAATCTACACACACACACACACACACACACACACGGATATCTGGATTTTCCACTCAAATCCAGAGTAAATCCCCATTTATTGTGGTGTAGATTAAAACCCTAAAACACTGAAAAGACCGGATTTGAGCCATATGTCCAAACAGCTCGCTGTGAAAATGAGATTAGGTTGTTTTATTTGGCCAGTGTAAGAAAAGCCCTTAGATATCCTCAAGTGAGCTTTTTTCCTAGTGTAATCTTATATTACCAGTGTGTCTCCTACATGTTCACATGATCACAGCCTTTGAACCCTTCAAAGGGGTTTTGTGACCCATTAAGGGTTGGATAGACTGAAAAAAGATTGGCAGCTACTGTATGTGTAGAGAACATATTTTTCTGACTGCTGTGCTGGAGAATTGCTTGCCAGGTAGCATCTGCAACCCAACTTGAAATGTTCCTTTGGGGATGGAGGACTTATGACATAATTCATCCAGGTATTGTCATTATTCACAGAATGTACCTGCTTCATTTAGCTGAACACATGCAAATGGGATTTGAAAACAAAAACTGACATGCCGAAAACACTGATAGAAGACAAGCTGTAAAGCACTCAAGGGAGCTGATCAAAATCCCCCTATTGACTGTGGTGGGCTTTGTATCCTGTTGTACTGTCAAAGGAATTCAGAGTATAAAAGCTACCCTACAATGGCATATGGAACAACATGGTTTTCTGTTGTGTGACCTCTTTCACAGCAATGGTAGGATTAATGTACTTTACATTTAATGGCCTTGTATACCACTGGGGCAATAGTGGAATAAAAGATAATCAGAGGAGTTCATATTTGTAAATTACATGAGAGCAATTCTGTCCTCCCTGAATGATACAACTAGGAGGACTGGTGCAAATGAAATACAGCCTTTGCAGAATCTGGAAACCTTCAACTGTTCCCAGAACAACTCTCAGAACCCCACCCCACCCTACCCCCAGCTAAATGATTGTTAGTGATACTGACTGGGGAATTCTGGGGATTCTAGTCCAAAAAAAAAAAAAAGAAAAAAAAAGGTTTTCAAGTTCTGATTCTGGTTCTAAGTTTTCTTCCACATTTTCATTCTGTTCTGATCTTGTATAAGTTCTGTTTGTTTCAGGGCAGAAACGCATACATATTTAAATGGTCTATCAAGCCCTATATGATGTGGGGCTGGACTATCTGAAGGGACAGGATTTTAAGATCTTTGATGGAAGCCCTTTTCTCAGTTTTGCCACTTCTGGAAGAACATCTGACATGGATGTAAATATAACCTTCTCAGTAACTGCCCCCAGATTCTGGAACTCCTGACTGCAGGATGCCAAGGGAGACCAGACTGGTTACCTTTCTTTCATCTTTCCACTGACAGGGAAAGTCCTTTTTTACTCTGGCAGGTCATTGCCTGTTAGTTCCCTGCTATTGTAGAGGATCGAACTGGCTGGGTCCTGGTCCTCTTCTATGAGTCAGGACTAGATAAACATATCAGACACCAGCAGCTGCTTTCCTCCTTGGGCAAACAGAAGCTCCTGAATCCAAACTGGGATCATAACACCCGTGGCAAAAGATCAAAGTGGGCAATCATGGCAGAGGGCAGTTTTAGGAGATTATCAGATGAGTTAAAAGTGGCATTACATGAATGCCAGATCGCAAAAGGGCTCCCTATTCACATGACATTGTTCCCCTGTGTTATGCACCTGTTCTGCTGCCGTTCTGCCAGCGCTGCTTTTTATTGATGGGAGAAGCCATCAATAGCTCCCCCATTCCATTCCTGTCACGGATGCTCCTGTGAGTGAAAAGGTGTCCCATTATGCTGGCAAGATCCCCCAGTATTAATGGGAAGTCCCTGCCAGAATACTTCCAGGTGAGATCGGGATATCCAGGTAAGTGATACACTTTTTAAAACTTCCTCAGTTTACTTGGAAGTTTTAAAGTATGTGTATATGCTTTTTAAAACTTTGTTGGTGTATTTTGGTTTTTATATTTGAATTTCCCACACTTGTGTCTTCTCGCAAGAATCCATGAAATTTCACTCCAGCAAGTGAACAGAGCTCCATTAGAGCTCCATTCACTCCTGGGCTGCCCTGTCGTCATTAGAGAAGGTAATTGTGATGGGGAGGTTTATTGTGCCAGGACAGGGCAGGTAGTGGAGATTGTGGGACAGGAATGCTTTTTTTCATTCCTGTCTGATAATCTCCTTGGTCTCTTTGTATCTGCATCAAGACAAGTCACCTCTTTTTCAGCTGAAATTTGGAACTGGATTGTCACTTGTTCTTCTGACCTGTCAAGGCATTTGGGAGAGGGCTCCTATAGTATTTTAAAGCAATCTACTGACCCTGGAGGATTCCAAGGATTTTATTAGACACACTAAATACATCATCATAATGATGCCACATAAGCACAAAAGGGGTGCGCGTAAAGATGATGTCACCCTTTTACATTTATGTCTTGTCCATAAGCTTATCTATTTTCTTTTCTTTATATTTTATTTTTTCCATTTTTCATATTATATTTCATACAAACAAATTAAATTGCATTTTCCATTTTATATACTTGTACATTAGCATCATCCACACTTATAATAAAAAAGAAAGATTATCTACGACTTCCTTATTTTGTCATATTGACATAATAAGACTATGGTTACATTTTAAAATTTTAAATGACTTCTGATTATTTTAATTCTTGTATAACAAATTTTGACTCTCCATTCCACTTTACACATTTCTTTGTTTTTTACCTCCCTTCTGGGCTCCTTATTATTTCTATATCACTATTCTTCCTTGTATTTCACCCTTGTTTTGCCAATACTCTATTATTTGTTTCCATTCTTCTCTCAATTTAGTCTCTTTCCTATTCATAGTAATTTAGTCTCTTTCCTATTCTTAGTAATTTGTTTTTTTAATATGTCTAATTCCAATTAATATGTCTATTAATCTGTTTTTCCATTCGTTTATAGTAGGGCATTCTTTCGTCTTCCTTTTTTTTTTTTTTTTTGCAATGACTAATCTAGCTGCTGTAATCATGTAAAGTAAAATCCCCCAGTGCCTGTTTCCTTTCTTTCCTTCTAGTTCCTTAATTATATTTAACAAATACATTTCTGGGATTAAGTCTAGATTTATTTGTAGTATTTCTTTAATTGTCTTGTGTACTTTTACCCAAAATTTCTTAGTATTCTTACATCGCCACCACATATTTATCAGTGTTCCTTGATTTTTTCCACATTTCCAACAGCTGCTTGTGATAGTTTTATTCATCTTACTTAACCTCCTTGGTGTATAATGCCAAGGCAATTTTTATATAATTCGCTTTCAGATTTTGGCAAGCTGTAAATGTAAACAATCTTTTCCTTGCTTTTTCCCAATCCATCTATATTAATAGGATGACCTATATCTTCTGCCCATTTTAACATGTATTCTTTTATGTAATCCTGTTCTGTTTATCTCATTAATAATAGCTTGTAGAATTTTGTGATGGCTTTGGATCTTTTCTCTTCCCTCAATATTTTATCTTCTGCCCATTTTAACATGTATTCTTTTATGTAATCCTGTTCTGTTTATCTCATTAATAATAGCTTGTAGAATTTTGTGATGGCTTTGGATCTTTTCTCTTCCCTCAATATTTTATCTAATTCATTATATTCTGTCTCGAATCCACCTTTTTTCTGATCCGCTGCAAATTTTTTCTTTTAATTGCATGTAGGTAAACCAATTTAAGTTATGTTTCTCTTGTAATTCTTCCTTTGATTCTAACATTATTTGACTGTCGTTACCTTTCCTTCCAATATCTGAGTACCTCAGCCAAACATCCATCTTATTCCATCTTGATAAGAAAGCCTCTTGAGGTGATATCCATAGGGGGATTTTAAAATAGAATACATCTCTGACTTTCCCCAATACTCTCAACAGACCCTTTCTTACTCAATGATTTATAAATCCTTTGTTGGCTTTTTCTTTTTCATAAAACAAATAGGCATGCCAGCCAAATATGGCATTGTGTCCCTCCACATTTAACAGCTTTCTGTTACTTATGTTAACCCACTCCTTGAGCCACACTAACGCAGATGTGTGATAGTAAATTTTAAAATCTGGTAGGTCACAACCACCCCTAAATCTTGTATCTGTCCAATAACTCCATTTAAATCTAGCTGTATTCCGTATTCTTTCCCCATAGAAAAGTTTATAAATCTCTTTCCCATAAACCAAACATTTTGGAGATTTTCACACAGGGAAAATATCCCCGGAGAAATCGGGACAGAAATATTTCTGTCCCGGAAGCAGCGCCGCAGTTCGCACGCCCACTTCCCTCTCCCGATATGCCGTCATCCTCACGCTGTGTTTTTTCTTCCCTCTTCCGTAATATTTTACTAACGGGAGTTCGCCGTTAATACAATATTATGGAAGAGGGAAGAAAAAACACAGCGTGAGGATGACGGCATATCGGGAGAGGGAAGTGGGCATGCGAACCGCGGCGCTGCTTCCGGGACAGAAATATTTCTGTCCTGATTTCTCCAGGGGATATTTTCCCTGTGTGAAAATCTCCTTTGTCACTATTCAGAATAGGCAGGTTTTGAAAAAAGATATAATACTTTAGGAAGTATGACCATTTTTATCGCTGCTATTATCCCAAGTAAAGCTAGTCCTAATTTATGCCATCTCTCCGTCTCCTTTTTAATTTCTGCCCAAGTATTTTTATACTTGTTATCGAATAGGTCAGCATTCCGTTTTGTAAGCCATATTCCTAGGTAACTTGCCTTTCTCTCTGCTTTACACCCAGATATGCCCATAAGCTCTCTCTCTTCTTGTTCTCTCATATTTTTAGTTAATATAACTATTTTTTCCTTATTAATTCTAAAACCCTAGAATTCCCCAAATTCCTTCAAATTATCTAAACATTTTTCAATCTGTTCTTCTGGATCTTCCATGAATATGATCATATCATCAGCAAATGCTTTTAACTTATTAGTATAACCTCTTATTTTTATACCTGGTATTTTTTCGTTTGCCCTTGAACTTCTATTTAATACTTCTAATACCAGTATGAATAAGAGAGGCGATATGGGGCTTCCCTGTCTTGCTCCTTTCTCAATTTTAAATGTATCTGGTCTTTCTCCATTGATTATGATTTGAGCCATCTATTCTGTATATATATTTTTTTGTATTTTCCTATAGAAATTTTCTCCCAATCCCAACATATACTATCGAAAGCTTTTTCCGCATCAATCATCATCAATCTCATTTTTTTCTCACTATGAGCTTCAAAATATTCTAATATGTCCAGCACTATTCTTATGTTGTCACTTATTCTCCTTTCACATATAAATCAATTTTGATCTTCATCTGATATGATCTCTTTTAGTCTGTTAGTCAATATCATGCTATATATTTTATAGTCTGAGTTTAAGAGAGATGTAGGTTGGTAATTGCTGACCTCTTTTCTGTCTTTCCCTTCTTTTAATATAAGCAATATATTTGCATTTTTCCATGAATCTGGTATCTCATTTATTTTAGTCTCATTGAATGTTTTATAGAGTGGAACTGCTAGCTCTTTCAAACTTTTTATAGAATAGTGCCATGAATCCATCCAGCCCCAGGGCCTTATTCATTTTCAATTCATGTATCACCTTTGATATTTCTACTATTTATATTGTCTTATTTAATTTTTCCACTTGTTCTTTCTTCAATTTTGGAAAATCTTGTTTTTCTAAGTAATCCTACATTTTTTGAATTCTTCCATTTTCCTTAATTTTTGTCTAAATAAGTTACTATAAAATATTCTAAATCCTTCTATTATTTCATCTTCTTTTGTTGTCAATTTCTCTCCATAATTTATTTCTGATATCAATTTTTTCTCTGCTTCTTTTCATAAAGAAAAGAAGCTGATCTATTTTCTTGACAGACAAAGCCATCAATAGATTGGCTGCATTTTTATTTTATTTTATTTTTTGCTGGTATTGATAACATTTGAAACCTTGCATTCCCCCCACCCCTGATTTTATTACAATGTGAATGTCCGGACCGGCCAGAACACTTCTCAGTGGGATTGAAACATCCAGGTAGGTGATGCTCTTTTTATGACCCTTCCCAGTTTGCTTTTACCCTTTTTAGTGTGTTTTTGTGCTTGTGTGTACTCTTTCTTTCTTTCTTTCTTTCTTTTTGCTTTATTTTTTGAATTTCCTGTGCTAGGTATTCTTGCGAGAATCTTCAAGATTTCAGATGAGAAAGTGAACGGAGCTCTGTTCACCCCTCCATCAATGCCAGGGCTGTCTTTTCATGTGGATAGGAGGTAAGTGTGGTATGGGGGGGGGTTTCCTTTTGCTGGCATAAAAACACCACAAATTATGCCAGCAAAAGAACATTTTGGGAGGGTGGTCTGATAAAGTCCCAAGGGTGATACTTCCATTTTGGGGGGAGAAATTTCATTCCTCTTCAATTAAATTTTGGAGGTAGTGGGGCTCTGGAGAGGGTCAAGGGCTTGGAAACTGCAGAAAGGAGGTTTAGGTGCCTCATGCAGCCTATGAATCACAATTGCTCCCCCTCCTCCCAGATTACAGCCCATTTCCATCTGATCTGGATTCCTTTTCCCTCTATCCCAGCTGCTTTTTAATAAAGAAGAAAAAGCACTCAAGAGCGAATTATGATTAAATTCCATGTCTAACCCCTCTCAGTAGTTAATTAATATTATAATTGTTAATTTTAAAGTAACTTTTTACATTCCTGTTTCGCATAACCAGCTGAAGAGTTACTTTCTTGCTATTTAAAATAAAACAGTATATTACATGCTACTGACAAGACACACTTCACAGCAGCCTTTGAAAGAGCACTTGGAATTCTTCTTGCATCATTTAGAGAGGATAACTATAATAATAACTAAACAGACTTATCCTGCAAAGGTAATGATGTTCACCCCAGTTAAGTGATATTTCTAATGTAAAGTAGTTATAACTTTTTTTGGAGTATGAAATAATGCAGTGTGGCTACAGTTGCCCCCCCCCATCCATGGAATTAATATCAGCTGTTTCAGTTATCCATGGGACACAAAATAGGGACACACCATACAGTTGCCCTGGAAAATACCTAGTAAAGTATCCTCTCTAGGCATCTTCTAGGTCCTCCAATGAAAGTCTATGGCATTATTTTCTTTTTCTTTTTACTGGAAGTCCTTTATTGTAATAGGGTTTGCTGTTACCCATGGTTTCTGGTATCCTTGGTAAGTCTAGGACCTGAACCCCTGTGGATATGGGGGTCTGAATGTAGTTGTTATTCCAAACTAGATATTATTATTAATTAATTCTTCCAATGGCAAAGTAATTTATTTTACCTTACAACTGTCACTTCATTATGGTTAACTTCACACCTTTTGCTGTATAACTGTGTACTTTGAAACTCTCAAGTTGAATTTTTATTATTCAAAATTATTCAGGGTTATTATTATTATTATTCAGAATGCTTTAGAAATTATGAAAGGCTTGGAAATTATGTCTTCCACAAACTGTCTGATCATCCTTAATAACTGGCTGTGCTGAGTGGGGCTGATGGAGTGGGCCGCTCACTAACATCTGGAAAGGCATAGATTGCCCACCCCTGATTTAGTGGAGAATTGGGGGTACAAAAAAGGTATTCAGAACTTACCATGATGCCATGAAGCAACCATTCTTCCTCGTTCCCATTGCTTCCTTTGCTATAATCTGCAAATGAAATCTGTTGTATAATACTTGAAAGGGGAGGGAGTGAGACAGATTGGTAGAAATGAACAGGGGTGGGGAGATGGGCATTGTTTATCCTGCTGCCTGAGCTATTGGCACTAGGAGCTACACTTCTGTGTGGGGGGGGGACATTACAAGCATATGGACTCCTCTGAGCTCTTGTTATAGCAGAGGAGCTTCAGTGAGTGAGGGTTAATCTTGCATCATTCAAAGTTTCAGGGTATGAGAGAAGAGAGCAAAGTGCCAATGAGGGTACTTGTATTCACCAGGAAACATAAGATATAGCGGTGCGTTTTCTCAGGCAAGGCATTGCCATGCAGTTCCAGAGCTGGCCCCTTTCCAATGTTTGCTCAGAGTGCATCATTCTTCAGGGCTGTAGGAAGAGTTGTCGCTCATCCAACACAGCATTCGCCATGCATAATATGTTGAGTGCCTGCAAAGGTTTGCCTGGCCAAGAAGTAAATTAGAGCCTACACAATACACACAAGTAATTTCCCCTCCTCTGCAACAATTTCACTAAAAGGCCTGGTCTCCTTTACTAAAATAATACTGAAAAACTGTGCTTTCATCTTAAAAATGGTTTCCAATGAAGCCTCCGAAAATTTGAGTTTGTGATTTTGCTTTATTTCTGATTTTCTCCTTCCTTGCTTCCTTTTCTGCAAAACTTTAGTCACTTTTCATTCTCTTGCCACTTCTTTTGTTTCCTTCACAGTTATGACTTAAAAATATGTGTGTGCACACAAATACATTCGGCCGCCGTATATGTAGAATAGGTTTTTTAAATGCAGAGAGGTAAATATGAAGGCTTTATGTGAATTGGAGAAAATGGATGCCTTTCTCTTCATGACACTTATTCTTAGTCCTTCCTTCAATTAACTGCTCTTAAAATTTGCAAATCATTCTTCTCTTGCAGTATCCCATATCAAGCAAAGAGAAATCCCTCCACATTCTACTCCTGTTTGTTATTGTTGATGTGTGTGTGTTTATTCTTCTTCAAGTCACCTTTCAACCTACGGCAATCCCATTAATTTCATAGGGTTTTTCTTAGGGAAGGAATACTCAGAGGTGGTTTTGCCATTTCCTTCCTCTGAAATATAATCTACAACACCTAGTATTCATTGGTAGTCTCCCATCCAAATACTAACCAGGGTTGACCCTGCTTAACTTCCAAGATCAGACAGGATCTGGTGCCTTTAGGGTATTTAGGCCTTTGTAGTTGTTTTGTGCCTTTAAGTCACTTCTGACTTAGGCAATCCTATTACCTGAATTGCTTGGGGTCCGCGGGACCCTCTAATATCTTAATATTAATTTGGAGAATGTAATTAACTCAACTTGGCATGCAAGAGGCCGGGCAACGGCAGGATGTTTTAACCTATGTATACTGGTAGTAACAGAGGAGAGTCTAACCCAAAGGTACAATTAAATAATCTTTATTGGAAATTAATATCAACAGTATTCACACAAACACTCAGGCTTCAGGCATTCACACAAGGCTATTGATAATACTAGGAAGTATTTGGATAGAGGAATAGAGTAAGGGGGTAGGGGCTTATACTGTACTGATCCTGCAGAGCTGAGCTTGTGAAGTAAACTGACAGCAGGAGGGTCCAGAAGATGGGATGGCTACACGGTCTGATGAGAAGTTGAAAGAAAGTAGAACTGTGCACACTTGGGTGGTGTTTTAGGGTGATACTTATATGAAATAATTTCCCTAAGGGATGGGCTTCTGAGTGGAATGCAATGTTTCTCAGAAGTTCCCAGGACTAGACAATGGGTTCTCCAGCAGAGGTAGCGATTGTTGATAGGTGCTATGTTTGGAATTGAATAGGAGCAGGCAAGGTCTTTTGTTGGAAGGAAGGACCCATTTTACAAGCATCAAGGACTCTGCTATCATTGGGTGGATTAGTGAATTACTCACTTCCAGGTGAATGGTCTAAATCAGAACATGGCAGCTTCCTATCACTTGAGACATAAAGGAGGAGAAGAGTTGAGTATAAAGACATCCCTTGCATGGTATTGGACAATCCAACATGTATATTTCCCTGAAGCAGACTGAGCATGTGCGCATATGCATGCATTTGTGTGTTTAGCCTGATATCCTTTTACTCTCTTTGGCTTCACCCAATTTGGGAATCAACCCATTTTTCTTGGATTGGGGGCATCTTGGAAAACCTGCTAAAATGGCAAAGAGAGAGTTTAACTGAGAGCAGTTTCTGCTTTTTCAGGTAGAGATGAAAGGCTTATCAAAGTATTTATTTTATTTATTTAGGTATTTATATCCCACTCTTCAGTCAAAAGGGCTCTCAGAGCAGCTTACAAATTGTTAAGCAACAGCATTTTACACATCTACATTGCTTAATAGCATGCAAGGCACTAAGCAGTTTCCAATGTGTGTTCACTAATTGCACCCACAAGCTGGGTACTGGAACAGGACTTCTTATCTATTTCTTCTACTATTTAAAAATTGTCTGCTGTGATGGCAGCTTTGGAGAAATGACAACAGGAACAGATCTCTCATCATACCCATTGTTACTGCCGCAGAGACACTCTGGACATGACACCAGTGGGTATCCATGTTAGTGGGGTGTTGAATCCTTTCTAGGCTTTAGTCTGAATTTTAAAGGATCTCTTCAGGGTACTCACTCACTTGGGAATAGGCTTCAGCATCATGGATCACTCTTTTAAAATTCAGACTAAAACCCAGAGTGGATTCATTGCCGCACTGACATGGACGCCATCAATTACTGCCGTGTGATGCCTGCCTTGTTGCAGGAATCAAATTGAAGCTTTAGGAAGGGCACTGTCCCCATGTCATGATCTGAGAATGGGGTAGTGAATTGAGGACTATTGTTTCAAGGTACACACACACACACACACACACACTGAAAGCTAGAATAGAAACACTTAACTGAACATGTGTTGATTCTCTTTACAGTGCTCCAGTTTCAAGAATAGCTTGCATTGCACAAAAGCAGCAAAGATTATAATGAAAAATCCATAGTGAGTCTTGTGTTTTTCTAAGTTAGCAGCATGTAAATTAAAATCTGGGGGAAGAAAGCAGAAATAGAACACAAAATGAGATGTATTCTTTCATTGGCACTGTGTATTCGGAGTGGGCCTTTTTCCTGTGCATTTTTTATGATTACATTTGCTCATTATAAGCAGAGAAGCACATCTCCCTTTGTGATAGATAATAACCACTTTCTTTTTCTTCCCTGCTGAAAACTGCTTGAATTGGATTAACATTACAGCAAAGCAAACTTTTCACGATTTCCATTTCTGAAATTCAAAATTACAGGAGACTCGAGTTGGGAAGTGCCAGCAATAAAATTTCATGTCAGGAACTGACGGCCGTATTATTACTGTTGCCTCTGTAGCTGTGGTCTTCCATTTTAAATACCTTTAATGCTCATAAATGTTTCATTATTCTTCACTCATCAATATGCTCCAAAATGGTTTAGGAGAACTGATTTGCTTTCATGCAGCTCCTAAATCATTTGGCCCCATTCCAGATGCTTGGAAATACAAACATAAGCTCCACACCCCTGATCATCCAAATTAGAGACAGTGTGTCTATGCTGATCTAGTCCAATGCATTAGCCATGTTTACCTGGGAACAATACAGGGAAAACATTGTAAAGAAACATATTGGATATGCTTCCATCAGGATTATGGCTTTTAAAACTAATATAAAGTCAAAGAGGGGGTATAGTTACAATGAGAGAGAGAGAGAGAGAGAGAGAGGGCATCTTCTCTGAAATGCATATATACCTTTTAAGACTTTTTTTGGGGGGGATCTCTTCACATATGGGGAAATGTTTGCAAAGAGACAGATACTAAGGAGAAGAGGGTAAGCACATCCATTGCCACAAAGGGGCAATATTTCTACCTCCAATGTAGTCCTCAAGGCCAGCTCTACCATTAGATAGAGAGGAACTCTGCTTAGCTTGCAGATGCTGAAAGATCATAGAATCATAGAATATAGAGTTGGTCATCCAGTCCAACCCCCACCATGCAGGAATATACAATCAAATCATTCCCGACAGATGGCCACCCAGACTCTCTTTAAAAACCTCCGAAGAAGGAAACTCCTCCACACTCGGAGGTAGTGAATTCCACTTCCGAACAGCTCTTACTGTCAGGAAGTTCTTCCTAATGTTTTGGTGGAATCTCTTTTCCTGTAGTTTGAACCCATTGCTCCGTATCGTAGTCCCTGGAGCAGCAGAAAACAAGCCTGCTCCATGCTCAGTATGACATCCCTTCAAATATTTAAACATGGCTATCATGTTCCCTCTCAACCTTCTCTTCTCCAGACTAAACATGCCCAGCTCCCTAAGCCGCTCCTTATAGAGAATGGCTTCCAGATCACCCACCATCCTGGTCACCCTTCTCTGGATACGTTCCAGCTTCTCAATATCCTTCCTGAATTGTGGTGCCCAGAACTGGACACAGTACTCCAAGTGAAATCTGACCAAAGCAGAATAGAGTGGCATAATTACTTCCCTTGAACTAGACAGTATACTCCTATTGATGCAGCCTAGAATCGCATTGGCTTTTTTAGCTGCTGCATCACATTGCTGACTCTTGTTCAGCTTGTGGTCCACTAAGACTCCTAGATCCTTTTCGCATGTACTGCCCTCAAGCCAGGTGTCACACATCCTGTATCTGTGCATTTCATTTTTACTGCCCAAGTGTAGTATCCTACATTTCTCCCTGTTGAAATTCATTTTGTTAATTTTGGCCCAGCTTTCTAATCTGTTGAGGTCATTTTGGATTCTGATCCTGTCCTCTGGGGTATTAGCTACCCCCTCCTAATTTGGTGTCAATAAGTTGTTGGAAAAGAGAGTTGCATGTCATAGAGCTTGCCCTGCACCCTTTAAGCCACCTTTATGTTTTCAGGAGTAGTAGAAAAGCACTGAATACCAAAGTCAGGATTGTATTTCCAATTTCTATGTATTGTTGTGAAAGCTGGACAGTAACAGAACCATCTCATTTGAAATGTGGTGCTGAAAGAGAGCTCTGTGAACACCATGGACTGCCAAAAAGACAAATAAATGAGTCCTAGAACAAATCAAGCCTGAACTCTCCATAGAGGCCAAGATGACTAAGCTAAGACTGCCATGCCTTGGACATATCATGAGAAAACATGACTCACTAGAAAAGGTAATTATGCTTGGCAAGGTAGAAGGCGGTAGAAAAAGAGGAAAACCACACTACAGGTGGGTAGCCTCAATAAAGGAAGCCAGAGCCCTGAGTCTGCCAGAGTTGAGCAGGACTGTTGATAACAGGGTGACTTGGAGGCCTCTCATTCATAGAGTTATCATAAGTTGAGTTGACTTGGCAGCAGTTAACAACAACAAGAGTATGTTATCCGAAGGCCAGTGTTGAAGAAAGATGTAACTGTCAATGCAGTTGGATTTTGTACATGGAATGGCGAGGTGCGGGGAGACACCTTCATGTTCTTCATCTCAGATAATCCCTGCTGGTCCCATTTCCAAGTCTGGTCAATATTTTTGTTCCCCAATCTAGTTACAGAGATGGATAAGTTAGCAATGTGGATCAAATAAAAATGTTTTAAAACTTTTAAGAAAGACTGGGAAATGTTTATTGCCTATTTACGAATGCATTGGGGACCAACCTTTGTTATTGGCTTAGAAAGTTAAAAACAGATATAGAAAACTGAGAAATATAATCATTAAGTCACAAAAGTACAATTTTTAAAAAAAATAATAATCAGGAAGTACAGTAGAATTTTGATTAAAACAGTCTCCAGCTAGGAGTAGGAAGACATAGTAATGTGTAGATTGTAGTTTCTGTACTTTCATTCTTTTTCTTTCTTTATGTATGTGTATTTTGCATTTTATTTCTTTTTTTCTAGTTAATGTTTGTTATATACAAATAATTTGGTCATTTAATTGGAATGTTATGTTTGTGTTTTAGAAATATAGAAAAATATATGTGTTTTAATAAAATTATTGTCCAAAAAAAGAAAATATTGGTCCTGTGTGGTTGATGTGTAAAAGGCAAATTCCACATTGAGGATCATAGAAAAAATGAAAATAATAATACCAATATTGAAACACTCTTATGAAATTCCATGATGCAACCACACTTTGAAAACATTGTACAGTTTTTGTATTGGTCTAAAGGGAGTTTGTAGGGCTAGAAAAGATACAGTAAAGGCCAACAAAAATGATTAGGGAATTTATCAGACAGGGAAAATATGGCATCATCATAACACCACAAAACCGTGAAAGGTCACGGGGATCAGATGACATCACCCTTTTGCGATTATGTCCTGGCCAAAATCTGGTGTTTGCAATTGACAGCTTAAGCCATCAGTAGATCTCCCTGTTGGCTTTTTGCTGGCATTGCCAGCATGTGATACTCTCTCTCTGGCTTTTCTTCACAAACGAAGATTCAGGAAGGACTCATCAAGCTGATGACTAAAAAGGCCAATCTGAGATAAACAAGTCCAGTTGCAGAAAGCACAGCAGAAGGTCTCCGTGGGTGATATTTTTGGGTTGTGATCCTTTCTGCATTGTTGTTTCTCTTCAAGACTTGTTCGGCGTGAGTTTTCAAATAAGGCTGCATCATTGTGGATAGTGCGTCTCCATGCCTCCCGATGTGAAGCCAGGGCGGACCACTGTTGGTGATCAATTTGGCTGAGCCTGAGATGTTGTTTCAGGGAGTCCTTGTATCAATTTTTTGGAGCGCCCCTCTTACGCTGACCCGTGGTGAGTTCACCGTAGAGTACTATTTTTGGGAGGCGATGGTCCTCCATCCTAGAAACGTGCCCTGCCCAGCGCAGCTGCATTCTCAATATCATGGCCTCAATGCTGGTGATCCCTGCTTGCTCAAGGACAGCAACATTCGTCACATAGTCAGTCCAGTGTATATTTAGGATTGTGCATTTACAGCTCTGATTAAAGTGTTCAAGGAGTCGTAGGTGGTGGCAATAGGTGACCCATGTTTCAGATCCATAAAGGAGGATAGACAGTACAATGGCTCTATACACACCGATTTTTGTGCTTTGCCTCAGGTGTTTATTGCTCCAGACTCTTTTGTGAAGTCTTCCAAATGCACTATATGCCTTTGCTAATCTGTGATCGATCTCTTTGTCAATCTTGGCATCTGAGGAGATGATGTTTCCCAGGTAGGTGAACTGCTGAACGGACTTGAGCACAGATTTGCCAACGGCAATGTGGGGATGATGGTGTTCGTCCTGTGGTGCAGGCTGGTGAAGAACTTCTGTTTTCTTCAGGTTGACTTCCAGCCCAAACAGCTCTGCAGCTGTTGCAAAGCAGGATCTTAGGCACTGCAGAGCTGCTTCTGTGTGGGCAACAAGGGCAGCATCATCAGCAAAGAGCAGCTCACGGACTAGATAGTTTAGGGTCTTAGTGTGAGCCCTCAGACGGCTTAAGTTAAACAAGCTACCATCAGTACGGTAACATATATAGATGCCGTAGTCTTCTTCAATATCTGCCATAGCCCTTTGGTGCATCATGCTGAAGAAGATTGTAAATAAAGTTGGTGCAAGAACACAACCTTGCTTCACTCCATTAGTTATTAGAAAGGGCTCTGAAAGAGCATCGCCATATCTGACTTGACCACGCTGGCCCTCATGTAGCAAGATAATCATTTTAAGGAATTTGGGTGGACATCCTAGTCTTTCCAGGATCTGCCACAGACCTTTTCTACTTACAGTGTCGAAGGCTTTGGTGAGATGTGATACCTCAGGCCACTTAAATCATGTACTTATCCCAATAATGCCCTCTCCAGCGCAAACACATCCGGGTCAGATTGGGACATCTAGGTAGGTTTTGCTCTTTTTATTACCCTCCCTGGGTTAGTTCGTAAGTGTGTGTATGTGCTTTGCTTCACTTTTTGATGTTTATTTTGCTTTTTATTTTTAAATTTCCTGCATGATAAAATTGTGCAAGATTTTAAGTGAGGAAATGAATAGGACTTGGTTCACTTCCTCCTTATTGCTGGGAGCCTTTGGGACCCTTTGCTGGGTGTAGAAGGTAAGTGCAGGGGGGAACATTCTTTTGCTGGGAATTAATTTTTTTTTTTTTTTTTTTTTTTTGGTAATGCTGGCAAAAGAACGTTTAAAAGGGATGTGTCTGACAAAGTCCTAAGAGTCTGGAACAAATATCCTATGAGGAAAGGGCTTTTTAGCTTAGAAAAAAGGGCATATAAGGGGGAACATGATACAACAGATGTCTCCCTAAAATGTGCCATAGGACAATGGTTCTTAACCTTTGGTCCGTGGATTCTCGTGGCCCCGCAATGTCATCACAGGGTGTCCGCAAAGGCCTGAAGGCTGCTTGCTCCACCTCCTCCCCACAGTGGAGTGGCCACATGACAGGAGCCAAGGTAAAGGCAGGCTGGTTGGCTTGGCCTAGACATTCCTCTTCAATCCTCTCCAGCCACAGACTTGCAGGAAGAAGCAGAAGAAAAATTTTTCCTCCCCCTTCAGTCTTTGAGGAAAGGTTTAATGGATGGTATAACATTGTTGTTGCTGTTTTAAATCCTGAGTTAAGTCTTGGGGGTCCATGGCAATACAAGATATTTAAAGAGGATCCCTGGAAAAGAAACAGTTACAAGCCACTGCCATAGGTTTAGAATGTATACCTGTAACTTAACCCACTCCCATCCTCCCCCTTAGTGTTTTCCTCAGCAGCAATACTATTTTGCTGATGAAATCCAAAACCTGAAGGAGGGGTCCTCCTTCAGTTCTTTTAGTTTGAGGAACCACAGGACCAATCCAAAGGAGCCTAATCCTTCTCTAACTTTGGTCAAATCCAATGTGTATTCCCAGAACAGGGCAACCCAAATGATTGAAGATCTGACATAACTCCCCTATGAGGAAAGGAAACATTTTAAGCTTTGGGGCTCAGAAAAAGATGAAAAAAGGAGGACTTGACAGAGGTGTATAAATTTATACATGCTGTGGAGAAGGCAGACTTTCTTTCCTCCTTCTCTCGTAATACTAGAACTCTGTGTCACCCAATGAAGTTCAATATACAGGTCAACTCCTATATCCACAGGTTCGATATCCATGGTTTCACTTATCGACACCTGAAAAAATATGTTCTCTCTAGACATTTCTAAGTCTTCCAATGCAATTCTATGGTCAACACCTGACATTCATCTCACTGAAAATAATAGGGTTCCCTATTATACATGGTTTCAGGTATCTGTGTCTGTCTCTCTCTGTGTGTCTTGGAAGATATCCCCAGCAGATACAGGGGTCAACCTGTTTATTACCTGAAATGTTAGAGATAATATGCTTCTATGTATAGTTGTCCCTTCGTATTTCTGGGGTTTGGCTCCAGGACCCCCTGGGAATAACAAAATCCATGACTACTCAAGTCCTGTTATATGCAATGGCATAGCAAAATGGTGTCCCATATATAAGATCTCAAAATCAAAGTTTGCTTTTTGGATAATTATTTTTTAAAGAATATTTTCTTTAAAAAGCTGTGAATACTTAAATCTGTGGATACCGAGGGACAACTGTAGTAGTTCCTGGAGAACAAGAGTAAGAGGAGTCCAATTGCACTCATGTCCCATTTGTGAGCTTCCTGTAAGCATCTGCTCAACTGCAGTGAGTACATAGAATGGTAGACTATACTCATATAGGCCCATATTCTGGTCTTCAAGTATGACTCTTTTAATGTTCTTATGGTGTTGTAATTCATGATACTGGATCAGCTAAAATCACACCATAAGAAATACCGTATGGACGACTTCTAAAAGCAGCCAAGGGGTGAAACATCAGTGAATGAATAGAAAGTGGAGTTTTCTTCAAGGACACATTTAGTTTTAGATCTAGATATGGATGTCATCCATCCCTATTGCATCACTTTCAATAGAAAGCACTGTCAATTTGGATTTTTAAAAAACACCTATTCACAGCTGCATTGTGCAGCTGCTTCCCCAGCAATCTAGGGGGTTGCCTATACAGTGAAAATACTCCTCACAGAATTCACTCAGAAAATGAGCTGTTTTAATGGGATCCCACATTGTCTCATTGTATTGTGAAGGGGGGGGGCAAAAAGATGAAAAACTACAGGAGAAAAGCATTCATGGTTTTCCCCGACTTTTTAAAAAAAGTTCCAGCGATATGCACATTTTTGTTCATTAAGACAAGCAATTCGACATGAATCACTTTCGCATACAAAGTGCAGGGTGAGGGTGAGTTACAGGGCAAGTGCCTGGTGCTGCCATGCTGGATTTTCACCTTAGCTAGTGATTGCTAAGGTGTTAAAACTGGGATTTGTGCTCTCTCTCTCTTTCTCTCATTGGAAAGGTGGAATATCGCTTGTGTACACCATAGAAATAGGGTTTTTTTTTAAAAAAAATTCAGCAGTGGCAGATTTAAAAATGCAAGTAATCCATTTGAGGCCGTTGTCTCAGCTACATGGGAGCAAAGTTTATGGGGGCTGTAAAACCATCAAGACAAGTCACAGCTGCTGGGATTTGCTATTACTGTGGAGCAGTCCATTTTTCTCCTTCAGGTAGACAAGCCGTAGGACTTCTCCCCCAGTAGGCTGGGATCCTAGTGCTGTAGTGCACTGCTGTAGTGAAATAGTGCTTTGTGGATTTTTTTCCTCTTTCTTTTTGAGAAGAGGTTTGATTTTTGTATGTTTAGAAAAACAGTTTTTTCTGAAGATGAAGAAAAAGTCCATGAAAAACCCAGCAATTTTCATTATTTTGCACATTGTTCATGCCAGTCTGCAGCCACTCTGATCTTTTCCTGCTTCAGTGCTACTTTTTTTAAAAAAAGGATATCATACACACATTTTTAAAATCCCAATTGTTGTGAAACAGTGCATAGACTAAAGCACATTACAGGTTCTTCTTGAAACCCCCTTGCTGTGTGCTGACATGCATTAATGCCAGGTTCTGAAAACAAATGTAGAATTAGTTTTTCTTTAAAGCCTGCTGCTGCATGCTAATCCACATTTAAAGACTTTTAAAAGACCATTGCTGTGTGATAATTGAAATGAAGAACAGGATTTAAAAAAATAAATTGAAAGCCCTCTACCCATAAATGCATTTATGCTTTTTGAAAACAAACTAAAATGAAATGAAACAAAACAAAAGAATCCTTAATGAGTGTTTCACCAATGTACAAAAAATGGAAGGGGAGTTTTGAAGGCATGAAAATGTTTGTGAAACTCTCTAGGTAACTCTGCTCCAATGTCATAGTACTATATTTGATGGAAGGGGAGATTCTGTTATTCTTATGCCCCATAATTATGCTTGTTGAAAACACAGAAATCCAGGCTCATGCATCAACTACCTGGAAAATGCGGCTGTGGTAGTGGTGTTGTTGTTGTTGTTGGTGGTGGTTTTTAAATCATCATAATCATTATCATCCTCAATTTATTTATTTATTTAATTTATATTATGCTTTTAGAAAAGCTATGAGGAGCAGGGCTTATCTATTTTGATGCAATATTTGTTTTAATCCTATGTGTTTAAATGATTTTATGTTTTAATTATATATTTAGTTATGTTTTATATATGTTTTATTATACCTTGTATTTTAATTCATATTGTACCCCACCTCAAGCCTTGGGGAAAGATGGGTAAGAATTATTACTATTACTATTACTATTACTATTACTATTACTATTACTATTACAGGGGCCAGTGTATCTTGCCTGTGGATCAGGCTTGTTCCTCTCCCATTACCATCACCAAATGGGCCAGAGTCCAGACAGGCATGCTGCCACTGTCTCCTTTGCTGTCCTGCAACTTGGAAGCCAGCCCACATGTGACCAAGGCCCCTTGCATGTGACCAGCCTTGGTCACATGCTGCGGGGACTCCTTCCTGCTGCAGAAGAGTGAGGGCAGACCAGCAGCTTAAGCAATGGGACGGCATGCAGGAATGGGCTCCTGTGGTCATATGGGGCCCAATCCATTTTGTCCCAGAGGGAATGGATTAAAGCAGCTATTTTAATACAATGGTTTATCAGGCCCTACCCCATCTTCCCCTGTATTAGCCCTGTCTTTGCCCTGGGGGTCATGAGGACTGCCTGGTGGCAGAATGTGGCAAATGCCCTTCATTGTCAGGACTGCAGGACTCTAAGATAGGGGCAAGATGGGGTATATTGCCAGTGTAGATAAGTCCCCAGAGCAGCTTACCACCATACATTAAAACAATATTGCTAAAACAATCTGACATACAAAAATTTAAAAAGCATTAAACATAACCCACTTTAAAATATTGATTTATAACAATTAAAGGCATTAAGAACAACCACACTCATTGCACTACAACAATCAGTTAAAAGCTGAAGGTCTGTTTACATAACAAGATCTTTTTCTGCAGACAAAAGGAGAGCAAGGAGCGGGCCAGCCAAGCCTCCCTTGGCAGGGAGTTCCATAGCCTGGGAGCAGCCACTGAGAAGGTCCACCACCACCTGTGGTGGTGGTAAGACTGAGAAAAAGCCCTCTCCTGAAAAGTTTAGGATTCCTAAAGATCAGGTAGGCTTGTAGTCTTATTGTCCCATTGAAAACTGTAATATAAAAAGAAAACCATAGTGGCAGCAAGAATCTGAAATGTATTCCTTTTATGTTCTCAGTTTTTTCTCGTAAGCTTAAAAAGTTATAGTTATGTCTGTGTGTGTTTATTTTTTTATTTTTGTTTCCTTCCTTTTAACCAATTTCACAATCCAATGATCCAGTCTCACACTTATCTCATGGCTCAGCACCTTAGACATAAACTCCTAATGTGGCACTCTGTCAAATGGTTACTGATAATCTAAGCACTGTATGTAATATCCCTAGCCTTCTCAGGCTGTAATATCCGCAAAGAATTACAAGGCAGTGAAGCATGGCACTCCTTTTCGACTACTACACTGGTTGTCTTTGGTCAAGCTGTGCTTTTCAAAATCTTTCCTTATGAGATCCCTTGAAATCATTTCAAAAAACTTCCTTTCAACTAAAATTCGGTCAATACAATTGAACGGTAAATATCTCAAAATGCCTTTCCCCTCAGTCTCTGGACATCTTCCTCTGCTTCCCTGGAACTTGCCTGCACACACACACACACACACACACACACACACTTCGTCTATTCTCTCAGGCTCTTTACACTTCTGTTTACACTCCAAGCAGCTTTTTACCTGTTATAGACCAAACCACCTTCCTTTCCTCTCTTGATTTCATTCATGTTAGGGGCTCATTCCTTATACTGTCCAGGGTTACCACCTTTCAGCCTGGCACATTCATTACAGTCCAGCCATCCATTACACCACCACAGCAAGACATAGAGAATATCAAGGATCAATATGTCTGCGTTCTCTTCCTTTAACACAGCATAGCACATAAGGACCACAGGGAAGGAAATGAGAGAAGGAAACAACTGCAGGATAAATTGACCTGACCTAGGACTTTATCAGATGGGGCAAATATGGCATCATATCAGACAATGTCATCCTTTCATGATCATATCTTGTCAAAAAGCTGTTCTATTTTATCTCCCCTGGCACTTTGTTGCCAGCATTTCCAGCATTTGAAACTTCAAGCCATTGTGATCATGTTAATGCAGTGTGACTGACAGAACACTTCCGGGTAAGATCAGGACAGCCAGGTATGGGACGCTCCTTTTTTTAAACCTCCCCAATTTACTTGTAATTTTTTTGTGTGTTTTTGTGCTTATGTGAACATTTTGTGTGTTTCTTTGTCTTTATTCTTTACATTTTCCACACTCGCATCGTCTTGTGAGATTCGTGGAGATCACAAATGCGGAAGTGAACAGAGATCAGTTCACTCTCCGTTAGTGCCTGGGCTGCCTTTTACCAGGACTGAAGATAAGGTCTGATTAGTAGGGGCTCTTTTGCCTACATAAAAATGGCACAAATTATGCTGGCAAAAGAACAATTCTAGAAGCTTGACTGACAAAGTCTTAGGCAATTTTATTCCACCTCCACACCATCTTCATATGATCATAATGTTTGTGAAATGTTTCCAGAATTTGAAACACACTATGTAAATACTAACCATTCAGGTGTTCTTATAGTGCTTGGTGCAAGGACGCTTCAAACATATGCGTGTGCTGTGCTGCTAGTAGGAAGTAAGTGCATAGACATGCCTGAAAAAGAACTAATTTGGTTAACATCGAGAATTTTACATTACAGTTGGCCACATGTACTAGATATTTTATCCTTTCTGTAAAATCTCCCTATCACCCTTATCAGGGGCTGGCCCTCCTTTCAAGCAAAGTAAACCATAGGGCTATTTGAGCATTTTGAATGTAGTAAAAATCAACATAAAAGGAGGGGGAATCACTCTACCCCCCCCACACACACACACTCACTGCTCTCCTTGTGTAAAGAGCAAAGAAAGGCAAGAGCTGCTTTTATAGGAGGAAGTTCTCTGTGTGATTTGGAACCCTGCGAAATCATCATTCCAATTCACGGGGAGAGTCTCTATGATCAAAGAGTTTATATTTTAAAGAGGAACTCTTCTTCAGACTTCTCATGAAGAGGCAATGAAAGGGATGGGGCCTAGTGTGCTCCTCTCTTTGTGTACTGATTAAAAAAAAAACATTTAGAATACCTGAATAGGTTTAACATGAAAACCAACAAATGTTCCAGTTACCTAAAACACAATTAGCATGTTAGGGGAGACTTGTATACATAAAACTACCTGAATAATGAGGACAGAATTAAACATCCTCTCCTGTCCCTTGATGCCCCATCTTGCCCCTACAACAGAATTAGATTACCATTGATCCCTCCAGATTCCTTTGTTAGAGTGAGAAACCTGTTGGCTCTCTTGTGCATCCTGCACAATATGCAGTGACAAATGTGATAACTAGGCCTACTGAGATGCCAGCTAACAGCACTGTCTGAGGTGCTTCTCCCTAACAGTAGCTAAAACCAGTAGAATACAGAGGCACAGAATCCTCTAGTATTTTTTATTTTACTTATTTAGGTATTTATACCCTGATCATCAGCCACAAAGGCTATCAGAGCAGCTTACAAATTGTTAAGCAATCGCCATTTACACATCTACACTGCATTAAGCAGTTTCCAATGTGTGTTAGCTAATTGCCCCCACAAACTGGGTACTCATTTTACCAACCTACGAAAGGATGGAAGGCTGAGTGAACCTTGGAGCCCACTGGAATTGAACTTGCAATGTGGTGACTTTGCAATACTGGCATTAAACCACTGCGCCACCAGGGATCTCTAGTAGTATTTGGCAATCTGGCACTGACCAACCTTGAAAAGAAGCACAGACACTGTTGGATTCTTCCAAAGTCCTTGGAGACTCTTTATCTTGTTGTTGCAGGATATATACAAGATATACAAACTCTCCTTGTATGCTCTCCAACAGTAAATAGTAACTGTACTCTCAGTAAACATACACAATCCCTACTACACATCCACTATCTACAACACACCTTCTACAACCCACACAAACTCTGGGTCTCAGCAGACTGGTATACAGTGGTGATTACTCTGGGCTAGAACCTGGTGTTCCATGCCCTTCACAGCCATACAAACTATTTTTCTACTTTGGTTTAAAGGTATAGTGTTCCAACAATTCCCTCCGAAATAATTTGTTATGCCTATTTACATACATTTTCAGAACATAAACATGTTTGCATGGCTGTGCTCACTGATTGCTAGCTGGCATTCTCCGGACTTCCTGTTTGTTTGGTTTTTCACAACCGCTTTCTAATTTGCAGCCATTTTTCTCTTCTCTTTCTCTCTCTCTCTCTCTCTCTCCTCCATTAAACCATGTATCTGACTATGCACAAGTATTAGTAAATAAAGTTACTTTATATGTTTTGCAAGGAAACTATGCTTATTTATTTTCTGTTCTACACTCTGTGGGTGGGGAGGATGTGGGACTGGTTATTTTTCAGCTTCTGCTTTGCCAATTTAATTAGTTTGCTTGATAGATCCACCACTATCTCCACGTTGCCCAACATCCCTGGTCTATTCTTTTTCTGACCCTCTAAAGGATACATTTCCTCTCTTGGAAGGCTTCATGAGTGTCAATTGACGACCCACCCATGAAATAATGAGGCTAGACACAGAAATTGGGTTAAACAAGGGCCACTTTATTACATCTTCATCCTATTTAGTTCTTTATTCCTTGAGGTAGGCAAAATTGGGGGGGGGGTGAGACCTTGTGTGGGAAAAGATGGAGCTGGTGGTCTCCCCAGACCTCCCTCTCAGCTTCTCTGGGTGAAACACCTGAGTCCCAAGGGGTTTCCTAGAAACTGGGCTATACCCCGGGCACCATCTACTGGAAGAAGAGACCCCAGGATGATGCATCTCAAGTCGCATGATTTCTGGTGAGGGCTCAACCCTCAGGCTGGCCTCAAGGACAGCCTTCTCCCCACCCCTAAGTCATATGGCCTGTAGGCGTGGTTTGATAGAGCCATCCTTCACCCAAAAGGGGTGACATGGGTGTATACCGAACTAACACCATCTCCCCCATTTCCTGCCATGAATAATGGACAAGTGTCTACTTAGCTCCTAACCCCCACCAGGCTTGCTAAAACAGCCCTTACCCCTTGTTGCATATCCACAGGGAATATCTGGCTCCCCAAATCTACCAGGTGGACTATCTCCACATTTCCCAACATCCCTGGACTGTCCTTTTTCTGCCCCTCCAGAGGGTGCATTTCCTCACTTGGAAGGCTTCATGAGTGTGTCAGTTCAACTGCCAAAATGAGGGCTCTCTGTACTAATTTCTTTTTTAAAACATTTTTTCAAGTGCAAACTTCTGGATACTTCCTCAAAAAAAAAAAAATGTCTGGAAACCTGATAGGGACTTACATCTTTGTAACTATACTTTCATATGTGGAATTAGAATTGCACAGATGTGTAACATCCATATCACTTAGAGGGCTGCTGTGCAATACTGTGTAGCAGAGCCAGCAAAGTGCCTGATCGACATTGGTGCCTGATGCACAATGGGACCAATACGCATCAGTCCATGCATCAGTCTGGATGTTCATCACATCACATCACTCTTGCTGGTGTCCCGTTGCACATCTTTGCAATTCAGTAAAGGGTTTTCTTAGCACCTCTGCTATGTAGCTAGATATACATAAAGCTACGTAAAGTAACATGTCAGATAAGATTCTGGAAATTGTGTTTTTGAAAATTCCTCTTGCCCCAAGAAGGTACCAGTGGTAGATAATTGGGTCCACCATTGCTGCCCATACCTGCTCTGTAGTATTTTGATAGGATTTGCAACTTTTCTATGATTCTGAAGAATGAATGCAGAGCTTATTACTCATCACAAGGCTTACTTATCCTGAAAAATCTGTTATTCCACTGGCTCAGAAGACCCACATGAACATAAAATAAATATTTGAAGCAACACAAAAGGATATAGTGCATTCCCCACCATTCCTTCAATTTATTTTTTTGTTTGTTTTGTTTGTTTTGTTTTCTGCTGGTCACAAAGAGAAGCTTAGCAAACAGGAACATACATCAAAATGAAAACACACCAAAGCAGCTAGACAAGTAAAAAATTCACCATGTGAAAAAGATTCAGGAACATGTAACAGATGAATTTTCAATTGGGTGGTGTGTTTGAGAACACAACCGAACAGCCTGTGTTGCTGTCTATGTTAGCACTGCTTTCCACATTTATTGTCAAGCCAAACTCTCTAGAGACAGCAACATTCAGTTTATGAGAGAATGATTTTGAAGGATAGTTCCCTATGCTTTGGAACCCCATTATGATTTATCTGTGGCTATAAAAAACATAGTCTGAATTCAGTAAAGGTGGGTGGTGGTTTCACTCTCAAAGTGGATATACTCTCAAGATATAACTGGGATAAATCCTACACTCTTAAGTCCAAAATGCTCCCCAAAGTTAGCCCTATGGCATCAACTGCTCAGTATTGGTGATATTTCTAATTCACTGTATTCTGTGATTTCAACAGTGAATTCGTTGTTGGGATTAATTAAGAGGATTTTTTTTAAGTGGCAATGTACCAGTAGATCTAGTGGGGCCACTATGGAGGAGGTCCAGGAGCCACACACAAACACATTTCTCACCCCTAGACCTCTACGACTGCACTTCTGATTTCATTTTAAATGCTTTGGAAACTAAAATGAGGTGTGAGACATGCCTTGTTTGATCCAAGAATCATGTTACCTGGAGGCTTCCTGCAGGACAAAGCTGGTTTTTGAGGAGCATCAAATATCTTTGCAATGGCAGCTTCTGATACTTGGGGAAGGCCTCTGGGGGCTTCAGGGGGAGTCTTGGTGGATCACTACCACATCCAGACTACACTATTCCTCCCGCCTAGTATGCTTTCCTGACTTCACTGATTTATGGGAAATTCCAGAGAAAGGTTTAGTAAGGCTTATCTTTTTGGTGGACAGAGCGCACTGGAGATTTAATAAAAACATTAAAAATGAAAGGCTTATAGTGCAAGCCCATGGCTGTTTATTCAAAAGCCAGTCCTTGATAAGTGTACTTAGAATTGCAGCCTAAAGCTGTCTATGTAACATTTGCTAGAGATGGGGAATGTGTGGCCTTCTTGACAGTGGACTGGAACTCTCATCATCCCTTGCCATTGGTTGTGCAGCTAGGCTTACTGGGAGTTGCAGTCTAATAGTATCTGTGCTGGAAGATACAACTGTGCTGGAAGATACAACAGCTTCTGCACTTGTTCTTGCTGCTCTCTTGTTCACTACGATAAAATGGCTGAGACAGAGAGAGATTAGGAACTTCACCTTTACTTCCTGCTTGTTTGCTTCCTCTGTCAGCCATCTATCCCAAAGCATTATGGACAGATTACATTATCTGGTTCTGCTAGGGTTAAGTGTCTGCCCTCTGTGGTAAAGAAAAGGAACTAACCCAGGCTGAATGGTCTATCTCCATTTTGTTTTTTCAACACCCATATCTTTCTGCTCTCTCCTCTCATGGAGGAGGACATGTTCTAACATGTCTGCCTGTCTTCTTAACTCTTTTAGTGTAAATAAGATAGGATCTCACTGTCCTACCATAAGAAAGTATTTCTTCAATAAATACTCCCCCTGTTGAGGATTCTAAACTTATTTTCTGTCTGCATTTTGGTGCTTTTAAATTACCCTCAAAGTGGCAAGACCACCTCTGAGTATTCCTTGCCCAAGAAAATCCTATGAGATTCATGGGATGACTTGAAGGCACATACACAAACACACGCAAGATGAGCACTTCCACTGTTGCTTGAGTAAAGGCTCCAGCAGGCCTTTCTTTGCCATAAGAATCTCTCTCTCTCTCCATCCCCTCTAACAAATATGGACACCCACACATCCTGCACCCCCCTGCTTTACACATATGTACTAGCAGAGCATAAATATCAGCAAAAGGGCAGTCATGCAAAGCAGTGTTTTTCCAAACCACTGTACCCCAACAATGCTTCACTTTCAGCCAACTCTGACTGTCCTTTCTCTCTATATACTGCCAGCTCATTGTTTTTCCTGTCTTTCAGTCTCCTCTCCAAGGTCTGACAGGTATCTCATTTTTTTTTTAGGGGAAAAAATCATGAAAGAGCCATTAGCCAAATCTCCTAGCCATTAGCTGCTATTGATTAAATATTAGCTTGCTATCATGGGCTATTAACCAGCAATTTGTTGAACAAAGTTATGGTCAGCTAGCAGACTTGACATATCCAGAGGGAAGGTCTTCCTCCTATTTATACTTAATGCTCAGTTGTAGACGATGCTTCCCAGTAACAAGACCCTATGTTGCCATGTCTAGTGTCTAGCTGTACCTTATTTGAATAGAGGGGAGTTCTACAGGGCTTTGCTGCTGCTTCTTCTTCTTCTTCTTCTTCTTCTTCTTCTTCTTCTTCTTCTTCTTCTTCTTGAATCCATGAAACAAAATAAATAAAATTCTGGATGCATTTGCAGCATGCAATGTCAAGAAAAGTATTGAACATCTCTGTATTTGACAGGAACCTTAAAACACCACGTCCTATGAAACTTACAAGGTTGGAAGTGGGTGATGTTGGTTTTGTCATATTGAGAAGAGTAATTTCATGCAAATACAGAAGTAGTACATAAGAACGGAGAAACATTGGACAATAATCACTGAAACTCTTAAGGAAAACCTGTGTAAACTATTTTTAAAAAACACCTTTAATATTGCTTTACACTGTATTATTTCCATAGGAAGGCTTACTACAGTTGTCCCTCTGTATCCATGGATTTGGTATCCATGGATTTGGAATCCACGGATTTAAGTATTCATGGCTTGAAAATATTCTTTAAAAAATAATAATCCAAAAAGCAAACCTTGATTTTGCCATCTTATTTAAGGGACACCATTTTGCTATGCCATTCCATATAATGGGACTTGAGTATTCATGGATTTTGGTATCCACTGGGGGTCCTGGAACCAAACCCCAGTGAATTTGAAGAGACAACTGTAATTGTTTTTTTAAAAACAGCTTTATCACCAGGCCTTTAGCTGCACCGTGTTTTTATCTATGTTATCAGAAGCCATGCTTGGAGCAAAGTGGGATATATATTAAATGAATTAAATAAATAATAATATAGGCTGGAATTTTACATCACCTACTTAATTCCATATGCATATCTAAATGGCACCTTCTGGCCCAACACCTCTAAATCTACTTTACTTGGCATCAGCAACACTGAGAGAAGGAGGTTCTTTCTGCTAGTTTTCAAGTTGCATATACAAATGTGACAATAGTGCCACAATTGTGACTACATAACAGTTATGAATACAGATCAGTGACAGATGCATAAATTTAGGTTACACATGCATAAGTGTGATACTGAATTCTGGCCAACATTTTCAGACCCAGTAGTTGATTTGTGACATTTCATTTTTGAAAAAGTGAAATGGCAACACATTTGTGACATTTTAGCATGTGTCAACTTGGAGATATATGTAAAATGTGAAACATGTGTCTATGAAAACACAGTCTGAGCCATTGAAAGACAATGAAGGAAGTAACATTGGATATAATCAAATGACTTGAACTAATAATATAGAGATGGACACCTTTTAGGTTAAAGTCAATCAATTAGTTTTCAGAACAGAAGCCCATGATATCATCCCAGACAGGATGACAGAATTCTTCTCTGGAAGTATCCATAATAAGAATTGACATGTGGCCTTATTTGGCAATTGAGGATATTTATTTATTTATTTATTTTGCTTTTGTGGGTCTTTTCATTTTATTTATTTTTTACTTTTGCATCTATGGATTTTCTTGGCTTTTAGCATTAGTTCTCTCTCTCCTTCTCTGTGCATGTGTATAATTTGCTGCTGCTTTTACCTGGTAAATGGATTGGATCCAAATTTAGTCTTGAGCAACTGAAATGCTTAAGGCTGATCTTCGACCCCTCTCCCCCATAATAGCCACTCCAACTCCTTAAAATAATACAGGCCCCTGTTGAATGGGTTGAACTGTGGTGAAAGGGGAAGGGGGACTCCTTCCTCCATCAGACAAACCCACTGTCTGTCAGCAGGGCTTTTCTACACAGTAAGTTACCAGGTCAGATTCTGGATCCAAACCATATATGTCCATGACAGGTTATTGTTTCTGTTTGTTATTTTTTTTAAGAAGTTCTGAGTTATTCATTCTTTTTTGGGGGAAG
The DNA here is from genome assembly GCA_030847615.1 of Gambelia wislizenii. NCBI lineage: Eukaryota > Metazoa > Chordata > Lepidosauria > Squamata > Crotaphytidae > Gambelia > Gambelia wislizenii. Next base: position 204,637,250 of record JAUMIR010000001.1, read on the forward strand.
GGGAATTGTGGAGTACAGTTGGTGAGTTTAACTTTTGTGGATTTGATCATTTGTGGACGGTTTGCTGCTGCCTTCACTGCTGCCTTATGCCATTTTAAATAGGGTCTGCAAGCCTTGTGAGAATGAGAGAGACTGCAAATGCATGGCAAGGCTTTTTATTAAAAATGGTGCAGGGCAGCAGCAGAGGTAGCAGCAAGCCCTGCCAGCCACCATTTCTGCCTTGCAGAAAAGCAGCCCACCAACTGCCCGCTTCTACTTTCTGAGGGAACCCCGCCAACTCGAATGCATCTGCACAAGGTTCAATTCACAGGTTGTACTTTTTTTGTGTTAAATATGGGGGCGGGATAGAGATATTCATAGTTTTCCCACTTTTTTGGGGTGTCCTGTGTCCCTAACCCCAGCAAATATGGAAGGCCAACTGTACATATATTATGTTATATTAAATTGTATCAAATATACTTTAGGCAATGGAATTTTATTCTGTTTCTTTTAGTTATTTCTTGCATTCTATTGTTTAAGACATCCTATTGTTTAGTTCAGAAATTCCAGCAGTGAGCAATCTGTAACTACTTCTTCTTGCAGACCTTTTTCACATTCACATTCCTCTTTTTGCACTGGGAATTATTTGTTATTTCTGTAGGATGCTTCCTTCATTCTGATGTTGGTGTCTATCAAAATATTTTGGTGTGGGGGGGTGGATATGAAAAACAAAACTCAAATCCCACTGGGTTACAAATTCTAAATGGTTTCTTAACATGCATTAGTCGAGCAAAAACATGACGGTATCCAATTCCTGGAAATATTAAGAAGAGTTGCTGAGGAAACCTGGGAGTTCTTATCTATGAAGCACTTGAGGCCTGTCAGGGAAAGTGAGGAGACAGGCTTATAGAATTTTAATGTTGAACTAATGTTACATTTGCAGTAAGCTGAATTAGAAAGGGTGACTGAGAGTTGAATGAAGACAAGTGAAAAATGTCCTATCTTCTCTTACGGATGGGTTCAAATGTTCAAGCTGTCCTTTCAGTGAACCCACCATTTATGGGAAACTCTTTTAACCTATATATAATTCATGAAGACATCTGTACACAACAACCTGAGGTATGGATGATGGCGTGAGGCAGAACTGTAGAACCATGCAAGCATTGACGCACCCAGACTATCTTGATTGCTTAGAAGGAAGTGGGGGAAACCCACCACCATTGTGCTCTGACCAACCTGGAGCCAACCAGAATTTCACAGATCTTCCTAAAATTAACAAAGCGTGAAATTAAACTATCTTTCAAGGAAGATGTAACATTTACCACTATATTATTTTGGCTGGATCTCATTCCAATCAATAGATCTGTTGGCTTAAAGGCAAAACCTACTAAACCAGTAACTGAAGTCCTAAGGGCAGTGGTTGCAAAATACGGTTTAAATCTTAAAAATCTTGTGGCAAAGCTAGGAAGTAATTCCTTAAAATTAGTCAACATCTTTAGCTTTGCTTAACTATATAAGAAATATACTGTCTGTGGGGTTTTTTTGTGTGTGTGTCTTTATAAAATGTGAACTGTGAATAGTTTTTTTTATTTTGTTTTGTTTTTTAAAAAAACTTTGTTTAATAGTGCTGAACTCACTTAAAATACAAGGATTTAACACAGCTTCATTTTTGGCTCCCTTACCCCTTTCTGTTACTGCTGTTCCTTCAAGGTTTTACAGGTGTATGTGTAATTGTAATCATTATATCGTAAAGACTAGAGCAGAGGTAGGCAGCATGGTGCTGTCCAGAAGTTTGGACTACAACTTCTAGAACCCCTGACTATTAGCCATTCTGGCTGGAGCTTATGAGAGTTGTAGCTCAAAACACTTTGAGGGCATCAGGGTGCCTACCTCTAGACTAGGGACAAAAGGCAGTGATTGAAAGGAAACCTGTATATGTTTATACATATTTATACACATTGGAAAAATATAGAACCCACCCCAGGAGATGTAATGCTGATAAAACTAAAGACAGAGGTCTTGCAGTGCTTTTGAAAGATACTCCAGCTTGCCTTTTGGCAAATGTTCACAACAGATTCTGAATGAAATGAAAAGTTCATAAGAATGTATCTCTCATGTCTGCATTCTCTGAACATGGTACTGAGAGATGTTTATTAAAAATGTCCTTCTAGTAGGATAAAAGATTGTAATCAACTCTCAGGTATAGTGGTCCTTCCAAAGCATTCCAGGCTATTTCATTTAAAGGTGTTATGGAAAACTGTACTGCACACAGATTTCCATAACACCTTTAAATGAGATGGCCTGGAATGCTTGGGAAGGACCACTATGGCAAGACAACATTGAGTAAGGCAAGATTCAGGTTCCAATGAGGCAAAATTAAGCAAATCAAAGACAGGGCTATGCTAAAGCAAGTCAGGTAAACAGACAGCCTTTTTCAATACAGCAAAGTAAAGAGCACTGGATCTGTTTTCTGCTGCTCCAGAGACTAGAACATGGAACAATGGAGGCAAGTTCCAGGAACAGCGAATCCACCTCAACATTAGGAAGAACTTTCTGACAGTAAGAGCTGTTTGGCAGTGGAACACACTCCCTGGGAGTATGGTAGGGTCTCCTTCCTTGGAGGTCTTTAAACAGAGGCTGGATGGCCATCTGTCAGTGATGCTTTGATTGTGATTTCCTGCATGGCAGGAGGTTAGACTGGATGGCCCTTGTAGTCTCTTCGAACTCTACAATTCTATGATTCTATGATCATTCTCCACATTTTGTGGGGACATGACAAGGTCCTTTTTATTATTTTCTGGTTGCTTTTACATTTGCTTCCCATAATGCTTAAAATCAAGACTATCACAGGAAAAACAGAAGGGATTCGTTTTTGTGGTGAGTGGGTCTGAAAAGCCACCAGTGGTCAGAACCAGAGGCAAAAGCTTCTGCCCACTCTCCCACCCCTTCTATACCTCTCTGCCCACCTCTTCTTCTTCTCTCTCTCCTGTGTCCCCCCCCCAAAGACTTTTAGAGAAGGAACAGATAACTCTTTCACTGAATTTTTGAAATTAGAGGACACACATTGCCCATCTTTCAGTCATTGCATTTCTGACAGCAAAAGGCCTTCTTTGCCTTGAGACATCTCTTCCTATTGGGTATCAGTAAGTCAGCCTCCATTCTGTCCTACAGTGAAACCCTAACATCCTCCCCAGCAAAACACTTGCCCAGTGGTGCTGCTGAATGTAACAATTTCTAAATGGTTGGATATCTGTTTTAGCCTTTGAAAGTATATTTGTAAGAAAAAGTTGCAGTAGCATTGGGACAATTCAATTCACAGTGTTTTGTTGTTGTGTTTGTTTTTTTTTTTTTTTAAAAAAAAACCTGATAGCATACTATAATCTCATTTTAAAATTAATTAACCTCAAAACAGGTTTGATCAATATTTCCCAGGAGTTTCATAAATCATTAGTTGATTTTTTTAATGTCTGCTATCCACCAAAAAATAGTTTTTGCTGTGCTCAAATAATTCACACTTCCCTTAAAATATCTGAGACATTTTGCCTAAACAGGAACATTCATGATTTCCCTGAATTCTGTATATGCAACCCCTTTTTCTTTAGGCAAAATTTCAAGAGCAGCCTTATTACACGTGAATACTCCTTCCCCCACCATGTTATATTATTTATTTATTTATTTACTTATTTATTTATTTAAACAGTTAAATATTTTAAAATATTTTAAATATTATTTAAATATTTATTTAAATAAATAAAATGTTATTTGTCATGTCACATACATACACATACACTGTACTTTTATTTTCTTCCTAAATGTTCCTAGGATGAGTGGTTGTTATCTGTTCCTTTCAACTTATTGTGCCATAGGACTGTTTTTTGTCTGCTGGTTTACTCTGCCTTGATTTTGATTTAAGAAGAATTTCTCCAATTATTTCAGTCAGACTATGTAATGTATGAAAAATCTTTCCATTCCAATTACTGGTGTGCATGCACAGATTGATAAAATGCTTTTTAAAAAGTAATCTTGATGTTTTTATATGTACAATCAGCCCTTTGTATCCATGGCTCCTGCCTCCACGGATTCAACCATCTACAGCTTGAACATCTCCCCCACCCCCCAAAAAAATCTAAAAAGCAAACCTTGATTTTGCAATTTTCTGTAAGGGACACCATTTACTATTTTACTACAGCACTGTATATAATGGCACTTGAGCATCCATGGATTTTGGTATCCATGGGTGGCCTTGGAACCAAATCTCAGTGGATACCAAGGGCTCCCTGTATAATTATATTGAGATTCCTTTGGTGCAATGCTTTATTGATACCTACAGTGGCTCCTCCATTCTAATAAAACACCACATCAAAAATTGTGCTGCTTTATTTTTGTAGATAAAGGCCTAAATTCTATTGCAGTGGGCCCTTGGGATTCTCTGTTTAGTTACAGGACCCCCCCCCCGCTTCTTGCCCACCGTGGATACTAAAATCTATGGATGTTCAAGTCCCATTATATACAGTGCCATAGTAAAATGGTGCCTCTTATATAAAATGGCAAAACCAAGGTCTGCTTTTGGGGTTTTATTTGGGAGAGGGGGAATATTTTCAAGAAGCAGATGGTGGAATCCATGGATGCAGAATCTGTGGATATGTTGGGCTGACTGTATTAGTCTTTCCAACTAGAGTAAAGCCACTGAATCCATGAGATTTACATGTTGATTCACCATTCAATAATTGATTCAGTGGGACTGTTTTATGGGTTAGGATTAACCAATGGGATGCCAGCCAGTAAGTGTATCAAGCAAAAAATGTGCACTGCAGGGGGGGGGAAGGATCCTGACACATACACAAATACAAACCCATCAATATTTGAATGTTTCATCAATCTGCACACCCATCCACCCTCCAGTGTTTTATCAAGTGGTACCTATGGAATACTAATGATGAAGGGAAAGCCTGGAATGAACTGAAAGGGCTGAAAGCAGTATTTTGCACAAAAAATGGATTTAAAAAAATAATAATGACAAATTCCTAATGAATATATCAGTTCCACTTCAGCAAGAAGATCAGGAAATGTAGAACTCAAAGACAGAGAAACTGGTATGAGGAGAATTTTAGCATTAACCATAAAACCTGGACACATGTTGATGGTACTTCAGTGTAATTGTCTGCAAGGACTTTGGTAAGTTTTGAAAAGTTTTCATCCAAAAAGTCATATTTATAGGCATGCAAAATGGAAATCAGATACTAATAAAGTGGAAGACAAGGACCATTATTGACAGCAGCATAGCTCATCAGGCATATTTAGTGCAAAACAAATTAACATTTAAAGTGTAATCAATTAGCTGAATTCATTTTGTCCTTATCTATTCTTACCAAATTGACAATAAAAAGGGCATATCTTTACTTGTATGACTTCTAATTACCTCTGTGCTCATCAGTAATATCCTCTGATGAGATCCAGCCTGAACCTCTTTCTGCAAAATGAGGAAAAATGATCTTCTCAAGGAGTTATGAAGTGTTAAAGGATTAAGTTTTCTCAGAAAAGTTGAAGAGGTTACACAGTTGAACCAAGAAATGCTTCTTAATCCAGATAGGTGTCAGATTTACACAGAGCCAGATAGGTCTCTCTGGGATGCCTTCAAGTATAGTTTTGTGTGAAGTGGCTATTCATCACTGTTGCAAAACTTATGTTGCTCCCTGGGTTCACACTGCAGCGTTTTAACTGGAGGCAAGCTGAAGTAAGTGCCTGTGTATGTGCCTTCAAGTCACTTGTCAACAAATGGGGACCCCATGAATTTCATACGTGGCTTTTTAGACAAGGAATACTAAGCGATAGTTTTGCCAGTCCCTTCCTCTGAAATATAGCCTATAGCACCTGGTATTCATTGGTGCTCTCCCAGCCTAGTATTAACCAGAGCTGACCTTGCTTAGCTTCCAAGATCATATGGGATCTGGTGGCTTTAGGATATTTGGGCCTTTCTAAGTAGTATGTGAAACCAAATTGTAATTCAATTATGTTTTGGAGAAGAAGGGGGTATTAATGCAAAATGGCAATTGACATGAAAATAAACATGATTACAATTACATAATACAATGGCAACGTGGGAATCTGCCTTACAGTGGCTCAGACTACCACCTCTCCCCTTCTGCTCAATGTTGCCTACCGTGATTTACAGTGGATCTCTAAGTAGGTTATGGTAGGATTGTTGTTGTTTTTCTGTTGTACCTGAAGATCCCAAACTTGAAAACTTTGGGCAGAATCCTACATCAGGATGTACCTGTGATAGTCTCCCATCCGATGTTCCAAACCTGCCTTTTCTCAGCCCCTGTCGCCCAAACCCAGCCATTTCCATTTCAGTGGAGAGCAAAGACAGCAGAAGACTCGTGTCCCACAAGTTTCCTATAGCTGGACACAGAATAACAGCATCATCTGCAAGGACCTCCTGAGGACCTCTGGAGTTCCCAGCAGATGCAGGTTGCTGTGCATTCATCTGTTGGGAAAATAGCTAGATGATTGATGATGCTCTCCACACTATACGCTGACCAGGAAATGGCAGTTTGGGGAGAAGCAGTTGAGAAAAGGTGGGTTGGGGGGGGTGATTTTGGTCACTGCATGGTTGGTAGAGAATTCTGATCTCCACAATGACCTAAATGAAAACATAGTTAGGGGAAAAATATTAGTGATGGCTTAAATCTGATTTATGTCATTCTAATTCACCAACAAGGTGCCAGAATTTTTTTTTAGACTACAGCTCCAAAAATCTCCCAACCAACATGCTAATGGAGAATTTGGGGAGTTATAGTTCATAAAGAAACATGTTCAAGGCTTAAAAATGCCATGGATTCAAACTAGGACCTATCTGCAAAGTTTATATTCTCCCAAGTGGGTTTATCTCAGAAGAATACATTTTGATGCTCATGCCCACAAGAAAAAAAAGCCTCACTGAAAAGAGACCCATGTGAACACACAAACTAGTCCCATGCATACACAAAACATAGTCATTTTTTTCCTGTCTTCAGCTCCTTGTGGATCATAATCGATGTGGATTCATAATTGCTCCCTGACCATTAGGATGCTTAGGTAATTCAAGGACTTGGGAAGAGAGGGCATGAAAAGCTCTAGAGCAGTTGCTCTTAACCTTTTCTTTACCAGGGAGCCCTTTTAAATATCTTTTTGTTGCCGTGGACCCAAAGACTTAACTCAAGATTTAAAACCCTAACAACTACTACTACTACTACTACTACTAATAATAATAATACAATTAAACCATCCATTAAGTCTTCCCTCAGAGGCACTGGAGGGGAGGGAAGACTTTTTTCCTGCTTCTTCCTACAAATTTGTGTCTGGAGTAGACTGAAGAGCCTTTGCCTTGGCTCCTGTAATGTGGGTTGAGCAGCCTTCAAGCCTTCACAGACCCCCCTGTGAAGACATTGCGGCCCCCTGAAGACCTGCAGATCACAAGTTAAGAGCCACTGCTCTAGAGCATGAGCAAAGCACTGGTTTTGCATTCTCACCTTAATAGCATTGAAACCCATGGCACGGAAGCCTTTCCTAGATGGTATGGTGGCATTGGTGCCATAACCTAGAGTTCTTCCCGAATGCATACAATATCACCATCCTTATCACTGATCTGGTGTTGGGTTGAGCAATGAGGTGTCCAAGTGAAGAGCTCCCAAGGATTCTCCCCAAGATGAGAAAATGGGCACTAAGAGGGCAAATGCTATTAATGTAAAAATGTACTTGGGAAGGAGAGGAGTGCTTATTTAATTCATACAGTGATGGTGTATGAAGCCAGTGTTGATGGTGACTGCCTAGAAATGAATATTAGGATCATAGCAGGCAGGATATTTCAAGGACAATGTCAAATTGCCCTTGACATGGCAGAAGAGGCCAATCCTATGTTGGGAATCATTAAGAAAGTTCTTAATAATTAAGCAAGTTCTGTGACACTTTTATACAAAATTGTATTGTTACTTCACTCATAATACTGTGTAAAGTTCTGGCCACTACTTCTCAGAAAAGATCATGGAGATGCAAAACATGGAGAAAATGAAAAAGAAAATGATCAAAGGATTGAAGCAACTTGCTATAAGTAAAGATGATAACATTTGGTGTTAACTTAGTTTAGGGAGGAAAGGGAAATAGAGAAGCATAAAATTAAAATTTTCTCTCTGCCTTGGATGGGAAACAGATGGAAGTCATGGAAAATCTAATGGGATTTTCAAGACAGACAGGAGGAAGTACTTCTTCACACCACACATAATGACACTATAGAATTTGCTTCTACAATGTACAATGTCTACCACCAATGTGGACAATTTTGTAATAACTTTAGAGAATTTCATGAAGAATAAAGCTGTCCATAGCTATTAGTCATGATGGCACTGTGCTAGCTCAAGGATGAGAGGTAGTGTGTGTCAGTATATCAGTTGCTGGGAAACAATTGTAGGAAAGCACTGTGAGAGAAAATCTTTCCACAGGCTTCTGGCTGACTACTGTGGGAAACAGAATACAGGACTAGCTCAACCTTTGGTCTTATCCAGCAAGGCTCCTTTTATGGATTTAACAAAGGTACATCTCTCTCTCTCTCTCTCTCTGGCTTTTCTTCACAAACGTAGATTCAGGAAGGACTCATCCCACACCTTCTGCAAGCACGCTGATGACTGAAAAGGCCAATCCGAGATAAACAAGTCCGGTTGCAGAAAGCACAACAGAAGGTCTCCTTGGGTGATGTTTCTGGGTTGTGATTCTTTCTGTGTTGTCATTTCTCTTCAAGACTTGTCCGGTGTGAGTTCTCAAATAAGGCTGCAGCATTGCGGATAGTGTGTCTCCATGCCTCCCGATGTGAGGCCAGGGCGGACCATTGTTGGTGATCAATTTGGCCAAGCCTGAGATGTTGTTTCAGGGAGTCTTTGTATCGCTTTTGTGGGGCGCCCCTCTTATGCTGACCCATGGCGAGTTCACCACAGAGTACTATTTTTGGGAGGCGATGGTCCTCTATCCTAGAAATGTGCCCTGCCCAGCGCATCTGTGTTCTCAATATCATGGCCTCAATGCTGGTGATCCCTGCTTGCTCAAGGACAGCAGCATTCGTCACATAGTCAGTCCAGTGTATATTTAGGATTGGGCGTATATAGCGCTGATGATCATAAACTGATATAAAAGGAAAAGTAACTGCTTATAATTTCTAGTTTATGTGTTTGCTAATCTTGAGTGAAATGATGGGTTTAGATTGTGCCCTCTAGATATAGTAGGATTGAAATTCCCAGCATTCCTCAACATTGTCTATGTTGGCCACTGGGAACTGCAATCCAACAATATCTTGAAGGCCACACGATCCCCAATTTTGGTTTAGATAGATACTAAAATTTGATGCCATCATCTTCATTTTTCAGAAGCAAACATTCCTTCCCTTACCCTATCAAATAGGAATGGTTACATCCAGTGGTCTTGTTTAAGCAAAAATATTAAAAAACATTATGCTCTTTTGAATACAGATTTTCTGGAAGCATCTTTATAATTGAGAAAGTGTATCACAACAAGTGAAGTTGGGCATGTGCATGAAATACAAGCTGAAATATGTAGAACAGCTAATAAGATGTAAATGCCAAGACTCTTTCTATACTTAAATTAAACATCTGTGCCCTATTTCTGAAATGCTCAGCACTGTAAATGATTCAGCATGTTTTCCCCAAAGTGTCTGGTTTAAAACTTTTGGGGGCTATGGTTTTTCCTTCCTCTTCCAGTATATCTATTGATGGGCATATGCAAATATTATTACCATATTTAACACATATTGCTTCTCTGTCTTCTAAAATAAATGCAATGCACAGTCTTTCATTTGTAGCACAGTAATTGTGGCCAGAGTTCTGTAACCATTGCTTCCAAAGAAAACAACACACATAACAAAATTCAAAAGTAGCCTTCAGCTGTTGTGTGAAAGAAGAGAAAAATCACCCAGACTCTTCAGTAAAAAATGGGTGAGCATTTCATTTCAGTTCTTTGATCAGAATTTTCCAAAATTCACAAAATTCAAATGTGTGTGGGGGGGAAATAAAACAGAGATTTGCCCATCTTTACTCTTGGGCAATCCTCTGAAGAAACTATATTCCAGCTGTATCAAAATCACCAAGATAGAGCAAGACACATCATACTAGTCTGGTTCATACATTATGGTATTTTACCAGGATATGTAGGACCTTTTACATAACATGGATGAGTGGCATGCACACTGCTCATTCACTCCCACTTGTAGAACAAGTCTCTAAATAAATCATGGAAATGTGGTTCATGGTTTGTTTATTATGACACACAAAACTAGCAGGGAGCCCCACCTTCCAGCTTGTTCCCATTGCCAACAGCTAGCTAGATAATTAATTACAGTGGGGGGGACTTGGATTATTTCTGTGGTAAGTTGGGCCAGAAAAAAGTCAGGCTTCTGATGGGAGTTGCACATCCTAATAAACAAATCATAGACCTAAGCCTTCTGTTTTGTTTTAACCACTCCTATTGCAAATGAGAATGATTGGCCAATGAGTAAATTCTGTCTGATCTTGGAAACTAAGTAGTGTCTGTCAGATGTTAGAGACTGAACTCCATAGAAAATGGCCAAACAACTGCTGAATCATGAAGGCTGAAGCCAAGAAACTGTCAAGTCATGCTGTCCTTGGAACCACAGCTGCTGAAGAGGGTTACTGGAGGGCGTAGCTTCTGGAGTGCAAGATCTGATGTAATGCACCCATGTGGTTCAGTAAGCCAATGTCTGTAAATGTGTATAAAAGAAGGCTCAGTCCAGAGCATTCTTTCCCTTATTTTCTTGGATGTCTGGAGAAGCAGTTTGTCTGTCTAGTGTATATATCTGTAAATATTGTTATTTGGACGTCAAACACTCAATGGAGATTTTCAGACTACATTGTGATAGTGTTACTATTCCGCTTTAACTGCTTTGGCTTCCTCCTGTGGAGTTCTGAGGTTTGTAGTTTAGTGAGGCCTAAGAGCTCCCTAGCTGAGAGTTGTAAGTGCCCTAAACTGCAAATCCCAGGATTCCATAGAAGGCAGCCAGAGCAAATAAAGTGGAACAGGAATGCTATAATAGTATAGTGTGAAAATCTCCTGTGTGTGAGAGTATTCTTGGGAACAGGTTGCTAAGAAGTCTGCTGAGATATTTGTTTTCTGCCAGGGACTGAGTGTCCTATCATCCCCTGACAGGGTCAACTCTGGTTAGTACATAATAATAATAATAATAATAATAATAATAATAATAAATAAAAATTATTATTATTATTATTATTATTATTATTATTTCTATCCCGCCCCTCTGCAATGCAATCAGGGCAGCTTACAATATAAAAACTCCATAATTACAGTACCCTAGCCCACCCACCCCTTAAAATAATATTAAATTATTAAGGATTAAAAACATGCAATAATTAAAAATATATTAAATCAGAAAAAAAATTAAAACATACAATAATTTTAAAAAAACCACCAAGAAACCACCAAGTAATACCATATGCTTTAGGCTATATTTCAGAGGAACTAGAAAAAAACACCTCTAAGTATTCCTTGCCTAAGAAACCCCTATGAAATGCATGGTCATTATAAGTCAACAAGCAATTTGAAAGCACACGCAGACACCAGAAGCCTGACTCATCCATAACATGCCAGGATTCCCTTGAATTCTAGGTATATGTTGCATCTGGATGTAGTCATTGTTGCTTGAATGATTCCAACCTATCAACCATCTTTAAGATCTACAATTTTAAATTGTTAGAGATAAGAGATTATCAGATGCATTAAAAGTGGCATTACACGAATGCCAGGACATCGCAAAAGGGCTCCCTTTTCGGATGACGTTGATCCCCCCTTGTTATATACCTGTTCTGCTGCCGTTCTGCTGGTGCTGTTTTTTATTGATGGGAGAAGCCATCAATAGATCCCCCATTCTGTTTGTGTTCCAGATTTGCCTGTGTGTGACAAGGTGCCCCGTTATACTGGCGAGATCCCAGAGTCAATGGCAGGTCCTTGTCAGAACACTTCCAGGTGAGATCAAGACATCCAGGTAAGCTACCCTCTTTTTTGTACCCTCCCTGTGTTACTTTTAAGTTTATTAGTGTGGGTATGTACTTTTCAAAACATTTTGGTGTGTATTTTTGTTTTTACTTTTGAATTTCATGCACTTGTGTCTGCCAGCGAGAATCCATGGAATTTCTATCCAGAAAGTGAACAGAGCTCCCTTAGAGCCCCTTTCACTCCTAGGCTGCCCTTTCAACTGGAGAGGTGGTAAGTGTGGTGAGGAGGGTGATTGTGGTGGGACTGGCATGAGACAGAGTCAGGAGTGGAGATTGTGGGACAGGAACATTTTTTTTTTTTTGGTTCCTGTCTGATCATCTCCATATATTTCAGTGCTCAGCAATGATAAATGATGTGGGCTAAAATACCTTACCATTCTTGACAGCAAATGAGAAAGTAAAATAGCAAACAGCTTCACAGAAGAAAAGATACTGACAGACTGAACTCTGAAATTTATGCTTAGGGCAATGATAACAAAGTGCTTCTCTGATGACTTTAAAGCTGTTGGTGGAGTACTAAAAAAAAAAAAAAATCCCAAGGCTTGGAATGCTGCTGAAACAACCCAGCTGCAAGGCTGTGCATTTCTGGAAGTGTGTGTGTGTGTGTGTGTGTGAGAGAGAGAGAGAGAGAGAGGGAGGGAGAGAGAGGGGACTTTTTCGGACAAGTAAAATTGTGAGTAAAAATCGGCAAAATATTCCACTCAAATGTCCCTGCGGTACCGCAACAGTACCGGCAGGGATGGGCGTCATCCGAAAGGGACGCCCTGCAGTGCTGTAGCCTCGCAACGTGGCGAGGCTGCTTGCGCTGCATTTTACTTGTCCGAAAAAGTCCAGAGATTGAGAAAGAGAAGATAACTGCAAAACAGCAAGCAGTAAGAATACCTTTACACTTCATCTTTAACAACAGCATCTAGGAAGTGTTGTTTTAACTGCCATGAAGTCAGCTTCAACTTATGGTGACCCCATGAATGAGAGACCACGGAGTCAATCTATCATCAACAGCCCTGCTCAGGTTTTGCAGACTCAGGGCTGTGGCTTCCTTGATTAAGTCTATCCATCTGGAATGTGATCTTTCCCTTTTCCTACTGCCTTCTACCTTACCAAACATGATTGCCTTTTCTAGCAAGTCATGTCTTCTCATGATATGGTCAAAGTATGACAGTTTTGTCATCTTGGCTTCTAGGGAGAGTTAAGCTTGATTTGCTCTAGGACCCATTTAATTGTCCTTTAAGCAATCCACAGTATCTGTAGACTTCTCCAGCACTAAACTTCATATGAGTTGACTGTCTTCCTACCAGCTTTCTTCACTGTCCAACTTTCATAACCATACATAGAAATGGGAAATACGATGGCATGGACAACCCCAAAATTAGTATTCAATGATATAGTTTGACACTTCAGGATCTTGTCTAGTTCCTTCATAGCTTTCAAGTCCTAGGGTGCGGCTATACGATCATAAAAAAATCTGTATGGGGGGCAAAAAATACGAATAGCCTGTCGTTTGTATGCATACGAACCAGCAATATGATTTTTAACCCCCCTAAACTCCATATGACTCCCTCTTCCCAAAGCTGACTGGAGCAAGCAAGCCAAGCGTTAAAACTCCCGCCGCTTTTTTTTTTAAAGGTTCCTGGTTTGCGGACAGTCGGTTTTCCGTATTTACAATATAAAATAAAAATAAATAAGCATATAAATTCACGAACTTACTGGACACTCACTAGCCAGGAAACCAACATGGCAGCCGCTCCCAATTCCCCTCTGTGCTAGCCCCACCCCCTGTACTTGGCCAGCCAATCAGATTACCCTGCTTGTTCGTATGTGTGCAAACAGACCATACAGACCCGTCAGCCATCCGAACGGTGTACGGGTTTCTCTTCACAATCCGCTTTTCCTCCCGAATGCCGTGTGTGCGTATTTCAGGGTGGAAAACCGGGGGCGCCCTCTTTTCCATTTGTGTGCATCCGAACGGCCATTTGTACCAAAGCGCGAACCGTACGTATTATTTAAATCGTGTAGACAGGACCCTAGTCTTCTGATTTCTTGGCTTCAGTCACCATTGATTATTGATTATTATAGTAATTCTCCTTTTCTCTGTGCACAAGTCACTGAACAGTTGCATTCAGAGTTCTGACTCTATTTCTGTCACCTTTTACCTTTTACTTTTGCTTCTCATCCATCCTTAACTGCTTGAAGAGTTTCATCTGTCATCCCTTGAGGTTTCTCTTTCTTTTTGGCTACAGATAGTGACTTTTGCATTCCTTCCTGACAATGTCCTTGGCTTCACTCCAGAGTTATTCTGGCTCCTGGTCAATTAGGCTTAATAGTGCAAATCTATATTTCACATTATCTTTTAAGTTCTATGGGGGTGTTCTGAAGGTTGTATTTTGGTATGAAGACTAGTTTAGTGTCCTTCTTTAGCTTTATTCTAATTTTTGATAGTAGTAATTCATGGTCTGTGCCACAACCTGCTCCTGGCCTTGTTGCTGCAGAATGGAGCTTCCCCATCTTCTGTTCCAACTATGTAATCTATTTGATTTCTATATTGGCCATCAATTTATGTCCATGTATACAATTACTTCTTGGGTTGCTTGAAGAATGTGTTTGTGATGAACAAACTGATGGTCTTGTAAAATTCTGTCAGTTGCTCTCCTGATTAATTTCTTGATCCTAGGCCAAATGTTCCTACATCTTTGATTCTGCTCCATTTCCTAATTTTGTATTTTAATCACATGATTGAGAAGATTTTTTGTTTGTTTGTTTGTGATCACTTTCTTTCTGGACTCTAGCACGGAGTCTTTCAATTTCTTCTTCTTCTGCCTCTGTAGCTAGAGCATAACAATGAAGGTTACATTGATGGCTTTTCCTCTTCTTGACATGATTCAGACAGACTTTGCATTATATCCTTTGACAGCTTTTGCTACATCTCTCCTCACTATAAATGCCACCCCATTTCTTCTTAAATTTTCATTTTCTGAGTAAAACACTGTATAATTATCTGACTCAAAATGTCCCATTCCTGCCCACTAGTATTGCAATGCTTATATGTTCCATTTCTTGTTTTACTATATCTAGCTTCCCTTGATTCGTGCTTCTCACATTCCATGTTGCTGTAGTGTGTGTTTTGCAGCTTTGGACTTTCCTTTTGCCCTTGAACACGTCCACAGCTGAATGTCCTTTCATCTCAAGTCCAGTTGAGTCATTAGCCACAGTGCTACTTATAGTTGTGCTCTGCTATATCTAAGTAGCTGGTTGAGTACCAAGGCAGGAAGCAAAAGCAGGAAGTTTACTTAGCCTCTCTACCTGATTAATGGGTTGTATTTGGCTTGGTAGGTAATACAAACTGAGTGGGCCTGACAGATAGAAATCAATAAGATTAAACTTAGATAGCAGTCTTATATATTATAGTCTCATTTACCCATCATTATGTATTTATCTGTGTAGTGCTTTACTAAACTCTTTAAGCTAAACAGGTAAGTTTCTATATGATGGCAACATCAGTATGGTCTGAGGAAGAGGAGAGGTCCTAAATTCTGTTCCATCAACCTTGTCATGACCAACTATCATTTGGCATCTACTTTTTAAGAATACATTTCTAGACTTGTGTTATTTCAGAAGCTTGATGTTAAGGGAACATGAAGGTGTCCAGGGCACCACTCCTGCTGCTGCCACCCCAGTTCCCATCAGCAGTGGCTGGTGGCTTCCAGATCTGAAGGGTGGTAAATCCACTCCATGTTTAATCTGAACTTTGAAGGAGCTCTCCAAGGTGCTGACACTGTTTTGAAGATAGCCCATTCAAAGTTTGGACTAAGTATCTTTTTTTTGAAAATTGACCACCCCTCTGAATGAAAGCCACCAGCCACCACAGTCTGCCATGGCTTCCTTGGTTGAGTCTATCCATCAATAATGTGGTCTTCCTCCTTTCCTATTGCTTTTCACTTTGCCAAGCTTTATTGCCTGTTGTCATGTCATCTCATTATATGGCCAAAGTATGAAAGCCTCAATTTGGTCATTTTGGCTTCTAGGGTACATCCAGGCTTGATTTGCTCTAGAATCCATTTATTTGTCTTTTAGGCAGTCTGTGGTATCTGTAGAACTCTTCTCCAACACCACATTCCAAATGAGTTGGTTCTCTTCCTGTCAGCTGTCTTCACTTTCCAGCTTTCAAAACCATATATACAAATTAGAAATACTATGGCATGGCCATTCCTAACTTTGGTATTCCATGATCTATCTTTACACCTAACGATTGTATCCATTTACTTCTACACTGTCCTTCTGAGTCCTAGGACTTTATCAAACTAGCAGCTTAAGATGCTGTAATTCCACTATTGAGGAAAGCAGAATCATAGTGGCATTATTACACTTATTATCACAGGTTGTGTAATTGCATGATATAACAACCATGGAATTATCACACAACCACCATTAGCACTTTAAGAATAGGATTTTACTTCCATGATTTAGCATGGGTGAGATTTTGGTGTTTCTCATGAGAAGATGCAAGCACACTTAAAAACTCCCAACCCCCCTGAATTTACAAAGTAAATGAACACAACAAACACTTAAATGTGCAAAAACCCCTGAATTTATAAAGTAAATGAACACACAAACCTAAAAATGTGCAAACAAACCAAGACAGTTAATTAAAAGGTGTGTCCCATGGAGAGTTTTCACATTCTCACCCACAAGTTTTCTTACTGGGAACAGGGAGGAGGGATAGAGGGCTGACCATTCATGTAGCAACCTTGCGATTACAGTGAGATGTGGTTTTGCACGCTCTTCAATACTGTGAAAAAAGTGATATTGAGAACTATTGACAGGTTCTCTTGTCAATGAAAAGCAACTTCTTATTCACGGCAGGAGCACAGTTTGACTACGCAAGGATGATAATGTTGTGCGATAGTGCAACCCGTTCTCACTACTTTGATATCGTAATTGTGCGATTTTTGCCACATCTGCTAAAGCCCCAAGCTAAATACAGCCGTTCCTTGAAATTCACAGCTTTGATATCTGCTGTTTTGTGTATTCGTGGAAAGCCACCAAGGTTTTGCTCAGCCTTCATTCCCTGTGTGTGTGGCGGGGTGGAGCCGAAGGCCAAGCAAACCCTCAGTGGCTTTGTGGGGAAAGCACGTCTTTCCTCCAGCTTTGTTCCATTTGGCAGGGAGGAGCCTGGGCCGAGGAAAGCCAATGAACGCCCAGTGATCATTGGCCCTGGCTCCCCCCGCCAAACAGAATGAAGTGGGAGGAAAGCAGGGGCAGGGGGTGCAGGTGGGCGGTAGCAAGGCTTTCCAGACCCACTGTCGCTTTTGCAGGGGAGCTTGTTGGGAGGGGGGAACCAAAGGTTATTCAATTTTGCAGGGGTGCTCCACCCGTAACCCCTGCAAATTGGAAGGGAGGACTATAGTCCTAATTTATCTGCTCTAATAAACCTGCTCATTACAGATTGTTCCAACTTAAATAAAGATGTAGTCTTTATCAATACCATATATTATCAATGACCATATATTGGTCATGCCCTTGATGTGGTATTCTGCATGGATCAGGCACATCCGTGGGTGGAGTTAATCAGCATCACTGCATTGTCATGGGTGGATCATTTCCTGGTTAAGATTGGACTGAAGGCCACCATCCCTCCCTCTGGGGGTGGAGGACTGATTAGAATGGTCCACCCTCGAAGGCTAATGGAACCCATTAGGTTCCAAGAAGCCCTAGGTGGTTCTATGGTTGGCAATGCTGGAGATTCTGTTGAAGCTCTGGTTAATATGTGGAATAACAACTTTACCAGAGCTGTAGACACGATAGCTCCCAAGTGTCCTTTCCAACCTGCAAAAAATCATAATCCATGGTTCACTGAAGATCTTAAACAAATGAAGCGGGTTGGACAACAACTAGAGTGCCGTTGGCTGAAATCTCAACTCTTATCTGACAAGACACTTCATTGGACTTTTCTTAGGTCCTATCAAGTGGCGATGGATGCAGCTAAGAAATCTTTCTATTCTGCATCTGTCGCATCTGTTAAATCCCATCCAGCTGAGCTGTTCATGGTGGTGTGGAATTTAACTCAATTGCCTCCCACCCAGAATCATCTATTAGAACAAACTACAGCTTGTTGTGACACTTTTAATGATTATTTCACAGATAACATCTATTGGATAAGAGCTGGGTAAAGTTGGATGCCAACTTTAAGTCAGTAGCAACTAGAGAGGTATCCATTACTGTTAGACTGGATCAATTTGAGTTGGTAAGTACTGAGGATGTGGACAAGCTCCTTAGTAGTTTGAAAAAGATGACCTGCCCTCTCAACCCTTGCCCAATTTGGCTAGCAGTCCAGGGGGGTGATACTATCAAGCTGATGCTTGAAAATGCAATTAATGCATCCTTCAGGGAGGGGTCCCTGCCCTCTTGTCTTAAGGAGGCAGTGGTTAGACCACTCTTTAAAAAGCCCTCCCTGGACCCTCCTGGACAGAAATAATTATAGACCTGTTTCACTGCTGCCATTTTTGAGCGATGTGACTGAGAGGGTGGTCGCCAAGATGACAAGTTGTCTTGGAGGAAACCAATTTTCTGGATCCATTTCAAACCAGATTCAGGACAGGATACGGAGTTGAGACTGCCATGGTCACCTTAGTCGATGATCTCCGTCTGAGCATTGATAGGGGAAATGTGACCTTGTTGGTGCTCTTGGACCTCTCTGCAGCCTTTGATACCATCGACCAAAGTATCCTTCTGGAATGCCTGAGAGAACTGGGTATTGGCACCACTGCTTTGCAGTGGTTCCAGTCCTACCTCTTGGGTAGGTTCCAGATGGTGCCACTTGGGGACAGTTGTTCAGCCAAGAGGGAGCTCAAATTGGGCATTCCTCAAGGTGCAATTCTGTCCCCAATGCTATTCAACATTTACATGAAGCCACTGGGTGAGATCATCCAGAGGCATGGGGTGGGGAGTTATCAGTACGCTGATGACACCCAAATATATTTCTCTATGTCTCGGACTGATGCAGTGACTAAGGATGGCATCTCTCCTCTGAATGCCTGCCTTGCGGCGGTAATGGACTGGATGAGAGAAAACCATTTCAGGCTGACTCCAGGTAAGATGGAGGTACTTGACATAGGAAACCCGGACCCTGGAATGGAGTTATGTCAGCCAGTCCTGGATGGGGTCACACTTCCCTTGAAGGACTCTGTCCACAGCTTGGGGGTGATTCTTTACTAATCACTTCACTTGACAGCTTAGGTGGATGCGACAGTCAGGAGCTCCTGTTATCAGCTTCGGCTGATACACCAGCTGCACCCCTTCCTGGAGCAGGGAGACCTTGAAACTGTAGCACATGGACTGGTAACCTCTCGATTAGACTTCTGTAATGCACTCTACATGGGGCTACCCTTATGCCAGGTTCAGAAACTTCAGCTTGTATAAAATATGGCAGCCAGGTTGATTATTAGTACTTCCCGTAATGACCATATAACACCAGTCCTGAAGTCCCTTCACTGGCTGCCAATTAGTTTTCGGGCAAGGTACAAGGTGTTGGTTATTACCTTTAAAGCCCTACATGGCTTGGGACCAGAATACTTAAAGGATTGCCTTCTTTCATATTGTCTGTCCTGCACACTAAGGTCCCCGGGGAAGAACCTACTTCAGTCAAAAAAATCTAGGCGAACATTGGTGAGCCAGAAGGCCTTCTCCACTGCTGCTCCAAAACTATGGAATGACCTGCCAGAGGAGATCCGTCTCATCTCTACTCTTGCCTTTAAAAAGGCTCTTAAGACAGATCTCTTCCGGCAAGCCTTCCCAACTTAACTCCTCTCCCCGCACAAGGTGATCTACGTCGCTCTGTCCACCAATTAGCTCCCATTTTAAACTTTTGTATTCTTGCTTTAAACTGTGTTTATTTAATTGTTATTTTAGTATTGGGTTGGGGGGGTTGGGAAGGGACTAATTTTGAATTTTATTGTGTTCCATGTGTTTTTACTGTTGTAACCCACCCAGATTTCTTGTGATTGGGCAGGCTATAAATAAATTAATAATAATAATAATAATAATAATAATAATAATAATTTATTGATCCCATTAATCATCTGTTAGGGATGTTGTTATTGATCCCATTAATCATCTCTTAGGGAAGTACTATGTTGTTTGTAGTATGTATGTGTGCATAGTGTGTAGTATGTATCATATAAGAGTAAGCTAGTTTATGATAATAATAATAATAATAATAATATTTATTTATACCCCGCCCCTCTGTTAAAACAATCGGGGCGGCTTACAAAAATTAAAATACAATACAGATAAAATCCCCAAACACCCCCCACCCCCAACCTCCCCCATAAAAAAATATTAAACAATTATAAATTAAAACCAATTGATCTAAAATCACATTTAAAAACAATAAATACAATGAAATACAATAAATGGCCAGCGGACTAAAAGAGGCCAGGATCCCCTGAGGCCGGGATCCAATTAGGAAAGGCCTGCCGAAAGAGATCCGTCTTTAGTGCTTTTTAAAAGCTACTCAGGCTTGTTATCTGACGGAGCTCATTCGGCAGGTCATTCCACAATTTGGGGGTGATTACCGAAAAGGCCCTCTGGGAGGTTGCAGACAGCCTAGATTTTTGTGGCTGAAGCAAATTCCTCCCAGAGGACCGGAGTGCGCAGGGAGGATTGTATGGGAAGAGGTGGTTCCGGAGATAAGTTGGACCCAAGCCATTTAGGGCTTTAAAGGTAATAACCAACACCTTATACCGGGCCCGGAAACTGATAGGGAGCCAGTGGAGAGATCTTAACACTGGAGTTATATGGTCTCTCCGAGATGTTCCCGAGACCACTCTGGCTGCCATATTTTGTACCAACTGAAGTTTCCAGACCAAGCATGAGGGCAGCCCCATGTAGAGCGCATTGCAGAAATCTAGTCGAGAGGTTACCAGCACATGCAACACAGTCTCGAGGTCCTTTACTTCCAGGAAAGGGCGCAGCTGGCGTATCAGTCGAAGCTGATAACAGGCGCTCCTGACCTCCTGAGTTTATGTTAGGTAATGGTCTGTAAATTTTTTTTTAGGCTTGTTAGTTGAATATGTAATGCTTGTTAATAGTTTGTTTAATTTGAATATTTACATTCTATGTTGTTAAATGTCAATGTCATAAAAAGTTATTCTTAATTGTACAATGAATATATATATATATATATATATTTAAATCCTCTGTCTCATGCCTTCATTCTAAGTGTTGCAGACAAAAGGAAAAGGTGTGATAGTGAAAACATAATTAAAGGACAATTTCTAGTATGCAAAACCATCACATAGATTTTAAAGAAATACAATCACTTCAAAAGATGCCTCTTGTTCTGAAATATTGCAATCTTTGTAGTCGGTCTTTTTAACCCCCTAAACATTTTACATATATTTCATCTGCCTAATGATCTAAGTCAGTTATCTATCCCTCATTGAACCTGATAGGCTGCACAGATTCCTTCTAAGCCTCTCTGGCTTCTCTTCGCAAACGAAGATTCAGGAAGGACTCATCCCACGCTTTCTGCAAGTGCGCTGATGAATAAAAAGGCCAATCCGAGATAGACAAGTCCGGTTGCAGAAAGCACAGCAGAAGGTTTCCTTGAGTGATGTTTCCGGGTTGTGATTTCTTCTGCGTTGTCATTTCTCTTCAAGACTTGTTTGGCATGAGTTCTCAAATAAGGCTGCAGCATTGTGGATAGTGTGTCTCCATGCTGCCCAATGTGAGGTCAGGGCGGACCATTGTTGGTGATCAATTTGGCCGAGCCTGAGGTGTTGTTTCAGGGAGTCCTTGTATCGCTTTTTTGGAGCGCCCCTCTTATGCTGACCTGTAGCGAGTTCACCATAGAATACTATTTTTGGGAGGCGATGGTCCTCCATCCTAGAAACATGCCCTGCCCAGCGCAGCTGTGTTCTCAATATCATGGCCTCAATGCTGGTGATCCCTGCTTGCTCAAGGACAGCAACATTCGTCACATAGTCAGTCCAGTGTATATTTAGGATTGTGCGTAAACAGCACTAATGGAAGTGTTCGAGGAGTCGTAAGTGGTGGCGATAGGTGACCCATGTTTCAGATACATAAAGGAGAATAGACAGTACAATGGCTCTATACACACTGATTTTTGTGTTTCACCTCCGGTGTTTATGACTCCAGACTCTTTTGGAAAGTCTTCCAGATGCACTATGTGCCTTTGCTAATCTGTGATCAATCTCTTTGTCAATCTTGGCATCTGAGGAGATGATGCTTCCCAGGTAGGTGAACTGCTGAACGGACTTAAGCACAGAGTTGCCGACGGCAATGTGGGGATGGTGGTGTTTGTCCTGTGGTGCAGGCTGGTAAAGAACTTCCGTTTTCTTCAGGTTCACTTCCAGCCCAAACAACTCTACAGCTGTTGTGAAGCAGGATATTAGGCGCTGCAGTGCTGCTTCTGTGTGGGCAACAAGGGCATCATCATCAGCGAAGAGCAGCTCACGGACTACATAGTTTAGAGTCTTAGTGCAAGCCCTCAGACGGCTTAAGTTAAACAAGCTACCATCAGTACGGTAACGTATATAGATGCCGTCGTCTTCTTCGAGCTCTGCTGTATCCCTTTGGAGCATCATGCTGAAGAAGATTGTAAATAAAGTTGGTGCAAGAAAACAACCTTACTTCACTCCATTAGTTATTAGAAAGGGCTCTGAAAGAGCATCGCCATATCTGACTTGACCATGCTGGCCCTTGTGTAGCAAGATAATCATTTTGAGGAATTTGGGGGGACATCCTAGTCTTTCCAGGATCTGCCACAGACCTTTCCTACTCATGGTGTCGAAGGCTTTGGTGAGGTCGACAAATGTTACATAGAGACCCTTGTTCTGCTCTCTACATTTCTCTTGCAGTTCTCTAAGGCCAAATACCATATCTGTAGTACTCCTATTGGCTCTGAAGCCACATTGGCTTTCAGGAAGAAGTTCTTCTGCAATGGCAGGAACTTATCTGTTCAGGAGTATCCTTGCAAGGATTTTTCCAGCAATAAAGAGCAGTGTTATGCCTCGATAGTTTGAGCAATCGGATTTTGCTCCTTTTTTCTTGTACAGGGTGATGATGTCTGCATCTCGGAGATCTGATGGGCAGTTCCCCCTTTCCCCAGCAATTCACAAGAAGTTTGTGGAATTTATCATGGAGTACATGACCTCCATGTTTCCAAACTTCAGGTGGGATTCCATCAATCCCAGCTGCCTTGCCATTTTTATCTGCTGTATGGCCTTAAGGGTCTCTTCCAAAGTGGGAGCTATGTTCAATTCAGTTTTCATCGGGTTTTGTATCATATGTTGGATAGCTGAGCCTTGGACTACTCGGTTGGCACTAAAGAGACTTTGAAAGTGTTCAGCCCATCGATTCAGGATGGAGGCTTTTATCAGTAATTAATGTTTGACCATCTGTACTCTATAAGGAGCTTTGGACCTGGTAAGTAGGTCCAAACACTGTTTTAAGAGCTTCATAAAATCCTCTAGAATCCCCCAGATCTGCACAGCGTTGTGTCTTTTCTGCTATATCGATCCACCACTTGTTCTTCATGTCTCGGAGTTTTTGTTGAAGTTTACTACATGTGAGACGGAAAGCTGCTTTTCTTACATTTCAAGTTGGCTGGGTGAGGTATGCCTGGTGAGCTGTTCTCTTCTTTGCCAACAGCTCCTGAATCTCTTGGTTGTTTTCATCAAACCAGTCTTTGATTTTTCTTGTGGGAGAATCTAATCTCCCTTCTAGCTTCTAAACCTAATATCATAACAAAAAAGAGAAGAACCCATCATAACAGCCTGGCACGCCATCATTTAAGATTCAGAATTACATGAGACAGCACGGCAGAAATGAAATAGTTTGAATGCATTAGCAAATAGTGGCCCATTGCTTTAGTTGTGCTTTAGTTTCAGCTGCAGAAGGAGAGGGGTACTTCGGACCAAAGTGCTTTATGAACAACAGCTCTGTAATGCAATTCTTCCTATAATGCCCATTTTAACCAACAGTTGCTGCCCAACTGAACACAGTTCTAGTTTGGAATGACAAATTCTGACACTTACTTGAAACAATCAACTTAGGAGACCTGTATTCATTCATTAATTCATTTTGTTACTTGCATTACATATAAAACACACTTCTATAAGCAACATGGAAGATCAAATAGGAAAACAGTGGAACAATACCATAGTTAACAATATGATCCAAACTGAACATAAAAGAGTAAAAGAAATGCAAATCCCAGTTAAAAACCAGAATTCTGATAGGGACATCTCCACACTTGGAGTTTCCCATATGCATGCTCATGGCCTTTTTGGGGAAGCTATAGGAGTTGTTGTTCCCTTCTTCCCTCTGCAGCACCAACCCCCCCCCCACCAACCTACTGACAAGTTCCTGATGCCACCTTGCATGGGCATTCTGTGTTTCTTGGCAAGCAGTAAGGCTCAGAGAAGTATCTGGCTACATCTCCCATAGGCAGGCACAAAATGATGGTATCAGCTCTGAGATTTGCTGGGATTCTCTAGGGTTCTCAGCATTGTTCTAAATCGTATTATATCTGGCTATGGGGGTTGTAGCCAGATGCTTTCCCAAGACTGCCTGCTTGCTGCAAAGCATGGGATGGCTATATGGGGGGTGGGGGCAGGGGCTTATAGATAAGTGGAGGGGGGCGGTTATGACTTTGTATAGTTTTGGTTCGCATGCAGATATTTACACTATGATGAGAGGATGTTGGATTGAGGCCTATGTCAGTTAATCACATAAAAGAATTGAAACTCGTAGATTCAAGATGAGAATCAACCATTTCCTATCAACAGAGAATAATCTTAAAGTGATATTAACATGTTGTTAGAAAGGCATGAGAAACTACAAATGTCTTAGCCTAGCACAGAAATGATATTAAGGGTCTTTTCTACACCGGCCAAATACCCCGGCTTGTTCCTGTTTCAGGCTCCTACAGTCCAAACATTGCAAGGCATTTATCCTGATCTTACCCCAAGCAGTCCAATGATACCCCCCCAGGGCAGATATGGGCTGGAATGGGGGCAAGGGGGATAGGGCCCTTTACTGTGTTTATTAAAAAATATACAGTTTAATCCAGTACCACTGGTTGGGCCCCATGTGTCTGCAGGAGCCTGTTCCAGAATGTCATCCCTTGCTGCTAACGCAAGCTCCCTGGCTCTCCCAAATGTTAGGCAGAGGTTCCTCAGCATGTGACTGAGACTGGTCACATGCAGGGGCCTGCAGTCACATATTACAGGACATCTTCCTGGCTTCCATGTTAGCAGATAAAATGGCAGTGACTTCAGTGATGGGCTGGCATCCTGTCTGGACTCCAGCCCATTTTTTCCAAGTAATGGGGGGAGCTGTTAAAGAGGCCACCTCTGCAGGCAGGATATGCTGTCAGAAAGCCAGCATATCCTGGGTAGCTTAGATGAGGTCTAAGGAGATTATCAGATGGGTTCTAAAATCCTGTTTCTGTCTTGCTATCCCCCCACCCGACTCCCATCCCTGTTACAGAATAAAATAAAAAATTTCAGACACCTACCTGGTAGCGAGACAGAAACTGCTCTCCCTCCCCTCAGCAGCCTGGGAGTAAATGCAGCTGTCGTAAAGCTGCATTTACAACCCAGAAAGAAAATCCCACCCATTCTCATGAGAGAATGATCACGTGAGAAATTTTAAAATTAAAACAAAATGAAATGTCAAAAACCCAAAGCAAGTACCAAAACACACTTTAAACATTATAAGTAACCTTGTGAGGGTTAAAAAAAAAAGGTGTCACTTACCTCTCTGTCCCAAACAAACCCGGAAGTGTTCAGCACAGACCTCCCCCCGTGGCTGGCATCGCAGCAGCATAACAGGATAAAAACGGGGCACCATTTAGACCACCCATGATTCCGTGTCAGAAACGGAATGGGTGGTCTATTAATGACATTTCCCCATGGGTGAAAAAAACTGGAGGCATCACGGGGGCAGCATGGGATGGGGATTGAGAAAGGGAAAAACTTTCTCAATCCTGTTCCGTGCCTGCCATGGATTATTATGCCTGTGTGACAATCTCCTAAGAGTGAACATCAGATAAGCCTCTTTGTATGGGGCCAGCACCAATAAAATAAAATAAAAATCCTTCTTTTTTGTGGCCACCTTTTGGACTTCAGCTGGGAAGATACTCAGTGATTACCGTGAAACTCTTTACCTATAATCTCTGGACATGAATAGAAAGATGTGAAGGACTGTGATAAATACTGATTTGAACTGGAAATGAATTAGAAGCCAGTAAGGGTGAGAAACCATTAGTATAAGATGAAACATTCATAAACATTATATTTCAATAGTTCTTATTACAATGGAAATTACATATGGATGTTATGGTTTTTCTTCAGAAGAATCCTACAGCTGAAAGTTTATGTTTAACTTTATGTCTTATATCAGCACAGTTGTGACATTAATTGCATTAATAGCTTCTATTTCTTTTCCTGAAGATGCTTGGAATTTACTTAAATCAACAAGGAATGACAATTAGGAAGGCTAATTGTATTGAAGAAAACAATAATTAGGCTGTTTTCTTCTTTCCTCTGCTTGTATTAATTTTGTCCTTTTCCACGTTGTTTGAAATGGCATGATAAAAGTGAAATATTCTTAAAATTTGGGGCATAACATGTTTTCTAACATCCAATAAGTATTTTCTCTAGCCTATTATCTCCCTATGAATCCTGTTTCAATGGAAAATGTTTTGATTTCTGAGTTCCTTCTGCAAAGCCTTATAATTTATATATACCAAAGACTGAAGCTGTCATAATGCCCTTGACAGTCTTGATATAGATAAATGTGAAGGGCTTGTCTTTCATGAGCAAGCATCCATATTTCCCCACATTTTCCACAGGAAGAGGCCATCTTTACTTCAGAAATATCATTTTGGGATTGTCTACATTATTAAAAACCTTGAAACCCCCTGCAAATGCCCCCAAATCTGTGATAATCAGGCCACATGTGCCACGGTCTTTTCCCCAAATCTAGGGCAATCTGGCCACATGTCACATGGCCCAGATTTGGAGCATTTCAGAGTATTTTACCTAGACACAGAGTATGTGGGATTTGGGGTTTTCTACACATTTTTGTCCACCACAGGAACTGCTGCTACTGCCACCTTTGCCGCTGCCAACACAATGACCAATTTTAAAGCTCTGGAGGCAGTTCCTGGTTGCAGGGAGGGATTCCCTTTACCCACTCTCCACTCACCTGTTGCTTCCTTCAAGTGCTTCTGTCACTTTCTTAAGCACCTTTTCCTGTGATGTGCAAGTGGGTGAGCAGACACAGGAAGTACTGTCAAGCCAGGGGAAGGGAGAAAACCTGTCTAGACAAGCCCACAGTCTCTGGCAAAAAGTCTTGCAGAACATATATCAAAGGCATGCATAATTAGCATCATATATGCCAACACGAGGCATTGCAGAAAAAGGCATTGTACAAGCTCTTGTATAACATCCAACTGTATCCCCCCCCCCATGAGCTGTTATTTTGTTTGCATACAACACAACACAAAAGGTTCTGAGACAAAATTCAAAGGGAAGTATGGAGGGAAAATCAGCAATTGCATTTTTTTAAAAAAATATGTATGTTTCTTTACATAGTAAAAAAAAAATCAAATTTGTCTTTAACAGAGACATATGGGGAAAAGGTTTTTGTCCTCACCTCAATCTAAAATTATTTCTTTTAAAAAACTGAAGACTGGCAGCAAGTGCATAAATGATCTTGGTATACCTTAAGTGATTAATCACTTTAGCTGGGATCTTTCCAGAGCTTGAATTGATAAGATCAAGCATGCCCCACACCTTCCATTTCCCAGACTTCTAGAGATTTCCTGGTATTGCCTACAGTTCCATGGTGCCATAAAATCATTCTTTGGGGGTATTGTCTAAGCTTTGTCTGGTCTGCACGTCATATCTGTAGATTGAATAAAAGTAAACATCATTTTGATGGGCAATATGGTAAGCTGGAAGTCAGTTTAGAAAGCTAAACTGACCTTTTTCCCTGAGCATCATCCAATGACACTCATTATTACTGAATTAACTCTGAATGGAGCAGAATGTGGCTGGAAGTTCACATGGGATATGGTAATCCTGTAATAATATTAGCATAATTCAAAACATAGATGCATATGCCATTTATTTATCACTGGCAGCAGTGTGAGCCCTGGAGGGGGTGGGTTTGTAGCCCCCCATCCCTAGGAAGTTGCCCATGATTGGAATATTTTAATCTGAAATGTAGCTTTTCTAATGCAAATTCGGCTTTTAAGGCCAGATATAAAATGGTAGAATAGTAAATATGATTGTCATGGGCTAAAAAGAAACAAGAGCTTAAAACTTAAAAAAAAATTGTCTTAACTGTGTGTAGCTTTAAGCATGTTTCTTAAAACAGATAACCTTTCAGAAATTTGGCCTGCCTCCTTTCCCAAAGTCTAGTGGGAAATGTTTTGGAGATGTTTGGATAGACATAGCATTAATGGGCAGTAGTCTGCTTGTGGTGGCACTACTGAAAGCTTAGCAATGTGGGAATTCTACAATGGATAAAAAAAAATGATTGCACCATTAGGAACTGTTTTAAGATTAATGTCATGTAGTGGAAAGAAATTAAATCCCCAAACCTACAAATATAATTTACTGCAGAATGGTTGTGCTTCTATAAAAATTGTGTCATGGGATTCTATCATGGGATTATAAAGGTATCAAGACATACAATTCTGTTAATTTAATTCTGCTTTAGGTTTTATATGCACATGCTTCATTATATTTAATGATTCAATAAGTCCACTGTTATTTTCCTATTGTCTATGGAAGAGTGATGTGTATAGCTCTGAATACTTTGGGATCGCTTCACTTGGCACTGTAGATTATGTGACTCTTCAAGCTTAATCTTATACACATTGTGAGCTCAGTTCAGGACTATCCCAACACATTTTGTGGCCTGTGAGGCTGGTCTGTCTATTTTTATTTATTTTATTTAGTTCATGTATATTCCTCCTTTCTCCTGACAGAGAAACCAAGGTGACTTACAACAAGGCTAAAACAAGAGAAAGCTAAACTCCTGATGATTATTTTTTTAAAAAAAATGAAACAGTTCACACACACACACAAATGTCATTAATGTTGAAAGGTGTAAAATCTTGGTATTAATGATGAAAAAAATACAACCCATATACCCCATAAAAAAGACTCCCTGAAACCAATTAACTATCTAAAACCTCCTTAAAGAAAAAGGTCTTTGTCTGCCAGTGTAAGCAGAGCAGAGGGAGCCAGGGTAGCCTCCCATAGAAGGGAATTCCACAGCCTGGGATGAGCTGCTGAGAACACTCTCTCCCATGTCCTCACCAGATGGGCCTGTGACAGTGTTGGGGCCAAAAGAAAGCCCTACCCTAAGGATCTTAAGGTTCCTATAGGAAGATAAATCTTTCAGAGTCTGGTCCTAAGTCCAGGGCTTCACAGTCCTATAAGTCAAGGTGCTTAGTACTTATAGCAGGCACATGGGGCCTATCTACATGGGCTAAATACCCCAGCTTGCCCCTATTCCAGAGCTCTGCAGTAAAGATTACATGGGGCTTTTGCTCCAATCTTCCCCCAGGGCAGTCCTCACCATCCCAACGGCAGATATGGGGCTGGAATGGGGGTAAACCAGGATAGGGCCCTTTAGCACATTTTAAGTAAATCCCCTGTGTAATCTGGTACCACCAGGAGCTTTAAGCTCCATTTGTATGTGTAAGCCTGCCTCAGCAAGCCAGCCCTGGCTGCTGCTGTTAGCTGCCCTTGCCCTGCCAGGTCTGGGCAGCAGGCCTGCAGCATGTGACAAATCCTAGTCACATGCAGGGGGATTGTCACATCGTGCAGCTGGTTGCCCAGTTCCAGCAGAACAGAGAAAATGGTGGTGGTGGCTGCAGCAATGGTCTGGCATTCCTGTGTGGACTCTGGCCCGTTGGGGGGCCAGAGGAAGAATGGGGGAAGAATGGGCCACTTCCACAGCCAGGATATGCTGGCAGGGAGCCAACATATCCTGGCTAGTGTAGATTAGCCCATGGTTGGCTATGCATAAATGAGGAAGAAAATCTTTGAAGTACCTTTCCCTATCTACAGCAGGATTTTTTTAAAGCCCTATCATAATAATTGAAATAACTAGCAATTTGGATATCTTTGCATGATATTCAAAATCTGCCTGAAACAGCCATCCCACTTTCCGAATGACAGGGCCAGTCTGATATTATTCCATATTAGCTCCATTGCGACATTTCTCGGTGAGGCCTTCTTGTGGTTGTTGCCACCTGATGTAGAAGCATAATCGCTTCCTGATGCTTATGAATCCAGCAAACTTACAATTCAACTGCCTTTTCTGCCTCTTCAACATATATGCTCACAAATTGTCCATTATAGTGTACCTGCTAAATTTTCCACAGCTGCAGGCATAATTAAAGATGTGAAGAGGCACAATGACTTCCTAGCTTTCCTCTAACATAGATTAAATTCTATTGATGCTAATGCCTGATCTACTTAATTGTTCATCTCATAAGCTGCCATAAATGCTCAATAAAGAAATGCTAATGATCAAAAATACAGACGCATGATACTGGAAATACGCACACACACACATGGGGAAAAAGCACCCCGTATTTACCATTTTAGCTCAGCTTGAATTCACTGCTGATGCAATTGGTGCCTATAACATATTGTGAGGAGAGGGTT
Source organism: Gambelia wislizenii (assembly GCA_030847615.1). NCBI lineage: Eukaryota > Metazoa > Chordata > Lepidosauria > Squamata > Crotaphytidae > Gambelia > Gambelia wislizenii. The sequence goes on from JAUMIR010000001.1 coordinate 204,668,016, forward strand.
AAGATCCTTCACTTTATCTTTAACTTCAAGCATAACTAAAGAAAAGGAGGTGAACACCTGCTAGGAGAGAGCACTGCTTCTGCCTTGCATTCATTTCATAGAAAGCAGTGGGATGGTGGGAAGATCAGCATGCTCCAGCCTGCAGCATCAGGAATAATAAATTCTTTCTACTGTATGCAGGGAAAGTAATGAGCAAATGTATTCTTGCCTGTCCCAATCTGTACCCCCTCAATTGTTACTCACCATCCTGTCTAACTTCAATAATATTCTTAGCATGATACGTCTAAGATTAATGAAGCATTTATCCTCAGATAAGAAGCTATCAGAAAAATAGATTTCTTACCACCATTGTTGCATTCAAATTAATAATTCTAGCTCTTTAGAAGACAGGCTCAGTAGTGCAGGCCAGTGGCTCTAAGCCAATTCTGATAATGTGGAGCCTTCAGGGAAATGTAGCAACTTAGAACGGGGCAGTAGGATACCTATTCACTAACTTCTGACAGTTCTTCTGGCTATTTTAGGGGAAAGCTCCATCAGAAACCACCTTGCGTCACCACCATCACCAGAATAATTCCCCTGGGAGTGGGAAGGTGCAACACAGTACACTTGGCTCAGTCTATATGTATCTTAGGACAGGGATAGGGTGGGAGAGATTTTGTTTGGACCACATTTATAAATGAACCACTCTAATTCACATTTCCCAGACTAGTATCAGAATGCAAGCACAAGTTATTCTTTGGAGTTGGCTTTATTTTGTGATGCAGTTTTGGTCTCTAATATGACATTAAGGAAAGCTATATACAAATGTGCATGCTGGGGAAGGTTCCATATAAAAAGAAAAACAAATGTGTGTGTATGTATGCATGCATGCACATACACTACATATGTTAAACTATTGCAGACTGGTGTGGATATTGGACAGGCTAGACTTATAACTGAGTACTTGTGGAGCTAACACAGACCAGATATAGACTAGTTTGGCTATCCCTACCCATTTCCTTTTGGAAAGAGAAGAGACCTAGAACAAATGAGGCATATGTTTCAAAGTAAGGATCTAAAGGAAAAGTTTGAAACCCCTGTTGACTAGTTTCATATTACAAGGGACTACCAGTCTTTTGCCATTTTGTGAAAGTATGCCTACAGAGAAACATAATACCAAGACAAAATAAAAAGACAATGGAAGAAATACACAGAAGCACTGTGTAAAAGAGGCAAAAAGATGTATGACACATGAGAAGAAGAAACATATGAAGATGAACTCCAAATCTTAGAAAACAAAGTGAAATCTGCACACAAAGCAATTGGGAAGAATAAATCTCTAGGAACAGATGAAATACCAGTAGAACTGCTACAATTTGCTGAGAGAGAATCGACTTTAGTTCTGACCAAAATTTGCCAACAAATATGGAAAACAAAGCAATGTCCCACAAACTGGCAACGATCAATATACATTCCTATCCCCCCAAAAGGAGACACAAAATATTCCAGTAACTATAGGAGCACAGGATTAATTTCCCATGTAAACAAAGTCATGCTCAAAGTTCTGCAGTGAAGACTCTTTCCTCATATGGTGCAAAAAACAGCAGAGGTGCAAGCTGGGTTCAAAAAAGGAAGAGGAACTAGGTATCACATTGCAAACATACTTTGGATAATGGAGCAAACCAGGAAATTCCAGAAGAAAATCAGCATGTGCTTTATAGACTACAGCAAAGCCTTTGACTGCATAGACCATGAAAAACTGTGGATTGTTCTTAAAGAAATGAATGTACCATTACATAAAATTCTTGATGCATAATCTCTGTTGAGGACAGGAGGCTACCATCAGAATAGAATATGGAGAAACAGAATGGTTTCCAATAGGAAATGGAGTCAGACAAGGCCGCATTCTATCACCCTACTTGTTCAACCTGTATGCAGAAAATATACACAGAGCAGTTTTAGACTCAGAGGAGGGAGGAGTGAAGACAAGAGGAAAGAATATCAACAATCTAAGATATGCAGATGATACCATACTACTAGCAGAAAAGAACAAAGACATGGAAAAAAACTAAAGATAGTAAAAGAAGTACTAAGGCAGGCTTACTGTTGAACCTTAAGAAAACAAAAATAATGATCACAGAGGATCTACATAAATTCAGTACAGACAATGAGAAAATTGAAATAGTTAAAGGTTCCCCATATCTGGAATCAATCATTGATCAGAATGGAGACTACAGTCAAAAAGTCAGAAGATGACTAGGGAGATAACAGATGCAACAAAAAGCCCAAGAAGAGCACACGAGGACAATGTTACTGTACCACAAATGGGTCCCAGTTTCAAACAATGCCATCATCCTCGTGTGCTGATTCTGTGTTGCAGACATGAATAAGGCATTGCTTTTCATTGACAGGACCTCCCTGTCAATTGGAAGTGTTGCCTTAGTCATGCTTGCAGCACAGAATCAGCACATGAGGATGGCACTGACGTCTGAAACCGGGAGCCGTTTGTGGTACAGTAACATCATCCTTGTGTGCTCCTCTTGGGCTTTTTGGGTGCAACTGATAATCTCCTAGGAATGGGAAGGGCATCTGTGAAAGAACTAGACAAAATCCTAAAGTGAAAAGATATAAAACTGAACACTAAAGTTAGACTTGTTCAAGCTATTGTATTTCCCACCACCAAGTACTGAAGTGAGAGCTGGACAGTGAAGAAAACTGATAGAAAGAAAATCAATGCATTTGAAATGTGGTGCTGGAGAAGAGTGCTACAGATACAGTGGACTGCCCAAAAGACCAATAAATGGATCTTAGAACAAATCAAACTTGAGCTACCCCTAGAAGCCAAGATATCTAAAATGAGACTGTTGTACTTTGGCCATATCATGAGAAGGCATGACTCACAAGAAAAGACAATAATGCTAGGTAAGATAGAAGGCAGTAGGAAAAGAGGAATGCCACATATAGATGGATAGACTCAATCAAGGAGGTAACGGCCCTGAGCCTGCAGGACCTGAGTGGAGCAGTTGAGGATAGGGAGTCGTGGAGATGTCTCGTTCATGGAGTCGCCATGAGTCAAGGTCAGCTTGAGGGCTGTTAACAACAATGTCTACTATGCATTTCCACCATTTTCAGTGGCCCCTTTAAGAACTGTCCCCCTCCCCCAAAAAACCATGTGTATCTCCTTTGAAGCATGGGAAGTATCTGGGTAGTTGAAGGGTCTCTATGTGTAAGAAAGCACCTATAGAAATCTGGAGATAGATCACCTGCTTAGCATTTCCCATTATGTAAGAAACTGATACAGGAGCAATGTCCATAACAGGAAGATTACCAATGAGCTCCTGAAGTCCATCAGTAGATACAACTACTCAAGGTCAACACTTCATTGAGGAGGTTTTCTGAAGGGAAAAATGATGTTTTGTAGATGAGAGCATTTCACCTCCCCAGTTCATCCAGCCTAGGCTGATGCTGCACACATATGAAGATACAGAAATATCAGTGTCTCCCAGTTCACCAACGTGACCTCTGTAATATATACCAGGACAACTCCCTCATCCACAAATTAGTAAGTCAGTCTATTGCTGTTGCTGGAAGTTTTCTTTAATCAATCTTATCAGCCACCCAGCTTTTGCCTCCCTCTGGAGTACAACACCCCACTGTCCTGACTTATCCCAAGTACTTGGATGTGCTTTGTGAGATAAGTGCTAAGGAACAAAGCATCTCTGATTGACAAAGACCTCTGGAAAAGAATGCACTTATTACAAGGTAGATAAATGGCTGTATATGAAGGCATGCATTATTGTCTTCCCCTGAAATATTTACCTGTGAGGTAATTGTGTACTTTGCTTTGTAGTATCTTATTTTCTCAAAGGCGTTTTAAGCATTTTGATGTACAGAGACATTTGAACATACCAGGTTCTAGCTAAATCAATCCCCTTCACTTTGGGGGACCCATTCAAGTGAAAATCAGTGATGTTGCTCCCCTTCCCAGTTTCCTCCTCCAACACAGACTAAAGGTGTTACTCCCTAGGGGAACTCAATGGACTCATAAATCAAAGTTCATTGCATCCATTACACTCTGTTTAGCCAGAGACGATCATTATTACAGTAATTCATTCTGTTAATTTCCTTGGGGATCAAGATCTTTTGGCCTAAAAACATTAATAGATCTGTTTTGGTTTGTTCAGTTTTTTTGCCCCAGGTTGACTATTCTCACTATTGATTGAATTTAAAAACATGGAGGCTTCACGTTCCTGGCTTAATTTGTTTGTGTAAATTTTAAAACTGAAGTATGATGGAGTGATTAATACTTTTAAACACCTGACTTATGGACAAGGAAGCAAAGCCTTCAAATAATCTGTGGATTCTAATGTACCCCAGTCCTACTGACCTTTTTTAAAAAAAAGATTGCATCTGTAGAGCAGAGTACACCTGCATGGTCACAAACCATCCAGACATTCACCACCAATGGATTCATACATACTCTTGAGTTTGTACAGTTCCATCTAAAATGTGAAGGCAAGGGGTTGGGGAGAGACAGAACCCACCAGAGATACTTGCAGGATATAATAGGAGTGACTTAGCTATCTACTCATAAAGCTCAAATGCATGGAGATGTCTAGATGCTATAAAGGCAACGTGAAGCTTGGTAGGGTTCCCCCAACACATTAAATAGGCTGAAAATGCATTGCTCTTAGGTATGTTGCCATTTCCAGTGTGCTGATTGGCTGCTTAGGAAACTGACCAACCAACCAAAGCTCTGTTGGGTAGCCAATCAGCTCACTGGGGGGTGAGACCATGTGGAAGTTTCACTCCTTTCTAAACTTGGTGGAGGGAGAACGGGTGTGAGTAGCATGGGGCGATGTGGCATGGTGTGTTTGTGTGCAGCATGTATGTGGTGCAGGGAGGGCGGTGCAAGGGCAGGGAGGGTGGCACGGGGTAGCACGGGGTGCGGGGAGGGTGGTGTGAGCATGGGGAGGGTGGCACAGGGCAGCATGGGGAGGATGGTGCAGGCACAGGAAGGGTGGTGCAAGCACAGGGACGGTGGCATGGGGGAGTGACATGTGTACCATGGAGGGATGTAGTGTTTGTTACACCAGGTATAGCTAATATTAAGGTAATGCTCTGGATTCAGGATCATATCCCCCTCCCACATACCCTGCACAATTACTCAACTACTCTTCCCAAATTTTTCACCTTTTCAATCCATAATGTTGTATGAATTTTTGTCTTAGGAATTTATCATACTAGCATCTAAAAACTCTGTAATTCCACTATTGAGGAGAGTGGAAATACAGTGGCATGATTACAGCAATTATTACACGTAATCATAATTGTGCGATACTATGCCATACTTGTACAATACTACCACCACACAATCATAGCATGATCACCACTAGCAGTATAAAAATGGGATTTTACTTCCATGATTTTGTATGCGTGAGATTTTGGCTGTTTTCACGAGAAGATGTGACTTTGTATAAACACACCAAAAACACATAAATAATTAAGGAAATTAACAAATAAACATTTAAACAAATGTTTGAAAAGTACCAAGAAAAGGTAACAGTTGATTAAAAGAGCATCCTGTGTGCCCTGCATTCTTGTTGGGAAAGAGGAGAGGGGAAAGGACTGCCCATTCATGCTATAATGACAAAATTACAGCAGGATGTGATTTTGCACACTCATCAGTACTGCAAAAAGAGAAATATTGAGGGCTATTCATAGATTTTCCCATCAATGAAAAGTGAGGAGCAGTTCATGGATGGTGCACTCATTGACCATGGGAGGACAACAATGTCGTGCAATAACAGGAACCCAATTGTAGTACTCTTGTTCTGTAATCCTGTGATTACAGCCCCATCTGCTAAAGTCCTTAGACTTTTTGTTGGTCACACAGAGTTCCAGTTTCATAATCGTTATGCTTCAACTATCCTGACATTCTGAGTCCTAGTTGTATGGCAGAAAGAGAAATATACTTTTTTGGTAGGGGTTATCCATCCCCTTCCTGCATTCTGAAATGTTTTCCCTATGGAAACTCATCTCCAAGGCTGGATTATTAATGTTAACATTGCAGCAAATGCTCCCAGGCCCTCAGCAGCTAAAGGCCCCATGCTACTGTTGATATTGCATACACACTAGGGAAGTAAAACTTTTTTTTCTTTTTTTTTTTTGCTTATTTCATTCTTGAATCCAATAGAAATAATTTCAGGTTTTCCCCCTCTCTGTTAGGTGAGTTTGTAATAGCTTTTATGCATATCTCTGGCTTTTCTTCGCAAACGAAGATTCAGGAAGGACTCATCCCGCGCCTTCTGCAAGCGCGCTGATGACTAAAAAGGCCAATCCGAGATAAACAAGTCCGGTTGCAAAAAGCGCAGCAGAAGGTCTCCTTGGGTGATGTTTTTGGGTTGTGATTCTTTCTGCGTTGTCGTTTCTCTTCAAGACTTGTTCGTCGTGAGTTCTCAAATAAGGCTGCAGCATTGTGGATATTGCGTCTCCATGCCTCCCGATGTGAGGCCAGGGCGGACCACTGTTGGTGATCAATTTGGCCAAGCCTGAGATGTTGTTTCAGGGAGTCTTTGTATCGCTTTTTTGGAGCGCCCCTCTTACGCTGACCCGTGGCGAGTTCACCGTAGAGTAGTATTTTTGGGAGGCGATGGTTTTATGCATATATATATATATATATGCACTACTTGAGGAGGTTTTTGACAAAAAAATCATTTGCAGAAAAACTTGCTTTAAAAAAAGAATCCTGGTTTTGCAGATCAGCAACATTTCTTTTGCAATTTTTAACACAAAGATGCAAAAGGGTGGGGGGCAAAGTACTATAATGGCAGCTGACCTTTTCTGAGTGAGATGCCTTGATATGTACAAATGCCATATATATATTATAAAATGATTACATTGGAATTCTTTATTTCAATTAATATCTTTATTAAATTTCATTATGGATAAAAAATACTCACTTTACAAACAATAACTATCATTATAACATTATATGTATAACTATCATTATACATAAAAAAATATTAAACATAACATACATATAACCGTTACCCCCTCCCTCCTTCCTATCTTCCCCTTCTCTATCTAATCTAAAAGACTTCCCACCCCTTTCTGAAAGCACTATAAGTACACAGTTCAATTCTACCTCTATATTCACATAAGACATTACTAAGATTGCATTTTATAATATTTAGTTAAACGTTATTTCTCATTACCTTAATTACATGATTATACTTTCACTAACTACTACTTAAATCCTGATATATAATATAATATAATATAATATAATATAATATAATATAATCTCTCTCTCTCTCTCTCTCTGGCTTTTCTTCGCAAACGAAGATTCAAGAAGGACACATCCCGCGCTTTCTGCAAGCGCGCTGATGACTAAAAAGGCCAATCCGAGATAAACAAGTCCGGTTGCAAAAAGCACAGCAGCTCTCCTTGGGGGATGTTTTTGGGTTGTGATTCTTTCTGCGTTGTCGTTTCTCTTCAAGACTTGTTCGGCATGAGTTCTCAAATAAGGCTGCAGCATTGTGGATAGTGCGTCTCCATGCCTCACAATGTGAGGCCAGGGCGGACCACTGATGGTGATCAATTTGGCTGAGCCTGAGATGTTGTTTCAGGGAGCCTTTGTATCGCTTTTTTGGAGTGCCCCTCTTACGCTGACCCGTGGTGAGTTCACCGTAGAGTAGTATTTTTGGGAGGCAATGGTCCTCCATCCTAGAAACGTGCCCTGCCCAGCGCAGCTGTGTTCTCAATATAATGGCCTCAATGCTGGTGATCCCTGCTTGCTCAAGGAGAGCAACATTCGTCACATAGTCAGTCCAGTGTATATTTAGGATTGTGCGTAGACAGCGCTGATGGAAGCGCTCGACGAGTCGTAAGTGGTGGCGATAGGTGACCCGTGTTTCAGATCCATAAAGGAGGATAGACAGTACAATGGCTCTATACACACTGATTTTTGTGCTTTGCCTCAGGTGTTTATTGCTCCAGACTCTTTTGTGAAGTCTTCCAAATGCACTATATGCCTTTGCTAATCTGTGATCGATCTCTTTGTCAATCTTGGCCTCTGAGGAGATAATGCTTCCCAGGTAGGTGAACTGCTGAACGGACCTGAGCACAATTTGCCAATGGCAACGTGGGGATGGTGGTGTTCGTCCTGTGGTGCAGGCTGGTAACGAACTTCTGTTTTCTTCAGGTTGACTTCCAGCCCAAACAGCTCTGCAGCTGTTGCGAAGCAGGATGTTAGGTGCTGCAGAGCTGCTTTTGTGTGGGCAACAAGGGCAGAATCATCGGCGAAGAGCAGCTCACGGACTAGATAGTTTAGAGTCTTAGTGTGAGCCTTCAGACGGCTTAATAATATAATAATATATAATATACATTTATAGTTATTTTCATTTTCATTTTCATTTTCTTGTCAGACACATTATAATATCTGCAAGCTTATCTAATCTTAGTATCCTCATATTCTAACTTCCTTATTTAATATTCAAAACCTAAAACACTTGTCTCCCCTTGCTGTGCCTTCATAAAAATTATATGAAGTATACACAGTATATACAGATGAAATATATATCATACTGGTTTCCATGTATCCAGAATGTGATCTAGAGATTTTCCTTTAATAAGGTTTGTTAATTTCTCCATTGTAGCTATTTCTAGTAATTTCTCTATCCATTTACTTTCCAATTCTTAGCAAAGATTATTCTCGCGGCCGTCACCATATACCAAATCAAATTGAGAATTTTTTTCTCTTCCTTCTCCTCTTTATTAATCATATTTAACAGGAACAATTCAGGTCTCAATTTAAGCTTCATTTTCAAAATCCTATTCATCCATTTTTTCACTTTAAACTAAAACTTTTTAACTTTTTTACAACTGTGGAAATAAGATCCAATATGCTTCCCGCACTTCCAGCATAAATTTCTAACTCCTTTATGCATTTTTGCTATTTTTTCTGGGGTAATGTACCACTTCAACATCATTTTATACCAATTTTCCTTTAGTGCATATGAACCTGAGAATTTTATTCCCCTAATCCAAATATCTTCCCATTGTTCCATATAAATTTCATGCCCCACAAATCTTGCCCAGCTTAGCATATACTCCTTAATTTGCTCTTCTTCTGTGTCGAATCTTAATAATAACTTATACATTTTACTTATCAACTGTTTCTCTCCATTACACAGCAATTTTTTCAAATTCTGATTTATCTCCCTCATACTGCCAATTCTTCAGATCCTCTTTTACCCTTCCTCTAATTTGGTAACAGACTAGCCATGAAAGTTTAAATCCTTCTTTTTCTAATTCACCATTTTCTTTGATTGTCCATACCCCCTAACATTTTAAACAAATCTCTATAAGTTAACCAATTATCTAATCTTAATTCCCGTTTACAAAATGCTTCTTGGGATGAGAGTCAACCTGCTATTGTAAAATTCAATCTATCCTTGTATCTAATCCAAATTCTCAATAATGATTTCCTTATATGGTTCTTAAATTCTGCATTTATTTTAACTTTATCGTACCATAGGTAACCGTGCCATCCTGTTTTTAATTTAAATTGGAATTCTTTATATAGTGCTATTCAAATTGGTGGCCCATGGTCTAGTAACAGCCTGTGAGCTGTTAGCTTCCAGTCGGTAGGATGTTTCCAGAAAAAGAAAGAAATAGTTGTAGTCAATGGGCACAAATATGATCCTAGTTCCTGACATATTATGAAAAACCCTGCCAGTCCCCTACAAAAGACAGCTTAAGAAGCACTGTTTTATCTCACCAATACAGACAGAAGCTTCTTATACTGTCATGAAATGGTCCTGGGAAGAGGCACACTCTGGCTTTCTTTCTTTGTCTTTCTTAGGGCTTGTGAGCACTTAATGTACACCCTGAAATGTAATATGAAGAGGTAAGTGATGCATTGGGGTACATTCAGATGGTACCACAATAGATGTGATGTCAATACTGTGTTTGCTTGGTTAGGGTGGCCACTTATACATCACCCCCCTAGACACACAAAAAACATCATCATCATCATCAGAGGGAATACATCAGCAAAAGAAATGACAAAAGGGGATGTGTCCAAAATTTTGCCTATGTTATTTTATAGTTGTAGACATGACTTAAGAAGGAATTGCTATAATTTACATAAAATACAATAATCTCACCATAGTGGAAACAGACAGTAACCAAGTGTCTTATGTAGGCTGTGCAACCTGTTGCACAGTTGTTAACTATTGATGGACAGCTTTAAGGCTCCTCTATTCTCCCTTATACAGATTGACCCCCCTATCCATGGGGGAAACGTTCCAAGAAACACACCCACTGTGGATACCTGAAACAGTGGATAATAGGGAACCCTCCTATTTGCAATGAGGAGAACACCAGACGTTGACTATAGAATCACAATGGAGGACCTAGAAATGCCTGGAGAGAACGTATATTTTCAGACGTGGGTAACTGAAACCGTGGATACCAAATCTATGGATATGGAGGGGGGTTGACCTGTAATTGTTATTTAATTTTGAGCGGTATGTGAACTAGGCAGCCCACCAACTAAAGGGCTGTTTCCTCTTAATTAGGATACATGGCCAACCTAATGTTGTGGAATTCCCTTCCCCAGGAGGTCCAGTTGTCCCTGTCCCTGCAGTCTTTCCACTGACAAGTAAAGACATTTTTATTTAAGGGTGTGGGTTTTTGGTTTTTAGTATGTTGTTGCTTTTAATGGGGAGGGGGTTGTAGTGTTTTTATTTTATTATGCTTTAAATGACTTTTTAATGCTGCTTTAAACTTGTGGTTTTTTTATCTTGTGTTTTTTTTAAACGAGTTTTTTAATTGCATGAAGGTTTTTTTAAAAAAACAGCAACTTTATTGTGTTTTTTAAAACATTGTGTACTGCCTTGAATCTTGTACTGGGAGAAAGATGAAATATAAATTAAACAAACAAAATAATGTGGTTTCTGGGTAGCATTTTGACCAAGAAGCAGGGCCCTGCTTTCTCACTGAAGCATATTGTTATTTTTATTCCTGCAATTCTCAGCCTACACTGCTTATCATTTTTTGATGTTCTTGGGTATATATGAATTAAGGATTATGCTTAATTTAGTATGTTGAGTTCTTCGACTTTGGGCCCAAGACAGCTGTCAGGTTTTGCTGTTGATCATGCATAGAAAGCAGCTTCCTTGGCACATCAAGAATGGACACAATATCTCATCATTATACATTTCCCGTTTGCCTCATTCGTTGAAAATAATTTGTCCTATAATTACTAAGTGTGTCAGGCCTCCCAATTGCAGGATAATAACTATTGTCAATTAGTGCTAGTGTAGTGAAGAGCAGTCCATCATGTTGATTCATTCATACTATTAACGTTAATTCCAACACAATCAGTGTGTCAGCTGGTGTCCAATTTATCCCCTATCTGCACCACCACATCTAAACCATATAGACAACCCTTTCCATACAAAAAGAAGAAAGTAGAAAGTCAACACAAATAAGCTAAGTCTAACAAATGAAAAACAGTAGTGAGGTGTCAGTTTTTAAAATAGGTGTTGTAGTCATGCTGCAGTCATTTACAATCTTATAGGGCTAAAAATATTTTTAAAACAGAGTGGCTGTACATATTTTCTGGGCACTTTCTTTGGATGCCTACCACTAGTCTGCCTTTATGTGATGGATCTATTTATCTTGGTAGGGCAAGGCACTCACCTGTGATGTTACTTTCTCACATATATTTGTGGTCAATGGTATTGAAAGCCATTGATGTCCAGCAGAACCAACAGGGACACCCTCCCCTTGTCCAGTTCCCTGTGTAAGTCATTCATCAAGGCAACCAAAGCTGCCTCTGCCCCATAACCAGGCCTGAAGCCAGAGTGAAATGGATCTAGATAATTAATCTCATCCAGAAACCCCTGTACCTCGGAGGCCACCACACACTTTGGAACCTTGCCCCAAAATGGAATGTTAGAGACTGGCTGATAATTATTCATAATGGTGGGATCCAGGGAGGCCTCCTGGGGTGGACCACCTTAGTTGACCACACACCCTTGCAGAAGTTCTGACTCCTAGTGAGTCTAAAACCCACCAGGTAGCAATCAGTCCATGACAACAGAACTACAGAAACTTCCTCCACACCCAGAGCACTGTCACCCTGCCCAGAATAGACAACCAGGCCCAAAGTGTGTCCTGTAGCATGTGTGGCACCAGATAATATTTGGGACAGCCCCATGGTTGTCATGACAAACATGAAGTCCTGAACTGCTCCTGACAGACAGGTCTCTGCATGGATATCGAAGTTCCCCAGAACAGCTAGTCGAGAGGACTCTAACACCACTGCCAAGACCAACTCAGCCAGTTCAGGCAGGGAGACTGTTGAGAAGTGATGTGGGCAGTACACCAACAGAATCCCTATTCTGTCCCAGCCAACCACCTTAAAAACCTCACACTCAAACCAAGCAGACTGTGGGACAGGGCACCTGGTGAGGGAGATAGAATCCCAATAGACCACTGGAACTCCACCTCCCCATCCACTAGGATGAGCCTCATGCTCCATTGAAGAATCCAGGTGGACAAAGCTGGGAGAGGCTACCCTCCCCAGCTTCATCGAGCCACCTCTTCATAAAACAACCCTGGTCAGCCTGCTCATCCATGATCAGGTCCTGGATCAGAGATGTTTTTCCATTCACTGGCCCAGCACTGAGCAGCAGCATTTTCAGCCCAAGTGGCCTGTCACAAAAGCTATCCAGACTATTTGAAATGAGGGACAGCTTGGGGGTAACCAACACCCTGTGGCTGTCCCCTCTGCCATAATAATAGGCCTGCCTACCCATGCCATATCTCCCCCTGCCCATTGCTGCTGTAATGGCTGCTCCCTGGGCTGCCCTTCCCCTACCCTTCTTATAATACATTTTGATTTGCAGCAGGCAGGTTATTTAAAACAAATAAAAACAACAATGCACTCCTCCCCTCCCAGCCAAAGGAACTGGCCCACGCTCCACCCCTGAAGCAGATCCCCCAAAGGGGTGACATACCCCATTTGATGCTGCCCTTTTCGGTGGTGGGCCCTCTGCAGCAGGCACTCAGCTTTTATCCCCTTGCCAAGGGTAGAGGTGGTCCTTTGGCTTATTAGTCAGTAACTCACTGAGTACCTGGGGCCCATTTCTGAAGGGAGCAGTCTGGAGCAGGCAGCAGACATCTTTCCTGGGGTGGTGGGGGTGATGGTGTTTTTCTTCTTCCTCCCACATGCTGATACCTCAAAAATTCATAAGTTTTTTGAATCCAAACCATTGATGGTCCTGTCATTAACACCTAGTAGATAGAGATGATGAAGATGATGATGATGTCACCCTGCCCAATATAATCTCAGAGCCATTGGCAATAATATTTGAGAACTCCAATAATATTTGAGAAATCCTGGAGAACAGGAGAAGTCCCAGCAGACTGGAGGAGGGCAAACGTTGTTCCCATCTTCAAAAAGGGGAAAAAAGAGGATCCCAACAATTATCGTCCAGTTAGTCTGACATCAATACCAGGGAAGATTCTAGAACAGATCATTAAACAGAGAGTCTGTGAACATTTAGAAGGCAATGCCATAATCACAAAAAGTCAGCATGGGTTTCAGAGAAACAAGTCATGCCAGACTAATCTGATCTCTTTTTTTGATAAAGTTACCAGCTTGGTAGATGAAGGGAATGCTGTGGACATCGCATACCTTGATTTCAGTAAGGCCTTTGACAAGGTTCCCCATGACATTCTTGCAAACAAGCTTGTAAAATGTGGGCTAGACAAGTTAACTGTTCAATGGATTTGTAATTGGTTGACCGGCCGAACCCAAAGGGTGCTCAGCAGTGGCTCCTTTTCGTCTTGGAAAGATGTGACCAGTGGGGTGCCACAGGGTTCTGTCCTGGGCCCAGTGCTATTCAACATCTTTATCAATGACTTGGATGAGGGAATTAGGGGCATACTTATTAAATTTGCAGATGACACCAAATTGGGAGGAGTAGCTAATACCCTAGAGGACAGGATCAAAATTCAGAATGACCTGGATAGACTGGAGAGCTGGGCCAAAGCTAACAAAATGAAATTCAATACGGAGAAATGTAAAGTACTGCATTTAGGGCGGAAAAATGAAATGCATAAATATAGGATGGGAGAGACCTGGCTGAATGAGACTACGTGCGATACGGATCTAGGAGTCCTGGTAGACCACAAGTTGAACATGAGCCAACAGTGTGATGCGGCAGCTAAAAAGGCCAATGCGATTTTGGGCTGTATCAATAGAAGTATAGTGTCTAGATCAAGGGAAGTAATAGTGCCACTCTATTCTGCCTTGGTCAGACCTCACTTAGAATACTGTGTCCAGTTCTGGGCACCACAATTCAGAAAGGATATTGACAAATTGGAGCGTGTCCAGAGAAGGGCAACTAAAATGGTGAAAGGTCTGGAAACCATGCCTTATGAGGAGAGACTTAGGGAGCTGGGTATGTTTAGCCTGGAAAAAAGACGGTTAAGAGGCGATATGATAGCCCTGTTTAAGTATTTGAAGGGATGTAACGCTGAGGATGGAGCAAGCTTGTTTTCTGCTCCTCCAGAGACTGGAACACGGAGCAATGGGTGCAAGCTCCAGGAACAGAGATTCCACCTCAACATGAGGAGGAACTTTTTGACAGTAAGAGCTGTTTGGCAGTGGAACACACTCCCTCGGAGAGTGGTGGGGTCTCCTTCCTTGGAGGTCTTTAAACAGAGGCTGGATGGCCATCTGTCGGGGATGCTTTGATCAAGATTTCCTGCGTGGCAGGGGGGTTGGACTGGATGGCCCTCGTGGTCTCTTCCAACTCTGCAATTCTATGATTCTATGATTCTATGATAATGATAAATAATCCTCTCTCTGCTTCTAGCTGTGGGCTTCAGTGATGAAAAATGTCACTAGCTCTTTTCTTTGCATGTCCAGTCCAGATGCATTCCCTTCACCCCCTTCCCCAAATAATGACAGACACAATATATATAAGTTGGAAAGATATATTGATACATGATGATTGTATATATTGGCAATAAAGGCCACAACTTTATTGATAAGAGTGGTAATGGTTGGCTCAAATTACATGGGTCCAGATCCAGACATTGACCAAACTGAATGCTGGTTGATGAAACCAATGTCAGTCCACCACGATGAAAGGGGAGGAGTCCTGGGCTGGCCCCCACATGCCTGCCAATCCCTCACACTCCCCCTCCCCTTCTCACCAACCATTGGGGAAGTGAGGGGTCGCTGTGAACTTGAACTTGACCATGAATTTGACAGCAACCCCCCCTCTGCCATTACTGATGACCTTGGATCAGGACCCATACCAACCTCCCACCAAAGTTTTGACAAAGAGTAAAATCATGCTACAAAATACCTACAACCTATAAACAAAAGATAAAGGGAGGGTGGCTGGCTTTCAGCTCCTGTAGAGCCACTGGCCAATCCGGCACAGCAGCTGGGTTGTATATCTGACTACTACGCCATAAATCAAACTGCTGCAAAACTTCTGCAAAACTGTCACAAACTGCTGCAAAAGGCAGCAATGTCTCACTTCCTTCAAAACAACCAATCAGGGCAGGGCTGACCACCCCTGATTGGTTCCCTTTTTTGTGCCCTTTCATGGCCCGTAGAACAGGCCAGGAAAGGGAAGATGAGTATGGTGGCATCCATGTTGCCCACCACGTGGAAGAAGAGCCAGGGGGACTGGACTGGACCCGTAAATTGGCCGCAGGTGCAAGCGGGTGAGTCCGGCAGCCCCCCTTCTGCTGCCGTATGGATATTTATTTTTAAAAATAAGAACAATACTAACAACAATAATATACATTTAGATATATCCATCCTGTACCATCCAGAAATGCACTTTGCATTCAGAAACACTCACATTTTTTCAGAACTGCACCCTGACGAATGCATACATTTCAAAGGTGTGCATAGAAAAATGTTGATGTTAAAAAAAATGCATGCAAAACTGTTTAAGTCTATGAGTGGATGCATGCATACAGTGCATGAACTTTGAAAAAAATGCACAAACTGCACATATTTTAAATACATAATACATTCATGGACAGATATTTTTTCCCACTAAAAAAGTCATTGTGTAAAGAATACAGAATTGACTTAGGAAAGAAGGAAGTCTGCAGTAAGAGATTTGACAGATGTGTATGTCCCTGTCTGAGACATGGTCAACTTCTTTAGCAACAGATTCATATTTATGGGCATTGTAGTGATTTGAACATGTAGACATGGTCATCAAATTATGTTCATTTTCATTTCACCCAGTCTTCCTGATAGAAAAGAGTACTTGAAATGTATTCATGAGTTGTTGTTGTTTTTTAAATGAAAATGGCAGAACAGAACTGATTTATTTTGCATAGACAGAGCACAAAGAAAGCACTGTTGTAACCTGGTGAAGTGGAATGCTGTGCTCTGTGTGATAAAAGCACACTCTTCGAGGTTAAGATAGCATGCTTGCAGTCTGAGAGATTAGAGCACCCTGAAAGAAAATTCACACTGTGGTTATTAATAACATTTTTTCCCTCAGGAAACACTGTGGAAGGATGCTTGAAATAATTTAGCCCAAAGTGTGTACTCTTTTACAGGAAGATCTTACACTAAGATAATATGCTGTGCTATTTTCCCCAGTTTCTTTCAAATCTTACAGTCATATCTTGTGAATGGTTGTGCTGTTTCACAAATGTATAGGGACACAATGACTGTTGTGTTGTTATCCCAAAGCAACCTAGAATGTCATGGCAGTCTAGATGTGTACAATATCAGCGTATCCATGCTAGCAACACCTTGTAACATTACCACACAGTCATGTAAAAAGCTGTTGAGCAAAACCAAGGGCCCATTCACACTACAGTATTATAACAGTATCATTCCAGTTTAACTGCCATGGTTCCATCAGATGGAATCCTGGGATTGGTAGTTTAGAGAAAGACATTTAGAATTATCTGCACTTCTAGTGCCTCATCAATGTAAAAACAAGATTTCAGAGGATGGAGACATGGCAGTAAAAGTGGAATAAGGCTGCTATAATTCTGTAATATGAATGGATATTTTGACAGTTAGGAGGTTTTCACACAGGCTATATATTCCGTGGCAGGAACAGAACAGGGTCGGGAAAGGTTTTCCCTTTCGGACGACGTTGACCCTGTTCTGTCCTGCATCCATCCTGCTCCCATGACTGTTCTGGAACAATGTAATCACGAGTTTTCATCGTGAATAGACCTCCCATTCCGTTGTTATCACGCAATCATGGGTGTGCGAACAGGAGCCTCATTCCTGTTCCAAAATGACAGCTGTGGAGGGGAGGTCCATTCCGAGCACTTCCTGGTATGATCTGGACATCCAGGTAAGTGGCACCCTTTATTTTACCCTCCCTGTTTTGATTGTGTGATTTAAAGTGTGTTTTTGTGTTTGGTGAACTGATTTTATGTTTGGGGGAGTTTTATTTTTTAAATTTACCACCTGACCATTATCACGTGATAATGTGATAACGTTTCAGATGGTTGGTCATAAAAGCAGCCTTACGACGGCTGCATTTATGGCTGGCCAGTGAGGGGAGGAGGAGCCCATTCCTGCTGAGGATTTAAGGTAAGTGTATGAAAGTTTTACGTTATTCCATGGCAGGAACAGGAGAGGAGGTGGCAGGGCAGTAACGGGGCATTTTGGCCCCATGTGAAAATCTCCTTACAAACCAATGCCCTATGGTACAAACTACACCTTAGTAATGCCCCCCCAGTCTGGACTTATCAGACTAACCCGTGAAAATATTCTTTTACCAGCATTAAGAAAAAACAAAAACATTTTTATGCCTGCAAAAGAATGTCCCCCCGCAGCACTTACCTCCTCTCCCAGCAATATTGCTCCAGCAATAAAGAGGAAGTGAGCAGAGCTCTGTTCACTACCTCTTTTGTAATCACACAAAAGCATATACACACACTAAAAACACTTCCAAGTAACCCGGGGAGGGTCATAAAAATTTTGTCACTTACCTAGATGTCGCGATCTCACCCAGAAATGTTCTGCCTAGTCAGGCCATTGACTCTGCATTGATGAGATTTAAATGGCCTGAGGTTTCACATGCCAGGAATACCTGCAAAAAAGTGGCAGGCGGATCTTTTGATGGCTCAAGCCATCGATAAAATAGAATGCCTTACTGCCAACAGATAAATGCAAAAGGTTGATGTTGTCTGATTTGCACACCCTTTTGCGTTTATGTGGCATCATTGTGATGCCATATTTAGTATGTCTGATAAAGTCCTCTGTAACTAGAACAATAACTAAAGCAGTTACAATTACATGGTAAAAAGAATTTGTGTTCATTATACTACAATTGTTCAAAGCAGTACAAAGCTGTTGAGGAAACCCAGGTCTGCATGGAGATATGTGTGCGGGAATTACTCTCCTAGTAATAGTACCAAATTTAAGATTTTTAAACAGTTCATGATAAAACTGCCCACTCTGCCAAGACAGCTATGCTGTTGAGTGTTTCACTCACTGACACATCCCTTAAGTCCATCCTCTCCACTTTATCACTAGTAACTTCCAACTATGCCATGCTAATGCTGCTGTATTTCCTTTGAGCTGTAGGGACAACCAATTTTGGATTGAAAAGATGTTGTGTTGTTTGTCTGAGAACTTTAAGCCTGGCAAAGGAGAAATAAGTGATAATATTGTCCCTCTTCAAACCAATCATGACTGCATCTGCTAATACACAACATAAAGCAGCTCATTAAGTTTGGTGAAAACACAACAGAAGCTGTAGCAAATCCATGAATACAAGTGTGCCCTCTGGGCTGGCTAGGATGATGTAGCTTGAAATGAGCAACTAGATGTTATACCATTAGCCTGTTCATTTCAGAGGAAGCCAATCTGTTTAGTCTTGGGTATTGATTCTGAAGAAGTAGCCTAGAGACAAGAAGTATTGATTTAACATATTGACTGAAAGTAACCAATGCAGATGCAATTGGTGCTTCTCTACAGTGACCATTGGCTCTGAAACCTTTGATTACTGAGGATGGGGAGGGCAGAATGGATGGATAACGTACAGGTGTGTAGTCCTTTCCTGTTAATTTGTAGCTCTACATTTAGGATTGCCAACTAAACAGACTATGTGACCTCTTTTCTTTACAGAGAGATGTGTCTGTCTTTGGATTAATTCAGATTTACATATGGTTACATTAATTTAGTATCAAGTTATGCTATAGTATCAAGTTCTTTAAACCAACTTGTTTTACACACAAGTTTCTCTTATATTTGATAATATTCATGAAGAATGAGGGCAATCCAAATACTGTACCTAGCAAATTCCCCTCACACTTCTCTGTATTACATAGAGGACAGTGCCAACAGAAGGTATGCACATGGCCAAAGGCATACAGAGGAAGGACTGGATTAGATCTGCCATTTTAGCTACCTGTCACTTTAGGTTTATCCACCAATGGCACCACCTTTCTGTGGTGGTGGGATTGCATGCTCCTGTTAAGCAAGAAGCTATGCTGATGGCAGCAGTTCTGCTGGTATGGTCTCCCATGTCAGACAGGCTTTTGCTGAGGAGCCAGACAAAATGTGCCAAACAGCTACCGGGCAACAATAAAGTGATTGGCAGGTGACAAAGGCAATGTCTCAGAGATGGCACTGGCACCATATCTAATGCTTGTTAGTACTGGACAGAGGGAGGCATGGTAAACCTCCTTTTGAAGATTGTTTACCTATGATGAGACAATTCAAAATGAAACAAGAAATAGTGCCAGAAGATGAAACTCTCAAGTCAGAGGGCACTCAACAATCTATTGGGATACAGCAGAGGACAACTACAAGTAGTGCTGTAGGCAGCTGGACTCAAACCAAAAGGATGTTCAGCTGTGGGCACACTCAGAGGTGAAAGGGAAGTCAGAAGCTGCACAACATATATTACAAGAACATGGATTGTGAGAAGCATGAATCCGAGGAAGCTAGACATAGTAAAACAAGAAATGGAATGTATAAACATTTTATTATTAGTATTAGTATTCATTTATATCCTGCCTTTCTCCCAATAATGGGATTCAAGGCAGCTAACAACATATTTAAAACAATGCAAATTAAAAACAATAAAAAAGTAAAAATAACAGTATAAATATAAAATTTAAAAGCAAACATTTTGTAAGTTAAAACATTAAACATTAAAATATTAAAATGAATGTTTTAAAATTCTAAGGCCCTTTAAAAGTCTTTAAAAGAACACCACATAGCCTTAGAAACCCAGTTTCGAAGTAATGCACACATTGCAATACTTGGGGTGAGTGAGCTAAAGTGGAGAGGAGGAGGATATTTTGAGTCAGATAATTACACAGTGTTTACTCAGGAAATGGAAATATAAGAAAAAACGGGGTGGCATTTATAGTGAGGAGAGATATAGCAAAGTGGTCAAAGGATATAATGCAAAGTCTGACCTAAGACTTTGGAGATTATCAGATGCATTAAAAGTGGCATTACATGAATGCTAGGACATCGCAAAAGGGCTCCCTTTTCAGACAACATCGTTCCCCCCTTGTTATGCACCTGTTGTGCTGCCATTCTGCTGGTGCTGCCTTTTATTGATGGGAGAATAGATCCCCCATTCCATTTCTGTCATGGATGTTCCTGTGAGCGAAAAGGTGCCCTGTTATGCTGGCAAGATCCCAGAGTCAATGGAAGGTCCCTACCAGAACACTTCTGGGTGAGATCAGGACATCCATGTAAGAGACACACTTTTTATGATCCTTCCTGGGTTACTTCTACCTTTTAAAGTGTGTTTTTGTGCTTGCTGTCATTTTTTAGTGTTCTTTTTCTTTTTCTTTTTGAATTTCTCGCATTCACGTCTTCTCGCGAGAATCCACAGGTTTTCGATCCAGGAAGTGAACAGAGCTCTGTTAGAGCTCTGTTCAATCCTCACCTGCCGGAACGACAGGAGAAGAGGTAAGTGCAGTGGGGAGGATGATTGTGGAATACAATTTGTTGATGGAATTAGTCCATCTAGTGCAGTCTCCTTATTTTCCTACTTCCTTCCACTTTACCAAGCATTATTGTCTTTACCATTGATTTACATCATCTCACAATATGTCCAAAGTGCAACAGCCTCAGTTTAGTTACCATTACTTCTAGTGAGAGTTCAAACCTGACGTGCTGTAGGACATGTACATTTGTCTTGTCAACAGTCCATGGCATCCGTAGAACTCTTCTCCAGCATCACATTTCAAATGAGCTGATTTTCTTCCTGTCAGCTTTATTCACTGTCCACATTTTACAACCTTACATACAAATTTGAAAATCAATGGCTTGAATGATTCTGACTCTAGTATTTAATAACATGTCTTTTCATTTGAGCATCTTATCTAGTTCCTTCACTGCTGCCTTTCCAAGTTGCAGTCTTCTCCTGATTTTTTGACTACTGTCTCCATTTTGGTTAATGACTGAGCCAAGGTATATGAAATCTTTAACTATTCCAGTGTCTTCATTACCCACTTGAAAGCTATGTGAGTCAACTGCATTCATTATTTTTTGTGTTCTTACTATTAAAATGTAGTCAGTCCAAGTCTTTGCTATTTTCTGCAAGCAATATGGTGTCATCTGCATATCTTAAATTGTTCATGTTTCTTCCCTAAATTTGCATGCCTGATTCCTCTGAACCCAATCCTACCCTTTGTATATGTTTTGCATATAGATTAAACATATAGGGTGATAAAATGCAATCTTATTTGACTCTCTTGCCAATGGGAAACCATTCTGTTTTTCCATATTGTGTCCTCTATATTATGTCCCCTTATCCAGAGTATAGGGACTTTTTCGGACGTCTCAAATACACCGCAAGCAGCCTCATCACGTTGTGAGGCTGGTGTGTTGCAGGGCGTCGCTTTCGGATGAAGCTCTCCCCTGCTGCTACTGTTGCGGTACCACGGGGACATTTGAGTGTTATATTTCACCAGTTTTTAAGCACAAAAGTTTATTGTGATTTAAAACCGGCGAAATATAACGCTCAAATGTACGGCAACAGTACCAGCAGGGGAGAGCGTTGTTCGAAAGTGGCGCCCTGCAGCTCAGCAGCCTCACAAAGCGATGAGGCTGCTTGCGATGTATTTGAGATGTCCGAAAAAGTCCTAGGTCAGGCACTAAGAAAATCAAATGTTGTGGCACTCCCATTTCTTTTAGAGTGAACCACAATTTCTTAAGATCTACACAGTCAAAAGTTTTGCTAAACCCTATAAAGCAAAGGTTTATATTTTTTTTCCTAATTTTTTTTTGGTTCATTCCAATATCCAGCATATGTTTGTGATATGATCCCTCGTTCCTCTTTCTTTTCTGAACCCAGTTTGGACATTTCTCATTCAATACATGGTAAAAGTCTTTCTTATAAAATTTTGAGCATCATTTCTTTTGCGTGGTAGAGCAGTGCAATAATTTGAGGGATACTGTAACCTCCCTTTTTAGGTGTTGGAATGTATATTAGGTATTGGAATGTATATTAGGTATTGGAACAATTTTAGGTGTTGAACCTTTTTCAGTCTGTGAGCCCTTGTTTTCCATATTTGTTGGCAGATTTTTATTAGAATTTGAGCACATTCTGTCTCTACACCTTGAAATAGTTCTATTGGTATGACCCCCGTAACTGGTGATTTATTTCTCCCAAGTGCTATGCAAGCCTTTTCCTCTTCACTTTCTAAAATTGTAGGTTCATCTTCAAATGGTTCTTCCTTGAAGAAATCTGTTATCAGTTCATCTCTTAGCTATATTATACTCATTTTTATTTGTAAGCCACCTTGAATCCCAGTTTTGGAGAGAAGGCGAGGTATAGCAGCATTGTCATCATAGTAGTAGTAGCAGTTGTTAATAGATCTTTGATTTTGTTTGTGTAACTAAAATAACATTTCTAAATATTGTCTGTCAATGCTCTTTTGGACATGCCACACACACACATTTTTATGCAGAAAATTTCCTTTAAAAATCCTTAAAAAAAAGTATAGTGAAGCACAAAATACTGTATTTTTAATGAATTTTATGCAAATTGTTGATGTTTGTGGTTAATAAAAGCTTTGTTCATAAAAATATTGTTGTTTATACAATGTTGTTTATTGACAAAATACAATGCAATGTGGGTATCAAAAACACACACATGTGAAATAATTTCCTCAGAATATACAATTTATAATCAAATGTGTAATGAAATCTATATTCCAAATGAGCGTATATTTACCTTTATTCAGAATATCCATCAAGCAAGGTTCAATCATGTCTTCAGTCAGTGAGCCATGAGTATTCTAATAATGTACTGGATTGCACAACATTCTAGTTAATCTAAATGATGGTGGAACAAGAGCCTATCCATATAATTGCTGCATTTGGACCTCCTCTGATTCCTCTGATGCACACAAAATCTAGTATATGTAACACTAGATGGGCAGAATTCTGTATTACCTACTTAGCTATGTAACCACCCTCATTACATAGCTAAGTAGTATCTTCCAACCCAACAACCCAATTCCCCCCTACTGGGCAGCAGCCACTGCGAGAAACAGGGATCTGTTCCCCTATGAATTGGGAAATAGCTGACTAATGTTTCCACCCTTTCCCATTAGTAATCCCTGTTGTGACAGACAGAAGCAAGATCCTTGTTGCAATTTTCCCTTGCACAATAGATTGTTTGTGCGAGGAGTGTGGGTGGGAATGTCATTTATCTGCTTCCTGTCCAACAGGAACAGACTCTTTTTTCTTGGAGCAACTGCTGCCCAGTAGGCAGGGATTGGGGCACTTGTACAACCCCTATGTATCACTTCAACTAGAGGCTATGCAGGGATCATGAGTATGAAACAGTCATGCATGTACAATTCTAGGTTAACTGTCTGAGGGAAATTTTAATGGATAACCACAGAATAAAGGTGTCTAAGGCCTAAATTCAATTGTTCATCCTAACTTTGAATCAATAGGATTTACACAATAGAGATGGAAAGAATGCTCAAACGTATTTGAAAAATGACCAAAAGAAGTTTTTTCTCTAGTGTCAGGACACCCTGATGAAGTGAACAACCCTGGACAATCTTCATAGCTCAGGATGTATTCCTCACAAAATTCATACATGATTTTTTTTTCCTAGTGGAAATAGCATTCTCTGCTCAGGAAAGTGCTGTTTCCTTAGCAGAAAAAAATTAATAATAATTTCTATACAAAAATAAAGCACATACATTTTTCCCCCCCAGAATATGTTCTGAACTGTGACTAGCCTTGTGAAACTGGTTGATTTGCAAGGACTTTCTAGCAATTGGAACAAAGTTGCTAACATTGGTCATTGCTTCCTATGAGAACAAAATTAGCAAAGAATTACATTGCCCGGCCCTGCCGATAGCCTGTGGCTGAAAGCAGGTCTCTACCCTGTTAAGCAGAATGCCTGAGTGGACTTGTTACCTTTTGCTGAAGTGGTTTACAACAATACAGTACATCAAAGCACTGGGCAAACTCCCTTTAAAGTCATATATGGGAGGGAGATGAGTCCCATGCCGACTTGGGGGACAACTGCCTCTGACCCAGTCCCTTTAGTTGAGTGGAGTAACAGGATCAAGGAGGCCTGGCCACAAATTGTATTCACACTTGGTTTTACAAAAGCTGCCTATAAAAGGCAGGCTGATAATAAAAAAAGAGAGAGCTACTTGGGCCTAATTATGCTGTAGGTGATTTAGTGTACTTATCTCTGAAGTTCTTAAAGTGCCACCAACCTTCAAAGAAGCTTGGACCTAAATATGTGGGACCTTTTAAAGTGACAGAAATAATTAACCCAGTGGCAGTTGAATTAGAATTTCCCAAAACATATCATCGTGTTCACCCTGTTTTTCATTGCAGTCTACTGAAACCTGTTCATCATTCTTCTACATGGAGTTGAGTTGGGGAAGCACCCCTTCCCCTGAGGGGTGATGACCAGCAGCACTTCAGAGTCAATCAGATCCCTGACTCACATCTACATCGAGGTTGCCTGCAATACTTTGTGCAGTGGTGGCATCGTCCTCTAGGATATGCAGAATGGGTGGATTAGGAGCACATGAGAGCACCATGGTTAATCTGGGACTTCCATAAAAAGTTCTCTATCAATTGGGGACTCGATGATGGTTTAGATGCTATCCTATATTTGCTTCTTTTTGTTTGTAGACTTGGGGGAAGGGGAGTATTGGTTGGGGGGGGGCAGTATATCAGGACCTGCTCATTGCATGTGGCTAAAAGCAGGCCTTGGCCCTGTTAGTAGGCCTCATTCAGATCCTCTTAATTAGAGTGGAATGTGAACTGTTTGGATGCTGGGAAGGGGAAGTGGGAGCTGAGCCTTTTGGTTCTCAGAAGATAAGGTACTGCTCTGTGCCTGCATCCAAGGTCACAAACACATCTGTTATGGGAAGAGAAAGGGGGGCTGGCCAGTGGTGGGTGCACAGAGGGAGAACAGTTTGCTTTTAAAACCTCACTTTTCCCTGCTTACTCAGTTCTGGCTTTAACTGAGACCTGTTAACTCAATTTCAGCTGCAACAAAGTGCTTGAACTAGTATCAGTTGTCCATTTAAACTGGGGACTGATGGGATCCTCACATACATCTCTATTATATACGTGTTATCTTACCAAGTTCTCACTGATTGAACCACTAGGGCCTAGTAATTGAATTTGGGTCTTAGAAACAGATTTGAAAATCAGAGCAGAATTTGTAAGGACTTTTTCAATTGGGGGAAAAAAACCCGAGGAGGTTGGGAGAAGAACAGGGCTGTTGCGCTCACAGCGCCCCGTTTCAGACAGCGCCGTCCTCCTCCTGACCTTCCCCTGTGCTTCCTCCATGCTGAGGGTGCCACTTTTTTATTGATGGAGGTTTTGTCAATAAAAGTGGTGCGTTTCTTGCACCTGCAGTATGGAGGAAGCACGGGAGAAGGTCGGGTGGAGGACGGCCTCATCTGAAACAAGACACTGTGAGTGCAACAGCCCCGTTCTTCTCCCAACCTCCTTGGGGTTTTTTCTCCCGTTTGGAAAAGTCCTAAGAGTTACTGTTCAGAATAAGTTTGCTTGGGGTATTCTGTGGACTATAGCCCCCCAAAAGTAATGTTTCCAAACCCTGAATCAGAGCAGTGGCTTTAATTGGATTGCCCATAATGTGAAGGAAAAATAACACCCTTAGTGCATAACGAATATTACAAGACTACCCAAAACTTTTTCAGTTTTCCCTGGTTCAATTTGTCTCCAGCCATAGATTCACCAGGATACATTAGGCAAGCTACTATCTTTAAGCTTCAGCCTTGCACATCTGCAAAATGGGAATAAAAATGCAAATGTGATGTACAGGGTTATAGCAAGAACTGATCAAATATGTTATGTAGCAGACTTGGAACACTGTGAAGCACGATATAAATGACAGATATCATTACCAGCAAGAAAAAGTTGTACAGTTGTCCCTTTATATTCACTGGGGTTTGGTTCCAGGATTCCCCGTGGATACCAAAATCTGTGAATACTCAAGTCCCATTATATGCAATGGCATAGCAAAATGGTGTCCCTCATATAAGATGGCAAAATCAAGGTTTGCTTTTTGGATTATTATTTTTAAAGAATATTTTCAAGCTGTGAATACTTAAATCTGTGGATACCAAATCCGTGGATACGGAGGGACAACTGTACTGCTATTGAAGGCTATTAGGAGATGAAATAAAGTAGGGCAATAGAAGTTGATTCCTATGTACATTTGTAGATTGTTCACCTGTTTTGATGTCTAGGAAAGAGAACTCTTTCCCTCTTTCCCACCTGTGATTAATGTATGTTTTGCATCTCATGATAATCTTGTATAAGGCTTGTTATTTTGAATATTTTCATTAATCTTGATGAACTAGAACTTAATGTTGCCAGTCTAGTTTGTGAAAATTGTCACAATACAAGTGCTAATAAGCCTTTAATGAATTATATAAGATTAATCTATAGTGTGACTTGGGTTCTACATAACTATTTCAGAATTTCTTTGCTTCTTGTGTAAATGTGCATGAGCATTAAACACACATACATATACACATACTGTCCTGGATGACTAAATGCCTGCAGGATGGAGCCTAAAGTACTAACACTCATTAAGTTAATTTTAAATTGGCATTTAAATTTTTATTACATTGTTGCTGTTGTGTGCCTTCAAGTCATTTCTGACTTATGGTGACGCTAAAGTGAACTTATCATGGAGTTTTCTTGGTAAGATTTGTTCAGAGGGGGCTTGCCTTTGCCTTCCTCTGAGGCTGAGAGAGTGTGACTTTTCCAAAGCTGCCCAATAGGTTTCTATGGCCAAGCAGGGATAGAACCCTGATCTCTAGAGTCATAGCCGAACACTCAAACTGTTACACCATGCTGTCTCTCTTACATTACCAGTAATATTATTTATTACATTACTACACTAAGAACGATACCAGAATAAAGATGAAGAATCCCATCTGTTATTTTACTCCTCTATCCAATGTGCTTAGGAGAGAATATCTGAAAACTCCTTTTCTCAACCAACCCACCCAAACTCCTTCTTTCACACTTTTCCCTGCCCTCAGAACATCAATCCTTTACTCTCCCCTTTTCTTTAGCTCACTGATTCCCATGTAGATCTCAGAAAAAGTCCCAGGTTTAAGAGATTCAAAATTCTGTTTGCCAAGACAGATGAGACCCTCTGTGCAGTGTTTGGCAGACCATAGGAGGAACATCTGGATACAAAGACATCCTCCCCACCAACTGCCATTACTAACTCTGATCCAGCACTAAGTGACTGAAAAAAGTGAGAAGCAATTTTGCAAAAGTCCAAAGGAACCAGGCTTTGGGTGTATAAGTTGTTGCACAATATAGAATTTGTCAGCTCTTTAGCTCTGTAGCTAATTTAATTAATTTAATAATTTAATCAATAGCTTGATGCTGGATAATCAGTAATGCTGAAATTTTAACAGAAAACAGTTGCTTTAGGATAAACAAAAGTTAACGGAGTTGTCAATTCTGTGTTGGCAAATTACCAGCTTAATTCATAACTGGATGGATTGATTGATTCCTGTAAGAATTATCAGGTCAGGAGCATGTGGGGACCTAGGACTTCAAGGCCAAACCTGAGACTTAGGAGGTAGGACATTCCTGCCACTACCATCACTGAGTGTGTAGTCTCTCTTGGAGCGGCAGCAGTGGCGTCCCGCTGCTACCGCCACCATTCCCACTTCCACTGCCAAGTTCACTCAGCAACAGCGGGGGCCTGACTTTCCATCCCCATTCAGCCTGGGAAGCCCAGAGTTCAGCAGCAGTGGTGGTGGTGGGACCCTGACCTCCCCCCTCTGTTCAGTCTGGGAAAGACTGAAGCTCAGTGGCAGCAGCAAGAGAGGGACCCTAACTCCCCCGTTAGCCTGGAAAAGGATGGAGTTCAGGGGCAGTGGGTCTCTGACCTCCCCCCCCCATTCAGCCTGGGAAATGCCAGATCTCAGAGGCAGTGGGGCCCTGACCTCCACTCCCCCGTTTGGCCTTGGAAAGGCCAGAGCTCGGTGGCAGCAATGGGGCCCTGACCTCCACTCCCCTGTTTGGCCTTGGAAATGCTGGAGCTCTGTGGCAGCAGTGGGGCCCTGACCTCCACTTCCCTTTTTGACTATGAAAAGCTGGAACTCAGCAGCAATGTGGCCCGGACCTCTGCCCCTGTTTGGCTGAGAAAGGCCAGAGATCGGCAGTGGTAGGGGGCCCCTGACCTTCCCCCTGTTCATCCTGGAAAAGACCAGAACTCAGTGGTAGCAGGGGCCTGACCTTAACTCCACATTGGCCTGGGAAAGGTTGGAGTTTGGCGGCAGCGGGGCCCTGACCTACACCCCCCGGTCAACCTGGGAAAGGCTGGAGCTTGGTGGTGGTGGAACCCTGATGTCCACTCCCCTGTTTAGCCTGGGAAAGGCTGGAGCTCAGCAGTGGCAGGGCCATGACCTCCCCCCCTTCAGCCTGGGAAATGCTGGAGCTTGGTGGCGGAGTGGGGGGGATTTGACCTCCCCCCCCACCCTGTTCAGCCTGGGAAAGGTTGGAGCTTAACTGATGAGGTCACCCCCTGTTCCACCAGGCAAGGCTGCAGCTCAGAAGTGATTGTAGCCGAAGAAGGTGCTGCTGAGAGCTCATTGGCCAGTGAAGGAGCACCTAAGTAGCCAATCAGCACACTGAAAATGACAACATACAGGAATACATAATCAAATCATTCCTGACAGATGGCAATCCAGCCTCTTTTTTAAAACCTCCAAAGAAGGAGACTACCATACTGCGAGGTAGTGCATTCCACTGCTGAACAGCTCTTACTGTCAGCCTAGTTTCTGGAGAAGCAGAAAAACTTGCTCCATCCTCAGTATGACATCCCTTCCTAATATTGTTCTGGTCAGGGCTTAGGAAGGAGAGGCATGGTTTCATGTGACCAGTGGGGTGCCACAGGGTTCTGTCCTGGGCCCAGTGCTATTCAACATCTTTATCAATGACTTGGATGATGGAATTAGGGGCATACTTATCAAATTTGCAGGTGACACCAAATTAGGAGGAGTAGCTAATACCCTAGAGGACAGGATCAGAATTCAAAATGACCTGGATAGTCTGGCGAGCTGGGCCAAAACTAACAAAATGAAACTCAGTACGGAGAAATGTAACGTACTGCACTCAGGGCGGAAAAATGAAATGCATAGATACTTGATGGGGGAGACCTGGATGAACGAGACTACGTGCAGAAGGGATCTAGGAGTCCTAGTACACCACAAGTTGAACATGAGTCAACAGTGTGATGTGGCAGCTAAAAAAGCCAATGCGATTTTGGGCTGCATCAATAGAAATATAGTGTCTAGATCAAGGGATATAATAGTGCCACTCTATTCTGCCTTGGTCAGGCCTCACCTAGAATACTGTGTCCAGTTCTGGGCACCACAATTCAAAAAGGATATTGACAAATTGGAGCGTGTCCAGAGGAGGGGGACTAAAATGGTGAAAGGTCTGGAAATCATGCCTTATGAGGAAAGACTTAGGGAGCTGGGTATGTTTAGCCTGGAAAAAAGACGGTTAAGGGGCGATATGATAGCCCTGTTTAAGTATTTGAAGGGGTGTCACATTGAGGATGGAGCAAGCTTGTTTTATGCTGCTCCAGAGATGAGAACATGGAACAATGGATGCAAGCTCCAGGAACAGAGATTCCGTCATCCAAGTCATTGATAAAAATGTTGAATAGCACTGGGCCCAGGACAGAACCCTGTGGCACCCCACTGGTCACATCTTTCCAAGACAAAGAGGAGCCACTGCTGAGTACCCTTTGGGTTCAGCTGGTCAACCAATTACAAATCCATTGAACAGTTAACTTGTCTAGCCCACGTTTTAGAAGCTTGTTTGCAAGAATATCATGGGGAACCTTGTCAAAGGCCTTACTGAAATCAAGGTTTGCAATATCCACAGTGTTCCCTTCATCTACCAAGCTGGTAATTTTATCAAAAAAAGAGATCAGATTAGTCTGACATGACTTGTTTCTCTGAAACCCATGTTGACATTTTATGATTATGGCATTGCCTTCTAAATGTTCACAGACTCTCTGTTTAATAATGTGCTCTAGAATGTTCCCTGGTATTTATGTCAGACTACCTGGACGGTAATTGTTGGGATCCTCTTTTTTTCCTTGTTAGAAGAAGGGGACAACGTTTGCCCTCCTCCAGTCTGCTGGGACCTCCTGTTCTCCAGGATTTCTCAAAGATTATTGCCAATGGCTCTGAGATTACATTTTCCAGCTCTTTTAATACTCTTGGATGTAGTTCATCTGGTCCTGGAGATTTAAATTCATTTAGATTAAGAAGGTATTCCTGTACTACCTCTTTACTTATTCTGTACTGGATTTTCCCTATTGTGTCCTCTGTTCCATTATCCTCAGGTTGATCACCCTTTTCCTTTTCTGAAAATACTGAGGTAGTTATTGCAATCTTTTGTGTCTCCTTTTTTGGGTATGGGAATGTATATTGATCATCTCCAATCTGTGAGCCATTAGTTTGTTTTCTATATTTGTTACCAGATTTTAGTTACAAGTAGAACGAAAGCTGATTCTTTCTCTGTAGAGTATAGTAATTCTATTGGTATATCATCTGTTTCTGGTGATTTATTCTTCCCAATTGCTTTGAATGTAGCTTTCACTTCACTTTCCATAATTTGGGGTTCATCTTTGTATGTTTCATCTTCCCATGTGGCCATCATCCTTTTGTGAGTATGGGGTGGGTGGGTATGTTTTTATTCACTTTTGAACAAGCCTGTTCATACCTGCTTCTATAATAGCCTGATTTTAGGGGGGCTAGGGAAGAATCTGCAGCATATTTATTTCAAATCATATTTTAAAACTTGCTTTTCTTGCAAAATCTGCATTTTAAATTCATTTTGGTGTGTTCTTCAAGCTGCAGACAGTTGGAAAATTCCAAAAATTCACAAGTCAGGGAATTACTGCCTTTTAATACATTTATCAGTCTAATTCATATGGTGTAAAAAAAAAAAAAAAAGACAATGCCTCATGTATTTTTAACCATGACCCATTTTGGAAAATACATATATTATCAGGTACTGGTAAACAGATGGAGGACAATCATGAGTAATAAAAGGATATTTGTTTTCTCCAGTCACTGGGATAATTAAAATACACACATACAAAACTGTCAAGTACTAAACATTGTTGCCTTCTTTGACCTTGGGATATTTCATTTTTGCAACACCAGAGGGAGTCAGTGGTTTCTTCAAATATGTCATGAGAAGCCAAGGGCCTTGACGGGGTTGTGTCTCTAGATCCTTCCATTTATGTCTGTTCAGTACTGTGTATCAGGCAATTAGATATGAATGATGGATGTGTAGAAGTTACTGCCTCCTCAATAAATTTAATACCTTGATAGTACTAGGCAACTTATAACACACTGTAAAAACAGCAAGAGACCTGATTTCTGTTAATGATTTATTAGTGAAGAGGAAAACGTACAGAGGGAGAGGAAATCAATATAACCATGGAACAATCTACCATAGCAGTCCTTTCCTGCGATTTTCTTTCCTACTTCATATGAGATAATTTAGCTCTGCGATAATAATGTTATGAATGATGATGGTGATGATGTGTTTTTACATGCCTTCAAGTTGCCTTTTGACTTACAGTGACCTGGTGAATTCCACAAAGTTTTCTTAGGCAAGGAATATTCAGAGGTGGTTTTGCCAGTTCCTTCCTCTGAAATATAGCCTCCAGCACCTGTTATTCATTGATGGGCTCCCATCCAAGTACTAACCAGAGATCACCCTGCTCAGCTTCCAAGATCAGACAGGAACAGGTGCCTTTAGGGTATTTAGGCCTGATGGTAACCACAATGTAAATCAACAGCATATACCTGGGAAATGTTTACCTTTTATAGCTGCAAATGCTGATGTGAAATTATGTGTCTCCTACATTGTTAAATCTGTTGGAAAGCAAGAAGTCTGCCTTTGGGAATATTGTTTCTTTTGTACCTCTGGTCCAGAATATTGTTCAACTTATACTTGCTCCTGTGTTTACTCAACATGTGAAAGAGATTCACTCAGAGAAGCTCAAGACCCTCCAGGAACAGGAGACAGCCATCCAGGGGCTAGCCAGAATACACCAGCTCCCCACTGGTGAATCCTGGTTCCAGATCTGGCCTGTTTCACCTTGTTACATGAAGAAAATAGGCCGGCATCCAAACAAAATGCTGGGCCATCGCTACAGTCACCACCACCACCATATTCTTTGCTAACTCTGAAGCTAGAAAGGGAGCCTGTAACATGTGACTACGGCCCCCTGTCATGTGACCAGCCTCAGTCACATGCTGAGGGACGCCTGCCTGGCTTCTGGGAGAGCAAGGTAGGTGATGGTGTCACTGAGAAATGGTGTTTTCAGATGGGCTCACAGGACCCCATTCAGAAGTAGCAGATTACATCAGGTATTATCTTATATCACTGTAAAGGGCCCTACCCAGCTTGCTCCCGTTCCACCTTCGTATCTCCCCTGGGGTCATTAATCTGCCCGGGAGCAGATTGGGGTAAATGCCCTGAATCATTTGGACTGCAGGGCTCTGGAATGGGGACAAGCCAGGGTATTTGTTTGGGTTTTTTAAATTTTATTTAAGAGATTTAGACAACAGAAACTTCATCAAACATAACCACACATGTATATATCATTATTTGCCTTAATCTCATACCATTTTCATGTTTTATAAAATAATTTAACCACCTGTCCTTACTTTCTATCTCTTTCATTTCTTTTACCATCAATTCCTCTCCTTTCTTCTTCTTTTCATCTCCATCCTTTCTTTACATCATCCCTTCTTCCCTTCACTCTTCCTCTCATTCTTCCTTTCATTTTCTCATACTCTCTGCACTTACAACATTCCCTCTTCGTTTTATCTTCTCATACATTCCCACACTTTCTATTGACTTCCTGCCCAACCTTCCTGTATATTCCTTGTTCTATTGTCAATCTCTTTATTAGTCTTTACATATATTTTCTACATCCATATACAATTCCATCACTCAACTTCCATAAACCTTTAACTATTATTTATCCTATAATTTCTTTCTTACTCAAGTTATCATTTCTGTCTTTCTCTTATTTACTATAGATCAAATATCTCTTAAAACCTATATCCCTTATAAGTATTGTTTCCAAAATAATATTAGAGGGTGATATTTAAGCTCTTATTCTTGTCCGACCTCCCTCTATTTCTCCTATTTTCCTCTTATAGATAATCCATTAATCTACTATCCTCTGTTTTCTTCTCCTCTTATCAACATTGATTGTTAGTCTCTCAACCCAATTGTCTTGCCCACACAGAAGCAGCTCTGCAGCGCCTAACGTCCTGCTTTGCAACAGCTGCAGAGCTGTTTGGGCTAGAAGTCAACCTAAAGAAAACAGAAGTTCTTTACCAGCCTGCACCACAGGACGAACACTACCATCCCCACATTGCCGTCGCCAAATCTGTGCTCAAGTCCGTTCAGCAGTTCACCTACCTGGGAAGCATCATCTCCTCAGATGCCAAGATTGACAAAGAGATCGATCACAGATTAGCAAAGGCATATAGTGCATTTGGAAGACTTCACAAAAGAGTCTGGAGCAATAAACACCTGAGGCAAAGCACAAAAATCAGTGCCTATAGAGCCATCGTACTGTCTATCTTCCTTTATGGATCTGAAACACGGGTCACCTATCGCCACCACCTACGACTCCTCGAGCGCTTTCATCAGCGCTGTCTATGCACAATCCTAAATATACACTGGACTGACTATGTGACGAATGTTGCTGTCCTTGAGCAAGCCGGGATCACCAGCATTGAGGCCATGATACTGAGAACACAGCTGCGCTGGGCAGGGCACGTTTCTAGGATGGAGGACCATCGCCTCCCAAAAATACTACTCTACGTGAACTCGCCACGGGTCAGCGTAAGAGGGGCGCTCCAAAAAAGCGATACAAAGACTCCCTGAAACAACATCTCAGGCTCGGCCAAATTGATCACCAACAGTGGTCCGCCCTGGCCTCACATCGGGAGGCATGGAGACGCACTATCCACAATGCTGCAGCCTTATTTGAGAACTCACGCCGAACAAGTCTTGAAGAGAAACGACAACGCAGAAAGAATCACAACCCAAAAAATCACCCAAGGAGACCTTCTGCTGTGCTTTTTGCAACTGGACTTGTTTATCTCGGATTGGCCTTTTTAGTCATCAGCGCGCTTGCAGAAAGCGCGGGATGAGTCCTTCCTGAATCTTCGTTTGCGAAGAAAAGCCAGATCACCCCATGTTTTTTCCAAATATTCTGACAATTTTTCCCAATCTTGTTGAAGTTTCTCTGTGCTTTTCCCTTTCATTAGACAGGTAAGTTTATCATTTTCTATCATTTCATATACTCTGATTAGCCAGTCCTCTATTGTTGGTGTCAAAGGGTTCTTTCACAGTTTTGTGTATAATATTATTGCTGCTGATAGTAAGTAAAATATTATTTTTCTATGTTCTTTTTCTGTTGATACATCTATCATGCCTAATAAAAAAGTTTCTGGTTTGAGTGGAATATTAACTTGTAATATTTCTGTTATGCCTTTATGAATATCTCACCAGTATTTTTATTTATTTATGTATTTATGTATTTATGTATTTATTTTGCTTTGTCACAAGTCCACCACATGTGGAAATATGAGCCTTGTTCATGGTTGCACTTCCAACAAGCCAGGGGTATTTGGCCTGTGTAGACAACCCTAGAATTGGAACAGAAGGAATTACTAAAGAGGTTTTTCAGAAAGAGGAAAAAAAAACATAAATAACTGGATAGGGGATGTAGAGGTTTATAAAATCAGAAATGGGGTTGGGGAGAAAGGAGAAAGTTGTTTTATTTATCTGATTGCTAATACTAGAACTCTAGGCCTTTTTTCTTTTCTGTCATACTCCTTCAGTGCAATTGATTTTCTGTACATGTATAACACACAAAAGGAAACATTATGCATTTCACATAAAATACGTATAACATATGGGAATTCCTTACCACAAAGTTACGTGATAACATTTAGCATAAAAGAGCTTTTAAAGAGATTACTTTATTTTAAATTGTATATTGGAGGAAAAGTCTGTCTGGCCTTTCAGTGAAGATTGCCATGCTGGTACAATGTTTAAGGCACAATGGGTTTGATCCAGGCTTATTTGTGCTTAGAATAGTCATGATTAGGGTTAGTCTAGACAAGAGGATATAATGCACATTCCTGCACAATTTACATTATTGTAAATTTGCAGCACTGTTCTTTTGTCTCCACAGTCTTTCTGAGAGGATTTCCATGTTTGAAGTTCACATGCTGCAAATCAAGATGGTGACTGTAAATTAGCATGTTATACATTGCCGCTGCTGCATAGGTTTTTTTAACTTTAAAATAAAGGTGTGCAAGCAATTATTTGGGTGCCTTGGTGCAGCAAAAAAAAAAACCACTATCGCTAATGTGAAAATCTAAGAGGACACCTCCAGTCAGGAGTTAGAGGCCTAAACTCCTTATAAAATGGCTAGCCAACTGCAAAGTTGTCAAGTCACTGCCAAGCTAGCTAAGGCCAAGGCCAAGGTTATAGAGGCTGAAAGCCACAGCTGCACACATCATCCTTATGTAAGTCATTATACAAGTTTAAATGACGAGTGCAAAGAAAAGGAAGGTGTGCAAAGAATAGGGCAGTGTGCAAAGGGCTTATATGAGATGTAAGACTCCTGGGTGATTGGAGGAGCCAGTGCCTTGTGACAACTGTGAAATTGTATAAAACGGAGGCTATGGCCAGAGCCTAGTGCTTGGCTTGCTAAGCTGACTAGACGTGGGGCGACACTAGTTAGAGGCTAAAGACGAGATGCTAGACGCGATGTACCAATGTACATTTGGAGAGATGTTGTCTCTTGACCACGCCTGAAGCCTGATGCCTGGCATAGCAGTGTGTATGTATTGTAACTATTGCAACTGCCATTGAGCTGAAGATAAAGTGCCTCCTATTGATAGGAAAAAAACACTCTGTGTGTGAATATTATTTTGGGAATGGGTTTCCGCTCAGTCTGCTGGGAAATTTTCGGCATCTGCAAGGGATTGAGAGTCCTATCATCCGCCAACACTTCCAGCAGCTGCCTTGCTGGCAAGCAATCCCCTACTCATGTCCAACCAATCTGATCCCCAGTTCTTCCCTCTCCTAGAATGCACAGCGAAGTGAATCGGTTGTCCTTTGAAGCGCTAATGCACATTTCCTCTCATTATTTTTAAAAAATCAGGAAAAGATGTGAAGGCTTTTCATATGCAGTATGAAAATAAGATGAATCTTGTTGGGACAAAAGGTATTTTCCTTGACTTCTATGAGCAGTATTTTCACGATCTAGACAACTAAATTATATCCAATTTATTTCAAGGGATCTGTTCTATGCAAAACTAAAAGTCTAAATACAACTGAATCACTTTACATTAAAAGAAGAATGTATTAAGGATATTCTGAAAACCCAAAACAACATATGACAAAAATAAAAGCTGTGATTCAGTTAAAACTAGTAGGACAATGAAGGTAGGTATATAATCTAGTGAATTCACAGAAAAATTACAATGCTGCCAAATGCATAGAAGAATTAAAATACAGAAAATGGATAGACAACCTTAGGTACATCCCTAGCTTAATTCACGGTTTGTATACATGCCTGTGTTTCTGGCAACCAGTTCACCATGTTCTCAGGGAACTCCAGGTAGATGTTTTCCTCTCACTTTTGAGAATTTCTATGTTTGGCCATTATTATGATAAGAATGGATGCATCTATCAGTTTTACTTTCACCCACCATTGTACACCCTAGTAGCTTCCTGCACAAGAAAGCTATCGGGTGCTTTCCTTACTCTCCAAATTTTCCTAGGTATGATAACCTTGGTTCTATTGGAGTTATCATCACTACTGTCTTTATTTCTGTGCGACTATCTATCTCTTCACCTGAAGTGTTGAGGTGTGTGGTGTTTCATGTGATGTACTAGGTTGTTGTTGTTCTGTGGTGTCTAGTGGTTCTACTGTGGTTTCTAGTGGTGTCTTGTGGATATTTGTTTCTCTGGGTCTAATGGAGGTACAAACAATTCTTGATTGGCATGAACCTTGTCCCAACCACTGTGTGTCTCAAAATTAACACTTCTAGAAAACAATACTTGCCCATTTCCTAGTGAAATCCTATATTTGTTACCCGTGTAGCCCACAAACCTCAGATTTCTCCATTTTGGCTGTCCCTTACATCTCAGGCATTTGGGAATTAACACATGGGTGAATTGTCCAAAGATTCTGAGGTATTTTAATTTTGGTTCCCTGCTGTGCAACTTATAGTAGGGTGTCTGCTTTATACTAGAACTCCAAACCCTATTCAGTACATGATTGGCACATGGTACTGCCTCTCCCCACATGTTTGCAGGTGTATGTACATCTACCATCATACAGCTCTTCATGGTCTGTAACGAGTCTACTCTGCATTCTTCCAAACCATTCTCAGCTGGACTATGGGGGTTTGTAGTTTTGTGTTGTATTTGAACTAATTTATTATTATAAAATTTGAACTAATTTATTATTTTATAGTTGGTTTTTAACGACGTTGTTTTATCTTTTGTGCTGGACTGTGGTTCAGTGTTTTATATGATGTTTGCTGCCCCAATCCTGATGGGAGAGGCAGGATATACATAAATAAATAAATAAATAAATCATCATCATCATCATCATTATTATATGCCCATTTTTCTTAACTACTATTGGAACACATTACCTAGGAATCCCCCACCTCAGTCTGAAATAAAAGAAACCACCTTGTAGGGAATACTTCCTTTCTACCATGGCAACTCATTCCTTAAATTTGCCAAATGCTTCATCTTTGGTTTTTAACAGATAAACAAAACCAAAGCGGGTGTAATGGTCTACCAATACAAACAAGTATTTGGCTCATCCCTCACTAGTTTTAAATGGTCCCGCCAAATCTTCATGCACTGCCTCAAAAGGCTTGGTAGTCTCCCTTTGACTATATTTAATTATAGGATATGTCTTAACTTTCACCTTCTTACAGACAGTGCAGTCCAGAATTTTTTTACAAGCTTTTACATTCATCTCTGGATAAAGTCTTGTCATCTGTGACAAAGTGGAAAAACTTACATGCCCCAGTACATGATGCATGTAAAAAACATGCTGGTCATGCAAAGGCAAGTTGGACATGCTCACATTTGTCACCATAAACATATCTTCCTTTGGTTGCATAAAGTACAGTCTGTGTTTCTTTACACCTTTAACACAGAACTGTCAATTCCTGGATACAACACATTCATTGCCTCCAAACACTACCTTATACTTATCATTAGTCAGAGCAGAAACACTTAATAAATAATTAAGCATATTAGGTGCATACAGAACATTTGCCAAGGTTTCCCCTATGCAGCAAATGAAAGCAGTTCCCATCTTCTCCACTCTGCTGGGAGCTCCATCAGCCAGTTTATTGTGGTCACTGATGCTGGCTTTGCATCCTGAAGCAGATCCACATGGTTGACAACATGATGTGCCACTCCACTATCCAAAATCCAGATGTCTGCTGACTCCACATCATTGGCTGCCACTTCAAAGGAACTTTTTCTAGACACAGTTGCTTTAGAGGCTTCTCTGGCATATCTTTTCTGTTGCTGCTTCTTTTTTGGAGCTACTGGAGGCAGGGCAGTCTTTCCTAAGATGCCCCTCTTTTCCACAGCCATAGCAATGCCTTGCATGACTGCATGACACCATCTCCTCTCTCTGGGACACTGTAGAGATGTGGCTCTTATCTTTACCACCTGCACGTGGTACATGGCTGATGGTCTGAGACTCAAAGTCTCTCCACTCCTGTTACTCAAGATATGAGCTGAGACTAAATTTAGATTTAAGTCTCTCTCTGGCAAACACTGTAGCCTGTCCAGCAGATGTCATTGAGGCTTCCAAGAACAATGTAGGCTTTTTGTGACTCTGGAAAAAAACATTCCTCTGTTCTCTAGTTCAACAAAGAGAGCCCTTATCTTATGTAGATGAGTACTGAAGTCATCACCATATCTGAGTTTGGTACTATAAGGTCTTTTAGTTTTGGAGGTACAAGTGTCTCTCTGATACACATCTTTCAGAAATTTCCAGCAGTCTTCAGAAGTGGCTGTATTATGTACATGCATTAGCTGACTAGGTTCTGGAAATAATATAATTGTTGCTCTAGACTTTTTATCTGCCCATTGCTTCTTGGCATTCCAGGGCTGGGAAGGAGGGTTATGTACATGGTCCCACAAATTATCCCTAATGAGAAAATTTTGCATGATTATGGACCAAGAGTGATAGTTGGATCTGTTTAGTTTCTCAAAGTTCAACAAGCCTGTCCTGCTAGCCATATCTGCAGACACTTCCAAACACAGCAAGAGAAACAAAAAACAAAAGTTGAAGGTAATTCAGTCTTCAGTGAAAGATAAAATGGTCAAGCAAAAGTGAAAAAAACCAAACTGAGTGCTAGCTGGCTGGCTGCCTTTTTGCAAAAACACACAGTCTAAAAAAAACTCAGCCACACAGTTCATCTGTGCCCTGGCTCTACCCCAGAATCAAAACACCACTATGTACTGGGATGTACTGGCTTACACTGGACCCATAACCCATTGTCCTCTCAGTATAGGCCCACTGAGAGGCACCTGACACAGCCTGGGGACAAACTAACCCAGGAGTGGGCAAAACAGTAGAACTGCACAGCAGAATGGGCACAAAAACAAAGGCTTCAGCTAACAGCCATTCCACAGCTCTGACCACTTTCACACACAAAAAAAGACTTACAGGCAGCAAGGTTCATCCAAAGACATCTGGAGGTCTTTATCTTCAGTTTCAGTATATACAAAGCAAACCTCTTTAATCAACTCAACAACAATTTCTCCAACATCCACCAATGCTCCCCTCTCTCTACGACACTGACTCACACATAATGCATCTTGTGTTTCAACTATATAGGAGTGTTTGATTGTCAGCCTTCTGCCTAGCCACAGCTGTGAACAAACCCACTTCAGCTGTGCTAGTGTGGTTTGTTGCTCCAACATTTTTCCTTTTGCACTTAAAGCAATATTATCCTGACAATTTTATGGTTGATTTCCACTCTATGCAATCCACACCAAGAACATTCACAAGTCAGGTTGTAGAAATTCATTGTGAAATGGCTCATTTCTGTCAATGACATTTGCCAGAATGTGGAAAATTCCCCATGGGAAGGCTGGGGCCCATAAGAAAAGCATCTAGTTGGGAAGTTACGGCATTAAAAATAAAATTTAAAAAGTGAGTGGCTGAAAAGTGGTTTTTAATATAGAGGTGAAATGTAAGGCATTCTGCCCTGAGTATTCTACCAACACTTTGCCAACCATGTTAGAATCTGACACCATGGGTTTCAAAGCCTAATGAGGAATTAAATGGCATTGAAAGCTGAAATGTTTCTCTGCAGTGTTCCATTGAGCTTCTCCACAGTGATTGTTCTGGCCTTCTGCATACACTTCAAAACCAACATTAAAGTATGATGCTTGAAAGATTTTTGCATCAGCTAGCATCATTATCATTACAGATCTATTATATCATGACTATTTTAAGGACATGCATGGTAGCTTTAAAAGCTCTTTAAGATTTTGCTTTTTAATGGAAGTGGTCTTCTTCATTTAATCCAGGTTTTTTTAGAGGTTATGAAATTGGGCTCAGTAGGGGTTGAGAAATTTTATTAAATGCTAACAGAAATCTGTCTTCAACCTAGGGTTCTAGCAGCAAGTGGACAAACAATATTCTTGGTTTCTTTCAGTTCTTAATAGATTGCAGTACAACTCTTGAATGCATGACAGCTGAGAGATCTGAAAAACAATGGTGTGGTGCTAAGGTCTCTTTCTCTGTGTGTTTTCCTTCCCTTGAAAGGAAGAACACATCCTGGGGGAAGAGTTAACAGTCTTTCCAGGTTAATCTTGGAAAATCAGCAAAAGGTGAGCTGTGTGTGAGGGGGTCAGCCTTCATTTTTCCACTGTCTTTTTAAAGGCTTGCTGGGGGCTAGAGTTTGTTTTTGGCCATTTGCTCTCCCTGAGCACATGGTCTGAGGCGGGGCTTCTGCTGAGCCACTGACCTGCCTGGGGGAAGAGTTAGCAGCCACTAGCTCTTTATAACAGCTGCTGCAGTCTTTCCAGGTTAATCTTGGAAAATCAGTGGTGCGTGCTGAAGTTCTAACATAACAGGAGGATAGGAGCTCTTTTGAGAAACAAGGTCAACAATTGGAGGGGACATACGAGAGAAGTTTTGACAAGGAAGCCAAATTTCTCTTTCTGTCTACTTAAGAAGACTGAATATGCAGTGATGGAGTTGCTGCAGTCACCTGCAACACCTGTGGGTTGTTTGTCTTCTTGCTGGAGAATGTGGGGAGCTATATCTACAGCAAGTCCAAGTTGGTGGTCCTGCTGGAAGAGAAGGTCAAGCATCTTGAGGACAAGGCATCTACTCTTCTGAATGTCAGGGAGCAAGAGGTTTTCTTGGACAGAGAGGAGAAGACTATTCTGGATACGGAACACACCAGGGAAGTAACTGAGGAGGACTCGAAGGAGACAGGAGCAGGGATTCCCTGCTGTGAGGAACAGAAGCAGTAATTTGGAGGCCTGACAAAATGTCTTGGGAGGTATGCTGTCTCCCTGGGGCAAAAATTCAAGATGTACCAGAGAGGCTTACAAGACTCATCAAGCCCTCTGACCATTATCCCTTCCATTTGGTCCACATGGAAACTAATGATACTGCAAGGCATAACCTTCAGAAGATCACAAGGGATAATGGAAATGGCCCATGGTCTTAGATGTCTCTATACAAATGCATAGAGCATGAAAAATAAACAGGATGAACTTGAACTCAAAGCACAGCATAACAAATATGACATAATATGCATTACTGAAACCTGGTGGGATGAGTCTCTTGAATGGAATGTACTAAAAGAGGGGCATAACCTATTTCAGACAAATAGGCCAAACAGGAAGGGAGGTGAAGTAGCATTATACATTAAGGATATGTACATGTGAACAGATCCATGACTTAAATCATGGAAGCCAGGTTGAGAGCATCTGGGTAAAAATTAAGGGAGAAAGAAACAGCAGGGATGTCATTGTGGGGGTCTACTACAGACCTCCAAGCCAAACTTAGGACTTCAATGATGCTTTCCTGGAACAGATGGCCACACATTCAAAAAGGAGAGCTGCAGTAGTAATGGGAGATTTCAACTATCCTGATATTTGTTGGAAGTCCAACTCTGCCAAGAATTTAAGGTCCAACAAATTCCTTACTTGCCTTGAAGACAATTTCATTGTTCAGAAGGTTAAAGAGGCAACAAGGGGATCAGCTATTTTAATTCTGAT
This sequence comes from Gambelia wislizenii, assembly GCA_030847615.1. Taxonomy (NCBI): domain Eukaryota; kingdom Metazoa; phylum Chordata; class Lepidosauria; order Squamata; family Crotaphytidae; genus Gambelia; species Gambelia wislizenii. The sequence continues at coordinate 204,710,923 of JAUMIR010000001.1, forward strand.
CCTAACCAACAGAGATGATCTGGTTAAGAGGGTAGAAGTGGTGGGATCCTTATGGGGGAGTGACCATGTTCTCCTGGAATTTGTTATACAGAGGAAAGGGGAAGACAAGCGTAGTCAGACATACCTTCTAGACTTTAAGAAAGCTGATTTCAGAAAAGTTAGGGAATTACTGGGGGTGATCCCATGGTCAGGAATACTAAATGAAGGGAGTACATGATGGGTGGGAGTTTCTAAAAAGTGAGATATCGAAGACACAACTTCAAAAAGTTGCAATGAGGAGGAAAAATGGGAAGGGTCTAAAGAAGGGTCTAAAGAATGGGAAGGGTCTAAAGAACGTTATGGATGTCTAAAGAACTTTCAACTGAGGTAAGACTTAAAAGGAACATGTACAAGAAATGGAAAAAGGGAGAAATCACCAAACAAATAGCCAGCTCATGTAGAGGGAAAATCAGAAAAGCAAAAGCACAGATGTAGCTCAAGCTTGCTAGAGAGGTTAAAAACAATTAAAAGGGTGTTTTTGGTTATGGTTGTAGCAAAAGGAAGAACAAGGAAATGGTAGGGTTGCTGCATGGAGAAGATGGCGAAAGGCTAACAGGGGACAGAGAAAAGGCAGAACTACTTAACACCTTCTTTGCTTCAGTCTTCTCCCAAAGGGAGAATAGTGCTCAACCTGGAGAACATGGAGCAGATGATACAGTAGGGGAAATACAGCACAGAATTAGTAAAGAGGTAGTTCAGGAATACCTGACCAGTATAAATGAGTTCAGGTCTCCAGGCCCAGATGAACTTCATCCAAGGGTACTAAAAGAACTAGCAGAAGTAATCTCAGAACCACTGTCAATAATCTTTGAGAATTCCTGGAGAACAGGAGAGGTCCCAGCAGAATGGAAGAGGGTAATTGTTGTCCCCATCTTTAAAAGGGGGGGGAAAGAAGCCCAAATAATTACTGCCCAGTCAGCCTGATAGGAAAGATTCTAGAGCAGATCATTCAACAGACTGTCTGTTGGCACTTAGAAAGGAATGCACTAAAAGTCAACATGGATTTCTCAAAAACAAGTCATGCCAGACTAATCTTATCTCTCTTTTTTTTGATGAGTTACAAACTTGATAGATGAAGGGAATGCTGTGGATGTAGTGTATCTTCATTTCAGTAAGGCTTTTGACAAGGTTCCCCATAATATTCTTGCAAAAATGTTAGTAACCTGTGAGCTAGACAATGCAACTATTAGGTGGATTTGTAATTGGTTGATAGGCCAAATGCAAAGGGTAGTCACCAATGGCTCTTCTTCATCCTGGAAAGAAGTGACCAGTGGGGTGCCACAGGGTTCTGTCCTGGGCCCAACACTATTCACATCTTTATCAATGACTTCGGTGAGGAAATAGAGTGCACGCTTATGAAGTTTGCAGATGACACCAAATTAGGAGGGGTAGCTAAAGAGGACAGAATCAGAATCCAAAATTACCTTAACAGATTAGAAAGTGTGGCCAGAACTGACAAAATGAATTTCAATAGGGACAAATGTAGGATACTGCACTTGGGCAGTGAAAATGCTATGCACAGATATAGGATAGGCCATTCCCCCTCCCCCCCAAGGCCGCTAGGCCCCATGAAGGCCTCCCCGGCCATCCCCCCTCCCTCTCAAGGCCTTCACAGGGCCTCACAAGGCCCCATGGAGGCCTCCCCGGTCCTACCCCCTCCTTCCCAGGGCCTTCATGGGGCATCCGGAGGGTCTCCGAAGGCCCCGTGGAGGCCTCCCCGCTCCCCCCTCCCTCCCCAGCTCTCCCCCTCCCTCCCCGGGCCTTCATGGGGCCTCCGGAGGCCCCGTGTCACAGTTTTGGGAGGGCGAGGGGGCCCTCCCAAAACCGCAAATATTCAAAACCCTGAATGCTGAGTTCGTGAATGTGGAGGGGCAACTGTACAACTTCAGAAAGGACAGCTCACAGCACGGGTGGTTCCATGGAGCTCCATGAAACTATGCCTCTCCTTCCTCAGCCCTGACCAGAGCAACATTAGGAAGGGTGTCATACTAAGGATGGAGCAAGTTTTTCTGCTGCTCCAGAAACTAGGACATGGAGCAATGGATTCAAACTACAGGAGAAGAGATTCCACCTAAACATTAGGAAGAACTTTCTGACAGTAAGAGCTGTTCAGCAGTGGAATGCACTGCCTCACAATATGGCAGTCTCCTTCTTTGGAGGTTTTAAAAAAGAGTCTGGATTGCCACCTGTTGGAAATGCTTTGATTGTGTATTCTTGCATGACAGAGGTTGGACTGAATGGTGCTTGTGGTCTCTTCCAGCTCTATGATTCTATGAAACATTGTTACCAGGATTGAAAGCAAATCAGCCATTTTACCTGAACAGAAATGTAAGGCTGATAGACCAGTTCTCCAACTACTGTATTCCATTATGTTCACAATCCCACTCAAGATACTGTTTCCTAAGGCCAATTCAAAGTCACTTGATGTATGGAAAGTTAAATATGGAGGTCTCTCTCCTTCTCTACATCAAGGTGATTTAAATGCAGTCCCGAAATGAAGGTGGAGAAACAAATTAGGGGAAACAAGCACTCACCTTTTTGTGCTCAGAGATCTTTGGGAATTCACTGAATTCTTCCCTGGGGTATGCGATTAGGTCCCCATGTGTTCTATTTTACAGAGGACAGTCCTCTGTTCTTTTTAAAGCTTCCTCTCTTTGCCTTTGGAGACCTGATTGGTGCCAACACTGGCTTCATTCCAGCATCAAATAAAAGCATAGCTTTTTACTACAGCGTTTGTGGTCTAACTAATTCCAAGATACGCATGGTTTCAAATTATTTTAACTTTTCAAAGCCTGTTTTAATTCGCTAAATTGTTTAATGTGTTTTTAGTCTGTTTAAATTATTTTTTTTTCAAATTTTGTATTGTTTTCAATGGTTCAATAGTGTGATGAACTCGCTAACACAAACTCACTGAAGCAACTTCCATTCAAATAAAATGGTTTATTGATCAAGGTAGTGAAGTAGATGGTATCATGCCAAAGCCAGCTCTAAGGATACCAGGGAAAACATACAGATATTACCCCTCAATTCAGTTTTGATTTACATACATCAGAGAGTAATGAGTATATATTCCAATGTAGATGTTCTCACGCCAGTAAGTGGAAACATGATCTTGGCTCTCAGGCACCAGAGGCACCAGAGATAACAACCCACCAGTATCCAAAAGGCAGGCTGGAAGGATTCCCAGTAAACTGCACTCTGTACCAAAATGCCACGGATTCATGTCAAGGCCTGGTGTGGCGGTAGGCCCTTTAGGCTAACTCATGAGCTAACCAACTATAACACCCAGCATCCACACCAGGACGTGACATACTGCCCCCGAAGACACAGCATACCTGCAAAATACCAATAACAATCAAAACATACAAGAAAGAAAAGAAACAAGAAATTCAGAAGAAAAATCCCCCCTATCCCCGAGGGGCAAATCACCCAGCCTTGTCGGGGAATTGTGCATGGAATTTAGCCAGCAGGCAGTGTGCCTGAACAAGTTCAGCTTTAACCCATTCAGCATGTCCAAGAGGTAGGTGTTTCCATTTGAGAAAATTTTGAAGCACCCCTTTCCAACGCCGAGAATCTAGAATTTCAGAAATGTCAAAGTGTTGATGCTGATCAACCATAATAGGGGCGGGCTCCTCGGGAGTAGGGTGCAAGGCACTCGAAGGAGGTGTGGGCTTCAGGAGGCTAGAATGAAACACAGGATGAACATTACGATATAACTTAGGCAAAGATAACTCAAAAGCCTCAGGATTAATTTGTTGAACAATAGCAAAAGGTCCAATGTTTTTAGGTCCCAGTTTTTTAGAAGGATGAGGGCACTTCCAAAATTTAGTGGAGAGATATACCATATACCCCACAGCATAGTCTGGACATGGATCCCTCTTTTTGTCTCCGTGCTTTTGTACTGTCCTTTAGCAAAGTCCAAAGCGGCCACCATTTTGGGCCATACTTCTTTAATCTGATTACTCCACTGAATCAAAGGCACAGGATCTTTAGAGTTTGCTTCCCCCAAAGGTACTGGATTAAACTCCTGTCCAAACACTACCATAAAGGTGGGTAGTCCAGTACTTTGGTGCATCGTATTGTTGTATGCCACCTTGGCAAAGGGCAACAAATCAACCCAATCTGATTGTTGGAAGTTGATGTAACATCTAAGATATTGTTCCAAAATAGAATTAAGTCTCTCAGTTAGTCCATCACTTTGTGGATGATGGAAACTACTCAACCCCTGTTCAATTCCCAATAATTTAGTAAAGGCTTTCCAATACTGGGAAGTGAACTGGACCCCTTGGTCCAAAACAATCTTGGATGGGGATCTGTGGAGCTGAGAGATGTGCTGTGTAAACAACTTGGCCAACTACTGGACAGTGGGGATACTTTTACATGCAATGAAATGGGTTTGCTTTGAAAACAAATCCACAACCACCCAAATCACAGTTTTCTTTTTGCTCTGTGGCAATTCTACTATAAAGTCCATACTGATTGCATCCCATGATTTGATGGGAGTAGGTAAGGGTTGCAACAAACCTTTCAGTTTTCCCCCTCCCCTCTTAACCATAGCACAAGTATGACATCACTTCACATAATCCTCCAATTCCTTTCTTACCTTTGGCCACCAAAATTGCCTTCTGGCCAAATGCAACAATTTTACATATTGAAAATGTCCAGCACTTTTGACATCATGACATTTTTTGAGTACCTGAACCTGCACGGTGACGGGCACATACATTCGTTCCCCCTTCCAGGCTAACCCTAACCCTTAACGCCAACTCAGCTTGGTGAGCCTGAACCCAGAGGTCCTGTTTGAGTGCTTCGCCTACCTGGGTTTTCCACCCACCGTCCCCACCTTTGGGAAGTGCTGGCACCTGTTCTTCTCTGGGTTCCAGGGTCTGGTTGAGCTCTTGGAAACAATTTGGGATTGGGATTGGTTTGGGTCACCTTTTGAATGGGAAGGGACTTCTGGATCTGTCACAGATTGGGGCAGGGGCTTCTGCATCACCTCCTCTGCCTGACTGGAGTGGGGAGGGCTTTGGGGGTTTGTCTGGACTTGGACTATCTGGGGCTTTTCCACCAGCTTGTGCTGGAGAGGACTCTCTGGGATTGTCTGGGATTGTGCTGGCAGGGGCTTCTTCTTCTGTTTCCCCATCCATGGTTCAGTTGGAGTAGTGGCCCCAGCCTGCTTTCGGGCCTGACTGCAGGTGGTCACTGCCAGCCCCAACTGGGAGGGAGAGAATGCAGTGTCAATTACCTCCTTAAGCTTACTCTCATGTTGTAGTAGCCTTGACAAGGCATCTGCCAGGAAATTTCTTTTTCCCGGGAGCAAACTTCAAAGTGATATTAAACCAGTAGAAGAAATCAGCCCATCTAATCTGCTTAGGCCCCAATTTGTGCAGGGGTTTCAGCACCTCCAAATTTTTGTGACCATTCCACACTTCAAAAGGTTTGGCGGACCCCTCAAGTAGGTGGCGCCAAGTTTCTAACACCACCTTAATAGCCCCCATTTCTTTTCCCCAAACTGGCCAATTTCTCTCTATCTCATTGAACTTCTTAGATAAATAGGCACATGGCTTGAGTTCCCCTGTTTAGTCCCTTTGCAACAAAACACCCCCCATGGCTACATAAGAAGTGTCCACTTGAACCACAAAGGGTTCCTCTGGGTTGGGTTGTTTGAGAATGGGCTCAGAAGTAAACAGTTTCTTGAGTCTTTCAAATGATTTCTGGCATTGCTCAGTCAAAAGAGTTTTTTGTGGGGGTTTTCCCTGCAACCCTCAGGTCCTCTCCTTTTTCTTGCTTCCAGTCCCCTTGGTTTTCAACAAATCAGTATGGGGTAGGCCCACTTCAGCAAAATTGGCAATGAATGTTCTATAGAAATTTGCAAAACCCAAAAAAACTTCTGTAATTGCTTTCAATTCTTAGGGGTCTCCCAGGAGAGAACCCCTTTCACCTTTTCAGGGTCCATATCAATCCCTTTGCTAGAGATGCAATACCCCAAGTAATCTTACCTGGACTGCTGAAATTCACACTTTAACAGTTTAGCATACAAGTGATTCTCAGCCAACTTGCTTAACACCTTCTAAACAAGTTTCATAGAATCATAGAATCATAGAACTGTAGAGCTGGAAGAGACCACGAGGGCCATCCAGTCCAACCCCCTGCCATGCAGGAAATCTTGATCAAACCATCCCGGACAGATGGCCATCCAGCCTCTGTTTAAAGACCTCCAAGGAAGGAGACCCCACCACGCTCCAAGGGAGCATGTTCCACTGCCGAACAGCTCTTACTGTCAAAAAGTTCCTCCTCATGTTGAGGTGGAATCTCTATTCCTGGAGCTTGCATCCATTGCTCCGTGTTCCAGTGTCTGGAGCAGCAGAAAACAAGCCTGCTCCATCCTCAATGTGACACCCCTTCAAATAATGAAACAGGGCTGTCATATTGCCTCTTAACCATCTTTTTTCCAGGCTAAACATCTCCCTAAGTCTCTCCTCATATGGCATCGTTTCCAGACCTTTCACCATTTTATTTGCCCTTCTCTGGACACGCTCCAATTTGTCAACATCCTTTTTGAATTGTGGTGCCCAGAACTGGACACAGTATTCTAGGTGAGGTCTGACCAAGGCAGAATAGAGTGGCACTATTACTTCCCTTGATCTAGACACTATACTTCTATTGATACAGCCCAAAATCGCATTGGCCTTTTTAGCTGCCGCATCACACTGTTGACTCATGTTCAACTTGTGGTCTACTAGGACTCCTAGATCCTTTTCACACGTAGTCTCGTTCAGCCAGGTCTCTCCCATCCTATATCTATGCATTTCATTTTTACGCCCTAAGTGCAGTACTTTACATTTCTCCGTATTGAATTTCATTTTGTTAGCTTTGGCCCAGCTCTCCAGTCTATCCAGGTCATTCTGAATTTTGATCTTGTCCTCTAGGGTATTCACTACTCCTCCTAATTTGGTGTCATCTGCAAATTTGATAAGTATGCCCCTAATTCCCTCATCCAAGGCATTGATAAAGATGTTGAATAGCACTGGGCCCAGGACAGAACCCTGTGGCACCCCACTGCTCACATCTTTCCGAGACAAAGAGGAGCCACTGCTGAGCACCTTTTGGGTTCGGCCGGTCAACCAATTATAATTCCATTGAGCAGTTAACTTGTCTAGCCCACATTTTACAAGCTTGTTTGCAAGAATGTCATGGAGAACCTTGTCAAAGGCCTTACTGAAATCAAGGTATGTGATGTCCACAGCGTTCCCTTCATCTACCAAGCTGGTAACTTTATCAAAAAAAGAGATCAGATTAGTCTGGCATGACTTGTTTCTCTGAAACCCCTGTTGACTTTTTGTGATTATGGCATTGCCTTCTAAATGTTCACAGACTCTCTGTTTAATGATCTGCTCTAGAATCTTCCCTGGTATTGATGTCAGACTAACTGGACGATAATTGTTGGGATCCTCTTTTTTTCCCCTTTTTGAAGATGGGGACAACGTTTGCCCTCCTCCAGTCTGCTGGGACTTCTCCTGTTCTCCAAGGGTTCTCAAAGATTATTGCCAATGGCTCTGAGATCACTTTTGCTAGCTCTTTTAATACTCTTGGATGTAGTTCATCTGGTCCTGGAAATTTAAATTCATTTAGATTAAGAAGGTATTCCTTTACTACCTCTTTGCTTATTCTGTGCTGGATTTCCCCTGTTGTGTCCTCTGTTCCATTATCCTCAGGTTGGTCCTCCTTTTCCTTTTCTGAAAACACTGAGGCAAAGAAGGTGTTGAGTAATTCTGCCTTTTCTCTGTCCCCTGTTAGCATTTTGCCATCTTCTCCACGTAGTGGCCCTATCATTTCCTTCTTCCTCCTTTTGCTGTGGACATACCCAAAAAAACCCTTTTTATTGTTCTTAATCTCCCTAGCAAGCCTGAGCTCATTTTGTGCTTTAGCTTTTCTGACTTTTCTCCTACATGTCTTCACTATCTGTTTGAATTCTTCTTTGGTGATTTCCCCTTTTTTTCCATTTCCTATACATGTTCTGTTTAAAACTTAGCTCCGTTGAAAGTTCTTTAGTCATCCATCCTGGTTTCTTGAGACACCTCCCATTTTTCTTCCTCAATGGTACTGTTTGAAATTGTGCCTTCAGTATCTCCCTTTTGAGAAAGTCCCATCCATCTTGAGGTTTTTTCTCTTTAAGTATTCCTGACCATGGGATCACCCCCAGTCTTTCCCTGAGTTTATTGAAATCAGCTCTGCTAAAGTCAAGAATGCGTGTCTGACTATACCTGGCTCCTCCTTTCCATTGTATAACAAACTCCAGGAGAACAGGATCACTCCCACCTAAGGATCCCACCACTTGCACCCCATTAACCAGGTCATCTCTGTTGGTTAGGATCAGATCTAAAATAGCTGACCCCCTTGTTGCCTCTTCCACCTTTTGGACCATGAAATTGTCTTCCAGGCAAGTCAGGAATTTGCTAGACCTTGAGGTTTTGCTTGAGTTAGATTGCCAGCAAATATCAGGATAGTTGAAATCACCCATCACTACTACATCTCTCCTTTCTGCATGTGTGTTCATCTGTTCTAGAAAGGCATCATCCAATTCTTCCGTCTGATTTGGGGGTCTGTAGTAGAGTCCCACAATAACATCCCTGTTGTTTCCCTCCCCTTTAATTTTTATCCAGATGCTCTCCACCTGGCTTCCAGTATTGATGTCATAGATCTCTTCACTGGTATAAATATCCCTGACATATAATGCTATTCCTCCTCCTTTCCTGTTTGGCCTGTTTCTCTTATAAAGGTTATACCCCTCTATTCCTACATTCTAATCATGTGACTCATCCCACCAGGTTTCAGTAATGCCTATTATATCATTATATTCAGTAATTCAGTATATTCAATAATATAATATCATTATATTCAGTAATGCCTATTGTTTTGTAGTGCTAGGAGTTCAAGTACATCTTGCTTATTTCCCATGCTCTGTGCATTAGTGTAGAGACATCTAAGACCATGTGTTCCCTTTACTTGCTGCCTGTGCAAGTTTTTTTGCCTCCCACTGTTGGGTCCTTGCACTGTTTGCCTTGTTCCCTCTATGACAGTTTGACTATTTTCTCCAGCCCTTTTGCCTTCCGGAATACTGTCTCCCTCCCCCAGGTGACTCAGTTTAAAGCCCTCCTGATCAAATTCTTGAGACTGTTGGCAAAAAATGTTTCTTCCAACTGTTGTGAGATGCACCCCATCTCTTGCCAGAAGTCCCCCCTCATGGAAGCACAGTCCATGATCCAAGAATCCAAATTGTTCTCGGTGACACCATCTACGGAGCCAGTTGTTTACATCGGCTATTTTCCTCTCCCTTCCTGGACCATGCCCTTCAACTGGCAGAAGAGACGAGATGACAACCTGTGCGTCCATTTCTTTCAGCTTCCTCCCCAGGGCCCCATAATCTCTTCTGATCTTGGGAAAGCTGTGCCTTGCAGTATCATTGGTTCCCACATGGACCAAAAGGAAGGGGTAATGATCCATAGGCTTGACGAGTCTTGTCAGCCTCTCGGTCACAACACGGATCTTTGCCCCAGGGAGACAACACACCTCCCGAGTCATCTTGTCAGGCCCACAAACCACTGCTTCTGTACCCCACAGCAAGGAGTCCCCCACCACCACATGCCTCCGCCGAGGCTTCGCAGCTGCTGTTCCTTGTGGTGGTACTCTCAAGGTCCCCTGCTCTACCCCTGAAGTCTGTCCATGCTGTTCTTCCTCGTTGTCCTTGATAAGGGAAAGGGCTTCGAATTGATTCCGTAGCTGCAAGCTGCTCGAAGTATCCCTGGATTTTCTTGTTCTGTGTGTGACATTCCTCCAGCTGTCTACTTCCTGTGTCTGTGAAGTGACCCTCTCCTCCGTAGCCACTTCCTCTGTGCGGTCCCCGTCCATAACTGTTCCTTCTGTTCTGTCCAGGAAAATCTCTTGTTCACGAATCTGTTGAAGTATAGCTACCCGTGTTTCCAGCTGCTGGACTTTCTCCTCCAAGAGGGCTACCAGTTTGCACTTGGTGCATGTGAAGTTCCCCACGTCTGTAGATAAGAATACAAACATCGCACAAGTGTTGCAAGTGACTGCCGCAGTCCCCTCAGTGTCCATGGTGAGAGCTTTTAGGTAATCTAAAAACTCTTAGGTAATGCTGAGAATGCTAAGCTGTACTTTTAGGTATGCTGTATTTTTGTTTGCTCACTGAAATTCGCATGCCGTAGACACGTGCCTCAGCAACAAGCAGCCTCTCCAAATAGTTTTTAAAAAAATCAATCTCCCCAGTCAAAATGGCTGTCCAGAAGCTGCTCTCCCTCTTCTCCCTGGCAGGAAACTGGTCTGGAAACTGGCAGGAAACTGGCTGGCCAGAAGCTGCTCTTCTTCTCTCTGGGAGGAAACTGGCCTGGAAAGCCTCTGCAAGGAGTTATATAGAGCTAGGCTCCCAGCTCCACCCCCTAGTGACTCACAGGTATGACTCAGGTGTGACTCACAGAAGCTCCACCCCCTCAGCAAGAAGCAGCATCTCCCAACAGTTTTTTAAAAATTCAATCTCCCCAGTCAAAATGGCTGTCCAGAAGCTGCTCTCCTTCTTCCTTCTGGCAAGAAACTGGCTTGGAAACTGGCTGTCCAGAAGCTGCTCTTCTTCTCTCTGTCAGGGAACTGGTCTGGAAAGCCTCTTCAAGGAGTTATATAGAGCTAGGCTCCCAGCTCCACCCCCTAGTGACACACAGGTGTGACTCACAGGTGTGACTCACAGGTGTGACTCACAGGTGTGACTCACAGGTGTGACTCACAGAAGCTCCACCCCCTCAGCAAGAAGCAGCCTCTCCCAACAGTTTTTTAAAAATTCAATCTCCCCAATCAAAATGGCTATCCAGAAGCTGCTCTCCTTCTTCTCCCTGGCAGGAAACTGGCCTGGAAACTGGCTGTCCAGAAGCTGCTCTTCTTTTCTCTGGCAGGAAACTTAACAGCTGACAGTTAAAGGCAGTTTTCCATTCACCCCCCCTCCTTAATCCACACTCGATAGTAGGCTTCTCGCAGGTCTAACTATGTAAAGATCTTGCCTTTGGCCAAATTGGCCAGTGTGTCTTTCAATAATGGTAGGGGTACTGATTAGACACACTCACCCCATTTAGGCCTCTGTAATCAATACAGAGATGTAGATCTCCTTGTTTCTTGCATCTAAACAAAACTGGGGGCCCCAGAGCCAATGCAGTCAGTCTAAAAAACCTCAGACCAGATTCTTGTCTATGTACTCCCTGAGTGTAACCCCACTTCCAAGGCACCCCATTCCTGGAATATTAGCGTTGGCTATAGGCTTCAGATTGGCCAAGTTTGGTTCATTATTGTGGCCTTTTACAAGGGTAAAAGACAGGATGGTCTCAGAAAAGGTCGTTTTGTTTTTCCCTGGAAAGGAAGGCCTGGGGCTGAAAGGCCAAAAGTAGACACATTCCACATAAATGGGAGGTTAATGGATGGAGAAACCCTTTTGTATTTGCTGACTGTGAAATTTCCTCTCCTCAGCTCCCAACCTTAAAGAAGTTGCTCAACGCTGTTAAAATCCAATCACTGGACATTAAGAAACACATTTAGCATCTTTTGTCAAGACCAGGAAACTCATTGTGCAATCCATGAAGGCTTATGGAATTCATTGTTTCAACCCATGAAGCAACCAATCCCCTCAGGTGTATTTGGAGGTATAAAAGACCCCCCAAAATATGCTTCATTGTGCACAGTCAGTAACAGGGGGAAGCTCTGTTGCTCTGTGTTAGCCAACCCAGCGCACAGTTGTAATAGGGGGGAAAACTCTGTTACTCTGTTTTAACCAACCCAGGTTCCTCCATTCACTCTGCCAGATTGACTACAGGACAGGTCTGTATCACCTCAAAATCCTCTTGCTACCCCCTATCCAAGTTTTCCTACTGTTTTTCTATAGCCTTGTGCGGATGCTTTCTTTGGGTGAATGTGTGTCTGTTTGGTGTTATTTTTGAACTCCTTAATAACAAATAACCATACTTAATTTTAAATGTGTACGTATTCCATCCAGACTATTACTGGTAAACAAAGGTTTAAAAGATGCCATTGTTACCCCCGCTTGCATAGCTAAAGTCAAGTTGCTGCTAATTTCCCCAACATATTAGAAACTTGATATTTTCTTGGAATTTTCCAAGGAGCATTTTGGGTAAGATGAGTGTCTCCATTTCTGTCGGAGTCATTGAGTACAACTTAGATTGCGGCAGCTTAGCTCCTGGGATTAACTCAGTAGCACAGTGTGAAGGTCAGGGGAGGGGGTTAGGAAGTTACATTCCTTCTCTTCAAACACTCTCCACCACTGTTTATACTCCACTGGAAGATCTTTCACTTCCTCCTTCACTAGAGCCACAAGGCAAGTCTCTTTGGGATCTGCAGTCTCTGTTCCTTTAGGAGCCACAGGCCTTTTGTCTTTCACTGACTAGCAATGTTGTTGAATGCACTCAGGGTAAGTGAAAGTGATGACCTCCTTAATCCAGTCTATTAAAGGGTTGTGGTACCAATTCAAACCAACTACTGTGGCTGGTACCAACCCTGGGGCTACTACGGACATAAGTTCCTCTTTGTGAGCTCCCATCCTCATTTTCATGGGCTCAGTCAATCGCCTAGTGGGGGGCCCCTTCATCATACTGCCATCCATCTGAGAAAGCCAGATGGGTTTCCGGAGCTTCTCTGTGCCTAGCCCTAATTCTTCAACTAGGGATGGGTGGATCAGCACTTGTGTGCACACACAAAGTCCACCATGATCATAACCTTACAGGGGGACTCCTTCCCATTGACCCCAATTTTGTTCTTAACAAAAAACGGGGCTTTGACTCCACTCACCAGTCTCCAGGTGCCCTTCAGGGTTAGCCCACCCTCTGGCGCTCACTAGGGCGGCCTTGATCTATTTCCTGACAGCTCTCCATCAGAATCTGATCTGTCTGCCTCCCCAGACTTCAACGAGGACTCCCTGGCCAGGTGGCCAGGCACTAAGGTGTGCACCATCACCTTAGCCTTGTCTTTGCCTGGGAACCTTTTTGCTGTTGGCTTCCCTTCAGGTTTCTTGGCCAGTTTGTCACGTTGGCTACTGCTTGGCTGCTTATCCCAGCATTCCACTATGCAGTATCCGCTCTTGCCATATCAGAGACACAGGCCCATCCACATCTGTCAGTCCTTCTCTATCTCTACTGGGGTGCCTGCTGGTCATGCCGCCTTCACCTCCTTAGCTGTTCCACTGCCCAGCTTGCCAGTTAGCCCTTTACAATCTTCATACTCTGCCACAGTGCGTCTACCTCACCGTCTAGGCAAACCCACCCCAACAGGGTCTCGGGTTCCCTTGGATCATGGCTCATTCAAGGATATCTGCATGGAGACCGTCTTTGAAGTACTGCACCTTCGTAGCATCCGTCCAGTCCGGGATCTGGCTGGCCAGCCGTTGGAACTCAGTAGCATATTCAGCCACCATGTGGGAGCTTGCTGCAGCCACTGAAGCTCTGTGTACTCCATTTCCCCCCAGAATGCGTCCTTGAATGACGTTCCCCAGTTTAGGTGTTCCCACGTTGTACAGACCAACCAGCCACTGAGCTGACTCACCTTCAAGTTGGTCAAAAACGTACTGGACCTTCTCTGCTTCTGACTGGAACTCCGTCTCCCAATGGTTCATGAACCCTATCACCTGGGTAAGGAAGAAAGGTAACTTCATAGCCTCCCCATCAAACTTCACCTTCAGGCATCAATGTATGAGTCCCCAGAGCCACAACCATGGCTCAACCAGACTGGGACCCACTGGTGGTACAGGTGGTCCAGGAGCTAGCAGGACCAGCCTCCCGGTATTGGAATGGGTGCTGGCACGCCAGGTGCTGGTGCAGGTGCTAGTACCACTGGAGCTTGTGCCACTGGGGCTGGTGCAGGGGGACATCACCCCCTGGAGGAGGCACATCTGTTGGGGCCAGTTGCTGGGGCAGCCGCCACAGAATCTCCCCAATGTTGAACTGCAGAGGTTGCATCTGCTGCTTCAACTGTTGTACTCTCTCTCCAGCTCCCTATGAAGCCGCCTCACCTCATAGTCTTGGTCTCAGCTCAGCCGTGGTAGGTCTCACCTCTGACAGTGCTCCTCCAGCCCAGATAGCCAGAGCCAACTGGTTCCCATGGCCAGACTCATTCCTTTTCTGGTGTCCCAGAAAAGTAGTAACTGGCTGCATCCAAAGCCATGCTGGCTTCCATCGCCATCAGGTTGACTGGTGTAGCTGTCTGGCTCGCCGCTGCTCTTGGTCTAACTCTCTCTCCTCCTCTGTCATCTGATCCAAGCTGGCATCTGCCCAGTCGGTCACATCTCTGGGGTCTGCAGCCGCAGCTCCAGTGAGTACCTCCTGCTCGCCTGGTTCTTGGGACATTTTGCTCCAAGCCTCCAGCAGGGAACTTTTAGAGAGCTGGCTTAGTGTGAACTTGCTAACACACACTCACTGAAGCAACTTCCATTCAAATAAAATGGTTTATTGCTCAAGGTAGTGAAGTAGATGGTATCATGCCAAAGCCAGCTCTAAGGATACCAGGCAAAACATACAGATATTACACACACACATCAGAGCATAATGAGTATACATTCCAATGTAGATCTTCTCACACCAATAAGTGGAAACATGACCTTGGCTCTCAGGCACCAGAGATAACAACCCACCAGTGTCCAAAAGGTGGGCTGGAAGGGTTCCCAGCCAGCTGCACTCTCTATCCAGCATGTCATGGACTCATGTCAAGGCCTGGTGTGGCGGTCGGGCCCTTTAGGCCAACCCATCAGCTAACCAACTATACCACCCAGCATCCACACCAGGACATGACAAATAGATTTTACTTATATTCCACCCTGAGAATATAGGGTGGTATAGAAATATTTCAATACACATTGAAAAATTGAAGGGCTCTGTAGTCCAAGTCTGTTTAAGGATGTAAACAAAGAAAAATGAGATGGAAGATCAAGGGAATCAAAATTGCCCAAGTAGAATTAGTGCCAGGGAAGTAGATTGATGTGATTTTCGGGTCCATATATTCCAAAACAGCTCCGTTGCTGCTGCGCGGCAGGGGAGCAGTTTTGGACGACGACGTTCCTCTGGCGAACCCCTCTGTGTCACTTCCGTGACAGAATGGAGGAAACCGTGTCATATTTCACTCATGGGTAACAATCGTGAGTGAAATATGACGCGGCTTCCTCCATTCTGTCACGGAAGTGACACAGAGGGGTTTGCCAGAGCAACGGCGTCATCCAAAACTGCTCCCCTGCCGCGCAGCAGCAACGGAACTGTTTTGGAATATATGGACCCGAAAATCACGTCTGAAAATCTCCTTAGATTTTTTTATTTTTTTATTTTTTTATTTTTTTTATTTTTTTATTTTTTTATTTATTTTGTTCTTTTCAAATTTATACTGGGTTAAAATAAACTAACTGGGGAAGCTGGTGTAAAAAGCCTGTGATCATACCCAGTGCAAACAGAAAATATTCTGAGATAAATAAAACATGCATGGATCACCAAAATAAAATTGGAAAGAACAGGAAAACATTCTAAGACTTTCTGGTCTTCTAAAGCAGTCTGGATGGAGATTGAGAAGAACGAGCAGTGGGGGCAGAACGAGTGGCGGGGGGACAAGTTAAACCCACCAGCCTATCTCAAAGGGTTGTCATGAGGCCTCCTGGGCATTTTGGGGGGAGTTTTTAAATGGTGTATGGTACACCAGGTCCAGCTAGTAGAATAAATTACCCTACAGAATATTCTTGAGCAGTGTGCCCATCTCTAAGATTGTCCTAGCATAATATATATAAGCCTTCTATGCACACACAGCAAGAGCCTATAGCATATTTACACCACTGAGAATTCCATCTCTAAAATCTCTGATTTGGAAGCAGTATTGAAAAAAAAAAACCCAAAAAACCCCAGATCATTTTCATGAGAGTTCTGCTCTGCTCCAAAGTCTGCAAAAATAAAATAAAATTCTTAACTCCCATGATTCATGTGCTATAGTTTTCATATCATTTCAAATCATTCTTCCCTCGAGCTTCACTGCTAGCCTTCTGGAGCAAAGCAGATGTAATTTCATAAAAAAATATGAATAGGAATGGTAGGTGTTATCGTTTCCCAGATGCTCTCCTCATATAGAGGGAAAATGAAGCTTTTGAGAATATTGGCTAGTTTCTGAAGCACCTTGGAAAATCATTAATGCTAAACTAAAATGAGTACATTAATTTCAACAAAGGGATGTTTGTAATTGAAGCTCGCTGAAAGAAAATAAGATACAAATATATTTTTAATTGCATAAGGCAACTTAAAATAAATACTATGGCCTGAATCCTAAGTAGATCTATTCAGTCAATTAGATCTGCATAAATGTTGACTTCATTCAACAGTTGATTCAATAGGTCTACTCTAGTTGGGGTTATCATCATTAGCATTCAAAACTTTTTAAAATAATTACTAGAACATTAAGAACTTAGCAACTAGGGATGAACAAATTGGATAGCTTCTCTCCATTTGATATTCAGTTTGTTTGTTTGTTTTTAAAAAAACTGCCCCCCTTTTTTGTATGTATGTACAGTAGAACCCCTGTATCTGTTGATTCATTATCCACATGTTATCCTTGGCACACAAAACAGCACACTTACCACATAGTCTTCCTAAAAAATGCCTAGAAAGGCATCCTCTTTAGATATTTTCTAGGTCATTCAAGACAACTCTATGGTATTTTAAACCAGGAGTCCCATTATTTTCAACATCGTTTGCTGTTATCCATGGTTAGTTTACCAATCGCCCACAGCTATGGGGGTCCTACTGTATCTTCTATTTAATAGTGTTAATATCTGTTTTATGTCTTAAAGTCTTTTAGCCTCAATGATTTAATCTCAGAATGCTGACACACATGAGTTTAAAATGGTTTCATCTTTTAAACCTGTTTTTAACTTGCTAATTATATTTAATATGTTTTAGTCTGTTTAAATTAATTTTTATTGTTTTAAATTAGTTTAATTTACTTACATTGATTTTATTTGTATGCTTCTGGTATAGAGAAGGATAGAAATATTTCAATAAACACACACACATACACACGGGACACAAGTTGGTTCCAAACATAGATTAAAATACATTACAGCTAAAACTGGCATTGATTTTTTTTTTTAGTTTTAAAAGTTAAAACAATTAAAGTACCTTGTTTAAAAATCCTAATTTAATTGTTTACAAGTGGTTAAAACATAATAATGGGAATAAAAGTATGCTGATTAAAAGACTCTTATACAACAGCTAGTTAATACTGCAAAACCTGCATAAATGAGAATAGCTTTGCCTGCCAGCAGAAGAACAGCATGGGGTGGGTCAGCTGGTGATCCCCGCAGCCAATGGCCTGTGGTGATGGGAGGGAGGTGGGAATTTTGGGAATTTCCACTTACGGGTGAGAGGTGGTTGCCATGGCTGTGCTGGCTTCCAACCCCAACAACACCATGGTCTTCTTTGATGTCCCGATAGGTGGCCAGAAGTTCGGCTGCATGAAGGTGGAGCTCTTTGCCAACTTCATGCCCAAGATAGCCAAGAACTTCAGACAGTTTTACACAGGAGAATTCAGGAAAGATGGTGTTCCGATTGGTTATAAAGGCAGCACGTTTCACAGGGTTATAAAGGATTTCATGATCCAAGGAGGTGATTTTGTAATTAGAGACAGCACTGGTGTGTACTGGGGCCCATTTGCAGATGAAAACTTCAAACTGAAACACTCAGCCCCTGGCTTGCTCCCTATGGCAAACAGTGGCCCCAGCACCAATGGGTGCCAGTTCTTCATCATATACTCTAAGTGTGACTTGCTGGGTGGGAAGCATGTTGTGTTTTGCAAAATAACTGATGGACTACTTTTCATGAAAAAAAATTGAAAATGTGTTCACCAGTCCAAATAACAAACCCAAGATGCCCATGGTGATTGGTCAGTGCGGTGAGATGTAGGGAAGAGACCCTCAGGTTAGTCTTCCTTCACCTTGGACCATCATCACTCCCTGATTTTTCCACACCTCCTTTCTCTGGTGTCTTGGTCCATCCCATTTTCCAACTTGTTACTCTTTTCCCCTTGTAAATAAAAAGAAATAAAGGGTGGATCAGCCTAGGCTTCTGTGGAAGAGAGTTCCACAATCTGGAAACAACCACCAAGATGGCCTTTCCTGTGTCCTCACTAGATGTGACAGGACGAAGTGAAAGCTCTCTCCTGTGGATATTAAAACTCAGACAGGTTCATATAGAGACATAATGTTCTTTCAGATATTCTGGACCCCAAAAGTACAGGTTATCCCCCATATCCACAGAACCAATATCCATGGTTTCAGTTATCAGTGGCTGAAAAAATAGGGACACATACCATAGAGTCACACTGGAAAAATGCCGAGAGAGGTGTTCTCTCTAGGAATTGCTAGACAACAACAAACACAACTCTATGGGGATGTCTAAATGGCGAAAATACTCCTCATAGAATTTGAGGAAAATACAATTTGTCTTAATAGGATCCCACATCAATCTGCCATATTTGAAGGAAGGGGGTCACATATTCCTTATACTCCACAGAAAAAAGCATTCATGGCTTTTCCTGTGTTTTTTTTTAAATAATGTGTGGGCATGTGCACTATTGCCAATTAGGACAAGCTATTCATATCGCTGAACATTCTCAAAGTGGACAGCTGATTGTTTGGATGTGTGCAGGGAGCGGAACTTTCTAACAAGGCATGCAGCTGAAACTGTCATGTTGGATTTTCACTGTAGTGATTGTGCACCATGGCAAGACAATAACCCTTTTTTGTTCACTTCTTTATTAAAGCAGAAGATCGCACCTTGGATTTAGTGTTTTTAAAATTAAAAAAACTGTTTGGCAGTGGCAACTTGAGGTACATAAAAACATGAGTAATGCACTTGTGCCTGCCATCTTGATTCACAGGCATGCCCATTGGAACAGTGAAAGCAGATAGCTTCACATGCCTGTGATCTTTTTAAAAAGCCATTAAGACAAATAGAAGCTGCTGTGAATTGGCATTACTGCACACCAATCAACATTTGATTACTTTGCATAGAGAGAGTCTATATATGTCTGTACTGGAAGTCCTTTATTTTAATAGGGTTTGCTGATATCTCTAGTTTCATTTATAAATAGTAAGTGTAGGAATGTATCCATCAAGTGCTGGTCTAGACTCCTCCCATTTCCTGCCGGTAACAGGGGATGAATGGGTTTGATCTGCGTGCAGAATATGGTGGCAGGGAGATGGCATAGTCTGCCTGCATAGATGAGCCCATAGCTACAGAAAAGCAGCTGTTGTAACCCATGTACATCTCCTGTTGCAGGGATGCAGCCATGGATGAATACATAGGACATTTTCACACTGTCAATTTAATCCGTGGGAGACACAGAACAGGGTCGGGGAAAAGTCTTCTTTTCAGAAAACACTGACCCTTTTCCATTTCTCCCCCATCCTCATTCCACATCATCACGGGGAAACATCATTTTTGGGCCTCCCATTCCGTTGTAGTAACAGAATCACAGGAGGTCTGAAAAGTGTCCCGTTCCTCTCCCATGATGACAGCCACGGGGGGTGGGGGTGGGGAGGTCCATTCTGGACACTTCTGGGCAGGAATGGGACACCCAGGTAAGTAGCACCCCCCCCCAGTTACTTGCAATTTTTGTGGGTTTCTTTTTTTTCCTTTTTTTTTTGTACTTTGATTTTATTTTCGACAGGTTCTCTCATGAAAATGAGCAAGATTTCAGTTCCCGGTCGTTAAGACAGAGTTACTATGGCTGAATTTATGGCTGGCCAGCTTGGGGAGAGGGAGGACATTTCTGCCATGGAATAAAGGTAAGTGCTCAAACATTTTCCCTTTATTCCGCAGCAGGAACGGGATTGGGGCTTGCGGGGTAGGAACAGGGCATTTGGCCCCATTTGAAAAAATCCTATATAAAGATGCAAACCAAGACTGTCATGAGCTTTGCTCACAAAGCCCTCTGATGGGCAGTTTCACTTCTTTATTTCAATATTTTAAATCTTAAATTCTCTTCATTAAATGTATAATAAAATGTGCATATATGTAATGTATGAAGAAGTATTTATTTATTTATTTATTTATTTCTGCAATTTATATGCTGCTTTTCTTCTGAAACAAAATCCAGACTTTGGAGAGTTATTATTTTAAAAAACATAAAATAAAGATGATTAAGAAATTTTAGTTCTAGCAAGAATTTTGCATCCAACTGTAACAACAACACAACAACAACCATGTTCCTATCTGCTAACCAAAAAAACCCTTTGAGTCCTGGTTCCACTACATCACTGTGTCACTGATCAACTGGGAACAGTTTGAGGTGGATTTTGTAACACACCAAAACATGTTCATGCTTAAAACAAAAAGCAACAACAAAAAAACCCCGAAAACACCATGTCTGCCATAACAACCATGGTTCTGTTCCAACTGGTATCTGGTCTGCTCATGCTGCTGGGCACACTCTTGGCCTTGTTTTCTATATAGGAAAATATGATGGTGATCTGGGAATAAAGAAGCTTTCAACTGTTCTATTTTGATAGAACACTTCTTGATCAGTTTTATACTTGTTGGGAATTTGGGAATAAAATAGCTCAGTGGCTCTTAACCCTTTCTTTACAAGCCCCCCCCCTTTAAACATCTTTTGTTGCCACAGCCCCACAAGACTTAACTCGAGATTTAAAACAACAGCAACAACAATGACACCTGATGATGATAATAAAACGATTATGCCATCCATAACCTTCCCTCAGAGGCACTGGAGGGGAGGGGAGATTTTTCTTCTGCTTCTTCCTGCAGCTTTGTGGCTGGAGTGGATTAAATGGCAATGTGCAGGCCAAGCCAGCCAGTCTTTCCCTTGGCTCCTGTCATATGGCCACTCTACTACAGACAGGAGGTGGGCTGAGCAGCCTTTGTGGACCCCCTGTGAGGAGATTGAGGCTTCCTGGGGGTCCCTGGACCACAAGGTAATAACTACTGCAGTAGTTTTCTACTGTTCCATTGTAATGGACAGATCACTTCTTGGTCAGTTTTAGATTTGATATCCATGCAAGTGTGGGGGACCCATTAAGATGATCTGCTGTAGGAAGCTTATGGATCCAGAAGAATTCCTAATGGCTCTTGGGGAATTTCCTGCTGTGTTGGCAGGTGACCCCATTGAAGCCCTGGTTGGTTTCTAGACCAGGGCAGTGGATATGATTACTCCTAAATCTCCCTTCTCATGTAATGGAGCTAAAGTAGCATCCTAGTTTTCTAAGGAGCTGACATTAATGAGAGATGAGGATTAGAGTGACGCTGGCAGAAAAACCAGAGTGAGTCTGATCCAAAACAGGCTAAAATCTACCTGAAGGGCTATGGTAGGGCAATAAAGGTAGTGAAAAATACTTTTTGTGTGTATCTAACATCATTGCATCCCCACAGACCTATCCTGTGGAGCTGTTTTGAGTGGTCAGGGACCTATTACAATCTGGCCCAAATGAGAATTTAAGGTACTCAACAGCCCACTATGAAGAATTTGTCCACTATTTTGTAGATAAAATTGTTTGGATTTGCTCTGACATGGATGTCTGAGTTGTTACAGGTCCAGTGGGTGTACCCTTGTCCACTGCTTGTTAAGTGTTGATGGATACTTGTCAATTTGTGCAGCCCAAGGATCCTTGGAAGGGTGAGAGCCACCACATGTGTACTAGCCCCTTGCCCATCCTGGCATATTGAACAGGCCAGAGAAGAACTGACTGAGTGGGTAAGGGAAGTGATTAATGCCTCTTTACAAAGAAAGGTCTCAACTCACTGAAGGAGGTTTTTGAGAAAATCTTCCCTGGATTCTACTGTAGTGGATAACAATAGGCCAGCCTCCAACATCAATTTTTTGGGCAAAGTACTAGAGTGTGTGGTTGCTTCAGAACTCCAGGGGTTCCTGGATGAGACAGATTCTCTACATCCATTTCAGTCTGGTTTCAGGCTTGGTTATGAGATGGAGACAGCTGTTGTTGCCTTGGTGGATGACCTATACCAGGAACTGGACAGGGGAGTGTGGTGCTGTTGGTTCTGTTGGATCTCTCGACAGTATTTGATATTATCAACCATGGTATCCTTCTGGGTCACCTCACTGGAATGGGACTTGGAGGTACAGTGTGTCTCAATATCCACTGGTCTTTCCCCCCTCCCCCATGGATACCAAAATCTGTGAATGCTCAAGTCTCATTATATGCGATGGCATAGTAAAATGGTGTCCCTTATTTAAAATGGTGAACAGCAAGGTTTGCTTTTTGGATTTCCCCCCTGAATATTTTCAAACCATGGTTGGTTGAGTTCATAGATGTAGAACCATGCATATGGAAATCCAGTGCTCCATTCTTTCCTGGAGGGTGGTGTTGGGGAATTCCTGTTTGGCTCATTGACTGTTGCTTGCAGAGTCCCTCAAGGTTCTGTATTGTCTTGTATGGTATATAACATCTACATGAAAGTGCTGGGAGAGGTTGCCCAGAGTTTGGGGGTTAAGTGTCATCAGTATGCTGATGATATCCAGCTCTGCTACTCTATTTCACCTAATGTCAAAGAAGCTGTTTCTGTGCTAAACCGGTACCTGGCAGTGGTACTGGACTGTATGGGAGTGAATAAATTGAAGCTTAATCCAGACAAGGCAGAGGTGCTCCTGGTCAGTCAAACGAGAGATCTGGGAATAGGGATTCATCCTGTCTTAGATGGGGTTATACTCCCACTGAAAATGCAGGTTCACAGGTTGGGAGTACTCCTAGATTCCACCCTGAGCCTGGAGGCCCAGGTTTTGGCAGTGACCAGGAGTGTATTTGCACAGTTAAAGCTAGTGCCTCAACTGTGCCCATTCCTGGACAAGTTAGATATGGCCTTGGTAACACATGACCTAAGTTATATCCTGTTTGGATTACTGTAATGTGCTGTACATGTCTTTGAAAAGTGCTCAGAAACTTCAATTGGTCCAAAGAGCTACAGCCAAATTCTAACTGGGGCTGGTGACTGGGAACATACAGCTCCCTTGTTGCAACAGCTCCACTGGTTGTCAGTCCCTTTCTGGGAGCAATTCAAAGTGCTGGTAATGACCTATAAGGCCCTATACAGCTTGGATCCATGCTATCTGAAGGACTGCATCTCCCCTTATGAGCATATTAGAGTTCTGAGATCTTCTGTAGAGACCCTTCTCTCTGCCCCATCAACTTCTCAGGCTCCTTTGGTGGGAGCAAGGGAGGTGGCCTTCTTGGTGGCTGCTACCAGTCTTTGGAGCAACTTCACTAGGGATTCCAGGATAGTTCCCTCCTTGCTCTCCTTCCATCAACTGAAAGTGTTCTTGTGCCACCAGGCTTTTATAAACTGAATGGGTTGGGCCTGTGCTGTTTTATGGCTTATATAGTCTTTTAATTAATTGTAATGTTTTTAATGTTTAATGCTTAACTTCATAAACTAATTGCTTTTAAATAACTTGGAAGCAGGTTGGACTGGATAGCCCTTGTGGTCTCTTCGAATTCTATGATTCTATAAACTTTTATTCTATATTTTTAGTGATATTTTTTATAGTTTTTGATCTGTATTGTTTTTCAATATGTTGTTAAGCCGGCTTTGGGAGAAAGGCAGGATATAAATTAACAACAACAATACAAAATGACTTTTTTTCTTCCAACCCTATGATTTGATGCTGCTGGTGTTGATGATAATGATGGTCATCATCATCATCATCACACTGCAAAAATGAAGCCCCAAAATGTGTATGGATACTTTGGGATCAATCTTAATTTATTTAGAATTTATGTAAAAGTACAGTGCTGACAGAATATTTTCAGGTACATTTGAGGTTTCTAGTGTAGTTTTCAAATTGGCAGTCTTCAACCTATGATCACTGAAAATTTGCAGACTGAACTTTACATCATACCACTTTCCATTTGTTTATCAAATATTTCATTCAAACCACAAAGACTTAGTTTAGCACAGTTACTGCATTCCCCAGATAAATTGACTGCAAACTTTGGAATGGTAAGAAAAGGGCACTTAGCAGCCCATGAATTATATAATTTTGCATGCCAAAAGAATCATCAATTTTCTCTTTCGAGATTTGATTTTCTGTGTTGTGTTCCCCAGGCATTCTTTCCCAGTATGCTTTCTCTTGTGAAGAGGTTATTCCTTTGCCCACTTTATAGCACAGCTAAAAGCAGACTTTCAGAGGAGGACTCAAACCCAGAGAGATGTGTGTATCCTTTGCCCCCAGCAACAGGGTGTCATTCCTGTAAGTTTTCTGCATCTGTGATACTCACCATGGATTTTGAAAAGTGACTACAGAGTCAGAATATCACCATCCTTTAAAAAAAAAAAGATAAAGGCTTTGTCACTTCAACAATAATGCAGTTGGTATAATGCTACAAAGTCCACCAACAGCCTATTTAGACTAAAAGTTCTCAGTTGAGTAGGAGGTCTTAGACTGATTAGCGACCAAATTTGTTTTCCTGTAATTCTGACTATAGCAAGATATAGCCTCCTCTCTCCACCATTTATCTATATCTCTTTTGGTGATATACATTTACATAATAGAAAGAAGGGTTATTCATAAGCATACACAGATATCTCTGATTTTTAAATTACTCTTTTGCCCTGTTTGGCTGACAATACTAGGCAGGAATGTAAGAATTATATATTAAATCCTTGCCTCCATTCCTGTAACAGCACCATAATGCTGACATCATTCTATTCTAGTTGTTTTTTTTTTAAATGATATAAAATCTCAAATTGAAAAATAAAAAATGAGGGAAGAACTGGGCTAAGCAAGTTGAGTCTTATCTAGTCCTTAATCCAGCCCTAATTGAGAAGAGTTTTGATCATAATTTGGCTTCAGATCCTAAATGTACATATTTAGCCTTTCAAGGCCACAAAGTCCATTTGTGTTCCATAATGTTCCATTTTCAGTTGTATATTAAATATTCTAATTATTTGTACTTTCTCCTCAGATTGTTTTCTCACTCTCTTTTTCTTGTCTTCCTACACATGTGCTGTAAGAAGGTACCTGTCATCATTAAAACTCAGACAATATGGGCTGATTGCCTCTTTCATAATAGTGTTGGAGAACACAATTGTGTAATTTTCCAAAAACTATAGAGCAGACAAAAGGAAAAAGTGGGCACTCAATAGATTTACTCTAATACAGGCAGTGAAAAGTGTTCATTAACCCCTGCTATACAACATCACCTACAGAATCACAGGACCGGATTAAGGAATGTTGGGCCCCCCTGCAATGCTTTATTTTGGGAGCCCCATATGTTTATCTCAGGTCAATGTAACCTAACTCTGCCAAAGCTATTCACAGTACAGGATATTCAGATTATTACTAATATTTTTTTTGCAGGAGGAGGGTTACTACGGGGGCCCCACAATGATGGGGCCCCCTGTGGATGCTGATGCCCGCTGGTCCTTAAACTGGCCCTGCAGAATCATAACAACCACATTTATTCACAATTTTGGCATTTTCTTCTGTATTTTTATATGCTGTCTTTTCTTAACAGTCAAAGGGTAGTTGATTTTGATCTGAAGAGGGAATCTGGGACTTACAGATTGAGAGTTTATTTTGCATCCTGAAGTACTGGCTTTAAAGATTTCCATGAATTAGGCAAATACTTAGGGCCACTCTGCAATTAGAAGAACCAAATAGTAATTCTCTTTTTTATACTATGATTTCTTGGTAGAGATGAGGTGTTGCATGTTAGAATGCTTTTCAACAGACATAAACGCATGCTTCATGGCAGATAGAAAAATAGCATTCAAGAGCTGACTCCTTTACTCCTTGGGTATATTCACACTGTGTGCCTACACTACAAAATTATAGCAAGTTGTGAAACGATTTTAACCACATCTTACAGAATCCTGGGATTTGTTTGACTGGTGAGGTACTTAGAATTCTCTAGTGACCTCTACTGAACTTCTGTGAAGTACACACTAGAGCTCTTTGGCAAAGAATTCATAGTACCTCTCCAAACTCCAAATCCCAGGATTCCATAGGATGGAACTGAAAGGAACTTTCTTTCCTCCATGACTATAATTGAAATTAGAAGAGCAGGCCTAGTGAATCAAAGATATAGCTTTATTTGGGGGAACAGATGTGTTTCTGTCTCCCATCTCCACATACCATAATCCAAAAAAGAATTGAAGCCCTGAATCATGAGCTCTTACACTCTAATACAGTTGACAAGATTGCCAAGTCCCTACTGCAAAAAGCATGCACTGAGAAAATTCCATGAAGCTAATGAATTTGACAGAAATGTTATCTTTTAGGACTCAGTTGATCATGTACTGCCTTCTGGAAGGTACTGTAAACTGTCATTCCCTGGGCCTTGCTATAGTTTCTTGTCATCATAGGGAACAAGATATACTATGCAACCTTTACAGCATCAGCTGTATTTTTTGGGTTACAAGCACGTTGGGGGTTACAATATGCAAAGCCATTTTCATTCCCCGCTTTAGAACCCTGGCAGTTAAAGTATCATCAAGGTGTTATAATTGTGTGTCATGGATATATGTCTTGATATGCTAGATTTCTATGTCCTCAGAGAATGTTTATGATAGAAGAATTCAGATAAATGGAGCTTCCTCTCAACTGCAGTCTGAATTTGGACAAACCATTCGTTGTTTACAGCAGTAGTTTCATCTAGGAAGGATGAGGACACCAAGTTTTTATTGTATATTTTGGTAATATATTACTGTTTCATCATTTGATTTGGTAAAAAGCCTTAAGAAATTTCTTCAACTATAAATATATATTAAATAAAAATCACATAGGCAGGGTAAGCAGCAGCTTCAGGACAAAGATATTGGGGCAGAACATGGTGCGAAGGAGTGGCACCTGGCATATATCCATGCTACACAATTATAGCACATTGATACCACTTTAAAAGCAATGGCTTCATCCTATAGAATTTTGGGATTTGTAGTTTGGCAAGGGGCTTAAGATTCACTGCTGTTAGAAAGCTCCAGTTCAGGGGAATATGCACAGAGAGCTCTGAAGCAGAGTTCTCTCACCAAACTACAAATACAGTAGCACTCCCATATCTGCTGATTCGCCATCCACGATTGGCAATGGTGGGGATCGCCTCCCTTCTCCCTTCCCCTGAGAAGGCTTTGATGGTGGTGGGGGTGACAGCGGGAGTGAAGGAGGAAGGGAGACATGGAGGAGAGAGCTCATATCCCTTCTCCCTTCCCCTGGGAGGGCTTTGGCAGTGGTGGCAGGGTCGTGGTGGTGGGTGGGGTCTGGCTTTTGCCACGAGCAGGAAGAGATCATCCAGGTGCATGTGCAGGGTGGGAAAGTGGGCACATGCACGCTCTTTCATTCAGTCTTCCAGCTAGGCTGGGCTGGGCTTGGTCAGCAAGCAGCAGTGGCTGTGTCTTTAAATATCTTTTGTTGCTGCAGACCCCCAAGACTCCCACCCAGACCCAGCCCTGCCACAAGCCACGGGCCAACTAGAGAAGCCCTGCTGCTTCTGCCTTCCTCTTCCTGCTTGCCTGCCTGCCTCCCTTCCTTCCTCCTCCTCTAGGGCATTCACTATTATCCATGGATTTCAGTATCTGTGGGGGGCCCTGGAACCAATCCCCATGAATACAGGGGTGCTTCTGTATCAGGATTCCACAGGATGGAGCTATGGCAGTGAAAACAGGATTCAGTTGCTGTAATTGTGACATGTGCATATTCTCCCCAACCTCCAAAGCTAGCACACTTAGGTGTGGTTGAATGTTGTCCAATTGCCAGCATTCAGCTACCAAACTGGTCAAATTCTGCATATGGAATACCAGAAAGGCACCATCTTGTCCATTGTCTGAGAAAGCAAAATGTCTTTGACCAGCTTTCTTTGATAGGTTCAGGAGAGGGTTATACCAATACTAGCCATAGGAAGCTGTGCTTTTTCAATAAATGAGGAACAGGGGCAAGTAATTTCCACTCAGCCTGTTTTCCACTCAAGATTCTCCCTCTGTGAAGCATTTTTTCCCCCTTCAAAGGAAAAAAAAATGCCTATGTCTCTCTGGCAGTGGGCAAAAAATGCCAAGGGGGAAGAGCAATGATGAGTCATTCAACCCCAACAAATTTCAGACTTATCTTTTCCTGCCCCACCTTTATGATATTTGGATCTCTGTGCCTCTTTTGGTTGAACAAACATCAGGAAAATATATGTGAATCACTATTATGTGTAGTTTTAACCTCCAATATCAGACTGTTGGAGACACGGGGTTAGTTCATCAGTTAATGGCCAATTTCAATGAAGTATATTCTGTGGGCAGGAGGGAGTTTCAAAAGGTGTGTAACATACAGCAATGGTTCTTCACCACTAGTCCTTCAAATGCCACAACTCCCAGAAACTCCAACCAGAATGGCCAATGGTCAGGGAACTGAATTCTGGGAATTAAAGCCCAAAGCATCTGGAGTGTCTTAGGCAGAGAGTCACTGGCATAAAGGGGTTGTCAGACTTATGGAGACCCTATCATAGGGTTTTCTTGGAGATATACAGTGGAGTTTTGCCACTGCCTTCCTCTAATGCTGGGAGAGCCAGCATGGTGTCATGGTTTGATTGCTGGACTATGACTCTGAAGACCAGGGTTCAAATTCCTGCTCAGCCATGGAAACCCACTGGGTGATTTTGGGCAAGTCACATTCTCTCAGCCGCAGATGAAGGCAAAGGCATACCCCCTCTGAACAAATCCTGCCAAGAAAACCCATGATTGGTTTGTGTTAAAGTCTGCATAAGTGAAAAATGACTTGTAGGCACACAATAACAACAACAACAAGGCTGTGAGGGTGTCACTTGCCCAAGGTTACCTAATGAGTTTATAGATCTATATCTATATCTATATCTAGATCTAGATCTGTATCTATAGCTAATCTATATCTATGGAGATTTTCGGACCGCGTTTTAGAGTTCCTAGGGCGGGAGGAGCTTTCGGGAGAGGGACGGCGATCTTGCGCAGCAGGGGGGCGTTTTCGGACGCCGTTGTCCCTCTCCCGAAACCATCTGTGTCACCTGAAGAAAACAGAAGTTCTTTACCAGCCTGCACCACAGGACGAACACCACCATCCCCACATTGCCGTCGGCAAATCAGTGCTCAAGTCCGTTCAGCAGTTCACCTACCTGGGAAGCATCATCTCCTCAGATGCCAAGATTGACAAAGAGATCGATCACAGATTAGCAAAGGCATATAGTGCATTTGGAAGACTTCACAAAAGAGTCTGGAGCAATAAACACCTGAGGCAAAGCACAAAAATCAGTGTGTATAGAGCCATCGTACTGTCTATCCTCCTTTATGGATCTGAAACATGGGTTACCTATCGCCACCACCTACGACTCCTCGAGCGCTTTCATCAGCGCTGTCTACGCACAATCCTAAATATACACTGGACTGACTATGTGACGAATGTTGCTGTCCTTGAACAAGCAGGGATCACCAGCATTGAGGCCATGATATTGAGAACACAGCTGCGCTGGGCAGGGCACGTTTCTAGGATGGAGGACCATCGCCTCCCAAAAATACTACTCTACGGTGAACTCGCCACGGGTCAGCGTGGGAGGGGCGCTCCAAAAAAGCGATACAAGGACTCCCTGAAACAACATCTCAGGCTTGGCCAGATTGATCACCAACGGTGGTCCGCCCTGGCCTCACATCGGGAGGCATGGAGACGCACTATCCACAATGCTGCAGCCTTATTTGAGAACTCACAACGAACAAGTCTTGAAGAGAAACGACAACGCAGAAAGAATCACAACCCAAAAACATCACCCAAGGAGACCTTCTGCTGCACTTTTTGCAACCGGACTTGTTTATCTCGGATTGGCCTTTTTAGTCATCAGCGCGCTTGCAGAAGGCGCGGGATGAGTCCTTCCTGAATCTTCGTTTGCGAAGAAAAGCCAGAGAGAGGGTTGCCCGTGATTAAAATATGGTGCTGAGGCTTCCAAAGCTTCACGGAAGTGACATGGATGGTTTCAGGAGAGGGACAACAGCGTCCAAAAATGCCCCCCTGCTGCGCAAGATCGCCGTCCCTCTCCCAAAAGCTCCTCCCGCCCTAGGAACTCTAAAATGCGGTCTGAAAATCTCCTATATCTCCAGTGGGTTTCCATGGTTAAGCAGGGATTTGAACCTTATCTGTCCTTGACATACAGGATACATATTGAAAAATCAGAGAAGCATATCTTATAACTGTACAACTCTCACCTATGAAAGTAACATTTTACTAAACATCAACAGAATACAGGCAACTTTGTTAACTGTTATTTTTATTTAACTAATGATTAATGCCAATGAATTCAATAACCTTGAATTCAGGCTGCTATTCACTTGAAATACTAAGCATCAAAATTTTATAAACCACATAAAGTATTTTGTTGCTCTCATATATGCTTTTCCTGAACACTGCTCCCTGAGATTTGAAGCATGCTTAAGACCGCTACATAGTTGCTCTAGGGAGCATATACATAATAATCCTCCTTTCCTACTGTCAATCAGTTTATTATATTTCGATTTTCCTTGGGCAATGTAGATAAAAAATGAACACTTA
Organism: Gambelia wislizenii; assembly: GCA_030847615.1. Lineage (NCBI taxonomy): Eukaryota > Metazoa > Chordata > Lepidosauria > Squamata > Crotaphytidae > Gambelia > Gambelia wislizenii. Next base: position 204,741,562 of record JAUMIR010000001.1, read on the forward strand.
AGGAATGAATACATATGTAGGATATTAAAAATTGATGCTCAAATACTTATGTGTCCCATTAAAAATGTATGGGTATGTATGTCATGGGGGGGCAGGACAAGGGAAAATGGGGAGAATTTGCTACCAGTATTGGAAAACAAATGGGACGTGAGAGTAGTCTCAATAATTCTGCATTTTTTTGCTTGAACGACATAGATTTTATTCTCCAGGGTCCCCCAACTGAAAATGCTTAGTACTAAGCCACACGTCTGGCTTAATTTCCAGCCACAAGCCTGGGAGCTTTTTCCCTTACCCTAGCCCCTCTAAATCTTGGAGTGTTTAAAATACTATCTCATCTATACCCACCCACCCCTCATCCACCACCATTTTATTTCTGACTTAATCTTAAGTATCTTTGTCCTAACTTTTAAGGCCTTCATATTTGTATGAGTTAGAGGCCGGACATTTAAAAAATAAAGTAGGCAAGGAGTGCTAGGTATAATTACAGCACTCTTATCTTCATCCATCATACCGATCTGCATGGAGAATATTCCTGAATCGTTCCATTTCCTGGTTGGATGCTTAAAGCTAAAGCAGCTTTCTTTCTTATTTTACTTTTCATAAGACTCTGAAGGATTTCCCCCCCTCCCTGTGCCCAATTTATTCAAATTTACAACACAATAGGAGCATAAGCAGTGATCCAACTCCAGCCATATCCGGGTGGATTAAAATATCCAACATTATTTGCTCAATCTTCAATTTGCTTTTATCTACTCAAATACAGACAAGTCTTCAGGCTAAAAAAAGAGAGAGAGAGTGAAGGGAAGAGATGTACATTCTGCAGTTCTGGCATACAGAGTATAGTGGGGGGAAATGTAGTGCCTTTTCTTGAACACTTTGCATTTGTCTCCTAATGATTCCAACAAAACCAAATGTAACCCAGCCCAGAACCTTAAAAGCTGATTTGAATAAGTTGAAAGCCAGCCTAGGATGGATGCTGATTATTATTCATTGCTCCAATAGGCATCATGTAGCTTCAATGTATTCCATTTTTAGAAGAACCAATGACTTAAAATAGATATTCTTGCTATAGGTTTTAAGGATGCAAGAAAGTTGTTCATGCTAGCTGCAGGCATTGCTTCAAGAGGACAGGCAAATCACTGCCATTTCCCCTAACTTTTGCACTTTGCAAGGCCAAATGTAAGTCAAAGTAGTTTTACTTACACACACACATCATATACTTTTTTGGATTATGTTTTACAATGGAAATCAGTGGAATATAGACATTCAAAATAGCTGGATTATGAATAAAAATAGAATATCCTCCATAAAAGATTTTGCTTACATGGCTACTACATGACTTTTTTGAGGTCTTTAAAAAAACCTTATGTTTTTACAATGAGAAGCTAAAGATACAGATGGGAATGAATGAACCCTATGTTTCGGGGTGGGGGGAACCAAACAAACCCTACATTCTATTGGTGCCTCCATTAGAAGCACACTACTAAATCTGTCTATATGAACATTAAAAAATGTTTTATGAAAAATCTGTTGCAAATTAAAGCACCAATGCTTTATGTGAAGGTGAACCAGTATTTTATATGGAGTAGGCAGATAGTTCCTGGTCCTTTCTCTTCTTGTCCTTCTTCCTTTTCTGAGGACATTTCCCTCTTCTCCAAACTAAAAAAGAGGCAGGCAACATATGGAATCTTCATAATGGCTGTATGAATAGAACAGATTTACAGCTATGTCCAGCATCAAAAGAGCCACATGTTCCCCATGCATGATTTATGCTAACTGGTAGAATCTCTTCAGGGTTTCAGATAGTAGTCTGTTTGAGTGCAACCTGGAGATTACAAGAATTGAAACTTTGACACCTACACACAAATGACAAGCTGTACGACTGAATCATAAGCCCAACCAAATGACCAGCTTATGTATAATTACCCAACAGTCTTCACATGGTATATTTACTTATTTGATTTGATTTATATACCACCTCTCTCCCAAGATAGGATTCAAGGTGGGGTGTTGCATTCAAGGTACAGGTGTTGCATGATGTTCTGTGTCTCCAAATCCCCATAGCTGAATTTTGAAGGGTAGGATTTCAAAGGTGGGCTTTTGGATTTTAAGTTAGATATTTTAAGTTCCCTTCCTCCTCTGCATTAGAGTGTGAAATCTTTTCTCATTAGTCTAGCAAGGCTCAGAGAGAATCTATGCCATAGTGTGATGTATTTCCCTGTTTTTAAATGTACCCTCCCCTTCCTCCTAGTCTGTCTTCACTTATATTTTCTAAATCTCCTTTGTTCTCCACAATCTTTTTGATCCTCACATGGTGTGAAAAGAAACTGGTTCTAGTTATTCTCTTTCCCTTATAATACTTAAAGCAAAAGTAGTCCAAGTAGCTTTTCTGCATTTTTGGGTTCATCTACATGGGCCAATATACACTGCTGGGGAGCCCCACTGGCTCCCCACCAGTGTATTCCATCAGTGGATCTGGCCTGTTCCTCCCCCAATACCTGTAAGGAACAGGCTGGAGTCCAGATGAGCAAACCGGCCCATACCTGCAGCCATTGATGCTGCCCTCCACATCACACTCTCTTACATCAGGAAGCAGGCCCTCAGCACATGAGCAAGGACCCCTGCATGTGACCAGCCTTGGTCACATGCTGCAGACCCCCTTCCTGGCTATGGAAGAGTGAGGCGGAGTGCAGCTGCAGCAATGGGCTCGTGTGCCAGAACCAACTTCTGTGGTCACATGGGGCCTGATCTGTTTTTTCCTGACTGGAACAGATTTAAACAGGGTATTTTAGATATATAAAAAACCCACAATGTAATGGGTCCTACTTTGTCTTCCCCACCAGTCTTTGGCCCATCTTTGCTCGAGGGGTCGTGAGGACTTCCTGGGGGCAAAATAAAGCAAAACGGGGCAAAACCCCCAAGTCATCAGGACTGCTGGGCTGTGTCAAATTGTATTATTTCTATAATGTAGATGCGCCCTCAGTTTTACTTTATTTCTATAGGCTGGGTAGTAGTCACACATGCAGGCAAATGGTTGATCTCTGTTCTAATTCTGTTTATCAATATGCTGTGCTAGAAAAACAGAAGTCTTCCATACTCAAGATTCCCAGACATCTGCATTTCACCATTTCCTTCCATCCCTATTCTCTGTTTTAATTACATTCTGTTTCCCCATTCCTCTATGTGCACTACTTTCTTTAAAAAACCCATCCCCCCTGCAAAAAATAAAATAAAAATTGATGCTGATGTTGAAGATGCTGCTGGTTTCTACTGAGATAGTTGTTTTCTCTTACTGTAGCCATGGGGTAGGAGTTAAGGACCTGACTCTATAATTAAACTATGAATTGTTCTTTCTCTGCCAGTTTCTCTAAATACTGGAACAAAATGGATTACCCAAGGACTGTCCTGACTTCATATTCAGTGAGGAGGATGAGGATTTTCCCAATATAAAATTTCCAAGTTTCTAAATCTTTGAGTTTTCACAGAGTTGGTTGAAACATTTTGCTACCTCAACAATGAAATACAGCATAAAGAGCACTTCATTACTCGTTCATAGCACCCTCCATACTTCTTTGGGGCCTATGATCCTATGCCATTTCAGGAAAATAAGTTCCACCAAACTCAATTGGATATGCTTTGCTGTAGACATATACATGATTGCACTGCAAGTAATTCAAAGCAAGATCAACAAATTCTCTTATTTTGTTGATCTCATCTACTATTGGTTTTAGTTAAGACATTTCACTGAGGTCTGAGTTCTATTGTATATCCCAACTAGAGCAGATGATTGAATCAATGGGATTTATTTACACTTCAACAATTGAGACTAGGCAATCGGATTCAGGCCTAAATTTGTATCCCAGGGTGGATTCATAATGCAATTTTGCAAAGCTGAACCTAAGGTCTTGGAAATTCCTTTGCTCAGGCATCAATGCTGCTGTGACTCATGGAAGCAATCACAGAACACTCAGTTTCAGACACAAGTGCATGACACTTTGTTTCTAACTGGAATTGCAATGCTAGATGATATAATTCCTTGACTCGAGGTATGACTTCCACATTTGTTGCTAGGGGAGGTTTAAGTACAGTGCATGAAGGCAGAGTAGTGGATCCCATCCTAGTGCACTGAAGTATATGAATAGTCACACCTCTCCATTCAGGCTAGTAACTTCTGGAGAACAGAAATCTCTGGTAAACCCAGACACTGGCCTAACTTCAATTACATTGCTATAAGGTCAGCTTTCAACAGTTTTTAATTAGTGTTCATATCCTTCCCTGTGGCTGACCGAGTGTCCCTGGAATTTCCCAAGCTCTTGCAATGTGTCTTTTTTTTAATTTTAATTTTCCTGTATAAAAATCTGTACATGATATCCTTCCCCCCCCCCTTGAAGGTCACATGAAACTAAGAACCTTAGAATCTCAGCATTTCACAGAGATTAATCAGGTTAATTGGCATCAGATCAGATTTGCGTTAGATGTCAACACACTTTAATTTTATTAGCAGGTTTCCTAAATATCATTCACCTATTTGCAATAGGAAGGGTTAAAGCCATCTCTTTTGCTGCCAGGAGGTTCAGACTTTCTCATTACTATGCAGCAGCCGGATGACCTCTGTCTTAAGGCTAAAAAGCAGTTTTACTGTCTGATTGGGTTTTATATAAAGTTCTACATAATTCTAGTTAAACCACAATTTGTAATGCTATGGCAAATTATCGTTCAATTAGACTTAACTCTGTCTTTGAAATAACCCAATATGAGAAATATTGAAGATTCAGAAAGGTGGATGCACAAGTTAATGCTTATGTTCCTTTCATAAACTTAGTTGGACATTTCATTAAAGAATAAATAGGTTATTATTGATGTCTTTGATAATTATTTTTAATCTAGTTAATTTACTTCAGGCAGATAATTTGAATACTCTCTAGTTAAATACTGATTTAGTTCCTGATCTAACCCAAAATGAGCCTCCTACAGATATTTAACTTTACCCTAGAAAGCCAATTCTGCCATCTCAAGAACAAATACAATGTTGGCATCTTATTGGTTTAACACCAGGTGTAATCACTTGCTGGAGGCTCATGGGAATGGAACTGCGGTCTGGGAATCTCATTGATTTTATGGGTCTGCTCTAGCAGAGACTAGGGGCTTATCTATTTGGCACAAATACTACTCATAAAATTTTAGGAAAATACATTTTGTCTAAATGGGATCCCACATCAATTTGCCATATTCAGAAGGAGGGGGCCCAAAAATGCCAAATACTCTGTGGGAAAAGCCTTCATGGATTTTCCTGTATTTTTTAAAATAATGCATGGGAATGCACACTATCACGCATTAGGACAACCGATTCACATTGTTGTGCATTCTCAGAGTGAACAGCTGACTGGTCAGATGTCCATAGGGGGCAAAGCTTGCTGGCAAGGCAAGCACTCAGAAACACCATGTTGGATTTTTGCCGTAGCAATTGTGCACTGAGGCGATGAAGCAGCCTTCCCCTTCTGTTTAAGTGTAAGATTGTACTTCTGCACCTTTGATTTGCTTTTTTAAAAAATACTGTGTGGCAGTAGCCACTGGTTGGAATGAAAATGTGAGTAATTAACTTGTGCCTGCCATCTTGATTCATAGGCATGCCCATTTGAACAACAAACACAGATAGCTTTGCATGCCTGTGATCTTGCCCCCAAAATCATGGAGACAAATGAAAGCTGCTGTGAGTTGCCGCTACTGCACATCAATCCACATTTTATTGCCTTGTATAGATGATACATAGCAATTAGATTTAAATAGGGATAGAAAGAATATTTGGAAATATGTGGGAAAAATGTAGAGAAAATGTATTTCTCAATTATCAAGAAACCCTGACAAGGAAAATCCTGGACTGACAAGCTTGGGATTTATTCCTCACAAAGTCTACACACACACACACACACACACAGAGAGAATAGATCTTTTTCATAAAAAACAGCATTTTTGCAAGAAAATGCTATTTCCTGCACTGAATATAACATTTCTGCAGTATTATTTTCTATGAAAAAAATGCTGTTTCCTAAACAGAAGATGCCATTTTCTGTGAAAGAAACACAAATTGTGTTCAGAATAATTTCCTACCTACAATATTTTCTACACAGAAAAAAAATGCTGCTTCCTGTGCACAAAATGCTGTTTTCTACTTTTAAAAAAGCTCCCTAAAATCTCCACATGCAAATTTTGTATGGAATAAGTCCTGACTGAAGAAAATTAATAAATTACTCATTACTTACTTCAAGAATTAAATTAGCAAGGAGTTACATGCTCGATGTAGGGTGTAGACATATCAATGAGTCTCCAAAGCTCACAAATAGTTAGGATCTCCTTGACCTCTTTGGGACCTTTTATGTGGCTGATGGTGTCCTTGGGTAAATGACCTTTACCTTTTATTGTGCTTTTCAAAACATGGATGTGCTCTTCCCCATAGACTCAGGAGATTATCAGATGCATCAAAAATGGTGTTATAATGACACCATGAGATCGGGAACTTCCGGCGGGTGAGGAGAGGGGACGGAGGTTCAAGCTGTGACAGCTTGGGACACGGCACTTATTGTCGCAAATCCGAGTGGTAAAAAGGAATCTTTTTTTACCCTCGGAGGGTAGTTCGGACCGGGAAGATCTGAGCTCAGTGGGGCCAGCATTATTTCGGCTGGGGAGTGATTGCTTCATAGGGACGGAGGTCCCGATGAGGTGACGGACTCCAGCAAGAAGAAAGTGGCAGCCATTGCGATGAAAAGAAATCTTCGGATTCAACTCTCTGTACTCACCTGCTATAAAACGACATCAAAATTCAAGAGTCGAAGAATTGATTTTGCACCCTGATCTCCGAGTGTGGAGTAAGATCCCCACAAATTAGTGTTTGAATGGTACTTGATGGAGAACTGAGCACATGGAACTCGCGGAATATGGTGCCAGCTCTTTAAATCCAAGTGGGTGACAAGCGCTGGAGTAAAGGTATGGGACTTAAACTTTGTGAACTTGACATAAACATATAAATACAGAAAAGGTAATAAAAGGGGAGAAATGGAGGAGATCAGAGAATTAATAATCTAAGGATGGACTGTATGTATTAAGCAGTGAATATGCAAAGTGCAGAGAAGATGAAACCCCTCCACCCTTAAAAGAGATTAATTAAATAATAGAACTGGGAAAACAAAGGAGAATAAAGAACAGAAATATATAAGGATAGAAGAGGATAGAAGAGGACAGAAGAGGACAGAAGTGGACAGAAGAGGACTGGGGCTAACTAAATAATAACAGGATTAGACCAAACAAGCGGCTGAAGCAGAAATAGAGATACTTTAAGGATTAGACCACGCAAGAGGTTGAAGACTAAAAGATTTATTTAGTGGTTACTTTTCTGGCAACTTTGTAACTTTGTTATTTTGCTTCTGCTTCCTTCTCCCTCTGGAGACTGGATACATAAATTAAAGCAACAAAGAAGCGAAGAGAAATGGGAAGTGGGAGAAAATAAGCTACAGTCTCTTAAGAGCTAGAGTGAAGCCTTCTTAAAGGGGAAGAGACATATAAAGAAACCAGTCTGCGGTGTGGAGATTTGTGGCATAGCTGCCACCTTGTGGATAGAATGAGAAAAAAAAAAGAAAGCAAAAAAAAGAATCTGTGTGTGAGAACATTATGCTGTATATGTAATTGGTTTTGAAGACTGTTCTTATTGAGAAATATTTGAAGTGCTTCTTAGAAGGCTGATGATAGCAACAGTGATTGGATAATTATTAAGTTATCAAATTAATACTTGAGTATAACACACACTGATAAACACATATTGACAAATATTTACAATATTTATTATATAGATATATACTTGTTAAACTTATATAGACCAATATAGGTAATTTAAATTTACAAATTTAAATTTACAAAAGATTAAATAAACCATAGCAATTGATTAAGAGATAGTTGATTAAAATCAAGATGAATTAGCAGTTTGAATTAATTAAGCAAATTATTGATTAAGTAAGATTAAGTAAACAAATTGATTATATTGAGTACTATTGCTGAACTGAAAATAATTGAACTATTGATATTGTGGGGTTACTTTATTTAAATTATTGTATGATGATGAATTGATCAAATTTGTATAGATATAATTATTGACTATTTATCAGATAAGACCAGATTAAGCTGACTGAATAACTGTGAACTCATGAACTCATATGAATGAACAAAGGGCGAATCATGATAAATAATTTTAGGAGAGACCAGCAGTTTGGGAACAGACTGGGGGCTGTGAATTTGGAGGATATAGAAAATTAATCTATTGTGAATTCAGGTTACTGGTGAATAACAAAATGGTGGCGAGTACTAGAGCTAAAACGGCAGGTTTCCAAGTGCAAACACAAATATCTTTTACAAGAAGAAACTCAACAGATAATCCATCGAAACCATCTGACATTGGGTTACAAATACTGGATGAACTTAAAAATTTTAAGAAAGAGATAAGGGAGGATTTGAAAATATTTAAACGCGAAATAAGATCTAATATGGAGAAATTGGATAATAAGTTGGACAATCTATCAGCAGAAATGACAAATTTGAAATCTAAAGTCACTGATATTGAAACTAGAGTGGACAGTTTTGAAAAACAACAACAAGAAGTAAAAGATGAACAAAAAAAGGAAGAAATATGATGCTATTACAGGGATTGAGATTATAGAGAGAGATGTCTTAAGCTGAGAGGTGTGGTGGAAAGCTTGAGAGAAGATTTATGGGAAAAAATAATACCAAGCATGGTGAAATTTATTGAAATGAAGGAGGGAGAGATTGAATTGGCAATTGACAAGCTATTCCGAATCAACTCACAAATAGCGAGAGAGAAGAAAGCACCAAGAGATATCATTGTTTGTTTTAACCAGTTGAAGATAAGAGATAAAGTAATACAAACAAGCTATGAGAGAAACTTAAAGATAGAAGGAAATGACATTAAAATATTCAAAGATATACCAGCAGAAATTTTGAAGAAGAGACAAGACTATCGACCGTTGACACAAAAATTGAAAAATATAGAGATTGTATATAGATGGGAAAGAATTGAAGGACTAACGTTTATGTATCACCAAAGAAGACAAAAAATAAATACATTAGAAAAAGCACAACAATTTTTGAAAACATTGGAAGCAGAAGAGAAAAAAAGAACAGAAGCAAGAAGCAAAAAGAAAAGAGGAGAGGAAGAAAAGAATTTGCAAATAAACAAAGAAAGGAACAAATCCCCAGAGGGAAGACAGAAGGATAAACAAGATTGAGAACAACAGGAAAGAAAAGAAGAGGAGAACAAAGAGGAAGAAGAGAAACAGATGAGAAAAGGGAAGAAGAAGAAGTAGAAGAGAGGGAAGAACTACGGTGTGAGGATGAAGATATAGATAACGAAGAAGTGGATGATCTAGAAGAGGAAGAATTATAAAACTTGGAATTAAAGAAACATAAAAACAAAATGGCAATCACAATAAGGTCTTGGCACGTGAAAGGGCTAAATGAACCTAAAAAGAGAAATCAAGTCTTTCACATATTAGAAAGAAGTAACTTGGATATTATATGTCTACAAGAAACCAAAATCAGAGAAAAGGACAATAAACTTTTACGCAGAAACAAACTGGGGCAAGGATTCTTTTCAAATGCAACAAGAAAAAAAGGAGTAGCAATATATGTTAAACATAAATATGAAATGACATTAGCCTTAAATGACAGAAAAGGACATTATATTGGATTGGAAATAAATTTGATAAATATGAACTTAATTGTGATCGGTATATATGCTCCATTAGAAAAGAAAGAATTTTTTTATAAAGAATTATATCAAAAAATTGAGGAAATGAACAAACAAAACATAGTATTAATTGGAGACTTTAATGGTGTGATCAACACAAAAAGAGATAGATCTTCAATAACAAGTAATATGTCAAGAGGTGAATTACCAAAAGTAGGTAAACACATCTTAAAAGATCTCAGTTTGATTGATGTGTGGATGGCGATAAATGAAAAGGATAAAGGATTTACTTTCTTCTCAGAGTCACATAAAACAATGTCAAGAGTTGACATGTGCTGGGCATCTAGGGGAATGTTAACCAAGGTAAATGAAATGGAAATAGTGGAACGAATTATATCAGATCATAATCCAATAGAAATTAAACTAGTAAACCCAATGTGAGAATACAGATGGGAACTAAATGAAGGATTACTAAAAGATGAACAATTTATAGACAAAATAAGGAAGGCAATAAAAGAATTCTTTAAACACAATAACACGGAAGAAGTTAATGAAAAGATGACTTGGGATGCCTTTAAGGCAACTATTAGAGGTCTTTTTCTTCAAAGAGGGGCAGAGCTCAAAAAGATTAAACAAAAGAAAGATGAAATCTTGATAAAAGATCTAAAAGAAAGAGAAGAGAAATTGAGAGCTAACCCCAGGAATACAAAACTACAAATGGAAATAAAATTAATACAAGAAACATTGAAAACGGACTTAACAGGAAAAAATGAAAATAATTTAAGAAGAACAAAACAAAAATATTTTGAAAAAGCTAACAAGGCAGGTCATTGGCTGGCATACCACTTGAGAAAGGACACTGAGAAGAAAGTGATTTCGGAAATAAAGATCGGAGGAGTAAGCTATAAGATACAGAAGGAAATTAAAGCAGCATTTGTGAATTAGTATAAAACACTATATGGAACAATGGAGGAAATAGAGATAGAGGAATTGGAAGAAAATAACTACATTTAAAAAATTGGAATAAGGCAATTTTGTAGGATATGAAGAAGAAACAGGACCAACCATTTGAAAGTGAGGAAATCTATCAGGCAATAAAACAATTAAAATCTGGTAAATCACCTGGGCAAGATGGATTTACTCCAGAATTCTATAAAATCTTTCAGGAGGAGTTAATCACTCCATTGCAACAATTACTGAATAAAATACCATCTGAAGGCATACCTGAATCATGGAAGATAGCAAACATCATACTCATTCCCAAGGAGGGCAAGGAAAGAACAAACATGGCAAATTATCGACCAATTTCCTTATTGAACGTGGACTACAAAATTTATGCAACAGTTATAGCAAACAGATTAAACATGGTTATTAAAGAATTAATACATGAAGATCAATGTGGATTTATTAAGGGAAGACACTTATCAAGCAACATTAGGATGATGATCAATGCATTAGAATATTATGAAAAAGTCAACAATAACAAAACAGCATTTATATTTCTTGATGTGGAAAAAGCATTTGATAAGGTGAAATGGTCATCTATTATTGCAACGCTAAAAAGTCTGAAATTTGGAGAGAAATTTTTAAAAAGGATACAAGTGATATATCGGACTCAGAAAGCTTATTTAACAATAAATAATGAAAATACTGAACTATTTGATATCCTTAAAGGAACTCGGCAGGGATGCCCACTGTCACCGCTGCTCTTTATTTTAACTTTGGAGTGTTTAAATAATCAAATTAGAAATAATAATTGTTTACCAGGACTCAAGATAAAAAACCAAGAATACAAAATTAGAGCATTCGCGGACGATATTGCCATGATTTTAGAAGACCCAGTGGAAAATATTGAGAAACTGTTTGAGTTAATTAAAAATTATGGAGAACTGGCTGGATTGAAAATTAATAACGACAAAATGGCGATAATAACAAAAAACTTAACAAGGAAGGAAGAGGATATATTAAAGGAAAAGTCACAATGCAAAATAAAAAAAAGTAAAATACCTTGGGGTCTGGATAAACAAAAAAAACATTAATCTATATGAAAGCAACTATAAGAGACTGTGGTTGGAGATAAAGGCAGATCTAGAACAATGGAGCAGATTAGATTTATCTCTATTTGGCAGAATAAACTCTATTAAAATGAACATTCTTCCGAAATGTCTTTTTATATTTCAAATCTTACCAATACTACACAACGAAAAAATATTGCAAAAATGGACATTTGAATTAAATAAATTCATATGGGCTTGCAGAAAAGCAAGAATCAAATGGTCAATACTAATAAAGAACCAGAAAGAAGGAGGCACTTCGTTACCTAATCTGAAAACATATTATATGGCTTGAGGTTTTATCTGGCTCTTGGACTGGATAAAGTTAGAAAACACTAGGATACTAACGATAGAAAGCCACTCTATCAGATTTAGCTGGCACGCCTATTTAGGTTACGAGAAACCATGGGTGAATAGAGAATTTTAGAATCACATTATCAGGAAAGCCCTGATAAGGATTTGGCAAAAAATTAAGAATCAGTTTTACTATAAATTACCCACTTGGATCTCTCCACAAGAAGCATTTTTTGGAAGATGGGAAACTACGGAAAGTTGGATAAGGTACAGAGATTTAATAAATCAAGAGAACACTAAAAAAGAGGGGACAATGAGTATGTACTCTAGAGAAGAATTAGAAAAAAAAGGAATCTACATGAATTAGTTTAAGTTCCTGCAAATTAAAAATAAATTTCAAGAAGATAAAATGAAGTACGAATTTGAGGACATTGAATCTGACTTAGATAAGATAATTTGGAAAGAGAAGGACAAATCAATATCAAAATGTTATAAGCTTTTTATGGAGAGAGAAACTGAAACAGAGAGAGTCACGGATGCAATGATGAGATGGGCACAGGACATCAGGGAACCAATAACTTTAGATGAATGGGAGAAAGCATGGAAAGAAACACATACATTCACAGTGTGTTTAGCCCTTAAGGAGAACTACTTTAAGATAATGAATAGATGGTATCTATCACCATCAAGACTCAGAAAAATCTATAAAATAAAAGATAACAGATGTTGGCATTGTGAAAAGGACGTGGGTACCTTATATCATATGTGGTGGGGTTGCCCTGTGATACAGAGATTTTGGTGTAAGATTAATAAGATTATACAAGGAGTGTTTAAGATGAAGTTTGCGATGGACCCAAAATTGTACCTATTAAACATAACATCAAATCTAGAACCAAACTTTGCAAAACAGTATTGGAGAATATTGTTATATTTAATAACAGCAGCAAGATTAATCATTGCAGCTAATTGGAAGAGAAAAGATCTGCCCCTAGTAGATGAATGTGTATTAAAATTGAAAGAAATGTTGGAAAATGACAAACTGACACATATTATTAATAAGAAAAAGAGTACAAAGTTAGAAGAGTGGCAACCAATCCACAAATATTGGGGGGAAAAGGTGGAATATTAAAACAAACATATAAAAAGTAAGGAAGTTACTCTATAGTATAAGACAAAGATTTGAGAGACTAATAAGAACACGGAACTGGAAAGCTAAAGCAACAAATCAGAATGGAGGCTTAGAGGAAAATATTACATTTAAGGACAAAAAATAAGCTGAAAGTAAGGAAATAGTAAAGGAAGAAGGTGTAGGGATATCTGTACAGCATGGGGAAAATGGAAAAGGGGGATGATGTGGTAAAAGGATGAGACGCTGAACTCAAAGGGAGGGAAACAAAAGGAAGTCAGAGGTTGTGTGAATGGGAAGGATAAAGGAAGAAGGAAGATCAGGAGAAAGAGAGAGTAAAGATAGTAAGGGTGGAATATGTGAGATAGACTAGAGGAAGTTGGAAGAAGAATAAAATTAAGAAAGAGAGAAAGAGGGAAGTATGATAGGAGAGTGGAAAATATGTACGTAGGTAAGAATGGATCGGTGTATGTAAATATATGTATTTGGGAATGTAATTGATATGTATTTGTATATGTATTTGTATGTATTTGTATGATTATAACAGAATTTTAAAAAAATAAAAAAAAATTATGACACCATGAGATCGTAAAACAGCTTCCTTATCAGACGAGGTTGTGCCCCAGCATTATGCAAGCATTCTGCTGCTGTTAACAAGGGAAGTTCTTTTTTATCGAAGGGGAGAAGTCAAGAATTGATCTCCCATAGCATTTCTGTTCCATATTTCAGTGTGTGGGACAAGGCGCTCCATTCTGCTGGTGCAATCCCAGTGTCAATGGGCAGTCCTGCCAGAATACTTCCAGGTGCAAACGGGAAAACTGGGTACCATATGCTCTTTTTATGAACATCCCCGTCTTGCTTGCAAGTTTCTTAACATATATTTGTGCTTTTCTGAATGTTTTCTTTTTTAATTTTGGTGTTTTGGAGATTTTTAGTATGTTCTTATCTTCTTGCGAAACTCACAGGAATCTCATTCACAGAGAAACATGGAAGTAAGCGGCACTTGCGCACATACTGCCAGATTCTTGGGGCAATTCTGTATTGTTATCACAGCAGCATGCAAAAAGGTGTCATTGTGCCAGAACATGAACACTGTAAAATATAGTGCTATAATAACATTTTTAGGCACTCGTCTGATAATCCTCTCAATACTGGGGCTTCTAGCTCAATATAGCAGCTCATGCAGAGAGTAATTTATTAAAATTGGCCTGGAGAATATACATTGCCAATTCCTGGTAAGAAAGTTTCCAAAGTTATTGATAGCATTTTTGAATATTCTTTCTCTCTCTCCGTAAGCACTGGATTACTTACATCTATGCAGTTATCTTTTCTGACTATATACATGCTATGTGTCTATTTCTCTTTGCTGTGTAAATTTTTCAGGTCTCAGTAAGTAGGATGTGTTAGAATTAGTAATATTTGCATGCAATAATTGGTAGTGTGCATTATGGTGACCTCCTATTTCTTCGTTATACCACACCCACTTTCTTTCTGCATAACTCTAACCTGCAGCCATTTTCTTTTTTCTCTCTCTGTCTTGTGCATTGACCCTGTGTTTGGATATTTGTAAATAAAGCTACTTTTGTATGTTTTTACAAAGAAAACTGGTCTTATTTCTTTTTTTGCTAGACCATGTGTATCTGTGTAGGTGGGTGTGGGACTGGTTGCTGTTCAGCTTCTTCTTTGCCAATTAATTACAGTAGCACCCCTGTATCTGTGGGAGATTGGTACCAGGCCTCCTGCAGATGGCAAATTCCACAGATAATAGGAAATGCCATCCCGGGGGCAAGGGGTATTAGTTTGCTCCTCCCCTCCCTTCCCCCTTCGCCCCTTACATGGCCCTGCCATGGCAGTGATCACGGGGGCGAAGGGGGATGCCTTCCCCTTCACCCCCATGATTGCTGCCATGGTGGGGCCATGGTGGGGATGAAGGGGATGGAGGAGCGATCTAGCCCTGATTCTCCCCCATGATTGCCACTGTGATGGGGCCATGGTAAGAGCAAAAGGGACTTGCCACCTTCCCCCTCTGAACACCACTATGGTGGGGCCATGGTGGGGGTGAAGGGGGTGAGATCGCTTCTCCTCCCCCTCCCCCTTTGACCCACCATGGCCCCGCCATGGCGGTGATCACAGGGGGGGAGGGGGAAGGGGGGGAGGTGACAGGCGCCCTCCCAGGGGAAGGGACAGGGGAAGTGAGATCCCTCCTGCCCCCCATCACCAACTGCGGATAATTGAATCTGCGGTTGGTGTATCAGCAGACACGGGGGTGCTACTGTACTTGGCTTCATAGATCCAGTATTATCACTCATATTTACCTTGAGAGATTTGGTTATCCACATGCCAGATATCCAAATACTTTGTTGAATCCATGACTTCAAAGACTTAAAAATAACCAGTGTTCCTTTTGACATGAATAAGCCCAGGGTTGCTTTTAAGCCATTAAGTTTCATTCTGATATTTGTAATATTGTAAAATATAAGCTGACATTGAGACTTCAGTGCTAATTAACCACATTAGTACCTTATCTTGGATTTGATTCAGTAGCTTATTTTTGTCAATTATATGTTTTGTGTTCCTTTTCACATTTTCTAGGATTTGGTAAATGCATGAGGCTCAAAGCTTCAGCATTTTGGAAATGAGGGATCCTTTTAATCTATAAGGATAACTTATCAACTTGAGTTATATTCCTCTGAGCTAGGGGGTGTAGATTCTTTAAATGGTTTTGTACTTAATTCTCGGTTTCAGCTTTGTTGTCTGGTATAAACTAGACACCTTGCTCATTGAAAAGTAAAAAAATAAATTGGCTTGGAATGGAGCAAAAATAGTAAAAAGGATTTGTGTAGCATGGATCTAATCTCTTAATACATTATTGATTTGGGATTTAATTTCATTCATAATGTTGTGCTTCAAAACTGCAAACAAGATCTGTGATCCCTTGTTGTTGTTGTGAGCCTTCAAGACATTTCTAAATTATGGGTATGCAAAGCAACCCTATCATGGGGTTTTATTAGCAGAATTTAATTAGAGGTTGTCGCCTTTGCCTTCCTCTGAATCTGAGAGAGTGTGACCTGCCCAAGGTCACCCTGTGGGGTTTCCATGGTGGATCAGGATTTAACCCTGTTCTCCTAGTGTCCTAGTCCAGCATTCAAGCCACCATACCATGCTGGCTCAGTCCCCATTTATGTCAAATAATTACTTAGGAAAAGCATTTATGTTCATAGTATCAGTACACTTCAAGAAAGACACAACAGTTCACTGA
Source organism: Gambelia wislizenii (assembly GCA_030847615.1). NCBI lineage: Eukaryota > Metazoa > Chordata > Lepidosauria > Squamata > Crotaphytidae > Gambelia > Gambelia wislizenii. The sequence goes on from JAUMIR010000001.1 coordinate 204,758,043, forward strand.
GAATAACTTCCCTCTACTTGATGCCCTACAAATATTTTGGAATACAGCCAATGGTGAAGGCCTTATGGGACTTGAAAATATCTGGAGGGCACTTTGGGATCCTATCACAACCCCTTGTTGAAACAGGGCTTTCTGGTGGGAAGTGTCTGGATGTGTCATCATTCAGCACCAGGCTCATCAGTGCAGCAAAGCTCCTTCAAGCAGATGGCTGCTTGGCTTTTAAGGTGGGCTTTAGCGGAATTTGCCATTGTGGCAATAATGTCATGACTGTAAATGTGAATACAAAACAGTTGCAAGGCTGTACACCTATGTTATCCAAAATGCTCCTGGAAATTCCAAGAAAATATTGAGGTTGTAATATGTTGGGGAAATTAGCAGCAACTCAACTTTAGAAATGTGATACAGGGCAACAAGGGGGTCTTGAACCTATGTATACCAGTACTAGCCTGGATGGAATACACACACATGTGAAAATTAATTATGGCTTAAAAGAGTTCAAAGATAACACCAATCACACACAGAGTCACACAAAAAGCATTCACACAAGGCTATAGAAAGGCAGTAGGAAGGACTTGGATAGGAGAATAGCAAGAGGATTTGTTGTGGGTGGTACAACCTGTCTGGAGTTTGTTGATCAATCTGGCAAAGTGGATGGATGGATCTGATGATGGCTAACACATAGTGACAGACTTTCCCTTGGAACTGGGTCTGTGCGCAAAAAGGCTGATTTTAAGGGTCATATTTATACTCCCAAATATGTCCTAAGGGGAGAGTAAGCCTCCTAGGTTGGAACAACAGTCTCTAAAAGATTGCACAATGAGTTCCAGGAAGACTCCTGGGAGATTTTCAGACAATCATTGCCGCGCAAGGATCACCCTGGACAGTTTTGTCGCAACAGTGTGGTAGGGGGTCGATTTTGCAGCCATCGCTGCTGTGAGATCATCATTCCCTCTCACGCTAAGGCTTGGAGCCTGCCACGCTATATTTGCCAGGATTTTATTCATGGAGGTTGTCCGTGAATAAAATCTTGGCGAATATAGTGCTGCAGGCTCCAAGCCTTAGCACGAGAGGGAACGACGATCTCGCAGCAGTGATGGCATCATCCGAAATCGACCCCCTGCCACGCTGCTGCGACGAAACTGTCCCGGGCAATCCTTGCGTGGCAAGGATCGTTTGAAAATCTCCCTGGTCTTGACAATAGGTGTCCAAAGATGCTAATGTGTTGCAAACTATCCTTAATGTCTGGTGATTGGATTTAAAAAGCTTGAGCTCCCTCTTTAATTGTTGGGGATTAAGGAGAGGAAATTTTTGAAACCAGCACACAAAGGATTGTTCCATCCATTATTATCTCCATTTCAAATGTACAGTAGAGACTGTGTCCTTTTGACCTTTAATACTTCCTTGCACCTTCACAATAGTCTTAGTCTTCCCTAGGGCAAAGCATGGCACTCAGCTGATCTTGCTGAGACCATAATGTTTTTCCCTTGTGGAAGTCCACATAATGAACCAGATTATTAATATGTCAATTTATCAATACACCAATTTTATTATACATCAGTTTTTGGGGTCTCTGGAGGCAGGACTGTCAGCTTTGGTAACACCTAGCTTACAATATTATAACTGCCTAATAGGAAGCCAGCCAACTATATGTTGAGCTTCTGTTTAATAAATTATTTTTGTATTATACACATGTGCCTCTGTGAATGCTACAATAGTGTTATTGGAGTGACTGAGTTCATACACACAGTGCTTGTCCTAGCAACAGTAGTTCAAAGGTGATGGTAACTTTGATGCCTTAGTAGTGGGACAAGGGTGGAACAGAGCTCCAAAAAGCATCAAGATTTTACATTTTGTGAGCTCTAGGTTGGAATTAGAGTCCCCCCTCTCGCACGCACACATGCACACCAAGTAGAAACCTGCAGATAATGTTGTTGTGATTGTGTGCCTTCAAGTAATTTCTGACTTATGGTGATCCTAAGGCGAACAAACCTATCTCAGCGTTTTCTTGGCAGAATTTGTTCAAAGGGGGTTTGCCCTTGCTTTCCTCTGAGTCTAGGAGAATGTGACATGCCCAGTGTCACACAGTGGGTTTCTATGGTGGAGTGGATTCAAACCTTGGTCTCCCAGTGTCCTAGTCCAACACTCAAACCAATACGTCACACTGGCTCTCACAACAAACATACCATAGTCCCATGGCATGGGGCAATTTCTATTTTAATTCTGAAATTTTATTTTCCACATTTCTGAAATTATTTCATCCCCTATACGGGATTTTCTGTCATGCCCAACCAACCCTACTTCCCACAAGCACAAAAAACCTTTTGACTCTTTTGTATCTTTTTGTGGTTAGTCCATTTTAGTTTAATGCACATTTACATATATTTTGTTCGTGTATATCCTGCCAACAGTATTGATTTCCACTGGCCTTGCGGTTAGTGAAAAAGCATATATTGAAAAGATGTGCAACAAAAATGGTCAGCTGTTTGAATGTGTGAAGGCTGTAAGCCAGGGGTTCTCAACCTTTGATGTTCCAGTTATTTTGGACTTCAATTCCCAGAATTCTTCACCACTACTTTGCTGGCTGAGGCTTGTGGGGAGCTGATATTCAAAACATTTGGAGGGTCTTAAGTTGAGATTCAGTGCTCTAAGAGGACATTTGCTTGAAAGGGTGAAGATGTTCAGTGAGTTAGAGGGATGGAATTCATATTCTGGCCTTCCCTCCTTTGTGGCTGCACTCACCTGGCCCCTCCCTCAATTCTAACCTTGTTCAAGGTCCCTGAAGGTCTGTTGAAGATCCTTTGAAGAGTCTACTCACATTCACTTCAACATTAGTAGAAAGTTCCATGTGATCATGGACCTTTATGTATGGAATGTATGGAGTACCCTGGTTGTATTCAATTGAACACAGTGAGAAAGTCCCTTCAGACTTCCCTGTTCAAGTCAAGGAAGGAAACCAGAGACTGTGGGGAGGGGGTAAATGGGCATGTGAGTGTTGGAGGTAGGATCCTGCATCCATGCCACTGCCTCTCCACTTACTGATAACCCTCATACATTCTAGCAAATGCCTGAACAGGGCTATAGAGTACGGTAGTACATATCTCCTTGACTACAACTGTAAATCTATAATTTCTCTGTCTTCTGGAGAGGGCCTGGGCTAGCAGTTCATTCTTCATTATGTTGTTTGTTCTGCATTAATGCTGCTTCTTTGATGGGCTGTGACAAATCTTGCAAGATGAAGAATAGATGCAGGAAATAGATTCTTATGAAGATACCAAAGCATAATCTACAATAGGGTTGGGCAAATGCCTATGGGCATCCAAATGTTTTGGATTACAGCTCCTAAAACTCCTTATCATTGGCTGTGCCAATGGGACAGATAGGAACTATGGGAGAAAGCATCAGTAGGGCTGAAGGGTGCATCCCTAATTTGTAATTAAGCCTCATTCTTCTCCTCTATGGTAATGAGTTTGCAGTTGGTCTGGGCTTCCCTAGGCCCCACTGAGGCCAAATCCACACTACACAAATAATCCAGTTTGAAACTAGATTATTTGCTATGGCTCCTTCCTATTGAACCCTGGGATTTGTAGTTTTACAAGGCCTTTAGCCTTCTCTACCAAAGAGTGCTGGTGCCTCACCAAACTACAAGTCCTAGGATTCCATAGGAAGGAGCCATGGCAAATAATCCAGTTTCAAACTGGATTATTTGTGCAGTATGGATTTGGTCTGAGGTCCTTAAACAGAGGCTGGATGGCCATCTGTCAGGGATGCTTTGATTGTGATTTCCTGCATGGCAGGGGGTTGGACTGGATGGCCCTTGTGGTCTCTTCCAACTCTACAGTTCTATGATTCTATGATTCTAAGTACAAATCTCCACATATGATATCACAGAGGTCCTCACAGGCACAAGACTGGGAGAATCTGATGTAGTTCATCTGCGAGCACATCCAGATAACTTTTCAACTCCTATCTCAGAGAAGTTAGGTTGCTTCTGAGGGGGAGCTTGTGAGGATGACAGGGTGCTAGGACCAATATTAAGAATACATTTCAGAGCCCATGTGATCATTCCTTAGAAACTTCATTATCTTTCAATTGTGTGTGTGTGTTTGCTCGAAAACTGTTTCCCCCCCCCAAAAAAAAACCTATTTCTTTCTTGCAATGCAAGAAATCTGTTTTACTACCAATCTCCCACCCCCTCCTTTCTGAGTATATTTCATTTAGGTATTTTAGACTACCTTTCAAGGCTAAGCCCTCACAAGGTGTTTAACATCCTAAAAACAGAAATTATGGCCAGTACGCTGTATCAGCTACTTAGTTAAGTATATTTAGTTAAGTTAGATCATGTTAGGATATGGTGACACTATTGCCATGATCATAACTCTCCCTCTTAGTTAAGTAAGTATGCTTATGTTATGATCACAGTAATAGTGTCAAAATCATGACTAAGCAGCCATCATGAATATGAATGTTACCTAGATATACTCACCTCTAACTGTTGCATATTCTTAAGCTCTACTTAGTCATGATTTTGACACTATTGCCACAATCATAATGTTTCCCTCACAAACCTACTTTACTGGGCATCAGCTGCAAGAAGAAGGAAGTCAATTCTGTCAGTGATTGGAACATGGGTGAATGTTTCCATTAAGGTGAAGAGGTGGGTTAGGCCAGGAAAGGTTACTTAGTAAATTATACTTAACTAAGTAGCTGATATAGAATCATTTGATTTACATTTGATTTAAAAAGTAATCAAAAGGAGAAACGTAGGATACTATACTTCGGTAGTAAACATGGAATGCATGGATGTGGGATGGGTGACACCTGGCTTGATGGCTGTACATGGGGAAAGGAGCGGGGAGTCTTAGTGGACCACAAGCTGAACATAAGTCAGCAGTGTGACGTGGCAGCTAAGGGGGGGGGCAGTACAATTCTATTCTGCATCAAAATAGGAGTATGATGTCTAAATCAGGGGAGGTAGTGGTGCCACTCTATTCTGCTTTGGTCAGAACTCACCTGGAATGCTGTGTCCAGTTCTGGGCGCCACAATTCAGGAAAGATGTTGATATGATGGAGCATGTACAAAGGAGGGCAAAGAGGATGGTGGGAAGTCTGGAAGGGATGCCCTGTGGGGAACAGCTTAGGGTGCTGGGTGTGTTTAGCTTTGAGAAGAAATGGTTAAGAGGTGACATGATAGTCATATTTAAATATTTGAAGAGATGCCATACTGAGGATGGAGCAAGCTTGTTTTCTGAGGCTCCAGAGACTAGGACACGTAACAATGGACTCAAACTGTGGGGAAAGAGATTCCACCTAAACATCAGGAATAACTTCTTGATGGTAAGACCTGTTCAACAAGTGGAATGCACTGCCTTGAAGTGTGGTAGAGTCTTCTTTGGAGGTTTTTAAAGTGGAGGTTGGATGGCCATTTGTTGGAAATGCTTTGATTGTGTATTCTGCAGGGCAGCGGATTGGACAAGATGGCCCTTGTGGTCTCTGCCAGCTCTATGATTTTATGATCACTAAAGACAACAGTAGGAGTCAATGGCCAGAAACCAAGAGCTCGTTCCATCAGTATAACCAAAAGGGTCGTGCAAACCCTCTTTCCCATGGTAATCCCCCATACAACCTCAAAACCCTTCAGAGCGGGTTTTTGAGAGACACAGACAGCAAAAGATGGGAAGGGAGAGGTAGTGGTGGTGGGGAGAACAAGTTCTACCAATACCAGGAAACAACTGCTATTGTGACATTTTATTTACACCAGTTGCAGTGAAATTCTGAACACAGAATATCAATACAATAACCATATCAACACCAGCACACTCTCACTGAAAGCAATGAAACAGTTCAGCATAAAATTTATGTATTTATTTTATTCATTTCATCATTATACATCATGCCTTTCTCCCATCTGGGACCCAAAGCAGCTTGCATTGTAAATTTCCAAAGTCAGCCCCATGCAGTGTGCTTTGACAATGTGATGTTATCAGGGCCAGATCTGACATCTCAAGGAATGGGCATAGATGGTGTATTCGTCTTAACTGGGCAAATGCACTCCTGGCTGTAACTGAAACAAGGTTTCCAGGCTTAGGGCTGAATCCAGGAGTGTACCCAAGCCATAAACCCACATTTTCAGGCAGTGTAACCACATCCAGCACAGCCTGAGTCCCTATTCCCTGATCTGCCTTTCAACTGGCCAGGAGCACCTCTGCCTTTTCTGGATTAAGTTTTAATTTGTTTGGCCTCAGCCAGTCCATTACTGACATCAGACTCTGGTTTAGTGCTGAAACAGCCTCCTTGGAGTTCGGTGGAAAGGAGAAATAGAGTTAAGTGTCATCAGCATACTGGTGACACCAAATGCCAAATTTCTGGGTGACCTTTCCCAGTGGTTTCATGTAGATGTTAAACAGCATGGGTGACAGAAGTGACTCCTGAGGGACACCAAAGACTGATGGCCAGTGTGTCAAAAATGAACCCTCAGCACCACCTTTAGAGTTCACCCTGCCAGGAAGGATTGAAGCCACTGTAAAACAGTGCCTCCAATCTCGTCCCAGATAGGCAGCCCAGATGGTATGGAAAGCTGCTGAGTGATCCAGCAGAACCAAAAGGGACATACTCCCCTATTTCAGGTCCCAGCGTAGATCATCCACAGTGTAAGATGGCCAAAGCTGCCTTTGTCCCATAACAAGGCCTGAAGCCAGACTGAAATCTATCTACATAATCTGTTTCATCCAGGAACTTCTGGAGGTGACTTTAAAAATTATTGCACTTACTTTTAAGAAATGGGAAGTAAAGAACAAAAATTTAACTAATATGATAACTATTATCACATTGAAACTAATGACGGCAACTAATTGCTTTTTAAAACAGGCTCTGATAATTCCAAGGTGTCACTGGGAGATGGGGGGTAGTGGTGGTTTGATAGCTGCTGGGTGAGACATCTCTGTTATTGTGGCAATCATGAAATGGTGGGATGTTTTGCTACTGCTGTCACAGAAAGCAACAAACAGAATGGTTAAAGTGAGGACAGCAACAAAAAGGACAGTGAATGTAAGTTACAAAATGCATATTTTCTAATGAATAAACAATGAAAAGAATATTATTTATTTGTTTATTTGTTTATTGAATTATTTATTAACCGCTTTTCAGGACAAGCCTTCCCAGGGTGGCATACATTAAAAAAATAAAATGCAACACAATACATAACATTAAAAACAGATGCGTACAATTTTAACAAATGAATAATGAAATGCGAGAATTTGTCATGAACAAAGAGAATTACTGGGGCAAGGGGTCAAAGGGAGACTGAAGAGGAGTCTTGCTTCAATACCTGGGGCTAAGTATGCTTTCCCCTTATTCCTGTTGAAAAATGTGAATCTACATGGCCAAAACAAAGTGTCAAAAATGGAAATGAAACATTTTAAATCTAAAATCTCATGCCACTATAAATATTATATAGACTTTTACTTCAAGAGAAGAGCAGCAGTTTTGAGTCCAGGGCCAGGATCCAATAGGAGAACAGGAGATCTATAATACCAGAGTCTCCACTCCCATGGGAAACTCCCCAAAGCAGTGTTTTGGAGGTTGCATGGAGGTCGGCAGCAGAGTGTTGTGGGGAGAGAATCCTATTATGCTAAAGGTTGGGCACTAGCATGCTGTTGGATGTTGTCCAAGGGTAGGAGCAATCCAACAGAATCAGGCCTCCTGCATCATAGCCAAATTTGAAAAGAAAAAAAAAAGAAAGAAAAAGAAAAAAAGAAACAGATCTTCTGTTGGGTGAGATCCAATGGTATCTGTTCACACATGGAACTGATGAATGTTGTTTGTGAAACAGATTTCCCCACACATTTACAGCCCTCCACATCTGCCATCATCTGCTCCAGAGGGTTAGAATATTCTCCAAGCCAGTTTTGAAAGACATGCAGGGGATGGAGGGGGAGGGGAATGAAAGGGAAGATCCATAATAGGAGCAGGCACTGGTTGTCAGCCACACTTTTTAACAGAAACAGTAAATCATGAGAAATGATATTTTCCTCCACCTTGTAGTGATGAGAGGGCATACTTTACAACTATAAAAGAAGCTAAAATATTAGTTGTATCACAAAAGGAGTAAAGTTTATCCTTGTTACATTGTTACAGTCTCCATGTAATATAACTACAATTTTGTTATTCTGAAAAGGAATTAATCACAAGTAACTAGTTATTTCTAGCTTCTATTCATTTCCAGTCTGTTTAAGGTCCTTCAAAGTGTTAAGCACAGACACTAATCAACCATTTCTCAGTCACTTCTATAAACTGTGGACATTATTATCTCTAGATTGCAGAAGGTAGGCTAAGAGAAGAGAGGTTTCCTTAAATCCACCTAATAAATTTGCACCTGTAAGATTTGGGCCAGGGAGACTTGGCTCAGCTCCATGTTAACAGTTTGAGCTACAGACTGTAGCAACACAAAGCTTATCTGATTTTTTTTTTAAACTGTTTTGTTTCAAGCTTCAAGCCTCTGCCACGAGCTTCCAAATGCTAATCTGATTTTGATGGTTAATTCTGCAATCCAATTGATACTCCTTTTGATTAAATTCTCCTCTCCACACACATGCCAACTAACGTTGTCTTTAATCACATATATCATAGAGGATGGAGATTCCTCCCACCCTCCAGTCTCTTCTAAATGCTCACATCTGGTTGCACATGTCAAACCGCAATATGCCGTGCTGACGTGCATGACATTTTCAGCACAAGCATGTATATTGTGTTTGTCACCAAGTTCCCTAAATTAGTCGAAATTTCTTCCCTAGTGTGATTTCCTCGCATTCATAGTAAAGAATCTGTTACACATAATTATCCACATGCTATATTATGCAAATGCCACTTTCTGCAGCCTGGTAGCTCTTGAGATGTATTGTGTCACCTGAGAAATGTGTTGATACGCACTAGGAAGAAAACTAGAGAAATATGATTAGATCAATGCCTTGACTCATCCAAAGAGATCATCCCATTTCTTTTAGAAAACAGTACTTGAAAATACCCCCCCCCCCGGGTTTTCTGAGTGGTGGTCTAATGCAGGAGAAAATAGAGACTGGGAGGGCTGGCTGTTTGACAAAAAATGGAGATGGTGATTGGTAAACTTAAACACAAGGGAAGACCTGAATTTAGAGAGTTCTGATTCATCTTATACTAGGGTGAAACATTTTAAATCAGGGGAACTATTTGCATTCCCAACCATCCGTGTATGAACTTCTCTACCATCCTAATTTTTATATTCCTCACTGTTGACACCAGTGTTGTTTTTATACTGACCTAGGACTTTATCAGACAAGCCCCTCCAAGGGTTCTGTTGCTGGCATATTTTAAAGTGTTTTTCTGCCAGCAAAAGAACTCTTTCTACCAGATCTACCTTGAACATTGTGAATAAGCAGCCATCAGCATGAATGGAGCACGAACAGAGCTCTATTCACTTCCACACTTGTGATCTCGCCGATTCTTGTGAGAAGACATGAGCATGGTAAATTCGAAAAATAAACATACAAAAAGCACACACAAGCACAGAAACACACTTTACAACTTACAATGAACCGAGGGGTCATAAAAAGAGCATACGGTACCAGGCTGTTGCAATCTCACTCAGAAATTTTCTGTCATTGACACTGTATCCATGTGAGTGCAATGGCACGAAATTTCAAATGCTGGCAATGCCAGCACAAAAGCGGAATGGGAGATCAATTGGTGGCTTGGCTGTCAATAAAATAGAATGGCTTTTTGACTTGACACGTTTGCGAAAGGATGACATCATCTGATATGTGCATCCTTTTGTGATCATTAGGCGTCATTCTGATGCCATATTTGCCACGTCTGATAAAGTCCTTAGTAAGTAAGTAAGTAAAAAAAAATCTACCGAACTTGCAACCCTAGTAATGATGGGGAAACATACATGAACCACATATTAAAAATAAGGAAGAGACAAGTTCTTGGCTAGAACTGCAATAAGACTTGGCATGCCATGTCATTAGGAACCAGATACAGCTACTGAATGACCTGCATGATATTCCATCCCCAATCCCACCCTTTTGGTGCACCACCCTGAGGTGGCAGACAATGGGATTCCACATGGACCCAGATCACCATATGGACCCCTGGCATTGAAAATGAGACAGGACCAAACTGGGAATGCTACCAAAGGATTTCACTCCAAGATCCCATAAAGGAACCCCACATTTTATGGAGATTTTTATTTTTTTTTATTTATTAGTTATTTATACGCTGCACAAGATGTCCATACAGTCTCTGTTCCACCTTAGAATGAGTCTCCCCCCCCCTTTGCCCCAAAGTTGTGAAAAAGTTGTCACATTGTCAAGAATGCAAAGAATCCCAAGTACCTACAAAACATTCCTGTAATGTACAAGGGTGGTACATGGAGAAACTTGACATCTGTCAAATGACACTGCAGCAGGCCATGGGATTGTTTTCTGTTCCCTTGACAAGTAAGAAGGAAGACCACCTTCCAATGTCTGCTTCAGAGAACTTATCCTGTCGTCAACCCATCAATCCTGATTGCCTATCTGGCTGTCTGGGTAGGAAAAAGAGCTGTACCATCACTTCCTGCCAGTGTCAATAAAACTACAGGAGTAGTTCATTCCAGTTTGTGCTCCCAGAAGAGTACAAACCTGGTTTCCAGTTAAAAGGGAGTCTCATAAGCAGGCTGCTGTCCACAAAAGCTAGACCAAATAAAACTTGATTGATTGAATATCCATCTTTCGGGCCCCATTAGAATCTTTGTTACTCTTGCTTCAAGAGAATGTTACCCTAAGTGATAGTGGTGGGGTTCTTTAGAGCCCCAACATTGATGCCAAAATCTCTATTATTATTTCGGGGAATTATGAGCTCAAACGGAAGCCTGCAAGAGGAGGGTAACTGTAGAGAGCACTCCAGTTAAAGTTAAAGTATTTTATTGGAAGTAACACAAAGTGAACTCACACATGCAACACACATTCTTACAAACCACATAAGGCTAAAGCAGAATAAGATAGGAAGATTAGATAGAGGGAGAGATTTGGTAACTCCTAGGGTGATAGTTACCAGTCTTGGAATTGTAGAATTCTGTGCAATGAAGATACTCAGACAGGCGTCTGAGGATGGCACAGGAGGTTCCTATCTGGGGCGCACTGAGAAAAAGAGTGGCCGTGAGTGAACTGTGGTGCACATTACTATTGTTGGAGAACTAATATTTATATTCTATTTCATATCTTGAAGGGATATTCTTGTTATGACAAAGCTACATGACTTTCCCAAGGGGTAGTCAAAGGAAACTGAAACTCAAGTGATTGTGTTAATGGCTAGGCATTAGAAATTGATCGGTTTGCAACAACCTCACAGGATTTTACATGAGGGGTTATAGGAAAGAGTTCTGTAAGAATAGATTCGGGAATGGTCACTTAATTGTTTGATTGAATTATTGCTGAGATGTCCAGGGCAGGAAGAAAGGATTAGCAGATACCTCCTTGATGACTGTGTTTACTAAGGGGTTTCTGCATGATCCGAATTTGGACTTTCTTGCCATAATATTTCTAAGACACATCCAGGTCATTGTGACCTCCAACTGACCTTTGGTTTCCCCCAGCCAACCTGTCCCTGAAAAGTATCCAACATTTTTGTTGGATACCAATTATGAGATACCATGGGGAGGGGGTAGTAGGGCATACTAACAGAATAACAGAGCTATCCCTCTGGAAATTCCTAACTATAAGACATAAAGAGTTTTCCATAGTTTTGGGAGAAATTTTGTAGGCTCAATACTTAGAGCTGTAGAGGTTCTTCTTGATACAACTATACACATCCTTCCTCCCCCACCTGCCACCCCCACTGCCAGCAGTGCAAACACAGTATGCTTATCAGTAGCAGAATGTGCTGTAACAGTACAGTTCTCCCTATGTGCATTCATTGTATACAGTGTGATATCTGGAAAGGGCTATATTTAAAACAAAAATCAGTTCCAGATTAAGGATTCTACTATACACTGTCACTTGTGTGGGTATCTGTAATATTCACTCTTTATTGGCACCATGGTCTGGTTGTTAACCTTGTTTGTTTGTTCTTCATTGTTGCATTCACTGAACTAGAATAAATGAGGAGTGGAGAACTGTGACCCTCCAGAGTTTTTGGACTGTAGCTCTTACAAACCATAATCCCTCACCCTTGGTTAGGGGGGTTAGTGATGATGGGATTTTCCATACAGCACCAAGAAAGCCACAGTTGCCCATTCCTGATATTAATGAATATGTAAATCGTGAAGTCTTATGTACAAATAAATAATAGAAGAAGAAATCTGGTCAACATAAAATCTGTTTTGCTTTAAATTGCATCCTGAGGGAGGTGGGGATCTGAGGAATATGAATATATATATATACTAAAGCAGGTCACTGTAGACTTATGTAGCATCTTCAATAATTTTCAATCACTGCGAATGAGAGCAGAGTAAGCTTCAAGCAGTATAAGAGGATTGACATTCCATAAAATTACAGTTCAATATCAGTTAGCACTCTATGTCCAGTTTCCTTTGGAATGCTTGAGTTGTTGTTGTTGTTGTTGTGTGCCTTCAAGTAATTTTTGACTTTCGGTGACCCTAAGGTGAACCTATCATGGGGTTTTCTTGGCAGACAATGTTCAGAGTAGGTTTGCCATTGCTTTCCTCTGAGGCTGAGAGAATGTGAGTTGCCCAAGGTCACCTGGTAGGTTTCATTGGCCGAGCAGGGATTCAGGCCCTGTTCTCCCAGTGTCCTAGTCCCACATTCAAACCACTGCCCCATGCTAGCTCTCAAGGAAAATTTGGTTTCCACTGCTATAATAGTGGATCACCAAACCATTTGATTAAGTTGTCTTGATATATTGCTGTCTTCATGTTTTGGATTTACATTAGTTTGTGGATTACCAATAATTTGTGTCATGTTTGCCTTGCTTATGACAAACCAAAGAACTAAACTAAGACATCTCTGCCTATTAAAAATGGGTGTGCCTCACTTAAAGGACTGTCTGTTACTCTGGGATCTTTGTGGTCTTTTTTCGGTGACCATTTTAAGATTAAGAGGCATCTTCATTGCATTCTATTTATTAGCATTTTGATGGATATTTACATATAAGTTAAAAATCCACTGGTTCCAAATGGAGAAATAATATTCTTTGCCCCACACTTTTTCAAAAAAGGGTTGCCATATGACAAGATTGCTCATTATACTTCCCAAGGAGACATATAAATGTTGAGACAGTAAGAGTCAACTGAAATAAGAGATAGCTTTTGAAGATAGTCATAGAAATAATGACTCTTCCCAAGGTGAAACCTCCTCACACTAGACTCTTCAGAGCTATTGTGTTGAAGTGGTTATAATATCCTTCACACTGAGTGACCTTATCTCACTGGCATTTTCTGGTGAAAAGAAAAATCTGTGTTTTTAATGTCATATTATGAATATGATTTTTACCTCATGTTCTGCTGTTCCACCCTGTCAAGGTGCCAATCTCCCATTAATGCCACAAGTATTATTAAAGGAGGGAGAACCCTCATTGCTTATCTGGGCTCAAAGTGACATATTTCAAGGGTAAGAGCTTATAATCTTCAGCACCCATTCACCACTAGTACCTTTCCAGAGACAAGCACACAAAAGCAAGTATCCATTGCATCTATATGCTGGATAGAAGACATGATTAATTTAAAAATCCACACTCTTTGTTAAGTTACAGGGATCTTTAAGTAGCAATAACCTGGATACTCTCCTAGTGCTCATCTACATAGTGAAAAAAATACTCAAAGAATTCACTAAGATTCCTATTGGTCCTCATAGAAGATGGCCCAAACTTGTGCTATTCAGAAGGAGGGGGCCTGAAATCATCACTTAGTTCATGATAACTGCTTTCACAGTTTATCGTGGTCTTTTTAAAAAAGTGCATGAAAATGTGATCTGATCAACCATCTCAGAAAGGGGCACACTGCAGAGCTTTACCTGATTGGGTGGACCTTGGAGGAGGCAGACTCTGAAGGAGAGGCTTGAAATGCAGTGCCATTGTTGCTCTGTGCCTCCAAGCCTATGGTCCCTGGCATTTTCCCCAGGGATGAAGCCTTGGTCCGGCTGCTTTTGCCAGCAGAGCACAGGGAGCAAGTGAGTGCACCAGGAGGCTATAAGCCCATGGTCCCTGGCATTTCCCCCCAGGATGAAGCCTCAGTCTGGCCACTCTTGCCAGCAGAGCACACGGAGCAAGTGAGCGCACCAGGGTGGCTGGGAGGGGGCTATGAACCCATGATCCCTGGCATTTCCCCCTGGGATGAACTTTGGTCTGGCCACTCTTGCGGGTGGAGCAGAGGGTAGCGCTGGGCTGAGGAGGGAGGGAGGGAGCAAGCAAGCATGCCAGGGTGGCTGGGGAGGGAGTGTAAGACACTGGTTCAAGCGCTGGGTTTTTGGTTTCCCCCCAGACTATTTTTCTAGGGAAGCTCCAGCTTTGCTGGCTGGGGGCACCAGGGCCACTTTCCCAGCCACCCGCCCACCTCATACTCCCTCCTCTTCCTCCTTCCTTCCTGTTGCTCTCGTGCCCTCCAAGCTTGCCTGCCAACTCCTTGAACTCCCCAGAATTGCCAGAGTTAACATGCTAACACCAGAGCCTTCTACCTACCAGGCAAGGCAAGGCACACCAACACCACCACCAGACCAAAGATGACTTGGCCTCCCTCTGGCCTTCTTGCCCAGTGCCATGCAGCCACCAGGGATGGCTGGAGTTCAGTGCACACTGCTGCACGCCCCCCTCACAACACACACATACACAAACATGACAAAGGCTTTCCCTTCTTCCCTCCCTCCCCCCTTAACATCCTGCCATCAGGGCAGCCCTGGGAAAGGCCAGCAGGTCCCAGGCCAAGCAAACAGCAAAATTGGTTTTGGTTTTTTTGGTTTTTGTTTGTTTTTTGGCCAATTTTGGATGCATCGTGGAACAAACGGGGACTGGAGCGAAAGGGTGGTAAGTCGATATTTCCCACACTTAATTCTCCCATCTAGCTGACCCCCTCGACTCACTTCAGGCACTGTGAGTGCTATGACTTAAGGAGACCATTAGGAAACACACTTCCACTATCAAGTTTATATGGACAACTGGGTTCAGGCACCAATCCATAGCCCTCATTGTTATCTAGCCTTAAGGCATGCTAAAGAGGAATTTCACTGGATCACTGACCTTAACTGGTCAGCTTCAGTTGTAGCAACTCCACACAGGAACCAAGAGTAGCTCCCTCCCCCACCAACTCACCTTGTCCTGTCATAGCTAAGCAGTTGTAACATGTTGCAACACTTCACTTTCAGCTTTTTCACCAAAGTACCCTAGATAATAAGCCTTCCAACTCATACTAGATGTGCTGGGAATGGCATATAGAATCTTCACCCTGACGAATGCCTGCAGTGAAGAGTGGATGAAAAAAGTTACCTGCATGAAATTTTTCAGCATTTGCCCCAAACGTATTGGTACTTAACATGTTACTCGCAAG
Source organism: Gambelia wislizenii (assembly GCA_030847615.1). Lineage (NCBI taxonomy): Eukaryota > Metazoa > Chordata > Lepidosauria > Squamata > Crotaphytidae > Gambelia > Gambelia wislizenii. Next base: position 204,773,551 of record JAUMIR010000001.1, read on the forward strand.
CACTAAGTAACAACATGTTACTCTTTAAAAAACAATTAATGAGTATTATTTATCCTCAACAACTTCCTAAACTCTGCCATGTTTCTGTATTTTGTGTCTGTGCATACACATAACTCTTTATTGTTGACCTTATTTTCCTATGGAGGTAAATGTGTGTGCAAAATTGCCAAAAGAATTCCAGGGAAAGTTAAATGTGTTTCAGTTAACTATCAAATTTCTCAGAGAGTTGCAATGCCTCCATTCACCAGAAACAGAAACTTTATCCTGAGCACAGGGAACTTAGCCAGTTTGGCTGACATCCATTCACTATTAATTTCTTCCTTAATCTTTAGCTGAGATCCCAAGTTATTCATTCCTAATGGAGCTCAAACTGAAACACAATGAATTATCACAAAACAATGGGCAAAGAGCAGCTGAAACACCAGCTTGGTGTAACACTGAAGAATCTCCTATTATTGTCTTGAATAATCAGTGAATAAATGCATAAAATATCAGCCAGAGGTCCTTGGAAGCTTTAGCATCTTACAGTGGCTTAATAACAGATGACAAAGTTTAATAATGCTGCCAGATTAATAATTTCCCAACAGAAAAAGAGAGACTACCTATCCAGGAAAGTCTTCATGGAATGAGACACAGAATGTTTGCATAAAAAGAGAACATGGCAGAAAAGTTCATACATGTGTACACGCACACAGACACAATTGTATTTCTTCCCCCCCTTTCTAATCTATTACAAATAAACAGTTCTTAGGCACACTCTCTGCATTTCCCTCCCTCAAACTAACCACTGAATTTAAATAGAGAGAGAACCCAAAGCTTGCACAATTAATTTCATATTTCTGAGATAAGATAAACCCCACCAGTAACTCTGTGATTGTCAATGCTACATTATGGATGGGAATTCAACAGGGACAGTCCTCCTCCTCCTCTGCATCTGTGCCTTACAGAGTTATAACAGGAATAACAGGATCTAATTTAGCTTTTCTTTCCACTCGTGGTTTCAGTTCTCCTTATCAAATATGAAAGCCATTAGCCGAGGTGGTGTTGAGGAAGAGAGCTGGTGCCCTTTCTGATCTGAGGCATGTTTTCTATTAACACTAATAGGTGCTACGTGTGGAGAATAAAAAAAGATACACACCACTGTATTAGGAGGGAAATGGCATAGAAACTTGTTTAAAACATAAAATAGAGACCTAACATGGGCTTTTCCAACCTGTGACTTGTCAGATGTTGGACCAAAGCTCCAATCAACCCCAACAGCACACTGCTGATTGGGAATGGTGATACTTATAGTCCAACCCAACTGGAGAATGTCAGGTTTGGCTACGCTGATCAAGGATGTATTTTACTACAGATTAAAGTAGCTAGCAGAGTCAGTTAATGGTTTGAGCACTGGACTGTGACTTGGGAGAACTGAGTAAGAATCCTTGCTTGGCCATGGAAACACACTGGGTGACCTTGGGCAAGTCACACTCTCTTAGCCTCAGAAGGCAAAGTCAAACCCTCTCTGAACAAATTTTGCTAAGAAAACCCCTTGATAGGTCCACTTTAGGGCTAACATAAGCTGGTAATAAATTGAAGGCATACATCAACAACAAAAGTTGCTAGCTCTGGTTGTGGTCACCTAGAGCACAGTAGATATTTAATATGAACTTCATTTCATAGGAAACCAAACAACTAATAAATTGTGGCTGCAAAAACAGCAGTGAGTTGTGAGGGGGGGGGAATCCTAGTTGATGCATCCTTATTCTTGCTTCTCTTTGTGGCATTCTCAAATATATTGTTACATTTTCACTGACAAAAGGAAATCTTGGGAACCCAGAATTACCCATTATTTCCTAAATCAATACAGAAGGCTATAAAAATGGAAACAGGTATTGTGATTTCTTGAGAGGTGGGACATGTTTTTGTATCTCCATCAAGGTAAAAATATGTTGAGAGAGCAGGAAATTTGAGCAAGATATGCTAATAAGAGTCAGATTTAAAAACCTAGCCATGTTAGTCTTGAATATTAGTATGCAAAGGGATCTTGTAGCACCTTTGAGACTAAGCGAGAGAAAGAAGTTTTAGCATAAGGTTTTATAGACTTAGGGCTCATCTACATGGGCCAGAATATGCTGGCTTCCCACTGGCACATTCTGGCCCCAGATCAGACCTGTTGCCCCTCTGTTGCCTGCATTAAATGGGATGGAGTCCTCATAGACACACGGGCCCATCTCTGCAGCCACCACCACTGTCATCTGTGTCACAGTCTCCAAAGCCAGGCAGGAGGCCCACAGTATGTGATCAAGACCCCCTACATGTGACCAGCCTTGGTCATATGCTAGGGACCTCCTTCCTGGCTCTGGAGAGTGCAACATGGATGGCAGCTGCAGATACAGGCTGGCGTAGCAGTATGACCTCCTGCGGTCCTGTGGGGCCCAATCCATTTCTTCCTCAATGAGGCATTTTTCCTGGGTATTTTGCTGAAATGGTTTAAGTGGCTTCACCCTGTTTTCCCCCCTTTGCCCCAGGTGTCATGAGGACCGCTCAGGGGCAAAACAGGATTACAGCCCTATGTCATACGGACTGCAGGGCTCTAAGACAGGGGCAAGATGGGGTAAAGAGCCAGTGCAGACAAGCCGTTAGTCTAGGGACTTTATCAGATGTCCCCCTGAAAATGTTCTTTTGCTGGCATAAAAAAAATTCAATTTTTATGCCAGCAAAAGAACATTCCCCCCCTTCCTCGGCTCTTACCTCCTTTCCTGGCAAAGGCTCCTCCATACACTTCCTCTTTTGAAATCCCATGCAATTTTATTACATGGGAAATTCAAAAATCAAAATCAAAAAGTAAAACTAAGCACAAACACACACACACACACACACAAAGCGTCCAAGTAACCCAGGGAGGGTTAAAAAAAAGTTTGTCACTTACCTGGATGTCCCAATCTGGCCCAGAAGTGTTCACGCCAGTCCAGCCATTGTCAGGGTAAGTACAAGATTTAAAGGGACAGAGGCTTCACACACTGGCAATGCTGTCAAAAAATCGGTAGGGAGATCTATTGATGGCTTAAGCTGTCAATTAAAAGGTATGGGGCTGATATCATCTGATCCATGCACCATTTTGCAGTTATGTGGCGTCCTTATGACACCGTATTTTCTGCGTCTGATAAAGTCCTAAGTCTCCATAGACCTGTCTACACTGCAGAAATACAGCAGTTTGACACCACTTTATCCACCATAACTGTATCCTATGGAATCCTGGTATTTGTAGTTTTGTGAGGTATTTAGCCTTCTCTATAACTCTGGTGCCTCACCAAACTACAAATGCCAGGATTCCATAGGACAGAACTATGGTGGATAAAGTGGTGTCAAACTGCTGTGTTTCTTCAGTGTAGATAGGCCCCCAGTCTACAAAAGCTTATGTTTCAACTTCTTTCTCTATTAGTCTCAAGGATGTTACAAGATCCTTTTGCATGCTAATAAGAGTCAAGTTGTTCTAGCTTGCATGTTATGTGGCAACTGCTTAAATCAAGTGAGAGGGTTGTATGTGTGTGTGTTTTAAAAAATCTTTTTTTTTAACCCAAGATGCTAATCTCAAGTGGAAGTTGTCACATTTGATAAAGTACAGTGGAGCCAGGGAGGAAATCTTCTGCTTCTATTTCCAGAGGTACATCTGTTTGCAAGCACATGCTTTCTCCAGTTAATGTCAGTTTGGCCTGAAACATTGGCAATGAACTTTAATTTTGTACTTCATGAGAAAGGCTTAATTTTGTCCTGAATCCCTTTAGGTATCAGTCAGCCAATGAAGATAATCACACAGCCCCATTGCAGATAACAATAACCACCTTGATTCCATCATCCTTCCTCACCCCTCTGCTGTTCTCCCTTTGCTCATTACAGACAGTGTATATTTTTACAACCATGGCCTTTTGACAGGCAGGGATCTATTGCTCTTGGAACCTAAGATAGTCCTGCAATAACAGCTATTTCAAACCCATTATAATAATTAATCACAGGAGGTGCTACTGGGGGGAAAAGCACATAATTCTGAACCTATAATTGAATTTTTAAGACTCTTAAAGTGAAGTGAGTAGACTTTGAGAAAAATCAGTGCAGCAGGAAAACTAATTTTCTTTTTATTCTTTGGTGTTCCAATCAATGTTAATAACACCAGTGATAACTTAAATTTTGGTTGTACTTGGAATATAAAAATATAAACAATTCTTCAGATTAGTTCTTTTTGCTCTCTCTCTCTCTCTCTCTCTCTCTCTCTCTCTCTCTGGGTGTGTTCACAAAAAATGTAGACAGAAAGTAAATGGTTCTACAGATAGATTTTTGGATGATTTTGTATAGATTAGTAAGGATTAATTAACAATAGCAGGATAATAGAGCTATGACTGTCCATCCTAAATTATACTTTGGGGGAGAAGAAAAGTTGTTGTAATCAGAGGTAGACTTCTGTGTGGAAGGGCTGTGAGCTTTATTTCACTCTGGTACTCAAAATGAACCACTGAACTCCCTTTTTCCATGGCAGTGGTATTACTGCCTTCCACAACCATACAGTAACTCTTAGTGATATATAAATAGAGTTGTGGGGGGGGGGATGTATCAAGCTTGACAATTTTGGTGAAAGAAGAATTTCTGCACTTCAGAAGTGGGAGAATTCAGGTCCATGGAATTTTAAAAAAACAACAGGTTTTCACTATCCACACTTCTCACAATGACCACAAAATGGATACAAGTAGAAATCTCTCCATTTCTACATTTGAGATATTTTATATGAAAGAAAGAAAGAAAATACACAGATTTTGATAATACGTACACATTTAAGAAAGGGGGGACACCCCATCATGGTGTACCATTCTGAGGTGTGTGCCCAAACTTGTTTTAGCCAAGGTGGGCATGTAGCTATTGATGTATTAACTGATATAGCCATTTGAAAAATGTATGCAAAAGAAATATAGATTATTTAGTTCATTAAAAAAACCCTGCACAGAACAGACAAAGAAATAGACTTCAGTAGCTGGTCTGTTTCCCCCCATTACTGCCATTACCACCCCACCTAAAACCACACCACTCCTATTAGCAGACAAGAAGTTCCATGTTGATAGTTAATAAAGTCTGCAATTCAGACAGGAAGATGAAAAATAGCAAACTCACTTGCTCCCCTCCCCACATGATGTAAGGTAATTTTCACCCTTAATTGACATTAAAGTAACCCCTCAAATCGTAGGACCCCTTCAGGGATAAACCCACTGATCGTAGACTCACTCACATGTCAGCCAACCCTTTATACCTCAGCCTTGGGAAGTTGCAAGGTGACAGATGATAGGAAGTCTGTGGCAGAAAGTGCTCACGTTTAGGCCTGATTCTTCTAGAAGGCAGGACTGTTTGGCTTCAAGTGCAACCGCTGGCAACAACCAGGTAGGCAGGAAGGTTTCGCATATACTCAGCACTTGTCTATGTTGGCCAAATACCCCAGCTTGCCCCTGTTCCGGAGCCCTGCAGTCCAAACAATGCAGGACATTTATCCCAATCGGTTTCTCCAGGCAATTCAAATGACCCCTGGGGCAGATATAGGGCTGGAACAGGAATAAGCTGGGATACGGCCCTTTGCCACATTTTAAGATAATACACACTGTACTCTTTTTCTGCCAGATTGGACCCAACATGTCTGCAGGAGCCCATCCCAGAAGCTCCCTGCTGCTGCTGCCAGCTCCTGGGTTTTCCTGGTCACATGAAGGAGCCTCAGTCGCATGTTGCGGGACCCCTGCCTGGTCTTCGCAGTACTGAGAAAATGGTGGCAGAAGTGGCAGCTTCAGTGATTGTCCAGCATCCTGTTTGGACTCCAGCCCATTTTCTGCAGGCAACAGGAGTGGGGGAACTGGCCAGCTCAGGAGGCAGGATATGCCAGTGTGTGCGTGGGGGGTGTATCCTGCTTGGTGTAGATGTGCCTTCAGTCTTTCTGCACAATTTGGTCTTCTTCCTCTCCTAGAAGGGGGTACTATTTTTATGCATGCCAGCATGCATGTCCCTTTTCAGGGATATGGTTTGGTAATGGGTGTTCAGGGAATTGTTCCTTCTTGGTACAGAAACCCACCTAGAATCTATGGAGTGTGAGTCTTTTTGCAATTGTGAATGTATGCGTTTGTGTATACATTCGTTACACATAGTATATTATTGTTTTAGTTATACATTTGTCATCATCTTTAGTCATACACATTATTGGGAGATGTGTTCATGATCCTGTGCACATATTCCCCATAAGAATGCTTTACAAATCTAATAATAGTATAAATGCCTTAAAGTTTTGGGAAGTGCATAGGTATTCCTCTGGGGAAAAGGGAACCCAATGAATTTCTTTTCCATATCTAACAAGAGGCTACATTCCTTTAACAGCCATGTAGCAGGCATGAATTGAACAGGTCTACTTTTACCTGCATTGCACATTAGAGATGGAAAGAACATTCAAAAATATTCCCCCCAAAATGGTTGGAAAACTTGTTTCTTGAATGTTTGGGAAAACATGATGAAGAATATTCTCAGCTTATTCAGTGCACAATTTATACTCCCCCCCCCACAACACATACAGAAAGCAGCACTTTGTGCTAAAAAAATCTGGTCCAGATCTTTAACCAACAGATGTAGCTATGACAATGGATGTCACTGGGAAATGATGATTGTAGAACTCTCTTGGTATGGGGCCTGTTGAGACAAGCAGCTGGAGAGACCCCTGGGGACCACAGCTGTTTTTCTCAGTATGTGCTGCAACCTGCAGAGGACTGCAACTATTATTTCCCATCCTCCTGATCTGTAGCACCTCAGAATCCCTTTGTTTGGAGCACTGTTTGCCTGGCTTAAGAGGTAGGTTTTTGCTGTCACATCGGATCATTGACAAACATAAATGTAAATCCCAAAAGTTGAATAGGATGCCAGACAGTATTTCTGCTCAGAAAATGCTATGCCCTATGCAGAAAATGTTTTTTTTCTGCAAAAAATAAAAATAAAAAATACCCCCAAACAACCACATGTGATTTTTGCACAAAGTCAGTCCAAACCATGACTAGTCTTTGAAAACTGCACAGTTTTCAAAGAGTTTCTCACAGCAGGAAGAAAATTGCAAAAATTACTTGTTGTTTCCTTTGAGAGCAAAATTAGGAAAGAATTCCATCCCTGTTGCACATCTGTGCTGCAAAAGCTTTACCTGTTGTCTGACAAGTGGCAGTTCAAAGACATCCATCCATAAAAAAGATGGCAACCTTAATTCAAACATATGCCAGAAACAAAAAATAATAATTTTGATCATATGCAAAATTGTTCTTTTTATCTTTATAGACAAATGATCAAACTCACATACAGCCCAAAGGATGAATAATGTTGATTCACAACCTTATAAAAGCGTCATTCCCCCAAAAGGATTTTTTTTAAAAAAAAAAAATGCAATCAACTTTTCAGGAATCATGAAATGCATAGCCTAGTTATTTTTTTTTTTTAAAAAATACTATGGTAATTACAACCACACCCAAGAATAAAGAAGCAGGACATTTGATTTTGGAGAAATTGCATCCATATTGCTCAGGAGCATTAGGGGAAGCAAACCCCCACATTTTCTGGTGGTTTTGGCAGCATTAGTGTGATTTCAGGTTACAAAAAATATCACCCCAAATCACCTCATTTTTTTTTAAAGTGTGTTTCAAGCGCATATGATATACACTTTATCCACCCATGCTTTAAGTATTGAGAGATGCTCTCCTGAACCACACTTCCCTCAAACCCCACAGCTTGGACAGGAGCATCTGTTGGCTTTATTGTCAGCAACAGTGTATCTGCTCTAGGATTCAATCTAGACTATAAGTGAGCTTTCCAAGGTACTGAGCCCTCTCTCCAAAACAGGTTCAGCAACTTGGTTAGCTACTTTAAAATTTGTTCTAAATCCTGAGGGCATTCCATTGACCAAATGATGAACAGCGGCGCCTGGGCCTGGTGCCTAACGGCGAGAGGCCTGGCCGGGGGGGGGGGCGAGAGCGAGAGGCCACGAAAAAGTGGCACCTGGGCCTGGTGCCTAACGGCTGGAGGCCTAGCAATAAGCCTGAGGGGGGGACAATAAGAGCCACGTGGCAAGCGGCCTAGCTGGGGGGGTAGGAGCACCAGGAGGGGAAGGCTAGAGGCCAAGCAAAGTACAGCCCCCAAAAGCACAAAAACCCACAAAAAAGCACAAAAAGGAAGGGAGGGCTAGAGGCCAAGCAAGAGGGGGCAGACAGTTTTGGTGTACAGTTTTGGTGGGGTCACCAAACCCACAAAACCCACAAAAAAGCACCAAAAAAGCACAATAAACCAACAAAAAACCCACAAAAAAGCAGCGGGGGGGAATGGCCTTGAAGGTAGCCACACTACAAAGCTGATCCCCCCGGTGGAACAATGAATTTACACAGTTAATTTACCCAGTTAATCAAATCAATTAATCCAAGCAAATCCAAATCAATTCAATCAATTAAAGCAATCAACTAAAATACATCAATCTATCACCAAACAACCAACTCAGTCCGAAACAAAGGGAGCGGGGGAAGCCATGTGGCAGAGAGAAAACAAAGGAAACAAAGGAAAAACCAAAGCAATAAAGCCTATCAATCACACTCAATCAGAAATCAACCAGACATCAACTCAATCAGAAATCACACAACTGCAAGCAATCAAACAATCACACTGCTGGGCTGTTGTTCAATCATCCATCCCCACAAGCACAGCCCAGTGGACTTAGCTCTCCCTCAAGTTCCAGATGTTCTCCCTTCTTCAATCCAGTGGAAAAGAGGAGGAAGCCAGGGGCGGCAAAGGGTAAAATAGGCCCAGCCTCAGCCCCGCCCCTGTCTCCTCCTACCCAGGGCGTAGCCATGCCCTGGCCAACCCCTGTGCTCATCTCCATGCCCATCATTAAAACACCTCCCCCGGATCTACCATTCTTTAAGATCCGGGGGGGGGGGTATCTGTTCCAAGGTACTGAGCCCTCTCTCCCAAACAGGTTCAGCAACTTGGTTAGCTACTTTAAAATTTGTTCTAAATCCTGAAGGGCATTCCATTGACCAAATGATGTAGGAACCACTAGCTACCACTAGTCTGTGACCTTCTTGGCCTCCAAAGGTGTTTTTTTTAAAAAAAAAAATCTGCTTATGACTGGCAAATCATAGGAGATTTTCACACGCCTAAAATACCCTTTGAAGAAATCGGGACAGAAATATTTCTGTCCCGGAAGCAGCGCCGCGGCTCGCACGCCCAGTCCCCTCTCCCGATATGCCGTTGTCGTCACGCTGGGTTATTTCTTCCCTCTTCTGGAATATTTTACTAACGGGAGTTCACCGTTAATAAAATATTCTGGAAGAGGGAAGAAATAACCCAGCGTGACGACGACGGCATATCGGGAGAAGGGACTGGGTGTGCGAACCGCGGCGCTGCTTCCGGGACAGAAATATTTCTGTCCCGATTTCTTCAAAGGGTATTTTAGGCATGTGAAAATCTCCATAGAGAACTAGAATCCCCTTTTGCTTTCAGGAATTCACATTTGGGAATTCATAGCTAGGTTTTTTCTACCCACACTGCCCCACCAGTGTTGGGACCAACCAAACTATTTAGAGTATCAGCCCACATGGTTCACTATGGAGTAGGTTAAAAAAATGTGATGCCTTTATCCAATCTTGGCATCTGTGTATGTGTGTGCTACTTAGCTTTTCTGTGGCTAGCACTTTCCCATACTGTTGACTCTTAACCTGGATATGAGGGTGAGTTCCAACGTAATAGTAAATTTAAGTACGGCATCCCTAAAATTTGCCTATTGGTACTACAATGTCTATGAACTCCCAGCTAGTAAGGCAAGAGGATTCTGGATGTGGTAGTCCAAAAGGTAAGTTCATGTGCTCTGGAAATACCTCATATATCCTGTACTGCCCTACCTTGATATGTACCTACATATTGCTCCCTGGCTGCAAATAGTGATTTTCCTATGGGACAGATGGACCCATCAATGGTAAGAAGCAGACTTCTCTTTCTGCACACATTAACCATTAGTGACCATGGGAGGACACAGACACAGACACACACACTGACAGCAAAACCGTTAGTCTTTTTTGAGGGCAGATATTCTTGAAAGTTGGGGGAAAACACTTTCTAAGCCCCTCCCCCTGTGAGTCATGGTGAAAGGGAGGAAATGACAGTAGGCTGCGTGTGCACGCTGGTATCTGCTTTCTCTGAGCCTCTCAACTCCACCAGCTTCTTCCCACAGAGAGGAAATGAGTCTATTACCATTAATGCCGAAGAAGGATGATGGGGAAAAACCTCTCTTCCTCTCCACCTCTATGAAAGGTGTACCCATTCCATATAGTTCTGCAAGGAATAATGAAGTGCAAGGGTGCTTTTAGAATGCTTTTAGAGTGCCAATCTACTCACCTCAAAATTATGTTCTTAATATAATTCTTAATTGTTCATCATGATTCAGAAATGTGACTTCTCTGTGACAAGGTATTAAAATGGAGCAATACTCTAGTATTAAATACACCTCTAACATCAGCAGCTCTGGAGTTCCATATGGTATTAAAAAGCTATAAATTCAGACATGTTTACATGCATACATTCTATGAATGCACCACATTTAAAAGGACTTGTTGGCAGCATAGTAAGAATACATTCTCTGATACTTTTTTTTTAAAAACTAAGCAAGTTCTAATTATAACTACAGTTTATTTTCTGACAAATTAAGACTTTACAGGTACATCAGTTTTGCCACCAGTTACACAAGCAACTTGGGAATAAGGTATTGAAAACCATAGCACATTCAAAAAGTGTTTAAAGTTATTTGGAAAGAAAGTAAGGGGATATTCTCTAACTATGAGCAAATTAGAAACCTACAAACTGACTCAGATTTTCTCACCAGTGTGTGTAGTGGTTTGAGCATTGGTCTATGGAGACCAGGGTTCACACCCCAGCTCAGCCATGGAAACTCATTGTGTGACTTTGGGCAAGTCACACTCTCTCAGCCTCAGAGGAAGGCAAAGGCAAATCCCATCCAAACAAATCTTGCCAGCCCCATGATACATTCACCTTACGGTTGCCATAAGTCAGAATGACTAGAAAGCATATCACCACCACAAGTTCTGCACTAGAAAGGAAGAAAATTGCTACTGAAAAATAACAAGATGGAATTTGTTGACCCAGATGCCTTGGCCCACCTTGCCAATGGGGTGTTTTTTGTTTTTGCTTTGCTATTCCTGAGCCCAATTCTGAATTAATGAAGAGGGTGAGGGTGGTCATTTGATTTTAGTGGCAAATCTAATCTACCTTGTCCCCAATTATAATATAAGGATATGAGATAGTGCCAGATTTGTTTAATGTAAATTGATTTGGGGCTTCAGATTATGATAGGCCTTTACATAGCAAGAGGAGGAGGAGGAGGAGGAAGAGGAAATAAAACAGTCAATATGCATTTTTGGTTCTGCTATGAGGCCTCTTAAACTTGATGTAGTTTGGAGCCTTAGCATATTTTAATCTGCTTGGTAACAACACTCAAGACTCATTGGAAACTGCTCTCATTTAGTAAGAACCCATACATACACAAACACACACACACACATACACACACATGTGAGGTGTTGAGATGAACGGATAGGCCAATCTTCCTCAGGCACAATCTAAAGAAGCAACACAGATACTCTATAAGTCTATTCCTTCTGCATGTTTGAGGAACTGATCTGTTTTAGGAAAAGCATTGCCCCAATCACCAATTCTGGAGAGTGATCATTGCACTGATATCAAGCTAGCAATGCTGCCTTGGGCCAGCCAAGTGTCCACTTGGTTTAGGGCAAAGAGGGAAGTCTTGTGATAACTGGGAATCCATGAAAAGAGACTTCCAGTGTGATCTTGGACAGTTTCTCTTCTGAGTCTTTCAACTTTGGTAGGTCTTATATAGACAAGTAGAACTCAAGATCAGCTTTTTTTGATCAACAAGCTGTACCTGACATAACATATGCCACTGGTGCATTAAGGATGAGTTGCTCTGTTGCCCTGCCCCCACTGCCGCCACCACCAGTTGACTGCCTGGGTCCCATTCCAGTGGCAGCAGGTGTGGCTAGGAGATGATGTGACCCCCTCAGTGCCCATGAATTATCAAAAACCCATTTCAAAAGCTGGTCTAGTTCTATAACAGAGTAAATATTGTCCAGTATTCCAAAAATCCAATTAACTAGTTGGGAGGTCCATCTTCACTGACTGAATTCTTACAAAATAAACCACACACACACACACACACACACACACACAATTTTTGGGTATGTTTCTTTTCCCAGTGTGCTGATTGATGGTTTAGGAAACATACCCAACCAATCTCCTCACTCCCTCAGCCAATCACTACCCACATGCAAATTCCTTCTCCACCTCACAATCCACTCCTGCCACTCAATCTGCATCTGCACCCCCAGCCTCACAAGGGCCCCACCCTCCTCTCACTCCCTCAGCCACTCACTACTCACATATTTAAAAAATGCAGTATTTCCCCCCTAAAATAATATCATGTAGCTGAACCATGTGAAAGGAACACTGCCACACCAAGCTCCATGCTGCAACCACTGCTTGAAACTCCAGAAGGGCAGATAATGGTGTATGTTATGCCAGGCACACCTATACTAATACTAATGCAATTATGCCAGTAGCTCTTAACCTTTTCTTTACCAGGGACCAACTTTAAATATCTTTTGTTGCCATGGGCCCCCAAGATTTTACTCAAGATTTAAAACCCTAACAATAATAACAATAATACCTGATAACAACAATAATACAATTACAACAATTCCTCTTAACCTTTTCTTTACCAGTGGCCCCTTTAAATATCTCTTGTTGTCATGGACCCCCCCCAAGACTTTATATTTAAAATAATAATAATAAATAGTACAATTATACCATCCATGAAACCTTCCCTAAGAGGCACTGGAGGAGGAGGGAAGACTTTTCTCCTGCTTCTTCTGCAAGTTTGTGGCTGAAGTGGATTGAATTACAATGCGCAGGCCAAGCCAGCCAGCCAGCGCCTTGGCTCCTGCCACATGGCTACTCCACAGCAGACAGGAGGTAGTCTGAGCAGGCTTCAAACCTTCACAGATCCCCTGTGAGGACACTGATGACCCCTGGGGGTCCCCAAACCCCAGGTTAAGAACCATTGGTCTAGATACTTGGGAAAAGTAGCATGCAAAATCTCTGCCTCATTTAGAGAAGAGGGAGTCCAGGGATCCTTGTCTACCACTTGTTAAAATAGAAATGAATAGAAAAGGGAGTAAAGGAGTCACTCCAGCATGGGATGGAATCGTCACCTCTAACTTTTTCATGATTCTTAGGGCTTGCCTTTGCCGCGACCACAGACTGCAGAGCCTCAGCCTTCCACTCTGACACCTTCAAGGGCAGCATGCTGGCTTCCCATTGGGAGGAGGCTAACAACCAATAAGAGTCCACTTTGCCCTGTTCTATTCCCTCTCCCTCACCAGCTTTGGCTCCTCCCACTGGCTGGAGGGTTTTTTTTTTAGCAGGCAGCAGCCTGTCTGGTGCAGCATTTGCAAGGAACACCTTTCTTCCCATGAGAAGCAGAGCCAGGGGTGCCCAGAAGACCCCAAGGGGTCCCCTACAGAGGAAAAAGGGGGCCTGGAACCCCAGGGCAGCCTCCCACCTCCTCCCCAGTTTTTTTTCAGCCTGTAAGTTTCTTGGGACAGAAGGTATCCACTCAGTATAGGCTCACTGAGAGGCACCAGCCACAGCCTACGGACAAACTAACCCAGAAGCAGCCAAAATAGCAGAACTGCACAGCAAAAAGTTCACAAAAACAAAGGCCTCAGCTAGCATCTGTTCCACATCTTTGACCACTTTCACACATAAAAAAACTTACAAACAGTGAGGTTCATACAAAAATATCTGGAGGGCTTTATCTTCAGTTTCAGTATAAACAAATACAGTATATATACAGCAAACCTCATTAACAACCTCAACAGCAACACTCCTCTTTCTTCACAACACCAACCCACACACAACAAATTGTGTGTTTTGCCTATATAGGAGTGTTTGCTAGTCATCCCTCTGCCTAGCCACAGCTGTGAACAAACCCATTTCAGCTGTGCTAGCCTGTGGTCAGTTGCTCCAATATTTTTCCTTTTGCACTTAAAGCAATATTACCCTGACAAAAGGAGTGGGGAAAGGGCTCAAGTTTTTTGGTACAGGACGGGTAAAGAGCAGAGGGAGGGGAAAATACTACCCTGTATGGTAAGACAGGAGGAAAAAGAAGAAAGAGGATGGGGGACGCATAGAAAGCAACATTATTTTCCCCCATGCATGCATATTAAGACAGGAATGGGAGCTGGCCGAGTACAGTCGTCCCTTCACATTCGCGGGGATTCCGTTCCGCGGACCCCCGCGAATGTTAAAAATCCATGAATAACGACTCCCCTCCCCCTCCCTCTCCAGGCCTTCGTGGGGCCTAGCAAGGCCCCGCGGAGGCCTCCCCGGCCCTTCCTCCCTCCCTCCCCAGGCCATCGCGGTGCCTCCGGAGGGCCTCCAGGGGTCCCGCAAAGGCCTCGCCACCCCTCCCCAGGCCTTCGCGGGGCCTCCGGAGGGCCTCCGGGGATCCCGCGAAGGCCTACCGACCCCACCCCAGGCCTTCGCGGCGCCTCCGGAGGGCCTCTGGGGGTCCCACGAAGGCCTCCCCACCTCTCCCCAGGCCTTCGCGGGGCCTCCGGGGGTCCCACGAAGGCCTCGCCACCCCTCCCCAGGCCTTCGCGGGGCCTCCGGAGGGCCTCCGGGGGTCCCGCGAAGGCCTCCCGACCCCTCCCCAGGCCTTTGCAGGGCCTCCGGAGGGCCTCCGGGGGTCCCGCGAAGGCCTCGCCACCCCTCCCCAGGCCTTCGTGGGGCCTCCGGAGGGCCTCCGGGGGTCCCGCGAAGGTCTCGCCACCCCTCCCCAGGCCTTCGCGGCACCTCCGGAGGGCCTCCGGTGGTCCCGCGAAGGCCTCGGCACCCCTCCCCAGGCCTTCGCGGCGCCTCCGGAGGGCCTCCGGGGGTCCCGCGAAGGCCTCGCCACCCCTCCGCAGGCCTTCGCGGGGCCTCTGGAGGGCCTCCGGGGGTCCCGCGAAGGCCTCACCACCCCTCCCCAGGCCTTCGCGTCACCTCCGGAGGGCCTCCGGGGGTCCCGCGAAGGCCTCGCCACCGCTCCGCACCCCTCCCCAGGCCTTCATGGGGCCTCCGGAGCGCCTCCGGGGGCCCCGTGGAGGCCTCCCCGCTCCCTCCAGGTGTTTCACGGGGCCTCTGGAGGCCCCGTGTCACGGTTTTGGGGGGCCCGGGGGGGCCCTCCCAAAACCGCAAATAACCAAAACCGCGAATGTCAAGTTCGCGAATGTGAAGGGGCAACTGTATTTAGTTACTGCAGCTCAACAAGCAAAGATGTGGCTGTAGGCCAAGGAGATGGTGCTGAAAAACACCCTCAAGCTTCTGATTGGCCAGCCAGTGGAACAGTACGATTAGATGGGTATATTTCCTTAGCGGCCAATCAGCACACTGGGAATGGCAACATACCCAAGAGAATTTTATATATTATATATATATATTTGGTGCAACGCACTCACCTTCCTTAAATCTTTGTTACATGGCTTTGTGCTCATATTGGTCATGTAGGTGCACCTGGGGATAGTAGGCCAGCTTCAGGGGATGAATGGTAGGCAAGTGGAACACACAGTTCTCTCCTCTAACAAAGGAGAATGGACAGGAAGCTGTCACCGTTATTTCCTCCATGGCACTCAGCATCTGCTCCCTTCACTCTGTTTGCTTTGAGAGGCAAACCTATTCTGCATTTAAAAAATTCTTTGGCAAAAATAAGGTATATCAAGTTTCAATTAAAAACAATATTGTTATATATTTTTTAAAAATTGTAAAATAGGTACCTATTAAATGTAGATAGGTAGCAACTGCTATGTATTCAGCTAAAGTGTTATTGATTCTATGGTATTCTCCAAGTAAAAGTCACCTATATTAAATTAGCCATCTGTTTGGCTTTCACCTTGGAATGTTTGCCAGATGCTGAGCTTGTTTATACAGAATTCATTTGCCAGTACAGTGTTAACAACAAACTTGCATGGATGTACCTGTGCAGAGAATTTATCAGAATAAAGACCAATGGGCTCTTCTCTCAAGCTCTTCTAGATTTAATGTTGCCTGTTCTGTGCACCATAGGAGAATCCATCTACTCACTCAGAGTATTTCAGGGATAGGAAATTCTGTCAGTTTCACTTGATCTTCATTTGAATTTTGTAGTCTACAAAGCTGTTCAGGAAGACATTAATAAATTTTGGATTTTTAAAAAAAATCTGAAACAATTGTCCCCTATTTTCATTGTCCAGATTTGGTAAGGCCAGCTTTTCCTTGCATATTGTTCAAATGTTATGCCTATCTGTTTGTCCTGTCAGTGTTAAGGCAGGCAGGTAGACCCATGTATTGGAGGGAAAAAAGTGAAAACTCAGCACTAATTTCACTAAATGCAGAAGGAAGTCAAACCTTGACTTTTACGAGATTAACATTCTATGCCTTGGACTCTGGTGGACAAATATTTTGCTTTTGGTTACTACCACATTCACTTTTTAAAGACATCAAGTTATTTCCATCCTGAATATGAAGAAATCCATAAATTTGGATTAATAAGTTTTTTAAAGGACTAAAACTAAATTATCTAAACTCTAAAATATTTGCTCGCCTAGCTCAATACTGTCTATCCTAGGGCTTGTCTAGATGGGCAATTTACCCCATCTTGCCCCTGTCTCAGAGCCCTGCAGTCCTCAGCTCACGGCTTTTACCCCATTTTGCCCCTGGGCAGTCCTCACGACCCCTGAGGCAAAGACAGGGCTGAGACAGGGGAAAGATGGAGAAAGACCCATTGCCATTTTTAAATAATACCTGTTTTACTCTGCTCCTGCTGGCAAAAAACAGATCAGGCCCCATGTGTCCACAGGAGCCCTTACCGACACACCAGCCCATCACTGCAGCTGCCACCTGTGTTGCATTCTCTCAAGCCTGGAAGAATGCCTGTGGCATGTGCTGCTGGCCAGCTTCCTGGCTACAGAAAGTGGGATGTGGCCAGCAATAGTGGTGGCTGCCGAGACAGGCTGATGTGCCAGTCTTGACTTCCTGCCATTTTGTCCAGATAACAGGACAGGAACAGGCCTGATCCGTGGGCAGAATACGCTGGTGGGGAGCCAGTGTATTCTGGCCCATGTAGATGAGCCCCTAGAAAGGGATAGCATTTCATTTTATTCCTTCCTTCCTTCGACATGGTCTTTCCCACAATCACAAATTTCTTCATAAAATTTATGTAAAAAATGAGATGTTTAAAATAATGAATGTGAGAGAGAGAAGGCAAAACTGATGGATTTGTCCATCCTTAGTCTGTCCTGAAGCTCTCAAGAATGTCAGGCAGAAGTCATTCACATCACCTACTACAGTACTGACTTGTTTTTTTGTTTTTTTTAATGGCAATGCCAAGAAATAAACCTTCTCACATAAGGCAAATGCTGTATCACTGAGGTATAGTTCCTCTCCTGTTGCTGTATATGATAAGTCTAAGCATTAATTCTTTGTGCTGAAGTCTGCAGAGGCTTCATACCACATATTATTTGGCACACTCTTCCATGTGGTGCCCATTTATACATTTTATGTATTTCCTTTTAATTAAGGTACAGTGATGAAATTAATAGATTATTATGTTCACTTTGGTGCACAAGATTTTTGTTGATTTTTTTTTAGCTCCCAGAAGCCCTAGCCAGCATGGTCAATGGTGAGGAATGCTGGGTGTTGCTGACCAACAACATCTGGAGTGCCACCTCTGCTTGAAATTTCCATCAAGACTACTTCTACATTGGTATAGGAAAGGGAAAATAGTGGTATAAGGTAATGGTCAGCTTTACTGTACTTCAAGTCATCGCTATGTGGATGAGTTATTTTTATTTTATTTATTCACCTTTCTTTCAGCATGGGTTCCAAGATCATGTTCTGAATCCTGAAACTATGAAACCACCAAAATCCTTTTCCATCCCCATATCATAGCCAATTAAAAGACCTTTAAAAAACAACAACAACCTGTGAGCTAAATTGTAATAAATATTGCTTAAGAAATATCAAAGCTTCTACTGCTCCTATTGCTGTACGTTGTGCAGCACTGACCAGTTTAAAACTACTTTAATACCACTGTTTGGACAGAAACACCCCAGTTGATAAGTTTGGCCTGTAATAGAATCATTAACCATTTGCCTTTAAGAAAAAAGAGGCTTTTGATACAATCATAAATATTGTCAAAGCCCAGGTTTATTATTCATGCAGAAAGCAAGTTGCATGAGCTTCAGGTGGATATGGCTCTATTTTTTAAAGCAAAACCAAGTGAAAATGTGCCAGCTGTTACAAATATTATTTTATTGAATGCTCAGTAATTCTGTTTCACAACGTTATGTTCCACATAATACAATTATATGCACCTGAGCTAGGCATCAGAATTCCATAACTATTTTACATCTCCAGGGCAAAGCTTCTCTGCATTTACAAGGAGATTCTCCAGCATTGATCATAACCGAGCACTACTACTTATGAGAGATACCGAAACGTGCCTGAAGACATATTTGTTCCCCTATCTGAAGACATTCTGAGATTCTGCTTACCAAAAACACCACTAGTTATGTTTAAAAATAGATTACAATAAGTGCTACATTTTGCAAACGGAGGATTTTCACTGTGTTGTATCCTTTTAACCCTCTAGTATCTGCTACTATACATTTAATCCCTTATTATACCCATCCCAGATAGTTGAGATATGTAATGCTCTCCCATGTGACTATTTCCACATGCACATTGGGGGAGAGAATTACATGGATATTTCCTATACTTACAAGAAGCACTTTTTTTATATGGTAAATAATTTGTAGAGCCACAGGATTTCACATGATTCAGACATGATGTTCATATATATAGACTCCTCAAGTTCACACACTTTTTTTAAAAAAAAATATGGCAACCCACCCTCCCCAATATATTGTTGAAATTGATCTGAGAAAACATCCTGGGGCCACTAAGTGTTTGGAGTGAGGGGCTTACACATGTCCCTACACATGTTGAATCAATCTTTGGAGAGAATTGCCAGCCAAAATGAGTTAGCTCCATCCACTTCATTACCATGTACCATAGCCATTCTCCCCTAATGAACACTGATATTTTTCAAAAAGAGCTCATATGTACAGATTTATTGTGCAGGCATCTATTTGCACATGAAGTGAAACTTTGGCCACTCTGGTCCTTGCTTGTTTATATAAGCTCTTGGTACTTCAGGTAAAGTTATTCTAATTCATGTCAAATAACTATTCATCAAGGAACCACAGCAGCGGTGCATGGGGACAGTGGAGGAACTGGGCTATCTTGTGTGACCCCACAGCCATAATACAGGGAGGGGAAACCAGAAAAGCAAACTCAGGAAATGCATGAAGAGCAAACACGCCAATCATAAAACATACTAAACCAGGTTGTGACCCTATTTCTTTTCTTTTCTTAGCTATTTCTTCTCATTCAAAGACAATTCTGTCTTGCTGTCCTGCTAACAAATGTTGCCTTTCCTGAAACAGATTTCTCTCTTTCTAAGAACAATGGTGTAGAGGATGAATCAGGAAAAGGAGTTTGTTTTTATTATACGACCATTTATGTCTAGTTACAATGTCCCACAGTGGGTGAAGTGCAGATAAATGTGAAACAAACTTGTGATATGCTTTAGTAAACTTTAAGGACTAATATTTTGAATAGTGTAGGACTGCTACAAGGTTACAATCAGGCATGATTGCTATTGGATCTAGCAATGTATTGGGTAATGAGGAAAGAATGGTAATTTACAACTATTTACTCTTTATTGATGTTTAAATTAAGTGTAGTTTGCACATATAGAGAGGAACATTCAAAACAAAGAGGCAATCTTTATTTCATCCTAGATGCTTTTACCTAAGCAAGGACAGACAATGGGGAAAATATGTCATTTTAACCGGGAATGAAATGTGCAAAGTTAATAGAGATATTGAGATTGGGAACTATGGTTTCATTTATGCCTTTGCCAGAATCAAGATTTAACCCCTAAATTCATCCTTTGGCTTTGGTGGATCTATTTCTACTTTACATTTTTGGTGGTAGAGAACTGGGGTTACAATGCAGTGTTCCAGATGCTGAGTTACAATACCTTAGTATTGACTACAGGGGAAGTCAATCTGCTTAACAAACTATTTCTAATCTTTTCATTCAGGGTAGGATTGTATGGATTTTTGTTAGCAACACATTAAGAAGAAGAAAGTAAGAAAGGTCACCTCTACAAGTAAAAAGCATCAAGCATCCATTCCCCCTGCAGGACTTAATTTGTGATAGGGATGTAATTCTTCACTAAGTTTTGTCTCAAAGGTAGCAATGAGCACTTTCAACAATATTCTTCCTGCTGCAAGAAAGTCTTCAAAAACCACAGTTTTCAAAGACTATTCACAATTCAGGACTTATTGTGCACAAAATTCACACATGGTTGTTTTGTGCATGAAGCAGCATTTTCTCAGCAGGAAACAGCATTTACTGCATGGAAAATAATATTTTTTTTCCAGTGCAAAAATATTACTTCCTGTGCAGAAAATGTTGTATGTGCTGAAATGTTGTTTTCTGCACAGGGGGAAAAGGCATGACTGGGGATTTGTTCTGCATAAAATTCATGGTTAATTTGCATGGAAAACAGCATTTTCTGTTTTCTTCACAGAACATTCTGTTTTCTGCGTAAAACAACCATTCACACAATTCTGTGTGAATTTTTCACAGAATAAATCCTGAACTGCAAAGATTCCTCTCAGTCCAGGGTTCTTCTCATCAGGTTTCCCAACACTCAAAAAACATCTTTTTCAACCATTTTTTTTTGGGGGGGGGGCGGGATATTTTTGAATATTCTTCCCATCCCTAATTTCTGGGCTCAAGGCTCAATGCTGAGGCTCACCAAAGCCCAAAGCCTATTTGTTTTAATTATGAGATATTAACCTTGGAGGATGTAAAGTTAAAATATAAGAAGAATGCAGATCATAGAATCATAGAGTTGGAAGAGACCACAGAGGCCATCTAGTCAAACCCCCTGCCCTGCAGGAATACACAATCAAAGCATTCCCAACAGATGGCCATCCAGCCTCAGTCTTTCCTGGCAGGGTGAACTCTAAAGGTGGTGCTGGGGGTTCATTTTTGACACACTGGCCATCAGTCTTTGGTGTCCCTCAGGGGTCATTTCTGTCACCCATGCTGTTTAACATCTACATGAAACCACTGGGAGAGGTCATCTAGAAATCTGGCTTTCAGTGCCATCAGTATGCTAATGACACCCAACTCTAATTCCTCTTTCCACCGCACTCCAAGCAGGCTGTTTCAGCACTAAACCAGAGTCTGATGTCAGTAATGGACCGGCTGATGACAAATTCAAACTTAATCTGGAAAAGACAGAGGTGCTCTTGGTTAGTTGAAAGGCAGAGCAGAGAATACGGATTCAGGCTGTGCTGGATGTGGTTACACTGCCTGAAGATGTGGGTTTATGGCTTGGGTACACTCCTGGATTCAGCCCTAAGCCTGGAAGCTTAGGTTTCAGTTACAGCCAGGAGTGCATTTGCCCAGTTAAGACTAATACACCATCTATGCCCATTCTTTGAGATGTCAGATCTGGCCATAGTAACACATGCCCCGATAACATCACATTGTCAAAGCACTCTGCATGGGGCTGACTTTGGAAATTTACAATGCAAGCTGCTTTTGGTCCCAGATGGGAGAAAAGCATGATATAAATAGATGAAATGAATGAATTAGTTAAATAAATAAACAAATAAACAAATAAATGTTTTGCTGAACTGTTTCATTGCTTTCAGTGAGAGTGTGCTGGTGTTGATATGGTTAATGTATTGCTATTCTGTGTTCAGAATTTCACAGCAACTGATGTAAATAAAATGTCACAATAGCAGTTGTTTCCTGGTATTGGTGGAACTTGTTCCCTCCACCACTGCTACCACTCCCTTCCCATCTTTTACTTTCTGTGTCTCTCAAAAACTTGCTTTGAAGGGTTTTGAGGTTGCATGGGGGATTACCATGAGAAAGAGGGTTTGTACAACCCCTCTAGTTATACTGATGGAAAGAACTCTTGGTCCCTGGCCATTGACTCCTACTATTGTCTTTTGTGGTCATAGAATCATAGGGTTGGCAGAGACCACAAGGGCCATCTTGTCCAACCCCCTGCTCTGTAGGAATATACAATCAAAGCATTCCTGAGAAATGGCCATCCAACCTTTGTTTAAAAACCTCCAAAGAAGAAGACTCTTTCACACTCCGAGGCAGTACATTCCACTGTCAAACAGCTCTTACTGTCAGGAAGTTCTTCCTAATGTTTATGTGGAATCTCTTTTCCTGTAGATGCATGGTACCTTTCTATGATTATTGAGTAACAAGTGTTCCCAAGAACTTTAGTTAATAATAGTTTGAACAATTAACCACTATTTCTTTGTGAATTCTCCTTTAGTACACTACAGGATACTCTCTGCATGTCAAAAAGTATTAGCCAACAAAAAGAATAGGATATCAATGTTGATTTTGTTATGGTGATACCTTCACATTTTGTTGGCTCCCAAAATGTGCCATTGATAGCGGAATAGTTCCTCTTCATATATTGATTTGTTATTTGTATAATACCCTTACAGTACAATTCTATGCATATACACTTGACTCAATGAATTCTGAGCAGCTATGCACAGCATAGCTGTAAATAGTGAGATGAAATTTTTGAATGCTCCCCATAACCCCATGACTAAAAACAAAAAACAAAGAAACACACACACACACACACACACACACACACCAGAGGCTGCTGTTTTCTCCCAGCTGTGATGACTTTTTACTCACAGGGGAGGTTTGTATCATGGGAATAAATGAAAGTGTTACATACCCTGACACCTCCAGCCCTATATCTGTATTAATAATTGGCAATATTTAATAATTAGGTCAAATGTGGCCTTCCATGCAGTGCAGTCATTAACGGTGGAAAATTCTAACAAATTACAAGGACTAGCATTCAGTCACAGTCAGGTATGCACTTAAGGAGGGGCTTCCTAAATTCTAAAGAAATGGTAATTCACAAAGCAGCTGAAGGCATGTATGCCTGGCTAATCCTATCAGCTGGGAGACACAGACCTGTAAATGACCCTCATTCCTTCACCCTTCCTACACAAAGGAATTTCCTCACCCTTTGAATTGCAAACTGTCCACATGTTAAGATGCCATTAATATATCCAGAGTGCCTTTGTCTCATCTTGAGCAACTCCAAGGAGGATTGTCTCCTACTATAGATTCCAAACCCTGGAGACAAATATTGACTATAAAATCCTTGCAAAGCTCAATTTAAGCACACACAGTTCACTTTCCTCTTGACACCATGTCAGACTGTGTAGCCATTCCTGTTTTGGACCCCACTGTGCTGATTTCTTCTGCAACCACATCTCTACAGGACAGGTGTCATATCTCCCACAACCAACTCCCTTCTCTATTCCCCTATCCCAATATTTCCCACTTCCATAGCTAGTCTTGTGTGAATGGTTGAAGCCTGAATGTGTGTGTGAATGCTGTTATTATTGTTTTTTCTCAAAGATCAATGTATTGTATTATCTAGCTTAACATCTTTTCCTGATTGCCAATATACAAAGGTCAAAAGATTTGCTATCTGTTGCCACCTCTTGCATAGCCAAGCAGAGTACATTAATTCCCCAAATTAATATTGATATTTTGAGGGTCTTTAAGACCCCCAAGTATATAGGGTAACAAAAGCATACCTGTAATCTGAAATCATACAGTCCATTTTACCACCACAAAAGTTTACTATCATATTAGGGAGATTATCAGATGGGAACAAAAATAAGCGTTCCTTTCCTGCAATCTCCCTTCCCGCCCCTGTCCTGGCACAAGTACAAAAAGTTTCAGATTTACCTTAATTGTGTGTGCCAGGCAGCCCAGGAATGAAAGGACCTCTAGAGCTCCTTTCACTTCCTAGTTTGTAATCCCGGCTGCTCTTGTGAGAAGAGGAGCACTGGGCATTTTTAAAAGGTATTCTAGGCTGGAGTCAATCCAGGGGGCAATGGGGGACATTCGGAGGTGATCAATGGGTGATTGGGTGCTGTGATCAAGCAGTGATTGGGTGGGTGATTGAGCAGTGATTGGGTGGGCAATCAGGTGGCGATGGAGGTGATTGGGAGGTGATGGGGTGATCAAGTGGTGATTGGGGGCAATCAAGGGGCAATCAAGGAGTGATCGGGTGGCAATGGGGGGCAATCAAGTGATGATGGGGAGGCAATGGGGGTGATTGAGATGTGATTGGGGGAGATTGAGAGGCTATTGGGGGTGATCAAGGGGCGATTGGGCAGTGATGGGGTAGTGATTAAGAGGTGACTGGGGGGCAATTGAGTGGCTATGGGGTGGCAATCTGGGTGATCTGGGCAGCTATGGGGGGTGATCAAGGGGTGAAGGGGGAAAATTGAGCGGTGATTGAGAGGGCGATTGAGCGGCTATGGGCAGTGATCTGGGTGGCTATGGGGGCAATCAATGGGTGATGGGCAGGCGATTGAACGGAGATTGGGGGTATCGCGCGACAGCAGAGGCCTGTTAAGGGAGGCATCTGGAAGTTTTTTTTGACATGTGGACCTCCCACTAACACTGGCATCGTGCCAACATAACAGGCACCTTTTTACACAACCGTTGTTCCGTTACAGAAATGGAATGGCTGATCTATTTACAGCTTAAGCCATCAATGAAAAAAACGGGGAAAGAATGGAGGCAGCACCGGAGCAGAATGGGACAGGGACGATGTCATCTGAAAGGGAAATCCTTTCACAATGCTGTGGCGTCCCTGTCCTAGTTTATTAGGCTAGTATGATAATCTCCTAGGGTTATATTCTGATTCAAACAATATGGCAATGATCTCTCTCTTTCTCTCTCTCTCTCTCTATGTGTGTGTGTGTGAGAGAGAGAGAGAATGAGAATGGGATCTGCAGATAAAGAACAGATTTTTCTCCTTTTTTTAGTGCTGAATTTGTCATTTTCAGAACTTTGAAAATACCCTCCTTCATCTGAATGTGTAATCTGCTCTCGAATTCATGCATGATCTTGTTAGAGCTTATGCTAAATGTGAGAGTTTAGAAACATAATTAAAGGACAATCTGTTTGTTGCTTAGCTTGTAAACCCAACTACTCTAATTTCACAGAAAATATATTATTCTCTCTTTCTCTTTTTACATGATTTTGGCATCCTGATTCTCCTAATCTTTCCCATAACTGTTCTCTTGCTTGACTATCCTAATCCCTGTTCAAGGGCCATCATTTTAAATAGAATTCCCATAAGCTCCTGGGAAGCATTGGCAATGGGCAAGGATTTTGAGAGCTGTAGTCCAAAACATCTCATGCATGTGCACAATGGCAGCACTAGGGGGTTGCAGAGAGATAGAACCGCATCAGGTGACACCAGCCTTAGTGATGCCACAGTATGTGCACTACACCTCTAGTACTCATGTCTAAAGAAACAGTAAAAAATATGTTGACAATTGTAACCCAAAACATCTGTAGGATGAATGGTTGCCTACCTCTCTTTGAAGCATGCAACTCAAACAGTTGAAACATCCTATCGAATTTCAACAAATATAGAGCAACCAGTGTTCAGAAATCATCACGAGGACACAACTGCAGGTGTCATTTTTCTACAGGGAGTAAGAGTTATAAATGTGCCTTTATACACAGGCACATCCTAAACCAACACATGTCCTAATGCAGCTCATGTTCAATGTAACTTCATCTCAGGTAAGTGAATATAGGATTGCAGCCTCAACATAAGGCTGAGTTGATGCAAGTAAGTAGTAAGTAGTATTAATCCATTCTTGTGTAGACTACTCTCTGTAGGAGACTGTTTTTGCATAGGAACTTGGTAAGCCAAGCCATGCAGTTTCAAACAAGATGCTTTTGTATAGATTCATTCATTCATTCATTCATTCATTCATTTATACATTAATAATCCTATCTTTTCACCAAGGCCTTTGATAGGGAACCTTGGCCCCCTTCATATGTTTTCGAGTGCAGTTCCCACAAAATCTTACAATTGGCAATGCAGGTTGTGACTAATGGAACTCGTAGACCAAAACATCAAAGGTTCATCATCATTTATGCTCTCCAGAGCACAGGCCAGTAGGCAACGGACATGGAAAAGCCCACATGTACCCTTGCCACAATGTACACGGGGTTCTGAGACTGTATAACCCAAGACAACAATAGGGGCTTAATGACTGAAGTGAAAATCTGGATTTGATTTTTCCCTAATCCAAAATGGTATACCATGTATTGTGGACCCAGGCTGTACTCCCAACTCCCTTGCCCTAATAAGGACACATACAACTACAAGCTGTGATAACAAATTGTATTGAGTATAAGAGCAACATATAAAGGTTAAGTATAGCTTGGTATAAAATGATTGGCAATAAAATGGCCGCAACTTGCTGATGGCTGAAAATGGTTGGCACTATTGCATGGGTCCGGACCCTTTCATTGCCCAACCCAACGTTGGTCAGTGGCACCTGTCGGTCGCCACCGACTCCTCATGGAGAGGAGAACTCCTGGCTGAGAAAACCTGCTTGACGTTCTCCCCTCCCCTGTAAACAAGCCATTAATTAATGATCAGGGGAAAAGGGGTCTACATGAACTTGACCTTGACCTTGGACTTAAACTTGAACTTGACAGAGACCCACCTTTTCCCACCTACCCGGATCAGGTCCCATGCCATCCGCCTAGCAGGTTGCAACAAATAAACAAGGCATACATGATATCATAACAGGGAGGGTGGGTGGGACTTCGGCTCCTCATGAGCCACTGAAGAGCCCTTGCCAGTTGCTTATTTTGTATGATTTATCTTTCCCCCGGCACAGGCTCCATGTCATCCGGCTGCACCGGAAGCATGGCCAGATGTCCCTCCTCCCTCCACTTCCTAGGCCAATCAGGGTGAGAGAGGCTCACCCCAATTGGCTGTTCCTTTCCCACTCTTTGCCAGCCCTGGAGGATGCCGGGAAAGAGAAGGAGAAAGATGGCAGCCCCCGTGTTGGCCATGCGGTCATGGGGGCTGCTTCAGTAAGGGATCACGGGGGTGCCGGCCAGGCCACCAAAGGCCTCAAAGACAAGCCAGTAAGCCCCCTTATGCCACATGGGCTTTTTCAGAGGTTCCCATTTGCCTGGGAGGTATTTCTTTTAATATTTAAGCACAGTTTTCAAATTAAAGCTTAACACTGGATTACTCTGTGATTCAGCCACAACTACTCTGCACATGTATGACATATACTGTCTATCAAGAACCAATTTGGTGATCTAATCCTGGCAAATTAAGCCCTAGCCAACCAATTATTAGTATGCAACAACTTTAGGTTTTTTATGTGTCCAGTTAATAAATTCTGAATTGTTTCTCATTGTGGGTGACCTGCCTCAGTTAGGCAAGCTTGATTGGGCTCTATAGACTACACAGATTTTTTTTTATTGGGCATTCATTAACTCCCCAGTGGTTCCAGCCATGTTATAAATTATGTGCCTGAATTAAATGTTGTAGTGATTGGCTACCAACATATAAATTAATAACATAGTGGATGCAGTTAAGGATCCTTGATGGCATAGTGAAATGCCTCTTCTATGATTCTCTCACTTTCAAAGCGTTTCTGTATTATTGATAGCTAATTAGACTGCACATAAAAAGCATAAGAAGAACTAATGGCAATAAACAATTAATCTGATTAATTTTGCCACTTATTAAGGCTGACTTTGATTTTTTAAAGCTTTGATGTTGTAGAAAAAGATGGCATAAGTGGCTTTATGACATTGTCTTGTAAGCCTTCCTTTTTTTTTTTTTTTTTGATCATCTAAACAGTTTGTAAGCACTACGTAATGTTCTTTGTGTGCTCTGTGGACATAAGCACTGGTCTCCCAAGCTGCTTGGCAGTCTGTTATGAAAGTGAATAAGTAGCAATTATCTTTAGAGTTTTGATGCTTTGACCAAATGTCCTGAGCATGCATATTCATATATCTATGTTCTTGAAATAACTTTATATACCATCACAGCTTGTCACTGCTACAATTAATTCCTAAGCGTAATTTTTCAGAGCCTACTACACACTCCCAGCCCTTTGTTTTGGAAATTTACAAGAAGGTCTTCATTTCCCAACAAACGGAGAAGTGATTGTCATCCTTAAACAAGGGTCCTTCCATTTGTAGCTGCCTGATACATTTATACCAGGGGTGGGGATCATATAGGCCTCCAGATGTTGCTGGACTGCAACTTACAGCATTCAATGCCCCTGCTTATGCTAGATAGGGCTAATGGGATCTGTTCAACAACATCTGGAGGGCTGATGCAGCCGCTTCCAAAGCTTCACGTACGTGCCACAAATGGTCACAGAAGAGGGACATCGTCTTCCGAAAAGGACCCCCTGCCGCACAGCAGCCTCGTTACTGCTCCAGAGGCTGTTTGAACGGTAAGGGCCATCTGAAAATGTCCTAAATCAGGGGTGGGCAACATGTAGCCCTCCAGAAGTTTTTGACCAACAGTTTACATCTGTCCTTGCCAGCATAGCCAGTGGTGAGGGATTAAGAGAGTTACAATACAAAAACTTCCAGAAGACCACAGTTGCTGACCTCAGGGTAGTATGCATTGATGGAAAGTAGCACTATACTGCATGGACCCACCCTTCACAATGCACAGCCCTCCAGCTTCACTCCTAATATGGGAATCCTAGTGACAGTGGTAGAGGCCAAGGTAGATGACCAGGAGCATGTTCTCCAGCTTTGGGTGCCTGCTGGCTAAGTGAAGTGCTAACTAACACAGTTATTCCCTCTTTGGAGGGTTTTAAATGCTTTTTCTCTACCCATCGGCTGGGTTCATGGTGTCCTTCAACCACAAGTTTAGACATTTTCACAACCTCATCTGAGTATGTACTGAGGGTGAACTGGGGATAGTGGGGCCCTATCTCAGTAATCACTGGAATTTAAAGTACTGAACCTGCCATGAGGCTTCAGATTTAGCTGAGCATCTGGCCTGGAGTGATCATAGCAGCTGTGTAGAAACAGCAGTTAACAATTTCCTTGTTGCTTATTTTGCATGATTTAACTTAGTGTCCAACCCACAAGGCCTTTCTACTACCTCTAGTTGGAAAAGCAGGTATGGGTGGTGTGAACAAGTCTAGACATTTGTAAGACTTTGTTGTTAATTTTTCCTCCCTCTGCAGGAACTAAGAAATTCTGGATAGGCCTTCAGGAAGTACAGTTGGCCCTTCAGATTCATGGGGTTAGGGGAGTAGAACCCCCATGAAAATAGAAAAACTGTAAATATTGTAAGGCCCTTCCCCCCAAAACACAGATGCTACAGACTAATTTCCTACCAATAGCACCAGACCATCTGGGCACCATGATGCCTGAGCCAGATATTCTAGCCCTTCCTGGATGATTGACCTCCTCGTCCCATGCCTCTTCCTCCCATCCTCCTCACAATCTCCTGTCCTGCCAACAATGCCTGCCCATCACTCCCTTTCCCACCTTGCCACCATAGCACCTCAGCCAGATTTTCAAGCATTTCCTTGTCAATCAACCTCCTCACCCATTCCTCTTCCCCCCCTTCTGTCCTGCCAACAGCACCAGCCTGGCACTCCCTTTCAAACTTTGCCACCATGACACTTGAAAATCTAGCTGAGGAACTATGGTGGCAAGGTGGGGAAGTGACTGATGGGCTGTTGCTGTTGACAGGACAGGATACAGAGCAGAGGAGGGCAGAGGAAGAGAGGGTGAGGAAAGCAAGCTAGTTAAGCAGCAGCTACAAACTCATGAATAATTAAATCCATGAAAGGAAACCTGCAAATGTGGAAGACCAACTATATATCATATATGGTTCATACTTCATTCTGCCTCTCAGACTTCAAGTCCTAAAATTTAATTGCACATTCTCTCTCCCTCCCTCTCCACTTTGCCATGTCCAGGCCAAAAAATAAAATGAAATAAAATAAAAACAAAATAAAATATTAAAAAAAAAACAGTATTCAGAAAATGTTAGTACTTTTGAATGGCTCCAAGAACTCTAACAAAACAAAAGGAGTCCCTTGTGGTTGGGGCTCTGAATACAGACATTTTCTGCATTAGCAGACAACTGTTGGCAAACGCTAGGGTCTTAGAGACATGCCCAGACTCACTACTATGGGCACAAGCCTGGGGTTGCCTCCCCCACCCATGCTTTTTTTTGTGCATTACTGAAACTATGGACTTTATCAGACACTCAAAATACAGTGTCATAAGGACCACATAACCACGAAAGGACATGAGGATCAGATGATGTCACCCTTTCGTGGTTAAAAACAGCCCAAATCCTGTAGTTTTTAACTGATGGCTTAAGCTGTCAATAGATTCCCCTGCTGCTTTTTTGCCAGCATTGCCAGCATGAGAAACCTCTGGCCATTTAAATCTTGAACTTACCCTGACAATGGCTGGACCAGCACGAACACTTCTGGGTCAGATCGAGACATCCAGGTAGGTTTTGCTCTTTTTATGACCGTCCCTGGGTTACTTGGGACCTTTAAAATGTGTCTGTGTGTGTGTGCGCGCTTTTAAAAACTTTTTAGATTTTATTTTGGTTTTTAATTTTGAATTTCCCACATGATGACATTACGCAAGATTTCAAATGAGGAAGTGAATGGGGCTCCGTTTACTTCCTCTTTATTGCTGGGAGCCTTTGCTGGGATTACAAGGCAAGTGCATACAAATGTTTTTTTATGCCGGCAAAAGAATGTTTTAAAGGGCTGCGTCCAATAAAGTCCTATGTCTTTGGAATTCCCAGTGCACCCATTTTTATTCCACCAACAAGTCAAAGCAGCATCTATGGCATTATACTGTAGGAAAATTTAAAACATTGGTTCAAGGAATCCAATTCTAAAGGCCTCATACTCTTGCTGATTAAAGCACAGGGCACCAATGGACTGATGCCACTTTGTCCAAGGTCCTCTCAAACCTCAAGTTAGCCCTGCTGCTCTGCAGAAACCCATGCAGATAAATGTAGGAGTAACTAATCAGCCATGAGTGAGCACTTTCCCCAATGTGGCACACAACAGATTCACAAAGATACATAAATATTCCCAGTCCCACATGGGCTTTTAATAGTTGCACAGGCATTTGAAAAAAGCCAGATCCAAAGGCTATAATTCAAATGCAATCTTTTCTGCAGCTTCAAAATAGCAGAATCAAACAGATGGTTGGAAATACTGATACATGAACACTTCTACTTTTTAAATAAGTGATTTCTGCTCTTGAGCTTAAATCTCATACTGAAGAGACCAGAAACAAATTGTACAGGCATTTGTTGTGGTCAAAATGATCAGGAGATGATGGAATATATTCTTACCAGCTGTATTCCACTGTCTAGTAGCAGGTTTAGCTTAATATATTATGAAAGCTTGCCAGGAATAGAACACTTGCTCAGATGTCAATAGCAAAATCAATTCTAACGAGCTTTTCAAGTTGATACTGGGGATTAGCAAATGGCTTTCTAAGCAAGATTGGGCCCTCGACACAACTGCATTAAGTGTATGTGTATTGGCGAGAAGGTGTTCTTTGCACATTCAGAAATGATCCCCCATTGACATTCACATGCAAATATTGGCAATTGCAAAGAATCTCTGAAAACGTCCAAAACCACAAGAGATATACCAGTGTATGTTGACAGTTGTCTAAACACGATATCTGAAAAACATGGGCTTGTGTATATGTGTGTGTTGGGACATTTACAAAATAAATCTAAGATTGTCAAAATTCACATGTGATTGCTTTGTGTGTATGTGTGTTGTTCTTTCAAGTTGCCTGTCAACTTATGGTGACCCTATGAATTCCATAGGGTTTTCTTAGGCAAGCAATCCTCAGAGGTAGTTTTGCCATTTCTTGCCTCTGAAATATAGCCTACAGCAACTGGTGTTCTTTGGCAGTTGGCCAGCCAAATACTAACCAGGGCTGACCCTGCTTAGTTTCCAAAATCAGAAGGGATCTGGTGCCTTTAGGGTATTTAGGCCTTGTTTGTGACTGTTGACATATACCAAATTCTGGACTATAACTGTGCTGGTGTCTCCCCTGTTTTATCATCCTTACTGTTGCCCAGGTCTCCTGGTCAATGGCAGAGTGTGGCCCCGTCCACTTATGCTATATATAGCTGTATATGTTACAACACATAGACAATTGGAAGTGAATATACTGGTATTTATTTATTCACAAGCTTTGTATGCCACATTTTGATCCAATAATCCTCAAGGATATCCCTGGGAGAAGAGAGGTGAGATCTACTCCTTCCCTCCCTTCTACCTCATCACAATTCCCACCATGGGAATGATCCTGGGGGCAATCCCAGATCTCCTCCCCTCCCTCTTCTGTCCACCCCCCCTCCTGCTGTCTCCATACACAGATAATTGAATCAGTGGATGGTGAATCAGTGGATGTGGGGGTGCTAACCAGCAATTGGAGCAGATTGGCCTTTTTGGCAGCAAGGGGAGAAGTCAGTTTCTTGAAGCCACTTCTCCTCTGACTGGGTGGGCCAGACAAGTTGATCTCTCCTTTCCCCTGATGTTCTTCCTGGGGTGATGATGATGATGATGGTGATATTTATTTATACCCCTCCCCTCTGTTAAAACAATCGGGGCAGCTTACAAAAATTAAAATACAATACAGATAAAAATCCCTAAACACCCCCCACCCCACCCTCCCCCATAAAAAATTAAACAAATATAAATTAAAAGCAACTGTCTAAAATCACCTTTAAAAACAATAAATATAATAAATAGCCAGCGGACTAAAAGAGGCCAGGATCCCCTGAGGCCGGGATCTAATTAGGAAAGGCCTGCCAAAGAGGTCTTTAGTGCTTTTTTAAAGCTACTCAGGCTTGTCATCTGATGGATCTTGTTCGGCAGGTCATTCCACAATTTGGGGGCAATTACTGAAAAGGCCCTCTGGGAGGTTGCAGACAGCCTAGATTTTGTGGCTGAAGCAAATTCCTCCCAGAGGACCAGAGTGCGTGGGGAGGATTGTATGGGAGGAGGCGGTTTCGGAGATAAGTTGGACCCAAGCCATTTAGGGCTTTAAAGGTAATAACCAACACCTTATACTGGGCCCGGAAACTGATAGGCAGCCACTGGAGAGATCTTCATACTGGAGTTATATGGTCTCTCCGAGATGTTCCCGAGACTACTCTGGCTGCCATATTTTGTACCAACTGAAGTTTCCGGACCAAGCATGAGGGCAGCCCCATGTAGAGCACATTGCAGAAATCTAGACAAGAGGTTACCAGCGCGTGCACCACAGTCTTGAGGTCCTTTACTTCCAGGGAATGGTGCAGCTGGGATGCAAGGACTACATCCTCACAATGGGCCCAGGACTTCTGGCTGAGCAATTCCCCTCCCCCAAAATCCTAATGCTGATAGTCACCTGAACAAGACTAGCAATTCATCACATTCAATGAAGATTATCCCCATCCTCCAAATTTGAAAATTAGTGCTCCCCATATACATACACAGAAATAAATGGGTGAGACCAAGTTCACAACAAAATCACCCAATTTCCTTTCTCTCTCTCACTTGGAGCAAAATACAAAATTGACAGTATCAGCATGTGAATTGGCATTCATCGACTCTTGGACATTCACTGTAATGTATATGCAATTTCTAATATGCTGTTTAGGCTGCCCTTTAGGCTCAGTGAACTAAACTGGGTCTGTTTCTAAGTATGCCTAGTAGTGCAGTGTCAGATATCTAGGATGATGTTATAATGTAAAAGAAAGGACCAAATGAAATGTCTCAATGGTCTCCAATGGGACCAGCATTCGTATTCAATCCTCGCTGCTTGAAGTGTACTGCAATTTGCCTGACTGATTGATTGTTCTTGCCATGTAAGTGATCTTGCTATTTTTTTTTTTTAAAAAAAAAATTACTGTGCTCGGGAACTTTTCAGTAGGCTAGATGTTAAGATGCTTCTGGGATCCTCTAATTGCTAGCACCTTTGCACAATAATTTATTACATCTGTCTTTAAGATTATCTTGATGATTGCTACCCAGGAAAGGTGACTTTTTCAGACTAGTAGATATCTTGTTTCTAATTCCCATAAACCTTATTGGGGGCTAAGTGAAGAGGAAGACTTTGAAGAGGCTCAATCCCTGAAAGGAAATTTTATTCAGCTTCACTCTCCTACTAAGCAGTAGCCTCTTCCTTCAAACCTTTGCCAGATAGATAAGTTGGTGCTTCCAGCAGGGCCTGAAGTAGTTTCACCAGTGAGAATAGGGATGGAAAAGAGGTTTGCTGGGTTTGCATTTCCCTGCAGGAATATCTATTTTGTACCTGTTTAGGCTGACAATGGGGATGGAGTGCATCTTGCTCAGAAACTTCATGCATTTCCAAAGCTTGCCCTCAGGTTTTTTAATGCATCAAAAGCCAAGGCTACATATGAAGAAAGCATATAACTAAGCCTGCATACATATGAAAAATGCATCCAAATGTACTGTACCCCAGGGGTGGGCATCACATTCCTGCAGGCTGCATAAAGCCCCTCCTACTCATTGGGGGAACCACCCCTTTTCAGCCCTACCAGCTGGGGGGAAAAGCCCCTAAATGGGAACTGCTTCTCCTAATAGGCTCCTGAAAGTCTTTGCTTGCCATTTGAAGGAGAAGAGGGAAGGGGAAAATCTAGTCTCCCTTTCAAGGAGTTCTAGAGCCTATGGAAACCATCTGCTTTTGAGCATCTCCCACCCTATCTCCATTTAAAAGGCATCTGGACCTTTCAAAACAACCTTCTCATGGAGACATTTTAAATCACTTGGTTTAGCTATCAGTGTCTTCCAAATCTCTGCAATGTTCCTCCCTCCTTCTATGTCTTAAATGTCTCATAAAGATTTTCTAGACATGACTAAAATTATCACAGAGCCCAGCACCATATTTTGTTCATCCATGGTCTAAAGCAATCCTTCACTGGCAAATTATTTGGTAGACTAAGGCTGCTGACACACTGCAGAAATAATGCAGTTTGATACTGCTTTAATGGCTCAATGTTACAGAATTCTGGGATTTGTAATTTTCTGAACTATTTAGACTTCTCTGTCAGAGAGCACTGGTGCCCCAGAAAACTACAAATCCCAGGATTCCATAGGATGGAGCCATGATAGTTAAAGCAGTGTCACACTGGATTATTTCTGCAGTGTGTCAGCAGCCCAAGGCTGTAATCTTTTATCCACTTCACTGGGACTAAACTGCATTAATCTCAATGAGACTTATGGCTAAGCAGATATGTACTGTATGGGAGTGCATTTTGAGTGCACTCCCATATAATGACTTCTGAGCATTTTTGTTTTCATCACCTAGAGCGTGGGAGGGCAAATACAGATGGGATGTGACCATTGTTCCTTACGTCCCCTTGCAGCCCAGAACTTTGCTTCTGGTGTGACTGGAAGTGATGTCATATCACTCCTGGTTAGATTTTTTCAAGGTTTCAGGCTGTGGGGGTAAGAGGATGCAAACTACCATGTTTTGTGGCAATTGAGGGATTTCGTGTTTGTTTCTCAACCAAATGTTTGTGTTTGGAGCTGAAAAGAAAACAACTTGGGGTGTTGTTTGGGACATTTGGTCCCTTGAGGGACCAGATGCCACAAAACAGAATGGTGGGGCACATGAGCTCATCAAGCTGCATTTTTCCCACCTCTGTCCTAGGGGAAGTAAGAGAATTGTTTATGAACATTCCCAGTCACTTCTACCACATGAGCTTTAAAGGCACATGAGGGGATGGGGTGTCAATCAGTGCTTGTCAGTGTTGTTAATCTACCTGTGGTGTCTCTTCTCTTCTCTGCTCTTCTCTTCTCTTCTCTTGCCTAAGGCAAGATATTTTCCAGTCTACCATGCACTTACTGATCCACATCTATATTGTCTTCTTCATGTGGTAACTGAATGAGTGAATTATGTGCCTAAAACTGTAAATAGAGGAAGATGTCTTGATATGAATCAACTCTAAACATGGTAAGACAACCCTAACAGTCATTGCCTGACATTCTCGTTTATTCAACTCACATGGCATATGTTTATAAGGACCCAACACTGTGATTCATGATGTTTAGCAAGTAAGACCGCCACTGAGAAGGTTACCACCTTCAGTGATTTCTTAACAAATGAAATTCCTGACTTTGCATATATTAGTGGAGTAGAACACGATGATCGTTTAAGACCATTATTGAGCCAAATGTCTTCCTATTTGGTTCTTGGCTTTATTATGAATTAAAAGAGGATCAAAGAGGTGATGGTGCATCAGGCAATGTCTTTAAGAGAGCAAGCTTCAAATAAGATGTTTTTAAAGAGTAAAAGCCAGAAAAGTTGACTCTTGGATAGCAAATCAAGTATTACAGGTTAGACAGCTGTTCTTGCTCTTAAGCATCATCCCATCTTTTGCAAGTCTACTCTTTTTTTTAAAAAGAAAAGTCAATGAGCAAATAGTTCAGAAAGTGCTTGTGTGTAGTCAATGAGAAACACCTACCATCCAGTACTGCTGAAAAACAGTGCTAAATCTAAGTGTGGACACATTGGAGATTTTCAGATGGGTTCAATATTCCATGGCAGGCATGGAACAGGGTCAAGAAAGGGTCCCCCCTTTTGGATGATGTTGATCCATTCCATCCTGCTCCTGTCCAGCCCCCATGCAGCTCCTGGAATATTCTATTCACAATGAAGCATTGTGAACAGATCACCTATTCCGTGTCTGTCACAGAATCAGGGGTGTGGGAAAAGAAGCCTTGTTCCTATTGTGAGATGATATCCGTGGGGGAGAGGTCTGTTCCCAGCACTTCTAGGCACTATCAGGACATCCAGGTAAGTGGTATCATTTTCCCCCCTTCCCCAGGTTACTTGTATTTTTTTCTGTGTTTTTGTGCTTTGTTTCCAGTTATTATTATTATTATTATTATTTATATACCACCCCTCTATGAAACACAATGGCTTACAACAATTAAAATATACATCCATACCCTCAACCCCACCCACCCTTAATATACAATTAAATAATTTAAGAATTAAAACATAGTTAAAAATACAAAAAATGAAAATAATCATAATAAAAAAAAACAATGGGCCATGGCCGTGGCAAGATCAGGACAAGCTAGATAAGAAATCTGTCTTAAGAGCTTTTTTAAAGCTATTTAGCGTGCTAATATGATGGATCTCATCCAGCAGGCCGTTCCATAATCTGGGAGCAATAGCTGAAAAGGCCCTCTGGGAGGTTAAGGAAAATCTAGTTTTTAAAGATTGTAACAAATTCCTCCCAGAGGACCTGAGTGCACTGGGAAGATTAAATGGAAGGAGGCAGTCCCAAAGATAGGTTGGACCCAAGCCATTTAGAGCTTTAAAGGTGATAAGCAACACCTTGTACTGGGCCTGGAAACTAAAGGGCAGCCAGTGGAGTGATCTTAAGATTGGTGTTATATGGTCTCTTCTAGATATACATGAGACTGGTCTGGCTGCCATATTCTGTACTAGTTGAAGTTTCTGGACCAAGCACAAGGGTGGCCCTATATAGAGTTTGTTACAGAAATCAAGACGGGAGGTTACCAGAGCATGTACCATGGTCTCAAGATCCCCAACTTCTGGGAAAGGGTGCAGCTGCCATATCAGCCAAAGCTGATAACAGGCACTCCTGACCGTCACATTTACCTGATTCATCATCTGGAGCGACGGGTCCAGGAGCACTCCCAGACTGTGAACATAGTCCTTGGAGGAGAGTGTGACCCCATCCAGGACTGGAGGATGTATCCCAATGCCTGGGTTTGGGGCTGCTACCATGAGTACCTCCATTTTATCTGGATTCAGCTTCAATCTGTTTTCCCTTATCCAGTCCATTACTGCCTTAAGACAATTATAAAGAGAAGAGATACCATCTGGAGTCAGAGCTGAAGACCGAGGAATGGAGAAATATATCTGGGTGTCATCAGCATACTGATAACACCCCGCCCCATGACTCCAGATAATCTCTCCCAGCAGCTTCATGTATATATTGAATAGCATTGGGGACAGGATGGCACCTTGTGGGATGCCACAATTAAGCTCTTTCCCTGCAGAGCAACTGTCCTGAGCATCACCCTCTAGAATCTGCCTGAGAGGAAGGAACAGAACCACTGCAATGCAGTGCCTCCAATTCCTAGCCTTCTCAGGCAATCCAAGAGGATGTCATGATCTATTGTGTCAAAAGCTGCTGAGAGATCCAGTAGCAGCAACAGGGTCACACTACCCATGTCGATGATCAGGCAAAAGTCGCCAGCCAAGGCAACCATGGCAGTCTCAACTCCGAATCCTGCTCTAAAGCCAGTTTGAAATGGATCTAGATAATCAATTTCTTCCAAGACAGCTTGTTGTTGGAGAGCAGCTGCCCTCTCGATAACTTACTCAAAAAAGGTAGTAAGGAGACTGACCTGTAGTTCTTCATATCCAGAGGGTCAAGGGATATGATATTTTAGGAGCAGTCTAACTGCCGCTTCCTTCAAGCAAGATGAAACATGACCTTCCCTAAGGGATGCATTGATGATATCCCTAAGGAACATCCTCAAGGTGTCACACACACCCCCTGGACGGGCAGCCACGAAAGGCAAGTGTCAAGAAGGCAGGTAGTCTTCCTCACTCTACCAAGAAGCTTGTCCACGTCATCAGTACTTACAGACTGAAATTGATCCAGTATAACCTCATCAACAGAGTTACTGGACACCTTGTCAATCGAATCTGCTACAACCCCAGCGTCCACATCTGCTCTTATCTGAGAGATTTTATCTTCAAAGAAGTTGGCAAATGCATCACCGCAGGCCGTTGTCTGGTTTAGTAATGAGTTCTGCACAGGTAGAACCTGTGTCAGTTCCCTCACCACCTTAAACAGCTGTGCTGGGTGAGACTCTGCAGACACGATACATGCAGAAGAGAAGGATTTCCTTGCTGCATGCATTGCCTCTCTATAGGAACAAAGAAAGTTCCTATATGACTCCTGTCAGACAAGAGTCGAATTTTTCACCAGACACACTCTAGTCGTTGTCCAACCCGCTTCATCTTCCTAAGTTCTTCAGTATACCATGGATGGCAATTAAATGCGGGTTGGAGAGGACTCTTGGGAGCAATCGTGTCGATAGCCTTGGTAAGATCGATGTTCCAAGTATTGCCCAAGGCTTCAACAGAATCACTGGCGTTACCAACCAATAACCCCTATAACGCTTTCTGGAATCCAATTGGTTCCATTAGCCTTCGAGGGTGGACGATTCTAGTAGGTCCTCCATCCTCAATGAGGTTGACAGTGGCTCTGAGTTCAGCCTTGATCAGGAAGTGATCCGTCCATGACAATCTGGTGGTTTTAGTCACCTCCGCCCATGGATATTCCTGTTCTGTACTAAAGACTGCATCGAGGGTAAGACCCACATAATAAGTGGGCCCGTAGACCAATTTAGATAGGTCTATGTTTGTCATGGACTCAATGAACTCCCAAGCCGCACCTGATAGATTTGACAAGCTTGTCTCAAGTGGGATGTTGAACTTGCTGAGAACTAACAGTCTGGGCGACTCCAACAACAACTCCAAGACCAGTTGTCTCAGCTCGGTTAGGGAATCTGTTAGACAACGGGGTGGATGGTATACTAACAGAATCCCCAGACTCTCCCTGGTCTTCAGGCTCAGGTACATACATTCAAAGTGGGACAGGTGTCCTGGTCAAGGTAAGGTTATTTTTATGAACCAGAGCCACTCCACCCCCTCACCCACTTCCCCTTACCTGCTCACTAACCGAGTACCCGGCTGGGAGGGCCTGCACCCAAGTTATGGCGCTGTCCTCTCCCAGCCAGGTCTCAGTTTTGACCTTTGGGGGGTATTTTTAAATTTGCCATGCGCCCATTCTCACGTGCGAATGGGCGGGATTTCATTTGCCGGTTATAATTATAGCCTTACGATGGCTGCATTTATGAATGTCCACGAAGGGAGGGGGAGGATGTTCCTGTCATGGAATGAAGGTAAGTGTGCAAATATTTTGCTTCTATTCTGTGGCAGGAACGCGGATGGAGGTGGCGGGGCAGGAATGGGGTATTTGGCCCCGTCTGGATGTCCTTAGGGACTGAAATAGTTTCCTTCAAACTACTGATGGACAGATATGAAAAGATGTGGAATAAAACAGGGCCACCTCATCTTGACTCCTTCCAGCTTGTAAGACAGTTGCTGAAATCCCCTCATTAAGGATTCTGGAGGCAGGTCAACTTTTGAATCTGATCATCCTATATCAGGCAACCATTGCAATACATTTCACAAAATCAAAACAGACATTAGGCTGGCTTGTAGTTGAGATGCTTTGTCAGTTAATTGAACAATCAGTGTTTCTATAAAGCAATGATGGGAAACCTCAGGCTCATGAGATTCCACATCCAACTTGCACATTTCCTCATTCATTGTAGATAAGATATAAGGGGAAATGTAAAAGCCAGGAAGCTGTTGCATGGAACTGAACTAAGCTTTGCAGCTGCAGTGACAGGCATAGGGTTGAGCTGTACATTTTACGCCTGAGAGCTGTTGCACCTTTATAATGGAAGCCACCCCCACCACTCCTCAGTTCTGGATTGAGACTCAGCAATACTGTTGGTAATCTTCTGCCTCTTATCATTGTCAGCATCATGCAAAAATGACTTGCCTATTCTGGCAGGGAGCAGAAGAGCAGAGCCCTTTTGGACTTTTGTATCACACAGGAGACACTGCATCTGGAATGCCAATATGTCCAGGTTTTGGTGTATCATCTTGGTGCTCCAGGAACCATGTTGTGACCAGGACAAGAAGTAATAAGCAGTGGGCTGAGGAAGGGATAACTGATGCATTAGGTTAATGCTGCAATGGGGCATTTCACACTGCTTCAGTGAAATGAAAACAACCATATTCTCATTCAGCAGGATTTTTCTGACCCAAATGTACAGAGGGCTCACAGTAAATTTAAAATTATGGCTAAAACTGGGGTTTAGCAGTGAGGCTTAATGTACACTTACCATGTTTCCTGAATTCCAGTTCCCCTGCTCCCAGGGTCATCCTACCTTCCTGCTTCCAGGGTCATCTTACCTTCCTGCTTCTTAGCATCCTGGGTGGTTCACCAAAACAAACAAACAAACAAACAAAAACAGCATGGGACTTTCTTGGGGCCCAGTATGATACACAGCCTGGGGAAAAAGGTACTCCAGTGGCAAAGAAGTAATATATGTGTTGGGATGTCTGTTAAAAAAATGTACATGGCAACTGACTGAAATTTGGGGACACTGTTTAAACTCTTCATGTGGCAATGTTTTTGAACACCTGCATTGTTCCTTTAGATCTTCATGGACTTTGCAACAAAAAAAAATGACTCTGGAGGCCTAAAATGCCCTGTCCTAGTCCATTGTCTCAGCAGTCTGCAACTTTTCAATCAAGCATATCATCACATGGCTAGGGCTTTGATTACATAGCTGCCTTCAAGGAGGCTTAAGCATATGGTTATAAATGCTTGACTGAGCTGGGTGCTCAGTACCTAGTCTTGGTGGGAGATTTAAGAAATTATCTTGATTTATTTAATAAATAATACAATGCCGCTGGATCCTGTCATTCGTACTATGTAACAGCTGACCACATCACCCTATCTAAGTAGTTTGGACAGCAAAATAAAATTGTACAAGCCTAACAGAGTTTATTTCCTAACTCATGTTCTCTTAGAAAATGGTCTAGGAACCAGCTTGTCATTGTTTGGACTACTTTGGTCAAACATCATTCTAACTGTTCCTATTGTTGTAAAATAGTGATTCTCTTTTCTTGTGGTTACAAGTGGAACCTGCAACAAAATGCTACTGTGTGGAGTGCTGCTGTTCAGAATTCCCACAGCCATGCCCTCATACATGATACTCCATTCCATTTTCCCCTGCCCCTTTCTCGCTTGTTTTCAAGTTTTCCACACAGTAGACAATGGGTCTACTGTGCTGACTGAGCATGGAGTTATTTTTTTTTCTTGCAGCATGTGGCACGATTTGTGTATATAAGATTCAGTCCTCACGAGAATGAGCTCACATAGTAGGGGTGGGGAGCCTGCATATATTGTTAGACTCAACCTTCCATAATTCATGATAACTGGACATTCCATCGGGGGATGATGGTAGTTAGAGACCAACACTATTTGTGGGGAGCTATGAACTGCCCATCTGCAGTACAGTAGGAGATTCAGTTCCTGGACTTACCCCACAGGGGTTCAGTTCCTGGACTTACCGCAGATACCGGAAACTGTGGATAACAGCAAATACCATTGAAAATAATGGGACTTCCTGTTTAAAATACCATAGAGTTGCCTTGGAGGACCTAGAAAATGTCTAGAGATGATGCCTCTCTAGGCATATTCTAGGAAAATTATATGATATGTGTTCTGTTTTGTGTCCCATGGATAACTGAAACCATGGATATTGGTTCCATGGATACAGGGGTCCTACTGTGTATAGGATGTCTGTCCATTTAGTATTGTGCAACTCAAGAGTAACTAGCTGTTGGGCAATATGCCTGAAAACTCTGGATATGTCTTATTGGTCTTCTTAACTTTCATGGTACCTGAGGGAGAAAGAGAGTTTTAGTGTGTTCTTCCTCTTCAGTTAAATCCTTCAGGCAAGAAACTGCCCAAAGTTACATCAATTGTAGTCTCATAAAAATTCATCCCAACTACTAGGACACAGAGGAGGAAACTGGCAACTTAAAGGATACAGAGTTATGGAGAAAAGAACACATTCCCCACATCACCACCACCACAGCCGTGTTTGAAAATTATGCC
The DNA here is from genome assembly GCA_030847615.1 of Gambelia wislizenii. Classification (NCBI taxonomy): domain Eukaryota; kingdom Metazoa; phylum Chordata; class Lepidosauria; order Squamata; family Crotaphytidae; genus Gambelia; species Gambelia wislizenii. The sequence continues at coordinate 204,816,488 of JAUMIR010000001.1, forward strand.
ACAGAGTTTTTCTCAACAAGACATCCAGTAACAACTTTACTTATTTATCTATGAACTAAGTTAATAGAACTGATTTAAGTAATATTTTCTTTTGCATGTTTAGTTTAATACTTTTCTTTTTCAGAGATGGAGGGAAAAAAAGAGAGATCTTTTGTTTTGAAAAGGATCTGCTGGAAACCACTTGCAATAAGATTTCATTGATGCATGTTTTATCCAGTAAATTTTGCTTGCTGTCTTTGTGATCTGCTTGCAGTGCTAGTGAAGATGATTGTTGATGGACTCCTTGCCAGTATCTGGCCCCTGGAAATACAGATCTTGCCTCCTATGTGTGCCAGCCGCATAAAGGATGTTGCACCAAAAGAAAGATACTCAACATCTTTTTGAATACATGCTTGTGGCAGGATGGTTGCTTAGACATTGGTCTTCAAATGAACTTATGGGCCTTAGCAGCTCATTCAAGTACATGTATAACTTCTTGAGTATCTGGACTCTCTAAAACACTAAAAAAAAATGTGGGGCATGGAGAGGTCTTTGCTATTCTTTCCCGACATCTCCAAATGAGCTGTAAAGAGTTGCTTAAATCCTAACCTTGTATCAAGAATGGCAGCTGAAACATAAGTTAATATATACAGTTTGGTATGTGTGTGCGCAGGAAGGGGGGATAACACACAAGCTCAGATCTTGTATTGTCAAGGTGATTGGTCTGTGATGCATAAAGTCTTCTCCTCTGGAGGATATTAGACTGCAATTCCCATCCATCTAATCCAGTAGAGGACTGTTGGGAGCAGCAGCATTATCCAAATTACTGGGGTTTCATGGGAACACCAGTCGCATCAGATTTTAAAATGGGGAATTTTAACTAGCTCAATATGGCAGCAAGAGGCCAGGTAACTATGGGATCTTTTGACCTATGTATACTAGTACTAACTGATGAGACTCATAGCCAGGAAATAAAATAAGATGGTTTTTATTCACAAATAATCTCGGAAGCATTCACACCAACACAGCCTTCAAGCAATCACACAAGGCTATTGAAGAAAATAGAAAGTATTGGGATAGAGAAATAGAGGCTGGAATGATGGGCTATACTATACTTCTTCAAAGAACAGAGATTCATGTAGCAAAAGATACTCAGATGGAGCTCTGAGAGTCACATAGAAGACAGTCAGTTGCTTGCTGGGAGATGCCACCCGTGCCTTTCCTGTGTGTGAATGTGTGTAGGAAAGGTTCAAAATGTGAGTTTTAAAGAAGCAATTCAGTTTGTTGAGACACAGAAAGGAGGTGGCAAGCACACGGCTGTGCTTTTCTTTGGGCCGTGAAGAGACATGGGGCGAAATGTGAGTTTTAAAGAAGCAATTCAGTTTGTTAAGACACAGAGAGGGGAGTGGCAAGGGGGGACTTTGCTTGTGTGTGCTCACAGCATGGGGCTGTGATTTTCTTTTGCCTTAGACCCTCAGAGGCTGGGGGGGGGCGACGTTGGTTGCTTGCTGGGATCTTCCCTGTATGTTTATGTGTGCAGGAAGTTTTCCTTCTTAAATGCTCAGAGGCTGTGTTGAGGGGAGCAGGGGAGGGAAAGGAATTTCCGCAAATACATAAAACTGCAAAAGTCAAAGCCACAGATGTAGAGACAACTGTATATGAAATATAGCCAATTTATGAATTATTGGAAGGGTGGGCATGTAAGGACAGGTAACAGCAGTTCAACAATATCTGGAGAAGCAGACTTAGCCCACCTCTGATGTAGGGGTAGATGGCTCAGTCTCTTTCCAGTCTATTTCAGTTGTTCAGTTGTACACATTATGGATCGTAAATATGTACTCTAAGAAGCTTAATGGGAGGAGCAGAGCTTTGCCTAGCCCTATTTCATCTGCACAGCAATTCTTTTGTTGTAGGCTGAAAGAATGGGTTAAGCCAAGAACACTTGTTGAGTTTCATGCTCCCACATGACCATCTATTTTAACCACTACACCACATGCAGATAGATACAATATTGAATGCTATGTGTTCAGGGTGAAGAATATGGGCAGAGTTGCCTGAATCCTGTCTGTGATCCCAACTAGAGCTGACCCTTTGGATCAGTTGTTAAGTGTTGAGCCACCTTTCATATAAATCCCATTGATCCAATGTGTCTACTGTATTTGAGACAACAAATAGAATTTAGACTGGTGAATGCTGCTAGGCATGAAAACAATCCTGAACTATTCCCCAACTGCCCAAGATAAGCTAAACTCTTCAGGACCAGATATAAACAATGGCTAAATCCTTGCTCTTTATGATTCCATTATCTTTCCAATGAGGGTTCCAGCCTTGAGTGAAAGGGTGGAAAATTTCAAAAACTATTAGTTCTCTTCTCTTCTCTTCTTCTAGGCTATGCTTATGAGACTTGCGGAGTTGTGGGAGAGGCAGTAGTTTTCTGGATGTCACCTTCAATTAAAGTTTACCAGCTGAAGTAATCACAGAAGGACTGGTATTTCACTTCACTTCACTTTTAATTTGCTCGGGACCAACAACCCTCCATGTTACTGCTGTCTCTTGATTGAATTTAGAAAGAATGCTTGGGATGAAAAGGTAATCCATTAGAAGCAAATATCCTGTGCTGCCCCGCACATTGCTCACTTTCTTACTAAGTTATTACAGCATATCCAATTATAGATAAAGTGAAAGCTACAAGATTAGTGGCTTTTTCACTGTACACAATAATGGCCATACTTCCCAGCTTTGTATATAGAGACAGATGCAATTGAACTACAATTACATCCTTTCCAAAAATTAGGTGGTTGTTTTGCTGCATAACAAGAAGAGTCTCTCTTGGTTCATTAACACTAACCTTGGCACTCCTCGCCACCACTTTCCTTTCCATTTTGGGGGGCAGGGGGAATATTCTTCAGCATGTTGTTGCAGCACAGTAGCTAAGAATCTGAGACGAGGAATTCTACTTGAAATTTTGCCCCAACCATAAATCCAGTAGGTGGCTTTATGAAAGTGACTGTTCTCTTAGCATCAGCCTCTTCTCTGCAACAGAGGGATATTTAAGACTGGGCTACTTTACCAAAAACCCTTTAACATTATACAGTTATAGCACTATCACTCCACCTTAACTTCCATGGCAACATCCTCTGGGATCCTGGACTTTGCAGTTTAGGAAGGGTAATTTAGAATTCTCATATGCAGCAATGACATTAAAAATGGAATCATAGTGCAATAATTGTGTAGTGTGAAAGGTGAAATTTTGTAGTGTGGCAAGAATTACAGAGCAAAGCTTACAAGTTAAAATAAGTGATTACATGTCATAAATTCTCCTTTTTTTCTAATAAGAAATGTATAGCTGTGCTACATTATAGTTGCAGTTTAATGAGGGATAGATTTGTCAGGATGTTGGGACATACAGTAGATTTGTCCTGTAAAGAGCTGAGATGTCAGAAACAGAGCTGCAGAGTTACCTAGCTTGGTAAATGTATCAATATTGACTGAGCCCAGGAACTGAGCTGGTGCAGAGCTGACTGGGGGAGGTGCTAGGATCTCTGCAGAGCTGGGTATTTAGGTTTGTCCTATAGAGTTGAACTAAGCAGTTCTGTGTTAGATTTCAGAGAGTGAAGATGTTTTCTTTTGAATGTTGTATATATCTGTAAGTAGTCTCTATCATGTTCAAGTAAAGAACAAAAACATTCTATACACAAAGCCTGTGTCTGTGCCTTTATTCTGATGCCTGAAGGAACAACACTCTGCTGTTGATTTTTGCTGCCTGGGACCTGTTTAGGTTCCCAGTGCATGCTACAACCCCTGCAAAGTTTCACTCCTTTTGTGGTGTAACGGTAATGTTACACAGTTGTGCAGGCATGGCGTCATCAAAAGTGGAAGAAGAATATTGTATGATTCAAGTACTGGCTTGGGTTTAACTCATCCTGCTTTGGGGCACTGGGGTGAAGAGGAAGAGGTGTGTTTTGTCCCACAGGTCAGCTGTTTATGGCATTCAGATTTTTTTCAAAGAAATTGTTTAGCAAGTTTGGAAAACCTGAAAAAGTAGAGAGTTTACTTTTTAAAAATGAAGAGTAGCTCACTGTTGGGAGGTGGGAAGCTTGGCAGAATATCTTTGCAAGAGATTGCTGAATAATTTTTAAAAGGAGAATAAAAATAAAACTCATAAGTATTTTTTAAAAGTAATCCTCTGAGCTTTTTTACCAAGACAATCTACATGAAGGACCTTAAACCTAGCACACTATGTGAAAGCGAATATTGTGAACTGCCTAGGAATAATGCATTTCTGAAAAGATGCCCAGAAAAGACAGCAATTAGTCTGACTGGGCAATTTTTAAAACACGCAGCCAAATCTTGAGTCGAAACATGGTAAGTCAACATTTTTGGCTAAGAAATAACCAAAAAGATTTAAAAGAAAAATCATGTTTTTCTATTGCCTGGGAAGGTAGCCAGCACTGCCCAATGGGAGGGAAGAGAGAAAGTGAGTTGTTGTTTTTAATGTGTCTAAACTGTAAAGATCATGGAGTGCCCTCCTAACTCAGTCCTGTTGACTGAGACTAGATAAACTAAGCACTTCTATAACTTCAGCAGTGTTGTGATCAATTTGCTGGTGCACCACTCTGGGGAACAAGCTGCTTTACCCCCTTGATTGCAATGATAAATCCATCATTATGTTCAGTGCAGTGGAAACAGTTCTGAGTCTTGCCATTTGTGGCACATCTTTTGTATGGCAGGCTCATAGTAAATCAGTCTAACCCAAGCTGACAATGATTGATTCTGAGCAAAATGTCATGGGCAATCAAATCCTCTGGTTGTTTTTCTTTTTGTCCTCTTTTCCCCGTCATCTTTTACAAAGAGAATAGAGTTAATACCCTGAGACGAATGAAATTCAAACTGGAATAAAATGGGGATCTCATCAATAGTTTTGATGGGGGAAGGGGGAATGCATCATCATCAATAATTTATCCTACTCTCACCCCCCTCTTGAAATGAAATGGCACAGAAAAAACCTATGTTCCTTTCTGTCACTAAGCATGGATGTGAAGTCCAAAAAGAAATTTAGGCCACTTCAGATGTGAGAGAAAGAGAAAATTTTAAACCGAAAGATGATAGAAAGGCTTTGCTTCTTATCCTCTGACTGTATGTGTGTATATGTATGACTATCTATCTATCTTCACACACATATGCGCGCACGTGCACACACACACACACACATAATGTAATGGGATCCTAATCTTGATTGGTATCTGAAGTGATTCTGCACTATAGCTAATAAATATGATAAGTTATACTAAGCCTTCTCCAGTTTTTGCATGGTTCTCTAAATCTGATTCATGAAGAGTATCATCACTGCCAATAGGATACTATGAATGTATAGAGGAGACCATAGAACCAGCACTTAGGAGTTTACAGCCTCCACTTACATTTTACTATACAGTGGTCTGCATTCTGCTGAAAATACTCAAATGCTACTTTCAGATGCTCTTTAGAAATGAGTCTATGCAAATACAAGCCTGTCACAACAATAAAGTTATTTAATTGTTTGTATGCACAACAGGTTTACTTCCCAAATTAATGTTTAGTGGTTTTGAAAGGTATATGAAAAATATACTCTGAGAAATTAAAATTATATTTAATGGGGAAAAGCTTCTGTTGTCTCTTCTTCCTTCTCCTCTTCTTCTTCCCCCTCCCCAAATATTTTTCATTGAGAAAAGTGGGATGCGTGTGTTTGTGAGGGTAAGTATAAACAAGAGAAACCAGTAGGATAGTATAGAAAAGCAAGTGCTCATTTGTGAAACATCAGAGAGGTTTACTATAACAAATCGAAGCTGGTTCTAGTGCTGCAAACTGAAGGTATCCTGTCTTGAAGAGAAAAGTCCTTCAATTTGCAGAACTTGCAATTCAGCAAAGCCTTTTGTAAACAGAAGGCAATTCGTATTGATTGCCCCTTTCCCTTTGCCACATGAACCTCCCATCTTACATCCTACCTTACATGTTGTTCTTGGAACTCATAACTATTCTTGTCAACAATGAAAACAGTTTTTTCTGCCCCCCCAAAAAGTTGCTGGGGAGGGGGGATTGCAGGGTTTTTGTAGAAACAAATATGTTTCCCCTCCCTCTCTGGCTTTTCTTCACAAACGAAGATTCAGGAAGGACTCATCCTGCGCTTTCTGCAAGCGTGCTGATGACTAAAAAGGCCAATCCGAGATAAACAAGTCCGGTTGCAGAAAGCACAGCAGAAGGTCTCCTTGGGTGATGTTTTTGGGTTGTGATTCTTTCTGCATTGTCGTTTCTCTTCAAGAAACATCCTAAAACTGGGGTGGGTGTCAGGGATTGTAGAAACCATGTGTGGAAATTTTAAAATGAAAAGGAGCAATGCCCAGTAGGGGCCAGTAGAGAGGGCTATGAGTGCAGCTAGTGTTTTCTGTACTGCTCAGGGCCTAGTGTGTGGGAGTTGCTGCAGTACTGTTTGTAGACTCATTTTCATGGGAAAGGATTGTACAGACTGTGAGCTTGGGCACAGTTCTGTGGGTATGAATGTATAACCAAGCATATTGTATATAAATAGCAGTGCAGTCCCTTGTCTCATCCCCTTGAATCTTTGTCAGTCTTGCTGTCATGCATCATGTATGCTTGTATGGATCCTCATGGATCAACTCTGTATAATATTCTGCTATACTCTAGTAAAGACTTGTAGATTAGACACACACTGTGTGAAAGTGCTTTATTAGCAGTCTTATGTATGCCACATGTGCCTACACCTATAGTGCAACTTGACCCTCTGTACATGACCAGAAGGAACTAGCACACACACCTTGTCAGGGGGGATTGAAAGATGTGCAAAAACTTTCATAATCTTACTCTTTAGGGAGAAAACTTTTGAAAGTATTTGTTCTTGTGTGCAAGAATGAAATAAGAGATCTACATATTTACTCCAGAGAAGGTGCAAGTGGCAGAAGGAGGAACCAGCAGAAATTGCTCTCCCTTCACTTCTGTTCACAGCAGTAGTCCTTGCCAGGTCTCTGTGTGTAGATCTAATTCCATGCCAGGGGTTTAGGATGCAATCCAATACTCATCACCTCCATTGAACTAAACAGGGCTTACCTCTGTAATCAGATCAAAGTATTTTAATAAATAAACAAACAGCCCACCATCTTGGGAAAGGTATCTCACTCATTCACTCACCTGGATATTAGCCAATCCAATCCAAAAGGCTTAGAATGAGAAATAATAGCAATGCATCAGCAAAACCAAATAATCAGTTTGAAAATTCAGTGAAAGTTGCCTTCCTTTCCATGATTTACCACAGAGTCCCAAAGGCCACACTAAAAAAGTATCTTTGGTGGGTCTAAAAGATCAGAGAAGTTTTGTAATGAAAACCTTGCACGGTACCTGAAAGAGGATATAGCACTACAGCAAATGTCACATCTCTAAGGGCTCATCTCTAAGGGCTTCAAGGATACACTGGCTCCCTGTCAGCATGTCCTGTTCAGGGATCAGGCCCATTCCTCTGCCATTACCTACACAAAACAAGCTGGAGTCCAGACAGGCATGCCGGCCTTTCCCTGCAGATACCACTGCCGCCCACTTCATACTCTCTGATGTGAGCAAGGCCCCCTTGGTCACATACTGTGGTCCCCCTTCCTGGCTTCAGAAGAGTGAGGCAGAGGACAGCTGCAGTGATGGCCTGGCATGCCGGAACAGGCTCCTGTGATCATGTGGGGCCCAACATTTTGTCCTTTGGCTGGAACAGATTTATACAGGTATCTATATATCTATATATTATATAGATATATTGCTCTTAGGTATGTTGCCATTTCCAGTGTGCTGATTGGTTGTTTAGAAAACTGGCCAACCAATCAAAGCTCTGTTGGGCAGCCAATCATCAAACTGGGGGCAGGAACATGTAGAAGTTCCAGTACTTTCTAAACATGCTGGCGCAAAGGGGGTGTGAGTAGCATTGGGGGATGTGGTGTGTGTAGCGTGTGCCTGTGTGTGCGGGGGGCATGGGGGGGCATGAGCCTGGTGGGTGGCAGGGCTGGGGCACCTGGCATTGAGGGTGGGGTGCGCACCTGGTGGCGGGAGGAGTGGGCAGCATGCATCCAGGGTGGGGTGGGGGTGTGTGCCTGGTGTTGGGGAGGGGGAGGCAGGGGTTAAGTTTGAAGGTGTATGTTACACCAAGTATAGCTAGTTATTTTAAAATGTCTTATCAGACCCTACCCTGTCTTCCCCCCATCTTAGCCCCAGGTTTGCCCTGGGGTCATCAGGACTGCCTGGGGGTAAAACATCATCAGGACTGCAGGGCTCCAAGATGAGGGCAAGATGGGGTAACTTGCCTGTATAGACAGGCCCTAAGTTTCTAACTACTTTAAATTGGATGAAACAGAATCAGGATGATTTGAAGATTCAGAAGTTTCCTATTGTGTTTCTTTTTTTATATGTGTATTTTGCCAAATAAAGATATATTTTAAAAAGTTTCGTGAATCAAAGCAAGGACTATTCAAAGTAAGCTGAAACTGAACCTTTATACACCTGAAGACCTCTTAGGAATTTGGATGTAGAAGATGCAGGACACAGAAAAAAAATGGATATACTCTTCCCAAGCTCTCTGGAGAAAGACAGATACAGAGTGAGATGAGGAAGGTAGACGAAGAAACTATGTTGATATGTGACTGACAATCCCATCTTCAAGCCACAGTGAATAGTTTTACAAGGGTAATGGTATCACAGTGCTCTGGTATGTGGATGTTGAAAAGTAATATATCACAGGATTAGTTTTTCTCTCTCTCAACAGCAATAATAATAATAATAATAATAATAATTAATATTATTATTTTTACCTCACCCCTCTGTTAAAAACAATCGAGGCGGCATACAACATAGAGAGTTTATATTAAGAGAGTTTTGGTGGGACCCATGAGACTTCAATGAATGTAAAGAATAATCACAATTTTCTTTTAAATTTTCATTCTTTTGCAAAAATGGTTACCTTGAGAGATCCAAACACCCTGTTGAAAAAAAGCACCAAACATCATGAAAATTTTCATCCTTGAGCAACAACAAAAAGACCACCACATTGGGTGGTTTTGTTTGCTTGTTGGTGATTTTTGCATGTGTGTAAATCCAGTATTCTTCATATTTTCTTCCAAAAGAGAAATCTGGAAGAAAATAATTGAAAATGTGCCCCCAAAAATCTCTTTTATCACAGAGGAAATTTAGGGTCTGACCCCACCATCATTGTGTGCAAAAATGAAATAAATTAAGGCTGAAATCCTTCATTGTCAGAAGTAACTACAACAGTGGTGCTTCATTGTCTCATTAGGTCTGACCTACCTTTTCAGCCTTGCAGCTCCCCAACCAAAGTATTTCTGAGGTGCTTCAGATTGGGGTGCTGGGAAATTATGCTTGCAGCTCTCCCCTTGCCACAGGACACATCAAGAACAGGTGGCTGGAGATACCCCTCAGGATCCTGCCACAATTGCTTGTTTCAATGTGCCCTCTGGGCAGAGAGTGCGGCAGATATCGTTTCCTAGTGCCCCAATCTTCAGAACCCCAGAAACCCTTCAGTTGGGACTCTACTAGGCTGAAAAAGTAGGCTTGGGGAGGGGGGTCACGTATGGTTGCTAATGACTGTACACACAAATCCTCAGTAGTTACAATATAATCTATTGTATAGTACATAATACCATACAGCCTGGTAACCCCCCCCCCTCTCTTGCCTTTCTTCGCAAACAAAGATTCAGGAAGGACTCATCACATGCTTTCTGCAAGCGTGCTGATGACTAAAAAGGCCAATCTGAAATAAACAAGTCCGGTTGCAGAAAGCACAGCAGAAGGTCTCCTTGGGTGATGTTTCTAGGTTGTGATTCTTTCTGCGTTGTCATTTCTCTTCGAGACTTGTTCGGCGTGAGTTCTCAAATAAGGCTGCAGCATTGTGGATAGTGCGTCTCCATGCCTCCCGATGTGAAGCCATGGTGGACCATTGTTGATGATCAATTTGGCTGAGCCTGAGATGTTGCTTCAGGGAGCCCTTGTATCGCTTTTTTGGAGCGCCCCTCTTACACTGACCCATGGCGAGTTCACCACAGAGTAGTATTTTGGGGAGGCGATGGTCCTCCATCCTAGAAACATGTCTTGTGATCTCTGCTTGCTCAAGGACAGCAACATTCATTACGTAATCAGTCCAGTGTATATTTAGGATTGTGCGTATACAGTACTGATGAAAGCGTTCGAGGAGTTGTAAGTGGTGGCTATACAGGAAATGGAAAAAGTTACAGCAAGACACTTATGGAAAGCTGTTATGGAAAACTGTTGATAGTGGAAGCTCAGATCTGAATTTCTAAGGACTTTATCAAACCAGCCCCTTAAAGCATCAATTTTTATGCCAGCAAAAGAACACTCCCCCCCCACTGCCTTTACTTTGCTTTCCTGGCAAAGGTTTTCCCGGCAATGAAAAAGGAAGTGAACAGAGCTCTGTTCACTTCCTCCTTTGAAATCCTGCAGATTATTGTGAGACTTCATAGTGCAGGAATTTTTTTAAAAAAACAAAAATAAGACAGAAAAACTTTTTAAAAGCACATAGACAAAATTAAAAGCTTACAAGTAACCCAGGAAGGGTCATAAAAGGTGCGTCACTTACCTGGATGTCACAATCTCACACGGAAGTGTTTGTGCCAGACTGGCCATTCTCATTGCATTCACGTAAGTACAATGGCATGAGGTTTCACGTGCCAGCAATGCTGGCACAAAAGCGCCACAGGGAAATCAATTGACAGCTTCAGCCATCAATTAAAAAGTACAGGTTTTGGCAGGGACATAAATGCAAGAGAGAGAATTTGTGTGGTACATGCGCCCTTTCACGTTTATGTGGCATCGTTATGACACCGTATTTTATGTTTCTGATAAAGTCTTAAATTTGATTTCAAACCTGTGTCAAATTGAGTGGCCTGGATAGGTCTGTTTTCCGCATTGCCACACTGACGTCCAAGCTGAATCTTGAGGTCAGTGTATGCTTATAATATCTTTGTGTGTTTAGTATGACAACCTTTCTACTATATTTTTAATTTATTGGAAAAGCACAGGGAGGGGGGCAAGCAGGGATTTTGTTCACAGAATTCCTGTACAACCCATTTGCAGGTGTTGTGTGTGTGTGTGTTTTCATTTTCTTATTGTACTAGAGAAAAATCCAAGTAAATAAACTGAAAATAAATAAAGCATGATCATCTTTCAGATATACTTCACTCCTCAGAGACAAAGATCAGACAATTTCAAGTGCTAGTTTTTGGGAGGCACAGTATATTGAAACATTTTCCAGCTAAGAAAAAAAAAATAACAAACATCATAAATGTATCTGAGGCCAAGAGGCAACCAATTTATTGCATTTTTCTTGCTTTGAGTATTATTATTTTTAAACCTGATTTGGAAACACATTCATTCATCATGCTTCACACATACACACACACACACCTTGTCTGAAACCTTTCAGAATTTTCATAAATAATGTCGGGTTAAGCCTCAGCAATATGGTGCCCTCCAAAAAAATTGGCTTATAATTCCCATTAAATCCACCAGTATGGCCAATAGTTCAGTTTTAATCCAAAAGCATCTGGAAGGTACAACATGGGGGAAATCTGCTTTCGATGTATGTATGAAAGATTAGTGTTTGTTTGGCTGTAGTCTTGACCATGAACCAGCGTAGTGCAATGGTTTGAGCAGTGGACTATGACTCTGGAGACTAGGGTTTGAATCCCCACTCAGCTATGTTGACATTCTCTCAGCCTCAGAGGAAGGCAAAAGCAAATCCCGTTGGAACAAACCTTGCCAAGAAAATCCCACGATAGATTCAATTTAGGGTCTTCATCACCCAGAAACAACTTGAAGGCACACAACATCAACAACAAAAACAACAACAATCCTGATCTTGCATTCTCTTGAAGATGTGTGGGGCCAAAACTTTCAATGGGGCTGTGACTGCACATGTAAGCCATCATATTTTCACATGTGAATGTATAAGTAATGTTTCTGAAGAGGGCTTTGTAACTGCTTTAGGCTAAATGTGGTCACAGAGCTCCCATGAGCAGGAGTTTTGATAGTTTCTAGGTTACATCCAGGCACCTAGGACTTTGGGGATGAGGCCTATATGCCACATTCACCACTGTCCCAGTTTTAGCTCTTTGTGTCTTTGGGTGAACATATTAATGGGGCTTGTGTGTAAAGGCCCTGGTTTTCATTACAGAATATATTTTTAAAAGATAGATTGTGACAGTGAATTCTTATATGGAGTTATCTAGAAAAAAGCCTTAATGAACTCAGTGAGATATACTTCTGAGAAGACATGTCTAGAACACCAATCTTAAACACATGGAACAGTGTTTTAGGAATTTTTCAGTTTCTGGAGTGTGGCAATCCCTGCCCTGCCTGGAATGCCCTGGGAATAATAGAACATCAAAGATGTGGAACATGTAACCCATGGGCCACTTATGGTCCCTAGGCACCACTTTTCCAACCCAAAGCTTCCTCCAAGTCCCCCAAAGCCCCCCAACCCATATTTTTTTAAGGAATTGGCATGATTTGGGGGAGATTGTTGTCCAGAAGCTGCAAAGAAGCCCCCACACACGAACACCCACATCTACAAAATCCCCACCCTTCAAAAACCTGTTTTCATCCATATCATTCCCAAAATGGCAGAAATGAAATAATTTCTAGTCACCGTTTTGAGAAGGATACAGACAAAATTTGAGGCATTTTGTTGCACTTTTTGTTATCAGGTGGGCTGCAGGGGTGGTAATAGGACATTGACCCCTGTTGTCATGCAGTTGCCCACTCCTGTACTACATTATGGCACAGCACTACACCTATTGGATGATTCTGCAAGAAATGAGCTGTTTTAAGATCAGTTACATAGAAGGAAAGTGTTAACAAAGTGTGTGTGGAGGGCAGGAGGAAGATCCCTGCAATTTTGTATGAAATCAGGGTGGGACACATTTCAGAAGTAGGGGCTCCATCTGTCCCAGGGCTTCTGAGGGCTGCACATGCACCTCTAACCACCTGTGCCCTCCCATACACACCAAAGAATGGGATCAATAGTATCCACTGGGGTGCATGAGAAACCATTTTGCTGCATTTTTTTTCAGTTCACATTTTTACAAAACTGAAAATAATTACCCAGTCACTTACACTTTTGAAAAGAAAGGTCCACATGGGCCTCAAATAGGCAAGGGGTTGGAATGGAATGAAATTCTGTTATTATACCCTGAGAGGAAGCTATTGGTCATTTTTGGTCAAATTACCTGGGGTTTGCTGGAAAGAGTGGGCCAGGAGCCCCGGAGCCACAGTGTATGGCACTTGACTAGCCCCTTTATTAAATAAAGGCAACCCACAATAACAACGATTTCAGGAAAACACCCCCAACCCCATAATTAAGAATGCCTTTTCCACTTTCCTGTCACAAGAAGAGCCCAAGAAAAATGGTGTGTGTTGGGGGGGGGAGGTAATTAGGTGCAGCTTTTAAACTGTACCAGTGATAAAGAAATAAGGGATGGTCGGTGTGTCAACTGGGCAAGTGATGTATTTATGTAGTTGATATATTGTGTTAAAAGTGGCGTATGTTTGTTTATTAAACTGTTAAGAGATTTCAAGAAGGAAAGAGGGCCATAAAACCACTGACTGCTACAAACTTCTACAAACCTGCTTAAAAGATTTTTCCTCACAACTACAAAGTAAACCACAATATAAGAAATTTCTGGAATTTTCATCTAAACTGTAACAGCTTTCAATAAGGACTTTATCACACAAGGCTGAAATTGGAGAATTACAGTGGAAAAGTAACACAAATAGCTTCCCATCATCTCACAGCATCGTTGCCATGGTCCATGTGTGCTCCAACCATTAATTATGTATAAGCCTTGAATAGCTGTCAATAGTGCTCTTTTTGTGTTGTTGATGAGTGTGGGAAAATTCTGTCCCACTGTAGTTCTGATATTACCATGTTAATAGGTGTTCCTCTCTCTTTCCCTACTCCCAGTGAGAACACATAATTAAACTTCTAGGGGGAGAGCATGAAGAGGACCTCCAGGACACTCTTTTAATGAACTGTCACCTTTTCTCTGAACCTTTTTTGTTTGTTTAATTGTTAAGTTGTGAATTTGTGAATTTCTTTGTTAATTTGTTTGTTTTTGGTGTGTTTAATCGAAGTGGCATCTTCTTGTGGGAACAGCTAAAATCTTGCTCATGCAAAATCACAGAAGTCAGAGATTTTTTTTTAAAGATGCATGTGTGGGCCATCTCGAAGCATTAATCCTCCATCATTAAGATGCAATGTGAAAACAAAAGTTACTATAGTGCAAGCTTCAATTCCATTCTTAAAACACTAGTAGGTTAGCAGTATCTTCCATTAGCAGTAGTGTTGCGTGAGTACAGCAACATGTGATATTTACTGTAATCATGCCACTATGTTTCCGCTTTCCTCAATTGCAGAATTACAACATTGTTAGATGCTCATGTGATAATGTCCTAAATCTTCTCCATAAAGCCCTTCCATTTTAGATTCTAATTTACAATGTCTCTTAAAATAACTGGTGAGAACTCAATTTTTACTGTATTCAAATATGTTCAATAGCATTTAATTTTTGTTAACAGCTTTCAAATACTAACTCTTACAATGAGCGACCAGTCTTTTCTAAAAAATGGTTGACAATAAGTCTTTATGAAATGTTCCAGTGAACATACTATGATTGCCAACAGAGTTTGACATAGGAATGAGGTTCTAAACTGTTGTTATAAATTAGAAGGAACTGCATGAAAGTCAGCATTCCATGGCTACTGTTTGAATACTAACATGAAAAAAATGATCTAATGGCATTTTCAGATCTACTTACTTTCCCTCACATTAGCTGTTTTAAGCATACTCTTTTTCCCCCTTATTCCCTATTTACTTATCTTCCTTTAAAAATGAATTAAACTTTTGTTTGTGAGATAAGGCTTTTTAAACATTAATCTGATTTTTAAAAACTGTGTGTGTCTGCTGTTTTAATTTGATTTTTTATGATGATGGTGATGACAATAACATCATATGGTTGTAGAGTTGAAAGGGGCTACAAGAGTCATCCAGTCCAGACCCATGCCAACACAGGAATCCTCACCTGATGTATCTCTGACAGTTAGCTTCCAACCTCTATTTAAAAACTTGTTAAAGGAGAGATCTCCACTTTCTGAAGCAGTCTTTTCCACTGATGAGTGTTTCTAATGATCAGGAAGTTCTTCCCGATGTTTAGTTAGAATCACCTTTTTTATTTAGTAATTAGAATTGGTAATGTGAGTCCTACCTTCTGGACCAGCAGACAAAAAATGGTTGCTGAAGTTGATACAGTTCCAGTGGATATAACCTTAGAATCATAGACTCATAGAGTTGGAAGAGACCATAAAGGCTATCCAGTCCAACCCCCTGCCATGCAGGAATACACAATCAAATCATCCCCAACAGATGGTCATCCAGCCTCTGCTTAAAACCTCCAAAGAAGGAGACTTCACCACAATACAAGGCAGGGTATTCCACCTTGGTTCCTGCTTGTCCATTGTTATTGGATACTTCTAAATTATTGGATACTTTTCAATTTGTGCAGCCTGAGGATGTGGACAGGATCGTTAGAAAGGTGATAGCCACCACATGTGTGCTAGACCCTTGCCCGTCCTGGCTCATTAAACAGGCCAGAGGCGCATTGATTGAGTGGGTGAAGGGGGCACTCAGTGCCTTCTTATAGTGAGGCATAGTTCCAACCTGCCTAAAGGAAGCGGTTTTAGGCCTTTCTTGAGAAAGGTATAACTGAATCCTTCTATAATGGATAATTATTGGCCAGTTTCCAGGATACCATTTTTGGGCAAGGTGTTGGAGTGTGTGGTAGTTTCCCAGAGGCACAGGTTTTTGGATGAAATGGATTAACTAGATCCATTTCAATCTGGTTTCTGGAAAGACAGAACAGATAGAACAGAGACAGTTTTGGTCTCCTTGGTCCAGCAAGAGCGTGTCCCTGTTGCTTCTGCTGGACCTCCTAGCAGCTTTAAATACCATCAGCCATGGTATCTTTCTGGGCCACCTTGCTGGGATGTGACTTGGAGACACTGTTTTACAGTGTTTCCATTCCTTCCTGAAGGGGCAAACCCAGAAGGTAGTGCTTGGGAACTCCTGTTCACCCTCTTGGCCCTTAGCTTGTGGGGACCCGCAGGGCTCTGTTTTGTCCTCCATGATATCTAATATATACTGTACATTCAACCACTGGGAGAGTTTGTGTGGAGTTTTGGGTTGTGGTGCCAGCATATGCAGATGACATCCAGCTCAGTTACTCCTTTCCACCCTAATCCAAGGAGATGTCCTGGTCCTAAGCTTGTGTCTGTCATCATATTGTACTGGATGATGATGATCATCATCATCCTCATCATCAAATTGAAACTTAATCCAGACAAGATAGAGGTGCTCCTGTCAGTCAAAAGGCAGATCAGGGAACAGAGGTTCAGCATGTGCTAGATGACGTTACACTCCCTCTGCTGGTTCACAACTGGGGGGGGGGGTTACTTCTAGACTCAGCTTTGAACCTGGATGCCCAGGTTTCTGTGGTGGCCAGGAGTGCTTTTGCACATTAAAGCTTGTGCATTAACTGTGCGCATTCCTCGAGATGCCAGATCTTGCCATGGTGGTACATGCCTTAGTTATTTCCTTTTTGAACTACTGTAATGTGCTCTACTTGGGCTTCCTTTGAAGAGTGTTCAGAAACTTCAGGCGGTCCAAAGAGCTGCAGCCAGTCTGTTAACTGGGACAGAGACTGTAGTATGCCCCTGTTGAAACAGCTCCACTGGCTTCCAGTTTGTTTCCAGGAACAATACAAAGTGCCGGTTATGGCTTATAAAGCCCTATATGGGTCAGGTCCAGGATACCTGGCAGACTGTATCATCCTGAATGAGCCAGGCCATGCCCTGAGATCATCAGGAGAGGTCCTTCTCTCAGTCCCACCACCATCAGAAGCATGGTTGGTAGGGACATGAGAGAGGGTCTTCTTGGTGGCAGCCCCTAGACTCTGGAACTTCCTTCCCAGGGAGACCAGAATGGCCCCTTCCTTGCTATCTTTCCATAGGCTAAAACTTTTTCATTCCAACAGAATAAAACAGAAAGTTTAAAAACAGAAAGTTTTAAAAGAACAGGCTAAGGGATGTCATATTGTTTCAATCTCAACTATTTTTAATAGCTTATTATTGTTTCAATTGTATTTTATTAAGCATAGATTTGAACTGTTTTAATATTCAGATTAGTTTAATTCCATTTTAATGTTCACTTTTATATGTTTTTAGTTGTATTGTTCTTTTAAAATTGTATACCACCTTGACTCTCAATTTCAGGAGAAAGGCGAGATACAGATAAATATACTGTAATTATAACAACAACACATTTGCCCCATCTTCCACATGACAGCCCTTAGATGCTTGAAGATGGCTATCATTTCACCTCTTAATCTTTTCATCTCCAGGTTGAACATGCCAACATCTACCAATTGTTCCTCATAGGACTTAATTTCCATAATTTTTTACCATCTTGACCTCCTCTTGATATGTGACAGCTTGTCAATATACTTCTTAAACAGTGGTGCCCAAAGTTGCACAAGTACTCCAGATGAGTGGTAGCATTACTCATCATGGTGTGGATGCTATACTTCTGTTGATGCAGACTATACTGGTTTTAGCTTTTTTTTCCTGCCATCACACTCTTGATGTTTAACTTGTATCATCATCATCACCATCACCATCATCCTGCCTTTCCCCCCAAATTGGGACTAAAAGAGGCTAGGTAGCTTTTAGCCTACTAAGGTCCCCTTGCATCATTTTTGCAGGTATTGTTCTATTCTATATTTATGTGTCTGATATTTCCTGCCCAAATGTACAACTTTGCATTTATCTCTGATAATTACTGATTTTGCTCATTTGGGCCCAATTCTGTAATCTGTCCAGATCAGCTTGACTCCCGATTCTGTCTTCTGAGTTGTTAGCTATGCTTCATACTTTGGTGTCACCTGCAGATCTGATGAGCATCCACCCCCTCTTGTTCTCATTAGCAAAGCATTTCCTCTGTTCTGAGTGGAAGATAAATCTATAATGATGCATACCTTCTGTATTAAGGGGAAAGCATTCTCTTCTTCTGTATTGCTTCTTCCTCTTCCACTATTCAGTTTTAGGAGAAAGTGAACAGGGATAGATTTTTTTTTTTTTTTTTTTGGACATGTCTAGCCCTACCTCATTTGGCACTGCTGGCAACAACTTTAACAAAGACGGTCATATAATTAGGCAAAGTGAGAGACTCATCTCCGGCAACAGATGCCAAAGGCAGGAAGTGATGGAGATCAGATCTACTTATACCACAGGAACTGCCCTACATCCTAAGCTAGTCTACCACCCTCAGATGAGGGCCAACTTAGTTCTGTTCTTGGTTCAGCTACCAGTCTGGTCAGCTTATTCATATGGCATTGGGTGACACCATCCTGCCTACAGGCAGACAAGCTTGGGCTGATCCTGGGCTTCAGTGATGAATGGGTGCATAGGGAATAGGGTTTCAGAACTAGGGGAATGTATATGGAGTGTGGAGCTGGGGGAAGGACTGAAACTCTTTACCTATTCTCTTATTTTCTGCTCGCCATGCCTGCCAAATATTTATCCAGTACAACAACCATTCAATGAACACACCCCACAACCTGTTTGCAAAGATGCTACTGAAGCCAACTGATCCACCCCTAAATGTACCAAAGAGTCTTTTGCTTTAAAAACTGCTGCATGAAGTCTCAGAGCACCAAGCCTGATTTATCTGATACAGCTCAATAAAATATTGAAATTGCAAACCTTGCAGAAAGCTTCCCTGAAAGGTACACAGACTAACAAGCATAATGGAGCTTTAATGTTTCCCTTAGCAGATGTAACTTGTGGCCAGGAGGCTGGTGATGGGTGGTTATGTTTGTGCATATTATTGAAAATATGTTTGAGTCTGCCACAGCAGTGCAGGTTACCCAGCAGAACTATATTCTTATTAAAACTTTACACATTAAAGGTTTTTCTAATTCAATATGCCAGGTATTTAATTGCTATACCATGGGTATAACTGATGTGATATACTTCTGAACAGCAGAGTCTTCCTGGGGCTGTAGCATCCCCTTCTGATTAGCAGATTAAAACATAAAATAATTGTGAGCAAGGCAAGTATGTCTAATCGTATAAAATGGCAGAGGTGTAGTTTTTCCTAACCACTTATTTGAATGCAAATTTCATTTTTAAAAAAACATTTTCTGAAATATATGAAGCAACTTTAGAATGGGAAACAACTAACATTGGTTACAAAAGGAAGGCCGTGGTATCTTTTTAATGGCAATTGGAAACGTTGGCTGGAATCTTCTATCATGGTCTATGTTATGTAACTTAATGTATACTTAGCTACATGGCAGAGGCACTGTTATCCAAAGCTGGAGTTTGTTTCCTCTGGCTCGCTAAAGCCAGTCAAATGCACCAGAGTGTGGAGTATTCCAAAATAAATTTTATTTGCTGCAGTGAAATAGGTGCCTGGGATTAGCACTTCAAAGCAGACACAAAAGAAAGGAGAAAGCACCAAAGCATGTATACATTTCTATCTCTCTGGCTTCTCTTCCCAAACGAAGATTCAGGAAGGACTCATCCCGCGCTTTCTGCAAGCACACTGATGACTAAAAAGGCCAATCCGAGATAGACAAGTCCGGTTGCAGAAAGTACAGCAGAAGGTTTCCTTGGTTGATGTTTCTGGGTTGTGATTTTTTCTGCGTTGTCGTTTCTCTTCAAGACATTGTGGATAGTGCGTCTCCATGCCTCCCGATGTAAGGCCAGGGCGGACCATTATTGGTGATCAATTTGGCTGAGCCTGAAGTGTTGCTTCAGGGAGTCCTTGTATCGCTTTTTTGGAGTGTCCCTCTTACGCTGACCCGTGGCGAGTTCACCGTAGAATACTGTTTTGTGGAGGTGATGGTCCTCCATCCTAGAAACATGCCCTGCCCAGCGCAGCTGTGTTCTCAATATCATGGCCTCAATGTTGGTGATCCCTGCTTGCTCAAGGACAGCAACATTCATCACATAGTCAGTCCAGTGTATATTTAGGATTGTGCATAAATAGCGCTGATGAAAGCGTTCGAGGAGTCGTAAGTGGTGGCAATAGGTGACCCATATTTCAGACCCATAAAGGAGAATAGACAGTATAATGGCTCTATACACACTGATTTTTGTGCTTTGCCTCAGGTGTGTATTACTCCAGACTCTTTTGTAAAGTCTTCCAAATGTGCTATGTGTCTTTGCTAATCTGTGATCGATCTCTTTGTCAATCTTGGCATCTGAGGAGATGATGCTTCCCAGGTAGGTGAACTGCTGAATGGACTTAAGCACAGAGTTGCCGACAGCAATGTGGGGATGGTGGTGTTCGTCCTGTGGTGCAGGCTGGTAAAGAACTTCCATTTTCTTCAGATTGACTTCCAGCCCAAACAGCTCTGCAGCTGTTGCGAAGCAGGATGTTAGGCGCTGCAGAGCTGCTTCTGTGTGGGCAACAAGGGCAGCATCATCAGCGAAGAGCAGCTCACGGACTAGATAGTTTAGAGTCTTAGTGTCAGCCCTCAGACGGCTTAAGTTAAACAAGCTACCATCAGTACGGTAATGTATATAGATGCCGTCCTCTTCTTCGAGCTCTGCCATAGCCCTTTGGAGCATCATGCTGAAGAAGATTGTAAATAAAGTTGGTGCAAGAACACAACCTTGCTTCACTCCATTAGGTATTAGAAAGGAGTTTACAATTCATTCAGTCTATGGACTTTATCAGACTAGGCAAATATGGTGTCAAAATGACACCTAATGATCGCGAAAGGGTACACATATCAAATGATGTTGTCCTTTCACCACCATGTCTTGTCCAAAGCCCATTCTTTTTATAGATGGGCCAAGCCATCAATTGATCTCCCATGGCACTTTGTTACCGGCATTGCCAGCACTTGAAACTTCATGCCATTGTGGTCACAGGAATACAGTGTCAATGACAGAACACTTCTGAGTGAGATCATGATAGCCAAGTAGGGGACACTCTTTTCATGACTCCCCCCCCCCAAGTACTTAGGACTTTTAAAGTATGTTTGTGTGCTTGTGTGTATTTTTTTATGTGTTTATTTTGCTTTAATCTTCTTGAGAGAATCAGCAAGATTTGGAATCTGGAAGTAAACGGAGCTCCGCTCGTGCTCCGCTACTGCCAGGGCTGCCTTTAATGATACTGGTTAAGGTAGGTCTGGTGGTTGTGGGGTCTTTTGCCGACATAAAAACGTTTCATAATATGCTGGGAAAAGAACATTTCAAGAGGGTGGTCTGATAAACCTGAAATAAACCTGACAGAATTTTTAAGATCCTCAGGGGAAGGCTTTCTCTTAATCCTCCCATCATCCCAGGGTTGTTTGGTAAGAACATGAGAGAGAGCCTTCTCAGTGGCTTCTCCCACCCTCTGGAACACCCTTCCTCAGGAGGCTAGGCTGGCTCCCTTTTTGCTTTCCTTTCGTCGGCAGGCAAAAATGATTTTATTTCAGCAAGCTTTTAATTTGTAGCTGCACACATAGGCATTATTGGGGTGTGTTTTTATGTGTTTTTACTGTTTTAACTTATATATGTTTTTAAAAATAATGTTAATTGTTACTTTTAATTATTTTTAATTGTCTTTTTTTAACTTTTTTTAATGTTGTAAGCCACCTAGGGACTGCTTTGGCACTGATAGGTGGTATAGAAATTCAATAAATAAATAAATAAAGTCCCGTATGTTACAGCTATGTCACTAATTAGGGGATTGCATTTCTAGAGCAGTATCTAGAGATCATGTATTGGCATCCCATAATTGTCCTTTAATTATTTATTTCTCTTCATTAGCATCCTAAAATCTCCTCCCCAAGTGTGATTTTTATTAGGCTAATGACACAAATGATACATAAGTTCAGAAACTCTCTGTGACCCACAAGTATATGTAGGCAAATGGTCTGTGTCAATATCTCTGTATCAATCAGTCCCCTCATTGCCTGGAACTGTCAACTTCAGGCACATTCCATTCTCTGCCTTTCTGTCAGAGTGACATATTTATTTATTTATTTATTTTATATGCAACCTTTCTCCCAGAGTGGGACCGAAAGTGGCTCATGGCCATTCAATGTATTCAGTATCTACTTTCTAAGACTCGAAGGAGCTGAGAGAAACAGGGAGGCATCGGGCTCCCTTTCTGCTTGCTGGGCAACTTATTCTTTCTACTGAAGCACCAGTATCTCCCATTTTGCCTCATCACCACAAAGAAACCTTGTTAGTGAATTGCAAAGATACATAACAGGACACTGGCAAGAGTGTCCAATTGTGCATCTGTCTCTACCAATGCACATCAGCACCCCCTAGCTGGTGTTCTAATGTACAACACCAATGCACAAACCCTGATCAGATACAGGTGTTATGGAACTTCCCAATTCTAATTTCTGCAAACATGAGTCCATAACAAAGACACAAATCCTCAACAGTATTCCAGCC
This sequence comes from Gambelia wislizenii, assembly GCA_030847615.1. Taxonomy (NCBI): domain Eukaryota; kingdom Metazoa; phylum Chordata; class Lepidosauria; order Squamata; family Crotaphytidae; genus Gambelia; species Gambelia wislizenii. Next base: position 204,839,042 of record JAUMIR010000001.1, read on the forward strand.
ATTATCTTTTGGACTTGCAGCCCTCTGAACCCTCCAGCCAATACAGCCACTGGTCCAGGATATCTAGGTGTCATTCATATATATCAGATTTTCCAAGCCTTGTTTTTGAATAGGGTTGGGCAAATCTGTGACCTAAATCTATTTGCTAGTTTCACCTAGAGGATGCCCATTGAATCATGGAGCTTACATATATATTGGCTTTACTAGTACTCACTCTGTTAATGACTAATAAGGACTAACAGCTGAATTTAAGCCTGTCAGAGTCACTTTTTCTCATATCTGAATTTTTCAAATGTTGATAAATTATGATCAATAATGAGCAGTAATGGAATTCTCATCCATTCTGTAGAGATGGGTATACCTGCCAGTTTTCTTTTCTCTTTGAATTTTAAGGTTTTTGGTAAACTCTGCTCAAAACCAATTTGAAATGAAATTCTCATCCATCTCTAGTCTCGGATTTTCTCTTATCTTCAGATAAGATTAGATCCACAAACAGATGGAAATGCTTGCTGGTGTTGACCTGCAAATGTTCATACAGCACTGTAAGTTGGTACTCTAGCAGGTCGTATTAGAGATGGGGGGTGGAATTCTCCTAGATCCAGTGAATAATCTGGCTTGGTAGACATGCAAAATGGAGAAGGGATGCTGAGAATTTCATTTCAGTTTCTTTTTGATACGAATTAACTGAAAGTCACACATTTCTACACATTCATGATACAAAACCTGTGAATGTAGAAGAAAGAGTTGGGCAAACTACTGGCCCAAATCCAACTGCTACTTCCCACTAGAGTAGACCCATTGAATAAATGAAATTGACATAAGTGTTGACTTACAAAGTTCTCACTGATTTAAGGGGTCTACTCTGCTGGGACTAGCAATTGGATTTAGGCTCACGTTTTTGATTTTGAATTTGGCAAAACAGACAAATTATCCTGGTCTTCACTCTGGGAATCCCTTGGCACTCTTAGTTGAACAGGGACACTGATTAACCTCCCTCAGAAGCTCTCAAAAATTCATTCCCCAGTTGGACTTCTCCCATTTAGTCTGGTAGTGGTAGCTATAACAATAGAGAAGCAATTGTGTCCCCCCCACTGGACATGGATGGAGAGTGTCCCCTCCATCTGGGAACAACGCTCCATTATGCTGTAGCATTATTCTCATTGGACTTCTGAGTGAGAAATGTCAATTGCAGGGCCACCAAGAGCAGGTTTAGGCCACAATGAACATTTGTTCAGGCCCTCAGCTAAATTTGCCAGGTTTTATAAATACTGGTATGGGGTATAGGTATTGCTGCCAGGCCAGTCAAGAGGAAGATTGGTGCATATCTATCTGGCAGCAAGCAATAGTTCTTTCTTAAAAGGATTTGGACCATAAACTGCCTAATAGGAGCCAATTATTAAAATATTCAGGCTAAAATTTTTATCAGTAAGCTACATAATTAGAGTGCAGTGCTTACATCCTTCTGGCTGTTGGGATACCCTTAATGTAGAACTGGGAAAGTGTTGTCTGTGGGTTGCAAGTCCTTGTTTTCAGCCTCAAGTCCCCTATCAGAGCCCACAAAGCTCCAGTCCCCCTACATTTAATTTTCTCACCCAAAAAGTATCCCCCAAGCCCGATGATCTACAATAATAAATCACCATTCTTTGGTTGTGATTTACCTTTTAACCACACAACCCCATCCCCCTCAAACCTGCACCCAGATCAGCCAGAAAACCCAGAGGTAAGAGTTGGAAGTAGACTTCTGGTCATTTCTTGGTGATATTAGCAGCCACAATTTTCAGCTGAAACTGCGATGCTGCAGCCAGCCAAGAGGCACAGGGCCAAAAACAGCCTCCCACACTTGCTCACACCTGCCTTAACAAATAACAATATATAGACCCAGGCCTGGTCCAAAACATTTTGCTGCCTGGTGCAAAGGAAACTGGAAATGTAGGTGCTGAGTATAATAGCAGTTGGACACTGCTGGAAACCAGGACATCTAGGGAATAACTTAGGGAACTGAGGTCCTGTCTATCCCGGGGGGGGGGGGAGAATACAAACTCCTCCAAAACAGCAGCCATTGGCAGTGCTGCGACCTGTCTTAATGGTCAAAGGAACCCCCTTAAACTTGGCATGCCCCCTAGCCAACAAGATGACGGTTACAAGTGATACTCACGCTTTTAAATCTGCCGCCACAAAATAATAATAATAATAATTAATTAAAAATTAAACGGTTTACCATGATGTGCACATGTGATCTTTCATATTTACAAAAATGAAAAAAGGAGAGAGTGAAAGATCACTGTTTTATCAACTTACTGGACCTTTGCTTAGCCAAAAATCCAACATGGCGGCAGCAGGTGCTTTGCTTGTTTGCTAGTCACACATCCCCATGCTTGTCCAGCCATTCAGATTACACTGCCTGGTTGCAGCAATGTGAATGTGACTGTCCTAACAATCGCACATTCGCATGCCCTATGGAGATTTTTAAAAAATCTGTGAGAAGTCCTGGAGGCTTCCCCACATGGAGTTTAAGGTGGAGTTGGCTGCCCCTCTTCTGAATGACATGTATTGATATGAATGTCTGTTTGTACAAATCATCTTCCATGTGATTGCCATTTGGATTATTTTCACTGTACAGACAAGCTCTGAGTATCTTTACCTTGGAGAAGAGAAAACTGAGAGGTGACATGATAACCATCTTTAAATATCGGAAGGGATGTCACACAGAAGATGGAGTGAGCTTGTTTTCTGATGCTTCAGAGACTCGAACACAAACTACTGAATACAAGTTACCCAAAATGCTCCTTGGAAAATTCCAAGAAAATATTGAGTTTCTAATATGTTGGGGAAATTAGCAGCAACTCGACTTTAGCTATGCAAAGAGGGGGTAACAATGGAATCTGAAAACCAATTATACCAGTACTAGTCTGAATGGAATACTTAGTACACATTTAAAATTAAGTATGTTTTTTAATTAAGTATGTCAGTCCTCCAACAGAAGAGAAGAAATGAAGGAGAAAACTGAAAGGAAACAGATGGCATCTGCTGCCACTGCCTACCTAATGATAGGACCAGCTTTGGAAGGACTCCTGTAACTAGTCACAACAAAACACCATCCACAGCATCAGGCTAGACAAATGTTCATTTGTTAGGGATGTCCCTGGGACTGATATGCCTTAACACTTATATTGATCACACCCAGCCTTGATGGGTTTATTCATTTTCCACAGTCAAATGGCTAGCCTTACTTCTTGGCAGGCAGCCCATCCAGATAGCTACATAACTATCCCAGATGCTCTGATACCAGGTTGCCAGCCTTGGAATTCTGCCCAAGCCTATGCTGAACTAGCTAAACTATTAAAAAAAAATAGCAAGACAATAAAACATGAATGGTTACTTAAAGAATCCAGGCTTAAACAAAAGGAGATTGAAGCATAATAGGTACAATTGCTACACACCAGCCAACCTCTTTAATATCAGAATTGTCTTCCATATTTACATTGCAGTCCTTACATTGCAGGCAGCTTGCAGCTTAAAATAATACATGTTAAGCAGTCACGGACAGCAATACAAAAAATAACAATAAATAAAGTTCAGCCCCAAATGCACAAAAATTAGAATAAAACAATAAGGACTTTTTCGGATGTGAAGAAAGTAACGCAAGCAGCCTCGTCAGCTTGAGAGGCTGCTGTGCTGCAGAGCGTCCCTTTCGTATGACACTTGCCCCTGCCGGTACTGTTGCGGTACCGCGGGGAGAGTTGAGCGTCATATTTCATCATTTTTTACTCACGATCAACACATTATATTGCAAACCCATTGACCGTTGCTCATACTTACATGCCTCTAGTTTTCACCCTGAACATACTACCAAATCCATAGTTTACAGCCAAGCTTCCAATACAATTGCATCTGCTCAAACCATAAGACAGGTATGCCAAACTCATGGAATTTCAATAAGCATTCTTCAAGCTATAGTACCCACAATGTGAAGTAAAAACACAAACCAACAGGCAAGACTTGCACCAAGGACTAATCTACTGCAGAACAGAATGAAGACAGTAAATGGCAGAATCCCTCTAGTGGTCACATACAGCTCCCAATTGAGACCACTCAGATGAACTACAACCTATTTTGAACAATAACGCTACCCTCTCAAAGGCAGGCTTTTACTCACAAACAGACAGACTCCAGATCTCAAAAGTTAGTTACGTACGGGAGGATGCACAACACAGATAGGGAGATAGGTACAAGACCTTTCACAAACCCAGATGCCAACTCTGCCCAAACATCTATTTGGGAAATGTCATCACAAGACCTAATCACATCACCCATAATATTAGAGGTATATTTCTCTTGCTCATCCTCTAATGTGATATATGACATCCTCTGTGAACGATGCCCTTCAGTACTCTACATTGGGCAAGCAGGCCAATTTCTGCACCACAGGATAAATAGACATAAAACGGACATTAGGAATTGAAATTCACAAAAAACAGTTTCAAGAAACTTGAATATTGCTGAGCATTTCATCTCTGACCTCAGAACAGCTGTCATTGAACAGCAAAAACTATAAAGGAAGTTTAGAAAGAGAAACAGTAGAATTGGAATATATCCATAAACTTCAGTCTATCTACAGTGGGTTGAACAGAGACAATGGTTTCCTGGCACACTGCACATATTATAACACCAGCTAACATACTAGCCTCATGAGGACTCTCTTGGCCAGTTTAAGACCTCTCCGTTCTGGTTCCCAGACAGCACCACACTACAGTCCAATAACTCTGCACCATTCATAGGATTATCTACTCACCTTGGCTTTAGGCAACATCTTTCCTCCTGCCTTTGTCCCTTGTTAAAACTGAACTTGTTACATCACCACCATACCCACAAACATTTGCATTTCTATGACTATTCATACATACAGCCTGTTCATAAAGGTCTATTCCTAGGTACTTCATGCATCTGATGAAGTAGACTTAAGTCTACAAAAACTTATGCTACCAACTTCTTTCTCTCAGTTAGTCTCAAAGGTGATACAAGATCCATTTCCATATTGATATTTCATAACACGTCTATGTCTTAGAATTCTAGAACAACAACAGTATTGTTGTTATAAGCTACAGTATATACTGTAGCATCAATAAAGCTGGTATCACCCCTCCCCCGATGGTGTCACCTAGTGCGGTTCAGCCTCTACACACACACACACCTGTGTTGCCACTTGGTATATAAGCAACATAAAGAGAATTAAACTGGGCCACAACTTGTATATTCTTATCCTACATTGCCACAACCCAGCTAGATGGACTTCAGTGTAGTTTACAGACCCTTCCCCAATCCAAAGCTCATTTACACACACACACACCATTGCCCAACTTGAAAAACTAAGGAGTATGCCAATTGATGAACCCCACAGCTAAGTGTTAATAAGCTATGCAATGGGCAGTGGGTGAAATATAATGGAAATGTTAAGGACCCTCTGTGCATCCTCGATCCATGCTGCTCAGTAGGTTAGTGTTAGACAAACCTGAGGAGGAGGTCAATGAAGGTACTCCTCAGCTCAGTGGGTGAGGAGCAGATGGGATGTCAGTGCCCTAGCAAGGAGTTGCAAGCTCTTCATTCCCATATTTTGAAATGAGGACAGAGGATGAGAAGGTAAGCGTGTTTGGCTAAGTGTTTGTGACATTGAGTGGAGGGAAGGGTGTGTGTTGGGAGAGAGAGAGAGAGAGAGAGAGAGAGAGAGAGAAAGAGAGAGAGAGAACACAAGCCCCACTAACTTTCTGACAGCATGGAGCCCCCAACTGACTACCCATCATTGTCTGTGGGCCTCCAGGAACAAAAAACCTTTGCTCACCCCTCACTTTGAACCTTGAGGAGACTTGCAACATCCTGGAGGTGAAAATCCTATTGATAGTTTTAAAAAAAACTGGTCAGAACTTTAGTTCCATTGACTTTTTCTCACTTACCAATGCAATAAAAATACACAGCAGTAGCAGGGAGAGAGGGGAAGCTTTTCTCAACACAACCTAATTCCATTTCAGATAGGTCACAGTTTCACCACAGAGGTCTTCAAATTCAGTCCCATTCCCCTCTTCATCCTTATTTGGAGGGGACCGCCATTATCATAATACAAATAAGTGATTTAGGATTTAGCTGCTTTCTTGTACCTTTCTTTCCTTGATGCTTTTTCAAGACAGTAGCTATTAAAAACAACAAAAAAATGTTTACAAGTATTCTGTAAGGGATGACCTTGTCAGGTGGTATGATAAGCAGAAATGAAGACACAGACATATGTGATGGTAAATGTGAAAACACATTTATGATGTCTGTAGGAGCATACCTGAGCCAGAGTGGTGCAGTGGTTTGAGCATTGGACTAGGACTCTGGAGACCCTGCTCAGATATGGAAACCCATTGGGTGACTTTGGGCAAGTCACACTCTCTCAGGCTCAAGGAAGGCAAAGGCAAACCCTCTCTGAACAAGTCTTGCCAAGAAAACCTCATGATAAGTTCACCTTAGGGTCACCATTATTCAGAAATGACTTGAAGGCCCAAAGCAGCAACAAGGAGCATACCTGTGGCATGAGCAAAAGTGGACTGATATCTTTTCACCTGCCAAGTCACAGTGATGCCCCCTCCTCAGCTACTATTAGGCTCATGTCAAGCCCCACAGGTAGAGCAAGCATTAAATCTGTCAATTAATGACATGGATGTGACCACAAGATGGAGCTGTAAGCTTAGTATTGAAAGCAGTTAATCCCCAGTGGTAGGTGTGTGTGAGTCAGCACTTGAGAAGATGCACATCTGAGATGCCTGATGTAACAGGCATTGTTTAACTGCCTATAAAAAGGAGATGGGAATTATCTCCAGTGTGGGTTTGTTGTGGATGGTGGTTGGCGAAGCAGTTTGTTGGTTTGGAAGAGATTCATGAGTATTAGAGATGGCTGTCCTATACTCTGTGTGTGTATATATATATATATATATATACACATTGTAAATATACTGCAAACAAAGATTAAAGCCCTCAAGTTGAGTGAAGGCTGGCCTTGTTGCTTTCTTTATTTGGCAAGCCAGAGCTAAAGGCAGTGTGCTGGGGTGAAGGAATTTTTCCTTCTCAGCCTGAAGTCTTGTGCAGAAGTCTCCACAGAAACCTTCTCCTTGGCATCCTGTTGACGTGGAACAACTCTGCAGGTGGTCATGGTGGACACAGTGAATCTTTCTAAGCCCCAACAAGGGTTATGGGCCCAGTGTCCATGTTGACAATCCTTGAGAAGCTGTGGGAGATATAGTTCTGCAATTGGTGAGCTATTTTGTGTTCCTGGAGGGCTGAAAAGAAAAGTCCTGGAAAGGAGTGAGTTAAGTTTTTGGCCACCTGCCTGGACTGTTAGCAGTGTGTTTGTTTGCATCTGTTTAAGTCGCAGACTCAGTGCAAACATGGAAACAGCTGTCAGGTTTGAAAAGCTGTCTGAGAAAACTATGCTTCCTGGAAAATATACATGCAGGCTTTGCTAATAAAGCAGGATTTATGGGACTATGTAGAAAAACAACCTGACCCTACTAATGAAGATGAATTAACAGGTGACGAAAAAGTTAGAGCAACAATAGTTTTGGCTTTAGAACCAAATCAGCTGAATAATATAAGAGATACAAGGTCAGTGTTTGAAGTCTGGAAAGCTCTTGAGAATGTCAACCAACCAGCTGGAGCCTTGTCAAAAATGCTGTGCAGCAGAAAGCTGTATTGTTGTAAACAGCAGGAAGGTGAATCCATACTTGTGCATTTAAAAAGATGCAGGATAATTTCGCTGAGTGCAGTGAGCGTGGCATCCAAATAGAAGAAACCCAAAAACTTTTTATACTCTTGAGTAGTCTAAACAATGAATGGGAGTTTCTAATGTACAATCTCCAAGGAGTAGCCGAAGCTGATTTAAATGTCGACCTCGTGGCATCCAGAATATTGGAGGAGGCACAGAGGAGACACTCAGAGGAGAGCTTCAAGCGAGTGACCAGCTGGAGGAGACAACCAACCAACCAATCCACGTCCTTGTCTGAGGAAGGGAGTGCTGCTGTCAGCAGAACACGGAGGTGTTTATCCTGTGGAGAGACCAGACATTTGATACAGAACTGTCCTAAGGTCTCTGCAGCAAAGAAAGGACAGAACTCACAAAGAAAAAGAAAAGACAAGCCCCAAGATGGGAGGGGGTTTGCTACTACTGTAGAGGGAGTTGTAAATGAGAAAAAGGACCAGTCTGTCTGGATTTTGGACAGTGGGTGTTCTCACTATAATGATAATGATAATGATAATGATAATGATAATGATAATGATAATGATAATGATAGTGATAGTGATAATGATAATAACATTTTAATTCTATCCCGCCCCTCTACAACACAATCGGGGCGGCTTACAATATAAAAACTCCATAAACACAATACCCTAGCCCACCGACCCCTTAAAATATTAAATTATGAAGGATTAAAAACATGCAGTCATTAAAAATATATAAATTAGAAGAAAAAATTAAAACATACACATGACCCCTGATAGGGAAAAACTACAGAACCCAAAGCCAGCACCAGTGCATACTGTGGTATTTGCAGATGGTGAATCTGGCAGTGTAGAGATCCAAGGGTCTGTATTAATTCCTGGTTTAAACAAGGTATTTCATAATGTACTGTGTGCACCAAAACTACAAAATTGCCTTGTAAGTGTGGCATCCCTAACCAGTGATGGATATGAAATCCTTTCAAAGGAGATGAGGGGATTGTGTCCAAGGAGGGAGTAGTATGTGATAAAGCCATAAAGAAAAATCACATTTATCAAATGGTAGCACAGGTGCAGTGTGGGAATGTAACAAATAAGCCACTGCATGATTTGTGTGCTCATTACCTTCATAGAGTTATGGGCCATATAAGCTTCAAAGGTTTGAGAAACCTAGAGAAGGTTTGCCCAGAGTTCAAGGTAGAGAACTGTAAAAGTTACCTGGACTGTGCTATTTGCAAAAAGGTAAAGGTCAAGGCTTACCCTGTAGCGAAGGTGAGCAAATGCATAACCCAGAGGCCTTTTCAGGTTGTACATGCGGATTTATCAGGGCCGCATCAAGTAAAGAGTATAGGGGGATGCAGGTTTACCCTATTGATAGTAGATAGGCATACCAGATTTACCTATGTAGCAATGCTCAAAACCAAAAGTGAGGCTGCTGATATGATCAAAAAATGGGTCAATTCTGTTGAAAGGGAGTTTCCCTACAAGGTTGGCACTTTTGTGACTGACAGAGGTGGGGAATTCTTAAGTAGTAATTTGCAGCAGTGGTTTGGGCGGAAAGGGATCCAACATAAAACTACAAATCCCAGATGTCCAGCTGAGGATGGTTTGGCTGAACGTAGGATTGGGATGATAAACCAAATATGGGATTGTATGTTAGAGGATTCTGGAGCGCCAGCTAATTTGTGGGGAGAAGCAACAAGAACCGCTTGTCATATTGTAAATAGGTCATGGTGCAGTGCGATAAACCAAACACCATTCTACTTATTGTATGGAAGAGCACCAAACCTAAAGTACTTAAGAGTGTTTGGACAATTTGCATCAGTGTACATTCCTCCTCAGTTCAGGAAAAAGATTCAGCCCAAAAGCTAAAGGTTGTGTTTTGTGGGCTATGAGGGGAACAAGTACAGATTCCTGATGGATGGGAATAGGATTTTGTATTCAAGTAGTGCTAGTTTTGAGACTCATGCTGGGTGGGAGAAAATTCATTCTAATCAAGACGTTTTTCAAAGCTTAAAAGTATTGTTGTAAACAAAAACACTGGAAATGGAGGGGCAATAGCATCCAGAGATGTGAGAGATGAACATACAAGCACTTCTGAAGACACACAAACACCAAAGCAAGAACCAACGCATAGACAGGCTATTCAGAGTAGTAGTAGCGACACTGAGGATGAGTATGGTAGAACCAGATTCATTATTCCACGAAGGACTCAACGAGTCAGAAAGGTTTGTGGTGCAAGAGGCACAAGTTTGCACTTTTGTGGCAGAGGAACCTGATGAATATAAGGATATGCTCAGGTATCCAGTAACAGAGCAGGAGAAGTGGAATATGGCTATGGATCAGGAGATCAGTGCATTGGTGGATAGGAAAATATTTGAAATAGTTGATAGACCTGGAGAGCAGAAAGTAGTTGGCTGTAGATGGGTCTACAGGAAGAAGGACATGCCTGATGGGACTGTGAAGTACAAGGCTAGAATAGTAACAAAAGTTTACTCACAGAGACAGTTTGAGAATTATGATAAGACATTCTCACCGACAGCCGAGGCAGAGAGTCTCAGGATGGTGCTTGCTGTGGCTGCCAAAAGGAAGTTAGTGGTTCATCATTTTGACTTCAAGACAGCATATCTCAATGCCAATTTAGATGAAATTGTATTCATGGACCAACTTCCTGCAAATGAGTTTGAAGGCAGTAACAAAGTTTATAGGCTGAGGAAAGGATTATATGGACTTAAGCAAAGTGCCAGATGCTAGAATCAGTGTATATGTGAGGAATTAGTGAGACTGGGTTATCGGCGAAGCATGGTTGATGCATGTGTATACACAAAAGGTAGTATAATTCTATTAATTTATGTTGATGGCCTATGTGTAGCTGCAAGGGATAAAGAAGAGATCAGACTGGTGCAGAATGAGTTAGCACATAAGTTCAAACTCAAGGATCTTGGTCATCTAAAAAGCTACCTGGGAATAGAAGTAGAGAGAGACCAGAGTGGTGGTTTCAGGTCGTGCCAAAAGAGAAAAATAGATAAATTAGTAGAAAAGTCTGGTTTAGGTGAAGCTAAAGTCGTAGGAAGCCCAATGACGCCTGATTACCAAAATCTGGAATCAGAGGAGTTGTTTCAAAGGCCGGATATATATCATTCAGTAATTGGGAGTTTGTTGTTTTTGGCCAACAACACGAGACCAGACATTAGTTTCGCAGTGGAGTTGCTCAGCAGAAGAGCAGCAAATCCCAGACAAGTAGACTGGTCAGCATTAAAGCGAGTTGTGCGATATTTGAAGGGCACAAGAGATAGATGCTTAATAGCAACAGGAGGAACGTCAGAACTAGAAGGTTTTGCTGACAGTTCATTTGCGTCGGAAACAGCTGACAGAAGATCAGTAACTGGTTTGACGGTCAACTATGCTGGTAGCCTGATTATTTGGAGGTCCACAAAACAAGGATGTATCACACTAAGTACTACAGAGGCAGAGTTTGCTGCATTGTCAGAGCTAGCAAATGAAATCCAGTGGGCTAGACAATTGTTAAAAGGTTTAGGAGAAGAATGCAGTGGAGCAACAGTGGTAAACAAAGACTTGCAAGCATGCATTGGCATGGCAGAGTCAGAAAATCTAAAATGTAGAACAAAGTATATTGCAGTGAGATACCAAAACAGGAGAGAACTTTTACAAAGTGGAACACTGAAGCTACAATATGTTGGCACAGAAAACAATGTAGCTGACATTTTCACAAAACCTTTATCTGTAGAACGGCACACGAAATTGACTAACAGGTTAGGTATCAGTGAGTAAGGTGGCCGTATATAAAAGGATAGGTGTAAATGACACATGGGACACACCACATGTCATTTGGAGGGGAATGTCAGGAAATGACATGGATGTGACCACAAGATGGAGCTGTAAGCTTAGTATTGAAGGCAGTTAATCCCTACTGGCAGGTGTGTGAGAGTCAGCTCTTGAGAGGATGCACATCTGAGATGCCTGATGTAACAGGCATTGTTTAACTGCCTATAAAAAGGAGATGGGAATTATCTCCAGTGTGGGTTTGTTGTGGGTGCTGGTTGCCGAAGTGGTTTGTTGGTTTGGGAGAGATTCATGAGTATTAGAGACGGCTGTCCTATACTCTCTCTCTCTCTCTCTCTCTATCTATCTATCTATCTATATAGTAAATATACTGCGAACAAAGATTAAAGCCCTCAAGTTGAGTGAAGGCTGGCCTTTTTGCTGTCTTTATTTGGCAAGCCAGAGCTCAAGGCAGTGTGCTGGGGTGAAGGAATTTTTTCCTTCTCAGCCTGAAGTCTTGTGCAGAAGTCTCTCCAGAAACCTTCTCCTTGGCGTCCTGTTGACGTGGAACAACTCTGCAGGTGGTCGTTCTGGACACAGCGCGTCTTTCTACGTGCCAACAAAATCTGTCTGTATCAGCACACAGGTTTGATGGCACAGTTTCAGCCTGTGGATTACAACAATGGCAGGGGCCATTTTTCCCCTTTCATTCCTAAGAACAATTTCTTAATTTATAACTTATAAATTGTTTAATTCTTTTTTAAAAATTATATTTATAATATAATTTTAACTTTGTATTTCTTTTAGCTTGTATGGTTTTAAAGAGGTTGTTAGCTGACTTGGCTCCCATTGATGAGAGAAAGGTGGGATATAAAATGATGATGATGATGATGATGATGATGATTTCAACTTCTGGACTTTATCAGGCCACCCCCAACCCTATTCTTTTTCCAGCATAACTTTGCCATTTTTATGCATACAAAAGAACTCCCCATATCACACTTACCTCTAATTCCAGCAAAAGGCTTCCCCAGCAATGAACAAGGAGTGAACAGAGCTCCATTCACTTCCTCGTTTGAAATCCCATGGATTCTCGCAAGAATACCTAGTGCAGGAAATTCAAAAATAAAACCCAAATTAACACACAAAAAGTTACACCAAACACATAAACACACTTAAAAACTTACAAGTAAACTGGAGAGGGTCATAAAAAGTGTGTCGCCTATCTGGATGCTGGCACAAAATGCTGGCACAAAAACGCTAGGGGAGATCTATTGATGGTTTATTGCTTAAAGGAGCTTAAGCCATCAATAAAATTGATGGCTTATTGCTTAAGCCATCAATAAAGTATGATGGGTTTTCAAGAAGACATAAATGCAGAAGGGCGACGTTGTCTGGTATTTGTTCCCTTTTGCGTTTATGTGGCATCATTATTCACTGTATTTGATGTGTCTGATAACATCCTCTATCTCTGCCTTTCACTTTCTTTTCTCCTGTCCCTCTTCTTTCAACCTCCTTTTTCTAGGTGGCCTCTCTTCTCTTGGAGCTCAATGCCCTCCTTCTTGACCAATGTCGTTTCCTCCCCTCCCCAGTTCCATTTCTCTCTGCATCCCCCCTTCCTTCTGTGACATACAAGCAACTCAGCCAATTATAAGCAAAGCAGAAGACAGAGCACATTGCAATTACATTTGCATGATTGTGCTCAGTTTTGTCCTGTTAAAAAAGGAACGCTCTGCAACTGTCGAAAATGGATCTGCAGGGGCCATCATTAGCTCTTCTGAGAACCCAGTTCCATTGCTCCTCTCCTCTCCTTTAAAAGCTCCCATTCTAACCACCGGTAACAATGATATAAGCTACCATTTAAAATTTTAGAATTAGTGTCTGGGTTTGCTTTTTTCCTTTCCCCTTCCCTCCTTTTTTCCCCCCCTTTCATATTATACCTTTTTGACGAAGCAGACAGGGAGGGATTGTCTTCTTTCTTATTGATATTATGTAAGGTTCTCTGGAAGTGAGATAAATGGCCACAAATAAATAACAAACAAAAAGGAATCATCTTGTAGCTGTTCTGTATGAGAAAGAAGAAAGGCAAAAGTTGTTCTTATAAACACAGTCAGAAGCTGCATATTTTATTTTTGCTGGCAGATTGGATATTTATTTTATGTTCATAAACTGAAATGAATGCTTGATTGATCAGCCAAGCTGGTCTAGATTATTAGGAAATCTAAATTAATGGATGATTTATCTTTGATGCAGTGCCATTTCATTCACAGTTTCAGATCTAATGTTAATTTTAAGCACTTTTATAATGTTCCTTGGAAGGGTCACCAATCTTTTGTCAGTAGGGGAAAAATACGATATGTTCTCTCACTCAAAGAGATCAACCGTGTGCCAGGAGTTTCATAAAGGTTAAATGGCATATGACTACAAGAAAAGAACTGTAAGTCTGATGATGTGCCAGGAAGAGTAGGAAATAGACCAGTTCACCTAAAAGGAAAGATTCTATTATACCGTGTCATTTTTTTTTAAAATATATGACTGGCAGCTTGTTCCATAAGGACACAGAACTGAAAGTTCAGGGGAACAATATGTGAATAAAGATCTTTTCACTATTGAGGAAACTAAAATGTCATCTTTCCTAAGGGGTTTTTCAAGCGCCTTATGAATCAGAGGGGGTAAAGATTATTAAGAGGACCATCAAGAGAGAATCTAAAAAACAGTTCAATAAGAACCCCAAGCAAAGAAGCTAATGAACACTAAGGGGCTTATCACATGAGGGAAGGAAAATGGAAGTAAACCCTGAGAGTAGTGCATCCTGCCTTGCCTTATCACACATCAGTATACTTCAGCTGTTCCTTGGTTCCAGTGCCAGTTAGCAAAAAGTTAGCAAAAATACTCACATTTACCACTGTCTCCCATGGGACTGGAATGGCAGAACAGCTGAATCACACCGACGTCATGCAATAAGGCAAAGCAGGAGGCTTTGGCTTTACTGTCACTTCCCTTCGCTCATGCAGTAAGGCTCTAAATTCAATGAAATAATGTACATTAACAGGGAATGTCTGTGACAGCTGGTAATACTTTTGTCCTTTAAAACTAGAAATGGTGAAGATATATGAGGACTCATTAGGTTACTAGAATAGGATCTCATAGAGAAGATCCTAATATTGAGGTAAATCTATGCAACATCTTAAAACCAGCATCAAGCTGCTTTAACTGTCACTAAGCATTTTATCAGATGCATCAAGAAACACATCATAAGGATGCGATGATAACACAAATTGTGTAATGGGCCTACCCCCATCTTGGCCCCAACTTTGTCGCAGGAGTCATGAGGACTGCTCTGGGGAAAAACAGGGCAAAGGCCCTGCATTGTCTGCAGGACTTCAAGGCTCCAAGACACAGGCAAGATGAAATAAATTGCCCATCTAGACAAGCCCTTAGATTACACAAGACTTCATGCCTCATGGAAACCTCTGTCTCTCTTTGTTTGGCCAGTCTAAATGTTCTCTTTGAATTATTGTGTGGCTTTTGTTTGATGTGGTTTTACATACTTTCTGTTCTTTTCAGCCTCTGTTTTATAAAGCAAACAGTGAGGCAAGAAGTGAGAGCCAACTAACAGAAACTCACTGGTTTCTGGAAATAGATCTAAAGAATCAAGGTCGTGGCATCCCTGAAGTGAGCATCGAGTAAGAAGAATAAACATGCTGACATTGTAAATGGAAGCAATGGTTTACACATTGGTTTGGCTGTGTCTTGAGCAATGACACAAATGATAAATGTCCAATGCCTACCTCTCCCATGCAGGGGCAGCTGGTGGGTATGTTTGCCACAGGAGCAGTGAAGCCACTTTCAGTTTCCATCATATTTGGAGCCGCCTGCTCCCTTGGGGTTCAAAAACCACATTTTTGTCCCCAAATGCTCCAAAATATCCACTGGGTGGCCCTCTAGCCTTCCACAGTTGCCTACCTCATGATAGAGACTCACCACTGGGACAACTCCTGTACAACTCCACTACAAGGGGGAAACTATTTAGGTAGCACAAGTGCACATTCAAGGGTGGATTCACTAATCAAGGTGGCAGATCCAGCATTCAACATTTTCTTTGTGGTGACTTTATTTTAAGAATAATAAATGTATTTCCCATTACTGTACTGACCTTACTAGTGCCCTCGTATGGAAGTGAGCAAGGGGATCTTGTAGCACCTTGAGACTAAGGACTTTTTCGGATGCATGAAATATACTGCAAGCAGCCTCGTCACGTTGCGAGGCTGCTGCGCTGCAGTGCGTCCGTTTCGTATGACGCTCGCCCCTGGTGGTACTGTTGCAGTATCGCGGGGAGAGTTGAGCGTCATATTTCCTCAATTTTTAAGAACGAAAGTTGATCGTTCTTAAAAATCGAGGAAATATGACGCTCAACTCTCCCTGCAGTACTGCAACAGTACCGCCAGGGGCAAGCGTCATATGAAACGGACACTCTGCAGCGCAGCAGCCTCGCAACGCAACGAGGCTGCTTGCTATATGTTTCATGCATCCGAAAAGGCCCTAACTGAGAGAAAGAAATTGTAGCATAAGATTTTGTAGACTTGGTCTACTTCCTCAGATGCAACTCTAGCCTTGTGGAATTGAATTCTACCCTTACGGAAGGCATTTACAAGTTTACACTTTCAAAGTACACCTTCTGCATACCTCAAGGACAGATTTTGTAAGATCCCTGTGGAATAGTGGATTTGTCCTTGTGGGTTGGGCAAAGTGGGAGGTACTAAAATGTATTTAGTTAGTTAGTTAGTTGATTTATATTCCATCTTTCTTCTTATCCAGAATTCAAGGTGGCCTACAGCTTTTAAAAAAACAGGGTACCAGAAAAATATTATTTATACAAAAGTTTAAAAAATAATTAATTAGCAGCTCAGTTAAAAAACAGATTAAAACAATATAAAAAGATAAAGAATAATAAAAAAGATAAAGAACACCCTCCCACCACCATGTTTTAAATTTTCTTTATAGTAACATAAGCAATAGATTCCTGAGTCAGATTGTTGTAAGTTTCCAAAGATGAATGTATCTATTAGTTATTGGCAGATACACTCCTGTATGCTACCGTATATTCCGGCGTATAAGACAACTGGGCTCATAAGACGACCCCCCAATTTTTAAGTTAAAATATAGAGTTTTCCCCCCCCAGCCAGCCAGCCACCTGGCTGGAAAGCCTGTCCCCCATGAGCCAGCTAGCTCAGTGGCTATAGATGATGGAATAGTCTGTGAAATTAAAGGACTGAGAACAGCTAAAAAAGCATGGGATACTTTGAAAAATCTCTGTGGTGTTCAAAAATTTGGAAAGTAAGGTTGCATTAATACTGTAAGTTGGTTAATATGAAGCTATCAAATCCCAAATTTTTGAATGAGCACATTAATGATTTTAGAGCCCCATTGGCAGACAAGAGAATTTCACCATAGACAAAACTTGATGCAAAATGATAAGTTTAAATCCAGAAATTCTAATTTTAGGCTAACTTGTCCTGAAAAGAAACATCATTTTGACTCTCCTGAGCTAAATGGAGGGCCATCTAACTCTTCAAAGGCAAAGCAGTTATTCTCACGGCAGGAGGAAGGATCTGCTGGGAAAACTGCCCAGGCCATTTAACTCTTCAATCATTCTCACAGCAGGGGAAAAGATCTACTGGGGTATAAGACCCCCCCCCACTTTTGAGTAGATTTTCAAGTGTTAAAAAGTAGTCTTGTATGCAGGAATATACGCTATTTATCAAGTGCCTACCTTTACTTTTTTATCTCTTAAAATTAGAAAGAGATTTGTACCTTCTTATGGGTATCTTTGGCCAAATTGTAGTTGGCATCCCCAGTTTTAATATTTGGATTTTTTTTCACATGCTATAAGCACCACTTTGCATTTTAAAGTTGAAAGAGATTATCAGATGCATCAAAAGTGGCATTATAATGATGCCATGAGGTCGCAAAAGGGCTTACTTACCAGATGGTGTTGTGCCCCAGTGTTCTGCAAGCGTTCTTCTGCTGTTACAAGGAAGTTCTTTTTCATTGTTGGGGAGAAATCAAAACTGATGTCCTGTGGTGTTTGTGTTCTGGCTTTGTGTGTGTGTGAGAAGGAGCCCCATTTTGCTGGCAAGATTCCAGCATCAATGGGTGGTCCCACCAGAATACTTCCAGGCGAGAACAGGAAAACTAGTTATCGTATGCTCTTTTTATGAACCTCCCCATCTTTCTGGCAAGTTTCTAAATGTGTATCTGTGCTTTTCTGAACATTTCCTTTTTTAAGTTGGTGTTTGGGGCTTTTTAGCATGCTCAGATCTTCTCGCGAGATGAGCAAAATCTCATTCACAGAGAAACATGAAAATAAGTGGCACGAGTGCTTGGATTCTTGGGGTAATTTTGTATCGTTATCATAGCAGTGTGTGAAAACATGTGTCATTGTGCCAGAACACAAACGCTGTAAAATATAGTTCAATAATAACATTTTTAGACACTCATCTGATAACCTCCATAGAGTCATAGGGCTCCTCTACATACACCGGCTCCCAAGGCTATATATTGGCCACAGATCAGACCTGCAGATCATTACCACCTCCAAATGGGGCAGAGTCCTGACAGGCATGCTGGCCCATTGCTGCAGCCTCCATGTCATTGCCCTCTTGTCATTGTCTCTGCCACCATGTCATTGCCGTCTTGGAAGGATAGGAAGCCAGACTGCAACTTGTCACCAAGGCCCACTGCATGTGAACCAGCCTTGGTCACGTGCTGCAAGACTCCTCCCTGTGTTCCAGGAAAGTGAGGGAGACTGGCAGCAGCAGCAAGGTTTGGTCTGCTGGGACAGGCTCCTGCAGACATGTGGGGGCTAATCCATTTTTCCCTGGCAGTAATGGATTAAAAGAGGTATTATTTTTAAATGTTGTGTTGAGTCCTAACCAGCTTTCCCTTGTCTGAGCCCTGTATCTGCCCTGGGGTAGTGAGAACCAGGGGCAGTTTAAGGCAAAAGTCCTGCATCATCAGGACTGTAGGGCTCTAATACAGAGGCAAGATGGAGTATATTGCCTGTGCAGACAACCCCTCAGAATCATAGAGTTGGAAGGGGACCTATGAGCCATCTAGTCCAACCCCCTGCTTAAAGCAGGATCTGCAGCTAAAACAACCCCAGCAGGTAGCTGTCCAGCCTCTTTTTGAAGATATCCAGAGAAGGAGACCACACCACCTGTCTAGGCAATTTATGCCATTGCGAAACTGTTTTTACTGTCAAGAAGTTTCTTCTAATGTTCAATCGAAATGTACTCTCCTGTAACTTCGAACCATTAGACCTGGTCCTACCCTCCAGGACAGCAGTGAATAGGCCTGCCTCCTCCTCTCTGTGACAGTCCTTGTGATTTTAAAGTGTACAATCAACTCACCCCTCAGTTTTCTCTTCACCAAGCTGAACATGCCCAGCTCTTTCAACATTTCCTAAGTTTTGTTCTACATACCACTTTCCATTATTTCCATTGCCCTTCTCTGAACCTGCTTCAACTTGTCTATGTCCTTAAAATGAGGTGACCAGAACTGAACACAGTACTCCAGAAGAGACCTGGCAAGAGCAGAATATTACTTACCTCAACTTGGAAACTATGCTTCCATGAATGCAGCTAAAATAGCATTCACCTTTTTTGCTGCATCATCAGACTGTTGGCTCATGTATAATTTATGATCAACAATAATGCCAAAGTCCTTTTTGCATGTACTACTGAGCTATGTATCTCCCATCTTATACCTGTGCATTAGGTTTTTTTGGCCTAAATGTAGGGTTTTGCATTTGTCTCTACTGAATTTCATTTTTTTAAATTTATGCCCATTTTTTTCTAATTTATATAGGTCCTTTTGAATTCTGTTCCTATCTTCCAATGTGTTAGTCACCCATCCCAGTTTTGTGTCATCTGCAAAATTGATAAGGATTCCTCCACCCTGTCACTTAAGTCATTGATAAAAAAGTGAAAAGTAATGACCTAGGATAGAACCCTGAGACACTCCACTCAAGACATCTTTTCTGTTTGAAGCACAGCCATTGATGATGACTCTTTGAGCATGATTTTCTAATCAGTTATGGATCCATCCAACATTGTTCCCATCTATTCAGCATTTAATCAGTTTGCTAATTAAAACATTATGAGAGACTTTATCAAATGCTTTGCTGAAATCCAGATAAATGACATCCACAGCATCCCTACCATCTATTAAACTAGTGACCTGTTGGGGGGAAAAAAGGTGTCAGATTAGTTTGGCAGGATTTGTTCTTGTTAAACCAATGTTGTCTCCTACTGATCACTGTATTGTCATCAAGTTACTTGAAGACAGACTCCTGTATAATCCATTATAATATTTTTCCTGGTAATGAGGTTAGGGTGACTGGTCTGTAGTTTCCTGGATCTTCTTTTTTGCCTTTTTTGAATGTTTGCCCTTCTCTAGTCCTTTGGCACTTCACCTGTTCTCCAGGATTTCTCAAAAATGATGACGAAGAGTTCAGAAAGTACACCAGCAACTTCCTTCAAGACTTTGGGATGCAATTTGTTTGTCCCTGTAGATTTTAATTTGTTTAGGTTAGCTAGGTGATTCCTGACTCCTTATCAATCTTGATTTGCAACCCAGATCCCTCACCAAGGTCTCTGCTGCTGCATGGAAGTACATAGTTCTCTTTTTTTGGGGGGGGGGGGCTGAAGCAAGATAGGTATTGAGTCGTTCTGCCTTTTCATTGTGATCTATTAGATCTATTAAATGAATTTCAAAATACTTTTTATTCATTGTCCTTCATATTTTCAATATGGGAAAATCTGGTACAAAATAGTAATACTGGTACCAGCACCTGCCCTAAGCTAGTATTCTCTTGGGAAATTGCCAGGTTTAGCAATACCTCTATGATTCTTGAAAAGCCTGTTTCCAGACTAGAGTCTTCTCATCTGATAGCCACATCAGGACTGAAAATGTATGTGGAAATGTATCAGGGGGTTACAGTCAACACCCTGACTAGCTATCTCACCATTCAATTTCTTTTCACAAGTGGATAACCTTTCTCTGACATTGAGAGACCTCTGAACATCATATATCACACAGCAGCATGGCAACACAAGCATGTTTCAGTCTTTCAAAAGCATGAAGAAAGCTGTTCTCTGCTTTGGCAGGAGGTGATATGCTCTAAGTGACATTATTACATTCTGCTGGCAATAATCCTTTCCCTGGAACAAGTGTAAATCTTTGCAGCCTCTGTGCTTTCAATATATTGCCAGGGCAATCAGAGCTTCTGTTCATCCCTTGTACTGCATTTTCTGGCATATTATGGACTTGTTTATCTTTACCTCAGACCAGGAATGGGGGAGAAGCTTTTTGGATCACATTTTTAATACAAAGAAGGATTAAATTAATACTTGAATGAGTATGCAAACTGAAACACAATTGTTGTGACACTTTTTGAATTTTGTGGGGCACTTCTCTAATCAAAAATACAAAATACCAAAAAAATATATATCATAATATAAAATAAACTGACAAATACATTTTTTAAAAATATTGTATTTGTATCAATTTTATGTTTTTAATTATGTGTTTTTAATTATATTTTAACAGTGGAAATTTAATTTAATATTTTTTAAATTTGCAATTTGTAAGATTTTAGTGGCATTTTTGAACTATTGTAACATGCCTTGAATCCCATCTTGGGAGAAAGGCAGGATATAAACCCAATGCATAAATAAATAAATAATCAAAATATACAAGACTATAAAACAATATTAAACTAAGATTCCAAAAGCTTTGGAAAACAAGAAAGTTTTAAACTGAAATTTAAAAATAATGAGGAAAGGAGCAGTCCCCAAATGTTCAGGAAAAGAATTCCAAGAGTATGGAGCAGCGAGTGAAAAAGGACAAAGCTGAGCCAAAGCAGCTAAAGTAGAGGAAACCCTTGGGTGGGTAAGAAGCCTAGGGGTTGGTTCCGCGGCAACTTTTGTTGCACAATGTATCGCATTAGCGCACTTTTGATTTTGCATCGTGGAGTTCCCACAGCAAAATTTCAGATCCTGTTTAGTTCCGTGATGTAGTTCCTATGTGATTATAATGTGGAGTATATTAAGGTGCGAATTTCTACACATCAAAATATTTCAGTTCCCACGATGTTGATATTCCGCATACTTTGACAACCCTACCTGTCAATCAACGAAGTACATCATTCGTTCTAGACGTACTTCCTTCAGGAATTCCCACCACTCATACTCCCATTGTTCATTTACTTCCCCCCTCTTGGCCTTCTGATTGGGCATCTCATCATCTTTTATGGTCTTTGTTCTCTTCAATGGTGCCAAATAAATTGTTGCAGCCATGGAGGTTTTAGCTACGCTCATTTCCTGCTTGTATTTGGCTATTAGAGTTATGATCTCTAATTTCCCTGTATTTCTGATGCATCATTTTCGATTTCGTGCGGCATTCTTCCGGGGTTCGGTTGTGTCCATGCTTTTGCATTTCTGCGGCTATTTTTTCAAAGACATCGATATTCCTGTGACATAGACGTAGCTGCTCCTGTACTTTCTCTTTCCCCCAAAGATCCAGTAAATCAAGAGTTTCGGCATGACTCCAAGCTATTCCCCTGCCCCCCTTCTTTGTTCTCTGAACTGACTCCATTAGGAAAACGAAAGATGTTTACAGGGATGCCTCAAAGCAGAAAGGAAAGCCGGATGTGTAGGCAGGTTTCTGTGGCGTCACAATAAAAAACTGCCCACATCCCTAATTTTAAACATCCTGAATTTAAAAATGACGGACAGTTCCCAAATGCGATAATGCACAAATTTGCGGCACTTTTTTAAAAAAGGTGAAAAATCAGTGGTGTCATTAACTGTGCCACTTATGGATGTTTTAGACCCCCTCCTTCCGAAAAGGGCGCTGCAGATGCAGAACACGTGGGAACTATAAGAATTCTAGGCGAATTCTTTGAGGATTATTTTTGCTGTGTAAATTACCCCCTAGAGTGTCAGGGAAAATAGTTTTTGAGATCAGGAGTTTGTCTCCCCCTCCCTGAATAATTTTTAGCCAGACATGCCTGGCGCCATCTTTAGCTATCAGAAGGTAATAAATCTGTCTGTTTTTGTTATTCTGTTTCTTGGGCTTGTATGTGAGAAACGAAACTTAAGATTACTTTCGGTTCTCCCAAGGACTAAGTATTATGGTCTATATAACTGGGAGGGGTTATATTGTTTTGTTCCTGAGATAGAAAAGAGCTTCAAGCTTGTGTGTACCTCTCTTGCTTAGAGAGAACCTAGAAAACATGGTTAAATGCTTTCTGTTATTGTTTTCCTTTTTATTTAATTGTTATTAATAAAAGCCTAAAAGAATTTTGGCATGGACTTACTTTTGCACCAAAGGAGTATTTGTTTGCTCACAAAGCACACGTTTTCGTTGCTTATCCCCTGTTCGGATGAACAGGGAGTGACTGCGCTCTGCACAGATCCGTGACAGGTTATGGGCCCAGGATTGTTGGCTCAAGAGTTTATGAGCCGTGAAGCTCTTATGCTGCGAATTGTTTAAGCCTGAGCTGAGAGGGGCTTTGAACAAGCGGCAAGTTGGGCAACTTGTCCCTTTGGTGTGAAGTCTTTTTCCTTTGAAGCTGTTGGAGCTTGCTTTTGTTTACGCCTGGCAAGAGCTTACAACCCCAGCAAGGAGGGGACTGGAAGGTGAGAAAGCCTGCTGTGAGGACTGCTGAGACCGAACCATTTACAACGCCCTGCTGGTAAGCAACCCCTGTGTGAGGGAAGCAGATAATCAGTTGAGAGGGGCTAAAGAGTTTATGGACAATGGCTCAGAGTATGGCAGTGTTTCCCTTCCAAAAGTTAAATGATAAGAATTATCATTTGTGGGCTGTGAAGATGGAGGCTTATTTGCATCAACAATTGATACACGCTCCCATTTTAGCCCCCCCTGCCCAAGGCGCTTCTGTATTGCAACAGCAATCTGAGGAGCGCGCAAAAGCGTCTCTCATTTTGGCAATTGAGGACAGTCAGTTGATGTATGTGCGAGGCTGTGCCACGGCCAGGGACATTTGGCAAGCACTGCGGCAGGTTTATGTCCATGCTGGGACTGGTTCACAGCTTATGTTAACAAGGAAGCTGTATAGACTAAAGCTGCAGCCAGATGGCGATGTAGCCACACACATTTCAACTATCCGGCAATATTTCCATCAGTTGCAGGAGATTAATGTCCATTTTACTGAACAAGAAAAAGTCCATATCCTCTTATCAAGCTTATCAGAAAAATACGATGCCTTAATATTCTCCTTCGAAAATATGGCAGCAGCAAATATGACCATTAATTTTATTACTGGTCGTTTGTTGGAAGAAGAGGCTAAGTGGTTGGAGAGGAAAAATTCTGCTCAAAAGGCTGTACAGGCGAAGACCCACAATTCTACAAATGATCCAGTAGATGGCTCTAAAGACTCCAGTAAGGGTTTGGTCCCCGCTTTTGCTGTGAAATCTAAGCTTTGCTGGAACTGTGGCAAAGATGGACATTTTGCAAAACAGTGCAAAGCAAAAAAGAGCAAAGAAAGCAAGAAAAAGCCTGCTTCATCTAGTATGACTGTTTCTGCAGTTGTTTTGCAAGCTGTGAAGGAGCAAAATAGAGATTTATCCCAGTGGTGTTTGGATAGCGGCTGTAACGCTTTTATCTCCAATAATAGAGAACTCTTTAAGGACTTTAAAGAGACTAGCCCCTCAAGTGTGAGTTTGGCTGATGGATCCAAGTCAAAATGTTTGGGTAAAGGTACATGTTTTGTACAATGTTTGAACATGGATGTAAAAAATGTTCAGTATGTTCCTGATTTAAAAATGTGTTTGCTCTCTGTTGTTAAATTGACACAGGAGGGCTATGAAGTACAATTTAAAGGGAACAAATGTTATATTTTAAAGGATGGTACTGTTATGGCTGAAGGGGTTTTTCATGACCAACTGTATTATATGTATAATAGTGTACAGGAGCCTCAAACCAGTACTATAATGGCAAACTCTCCTTTGCATGATAATTGTGTACATCTGTTGCATAGGAGATTTGGCCATGCTAGCTTTAAGGTCCTCAGGCAGATGCCTGACATGGTGGATGGGTTAAGTTTGAGGGCTTGTCAGAAGTACCTGGATTGTAAAATTTGTAAAAAATCGAAATCCAAGGTCCATCCTTTTCCCAAGCATAGTGAGAGAAAGTCAAAAAGAATTCTAGAATTGGTTCATATGGACCTGTCTGGCCCCTATCCACCTTCCCTGGGAGGAGCCAAGTACATCCTCGTCTTGGTTGATGATTTCAGTCGTTTTTGTTTCCTATTCTTACTCAAGAGTAAGGATGAGACATTTCAGACTTTTAAAAATTGGGTGGCTTATGTTGAGAGACATTTTCCCCAGAAGGTGTCATCTCTCCAGTCAGATAGGGGAGGGGAATTCATGTCAAATGAGTTCCAAAATTGGTTAAAACAAAAAGGAATTTTCCACAGACTCACAACCCCTTATAGTCCTAATGAGAATGGAATTTCTGAGCGAAAAATTGGTGTTTTGCAAACAATTAAAGATAGCCTGATGTTTGATGCAAACATTGAGCAGAAGTACTGGGGAGAAGCTATGTTAACAGCTGCTTATTTAAGTAACCGTGTACCCAGTTCTGTGGTTTCAAATACACCCTTTTTCATGTTTTATGGCAAAAAGCCATCTGTGAGGCACATTAGGACCTTTGGGTCCTATGCATGGGTGAATATCCCTAAGGCAAACAGAAAAAAGGGGGAACCCAAGGCTAGGAGGCTCAGATTTGTCGGGTACGACCAATCATCAAAGGGCTGGCGGTTCGCGTTTGGGGATGGGAGAGTTTTGATTTCCAGGAATGCTGAATTTGAGGAGCAGGCCAACTGGTCTCATGTCCATGCTAATTTAGATGTGGTTTTGCCTTCATTTGTTGGTGAAAATCAACCTGAACAACAGCAGCAGCAACAGGCTGCTGAGTCAGGCACTGGTATTTCCCCAGACTTGAGAGGAGAGGGTTCCAAGCATGAATCCTTTGATGTGGAAAGTGATTCAAATGCAGATTCTGACAATGATCAGGCTCAGCCTGTTGTCCCCCGTCGCTCTAACAGAGAGACAAAGGGAGTGCCTCCTCTAAGATTCACAGCACAGAATGTAAAAGTTTGCCAGGTGACTTTTGAACCTGATAATTATATTGATGTTTTAAAGTTGCCAAAAGAAGAACAACAAAAGTGGCAAGAGGCAATGGAAAATGAAATGGAGTCCATCAAAGGCCATGATGTTTTCCGTATTGTGGCATTGCCACAGGGAGAAAAGGCTGTGGGTTGCCGTTGGGTATATAAGAGAAAGCAATTGCAGGATGGGGGTGTCAAATACAAAGCACGTTTGGTTGCAAAGGGGTATTCACAGATACAGTATCAAAATTATGATCAGGTTTTTGCACCCACTGTTAAAGTACAAAGTGTAAAGATTGCTTTATCTATTGCAAGTTTAAACCAACTTAAAGTCAATCACTTTGATGTAGAGACTGCATATTTAAATGCTCCATTGGATGAGTGCATCTATATGGAGCAAGCTCCTGGGTTTCACAGTGGGGGAGCAGACCAGGTTTATTGTCTCAATAAAGCCTTGTATGGTCTCAAGCAAAGTGGCCGATGTTGGTACCTTTGTTTGGATGAACAGCTGAAAAATGTTGGTTTTCAGAACAGCATTGCTGATCCATGTTTGTATACAAGGGGTGTTAATCAGAATTATGAAATCGTCGTCGCTTTTGTGGATGATTTCTGCTTGATTACACAAACTGATGTTCAGGTGCAAAGGTTTAAACAGGAATTGGGTTCAAAATTCAAATTGAAGGACCTTGGTCAAATTAGAAACTATTTGGGAGTAGATTTCCAAAGGTTTGAAAATGGTGATTTTAAAATGAGTCAAGTTCAAAAGATTGAAAGAGTTTTGGATCTTTGTAATATGTCTCAATGTAAACCTGCTCGAACTCCTATGTGTTGTGATTTCATAAATGTCACAGATTCTAGGCCATTTGAGCATCCTGAGCTTTTTCATTCTGTAATTGGAAGTTTATTGTATATTGCAAGATGGTCACGTCCAGATATACAATATGCTGTAAATGTTTTGTCTAGAAAAGTGTCAAAACCAACTCAACATGATTGGCAAGGTTTGAAACGCATATTAAGATATTTGCGTGGAACTTTGAATTATGGCGTGAAAATAAGTTCACAAGGTTTTCATGAGTTGGAAGCTTTTTGCGATGCCAGTTTCGCCAGCGAAATCCAAAATAGATATTCTGATTCAGGGATGATAATTTTTTATGCTGGCACTGCCATACACTGGGGGTCAAAAAAGCAATCCACTATTGCTTTAAGCTCGGCAGAGGCAGAATTTGCCGCGTTGTCAAGCGTGGTAAATGAGCTGATTTATCTAAAACAAATTTTTAGTGATTTAGGTATGCCAATTTCAGAAGCTGTTAAAGTTTTTGAAGACTCTCAAGCATGTATAGCGATGGCTACAGCACAAGGTGTTAAAAATAGAACAAAACATGTGGCTGTAAAATTTCAGAATGTTAGAGAAGCTGTTCAAAATGGTTTAATTGATTTGGTGTATTGTCCCAGTGAAGAAAATATAGCAGATTTATTTACTAAAGCGTTGGGAAATATTAAGCATGATTTTTTGTGTGACAGACTGGGTATGATATGTCAATGTCTGGATGAAAAATTAGAGGGGTGTCAGGGAAAATAGTTTTTGAGATCAGGAGTTTGTCTCCCCCTCCCTGAATAATTTTTAGCCAGACATGCCTGGCGCCATCTTTAGCTATCAGAAGGTAATAAATCTGTCTGTTTTTGTTATTCTGTTTCTTGGGCTTGTATGTGAGAAACGAAACTTAAGATTACTTTCGGTTCTCCCAAGGACTAAGTATTATGGTCTATATAACTGGGAGGGGTTATATTGTTTTGTTCCTGAGATAGAAAAGAGCTTCAAGCTTGTGTGTACCTCTCTTGCTTAGAGAGAACCTAGAAAACATGGTTAAATGCTTTCTGTTATTGTTTTCCTTTTTATTTAATTGTTATTAATAAAAGCCTAAAAGAATTTTGGCATGGACTTACTTTTGCACCAAAGGAGTATTTGTTTGCTCACAAAGCACACGTTTTCGTTGCTTATCCCCTGTTCGGATGAACAGGGAGTGACTGCGCTCTGCACAGATCCGTGACATAGAGTTCCTAGAATGCAGATCTCAAGCAGGCTGGTAAAAAGAAATAACAGCTGGAAGATAGGTGGGAGCTAGGTTGTGGAGGGCTTTGAAAGTTAAAACAAGAAGTTTACATTGAATCCTAGAAGGAATGAAGAGATATGAAAAGTGCAGTAACATGATAAAAGTGAAAGGCCTGAAGTGATCATCTTAGCAGCAGAATGTTGAAAGGAAACCAAAGGACTAATGTGAGGTAATGGAAGACTAGTGATTAGAAGAGTACAATAATTGAGGTTGATTTACACTGAATTCTTGTGCATGTCTTTTTAAATTTGGGTTTCAGAAGGAGAGTTTTCTAAGGCTGGAACAACACCTCCTTCCCATCTTGCTTACTGATAAAATCTGCCTTTTTGAGCCTGTTTGTTAACATTCTGTTATCTCATTTTGTAAAACTTTCAGTCCTTGCTTTCTCATGGATCACACAGCAAACATGATCACATCACTACATTATGTGGTCAGACAGATGTGGCTGTGGCCTGACACTTCTGAAGGAAAACAAAATTGTATAATGTGAGGGCAATTATATGGGCACCACATTAATATAAGACATCCATAGTTCCAAGCACATTTTCTTGATGCTGGCATCTATAAATGACACATTCATGCATCACTAAAGCAGTGAAACCTTATGGCCATTGAAATAAAAATCTTATAGCAACAGTAGGAATGGACAAGACCTAACCATGTCGACCATTAGTTAAATTGCATGGAGATTATCAGATGAAGCAAATGTGACACCAGCAGAACGCAAAGGGACACCAATATCAATATTTTGCATTCTGCTGGCATTATGGTCTCATTTCTTTTTATTGATGGCTGAACACATCAATAGCTTGCACATTCCATTTTGGTGCCAGCATTCTTGGCGTGCAAAAACTCCGGCAATTTAATTTCTGTCACTGCAGTGGGAATGGCTGGTCCAGCACGAACATGTCCAGGTGAGATTCTTTTTATGACCCTCTTTTTATGACCCACCCCAGGTTACTTGGGACCTTTAAAAGTGTGTTTAGGTGCTTGGTGTAACTTTTTATGTGTTTATTTTGTTTTTATTTTTAAATTTATCACACAACAAAGTCTCACGGGATTTCAAGTGAGTAAGCAAATGGGGTTCCATTCACTTCCTCTTTATTGCCAGAGCTGCATTTGCCAGGAGAGGAAGGTAAGTGTGGTGGGGAGTGTTCTTTTGCCAGCATAGAAATGTCTTTTTTTAATACGGGCAAAATAATGTTTTAAACAGAATGTCTGATAATCTCTCATGTGTCAGGGATATAATTTAAAAGAACTGTGTGTCTACAAATGTCAAAGACTTTTCCAATAGAAAACTGAAAAGTTGGAAGGACCATTTGTGACCATGAACTGGTCACATGGTTGTTCCTTACCAATCAGGAGCAAACAAAAAACCTGTTCAGGCAATATTACAGAGCAGGTGATTTCCTCTCCTTTTCATACCTGCCTCCCCTTCCAAATCCTGCATGAAGGCTACACGTTTCAAGGCAGTCAAAAAATGTTCATTAAAATCCCTGGATCAGCCCTCATTTATTGCCATTTTTATTTTTTTTATTTTTTTATTTATTTAGTTATTTATACCCCGCTCTTCAGCCACAAGGCTATCAGAGCGGCTTACAAATTGTTTTAAGCAACAGCTATTTACACATCTACACTGCATTAAACAGTTTCCAATGTGTGTTAGCTAATTGCCCCCACAAGCTGTTTATTCATTTTACCGACCTACGAAAGGATGGAAGGCTGAGTGAACCTTGGAGCCCGCTGGAATTGAACTTGCAACGTGGTGACTTGCAGTACTGGCATTTAACCACTGCGCCACCAGGGCTCCATTTAAATCATCAATGGTCCTTTTGATATTGTGCCCAATACAATACCGTATGTACTTACTTGAAATGAAGCTGCACAGTATCTCTGTTTCGTGGCCTCTTTTGGTTTCCCCCAATGGCCACCTGATGAAGTCTTTGTTCACTACTTCGCTGTGTGATTATTTCAATAGCCTACTGCCCTTGACCAGATTACTCTTCAGGTTCTAAAAATGAAGGCAATCTGGGGCCTTTTTTCCCATTTTAATAAAGAGGCACAGTTCGGATCAAAAGTGTCATTTTAATATTCCCTCCTACTCTCTGTTCAGTTTGGCAGCTTGCAAAGCAGAGATGCCGTGCATTCCCAAGTAGGCACAAGAGAGCAGATGGACTGAAGCTAAAATGTGCTGGGTGAAAGAAATCAGAAAACACTTCATCTCCATGGCTGTAATTTTAGTACAGCTTTGCATGACATCTAAGGGATGGGGAGACAGCAGACCTTTTACCTATAGAAGGCTCTTATAGAATTCATTCAAATATGGATGTGTTTAGAATATTGTAAGAGCTAAGAGATTATTTTAGTTGGTATGAATACAAAATAGTAGGAAGACAGCTTCAGTTCAGATGTTGCTCTCTACCTGACTTGATTAAATACTCAAAATATAAACTTCATTTGGCCACTGGCTGTATTTTATTTCCCAAAGCAGTCAAAATTCTATAATCTTAATTAAATCCTCACCAATGTACAAAATAAGCTGTTTTCTTGTGCACAGGGGTGGGGGGTAACCATAACCTGTGTACCAGCACAATCTTTAAGATTCTTAACCTTACAAATTATTTTTCTATTAATTTTAACAGGTTTCCTATGGATTAAGATGGATTATTTAAAGTTAGTGCTGCATCCCTTGGAAAGAGTGAGATCTTCAACTCATTACCACATGTGTCATATCCTGTTATATTTCCTTGTTGTCTAATCGCTCTTGCCAATCATTCCATTGATAAAGCTAAAAGTAAAGGAGACAAAGGGCATCCTGCATCATTTTTCTCTCATAATAAAACACAGTCTCATCATAGGATTATCTCCTCTGCTTCTACCAAGCTATTTTCATAGTGTGGAAATCATATTTTAGCAGCTTTCAGTTTCTTTTTTCTTTTTTTCTTTTTTTTATTATTATAATTTTTATGTTGTTACATTCAACTTTGAATATTGATATAGCATTGTCTTTCAAAAGATCTTATAAATAATGTAACTTATTACAGGATAATAAAATCTGAATGGAAATATTAATTGTTGGCTTATTACACAAAACATTCCACACCATATTATACGTATTCTTAAAACATCTAACATCTTATATCTAACATCTTCTTTATATATATATATAATTTTAGAATCCTTTACCCTTTATTCCTTTACCCTTACCCATGCCTCCCTGTTCTTTCAAACTTTATTCGGACTTATGTTTAGTGAATGCCTTTTACTTAAATTAATCTGCATTCTGCTAATCTAAGCTAGTCCTTAATGTCAATTTGGGTCTATCTGTTTCTAGATTTACACTGTTCTACGGAACTCTCCATAGGTCCAAGTTGGCCAGATTTCTCCATTTCATTTCCCAATATTTTTTCATCGGTAGCCATTCTTTTTCTATCTTATCTGTCAGAATATCGTTGAGTCTAGCAGTGAGCCAGTCCATTTCCATCATATCTCTCATTCTGAACAACCATCCCTCTACTGTAGGTGTTTCCTTTTTTTCCATTTTGCCGCATAAAGAATTCTTGCTGCTGAGGTCTTATATAGTATTACTCTCCAATGTTTCTTCATTATCTTTTGATCTATTATATCTACCATGTTCAGCAAGTATATCTGGGGCCTCATTGGGAATCTAATACCAAAAATTTCATTAATAGTTGCATGGATTGTTTTCCAATACCCTTGTGCCTTTTGACATGCCCACCATGCGTGGTATAAGGTGCCCTTCGATTGTTCACATTTCCAGCAAGATTGTGAGCCTGTCTCGTAGATTTTATGGATCTTTACAGGTGTCAAATACCATCTTCCGAATGTTTTTAAGTAGATTTTGGCAGCTTTCAGTTTCATGGGACACTTAGAGTCATAGAGTCATAGAGTCATAGGACATTTTCAGACGGCCCTTACTGTGCAAGCAGCCTCCGGAGCAGTAATGAGGCTGCTGCATGGCAGGGGGTCCTTTTCGGACGCCGCCATCCCTCTTCTGTGACCATTTGTGGCATGTACGTGCAGCTTTGGAAGTGGCCGTGTCATATTTCAATCACGGGCAACTTCCGTGATTGAAATATGATGTGGCTGCTTCCAAAGCTTCACATACATGCCACAAATGGTCATGGAAGAGGGATGGCAGTGTCCGAAAAGGACCCCCTGCCATGCAGCAGCCTCATTACTGCTCCAGAGGCTGCTTGCCCGGTAATGGCTGTCTGAAAATGTCCATAGAATCAGAGCTGGAAGAGACCACAAGGGCCATCCAGTCCAACACCCTGCTATGGAGGAACACACAATCACAGATGGAATCCATCCTCTGTTTAAAAACCTCAAAAGATGGAGACTTCACCACACTCTGAGGCAGCGAGTTCAAGTGTTGCACAGCTCTTACTGTCAGGAGGTTCTTCCTAATGTTTAGGTGGAATCTCTTATCCTGTAGTATTAATCCTTTGCTCTGTGTCCTAGCAGCAGAAAACAAGCTTGCTCTATCCTCAATATGACATCCCTTCAAATATTTCAACATGCCAATCATCTCCCTTCTTAACTTTCTCTTGTCAAGACTAAACATACCCAGCTCCCTAAGCTGCTCCTCAGAGAGGCTTCCAGACCTTTCACCATTTTGGTCAACCTTCTCTGGATATTTTCTAGTTTGTCAATATCCTTCTTCAATTGCTCAAAACTGGACACAGTATTCCAGGTGAGATCTGACCAAAGCAGACTAGGGTGATACTATTACTTCCCTCAGTCTAGGCACAAGGAGCCCTGGTGGTGCAGTGGTTAAATGCCTGTACTGCAACTACAATGTTGTGAGTTTGATCCCAAGGACTCCAAGATTGACTCAGCCTTCCATCCTTCCGTAGGTTGGTAAAATAAGTACTCAGCTTGTTGGGGGAAATTAGCTAACAGATTGTAAATCAGTTAGGGAGTGCTTTGCATTGATAAGCAGTACAGAAATATATATGCTGTTGCTAAATGCTACTATACTCCTATTATAGATAAGTGCTGTTCACAAGGCACTGTTCTGTTTAAATTATTATTATAGCAATCCTTAACATATGGGAAAATGTGACCTTCTAAATATTTGGACTGCAAGTCCCATAAACTCTCATTGTTGGCTCCGTTGGATAGTGTAGATGGGCTCTGTGGTCAGACAACATCTGGAGAGCCACAGTGTTATCCAGAAAAACAGCTACTCTAATATATTGCTATGCATTTGTTGTATTCCTACAGTTCTGATCTTTGCTTTAAATGGCTGCGATTCTAGATTAGCTGCTTAGTTACATAGCTACTTTAATTGCCTAGCTATGTAACATCTCCCAGCCTGACTCTTCCCTCCCCCATTCAGACTTACGGGGCAGCAGCCATTGCGAGTGGCAGGGGTCTATTCTCCTGTTGATCAGGATGCAGTAGATTGACTTTCCTATCCCCTTCCCACAAGTAATATGAACCAGTCACACATATGCAACTGTAGGCTAGGTATTTATAACTACAATCATGAATTCCAGCCAATATTTTTGTTATATGAATCAAGCCAATCCTTATGTAATCAATGTGATGCACAGAAAACCCTGGGATACATTATCGCTAACTTGTAATCTGTGATACTTTCTAATAGACATTGAAGCAGGGATGCATTTTGTGCTGTTTCAACAGAAACATCCCATGAAAATGCTTTTTTATATAGGAAACATGTTTCCAGTGGGAGGAAACAAGTCATTTTCTGCACAAAAAGCCTCCTCCCCCCATCCCACCCTGGAATGCCACAATGTTACAAACTACAAAGATTCTTGGCTATCTAGGATTCTCTACATCAGGGTTTTCCGACACTTGAGACACCCCATTTTTATTGGGTGATTGAATATTCTTTCAATCCCCATTTTCATCCCTGCATTTGTAATGCTAGCTGATATGTTAGTCATCATTTTATAGCAAACAATAAATCTAGAAAAAGCAGCATGAAATGTTTTTTTTTAAAAAAAAAAACCTCACGAACCACAAGAAGGCTAAAGTTGAAATAATATCAGCTTTGAAACACTTACCTTTGAGACTGAGTGGGAGTACATGTGTAGGTATGTATGCATACATGTTGAATCATTATATGTCTTGAGGCACAGAAATATATCAACCTCTATGAAAAGAGGAAAGAAATGAATACTGCAAAAGAGTGAGGTTGACAGAGGGATAGTCAATGCACACTCTAGCCCAGAAGGTGAGCAAATGCATAACCCAGAGGCCTTTTCAGGTCGTATATGCAGATTTATCAGGGCCGCATCAAGTAAAGAGTATAGGGGGGTGCAGGTTTACCCTATTGATAGTAGATAGGCATACCAGATTTACCTATGTAGCAATGCTCAAAACCAAAAGTGAGGCTGCTGACATGATTAAAAAGTGGGTTAATTCTGTTGAAAGGGAGTTCCCCTACAAAGTTGGCACTTTTGTGACTGACAGAGGTGGGGAATTCTTAAGTAGTAATTTGCAGCAGTGGTTTGTGCGGAAAGGGATCCAACATAAAACTACAAATCCCGGATGTCCAGCTGAGGATGGTTTGGCTGAACGTAGGATTGGGATGATAAACCAAATAAGGGATTGTATGTTAGAGGATTCTGGAGCGCCAGCTAATTTGTGGGGAGAAGCAAAAAGAACCACTTGTCATATTGTTAATAGGTCATGGTGCAGTGCGATAAACCAAACACCATTCTACTTATTGTATGGAAGAGCACCAAACCTAAAGTACTTAAGAGTGTTTGGACAATTTGCATCAGTGTACATTCCTCCTCAGTTCAGGAAAAAGAATCAGCCCAAAAGCCAAAGGTTGTGTTTTGTGGGCTATGAGGGGAACATGTACAGGTTCCTGATGGATGGGAATAGGATTTTGTATTCAAGGAGTGCTAGTTTTGAGACTCATGCTGGGTGGAAGAGAGTGTAGCCTGACCAGAATGTTGTTGTAGAACAGAAAGCCAATGTGGTAGATAAGAACAAAGGAAATGGAGGGTACACGCATCCAGGGATGTCTTAGATGAAAAGCCAGGTGGTTCACAACAGCCTGAAATTTTGAGTAAACGGGGCACTTGAAGCTGCCTGGTACTCCAGAACAGCCTAGCACTTCATTAGACTTGCAACCAAAGTCAGAGATAGTGACTGTGAAACAAGAACAAGTTAAGACTCATGGGCAAGACACTCAGGCCAGTGTTGGTAGCAGTGACACTGAGGGTGGTCAAGGTACATTCCTGATTCCCATGAGGTCTCAGAAGGGAAAGTTCTTCATAGTAAAGCAGGGACAAGCCTCTTCTGTGACAGCAGTAAAACTGAAAACACTCCAGAAAAAGAGCCAGGAGAACATGCACTAAGCAGGAGGGGTGGAAGAAAACCAAAGCTCTGGTGTGTGTGGCAGAGTATAGCCAGGATATGCTTGGTGGGATGGTCAGGCCTGTAAGTAAAAGGAAACTGACAAATGAAAGCACCAGGGAAGCCAGAGCCGGGTGGGTCAGTAGCATGGGCTATCAAGGTCTAAGAAAACAATGTGACACTGTAAATAATGGGAAAGGAGTCTCGGACTCTATAGGTATTAGTGAATAAGGTGACAGTATATAAAAGGATAGGTGTAAATGACACATGGGACACACCACATGCCATTTGGAGGGGAATGTCAGGAAATGACATGGATGTGACCACAAGATGGAGCTGTAAGCTGAGAAATGAAAGCAGTTAAGCTCCAGTGGCAGGTGTGTGTGTGTGTGTGTGTTAGCATTTGAGAGTATGAACACCTGAGATGCCTGATGTAACAGGCATTGTTTAACTGCCTATAAAAAGGAGATGGGAATTATCTCCAGTGTGGGTTTGTTGTGGATGGTGGTTGGCGAAGCAGTTTGTTGGTTTAAGAGAGATTGTCCTATACTCTGCATATTTATTGTAAATATACTGCAAACAAAGATTAAAGCTCTCAAGTTGAGTGAAGGCTGGCCTTGTTGCTGTCTTTATTTGGCAAGCCAGAGCTCAAGGCAGTGTGCTGGGGTGAAGGAATTTTTCCTTCTCAGCCTGAAGTTTTTTGCAGAAGTCTCCCCAGAAACCTTCTCCTTGGCATCCTGTTGACATGGAACAACTTTGCAGGTGGTCGTGGTGGACACAGCATGTCTTTCTACGCCCAAATAATACTCCTCTCTCATTGTTCTGGCAGCCCAGTAGTGAACGGAGCTCTAACGGAGCTCCCTTTACTTCCTGGACTGAAATCCCATAGATTCTCACGAAAAGACATGAGTGTGGGAAATTCAAAAATAAAAATAAAAAGAACATGAAAAAAAATGACAGCAAGCACAAAAACACACTTTAAAAGGTAGAAGCAACCCAGGGAGGGTCATAAAAAGTGTGTTACATACCTGGATGTCCCGATTTCACCTGGAAGTGTTCTGGCAGGGACCACCCATTGACACTCAGACCTCGCCAGCATAACAGGACACCTTTTCGCTCGCAGAAACATCCATGACTAAAATGGAACAGTGGATCTATTGATGGCTTTTCCTGTCAATATAAAGCAGCGCCAGTAGAACAGCAGCAGAACAGGTGCATAACAAGGGAAGAATGACATCATCTGAAAAGGGAGCCCTTTTGCGATCTCCTGGCATTCATGTAACACCACTTTTAACATGCCTGACATCTCCTTAGTTTTAGTCTTAATCTTAGCCCCAAATCTTATCCCAAATTCACCAGGCCTAGGGTTCCCCAGGCCAGCAATGATCATGCAAACCAACTAAAAGATGAGTAGTGCCTGTGTGCCCGTACCTCATCTTTTCAGGAACCATTTGAGAGTCATTAATCATAAACCAAGTCTGCACATTAAAAAAAAAATGCTTGCTAATAAGCAAATCACACAAGAAGCCGTTTAGCTTATTATCCCACCTCTATCTCGAAGCAGCCTAAACACACTTTGTTGTAGAGCCCTTGCTGCCACATAATATAGATTTTCTCATTCTGGAAATATTGCTATCAAGCATCTTGTAACACTTGCACTGCTGTAAGCCTTTTGTGTGATTTACTTTGACAGGCAGCAATGGGCACTTTATTGTTTGACCCTTTGTGATCTATCCGTGTACATTTCTCTTTTAGATAGGATTGCTTTGATTTAATCTTACAGTCAGTAGCACTGGGTCTTCATGTCATTTTTCTTCCTCCTTTCTAGGAAAGGTCTAAACTGAAGTTTTAGAATGTATCACACCATTCTAGAGATGTATAGGCAGCTGCAAAACTATATGCAACTTCCATTAAATACAGCCTGGGTAGATAAAAGGCACAATCTGCCCATAACTATTTTAATGGAAGGACACCTGCAGTTCATTTGAATGAATGTTCTCCATGCCAAGTTCCCACTGAAATGAATCCAAATAAAGGCATTTAAAATGCATCAACATTTCAGCAGGCTGCAGCAGAGATGGGAAACAAGGCCATTCTCCCTCAACTGTTACCAAATGGCAGCCATTCGGGTAGACTGCAGCAGCGGGAGGTGGTTCCCCACCTTCCTTCCCATTCTGTTTTCCTTTTGTGTCATGTGACCATTTAGAGCATAAACCAGAAGCAGGGACTGTGTAAATTTTATTGATTGTATAGGATTTGTTCTGAGAATCAATTTGGTTAAGAGCAAGATAAAAATAATACAATCAATCAATCAATCAGTGACAGATTGTATGTTCCACACACAGTTTCATAAGCCTCTTCTGGCTACTATTTCACTGTTTATTTTAACTAAGATAACTCATAATTCCCACCACCACCCTTTGGATGGCCTTATGTTACATTCTCTAAAACATGTAGCCTCATATAATATATAACCTTCAGCATTCACTCTTGGTGTCCCAGTCACCCAATCTTCTGGGTTTCCATAATCCATGAATAAACTTAATCCAGACTCTAGAAATATATATATATAAAACATTTAGGGCTCAGCTAGACAGGAGAATTAATTTCTGAAAATAGTGCATTACCTCATTATTGCAGCAGTGTTCATTTGTCCCCATGATTCATTCACAAGATTGCTGGCATGGAAAGCTATCCGAGTTTGCAGTTCACACAGAGCGTGCCTGCAAGAAAAGACGGTGGCCACAAGTGAATTGCCTGCCTTATTATCTCCTGAAAAGCTCCCTCCATACCCACCTTACTTTTTTATTATATTAAAAGACAGATGTGGAAGAGTGATCTTCTGCTTAATTTTTTTTCTCTACCACTTGAAAATAGTGTTCCATTGTGTCCCCAAAAATAACAATGGCAACTCCAGCTGCTTTGTTGCCCCAATTCAAATTGGTTGTTCAGATGGCCTGTTATGTGCATTTTTGTGTACTTTTTAAAAAAGATTGTGAGAAACAGTGAAAGCTGTTATTGCAAACCACTAGGAGTTTTCACTCCACCTCCTTCCCAATATGGCAAATCCCAGCAGGAGCTCATCTAGACAAAAGGTATTCTGCCCACATTCTTTGAGGATTTTTTTTTTCATCATCTAAACAACTCTCTGATGATAGAAGCCAATGTGTAGTTCTGTTCTGCAGCCCACCATTAAGGAGTAATCTACCAAACACTTCAGCCTTAATGGAGGCTGGAGAAACAGATCCATTCATTGGCTTTGGGCCTACATCCAAAACAGTGACAGAGGGGGTATGAGTCATATGCTCTACCTCAGTTTAGTTGCTCATGCTCCTAAGCAATGTGGTGAGATGCATTATGTCTTCTGTTGAAAGTACCCATCCTGGCCATGCAAGGGATAATATGTGCCTTAACATGGCAGATATATCTGTCTTCCTCCCACTTATTATGAAGCCTATAAGTAGCACCCTAGAAAGACTTTGGCTTCATCTATATAGACCAAATACACTGGCTTCCAGGCAATGTATTCTGGTTGCAGATCTGGCCCATTGCTCCCGTTACCACCACCACCACATCATCCCACTCTCTGAAGCCAGGAAGCTGGTCCTCAGCCTGGTTACATGCTGTGGGCCTTCTTCCTGTATCTGGAGAGTGTGAAGTGGGTGGCAGTTGCAGTGACAGGCTGGCATGGTGGTAGGGGCTCCTGCAGTCCTGCAGGGCCCGATCCATTTCTTACATAGATAAACATTTTTCCAGGTATTTTAATAAACAGTAGGACCCCCGTATCTGTGGGGGATTGGTTCCGGGCCCCACCACGGATAACGAAAACCATGGATAATAGCAAATGGCATTGAAAATAATGGGACTTCTGGTTTAAAATACCATAGAGTTGCCTTTGAAGGACCTAGAAAATGGCTAGAGAGGACACATTTTCTAGGAAGACTCCATGGTAGTGTGCTGAAACTGAAACCGTGGATAATTGAAACTGTGGATGGGGAATCTGTGGATGTGGGGGCGCTACTATAATGTTTATTGGACTTTACCTGATCTTAGCCCTATCTTAGTCCTGTATTTGTCCCAGCTGTCATGAGGACTGCCCTGGGGCACAACAGGGCAAAAGCCCTGCATTGTTAGGACTACAGGGTTCAAAGATGGGGCCAACATGGGGTAAATGGCCAGTAATAAGGCCTGAGTCATTAATTCTCCTTCTCTGTATCCACACTGGATTAATTCTGAAGCAACAATGACATTAAATAGGGGGAACTGGGGCTGGAAACAAAAATTATCAGGGCCCCACACTCCTCTTCTCCAATTCCTGTGTACATTAAAGAAGTGCATATGCTGAGAAAACGTGAAGGGAAAATACCACTAGCTTCCAAACAGATCATTTCTGTGGAAATCTTTCTAGTGTTTACTTCAGCTTATGTCTGATCCATCCTTCCTTCCTTCCTTCCTTCCTTCCTTCCTTCCTTCCTTTCTTCCTTCCTTTCTTGACATCATTTTAATTGTGGCTCATGTTCAATCTCAATCACCCTTAGTTCATCAAGTTTCAAGGTTTAAATTCAATAGAACACATTAATAAGTGGATAAATTAATTCCAGCAGAAGAGTAGATCAATCAAATCTTGATCCAGAAAGTTATTCAGACCTTTTCCGTTTCTCTCTTTTTCTCTCTGATCAGCAAGCCATGACCCTGCTACTATGGTAACAACTAGCGAAATCATTTGGGGGAGGGTGGGGGGAAACAGTTATCTGATGAGAAAGAGGGGGCCAATTGTTTGCAATCTGAAAGTGGTGGACTTTGCATCTCAGTTTCTGAAGTGGGAAAGGGAAGGAGATGCCTCATCCTAACACAGTATTTTTTGGACATGAAGAACATTTCCTTCATCATCTTTCCCTTTCTTTCTTTCTTTATTATTCATAAAATATACTAGGGTGGCTTAAAAATCTGAAATATAATACAGTGCAAGAATAGAGGGGGAAGATAAATTCAGATGAAAACCAAATATAAAATAAATATGTCTAAAGCAGGAATGGGTGAAGTGTATCCCAAAAGCCCATTGTTTTTGTGACCAATGGTCAATATATTTTTTTACCCCAAATATCCCCAAATGCCCTCTAGGAGGCATGGGGATATTTTTGCCACCTTATTTGGATTTCCTGTAAACAGAAAATGGCTTCCGGTTACTTTCTCTTATTAGAAAAGGTCTCTGTTGTCAATTCTTATGCCAGGCAAAGTCCTTTTTAAAAACAAAAATCTCCTGGGTCTTTAAAAATCTGATGCTTCCAAGGTTGTGGTTTGAATTTTTAAAGTGGCCACTTTATCTGCTGGGATTTTTCACAGCTTTGTCATGGTATGAGTTGCCTTGGATCCTGCACTGGGAGAAATAAATAAATCACATAACTTTCCAAGCTCTCAGCATGCATGAGTATATTCAATGAAAAATCCCACAGTCCCTACCTGAGCCCTTGCTGCTGTGGAGAGGGGAGGCTTTTGATGGCCTCCAGGGACAGGGATTAGAGGGGGTTAAAAATTGTTGTGACCTGGTGCATGGCAGCAGGCACAGAGAGGGATAGGTGGAGCCAAGGGCTTTTAAGTCTCCTCCATCTTAATATCTCCAATCTTCATCATCCCTTTGCCCACTTACCCACTCTACGTTCTGTACAGGCATTTGCTAGTTGGCATTCAGGGCCAGTTAGGAAATGTCTCCTCCATTTCCAGGAGGTTTTTCCCCCTTATCCTGCATGGTTATGTACAGAATAAGGGCAATTGGCTCAGGCCGGTCCAGTTAAATAGGTGAACACTGGCCGGTAGGCAGGGGGAAATTGAAGGAGCAGTGATGGTGAACACCCCCAGAAGCCCAGCTGGTAAAAGAGACATCTCCAGACTTATTCCTTTGATTTATGTGCCTAAGGGGTGAGAAAGGAGATTACTCTTGAGGCCAGCCTGGCTCATATTTTCCCTTTATTACATGAAATGTGAATAGGGAAGGTCCCCTAGGAAGGTCTCTCTTGTTGAGGGCTGGCTGGGTGAATAGCCAAAATGATGGGTAGCACTCAGCTGTTACATGGCCTGATACCCCCTCCCCTCCAATAACTCATTAATTGGGAATAATTCATAAGTTGGCTTTTATGGACACGTCATGTGGTTAGGAAATAGACCAGGGCTGCCCAAATATAGGGACTAGTGGAGGTTTAGTCAAAACCTATGAAGAGGTTTTGGAAATTCCCCCAAAAGCAAACATGCTTGGGCAGTAATTATGTGAAGCTCCCTTAGATAAATTGTTAGGGAGGGATATGCTAATCTCCTGGAAACAACTGGTACAGAGTCATACTGCCAAAACAAATGAGCAATCGGAACACTCATTACTCTGAAAATGGTTTTCTTTCACATCTCTCTCACATGCAAAGTGGAGGTTGCCTGAAACCCATCAGTCTTAATGCTCCGACTATTAATAGCAGCCCACAAAGCTGAAGCTTCCATTGTTTCACTCTGGTAAACTCACTCAAGTATTGTTTTCCATTCAAAACACCCCTTAAGGGTAAATATTGGGTATAAATATTATCCCAAAACAAAGCCAAAGCGTGTGCATTCTTCCAGATACCGTTACTCTGTTCGTTTTCTGTGTCACCTGGTGTGCATAGCCGTACTTCCTTGCTACATGAATCTCTGCTCTACAGACAGGTGCAGTATAGCCCATCATCCTGAACTCTATTCCTCTATCCCAATACTTCCTCCTATTCTTTGTTAGCCTTGTGTAATGGCTTGAAGCATGAGTGTATGTGTGTGTTCCCATG
This sequence comes from Gambelia wislizenii, assembly GCA_030847615.1. NCBI lineage: Eukaryota > Metazoa > Chordata > Lepidosauria > Squamata > Crotaphytidae > Gambelia > Gambelia wislizenii. The sequence continues at coordinate 204,881,038 of JAUMIR010000001.1, forward strand.
ATTTTCTTCCAATAAAAACCATTTTTATTTTATTTACTGGCTTGGAATCTCATCAGTGAATACTGATATACACAGGTCCAAAGGTTCCATAGTTACCCAACCTCTTGCAGCCTAATTTGAGCTAATTAAAAAACCCCAATTTAATATTGCAATTCAAGTGATATGAGTGTGCTCCACAAACCCCACACAATTTGGACAACACAGTGCTTGGGTGCTTCACCCAGGAGTTTCTGAGGAGAAAGTCAAGTTGGGATCCCCTGCCTAAGCTGGAGCTCAATTTAGGTTCTACCACCCCAGAGGAGCCACTGCTGAGCACCCTAAAGGGTGCTCAGCAGTGGCTCCTCTTTGTCTTGGAAAGATGTGACCAGTGGGGTGCCACAGGGTTCTGTCCTGGGCCCAGTGCTATTCAACATCTTTATCAATGACTTGGATGAGGGAATTAGGGACATACTTATCAAATTTGCAGATGACACCAAATTAGGAGGAGTAGCTAATACCCTAGAGGAGAGGATCAAAATTCAGAATGACCTGGATAGACTGGAGAGCTGGGCCAAAGCTAACAAAATGAAATTCAATATGGAAAAATGTAAAGTACTGCACTTAGAGTGGAAAAATGAAATGCATAGATATAGGATGGGGGAGACCTGGCTGAACGAGACTACGTGCGAAAGGGATCTAGGAGTCCTGGTGGACCACAGGTTCAACATGAGTTGGCAGTGTGATGCAGCGGCTTAAAGGACCAAAGCGATTTTGGGCTGTATCAATAGAAGTATAGTGTCTAGATCAAGGGAAGTAATAGTGCCGCTCTATTCTGCCTTGGTCAGACCTCACCTAGAATACTGTGTCCAGTTCTGGGCACCACAATTCAAAAACGGTATTGACAAATTGGAGCATGTCCAGAGAAGGGCGACTAAAATGGTGAAAGGTCTGGAAACCATGCCTTATGAGGAGAGACTTAGGGAGCTGGGTATGTTTAGCCTGGAAAAAAGACGGTTAAGAGGCGATATGATAGCCCTGTTTAAGTATTTGAAGGGGTGTCACATTGAGGATGAAGCAAGCTTGTTTTCTGCTGCTCCAGAGACTGGAGCACGGAGCAATGGATGCAAGCTCCAGGAACAGAGATTCCACCTCAACATTAGGAGGAACTTTTTGACAGTAAGAGCTGTTTGGCAGTGGAACACACTCTCTCGGAGCATGGTGGGGTCTCCTTCCTTGGAGGTCTTTAAACAGAGGTTGGATTGCCATCTGTTGGGGATGCTTTGATCAAGATTTCCTGCATGGCAGGGGGTTGGAGTGGATGGCCCGCATGGTCTCTTCCAACTCTACAATTCTATGATTCTATGATTCTATGCAAAGATCATGAAGGTTAAAGTTGAATGTTTAAATAATTAATAAAGTGGCACTTTCATAACCAGCTCTGATGTTGGGTCTCATTATCTCCCAGCCAGTCAGCAAATGTGTGCTTGATATTTCTGAATGTGTATCTATAGCCTTACTCTGATCAGCTTTTCCTCTGAGTATGTGAAGGGAAATGGGAAGGTATATAACATGCTTTATTCCTACTGTTACCTCTGTGGCAAATCCCTATGAAGAGAAAGAAGTCACCTTCCACTAAATGTACTGCTTCTTAACATTGTGTGGTTGTTATATTCCTTCAAGTCATTTCCAACTTAAAGGGACCCTAAAGTGAATCTAGCACAGGGTTTTCTTGGCAAAATCAGCTCAGAGGGGGTTTGCCTTTGCCTTCTTCTGAGGCTGGGAGAGTGTGACTTGTCCAAAGTCACCCAATGGGTTTCTACAGCTGAGCAGGGATTCAAACCCAGGTCTCCAGAGTTGTAGTCCAATGCTCAAACCACTACACCATGCTGGCTCTTCTTAACATAGGGAAAGCTATATGTATGGGCTACCTAGATATTTTGACAGTTGTAACAAATATTTACTTGGAGAGAACACCCACTGATTGTAATGAATCATGCTTTCTAATGTAAACATTTAACCATGGAGTATAACATGTAATGCAGAAAATTGTGACCTGCTGTCACAATTATGGATGGGCAAATCTCCTAGTTCAACATTCTCCCACATATTTTTTTTTAAAAAAATATGGTTTAAAATAAATCAATATAGCTAGATACTTTTTCTAAGTCCTGTGTCAGAGCCCCCCCCCCCCTAAAAAAGCCAGTTTGTTTGACTGGCCATCATACCCCTAGCTTTTTCATCCTTGTAGTTTTTAATTGGTATTGTCCTTTGAAATTGTGAACCACTTTGAGTCCCAATTTTGGGGCAAAGTGGGATACAGCTATCATCACCACCACCACCACCACCATGTGGAAATCAAGTGCTGGGATAGTCAATAAATGTAATTGATGAAAGAGATATAAACTCCAGAAATCTCAGGTAAACATATTAAGTGCAAAATTATTATTGAACAGAGTAAAACAAGGCCTTGTTAGTAGATGCCTCCAAACTGTAGAATGCTTGCCCTAAGGAGATGTGTCAGTACAGGTTGCACTCCCTCCATATCCACAGAACCAGTATCCATGGTTTCAGTAATCCGAGGGACACAATATAGGGGACACATACCCTAGAGTTGTGCTGGAAAACACCTAGAGATATGTCCTCTCTAGGAATTGCTAGGTCCTCCAATACAACTCTATGGTATGTTTGTACAGAAAGTCCTTTATTTTAATAAGGTTTTCTATTATCCACAGTTTCATTTATACATGGTAAGTCCAGGAACGTATCCTCCGCAGATATGGGGGGGGTACTCCTACAAGGGGGCTTGCCACTTGCCGGCGGGCCTTTTTGCGGCCCCTCCAGCACCCCCCTGAAAGCCCTCTGCCCCCCCTCAGGTGTGAGAGGGAATGGGGACTGCATGGGCCACCCTGGCGGCCGCCATTTTCACCCTGTCTTCTTCCTGGCCTGCTTTGCAGCCAGGAGGGGCGGGGAGGGGACGGTGGCCAATCAGGGCAGGCCTGCCAGGCTCCGATTGGCTGCGGCCACCAGGAGAGGGCGGGTCATCTGGCTGGCCTCTGGCACAGCCGGATGACGTCACAGGGAGGGCAACGGAGCTGTTAAAAGGCAGCTCCATTGTGTCACCGCCCACTTTTGGCTCCAGGGAGCTGAAGACTTTGGAGGTCAGGAGGCTGCAGAGCAGGACAGGACAGGTAGTGTTAGGCTGTGCTCTGTTCCTCCCTCCCATGGGCAAGAGAGTGGCTCTTCACCTTCCCAGGTGAGACAGGGAGGCTGCGGCGGGGAAAGAAGGGCTGGTGGTGGTGACGCTTGGGGAGAAGGCCAGAGCGGCTGTAGCGAGGACGGGAGGCGGCGTGTGGCCTCGGTGTGGCTGGCAGGTGGAGTTCCATCCCTTGCCCCACCTTTATTGTCTAGATCCCGTGCCAGGGGGTGGGGCTGGGAGCAACAAGCTGAAATCAGGCATGGGGGCATCACCAGGAGCAGTGGGAAGCTTCCCCTCCATTTTCCTCAGGGCCTGGTTCCTCTCCCCCCCCACTTCTCCACTGAGGCAGGGCTGGGAGGATCGCCAGAAGATGCTGGAAAGCCTCTGCTTGTCACGGAGCACAGTTCCTGCCGGGGGGGGGGGAGTTGGCCGGCGGCAGCCAGGGCAGGCGATGAGAGGGGAGGCCAGCAGGTTGCAGGGTGCACTCTGCCGAGGCATCGGTGGGGGGCTCGACCCCCTTCCCCCCCACGCAGCATGGGAGGCTTCCAATGGGGTTGTGGTGGATGGCCATTCAGCAAGCTACACCAAGGCCACCCCTCATCCTTCACCCCCCATCATTGGGTCCCTGGGCAGGGGGGTATATTGGGCCAAATCAAGGGGCCTGGACAGCAGGTGGGGTGGGGAGGCTGGCATCTCAGCCTGAGGGCAGCCAGCCGGCGGGAGGCAGCACACCCTCCCCTCCACCCCCCCACTTGGTTTGGTTGGCTTCCTGGCAGTGGGAGTCACTGGGGGGGGGGGTTACACACCTCATGGGGGCAAAGAAGGGGGACACAACTGCACTGCGCCAATTTCCTTTTACAGGGCTCGGGTCACAGGGTGCCAGTCGGCGCAAAATACATTGATAATTTTACTAGGTGCCCTATACACACTATAGTGACACTAGAAAAAGGGTGCACAAGCATGCACGCACATCAGCTGCCTGAGCCAAGAAGCTGGGGTGATGGGACCCAAACGGACAGCAAAGCTGCACCACCAACAAGAGCAGCAGCCCCTGGCAGAGGAGGAACATTCATTGGCGGGCACAATGTAAGAGCTTATGGCCTCATCTATGGCTGATATTGCCATTTGTGTTGGTTTCATAATGAGAAGTCTTCTTTGATTAGAGTTCATTCAAAACTACTAAGTGTAACTGTGTTCTGTGAACATTTTTCTTTTTTTGGTAGTGCAAACAACTGCCTCTCTCTTCTGAGAAAAGAGGCCATTCTCTGAGAATCTAAAACAAACAAACAAACATTGCTCATTAATTTAAATTATGCTTGCTCTCATTCTCAATTTTCCTTTCTGACATCTCTGGACCCAGCTGCCCATGCAGCATCATGATTTCACCCTGGCTAGTTGAGATTGCCCATCTGAGTAATCCAGAAAGTAGTGGGGTGGAGGAAGGAGAGGAAGGCAGCCACTGGTTAAATGCAAGAGAACAGTGACAGGAAACAAAATGATGGCTGTAAACAGGGTGCAGGGGAGAATGACTATTCACATAGTCTGAACATGTAGACCCCTTTTACCAAAGAAACAGAGCAGCCTTGTAATTGCACTTAATTTTATTTCCTCTTCGATAAATCATTACCATAGTTGAACACTCAATTCCTTTTAACTTTTTCCCTTTATTTTATTTTCAGGTGTCCTCCCAACCAGCATTACAAGTAGTAGTAGTCACCGTCATCATCATCATCAAGACTTATTATGATAGCTATCAGGAGAGGGAGAGGGAAAAATCGCTGTATACCTTCATTTTGGAGCTTCTTTGAGACCTACCTTGTACTTCTTGAGCTAAGGTTCTGCATCAAAGGAGACCAGCTTTTACCTCTGAGGACATCTGAGTAGAAATCACTCCCTCTGGATTTCATCAGTGTCACTGTCGGTGTCAATCAGAAATGCTCACCGAGGAGCTGCGTGTGGTGTTCACTACTCCTTTGGGGCTCAAGGATGCTAGTTCTGCCAGTCTCACATTTCTGCATGGCCCATAGAAGAAAGCTGGATGGAACTATGTTTGATAAATGGAAATTTTATGTGCCATAACTTCTCCTCCTGGGCAATTTTCACAGGATTCAAGGGAAGTTCTGAGTACTCCCCACACAATATGCTGTCATGTAATGAATGGGGTCTTCAAAACATTCTGTGTTAGCTTAATTTCATTCTCCTTGAGTGTTAAGTGGAATTTGCATCTATTATATTGCTCTCATATTTATCACAAGCAAGCTATCTCAGGGACACTATTAATTGTAACTCTTCCTTGTACAAGTGGACGATATTGTCCATTTTTTCATGAGAAGAGAAAAAATAATTCTTCATAAAAGAATTGGGGTGTTCAAGCGTTATCCTCTTGAACCCCCTGTGCAATGCAAGCTTAAGCATATTAAAATCAGAATGCCTCCCCCAAGCCTAGTCACTGGGTGCATCTATACGATCATAAAAAAAATCCGTTTTGGGGGTAAAAAATACGAATAGGCTGTCGTTCGTATGCATACGAACCGCCCACACGATTTTTTAAACCCCTAAACTCCGTATGACTTCCTCTTCCCCAAGCTGGCTGGAGTGAGCAAGCCAAGCAGTGGTTTAAAATCTCCCGCCTTTTTTTAAAAAAAGTTTCCTGCTTTGCGGACAGTCAGTTTTCCCAATTTACAATATAAAATAAAAATAAATGAATGTATAATTCATGGACTTACCGGACTCTCGCTAGCCATGAATCCAACATGGCGGTCGTTCCCAATTCCACCCCCGTGCTAGCCCCGCCCCCTCTACTCGGCCAGCCAATCAGATTACACAGCCTGCTTGTATGTGTGCAAACGGACCGTACAGACCCATCCGCCATCCAAACGGCGTACGGATCTCTCTTTGCGATCCGCTTTCTCTCCTGAATGCCGCATGTGCATATTTCAGGGTGGAAAACCACCCCCTCTTTTGGATGCGTGTGAATCCAAGCGGCCGTGTGTACTGAAGTGCGAACTTCCGCACGCCATACATATTATTTAAATCGTGCAGACGGGACCACTGTTTGTGCTACTCAAGTTCTGATATCAAGAGACCACAGAGTCTCCTTCTAGTGGCTAGAATCTACTCAGAGATATAGGGCTGTCATGATGGAGTTCCATCATGTTGCCACAAGGTGCAACTCCCATCATTCTGCTAGAGAACTATAACTCTCTTTGTTTGTAAACAGATTGTCTTGCCAGCATAGTATCAGGTAAGAAAAGGGTTAATGGGAAGGGGCTCAAGCACCACCTTCACAGAGCTAATGAGAGCACATCATTAACATAACACCATGTGACTGGACTGACCAATTACAGCTTTAAGCCCGGGAAATCTGGAGAGGATTTAATTGCTTTTGTTTGAGACCAGAGGGAGTGAGACATGAGAGAGATGAGTGGGACTTGGGGAAGGAGATTCTGGAAAATGTGAAGGAACAGAGACTGCTATGCTGGTAGAGCACAGCCATTCCATCTCTGGCTTTTGCTCCCAGCTGCCTGGACAAGATCTCAAGGCAACAAACTGCAAGTATTTAGAAGAGCTTAGGGCCTGTTTAGTTGTGTTAGGGAATTATTTTTAATTTCTTTACTTTGGTTGAATGTAGCTAAATTAGTAATTGAATGTAACCTGAGTAATGTAATGCTTTGATCTTGATACTCTGTATTGCTATCACTTTAAGCCTGCCTGCCTGAGGTAGGGGAGAATCCTGCCTCATGTGAGACTGCATGACTACTTCTCTTGAATAAAGTAAACTTCTATCTTCCTATGCTGATGCTGACCACGTGCCTTACTCTTGACTATGCTACTGTGAACCTCCTCTGGGGTTAGGAGGAGGGAGTTAGTTGATTCTATAGTGGCAAGGAGTGCCACTGATTAACATAGACTACGCACAACTTCCCACTGCATTGTGCGTGTAAAAGGGGGGGTCCCAAGGGGGAAATAAGCCCCCCCCAGTTAAAACCCAGTGGGTGGTGGCAGAACGATGGTTTTTAGAGTTTGTAGGAGGATCCTGGGGTGAGGACACCCAGGACTAACCCTACAGAGAGAGGGCTAGCCTGGAGCTCCTGGGAAGGGAACTCAGGTTTGAGCCCCGTGACATGGTGGCAGCGGTGGGATTGGACATAGCTCAGTTTGGGAAGTTAGGAGAACTACAGGCTCTGCCTCTTGCCTTCAGAGAAAGGGAGATTGGGGGGTGCTGTAGCCTTGGCTTGTTCAAGTGGGGGACAGAGAGCAGAAAGTGAGAGAGGCTGAGGTCTCTGCTCCATTCGCTCATAGGCTGTGCCCAAAACTCCCTGGGAAGGGAGGGGTTGGTTGCTTTTGGTGGAACTGAAAGTGAACAAAGAGGTCTCAAGTCTTGGCTGTTTTCTCTTTGTTGGGAGGAAAAGGTGTCCTTGCATTTCTTTTGTGTTGGATGTGCTTCTGTGTAAGTGATAGGAAGGGAGGGGGCAGGAAGCCCACCAGGCCATTCCTTTGTCTCACTCACTGTAGCAGAGAGCAATCCCCTTTGATCTGGTCTCCAGGTGGAGATGCTAGCTCTTGGGGTCCCTGCCTAAGTTTAAAGCTGGTTACTTCTTGCAAAGTGGTTTTGCTAAGGGGGCGGAGCTGAGCTGAAAGGAGGGACTAGGGAGGAGCTGAAGCTCTCTGTGTGGCTGGCTGTTGTTGCTAGGCAACTGCAGGAGCTAGCTGGATTCCTAGGGGAGGGGGGACCTTCCCTGTGTCCCAAGTGCTGCTTGGACCATTTAAAGTTTTTTTTTCTCTTTCTCCTGTTGTTAAATAGAAAGGGAGGGGAACCTTGATTAGGATTCTAGCCTGTCTTTCTAATCTGCCTTTTGGCCTGTGTTCTGTTCTTTCCTGTTGCTTCTACCTGGCGGGGGGCAGCCAATCCCCCCCAGAGAATCACTGTCCTCTGCTGGCAAAAAGAAATTATTACACATTCAACCAAAGTAAGTTTTAATATTTTTTTTATAGTGGACGGGTTCTGCTATGATAGGAGTTTAGGAAAGTACATGCTTTGACTTTTCACATGATTTTGAGATCTGGGAAATTTAAAGCAAACATGACTGACCCTGTGACAGCCAGTGATGCTGGTACTTCTGCTGCTTCTCCTGTACCTGGTGATTTATTGGATGTCACCCAGATGACTCCACAGGAATTTGAAGAAAGACAACGGTGGCTGAGATTGCAAGAATTGCAAATGCAGCACAAAGAAAAGGAACTTCAATTCAGACTTCAACTTCAGGAGGCAGAAGCGAAAGAAAGAGACACTGAACGCCAGCTGCGATTGCAAATGCAGGAGATGGCGCTGAAGCAAAGAGAACTGGAATTGAAACTTCAAGAACAGGAATTTCAATTGAAAATGGCGCAACAGGCGCAAAACCCAATAACCAATGTGCCACAGTCGGCTGCCATGTTAACAGCTCCAACCCGCCATTACCCCACGTTTCGGGAGGAAGATGATTTTGATGAATTCATCACGACTTTTCAGAGAGTCTGTGTTGACTATGGGGTACGCAAGGAGCACTACATGCGTGAGCTGCGCCCTTTGCTCCCACCAATTCTCAGGTCTGTGGAGGCGGGGTTGGCACCAGAAGAGATGCATGATTTTGATCTTTTCTTGGAGCTGGCTAGGAGCCGTCTGGGCTTAACAGCAGAGGCAGCTCGACAACACATGAGGGCCACAAGGTGGACACCTACAGTCAATTGTCGTGAGCTGGGACATCGTATCACTCGCAAGTGTGAACTCTGGACTAAAGCTGCCAAAGCTGACACCGTCGAAAGCATTATCTCATTGATAGCCATGGAACAGTTTCTGTGGCATACACCGCCAGCTATGCGCAATTATATTTTGGATAAAGACCCTAAGACTATGCTTGAGGTGACTACGCTGGCTCAACGGTTTATGGAAACCCGAGGGAACCAGAACTTGCAGGCACAGGAAGCGGAACCACACAAGCATAAGTCAGGGAATCAATCTGTCCACAAGTCGGGGAATCAATCCCCCACCAAAGATCGCCGGAATCTGCAATTCCAGAAGACGGGATCACAAGGCGTGCCTAACCAACAGCAGAAACAACCATCCCAACCGGCTCCCAAGGAGGCTGCGCAACCTCCTCAAGGACAGGGGACGGTGAAGACTGGCCTGACATGTTTCTCATGTGGAGAAATGGGCCATATCAAAGCGAACTGTAAACAGGAGCCCAAGGCAATTAACATGATAAGGGCATCCACGTCTGCACATATGACAGCTGAGAAGGAGGTGCCACCTGACCCTATGACTATTCCGCCTCGTCAACGCCATACGTTGATGGTGGATGGGAAGGAAGTAGTGGCGTATAGGGACACAGGGGCTCAACTGTCTGCGATTCATCGTACCTATGTTGATCCTAAGTTCCTGGATGACAACACGGTGGTGTCTGTGCAACCGTTCCACTGCCCACCCATCAAGCTTCCTACGGCTCGTGTGCCGGTGGAGTACAAAGGATGGAAAGGCCACTGGACGTTTGCAGTCTACAATGACTTCAATTGCCCTGCTATACTGGGTGAAGATTTGGCATATCATGTGGAACAATTCCAGGAGACTCAAGAGCAGCAACCAATGCAGATGCGCAATGGAGGTCTACATCCGACAGCTGTGGATTCTGACGAGGAGGACTTCCCATCAGATGGCGCCATAGCGGAAGATGTAGCCCTACAGGATGCTGTGGTCAATGGCACACCCACAGGAGTTGACGAGGGAGAACCTGTCCCTGTCAACAATGACTCATCGGCAGGTCTGGAAGGTCAACAGTCTGAATCATGCCTGCCTGCGATCCCGATGGAAGATATCGGTCCGGTGGGGTTCCAGCAACTCCAAAAGGAGCAGCAAGATGATCAGACTCAACAAGCTGCTGGGCAGAAGGCGAAGGATGACAAAGAGAGGCCTTCAGGACCCCAGCAGGCCAGAGTTGTGATTGCCGATGACCCACTTTCCAAAGAGACTTGGCCGGATGGCCAACAGGAAGGCCGGCAGCCACTGGAACAGCTGTTGGTCCACTCCCAGTTCAGAGTCAGACCCTTGAGTCTGACACAGTGCCAGTGGGAGGGAGATTTGTCTTCTGAGTTGCAGGAGAAGCCCAGAGCGACTTGGGTGACCGCAAATGAGAACCTCCAGCTGGCTCCACAGCAACAGACTCCTTGGCACAAACAGGGTACAGGAGGATGTTCCTTCATGCTGAGAGGTCCAGTGTTAGTCCTCCAGTTGATCTGGCCCACCAAGACAGAGATGTCATGGGAAGGTATGGCCAAAGTCTTAGAGCAGCTTGGGACTGTGGAATGCCTTGTCCAATTTCCGGAAGTCGGGCCCAAGCTGAAAATGAACTATGTGGTCTCCCTGCAGACAGTCTACAAGAGACCCAAGCATCTTATGACTCTGCCAATCCCAGAAGAGGATGAAGGGAAATGGCTGGATAGTGCCTGTGATACTCGTGTGGAAGGTGGTGGCCTGGAGGATGTTACACCCCCTTCCAACTTCGACGAGACCCATCAGCAGCAGTTCATTCAGTTGGCAGCCAAGTCTGCGTCATTGTTCTCACCTGTTCCAGGTCTCACCGCTCATCCTCAGCATGTGGTGGCTGCTGACGACTGCAAGCCATCTTCAGGGCAGCCTGGACGTGTGTCACATGCCAGGATGACGGCCTTGGAGGAGGTGGATCCTGAACACTGCCCAATGCTGCATGCAGGAGGCCCTTTCAAGAATTTGGGACTTGTCCTGTGTCTATTCTGCTTGCTTTGGACCATAGGCTATTGGCAGGGGGCCTTAGCCATAGGGTATGGCTATAGCACAGCAGTCATAACCCAAGTGGGCCTGTTTGAATTCAGTGTTCTTCCTTTTGGCCTTCACAAAGTGCCCACACCATTCCAGGGACTTGTAACCCCTCTGCGGAGAAGTGGTTGGGCCTTTGTGATTGCCTCCCTAGATGTCATTGTTATTTTCCCTGATGACTGGGGTGATCCCCTACATCACCTGAAGATAGTCTTTCAACAGCTCCGAGACTCCGGTGCGGTGACCATGCTGATCTCCGATGGCTCCACAATGTCCAGGGGGCTAACAAGAAGTTACTCCAGTGGAGCGTATCTCTTCAAGACTTTGACTTTGAAATTCAACATGTGTCTGGAACCTCCAACACGGTTGCAGATTCTCTCTCTTGCAGGGACTTGGTGGGAGGGTAGGAAGACTGGTGTTGCATGCTGTTCTATGACCATGGTTTGTTTCAATGTATTGTTTGAGTTTGCATATGTTCTAACTCTTTCTGCTCTAGCTCACAGGTTGAAATCCCAGACTGTTTGGTCCTGCTTTCAGCGTCCCAGACTGTCTGAGATTTGGGGGGCGTGTCATGATGGAGTTCCATCATGTTGCCACAAGGTGCAACTCCCATCATTCTGCTAGAGAACTATAACTCTCTTTGTTTGTAAACAGATTGTCTTGCCAGCATAGTATCAGGTAAGAAAAGGGTTAATGGGAAGGGGCTCAAGCACCACCTTCACAGAGCTAATGAGAGCACATCATTAACATAACACCATGTGACTGGACTGACCAATTACAGCTTTAAGCCCGGGAAATCTGGAGAGGATTTAATTGCTTTTGTTTGAGACCAGAGGGAGTGAGACATGAGAGAGATGAGTGGGACTTGGGGAAGGAGATTCTGGAAAATGTGAAGGAACAGAGACTGCTATGCTGGTAGAGCACAGCCATTCCATCTCTGGCTTTTGCTCCCAGCTGCCTGGACAAGATCTCAAGGCAACAAACTGCAAGTATTTAGAAGAGCTTGGGGCCTGTTTAGTTGTGTTAGGGAATTATTTTTAATTTCTTTACTTTGGTTGAATGTAGCTAAATTAGTAATTGAATGTAACCTGAGTAATGTAATGCTTTGATCTTGATACTCTGTATTGCTATCACTTTAAGCCTGCCTGCCTGAGGTAGGGGAGAATCCTGCCTCATGTGAGACTGCATGACTACTTCTCTTGAATAAAGTAAACTTCTATCTTCCTATGCTGATGCTGACCACGTGCCTTACTCTTGACTATGCTACTGTGAACCTCCTCTGGGGTTAGGAGGAGGGAGTTAGTTGATTCTATAGTGGCAAGGAGTGCCACTGATTAACATAGACTACGCACAACTTCCCACTGCGTTGTGCGTGTAAAAGGGGGGGTCCCAAGGGGGAAATAAGCCCCCCCCCAGTTAAAACCCAGTGGGTGGTGGCAGAACGATGGTTTTTAGAGTTTGTAGGAGGATCCTGGGGTGAGGACACCCAGGACTAACCCTACAGAGAGAGGGCTAGCCTGGAGCTCCTGGGAAGGGAACTCAGGTTTGAGCCCCGTGACAAGGGCTCATATACACAAGCCAGGATATATGCTGTATTCGGGCTGCGGATCAGGCCCAATGTTTCCCCATTCACTCCACAGAATGGGAGGAAGTCCTTATGTCAATGCAGCTGCCGCTGCCATTTTCCTCGCTGACCCGCAACACATGACCAAGGCCCCCTGCATGTGACCAGTCTTGTTCACATGGTGCAAGACTCCTTCCTACCTTCTGGGAGAACACTATGTGAGGAATTGTATACCCAATTCTCAAAAAGTTTTTTATGTGAATCTAGTTGTGTATTATATCAATAATACAATAGTATAATTTTTAAATATGTGTGGACTATGTATACTTTATAATGATCTACAGGACAAATATAATACATACAATCACTTCCACAAAACCTATATATGATACAATCACTTCCACAATACATAGCACGTACATATTTAAAAATTATACTATTGTATTATTGATATAATACACAACTAGATTCACATAAAAAACTTTTTGAGAATTGGCTATTCAATTCCTCACATAGTGTTGTTATACGGTGGTCTTTAACCCTATGCTGTTAATTCTGGGTACCTTCTGGGAAAGCCAGGGAGACCAGCAGCTTCAGAGAGGGCTGGCCTGCTAGGGCGGGCTCCTGAGGTCTCTCAGGGCCTGACCACTTTCCTCCCAGCAGAAACAGATTTAAACAGGTATTATTTTACAATGCTTTAATAGACCATACCCCACCTTCTCCCTGTCTCAGCCTTGTCTTTGCCCTGGGGGTGGTGAGGACTGCCTGGAGGCAAAACGGGGCAAATTCCCTGCATTGTATGGATTGCAGGGCTCTACAACAGGGAAAATATGAGGTATATTTCCTGTCTAGACAAGCCCATAGGCTGTTGAGACACTTCAGAAATAATGCCATTTGACACTGCTTTAACTACCATAGCTCATTGCTGTGGGATTCTGGGATTCCCATAGCTGTGTGAGTTATTTAGCCTACTCTGTCAGAGAGCTCTGCTGCCACAACAAACTACAAATCCCAGGATTTCATAGGATGGAGCCAAGATATGTTAAAGTGGTGTCAAACTGCATTATTTCTGCAGTATGTTAGCAGCTATAGTGAAATTTGTATTTGTCATTTATTTCACCAGGATCCCTGCACTTTGATGCATAATTGACCTATCTTCCAACTACTTCTCATCACGTTTAGGTTATGATGTTATATGCACTTACCGGGGCATAAGTCCCACTGAGCATGATATATAGGGCTGAATTGTCAATTATGGACTTTTTCGGATGCATGAAATATACCGCAAGCAGCCTCGTCGCGTTGCGAGGCTGCTGCGCTGCAGAGCGTCCGTTTTGTATGACGCTTACCTCTGGCGGTACTGTTGCGGTACCGTGGGGAGAGTTGAGCATCATATTTCCTCGATTTTTAAGCATGAAAGTTGATCGTGATTAAAAATCGAGGAAATATGACGCTCAACTCTCCCCACAGTACCGCAACAGTACTGCCAGGGGCGAGCGTCATACGAAATGGACGCTCTGCAGCGCAGCAGCCTCACAACGCAACGAGGCTGCTTGTGGTATATTTCATGCATCTGAAAAAGTCCTTATTCAACTAATATTTTACAAAGCTTCTCACCATGAAATGTTATGAAACCTTTAATATATGTAAGTAAATCTACTTCAGATGTTTTTAACAAAGAACATTAAGCCTGATTTATTTTTCTGCTAGGCCATGTGCTGGTGGGGGAATGGCTGTTGTTTACCTTCTGCTTACAGATACTAATTTCTCTGCTATTGAGACACACTACTGCCTCTCACATTCCCCAATGTGAAAAAGGTAGAAAAGAAATATGATATGTTGGCATGAATGACCTCCAGAAAACGACACAAATCCAGAGAGAATCAAAAGGGGGGGGGGAATCTGAAGATGTGATTCCCTACATTAGTTGAGTATGTGCAATCAAAGATTTGTTAAAAGGACCAAGACAGGCTCTTACATTATAAGTGCCTGCTGCATTATTTCACATGTGTATGTGTGTACACCAAAATAGCCCATCCTCATGTTGGAGTTGACAAAAGAACATTCTAAAAAGGGTACATGCATTATTTCACATTCTTTTAACAATTTGGATAGCATACTTAAGCACCAACTTTTAAAAAAATAACGTATAGCATGGCAAGAAATGAGCAATTTATGCACATCATATTCATATTTATTTTTATATCCATCTACTCCTACTGTCTAAATTCAGTGTGGTAAATAGCTCATGCTAATTACTTAAAAATCCATTACATTTTAAAGTCTCATAGCAGATGCAAACACCATTTCAAATGATCTCATTGTGTTGTCTACATAATTCATAAACCCTTATTGGAATGCGAGCTTAAGGAGGGAGTTTGGTGTGCACATATGACAGAAAGGTTTTTCCTCCCATCTTTATTGTGAAAGGATGCAAAGCATTAAGAGTCTCTGTTTAATGATGGTGCTGAACAGTACTATACAGTAGATGGGGCAAATGCTGTATTTATTTAAATTGGTTTTCTACCTGATCCTAAAGGCTCAAAGCAGATAATGTTTTAAAAAAAACCCTGAAAACACAACATTAATGCATAGGAAGAAAACAGCAAGAAAAAACTATAATCCTCTAAACTAAATTTACAGTCCAGATGCATCAAATTTTCCCTCAAAGAGTCTTCTGACATCTTTTAAAAAGGATATCATTCAGATTTTGTTCTACCCTCTAGGGGCTTTGGATTCAGAAGTTCTGGAAAATAAATTTAGATTCAGGGTTCAGCTTTCAAACTATGACTCCCAGAATCACCTGTCAGCATGGTTCTGGGAATTATAGTCCAAAACAGTAATTTCTCCAATTTCTGGGATAAACAATGCAATTTCTTTTCAGTCCATCAGTCCATATCAGTTTCATGCATATTCATTTATACAGTTGTTCCTTCACATTCGCTGGGGTTTGGTTCTAGGACACCCCCGTGAAACCCCAAATCCGTGAATACTCAAGTCCATTATATGCAATGGCATAGCAAAATGGTGTCTCTTATATAAGATGGCAAACTCAAGGTTTGCTTTTTGGATTATTATTTTTTAAAGAATATTTTCAAGCCATAAATACTTAAATCTGTGAATGCCAAATCCGTGAATATGGAGGGACAACTGTAACTCCATTTGGTCCAACTTCTCCACCAGTTTCTTATTTTTATTTTAAAATGCACAAAAATCTTTCCCATCTTTTCTTATATCACTTCCCCTAGCATGAGTACTTTATATACAATTATCTCTAATATACATGTTTGTAACTAATTTACAAAGTTTTATATGCAGCTTTCCATAACACACACATTGTGCACCAGGACAGAAATTCATAGCTTCTTGTGAACCAGATAAATGAGGTTCCTTCCCTGGTCTTTTTCTAAGCCCCACTCCCTGGGAAAAGGGCAGGAAATCAGCTACAGGAGAGCCATATGGTTCTGATAATCTGACTGCTCCTGATCAAATTTGCTGAACTAAAAACTATGGAGATTTTCAGACGGGGACAAAAAAAGCATCCCCATCTCACAATCTCCTCTCCTGCTCCACTCCTGTCCCCATCCCAGCACATAAACAAAAAGTTTTACACATACCTTAATTGCACTTGTTTCCCTCCCCCTGGGCAGCCCAGGAGTGAATGGAGCTCAAACAGAGCCCCATTCACTTCTTGGTTAGAAATCCTGGGCTGTTCTTGCGAGAGGATGAGCATGCGGGAAATTCAAAAAGAAAAAGAGAAACAAAGTTTAAAAAGTGACAGCAAGCACAAAAACAGACTTTAAAAATATCACATAACCCAGGGAGGGTACAAAAAACTGTGTCACTTACCTCGATGGCCCGATGGCACCTGGAAATGTTTGGCACAGACCTCCCAGTGATGCTATCATAGCATCAGCATAACGGGGCACCATTTCACTCACTTGTCATTCTGTCATAGAAACAGAATGGGGGATCTATTCATGGCTTAGCTTGTGAATAGAAAGGAGTGTCTGTGGAACAGAAGCAGTACTGGGGCATAATGAGACAGGGATGACATCATTTGAAAGATAGGCCCTTTAGCGATCTCCTGGTGTTTGTGTAACACCATGTTTACAGTGTCTGATAATCTCCTATAAAACCACTATAACAGATTGTACTTCAGTCTGTCCATCTTCTGTCCAAAGAATAACACAAGGGACAAAAAGCTGCAGTTCCTAATCCTGGCCTGTACCATGATCTACCAAGTCAAAGGCAGCCCACCAACCATATTTGGTGGCTCATCAGGGACTTAGCAATGCACCCAATGCCCTTGTTTTGCTGCCTGTCTCTAGAACTGAAGAAACAAAGGAGTTGACAAGAAATTGGCAGACCACAATGCTGGGTTGTGTTAAGACTGGTAAGTAAGAAGCCATGCAGGAAGCCCAGGCCTGTTTCTACCCTCAGATCCAGTAGAACTGAGATAGGGTGGTCATACCTTCTGGTGTTTACCCAAATTCTAGGTGCAAGCCACCCTGTGACCCTCTGAGACCCACTGAGACCCTCATCTGACCCAGATGCCAAGTTTCACTGTGAAGAAGAAAAATACCTAACCCTTGTAAGGTTAGACATATCGGGCAAAATGAGTAGGCAGTCAAATTGCTCTGTCAGAAACAAGTCTACCCCTTTCTTTCAGGCACAAGAGAAGAAACATCTAGTGATGTGAGTGGCAGAGTGGAAGAAGTGAGGATGGGGTGTGTTGTGAGGGTGCAAGATGAGGTGGCAGAGGAAGACAGAGGAGCAAGTTGTGTAAGTGACAGAGTGGAAGAAAGAAGGGTAGGGTGCCTTGTGGAGGCATGAAGTGAAACAAGAGAGGGAGTAGGAGGGAAAGTAGAGTGAGTGATATGAGGGCAGAGTGAGAGAAGCAAGGGGCTGGATTGCTATGATGTACGGTATGAAGAGGTAAAGGGGTATGGAGAAAGGGAGTGAGCCATGAAAATGGCAGAGTTTAAGAAGCAAGGGAGAGATGGATTGCAAGGGCATAAGGTAAGGTGAGGGAGAGAATACAGCGGACTCCAAGGTTCACTCAGTGTTCCATCCTTTCGTAGGTCGGTAAAATGAGTACCCAGCTTGTGGGGACACATTGGAAGCTGCCTATTGCAATGTAGATGTGTAAACTGCTATTGCTTAAAACAATTTGTAAGCCACTGTGATAGCCTTGTGGCTGAAGAACGAGGTATAAATAACTAACTAAATAAAAATAAATAAATACATGAGTGAGCAGGACAGAAGGAAGGGTGAAAAATAGTGTGGCAGGGTGCTTGGAACAAGAAGTGGGTACATTGCAAGGGCTTTAGGTAAGGTGAGGGGTAAAGCTTTAGGTAAGGAGAGAATAGGAGGGGACATCTTCAAAAATGAATGTGCTGAATTTGCATAATCAGAGTGCACATTTGAACAATTTGCATAATATGCAAATTAGATGCCCACATTTGAGGATGTGGATTATGGTGACCCAATGCTGAGAAATTGCCCTTTCTCCCTGATTTCTCTGTCTTTTCTTTTTACTCTACTTCTCCTGATTTGAAGAATGAAGAGGATCTAGGGAAGTAACCATTTTAGGGGAGGCAAAAGGAAAGACCAGGCTACATCATCCTAGCCTCACCAGTGCCAGATGCAGTTGACCCAACTGAGCTCTAGAAGGCAGCATGCTCTTATTTGGCAAATCTTTCCTGTTCCAAAAATAAGTCTGGCCCTGGCCCTGGCCCTGGCCCTGGCCCTGGCCCTGGCCCTGGCCCTGGCCCTGTCTTGCTGTGCTGGACTTGAGGTCATCTTGTGGGGGGAAATGGATGCATAGTGTGCACTGAACAGACAGTCAGCATATTTTAGTGCTTTTTATACATATTTTAAAAGCTTTCACATAATACTTCAGCTGTTTCTAATGCATGTGCTTTGGTTCCCTATGCTATCCTGTAATATTTTATTGGATGCCTCCTCTGATCTTACACTTTGATAGCTGCTGGAAAACCATTGGGAGATTGATCTCACGTATCTCCTGCTGTATCTTTTGGCTTCTTTCTCCTTTTCCAATATACTTATTTAGCTGTTTAGTATCGTTTGTGTATAGCAGATACAGTATGTCACATTCACCACCATCCCCCCTTTATCACGAGACTGTACGGTCAGATCACCTCTTTCAGTTACAACTAAGAAAAAAGATGAAAGCCACGCCAAACAGCTGCACAAAGGCTGGCTATCTGTGGGTGCATGGGGAGACTATTTAATGAGGAAATAACCTCTTCCCCCTTGCCCTGATTGATGTGGCTACAGAGCATCCCCATTTAAGAACACAAGAACAACTTTCCTAGGACAGACATTTCTTTTTCTTGACCTTGTGATGTTCTGACTAGACCTGAGCTGCAATTTGAAAGAAGACTTTTATCAGAGAACATTTCTAAGATTCCCTTTGTCTCATGTGTCTAGAAAAAAGAAAGCCACTTTGAAAATTTCCCTGCAAACATTCTTCACACTTGCTCATTTCCCCTCTATCACCATAATGCCCTAGAATTATGCTTTGTAAAATGAAGATGACCAGGCTGCCAACACAGCTCTTCATGCTTGAAGAACCAGCAGCAAAACAAATCCCTTAAGGATTGAAAGTAAGAAGCTGAGCTACTGCCACTGCTAATAGTAAGCCCCACATTTGAGAAGCAGATTTTTCTCTGTGTAGAAATTTGCTGAATTGCTCCCCTCAGTTTCATTGTCTGCAAAATGCAAGGGAGAGTTTCAAGAGACCTTTAGTGTAAAGTTCTAATTTTGACAAGATGCTAGCAAAGGTTTTAAGTGACAATCAACAACAACAACAAAAGAATGTAATACACAGTGGTGTAGGCAAGGGAGAGGTTGCAATGAGAGCTTGCCCCCTCCCAAATAAGAATTCTCCCCTCCCAAATGACATTCTCCTTGACTCTGTAAATTTCTGCCATTGCAAGACCCTAAGAATTGGTTCACACTTAGAACTCTTTCCTGTGTTCACATTCTGTTGGGAATATTGCCTGTTCTATTTCTTTGGATGCGGAAACTGTATTTCTAAAGGCTCAGCTGAAGTTTTAAGTTATTGCAGTGCTGGCAATTTGGGGACTTAAGAAAAATTTCATGAGGGGGCAGCATTCTTATTTAGGGGGGTGCAATTTCTTCATTTTGCCCACTCCCACACCTGATATGGCTCAATTTTTAAGCCGCTTTGATAGCCTTGTGGCCGAAGAGCGGGGTATAAATAAATAAATAAATAATAATAATAATAATAATAATAATAATAATATTTGGAGCATAGGTGGGCAACTTCACTGAATCACTGTTCCTACAAACTTCCAAGAAAGGCAGGTCACCCTTTTTGCCAGAACAAGTGAGATCTGTCAGTCTCAGGGACTGCAAAAACAGGCTTGGGCACCACACATAGCCTCAGGATTACACTTCCTACGCTGTACTTTAGAGTTATCCTGAATGTGAAGTAGCACCTTAGGGCCATCTAGGGCTGGTCAAAGCCTTATCACCACCACATTTGGTCTGATCCTGGGTCAAAAAAGCCAAGCTTTTATTTCCGCTAAAGTTTTAACTAGAACATTCTGGGACTATCTCAGGGCAGACCAAATCCTCGATTATTGTTGACAGGCCTTATGGTTCTATTACAAGAAAGTCTCTAGGTTTAGGGATACATACTACTACTACTACTAATAATAATAATAATAATAAATTTATATTTTTAACCCACCCCTCTGCTTGGCAACCGGGGCGGCGTACAACAAGATTAAAACAACAGGAAGTTAAAACAATCCTTCCCAATCCTAACCTTCCCACCCCTTAAAACTAAATTAAACTGGTGGAGAATTAAAACAAACATAAAATACACTAGAATGTACAAATTATGGCAAAAAAAAATTAGCAATGGCGGCAGAGGGGCGGGAAGGCAGTCAACTCCACTTGAGCTGGGAAGTTATTCCGGGAAGGCCTGCCAGAAGAGCTCCGTCTTTAATGCTTTCTTGACTCTATCAAGAGTAGTGATAAGACGGATCTCGTCTGGCCAGGCCATTCCAAAGTCTGGGAGCCGTAGAAGAGAAGGCCCTCTGGGAGGTCTGCGACAGCCTAGTTTTCATAGGCTGCAGCAGGTTCCTCCCAGAGGACCGAAGTGCATGGGGGGGATCATATGGGATGAGGCGGTCCCGGATATAAGATGGACCCAAGCCATGTAGGGCTTTAAAGGTTAAAACCAACACCTTGTACCGTGCCCGGAAACTGATTGGCAGCCAGTGGAGATATTTAAGCACAGGTGTTATATGCTCTCTCCTAGATGTACCTGTAATTAACCTGGCTGCCATATTTTGTACCAGTTGAAGTTTCCAGTTAGGCACAAGGGTAGCCACATGTAGAGTGCGTTACAGCAATCTAGACGTGAGGTTACCAAAGCATGTACCACAGTTTCCAGATCCCTTGTATCCAGGTAAGGGCGCAACTGGCGTATCAGCCGAAGCTGATAACAGGCACTCCTGACCGTTGCACTCACCTGAGTAGTCATGTGAAGCGATGAATCTAGGAGCACCCCCAGACTGTGAACACAATCCTTGTGTTCCCAGACCTGGTTTCGGGCCTGTGACGGTCAGTACCTCTTTTTTGTCAGGATTTAGTCACAATCTTTTTTTTCCCCTTATCCAATCCATTACCATTCTAAGACAGTCATTGAGAGGAGAGACACCATCTGAAGTCTGAGCCGACCATCTGGTCATGGAGAAATATATCTGAGTGTCATCAGCGTACTGATGACACCGAGCTCCATGCTTCCAGATGATCTCTCCCAGCGGCTTCAAATAAATGTTAAATAGCATTGGGGACAGGTTGGCACCCTGAGGGATGCCACAATTAAGCTCAATTCTGGAAGAGCAACTGTCCCCGAGCCTCACCCTCTGGGATCTGCCCAAGAGAAAGGAACAGAACCATAGCAGAGCAGTGCCTCCAATTCCTAACTCTCTCAGGTGATCCAAGAGGATGGAATGATCTATAGTGTCAAAGGCCGCTGAGAGGTCCAAGAGCACCAGCAGGGTCACATGACCCCTGTCAATGCTCAGATGGAGGTCGTCGGTTAGAGCGACCATGGCAGTCTCTACTCCATATTCTGTCCTGAAGCCAGTTTAAAATGGATCAAGATAATTGGTTTCATCCAAGACGGCTTGGAGTTGGGAATCAACTGCCCTCTCAATCACCTTGCTTAAAAAAGGTAGCAAGGACACTGGTCTGAAATTGTTCCTGTCCAGGGGGTCAAGGGAAGGTTTTTTCAGGAGTGGCTTAACTGCTGCCTCCTTTAAACAAGATGGTACAATACCTTCCCTGAAGGACGCATTGATTGTGTCCCGTAGGAATACTCTCAATGCATCCCCCCATGGACGACCAGCCAAGATGGACAGGGATCAAGAGGGCAAGTCCTCTTCCTCACTCTTCCAAGGAGGTTGTCCACATCATCAGTACTCACAGATTGAAACTGATCCAGTAAAATACCATCAATGGAGTTGTTGGACGCCCCATCTATGGATTCTGTCAGAACATTGGCATCCAAGTTGGCTCTTATCCAAGAGATTTTATCTGCAAAGTGGATGTTAAAAGCATTGCAGCAGGCTGTCGTCGAGTTAAATAGGGGGTTTGGCACAGGAGGAACCTGCGTCAGCTCCCCCACCACCTTAAACAGCTCTGCTGGATGGGACTGTGCAGACGCAATATGTGCAGAGCAGAAGGATCTGTGTGCTGCACGTATTGCCTCCCAATAGGAATCAAGATGCTTCCTATGGCGAGTTCTGTCGCATAAGAGTTGAGTCTTCCACCATTTGCACTCTAGCCGTTGTCCAGTTCGCTTTATCCTCCTAAGCTCCTTTTTATCCTCTTAAAGTGCGTTAGTGCAGATTATCTGAGTGTCCACCAGCAATATGGCTCCCCTACAATTTGGAAAGGAAGCTGCAAATGCCTCTGGGAAGATGCAACAGGATGGCACAATGTAAGTGAGAATTTCACTGGCATCTGTCATTCAACTGAGCTGTACCTAGGTTCTCAAGTGGTTATGTGGAGAATATGAATAATCATTTGGACTACCTTAGCTTGAAAGCTGTTTCCTTTGCGGGCCCTGCATGCAGCTGAGGGAACGCTTGATTTGGTTTTAGGTTCTCATGAAATTGGTGCTCTAGAGGTAGAGAAATTACATTAAACCACCAATGCAATGCTTATATCATTACCTGATTAGTTTTGGACCAGCTGGATCAAATATCATTGTTTTCAATTGCTTGAAATTTTCACAAATTGAATGTAGGAAAAAGTGAAAATGATAGATATTTCCATCCATAACCACATGGCTCTACAGCAGGAGTGGAAAACGTGTTGCTCCCAATGGTTGTTTTGTTTGTTTGTATGTATGTTTTGGAGGCCCTCAAAGGTACAAGAAAGGATAAAAATATTTAATCATTCTATTTAAAGAGGAGGGGGATCAGAGAATAAGACATGCCCTCACACCTTATTTTAGCCAGTTTTAACAAACAAAAGATCCATTCTGTTTTTTTTTTGTCACTTCAAGTATCATTCTAATGCGTGTTATTATATCCTACTATCCCTTTCACACGGTATCTCATAACTGGAAATATTAGACACTTTTTGGGGTCAGGTTGGCTGAGAAAAACCAAAGGTCACAATGACCTGGGATATGTTGTCTAGAAATATAATAGCAAGAAAACCTAAATTAGAATTATGCAGAAAGTCCCTTAGTAGATGCAAGGCCTGTCTAAACAGTGAAAATCCACATAGAATTCACTTAGAATATGACATGTCCTAATGGGATCCTGCATAATTCCACCATATTCAGAAGGTGGGGGGGGCAAGTCCACTGTAAATTCCTTGGGGAAAGCCTCTGAGTCTTTCCCTTAATTTTTTGAAAAACACCGTAGAGAATATGCATCATTGGTCATTAGGATAGGTGAACACATTTATTTGCATAGACCCAGAAAAGTGGAAGTAGAAAGCGGATTGACCAGATGTGAGCAGGGGGCGGGGTTTGCTAAGAAGTCCAGAGCCCTGGAACTGCCATCTTGGATTTTTGTCTTAGAGACAGTGTACTGAGGTGATGAAACAGCCTTTTTCTTTTCTTCTTTTATTTATTTAGGTGGAATATCACACTATCACACATCTGCACCTTATATATGCCTTTTTTTAAAAAATACTGTTTGGTGGCAGCAACTGGCAAAAATGAAAACGCAAGTCCCTGTCGCCATTTTGAATTGCAGGTATGCCCATTGGGACAGCAAAAATGGATAGCCTCACATGCCTGTGATTTTTCCAAACCATTGTTAAGACGGGTTGATACTGCTCTGAATATGTGTGAGTTCTCATCAATCCACATTTTTACCCCTCATATAGATGGGCCCACAGTCATGGTATGTGCTAATCCTTTCTTCCAGCCCTAGGTGTTTCAGCAATGATTCAAACAAGCAATTAAGTTACCTTTCCTTAATCTATTCCTATGGAAATCTTTCCTACACCCCCCTCATGTCCAAACTTGCGAAGCTGTCACAAGCCCATCAATGTTCTAATTAAAGCAATCAGTTGAGTTTCAGTTTCCTTTGACTCTCACATGGGAGAGCCAATCAAAACTTTGTTAACCAGAACACCCCTCCAAGGCACAAAATAGGTTATAATCCCAATCCCCTCCCATTAAGCTTGCTTTCGGGTGGGGATTGGTCTTTGCCACAGGGGAGGGGTGGAGACCAGTGTTGGACGTCAGGCTGGCGTTCTGACATCATGAGATGGGGCAGGGCTAAGCTAGAAGCCTATTTAAGGCTGCTCCGCCCTCCCCACTCTCTTTCTTCTTTTAAAGAATTTGACTGGGAGTGACAGGGAGTATTTTTGACTGGGAGTGACTGTTGCTGGGGAATTTGGGGGGTGGTATTTGTTGGGGGGGTGTATTTAGGGGGCTGGTTCTGGTTTTGTTCTCCCCCCCCCTGCTGGTGTCTGCTTTGTTCTCCCCCCCTTGGTTTTTTCTGGGGGTGCGGTGGCTGTTGCCCCCCCCGGCCTGCAGCGTTTTGTTGGGGGCCCCCCATGTCGCAGTTAGGCCCCTTGGTCTCTGGGCCTGTTCCTTCTGGGGGTGTGGTGGCCTTTTAGGCCCTCTTACCTTTGGGCTTGATTTCAGGCCTCTGCAGCCTGACTGCTTGTCAGGCAGCCTGACTTCTCTTTAGGCCTCTGTTTGCCTCATGGCTTTGGGCTGTGGGGGCCTCTATTGGGCGATTTGTGGTGGTGCAGCCTTTTGGGCCCTCTGGTGGATTACATTGCCTGCACTGCCCCCTGGTGGTGAATTTAATTCCAGGGGATTAATAATAATAATAATAATAATAATAATAATAATAATAATTACAGGCTTTGGGCATCATAATAATTACAGGCTTTGGGCATAATAATAAGAATACGGATAAGAATAAGAATACTATAATTAATAATAAGGGTATGGCACCTAAGAAGGGTAAGTTGGGTGGCAAGGGCAAGGGTCCTGCTCCTAAGCATAGCAAACCTCATCTTCCTGCGCCAGTCAATTCTTCCAGTGATAGCGAAGAGGATATTCCGTGGCATGCTATACTGGATCGGATTGGGAAATTGGAGGCGGCTCATGGGGTTCCCAAGGCACCTGAATTAATGGAGGTAAGGCATGGTTCGAAACGTAAAATTTCTGACGCTATTCTTGTTCGTTTAGATGCACTTGAAAAAATGACGCAGCCTGGTGGAGCGTCGGGGTCCAATGAAGTCTGCAATCCTGTGGAGCAAGGGCCATCAGGTGCTGGGACCAAGCGGGAGATAACGCTAGACCATCGGAATTAGGAGGTGAGTTTGCTGATACTTCTGCAGCACATATGACAGGTGTGTATTGGCCTTGGGGGGGCATGTCAACGGCCACTCATGACGATGGGGCTCTTGTATCTATCCGGGCTGGTCTTTGGCGCAGTCAGGCAGTGCTACACCATATCCGGGTTGGTCTTTGGCACAGTCCAGCTGGATGCCATGGGGGGTGGGACCATATTCAGTTGGCCCGTCCAATCCCCAGGCAGTTTTAGGGCCCCTGCCATCGACTGGTTATGATGTCGTGGCTTATGGTGCCATCCCATTTGGTGATTTGGCTTTGCCACTGGGAGATCACCTATTACAATCCACTCGGGAGAAAATTATTAAAGGCGAGTACGTTGATGTCTTCTCCTAATTGGAGAGGAAAGATAAACAGGAATTAGATGAGAAAGATAAAGAGAAGATTAAGAAGAGAAAAGTTGAGCGTACCTGGTCTAATTGGCTGTCAGGTTTTTTGATATTGGCTGGGGTTATTGTTAAGTCTCAACCCCACCGCGCTGCGGCCCTTATTCAATATATTGACATTATCCATAGGGCCTATACTGATTACGCTGGCCCGGCGTGGTTGTTATATGATGAGGCTTTTCGTATGAGGGCTGCTATATACTCTTCGCTTCGGTGGGATATGATGCACCCACAATTGTGGATGCAGCTTATGACTCCGGCGCGGCCAATACAAGGGGAAAGGACTCATAGTGGCCATTTAGTACAAAAGGGGCCTATGGGGCCCATGGGGTCTCTTCAGCGGGCAACACCTGGTTTTGCCTCGAGTCAGAAGCTTTTGTGCTGGGACTTCTCTTCTCAGGGGGGCTGCAGTGGAAAGCCCTGCAGGTTTAGTCATGAGTGCTCCATTTGTGGGGCTTCGCACTCATTTCGTAACTGCCCCCGTGCAAGAGGTTCCTTTCGGGGTTCAAGGGGAGGTCAAGGTGGACCCAAGGGTGCGGGAGGCAGTGCTCCACCTCAAAAGGGGTCCCAGCCCAATTAAGTTGGTAGTTTTGAGCCGTTTGCTTCGGTTTTATCCTAATAGGGAAGCTGCTAGTTATTTATACAATGGGTTTAAAGTTGGGTTTCGAATTCCTTTTCAAGGCCCTCGACGGGCCTACAAAGCCCATAATCTGAAGTCCATTAAGGGTATGGAGTCGATAGTCAGAGCTAAGATTGAGAAGGAAGTTTTGGAAGGTAGGGTTGCGGGTCCGTATACCAAGTTACCGGTGCCCAATTTACGTATTTCCCCTTTGGGGGTGGTACCTAAGAAGGCACCGGGAGAATTTAGGTTAATTCATCATTTGTCTTACCCGAAAGGTGAATTTGTTAATGATTTTATCCCTGCTGAGTTGTGTTCAGTTAAATACACATCATTTGATGCTGTTATTCGGGAAGTCCGTAGGCATGGCCCGGGTGCGGAGATGGCCAAATGCGATATCAAGTCTGCCTTTCGCCTTTTGCCAGTGCACCCGGGGGATTTTGAGCTTTTGGGTTTTTCTTTTGAAGGCCTGTTTTATATGGATAGAGCTCTACCCATGGGTTGTTCAGTTTCGTGCAATGCCTTTGAGACTTTTAGTACTTTTTTAGAATGGGCATTAAAGGTTAGAACAGGTATGTCCGGAGTGGTACATTACCTGGATGATTTTCTGTTTATTGGGGAAGCAAGCTCTGGCCGATGCAATTATTTATTGCATCAGTTTGAGCTACTATCAGAGGAGTTAGGTGTTCCTTTGGCCCCGGAGAAAACAGAGGGTCCAGCACTGCAGCTTACATATTTGGGCATTGAAATTGACACGATCAATCAACTCTGCCGTTTGACGGCTACTAGAGTGGTTGACTTAGTAAGGAGGGTTTCTGAGTTTATGGCCCATAAGAAGGTTAGCCTGAGAGAGTTTCAGGTTCTAATTTGACACCTGAACTTTGCTTGTAAAGTAGTGGCGCCCGGACGGGCTTTTCTGTGTCGTTTAAGCGACGCTACTAAGGGGGTTTTCCAGCCCCACTATATGATTCGCATCACATCAGATATTCGTGATGACCTCCAGGTATGGCTGGACTTTTTAGAGCAGTTTAATGGGGTTTCATTCTGGCGGGAAGATAGAAAATTACATGGAGCACTGCAGATTGCTTCTGATGCTGCTGGTGCTATAGGTTTTGGTGTTTATTTTGCGGGTCGTTGGTGTGCAGGTAGGTGGCCCCAAGATTGGGTCTCATCCGACATCGTTGGGGATCTTACCTTCCTTGAATTTTTTCCAGTTTTGGTTGCCGTTTATGTTTGTGCGGCAGAACTGGCGAATTCCACTGTACATTTTTGGTGCAACAATATGTCTGCCGTCCACGTCATAAACTCTTTAACTTCCAGATCCTCCCGGGTCATGCGATTGGTTCGCGCCTTCACTTTGCAATGCCTTAGGCACAACATTTTGTTTGTTGCCCGGCATGTGGCGGGCGTTGACAATGGCATTGCTGATGCTCTTTCCCGCATGCAGATGGAGCGCTTCAGAGAGTTGGCTCCCGACGCGATGCTTGAAGGCGAGCCGATGCCAGCAGACCTGTGGACTATTGGGAGGTCGAAGTGATCAGGGCTTTAGGTATGTCCTTAGCACCTTCCACTAGAAGGAGCTATACTAGAGCTGTTCGCGAGTTCAGCCAGTTTGGGCTTCAATTTGGATGGCGTCCGGGTACATATGTACCCGTGTCGCTTTTGTTACAGTTTTGTGTCCATTTATACCATAGAGGGTTGGCTCCACAATCCATTCGTTCAAAGTTGTCTGCTCTGGCCTTTTGGTTGAAGGCTTGTGGGTTTGAAGACACTACTAATCATTTTACAATCCGCAAAGTTTTGGATGGTTGGGTCAGGGAGAGAGGTAGAGTAAAGGACAGCAGGGCCCCGTTTTCCCCAGGGATCCTGCAGGGTCTTTTTGCCATCTGGCCAGACATTTGCATTTCACCCTACGAAAAATTGCTTTTTCATGCTGCAGCGCTTGTGGCATTCTTTGGTGCCTTGCGCATCAGTGAGCTGGTGCGGGCATCCAAGAAT
This sequence comes from Gambelia wislizenii, assembly GCA_030847615.1. NCBI lineage: Eukaryota > Metazoa > Chordata > Lepidosauria > Squamata > Crotaphytidae > Gambelia > Gambelia wislizenii. The sequence continues at coordinate 204,909,512 of JAUMIR010000001.1, forward strand.
GACTGATCTAGACGGGCTTTGGTAGATACAGGATGTTGAGTGGGGTGATCAGTATGTGCAACTTAAGTTACGATTTTCTAAAACAGATCAAAGGGGCTTGGGAGAAAAATGCAGGCTGTATGCCTGTACCCAAAGGGATATCTGTCCTGTGAGAGCTTTGAGGCAGTATTTGCTGGTTAGAGGGCCTTCACTTGGACCGTTATTTGTGCATGCTAATAGTTCCCCTTTAACCAAGTTTCAGTTTTGGGCAGTAACGTCCAAGGCCTTGGAACGGCTGGGCCTGAAAGGTAAGCGTTTTGCGACACATTCCTTTCGAATTGGAGCGGCATCTACTGCTGTGGCTCTTGGATTTCAGCCCCAAGCTATTCAGAGGATTGGAGGTTGGCGTTCATCCGCATATCGTAGGTATGTCAGAACACTGCAATGTTAACTGGTTTCTTTTCTTGTTCTTTCAGGTCCCAAGCCGGCGTTGGTGAGATGGCGGGTGATCGTATGCGGCCACAGTATGGTCTACTGGGAAGCGCGACAGGCCCGAATGAGCCATTTTGGACCTCACCTCGCCTTGGGGGACCAGTTGGTTGTTGAGTGGGTTGGGAGGAGGGGTCTCCGTTGGCATGGCTTGTTGCCACTTTTGTTTGATGAACGCCACGGACCTCCTCCGGATGTTATCATTATCCACTTGGGTGGAAATGATTTGGGTTTATTAAAGGGGAAGGCCTTGGTCCTTCAGGCAATCCATGATATGCATCTCATCCGGTCACGGTGGCCGGATGTGGTCATCATGTGGTCTGCCATTTTGCCCCGACAAATTTGGAGAGGGGATGGTGATCCCCATTTGATCGACAGGGCCCGACGCAGAGCTAACAGAGAAATTAAGAATGCTCTGGCCAAGGGTTTGGGTTGGTATATCCCGCATCCTGCTATAATATGCGAAAGGCCCGAGCTCTACCGAGCTGATGGGGTCCACTTGTCGGATGTGGGTAATGCAATTTTTCTGGGTGATCTTCAGGGGGGGTTGAGGGACCTTTTGGTCAGGCTGGTGGGGATATAGGGACTAAGCGGACGCTTGACCCTATGTATGGCCTAAAATTTGGGGGAGGCGCAGATTCGGTGTGCACCTTGGCACCTATTTGAGTGTAGGGAGGGTCTCTGGAACGACCAATAAAGTCATGGGACTTAGCGGAAGGGAAGGAGACTCACCTTGGGGCTGGCCCGAGGGATAAGCCCCCACCCTAATCCGTGAGGCTTGAGTGGGGGACTTTTGGGTTGGTCTTCCAGATGCGGGCCGGCTTGAGAGCAACCCCAGTGATGGGGTTCCTTTCGAGGGCTCAGGTGCTCGCCAGGGGAAGCTGGGGGTAAAGTCTCAGTTAGACCTACGGCCTCAGCTGCTCCCTCGCTTGGTTGCCTCCTCCCCCATGAAGATCATAGAGGGCTTAAATAGGTAGGGTTCAATAAAGACCCTTTATTTCACCCATATATCTTGTGTCTGGTCTCTTTATTCCCTGAGTCATGTGGCAATCCCAATCCCCTCCCATTAAGCTTGCTTTCGGGTGGGGATTGGTCTTTGCCGCAGGGGAGGGGTGGAGACCAGTGTTGGACGTCAGGCTGGCGTTCTGACGTCATGAGATGGGGCAGGGCTAAGCTAGAAGCCTATTTAAGGCTGCTCCGCCCTCCCCACTCTCTCTCTTCTTTTAAAGAATTTGACCCACCCTCCCGCCGCGGACATAGTGTGATAATGGTTGCTTTTCAATAAGGGCCGGGTAGGAATTTTTTCCCTCTTTTCAGGGTTTTTTTTCGCCTACCCCATACTGTGATAAGTGACATTTGGGAAGATTGGCTAGGGTGGTGTCTAAATAGGTAAATTTCACTGGGCCTAAAATTTGGGGGAGGCGCAGATTCGGTGTGCACCTTGGCACCTATTTGAGTGTAGGGAGGGTCTCTGGAACGACCAATAAAGTCATGGGACTTAGCGGAAGGGAAGGAGACTCACCTTGGGGCTGGCCCGAGGGATAAGCCCCCACCCTAATCCGTGAGGCTTGAGTGGGGGGCTTTTGGGTTGGTCTTCCAGATGCGGGCCGGCTTGAGAGCAACCCCAGTGATGGGGTTCCTTTCGAGGGCTCAGGTGCTCACCAGGGGAAGCTGGGGGTAAGGTCTCAGTTAGACCTACGGCCTCAGCTGCTCCCTCGCTTGGTTGCCTCCTCCCCCATGAAGATCATAGAGGGCTTAAATAGGTAGGGTTCAATAAAGACCCTTTATTTCACCCATATATCTTGTGTCTGGTCTCTTTATTCCCTGAGTCGTGTGGCAAATATAATATCTCCAACCTCAGCAAAGTGTGCCACAGATGGACACTGACACTCTGCCAAATTCTCTGTGCCACCCTCAGTCATTCACTCTGAGCAGCTTCACTACGTGGAAATCTTCTCTCCAAGACTGGTAAATATAACTCTATCTTCTTGGACCCCTCTCTATACAACCTCTCTGCCTGTCTTTCCAATAGCCTTGCATGGTTCTTAAGAGTATATGTTTTGTATGCTAGCATATCCCCTGTGTTATTTCCAATAAAAATACTTTATTTCACTTTAACTGGAATACTCTCTACAGTTAATACTTGTATATATAAGTGAAAAGATCTGAAATTATCCTCCTCTTGCACATTTCTGTTTGAGGTGATAATTCCCCCAAATAATAATAGATATTTTGGCATCATGGATGGGTCTCTAAAGCACTCACCCACACACCTCTTAGGTTAACATGGGCATCTGGAGCCCCTTGAGGTTCTGGCAACGTACAAAACATGGTGGTAGACCACCAGAGTTTGGCCATCCTTGCCTCCAGAGATGTAATGGCACTGAAGGTCATTAAGGATATTTTCACTATTCATCATAGACTTGAAAACATGGCCTGGGGTAAGATTGGGCCTTTGCCAATTGCCTAATGCTGCTGCTTTCTGATGTATTGCTTGATTGCTCCCTGGTTCTCATCAAATAAGAATGCCCTTGAAATGGTGCATTAAATTTCCACATATCATGTTCACCCCAATGTAGGCTTACATGAAGGGGATGTGGATAGATTTCAACATAAAAACATCATTTAAAAATGTCCTTAGGCAATTAATTCAGGGCAATGTGGGTTGTAAGGGTTTTTTTTTTTTTACATTTGAAGGTAAATGTAAGTTTAATTTATTGATTATCTGCCTTATAAAAGGAAATGTTCCATTGTTTTGTCCTAAAGATTCCCCTTTTCAACTTTCAGTGTATTTCTCCTCTTCCCTTCTGATCAGCTAATAACATGCTGAACCCATTTCCTGCAGTCTCAGAAAATCATTTTTCCCCTTCACAGATACTATCACTCTTACAATAACTTCCAGTTCCAATATTTTACTATGTTCCATCTATCAGCGTAAGACGCATTTATGTCATTCTTATCCATCGTGCACATTTGGTTTGTCCTCTCTCATTATGTCCCTATCCCACTAAATGATTTACATTGCTGCCTATTTTATTACATTGTAGAGAAGAGTGATGCTGAAACCAGAACTTATATTACAATGTGATAAAATTAATTTCCATGGAGAAAGCCACTTTTGTACCATTCAAATGATAATCTTGGAGTGGGTGTGTGTGTGACAGAGTCTTACTGGCTAAACTGCTTGGACTCTTCTATATTGAGTTAAATTATTTGAGTGCAGTTATTATTTTGAGATTTTAAAGGCTCTCAATTGTGGTTTGTCCCTTAGTACTTAAAAGAAAATAATATTTAGGGAAACTTCAGAGTGAAGTTCCTTTAAGGACTATTTTGTTCCATCATTAATCAAGTCATTGCTGGCAGGAGAGTGCAGGTGAGGTGAAAGACAGAGTTGTTTTAATGACTGTATAAAGCAGGCATATATATTTGTCAAGGGGATGTATGGATCTGTCTTAATGGGCTATGTGTGGATGGACAGTTGAAATATGGATGTGAGGGTGGGTGGATGTGGCTAGTGGGCTATGAACACTTGTAGATGTGGCTTTACCGACTGTTGGCTTTGGCCAACAGTCACAAATTCAAGTCACAGAAGGCTATTCTGTGGTCTGATGAGACAGCAGGACCCTTCTAATGCTTTTGCCCCATAATCTAAGAAAAAAAAGCTTCTAGAGAATAGCCATACAGTTCACCTCCACAAATAAGGAGGGAGGTGGGAGGGAATGAAGCTCACAACTACTTAAGACGTTCTCTTCAAACTGACCACTATCCCATCACATTTCTATCTTCAGTTCTTTAATCAAAATAAAATCAGAGCAAGTGCACTGGTTTATTTTAAAGCAACCCTCTGGTGCTAATTTGTTGTTTACCTCCAGAAGATTAACACCCGTTGAGGCACCTTTTCATTACAAAATGGCACACAGAGACCAGGCTTCATTTTAGCCATTGTTTTCTAGCCTTTATTGTGTGTACTCCCCAGCTTGAGATGACTGGAAGCCTGGATCACCTTTGAACAAGAATCGGTAGGCTCCATGGGCTCCCTTCAATCAATAACTCTTTTTTCACCCAAATGGAATTGGTTAATTTCTTATGGAGTTGTCAAGGTAACACTGAATGAGAAGCCCAAGTTAGCCTGTCAAATAATGAGGGGTTATTAACTATTTATAAGAGAAGTGGGAAAAAAAAGAAATAGGTATTACAAATGAAAAAAGCTGCATTACTTGAAGTAGTTCCACTCTATAGGAAACCGATCACTATCCAGAGTACACGTGGATAATGAACAGGAAGAACTTGTGTTACAGCCCTCTGTAGCTCTAGAGTGAGAAGTTGGTCGCTCAAAGTTATGCTCAAAAAGTTTTCAAAGAAGCGGAGGGTTTGGAAATGCAATGTTAGGAGATTATCAGACAGGAACAAAAAAAGTGTTCCTTTCCCACAAACTCCACTCCCACCCCTGTACTGTCCCTGTTCCAGAACAATCACCCTCCCAATAATACTTACCTCCTTTCCCATCATTCTGGCAGCCCAGGAGTGAATGGAGCTCTAATGGAGCTCCCTTCACTTCCTGGATCAAAATCCTGCAGATTCTCGTGAGAAGTCGCGAGCACGGGAAATTCAAAAATAAAAACCAAAATACATCAAAGTACAAGCATATACACACACTTTAAAAGATAGATGTAACCCAGGGAAGGTCATAAAAAGTGTGTCACTTACCTGGATGTCCCAATTTCATCTGGAAGTGTTCTGGCAGGGACCTCCCATTGATGCTGGAATCTCACCAGCCTAACGGGGCACCTTTTCATTCGCAGGAATATCTGTGACAGGAATGGAACGGGGGATCTATTGATGGCTTCTCCGGCCAATATAAAGCAGTGCCAGTGGAACCGCAGCAGAACAGGTGCATAACAAGGGGGGAACAACGTCATCTGAAAAGGGAGCCCTTTTGCAATCTCCTGGAATTCATGTAAAACCACTTTTAACACGTCTGATAACCTCTTTAGTCTCTCAAACTCAAGGATTGAAAACAAAGTCTTATTCCATAGTGCCCAAAAGTTCACAAAGGAGTTGGGATATGCAAGGGATTTGCTTGAGTGACCTTCTTTTTCCCGACTTTGCTTGGCCTGCACTTCCTAGACTATCCATGGGTCAGATGAAATTTATATTTCAAAATCTACCTCTTGTTTGACTGCTAGGCAGGTGTCAGTGGGGAAAAAAAACTACATTTAAAAATTGTACATAGAAAGATGTGTACTTTGTAGATGTTTGCAAAATACTGGTTAAAAAAAAGCTTCAGTCCATGGGAGAGTGTGTTATAGCAGTCTGTACAAATTTAAAATACACTTTCAAACATGTTTACATGGGGGTGGGGGTGGAGACAAGCAAGCAAGGAAGGTGGCAAATGGAGGCAGTCCAGAAATGCAGTCTATTTACATGTGCACACCCTTAAAAAGGAATGTTAAGCTATTCATCCACAAGAAGAGGAAATTGATTTCCTGTGAATCAGGATGTTTTTCTATATCAGCCACCATTAGAAACAAAGCTCTGAGCTTAGTAGCAAGCCAAAAAATCTGTATGAGTGTATGTGTCTGCAGTGTTGCCTGGGGACCAGCCTTACTGGGCATTTGTTGAGTTGTTATTTTCAGAACAGATGAACTCAGCATGTGGTCTGAGCTTCTGAATGGCTGAAAGTTCAGCCTAGCCCTAACAGTACATTAAAGAGAACACCCCTAGGGGGAAAGAGAGCAAAACTGAGGGTTGGGGAAGATATTTTTTTCCCTTTTCTTTTTATGACTTGTTGGATAGGAAGAATTATCAAAGTCTGAAGGGTTTAACAATGATAAGATATTGCCTTTCATATCTGCAATACTGAAAAAAACAATAATTTGTGTTTGTTTTGTTTTGTTTGCTTGTTGATATATGCCACCAGGTTGACTCCAATTTATGGCAACTCTATCTTAGGGTTTTCTTGGTAAGATTTATTCAACAGAAGTTTGCCATTGCCCTTCTTTGAGGCTGAAAGAGCCAGACTACCCCAAAAACCAGTGGGTTTCTTCTGGTTTCCTGGGGTCCTAGAACAACTCTCACTCATCATGTGGATTCTCTTTAATTAATTTGTGACTAGTTAAAAAAATTAAATGGTTATGTATGGAACACCTCTTCATCTTCTTTCAGTCATTCATTGAAAATGTACCCCACTACAATTACAAAAAAGGGAAAACAGATTGAAGCTGAATCCAGATAAACTGGAGGTACTCACAGTAGCAGCCCTGAACCCAGCCATTGGGATACAATCTCCAGTCCTGGATGGGGTCACACTCTCCTCCAAGGACTATGTTCACAGTCTGGGAGTGCTCCTGGACCCGTTGCTCCAGATGATGAATCAGGTAAATGTGACGGTCAGAAGTGCCTGCTATCAGCTTCGGCTGATACGCCAGCTGCGCCCTTTCCTGGAAGTCGGGGATCTTCAGACTGTGGTACATGCTCTGGTAACCTCCCGTCTTGATTTCTGTAATGCACTCTACATAGGGCTACCCTTGTGCTTGTTCCGGAAGCTCCAACTAGTACAGAATATGGCAGCCAGACTGGTCTCAAGTACATCTAGAGAGACCATATAACACCAATCTTAAGATCATTCCACTGGCTGCCCATTAGTTTCCAGGCCCAGTACAAGGTATTGGTTATCACCTTTAAAGCCCTAAATGGCTTGGGTCCAACCTATCTTCGGGACTGCCTCCTTCCATATAATCCTCCCAGTGCACTCAGGTCCTCTGTGAGGAATTTGTTACAACCTTTTAAAACTAGGCTTTCTTTGACCTCCTGGAGGGCCTTTTTGGCTGTTGCTCCCAGATTATGGAATGGCCTGCTGGATGAGATCCGTCATATTACCACCTTAAATAGCCTTTTAAAAGCTCTTAAGATGGATTTCTTTCCTGAATAGATACCCAGCCATTTTTTTTTTTAAAAAGGAAATCTAGCTTGTCCCAATCTCGCCGCGGTCACTGTTCGTTGTTTATTTTTATTTTTATTTTTATTTCTGTATTTTTTAAAGTATGTTTTAATTCTTAAATTATTTAATTGTATTTTAAGGGGAGTGTGGGATTGAGGGTCTGGATGTATATTTTAATTGTTGTAAGCTGCCCCGATTGCATTTTGTAGAGGGGCAGGATATAAATAAAATGTTATTATTTTTATTATTTATTAATTAGCTAGACTCAGGCACTCTAAAAGCCATGTCTAACACACTGGGTGGCCTTACGTTAGGGACTTACACATCTGCAAGTTTCTTTATGGTAGTGGTTCACCATTTTTGTCTGACAGAGAATGTCCATTCTCAGTTCAATATTGCAGAAGCAGAGTTGAGAATCCAGGGCCACTTGACATCATGCATGCAAATGTGATTTGTGTGTCATGAATTATATTGTGAGTGTGTGTGTGCATTGTGCATTGCACCTTTGGTTGCACATTCACACTTTCTGACAGGGTAATATTGCTTTAAGTGCAAAAGGAAAAATATTGGAGCAACAGACCACTGACTAGCACTGCTGAAGTGGGTTTCTTCACAGCTGTGGCTAGGCAGAGGGTTAACAATCAAATATTCCTATATAGCTGAACCACAAAATGCATTGTGTGTGGGTTGCTGTTGTGGAGAAAGAGGAGTGGATTGCTGTTGTGTTTATTAATCAGGTTTGCTGTATGTATACTATGCTTGTTTGTACTGAAACTGTAGATAAAGACCTCCAGATATCTTTGGATGAACCTTGCTGCCTTTAAGTTTCTTAGAATCATAGAATCATAGAATTGGAAGAGACCACAAGGGCCATCCAGTCCAACCTCCTGCCATGCAGGAATAAACAATCAAAGCATTCCCGACAGATGGCCATCCAGCCTCTTTTGAAAAACCTCCAAAGAAGGAGACTCCACCACACTACAAGGCAGTGCATTCCACTTCCAAACAGCTTTTACTGTCAGGAAGTTCTTCCTAATGTTTAGGTGGAATCTTTTTTCCTGTAGTTTGAACCCATTGCTCTGTGTCCTAGTCTCTGGAGATGCAGAAAACAAGCTTGCTCCATCCTCAGTATGACATCCCTTCAAATATTTAAACATGGCTGTCATGTCACCTATTAACCTTCTCTTCTCCAAACAAAACATGCCCAGCTCCTTAAGCCATTCCTCATAGGGCATGGCTTCCAGGCCTTTAACCATTTTAGTCACCCTCCTCTGGACACATTCCAGCTTCTCAATGTCCTTCCTGAATTGTGGTGCCCAGAAATGGACACAGTATTCCAGATGAGGTCTGACCAAAGCAGAACAGAGTGGCAGTATTACTTCCCTTGATCTAGACACTAGATTCCTATTAATGCAGCCTAGAATTGCATTTTTGGCCTCTTTAGCTGCTGCATCACACTGCTGATTCATGTTCAGCTTGTGGTCCACTAAGACTCCTAGATCGTCTTTTTGTGTGTGAAAGTGGGTCAAAGCAGTGAAACAGCTGCTAGGGGAAACCCTTGCTTTTGTGCCCTTTCTGTTGTGCAGTTCCGTTGTTTGGCTACTCCTGGGTTAGTTTGTCCCCAGGCTGTGCCAGGTGCCTCTCAGTGAGCCTATACTGAGTGGACAGTTTCACCATGTTGCATTTCACTAATTGAGATGGTTTTGCACAATCATTGCATAGTTCTGTGAGTGTAGAGTAGGGATGGGAAGTGTGTGTGTGTGTGTGTGTGTGAAAAGGGGGTTGTATAAAATCGTAGTGAGGAGAACATTTTCCAAAGCCCTAGTCTTGGCAAGAAGCCCTGTTTTAGTCTCCTTTGAGGAGAGGTAGAACCCACACCCCCTTCCCCAGACACTCATTGTTGTCTTCTCCCACTGTAGTCATGTATTGGCTGTGGGAGGGGCAGCCAGAAATCACCTGACTATGTTCAGACAGCAGGAAACATAAACAACACCGTCATCCTCTGGAACCTTTGGAGGAACCTGGGGAAATCCTGTACGATGCCTACATCATAGTGTACCAGTTATTAGGACATAGCCAGATGACTCTTATCTTCCCCCTGCCTCCCCCTGTGTATAGCTGTGTCGGGAGGGTGAAAAATGGTCCATCTTTAGGCAGCGACTTTCTCCCCCCTGTATGGAAGAATGTGAAAACTGCAAAAATTTGGAAGACGTTCTTGCTGCAGGCAAAGAATCGAATGAATTATTTGTTCTTCCCTTCAGGAACAACAACAATAAATCACACCCCTAGTGTAAAGTCATGCTCAGTTTCCTTGAACTGGGACCTCATCCAATGGATTGATTCAGAGTTCCCATAAATAAAAGGATGGTCCTTGGATGGAGGCGATTTTCTCTGACTCCAATGGTTCATTACTTCCTTCTAATGCCCTTCTAAAGAAATTCAGCTCTGTAGGATTGACATCCCTTCCTCCAGCCAGTGCCTTTGTGGGATTATGGTGCCCTAATTCTGCAAATGGGAGGAGTCTTTGTTTTTGTGGAAAGACACATCTGGATGCAACCCATAGTATACATCTACACTAACTGCAGAAGTATGACATACCAGAATTCTGTGTACCAGCCTTCCCATATCTGTTGCCCTTCCAAAGTTTTGAACTCAAACACCCATCAGACCCAACTAACATGGCTAATAGTGACAGATGGTGGAAGATGAAACCCAAAAAATTTAGATTGGCAGACTGGGGAAAAGCTGGTCAGTATACTTCTTTTACTTACACTTATTTCTGCCCTCTTCCAACACTTCTTTCGGTTACTGTAGATGATTAGTTTTACATGTTAATGTCAGAACAATACTAAATCTTGAAAATGTTACTGGTATGTGAAAAGGAAAAAGTAAATGTATGGCACCCAGCCAATCTTAAAGAACCTTTTAATTAATAAATCAATCAGTCTTACCATTTTACAATAAATGCAACTGTCTCATGGCCTTGGATCTGAAAACATAATGAAAAGCTGGAGAGCATTAGACAGAAATCAATGAACAATCTCTTAGAATTTAACACTTTCATGCAGAAACTTCTCAGTTTCAAAACAGAGGGAAGACATCAGTGTAAAAAAAAAAAGTTTTTTTGAAATGATGACAATAGAGTTTTCAGTTGCAATTCTATACTAAAAATGGCCAGACCTTGCACATTTGGGACAACCTATCTGAATCAGGAGCAAACATGATCTGTTGAATGGATCTGAGGCATCTCTGATATGCACAATTGGTGTTTGCCACACCTCTACAGCTAGTGTAAATGTATATTATAGATTGGATCCAGCGAGTGTAGATCTATGTTGTGGGCTGGATCCAGCTGTGCTGTTCCACAAAAAGAATGCTGCCTTCAAATTGCGAATTGGAGGATTGCAATCCCACAAAGGCACCTGCTAGATGAAGGCTGTAAGGGGGTGGTCTCCCAACTCTGCAGAGAAGAATTTAATGAGAAGCGGATGAGGGTGGGGAAGCAATACAGCACCAGATTTAGTAAAACCCCCCACTTCTTTCATAAGGAGTATCCTTATGCCCCACCATCTTCACAGTCCCACCACCTTCACAGGCGCAGTTGGTGAGGACTTGGGAGAGAGCCTTCTCTGTGGCTGCTCCCAGACTGTGGAACTCCCTTTCATGGGAGGTTTGGTTGGTCCCCTCCCTGCTCTCTTTTCATCTGCAGTTGAAGAAGTTATTATTTAGGAAGGCATTTTGAAACGTGACTGTTAATTGGTGTGCTCCTTTTAATGTTGTATTTTTATTGATATTATGTTTTTAATTCATGTTCTGTTCTTATTATATTTTAATAATGGTAATTAATTTAATTCTTTTTTAAACTTTTGTATCTTATAATGCTTTAGTTGTAGTTTTTAATTATTGTAAGCCACCTTGAATCCTATCTTGGGAGAAAGGTGGGATATAAATCCAATAAATAAATAATATATTTATGGGAGCTCTGAATCAAGCCAAGATCCCAGTTCAAAGAGACTGAACATAACTTTCTGCTACTGATGTGATTTGTTAAATTTGCTCCTGCAAGGGAGAAGAAATCATTCATTCCTGTTGATGGAATTAGCCGGTACAATTGTCTGACAAAAATACAGTCCTATGTTCCACAGATGGAGTGAGAGAGACTTCGTCAAGGACATGTGACAAGGGTCTTGCTTCTGAGTGTTGCAGGAAATTATCAGACAGGAACACAAAAAGTGTCCCTGTCCCACAATCTCCAATCTTGTCCCTGTCCCAGCACAATAACCCTCCCCATCAGACGTACCTTATCTTCCATCAAAAGGCAGCCAAGCTCCGTTCACTTCTTGGACTGAAATCCTGCCCATTCTCACAAGAAGACGTGAGTGCGGGCAATTCAAAAAGAAAAAGACATGCAAAAAAGTTTTTAAAAGCACATAAGCACACTAAAAAAATTAACAAGTAACATGGAGAGGTTCATAAAAAGAGGGTAGGCTACCGTGTCTTCATGATCCCACCCAGAAGTGTTCTGGCAGCATCATCCATTGACACTGGAATCATGGCAGGGATAATGGTGCAAGGTTTCACACGCTGGCAATGACAGCACCAAAATGAGACAGGTGATGTATTCACGGCTTGGCCCATCAATAAAAAGAAATGCCAGAATAATGACAGCTGAACACAAACAGATGATGTTGTGTGATATTGGCATTCTTTTGCATTCTGCTGTCATTATTCTGGTGCCACATTAGCCACGTCTGATAATCTCCCAAGTCTCACTCACGGATGGAACGGGATAGAAACATCCTCCTCCTTGTGGCCTTCCTCCTTGCACTCCTTGTGCTGAATGAAACTCCTCTACCCAATCCAGTAGGAGGATGTTAAGGTGTGCAGGGGTGGCATTTACACAGATCATCCTGCATACTGATCCATTATGGATTCATGGCACTAGGTTATGAATCCATAACTGCAATACCAGCCTTTTTTTTTAGCCTTTTCATCATACTCTAGTAACCAAATATTTCTCGATAACATCTTAGTGTTGTCCCTACAAATTAAGTTATTCTGGATAATTGAGGGGATGCATTTGGGGGGGCGGTTGGTGGTGGAAGAATAGAAATAGCTACCACCACAAAATATCATGGTAGCTGGCATAGCGTTTTTTCTCTTATTGGAGGAGGATAACTGTCCCTGTTTCTCTCTCTCTCTCTCTCTCTCTCTGTGTGTGTGTGTGTGTGTGTGTTGGCTTGCTTCAGCCCTCTATTCACATGTTCAGGTTCAGAAACAAGAAATTTCTAGTCTCAGAAGTGGTGGACCCTTAATCTTCATAATTATTTTAAAAGTGAGAGGAAAGCAAATGGCAGCGGTTCAAGCTAGTCTCAGATTCAAATGGGCTGGCCCTAACTTTTTGTGGGAAGAGGCTTTCCAAACCAGGACAGCTTGTATTCTGAACTCCCCCAGTTCTGAATTTGCTTTTCCCAAGACATTAATTTAGGGATACAGATGGATTTTGGATTTTTATGAGGTGGAGGAAATAGGTTTAAAAACTGAATTTTATGGTGTTCAGCCACTGTGTGGATTTATGCTTTGCAGCTGAACACTTTGTACTTTCTTTTCAACATTAGCCACACACCTTCTATTTCTATTGAACGAAATTAAGGTTCTCCATGGGTGGTGTCCTCAGCATAGAGATTGCTACATTATTACTGCATTATAGAAGCATAAAGAAACCAAGATGCAGTGCCGTGAATAAGCGTAACAGTTTATTTTCTTTTTACAAAGGCAACATTGACTGTACAGCTGCTGCTCACTCCCATAGACAAACTGAAAATGGATATTGGAGTTTGTGTTTACCAAAGCAGATAAATGTGATTATCTTATGGGACAATGTCATGCTCCAGTGGTACAATATGGAACATCATGTTAGCTCATGCATGCTGTGTCATGCTCTGAAATAGAATTAGGTGTTCATAACTGTCTAAAGCCAGGCACTCAGCAAAGGCAATATTTCGGAAGCATTTCAGATGAGGGTGAAGGAAAGGGGATTTCCAAACATCCTATTCCTGAGACAAACTTGCAAACACAAGTCACAAACGAATCCGATCTTCTGTCTGTGTACTTGCAGCAAACCAAAACCAGGGAACAGAAGGGAAATTAACTTGAAAACTAGGGGAGAATTTATTCAACTGAAAAGATATGGCAAGCATATTTTTTCTATAAATATGTCTTCTTCAAGAGAAAAAGTATTTGTGTGTGTATGTGTGCACATGTGTGTACTTTCAGATTCAACACTTTGTTATTTTCCAAGGTCAAATAGGGATACTTGAGATATTCGGAATTTCTGAAACCAGGTATCAGCAGACCTGATCTACTTTTACCAGATGAATGAGTAGATTGGAACCAGCCTTCACATTCAAAAACTACTTTAAAAATATGTATTTTCTATTTACTACTACTTCTTCTTCTTCTTCCTCTTCTTCTTCTTCTTCTTCTTCTGTTTATGTTTTTAGCAGATCTTTATTGTGTAATAGTTTAATTAGATTCTTTCACTTTTGTATGTTGGGAAATTTTAGCTATGCTTGTTTTAACTTTTGTAAGCTCCCTTGAGTCCCAAATTGGGGGGAAAGTGAAATGATGATGATGATGATGACAATGATGATAAATAATGTACAAAGATGTAATTTGAATAAAAACATGCAACTAACTTAAATATGTTTCAGCATACAAATTTTCTATGATTTTTCAAATAGAAAATTTACCCATGAAGTCAGAAACAGGAAGGAGCACACTCAAGAGGTGTGGATTACTTCCTGTTTAAATGAAGACATCTTCTGGGCCCAAAGCAGCTCAGGAAAGTCTTAAAATATAGCAAATTTTTTATGTTTCAGTATTTTTTTTTATAAGAGTTTTAAAAATCTGAGGTTGGGGTGTGGCTCTCCAAGGTCCTTTGGACTCCTAATCTTCTGGTGGTTTCCTCACCTCTGCTCTATGTAACCTGGCTGAGGACAGTGTAGGGATGGAAATGTATCTCTTTACATATTTATTTAATTCCTATCCCAGCTTTTCCCCCATAGGGACCTTGTTTTCTATGCTGGATGGTGTTCTGTGATTGGAGAAACGGTCAATAGTTCCATTGTCATAGACAGATCACTACCTTGGACATCCTGGGACTCAGAACCTCTGCATGGGTGAAGGGCCAATTAAGATGGTCCTTCCCAGGAAATGTATGGATCAGATGGTTTCCTGAAAGCTCTGTTGAACCCTTGGGGATTGTCTACATTGGCCAGAATACACCAGCTTCTGTCTGGTGTATTCTGCCCCAGAGCTGGACTGGAATCTTCCCATTACCATGATGAAATGGGCAGAGGTCTGCACACATGCTGGCCAGTATCAGCGGGCACCTCCCCTGCTGTTGTACTCTCTGAAGCTGGGAATGAAGCCCTCAGCATGTGGTTAAGGCTGGTCACATGCAGAGGACCTTGATCACATATGGGGGCCTCCTTCCAAGCTGCGGAGTGACTGCGGTGGTGGTGGCAGCTGGTGATACAGGCTGGTGTGCAGGTACAGACCCTGTGTTCCTGCACCAGACCCATCTGGATTTTCACCCATAACATGGATTTTCCCCAGGGATTATTTTAAAGTGCTATAAATGGGTTTACACCAGATTCCCCTTGGCCTTGCCTTCAATGTTGTCAGGACTGTCGTGACACAAATTGGGGAAAGGGCTCTGTGTTGTTTAAATGGGGGAAAGCTGGGTAAGTTGCCCATCTAGACAAGCCCTTGGTTGACCTCTGGAATGGAGAAATAGTTCAGATGGTGGACACAATCTCTCTTGAGCATACCTACTCCCAAAATGGGAGGCCAAGTAGGTCCCTGGTTTTCAGACAGAGGTGATTGGATACAGGCTAGAACCTCCCTAAGGGCCTACTCTGTGGCAATGTGGCAATGATGCTATGCAGTAAATCACAGCCCAACCTTCCTCCCCTCTCCATATCATGTGAAACAGCAACTGCAATATATGGGGGCCTGTTCCCTTCTCCCCCAGAAAGCAACTGACTGATGATTCCATCCCCTCCTGTGAGAAATCTCTGGTGCTACATATAGAAGCAGGACCCCTATCACAATTCCACCAGAGATCCCTTGTGCAAGGGGCGGATGGGAACATTAGTCAGCAGATTCTTGATAAAAAAGGGAACATACTTCCCCCTTGATCACAGAGGCTGATGACTGATAAGTATGAGGAGTAGGGAACTTTCATGCTCCCTACATAGCCCCTAACCTAGGGGCTATTTAAGGATCAAGAATACATAACATTTAGGAGTGTGTAACTGTGGATTACATATACATAACGGCATTCCAGCCAATATTAGTTAAGCTGTTTGGGCTGGAAGTCAACCTTAAGAAAACAGAAGTTCTTTACCAGCCTGCACCACAGGACGAACACCACCATCCCCACATTGCCGTCCGCAACTCTGTGCTTAAATCCATTCAGCAGTTCACCTACCTGGGAAGCATCATCTCCTCAGATACCAAGATTGACAAAGAGATCGATCACAGATTAGCAAAGGCATATAACGCATTTGGAAGACTTTACAAAAGAGTCTGGAGTAATAAACACCTGAGGTGAAGCACAAAAATCAGTGTGTATAGAGCCATTGTACTGTCTATTCTCCTTTATGGGTCTGAAACATGGGTCACCTATCGCAAATACTTATAACTCCTCGAACGCTTTCATCAGCACTGTCTACGCACAATCCTAAATATACACTGGACTGACTATGTGATGAATGTTGCTGTCCTTGAGCAAGCAGGGATCACCAGCGTTGAGGCCATGATATTGAGAACACAGCTGCACTGGGCAGGGCACGTTTCTAGGATGGAGGACCATCGCCTCCCAAAAATACTACTCTACGGTGAACTCGCCATGGGTCAGCATAAGAGGGGTGCTGCAAAAAAGTGACACAAGGACTCCCTGAAACAACATCTCAGGCTCAGCCAAATTGATCACCAACAATGGTCCACCATGGCCTCACATCAGGAGACACACTATCCACATTGCCGCAGCCTTATTTGAGAACTCACGCCAAACAAGTCTTGAACAGAAACAACAACGCAGAAAGAATCACAACCCAGAAACATCACCCACCCAAGGAGACCTTCTGCTGTGCTTTTTGCAACTGGACTTGTTTATCTTGGATTGGCCTTTTTAGCCATCAGCGCACATGCAGAAAGTGCGGAATGAGTCCTTCCTGAATCTTCGTTTGCAAAGAAAAGCCAGAGAGAGAGAGAGAGAGAGAGAGAGAGTTTCAATCCAGATTTAGACCGGTACAACTGGGTCAGTGGACTTCCCAACATTTCCTGCCCACAGCAGTTAAATTGTCATCATCATGCCTTTCCCCCAATCTGAGACTCAAGGCAGCTTACAAAAGTTAATACACATACAGCTAAAGAATTTTACTTCATATACAAATTAGAAACATAATTAAATTATACAAAAAGCATAACCATTAAAAAGAACAACCAATATAAACCAAACAGCACCTGCAAATCCCTTTGTCCCTGAGCATTTAGCCCTATAGGCTTGCTAAAAAAAAAAAAAAAAGGTCTTCACCTGCAGATAGAAGGAGGGAACCAGTCTAATCCTGTCATCCAGGAAGGAAGTTCAAGAACATGGAAGCAGCCACCAAGCAGGCCTTCTCCCAGATATTCCTATGAGTGTGGTCAGAGAAAGGCCCACCCAGAAGATCTCAAGACATGAGCAGTCCATACAAACCTTAAAAAAACTTGGACATGAGCTGTATAGGCCATTGTAGGTCATAACCTGCACTTTAAATTGTGTCCAGACCAGCCACCAGTGGAGTTGTTTCAAAAAGGGTTCATGGCTCAGAAGTGAAGGATACTATGATCAATGCTACTGAAAGCCACTGAGAGGTCTAGTGAAACCAACAGGGAATCACTCCCCCTATCTATTTTCTAGTATAGGCTATCCACTAAGGCAACCAAAGGTGTTTCTGTCCCATAGCCAGGACTGAAGTCAAATTGAAATGGATCTAGATAATCCTTTTCATCCAGGGACCCCAGCATGCACTCCAGCATCTTGCCGAAAACCTGAATGTTAAAAAGTGGCTAGTAGTTTTCCAATCTAGTAGGATCCAGGGAGGACTTTTTTTTTTCAACAACAACAACAACAAAACCTGCTTCCTATAGAAATGATGGAACTGTGTCTTGTTTTAGTGAGGCACCGAGCATTCCTTCTATCCACTTAGTGAGTCTCCCCTGTCCCTTCCTGTGTTTTCTAATAACCCAGGAAGGACAGGATTGTAACACAAATTGACCCTCACCTCTCCAAGAATCCTGTCAACATACTCAGTCTGTACAAATTATCCATTATCATTGGACAGGCTGGGGGAAAAGTTATATCCACTGGATTGGGATTATTTGTAGCATCCAATTTGGAGTGTATTTAAACTATTTTATCTGCAAAGTGCCAGGAAAGTTGTTCACAGCAGGCTGTCAAGTAGTCTGAATTGTCTTCTCATGGGTCAGTGTATAAAAGACCTCTGGCCCTCGACCCCCCAATTTCATATCTGTTTTATATCTGACAGCTAACAATGTGCTGTCTTCTCACTTTCTTATTCATTGATGGAGACTATGGGCTTGTCTAGATAGGTTATAGGTCCCATTTTCCCCCCTTCACAGAGTCCTGCAGTCCTGACAATGGAGGGCATTTGTCCCATTCTTCCCCTGGGCAGTCCTCACCATTCCCAAGGCAGATACAGAGCTGAGACAGGGGATAGGGCCCAATACATCATTTTATTTTTTAAAAACACCTCTTTTAATCCATTCCCACTGGGAAGGAATGGATCAGGCCCTGCAAGACTGCCAGAACCTGTCCCGGAAGACTGGTCCTCAGTGCAGCTGCTGGTCTGCCTTGCTCTCTCAGAAGGCAGGAAGGGGTCTTGGTCACATGTTGTGAGTTGTCTTCCTGCCTTCCGGGACAGCAAGGGAAATGGCAGCCGCAGCTGCTGTGACAGGCCAGTGTGACCTGCTCTGGCCCATTTGGAGGTGGTAACAGGGGAACAATGGGCCTGATCAATGACCAGGATATGCTGGCAGTGCATGTAAATGAGCCCTATGATGATTAATTGTTTTTAAATTTTAATTAACACATTTTAACTGATTATATTTGGAAGCAACCTTGGATCCCATTCTAGAAAGTGGCATATAAATGAAATGAAAACAAACAAACAAACAAATTTGTCTTCACTCAGCGAAGGACAAAGAGACCCTCTCACAGCTGCAGGAGTTTATTGCATACCATGCAGCTGTGGACAAGTTTACATAGGAAATGCAGTGTGCAAACATGAATCAAGGGACATGAGAGACACTGCAGACTGAGCCAGCCAGAAAAATCAACAGTAGCAGAACATGTTATAAACCAACCTGGACACAAAATGTTATTTAAAAACACAGAAATTCTGGACCAGGCCAACAACTATCATGTCAGAATGCACAGAGAAGCTATTGAAATCCACGAACACCTGGACAACTTCAACAGGAAAGAAGAAACCCTAAAAGTAAACAAAATCTGGCTGCCAGTTTTGAAAAACAATAGAATCAAAACTCAACACTTACAAAGGAATTCCACCCAGGGACAGGGGATTTCCAGCAGATAATGGGCCATCAACCATCCATTAGCCAAGCAGACTAATGTTGGCTAATGAGCTTTGCATTTCTATACCCAGAAACTAACTATTCCAATACACAAATTTACATATACTCCCCTACAGGGGTTCACAGTATATAAACTCCACACACACTCCTACCCAACCATTCTCTGAAGATGTCAGCCACAGATGCAGGTGAAACGTCAGAAGTAAGCTCTTCCAGAACACGGCCTCACAGCCCGGAAAAAACCCCAAAGAAAATCTAAACAAATTTGTGGTTTAGCTTCCCCTCTGTACCTGATTTACTGGCACAAACACTTTCCCCATTTTTATTTTTATTTCTGGGCCCTACAAGAAGGTACCTCCAATTTTACTGCTCTCATGTGCATATATGAATGCATGGGTGTGCACATTCCAGCTGAAGATTTCCATGCCAGGAGATGGATGAATCTGCTCTGGTTTCAATCTTAACTTTAAAGGACCTATCCAACATGCTAAATCCTATCCATCAAATAGGTGTGCCACCTTGGACTGTCCCTTTCAAGTTTGGACTACGTTGCAGCATGGATTCACTGCCCCACTAGCATGGGAATCACCACCATCCCCCCTATCTCTGTTGCCCACCAGCAAATGTCTAAATCTTCTTCTCTGATCCACGAAGCTTAGCTCCAAAGTTCAACATCCCCCCAGTAACTTGTATTGTTTGATGACCTGTTAGTACTGCTTCTTCAATCAACAATTAAACATTTGTGTATATTTGTGTGGGTAGGGCAGGTGTTGGTATGTTTTTTTAAAAAAATGCTCAAAAGAGCTTGTACGTTCAAGAAGAGAGCAAAACTTCATTGTTAGAGACAACTGTGGCATCACTAAGGCCATTGTTACCCTTCCCTCCAATGGTGTCACCTGGTGCAGTTCGCCCTCTCCGCACCCCCCTAGTGCCACCACTGAGAGACAACCACAGCAACTTCTTTTCATTAGTAGTAATAGCAGGGGGAAGAAGTCAGAGAAGGCAAAGCAGCCGCACTCACTAATGTCATTGTACCAATAGCCGTGTGGGAATATAATTTGATTTCTGACTGTGAAGTGACAGTACTGCACATAACTATAATTTTGGCATTAGTGCACAAATAACACTAGACACATTCAACATTTATATTTTCACCTACTGCAGAGAATGGGAAGCCAATTTCCATGTGTGATTTTAATGTGCAATGAAGCACATGTCCAAAAGAATGCCAAGCACAGACTGATAGGAATTCAGCACCATTGGGAAACATTGAAGGGGTTTGGGGTATTTGTTTTAGAAAACACACATAAACATACACACGCAGAGAAAGGACTGTAACACCCTTCCAAACTGTTGTCTGTTATATCGTCATCTTCTATTTATTTATTTTTTTGCAAGCTGACATCCTGAAGCTTAATTCCAATGGTGCATCTCATCTAGAGTAGACCCACAGAATCAATGTGATTTACATAACTATTGACCTCCCCTCCACTAATTTATTCAATGAGTGTACTCTAATTAGGACTAGCAATTGGATTTAGGGCCAAATTGTTGCATAGTAAGCATAATATAGGTAGTTTATGCAAGTGTAAGTGTGCCTTATACAGACATACACCTCTTTCTGGAAAGAGCACACACAGGGCTATTGTCTTGTGTTTTTCACCTAAAACCTCTCCCTCCAGATCTGTCAAGCAGTGGCCAATCTTTGTTCTGAGGGAAAGGAAAATGATGGTTTGGTTCATCTGGAAATGCACCCTCATTGCTTTCCACTCTATGAACCCAGACTAGCTTCCGCTTCCACCCCTGATTTGTCTCTCCCCCTCCCTCACCTACAATGAGTAAGAAGCAGACCCTTCAGCCCTTACCAGGCTCGACACCTTACAGGGAAGGGGGAAGATGTTGAACTGTGCAGGCAGTGTTATGCTTGACATAGGATCCTGGACCTTGACTACAGTCCCCAGCACTGTCAAAGACAGAGGACGTGGGAAACATTCTCCACCCAAAAAAAACTATGGGAAGGAAATTACAAGAAGGCAAATAAAATTTGTACTTTTTGATCTTGGTTGTTCCGCACTTCTTACTGCAAGTATACTGTAATTCACAACCTTTACATTCTACTCAAATGGGATCCGCATGGATTGCAGCAGAACTTATTGGTAGCTAAGGCTATATGAATATAGATAAATGTCCTAATATTACCTTGTCAGTTGCTAAGTTCTTATCTGTGGTCATTAAGACCAGTGAGAGGGAAGTTAATAGTTGAATAAGTTGGATGAGCTCCAAAAAAAATCTATTAATAACTATCCTAATTTTATTGGTTTGTATTATGGTTTTATCTATTAATGTACATCATGTCTGTTATTTGATGGGTCTATGGACTGTATGAATAAATTGATTGATATATAGATATACAGAATTTCAACCCTGATCTCGTTGAAAAGAATCCAATATAACAGCCTTCTTCAACCCCAAATATGTTGAATGACCACTCCCATCACACACACAGCCAGCATGGCCAATCTGGAGGGTAAAAATAGTTTGTGATGGCAGCAATATAACTGGAATTTCCTTCCACGTTTCAGATCCAGCACATCCAAGAAATCTAATTAGTGTTACTAATTAGTGACAATATTGGAGAAGAGTTGTTCCTTTTCTACTGCAGAAATGGTTATTTATGCAGAAGTTAAAAATGTAATGCTGCTGCTGTATAACCACCAGGGATAATATTGTTTTCAGGGAGATAAGGAATTTACTCAAACTTAGCATGCCAAGTGTGTGACCTGTCTTAGCCTCCTCCAACATCTAATGATGCATATCAACCAAGGCTGCTTGGAAAGTGGGTTACCCAAATTTACATATATTCTGATAGCTACAAATGGCTATCAGTCATCTAGCCGTCACTGGATACCACTTCATTTCTAGGTCCAAGTGCAAGTATTGGTTATAAGCTAGAGAGCCCTACATGACTTAGGTCCATTTGAAAGATTCTCTCTCCCTCTGTAAATCTGTCTGACTTTTAACATCCTCAGGCATGGACTTTCTTTTGGTCCCATCACTTTCATAGGTATAGATGGGAACATGGGAGAGAGTCTTCTTGGGAGAGAACTTGGGAGAGAGTCTTCCCAAGCTGTGGGATTCTCTTCCACAAAAGGCTAGCCTGGTCTCTTCTCCGCTATCCTTTCACCACCAAGGAAAGACATTTTTATTCAATCAGACCTTTGATGATTACTTGGTTACAGGGCAGTTCTTTGTGTGCTGTATTTTTTAACTGTTTGTTATATTTTTAAAATGATTTTTTAAAATTATTTTTGAAAATGTATTTCTGTCTTAATGTGATATTTGTTCAATTGTGTTTTAACTTGTTTATTATCAGGTTCTTAGCTTCTCTTGCTTGAGACTATTGTAAGCCACCTTGGGCCCTATTGCAGGGAGAAAAGTTGCATATAAATAAACAAATGAATAAAGATGGCTATATATTACCTTCATGGTTTATTTCATGCTTGCTCATTGGAACAAAACCTCCCTACTGAGATTTTTTCTCTCTCCTTGTTTTTGGATGAGGTCTTGTATTTCAGTTCTACTAGCTAAACCTGGTGTAACGTACACCGTTATCTACATATATAAAACACTTGTGTATGTTTCCATTCCCACTCTGCTGATTTGCCACTTAGGAACATGTCAAGAGTACGATCATTTGACGCATTAATATATAACTTTTCAAATCAACTATAACAGCTAGTTTCATGCCAAGAGCCCCTCTGCCACCACCATGCAACCATGTGTGCACACAGACACACACACAAAACACTAGACACACACACACACCAGGCACGCCAGGATGTGAGGGCCCCTCTACCACCATGGAAACACATGTACACACACACCACCAACAAACACACACCACCACACACACCATGCTACACACACATCATGTGTGCCAGGACGTGAGAGCCCCTCCACCATCGCCATGCAACCACATGTATATGCACACACCATGCTACACACACACCACACTACACACATACACACCACATGCACCAGGACATGAGAGCCCCTCCACTGCAACCATGCAACCATGTGTACACACACCACAGTACACACACACGCACACACACATACCATGTGTGCCAGGATGCAAGAGCCCCTCTGCTGCCACCATGCAACTGTGCATATACACACACAACATGCTACACACAAACACACACCACACATGCCAGGATGTGAGAGTCCACAGCTGCTGTGCAATCACACAAACACCCATGCCACACACACACCCCCACACCATGCACACCAGGATGCAAAAGGCCCTCTGCCACTGTCACACTACACACACACCATGCTACACACACATGCTCCAGGACATGAGGGGCCCTCCACTGCCATGTTTAGAAAGAACTTGAAGCTCTCCACATATTTCTACCCCCAGTGTGCTGATTGGCTGCCCAACAGGAAGCTTTGATTGGTTGGGAAGTTTTCTACTGTCAGGGTCCAGGGCGTTGGCAACAGGGCCTAGGAGCAGAGATGCCAGGGCTGGGTCAGGAACATAAGAGACAGAGTCCAAAGTCCAGGCAGGGTCAAAGATAAGCCAAAGTCCAAAAACATATCCAGGGCCAGGGCCCAAGACCCAGCTACAGATAGCACAAAAGGTCCAATGTCCAAGGCCCAGCTACAGACAGCATGAAGGACCAACACTCAGCTACAGATAGTGCAGAAGGCTGCAGGTCCAGCTACAAATAGCACAGAAGGCCCCAGAGCAAGGAGCAGTTACAGACACCACAGAAGACCATGTTGTGGTGGCCAAGACTGAAGGCCAAATGCCACTCTTAAATACCCATTCCCCTGGCTGCTTCAAGTGTGCTGATAGCTTGGCCCTGTTTCTTCCAAGACTCCCACAGCCAGGGCCTGAGTCTGCAAAAGGGCTGTGCCAGCTGCTGCAGCCAGGGGCCTGGTCCTACAAGGAGAGGCGGATGCTGACACCTAAGCAGCCAATCAGCACACTGAAAATGGCAACATACCCAAGAGAATTATATATAGAGATTTTGCAAACATTTAGTTTGTGATATGTTCCTTTCTTTCTGCAAAAATTGATTTTTTTTTAATATGAAATACATTTTTGGACAAAATAACATTTTGTACAAACATTGGGGGTTTGTGCTAAAACCAATGGGGTTTGTTCTAAAACCAATGGGTTTTGCTCAAAATCCACTGAAAATGAAAAACAAGAGAGCATGCTGGTGTTTTCCCTCTTGTTGAAGAATGAATATCCTATGACAGTTGACTTAAAAACAAAACAAAACAGATATCTCAATGTATCAAAATGCCCTTTCCTGTTGAGAATATGAAAATGTATGAATATTCTTTACATAGATAGGAAGACTCTGTTGTACTATGCCCTGTTTGTGGCCTACTCTGTGTATCTTACTGGTCACTGTACAGGCAGACTGGCAGAATAGATAGGCCTTTGGTATGATGGTCTATAGTAGGTCTTCTTATGTTTGTAAGATGTGTGATATGCCCTCTTCTTTTTTCCCCCTTTTTTTGGAATGTCTTTCGATTATAAATTGACAACATTTTTGTTTTTTAAAAATATTTTTTCTGATTTATCAGAACAATCCAGTTGATCAAAATTAAATTCATTTATCTAAAACATTCTTGTTTAAGCAGGTCTCTGACATATAATTGTGGCTATTATGTGTGTGGGGGGTTATGCTGTTTTTATTTGTTTTTTACTTTGGTTTTTAACAGGTTTTAATTGTGATATTAATTGTTCTGTGAGATGCTTTGGGTCCCACTTTCAGAGAAAGGCAGCATAGAAATTGCACAAATAAATAAATATATAAGGAGTGGGCAAAATGCCAGCATGGTGTAGTGGTTTGAGTATTGGAATACAACTTTGGAGACCAGGGTTCAAATTCTCACCTGGCCATGGAAGCCCCCTGGGTGACCTTGGGCAAATCACACTCTACACCTCAGAGAAAGGCAAAGGCACCCTCCCCTGAAAAAATATTGCCAAGAAAACCCTATTATAGGTCCACCTTATGGTCACCATAAGTCGGAAAGTAATTGAAGGGACATAACAACAATAAAGTGTGGCCATGGGACTATGGGCAGCTCTCAAGGCTGGTTCCCCCCCCCCCCCAGGCTTCAACTTCTCAAGTTTTCCCAGAATGCCCTTTTTCAAGGAGAAGGAAGGAAGGCAGCCAGGCAGGGTGGTTCTATTGCATTTCTTGGAAGCTTTCAGGAGCAGCACGTTGCCTTTTAAATAGTTGCAGGCCTCCTGCCTTGCTCTGTTTAACATCAAAACTAGAAGCAAATTTATTCTTAATCTGGGTGCTAACAAATATGCAAAAGGTAAGAAGGGCAATGTGGGAAACACTGAAGTTATGTTTTGTTTTCAAGAAACTATAGTATTGTATTTATTTTGAAAGTCTCTGGGTGGGAAGCTTTTCTTCCCTTACATTTGTTAGCAAGTGTTATTCCTCATTAAAGCTGAAGTTGACACTGGGGAAAAAAAACTAGAAGCAAATTTCTGGATAGCTCTGCATTTCAACAACAAAAAACACATAGAAACCCCAGGGTGGTCCATTTGAGAAAACTGGCCCCTCAATTGTGGCAGTTCCGGAGGCCATCAATCTCAATGATTAATCATGAATGTCATGATTATTTATTAATCTCAATGCTTAATAAATGAAACATTGCAGCCCTATTGCAATGATGCTGGATAGTTCTCAATGAAAAGCATATAATGGGAACAACAACACACCAATACTCATGGGGAAAATGCCAATTGGGCTTTTAAAAGTCCAACTCTTTTTTTAAGGATGCTTTGGCATGACATGCATGTTCAATGTCTAACCTCAGTTTACATCACACCAAAAAGGATCTGACATGCAAGCATGTATCAAGATGAAATTTGAGATGCAAGCTGTGCTGAATTACTCCATTTGAACAGATGATTGACTGATTGATGTACATATGAGTGTTGGCACGCTAACATTGTCCTAGTTTTATAATATTGCCTGTTTGGTGTGTGTGTGGGGAGTAGATGGAATAGTTGCACAATGCTTGCTCTTGCCTCCTCGGTTAATCTCACTCATTCATCAGGTTACAGTTAGTCTCTTTGCAATTTTAGAGACCCAGGTCTGTTCTACTGTTCCACTACATTTTTACTTATTCATGGAATAATATATTTAGTAAAGAATCTAAAGTATTTAAGCAAACAAACAAATAAAATGTGAACCTCCTATACTTTTATGCATCCATGTAAAACAGGGTTGGGACTCAATTGGCCTTCCAGGAGCTGATGGATTGAAACTCCTGTTACCCCTAAATATTGTAGTCCATGGCGAGCAATTCTGGGAACTGCAGTCCAACAACATCTTGATGGCCACATCATTCCCACTGCAATATTAAAGGACCCCAAATTGGTCATATAGGAGTGGTTGTTGGAAATTCAGTACCTTCCATTATGCTGGCTACATCAATATACACATTTATCTGAAAGCAAGCTCTCATTTCATTCCAGCATGAAAAGCAAACAGATGCTAGGACAAGACTGTACAGATATGATTACAAACACATTTGTTTCTCAAGGTCTGAACTCCTCAGGAGCAAGGAACATATTTGGTGCACACTTAAGTGTGGACTAAATGTACTCTCTTTTTACCTCCCATGAAAATTAACGGTTTCCACCCTTAGGCAGAGTGAGGCAGATCATTAGACATCATCTTCTGGAAAATGGCACCAAAATGTTGGAAGACAAAGTGCTGCAAACCCTCCTCCTACCCGGCCACCCTCTGCCTGTTGCTTTCAGCTGTGGTGGAAGATTCCATCCCACTATCACTTGTGGAAGGAAGATTCACCTGCCACAGTCCATTCAGAATGGAGAGGACACCCCCAGCAATGTTGTTCATGCTTATGGGGAGAAATTAAGAACTTTAGTTGATCATAGAATATTCTAATGTGGCTTCCATGTCAAGGGGAGATAGGGAAGTGACTGGGCAGCAGGGACTCCTTCTCCATCCCCTTGCAGTTTTCTACAGAAAGAGGCAAAGAAATGCAGCCAGACCCCTGTATCCATGGGGGATACGTACCAAGGCTTCCCACACACATATGAAACCATGGGTAATAGTGAACACTATTTTTTTTCACTCAGGGCAAAAATAATCATTATTCCCCCTCCCCTCACTCACCTGCTGCCCTGTGGAGAGCGTAGCTTTTGTCACCCCAGATAAGGTTTTTCCAATCTCTCTCTCTGGAAATGGAGGTCTGCTTCCTCTGTCTTGTCACTCAGGAGCAGCCTGAGGATGTTTTGTGGGATCCATGGATACAGGGGCCTTACTGTAATGACAATCTTGTTCCTGGTTATGAGTGTAATACCCATGATAATGCATATATAAAGCAATCCAATCCTTTGTCCCATCCTTTCCACTTCCTTGTCTCTTCTGTCCTGGAATGTGCTTTGTTTAATTCCTTGGACTCTGTATTGTCATGCATGTTTGCTGACATGGATCCTCATGGATCATCTGTATATACTCTGCTATGTTTAGTAAAGGCTAGTTAGCCTTGTGTCTAAGCTGCCAATGTGTCTGAGTGACTTGGCAGCTGCAAAGGCAGGGAAGTTTGTGGATGGGGCACAAGGGGCTACCGATTAGCCTTTTACATCCCATTCATAGAAGGCTGTATGTGCACATTCTGTGTGCCTATGCCACTAACAGGATGCTGTCAATGGTTTCCTACAGCCTCTAATAAAAGGGTTGCTACCAACCCCTTGGGAAAGTGGGGATGTTTCTTAGGAATTTCTGTCACTGTTTTATCATTGTTTAATTAAAAAAAGAGGCCTTAATTTATATTTTCTTCCTAGCTGTAGATGCAGTCATGGTATGTAATTAAACAAATACAATAACAATTGTGGAAATGTAAAACAATCATGGTGCTATTCTTTATTATATCTACTATAGCCTTTATCTTTCATAAGAGATGTAATGAAAAGATAACACCATGATTATTCATTCTTTATTCTCTGGACTAACAACTGTCAGTGCTGAATGACTTTTTTTAAAAAAAGAAAATAATTGTTTCCTGCTTCTGGACTCATAGAAAGATCTTGACAAAGAAGTTTAGGGTATTTGCTGCTAATCTTTTCAGAATCTGATGTTATTTCCACATATAGTAGAAATCCTAAGTATGTGCTTTAATAACGTTATGATGTTGAGGTGTGTGGGGGGGAGAGAAACAAGAGAAAGCATGAAAGTGTATCTGAATTATGAGACTGATAAAAACCATCCCTTGAGTCATTTGGAAAGAAACTGCTTCCGTGTAACAAATGAACATCAAAACCAAGTCATCCTTCAGTAGAAGAAGAGGATCCACAGGATGCATCACAACTGCAAAACAACTATTAAAGAAAGTTATCAAAGCAAAATATGGAGAAGTTGAATGTTTGATATATTTTTCAGATGTATGAATTGAGTCTATAATGAATGCAATGGTTAACATCTTTTAAAAAATGGATGGAACCATGATCATAAGGAACAATAAATTCATGACTACTCTGAAACAAATACAGATGAATGGACAGATATGCATACTTCAAGGTGAAGAACATTATACAGTGTGCTCTCAATATCCGCTGGGGTTTAGTTCTAGGACCCCCATGGATACCAAAATTCTGGGATGCTCAAGCCCCATTATATAAAATAGCTTAGGGAAATGGTATCCCTTATATAAAATGGTGAACAGCAAGGTTGGCTTTTGGGAATATGTATATATATTAATATTTTCAAGCTGTGGTTGGTTGAATCCATGGATAAAGAATCCATGGATACAAAGGGCTGATCCAACGACTCCAGCAAACATTGTGTGAGCAGCCTTCTGCTTGAACAATGGAACTTCCCTGGTTCTCCTTCCCATTCTACCCAGATATTCCCTCCCCTCTAAATTTAGTCTGCAGATCCCCCAATCTTCCAGAGAAGACTTGAGGGGTGAGCAGCAAGTGGGAATCAATTCCACCACTGGTGTCCATACTATGGGTGAATGGGCATGGTTGGAGATGACCCAAAATCAACATATGTCAAACTATCCCCTTAGATATCAATTAATGCCAACATTTTTGTGAGCTGTAAGTGTTTAATTCTTTTTTACTATTCCCCTTTAGATTCATTTACCTTCATTCAGTCCCACAGTAATACTAAGGCATATATTCCATTCCAATGAACCTGTCAAACTTTTATTGTTATAGGCATGTTGTAATGGCATAATCTCTCATATCTATATCTATATCTATATCATCTATCTATCTAAATTTATCTATCTATATTATAATCATATACACCAAGATGTTACATCATAGATGTAGTTACAAATATGTAACTGCATATCGTCTCCTGATCCAGTTCCCAAACCTATCCAGCTTTCCAACCAGGAAGACCCAAGCCTGCAGCAGCCTCTTTCCCCCTACTCCACTGGGGCTAGAAGGCTGCAGAGGGCCCTGAGAACCTCAAGGAGCAGGGCAGCAGCGAGAGTGGGCATGGCTAGGAGTGGCTGGTATTATAAGCCACTCCCACACCCCTCAGGAACACCAGCTTGCCAGCAAGGAAGACCTAAGCCTGCAGCAGCCTCTTTCCCCCCACTCCACCTGGGCTAGAAGGCTGCAGAAGGACCTCAGGACCTCCAGGAGCAGGGCAGCAGTAAGAGGGGGGTTGTCCAGGAGTGGCTTGCATTATAAGCCACTCCCACACCCCTCAGGAACACCAGCTTGCCAGCCAGGAAGACCCAAGCCTGCAGCAGCCTCTTTTCTCCCCACTCCATTGGGGCTAGAAAGCTGCAGAAGGAACTCTTTAACATCTTAACACCGATGACAGCCTTGAAAGGACACTTCGCTAGCTAGCCCAACCATCGGCAACAGTGGTAGCATCATTTTGAACTGGAGTCAGCTGAGACCGGCAATGGAGTGGGGGCAGAAATTGGAGTTTCACTGGAGAAAGGGAGGTATGGTCGGAACAGAGTGAACAGATGTTACAAAAGAAGGCAGGATCGCTGTTTGTTAGCTATCCCACCTTCAGTTCACCCTGTTTCCTGGAATGGATTGGAGAGCGTACCCACCATTCCACAGAACCTTACTTTACTCCTCTACAAAGCCAGGTTGGTTATATATATTTACCATCTTCTTTTGGATGAGGATGCTGACCTGGCTTGCTTCACAGAAACCTGGCTGGGAGAGGATAGCACTGTCATGTGGATGCAGGCCCAGCCGGGTATTCTGCAGTGAGCAGGTGAGGGGAAGTGGGCGGGGGGGAAGTGGCTCTGGTTTATAAGAACAATCTGACTTTGACCAGGATACCTGTCCAGAACACAGTCCACTTTGAGTGTATGTACCTTAGCCTGAGGACCAGGGATAGTCTGGGGATTCTGCTAGTATACCAACCACCCCTTTGTCTGGCAGACTCCCTAACTGAGCTGACACAGCTCATCTTAGAGTTGCTGTTGGAGTTGCACAGACTTTTAGTTTTGGGTGACTTCAACATTCCACTCGAGACCAGTTTGACAAATCTGAC
Organism: Gambelia wislizenii; assembly: GCA_030847615.1. Classification (NCBI taxonomy): domain Eukaryota; kingdom Metazoa; phylum Chordata; class Lepidosauria; order Squamata; family Crotaphytidae; genus Gambelia; species Gambelia wislizenii. Next base: position 204,940,142 of record JAUMIR010000001.1, read on the forward strand.
TGGTGCAGCTCAGGAGTTCATGGAAACCATGACAAACATGGGCCTATCCCAATTGGTCATTGGGCCAGCCTCAATGCGGTCTTCAGTACGGAATAGGAATATCCATGGGAGGAGGTTATTAAAACCACTGCATTGTCATGGACGGATCATTTCCTGGTCAAGTCTGAACTAAGAGTCTCTTCCCGCCCCACCAGGGGTGGTGGACCCATTAGAATGGTCCGCCCCCGAAGGCTAATGGAACCAACTGGATTCCAGAAACCCTTGGAGGGTTTATTGGTTGGTAAACCCGGTGACCCTGTCGAAGCTTTGGTTAATACTTGAAACACCGATCTTACCAAGGCTATTGACACGATCGCTCCCAAGTGTCCTTTCCAACCCGCTTCTAGCTGTAAGCCATGGTATACTTCAGAGCTTAGGAAAATGAAGCGGGTTGGACAATGACTAGAGCGCAACTGGCGGAAAACTCGACTCTTATCCGATAGGACTCGACATAGGAACTTTATTCGGTCCTATCAAGAGGCAATACGTGCAGCGCAGAGATCCTTCTCCTCTGCACGTATTACATCTGCAGAATCCCATCCAGCAGAGATATTTAGGGTGTTAAGGCAGATGATGCAGGTTATGCCTGCGCAGAACCCGTTACTTAACCCAACAACAGCCTGCTGTGACATGTTTAACAACTTCTTTGCAGATAAAATCTCTCGGATAAGAGCCGACTTATATGCCAATATTTTGACAGAAACAATTGATGAGGTGTCTAGCAACTCTGCTGATGTAAGTTTACTGGATCAATTTCAATCCGTGAGCACCGAGGATGTGGACAAGCTACTTGCTAGAGTGAGGAAGATGACCTGCCCTCTCGATCCTTGCCCTTCATGGCTGGCCATCTGGGGGAGGGTGCCTTGATGGTGTTCTATATTATCAATGCATCCCTCAGGGAAGGGTGTATTCCATCCTGTTTAAAGGAAGAGGCGGTTAGGCCGCTCCTGAAAAAACCTTCCCTGGACCCCCTGGATATGAACAACTATAGGCCAGTTTGTATGTTACCATTCTTCAGCAAAGTGATTGAGGGGGCGATTTCATCCAAGTGGTCTTGGATGAAACCGATTATTTAGACTCATTTCAAACTGGCTTTAGGAAGGGATTTGGAATTGGGACCGCCATGGTTGCCTTGACCGATGACCTGCGTCTAAGCATCGACAGGGGTACTGTGACCCTGTTGGTGCTTCTGGACCTCTCAGTGGTTTTTAATACAATAGATCATAGCATCCTCTTAGATCACCTGTGTGGGTTAGGAATCGGAGGCACTGCGCTCCAGTGGTTCCGGTCCTTCCTCTCGGGCAGGTCCCAGAGGGTGCTGCTCAGGGACAGCTGCTTCAGTAAAAAGGAGCTTACTTGTGGCATTCCACAAGGCACCATCCTGTCCCCAATGCTGTTTAACATCTGTAGGAAGGAGCTGGGTGAGATTATTCAGAGTTATGGGGCTGGGTGTTATCAGTACGCTGATGACACCCAAATCTATTTCTCCTTGTCTTGATCATTGGTCTCGAATTCCGATGGAGTCTCTCCTCTTAATGACTGCTTTAAGCAGTAATGGGCTGGATAAGGAAAAACAGATTGAGATGAAATCTGGACAAAACGGAGGTGCTTATGTTAGCGGCCCTGAAACCAGGATTTGGGTTGCAACTTCGAGTCCTGGACAGGGTCAAACTCTCCGTTAAGGACTGTGTTCATAGTCTGGGGGTGCTCCTTGAATTGTTGCTTCAGATGACTAGCCAGGTGAATGTAATGGTCAGGTGCGCCTGTTATCAGCTTCGGCTGATACGCCAGCTGCACCCTTTCCTGGAAGTAAGGGACCTCAAGACTGTGGTGCATGCACTGGTAACCCCTTGTCTAGATTTCTGCAATGCGCTCTACATGGGGCTACCCTTGTGCTTGGTCCAGAAACTTCCATTGGTACAAAATACGGCAGCCAGATTGGTCTTGGGAACATTTTGGGAGACCATATAACTCCAGTATTAAAATCTCTCCACTGGCTGTCTATCAGTTTCTGGGCCCAGTATAAGGTGTTGGTCATTACCTTTAAAGCCCTAAATGGCTTTGGTCCAACTTATTTTCAGAACTGGCTCCTCCCATACAATCCTCCCTGCGCATTCCAGTCCTCTGGGAGAAATTTGCTTCAGCCACAAAAATCTAGGCTGTCTACAACCTCCCCGAGGGCCTTTTCAGTAATCACCCCAAAATTATGGAATGGCCTGCCAAACGAGATCTATCAGATGATGAGCTTAAGTAGGTTTAAAAAAGCAATAAAGACGGATCTCTTTTGGCATGACTTTCCTGATTAGATCCCGGCCTCAGGAGCTGCATCTCCTGGCCTCTTTTAATCCTTTACCTTGACTCGCTGACTGTTGATTTTTGTATTTGTTTATTCATGTGATTTTAAGTTTAGGTGGATTTTAATTTGATACTAGTTCAATATCTTTTTATGGGGGAGGTTGGGAAGGGTGGGGCTTAGGAATTTTTGTCTGTGTTGTTGTATTTTAACTTTTGTAAGCTGCCCGATGGTTTTTAACAGAGGGGCGGGGTAAAACTAAATATTATTATTATTATTATTATTATTATTACTATCCTAACAGCCAACAGTCACATAGAGTGGTGGAGGTCTGTTCTGCTAGTGCTTGGGGCACTGCAGGATGATATTTCCAGTCCCCTCCCACCAATGAGATGCAGTGTGACAAGCACAGTTCTCCAGCACCCCAAGTACCAGCAGAATAGACATTTGTTGCTCAATGCAGCTGCTGATTGTTAAGGTAGTTTGGGGCGAAGTATTTGGAATCATACGTAAATATGAATGCCGAACATTAGTATGTTAGCCAGTGTCTCAACAGGATGTCAGCCAATGTCTGCAATACCATGCTCTCAGCTATATTCTAAGAAATATCTGTTATACAATTTGGAAGAGAAATCAAAATGTCTTGGCCAATGTAATTTAACAACTATGTGGCACAACCTTGGAAATATCAGGCAGCATCCTGTAAATGCACTCCATTGGCCATTGTTTTGTTTTTTCCCCTGGGTTGTGCAGTGGTGGTGATGGAAGACAGATAAAATCTACCGAATCAAATCAACCTATTTTCCCCATGTTTGACTTTCTCCATGGCCACTGTACTTGAGTCCTTCTTCCTCCTGCCACATCTTCCTCTCTCTCTCTCTCTCTCTCTGGCTTTTCTTCGGAAACGAAGATTCAGGAAGGTCTCATCCCGCGCTTTCTGCAAGCGCGCTGATGACTAAAAAGGCCAATCCGAGATAAACAAGTCCGGTTGCAAAAAGCACAGCAGAAGGTCTCCTTGGGTGATGTTTTTGGGTTGTGATTCTTTCTGCGTTGTCATTTCTCTTCAAGACTTGTTCGGTGTGAGTTCTCAAATAAGGCTGCAGCATTGTGGATAGTGCGTCTCCATGCCTCCCGATGTGAGGCCAGGGCGGACCACTGTTGGTGATCAATTTGGCCAAGCTTAAGATGTTGTTTCAGGGAGTCTTTGTATCGCTTTTTTGGAGCGCCCCTCTTACGCTGACCCGTGGCGAGTTCAGCGTAGAGTAGTATTTTTGGGAGGTGATGGTCCTCCATCCTAGAAACGTGTCCTGCCCAGCGCAGCTGTGTTCTCAATATCATGGCCTCAATGCTGGTGATCCCTGCTTGCTCAAGGATTGTTGGGGTAAATATGCCAAGGTAGTGCATCTCTCTCTAGCTTTTCTTCACAAACAAAGATTCAGGAAGGACTCATCCCATGCTTTCTGCAAGCACGCTGATGACTTAAAAGGCCAATCCGAGATAAACATGTCCGGTTGCAGAAAGCACAGCAGAAGGACTCCTTGGGTGATGTTTCCGCGTTTCTGCGTTGTCATTTCTCTTCAAGACTTGTTCGGCATGAGCTCTCAAATAAGGCTGCAGCATTGTGGATAGTGCGTCTCCATGCCTCCCAATGTGAGGCCATGGTGGACCAATGTTGGTGATCAATTTGGTCGAGCCTGAGATGTTCTTTCAGGGAATCCTTGTATCGCTTTTTTGGAGTGTCCCTCTTACGCTGACCTGTGGCGAGTTCACCATAGAGTACTATTTTTGGGAAGTGATGGTCCTCCATCCTAGAAACATGCCCTGCCCAGTACAGCTGTGTTCTCAATATCATGGCCTCAGTGCTGGTGATCCCTGCTTGCTCAAAGACAGCAACATTCATCACATAGTCATGCCAGTGTATATTTAGGATTGTGTGTATACAGCGCTGATGAAAGCGTTCGAGGAGTCATGTTAGCAATAGGTGACCCATGTTTCAGACCCATAAAGGAGAATAGACAGTACACTGGCTCTATACACACTGATTTTTGTGCTTTGCCTCAGGTGTTTATTACTCCAGACTCTTTTATGAAGTCTTCCAAATAAGCTATATGCCTTTGCTAATCTGTGATTGATCTCATTGTCAATCTTGGCATCTGAGGAGATGATGCTTCCCAGATAGGTGTACTGCTGAACAGACTTAAGCACAGATTTGCCTACGGCAATGTGGGGATGGTGGTGTTTGTCCTGTGGTGCAGGCTGGTAGAGACCTTCCATTTTCTTCAGGTTGACTTCCAGCCCAAACAGCTCTGCAGCTGTTGTGAAGCAGGATGTTAGGCGCTGCAGAGCTGCTTCTGTGTGGGCAAGAAGGGCAGAATCATCAGCGAAGAGCAGCTCATGGACTAGATAGCTTAGAGTCTTAGTGTGAGCCCTCAGACAGCTTAAGTTAAACAAGCTATGATCAGTACGGTAATGTATATAGATGCCATCTTCTTCTTCAGGCTCTGCCATAGCCCTTTGAAGCATTATGCTGGAGAAGATTGTAAATAAAGTTGGAGCAAGAACACAACCTTGCTTAACTCCATTAGTTATTAGAAAGGGCTCTGAAGGAGCATAGCCATATCTGACTTGACCACGCTGGCCCTCATATAGCAAGATTATCATTTTAAGGAATTTGGGGGGACATCCTAGCCTTTCCAGGATCTACTCACAGTGTTGAAGGCTTTGGTGAGGTCGACAAATGGTACATAAAATCCCTTGGTCTGCTCTCTACATTTCTTTTGCAGTTGTCTAAGAGCAAATACCATATCTGTAGTACTCCTATTGGCTCTAAAGCCACATTGGCTTTCAGGAAGAAGTTCCAAACTTCAGGTGGGATTCCATCAATGCCAGCTGCCTTGACATTTTTCATCTGCTGTATGGCCTTAAGGGTCTCTTTCAAAGTGGGAGCTTTGTCCAATTCATTTTTCATCAGTTTTTGTATCGTATATTGGATAGGTGAGCCTTGGACTACTCGGTTGGCACTGAAGAGACTTTGAAAATGTTCAACCCATCGATTCAGGATGGAGGCTTTATCAGTAATTAGTGTTTGACCATCGGTACTGTATAAGGAGCTTTGGACCTGATAAGTAGGTCCAAACACTGCTTTAAGAGCTTCGTAACATCCTCTAAGATCACCCAGATCCTCATAGCATTGTGTCTTTTCTGCTATATTGATCCACCATTTGTTCTGAATGTCTCGGAGTTTTTGTTGAAGTTTTCTACAGGTGAGACGGAAAGCTGCTTTTCTAACATAGCAAGTTGGCTGGGTGAGGTATGCCTGGTGAGCAGTTCTCTTCTTTGCCCACAGCTCCTGGATCTCTTGGTTGTTTTCATCTAACCAGTCTTGATTTTTCTTGTGGGAGAACCCGAGGGATTCTTCTGCAGACTGGAGGATACTGTTTTTGATATGTTGCCAAAGCACTATAGGAGAAGGATCTGTAGGGTGGTCTTCAAGTTTTGTTTGCAGATTTGCCTGGAAGTTGTCTCTCATGGTAACTTTTTGAAGATTGTTAACTTGGAATCTCCTCTTTAAGATCTCGGCCCTCTTAGGTTTGAACTTAAGATGAAGATTTAGTTTACATCTTACGAGGCAATGATCTGTTTGGCATTCTGCACTGGGCATCAGTCCCATATGACGGACATAGCGGATGTTTCTCTGACAGACTGGAACATAGTGAATGAGGTGCCAGTGTTTGGATCGGGGATGCATCCATGTTGTCTTCAGGCTATCTTTCTGCTGAAAGATAGTGCTTGTAATAGTCAGCTGTTTTTCTGCACAGAACTCTAGCAGGAGGCATCCGTTATCATTGCAATTTCCAACACCATGCTTGCTTAAGACACCTTTCCAGGCTGCGGAGTTCTTTTCCACTTTGGCATTCAAATAACCAAGGACAATAATTTTATCTTCTACAGGGACTTTTTGTATGAGTTGGCGTAGGTCTGTGTAAAATTTGTCTTTCTCAAGAGGGTCAGCTTGTATAGTTGGGGCATATATACTGAAGAGAACAACATGTGGGAGGCGTAAGGAAATAATGCGATCAGAGTGTCCTGTTGGCAAGGTTTCAAGTTTGGAGGCAATGGAGTTTTTAATCATAAAGCCTACTCCTGAAAGATGTTTTTCAGTTTTAGGTTTGCCAGACCATTAAAGTGTGTAGCCGGCGCCATGTTCTTTAAGGCTGCCTTCCTCATGGAGGCGAACTTCACTAAGAGCAGCGATGTCAATATTAAGTTGTGATTGTTCATGGGCTATTAGAGCAGAACGACGCTCAGGCCGTCCACTTTCTGCAGAGTCTTGCATGGTTCTGATGTTCCAGCATGCAAGTGTCAGTTTATTTACACCTTTGGAGGCCAGTGTGTGCCTTTGTTTCTTTGCCTTGGTTTGACCGCATCAGAAGATTCCCGTTGGCCGCGGCTAGCCAACCAGGTAGTTGGGGATGAGCTTTCGTTAGGCCACCTTTTCTAGGTCCCTCTCCATATGGAGCAAGCAGTGCTCTCCTTAAAAAAAGGCTGGTTGATTGTTCAGGATGCTGCCGAACAAGACTGTCATCCCCCGGGTCAGCCTCAAGCGACCGAAGTCCTGAACTGCCTGCATGCAGGGTTGGGTCTGCGGCTTCCAGTGCATCTTTACACCTGCCGTTTCATCCCTCGTCTAGCACTACAGGGCTTTTTCGGAATTGGATTTGTCCTTCGAGCCTGTGCAATGGATTTTTCTGGTGGAGCGCAGCGTGCACAGAACTGGCCTCACCCTTTAAGCCAAAGCTTCATCTGCTGTGGCTTTGCAAGCATGGACGGTAGCAGCGAGGTCCTTGGGTCATAGGTTTGATTAGAGTTTCCTTCCTTAGATGGTTGACCTTACAGGGTTGGACGAGCACCATCTGCCCAGGTTTGGGATTAGAGTTTTCCTTCTCCTAGGATGGTTGCCATAAGGCTAAAGAACCCATCCTGCCCTTTGACGCTCTTTGTCAGACCCTTCGGCTTTGACCTGTCTGGCATGGGAGGCCCTACCGGTGGCTATTTTGCCACCACCAGCATAGCTCAAAACTTCATTATGGTACACAAGCCTCTCCTCCATGACAAGGGGGTGTCAATGGAAATGCATCTATGGGGTTGTTTAAATGGTGAAAATACTCCTCATAGGATTCGAGAAGAATGCCTTCTGTCTAAATGAGATCTCACGGTGATTTGCCATATTCAGAAGGGGGCAAAGACATATACTGCATGGGGAAAGCCTTCTTGGATTTTCTCAAAGTTTTTAAAAGACTGCAAGGGAAATATGCATTCCTGCTCGTTGGTTCAGATTGCAGCACATTCTTGGTGAGGGCAGAAGTGGATTTCTGATTGGTCAAACATGCACAGGGGGCAGAGTTTACTGTCCATGGAGTGGCCAGAACTGCCATGTTGAATGTTTGCAGTAGTGATCCTGCATTGAGGTGATGAAATGGGGGGTGGGGTCTAAGCTTGTTTTAGTAGAAGGTGGCACTTCTGCACCTTGGATTTACTTTTCTTAAAAAGAAAAAGCCAATAATGTTCAGCAAAGGCAACTTGGGGAGAATAAAAACACGAGTAATTCAGTTGTGTCAGTCATCTTGATTAGCAGGCATGCCTGTGTGAACATCAAACTTGGATAGCTTTGCATTCCTACAATCTTGCAAAAAAAAAAAAAATGTGGAGACAAATGGATGCTGCTGTGTATTGGCGTTACTGCACACCAATCTGCATTTTATTATCTCATTTAGACAAGCCCTAAATACCTAAAGGTAACAGATCCTGTCTGAACTTGGAACCTAAGCAGGGTCAGCCCTGGTTAGTACTTGGATGGGAGACCACCAACAAATACCAGGTGCTGTAGGCTGTATTTCAGAGGAAGGAACTGTCAGAACCACCTCTGAGTGTTCCTTGCCCAAGAAAACCCTAGCAAATTAATAAGCTGGCTGGTGACTGGAAGGCACATACACACACAGTACATCTACAGAATTCCAATTATTGTTCTCTGAAATATAAAGGTCAGCTAACAAAACCTCTGAAAAAGAAGTTCATTTTTACACTTGAAGATGTTGAAGGAGGCTAGGAGAAAAACAGACTTTTCATGTTGCATTGCAGCAGTGTGTCTGTAATGCACAAGGCAATAAAGCTTGAGCTAGGAAGCAGTAGGATTCTACTCCAGATGATCTTATTGTAGCCAGGCATGCCTGCCTACAGGAAGTAAGGTGAATAGTAGCTGCCTCCAGAATCCCATACTGAGCATTAATGAACAGCAAAACAAATAAAAAAGGAAGGCAGGTAAGGGTGCATCATTAGCTACCTCCAGGATATTTGGCGACCAAAATGGATCATAAGAAAAGCAGAGGATTCTGAAAGTTTTTTAAAAATCATCATTGGAAACATTTTGGAAGAAACGTTTAAGTAATATATAGAAATTTCAAAATGTTTTTGTTTACTTAGCAAAACTTACCTGACCTGGTTGTTTCTTTTCATGTGTGCATATTGCTAGATTTGAATAAAAAGTTTGCTGAAACATGTTTAAAAGCTCTTTTTGGTGGTGTGGGTTCTATCACTATTCTTTCCATGTTATTTCTGTCTTTGCTACCAAATATTCTGTCAAAGAAGTCATGCCCAGTGACATGTCTACTTCATTATTTGCACTAATGTCATGAGAAGATTGGGGAGGAGGGGATGAAATTAAACAAGCAACATTGGCACAACATCTTTGAATAAAAGTTTTTTTTTTTCCTGCTACCTCCCTCTTTGCTAAATTATAATGCAATGGGAAAATCTGTGCCTGACCTAGTTAGCATTCTTTATTGATTAACATTAGTGGGATTAATTGGACGCTTAATTAGGACAAAGGTTCCTCAACTTGTGCTGCAAGTGCACAGGCACACATTCTTGCTCTAATTTACAAGCCAAATGCTAACTGTCCCTGGGTAGACTTACAAAAGTGAATCTTCACATGATGAGTTCATCAGGTGAAGTAACTCCCTCTGTTACCCTAAGAGATGGGGTGCTTTTTAGAGACCCACTGGTGATACCAATATCTCTATTATTATTTGGGGGGATTATTAGCTCAAATGGAAGCCTACAAGTGGAAGGCAACTTTGGGGATCTTTTTACCTATGTATAGCAGTATTAACTGTAGAGAGCACTCCTGTTAAAGTGGAATAAAGTATTTTTATTGGAAATAACACAAAATGAACTCTCACACCCAAAACATATGCCTAAGAACCATACAAGGCTATAGCAGAGTAAGATGAAAAAATGAGACAAGAGGGAGAGGTTCGGGAATATAGGACAATCGTTACCAGTCTGGGAGAGAAGAGCTTCAATCAGTGAAGATACTAAGATAGGTGTCAGGAGGTTCCAATCCAAGGTGTGCCAAGAAAAAGAGTGGCTGAGTTCATCCACCATGGAACATCTTACTATTGTTGGAGGACTAATATTTATATCCTGTTTCATATTCTGAAGGGGTACTCTGGTTATGACAAAGCCTGGATGGCTTTCCCATGGGATAGACAAAGGAAACCAAAACTCAACTGGTTGCTTTAATGACTGGGATATAGAAATCAGTGGGTTTATGATGGCCTCACAAAGTTGGAAGGGAGGGGGTATGAAAAGGATTTCTGTAGGAACAGATTTGGGAGTGACCGCTTAATTGTTTGATTGACTGAATCATTGCTAAGACACCCAGAGCTGGAAGAAAGGATGAGCACATACCCCCTTAAGGACTGTGTTTACTAAGGGGTTTCTGCACAGTCCTAATTTGGGCTTTGTTGCCATTATATTTCTAAGACACAATCCAGTTCATTGTGACCTCCAACTAACCTTTGGTTTGTCCCAATCAACCTGACCCCTAAAAGTGTCCAACACTTCCAATTATGAGACATTGTGGGGTGGGGTAGTAGGGCATACTAATACCTCCATACAATGATGAACAACAGAAACAATAGTGGGAGTCATATTTATGGGGTCTCAGCAAACATTAAATAAATAGCACTGCCTAAAAACATATTCAATTTTTAAACCCATTTCTTATCAGCCCTTCAAATGCAGTCTTCCCAATGCAGCTTTAAATATACAACCATTTTTTTAAAAATCATAACAATCAAATATAAGAAGCAAGTGTTGTGATTCAGTGATAAAGCATAAGAAAGTAGAGCATAATAAGAGGATTATTTACTGGTAAGATCCACTAATCTCCTTGCTTCCGTTAAGACATTTGGTGACCTGGGGTGGTGTCAGAAACTTTTCTCTCCTGACCCCATACTCCCCCCTCCATCCCATTTCTTATAGAGTTGGCTGCCTAAGTTTTCAGTGGGGAGAGGAGAGAGTCAGATTTCCTTCTCACACAAGATTCATCACTCTTTGTTTTTGCCCTATGAGTCTTGCCCATGCTACTTGGCTGCAGAGACTTTTCTGTCTCCATCATGAGAAAACTTTCAGGTAATCGCTCTAAAGGTGTTTGAGGAGACTGGCTCTGTAATAATCTTGTTTATCTCCAAATCATTTGCTGCCTCTTGTGAAGGCAAATAATCAACTAGTATCTATTACTACCTCAAAGTGATCCCACAAAATGCTCTGTCTTTTCTTTGTGGCTCAGACCATTTGCCTTCCATCTCACAACTAACAAGAATTATAAGAAAAACATGCCATTGGCAATTGTCATAGAGTCATAGAATCACAGAGTTGAAAGAGACCATAAGGGCCATCCAATCCAACCCCCTGCCATGCAGGGATACACAATCAAAGAACTCCCAACAGATGGCCATCCAGCCTCTGTTTAAAAACCTCCAAAGAAGGAGACTCCACCACACTCCGAGGCAGTGTATTCCACTTCCAAACAGTTCTTACTGTCAGGAAGTTCTTCCTAATGTTTTGGTGGAATCTCTTTTCCTGGAGTTTGAACCCATTGCTCCATGTCCTTGTCTCTGGAGCAGCAGAAAACAAGCTTGCTCCATCCTCAGTATGACATCCCTTCAAATATATAAACATGGCTATCATGTCCCCTCTCAACCTTCTCTTCTCCATACTAAACATACCCAGCTCCCTAAGCCGTTCCTCATAGGGCATGGCTTCCAGACCTCCCACCATCCTGGTCGCTCTCCTCTAGACACGTTCCAGCTTCTCAATATCCTTCCCGAATTGTGGTGCCCAGAATTGGACACAGTATTCCAGGTGAGGTCTGACCAAAGTAGAATAGAGTGGTACTATTACTTCCCTTGATCTAGATTGATCTAATTGTGGAGGGTGACAGAACAGTTTCACTACCAAAAACACACAGAGGGCTTGTCTACACTAGCCAAAAAAAAAAAAAGAGGACTCACCCCAAATCTGGCACTGGCGGCCCAGATGACATACTTTCAGTTAGGGTCCGCCTTTTCTTTTGTCCCTAACCTGACTTTGCTCCAAACTAAACAAAATCAAGGAAAGCCTTAGGATTTCCCAGAAACTCAGAGATGACCTAGTTGTTCTTTGCTGTCTGGCAAACTGGATTGGGTCTGATTTAGTCTGATCCAGTTGTGCACATGCAAACACAGTACCATCTCCCTTACCCTGTGTTGAGCAGTGCAAGGAAGGGGATGGATCCCTGTCAGAGATGCTGCCATGGCTTCTTTGCCAGCCAAGGGACTTCATGGAAGGCCTGCCCAGTGCCCTGTCACTTCTGCTGAAGCCAGAACGGGACACCCATGTAATCAACAAGGAGGGGTAGAGCAACCCCTTCCTTGTTGATCACCTGTCTGATCACCCATTCTGACCTTAGAAGAAGCAATGATGCATCGGGCAAGCCTTCCATGGAGCTCCTTGGCTGGTAAAGAAGCAGCAGCGGCATCCGCAAAAAACAGAGTATGCACCAGTGGGGTCAATGTGGTGTTAGCCTGGCTGGCCCATGTGGACAATGACATGTGCCACGCCAGATTCAGCCTGATATTTGTGGCACCATCACAGATGATCCAGGACTAGTCCAGGGGTATAATGCTCCAGACTGGCCCTGGGTTAAAGAGCCAGTATAGAGAAGCCCAGAGACTCATTAAACAGACAAATTAATGAGAAAGGCAAAAGAAGAATCAGCTAGGCTATTCAAGAAGACAAAGAAAATTTAAAAGACAATGGTTCAGTAAGACCAACTTAGATGACTGCTAACAACTGCACATCCCTCACCACAGTTCTTTCTTTAACAGTCTATACTACCACAAAGATAATATGACTTCAACGACTTCATATGTAAGCCTTTTGACTGGGGAATGCTATTGTCATTCTGGCTCAAGATTGTACAAGTGAGTCTCCAATAAGCAAAGCTCACTTCCCCTCCTACCTCTCTCTCTGTCATCCCACCTTAGAGACTTTCTTTTATGGCCATGTTTGTGACTTACCATCTGGCTTTTCCCCCACTTTTTAAAGAATGTGTGGTCTCAAGCACTTCAGGGCTGTGATGTTAGAACCAGGAACTGACTTGGTCAATTTGCTTCTGATCCAGAGCATGTACAAATCAGTCTGAATCAGCCTGATCCACTTTGTTATTCAGTTTCAGTCTCATTGGTAGGACAGCCTTCTTCATCTTAGTGACAAGCCAAGGAGTAAACTTACAATCTAATACAATGTTTCTCTTCATGATAACTGACATATGATAAGGCTTTCAAATAACTACTTGACAGTTTTACAATTACATGAATTTAGAGAATAATTATGCAAATTTTACCATAGGAAGAGATACATAAATAAACCCAGATTCATTTTATGATATATTGTTTTGGCTGTATGCTTTACTACACATTCATTTGTGCTGTAAGATATATATATATATATATATATATATATATATGAATCATTTCCAGTGCTAAATTATTATTTACATAATGAATATTTAAGATTTGGTTTTCCAGTAAGCAAATAACAGCATTTTAAAAGGTTGGTCTAATTCTGCCCTTTATAATCTGCTTAGATTTTGTTCCTCGTCCCCTGATCTAGAAAGTAGGAATATGAAAAAAGTTGAAAAACTTCACCATTGTCTCAATTTGGTTTGAAACAGGCAATCTTGACATAGTGAGACAATCTTTCGAGGATTCTGCAACCTTCCTCAAAGATCTCCTCTCCAGTACCAAGTACTTCTCTCCCCATTGTGTTTTCTGTTATTTGTATAAAATGCCTCTGTGCAAAACTAAGATCTTTTTTCCTTTTTGTCAAACTAAACACACACACACACTCACACACAACCAGAAAGAGAGAGAGAGACATACATATATATGCACACACAGTACAATACAAAAGGAAAACATGATTGATTAAAACGACATAAGCAATCCATCCCATGATACTGTTTTTAATTAGTCCATGAAATAAGCAACAATTATTGGTGTATTTTGCAGATTTTACAGAAACACATTTTTTTAACAGAAACACATTTCTGAAAATGAGCAAAATTTGTCTGAGACTATCCCCACCCCCACCCCAAAATTACCATTTTATGACAAGAGGATTGGAGAGAAGACATTCTTTCATTTATTGAGTAAGGCCAAACCAAGACAGGATTTACATACCTAGGTAAAAGCAACCTTAGAGAGGACCTTATTTATCTCCCTGCATAACACATTCTTTGCTTTGCAGGATGCAGTTACAGAACCATTGACAGATGACTATTCAACCTCTGATTAAATACCTCCAGAATAGAGAACCATTGCCTCCCAAGGAAGTTGAAATTTCCTGCCCTTTAACTACCATCCAGCAGTTCTAGTCCTGTCTTCTAGAACAACAAAGAACAAGATTCTTCCACTTTCTGTATCAGAGCCTTTCAGATGCTGGAAAACTATTATTATGTGTCTGTTTAATCTTCTCATTTGTCACAGTGTGACTGGGTCACATGCGGAACAGGGACAAAAAGATAACTACAGTTAACAACATTCCTGCAAGGCAGCTTGCCACCACTCCTTCTGTCCAACTCTGGTGAGGTTGGGGGAACCCGAGCAAAACAGAATACCCGGAAGATTCTAGGGGCCAGATGCCCAAGCCAGCACTCTCTGGTCCAGAGCTTTCCAGAAATGTTAACTATGTTAACAAAGATGTTAAAGATAAGGACTGGACTTAATACTAGGATAGTTTCTAGAATATCCCCCCCACACACACACACATACACAAGCACACACTTTAAGGAGAAACATTTATTTCCAAATGGGGTGTGTGGTAGTGGTGGCGGGCTAGCTATATACAAATCAAAAGAACCTATTTGAGAATAATACAATAAAGCAAAATAGAAGTGTACAGCTACAACTAAACTATACATACCCAATTAAGCTCACCAGAACAAGATACAGGGCTTCAGGAACAAAAGAATAAAATAACCAAAAAAAAATTGCAAGACAAAAGGAACAAGCAAGGATGTGAACCCATTTTGTACCCCAAATCCATGCAACCCAGATGAATCTGGTTACACAATCAGAGGCACTGAAGACCAGAACGTTCTAGCACATGAACCTAATAGGTAGGCATCTCTGTTTGCCACAATTTGTTGTAACTCTGAACAATGTAAAATAGGAGATACTGTAGGTGCATTTAGGTTAGGCGAGAATTTCACGTTATGAGGGAGCTGGAAGCTGCTAGAATCACAGAGCAGAAAATAGATTTTTTTGACTCTCTTCTCCAGGCTAAAGGTAAACCCTTTTTTTTCATACAGGCTTCAGAAAACTTTGTTTCCAGACCTCTCACTATACAAGTTCCTCTTCTCTGGGGCAGTCTAACTAGTCAAATGTCCTACTTACAATGAGGCATCTGGAAGTGGGCCTATGCAACACTCATACAGTATGTGAATTCCACATTAGGGTCACATTAGAAGTGCAGGTAGATGATTTGCCATATGAGAGACAAAGTCCAGTCATGGACATATATGGAGATGGGGTTGAAAGTTTGCTTCTAAAAAATGTTCCTCAAAATTTCCAAAGTGAACTTTCGATGTCAAATGTTAGCAGAATGTTGGTTTTCTGTATCTAATCCCCTGTAATGTTAGGTTTCAGTATCATACATTGGGAGGCTGACATTTTCCAGTTGATGATATTTGTAAGGTTTGCTACACCATTGGTTATCTCTGAAATGAGGGGAGGGGAAATCTATATATATAATTCTCTTCGGTATGTTGCTGTTTCCTGTGTACTGATTGGCTGCTTAGGGAACTGACCAGCCAGTCACAGGTCTGTTGGCAGCCAATCAGCACACTGGGGGCGGGACCATGTAGATCTCAAACATGGCTGCTGGAGAGGGAGAGGGAGTAGCAAGGGGGTGGATGTGGTGTGTGTTTGTGTGCTGGAGTGCAGAGGGTGGGAGGGGCAAAATGGGTGGGGGAGGGGCAGAACGAGTGGTGGGAGGGGCATAAGGTATGGGGGAGGGTCAGAGGGAGGGGCAGAATGAGTTGGGGGAGGTACAAAAGGAGTGGGGGGAGATGTAGAAGGAGTGGGGGAGGTGTAGAAGGAGTGGTTGGAGGAGCAGCAGGAATGGGGGGAGGGGCAGAAGGAGTGGGGGGGAAGAATGTGTGGGGGAAGGGAAGAACAAGTGGTGGGAGGGGCAGAATGAGTGGTGGGACAGAACAAGTGGGGGAGGGGCAGAACAAACAGTGGGGGAGGGGCAGAATGGAGCAGGGGGCAGAACAAGCAGTGGGAGGTGGCAAGGGGCAGAACAAGAGGTGGGGGTGGCAGGGGCAGAACGAATGGTGGGGGGGTCAAGTTAAACCCACCAGCCTACCTCAAAGGGTTGTCATGAGGTCTGGGCATTTTGGGGGGAGTTTTTTAATGGCGTATGGTAAGCTGGGTCCAGCTAGTATTGGCAAATTTCAGCAAGGATGGAAAAAAGTCATAATAGCTTCAGGAGGGAGGTATACTTAATTTTCTGTTAGCTGGAAAAGGTGAAGACAGTTTTCTCCCCACTAACCCACAAGAATGCTGCTAAGAGCACTATTGTTGAGTTCCATAAAGTGTGATAAATACAATTAAAGCTACCATGTCAGCTGTGTTACCTACCCTGACGCCCCCTGCCCCATATCTATAATAATTTGGCAATTAGGTCAACTGTGGCCTTCCATGCAGTGTGGCCATTAAAGCCGGAAAATTCCAAAAATCCAGGAATCTCAAAGACTAATGTTCAGACTCAGTCAGGTATGTATTTAAGGAGGGGCCAACACAAATTCCAAAGAAATGATAATTTGAAAGGCTACTATGTGCCTGAACACCTGGGTAATCCTATGAGCCAAAGCTGAGATACTCAAGCTTGTAAAGAGCCCTCATACCTTTCCCCTCCCCCAAACAAAGAAGGTTGCTTCCTCTATTCAATAACAAAGTATCCACACATTAAATGCCATTAGCATATCCAGAGTGTTCATGATCTTTCCTTGAACAACCCCAAGAAGCATTGTCTTTCACTCTAAATCTCATCCCCCTGAAGGAAACTATTGACTGTATATACCCTTCCAAAACCCCATTCAAGGGTGCACAGTTCTCCTTCCTACCGACTCCATGTCAGACTGTGTTGCCATTCTGGCTTTGGGGCCCCATTCTGCTGGTTTCTTCCGCAACCTCATCTCCTTAGATCAGTACCTTATCACTCAAAAACAACCTCCCTCCTCATGCATAAGAATAATTCTGTCTATTATTCTGTCCCAATACTTCCTACTTTATTTGCTAGCCCTGCGTGAATGCTTGAAGCCTGAGTGCGTGTGTGTGAATGTTACTATTATTTCCTTAATAAAGATCGATTATTGTACTATCTAGCTTAATGTTTCCTCCTTAGTACCAGTATACATGTGTTAAAAGACCCCATTATCTCACATAGCCACACTGAGTGTATTAATTCCCCAAATTAATATCTATATCTGGAGGGTCCTTAAGATCCCTTAGTGTTTAGGGTAACAGCTGTGCCCATTCCTTGAGATGTTAGATTTGGCAATGGTGACACATGTCTTCATTATATCTTCTTTGGTTTATTGCTTGGAGTTGTCATTGGAAACCGTTCAGAAAATGCAGCAAATTCAAATGGCTGTGGCCAGACTGCTTACTGGGCTTGGTTACAATAGTGTATACTTCCCCTGATGAAACCACTTTTCTGGCTACCATTTTGTTTTTGAGCACAATTCAAAGCGGTGGTTATGACATATAAACCCCGTGCGGCTTGGGTCCAGGGATTCTGAAAGCCCATATCTCCTTGTAGGAGCTTGCCTGACTTTTAAGCTCCTCAGGGGAAGGCTTTGTGGCAGAGCCTCATCACCATCTTAGGAACTTTTGGTAAGGACCCAGGTGAGAGCCTTCTTGGTGACTGTTCCCAAAATGTTTTCTTCCATGAGAAGCTTGACTGGCAACTTGACTGGCTTGACTGAGGTTCCATGGGTCTAATATTTGGAAAAAGGTAGAACATAAATTAAATGAATTAAAAAATACATAGGAAAACACTAAGTTTATGTCAGTGTACTTATGCCATCCTCTGAGGGGTGGCGGCTGCTCCATTATCTCCCCTTCTTGCATGGGCACACAACATCATCCAGGGGGACAATCATGGGCACAGCTCAAATGTCTTGGCTAATTGTTCACATTCTAGCTTTCTTTTCACCTCTATTGTAAGGCTGCTCCTTCTTCCTGCCTCAATTCACCCACTCCATCAGTGGCACCAGTTCAGTTCTCCCTGGGATGGGTAAACAGAGATGTAAGAAACACTCAGCTGATCTTCCATTCTCCCTAACAGCTTGAGAAAGGGTTAGGTCTGGAAAATAGTTGGGTGGAAGAGAGAATTCTCAATGAAAGTATCCATTGTCCATGTCCCAAAACTCATTTCAGGAGAAAAACACAGCTTGCCTTATATAAATTCACACATTTACAGTGGTTACAGGGTTTTTCAGAGCAATAAATTCAGATGAAAGATTTTTTTAAAAAAATGCAGTTAGCTAACACACATACACACAATGTACCGTTGAAAAATATACTTCAAAATGCTCTGGACATTTAGAGAAGACAATGGAGAAATGCAAATAAAAATGCATGCATGAAGCAAAGTGTGAACAAAAAATGTGAATTAAGAAAAATGCATCTAGATTTCCATGTGAAAAGGGGGATGGGGGGGGACAGTCTTGCAACCTTACATGAAAAAAGGATGGACTGAATACCTGGGTGGGGTTCTTAGAGATTTAGGGCTGGTTTACATGGCAGGTTTTATTGCGTTAAGTTGCTCTTTAGTGCTTTCCCGCATCAGTGGTGGGTAGTTTACATGGTAATTGTTTACACAGCTATATTTTGTGGCTCTTTGATTTTTTCCGCTTTGAGGTTCACACAGCCAAAAGTGCTGGGGGTGTGGCCAAACACTGGAGAGGGAAAGGAATGCCATAGGAATGTCTGCCCTGGCCCCAACTCCGTGTCCTTAACAGCTTAGAGGCAGTCCCCCCCCAACTCCCTTTCCACAATTAAAGGGAAGGTTTTCTTCCTTGCTTGACAGCATTTTCTGCCAAATAGAGGAAAGTCAGAGAGAAAGAGAGAGAGAGAGGGAGGGAAAATAACAGCTTAGAGGCAGTCCCCCTCCCCCCACACCCTTTCCACAATTCAAGCGGAAGGTGTTCCTCCTTGCCAGAGAGAGAGAGAGAGAGAGAGAGAGAGAGAGAGAGAGAGAGAGAGAGAGAGAGAGAGAGAGAGAATAGCAGTTCAGCTTGCTACAGCCCTTCGTGAAATGGTTTTTCTCCCCCCCCCATGCACAGGATAAAAGGTGACGAACTGAGCTTTTACATACTTTCAAAACAGCAGAGGGGATGAGAAGGAATGATCCCTGAATGAAAATTGTTGGGAATCCTTTTTGTTTGCAAACTGGCTTGCAAAATAGCAGACAGGATTTTTGCTAAGTTTCCTCTAATCGCTACTGTCTTTCCCTCCCTCCCTGCCCCTCTTTTAAGCCCACCCCTGCATCATCAACCAATCACAATGCAGCTCTGCTTTAACCCTTAGCGGAATGCTAGTTCACACTGCCAATAATGCACTACATTGCAAATAACTCGGCAAAAGTACCGACATCCCTTGGCACGCTATATTTGGGTGTTTTACTATCCCCCCTTCTGAATGAGGCGATGCTGTGCTGCGATCCGTGGGAACTATGAGCTATCTTAGCGGTATATTTAGAGGAATATTTGCCCGTGTAAACGACCCCTTAGCAATGTTAGGACTGAGAATGCAGAGTATTCATAGTGTTCATACTCCAAGAGGGAGGGAATTTAAAAGGGTTCTGTTATACCATCCTGGATCTTTTTATGCATGGGTACTATACCTGTGGTGGACTGGTTCATTCCCCAGGTTTTATACTTATGTTTATAAACAAAGCCTTCCTATTTAGTTTATTTAAATGGTTCAGCATTTATAAAGGAAATCACTTTTAACCCGAGAGCTATGTTTGAATAGGTTATTTGCAACATAATAACCTTGTGAATTACTGAGACGCTATGGAGCAGAGGAAAATGTAATGGTGATGCACATGATGAGGATTCAATTGGGTTGGCAGCTCTAATGTTTTCCTTCCATGGGGTGTTTAGGGATTTGCTCTAGATTTTGTATGTATTATTTCTATTTTCAGGGATTCTCAACTGATGAAGGTGAACTCATTTCTCTTATCTCAAATAGAGTAATTTAAAGGATTTGGTGTATGTCTTGATATCCTGAACTGGCATGTACATAAAGATACTTGCAACCTTCACTTGCAAGGCAATCTCTCCAAATGCTCCCAGAAAAGAAAAAAAGAAATCACCTTTCATAATTTAAGTCTGGAATGTAATTCCCCCAATTACGACCCAGGGTACATCCAGCCCAATATTTTTTGTGCAATTTGCTTCTGATAATCATGCAAAGTGATGTCTCCATCCACACCCACATTCCATGGTTTATGTTATTGTTCATCCTTTTTATGGTTCCCTTTCTGTTACTAGTATTACTCATAATATCTCACTGAAAATTCCTCCATCTCCCCCTGCTCCATTTTCTCTCTCTCTCTCTCTCTCGTATACACAATTTACAGTACTATGGACAAAAACTGTTTGCCTTCCTGGCAATTTTCATCCTCATTTAATATCAGAATCTTTTAAAATAATAATCTTTTTGCCACTACAATCATGTACCAATTCATTTTTTTCTTCTGTTCATTTCTTCTTTTAAATTGCTTTACTAGAAGCCTATCAAATGGTCTAGTTAAAAAGTAGACACACCACAATCTCAATGTACATTTTCCCTCATTTTCTCTCTGTTGCTTATTCTTCAGTCCTTCTGCATCATCATAGAATCATAGAATTGTAGAATTGTAGAGTTGGAAGAGACCACAAGGGCCATCCAGTCCAACCCCCTGCCACACAGGAATCACGATCAAAGCATCCCTGACAGAGGGCCATCTAGCCTCTATTTAAAAACCTCCAAGGAAGGAGACCCCACCACGCTCCAAGGGAGTCTGTATCCTTCTTGAATTGTGGTGCCCAGAACTGGACACAGTATTCTAGGTGAGGCCTGACCAAGGCAGAATAGAGCGGCACTACTACTTCCCTTGATCTAGACACTATGCTTCTATTGATGCAGCCCAAAATTGCATTAATTTGAGTTAAGTCTTGTGAGTCCAGGTTAACAATAAAAGGTATTTAAAGGGGGTTCCTGGTAGAGCCAAGGTTAAGAACCACTGGCCTAGATGGTAAAACTGACCCACGGCAACCGTGGACAGAGTGGTGGCATTAAAGAGCCACAGATTCCCATAGAGAGACTCTCAGCACAAAGAAACTCATGGATCTTCAAGGGATATGATGCAACTTTACTCTCTTCCAGGCAGATTTTTCCACAGTTAGTGGAATGCCTTAATGCAGCCTATTTCTTTTCCTCTCACATCAGACTTCTAGTGTTTTGCAAGGTATAAAAATCCCCCCTCTCCACAGGGGTGTTGGTGGGTGCAGGATCCCTTGACCCCTGTGTAGAAATTTCCATGAGAGGCTGCCATGTGCAGGAGACAGGGGAGAAGGCTGCTCTTATGCCACAACAGTATCTAGACCCAAGACACTCTTATTTACATTTCCTGAAATGGATCCAAATGTAGCTGTATTCAGTGGGGCTGGCAGAAATGTACTTCCCTTTCTCTTCTTCCTCACAGCAATTCCTCTAGCCTGCTGACAATACTACAGGGAACTTCTAAATAGTATGTGCAGTGGTGGTGGGTGGTGGTGAATCCCCTAAGATCAGAAGGAAGTGTCTTCCATGCATGGAAACATTCTGTATATGGAGGGCAAATCCTGGATCCAACTGTATTATTTATTCTAACATTTATATCACTTTCCTGCAGTGATGGTCATTGGCATTCAAGGCAGTGTAGATGGCTCTCTTTTTCTCACTGCTGTTATCCTGACAACAATTTGGTGAGGTAGGTTAGACTGAGGTAGGTTAGACTTTGTTCTCCAGCCACCTCATGAGATTTATGGCTGAACAGAGATTGGACCCCAGGTATTCCTAGACCTGGAGCTAAAACTCTAAAGGCATCAGATCCTGTCTGATCTTGGAAGCTAAGTAGGGTCAGGCCTGGTTAGTACTTGGATGGGAGATCACTCAAATAATACCAGGTGGTATAGGCTATACTTCAAATGAAGGAATTAGCAAAACCACCTCTGAGAATTCCTTGCCTAAGAAAATGTTATGAAATTCATGGGCTTGCCATAAGTCGACAGGCGACTTGAAGGTACGCACACACTTCCCTAAACCACTGGGGGCTGCATGATCCAAGCAAGGGAGGTGTGACACAGGGGCCTTTCAAATCCCATCTCTGCTACCAAATTTGTGACACTCAGGTGCACCAGCCAAATTTTACGCCACTGTTCAGCCTGGCCACCTTGTCACTTGCACTGCCAACAAATACATATCTGTGGAGACTGCAGTTCCACAGTTGCCAAATTTATGTCAAACTTCCACTTATCCCTTCCTTGGATTGGGGTTTTAATTGTGATGGTTAGTACTTGTATTGGTGTGTGTTTAATTATAGAGTTAGCGTGCCAAATAAATACTACTAAGGGAAATAATTCATGAGGAGTCTGGATTTGATAAATAAAACACAAAGATTGATTTATTGGTTGAACAAAATAACAGAAATGCTTTGAACTTTGTCTCTAACTTGGTTAACTTTAAACTGGTTGCTAGTCCCACTCTGTAGTGACCATATAACTTCAGAATCTGCCAGACTCAATAACAACTTGTGAGGTTCTTTCTTTCTTCTCACTCTATATTCCAGTCAGCCTCTATTCCTCTTAACAATTATTCTCAGTGCACATACATTCCCTGAGCTCCACTCACAGCCAAACACACATTTCAGCCCTCTCCTCAACACATCACATCTTCATCTCCCCCTTTCAACTGTCATCTCCTCCTTCTCAACTATCACACCCCTCTTTTCACTCTAGGAGACCCCTCCCATACCAGTTTCCTGCCACAGGATTGGGTCCTTCATGCTCTCTTCCCATTCATTTATCAAATTTCCATCAGCTGCCCATCACATGCTCTCCACAGGAGGTACTTCACATCATTACCAATGAAACATACACCCCTGCTCAAATCAGGAGCAACCCAGGTCTTGGACACTAATAAACCACAAAGGACATTGGCCAACTAAAGTAGGTCCAGAGGAGAGCAATGAGGGTGACCTAAACACTATATCACTCTGTACTATAAATCAAAGGTGGACAAGCCATGGCTTGTGCCTCATATATAGCCTGCAAGGGTCACCAGTGTGGTTCTTCTCTCTCTGGACCCTGCCACTTTCCCCCATACCAAATGAAATTTCTGTATAAAATAGCCATTTGTTACCCCAGCACTTGATTAGAGGCTATTTCATAGCCCCAGGGCTGTTAAAGAATCCAGACTATAAAAAATAGTTTTTGGCTCAAAAGTGACTTTGTGGGGTTTTTTAAAAAAAAAATGCTAAAGTAGGTCCCCCAAAATGGCTTTTAAGGGCCAATCTTCTCTCAGAGACTTTTGAGGGCATGACTGGCCATTTTTATTCCAAACAATGTGAGGGGTTTTTCAATGTGGGACATGATAAAAGGGTCCATTTTGAAAAATGGGTGGTTGTGAACTCCCAAACTCATCAAGGAGGCTCACAAGAAAGCAAAAAGGTTTACGCCTCCACCCACTCTTTCTATAGTTGTTGGATTTCCTTTTCCTGCTCCTCCACCTGCAGGCTTCTCCTGACTTGTGTGGTCTAACCCAACCACCAGCAGAAACTCTTGAGTCATTCTCTCAGAAGAGCCCATTTGTTTTTTTTCTCAAACAAGTCCTCCAAACCACACTCTTTGCGGGCAACTCTCCAATGCTCTTGCTCACCCACAGGAGTTCAATGACATGGAGGGGGGGGTTCAATCTGGTCAGCAACCACTTCCGCACCAGATCTTTGTTCACCAGACATATCTGCCTTGGGTAACTGTAGTGATACAGAGGTTTTGGGCAAACTGTCATGTACTGGTTTCTTCGGACAAAGGACTTCATCAGATGTGTGGAAAAAAAAACATGTCATGAGGATCGATTGCACGAGAACAACACTGCAGGAACAGCTGGACAATGAGGGCATCTGATAATTTCATCCTTTGTGTTATCATCACATTCTAAATAATGCAGGGTTTTTTTGGCACAATTAACTTTGACTGATAACGTTCTCAGTAACCAGCAGTTTCAGAGTTAAACACAGAAAACCTTTTATCATAGTAATCCAAAGAGCTAACCCTACAAATCTGTTACTCAGAATGAAACCTACCTAACAAGCAGTATACTAAAAGCATTCTACAATCTACAATATCTGGCGAAAATCTACAAAAATGTTATACTACATATTTGTTAAGAAGTACAGAGGAGTGCAAATACAGTTAGCCACAAAGTGATACAATGGCACTGAACTTAGCAGGAAAAGGGCATGTCTGGGACTAATCTTGACAATATCACACACACAATATCTGGTGACATTGTGATCAAATATGCAGAATTCTGTAGCATAATGACAAACAACCAAGGAAATGAACACCGTAAATTATAAGATATACTTGTATATATAGATTACTGTGACTTACAAGTATATAAGCTGACTTTAGAAGAGGACTAAACACTTCAGAAAGCAACTTTGCAGAATGGAATTCCTTTGTTTTTATGAAAATGGCAATGCAATCAAAGATTCTATTTCTTAAAAGTTAGGAGAGATTTATAATTACCTAGTCCATATGACAGTACGAAAAAGCTGCTCACCCCAACATTGTTGAGAGTGACTGTATTAAGGAGGCAGCATCCATAAAATGAGTGGTGAGTGTCTGACTCAGACAGGACTAAACAAGGAAAGAATGCCTTGAAAGGTAGAGTGCCATTACTCCCTTAATGAGAAAGTGCATTGCAGAATCTTTTAAAATCTCTAACAATGGACCTATTTACATTCAGGTTGTCCTAGCAAAAGAAATGTATGCTTTAGAACCTTGTTCATTTGAGTAAAGATTCCCTTCCCAACATAAATTAATCAATGTAAGTGCTTCTTATAGAACATGATTCAGAATGTACTTAAATGCTTTAAAAGCTACAAAAGGTATGCCTTTTTATATGTCTGAAATGGCTGGTGTGGGTTAATCTATTGAAGGATCTTACAGGAATTGGAACACATGAACATATTTCTATACATGTATACTAGCTGGATCCAACGTACCATATACCGTTAAAAAACTCCCCAAAAAATGCCCAGTAGACTTCATACCTGGTTGCCTGGATCCTGCCACAGTGGCAGCAGCAGCATCCCATCACCGACACTTGACTGCCTGGGTCCTGTTGCAGTGGCAGCAGTGAAGCCCCATCACCATTGCTGTCACCAGTTGACTGCCTGGGTCCCATTGCATAGGCAGCAATGGCATTCTGCTGCTGCCACTTAACTACCTGAGTCCTGTTGCAGTGGGAATAGAAATGATATTACTGTGTATACTTAAATCATAAATGGGAATTGTGCAACACTGAGACGCTGGTGAACTGGAAAGGCCTGCAGCCTTTGTAACTATGTAACTAGCCAACATTGTTTGGTTTCTCCCAGGACGCAGATTGGGCATAAGTGGCAGGAGTGGATTGTGAGGTGGCGAGGGAATTTGCATGTGGGTGGTGATTGGCTGAGGGAGTGACAGGAACGGCCAATCAGCACACTGAAAGAGGCAACATACCTAAACCCTTTGTACATACCCAAGAGGTAACATACCTACATACCTAAGTCCATTGTGCATACCCAGGAGTTTTAAATATATAGATTTTTATACATCTGAGGAAATCTGATTGGAATCCTCATGCAATATCAATTCTATTAATCTTAAAGAGGCCACAAAAAATATTTGTTGACCTCTCTCTCTTTCTGTCTCTCTCTCTCTCACACACACACATAGTGGGCCCTCCGGATGCACAGGGGGTCAGTTCTGGGACCCTCTGCAGATGGCAAAAAACACAGATGATCATAGCCCATATTATTAAATGTTGATGAAATCATGCAGACATACATTTCACCACTATTTTATGTATGGGACACCACACTCCATGGGCAGTTGAAACCGTGGATTAGAAGGGTCCACTGTATGTGTAAGTGTATATGTGTGTGTGTGTGTGTGTATTAAGTCTGTCTATTAAATAACAAGACTGTGTTTCTGCCTTTCAGACAAATCAGGGAGAACTGATTGTGAATGCTTGAGTGGTGACCTTGAACATGTCTGAACCTGCATGACAAAAATCAGCACTCTTGGCTATTCAGTTAATTGTCACTTGTCATTTAAAGCAGCTGTGTTGTCTGTTGTGTGCAGGACAAATGCTATGTTTAAAAGTTGAACAACATGACATTCTGCAGCAACTTGAGGTGGAACCAAACCTTTTTCAAAAAATCATCTCTTGTGATGAAACCTGGATCTTCCAGTATGATCCTGAGGCAAAATGTCAGTTAATGCACTGGAAAACATCATCATCACCAAGAATGAAAAAAGCACGTCAAAGCAAGTCCATATTCAAAGTCATGCTCATTGTGGGTGTTTTTTTTTATTTTTATTTTTTTTATTTTTTTTTTACATCAGCGGCATAATTTTGGCAGAATGGGTTCCAGAAGGCAGAACAGTGAGCCAAAATTATTATAAGGATGTTTTAGAAAAGCTGAGACAAAGAGTCAGAAAAAAGGCCAGAACTGTGGGGAAATGTTTTCATTCTTCAACAAGACAATGTGCCTGCTCACACAGCACTTTCTGTGAAGCAGGTTTTGGCCGATAAACGCATTACTACTCTTCAACATCCTCCATATTCGCCAGATTTGGCACCGTGTGACTTTTTTCTTTTCCCTAAAGTGAAATTGGTGCTGAAAGAGCATGTTTTGAGTCAACTGATGCAGTAAAGAAGAGAACGGCAGATGTGTTGATGCAGTTGACAGAAACTGTTCTGCTCCACACCTGCATCAGTGTGTGAGTGTGAATGGGAAGTATATTGAAGGGGATAAACATTAGAATTTTAATACGTATAAATAAAGATGGGTTATTATATCAGTCTCATTATTTAATAGATAGAGCTCGTATGAATATGGATCAGGATCTGGGCAGTGCAAGGCACTGTGGGGAAGTATTCACCTTTGCTGACCTCCAATGGAGGAGAAGCCTGCAATGACTGCATCAGGTGCAGATTACCATGATGCCCTGCATTGAGGGGTAGAGCTAGAGGGTTCATAAACTCTTTCTGCCCCTCTTTACTCCCTCTTTGGATGATGCTTTGCTTGAAAAGGATGACAGAGTAGAGCACACAGCAGATGGGGTGGCAGTTTTTCTTGCCGCCTTGTTGTTTGAACAGGATGAGGGCTAGACTGGGTGACTGACTATCAGATTGCCATTACAGCTGTGTGATCTAGCTGTTGGAATTAAGGGCAGGGGGTGTTGGGAAGAACAGATTTTCAGCAGGGAACTTGCTAACACCTCATATCATACCCCCGATCTGGCTTCTAGGTCCAGTTTGACCTCACCATAGCCAAGCAGACGCAGCTAGCTATCTCGGTCTTCACAGGTTTAGTAGGCCCCATTAATTTTGAGGCCCAATAGGTTCTGTGTGGTGAGCATTGACAAGGTGAGCATTGACAAGGTGGTGAGCATTGACAAGGCTAGGGTTTTCCTGCCAAGTTCAGTCTTACTGTATAACCTTTTGGATAATGGTGTTCGCATTTTTCTGTGCTTGTTAGTGAGTGTGTAGACTGACTGTAAAAGGGAGTATGTGCTCTGTGTCTTTGACCATTTGATAATCCCTCCACCTGGGTCTCAACTCTGGGAAAAGGAGGTTGAGCCCTGGTACTGTGGGAAATGGGAGTGGGGATGATGGGGAGCCAATGACTGTGTAACCCACCAGATTTTGTAGATTGGAAAATTTGTGTAAATGAATGGTTAGTTTCTAGGTATAGAAATGCAAGGATGATTAGTGTCTGTTTGGCTAATGGATAGTTGATGGGCCATTATCTGGTGGAAATCCCCTTATCCCTGGGTGGAATTCCTTTGTAAGTGTTGAGTTTTGATTCTATTGTTTTTCAATACACTTACAAAGGAATTCTACCCAGAGACAAGGGGATTTCCAGCAGATAATGGCCCATCAACCAACCATTAGCCAAACAGACACTAATCATCCTTGCATTTCTGTACCCAGAAACTAACCATTCATTTACACAAATTTACATATACTCCCCAACAGGGATTCACAATATATAAACACCACACACACACCTACCCAACCATTCTCTGAAGATGCCAGTCACAGATGCAGGCAAAACATCAGAAAGAAACTATCCCAGAACTCCACCTGTAAGTGCACCCCAATTCCTTCTCCATCCAAGATGAAGTGACTATCAACATCTAAATCGGCTGTCTTCTCTCTCTTCTCCCCACAGGTAAGCAGTGGCATCAGCAGCTTCTCCCCATATTTGACAGTTGCAGTGGGATAGGTTTGGACAGGGCACAAAAGGGTAGAGGATACTCCCATGTACCTGGTCTCCCCCACCCAAAGAGAAAGATATAAGTGGAGAGACGGCCACAAAACTGAGTAGATGGAGTGTCTGCTTGATCTTGGCCTTTGGGGCTTACAGCTGCAAGCAACCTATCTCACCTAGCCATATCACCACCACACCATTCCCTACACCAACATTTCCCACCTTAGAGTACAATGCTCAGAATTGCAGTGAGGAAACTGCAGGATGCTTTTATGGCACTACATTTGTGACAGAACAGTCATGCATGCAGTGGTACATTATCAGAAAATATGCAATTATCCTTATTATGGTTGTTCAAGCAGTACAGTGGTGGTAGAATCTTTCATAGAATCATAGAATTGTAGAGGTGGAAGAGACCACAAGGGCCACCCAGTCCAACCCCCTGCCATGCAGGAAATCATGATTAAAGCATCCCTGACCCATGACCATCCAGCCTCTGTTTAAAGACCTCCAAGGAAGGAGACCAAGGGAGTGTGTTCCACTGCCAAACAGCTCTTACTGTCAGAAAGGTCCTCCTAATGTTGAGGTGGAATCTCTGTTCCTGGAGCTTGCATCTATTGTTCTAGTCTCTGGAGCAGCAGAAAACAAACTTGCTCCATCCTCAATGTGACACCCCTATCATATCACCCCTTAACCATCTTTTTTCCAGGCTAAACATACCCAGCTCCCTAAGTCTTTCCTCCTAAGGCATGGTTTCCAGACCTTTCACCATTTTAGTCTCCCTCCTCTGGACACGCTCCAATTTGTCAATATCCTTTCTGAATTGTGGTGCCCAGAACTGGACACAGTATTCTAGGTGAGGCTTGACCAAGGCAGAATAGAGTGGCACTATTACTTCCCTTGATCTAGACACTATACTTCTATTGATGCAGCCCAAAATCGCACTGGTCTTTTTTAGCTGCTGCATCACACTGTTGACTCATGTTCAACTTGTGGTCTACTAGAACACTTAGATCCCTTGTATTGATGTCACGCTGACTGGGTGGTTATTATTTGGGTCTTCTTTTTTTCCCCTTTTCAAGATGGGAACAACATTTGCCCTCTTCCAGTCTGCTGGGACCTCTCCTATTCTCCAGGAATTCTCAAAGATTATTGACAGTGGTTCTGAGATTACTTCTTCCAGTTCTTTTAATACCTTTGGATTAATTTCATCTGGCCCCGGAGACTTGAACTCATTTGTTCTGGCCAGATATTCCTGAACTACCTCTCTTCTAATTCTGTGCTGTATTTTCCCTACTGCATCATCTGCTCCATCTTCCCCAGGTTGAGCACTGTTCCCTCTTTGGGAGAAGACTGAAGTAAAGAAGGTGTTAAGTAGTTCTGCCTTTTCTCTGTCCCGTTAGCCTTTTGCCATCTTCTCCCCACCGCAGGCCTAACATTTCCTTGTTCTTCCTTTTGCTACGGACATATCCCCAAAAGACATTTTTACTGTTTTTAATCTCTCTAGCAAGCCTGAGTTCCAGCTGAGCTTGGGCTTTTCTGACTTTCCCCCCTACATGAGCTGGTTATTTGTTTGAATTCTTCTTTGGTGATTTCTCCCTTTTTCCATTTCTTGTACATGTCCTTTTTATGTTTTAGCTCAGCTGAGAGTTCTTTTGACATCCATCCTGGTTTCTTTAGACACCTCCCCTTTTTCTTCCTCATTGGAACTGTTAGAAGCTGTGCCTTCAATATCTCACTTTTTAGAAACTCCCACCCTTCATGAACTCCTTTATCTTTTAGAATTTCTGATCATGGGATCACCCCCAGTAATTCATAGGTTGTCATAGGCTACAAGGGACACTGACCAACCAGGAATTCCAGACTGGACAAAGCTTCAGGATGCTTCGAAGAAGGGATAATAAATACTGCCTTGGGGCCATGAGGCAGAGGGAGAACAAAGAAACCCTGGGATGGGGGACCTCCCATCTCAGGTGGAGATATGAACAAAGAAAACATCAAACTAGGGGAAGGCTGTTTGAGATTGATCTGCAAACAGACATGTGGCTCACAGCCAACCATCAACTTAACAAACTGAACTTCATGTCAGTATGTGAGTAGATTAGGAAAAGTATTGGCTAGATTGTGTTAGGGAATTACGTTATTTTCCCACTTGGCTGAATGCTTAATGAATGCTTTACTGAATGCTTTACTACAACTGTAACCTCTAAGAATGTACCTGGAAGGGAGGGGCCTTCCATGAGAAATATCTGCATGTTATGAACTCTACTTGGAATAAATAAGCTTTTCTATCTTTCTCAGCTGATACGGACAAGTGCCTTGTTTTGCTTGTTCAGTTCTCTTCTCTTTGGGATAGAAGGGAGGGGGAGGAAATCTATGCAAGTGGCAGAGAGTAGAAGGAAACCCCTACAGTCTCCCTTTGGAGTGTGTTGTAGAGGAGGGTAGAATTCAAATGGTGGTGGCAGGTTGATCAACAGGGGGTGCAATTCAGGGAATTCCCAGGCAGAGGAACCCTAAGATTGCATCTCATATGCCAGCAAGGTCAGAGGCAGGTGCATGAGTTCACAATGAGGCAAAAGCTGTATCACATGGTGGCAACGAAGGGCAGCTTAGGAGTTCTCTGGAGGCAGAAGAGCCCCCAACTGTATCACATATCTTTTTGCCAAATTAAACTTCCCAACAACAATCATCATGTACACTGTACAGTAAGTCTTTCAAAAACCCATTATTTGTAGCAAAAAGCCGTTACCCAAGTTGTGTGTGTGTATGAGCCTTCAAGTTGCCCGTTGAAGCAACTCATTGTGACCATATGAATTTCATGGGGTTTTCGTAGACATGGAATACTCAAAGGTGGTTTTGCCAGTTCCTTCCTCTGAAATATAACCTTCGGCACCTGATATTCATTGGTGGTCTCCCATCCAAGTACTAACCAGGGCTGATCCTGCTTAGCTTCCAAGCTCAGATGGGATCTAGGGCCCTTATCTGAATAGAATTTGTGATCTGTGTAGGCCACCAATACAAAAAGAAAAAGAACAAAATGAAAGCAAAATTGGATATGCCTGACAAGCCACCTGTTTTTTTGGCACAAACCTTCAGTACGTTGTTTCATCTCCCTGATCTGAGCTACTGGGTGCTGCTGTTTTAAACAGCACATATTGTAAAAATTAATTTCTTGCCAGATGGAGCTGGCAATACTGTAACAGTTTCATCTCTCCAACATGCATGTTACAGAGACAGAGCTCAAACTTTGCATGGGCAGTTGTGTTTCCTACAGGACTATACAGAAGCATCCCCCCACCAAAAAAGCACAGCACAGCATTCTTCAAGCACAAACAGTTCAACTGGAAGAGAAATGCTTCTACAGTTTTCATACGGAAGATGCAATATGAATATGCAGTGGTCAGACCCACCATAACTCCAGTGATAGCAAGTGAAAACAATCTTTGGGGAACTGTGTGTCCATTTTTTAATGATCTGGCTCAAAGAATGGATAATGCTGGAAAACAAAGAATTGTTATCTTTAGAAGGACATACCTGAGATATGGATAGTACGGATACCTGTGCTATGACAAAATTAAAGCTAACTTGAATTTTAATAACCATTATGTAAGGTGTTTTTTTTAAAGGATTTGGACTAAATACTGTATATTTATGTCCAAAATAACCATTATGGGTATCGATACAGGGAGCATTTTTTAAGATGGACAAAAAGGAAAAGGAAAAATGAAGGACTTATCAGCACTTGTTAAGATTTGAAAATGGTCAATACAAAGCCAAATCAAATAATGAGTTGATAAGCGGAAGAATTTAATGTAGATTAGTACCGATATAAACAACTGAATGAATGATATAAAATGGACAAACAGCTATTTGCTTTTTTCAAGGGTAAATAATAAGTGCTGGAATTACAGACTCCCAGAAGAATCCTATTATCACATGTGGTGGACATGTAAAAAACAACAACAACAAAAAATAATAATATTAAAAGCAGATCCATGGGACGATTCAAAAGAGTCTTAAGATAAAGATTTGCTTTAAGCTAAGGCTTCTGTTATTAGAGATCTTCTTCCTCAGAGAGAGATCTGTTATTAGGGTTGATGGATGTTTAGACAATGAAACAACATGAGAGGATATTGAAATATATGATAATGATGGCAAGATTGCTTTATCCTCAATGATGGAAAAATGTTGAGATCCGTCATTGGAAGACTGGATTGTGAAGATGTTCAGCCTAGCAGAAATGGAAAAGCTAACTATTTTATTAAGAGAAAGATCAGTAGAGACATTTCTGGAAGAGTGGGAGCCCTTTTTGCAATTTCTACGGAAGAGAGGTGAAAAGATACAGGGTTTGAAGATTAATAAATTTGTGTTTCATAGTAGAATTGGAAGTATAGGAATATTGGAGGGGACATTAGGGGGAAGTCTAATAGGATACTGAAGTCAATGATAAGAAAGCAGGAAATCACTTTCAAGTCTTTGCAGATTATCAGAAGCACTACAGTGTTATCACAACACCAAGAGATCACTAAAGGGCTCCCTTTTCAGACGATGTTGTTCCCCTCTTGTAATGCACCCGTTCTGCTGACATTCTGCCGGTGCTGATTTTTATTGACAGGAGAAGCCGTTAATACATCACCCATTCCATTTCTGTCACATATTTGTCAGAGTCTGAAAAGGTGTCCCCTTCCGCTGGTGAGATCCCATCGTCAATGGAAGGTCTCTGCGAGAACACTTCCTGGTGAGAGGGGACATCCAGGTAAGTGACACACTTTTTTAAAACTTCCCTGGTTTACTTGGAAGTTTTAAAGTGTGTTTTTGTACCTGCTGTCATTTTTTCTTGTTATTTTGCTTTTTCTATTTGAATTTCCTGTGCTCTCATCTTCTCATGAGAAGGGGTGGGATTTCATTCCAGGAAGTGAAGAGAGTTCTGTTAGAGCACCATTCCCTCTGGGGCTACCCTGAAGATGCTAACAAAAAGTATCTCAAAAATTTTGGTCTCATGCTGGGACAGGGATGGGAGAGGGGTGGGAGAGGAGACTGTGGGACAGAAACACTTTCTTGTTCCTGTCTGATTCTCTCCTTTGTCTATGTGTTTTTGTGTTTTTAATGGGTAAACATAAATGTGTAAAAAATACAACAGCACCACTTTTGTTTCCCCTGCATGTTTTTTATACCATCTTTGCCTGATGAACAAGCCAGTAAAGCTTTGACAGCAAGTGCAATTTCATGTCTGTGTGTGTTCCTTTTAGTTGGCTTAATAAATGTATCATTATGCTTTTTTTTAAAAAAAAAAAGTCCATTTTTATTTACTTTTGTAAGTTTCCATCATCCTAACTCAAGGTTGATTGCAACTCCCATCATTCTGCCAGAGAACTACATTTCCCATTATTTGCAAACAGCAATTGTCTTGCTAGCATAACATCAGGTAATCAAAGGGTTAATGATTAAAGGAACCAAGGGGGGAGGTGAAAGATTCAGTATCTCCAGATTCAGTATCATCAGTGATGTCACATCATCCAAGGCAGGACTGACCAATGAACCTGTCAGAGTAGTAATTTCAAAAAGGGACTGAGCACATTGCTGAGTCAGACCATGCAGTTTTGAGACAAAAGGAACATCTGGGGACTGCATCTCATGTCCCATGGAAAGAGGACTGGAAGATGCTGTCGAACCAGTTGGGAACATCTAACTGGCTCCCATCTTCCATTTGAGTCCAACAGAAGATGGCATTATTGTAAGTAGTTTTAGGGCCTGTTTAGAATGGCATTAGGGACCCTTATGTTATTTTTCTCAAACTTTGGCTGGATGCAGCTGAACTTAGTTAAATGAATGTAGCTTAAAATAACTGAATGCTTTTACTTTAATACCTTGCTATTTCTGTAATTTTAAAGTTTGCCTGGGGCATGGAAGGCACCTGCCTCATGGGAGATTTGTATAACTTTGAACTTGCTTGAATAAAATAAGGCTTCTTAGTTTTCCTATACATTGATACTGCACGTGTCTATACCTCTCAGTTACACTAGATGTCTCTGGCTCTCTGGGGATAGGAGGGAAGAATTGGTTGGTTCACAGTGGTGAGTAGTCTCACTGGTTATCCATTCTCTCTCTAGGCTGGTTATCAAGACTGCAGTGAGTGGTGGCAGCGTTTTGGCCTGTAGGGGGCATCCTGAAGTGAGGCTGCTCAGGGTTACCTCTACAGGGAAGCTAAATCTGGCCGTTCCAAGGTGAGAGCCCCAGTTTAGCCTTAACACCATCTTTGCCTGATTAACAAGCCAGTAAAGCTATGATAGCAAATGCAATTTCATGTGTGTGTGTGTTCCTTCTAGTTGACCTAATAAATGTATCTCTATGCTTTTTTTAAAAAAAATGCCCATTTTTATTTACTTTTATCTTTTCCATGGATTTGTTTTAAAGATTTTAATTCTATGGACAGCTTAATTGCATTTTAACCATATTTTTAATGTAATTCTTTGAATGTGTAATTTTTTAAAACTGCCTTGAGACTCCATTTTGGGGAAACACTGGACATAAATTACTAATTCATCAGCATTACCATTACTGCACTTTTTAAAAAACATTCCCTTTGGTAAGTGGAGTATGAATCTGTGGAATAAAAATTAGGGCTGAAATGTTGATTTAAAAAAAAAACATTTTAGCTTTTGGATCAATTTTCAAAACATCTAAATAGGATTCAGTCAAAAAACCTGCACCAAATGTTTGCTAAAAATAAACTTGTTGAAAAGGAAATCAGAATTTAGTACAAATAAATAAACAGTGCCTAAATTCATAACCTGTTAAAATATGACTGTTGACCTTTCACCAAAGCCATAATTAAAGCCTGGTTTTCTATGTAAAATAATGGCATGGAGAGAGAAAAACCTGATGTTTAGGGCAAGCATTATAACTATGGTAGAATATGTGATGTGCATTGCCATTACAGTTGTTCAAGCTCTCTACATTTATACTGTCAACAAAAGGGTATGGACAATTCTTTCCCATGGAAGAGTGCAGTTGTGCTATGTAGAAGTTATCAGCTCTTATTTCTGGGATGTTCTGGGTAATTTAAGATCATGTGAACAGTGTATTCATCTGCACCATAAGGACATCTAAAGTGGAGACAGGATATGTTTGGGAATTCAAGCTCCATCACCAAACATCACTGTCTCCCCAGCTATGTAGAAGAAATGCATGTTCCCATGAACACTTACCAACTCCTATTTAGATTGTTGTGTGCAACACGCAAATATTTTGAACATAGCTAAAGATATATGGAAACATTTGGGGTGAGGTTCCCATGTTTATCCAGGTCCTCTACTCATAAAATGAAAGATGAAAGTGGTGATCCATGTGGACAGATGAAAGCACTGTATTGAATTTTTATCTTCATGTTATATACAGAGATGGCCAATTACAACTCCTTAATTACATGCTTGCTCTTCTGCCTCTAAGTAAAAGAGCAGTGAAAAAGGTGAGGCATGTGGCATAATTGTAGGAAACCTTTCCACATTCCTCGAATTACAGAACTAAACATTTTCTCTTAAGAACTTTTGCCTCAGCTCTAAATATAATAGGACATTAGTAAAGCATATGTTTGCATCAAAGCATGAATATGCATAAATGACTAATGCTTGACATATGGGAACAAGCAACCAGTTGGAAACTATGCTTCATGTAGAACTCGGAAAGGGAAAACTCTCACTTAATAATGCTGTTGTTATTATTATTATTAAGTTTGCTATCATATGCTATCATTCAGCCATTGCCTGTTTGATGTTAACTGCGTTGCCATTAATTCCATTGTCATTATTGTCTTTATCGTCATTAATTTTCATCCTCCATCTGTTAAGATAATGGTGACTGATTTTAAAATTAAAACATTTATCTTTATTATAGCATCAAATGCGAAGGGGGATCACAACAATAAATCACTCATTTGCCAGCCTCTCTAATCTGAACAATAATGACATTTTATTGTGTCCCCTCATACATCCCAGCTGGAGGTATGCAAACTGAATAGACTAATTCCTAGCGGCACAACTTTTCTTTGAGCTAGGCACAGGGCTGGGATGGAACACTATTCCATGGAGCCCTAAGGCAATCCTGGAGGGTAAAGCCAGTCAAGTCCTTTCATTCCATGTTGGTGGCCTAGTCAACATTCAAGCAGTCACCTACCTTAGTTGAACATGCTATTTATCCATTGGAATGTAGGAAGCTGGCTTGTGTCAACCTGGACCTTTGGTTCATTTAGGCCACTATAATACTCAACTAAGGAAGCCACAGCCCTGATTTCACAAGACCCAAACAGGCTGTTAACAGAGTGTCTTGAAGGCCTCTCATTCTTAAGTTGAAGCTGGCTTGACAGTGACTAGCAACAAAGTATATAATAACTGACTTCCCAGGTCTTCAAACAGGAGCCTCTTCCAGTCCAACCTTGAAGTGCCAAGGACTGAACTTTGGATGCCAGCAATGCAAGACACCAGTATGCCATTCAATACGGTCCCCTTTGGACTTAATGAAATGTAGATGGTAAAATTAGCTATGTAGTAGAGATAGAGTTTGCAGGTCTTGTTCCACAGTCCAGTTAAAGTGTAACTAATTATCCTATTTGTGGTGAGACTTGGCTCCCCATACTCATCTGTAATGATGTTGCATGTGGACAGAGTATTGAGGTTCAGATTCAAATCACAAAGGTCAGTCTGTGGCTTTCAGCATTATCTCATTAATGGTCAAACTATGGTGCTAAAGGCTTATCTGCATGGGCAATTTACCCCACCTTTCCCACCAGTCCAGATGATACAGGGCTTTTGCCCCATTTTGCCCGCAGACAGTCCTCACAAACCCTGGAGCAAAGATGGGGCCAAGACAGGGGGGAAATTGGGTAGGGCCTGATAAAACCTTTTTAAAATACCCAGGAAAAAACACTCCCACTGACAAAAAAACAGATCAGGCCCTGGGTGACCACAGGAGCTCATTCCAGCATGCCAGCCCATCAGTCCAGTTGCTCTCTGCCATCATTCTTCATAGCAGGAAACAGGCTCACAGCATATGACCCAGGCTGGTCACATACAGGGGGCCTTGGTCACCTGCTGCAGGCCAGCTTCCTGGCTTCAGAGAGAGTGAGGGAGATGGCAAGTGGTTGTAGCAGCAGTGGCAGCAATGGGCTGCATGCCCATCTGGACTTCCTCCTGTTCCATGCAGGTAACAGGGAAGGAAAGGGCCTGATCCATGGAATACATCAGTGGGGAGTTGGAGTATCCTGGCCTGTATAGATGAACCCTAAGAAGAATCTCCATGATCTCCTGAGACTGGACT
This sequence comes from Gambelia wislizenii, assembly GCA_030847615.1. Classification (NCBI taxonomy): domain Eukaryota; kingdom Metazoa; phylum Chordata; class Lepidosauria; order Squamata; family Crotaphytidae; genus Gambelia; species Gambelia wislizenii. Next base: position 204,977,763 of record JAUMIR010000001.1, read on the forward strand.
AACATATGAAATATGATCATGCCCTGTGCTGTGCACAGCTCACCTCCCCCAGATACAGCTACCCTATGAACATGACTTCCATGTAAGCTGCTTCTGCATGGCTTTGGATCAGACATGGTGATATGGTGGGATGGAGAATAATTCAACATGGCTGCTTTAGACAAGTGAAAGTACTTTTTGACTCATGAAAGACATGTTTGAATCCAGGTCAAGATGATTTGAATTCAGTCAAATCATGCACTACAGATGTGCGAAGAAATTTGTCTATGGAACGGGATGTGCTGGTTATTGAGATTAGGTACATGTTAATGTGCTCATTGTGACTCCTTTTCAGAGATTGTCCAGGCCAGAGGCCTAAGGCTGTAGGATCAATGTGCAGGATATGGATGGATCTGTATAGTCAGCCACCCAGAGTTGTGTGGCACTGGGAGAGAGTGCTTCTTGGAATTCCATCCTCCACACTTTATGGTGTGGCTGAGGTTGAGGAAGGGAAATGTTGCTTCACTCCTTTCCCTCCGATGAGAGTGTTTGTCCTAATCTGAGAGGCTTCAGGCCTTTATATTGGGATAGAGTGCCACTCCACATCAATTCCCCTCTCGTGATCATTCTTACTTGGTTTAATACAGTGGGTCCTTGGTATCCACTGGGGTTTTGTTCCAAGAACCCCTCCCCCCGATGGATACTAAAATCCATGGATGCTCAAGTAAAAATTACATATACAATGATATAGTAAAATGGTATCCTTTATAGAAAATGGCAAAATCAAGGTTTGCCTTTTGGATTTTTTTTTTAAATATTTTCAAGCAGTGGATGGTTGAATTCATGGATACAGAATCCGTGGATATGGAGAGCCAACTGTAAACTGTGGCTCTAGTTCAACCATGGTTTTGTGGCTGCCTCTTTATTCCCTGTCTCTTTCTCTGCAAAATATGCTTGTAAGCTCTCTTACCATAGTTCCCACCACCCCCAGCTAGTCTGCTGCAAACTGTGCTTTTGGAAAAGCAGCTTTCCCAACAAAGCAATGAAATATTTTGTTCAATACATTGCACAACAGAGTCACACAGGGCTGCACTGGATCCACTGTGCTGGCACGTGATTTATAAGGGAGACCTTACAAAGAATAGTATGATATGTTACTTCCAACAATTCTTTGGTGTGAATTCCTCCAAGCATATTTCACTGAGGTACAGCAAATAAAACACTACAGACATGAATATGGACTTTCCAGACAGCCCATGACAGAACAGCATATTCTTCTTACACACACACACACACACACACACAGAGAGAGAGAGAGAGAGAGAGAGAGAGAGAGAGAGAATGTGTGGCAGCAATGTACAAAGTAGTTTGTGCCTCTTCAGAGCCAAAACTATTCCTTGCCTTGTTTCCTTTTGTGGGGGGGGGGCTGTTAAGGGGAATTAAAAAATGGGAAATCTTTTGCCTCCCAAATTCAAGATGACTGTGTTTACCCATATATATAATAACAGTAAAAACAAAACTGTCAGAAGTTCTTGCAGTGCATTATTAATAGTGTAGAGTGATGTAGACAGGGTGGCATAAGCAATGTGGGTTTCCTTCTGTCCTATCCCTTATTAAGGCTGATATGACATGAGCACCTGTCCCTTCAGGTGAATGTGAATGTGGCAGAGAAAGAGAGGTCTGTCATGAGTGACAGAAGGAAAAATCTACTTTTTATGCCAATAGACAAACTCCTTCTATTTGTTCCACTTGTTTATGGCTCTAAAGTTCAATATATCCCACTTCACAGAGATGAGTCAATGTTCTCAGACAGCACAGTCAAATATGCCACCCTGGAGGCTTCAGCTGGAAAGAACACATTACAGCATGTGTCACTAGAACATCAACCCTGTGCTCTAGGATAAGGCAAAGGGAAAAAAACTGGTGTAGCTTACTTTTCCTTCACATCTGACATGCTGAGAACAAGGTTTACTCATCATTGTTGGTGTTGTTTCTACCAACTCTAATGTGAAATCAAAGCACTTGCAATGTCACTTGTGCTCAAACCCAGAAGGAAGAGGCAAGACAAAGGTCTTATATAGATAGGGCCATGCTTGGTTAATTATTAACCAAAGAGCTGCAATAAATTAGGGCAAAGGGCCCCAGTAGAGGCCAGCATTCAACTCTCTCTCAGTTCCAAACCATTGGCAGCATTCTCCCACTTTACCCTTTGAAATCATGACACTTCCAAGCTCCATAGCTTTAGGTGTCCATCCCAGGCAAATTTCAAAGGGGTTCTTTTGTTCTTTTTCCTTCCCCACAGATTGCAAAGCCCAGTGGTGTGGTCCTAGGCAATTTCCAATCACCATAAAGTTGGTTCAGAATGCTCCAGATTAGCCCCTTTTTTATTTTTCTTTCCTTCCCACTACACTATCAGTGTGACCAGCATATTTAATAATACCAAATGCGGACTTTTTCAGATAGGACTGTAATTGCAGAATTACAGGGCAACAGTACCGCAAATGGGTTCCCATTATCACATGACATCGTCGTCCTCCCATGGTCAATGTGTGATCCACCTGTCAATTGCTTGTCATTTTTCATTGACAGAAAAATCCATATATAGCCCTCAATATTGCTCTTTTCGTGGTATTGATGAGTGTGCAAAATCACATTCTGCAGTAATTGCGTGATTACAGCATGAATAGGCAGTCCTTTCCCCCCCCTTCCCTTTCCCAATGAGAACACAGGATACACAGGATGCTCTTTTAATGAACTGTCACATTTTCTTGGTATGTTTTCCTAACCACCATCAACATAAATAGAATACGGTAACAGTTACAGATCTAGTGTTATTCCTAGACTACCTAATCAATTGGGATTTTTTTTAGGAGAAAGTACAACCCTATTCAGAACAAACAAGTCACCTATTTTCTAGACCACTTACCATTGGGGCCTCCTGATGCAGGATTCAGCATCACTTTTTTTTTTTTGTCCCTCAAGAAACCCACCCTTCTACCCAGGCACCTGCTCAGGTCTTGCACAGCCGCACCTGATTTAGATGTTGCAAATAATCCAGCTGGGGTATGGAATACACCATGCTCTGTGTATCCTAATGACTGCCTCCAGCAGCTTCATATAAATGTTAAATGGCACTGGGAACAGAATAATAGCCTGACCTCTGTTCTCTGTCCCAGGCCCTATAGATTCCTATAAGTGGGGATGGATCCACCAAAAGACAGTGCCCCAAAACCCAACTCGTAACAACAGCAGCAATACTGATATTTAGAAGTGGATAAAGAATCTCTCCTCCAATACTTGTAAAGTTTTGACTTTACTAGGTCAAATTCCTAGATATTTTCATGCATGAGGCTTAAAGAAGTTCTTGCTTCTATCAAGTTTAATATCAATGTAAAGCCTACCTGGGCCATAATGCCTACTCACATTACTGATGCCCCTTCCCTGCCTATTCTTCTGCATTAACAATGGCCAGGCATTCACCTAAGTAGCAAGAGATAGGCTCTGGGGCGATTTAAACCTCACATATGAAAGCACTCTAAATTCCAATAGAAGGATGGGAGGCAAGGGAGATGAAAGGATAACAAGAGGATGGATGTGAGCAATTGCATTTATACACATTTAGGCTCCATTTCAGTGGGGATGAGGATTAGTGGCAATAGTTTCACATAGGCTTAAAATGGCTCTTGCTTCAATTGGGTTTGTGTAATCTGAATGTAAAACCTACATTGGCCAAAGGCTCCTTTCCTCTGTAAATACCTCTTCTCCACTTTCTCTTCCTTATTACTGATGACCAGATATTTTCATAAATACAGCTAAAAGGCTCATAGGTATGCTATGCAGCACACAGGAAAAAAATGTTATGTGGCATGGTTATATCCGGAGGACTGTATGCAGTTGTGACCCCTTGATCATAAAAGGACCGAACAAAGTCTGACACACATGATCAGAGAGCAGTTGTTCCTATTTGGGGCCAAGGGCCAAGGGAGTTTAAGCCATTCAGTGGACAGACAAAAACAGTGAAGTCATTCACACAAATACCTTCTGTCATTGATTCACAAGGTGATTTGATTGGACTCATTACATCAGGGAACCAAGGGCTAAATATAATTATTAGTCCCAAGGAGAACAGGCCTACTGAAAAGACAGTATTTAAGTCAACACTTATGTAAACCCTATTGTTTTAAAGGGTCTACTCAGTCAAGGCTCTTCATTTGCATCTATAGGCCTTTGTAAGCAGTACATCATGATGCCTGGAATTTCATTTTGGGTTGTTTTTTTTTGGTTTTTTGTTTTGTTTTGTTTTGTTTTGGTCTTGTTTTCTTTAAAATTATAGTTCCTTAATTTTATCTAGTTGTGTTTATATCTGATATATTTTACCATTCATTAAATTTTCTTCTGAATTTTAGTACAACAGTTTTATTTCATGTGAGTTGCTTCTAAAGCTCGTCTACATGGGCAATTTACCCTGGCTTGCCTCCATTCCAGAGCTCTGCACTCCAAATGACACAGGGCATTTACCCTGATCTACCCACAGGCAGTCCAAACTATCTCTGGAGAAGATACAGGGCTGGGACAGGGACATGACAGGATAGGGCCCGATAAACCATTCTAATATAATACCTGGTTTACCCTGCAAAAAAACAGTGTGCCCACGAGAGCCCATCTAGCATGCTGCTCCTCGCTGCCACTGTCAGCTCTCTGATTCTCCCTAAAGCCAGGCAGGGGTCCCTCAACACATGATCAAGGCCAGTCACATGCAGAGGGCTTGTAGTCACATGTTGTGGAACCCCTGCCTGGCATCTGCATTAGCTGGGAAAATGGCAATGGCAGCAGTGGCTTCAGCAATGGGCTGTGTGTGTCCTGTTTTGGTTCTGGCCCATTTTTTCCACGTAACTGGGGGAGGGGGTTTCAGATCCAGAGTCAGAGTCAGTGGGAGCCAGTGTATCCTGCCTCATGTAGACAAGCCCCTAGTTGGGACTAACAATTGGATTTTGCTCAAAAAGGAGACTGGTCCTGTCCATGTGAGCCATGTGGAGCAAATATGGCCCCAGTCCAACATGGGTATCCTTCATGAAACTCTGAATGTTTGTTTGTTTGTTCCTTCACATAGGAAATGTGGAGCTCACCATGAACCTTTATTAATTTAGCTCAAGTAGGATTATATCCAAATATAATCTTTCAATTAGATTTTAATAAATATGAGTGATTCTGCAGTGCTGTTCCACTTCTGTCTTTTAAATTTCAAACTACCTTTGGGGGGAAACTGGCATCAGATGTTTGTTGAAAAATCTGCATTTTTTTATTTGACAAACAGCAAATATTTGTAAGAACAAAAACTTAGCATCAGCACTATTTTTGTTGAAAAAGAAAAATCTGCATCTAAGTTGCTGCAGTGTCAGATTTCTCCAAAATGAGATGACAACTAGATATATTCAGCAAAATCATTTAAAAAGACAGATTTGAAAATAATAAAAATGCAAGACAAAGAGAGTCTCTTGTAATTACTTCCCTTTCAACCTAATAGTGATACATGCAAGATTCACCACTTAGCCAAATCTTCACTAATCTTAGATAATACTTTCCCATGGTTATCTCTGTTAAATCCTTGACCTTGGTAGCTTTTTATATCCTCACTACTTATTGGTGTAGAGGGTGTTTTTTTCCCCTTACATTCAAATTACATATTGTGGCTATGTCTGCAGTTTGAAGTGCCTTTTCTATCTACTTGACCTTAGATTATTATTATTTAAAAATAAAACATTTTTTTTACAAAAACCCAGGTAGAAAATTAACTCTTTGAAACTACATGGAGAAAAAAAAGGTAAGAGACAGTTTTGACTCAGAAAGAAAAATATCTGTATAACCTCATTCTAGGTTTCTATAACATTCATTCCATTAGGGTTTGGGTCTGCTCATCCAAACCCTAATGGAATGAATGTTATAGAAACTCACCCCCTCACCTCCCACTGTTAGACATACACATGAAACTGCTGGGAGAAATTATCCAGTGTGTTTGGGTTCAGTGCCTATGCTGGATGAGGTTACACTCCCACTGAAATCTCAGGCTTGTAATTTGGGGGTACTCCTGTACTCAGCCCTGAGCCTGGATGTCCAGGTTTCAGTGGTGCCCTGGAGTGTATTTGCACAAAGAAGACTAGTGTGCCAGCTAAGCCCCTTCCAGAAAACATCAGATTAGGCTGTGGTGACACAAAGCTCCATTACATCCTTTTGGATTATTGTAATATAGACTATATGGGGCTGCCTTTGAAAACTTTCCCTATCTGAGAGACAATGAAGTAGATGAAAATAAATATTCTTAGCTACTGGTCAGGAGAGTGTTCTATTTCCCCACCACCACCTCACACACATATTCTGTTTAGCCATACAGCAGAGATGTGGGTTGCTAATCCATAGGAAATAGAGGTGGTGAGTTGTTTCATTGTCATTGGAACAGTAAACCCATTCCAAGTTTTAGTCTGAACTTTAAAAGGGCTATCCATATTGGTAAAACCTAACCCCAAATTGGATAAGTCCTCTGAAGTTTGGACTAAACTCTAGCATGGATACACCACCCAATTGGTATCAGAGGTTCCCACCTGCCCTGGCAGAAATGTTGTTTTGGGGCATGCCTAGGTTGTAAAGATCTGACCTGTCCAGCCTCCAACTGACTGGCCCTTTCCTCCACTGCAAAGAAGCTCCTCCCCAGAGTTCCATCTTTCTGTACAGGGAAAGGCAAACCTGCCACACAACATATGTGCTGGAGGGGAGAGCTGCTCTCCATATTTCCTTGAGATGCCAGGGAATGAACTTTGTGCTTGCAAGTATGTGTTTGCACAATTGAACCTCTTGCCTAAAGGTCTTGTTGTTCTCCACACCTGAAGAACCGGGGCAGTCTACCAGCCATAGATATGAGCTTGCTAGTTGCTTTATGATTCCTCTACTTTTGCATTTCCAGAAAGACACACACTCACACACACACACTCTCTCACACACAAAGACTTTACAGAAGCATTGGCAACCTTCATTACAGCATTCCATTGTAGACAACAATCATCTGAGCATTCCTGTCCTTAACTTTCTATTCATTCATTAAGTTCCTATTTGCTATTGCTTTGAAGCCTTTGTTTTGAATTCAGATAGCAATTTTGTCTAAAGCTCATCAGTAGGATTTGTTTTACACTGAACAGTAATCTTTTCCTCCCCAAGAGATAAGACTAGATTGCATAAATTGTCTTAATTTATGAGCTCCATTCAGTTGGGAAAACACCTAAGACCCAAGTCTGGATGCAAATATCATATGTTCTCCACATTTGAAGTTTTCCAGTGTCTAGGGCTAAAAGTGTGCTGTTTTCCATTTGCCCACAACATGAGGAAGCCTCCCAAGATTATCCAAGTTGATTCCACACACAAGAGAACCAGTTAGCGCTAGATTAATTTGTAATTTAATCACAAGCCCCAATCTTTCAGTGACTTAAAGATTTTAGAATCAATATTTAATAAAGATAATGCTTAGTATGCCCTACACAGACTGAAGCCTTTATTTTATTTGAAACAACGGAAATTACGTCTCTCTCCAACACCGTGATTAGTTTGTTGCGAAAAGAGATAGAGCATGAGGCCTGTTTCCAAAGCATTCTGACTCTATTGTTGTCAGGTGAGCATGGTCTATTTGAAGCTTTTTGACCCCTTTTCTAAAATACAGTGTGAGTTATGAAGTGAAACACATATTCAACAAAGCAAACGTGAGGTTTCCCACCCTACCTCAAGGACTTAAGTCTGGTTAAATATATCCTTATCTTGTTTTTCTCCTCAGAACAGCCTTATGAGGTGTCAAAGCCATGAACTAGCCCCCTAGTGCCATCCAAGACATTTTATGGGAAAGTTTTGATTTGAATGTAAAATCGTCTGGGAGCAAAACCAAACCACTTTAGTTTGGGATTAAACACTGGTCTCTAATCTGTATAAGGCTTCTGCTGGCATTTCAGTTAGTGATTAAAACAAACCCTAAGGAGATATCCTATATGCATGTGGTGGGCCTGATACCAATTGGGACCTTGGTTTAACCTTTTCCACCTATCTAGACAGCGGTTCTTAACCTGTGGTCTGGGGATCCCCAGGGGCCCACAATCTCCTCACAGGGAGTCTTCAAAGGCTTGAAGTCTGCTTGGCCCACATCCTCCCTGCAGTGGAGCGGCCATGTGACAGAAGCCAAGGCAAAGGCTGGCTGGCTGGCTTGGCTTGCATTTGCCATTCAATCTGCTCAAGCTACAAACTTGCAGGAAGAAGCAGAAGAAAAGTCTTCCCTCCTCCTCCACCATTGCCTCTGAAGAAAGGTTTAAGGGATGTAATTGTATTTGTATCATCACCATCATTATCATCATCAGGTATTGCTATTATTATCATTATTATGGTTTTAAATCTTGAGTTAAGTCTTGGGGGTCCACGACTACAAAATATTGGGCCTTTGCATGCTTACTCATGAATAAAACAAATCAGCTGCAAGCTTTGCATTCAATATAACATGTTGTTTAACATTTACCTGTATGCTTATGAAGTGCTAAACAATGTTCAGATGAGCAGAGCCACCCATTGTGCTATGAAAACCAGCCAAACTGGGCTCTTTTTCCTATAGTACTTTGTACAATGTCAGTAAATCTAACCCACTGAATTATAGTGTTTGACAAGAATGGTAAGCCTAGCAAACTCCTCATAAAACACACATATGGTAAGATTATGTTTCTCTTATCTAAGAACTTTTTGTCAGATTTTCCCTTCTCCTACGTGTCAAACATTTAACAACCTGTTTTTAATGTAAACTGTGCCTTCTGTCTGTTTGAGACCTCTTGGGATGCAAGAGTAATGCTGCCTCCAGCAGAAACCAAATGCCACTGTTATCCCAGCTAGACTTTGAGAAGCCTTGATACACCATTCAGGTATCCTTTTCTGTCTTGTCTATCATCACCTTATGGCTTCACAGCTCCTTCAACCTGCTGCATGACAGGCCAGTGCAAGAAATGTCTGCTAAACTTTAAGGCAGTGTCAAGACAAGTAGCAGGCCTTATTTCATGCCCTGCTATCCCTGGAGCAAGGGGACAGAGACTGTACCACCGCCTGTGGAGTGAAAGGAACATTTGCGGAAAGTTAATGTATTCAGTTAATTATGAATAAGCTTAAAAATCTAATTTCATTTCATTTACATTAGAAGGGAGAAAAATTATGTATCAAGTTTATGTTAAATTGTCATATAAGTTGAAGTTAAAAACTTGCACTAAAAGTCATGCCAGTATTGGGTGAGATCAAGATAATTCCAATACCAGAATGACACTGAAAGACACCGTCTGTGATTTTACTAGCCAGACCCTTTTGTCCCTGTCTTGGGCCTGGGAAAGAAGGAAAAGGGTACATTATGTTTTGAAAAATCCTTTTCTCATCCACCCCACCCTAAACTCTTTGCTTACTTTCCTATTCACATCCCTGCCCCTTCTTAGGCATACAGATTCCCATGTGTATGGCAGCAAAATTCCCAGGTTTAAGAGCTCAGTTTCCTGAGGCAATAAGAAGACTCTGTATTGTCTCTGGTGTCAAACATAGGAGGACTATCTGAATGCAGAAACAATCATCCCTTTCCAAGATACTCTTCATCCTCATTTCTTCAAAATCTTTTAACCTTGGAATTAACTAAACTATCCCATTCTAAATATGAACTAAAATGAGTGATTTGGCCTTTTGACCTAAACATGATAATTCCAACATTGACTAAGAAAAAGTAGGAAGCAGTTAAGCAAAGTTCCAAGAGAACTAGGCGTTAACTAATTAGTTCCTATCTTGCTCCCTTGTTGTTTCCCAACTAGGCCTCAAGTTCCTCCCATCATCAGATTTTCTGGCTTCACAGGAAGCATTTATTCTACTCATGATCCAAGGAATGATGAACTCTATCCCCATCTGTATTGATTTCTTTTCCTCTCTAAAAAAGATGGAAGACTATATCCTCATACAGAAATCTTCCAATTAGTTATGAACAGGAGAAGTCCCAGCATACTGGAGGAGGGCAAATGTCCCCATCTTCAAAAACAGGAAAAAAGAGGATCCCAACAATTATCGTCCAGTTAGTCTGACATCAATACCAGGGAAGATTCTAGAGCAGATCATTAAACAGAGAGTCTGTGAACATGTAGAAGGCAATGCCATAATCACAAAAAGTCAACACGGGTTTCAGAGAAACACGTCATTCCAGACTAATCTGATCTCCTTTTTTGATAAAATTGCCAGCTTGGTAGATGAAGGGAACACTGTGGATATCACATACCTTGAGTTCAGTAAGGCCTTTGACAAGGTTCCCCATGACATTCTTGTAAACAAGCTTGTAAAATGTGGGCTAGACAAGTTAACTGTTCAATGGATTTGTAGTTGGTTGACCGGCTGAACCTAAACGGTGCTCTGCAGTGGCTCCTCTTCATCTTGGAAAGATGTGACCAGTGGGGTGCCACAGGGTTCTGTCCTGGGCCCAGTGCTATTCAACATCTTTATCAATGACTTGGATGAGGGAATTAGGGGCATACTTATCAAATTTGCAGATGACACCAATTTAGGAGGAGTAGCTAATACCCTAGAGGACAGGACCAAAATTCAAAATGACCTGGATAGACTGGAGAGCTGGGCCAAAGCTAACAAAATGAATTTCAGTACGGAGAAATGTAAGGTACTGCACTTAGAGTGGAAAAATGGAATGCATAGATATAGGATGGGGGAGACCTGGCTGAACGAGACTATGTGCGAAAGGGATCTAGGAGTCCTAGTAGATCACAAGTTGAACATGAGCCAACGGTGTGATCCGGCAGTTAAAAAGGCCAATGCGATTTTGGGCTGCATCAATAGAAGTATAATGTTTAGATCAAGGGAAGTGACAGTGCTGCTCTATTTTGCCTTGGTCAGACCTCACCTAGAATACAGTGTCCAGTTCTCGGCACCACAATTCAAAAAGGATATTGACAAATTGGAGCGTGTCCAGAGAAGGGCGATTAAAATGGTGAAAGTTCTGGAAACCATGCCTTATGAGGAGAGACTTAGGGAGCTGGGTATGTTTAGCCTGGAAAAAAGATGGTTAAGAGGTGATATGATAGCCCTGTTTAAGTGTTTGAAGGGGTGTCACATTGAGGATGGAGCAGGCTTGTTTTCTGCTGCTCCAGAGACTGGAACATGGAGCAATAGATGCAAGCTCCAGGAGCAGAGATTCCACCTCAACATTAGCAGGAACCTTTTGACAGTAAGAGCTGTTTGGCAGTGGAACACACTCCCTCTGAGCGTGGTGAGCTCTCCTTCCTTGGAGGTCTTTAAACAGAGGCTGGATGGCCATCTGTCGGGTATGCTTTGATCAGGAATTCCTGCATGGCAGGGGGTTGGACTGGATGGACCTCGTGGTCTCTTCCAGCTCTACAATTCTATGATTCTATGATCACAATCAAGCACCCTCTCAGTCCTCAGTCAAAAGAGGTGTAGTTGGTATTGACATGAAATAGGGGCTTCTTGATAACAGCATCATGGTTGTGGAATTCATTCACAAAAGAAGTGGATTTTTTTTTTTTAAAAAAATGGGCATTCCTATTTATTTATTTCTATGAGTTTTAACTTTACCAGTGTCACTGCTGTTTTAATTTTGTTGTTTTCATAGAGATTTTTGTAGCTGTTTTTATCTTATTTATTTTCATAGTGGTTTCAGTAGCTGTTTTAATGTTGTTTCATTGTACTGTTTTTTCCCCCTCCCAAAACCACATCAAGGTTATAACTTGATGAAATGAACAAAAAAAGGGGCAGCAGAATAGCATGTATGTTTTTGAGGTCATCAGACCCTTTTCAGCAAGCAAGGTATTGCAAAAGGCTAGGTGAGAATAGGATGAGAAAGGAGAGGCAAAAAAGCAAAAGTGGACTTGATCGCTAGGCTGTTATGCTCCCATTCTGTTTTTGTTAGCATACCTACTCCCCCCTCCCTATAATATCTCATAAATGGAAATATTGGACACTTCAAAGGGGTCAAGTAGGCTTAATCCTAAAAGAGGTCAAGTGGAGGTCACAAGGGCCTGGGAAGGTGTCTCAGAAATATTTTTAGCAAGCAAGTCCAAACTAGGATTAAGTGGAAGCCCCTGGTAAACACTGCCTTAAAGTAAACAAGCCATTAAGAAGGCATATGCTAATCCTTTCTTGGGCACCTCAGCAATGAGTCATTCAGTCAAACAATTAAGTGACCATTTCCAAATCTATTCCTATAGAAATCGCTCCTTTACCCCCTACATGACCAACTGTTAAGAGGTGGCTGCAGAACCATCAATATTTTGTCTTGCTGGAACCAAAGCAATCAGTTGAGTTTCATTCCCTTTGTCTATCCCTTGGGAAAGCCATCCAGGCTTTGTCATAACCAGAGTATCCCTTCAGGATATGAAACAGGGTATAAATATCCCAGCCCAGACCCCAGCAAAGTGTGCCACAGACAGACACCGGCATTCTGTGCCACCCTCATGCACTAGTCTGAGCCTCTTCACTGCATGGAACTCTACTCTTCAAGACTGGTAACAATAACCCTATATTCCCCAAATCTCTCCCTCTATCCAGTGTTTCTGCCTTACTCCTTTATAGCCTTGTATGGTTCTCAGGAATGTATGTTTTGTGTGAGTTCGCTTTGTGTTATTCCAATAAAAATACTTTATTTCAGTTTAAAATTGGAGTGCTTTCTACAGTTAGTACTGGTATACATAGGTGAAAAGATCCCCAAAGTTACCTACCTCTTGCAGACTTCCATTTGAGCTAATATTTTCCCCAGATTTTGGCATCACGGGTGGGGTTCTAAAGCACCTCCACCTCTTAGGGTAACATTTCGAGTTGTGATGGCGATGTCCAAATATGTCTCTAGTGGCAGCTGTTGGCTCTAATGTTAATATGACATTAAATCTGCTCCAGGTTTTAATCTTTACTTGAAAGGAGTGATCCATGGTGCTGGATCATTTTCCCAAAAGAGGCTCAGCACTTTGCACAGCTCCTTCAAAGTTTAGGCAAAAATATGGACCAGGTTCATCAGGCCACTAACCTGCTACCATGTGTGGGCCTTACAGGTTATGCACTTATGTTAGGTTGCAGCCAAATGGCCACTCTATTTGCTGAGAACAAAGAAGCAAGTGAATTTGTGGTCCCTTGTCATTACGGACACAAAGTTAACTCAAATTTGTCTCTATCCTGTATGCAAAAACATACATGAAGCTCTCAGGCTTCTTGACAGCTTCTTGATAGACAGAGAACAAGCAACCTGAAAACATGTGTGCTATTTTGTCAGGAGCAGGGTGGCATAATAACAGGGATGCAAATCTTTGCCTGTCTCTCATATTTGAAAAACAACTCCTTTTCTTAAAAAAAACTAATTTTCTTAGCATATGAAATTGTTTTGTGACATTTTGTGTGAACAGTTTCTGAGCAAACTTCATTTGCTGTATACATTTTTAAAAAGCATAAACCTTCAATAGTCCCCCCCCCATCTTTTTGAGCAAGGAACCTGCCCTTCATTGCTTGCTCTCCCTCTCTCTCTCTCGCTCTCACTCTCTGCGTGTGCGTGTGAGAGAGATAGAGAGAGATCCAGACTGAGAGAAGAAAAGAGAAGAGATTTGCCTCACAAAGGGAATAGTTATTAGTTTTGTGCAGAAACATATTGCTCAAATTTCACAAACTCTGATCAAAAACAACAACAAAACCCCAAAGACCTCAGTTGTCTCACTCTTGTTCAATGGGGTTATTGATTTTCCAAAGGGGGTGGTGTGTTGCAATGCCTTTTTCAGCAGGCATGAGATGAGATTTGTGGGGGATATAGTCTACACATCCCTACCAACACAAATATTACTTTAATATGGAAGCTGTGGCTTTGGGGGGTTTTTTGGGGGGGGGTCCATCTTTTTCTTTTTTGATCCACACAGCTGCTCTGCCTTCTGCATTGATTGTATTGTTTAAGAATTGTGTTTTTTATTGTTGTGAATTGCTCATGGATGCCAAAAAGTAATATAAAGGTATTTGTATAAGAGAAAATATAAGAAATAAAATACCATTTTTAAAGAAGGTGTGTGCCTACATCTAAGGACCAATGACCTTTCTTTGTGATTAGTATTTAAATGAAATTGAATCTATGGCCAGGCCATCATGACAGCTCCAGTGTCTGAGCAACCAGTAATGATTTTTTATGTCTTTGGACCTCACTTGTCCTTTTATAGTTTTGTCTTTGTATTAAACAAGAACTCTGGAATGTATAGATTAAAATGAATACAAACCTAATGTCTTTACATGAAATTCAGAGTTGTACAGACTGAGTGGTATGCTGTGGATTTAGAAAAGACCTCCTAAGCCATACTGAACATGTATGAAGAAACTGGTGAGACTGAAGTTAAAGGAGATATTGCCTCATGGGTTGAACATTTTGGGTTGCTGAATCTTTGTCAGTAGGATTTATTGGGACATAAAACCCAGGAAATCCATAGTCTCAGCATTAGCAGTAATGGTCTGGGTTGGGGCAGGGAACCTGTGGCCCTCCATGTGTTACAAGTCCCATCAGCCATATAGCCTGGGGTGATGGTAGTCCAGCAAGACTCAAATTGCTACTGAATGGAATGAAACTGCAGCAGGGTCAGTATGTTCCCTAGGATCTGAAATTACAATGGGTTAGTAAACGTTCAAGGGATTGAAAAAATTGAGGAATGAGAGCCTTTGGACGTCTAGGTTGAAATGATAATGTTGCCATCATCTTAAAAAAATGTTTGACAGTCATGAGCAATGCACTGGAATTACTTGCTGTTAAAGTTAGTTGCATACACTTACGTCCTTCTAGTTTTCTTTTCATTTTGCTCCACTCTGTTAATGAGCCTCTCGAATGCAGTATGTTCATTTTTAGTCACTTATTATTATTCTGTCATTCTGGTACTTCAGTTGACATCAGTACTTCAGTACCTCTCCCTGTGCATACTTAAACTATGGAATTTATTTCCACAGGAAGTTGCAACAGCCACCAGCATGGATGGGGATTAGACTAATTCACGGCAGATAAGGCTATCAGTGGCTGTCAGTGGCTATCAGATACTAGCCACATCTAGTATCAGAGGCAATGTCTTTCTCAGTTGCTGGAGGACGTAAGCAGAAAGATGTTCTTGCATTCATCTCCATGCATCTGAGGAAGTAGACTAAGTCTATGAAAGCTTATGCTATGTATTTTTCTTCGTTACTCTGCAAGGTTCTAAAGATCCATTTGCATACTCATCTCCTATTTGTGAACCTCCTGCAGGTATCTCATTTAAAAAAAAATGAACTAGTTTTGCAATGAATAAAATGTAAGTGTTGAACTCTCCCTTTATCTTGTGTGCTGTTGTTATATTGCCAAGCTGGTGTGAGAATGACTACTTGGTGGCAGATTCTTAAAGGACAGGGTGACTTTAATGTCACCATATCATGGGGTTTCCTGTGGTTGAGAGTGTGTGACTTGCCCAAGGTTATCCAGTTAGTTTTCATGTCCAAGCATGGTCCCCAGAGTTATAGTCCAACCCTCAAACCACTATGCCCAGATGAGGGTTAGACAACGAGCCCTTTCACTATTCAAAATTATAGTGCTATGATTCCACTTCAATTGTCATGATAAACATCTGGTCGAATCCTGGGACTTGTCAATTAGGGATGGGTATTTAAGCCAAAGAGCTGTTCTGGTGCCAACCTAAATATCAGACAACCTAAATATAGCATTACAGGGATGCCAGGAAATCACTAAAGGGCTTGATTTTCAGATGACAGTGTCCTTTCTAGTTATGCTCCCGTGCTGCTTCCATTTAGCCAGCAGTTCTTTTTATTGATGGACTAAGCCACCAATAGGTCGCCCGTTCTGTTTCTGTAACAGAATGATGGTCATCTGCAAAGGTGCCTTGTTATGCTGATGCGATGTCAGCCGCAGTGGGAGGTCTGTGTCGAACACTTCTGGGTGATTTGGGGGAGATCTGGGCACAATCTGGGGGGAGATCTGGGGGGACATATGGGCGGTGATCTGGGTGGCAATCTGGGCAGCAATCTGGGGGGGGGCATGAGGGATCACCAGATCACAGCCCAGATCACCCCCAATCATCCCCAGATCACCACCCAACTCACCCCCCAATCATCCTCAGATCGTCCCCAGATCATGCCCAGATTGCCCCCAATTGCCTCCTGATTGTCCCCAGATCATGCTCAGATCACTCTCAGATTGCTCCCCAATAACCCCCTCCCAACCGTCCCCAGACCACCACCCCAATCACCCCCAGACTGGACTGATTATGCAATTTCCCAGCTCTCCTCTTCTCCCGAGAGCAGCCACAATTATAATCCAGGAAGTAAAAGGAGCTCTGTTAGAGCTCCGTTCACTCCTGGGAAGAATGGACATGTCAACAAGGTAGGTCTGAAGAGTTTTTCTTTTTTCCATTACAGGGATGGGAGAGGGGCAGGAAAGGAGATTGCAGGATGCAAATGCTTTTTTTGTTCCCTTCTGATAATCTCCTATGACTAAGTAGTTCTTTAAATCTCCTAGATTAACTAAAAATACTCCATTCTGTAACTACTGCTTCCTATTTCTCACATTGCTCTGTGTTTAATAAATTCTCACATAATGAAGTTACTGAAACTAATTTGGGACGTTATCTTTACATCGAAGCTGCAGTTTAAATGTCCTTTATTACAAATAGAGTTGTCAGATGGAAAACTGTAGAGAGCTCATGTACCTATAATAGTAGTATGGAGGAGGGGATTTCAGCAGTTGTTGCTTGTCACTCAACCAGGTAACAAGCTGAAATTCTCTCTTCTACATATACACTAAAGTTACCCTTAAAGATACAAGCATAACGGTTTGGGGCAGGAGCCATCTCCAGTTTTCATCCTGGCAACCCTAATCACAGAACATGCTGCTGAAAACAGTGAGGTAGTAGTTTAGAATTGTAGCACCCATGCCAGGTATAATGTAGCCTGTAAACATTCTTATTAAATACGTTGTCCTAAAATAGATAATTAGAATGCAAAAAAATTAAATAATGTAAACATTGAAAGCATTATGACTGGTTGTCTTCCCTTTATGTGATTTAAATTCAGCTGAGCCAAATAGATTGGAAGACAGAGATAATTAAATTCCTCAGTGATGTGGGCATCATGTGCCAAATACAAGCCTAAAGCTAGATTTCCTAGTGGCATTATAATCCCCCGAAAATACTGTGTGGGTTGTATATGTAGCAATTTATGCTATGCAAAGAGCTTCCAAACTAAATTTTTGCCCTCTAATTTAATGCGGGAGTTTTGCTTCCAAATCACTTTTAAAGTCTTCCAGCTGCACATTTTCTGGGTTTATGATCTCTGCATTGCTTTTTGGTTCAATTAAATAAGAAAGAGGAAGGGAGAGAGGTAATTCAAACATAAAATAGCAAAGGGCGTCTTCCTGGGAATCATTGAGAACTCTCTATAAGCCACATAAATAGTCTTCTAGATTGCCTTATAGAGCTGGGGGGAGGGGGGAGGAACAAGAGCATATACATTCTTGCTCAATAATCATGGATTTAACAAATGATACTGAATGTGTGCTAGGAAATTATGATCCTGTTTGATGCTCTCCATCCCTTGACCTTTGTGTGAGCACTGGCCCTACCCTGACCTCCATCCATTATGTGGGAGCTGATAAATGTGCATACCAGTGAAGGAGTAGGGATTTTCTGTATGACCAGAATCCTGGAACTCTCCGTTACTTATTACATTGAAGGTGATTCACACTTACAGAGACACAGTTTGGACCTTTCTCTGGAGGTCCTCTGGATACAGATGTTGGATATATTGACATGATCCTCTCCATTTGCTCACTATATATATATATATATATATATATATATATATTATAAAAAGTCTCTACTCTCACATTTAAAATGTCTAGATTTGCCTGTATATGGAGAAATAGCCACCTCCAAATCACTGAGGGAATCAAGATCCAGCAAAGGCTTTTCAGTTGACAGAAATGACTGGGAACCTTCTATGATTCCCTCTGAATCTCCCAGTGCCACCTCACACGCTGTCAAAAAGGGTCCCACTAGATGGAAGTTACTTATGTTACTTAAAAATAAATATAATGCTGAAGCTCTTCATAACTGAATAGTAGTAGAGTGAAGCTGTGGGATCCAGGGTGCTATCCTACCACTGCACAGTTATGAGTGGTTTCAGCATGTCATTATATTGATTCACCCCAGGTGAAAAATCACCTGGAAGTAATTTTTCCAGGTCTGCTGTCATAGGGTTGCCAAACTGAAAGTTGGAGATGGATCCTATACTTTTAATAGTTTTGCACAAAAGGGAATTTCAACCAGGTAGCAGACACTCAACCAGGGAACAAGCAACCCTGCTGGAATTCTCTTTTGCATAATAATGAAAAGTACAGGAACCATTTCTAGTTTGCACTCTGGCAACCCTAGCTGCCAGTGCAGCATGGGAGATAGTGCTGGAAGTTGCAATGAGAACTCAAGAAAGTTCCTGCCCTATCCCCTTCCTCCAGCACCTGTGGAATTCCAATGTGTGCAAGTTTGCATCAGACCCAGTGGGCTAAATCCAGTTGTTACCCTCACTAGAGTAGACCCATGTAATCAATGAGTCTTACATAGAAGTTAGAATCATAGAATTGTAGAGTTGGAAGAGACCACGAGGGCCATCCAGTCCAACCCCCTGCCACGCAGGAAATCTTGATCAAAGCATCCCCGACAGATGGCCATCCAGCCTCTGTTTAAAGACTTCCAAGGAAGGAGACCCCACCATGCTCCGAGGGAGTGTGTTCCACTGCCAAACAGCTCTTACTGTCAAAAAGTTCCTCCTAATGTTGAGGTGGAATCTCTGTTCCTGGAGCTTGCATCCATTGCTCCATGTTCCAGTCTCTGGAGCAGCAGAAAACAAGCTTGCTCCATCCTCAACATGATACCCCTTCAAATACTTAAACAGGGCTATCATATCGCCTCTTAACCATCTTTTTTCCAGGCTAAACATACCCAGCTCCCTAAGTCTCTCCTCATAAGGCATGATTTCCAGACCCTTCACCATTTTAGTTGCCCTTCTCTGGACATGCTCCAATTTATCAATATCTTTTTTGAATTGTGGTGCCCAGATTTAAGTTGGAGTTAAGTTGATTTAACAAAACACATTGATTCAATGGGTCTATTCTAGTGAGGGCTAAAACCTGGGTTTAGCCCATTGTGTATCAGACATTTACCCTAGGATAACTTTAATTTCTCCCCACATGATAGGAAGATAGACCATAGGAGCATAAGAAGTTGAATCTGACTTACTCAGATATGGGCAGTTGCTACAGCTGAGCACCCAATCTATGCTGAGTTCAGTATTCTGGTGTGTTAGTAGTGATATAGCTAGCTTAGTTCTAGGGACTCAGAAAAATATTAAAAGATCTGACTTAAAAAATAAAAATAAAAAATTGGACCTGCCAAACATGTAAGTATACTAGAATGTATTGTGAGTGAAAACACATACAGTACTTTTCAGAATTTTGCAGTCAGATTCACCACTAAAAAATGAGTACCTTTAGGAAAAATGTTCACCAAAATGAATGTAATGGAGGAAAGTACAATCAGACCCCCTGTACCCACAGAACCAATATTTGCAGTTTCACTTATCCATCGCTTAAAAAAAAAATAGGGACATACCATAGAGTCATGCTCGAAAATGCCTAGAAAGGTGTCTTTTCTAGGCATCTTCTAGGTCCTCCAACACAACTCTATTGTATGTTGTACCAGAAATCCTTTATTTTAATACTGTTCTCTATTATTTGTGGTTTTCTGGGAACCAAACCCCTGCAGATACTGGGTTTCCCCACACACACACACCAACTATATACATAAAACTGCATTATATCATAGGGGAAAATACTTGCTTGAAAGTTTGAACAGTAGAAAACGTCCATAGAACATATGTATTAGAGGGAAAGCACACAAATATTTTAACAAATTTTCATGGTGACTTTTTTGGGGATAAATTTCACCCACTTGCAGTTGATGAAATGAAAATTGCACAGAACAAATCTATATACATTTTGACCATCCATTCAAACCATGACAGAGAAGCTGTATGTCAAATAGACTGCTAAAAACCTGTAGCTTCCATGAGTTCAAATTAGGATCATGGAAAACAGCTTCAAAGAAGCATTCACCTCCTTTTTCAAAAGAGAGACATTTTGGTTGGTAGATATTTATTCTATGAGAACATGTTCAAAGCCATGTTAAAGCACACACACACACACCTCAGAGTCTTATCTATCAACACTCAGTTAAGTCAGCTGTAGACCCAGTACTAATGCCAATTTAAAAATGTCATCCCATTTTTGGATGGTATCCAACACTACAGAGATTTCCTGCAGAAAGGAACTTTATGAACTCTGCAGATGGACTATGGAAGCAGCTGTAATTCTCCTCTTCCAATAATACTCCTCTTCCAATAATATACTCTCAGTCTACAATGACAAAGTTTGGCTTTGGTTGGATAACCTCCATGATCCTTTCCTCAAGGGTTCAACAAAGCATAGTATATTAAACTCGCTCACACATTTGCAGCAAACCTGCTTCCTTCCTCCAGCTTGTCGTCTCCAGTGGAGTTCTCCACGACTCCTAATTTGATATGTTGCTCACCTTGTTACCACTCATCTCGTTGGCCTATTTTCTCTGTGCTTTCAGACATTTTATGCATGATTACTTATGTCTTGTTCACAGATAGTTTCTTGGTCTGCCAGAAATCTTGTCTCCATACCAGACTCCATTTCCCATATAAAACATTCTAAATTCATTTCCACAACATTTTCTCCCAGCAGGGAACCAAAAGAAAGAGGCAGTGTGAGCAATGAAGCCACTGGGTAAGAAACAAAGGTTGCCATCCAGAGGTACTGAGGTCCTATTTGGGAAAAAAATATTCCTCATTGTAACCAACCTTACTATTTTTTATGCCACACAGGACCACTTTGCTCTTTGCATATTTTATAGCTGTGCACCTTACATATACACCTAGTGTGTGATGTTATGTACTGGCTTTAGCAAAACATTGGTGCCCTCCCTGTACTTGGCATGCAGGGAAAAGTGCTGCCTCCCATGCAGATGGCAGAGCCACAGATGGTGGCTTTCACCTGGATACTCGAACAATGAAGACTGGAGTCCATGTCCACTTGTCCTGTTACCCACATTGTGTGGGGGTCCACGGGGACCCTCTAATGTCCTAATATTAATTTGGGGGAATTTAATTAACTCAACTTGGCATGTGATAGGCCAGACAATGCCAGGCTCTTGTGACCTATGTATACCGGTAGTAACAGAGAAGACTCCAAGCCAAAATGTGCAATTAAATTATCTTTATTAGAGATTAACAGTAGCAGCATTCACACAAATACTCAGGCTTCAGGCAATCACACAAGGCTAATAAAGCAAGTAGTAAGTATTTGGATAGATGACTAGAGTGAGGGGATGATGGATGATACGTTACTTCCCAGCGGAGTGGAGATTCGTGCAGTAGAAGATTCTCAGAGATTCTGGAGGTCTCACAGCAAACCAGCAGCACAGATATAGGAGGAGGAACTGGGGACATTTTGGGGGGAATTTTGGGTGATATTTATATCTGATAATTCCCCTAAAGGAATAGGATTTTGAGTGGAATACAATGTCTCTTGGAGATTCCCAGGACTAAACAAAGGGTGTTCCACAAGAGTTAACAATAGTTAATGGTCAATGTATTTAGAAATGAATAGAGGCAGACAGGACCTTTAAATAGGTGTTACGTTCTGACCTAAGTATATGCTTGGGGAATTTCCAAAGGCCCTTCCTTTGGTTATACAAAACTCCAACCTTGGTATTGTGGGATCCCTGGTTTACTTGATAACCAAGTGGAAAGCCAGATGAAGCCAAATTATTAAATGATAGCTGTACCAGACGTAACATATGTCCGTGGTGCATTTAGGGTGAGTGGCTCTGTTGCCCTGCCCCCGCTGCAACTGCCACTGCCAGTTGAATGCCTGGGTTTCATTGTAGTGGCAGCAGGGGTGATGGGTCAATGATGTGACCCCCTGGGCAAAAGTTGGTCTATACCCCCCATGCAAATTCCCTGTCCACCTCACAATCCACTCCTGCCACTCAATCTGCATCTACACCCCCAGACTCACAAGAGCCCGTCCCACCTCTCACTCCCTCAGCCAGTCACCACCCACATGTAAAAAAGTGTAATATTTTTTTTCCAAAAATAATACCATGTAGCTGGACCTTTTGAAAGGAACACTGCTACTCCAAGCTCCTGCTGCAACCACAGCTTGAAACTCCAGCAGGGCACATAACAGTGTATGTTATGCCAGGCACACCTATACTAATACAATTACACCAGTGGCTCTTAACCTTTTCTTTACCAGAGACTCACTTTAAATATCTTTGACCCACTTTCACACACAAAAAAGCTTACAGATAGTGATGTTCATCCAAAATATCTGGAAGTCTTTATCTTCAGTTTCAGTATAAACAAACACAGTATATACACAGAAAACCTCATTAACAAACTCAACAGCAACATTCCTCTTCCTCCACAACACCAACCCACACACAATGCATCATTTGCTTTGGCTATATAGGAGTTTTGCTAGTCACCCCTCTGTCTAGTCACAGATGTGAACAAATCCACTTCAGCTGTGCTAGTCTGTGGTCTGTTGCGCCAACATTTTTCCTTTTGCAATTAAACCAATATTACCCTGACAGAAAGAGGAGGGAAAGGGCTCAGGTTTTGGGGTGTAGAAGGGGGTGAAGAACAGAGAAAGGGGGGGAAAACCTACCCTCCAAGCTAGGACAGGAGGAAAAAGAAGAAAGAGGGTGGGGGATGCATAGAAAGCAACATCATTATTTTCTCCCATGCATGCATATTAAGAGAGCAAGGGGATCTGGCTGAGTATTTAATTACTGCAGCTCAACAGGCAAAGATGTGGTTATAGGCCAAGGAGGTGGTGGTGAAAAGCACCCTCAAGCTGCTGACTGGCTGGCCAATGGACCACAATGATTGGTTGGGCATGTCTCCTAAGTGGCCAATCAGCACACTGGGAATGGCAAAATACCCAAGAGAATTATATTATAGATAGCCCGTTCTTTGATATTCCAAGATGGGGTCTATCAGGGTAGGTAATAGTTTCTCACAGTGTGCTGGCTGGAGAATCCCATGGAGAAAAGAACAGAAGGCAGAAAGATTTGTTCTGTGGGGGCAGCGTATTGGTGGGTCCCCTAAGGCGACAAAAATCAAGGCAGCCCATAACCAGATGGGGGATAAACAGCTAATGAGATAGCAGCTCACCTGGGATTATATGAACACCTGTGGGAAAAATAATATATTGAAGGCAGCAGAGGGCTTGTGAACACTGCCTGCATTGTTCACTACTCTACTTCTTTGTAAAGAATGCTATGAGTTTGGTGAGGAAGACCCAGCGCATCATGAGTCTCACCTTGACTGACAGGAGCCAGAGGACTGTGGGCTATTTCCACAACAGCCACAGGAGCACTGTTCCTTTTTATTGGTTTTTTAGTTCCTATTGTTTGTTGTTGTTGTTGTTGTTGTTGTTGTTGTTGTTATTGTTTGCTTCTAAGTTTGTTCAGAAATCTGTGACTTCCAACTGCAGTAACTCAGCTTTGACTGCATATCTGCCTTTGTGTTTCAGTGCAGCAAATCAGTATGGAACCTGGCTGAGAATCTTCTGGGTTTTTTTCTGCCAGCTTTCCTTGGCTAAATCCTGAGGCTGTGACTGCCTGTTGCTTAAAAACTGCTTACAGTTAGTAGCTTGCCTGTCTCTTTCTCTGACTCTCTGTATCGTTTTGCCTGACCTTCTAATGACAGAGCAAGGTAGCAAGGTCTGGCCAGTGTCGAAGCATTTGTTTAAGGCTTACTCCCATCTGTTGCTCCCTGTTTTTTCCTTCACTCTATGAGCCTTTGCATCACTACCTTCTCAATCCGTGAGGGGTTCTTAATGTGCTGTGCTCTCCACATTTCCCCAAATGGTGGAAGGTCTCAGGGGAAGTACTGCCCACCATGATTTCCTCTGGGGCAAAGAAAACCAGACACCCTAGATCTGAATATCATGGGCAAAGTGTGGCCTATAGGGATGGGTAAAGTGTGGCCCACAGGCTGAATACAGCGCCCCCCCCGAGCTGGCTGCATGGCCCTCCAGTATTAATTTCTTCTGGGGAGGGGAATGCCCTAATATTTGTCCCCAAATGATTTCTGGGGGAGAGGGAGCACTTTCACCACATGAGGTGGAAAGTGGTCCATTTTAGGCCCAGGAGAGGCCTTTTTTAAACAGGAAACAAACAGGAAGTGACTTATTTCCTGTTGTAAAAAATCCATTTATTTATTTTATTTATCCATTTATTAGAATTGAGTTATACTGTTTTTTCCCTAATGGGACTTGTGTATATCTGTTCCTGCTATTAGGGAACAGGCCTCTCCCTGCCTTAAAATGACCCGTTGAGGCCCCAAAACACAGCAAGAATGCCCCCTATGTGCTCAAGAGGGCATTTAGAGACATTTGGAAAAGAACAGGATTATTTGCCAGAGGCTACAGTGGGAAGTGCAGCCTGGCAAGGTCTGCTAGGAAGTCTAATCCAACCCCCTCTACTCCAGCACTTGCCCACCCTGATGGAAGAGAAGAGGAACAGTGCAACCACTCCTGGCTGACTAGGATGTTTAAATTATTACACTATTGAGATGTAATATTATTTTAAGAGGCATTTGTGCAAAAATCCATCCAGGGAGCCTGTTGATAACTACTAGAACTGATGGCTGTCAACACAGGTCATGATTTGTTTGTTTATTCTGTTATTTCACTAAAACTTCCCTTAGAAATGTTGTTACTGTGTGACACAATCTGGGTAATTATGGTAATTTGAGCATGGCAGCTTAGAGGAGTCAAAAGCAGAGCTTTTGCATTCAGTGCCTGAAATCTCTCCCCAGTCACCCAACCCCCATTTCCATGGGTTGCAAACAGGTCAAAGTGTGAGCATTCAACTACAGTTCTCCAGTGTAAATGTATTGCCCTTCTACAACAGCTGCCTTCTTTACTAGCACCCAAAGGCATGTACATAAATTTATAGAGAGTGTAACTGATAAAGAACATAAGCAGAGGCAAGTAGCAGGCATTCTTAGAAGGCATCAGAGACTTGTGGCATTATTACGGCCGGTGTCACACACCCCACCGACGATGTCACCTGTTGTAGTTCAGCTTCTCCGCACCCACCTAGTGCTGGCACTGTCATAGTCACTATAACACACCTGTTCCCCATAGAGAGGTTCTGCATGTGCATGCTTGCTTGCCTACCTTAGCTGGGATGACCGTCATCTTTCCTGTCTCTGTTAGACATCTCCTTAATAACACTCAAGGGAGATTTCCAGATGTCAAGGGAATCATCTCGTAATAATCACATCCCATTCTGGGCTGTTAACCAGTTAATCTGCCTAAGAAAGGAGGCACTGCTGTTGTTTATAACAAGAACAAGGAGATTATAAGGCTACAGATAACAAGTGGTTAATATTCATTTTACTTAGAAAAAATGGTAGATTTCTAGTTTCTCTTCCCTAATAGCAGGGATGAAAAGGAGTAGTCACAAATTTTGTCAGCCTAAATGAAAAAGAATGCTTTGACATACTAACACACCCCATCAAGGAAATGCCCAACTGCCACAAGTTTTTCACATTTGGGGACTCTTTTTGTGAAAGAATCACTTGCACAAAAAATGCATAAAACTACAAACATTTTGTGCAGGAAACAACGTCTTGCTTTCTGTACAAAATGTTGTGTTATTAGGTGGAGAGAAAGTGAAAGAGAAAATGTTTTCCATAAATGAATTATCTAAAAAAAAAGTCCTGAAATGTGAATGATTATTGGAAAATGTGCAAAAATTCCTGTGATTTCAACCAACAGGGATAAAGCATTTGAAATCCCTTATTTTTCTATCCAACCATGAAATTTGTGAAAATTTATGTCCTACCAAATACCCTGTCATCTTTCTTTATCCCCACCACAAAGACTGAATTAGTCTTCTTACTCAATTAGCCATCTCAGCTAATTCCTCCTCTGAAAGAATTTGTCTCTTCTGGAAATCAGTGTCAAGTCTGGCCAACAGTTTACAAGCAGGCCTTAATTTGAATTATACCTACTCCTGAGATGTTAACAGTTGGATTTTGGGAAAATAAGTAACAATCAATTGTGAGTCCCTTTTCTTCTGGATAATCACAATCAGTCCCTGCCCTTCAAGGGTAATGTCATCAGAATGTGGCTATGACATTAGTGTGACCAAATTAAGGACTGGAATTTTGACCCAAATCAAGCAGTAAGGACTTTAGCAGACTCAGCAAATTTGCCATCATACCGACGCCACATAAACGTGAAAGGGCACCCATTTTGCAGAACTTCATCCTTTCGCAATTATGTGATGTTAATAAGGTGTTCTTTTTTATTGATGGGCCAAGCTGTCAATAGATCAGCTGTGGTGTTTTTCTGGTGGAATTGCCTGCATATGAAACCGTGTCCCATTCTGCTGGTTGATTCCAACGTCAATGGGCGGTCACCACCAGAACACTTCTGGGAGAGAACATGAAAAGTAGGCATGGAACACTCTTTTTATGAACCTCCCCAGATTACTTGGAATTTTTAAAGTGTGTTTCAGTGCTTGTGTGTTCATTCTGTTTTTTGTTTTTTATTTTATCTGTTTTTCAACTTTTAAACATGCTTACATCTTCTCGTGAGAACTGCCGAGATCATGAACCTCAGAGAATGCGGAAGTACTGGGCTGCTTTTTCTTTTCATGTTATAATAAATATGATAATAATAAAATTTATTTATACCCCGCCCTTCTTCTAAAAACAAAACTTCCAACAATTAAAACATTATAATAATGACTAAAAACACTACCCACCCCCACCCACCCCCATAAAAAGACATTAAACACTATAAAATTAAAACCTTCTAACTAAAAACACATTAAAAACAAATATATACATAATTTTAAAAAGCCAGGAGACGCAGCTCCTGAGGCCGGGATCTAATCAGGAAAGGCCTGGCAAAAGAGATCTGTCTTTAGTGCTTTTTTAAAGCTACTCAAGCTCGTCAGCTGACGGATCTCGTTCGGCAGACCATTCCATAAATTGGGGGCAATTACTGAAAAGGCCCTCTGGGAGGTTGCAGACAGCCTAGATTTTTGTGGCTGAAGCAAATTCCTCCCAGAGGACTGGAATGCGCAGGGAGGATTGTATGGGAGGAGCCTGTTCCGAAGATAAGTTGGACCCAAGCCGTTTAGGGCTTTAAAGGTAATGACCAACACCTTATACTGGGCCCAGAAACTGATAGACAGCCAGTGGAGAGATTTTAATACTGGAGTTATATGGTCTCCCAAAATGTTCCCGAGACCACTCTGGCTGCCGTATTTTGTACCAACGGAAGTTTCTGGACCAAGCACAAGGGTAGCCCCATGTAGAGCGCATTGCAGAAATCTAGACGAGGGGTTACCAGCGTGTGCACCACAGTCTCGAGGTCCCTTACTTCCAGGAAAGGGCGCAGCTGGTGTATCAGCTGAAGCTGATAACAAGCGCTCCTGACCGTCGCATTCACTTGACTCGTCATCTCAAGCGATGAATCAAGGAGCACCCCCAGACTGCAGGAATGTTATTACACCGACATCTGATAAAAAGGGTTCTTTTGTTGGCATATCAATGATTTAAAATATGCTGGCAAAGAAACATTTTAGAGGGTCATCTGATAAAGTCCTAAGAGAGAAGAGGACTTAACAAAGGACAAATTATTTAGTATGCAGGAAAAGAATGTGAGAAGAAGATCCTCCTTCTGTTCCTCTTCCTATTGCAGTATATTGCCCAGCAATTTAAGAGATGTAGCAGAAAGCATATAACCCAGCCTAGTTGGCATCTGCTGGGAAAATGAAGTTATATACCCAGAGCAAAAGAAAAGCAAACTGATTCTGAAATGAAAGGAGGTGTAAATAGATTTGATGTACAATGGAAATGAGTGCCTACTGCCCAGTAATGATTAAATGTATATCGACTGGATCCAATGCTATTCTGAAGAGCAGCCTGTCTCTTATTACAATTTAATGAATCCAGAATCAATGCCATTCTTAGATTCATCTGTTGTCTGCATGGCAGTTTGGCAATGTCGCAGTTAATGTATAGAACACCAAAATCCAGACAAGTCAATTGTTTTTTAATCTCTTTGTCTCTCACTTTCCCTATATCTCTACTTTTTAACACCTCTGTATGATCTCTCTCTCTCTCTCTCTCTGACATACACACACCACTCCTAGTCAGTACCTCAATTCTTAATATTTTTGTTAGGATTTATAATATGTCAAGATATATAATATTGCATTTTATATAAGCAGTGGAAATATAGTATTAATTATGGGGAAATGTAGAATGATTCTGGAGGGAGGAGTAAAATAGCCTAAGAACATACCTTTAACAGAAAACATTAGCTACTGTGGTTAAAAAAAACAAAACTACCTTGCTAATGTTCAAGCCTCATGCCCTCATATCTTTTTTTAAAGGGTGACAATCTAAACCTGAAAGCCTGATGGATTATTTCAGACATTTCTCAGCTGTTTCCTTTATGAAATTCCTTAACAAATTTAGGTTGAGTGGTGTGGTGGGCAAAATATGGCCTTCTAGGTGTTGTGGGACTGCCACTATCAGCATTATTCACAACTGGCTATGTTGGCTGGAACTGCTGGGAACTGAAGTTCAAAAAACTTTGAGGGGGACACACTTTGCCCAACTCTGGTATAATGAGTACAAAACCAAGATTTTCTGACAGCTTAAATAGACAGTACACATCTTATTCAAATGTTTGTTACAGTAAAACAAATTGCCCTTCTTTTCATAAAAAGTGACTTCAGGAAGTGGCTTGCAGAAATTGGGCTGCAGGAAGGAGAGGGCACCAATCTCTTTTCCTACCTGAATCTTCTGTCCTCCATAGCCGCCCCCGCCCCCAGCAGTGTTTTCCTAACACAAGCACAATCCATACCCTGACTAAGGAAATGTTGTGTGTGGGGGGGAGTGGCATTTGGAAGATGAAAATGGTTAGTGAGAGAAGGTTTAAACTCCATCTCCCCTTGTTCTTTCCATTCCAAATACATCCCATCTGACTGTCCCATGGCACATGCTTGGATGTTAACTGTAGTTTGACTTGGTGAAAGTATAATATTTAATCACCTCAAAATCAGTGTGTTATTCATTAAGATTGTGCTGTACTAAAGGATATTGATATTGATATTGTGTGTGTGTGTGTGAGAGAGAGAGAGAGAGAGAGAGAGAGAGAGAAACCAAGAAACAAGCTGGAAATTAAATTTGTTCTTTTCATGAAGACAGACGATATTTTTACATTCTTCTAATGAAGCAGCATTTATCAGAAGCTCTATATTTGCAAAGCATTTTTTTCTCTGTGTATGGACACAAAAAAGATGAATGTCTGTGAACTTGGCACTATTTAGATTTTGTGATAATAGAGTCCATCAGCAGCAACTAGGAATCTGCAGTCCCATGTCAGCAGTGGGTATATCCTTTAACCCTCCTTCCTGTCTGACCAGGTCTCCACCTTTGCTTTGGTTTGTTACTTTTGTTTAAAATAAATAGCCAGGAGCTCTTAAAAATAATGAGTTACATTAATTACACTGTAATGTTTGAGCATTATCTGGAAAGGCAAAAAAAATTAGCACAAGTGTGATGACAGCTGTCCTTAAGTAATGCAGCCTTTCCCAGTCTTGGATTAGCAGGTATTGTCTGGGATTTAGGAGAATATCAGACAGGAATGAAAAAAATGTTTGTGTCCCACAATCTCCACTCCCACCCGTGCCCTATACCTGACTGGCCACAATCACCCTCCCCACTGCAGTTACCTTCTCTAATGTCACTCTGGCAGCCCAGGAATGAACGGAGCTCTAATGGAACTCCCTTCACTTCCTAGATTGAATTCCCACAGATTCTCACGAGAAGACGCAAGCTTGGGAAATTCAAAAATAAAAATAAAAATAACAGAAAAAAGTGAAAGCAAGCATAAAAACACACTTTAAAACATTAAAATAATCTGGAGAGGGTCATTAAAAAGTGTGTCGCTTACATGGATGTCCCAATCTCACCTGGAAGTGTTCTGGCAGGGACCTCCTATTGATGCTGGGATCTTGCCAGCGAAGCAGGGCACCTTGTCACACACAGACAAATCCATGACAGGAATGGAACAGGAGATCTATTGACAGCTTCTCCCATCAATAAAAAAGCAGCGCTGGCTGAACAGAAGCAGAACGGGTACATAATGAGGGGGGAACATCTTCTGAAAAGGGAGCCCTTTTGTGATCACTGGCGTTCGTGTAACACCACTTTTAACACGTCTGATCATCCCATCATCCATAGTTATTATCCACACCATCTGACCATGATGGGACTTGTATTCCCAACAATATCTCCATATCTTATGTAGGGGAAGACTGAATTAACTACCTGCATGTTTATTTTATGGATATATTCTGAAGTGTGAACTAGAAAGATCCATTCAAGTGACTGAGAGATAACCCAATGATGGCATTGATTCCAAGTTCATTAAGCTGGAAGAAGAGATAGTGCTGTTCTTCAGGATGTCATACTATCCAGCCAATATACACTGCTAATCATTACAGGACACTGATTTCCATTACACCATGCACCAAGCCCATTTATAGCTCCTCTCTTTTGTCAGATTTGTTTAGCTCTCTTTTTCTTTGGATATATATTTGATTTCCATCTCCCCGCCCCTCCCCGCTGCAGAAACTCAGCCATACATGGTTTTGTGTTTTTCACTGCAAATCTTCTAAAACCTGGTCTACACATTGCAAGGACAAAATGTTTCAAGTAAGTTTATCAGATGGATTTAGTAGTTTGCAAAGGTCACCAATGTAGTCTTGTCTTTGTGTTACACTCTTCTGGATAGATGCTGGATCCAATGCTCATTTCCTCTATTTTTAATGTGTCAGGCTGTGAGTATTGCTGCTTATGTGGCCATCATGACACCATCCACACAATAGGGGGGAAGTATCAGCAAGACCAGGGAATCCAAGGGTTTGCAAAACTACACAAAATTCTAGGGTGGGAATAAGTCATGACTTAGCTTGTATCTTAGAATACACTTAGAATACACATAGAATACATTACTAGGATGCTTTAGTGTTGAACCTCAGAGAAGTGCAGTAGAACTGCCTCAGAGAGAATCCTAAATACCCCATTAAACTTCATATCCCAGGATTCAATTGAGAAGGGGCAATGGCAATTAAAAGTTGTATCAAACTGGTATAATTGTGAAGTATTCATGGTCATAGAATGCAGACTAGCTGTTAGGAGTGGAGTAGGAAATTTGGTGGGAGGAAAAAAAATGGAGTGTCCTGAAAAAATGCTTGGTTGACTGTCAGGAACATTGAACTTCTATCATCATCATCATCACTATCTTTTCTATCCCCCCTTTCTCCCACAAGTGGGAGCCAAGGTGGCTAAAAAAAATACAAAAGTAAATATTGCATTAAAAATATAAAATGTTAAAAGAATTAAACAGTTTATAGGTTAAAAACATTGCATGGTAAAAATATTAAAATGAATTAACAACTGTATAAAAGACCACTCACAATCGTAAAAACCACACCACACTGCCTTACAAGCCCAGCCCTTGTCAGTTCATAAAACTGGAGGCATAAAAATGTTTTCATCTGCCGCTGGAAGGTCAGGTAGGATGGGATGATGAACTCAACCCTCGAGATTTTTTTTTCATGTCCAACTTGCATTTCCAGGGCAGTTTGTTGGGTGGGGAGATAGAGACAAGATTCCAATAAATCTCTGGATTAGTCTGATAAGCACACTTCTCCTGTGATTTGACTATCAATATTCATAGATTTTTTAAAAAAGATTATTTAACCCACTACCAGTAGGATTTTTTTTAAAAAAAACCAAACAAACAAAACTTGTATTGTGAGAGTTGTGAGGTATTTTCTGAGCCCAATGAGAATTCCACTGCACTGTGTGGTATAACAATGCCCTGTGTCCAAAAGAGTGATCCTGTGTACAGAATCAAGTGTCATCTGTCCAGATTCCCAGAATCAGAAAACCCAAGAGGGAAGAAATCAAAGAAAAATGGACAGATACAAAAAGGAATGAAAACCTATTTTTATTTTTCTCATTCCTTTTTTCATACAAGGGATACCTCAAATTGACAAGGTGTATTGCATTGCATTGTAGTGCATTGCATTGCTTAGCAAACCAATATAGTTATATTGTTGTGGTTGTTGTTAACTGCAATTGGCCCCATGGATGAGACATCTCCAGAACCTCCTGTCCTCAATCACCCTACTTGCTGGTTCAAGCCTGTGTCTTCCTTGATTGAGTTTATCCACCTAGTGTGAGGTTATCCTCTCTTGCTTTCTCCCTCCACCTTTCCTAGCATTATTTATTTTTCCAGTTAGCCATTATTTCTCATGATGTGTCCAAAGTAAAACAGCCTCTATCTAATCATCTTGGCTTCTAATGAGAGTTCAGGCTTGATCTGTTCTATGATCCATTTCTTTGTCTTTTTACTGACCACAGGATCAACACCATAGGGGACATTTTGTAAAGTAGGGATGGGAAATTGTGTAGCCCTCCAGAGGTTGTTGAACTGCAGCTCCCAACATCCCTCTGTTAGCAAGGCTGATACCCCACCTCCAAAGACCCACAAAATTGTAATATAAATGTGGTCTTCCACAGGGGAAGGCAGGTTGGTTTCAGAAGATGAGCTGAAAGCCATGCTTTGCCAATAGGAAGACTACGGCAAGTTCTAAATTGCAAGGGAAACCTCTACAGGTCAAAAGGATACCGTCTCCACTGTACATCCAAAAGGGAGATAATAAGTTGATGGAGCAATCCTTTGTGTGCTAGTTTCAAACATCCCTTCCTTAATCCCCCAACCTGAAGAGGAGGCAGCTCAAGCTTGTGAATCCAATCATTGAACTTTACAACACATTAGCAGCTTTAGAAACTCATTGTACAACCCTTGAAAGTTCCTGGAATCTATTGTTCTAAACCAGCAGGCTTGCTGCTCTTAGGAATTTTGGGTATAAATATTACCCTCAAAATCTGTTTCATTGCACACAGATTCCACTTCCAGGGGAAACTCTGTCACTCTGTGTTAGCCACTCCAGACTCATCCATCCACTCTGCCAGTTTGATCAACGAACTACGGACTACAAGACAAGTGTTGTATTTTCTTCAGAAATCTCCCTACCTATCCCTCTGGCAACCTCTCTTCTTCCATCCTAGTGATCTTGTGTGAATGCTTTCTGTATGAATGTGTGTGTGCTTGGTGTTATTATTTTACGTTTTTAATAAATATTATTGTTACTATTTCATCTTGTATGTGTGTGTGTTCAGAGTTATTAGGGGTATACAAAGGTGTTAAGATCCCCTTCCCTGTTGCCCCATTTCACATTGCTAAGTCAAATTGCTGCTAATTTCTCCAACATATTAGAAACTTGATATTTTCTTGGAATTTCCAAGACCTCTTTGGGTAACACCTCCCCACTGATGATGCTGGTTTGAACTGCTGACAGTTGTCCAACAATACCTGGGTAAGGAACTATGCTCTAAAGACATGCTAAGAGATAAAGGCACTGTGTGCCCTGATCAAAAGATTTTGGGCTTGCCTAAATGGTGAAAACACTCCTCACAGAATGTGAGGAGAATATGACCTGTCTTAATGGCATCCCCTATTGTATCACTGTATTCAGAAGGAGAAATGCCAAATATGCCATATCATCCACAGGAAAAGCCTTCATGGCTTTTCTGGAAGTTTTTTAAAAAACAGCAGGGGGAATATGCATTCCTGCTCATTGGGACAAGCAACTGAATTGACTCGCTTTCCCAAAGGAGCAGAAGTTGAAAGCTGATTGGCCAGATGAATGCAGGAGGCAGGGCTTGCTAATAAGGTAAGCCCCCAGAAATGCCATGTTTTTTTCACCTTAGCAAGCAAGTGCTAATGTGATAAAATGCCCCCCCTTTTCTATTAAGGTGAAATATTGCAGTTCAGCACCTTAGATATTTTTTTAAAAAACAACAACAACAACCCTATCCCGTGGTCGCAACTGGTGAGAACAAAAACATGAGTAATTCACTTGCAGCCTCCATCTTGATTCGCAGACATGCCTGTTTGCACATCAAACACAGATAGCTTCACATGCCTGTGATCTGCCCCCCCAAAACCCCCAAACCATTAAAACAAATTGCAGCTGCTGTGAGTTGCCTTTACTGCAGAGCAATCCACTTCTTTTTGCCTTGTATAGACAAACCCTTGGTTTGGACCCTGATTTAGCCATTTTGGAAAGCAGCATGACTTGTAACTCGAATCCAAATCTTTGGCCTGATCCACACTACAAAAATAATCCAGTTTGAAACTGGATTATCTGCCATGGCTCCTTCTTACTGAATGCTGGAATCTGTAGTTTTACAATGTCTTTAGCTTTCTATGCCAAAGAATGTTGGTGCCCCACCAAACTCCAAATCCCAAGATTCCATAGGAAGGAGCCATGGCAAATAATCCAGTTTCAAACTGGATTATTTGTGTTGTCTGGATTCATCCTTTATGTCCTCTGTGGACTACTAACTGAAATCAACAAGTGACTCTTTTTAAAAATTTCTTGGCAAAAATGGATGCCCTTTCTGAGGTCTGAAGACCATCAAATCCCCAAAGAATGGATGAAGAGGGTTGTAGAGGCTATAAAGTCCAATTTGGGCATAAACTTCTCTACATGTTTTCATTCTCTTGCCCAATTAGGCATGGTGCTGAAAAATGCAGGAGAAGCAAGTCACTATATATTTTTAAAAAGCAATGAAACAGGAATGGCTATTAATATTTTCAAGAGCAAAATAATTAAATAATAAAGTCAAGGAGGACATCTGATCCCTTCCCTCCCTGGAGCAGCTCTCTTCTGGATATTTCTGAATCATTAGTGATGAAAAGTTTGGTGTTGCTACTGCTTTTCAACAGGAAATGAGAGCGTCTGGCTCAGATAAGCATCAAGCTCACAATATGTCGGCCAAGCTATATGGTAATGGATGTTAAATGTTATTAAAACTAATATTATTGGAAAAACTGAAGCAACATGCAACTCTACCATCCTGTTTGATGTCCTGTTCCCACTACTGGTTCATTCATTAAGAGAAGCCCATTGTTCAGTTTAACAAAAGAAACCAATGGGGACATATCCACTTTTAAGCTGCTCCACTTCCACACACGCGCACCCCCCTCAAAGGTTCAACCCTCTTTTGTTAGGTCATTAGAAGATGGACAAGCTCTTCTGATCAACTTGATCCCAAATGGTAAAAAGAACCTGCTGTTGCTTTGACTTCTTCATTTTGGATTTTATCAGATGCACAAAACGAAAAAACGCACATATCAGACAATGTTGCCCTTTCACAGTTATGTCCCTGCCAAACCCCCATACTTTTTAATTGACAACTGAAGCCATCAATTGATCCCTCATGGTGCTTTTGTAATGGCATTGCCAGCGTGTGAAACCTCACATTTTTTCCCCTCATACTTACCCTCTCAATAGCCAGTCTGGTGTGAACATTTCCAGTGAGATCGCAACATCCAGGTAAGTGAAACACTTTTTATGACCCTCCCTGGGTTACTTGTAAGTTTTTTAGTGTGTTTAAGTGCTTGTGTAAACTTTTTAGTGTTATTTTTGTTTTGTTTTGTTTTTTAATTTCCCACACGATGACATCTTGTGATAATCCACAGGATTTCAAAGTAGGAAGTGAATAGAGCTCCGATCGGTTCCTCTTTCTTTGCCAGGAAAGCAAGGTAAGGTTGGTGGGAGACATTCTTTTGCTGGCATAAAAATTGATTTTTTATGACATCAAAAGAGCACTTAAAGGGAATCGTCTGATAAAGTCCTTTGAGTCAAGTTAGCATTTCATGTCAATGGGAGATTTAGCAGTGGGCATTTCATGAAGGTTCTGATCAGGTTTGATGTGGGTATCTGACTTGTGAACTGTTTGTTTATAACATGAGCTCTGGCTTCTAGCTGTAGATATTGATTATTTACCTTAACATTGGTGAATGTTTCTGTGTGTTTTGGTATGTTTTTAAACTATAAAAAGTGAACAGCAGAAGCAGTGCAATAGATTAAGTTACTTAGGCTACGTGTAAAGTCACAGGTAAATCTGGTGGAAGAACAGATGGCTTTGGACCAACCTTCTTATAAAGAGGTTAGACTGGTGTTTCCTTGCTATCCTCCTTTAGGCAGGTGAGGACTTCTTTGTTTTACCAGACCTTTGAGGATCCTTGCTCTTGGGTAAAGGGCCTTCAACAATATGCTATATTAGCTGTATTTTTTGTTTTTCTTTTTAATAGCCATGCTTTTAATTCTATTGCTAGTTTAATTATACAGCTGGACTTATGTATCCACAGGGGGTTTGGTTTCCAGACTTACTGCAGATACTGGAAAACATGGATAACAATGAACCCTATTAAAATAAAGGACTTTTGGTTAAAAACAAAACAAAAACATACCATAGTGTTGCACTGGAGGACATAGAAGATGCCTAGAGAGGATGTCCCTCTAGGCATTTTCCAGTTTGACTCTATGGTATATGTCTCTATTTTGTGTTCCATGGGTAACTGAAACCATGGATGTTGGTTCTGCAGATACAGGGATCTGACTGTATTTTTAAACTTTGTAAGTGAATGTTTTTAGCTACATCTGTTTTAACTTTTGTAAGATGAGTGGGAAACTGGGCTGCTGCTGCTGCTGCTGCTGCTAATGATGATGATGATTTAAAGTACCCCATAGACAACTATTTTGGATTAAGGGTTTTGCAAGGAAAAGAGAACCAAATAGATTAAGTTGGTTTAAAATCTCATATTCCAAACTAAAAATCAGTACCCCCTCCCAGTTCACATGTGTAACAATTGTAAGGGATTAGAAAACCACAACTAAATAGAAAGGTAATGCCATCTCTTCTTTCTTCTGCTGTAATTCTCACTATATATGTGGGAACTGGTGTAGTCATACAGTCCATAATTCTTTCTAGACTAGAAAGTGTTAATTACCTGACCCACTTTTGGGTGATTTCGTTTTTCTAAAATGACCTGTCTTTATCAGTGGTGACCAGGAAATTCAGACCCTTGGGATAAAGTTGTATTTGATCTTCAGTTATTGAACACTGAGTGGAATGTAGGTTTTTATAAAAATCAAAGGCAGCTCTTTCAATTTTCTCAGGCCCATTGTAGTTGGACCTTTTGATTTAATCTTACATTTTCCCTTGAGCTCCCATTTTAAAGACATAAGACAGTGTTTTGTTTCCTTTGTTTCTTTTGCCATAGAAAAAACTAGCCATCTTTCCAAGGTTGAATCAAGCTAATTTTTTTATATTTTATTAAAGTTCTAAAATAATAGGCTACACCCTGTTTTCTGTGGAGAGCTTTTATTTTCATTATATCTCAATGCAATTGTGTTATCCTTTCCATTTGTGATTTCTTCAAGTACCATTAGGCATTCCTATTTGTTAACCTCTTACAATAGTTTTAGTGATTTTACAGGAAAACTCACTCCATGTCTGCCTCTTTCTCTTCAATACATTTTCATCCCTTTGGCATTCAGGATGCTATTTCATAAAGTAGGTTGTAAAAGTGCAGTATTTTAATATATCAATGAATTCAAACAGCGAAAAACCAGTGCACTGAAGTAGCTAACAGGGTAAGTCATACATCAGGATGTTCACAGTTCAGATCCTACCTCTGCCACTAATACTTTTTTTAAAAAAAATATTGTTATTGGTGAAAAGACAAAATCTCTTGTACAATAAACCAATAACATCATCAAGTCCAATATCGTCTCTTTGCAACATTTTTACAATTTTCATAATTTATTCTATTTCTTATATTTGTTGTTTTACAAAATCTTCTCTATATCAACTTCCTTTCATTTATCCCAAATTCATAAGATAGTTTCTAGTTATTTCTAAAGTTTTCTGTTTAACCCATTTTTCAAATTGTTCACTCCACCTATTCCCTTAATATTTCCATATACTTTTTAACTGCCGCTGTCTCCATTTTAAATTAATCATCCAAAGTAGTAGATTCCTAAAAAAGACATTTCACTAATATCCCATATCTCTTTCTAATAATTAATTACTGGTACTTGTAAACAATCTATATCTATCTGGTTTGAGGGTTTGGATTGAAACTTCGAAGTTAAACTGTCCAACACCATCATGTCAATTAGTTTTTGTAACCAGTCATTTACTGCTGGGACTTCTTTGGTCTTCCACCTTTGCACAATTATCAGCCTTGTGGCTGTAATCATGTAAAGCACTGCTTTCCAATGTTGCTTTTCTTCACTTTTTTCTAAAACATTTGTCATATTGAAAAGGTAAAGTCCCAGTTTCATGGGGAAGTGAATTTGATGTATTTTCTCTATTGTTGCATGGACTTTTATCTAGAAGTTCTTGATCTGATCACAGCTCCACCACATGTGATATAGGGAGCCTGGAACATTCTGACACTTCCAGAAATTACTATTCTCAGATTTGAAGAATTTACTCATTCTTGTTGGGGTATAGTACCATCTGTGGGCCAGTTTAATGCAATTTTCTTTTAGATTTTGGGAAGCAGTAAATTTATTTGTCTTCTTCCATGTGTTTTCCCACACTTCCAGACTTAGAGAATAGCTAAAATCCTTTGCCCGTTTCAACACTGTATCTTGGATTTTAAGGAAATTATCACACTACACTGTTACAGTGCTATTATTCCACTTTAACTGCTAACGCTGCCTCCTGTGGAATCCTGGGATTTGGAGTTTACGGAGAGGCATTTAGCATTCTCAACCAGAGAGCTCTTAGGCCTCACTAAACTACAAAACCCAAAATTCCACAGGAGGCAGACATAGCCGTTAAAGTGGAATAATAGCACTATAACATTATAGTGTGATGAACTCCATGTCTTCCTTTTTTCTTTCTTTCTTCAGCAGCTCACTGTACTTTAGCCAGCTATCAGTTTTCCTCCATCTGTTCAGGAAGACTTCTTGGGGAGAGACTCAAAGAGGTGTTTTTCGGTAAAGTTTACTTTTTTGACTCCAGACTCTCAATAAGGTTTTCGTAATGAAATGATTGTTAAAGTCATTATTTAATTGCACTTTGCCATACAAGATATAGGCATTCCACCCATCTCTGAGGATGAATCCTTCAATTCTGAGTAATTTTTCATTTTGTAAGGTGACCCAGTCTTGTACCCATATCAATGTATATGCAGAATAGTAAATTCTCAGTTCAGGAAGATTGTAGCTGCCTCTATGTTTAGTGTCCATTAATGTCAACAACTTTATTCTTGCTCTCTTCCCACCCCATGTGAATATTTTAAGATCTTTTTGCCACTCTCAAAAAGGTTTCTCATTGGTTATTATTGTCAGGTTTTGAAAGAGGAAAAGTAGTTTGGAGAGTATGTTCACTTTTATTGCTGAGATCTTTGTCAATAATGACAGATTCCATTCTAACCATCTTTCTAGAACCTTTTAAATTTCTTTCCAGGTCTCTTTGTAGCTATTTTCAAACAAATCAGAATTTCTTTTGGTGATCCAAATTCCTAAGTACTTTACTTTCTTTTCAGTTTTATATCCTGATTTGGTGGCTAATGCTTTTCCTTCTTTTTTTGGTCATGTTTTTGGTCAGAATTGTTGTTTTGTCCTTGTTTATTTTGAACCCTAATAAATCACCAAATTCTTTTAAAGTTTTCATTAATTCATCAATATTATTTATTGGGTTTTCCAGAAATAGAACTAAATAATCAGCATAAGCCCTCAATTTGTATGACTGTCCTTTCATTTTAACTCCCGAGATGTTTGTATTTGTCATGAGCCCCCTTGCCAAGGACTCAGAGGATGAGGAGGAAGATGCAGAGAATGCAGATAAAGCAGATAGAGAAAGCATGGCCCATCCTGAAGAGACTGCCCTGGCTCCCTCTGAGAGTGCAGCTGAAGCAGATAGAGAAGGCATATCTCACCATGAAGAACAAACAGTCTGCCAGTCAGTGATGGACAATTCAGATGATATGCCACCTTCCTTCTCTGAACACAGTAGGGAGAAATGCCATGCCTAGCATTGTTTAAATACTAAAAGTTGACCTGATTACTCATTAATGAGACCCAGCTGGCTTTGAGGATTTGGATATACATCTCCCAGCAGATTTCCCCCTAGCTTCAGTGCTTTTTGCATAGCTGTTTGCATTCCTCTTATGTTCCTGTTTTGCCTTGACTTTGGACTGACTTTTGGACCCTTGCTGACCTGGAGCTGAGACCTGACTCTATTGATCTCTGAATTGGCTATTGACTTCCCTGGCATCTGATTTGAACAATTGGTGGTTGACATCTGGACTGGCTATTGACTTCTCTTCATCTAATATGGACAATTGGTGACAGACTAGTACTGCACCCCTTAGTCTGTTGATCTTGCATCCCTACCCTGTTGCTCCTCAGGCAGTTGCTATTGTGAGTTCAGGACAGCATTCATCCTAATGTTTCTATTCAAAATTTTATGAACCCAAGTGAATAATAATGGTAAGAGTGGGCAGCTTTGTCTGGTGCCTTTCTTCACTGTAATTGTTTCTGTCTTTTCTTCATTTACAATTAGTTGAGTACTTTGAGTTCCATAAATATGCTCTATTCCTCTTATAAAATTATCTCTGAGCTTCATTCTTTTCAAAAATTCTATCGGACATTATCAAATGCTTTCTCCACATTCATAGCTCAAATCCCACCTCTGCCACTGAACTCAGAAGGTACTTTCTAGGCAAGTTAGTCTCTGATGACCACACCTTTCCTCCATCTTAAAAGAATAAGATGGTGAACTCAGCTGGTAATCTTAGCAAGCTAGTCTTTTTTGAACACCCTCTCCATGATATAATAATAACAAAGAGTGTGTGTATCTCTTTCTGCTGTATCACTAAGAGTGTGAAACCTAGACATCTAAAACATGGAATGCATAATAATAGGACCCTTATGGTGTGCACCCTAGTGTTATTTTTTTTTTTTTACAAAACAATGAATTAGTTCTAATATTTTTTTAAAAGAATGTCTAAAGGCAAGGAGTACCATTTTGAGTCACTGAGTGACATTAAGTCACAAGGCCACTAAGTTGCAGATGGAAGGCTCCTCAAAAGTAAGTGGACTCCTCAGAAGTAAGGAGTACGGTGCTTTTCAGGAGACAAATCGTTTCAGCTGGTTTTCTATGAGCTATGGAGGACAAGGCTACAAAATCCTTCCACTGCTGGAAAAGAATATGTTTGACTGATGTTTGATCAGATATCTATTAAACCTTGCCTGTTGTTAAGTCTAGGTATGTGTATCTGCATGTGAGTATACAAGGATAATTACGTTGTTTTCAAAAATGAAACTGAAGATGATTTCTCTCTGAATATGTATAGAACACTTTCCATTTTTGACATACTCACACCCACCACTCCATTCTCAGTTTTTCTCCATCAAACACACATTGATATCTCCCTCCCAGAAAGTTTCCATCCTTCCAAAAAAGAGAAGACAAGAAACACATACCAGATAGCTTGAATTCTCATTCCTTTCTTCTGAAAAAAAAAAAAGTATTCTGAATACTCACCAATGCTGTTGCTTCTGGAGAAGGTGCCTGTCTCACTCTAGCTATTAATCCTGCCACTAAGTATTGAATCCTGCAAGACCTAAATCCTTATGTTCTGCCTAGCCCATTTCTTCCTGTCGTGGGAGAACAGATACCTAGTTAACTACAAAGGACAGTACTAGTGGTAATGTCTACAGACCATAAGATTAGAGTCTTCTTCAGCCATTGTGGCTGGATCAAAAAGTACCTTTGGATAAAATTTAATTTTGGGTACTATTTTAATCTCTTGCTCTCTTTCTGATCTTATTATGAGTTATTACTGAATTATCTAACCTTAGTGTATTTTTCTTACCATGAAAAGCTTAGTTTGTAGTATGGTTATTTAAAGCTTGAGCCGTAGGACTTCCGGTCGGTGACGGGGGAGCGAGCGGACGTGGGTAGCTCAAGCTCCTGGCGTTCACCAGGCAAGTGAAGTTGACGAAGGAAGAGCTGATTTTTTACAGTGTCAGGGACTCCCCTCCTGTGAAAGAGGGGTCTGAGTGGGCTCAACTTTAACTCAAATTCCAGCGCTCGCCCCTTCTTTGTTCCTGGGAAGAGAGAAGGAGAACACTGTGGGAGTTGCCGAGCCAGCACCGCTCTTGCCCAGGATCCCTTAACGGAGAGGGGACAAGTCACCCCACCGATTTTTAAGGCTTGACTTTTGGATAAGAGGGAACAAGAGGTCCTGCTGTACATTTGTACTCACTAAATGCTTTCGCTGTAAAGTTTTTGCAGACATTGTAGTTTGCTGGGTGCTCCGGAAGGACTGAAGGAAGCAGTCAATTCTAATAATAAGGAACTACGGAAGGGTGGAGAGACGGCTGAGAAGAAAAGGTGGTGTGGAGTAAAACGGAGTGGAAGTGGAGTAAAGCGGAACAGAGAGCAGAGAGAAAGGCAGAACGTTGGTGGCTTTTGGACTCCAGAAGGTGCTTTTCTTATGGTCTAAAGTGGATTACAGGAGACGTGCTCCGGTGATTAAATAAAGTGTGTTGGACTATTACTTGG
Source organism: Gambelia wislizenii (assembly GCA_030847615.1). Taxonomy (NCBI): domain Eukaryota; kingdom Metazoa; phylum Chordata; class Lepidosauria; order Squamata; family Crotaphytidae; genus Gambelia; species Gambelia wislizenii. The sequence goes on from JAUMIR010000001.1 coordinate 205,020,489, forward strand.
CATCTAAAAAATGGGGAGATAGAGACTGAAGTGGGAGCGCCACTGGGACTGAGAGCGTCCTGAGTAGAGTGGAAGTAAAGTAGTCATGCTATATTGTTTGAAGGAGAGATAAACGGACGTAAAAATTAGTGTGGTGTGGCGCTTGTGTGAGAAATATATGGAACTTTGGAGCAGGTTCTACTGTGTGAAACTCGATCATTAGTGCAACACAGGTCGTATCGTATGTATTGTATTGTATTGCATTGTATTGCATTGTATTGCTTTGTAGTATATGTATAAGTTGTATTGTTTGTGAGTATCGAGTTTACCGAATCTACTGACTCCATTGAATTTGAGTTAAAATAATAAGTTCGATTGGAAGGAAGGATAGAAAAAGAAAGAAAGAAAACAGGATAAAACAAGGAAATATAGGATAAATTAACAAGGAAAGGATTGGGGGAGGAGGGAAGAGGGAAAGAAGGAAGCAATAAGTAAGAACGGGCCAGTCCGCAGCTGTTTTCTCCCTCTCCCTCATATCTTTCTGTTAGTCCTCTGCTGCTCTTCTCTGCCCCCTTTATTATTATTACTTATTTAAGAGTCACTTAAATAGGAAATATTTAAAGGGAATATAACCTACCTGGCCCTGTAGATATAAGAACATATAAGAATATAAAAGGAACAGAGGGCAGTCATTAAACTTTGAGGGGAAAATTGAAATAATGCCAGTGAAAAGGAATGCACAAACATTAACCCTGACTACCAGAAGACAGTCAACTGAAATGACAGAGATTCAACAGGTGCTGCTGCAAGAATTTAAAAAACTAAGAGAGGAAATAACTGTGGAGATGAGAGAAATGAGGAAAGACATTAAGAAGGAACTGGACGATTTTGGAAAGAAATTAAACAAAATAACAGATGTAGAACAATTAAATGAGAAAGTAGAAGAACTTCAAATAAAAACAAAAAAGTTGGAAATGTCCACGGACAGTTTAAAAATAGAACAGACGCAAGACCAAGACAAGAATTTAGAAGTGCAACTAAAACTGAGAGAGAAATGTTTGAAGTTGAGGGGTTTGATGGAAACAGAGGAGGAAGATTTGTATGAAAGAGTAGTGCCAAGAATTGCAGAATTTGTGGAAATCTCATTAGGAAAGTTTGAAATTGAGGTGGATAAAATATTCAGAATTAATTCTAAATTAGCAACGCAAAGGAAACTACCCCGAGACATTGTAATCTACTTTATGAGAGGGAGGACTAGAGATTTGATTCTACAGAAAAATTATAGGTCTAAATTAATAATTGACGATTGTGAAATAGCAGTGTATAAAGATATTCCTCCTCAAATTTTAAAGAAGAGGAAGGATTATCAATTTCTAACATCTAAGCTGCAGAGAAAGAACATTCAATATAAATGTGAGAAGATAGAAGGAGTATCATTTACGTATGGTCAAAAAAGATATAGAATCAATACTATTAAGAAAGCAAAAGATTTCTTGATTAAGTTTAATAGAGACTTAAATGGTACACAGGAAGGGAGAGGGAGAGAAATGAGTAGTAAGAAAACCACAAAGACAGATCTAAGAGATGAGATAGAAATCGAGACTATGAGGCATGAGACAGATGAGAAATTAACAATGAAGGGGACTGGAGAGAGGGACGAAGATGAGGAAGGTGCTGAGATGGAAGGCGAGTTGATGGAAGAGGAGGAGGAGGAAGGAAGTGTGATAGAGGGAACAGAGGAAGAGGAGGAAGAAGAGGAGGAGGGGGAAGAAATAAATATAGACTTAAAGGATTAGAATAATATATATACATATATATTCATATATTGATAAACACATCTGATTAAGCATAATATTAAAAAGTAAGTGAATATTTAATAATTTGATTCAGTAGACTGATTATGAAGCTTATTTCATGGAATGTGAGAGGGATGAACTCCCCCCACAAAAGGAAACAAGTGTTTCACCTATTGGAAAAAAACTAAAGCGGATATCATCTGCATCCAAGAGACCCACATAAAGGAAGAAGATCAAAAAGTATTGAGGAAAACGAAACTAGGTCAAGAATTTACAAACTTGGGAAATAAAAAGAAAAAAGGCATTGTAATATATGCTAACTGGAAAATAGAAGCGAAAGAAGTATTAAAGGATCCAAATGGAAGATATATTGGAATAGAATTAAATTTGTTAGGGAAAGCTACTTTAATCTTAGGGGTTTATGCCCCATTTGAAAACAGAGATGGGTTCTATAGAAATTTATTGAAGGTGATGTCTAATATAGAATGTGACAATTTTATATGCCTGGGGGATTGGAATGGAGTGCTCGACCCATTGGTGGATAGAGCTCAAGGGGGAAAGTCAAAAAAGAGAAACAAACAAGGTAAATTGCCAAAGTCCTTTATAAGCTTCACATAATAATTTCACATTAATTGAGGTTTGGAGGCATTTGTATGGTAATAAGCGAGAATTTACATACTACTCTGATAGTCATAAATCTCTGTCTCGTATAGATATGTTTCTAGTGTCAAAAAATATGGCCAAGAATCTTAAAGACATGGAAATACAGCCGAGATCACTCTCGGATCACAACATGATAAAGTTGTGTATAAAGAATGTTAATAGAGAATATAGCTGGAGACTTGATGAATCATTAATATTGGAAAAGAAGACACAGGAAAGAGTAAGGACGGCATTAAAAAACTACTTTAGAGAGAATTGTGAGGGAGAGTTAGCATTACCCACTATTTGGGATGCTAGTAAAGCCATTCTAAGGGGCGTATTAATGCAAATTAATTGGGAAAAGAAAAAAAGGAAAAGAGAGAAAGTGCAGAAATTGCAAGAAGCATTAATAAGTAAGGAAAAGCAACTTAAGAATGATACATCGAATTTGACTCTACCAAGAGAATTAAAGATAATCCAAGAACAATTGAGCATAGAGATCTTGGAGGAAATAGAAAAAAAGATGAGATTTGTGAGGCAGAGATATTTCGAAAGTGGAAACAAGATAGGAAAATGGCTGGCATACAAGTTGCGGAAAGAACAGGAGAAAAAGCTAATTTTAAAGATAAAAGAAAATGGAAAATTATTAACTGATCAAGGAAAGATCCGTAGTAGCTTTCAAAGATTTTATACTGAGTTATTTAAGGAAACTCCGGAAAGTGAATTCAAAAAAGGTAAAATAATGGAATATTTGAATGAACAAGACATCCTACAAATAAGCGACTCTCAAAGAGAACAGTTGAACAGGCCAATAACTATGCACGAGTTGGAAGGAGCCATTAAGTCATTAAAGAACGGGAAAACGCCAGGGCCGGATAAATACCCTGCAAGTTACTACAAGACTTTTGAAGGAGAGTTGAAAATCCCTCTACTAGAGATATTTAATCATATACTTAGCGGAGGAAATATACCAGTGTCTTGGAGAAATGCCAATATTTCCTTAATATTGAAAGAAAATAAAGAACCAGATCAGATAAAAAGTTACAGACCCATTTCGCTGCTGAACACGGATTACAAAATCTTTGCAATCATATTGGCTAACAGATTGAAGGCTATATTAAACTACTGGATAGATAAGGACCAAACAGGTTTCTTGCCTAAACGGCATATAAGAAATAATATTAGGAAGGTACTCAATCTTGTTGAGTATTTTGAGAAACATTTGGATAAAAAGTTAGCGCTAGTGTTTCTAGATGCAAAACGTGCCTTTGACACCGTAAACTGGCAGTTTATGATTGAGGTAATGAACAAATTGGGTCTGGGAGAGATGTTTATAAACGGAATAAGGGCAATATATCAGAATCAGACGGCCCAAATAATAGTTAATGAGCAAAAGACAAATGCATATAAAATAGAGAAAGGGGTAAGGCAAGGGTGCCCCTGTCTCCGTTACTTTTTATCATGGTTCTGGAAGTTTTATGTAGGAGAATAAGAGCTGAGAAAGGAATAAAAGGAATTCGCATTAAAAAGCAAACGTACAAATTAGCAGCTTTTGCAGACGATCTGGTAGTATTTCTAGAAGACCCTTTGGAGTCAGTTGGGATTTTGCGAAGGATATTGGAAAATTATGGTAAAATCTCGGGGATTAAAATAAATAAGGAAAAAACGAGTGTCTTGACAAAGAACTTGGATGCGAAAGAAGAGTATAGATTGAAGGAAACATGGAACTTTAAACTGGAGAAAAAGTTAAGATACTTAGGAATAACGATCACAAAAAGAAATATGGACCTAGTAGATAATAATTACAAGAAGGTTTGGAATGAAATTAAACGAGATATCGAAAGATGGAAACAACTAAATTTATCCCTACTAGGTCGTATATTGGCCGTAAAGATGATGATATTACCGAAGATGCTCTACCTATTCCAAAATTTGCCTGTAATATGCAATGATAAACTCTTCAAGGAATGGGATAGAGACATCTCTAAATTCATTTGGCAGAACAAAAAGCCTAGAGTAAAATGGAAAACTTTACAAGAGGACAAACTTAGAGGAGGCTTAGCTCTGCCAAATCTTAAACTATATCATCATTCATGCGCGTTGGTTTGGATGTATGATTGGTTTACGCTTAGGGATGATGGGATCATTACACTGGAAAGTTCAGATATTAGATACAGAATCCATGCCTATCTTTGGTATGATAAAGCAAAGATTGATAAGAACTTTTGCAATCATCTTATAAGGAACGCTTTGATTAGGATCTGGTTGAAGCTGAAGACAAAAATTTATTTTAAGCTGCCATTGTGGGTCTCCCCACAAGAAGCATTCAGAAGAACAGAGATGCCACATCTGGAAAGTTTGTTGACATACAATGATTTAGTAGTGTTTCAGAAGGGCGCCCCTAGGTTTAGAACAAGGGAGGAATTAGAGGGGGAACGAAGAATTAATAACTGGTTTCAATATACACAACTGTTTGAGAGATTTTGTATGGATAAAAAACTACAGGGGATAGAAAATCTAAAGACAGATCTGGATATCTTAATATTGGATGATTGTGATTTTAAAATAGCAAAGGTATACAAATTATTGTTAAAGCTAGACTCAGAAAAGGAACCTATCAAAGAGTTCATGATAGAATGGTCACGAAACATCGGGCGTAATATCCTTATGGAAGAATGGGAGGCGCTTTGGAAAAAAAATGTAAAACTTACACGTTGCAGTGATTTGCGGGAGAATTGCTATAAGATGCAATTTAGGTGGTATATGACACCACATAAGCTGGCAAAAATGTATAAGGATACAAAAAGTGAGTGTTGGAAATGTGGGGAGGCGAAGGGTACATTTTACCATATGTGGTGGACCTGCAAAGTTTCAAGACAATTTTGGATTAGTATCCATAATACAATTAGGAAAATACTGAAAATTGATTACAAACTGCAACCGGAATTGTACTTGCTGAATATTTTTGATGGAGACTTCCCCAAGGAATTTAGGCAGGTGATGAGTTATATGATAACAATAGCTAGAGTAGTGTAAGCAAGATATTGGAAGCAAAAAGAAATTCCAACCATAGATGAATGGATGTTAAAACTACAGGAGATGGCCCGGTTAGAACAACTTACATGTTGGAGACGATCTCAATCCTTAGATAAATTTAGGAAAGACTGGGAGAATCTGATCGTATTCTGGAAGTCGGATTGGAGTAACCACGCAGCAACTTGGTTTACAGATTGAACCGTAGTGGTATTAAAATTAGAAATAAGGAGAAAATACTAGGATTTTCTTTTTCTCCTTTATTTTCTGTGCTACCTTTTGGAGGGTGATACGGGAAGAAATATAATTTAGAGATTTAGAAGGTAAAATGGATAAGACGTCTCAGTATCATTAACTGAATTGCAACAACACAAATTAAATGTTATGTAAGAAAGTTAAAAAGTATGTTAAAATCAAGTTCAATGTACAGATGGGAAGGAAGTCGCTATGATGTTTGTATATGGTTTTATGTGTTTGGAAACTTAACTTAAAAACAATATAAAAAAAATAAAGCTTGAGCCGTAATTGTCCTTATCTGGATATGTGGATTTGTACAATGTAACTTTTTCTGTTGAAATATTATATGTCACTTTGAGGATAGCTTTACCATGGAAAAGCAACGTACCAATAACTATAATGCTGATGATGCTGAGCACAGGCACAGTTGAGTAACACTGAGGTACTACAGTTAGGATCTCAAACTTTGTGTAATCCTTAGAAAGCTATACCTATTAAGTAGCTGTATATCCTGCTAAAAGGACTCCTCACCCTCCTACAGAGCATGGAAGGAATTTGCCACATTTTGAGACTACCTGAGCTATTTTATGCAGAGGGTAGGCCTTTATTTAACCAGGAAATAAATGATAAATTCACTAAAACATGGGGGCTGTGTCTGTTGACCCCCACACTATCATTTTAATTTTTTAAAAAATCAGAAAATGGAATGCGGGTCTAGGGACCCTAATAATCCTCAAAAACAACTTTGGAACACAGGACTAGTTTTCTACTTTCCCCTCCCTAGTCTTAATGGCACAGGAGGACTGTGAAAAGAAAAAAAGTGTTTAAGAGAATAAATCATGGCATGTGCAATGCAGCATGGACTGCAGGTGAGATACTGGGCCTGTCTACATTGGCCAAATAAAATGATCTTACCTTATGGTCACAGTGAGCCATCCAGCCATCCAGACTATTGGAGTCGAATCAGGGTCATTTCAGTGTCTCAGAGCTTAAATCTGGAACAAAAACATTGGGATATACTCTGGGTTTGAGCAGAAAATCTGAACAATCAAATGTCTGTGTGCTGTGCTCCATAGCAATGTTGGTGTGGGCCCAAGGGAAGGAGATTCAGCAGGTGGGCAGAAGAATTCAGGAGGAAGCTACCTAGGCCAGGTGATCAGCCAGGAAATGCCTCTTTCGCCATTTCAATGTCACTTTTAGTGGTTCCTTCATTGCCATTCATTTTGCATACACAGTGGCCGTTCAGAGAAAGTACATACCAGCATACCCATATTAATTGGCTCCTTGCAGTGGTTTGGATATATGTACATTCACATGCATGGGGGGAGGGGGAAATTGGAGCAGCCACAGCTGTGTGGCCACAGGTACTGTGAATTATCGAACCAGAGTGAGTTCAAACGGGAGAACTGTGTGGATAGTGCTCCCAAACTTGCCTCAATGTGTTTGACCGCATGGACAAGCACATGGTCACTGTGGACCACGGTAACCCAAAGGTAAGCTGGATTTTACGATCAGTGTAGACACGCCTACAGAGACACAGAGAGTGAGAATGTCAGTGCCCGGTAGGGTTAAGGAGGACAGCTAGAAGATGGAAAAGGTAAACTATAGATCAGTGAGAGAGAAAAAAATGTAGGAAGAGGAAAAAGTAAAAGGTAAGAGTGTATGAAGGTCTTTGACATCAGAGTGAAGGTACATGATTAATATAGGCTTCTAGGGGAGAGTGTGTGAATAATAGGTTAAGGGCAGAACTATTGGGGCTTTAGCAGAGAGGTATTGTTGATATTATGGTAACAAAAATGCCCTATCTTACAGGGTTTAATAAGATGATGGACAGGAATCTAGCTTCATGTCTAAACCTAGATCCAACTCAGTGAATGTCAAAAATTTTTAAAACATCCTATTCTTCTCAAAGCTCACATCAGCACAGGATCTGGTAACAATATATTTTATATACACATGTGAATTTGGTAAATTCTTATCCAAAATAAACAAACACATTTTTCACCCATATTTATTTGCAATATCCATCAAGATTGATGGGAAAGTCCTCAGTTTTTTTCCACTTAGTGGCCACCCTGGTCAAAAATACTAGTAGGGTACCTTGGAAATAAATGGTTGATGATCTGTTGCCTTGACAGGAAAGGTGGTGCAATCCTGAAACTTCTCCACCTCAAAATTGATCTGCAGCCCTAGTAGAATATCTTGTTTCAAGTACTTCTACCTGTTTCTTACAACATAGCTTTAATAATGTTTACCTTAATAGCTTGCATTCTGTAGCCAGGTATCAGAAAGAAAATATTTCTGTTTATCTTCAGAGCCAAGCTATTTCCTTAGTTTTAGCCCTGTCAGTGGATCTAATTTAAGTATGATTACATCTCAATTGAACTGATAATCAATATCCCTTTCTAAAGTTGAAAATTCAAATGTCGTTTAAGTGGCACAGAAATCTATCTGGGAATTAATGCTCAAAAAAGAAATAGGAACTTATAAGTATCCAACATCTATTATTACATTAAGTATGTCAGATCATGTATATTAAAACCTGGTTGAATTTTCTAGCATGTAAAGTGTTTTGCTATATAGCCTGCAGTTTCATCATATCCCAGCTTTATATGCATAAGAAAAAATGCAGTAAAATCTATTTCCCCCTCAAGTTACTTCCTTCTGCCTTCTTACTAATGACTCCCCCCCAAAAGACAGAAGTATCATCCTTTGTAGTCCAAGATAATTTACTTTCTTCAGCAGCTCAAAATGAAATCCTCCCTAAAATGATACAATTAGCTGCACAGCAACTAAAATTGTATACCTGCCCTCTCACCTGCCAGACTGCAATGAGTGAAGTTAGCAGAAATGCTATTTTCAAGCAGCAAAATTGCATTTTCAATACAAAAGCACACCTTCCAGAAATCATTTCTACTGAGATTGCTACAATAATTATGCTTGAGACCAAACCAAGATAACAACGTTAACACTGTCAATCTCGGGAATGTTTTTCACATGACAATGTGTAGAGAGGTCCCTCAGAATATGTTTGAGCTTTTAGTTTCATTCTTACCTTCACAATATATTGGATCTAGTCCCAGAAGCAGATGAAAGGCCCTCCCTCCATCTCAACTGCCACTGCTATGGCCTTAGAGGGAGCGAAGAAGTGGGCACAGTTCCATCATGCCTTTGCCCAGAAACAGATGAAGGGCCTTCCCTCCATCCCAACTACCACTACTGTATCCTTGGAAGGACAGAAGAAAAAGGCAGTATCTACTAGACTTAACCCCCTGTTTTGTTGTTCTTTTACTTGTAGAGCATCGTGTACATTGATGGTACTATATAAATAAATAAATGATGATGATAACGATGATGATGATGATATATTTCTATTCTCCCTTTCCTCCAGTCAAGGCAATTTCTCTTCATTTTATACTTTCTCAGGCTGAGAAGACAGACAGATCCATGTCCATGTCCATGCACCTAGATCTTGATAAAACAATAGGGACAGTATCTGCCATGACCTTAGAACCCTGAGACACTTTGGAGTAGCCCAAAAAACTGGCTGCCCGGCACTTACCTAGGCAGCCGCTTTTGCGGCTGGTGTCCTACCTGGCCCTCCCAAGCACATGGCAGGCATGGGCACTGCCATGCCTGCCGGTATCCTCTCCCCCAGCATGCTCCAGCAAGCTGGGAAAGAGGATCGTAAACAGAACAATCAGGGAAGGGCTCCCCTTCCCTGATTGGCCAGGCTAATGGACACTCAGCCAATCAGAGCTGCCCGCCTTCAGAGGCTTCTGATTGGCTTGGAGGTGGGGCTAGTCTTCAACAGGGTCCAGCAACTGGGGTTTATTCCTGGCCTCTTGGCGGCCCCTGCCAGTTGGCTCTTGCAAGCCAAAGAGGAAGGAGCTCCAGGGAGCTCCAGAAGAACAGGACCTCCGAGGCGAGTGGCAAGGGAAGGTGGCAAGGGCATTGGTGGCGCTTGGAGGCGGTGTCGGCCCAAGAAGGGCGAAGAGCGGTGCGGAGGCCCGGCGGGTCTCGGGGAACTTGCCAGGTGGAAGCAGAGGTGACTGGTGGCAGGGATCATGCCCGGAAAGCGGCAGGCAGACCCTGTGGGGAAAGGCGGGCAGTGACAGGCAGACCCTGCAAGGGGTGCCGGTCGGCGGGCTGCGGGCCGAGCGCAGCGTCAGAAGGCCAGCCAGGTGGGCGACTTGCCCAGTGGCAGCTCTGGTGGCAGAGCTGGCGACCTCCCCAGTCTGGGAGGGCACGAAGGGGTCAAGTGGCGAATCAGCTGGTACCAGGGGTGTTCCTGGGGTAGGGGACCTGCGAGGTCCAGGGGGCTGTGTGGACGGCCTTAACACGGGCGGACAAGCCTAGGCGAAGGGCAGGCAGTTTCCTGCAGTGGGAGCTCCACCTGGGGGCAAGTGGAACCTTCCGGTGGGGGAAGGCTGAAGGTGTTTCCCAGGCGGGGAGAACTACCTCTTAGGGGTGTCCAGTCCCAACAAGGGTGGACAAGCCAAGGGCAGGCACTGGGGGCCTGTGGGGCAGATGGGTTCCAAGTCAATTAAGCGTGTAGGGGGATTCGCAGGCAGGTGAAGCCACCCGGCATAGTGTGGACAAGCCGAGAGAGAGCGCGAAGCATTGACTTAGCCGGCAGGGCGGATAAGGCACAGGGGGGACAAGCCACACTTGGAGCAGGCAAGCCAGAGCTAGAGCTGAAATCACTATCAGGCTTACGCCTGAAACAAAGCTGAAATCACTAAAGCTGACATGCCTCCCCAAAAGAAGGCACCGGCCAGCCGGCCAGTGACCAGGGCACAAGCTGGTAAGGCACCTAGGTCGTGAGCAGCCCTAGCCCCTAAGAAAAGGGGTTCAACAACTGTGGGCAGGAACACCTCATGAAGAGCGTCAGGTGAGCCCGACGCGGTACGAAACCTCTTGAATGGCACGGAAGCACCCAACCTCCAGGAGCTGACTCAAGCGGTCACACTTCTAGCTGAGCAGGTAGGGGAGCTGAAGTCCAGAAAAGGGGGACAATGCAGGGGCTAGCACTCCAAGCCTTGGTGCCGGGGCAGCCAGCGATTTGGAGATGAACTGGCCGGCAGGAACATCGGGGCATCAGAGGAGGCACCGTTCACCTTCACACAGTGATATCAGCGTAATATCTTCAATGAATTCGTCGCCAGAATGGGAGATTGGCTCAGCGAGAACCAAGGGCTGAGGAGGTGCAGAACAGGCCAGGAAGAAAAGACGTGCCAAGCATAAAAAGAAGAAGGATTCAGACAGCGAGGGATCCACAGGTGAATCCTCAGATGAGGACATTGATCAGGCGGGGTATTGGAAGATGGCTGCCCTGGTCCCCAGGCTGCCTTCCTGGGCCATCAAGGCATGGTTCTCCATGGTTCCATCGGCCTGTGGTCCCTCCAGGGCATGGCGGGAGGGTGCAACACCGGTCACCTTCCCACAAGAGCTCTGGCACCTTGGGAAGGAATGGTGATCCAGGGGGGATTTTGCTCTCTGGCACCCTCCACCCAGGCCAGTTACTCCAGGGCAGTACGGCAGTTCTTCAGCTTCAGACAGCAAAATGGCTATGGAAGTTCCTGGCCGTCCTCCGAACGGGAAGTCCTCCACTACATGGCGTCTCTGAAGGAGAGAGATTTAGCACCAAGGTCCATATCACTCCATTTGGCAGCCATCTCTTTCTTCAGCAAAACCGTGGGGCATGATGACCCATGCACAACATTCCTGGTATGAAAAGCAGTTGAGGGGTGGCGTCAGATGGCTGGATTGAAGGAGGACTCTCGCAGACCAGTCTCCTACGAGATGCTGTGCCGCCTGCTGACATCCCTTCCGGCAGTGTATCTGTCCAGGTACGAGGTCCGGCTTTTCCGTGCGGCCTTTGCAATCACTTTCTTTGCAGCATTACGAGTTGGGGAACTGGTTTGCAACTCCCAGGCAGACTGTTCCAAGCGAGCGCTCCAGCGTAAGGACGTCGAACTGCGAGATGGGGTCCTGCATGTCCGGATCTGGTGGTCCAAGAACGACCAGTGTGGAAAAGGGGCCCACCTTCAATTGCGGATGCTCGGCGAATCTCCAGCTTGCCCAGTGCACCTCATACTATGCTAGCTCAAGCATCATCCAGATACTCAAGGCCCCCTATTCATCCATGAGGACTTTCCCCCTCTGACAGGCTTTCAGTTTGTCAGCGTGTTATGATTGGCCTTGCGTCGACTCGGGTACCCAGCAGAGGAATTTGGCGGTCACTCGTTCCGCATCGCTGCTGCCACTATGGTGGCAATGGAAGGCCTGGCAGCCATGGCAATCCAACAGCTAGGCCGATGGCGCTCCAGGGCATACACCACCTACTTCCCCCAGAACTCAATCTACTCTCAGTTAGGTCCCCGTCAGGCTCCCACAGGTAGAAGGTGGTTCTGTTTGGTGATAGCTGCAGAGTTGGCGGAAGCCAAGCAACAGGCGGTTGCTCGGCTTTGGTGGTGGTGGGCATGGGTTATGGCACGTCCTCAGGGTTAGGGGGTCTCCAGTTGGGATTTGCTGCAGACCAAGCCTGGGTCTCATTTTGGTTATCCCTCCCCGGAGACCCCGTCTTATAGGGGTGGGACCGAAGCACGTGGTCAGTCACTGGGATGGATCACATGATCTGGCCACTCAAGGGGGGGTCATGCGCTTCCGGTCATGTGTTTCCAGTCACGTGACCAGTTTGCCGACTTGTTAGCCGGCTGGCTAACAGGGTGGGGTCATCAGCCAAGATTAGCTTTGGCTGTAAACCAGCTTAGCCCATGCCCAAGCCAACCTCAGCAGCTATCAACATAATAGAAAGCTGTGGCCATTTTCGCCAACACCTTCTCTCCATGTATTATTCCATCTCTTATTAAACTGTTTTCTGTGCATGTATCTTGTGGCTGTTTTATTTGGCTCAGGAGGAAGGGGAGGGTATTTCACTCAGCCCGCAAATGAATGATTTGAATGTGGTTAGGGAATGGGTGTGTGCATAGGCCCCAACACATATGGAACATGAGAAGAGCCCTACTGGATCAAAGAAAATATCCATCAAGTTCAACATCATTTCTCACAGTAGCTAACCCTATGCCTTCAAATAACACACAGGTAGAAAGACAGTGTGATGCAGTGTTAGACTGCAACCTGACACTCATCCATGATACTCAATTGGAGACCTTGGGCCAGTCACACACTCTCAGCCTGACCCACCAGACAGGGTTGCTGTGGGTATAAAGTGGAGATTATGAGAATCATATGATATATGCCACCAGAATCTCAATAGAGGAAAAGGAGAATAGAAATGTAAGTACTACAGAAAATACCAGTTACTATACATGTAGCTAGTTACTGAATGTATCAGGGTGGGCTGAGCAGGGACCAAAAAAAAACTAAAAAGAGTTTTCTAACTATAAATATGTACAGGTCACACCCACCCACCCAAATGTCCATGGAACCAATATCCACAGTTTCAGTTATCCACAACTGAAGAAATAGGGACACATACCATAAATTCATGCTGGAAAATCCCTAGAGGGGAATCACAAGGTCCTCTAAGGCAACTCTATGGTCTATTTGTAGCAGTAGTCCTTTATTTTAATAGGGTTGTTTCACTTATAAACGTGGTTTCACTTATAAACAGTAAGTCCAGGAATGTATCACCCATAGTTTTAGGGGTGCAACCTGTATATAGCACAGATTCAATAGCCCTCCTTTCCTCTGGGCCCTGAGGGGGCAAATGTTACTTTAGATGTGTGGGTGAAACTGTACAGATGTGGACAGATGTTCTCTTCAGCAAGGTTCACAAAGGAAGGAAGGAAGGAAGGAAGGAAGATCAGGAGTTCTAAAATCCTAACTTTGACATGAGGTGAGATTTTGAGCCACATAAAATTTGAGCAGGAGAAGAATTCTTGGTCCCTGCTCAGCCCACTCTGATGCACATAGCACCCTCCCATCCAACTCCTCGCTCCCTCAAACACCATTCTCATTTTCCTCTTAAAGCTGTACCTTGCACCTCTTAAAGCTGCAAGAGGAAGATGGGGGAGAGGGAAGGAGAAGAGAAGGAAGGAGTTGGTTTTTTTTACAAAAAACAAAAAACAAAATCCTATGCCTCTCTCCTGTGTTCTGTCCAGTAAGGGGTTGTCTATATGAAGCAAAAAGAAGCAGATTGCTCTGCAGTAAAGGCCACTCCCAGCAGTTGTGATTTGTCTTAATGTTTTGAGGTTTTTGAGGTAGATTGCAGGCATGCAAAGTTATCCACATTTGCTGTGCAAAACGGGCATGCCTGCTAATCAAGATGGTGGCCATGAGTGAATTACTCATGTTTTTGCTTACCAATTTGCTGCTGCCAAACAGTATTTTTTAAAAAAAATTTAAATTACTGTTCCCAAGGTGTGATGGGGTGATAGTTTGCTGTAACTGAAAAGCAAAAATAAACAAACAACAAAACAAACAAAAAAGCAAAAACAAACAAACCCTCACAACAACCCCATTTATTGCATTAGCACTCACTCGCTAAGGCAAGAACAAAAACAAAACAAACAAAAAAAAATGGCAGTTCCGGGCACTTGCCCTTTTAGCAAGCCCTGCGTCCTGTGCTCATCCAGTCAATCAGCTTTCAGCTTCTGCTCCTTTGGGAAAGTGAATCAAGCTGTGTTGCTATGTCCCAATGAGCAGGAATGTACCCCCCCCCATGATATTTTAAACACCAAGAAAAGCCGTGAAGACTTTTCCTGCAGAGTATATGGCATATTTAGCCCCCTACTTCTGAATATGGTGATGTGATGCGGGATGCCATTCTGTGAGGAGTATTTTCACTGTTTAGAGAACCCCCTAGTTTGTTTTTAGCTTGATGAAACCCTGCACATCCAGCAATCCCTTGGAGATGGTGGCCAAAATCCTGCATCATCACAGATAACCATGATGGAACTCTATTATTGTATACATCTGATGATACCATTGCCAAAATACCATCCTTTTCAACCTTGAAAGGTTTCTGAAGTGCTGCAGATCAGGGTACTAAAAAATGGCATTGGCAGTATACTGCCAGTTGTGGGACATGTGAAGAACAGACAGCTAGAGAGACTGTTTGGGTTCCTGCTGAAATGGCTTCTCTCAATGCACTCCAAAACCAGGAAAGTGTTACAGACATTATATCCCAGTGCCCTGATCTGTAGTACCTGAGAACCACTTTAACCTAGGATGCTGCCAGGCTGAATAGGTAGGCTTGTTAGAAGGGGCATGTTCAATCAATAATGACTGTAAATGTGAATCCCCAGCACTTATGAGATTTACCTGAGAACCACTTTAACCTGGGATGTTGCCAGGCTGAATCCCAGTACCTGAGAACCACTTTAACCTGGGATGTTGCCAGGCTGAATAGGTAGGCTTGTTAGAGGGGGCATGTTCAATCAATAATGACTGTAAATGTGAATCCCCAGCACTTATGAGATTTACCTGAGAACCACTTTAACCTGGGATGTTGCCAGGCTGAATCCCAGTACCTGAGAACCACTTTAACCTGGGATGTTGCCAGGCTGAATAGGTAGGCTTGTTAGAGGGGGCATGTTCAATCAATAATGACTGTAAATGTGAATCCCCAGCACTTATGAGATTTACCTGAGAACCACTTTAACCTGGGATGTTGCCAGGCTGAATCCCAGTACCTGAGAACCACTTTAACCTAGGATGCTGCCAGGCTGAATAGGTAGGCTTGTTAGAAGGGGCATGTTCAATCAATAATGACTGTAAATGTGAATCCCCAGCACTTATGAGATTTACCTGAGAACCACTTTAACCTGGGATGTTGCCAGGCTGAATCCCAGTACCTGAGAACCACTTTAACCTAGGATGCTGCCAGGCTGAATAGGTAGGCTTGTTAGAAGGGGCATGTTCAATCAATAATGACTGTAAATGTGAATCCCCAGCACTTATGAGATTTACCTGAGAACCACTTTAACCTGGGATGTTGCCAGGCTGAATCCCAGTACCTGAGAACCACTTTAACCTGGGATGTTGCCAGGCTGAATCCCAGTACCTGAGAACCACTTTAACCTGGGATGTTGCCAGGCTGAATAGGTAGGCTTGTTAGAGGGGGCATGTTCAATCAATAATGACTGTAAATGTGAATCCCCAGCACTTATGAGATTTACCTGAGAACCACTTTAACCTGGGATGTTGCCAGGCTGAATCCTAGTACCTGAGAACCACTTTAACCTGGGATGTTGCCAGGCTGAATCCCAGTACCTGAGAACCACTTTAACCTGGGATGTTGCCAGGCTGAATCCCAGTACCTGAGAACCACTTTAACCTGGGATGTTGCCAGGCTGAATCCCAGTACCTGAGAACCACTTTAACCTGGGATGTTGCCAGGCTGAATAGGTAGGCTTGTTAGAGGGGGCATGTTCAATCAATAATGACTGTAAATGTGAATCCCCAGCACTTATGAGATTTACCTGAGAACCACTTTAACCTGGGATGTTGCCAGGCTGAATCCCAGTACCTGAGAACCACTTTAACCTAGGATGCTGCCAGGCTGAATAGGTAGGCTTGTTAGAAGGGGCATGTTCAATCAATAATGACTGTAAATGTGAATCCCCAGCACTTATGAGATTTACCTGAGAACCACTTTAACCTGGGATGTTGCCAGGCTGAATCCCAGTACCTGAGAACCACTTTAACCTGGGATGTTGCCAGGCTGAATCCCAGTACCTGAGAACCACTTTAACCTGGGATGTTGCCAGGCTGAATAGGTAGGCTTGTTAGAGGGGGCATGTTCAATCAATAATGACTGTAAATGTGAATCCCCAGCATTTATGAGATTTATAAATCCAGATTACAATCTTGTAACTACTGAACAGGATGCCATCCAGTATTTTGATGAGAGATAGGTGCTATTCCCAAACATCTTCGCACCTGCATCCTGTGGGATGGGCAGGAAAAAAGTTCCCATTTTCCCACCCCATTTAAGTACAGAAATAGTTTTCAAATATAGTACCTGGCTCTAGAAGACGATCTAGCTTCTTTTCAAGAAGATGAGCAAATAACAAATAATTGGAAACTTTTCTGAAAGGCAGAAGTTGTTGGGCTTGTCTAGACAAGAAGATATGCTGATTGTTGTGCATTAACAGAAAATCGCAGCAGTGTTCCCTTGTTGCCATGGTCCTTTGGTAAAATGGTATAAGAAGAAGCTATCCATGGTGTATGAAGCTATCCATGTTTGAAGTTCACATGCAGCCATGCTTGCAATCAAGATGGTGGTCAAAAATGAATTACTTGTGTTATTATTCTTAACAAGTTGTCACTGCTGCAGTTTTTTAAACTGCAAATCAAAGGTGTGCAAGTGTGACCTTCTGCTTAAAAAAGCTGTTTGGTCACTTCAGTGCACCAAAAAAGCACACACTCACTAACACAAAACTCCAAAATGTCACTTCTGGCCACTTCATTGCTGGCAAGCCCTTGTCCTCATGCATGTCCAACCAATCAGCTTTTCCCTTCTGCCCTCACTGCAAATGCAAGTGATGTGATTCTGTCGCCCAAACAAGTAGTAATGTACATTTCCACACATTTTGTAATCACTTTAGGAAAAACCGTGAAGACTCCCCCCCCTCTAGTTTTTGGAGTTTTTGATCCCCCCCCTCCTTCTGAATAAGGTGAATTACCACAGAATCTCGTTGGGACAAAAAGATATTCCCTGTGAATTCTATTAGGATTATTTTCACCATATAGACAACTCCATTATTACAATCTGCCTTCAAGTGAACTCTGACTTATGAGAACCCTATCTGAGGGTTTTCTTAGCAAGAATTCTTCAGAAGAGGTTTTCCATTGCCTTCTTAGCTTAGAAGAATGTGATTTTCCCATGGTCACCCAGTGGATTGCCCTGGCTGACAGGAGATTTGAACTTTTGTCTCCTAGAGTCCAAGTCTAATGCTTGAACCACTATGCCACACCAGAGTTTAAGGACTACAAGAGAGAAGTTATGCCAAAGCCCAGGAGTGAACCAGATTCCTTTAGATCTTTAGTCTAACACTCTTCCAGCTGGAATACTTTTGCTGGGATATCCTGATGTGACTTGGTAGATTTTTTTGGCTGGCTTGCAGTTTTACCCACAGTGCCTGTCCCATCCAAAATCCCCCTATCACTGCCCATGAGGGAAGTTGAGCACAAAGAGAAAGGATAAAGAACCGGTAAAATTTCAAGTACTGTTAGACTACAACTCCCATAGTTTCTAACTCTTAAGTACATCATTGTTCATTAATTCTCTTCTCAAACAAAGCAACAACTATTTTTAGCTATTTTCTCCCTGCTTCAAAAAATTCTTTTAAAACCACACACTTTTCAATGCCTATTCACAGTTCAGGATATATTGTGTGCAACCATGTGCAAATTTTGTGCAGAATAAGTTCTGAACTGTGAAGATTCTCATGAGGCCAGGAGTCTTCTCATCAGAGTTTCTTTTATACTTGAAAAACGTTTTTGACTGTTTTCTGAATAGTTGCATCCCTAGTGACTATCTAACACATTGGCTGGGGCTAATGACAGTTGGAGTTCAACAACATCTATAGGGTCTCTGAGTATAGACGAAAGAGATTCAGCTTGGTCTTTTTTATTCAGAAATAAATCTCATTCATTTCAATGAGATTCCCTTGCTAAATATGTATAGAATTGTAGCTTTTGGTTCTCTGTTTTGACAGCACAACATTCTTCTGTTTTGTTTTTTTAAAAAACAGCTCTAACATAGAGTAAAGAAGAAGGACATGATCTATGCAAATTTCTGGCTCACAACTTGCTCATGAAAAAGATATTCTTACTTTCTTTTATTCCCTAATTCAGCTCCTTACATGGTAACTTTGAGAAGCTACAGAGTAATGATGAAATAGTAAATCCACTGAGTATTGCAGGGGTCAGGATTTTGCTGGTAGTTTTGAGAATTAAAGCAAGGTGGTCTAGTATTTCTGATTAAAATATTCCAAGTCTATGCATGTATAAGGTATGTAAATGGGAGCATATCAGCAGTTACAGTCCCTTGAGATGAATATTTACCTTGGTTACAAGATTATGCCTCAGATCAATAAAGTTGAAGCTTGCACCTCAGCAGAATCAATATTCGCTTATTATAAACATGTATAAATAGTTCTGTTTACTGATTAAAATAAACCGAGGCACAGAGCAGCAAAACCTTGCTTCCACTTAGATTTGATGCAGAGTAGCAACAATGATTGAAAACCACCATATCATCCTCACTGTTTTGAAACATGGGAGTGGGTGGTGCAACCTGCTTAGATTAGTAATTTTTTTTCACATTTCAGAACTCTATCAACCAGGGCCAGTTCAAGACATTTTGGGAAAGAACCCATATCTCCATATATGGAGATTTTTTAAAAGATCTTCAAGGTAGGGCTTTCTCTCTGTGCCCTCATCATCATCGGACATTATCAGATGCAGCAAAAATCATGGGACATTATGCTAACATGAACATCATGACATCATGCTAACATGCTAACATGACATCATGCTAACATGAACGGGCCCCGCTATCACATAATGCTGTCATCTTCATGTGGTTACTCTGTGATCCAGCTGCAAAAAAGGTGTTGCTTCTAATTGATGGGACGAGCGGTCAATAGATCATCAATAGTGCTTTTTTCATGGCATTGATGGTACGCAAAACCACATCCCATTGTAATCACTAGATTACAGCATGAATGGGCGGGCCTCGGTAAGAAAACATCTGGGTGAAAATGCAAAAACAAAGCACAGGATGCTCTTTTTATGAACTGTCCTGTTTAGTTTCAATGTTTTTATGTTTGTTTCAGTGCTTGTGTTAATCTACTTTGTTAATTAAGGTGTTTATGGAGTGTTAAGTGTACTCATGTCTTCTCACAAGAACCGCTGAAATCTCACCCATGCTAACTCACAGAAGTAAACTCCTGTTCTTAAAGTGCTAGTGGTGGTTATGTGATAATTCCATGGAGGTTCTTTGCATGATTACTGCAACATGCAACAATAAAGTGTTATAATGCCATGATGTTTCCTCTATCCTCATTTACTGAATTACAGCATTTTTACAAGCTGATCTGATAATGTCCCTAGGCACATTTGGTGAAAACACATGAGAAAGCCTTCTCAGTGGCTGCTCCTAGGATGTGGAATTCTCTTCCATGGGACATACAATAACTCCCCTTGCTGCTCTCTTTCCACCAGCAGACAAAGATATTTCTATTTAGGCAGGACTCTGATTTTTAATCACATGGCCAAAGGGTGTTTGGAAGTATTGTGTTATTTTTTTTTATTTTGTATCTTTCCAATTATGTTTTAAATGTATTTGATTTAGTAGAGTTGTTGCTTAATTGCTTTTTAAACCTTTGTAAAATACATTTGCAGCTAAACCTTTGTTTTAAATTATTATAAATTGCTTTGGGTCTCATGCCAGGAGAAAAGCAAGGTATAAATTGAATGACTGAATAAATATTGGTTCCAGAGGTAAATGGTAGCAACCTCAAGTAGCCCTTGTATCCACATCCAGTGCAGTGCATGTCAGGGTGTCTTTCCCCAGTTCAGCCATTTTGCCACCTGAGGCAAAGAAGTACCAAAAATATAAAAACTTGAATAATAATGAATTAAAGCTGGATGCATCTGTGACCTTTCCTTTCCCACCCATTCATTTTTGAAATAAAAGCCTCAGGTTCTTTCTATCCCAAATATGAAGAAATTTGAGGATTTTTGGTAAATTCTCATCACAGGAGAGGTTCACACAGAAATACAGTATATGCTTTGTGTATTCTTGAATGCTCCTGCTATGGAGTCCCCCCCCCTTTGTACCTTATAGATTTGCCTTAAATGGCCCTTGCTATTCATGCTTGTGTTCTTGCTTCCTTCCCAGGATGAATCCTTATAGGCTCTTCCAACACCCTCTCATTGACATGCTCCTTTTTCATAGGAGGGAGTTGCTAGATCAGTCCAGTTGGTGGGGTCATCCTATCTCATCCCTCCTTCTCCGTACCCCATTTATCCCTCAAGGATATGACATCTTGCTAACATGGAGTGGCAGCTTAGTATTGTCACTTGCAGCTGTTTACTAAGGGCATGTGTGAGGCTTTTTCTGAGAAAAAGAAACAACACAGGCCCATGAATGGACTGTGGGTGCTTTCCCACAAATAATACATCTCAGATGAATGCAGAAATGGAAAACTGTTGCTCTTTGGATGTTATAGGATTGCAGTCCTGATTGTTCCTGACTGTTCCCCATCCCAGCTCGTGCTAGGTGAGGACATGAAATATTTAAACACAATAAAAAACAAGCCATGAAGACTAGGATGGTGACATCATACTATATGATGACATAATCAGAAAATGAGGGGGAGGGTAGCTTGCAGAGATGATTGGCCAGAAAAAAGGACCACTGATGGCCCAAACACTTGGATCATGGCATTTATTTGCTTAGAGACAATCCTAGGAGCAAGAATAAATCATCCTGGGGACATTTTTGCATTATATGTTTGATGACCAACCTTGAAATAACAAGACCAGAAATAGGTTAATAAGGACCACTTTATTGGCCTAAAATCTATTTAAACAGATTTTGCCTGGGGATGATGTGGGTCCAGCTGAGAACCAGGCATCAACTTGTGACCAGCCCCCTCAGCCTTCCCTTGGGTGAAACACCAGAACCCAATCACATTCCAACAATTGTTGGTTGCTACTCGGACAGTCATTTACTGGAAGGCCAACCTAGGGAGCTCTCCCCCAAGTCCCAGGACTTTACAAGAAAAAGTAAAGCTGCAAGAGAATTCAAAAGGGCACAATGTGGGGCTGCAGAGCCTTACATTAGCTCTGGCCATGCCCCTCAATCGTGCCACCAGTTTGGCACTGTGCACCAAACGAGCAACAGTCTAGCTTCTCTTCAATGAGCCCATCAAATTTCTCCCCTACTCAGCATTTGCCTTCATCTCACTTTGGGGGAGTGCATTATTTTAACAAGCACATGTGACAGGGTTACACCAGGGAAAGTCTGTTTGCAATGGCCCCATAGCTTATAAACACAACTATTGGTTTCCTGGGTAGCAGTAATAAGATCTTGAGTAGACTAGTATAACTGGATTTCCATCCTCAGGACTCTATTTCCTTCATTCATGCAAACAACATGTTGCAGTTCGATGAAATGTTTGCATGGGTCCTAAGACCACAAGTGCCACTGTGATTCCACTAGATGGAAGGGGCCAAGTTGTTGTTAGGCTTACTCATCCCTTAAAGTGTGTCACCTGCTACCCAAAAATATTCACACTGTTTGATTGACTAGAATTTCCATAAAGATAGAGTCCCCCTTCCTAGACTATCTCTTTGAAAAATCATTTGTTTTAACATGAACTTTTTTCTGACTTTCAGTGCATCTCATACTTAGCCCAATCTGGTGTCCATTCAGGGGGAGAAAACTCAAACAGCTGCAGCAAAGTGTTTTCCTGTTGGTTTGTTGTTGTTTGGTTTTTGACACCACTCCAATCTAGGCATATGTGAGGAGTGAATTTTTACACACTTTTTACATAATTTTTAATGCCTTTTTAAAGTGTTTTGAGATCTATTTTGAAATTTGTCTGCCAAAAAATGTTTCCTCTCACAGAAAATTGAATCTTTTGCAGAAAAAAAATGTGAAGACAATGTTTTTCACTCAAACAACTTTTTTTAAATTTATTTCATTTAGTTTGGTTTGGTTTAGTTATGTCCTGCTTTTCTGCAAGCATAGGACTCAAAAGAACTTAAAATGAAATTAATGAAATGAAATTTCACCATGAAAGGCACCATTTCTCATCATAGGCCAGAAAAATTGGAGTGTTCTTTACGTTTTTGTGTAAGAGAAAACAAAACTGATACATTTCTGAATCCATCTCTGTTCCATTTCAGTTTGCAAGACTGTGTGCTCTCCAACCCTTCAGTATTTCTGAATGTGAACAACTAACACACAAGAGAGCTTCCTGGCCCAGAACTTCCTCATTGACATGCTAGATTCCTTCTGAGTTTCTCTACCACTGTATTTATGGAAATTCTGACATCAGCATGACCATTACTACCCTACTTACTAAATAGAATCTAGGGACTGTACTTTCAGTATACTCTCTCCAGCTGCAAATGATTTGTCATAATTGATCCTATATGAAAAGGGAGGAGGAGGGAAAAATACTATGGACAACATAAACTCTTTTCCCTCATTTTCTGATGTGGATTTTATCCTCCTTTTTGAAGATGTGGCAGGCTTATCAATTCATTTATGCATACAACGACTTTTCAAAATGATTGCTTTTCATGGAATCAGTACAGGGTAAGCTCTCCCACCCCCTGTTGCCAGAATAATCTCTCATGTAAATCACATTTAGAGCCTTTTCAATATGTATTCTGCTTACTCAATAGCTCATAATGATTTGTTTGTAAGGATATTGTCTATAGTGCACACTTGGGTATTGCCTATTGGTATTTCATAAAACTCAGCTTGTTTACTGAAGAGAACATGGCAGTGGTTCCCACAGAGCTATTTCATCCTATTATACTCAGGAGTATCTTGGGTCTCTGAAAAGCACCAATTCATTGGCGGCTATGAGTACTCACAAAATTATATCTGCCTTTTAAATATTCATGGGATTTTGATTTTGTTTTTGTCATTTGCATCATGCACTCTTCAGAGTAAGTGGATTCAAACAAAGAATTAGGCAGTAGCCCTTAACATAATCCCACAGTGTCTGAAATATCAGTACACTGGGAGCAGTGAATCAAACAATCTGTCCATGATCAGAGAAGACGGTAGCATAGACAGCTAACTTCTCTGTTTTCTACCAAGTTAGTGAAATTTAGTTGTCATAGAGTTGAGAATTAATATAAGTTTAGTAAAGGCTTGCATTTATCTGTATGCAGAATTTGGAAAGTTACATCTACAAAGAATGAATATTGTGGCATATGCTGAAGCAATATATAACCAAGAAGCAGTGAGATGTTGCTGTGGGTCCCATATCATGGTCCTACTACTACTTGATTCTGGGTGACTTCAGCACATTATATTACTCATAAAAGTAACTTTGCCATTTTTATGAGAAAAATGAGATTGCCTCATGTGTCATATTTTATTTATTATTATTTAGGTATTTATATCCTGCTCTTCAGCCACAAAGGCTCTCAGAGCAGCTTCCAAATTGTTAAGCAACAGCATTTTACACATCTGCACCACATTATAGCGCATTAGGCACTAAGTGGTTTCTAATGTGTGTTAGCTAATTGCCCCCACAAGCCAGGTACTCATTTTTCCGATCTACGAAAGGATAGAAGACTGAGTGAATCTTGGAGCCCGTGGGAATCAATTTGCAATGTTGTGGCTGCAGTACTGGCATTTAACCACTGTGCCACCAGGATTCTCATACTTGCTAAACAATATAGGAAACAATTGAGCATATACACTGAAATCATCTTTAGTATTCAAAAAGTCCTGTTAGCATTCAAAAAATCCTTTCCAAAGAAGAACCAACTTATACTGCAATTGTATGCATGTTTATTCATAAGACAGCCCCACTCTTTTCAATGGAACTCATGTCCTAGTTAAACATGCATGGGATTTGTAGTTGTAATCCTAAACATGTTTATTAGGTGTTAATCCTCATTAAACACTATGG
Organism: Gambelia wislizenii; assembly: GCA_030847615.1. NCBI lineage: Eukaryota > Metazoa > Chordata > Lepidosauria > Squamata > Crotaphytidae > Gambelia > Gambelia wislizenii. Next base: position 205,044,823 of record JAUMIR010000001.1, read on the forward strand.
CCTGGATACAATTTCTGGTCCTAACTAGAGTTCTCTAATCAAATAAACCAGAAATTATCTAAATCTTATTACAATGATGGGCCTACTCTAGTTTGGATGAGCAATTGGATGTTGCCTTGTATGATTAATGTCTGATACGATATTAGCCTGTTACAGACTGGTCCAGGTCATTTTTATTGGGAAGTAGATTAGGTGAAGCACAACCAAGTTCACTTTCTCCAAATAAGTTTGCACAGCATTTTAATTTAACAGGCCAATCCTGTGAAACTTTATTTCCCCTACTTTTATCCCTTTTTATTATTTTCCTTTTGGGGCCTTGCATGTGTAAAGACTCGGCTTATCTACATGGGCTAAATAATCTAGCCTATCCCATCTCAGAGCCCTGAAGTCCAAACAACACAGGACATTTGCCTCATTCAGTCCCCGGGCAGTCCTCACCATCCCCAGAGCAGATACAAGACTGAGATGGGGCAAAACCAGAGTACAGCCCTATAAAATGTTATGGCAACATTTAAATTTGTTACTGCCATTCAAAACATAGTTCAGGCCCCACATGTTTGCAGAAGCCTGCCTGGCAGGCTGGCCCTCACTGCCGCCATCAGCTTCCTGGCTCTCCCAGAAGCCAGGCCGGGGTCCTGCAGCATATGACAAAGGCTGGTCACATGCAGGGGGCAGGCCTTCAGTCACATGTTGCGGGCCTCCCTCCTAGCTTCCAGGATAGCAAATAAAATGGTGGTGGCAGCGGTTGCAGGGAGTCCAGCCCATTTCCTCCAGGTAGTGGTGGCAGAACAGGCCACCTCTGCAGCCAGGATATGCTGGTGGGGAGCCAGCATATCCTGGCTGCTGTAGATCAACCCTCAGATAATTTTTGCTTACTGTTTGGGATTAATTTAACTGTGTTCCCTTAGGTTTTCCAGAAAGTGTACATGATTCTAGCATTAAAAGCAATCCTGTTCTATATATAAAAACTAAATCTTACACACACTAATCATTTCCCCCAATTTTCCAAAGTAAGCAACATATACTAAAATATTTTGTCTGTATGCCCATTTTCTGTGGGATGAAGGAAAAGATGGAGGGGGAAGAAGTGAGGGATGGAGAGAGAGAGAGAAATTTGGTGAAGTCTTGCAGATCAACGTACTGCTTATGGCTATATGAAGTGCTTGTATCAATCTGTACATTTAATTTAGTATTGTTCAGACCTTTTCAATGTTTTCTTGTATTTGCAAAATAAAAACCAGAGATTCAGAGAGAGAGGGAAAAACTATTTCATCTGCCTTCACTTCATCTGTTACAGACCTTGTGGACTCCAACAGTTCTCCAACCTTTTCCCTTACAAGGTGTCGTTTTTTGGTGTGAAATCCATGGCAGTCAATCTGATTTAGGTTTGTATAGAAGGCATGCTTTTAAACATGCTCAGCCCAATAAATCCCAAAGGCATAGCTGTGTAGAGTGAATTGGCAAAAGTAAAAGCTCATTCTGTGATTAGCAGAGGAAGGGGAAATCAAAAGCTGCTACCCTGCTGCAAAGTTTGCCAAGGGATATAGCACATTAATTTTGTGGCAATAAATCCACTCATTTCTAGAAGGACCAATTGCTAACATGCCAGTAGGCAGATATATTTGGGGTTACTGTGTGAGTAAAAGGTTATCCTGGGAATCATGTTCCATTACCCTTGTTTGATGATGAGTACAGAGCTGCCAGAAGAAAGCCAATGAGTGTGAACAGGTAATGTATAATTCTTGCAGGTACTTATCATATAGGTGTTTATTACATGGCCAGCTTACTTGTGGCTTTCAGTAGGAAATCTCCTTTGTTGCCAGGGCACTCTCTGCATAGCATTTCTGCCTGTGTTATGGGTACCTATAAAAATTTGGCCAGAGTTTTCATTTATTCCAAAATGAATGGGCAACCCTATAAGAGTCTGAAGCCTGATTTCTTCCTTAGTTTTAGGAACAATTCTTCTACCACAATTGGTCCCTGAGAATGCAACACTGAAGATAAACAGAATTTTTGGTGGAATATAGTGCTAACAGGTATCCCTTGATGTCAGGCCTTAACGCCTCTTGAAAACATGTTTATTTTTGCAGAGCTTCCCTGGCTGAGGGACAGTTTCCCTCACTTGGGCGTTGATGTATTTTTGATTAGTTATTGCTTTTAAATTGTTTTTGCATTGTCTTATATATAGTATTATTTCTGTATTGTAATGTAAACTATTTAGAAATGTTAGTTATATCAAACATGGTATAAATACCAGAAATAAATGCAACTGTACTTTGCAATAAAATCAATTAAAAATATCTAGGCTTAATGGGCTAGATCCAGTAGCTGATGAGGAGATTTCGAACCAAGCTACAAGACTACCCCTTCCTCTCAACTCCACCTTGGATTCTGCATGGCCTTCACCCCATCAGCTTCAGAGTAGGAGGGCAAGTCTCTTCCATAGAATCATAAGAGTTGGAAGAGACAACAAGGGCCATCCAGTCCAGCCTCCTGCCCTGTAGGACACAATCAAAGCACCCCTGACAGATGACCATTCAGAATCTGCTTAAACACCTCCAAAAAAAGAGATTCCACTACACTCTGAGGCAGCACATTCTACTGTCAAGAAGAGCAGGGACATTGGAGCAGACCCATCTTCAGGCTGATGGACACCATTGGAAATAAACCCATGTCATGACTTTCTCAGCCACTGAAATGCCACTATTCTATGACAATATAACTGGTCTTGTTTACTTTTCTCCCCCAATATATTAGCAGACCAGTGCACTAATGAATTTGGCAGGCATCCTGTCTTTTATTTCTTTAGTAATATAAAGGTGCATATAAAAAATGGCAATGAGAAAGCTTACTACAGTTAACTACCCAGCATCCATCCTCAAGAGGGTAAATAGATTATACAACATGTTGATCTTGTAGACACTAGACTTCCTAAAGTGGAAAGCCCTCAGGTGCCCTTCAAATGTGTTGGCCAACATCTCCTATAATACAGTGGGTCCTTGGTATTCGCTGGGGTTTGATTCCAGGACCCCCCGTGGATACCAAAATCCTTAGATGCTCAAGTCCCATTATATACAGTGGCATAGTAAAATGGTGTCCCCTATATAAAAAGGCAAACATCAAGGATTGCTTCTTGGAATTTATTTTTTGGGGAATATTTTCAAGCTATGGATGGTGGAATCTGTGGGTACCAAATCCGTGGATACAGAGGGCCGACTGTACCTGACTATTGGCCAAGTGATCTGGAGGTTGTGGGAGTTGAAGCCCAAAACATTTCACGGGACATAAGTTTGCCTATCCAATGTCTTATAGAACAAGGGCTCAAAGGTGATTTCTAAATTATCTTATAGATTAAAGAAAAGAAAAGATACTGTTTGACATGCAAACCAGAAAGCTTTGGTATGACGGAATCAAACTATTTTAATGTGTTTTATTGAAATCCTTCCCAATCTTTTGTTATAAGTTTGAATAAGAGATAATAATCCTACTGCTTCATGAAAATATAAGCCATTCTTAAATCATCTCCAGTAGCAGGAGAATTATTATGATCATCATAATTACTAGGGTGAAGATCTATGCAAAAGGATTTGATTGACATCCATCTGGATGACTGCTTCAGCAAACTTTCTGTCATATAACTGAATATGAGCAAGGATACCAGAAATTATCTGGAGAGAAATTATTTTGAAGTTTAGAAGTATATTTTAATGTGTGCTGACTTGCTTATGAATACTTCTACACAGAAAATTGTCAAAAACTCAGGATACACATGAGCCATGCTTCTCAACTTCCCCCTTAACTTGACGAATGTCCAAGAAATATTCATGAGAATATATTACTCAGTACATTCAGATTAATGTGTAGAGAAACTTTATACTCAGGGAGAGATCCAAACCTTATTAGCATCCCACTTTGAACATGGAAGTTCTTAAGTGTGTGTGCATATGTGCTTGTGCTTGGAGTATTTGCAAGTATTCCAAAATCTGAAATATTCCAAAATCTAAAATAGATCTGGTCCCAATGTTTCTGAATATGTAATCAATACATTTTATAAATTTATACAATTTTAGTGTATGTGTTTTATTTGAGGAGTGGGAGGATTGTACAGTCTGGGTACGCAATGGGAAGGTTGCATGAAGTTCTAGCAGTGGCCAGGGGTAGCCACCCATACACCTGAAAACTAGGGCCATGGTTTATTTCCAGACAAATTCCAAATCTGAGAGATTTTCAAGACAATGTGTGAATCACCTAAAGCAGACTAAATATGAATCTGATTAATTTTAAAGATTAACTAGCAATCTTGTTTTAGAGGGCCACAGGTAGAGGGCCACAGGACCATATACTGTGGACTTTTTCGGATGGGGTTTTGTAACGGAAGCAGCCTCATCCCCGTTGTGAGGCTGCTGCGCGGCAGGGCATCCCTTTCAGATAATGCTCTCCCTTGCCGATACTGTTGCATAAGTGCTAGGACACTGCAGCATTATATTTGGCGGTTTTCTAATCACAAAAGTTGATTGTGATTAGAAAATCACCAAATATGGCACTGCAGCATCCCAGCACTTACGCAACAGTATCGGCAGGGAATCAGCAGGGGAGAGGATAATCCAAAATGGATCCCCTGCCGCGGAGCAGCCTCACAATGGGGACAAGGCTGCTTCCGTTACAAAACCCCGTCCAAAAAGGTCCTGTCTATCTCCAAAAGTTGTTATATTTATCTTCCCTATGAGGAAAACAAAACACTGCCCAGGATCTATTTATTAATGTTTGATGGCATAGACACCTCATAAGAGGATGATATGCCTTCATGTTTCAGTTCTGACAAAAAGAAATAAAGTTATAACCCTTTGGTATTTCTTTCCAATGATAGTCATTAGCAGGCATGAAGATTTGGATTCAGTTCAAGATTTATTTTAATTTAATTTATATCCCATCTTTCTACTAGTACAGGACTGAATGCTGTTTAAATAATTGTATTTTTAAAAAGTACAATTAAAAACTCTCAATACAAAAGTTACAATGTGATTAAACTAACATTGATTTTAAAATACAAGTTAAAAAGACAAGTTAAACAGCATTAAAAAGGTTTTAAAACAAACTAAAATAAAAACTCTTTACACCCCCTCCCCATTAAAAATCCCCTCTATCTGCCATCACTAAATGTTTCCTTAAATAAAATCATTTTCATCTGCCAGAGGAAAAAGAGCAGGAAGGGGGGCAATTGAACCTCTTGTGGAAGGGAGTTCCATAACCTGGGAGCAGCCACAGAGAAGGCTCTCTCCTGAGTCCTCACCAACCCCACCTGGAAAGGTCATGGGACTTAGAGAAAGCCTTCCCCTGCAGATCTTAAAGCATGTGTTGGTTTATATGAGGAGACATGTTCTTTCAAATAGTGTGGACCCAAGCCATGTAGGGCTTTAAAGGTCAAAACCAACACTTTAAATTCTGCCCGGAAACAGACCAGTAGCCAATGGAGCTGTTTCTTTCTTTCTAATATTTTTTTTATTAACACAAAGAATTTTATATAGATAAAATAACATTTAAGGAAATCACACACACAAACACATTAAACAAACAAACAATGCAAACTTTGTTCTTTTCTTTGAGACATCGGTAATGACAATCTATCCACTTCCATCATATCATATGATTTTTACATCTAATCTTCTATTTTTGGTATCTCTTCCTTTTTCCAGTTCTTTGCCAGAAGAAGTCTGGCTGAAGATATCAAATATAAAATTACTGTCCTATATTTTATTTTGTCATTTTTATTCATAAGATTTAACATGTTCAATAAGTACATTTCTGGGTGGGGTTTTTTTTTTTTTTTACTGTTTTATGAATTTTATTCCAAAATCTTTTGATTTTTGGACAATTCCACCACATGTGCAGAAAGGGGCCTACTTCTTTTTGGGATTTCCAGCATTTATTATTCTTAGTTTTGTATATTTTGTCTAAACTTCACTGGTGTCAAGTAGCAACTTGGCATCATCTTCAAGAAGTTCTCTTTTAAATCTTGATAGCATGTAAATCTTTTTGTAACTTTCCAGGCTCTTTCCCAGTTATCCAAATCTATTGAATGATCTAGATCAGCAGCCCATTTTATCATAAATTATTTTATAGATTCTTGTTCTAGTTTTCATTCAAGGTAATTTTTAAACTTTTCATCCAAAAATTTCACCATTGCTCTAGATGCAATGGACTCCCAATATTCTGTGACCATGTTATCATACATTCCTTAACCTGTTCATCTTCCATTTCCATTCTTAATAGTGTTTTATACATTTTAGCAAGCAAATTATTATCATCAGAACAAAACAAAAATTTCAGATTTTGAAATAGTTACTCCAAATCCATACAGCTTCATATCCACCTTAAATCTCTCAGTAAGTTGTCTGTATAAAAACCAATGAAATTTATATCCTTCTACTTCCATCTCTTCACTTGATTTCATTCTATATTGTCCATACTCTAATGTTAACAAATTCTTATATGTCACCTATTTATCCTTTGTTATATTCTCTCCTCCAAAAAAGGCTTTGGTAAATTCCAAAGAGGCATCTTAGCATGAAATCTGGACTTGTATCTATTCCAAATTCTCAACAATGATTGTCTTACAAAATGATTATTAAAATCTGCATTTGCTTTAATATGGGTGGTCTATACCAAAGAAATCTATGCCACCCAAATCCCAAATCAACCCCCTCTAATTATAACAATCTTTTATTTTTCAGTAATATCCAATCTTTTGACCATACCAAGCAGTAAGCAGAGTAATACAATTTCAAACTTTGGGAGGTCCAAACTGCCTGCTTGCTTTGCATCCTGTAAAACCTTGAACCCAACTCTGGGTTTTTTGCCTTGCCAGATAAATGCCAAAATATCCATCTTCCACTGAATCAGTGGGAGATAATTAGTTATAATAGGTAAAGTCTGAAATAAAAATAGGTAAAACATTAATTTTTACAACTGGAATTCTACCCTAGGGTGACAATATCAGTTTAGGCCATCACTGTAAGGAGATTATCACATCGTTCCCTGGGAAACAAGTCTGTCCTGCCCCATTCCCACCCCACTCCTGTCCCTGTAACATTTTTTAAATAATTTTTTGTCAAATACTTACCTTATTTTGGCATTGAAATGGCTCCCCCCCTTAGCTTCACTGCACTAAAAGCAGCTGTTGTAAAGCTGCTTTTACAGCAGTGAAGCCAAATTCCACCCATTCTCGTGAGAGAACAATCACACAGGTATTTTAAAAACAAAAAAAGTGACAGTAGGCACAAAAACACATTTTAAAAACAAGTAACATGGGGAGAGGGGAAAGGGTGATACTTACCTGGCTGTCCCGATCGAACATGGAAGTCTTCTGCACGGACCTCCTGGTGATGTCATATCCAGTTGTCATCTCGGGAACAGAATGGGGCACCCGTTCACTTGCCTGTCACTCCATTATAATAATGGAACAGGCTCTTTATTGACGGGTTTCCCCCATCATTAAGGAAAACGGAGGCAACACAGAGCCAGCACAGGGGGATAACAGGACAGGGATGACGACGTCTGATAGGTAAGCTTTTTAGCAATCTCCCATCATCCGTGTCTCATCCCTGTTGTGCTATATGTGGCCCGTGTGATATGTTCCTAAATCCTGTTTAATTCCATAGCATGTTTAGATATAGCTATTTTGAAACAACTTAGAGTTATAGGTTATAGTAACTCCCAAATAATTAACCTTTTTGTCAGTTTTGAAACCAGAGTTCTCTGCCTGTGTATCTTGTTCCAATTTTGTTATATTTTTAATAATATAACTGTTTTGTCTTTATTAGTCTTAAAACCAGCCAGGTCACCAAACACTTTTAGTGTCGAGATCAAATCATCAATACTCTCCAAAACGTTTTGCGAAAAACAAAACAAAAAAAGTCATAAAATCATCTGTAATGTTTAAAACCTTGACCTTTAACATTAATTCCTTTTATTGCAGTATCGCCCCTTATAACTCTATTAAAAACCTCCAACTCTAATTTTAAAAATAGAGGTTATAAGGGAACCTTGTCTGGAGCTGTTTGAACAAGGGAGTCACATGATCCCTGTACCCAGCCCCAGTCAACAGCTTGGCTGCAGCATTTTGGACCTGCTGAAGTTTCTGAACAGTTCCAAAATCAGCCCCATGTTGAGTGTATTACAGAGTCCAACTGGGATGTAATCAAATATGGGTCTGACATCTCAAGGAATAGGCACATCTGGGGCTAGTTTTGACTGTGCAAATACACTCCTGGACACAGCTGAGACCTGGGCATCCAAGCTCAGATCTGAGCCCAGGAGCACACCCAAGCTGCGAACTTGAGATTCAGGCACAGGTAGAATCCCTGTTCCCTGATCTGCTTTTGGACTGACCAGGAGCACCTTTGTCTTGTCTGGATTAAGTTTCAGTTTGTTCACCCTCATCAAGTCCATTACTGACATCAAACACTGGTTTAGTACAGAAACAGCTGCCTTAGAATCAGATGGAAAAGATAGAGTTGTGTGTCATCAGCATAGTTTCCAGGAAAGGTGCAGAGGGCTCATATAGATGAGGCAATATAATGTGGATTGCTGTGCATTAATCAAAATCACAGCAACATTCATTTGTCTCTATGTTGATTTTTTTTTTTTGCAAGATTGCTGGTATATGAAATTATCCATGTTTGAAGTTCACATGGAGGCATGCCTAGGAATCAAGATGGTGGTTATGAGTGAATTATTTATGTTATTATTCTCAACAAGTTGCCACCACTGCACAGTTGTTTTTTAAACTTTAATTCTAGCATGCAGAAGTGCAACCTTCTGCTTAAAGAATTGTTTGGTCACCTTATCACTGCAAAAATGTGCATGACCGCTACCATGAAACTAAAAAGGGATGGTTCCTTCCACTTCATTGCCAGCAAGCACCACCCCCCATACACATCCGACCAATCAGCTTTTGGCTTCCAGAATGTGCTGCTTTGGAAAGTGTTGGTTGTTACCTTTAAAGCCCTACATGATTTACATCCAGGTTACCTACAGGATTGGCTTCTCCCATATAATCCTACCCATACACTCAGGTCTTCTGGGGGACATTTACTCCAGTCAGCCAGGACTAGGCTGGCAACTGTCACCCAGAGGTCATTTTCTTCAGGTGCCCCTAGGCTCTGGAATAGCTTGCCAGAAGAGATTCAACAGCTGCATACACTGGATTTAAAATAGCATTAAAGACCAGACTCTTTGACAGGCCTATGCAAATGGTTTTTAAACTGTAAATGTTTAAAATGTTTTAATATGGATTGGTTTTACTTGTTTTAAACTGAGGGGTTGTCTAGATGGAGAAAATATTCCTCATAGAATTTGCAGGGAATACCTTTTGTTCCAATGAGATCCTGTGGTGATTCACCGTATTCAGAAGGAAGGGGCCCAAAAAACTACATGGGAAAAGGCTTTGTGGCTTTTCCAGAGGTTTTTAAAATAATGCATAGAAATGTGCATTAGCACTCATTACAACAACCAATTCACATTGCTGCACATGTGGAGAGGGTGGAACTGGAGAGTGGATTGGCTGGAGGTGCATGGGGCTTGGGCTTATCAGCAACGAAGCAGCCAGAAATGCCATTTTGGATTTTCACATTAGCAATCTTGTGCTTTTTTGCTGCATTGAGCTACCCAAATAACATTTTTAACAGAAAGTCACACTTGCACACCTTTGCTTTAAAGATTAAAAAATAAAATACTGTGCAGTGGCAGCAAAATGTAGAGAATAATATCATGCCAATTCATTCAGCTGCCATCTTGATTTGTGGGCATGTACACTTCAAACACAGATAGCTTTACATACTGTTGTTTTTGCCAGAAGACCATAGAGACAAAAGAACAATGCTGTGGATTTGTAATAATGCTCAGGAATCAACATTATATCATCTCACCTAGACAAGCCCTGATATTATGTGTTTTATTGAATTAATGTATTTTAATCAATATATATATTAATTGATATTAGTTATGGGTAAATCTGTTGTTCCCCATCTTGATCCATGGGGTGAGGCAGGTAAGAAATATGGTGATGATGATGATGATGATGACGACACTGAACTCCAAAACTCTGGCTGATCTCTCCCAGTGGTTTCATGTAAATATTAAACAACATGGGGGACAGAACCAAGCACTGAAGGACACTGCAGGATAGTGGCCAGGGTGTCAAGCAGGCATCCCCCAGCACTGCCTTCTGAGTCCACCCCTCCAAGAAAGACCAGAGCCACAGTAAAACAGTGCCCCTGAGCCCCATTCCAGCAAGGCAACCCAAAAGGTTACCATGGTTGATGGTACTGAAATCCACTAAGAGGTCCAGCAGACCCAACAGGGACATACTCCCCCTGGTGAGTTTCCTGTATAGGTCATCTACCAAGGCAACCAAAGCTGACTCTCTCACATAGCCAGGCCTGAAGCCAGATTGAAATGGATTTAGATAATCCATTTCATCCAGGAATGCCTGGAGCTGGGAGGTCATCATACACTCCAATACTTTGCTCAAAAAGGGGATATTGAAGACTAGCCAATAGTTCTCCAGAATGATGGGATCCAAGGAGGATAACCCCCCCCCAATAATGGCCTCACTGCAGCCTCTTTTAGACAAGATGGAAACCTGTCTTGCTGTAGTGAGGGATTCATTACTCTCCTTACCCAATTCACCAGTCCCTCTTGGGCTGCTTTCAACAGCCAAGAAGGGCATGGGCCCACTAAGCATGTGATGGCTCTCACCTCTTCAGGGATCATGCCCACAGATCTGACTCAGGTTGGGTGGTCTCACCAGTCCGAGCTAAATCCAACTGTTTTCTGAATCAATGAATTAGAATCTGAAGCAAATACTGTGGCTGATACATACCAACAGGCATATTGATTGGATGCAAAGAGGGTGTCATGGGGAACCCTTTCTATTCCAGTTGTTCTGTGTTTGGTGAGCATAGCATTGGTTTCTGCCACTGTTATCTTCAAACATACACATAGTATGCTTCTGCTTCTCACAGAATCAATGCTTTTGTTTCCTTTCCCCACCACTACAGCACTTGAACAGAGCACCTGGCTTGGAGGATCAGGCTGTTCGACACAGTTTTGTATGTCCAAGTGTGAAAAAAGGAGTACTGCCTTACTAAAAAGACATCCTTAAAGTACCAAAATAATTTCCCTCCTGGCTAATTTGTGGATATCCTTGCTTCCCCACATGTGTGATTGAACATTTGCTGAAGCAGTCATCCAGATGGATGTCAATCAAATCCCTTTATATATTTCTCCACCCTCATAATTATGATGATCACAAACATTCTTCTTCATCTAGAGAAAATACAATTTTTTAAAAAAAATGAACAATTATCTGCTTTTTTAAATAAATATGCACACATATACAAGGCAGCAGGTTGGAGTGGGAGGGAAGATTACTGACTACATGGGAGTTTGGATCTTAGTTAAAGGATCTGTCACAGTTCATGGAGACTTGTGGAGCTCTTTAGGTGACCTTGGGCAGCCTAACAAGCTATGAGAAGGGGAAGAACCATGTATGCCACAACCTTGGGTGGGACCTTGGGTTTTAACCTCTGATTCCATGATTAGCTATTCTAATAATAGCAGTAGAAAATGTTTGTGCTGTAGGTGTTCTTCTTGTATGTATTTTATCTGTGACACTCTAATTTCTTGTTCTGGACATTGTTTAAATAGAGACCCTAAGCCACTGTTTGATTAATAAGTCATTGATGACCAGCTCCAAAATAATGAGACCAGGCACAGAAGATTGGGTTAAATAAGGCCCACTTTATTTGAACTAAATCTATTTAAATGCAACAATCTGAGGATGAGCAAAAGAGGGGGAGCAACCTTGTGCGGGTTCAGCTGAGGCCAGGTGTCATCCCAATGACTACCTCCTCAGCTTTCCCTTGGGTGAAACACCTGATCCCAAGGGCAATCCCAAATTAACGGGTTGTTTACCAGACACTCTTTTTCTGGAAGGGCAACCCAGGTTGCTCCCTCCCAAGACCCAAGACTTTCATAAGAGAGAGCAAGGTCCCAGGCCAGCCCCAAGCGCAGACTCCTTCTCCATCCGCTAGTTTCCAAAACCTGTGGAATTAATTCCAGAGCCCAACCGTTCACTATAAAATTCTCCTCCTGTTACCTGGCAAGTGAAAACCTATTTAGCAACCCAACCTAAGTCAATCAAACCAGTCCCTGAGATACAGTGTGGGGTAGGGTTGGGGGAAGTAAAGGGGGGGAAAACCTACCTGACACTGAAGCAACCAGATAAACTCACACTGCACAGAGGGTGGGTGGGCAGGTTGCAAAGATGAAGCAAAGAGGCACATGAAAGGGCAGCTGAGGCTTAAAATACCCTCTCACCTTGCCACCATCATGTGTTCTGCTTGGTGCAAAAGTGTCAAGCACAAAGCATTCTGGTCTCTATTCAGGGAGGCTATCAAACCACCCCCTCCCTTGTAACAGCTTTTCTCTGAGGTAAAGGGACGCAATGTTGATGAAGTGCTGAAAGTGTGAAAAGTGTTGCATATGTGTGGTTTAGAGAAGAAAAATGGCATGGGGCGAAAGAATCTAGCAGCACCTTTTAAACTAACCTATTTATTTTAGCATGAGCATTCATGGATTTTAATCCATATATTCAGACTAGGGATGGAAAGAATATTTGAAAATACCTCCTCCCCCCCCCCAAAAGAAAATGGTTTAAAAACATGTTTTTAAGTGTTGAGAAACTGTGATGAGAAGAATCCTGGGGATTGTTTAGACAGTGAAAATAATCCTAATAGAATTTGCAGAGAAATATCTTTTGTCCCAAAGAGATCCATCCAAGATTCATGGTTTTCAGAAGGAGGGCCCCCAAAAGCTCAATTGACTGTGTGGAAAAAGCCTTTGTGGGTTTTCCCAAGGTTTTTTGAATAATGCGTGGAAATGTGCATTACTGCTTGTTTGGACATCTGATTTGCAACACAGCCCATTCTTGGCAAGGGCAGAAGTGGAAAGCTGATTGGTCAGATGTCCACAGGGGTGGGCTTGCTGGAATTGAAGTGGCTGGAAGTGCCATTTTGGAGTTTCGCATTATCAATTGTGTGCTTTTTTGCTGAGCTGAGGTGACGAAACACCTTTTTTTAAAGTGGAAGGTTGCACTTGCACACCTTTGATTTACAATTAAAAAAATACTGTGCAGTGATGACAACTTGTGGAGAATAATAATGTATCATCATCATCATCATCATCATCTCAGCCACCATCTTGATTGGCAGGCATGGCTGCGTGTGAACTTCAAACACAGATAGTTTTGCATACTAGCAATTTTGCCAAAAGACTGAGGAGACAAATGGATACTGCTGTGAATTTGAGTTAATGAACAGAAATCCACATAATATCTTTTCATCTAGACAAGCCTCTAGACTGATGATAATCTTTCCAGTTTGGAATTTATTCTGCACAAAATTTGCATATGGTTGTTTTGTGCGGAAATCAGGATATTCTGTGCAGGAAACGATGTGGAAAATAATATTTCAGTGCAAAAACATTAGTTCCTGCACAGAAAATGCTGCAATTGGGGATTTATTCTGCATAAAATTTGCACATAGTTTATTTGAATAAAAATCAAATATTTCTGTATGCTGGTCTCCGATCTACCATCCACCACTATGTAACTGCCAAGATATTTGTGATCTGATGCTCCAGTGAGTCTGAAGCAGGGATGTAATTCTTCTTGGGATGGAAACTTCTTGGGATGGAAATATGTAGAACTATTCAGAAAATGGTTGGGGGGGATATGTTTTTCAAATGCCAAGAAACCTTCATGAGGTGAATCCTGGACTGATGAAAAGAATTACATCCCTACTTCAGACTCACTGGAGCATCAGCTCACAAATATATTAGCAGGTACATAGTGGTGGGAGAAGTATCAGAGCATAGGATACAGAAATATGCAATTTGTGACATTGACTATTAACTTAGGTATGGTTGATCTGTAGTTCTGAGGCATGAAAGCAATAAATTTCCTTAGTAAGAGTTAGTTTACTTGAAGTTAGAAGATTTGTTGGGGGAAATTCTTCTATTGCATGCATCCTTGTGAGGACATATGTATTAATATATGTGGTATGCCACAAAACCACCCTCTTTTCATACCTCGGCTTATGGATTGGAATTTGCTTATCTCTTTTCATACCTCAGCTTATGGATGAAAATATGTCATGATTCAGCTGTTTCTCTTTCCAATCTTCCCTTGAAATTTGTTTGTTCTAAAATAATTATTTGAAGGTTACTGATACTATACCCAGGAAGGATAAAATGTCCTGCCACAGTTTTTTGGATATTGCCATCTCCAATATCCAATGTGTGTCCATTCCTTCTCTTGAGAGACTGTCCAAAGTAGAGTATAGAGGGCCATTGCTGACATTGGCTTAGGAAATGTTGCTTCTAATTCATGAAGCAACATTTTATCCTTTCTTTAATTGTTTTAAATTACTGTATTTGTGTGTGTGTGTGTGTGTTGCATTTTGTTTGTTTTGGCTTTGTAAGCCACCAAAACATATTTGTTGGTGGGTAGCCATGCAAATTTAACAGCAGCAGGAGCAACAACAACCACATGTAATAAACATTCACATTCCAAACATCTGTTCCACTCTCTGATAAGAATTATGTAGCTAGAAGAAATTTTGACTCTTAATGGCTGATGTCACTAGTGCCAAAAGCACACTTAGTAGTAATAGTGCTGGTAGTGGTTGTGGTACTGGTGGTGGTGGAGAGGTAGGAATAGGACTGATTTGTAAACTCCGGCTCCTCTAAGGAGCTCAGCTTAGCATGCATGGATATGGGTTACCCCAGTTGCTCCTTGCTGAATATCTATGAAATACGTTAGGCTGAAAGTGAGAGATCCAAAGTGACCCAATCAACTTCATGGCTGAGCTCCCATTCCAGAGTCCAACACACTAACCATTACACCACCTGGGCCCTCGCTTTCAGAGCTCTGGAAGCATTTCCTTGCTGTTGCTTACATTATTAACAACAGTGATTGAAGCCTTTCACTTCTATGAAGAAAAGTAAAACACTACAGTTTAGCAAAACCTTATCACCACATTTACCAGTGGATGCCATGGCCTTTGCTGAAAGGATTCTCAATTAGGTATACTACATCTTTCCCTCAAAGGAAGACCACCATCATAAAATAGCCATTTTGTTATTTCATGTGTGTTCATATGTGTTTGTGTCTTAGACTACACACACACTTAGCTGTACTTTGTTCAATAAGGACTAAAATGTAATGGAAACAACAGGTCTCTCTCCCTTTTACACATACAGTACATACCTGTAAGAAGCTTCTATGTGACCAAGATCATCTCTGTCTAGTAATTTGTGTGGTACGTATGGTGGAACCTCTGATTCTGAGGACCATGAAAGTAGTAGCATCTTGCTGCATATGTATAGCCTAGGGAGAGAAAAGAATTTTGGTGTTTTCACAATCTGGGGTGTTACTAAGGCCAGTGCCACCCCTACTTCTGACAGTGTCATCTGGTGTGGTTCGGACTCGCCACACACCCCTAGCACCACCACTGTTCACAATTCTCACCAAGATTATTTATTTCATACCCAATGACATTAATTATTAATTGGACAAAGGCCAAATCCACACTACACAAATAATCAATTTTGAAACAGGGTTGTTTGCTACGGCTTCTTCCTATGGAATCCTAGGATTTGTAGTTTGGTGAGGCACCATCACTCTTTGGCAGAGAAGGCTAAAGATGATCACACCTTGTAAAACTACAAATCCCAGAATTCAATAGGAAGGAGACATAGCAAAATAATCCAATTTCAAACTGGATTATTTGTGTAATGTGGATTTGGCCAAAGTGTACCTTGCCTCAGAAACCTACACATTTGTAAGGGTTTTGGTATGCACAAAATCATGAACACCTTTTAAAAAAATATATAATTATGTGTACAACTGAAAAATGATACACTTTAGTAAAAAGTTAGTAAAGTAGTTTATACTTTAGGGAAACGTATAAACAAAATGTGAAAACTGCAAAATTAAATGTGTGTGTTCTGGAAAATGTGCAGGACAAAATGAATTTCCATGCAGGATGAAAAACAAGTCACACAACCTAATGCCATCAAAGACTGGGCCAAGAATGCGGGTAAGAGCTGGAGACAAGAAACAAAAATGAAATGGAGAATTGGTTGCATCCTGAGTAGAGCCATTGTCATGGTCATTCCTCCTGCAAATGCCCATATCCATGAGAATTGGGGCCAACAGCTTTGTAGAATGATCTTGCCGGTAGATGTTAAAAAGAGACAGAAAATCCATTAATGATACCCCTGGAGAGGGAAATAAATAAATTGAAAATTGCTTATTTTGAACAGGCACAAAGATTTTCCAGGTATAATCTTGATTTAATGCAATTTTGCTACATGAAGTACCTAATGAGGCAAGGGACAGAGAGCAAGTAAAAGAAATATAACCTGTATGACCATGTGCTATGAATAGTGAGTTTGAATTGGTTTTTGGAAATGGAGAGATAGTATTCCTGGCCTGCTAAAATCTATTCAGGGAAAAAATCAGGGCTGCAGAAACAAACAAACAACAACAATGAATACATTATCAGAAAGAAGTATTATATTCTGGCAACGTGTTTGAGTAGAATCATAGTGTAAGACAAAACAGAATTATTGGGGTTTTTTTGCTACCAAATAGGAAAGTCATATGATGAGACATGAACAATCTATAATGGTTTTATATCTTTTATATTTGATAACCTAATATATATAGCTGATGTTTCGTGCCCATCGACTTCCTTTTTTGCCAGCACTGGCCCGTACTTGCAATTAAACTAAAACATCCCTTTCAGAATTCAAGAAAACAATATTCAGTTTGACTCAAGAAGTTAATGCTTTCTCATGGTGTTGTAAAGTATTGAGCTACTACTAGAGTTTAAGCAGCATAGAGTAATAGATGATGTGATACTTAACAACAGTCTGACTTGTCAGTTCACAACTTGTGTGCTTGCATATTTTACATTAGTATTATGTTTATCCAGTTATTAACTGACATTTACTGTATGCCTTATCTCTCTCTCTGGCTTTTCTTTGCAAACGAAGATTCAGGAAGGACTCATCCCGTGCTTTCTGCAAGTGCGCTGATGGCTGAAAAGGTCAATCCGAGATAAACAAGTCTGGTTGCAGAAAGCACAGCAGAAGGTCTCCTTGGGTGATGTTTCTGGGTTGTGATTCTTTCTGTGTTGTCGTTTTTCTTTAAGACTTGTTCGGCATGAGTTCTCAAATAAAGCTGCAGCATTGTGGATAGTGCGTCTCCATGCCTCCCAATGTGAAGTCAGGGTAGACCACTGTTGGTTATCAATTTGGCCAAGCCTGAAATGTTGTTTCAGGGAATCCTTGAATTGCTTTTTTGGAGCGCCCCTCTTATGCTGACCCGTGGTGAGTTCACCGTAGAGTACTATTTTTGCGAGGTGATGTTCCTCCATCCAGAAACATGCCCTGCCCAGTGCAGCTGTGTTCTTGATATCATGGCCTCAATGCTGGTGATCCCTGCTTGTTCAAGGACAGCAACATTTGTCACATAGTCAGTCCAGTGTATATTTAGGACTGTACGTATACGGCACTGATGAAAACATTCGAGGAGTCGTAAGTGGTGGCGGTAGGTGACCCATGTTTCAGACCCGTAAAGGAGAATAGACAGTATAATGGTTCTATACACACTGGTATACCAGCCCCAGTCCACATATAGTTTGTGCACATACTTCTTACTACTTAGCATTGCTCAGTCCCAGGCTATCTATCAGACCGTATAACCCTGTATGAGCCTGCCCAGGCCCTGAGATCATCAGGAGACGCCTTTCTCTCAGTTCTACCACCATTGCAAGCACAGTTGGTGAGGATGTGAGAGAGGACCTTCTCAGTAGCTGCTCCTAGACTCTGGAATTCCCTTCTCAGGAAGGCCAGAATGGCCCCCTCCCAGCTATCTTTCCATTGGCAGGCAAAGACCTTTTTATTCTAACAGGCTTTTGAAATGGACAGTTTTTAAAAGAACAGGCTGAGTGCTGGCCTGTTTTAACTGAACTATTTTATTTTATTTTATATAAAAATATTTTAATGGTGTTTTATCTTTTTAAGTGTCATTTTAAATGATTTTAATATTGTCAGTACAATGGGTCCTTGGTACCCACTGAGGTTTGGTTCCGGGACCCCCTGTGGATACCAAAACCCACGGATACTCAAGTCCCATTATGTACAATGGTGTAGTAAAATGTTGTCCCTTATATAAAATGGCAAGTGGCAAGGTTTGCTTTATAGGATTCTTTTTTGGGGAATGCTTTCAAGCTGTAGATGGTGGAATCTGTGGATACAATATCTGTGGATATGGATGGTCAACTGTAGTTTAATTCCATTTTAATGCTCATTCTTTTTTGTATATTTTTAGCTGTATTTTTATTTAATTATATATTCACCTATGCATTTTTATTGACTTATTTTAAATTGTAAGCCACTTTGTGTCTCAATTTGGGGAGAAAGACATGAAACAGCAGCATCAGCAACAGGTGATGCCAGTGGTAACTGGTGGCTTTCATATTACTGGGATGGTGAATCTGCTCAGGATTTTAATCCAGACTTTTGCCAATTGTGGGAATAACGAGACCACACAAAAGAAATGGGGTAAATTAAGTATTTTTATTTAACTCAATCTATTTAATACCCTCTAATATCTTCATCAGGGGGAGGCAACTTAGTGAGGGATCAGCTGGGGCAGTAGGTCTATGATAGACCACACACCCCAGCCTTCATGGGCAAACACCTGGGTCCTGGAGAGGAACCTCAGGTGTAAGGAGTTGATCGCCAGCAGGCCCACATCTGGAAGGTCAACCCAAAAGTCCCTCACCCAAACCACACAGATTAAGGTGAAGGGTTATACTTCAGGCCAACCTCAAGGTGGGTCTCCTTCTGCCCCTTAGGCCACATGACCTTAAGTGGCCCTTCCAGAGACCCCTCCTTCACCAAAATTGGTGCCAAGGTGCCCACTGAAGCTACGCCTCCCCCTTTCCCACCACAAAAAGGGGCAAGCATCTGCTTAGTCTCTATCCCCCACCAGCTTGTCCAAAAGGTCCCTCACCCCCTGCTGAAGATCACCCAAAAATATAAAGTTCCCAGTGTCTGAGAGATGAACCCCATCTGCTCTGTAGAGCTTGAGCCTCTAGAACACAATGTCTGGGTGTGGCAGATAGTACCCCAGTCCCTTGTGCATAGTATTCTTGATTTACTGATTGGGCCCCCACCTGGCCTTGTCAATTTGATTGGGATTGCCATTCCCTCGCCAAAGCCATCTAAGCAACATGGCTGACCACATGATGGTAACCTCAAGCAACAAAGACCTGATTACCTGCATGTCATGGATAGCCTGCAAAACCAGTGCCTTCTCTTTCAAAAGTCCCAAATAATTCCCACTCAAATGTATGATAAGAACATCTGGCAGCGGTCTTTGGCACTCCCCAAAAAGCAATGGCATAAAGCCATGCCAGCAAAGACCTCCCCAACCATTCCACTATTTTCCTATCCTCCAGACTCAGGTGAGGCCCAAAATGACACAACTGGGCCTGTCACGCTGCCCAGTAAGCCATACTGTGGCCGCAAATCAGCAACCGCAGCCTCACCGGCATCAACCTAAGATCTGTAAATGTAAAGCAAAAGGGGAAAACAAGTTAATAAGTGAGTGGGCAAACATAGCACAGATAGGAGGAGGACCTCCACCGACCAATCCTCTGGATTGCTGTCGGTGACATCCCTAACACAGAGGCTGTAGAGGTGGCTCCTATACAAAATGAATGTGTTGCGAAGCAGACTCCATGAAGACCCAACTCACCTAAAGCCCTGGCTGTCAATGTCCAAAATTGATACTTGGTCAAAGGAGAAAAAATAGCATTGGCACCAAACTCCCAAAAATTGCTGCTAGGCCCTTACTGGACATAACTCTGGGTCACTACATGGCAACAACTGACATTGCTTGCCCCTCCCATGTTGATCCATCTTGGAAAAATGCAGGGTCAAAACAACCTGGTGCTTCTCCATACACACATCCCTGAGCTCCAATGCTCTGCTGGAAACATCTGTCTTGGATGCCAACACCAACTCACTGACCCGCAAAGTGCCAAAGTAGGCTGTAAGTGCCACTGCATGAAAAAGCAGCATCTCATAAGGCTACATACAGATGTTTGCCCAGACCACAGCCAGGCCCTTCAGAATGGCTGGGGAAAGTGGAGTCCTACTGTCAGCCCTTCACCCCCTTTCCCTGGACCACCCTTCAAGGGCTTTCTGAATGCTTAAATCCCCTGTATTGTCAGAGGCCCCTTGGGCCTTAAGCCAAAAAGCAATGGCCAATAGCCTAAGCCAGATGGATTGAGGAGCCAAACCCTTCTGGTAAAGGAAAACACAAAACTGAAAAAGCTGTTCAAACGGAACAGGAACGCCTTATTTGAAGCTTGCTTGTTCCCTAAACTGAAAAAAAACTCCTGTAATGCTCTGGTGTACCCCTTTTTGGTACTAGGCGCTATGGACATACCTAATGTCCTCATGAGTTCTGCCTCCCAAGCCTCCACAGGCTTGCTGACATCTGATCGCCCTCGGGTGCAGCGTCTGGGGCCAACTTTCTGAAGCACTCCATCTGCATGTGGGAAAGACTGTCAGCAATACCATTCTTAATGCCTGCCACATGCTGAGCAACAACAGGATATTAAACTTCAAACACTGCAACATGAAGGCCCTGACGAGCACCATCCCCCATCACCCAAGGGTTTTTTTGGTAAGGCAGTTTATCACATGGAAGGTTGCCAAGTTGCCACACCAAAAATGTACCGACGAATCAGACAACTCATCTGCCCAAATAGTGGCTGCCACCAGGATTGGAAAAGATTCTAAAAATGTCAAGTCAGACACTATGTCTGAGGCTGCCCAATTCTGAGGCCATCTGCTTGCATACCACTAGCCTCCAAAATAGAGCCCAAACCCCATTGATCCAGCTGCATCCAAAAATATCTGTAGGGTATCCTGGAGCTTCCTTACCTCACACCAGAAAGAGATGCCATTAAACTGAGTCAAGAACCCCTGCCAAACAAACAAGTCATCCCTTATATCCTTAGTTATGCAGATTTTAAAGTTGGGCAGACACACACCTTTATGGTGTCACACAACTGGTGGAGGAAAGCCCTACCTGGTGCTAACACCTTACAAGCAAAATTCAAATGACCTATAAGGACTTGGAATTCTCAAAAGATGGCCTTATACCTAGCTAAGAATTGTGTAACCCTGTCACGGAGGTCAGTTACCTTAGCTAGCAACAATCTACATTGCTGGTTAACTGTGTCAATCTCGACACCCAAAAAAGTCAGTTGCTGCGCTGGGTCTTCCATTTTTTCAGGCACCAGAAGAACCCTAAGTTCCTCTGCCAGTGATTCAAACTGATGTAATAAGTAACCGCATTGACCAGTCTGGAAAGGTCCTATTAACAAAAAATCATCTAAATAATGCACAACACCATGTAAACCTGTCCTAGTCCTCAGTACCCATTTAAGGAAGGTACTAAAAGTTTCAAATGCATTGCAAGAAACTGCACAGCCCATAGGGAGGGCCCAGTCTATATAAAACTGTCCCTCAAATTGAAGACCCAATAACTCAAAATCTTCCGGATGAACTGGCAAAAGGTGAAACACAGATTTAATGTCACATTTTGCCAGCTCGGCCCCAACACCTTGTCGCCGGACTGCCCTGACGGCGGCATCAAAGGATGTGTATTTTACTGTGCACAATTCCTGGGGAATAGTCATTCACCAAGTCCCCTCTGGGTTATGACAAATAATGAATGAGTCTAAATTCCCCCGGGGCCTTTTTGGACATGACACCCAGGGGCAAGACCCTCAGGTTGGGAACTGGCAGACTAGAAAACGGGCCCAAAACTCAACCCTCCTAAACTTCCTTCCTAATTTTTTCCCTAACAATGTGTTCCATGCCCTTAACTGACATCAAATTGTGTGCAAAAAAAAAAAAGGCTCTGTAACTCCTTGAAATGGAATTCTAAAACCAAACTGAAAACCTTCCAGCAAAGAAGTGGTAGCCCTCCTATCCAGGTAAACCTTGAACCACTGCCGCAAGACTTCATTATTGATTGGACTGGGGCCCTTTTTGAGGTTGTGTGGCGGAGCCACCACCCCTCCCTCCTCCATGATTAGCTCTACCCCTGCGAGCCATCCTTCTACCTCTGAGGCAATTCTGAAAGGAATGCCCCGCCCCACAGATAGAGCACTCATGGCTAAATCTGCAGGGTTTATGGCTACAGGGTCCCTGGGAACTAAACTCCCAACAGACCTGTTTGGCAGTTAAAGAAGTACAGTTGTCCCTCCACATTCGCGGGGGTTAGGTTCTTGAGACCCCGCGAATATGGAAAAACCGCGAATAACAGATGCTGCTCCCGCAGCCCCCCCCCCAGAAGGAGGGAGGCAGGGGGAGGGTGTCTGGCCAGCCTGGCTGGCCTCTCCGCAGCCTTTCCGAGGGGACTCCAGGCCTTAGAAGCCTCGGACCCCGCTGAGAAAGGCCGGGGAAGGCCGCGTGTGGGTGGGGAGGAGGCTGCGCTGCCTCTCCCTGGCCTTTCTCAACCCCCGCCCTTCCCAGAGTGGCCACGGGGGCTTCTGAAGCCCCCACCATCACTCTCCCTCACCCCCACCCTTCCCAGAGTGGCCGTGGGGGCTTCTGAAGCCCCCATCGTCACTCTCCTTCACCCCCCACCCTTCCCAGAGTGGCCACGGGGGCTTCTGAAGCCCCCACCATCACTCTCCTCCGCCCCCGCCCTTCCCAGAGTGGCCGCGGGGGCTCCGGAAGCCCCCAAAGTCACTCTCCTCCACCCCCCACCCTTTCCAGAGTGGCCGCGGGGGCTCCTGAAGCCCCCGCAGTCACTCTCCTCCACCCCCCGCCCTTCCCAGTGTGGCCGCGGGGCCTCCTGAAGCCCCCGCAGTCATTCTCCTCCACCCCCCTGCCCTTCCCAGAGTGGCCACGAGGGCTTCTGAAGTCCCCGCAGTCACTCTCCTCCACCCCCCGCTCTTCCCAAAGTGGCCGCGGGGGCTTCTGAAGCCCCCACCGCCACTCTCCCTCACCCCCCACCCTTCCCAGAGTGGCGTAGGGGTCCCTCGCTGCCTTGGGAAGGGACTGGGGTGGAATGAGGGAGGCTTCCACCCCCCTTTCCCAAGGCAGCGAAGGGATTCCTGAGAACACATTCGCTGCCTTGGGAAGGGACAGAGTGGAGGGTAGGGCAGGCAGCTTTCCGCGAATAATCAAAACCGCAAATGTGAAAGCCGCGAATGTGGAGGGGCAACTGTACCTGCAGGGGAGCGAACCACAGAATTGGTAGGAGGCTTTACTAAATGACTGCAATGTGTCATTTCCCCCTGGATTGGGTTAGCAGGAGTCATGAGCTGCATCCATAGTTGAGGATGCATCATGTCCCAACGTAAAGAAGGGTAAATTGCCACCCTCATCTGGAAGGCTTCATTGTACAAGATGAACTTAGCTGAGGAGAAGGCAAGTGGCAGCAGGGCTTTATAACTCCTCCAGCCTCATCCCTCACCTCTCATCACAGGCGATAGTGCCTGCGACGTCACATATGGTCTACCGCCCATTTCTGGCAGCAAATGCAGCTCCCCTCAGCCAAGGCTCTGCTGGTCTGAGGGGAACTGGGTAAGTGAGATGTTCTTTAAGCTTCTTTAAAGTTCAGGTTAAAACTCAAAGTAGATTCACCACCTCACTGACATGGGAGGCAGCAGCTTAGATTAATTTGACTGGTTTCTCTTCCACAGCAAGTTTGTTTAGAATATTGCTTTCAACGTCTGCTTTGTGCGGTGAGAATGACTTTGTTCACAAAAGGGGTTTTCCACTCAGTTGGGAAGGGATTCTCTCCTAATCACCACTCTTCACCCCATTCACCAGGGTCCCACAGTGCAACCACATTGAAAATAGCTGAAAGGGTCACTTTAGTGAGAAAGGAGTGGGGAAGTAGACAGCCCAGTCACACATGCAAAATCTGGCTAGCAACCCATTATACTGAAGATTTTGCTAGCAAACAAGTTAATGAACATATGGATGGTATCTTATGTGTTGCTTTCACTGTGTGCTAGCAGACATTTTAAGATGCTGTTTTAGATGTTTGTAATGTCAGATATGTGTAATTCATTGGCCCAGTCTATACAAAAGGGAGAGTGTGGATTGATGTGCACTAGCACAAATTTGAAGCAGCTTCTATTTGTCTTAATGGTTTTCTGGGGAAATCGCAGGCATGCGAAGCTATTCACTTTTGCTGTATTACACAAAAATAATTTGCCTATGCAATAAGATTTTATCTTTTAAATAGACTCAACTTTTTGAAAATAGAGAGATAGATAGACAGACACATAGATAGATTACATATAAAGCCATATTTCATACTTCAGTACTAACTTGCAATGCAGTATTTCATATATGGCATCACAAGTCAATAGCATGACTACAGACATTATTTGTGAACTCACAATTGAAGGTAGAAAATAAAATCCAATGCAGGTGCCATTTGATGTTATCTTTCCATATCTTTCCATATCGATAGCAAACACATGCCTAGAATGTTTCATCAAGGACTCAGTATTAGAAAAACATTGATGTATTGGGGAAAATTCAGGGGGAAAGTTATATCAATAATTGAGGGGGTGATGGATTTGACTTAGAATGAAAGATTAAAAGAAATAAATATGTAAAGCTCGGCTAAGCAGGGACTGCATTTGTGTGGACTTAATGACTGTCTACAAATATTTGAAAGTTGTAAACATCAAGGATGGAAAGAATAATTTAAGGCAGTCTGAAGGGATATAACTGTAATGAGATGCTCTTAAAACACTGAGACATGATTCCTAATTTAAACACACATATACACAATTAGAGTGTAGAATATTAGTCCCTGTGTGAAATGTGATGGAATATGAGTACCGATGACAGATGAACTGGAAAAAGGAGCAGCTGATGATGATGCCTTGACAAGCAGACTGACAGGGTGAGGGAATGGAAGGTGCTCTATCACAATGCCTGCTTTCAGTGTGATATTTTGGGAAGCAAGTGCTAAGTCGCTTAAAGAAAAAGGACTAAAAGTATGTCCTGACAGCCTGAGAACCCTGCTGCATTTTTAAAGCTAAGCTGGTCCTAGCCTGGTCAATGAGATAGAGAATATGAAGTTGATATCACCTAGGAATATCATGTAGCTTAGGATTGCTTACAAGGAACAGCAGTACCTGAGTTTTGATTAATTAATTTAAAGAGTAAACGCTGTCTATTGCAAGAATATTTGCAGATATCTTTCTAAATGAGGTTCTCCCTAAAACCACTTAAGGGACCTGTGGGATTGAATGTTACATTGCAGTAATAAAGTTCTAACTGTAAATAGGAACAGCTTGGAAAAGTGTGTCTCCCCAGCAAAGAAGCTGAAATATAGCCTACAATACCCAGTATTCATTGGCAGTCTCCCATCCAAGTATTAACCAGGGCTGACCCTGCTTAGCTTCTAAAACCAGATAGGATCTGGTGCCTTTAGGGTATTTAAACCTATCAAGGCAGCTTATGGTAAAATTCACACAATGTAAACATTTAAAAGTGATTAAACTATCAAAACATCGCCCAAGGAGACCTTCTGCTGTGCTTTCTGCAACTGGACTTGTTTATCTCAGATTGGCCTTTTTAGTCATCAGCGCACTTGCAGAAAGCATGGGATGAATCCTTCCTGAATCTTTGTTTGCAAAGAAAAGCCAGAGAGAAACTATAAGAAACAAACAGGCAAACCTAAAACCAGTTAAAAACATAAGCCATGAAAAGTACTGCAGCAGAACAAAAATAGCAAATTGAAAATCCAGCACATTGTACAAGGCCCGTCCTGCCTAAACAATTATACTCAAAGATCTGTCAAAATATTCTTCAACTGTCTATGGAAAGAAAGTCAGGAGGGTGCCGGTCTAACCTATCTGGGACAGGAGTTCCAGAGTCTGGGGCAGCCATTGAAAAGGCCATCTCCTGTGTTCCCAATAAATGTAGCTGTGAGGGTGTTAGAACCCCTGGTGGCACAGTGGTTAAATGCCAGTACTGCAGCCACAACGTTGCAAGTTTGATCCCAAGGGCTCCAAGGTTCACTCAGTCTTCCATCCTTTCATAGGTTGGTAAAATGAGTACCCGGATTGTGAGTGCAATTAGCTAACACGCATTGGAAACTGCTTTAAGTGGTGTAGATGTGTAAAGTGTTATTGCTTAACACTTTGTAAGCTGCTCTGAGAACTTCTGTGGCTGAAAAGCAGGGTATAAATACCTAAAAAATAAAAAAAAAATGAAAGGTCTTATTTTCTATCCAACTTTATTTCAAGAGGCTCAGAGCAGAATTTGCACAGATTAAGTCCCGGACTGTGACTAGTCTTCAAAATCTATGCAGTTTTTGAAGACATTCTCACAGGCGGTGAGGGGGGGGGGACTAAAATTAAAAATGACTTCCTCAAAATGAAATGAGTGAAGAACTATACTCCTACTTTGAATCCTTTTTGTGCTACAAGTTTATTTACCTTTTTCAGAGTCTGGTTTCTTGACTTGGATCCCCTGATTTGTTGGACTACCTGTCCCAGAATCCTTGCCCGGTGCCCATGCTGGTTAGAGGTTCTGGAAGTTGTAGTCCAACAACATGTGGGGGAGACTCACATCTGAAAGCCACTTTCCTGAGTGTTTATATTCTGCCTCCTGGTGAGTGAAATCAAAGTAAGCGGGTGTGGGGAGAGAAGAGAAAACTACCTGGCCTGAATGCCTGCTACATTTTCTCTCCCCTTGTTTAATAACTATTCTGAAAGAACAATAGAAAGAAGAATTATCTGAGGCTTGGACAAGCTACACCTATTATTTCCCAGTAATCCACTTTAGTAAGCAAAAATAATAGGGCCCATTAATACTGTTTGAAAGCAAACCCAAATCAGCAGTTCCTTAAAAACTTGCTGTAAAGAAATTAAATGTATGAGATGAACGATACACTATTATTAGAAATTGCTCAAGCAAAGAAGCATACCTTTATATAAGAAGGAAGCTGACTCTTCTAATCTGTCCTCCTCCTGATTTCTTGTCAATGTTTTATAAGTTATTCCATGTCATTCTTACAGCAGTATCAATTTTTCATTATCAGCAAATAAAAATATAGACACACTTTAATGGCCAAGCACTAGGGAAATGAAAATCTCTCGATCTCAGTTTTATTGCATTGCTCCCAATCCCTCCTGCATTTCCTTTCCATTCTTGGTTTGCATTGGTTTCCAAGCCTTTCATTTTTCTTTCCTGTCCAGGAATGTATGTATACCTGTACAGTTGTCCCTCCGTATTCACAGATTTGGTATTCATGGATTTAATTATTCACGGCTTTAAAATATTCTTTAAAAAATAAAAACCCAAAAAGCAAACCTTGATTTTGCCATCTTATATAAGGGACACCACTTTGCTATGCCATTGCATATAATGGGAGTTGAGTATTCATGGATTTTGGTATCCACGGGGGGTCCTGGAACCAAAACCCAGCAAATATGAAGGGGCAACTGTATATTGGTATGTATTTTTTCTTAATGTACACAATTTTACATGCCATTTTCTTTATTAAATAAAGTGTGCTTGTGCACATTTTTCTAATATGTGCATTTTTAGATGTGCAAGTACATGTACTTGCATATAACTCAAAAGAGAGAGAAAATGCCACTGATGCTCATGGGTTCATCCTAATGGTAGGAAACTGAAAGATACAAAAATGCCTTCATTCATTGTGCTGCAGACCATGAATTGGACAAAATGGTACAGGGTGCCCCTATATAAATGGGACTCGTACCCACCATCCAAAAAAAGTATAGTCTTCTCTAGGCATTTCTTAGGCCCTCCAGAGTGACTCTATGCTAACTTCTGCTGGACGTTAGCATAGAGTTGCACTGGAGATGCCTAGAGAGGCTGCCTCTCTAGCCATTTCCATGGCTGCTTTAACTGCCATGGCTCAATGCTATGGAATTTTGGGATTTGTACTTTTCTGAGATATTTAGCTTTCTCTGTCAGAGAGCTTTGGTGCCACAACAAACTACAAATCCCAGGATTCCACAGGATGAAGCCATAATAGTTAAAGTGGTGTCAAACTGGATTACTTCTGCAGGGTAGATGCAGCCCTGGGTCCTGCAGCATGATTCTATGGGATTCGCTATTACACACATTTTCAAATATTCATGGTAAGTCTGGTGGTAAGTACCCTGTAGATATGGTAGGTGATCTGTATCAATGTCGTGATTCATGGAAATTTCTTGTCCTTTTCTACAAAATATCTTTATAAAACTAGCCTCAGTATATCCTAGTTTTAAAGTAAGTATTCCAATTATTGTAGATTATATAGAACACTGGGTATTTGGAGGGTTGGGGTTAAAGCCATTCACTGAAAGAGAAGCTTTATATTACACTGACAATTCATTGTTTCCCAGAGAAATAATGTGCATTATTTATCTTGGGAATTAAGATAAAAACAGTGGTATCACATTATATATCCCATCCAGTATTGGATCTTGGAAGTGGGGAGTGTTTAGTCAACACACACACACACACACAAACACACACACACAAAACTAAGAGAAGAACTATGCACTTCCAGGGGTGGGGTGGTATCTTCAATTATTTTATCCATATATGGAAAGAAGAATGATTTCTGCTGGGTTTTTTCTCCAAGCTTCAGAAGAAAAATATTTCTGCACAGCTTTTGCTCCAAGTTGTACATCTCAAAGTCCTTTGGAAAATTATTTAGTGCAGAAAAAGGGTATAAGATGACTGGGTGCATAAGACCCCCCCCCCCAATTTTTAAGTTAAAATATAGACTTTGCCCCCCCTCCAGCCAACCACCTGGTTGGAAAGCCTGCCCCCCACCAGCCAGCCAGCTCAGTGGCTGCAGATGATGGAATAGTCTGTGAAATTAAAGGACTGAGGACAGCTAAAAAAGCATGGGATATTTTGAAAAATCTCTGTGGTGTTCAATTTTGGAAAGTAAGGTTTCATTAATAATGAAGCTGGTTAATATGAAGCTATCAAATCCCACATTTTGAATGAGCACATTAATGATTTTAGAACCACATTGGCAGACTTGCAAACTCCTGGAGAGGAAATCCCCAAAACTATGCAAATGGAAATCTTCCTAGCAAGTTTACCAAAATACAATCCCTAAATGGAGGGCAACTGACACTTCAAAGGCAAAGCAGTCATTCTCACAGCAGGGGGAAGGATCTGCTGGGGAAACTGCCCCGGGAATTTACCACTTCAAAGACAAGGCAGTCATTCTCACAGCAGGGGAAAAGATCTGCTGGGTATATAAGACGACCCCCCACTTTTGAGGAGATTTTCAAGTGTTAAAAAGCAGTCTTATATGCAGGAATATATGGTACATATGAGCTTTTTGTGTAACAATGTGCAAAACACACAACAATTGTTTAAAAAGAACAACCCATGTGTGATTCTGGAAACAGTGAGTCTTTTACACAAAAATTGTGGGTTTTGTATGAAAACATGCTTTTTTTGAGTAAACAACAGTTTTCAGAAGCACACATAGGATCCCTGCCCTCAAAAGGAAAACATATTTGTGTGCAAAAACTCCACCAATTTGTAAAACCCACATGTGTGTTTCTGGAAACAGTGGAAGAAGGTTACCAAAATTGTTTTCCATACAGAAAAACACACATTTTCTGTAACTGTCCCACACATACTGTTTCAAGAAATACACATGGGTTTGAGGGCATTTTTGTGCAAAATTGCTGTTGCCAGAAATACATGTGGTGTGTTTTGGACAAAAAAATAAAATTTCCTCATGCTTTCTTTTACTTTTTATACAAATTATTTATTTATTTATTTATTTATTATTATTATTACAGTATTTGCTAAAAAGACATACCTATTTCTATGCAGAATACTGGATGAAAACTGAAAAATTCTACCCTCAGTGTTATTCTTCTGGACTGTTTCTGAAACGCCATGAAACCCTTTTTTACAACAGGAAATTGAAGGACAACAAATATTCTTTCTGTTCCTACCCAACACCACTATAATCACTTTGGTAGGAAGCAATACTAGCAATATTTTATGACTATTAGATTAAGATTGAAATAAGACTTCATTCACAGTTGAAATATGGTAATGTCCAGCATCAAACAGAGACTCTGTATGGACAATGCCTGCACCAGACACACTTGGAAACCCACTATTTTTGGACTGCAACTCAAAGTGGCCGTGCTGGCTGGAGGAGTCTGTGAATGGTAGTTTAAAAAGGTGACTTTTCCAAGCTTTGATCTGGACTTGTAGAAGACAGGTGTGCACCTGTCACTATCTTTCAGCCTAGCTTATCTGACAGGGCTGTTGTAAGGAAACAGCCTTTTCTTGTGCATGAAACAGTATTTTGATGACCAACCATGAATAACAAGAGCAGGCACAGAAAGTTGGGTTAACTAAAGGCCACTTTTAGTCTAAGGGCCTCAGACTATTTATATTGTGTTGAACCTGGGAAAAAGCAATGGGGGAATCAACCTGATGTGAGTTCAGCCAATGCTAGGTGTCACCCCTTGATTTCCTCCTCAGCCTTCCCTTGAGCAGAACACTTGAGCCCTGAAAGCAATCCAATAACTGGTTGCTCCCCATCTGGCCATATACTGGAAACCAGACCCAAGACACTCCCCCTCAAGTCCCAGGACTTTATAAGTGAGAGCAAAACTAAGTGAGAGCAAAACCCCCAGGTCCACCTCAAGGGTAGACTTCTTGAGTTCCCCAACCCCCAGGTCCCAGGACCTAAAGGGACAGTTCCAGAGCCCTACCTGTCACCAAAAGGGTGCCAAGGTCAACACCAAAACTCTTATATTTTCCCTATACTACCTGCCATAAACAAAGGACAAGCATCTGCTTAGTCCTTTCTCCCCACAAGGCTAGCCAATAAGGCCCTCATCCCCTGTTGCAGGTCCACAAGAAACAACATATTATCCAATTCTGAAAAATGCATGCCATTCACCCTGTAGAGCCCTGGCTACTGAAAAACTATGGCAGAATGGGGAAGAAAGTGGCCCAACCCCTTATTCAATGCATTCCAGACCTCCCTGTTTACCATTCTATGAGCTATGCCAAATTTGGAATGGCAAAATAGCAAACCATACCATGATTACACCTAGCCATCTACTTTGTATGATCCAAAACTCATGCAGAGCCTGTAGAATGAGTGTCTTGCCCTTCAGTCAGTCCAAGTCATTCCCACTGAGGTGAATGACTAAAACATGCAGAGGAAGTCCTATGTGATACTCAAACAAAAGAGGCATCAAACCATTCCAGCAAAATGCCTCTTCTTCCAAGCCACTCCACAATGGCAAGCTCACTCAGCCCTAGTTGAGCCACAAAATGGCACAAAGCCCAATAAACCATACAATGAACACAGATCAGGACCCATCACCTCTAGGGGGGGTAACAACAACATTAATCATCAACAATGTGATTTAAACTTGAGAGGACACCTGTGCCTCTTAAAAGCTGAGGATCTCCAGTACCCAATGCACTGGATAGACTACAGGCCCAACCCATGGCAAAAGCTGTAGAGCCAGCCCTAATCCAAAATGAGTGGATGCCAACCACTTGTAAACCCAATGGTAATAGTAATGGGCCAAAATTGATACCTAGTAAGGGCCAAAAAGTCAGCAATGCAAAACAGCAACACTCGTCTAGTTCCCCTGGCATATGTGTAACTCTGCAAAGCACGTACAGAGCACGAAGCCAGATCAAAATAGCACCCTAATGTGACTTTAGCCCCCACCCCTTCTGATCTGTTTTGGAACTCAGTACTAAATCTCTAAAGTCTAAAGCCCTACCTGAAACATCCCCTTTGGTTGAGAATACCAGTTTGTTAACTTGCAAGGCCCCGAAGAAAGAAGTCAAAGCTGCAGCATGGATCAGGATAGCCTTATAGCCCAAGACACAAATGTCTGACCATATGTCTCCCAGCCCCTTAAGGAAGTCAGGGGACCATGGTTCCCATCTATCAGACATTTGGCCCATCTCCCAGGACACCCCCCCCAAAGCCTTGCAAATCCTGAAATTGCCTGTGTTATCCTTATACCCTTGAACCTTAGCAGAAAAAGTCACCGTTTACAGTCTAGTCCTAATAGACTATGGAGCCAACTCTTACCACTCAAATGAACACAATAGTGCAAAAGATGGTCAGTGGAAATGGGCCAAGTGGCCTGAAACCCATTCACCAACCAAAATACTCAAAGTCCCTACTGGCCGTCTTATAACTATTCCTAGTACTAGAAACCAACAAAAGGACAATGGCACAGACAACTTCACACCTCCAAGTCTCCACAGGTCTATGGACATCAGAACAGGACAGGCTTCTGCTTCCAGATCAAGTTTCCTGAAGTGTTCCACCTGTTGGTGGGAAAAAGCATTGGCTACCCCATTGTCCACAGCAGCAACATGGAGGTCCATAAACAAAATATTGTAATGAAGACAAGACTTATGCCCTGACTAAACACATGACCTGTGGTGACTTGGAGGACATAGAATTGATAACCTGAACTGCAGCAATGTTTTCACACCAGAAACAGACAGAGGAATCAGCTGATTCCTTCATCCAATCCAAACAGCTACCACAATTGTAAAAAAATAAATAAATAAATAAAAAATCAAAAACATCAAATTCATGAACATGTCTTCCCCAGTCTACGCTTCAGCCCATACCTGGGCAAAGCAATGACCATAAAAGTAAACCCCAAACCCAATGGACCCAGCTGCATTGGAAGACACCTTCAAAGTGTCCTGGATATGTAACTCACAATCTAAAGAGAAAACCAGTTAAAGGATGCACTCCTGCAATAGCATCACAAAGATGACTTTAAAAGCCTGTCAGGTGCCACAAAACCACTAGCAAAATTTAAGTGGCCAACAAGTTCCTGAAATTCCTTAAGAGTGGCCTATATAAGCCCCATGAATTCAGATAGCCTATTATTCAAATCACTAGCGGCTCATCTACATGAGCCAAGTTATGCCGGCTCCCCACCCACATTGTTACCACCTCCAAATGAGCTGGGGTCCAGACAGGCATGCTGACCGGTCACTACAGCCACTGCCACTATCTTCCTCACTATCTCAGAAGGAAGGAAGCTGGCCCACAACATGTGACCCACACCCTATGCCTGTGACCAGCCTTGGTCACAAGCTGTGAGGCTCCTTCCAGCCTTCTGGGAGAGTGAGGCAGACTGGCTGCAGCAGCAAAGACCAGCCTGCTGGGATGGGCACCTATGGTTTTGTGTGGCCCGATTTATTCTTTCCTGGTGGGATTGGATTAAAAGAGGTATTGTTTCACCCTGTCTTAGCCCCATCTGAGCTCCGTATCTGCCCCAGGGGTGGTGAGGACTGCCTGTGGGCAGAACAAGGCAAATGCCCTAGGGGCAAGACAGGGTATTTTGCCCATCTAGACAAGCTCTAAGTTTCTCCACAGGTAGCCTACAATGTTATTCAACAATATTCTGTGCAAGTAATGATCCTTCTACAGATAAATACTATTTTCTATGCAAAAATATAGTTTCTGCCCCCAATATGGGCAAAGGATAAGTTCCCAACTGTGCAGATTCTCATCACTCCAGGTTTCTCCCCATCAGAGTTACCTGACACTTGAGAAACACTTTTGTTAAATACCATTTTCTGAATATTTTTAATTTCCTTTCTACCCCTACTGCAAGAAGGCCACAGAGAGGGAGGAAATATGTCGGTTCCACTTTCTTCCACATTTGAATTGTTTTCCCTTCAAGTTTTTTCCATCCCAAATATGCAATATAGCACTGGTTCTTAACTGTGGTCCAATGACCCCCCAGGGGTCGGTGATGTCTTCACAGGGGGTCTGTGAAGGCTTCAAGACTGCTTGCCCCCCCTGCTCCCTGTGGTGGAGTAGCCACATAACAGAAGCCAAGGCAAAGGCTGTCTGTACATTGCCATTCAATGCACTCCAGCCACAAACTTGGAGGAATAAGCAGGTGAGAAGTCTTCCCTCCCCCTCTAGTGCCTCTGGAGGAAGGTTTAATGGATGGTGTAATTGTATTGTTGTTGTTGTTTTTAATCTTGAGTTCAGTCTTGGGGGGGTCTATGGCAACAAAAGATATTTAAAGGGGATTCCTGGTAAAGAAAGGGTTACAAGCCATTGCAATATAGGAATGTTGTTAAATTCTTGAAAAAAGCAAATGAAAGGTGGATAAATAGTTCCATTTTGGTTTCTCCATCATCATCATCATCATCATTTTAAATCTCAAGTTTTTCCAAGCTGAATATGAAGAAATTTTATTTATTCTTATCAAAAAATTAACTGAAAGTTGCTCTGTACCCATATGACCACCACTATAACAATTAACTCTTGGTTTGGCTACTGTATCTGTTGAAGGCTGCTGATGTTCAGTTCGGACACCATGCCAAAGAATGTTAAAATCCATGCAAAGCAGGTCACTCAAGTAATGCACTACAGATCAAGGACTTTATCAGACTAGCCTCTAAAGATGTTCTTTTGCTGGTGTAATTAAAGCCATTTTTATGCTGGCAAAAGAATGCCTCCCAACACACTTACCTTTGGCTCCCGCCAAAGGCTTCCCCAGCAATGAAGAGGAAGTGAACAGAGCTCGGTTCACTTCCTCGTTCAAAATCCTGCAGATTCTCATGAGACTTCATCGTGTAGGAAATTTTAAAAACCACAAAAATAAGATAGAAAAACTTTTTAAAAGCACATACACACACTTAAAAATTCCCAAGTAACCTGGGGACAGTCATAAAAAGTGTGTCACTTACATGGATGTTGCTATCTCACCCAGAAGTGGTCCTGCTGGACTGGCCATTCATTCTGTATTCATGTGAGTTAAATGGCACGTGGGTTCACATGCTGGCAATGGTAGCACTAAACTGCCATGGGGGATCAATTGATGGCTTCAGCTGTCAATAAAAACGTAAGTGTATCAGCCAGGATGTAAACACAAAAAGGCAATGCCATCTGATATGCGTGCCCTTCCATGTTTATGTGGCATCGTTATGACGCTGTATTTAGTGTGTCTGATAAAGTTCCAAGTCACAATATGTATTACCTGGTCAAGAAACTGAACCATAGAAAAGCATCACTGCACACACAAATCACACACAAAAACAATTGCCATTTCTTCATCTATTCACTTTTCCCTGGAAAATGTAATATGAAATTTTGTGAATCTTGAAATGTGCAAAACTGATGCTTTGCTGAAGAATCTCAATGTCAACAAAAGACTTTCCCATCTTTTGAAAATGTGATATGCCCAGTAAGGCTCTGTCTAACTTAATTTGAGGTTTTTGGTCTTTTTTTTTTACTATAATAGTTGCTTTAACAAAATAAAAGTCAAGCCCTGAGTTGGAGTAATTTGAGGACATGCCTCTAAATGTACATAAAACCGAATTCACAGTTCTTTTAGTGCATTGCTTCAAAAGGAACTTAAGAAAAGTATCAGATGTGTAGCCATGTCCTCACTGTAAGTAAACAAATTGAGTTCTGCTGTAGAAGTAGGTGAAGCTAATTCAAGTTCTCTCCAGTGGGAATTAAGTATCACCTGCCCACAGACCTTCAAATCTCTTTGCTCAAGTGTGTATGTTACCGCTAATCACGACTGATGAGGTAAATTAGAAGTAAAGAAAGGTGAGAGACAGTCTCAAAGGGACCCAGTTCTTAAGCCCACAAAAGCTTTTGTAAACTCTTGGTCAACTTTCACCAGAAAAGAAAGAAGTACTTGTTAAGCCAAGCATGTGCCAAAAAGCAAGCAAAAAACAAAACAAAACAAAAAAAACTGGTGCATTCCTCATTCATGCCTCCAGGGCCATCCAGAGTGTTTCTCTATCTGTATTCCTCTGCACTTGGTGCACTCTGCATTTTCTACTTCACACTATGCATTTTCAAGAGTGTTTGTTATTTCTGCCTGGGGAACATATCTGTGTTCTTGTAAAATCATGATTGAAAAGTCTTTTTTTGGTGGGGGGCGGGGAGGGAGGAACAAAGTTAACTTAAAATAACTAGAATGGTAGTTGAAGTAGCAAACATAGCACTGATAGTAATTGTTGTTCTTGTGGAAAATGCCAGGTCTTGTGCTGAAATATTTCACTAAAGAGTAGTACATATATGTCCCTCCCTGACCCTTATTTTGCCACTAAATGCCAAACCGATCTGACAAATTGAAATGCCATCCTACATAATAATAATAATAATAATAATAATAATAATAATAAAAATTATTTATATCCCGCCCCTCTGCAACGCAATCGGGGCGGCTTACAATATAAAAACCCCATACTCACAATACCCTAGCCCACCCACCCCTTAAAATAATATTAAATTACAAAGGATTAAAAACATGCATTAATTAAAATATATACAAATTAGAAGAAAAAAAATTAAAACATACAATCATAGCCTAGAAAGGGCAGCTGAGTCTTGGGCCAGGATAATTATTCAGGAAAGGCCTGCCGGAAAAGATCCGTCTTGACAGCTTTTTTAAAGCTGTCTAAGGTGGTAATAAGACGGATCTCATCCGGCAGGCCATTCCATAATCTGGGAGCAGCAGCAGAGAAGGCCCTCTGGGAGGTCACCGACAGCCTTGTTTTCATAGGCTGTAACAGATTCCTCCCAGAGGACCGAAGTGTGCGGGGAGGGTCATACGGAAGGAGGCGACCGGAGGTAAGTTGGACCCAAGCCATGTAGGGCTTTAAAGGTCATAACCAACACCTTGTACTGTGCCCAGAAACTAATAGGCAGCCAGTGGAGAGCTTTTAGCATCGGTGTTATATGCTCTCCTCTGGAAACGCCAGAAATCATTCCATTGTGGCAGGAAGTATACAAACATAAAAAGGAGGCAATTGCTGGCCAATTCTGATATACTCTCCCTCCAATTTTTATTTTATTTTATTTTTTTATTTTTTTTACTTAGCTTCAAGTACCTCATGTGAACATATGAAGTGTGAGAAGGCTGGTGCCAATCAATCAGTCCCTGAAGTTCTCCAAAGCAGGCTAGTGAAAAGCATGCAGTGGGATGGTGATTGGCTTTCCCTGACTGGCTGGTTTCCTGTGGAGAGGAATTAATTAATCATTTTCCTTCCTAATAGAGGAAAGGGCACAGCAAAATGGCCCACCTCTGTGGAAATGATCATGGTCTGCTCAGAGGAAAGGCACTTATCCTACAAGAGCTGGCCAACATAAGGTTGACTGTTATTTGATCAGCCATCTTGCCACGCCAAGTGTGGCGATTTGATGGCAGTCCACGATGCCTGGATTTGGCAACCCATAGAGTCAATAATGAAATATCTAATGCTATGATGTTTGGGTTGGGCCACTTTCTCCCACATCCTGCATAATTTTCTGACAGCAGGAGCTCTACAGAGCAAATGGCATGCATTTGTCAGAGTCAGACAATGAGATCTTTCTATGAGATATGCAAGAAGGGGTAAGTGCTGTATTAGCTGGCCTGGTAAGGGGAAAGAGACTTGTCCCTCATCTGTGGCAGATAACAGAGGAAGAATTCTATTATTTCAGTGTACACCTTGGCATCCTTTTGGTGAAAAGTTGTGTTCTGGAACTATAACCACAGATTCTGCAACCTGGGAGGCGGGGAAGGGAAATGCCCTTGGGGCTGGCCTGGGACCTTTCTTTCTCTTATAAAGTTTAATATCTTGGGAGGGAGCAACCTGGATTGGCCTTCCAGAAAGGACTGGCTGGGGAGCAACCTCATTAACTTGGGGCTGCTCTCTGGGTCAGGTGTTTTTGCTGAAGACTGAGGAGTTAGTCACTGGGATGACACTTGGCCTCATCTGGACCTATACCAGGTTGCTCCCCTTTTTTTGTTCATCCGCAGATTGCTTTAAATAGGTCTCAAGTCAAATAAAGTGGTCGTTATTTAAACCAAGTTATGTGTCTGGTCTTGTTATTTTGGGATTGGTCATCAAAGGCTTCATTCTCTCCTGAAATGTCAGAATCCCCACCCCCACCCCACAGAAGTAATCTGCTACGTTGTAATAGGGGACTCTATGATTTGACCATATTATGCAAGGACTTCATCAGCTAAACTAGCTTTCAGTCAGTTTCCAAGACCACTTCAAAATGCTGGACTTCATCTTCAAGGACATTAATATCTGTGGATTTGTTTACTGAGAGGTTTGTCTCTTTCAATATGGACAATATGGCCAGATGCTGTGATCATCTTAGAAGGATCTTCTCTAGGCATATCTGCAAAATGAGGAGTGGAGGGTGAATTCAAAGAAAGTGCCTTTTGGATGGTGGCATCCCAGCTGTGGCACTGTGATCCCTGCAAGTATTGATGATGCATACTAGGGAAGTAAATCCTTGACTATTCTGTCACATGCCATGATGAATAATTCCTGCATTTCAATCCCTGCTGCAGAAGAAAATGAATATCCTTTGCTCATATTGCATTTAAACATGCTAAAGTATTCATACTCCTTCCGCTATCCTTCCTCTATCCAATTTATTCATACCCCTTCCTGTATCCTTTCTTTATCCTTTCTTTTGTGAAACTTCCTGCTTCTCAGAATATACCATTATATATATATATATATATATATATATATATATAGTTCCTAACTACCGCTTGGCATTTTATGGCTTGAACTATAAACTATAATCCATTGATCTATTAATAAGCTATAATAATAATAATAACAATAACAATAACAATAACAACAACAACCTACTGATAAATATTAAGCTTCAAACCTCATTATTCCATATTACTTCCTGCAAAATAAATTTATAAAGCACTTACTTCACTACTATACAGAGATAAGTATTTTAAAAGTCCCCTTGAAGTAACTGTGATTGCCAATGATGTGGTTAACACACTTCCATTGAGCCAGTTATATGTACAAGTGCATACCTTTGGTTTATGTACTGTATGTACAGGATGTGTAGATGTAACTAATGACTAGCATGAGGGATAGAGGAATGATCCAAGCTATGGTTAAGTGACACTTGAAATGTATGGGGGGGGGTCCATTTTAGTGTAAAATTTTGGAAGACCTTTATCATAGCCATGTCCTGTGAGGAGAAGCTTAGGGAGCTGGGTACGTTTAGCCTGGAGAAGAGAAGGTTAATAGGTGACATGATAGCCATGTTTAAATATTTGAAGGGCTGTCATACTGAGGATGGAGCAAACTAGTTTTCTGCTACTCTAGGGACTAGGAGATGGAGCAAATGGACTCAAACTACAGGAAAAGAGATTCCACCTTAACATTAGTATGAAATTCCAGATGGTAAGAGCTGTTTGGCAGTGGAATGTGCTGCCTTAGAGTGTGTTGGAGTCTTCTTCTTCGGATATTTTTAAACAGAGGCTGGATGATCAGGAATGCTTTGATTGGGTATTCCTGCATTGCAAGGGGTTGAATGAGATGACCCTTGTGATCTCTTCCAACTTTATGATTCTATAATCTCATTTGGTAGGTATGCCTAGAGAAGCTCCTCTGATGATGATCAGTGTCTGGCTAAGTGCATACTGAAGGAGGAAAGCCCTTAGGTATCTGTACCAATAAGAGTAGTTAAATTTGGTACTATTGTCTCTGGTCTCTGGTCTCTGGTCTCCCAACACAAAGCCAAAATAAAACATACTAACCTCCCCCCAATTGTTCCCCCCTGTGCGGTGTGTGGAGAAAAGAAACACTTTATTTTTCTATTATCTGTATTCATTTTCAGGCTTGTATTTAATAAAACTAGCTCGAAAGCTTTAACCTGGGTCTCCAAGGTGGGAAATATGTTGCACCAGACTTTAAATGTCATGTTGGGGAATTTTTTTAAAAAAAGCAACTCCCCCCCCCTTGTCTTTACCTCGAAATTACTCTGTAATCTGGAAGCTGAAAGAAGTAAATCATAGCATGGCTGTAAGGCTTCAATTGTGTGTATTCATAATTATCTTTTCTCTCTTCTTAGGTTTCATACCCTGTGTGTGGAATCTGAACTTATTTCCTTAGCTTTCTAATATAAAATGCCTCTGGTAGACCTTCAAATTATTCTATGACCCTCACTACAGAAGTAATAGCTCTGGTGATTCTATTTCGTTTTCAAAGCAGGTTTGGAACTATTCCACCCAGATATGAAACATGGCCATCCAATTTCTTCTGGTATTTTCTTTATATGCTGTCTGTTTGTGATTGTTTCCACTTTAAAAGAGGGCTCAGGGGGAAAAGTTAAAAAA
The DNA here is from genome assembly GCA_030847615.1 of Gambelia wislizenii. Lineage (NCBI taxonomy): Eukaryota > Metazoa > Chordata > Lepidosauria > Squamata > Crotaphytidae > Gambelia > Gambelia wislizenii. The sequence continues at coordinate 205,085,166 of JAUMIR010000001.1, forward strand.
ACAAAAAACAAAAAACAAGTTTGTGTCATAAAAGAAAAATAAAAGAAAACAAAAAAAATCTGTGTGTAGAAACAAAATGCAGAATGCTGATATTTTAGTAATTCTAATAAGGTATTGTAGAACCCTCCATTTTGTTTCTGTGCTTGAATAACAAGTCTACTTTCCCCATGTCTTTTTTTTCTCGTGAAAACACCAAAATTAGCTATTTGGATCATGATCTACCACCACTAGAAGAGGTTTTTCCACTGCCAAAGACAGACTTCATTTCACAGTCTGTGATTAGATGGATAGATGGACAGATGATAGACAGATAGATAGATAGATAGATAGATAGATATCTTTGGACCCCTGGGGAAAGAGTCAAGATTTTGAAAGTTTAGACTCACTAGGATCAACTGGCTTATCATGACTTGAATGGGTATCTGTGAGACATGTATATGCACTCATAAAAAAAGGTGAACCAAGCACAGCATGGATCCCAGAAGAGCAGGGCAGGGGGGGTGAAGCCCCCCCCCAAGCCTACAGTAGGGGCTGACCCTCCACTGAAATGTTGTGGTAAATTTGGATGGCCAAGATGCCACTGTAGTTGAGCTTCCTCAGGAATTATCAGTCAGAAATTTTCTAAAGGATCAAACACTTAAAAATACTGGACAGCAATTATCATTGAACCCTCCCATGAATACTAAAGGCTGCCTTAAATCTTCTATGTACACTTGGTTGGAGTAAGCTGCATGGAACACATTGAGTACACATTGTGCTTGTAAGAGTCTTCATATTTAAGGATGTTTCAATGATCATAGATGGGGAAAGGAAAGTGACATTCCCTGCAGATACCTCCAAGTAGGCAAAATTAATATTTTTTCTGTCAGTTTTGAGACCCTCCTCTTAAAAGCAGTTTATAGGTCCCTATTGGCATCTCATTGTTCCATGGGGGATCTGCAGTCTCTGTCTTGGAAGTCAATCTGCTTGAAAAGACAATGTCCACAACATATTGCCAGATTTATGGCAACTCTCCCCCCGCCTTCTAAATTTTATACCATTCATACTGATGAAGGGTTCTGGAGAACCTGGTAGGTTACCTTTGTAAGTCTCCAATTCTCTTTGTCAGAGTTTTCTAACATTCATGAAACAATTTTAAACAATTTCCCAATATTTTCAAATAGTCTTTCCATCAATAGTGGCAATATTTATCCAGAAACAACAAGCACCTTGTGTGGAAGCTAAACGACTTTAGCTATATTAATTCTCACTAATGATTTTGCAATAATTATACAGGTAAACCCCCATATCTACAGGGGATACATTCTAAGACACACACACTCTTTGGATACTTGAAACCATGGATAATAGGGAACCTTATTATTTTCAATGAGAAGAACATAGGAAGTTGACCATAGAATCAAACTGGGGGACCCAGAAATGCCTAAAGAGAAAATGTAGTTTTGAACATGGATAAATGAAACCATGGATACTGATCTGTGGATATGGGGGTCAACCTATACTGAAATATTGAAATAATGTAATAATTTTCTCTCTCTCTCTTTGGCTTTTCTTTGCAAACAAAGATTCAGGAAGGACTCATCCTGCGCTTTCTGCAAGCGTGCTGATGACTAAAAAGGCCAATCCGAGATAAACAAGTCCGGTTGCAAAAAGCACAGCAGAAGGTCTCCTTGGGTGATGTTTTTGGGTTGTGATTCTTTCTGCATTGTCGTTTCTCTTCAAGACTTGTTCAGCGTGAGTTCTCAAATAAGGCTGCAGCATTGTGGATAGTGCGTCTCCATGCCTCCTGATGTGAGGCCAGGGCGGAGCACTGTTGGTGATCAATTTTTGGCCGAGCCTGAGATGTTGTTTCAGGGAGTCTTTGTATCACTTTTTTGGAGCGCCCCTCTTACGCTGACCTGTGGCGAGTTCACCGTAGAGTAGTATTTTTGGGAGGCGATGGTCCTCCATCCTAGAAATGTGCCCTGCCCAGCACAGCTGCGTTCTCAATATCATGGCCTCCATGCTGGTGATCCCTGCTTGCTCAAGGACAGCAACATTCATCACATAGTCAGTCCAGTGTATATTTAGGATTGTGCATAGACAGCGCTGATGAAAGCGCTCGAGGAGTCGTAGGTGATGGCGATAGGTGACCCATGTTTCAGATCCATAAAGGAGGATAGACAGTACGATGGCTCTATACACATTACCTTCAAATGGAAGGCACAGCTTTATACACACAAATAGATCCATCATATGCTAATTTATTTATATCTAAACTAGAATCCAAATATAAACCACTTGTATGGTGCAGGTACATTGATGGTGGGGATACGTTGATGACCTCTTCATGCTATGGACCAATGGCAGAGAATTTTTTGGAATTCTTTACAAACTACATCAACTCTGTTTACCCTACTACTAAATTAATCAGCATCCTTGAAGATCACATTTCCCTTTCCTGGATGTTTTTCTAACCACCAAGGCTAATGAAGAGATGATTAGAGATCTGTTGTATAAACTAACTGGTGCTCACTCAGTATTAAATGTGTATGCAGGTGTTACCCAAATTACAGGTTTATTCGTGAGAACCCCATGTGTGTCCAGATATTAATATGGGGAATTTTAATTAGATCAGTATGGTTGCAAAAGGCCAGTTAACTGTGGGATCTTTTGACCTATGTATACCAGTACTAACTGATGAGACTCATGGCCAGGAAATAAAATAAAAATGTTTTTTTTATTGAAAAATAATCTCAGGAAAACTCACACACACACACACAGGCATCAAGAAGTCACACAAGGCTAATGAAGAGAGTAGGGAATATTGGGATAGGGGAATAGAGTTTGGGGTTATGGCCTATACTATACCTATCCAACAAGAAGAGATTTGTGTAGCAGAAGGTACCCAGAATGCAGTTCTGAGGGCCATGCTGCAAATGGCAGAATAACAAGGTAGGAGAATCTGTGTATACTTTGGTGATGTTTGGGGTGATATTTATACTTGATATTCCCTCTGAAGGGGTGTTTTGAGAGGAATACAATGTTTGCTGGTTTTTCCCATAGTTAGAAAATGGAAACTCTCATTGTGTTAACAGTCGTTAATGGCTGAGACATTAAAACTGATGCATGTCCAACAACTTTCTATTGTTCTAGGAGAGGTGGGAAGGAAAACCAGTTTTGTAGGGCAAAGAGTTTCCGGCCACTTTGACTGAATTAGTGAATTACTCACTTCAGGTATGTCCAGGAAAATTAGTCCATTTCCACCCTAACTACCAGTCCAAGTGTCCAATTTTACCACAAGCATGGGTCTTCATAATTACTGTCCAGTTGTGTCTTTCAGGAATTCAGGATGGCCACTTCCTTAAGTTTTCTGAGCATACCTTGAGTCCTTGCTTTTGGGAGGCCCTGGTCTACTTTCAACCACATGGAAGGCCAATAAATAAGCAAATATATGAAACATTGAAAGGCGATGGTATCAGGGAGCCTGGTGGTGTAGTGGTTATAAATGTCAGTACTGCAAGCCACCATGTTGCAAGTTCGATCCCAGAGGGGTCCAAGGTTCATTCAGCCTTCCATCTTTTTGTAGGTTGGTAAAATGAGTACCCAACTTATGGGGGCAATTAGCAAACACAAATTGGAAACCGCTTAATGTGGTGTAGATATGTAAATTGTTATTGCTTAAACATTTGTAAGCCCTAAATATTGTTGGAGAGGTTGTCAAGAAATAGGTACATATATGCATATGTGGTGGAATTGTAAATTTGTACAGCAGTTTTGGGAAATGGTTTTCAAAGAAATAGAGAATATTCTGAATAGAAATATAGAAAGGAAACCGAGCATAGCATTGATGTCAATTTATAATGGAGAGAATGGGAACCAAGCAGAAAAGGATTTAATAACACATTTATTAATGGCAGCAAGATTAATTATAGCAAGACATTGGAAAATGCAAATAAATGTCCAAGTGGAGGAGTGCTATAAAGAAGTGTGAAAGATGGCAATAAATGATAAGTTAACATGTAGAATTAAAGTAAGAAGAGGAAGTTGGAAAGAAAGTGACTTTGATAAAATTTGGAAAGTATTTGTCAAAAAAGTATTACAGACAAAAGATGGGAGGTTACCTCCACGAGAAGAAATGAGATTCTGGAAAGATTAGGTAAGGGACAATGGCTCCGGTGAAGGTGGTGGTAGGGGTAGGGGAATTAATATTTTTAATAGAATTATAGTAAAGAATCTATGTTAACTTTTGAAATTAGTTAATAGAAAAATTGTGATGTTTATAGTAATTTTATGTGTTATAATAACTAAGTATTGATTGGACAATATAATGTATGATTATAAAATTAATAAAAAAATATATTAAAAAAAATTGTAAGCCACTCTAGGAGACTTTGTGGCTGAGTGGCAGGGTATAAATACCTAAAATAACTGAATAACTAAATAAACAAAATCAGGGCAATTAACACAGGACCTGAAATCCCACCTGCATCAAATGCAATACCTTTTGTCACTTAGTACAACAGCCATGAGGCCGCTACTTTCAATAGAGTATGTCCTCTATGGGGGTGGGGGAAAGAGGCAGTAAAAATCAAGGCAGTTGTGTGCCTTTTTTAGTTGATTGCCCCCATTTCCAAATTACTGCTTGGCAATCAAAGGAAGCTATTCCATGATTGGCAGTTTCCCATGTCTTCCTAGAGGTATTAATTAGCCTCCTATCATTTCTTTATCTCAGCCGTATACTCCAGAGAAGCTGCTGGTGAGGGTCATATTTTAAACAAAGAAACAACCCCTCACCCCAAGAATCCTGAATCACAGCACTGTGTATCCAAGTGTTGCATTACATTTGCATATCTACATATGCGAAATAACAACTTTTAGAAGCAGAAGCACTGGGGAAATCTATCACATTAAACAAAATGTGACTTGTAATCCTACCAGTGTCGTATTTGGGACAGAATGTTGAAACCCTGGATACAACATGAAATAGCTTGACAAAACCACCACTGATTAGAACATAAGGTTCAGGAACCAGAAGTCATCAATCACCACCCAAAGCTGAAGCACTTTGTTGCTAAACATTTTAATTCTGAGGGACACAGCCTTTCCAACATGGCTACATTTCCAGCAGAAAAACTCTGTGATCCAACTATGCGCGAGAAAAGAGAAAACATCAGGATCTACAGACATATCACCTTGGTGCCATAAGGCCTTAATTCAAAGAACAATGCTACTCTTTGCCTCCAGCAGCAGCCTTTGAATTGTATTCTTAGACCCTAAGAGTTCTATAGCTGTCACAGGATGTTGTTTATTTCACCCATTCCAATGGGCATCATGAAGGAAGGTGGAAATTGAAATAATTGATTCTCTTTTTTTAAAAAAAAACAACACTGTTTTCAATAATTGTATTAAATTACATTAAATTCAATCTCTCTCTCTCTCTTTGTGTATCTGTGTGTAAGCGTGCTTACTTGAAATAAATCCCATGACTAAACAAAGAGTGCTCCAGAAGAGTTTGTTAATGTTGTTACTATTAATGGGTGCTGCATTTGGAACTGAATAGGAACAGGAAAGCTTTTTTTGTTGGAGGGGAGCAGGAGAGGAAGAACCTATTTTACAAGCATTAAGGTCTCTACTATCATTGAGTGGATTAGTGCATGATTCATCTCCAGTTGTTAAGTTCTGATCTGAGTATTTGGTTTTGAGGAATTTCCCTTCGTCTTACATGAATCCTGCCTCGGTATTTGTGGATTCCTGGTTTGCCTGAAACCATGCAGATGGCCACACTTAGCCAATAATTAAATATTTGATATTCCAAGATGGGAGCATCAGGGGAGGTAACAGATTAGACCAAGTGGGGCATCCCCCTAGATAATCACTTCTGGGGTGTCATGAAAATGTTAGAATAGATCACCTGTTTATTTCACTGTTATAGTATTTTTACTGCCAGCAATGTGTAAGGTGCTTGGGGGGGGGGGTTTCTTATAGACACACCTCTCAAAAGGGGAAAAAATAAATCTGGGTGGCTTGAAGAGTGAAAGTCTGTATCTTCTCTGCTTCAGGCAGCCAAATACAGTATGTTGCATTGGCTCAACTCCTCATGCAATAAAATGGTGGTCATTTCACACCTTAGTAGTATGATTGTCTCCCATTCTTCTCTCATATAACAGCCTGCATCTAACCCTACAACAATATGGATAATAGCAGTCAACCTGTGTTAGGCAAAGGGATCGCCTCTTCATACCTATATAGCAAACATCTTCAGAAGAATCAGCCATGCAGTAACCAGAACAAAGAATCTTAAGCATGTCTTCAAGGTAAGCAGATTTCTTGAGTCATATATTTTCCTGGAGTGTCCCACCATTTCATGCCATTCTCAAATGGCAGACAAACAGGCCCTGAGGCAGAAAAGATCATGAGGTGAAGCAGCTTGAATGTGTGACATTTCTTTGCAAAGCTGAAAGGTATAAAAGATAAGTACATTATGCACAACAGAAGAAATCAGTGCTGACAGGTTACTTTTTCTCTTTAATTGGACACTTGTTGCATGAGAGAAACCTCTGGTCTTCATTTGGTCCTATATGAATAGAATAAAACTTGCACATGATTCAGAAAAATATTTTTTTAAAAAAAATCTTGTGCCACAATAAATCTGTTCATTCTCAAGGTGCTAGAAGATGTTTGTTTACAAAATAGATCCCCATTTCATAAAATTAATGTTGCGCAGACTGTGTATCACTGAGTTAGCCAAGTATATATGTCAGCTTTCTCCATCCTGAGCTACACTTTATATGTGGGCCTTCAACTCCCATCAGCCCCAGAATGGCCAATTGTTTAGGGTTGGAATTTTTAGTCCAAAACACCAGAAGGGCAAGCAGGAGGGTATGCTTCTTGTGGACAACTGGGGTGGGGCCAGAAATAAAGGTCAGAAGGAATCTTCCCCCCTCTGGCCCTTACTGAACACTATGCCTGCCTGGCACATTCTCTTCTTCAGCCCAGGATCTGGACTGCATCTTGGAAAATGTGGGCATGTAGAGCCGCCTGCATTTTGCATAGTGATGAAGCACAACTTGTTTCTTCAGATGTTTCCAGTCTCCATTTGATGTTTTTCAGAAAGATAAAATGCCTGGGGCAAGTGTTTGTCAGCAATCTACAGTAGAGAGGTTTTGGTTTATGTTTAGAGGTGTTTCAGTAAAGATGTCTTCTGATGGTTGCAAGGCTCCCAAGACAGTTTACTTACTGCTTGCTTTTCACAAAAGGGACTTGTGGGATACACTGATTATTAAACCAGAGCTACTTGTCCAACTTCATATTAGATTAGATAAGAAAGTCATTTTGCCAACAGCAACAAATTTGAAATCTCTTAATTTTCTTTCTCCACTCATGCGGCTGTTTAGCAGTTGAGATAAAACAAGCAATTTTTAAAAGAAAAGTTGTGGTGTTTTTTGTTTTGTTTTTAAAGAACAATAAGTTTCAGAGCTCAATTTAAAGCAGAGCAAACTGAATTCTTTAAGAAGTATCTCTTCTCCTCTAATGTTCATTCAGGTGCCCAGATTCATTTTAAGGCCTCCCTCCTTTTTCTTTATTTGCTTGTTCAATAATATCACAGGACTTTCCCTCCCTCCCTCTCTGAGATATACCAGACTGTGGAGGGACTTAAACAAATGGTTCCAGTTTGAAAAAGGAGAAGTTCAAGTTCATTCCAAGAGAAGCTGTTTTATTGCTCTTGCTGGTAGAATTCACATCATCGATCTCCCTCATCTGCTTCCCTTTCCCAGCAGCTATTTGCTATTTTTGCTTTTCCAGTTAATAGGAGAGCATGTAGCCTCAGAAGCCTGGTTTCTATTATCTGGCTGCAGCCATTGCCTGATCCAGCTGTCGTCCAAGTCAATTCCAGGCTTTCCAATGAGGTCAATAAGTTTTAGATCATGTTCTTAATGCTACAGAAAAATAGAGCTATATATATTTTACAACAGCTGTGGTACAATTTGTCATGAAAGTCTGCAAGTATATATAACTTCAAACAAATGGACCCTCTAGACATTCCTGTCCAGATTCAAACTGTGTGCGTATGCAGTACTGAGGGCAGGAATGAGAAAATCTGTCAGTATCATTTTTGTGGAGTTTCTCTGAATCTCACCAGCATTCTAATCTGTACTGTTATAAGACAGTTCCCCCACTTTCTACATGGAAATTCATAGGCATTTTGTTAGACATGTCTCATAATTGTCATATTTTTACGCATTATCCCTATTTATTAAAGTGTATTTCTGCTTGGATATGATGTTTCTCTGTTTTGATATCATCGCCTTTCTCCATCCCACCTACATTTTGACTAAAAAGAAGGCAAGTGTCCCTTAAAGGTGTTATTGAATATGTGTTTATGGAAATTAAGGTAACAGGCATGAACTGGGAAGAACCATGTCTGAATTTTGTGAGGGCAGAAAAGTTTAGGGTATCTGTTAAACCTTCCTCTGAAGCAGTGTAAAGACCAGGGACTGCATCTGGCCTGAGGGGCATGCTTTCACCACTCCTATGATGGAACAGGGATGGGCAACTGTGTGGGAGCTGGGAACCAATCCCCCACCCCCATAGGCTATAGGTCCTTAAGTTTACTAAATTACTTTCTTTTCCCTCTGTGTTCCTGACAAAATGGCAAATTGAGTGTGTTTTTTTTTAAAAAAAGAGGGTCTCTGGGGGTTGAGGAAGAGGTCTTCAATTACTTAGAATCATAGAATCATAGAGTTGGAAGAGACCACAAGGGCCATCCAGTCCAACCCCCTTCCAGGCAGGAATACACAATCAATTCATTCCCAACAGATGGCCATCCAGACTCTCCTTAAAAACCTCCAAATACTACGAGGCAGTGCCTTCCACTTCTGAACAGCTCTTACAGTCAGGAAGTTCTTCCTAATGTTTAGGTGGAGTCTCTTTTCCTATAGTTTCAACCCATTTCTCTGTGTCCTAGTCTCTGGAGCAGCAGAAAACAAGTTTGCTCCATCCTCAGTATAACAGCCTTTCAAATATTTAAACATGGCTATCATGTCTCCCCTCAACCTTCTCTTCTCCAGACTAAGGAGATTTTCAGACAGGCAAAAATCGCCCCTTGCCGCGCGAGCAGCCTCCCGAAACTGCTGCGCGGCAAGGGTCTTTTTCGGACGACGCTGTGCCTCTAGCGAAGCCGTCCGTGTCACTTCCGTGAAGCTTGGGACGGCTCCGCGTCATATTTCAATCACGGGCAGCCTCCGTGCTTGAAATATGACGCGGAGCCGTCCCAAGCTTCACGGAAGTGACACGGACGGCTTCGCTAGAGGCACAGCGTCGTCCGAAAAAGACCCTTGCCGCGCAGCAGTTTCGGGAGGCTGCTCGCGCGGCAAGGGGCGATTTTTGCCTGTCTGAAAATCTCCTAAATATGTCCAGCTCCCTAAACCGCTCCCCATAGGGCATGGCTTCTAGACCTCCCACCATCCTGATCACCCTCCTCTGGACATGTTCCAGCTTCTCAATATCCTTCCTGAATTGTGGTGCCCAGAACTGGACACAGGTGAGGTCATAGCAAAGCAGAATACAGTGGCACTATTACTTCCCTTGATCTAGATACTATACTTCTATTAATACTCCTTTTAATATATGGGGGAAGCTTTGGGCACTATACTGAGTGTTTTTTACTGGAAAAAAATCAGAGATTTTTTTAAAAAAACCTTTAAATTTGGAGAGTCCAGAGAGTTTTGAGGAACTGATGGGGGCTTTGAGCGCTACCATAGTGAGGTCTGGATGGGGGGGGGCACATGCAACCCACAGGCTCCAATTTCCCCACATCATGACAGCAAGGTGATATCCAACAAACTAAAAAAAGAATAAAACATTAAAACATTATAAAAATGTTTTAAAAGACTTCTAAATAATACTACACATAAATAAGATACATACACATGTGCCTGCACACACACATGCACATAGAGCCAGCATCATGCTGTGGTTTGAGTGTTAGACTAGGACACTAGGAGACCAAGTTCGAATTCCCAATCAACCTTGAACACCTACTGGGTGACCTTGGGCAAGTCATACTTTCTCAATCTGTGGTCCTGTCTATATGGTCAAAATAATACGTACACAATGCAAACAATCAGCAATCCATTCAAACTGCCATTCACATAAATACGTGTCATTTGAAAGAGGGCCAGCCAAATCCACCACAAAGTCTGTGTGTCGTGTCCAGGGCTTCATACAGATTTTCTGAAAAGCTCTGTATGACTTCTGAATATGTGAATGTTTGAACACTCACATTTGCACAGTTATGAACAGGCAGTGCAATCTGATTGGCTGGACAAGAACAGGGGCGGGGCTAGCATAGAGGAAAAGCAGATGTAGCTACCATGTTGGATTTTCAAGACCACTTGATACAAGCCAGATCAGCATGTTCCTCTAAGATCAGATCCTGGATCAAGGGTGCTTTTCCATTTACCAACCTGGCATTAAGCAGCTTTTATATTTCAACCCAGGGGGCCTATTGCCCAGGCTATGCAGACTATTTGAGGTAGGGGACAGTTTAAGGGCAACCAACACTCTGTGTGTCTTCCCACTCCCATGTTGATAGCTCTGTCTCCCCACTTCATATCTCCCTCTACCTATTAACATTGCAGTGGCTTCTCCCTTGGCTGCTCCTCCACCCATGCTCTCTGCATACTCCTTAGTTGTCAGCAGGACAGTTTAAAAAGCAAGACTAATTTTTAAAAGGAGAAAATCCTACTCTCCACTCCCCAACAGAGTAAATGGCCCTTGCCCTCACTTCACCCCTGAAGCAGCTTCCCCAAAGGGGCAACCCCTTCAGTGGAGACCCCACCAGGCCTTATATCCCCTTGTCAAGCAAGGGAGCAGGTGATGGCAATGCTGCTGGCTCAGTACCTGGGGAGCCTGGAACCTGATCCTGTAGAAGGTCTTCTCAGCAGGCAGGCAGCAATTCTGGGAGAAGAAAGACTTCCACAAGTGGATGATGGGATAACTACAAATCACTTCTATGGAGGAGAGGTGGTGGTTTATTGTCATTTGACATAATCTGTTAATTTGAAAAAAAATAATAAGGAAAATTTCTGTGCATAGATGGATATGGTCCAAAATTCTGTAAACAATTTCAGCACTTATTATTACCATATATCACAATACTATTCTACCACATAATGAAAGGAGATCAACCACTATAATCATAGGAAGATGTGGAGATCACAATGACCTTAAAACCAGGTAAGACAATGCATGAACTAAATTCTTTCAGCATTATTAAACTGAGATGCATCTCATATTCTGTGGTCCTCTTATCTTATTTGAGCACATGATAACATAATATGCCTCCCCAGATCAATCAGGATTTATACCAAGCAGGCAAATAACAGACTTAATATTTCAAGGCTGGGCAAATTGTGGCCCTGGAATCCCATGAGACCCTCATGGCTATATTTATAGCCCCACCTCCCACAAAGGCTCCCTTAGGTTACAATTTTTCTGACATAAAAGGGGATAAATTATCTCTCCTGGAAGCCTCAGAAGAAGCAAATAACTTCATAAAATGGTCACAGCTCCCCCCCCCCAAAAAAACTGCTTAACATTAAAAAATACCCATTATTCAAAAGCAGAATCAGGCCTTTGGCTGCTGATAGCTTTGCTTATCTAATTGTTTTGTTTTATTCTCTTCAGTTTTTACAGTCATGTAGTGCCTAGAAGGTTTGAGAAGCAGAAAAATGGATCTGGACTTGTCAGGGTTTCCCAGTCCAAAGCTGTCTAGTGGCTCACAGTTACACAGTAGAATGCTATTCATTTTAGTTTGAGAGGAGATTATCAGATGCACTATATATCCCACCATAGGGATGAGAGGACATTGCTAAATGACTTGAATATCAGAAAACAATGTCGCTGTGGTGTTATGCCCTGTGCCTCTTCTGCCCACAGCCCTTTTTATTCATGGCTTAAGCCATAAATTGACCCATCATTCCATTTCTGTAAGAGAACAATGGGTGAGAGAAAAGATGCCCCATTATGCTGGCACATGCCAGCTGAGGTGGGAGGTCCCTGCCAAACGCCTCCAGTTGAGATTGGGACATCGAGGTAAGTGACACACTTTCCCCCCATCCCCAGGTTACTTGTTTGTTTGTTTTTCTTTATGTGTTTTTGTGCTTGGTGTACTTTTTAACCTTGTTTGTTTGTTTTATTGTTAAAGTTCCTGCGCAATTGTTCTCTCTCAAGAATGGCTGGCATTTCCTTTCCAGGAAGTGAATGGGCCTTCGTGAGAGCTCCATTCACTCCTGGACTGCCCGAGGGGAGGGGACCAGTTTCTGTGCCTCTATCAAGGTAAGTCTGAAATCTTTTCTTTTTAAAGTGATACATGGATGGGAGTGGGGCAGAAAAGGAGATAGTGAAATGGGGACACTATTTTTGTCCCCATCCAATAATCTCCAGAGAGAGAGAATATGAGAGGATAAGGGAGATCTCACTGGTCTTTCCATTCCATTCCTTGATGCAACTATTTGCAATGTAGTTTAATATTTAAGCTCTTGTGCAAATTAAATATGAGATAATTTTTCATGAACATGATATAGTCAGTTTATCAAAAAAGCTATACTGAAATTAAATACATTTGATTCAATAAGTTGTTTTCTGAGCAGATGAGCAAAGGGGGATCACCCTTTTGTCACTCCTGTTTTCTGTCCTCTTTTTTAGAACCTTAGGCGACTGAAACAAAGTATAATAACAAGGTCAAAGGCTTAGAAATCAATGATTAAATATATAAGAGTAATATGTTTGCTGATGATGTGGCAATGCTAACAATAAAGCTCCAAGAAGCTTTGCAGAATCAGCACGAGAGATCAATGAGTAGGAAGTGGTGGCAGAATTATGTGTTATTTGTTTTTTTAAAAATACAGATTAATATATATGCACATTGAGCCAAAACATGAAACTATATGACCAAAACTATATGAACCAAAACTATATGAGGTCTGTCTATTAAGTAATGAGACTGATACAATAACCCATATTTATATATATATTAGGGAATTCTAATGCTTATCTTCTTCAATATACTCTCTGTTCACTCTCACACACCGATGTAATCTTGTTTTCCACTGGTTGAAGATGTGGAACAGATCGGTTTCTGTCAGGTATTTCAACACATCTGTCGTTTTCTTCTTCACTGCATCAGTTGACTCAAAACATGTTCCTTTAAGCACCAATTTCACTTTAGGACAAAGAAATCACATGGTGCCAAATCTGGCAAATATGGAGGATATTGAAGTGTAGTAATGTGTTTATGGCCAAAAACTGCTTCACAGAAAGTGCTATGTGAGCAGGTGCATTGTCTTGATGATGAATGAAACCATTTCCCCACAGTTCTGGCCTTTTTTTCTTCTGACTTTCTATCAGCTTTGCCAAAACATCCTTATAATAATGCTGGTTCACTGTTCTCCCTTCTGGAACCCATTCTGCCCAAATTACACCTGTGGTGTAAAAAAATAAACCAATGAGCATGGCTTTGAATGTGGACTTGCTTTGACATGCTTTTTTCATTCTTGGTGATGATGGTGTTTTCCAGTGCATTGAGTATCTTTTTTTTTCTCAGAATCATACTGGAAGATCCAGAGTTCATCACAAGTGATGATTTTTTGGAAAAGGTTTGGCTCCACCTCAGGTTGCTGCAGAATGTCAGCACAAATTTCCTTGCGGCACTATTTTTGCTCTGTTGAGAGAACCCTATGGACCATCTTGGCACAAACTTTTTTCATGCAAAATTTTCCATGCAGTGTGTTGTCAATGTTCACTACTTCAGCTATCATTCAAACACTGAGTTGGCAGTATTCTTGAACAATATGGTTTGTTTTTCCACAATCATGTCAGTTCTTGAAATGGAAGGATGCCCAGAGCGTTCATTGTCTTTCCACGTTCTCACGTCCTTCTCTGAATCTTTTGTGTCACTCAAATGCACATGCATGAGACATGCAGTCTTCCCTGTATGCCTCAGTAAGGATTTGAAAAGATTCCATTGGTGTTTTGTTAAATTTTACTAAAAATTTTAAATTGACACATTGCTCGTCTTTTAAACTTAGAATTTTTCCAGAACACAACAGACAACACAGCTGCTTTAAACAACGACTAACAATTAACTGAATGGCCAAGAGTGTTGATGTTTGTCATGGAGGTTCAGACATGTTCAAAGTCACCACTCAAACTGTTCACAATCAGTTCTCCCTGATTTGTCTGAAAGGTAGATACGCAGTCTTGTTATTTAATAGACAAACCTCATATAGGCATTCCAATATTTAATAAACCATTTAAATACCTGGGAGTAACCATGTTTTCAAAAATGGCATTCTGTGATTAGACAAATAAAAGAAGATTTTTAGATGTTTCTAAGTACATTTACAAATTGTGAGTAGGATTAGTGTTGTAAAAAAAAATGGCAGCACTGACAAAATTGCATCCTTTCTTTCAAATGCTTCCTACAGTAATTGACTCAAAAGGTTGTATCCATCAGAGTAAAACATCAAGACTTGTTAAGTTTCTGAAGGGAAAGAGGTTACATCAAGGAGGAATAGGGAAAGCCAAGTATAAACAAATATTACGAAACAAAGCAATTAGGAACCTTACATCCTGTCTAAACAGTCAAAATAATCCTCATGGGATTCCTCTGGGAATATGATCTGTCTTAATGGGAACCTGCATTGATGCATCCTATTCAAAAGGGGGCAGCAAAAATCTCCAAAAACCAAACCCAGAGGGCCTTTGCAGTTTTTCCTGAAGTTTTTAAAAAGCTCCACGGGGGATGTGCATTCCCACTCATTGGGACAAGCAATTTGATTTGAATTGCTTTCCTATATGAGAGGAAGCACAAACCTGATTGGCTGGATGAGTGCAGGGGCGGGGCTTGCTAACAGGGCAAGTGCCTGCTACCACCATGTTGGATTCTCACCTTAGTGAGTGATCGCTAAGGCGATAAAATGGCAATTTGTATTATCTTTCTTTCTCTCTCGTTTGGTAAATGAGCACACCATGGAAAAATGATTTTTTTAAAAAAAAATTGGTGGTGGCAGATTTAAAAATGCGAGTAATATGCTCATGGCCACCATCTTGGCTACAGGGCATGCAAAGTTTATGGGGGCTGTGAAACCATTAAGAAAAGTCACAGCTGCTGTGAATGGCTATTACTGTGGAGCAATCCATTTTTTTCAGGCTCGTATAGCTATTTTTTTTCTGTTTCTTTCTTTCCATCATATTTGGAAAGAGCCTCTAGGTAGGTATGTAAACATACCTACAATTTAAGATTTTTATTTTGATATGGGGAAAAAAAGAAGAGATTTAGGATTTTATCACACTAGGCTAGTAAAGGACTATTTCCATGTGATAATGGTATCCTTGGCTATTACTTACCATGATAAGCCATGTCTGTCCTGTAGCTGCTTTGCATGCCACCCGTTCCTGGAGCGTTCCTTTTCATTAATAGGTAAAACCTGTCAATGTCTCCCAATTGCATTGCTTTTCCACTATGGATTTATGTGTAATAAGTGTCTCCCACTGCAGTTTATCTTCTCAGGCAGTCACCCTCACTCCTCTCACTATTCCAAAGGAGGCTGTTTTCCTTTTATTTTCTATCTCTTTTCTTTTCTTTTTTTAGTATTGCTATAATTTCACAACTGCACTAAAAGAAGAAACAAAAAAGTGAAAGGCATGCATGCACAGGGTAGGGCATAAAGAGGTCAAAAGGTGGCGGGTTAACAGCGGTGTGGAAACAGATCACAAGACTATGCAGTGCCAAAGGGCTATTATGGAAGAAGTGTGATAATAAATGATGCCAAACCAATATGCTCCCATTCTTAGGACTTCATCAGATGATCTTTAAAACATTCTGTTGCCGGCATAAAAAAAATCAAATTTTATGCTGGCAAAAGAACATTCCCCTCCCCACACTTGCCTTCCCTCCCAGCAAAGGTTTTCCCAACAGTAAAGTGGAAGTGAATGGAGTTCAGTTCACTTCATCTTTTCAAATCCTGTGCGATTTCATCGCATGGGAAATTTAAAAATAAAACCAAACATAAAACACCAAAAGTAACACCAAGGACATAAACACAATTAAAAACTTCCAAGTAACCCGGGGAGGGCATAAAAAGTTAATCACTTACCTGGATGTCGAGATCTTGCCTGGAAATGTTCCCACCAGTCTGGCCATTGACTCTGCATTGATGAGAGTTAAAATGCCTGAGGCTTTGCATGCCAGCAATGCCAGCAAAAAAGCAGCAGTGTGATCTATTGACGGTTCAAGCCATCAATTAAATGGTACATGATTTTGACTATACATAAATGTGAAAGGTTGACATCATCTAATCTGTGCGCCTTTTTGTGTTTATGTGGCATCATTATGATGCCATCTTTGACTCATCTGATAAAATCCTTTAACTAGTGCAGTTGCAGCAGGATAGCATGCTGGTGTGATAAAGTCCTTAGAATGAGTAGATAATACTTTTTCCAAGTGCTACATTGAAATGTGAAAGAAATACAAACATAAATTAATTCCAGAAATAGTCCCATTGGCTACTCTCAAGTTTCATCCAAATTTTGATTGCAGTTAAATATAAGCAAAATGTTAAAGTGTAAGAAAAACGGTATTACAGAATGAGAGTTTTTTTATGAACATGCAGTCCTTTTATGAAAACAAATTAAAAGAAAAAACGGAAGGGATTGCAAGCAAATCAGCTTCCATTTCATTACATTCAGTTACATTACCTTATTGTGAATCCCATAGTACGGCAAACTATGGACTTTATCAGGCGGGCTTTTTATTCCAAGGCAGGCACAGAATAGCTGCCCCCATGCTTCTGTATTTTTTTATTAATGGGGAAACATTGTGAATAGACTACCTATTCCATTTCTGTCACGGAATCACGGGGGGTCTGAAAAGTGCCCTGTTCCTCTCCCGTTATGTTGGCACAATGCCAGCCATGGGGGGAGGTCCATGCCAGATACTTCCAGTCGAGACTGGGACGAGGAGGTAAGTGGCACCTTTTTTTTTACCCTCCCCGGGTCACTTGTAATGTTAAAAGTGTGTTTTGTTGCTTAGTTTTGCTTTTTGACATTTGGTTTAGTTGTAATTTTAAAATTTCCTACACAATCGTTCTCTCGCAAGAACAGGCGGGATTTGCTTTCCAGGTCATAAATGCAGCTTTACGGTGGCTGCATTTACTCCTGGCCAGCTAAGGGGAAGGGCAGGATGTTCCTGTCTCAGGATTAAGGTAGGTGTGGAAATTTTTATTTCATTTTGGAGGAGGGACGGGAGTGGGGCAGGAGGGGTGTAACAAGACAGGAACGGGGTAAAAGTCCCCGTCTGATAAAGTTCTATGACTAGAAAGATGCCAAAATTTAAACATAGTCTATACACAATAAGAATAATTTGTTAAAAATTATTCACATTTCAGTTAAACAGAGGCAAGTCTGTCAAGTGGACCGAAAACAATCTGGGAAGATGATATTAGGACAGCTATAGAACAAAAGATATGGGAAAATTGGCTTGACCCAACCAAGGAAAATAAATTATGATAGGGATGGTCTATTAGGCTGGTGTGTCTGGCAAGGATTAACAACACAAATATACAATACATTGAAGCAATTGCAATCTTCAGGCTTTATACATCCATAGGTGGTGACCATCTCCTGTTTGATCAGTTTAGATATTTACAGGAATCACAAATATTGCATATCAAACTATCAGCGCCATTCATTTTAAATATCAATTTGGGAGGGAAAAATCTACAAGCAACATATTAGGATTTAATAGTGCTAATACCAGCTTATAGTTAATATCCTCATGTAGTACCACAGAACTTTTAACATTAAATTTTTGCTATATAGACTGTGGAAAATAGCCATGGAAGAAAAACTGGCACAAAATTACATTAAAGGTAAAGCTAAAGTATCTGATTTTTATAAAAGATGGTATGATTCTATTTCATTGCATTTCCAATATTCTTATATCAAAAAGATATTTAACATCCATCAATGTCCTCCCTTTCCTCAGATTCTGGAAAAGAGATTAAATTCAAATTGTAATAGGAAGATGCATTCCAGCCATTAAGAGATTTGATGACCAATCCCAGACACAGAAATTGGGTTAAAATAAGGACCACTTTATTTGACCTAAACCTTATTAAAAAAATCAGAGATGAGCAAGATAGAGGGAGCAACCTGGCATGGGTCCAGCTGGAGGCCAGGTGTCATTCCTGTGACTATCTCCTCAGCCTTCCCTTGGGTTTAACATCTGACCCCAAGGGAAATCCCAAATTTATGGGGTTGCTCCCCGGATTATCTTTTTCTGAAAGGACAACCCCAGGTGGCTCTCTCCCAAGACCCAAGACTTTAAAATGTGTTGATTCTACTGTCTTCTGTCAATAATTATACAGAGCTTTATATAGTTTTTAGTTTAGTTTAGTTGTTTTATCTGACACAGCATTTTTACAAAATCTGAAGGGGACTTCTGATCAGTTCCAGTTTTGGTTATTGGGGAAGTTAGCCCACAGTGGGTTTGGGGTGAGTATGGAAAATTACCCCCTAGACCTTCCAAAGTTACCTGCCAATGTCTTAAACAATATCCAAATTTCAGGGGTAACCTGCACAAATAATTGCATCCACACTGTGGATGTCAATGAGGAATTGTCTCACTGCAACTCCTTGAACCAAGTATGAAAATTCAGTCATTCAGATGAAACTAGAATTTTATTTGTTGGGCATTTTTGAAGGCAGGCTGGAAAAATACGGTAAAATCTTGTTATCATGTGGTGACAGCATCAAGAATCACATTTGCCCAAAAATGAAAGGAAGAGTCCATCCCAACACAAGGATGGTTATTAAAATTGTATGATGTAATGGTAATGGACAAATTAACTGGACTACTTAAAAATAGAACTCTAGAAAACTTCAACAAAGAATGGAAACTGGTGATAAAGTTTTTAAAGGAAAGATGGGGAACCTCAGCAGTTATAGGGATCAAGGATGGATAAATAGAGAACTTAGAACACTCTAAAACTGCATGGATTAATTGTAAAAGAAATAGGGGAAATTTAAATATTTTTTAAAAACATAAATAAGTATATGTAAGCTATAATGAGATAAAATACAGATTGAATGGCACTATTATAACATATTAAGATAGTTGATGGAGGAAGAAATATATGCAGTATATAGGCAGTACAGGTATGAGGGAAGTTTGTATGGATAGTGAAGTATGTGAGAAGGTGAGAGAATGGAATAAGAAGAGTAGAGAGAATGAAGACTGAAGATCAATGGAGGAGATGATGTAGGATAGATATGAGATTTTATGGTTGTTATATGAAAGTATGTGAGTTGGATAGAGTGGTGGGTATCATGTTGCATTTTTTATATAAATACTAGCTATACCTGGTGTAACATACATCATTAAAAAACTCTCCCGAAAATGCCCAGTCGACCTCACAACAACCCTGTAAGACAGGCCAGTGGATTTTTAAATTCCTCCTCCCTCTTCTCAGTGTTCCACACTTTTCCCATAATTGCTGAGGGAGACTTGTTCTGTTGCCCTACCACCACTGCCACCACTGCCAGTTGACTGCCTGGGCCCTGTCGCAGGTTGCCTGTTGCTGTCACCAGTTGACTGTCTGGGTCCCATCGCAGCAACAGTGTCCTGCCGCCACTGCCTGTTGACTGTCTGGGTCCCAATCTGGGCCACAGATTGAGTGCCAGGAGTATATTGGAGGTGGAGAGGGAATTTGCATGTGGGTGGTAATTGGTTGGGTATGTTTCCTGAGCAGCCAATCAGCACACTGGGAAGGGCAACATTCCCAAGAGTTTTATATATATAGATATTACAAACAGTTAGATTAGGAGAATATAGGGATAAATGTATGTATAAGCGTATATGTGATATTCTGATTTTGTTAATAAAAATATATACCAAAAAATAAGTCATGGTTTCTCATCTTCTTACTCCTTCAAGTCACAGACAAAATTTGCTTTATATATCTTTTCCAGATATACCTGCCCCCCCCACCTTCATATTCTTTTTTCTTCTTTTGGCAAAAGTGTAGGAGGAATGAGTCTAAAAATAAAAATGTATTAAAAATTCCAGGATCTAGCCCTTTTAAAAAGCAATAAAAATATCTTCTTTAAAAAAGGAGTTAAAATCATTTACTTTCAAATTCATGCAGAGTGGCTTAAGAAAGCTGAGACAAGCTCAATTAACATTTAAACGTGTATTCAGAGGTCTGTGGTCTGACATGATCACCCATTGAATTAGACTCATTACAAAAACAAAAGAGTCAGTTCTAAAATGCAAATCAAAAGTTTACTGAAAAATAATAATAATAATAATAATAATAATAATAATAATACTTAGTTATTTATTACCTGTCTCTCTCCTCAGAATCAGGGCAGGGTACAACATCACACAGTACAGTATACAGTAAATTCAATACTGAAGGTATATCAATCTCAATCTACATACTAAAACAAACTTTAAAAAGAAAGGTTCCTAACTAACTAGGAGGATTTAGGGTAGAAAGACTCACCCAGCCTTTAGCGGTAGAGGCTGCATGGTGAACATCATGGCATGGCATCATAGCAACAGCATGGCTAAGAAAAGATGGCAAAGACAAAGAAAGAGAGCTACAGCCGCATGGAGACTCTAACTTAAAAGAGTCTCTCAAAGAGCAATAAAATTTAAATTAGGTCATGTGTCGAATGACCCATCACTCCAGTTGGCTGGAAGTGCCCAGTGAAATAAGAGAAAGGGAGTTTTGGAGAACAGAAGCATGGAGGGAAAAATTCCTAGACTTATCTTAGGATGTGAATGGGGTACACAAGATTGCTTTTACATTACAATAATTATTTCCCCACATACTACAAAAATAATGTTCCTTTTTCCTTGATGCAACAAAGCTGGTCCCATTTCTACAGTGGCATTTCCACCAAATATTTCTTAACACATGGAACAAAACAATTTCATTCCATGTGTGATTTTTTAAAATTTAAATACTATTCTAATAATGTCTTCTTGAAGAAATGAAGTTATAATGGTTTAAAATCCCCCACCCTCTTTGATACACACATACAAGACCATGCATGAGAACACAAAATTAAGTATCACATATTGCTAAAACTGTGAGGGGAAAACAGACAAACAGACCACACCTTAATTTAGGGCTTTTTATATTGTTCCAGTCCCTTTTGGCCATCATCTGCATCCCCTCCAGACCAGACTGTGAATCAGCTATTCACACATCTATTTCTTTGAAACTGTGGGCAGTTTGGAAAACAGAAGGAAGACCCATCTGCACAAAAATTTCAGTCAATATTTTAATGACTCTCTGACAACAATAAATAGATAAAATGAAGCCAGAATTTCATTTATAATGAAGGTTACCTACCATCTCATAAATTTTGCTTTGTTCCTCTTATGTATTAAAGTCATGCTATTATTCTAGCAATGTGCTTTTCATCAGGATTTGTTGAAAAGGGCAGATAAAGTATATTGTGTGCTGAGTGTGAGAGTAGAAGGGATGAGTTTCAAGGTTTTGGCCTGGTTAACAGGATGCAAAAACAAATAGCATGAAGTCCTTATTTTGGTAAAACAGGGATATGAAACTATAGCCTTCTAGATATTGTTGAATACACACTGATATCACTATATAGAGATATCACTGAGTGAATCAGTGACTGTCATCATGGGGCAGTAGCCCACATTTCACATAGAGAAATCGATCCCATTTCTTCCATTGATGTTCCCGTGACACAGCCTGGCTGTGCAGTGCCATGTAATGTCTTGGCATATTAGAAAACTAGTGGCAGGGAAGAATTAATGCAACTCTGTATAGGCCTCACATCACAGGAGCTCCATGCCATTGTGCATTATCTATGTACCATGAGTCACAATTCTTCAAGTGAGCTGAATATTTCTTACCTAGTTTCAGCAGGTTCAGATCTCCTCCAGAGTGACATGAGGCCAGCAAAGGATTCCCTCCCTAAAAAAGAAAAAAGAAAAAGAAAAAGAAAAAGAAAGCCCTTTTTAAAAGTATGTGGCATAATCTTTTCTTGGACTCTTGTATTAGTAAACACTCAACTGTATAGACTGGCTGCGGAGAATGTTGCTGTCCAACCATGGAATAATGAGATCAAACACAGAAAGTCAGGTTAAATAAGGGCCATTTTATTTGACCAATAACTATTTGGTCAGCTGAGGCAGATGTCAACCCTTGAGCCCATCCTTAGCCTTCTGCTGGGTGAAACAACTGAGCCCATCCAGCCATCTACTGGAAGGCAACCCAAGAACCCCCACTCCCAACAAGTCTCAGGACTTAAAGTGAGGACAGAGCTCCCAGGCCAGTCCCAAGGGTAGACTTTTTCCTCACCCCTGGGTTCCAGGACATAAAGAGGCAATTCCAGAGCCTTCCCTTTCACCAAAATGGAACCGAATTGTTCACTGGACCTGCTACTTTCTTCCCCAGTACCTGCCATAGACAAGGGACAAGTGTCTGCTTAGACCCTATCCCCCACCAGGCTGGCCAAAAAGCCCCTCATCCCTTGTTGCAAGTCCCCCAGAAACAGCATATTACCATCCTAAGATAACAGTATGCCATCCACTCTGTAGAGCTCAGGACAGTGAAATACAATATTGGGATGTGGGAGAAAGTGGCCCAACCCCTTGTTTAGGGCATCATGGATTTCCCTGTTAACCCTCCTGTGTGCCCTATTAAGGCAGTGTGGATCCCTCTCACCCCACCAAATTTGGCAAGGCAAAATGGCAGATTGCAACAAAATTATCCCTGGCCATCTTGACTGAATGAGCCTTAAATCATTCAGAGCCTGCAGAATAAGGTCCTTGCCCACCAACAACCCCACAAGTTGAGGAGAAGGCTTTTGCACTCTCTAAACAACATGTGCAGCAAACCATGCCAACACAGGTCTCTCTTTTCCTGAGCCACTCCACCATGGCCTGATCACTCAACCCTAGCTGAGCATCAAATTGGCAATTCCAGGCCTGGTTTACTGCCCAGTAAGCCATATTATGGCCACACATCAGGACTTGCTGCCTCTTAACACAAAACCTATAATGTGGAAAAGACAATAACATTAGTCAACAGAACTATACAATTAAAAACTTGAGAGTTTGGACCTATCTCCTGTATGCAATGGATCTCCATGCTGAATACATGAAATTGATCCAGTCTCAGGACCCATAGCAAAAGCCATGGAAGCAGATCCAATCCAAAATAAGCAGGCCCTAAATTTAATCCCTTGCAGACCCAAGCACTTGGAATTAATAGTCCAAAATTGGTATTTGGTAAGGGGTGAAAAGTCCACACAACAAAATAAAAGGCCTGGCTAAGGTCCCTTGACTCAAAGGTAATGCTGCAATGCTTGAACAAGCCATAAGGCCAGATCATGATAAATACCCAACACTACCTTTGCCCCAACTCCCTCTGATCCTTCTTAGAGGTACAGATCCTCAGTACTACTTGCTGCCCAGAAAAAGTAAATTCCCCTAAGTCCAACAATCTCCCAGATACATCACCTTTAGACAACACAACCAGAGATATGTATGTAGATGTATGTATGTAGATGCCTGGGGAAAATATTTTGTCACTTTTGAAAGTGATGGATGATGATGAAAGAGATGCAAATGGAAGAGAAGGGATGATAAGCACATTTTTGCATCTACAAATGCATGTAAGTGGCTTTGTATTAGCATGCCTAGTAGGAAAAAAACACCAACACCATGGCCAACACCAACACCACCAACAGAAGTTCTGAAACATCTGTACAGTATGACAGAGGTGTTCAGGAAACTAGAAGGCATATTTCAGCACAGCACCAGCCACTGCAATTGTGCCAGAATAAAAACAATGTTAGAAGATATGCATAAAGGTTATTCATAAAAAATATTCATGATATTTATGAAGGTATTCAGAACTTGTTTCTTCAGTGCTGAGAAATCCTGACAAGGAGAATCCTCAACTTATGAGATGCTTCAGGACTTCATTCTGCATAAAATTTGCACTTTTTTTCACAGAAAACAGGGGAAAGATCTCTCTACATGAAGCAACATTTTCTACAAAAAAATAATAATTTTGTGCGAAATATTTTATTTTTTGCACAGAATTTTCCATGCCAAAAAAACAACAACAAATTTTGTCAGAGTAAGTTCCAAACTGCAAACAGTCTCAGAGCAAGAAGAAAATTGCTAAAATTACTCTTTGTTTCTTTTAAGAATGTAATTAGTGAAGAATAACATTCCCGCAATTGTGTGCATTAAGATGAG
Organism: Gambelia wislizenii; assembly: GCA_030847615.1. Lineage (NCBI taxonomy): Eukaryota > Metazoa > Chordata > Lepidosauria > Squamata > Crotaphytidae > Gambelia > Gambelia wislizenii. The sequence goes on from JAUMIR010000001.1 coordinate 205,109,467, forward strand.
AAGATTTCCATGGAGTGAACCAATTCAAAGTTACAGAGGGTAAATAAACTAGGCTTATAAAGTACAAAGATAACAGAAGACATGTTCTGGACAAGTCATTATTGCGTATTCTGCTCTCATGTTCTAGTCCCCCCCACTTTCCTTAGTACCTTCTCACATCTGTTAGAAAGCTTAAGTTAAGAATATGTTCTCAGTGTTTCCCAACTTATGTCTTCAGCAGCAATGCCCCGTGACTGATGTGCAAGAATAGCTTGGAGGCCTGATTGTCATTATAGTACAAAATCAATGCCAACCTCCTTATTGTGAGGTCCTTTAAAGAAATGTCTGTGTTTGTTTAAAGGCTTAAATCACCATCCAAATATTTGGAAAGCTGTTTTAAAACACCTAATGGTTTTTTGGTCATTTAATAGCCACCTTACTCTTGGTTATGGTCTGGTGAATAGAAAAATGTGGTCATTCCATTTTCACTGTTTTTTAGATCATGACTGAAATATTCAGACAATTATAAATCTCCAAAACAGAAATAAAATCTTTTAGTCCCAAAGTTATTTGGGCCTCACATCCTGGAGTCATTTGAAGTGTTGCTGCCAGGTTTACTCATGGAATGTAAACAATTTATTCCCCCCCAAAAAGTTAATGATGCTACTTTATTTTATGCTAGCCTTTCTGTCCTTTTAAAAAGGCTGTTCATGATCTGATGGTGATGATAACTCTCTCAAATAATAGAAACTAAACAGGATGATATTTTAGTACTGCCTTGTGTTAACTCTATTCCAGAGAAGAAATAATTATTATAGCCAGAGCTTGTGAAAGTTACTTTTTGTGGATTACAGTTTACACAATCCCAGGCAGCCTGCTACTACAACCAGAATCCTAACAAGAATGGATTCTGGGATTTTGTGAGTTATAGTGGCCATGGTAGCTGGTGGGTTCTGGAAGTCACAGTCCACAAAGCAACTTTTTCAGGGTCTGGCAGCAAGAAGCAATATTAGATACTACACTAAATAATACAATGAACTTTGCCTTCTCTCGGCAAAATCAAACTTTTGGTATTGAAAAAAGATCACAATTAAGTATTTTAGGAAACTAACTTTATTTTTATAGTAGCCAGAAAACACTATCTTCTACTACACTACTTGAGGATGAAGGTTATAGCATGGGGCAGCTTTAACTCTTTGCCTTATTGAAAAGAATCCACACTGGTGGATTCATGATCCATGCCTTGATTATTTTCCATTGGACTATTATAACTCACTCAGCATGGGGCTGCCTTTGGAATCTGTTGCAAAACATCAGCAGGTCCAAAGCAATGTAGTCAGGCTGCTGACTGGGACAGCTTATAGGGATCATACAACCTCTTGCTGGGGGAAAAAATCTCCCATGGCCACCAAATGGGCAGAATTCAAAGTATTGGTTATGACCTTTAAAGCCCTACATGGCTTGAGTCCAGGCTACTTAAAAGACTGGATCTCCCTGTATGGGTCAGCACAAGTTCTAAGATCCTTGGGCGGGAGGGCTTTCAGTACACCACCACCATCGCACACATACACATTTGGTGAGGACATGGGAGAGAGTCTTCTCAATGGATGCTCCCAGTCTGCGGAACTCCCTTTCATGGGAGGTCCAACTATCCCCCTCCCTGCTCTCTTTCCAATGGCAGGTTAAGAACTGGATGGGGTCAATGGGACCCACCTGTGAACTCTGAGTTATGATATTATATTGGAGAATTTTAGTTAGCTCTAAGGTATGACTGTGAGAGGCCAGATAACTTTGGGATCTTTACACCTGTGTATCCATTGAGGAGACTCCAAGCCAAAAATAAAATATTTTTTTATTGAAAAATAATCACAAATCCATTCACACATGCATTCACACTCACAAGCAATCGCACAAGACTAAAAAATAATTAGGAGGAGGTATTTGGACAGAGGAACAGATTTGGGGAATGCACTATAATTATCTGTCCAGAGAGGAGAGATTTGTGCTGTGAATTGTATTTATACCTAATATTGTACCCTTAAGGGGTATTTAGAAAGTAAAAACAATGGTTGGGTGAGTTTCCTACAGTTAGACAAAGAAACTCCAGCTTTGTTAATTGCTGCTAATGGTCAGAACATTAAAGTTGATGGGTTTTTGGCTACCTCTGTATTGTGGATGGGAGAAGGTGAGAAGGAAAAATATTTGCAGGGATGAGTCTGGACAATAGGTGTTCCAGTCACTGTTTGTTTTGAGAATATGACTCAATGCCAGATGTATCCAGGGAAATTAGCACATTCCACCCTAACAACTGTCTAAGGGGGCTTTGCTTAATCTTGTCCTGGGAATGTTTGGCTTGGTGAATTTCCAAGACAACTTCTTAGGTCTTTGAGTCACCTTTACTTGAATCCAGCTATGGTTGGCTTGGTCTACCATAGACCCCATGAACTGTCTAATATTGCCAAATTATGAATTATTGGAGGGAAGAGGTATAAGACCAGGTAACAGTGCAATGTGGTTTTATCCTGTTTGTTTTTAATCATGTTTTAAATGTATTTTAAACTGTTTTAATAGTATTTGGTTTAATTACAGTTTTCCCTTCATATTCACTGGGGTTTGGTTCCAGGACCCTGCCGTGGATACCAAAATCCATGAATACTCAAGTCCCATTATATGCAATGGCATAGCAAAATGATGTCCCTTATATAAGATGGCAAAATCAAGGTTTGCTTTTTGGATTATTATTTTTTAAAGAATATTTTCGAGCAGTGGATACTTAAATCCATGGATACCAAATCCGTGGATATAGAGGGACAACTATTTTGTTTTACCTTTTGTAATGTATATTTTAGCCAACTTCTATTTTATTTTATTTTTTAATATATTTAATTTTCCAACACCACCTTCTTATCACATATTTAAATGTTTCCATACAATGAAAATTAATTTTCAACACAAAACTTAATTTATCTTACATAATCTTGGTTATCCAAAACAGAATGACACAAAACAAAAATTTCCATCTCTACCTAATACCCTTTTTTCCTTTTTTTTCCATATATCCCCCTCCTGACTTCCCTAGACTTACTTGTCCAAAAGCGTTTTGTTATCCACTGTCTTCCTCGTATCTTGGCTTCTCCTCCCCTGTTCCTTATTTCTGCCCCTCTAACTCTCTAAAGTTGCTTCCTTTATATCCTCAATTTTGTCTGTACCCGTAGTGTTTTCTTTATGTATTACCAAAACACAAAGATCCAACCTTCTACTCTTCTGCTCTTACCATCCTCCATTTTGTCCTCCTAAATCATTCCTCCCCAATTCCGTTATTTACATCCTCGTCTACTCAAATATCGTGTTACTGCTTCCCAATCCTTATTTATTTCTTCTATATTACCCTTTCTAATTATTCTCGTCAATTTGTCATTATTTTTCATTTCTACCAGTTTGCTTAACCAATCCTCTATTACCAGAGCCTCTTTTCTTTTCCAGTTAGCCGCTATTTTAAGTCTAGCCGAAGTGACTAAGTACAATAATATTCTCCAGCGTTTCCTCTCCCACTGCTTTTCCAGCACCATAGTCATATTCAGTAAATATAACTTTGGATCCATAGTGAAATTAATCCCCAACATACTCTGTATTACTTTGTGAACCTGTACCCAATATCTTTTTATAATTACACAACCCCACCACATATGGTGCATTGATCCCACTTCTTTTTCACATCTCCAACATTTTTTGTTTTCTGTTTTGTATACTTTGCTTAGTCTCGCTGGGGTAAGGTACCATCTATTTGAAATCTTACAGAAGTTCTCCTTGAGGTCTTGATTTGCTGTGAAACAGTTTGATTTGTTCCATGCGTTTTCCCATTCTGTGAGACTGATCTGTTCTCCTATATCCTTTGCCCACCTCACCATAGAGTCTTTCACCACCTCTTTCTCTAATTCTCTTTCCAACAGAAGGTTATAAAATTTAGTAATTTTCTTCTTTCCTATATCCCAAATGATGTTATCTATCACATTCTGTTTCGTCTCAAAACCATACTTGGTCCTGTCTTCTTTATATCTATCTTGCAATTGGTAGTATGTGAACCATTGGATTTCATAACCTAGTTCTTGCAGCATTTCTCTTGTATACAAACTATATTCATTCTCCTCCGTTCTTCTTAAGAGCACTTTATATCTTAACCACTTTCCTTGTTCTAACCACCTTTCCTGAAATGCTTCAATGGGAGAAACCCACAATGGCATTTTTCCGTAAAACTTTGGTTTTATATTGTTCCATAATCATAACAGAGGACCCCGCACAGTATGGTTTGCAAATTCCTTATCTATCTTCACTTTCTGTACCATAAGTATGCGTGGAATCCAAATTTTATATTACCTCTTTCCAAGTTTATCATCCTTGGATTATTTAATTTAATCCATTCACTTAACCAAGTTAGGCCACATGCATTATAATACAGTTCTATTTTAAATTTTGTATCTGCCTTGCGTCCCTTGGTGGGAAAAAGGTAAGGTATAAATTGAATGAATGAATGAATGAACTATGGCTGGTAGCAGAGATATCTGTAGCAGAGCCATCAACCAGTTCAGAGCCTGAAGGGGTGCTGGATTGGTATGTGAAGGGTGGGAGCAGCTTTTTCTTCATCTTTCTATCCCACTTAATCTGCCTGATGATAGGAATACCCTAACCTCTAGTTAGGTGTGAGAGTAACAGTTGCTTTAAATCCAAGTTAGAAACTGATTTATTTATTTTATTTTTTATTTTTGTTTATCCTGATATATCATATGGGTCTCAGGGACAAATCTTCCTTCTCTGAGAGAAATGTCTCATGATAATATTTCCTGTCTCCTGGAACCTCTACAGGTATCACAGTTGGCATATCCTGCTGTATTACGTCTGATACCTCTGGTATTACTTTCTCACATGCATTGCCCATTTCTATTTAATTTCAGTGACTCAAGCCATCATAATAGACTGTAATGAGAAAAGAACTTCAAAACATATTTTGGTTTAAACCTAGCTCCCAAATGTTTTGGATTCAGAGCCTAAACCATCTAAACTTGGCTTCAAATCTGTCAAAAAAATTGGATCTCATAATCTACCCAATATTTCCTGCATGCAGACTGTTTAGAAATATTGGGGAAAACAGACCGTGGTCCGATTTAGCAGTAGCTACAGTTTCAGCTTGCTTTCCAACACGGAATGAGTGGTGCCAATTCACAAATGGCAATATGTTTATCTTCTGTTGAAAGAAAAAATAATCAGAAAATGGCCAGGTCTGCAGATTTCCAAAATATAACTTGCTGCAGTTTTCCCCCTTTACTTTCTATACCAAAGGAAAAGCTGAAATGAGAGAAAGAGAGAGAGAGAAAGAGAGAGAAAGAGAGAAGGTTGAAAGCGAAGTCCTGAGATGAAAGGAGGAGGAACATAGTATTTAGCCACCTAATAGACATGATACAACCTAAAGGATCCTATCAATGTGTGTTTAGAAGCACACCCCCAAGTTCAGAGGAGCTCTCAGGGAAATTTGCATACAACAGTTTCATGTGGGCTGGGAGATTCTGGAAACTGAAGTCCAAAAAATTATAGGAGAGTAGTGGAGAGATATGGTGTAGTGGGGGCTTGTCTACACTGTACAAATACCCTAGCTTGCCCCTGTTCCAGAGCCCTGCAGTCCAAATGATGCAGGGTATTTACCCTGATCTGCCCCCAGACACCCCAAATGGTCCCCAGGGAAGATACAGGGGTGGAATGGGGGCAAGCCAGAATAGGACCTAATAAAGCATTACAAGAAAATACCTGGTTTAATCTGTTATCATCAGATCAGGTCTTGTGTGTCCACAGAAGCCCATCCCAGAACACACTCCTTGCTGCCCAGCCAGCTTCGTGGCTCTCCTGGAAGTCAGGCAGGGGTCCCGCAAAATGTGACTGAAGCTGGTCACATACACAGACCTTTGTCACATATTGTAGGACCCCTGCCTTGTGTCTGTATTAGAGCTTCAACAACAGGCCAGCATCCTGTTTGGATTCCAGCTTGTTTTCTCCAGGCAACAGGGTGGAAACTGGCCAGCTCTTGAGGCAGGATATGCCTGCGGGAGCCGGCTTATTTTGCCTGGTGAAAATGAGCCCAGGGAATCAGGTAATGAAAGTAATGAAGTAATGAGTAATGAAAGGAAATCACACAACAACCAGACATGGTGGTGTAGTGAGAAAAATATCCTGGCAGCTCAGATTGGACAGGAGCAACCAGTGATTTAACCTGAGTAGCGGCCCAACATTTCATGCAAGTGCTTTGCCATTTTAACCAGCTTTCAGCCCATTTCCAAGCCAATTTAGAGTGCTGGTTTGAATTGCATGGCCCTTGGCTTGGGACCAGGGTACGTAATTGACTCCCTCTCTCTTCCACATGTACCTATCTAGACCTTGGGGTCATCTTTGAAAGTGCTTTTCCAAGTGACCCCACCAATAAAATTTGGACAAATGATTGTCAAAGAGATGGCGTCCCACTGGTACTGTCTGACAGCTCTTTTAAACCCCATATAACACATTATTATACCATTTAGTATTCAGTATAACAGCTATGTGTAACCATACAATATTTGTGACTTACCTGTATAAAGGATACATTTTTACATAACTTACAGCCACACCATCCACTTGTTTAATAAACAATGCACAATTATCATGAGACAGCAGCATAAGTTTGACAGACAAAATGGTTACACGGGGCATATTGTCACTGCCATTTTGTGTCATTGCTTCAACCACAGAGATGACACCAGGCCGTTTTTCTTTGTGTCAGCACAGTGACAGTTGCTATCAGCTCTGAGGTTGCCTCTTTCAATATCCCCAGCAAACACTTCAGGGATTCCAAGTTTCTTTGTGATATGCCAGCCACAGTCAGATTTCTCTTCGTCCACTCTCTGGCTACAGGCATACTGGTAGAAAAGTTATTAGTTCTTATATTTCTTCCAGAATCCTTGAAACATGTTGATAGTTTGTCACCCTCTCTCTGGAGTAGATTTTGAACTCCTGGGCTGGTTGATACAGAGATGCCTGAGGGTAACCCTCAACAACGTGTTTTGCAAAGATCTTCTAAGGAAAATAGTCTATATCTTCCAATATTTAACAGATGAAAACTGGGACACATGTGGCCGAACAACATTATCAGAGGGTGGTCATATGGCAAAAGTTACTTATGAGGAAGAACACATGAGCTAAGAGAGGCTACAGCAGTTTGCTTTTGCCTGAGCCTCCAAGGGCACGATCCTACTTCTTCCTTCCTTGAAAGGAAGATTCTTACTTGCCACCCTGCTGAGTAAATTGCATACAAAATACTTTTGCATTTTGAACTCCATTTGTAACAATTAATGTAAGCTGAGGAGAAGAGGGAGGAGGAAAGAGAAACTGGGACATTTTAAAAGCAGCAGCAGCAGCAGCAACAACAGCAACAATAAATAAAATAATAATAGGATGACAGAAGATTAATTGGGACAGTCCCTGATAAATCAGGACAATTGAAAAGTATGAGAGTAATTTAAAAGTCCTTGATTAAGAGTCATGATTAATTATGGCCACCTCCTGAGGTGAAGCTACTATTCACTTGCCAACATTTGCAGATGTAGTTTTGCAGATGTAGATTTGCAGAAGCACAGCCCTAAAAGCTAAATGAATTAAGTGCCACTCAACATGACCTCTGCAAATTGCTATGATAGGTTTCCCATTTTGCTAGACCACAAAGAAGACTTTTACTAAAGTCTTGTCTATATGGTCAAAATAATACAAACAGGATGCAAAAATATGGCAATCCGTTCATACGGACATGCATATAAATATGTGTCATTCGGAAGGGAGACAGCCAAATCCACCACAAAATCCATGTGCATTGCATCTGGGGCTTCATCTGGATTTTTAAAAAAGCTCTGTACAACATGTGAATGTGCAATCATTTGAACACTTGCATTTGCACAAATATGAACAGGCAGCATAATCTGATTGGCTGGATGAGCATGGGGGTGGGGCTAGCAAACAGGGAAAGCACCTGTGGCAGCCATGTTAAATTATCGGCTAAGAAAGGTAAGTCAATAACATGACAATCTTATACTCCTTTTTTTGGTAGATATGAACTATCGCTTGTGCGCACCATGAGAACCTTTTTTTAAAAAAATTTAGGGGTGGCAGATTGAAAATTGCAGGTAAATCACCATCTTGGCTGGGGGGGGGGGCGTGTGGAGTTGGGGGGGGGGCTCCTTTGACCGTGAAGACAGGTTGCATCGTTGTGACTGCCTGCTTTTTCGGACATGTTCATATCCCCCCCCCTCATATAGACAAGACCTAAGAAATATAAAAACACTTTTTTAAAAAATCAGATTTTGTACACCTGGAGTCAGCTCCTAAAAGCACTTGTAGCAACATTAAGAAAAGTGAGTCACTGCAAATATATGTGGACATAATGTGTGGGTGCATGTACACACACACGCACACACACACACACAGAGAGAGAGAGAATAGGAACCCCTGATAGTTAGGACTTTATCAGACCACACCCCTAAATCTGTTCTTTTACTGGCATAATTTCTGTCTTTTTATGCCAGCAAAAGAACTTCCCATGCCACATTTACCTCCTAAAGGCTTCCCCGGCAATGAATTAGGAGAGAACAGAGCTCCACTCACTTCCTCTATTGAAATCCCATAGATTCTCATGAGAATACATAGCTCAGGAAATTCAAAAGTAAAAAAAAAATATGAAAATAACAAAGTTAAAGTTTTAAAAAAGACATAAACACACTATAAAAGTCCTAAGTAAATTGGGGAGGGCCATAAAAATTGTGTCGCCTGCCTGGATGTCATGATCTCACACAGAAGTGTTCTCGCTGGACTGGGCATTGACACTGCATTCATGTGAGTACAATGGTGCACGAACTCAAACACTGGCAATGCCGGTACAAAAGTGCCATGGGGGAATCAATTAATGGCTTGGGCCATCAATAAAATAGGACACGTTTCAGACTGGACATGATCACGAAAGAGTGATGTTGTCTGGTACACATGCCCTTTCGCAATCATTAGGCATCCATATGACACTGTATTTGGATGGTATGATAAAGTCCTTAGTATATGCCTCTTGTCTCCTCTTTCATAGATGGATGTATCACAGGTTTGAGGGAAGGGGGAATTCATGTGTGACAACATTTGTAGAGAGAGAAGCAGGGAGGTAGGAATGATGGAGGATTCATTTTATGTCTATGTGTACAACTGCCTATAGCTACTCCATAATTAAACCCTATTGAACTCAATGGTTCTTACTTTTGAATACCCCTTTATAAGATTGCAGAGTTAATTGGCTTTTTTAAGAGGAAGAAATTATATGTGAGAGGTGGGGAAAAGTTATGTACTAGTTGAGATACAGTTGCCTCTCAACTCCATATTTGACAAGAGGAACCCATTCTTTTCTCAAAGGAAAGGTACTCTGGAGAGGCATTTATTATATCTTATCACTGCTAAGCGCACCTAGGATTTAACTTGAGTTTGAGTATACAAAGGATACTTTGTTCATTGGCCCAGTAATCCTGACTGACTGCAGCTATGAAAGAGCCATCTGCTCCAGAAGGTGTGTGGTGAGCACCTACCTGTGGATCCTGCAAGACCTAGACCCTAGTCTTCTGCCTGTTCCATGTTCACTTGGCCAGGAGGGCTGACTGTAAAGCCTAGAGATTGTGAGGGTGGAGACTTTTCAGTGGTTGTGGCTACAACAGCATTAATTTTTGGATAAAATGTGTGTGTTTGTGTATATTTGTAGCTATCTGGATTCCTCTTGCTTGTTTTTTTTTTTTAATAGACCGTAGTGTGTGCTAGTAGTGGATTATCTAATCTTTAGTGTATATTTATTACTTTGAGATGCTTAGCCTATTGTACACAGCACCACCCCGTATCTGTGAGGGATATGTTTCTGGACTTACCACATATGGTAGCAAACCGTATATTCCGGCTGAAGCATACCACAGAATTGTGCTGGAGGACTTCCAAATGCCTAGAGAGGTGTTCTCACTAGGCATTTTCTAAGTCGTCCAGTGCAATACTATGGTCAATTCCCACTGGATATTGACCATAGAATGATGCTGGAGGACCTAGAAATTGCCTAGAGGGAATATATTATTTTGGATGTGGATAAGTGAAACCATGGATATTGGTCCCACAGATACGAGGCCATACTGTAATTATTTAAATCTTGGGTTGGAATTACCTGGAGAAAAACAAACTCTAAAATTGGTAAAAATACAGATATCCCCCACTAGAATTCAGAAGTGTACTGAAATGTCATATGAGCACTCGGAACTCAACATTGTTTTTGTCACATGGCGTGGTAAAAGAGTGATGCTAAGAAATGTGGTGGAATTGGTAACAATTTGGCTCCCTGCCTTGCGGCTGAGCCGCTTGGGCCAGGGAGCCGCCTTTGCCGCCATTTGCAGTTAGGAGACCAGCCTTCTGGTCACAGGTGGCATTGCCTGTGATGGAAGTGAGGGGTGGGGCCAGCGGAGATAAAAGGCCTCCTGCCCCTCACCTCCTCCTCAGTCTCAGTTGCTGTTGAGCAGCTCGTAACTGATCAGGAGATCGAGCCACTACCTGCTGTGCCTCCCGGTTGGGGCATCACCCCCAAAGTTATTTTTGTATTACCACAGCTGTGGCGTGCAAGGAAAAGGAGCCCCCGGGTGAATGGGCGCTCCTGCGGGCGGGTGTCGGTCAGCCCCAGTGTTGTTTTTGCATGACCGCGGCTGCGGCGTGCTAGGAAAAGGAGCCCCTGGGTGAATGGGCGCTCCTGTGGGTGGGTGTTTGTCAGCCCAAGAGTTGTTTGGCATGACCGCGGCTGCGGCATGCTAGGAAAAGGAGTCCCCAGGTGAATGGGCGCTCCTGCGGGTGGGTGTTTGCCTCGCTGGACCAGCGGCGGCCCGGGGGAACAGGCATGTCATGGTTGGGCTTTTTCCCCACTTGCTGAGCGGCCGCAGCTGTGGCCGTTGGGCTGGTGAGGCAGTTGGCGACCCACCTTTGGAAGTGCGCCGTGGGTGAGCGGTTCCTCCACCCGCCCTGTGTCCTCGTGGTTTGGCAATTGAGTCCCGCCTGCCTTCTTTTCTGCAGTTTGGCTTCAGATCAAGTCGCATCAGGGATTATTGCTGGCACCCTCCCCCCCTCCTGTTTAATATTGGTTAGGGTATACGGCGAGGCCCAAGATTGGGGTCTTTTGCCTTGCGTTTTTTGTTTTTTTAATTCTTTACATTGGGAGGCTTTGGTATTGTAGCCAGGGCAGTTAAGTGTGGTTCTCCATAATATTCAGAGGATTGTCAGTTCGAGCCTCACCTGTGGTGAATCTATCTTTTGGATTTGGCGGGCCACCAGGGAGTTGTTAATGTTTGGTTTGCATTACAATCCCCGTGCATGTTTCAACACCCCCCTTTTTTGAACAGTTATTCCCCCCACCTTTTTTGCCTGCAGTTCTCAGGGCAGACCTCCAGGTGTGGCTGGGCAGGGAATTCATATTGCCTTTACTTCTTCCTGGCAGTTTTTTCTGGCGGGCCACCGGGGGGTCCCTTATTCTTCTCAAGTGTTGGAAGCCATTTTGTGGAAGTTTTCATAAGGCAGCCATTTTGTGGTTCACATATTGGCTTGGCAAGGGATTATTTTTGCCTTTGCCCTCCCTGGTTGCAGTCTTCTGGCGGGCCACCAGGGGGTCCCTTCTGATTTATTCTGTCTGGTGCCAATTTGGGGACATCATTGGCTGATATTTTTCTGGTTAACGTTTAATCCTTACTATTACTGCAGTTAACTGGCCAGTTTGATTGTTGGCTGTGTCAAGTAGTGCTGTTGTACAATCTAATAATAATAACAACAACAACAACAACAACAACAACAACAATATAGCAACAGCATTAGCTTGACATTTATGTTTAAGTTTGTATCCTTTCGTCCTTGAGTTACTTTGTGCTGGTGAAGCTTATAGCTTGCCTCATCAGACTGCAATGGCTTCTAGGAAAGGGAAAGGGGGCCAGAAAGGCAAGGGATGGGCTGCTAAACAGCAATTGCCTACCCCAGTGGTACCTGTTCCTCAGTCATCCAGTGATGATGAAGAGCAGTTGCCGTAGAATGCTATTATGGCATGGATTCAACGCTTGGAGAAGTTGCAGGGTGTTCACCAGGATGAGATTGTGTCTTTTCATTCGCAAGGGAAAAAGAGAAAAATTGCTGATGAAATTCTTTCCCAACTAGATGCTCTGGAGCGCAATATCAATCCAGAGGGGCTGCCGGGTCCATTGATGTCGACGACACTACTGGGACTGAAAATCTTTCAAGCAAACCTGTGGAGCAGTCTGCTAATGACAACACGGTGCCTGCAACTTCAGGTGAGTCAGTTGTTCAGGCATATAATCACATTTTAGGTGCATCTTGGCCCTGGGGGACCTGGCCCCCCCATGGCACAAAGTATAGGAGCTAATGCTTCGGGTGCACAGACAATGCAAGGATCTTGGCCTGCGCAGCAGACTTTAATTGGGCCCTAGTGCAATGGTCCCCTTGGTCTCCTTATGGGTTGGGATCAATGGTTCCCCCTTTTGGGATGGCCCAGGGGTCACCTTATACAGCTCAGGGTGCTGGTTACGACTCCATTGTGTATTCGGCAATTCCCTTTGGGGAAATGTCCCTCCCTTTAGGTGACCATTTGCTTCAATCCACTAGGGATAAAATAGTTAAAGGGGAATACATGGACATTTTTTTTGTTGGGAAGTGGGGGAAAAAGACAAGGATGAGATGGATGAGAAAGAGAAGGGAAAATTGAAGAAGAGGAAGGTGGAGAGGAACTGGACCAATTGGCTTTCTGGTTTCCTCATTTATGCTGGGGTTGTGGTTAAGGCGCACCCTCATCGAGCAGCTGCCCTGTTCTAGTTCCTAGATATAATTCACAGGGCATATGGCGATTTCGCAGGTCCAGCTTGGCTCCTTTATGATGAAGCCTTTAGAATGAGGGCTGAAATTTATCCTATCTTGAGGTGGGACATGATGCATCCACAGTTATGGATGCCGCTCATGACCTCGGCTCACCCGATCCAAAGGGAGAGAACACATAGTGGACACTTGGTTAGGTCATCTAGCAGCCCAGGGGCACATGCCCCCATTGGTATAGCCCGTGCTGTTAAGCAGGTTTGTTGGGAGTTCAATTCACATGGGTTCTGTGCTAGAAAGCCCTGTAAGTACAACCATGAGTGCTCCATCTGTGGTGGGGGGCATTCCTTTCGGAACTTCCCCAGGGGAAAACAGGTTGCCCAGGGATGTAGGGCCAATCAAGGAGGCAGGGGAGGAGCTTCCAACACTCACACTCAAAAAGGGTCCCAGCCCAATCAACAATGAGGTTTTACAGCATTGGCTCAAAGTATATCCTGACAGGACAGCAGCTAAATACTTACTTAACGGTTTTCAGTTCGGGTTTAGGATCCCATTTCAGGGAGTTAGGTGGCCATGTTGGGCCTGCAATTTGAAATCTGTTTGTGGTTTGGAGCACGTGGTTAGGGATAAGATTAAAAAAGAAATCAACGAGGGTTGAGTTTTAGGTCCCTTTCCGGGTCCTCCGGTTCCCAACCTGCGGGTGTCGCCTTTGGGCGTTGTGCCTAAAAAGGCCCCAGGGGAATGTAGGCTCATCCACCATTTATCATACCCCAAAGGGGACTTGGTGAATGACTCTATTTCGCACGAACTGTGTACAGTTAAGTACACTTCCTTTGATGCAGCAGTTCAGGCACTCCGCCTTTAGGGTTGGGGGGCTGAGCTGGCAAAATGTGATATAAAATCCGCTTTTCAACTTCTGCCAGTTCATCCAGATGACTTTGAGTTATTGGGTTTCCAGTTTGAAGGGCAATTTTAGATGAATCGGGCTCTCCCCATGGGTTGTTCGGTTTCATGCAACACATTCAAAACCTTCAGCACCTTTCTTGAATGGCCATTGAGAACTAGGACCAGTTTACACAGTGTTGTTCATTATTTAGATTACTTTTTAGTTATAGGACCTTTAGTTATAGGACTACACAGTCTGGCCAGTGTGCGTATTTGTTACACCAGTTTGAAGCGTTGGTGGGTGAGCTGGGGGTTCCCCTTGCACCTGAAAAAAACAGAGGGTCCTGCCCAAGTTTTGACCTTTTTGGGCATCAAAATTGACACCGTTAATCAGCAATGTAGATTGTCTACTGTTAAAGTTACTGATTTAAGGAACAGGGTATCCCAGTTTTTACTTAGGCGTAAAGCTACCTTACGTGAATTTCAGGTCCTTATAGGTCATCTGAACTTTGCGTGTAAGGTAGTGGCACCGGGAAGGGATTTCCTTCGACGATTGTGTGACGCTATTAAGGGCTACGACAACCCTATTTTTTTAATCCGCATATCTAAGGATATTAGGGCGGATTTGCTTGTTTGGCAGCACTTTTTAGACCAATTTAATGGTGTCTCCCTTTGGCGTGAGGACCGGGAGCTCAAAAGTATTTTCCATATGCCCTCCGATGCTGCGGGTTCCACGGGGTTTGGGGTTTATTTTGGAGGACGGTGGTGCGCGAGTAGGTGGCCTTCTGATTGGGCAGCTTCAGATATTGTCGCTGATTTAACATTTTAGAATTCTTTCCCATCCTGGTGGCGGCCACTATTTGGGCTAAGGAATTGGTGAATTCATCTGTGCACTTTTGGTGCAATAATATGGCCACCATCCAGGTGATAACTCTCTCACCTCAAGGTCCCCTCGGGCCTTGTCAGGGCCTTTACATTGCAGTGTTTGAAGTCTAATATTCTGTTTGTTGCTCGGCATGTGGCGGGCGTTAACAACAGTATTGCTGATGCTCTTTCCCGCATGCAGATGGAGCGATTCAGAGAATTGGCCCCCGGCGCAGCACCCGAGGGCGATCCAATGCTGGTAAGCTTTTGGAGGCTTGGGAGGCTGAGCTCCTGAGGGCATTAGGTATGTCTATGGCTCCAAGCATGATGAAAGGATATACCAGGGCGTTGTGTGAGTTTTTTTCAGTTTCGGGAGCAGTTGGGTGTCAAACAGGGTCTTCCTGTTCCTTTTGAACATCTTTTTCAATTTTGCCTATCCCTATACCATAAGGGCTTGTCCCCGCAGTCTATTAGGGTTAGATTGTCAGCGTTTGCCTTTTGGCTTAAAGCCCAAGGGGTTCCTGACAATACGGGGGATTTCCACATTCGGAAGGCATTGGAGGGCTGGTCCAGAGAACGTGGGCATAGAATTGATAGTAGAGTGCCCATTTCACCCGTTATTATGAAGGGGCTAGCTTCAATTTGGGAAGGTATTTGTAGGTCTCCTTATGAGGTGCTGCTTTTCCATGCAGCGGCTTTGATGGCCTTTTTTGGTGCTTTACACATCAGTGAACTCGTGCAGGCATCCAGGAGGATACATCCTGTAGAGCTTTGGAGCTCAGAGATGTTATCATGGAAAGGCACCGGGTCACTTTGATATTGTGTTTTTCTAAGATGGATCAGGGTGGGAAGGGCAAGCAATGCTGTTTGCTGCCTTGCAGTGACCCTGAGTTATGCCCAGTCAGGGCGTTGCAACAGTTTTTAACAGTTTGTGGCCCAAGGGCAGGTCCACTTTTTGTGCATGAGGATCTTTCTCCTCTGACCAAATACCAATTTTGGAATGTGACGTCCAGAGCTCTAGGTAAGTTGGGTTTGCAGGGGGTTTGCTTTGCTACCCATTCTTTTCACATAGGAGCCGCTTTCATGGCTGCGGCAATGGGCATGCCATCCACAGCGATTCAAGGGATTGGCCGGTGGAGGTCCTCCTCTTATCGGCGCTATGTGCGGCCACTCACTTACTAACTGGTTGTCTTCCCCTTTTTGTTTTTCAGATTCTAGGCCGATGTCGGTGAGGCTGCGGGTGCTGATCTGTGGCCACAGTATGGTATACTGGGTGGCCCGACAGGCCCGGCTGTGTGACTATGGGCCTCACCTGAGTTTGGGGAATGGGGAAACAGTTGAGTGGGTGGGGAAAAGGGGTTTGTGTTGGCATGGCCTACTGCCACTTCTTTTTGGGGAGCGCCAAGGGCCTCTGCCAGATGTCCTTATCCTACATTTAGGGGGGAATGATTTGGGGTTATTGAAGGGGAAGGCCTTGGTTCTCCAGGTGATACATGACATTTGGTTAATCAGGTCACGGTGGCCTGGAGTTACCGTCATGTGGTCGGCCATACTGCCAAGGAGGCAGTGGATGGGCGAAGGTGATCCCTGTTCTCTTGATAAAGCTCAGAGGGGAGCCAATAGGGAAATTAAGAACGCCATGTACAGGGGGTTGGGTTACTATCTGCCTCACCCTGACATTGTGTCCAAGAGACCCGAGCTCTACAGAGCTGACGGGGTGCATCTTTCGGACGCAGGGAATTTGATCTTTTTGAGGGATCTTCAGCGGGGGTTGAGGGACTTTTTGGACGAGCTGGTGGGGGAAAGGGACTAAGCGAACGCTTACCCCTTTCTGTGTCGGGGAAGGGAGAGGTGTTGCTTCGGTGGGTACCTTGGCACCAATTTTTGGTGAAGGTAGGGTCTCTGGAAGGGCCACTTCAGGTTGTGGAGCCTAGGGGGACAGAAGGAGACCCGCCTTGAGGTTGGCCTAAAGGATAATCCTTCACCCCAATCCATGGGGCTTGGCTGAGGGACTTTTGGGTTCACCTTCCAGATGCGGGCCGGCTGGTGAGCAACCCCAGACAATTGGGGTTCTTCTCCAGGACCCAGGTGTTTGCCAGGGAAGGCTGGGGGTGTGGTCTAGGATAGACCTACTGCCTCAACTGGTCCCTCACCAGGTTGCCTCCCCCTGCTGAAGATTTTAGAGGGAATTAAATAGGTTGAATTCCATAAAACACTTTTATTTCACCCCATTTTCTGTGTGTGGTCTCTTTATTCCGCAATCGTCTGGCAAATGGTTATTTGATCCATCTGTCCTGCAACCTCAAGGCTTGACTGAAAACCAGGTCCAGAGGAGTATGCAGCCCTTTGGAGCATGTTTTTTTGGGGAGTTAAGGTCAGCAATAGGAAGGGGACTTTGTGCTTCTTCTGGATTCCACTCTTGTGAAAGCAGAACTCCTGTAGTGAACACAGCTACATGTTTTATGATTTATGAACCAAGCTTTGATTAGGGGTAAAATTGGCTTACTTCTTATCTGTGAACCTCCCTGAGAATGTTTGTATAAGATAATCCATAAATACAGGGAAGGAAGGAAGGGGGAGAGGAAAACATTTACTATAAGAGGATGGATATCTGCCTCCAGCCAGTAAAGCATGATAGAGAGAACTGGTGCACTATTGGCTAGAGTATTGTTGGTAACAATAGCTTGGAATGAGTATAGTATCAGACTATTCAGCCTATCGTGCTTTAGTGAGAAACTGAAATAACATCAGAACCAATCCTTTGGAAGATCCTCCTCTTGCAACAACAACAACATTACATTTTCCTTTGTGTAGATATTCATTTGTGGCACTCCAAACATGTGATGTCACTTTCCAAGAAGACAGAATTCTACACAAAATTATATGAGATTTGCCCAATGGTAGTGATGGAAATAAAGGGAGGTACATGTGTATTTTAATCCACCTTTTAATCCCTATCTTCCTGGAAAGATATGGACATCTCTCTTTTATTTGATTTTCCTTCCTCACAGTTATATGTCTAATAGTAACCCCTATCGAACAATGCACCTGTTTGAGTAGGTTTTTTTAATTCGTTATTTATACCCCGCTCTTCAGCCACAAGGCTATCAGAGCAGCTAACAAATTGTTTTAAGCAATAGCATTTTACACATCGACTCTGCAGTAAGCAGTTTCTAATGTGCATTAGCTAATTGCACCCACAAGCCAGGTACTCATTTTACTAACCTATGAAAGGATGGAAGGCTGAGTGAACCTTGGAGCCCTCTGGGATCGAACTTGCAATGTGATGACTTATAGTACTGGCATTTAACCACTGTGCCACCAGGGCTCCTTTACGTTCTTTGTTGGCTAGTACTAGGGCTGACAGGTCAGGACTATTCCAAGCTCTGAGATTTCAGCACCAAATCCTGAGACCTAGAGATGCCCCCCCTTAATCAGGGAGGGATATGGTGACACTACACGGGTGATGTAGCAAGGGACAGCCCTTGGTGATACCTTATACATGATTCCTTATGCATAAACAACAGCTGTACAGATAAAGAATACATCTAACAAATGAAGAAAACACACACACAAAGGCACACATACACTGTCTATGCAAGTACTCTTCCTCTAAGAAGATGCAGGCCCTGAAATCTGGTAACTGAAGGTAGCATCTAACTCTTTCAAATAACAAATATATTCCTGATCTATCTGTGGATTTTAATGAACGTGTAGATAATTTCTACAATTTAACTAAACATCAAAGTTCATGTGACATTGTTATGCACCATAGTACTAACAACAAATGACTTGAGCTGATTATTTGAAAAATAAATAAAAAGTGATACTCTAGGGAACAGCCTGTTCTCTGGTAGCTTGAATATAATGATTATTATTTTGTTTTCTAACCTTTCCAGATAGTAAGCAGGGATAAATACTGAAAATTAAAAACATTGATCATAGCCAGGCAGGTGACAAGTTGGCATTATTCTTTTTCTTCTTTCTTTTTCTAGTGCCAAGATGCATTTATCTCACAAACGAAAATACCCTCAACATTGGAAACAGTTTCTTATAAGTACACTTGTAAATATTCTTGGGTCTGAGGAGGAGACTTTTTTCCCCAAAAGAGTTTTCACATCATGGAATGCATATATAAAAGGATCCACAAAGACCAGTCACCCTACCTACCCTTGGAGATACAATGATGAAGAAAAACATTGCATACCCACAGATAACATCTGAATGTTATTGGTAATGATTCTGATGCCTGTGATGTCTGAAACAAGTGGGATTGCAATTTTTTTAAAAGAAGAGTCATCACTATGGCTCTGTCTGTGGAGACTCTCAGTAAAATAGTATGTTCTCCTCACCAGAGATATAAATGTTGTACCATGCAGATGAATTTCTGTGGGCAGCCCCTTTTCCTGCTCTGAATGTCTGCTTAAATTCTTATGACACTTAAAACATATATTTTTATTCATATATAACAAAGAAAAAAATACATAAAACAACATATAAGGAGAAAGAATTTGTTAATTCTTGTGGCCAATATAGATGTGAATAACTTTATGTCCTGAATTATAAGTGCAATGGGTTGAAATGATTTCAGTGTTGGGTTTTCCAAAGCAGAGGAAAAATTCAAACAATTTGAGAATTGGAAAGAATGTGGTGTGTTCTATATGTGTGATCTGTTCCATTCAGGACAGCCACTAACTACAGAATATTTAGAATCTAAATTGGAAAGTGTTCTGCATAATTGGTTTCAAATCAGGCAAATTCTCACAATTCCTTTTGTGTAGAATTAAGCTATTGCATAAAGTTGTACATAGTTCAACATCCACTGGCAAGTTTCCTTAAACAAACACAAACTTGATGGTAGAGGTTAAGCAAGTTGGAGGCACAGTGTTTGAATTCCCTTACAGTGCCTGTGATGCAACAGAGTGTGATAGACTCTTGATCTCTATCCAGGGCAGGGTGACAACAATGAACATCTCTCTGCTCACCAGGAATGGGATCCAGACTCATATGGGCACTCCTCCAAGTTTCTTATACCTGAGAAGCAATTTGTGCTGGTTTAAAACATCCCAAACCAGCAGATGCCACATCCAGTGTGAATTCCCTTAGAAAAACTTCTAAGGGTTCCAACTGTACCCTGCCATTTCAACCCAGAATCTCAAATTCTTATGATCTTTATGATTGTTTCCAACTAGGAAATAAGGACCAGACATCAGTGATGGGATTAACTGGAACCACAACTGTATTTAAACTTTACAACTTATTGCAGGGGGGAAGGGGGCTTTTCTATTGTGTAATACTAGGCAGAGGCCAGAGTGATTCCCAAACAATGTCTTCTACCTATGATCAGGCAAAACACCCTTCCCGGTGCCTGTTCATAGTTCAACAGCAGACACTTCCTGGTATATTCTCAGGAAGAAGAGTCTGTCTCAACCACAGACCCCATCCCCATGCCTTAAAAGGAGTGGTCATGAAGCAGGCCTGTTCCACAGGTGTTCCCCCAGGTCCCATAAGAGCCATGGGCCAGAAGAAGCAACCAACACTAAAGAGTGTCCATTGGGTGTTCACCAATTTAAAGTCTTCCAGTTCTGCACTTCTCACCTAACTGTGAGCTCCCATTTAGCCCTGCACACCACTTGTTTCCCCCGATCCTGACGGAGATCAATGCAGGATAAGCAAAAATTGTCCAACCACCTTTTGGTGAATACACCAATCAGGTAAACTGGGGCCAAAATTCCTACCTGAAGCTGAAATGACCAGCTACACTTTCCCCAACACTCTGGGGCAGATAGATGAGCTGGTGAAACCACAAAAGAAGCCAATGCCCAAGTGGTGTAGCTTTAAATAGCTTCACAGCTCTGTGATGGACAGCATGCTCAATGTTGTAATGTAACATTGACACAACAGATATCCTGTCTCTTCCAGCAGTGCATGACACAAGCACACTTGGCCCAGCTAGAGCCAGGGCACTGCCACACTGAACACAAATTGTAGTCATCCAATGTAAAAAATTCTGAAATCACGAGAGATTGGGAGATATCTGAAGGAATTTTGGATTTGGATGTCTGCTCTCTCTCTCTCTCTCTCTATATATATATATATATATATATGTGTGTGTGTGTGTGTGTGTGTGTGTTTATTTTTCATATGTTGAATTTTTGCTACTCTAGATGGCCAAGGGTGGTGGTCTTTGGCTTCCTTCTGATTAAGAATGTAAGAAGTGCTATACATCCAGTGTGACGGCGTAGCGAGCGGTAGCAGGAATGGAAACTCCGGTCCCTGCTGCTTTCCAAACTCGGATGCCAGACCTCTGAGAAAACAACACAGAAGCTATCAACTTCTGGGTAAAGAAGTGATGAAGAGGTTTGTCGGGGGTCCCAGTCCAATTCTGTGTCAGTGTTCCTCACGGGGAACAACAACAGAATTGTGGGGATCGAAGAGCCAAGGGCAGAGTTTGGAACAGCCTGTTATTGGGCAGTAGCAACACCAGTGCTTTTTAACAAGAAAGAAGCCTCTCAGAGAGCTTAAGTAAGCTGTTGTGGGTTTTTTTTTAAGGTTTGTTTTTGACTTTTATTTTATTTTTGGTGCAATTAAAGCATTTAAAGTGGCAGTAAACAAGAAGGAGAAGCAAGTAAAGAATTTGGAGAAATAAAGAGAGCGTACCGGAGAGTCAAAAAGCTTGGCTCCTCTTGGGAGGGGTTGAAAGCAGGAGCAGAAGTTGGAAGTCAGCTCAAAGACACAACCTGGAGGAGAGAAACACAGAATGAATGGAGTGGAGCTCAGAGGAGCAAGGAACAACAGGAAGGAGAAATAAAACTAGAAAGGTATAAATAAGGACTGAGAAGGAAAGTTTTTGGTGATGAGGACTGAGTAACAGTGCAGAAGAGGAGCGAGATACATGTCCAAACAAAGAGCAGTGGAGACATCACAGCGGTTATCCCACAATAATAGAAAGTGAAGAGGCTGAATAGGATTGAGGTTCAGCAGAAAGGAGGTTGGTGACGTGGAAGTACAAACAGTGGGTACCGGAGAACTTATAGTGGTTATTTTTGACTAGTGAAGAGCAGAGACAGTGAACAGAACTGAAACACTGCGTAGAAAGGAGTGAGACACGAGACCCAAACTACGAGTAGCAGAGGCTTTGGTGTCGGTGTCTAGAGCGAATTTAGGAGATACGGAGGGGCTCAACAAGGAAGAAACGAGAAAGGGAGCTGAAAACTAGAGAGAAAATCTGGACTGGAATAGAGACCGAAGACGACGAGTTTTGAAGATGTGGATTTGGACTGTAAAGTGGATTTCGGAACTGGGAAAAAGGGGGGGGGAGGGAAAAGAAACTTAAGAGATAAGGGTGTTGAGCAAGTTTAGGTATGAGCTGGAAACAATTTTGGGTATAATAGTGTAAAGTGCGATGGGGGATATCAATTGAGGGGGATCACCTTCAAAGGGAGGGTTCTTGTGTGAGACTGAGAATTAAGAAAGTCAAGGAGAAAGGTTAAATTTTGGATACATGAGTGAAAAGGTATACCAGAGCTGAGAGAGTAAAAATAATAATTAAGCTACAATAATTTAGCTTAATTAATAACTAAACTTAATTAACAATTAAGCTACAAAAATCAAGCTATCCAAAATTTATTGTTTAAAAAATTCAAACAGTAAAAATTCATTTAATTTTGGAAAATCTTACCATAGAAATATAGGTGGTACGTAAAGAGGAGAGTAGTGGTTGCAAGGTCATTACTTTATACATACTTGCTTATACTTATGTTTACATATATATACTCATATATATACACACACACACACACACACACACACACATATATATATTAGCTAATGAATTATATATTGTGTTAATTTTCAAAATTGTTTGTTTTCTCTAAGGCAACCACTAACATGCTAATTGAACTAGGTAATAAAAGATTTTTATTTATGGTGATATAGATAATTGTTTGAAAGAGGGAAAGATCATTAAGAGGTTAAAAAAATTAAGTTGTTAAAAATGGCAACAGGTACAAGAAGGACGGCTCAGGTGGTAACTCAACAGACACAATTGGTATTACAGAGAAGGCCTTCTATTGAAGGTACCTCAAAAACAACAGAATTAAGCTCCATAATTTTGGAGGAAATGAGGAAAGAATTCAAAAAAATGAGACAGGAAATCAGAGAAGAGATGAAGGAGATAAGAGCTGAGATGAGAGCAGACTTAAAAAAGGAATTGACTAATTTTGGGTAGAAAATAAACAAATTGACAGAAGAAGTAGACCTAGTTAAAAAAGAGATGCAAAGCATAAAGATTAAAACTCAAACATTGGAAGAGGCAACATCTGCCATAACACAAGAACAAGAACAGGAGAAAAACCAGTTGTTGATCAAGGACATAAGATATAGAGAAAAGTGTATAAAGATGAGAGGCCTACTGGAAATGGAAAAATGAAAATTTAGCTGCAAGATTGATACCCTCAATAGCAAAATTTATCGAAATACCAGAGATGAACATGGAATTGCAAACTGACAAATTTTTCAGAGTAAACTCAACTGTAGCTAAAGAAAAGAAAATTCCAAGGGACATCGTGGTTTGTTTCACAAGAACTGATCTGAGAGACTTATTTGTACAAAAAAAGCTACAATGAGAACTTAAATATGGACTGGAAAGATTTGAAAATTTATAAAGATATCCCGCCTTCATTTCTTAAAAAAAGAGAGGAGTACAAATTCTTAACACAAATATTGACAGAAAATAAGATCAACTACAGATGGGAAAGAATAGAAGGAGTATCTTTCTACTACCAATCTAAGAGATTTAGAATCAATACAACTGAAAAAGCCAAAGTATTTAGTAAGAGATTAATAAAAGAACAGAAAGAAAGGGCAAAATAGAGAAAAAGGAAAAAAGACTCAAGGGAAAGAAAAGATAAAGATGATGATGACTTAGACATTCAGGAAATGAGAAAAAGATGTGTTACAGAAGAAGAATTGGAAAAGAACAATTTAGAAGAAGAAGAGGAAGAAGACGAGACACTTCAACAACAACAGGAAGAGATAATAGAATCAGAAGAAGAAGATACAGCAGAGGAGGACGAAAACTAGTGAGATATAAAACACAGAATTAAGAAAAGAATTATAAGCAGAAGAAAAAATGGATACTAAGATACTCTCATGGAATATAAAAGGACTCAACTCTGAGTTTAAGAGAAGGCAAATTTTTCATCACTTAGAGAAATCAAATAAAGATATTATCTGCCTTCAGGACACGCGGATAAAGAAAAAGGACGATAAATATTTGAGAAATCCTAAATTGGGTCTATGTTTTATAACATCGAATGAGAAGAAATAAAGGGGCGTAGTAATGTACATTAATAGAATATGGCAAGCGAATTTGATACTTAAAGACAAAGAAGGATCTTATATGGGGGTGGAGATAAAACTCCAAGATGAAAATATACTGATAATTGGGGTCTACACTCCAATTCAAGGGGAAGACAATTTTTTCAATAAACTAAAGAAAGAAATATTGGAAAATTTTCTGAAATTTGAAAATAACATACTAGTTGGAGATTGAAACAGTGTGATAGACCCAAAGATAGATAGAAAATCAGAAAAAATAATTCCAAAAAAAATCAAGGAAAATTACCAAGAAACTTTTTTGAAATAAAAAATTAGTTAGACTTTATTGATGTTTGGCGATGGAAATATAAAGCAGCAGGCTACACTTTCTACTCAGAAGTTCACCACTCATTATCCAGAATAGATATGTTCTTTGTATCAAAGTGACTAACCCCAAATATAAAATCAATGGAAGTAAAACCAAAATGGATTTCGGACCATAACCCAATTCTTCTCACAATGTTAGGGAAAAGGAAAGAGTTCTATTGGCGTTTGAACGATAACCTATTAAAAGAGGAAAGAAGTATAAAAGAAGCATCTAAAATCTTGAAACAATACTTCCCTGAAAACATGTCAGATGAAAGAAAGACGACCACAATCTGGGAAGCCAGTAAGGCGGTAATGAGAGGATACTTTTTTAAAAAGGCAAGTGAGAGGGAAAAAAAACAAAGAACTGAGCTACAATTTCTATTACAAGAGCTAGCAGAGAAAGAACAAATACTAATCACAAATCTTAACAATAAAAGAGTAATGAGCGAGATGTAGATTTTGAAAAAGAAAATACAATCAACAACAACAGAAGAGATAGAACAAAAAATGAGACTGGCAAGGCAAAAATATTTCGAATACGCCAACAAACCAGGAAAATGGCTTGCCTATAAATTGAAAAAGCAGAAAGAAAACAAAATTATAACAGAGATAAAATATAAGGGAAAATCTCTGGTACAACAAAATAAAATAAAACGATGTTTCCAAGATTTCTATACAGATTTGTATAGGGATACAGCAAACAAAGACGAAATGCAAAAAGGAATAAATAAATACATAGATCGTCAAAACATAACAAAATTGATGGAGGAGCAGAAGGATTTACTAGACAGAGGTATAACAATTATGGAAATTACTGAAGCGATTAAAAAGCTAAAACTTGATAAAACCCCAGGACCGGATGGATTTACCCCATTGTATTAGAAGAAACTAGAAGACATCCTAATCGTACCACTCCAAAAAACATTCAAGGCAATTAAAGAAGAAGGAATTCCAAATTCATGGAGAGCAGAAAACATCACGGTTATACCCAAAGAAGGAAAAGACAAGAAAGATCCCAAGAATTACAGACCAATTTCTCTATTAAATATTGATTATAAAATCTTCATGTCTATACTAGCAGAAAGATTTAAGACCATCCTAAATCAGATAATAGAAGAAGATCAGAATGGCTTTCTACCAAAAAGGTATATGAGAAACAACATAAGAACGGTAGTGGATTTGCTGGAATATTATGAAAAACATAATGAAAAAAAAGCAATATTGTGTTTTTTAGATGCGGAGAAGGCTTTCGACAACGTAAGGTGGTTGTTTATGAAAAAATTCCTTGAGAAAATGAATGTAGGAGATAAATTTAGGTTATGGATAGATAAGATATATGAAGAACAATACGCTCAGGTGATAATCAATGGTGAAAAGACAGGAAATATAAAAATCAACAAAGGGATGAGGCAAGGATGTCCACTGTCACCTCTATTATTCTTGGCGACAATAGAGATTTTAATCAACAACATTAGAACAAATAAAATGATTCGAGGATCAATTAAAGGTAATGAGTTCAAGATTAAAGCCTTTGCTGATGATTTGGTACTCATTCTTGATGAGCCTAAGGAACAGCTGGAAGAACTTAAACATGTACTAAAAAGCTTTGCAACAGTCTCCGGCTTCCAAATTGACAATGAAAAAATGGTTATGCTTATGAAGAACATTAAGAGAGAGGGAAAAGAGTTAATACAAAAGTTAACATGATTTAAGATTGAGAAGAATATTAAATATTTGGGGATTTAGTTGACTAAAAGAAATCTAGACCTTTTTGAAAATAATTACAAAATAATGTGGAAAGAGATAACGAAAGATCTGATTAGATGGTCCAAAATGAATTTATCAATTTTAGGGAAAATAGCTGTTGTAAAAATGATATTACCGAGGTTTATGTTCTTATTCCAAAACATCCCGATAAGGAGATGACAGGCTTACAGGTTAATTAGAATAAATCAGATATGATGTTGTTTAACTATACTAAGGAAGAAGAAAATGTATTTGTAAAAGAGAAAAAATTAGAAGTAAGATTAAAAAGTAATATTAAGTATTTAGGAATAAATATTACAAAAGATTTAAAAGAATTAGAAGAGAAAAATATTATGGTACTAAGGAAAGAAATGGAAAAGAAGTTGGAAGAATATAACAATATTCAACTATCATGATTTGGAAGAGTAGCTTTAGTTAAAATGAAAATATTACCTAAACTAATTTTTTTGTTTAGAATGTTACCAATAAAAGTATCAGAAGTAGAATTGAAAAAATGGCAAAATATGCTGAATAAATATTGTAATGGAGGGAAAAGGACAAGATTAAATAAATTATTTTGGTATATATCACAGAAGGAGGGAGGACTTGATCTTCCCAAAATAAAAGGATATTATGAAGCTAATCAATTGAGATATGTTATAGAAGGAAATGTAGGACAGGGGGATTTAGAATGGTTAGAGATAGAAACAGGGAAAATAGAAAAGAGAATATGGAATATATTTTTTGATAATTTTACAAAAAAAGGAAATTAAAGGAATTGAGAACCCATTTCTGCAAAATATATGGGAAATATGGTATAAATATAAGAGAGAATTTTTGCCTATTGATTCAGTATTAACAACAGTTATAATGGGGGAAAAATTCCCAAATAATTTGAAGGAAAAAAATGGAAAAGGAATTAAAGAAAAGAGGACTAGAAAAAATAGAGGGATGGATAGGATGGATGAATGAGAAAGGGAGTATAAGAGAGAAATTATGTGGAATGAAAATTTCATGGTTTAATTGCATACAGTTAGAACAACGGATTAAAAATTGGAAAAAGAATAATAAAGAAATAAGGGAATTTACAAAATTTGAAAATTTGGTGAAAAAAGGTGAAAAGAGGGATGATAATGAAAGTATGAAAGGTATTACAAGTGAATTATATAAAATATTGATAAAAAATAAGGGAAAATAAGACAAAGGGGAATATTTAAGGAGAATATGGGAGGAAGATTTGAAACAAATAATTGGAGATCATGAATGGGATAAGATATGGAAACAAAGACATCTAAAAAATATGTCAATACGGATAAAAGAAAATTATTATACAATAATATGGAGATGGTATTTGACACCAGCAAGATTGTATAATATAGATAAGAATAACTCTAAATATTGTTGGAGAGGTTGTCAAGAAATAGGTACATATATGCATATGTGGTGGAATTGTAAATTTGTACAGCAGTTTTGGGAAATGGTTTTTGCCACACGACTCAGGGAATAAAGAGACCAGACACAAGATATATGGGTGAAATAAAGGGTCTTTATTGAACCCTACCTATTTAAGCCCTCTATGATCTTCATGGGGGAGGAGGCAACCAAGCGAGGGAGCAGCTGAGGCCGTAGGTCTAACTGAGACCTTACCCCCAGCTTCCCCTGGCGAGCACCTGAGCCCTCGAAAGGAACCCCATCACTGGGGTTGCTCTCAAGCCGGCCCGCATCTGGAAGACCAACCCAAAAGTCCCCCACTCAAGCCTCACGGATTAGGGTGGGGGCTTATCCCTCGGGCCAGCCCCAAGGTGAGTCTCCTTCCCTTCCGCTAAGTCCCATGACTTTATTGGTCGTTCCAGAGACCCTCCCTACACTCAAATAGGTGCCAAGGTGCACACCGAATCTGCGCCTCCCCCAAATTTTAGGCCATACATAGGGTCAAGCGTCCGCTTAGTCCCTATATCCCCACCAGCCTGACCAAAAGGTCCCTCAACCCCCCCTGAAGATCACCCAGAAAAATTGCATTACCCACATCCGACAAGTGGACCCCATCAGCTCGGTAGAGCTCGGGCCTTTTGAATATTATAGCAGGATGCGGGATATACCAACCCAAACCCTTGGCCAGAGCATTCTTAATTTCTCTGTTAGCTCTGCGTCGGGCCCTGTCGATCAAACGGGGATCACCATCCCCTCTCCAAATTTGTCGGGGCAAAATGGCAGACCACATGATGACCACATCCGGCCACCGTGACCGGATGAGATGCATATCATGGATTGCCTGAAGGATCAAGGCCTTCCCCTTTAATAAACCCAAATCATTTCCACCCAAGTGGATAATGATAACATCCGGAGGAGGTCCGTGGCGTTCATCAAACAAAAGTGGCAACAAGCCATGCCAACGGAGACCCCTCCTCCCAACCCACTCAACAACCAACTGGTCCCCCAAGGCGAGGTGAGGTCCAAAATGGCTCATTCGGGCCTGTCGCGCTGCCCAGTTGACCATACTGTGGCCGCATACGATCACCCGCCGTCTCACCAACGCCGGCTTGGGACCTGAAAGAACAAGAAAAGAAACCAGTTAACATTGCAGTGTTCTGACATACCTACGATATGCGGATGAACGCCAACGTCCAATCCTCTGAATAGCTTGGGGCTGAAATCCAAGAGCCGCAGCAGTAGATGCCGCTCCAATTCGAAAGGAATGTGTCGCAAAACGCTTACCTTTCAGGCCCAGCCGTTCCAAGGCCTTGGACGTTACTGCCCAAAACTGAAACTTGGTTAAAGGGGAACTATTAGCATGCACAAACAACGGTCCAAGTGAAGGCCCTCTAACCAGCAAATACTGCCTCAAAGCTCTCACAGGACAGATATCCCTTTGGGTACAGGCATACAGCTTGCATTTTGCTCCCAAGCCCCTTTGATCTGTTTTAGAAAATCATAACTTAAGTTGCACATACTGATCACCCCACTCAACATCCTGTATCTCCAAAGCCCGTCTAGATCGGTCATTCTTGGACGCCCGCACCAGCTCACTGATGCGCAAGGCACCAAAGAATGCCACAAGCGCTGCAGCATGAAAAAGCAATTTTTCGTAGGGTGAAATGCAAATGTCTGGCTAGATGGCAAAAAGACCCTGCAGGATCCCTGGGGAAAACGGGGCCCTGCTGTCCTTTACTCTACCTCTCTCCCTGACCCAACCATCCAAAACTTTGCGTATTGTAAAATGATTAGTAGTGTCTTCAAACCCACAAGCCTTCAACCAAAAGGCCAGAGCAGACAACTTTGAACGAATGGATTGTGGAGCCAACCCTCTATGGTATAAATGGACACAAAACTGTAACAAAAGCGACACGGGTACATATGTACCCGGACGCCATCCAAATTGAAGCCCAAACTGGCTGAACTCGCGAACAGCTCTAGTATAGCTTCTTCTAGTGGAAGGTGCTAAGGACATACCTAAAGCCCTGATCACTTCGACCTCCCAATCGTCCACAGGTCTGCTGGCATCGGCTCGCCTTCGAGCATCGCGTCGGGAGCCAACTCTCTGAAGCGCTCCATCTGCATGCGGGAAAGAGCATCAGCAATGGCATTGTCAACGCCCGCCACATGCTGGGCAACAAACAAAATGTTGTGCCTAAGGCATTGCAAAGTGAAGGCGCGAACCAATCACATGACCCGGGAGGATCTGGAAGTTAAAGAGTTTATGACGTGGACGGCAGACATATTGTCGCACCAAAAATGTACAGTGGAATTCGCCAGTTCTGCCGCCCAAACATAAACGGCAACCAAAACTGGAAAAAATTCAAGGAAGGTAAGATCCCCAACGATGTCGGATGAGACCCAATCTTGGGGCCACCTACCTGCTCACCAACGACCCGCAAAATAAACACCAAAACCTATAGCACCAGCAGCATCAGAAGCAATCTGCAGTGCTCCATGTAATTTTCTATCTTCCCACCAGAATGAAACCCCATTAAACTGCTCTAAAAAGTCCAGCCATACCTGGAGATCATCACGAATATCTGATGTGATGCGAATCATATAGTGGGGCTGGAAAACCCCCTTAGTAGCGTTGCTTAAATGACGCAGAAAAGCCCGTCCGGGCGCCACTACTTTACAAGCAAAGTTCAGGTGTCCAATTAGAACCTGAAACTCTCTCAGGCTAACCTTCTTATGGGCCATAAACTCAGAAACCCTCCTTACTAAGTCAACCACTCTAGTAGCCGTCAAACGGCAGAGTTGATTGATCATGTCAATTTCAATGTCCAAATATGTAAGCTGCAGTGCTGGACCCTCTGTTTTCTCCGGGGCCAAAGGAACACCTAACTCCTCTGATAGTAGCTCAAACTGATGCAATAAATAATTGCATCGGCCAGAGCTTGCTTCCCCAATAAACAGAAAATCATCTAGGTAATGTACCACTCCGGACATACCTGTTCTAACCTTTAATGCCCATTCTAAAAAAGTACTAAAAGTCTCAAAGGCATTGCACGAAACTGAACAACCCATGGGTAGAGCTCTATCCATATAAAACAGGCCTTCAAAAGTGCACTGGCAAAAGGCGAAAGGCAGACTTGATATCGCATTTGGCCATCTCCGCACCCGGGCCATGCCTACGGACTTCCCGAATAACAGCATCAAATTATGTGTATTTAACTGAACACAACTCAGCAGGGATAAAATCATTAACAGATTCACCTTTCGGGTAAGACAAATGATGAATTAACCTAAACTCTCCCGGTGCCTTCTTAGGTACCACCCCCAAAGGGGAAATACGTAAATTGGGCACCGGTAACTTGGTATACGGACCCGCAACCCTACCTTCCAAAACTTCCTTCTCAATCTTAGCTCTGACTATCGACTCCATACCCTTAATGGACTTCAGATTATGGGCTTTGTAGGCCCGTCGAGGGCCTTGAAAAGGAATTCGAAACCCAACTTTAAACCCATTGTATAAATAACTAGCAGCTTCCCTATTAGGATAAAACCGAAGCAAACGGCTCAAAACTACCAACTTAATTGGGCTGGGACCCCTTTTGAGGTGGAGCACTGCCTCCCGCACCCTTGGATCCACCTTGACCTCCACTTGAACCCCGAAAGGAACCTCTTGCACAGGGGCAGTTACGAAATGAGTGCGAAGCCCCACAAATGGAGCACTCATGACTAAACCTGCAGGGCTTTCTACTGCAGCCCCCCTGAGAAGAGAAGTCCCAGCACAAAAGCTTCTGACTCGAGGCAAAACCAGGTGTTGCCCGCTGAAGAGACCCCATGGGCCCCATAGGCCCCTTCTGTACTAAATGGCCACTATGAGTCCTTTCCCCTTGTATTGGCCGCGCCGGAGTCATAAGCTGCATCCACAATTGTGGGTGCATCATATCCCACCGAAGCGAAGAGTATATAGCAGCCCTCATACGAAAAGCCTCATCATATAACAACCACGCCGGGCCAGCGTAATCAGTATAGGCCCTATGGATAATGTCAATATATTGAATAAGGGCCGCAGCGCGGTGGGGTTGAGACTTAACAATAACCCCAGCCAATATCAAAAAACCTGACAGCCAATTAGACCAGGTACGCTCAACTTTTCTCTTCTTAATCTTCTCCTTATCTTTCTCATCTAATTCCTGTTTATCTTTCCTCTCCAATTCACGATATAACAAGGAGAAGACATCAACGTACTCGCCCTTAATAATTTTCTCCCGAGTGGATTGTAATAGGTGATCTCCCAGTGGCAAAGCCAAATCACCAAATAGGATGGCACCATAAGCCACGACATCATAACCAGTCGATGGCGGGGGCCCTAAAACTGCCTGGGGATTGGACGGGCCAACTGAATATGGTCCCACCCCCCATGGCATCCAGCTGGACTGTGCCAAAGACCAACCCGGATATGGTGTAGCACTGCCTGACTGCGCCAAAGACCAGCCCGGATATGGTATAGCACCACCACCAGATACAAGAGCCCCATCGTCATGAGTGGCCGTTGACATGCCCCCCCAAGGCCAATACACACCTGTCATATGTGCTGCACAAGTATCAGCAAACTCACCTCCTAATTCCGATGGTCTAGCGTTATCTCCCGCTTGGTCCCCAGCACCTGATGGCCCTTGCTCCACAGGATTGCAGACTTCATTGGACCCCGACGCTCCACCAGGCTGCGTCATTTTTTCAAGTGCATCTAAACGAACAAGAATAGCGTCAGAAATTTTACGTTTCGAACCATGCCTTACCTCCATTAATTCAGGTGCCTTGGGAACCCCATGAGCCGCCTCCAATTTCCCAATCCGATCCAGTATAGCATGCCACGGAATATCCTCTTCGCTATCACTGGAAGAATTGACTGGCGCAGGAAGATGAGGTTTGCTATGCTTAGGAGCAGGACCCTTGCCCTTGCCACCCAACTTACCCTTCTTAGGTGCCATACCCTTATTATTAATTATATTATTCTTATTCTTATCCGTATTCTTATTATTATGCCCAAAGCCTGTAATTATTATTATGCCCAAAGCCTATTATTATTATTATTATTATTGTTTATTATTATTATTATTATTATTATTATTTATCCCCTGGAATTAAATTCACCACCAGGGGGCAGTGCAGGCAATGTAATCCACCAGAGGGCCCAAAAGGCTGCACCACCACAAATCGCCCACTAGAGGCCCCCACAGCCCAAAGCCACGAGGCAAATAGAGGCCTAAAGAGAAGTCAGGCTGCCTGACGAGCAGTCAGGCTGCAGAGGCCTGAAATCAAGCCCAAAGGTAAGAGGGCCTAAAAGGCCACCACACCCCCAGAAGGAACAGGCCCAGAGACCAAGGGGCCTAACTGCAACGTGGGGGGGGCAACAAAACGCTGCAGGCCAGGGGGGGCAACAGCCACTGCACCCCCAGAAAAAACCAAGGGGGGGGAGAACAAAGCAGACACCAGTGGGGGGGGAGAACAAAACCAGAACCAGCCCCCTAAATACACCCCCCCAACAAATACCACCCCCCAATTCCCCAGCAACAGTCACTCCCAGTCAAAAATACTCCCTGTCACTCCCAGTCAAATTCTTTAAAAGAAGAGAGAGAGTGGGGAGGGCGGAGCAGCCTTAAATAGGCTTCTAGCTCAGCCCTGCCCCATCTCATGACGTCAGAAAGCCAGCCTGACGTCCAACACTGGTCTCCACCCCTCCCCTGCGGCAAAGACCAATCCCCACCCGAAAGCAAGCTTAATGTGAGGGGATTGGGATTATAGAAATAGAGAATATTCTGAAGAGAAATATAGAAAATTTTGGGAAATGGTTTTTATAGAAATAGAGAATATTCTGAAGAGAAATATAGAAAAGAAGCCGAGCATAGCATTGATGTCAATTTATAATGAAGAGAATGGGAACCAAGCAGAAAAGGATTTAATAACAAATTTATTAATGGCAGCAAGATTAAATATAGCAAGACATTGGAAAATGCAAATAAATGTACAAGTGGAGGAGTGGTATAAAGAAGTGTGGAAGATGGCAATAAATGATAAGTTAACATGTAGACTCAAAGTAAGAAGAGGAAGTTGGAAAGAAAGTGACTTTGATAAAATTTGGAATGTATTTGTTAAAAAAGTATTACAGACAAAAGATGGGAGGTTACCTCCACGAGAAGAAATGAGATTCTGGAAAGATTAGGTAAGGGATAATGGCTCCGGTGAAGGGGAGCACTGAGGTGGGGGGGGGTAGGGGAATTAATCTTTTTGAATAGAATTATAATAAAGAATCTGTTAACTTTTGAAACTAGTTAATAGAAAAATTGTGATTTTATAGTAATTTTATGTGTTATAATAACTAAGTATTGATTAGATAATATAATGTATGATTATAAAATTAATAAAAAATATATTATTTAAAAACATCCCGATAATAACTAAAAAAACATCCCGATAATAACTAATAACAACTGTTTTAAAATTTGGAATAAAGAAATATGCAGATTTATCTGGGGTGGTAAAAAAGCAAGAATAAAATACAAATTACTAACTGAAAGAAAAGAAAAAGGAGGATTTGCAATGCCAAACCTATATAAATATTATCAAGCGTGCTCACTCACATGGTTAGAACCCTGGATGAGATTAGATAATAATAAAATATTAGCCTTGGAGGGGCATGACCTTTTTTTTGGGTGGCAAGGGTATCTTATTTATAATAAAAAGAAAGAGCACAAATTATTTGGTCATCATTATATAAGAAAAGTTTTACTTAAGTGCTGGATGTCCTTAAAGAAAGACTTTTACCTAAGATACCAATATGGGTTCCGATCCAGGAAGCTTTTTTTAGAATGTCAAAGATAAAAGATCAGGAGTGGTTAAAGTACCAAAATATTTGTATATATTCAACAACAGACCAGGTAAAAATAAAATCAAGAGAAAATTTACAAGGGGAAGGATATAACGTTACATGGTTCCTCTATAAACAATTATACGAGAGGTTAAAATGAATTTAAAACTAGTAGATTTTCAAATAGAACAAAACGAATTAGACAAGGTAATATTTGGAAATAAGAAACACCAGATCACAAAGTATTATAAAATTCTGTTAGATAGAGATCTGGAAGATGAATTAATAAAGGATACAATGATAAAATGGGTTAATGGGGTAGGCCATACAATAGAATTAAACAGGTGCGAGAGATCGTGGCAAATTACACAAAAATTTACTTTATCTCAGAAAATGAAAGAGAATTATTTTAAGATGTTATACCAATGGTATTTAACCCCTGTCAAACTTGATATTATGTATAAGACGGGTAGAAGGGAATGCTGGAAATGCGGGAAAGTAGAAGGTTCATTCTTCCATATGTGGTGGAATTGCCCACGAGCAAGATCCTACTGGAAAAATATACATAACAAAATAAGAGAGATTATAGGGGTAAATTACTCTATGGAACCGGAAATTTACTTATTGAATATGCTGGACAAAATTGCTACTGGCACAATGAAAGGGAAAGAAAAACTTCTCTTACATATGACAACAGAGAATCCAATACACTAAATATTGGAAAGATATAAGAATTCTCTCTGTTGGAGAATGGCACATGAAACTTTGTGATGCCATGGACATGGACAAATTACCTGCAAGATTGAAGGATAAGACATTGGAAAAAATAGAAGCTGAATGGGAGCCTATCAAAAATCGCTGAAATGAAATTGGGAAGATAGAGCTTTAATTATGCTTATAAGTGTATTTGTTACGAAGGGAAAACTTTACTTGGCTAAAAGCAAAAAGTTTTACTGTTGTTGGGTTTTTTTTTTTTTGGTGGCTTATTTGAATTAAGAGCAAAAGTAACATATTTAAGGTAACTTTTGAGCAGAATTAAGTAAAGAATACATAGAAATCACTGTTCTCCAAGAAAAACCAAGAAAAGGAACTTATTTATATGTTTGTCTGTATTCTGTTTATTTGTTTTAATGTAATATAAAAAACATAGTTACAATGTATAATTAGAAGTGATGGAAAAAAATATACAGAATGTATGGTGGTAACTTGTTAAAAAAAAAGAAAAAAAAAAGAATGTAAGAAGTGCTATGCTGGACCAGACTCAGAGGCCTATGTAGCCCAGAAACAGTAGCCAAGTAGTTGCCTATGGCATTCATCACTCTTTCTCTCTCAGCCCCCCCCCCTGAACATGGCAAGTGATATACAATATGTAGAGATGCAAAGGGACTAGGGACTAAAGATACAAAGCACTTTGTCTGAGGGTGCATCTACATGATAAGAAATAATGCAGATTGACACCACTTTAAGTGTTGTAGTGCCATCCTATGGAATCCTGGGATTTGTAGTTTTACAAAGTATTTAGCCTTTTCTGTCAAAGCGTGCTTGTGAGTCACAAAACTACAAATCCCAGGATTCTGTAGGATGGAGCTGTGGCAGTTAAATTGTGGAATAATGTCCTAACTGAATGAAATACAAACCCTTTTAGAGACCAATTACATAACTACATTGCATAAAACTGCCTACCTCTATGATCATGACCAAATGGAACTGTTTACTAGGAGAGTATATTTAATTTGTTCTATGTATAATGGATTTTTTTTTCCTTTCTTTTCTACTGTTAATCCTTTTTATGTATTAAAATACTATTCCTGTCTGACATTTTTGTAGTGACTTGTAACTACAAAATGGACATGTTCAATTGTATTCTACTGTTTTTTGATAAATAAAAAGGAACTATTTAAAAAATGGTGTCAAACTGCATTATTTCTGCAGTGTATATGCGCCTCAGGTAACTTATTTCTTTCTTTTTAAATTTAAACTTGCAATTTTATGCTGGAACAAAGCTCTCCCTAACAGAAACACCTTTGAAGGTGTTTATTTT
Source organism: Gambelia wislizenii (assembly GCA_030847615.1). Taxonomy (NCBI): domain Eukaryota; kingdom Metazoa; phylum Chordata; class Lepidosauria; order Squamata; family Crotaphytidae; genus Gambelia; species Gambelia wislizenii. The sequence goes on from JAUMIR010000001.1 coordinate 205,145,889, forward strand.
TTCACCAAAAAAGGTCAGCTGGCCACAGTTGGGGAACCTTGTAAAATAATAAGAGTCTAATTAGGGAGCTCTGACTCCTCCCTTAATTACTCTGAAGCCTTTAGGCTGCTTTATAATTATAAAGCTGCAGTTCTTGCATGTAGCTTGTAAATTCATTCCTAAAAGGCTTTTCTTATCAATATGCTCAGATCAGGATGGATCATTAAGGCTGTATGTATCTCATCATTTCCTCCTTTATAATCCCTAAAGGAGACTGTCTGCCCCCCTCCCAGCACATTAATATGTTCAATCATGCTATTCAAAAGATGAGAGAGGAAGGGGTGGGGGTGGGGGAAATTTCAACAAATGGCTCTGTTGATGGTATTAAAGTCCTTACTCCCTTCCCATCAGAAGTAATAAGCACCAAAGGATGGGAAAGACAGTAGATCAGATGCTGAAAGGAGAGCACCAATTGCATCTCTTTAGCTGCTGAGGGAATCCTTGTCAGGGAGGTACAAGCATAGCCATTAGCAAGTCTCAGAGCAACTTACCAATGGAAGTATAGATGCAGACAGGAAAGAAGAAGACAAATACCCCAGTGGAGGAAAATAACCCAGAATGAAGGATGAAAGAATCAGCCTATTTCCACTAGATGGAATGGAGTGTGTTTGCATACAAGCCTACTTTTTCCAGACCCTGGAAAAATTTGCTTTGCATTGGACTATAACTTCCAGAATGTACTAGCCAGCAGGGCTCGTGAAAATGGCAGGGGGGTGCTGGGAGCTATCATGCAAAAAGCACTTGTCCCAAGTTCCAATTCGATCTTATTTCCATGTTAAAATTCACTTTTAAATTTGCATTTAAATATAGGTTTTTAAAATGTAGTTTCTCTTAGCATATGCATTTCTCAAGAGACATTCTCACTCATAAAACCCACATTTTAAAAAAATCTATATTGTTACTTTTTTGAGTGATTTTTTGTGAATAACTAACAAAACAATCTTCACTTCTAGATGGTAGCTGAATGGGGCAGAAGTGTCCCTCTAACAGTAGAGCAGAACTACAACAATGGGAACACATCAGTCCCTCACTATGGGCTCATCTATATAGGCTGCCATATTCTGGCTATGGATCTAGTCCATTCCTCCCCTACTACCAGCATGAAATAGGTCAGAGTCCAGACTGCCATACCAGCCTGGCCCTGAAGCCACTGCTGCTGCTTCCCGTGCCCCACTCTCTGGGTATAAGCAGGATGCCCTTAGCATGTATTTAAGGCCCCTTGCATGTGATCAGCCTGGTCACATGCTGTGGGTCTGCTTCTTGGATCTGGAGAGTATGATGCAGATGGCAGCTGCAGCGATGAGCCGGTGTGGCAGTGTTCCCATGGGGATGCCTGTATTCCCACGGGCTCCAATCTGTTTCTTCTGAAGAGAAATCTTTTCCCTCAGTTACTTTAATATAATGGTTATCAGGCATTGCCCCATCTGTGTCCGGGGCAAAATGGGGCAAAAGCCCTCTGTCATTAGGACTCCAGGGCTCAAAGATGGGGTCAAGACAGAAGAATAGCCTATCTAGACAAGGCCAATGCCAAGAGAAAAATGTCAGGGAAAATGGATATTGCAGTTAAAATCCATGAGACCCTGAAGATAATTTTTAACTAGGCAAAAGAGAAAGAGTTAGTTAGCCTTGCTGAGGTTATAAATCACTGAGGCACCAGCATGTTTTCTTGCCATGCCTGGTTTCCAAGGTTAAAAGATAAGTGCGAGAATCCAGGGGCACTTCTTTGTCTCTAAGTGTTTGATAACAGTTTTTATTATAAAGGAGGGGAAAATTCAGTGTGTGCTAACTGCATTTTCCCAGCAGTTCAGAGGGAATCTTTGAGAGACACAGAGCAGAGATGAGAGCTCTGTGCTCTGTTTATTTTGTTTAAAAATGTAACTTTTTTTATTTCTAAATAAAGCAACAAAAGACATTTTGGACTCCATTGGTTTTTACCAGAAGTATGCAATTTTTGGCTTACAACACATGCTTTTAGCTGCAGCTTTGCTATATATATTGTTCCTTCTACCTCTCTTTGTGAGATAGAGGGGCAAAGAAATCCGCAACAAGTTGTTGGACTATGTTGATGGATGTGACAGGTTATGGGCCACAGATTGTATGCAGCAAGTAGCAAAGTGGTTGGCTCAGATGACTTTTAATGAGCCATGAAAGCATTTTATGGCCGCAGATTGTTGAGTCCAGGCTGAGAGGCTTTAACAAGTGGTAGAATGGGCATCATTGCTAATTTGGTGTGAATCCTGAACTGTGGATTTAATTTTGGAAGCTGTTTGGAGCTGTTGGTGTTTTTTGTCTGTACCTGGCAAAGTCTAAAAAGTTGACAAGCCAGCACAGAGGGGATTATCAAATCCTGGAACCTGAGATGCCTGTGGAAAACTGCTAAGAGAAATCTGTCTGGACAGTCCTGGCTGGTAAGCTACCCCTGTTGGAGCAGTTACTGGGCTGAGACGGGCTTTGATAGTTGGCAGTCATGGAACAAAATTCAGGAAGTCTTTCCTTTGAAAAATTAAACGATAAAAATTATCATATGTGAGCTGTGAAGATGGTAGCCTATTTGCACCAGCAATTAACCCATGCCCCCATTTTAGCTACTCCTGGCCAGAACGCTATAGCCAGTGAATTGCAGGCAGAAGAGAGGGCTAAGGCGTCACTCATTTTGAGGATTGAAGGCAGCCAGTTGGTTTATGTGCATGGCTGTGCTTCAGCCTGCGAAACATGGGAGGCACTGAGGCAAGTTTATGTTCATGCCGGAATGGGGTCACAACTCATATTGACGAGGAAGCTCTACAGACAGAAATTGCAGCCTGGTGGAGATATAGCAGCACATGATGCTTTGCTGAGAGAACATTTTGATTTGCTCCAGGAGGTGAATGTCAATTTTGCAGAACGGGACAAATGTTTTCGTCTCCTGTCATCACCTCATGAAGAATATGATAGCCTAGTTCACTGTCTTGAAAATTTGCCAGCAGCAAATTTGACCATTAATTTTATTACTGGTTGTTTGCTCGAAGAGGAAAAGAGACAATTGGAAGGCCAACAGGATTTACAATTTTCTAAGGCTTTGCAGCCAAAGCCCTGCAGTTCCACAAACAGTATAGCAGATGGCTCAAAGATTGCAGTAAGGGTGAAGTGCCTGCCTGCTTTTGCTGTAAAGGGAAAATGCTGTTGGAACTGTGGTAAATCAGGACATTTTGCCAAAGACTGTAAGGTGAAAAAGAAGAAGGATGATAAGACTAAAATATCTAGTTCCAGCATGACTGTTTCTGCAGTGGTTTTGCAAGCTACAAAGAGCAGAAACTGGAGCTCAGCAATTGGGCCCTCGATAGTGGGTGTAACCAACATATCTCCAACTCTAAAGACATTCTTAAAAGCATTACTATGACTGACCCTTGCCATGTGAGTTTAGCTGATGGGTCAAAGTCAAAATGTTTGGGTGAGGGTGTCTGTTATGTACCCTGTTTAAATCAAGATTTAAAGCATGTACAATTTGTTCCAGACTTAAAGTTGTGTCTGCTTTCTGTTGCTAGGCTGACACAGGAAGGCTGTGAGATACAATTTAAGGGGAACAAATGTTTTATCTTGAAAAATGGTGCCACTTTGTCTGAGGGTGTGTTTCACAATCAATTGTATTACATGTATAATTGTGTCCAGCAAACCCAAACTGGTGCTGTGATGTCAAATACTCCAATGCATGACAATTGCGTGCACATGATGCATTGGAGATGTGGTCACACAAGCTTTAAAGTTCTTAAGCAGTCCTTAAGTATCCTTGAATTGACCCATATGGACCTAGCTGGCCCATATCCAACATCCTTGGGAGGAGCCAGATAGGTCCTAGTACTTGTAGATGATTTCAGTCATTTCTCCTTCGTGTTTCTACTCAAGAGTAAGGATGAAACTTTTGAGATTTTCAAAAATTGGGTGGCTTATGTTGAGAGACATTTCTCTCAGAAGTTGTCATCTCTCCAGTCAGATAGGGGAGGAGAATTCATGTCAAATGAGTTCCAAATATTGGCTAAAGCAAAAGGGAATTTTCCATAGGCTGATAGCCCCTCCCCCCTGAACAGAGTAGCAGAGAGAAAAATTGGTGTTTTGCAGACAATCAAAGATAGCCTGATCCTTGATGCAAACATTGAACAGAAGTACTGGGGAGAAGCCATGTTGATAGCTAATTATTTGAGTAACCGCATGCCAAGTTCTGTGGTCTCAGATACCCCTTTCTTCATGTTTTATGGCAAGAAGCCATCTGTGAAGCACATTAGGGTCTTTGGATCCTATGCATGGGTAAACATTCCCAAGGCAATCAGGAGGAAGGGGGAGCCCAAAGCTAGGAGGCTGAGGTTTCTGGGCTATGAGCAGGCAAGCAAGGCATGGCGTTTTCCCCTCCCAAATGGGAAAGTTTTGATTTCCAGAAATGCTGAGTTTGAAGAGCATGCTGGATGGAACCATGTCCACTCTAACCCAGAAGTAATTCTGCCTTCACTTGTGGATGAGCCACAGGCTGGCCAGCAGCAACAGCAGGCTGCTGGATCAGCTGTTATCAGTTCCCCAAAACCTGAATGGAGAGCTCCAAAGCAGGAGCCCTCTGACAAATAGAATGAGTCAAGTGCAGACTCTGACAGTGACGAATTCCAGGAGGCTAGCATTCCCCAATGCTCCAGCAGGAAAAAAAGGGTGTGCTGCCTCAGAGATTTACTGTGCAAAATGTAAAAGTGTGCCAGGTGACTTTTGAACCTGACAGCTTTACTGATGTCCTAAAGTTGCCTCAAGTTGAGCAACAAAAGTGGAAACAGGCAATGGAGAGTGAAAAGCAATCCATTGCAGAGCATGACATGTATGATATTTTCCCACTGCCAGAGGGGCAGAATATAATAATAAATAATAATAAAATTTATTTATATCCCGCCCCTCTGCAAGCAATCGGGGTGGCTTACAACGATAAAATGGTAGACAGTATTAAACAACCCAAAATCCCTCCCTCCCTCCAGAAGGCTGTTGGTTGCCACTGGGTGTACAAAAAACAAAACAAATGCACAATGGTAATATCATGTACAAAGCACGTTTGGTGGCAAAGTGGTATTCGTAAATAAGGTATCTGAATTATGATCAAGTGTTTGCACCCACTGCCAGAACACAAAATATCAAGATTGCTTTGTCTGTTTCAAGACTGCACAAGTTTAAAGTTAATCACTTTGATGTGGAGACTGCCTATTTGAATGCCTCACTGGATGAGTGTATTTACCTAGAGCAAGCTCCTGGTTTTCATAGTGGGGTCAGACTATGTGTACAAACTTAAAAAACCTTGTATGGATTAAAGCAAAGTGGGAGATGTTGGTACCTTTGTTTGGATGAACAGCTGAAAAGGGTTGGTTTTCAGAACAGCATTACTGATCCATGTTTGTACACAAGAGGCTCCAACCAGAATTATGAAATCCTAATAGCTTTTGTTGATGATTTGTGTCTGATCACACAAACTGACATTAAGGTGCAGAAATTTAAAGAGGAACTCGGTTCAAAACTCAAATTTAAAGATCTTGGTGAAATTAAGAATTAATTGGGGGTAGATTTTCAGAGGCTTGAAAATGGTGGTTTCAAGATGAGCCAAACACAGAAAATTGAAAAGGTGTTAAAACTCTGTAATGTGTCTGAATGTAAACCATTAAAGACTCTTTTGTGTACAGATTTTGTAAATGTTACAGATGATAGGTTGTTTGAATGTCCTGACCTTTTTTCATTCTGTAATTGGAAGTTTGATGTATATTGCAAAATGGTCTCGCCCTGATATTGCATATGCTGTTAATCTTCTGTCCAGAAAGGTGTCAAAGCCAACTCAACATGATTGGCAAGGTCTGAAAAGGGTGCTTAGATATTTGCATGGCACTCTGGGCCATGGTGTGATAATCAGTTCACAAGGGTGCCATGAGCTAAAGTGTTTTATGGATGCAGATTTTGCCAGCGAGGTCTGTAATAGAAAGTCCAATACAGGAATGGTTATTTTCTATGCTGACACTGCCATTCATTAGGGATCCAAAAAGCAGTCAACTATTATTTTAAGTTCTGCAGAGGCAGAATATGCAGCTTTGTCTAATTTGGTTTCTGAACTGATATATTTGAAGCAAATTTTTAGTGATTTGGGTATTCCAATTGAGGAGCCCATTAAAATCTTTGAAGATTCTCAAAAATGCATACAAATGGTGTGTGCAGAGCGGGTGAAAAATAGAACCAAACATGTTGCTGTAAAGTTTCAGAATGTTAGTGAAGCCATTCAGAATGGTTTAATCAGTCTGGTTTATTGCCCCAGTGAGGAGAACATGGCAGATTTGTTTCCCAAAGCGCTGGGTCTAACAAAACATAATTATCTATGTAACAAGTTGGGTGTAATGTCTGATGTGTAAAGTGCTTTTGCCTAGATGAAAAATTAGAGGGGTGTCATGGAAAATGGGTGTTGCAGTTAAAATCCATGAGACCCTGAAGATAATTTTTAACTAGACAAAAGAGAAAGAGTTTGTTAGCCTTGCTGAGGCTATAAATCACTGAGGCGCCAGCATGTTTTCTTGTCAGTGCCTGGTTTCCAAGGTTAAAAGATAAGTGAGAGAAACTAGGGATGCCTCTTTTTCTCTAAGAGTTTGATAAGAGTTTTTATTATAAAGGAGGGGAAAATTCTGTGTGTGCTAACTGCATTTTCCCAGCAGTTCAGAGGGAATCTTTGAGAGACACAGAGCAGAGATGAGAGCTCTGTGCTCTATTTGTTTATTTTCTTTGTTTAAAAATGTAACTTTGTTTATTTCTAAATAAAGCAACAAAAGACATTTTGGACTCCATTGGTTTTTACCAGAAGTATGCAATGGAAGCTTTTGATGTGTTGAGTACAATGCTCCTTCTTTTCTCCAAGAGGATTTAGGAATGACCTCAGCGGGTGAAGAGAGGATGAACCCTACCAGGTGACACCATCAGGGAGAGGGGTGACACCAGTCTTAGTGATGCCACAGATTGGCCTTTTCACCTCTGAATCGCACCTGAATTTGGTTTCACCAAATTTCAAATTTCCTCTACTGCAAGTTCATTTTGGCCTGCATTTGCATTCATTCGGCAAAAGCATCAAAATTGTACGTGTTTTATGTGCACATTACCACTAAAATGCCCATTTTTATACACATTTTGCCTGGTGTGAACAGTTTTTGCGTATTTTTGAGTGCAATTTTCTCAATATGTCATACATGTTTGTATATTTTCTGTGTGTTTCAGACTGGATTTAAAAAATCTGATAACAGCAGATTATGGAGCACAGTTGAATTCCTGTGTAAATACCCTAAAGACATCAGATCCCTCCTGATCTTGGAAGCTAAGCAGGGTCAGCAAGGGTTAGTACTTGAATGGGAGTCTGCCAATGAATACCAGGTGCTGTAGGCTATATTTCAGAGGAAGGCAATGGCAAACAACCTCTGAGTACTCTCTACCTATGAAAATCCTATGAAATTCATGGGGTTACCATACATCGAGGGAAGACTTGAAAGCATGCATAATTCCAGATTTTTTTTTAATTACCTGAAAAAAAAAAATCTCCTATAATTCTACCCTCAACTATGCCAACCTGGAGGAAGAGATATTTTCCCTCTTGTTGAAAACAATAGGAGGAAAAAGAACCATTGAAGAAGCCTGGATGCCATGACCAAGCAGAACTTGCTTTAGAAGTATCAGATAATCTGCTACTTCCCTCCTCCCCTACTGTTACACTCTTAGCATTGCTTTGTAATAGCTGGTCCTCATATTAGGCCATTCTGGATGACCCAGGTCACAGGCATTCCTAATGCATACAAGCCAGCCAAACACAAAAACTCTTCTGTCTTACATTTCAGTCTCTCTGGGAGAGAGAGAGAGAGAGAGAGAGACATATTTCAAAACTCCCCTCTTTGAGACCCTTTCACGATTTTAGTAGCCAAAAAGGGAGAAGTTAATCAGGCCTCGAACCCTTGTTCCCCTTTTAAAATTATACTAGCTATACCCGACATAACATACGCCAGTGGTGCATTAAGGATGAGTCACTCTGTTGCCCTGCCCTTGTTGCTGCCACCACCAATTGATTGCCTGGGTTCCATCGCAGTGGCAGCAGGGGCGGTGGGGCAATGATGTGACCCTTTGGGTGCCTGGGTGATATCAAAACCCATATTAAACGTTGATCTAGTTCTATAAAAGAGTATATAATGTCTACTATTCCAAAAATCCAATTAATTAGTTGTGAGGTCCATCTTCACTGACTGAATTCTTACAAACAAACCATCTCTCTCTACATGTGTCTTGGGTATGTTTCCTTTCCCAGTGTGCTGATTGGCGGCTTAAGAAACATACCCCAACTAATCCCCTCACTCCCTCAACCAATCACCACCCTCATGCAAATTCCCTCTCCACCTCACTATCCACTCCTGCCACTCAATCTGCATTTACACCCACAGCCTCACAAGGGCCCCTCTGTCCTCTCACTCCCTCAGTCACTCACCACCCACATGTAAAAAAAATACAATTTCCCCCCTAAAATAATACCATGTAGCTGAACCGTGTGAAAGGAACACTGCCACTCCAAGCTCTGTGCTGCAACCATCGCTTGAAACCCCAGCAGGGCACATAGCAGTGTATGTTACCCCAGGCACACCTATACTAATACTAATACCAGTACAATTATGCCAGTGGCTCTTAACCTTTTCTTTACCAGGGATCCACTTTAAATATCTTTTGTTGCCATGGACCACAAAGATTTAACTCAAGATTTAAAACCATAATAACAATAATATCTGATAACAACAATAATAATACAATTACAACAGTGCTTCTTAACCTTTTGTTTACCAGTGGCCCCTTTAAAAATCTTTTATTGCCATGGACCCCAAGACTTTAGATTTAAAATAATGATGATGATGATGCAATTACACCATCCATAAAATCCTCACTCTGTGGGAGTGTGAGGGAAGACTTTTCTCCTGCTTCTTCCTGCAGATTTGTGGCTGGAGTGGATTGAATGGCAATGTGCAGGTCAAGCCAGCCAGCCTTTGCCTTGGCTTCTGTCACATGGCCACTCCATTATAGGCAGAAGGTCTGAGCAGCCTTCAAGCCTTTGCAGATCCCATGTGAAGACATCACAGACCCCTGGGGTCCCCGGACCCAAAATTAAGAACCACTGGTCTAGATACTTGGCAAAAGTAGCATGCAAAAGCTATGCCTCGTCTAGAGAAGAGGGGGTCTAGGGACCCTTGTCTACTGCTTGTTAAAATAGAAATGAATAGAAAAGGGAGTGAAGGAGTCTCTCTAGCAAGGGGCAGAATTGTCCCCTCTAACTTTTTTGTGAGTCTTTCGGCTCACCTTTGCCCCACCCACAGACTGCAGAGTCTCAGCCTTCTGTTCCAACGCCAGCTGCCCTTCAAGGGCAGCATGCTGGATTCCCATTGGGGGGAGGCTGGTGGCCAATGAGAGACCACTTTGCTCCATTCTATTCCTCCTCTCTCGGTGGCTTTGGCTCCTCCCACCAGCCAGAGGTTTTTTTTTAAGCAGGCAGCAGCCCATCTGGGGCAGCATTTGCAAAGAAAGCCTTTCTCCCCACAGTAAACAGAGCGAGGGGACCCCAAAGGGTCCCCTAAGGAGAAAAAAAGGGCCCTGGAACCCCAGGGCAGCCTTCCACCCCTTTCCAGTTTTTTTCTTTGTTTGTTTGCAGCCTGTAAGTTCCTCAGGGCAGAAGGTGTCCACTCAGTATAGGCTCACTGAGAGGCACCTGGGACAGCCTGGGGACAAACTAACCCAGAAGTAGCCAAATAGCAGAACTGCACAGCAGAAAGGGCACAAAAACAAAGGCTTCAGCTAGCAGCTGTTCCACAGCTCTGGCCCACTTTCATACACAAAAAAACTTACAGACAACAAAGTTCATCCAAAAATATCTGGAGGTCTTTATCTTCAGTTTCAGTATAAAGAAATACAGTATATACCCAGCAAACCTCATTAACAAAATCAACAGCAATTTCTCCAATGTCCATCAACACTCCTCTTTCTCCATGACACCAACCCACACACAGTGCATCCTGTGCTTTGGCTATATAGGAGTGTTTGCTAGTCACACTCTGTCTAGCCACAGCTGTGAACAAACCCACTTCAGCTGTGCTACTCTGTGGTCTATTGAGCCAACATTTTTCCTTTTGCACTTGAAGTAATATTACCCTGACAGAAGGAGCACCTGAGTTTTTGGGTGTAGGAGGGGTGAAGAGCAGAGGAAGGGGGGAAACCTACCCTGCAAGGCAGGACAGGAGGAAAAAGAAGAGGGTAGGGGACACATAGAAAGGAACATTAATTTTTGCCATGCATGCATATTAATAATAATAATAATAAAAAATAATTATACCCCACCCCTACAGCAAAGGGAGCTGGCTGAGTATTTAGTTACTGCAGCTCAAGAAACAGGCAAAGATGTGGCTGTAGGCCAAGAAGGTGCTGCTGAAAAATGCCCTTAAGCTGCTAATTGGCTGGCTAATGGAGCACTATGATTGGTTGGGTATGTTTCCTAAGCAGCCAATCAGCACACTGGGAATGGCAACATACCCAAGAGAATTATATATATAGATTTATTTAGAGCAAAATTAATCAAAAATAATGTTCTAAGAATCACTCTTAGAACATTATCTTTATGTGGGTAATTGCTTACATAAGAATGGTTTGCACTCTTACTTTATTTTAGCTGTGCTTTCAGTCAAATTTAATCATTTTCAAGCTTCATTGATTTCTCAATGGGAGAGGGAGGCAGGACTTTACCATGATAAGCAGGACTTTAAACTCTTTACCTCTGCCTATAGCCTCCCTTTCTTTATTTTCATTTCTCTTACTGACTGATTTGCATTCCACTCAGGCTGGAATCATATACTGAAAGAGGTGAGAATTTAATTTGCTTCAGCTTTTGAGAACAAATTTTCAAAAATCATGAAGATTTCCATAGAATTGATGAAAAGAACCTGATTTTTTTTAATTAAAAAAAAAAAACACCACCAAATGCAGAAGAAATTAAACTGATAATTTCACCCATCCAGATAGACGGCTTTGCATGATATCTCTAAAAGGTATGGCTTTGAATTCCTGTGAATCTAACAATGTTTGATAGTGCCCTTCCTTCTTTCCTGGTTCTCCATCTTGAACAACTTTGCGGCAGGCAAGTACAACATGATCCTATATTTGGAATAGGTGTATGTATGGAATCTGGCCACAATAGGTGCTTGAAAATTTTGTTTGATTTCTTTTAGATAATGACTTGTCAAATTTCACAAATGTCTTCATAAATATAGAAATTTAAAATGACTGAATGTGGAAAGAAATTAACACTAATATTTTTGTGCATCCCTGTCCTATATACATTTAGCAGGAATCAAGTCCCATTGAACTTAATGAGTTCAGTGTCTAACTGCATAGGATTACACTGTTATGACTACTATCTCACCCCATCTGATACGCTTTTGAAAGTAAGGAGTGGGATGGGGAATGAACCCGGCATGTCATAGGATGGATCAAAACATTTTAAGTGGAAGGTTCTTTTGAGATGGGGCATTGCAGTGGAATGTGTGTGCACATGATAGAACCTCTCCTGGCAACCTTCTTCATGATCATTTTGGTATCTGGTGAAAACATTCCCTGTATTTGTAGTGTTCTGATCCACTGTAAACATTATATACTAATTAGTTGTCTGCTTTTATGTTTTTCTGCAAATTTGTATGCTCCAAATTGAAATTTTTATTATATTTAAGTGAAGTGAAATTTCAAATGCATTTTACATTTCATTAGAGGAGATCAAGGAGATTTTCAGACGCGATTTTCGGCAGGATATATTCCAAAACAGTTCCATTGCTGCCGTGAGGCAGGGGAGCAGTTTTGGAACATGCCGTCCCTCTACTGAACCCCTCCGTGTCACTTCCATGACAGAATGGAGGAAACCGTGTCGTATTTCACTCATGGGCAACAATCATAAATGAAATATGATGCGGTTTCCTCCATTCTGTCATGGAGTGACACGGAGGGGTTTGGCAGAGGGATGGCATCATCCAAAACTGCTCCCCTGCCGCGGGGCAGCAACGGAGCTGTTTTGGAATATATCCTGCCGAAAATCGCATCTGAAAATCTCCTAAATAATGTTGTCTCTGCTTATTATTTCCCTCAAATTGCTTGCATAACAATGGTAACTGTCTTATAATACAAAAGTTTCTCCAAACACATCTTGGGACTTTATCACACTAGCATCTAAAACTGCTGTAATTCTGCAATTGAGGAAAGTGGAAACATAGTGGCATGATTACAGTAATTATCGCACATTGCCATAATCATGCAATACTACCACCTCAGAATTATTGCACAGCCACCACTAGTGGTTTAAGAATAGGATTTCAGTTCGTGCCATAGTAACACTCGTCTTTGCATTGCCTTCTAATGATGGGGTATTAATGTCTCATGCTGGCTGGCAAGTGAACCTTTAAGAAAATTTTTCTCCTATCTTGGATGGGTGAAATTTTGGCTGTTCTTGCAAGAAGGCACGACTTTGCTCTAAAACACTAAAATAATAATAATAACCAAATAAATTCACAAATAAACAGTTAAACAAACATAAAAAGGTACCAGTAAAAGGTGACAGTTGATTCAAAGATCATCCCATGGATCGTCTTCACATTCTCCCCTGGAAGATTAATTATATGTTCTCGTTGAGAAAGGGGAGGGGAAGAAGAGGACCACCCATTTACTCTGGAATTCTGCAATTACAGCAGGACATGATTATCACACACTCATCAATACCGCAAAAAGAGCAATATTGAGGGCTATTGACTGCTTTGTCCGTCAATTAAAAGTTATGCCTAATTAACCAGTGGAGCACGGATGGACCATGGGAGGATGATGACGTCATATGAAAACAGGAACCTGTTTGTGATACTATCATGTCATAATTCCACTATTTCAGCCCCATCTGATAAAGTCCTTGCTCTTCAGTGAAGTTACAAAGTTTGGAATCCTCTCTTACTTTGTCATATTTTGACACAATTTTATTCAATGTCTTTACCACTCTGGGCAGAAGCGCAGTCAGTCAAACTGTGGAGAGACATCTTTACTTATTTGCTGCATATATTTGGGGCCCTCCTGGTCAGGCAGACAAGTGAACCCAAATCCAATATATTATATGTTTTTTATTTGCTCCAAGCAGAAACACAATCTGATGTCTCAGCACATAGCAAGAGATTTATTATTCTTTGGTGCAAAAGCCCTGCAGCCAAAAGGAAATCAAAATAATTTTTACAGTAGCTCCTGCTTGAAAATAAGCAATCCTTCCACTCCTTATAAAATATGAATGGACCTAAAATGGACGTCCTTGAATGAGGCCTTTTCTTTCAGGTCTCCACTGAGGAAATGCTTTACTGTACCATGCATGAATCATATTCTCTATTAATGTAATTCTGTGGCATGCTTTTGTTCAAAAAAGAAAAAAGAAAGAAAGAAAAGATAAAGGTCACATACTGTCCCTGCATTTCTGTATTCTTTCTCTCTCGCGCGCTCTCTTTCTGCCTTTTTCACTAAGAGTTTACTTTGGAGATGGAAGACACAAATAATTCATGGATTATGTCTCTTGCTGAAAGAGATATCAGAATTCTGTCCTTTACAATCAGACAAAGGAAAAAAGTCTACTTCTGTCATTTTTCTTGTTGTCACTGTTATCATCATCAGGCCACTACATTCAGGCAATAAAAGTGAAATGCACATTTATAGGATGGGGGACCCTTGGCTTGAAACCAGTACATGTGAAAAGGATTGAAGGGTCTTAGTAGCTTACAAGGTAAACATGAGTCAACAGTGTGATGTAGTGGTCAAAAAATGCCAATACAATTTGAGGCTGCCTCAGCAGAAGTATAGGTCTTATACTTATACCTATACAAGTATAGGTGCTTGTGTAAACTTTACATGCTTTATTTCTATTTTAATTTCTGTTCACTTCCTCTTCATTCACAGAGGAGCCTTTGCCAGGAAAGGAGGTGAGTACGGCGGCGGGGGGGGGGGCATTATTTTGCTGGCACAAAAATTGTGGGGGTTTTGTGCTGGCAAAAGACTGGTTTAAAGACTGCATCTGATAAGTCCATAGTGTCCAGATCAAGGGAAGAAGTAATGCCACAATTTTCTGCTTTGGTCAGATGTCACCTGTAATATTGTGTCAAGTTCTGGGCACCACAGTTCAAGAAGGGTATTTATAAGCTAGAATATGTCAGAGAAGGGTGACCAAGTTATCAAAAGTCTGCGTTATGAGTAACCAAGGGTTATGAGTAACCAAGCCAACTTGAGGAGCTGGGTGTGTTTAGCTTAGAGAAGACAGAAAGGTAACATGATACCCATCTTTAAATATCTGAGGGATGTCATATAGAAAATGAAGTGAGATTGTCAGCTGTTTCAGACACTAGGGAGATTTTCAGACTACTGTTATAGCGTTACTATTCCACTTTAACTGCTCTGGCTTTCTCCTGTGGAATTCTGGGGTTTGTAGTTTAGTGAGGCCTAAGATCTCTCTGGCTGAGAGTTGTAAATGCCCCTCCCTAAACTGCAAATTCCAGGATTCAAGAGGAGGCAACCATAGCAAATAAAGTGAAATAGTAATACTATAACAGTGTTGTCTGAAAATCTCCTAGGACATGAACCAATGTATTCAAATTTCAAGAGACTAGATTATACTTAAACATTAGGAGGAACTTTACTATAAAGACTGTTCAACAATGGAATTGACTGCCTGGGGGTGGGGTGACTTCTTCTTTGGAGCTTTTTAAACAGAGGTTAGATGGGCATCTTTCAAAGGATTGGATTAGATGGCCCTTGCAGCCCCTTCCAGCTCTAAGATTCTAGGATTTATATAAAGACACTTGATAGCACTACCCTCTGGGTGTTTTACTGCACAAAATGATAAAAGACCAATTTGGAGCTCACAAATTTCCAGAAAGAAAGGCAAACACCTGAAAACTACATGACGTTGTTGTGCACCTTCAAGTCATTTCCAACTTATGATGACCCTAAAGCAAGCGTCTCACAGGGGTTTCTTGCCAAGATTTGTTCAAAGAAGGTTTGCCATTAGTGGCTTTACAAACTACTAAAAATACAGATATTTAAAAGACCAGGGAACATTTTAAATATGTTTTCACCTCATGCCAAAGTAACCAGAAAGAAGATGTTAGGATGCTCTCTTGCGGGCACTTCCTAGGGTTCCAGCACTGAATCCTTGTGCAACTCTATAATGGAATATAGGAACTGCCTTATGGAGACACTACAGACTCTTACTCATACTTTTATCCTCCCTGTGAACCATAAAATCCATTGTCTACAGTTAAACCCTATGAAACAACCACATCTGTTCAGATTATCAGAAAGAGGCCTAAATCCAATTGCTAGTTCGGACTAGAGAAAACCCAATGGGATTTACAAGAAGTGTGAATTTACCAGTCAGAAAATGATTAAATGGGTCCGCTGCGGTTCAAATTAGCAAAGAGATTTAATCCAGAAACTCATAACTCAAGTATTTAAATTGGGCATTTCTAGGGCTATGATACCTGCCCAGTGGAGTGAGAATACATACCGTATCCAACAGCATCAGACTAGTATCCAAAAGTAATTTATTCCAGTATGTACCCAGAAGAGAAAAACAACAGAACACCACTGTTGCCAGCTAAAAACAGGTGAATGTTCCTAGGGTTTTCTTAAAAACAACAACAACACACAACTAAAAATATATCATCCATGATGTAGAGGCCACCCTAGACAATGGCATTCACCTTTAGTGGAAACTTCATCAAGTGGGGAAAATATGGCCCCCTCAGCAGTTTCTCAACTGCAGCCAAGCCAAGAAAGCACATCATGAGCCATGCTGAAAAATGCAATTAAGCAGCATCTGGAGGGCCACACTCTGACCGCCTTAGCACTATGTAAAAGATTAAGTGGACATACATGATCTGAAGTCAGAAATGACCATTTTCCCTGGGGAAACATTTCAGCCTAGCAAGACACTGTCTCTGACCTCAAGATAGAAATTTTTGAACAGAAGAATGTCAAAGATGGATTCTAACACAAAATGCAAAAGAGATAAACAAGAGTTCACTAAGAGGTTCCGCTCTATTGTCTGTGGCTTGAATAAGTACAAAGGCTTGTTATCACACAACACATGTTAATCAACTAATCATTGTGTTATCACCCAACCACTTCTCAATAATGTCCACTTTTAAGGTGAAGGTTACTGCCTGTATTTTGTAGTTTAGTTTCCTCCGATGACACTGATTAGAATTCCACACACATCCATCAACCATGGGTACCCAAGCATGTGTATAATAATCTCAAACTGAGGTAACACTGCATGCATTTGATGAAGTGACTTGTACTCTACAATAGTTTATGCAATAACAAAATGTGTTAATCTTTAAGACACACAAGACTCTTGTTTTAGCTGGCTACTCCACTGAAAATTATTTAACCCAAGACCCCTGTCTTTCAGACTGCATTTCTCTCTCTCTCTCTCTCTCTCTCTCCCTCTCTCGTGTCATGTATGCTATTGTCTATTTTGTCTGGCTTAATAACAAGGAACCAAAAATCTCTTGCTGGTATACATTTTACAATGGACACCTTTGTTCAAGATGGCTATCATTGTCAGATATTTCTACAGCCACTCTAGAGTTTCTTAATAATTACAGCAAGCAATGATGTGAATAGATTATTCATGTAAGCAAGATCTGACCCATGAACTGGTCCAAAGACTCATGACCTGGAACAATGGTTCCTATCCAGAGAGGAAATGAAACTTCAGCCATGTCTCCCGGATAATCTCTGTGTGAGTCTCTCTGCCCAGGCTGTTGTTTATTCATGGTTTTTGTTTTACAGCATAACTGAGCTCTCTGTCCAAGGGAAAGATTAGTGTTACTGTCTGGGGTGGATGTTTTCCAGCTAGGAGAGAAAAATAATAATATTAAAATTACTTCCTAGTTCTCATAAAAGAGATAACAAAATAATGATACTGAGGTGTTACTATTATGCAGTAACAAATGCTCAAAGTAGGGTGGAATAGGATCTATATTTCTTTTAAGTGAGGGCCTAGAACATCTAGGGATAGATAGTGCATTCTTTCTATAGACAGAACTAGAAATAAAAGGATGAGACAAAAAATATTGGGTTGAAATAGGGCCGTGTTAATTTTACCTCCCAAAAATGATCAGCAGAGAGGAAAATGATGTCTGAGGATGGCTACCCAAATTTAACAGGCTGAAAACTTGTTTTGACTGAGGCAAGAACCCCACCCAATGAAACAGGTGAAGAATATTCCAGCCACCCATTAAACCATACACAAACAAATACAGATGATAGTCTTCCATAGCCATCCCACCCCTAAGGCTTCAGATAGATGATTGACATCATCCACAAAGAGCCCCATGCACAGGTGTGGCCTAGCCACAACCTTGGCTCATAGGTCTGTGGCATGGCCAATCACCTATAAATCACCTATGAAATGGCCTCAAGCTACATACCAAATGTTGTTGGGCTCCATCTGTTGTGAGCATACCTGGTACTTGCTCTCTGCTGTACAGGACCAAGCAAACAAGACTGGAGGCAGGCCTACGTAAAGCCCACCTCAAGTCTCACAAGGTCTCTAATCTTGTGGGACCCTGAAACTCTCACAAGAACCCCTCATGTAGCAAAACTTGAGGCAGGCTGTATATACACCTGCTTAGACATGTACCAGCCATTCTTTAGCCAATATGACAACAGAGAGGACTGTCCCATACTGCTGTTTGAAACCCCTGGCAACACCAGTTCGGGGGTCCAACACTTCTTCTCAGCAGGGCCCGAACCTGTTCTTGGTGGCCTTGCTCCCAGCATTCTTTCCCATTGGTCCTAATGACTAGGGTTGCTATCGGTTGCAGTCAAACAACATCTGAATAGGAATGGGATTGTTACCCCTGTTCTACAGAGAATGCAATGGGGAGTATAACATGGAGCTGGGTTCTGGGAGGATCACCCACCTCATCTCTTTCCCTCACAGGCTCTGGTAACTCTATCCTCATAATGTCTAATTAAAAATGTTTACATTCTGAGTGTAATCTATATATGTTAATTAAAAATTTCAATGGGACATGCTCCTGGTGTGCAAAGAATTGCAGCTGAAGGCTCAGTGAGTTTCACTTCTATGCAGACATGCATGGATTAAGCTGCTAGTCAATTAACCAATTATATCAAGCCATTAAAAGTATCCTGTGGTTGAAAAAAAGGGGGGGCACTCCAATTAATTTAAGCAAATTTAAAACTATACTTTAGAAAAAGATTTATTTTTAAAAAATGCAGATGGCCAACTATGTCTTCAGACGGTCATTTCTCTCTCTTACATATTCAGAATGGATTGTTTTTTCTCTAGACCAAAGGTATATGTAAATATGTTTCAGGTAGAAAGTATGGGTGGGAAGATCTCTTTTCATATATATTAAGTAGAGTGCAGGAAAGATGAGACCAAAGCGCACCTTTTTTCATATTCCCTTCCCATGTTCTCCTGCTTAAATCATTTATTCCCCTGCCCTTTTCCAATACAAGAAGTGAGACAGTTGAGTAGAGAAAGTATTAAAGCAGCAAAACATGGGGAGTGTTAAGTGAATGAGATAGCAGATTTACATATACCTCATTTAGTTAAAAAAAAATCCTCCCATCCTTCATTATGATGCATGGCATCAGGATCAGTCTGAAATAGAATATGATTTTATCTTCCAAACCATCATTTTTAATCATATCCAATTTACTGTATACCTTAAACAATAATTCAAATAAGATTTCATTAATCAGGTATCAATTCTATTGTTCTCTGTTAAAAGATAATATGAACGAGGGTAAAACGATGTTCAGATTTGTAAAAATGATACAGGAATGGCAACTTTAGCCAGGCTGAATTTACACCAGCAAAATAATTCAGCTTCAGTGCACAGTATTTTGCCCTGCTTTGACCCCATTAACACCACACTAATCTGTTATAATCTGTACCCAGCTTGTGGGAGCAGTTAGCTAACACACATTGGAAACTGCTTAGTGCCTAGTGTGCTATAAAGCAGTGTAGATGTGTAAAATGCTGTTGTTTAACAATTTGTAAGCTGCTCTGAGAGCCTTTGTGGCTGAAGAACAGGATATAAATACCTAAATAAATAAATAACCTAGACTCATTTTGTACCAACAGCCAAGCATTTCTTCCACCCAATTTCAAATCAGTACAAAAGAGTGTTCCTTCCCATGTCTGAAATGGATCATTTTAGGTCACACAATGGTGGTGGCTGGGTTTTTTTTTTCTTCTTCCCATCATGTGTATCCATATCAACCAATAGCCTTTCTTGTTTTCCTGTCATTCAGACTGCTAACCTGCACTTCAATGGATGGCCCCTCCTGCACTCCCATCGGATGGCTCCCTCTCCAGGTGCCCTCACCCTGGAAAATTAAAGACCACCTCATTTAGTTGGTGTTGGCTAGAGAGGAATGAGTGAAATTGGGGGGGGGGAGTGAGATTGGTAGGTGGAGGGCATTGTCTGGTATGATCGCTGAGAAGAGTCCAGTCTATTGCAGTGCTTGGAGGGGGAAAGAGGACTGAAAGGATGCCAGACAGTGCACCACCTTCTGATCTCCCTCCCCCCCCCAATTTCACCCATCCCATTAAACAGCGCTTAAGCAGCCTCAGTGATACATTCCACAGTTTCAAACAATTATTTTGCAAGTGCAAAGGGGAAAGAGAGATAGAGGCACGGGGTTGCTTGCATGGAAAGGCAAAACAGAGTGAGAGGGAGGCAGGGATGTGGAGTCTGGCTGTGAGTTTTGAGATGGTTTAGATCCTCTGTTTCCTTTTCATTCCCAGAGGAGGGAAAGCAACCAGGCCGTCTTGAATTTAACTTCACAGGGAGATTAAAAGTGTAAAAAGGAGGCAATTGTGGGTAGGGCTCTTTGGGAGTGGACAGGGGCAAGGCAGGGGAAAACCTCCAGCATGTGTGTGGTAGAAGAGCTTATCAGATGCTTGGGAGTGGCCTTGCATCAGGGTGGGAGTGGAGGAGGGAATCAATAAACCTTTGGTGACCAAAATCATTTCTCCACCAGCAGCAGCAGTGTCAGCCTTTTGCTGGCCAAGATGTCAAGTATTAACCCGAAGTAAGATGAGCCACTACTCTGAACTCCTCCTGGGCACATTGTAGATTGCCACCTATGGGATCCCAGTAACCCTTGGCTGCTGCCTCCACCACCATCACCTTGCTGCATAACCTCCAGCCTCCCCTTCAAATGTTCGCATACACTGAACTAAAAAAATAAATAAAAATAATGATATGATATGATCACTGATTGGAGTCCAGGTTGTTGCAATGCTTGGAGGGGGAAGAGGGCTGAAAGGAGACCATTCCGCCAACCTTCCAAATCCCCTCCCTATTTCACCCATTCCTTCATAGCCAGTGCCTTTCCTGGGGCTGAAGCTGGTGAAGTGGCTGCAAACAATAAAACGTTTGTTGGATAAGGATGCCATCCCATCCTCTAACATCCCTCCCGACCCTGTTTCAGAATGCAGGGCACACATCTAAAAAAGGCAATGTTTGCACGAAAGTGCAGAGTAAAAGGATTTAAAAAAAAAACACACACCCACATTAAAGCATAAAATAATCACTTTCACTTTGAATATAGAGGAACTTTTTGTGTTCCAACAGCACTGGGACAGAGGTAAGTATGAATTAGTTTGGATCCAGCCTTAGCCTTCACTCACCCATACCTAATCATGAGTTTCAATGGATTTTCCTTCTCAAAGTTAAGCATATTTAATGCAAACTATCTTAGGTTTCTAAAATAAAATAACTTCCTCTTTCAGCTCTTGATCAATTCTGCCTTATTTAAATCATCACTGAATTTGTTACTTGTTTTAAATTTCACTGTCTAGTTGTGGATTTTGTCCAGTTGTTCACTTATCATGGCGTATTTTTTTACATTTTAAGTTGTGTAGTATGGAACATCCACTCTCTGCTATAGTGACAGAATGGTGTACCATATTTTTGTAAATAAAACAGATTTAATTGGGCTGTGTTTTGCTATAACACAATAAAGTATGTTTCATTTCATTGTGTTTTAATGTTATCATATATTATGTTTTTATTTGTACATGTTCTAATAATCTTCTTGAGATCCCCTGTTTAGAGAGAAAAGCAGAATATAAATCAAGTAAGTAAGAAAATAAACAAATGCAGGCTCTCCATAAGGATAGGAATCCTGAAAGATCACGGTTTCTGATTGTACAAAGAGCCTCCATGCATAGAGGAGGCTCTCCTCTTCAGAATGTCTATCCATACATGGAAAGAGAACACAGATGGGGTGAGACTCTAAATCCATCTTTTAGAGAGGATTGAATAAATTCATAGAAGAAGGGTCAATCAATGGCTACTAGTCAGCTATGTATCACTTTCAATTTCATAGGAGATTATCAGACAACTGTAATACCCTGGGAGAGGGACGCCAGGAGATCGTGAAAGGGCTTCCCTTTCAGACAACATCATACCTATCTCGTCCTGCTCCCATGGCCCCTCCATTCTGCCCATGTTGCTTTTTATTGATGGGCTAAGCCATCAATAGATCACCCATTCCATTTCTGTAATGGAATCATGGGCTAGTGAAAAAGTGCCTAGTTATGCTGGTGTGATGCCAGTGTCACTGGGAGGTAAGTGACAGGAGCTGCATTCACTCCTGGGCTGCCAAAGGGGAGGGGGCAGTTTTTATGCTGGGATTAAAGTAGGTCTGAAAATTTTATTTTAAACTGCTACAGGGATGGGAGTAGGGCAGGAAATAGCTGGCAAGACGGGGATGCTACATTTGTCCCCCATCTGAAAAAGTCCATAGACAGCATGCCTCTGTATATTCAGTAGCTAGGAAGCATGAGATGGAGGGATACAGCTACATTAATGTTCTGCTGGTGGACTATCTGTAGACAACTGATTGGTCACTATATGGATAGAATATTTGATTAGATGGGCCTTTGGTCTTATCCAATGTGGCTCTTCTTAGATTTTTATATCTACAAGCACATAGATTGTGGTTTCAAATTGCCTTACATTAGAAGAGAGGAACGTAAGGTGTTGCGTTCTTCTCTCTTTTTTTTTAAGGAAAGTAAGAAAAAATATGAATGTAAACAGAGCTCCTCAGCACAGGATGTAGATGAATATATTATAGTGGAAGCAGCCAAGCAGGACAGACGTTTGAGAGTGTTCTCTTCATTAAGCAGCAGGAGATGGATCACATCCTGTTGTCTGCTAGACTGCCCCCCTCCCATCCCACAAAACATCACCCCACAGTATAAAGGCTATCTTACTAAGAGGCATTCATTTAAATATGGGGAAGCCAAAGAGAATGCCAAAATAAAACAGAAACTCTGGAGTCATTCTAACAGACAGAACACTGTAAAAATCTATTTTTGAGTCACCATATGGTGTCAACATAATGCCACTTTGTTCCATTTTGAAAAGAATCGCTACAAAAAAATTAAGAAGCATCTTTTCCTTCTGTGGAAAACTTAAGAATAATGGTTATTTGTCTCTTTCAAAATGCAAAATGTATTGATTTTTCTTAAACAAACCAAAAAGCCTCCAAGTATCATATGTGATCACACTTGTTTCAGAGTTGATTCAATACTTCATAGCATTTCCCCCCCAACTATGAATAGGTTTGCCAGTTTGGATCTGGGACAGGGCCCCTGTAACTTCTATCCTTAATAGATCTTGGAGTGAGATGATGTATTGTAAAGCTCCATCAAGCAGGACAAAGGTACCTGTCCTCCTTCTCCTTCCAAACCTCAGCTTTCAGCCCCAGAGATCCTTGTTGATAGAGAGTGGGAGAAGGAGGCATGAAAGAGCACCTAGCTCTATTCTTGTCACCAGATGCACAGCGCTGAAGGTGGTATGATTTCTGAGTGCTTGTCAAAACTCACGCCATGGATGATGGCTCAGATGAGGAAGACGTCATAACTCACCCCCTGGGTGGCCCAGTCGAAGAGGAAGAAAGGCAGAGTACCAAGAAGCTGCAGTTCCTGATGATGAAGCTCTCCTAGAGTCACAGATGGAAGATGACACACCCTTGCCCCTGTCCTTTTTTGAATGGTGAAGAGAGAAGCACTGGGCTCACTGACAGTTAAAACTAAGACAGTAATTAATTAACCCCAGGGTGTTGTTTAAACAGCTTGGTATAAATCTCCCAGCAGCTCCTCTGTGTTTTCAACTGCCTTATCTCAGTGACATACAGAACTCTAGCTCTCAGTTTCTTTGACCTTCGACAGGCTATGCTTTGAAGCCTCACTGGCTCTTACATTTGGATTGCTGACTTGTTAACAACTCTTGGACTGGCTGGTCACCCTTGTGCTCCCCATGCACCTTACTCAGATAATTGTGACTGTCTTGGACTGGACTGACAATCTGACAGCTCTGACACACCCACTACCTGCTGCCTGGGGTGCTTGCTGACCTGTGTTCAGGACAGTGTCTAGTGACAATAACAGAGCTGGGCCACCCTCTACACTATTCCACATGCACAGCAATACTTGGGATGGAAGGGGAGGGCTGCAGCTGACAGTTGGGGCATGGAAGGTGAAGGAGGACAGGTACCTTTGTGTTGCTTGATGAAACCTAACAGTATTTGATCCTGCTCCAAGATCTCTTCTGTATTAAAGTTACAGGATTCTCATCCCTGATCCAATCTGGCAACCCTAACTGTAAGACAATTTTTGATTCTCCAGATGTCTTGGATCTCAGCTGACTGATGTCCCATCCAGCATGGCCAGTATAGTGGGGAGGATCAGTCAACCTATTATGCCCTTTGTGATAAAAGCATGGTATGTAGTACAGACACAGCCACTTACATTATCCAAAGTTCTGGATATTGGGAACTCTGAAGCCATTGTCATTTTCCAAAATGGCCACCAAATGCAACTTCATCTTAATTTTTTTATGCCATTGTTGCAAATTAAGGCAGGTGGTCTAGGAGCAAGAGGGCTTGGGCACAGTCACTGTTCTATGCCCTGACAGGATATGGTCCTGCGTCAAGCTTTTGCAGAACATGAAAAGAAAAACGTCTGGCCTATTTTGACTAACTCCCAAAATTAACATGTTCCCAGAAAGTATACTCAGCACTAAGCATCATATCAGAAAATGCTATCTTCTGCATTGAAAGATCTATGATTCTTTGTTTATAACTGAACAAGCTCCAGTACTAAGAGATAAAGCAAGAAAAAAAGTTGTTTATAAAGAAGAAGAATGAAGAATAATGTGCAGTTAATTCCACCTGCAAGGTCAGCTATAGGGGACATTTTAAGATGGCCATCTACCAAGTAGCTCATGCATGGGGAAAGGTAATCAGACCAAGACTAAAGTACCCAATGCCAACTAAATTGGACTGGACTAAAATACATGATGACATTTATGAGCCACTCTGGAAAATTTTGACTGAAACAGAGAAGACCTATCAAGAGTAGATAACCTAAAATTGCAAGAAGGATTGTGAGAAGTGATGTAATTACAAAAAGTCTGAAAGTCCATGTGCTACAATGTTTTGTTTTGTGTAAGAAAAGGATTTCAGCAATGATAGTTTTACTTTGACCATTAACTTAAACTTGGGAAAGGACACTGTTATTCTCTCTCTCTGGCTTTTCTTCACAAACAAAGATTCAGGAAGGACTCATCCCACGCTTACTGCAAGCACGCTGATGACTAAAAAGGCCAATCCAAGATAAACAAGTCCAGTTGCAGAAAGCACAGCAGAAGGTCTCCTTGGGTGATGTTTCCAGGTTGTGATTCTTTCTGCGTTGTCATTTCTCTTCAAGACTTGTTCAGCATGAGTTCTCATATAAGGCTGCAGCATTGTGGATAGTGCGTCTCCATGCCTCCCGATGTGAGGCCAGGGCGGACCATTGTTGGTGATCTATTTGGCTGAGCCTGAGATGTTGTTTCAGGAAGTCCTTGTATTGCTTTTTTGGAGTGCCCCTCTTACGCTGACCCATGGCGAGTTCACCGTAGAGTACTATTTTTGGGAGGCGATGGTCCTCCATCCTAGAAACGTGCCCTGCCCAGAGCAGCTGTGTTCTCAATATCATGGCCTCAATGCTGGTGATCCCTACTTGCTCAAGGACAGCAACATTCATCACATAGTCAGACCAGTGTATATTTAGGATTGTGCGTAAACAGCGCTGATGAAAGAGTTCGAGGAGTCATAAGTGGTGGCGATAGGTGACCCATGTTTCAGACCCATAAAGGAGAATAGGCAGTACAATGGCTCTATACACACTGATTTTTGTGCTTCGCCTCAGGTGTTTATTATTCCAGACTCTCTTGTAAAGTCTTCCAAATGTGCTATATACCTTTGCTAATCTGTGATCGACCTCTTTGTCAATCTTGGCATCTGAGGAGATGATGCTTCCCAGGTAGGTGAACTGCTGAACAGACTTAAGCACAGAGTTGCCGAAGGCAATGTGGGGATGATGGTGTTCATCCTGTGGTGCAGGTTGGTAAAGAACTTCCATTTTCTTAAGGTTGACTTCCAGCCGAAACAACTCTGCAGCTGTTGCAAAGCAGGATGTTAGGCACTGCAGATTGCTTCTGTGTGGCAACAAGGGCAGCATCATCAGCGAAGAGCAGCTCACAGACTAGATAGTTTAGAGTCTTGGTGCGAGCCCTCAGCCGGCTTAAGTTAAACAAGCTACCATCAGTACGGTAATGTATATAGATGCCGTCTTCTTCTTCAAGCTTTGCCGTAGCCCTTTGGAGCATCATGCTGAAGAAGATTATAAATAAAGTTGAAGCAAGAACACAACCTTGCTTCACTCCATTAGTTATTAGAAAGGGCTCTGAAAGAGCATCTCCCTATCTGACTTGACCATGCTGGCCCTTGTGTAGCATGATAATCATAGTAAGGAATTTGGGGGGACATCCTAATCTTTCCAGGATCTGCCACAGACTTTTTCTACTCACAGTGTCGAAGGCTTTGGTGAGGTCGACAAATGTTACATAGAGACCCTTGTTCTGCTCTCTACATTTCTCTTGCAGTTGTCTAATGGCAAATACCATATCTGTAGTATTCCTATTGGCTCTGAAGCCACATTGGCTTTCAGAAAGAAGTTCTTCTGCAATAGCAGGAACTAATCTGTTCAGGAGTATCCTTGCAAGGATTTTACAGCAATAGAGAGCAGTGTTATGCCTCGATAGTTTGAGCAATCAGATTTTGCTCCTTTTTTCTTGTACAGGGTGATGATGAATGCATCTCGGAGATCTGATGGCAGTTTCCCCTTTTCCCAGCAATTCACAAGGAGTTTGTCGAATTTATCATGGATTACATGACCTCCATGTTTCCAAACTTCAGGTGGGATTCCATCAATCCCAGCTGCCTTGCCGTTTTTCATCTGCTGTATGGCCTTAAAGGTCTCTTCCAAAGTGGGAGCTATCTCCAATTCATTTTTCACCGTTTTTTGTATCATATGTTGGATAGCTGAGCCTTCGACTACTCAGTTGGCACTATAGAGACTTTGAAAGTGTTCAGCCCATTGACTCAGGATGGAGGCTTTATCAGTAATTAATCTTTGACCATCTGTACTGTATAAGGAGCTTTGGGCCTGATAAGTAGGTCCAAACACTGCCTTAAGAGCTTCATAAAATCCTTTAGAATCACCCAGATTGCACAGCATTGTGTCTTTTCTGCTATATTGATCCACCTCTTGTTCTGTATGTCTCTGTGTTTTTGTTGAAGTTTACTACATGTGAGACGGAAAGCTGCTTTTCTTACATGGCAACTTGGCTGGGCAAGGTATGTCTGGTGAGCAGTTCTCTTCTTTGCCAACAGCTCTTGGATCTCTTGGTTGTTTTCATCAAACCAGTCTTGATTTTTCTTGTGGGAGAACCCGAGGGATTCTTCCACAGACTCCTGGATACTGTTTTTGATATGCTGCCAAAGCACTGTAGGAAAAGGATCTGTAGGATGGTCTTCAAGTTTTGTTCGCAGGTTTGCCTGGAATTTGTCTCTCATGGTAGCTTGTTGAAGATTGTTGACTTGGAGTCTCTTCTTTAAGATGCCACCCCTCTTACGTTTGAACTTAAGATGAAGTTTAGTTTACATCTTATGAGGCGATGATCTGTCTAGCATTCTGCACTGGGCATCACTCGAGTATGATGGACATCGCGGATGTTTTTCTGGTGGACTAGAACATAGTCAATGAGGTGCCAATGTTTGGATCGGGGATGCATCCAGGTTGTCTTCAAGCTATCTTTCTGCTGAAAGATTGTGTTTGTAATAGTCAGCTGTTGTTCTGCACAGAACTCTAGCAGGAGGCGTGCATTATCATTGCAATTTCCAACGCCATGCTTGCCTAAGACACCTTTCCAGGATTTGGAGTTCTTTCCTACTCTGGCATTGAAGTCAGCAAGGATAATAATTTTATCTTCTACAGGGACTTTTTGTATGAGGTGGCGTAGGTCTGTGTAGATTTGTCTTTCTCTACAGGGTCAGCTTGCATAGTTGGGGCATATATAATAAAGAGAACAACATGTAGGAGGCGTAAGGAAATAATGCGATCGGAGTGTCCTGTTGGCAAGGTTTCAAGTTTGGAGGCAATGGAGTTTTTAATCATAAAGCCTACTCCTGAAAGATATTTTTCGGTTTTGGGTTTGCCAGACCAGTAAAGTGTGTAGCCGGCGCCGTGTTCTTTAAGGCTGCTTTCCTCATGGACACGAACTTCACTAAGTGCAGCAATGTCAATATTAAGCTGTGATAGTTCATGGACTATTAGAGCAGAACGATGCTCAGGCCATCCACTATCTGCAGAGTCTCGCATGGTTCTGATGTTCCAGCATGCAAGCGTCAGTTTATTTACACCTTTGGAGGCCGGTGTGTGCCTTGGCTTCTTTGCCTTGGTTTGACTGCATCA
This sequence comes from Gambelia wislizenii, assembly GCA_030847615.1. Taxonomy (NCBI): domain Eukaryota; kingdom Metazoa; phylum Chordata; class Lepidosauria; order Squamata; family Crotaphytidae; genus Gambelia; species Gambelia wislizenii. The sequence goes on from JAUMIR010000001.1 coordinate 205,173,886, forward strand.
GAAGATGCCCGTTGGCTGCGGCTAGCCAACCAGGTAGTTGGGGATGAGCTTTTGTTAGGCCACCTTTTCTAGGCCCCTCTCCATATGGAGCAAACAGTGCTTTCCTTAAAAAAGGCTGCTTGGTCATTCAGGATGCTGCCAAACAAGACTGTCATCTCCCGAGTCAGCCTCAAGCATGTCAGGGATGATGGGAGTTGTAGCTCTTCACCTCTGGCTCAAACTCACCACCTTGTTATGCAGCAGAACCGACCAGCTTAGATCAGTGGTTAATGCTTTCCTCCAAAGCAGCAGAGTTTCAGAGAATAGGCTGAAGATCCTGACAAACTCTCCAAGCCTTCTCACTCTTCTCCAGGTGTCTCCAAAACGTCTCTAGGATTCACTCAGGCAACTCAGTAGTTTTATATAAAACCTACTTTATTCTTCTATATAAATATACTATATGGTCAACAAATCACAATCTCTACACACTACTCCACAATATCTCCAAACTACTCCACCTCTACTCAACCACAATACATTGGCACACATTGCAATTTTATAGCCATTGTTTATCACCACCCACTAGTTAGTTTCCACCCAGTGGGTGTGTACTTCCATTCTGATTGGTCCACGTAGTTCCACCCATACTTAAGACCAACCCATGTATTTCAACATTTCACCTTGTACACTTAATGATTCCTAGGTGTTTCCATTCTGCATTCAGTACCTCTGTCCTTGGCTCTCAGGCTTCTAGATTACATTAGCAGTTTCACCTGTGTAGCTTCATAATTGCTCTTGCTTAGTCATTGTGACTTTCACATACATATTTTATTTCTTTCACTGTATGTCCCATGTTGCATTTTCCTTAACAATCCCCTCCGAAATAAAATACTGTATGTGTCTTACAATGTCATTCCAACCATTTGTCTCAGCCTTTCATGTTTTTCTACTGTCAATGCTTTTGTGATCAAATCTGCTATGTTGTGTTGTGTTTCTATATATCTCAATTCTATTTCACCCTTCTGAACCATGTCTCGCACATTTTGATATCTTACACCAACATATTTTGTTCTGTTCTTCAAACTTTCAGTTTCAGCCATTGCTATGTATGACTGTGAATCTTCCAGAATTTCCACTGGTATCTTGTAATTTTCATTTAAATCATTTAACAATTGCTTAATCCACTGTACCTCATTTACTATCTCATTCAAAGCAGCGAATTCTGCTTCCGTTGTGCTTAACGCTACATTAGTTTGTTTTCTACTTCTCCAAACTATTGGACTTTCACTATATTTAATTATCATACCTGTAACTGACTTCTTGTCTCCTAATTCTGATGCAAATGAACTGTCTACATAACAATCTAGATCTGAACTATTGTTTCTTATTACCAATTTCCTATCTAAGGTTCCTTTCAAATATCTCAATAAATGTTTTACCGCTGTCCAGTCTTCAATTTTTGGATCATTAACCCTTCTAGACAATACATTTACAGCATAAGAAATGTCTGGTCTGGTGTGGCAAGTTATGAATTGTAAAGATCCTATTATACTTCTGAAGAAAATCTTGTCCTCAAATGCTCTAGTTGTTTCTTCAGACACAAAACCAGTTGTCATTGGAGCTCTTACTATTTTTGCATTCTGTAATCCACACTTTTCAATCAATCTTTCAATTTTATTTCTCTGACTTAACAATGTCCTTCTCTCCATTCAACGCAAATACCTAAATAAGACTTCAATACACCTAAGTCTTTCAAAACAAACTTCTCAGACAATTCTCTTTTTACTGACTCAATTTCTTGTTTTGACTTTGCTGCTATGCACAAATCATCTACATAAATCACTAATACTATGTCTCCTTTTGTATAAACACAAGCATCTGCAATGCTCCTCTTGTAACCTAGCTTAACTAGCTCATCATTGATGCACAGATTCCACGCTCTGGCACTTTGTTTTAAACCATACAACGCTTTCTTTAATTTATATACTCTCTGACTACCATTTTCTTCGAAACCTTGTGGCTGTTCCATAAACATTTCTTCATCCAAAACCGCATTCAAGTAAGCTGTCTCAAAATCAAAATGTTCTACAACTAAATTCCTTTTTACTGCTACAGCTAGAACCATTCTCAGACTTTCTGGCTTTGCAGTTGGAGAATATGTCTTATCATAGTTCTCATACTGTTGTTGTGCAAAACCCTTAGCCACTAACCTAGCTTTATATCTGATACTTCCATCTGGCATTTCTTTCCTTTTGTATACCCATTTACAACCAATTACTTTCTTGTCTTTGGGTCTGTCAACAATTTCAAAAACATCTTTATTTACCAGGCAACCAAACTCATTATCCATTGCATCAAACCATCTTTCCTGTTCTTCACTAGAATAACTTTCCAATTTTTCAAAACTTTCAGGCTCTTCTACTGCTAAATAAGCTCTTGCCTTTGTCACAACAAACCTATCTGGAGGCTTTCTAACTCTATGACTACACCTGGGAATAAAATCTGCTGTTCTGTCTCTTTCATCCTCACTTTCTCTACTAGGACTTGTAGTTCTATGACTAAATCTCTTGTCTTCAGTCATTCGAGTAGTAGTAGGCCTGGATGCTATCTCATCATCGGAAGAACTACCACTGCTGCTAGGTGATGCTTCCTGCTTAACTGAAATCCCTCCGTTTCCTGAGGTTGGTTCAGTTTGTGCTTCTGGCTCATTTGAACTCCCTAACCTCAAAAACACTTCTTTATTGGCTTGCAGTTTGTCCCAACCAGCATGTCTCTCGAAATTTGCAGACCTAGAATACTGCACTTGTTTTCCACCCAAATGAAACTTGTAGCTATTTCCAGAATACCCCAAAAACCTAAGCCTTTTGCTTTTGGGTTCTCCTTTCCTCCTGAAACAAGCAGGTGTGTAAACATGAGCAAATTGTCCAAAAACCCTTAAGTACTTGTAATTTGGCATTCTCCCATACAATACCCTGTAGGGAATGTCTTCAATTTCTGAATGATACAATCTGTTACTGATATGTATTGCAGTCAAAGTTGCTTCTGCCCAAAAACTATCTTTCACCCCTGCATCTGCCATCATACAAGCAGTAATTCTTTTTATATCTTGTATTTTCTTCTCTGCTAACCCATCCTCACTAGGACAAGCAGGGTTTGTAGTTTCATGCCTTATTCCCACCTTTTGAAACCAGTTAAACAATTGATTATTTAAAAATTCTCCTCCTCTATCAGTAATGATGGTGCCTACTCTGCTATCAAATTGTCTTTCCACCATTCTTACCCATGCTTTTAGACTTTGCCCAGCATCAGATTTGTTTTTCATTATTCTCACAAATGCAAACCTTGTATACCTATCCACAATTACTAGGAAATACTTGCTTCCCCCTAAGGACAAGCGATTAGCTTGGGCGACATCTGCATGTACATACTGAAATGGTCTTTGAGCAATTCTTTTTGTTTTCTTAGCTACTGGAAAAGCTCTGACCTTTACCTGTTGACATACCGTACAATCTAAGTGGTTTTTGCATTCAGTAACTTTTAAATCTGGACACATACTGATTAAATTCTTTAAACATTTGAAGCTCGCATGGCCAAATTTTCTGTGAAGCTCATGTATGCAGTCTTTGTGGATTGGAATATTTTCTATGTTATTAGCTTCTTCAACCCTGTAGCTATCAATATTGTCCTCCAAATAATAAAGTTTGTCCTTTTTCAAACCTATGCCACGCAATTCCCCATTCAGTTTTATCTTACACATGTTCTTTTCAAAGATGACTGTGTAGTCTCTTTCTGTTAATCTGCTTACTGATAACAAATTATTTTCTAACTCCTTTACATGTAAGACATCATTAAAATTCTCTTTTAGCCCTGGAATGTACACAGTACCCATTTGATTTACAGTACTTAGCTCTTTCCCGTCAGCCAAAACTACAGCATTTACATTAGCTGATTTTCTATTACTTATTAAATTGATATCATTACACATCGAAGATGAGGCTCCTGAGTCAACTAGCCATTTAGAATTTGCATTTTGTTTTTCCTTAATCATGGTTGCAAATCCCTTTTTATTACCACTGTCCCCCAAAAATGGAGGTCTGGACTGTTTTTGATACTGCCGCGGCTGCCATCTGCTCTCTGCTTGCTTGCGTCCCTCAGCTGCAAAATGTTTACAATGTCTCTGCAGATGACCAATCTTCTTACAATAAAAGCACCTCCTTTGCTCCCTTGTAGAGGCTGCTTCCTCCTGCGTTCGCCAGTCAGGAGTTGTTTGTTGTTTTGGCACAGTCTTTAAACTTGCTGAGTCACCCTGCCTAGACATTCTTCTCTGGTTCTCTTCCAGTATTCTGGCCACAATTAAGTCTCTATTAAGCTCAGCTTCTGGCAAATTCTGCAAGCTGTTCGTTATGTTGTCCCACAAAGAGTCTAGCGATTCTACTAAAATGTAGCATTGCTGCTCTTTGCTAATTTGCACTCCCCTCAGTTCAGCTTGCACAAATAAATCTTGCATTATTTTTAAATGTTCTATCACACACTGCCCTTTAGCCATCTTTTGCCTGTATATTCTTTTAGACCATAGCATTTTTGCAAAAGCAGTTGAAGGAGTGTGTAATCTCTGCAAGGTATCCCACACATCCTTGGCAGACGTTTTATCTCTGACGTCATTAATTAAGTCTTCTTCAAGCATGAGATAAAGACAGGCTTTTGCTTTACTATCTCTCTCTTGAGTGGCTTCATCAGCATCGGCTGCCAGCCCTGTTTCAACTGTTGACCACAAACCTTCCTTTACTAGTAGAGATTGGGCATAAATCTTCCAGGTAGAGTAGTTGTTTCTATTTAATTTACTAAACTTTAGAATGTCCATCTTGATTTGTGCAGTGACTCAATTTGACACAGTCCTTCTGAGTATGCACAGCCGACCCGTCTGGGCTTAAGCAAAACACAAAATGATTTACTTCCGAGGCTTATCAGTGCAGCACAAACAGCTTGCTCTGATCTATCGTCCACAAAGCTTTCTTCCACTCTCTGGAACTTTTAGCTTCTGTGGATGCTGGGTGCTCTAGTAACTGGGCCCATAACCCTTGTCAGGGATGATGGGAGTTGTAGCTCTTCACCTCTGGCTCAAACTCACCACCTTGTTATGCAGCAGAGCCGACCAGCTTAGATCAGTGGTTAATGCTTTCCTCCAAAGCAGCAGAGTTTCAGAGAATAGGCTGAAGATCCTGACAAACTCTCCAAGCCTTCTCACTCTTCTCCAGGTGTCTCCAAAACGTCTCTAGGATTCACTCAGGCAACTCAGTAGTTTTATATAAAACCTACTTTATTCTTCTATATAAATATACTATATGGTCAACAAATCACAATCTCTACACACTACTCCACAATATCTCCAAACTACTCCACCTCTACTCAACCACAATACATTGGCACACATTGCAATTTTATAGCCATTGTTTATCACCACCCACTAGTTAGTTTCCACCCAGTGGGTGTGTACTTCCATTCTGATTGGTCCACGTAGTTCCACCCATACTTAAGACCAACCCATGTATTTCAACATTTCACCTTGTACACTTAATGATTCCCAGGTGTTTCCATTCTGCATTCAGTACCTCTGTCCTTGGCTCTCAGGCTTCTAGATTACATTAGCAGTTTCACCTGTGTAGCTTCATAATTGCTCTTGCTTAGTCATTGTGACTTTCACATACATATTTTATTTCTTTCACTGTATGTCCCATGTTGCATTTTCCTTAACAAAGCAACCAGTCCTGAACTGCCTGCATGCAGGGTTGGGTCTGCAGCTTCCAGTGCATCTTTACACCTGCCATTTCATCCCTTGCCTATCGCTACAGGGCTTTTTTGGAATTCGATTTGTCCTTTGAGCCAGTCCAATGGATTTTTCTGGTGGAGTGTAGCGTGCACAGAACTGGCCTCACCCTTTAAACCAAAGGTTCATCTGCTGGCCTTGCAAGCATGGACAGTAGCATTGACGTCCTCAGGTCATAGGTTTGATTAGAGTTTCCTTCTCTTAGATGGCTGACCTTACAGGGTTGGACGAGCACCATCTGCCTGGGTTTGGGATTAGAGTTTTTTTTTCTCCTAGGACGGTTACCATAGGCTAGAGAGCCCATCCTGCCCTTTGACTGTCTTTGTCAGAGCCTTTGGTTTTGACCTGTTTGGCATGAAAGACCCTACCGGTAGCTATTATGCCACCGCCAGCATAGCTCAAAACATCATTAGGGTATGCAAGCCTCTCTCCCACAACAAGGGGGTATCAATGGAGAGGTCACTGTTATTATAGTACAAGGAAACTGTACTATAATAGAAAAGCTTCTCTATTGCTGCATTTTAATTTTATACCTTTGAATCCATCTTTCATACAAGAATCTGGATACAAATGTTATTTGTATTGTTGAAAACATCTTACAATGTAATACATTGCTGTTATTTTGCAACTTTTGGTGAACCAATGAATGAGAGACTTCCTAGAGTCATAGGAGATTTTCAGACAGCGTTTAACAGTGCATACCACAGGATGAGCTCCAGGTGAGGAACGGTGCTCTTGCACGGCAGGAGTCATTTTCGGACGCCACTGTCCCTCTTCCGGGATCCTTCATTGCACATCCGTGAAGCTTTGGAAGTGGCCGCACCATATTTTAAGCACAGAAGTTGCCTGTGCATAAAATATGGTGCAGCTGGTTCCAAAGCTTCACAGACATGCAGCGAAGGATCCCAGAAGAGGGACAGCAGCGTCCGAAAATGACCCCCTGCCGCGCAAGAGCACTGTTCCTCTCCCGGGACTTCATCCCGCAGTAGGCACTGTTAAACACTGTCTGAAAATCTCCATAGTCATCAGCAGATCTGCTCACCTCTTGCAGACTCAGGGTCATGGCTTCCTAGAGTGAACCAATCCATCCATAATGTGGCCTTTCCCTTTTCCTCCTGCATCCACTTTCCTGAGCATTGTCTTTTCCAATGAGTTACACTGTTTCAAAATATATCCAATTTACAACAGCCTCAGTTTATTTATTTTTATTCCTAGAGTGAGTTGAGGCCTGATTTGCTCTAGAGCCCATTCACCCATCTTGTTGGCAGTCAATGACATCAGTAATATACAGTTGTCCCTCCAGATTCACAGAATTGGCATTCACGGTTTTAAGTATTCACGGCTTGAAAATATTCTTTAAAAAATAATAATCCAAAAAACAAACCTTGATTTTGCCATCTTATATAAGGGACAGCATTTTGCTATGCCATTGCATATAATGGGACTTGAGTATTCACGGATTTGGTTATTTACGGGGGGTCCTGGAACCAAACCCCAGCGAATGTGAAGGGACAACTGTACTCCTTCAGCACCACATTTCAAATATATTGTCTTCCTGTCCATTTTCTTCACTGTCCAGGAACTGGAAAAATGATATTGATGATTCTCACTGGTATTTAATGATAAAACAGAAGTGTAAAACTTAAGTATTTATGAATTCAAACAAATGCAAAACATTACCAAGATGTAGATATTCCTGAGGAAAAACGATGGCAGAAAGGAAACTGAATCTTCAGCTATATTATTGTTGTACACACCATGGGCTTGTCTATATGAGGGTGGAAATACTAACAGCTCTGAAAAAGCAGCCATTCACAATGCTGTGACCTGTCTTAACGGTCAAAACAGCCCCCCTAAACTCCACATGACCCCTAACCAAGAATCATAAAATCATAGAGTTTGAAGAGACCACAAGGGCCATCCTGTCCAATCTCCCACCATACAGGAATACATAATCAAATCATTCCGAAAAGGAAACCATCCAGAGAGCCGTCTGTTTAAAAACCTCCAAAGAAGGAGACTCCACCAAAGTATGAGGCAGTGTATTCCAATTCCAAACAGCTCTTACTGTCAGAAAGTTCTTCCTAATGTTTAGATGGAATCTCTTTTCCTGTAGTTTGAACCCATTGCTCCGTGTCCTAGTCTCTGGAGCAGCAGAAAGCAAGCTTGCCCCACCTTCAGTATGACATCCCTTCAGATATTTAAACATGGCTATCACGTCACCTCCCAACAGTCTCTTCTTCAGACTAAACATGTTTTAAATCTGCTGCCGCTATTTTTTTTTAAGAACAGTTTTACCATGGTGCACACATGCAATATTTTGTATTTACAAAAAGAAAAAAAAAGAGAGAGAGTATAAGATCACTGTTTTATCCACTTGCCAGACTCTCGCTTAGCCAAAAATCCAACATGGCAGCAACAGGCGTTTTCCCCGTTTGCTAGCCCCATCCCATGCTCACCCAGCCAGTCAGGTTACACTGCCTGTTAGTATCTACATGAATGTGAGTGTTCAAACAATTGCACATTCGCATGTCTTACAGAGCCTTTTAAGAAATCAAGCTGAAGCCCCAGACATGTCCCACATGGACTTTCAGGTGTATTTGGCTGCCTTTGTTCCAAATGACATGTGTTGATGCAAATGTCCTTATGAACGGATTGCCTTCCATTTGCATCCTGTTAGCATTATTTTCACCATTTAGACAAGCCCCATGTTTTCTGAGCTGGATTAATGTTGCTTCATCTCACTCAAAGCTTGAAAATGTTATCTTTCAGTACTACAAAGAGTCAGAATGGTGTAGTGGTTTGATCATTGATGACTCTGAAGACCAGAGGTTGAATCCCCCTCAGCCATGAAAACCCACTGGGTGAACTTGGGTTTGCTACTGCCAGACAAAGGCAATAGCAAACCCACTCTGAAGAAATCTTTCCAAGAAGACCCCATGATAGGCTTGCTATAAGTCAGAAATGACCTGAAAGCACACAACAACTACTACTAAAATGTACACGATCTCCCAGCCCTCATGGCTACTTATAGGCATTAAATAGAAAGGAATTTAGAAATAAACAAACAAACAAAAACTTCTCATGGTTTACTAATTTAGTGTATCATCCTATGTATAAATCTGTTCTTACCACAATTAGTCATTCCCAGAGTCAGTGAAGTTAAACTTAACTCTATCCTGTGATTACTTTTGCTTTTGTGATAGTTCATTCAATTAAAAAGTGAAGTGGAGGTGTAGACAGAGGAGGAAGCCAAGAAACAAAGGTCAGATCCACCAATCTCATCTAAAATTAAAAAGTGGTGAAGGTAAGATCTGCTATAACACAATGACAGTTAATTATGTTGCCAACCAAACAAGTAAGACTATATGTTAATGAAAGCAAAGGTGGGGTGATCCTTTAGTAATTAAAGTTCTGCGCTACTAACCACTGTAAAAAAATATATATTAAGGCAGTCTGTTGATTGCAAAATGGTATATGTTGCTCACTGATCAGGGAAAAGGTGATCCTGTTGGAAAGGCAATATATACAATTGCTTTGATTCCAGTAACATGACTCCTAATTTCAGACAGCAATTGAGTTCTCTGGAACTTGGAGATTTCTTTGGGATTGATAGATCTGTCAGTTCTAGTTCCTTTCAGTTCTTACCTTCCCAATCATAAAACCAATTAATTCCAAACTTTAAGGTTGTTTTTGTTTAGATGCAACTCTGCATCTGTTCCTGGATCTGCCTATGAGTCTTCAAGCCTTACTTACATCAAACCTGGACAATCCCAGTGTGTTTTTCTTGCACTGCTTTGAGAAACTTTAGTTGGTTAGCAATATTCCTGGGAAGCTTTTGTCTGGATCGTCTTCAGAGAATATGCTCTTGTACCAGCTTCACTGGCTATTTATACATAGTTGGATGCAGATGAAAGTAGTGGTTATTATTTCCCAAACCCTTAATGGTTATGAGCCAAAATATCTTAAGACTATAGCTTCTATGGTAATGCAGGGAAGTGTATGAACCTACAGATATTGTTGGGAACCTACAGATGTTGTTGGATAGCATCTCTCATGCTCCCTCACCACTGGAGAAAGCTGATAGGAGTTGGAGCCCAACAATATCAGGAGTCCACATATTGCCCATTATTATTCTATATCGTATTGTCCAGCAACTGTGTTTGGACAGTGAAGGTCATGTGGGTAACCTATCCTTAGCACAAAAGTTGTTGGTGAAAGCAACAGGTAATCTATCACTGAAAGGTATACATCCCTTTTCAGTTTTGTCATGATTTGTCTTGCTTATTTGCTATCATGGGTTTTATCAGATGATCTTCTTTAAATGTTCTTTTGCCAGCATAAAAATAATAATAATTATTTTTTTTATGCCAGCAAAAGAATGTCTCCCCCACTGCACTTACCTTCTCTCCTAGCAAAGGCTTCCCTGGCAATGAAGGAGGAAGTGAACGAAGCCCATTCACTTCCTCCTTTGAAATCCCGTGAGAATTCATCATGCAGGAAATTTAAAAATAAAACATAAAAGGTAACACCAAGCACCTCCCAAGGAGGGTCATAAAAAGAGCAAAACTTACCTGGATGTCACGATCTCACCCAGAAGTGTTCATTGGTAGATGAAGGGAATGCTGTGGATATTGCATACCTTGATTTCAGTAACGCCTTTGACAAGGTTTCCCATGACATTCTTGCAAACAAGCTTGTAAAATGTGGGCTAGACAAGTTAACTGTTAAATGGATTTGTAATTGGTTGACCAGCCAAACCCAAAGGGTGCTCAGCAGTGGCTCCTCTTCATCTCTGAAAGAGGTTACCAATGGGGTGCCACAGGGTTCTGTCCTGGGCCCAGTGCTATTCAACATCTTTATCAATGGTGCCTTTATCAATGGAGCCTGGTGGCACGGTGGTTAAATGCCAGTACTGCAAGTCACCACATTGCAAGTGCGATCCCAGAGGGCTCCAACTTTCACTCAGCCTTCTATCCTTTTGTAGGTCGGTAAAATGAGTACCCAGCTTGTGGGGGCAATTAGCTAACACACATTGGAAACTGCTTAATGCAGTGTAGACGTGTAAATTGCTGTTGCTTAAAACAATATGTAAGCTGCTCTGGTAGCCTTGTGGCTGAAGAGCAGGGTATAAACAAACAAATAAATAAAATAAATAATATAAATAAAATAAAATTATTAATGACTTGGATGACAGAATTAGGGGCATGCTTATCAAATTTGCAGATTACACCAAATTAGGAGGAGTAGCTAATACCCTAGAGGACAGGATCAAAATTCAAAATGACCTGGATAGATTGGAGAGCTGGGCCAAAGCTAACAAAATGAAATTCAATACGGAGAAATGTAAGTTACTGCACTTAGGGCGGGAAAACGAAATGCATAGATACAGGATGGGGGAGACCTGTCTGAACGAGACTATGTGTGAAAGAGATCTAGGAGTCCTAGTAGACCACAAGTTGAACATGAGTCAACAGTGTGATGAGGCAGCTAAAAAGGCCAATACGATTTTGGACTGCATCAATAGAAGTGTAGTGTCTAGATCAAGGGAAGTAATAGTGCCACTCTATTCTGCCTTGGTCAGATCTCACCTAGAATACTGTGTCCAGTTCTGGGCACCACAATTCAGAAAGGATATTGACAAATTGGAACGTGTCCAGAGGAGGGCGACTAAAATGGTGAAAGGTCTGGAAACCATGCCTTATGAGGAAAGACTTTCTGCTGCTCCCGAGACTGGAACACGGAACAATGGATGCAAGCTCCAGGAACAGAGATTCCACCTCAACATTAGGAGGAACTTTCTGATAGTAAGAACTGTTTGGCAGTGGAACACACTCCCTCGGAGCGTGGTGGGGTCTTCTTCCTTGGAGGTCTTTAAACAGAGGCTGGATGGCCATCTGTCAGAGATGCTTTGATTCTGTATTCCTGCATGGCAGGGGGTTGGACTGGATGGCCCTTGTGGTCTTTTCAACTCTACAGTTCTATGATTCTATGATTCTATGCTGGACTGGCCATTGACACTGCATTCACATGAGTTAACTGGCCTGAGGTTTCACATGCCAGCAATACTGGCACTAAAGCACCATGGGTGATCTATTGATGGCTTCAGCCATCAATAAAAAGGTACACGATTTTGACAGGACATAAATGCAAAAGTGCAGCATCATCCTCTCACATTTATGTGGTGTTGTTATTGACACCTTATTTAGTGTGTTTGATAAGTCCTATTTGTTTTCTATTTCCCCTGCTTTGTGAATATTCTTTACTTGAGAATTACATTGCTTATTTAGATGGCAACATACACCTCTTGCCTTGCCTTAGAGTCCTGCAGTCTTTACAATGCAGGGCATTTGCCCTGTTGTGCCCCCTGGTAGTCTTCACCATCTCCAGGGCAGATATGTGGCTGAGTTGGGGAAAAGGCGGGGTGTAGGTCCCGATACAATATTATAAGGTAATACCTGGTTTACTCATCTCCATTGGGAGAAAACAGATTGGGCCCTGCATATCTGCAGGAGTCTGTGCTGGCAGACTGGTCCTCGCCTCTCCCGCCATTTCCCTTAGAAGTCAGGAAGGAGTCCTGAAGCATGTGTCCAAGGCTGTTTCATAGATTTAGGAGCACCAACCTGACTGACTTTTGGTAAATATTTGAAGAGGGTTATTGCCTTTAAGATAATCTCCAGCTTTGCTAATCTAAAGGCTATTGTTTTACTCTGTGCTTCTGCTCTATGCTGTTTGAGAAATTCAAAGCAATGGTCAGATTTCTGAGCCTTGAACAGTCTCACATCATCAGAAATAAACGGATACCTATGCATCCACCAGTGCTTCATTCATTCTGCAGTTTCCATCTAGGGACTAAGTCTACAGGTCTTATGACCATGATATTTTCTCTAATTTTAGTCTTTTCTGTTTCTTTCCCCACCCCACCCCCTTTTTGATACCACTTAGCTTGACTGAGTGGTCTTGACAATACAAAACATTATTTCCTTTTGTGTCATTTTGATTAGTCCCAGAGCTTGGAACATTAGGTCTGAAAATGAATCCAATAACATCACACGTTTTGCACAATAGTTTGCTACCAAAACCACCAATAACTAAAATTGGGATTTACAAAAAATGGTATAGAGGTTATCATTGTTAAGGGAGAACATTTTGTTACTGGCTCCTTCAAATGGCCTCTTTTGGATTTTTTTAAAGTTGCCTGATTCCAACCTGGAATTCCTTCTCCCCAACACACACGTGGACTACAAATCCCATAATGGCAGTGTTTCCTGGGGATGGTAAGAACCCAATATGTCAGGTTGCCCCAACACATGGTGTCTCATCTTCAGCTTTGCCAATTAAGTTTGTCACTCGTCTGCATCTAGGATTGCCAATAAATAAAGAACATGACCCTTGTGTTGTGTAGTAGAGGGAATTTCAACAGCTGATGTTTGCATGAGAACAACAAGAACAAGAATGACAAGAACAACAACATCCTCAGCCTTCTTTCCCCTGGCATGCCCCCCACGGCCTCCCTATGATCCCCCTCAAAAATGCTTCAGAGAGGTGGGGGGGGGTAATGATTGAGGTAGGCTGTGAATAAGGGGACTAAAAAGGGGAATTCCATAAAATTGTGTGGAGGAACGTCCCTTGAATAGAGCTTGGCTCACAGAAAGTCTCTCTGCCTTATTTTCAAGGTCCCCCCTTCCCCTTAGATTGACGACATCATTCAGGTGTTTAAAAATGATGACACTACCTTTAGATTGTAGTATTTACACAGATATGTTTGTGTTTTACTAGAATAAGTAAAATTAAATCTTGCAGTTGGTTCAGAAGCATAAAGAAGAACAACAATATATTGGCTGGTTCCCCTTTCTTATTGGCAGCCCTAATCTTTGCCCCTCCTCTGTGCACACTAAATACTGAATGAAAACCCAGAAAATGAAATCAAAAATATAGAAGCTCATCTTGGGTCAAGCTGTGCTGACTCACCTGGTATTTGAAGAGTGAATGGTTTAAGGATGAGCTATGTACCACAACAGGTGCATACAATCTGTTATCAAAATATGATTTTTAAAAATGGTCCTCTTGTGGCTACCTAATTGTCATTATAGTGTTGTGTGATATCATGAAGATGTGGCTTGTAATGACATAGGGCAATTGTTCACTTTGCAGTGATTTTTGCTACAAGCTAGTACTCCATTATTCCTTCCAGCAGCTCTAGAGAGATTATACACAGCCTTAAATATTAATATTAAAGCCTATTCTCCATCCTCCTTTGGCAGCCTATTTCATCCCCCTATATTTCCCCAGAATAATAAAGAAATTTTTCATGTTTAAACTAAATATTCCCCTATTGCACTCTATGAGCACTGCTCCATGGATTTCCTTTTCTTGATTGGTTATAATAATTGATTCTTCTGCTTCTTCGTTCCTTCACATTTTTACAGGCAGGTTCTTTCTTCCTCACTTTTAGTTGAAATTCAACCTTTTTTTAAAATATTCCCCCTTTCCCTTCAGATATTATTTTGAACATATTGGATCATTTTTTGTTACTTTTTCTTGACCTTTTCATTGCTTTAGTTAATACATGGTGAGCAGAAGAAACAAAAGGTAGCTGTGCTAGTCTATGAGTAAAAATGAAATCTATAGGTTAACGATATTTTTATTAGGACCAAGTAGAGATTGGAATTAGCTCACTGATCAACCAGTTAAGTAATTAATTTGCTAGATTTTTCTAGTGATAACACCTAACATTTGAAAGTTAATGCTGAAGTCAAAAATATGCTGTAGGTTGTTAGAATTTATTAGCCTCTCCCTCTGTCAGATTCAGTAAAATAGGAAAGTCTGCTGCCTTACAAGAAGAAATATTACCTTCTTCCTGGAGGAATTTGGAAGAAATTCATCACATTGTTCTATGGTTATGCAGCTAATCTTTGTGATTTCTTTGGGGAGACAGGAGGGAGGAGAGGGGAAGAATTTATGCGGGGAATTTACCCTGTCTTGCCACATGCAGACCTGATGATGCAGGGCTTTGGCCCTGCTCTGCTCCCAGACAATCTTCAAGGCTGGTCACATGCAGGAGACCATGGTCACATGTTCCAGGCCAGCTTCCTGCCTTCAAAGAGAGTGAGGGAGATAACGATGATGGGGATGGGAGAGTGTGCCCATCTGGAGTCTGGCTCATTATGTCCAGGTAACAGGGGAAGAATGGGCCTGATCCACAGTCAGTACCGTATATTCCGGCGTATAAGACGACTGGGCGTATAAGACCCCCCCCCAATTTCCAGCCAAAAATCTAGGCTTAGGCATATATTCACCAGATAAGACCACCCACCCACCCCCAATTTGGCTGGCTGGGGGAGCCTTGCAGCTGATCCTCTTTGTTTCCCAACTCATGAGGATCTCCTCGTGAGTTGGGAAAGCGAACAGGATCAGCTGGCAGGGGAACATTCGCCCCTCTCTTCAACCTTCCAGTCAAACTGGACTCGAAGGTGGAGGAAAGGGGCGAAAATGCCCAGTTTGCCTCAGCAGCCCCCTTCCCTCTGTCTTGGCTCTTCTGAAGGGGACCAATGAGGGGGAAGCGGGGGTGGCCGCAGCAAACCCCTAGATTTTCCTCCACTCCCCACCTTCAAGGAAGGTGGGGAGAAGGGGCGAACATGCCCCGTTTGGCTCCATAGGGAGGACGCGGGGCCGTGGAGCCAAACCCTGGGATTCGCCCCCTCTCTCCACCATCAAGGGAGAAGGAGCGAATATAGGGATTTAACTCCACAGCCCCGATCCCTCCTTCTGGGCTCCCTCCTCCCACGATTCCCCAACCCACAGGAGGCTGCCCAGTCTCCTGGTGGGTTGGGGAATGCGGGATGGCCAGCTGGCTGGGGGGGTGGAGGGAGGGGGCTTCGCAGCCACCACCCCTCTCCAAAGCGCGGCTTTGGGAAAGGGGGGGCTGGGCGGAGGGGGCTTTGCAGCCACCCCGCCTCTCCAAAGTGCAGCTTTGGGAAAGGGGGGACTGGGTGGAGGGGGCTTTGCAGACACCCCCCTCTCCAAAGCGAGGCTTTGGGGAAGGGGGGGTGGCTGGGCAGAGGGTGGCTGGGTGGCTGGGGCGAGGGGGCTTCGCAGCCACCCCCCCTCTCCAAAGCGAGGCTTTGGAGAAGGAGGGTGGCTGGGCGGGGGGTGGCTGGGTGGCTGGGAGGAGCGAGGCTTTGGGGAAGGGGGTGGAAGGGCGGAGGGTGGCCTGGTGGCTGGGAGGAGGGGGCTTCCCAGCCACACCCCCTCTCCAAAGCGAGGCTTTGGAGAAGGGGGTGGATGGGTGGAGGGTGGGCTGGTGACAGGGAGGAGGGGGCTTCCCACCCACCCCCAACGGCACGATTCCGTGCCTTTAGGGAAGGGGGATGGCTGGGCGGAGGGTGGGCTGGTGGCAGGGAGGAGTGGGCTTCCCAGCCACCCCCCCTCCCCAACGGCGCAATTCCGCACCTTTGGGGAAGGGGGGTGGCTGGGCGGAGGGTGGGCTGGTGACAGGGAGGAGTGGGCTTCCCAGCCACCCCCCTCCCCAACGGCGCGATTCCGCGCCTTTGGGGAAGGGGGGTGGATGGGGGGCGGGTGGCTGGGAGGAGGGGGCGAATCCCGGGGTTTGGCTCCACGGCCACGTGTCCTCCTCCTGGGCTTCCTTCGGAAGGGAGCCCAGAAAGAGGGATCGGGGTCGCGGAGCAAAACTGGGCATTTTCGCCCTTTACCTCCACCTTCAAGGAAGGTGGAGGAAAAGGGCGAATCTAGCGGTTTGCCTTGGCAGCTGCAGAGGCGATTACGTGGCGGCCGCGGCAAACCACAACGTTCGCCTCCCTCCTCTGTCTCCGTTGCTCCCCAAAGGGGGAGAAGGCAGAGGAGGGGGGCGAATGAACTTCAAAACACTTTGCTTCACCCCCCTGCCCCATCTCCTGGCTCTTCGCTCAGTTTGCGAAGAGGCAGGAGATAGGCAGGCAGGTGAAGCAAAGTATATCCGGCGTATAAGACGACCGTCAATTTTGGAGGGCACTTTTGAGTGCTCAAAAGTCGTCTTATACGCCGGAATATACGGTACATGCTGGCAGGGAGGAGGCATATCCTGACTTCTGGAGATAATCCCAAAGAGCTTTCTGGAGCAGAAGAATTCCATTTTTGAAAGAAGAAAAAAGAATAGAAAAAAGGGAAAGTGGGTCTTCAAATGAAGTGAGGGTGTATAGGAGGAATTATTATTATTATTATTATTATTATTATTATTGAGACTGTTGTCCTCAATAACTCAATAACTATGGCCCTTTTGTGCCTCAAGGCCAGGTGTGCACCTACAGACCTGTATCTGTTTAGAATCTTTCCAGGGTGTTACTGTACTTTGCAATTCTCATCAGTAAGTTCTTCTCCTTTATTTATCACATTCTGAACTGGTGTCTATTGTAAGTTACAGTATGCAATATACAATATATAATTATTATGTACAATATTATTCTACATTATTAATCATCATCACCATCATCATCATCATGTATTATTATTTGGGAAGGAGGTGCAATAAATCCTTGTGAAATTCTTTAGCATATTACTCACAGAGTACTAGGCTCCTGAACAATTAAGTAAAAACTTTTCCTCAAGTCCTTCCCACATTTTCTTCTCTCTTGGGTTCTTCCCCCCATCTCCTTCCCATTCTGCATTTTACTTCCCTTTTCTTCAGTGGGTCTGATCACAGACTTTGAGGAGCTTGATGATGTTAGCACTTGAAGCAAAAAGAAAAAAAAGATAAAGCTATCAAACTTCATGTCCTGTTATTCCTTTTTATGTCTTTTGTTTTAAAAAAACTACTTAGAAGAAAGCCTTCTCAGTAAGTTTTAAAATCAATTAAGTGACACTCTCAGATAAGTAGGATAAGAATGTTCCACTCCATCTAATTCTAATAAGCCCATTTTCCCCAAATGATCCAACAGAGAAATTCTTAAGTCTAATGTATATTCCTTCTTTGGGGCATTTCAGCCACTCCAGGTTTTAGAATCAGGATTCATTCATTCAAAATTATTAGGCTGTCATGTTATTTCATTAGCGTTGCTATACAAAGTTAAGAGGTTAAAACAAATAAGTACTAAGGTAAGTTAGCATAGATATGAAAATCCACTGGGTGACCTTGGGCAAGTCATACTCTCTCAGCCTCTGAGGGAGGCAATGCCTCCCTCTGAGGGAGGCAACAAATCTTGCCTAGAAAACCCTGTGATAGTGGAGATTATCAGATGTGGCAAAAAGTCCAAGAGCAGCATGTGAGGGTGACATTACTGTCCCGCGAATGGGTCCCAGTTTCAAACATTGTCGTCATTGTTGTGTGCTGCTTCTGTGCTGCAGCTGTGAGTAAGGCATCACATTTAATTGACAGGACCTCCCCATCAATTGAAAGCAATGCCTTATTTGCAGCTGTAACACAGGAGCAGCACATAACGAGGACAACGACGTCTGAAACTAGGACCTGTTCACTGGACAGTAAGTTTGTCCTTGTGTGCTGCTCTTGGATTTTTAGCTGCATCTGATAATCTCCAGTGTTGCCATAAGTTGGAGGTGACTTGAAGGAACACAACAACAACAACAACAACAACCAACAACAACAGGTGGGTGCAGAGAATAATGGGGTACTAGATAAGTGATCTTTTAAACTAGAAACTCCAAAAATCGAATTTGGAATGCTCCTGCATTCAAACATGTCCTCTACCATTGATCTTTGTTGATCACACATCTTGATTGGGGGTGGGGAGGCAAAAAGGACTGAGTTGTGCAGAAAAACCTTCTACATATGCTCAGAGGCTCTCAAATCATTTCTGATTCAGAATTTTCCACCCTTGGGCCAGAGACTGGTCACCATAGCTATCCACCTGATGTACTTGCAATGGATCAGTGTCCTCTAACTGAAATAAAGCACTCCTTTTTCATTGTGCATATTTTCAAATGATGCAAATAAAGCATAGTCATTGTTTCACTACTACATTTCAGCCTTGATAACATTCATATACTGCAAAAAACATTGATCAGAGAGAGCTGACATAGTGTGCAAGACTTGAAACAGAAGCTGTGTATGTGTCTGCAAGTCACATGTCAACTTATGGTGACCCCATGAATTTTATAGGATTTTCTTAGGCAAGGAATACTCAAGAGGTGTTTTTGCCAGTTCCTCTAAAATATAGCCTACAGCACCTGGTATTCACTGGCAGTTTCCTATCTAAGAACTAACTGGGGATGACCCTGCTTAGCTTCCAAGATCAGATAGGATCCAGTGCCTTTAGGGTACAACAGAAACACCCATGTTTAAATCCCTGCTTGATCACAAAGCTTACAGAGTAACCGTAGGTCACTCACTACCTCTAGCCAAACCCCTCTCATGGGATTTTTGCAGGAATAAATGGTGATGGGAAAAATGTAAGACATCCATGTACATTGCTGATGCTATAATAATTAGGAACAAAAAAAATCTGAAAATGTTTTTAAAAAACAAGATTGCTGGGAAACCCTAACCAGAAGAATCCTGGACTGCATGTGTGTGTGTTTTTCTCACAGAAAACAGCATTTTATGTGTAAGAAGTGCACATTTTGATCTGAAGTCACTGACTATGGCATAATCTGGACAGAAAACAGCATATTGTTTATTTTGCATAGTAAAGGTTTTTTTTTTCCTGTACAGAAAATGCTTCTTTCAGTGCAAAAAGATGTGTGAGTTTTGTTCAGAATAAGCCCCGAGCTGCAAGTAGTCTTCAAAACTGCACCGTTTTTGAAGACTCTCACAGCAGGAAGAAAATAGCTAAAATTACTGTTTGCTTCTTTTGAGAATGAAATTACCAAATAATTACATCCCTCCTAATAAGACTAAGGTTCAATCCACATTCCAAATAATCCAGCTTGACACTGCTTTAAGTATCACAGCTCCAATCCTATGGAATCTTGGGATGTGTAGTTTGTTGTGGCACAAGAGCTCTCTGATAGAGAAGGCTATCTCACCAAACTACAAATCCCAGAATTCCATAGCATTGAACCGTGGTAGTTAAAGTGGCATCAAACTGCATTATTTCTGCAGTGTAGATGCAGCCTGAGAATAAGAATAATCACACATAAGATATAGGGGCAGTTGCCATCAGTTTTTCCCAGTTTGTTTCTTTTTTCCAAATTTATAGTTAAGAATTTACATATTTATAAGAACACTACAGGAGACCTTGCAAGTGGCACATTGTCATCTGATTCACAGGGAAAATGCACAGTAAAGCGAGAGCAGATAGTAGGAATCACAGGGGGAAACAAGGTGCAATTTCCTTCACAGATACCTATTAAATATTTTAACTAGAAAATGATCTAGTTTAACTTTGTCCTATCGAATTTCTCATCACAATACATATGTAAATTAACTCATTAGCTAGTATGCATATGTTACCCCAACTATTGTTTCTTAATGACCACGTTTAGGTAATGATAAATATTTGTACTTTCTGTGTTCAAATTCCCTCTCATCTCAGGGATATACCCAAGAATGTGTCTAATAATCTGTGAAGAGATGTTGGCATTCTATGCATTCAGTGAAGTGAACTGCAGTACACAAACAGGGCTGTCTATATCATTAGACAGAGAGAAGTGAATGTCTTCAGCAGAAAGAGAACACACACCCTCAACACACACACACACACACACACATGCTGAGGGGAATTTGCTGCTTCTGCTTCAATTCATTTCTTTCCCAGTCTACCATGCATCATCTTGCCACTGTGTCATGCCATGAATTCCCCGTCTCCAAAGCCACGGTTCTGGGTCACTTTTGCAATGTTGCTGATCCTCCTTCCTCCCATACTCACTGCCCATCCATCATCCGCTGGTCTTCCTTCACCTGTCCCCTCCATTTCCTGCCTCCCCACTGCATCTCCTGCCATATGCTGGCTGCTGCTTTAATATCATGGCTTCATATCTGCCTGCTGCTCCCTTACACCTTACCGCTAATTATTTTTGCTACGGGACCACCTGATAACAACCTCTACCTCCCACCCGACTGCTTCCAAGACAGTGCTTCCTTTACTTCCTTGCCAATGCTACCTGTATAGTGATGGCAGGACTAGCACTACACTTTCAAAAAGAATGGGGCAGTGGCATGAACGAGGCTTCAAGACTGAGAGAACATCTTAGGCCTCATGACTCACAAAATTTTAAAACAAACAAACAAAAACTGTTAGTCTTTAAGATACCACAAGATAATCTCATGTCTTTGCCTCATACTGGCCTGCCTTTTCATGGCAGTCGGCATGGGTGCAGTGGCCTGCCTTTTCATGGACCCAGGGCATAGTTCACCTGTTTCCTTCAGGCACTGGTGACCTAGGGGAGTCCGTTAAGGGACTTGGGAGTGGGACAGATAGGGTGTCACCCAGGTGGGGGCACACACCTATCTGGCACCACCCCCAGTGACTTGGGGGCATAGGGGCTCCCACCCAGTTGCTCCTCCTCTGCTTACCCCAGTGGTTTGGCTCCAGCCAGAAACTTGGGCTCATTGAGCAACAAGCAGGTTGGTTGATACCTGGATGTGAACACATCCCTGCGCAAACTCAGCTGCAGCTGTAATCAATAAAGTTGTGGCCTATTTCATTCCACTGTTAATCTGGTGTGTGTTTTGTATTTGGTGTGCAACTCTTTAGCCCTTGGACATGCAACAGACTAACATTGCTTCCTCCTTGGAAAGTGTGAAAGGTGTTCCTTTATGTAAGAAAAATGGCAAGAGAAAAAAATATTTTCAAAACAAGTACCAGTCAGACATGATAGATCTGATTTCCCTCCTTAACACCAAACTTCCACACTTTACTTCTGTTTCTCCTTGATATCAATCCATTCTACATTCCCACACCTTCTCTCACCCCATAGCCATTGTTTTGTTTCCCTGGTATGGCTTCCATTGCAGTAGGAAATGAGAAGGATTGTTAATACATATGAACATGTAAATCTGCTGTGAGTGTTGACTTAGGGGCAAGACCCATTCCACTTCATAGGATATTGTATGAGTAAACAGTTCCAAGGGCTATACCATAGATTCGAGTTCTTTCAAAAGGACACAATCATTTCTTCATTATTTGAAACCACTTTTCACTTCCACAGCAAGCATCTCTCTACATCAATTAGCTTCTCTCTGCCTAGCTGTCTATCCACTGTTCTTGCCTTCTCTCAACTTCTTCTTTCCTCCTGATAGTACATACTTCATCTCCTCCGATATCCTTGTGGAAGATAAAATGGAGCTTGCATTTTTCTGGAAACTCAATAAAGATGAATTATATTGCCATGTATAACATAGCCAGTAAAGATGAATAATGCTGCAGCAAAAACTATAGAATCTGATATTATAAAAATTTCACCCTGTTTTCTCAGGAGACATTTTTGTGTTGCATTTCCCCCATATTCATTCCTGTGACTTGGCTTTCTGTATACAGTTTACAGTCAAATTTTAAAAGCAGACCCGAGGTCTCTGCAGACAGACTAGGCTTCCTCATTTAAAAAAAAAAAATGCAAAATTTGCCAAGGACTTAGGAGAAGCTGCCTTGTACAATTCATATCTCTATGGGGCAAGCGTTGACTGTGAGACTTTACTAAATGGCTAAACACTGAAAGGACGGAGCAGACCTGTTCCTTCCAAGAGAGTAGGTATGAATGTTTTGCCTCTTAACTCAGATTCCAGGAAGGCTAGAGACCTATGTAAAAAAGAAGATTTGAATCTAGGTAGATGTTTAGCATGCCTATAAGTCAGCTGAAAACCAGACGACTGATATTCATAGTTAGATTAGTAGCTCCTATTTCAACATTTGTATTTTATGGTTCGCTTATTCAAATAATTCCAGCCAGCAATGAAATAATTTTCTTGTCTCCTTTTTTGTTCTACTTTTGTATATCATTAACCATTTACAACTAACATTATTAGTTCTATTATAGCCTATTATTATGTTCTTATATTTTGTGGCAGGCATTCTATAGCAGATTATTTATTTCTATCATTTTCTATTTTCTAAACACTTTGTGCTTTTTTTTTAAAAAAAAAACACTGTGGCACTTGCTTCCATGTAGAAATTGATCTATATCAGGCCTATGTCTTTTCCGTGCATATTCAAATCTAATTCAGCTTTATCCAACTTCCATATCATTCTGTACTTTAAAAAAAAAGGATCAGTAGTATGTTACAGTTTTTAAAGATCTTCAGAAAAAAATCCCACATATTTGCATATACATTTTCCCTGTGCGCATATTCCACCAATGTATACATTTTAATGTATCACTCCCTAAGATGTACATTTTTGTATGCAATTTATGAACCAAAGATTTCATCACAAAATTCAAAGAAGTGTACCATCTGAAGGAAAATCCTATTACAATCCACATATTAGTCCAAGGAGCGTGAAGGTTGTCTGTCTGCTTAAAAAGGTGAACCAAGCACAGTTGTCCAGCATCCCTACCTTCAAGTAAACATGCCTAAGGTTGCTCTGTAAGGTCACAAGAAGCTTTCCTTGATAATGGTTCCATACAGTGAGAAGGACATGCTCATATATTGTGCCTAGGTAGGCGTTTTTGAAATGAGGACCCCCTCTGCCCCCTCCCATGCAGACATGCATAAGTACCCTGCTCGCAGCAGAATTACAAGAATTGCTTTTCCTCTTTTCCTTCTTGTAATGTCTGAAAAGAGGCCTCTCCTTGAACTGTACTGTATCATGCTGCATTATTTTGCAAAATAAACAATGCAATTGTTTGGATGCTTAATATGCAGCTGATAGAACACAACCCATTAACATTCCTGCTGTATAACAGGAGGACATGACATTGGTAGTTTGTTCCCTTTTAAATCAGTAGATGTTCATTAGTGATACAGCTTAATTATAGCTTTAGAAAGCTGAACCTCAGTTAGAAGATGGTAAATAATCACTGCCATTTTTGCAAAAGTGGAAAGACACAGTGAACTACTTACAAGAGGAAGGAAGGCTGTACCTGGCTATAGAGCACTGACGTTGTGCTGCTTTTTTATCTGCTCACAGGTTGCCACCGTTCAAGCCTTACAGAAAGAATTTACAGCATTCTTCTTCTCTCCCCAAGTACACATTTCATAAAAGATAATGCAGTACCAGAGTGAGCAAAGTGCAGCCCTGCAGCCAATTATGACCCCCTCCCCAAGGCAGTTTTAGCAACCTCAACCCCAAGCCCTGGCTCTGTAGGCTGCCCTTTTTTGGCCAAAAAAGAAAAAGTGAGTTCACTCTGATGGAAGCTTCCAAAAGTATTAGTTGATGACCAACACTGAAACAACAAGACCAGACACAGAAACTGGGTTAAATAAGGGCCACTTTATTGGACCTAAACTTACTTAAAACAATCTGTAAATGAGTAACAGAGGGGGAGCAACCTGGTGCAGGTTCAGCTGAGGCCAGGTGTCATCCAGGTGACTACCTCCTCAACCTTCCCTTAGGTGAGACACCTGAACCTGAGGGCAGTCCCAAGTTAATAGGGTAGCTCCTTGGCCTGTCCTTTACTGGACGGCAAACCCAGGTTTCTCCCTCCCAAGACCCAAGACTTAATATGAGACAGCAAGATCCCAGGCCAGCCCCAAGGGTGGATCCCTTCCCCACTTCCTAGGTTGCAGAACCTGTGACTCTAGTTCCAGAGCCTGACCCTTTACCAAAAGGGTGTCAAGGTGTATACCGACGTATAGAATTCACCTCCTGTTGCCTGCCACAGACAAGGGACAAGCATCCACTTAGTCCCTTTCCCCTGATCAGGCCAGCTAACACAGCATTTACCCCCTCTTGCAGATCTCGCGGAAAGATCTCATTGCCTGACTCCAACAAATGGATGCCACCTGCTCTGCAGAGAGCTCTGGCTGTCAGAAAATTATGTCAAGATGAGGAAGAAAGTGGTCCAACCCACACATCATAGCTTTACTCATTTCATGATTAACAATATGGCATGCCAAATCCAGACATCGCAGATTACCCTTGCCTCACCAAACTTGGCATGGCAAGATGGCAGACCAAATGACAGTCATCCCATGCCAGCTGCTGTGAATGAACCTTATGTCAGCAAGCACTTGAAAAATTATTGTCTTAGGGGCATAGGGGGGCAGCAGAGACTTATAACCTCTCTGTCTCCACCCTCCCTCACATAATTAGCCTGCCACAAAAGCATTAAGCACAGAAGCAACTAGTGTCTCCCTGGGGAGGTCATCAAATGCCCCCTCCCCTGCAGCACCCTTTGGCTGCTCAGGTTCAGGGACCCATTCACCTTTTAAATGGGCTGTAGTTTTCCACACACCCATACAAAATACCCTCCCTTTTTTTTCTATAACAAGTGGACTTTTGGCCCCTTCCTGAGGTGTGGTATTTATGGTAGTCCATGTGACCACCCACCAGCAGGCCCCAGGTGTAGAAATGCGGTCTCTGGACCCACCACACTTTCCCACACTCTGTTTTAGTACAACATTGCCATGGCAGCCTTGAAGCAATATACTCCCTGCTTAGTTTGGAGACTGCCGTAGCTGCAGTTTCTTTGCAGAATCTAAATGTCCTTGTTAGGTTAGGGATGAGGATATTCAGTCTTGTGCAGGGATTACATTGCTGGACCAGAACCAGAGACCTGGCTTCAGATACCATTCAGCCATGATACAAACCAAGTACCTTAAGCCATGCACTATCTCTTGGCCCAACCCTATCTTGCAGGACATTTGTGAAGATCAAACGAGTGGTGGAGAGAACCATCTACACTGCCTCAAGTTCCAAGGAAAGAAGGAAGGCAGGCAGGTTATTATAATGTGTATCAAACAGCTGGAGCATATGGCTGAAAGATATGCATCAAGAAAGTTTCTCAGCACCAATGTGAAAATTAATTAGAGTACAAAATGACCATGAGGATCAAAACCAGGTCCTTCTACTTCTCTGTCATCTCTCTTCCTTTTGTGCTAAGTCCAAGATTCATAAGCATACTGGGCTGCTGCCTTTTCCCACAGCCAATGATGGAAAAGCCTGCTGAGCACATATACCAGCTCTCCCTAGATCTTGCCCTTTATCTATATCTCTTGATCTTCTCCTAGAAGGACAAAATGGTCTGTT
The DNA here is from genome assembly GCA_030847615.1 of Gambelia wislizenii. Taxonomy (NCBI): domain Eukaryota; kingdom Metazoa; phylum Chordata; class Lepidosauria; order Squamata; family Crotaphytidae; genus Gambelia; species Gambelia wislizenii. The sequence goes on from JAUMIR010000001.1 coordinate 205,199,767, forward strand.
TTTCTTACATGTACAAAGTAGACTTAGAAAGTTCTGATATAATTGAGCCACAGATTTGAATCAATTACTGTTAATTCCAACATCAACATTACAAAGAACCAAAAGAAAATACACTTTTCTAATAATTCCTTTAAATGTAATTAGCTCTACCTGCAGAGGCAAATATTGAAACTTAATGAAATTTCTAACAGATTCCTTCAGACTGCAGAGAATTCAAAAGGGAGTGGAGAAAGCTATGAAATAATGGATACTACTTTTGAGAAACAGTCTTACAAGGTATTTCTGGCACTGGAGATTACCAATAACCTCAAAATACTTCCAATATATACAGGAACATTAAATATATATATACAGGAACATTATTTTGTTGATAAAGATCAGTTCTTTCTCTCTTTGTTTCCTCTCCCATCCAAGTCTCATACAGCAAGTAAGAAAAGTCTCTGGTCCTTCATATTCAAATGTTGTTTTTCTTCCCCCACCAAAAATATTTATTGAAATCTGGGTGCTTGTGATTTTCAGATTCTCTCACAGGCAGGAAGTGGAAACAGAAAGATAAATGACTTTTCTTTCACTGCCCCCAGTGTTATTGTTAAGATATATTGTGTGATGTTGCCTCATTATCTGTCAGTACACAAATCCAAGGAATGCATAATATGTAAACCCAAAGTAAAATGGGGGGGGGAGAATTCTCAAGACGTTTTTCAGCATCTTTGAGATTTAGATGAGGGGGGAAATGGCTTACATTTTTAGAACTGTAAAGAGCTATGACAAAAATTCCTCCTTTAAGGCAAGCTTCTCCCCAGCCTTGCTGGCTCCCTTCTCCTGTCACAAGTGCAACCAGACCAGATGGAGATCCCAAATGGACCTTAAATTCCCACAGTAAAGATAATGGTGTAACATGAAATTTTAAAGTTGGAGTTTTTTCCCCTTCTTTGTAGAAAAATATGGCTATATTAAAGTATGAACAAAGTAGACAACTTTTGGTTTGTGAGTATCAAAGCATTTTTTTTTGAGGGAGGGGGCCACCAAGAAATTCATGTCCCCCCTCCTTGGCTCTCCGGACTGATGTACTAGCTGAACCCCCCTCTCATAGGCCCTGCCCACACCCAAGCTCTCACCATATGTGGGAGACTGGAGCTCAGTGTGCCACAAGATGTGTTCTGATTCCTTAAACCAGCTTCTTGCCCTCAGACATGGTGGAGAGTACTATTATATCAACAGTACTACTGAAGTAAGAGACAACTGGCATTCCAGTCAGATTCAATATGTGGAATAGAGAAAGGGCACCATTGCGCCCTTTTGCTTCAGGGGGTGAAATTACTTTGGTTGGTCCTGTGTTTGCCTTCCAACTTGTAGACTGAACTAGAAGTGTTCATGGAAATGGCAAGTACCCTTATCACCACCCTCACTTTCATACCTCTAATTGTGAAAGGAAATAGAATGCCTCCAAGATGATCTAGTAAATAAAAGGTTTGCAGGGGAGAGGGAAAATCAGCATAAGGAGAAATGTATATTTTGGGGTAGCACTTCCCAGAAATCTCAAGGGCTTTGGGGAGTTGTCATCCAAATAAATCCACTCCTCCCCCAGTTCTGAGGGAAATGATGGCAAGTAACTGTGTTCTGTCTATATCTCTTCTCAGCAGTGGTATTAGAGAAGGAAGTAGAGATTCTCAATGAATCTGATCTCTATTAAGAACATCTCATTTCATCTGTGACTCCCAAGCTAATACGTGAATCAGAACTTAGTCATCCATCAGTTTTTTGTTTGTTTGTTTGTTTGTTTTTTACTTCTCAAGTGATTCAACAAAGATCTTGGCTCATGGGCGGAAAAATAAAAATATTTATTGAAGTGCACACTTGGAGAGAAATTTCACTTAGAAATGTATATAATGAGAGAAAATAGATTCAATAAAAGGTATTTTAAGACACAACATAGTTAAAAAGTTTATTTAAATGCAAATATTTGCACAGTCCCCCATGCAAATTAATGTGGAAATGGGACAGTGGATTTATGTGAATGCTTGTGAAAACGATATGGACAAGAAATAGAATAGTCATCCCTTTCCTACAAGGTAGGAGAAAGAGGAAATTTCCCTCTAGCCTTGCTGAAACATCATTGCAGAGTTCATAAGTTCTCCCTTGAGAATTCAGCATCAGTACGGGATCATTCTGCACACACAGTAACAACACAAAGATATTTGAAAAAGAGATCCATCAATGCAGATGTGCCACATTATATCCACAGTGAAAGCTACAGCACACATAAAGGCTCATCTATGGTGTTTGGGTAATCTAATATTTGTTTTGATTAGAAGTGAGTGGAATTTTTATGCATTTCACTCTTCTCGTTGACATTTGCATGCTCCCTTTTCGAGAACATCCAGGCAATTGGCACAACATATGAAAGTGTTCCTCTGGTTTTTGTCTAATTGCTGGACACTAATCATAGATCAGGAAACCTGTCCAATGCCTGTGGGATTGGACTCTGATGAGATGTCCAGAATAATTAGTGAGGTTAAACTCCCTATTTGTGGCATAAGACAGCCATCAGATATCCTTCTTGGATTGCCTTTGGGTTGGGAATTGAAGATACAGTACTGTCTTCAGGGTCATTTCCAGAAGGTGATGCTAGCAAATTTTTACAAGCATATATAGGCCCTTGGGGGTTAACACCATTTATCTTCTTACATCTCAGTCAAGTGAGGCAATGGAGGTTATGAACCTCTACCTTCAGTTGCTGATGACCTGGATATTCTTGCTGCCAGAACCAAGGGTGAAATGTTTGTGTAATCCTCTGCCTCATGTGTCCAAATGACCTGGAGAGCTCTGGGTGCTATGCACCTTGCCTTGGAGCAGCACCACTTGCTGCTCTGTGTCAGGCAACAAATATCTTGGAACAGACAGCCTTGACTCTCCTTAAATGGCTAAGTTTATAGTTTGAAGCTAGTAGTATGTTTGAAGTTAGGGAGCACACCACTCTTCTGTTGCAACAGCTCCATTGGCTGCCAGTTCATTTCTGGGCACAATTCAAAGTGCTGGTTTTGACATATAAAGCCCTATACAGCATGGTTCCATGTTACTTGAAGGACCACGTCTCCCTGTATGAGCCCAGTAGATCTTTAAGAGCATCTGGAGAAGCTCTTCTCTCTGTCCCACCACCTTTTCAGGTATGTTTGGTAGGAACAAGGGAGAGCTTTCTCAGTGGCTGCTCTCAGACTGTGGAACTCCCTCCCCAGAGAGGACAGGATGGCCCCATCTTTGATCTTCTTCCAGAAGCAGATTAAGACATTTTTATGCCACCAGATTTTTATGAACCAACAAGGGCTGGGCTGGTGAGGCTGTGTGAGGTGGTTTTAACATTTTATCAGGGTTTATAACAAGGTATTTTAATTTTTACTGTAATGTGTTTAACTTGTACATTGCTTAATTCCTTTTAAATGTTATATTTATAAATTGATTTTAACTTTGCACAGTTTTTACCTTGTATTGTTTTTATAATGATGTTGTTAGCCACCTTGAGTCTCATTGGTGGGAGAAAGGCAGGATAGAAATGAATAAATGAAAATGAAAAATGAAAATGTAATTATTTGATATGTATCGCCCAGATTACACACACACACACACACACACACACATACTATCTATCTATCTATCTGGGAGATAGATATACATAGCAAATAATTACATTTTCATATATATATATATATATATATATATATATATATATATTGCTCTTGGGTATGTTGCCATTTCCAGTGTGCTGACTGGCCTCTTGAGAAACATTCCAAACCAATCATAGCACTCCATTTGGCAGCCAATCACCATAGTAGGAGGAAGGAGCTGCTAAGTTAAGTTTCTTTTTCTCCCAGTGATGAGGAAGGCCAGGCAGCAGGAGGAAGAAGAGACATGAGGCAGAGGTGCTGAGAAATGGCTCTGGGTTGCTGCTGGTGAGGGATTTTGAATAGAAGGGAGGTAAGAAAGAAGAAGGCAGAAAAGAAGAGGAGAAAGTCTATTGCGATGCAGGAGAAGCAGTCAGAGCCTGGGAAAGCCTCCCCTGCCCTTGTGCATTGGACATTACAACTCCCAGAATGCCACAGACACCACAGACACCATGGTGATTGGTCAGACGGGGAGAGGGGTATTTTTCACTTCACTTCCTCCCCACACACACACACAGTGGGACTAGAGGGAGGTAACAAATGATTAAAATCAGTAGCTATTAAAAACAGCAGTAAAGCTAGATAGATACCTAGATAAGCGCTTAACAAATTGAACTGAAAAATATGAGGAAAACATTTTGGTTTCCTCCTTTTCAAGTTGCTAAGGATGAAACTGGACTGCCCTAAAGGGTAGGAACTGAAGGAGACAGAAGCTGATTATTTTATGGTTTCTATTTTCCAGTTCTTTGCTTAATCGCTTCAATATAAATATACTTAGGTTTTTTTTCATTATTTATTTATTCAAGCTTTAAATAGTCATCTAGACAATATTTCAATTCAAATAAATAAATCATTTACAAATTATTAAGGCGATTAATTAAATGCATCTAAACAGATTTTTGTTACTTAATTTCCATTAAGTCACATTATCAACTCAAAGCTAACCATAAGACCATTATTAACTCAAAAAGAAAATAGCCATAAATCCATTATCATTCTGATGCATTACTTCTTAAACTTCCATTTCCATTTCCTTTACCTCCCCCGCCTTCGACTTCCTTAGTATTATAAAGCCAAGGATTTTCTATTTTTGCTCCTTTCCTCCCACATCTTTGCTTCGAAAGAAGCTTCCTCTGATATTCCCTTGTATTTCATGCTCAACCCTTATCTATATTATCTATATTCTTATATTAACCATATTTGATTTTTTTCCTTGTAATTTGTCCTTTTCCATATTAGCTTATATTATTTAACTACAATTGAAGTTTCTCCTGCCATCTTATTTCTATTTTTCCTTTCTAATTCATACAATAACTTCTTATAAGTACCCACGTTTAACCAGGTATTCATCTATGCCTTTCCATTCTTTGTTCATTTCATCCACATTTCTTTTATTTATTATTCTTGTTAATTTATTGTTGTCTTTCATCTCTTGTATTTTCCCTAACCATTCTTCTGACTCTGGAGCTTCCTTCTTTTTCCATCTGGTTGTGATCTTTATTCTAGCAGCTGTTACTAGATACAGTAGGACTCTCCAATATTTTTGTTGTTATGTATCTTTCTAGTACTGAAGTTATATTTAACAAATACAGTTTAGGTTCCATAACGAAGTTAACCCCCAGCATCTTTTGTATTATTCCATGTATCTTTGCCCAGAAAGTTTTTATAACTGGACACGCCCACCACATATGATATAGGGATCCCACTTCTTTTTCACATCTCCAGCATTTCTTATTTTCTAATTTGTAGATTTTACTTAATCTTGCCAGTGTAAGATACCACCTGTTTACTACTTTAAAATAGTTCTCTTTGAGATCTTGATTAGCTGTGAATTTGTTTGTTCTGACCCATGCATTTTCCCATTCCTCTAACGTTATGGGGTCACCTATATCCCTTGCCCATCTTATCATGACGTCTTTTACCAGTTCTTTTTCTAGCTCTCTTTCTAACATTACTTTATATAATTTTGCAATGTTCTTCTTTCCTGTTCCCCATATTATCTTATCTATAGCATTCTGTTCTTGCATAAAACCATATTTCTTTTTGTCTTCGTCAAATCTCTCTTTTATTTGATAATATGTAAACCAATTTGTTTCCATCCCTTGTCTTTGCATTTCCTCTCTTGATTTCATACGGAATTCTGCCCCCTTCACCTGTTCTATTAAATCTTTATATCTAAACCATTCTTCTTTTTTCTTCCATTTTATTTGAAAGGCTTCTATTGGAGACAACGATAAAGGGATGGCATGATAGAATCTATGTTTTATGTATTTCCAGATCTTTATTAGTGGCCCTCTCACTGTATGGTTATAAAATTCTTTTTCTACCTTTGCTTTTTCCATATGGTTCAAGTAACCATAAGTACGCATGGGATCCACATCTCAATTTGCCACATTCCAAGTTTAGTATTTTAGTATTGTCTAATCTAATCCAACTACTGATCCAACTTATTCCACAAGCCAGATAGTATGTCTTAAGGTTGGGTAGGGCGCTTCACCCCGATCTTTCACCTCTATTAACGTTGACCATTTTATCCGTGGCTTACGGCCATTCCAAATAAAATCTTTTAAGTCTTTCGTCCATTCTGCGAACGGTTTATCATTATTCAAAATTACTAAATTCTGAAAGAGGAAAATCATCCTCGGTAAGATGTTCATTTTTACTGTTGCAATTTTCCCTAACAGCGATAAACCCATTTTTTGCCATCTCTTTAGATCTTCTTTTACTCCTTTCCATATTTTTTTATAATTGTTCTCAAATAACTCTTTATTCCTTTTACATATCCAAATTCCCAAGTATTTTGTTCTGGATTCAATTCTGCACTCCGATTTATTTTTTAATTGTAGTTCTTCTTTTTTTGATAATTTCTTGGTTATTATAACTGTTTTATTCTTGTTGATTTTAAACCCAGATACATTTCTGAATTTGTTTATATTTTGCAATAGCTTCTCTATATGTAGCAGAGGATCTTGTACTATTAGTAACAAATCATCTGCGTAGGCTAATACTTTATATTCGTTCCCTTTAAACTTCAGACCTGGTATTAGTTTATCTTCTCTAATTTGTTTGCTAATCACTTCTATAGCTAGAATGAAAAGAAGGGGGGAAAGCGGACAGCCCTGTCTCATTCCTTTCTGTATATTGATTATCTTTGATCTTTCCCCGTTTACTATTATGTTTGCTTTTTGTTTACTATAGATCTGATCAATGCTGTCACAGAATTCATGACCCACTCCAATCTCTTCAATTACTCCCTTCATAAAAGGCCATGTGAGGTTGTCGAAAGCCTTTTCGGCATCTGCGAATACTAAAGCTGCTTTTTTATCATTTTTTTTTTTTTTTGTAGTATTCTAATATGTTTAGAACTGTTCTTATGTTGTCTGACATTGATCTTCTGGGGAGAAATCCTTTTTGGTCTGAGTGGACGAAGTCTGCTAATACCCATTTTAGTCTGTTAGCCAATATCATTGCGTATATCTTATAATCTGAATTTAGTAAAGAGATTGGGTGGTAATTCCTGACATCTGATGTGTCCTTTCCTTCTTTTGGAATCAAAATTATTTCCGCTCTTTCCCATGACTCAGGGGTACCTTCTTCTGTGATCTTTGTAAACCCTTCATGTATGTGAGAAATAATCTCTTCTTCAAATGTCTTATAAAATTCTGCAGTAAAACCATTGGGGCCTGGAGCTTTCCCCACCTTCATTTCTCTTATAGCCTGCGATATTTCTTGTATAAATATACTTAGTTTTATAGAATAATGTCATGTTTCTGGGATCCAGCACTAACTTGGCAGAAAACTGCAGTTGGTTTGCTTTTTTATCTCATGTCTTGTATGAGATTTCATATATACGGTTGTTCCTTCCTATTTGCTGGGTTTTGGTTCCAAGACCCCCATGGATACCAAAATCTGTGAATACTCAAGTCCCATTATATGCAATGGCATAGCAAAATGGTGTCCCTTATATAAGATGGCAAAATCAAGGTTTGCCTTTTGGATTATTATTTTTTTAAAGAATATTTTCAAGCCGTGAATACTTAAATCTATGGATAGCAAATCTGTGGATATGGAGGGACTACTGTATATACAGTATATTAATGATAAGTTTCATTTGTGTGTGTGTTTGTGTGTGAGAACTTAGCAGAAAACTGCAGGGTGTGGGCTTTGCTCATGGTGGAAAATGAAGAAAGACCCCAGGTGCTGCAAACTATAATTCGGAGGAGGAAATGGCAAAACCACCTGAGGCGTCCTTGTTTGTTTGTTTTTTGCCTTAAAAACCCTAGGACATTCATGAGCCCCCCCCCCTCTGGCTTTTCTTCGCAAACGAAGATTCAGGAAGGACTCATCCTGCACTTTCTGCAAGTGCGCTGATGACTAAAAAGGCCAATCCGAGATAAACACATCCGGTTGCAGAAAGCACAGCAGAAGGTCTCCTTGGGTGATGTTTTTGGGTTGTGATTCTTTCTGCGTTGTTATTTCTCTTCAAGACTTGTTTGGCATGAGTTCTCAAATAAGGCTGCAGCATTGTGGATAGTGTGTCTCCATGCCTCCCGATGTGAGGCCAGGGCAGACCATTGTTGGTGATAAATTTGGCCGAGCCTGAGATGGTGTTTCAGGGAGTCCTTGTATCACTTTTTTGGAGCGCCCCTCTTACGCTGACCTGTGGCGAGTTCACCGTAGAGTACTATTTTTGGGAGGCGATGGTCCTCCACCCTAGAAACGTGCCCTGCCCAGCGCAGCTGTGTTCTCAATATCATGGCCTCAATACTGGTGATCCCTGCTTACTCAAGGACAGCAACATTCATCACATAGTCCAGTGTATATTTAGGATTGTGCGTAGACAGCGCTGATGAAAGCACTTGAGCAGTCATAGGTGGTGGCGATAGGTGACCCATGTTTCAGATCCATAAAGGAGGATAGACAGTACAATGGCTCTATACACACTGATTTTTGTGCTTTGCCTCAGGTGTTTATTGCTCCAGACTCTTTTGTGAAGTCTTCCAAATGCAGTATATGCCTTTGCTAATCTGTGATCGATCTCTTTGTCAATGAGTCCACAGACAACTTGAAGACCCACACACACATATGGAGTTAAAACCATTTAAACGTTAATTAAAAGATAGCATATAAAAAGACATCAAAGTCATAGGGTTGCCAGAACTGAAATCCTCTGTTCTTATGTTGACTCTCATCCAAGTACTAACCAGAGGTGACGCTTGTAGTGCTTCTGTCTGCCATCTTTTTGAGAATGAGTCTCAAGGAGACACAGTTAGAAGAAACCCTTACTTGCACTGAAGTAATGTAAAATTTAAAATATCCTATCACTGTGTATGTTACGCTGGGTACAGCTAGTGTGTGTGTGTGTGTGTGTGTGTGTGTAATACAAAACATCTTGAATTACTCTTTTTGCACAGAACACCTTGAACCATATGGACAACATGCAGCTCAACTTCTATTTTCTTTCTTCCAGTCTCAAGGAGCGGATGGAACCCACCTGGAACCCAGGCATCTGGAGGCACTTCTGGGATGGATGAATAAGCTGAATCGGAACCCAAATAAGGGAGAAGTGTTGTGTGCCAGAAAATCGTCTGATCTGGGTGGGTCGATCCTGGTTAGGACTGTACCTCCACTATAAGGGGCCGGGCACATTGTAGCTCCTGGGTTCTCTAATTTAGGCATTTTTCTCTCCACACAAGGAACAATAGCATGGAGAATCAGTAACCTACTTGGCTTCATGGCTGAGTGAGGACTTGGACTCCAATTTCCCAATGCTTAGTCTGGCTTCCAAGCATTAAAAGTTTATATACATTGGCTGGTTATCTGTTGATCACCTATTTTAGAGAGTGGGGGAGTGAAGGCCTTTTTAAAATCAATTGATCTACTTACCATGTGTCATTATAGTTATTAACACAAAAAGTAGCTGTGAGGATCAGTAAGTAAAAATATTTAGACAGTAGGCAGTTTGGTTACCTTGGTTTCAATAGGAGTAAAATCCATTCAATGTGAAGTACTTCTTGCCTGCATTGTGGATCAAACTGTTTGCCTGCAGAATACTTAAATGGAGGCATTATTTCAATGCAGCTTTGATTTTTTTGTTTCCAAACTGCAATTGTGAAAGCTGATTCCCCCAGCCTCTGACAGTTTTTTCATGAGATTTTTCCCCCTTTCCAATCTTAAACTTCAAGCTAATTCAATTTATCTTGTCCATTTTACTCAAACAACTAAAACAGATCTATGGTAAATTAATGTGATATAGATAATTTGGAATGCAGTGCAAGAATTCAATGCACACCAGCACTACTGTATTACCTAAGGATGTAAGATTTTAATTTAAAAAGTTAAAGGTTCATAAATCACATTCTATCTACACTTGTCAGTGTTTCTGACAACCTATTTTAACATCTGGGATTATTTCCTCCTTTATCAGATGAGAAAGATTTCAGTTTAACTCCACCTTACCCTGAAAGTTAGAAGGCAGGGAGGTTGGGGTGTGCCAAGCTTGGTCCATTATTTCTGTCCATTAAATTCGGCAAAATCCTGCTTTTCAGTCCCATGTTCTTGAATAATCATGGAAAGTGGATGAAGTATCTTGGATATTCTTGCTTTTAGGGAATGCAGATAGAAAACATATCCATGCTGATAGGGAGCTGGTAATCTTAAATAATGTCTTCCCCTCTGTCAGACCTGTAGGCCACTATAATCTTCAGTGGAAGCCCAGCTCTCCATTCTACTGCCTGCAAATTTTTGCTGAGTGCCAACATAGAGATGGGCTTATTCTGATGGCTGTCACACTCTGGAGAAAGAATAGAAAGACATTTCATTGGTCTTTACAAATGTAGCATTTTTGCATCTCCCCTAAGATTTACAAGAAAATGTATAGCTCCTATCCTGAGCCTTCACACATTTGTGATGTTTAAAGTGAAGTACCAAGAAATAAAGTTTACATTGTGTATGACCAAAATGTAGGTAATTGGGGAAAATAAGCAGAAGTATTCTGTAGTCTTCTCATTGCTTTCCTTGATCTTCCAAGGGGGGGGGCAATTGCTTAAATTAGAATGTTTTTTTACAAATAGATTACAAATTGGGTAAAACTTTGAATTTAATTGATGGATAAAAGTGATTTCAAAACTGATGAGAATGTTAAATATCTAGGTATTACTATGACAAATATGAATTGTATGTTGTTTCCAAATAATTATGTTAATACATGGGATGAAATTAAGAAGGATATGTTCAGATGGAAGACACTAAACTTGTCATTGTTGGGGAGAATTTCTGTGATAAAAATGAATGTTTCATCTAGAATAATGTTTCTATTTTAGACCAGCCCTGTTTTGGCAATGGATGTACATTTTAAGCAATGACAAAAAAAGATTGAAGTTTATCCAGAACGTATAAAGGTGTACCTAATGTATGTTGGAAATGTGAACAACATGAAGGTATATTTTATCATGTGTGGTGGACATGTGAAAAATCTTTTTAAAATGGATTCAAATGCAGTAGCACCCCTGTATCCGCAGGGGATTGGTTCCGGGGATCCCCGTGGATAATGAAAACCATGTATAAAAGTGAACATCCTGCAATGAGGGGGGAAAGAGTTATGAAGGAGAAGTAGGGAGGAAGGGAGGTAAGCAGGAAGAGGAAAAAGAAAGGAAGGCAGCTTGTGGGTTCCTACCATGGAGAAAGGGTAAGGTGGATGGGAGAGGAGGAAACCAGGCTGGAGGAAGGTGGGGGGAAGATGAGTTCTCTTCTCCTCCCTCCCTCCCTCCCTCCCCCAACTGTCCTCCCACCTCTGCCGCACTGCCCCATGGGGAAGGGAGAAGGGAGGTGAGTTCTTCTCCTACCTCCCTCCCCATCCACCCCCGCCACCTCTGTCACCACTGCCAGAGCCTTCATGGGGAAGGGAGAAGGAAGACAAGCTCTCCTCCTCTCTCCCTTCCCCACCCACCCCTGTCACCCCACCACCACTGCTGGAACCCTCATGGGGAAGGGAGAAGGGAGGCAGTTCTCCACCTCCCTCCCTTCCCCATTTGCCCCCTCACTGCCACTTCCAGAACACTTGTGGAGGCATGCTCTCCTCCTCCTTCCCTTCCCTGTCCACTCCTTGCCACCTCTGCCGCCACCTCCAAAACCCCTGTGTGGAAGGGAGAAGGGAGGTGAGCTGTCCTCCCTCCCTTCTCCATCCACGTCCTGCCATCACCAACTATGGATAACTGAATCAGCAGATGGCAAATCAGCAGATATGGGGGTGCTACTGTACACACATTGATGCAGAGGATTTTAAATATTAATATCCAATATAAAACTGGAACTTTTTCTTCTGGAATTAATGGACATACAGCTGGAAAAGAGTCAGGGAAGATTACTTATAAAAATAATAATAATAAAATTTATTTATACCCCGCCCCTCTGTTAAAACAATTGGGGCAGCTTACAAAAATTAAAATACAATACAGATAAAAATCCCTAAACACCTCCCACCCCCACCCTCCCCCATAAAAAATATTAAACAAATGTAAATTAAAAGCAACGGTCTAAAATCACCTTTAAAAACAATAAATAGCCAGCGGAATAAAAGAAGCCAGGATCCCCTGAGGCCGGGATCTAATTCGGAAAGGCCTGCCGAAAGAGATCCGTCTTTAGTGCTTTTTTAAAGCTACTCAGGCTTGTCATCTGACGGATCTCATTTGGCAGGTCATTCCACAATTTGGGGGCGATTACCGAAAAGGCCCTCTGGGAGGTTGCAGACAGCCTAGATTTTTGTGGCTGAAGCAAATTCCTCCCAGACAACCGGAGTGCACGGGGGGGATTATATGGGAGGAGGCAGTTCCGGAGATAAGTTGGACCCAAGCCATTTAGGGCTTTAAAGGTAATAACCAACACCTTATACTGGGCCCGGAAACTGATAGGCAGCCAGTGGAGAGATCTTAATCCTGGAGTTATATGCTCTCTCTGAGATGTTCCCGAGACCACCCTGGCTGCCATATTTTGTACCAACTGAAGTTTCTGGAACAAGCATGAGGACAGCCCCATGTAGAGCACATTGCAGAAATCTAGACAAGAGGTTACCAGCGCGTGCACCACAGTTTTGAGGTCCTTTACTTCCAGGAAATGGAGCAGCTGGCGTATCAGCCAAAGCTGATAACAGGCGCTCCTGACTGTCGCATTCACCTGACTCGTCATCTGAAGCGATGAATCAAGGAGCACCCCCAGACTGCGAACACAGTCCTTAATGGAGAGTGTGACCCCATCCAGGACTGGAGGTTGCAAGCCATCTCCTGGTTTTGGGGCCGCTACCGTGAGCACCTCCGTTTTGTCTGCATTTAATCTCAATCTGTTTTTCCTCATCCAGCCCATTACTGCTTTAAGACAGTCATTAAGAGGAGAGACGCCATTGGAATTTGAGGCCGACGATTGGAACAAGGAGAAATACATCTGGGTGTCATCAGCGTACTGATAACAGCCAGCCCCATAACTCCAAATAATCTCACCCAGTGGCTTCATATACATGTTAAACAGCATCAGAGACGGGATGGCACCCTGCGGAACACCACAAGTAAGCTCCTTTCTGCTGGAGCAACTGTCCCCGAGCAACACCCACTGGGACCTGCCCGAGAGGAAGGACCGGAACCACTGGAGCGCAGTGCCTCCAATTCCTAACCCTCTCAGGCGATCCAAGAGGATGCTATGATCTATCGTATCGAAAGCCGCTGAGATGTCTAAAAGCACCAAAAGGGTCACATTACCCCTGTCGGTGCTTAGATGCAGGTCATTGGTTAAGGCAGCCATGGCAGTCTCAACTCCAAATCCTGTCCTGCCAGTTTGAAATGGGTCTAGATAATCGGTTTCATCCAAGACCACTTGGAGTTGAAGCACAACTGCCCTCTCAATCACTTTGCTCAAGAATGGTAACATAGAAACCAGCCTATAGTTGTTCATGTCCAGGGGGTCAAGGGAAGATTTTTTCAGGAGCGGCCTAACGGCCACTTCATTTATCCAAGATGGAACACACCCTTCTCTGAGGGATGCATTGATGATGTCCTTAAGGAACACCATCAAGGCAGTCCCCCCCTGGATGGCCAGCCATGAAGGACAAGGATCGAGAGGGCAGGTCGTCTTCTTCACCCTACCAAGTAGCTTGTCCACGTCCTCCGTACTGATGGATTGAAATTCATCCAGTAAACTTACATCAACGGAGTTGCTGGACACCTTGTCAATTGTTTCTGTCAAATTACTGGCATCTAAGTTGGCTCTTATCCGAGAGATTTTATCTGCAAAGAAATTGTTAAACGCATCACAGCAGGCTGTCGTTGGGTTAAGCAATGGGTTCTGCGCAGGAATAACCTGCGTCATCTCCCTTACCACCTTAAACAGCTCTGCTGTACGGGATTCTGCAGACACAATACGTGCAGAGGAGAAGGATATCTGTGCTGCACGTATTGCCTCTCGATAGGACCAAAGAAAGTTCCTATGACGAGTCCTGTTGGATAACAGTTGAGTTTTCCGCCAGTTGCGCTCTAGTTGTTGTCCAACCCGCTTCATTTTCCTAAGCTCTGTTGTATACCATGGCTTACGGTTTGGAGCAGGTTGGAAAGGACGCTTTGGAGTGATGGTGTCGATAGCCTTGATAATGTCGGTGTTCCAGGTATTAACCGAAGCTTCAACAGGATCACCGGCATTACCAACCATTAAACCCTCCAAGGCTTTCTGGAATCCTCTTGGTTCCATTAGCCTTCGAGGGTGGACCATTTTAATGGGTCCACCACCCCCGGTGGGGCAGGAAAAGACTCTTAGTTCAGTCTTGACCAGGAAATGATCCTTCCATGATAATGCGGTGATTTTTATAACCTCCGCCCACGGATATTCCTGCTCTGTACTAACGACCGCATCGAGGGTATGACCCGCACAATGTGTGGGCCCGATGACCATTTGGGATAGGCCCATGTTTGTCATGGTTTCCATGAACTCCCAAGCCGCACCAGTCAGATTTGTCAAGCTGGTCTCGAGTGGAATGTTGAAGTCACCCAAAACTAAAAGTCTGGGCGACTCCAACAGCAGCTCTGAGACAAGCTGTGTCAGCTCAGTAGGGAGTCTGCTAGACAACGGAGTGGTCGGTATGCTAGCAAAATCCCCAAACTATCCCTGGTCCTCAGGCTAAGGTACATACACTCAAAGTGGGCTGTATTTCGGACAGGTGTCCTGGTCAAGGTCAGATTGTTCTTATAAACCAGAGCCACTCCGCCCGCCTGCCCACTTCCCCTCACCTGCTCACTGACAGAATACCCAGCTGGGACAGCCTGCACCCAGGTGACAGCGCTATCCTCTCCCAGCCAGGTTTCTGTGAAGCAAGCCAGGTCGGCATCCTCATCCAAGAGAAGATCGTAAATAATATGAGTCTTATTCTTCACCGACCTGGCATTGCAGAGGAGCAAAGTAAGGTTCTGTGGAATGGTTGGTACGCTCTCCAATCCATTCCGGGAAACAGGGTGAACTGAAGGTGGGATAGCTAACAAACAGCGATCCCGCCTTCTTTCGTAACATCAGTTCACTCTGTTCCGACCATACCTCCCTTTCCCCAGCACAACTCCAATTTCTTCCCCCACTCCATTCCCAGCCTCAGCTGACTCCAACTGCAGGCTTAGAGTCCTTCTGGCTGCTGGCTGGTGTTCCTGAGGGGTGTGGGCCATGCCCCCTCCCCCTGCTGCCTCGCTGCCCAGAAGTCCTCAGGGCCCCACTACAGCCTCCTGGCCTGGTGGAATGGGGTGATAGGCTGCTGCAGACTGGAGAACCTCTGGCTTGCTTCAATATATCACTATATATTGATATACTTCAATATATCACTATGGCTGCAAGATTGTTGTTGGAGCTTCGTGAAGATCGTAGAGCTCTAATGGGCCCATAAAGGAGGATTCTCAGTTCCAATCCTAAGAATTCCTAGACACTTTAGCCTAAATCCAGTGTCATGCCCCCTTGCATCCTGTAGTCCTCAGGTCTCCACAGCCATCCCGACCAGGGTTGGGGGGTGTTTAGGGAGTTATACATATCTCTCTTCTGCTGGATTTGCTCACCTTCTAGATTATGCCAGTTCTGGCTCATGGACACATACAAGAGTTTTATCTAGTTCTTCTTTCTCTGTATTTATTTTAACAAGCTTAGTTCATATGGTCAACCCTTCTTATAAACTGCTAATTCATATTACATGAGTGTCTATATAAAGGGGGGACTACAGACAATGGGTCACATGTGGCCCCAAGATTATTTTTGTAGTCTCCAGGATCCCCATCATCCTCCCATTTTAGGATATTACATCATGCCCCCACAACCCTTTTAGGCTGAGGTGAAACCTCTTTCTCAAAATCAGAAGTGACTTCCAGTTCACTCCCTGTCAGGGGCCCAAAACATCTCACCCATGGCCTGCCTGATTTGATTTATTTTAGGTAGCTATTATATGCTGAGGAGGATTAGACATGAAAGATATACATTTCTTGAGAATGTTCTTGAGCACCTTTTGATCTCCTGATAATGATGGCCCTCCCTAGGCATTCTATAAAAGGTTAACATATTGCATTAGGGGGTTGCTGTCCCTACAACCTGTGCCATCACTTTTCAAGTGAAAAGTGATACATTTGAACAAGAGAGCTTCCTCTGCACAAAAAGGCACTCCACAAGGGTCAGAATCCTAGAAGATCAGTGTTTAGAATGATATTGTGCACCTCCAGATGTATCAGAGGTTCCTCACTTCAGATTCATTACTTTCCATGCCATGCCACAAAAGAGGCCATATCGAGTTAATCATTTTAAAGAACCTCTTAGACAGCTTGCTCGCTTGCCCCTCCATATCCATGGAGCTAATATCCATCATTTCAGTTACCCATGGCTAAAAAAAAAAGGGACAGGTAACATAGAGTTGCACTGGAAAATGCCTAGAGATGTATCCTCTCTAGGAATTGCTAGGTCCTCCAATGGACCTCTATGGTATGTTTGTACCAGAACTCTAATAGGGTTTCTATTATCCATGGTTTATAGTATCTGAGGTAAGTTAGGGATCCAAACCCCTGTTGATAGTGGGGGGGGGGGAGGAAACTTTGCAGTTAAAAAATTCAATATGCTAGAATAGAAATAAAATAAGAATTAACACTTCTGTTTCTTATTCGTAATTGTAGGGCAAGGAATTGTGGAAATAACCTCACTGAATAAAGAAAACAGAATAATGAATAGGATGTTAAGGGGAAACCAAATATAATATGAAAAACTGGTTTTGGTTTGTTGTTCTTGATTTACAGACCTGAGCCACTTTGTCTTTTGTTTGCTGTATATTGCAGTAATATTAGAGGTAATAAATAGTATGACAGGTACTGGGAACAGATTTCACAAATGGAACCACAATTAATTAGGAATTATTTGTGGAATAAAAATTATTTTCCACATCCTGAAACTCAGGGCTAGTCTACACTGGCCAGAATACTTCACATTCTGGCTGGAATATTCCAGCCCTGGGCCTGCAGCATTTCCCCCATTACCTGCCCTTTCATTATAGCAATGGAGGGGTGTCTGCACACCCATGGCCTGCATGCAAACTGGCACTTATCTATCCCATGCCAGTCATGTCTTCTGGAATCAAGAATGAGGTGCCTGGCCATGGTCACACAGCTGGGCACCTTGCAGTGACCTTAGCAGATGCAACACAGACAACCTGATGAGAAAATAGCTGTAGCAGGTACCACATGGGCTGCATGTGTGGACACCCCCCCCTTGTGGTAATGGAACTCGCAGTTTTCTCCAGAAGAACCATAGCAAATAATGAGTTTTTTTTTTTTTAACCATATGTCTGTTCTGTCTCTTTAAGGGACATTTTCCCCAGATTCTTGTTGGAACTGCCCAGACATTGGACTAGGATTGAGGCAAATCCCCTGCACTGACCAGAATGCTGGGCATGAGAATGGGGGGAGGTTTTTTCATTTGGCCAATGTAGACAAGGCCTCAGTCCCTGTTCCACATTAGGTTGCTTGGATGTTTCCAGTCCCTTCTGCTTCCACACTATGCACACACAACATAAGAGGAGGAAACTCAAGTAGATGTACATTTGGAAAAGCTAGTGATGTACTTCAAATCATATAGTTCTGTTGCGGCAGGATGTGAAATCACACCAACAGTTATTTATTCTCCAGATTAAAATGTCATGTCCATTAACCATAGAGTGCATAGTTTCCAAATATGTATTGTTGCATATAGAGTATTAATAGAAGACATTCTGGGTTGAGGGATACATTTCACTGATACCTATCATCAGTCTGCAATATGAATATGGAAACCTAGAAATCCATATGGCTAATTGGTATATTTTTTGCTGTTATTCTCCACAGTTAGTGTGGAAGACTTTACCACACTCTCTTGGTTTTGCCTTGTAAAAGGCATGTGGTCAATGGCAGGCATGTGTGATCTCATAACAAAAATAAATGTAAGTGCCAATTCTTATTTTGAAACAACTTCCTGAAAATATGCTGAAATAAGTATAAAGAAATTACAGTGTGAATTTGGGACATAGTGACTGCTTTTGGACTATGATACATCTAGACAATTCTGGAAATAAGTTGTTTGTTTCAAAACATGTCCACTTAAGCACTTCTATTTTCCCACAAATGATTGTGGTATAATAGGTAGCACAAGAGCATTGGGAACACTTCAAGAACTCTGTTACACTGTCTTAACAATTCTCCTAGAGAAATCATAAGGACATTTCTGCATTTACTACCAGTATTTAATCTACCAAATTCAATTAATACAGTAGCCATTATTGTGCGATTTTTCTTCTTTTTATTTTACAAGCCAATAAATGTTAACCTAAGATTTATTACTTGGAGAAATGCAATCAATGTGGCATCTTATTTTTGCATAATATTGTAGTTGTCTGTGTTTGAAAGGATAATGGGGAAAAGTATTAAAAGGGTAATATCAGCAACTGTCAGCATGATGTCCTTTTTAGTCATGCAGATTTACCTAAGCTAGAACTCTTCACAAGAGAAAAAAGGGGTAAGATCATAAATGGGATAAAATAGTGGTGAAGAAACCCATTATTTGCTATTTTTTCCTGGTCTACACAATAAAAGCAAGGAGAAGCCAATGAAATTAACAAAAAAGATTCTTCGTACTAAATAATGCAGTATCTCTGCACAGAACAGAGTTTGCTCAGTCAAAAACATCCAAAATCCTGCATAATCAAAATAACACAAAATCCAAATTCATCATAGCAATGAGGTGGTTATAATTGTAGATGAGCCATTTTATGATTCATCTCCCTCCCTCCTTCCATTTGCTTTTATTATACCAAGGAACGTTACAGCCATAATGTGATATGGGATACCTGAAAATCCACCTGTAACTTGTGTTGTAGAATAGCTGGACATATGGATATGACTTTACTGAATTAAAGGTGATTTTCTGCAGGTACCAGTACAACTTCCATGCTTCACTGAAACTCTTTGTTTCATATGGCATACGTACTATGCAACCTCCCATAATAGCCTTTGTCATCTTTAAATTTAATTGACCTTAGCTTGATTCAAGCACCCCAACGGTGTCAAGGATAGCAGCTCAACTGTTCATTAAATATGTTACAATTTTTGGATTACATTTGCTCTATCATTATCCATTAGCACTCCCTCTATTCTATTTCCCATTTCTGTGTTCTGTGAGACTTATTCCACCATCACCACCCCCTTTAATATCAACATTTTATTGAAGTGGATTAATTCTGTCCTTTGAATGGCAGCACTATCAACAGTATGTGCTGTCTTTAGATAAGGACTACATGTAAAGAGAGATCCTTTAATGAAAGGAAAACAACTTTTCATGTTCCACTGAACAACAAAATATGCATCCGTCTCTCTTTTGTGTTTGATTATAATTTTTTTTTCCTGTGTATGTTTTTTTTAAAAAAAAAAAGATAAAGCCTTCTGGCAATACATCAAACCTTCCTGCTTGGTTTCACTCTAACAACTCCAAACTGAATACTCTTTTACAACTTACTCAGAACATTGCTCTTTCAAATGTCCTTAGGTTTTCCTCCAGGCAATGGCAGCTATAGTCTATGCTGAAGTATTTGTTGCTGCAGATAATACACCATCAAATAGAGAAATTCTTTTAAACTCAACATCAATTGTGAAGGTAGCACCATTAATACAGGGATTTTATGTATTTCTTTCTTTCTTTCCTTAAAAACACACACACACAACTTATTTTCCCCCATGCTCTCTATCACAATGTAAATCAAACTTCTGGGAAAGTATGACAGATAGCATTATTGTGACTCCAAAATAGAGCTTTTTAATTTGCATACATGCAAAATGATGGCTGTTGCATAGCCAAGATAAGACCACCCAACCAATATGGGAAAATGCCCCAGGATATAACTCTCACTATTTTAATCATTTTTCCTAAGCAATATTTCAGATATAAAATGTAAAATTCAAGGCAGGTTAAGAGTGTGGTGTGGCTTTACATAGAAAATCAACATTCTTTACAACCTAACATTAAGAATATTTTGGATCATAACTCCCCTCCCCCATGCATGCTAGAACATAAAAACATTCTTGCTAGATCAGAGAAAGGCCTATAAAATCCAGCCTTCTGCTCCAGAAAAAGTCAAGATTTCCAGCCAGACCAGTAGCTTACACTTGGTGCGGATGGTCCAATGCATTGCACACAGACTCGGAGAAATAAAGAGACCACACACAGCATATGGGGTAAAATAAAATATTCTTTATTTAAAACCTTTCCTATTTATTTCCCTTAATTCTTCAGCGGGGGGAGGCAACCTAGTGTGGGAGCAGCTGAGGCAGATCGTCCCTCCCGGACTTATGCCCCCAGCTTCCCCGGGCGAACACCAAAGCCCTGTTGAGAAACTCCACAAGGTGGGGTTGCTCTCCAGCCGGCCCGTGCTTTGGAAGGTTAACCCGAAAGTCCCTCACCCAATCCCTACAGATTAAGGTGAGGGAATTATCCTTCAGGCCAACCCCAAGGTAGATCTCGTTCCGTTCTCCCAGACCCTACAATCTAGGGAGACCCTTCCAGAGACCGTCCCTTCACCGAAATCGGTGCCATAGGTGCCCACCGTAATCTACGCCTCCCCCCTTTACCGCCAATATAAGGGGCAAGCATCCGCTTCGTCCCTTATTCCCCCACTAGTCGACCAACAGGTCCCTCAACCCCCGCTGAAGATCACCAAGAAAAATTAAATTGCCCGTATCCGAGAGGTGTACGCCATCTGCTCTGTAGAGCTCCGGCCTCTCGAAGACTATCTGAGGATGTGCCAAATAAAATCCCCCCTTTTCCTTCATAAACCTAGCCATTTGCCGATTGACCTTCCGCCTGGCTCTGTCAATCAACCGGGGGTTCCCCTCCCCACGCCACAGCTGTCTGGGCAAAATGGCCGACCACATGATATAGACGGAAGGCCACTTGGACCAAATAACGTCTAAATCATGTGATGCCTGAATTACCAAGGCTTTACCCTTCAGCAAGCCCAAATCATTTCCTCCCAAATGGAGGATCAATATGTCTGGCGGAGCCCCCCAGTACTCCCCAAACAAACATTGCAGCAGACCATGCCACCGTAGGCCCCTCTTCCCCAACCATTCAATCGTCACCCCATCTCCCAGGCTAAGGTGAGGTCCGAAATGACTCAACCGGGCCTGCCGGGCCGCCCAGTAGACCATACTGTGGCCGCAGATCAGCGCCCGGCGTCTCACCCTCAGAAGTCTAAGACCTGGAAGACACAAGGGGAAGAAAAGAGGTTAGTACGTTAACGGACGGATGTACCTCCGATACGCGGAGGATCGCCATCTCCCAATCCGTTGAATCGCCGCAGGTGGCATTCCCAAGGCTGCTGCCGTGGATGCTGCGCCAATCCGGAAGGAGTGCGTCCCGAACCGTACTCCTGTCAGTCCAAGTCGCTCCAATGCCTTGGAGGTAACTGCCCAAAACTGATACCTGGTCAAAGGAGCCCGGTCTGCATGAATGAAGAACGGGCCCGGGCAAGGACCCCGTGCATGAAGATATTCCTGTAATGCAAAAACTGGACAGATATTTTGGTCAGAACACCGGGTCAGCGTGGACGTTTTTCCTTTTCCCCTTTGGTCAGTCTTAGAAAAGCGCAACGTAAATTGGACCTCCTGGTCTGACACTACCAAATCCCTCAGCTCTAAAGCCCTCCCTGAGGTATCCAATCTGGATGCCAATACCAACTCGCTCACCCGCAGTGCCCCGAAGAAAGCCATCAGGGCCGCTGCATGGAAAAGCCGCACCTCATAAGGAGATGAACATATCAGGCCCCATACCCCGCGTAAACCCTTCAAAACCTCTGGGGAGAGGGGGGTTCGAGTGTCCGCCCGTTTCCCACGCTCCCTAGTCCATCCCTCAAGGGCCTTTCTAACGCGAAAATCGCCCGTATGGTCAACGGCTCCCTGAGCCTTCAACCAAAAAGCCAAGGCAGCCAGCCGGCTCCTGATGGACTGCGGGGCAAGGCCCCGTCGTCGCAAGAAAATACAATAATGCAGCAATTGTTTCACTGGAATCTCAAACCCTTGTGGTAGCCCCTCCTGTTCCCGAAATTGATAAAACTCATTAACTGCCCTGGCATAACCTTTTCTAGTACTGGCCGCCACAGACATACCTAGGGCCTTCCATATTTCGGGCTCCCAATCCTCCACAGGCCCTCTGGCATCCTGTCGCCCTCCTGTTGCGCGTCTGGAGCCAGCTCTTTGAAGCGCTCCATCTGCATGCGGGAAAGAGCGTCAGCAATCTCATTGTTCACGCCCGCCACATGCCGTGCAACGAACAAGATATTATGTCTAAGGCAGTTCAAGGTAAAAGCCCTAACTAACCGCAAGACCCGGGGGGACCTGGATGTAAGCGTGTTTATAACCTGTACCGTTGCTGCGTTGTCGCACCAAAAATGAATGGTGGAGTTAGCTAACTCCTTATGTCAAATTGTTACCGCCACCAGAATTGGAAAAAATTCTAAAAATGTCATATCCTTGGTGATGTCAGTTCCCATCCAGTTGTCAGGCCATCTGCTAGCGCACCAACGTCCGCCAAAATAAATGCCAAATCCAACGGATCCAGCCGCATCTGACGCAATTTGCAGAGCCCCCTGTAATTTCCTTTCCTCCCGCCAGAAAGAGACACCGTTGAACTGACTCAGAAAATTTAACCACACCTCCAGATCCTCCCGAATCTCATTAGTAATTCAAATTTTATGATAGGGCTGCTGAATCCCCACAACGGCATCACATAACCGGCGGAGGAAAGCCCTCCCCGGGGCTACTACTTTACAGGCAAAATTCAAGTGGCCAATGAGCACCTGAAATTCCCTCAGGGTTGCTTTCCGCCTCCCCATGAACCAACTAAGCCTGTCCCTCAGATCCCTGAGTTTTGCATCCGGCAAGCGGCATTGCTGATTGACCGAGTCAATCTCAATGCCCAAAAAAATCAACTGCTGAGAAGGGCCCTCCGTTTTCTCCGGAGCCAGGGGAACTCCCAGTTCCCCTGCCATCAGTTCAAACTGGGACAACAAATATTTGCATATGCCAGAGCCAAATTCCCCTATCAAAAGAAAGTCGTCCAAATAGTGCCCTACACCCCCCATCCCAGTCCTGACTCTCAATGCCCATTCCAAAAAGGTACTAAAGGTTTTGAATGCATTACACGATACCGAGCAGCCCATAGGTAAGGCGCGATCCATATAGTATCGTCCATCAAACTGAAATCCCAGGAGCTCGAAGTCCTGGGGGTGGACGGGCAGTAGCCGAAATGCCGACTTGATGTCGCACTTAGCCATTTCGGCACCGGCCCCATGCCTACGCACCTCACGTATGGCCGCGTCAAATGACGTGTAACACACTGTACAAAGTTCAGACGGAATGGAGTCATTAACTGACTCCCCCTTTGGGTACGACAAATGGTGGATGAGCCGAAACTCACCCGGAGTCTTTTTAGGTACAATGCCCAAAGGGGAGACTCTAAGATTGGGTGTTGGGGGAACAGAAAAAGGGCCAATCACTCTACCTTCCAAAACTTCCTTTTGAATTTTACTTCTAACTATGTGTTCATTTCCTTTCACTGACTGGAGATTACGGGCCCTGAAAGGGCGCCTAGGCCCTTCATAAGGTATCCTAAAGCCAAATTGAAAGCCTTGCAACAGGTAGACGGCCGCACACCTGTCAGGATATGCGGCCAACCACCTATCAAGCACGTCCAATTTAATTGGACTGGGTCCCTTTTTGAGTCTGTGTGGAAGATCCCCCTCCTCGGCTTGCCCCCTGGCCGCCTCTAGACCCTCGAAACGGTCCCTTACCTCTCGGACAATTCCGAAAGGAATGGGAAGCCCCACAGATGGAGCACTCATGGCTGAATCTGCAGGGCTTCCTAGTACATGACCCATGAGAACTAAATTCCCAACATAGCATCTTCTGGCCAGGGCTAGAGGTCAGAGAAAGTTTTTGTCCAATTGAGGGAGCTGCCTTCAGCAGATGCCCACTGTGTGTCCTCTCCCCCTGAATCGGTCGTGCTGGAGTCATGAGCTGCATCCAAAGCTGTGGGTGCATCATGTCCCAGCGGAGAGTGGGGTAAATTGCGGCCCACATGCGAAAAGCCTCATCATACAGTAGCCATGCAGGGCCGCAAAATCCATGTATGCCCTATGTATTATATCAATATACTGCAATAGGGCGGCCGCACGATGAGGCTGAGCCTTAACCACCACTCCAGCAAAGATCAAAAAGCCCGACAACCAATTGGACCAATTCTTCTCCACCTTCCTTTTCTTTAACTTTTCCTTCTCCTTGTCATCTAAGTCCTCCTTATCCTTCTTTTCCATTTCCCGATACAACAAGGAGAAAACTTCTACGTATTCTCCCCTCAGTATCTTGCCCCTAGTGGAAGGCAGTAAATGGTCACCCAATGGAAGGGACATTTCCCCAAATGGAATTGCCGAATAAGCAACCGTATCATATCCAGCTGTCTGAGGGGCTCCTGCCAAAGTAGCAGGGCTGTAGGAAGGTGCGCCTATCCCACTAAAAGCCTGCGTTCCCCAGGCTGACCATTGAGGCCCCAACCAACCAAATGCCTGTGGTGGCATGGACCAACCTGACTGCATGCCCTGTGCACCCCCACCATGAGTTGTAACAGGAGGTGAGACTGGGGGCATACCCGCCCAAGGCCAAAGGAAGGGGGCTGTATTGTGTGAAGTGGAAGCAATAGGAGACTCACCAGTTCCAGCTACTCCATCACTGCCATCCGCCTCACCCTCCGGTCTGGACGGTTGACTGCCGGTTCCCTCCGATGTTCCGGATCCAGAAGCATCGCCCTCGTGAATCTTCTTCTCCAGCGCATCTAAGCGAGCCAAAATTTGATCAGCCATCTGATTTTTTACAACCGGGTGCTTTGGGGCCTCTGGTGCCCCTGATCCACTGAGACCTTGCCTGCGCTCAAGTTGTTGAATCCTCTCCAATATAGCTTTCCATGGGATCCCATCCTCCTCATCACTAGATAAAGGGGGATGGGGAGGAGCAGCAGGCCGCTTAGGAGCAGGCCCTTTGCCCTTGCCACCCGACTTACCTTTTTTGGGTGCCATGTGCCCCGTGCCCTACACTATGTTAAGCGCACCACAAAAGTATGGGAGAACAAGGGGTATTATCACAATCCAAGTCAATCCGCTCCCCAGGCAGTCCCAGCTTCCCCCCCCCACTGGGAGGGGAACCCCCGTTTAGGAGCCCTACCACAATAAGTAAGTATTGTTGTTAATGTTATTGTTATTATTATTATTATCCAAGAAATCCAAGAAAATCAATGGATTATTATTATTATTATTAATATTATTATTAGAGGTAGGCTCCAATTGAATGCAACAGGCCAGCAGGCCGAACAGGCCCTGAAAGCACTAGGCCCAAAAGCCCAAAGATAGTCCCCAGGCCGAGCAGGCCTAGCCCTCAAATGCAATCCAATGAAATCAACAATGGATTATTATTATTATTATTATTATTATTATTGATATTACTATTATGATTGGTAGGCCCCAATTAAATGCCACAGGCCAGTAGGCTGAACAGCCCCCCCTTAAAATCCCTAGGCCCAAAGGCCCAAAGATAGGCCCCAGGCCCAGTAGGCCCCAGGCCCACAAAGGCCCTAAGCCAAAAATTAGGCCCCAGGCCCCAGGCCCAGCAGGCCCCCAATTGGAAAACAATAAATCCACAATGTCCTATTAATATTGTTGTTAATTGCCAACCCTTAACAGAGAAATGGCCTTAACCAACTGTAATCCAATCGACCCTCACTCGCCACGTGGCCAGAACCAGGCCCAACTACCTGGGGCCAACACGTGGCGCCAGGCCAAGACACCGATCGTGTCGAACCAAGGCAGCCGCTGCCCAGCGCTAAGCCCAATTGCCCCCAGGCCAGGAACGCCCGCCAATGCTGCGGGCACCAAGAAGGGGGGGGCGAAAAAAAGGGGGGGAAGAACGAACCGTGCCCCCCCCAAACCCACAACCTCCAAAGCAGCCGCCGCCGCGGCCGAATGGCCTTAGCGGCCGGCAACGAACAAACCCACGAAGAGGACCTCCCCGGGCAGCCGCAGGCCTCCCGCCCCAAAACCGGGTCCCGCCCCCCGCATGGGGCACCCCCGCAGGGGAAAGCCCGCCCCCGGCAAGGCGGATACTCAGCCGCCACGGGATTCCCTCCACCGTCCGAAGGCCTCTCCACCGCACTTGAAGCAATCGCAAGCCTAAAAGCACCAGCGCCGCTCAGGGATGGCGCGCTCCCTCCTCTGCCTCCTCGCTCGCACGGCCTGTCCTCCGTGCCGACGCCGACGCCGAAGCAAAAGAGGACGAGCAGAGGAGCGGGGAGCCCTTAAATACCCGGCCCCGCCCTTCTGCTTGCGTTGCTGGCACTTGCCAGTGACGTAACGTTGGCCTCTCCTCCTCCCAGTGTGCAATGGGAGGTTCCCGGCCGCAGGCTCTGTGGGCGGCCGGGAATCTATTTCATCCAGCAGACCAGATGAC
The DNA here is from genome assembly GCA_030847615.1 of Gambelia wislizenii. NCBI lineage: Eukaryota > Metazoa > Chordata > Lepidosauria > Squamata > Crotaphytidae > Gambelia > Gambelia wislizenii. Next base: position 205,226,480 of record JAUMIR010000001.1, read on the forward strand.
AACCCAGGTGATAGCATCAAAGTCAGGCCCAAACCCAGTTTATTGGAGAGGCTGCAAGCTTGCTCTGGCTCTTCAGTTCACTCTCAGGTGCCAATTACACGACAAAAAATGTCGCAGGGCTTACCGTGTTATTGTGATCCCAAATCCGTCCCCCATTGTTTATACGATTTTTGTCACTGCTATGGATATCCCGGGTGGTCCCGTGACTGATATTTACACGTACAAAGTTACGTTTTTAATTTTCGATTCCGCGATGCTTTATCCCGTGATTTTATTGTTTACACGCATTAGATGTACTGTGATTTTTTTTTTTGTCTGTCAATCAAAGATGCGATTACTCGTTTTTTTCAAATTTTGGTCTATGTGTTTCTGGTCCTTTTTCCCGCCACGGATGCAGCAATTGGCCAAAGTTTAAACAAAGAAGGACGTCACATGCACTTTTCATGCACCTCATCTTTTTCTGTATGGCAACATGGAGGCAGCCACTTCGGTAGCTCTGGCTACCGCTGCCCGTTTGTGATTATCTCTTTTAGCTCTTAAGAGGCGCGTAATTATCATGCATAGAAGAAGGATGCTTCTTATTTTCCTTCTTTTTCTCCATTCCCAAGTGATGGAAACAGCAATTTCAAGACCACAGGTCATGTACTTTGCTGCCATCGATTTCCCAGAGGTTATGAGATTTGTTCACCCAGACCGGAGGAAGAGACGGTGGTGGGTGTACCCGACAACGGACGAGTGGTGGGAGAAAATTGTGATGAACATCTGGTCGGATGAATGGTGGATACTGTACTTCAGGATGCCACAATTCCTATTTATGCGCCTTGCAGAGCTACTACGCCCAGAGATTGCAAAGTGGGACACGAACATGAGAAAAGCCATCCCTGTTGAGAAGAGATTCGCTGTAGCCGTTTTCCTTCTCACCCACCGGTGCTCGTATGGTGCAGTTTCCCAGTTGTTTGGCGTAGGAAGAGCAACTGTGTGCAAGATTTTTGTGGAGGTCGTGCTTGCAATGGAAAAGTTACTTCTTAAGCAGACAGTCTTCCTCGGAGATCACAGAAAGGTTTTTTGTTTTGTTTTGTTTTGTTTTGATAAATCGTGTAATTGCATTTACTCTAAGACTTTTAAACAAAGCAGTATGGAGTACACATGTATAATAATGTACTGATAGTACTGAAAGCTTCCTCCTACGTTTATATGTAGAGGACATGTATAGCATGCCAAAAAATAAAGGAATGTGTACTTTTGGACAGATATGTTTAATCGGAAAATCCTCCTTCCGACTTCTCACTGTCTCCTTTTTTTTCTTCAATTTTTCATTTCCTAGGTGATGGATTCCTTTGCAGCAATGGGATATCCACAAGTGGTAGCTTGCCTGGATGGGTGCCATGTTAATATATCCCCCCCATACGCCAAGGGAACGAATTTATCAACAGAAAGAATAGATACAGCGTTCTTCTTCAAGGGACTTGTGACCACCGTGGGGTTTTTATTGACGCAGAGATCAGTTGGAGCAGGAAGAATCACGACACCCGAATGTTAAGGAACTCTGGTTTTTTTGAGACTATGGAGGCTGGGATATTTGTGCCTGGGAATCCTACACTGACAATTATGGGGAAGCAGGTAGTACCACTTACTCTTGTAGATGGAGCATATCCAATAAGGAATTGGCTGCTGACACCATTCCGGGGGACTACGAATCCCAAACAGAGACTGTACAATAGGTACCATAACAAAATTAGATCGATGGTGGAGAGGTGCTTCTGCCGTTTGAAATCGAGATGGAGGGCATTAAAATACTGTATAGAGGTAGCTGAGGAGAATGTCTGTTCTGTAATATGTGCATGGGTTATTCTACACAATATATGTGAAACCAAAGGCAGTATCCTTGATTATCCTAACCGGTGTGTGCAGAGGTTTGTCCTTGACATGCTGGGAGCACCGATGGTAAATAATGATGCTGTGGAGAAGGAGTGGGGGGAGGCAGTACGGAACGCTTTAAAAGAATATTTTTGGCGCGAACATCACCGTGGTGACGGGGAGTAAGTTTATGAATGGTTTGCCATGTCCTCAATTTATTGGATTACTTCTTCGTATGCACAATAAAGTGTTTGCATTCCTTTAAGTTCCTGTTATCCCTTTTCCTGATCTTATTTGATACTATCCTTTTTCAAATGTTGAAATACCTTTGACTTTTCACAATTGAGTTTGGAATGTATAGCATAATAGGGGTGGAACTGAACTCTGAAAAGTAGGCCACACTTGATATAAATGAATTTTAAGGCAAGCTGCCAGAACCGATACATTGTTGCAGTTTAGGCAGTTGCAGGAATTGGCGGGCTTTTGCCAGGGATTACTCTTTCTGGTAAAGGATCCATACACTGCCTACTATCCTCAGAGATTATCCTCTGTTAATTAACCAATCGATTAGCCCAAACTACTTAAATTTTGAAAAGTTTTGCTTGCTCCAAACTCCATAGGCTTTTTTCAAAAATGAAACAGTAAACACGCAAAGTTATAAACTCGAGTTTTCGCATCCCACCACATGGCGTTACGATGGCTGAAGGGGGGAGAGGACGTATCTGGCCGGATCGGTGCATTGCCTACTAGGGCACCAGGGAGACCAACTTGATGTTGGAATCCCTGGCCCAGCAGTTCAGTGCGCCGGACCGGCTGATGCGGTCCTCCAACCGGAGGAACCGCAACTTCTTTCAGGAGGCAGTGCGGTTCCTCCAGACGAGGGGCTACATACGCTCTGGCCTCCAATGCCGCTCAAAATGTAAGAACCTGAAGGGCAATTTTTTTGCGGCATTGGAGGCCAGTGACGGTAGCCCCCTGTCATGGTCAGTCAGGACTCTGAGGACTCAGAAGGCGAGGAGGCTGAGCCAGTAGCAGAAGAGCTGGCTGAGTCTGAGTCTAGCCCTGAAGAACCCAGGGCTCAGCAGCCTAGCCCTCCCCCAGCTCAGAGTCCAAGCCTGGGAGACATAATGGAGCAAGAGCAAGAGGTAGAAGAGCAGGTACCTACCTTTAGCCAAAGGAGAGCAGAGAAGGCATGGCTTCGTCGTTCCCAGAGATTAAGAGACAGAAGCTCATCAGTCACCCCACAACTGGGAGTGGGAGCTAGCCCAACATAAGCAGCTGGGGGAGGCTGAGTTCCTTGTTTCAGGCAATCTGCATTACCTGGAGGAAGCCTCTGCCTGTGACTCTCCTGGAACCTTGCTATCTTGAGATTTTGGATATCTTGACCTTGGACTGCCTTCGTTGACCCACCTGCTGGAACCCTTTTGACCTTAGACTGCCTCTTCGTTCTGCACTCTCTCTCTCTCTCTCTGTACTTCTGACCCTGTAGGACTGCTACTGACAACACCAGGTACTGTGCTTTTCAACTGGGTTGTTGCCGAGCCGGGCTCCTTATCAGCTATTGAGTTGGCTTCTCGACACCCCCCCCTAAGGCAGCCAACATTTTATGCCGTCCTGCACGACATGTGGGTCTGTGCAGGACGGCCAAGCTGGCGCAACAGGCTCTCCAGAGGTAAGCACCTCCCAGACATATATGGTCATTATTTGTATGTGGCCCATGTAAGTGTGTGTGTGTGTGTGTGATTCCTCTGTAAGATACAATAAATGTTTTCCCTTCGATATGTTATTACAGCGGTACGGATCCAGAGAAGGGCTGCTGGGGAGCCCGTCTCTGAACCCTCATCTGATGAGGAGGAGCAGGCAGGCCCGGCACCAGCTGCACCCCCCCCCCAAGGTAATTTTCACAATATTTCAATTTTCCCCTTAGTAATGCTGGCCATTGAAAAACTAAATGTACAGTTTTCAGCAGAGATATTTAAGTGCTGCTTCATTGTCTTTTAAGGTCCCCAAGATGCCCAGGAGGCAGCGGCACAGCTGGCTGGGCTAAATATAATAACAAGGATAGAGAAGCTAGGTAAATAATTTTATTAAATGAAAATGAAGAGTAGGGATATGTGCTATTCACATAATTCAGTAGCATCAAATGAATAATTTGATTTGCTTTCCATTACAGGGAGGACGCTGAGGGAAGAAATCAGGGACCTTGGCAGGAGGGTGCAAGACTTGGAGGAAAGGCTTGCCATGTAAATATTGTAAATAAGTTCATTGTCTGTATGTATATATTTCTGTTTTTTTGAATAGTTTTGATTCCCTTTAAGATTGTAAATATTGTAAATATAGTAAACATTGTAAATATTCCTCTTTAATTGTAAATTATGTAAATAACCTTTCCATGTAAATATGCACATATCTAAATGTAAATATGTTCCTGTGAATATATATATATATATATATGTTTAAATAATTGAAAAATATTTATTTTAATTTTTTTCCAAAAAAATAAATTATTTACTGTTTGCACACATACAGCCTGATTATTTCAATTAAACTTCCTTAACTAAACAGTTATAAATAGTAAGAACAACCATGTTAAGTTTTTTTTTTGAAAACGTAGGTTCATTTTTGAGGTAGATAACTGGAGTAGAGACACAATCAAACAATGAAAAATGTACCTTTTTTCCCCCTACACTTACAGACATATCTTACTTTTTCTACTACACCTACAGTGGCAAGGGAATTTTTTTCTTAATCACCCTTGCCGGTCGGCTTGCATTTAAAGTACTTTGGGATAACAGTTTTGTGGGTGTACCATTCTTTTCGACAGAATTCTCCTTATCTTCCACACTAACATTGTTAGCAGTATTATTTCTCCTCTCAACAGCACGTTTTTTTACATTACCCATTGACCTAATATGAGTTACCAAGTCCCCAAATAAATCATTCTGCCTTTGAATTTCTTTCAGCATCCTCTCTGATTCATCAACTGAATGCTCATAGAATTTTTCTAGGTAACCCTGCAAAGACATAGTTTGTTCTTTTGATATTTTTTCTATTCGAGAAGCAAACATATCAGCTACAGATCTTGTATTCGCCATCATCTCCGAAACATCCGAAGAACATTTTTTTCCTACGAAATAAGACCAATCTCTCCGCGGGTGACAATGTGGCTGTGGGATTACTCAAGTCGGCTGCTGTAGGAAATAGGACACAAGATATTGAATGAATCTTTTTTTTTTTTTTTGGCCGTACAGAGGAAGGTGTAGTGAATACCCAGCCCTATAGTCCTTGGAGGCATACCATTACGTGCAGGTGTGGTTGACCACACAGTGTCAATTTCCTCAACCACAACCGTTTTGCTAACCTGAGTTTCATTGACTACCACGTTTGCCTCTCCCTCCTCAGTAAGGCTTACAGTCAAAGTAGAATCATCAGATTCCTGGGTGGGAGATACATCTGGTTAACAAAGAAAAATAAAATAAAACACCAGAGTTATTCATTAGAATACATGTATGCAGTTTACATATTCAGCAGTAGTGCCTAGCCCCCAGTGGAAGAGGGTAACAAGTAGTATACATCCATGTTTATGGCTAGTTCAGGGGACGCCATTTCAAATGTGCCAAGGTGCACGCATCACTTTTCAGTCCCAGGGCACATAAACAAAAGAGTACCATTTGGTTTTACTGCTGTCATTAGCATAAAAAAAAAAAGAGGATACCTCAATACAGCATATCAACAATTCAGGGCATAGTTTTAAACATGGCGAACTTTGGTAGTATTTCTAAAATTAAAAGCTGTAAAGCTGTTCATCATTGCAGCAAGCGAATGTTAACAATTTTTTTTGGAGATGTGAAAACGGAAAATTAAACATCCGAGTTTTCACTTAGATGCCGTACATTTCCACTAATAGAAGCAGTAAACAACAGCTGTAAATTAATCGGCGTACACAGTACAGACCCAAAGAATGAATATCAGCATTGGGTTAGCATTGAACATTTAGAAAGAAATTTAAATGGCACAATACTGAAACTCGTGTACAGGATTAATCGATTTTTCACAAACTTTTTACATGTTTTTTTTTAAAAAAAAAACCTCACCCAGGGGTTGTGAAAACAGTTCCTCAAAGAACCCCTGCAACATCTCTTGGGATGATGGAGGGAATTCCTCTTCTTCTCCAATGAGGGGGGCGTGATGGGGAACTGCTGACCCTCGTGGAACCCACACAATGTCGGTGGTGCTTCCGAGCGGCTTCGGGTGGTAGTTGGCATCACTGCCCAGAATGGCATGCAGTTCTTTATAAAAGGGCATTGTAGCCGCATTGTTGCCACTTTTTGAGTTGTGGTCGTTTACCTGGCGATAATTCTTCCGTATCAGTTTCGTCTTCGTTCGGCACTCTTCAGCGGTGCAATCATGCCCTTTCTTTTTCATTTCGGCAGCAATCTTTTCAAACAAGTCTATATTTCTGTGGGATCCCCTCAGCTGCTCCTGCACCTTCTCCTCACCCTATATGCCCAAAAGATCTACGGTTTTGTTGTAGGACCACGAGATCCTACACCCACCTTTCCTTGGACGAGGTGCGCTTTCTGCGTCCATAGCTGTAACTGCTCACAGGTAAACGTCCAGGAGGAAAATGGAGATGTATGAACTTGAAATTTTTGCCAAAAAGGGGGCAGGTACACCACCTACTTACTGGTCAGAGCCCGCCCACAGACAGGGCAATTTCCAGGCATCTCATGTACCTGGGATATGTTGTCACGGGCTGTTTACATTTTCGATTTTCCGCTTCCCCCCAAGCCTTTTTTAAAATTCGGCACAACCCACGGGATTGAAAGTCCCGCAGGTCAAGCAACAAATGGTGGCCCCCCTTCTGAAAACCACGTGTCCGACCCGATGTACATGTAAACTGCCGGTGATCGACACGAATTCTTCCCAGGACATTTTCATCGTGTAAACGGCACCTCAGACTTCATTGGGGGTGGGGGAGTTGCTTACTTGGAGTTATCTTTTCTGTCTTGCATGACTGTGCCCTGTGGGTTTCTTGTCAAGACCCAGAGGGGATGCAATGGATAGTTGAAAGGGGTGAAGTACATGCTATGTTGCTGGTTACAATTCCTTTTACCCTGACCATTGAATCTATAATATCTGGAGGGGTGCAGCTTCCCTTGCTCTAGAAACCTACCAACAGGACTTGGAGAAAATGAACATTCACATTCTTTGGTACTAGAATTTGTTTTTCAGAAGCACACAACTTCTGTCATAGAAGCAAGACTCAAGAATCGTTTAGGGAGCAGAGGACAAATTTGTGTTCTCTTCCCTCATCAGCCCCACAATCCCTCATTCTATATATACAATTTCATGAGCCATGAAAACTTCTGAAATTCTGAAATTACTGATACAAATCTTTAAATTACAGATACAAATTCTACAACTTACTGAGGGAATTTACTTTAATAGTGCTAGTACTATTAAAGTACTATTCTATTACTTTAATAGTAACACCAAGGTTAGAAATCCTACATGTGGCCTAATTATTTTGTAACATGTTGGCTACCAATAATGGGATTATCCATTCATTCTCCATTTATTCAAATGGACCAAGGTGGCTGCAAACTAACTTTACAGTTTTATATTCCTCGCCTTTTTAATTGCAAAATTACGAATTAGTCCCCTAAAGTCAATGTTCTCACAGAGGGCTTGTATACATGGGCAATGTATACCCATCTTGCCCGTCTTGGAGCCCTGCAGTCCTGCCAATACAGGGCATTTGCCCCATTTTGTCCCTGGGTGGTCCTCACAAGACAGGGTAGGACCCAATGCAGCACTTTTTTAAAAAAAATATACCTGGTAAAATCTGTTCTAGCTGGCAAAAAAAATGGATCTGGCCCTCATGAGCACAGGACCCTTTCAGGCACAGCAGCCCATCACTGCAGCTGCCTCTGCCTTGCTCTTCCATAGCCAGGAAGGGGACCTGAAGCATGTGTCACAAGCAGGGGCCTTGCTCATGTGCTGTGGGTCTACTTTCTGATGTCAGGAAGAGCAACACAGAGGGTAGTGGCAGTGGCTGCAGGAATGGAATGGTGTGCTTGTCTGGACTCTTGCCTATTTCATGCTGGTAACAGGGGAGGAACAGGCTGGATCTGTGTGTGGAATATGCTGCTGGGAAGCCAGTGTATTCTGGCCTGTGTACATGAGCCCACAGAATATACAAGATGGGTAAGTGACTTAACCATTTTTGCTCCATTTTAGAAAGCTAGAAGTTTTCTATGAGTCTTAGCTTCCTGAAACTTCTTTAAGCTTCTTCCAGTCAGTAATTACACACACACACACACAGAGAGAGAGAGAGAGAGAGAGAGAGAGACTGTGAACACTTTTCAGAGCCTCCAACTTTTCCTAGATGGTTATTGGTACTCTAATGCAAGTTTGTGAGGTATGTGGTTAAATAATATGGTAGCATGGACAAAGATATGGGCAATCAATCCAAGAGCATGGTCATGTACAAAGGTTATTAATGAGTAAGAATACATAAAACTGTCATGTTTGATAAGATTGTTCTAACACTGACTCTGATTGGCTCTAGCAAATCTCTCTACACATACACAGATAGAAGGAAATAGGTTTCTGTAACTATCCTCAGGCATCAACTGAAGTTTGTCCTCGTTTTTTTTTTCTCTCTCTCATAGTAAGAGAAATTGCAGTTGACCCACCTGACCCTCTGGGCCCCAATAAAGCTTAGCCCATATGTTGCGCCCTACATGGGAGTTCCATCTACCTAACGTGGTTAAATATTATTCAAGGAAAACTGGATCAGCATGCAAGTCCCAATGTCCCTGACACTGCCTGCTCAGTGACTGATCTTCCCATCTTGAGGGAGAAGATCTAAAGAGAATTCTACTTGCATCTGCTCAGAGTTGGTCTAAGCAGTGGTTCTTAGATTCTGAAGCATCATATGTATTGGACTCAGTTCTCAGAATACCTCACTATTGGCTATGCAGGCTAAGGTTCTAGAATTTGAACTCCAAAACTTCTGGAGAACCAGAAGACTAAAGGACCATAGGTCTAATATTATTTGGCTGCCCGAGGTGCAGTAGCAAATGGTGTCCACCAAACTGCCCATGTTAAGGAAGGCGCATAATATCCAAGCACAGCCAATGTATTATGGGACAAGAGTCACAACACCTCTCCCCATTTCTAGCTTAATCATCATCATAATCATCATCATCAATTAAATAACTAATAATTTGGTGCCCTTTCATGACACTCAAAATCTTCTGCCTGCATAAGGTGCCTCATTCTGCCAAAGGGCCAGACCATTCACTTAAATGGAAGCATCCATGAAATCCAGAATCCTGCTCTATTGGGCTTCCCAGATTAGGCAGCCTCCTGTTTGCATTAAAGCAAACAGAATGTGAATGTAGAAGTTTCATATGTCCTTGTAAAAATTCGAGACGGTTGAAGACGGAGGACATAGGGACACTGGCACCCACACTCCTACCCACTTTAATCTCTCATGTGAGCCAGCTGAACTTCTGCAAAGGGATACCTTGCAGTGCTGAATGGTACAAGATAATCATGTCTCAGGTGAAGAATTATGCCTGCCCTGAGTAAACTATTGACAGTCGGCAACTTACAAATTGTTCTGAAGGGACTGTTTGGTGCGGGAGCTCTGGAAATTATTCAGCAGCCTGTCCAAATGCATCAGGAGAAATCTAGGTTGTCCTGCCTTGCACAAGTAAGATGTTGCCTTTTTAACTTGATTTTTGTTTACATAAAATTGGTTTGAGGCTGGTAGCAGCTGTTGAGTCATAAGTAGGATATCTATCAAGAGAGATTACATTGTTTGTAGCCCAAAGGTTATGTTAGTAAATAGGCAGTAAATTTGTGCCTCAACTGTCCATCTTACAAAAATTGCTTCTTGTTGTGCCTCATCTGGCATTTTTTTTTTCATTTTAATGCACAATTAGCAGCTGCATTGAGAATTATCTACAGAGCTGTCATTGTTTGTTTTTCCCCTCCAACATTTCAGTTGTACTTTTCACTTGGCTAACCTCTCCCACATCCAGCTAATCCAAAGAGACATTTGCAGTATTAATTTAAGCTAATTATAGGATTATCACTTGAGCATTCTCCCCTTTCTCATCAGAAGATGAAGAATGATGTCTGAAGATGTGCCTAAATCCATACTGTGCTAATACCTTTATTAGGCCAACCATAAAGACACAAAAATCTATGCACGCTTTTAAAACCTCTAGGTGAGACAAGGCAGTGCAAAAATCAGACAGGAGGGGGAATGACTTTAGTTTAAAGTCATGACATCTGGATGTTGCATTAAGATGCAAGGGCTAGGAATGGACTGCAAACTCTCAAACTGCACTAAGGCTGGTTGAATATCCCTTATCTGAAATGCTTGGGACCAGAACTGTTTTGTATTTCATATTTTTATCAGATTTTGGAATACTTGTGTGTACATAATCAGATACCTTGGAGATGGGACACAAATCTAAACATGACATTCATTTGTGCTTCATATATACCTTGTACCCATAGTCTGAAGGTAATGTTATACACAATTTTTTAATATGTTGTGCATGAAACAAAATTTCTGAATATTGAACCACCAGAAAGCAAGTATTACCCAAATTGCGTTGGGTCCGTGAGGATTCACTAATGCCCTAAATTAATCTGGGGAATATTAATTAGCTCAATTATGGCAGCGAGAGGTCAGATAATAGCGAGATCTTTGAAACTGTGTATACCAGTAGTAATGGAGGAGACTCTAAGCCAAAAGGTACAGTTAAATGATCTTTATTGGAAATGAATATCAACAGCATTCACAGAAACACTCAGGCTTCAAGCAACCACACAAGGCTATCAAAGATAGTAGGAAGTATTTGGATAGAGGAATAGCGTAAGGGGATTGTGGGTTATACTGTACTGATCACACAGAGCTGAGATTGTGAAGTAAGCTGACAGTGAAGAGGTCTGGATGATAGACTGGTGACATGAACTGACATGGAGTTGGAAAGCTGGGGATTCGTGCACACCTGGCTACACAGTCTGATGTGGAGCGGAGAGGAAGATGAACTATGTGCACTTGGGTGGTGTTGTAGGGTGATGTTTATATGTGATAATTTTCATGATGGGATAGGATTTTTAGTGGAATACAATGTTTCTTGGAGGTTCCCTGGACTAGACAATGGGTGCTCTGGAAGAGTTAACTATCATTAATGGTTGATGCATTTAGAACTGAATAGGAGCAGGTAAGGTCTTCTGTTAGAAAGGGATGAGGAGAGGAAGAACACATTTTACAAGCCCCAAGGACTCTGCTATCATTGAGCGGATTAGTGAATGACTCACCTCCAGTGACCCGAATATTTGTCTGGAGAATTTCCAAAGGCCCCTGCTTTAGTCATTCATGACTCCAGCCTTGGTATTTGGGGATCTCTGGTTTACCTGCTAGCCATGCGGAAGGCCACATTAAGCCAAATTATTAAATATAGACAATTAGTTGATATTCCAAGATGGGGGTTGTCAGGGCAGGTAACTCAAAGGTGTCACTATCTAAGCCACCCATGTGGATAATTTTGGATTTTGGAGTATTTCAGATTTCAGAATTCTGGGTGAGAGATACTCAGCTTATATTAGGTTTCACTCTGAATGTGCCCTTAGGCTTTACATTATTTGCCAGCCTTTTCAGATTAAGGCTAGAAATGATTTTGGTAGCTGGATCAGGTAGATTTACCTATTTGTTTGGAGGGAATTAACCCAGTTCCAAGTGGCACAAAAAGAAATGCCAGCAATTCAGTTTACTCTCATAAAGGAATGACACTGTTCAGCCCGATGACTTTTAGTTTGGTTTTTAGGTTTGCAAAATAGGATCAAATGCTCTCTGTGTGTGCATTCATGCACATTAAGCAGTTTCAGCTAAGGTGAATAGTTTAGAGGTCAGAAGTCTAGCTCTGCAAAAAGAAACTTAAATATTAGAAGGAAGCAAAAAAAAAAAAACCTACGGTACCCTCCTAGTTGTTTGAAGCTATATAGAAAAAAATGACTTATAGCAAGAGGTAGAGCAGAGGCAAAAATTAGGAAGGAGAGGGAAGAGCAAGCAAAATGAAAAGTAGAATCCTAGAAAGAGTCAGAGCTGCTAGAACTGGCGAATCAGTTGAGAGGACTAGATCAAAGATAGTAAGTTATTTCTTGGATAACAGACCTAGATAAAATAGAAACACTGTCTAATTCAGTGAGTTGGATATAGTTATCCCCAGTTGTTTCATTATCCTGTTCCTCATTTGGATATGGGTTGGTAATCTTTTCTTCCTATTGACATTTTTCTTCAGTAAACTCTAAAAGGTATCACTTGAAATGTTGCCATCTGTTTATTATTTATTCACTTTGGTATCCAGCCTGGGTAATAATAATTCCCAGTGAACATACCTCTTCCTTGCTTGATTCTTAGGAAGAACCCTGTTGTGTGTACTGCCTAACCATGAGGTGAGGCTGGTTGCTACAAATGACAGGGACTTCTCTGTGGCAGCATCCCAACTGTGAAATTTCCTCCCACAGTAAGTCTGGCTGGCTCCATCCATTTATAGTGTTTACAGTGGGCAGCAAATACCATGTTATTTTGTTTGGCCTTGAGTCATAAAATTAAAGGTGCCTGCTCTGGCTGTTTTTAATGGTTTTAAAATATATATTGTCTGTAGAACTATTTTTAAAGAGGAATTTTAGGACTTTATCAGATGGAGCTGTAAACACAAAACAATAACATGACAGTAAAAAATAGCTTCCTCTTATCGCACGACAACATCCTCCCATGATCAATGTGTGCTCCACCCATTAATTGCTCATCACTTTTCACTGATGGGGAAATCCAAGAATAGCCCTCAATATCAATCTTTTTGCAGTACAGATGACTGTGCAAAATTATGTCCCACTGTAACTGTGTGATTACAGCATGAATGGGGAGTCCTTCATCCCCTTTCCCATAAAAAACACAGGACACACAGGATACTCTTTTAATGAACTGTCACCTTTTCTTGATACATTTGTAGGTTTGTTTAATTTCTTAATTTGTTTTGTTTTTTATGTGTTTTTGGTGTGTTTTAACAAAGTTGCATCTTCTCGGCCAAAATCTCAGCCATACAAAATCACGGAAGTAAAATCCTGTTCTTAAGCTGCTAGTGGCGGTCATGCAATGATTCCATGGCATGTAGTATCATACAATGACAGCATAGTGTCACCTGATTACAGTGACATGCAATAATTACTGTAATTATACTACAGTCGTCGCTTCACATTCGCAGGGGTTACGTTCCACGGACCCCCGCGAATGTGAAAAATCCGCAAATATTGCTTGCCCCCCTCCCCCGCCATAGCGACCATGGGGCCTCCAGAGGCCCCATAGTCGCTTTCCCCCGCCTACCAACTCCCTTCCTAGGCCTTCCTGGGGTCTCCGGAGACCCTCCCAAGGCCCCGTGGATGCCCCCAGCCCTCCCCCCTCCCACCCAAGCCCTCAACGGGGCCTCTGGAGTGTCTCCAGAGGCCCTGCGGAGGCCTTCCCGGCCCTCCCCACTCCCCCCTAAGGCATTCACAAGGCCCCACAGAGGCCTTCCCGGCCCTCCCCCCTCACCCCCAAGGCCTTCGCGGGGCCTCGCCAGGCCCCACGGAGGCCTTCCTGGCCCTCCCCCTCACCCCCAAGGCCTTCACGGGGCCTCGCAAGGCCCCGTGGAGGCCTCCCCGGTCCTTCCCCCTCCCTCCCAAGGCCTTCAGGGGGCCTCCGGAGGGTCTCCGAAGGCCCCGCGGAAGGCTTCCCAGCCCTCTCCCCTCCCTCCCAAGGTCTTCAGGGGGCCTCCGGAGGGTCTCCGAAGGCCCCGTGGAGGCCTCCCTGGCCCTCCCTGGTCTGTCCCAGGTCTTTCACGGGGGGCCCGGAGGCCCCGTGTCGTGGTTTGGGGGGGCGGGGGGGCTCCCAAAACCGTGAATAATCAAAACCGCGAATGCCAAGTTCACAAATGTGGAGGGACAACTGTACTATGTTTCCGCTTTCCTCAATAATGGAATTGCAGTGTTTTAAAACCCTAGTCTTTATCACACCACACTGTTATAGTGCTATTATTCCACTTCAACTGCTCTGGCTGCCTCCTGTGACATTCTGGGCTTTGCTGTTTAGTGAGGCCTAAGAGCTCTCTGGCTGAGAGTTCTAAATGACCCTCCCTAAACTGCAAATCCCAGTATTCCACAGGAGACAGTCAGAGCAGTTAAAGTAGAATAATATCACTATAACAGTGTAGTGTGATAATGTCCTAATAAATTCCTTAGTGTGTTTTTAGTCATGCATTTAATGTTTTAATGGATTTATTTTTACCCGTCATACATTGTCTTGGAGACCCTCACTGAGAGGTGATAAACAAATCCAACTGTCCTTATTTGACAGGGATAGTGCCAATTATTCCTCTGTCATCCCAATTTTAGAGCGGCATTTAAAATATCCTAGTTTTTCTCTCCTTTTCCCACTTCTCCATTTTTCCTCAGTTTACTTTGATTGCTGCAAACTGAGTTCAAAATGCAAAAGTCACTCAATTGCAGGGAGAAAGGCAAAGAGATGGCAGAATCTTCCCCTTCCCGGTAGACTCAGGCAAAAGCAAACTTTTACAGCCTCTCCTAGCTTGAGTGTTCTTCCTCTATAATAACTTCTGCCATCCTGAACATATTTTGATAATGCTTATCCACATGTGTCCTGGTTTCCATCTCTGAAATACTGGAGGGTTTGCAGTGTAGGAACTCAGCCCTAGAGTGAGCTGGTATGGTGGCGACCAGAGGGATACAAATTTCCTACTGATAGCAGAGGAAACAGCAGTAGGAAAAGAAGGACAAAAAGGGAGTTGGAGACACACAATTTTGCTGGTTTCCCTTCCATTCTGCAAGAAAACTCTCACACTTCACACCTCATTAGAAATCAACTCTTTTGAGATGGGGTGCTGGAGAAGAGTTCAGCAGATACTGTGGACGGTTAAAAAGAGAAACAAATGGGTCCTAGCACAAATCAAGTCTGAACTCTCCTTAGAAGCCAAGATGACTAAACAGAGGTTGTCATACTTTGGCCACATCATGAGAAGGCATGAATCACTAGAAAATACAATAATGCTTGGAAATGCAGAAGGCAGTAGGAAGAGAGAAAAACTGCACCCCAGCTGGATAGACTCAATCAAGGATGCCACAACCCTGAGTTTGCAAGGCCTGAGCAGAGCTGTTGAGGATAGGGGGTCTCAGAGATGTCCCATTCACAGGGTCACCTGAGTCGAGGTCAACTTGAGGGAAGTTAACAATAAGAAAATAATTCTAGTAACTTAAGTCCCAAGTAGGCTGATGAATACCTGAAAGTTTGCTTTTTTAAAAAAAATCCATCCATGAAAAACTTTCCTTTCAGTACTTCCCACCCCCTCCCTTTCTTCTTCTTTTTCTTCTTCTTCTTCTTTTTTTACTTTAAGTAGTACCACTACCAAAGCAATCAAGAAATGTACAATCTTGCTTAGGGCATACACATTCCAATTTCAGTTGAACACACACAATAACACCCTTCAGTCTCACTCCTGACAAGCATAATCCTGACCTCAATCCTCCAAACCCTGGAAAATAAAGATCAAGTTAAGAGGCACAAATCACCTAAGCCAGTGAAACCTCTCTGAGCCTTTGCAAAATAAATAAATAAACAGAGAGGTGGTGATATTTGTCCATCCCACACCCTCCCTCTCCCACAAATATATTGGACAAACTTTTACAACTCTTAATAGATTTTCTGCTCTACCAGTTTCAGTCAGCTTTCCTGCTTTCAGCCAGTAGGAATTAACCTCATGGCTACCTTTTAGAGGAAAAAACCTAACTCCATAGGTATGATGCAGTAACTGCCACTGATAAGAAACTTCTTCATATTAATTCCATATTAGCAGTTTTTTTAAGATTATGAAGTCAGGCCTTGTTTACCCAAATAGGAACTAAAAGATGCTATCACAATAGGAGCAAGCAATCCCATATGATTTCAGCTAAACTTCCAAATAGACTTATTGCCTGAATTCTTTATGGAGATGTGAATGTCACCTACTAGGGGTTACACACCTACTGTTGTTTACACTGGAGGTGAAGAAAACAAGGGTCTATTTCATGCCCCCCAAAGCCCCTCATCCCCCTTTCAGCTATTTCTTTGGCTGAAATTGGACCAAACATTTCCCAAATCTCATAAAAATGGCTGTTTGGATCATTCCAACCAGTACTAACAGCCAAAATGTCCCCATGGGAAAGTGGGGCAGGGAGGAATAAAATTAAAACAGGAAGGACACAAGGTGAAGAGGTTAGGAAAAATAGCCTTCACTCTCCCCCATGCAGTTGCCCACCCATGGTTTATGCACACAAGCATCCCCTTGGTTTCTTCACCTTAAACTTAGTCTTTAGATGACATAAAATGAGCTGCAACCAAGTAGATGGAGAGCCTGATATTTTGAGAAAATATGACATATACAAAAAATCTTTATAAAGAAAAGGGAACCTGCACCCACATGTGTTTTCAATATCCTCAAGTACAAAAATTATGGACTGATATTCTTCAGTTGCTGTCTATCGTTACAAAGCAAAAACTTAAACTTACCGGAATTAGTATTGTTTGCACTCTTTACCAAAGAATATAGAACCATAGAGCACAAAGATTTGATTTCCTTTTTGTTAGCAATAGTGAGGCCAGAAGTAGCACACAATTGGAAGACAGGATCATTCACGTTAGAGAATTGGTGGCGAAAGCTTCCAGACATGTGGTTCATGGAAAAACTCACTGATCACAACAGACTCAAGGTTTTCACAGCAAACTCACATTTGCTGAGAAGTGGCATCCACTAATAGACTACATGAACAACAGTGACTACATAAAAAAGCCCTCCACCTCATCAGGGATCTAGGAGTCCTAGTGGACCACAAGTTGAACATGAGCCAACAGTGTGATGCGGCAGCTAAAAAGGCCAATGCGATTTTGGGCTGTATCGATAGAAGTATAGTGTCTAGATCAAGGGAAGTAATAGTGCCACTCTATTCTGCCTTGGTCAGACCTCACTTAGAATACTGTGTCCAGTTCTGGGCACCACAATTCAGAAAGGATATTGACAAATTGGAGCGTGTCCAGAGAAGGGCAACTAAAATGGTGAAAGGTCTGGAAACCATGCCTTATGAGGAGAGACTTAGGGAGCTGGGTATGTTTAGCCTGGAAAAAAGACGGTTTAGAGGCGATATGATAGCCCTGTTTAAGTATTTGAAGGGATGTCATGCTGAGGATGGAGCAGGCTTGTTTTCTGCTGCTCCAGAGACTGGAACACGGAGCAATGGATGCAAGCTCCAGGAACAGAGATTCCACCTCAACATGAGGAGGAACTTTTTGACAGTGAGAGCTGTTCGGCAGTGGAACACACTCCCTCGGAGCGTGGTGGGGTCTCCTTCCTTGGAGGTTTTTAAACAGAGGCTGGATGGCCATCTGTCGGGGATGCTTTGATCAAGATTTCCTGCGTGGCAGGGGGGTTGGACTTGATGGCCCTCGTGGTCTCTTCCAACTCTGCAATTCTATGATTCTATGATTCTATGATCAAAAGAACTTCTGGAGAGACACTATATAATTCCCAAGACAAGTAGATGAGATGCTCACATATAAGCCACCAACTAACTTAGAATGAGTTGGAAAATAACATATCTGGAGATGACCATGTTTTATATTGTTTTTATTGTTAACACAGTTTACTGTTATCATTGTATTAAAGAAGATTAAATAAAAAAGAAAAGTTTGAGCAAAAAAATTTATATAGTTTATGCATGACAAGATTGTGGAAAGGAATAGGGACTACACATGATAGGGTGGCCAACACCAAAACAAGCAGTCCTACATCTCTCCCTTAGTATGCTTCTTAAGATCAGCTGCTGGGAGCACACAGAGTAGGACTCATGTCATGCCTGTGGGCTTCTCAAGGGCATCTGGTTGATCACTGTTAGAAGAGAATTTTGAAATAGAAGAGTCTTTGGTCTTTCCCAGTATGTCTGTTCTCACATTCCTTTTCCCCATCACTGATATCAAATATGGTGAGATAGTACAATATGACATCAGCATGTTTCAGGTTTCTTCATTGCTGCCAGCTGCAGCCAATGTAAATGAATGTAAGTAAATGAGGATGGGGAAACTCATAATGTTATGACATCTTGTCATGCATTCTGGCTTACTAAATGCAGTAGGGGAGATAGGAGAAGGAGATATGGTCCATTCTGGAATTGTCACACCTTGCTAGATCAGGTAACTCTGGCTTGGGATAAGAGAATTCTCCCCTGTACCATTTTAGACTGCTGAAGTGAATTATTGAATGCTTTGTTGAATTGTTAAATATTTTGTCTAATTTCTGTCTTATACTTGAGGGGTTTTTTTGTGACAGATCTATGGATCGTAATAAATGAACTTGAACTTGAATGCTTTGCCATGTGTGAAGAGACTAGAACATCAAGGAAAACATCAGAAAGGGAACACTAGCACATGAAGGGGAACAGTTTTAAACTGTTCTTTCTCCCATATATTAATTTGTTACAGTTGGGGACAGTTTCATGGCTGAGCATGGAAAGCTATTATCTATGCACCAGCCATCTATAATACGGTCCAGATTTGTCAATAGAGAAGACATTCCCTATTATAAACACCACCGTATTGAAGAGTGTGATTAATAATATAAAACAGAAAATGTTTATAAATATAATATTCAGAGTTTGGAAATAATTTGTTAAAAACATTTTTACCCCTATTTTTTTTAACATTTCCAATGCCAATTTTAAAATGCATTGTTTTAATCAATAATCACCAATGCCATCATTTCTGAGTAAAGTTTAATGCTCCTCATCACTTTAACTCATTACTGGCCATTTTAGTAATTTTAATTGATTTTTGAAACTTGATGATTTAACAAATCAATTAACAAATTACTTTGTAAAGGCCTTCCTTAGTGCTTTAACACTAACAAATTAATTTTCTTCACTGATTTAACATTAATGTACTACCACTACCACTTAGGTTTCCAAGCTCTGAAATATTTTATACAACTTCCATCTGGAGAATTACTCCTTCAGTGGAGAATAAAAGATCAAAAGACCAATTCATACGGTATATGTCAATAATTCATCTGCTAAGTTACCACATAGCATTCACACACAATGGCCTACATTTACCTTGGATTTCTTACCTTGTCTTCTGAGCTTCCATTACTGATAAGATTAGAACTACACTTGTTAAAGTAAAAGAAAATCCCAGCCTTCCTTCAACATTTTTTTCTCCTGGGGCATTTCCCACAACCTTGTTTCCTTTTTTTACACAGCAAATGTTTTTCAAAAGCTAACCCAGAAGGGGACCAAATCAGCTCAGGCTACAAAGACATAAAGAAATCCAGTAGCGCTGGTAGGCAGTAGGCTACAAAATGACCTACAAAAAGATCAATGTGTAAAATAATGCTTTAAATTATTCTGTGGTACAGTACTGTTAGATTGGGCTGTGCCTGTGAGAGAGTGTATGGCCATTCAGCCAGGGTGACAAGATGCAAAGGGAGTCAGAATTCCCTTGTTCTTTAATAGTTGTGCAGAATTATAATACACACATTTGTCATGCAAGGTTTTAACAAAGGGCTACATCTTTGTCCTTTCCACAACCATTAATGTACACTATCACCCTAAATGTTTCCATGCCCGGATCTTATCACTACATTTGCCACCTTGCAACCCAGACAAATACCCTGCAGCTCCATTGCAGCAGGAGACTGCAGCTGCTCCAGCCTACATTCT
The DNA here is from genome assembly GCA_030847615.1 of Gambelia wislizenii. Classification (NCBI taxonomy): domain Eukaryota; kingdom Metazoa; phylum Chordata; class Lepidosauria; order Squamata; family Crotaphytidae; genus Gambelia; species Gambelia wislizenii. Next base: position 205,246,163 of record JAUMIR010000001.1, read on the forward strand.
CTACAGTGCTATAAACTTCCTTTCTCTCCCTCACTAGCTCTATAGTACCCTTGGAGTCTCAGTTACCACAGAGGACAGGAGCATTTAAATGTATGTATCTGGAACAGAAAATGGAACTCTACTGCACTCTTGTCTTCATGCTAGGCCCATTCACAACACCAGCTTGACATTATGCAGTCTTTTTACTTCATATGAGGAACCATTGTGGGAACCATTAAAACCTTTTCAGACCTAATAATAAGAATCAAAGTGAGTCACTCCTGATCAGAACTCTCTCTCTCTCTCTTTTTTTTTTTTACTTTTTTGAAGGAGCACATTAATAAAGAGACAATGAGAAAGAAAATGGGCCTCCTATGTAACCTGCTATCTGTAGCAACTCCTTCATATTAAGTCTTGATTGGATTATAAAAAAGGCAGTACTAACACCTTTTAATTCACTTCAAAACTGATAGTACGTTGAAACAAAAGATACAAATGGAATTTTGATTTTAACTACAGTTGTCCCTTCATATTCGCTGGGGTTTGGTTCCAGGACCCCACGTGGATACCAAAATCTGTGAATACTCAAGTCCCATTATATGCAATGGCATAGCAAAATGGTGTCCCTTATATAAGATGGCAACATCAAGGTTTGCTTTTTGGATTATTATTTTTTAAAGAATATTTTCAAGTCATGAATACTTAAATCCATGGATACCAAATCCGTGCATTCGGAGGGACAACTGTACTCTTACCAACACAGAGAAAGAGAAAGAGAGAGGCAGATATTCAACTAGGGTTGCTAATTTAGGATCATTCCAGGTCATGAGCTTTCTAGGCCTAAACCTGAGATCTAGGGATAGCCCATGGTGATATTGTTAAGGAATATGAATTAAGTACCAACCACTGTCACCCATAGTTTGTCATTCAAACAGAGAGAGAAAGAGAAAACAAATGAACATATTTTCCTGTCTGGAAATGAAGACAGAAATTTTAACTAAAGTGGCTGTTCCCAGATTAAGGTGAAATGAGGGAATTATTCCTTCTCACTTACTTAAGGAGATGGGATCAGGAACATTTAATTGTTAAATAGCCTACTTGCTTCTAATGCAGAGCAGAGTGGAGGGTGAGACCTGGTGCCATAGCAAATGGGAGATAGGGAAGAAGCTAATAAATTGCAGTAGGATCCCCATATCCACTGATTCATAATCCACTGATTCAATTATCCATGGGACACAAAACAACACACCTACCATAGAGTCTTACTAGAAAATGTGTCCTCTCTAGCCATTTTCTAGGTCCTTCAAGGCACCTCTATGGTATTTTAACCCAGAAGTCCCATTATTTTAAATGGTGTTGGCTATTATCCATGGTTTTTCGGTATCCATGGTGCCCCCCACAGAACCAATCCCCAGCAGATATGGCGGTCCTACTGTACATAGTCTCCCTGGAGAGTCTTTGCAATCTGCAGCAAGAAATCAATGAAGCATTGCAAACTGTAGTGACTACTGCTCTACTAGGTGAGCTGGAGATTTGCACACAACCCTTTTATCTTCTCTGGAGCTCAGCCACCCAAAAGTAGAGTATTTGCATGCTTGTCTCCCAACTGGAGATGATGAACAAAAACTGGAGGCTCAGGGCTAGGCCCTGAGATCTGGGAACCCTATCTTCAACACACGGAGACACTTGTAATAAGAAAAACTGAACATCCAGATCACTTAAGTTAAACTATCATGTGACAACTCCAAAGTAAGCTTGATAGTTGTGCATATGCAGATTTCACATGTATATTGCAGCTAATGAAGAATGTTCTCATGTTTATTACAATAGTTTGCTTGTCTAATTGATTTCATTTTATCTGATTAGGAGATGTTACTTCAAAGTGTTAGATTTTCAATATTTTGAGTTCATGGCTGGGTGAAGAAAGGGAGCAGGTGGCATGAGGAAAGATGTGTGGGAAGTTAAGCTGTGGAAAAAAGGACAGACGTCATTAGTTCATTGATCTGACTGCCTGGTTCTGTCTTCCTATGCATTGCTAACTCAGTGGCAGGTTCTCGCCAGGTAATGGAAGAAGTGCTAATGTGATCTGACTCAGAATCAATACTAACATGGTCTTAGATACACGCTTAATGCTTGCTAGAGTACTAGTTTGGAGACAATGCTGGATTATGTTTTCAACCCTTTCGTGTAACAACAAGCACCCTTAGTGCCTAACAAAAACCTACATAATTAGTACAACAGGCCATGTTTGACTCAAGTGAGAAGGAAGAGCACAGAAAATAGCTGACCCCCATGATGTTGCATTAGCCCCAAATAAATAGCATACCTTTCTGAGTTCTAACATACAAGGCAATCAGCAAATAAGGCAGACAAATGTTTATTAAGCATGAGTCTATGATGATGGCTGTGTTCTCAATATCATGGCCTCAATGCTGGTGATCCCTGCTTGCTCAAGGACAGCAACATTTGTCACATAGTCAGTCCAGTGTATATTTAGGATTGTGCATATGCAGCACTGATGAAAGCGTTCGAGGAGTCGTAAGTGGTTGCGATAGGTGACCCATGTTTCAGACCCATAAAGGAGAATAGGCAGTACAATGGCTCTATACACACTGATTTTTGTGCTTCGCCTCAGGTGTTTATTACTCCAGACTCTTTTGTAAAGTCTTCCAAATGTGCTATATGCTAATCTGTGATCAACCTCTTTGTCAATCTTGGCATGTGAGGAGATGATGCTTCCTAGGTAGGTGAACTGCTGAATGGACTTAAGCACAGATTTGCCGCCGGCAATGTGGGGATGATGGTGTCCTTCCTGTGGTGCAGGCTGGTAAAGAACTTCTGTTTTCTTAAGGTTGACTTCCAATCCAAACAGCTCTGCATCTGTTGAGAAGCACGACATATTTCTAGGATGGAAGACCATCGCCTCTCAAAAATAGTACTCTACAGTGAACTCATCATGGGTCAGCGTAAGAGGGGCACTCCAAAAAGCGATACAAGGACTCCCCTGAAACAACATCTCAGGCTCGCCCAAATTGATCACCAACAATGGTCTGCCCTGGCCTCACATCGGGAGGCATGGAGACTCACTATCCACAATACTGCAGCCTTATTTGAGAATTCATGCTGAACAAGTCTTGAAGAGAAACGACAAAGCAGAAAGAATCACAACCCAGAAACATCACCCAAGGAGACCTTCTGCTGTGCTTTCTGCAGCCGAACTTGTTTATCTCAGATTGGCCTTTCTAGTCATCAGCATGCTTGCAGAAAGCGTGGGATGAGTCCTTCCTGAATCTTCGTTTGAGAAGAAAAGCCAGAGATGATGATGGGTATCAAAGTGAGGAGCAGGCTCTTTGCAGCATCTTAGGGACAGAAATATATCACCTCTGAGAAATCCAAAGTAGCATAGGAGTGGCCAAATATTCCCCATTTGAATTCATAGAGGCGAGGAAGAAGATAAAGTTTATCACAAAAAATTGATTCAGAACTATGGGCTTGTCTACATGGGCTAAATACCCTGGCTTCCACCATATCAGAGCCCTGCAATCCATACAATGCATGGTTTTTGTCCTGATCTGCCCCTAGCCAGTCCTCACCACCCCCAGGGCAGAAACAGGGCTCAGGCAGGGGTAAGCAGGGTAGGGCCTGATAATTTTTTTTTATAATACCTAGTTTACTCCATTACCATTGGCGAAAACAGTTTGGGGCCCACATGTCCCTAGCAGACCATCCAGCATGCCAGCCCTCGCTGCTGCCACCATCTCCCCGGCTCTCCCAGAAACCAGGAAGGAGTCCCTCAGCATGTGACCAAGTTTGGCAATATAGAGGGGAACTTCAGTTCCATGTTGTGAGGCGCCTTCCTACCTCCAAGTCAGCAAAGAAAATGGCAGCAGGAGCTGCAGGGAACGGGCTGGTGTGCCTGTTTGGACTCCAGCCCCATTCTGTACAGGTAACAAGGGAAGAACGGGCCAGCTCTGCAGCCAGGATATGCCAGTGGGGTGCTGGTGTATCCTGGCTCATGTAAATGAGTCCTAGATTTATAACCATATAGCATTAAAGGTATAAAGCATTTAATACAATCTGACATAGATCAGAATAATAAGAAGCCTACAGTACAGTGTAGTGGTCTGAGTGCTGGATTAGAACTCTGGGAGACCAGGGTTCAAATCCCCACTCAGCCATGGGCAAGTCACATTCTCTCAGCCTCAGAGGAAGGAAATGGCAAACCCATCAGAACAAATCTTACCAAGAAAACCCTGTGATAGGTCCACCTTACAGTTGCCATACATCAGAAATGACTTGAGGGCACACAATAACAACAAATAGCCAAATAGCTCTTATCATTAGGATGCTCCCCCCCCCAATGCCCACTATAGATTAAAATGCCCTGTTTAATCATGATACTCTGATTCCAAAAGCATTCTGGCAAATTTTGACACAACCAAATGAAACACATCTAAATTTAGGTATGGTCCTTCCTCATAATTTTGCAAATTGATATGTTCTGAACAGATGACATAGTAAATACTGTATGTTTTAAATGTTTGATTATTTAATTGTATTTTAAGGGGTGGGTGGGATGGAGGGGTTTGTATGTATATTTTAATGCTGTAAGCCACCCCGATTGCATTTTGTAGAGGGGCGGGATACAAATAAAATGATGATGATGATGATGATTATAGAGGAATAGATAAATAGATGGATATGTTCTGAGTAGGTATAGTCTTCCCTCATAATTTTGCAAATGAGTATGTTCTGAAGTAAACCGATGTGGATTTAGTTGTTCATTCTATAAAATATCAAATAATGCTACTAAGACTAACAGAAATACTACTACTAATAATAATACCTCTTTTGATATATTAACCTGCATCATCTTCAAGATAAATCATATGTTTACAAAATTCCCAGCGAAGGCACACTGGTTCTTAGAAGCTCTCTCTGAAGGTGAAGGTCAGACAAATCTGCAATGGAACATTTGGTTTTTCATTGGCTTCCCTAGTGTGTTTTCCCTCTCAGTGCCTTTCATTTTCTTGGCAAAATGTCTGTGACATATCAGTAAGTCATTTTCAAACTTCTTCATGCACTAGTATTTCTGTTTCGAGATCATTAATAAAACAGCAGCTTTGGAAGGTGGCACAACAGGTGTTCTAGTGTGCTCCCAGGGAGGGAAACCAATAGTTTTTTTAAAAAATATAAAATAATAGAATCACTAGCTAGGATGGAACTAAAGCTCATAAAATAAACAGCAGCATATATTCTGTACAGAAGAGGCTCTAAAAAATATGCACAGTATGCTTGCTGAGGTATAGGCTTAGGGCTCTGTGCATTGAACTTTCTATTAGAGGCAAAAAACATCGCCCTGCCTATGCAGCACTCACAGTCTTAAAGGTCAACAAAATAAATCCTTTCCCTCCATCTTTCTCTCTCTCTCTCTGAGGTTGGCATGGCATAAACGATTAGCTGCTGTCCATTAAACTCCACATATCCATTACACCCCATTCAGAACATTTCTGAAGGTGCTCTATGGGACATCATTAGTATGAGAACTTCTTTGTCTGAGATCATAAAGAGAGCTTTAAGACAGGAATGGAAATATCCAGGAGAGATTGGCAGGCAGAGTGTCACGCAAGCCATTCTTGCTATAGGACAATGTGGAAGCAAGTGCGCCTGTTAACTCCATGTCTTTTTGATCCTAAAATCTCTGCGTTCATATAATCCTATGAGTTCAGCTTCGTAAGCCCAGTTTAATATTTCTCACCTTGATGTCCCTACTGGGCTGTTTCTATAATCACTTTGTCTTCTTTTCTGTTTTCATTTTTTAAGGCTCCATTGATTTATTTTTCTTTAATATTAAGCTGAATATATTTGGATTTCTCCAGCTGCCGGCCCTTCATCCACCTTTCAGACCAATTTATCCCATCACAGATTTCATTCATAGACATCTTTGCTTCACCACCTTCCTCTTTACTCTTTATAGGCAAATCTAATGCTGTCAATCAAGCATCTACCTGAAGTATTATGATCCTAAGCAATAAATAAATAAATAAATAAATAAAAATAAAATAAATTTATTTGTGAGCTTCCATACATTCTCCTCCCATGCACACAAACACACTTAAAACTGAAGGAAATTCACAGGGAACCTCATGGTTCATTTTACAGAAACTGCCCTGTGAAAAAAATTGACAGCAATAATGTTAATAATTACATATATATATATATATATATATATATGACTCAGAAATATAAGTTCTAATATTCACACAGATGCCCACACACACAAGAAGGCTAATAAATCAGATGAGTTTGATGTATTATGAAGAGTGACCCTGTGTCAGGATCAGTCCCAGATATGACCCTCACCTGCCAAGTTTCAGTTCTGTTCTATTATTTTGTGGCTAATTGTGTTTGCATTTTTTTGTGCTTGCTAACAATCTGTAGTGTACTGGGAGGCAAGGGAGGATATGTTATATGTCTGCAACTGTATGATTAAAGTGTGAATCTGGGGTCTGCCATAAAAATAATAGGATGTACCCAATCTCTGTGAGAAAGGGGAGTGGGGATGATGGATAGCCAATGACTGTATAGCCCACCAGATTTGTAGATTGTAAATACTTTTTATTTTAATGCTTTGCAAATAGCTTTTATTCTGAACAATGATTTTGTAAGGTTTGCTCTTTAGATTACTGTACCAATAAAGTTTACTGTTTAACTCTGAAACTGCTGGTTACTGAATCTGAGGAAGCCAGTACCTGGTGCAGACTTAATAGTGTGGATGCAATTATTTGCTATAAGTGAATAAGAGAAGGCTGTGTTCCAAAGATACCATTTAGGAGCCTGAAAGATTTCTTACACTTTGATGGAATGCTGTGTTTTCTAGCAACATTGCCAATGCATTCTTATAATTTAAAGACCTGATTGATTGATTGATTGATTGTATTGCATTTATACCTCACCCAAAAAGGCTCCTAGAGTGTCATATAAATTGTTAATTTGACAATTCCCTGCCCTGAGGCAGAATGTGAAAAGACATGAAACATAAGTAAAAGAGATGGCAGTTGGGGAGGGGATTAAGTCCAGCAGATGCTGGCTGCTCTTCTCTCCTTCAGAGGCTAGAGCAATGGCAGCTGGTATGGTGGGAGGACCTTTCCTCAAGGCATGGTAGCCCTTTGCCTGGTTGCTGTTCTCTTCCTCAGAGGCCAGAGCAATGGCAGTTGGTATGGCAGTTGGTATGTGATAATATATGATCCTGAACTTTTTGAATTAACAATTTATTTATTTATTAGATTTATATCCTGCCTTTCTCCCAATATGGAATTCAAGGGATTAATTCCTTTCCTTACAACTAAGTCGCAAGTGTTAGAAGTGCAACAATGCTTAGCACTGAAGAGTCAAGAGTACCTCAGAGTGGGCAGTAGTATTAGAGTTAGATAGTTTGAGATTATCAAACTATTTAGGAGATTAGCAGATGGGTTTAATACCCCAGAACAGGGATGCAACAGGATCGAGAAAGGGATTCCCTTTCAGACTAAATCATCCCTGTCCCATTCTGCCCTCATGCTGTCTCCATTCAGTCCCCGTTGTTTTTTAAATATATATATTATTCATGGGGAAAAGTCATTAATAGATCACCCATTCCATTTCTGTAACGGAATCATGGGTGCGTGAACTGGTGCCCTATTATGCTGCCGTGATCTAGGGTGTTCATGCCGAACACTTCTGGATACTATCAGGACATCCAGGTAAGTGACAACCTTTCTTATATCCTCCCTGGGTTACTTGGTTTTTTTTAAGGCTGTTTAGGTATTTGATTTAATTTTTTGAGACTTGGGTTTGTTTTTTTAAATTCCCCGTGCAATGCAGGGCTCCCTATAAGATCCACGCAGAACACTTCCTGGTGAGATCAAGACAGCCAGGTAAGTGACAGCCTTTTTTGTAGCATCCCCTGTTTACTTGGTTTTGTTTGTTTGCTTGCTTGTTTGTTTTTAGTGTGTTTAGGTGCTTGGTTTAATTTTGGGGGGCTTGTTTTTTTTTTTTTTTTTTTTAAAGATCCCCACACAATGCAGGGCTCCCTGCAAAGTCCTGGAAGGTCTGAAAAGAACAGTTCCAGTGGCCTCGGGGAGACCTCCATTCACTTCCTGGAGTGTCAGAGAGAGGGGAGCAGTTTCTATCATGTGATTAAGATAGGTGTCTTGGGGGGGAAAATTATTCAGTTACAGGGACAGGAGTGGGGTGGGAATTAGAATGCGAGACAGGGACACTATATTTGTCCCCATCTGATAATCTCCCAGTAGTCCTTCCTGCTTGTCTACCTATCCTGTTCCCTATGTGATATAAAGTGAGACTCTTAGGGATATTTCCACCTCTTCTCCTATCCCAGAACTTTCTCAGAACTTTCCCAGCTAGCTTAAGATAGGACCCTGAGTAGTGTTCCTATCTTAGAACGGAGTTCCTACAGTAAAATCCTTAGTCTGTTTCTCTAAAGCCATTAGTGTCTTCGCCCCATGCGTCAGGATCTCTAATTGACCACTGCATGCATGCATTTATCTATCAGGTTATGGAAACCCAACCTGTAAGAGTGTAAAAGAGATTTTAAGGAGGATCAAAGACCCAGGCCATGTGTAGAGAACAAAAGGACAATGGCAGCATCCTAAGGCACAAGTGCATTGTATGATAATGGCAGCTTAACAAGGAACCACTTCACCCTTTTTGTGAAGTAACTGTAACTTATCACATGGCTCAAGGGCTACCTCGTGCTGTGCCTCATGCTCTGCTGTTGTTGTGGAGGTGGAAGCAAGGTGCATGGAAGGAGACTGGGGACTTTATCAGATGTGGCAAATATGACATCATAATAATGCCTAATGATCGCGAAAGGGCACACATACCATACAACATTGTTGTTTCATCATCATGTCTTGTCAAAAAGCTGTTCCTTTTTATTGATGGGACAAGTGGTCAATAGATCGATTGCCCATTCTGCTTTTGTGCCAGGATTTGAAACTGCGAACCATTGTGCTCATGGGACTGCAGCGTTAATTGTCAGGACACTTCTAGGTGAGATTGCAACAGCCAGGTAGGGGACGCTCTTTTTATGAACCCCCTGGTGTACTTGGGGACTTTTAAAGTGTGTTTCTGTGCTTGCATCTCCGTTTTGTGTCTGTATTTTGCTTAATTTTTAAAAAATTTGCCGCACCTTCTCTTCTTGAAAGAATCAGTGAGATCTCAACCACGGAAGTAAACAGAGCTCTGTTTGTGCTCTGCTGCTACAGGTCTGCCTTTCTGACTCTGCTAAAGGTTGGTATGGTAGGGTTTTGTCCTTTTTTTTTTTCCTTTTTTAATTTGCTGGCATAAAAATGCCACAAAACATGCCGGCAAAAGAACGTTAATGGGGGGTGGTAATCTGATAAAGTCCTGGATTTTGTCCCATATGCCAGAGGCTTGTAGCATTCAGAATACACACACACACACACAATTCACTTATCAAAATCAGGGAAACAATTAATTTTTACAATTGTAACTAATCATAACTATTACTTGGGGCCCTGAGATTATTATTTTAGTTAATTGTTTTTTTAAAAAAATAACTTCCTGCACTCTGAGGTCTGTTTATTAAATCATTTAACCCAACATGTTTCTTTATGACAGCGTGCAAGCCTATGTAAATAGAAAACAATAAAACAGTTAAAACATCCATTAATATGTACTAACAAAGAAAAGAATCAATTGCTGCAATAGCAGAACAGAACAGAATGCCACAGAAGGAAAGAGGCTATCATTGGCATGGTTACTAGGGAATAAGGATTATTAAACAATTCCAGAGAGCTCTATTTCTGTCTCCTATTTAGGGGAAAGTTCCTTGCCCTGCAATACTCTGAGACAATTGTTTCATCCACCTCAGTAACTAATTGCTGCTGAGTCAGTCCCAGACATCTGATCCATCCCAAGGCATATACTGCTGATGTCAGTTCCTGCATTTGGTGTAAAAAAAAAATTCAGGTCAACTGAAGTGATGTCCAGCTGCAATGTACAAAAGAAAACACACAGATCCTTGGGGGGGGGGGTCAAGCCCAGACTCCTAATGCTACTAATGCCTCTACCAAGGACTGTTGGAGTAGGACAGGGTAAGCCTGTGCAGTTTCCCAAATCGACAAGGTAGCCAAATGTTCCTTCCAGCCATATCTTTTTGAACCTCCAACCCACAAATCATTTCTCCCTTCTCCCAACTTTATACTTACCTAGTTGTGATGAAATACACACTATCATTTTTTTAATATAAATACACAGTGCAAAGTTTGTACTGAATATACTGTATATACAACATGGTATACATTTTATGCATCACTGAGGAGATACTCCAGGCAAAGCAAAAAATGTGTTAAATTCACTTCCAAATGACATAAATATTCCTTCCTGGCTCCTCATAGGACAACCAACATCCACCTGGGTTAGCCATGATATGAAAGGAGGGAGCATAGGTGGGTTCCACTGCTTGCCTGAATTAAAGTGGACAAAGCCATATTTCTAGCTGGGCACAATAACCTTGTTCCACAGGGAGATTATCATAGAATCATAGAGTTGTCCAATAAACCGGGAGAGGGATGAGGGGAGATTGCTATCTGTCTTCTTTCTCAGATGACATTGTCCTGTCCAGGAAGCTCCCGTCCTGCTCCCGTCCCCCCCTCACTTCTTCTTATTCATGGTTTAAGCCATGAATAAGAAGTCCATTCTGTTATCATAATGGAATCACGTGCATTTGAAAATGTGACCAGTTGTGCTGGCACGATGCCAGCGGCACGTGATGTCACCAGGAGGTCTGTGCCAAAGACTTCTGGGTTCGATAGGGACAGCCGGGTGAGTGTCACCCTCCCCCCCTCCCCAGGTTACTTGGTGTTTGTATTGTGTGTTTTGGGGCTTGCTTTTCTGTTTTAATGTTTTGTTTTGTTTTTATTTTCAAATTTCCTGTGTGATCGTTCTTGTGCGAGAATGAGCGGGATTTGCCTTCACTGCAGTAAAAGCAGCTTTACAACATCTGCCTTTACTGCAGTGAAGCCGAGGGAGGTGGAACTGTTCCTATAACAGAATAAGACAAGTGTCTGGAAAAAAATCCATTCTGTTACAGGGAAGGGAGTGGGGCAGAAGTGATACGGGTGGCGGCATAGCGGTACAGAAACAGTTTCAAGGGACATGTCTGATAATCTCCAGGATCACAGCCAAAGCCTCCAGTGAATTTCATTTAATCCTGATGTGCTCCAGGCTCAAAATTATTTGCAGGGTAGTGTAGTAGTCCCCAATAAATTTATGCTTTCACTTTGATTTTCCTCTTTTCTCACTGTTTTTATGACATTTCCCTCTTCCTCTCCCAAGTATTCAACCTAATTACTGTTGTTTTTCTTTTCCACTTCTTTAAATTGCTTTCCACTCTACAGCATTCAATAGGAAGAATCGAAAAGCCTTGCCCCCCCTCCTCCAGTCCAGTATGAGACAGACTTTAAATCCTCTGATGGCTGAGTGGGTTTGAAATCAGGCACAACATGTTTGCCCAACCATAGCTCACACCAAAGCTAAACCCATCTCCTACACTGTCTGAAGAAAATATTTTAAGAAGTATCCATCACTTTAGACAGGTTTAAGTGTGAGAGGATGCCATGTGCTGCTGATAAAATTATTCAGCATTATACACCACTGCACTCAAATTCGAACAATTCTCTCCTTGATGCAAACTTGATCATTTTGTAAGCCATGAAATGCTGCCCACCTTTTAAGAACATCCAGTACTTTAGAAATATGCCGTACTTGCACTTTTGCTACAACAGGTGCTTTGCAATTTATAAAACAATGTCCTTCCTTCACTGTGATTACAATCCTAATCACAGTTACTTGGGAGTAAGTTTCACTGAACCCAGTGGGAAGAATACCCACTTTCAAGTAGAAATTCATCAGATTTCACTGTGTGGGAAAAGGTACTGCTTTTTTAAAATGTTATTTTATTTTTTCTTAGAAACAAGGGAAATTGGAAAACTACTACATATCAGTCTCACCAGTAGACAATCAGTATTTTTCAGTGCCTTTCTTTTTCTTTTCCTCTTGGGGAACATCTTTTCCCTTTTTGATTCTAAGTGTATTATCCAGGACTCCTAAAATGCAATTCTGAGCACAATTTTCATTAGATAAATCTCACAAAAGATATATAGGTGATTTCAAACATATATACCCTTTCAGCTTTATTTCTTAGTTTCAAGGAACCCTGGCAGTGCTACTTCTGTAGCGAAGAATTCTCATAATTTCACTTAACTACAATTCCCACAATACATCAGAAGAAGCAGCAAGAGATATAAAATAGATATATGATACTACTGTAGGTAGCAGTTCTCTGTTGAAAAGGCAAAAACAACTACCCAGTGCTGGTGGGAGCTTGAAATTTATTTTCTTGCAACAATGGGCAGAGTAATCCTAGCCTTCAGATCTGTCAGCTAGTGATGATGGGGTGGAAGCAGTCTTCTGCCATAAAGCTGGCAATGTACTTGCTGCTAGTGGGAAGAAGTGTAAGGCCCTGAAATGGGCTTTCTGGAAATGGATCCAAAGCCAGTCCATTCCCTTCTGTGAGGTCTAGATCAGATAAGCTGTTCTACTTCACTCCTTCCCAGATGCCCCAATAGAGAAGGGAAGTAAAATAAAGAAACTGTTGGGCTGAAAAACCCAACAGAATAACTCCAGAAACACACACACACCCAACAAAGCCAGCAGAGCTTGGGATGAGGCTGGTGTTGCACCATTTTCCTCTTTCCTGACCCCGTTTAGGACTGTACTGTGAAACTATTAATTTGGAACATGCATACTGATAACTTAAAAAGACAAGTCAGCTATGGGCTTGAAATAGCCAAAGTCAAGCTCTATTTTTGTCTCTTTAATTAATAGAATCTCTAGGCTGAGATTCAAAACAGAGTTAAAGAGAAAGAACATTTAAGTGAAGCCAGAAAAAATGCATTGACCAGCAAACTTGTGCTTAATTTCTGACATACAAAAGGATAACAGAATATACATCTGCCAGACAATTGAAAGAGAGAGAGAGAGAGAGCACTTCTTGTAAGACAAGTGCATAAAATCTGAGGGGAAAGATTTATGTACATGTAGGTGTGTGTGTGTTTTGTATTTATGGGTTTAAAAGTTTAAATTAGATTTCCCCTCTTATTCTTTAAATTGTCATCTTTGAAAGGTTAGTGATGATGTAATGTTTAACTATAACTTTACATCACCACTAACCTTTCAATTATGACAGTTTGAAGAATAAGCAGACTCTTTCAGAAGTATATGTGGCCATAAATAAATGAGCAGGTGTGCTCAATGTAAATATATAAATATAATTTTATATTAGTCCTTTTTCTTTGGATAGTTGTCCTCCCTGAAAGGTCAGCAATGATGAATTGTACTTTGTCACTGAATATAAAATGTGCACCCTACAGTTCTATTATTTGCTGTGAAAGAAAACATGATTTATTAAAACATCAAAAAAATATTTGCTCAAGGGCTGCAGTCCATGAAAAATATAGCCTGAATTTAACTACCTTTCTTAAGAGACCCAATGCAGGTCCTCCTGAGGTCACAAATGAGTTGATCTATAGGTCTGTTTGTTGATCTGGCCAAAGAGAAAATAGAAAACAATGTGCTATCAAAAGCAAGCATCTCATCAGAGCCTGGAAATATAACTTTTTTGGACTATACCTCTCAGAATGACCATGCTGACTAAGGGATTCTATGAGCTGTAGTTCAAAAAACACAGAGCCAGTCTAAACGGTGAAAATACCCCTCACGGAATTCACTGGGAATCCTATCTGTCTAAATGGGATCCAGCACCAATCCACACTATTCAGGGGGGGGGGAATGGCAAAAAACAATGCAGGAAAAGCCTTCACAGATTTTCCTGTACTTTTTCAAAAATTGCGAGGGGTGTATGCATTCCTGCTTGTTTGGACTACTGAACAACAAAATATTTAAAGGGAAGCACAAAGCTGATTGGCCAGGTGATGGTAGGGGTGGGGCTTGCTAGCAGGGCAAGCACCCACTGCTGCCATGTTGGATTTTTGCCTTAGCGATCACTCACTAAGGCCTTAAAACAGGATGAATATTTTCTATTTTGCTGATCTATGAAGTTGGAAAATCATTCTATTGCACCAGTGCACCTTGGGACAACTAAGGTGGTAAAGAACTAACATAAATCACTCATGGCTGCCATCAGGAATGCAAGGCTTATGGAGACTTCCAAGGCCAGAAGAACTGTACAGAGACAAGGAGACCTAGTATCATTAAATCCAAGGCCTTCAGGCATCTCAACTCTGCATAGGTTCATAATGATCTATCTATCTATCTATCTATCTATCTATCTATCTATCTATCTATCTATCTTAGGTCAGACTATCCATACAATGCACAAAGGTTCAGGGTTCTTTCCTGATGCAAACAGTCCATTCTGCCTAATGGTGGACAGAAATTCCAAGAAGTCAGCTCAGTTGAAACAGACATGCAGCCCAAGCCTACACATCTTTATTCTGAAACAAGTCCTCCAGCATCCTGTAGGACTTACAGTTGTCCCTTTATATTCGCAGCTTTGGCTTTCGCGGTTTTATGTATTCACGGAAATTCCTTCTCCCCCCGCTCTCCCCAACATGGCCTCTGAGCATTTAAGGAGGAAAATTTCCTGCACATATACACACACAGGAAAGATCCCAGCAAGCAAGCAACCACCACAGCAGCCTCAGAGGGTCTAAGGCGAAAGAAAATCACAGCCCCGTGCTGTGAGCACACAAGCAAAGTCCCCCCCCCTTGCCACTCCCCTCTCTCTGTCTTAACAAACTGAATTGCTTTTTTAAAACTCACATTTCATCCCATGTCTCCTCATGGCCCAAAGAAAAGCACAGCTGCATGCTTGCCGCCCCCTCTCTGTGTCTTAACAAACTGAATTGCTTCTTTAAAACTCACATTTTGAACCTTTCCTACACACATTCACACACAGGGAAGGTGCGGGTGGCATCACCGACCCAGCTTCTGAGCATTTAAGGAGGAAAGCTTGTGTGCTCACAGTATGGGACTGTGCTTTTCTTTCGGTCAGCGAGAAGCTTTCCTCCTTAAATGCTCAGAAGCTGGGTTGCTGGGAGATGCCACCCGTGTCTTCCCTGTGTGTGAATGTATGTAGGAAAAGTTCTAAATGTGAGTTTTAAAGAAGCTGAGTTTTAAATTCAGTTTGTTGAGACACAGAGAGGGGATGGCAAGCATGTAGCTGTGCTTTTCTTTGGGCCATGAGGAGACATGGGGTGAAATGTGAGTTTTAAAGAAGCAATTCAGTTTGTTGAGACAGAGGGCAAGGGGGGGACTTTGCTTGTGTGCTCACAGCATGGGGCTGTGATTTTCTTTCCTCCTTAAATGCTCAGAGGATGGGTCAGTTTCCATGTGTGTGTGTGTGTGTGTGTGTTTAGGAAGGGCTCCTCATTAAACCCTCAGAGGCTGCTTTTATGCGTGTTTTTTTCACTTTCGCTGGGGTCTTGTTCCCATAACCCCCGCAAATGTGAAGGGACGACTGTATTTCAAAGTAAGTGTGCACAGCACTGAAGTCTATTCCTTCGCACTTTAATGACTGTGACAAATTCACCTCTGGCAGCAAAATGTTTTGGGACAGCCCATTCAAAAAACACCACGGTACCATAACTCCATTCAACCTACAAAAGGGCAGCTGAATCTTACCTCAGCATCAGTGATGAGACAGCATTTCCCCTGCTCCTGAGGGTAGCAGGCTGGCTGAAAGGGACAGAGGGACAGGTTGCCCAGAACACACTGTTCTGTCCTTCAACAGAGTGGGATGGCCAGGGGCTTACTAACATTGCCCTTCTATAACACCCTGCATTTGCCACTTGAGGCAAATGCTCAATTCTGTCTAATGGTGCAGCTGGATTCCTGCTGCCTTCATCCCATATATGTTTGGATATATGTAAAGGCACCTGCTCAGGAGCTCAGTTTCCTGGCATGTTTACATACCTTGTAAGTGAGGAACATCTCTGCTTCCATGGTCTGGAAGAATGCTATGAAGCTGCATCATCTTGTGGGCTGAAATCTTATTGAACCAGACCATGCTGGTCAGTGTACACATACACAAGTCCTTAAGGGCCAGAAAATATGCTGCATGCCCAAGGCCATCTATAGGCTGGGGCCAGGTGGAGCCCAGCCCCATCCAGAAAGCTTTTGTCCATCTACTGACCAAGAGTGCCTTAGATCTTTTGACACCCAGGATCTTTTGTGTCCTGGCAGTTTTGGGTTAGGGTTGGGTTCCTCACAGTGTGCAGCCTATGGACAAAGAGCTAACTGGCAGATTAGTAGTGGCTGCAGAGAGCAAGCGTTGAAGCCAGCCCAACTGAGAATGTGCATCTCTCTTCTATGAGGCAAGTGTATATGTGTATGTTAAGGCAGCCAGACAGCCACTAGCAAACAGCACTGCTAACCAACCAGCTAGGCAGCCTTTTGCAGAAATCTACTTTCTGTGTCAAATTGCACTTTGGAGTTTTTATTTTAAAATGCAAGCAACAGGGACACCAGCTGAGCGAACTCTGTGCCCTAAACTTCCTGGAGCTCAGCAGCTGAGCTGTCGACCACCTCCTGGCTTGGTGTATCCAAACAGCCAAAGCTCTGAATATTTATCAGGCATTCTGCCAAACATCTACTGCCAAAAGAGGTGTATATGTGTGTGTTTATGTAAGCCACTACAGTTCAGTTCCTGGGCTTTCAGGATCATTGGGCTGGAGCAGAGGGAGAAGCCTGTGAGGGGAAACAGAATAAATGTGAATAAAGCCAAATGTGTGGTTAAGAATAATGAGCCAGGCCTGCTGCTGGAAAGCCTACTCCCAGGCTGCTGACACACTGCAGAAATAATGCAGTTTGATGCTGCTTTAACTGTCATAGAGCCATCCTAGGGAATCCTGGGATTTGTAGTTTGTTTTGGCACCAGTGTTCTCTGACAGAGAAGGCTAAATATCTCCCAAAACTACAAATGCCAGAATTCCACAGCACTGAGCCACAACAGTTAAAGCAGTGTCAAACTGCATTATTTTTGTGGTGTGTCAGCAACCCTACTCTTGGTTGTTGTTGTTGTTGTTTCCCTTGTAGGTTCTCCTGTTTCCCTTCAGGTAAAAGTCTGGGTTTCACAAATGAATGCATTGTTAGGGGTGAACACATCTTGCTAAAGAAAGCAGTTGGCTGAGACTGCTAGTGGTCTCTCATTGTCTTTTCTGTTCTATTGCTTTCTTGAATGTAGATGAATTTTCTAAGGTCTGATTTCACTTTTGTTCACCCCACTTTCCTATCATCTATGTTAGATGTTTGGGGAAAGGGTCTTAGCCATGTAGCCATAGCAGCGTATCCTATCCTCCTTTCTCTAACTCAAGGTGGGAGCCATGTAGCCCTCCAGATGTATCTGAAATGCAACTTCCAGTGTTCCTCGTGACTGGCTATGGTGGCTAGGACTGCTGGGTTTTGCAGTCCAACAACATTTGGGGAGCTATGTAAATCCTGTCCCCTATTTAAATTGGAATGTTACTTCCATGATAAACATTTTCTTTTTGATTGAGACAGTATTTGTTGTTCATCAACCAGCTTTCACATAAAGGCTAGCTATCATTTATGTTTCTTTTCAAAATGAAAATTTGACCTGTGGTACAATACCGGGGGCAGCACAAAACAGCAAATCATACCCACCCAACCCCATCCCACACACTCCCCCAATTCAAAATTCACAGTATCCAAACATAGTCTAAGGATTTTGTGTGGGGTGGTGATGGTTTAGGGTTGTCATAGGAGGCAGAAAATCAGACAAACATCTCTCTCTGTCCCTGGTAGTAAAAACACGACAATGATAGAGAATATCTACAACAACCAGTCAGTGAATCAAGAGTGGGGAATTCTTGGTCTGAAATTTTTGAGAGCCTCTGGGTATAAGCAGAATTTTTTTTCCCAATTTTTTCTTTTTCTTTTTTTTTATAATTTCTTTTTATTTATCAAAAAACAGTAGAATACAATTGAACATGTCCATTTTGTAGTTACAAGTCACTACAAAATGTCAGAGAGTAATAGTATTTTTATACATAAAAAACAGAAACAGAAGAAAAGAAAGGAAAAAATAATTAATTATACATAGAACAAATTAAATATACTCTCCTAGTAAACAATTCAGTTTGGTCATGAAAATAGAGGTAGGCAGTTTTATGCAATGTAGTTATGTAATGGTTTTCGAAAGGGTTTGTATTTCATTCAGTTAGGACATCATTCCACAATTTCTCGTGGTGGGCAGGTAGGGCCTGCTGGGCTATATTACCATTTATGTAATCAATCATTGGAAGCCATTTTTTTTTCTGCAAAGGGTGTCTTTATGGGGTATCCTTGAGATGTCTTAGTTTGTTCCTTAAGTTTTTCCATTAACCAAATATTCCAGAACCTCCTCCACCATTTTCCCATCATAAAATCTCCTGTTTTACAATTTTGTTAAATTTCTAGTCTTGTTATTGACAACAAAAATTGTATCAGGTCTGCAAAACTGAATCATTGGGTGGTTTTGCATACAGAGACAGGGAATCAAAATAAAATCTGTGGCATCTGCAGTTTTAATGATCAAGTATCTAATCAGCGCACTCTCCTCTGTATGATTCAAATGAGTGGGACATAAAGAGGAAGAAATGTGAGTAAAAGCAGGATGGGAAGAATGGGGTGGGGAGAGAGAGAATGATGATGTATGGGCCTGAGGAAAACTTTTCACATAATTCTCCAACATCCTAGCACTGTGTGAGTACTATACTAAAAAAAAAAAACTGCAAAGGGGTTTATTACAGCTTATCCAAATAATATTGTAAAGTATATTATGCAACAATATACAACATAAATCAGTACATAATATAGTGAAAAGTGGGGAAGAAGTTACTGAAGAGAGTCATAATATATCCCCCCCCCAAAAAAACCTGTAAAATTTTCCTTTTATACAAGTCCATTGAGGGGCAGCCCCCCCTTTCAGCCTAAAGACCTTTTAACCTAAAAGCATTTGCATATAATGCCGTAATATACAATAAAATCTAGTCCAGAACATAATAGAGAATAAGTTACTGAGGAAAGTCATAATGTATGCCAGGCACTCTCTCAAAAGACTCCAACAGCCCATGGGGGGTATTCTGAAAGGGACTTGGCTTCTTGACAGTCTTGGTCTTCTGCTAAGGCAACTGATGATACACACACATATTCCATTTTGTCTCCCCTCACCATCAGATACAGTAAGGCAGAAGGGCCTCAGGGTAAGAACCATGACCGGAGAAAATGCATTGCATTGCTTTGTGCTGCTTGCCTTATTCTAATCTGCCTGCTAAATCATGGACTTTATAAGCAAGAGGATAGAAAAGAAGAGACAGTGACTTCCTGCCTAGAACATGGAATGGAATGGGGAAAGGGAGGAGGTAGGAAAAGGAAAGTGATTTGCTTGCTTGGTAGGAACTCTCAGACAGCTAGGTTCCCTCCAGAATGTCACACCTTGAATGCTGAAAGCTGATATCCCTTCCACCCCTTGCACATACCTTGATTGCCCTGTATGGATGTTGTTGGAGGGTTTTGAGAATCTAGAGGGAGGGGCATTGTGACACTTTTCATTTCCTCTCTTTTAATGTTTATTAATTTTATTCTCTTTCTTTATTATATTATTAATTAATTTAGTATATTATTAATTGGGGGTGAGTTGCTCCAAACCCTTTTGTACTTCTTTTGTACTGTGTTTATTGCTCACACAGTGCTCTGGGCACTTGGATAATTAGCTGAAAGCTTTTCCTTAACCGCCATCCTCTTTCCTCCTTCAGCATCAGGTCACACACATTCTTTGTAAATCTCATGGCTTGTTCTGAAATCTAATGATTCAAGCAGCAAATTAATTAATATAGTTCAACACCTTACGTTATTTCAGTCATTAAAATGTATGATAATTTGTTTTCAAACCTCGCATTCCATGCTGTGTGTAGAATTTGAGAACCTCTTTCCTGACAAGAAACATGAAGTTGCCAATGTTATAATAAAATTGGTGATGCCAAGGAATAGCCAACATGATGTTTATAAAAGAGGGGTGGCAAATCATGTTCATCCATTATCATATGAAATACAATTATCACATTTTACATTTCCCTCTAAGACCATGAGCAGCAGTCAGGGACATGGAGGTTGGGGAAATGGTAATAATGCTACTGTGGTGAGGAGATCAAGACTAAGTGTATAGCATTACAAAAGAGAATTAGAGATAAATTGTAGGGATGTAAACATTTGCTTATTTCATTCTTGCATGCAAGAATAAAAATAATCAGTTTTTACCACATTGTTGGTGGGCTTTTTAGTTTGTGTGTATGTGATTTTTTTGTGTGGGGGTTGGTTGTTGGTTGTGGTTTTTATGTTTTGTTTTGTTTTGCATTTCAGGACTTTTTGACAAATTTTCATTGAAGTTTTTGTGCATGAAATTCACAAAAATTTTACAAGTAAGTCTCAACATTTTTTAAAACAGTACTAATTTTTTTTTATCTTGGATAAGAAATGTTGTGAATATTCTCTACATTAGTGATGACAGATAGATAGATGATAGATAGATTTGATACAAATATAAGTGATTTTGCTATACATGATAAAGATGACAGCATAGCTTTCTAGTGACATCTATTCCAGTCCAGTGAATGACTGTATATGCATAGAAACAATTGATGACCAACTATGGAATCAGAAGAACAGACACAGAAAGTTGGGTTAAACAAGGGCCACTTTATTTTACTTATATCATATTTAAGTTAATTGGACCTGAGAGGAACACGAAAGGAAGGGGAGCAACCTGATGTGGGTCCAGCTGAAGCCAGATGTCTACCCTAGACTGCCTACTCAGCCTTCCTTTGGGGAAAAACATGTGAGCCCCAAGAGTAATCCCATTTCTGGGTTGTTCCCCAGCCAGCTACTTACTGGAAGGTAAACCCAGGGCACTCCCACCCAAGTCCCAGTACCTTATAAGTTAGAGCAAAACTCCCAGGTAACCTGCAAAGGTAGACTCCTTTGCCACCCACTAAGTCGCAGGATCTGTGGAGGCCATTCTAGAGCATATCCTTCACCAAATGGGTGCCAAGATGTACACCAGGCTCTTAAATTCTCTCCCTGCTACCTGCCATATAACAACCTAGTTATAGGCACTACCCCAAACCAATTGTCCAAATCCCACAGATACAGTATTTGGTGGTGGGGAAACAGGTAAAAGGGGAGAAAATTCCTATCAGGCCCCGAAGAGATCAGTAAAACTCAAACTGCACTGAGGGCAGGAGAGTATCTGAAGGGGCATCCCTGCCTTAAGTAGCCAAAACCCATGCCCCCTTCACATGCTGCATTCTGGAGCTCTGCACCAGACACAAATCCTCCTGGTCTCCCACCATGGAGGCCATCAAAAGAGTACCCTTCCCACAGTGTATTCGCTGCTCTGCTCCATGTATGCAATTCTATTAGAATTTCCTAAATTCCATTAGGAAACATGCAGACAAACAAATAATGCATATGTGGTTACTGAACTGAGGTTGTAAAACACATAAAGCCAAACAGCTATACAATATGATTTCAGTATTTGCCTGTAAATTCTCTGACATTGGATCCATTATCAAATGGATCCAGATGACTGCTAACTTTCTGTGCTCTCTGTCTGCACAGGAGTGCCAAATCAGGATTGGTGCTTTATTCGGATTTATCTGGTGCTGGGCTAACAATTCTGAGAGTGTAATTTTCTGGTAATTTTTTGGACAATTTTCTTTCTCAAGCTTCTCTGAATATATTTTGCTTTTGTTTAGGATTATTTTGGAAGTCTGTTTTATTGTGGCTGTCAGGGACAGAGGTGAGGCTACTAAGGGATTAATATTCCCACTGTGATTTCTTCACGTCTGCGTGAGTCACAGTTTTGATGGTACTGTTGTGTTTCAAAATAAGATATAACTCCAAGCAAAGTAGGAGCTTTGTTTTTTTCCCATTCTTTAATGATCAGGCTAGTCAATAATGGCTTTTTCATTTATTAGACACGGAGAAAAAATGCTTGTTAACTTTCAAGAACAAAATACTGCAGGTGTTGACTCTGTTTGTTTAGAATATAAGAGCATATCGATCAACGTGCTTAGTCAAAAGTTAGGCAGCTCATTGCAAACAGTTGTTGAGATGTGTGGTTTTACTAAGCTAATCTAAAGCAAAAAAATAAAAATAAAAAATAAACTCCAGTCAATAGTATAGATTGCTCCCTTTTTAACATCTTGCTCAAAGAAATACAAATAAATGCATTTATATCCATTTGAAATATAGATTTATGTATTCATCTTTAATGTTTCAGTATTTATTGTTACAGCTGTAGAACTGCAAGGTCCTTTCTTAAATTATTTAGTGCTATTAAATATGAAAGACAAATCTGAATATATATTAAACTGTGTACTTCCAATATACTCAAGGGTATTAGGATTTTTTGAGTCTACATATGGCTAGTGGCAACTCTGTTTATTTATTCTTACAGAGTCCCATCACTTCCAAGGAATAACTAAGGGAGTGGGCAGCAATGATGAAGAGCTGGAAGAGAAAGCCGTGTTTTCTCCTAAAGCTACTCTGCCACTCTTAGGTACAATAGAACACACTTGGTGCATCTACACTCTAGAAATAATGCTGGTTGACACCATTTTAAGTGCTGTAGCTCCACCCTTTGGAATCCTGGGATTTGTAATTTTGCAAGGTATTTAGCCTTCTAGGCCAAAGAGTTCTAGTGCCTCACAAAACTACAAATCCCAGGATTCTGTAGGATGGAGCAATGGCAGTTAAAGTGATGTCAAACTGCACTATTTCTAGAGTGTAGCTGCATCCTTTGTCTCACTGCCAGTATTGAAATAATACTGCCAATCCAGTTGCTTTACAGAAGGGGGTCCATATACAAAACATAATAAAATTACAAAAGACAATAAAATGGATAGGTAATATAAACAAAACATCACATAAAATACAACATTTTTTTGTGTTCATCTTTGCATATGGCAAAATGTCTATCTAGCCTCTAGGACAGGGGAGGAGAAAGTATGATTCAGGTCACATTTCTGGCTGTAGTTAGGAGCTTTAGGCCTTATGTTACACACTTATTTACATAGGGACCTTGCACTAGTGGAATCGGTGGGACATAGGACAGGTCACCAGAGTGGCTTTAAACACCATCTTTGCAGCCTCCAAAGCTCCCAGCCAGTTCTGTGAAGCTCCATGAACACCCAGATGTTTAATTTTTGTCACAATTTGGGGGCAATTTTCAGCTGAAAACCATGTCAGCACACCCAAAACTGTGCAAGAACACTGTGGTCTGAACTCCCACACATGCCCCCAGAACTCCCACCCACAGTAGTTCTTTTTTTCAGCCACCTGCAAGCCCACAATGGTGAGCAGCATTGAAGAAACGTCACTTTCAGTGTGCACAAACAAGTGGGTGAGCCCTCTGGAGGCAGAGATGAAAAATAGCCACACCCCTATGCATTTTCTCACCCTTGCAAGGTCCATTGATAAAGACCTAGAAGTCCCATGTTCTTGTCACATTGGTCATGCCTCCATTTTATTTGGAACTCAAGAGAAGGGCATTGGCAGGATGGAAATGGGGGATGGGCTCCAAACGTATCCTGGGACTAAGTTATTTAGACCCATGTAGGCACTTAAAGATCATTGTGACTAAAAACAAATTGGTAAATGGTGTAGCCCTTGTAGGCACATACCAATATTCTCACTGCAGCATTCTTGACTAACTGCAGGTGTGAACACTCGTCAAAGGCAGTCCCATATAAAGCATATTATAGTAATCCAGTCTAGATGTAACTAAGACATGTGTCATTCCTGGGCATAATGTTTTGCTTTTCAGTTGCTGCTGCTTATTTTTCTTACTTTGTTGTCTGCAGAGTTCTGATCTGTGGTAAGGTGTGTGCAGCTTCAAAGAGATAGCTGTGATAATCTTTTAAACTACTGGTATTAAAATAAGGGGATGGAATTTTTTTAAAGGAAAAGGACTGTTCTGACACTTTCCAATTTATTTATTCTAGCAAACACTTTCTTGGATTACAATTCACTTCCTTGGATGTATTGATGGAGCATAATAGTCAAGCATCAGGTATTCATGCATAGTTGCATAGTTGTCAGGATGGGATCAGAGTCAAATGGGATACAAATATGGTAATTGTAGTAATTGTAGTATAGTGGTAAACAGCCAATTTAGCATGAAATCAAAGGCTTTCACAGTCGGCATCCATAGGTTTTTCTGTGTTCCCCCCCCCCCCGGGCTGTTAGGGAGAGTTCTGGAAGAGTTTATTTCTGATGTTTCGCCTGCATCTGTGGCTGGCATCTTCAGAGAATTTAAAACCCTCACACAATCCTACCCAACCATTCTCTGAAGATGCCAGCCACAGATGCAGGCAAAGTGTCAGAAATAAACTCTTCCAGAACACAGCCTCACAGCCTGGAAAAAAAAACCCACAGAAAAGCCGATTTAGCATTAATATTCTGGCATCTGTAAGCTTGCTAAGCAGCTAGGCTGTTCATTGCTTCAGTAATTGTTGCTAGTGTCAAGTTGGCTGGTTGTAGTTAGGTGCTGTAGGCCTTGTGTTTCATCCTTCATCACAGTGGCGCCTTGGATCAAGTGGAACTGGTGTGTGACAGAGGGCAGGGTTGTTGGAGGCTGAGCCAACTGCATTTACTTTGTCACCTACCAAAGGTCCAGTGTTCAGTTTCTAATAGTGACCAGCCAAATGCTTTTGGAAAGCTCACAGGCAAGTCATGGAAGTGCTAGGCTTCTTCTGCTGTAATCAGATTATGTATTACTTGGTGCTTTTATTTTAATCAGGAGGAGAGGGGAAGGGGGATCAGGAACATCCATAATTGTTTTAATATGAATGCAGTGAGACACATGCACACAACACAAAGGTTAGATTTATAAACATTTTGAAAGTACAAGAATAAACCTTCAAACCTCAAATCAGTATAATGTGCCCCCTGGACTTAGTCTATATGCTCTCCTCTTCTGTAATGTCTTGTGGAATTTGTCAGCAAAGATTCACGTGCAAGAAAGGTGAACAGAAGAGAAGCTTCACGTCTTCTTACTTTGAGAGTTCTTCTTCCAAGCCCTTGTATAGTACAGATAAAGTTACTTCTCTTCCTTTGTAGCAAAAAAAAAAAAAAAAAAAAAAGCAAAATCAGCCAAGTAATACATACAAGTAACCTTGCAGGGTTCCCCCAGAGACACATTCTCATGCCTGTTTGTTCATAGGTTCATGTTCAGCAAAGCAGAGGACACACTGTTACATGTTTCTTACTTCAGCGTTAGAAGAGCTTATTGCTTGCTGTCATCAGGTGATCTACTCATGATGGACACATCACCACTCCTCATCCTTCCTTGACCCAGTTTCCATTCAGCTGGCATCACTTCTATGAAGGGGAATGACAAGCACAGGTGGAAACCAATTCTCTGAGGGTGCTTACAAAGATTAATAAGCATATACTTCTGGAAAGAAGGACAAAAGATACAAAAAGCATATCCTATTATAGTAAACCTTTCCCCCTGTTTTTATTCATCCTATGGCTTTTATTTCATACCAATCTCTCTGGTTTTTTTAAAGCATTATTTTGCCATATATATATATATATTGAGGAAAATATTGAGGTGGGTTGTTCATCATGTGGTTAAATTGATGCCCAAAGGGATTATAAATGACCTGCTCAAGATCACACAGCAAGTTATGATACTCCCTCTCAGCAGGTTGATGTCTTTGTTGCTCTTACCAAAGAAGATATTTTTGTTGTCCTTTTCCCCTCACAAAAAAAGCAAGGCAAATGTTGAGCTGAAGAAAGTTCCAGGCAGAGTCCTACAAAGGTTTCTTCCTATAAAGGCAATGCAGAGAAGAATGGGAATATAGCTTCCCTTCTGGTGTTAAGCATGTTGATTCTGCACTTGCCAGTGGAATGTGCTGGATAGAATTATCATTTAATGTGATATTGCTGTTATTAATGCAGCCAGCATTTGGAAAAGCCTTCTCCTGAATGGCAGATGCAGCAGTCCCTTCCAGAACATAACTAGCCTATCCCACAATTCCCATGTAGCCTTGGTATCAAACTAGACACATGGGGGGGGCACAGCTGTTCCTCTAAGTGGAGAATGTCATAGTATGTCATTTTATGTTTTTAACACTTTTATCTTGCATTTAAGGAGCCAGTGTGATATAGTGGTTTGGGCGTTGGACTATGATTCTTGAGACCAGGGTTTGCATCCCTGCTTGGACATGAGAACCTGCTGCATGACCTTGGGCAAGTCACACACTCTCAGCCACAGAGGAAGGCAATGACAAACTTCTGAATGAATTTTGCCAAGAAAACCCTGTGATAGCTTTGCCATAGGGTCACCATAAGTCTGAAATGACTTGAAGGCACACAACAATAACAACATCTTGCATTTAGCATGCTTTATTTTGTGATTGGCCTTTTTAGTCATCAGCGCACTTGCAGAAAGTGCAGGATGAGTCCTTCCTGAATCTTCGTTTGCAAAGAAAAGCCAGAGATTTTGTGACTGGTTATTGGAAGATAAACACAGGCTTAATTTGCAAATCTGATTTCTGAAACATGTATGTCTGAGAAAATCACATTCTAAGAGGAAAAAACAGTTTAACTGTAGGGAATACAGTTTTCTCTTAATGCCTACTTTGTCACTTGCCTTCTGCCCCTCAAGTTTACAACTCCGTTTGCCAGGCAATTTGTTAAACTTCAAAATGGAACATCTTTGAGAAGTACAGTATTGTAAGACTTATTAGGGAGGGAGGAATAAGCCAGGATTAAACTGGCATGATGAGTTGAGTTTTAATATTTACTAGGTATGACTGATTTCATTTTAAAAGTGTTTTTTATTTATTTATTTATGCTTTTAATGGATTATTGCTTGCCTTGAGCTTTTGGATTTGTCAAGCTAGAAATTCAGCTAAATAAACAGAGCATTGCTGATGTTAAGAATATTGAATCTGATGTGGGGATGTGAATTGTAAAGACATGGTTCATTTCCCTATGCTGTCTCATTTGTAGGTATTTTGCAAATCCCATAGCAGAAGCAAGTTGCAGGGGTCTTCAGCTACCTTTTATTTTTAATTTTTTTTAATTAGGTATTTATAGCCCACTCTTCAGCCACAAAGGCTATCAGATTGGCTTACAAATTGTTAAGCAATAACAATTTACACATCTACGCTGCATTAAGCAGTTTCCAATGTGTGTTAGCTAATTGCCACCACAAGCTGGGTACTCATTTTACAGACCTACAAAAGGATGGAAGGCTGAGTGAACCTTGGAGCCCTCTGGAATCAAACTTACAACATGGTGACTTGCAGTCCTGGCATTTAACCACTGCACCACCAGGGCACTTGCTTTTGTTTCATTATTTCATTCATTATTCTTCTTTAAAACTTCCTTTCTTTTATTATACAGTCATAAAGAATATTTTATTTCATTATTCATGAAATAAAGGAAAACAAAAGAAAAAGTTAAGTACAACTCCACCCTTACATGAGTGATGAAATATGCCCAAATAGCATAATGGGGAAAACCCATTTGTTATTTATGGTAATTATTTTGTAAGTTGAACCAAATGGACCCCATTCAGTTCAATTTGTCTTTTATTATGAAACAAACATATGGTCTCACTGCCTGGTGTCTAACTGTTTTATCCATGCCCATATTCAATATGAGTGAAATAGAGAAAGTATTACTATGGTAATACTCTGTCTCTATAAAGAATAGGCAAATCACTCTGTTTCCTTAGTTACATCCCACTTTAATTACTGCAACACTCTCAATGAGGGCTGCCTTTGGAAAGTGTTCAGAAGCCTCAGTTTAAAATAATGCAGCCAAATTGTCAGCTAAGAATACAAATCTGTGCTTATATATTCTCACATGGAACATTTTCTCCTTGTTAGGGAAGACATTTTTGTACATTTTCAATAATTTTTCATATCTGGGCCTTTTTTGTAGAAGGAAAAAACATTTGCACAAAACGCAACATTTTCTAAAATGGGAGGTGGGGAAATCCACAAAGTATATTGTTTTGTGTGCAGGTTTTTGTTGTAGTATTTCCAATGAATTTTTGGCAAATAAAGAAGTCCTAAAATGAGGAAAATCTAGTGGCAGCTGAGCATTTCAGTTTTGTTTTTTTGGAAAAGTGCCTAGATATGTCAAGTACAGTACATAGATACATGAAGTACAGATATATGTACTGTACTGTACTGTTGACTGAGGCTAAAGAGATTATCAGACATGGGGGAACACAGCAAAAAAACACATTCCTAACTGTGTCAGAATGTCATGAGGAGAACAGAAAATACGACCTTACCAGATGCTGCATCCTTCAGCCGTTCCCGGGGCATAATGCTGCCACGGATGAGGCTTCCCTTTTTCATTGATGGGGACAAGCCACCAATACAAAGGGGTGTCTTACTCACAGCTGCGCTTCAGCCCCTGGAACCCTGAAGGATGTCATCGTCTGCTAATATTGCCCCTTCCTGTTCTCGTTGCAGTCTTCTGATGGTTTGTGTTTTGTTTTTGGTTTTTTGGAACGTCTGATAATCTCCCAAGTTTCTTTTTACAACAGCTTCATGTTCCATTTCTGTTCTGAGCACAATTCAGAGCGCTGGTTGTGACCTGCAAAATGTTATAGTATTCAAGTGCAGGCTATCTTTACTGTATTTACCTTTATGAGAAAATCTCAATTTGAATATCATGAGTGGAGTCCTTTCACCACCCTCATATGCACCTTTAGTGAAGACAGAAGACAGGGCCTTTTCAGTGGCTGCTCCCAGGTTTAAAACTTCCTTCCAAGAAAGTTTAAGCAGGCACTCTCCTTACTGGTAGGCAAAGATTTTTTTTTTTTTAATTCAAGCAAGACTTTGGCAACTAGCTGGCTGGGGAAGGGCCTTTAATGCAACGAGGTGTTGTAGTCTTTTTCTCTCTCTGATGTGTTTCTATTTTTTTAAAAAAAAATGTTGTTCTTTTAATATTATAATCTCCTTAGTTTTATAATTATAACCTATTCTGTTTTTAATTGCATCTGTTATTACACATTGTGAGTCACCTTGGATCCTAGTACTCAGTGAATGTGGGCTATAAATTATATCGATGAACAAATTTACAGTCTCTAATACATACACATGTCACATGCTTTCACCTTTAAATATGCTCATCTCTCTGATCTGACATTTTTTTAAAAATCTCCATTAATATTTAAATGTAATTTGAATAGATATTTTGAAATGTTATTGTCTTTCATGCATCTTTCTTGAGGTATACATTTGGATGAATGTTATCTCAATATTAAACATATATTAAATTTTGTCATATGTAGAAAAAGAGGCAAAAAGTGAAGAGCTGTACTGGGACATTTGGAGAAAGAGTGGATAATTAACTTCTCATCTTCACAATAGTCCAGCTGGGCTGGGACAATAATCAGAATTCTCTGAGATAAAATTCCAGAAACAAGAAAATTAACAACCATGAGACTCATGTAAATTCTGACTAGGGATGGAAATAGTACAGTATTTCAAAATATTCAATGAATTGTAAACACACACACACACACACACATTTCTTGACTGTTGGGAAACCTAGGAGATTTTCAGACACGGAAAAATCGTCCCTTGCCGCGCGAGCAGCCTCCCGAAACTGCTGCGCGGCAAGGGTCTTTTTCGGACCGCGCTGTGCCTGTTGCGAAGCCGTCCGTGTCACTTCCGTGAAGCTTGGGACGGCTCCGCGTCATATTTCAAGCACGGGCAGCCTCCGTGCTTGAAATATGACGCGGAGCCGTCCCAAGCTTCACGGAAGTGACACGGACGGCTTCGCAACAGGCACAGCGCGGTCCGAAAAAGACCCTTGCCGCGCAGCAGTTTCGGGAGGCTGCTCGCGCGGCAAGGGACGATTTTTCCGTGTCTGGAAATCTCCCTTGATGTTGATAAACCTGGACTGATGAGAATCTATGCAGGACTTAATTCTGTACCAAATTTGTACTCCCCCCCCTTTTTTTTTTAAAGACAGTATCATTTTGGCACAGAAAAGAGCAAATTTGAGCAGAAAATAATATTTCTGCAGAGATATTTCCTTGCAGTAATATTATTTCTGTGCATAAAAGGCTATTTCCTAGACATAAAAGGTTGTTTTCAGCAGCAGCACCCCCCCAAAAAAAAATCACATGCAAATTTTGCACTTCTCAGGGGATAATCTTAAATAGGTGATAGCTTACATAATGTGGCCCATGTTTCAATCCAGGCTCTGGTGTGGTCTCATATCATGGGTTGGTCAGCAAAGCTCTATTAGTGCAGTAAATGCTGAGGACATTTTGGAAGCTACTTCTAAATTTCCACCCAAGTTTCAAAATTGGCTTATTGGAAGTTTGTGAAATTGTGACCCATGGGCCACAAACATGAGGCAATTTTTAGGCCACCAGAGACTCCTGCATGATCCCCCCAAAATTGGAGGAAATGTTTTAAAAAGAGTCCCCAAAATTAACATTCCCTTGGTTGACTTTTTGCTTTTAAAAAAGGCCTTTCTTGGACCTTAAGTGTCCCAGTCATGCCAAAAACATGCCCAAATTTTTCCCCATGCTTGATACTTTTTTAAAAAAAGTTTAAAAATTACTTAGTGTGGCTCTCCAAGGTTCTCTGGATGGCTTATGTACCACCTAGCCCCTGGCAGTCCACCACCTTCACCCACTTAAGGAGTAGAAAGCCACTTGTGGTCAAGGTAGGTCAAGTTCAGGACTTCAGCTGAGGAACCTCATACTTTGTCAGTTCTGACAAAGATAACAAAATTTAATGTGCAGCTTTTCTGCTACAATTTAATGGCTTTCAACTGTGGTCTAAAATTCTCTGGCTTTTCTTTACAAATGAAGATTCAGGAAGAACTCATCCCGCATTTTCAGCAAGCGTGCTGATGACTGAAAAGGCCAATCTGAGATAAACAAGTCCGGTTGCAGAAAGCACAGCAGAAGGTCTCCTTGGGTGATGTTTCTGGGTTGTGATTCTTTCTGCATTGTCGTTTCTCTTCAAGACTTGTTCGTCGTGAGTTCTCAAAAAAGGCTGCAGCATTGTGGATAGTGCGTCTCCATGCCTCCCGATGTGAGGCCAGGGCGGACCATTGTTGGTGATCAATTTGGTCAAGCCTGAGATGTTGTTTCAGGGAGTCTTTGTATTGCTTTTTTGGAGCGCCCCTCTTACGCTGGCCCGTGGCGAGTTCACCATAGAGTAGTATTAGATAACAGGGAAATGTATAGGTTCCAGAATATCAGGTGAGCCTTCTTCATAGATTTGGACAACTTGTTATATATATATATATATATATATATATATATGAAGGATGGGAGAGGATTGCTCATAAATTCCTTTGGAAATAGAATGCAGAAGAATGGTAAAATTATCCCAAGTAAGACCAGGTTCCTAAAAACTTTATCCACTAGTGAAAACAGCAGCAAAAATTCTACTACTGGGGTGGGAGGAAAGGAGGAAATATTTGAAAAATTAATGACTCACTACCTCTCCATCTTTTCCACTTCAACTATGTGCTCCAGTAGAGCTCACACATCAAAAAGGGAGGGAGGAGGAAAGGGGAAAAAAAACTCACAAGCAAGCCTACAAACAGCTCAGCTGCAGAGAACCCATGAGCTAGTGACTGCTAGCTCCACACCCCAACAAAGTAAGTGCCTCATTTCATCTCAGCAATAGCTTTATCTCCTTAGACCATGTGCTCCTGCAGTGCACGCTCTCTCACTCTCAGATACAGACATATTCACAAATCCCCCAAAGAAAGAAAGAAAAGAAAAAGAAGCAAAAAGATGGTGGTGTGGCCCTCCACATCCCCACAGAGGATGTGGCTCCACAACCACTGGCATGTTGACAACAACAACAACAACAACATTTTTTTTATTTCTTACCCACCTCTCCCCAAGGCTCGAGTCACAGTACAATCTGAATTAAAATACAATATATAACATAAAGTCATTAAAACACAAAAGTAAAAGCACATAAGATTTTTTAAATTACATTAAAATTATCCACACAGATTTAAAATTCATAGATTAAAATCAACTGGGTAGGCCTGACGGAAGAGATAGGTCTTTAGTAATGTTTTAAATTCTGACAGCATGTTCAGCTGTCAAATCTCTTCCCGGAGGCCATTCCACAGTCCGGGGTGGCTGATGATAAGGTCCTCTAGGTGCCATGTGAAGTAAAATGCAGGTTTTGCATGGTGTATGGGAGAGATCAAATTCTAAAATTCAACTGATGAGCACACCTCACTTGTATTTCAATTCTGGCAAAGATAACCAAATCCAATACATTGTTCCTCCCGCTTACATTCAATGGATGCTTACAAGCAAATCTCCAAATGGCTAAGCCAAGAAGAATTCATAAGCTAGCGACTGCTAACTCCACTCCTAACCAAGTCAGTGACTCACTTCCTCTCAGGTCCCTGTTAGAACCTGTGCTCTCATAGATCTCACACAAAAGGGGTGGTGGTGGTAGAGGGGTGGAAAGGAAAGGAAAGGAAAGGAAGGGAACTGACAAGCAAGCCTCCAAACAGCTCAGCCAAGCTGAACTTATGAGCTCTCTCATGTATTCAGAAAGCCTAAATTATTAAAGAATAATAAGACTCTATTGGATACTATTCTATATAATAAATATTTGTTCCCATATTTATTTGTTATCAAAACACAGAGCACAGCATCTTTCCCACCCCCATATAAAATACAAATACACACCTGGGATAAATTTTAGTTGCAAATCCATTTGTCATCACTGCCAAATATTGCCAGATCAGTAAAAGCATCTGCATGGACAAACACAGAGGAAATAGATATGGGTGTTTGTGTGGGAGAAACAATATAAAACAATAAGAGCTGCATTAAATTCCATTCTCTACCAAATAAACATTATATATTGACTTGAGTAAGTGAGTGAATTTGGTGCATTGCCAGTATACACACTGTCTCAGGATGAGAAATCTTAATGGTCATTTTTTTCAACACAACCTGTTGGGAACAATTGGCCCAATATTATACTTCTTTCTCTTCTCTATGACAGACCACACCACCACTGCAAGGCTGGAATTACCCATTTTTCAGGAGGAGTCCTGTCCAAAACGGCAGCTCCTATGTTTAAGATCTCTGCACCCTTCATAACATGAAGTACAATTTACCTCATGTCCTAACATCATTATGCTTTACATTTCCTTGTCCTCAGCTCCACTTTAACTCTACATAGTGGGGGACTGCTCAACAGAATGATATTGTGAAATGATATAAAGAGAGGGGAGACAGAATGTAAAGAAGTGGAGAATAGTACCTCCATACTTCTTTTAACAAGCCAACCAATTCCAACTAGGGATGGATGCCCAAGGAATTCAGTCTTTGAAAACTCTGGCCTGCCTCTCTCGGATTAATGTGGAGAAGACAATTTAGCTATTCACTATGTTTCATTGTTCTCCAAATGCTGCAGTCCAGTTGTGTGAAGTTCACAGTATACACCCATCTCTGCTTAGAAGTAAGCTTGAGTGATTTCAGGTCTTCTAGGTACTATAAGTTTGTTTAAGCTTGGATGTCAAAATTTGTGTTTAAATGTGTGCTTTCAAGTAAAAGGCACATTTAAACATGTGTTAAAATACGGTTTTATATGCATTTTGATGTTTGTAAAAATGAATATTAATACAGAAATGGAACAGAATTATGGATGAAAACATGCAAATATGACATGGACTGGAAATAGATAGATTCACCCATCCGTAGAAGGATTTGAATATTTCAAAAAAATTTCCAGTAACTAATGCACAAACATCAATAGATTTTTCCACTTTTTTTTTAAATATGTTTATTGTAGATACATCATACATCGAACAACAACCAACCAAACAAATTTAATACATAAAACCATAAAAACTCGATCAAAACTTCTCACAAATCATATAATCAAGTGTTATCGTAGACATATTATTTACATTCTTCTATCTTTCGTATCGCTCACCCATACTACTTAGTACTTCCTTTCCAGTGTCCCATGAGGGTCAGATTGTCATATTTTCTGAAACCTGATTTGTTAATGATTTTTGACAGTTTTGCCAGATACTGATACTCATCCTTGTCATTCCTTTATTTTCCCTTTTGATGTGCGTATCGGATAAGTAAAATACCAATGGTTTTAAAAAAGGTTAATTCCCCCCTTTCCCCCCCCTTTTCTTCTCTTCTCTTTCTTTTTCTTTTGTCCCCCCCTCTTACTTATTATGTTTATATAGTTGTTGATGTTGCATATGTTTTCTTAATGCTATGTTGCTATTTTTGTTCTTTCTAAGACATCCAGACTGTGATAGTTATTGAATAGAGTGAAACATAATCTTATCTTTTATGAGTTGCATAATGTTGTCAACTGGGAATTGCTGCGAAGCTCCCCCATCTATTTTCTAAAAATTTAGAGAATCTATCCCAAGCTTTTCGATGATCTTCCAAGTACTTACCTTTTAGCAGCATAGTTAGTCTGTCAATTTCTACGGTTTCATATGTTTTGAGTAACCATTGATCCATCGATGGTATATCTTGATTTTTCCAGAGAGATGCATATGTTATTCTTGCCGCTGCCAAGAGATAGAATATTAATTTCTCACTCCCATGATCTGATTTTCCTTCATACATTCCTAGTAAATAAAACTCAGGGTTCCATGGTATGTTTCTTCCCAATATTTCCATCATGATTTTCTGTACTTCGATCCA
Source organism: Gambelia wislizenii (assembly GCA_030847615.1). Classification (NCBI taxonomy): domain Eukaryota; kingdom Metazoa; phylum Chordata; class Lepidosauria; order Squamata; family Crotaphytidae; genus Gambelia; species Gambelia wislizenii. The sequence continues at coordinate 205,280,979 of JAUMIR010000001.1, forward strand.
GTATTTTTTAGCTTGCGGACAACTCCACCATAAATGAAAAAAGGTTCCGGGTGATTGACTGCACTTCCAACATTCGTTTTTCAGATTTTTATACATCTTAGCTAGTTTTTCTGGCGAGAGATACCATCTATAGAACATCTTATACCAATTTTCCCGAATGTTTTGACTCAATGTCAATTTAACTTTTGATGTCCACATTCTCTCCCATTTTTGTAGCTCAATCGGGTGTCCCACATTTTGAGCCCATTTTATCATATTGTCTTTTATAACCTCCTCTTCAGTATCCCATTGCAATAATTGCTGGTAAAATCGAGATATCTGTTTTTGATTTCCAGGTTGGATTAATTTATCCCATGGTGCTTTCACCAAATCAATGCCTTCTGTTTTTTGATCCATTTTGAATCTCTCAGTGACTTGTCTATACAGATACCAATGACATAACAAGCCGTCTTTCTCCATTTTCTCTTGACTTTTAATTACCTGTCGACCTTCTTTTACTTCAACAAGATCCTTGTAAGTCAGCCATTTTTGGGCAGGGATTTTTTCTTTACTAAAAAGTGCCTCATGAGGTGAGAACCAGGAGGGTATCTTTGAACATAGTCGTCTCCTATATTTTTTCCATATTTTCAAAAGATTTTTCCTAATTATATGATTATTAAATTCTTTATTCAGCAGGTCTTTATTGTAAAACAAGTAAGCATGCCAACCGTATCTGATATTAAATCCTTCTAGTTTCAGCATCCTTTCTTCTTTTAATGTCGCCCAATCTTTTATCCACATCAAGGAGCAAGCCTCATAGTATAATCTTAAATTAGGAACATTTAATCCACCTCTGCTCTTTACGTCTTGTATTATCTTCATCCTCACTCTTGGCTTCTTTCCTAACCATATGAATTTCGAAATATCCCTTTGCCAATCAGTGAAAACCTTCCCATTGTGAATTATTGGGAGCATTTGAAAGAGGAATAACATTTTAGGTAAAATATTCATTTTAATTACTGCCATTCTTCCAAATAATGATAACTTTAGATTATGCCAATGTTAAGGAAAATGCAACATGGGACATACAGTGAAAGAAATAAAATATGTATGTGAAAGTCACAATGACTAAGCAAGAGCAATTATGGGGCTACACAGGTGAAACTGCTAATGTAATCTAGAAGGCCTGAGAGCCAAGGACAGAGGTACTGAATGCAGATTGGAAACACCTGAGAATCATTAAGTGTACAAGGTGAAATGTTGAAATACATGGGTTGGTCTTAGGCATGGGTGGAACTATGTGGACCAATCAGAATGGAAGTACACACCCACTGGGTGGAAACTAATTAGTGGGTGGTGATAAACAATGGCTATAAAATTGCAATGTTTGCCAATGTATTTTTGTGGTGGAGTAGAGTTGGAGTAGTTTGGAGATATTGTGGAGTAGTGTGTAGAGATTGTGATTTGTTGACCATATAGCATATTTATATAGAAGAATAAAGTAGGTTTTATATAAAACTACTGAGTTGCCTGAGTGAATCCTGGAGACGTTTTGGAGACACCTGGAGAAGAGTGAGAAGGCTTGGAGAGTTTGTCAGGATCTTCAGCCTATTCTCTGAAACTCTGCTGCTTTGGAGAAAAGCATTAACCACTGATCTAAGCTGGTTGGCTCTGCTGCATAACAAGGTGGTGAGTTTGAGCCAGAGGTGAAGAGCTACAACTCCCATCATCCCTGACAAGGGTTATGGGCCCAGTTACTAGAGCACCCAGCATCCACAGAAGCTGAAAGTTCCAGAGAGTGGAAGAAAGCTTTGTGGACGACAGATCAGAGCAAGCTGTTTGTGCTGCACTGATAAGCCTCGTGAGTAAATCATTTTGTGTTTTGCTTGAGCCCAGACGGGTCGGCTGTGCATACTCAGAAGGACTGTGTCAAATTGAGTCACTGCACAAATCAAGATGGAATTTCTAAAGTTTAGTAAATTGAATAGAAACAACTACTCTACCTGGAAGATTTATGCCCAATCTCTACTAGTAAAGGAAGGTCTGTGGTCAACAGTTGAAACAGGGCTGGCAGCTGATGCTAATGAAGCCACTCAAGAGAGAGATAGTAAAGCAAAAGCCTGTCTTTATCTCATGCTTGAAGAAGACTTAATTAATGACGTCAGAGATAAAGCGTCCGCCAAGGATGTGTGGGATACCTTGCAGAGATTACACACTCCTTCAACTGCTTTTGCAAAAATGCTATGGTCTAAAAGAATATACAGGCAAAAGATGGCTAAAGGGCAGTGTGTGATAGAACATTTAAAAATAATGCAAGATTTGTTTGTGCAAGCTGAACTGAGGGGAGTGCAAATTAGCAAAGAGCAGCAATGCTACATTTTAATAGAATCGCTAGACTCTTCGTGGGACAACATAACGAACAGCTTGCAGAACTTGCCAGAAGCTGAGCTTAATAGAGACTTAATTGTGGCCAGAATACTGGAAGAGAACCAGAGAAGAATGTCTGAGCAGGGTGACTCAGCAAGCTTAAAGACTGTGCCAAAACAACAAACAACTCCTGACTGGCGAACGCAGGAGGAAGCAGCCTCTACAAGGGAGCAACGGAGGTGCTTTTATTGTAAGAAGATTGGTCATCTGCAGAGACATTGTAAACATTTTGCAGCTGAGAGACGCAAGCAAGCAGAGAGCAGATGGCAGCCGCGGCAGTATCAAAAACAGTCCAGACCTCCATTTTTGAGGGACAGTGGTAATAAAAAGGGGGTTGCAACCATGATTAAGGAAAAACAAAATGCAAATTCTAAATGGCTAGTTGATTCAGGAGCCACATCTTTGATGTGTAATGACATAAATTTAATAAGTAATAGAAAATCAGCTAATGTAAATGCTGTAGTTTTGGCTGACGGGAAAGAGCTAAGTACTGTAAATCAAATGGGTACTGTGTACATTCCAGGGCTAAAAGAGAATTTTAATGATGTCTTACATGTAAAGGAGTTAGAAAATAATTTGTTATCAGTAAGCAGATTAACAGAAAGAGACTACACAGTCATCTTTGAAAAGAACATGTGTAAGATAAAACTGAATGGGGAATTGTGTGGCATAGGTTTGAAAAAGGACAAACTTTATTATTTGGAGGACAATATTGATAGCTACAGGGTTGAAGAAGCTAATAACATAGAAAATATTCCAATCCACAAAGACTGCATACACGAGCTTCACAGAAAATTTGGCCATGCGAGCTTCAAATGTTTAAAGAATTTAATCAGTATGTGTCCAGATTTAAAAGTTACTGGATGCAAAAACCACTTAGATTGTACAGTGTGTCAACAGGTAAAGGTCAGAGCTTTTCCAGTAGCTAAGAAAACAAAAAGAATTGCTCAAAGACCATTTCAGTATGTACATGCAGATGTCGCCCAAGCTAATTGCTTGTCCTTAGGGGGAAGCAAGTATTTCCTAGTAATTGTTGATAGGTATACAAGGTTTGCATTTGTAAGAATAATGAAAAACAAATCTGACGCTGGGCAAAGTTTAAAAGCATGGGTAAGAATGGTGGAAAGACAATTTGATAGCAGAGTAGGCACCATCATTACTGATAGAGGAGGAGAATTCTTAAATAAACAATTGTTTAACTGGTTTCAAAAGGTGGGAATAAGGCATGAAACTACAAACCCTGCTTGTCCTAGTGAGGATGGGTTAGCAGAAAAGAAAATACAAGATATAAAAAGAATTACTGCTTGTATGATGGCAGATGCAGGGGTGAAAGATAGTTTTTGGGCAGAAGCAACTTTGACTGCAATACATATCAGTAACAGATTGTATCATTCAGAAATTGAAGACATTCCCTACAGGGTATTGTATGGGAGAATGCCAAATTACAAGTACTTAAGGGTTTTTGGACAATTTGCTCATGTTTATACACCTGCTTGTTTCAGGAGGAAAGGAGAACCCAAAAGTAAAAGGCTTAGGTTTTTGGGGTATTCTGGAAATAGCTACAAGTTTCATTTGGGAGGAAAACAAGTGCAGTATTCTAGGTCTGCAAATTTTGAGAGACATGCTGGTTGGGACAAACTGCATGCCAATAAAGAAGTGTTTTTGAGATTAGGGAGTTCAAGTGAGCCAGAAGCACAAACTGAACCAACCTCAGGAAACGGAGGGGTTTCAGTTAAGCAGGAAGCATCACCTAGCAGCAGTGGTAGTTCTTCTGATGATGAGATAGCATCTAGGCCTACTACTACTCGAATGACTGAAGACAAGAGATTTAGTCATAGAACTACAACTCCCAGTAGAGAAAGTGAGGATGAAAGAGACAGAACAGCAGATTTTATTCCCAGGCGTAGTCATAGAGTTAGAAAGCCTCCAGATAGGTTTGTTGTGACAAAGGCAAGAGCTTGTTTAGCAGTAGAAGAGCCTGAAAGTTTTGAAGAATTGGAAAGTTATTCTAGTGAAGAACAGGAAAGATGGTTTGATGCAATGGATAATGAGTTTGGTTGCCTGGTAAATAAAGATGTTTTTGAAATTGTTGACAGACCCAAAGACAAGAAAGTAATTGGTTGTAAATGGGTATACAAAAGGAAAGAAATGCCAGATGGAAGTATCAAATATAAAGCTAGATTAGTGGCTAAGGGTTTTGCACAACAGCAGTATGAGAACTATGATAAGACATATTCTCCAACTGCAAAGCCAGAAAGTCTGAGAATGGTTCTAGCTGTAGCAGTAAAAAGGAATTTAGTTGTAGAACATTTTGATTTTGAGACAGCTTACTTGAATGCGGTTCTGGATGAAGAAATATTTATGGAACAGCCACAAGGTTTCGAAGAAAATGGTAGTCAGAGAGTATATAAATTAAAGAAAGCATTGTATGGTTTAAAACAAAGTGCCAGAGCGTGGAATCTGTGCATCAATGATGAGCTAGTTAAGCTAGGTTACAAGAGGAGCATTGCAGATGCTTGTGTTTATACAAAAGGAGACATAGTATTAGTGATTTATGTAGATGATTTGTGCGTAGCAGCAAAGTCAAAACAGGAAATTGAGTCAGTAAAAAGAGAATTGTCTAAGAAGTTTGTTTTGAAGGACTTAGGTGTATTGAAGTCTTATTTAGGTATTTGCGTTGAATGGACAGAAGAAGGACATTGTTTATTAAGTCAGAGAAATAAAATTGAAAGACTGATTGAAAAGTGTGGATTACAGAATGCAAAAATAGTAAGAGCTCCAATGACAACTGGTTTTGTGTCTGAGGAAACAACTAGAGCTTTTGAGGACAAGACTTTCTTCAGAAGTATAATAGGATCTTTACAATTCATATCTTGCCACACCAGACCAGACATTTCTTATGCTGTAAATGTATTGTCTAGAAGGGTTAATGATCCAAAAATTGAAGACTGGACAGCGGTAAAACATTTATTGAGATATTTGAAAGGAACCTTAGATAGGAAATTGATAATAAGAAACAATAGTTCAGATCTAGATTGTTATGTAGACAGTTCATTTGCATCAGAATTAGGAGACAAGAAGTCAGTTACAGGAATGATAATTAAATATAGTGAAAGTCCAATAGTTTGGAGAAGTAGAAAACAAACTAATGTAGCGTTAAGCACAACAGAAGCAGAATTCGCTGCTTTGAATGAGATAGTAAATGAGGTACAGTGGATTAAGCAATTGCTAAATGACTTAAATGAAAGTTACAAGATACCAGTGCAAATTCTGGAAGATTCACAGTCATGCATAGCGATGGCTGAAACTGAAAGTTTGAAGAACAGAACAAAATATGTTGGTGTAAGATATCAAAATGTGCGAGACATGGTTCAGAAGGGTGAAATAGAATTGAGATATATAGAAACACAACACAACATAGCAGATTTGTTCACAAAAGCATTGACAGCAGAAAAACATGAAAGGCTGGCACAAATGGTTGGAATGACATTGTAAGACACATACAATATTTTATTTCGGAGGGGATTGTTAAGGAAAATGCAACATGGGACATACAGTGAAAGAAATAAAATATGTATGTGAAAGTCACAATGACTAAGCAAGAGCAATTATGGGGCTACACAGGTGAAACTGCTAATGTAATCTAGAAGGCCTGAGAGCCAAGGACAGAGGTACTGAATGCAGATTGGAAACACCTGAGAATCATTAAGTGTACAAGGTGAAATGTTGAAATACATGGGTTGGTCTTAGGCATGGGTGGAACTATGTGGACCAATCAGAATGGAAGTACACACCCACTGGGTGGAAACTAATTAGTGGGTGGTGATAAACAATGGCTATAAAATTGCAATGTTTGCCAATGTATTTTTGTGGTGGAGTAGAGTTGGAGTAGTTTGGAGATATTGTGGAGTAGTGTGTAGAGATTGTGATTTGTTGACCATATAGCATATTTATATAGAAGAATAAAGTAGGTTTTATATAAAACTACTGAGTTGCCTGAGTGAATCCTGGAGACGTTTTGGAGACACCTGGAGAAGAGTGAGAAGGCTTGGAGAGTTTGTCAGGATCTTCAGCCTATTCTCTGAAACTCTGCTGCTTTGGAGAAAAGCATTAACCACTGATCTAAGCTGGTTGGCTCTGCTGCATAACAAGGTGGTGAGTTTGAGCCAGAGGTGAAGAGCTACAACTCCCATCATCCCTGACAGCCAATTCCTTAAGTCATTTTTTATTTCGATCCATGTCCTCATGTAGTTGTTTTTGAATAGCTCCGTATTTTTATTAGTAATGTTAATTCCCAAATAGCGTACTGTTTTCATTATTTTATAGTTAGATAGTCGGGTCAGCTCTTTTTCCTCTTCATGTGTTAGGTTTTTTGTTAATATTACTGTTTTTTCTGAATTAACTTTCAGTCCTGTTAGCATTTCAAATTCATCTAGTATTTTTTTCATTGTTTTGATTTCTTCTAAGGGGTCTCCTAACGAAATTAATAAATCATCTGCATATAATTTCAGTTTATATACATGGGATCCGACTCTAACTCCTTTAAGTGCATTCTCTTCTCTTATTCTTTTACTCAGTAGCTCCATTACTAGTAGAAATAGTAGTGGAGAAAGGGGGCACCCCTGCCTGGTTCCTTTTTCAATCTGTATAGCCTTTGTTTTTTCACCATTTATAATTAATTTGGCACTTTGTTCACTATAGATGGCTTTTATCCAACTTATGAATTCTCTTCCAGCTTTCACTTTGTCTAAAATATCAATCATAGTCTCCCAGTTTACGTTATCGAAAGCTTTTTCGATATCAAGAAATATTAAGGCTAATTTTTTCTCATTGTGAAAATTATAATATTCTATTAAATTTAATACATGTCGGATATTGTCTTTTAAGTATCTTCCAGGTAGGAATCCCCTTTGATCTTCTTGTATCCAGTCTGCAAGTATTTTTTTAAGTCTCTGAGCCAAAATTGACACAAAAATTTTATAATCTACATTCAACAATGAAATGGGACGGTAGTTTTTTGGAATCTGAGGGTCTCGGTTTTCTTTATGGATCAGTATTATATTGGCTTCTTTCCATGATTGGGGAAGTGAACCGTTTTTTATTTTTTCAATTGTTTTCATAAAGGGTTGAATTAATTGTTCTTCCATGATTTGATAATATTTAGGAGTAAATCCATCTGGGCCAGGTGCTTTCCCCAATTTTAATCTCTTTATTGCCTCCTTAACTTCACTCATGGATATTGGTTGGTTTAAACTGTGCGTTTGTTCCACTGTAAATTCAAATAGTGGACTCATGCTTAAAAAATTTTCAATGTTTCCATTTCTTGTTTCTTGTTTCTTGTATAGAGAGGCAAAGTAGTTTCTGAATAGCAATTTGATCCTGCTCTGGTCCATATAGACATTCTCTCCTTCTTTTACCTTGGCGATATGATTCCTTTCTTTTAACTTTCGCAATCTGATTGCCAGCCATCTACCTAGCTTGTTTGAGTTCTCAAAATGTGTTTGCTTAGCATATAATAATTTTTTCCTCAATTCTTCAGTTGTCATTATGGAGAGTTGTTGCTGAAGAGCTTTTATCTCTGTTAGTATGTTTTTTTTAGTCGGATTCTCTTGAAGTTCTTTCTCTTTTGCTCTTATTGTTTTATTTATCTTAGATATATTCTCCAGTTTCTTTCTTTTTATTTCTGCTCCTTGCTGTATGAAGAAGCCTCTCATCACTGCCTTTGATGCCTCCCATATTGTAAAAATGTCCATGTTGTCGTCCTGATTTTCTTCAAAATACCATTTGAGAGTTTGTTTAGCTTTTCCAACAATGTCTTCATGTTGCAGTAAATTATCGCTTAATCTCCAACTAAATTCTACTTTTCTTTCCTTTAGCTCTAGCACCACAGGATTGTGATCAGACCAAATCCTAGGGAGAGTTTCTATTTTCTGTATTGTGTTGCACATGTTGTCAGATAACATATAGAAATCGATTCTGGAAAAGGATTGATGCCTCTCAGAAAAAAAAGTAAAATCTCGAGCGTCATTATATTTGAATCTCCACGCTTCCGTTAACTTGAGGTTTTCAGTCATGACTTCAAATTTTTTTGGAAGTCTTCCTTGCGATTCTTTAATATTTTTCCACATTTTTGAAGAAGTAATGCTTATCTTCAATTGTTATCTTTACAACCACAGAAATCCCATTTTGTGATGAAGCACTCTGCCACACACTCACAAACAAAACAAACACACTTGGTTCATAAGCCACTGCAGTTTACAAGATTAGGCAGTCTACACATCATCATGTTAAAAGCCAAAGTACAGCTGTTAGATTTGTTGTTGATGTTGTGTGTCATCAAGTCATTTAGGCAAACCTATCAGTGGATTTTCTGAGGCTGAGAGTGTGTGACTTGCCCAAGGTCACCCAGTGGGTTTTTGTGGCTGAACAGGGATTTGAACACTGATCTCCAGAGTCATAGTCCAACACTGGGGTGGGTTAGGAAATAAAAGTAAAATATTTAAGGATACAATCCTGTGTTTACATACTTTGGAGGAAATCCAATTGTATAGTTGTTTTGTAGGTATATATGCCTTTTGGAACTTATGCTGGATGGAGTACTAATCTTAATATATCTAGGTTACAGTTTATGGAATCTGAGTGTACAATTGAACTTCATTAATTATTTTAGTTAGTAGGGGCATGTGTGTGTGTTTTGCATATGACAATCTACATCATGGCCTAGAAAAATGATTTATTAAATGATGAGTCCACACTTAAGTAAATCTCACTGATTCATTGAGTTTGTTCTGACTGAGACTGCTTACAGGATTCAGGCCTATTTTTCCCAAGGCTATCATAGATCTACATATCCCAGAAAATATCACCAACAACCCCCTCATACCAACACAGGGAAGAAACACTGGCAGGTACTTCATGTAGGCCCTTGAAATTTACAGAGTGCATACTGTACTTACAAAGCATTGGTTATATAAAATAGTTTTCAAAAGCATTATTTTTCACACCAACTGAAAGGCAGAGTTTCATTCTGGCATTATCCATAACATACGGTAATAGTGATGATCTGGTGAAGCCTACAAAAATCCAAGGTGGTAACCCGCTTATTTTCTAAATCTGTGGATGCTTAAAAACACTCTGGCTGTCTGACGTTACTGTATATTCAGCTAATAAATTTAGTGCAAAGCACTTTGTGGTCTTTGTAGCAAACTAATTATAGAGGTCCCCCTAATGTAATCATTAGAGGTCTGTCAGAGCTTCCATTACTAATACCCCATGACCAGCCATTTATAACAAATTTGTAACTACTATTTCTGTCCTGCAAATTACCAACAAGTACTGAGATAGATATTTAGCTCATTTTTTTTTCTTATGACATGACATTTTGGTTATGATGCACGTGCCCGGGGGGGGGGGGAAGGCAGAGGCCTGTGAAAGGTTGCTTTCTATCTTGTTAAAACACTCACAGCCCAATCTACCATTTAAATTGGATTTAAGGAAGTCATCCATTTGACTTCAGTAGGATGAAGTAGGTTTGAATGCAAGTGCTCTAGATTAAATGACTTGTGGATAAGACTGGGTCTGAAATTATATGTCATTCATTAAGCGTTACAGTGGCGTTCATGTCTAAATGGATAGGGTGCAGATGGTGGAAAGTTTCAAGTAATGAAAAGCAGCGTAGAGATACAGATAATAGAAAGGTAGAAAATTCTATTTCACTTCAATGCAATATCCTTTAAGTTGGGAAAAAAGGTGTAAATTAAATCACAACAAACATCCTGGTGATGGAATTTAGGAGGTGACTTTATCCACAGTTGGGTGGAATTGTTCACATAGATAGCAATTCTATCAATTATTAAAGCCATCAAAGAAATGGCTGGATATGATGTCCTACTGGATTCAATAATTATTCTCCTAGGATATTTGAAAGAGAAGGTCAAAAATACATAGAACTCATTTCTAACTTATTAACTTCTACCAAGGTAACTGCAAATTCAATATACAGGGCCCACTCAGCTTGATTGGGTGGCATAAAATAATTTACAGTATTGCAACAATGACAGAACTGACTAAAGCTGGAATCTTTGGCTTGCTTATGTGGGGCTCTCAGCTGAAATCAGTGGGACTTACGTTTGAGTACACATGCCTAATCTTGTCTTGTAGTTTCATTTAATTAGTGGGAAACAACCAATGACCACTTTTTTTTCTGAGAAATGATAATTTTCCCTACAACTTTGGATTGAGTTCTGTGGCAACATTATATATGTGTGTCTCTCTGTGTGTGTGCATGCGTGCGTGTGTGTGGTTTAGTGTTGAAAGCATTTTGCTTTTATTATGTGTTGCTCTACACAACAAGAATGCAAGGCTGGCCTCTATGTAACATCCTCAAGTTGCAGATGGTAGATTGATGCTACACTAAGAGAATGGCTTTCCAAAGGCCACAGGATGAACTGACAGCAGAGGCAAGATCTGAGTTGTAAGCTTCCTCTATTATAATTGGCTTTTATTCACTATGCTCACTTATTTTTTAAAGTGATCCTTATAGAATTAGTTCTTACATTTTATATCCTAGTGTTGTCTCAACCTACCCAGTTTTTTTATTTGTTTATGTAACTGATTAAAATACAATGAGGAGTATGGCCAGTATCTAAAAGCACACTTTAACTATTTGTTTTATTTAGTTTATTAAGGCATTTGTTTATTGCTTCTTGACCCACAAGGGCTCCAAAGGCAATGCAGAATGAGTTAAAAAAAAATCAAAAACATTAAATATATGACTAAAAACCAATTGAAACACTCCAGACTCCTTTTAAAATAGCTCTAAAACCATTTTTTTAAAAAGGCAGTTCAGATACCCCTAGTTTTAAAATCCAAAGGCCAAGCTGGTGGTAGCAGCTCCTAAAGCCTAGGCCTCAACAGCAACACCAGAACTAGTTTTCAGTACCATGGAGTTCTGTAGGGACCCCCCAAATCCTAATGCTACCATGAACCAAGGTGGCCAAATCTATATTGGAAATAGGTTTCAGCACCCTGGATAGCTTCCTTAAGGCTTTAAGATTCACCACCACCCCTGATGCTGAAAACAGCCACCCCTTACTGCCATGATCACTACATTGGATTTCTGCCTGGGATTTCAGCTGTTGGATTTATATTGAAAACATCCTGGAAATGGAGGGGGTGGGAATATAAAGACTAACAATAGTCCAGCTCCCCAAACTCCTCCATTCTACTATATTTTTTATTAATTATTTTTATCCCAACATTTCATTTACCAATAAAATAAAATAACAGACAAAATCAAAGATCACAAAAAAGAAGAAAAATCCACAGGATACATCATCCAATATTTACATCATCCACATCTTCTTAATCATGTGGAAAACTAATAATAAATAAAAAAGACCTATAAGAGAAAAAAACAAAAAAAGGGGGGGAAATCATTCTACTATATTCCATTCTACTATAAACAGAAAATTATCAAAAAATACTCAAATATCATGAGATGTTGAAGGCTTTCATGGCTGGCATCCATAGATTTTCCATGGGAAAACCAAGGAAAAACTCAAATATAGTGTCTGGAAATCTGTTGGTCAGATATGGACCAGCAGCCAGGGGAACTTCCCATGTTGCTCCATTTGCTGCCACTTCCTTTCCGGGTGCAATTCACAGTGCTGTTTTTGACCTATAAAGTCCTATATGGCTTGGGTCCAGCTTATTTAAAGGACTGTATCTCTCTGTATGAGCCCCTTAGATCTCTAAGATCATCTGGAAAGGGCCTTCCCTTTGCTCCACCATCTTCTCAGGCTCTTTGGTAGGAACATGGGAAAAGGTTTTCTTGGTGGTTGCTCTCAAAGTTTGAAACTCTCTCTCTAGGGAGGCCAGGATGGGCATGTCCTTGCTCTCCTTCCATCAGCAAGTCAAATCATGTTTATGTTGTCAGGCCTTTAAAAACTGACTGGGGTAGGGTTTTAATGCTGTGTGGTGCTGTTTTTATGGTTTGTATATGGTCTTTTAATGAATTTTAGTGCTTTAATGTTTAATAAACAATAATTGAAAGCACAATCCTAAATATACACTGGACTGACTATGTGACGAATGTTGCTGTCCTTGAGCAAGCAGGGATCACCAGCATTGAGGCCATGATATTGAGAACACAGCTGCGCAGGGCACGTTTCTAGGATGGAGGACCATCACCTCCCAAAAATAGTACTCTACGGTGAACTCGCCACGGGTCAACGTAAGAGGGGTGCTCCAAAAAAAGTGATACAAGGACTCCCTGAAACAACATCTCAGGCTTGGCCAAATTGATCACCAACAATGGTCCACCCTGGCCTCACATCGGGAGGCATGGAGACGCACTATCCACAATGCTGCAGCCTTTTTTGAGAACTCACGCTGAACAAGTCTTGAAGAGAAACGACAATGCAGAAAGAATCACAATTCAGAAACATCACCCAAGGAGACCTTCTGCTGTGCTTTCTGCAACCGGACTTGTTTATCTCGGATTGGCCTTTTTAGTCATCAGTGCGCTTGCAGAAAGCACAGGATGAGTCCTTCCTGAATCTTCATTTGCAAAGAAAAGCCAGAGAAACAATAATTAAAATAATAGTAATATATTGTTTAATTGCTTTTTAAATAACTCATATATTTATACTTTTATTAGTGCATGTCATGCCATCATTTATTGTATTTGACTAAAAGCCATTATAAATTCAATAAAATCCAATTAAAAGAGAAAAAATACAATAAAAGAATGTAACATACTTATACATGTACAGTTATACAAAAAGACCAAATTAGTGAGTCCCCTGCACAATCTATAGCAATATCTTTCAAATAGCTAGCATGAATACTTTTAGCAGCTTTAGCAAATAAGGCTGTTTTATGTGTAACGTAAAGATCGCAATCTGATAGTACCCAGAATAGTTTCACATAGAAGCTCTCACTATGTAAGGAAGCCAAAATCTATTCCAAGAATCTTTTCCTAGGGTTTTGATATAACTGAGAATGAAAGAGATAATGTAAAATATCTTCTGCCTCACCCACACCACAAATGCAGAACCTTACATTTCTCAGAACATTTATATGCCATCTATAACTGATGTAGACATAGTTTGGAAACGCAATTCTGTAAATGCAGTTCTCAGAGGGGCAAAGCTAAGCATTTGTAAATATTGAGCTCCTATGTGATTTGTCTTCAACAGGTGGTACCAATGGGAAAAAACGGAAGACTTAATTGAAGCTAAGGCTTGATCATTATCCAACTTATACATCTAATCCCTCAGCCTGCTTTTAAATCCAGGAAAAACAAAAATATCTGTTGTGAGAGTTTTAGTGGTTAATAAGTCTTGGACTAACTTAGCCCAGCCACCTATCTTCCATTGTTCAACTAAACAAAGCTTAGGGAGGTGGCCCTCTGACACGTCCAGAACACTGTTATAATATGAGAATATCAGCCCTGGCTTTTACAGATACTATGCCCGTTTCTGTCCTGAGGAATGCAGCAGACATCCCCGGGGGTACTGCCAACGTGTACCTCAAAAACGTGTTCTTACAGACCTCCAGGTCATTCAAATTATTATGATTTGTCCCCCAGATCTCAATATCATATTGCATTTGAGCAACTACTTCCCCTAAAAACACTTTCAATGCTGGACTTACAAGTCTACCACCTCTAGAAAAGAAGCATTTCAATAAAGCATGGGCTGACTTCTGTGCTGTTATTTTAATATTTTGTAGCTGAGTTTTCTTTTATTAATGACTTCATAAATTTTTAATCTTTATTGTTTTTAAATATGTTGTTAACCACCTTGAGTCCCATTATTGGGAGAAAGGTGGAATAGAAATGAAATGAAATGAATGAATGAGTATTGCAGATGTTCCCCAGGAGACCTGTAATCTTTAATGGGGGAAACTAGAAAGAGGAAACCTATAGAGCTTGTGGGTTAGTTCTGAAAGAACCTGGGGCTCTTCTGTATATACAGAGTGTGAAAGATATATCAAACACAGACGAGCTTGGGCTGCATCAATGGCATCTTCAGAAGTTAACGAAGCAGAAGCCACAGAGTTGCAACTGGACATTTTGTCCCTTCCACATCCATGTAGATAGACTGGCACAAGCATAAAACAAGCACATCCTATCTCCTTAAGCTGAATGTAACAGCAGAGTAATTAATCTATGTCTTAGAAATGATAGAAAATAGGCATTAATTCCTAGAACTCTACAACTATATGGGCATTTACAGCAATTGGAAATACTTTTCTTTTGGCAATTGGCAATACTTTTAATTAGCAATGCCTTCTTTTATTTGATATCATGTAATTCTGATTTCCAAACAATCAATGGCAAATTTGTTTCATACTGTATGTGGATTTACAGAGCAGTTACAACTGAGACCCAGTGAGTTCACTGGAACATCTTCCCAGCTTCATATATTTTAGGATTTCAGCTTTAAAACTTCAGACTGTATATTATCTGGGCATATTACTCACAAGTGGGTGCATATGGACTGTGTTTAAAAAGATATTAATAAGATTAATGTGTGGAAATAGAAACACTGAGGTACTAGTAAGACAATATTTGATCTCTCATATGAACAGGTTTCCAAGGCAAGATGAAGAAGGGTGTGTTTTAAAAAAATAAATAAAGGAAGGAAGGAAGGAAGGAAGGAAGGAAGGAAGGAAGGAAGGAAATAAGAAAAAAAACTTGCTTGAACCCTGCTCTGCCCACATGGGCCAGTGCAATCAACCTTGGATTCAGAGTTATCTTAAAATTTGCAAATATAAAGCTAAATGGAAGGGACAGATGGCAGAGAATGAAGTTTTATTAGCTATATCACATATCCCTTCAAGCCAAATTCCAGATTGCACATTGCAACTTACGGCACTCGTGGTATTTTGGAAGAAGAAGAAACTACTGGGTGAGGCTTCAAATGAAACACAGACGGAACAATGAACTGAGCACATTGAGCAGCAAATAAATGGTCCAGTGGGTATTTTTAAAAGAAGAATACAGTCGTGGGGGGGGGAGTGTCAAGGAAGCTCTTGTGTGAGACCCTGCGGAGAAGTGCCATGAATCATGTGCCTCATTGCAGAACAGCCTGAAAAGAAAAACAACATCATTGCTATTGATTTTTGTTCTCTCCCCAGATCAGAAGGACAGTGGCAATGCAATCTGCTGTTTGTAAAGGAGGGTGGGTGAATGTATCAGCACAGAAAGGAGTGGAGCACACATGGGAGAATCTGCTCTGAAAAACTGTTTGAAAAATAACCATGCAATACGATGAGAGAAACATCTGTGTAGCACACACAGTCCCAGGACTAATGGACTGGGAGGAAGGATAGAGAAACAAGGGAGAAAGATGTGAGAGCATGGGACAGGCAGTGGGTGAGTGAGTGAAAGAAACAGGCACCCCTTGAAGTGGCAGGCACTTGTCTCATGTCTCATCTCTTTTCTCATTACACTTCCATTTCAATTTACAAAGCATGGGTATAAGGAGAGAAGAGCCTCTTGGTGAGACAGGCAGATTCTGCAGGCATGATGACCCACTGCCCGTCAGATGGCATGACTGTTGAGGAAAGATTTGAGAGTTAATAATTTTGCTCACAGAGAGAGAGAGAGAAAGAAAGAGAAAGAACCCCTGTAAGAAATGACTCTCTTCTTCACCAGCTAAATATATTGCTAGCCAGGGTTGGTGTGCAATGGCTTTTATCCTGCCATCCCTCTCTTGCTAAGAATTACGCAAGGAAAGAGGATCAGTGGTTGTTAAAGTGCTAAACAGTGTCTGTCAGCAATGAAGGAGATGGGAAAGGGCAGCTGAAAATCACTAGAGGGAGGGGATCTTATTATTCAGCAGTCCTATCCCAAGGCTTCAAGTGCTGCAGATTAAGTATTTCTTTGTAACACTAAGTTCAGTTCATTAAAGTTTTATAAACATTAGAGACTGCAAAGAGCTAGTGTGTTATCCAGTCATCCTCTTGACAAGGAAGATTAAATATAGCTTGATGGGCAGATCAAATGTGGCCTGTAGGCAAGATACCATTTTGGTCACATACTATTTTCTCCAGACCTTGTATAGATTTTAGACTCCTGCAAAGAAAAGTGTGCATGTCTTCATATTAACCCAGGTGCACGCACGCACGCACGCACGCACACTGCTGTATATAAAAGTATAGCTTCTCTCCCCCGCCACCTTCTCCTCTATGCACTCATATAAAGACAAAACCAACCCACTGCCTTGGTGTCCTTTTGTGATGCCTCCACCACTAGCAGCTTGGGTATTTCTGAAACAGGCAGACCAAAGAGACTTGCAGAGAGGAGATATTTTGGTTATATTTAAGTGTAAATAGCAGATAAATAGAAAGTTTAAGTGAGTATGGGAGAAAAAAAAAGAGATGAGGACAAAATGGAGGGACATTTACGGTTAAGAACACAATTTTACACACACTAGTATACTGTACATTGACTTCCCATGCACTCTGTTCACAACACCTGCTCAAGGCTCCTTTCAGTAAAGTTGGGCCTTTGTGTACAATCTGCTGTCTCCACTGGTAATTCTTTTTCTCCAATTTGTCTGAGGTCAACAGGAATTCCATTCTCAGTTGTAAAAGAGCATGGGCTTTGGACAGGCTCTTTGGTTTCGTAGTGATTTAAAAACATTATTTGTATTATAGTCTGTATGTCTGGACAGCTGTGAGCCCCAGGAAAGCTGCTACTTTGTAACCGTCAAACCAAAATGGCACAATGGTAGGTCACTTTGTTTTGATGCCTGTTTAATGAAGCCAGACCAAAAGATAAACCACTAGCACATGCTCCTGTGGAGCACATTGATTCAGGATTCACATAGATAATACTTCTTTGAATTGCTTGCTTTGAGAGGGGAAAATGCTTTGTGAGCACGGTGATAATGCTGTTGCTGTTGAGTGATGTTTTTATGATATTTACAGATGTATGCTCTCTCATTTCACAAATGAAGACCTAACCCCACTAATTGTATGCCCAGTTTAAATGTTCAACCAAATTATGCTAGGCTTATTCATTTCCCCATAAGATTAAGTTCCCTCATAGGATGACAGGAGTGTATATGACAAATTTCAGCGAGCAGCAAATTGAAGACAACTGTAATTTGTAGCAAAATTCAGGAAAAAATTTCAAGTAGTCATCTTTATGATAAAACACCTTCCCAGTATTACATCTCTGAAGCTGAGGCAGTGGATGTATCCACACTGCACAGTTGTAGCAGTTTGATACCACTTTCACTGTCCTGGCTGCAAGCTATGGAATTTTGGAATCTAATGAGATACTTATATTTCTCTTGAGCACCTACCTGAACTACAACTTCAGTTCTCTCTGAGAGAAAATTCTAAATACTTCATATGACTACAAATCCCGGAATTTCATAGGATGGGACCATGTTGTTTAAACTAGTATCGAAGTGCTATAATTCTTTGGTGTGGATACATCCTATACAGTTGCCCCTCCACATTCGCGACTTTCACATTCGCGGTTTTGATTATTCGCGGAAAGCCACCTGCCCCCCTCCACTCCGTCCCTTCCCAAGGCAGCGAAGGGGTTCTCAGGAATCCCTTCGCTGCCTTGGGAAAGGGGGGTGGAAAGCCTCCCTCATTCCACCCCAGTCCCTTCCCAAGGCAGCGAGGGACCCCCTACGCCACTTTGGAAAGGGCGGGGGGGAGGGAGAGTGGCAGCGGGGGCCCCTGAAGCCCCCATCGCCACTTTGGGAAGGGCAGGGGGTGAGGGAGAGTGGCGGTGGGGGCTCCTGAAGCCCCCATCGCCACTTTGGGAAGGGCGGGGGGTGAGGGAGAGTGGCAGCGGGGGCTTCAGAAGCCCCCATCGCCACTTTGGGAAGGGCGGGGGGGTGAGAAAGGCCGGGGAGAGGCAGCGCAGCCTCCTCCCCACCCACACGCTGCCTTCCCCAGCCTTTCTCAGTGGGGTCGGGGGCTTTGGAGCCCCAGAGCCCGCTGAGAAAGGCCGGGGAGAGGCAGTGCAGCCTCCTCCCCACCCGCTGCTGTCCCCGGCCTTCCGAAGCAGGCACCGAGGCTCCAAAGCCCCGGCACCCGCTTCGGAAGGCCGGAGAGAGGCAGCGCAGCCTCCTTCCCACCCACACGCTGCCTTCCCTGACCTTCCTCAGCGGGCTCCGGGGCTTCTAAGGCTTGGAGTCCCCTCAGAAAGGCTGCAGAGAGGCCAGCCAGGCTGGCCAGACACCCTCCTGCTGCCTCCCTTCCTCTGGGAGGGGCCCCGCGGGAGCAGCATCTATTATTCGCGGTTTTTCCACATTCACGGGGGTCTCAAGAACCTAACCCCCGCGAATGTGGAGGGACAACTGTATTTGTTCTTCTGCTATGGCTTTCCTTGGACATTATCAGACATGGCAAATAAGGTGTCATAAGGATGCCTAATGGTCACTAAAGGCATGCATACCACACGTTGTCGCCCTTTCGTGATCATGTCCTTTTAAAAAAATATTTTTTATTGATTCTCATCAAATGTATTGCAATCTGTCTTTTATATTCATTAATACTTACCCTATAAAATAGATACATAATTTTCATCTTAATATTAACATTGATTTAATTCTCTCTAGTCCCCTACAGTGCTCCCCACCCCCAGGACCATCAATAACAATTATTTATTCAATTTTCCAGAATTGCAATAATTCTCTTGTAGGTGTATACCCCCTTTTTCTTTAAAAAAAAAATTTATAAATGGCTTCCATACTTCATCAAAGTTACAACTTTTCCATAATCCTTTTTTAACTTTCAGTCTACACATTAATTTATCATTAATAACAATATCCCATACTTTTCTATACCATTCCTCTATCTGATAATCTCCTTGTATCTTTCATTTTCTGGGTATCATTAATCTTGCTGCTGTTAATAAATTTGTAATCAGATCCTTCAAAACTTGAGTACAATTGACCTTGTCATAAATTTATAATAATGATCTAGACACATTTCTAAATCTTGTCCTATTATCTTTCTTATTTCTTTAAATATCATTTGCCAAAATTTCTGTACATATTTACAACTCCACCACATGTGAACATAAGTGCCTTTTTCTTGCCAACCCCTCCAACATAACACTGAAAAATTTTGATCTATTTGACTTAATCTTACTGGTCAAATACCATCTCCATATCAATTTATAATAATTTTCTTTTATTCTTACTGACATATTTTTCAAAATGCCCAAATCCCAAACTCTGATTACTTATTGGTTGTATTAAATCTTGCTCCCCTACTACCTTTAAATAATCATTTTGTTCATCAGTTTTCTGAAATAGTTTATATAATTCACTAATGGTGCCCTTTATTATTTCATTCTGTTCCTTATTTTCTCTTTGTATAATCAAATCTTCAAATCTGGTGTAGTTACAACATTCCTTATTTACCCTTATCTATTCCATTATTCACTGTTCTAGTTGTATGCAATTGAGCCAGGATATCTTTAACCCTTGTAATCTCTCTTTTATTTGTTCTCTTCTACTCATCTTTTTTATACGATCTTCTATTTTTATTATTTTCTTGTCTCTTAAACCCTTTTCCAATTCTCTTTTTAAATTTGCTGGAAATTTTTCCATAACCACCACTGGATTTAATGGAGAAATGATAGGTAATGACTTTTCTTTGTATTTTACCCTTATCTCTAAAATATTCTTCAAAAGGGGATTATCTATTTCTCCAATTGATTTCTTGGTAAGTTTATTAAAAAATATATTTTCCAATTTATACTCTATTTCTGACATATCTGTTTCTAACCAATCTAATTCCTCTTTTCAGATTATTGCTTTTATAATATGTCTGATCTGATTTGCTATATAATATAATTTTAAATTAGGGAGACCTAGTCCTCCCATATTCTGATGTTTATACCATCTTTTTTTAATTTACCCTCGCTTTCCTATCTCTATTACAATAATTATTAATTATAGTTTGCCAATTCTTTAACTCTGATTCCCTTATCTTAATTGGTAACATCCTAAATAAAAAGTTAATTTTGAGTAATATCTTCAGGTTAACAATCGCTATTCTGCCAAACCATGACAATTTTATTTTCCTGAATTCCTCTAATTTGCTTTTAACCTCTTGTGACATTTTAATATAATGTTTGTCTTCTAAATCTTTTAAATTCTTAGTTATAACAATTCTTAAATATTTATTTGAATCTTTTACTCTAATATTTTTTTTTACTCCCCATAAATTCTTGTTCATCCTCCCTACTATAATGAAACAAGATCATCTCTGACTTAGTTCAGTTTATTTGCAGACCTGTCATTTCTCCAAATTCTTTTAGATAAGCTTCTATTCTATCCATTTTCTCTAAGGGATTTTCAATCGTTAAGAAAGTATCGTCTGCAAACAGGCTTATTTTATTTTTCCTCTTATTACCAATTCCAACTAAACCGTCATCCTATCTAATAATATTTGCTAAAATTTCTATAACTATGTCAAACAAAATTGGAGAAAGAGGGCATCCATGCCTAGTACCCCGGGATAACCAAATTTGTTCAGTCATACCATCATTCACTACTACCCAAGCTGTATTTATCAATCCCTTGAATCTTTTACCAAATCCCATCACTTCTATTATCATTTTTAATGCTGGCCATTCCACACAATCAAAGGCCTTGAAAATATCCAAGGCTAAAATTCCTGCTTTCAGATTACTGTTCTGTATTTTATCTATTGTATTGAGTACCCTTCCAATTAAGCTTGACATTTGTCTGCCTGCTATAAAACCACATTGATCTTTTTTAATATAATTAAATATAAATTTATTCATCCTTCTTGCCATTATTGCAGTCAATATCTTAGCATCTTGATTTATTAAAGAAATAGGCCTATATGATCCTGGATCTGTCAGATCTTTCTCAGGTTTTGGAATTAAAACTATTAAAGACTATCCCCACGATACTGGGATCTTATCTCCTTCTATTATTTTATTATATAGCACCTTCAGTTTAGGTATTAATATTTAAAAAAAAGTTTTATACTATTCTGATCCAAATCCATCCACTCCTGATGATTTCCCACCTTTCAATCGATCAATAACATCTTCAATTTCTGCCTCTATAATTAATTGTTCCATCTCATGCCTATCTTCTTCTAATATCCTTGTTTTACAGTATTTCCCAATATAATCCTTTATCTTTTCCCTGGGATTTCCCCCGGTTGAATACAATTCTTTATAAAATTGATGAAATATTTTTATTTTATCTTTCATCAAATTACAACTCTTTCCTGTTTTATTTTTTATTGTTCCTATCATGCTCCTGTCCTTTTTAGATTGTGCCAATCTAGCCAGCATTTTTGAATTCTTATTACTGTACTCAAAAATTCCCTTTTTAAATATATCAAATTTCTCTGCACTTCGTCTATTTCTATTTTTCTAATTCACTTCTTTTTGCTTGTAATTCCATATAAATTTGCTTATCTCTAAACTCTATATATTGTCTCTAATTCTTTTATTTCCAATTCTAATCTCTTCACATTATTTTCCTTTTGCTTTTTTAATATATGGACTCCCTCTAATACAAATTCCTCTTGCTACTGCTTTCATTGTATCCCAAAGTACAGCTTGAGAGCATTGTCCTATATCATTAATTTCCCATATCTCTTGCCAGTCTTTCCCAAACTTGTTGACAATATTTTGATAATTAAGAATGTTTGCATCCAACCTCCATCTCATTGCTTCTTTATAATCTTTTACAATTTTAATATCCATATTAACTAATGTGTGATCCATTACTTTGATAACACCAAAGTCTGTATTCAATACCCTTGGAAGCAGATTATTAGATATGAAAAACATACCTATTCTAGAATAATTTTTGTGCACTGGTGAGTAGTAAGTACATTTTGTTTCATCTTGTTTTAATGTTCTCCAGACTTCTTTTAACCCTTTTCATTTCCTAATTTAATTTAAACCTGTTATATTATTATATATTTCTGCCACAGTGGGATTAGATTTGTCCCTACTTTTATCCATTACCATATTAAAATCCCCTGACATTATTATTACACCTTTCTGTATATTTTCCATTTCTTTCAACACTTTTTCATAAAATTCTATTTGTTTTTCATTTGGAGAATAGATATTCACTAATGTATAATCTTCTCCTCCCATCACTCCCTGCAATATTATATATCTTCCTTTTTCATCCTTTTGTACCTTTATAGCATTAAAACCACATTTTTTGATATTATAGTTGCTACCCTCTTGCTTTAGAAGTCCCATATGCTTTCGCATAAATAGTTGACCATCTTAATCTTAACCCATTGGCCCCTTCCTTTACTTGGTGCATTTCCTGCAAAAATATATCTGGCTTATCCCTCAAGCCATCAAGTGATCCTCATGGTGCTTTTGTGCCAGCATTGCCAGCATTTGAAACTTTGCACCATTGTACTCACGTGAATCCAGCTCAATGGCCAGTCTGGCAAGAACACTTCTGGGTGAGATCACGACATCCAGGTAGGTGACACACTTTTTATGACCCTCTCCAGTTTACTTGGGACTTTTTTAGTGTGTTTAGGTGCTTTTTGTAACTTTCACAGTATTGTTTTTGTTTTTGAATTTCCCGCGCTATGTATTCTCACAAGAATACGTGGGATTTCAAATGAGGAAGTGAATGGATCCGTTCACTCCTTGTTCATTGCTGGTGAAGCCTTTTCAAAGGAGGGGAGGGAAGTATGGCATGGGGAGTTCTTTTGCCAGAGTAAAAACAGCAAAGTTATGCCGGCAAAAGAACAGGGTTTAAGGGGGTTGTCTGATAATGTCCCTTGACAATAGTGTATGATGGGAAAATGACACAACATACTGATAAAATTCATATGCTTGAAAACTGATAGACTTGTCAGTAGAGTTACCCATCACAGGATGACTGTTACTGTTTTAAAAATTGTCTTTGATTCATCAGATGGTATTATAGTTCCATTTGTGTGTCTTCTGGCTAGTGCGCAAAATGAGCAAAATATATTGCCTGATGAATTCCACCAATTTGAACTGCATATGGGCATGTAGGAAAAGAAATGTTATACTACTACCTGAACAAACAAAAACACCAAGAACACACAAAACTATCATACAGTAGAACCCCTGTATCCACTGATTAATTATCCACTGATTCAATTATCCATGGGACACCAAACAGCACACCTACCATAGAGTCTTCCTAGAAAATGTATCATCTCTAGCCATTTTCTAGGTCCTCCAAGGCAACTCTATGGTATTTTAAACTGGAAGTCCCACTATTTTCAATGGTGTTCACTATTATCCATGATTTTCGGTATCCACGCCCCCTCCCAAACCAATCCTAAGTGGATACAGGGGTCCTACTGTATATTAAAAAAAACTAATTGAGCTTAGTCTTCTCTTAAAATTCTCTATTTTGAATGTGCGAACACTAATTTATTTTGCAAGCTGGGTTATTCAAGTCTGAGACACCTCGCTTGCAGTCTACAGTAGTACAGTTCAGCAACAGTTTAGGTTTGGTGCTTATGTTTAATTTACATGTGAAACACACAACATGGTTATAGTTGGCATCTGTTAAATATTACATGTGAACTAAGAGTTGGGTGCATCTGTACAATGCAGTAATATCAGTTTCAGACCACTTTGATTGTGGTGGCTCCATTATAAGGAAACCTGGGATTTGTAATTCAGTGAAGTACTGTTAGAAATCTTGATTGTACCTCGCTTAATTACCATTCAGGTTTTTAAGAACTTGCCTACACTACAGAATGAAACTGGTTTAATCTTCAGTCTCTCTCTCTTCTCAGGGTGTCTTGGGAAGAGTAGTTCATGGGAATGGACTAGAGCTCTTAGGAAGAGAATTCTAATAGTAATAATGAACTTTTAATTGTGAATGGGCTCTTGTCATTTATTGATGTGTTACAGTGTCACGGTCTTCTCTCATGCTGTACAGTGTTTGCTTGGTAAATTTGTTAGTAAACTTGTTTGGAAATGTGAAATATAGTACTGGCAAAGCAGAAGCTGATCAACAACCAGTCCTGTGCCAACACACACGTGCATGCACGCACACACATGCACACACATTATTTAGCAGAGAAAAGAAACAAGCTCAATTTTCTTTGTACAACATATAAAATTAGCTTTACCTACAAAGTACTTGTGCATAATCAAGTGCTCGAGGAGAGAGAGAAGAGAAAATTGCTTCAGGTTAGAGTGATGCAGGAAGCGAGTGGGCCTGGAAAAGCAAGGAAACAGAAAGTCTGCAAACTAGCAATAGATATGCAGAGGTTGCTAAGTCTGACAGTATTCACTGCCATGATCCAACAAACTGTAGTGTCATTACCTCATGAAAACTTTTTTTCTCTCTTTAACTAACATCAAGTCCCTGTTGTTCTTATGTGCTTCAAGTAAACTCTGACTTATGGTGACCCTATCATAGGTTTTTGTTTTGTTTTGCAAGCATTGTTGAGACGCAATGTCTACTGCTTTCCTCTAGGGATGAGAGTGTGAAACTTTCCAAGAGTCAGCCAGTAAGTTTTCTTGGCTGAGCAGGGACTTCTAAAAGTATGGAGATTCAATCAACCTTTTTCTAGCTAGCATGCAGGGTTGCAAATAACTTTATTGGATTAGGTAGTTTCAATAAAACCAACCTTTTCACACCTCTCCTGACACTCAAGACACCGTGAGAAGAAACACAGCTTGCCATGAGAATGTGTACATTTGCAAAAATGTGTAAATTGGATAAAATGTGTGAATTGGAAAAATAAATCAAAATGAGCACACATATCCATGCAAAATTTCATTCCCACAATCTAGAAACTTCATCCAAAACAAAGACAGGAAAAGAAATGCAAGTGGGATTGAGAGAAATGTACCAAAATCAAGATTAGAAGATTTACACTTTCATAACTGCACAAACCCCATGTATAAGCAGCTCTTTGCTGCCTGGACATTGCTCTTCATAACAGAAGTATTAACATGTGTGGTGCACTGGCCACAGTGTTTGATTTGGACTTTGGGCTAGCCTTTCCCATGATCATATAATAAGGTGAAGAGATAGTAATGATTTTTGCAACAGGAGGGAGAAAAATACAGTAACAACCAAATAAAAAATGAATGCAAATGAGAAGTTTATACTCAGATGAAACTGCAAGCCAGGCAAAATTTGGACTAAATTAGACTTTAGTTCTTTTATTTATTTTACAACCTCAGTACTTAGCAAATTTATTGCATGGAAGTTTATTTTATATTAAATTTAATTAGCAAGAATGATTCCTAGTCATTGAAATGCACTCCACGTTGATTGAACTAATTAGTGTAGGGCTACTCAATATTTACTTAAGATATGAATCTAGAGGGATTTGATAAAATTAATTAGCAGGAACTAATTATAGTTAGGATATGAGTTAGGGTTTAATAAATATAATTACAGAGTACAAATGATGGACTCTTAATTAATAGATACCAGTTTCTAAACAGTGAAGTCAGATTATTAAATTTCTATGCAGGACTAGGGATTCTATGCACCTTCCAGATGTCAGATTTACTGGAAACAGTGGCATTTAGTGTGTGTTTGATAGGAGGTAGGAAAAGAGCGAGCAAGCTATAATCAAACTAATTTGTTCCCATTTCAATTAAAATATCTCTTCAATTAGAACATTCTGGCTTCTGCTACATGTCATTTCTTCATGCAGTACCAAAAATATCTATAATTTACAATGTTTTCTGTGCAAATGAGATCTTTACCATGTTTGCTGAACTTAACTGTAATTAGAATTCCAACATCAGTAAGGTCCAGTTTACCCAGAAATTTTAGGACAGATGGCCAGAATCCAGTTGGGGAATGACATCTTCATAAATGGACTTGCATCTGTGGGAACGAGGATTGGGCAGTTTTGTAATGTCCATATTCAGTTGAGGGCTGCTGTTACATTGCTACATAGCAAAGCTGGCAAAGTGACCCTTGTGCAATGGGACCAATGAACAATGGGATATACATTACATTGGTCCTGATGAATAACACATCAGTCCTGATGAGCATTGATCACCGATGTGTATCGGGCACTCTTGCCCGTGTCCTGCTATACACGTTTGCAATTTACTAACTGGGTTTCTTAGCATCTCTGCTACATACCAAAGTATACGTAAAGTTACAAAACATAGATGGATTCCAACACCCATATTTTGGAAAGGGCATGAATAAAAAGCACAGTCCACAGAGAAGCTCTACTTGACAAACCCAGTTGAAATATATGTACAATGCTACAATGACGAGGTTTGCAGAAGAAATTTTATCAGTGTTATAGTCAAAAATAATTCCCATCAAAGCAGATATTAAACCATTATATTTGCTATAATTGTTTCATGATGAAGTGGTGGTGCTGGAGGGGGGTTATCATTAGCACTATCATCATCAATAATGCTTATGAGTAATAACACTAATAATAATAATAATAATAATAATAATAAGGAATACTGAAGTTAAACGGAAAGTATTTATTCCAGGCATTAAGGTGGGCTATTGCATACCACTTTTGATTAGAAAATTATCAGTAGGACTTCTTTTTTTGTGTTGCCAAATTGCAGATGTAGAGCAACTCCAAATCTTTACAGCTGGCATAGTTTTCCACTGTGGAAATTACAGACAGTAAGTTAATACAGGGATTTATGTATTTGTTTGGCATTGTTTCTATATAGTGGAAGTTTTCACTGCTACTAAGTTGATATTATACCAAGAAGATATTATCCTCATGATCATTATCATTATCAGTATTCATTTATGAAGCACCTAATGCTTTCTAAGAAGTAGAGATCTTAAAAGATAAACCAGTGCCAGCATCCATGACAATGCTGCTCGTCAGGCAGGGAAATACATTTTATAGCCACAGGCTGACTGCTGAATTTCAGCAAGTAGAGTTGTCAGCTCCCCCCATCCCCACCTCTACTCATATGCCTTTAACAGGAACTAGACATAGAGAAGCCAACCAACAAGATGTTCATTTCATCATGTCGTTTTGTCGCCAGGGGAAGCTTTGCCATTTAAATATCCACGTATTATATTTCCTGCTCCTCCCATTTTAGTTTTAAGTCAGAGGAGCCAGTCTAGTCCTTGTCAGTTAGTTAAATATCGGCAACCCTACACCAAGCTGATTGGAAAAGTGACTGCATAGTGTGATCCAATTGCAAAAAGGAATGAACAGTGGGGCTATAGTGAGGCTCACTAGGAGTCCACTAGCAATAAGTCCTATTAATATCAGTTAGGCTTATTGCTGAGCAAATGTGTATAGGACTGCAGACTTATAGTGCAATCCTATACATTATCTGCACCAAAATAAGCCTTGGTGATATTAACAAGACTTATTTCTAGCCTACATGGGATTGCTGATTTATACTCCAGTTATCAGACCAATCCACTGAGGAAATGGAGGCTCATGCCAAATGAATATTAATGAGCATCAGAGTGGAAACCAAGTTGAGAATTTCCAAACACTGCCAATCCACAGAATTATCCAGTAGCCAGGGCTTCTTCTTTTTTTTTTTTTTGCTATGAATATTCAGATAGGCAAACACAGTGCTCTGAGAATAAGATTCATTCAAGATTGTTGATGAAAACTCCTAAACTTCCTGAGTTTCCTTCAGTTGGAATTGCTGTCCAGTAAACAAAGTTAAAGCCAGACTTTCAGACACTGTGTCCCATAAAACACTCTTTACTTTCCCTGCATCTCAACTCAGTATCCATTTTGTGGAGATAATTATCCTTTTTGTTACTTGCAGAGGAACAATGTAAGGAAGTCTCTCTGAGCTTCACAAACATCATGCTAATAAGAACTGGGGGTGGGATTACATGATAAATATATTAATGTTCATGGCGGATTAAACAAGAAGGGGAAGAATCATAAGACATTTAAAATGTATAGAAAGCAAGAACACATCATTTATTTAATACTTGATCTGTGTGGCCAGTTATTGAGTGAACTGTTACAGCAGTGACTGCAGAAGAATAAGCACAGTAGTTTCAATAACTGGAGCTTCAAAAATGTTTTGTAGCTGGAACAGTGTGTGAGAAAGACATGGGCAGGAAGGTTGTCTGTCCTGGATCAAAATTGGAAGCACCCCACTATAGCACTTGTAAAATCTATTCACTCTTCTGGAGGTGAGGTGAAATACATGTGTAGTCATTTTGGGTATGAAAGGACTGAAGAAGTGTTTTCACCAATCCTAGAACAATGAAATCCCTGTCAGTGTGCGTGAGTGTGTGTGATTTTTCTCCATTTTTCTCACCGAACTTTAAAGGACCTACCCAAGCTGCTATACTCATTTTGGGGATAGACTTCAACACCTTGGATAAGTTCCTGAAAGTTCAGACTAAAAGTTGGAGTGCATTTGCTATCCCATTGACCTGGGGACCATCAGCTGCCATCACAGTAGAGTGACATCCTGCTTTACAACTGCCAAATACTCCATTTACATGTTATTCTTATTCACCTGTTTTCTCTTTTCCCAGATTGGGATGGGATTATGCTTCCTAGCCACAGAACCATAGAGTTGGAAGGGAACCCAAGAGCATCTAATCCAGTGCCTTATCAGTGGGAATGTAATTTTTCATTAATTTTGTTTCAAAGGAAACAAGTAATTTTAGTTGTTTTCTTCCTGCTGCAAGAAATTCTTCAAAAATTACTTAGTTTTTTGAAGTCTATTCACAGCTTAGGAGCTATTCTGTTTTAAAAAAATATTATATTTCTGCACAAACGTGTTGTTTCCTGCACAAAAGTGCCATTTTCTATGTTAAAAATGTGAAAATTTTGTGCAGAATAAGTCTCAAATGGAAAAAATCCACATAAGTCCAGGATTCTTCCCATCAGGGTTTCCCAACACTTGAGAAACACATTTTCATCTTTACCTGCTTGTGACAGACCCTAAGCACTCCTGAGAATGCAGAGCTAAAGCACTCTTGAAAAGTGTTCTGGAATCTCTGTTTACAAACCTTCAATAATGGAAAGTCCACCATCTTCTGAGGCATTCCATGCCACTGTTGAACTGCCCTTACTATCAGGATGTTCTGCCTATAATAGTACCTCTGAAATTTCTTGGAACATGTCAGACCAAATTCCATCAGAGAATCCTAGTAAGTCATTACTTTCTTCCTTGCAATATTGTTGTTGCTTGTATATGTAAGGCCAGTAGTTTTCCAGAAGTTTGCATTATCCTATTCTGATTAGTCGCCCCCCCCTCCAACTTCAGCTTTAACAACTAAAACAGGACATAATTATACTTCAGCCATAACATAAGCCATTAGTATTTTGCAAAAACATGTGAATAGTTTTAGAAAATAACAGTGAATAGGCATTGTCATTACTAAAAAAAAACTACATCCTGTATAAGTTACAAATCAGAATCAATCATTAGAGTACTTAAAATATTAGCATTCCTTTTTACACTTCCTTCTCTTCCTCCTCAGAATTCTCATTCCCTTCTCCATCTACCATTGAACTTGTGTGATCTCCAATACAGGCTTTTCTCAAATCACACATACATCTAGCTCCCACATTGGTTACAGAGATGCTTGTAACTTAACTTGGATATACATTTGCTGACCAACCATGGAGTAATGTGACCAGACACAGAGAATTGGTTTTATTTAACCTAGAACATATTTAAACTGCATTGAACCTGGAAAGGAGCGAGAAGGTGCAACAACCTAATGCAGGATCATTTGAGGCAGGTGTGTGGGAAATATAACATTCTTCTTGCACCCCTGATTAGTTTAGGAAATGCCTTGCATGCTTGAGTTCCTACCCCCCCTTCTCATCTCAAGCTATTTTAGCCATTTGGAGCTATGGGGTGACCATTGAGTCATTAATCACATGGCCTCCTAATTTAAATGTTTTATTATTCTTTGTGTCCCTTCTTGGGGTGTGCACTCTCTCCATGAGGCTCTTCTTTCCTTCTTTCCCTTTTATTCCCTTCTTACCATCAACCTGACCTCCAAACATGAAGAGAGATGAGCTCTCGCTTACCTACAATTTCCTTTTTCTGAGGAAATATGGGTGTTACTGCTGTAATACTTAGAAACTTCTGATTTGATTATCCTAACCTAAACCTCCCAAGATTGGATGAGTTTACTACTCTGAACTGTAATCCTATTAGTTAGTTAAGGAACTAGATTAGTTTTGAGTATGTAGATTAAGATTGCTATACCTTCAGTAAACTTTTGATATGTATTTTTGAGCAAATATCTTTATTGTCTTCAATTTGTCTGCTTGACTTTAATTCTGGGTGATTCAGAACACATACAAATGCAAATTGAGCTTGGTCAGTCTTTCCTAGGCTAACTCTGCTTACTTTAAAAGAAACTTTTCTAAGGAAGATATTCCTAAAGGGCATGCTCCCTGGAATCTTTAGTAATTTTTTAATTTTTATGCTCATACACCCCAACAAGGCACCACTCCTTGACTTCCTCCTCAGCCCTCCCATGGGCCCCATGGGCAACCCAATAACTGGGCTGCTTTCCATTTGGTCATATACTGGAAAGTAGATCTGAGGAACCCCAACCCTAAGTTGCAGGACTTAAGGGAGGGCAAATCCCCCAGGCCAGCCCCAAAGATAGTCTCCTTCCCCACTCCCTTAGTCACAGAACCTAAAGAGGCAGTCCTAGAGCCCTCCCCTTCACCAAAAGTTTGCCAAGGTATTCACTGCAACTCTTATTCCCCCCACCCACTACCTACCATAGACAAGGGACAAGTGTTTTCTTAGTCCCTTTGCCCTGCCAAGCTATCCAATAGGGCTCTCACTCCCTGTTGCAAATCCCCCAGGAACAACATATTATCTTCCTCCAATAAATGGACACTGTCAGCTTATCCCTATTTATCCTTCTATGGGCTGTATCAATGCATTGGGGATAACCCTCACTCCACCAAACATAGCAAGGCAAAATGGTTGACCACATCAATATATTTTGTGCAATCTGTTCTGTGTGACCCAGAAGTCATGCAGAGCCTGAAGGCTAAGTACCTTGCCCTTCAACAAACCCAGGTCATTCCCTCCCAGGTGCATGACCAAAGTATGAGGAGGAGGCCCCTTGCACTCCCAAACAACAGAGGCAACAACCATGTCAATGTAGGCCTCTTTTCCTGAGCCACTCTACTGTGGTCTGGTCGCTCAACCCCAGCTGAGCACCAAAATGGCAATTCTGGGCCTGGTGCACTTCCCAATAAACCATACAGCACTTCAGGACCTGCCACCTCTCCAAAGAAAACCTAGAATCTGGAAAAGACAACATTAGTAGACAGAATAATGTAATTCAAAACTTGAGAGGTCGGACACATCTCTTCTATGCCAAGAATTTCTGGCATCCAATATGCTGGATTGATCCCACACCCAGACCCATTGCAAAAGCCATAGAAGCAGCCCCAATCTGAAATGAATGGGTCCCAAATTTAATATTTTGTACACACAAGCACAGCAAGGCCTTGGAGGTAACAGTCCAAAATTGGTATTTGGCAAGGGGAGAAAAGTCAGCATGACAAAATAAAGGATCCAACCTAGATCCACTGACCTGTACATACAGTAACTCAGTAAAACACAAACAGGGCATAAAGCTTGATCAAGACAAAGCCCCAATGTTACCTTCACCCCATCCCCCTCTAATCCATTTTAAAGGTATAGATTCATAATATTGCTTGTTGCCAAGAAATAGGTAAATCCCTTAGGTCCAATTCTCTACCTGATACCTTTACCTTTAGAGAAAATGACTGGCTCATTTAGCCACAAGCACCAAAAAAGTCAGTAAAATATGCTGTATAGAACAAAATGGTCCCATAATCTGAGGTGCAAATGGCCAACCGAGTGTTTCCTAACCCCCCTAAGGAACTCTGTCCTGGTCTCTTACAGGACTCATTCTCCCAATGCTACAGCCAACAGATGCCTGTCCACCTGGAATGCTCCAGAACCCATATAGCCATTTATATGAACTTAATGGTGTTAGGATCAGATGGATCACCTGAAATATGTTCCACCAATGCTGACTCACCAAGGCCACCCTCACCATGGTCTATGGGGGCCAGTGGAAACTCCTTCACTTCCATGGGAAAAACACTGTCCTCACACCTGCTCCAGGGTATTTAAACAAGCCCATATTTGCTTAGTAAGACTTACTTTACCCTCAGATCTGTTTTCCTGTTTAGCTGGACTATTTAGGAGGGACCCAGGCCTTCTCCAGAGCTTTGAGCCTGGCTAGGATAGCTATCCATCCATCCCCTTCCCCTTCCTTGTCTGAGGAAACAGAAAATGTTGAAGGGGGGATGGCTGGTTGCTGCTTAGCCAGGCCTTTTGCCTTGCACACCCACCCACTACCTTTCCTGGAAGTCATGGTTAGTAAATGGGACTAATACTAGTCTAATGCTCAAACCACCAAGAAGCCTGGATGATGCAAAACAAGCCTTCACAGGGCTTCACTGCACAGCACAAGGCTTCACTGTACCTACGAGGCCTGCAATAAAGCCATGTTGTGCCAATCCATCCTGTAAGGGGTTTTCTTTAAAGTTATGTACACCTTCCGTGGTCATTATTTTTGTTTTCTTCATATTCAACTGTAAACCTGCCTTCGCATGTTCTTCCTTGACTTTCTTCAGTAATCATTCCAAGTCTTTGCTATGTCCTGCTAGTTGTATGATTTCATCTACATATCTTAAATTGCTGACGTTCCTTCCTCAAATTTTCATGCCTCCTTCCACCGTGTCTAATCCTGCTTTGCATATATATTCAGCATACAAGTAATAAAATGCAGCTTGCATAACCCTCTTGCCAATTAGAAACAATTCTTCTGTTTCTCCATATTCTGTCCTGATGATAGCCTCTTGTCCTGAGTACAGGTTACACATCAGGACAATGACATGTTGTGGCACACACATTTCTTTAAAAGCAACCCATAGTTGTTGTTGTTGTTTATGTGATCAACACAATCAAAGGCTCTATAAAACACAGGCTGGTTTTCTTTTGAAATTCTTCATTGCGCTCCATTATCCAACATATGTTTGCAATAAGATCCCTAGTGCTCCTTCCTTTCTTGAACCCAGCTTGGACATCTGACCTTTCTCACTCCATATATGGTAAATGTCTTTGTTATAGAGTTTTGAGCATCACTTTGCTTGCATGAGAGATTAATGCTATGGCCCTTCACTTACTGCAATACCTAGTGTCCACTTTCTTGGGGACTGGAGGGTATATTGAGCATTCCTAGGAGTACAAGTGTTGGCGATAACAGTCCAAATGTTGAGAACATCTGGGTAAAAATCAAGGGGGAGAGAAACAGCATGGATGTCATTGTGGGGGTCTACTACAGACCTCCAAGCCAAACTGAGGACTTGGATGATGCCTTCCTGGAACAAGATGACCAAACATTCAGAAAGGAGGGAAGTTCCTCACTTGCCTTGTAGACAATTTCATTGTCCAGAAGGTAGAAGAGGCAAAAAAGGGATCAGCTATTTTAGATCTGATCCAAACCAACAGAAATGATCTGGTTAATGGGGTGGAAGTGGCAGGATCCTTAGGGCGGAGTGACCATGCTCTCCTGGAGTTTGTTATACAGAGGAAAGGGGAAGCCAAGCGTAGTCAGACATGCATTCTAGACTTTATGAAAGCTGATTTCAGAAAACTTAAGGAATTACTGGGGGTGATCCCATGCACAGGAATACTAAAAGAGAAGGGAGTTCATGAGGGATGGGAGTTTCTTAGAAGTGAGATATTGAAGGCACAACCTCAAACAGTTCCAATGAAGAGGAAAAATGGCAGGTGTCTAAACAAACCAGGATGGATGTCTAAAAAACTTTCAACTGAGCTAAGACGTAAAAGGGACATGTACAAGAAATGGAAAGGGGCGGCGGGATGACCAAAGAAGAATTCAAATAAATAGCCAGCTCATGTAGGGGGGAAGTCAGAAAAGTGAAAGCACAGATGGAGCTCAGGCTAGCTAAAGAGATTAAACACAACAAAAATGGCTTTTTTAATCATCTTGGTAGCAAAAGAAAGAATAAGGAAATGGTGGGACAGCTGCAGGGAGAAGATGGTGAAATGCCAACAGGCGATAGAGAAAAGGGAGACCTACTCAACACCTTCTTTGCCTCAGACTTCTCCCAAAAAGAGAACAGTGCTCAACCTGGGGGAAATGGAGCAGATAAGGCAGTAGGACAAATCCAGCACAGAATAGTAAAGAGGTAGTTCAGGTATACCTGGCCAGTATAAGTGAGTTCAAGTCTCCAGGACCAGATGAACTACATCCAAAGGTACTAAAGGAACTGGCAGAAGTAATCTCAGAACCACTGTCAATAATTTTTGAGAATTCCTGGAGAACAGGAGAGGTCCCAGCAGACTGGAGGAGGGCAAATGTTGTCCCCATCTTTAAAAAAAAGTGGGGGAGAAGACCCAAATAATTACCACCCAGTCAGCCTGACATCAATACTAGGAAAGATTCTAGAGCAGGTCATTAAACAAACAGTCTGTAAGCACTTAGAAAGGAATGCTGTGATCACTAAAAGCCAACATGGGTTTCGCAAAAGCAAGTCATGCAGGATTAATCTATCTTCCTTCCCTCCCTCCCTCCCTCCCTCCCTCCCTCCCTCCCTCTTTGTTGTTGTTGTTGATAGAGTGAGTTCTAATGAAAGAAGTGCTGTGATCACTAAAAACCAACATGGGATTCTCAAAAACAAGTCATGCCAGATTAATCTTATCTCTTTTTTTTCCTGATAGCATAACAAACTTAGTAGATGAAGAAAATGCTGTGGATGTAGTGTATCTTGATTTTGAAAGGCTTTTGACAAGGGCCCCCATGATATCCTTGCAAAAAGGTTTGTAACCTGTGGGCCAGACAATGCGACGGTTAGGTGGGTTTGTAATTGGTTGACCTACTGAACCCAAAGGGTGCTCACTGATGGCTCCTCTTTATCCGGGAGATAAATGACGAGAAGTGTGCCACGGTGTTCTGTCCTGGGCCCAATGCTATTCAACATTTTTATCAATGAGTTAGATGAGGAAATAGAGGGCATGCTTATCAAGTTTGCAGATGACACCAAATTAGGAGGGGTAGATAAAACCCCAGAGGACAGGATCAGAATTCAAAATGACCTTAACAGATTAGAAGATCAACTGATCTTCCTGGAGAGAGCTTAATGTCTGATATCTCTGACTCTGTGCCTTGATTCCTGTTGCCTTGATTCCTGTTGCTTTGACTTGTGTTTAGACCTTGGACTGTTTTCGACTACACTGTTGCCTGATCCTGCTGACCTACGCTGCCTTCTGTAGCCTTGACCTTTAGACTGTATTCTGGACTCTTCTCTGTGTGCCTTCTTGTTTGTATTGCTGCTTCTCCAAGAAACTGAACCTTGCTTTTTCTGAACCTTATCTGGCTCCCCTTAATTGACTTTGCTATCACTGGGAGTTGGCTGCTTTCCCAGACCTTGTTTATCCTGTCACCGACATTTTGGGGCTGCTTTCTCAAACAGAAATGCACAGATATAGGATGGGTGACACCTGGCTTGATGGCAGTATATGCGAAAGGGATCTAGGAGTCTTAGTGGACCACAAGCTGAACATGAGTTAACAGTGTGATGCAGCAGCCAGAAAAGTCAATGTGATTCTAGGCTTCATCTAGATCAAGGGAAATAATAGTGCCAGTCTATTCTGCTTTGGTCAGACCTCACCTTGAATACTGTGTCCAGTTTGGGCACTGCAATTCAAGAAGGATATTGATAAGCTGCAGTGTGTCCAGAGGAGGGTGACCAAAATGATAAAGAGTCTAGAAACCATGCCCTATGATAAACGGCTTAGGAAGCTGGGCATATTTAGCCTGGAGATGAGAAATCTGAGAGGTGACATGATAGCCATGTTTAAATATTTGAAGGGATATCATATTGAGGATGCAAGCATGTTTTCTGTGACTCCAGAGACTAGGACATAAAACAATGGGTTGAAACTACAGGAAAAGGGATTCCACCTAAACATTAGGAAGAACTTCCTGACAGTAAGAGCTGTTCAGAAGTGCAATACACTGCTTCGGAGTGTGATGGAGTCTCCTTTTTTGCAGGTTTTTAAACAGAGGCTGGATGGCCCTCTGTCAGGCATGCTTTGATGGTTTGTTCCTGCATTGCAGGGGGTTGCACTAGATTGCCCTTGTGGTCTCTTCCAGCTCTATTATTCTCTATTTTATGATTTCCAATCTGTGGGCCATTGTTTTGTTTTCCATATTTGTTGACAGATTTTAGTTTGAACTAGAGTAGATTCTGTCTCTGTAGACAGAATCAGCTATATTGAAGCAGCTATATTGTTATGCCTTCTGTTTTTGGTGATTTATTTCTTCCAAGTGCTCTGAAAACTTCATGTTCTAAAATTGTATAATAACAATAAATATAATAAAAATTCATTTTATCCTGCCCATATACGAATTCAATTGGGGTAGCTTACAACAATTAAAATATACATCCCGGACCCTCAATCCCATCACCCTTAAAAAACAATTAAATAATACAGGAATTAAAACATACTTTAAAACAATTGTAGATTCATCTTCAAATGGTTCTTCCTTGAATTAATATGTCATTCTTTCAGTTCCTCTATATATTTCCTCTGTTCATTGTTTCCATCAGCTCTTTATTTCTTCTTGGTGATGTAATTTATCTCCTGTTGATTGTAGAGCATCCCCACTCTTGATTTAAATTTCCCTTTGATTTTGTGGATCTTGTGAAAGAAGTCTTTTATTCTTCCATTCTCATTCTCATCTTCTGTTTCTCTGCATAATTATAGTAATTCTCTTTGTCTCTGCACACAAGTCACTTAACAGTTGCATTCAGGGTTCTGACTCTATTTCTATTTCTGTCCCCTTTTACTTTTGCTTCTCCACTGTCCTTAACTGCTTGAAAAGTTTCATCTGTCATCCACTGAAGCCTCTTTTTCTTTTTGGCTGCAGATAGTTTCTTTTTGAATTCTTTTTTGAGTACCCGGCTTGTGGGGGCAATTAGTTAACACTCATTGGCAAACACTGAATGCAGTGTAGATGTGTAAATTGCTATTGCTTAAATGATTTGTAAGCCGCTCTGCAAGCCTTTGTGTCTGAAGAGTGGGGTAAGAGGGGTATAAATACCTAAATAAAATAAAATATAAATTAAATAAAATTCCTCCATAGTGCCCCTGGCTTCAGTCCAGAGTTCTGGTTCCTGGTTAATTGGCCTTAAAAATGTTTTTTTAAAACATTATCTTTAAATTCTAAAGAATATTCTTCAGGTTATATTTTGGCACAATGGCTCATTTAGTGTCCTTCATTGGTTTTACTCTAATTTTTGGTATTAGCAGTTCATGGTCTATGCCACAATCTGCTCCTGGTCTTGTTTTTGCAGAGAGAATTGAGCTTTTCCAACTTCTTCTTCCAATTATGTAGACTGTTTGATTTCTATATTGGCTATCAGGTGATGTCCATGTATACAGTCACTTCTTCAATTGCTTAAAGAATGTGTTAGTGACAAACAAACTGTTGACCTTGCAAAATTCAGTCAGTCACTCTCCTGCTTCATTGCTTGATCCTTGGAATTTTTCTACAGTCTTTGATTCTGCTCTGTTCCAATTGCCTATGATTAACAAGAAGTCCTGTTTCAGTGTGTGATCAATTTATTCCTAGACTCCAGCATAGAATCTTTCAATTAATTCTTTTTCTACTTCTGTAGTTGGAGCATAAACTTGGATTATGTTAATATGGATGGGTTTTCCCTGAACTCTTACTGATGTGATTTGGCCAGACATTGCATTATACTCGTACCATTTGACTGCTTTTGCTACATCTCTCCTTACTATTAGTGCCACCCCATTTCTTCTTAGATTTTCATTTTTTGAGTAAAACACTGTGTAATTGTTGTACCCAAAATGTTCCATTCCTGTCCATATTAGGTCGCTCACCCCCAGTATTGCAACCTTTATAGATTCCATTTCTTATTTTACTATGTCTAGCTTCACCTGATTAAAGCTTCTCACATTCTATATCCCTACAATATGTGTTGTGTAGCTTTGAACTTTCCTTTCACCTCTGAGCACATCAACAGCTGAATGTCCTTTCGGTTTTGAGTCCATTTGCTTCATTAGCTACAATGCTACTTGTTGTTGTCCTCTGCTCTTCCCCAGTAGCCCTTTGAGTGCCATCCAACCTGAGAGTCTCACCGTCTGGCACTATCTCTTGTTTCATTTTGGATTATTTCATTCTAGGGTTTTCCTGGTAAACAATATTCAAAAATAGGTTTACTGTGCCTCCTTCTGCACAGTACTAACAAGTGTTAGCTATGGAGCAACTGCAATTATTTCTGAAAGATTCTCTGTCAGTGTCTCCCCCCCACTGCTGCTGCTGCCCAGTAGGTATTTGGCACATTTGGTCTGGCTCATCAGCAGATGCCTGTCTGACATGGTCTCCCAGCAGCACTGCTGCCTTTAGGCATAGCCTCTTGCCTTGCAGGAGCACGCAATCCCACCACCACAAAAAGGTCATGCTATTGGTGGGAAGGGTAATTAGTTACAGTTATAATTTAGTGATGCCTCATGTTAGTTACCTTTTAGTTACACTTTTAAAAAAATAGCTCTTTACTTTCTAGGTTCTCAGACCTAATTAAAATAAGTGATTTTAATTACTTTTTTCACAGAAAATAATCAAATGCTACAAGGTGCTGGCTTGTGGTAAAAACACACTTTCCTCCTATCTATCCCAACACTGCATGAGGCACAGCATGAGACAGCACTTGAACCATGAAATATTCCTCCTCTATCATTTAGTAAGGACACCCCATAACTATACAAATGACTGAAAGTTTACAGTTGGAACACAAACGGAATGAAGAGTCTTTCATCATGTTACCATTGTAAGGTAACATCATTATATTCATTATTAGCAAAAAGAATGCAATTACAGGTTAAGTATCCCTTATCCAAAATGCTTGGGAGCAGAAGTGTTTGATTTTTTAAAAAAATACCTGTATTTGCATATACACAATGAGACATAATGAGGCTTGAGAGAGACTGAGTTCTATGAAATGGCAGGAGGTGTGATTTCCCACCATTTCACAGATCCTTACATCTCTCTCCAGCCACATCTCTCTTCAACCTCACAAATACAGTGCATGTACATACTACACTACTTGTGTTATAGCTCAAAACATTTTGGACTTTGGAGGACTTAAGATTTTGGAATTCCAGAAAGGGATGCTCAACCTGTACAAGGAAATTCTTCTTTGTAACATGTGACTTCCAAGACCTGAATTTTGGACATACATCTCTTCCATCCTATATCTACCATAATCTGCAAATGTTGGGAAGTAATATATATCAATATTTTGTATATTGTGTATGAATTTAAAGGTCTCTTTTCATACACATTATAATTTAAATACTTATTTTTTCTAAAAAAAATGTGTTTATACTAAATAAGTATTTTAGCTCAAAATACTATTTAATTGCTTATTTGGATATATTTATAATATGGAGATTATCAGATGCATTAGAAGTGGTGTTACAGGAATGCCAGGAGATCACAAAAGGTCTCCCTTTTCAGATGATGCCATTCCCCTCTCGTTATGCACCCGTTTTGCTGCCATTCTGCCAGCATTGCTTTTTATTGATGGGAGAAGTCATCAATAGATCCCTTGTTCCATTCCTGTCATGGATGTTCCTGTGTGCGACAAGGTGTCCCGCTATGCTGGTGAGATCCCAGTGTCAATGGGCAGTCCCTTCCAGAATACTTCCGGATGAGATCGGGACATCCAGGTAAGTGACAAACTTTTTATTACTGACCCCAGGTTACTTCTACCTTTTAAAGTGTGTTTTTGTGCTTGCTATAATTTTTGTTCATTTTTTAAAAAAATTTCTCATGCTCGCATCTTATCGTGAGAATCCACAGGATTTCAATCCAGGAAGTGAAGAGAAATCCGTTAGCATTCTGGTCACTCATGGGCTGCCGGAATGACGGCAGATGAGGTAAGTGTGGTGGGGAGGGCGATTGTGGTGTGAAAGGGATGGGATGGGGCAGGAGTAGAGATTGTGGGACGGGAACACTTTTTTTGTTCCTGTCTGACAATCTCCTATGTCACAGCCTTTGGAGAATTGCAAAATCTGGTGGGTAATTAGGCAGAAAGCCCAAATGAAGTCATCTCACATAGGAAGTCCCAAATATCCATTTCTTTGAGAATTCTATAAAGAGTGGTGAATGCATGCCATGTAATAGTCACACATGATTCTCTAAGCAGCACATGGGTGGAGGGTGGCTTTACTGAAAGAGTGAAAGGAAAAATTCTGTGACAACTCTAGTGCAAGCTAAGCATCGTTTTGCCTTCACATTGTTATATTCTCTTCTGTGTTTCTAAAAACATTTGTTGCATTATTTTATTTTTACCTTTCTGTGCAAATGCTGCTGCAGTTTGTCTTTTATTTACTTGCTGTACACACACACACTACAAAGGAGCAGCCTTGTATAAATGGCTGGCAGCGGGTAGCTCCTTCAGCCTCACATCTCTTTGCTGGTATCATTATCTCTCCATAGTTTATTGCTTTCCAGAATTGCCACTCTTCGGTACTTCATCAGACTAATCTCACCAGAGAGGATCCTGTTAAAAGATATTGTCACTACAGGGCAAAATTGTCACAATACCTCCTCATTCCTTCTTTGTCAGTGGAACTTTGATAACATACATTTCCATGGACTGTGTTCACTGAGGTAGAGCCTCCTATGCAAACAACACAGCACATACAGATTGTCTGGTGATTTATGTTACTGTAGGAGAGAACAAAATGAAACCATCAGAGAAACATGGGAGGAAAGGACTGTAAAGAGACAAAGAGCTGGAAGTCAAGATATACTGGCTTCTTTGGTCATCTTAAAATCTATGCAACCTTGGGCAAACTACTGAAGATACTTTTTATTAAAGCCTAAGGCCTAAATTACATACCACACAATTTCCTCAATGTACTAAAGGATGGACAACCACTTCTTTGTAAAATGACATCATTGACTGAGTAACTAGCATTGCATTTACGGTTCCCCCACGTTTAATTACTGACCCCACCATGGCTGTCTCTAGGAGCTGTTTCCTCCCTACTGGGGGTTTCAGTCTTTCTTTTCTGTCACAAAAAGGGATGTATAACCTCAGCAGGGGGAAAGAGAAACTGGGTCATGAGAATTGCAGAAGAAAATAACTTGACAGGAAAGGGGTTAAGTACCCCCCCCCTCACACCTACATCTGTCACTCCTTATCTGCTCCAAGCTGTCCCATTTGACTTGTGGAGAAGAAATGGCTGCTGGGGTTTTAGCACAGAAGCTGACTGCACAACATATCACTCTTCCAGCCACAGGTGCATTTCTCATATTCATGCATACATGTGAAGATCCATCAGATTTGAATGCCACAGCTCTATGCACACTTACCTGGGACTCACTTCCCCAGCTGAACACATAATAGGTCCTTGGTCTGAGAAAACATACATAGAATAGTGCTGCAAGGCTCCTAAATGCATTTACTAAAAAGTACACAAGTGAGGTTAACTTCAGAGGTAAAGAGCAGAGATGCAAATCTTTGCTGATTTCATTGTTAATGAAAGAATTTTTTTAAAATGTCCAAAGTTTTCCCTTTTATGGGTGAGATGCACATTTTTGACAATTTTTCAAATTTGGAGAGGTTTTGTGAAAAAAGGTATTTGTATTTAAAACTGTGCACAAAATAACATGTTTTGTGTAAAATATGTGATATTCTTTGCAAAAACTTGGTTTTTTGCAGAAAATGGGGTTTTTAGTGCAAAGTATTTTTTAAAAAAATAAGTTCAAAACTGAAAAATCTTGGGGCAGTTTCTCAATGGAGTGTCTTAACCCTTTCTCATTGAGGATAAGAAATTTGCTCTTTTTTTAGATCCTTAGCAAGCACACATTGTTGTAAGGATTGTAAATATACATAAAGCAAGGCAAGCTCCCCATCCTACCTGTACTATGAGGAGAGGAGAGGCTATTAAACTGCTCTTCCTGGGAGCTGGTTTTAAATTTTCTCTAAAGAACAGATCCCCTGTATTCTCACTGCCCCAAACCCATTAGAACCCTACAAGTCACAGAGATCCAGTGGGCCTGTTCCTGCATTAAGGAGGTCTCCCAAACTCTACTGCCTTCCTCAGAGAGAGGATCTGGATTCCCCAGCTGTTGAATTCAGCCATAATCCCTGAAAAATTGAGTTTCCTTGCAGTTGATTTTTCAGTCTTAGACATGTGAACAGAGACATTTACCTTCCCAAACACAAAAGGCATCTCAGACTTAAAAGGGGGGGGGTATTTTTAAAGAGGAAGTTGCTTTTTAGTAAGCTGTTTGGGTTTTTTAAATAAGCAACTATACAGTGCAATAACACAAGGAATCAAATTTCTCTGGCACAATGTTGGAGTTACAGCAATGAATATACCCCTATTAACCAAAAGGAGCACCCAGACATGGGGGGAAATAAGACCTGATCGTGTCTGAACTAAATATCTTAGACAGTAACATCTTTGTAGCTCTCTGCTGTTAGCCATTCCCAATGCAAGGGTGGCACTGAATTCCTGTGGTCACCACCATGGCTGACCTCTGTGTAACTAAGCAACCAAAGAAGTGAAAGGAAGGAGAATTGGAATTCCTTGACACACCAAAAAGGAAATGTTTTCCAAGCCACTTCCTTTGGAACCAGATCATGATTCCTTGCTATTTCCTCTCTCTATATATATGGCCCTGAAGGTCATAACACAGAATTAAACATATTGCATAGCTCCCCCATATATGTGTTCCAACATTTGGTGATTTCTCTGAGAAACCTACCTTTTCGTGCACTTGTAGGCACAGGGACCGTTTATAGAGCTAGAGTCACCTCCATTATACTAATGGATATCAAGAAACCAAGGGAGGCCAAGCTGAAATGGAATATACTTTGATAGCATGGGCCCTGCAATAGGGGAAAGCATGGAGGAGTCAAGCCCTTCCTCCCAAGACTAGGCCTGGAGAGGCTAATTCCCCCTGAAATGATCTGGCAAAATTGGACCTCCAAGACTTCTATTTAGTTGCCTCTTCAGGAATTATTCATCAGAAATGTACAGTTGTCCCTCCGTATCCACGGATTTGGTATCTACGGATTTAAGTATTCACAGCTTGAAAATGTTCTTTAAAAAATAATAATCCAAAAAGCAAACCTTGATTTTGTCATCTTATATAAGGGGCACCATTTTGCTATGCCATTGCATATAACGGGATTTGAGTATTCACGGATTTTGGTAACCACGGGTGGTCCTGGAACCAAGCCCCAGCGAATATGAAGGGACAATAGTACTATGAAATGATCAAGCGTTATGAAATATAAAGGCAGAAATTATCATTGAGCCTCCCGCAAATAATAAAGCCCACCTGCAGTCTATCCAATACATTTTGAATTGGGAGTAAGCTCACAATGACTTCTGAGCAGACATTGTGCCTGTAAGAGACCTCATATTTAAGAATGCTTTAATTATAATGGAAAGGGAAAGTAATTTACCCTCCTCCTACAAGTATCTGTAGGTAGGCAAAATTAACAACAACATGTATACCAAGGTTGAGCTACCCTCACCTGAAAAACAGTTCCAGGGTCCCTGTTTGGTGGTATATATAAAATCTATTTGCTGGAGGATTTTAAACAAAAGTGCTGTGGCCAGTAATGAGGAGTGGGCAACAAAGGTCAAGCAATTTTTATGAAATTTTGTGGAAATGCTTCCTAATGCATTTTCTCTGTGCTCTCTTCAAGAAAGCCTAATAGCTCTAACAGACCTCTTACTCTGAAAAAGTGAGATTCAGCTACGTTCTGAAGCAGTTACAGGATCATTTCACCATGACCCAAATCAGCATACATACCCTGAAAGCACATTTCCCATTTGCTTTTCAAGGCCTTTACAATAGTTCCTCTACATCTTTGAAACATGACATGAGAAATAGCGTTCATATCTATCTCAATGTATCTCTGTGTAACAAATGCAGTTATATCCACTTCCCTCATTTATACGTTAAGGCAAATGAGCTAATGTTTTTTAAAGCAATGTAAATCCTTCACATGAGTGGCTTTATATATAGTCTGCCAAAACTGGCTGAGACAGCTCATCTCTGAGAGGCATATCTCCTTATGCCAGCTTAAACATGGTGGCTTCGGTCCAGCCCTCTGTTAGGCACACATTATAATACCATTGAATGGAACAAGAGTTACACTGGCAAAATTGTCACAAATTGTATACAGTATTGTGGCCTTTTCTCTCAGGAGGCATTCACCTTGAGAGAGAGGTGTTATTCTCCATCCAATGATAAAACCATTAATTAGCCATGCCGAATAATGCAAAGTCAGCCTTATGCATTCTGGTACTCTAGGTTGTCTTTTACACACATTCATCCTTCACATGACCCATTTTGGATGCACGCTATGGATCATCAGTCCTTCCATGAGCTATAGTCAGAGGCTTTAGCTCCTCATCAAGTATAAACCTGGTGC
Organism: Gambelia wislizenii; assembly: GCA_030847615.1. Classification (NCBI taxonomy): domain Eukaryota; kingdom Metazoa; phylum Chordata; class Lepidosauria; order Squamata; family Crotaphytidae; genus Gambelia; species Gambelia wislizenii. The sequence goes on from JAUMIR010000001.1 coordinate 205,325,895, forward strand.
AAATCTAGATGTGATGGTGGATGCACATTTATACCCATTCACAGTGATGCTGTTTTGTCTCCACCATTTTTAAAAAATAAAAATAAATTTTATTACAACATAGAAGTATTAACATTACAGCAAGGAACTGTCAAACGTGGTGTAACAATAAAAGGAACAGAAGTGAGCAAATATTCTGCTTTGGTCTGACCTCACCTGGAATACTGTGTCCAGTTCTCAGTACCACAATTCAAGGACATTCACAAGCTGGGACATTTCCAGAAGGTGGCCATAATGGTGGACGGTCTGGAAGCCATGCCTGATGAGGAGCAGCTTAGGGAGCTGGGTTGTTTAGCCTGGAGAAGAGAAGGTTGAGAGAGGACATGGTAGCCATGTTTAAATATTTGAAGGGATGTCATACTGAGGGTGGAGCAAGCTTGTTTTCTGCTGACTAGGATACAGAGCAGTGGACTCAAACTCAGGAAAAGAGATTCCACCTAAACATTAGGAAGAACTTTCTTACAGTAAGAGCTGTCAGACTGTGGAATGTGCTGCCTTGTAGTGTGGTGGAGTCTCCTGCTTTGGAGGCTTTTAAATAGAGACTAGATGGCCATCTGTCTGGGGTGCTTAGATTGTGTATTCCTGCATAGCAGTGGGTTGGACTAGATGGCCCTTATGGTTTCTTCCAAATCAATGATTCTATGATTCTATGAAACTACTATGATCTGCTTAAGTGGAGTCATTGGGCAATGAGTCTTCTTCCCAAGAGAAAGTCAATTCATGGGCTAACCAAAGTCATGTAGCACGTCTTTCCAGAGTGATCCATGGTGCTGGGGAGGGTCTTAGGTGCAAGTATCAGAGTTAATGAACTTCATGAGAGGTAGCTATCTTTCCTTGAAGGGTGTGGGTCCTGGCTGATCGTCTAATGCTGTCGGCTAACTTTACCATCAACTATACTTCCCAGAATCTGGCCCAGCATTTGGTTAGGGAAAGTTCACCTGTTTTCCAATTTTTGGCAATTTCTATTCTAGTGATGGCAAGCAAAAATGAGATTATGTCTCAATATTTTAACTCCTTATGTTTTTGCCTATTTGCCACTGTTCACATCTATTCTAATGGAACATCCACATGCTGTGATAAAGGGCAATAGAGCAAAATGTGCAGTGATGGGAATTTGAACATCCACATGTGTGAAAATGCATATCTACATGCATTTTCTGAAAAACTTCAGGGGGAAAAAAAACACGAATCCTTTTACTGCACAGTTTGTGGAATTTTTAGCCACGCTCCTTCCAAATACTGTGAATCTCATTCAGATCATTTTGAGACACATTGTATTCTATGAGGAGTATTTTCATCATCTGGACAACCAGAGAATCATTTGATGAGAATTTATGAAGCATCCTTTACACAGTTTGTCATTCATAATGCTAGGAATACTGAACAATTATCCCATCTTGACACCAGTATCACCAGTGTTGTAACTATCATTCCCTCTTGGCTGGAATATTCATGTATTCAAGGACATTTTCCAACAATAATACATAAAAGTGTTAGCCACCCAATCCTTTCATACTCTGACTTTCTCTATTTTAATTGTTTGCAAAGAATTGCAAAACATGAAACAATTTTCCCACCAAATTTGCTTGCCAAGGAATGCAAATTATTCTGCCTTCCAGGGCCGGTTTAACCAGTCTGCCAAATCAGCATTGGCAGGGGGCCCCCAGAGGTCAACAGGGCCCCCTGTTGGCCAAGGAGCAGCTGCTTTGTAGCCCCCTCCTACCCTTCTCCTCCAAAACCTCCTGCTGTCTTTGTTACAAAACCGAAAGAGAAAGAGTAAGAAGCAGCCACCCTCCATGACCGAAGCAGGAGGGAGTTTGCTGGTGCAAAATGCAAACCAACCAGGCACGGAGAAGGGTGAGTGTGTGTGAGAGAGAGAAAGACACGGAATTTGAAAGTTGTCTCTTTCCCTTAGAAAGGGCTTCTTTCTTTCTTTCTTCCTTCCCTTTCCTTCCTTCCACATAGATCCTCTCCACCCCATCCTTCCAGCTGCTCTTAACATGCTTTCCTGGGGTCTCTGCCCTCCCTCTCTTCCCTCTTGGTCTTCTTGATCCCAGAGGGTGAGGTTCGGGGACAGTTGCTTTACCAGAATAGAGCTTAGCTGTGGCATTCCTCAGGGTGCCATCCTGTCCCCGATGCTGTTTAACATCTATATTAAGCCGCTGGGAGAGATCATTCAGAGGCATGGAGTGCGGTGTCATCAGTATGCTGATGACACCCAGATATACTTCTCCATGTCTCGGTCATCAGCTTTGACTTCAGATGGTGTCTCTCCTCTCAATGATTGTCTTAAAGCAGTAATGGACTGGATGAGGAAAACAAATTGAGACTGAATCCAGACAAAACGGATGTACTAACAGTTACAGGCCCGAAACCAGGTCTGGGAATACAACTTCCAATCCAGGATGGAACTACACTCTCCTCCAAGGACTGTGTTCGCAGTCTGGGGGTGCTCCTGGACCCAACGCTCCAGATGTCTAATCAGGTAAATGCGATGGTCAGGAGTGCCTGTTATCAACTTCAGCTGATACGCCAGCTGCACCCTTTCCTGGAAACCAGGGACCTCGAAACTGTGGTACATGCACTGGTAACCTCCCGTCTGGATTTCTGTAATGCACTCTACATGGGGCTACCCTTGTGCTTGACTCAGAAACTTCAACTAGTTCAGAACATGGCAGCCAGGTTGATTTCTGGTGTTTCCAGAAGAGAGCACATAACACCTGTGCTAAAAGCTCTCCACTGGCAGCCTATTAGTTTCCAGGCACAGTACAAGGTGTTGGTTATAACCTTTAAAGCCCTACATGGCTTGGGTCCAACTTATCTCCGGGACCGCCTCCTTCCGTACGACCCTCCCCGTGCACTTCGGTCCTCTGGGAGGAATCTGTTACAGTCTATGAAAACAAGGCTGTCGGTGACCTCCCTGAGGGCCTTCTCTGCTGCCGATCCCAGATTATGGAATGGTCTGCCGGATGAGATCCGTCTTATCACTACTCTTGATAGCTTCAAGAAAGTGCTAACTCATGTTTAGCTTGTAGTCTACTCTTTATTTTCTTTGAGGAAATCTACACCATTACATTAGTTGCTAATAAACAAAAAATATTATGTTAGTGCCTATAATATAGTTTTAAAACTATAATAAACTATAAATATAAACTATAATATAGTTTTTAAACTAAATTATTGGTGGCAAATTATGTAATATAGTAGGCCCCTCTTATCCACTGGGGATTGGTTCGGGGGGGGGCGTGGATTCTGAAAACTGTGGATAATAGTGAACACCATTGAAAATAATGGGACTTCTGGTTTAAAATACTATAGAGTTGCCTTGGAGGGCCTAGAAAAGGGCTAGGGAAGACACATTTTCTAGGAAGACTCTATGGTAGATGTGCTGTTTTGTGTCCCGTGGATAATTAATCCATGGATATGGAGGTTCTACTGTAATCTGAACATCCTATACAGTGAATAGGTTAGGTTACATTGACCTGAGATAAACATATGAGGGCCCTAAAATTCCTTAAACCGGCCCTCCTGCCTTCTGTGGGGTTCTGTCAAATAACAAAATCACTCATGAAGTCCTTTCACATCATGCAATTATAGCATTATGATTCCACTTTAACTGCCATGGCAGCATCCTATAGAATCCTGGGATTTGCAGTGTAGGGAAGGGGCATTTAGAATTCTCAGCCACAGAGCTCTAATGCCTCACCAGACTACAAACCCCAGGAAGACATCATGATAGTTAAAGTGGAATCACAGTATTATAAATTGTAAACATGCCCACGCTTGGGGTAGGGGAGGCACAGCTGTGCTTCTCTGTGCTTCTCCATCATAATACATCTGGATACAATACTAAGGAGAAAATCCATGTTAAATTGTCATGCCACTTTTAAAAGTTAAGGATTCTCCAGTGTGGGTGGGTGGTGATAAGAAGTCAGCAAAAAACAAAAATGTAATTCACTCTAGAAATCTACAGATATGCTCACATGATGAGAAAAAGTACCAGGCTTACGTTTGCATGGAACATTCCATACAGTTTCACAAAAAGACTGCTTCATCCTTTTCTAGTAGGGTTCATTTCCATTAAATGTTTGTCTAATTTATATTCCACATTTCTCCTGCTATGGGACCCATCTGTATAACAGGGGGGCATCCATGGATAATGTTTTCCTTTCAGTGTCCTTTCATGGGGAAATGCTTTCCTCCTGAATATCTGCTTACTGCAAATATATTGCACCAGCTTGGAGTAGTGTTTTGAGCATTGGACTATGACTTTGGAGACCAGGATTTTAATCCCTGCTCAACCATAGAAACACACTTGGTGACACTGGGCAAGTCATACTCTCTCAGCCTCAGAGGAAGGCAAAGACAAACCCCCTCTGAACACATCTTCCCAAGAAACCCCTGTGATAGGTTTGCCTTAAGGTCACCATAAGTCAGAAATGACTTGAAGGCACACAATAACCCACATTAATCAGGATGGAAGGTGGCACCCCTAAGTGAAATTACTTGCCAGCCTTTTGAATTGTATGATTTCACTCATCTGTTGGGCACATGGCTTTGTTGGGCTTTGACTTGCAACACTCTCACAATGTAGAATGTTCCATCTTCAGAGCTACGTTTGGTCCTCTGAATCAGTTTGCCAAACAGGTTTTACGACAAAACTTTTAAATTGGCCTTTTAAATTGTTTTTAGTGGAGTTAATGTTTTTATAACATTTCAAATTTATTTTACTTCTGATTTATGGCATATTTTTTTCCATTTTGATTTGTAGTATATCACCACAGAACTACATAGGAGATTATCAGATAGGAATGCAAAAACTGTTCCTGTCTCACAATCTCCAATCCTATCCCTGTCCTGGCACAATAACCCTCCCCATCACACTTAACTTCTCTTCCATCAACAGGCAGCCCAGGAATGAATGGAGCTCTAACAGAGCTCCGTTCACTTTCTGGACTGAAGACCCACCCGTTCTTGCAGGGAGATGCAAGCGTGGGAAATTCAAAAATAAAAATAACAATAACAAGAAAAAAGTTTTTAAAAGCACATAAACACACTAAAAAAAATAACAAGTAACCAGGTGATGTTAATAAAAAGAGGGTAGCCTACCTTGTTTTCATGATCCCACCTGAAAGTGTTCTGGCAGGACTGCCCATTGATGTTGGGTTCACAGCAGAACAATGCCATGAGGTTTCAGACGCTGGCAATGCTGACACCAAAACAGGACAGGTGATCTATTGATGGCTCAGCCCATCAATAAAAAGAAACACCAGAATAACAACAGTGGACTGCAAAAGGATGATGTAGTGTGATATTGGCATCCTTTTGAGTTCTGATGTTGTTATTCTGGTGCCACATTAGTCGCATCTGATAATCTCCATAGTCACTTCTGTATAAAGGAAGCATAAAAGTAGAATTAATAAAAATTAATAAAATAATTAATAAACATCCATAAGGTAAAATCCTTGTAGGGAAAGAGCAGAAGAGGCGGCAGCATTGTAATTGCCAACAGTTGCTGTATCTTGAAGGCATTTCAAACCATTGTTTCTGCATGATAGAAAAACAAGTGGCTCTAAATGATTTTAGCATCCCATCTGTTGCACTGGAGTTCTAATTGAAGAGGCATTTCTGTAATAAATTCCTTCTATTAAAGGACTTAGTTTTTTCCCTGTTATTAGGCAGTCCCAGAGTTATACCATGCCACTTTAACTTCCACGGCTCCATCCAACAGAATCCTAAGGTTTGTAGTTTGGTGATGAATTTCAAATTTCCTGCAAGAGAACTCTAGTCCACTTCCTTTAATTATAACAGCAGAGAACTCTTCAACACTGAATTCCTCTAAGTGCCTCACCAGACTACAAAACCAAGATTCTGTGGGATGGAACCATGATTGTTAAAGGTAACAAACTTCACAGTAACTATGCAAAGGTAAATACATGCCTGCTTCCAAGGTTGTTGGCCCTATAACCAGCGGTATAGGATGTTGGTCCTATACCCAGTGGTTAGCATACTGATGGCAACATGTGCCTAAGTAAAAGAGCAGTATTGGTAGCAATGCCAACATTGTCACCCTGTGGTCTGAACGGAGGGCCACCTCATCATGCCACTACAGAACGAACCACTCCACACTCAGAACTCAGCAGACACACAGACCACGGGCAGATTGGGACCCTCAAAATAGCCTCACATATAGTTGCCCTGCCTCTTGACACATGTCTTTAACAGTAGCCTGGGATTCCCAAAGTGAACAAGTTAATTTTTACTGTTTCCATTTCCCGAAAAGTTTTATCTGTTTTTAAGAGAGCAAAAGCTGGGCCAATATCCAGGTGACTGTGACTTCCTAATAGGCTGGTATAGGATTGTTAGTGCAACTACAGGCTTCATGTGTTTTTAGATCTTCTTTAAAAAACAAAAAACAAAAAAACCTTTAACTATTAGAGAGTTGTCAACTTTTCAACACACCCACACTATTCCTTTGGTAGCAGTTTGATGGACAGCCACTAGAAAATGATGGTATATCCATGCTGATATATATTTTTTAAGTCATTTGCAGATTTGCTGCTATTAAATTTCCAAATGTATACCAGGCTGTTTTATTTTGAATAGTTTTTCCTCGATGTATGTGTTATCAACATTACTGATGAACACAGTCTGAAAACCCGCTTAGGGAGAGTACCTTGGCATAATATCGCTCCATCTCTGTTCCATTCTTTACAAATTTTAAATAGTGCTGATCATTATATCTATCCTTCACTTGGACTTAGTGCAGCTTATGTTTTCAGTCTGAACTTGGGACAATTTTAATGATATATGCTGCAAATGAGTTGCTAAACCTCACTGAGTAATTCTTTTTAAAAAGTGACCTTAACCTCACTAACAAGAGGAAGTGGTTGATGTGAGGAAAATGGGAAGCCCTGCCCTTTTGTCCAACACGCTATAATTGTGCCTGTATCCTGCAATAAACTACAAATATTTGGCTTTCATTTAAAAATGCAATTACATTTCTATTTTCCCCAATTTATGAGGAAAACTATCAGAAAACAGGCCAGAACAAACAATAACAGTGGCAAAATGAAAAGACATTCACTTCCTTCTCTATTCACTTCTTCAGTGAGCTGTGAATTCCAAACACTAATTGCAATAATTTTGAGTGGGGTTATTAAATCACACACAATTTTCAACACCCCTCTTCCTGTTATGTCTTAAGGCAAATTCCAACATATGCCAAGCATCTTGGCATCACTAAACAGAGAAGCTGGAGCATTAGATGATCAAATGTTTCGCACAGTACACACCAGATTATCAAGATGAAATTCTGCACTGATTTTTTTTTGCATGCCTCTCATAATGGTGACAGAGCCATCTCAAGGCCTGGGCCTCATGATTTAAGAGTTCCAATCAAGAGTTCACTATGTGAACAGCACCTCATGTGAGTAAGGTAAAAGGAGGGGAATGGATGAGATTGTAGTTTTGCTCCACCCTGTAGTTCTATGACAGTAAAAAACTGTATGTGACAAGCAGTGGCAGCACTAGAGGGTTGTGGAGAGATCAAACTGCACCAAGTGACACCATTGGGGTGTGTGTGTGATGCCAGCCCTAGTGATGCCACAGTTGACAAGTATCTCTAGTCTGATGAAGGGAGCAGAATCCTCCCATTTATCAAATCTGGCAACAACAGCCAAACTAGATGTCACTTTTTGGAAGTTTTAAGGTATAACAGGGAACTTTTTAAGGTGTCACATCCATTCCCTTAATGTCCTCTCACTCTCTGTTAGGGAAATTGCAAATAGACAATAGAACTCATTTACAAAACATCAGCTTAAATTTTAAGTGTGTGTGTCTCTTTAAGCAGCTCTGGTATAATGACAGAAGAATGGAAGGGAAAAGCAGTTGCCTATAAATTTGGATGTTGTGGCAGATGGCTAGTAGCTGTGGGCAGGTGAGCTCTACGGAGCACTGAAACCCACTTTTACTTAAAAAAAAAACCTCTAATAGCTTATCAACAATCCAACCGATCTTTTAGTAACTATGATTTCCCCTGATGCAGAGTTTGCTATTCCATACTTTTTCAACAACCTTGAGGGTTAGAAACTTGCATTTTTGTTCTTAAATAAAAGCATGCTTCTGGGAATGATTTCTGTGTGTCTGCTGATGTCATGGAACAAGCCCATGGCTGAATAGAAACACCAAAATATGGAGAAATGGAGGCATATGCTATTGCTATTGTTCTTGTCTTACCTATAAAGCATAGACACAATCATAGACAACAATGTAGAAGAGAGAAACATAATGGCCAGAATCCTGTTGGAGAGTTACAAATGTGTAAGCACCATATTTACAGTACTATTCCCCTCCCCTCCCATGAGCAACCTCCATTGAGATAGGAGGAAGCAGGGTCTCTGTCACAGTTCCCCTTCGTGCCAGAGATTGCTCAAGTGCCAGGGAACTGGGGATTGGAGAACTTTCATAGTAATATAGCCATCGTTGTGGTATTACGTACCCCAAACTGCATGGGAAGATGCTGCTGATCTGGGTTTGGTTTGATGGCCTTCATGAATTGAGGCCTTGTTAAAATGTGGGCATGGTGCAGCTCACTGACCCAGAACACCCATAGGGGGAGAGGTAGGGAAGGTTTAAGGTCAAGCCCTTAAACCTCTTACAGGCTCTATTCTTGCTTTCTTCATGACCCACCCTCCTTCCCTCAGTACAGTATGAGCTTTGCAAGTTGCTTCAGGAATTTTTCTCCTTTACATTTTTTTTTTTTGCCTACCCTATACTGTATCTGTGGGACTTAGTTTATTGGTTAAGGGTGGTATCTTTAAATGGGTTGTCATTTACAGATATTGTGGGGACAAGATAAACTGTAAGTCAGTGAACACCTTAGCATATTTTGAAGGGTTGGGCCCTGGAATGGACTCTTTAGGTCCTAGGACCTGGGGGGAGGTTGTGAAGGAGTCTGCCCTTGGGGCTAACCTGGGGGTTTTGCTCTCTTATTTAAGTTCCTGGGATTTGGGAGGGAGTGCCCTAGGTTTGCCTTCCGGAAACAGGCCGGCTGGGGTGAGCAATGCATAGCATTGGATTGCCCTTAGGGTCAGGTGTTTTGCTCTTGAGGTGGTCACAGGTTGACACCCAGCCCCAGCCAGACCCACCTGAATTTTCTCCTCCCCCCCCCTTTTGCTTACCCCCAGGTAGAATTCATTAAATAGGTTATAGGTCAAATAAAGTAGCCGTCTTTATCCCAACTCTGTCTGTCTGGTCTCATTATTTTGGGGTTGGTCATCAATAGAGTTCCCAGTGACAAAAATGTGCACAAATTATTTCCTAAAAGGGATTAGCCAGCAACTAGCCAGCCACATGCATAATGAAATGGCTCACTTTTTAAGATGAGATAAGCAACTACGACAGGACTTGGAACCATTTTCCTGCCCAGCCAAGTGTTTGAGGGCAGCCTTTTTATTCTATTTTTCTTTTCTTTTCTTTTAATTAAATGTGTTCCTGTATTTCATTAAATTTCATTGAGGATTAATTTATTTATATTGTGTTCTATTATATTGTAAATTAATTCTGAACCAAATGAACAGGATACAAATGCTTCACAATCAAGTCTATGGTTCTTTTATTAACTGTGTTTTTTAAAAAATTCATTAAACTGAAATGATAACTGGAGGCAGCAAACCCAGTGGAAGCCAACACAAAAAGCAGTCCAATTCTGAAGCCAGAATTTTATGCTTGTTGGTGTTAACGGTGAGCAAATTGATCTTCCAGCATAGGGATCTGGAGGTGGCTGACCAGGAAGTTACAGAAAGACTAGTGCAGAAGTGGCTTGAATAAGAACTCAAAGCATTTCCTGCTTTGAAAAGATACTGGTGTAGGGCAAAGAAGGCAAAGAATGTGAGCCTCTCTAGAGGCTCAAGGAGAGTGCTATTGGCCATTTTAGGGCATAAACCTTTCTCAATCCCTCCAAAACTTTTTGGAGGGTGAAGGTGGCTTGGGGATCCTTGACAGCCCCCATAAAAATGTCCTCAGGAGCTCTATCATGATCAAAGGCTGCATTTTTCTCACCTCTGTTAACATACTGCCAGAATTAAACGGCACAGTGGGCCCTTGGTATCCACTGTGGTTTGATTCCAGGACCCCCTGTGGATACCAAAATGCATGGATGTTCAAATCTCATTATATACAATGGAGTAGTAAAATGGTTTCCCTTATATAATGTGGAAAACAGCAAGGTTTGCTTTTGAGATTCTTTTTTTTTAATTTTTTTTCAATCTGTGGATGGTGTAATCTATGGATAAAACATATATGAATCTTAAAGATTAAATTACTGTACAATCAAGTATGTTTGCTGACCTGCATAGCAATGGACCTCTGACACAGATGTGTAAAATAATAATAATAAATATATATATTTTTTTATTTTTAACCCACCCCTCTGCTCAGCAACCGGGGCGGCATACAACAGGATTAAAACAACAGCAAGTTAAAACAATCCTTCCCAATCCTAACCCTCCCATCCCTTAATTCTAAATTAAACTAGTGGAGAATTGAAACAAGCATGAAGTACAATACAGTATACAAATTATGACAAAAAAAAAATGGCAATAGCGGCAGGGGGGCGGGTAGGCAATCAACTCCACTTGAGCTGGGAAGTTATTCCGGGAAGGCCTGCTGGAAGAGAACCATCTTTAGCACTTTCTTCAAGCGATCAAGAGTAGTGATAAGACAGATCTTGTCCGGTAGGCCATTCCAAAGTCTGGGAGTCGCAGAAGAGAAGGCCCTCTGGGAGGTCTGCGACAGCCTAGTTTTCATAGGCTGCAGCAGGTTCCTCCCAGAGGACTGAAGTGCACAGGGGGGATCATATGGGATGAGGCGGTCCCAGAGATAAGATGGACCCAAGTCATGTAGGGCTTTAAAGGTTAAAACCAACAACTTGTACTGTGCCTGGAAACTGATTGGCAGCCAGTGGAGAGATTTAAGCAGGGTTGAAACCTGTCCCTTTACAGATATACCTCAGTTTACAAAGTATACGTGTTCCTGGACTTTACTTCTTTAACAGAAAATTTGGTACCAGAGTTAGAAGTAACTTGGGGGGAAACAGAGTTAGGCTCCTATACCACAAAAAAGAAGAGCAGTTCTACATGTTTCATCAAAGTTTTTATTCAAAACTAACAGTGTACATGTGGAAATTAAATAACAAGGTTAGGCAAGCCTTGTATAAGCAGACAAAACATTGTGAACCTTCTACAGACCACTTGAAAGCTTCTTCCAAAATGCATTAAGAAATTATTATTTTTTCTTTCCCCAGCCTCTGCTTTTGTTATGATTTCCATTTTGGTGGTTATTCTTATAGGACTTTATCAGACACACTCCCTTTAAACATTCTTTTGCCGGCATTAAAAAAAAAAAAAAAGCATTTTTATGCCAGAACATCCCCACCACCACCACCACACTTACCTTGTAATCCCAGCAAAGGCTCCAGGCAATAAAGAGGAAGTGAACAGAGCCCCGTTCACTTCCTCATTCAAAATCTCATGTGATTTCATTGCATGGGAAGTTTAAAAATAAAAAGCAAAATAAATATCAAAAAGTTAAGCAATGAACATACACATAATTTAAAAGTCCCAAGTAACCCAGGGGCGGTCATAAAAAGAGTGAAAGTTGGACTTCCAGCAGGGGGAGCGAAGACAGCTGACTGGTTCTAACGAAACTCCATGGAGCCAGCTCTTCAAGAGTGGCAACTGGGGGTCTGATGGGAAGACCACCAAACCTCTTTTATCTGGGAAGGTAAAGGAGAACTGGGGCTTGCATTTTATGCCTAAATTGTGTTTTGGGGGTAAAGGAGGGATCCTAATCCCCAATTATGTTTAGGCAGTTTGAGCAGTCATTGCCGAGCTTGGAGCCTTCGGGCTCTAGTCTTCATCCCTCTCCCCCACTACTGAGCAGAAGATTTATAGGAGGGAGAGGACTTTACTAAAGATAAACAGCTCAAAGGAGTCAAGTTACTTCCAACAGCCTCTTTTCATCTTGAAAGCTTGAATATCTTGACTATGGAATAGAGGAAGGAGTTGACAGCTTTCCCAACGAGTTTGAAACAACAAAAGACAATAAATAGTAAATGGAACTGTATTTAAACTGATTGCATAAGTTTACAAACTCTAAAGCATATTACCATTTTTTGGAGAGAACGATGGGCTGAACTAAGAGCCAAGAGACAGGCTGCTAAATGGTGGTTGTAGAAGAGGGGTTTAAAATCTGAGGTTTGAGGTATGAGGCATTAAAACTGTGAGACTTTGAAACTTTGAAACTTGGAAACTCCTCCCTCCCTCCCCCCACCACTAGCTTCCCCATCTGGCACTTTGAGATTGGGGCAAAACTTGCTGCGTAGGCGTTGATATCTATGCAGCTAGAAAAATAGTGGAAAGCAGAAGGCTCAGAGAGCTGACAGAGGTGAAAAGCCAGAGAGGCATGACTGTAAACAGATGAGAAAGAATGGAGGGGTGGGTGAGTGGACGGAACAGAGAGATTGAACAAAGGGCTGGAGTAGCACCAGATGGTGGAAAAAGCAGAGGAGCTTGTGAGCAGACGTAGGAGTGTGTGAGCAGACAGTGGAAAAGGCAGAAGGGCGTGTGAGCAGATGGAGGAGTGAGTGAGCAGATGGTGGAAAGGCAGAAGGGTGTGTGAGCAGATGGAGGAGTGAGTGAGCAGACGGTGGAAAGGCAGAAGGGTGTGTGAGCAGACGGAGGAGTGAGCAGACGGCGGAAAAGGCAGAAGGGTGTGTGAGCAGACGGAGGAGTGAGCAGACGGTGGAAAAGGCAGAAGGGTGTGTGAGCAGACGGAGGAGTGAGCAGATGGTGGAAAAGGCAGAAGGGCGTGTGAGCAGACGGAGGAGTGAGTGAGCAGACGATGGAAAAGCAGAGGAGCGTATGAGCAGACAATGGAAACAGCAGAGGGGCATGTGAGCAGATGGAAGAAAAAACAGAGGAACGTGTGAATAAATAGATAGACGCGCTGAAGAAGCAGACGGTGGAAGGAGTGGGAAAGTTGGAGCATGTGTACAGACAATAGAGTGAACAAAAGGCATTCGGGCAGAGTAATAGAGTGACGTGGCATATGAATGAGTGGATAGGTAGAGGAAAGAGAATAGAGGGCATGTGTGTAGACTGAAAGTTCTGAGGATCCAAAAAGAAGACAAAGGAGTGAGGAAAGCAGTGGACAGAGATATAGAGACCTATACAGACCTATAGAGATACAGAGATATAGGTTGACCCTGGTGGGGAGAGAAGGCAGAGGTGCTGGAGGTGTTGGGGGTCGATGATGAGATAAAGTAATAACTATAAAGGGAAGTGTCATTGTGTATTGGTACTAGGGAGGTTTGGACTGATGAGAAGGTGGGTGAATTTTAAGACAAAAGAAGACTACTAGAATATCTTGGATTACAACGGGAGAACACTGGATTATTGTGGAATAAGAAGGTCGGGGTAATAGAATTACAATAATTTTTTAAAAAAGTGGGATAAGAACCTGGAGAAAGGGTGGGAGTGTGAATATATAGTTATAGCGACTACATAAAATTTATAAATTATATACCATATATACGCCATACAAAAAACATATGGTAATTTGATAGCAAGAAGAATACCTGGCTGTTTGAAATGTTGATTGTGTAAACAAAGGCAGTAGAGAATAGGAGACTGAGATGAATATATTAACATTAACATTACATGGCATCCGAGTTGAGACCCAGAGCCTATACAACTTCACAAGTGACGACCATAAGGAGAAGTTCAATAGAAATGCCACCTAAACAACCAGATATCAATGCACAAATCCTGGCTGAACTCAGATCTTTTAAAAAAGAGATGAAAGAAGATCTAAGAAATCTTGAAGAGGACATAAAACAAGACCTGGATAAAATAGGGAAGAGATTGGATATGATGTCAACTGGATGGCTTCACAGATATATTTTATAAAACATTTGAAAACGAAATAACACCATATTTATTAGAAGTGATAAATTTGATACATATCGAAGGAATGCCGGAGACTTGGAAAATTGCAAACATAACAGTTATACCAAAGGAAGGGAAGGATAAAAGAGATCTTAAAAACTATCGGCCGATTTCACTTTTAAGCGTGGATTATAAATTTATGCTACAATAATAGATTAAAATCTGTTTTAAAAGACATAATACATGTAGATCAAAACGGTTTCCTTCCTGGAAGATCATTATCATCAAATATAAGAAACATTGTGAATATAATAGAATTTCTGGAAAAAAATAACAAGAGGAAAGCGGCCATAATTTTCGCCGACGCTGAGAAAGCATTCGATAATATAAATTGGACGTTTCTAAAGCAGACATTGAAAGAACTGGGATTTGGGTATTTCATAACAGCCAACGTGGAGAAGATATATATAGAACAAAAAGCTCAAGTTCTGAGCTTTGTGAACAGTGAAAAAACATCTGTAATCTTGATTCAAAAGGGAACTAGACAGGGTTGCCCTCTTTCACTGCTGCTATTCATCACAGTATTGGAAATTCTAATGAATGTAATCAGGAAAGAAAGAACAATCCAAGGATTGAAGGTAAAAGATCAAGAATACAAGGCGAAGGCATTCGCAGATTATCTAGCGATAACTCTTGAAGACCCAGTAGAGAATATAACAAAATTAATGGAAACTATTGGCAGAATTTGGGAAGTATGCAGGGTTTAAAATCAATAAAGATAAAACTATAATACTTGAAAAAAATATTTCAAAGAAGGATGAAGAAATATTAAGAGAAAGATCAGAATGCAAGATAGAAAAGAAAACGAGATACGTAGGAAATTGGGTTTCAACTAGAAACATGGATCTGTATGATAATAATTATAAAAAGACTTGGAAATCTATAAAAGAGGACTTAATAAAATGGCGAAAATTAAACCTATCTATACTGTGATGAATAGCAACAATAAAAATGTCCGTTCTTCCAAAGCTAATGTTCCTATTTCAGAATTTGCCAATCTTAACAAATGAAAAGCCATTCAAGATGTGGAAGAAAGATATGAGTGTATTTATTTGGAACGACTGAAGACCAAAAATAAAATGGAAAACCTTGATGAAAAGGCCAGAAAGAGGAGGAACGGCATTACCAGATTTATATCTATATTATTAAGCTTGCATTTTAGTTTGGGTTGGTGATTGGATTCAGTTGAAGGACACAAAACAGTTGACATTGGAAGGTGCTGGATTGTGATTAGGGTGGCATGCCTATATGGGGTTTGATAAGGCCACGGTTCACAAAGACTTTAATAACTATATTCTCAGAAAAGCCTTATTGAAACAATGGCAAAAAATTAAAGCACAATATTATAACAAGCTATCAAGATGGATATCTCCCCAGGAGGCTTTTATAGGATGATGGGGAAAAACATACAAAACAGAGAGATGGATTACATATAAAGATCTATGTGTGAAGAGTGACGGAAATGATTACGCTATGAAATCAAAAGAAACTATGATAGAAGGTTGGAAACTGAATTGGTTCACCTATCAGCAGCTCTACAGTAGATTCAAGCACGATAAAGAGGAGTTTGATTTTATGGATGAAGAGACAGACTTAGATAAAATAATATGGAATGAAAATAAGAAGAAAATTGCAAAATTATATAACACCTTTCTGTCAAGTGAATTAGAAATGGAGACGGTTAGAGATGCAATGGTAAAATGGGCAAGAGACTTTGGAGAAGTAATAAAAATGGAAGAGTGGGAAAATTCATGGAAGAAAACAAAATAATTTACTGCTTGCCAGACTTTGAAGGAAAACTATTTGAAGATAAGTAATAGATGGTACCTGACCCCAGTGAGGTTAAGTAAAATATACGGCACAAAAGGGAAAACCTGTTGGAAATGTGATAAAGAAATAGGTTCACTAATGCACATGTGGTGGGATTGCCTGATTATTAAAAAATACTGGCTAAAGATTCATAGTATAATTCAAAGAATATTCAATATTGAATATACTTTTAATCCAAAACTGTATTTATTAAACATCACATCAATACTGGATAGACAAGATGAAAAAAAACAACATTGGAGAACATTGTTATATTTGGGTACAGCGGCTCGTATGAACTTAGTGGCAAAATGGAAGAACAAAGAACCGCCTCTAATTGAAGATTGGCTGAATAAGGTTGTAGAAATGAAAGACAATGATAGACTGACACATATATTGAATAAAAAAACACTAGACAAAGTAGATTCTGAATGGTCTCCAATAATGAAATATTGTAAAAAAAAAATGGAATATGAGCATTGACATATATAATGAAAAAGTAAAGAAATGAAAGGGAAAGCAAAGGGATTTAGACAAGAAAATAGGAATTAAGGATGAATTGTAAATAGTGAAAATGAACTAGTAAACGAACACGGAGGGAAAAGACAAAAAAATTAGATATGAATAGGAAGGCAAAATAGAGTATCAGATGAAAAACCCTTTGAATTGTTTAGATGGAGGAAGTCAATGTTTTTTTTTAATATGTATTTAATATGTATAACTACACTTGAAAGAATACTCTGTGTAATATGTAAGTTTTAAATATATAAAATAAAAAATAATTTAAAAAAATAAAAAAGAGTGAAAGTTACCTGAATGTCCCAATCTGACCCCGGCTACTGACGGGGTAAGTATGAGATTTAAAGGGACAGAGGTATTGCATGCTTACAATGCCAGCAAAAAAGTGGCAGGTAGAGCTATTGACAGCTTAAGCCGTCAATTAAAAATGATGGATTTTGGGCTTTTTTTTAACCATGAAAGGGTGATGTATTCTGATCCACATGCCCTTTCATGGTTATGTGGTGTTGTGATGATGCTGTATTTTCCATGTCTGATAAAGTCATAGTTCTGTACTATTTTTAACATGATGGAAGTAACTGATGAGAGAGACTAATTTGCTCTTCCCCTTTCTCTCTCTCTTTTTTCTTCACACATGCCCAGTATGGGATTCTAGATGCAGCTGCTGTTACTTTGCCTGTTGTAGGAAGGCACACACAACTAGAGTAAGATCAGCTGAGGAGTATCCCATTCTTTCCCTGCTCACTATTGCACTGTTCACTGAAGACATGCTGCTTCAACCCGGCAACTGAAAGTCTGTGTTTCTCTAGATCTTCACCACCCTCTAATCCCAATGCTGTTAAAAAAAAACTCAAACCCTCCAGCTAGAAGGAGTACAAGAAGGAAAAGAGGAGGGAATGGATGGATAGAAGAAAAAAACCTTGTAAGAAGGAACTTCTTTGACAGAGGCTTTGTTAACTGAGGTATGTCTGTATTTCCTTGGCATTCCTGGCTTTGGACTTTTTCAAACAGTTGAAAAAACCCACGAGGAGGTCTGGAGAAGAACGGGGCTGTCACACTTACACAGCCCCATTTCAGACGACACCATCCTCCTCCGTCCTCCTCCGTCCTCCTCCTGACTTTCCCCCATGCTGCTTATGCTGATTTTTACTGACGAAAAAGCTCCGTGAATAAAAAGCAGTGCGAGCAGCATGGGGGAGGTCAGGAGGAGGACATAGGAGGACTGTGTTGTCTGAAATGGGGCTGTGTAAGCGCGACAGACCCGTTATTCTCCTGATCTCCTCGTGAGTTTTTTCAACTGTTTGAAAAAGTCCTTTGCCTTCCCATGCTATCAGGTATCAATTGAAAGTCCATGGAGTGTATTGGTTATCTTTGCTCTTCTTCTGAACATATTCAGGGCTTGCAAAGCATGGCCTGAAGGCTGCATGTGGATTCCCAGTCCACTCCAGCACCCCTGTATGTCTCACATCCCTCCCCAACACAAATTATTTTAAAAGGCCCTCTTCATACCTTCTGTCTAGAGCAGCACTTGTCAGGCTGATGTGGGGGAACCAGCAATTACTTTTTCCCCAATATGCCAGGGGTCATCACCATATTTATGCCTATTGGATACAATTGTTTCTTTCTTTCCTGGTAACTTTCCAAAGACCAGCAGCCAGTTGCTTCAAGAATCACCACTTTGAGTAGCACTGGTCTAAAGGCTACAGGCCAGTTTAGGACCAGAGGAGTGTTTTGTTTTGTTTTGTTTTGTTTTGTTTTTAAAACCAAAAGTGCCTTCTGGTATGAGACCTAAAACAGGTCTTAAAATGTGGTAAAATTGCTTTCACACTTGTTACAGGGTGTGTGGTTCTTTGTTACGCTTTAAAAAAAGGAGGCTGCAGGGGTACAGGGACAGTCCTCTGCAATACGGGTGGAGGCATGTGAAGTCCCTGGCCTTCTAAAAGTTGCCCATCCTCATTCTGCATCTTCATCCTATAATTCTTGGCTTTTTCTCAAGATGCAATTGTTGCAAACTGACGTATATTATAGCAGCAAGTTGCCGTACAGTTGTTGCCTATTGAGCCATGGATGGGAAGTAGCAGTGGAACATGTATTTCACTTATCTTATTGAGTGCTGACAGGCACATGAATGCCAGTGTCTCTCATGATACAATATTTAACTTGTGGCTTTTGCTCTTCTACAATGAGTTTGTCTACGAGTTTGTAATCAGTGGCCAATTATTTTTTCTCCTTGATGATAAATAAACCTGATAACAGCAAGATTCAGGGTATTCATTGGTACCATGAGAGCAATAGGTTCCCCATTGTATGAGTTAACTGTGGCACCCATAATTTATAATCTAGAAGAGGCTAATCCCATAAGCATCCAAGAACATAACTCTTACTTGAATAGGGGAAATAATTCATTAATGTTTGAAGACCCATTAAACTTTACAGGTAAACGAATAACAGACTTGACAGAAACTAAGTTGGGAACCCCACATATGCCTCTGCACTCTCCAAATAATAGGTTCTGAATTAAATAAACAGGATATATTGTTGCTAATATATGCTAAGCACTATCTAATGTTACTACTGACAGGTGGGTTTTATTTTTCATTTCCCAAGTTTTCAAACACTCAGCCATAGAACTTAAACTACTGGCAAAGGTATTCTTTTAAAGAATTATTTAATCTTAGGTCTATATCAAGATATTATCCATAACCGTCTGGAATGCATAAATGCTCACAAGAATCAATTCATCATTTGCTCACATGGCAGAGTGCAGTTAAAATCAAAACGCAGGATCAATTGAAGCTGTAATATATATTATATCAAGCAATCTCCATGAAGCAATAAATCAAATCCCAGTTCTGCATAGAAGCCTAGACTTACTATCAAACTCAGCATTCAGCTATTAAATAAGATGAGCAAGCCACTGTTCACACTTCTGAAGGTACTCCCCCCCCCCAGCCTGAATCTCCAGGGAAATAGTCTCCACTCCTATCATTTACTTTGTTGTTACTCAGTTGGCAGTATATCCAACATAAAAAAAAGATATGAATCAAAAGAGACAGGAAGGTCAATTGACCACACTCTCTAAAATGACCTGGCTGAATTGTGTATGTGTGTGTGTGTGTGTGTGTGTGTGTGTGTGTTATTTGGGGCATAGTTTCTTTGAAAGAAGAAGGCAAAGGTTCTGTCCACACAGACACACTTTAGCTTTTATTAGGGATGTAATTTTGGGGGGCTAATTTCATTCTCAAAGGAAGCAATGGGTAATTTTACCCATTTTCTTCCCACTGGAGGAAGTCTTTGAAAACTGCACACACTACTCAGTTCAGGACATGTTCTGTTCAAACTTCCCATGTAGGAAGTGTTGTGCAGAAAGCAGACTTTTCAGAGAAAACAGCCTTTTTTAAACAGAAAGTTACATTTCTCCGCAGAAATGCTGTCTCTTGCACAGAAAATGCTGTTTTGTGTGCAAAAGCCCCACCATGTGTGAATTTTATACAGAGAAAGTCCTGAACTGGAGAGATATTCTTCAGTCAAGCTTACGCTTTGTCAGAGTTTCCCAATACAGTCAGCCCTCTGTATCCACAAGTTCTGTATGCACAGATTCAACCATCCACAGTTTGAAAATACCCCCCACACACACACACACACAAATCCGAAAATCAAACCTTGATTTTTGTTATTTCATATAAGGGATACCATTTTACTACACCAATGTATATAATGGGACTTGAGCATCCACAGATTTTGGTATCTACGGGGCCTCGAGGAATCAATTCCCAGTGGATACCAAGGACCCACTGTACTAAAGAAACATGAGGATTTTTTTTTTACATTTTTTGAATATTTTTGAATATTCTTTCCATTTCTAGCTTTTATTTCAGGATTTTATCAGCTAGCTCCTTTAAACGTTCTTTTGCTGGCATTTAAAAAAAAACAAAACAATTTCTATGCCAGCAAAAGAATGTCCCCACCCCCCACTTACCTTCTCTCCTGGCAGAAGGCTTCCCTGGCAATGAAGAAGTGAACAAAGTCCTATTCATTTACTCCTTTGAAATCCTGTGAGACTTCATCACATGGGAAATTTAAAAATAATAATAAAAAACCATTAAAAGTTACATCAAGCACATACACACACTTAAATACTTCCAAGTAAATGAGGGAGAGTAATAAAAAGTGTGTCACCTACCTGGATGTCATGATCTCACCCAGAAGTGTTCTGGCCGATCTGGCTATTCACGAGGTAAGTATGTGAAAAAAAAAGCGACACAGTTACATATGCCGGCTATGCCAGCAAAAAAACAGCACCTCCAATCTATTGATAACTTGGGCCTTCAATAAAATAGATCAGCTTAAAGACAAGACATAAATGCAAAAGGGTGATGCCGTCTGGCATGGATGCCCTTTCATGTTTATGTGGTGTCATTATGATGCCATATTTAGTACATCTGATAAGGTCCTCAATCCACACTCACACACCAAGTGAGACAAACACCTAGTCTCTACATTCTAGTCTTTGTCTAGAAGCCCAGAGTTTTGGGTTGATTTTCAGCAGTTTTCAATTCTAGATGGAGTCTGAGGAGATTATCAGACAACCTAAAAATGCAGCACAGGTATGACAGGAAATCACCAAAGGGCTCACTTTTCAGATGACATTTGTCCCAATCTCGTCCTACTCCTGTGCCCCCTCTGATCCATATGCATTCATTTTTATTGACTGCTTAAGCCACCAATAGAACGCCCATTCTGTTTCTGTAATGGAATCATGGGGTTGTTAAAAGGCTCCCTGTTCTGCTGGCGTGATGCCAGCCACAGTGAGAGATCTCCCTGCCGAACCCTGCCAAGCACTTCCAGTTGAGATCGGGATACCCAGGTAAGTAACACCTTTTTTTCCCCCTCTCTGGGTTACTTGGGTTTTTTAAAGTGTGTTTTTGTGCTTTGTTTTACTTTTTTACTTTTATTTTTCATTTTACTTTTAAATTTTCTGCACGATCATTCGCTCATGAGAACATCCAGGATTTTGTTTCCAGGAAGTAAATGTGGCATGGCAAGAGCTCCATTCACTCCTGGGATGCCGGAAGGGAGTTTTTTCTGTCGTGCGGCAAGGTAGGTGTGTGATAATTTTTATTTAGTTAGTTATGGGAACAGGAGTGGGGCAGGAGGGGATGTAGCAAGATGGAGACTTTTTTTTGGTCCCTGTCTGACAATCTTCTAAAGCTACTGCCACACTGCAGAAACAATGAAGTTTGACACTGCTTCAATTGCCATGTCGCAATGCTATGGAAATCTGGGATTTATAGTTTTGTGAGATATTTATCCTTCTCTGTCACAGAGCTCTGATGCCACACCAAACTACAACCCCCATGATTCTATAGGATGGAGTCTTGCTGGTTAAAGCAGTGTCAAATTGCATTATTTCTGCAGTGTGGCAGCAGCCTAAGTTCTCAACTCAGCAGCTAGTTCAGAAAATTGAAGGTTGAAACAAATGTAACATTTCACACGTTGAGTCTTCTGTACCATGTGATTTGTTTCTATGTGTACCTGCTTTCCTGTATGATTTTTTTTTCATGTAGAAGCCACTTGGATTTGACCCAAAAAAATCCACTGAGTGTATATAACAAGATGACAGTGACAAGGAAAATGTCTGTTCTTTCCTATCTGTATTACTGAGGAAAAAGATGTGTGAGACAGAGGAACCTTTATGTTTCATATAGTTTTCTCTTGTTCTTGCCAGGCTTCTGTGGACTGCCGTTTGAAGGTGCCATTGCTGCCACTTGACGAGGGCAGTCAAATGCCTGTCTGCTTGCCCAAGGACAATTCACCTTATATGATGACAAGCTTATTTTAAAAGGCATGGACCCTCTTGCTCTCTCACTCTTTCCCCCCCTCTCCCTGCCCTGTCACTTGCACATGCAAACCTGAAGCTTTCTCTTGAGACATGTCTGCCTTTTCTGCACTGCAAGGAGGAAAGGAACAACCATCCCCGACTGAAGTGGAAGAGGTCTCATCTGCCATTTACCCTCAGCTTTCCTGCTGCATGCTGGGAAGGGGACTTACGGGTACCCAGAAGGTTTCTCTGGAACAACAAGAACCCTCTACAATTTGACTACACATTAACAGGAAAGAAATGTAAAATAAATAAGATTAATTGAACAAATTCACAAGAAGCATTTAAAAAAAAAACAGTCTGCTGCTACTGAAGCTAATGCCTCCTCCTCAGAGCCTCCAGAGCTCCCAGCTAGCTGCTGCTGGCCCTTGCTCTTGCGGCTGTTCGGCACTGGCTTCGACGCTCCTGCTGCCACTGGCCTCGCAGCCGCTCCCACCACCAATGGTCTTGCTACCACTGTCGTCATGCCCGCCACTGTCCTTGCCAATGACCTCGCTGCTTCTGCCACCCTCATCACTGCCGCTTGCCTCTCCGCTACTCCCCCACTGGTCTGCAGCTTCTTGGAGGTCCCAGGGAGGTCCTTCCTCTTCGGATCATGAGAGCCAACTGCCCAGGTCCAGCGAGGAGCCAGGAATTTATTCCTGGCCGCCAAACCTGAGAGGAGACTGCAGGCAGCAGTCTCCTCCCCCTTGACCAATCAGAGGTCAGCAAGCCCTGAGCCTCTGATTGGTCTTGGTAGCTGTAAGCTGGCCAAATGGGGAAGAGCAGCCTCTTCCCCATTGGTGGGTCTATGATCCTCTCTCTGGCCGGCATGAGCCAGCTGGAGAGAGGAGTTCCCGGCAAGATGGCAGCACCCACGGCCTGCCACGAGGAGGGTGACTATGGGGGGGGATCCACCAGCCACAAACGAGGCTGTGGGACCAGGTAAGTCCCACAGCCAATTTGTTAGAGATAGAACTGGATGCCTTTTCTGGGAAGGTACAAGACAGCATTCTCTAGGAAACAATGGGGAATTTCACAGTTTTAGAGTAGCTGTGACTGGTGAGCACATGTGCCCTCCATCTGCCTGGATCACCTGAAGCAGAAACACATTTTTTTAAATGGAAAGGGGTGGGGATTAAATTTGCATGCTGAATTCTTCTTCTGGCCATCTCAAACATTTTGTTGCCTGAGGCAAAAATTAAGACGGAAGCCCTCTCCCAATTCCATGTCTGGACTGACAGCTGGATCGTATTGCCACTGGTGATGAGATAACAACCTTGAGTTCTTATTCTTAAGATGGTGGTGGTGATAATAACTTCCATCCTACCTTAGGCTGTACACTAGCTTAGCAGAACCAGGACAGGTTGTTTGGCACACACAGCCTTGTTATCTAAGAAAGGGGAGTAGCTTGGGAGTCCAGGAATAATAATAATAATAATAATAATAATAATAATAATAATAATAATAATTTCTATCCCGCCTCTCTGCAACACAATCAGGGTGGCTTACATAATAAAAAATCCCATAATTACATTAATACCCTAACCCACCCACCCCTTAAAACAATATTAAATTAAACAGATTAAAAATGTACTATAATTAAAAAGAGGGGGGAAATGAAATAATCCAGTGGCCACTTAAGGAAAAAGGCAGCCGAATCTTTGGACTGGGATAGCTATTCAGGAAAGGCCTGCCAGAAAAGATCCATCTTGACAGCTTTTTTGAAGCTGTCTAAGGTGGTAATAAGATGGATCTCGTCCGGCAGGCCATTCCATAATCTGGGAGCGGCAGCAGAGAAGACCTTCTGGGAGGTCACCAACAGTCTTGTTTTCATAGGTTGTAACAGATTCCTCCCAGAGGACCGAAGTGTGTGGGGAGGGTCGTATGGAAGGAGGTGGTCTCGGAGATAAGTTGGACCCAAGCCATGTAGGGCTTTAGAGGTCATAACCAACACCTTGCACTGTGCCAGGAAACTAATAGGCAGCCAGTGGAGAGCTGGAACAGGTGGGAGGTGGCCATTGCTGCCCTCTCAGCAACATCTGCTGCCTGAGGCTATGGCTTCACTCTACCTACACAGTATGCCTTCCAACAAAAATGTAGCTGACAACAACATAGTCATTTTTCTTCTAGAGCTCCTAGAGTTATAGTTTCAGGCTTCCCAGTGGAGAAAGAACAGCAATGAAACATTTGCAGTGTTGATACCATTACAGATGTTGTTTTAGAGGCAGTCACGCAAATTGGATACTGATATTTGTAGGGGCTCCTATAAGAACAGTTTGTAATGTGTACAGTGAAACCATGCATTATAGATCCATATTGCTCATTCCTCTTTTGTTTCAGCAGACGTGCATGGGAAAGGACCTCTGACTGAGAGGTTTGTGTAAGATAGGCTCCATGCCTCTCCAGCCTGGGTTTCTCAGTGCAGCCTGCCAATTAATCTCATTTAGGCTTCAGGTCTGTGATATGGGGGCCTGTCTGCAAAGGATGAGACTAAAGCCATTATCTCATTTCAAATAAGCCAGCCAGCAGCCGTCATGTGGTCTCACATCCTAGTCAGTGTGGATGAAATGGCTATAAGCCTCCATGTATAAATTCTTTTAGTTGCTCATTTCTGTCAGGCTGGTCTAATCTTTGTACACCTGGCACATTAATTCTTATCTGTTCCCTGCAACATTGTAATTATATGTTATTTCCAGCAATAATTAATTATCTCCCAGGCAGAATTTTTATAGCTTATAAGTCAAAAGTGGGCTCAACCATACTAAATAATTAATTCAGGCTGTGTTTTATGTCATGACATATACTCAGCCCCCAGATGTAATTGTTATAGAATTCTTTTGATAAGAAAGTCCTCTGTTCCCCAGCGGTTGTACAAGCCAGCTAGCACCAATTATGATGATATTTCTCTCGGACAGACTAGGTATGCTTGAGTCTTTCCTCCAACTATCTATTTATGGAATTATTTCCTGGAGGTTTCCCCACCTAATTAAAAGGAGAGAACATGAAGTTGCAGACCTGTATAAATGAAGAACCCTTTGGACTGATGTTCAGAATTAAAATAAGCCTATCCATGGATAAGGTGCCAAGAGAAAGCTGCCAGTTGCTTCATTTATATTCCTCTGTTTCTCAAATTGCTTTCTTTCCTCTTATATTGACCAGTAGAAATGATGTAGGGCTATATCAGTTTCCTTCATGCACCAAATATTTCACTTTTTAATGGCATTGAGAGAAATTAGAGTATCCATCTCAAAATCTAGCCATTAGGATCAGAAAAGAGAATTGCACACATTTCCTAAATAAGTAGATTCTGGTAAACAAAATGGGAAAGGGAAGCTCAATTTTTCAGCATGGACGTTAATAGTTCTCTAGTGTATGGTAGCAAATCAGCCAAAGCTTTCTTCCAATGAGTTTATAGGGAGATGCTATTAGGAGTGTAATAATAATAATAAAAAACTCTCCTCAGCAGTGTGCATTTGCCAAAGTAAAACTTTAGGTGCTTTTGTAGAAATTAGACAGGCTCATCATGAATAGAAGCCAATGAGGTGAGAAGAAAGAAAAGAAAATAGAACCTTTGGGTAGGTCTGAAGACATGAATCATTAACCTTTTGCTTTCCCCACCTATTGAATTTATTTGCTTTTGCCATCTGTAGAACATTTACCTTCATCTCCTTAAAGCCATCATCCCCATTTATATTCTAAGAAGTGTACAAGTATAGGTGTTGGGTGCTGCACAGGTTTGCCTTCCTTAATGGGTTCCATTACCCTTTCCTCTCAGCACTACTCACACTTTCTAGTAATGAAGCCATGGGGGTTGCACTTAGAGCAGATCCATTGAATTCAATGGGATTTACATCAGTGGAGGCTAACAACTTCCATTGATTTTAGTGAGTCTACTCTAATAAGGGCTAAAATTGGATTTATCCCATAACATTCAGTGCAAACATCCACTAAAACTTAATGGGTTGACAGTAGAAATTAGCTTCCTTCTGACTGTTCTGGGATTAACTTGTGTTTGGCCAAGGATGTGGTAACTATCAACCATTTTCCTCAATCAACGAAACCATTAAAGCTTTTGATATAATTTGGAAATAAAGTACTCTGGGAACAGAGTTCTGTGGCTCTTCCCTATGTTATATTCTTTGCCAGGCAGGCTGAAATATGTTTGCTTAACGAATTGGATAGTTTCCTACCTTTATTTATTTCTGAAGGATCTTTCAAAGGTTTTCTGTTTCTGGTCTCCATGGTCTCTGATTTGTTTTAAAATAAACACTTTTTACTTTCAACATGCTATATCTGTGGGTTCAGTCTTTTCCCTGTCTCCAGTATCACCCTGAGTTTATACTTTTCCAGTGAAGATACATAGGTAATATTGGGGTTCTTTTCATAAAAGAAAAATAATGCTTCCCTGGCAGACAAAATGATGGCAAACTATGAGTAAGAGACTATTTATTTATTTATTTGAAGAAGCCAATATGGATGTAATGTCATTAGACTGCAAAATATTCTATGTACCATTCCTCTGCCTGCTTACCTGGGTGATTCAGTTTAACTGATCAATTCAACATGTTTGACCACTGCTAAACAAGGGAAAGGATAAATAGTGGCAGGGAACAGTGTCGTAGATAAAATAAACTGATTGATCACAAGTCAAGATCATAGATGCTCAGTGAGCAGAAGCAAGCATAAATATAAGATTTTCCCCTTCAACAATAATATGAGCTGATCTCTAATTTCCAAGCAAAGGCAAGGCATTTCTTAATTAAAGAAGCCACTGTAATAAATGTTCACAATACAAAGTTCCTACCATCACACATCATCAGGAGGCATAGGCACCTAACATTATGATAATTAATGGTAACCTTCAACAATGTGACTGCAAGGGGCCCTGAGGCAGTTTTGCAGTCCTTCAGTATGCAAACCATTGATAATATTTCTTAAGGCTGGTTCAGTGAACAACTGTATGGAAATAACAATCAAAGACATTTGTTTGTAAATAATAAGAATGTTGCTCATGTTGAAATCCCTGGGAAATTAAAGTATGCTTTGAAGTAAATTAAGTTTGCCATGAGCAGGCCCAAACAGAAAGAGATGGATCTCTGAATACAAAATAATAATAATAATAATAATAATAATAATATAAAAAATAGTAGAAGTAGAACTTTGCTCCTTTTTAAATGTGAGAATTTTTCAAAACTAGCTGGGAGATTTAATTAAATAAAAGTTTTAAATTAAAGATTCATTAAATGGGTTAAATCATTTTATAATCTAAGAAGGCACAAACAGTGGTTAATGGAGAATTAACAAAATTATGTGAAATTCAAAAGGGTGCCCATTGTCTGCACTTTTGTTTATTCTGGTTCTTGAGATTTTGAATACAGGTATAAGACAAGATGAGAGCATTTCCGGTATAAAGATTAAAATATATAAATTAAGGGCATTTCCTGATGACTTGGTGGTTCTTTTGGAAAATCCTTTTGAATTCATAACTCCATGGACACTTTACAAGAATTTTGAGAGTAAGCAGGTTTTAAGATTAACAAACAAAAGACAGTTATGTTGACCAAAAAAAAAAAAAAATGACAAAAGAGAATCAGATAAAGCTGGTGGATAAGTTGGGTGTAAAAACTGAGAAGAAGGTTAAATTCTTAGGTATTTCTATGCCAAATATGAACTGTATGTTATTCTAGAACATCTATTTTAAGACATGGAATGAAATTAATAAGGATTTTAAAAGATGGGAGAAATTACATTTGTCATTGTGGGGGAAGAATCTCAGTGATAAAGATGAATGTTTTGCCTAGAAATGTGTTTTTATTCCAGACAACACTGGTTTTGTCTAATGATGTGCCATTCAAGCAATGGCAGAAGGATGGGTCTATGTTCATATGGAGATGGATGAAAGCCAAGAGTTAATATGCAAAGCAAAGGCAGGGGGAGTTGGGTTTACCAGATTTGAAACTGTATTTTTCTGCATTGTGTTTGGTTGAAAGAATAGATTGTGCTGAGTAATAAAAAGGCTATTAGAATTAGAGGGGCATGACCTGAGGTTCAGATGGCATGGATTTTTATGGTACAATAAAGTGAATGTAGATTTTAATGATCATTTTGTGAGATATGCCTAAGAATATGGAATAGGTATAAACCAAGGTTGTGCCCAAAGATGTCTTTATGGGCCTCAACACAGGAAGCATATTACAGAAAGGAAACAACAGCAAAAGAAAGATGCCTAATTAGTCAAGATATTTTGGAATATTATCAAGGAGAATATAAAATTAAATTGAGTAAGAAATCACTTAAAGAGACATAACTTTCCATGTTTCTCTTATTTACATATATTTGAAAGATTCAAGAGTTATAGTTTTGAACAAAATAAATCTGAATTTAATTTACAGTTATGTATGGATGATGAGCATTTGATTAGTAAAATGAATACACTTTTTAAAATTTGATATGGAAGATGAACAAGTTAAAGATTTTATAATAAAATGGGCTTGGAATTTTGGATACAACAAATGGAACAATGGGAAATGGTGTGGTCATAAGGGTTAACATTTACATTATTTTATGATCTTACAGAAAGTTTTTATAAAATGATGTATTGCTGGAATATGATGTCTGAGAAAATGGCTAGAATGCACAAAGATGTTTCAAATGTATGTTGGATGTGTGAACAATATGATTATATTATATGTGGTGGACTTGTGAAAAAGTTTTTTAAAAAGTTCTGGGTTCAAGTGTATACTTTAATCCAGATGGTTTTAAAGGTTAATATCCAATTAAAATCAGAACTTTTTTCTTTGGAGAGTTATGGATGAAAACGTAGAAAGGAAACATGGAAGGCTACTACAATGCATATCTACAGCAAGGGGACTGTTATATGCACAATGATGGAAGAGTTCAACATCAGCAACAAAAGAGTGGCTGTTAAAACTGAACAATTTGGCAGAAGTGAATAAACTACTTGCTTTGATTAGAGAAAATCATTGGTGACATTTTTAAAGGCTTGGTAATCCCTGATTGACTTTTTTGGAAAAGAAAGTAAATAATTTTATAACTGTGGCTTCTGGGAATTAGTAAGATTGGGTGATCAGAAGAAGGATCAGAGGTAATTTTTAAAGGGAAAGGTAAGACTATACTACATATGTTTATACCCACTAAAAAGAAAGTCATTTTTCTATTTTTTTTTATTTCCTTCTATCTCTCAAGAACTTTTGCTTTTTCTGAAAGCCTTTGAAGATGAAATTCTACACCACCTATCCAGCAGTAACTCCCACTGAATTTTATGGGGTTCACTTCTGAATAGATATGTATTTATTAATTAATTAAAATGTATATGCCCCAGTTTATTTTCTCTCTAGTCTATCACAGATACAATAAATTAAACAATTTAAAACTATTTAAAATTAAAAAGAATATACAGTTGCCCCTCCACATTCGTGGCTTCAACATTCGCGGTTTAGATTATTCGCGGAAAGCCGCCTGCTTTCCGCGAATAATCCCCTCTCCACTCCGGCCCTTCCCAAGGGAGCGAAGGTGTTCTCAAGAATCCCTTCGCTGCCTTGGGAAAGGGGGGGGTGGAAAGCCTCCCTCATTCCACCCCAGTCCCTTCCCAAGGCAGCTAGGGACCCCCTACGCCACCTTGGGAAGGGCGGGGGGTGAAGAAGAGTGACGGCGGGGCTTCAGAAGCCCCCGCAGCCACTCTGGGAAGGGAGGGGAGGTGAGTGACGGTGGGGGCTTCAGAAGCCCGCGCAGCCACTCTGGAAAGGGCAGGGGGTGAGGGAGAGTGATGGCGGGGGCTTCAGAAGCCCGCACAGCCACTCTGGGAAGGGCGGGGGTGAGGGAGAGTGACAGCGGGGGCTTCAGAAGCCCCCGCAGCCACTCTGGGAAGGACAGGGGGTGAGGGAGAGTGACAGCGGGGGCTTCAGAAGCCCCCGCAGCCACTCTGGAAAGGACAGGGGGGTGAGAAAGGCCAGAGAGAGGCAGCGCAGCCTCCTCCCCGCCAGCCTGCTCACCCGCCCGCCCGCTGCTGTCCCTGGCCTTTCGAAGTGGGCGCAGGGGCCCCAAAGCCCCGGCGCCCGCTTCAGAAGGCCCGGGAAAGGCAGCGCAGCCTCCTTCCCACCCACACGCTGCCTTCCCCAGCCTTTCTCAGCAGGCTCCAGGGCTCCAAAGCCCCGGACCCCGCTGAGGAAGGCCGGGGAGAGGCAGTGCAGCCTCCTCCCCACCCACACGCTGCCTTCCACAGCCTTTCTAAGTGGGGTCCAGGGCTTTGGAGCCCCGGAGCCTGCTGAGAAAGGCCGGGTAGAGGCAGCGCAGCCTCCTCCCCACCCACACGCTGCCTTCCACGGCCTTTCTCAGCGGGGTCCGGGGCTTTGGAGCCCCGGAGCCTGCTGAGAAAGGCCGGGGAGAGACAGCGCAGCCTACTCCCCACCCACACGCTGCCTTCCCTGGCCTTTCTCATGGGGGTCCAGGGCTTTGGAGCCCCAGAGCCCACTGAGAAAGGCCGGGGAGAGGCAGCGCAGCCTCCTCCCCACCCACATGCTGCCTTCCCCGGCCTTTCTCAGCAGGCTCCAGGGCTCCAAAGCCCCGGACCCCACTTCAGAAGGCTGGGGAGAGGCAGCACAGCCTCCTCCCCACCCACACGCTGCCTTCCCCAGCCTTTCTCAGCAGGCTTCAGGGCTCCAAAGCCCCGGACCCCGCTTCGGAAGGCTGGGGAGAGGCAGCGCAACCTCCTCCCCACCTAAACGCTGCCTTCCCTGGCCTTTCTCAGTGGGGTCCGGGGCTTTGGAGCCCTGGAGCCTGCTGAGAAAGGCTGGGGAGAGGCATTGCAGCCTCCTCCCCACCCACACGCTGCCTTCCCCAGCATTTCTCAGCAGGCTCCAGAGCTCCAAAGCCCCGGAGCCTGCTGAGAAAGGCCGGGGAGAGGCAGCGCAGCCTCCTCCCCACCCACACGCTGCCTTCCCCAGCCTTTCTCAGCGGGCTCCGGGGCGTCTAAGGCCTGGAGTCCCCTCAGAAAGGCTGTGGAGAGGCCAGCCAGGCTGGCCAGACACCCTTCCACTGCCTCCCTCTCTCTGTGGGGGGCTGCGGGAGCAGCATCTGTTATTCATGGGTTTTCCACATTTGCAGGGGTCTCAAGAACCTAACCCCCGCGAATGTGGAGGGACAACTGTAATATTTTTAAACAGGAAGAAAAGTATATTAAACTATTGTAGAGATTAGAACTGGTTGTAAAACTTAAAACTGTTTACAACCATGTGCCTGCTGGAAGTAGTCAATTAGGCCCTAAAGCTTTAATAAAAGCCCTGTTTTTACTTGCTGCTGGAATGAAGCCGGTACTGGCACCAGCCAAGCCTCCAAGGCAAAGGCATTCCACAATTGTGGTGCCACAGCCAAAAAGGCCCTCTGAGGTATTGTATCATACTTCCCCCATTCATGAGACACAGAGGAAGAGCTCTCCAGCATACCTCAGTTCTTGGGGATGTATGTATAAGAAAGAAGTGCTCCCTCAATATTATGCTCCCAAGCCATTTAGGACTTTGAATATCACCATACCTTGAATTCAGACTAGAAGCTTATTGGTGAGCAGCACAATTCCATTAAGATTGTTGTTATGACCTTAACAGATTAGAAAGCTGGGCAAACCTAACAAAATGAATTTCAACAGGGAGAAATGTAGGATACTACACTTGGGCAGTTAATTGAAAAGCACAGATATAGGATGGGTGACAACTGGCTTGACAACAGTACATGTGAAAGGGATCTACAGTAGGAGTTTTTGTGGACTACATGGGGAACATATGTGAACAGCGTGATGTGGCATCTAAAAAAAACCCCAATGTGATTCTAGGCTGCATCAATAGGAGTATAGTGTCTAGATCGAGGGATGTAATAGTGCCACTCTATTCTGCATTAGTCAGATCCCACCTGGAATACTGTATTCAGTCCTGGGCTTCACAATTCCAGGAGGATATGGACCAGCTGGAACATGTCCAGAGGAAGGTGACCAAAATGGTGGAAGGTCTGGAAGCCATACCTTATGAGGAGAGGCTTAACGAGCTGGATATGTTTAGCCTGGGGAAGAGAAGGTTAAGAGGGGACATGATAGGCATGTTTATATATTTGAAGGGATGTCAAATATTTAACATCCCTTCAAATGTTAGCAATGAACTCAAACTACAGTAGCAATGGACTCAAACTACAGGAAAAGAGATTCCATCTAAACATTAGGAAGAACTTCCGGACAGTAAGAGCTGCTGAGCAGTAGAATGCACTGTGTGAAGACACGCCCAACTAAAGGTGGTGGCAGGTTTGGGTGTGCAATGCCAGTACCCTGGTGAGATCAAACTCTTTTACCCAAGAAGTCTTTGATGCTGAATATCCAGTTCAAAAAAGGGGGAAGTTTATTTTAAAGAACAAAAGAAAAGGGCTTTCTCCTCCCCAGCTCTAAAAGGCTTGAAATGAAAGGTACTTTACAGTTGGAGTTTCAGCAGTCTTCAGGGTGACATCTCTCTGGGTTTGATCTCCTCACTCAATGGAGCTGGTGCAGGGTCTTTCAGCTCCTGATTCCTTTGTTGTTGGCAACTAATTTGGCTGATGGTGTTGGTAACTAATTTGGCTGATGGTGTTGGTAACTAATTTGGCTGTTGGTGTAAGAAATGCCCTTCCCGGCTGTCTGGGCCTGTTTGCCACCAGAACTGCTCTCTGCAAGCTCACGGCAAAGACTGCCCAAAGGAACTAAAAAGCTTCTAGGTGAACAGAGCTTGCTGGGAAAGGACAAACCAAAACCTAGAAAAATGCAGGGGAATCCTTAGCTCCTCCCACAAGTCTAATACAATGGAGTATTCGTACTCAGACATGCTAAGGCCTTGAAAAGAAAACAAAGGAAAATGCAGGGGAGATTTAAACAGTCCTGGCTGGACATCACACTCCCCGCTCAAAATTTCAATGAAATTTTGCCATCCTATGACCTAACTTATCCATTTATACAGCAAACCCAAAATGATTTATCTAACTCTGAACAGGGTGACTAAGTCTGTCAAAGGTCTTTGTTAACCAATTTTCTGCAGTTTATAATCCACAAGCCAGCATTTCTGACACTTGCTTCAGTCAGGGTACGCCCTTGATGATGCACTCTTTCATGGTAGTGTCTGACTACTAGAAGGGCTACATGGCTACTTGCAGGCAGAATGATAGGATTTTTCAAGCTGTTCTTGATTTTAGCTCTTTGAAGTCTACCTCCAACACGTAGAAGACCTCTGCTGTCCATAACCGGATATAGATCTTTAAGGACATTGTGCCTAGGTAAATACTGTTGCTTTTCTATGCATCTGGATTCTTCCTTGAATTCAGATCTCTGTAATGACCTGTAGATCAGGGTTTCCGCTTTAACCATGTCCATAGTTGTTAGTGCTGCTTTGTCTCTGAAAGTTATAAAATGGATGAGTCTAGCAAGAGCACATTGGAGACTCAGCCACTGAGAGAACTTTGTGAATTTCCTGGCATCTAAATGAGGCAACCTTATGCTGGGTGCATTTACCAAGTCTATTTTGCAGCTGCTAACCTCTGGCAGGCACTTAGGTAACTCAGAACATGTTTCAGTTCTACTTCTGTTCTGATCTGGAACATCTAACTCCATCAGGAATTTTGGACCGGTCAGCCAAGTAGATGACTGCACCTTTTGGGCTAAAGCTCCTCTTGTAGCAATATCAGCTGGATTTAACTCCGAAGGAACATATTTCCATTGACTTTGCTGAGTGCAAGAAAGAATTTTGTTCACTCTGTTGGTTACGTACATTTTAAATCTCTTCGTAGTGTTTGTGAGGTATCCTAATGCGACCATACTATCAGTATACAATAATGTTCTATGGAATTTTGTTTCCACCTCCGTACAAATGGTTTGAAGAAGTTGGGTAGCTAGCAAAGCAGCACACAGCTCCAATCTGTGTATTGTCTGTGTGGGTGCTACCTTTGCTTTGGCCATAATGAATCCTATATTCCTCTCGTTGCTACTCCTTGCTCTCAAATACGCTACTGCGGCAATTGCCTTTTCAGAGGCATCACAAAAAATGTGTAACTCAAATGGTATTTGGTCCATGCTCTACAGGAACATACTGTCTTGGCACAGTAAGATGTTCAATGTCCTTGATCTGAGATGCCCAGGCCTTCCATGCTAAGTCCAGGGCTGGGGGCAGATTTTCATCCCAGTCTTTGACTTGGTTTATTACTTCTCTAGATGTTTTTGGCCACTATAAGCACTGGTGCTGCAATACCCATGGGGTCATAAATACTATTAATTGAAGAGAGTACTTTCCTCCTTGTAGTCTTAAATTCAAGTTTTGGGACTCGGATCGAAAGTCTATCAGTGAAGACATTCCACAAAATACCAAGGCTACTCTGTGTACGCTTGTCTTCAAAGATTGTTGTGACATCCTTTTCAACAAGCTCTTCTTTAGGAAAAGTCTCCAAAACTTCTCTGCTGTTAGAGACTACTTTATGAAGTTTTATGTTAGCCAAGTTTAGCACAGACTGTACCTCTTTAACGACTCGGCTAGCCTCCTGTACTGAGTCAAAAGAAATCAGTAAGTCATCCACGTAAAAGTTTGAGTTGATTGCTCGATAAGCCTCTGTACTACACTGATTTTTATAAGTTTCTGCAGTCCTTTTAAGACAGTAGTTAGCTACTGCTGGGCTAGGGGTATTTCCGAAAACATGTACTCTCATGCGGAACTCGGTGATATTTTCCAAGGTTTCCTTGTTTTGGAACCACAGGAACTTTAGGAAGCAGCGATGTTCTGGCTTAATCAGGAAGGCATAGAACATTTTGTGTATGTCTGCTGTCACTGCTATTCTCCTTTCTCTAAACTTCAGAAGTGCTCCTAGTAGGCTGTTAAGCAAGTCTGGACCTTTAAGAAGAACATCATTAAGTGAGATGTTTTGCACCTTTGCACTTGAGTCGAAAACTATTCTCACCTTTTCTGGCTTTTGTGGGTGAGTTACCTTATGGTATGGCAGGAGCCATTGTTCTTGGGGGTCACTGCACAAAGGAACTCTTTCAGTATAGTTGCTTATAAACAGATCTTCAATGAACTGCACAATTTGTTCCTTTAAAGTGGGGTCTTTAAGCATTCTATTTCTCAAACCAAAAAGTCTTTTCTCAGCAAGTTGACGGTTGTTAGGCAAGATTGGTCGATCTTCTCTAAAGGGAAAGGGTGCCATCCAGCTCCCTTCACTATTCTGGACTGTCTCTAGATTCATTATGTCTAGGAACTTTCTTTCCTCAAGGGAAAATGCTATGTCTTCATCTCTTGATGAAGTTTCAAAAATGGCACTGTTGTCTGGGATAATACCAAGGCAACAGACTTTAATATGGCTTAGACAGCTTTGTAGTTGTGTGGGTCATGAATTCGGAAATTGGCTGTTGCCTGTAAGATTGAACACTGTTGGTGGGCTTTTGCTATCGACGCACACAGGTCCAATTACTATCCATCCTAGTGGCAATTTCTGTGCTATTGGCGCACCTGGAGGTCCATTTGCTTGCTTCAAGACCTGAAACAGCTCTGGGCAATCTGAGCCTATCAGGAGGGAAATTTCGGCATCTTCGTCCAATGCAGGAATTTCTTTTGCTATAGCCTTCAGGTGTGCGTGACTTTCAGCTACAGCCTTGGTTGCTATTTGGTTCTTGTTTCTTGGGATAGAGGGGCACTCTATTAATGGAGGAAGTTTAATGCACCTTTTGCCACCACATGGTGAAATCATGAACTCAGTTGCCACTCTACCCTGCATTTGTTGTCGACCAGCGCAGGCAGATATGGTGTATTCAAGCCTCTTGGCTTTGACTGCAAAAGTATTGAAGAACTCTGGTGTGGCCAGGGATGCATCGCTCTGTGAATCTAGGGCAATATAACGTCTTTTCCTAAAGTGAGGTTTGTTCTCTGAGAAAACTTCAGCTAGACAAATTGGATGGCATATCCTAGTCTGTGTTGAGTCCTGGCATAGCTTTGTGCATGCCACAACTGACTCTGCTTCTAAAGTAGGTGTAACTGCCTTTTCTGCAGCCTCACTTTTAGGACTCTCTGTTTTCTTCTTGAGTTTAGGTGACACTGAAGGTGATTTAAAACGGTGCATTGCTGAACAGTGCTGTGGGCTACTGCATTCTGCACATTTCACCTTTACTTTGCAGTTTTTGGCAAAGTGACTTCTTGAACCGCAGCATCGGAAGCAAACCTTTGCTTTAGTTGCTATTTCCAGCCTTTCATCATAAGGCCTTTTTGAGAACTCTTTACAATCTGCAAGGCTATGTGGTTTGTTATGAATGGGACATGGAATTTCTTTAGTCTCTGGCTTCTTATCTGACTTGAACTGAGTGACCTCAGTAGATTTAACTACAACCGTGTTCTTCCCCATCTCTTTGATAGGTTTTTCTCCCTCCTTTACAGTCTTCCCTGGATGCATATTCTGGTACAGGGTTGGGAACCCAGTCTGTGGGTCATTTCTTTCCTTTGCAGCTCTTGTCACAAAGGTCACAAGGTAACTAAAGGGTGGGTAGCATTACATGTTGAGTTCCTTATAAGAAAACACCTCTCTTCCCCACATCTCCTGGAGCTGAAAGGGTAGTTTTTGGAGCACCTGCCTCTGCGTGATGTACTGATCTAAACAAGCTAGACCAAGTAACTCTGGATTACATTTTGCAGACTGAAGTTCAACTAAAAGATCACTTAAGTCCCAAAGCTGACGGTAGTCCTTTGACTTGAGGATTGGGAACTTATAAAGCCGATTCAATAAGGATGCTTCTATTTCTGTTGATGCACCATATCACTCCTCTAATCTGTTCCACACTGTCTGCAACGCTTATCCGGGTCTGACACGTAGGCCGCGTAGATTCTCTGGACCTGACGTGACGAGTTGGGGCCCAACCATGCCATGAGTAAGGTGAGCTCCTCATCTGCTTGCAGCTTCAAGTCTCTAATGGCTCTCTGAAAAGTTACCTTCCATAAGATAAAGTCTTCAGGAAGGTCTGAGAATTTCTGGACTCCCTTGTCTCTAAGGTCCTTCCTGGGAGTTTTAAACATAAATAGTGAACAAGACTCCATGAAGGTGGGAATCGTCTCTGCAGGCTGGAAGAAGCATGGACTCCTTTTAGTCTGCAAACCAGCTTGACTGGCAGGCAGGTCCATAGATTCTCTAGGCCTGTAAGTCTTGGGAGCTTCAGCAGCGGGGGCTTGCTGGATAGCCACACTAGCATGGCTGGGAATTTGGCTCCCCGCCATGGGTTTCTGGTCTCTAAAAGATTCATTGACTGGCATATTTATAGGTAGACAGTCACAATGAATGACCTTCTCTTTGCAGACAAGTTCCTCTGTAGGCTGAAACCATGGAACGGCAGGCAATTGTGTCTTGCTGGCATCTAAATTAGGAGATGACTTGACCACTAGGTCTTGTGGGGAGCTCTCACCCACAAAGAACAAGGTAGATATCCTGTCTCTAGGCTCTTGTGTAGGGAGCTTCCTCAAGTTTTCTTTACTCAGATCATCTTGGAAGGTCCTGGCTAAAATCCTGGCCTTTATGGACAGTTTTGAAGCCTCCTTAGCCTTGAGTAGAAGTTTCTTCTCATTCTGAATAGCAAGTTCTTGCCTTTCTTGCTCTGCTTTGAGGGCGGCTTCTTGCTTTTCTTGCTCTGCTTTAAGGGCAGCTTCTTCCATCACTTGCTCTGCTTTGCGGGCAGCTTCTTGCTTTTCTTGCTCTGCTTTAAGGGCAGCTTCTTGCTTTTCTAAATCAACCTCTTGATGGGAAAAGGTTAGTTCTTCACTGGCCATTGCTGCTTCTGCTTCGGCATGCAATATTTCAGACTTCAATTTCATTCTTTCCACTTCTTTGAACTGCTGGGCTGCCATAGACGAACTCCAGCTAGCATGGGAAGAAGAACTACTACTACAACCTTTACTAGAGTGGGAACCATGTCTGTGCGAAGAAGACTTGCTGGTGTGACAGGTTTTTGAGCTCTTTGCACTTTGAGGTGTCCCTGGGTATACTCCTCTGCTGGACTTGGCACTGCCGGCAGGGGACCTTTCACTCTCTTTATTAAATTCCAAACTCTGCAGCCAGAACTTGACTATGTCCAAAACTGCACTGTACTCCTTTTCTTTATCCTCGACTTCTTCCAGAAACTGTTTTAGTCTGGATTCTGCATCAGGATCGTTAATGGTCTGAAGTGTTTGGATCCTTTTATTCACCACTTCTTTCCACTGTAGAAAACTGGATTGCTGGGTAAGCTCTCTTCTTTGCATGTCTTCTGAGCCACAGACTGCTGACAGCAAAGATATAGCATGCTGCAAACTCTTCCAGGCTTGCAGTTCTTTCACACTTAAGTGCCTTTCTTCCTCCAAGAGTAGTTCTAGGGCCTTCTCAGTTGGGTGCCTGTCTCTGAGGGAGCGAGTGTCATGTGTGTGTCCATGTGCTGTTTCTTCAGAAAGCCTATCCATTCTGGCTGGTTCTAGCTGCCAAAGCAACAACTCAGCAAGGATGAAAAGGACTAAACGGTGTAGTGCTGATTTTTACTTTAGCCTGCTAGTGCTCCGCTTTCCTGCTATCACCACTCCTATGCTACTTCAGCACAGCCAGACCTGGAGTTGGTTGAAGAGTCTTCTAGCTCCTTTCTTCAGATTTGCAATGTGAACAAACATAAAACACACGTTATTCTCTTTATAATGCTCTATCCATATACTTAAGTGGAAAAAGCTCTTCCAAAATGGCCCCCGACCATATGCTCAGAACTCTGCAGGAAAAAGTAGCCTCAAAATGGCTGCTGACCATGCGCTCAGAACTCTGCAGGAAAAAGCAGATCCAAAATGGCTGCCAACCATGTGCTCAGAACTCTGCAGGAAGAAGTACTCAAAATGGCTGCTGACCATGTGCTCAGAACTCTGCAGGAAAAAGCAGATCCAAAATGGCCACCAACCATGTGCTCAGAAATCTGCTGGAAGAAGTACTCAAAAATGGCTGCTGTAGCAAGACAGGCTATCTAAACACAGCAACTTTTGCTTCTCCCCTTTCACAGCCTCTTCTCCCTCTATGCGAGTCTTGGGGAACTTGCTTCAATGCTGGGCCATGCAGTGGGACTCTCTCTTGACAGACTGGAGCGGCAAAGGCCACCAGGTATTCTTACACTGTGAAGACACACCCAACTAAAGGTGGTGGCAGGTTTGGGTGTGCAACGCCAGTACCCTGGTGAGATCAAACTCTTTTACCCAAGAAGTCTTTGATGCTGAATATCCAGTTCAAAAAAGGGGGAAGTTTATTTTAAAGAACAAAAGAAAAGGGCTTTCTCCTCCCCAGCTCTAAAAGGCTTGAAATGAAAGGTACTTTACAGTTGGAGTTTCAGCAGTCTTCAGGGTGACATCTCTCTGGGTTTGATCTCCTCACTCAATGGAGCTGGTGCAGGGTGTTTCAGCTCCTGATTCCTTTGTTGTTGGCAACTAATTTGGCTGATGGTGTTGGTAACTAATTTGGCTGATGGTGTAAGAAATGCCCTTCCCAGCTGTCTGGGCCTGTTTGCCACCAGACCAAGCTCACGGCAAAGACTGCCCAAAGGAACTAAAAAGTTTCTAGGTGAACAGAGCTTGCTGGGAAAGGACAAACCAAAACCTAGAAAAATGCAGGGGAATTCTTAGCTCCTCCCACAAGTCTAATACAATGGAGTATTCCTATACTCAGACATGCTAAGGCCTTGAAAAGAAAACAAAGGAAAATGCAGGGGAGATTTAAACAGTCCTGGCTGGACATCACACACTGCCTTGGAGCATGGTGGGGTCTCCTTCTTTGGAGGTTTTTAAACAGAGGCTGGATGACCATCTGTTGGGAATGCCTTGATTGTTTATTCCTGAATAGCAGGGGGTTGGACTAGATGGCCCTTGTGGTCTCTTCCAACTCTATGATTCTGTTATATGACATATCAATGGGACTCCCACTGGACCATGTATTCATCATCTATCTTTCTCTGTTTGTGTTCATTTCTTTTTTTCAAATAAAGAAGGATTTTTTTAAAAAAAAAAACCTTTCTCATGTTTACTCTACATGTAAATGAAGGTTGTGCCAGTGAATTAGCAGGAACATGGGAATCTGTTAATGACTTGGGGCAAAGGAGCACAATATATAAATGAGGCCAGTGCATGTGGTCATCACCACCATTTTCATTTTTAAAAAATGTTTTGGTCAGAGGATGGACTGGGGGCAGGACAGGCTGTGAAAATTGACTTGGAGGCCCATGGGCAGTGCCTTTTTCAGTCCAATTGTATCTATGCCCCTGACCTGAAAAAAAATGTGCATTTAAGTTCTGGAGGAAACCATTACTCAGTGGGATAACTCTCAGGTGGATACCTGCTCTTCCTGATAATTTCCTTCTTGATAAGGTAAAAAATTTCCTCTTTTGTCACCACTATTTGACTCAGGTTCTCATTGTTCTCCCCCCCAAACATCAACCAAAGTATGGTTATTTGATCTATTATCTTCAACAGGAAAATCAGATGAAAATAATGTGTTCAGCATATCCCCCATTAGAACACTTTTGGTCCAATGTCCTTCCAGGTTGCTCATCTTAATTCTATTTGTAGCACATTCCTCAAAATCTCCTTTTAGATCCCTAATTGTTTTCTTTGTTCCCTTTGTACTACAACATGAATATCAGAAATCAAACCTGCAGGGCTACTGAAAGTAGAGAAATCTACCTTAAAACAAGGTTGCTGAGTATGTCAGCCTAAGCCTCACAAAAATTCATGAAGTCAAGGAGTCGTGGGGTATTAATTGCATCTGAGCCAATGTTGTGGGATGTTGAGTAGGGTATAGATTTAACCATATAGATCAATTGGCACTGAATGCATATAACTGAGCAATACTTCTAATTCAAAACAGCTAAGGTCTACATGAATGGTCTCTCAAACTCTTCCATGCTACAACTCCATCCGGCAGGTACTACTTGTCCAGCAGGAGTAAGGAAATATGGGTTGTCCACATGCTTTGGACTTCAGCTTTTAGAAATTTAAACCAGCATGCAAAGGGATCTTGTAGCAAATGATAAGGAAGCTGTAGCATACAACGTATGTTCCTGACTTAGCAGTAGCAGTAGCAGTAGCAGTAGTAGTAGTAGCAGTGTTGTATGTCTCCAAGTCATTTCCAACTTATGGCTACTCTAAGATAAACCTATCATGGGGTTTTCCTGGCAAGATTTGTTCATTTGTTGATTGAATTGATTGAACTATATCTCACCCCTTTCTCCCAAAATGGGATTCAGAGCAGGGTTTGCCTTTGCTTCCCTCTTAGCTGAGAGAAGAATGTGGCATGACTGAATGGAGTGGGTTTGCATGACTGAATGGAGATTTGAACCCTGGTCTTGAGGGTTGTAGTCCAGCACTCAAACTGCTTTGCCATGCTGGCTCCTGCAGTAGTGTTTGTTTGTTTATATAGTGCCACCAGGGTATCTGGCACTTTATATAAGTGGTTTATGATTGTTAATTTGACATTCCAGGTGTGCCATCTAAAAGGACACACTACACAAGGAAAAGGGGATGGCAGTGGGGTAGGGGATTAAGTCCAGCAGATACTGCCTGCTCTTCTCTCCCTCCAAGGCCATAGCAGTGGTATTTGGGACAGGGAGAGGGTCTTTCTTCAGCCACTGGGCCTAGAGATGATGGAGTTGTGATTGTCTCTTCCTCTTTCCAAAGACATGTCTACAACCTACTGTTTAGGCAGTGGTATGGAGATTGCAAATGTCGCCTTGCAATATGATTCAGACACATTGTCTATTATTTCTGTCATGATGGAGTTCCAACATCCTGCCTCGAGGTTGATTACAACTCCCAACATATGCCAGAACTACATTTCCCATTATCTGTAATCAGCAATTCTCTGATCATCAGGAACAGGTAAATAAAGGGTTAAGAGAAGTGGGAGATGGGGCTCATCTCCTAGGATGACATCACAATGACATCACATCACCAGACTGACTGATCAATGAGATTTGGATAATGTTGATTTGAAGACTGTGTAGCCTTTTGTTCACAGCACATGGCTTGTGGTCTGACCATGAGGTTAGCCCACAGAACTCTCTCTGAGAATACATGAATCTCAGGGGCTGTGCTGGGCCTGGCTTACGGATTAAGCATATGGCCTAGCCAAATTGGACAGCAGATTTGCTCTTTATGGACTTCCAGAATGTGAATAGACCTTCTTTTGTGGAGGGACAGTGTTTTAGCTAGATTGTGTCAGGGACTCTTTAATTTGTTTTATCCTTGACTGGTTGTAATTCTATACTGCTATATTCTGTAACTTAAGCTGCACCTGAAGAAAAAGGATGTTTTCTTCATGAAAAGATTACCTCTGAAATATGTTCACTTGCTTGAATAAAATAGCCTTTAATTTTTTCTATAACTCAAGTTCCTTGTGCCCGTTGCTTTGAGTCATGCTACAGTGATTCTCCTCTGTGTCTGAAGAGAAGGGAGGGGGGGTTGGTAAATCTCAGTCAGGGCTGGAAAGCCTAGATACCCTGTGGTTTCCTCTTGAATCACATGTAAAAAGGGGTTCTCTTAAAATCAAGGGGTGGCGGCAGCGAGAAAGACATTTCTAGGATTTCTAGATTAGAGAAATCCCTGGGTGTGTGCCTAGAAGGATCCAGCTTGAGAGTTCTCCAGGAGGAGATTGTCTGAAAGGATCAAAAAGGATAACCTGGCTTCTAAAGTGTGTGTGCATGTGTGGGCAGACACACACAGAGGCCAGGCTTAACCTTACAATTTCATATTAACTTCACTGCATGGATGGCCACATGCAGCGATCATGATTCCTGCATGGCAGGGGGTTGGACTAGATGGCCCTTGTGGTCTCTTCTAACACTATGATTCTATGGGCTCATTTATATGAGCCCAAAAACCCCGAAGTGCCCCACAGTAAAGACAAGTCCCAGCAGCTGCAATTTGTCTTAATGGTTTTCCAGCCCCCATAAACTTTGAATGGCCTGTAGCCACATGTGGGGAGAGCCTTCCTCCCTTCCCGGTCCCTGTGGCAGTGATGATGAAAATTGCACAGGAAGGGGAACCAGGTAAGGGAGAAGGACTCTCTCATCCTC
The DNA here is from genome assembly GCA_030847615.1 of Gambelia wislizenii. Classification (NCBI taxonomy): domain Eukaryota; kingdom Metazoa; phylum Chordata; class Lepidosauria; order Squamata; family Crotaphytidae; genus Gambelia; species Gambelia wislizenii. Next base: position 205,369,240 of record JAUMIR010000001.1, read on the forward strand.
TTCTCCCTCCTCCCTTCCTGGTCCCAGCAGCAGCAGCCATGACGATGACAGTGACATGGGGGGGGGGCAGGTAAGAGAGAAGAGAACAAGACAGCCCTCCTCCCTTACCTGGTCCCTGGTGGAAAAAAATGGCAGCTGTGGGTGCATGCCACATTAGCAAGCTCTGCCCCAATGTTCATCTGGCCAATCAGTTTACGCTGCCTCCTTGCAGCAATGCAAGTGCGACTGTCCAAATGATCAGACATGTGCATTGCCTACAGAGCTTTTTAATAACTCCAGCAAAAGCTCCAAAGGCTTCCCTTCTGAGCTTTATGGTGGGATTGCCTTCCCCCCTTCTGAATGAGATGCATAGATGTGAATGTCAATTTAGGCAGATCATCTTCCATGTGATTTCTCTGAGGATTATTTTTACTGTTTAGACAGGATTTATGATTCTATGCCACGTGATTGGTAGTGCATAGAAAACTAACTTTTTGGTCCTACCAATTTCACTATCCTCTCTGAAGGTTTGAAGGGATTTCAGCTTTCAGTGCTCATTTTTTTCAAGGAAGGGATTTGTGGAAATCTTGGACAAATGTGAGACAGGAAGGCTTTGTATCTAAAATATATATGTGTAACATTTTGTTGTTGTTTATTTGTGCAATATTAAATCAATCTTGTGTGGTATTTTCTAGAATTATGAATTTTGCTTCATGAAAGACAATATTCATTTCAGCTATGATTGTGTGTTTTTCTGGGGTGCCTTGGTACTGGCAACTTGCTCACTTGGATATAAAAAGATCAGTGCTCTGTGCATGTTGTGTATTGTATATATAGAAGGGAGAGGGGAGCTGTTAATGGCGGCAAGCCAGTGTGACAGTGGGTAATGTATCAGGTTTGGAGCACATGGTTGATAATCCCTGCCTCCCTCTGAAGCTTGTTGTGTTACTGGCTCTCAGCCTAAGATATCTGACAAGATTGTTGGTGGAGATAATTGTGAAAAGAATCCATTCTCAACTTCTCTGATCTCTTCAGATAGCATAGGAATGATATAAATAAGAATATTGTCTTGCTGAAAAACATATCACTCTTTGTATAGAAATAGTTCATTTGAATCTCTTTATTCTGAAATGGAAAGTGAACACTTGCTTTTATAAAATAGAAAAATATGAAGAAAAATGGAGAAAGCTATATTTCTCAGCCTAGAAAATAATCACCTAAGGTTTGGCAACTGAATTTATAATATTGGAAGTTATAAGGTTAGCATCTTATTAGTTACTCCCAACTACAGTAGACCCATTCATTTAAGTGTATAGGTTAATCTCATTGGTTCAATGGGTCTGCTTTAATCAGGGCTAACAACAGCTTTAGGCATATACAGGTGTGATGCGACCCTGGAGCAGCTTCTCAGCCTGAAACTCCAGGGTTGCCCTTTATAAATCCCAAACCTGAGGGATTTCTCTCTTCAAATTCTGCCATCATCCACTGAGTTTTAACCCTTTTTTGCCCAGTGCAGAGAGAAGCTGGGCAGGTTGTGTTAAAATATCGCCAACTCCCTTCCTCTATCCCAGGGAAATTCAGATAGCCATGAACCAAGTTCAGCATGTGCTTGTGGAGATTAGGAAAAATAGAAAAAGCTTTATTTTTAGTTCTAGCAATGAAACAGCATGGAGGGAAATCTCTCCTTTATGAACTCAGCTTAGGCTTACATGAAATACGTTCAGTCATAGGAGTAAAATAAATCATAAAACCAAAACATGCTAACTAAACATCAGATTGTATAATATCCTTCTAGGATCCAGGTTCATTCTGAAAATAGTGTTGTAAATTGTTGCTCTATCCATATAGCTATATATATTGATATATAGATGTGATCTAATATGAATTTTTAAGAAAAAAATCTAGACATAGTAGTGATGGTCTTGATTTTTATTCCAGTGACAACTCTTATGACAAAATAAAGTCATACATAAAATTGTAGTTTCACATCATGAAAAGTCTTATATATTAATTATGAAATTACATGTAGTTACATACATCAGTTGTTCATGATTCCCTCCCTCCCTTCCTTCCTTCCTTCCTTCCTCATTTAATAATTTTTTTCACAGATCCCAAGTCTATACAACACCTGTGAGGATGGTCAAATAGATCTCCATTCCCAGTCTGCATCAGTTTTGCACATGTGCCTTCATGGGTCTATTCCATTTCTGTGTCAATCTGCAGTTTTCAAAAATACACATTAAAATGTATATTTATATAGGTCAGTAGATATAAATTTTTGAACATATTTTTTATCTTTGAACATACTTCTAAAAAAGGAACATACTTCTCTTCGGCCAAGCATTTTTGGCTGAGGAGGAGGATCAAAAGTCTACAGTTAGCAGTTGCACTTGTTCCTCCAGGGTTGCAAAGTGGCAGCAAGGGACATGTAGTGAGCATGGCCTTTGCTACCTGGCATGTGGGTTTTAGAGTCTTTCTCAGCATCATAGTCAAATGTTAACAGATATCCAGTGGCATAGAAAAGGCTAGTTTGTACTTCATAGGCTTTGCTAGATACAGTTGTCCCTTCATATTCTCTGGGGTTTGGTTCCAGGACCCCCTGTTGATATCAACATCCATGAATACTCAAGTCCCATTATAGGCAATGGCATAGCAAAATGGTGTCACTTATATAATATGGCAAAATCAAGGTTTGCTTCTTGGATTATTATTTTTTTAAGAATATTTTCAAACTGTGAATACTTAAATCCATGGATACCAAATCAGTGGATAAAAAGGTGTCATAAGCCAACCCTAGATTTCTGCTGCCTGAGCTCCAGGGTTGCTTATTTTATTCAGTCCGAAACCTGAGGGAGTTCTCTTCGTTCACTGCCACTCACTGAGTTTCCTACCCTTTACAGCCTGGTGCAGTGAGAAATCAGACGGGAGTGTGTGTTAACATATCACTTTCCTCTTTCCCAGAGAAGTTTAGATAGCTGACCGAGAAGGCACGTGAGGCAAGTTATAGAGAAAAGAAGATAAGCTTTATTTAGTTCCAAAGGCTGATGCTACTTGGGGAAGGAACATTACCCCCCCCCCCGGCTCTCAGCTTAGGATTTACAGAGTTATACATTCAATACAGAGCACTAAAATAAAAATCAGAAAACTAACGCAACTAACTATACAGTCCCTAAGCTATGAATAAAAATGTAACTTACAAGTCTGGTATCATGCCAGCAGTCTCTGTAGATGGAATTCAGAGTCCTTTTTGGGACAGAAGCCTCCTTCTGGGCTTCAGATATCATTTTAGGGCCTTGGTGTTATCAAGCCTTAAGTAAGGTTGGCTTCCCCCAACCTTTTGTTATCACAGTTGCATCTTGTTGATTACTCCATATGGTTCCAACGTGTGACTCCCCACATGTGGCTCTCTGCCTCTCACTCTATGAGGCATCAACATGTGGCTGGCAACATGTTGCTCAGAACATGAGGCTTAGCACAAAGGAAGGTCAGAACTTTTAAAGTCTTTTCTGGTCATCTCTGATTGGGTCTGCCTTTGGCAAATCAGTTTGGCTTTCCAGTCAGGTGATATGATGTCATGTTTAGGAAATGAGGATCCCGCCCCCTTAGCCATACCTGATGGTATGGAATCCAGGGAATGGAATTTTACACTGTTGTGACTATAGGTTTTGAGTTGAATGCCCCATGCTGGGCTGGGCAGGCCAGGTCATCATGAAAAAAGGGACAACTGTAGTTTCTCTTCAGCTTGGTAGCTCAAGGCTACAAACAGACTAAAGGCTGGGAATAGACTGGATGAGTAAACTTGGCTTTTTGCAAACTGCTTGTATAGTTCCCATAGCTATAGAGATGGAAGGTGAGTCACACCTGTGCAGTTCAATTTCCTCTGTTCAATTCTTCATTATAAAAGCCTTTGAAATCTATCTTCCATGGGACACACCTGGGGATGGGATGTTCAGGGATCCTTTTTATCTTGGAATGGAATATTAGACATGTGTTAGTCAACATATAATTTGTTATATATGGGCCCAGTTCTACCACATGCTCAACCCCATTAGCTAAAGGACTGTGAAGGGTTTCTCTGTTTGGGGTCTGCCCAAACCCGGGGTCTGTCTGAAAATAGTTTTAGTACAAATCTATGTAGTAGAAACCCCTTTGTGTTTTCTTAGAATCATACAACCTTAGAACCATAGAGTTGGAAGGACAATCTTGTCGAACCCCTTCCCTTGCAGGGATATACAAATAGAATACTCCCAAGAGAAGGCCATCCAGTCTCTGTTTTAAAACTACCAAAGAAGGAGACTTCACCATCATCTGTAGAACATCTCTTACAGTAAAAAAAAAGTTCTTCCTAATGTTTAGGTGGGATTTTTTTTAATTTGTCATTTGAATCAACTGGTTCTAGTTTCTGGAGCTGCAGAAAAGAAGCTTGGTCCATCTTCTGCATAGCATCCATTCAGATATTTAAAGAAAGCTATCATCACCTCTCAGTCTTCTCTTATTCTCTAAATATATCCAGCACCTTAAGTCATTCCTCAGAAGGTTTGGCTTCCAGAACTTTGATCATCTTAGCTGCCCTTCTCTGGACACATTCCAGTTTGTCAGCATCCTGCTTGAACTGTGGTACCCAGAACTGGACACTGCATTTGAGGTAAGGTTTAACCAAAGCAGAATAGAGTGGCACTACCACTTCCCTTGATCTTTTCACTTGTACTGCTCTCAACCCATCTTATATTTTTAATTTTTCCTGTTTTAATGTAGTACTTTCCATTTATCCCTGTTGAAAATAATTTTTTTTAGTTTTGGCCCAGCTGTCCAATCTGTCAAGGTCATTTTGAATTCTGATCCTTTTATCTCCAAATTTGATGAGCATGCCTTATGTTGCATCATCCAAGTCATGTATAAAGATATTGAACAACACAGGCCCAAGAGAGAATCCTGAGACATCTTTCTAGTCAGTGGCTCTGAGATTACATGTGCAAATATTTAAATACTCTTGGATGCAGTCCATCTGCCCTGGAAACTTCCATTTATTTAGAGTAACTAGCTATTCCTTCACTACCACTTTTGTTCTGGGTTGCAGCTCCCTTTCTGCATCATTTGTTCTATTTTCATTGGTCAGAGCACTCTTTTCCTTTTTGGAAAAGACTGGGGCAAACAAGGTATTGAACAATTCTTTCTCTCCCCACATTTCGCCATCTCCTCTATGCAGTGGCCCTGACATTTCCTTGTTTTTTCTTCTTGCTCTGAACATAGCCCAAATCTCCTCTTTATTATGTTTAACATCTCTAGTAAGCCTGAGCTCATTCTGAGCTTTAGTTTTTCTAACGTTCTGGCTATTAATTTGTATTACTTTTCAGTGATTTCCCCTTTCTTCCATTTTTATACCTGTCTCTTTTAAGCCTCAGCTCATTTGACAGTTCTTTTTTACATCCATCCTGGTTTCTTTAGACACTTCCCACTTTGCTGCCTCACTGGAATTGTTTGCAACTGTGCCTTCAATATTCCATCCTTAAGAAATGCCCATGAATCATGAACTCCCTTTCTTTTGAACATTTCTAACCATAGGATCTCACCCAGTATTTCCCTAAGCTTACAGCAATCAGTTTTCTCAAAGCCATTTCTGACTATTGACTTTTTCAAACTGGGAATAAAAAACCCGTTGAGGTCAGAGCACAGTGCTGTCTCACTTACTCCTATTCATATGATGCCATCCTCCTCCCAACCTTCCCCTGACCTTCCCCCGTGCCAAGGGCAGAAGAAATACAATGCTTTTATTAATGGAAAACCCCCATCAACAAAAAGTGGTGCATTTCTCTCTCCCCCCCAGCATGGAGGAAGCATGGGGGAAGGTTGGGAGGAGGACAGAGTCATCTGACATGAAGCACTGTAAGCAAGACAGCGCCATCCTCCTCCCAAACTCAACAGGGGTTTTATTCCCCATTTGAAAAAGTCCTAAATCTGGCTTCTCTTTTCCTCTATAAAACAAATCCCAAAACGATGAGAGAGTGGCCATGGGAAAAATATTATGACTTTTATGTATAACAAATCCCATGATTTGTTATATATAAAACCCATAATATTTTCCCCATGGTCACTCTCATACAAGAATTCTACTTCTTTTGCCCTGTTGACCAGTTCATCTCTGTTGGTTAGAATCAGATTCAAAATAGTTTATCCCATTCTTGCTTTTTCTGTCTTCTGGACAATGAAACTGTCTGCAAGGGAAGTGAGGAATTTGTTGGACCTTACCTTCCTGGCAGAGTGTGACTTTCAACAAATAGCAGGGTGGTTGCAGTTTCCTATTACTATTATATCTGTCCCTTTTGAATGTTTGTTCATTTGTTCTAGGAAGGCCTCATCCAAATCTTCAATCTGGCTGCAGGGCCTACAGTAGACCCCTTCAATGATGTCACTGTTTTTTTCTCTCCCCTTTAATTTTTACCCAAATGCTCTCAACCTGCTTTCCATGCTGTAAGTCATAGATCTCTTATGTGTACACATCCTTGACTTATAATCCTGCTACTCCTCTTTTTCTGCTTGGTATACTTCTTTGGAACAGGTTATACCTCTTCACTACTACATTCCAGTCATGAGACTCATCCCACCAGGTTTCAATGATACCTATTAAATCATATTTGCCTTCCTGTGTTAAGAGTTCAAATTCAACTTGTTTCCCATGTTCTGTACACTATTAAAAGGGCTTTTAAGACCATGGGTCATTCTCTCCAGGTGATTCCTTGCTGTTCTTCTTCTACTTCTTGTTGTTCTTGTTTTCTGTCTACTGTTGTGTTCTTGTACTATTGGCCCAGTTTCCCCTGTATCATTGAGGCTGTTGTTCCCAGTACTTGGTGTCCCCCTGTGTTCTGGAATACTGCCTCTTTCCCCCATGTAACTCAGTTTAAAGCCATCCTGATCAGGTATGTGAGACTTCTAACAAATATGTTCTTACCAAATGCTGGGAGATCTTTCTTCATGGAAGCACAGACCATGGTTCTTCATAGTTCCCTGTCAGAGAAGTGCCTCCTGGTTGCAAAACAACAACCCTGGGGCAGTGAATCACAGAGAGATGAGAGACTGTATCCTCCAAGGATGGGAAACAGGAAATGTTAGAGATGTAGAAAGTGGAGAATTCTGCACTCACATTTGCAGAAGTAATCATGTATCCCCAGGAGGAAATAAAAGCAGAGGCAGGTAATTAGGATTTTTTGCTGTGTTCCTTCTTTATACTGTCTGTTATCTTGCTTCCTCACATATAGATGTGGCTTCCTTGACTTCACCTCTTTCCATAAACATCTTACTTTTCTTGTTTTGGTCATGTAGCTCATGTCAGAAGATCATATCTGCCCCCCCCCCCCGATACTTTTCTTATAAACATCTTTATATCTTTACTGGACAGTCAGTCATTTCTTCATTATTGCAAACACCAGCTTCCATATGTGCTAACAGACACAATGCTTGCATATGTGACCTCAGCTGCAAATACCCCCCAAAAAACTTTTAGACTTCATGTAATTACACTGAGGGCCTGTGTAGGATTATTCCCAAATAAACATGCCAATAAATTGGTAAAACAAAGAGGAGGTGTGGACATTTTATAAAAATAATTTCTGCTCAAATTACTGGATGAAGTGCATGAATTTTTCATCAACTCACTGTTTCCCACTGGCTCTAACATATAAAATCCACAATATTTTCAGGAATGATAACTGGACCAAAAAAAAAAGGGGGGTGTCTCTAGCAAAAAACTGGACAGCTTCTAAGAAAAGGCACACCTTAGAAGAGAAGTAAATTTTTGAAAGCACTAGGTTAGTAAAAAGATCATTTCCCCAAATGTTATGTGCCAGCGCCAGTCAATTTATGTTTTATGGTTGAAGTCTTCTGACATGTCACATTATGGTAGCATGCTTGAATCCCATAAAGAGGTAGTTTTCAGAAAGCAGTGGTTATAATAGCACCAGGAGGAGAAAAAAAAACCTATCTAGAATTTCATTGCTTTCTCCTTTGAAGAAATTTTCAAACCTATTTTTCAAGTGTCAGTGCCTATGAAAGAAAAGACAGAGGGAGTTCAGTTCAAGACACTAGAGCAGAAAAATGAGAAAAACCCAGGATAATTTCCCCAAACCTCTCAAAATGTAGTTTCCCTTCTCTTTTCTCTCTGCAAGAACAAAGCACATCTTAACCACACTCACTCTGCATTAATTCTGTATGTCCCTTCCATTCTTTTGTCATGGCTTGCCTGATAATGTGCAATCTGTTTCTGTAGCTTTGCCTTCCAAATAATCCCTTCTGCACCTCTGTGGTGCTTATTCCTCTTAGACAGGGGAGCAAGGAGGAAGTCCATGGCAGGGTTCAATGGCACACTGGCTAGCCTGCACAGTCCAACAACCCTTTTTCCATGTTCTTTCAATACTTTGGAACAGGAGGGAATCATGTGGGTGTCCATCTTCTCTCTCCTTCTCTCACATCCAGAGTGACTGTGTGGCTGCTATTCATCCACTGAAGCTTCAGTTCTGTCCCTAGTCAAAGGGTGCCTTGTCTCCCCATCCCATCACACTAAATATCCAAGCATTGGTGTTTTCTTAAGGGATGGATAGGCTCCTTTAGGAATGGAAGATGGCATGGCAAAGAGCATGAAAAGGAGAAAAAGAAGGAATGAAGAGCAGCCTAAAAGTGCACATGAATGTGCTTTTCTCTTCTTACCTATATGGCTGCTAGACTTCCATCCTATGTGGGATCTATCCAGCATGCATCTTATTTGAATATCTATGGTTCTCAGAATATTGATTTTGCTTGTTTGCTGAACTGGTTAAAGCTTTTCTTTTGATTGCAAAAATCCATGATGTTACAATAAATCAACAATACAGGCTTCCCCCACTTTCTGACAACTTGCTTACTTGCTTTCTGACAACTCTTTCAGCGCTTACAAATTATAGACCAGTTTCATTAATTTGACAGGGTTCCACTTTTTTGTCACTTCTTCTTGCCTACAAGGTTTGCTTGGGACCACTCACATGCACCTGTGTGTGTGTGTGTGTGTTAATTTAGCTTTTAAACTCATTCAGAAGTGATATATAGTGTGTTATATACATGTTTCAGTGGCCAAAATGCATTTGCAAGGTTAAAAAACCATGGGTTCCACTTTTCAACCGATTCTACTTTCTGAAAGTCCTCCAGTACTTAACCCATCAGATAAGTTGGGGCTTCCTGTATTTAAAACTGGTCTATTTATTTATAATATATGTATATATAAATTTATAATGTAAAAACATATAAATAAGTAGCCCACCCAACACCCAAACACCACATTCCACAACCATAGCACAGCAGCTCATATTAGAAGAGCAGCACAACTCTGTCTCTGTTTCTTATTCAGTTGCCCTCTCCCCAGCCCTCTGGAAAAGCACTTTTTATTAGGTATGTAAGCACTATCGGTTAGGCATGTCTCCCCAGGGAAAGAATTCCAGAATATCAGGCCACCATTAAGAAGACCCTGCTCTGTGTCATAGTCCATTCTACTCAATACTTAAAGCTTCTTTATTTTATTTTATTTTATTTTGCCATTTCTATGCCATCTTTCTCCCAAAATTGGACCCAAGGCAGCTCACAAAACACTTAAAATCACAATTAATATCAATTAAAGCATGCACAATAAAAGCAGCATAAAAACATACCCTGATAAAGCTTAGAAAAGTTATTCTGGGGACTATAAAATCTATCCCAGGATTTTGCCCTGAAATGAGCATTTTGCCTTGTTAACAGCCTGGTGTCCATATTTTAAGTATTCTTTAAAATATAGTTACCACTTCTAATACTGAACTCAAGTGTTGAGTAATGATAGGACAGTATCCAAATGGGACAGCTGATAAATAAGATGGTGGTATCAGCACACTTTGGGGAGTCTTGAGGTTTGCAGAAGCAGAGGGGATCCTTAAAAGGGAATATTTAAGGGGACAGTACCCCAAATGTTCCAATGAGGATTGAACATGCTCAGTAGCCATGGAAAATCCACTGTCAATTAAAAACAAACATACAGAAAACAGTGGGAAATGAACAGAAAGAGCTGGTGTATTTCCTGAACAGGAGTATTCCTCTTAGGAGGCCAAATCAGATTGCATCATTTGGTTACCAGTCCCAGTTGTAGGGATAATCTGGGAATTATTCAAAGCATGGATAACTATATCTAGATGCTTTTTTCAAGCACAGCTAGGTGCCCCATGAGCATACCAACCTGGACAGTAATCATATATACCATTTCCTGTAAAGTAAGCTCCACTCAAATCAATTCTGAGTAGTCTGTTAAGCTTATCAAAGCATATTTCTCTGGTTGTCACTGTCTTCATAATATCAAAGAGCAGCTCCCATCCAGAAAGAAGGACAAGCAGCAAAGGTGTGTCTCATCCCACCCAGCCTGGGCTGTGCACCTCTTTCTGGAGTATCTGCATTCTCAACCAGGGGTGCTCCCATCTGTGCAAATACCTGATGGAAGAAATCTTGTGACCAAAGAGGATTATTTATTATCACTGCTAGAGATTACAGGAGGTCTAGCCTGACACCTTTGCCACACATTTGCTAATTATATAAACAATGAACAGCTCATAGTAAGGATTTCTTTATTCAAATACCAGTGGGGTTTTTTCGGGGGGGGGAGGGGGTACATTAGCAATGACTAGATATATTTCCATCAGTTTATTGCCCAATGTAACCTGAATCTCAATGCTTATTAGGCTAAGAATTTAATATTCTGGAAGTTCCATCCAAACTCAAAAGTTGTATGCTAAATTATTCAGCTGAATCCCATCAGTCAACTTCTCCTTTCCTGTCAGCAGAGAGAATCCTCCCCCCCCCCTTTGTCTGAATAAGCTTGTCTCATATGCCAGGACAAGAAAGAAAAGGGCATCAACAGAAGATATTTATTACTTTGGCTTCATGACTGTTCAGGTTGGATATATTTCGATGAAACCCTACATTTAGGCTAACTTGCTTCCTAACAAAATTACATTTTTATTAATGACACTCAAGAACAGGGCTGTTGATGAAGTGGAGAGAACTAATATTAATAATGCTATTTAAGCCCCTCCTCCCAAAAAGCATTAAAAAAGCCATTGCGTTGGTAGCAGAAAGAATTGAAGAAACTGAGCGTTCCTTTTCCTCAGCACCTGGACAAGATCCTCCTTTCCACATTCAGAGTTTTTGGTTTGAGGGTAAAGATAGTGAGAGATGTTATCATTTGGGGTAGAAATCCTAATAGATTAAGTTTGAACTGAAATAAAGTACACTCTCCTGAAAGTACAGTGCAACTCCTTTATCTCTCACAAGTCAGTGCAGTCCATATCCATTTTCAGTCCATGACACTCCAAACAATCTTCAAAATGAATCATATTGCATTGGTTAAATCTCAGAGCTAGTAAGGTAACACTAAATGGCATCAAACAGGAAAGAAAAAGATTGGGAAAATTGGAGGAGGGGCCAGGTGCATGAAAACCCTCTGTGTGAGGCCAAATTGTGGAGTTTTACTTGGATGGAGGAGTTGGCGACATGATTTCTGTCTTTGCTGTTCATTTGGCACAGTCCAGATTCCCACCCTTTCCAATTTGCAAATTGTCTGTCATTCAATCATTTTTTTATATTATTCCCATCCCTTACAATGTGTAAAGTAATGTTTTGTTTGTTTGTTTGTTTGTTTGTTTGTTTTAAAGTGCTGGGCACCCAGTATCTAATCACTGTTTGGTGATGGAGTTTATTGTGTAAACTTGGGCCATCACGGCCTCTCAGAAAATCTCCCTTACAGAATTGTTGTGGGGATTAAAAGGAAGACTGTAAAGTATCCATGTTGCTTTCTGGATGGTGATGGTTGTTGACAACATTAACATTTCATCTTTATATTCTCATTAATATCACTATAGGTGTTTTTGTTTTGTTTTGTCTTCTTTAGTTATGGGAAAAAAAAGTTCATATCCATGAAAATTCCACGGGAAGCTCCTTAACGTGATTGTCATTTGATTCTCAGAGGAAAATGCAGAGAAAATATGGACAAATATCTCATAAACCTCACCTCCTTTATTTGAACTTTCCCTCACCTTGTCTTGCTCTGTGCACCCTTCCCATTTCACCTCTAACCCTCTCTCCTTTCTTTCCTCTTGCCTTACCTTACGCCTTCACAATGGTTTCCTCTCTTAACTCTGGGGCTGTTCCTCTCTCCCTTCCTTGCCTCATCATGTATCTTCACTGTGCTCTTCTCCCTTGCTTCTCACTCTCCACCACTTACATCTCCCACCTTCCCTTTCATCCTTGCCTTACCTTGTGCCATAACTCCCCCTTCTCTTGCACCTTCCACCACCTTATACCTATCTCTTTTTCCTTGCCTTCTGGCACAGCACCCCTCACTCATGCTTTCCCCCTTCTCCTCTCCCATTCCTCTTCTTACCCGTTCACTGTGTTTTCCTCCCTTGCTTATTGCACTCCACCACTTACATATTTCACCTCCCTTACCTCCTTCCCCTCATCTTGTGCTGTCCCATCTTCTTTCTCTAGCCCTTTGCACCCATCTTCAGCCCCCACAACCTTTCCTCCATTCCTCCCAGCTTCCCCTGTGCCATGCTTCCCTCCCACACACCTGCACTTTCTAATCTTTCTTCCTTCCCCCTTTGCTTCATTCCATGCTACTGCCTGCTTGAAAGAGAGGTGGGTGAGAAGACCAGTGAAAGAAGTGGTGCCACCACTGCTGCAAGAAAAGAAGGAGAAAAGGGAGATAAAACAAGGGGGTGGTAGCTGGTACAATAGTGGGATAGGAGGCTAGGAGAGAAGGTGGCAGTAGTCGGGATGGCACTCTTTCTCCCACATCAGGCAGCACAATAATTCAAACTGCCCCTCATAAAATGGAATCTGATTTTTTTTTTCCTGGACAGCCACTAAAATTGATAATATTGTTATATCCAGGACGTCATGAAAAAACAACAAATTCCATAAATGCTAAACACTGCATTGCAGCTTTTACCCTGTTTTGTTGTGTGCTTTCTCCTTCACTCCAATGGCTCCATTGCTTTCCATTCAGTCTTTGAAAGGAGCTCTGTAAAGCAGACTTCAACTTGACTTTCCTCCAAAAGCTAGAGTTTCCAGCAGAATTGTAACGTTGACCCAGGAATTAGAATTGAGGAAGTGAGCATGGGTCACAAATGTCAATCACAGATGTGAGATTTTACTCATTGGCCAAGCCTGAAAGGAAGGAAAGACTTGTTTGCCAGAAAACAATCTCACAGTAGAGTAACTAAAAATTTTGCCCTATACCTCTGTTTACAAGAGCTATAGACTATCTTTTTTAAAAAATGAACACTTGGCATCCAAATGGGTCCAAACAGGCACCAAATGTCATGCCAAGAAACCAGGTTAAACTCAGCCATTTATAGGAAACAGCAACCCTAATTTTAGACTTAAGTCCTATTACTAGCCCCAACGCACTGAATCAATGGGATATACATACATAATGACTTACTATTCAGCAATTGATTCTGTGTGACAGAGTGTCCTTTGCTCTCATGCGTCTCTGCCATGGTGAAGCCTGCTTAGCTGCTCTGCAGCCATACTGGAACAGGACTGGTATTTCTTGGGAGGGGGCACAGGTGCTGGAGGATGGCTGATGGGAACCATGGTCAAATGGATACTTGGTATGGCTTGGTGTATGTGGGAAAGAATGTAGGCCTCAGGGAGGAGTGAGCAAGTTGCGATGAGCTTTTAAAAGTGAAACCTATACTTATCATCAGGTCTGGCAATGACTCTGCTACTGTACTGAGCTTAACTTTCAATACAGCTTTCTTCCATTCACCCTGAAGCCTCTTCATTGTGTTAGGTAAAAACAGGGCATTACACAATGGGAGATTATCAGATGTTTCAAAAAGCCCAACCAGAGCATGTGAGGATGACACCACTGTACCAGGAATGGGTCCCTGTTTTGCACGACATCGTTATCCTCATGCAGACTCTGTGCAGCAGTGGAGAATAAGCCGTTACTTTTCATTGACAGAAGTTTCTGCCAATGAAAAGAGACAGCTTGTTCTCCGATGATGACACATGTGAAACTATGTGGTATGGTGACATCCTTGTGGGCTTTTTGCCTGCATCTGATAATCTCCTGGGTCTACAGTGGGCTCTTGGTATCCTCTGGGATTTCATTCCAGGACCCCTGTAGATACAAAAATCTATGGATGCTCAAGTTCCATTAGATACAATGGCATAGTAAAATGGTGTCCCTTATGTAAAATAGCAACTTCAAGGTTTGCTTCTTGGAATTTTAAAAAATATTTTCAAGCTGTGGATGGTGCAATCCATGGATGCCAAATCTGTGGATACAGAGGGCTGACAGTACTTTAGTGGCAACTTAGGAATTAGATTTAGGCTTTAGTCTTATTTATATCTCATTAAGTTAATATTGTCTTTAACTTGACAAGGGGAGGAAGACCTCTAGCCTCTTTATTGGAGAAAAGTATTGCTACTGACAGTCAACGGAAAAAAAGGAAATGTAGTTTATGTAGTTATGGTCTAGGCTGGTTAAAATAATGGCTTAAGACTAGATGAAGTCATTGTGGAAGAAATTTTTGCTTTACCTCAAAGCAACCAAAGCATCATTTCAAAAACACTAAGCAGAAATAACACAGTAATGATCTGTATATGATGAGCGTGAATACTAGCTACATCTTTTTATGATGAGGTTGCAGCTACTGCCAGTAGAATTTTTTCAAGATGAGGTCTGTAGGATCTACCACTGATGTAATGGTAAACTGGGGCTACAATGGAGTTATCATCTTTGTATGTAAAACCACTGTGGTTACCCATTTAAAGAGAAGAAGTGAATCAGCAACCCTCTTTGGATGGCTACTTTTTATTTATTTATTGAGATAGCTGGCTGTTTTTATTGAGCATTTTGCTTTTCAGATGCATGCATCCCGTGGTTATTAAATGATGGATCTCTTTGGAGTTTAAACCAGTGACACTTTATGCCATTAATAAATATTCATTTTCCCACTATCCCTCCAGTGGTATTTCATCATCAATCATGACTGGAATCACAGCTGTGGAAGCTGTTTATGCTTTACTGTTCTCCTCTACATGATTTGGCAGATACTTATGAAATTGCTGGAGTGTGGAGTTATCAGCTGAGTTGAGGGGGGGGGGGAGGAGGTGGAGTGTTTCCTTTGGTGTTTTGAAAATCCCTTCACCCTGTGCTGATTCCCTGAGTGTCCCTGTTTTGTTTTTCCTTCCAAAGTACACATAAATCACTCCACTGGTCTCAACTGTCCTGTGAAAATAAAAACGATCCCAAACTGTTCGAGAATTACTCAGGGACCATTCAGGGTTCGATATGTCAGGGAGAAGCAAAGACAGACACTCAGGAAGGCGAAGATTACAATCAATGAGGAAAAATCTATAGCATGTAGAAGTTATCCTGCTGCCAGCATGGTGAGGGAGAGGCCTCTCATTCTCCAGCTTCATTACCTGGAGGAGATTATTAGAAGCTAAGCAACCAGACTCCAGAGTCTGTCGTCCTTTCGTAGCTCCCACCCACCCCTTTCCTCCCTTATGTTCCTACTGTAAATCAACATTTTCTTCTTCTTTTTTTGCTGCTATTTTTATTTCCATTATCATTATTATACTTTCACTTTGACATGATAAGCTGTATAAGCTACTGGTTGACTGATGTAACATTTCAGGTTTGTTTTTCTTTTTTCACTTTTACCCACTGTTCTATACCTTAATACACTCCACCTTGCAGCCTAGCCAAAGGTGCATCTGTGACCAGAACCCCTGGATGAACTGCTTTCTTATGCTTTATATCCTTTTTAAAAACTTCCACTTGTGTTTTGCGTGCATCTCTGGTGAGTCACTCAGCTGCTGTGCCTGTCTTCTAAGCAGATTGCCATTGCTAATGATTTTACTGTGGAAATCAGTTAGCTGGACAATGTATCCTTTTGTTTCTTCAGAAGAAATCAAAACACATCATATAGATATATTTATAGAACTAGACTCAATGTGATCACCTCAGCAAAGCTAGGGGCTTGTCTCTATGAGGCAATAAAAAGTGGGTTGATGCACTAATGCCAATTTGCAGCAGCTTTCATTTGTCTCTGTGGGTTTTTTTTTTTTTAATTCAAGATCACAGGCATGTGAAGCCCTATGAGTTTGTTGTTCAAACTGGGATGCCTGTGAATCAAGATGGCAGGCACAAGTGAATTACTTGAATTTTTATTGTCACCAGTTGCCACCATCAAACAGTATTTTTTTTTAAAAAAAAAAGCAAACCCAAGGTGTGGAAGTATGATCTTCTGCTTAAATAAACAGAAAACAAGAGAGAAAAGGTTGTTTTATCACCTCAGCACGCAATCACTATGGTGAAAAACCAACACAGCGATTCTGGGTGCTTGCCTTGCCAGCAAGCTCCACCCCCTGTACACATCCAACCAGTCACCCTTCTACTTCGTATCTTATTGGGAACACACAGCAAAGCAAATCAGTTGTTCCAATAAGTGGGAATGCACATTTCCTTCAGAGTTTTTTTTTTTAAACATAGGAAAACACACAAAGACTTTTCGCACAGAATATCTGGAGTTTATTTATTTAGTTATCGAATCTCTATACTGCCCATCAGTGCCAAAGCACTCCCTAGGTGGTTTACAATGTAAAAAAACAAGTAAAAAATAAGAAAATTAAAAGTAACAATTAAAATTATTTTAAAAAAACATATACAAGTTAAAACAATAAAAAACAATAAAAGCACATAACAGCACACCCCAATAAAGCCTCAGTGTCTGCAGCTACACATTAAAAGCTTGCTGAAATAAAAATGTTTTTGCCTGTTGGCAAAAGGAAATCAGGAAGGGGGCCAGCCTAGCCTCCTGAGGAAGGGTGTTCCAGAGGGTGGGAGCTGAGAAGCTGAGCCACTGAGAAGGCTATCTCTTGTATCCTTAACAAGTAAGCCTGGGATGATGGCACCTACCAGCCAGCCAGCCAGCCAGCCAAAACACTCTGGAGGACTGCAAAGAAGCCTTCCTTCCCCATTACACCAGGGTAAGGGCAGCTGAGGCAGCAGAGCAGGGAGTTGGGGTGTGGTCAGGAGTGGCTGGCCTTAAAAGTCACTCCACTACCACCACCACCACAGGAACACCTACCAGGGACCAGGAATGATCTTGGAGCAGGAATTGAGGTTGTGTGGGGGAAAGGAAGGTATGGCGGCAACGGAGTGAAGAATTGTTACAAAAGAAGGTGGGATCGATGTTTAATATCTATCCCACCTTCAGTTTACTCTGTTTCCCAGAATAAATTGGAGAGCGCACCAAGCATTCCACAGACCCTTACTCTGCTCCTTTGCAATGCCAGGTCGGTTAAAAACAAGACACATATTATCCATGACCTTTTATTGGATGAGGCTGCCGACCTGGCATGCTTTACGGAGACCTGGCTGGGAGAGGCCAGTGCTGCGACTTGGGCGCAGGCACTCCCGGCCGGGTACTCAGTTAGTGAGCAGGTAAGGAAAAGTGGGCGGGGGGGCGGAGTGGCTCTGGTTCATAAAAACAATCTAACCTTGACCAGGAAGCCTATCCGGAACACAGTCCACATCGAGTGTATGTACCTAAGCCTGAGGTCCAGGGATAGCTTAGGGATTCTGTTAGTATACCGGCCACCCCGTTGTCTAACAGACTCCCTAACCGAGCTACCACAGCTGGTCTCAGAGTTGCTGCTGGAGTTGCACAAACTTTTAGTTCTTGGTGACTTCAACATCTCATTGAAGACCAGCTTGCAAAATGTAACTGGAGGAGCTTGGGAGTTCATGGAATCCATGACAAACATGGCCCTATCCCAATTGGTTGTAAGGCCTACTCACTGTGCAGGTCATACCCTTGATGCGGCCTTTAGTACGGAACAGGAATATCCGTGGGCGGAGGTTATTAAAACCTCCGCATTGTTATGGATGGATCATTTCCTGGTCAAGATGGAGCTAAGAGCCACTGTCTGCCCCACTGGGGGTGGCGGACCTATTAGAATGGTCCACCCTCAGAGGCTAATGGAACCAATTGGATTCCAGAAAGCCTCTGAGGGTTTAATGGTTGGTAATGCCAGTGATTCTGTTGAAGCTTTGGTCAATACTTGGAACAGCGACCTCACTAAGGCTATTGACACAATCACTCCCAAATGTCCTTTCCAGCCTGCTCCTAACCTAAATTCAGAGGAGCTTAGGAAGATGAAGTGGGCTGGACAACGACTAGCACACACCTGGCAGAAGACTTGACTCTTATCCAACAAGACTCGTCATAGGAATTTCCTTGATTCTTATCGAGAGGTGATACGTGCAGCGCAGAAGTCTTTCTCCTCTGCACGTATTGCGTCTGTAGAGTCCCGTCCAGCAGAACTGTTTAGGGTGGTGGGGGAGCTGACGCAGATTCCACCTGCACAGAACCCCCTACTCAACCCGACAATGGCCTGCTGTGACGCATTTAACATCCACTTTGCAGATAAAATCTCTCAGATAAGAGCTGCCTTAGATGCCAGTGTTATGACAGAATCTATAGACGAGGTGTCCAGCAACTCCGTTGATGAAATTTTATTGGATCAGCTTCAATCTGTGAATACCGATGACGTGGACAAGCTCCTTGGTAGAGTGAGGAAGATGACCCGTCCCCTCGATCCCTGTCCATCTTGGCTGGCCACCCAAGGGGGTGACGCATTCAGAGTACTCCTTAGGTATATTATCAATGCGTCCTTCAGGGAGGGGTCCGTTCCACCATGTCTGAAGGAGGCGGCGGTGAAGCCGCTACTGAAAAAGCCTTCCCTGGACCCCTTGGACAGGAACAACTATAGACCAGTCTCCTTGCTGCCTTTTTTAAGCAAGGTGATTGAGAGGGCGGTTGCTTCCCAACTCCAAGCTGTCTTGGATGAAACCGGTTATCTAGATCCATTTCAAGCTGGCTTTAGGATGGGATATGGAGTGGAGACTGCCATGGTTGCTCTGGCTGATGACCTCCACTTGGGTATCGACAGGGGTAGTATGACCCTGTTGGTGCTCTTGGACCTCTCAGCTGCCTTCGATACAATAGACCATTCCATCCTCTTGGATCGCCTGAGAGGTTTAGGAATTGGAGGCACTGCCTTGCAGTGGTTCTGTTCCTTCCTCTCGGGCAGATCCCAGAGGGTAAGGCTCGGGTACAGTTGCTTTACCAGAATAGAGCTTAACTGTGGCGTTCCTCAGGGTGCCATCTTGTCCCAGATGCTATTTAATATCTATATGAAGCAGCTGGGAGAGATAATTCGGAGGCATGGAGTCCAGTGTCATCAGTATGCTGATGACACCCAGATATACTTCTCCATGTCTCGGTCGTCAGCTTCGACTTCAGATGGCATCTCTCTTCTCAATGATTGTCTTAAAGCAGTAATGGACTGGATGAGGAAAAACAAATTGAGACTGAATCCAGACAAAACGGAGGTACTAACTGTTATGGGCCCGAAACCAGGTCTGGGAATACAACTTCCAATCCCAGATGGAACTACACTCTCCTCCAAGGACTGTGTTCACAGTCTGGGGGTGCTCCTGGACCCGTCGCTCCAGATGTCTAATCAGGTAAATGTGATGGTCAGGAGTGTCTGTTATCAACTTTGGCTGATATGCCAACTGCGCCCCTTCCTGGAAACCAGGGACCTTGAAACTGTGGTACATGCACTGGTAACCTCCCATCTCAATTTCTGTAATGCGCTCTACATGGGGCTGCCCTTGTGCTTGACTCGGAAACTTCAACTTGGTCAACTAGTTCAGAGCATGGCAGCCAGGTTGATTTCTGGTGTTTCCAGAAGAGAGCACATAACACCTGTGCTAAAAGCTCTCCACTGACTGCCTATTAGTTTCCAGGCACAGAACAAGGTGTTGGTTATGACATTTAATGCCCTACATGGCTTGAGTCCAACTTACCTCCGGGATCACCTCCTCCTGTATGACCCTCTCCGCGCACTTCTGTCCTCTGGGAGAAACCTGTTACAACCTATGAAAACAAGGCTGTCGGTGACCTCCCTGAGGGCCTTCTCTGCTGCCGATCCCAGATTATGGAATGGCCTGTCGGATGAGATCCGTCTTATTACCACCTTAGATAGTTTTTTTAAAAGCTGTCCAGATGGATCTTTTCCAGCTGTCCTTTCCCTCTGAGTTGCAATTGGATTTTTTCTAATTATTTTGTGTTTTATTTTTTTTCTAATTTAATATATTTTTAATTACTGCATATTTTTAATCCTTTATAATTTAATATTATTTTAAGGGGTGCGTGGGCTAGGGTACTGTAATTATGGATTTTTTATACTGTAAGCCGCCCCGATTGCATTGCAGATGATGATGATGATGATATATTATTATTATTATTATTATTATTATTGCCTTCCCCTGAGGATCTTAAAATTCTGGCAGGTTCATATCAGGAGATACAGTCTTTCAAACAGTTTGGACCCAAGCTGTATAGGGATTTCTCGGTCATGACCAGCACCATCGACCATGGTATCTTTCTGGGTTTTCCAGCCAATATGGGACTTGAAGGCACTTGGGGGGATTTTTTGCCCCCCTTTTTCCATAATGTGGGATCCCATTGTGACAAAAGGTATTCTCCTTAAATTCTATGAGGAGTATTTTTGACCTATAGACAAGCCCTAGAAAATAACATCCAAGCCATCCTTACCAGATTGACTTCTTATATTATAACAGAGCTATGAGTTTACTTTTTTTTAGAAGTAATTAAATCTATATATTTTCTTCCAAAATAGTACTTAGGGCCATGTATTGCTATAATATCAGGGTGGGGGAAAACTATACACTTGCATTTTTTAGAGAAGTATTAGTACATTTGTCTAGCAAGTAGGCAGGATGAATCCAACTAAGGCCCATTTTAGAACCTATTTTGCAGGATTGAGTAACAGTGTCTCTATTACACTGTTTCCCAAACTTTGTTCCTCCAGATGTTGTGGACTTCATCTTCCAGAATTCCTAAATGTTTGCCAAGGTGGCTAGGGACTCTTGCAGATGAAGTCCACAACATCTGGAGGAACAAAGTTTGGGAATAACTGCTCTATTTTATCAGCTCAATCTCATCCAGCACAGGTGTTCTGGGGAGTTAAAGGACTATTATATCCTAGACCTCATACTGCTGAGGAGGAGCCCTCAAAAAAGCATTTGATGAATTTGATAAATACTGTGCAAAGAAAATTGCTTGAATTCATTCTAACTTGGATTCCACATTGAAAGTAGAGTCTGGGGCACATACTTGTCCAGTTTTGATGGATGAGTTTCAGGTTGTTCAATATGATGCTGTGGGCAGGTTGCTTGGAGAGGTGAGTCCAACCACTTGTCTATTAGACCCATATCTATCCTGGCTAATTAAAGCTGCCAAAGGAGGATTGGCCAGTTTGGTGTTGGAGGTTGTAAATACTTCTTTGAAAGAAGGCTATGTTCCAACCTCTATAAAAGAAGCAATTATAAGACCTTTATTAAAAAAAAAAAAAACCTTCATTGGAACCCCCACACACACCTTCTCAGGTAAATTTTGGACAGTCTCTAATCTCCCATTTCTAAGTAAGGTCCTAGAATGAGTGGTGGCAACACAACTACAGGCTTTATTGGATGAAACAGATTACCTGGACACATTCCAATATGTGTTCAGGCCTGGTCATGGGACAGAAACAGCCTTGATTGCCTTGGTCGTTGACCTACACTGGGCGTTGGACCGTGGAACTGAATCCTTATTGGTTTTCCTAGATCATTCAGTGGGATTTGATACCATCAACCATGGTATCTTTCTGGGTTATCTGGCTGATATGGGACTTGGGAGCATTGCTTTGCTGTGTTTTTGGTCTTCTTTGGCTGAACATTCCCAGAGGTTGGTGCTGGGGCACTGTTATTCAGCCTTTTGGCCATTAGCCTGTGGAGTTCCATAGGGGTCAATACTGTCCTCTATCTACATGAAGCTGCTGGGAGAGGTCATCCAGTGCTTTGGGTTGGGTGTCATGGGGAATCCAGACAAGATGGAAACACTGCTGGTCAGTGGGAAAACCAACCTGGGACTGGGATCACAGCCTGATCTGGATGGTGCTGCTTTCACTCTGAAAGATGAGATTCATATCTTGGAGATGCTCTGGGTCCAGAGATGTTCCTGGAAAGCCAGTTTGCCACAGTGGCCAGGAGCATCTTTGCCCTACTTCAGCTGGTGCATCCACTGAACTCTTTCTTGGGAAGGCAGATCTTGTTACAGTGGTTCATGCTATGGCTACCTCTCAGTTAGACTAATGTAATGCATAATATGTGGGGCTGCCCTGGAAAAGTGTTCAGACGCTGTAGTCAATGCAAAATGTGGTGGCCAGACTGATGTTAGGTGTGCATTTTAGACACCATCTAACACCAGTCCTGCAAGAACTACACTGGCTTCCAATTTGCTTCCAAGGTCAATTCAAGCTGCTGGTGTTGACTTACAAAGCTCTTAAAAGACTCAGGGCCAGGATATCTGAAAGAATTCCTCTTTCCATATAAGCCTACTCAAAATTTGAGATCTTCAGAGGATGCCCTGCTGTGTGTCCCAACAGGTCATGAAGTTAGGTTGGTGGGTACACGTAACAGGGCTTTCTCTGTAGCAGCACCTCAACTGTGGAACTCCCTACCCAAGGAAGTTAGGCTGGCCCCATCTCTTTTAAGTTTCTTGTGGACAGCCAAAAGAGTGCTATTACAGAAAGCATTCAGTGTTTGAAATTGCTGTTTTAACTGTTCAAAACTGGATTCTAGGACTGTTTTTAGACTGGTTTTAGGAGTTTTTAAAAAGCATTTTAATGTGTTTTAAAAAATATTTTCATCATGTATTATTTTAATTGGTCTTCATTTATTCATCACCTCAGGAGCCCTTTGTGGGCTGGGAGCCCATAGAGAAATGCTTTCAATAAATAAATATAACATAGTAGCATTACATTTAATAGATTTAAATTCTTACATAGGCTGATGACACACTGCAGGCATAATGCAGTTTGACACTGCTTTAACAAACATGGCTCTATCCTATGGAATCCTGGGATTTGTATTTTGCTGTGGCACCAGAGCTCTCTGACAGAGAAGGCTAAATAGCTCACAAAACTACAAATACCAGAATTCCATAGCATTGAGCCACAGCAGTTAAAGCAGTGCCATACTGTATTATTTCTATAGTGTGCCAGCAGCCATAAAATGAAATCATAAGGAGTATACAGACGTAAAGACAAGCATATCAATATTGATGGCAACTAACTGATAGTGTAGTCCTAAATGCTGATGTTCCATAGAGGAGGGAGTTAAGATTTTTAAAATGTACGCTTTCACATTATTCCATTTTAAAAATAACAAGAACAATGATTCCACTTTAACTGCCATGGCTGTATCCTATGGAACCCTGAGGTTTGCAGTTTGGTCAGAGGCATCAGTGGAGCTCTCTGGTGGAGAATTCTAAATGCCTCTCCCTATACTGCAAATCCCAGGATTCCATAGGATGTTGCCTTGGAAGTTAAATTGGAGTAATAAAGCTATATTTGTTTAGCATGAAAGGGCCACCGAAAAAGCACGGGAACACCAGGGGAGGAGGGCTGTTGATGCCCCCATAAAGAGATTTTCCCCCTCCACTCACTGAAAGTTTTGGAGGAGAAAGGCTACTGCCAACAGTACTTCTAATAACAGGAGTTGGTGTGAGAATCTGAATAGGGTATTCCAGAATGCTACACTAGCCTAGAGCTGATGTATCTAAACCCCACTCCATCAGAGGTTTGCTTGTGCATACTTTACAGTTGTATACATTTTAGCCATTAACACATTTAAAATGTAAGTGTGTGCACATGAAGCATACTGCAAGCCTCACAAATCTTCAGATTTCTGAGACAGGGTGCTGTGTGTTTTGCACTGAATTTTAGCTGCTGCAAAAGTCACTTCAGCAAGAATATCAAAACCACCAAACTTCTTTCCCACCCTTATTCAACCTCATTGAGGATTGCTGTGCTCAGCGGCACTTAAAAAGTATTAAACAAATCCAGGGAAGATAAGTTCATGGACAGCTGATCGTATGACAACATGGAGCTTACATGTTCAAAGGTAGCATAACTCTGGATGTCCAATGCCAGAGTTAAACAACAGAATTATCAGACAGGACTGAAATTCTTTACTAATTTTATTCTTGAAGGAAGCAATAATTCATTTTAGCAATTTTCTTTCCACTGGGGAAAAAAAAACTTTGAAAACTGCATAGTATCTGTGCAGGAAACATCATTTTCTGCACAAAAATATTATTTTCTGCATATCAGTACTGTTTCCTGTGTGGAAAAATGCTGTAGTTAGGAACTTATTCTGCACAAAATCCATACATGGGGTTTTGGATTGAAAATATCATTTTCTGCACAGGTGACATAATTTTCTGCACAAAGAACAATATTTTTGTACAAAAATAATATTTTATGTGCACAATATTCTGTTTCATGTGTATAAAATGCTGTTTTCTGTGCAAAACAAGTATGTGTGAATTCTGCATAGAAAAAGATCCAAATCATGAAGATTCTCACCAGTCCAAGAATCTTCCCATCACAGTTTCTCAACACTATTTTTTCTCAATTATTTAAAGAAAATATTTTCCTATATTCTTTCCATCCCTATTAACCAACACCTTCAAATGCAAATCCAGAAGTACTTAGCTGGGCCAGTGCTGAAAACAGAATGCTTACTTAAATGGCCCTTAGTTGAAGTCCCCAAGGCAAGTGTTAGGAATGCCAGAAGTGTTTTTCAATGCTTTATAGTAGTCCTGCTGTCATATGGTCATAAATGAATATAATCTCTGGCAAGGTTGTTAGAAAGAGATTTAAAGGCCTGGGTGTATAATATATCCCCTTTCTGCCAAACAACCCCAGTTTTCACCTTGTATAAGTGATTTAATGCTTTGTGATTTGCACTCAAGCCTCCAAAGTAGCCCCATTGTAATCAGTTAGAGAATCACAAAATACTATAAGTTAACCTTCAGTGGCTCTCATGAAGCAAACAGAATCTCCTTTGCAGTATTCAGCCTGCGCTTTACCCCAAATACTAAAGACTTTACAGTACTTCTCCTTCTTCAACTCTGCCCTGTTTGGGGATTAGGAGTGTTTATATATATACATATATATAAATATATATGTATATGTATATATATATGTATATATATATTGAAATAAGACCATTCTACTGAAAAATACACCTGACCACAAAAGGCCATAACAATAACACACACACACACAAATGTTTTCCTCTTTTCTTACTAATACCAAAAAAAAAAAAAAAAAAAAAACCTATCCTAACACTATCTGGCTCCCCACCGTGCGGCAGACCCGTTATGGAAAGGGGAGCTGCCTTTGCCGCTGTACCTGTGGTTTGAGACCCCTCCCATCTGGGTCGTAGGTGCTGTCGCCTGCGGCGGGAAATGAGGGGTGGGGCCAGAGGCTATAATAAGCCCTGCCGCCCCTCATCTCCTCCTCATTGGTATCTGCGATCATTGACCTACCCTCCCGCTGCTTGAATAGTGTGATAATTGGTTGCTTCAGGGCCGGGTAGGAATTTTTCCCCCTTTTCTCCGGGTTTTTTTTCGCCTACCCCACAGTAGGAGGGCGGCATTTGGGAAATTGGCTCAGGGTGGTGTCTAAATAGGTTAATTCCCTCTTACTGAGGCGGGGAACAGGGAGGCATAACTTTGGTGGGCACCTTGGCACCGATTTTGGTGAAGGTAGGGTCTCTGGAAGGGCCACTTTGGGTCATGGGGCCTAAGGGGACAGAAGGAGACCCGCCTTGGGGGTGGCCTAAAGGACAATCCTTCATCCCAATCCATGGGGATTGGGTGAGGGACTTTTGGTTGACCTTCCAGATGTTGGCCAGGTGGTGAGCAACCACGGGCAACTAGGGTTCCTCTCCAGGACCCAGGTGTTCGCCCGGGAAGGCTGAGGGGTGTTGTCCAGCATAGACCTACTGCCTCAGCTGGTCCCTCACCAGGTTGCCTCCCCCTGCTGAAGATCTTAGAGGGAAATTAAATAGGTTAATTTCAATAAAAAATATTTTATTTCACCCCAACTTTATGTGTGTGGTCTCTTTATTCCGCAATCGGCCGGCAAATACATTTTTCCTCCTAATCTAATCTTAATCTTTTGTCCATGAAATACTCAATTGGGCTAGTCTGGTGTTTTAGATCTCTCTCTCTCTCTCTCTGGCTTTTCTTCGCAAATGAAGATTCAGGAAGGACTCATCCCGTGCTTTCTGCAAGCGCGCTGATGACTAAAAAGGCCAATCCGAGATAAACAAGTCCGGTTGCAGAAAGCACAGCAGAAGGTCTCCTTGGGTGATGTTTTTGGGTTGTGATTCTTTCTGCATTGTCGTTTCTCTTCAAGACTTTTTCGTCGTGAGTTCTCAAATAAGGCTGCAGCATTGTGGATAGTGCGTCTCCATGCCTCCCGATGTGAGGCCAGGGCGGACCACTGTTGGTGATCAATTTGGCCGAGCCTAAGATGTTGTTTCAGGGAGTCTTTGTATCGCTTTTTTGGAGCGCCCCTCTTACGCTGACCCGTGGCGAGTTCACCGTAGAGTAGTTTTTTTGGGAGGTGATGGTCCTCCATCCTAGAAACGTGCCCTGCCCAGCGCAGCTGTGTTCTCAATATCATGGCCTCAATGCTGGTGATCCCTCCTTGCTCAAGGACAGCAACATTTGTCACATAGTCAGTCCAGTGTATATTTAGGATTGTGGTAGACAGCGCTGATGAAAGCGCTCGAGGAGTCGTAGGTGGTGGCGATAGGTGACCCATGTTTCAGATCCATAAAGGAGGATAGACAGTACGATGGCTCTATACACACTGATTTTTGTGCTTTGCCTCAGGTGTTTATTGCTCCAGACTCTTTTGTGAAGTCTTCCAAATGCACTATATGCCTTTGCTAATCTGTGATCGATCTCTTTGTCAATCTTGGCATCTGAGGAGATGATGCTTCCCAGGTAGGTGAACTGCTGAACGGACTTGAGCACGGATTTGCTGATAGTAGTCTGACAAATCTCGTTTGGCCTGACATTTTTGCAAACACGGGTTAACGTAAATCTGCTCCACTATTTTCCTGTACAAAACTCTCTTGATGCTCTGACCTTGCCTGTCTCCCCCCTTCAACTCCTCAGCATGAATTTTATATTTCTTTACGTAAAAAACAAAGTCTCTCAAATAATCTGGTGTTTTCAATTTCTCAGGCAAAGAAAACCTAAAATTTATTGAGCCTTCCTCTCACCAGGTCTTTCCCCATCTAGTCCCCATCCAGCACTCACAAAACAAAACTAGCCAAGCTTAAGGTTGAATCTGGCCCTTTTGCAACAGAGAAACTTTCCCAAAATTTTGGGCAGAAAAGATGGCGATGAACTTAGGTCCCAGGGCTGGGAAGTCCAGGCTCCTTTGCTCTACCTGCCCATAAACCACTGTTCTCGTCAGGGGAAATGCAGCCATTCCCCAAAGGAACTTGAAGAGAACCTGATTGGCTTCTTTAATCACTGAATCCAGAGGTGGGAAAACGGCTGCCAAGTTGGCTGCCACTGGAAGCAGGTAGGTAGTTACAAAAGTGGCTCTCTGGTAAATGATCAGTGTCCATCTCTGCCAGAGGGCCACCCTCTCCTTCACTTTTTCCAACCAGTGATACCAATTTTCTCTCCATTTGGTGTTACTTGCTCCTGACAAGTTTACACCCAGATACTTTGTCAGAAGTTAATTTGCTCTTGTGAGTTATAGTCAAATTGCATGTTATGCTAAATGCTTGTAGGCTAAGCAACTAAGGAAGAATAGATCCACCTATTTTTGATCAATGTCAGTTTTGCTTGTTTGTTATAAGCCCATTCTGTCCTGCTCCTTCATCAGTGTATAATAATTATTACTATTTTTTTAAAGATGGGTGATTATTTTTAACATTTTCTTATGAAACACAGTTTCTCTACACATTTCATCCCAAAACACATCTAAAATAAACATTGTAGGTGTTCTGAGTCCTGATCTTTCTCTTGGAGAAGGGTGATGAGCATAGTACTCTGAATATGGCTTTAAAACTGCTTTAAAATACAGAGCAAACAAAATCCTCAAGCAACTGCATATGTTTTATCTTTGTTTAATTATTGGTGATAGGGAATTTTAATTGGAGGGGCAGTCCTTTCCTCCACAGCTGCAGTCCTGATGAAAATAACTCCCTCCCTCCCCCTTCTCTCTCACACAGAGGGAGATATAACAATGAGGCTACAAGGAAAAAAATGGTGCTAATGGCATCCAAAAGCAATTAGCACCAATTGGACCTTTTTTTCCTAAACCACAGAGCCAAATCAAGAAGAGATGTAATTATTATCAGGATCAGGTCTGGCAAGAAAAGGGTTAAACCTAATTTCTCTATGAGTCTGATGAAAAACTAAGACTTAAACACACACACATAAAACAGGAGGCTACTTCCGTACCCATCATAATCACTGACTAATTGCAGTATCTTTTGCTACATTATTTATAATACAGTAGTTAAAATACAATTGTTCTGTGTTCTTTTATTAGCCATTTGGTTTTTTTTGTTTTGTTTTTTTTTGTAAATGTCATATTGTCTATAGCCTGAATTAATCTTATCTATAATACACAGCCTGGAAGCCATTCCCCATGTGGTTTGTAGACAGAAACAGAACAGGGCATAAATCCAATTGTCAGCCTCGACTAGAGTAGCTTCACTCTAGATCAACTAGACTAGTATCAATGGGATTTGTTGGACTACAACTCCTAGACCTCATCTACATGGATAAGAACAAGCTGGCTTCCTGCCAGCATATTCTGGCCCTGGATCAGGCCCGTTGCTCCCCCATTACCTGCATGAAACAGGCAGGAGTCTACATGGACATGGTGGCCTGTCTCTGCAGCTGCCGCAGCTGTCATCCACATTGCAGTCACTGAAGTCAGGAAGGGGGCTCGCAGCACATAATCAAGGGACCCTGCTTGTGACCAGCCTTTGTCACATGCTGCAGGCCTGCTTCCTGGCTTTGGAGAGTGCAGGATGCATGGCAGCAGCAACAGCTATAGAAACAGGCTGGTGTGGTGGTATGGCCTCCTGCGGTCCTGTCAGGCCTGATCTGTTTTTTTTTCCCCCCAGAATGAGGTGGTTTTTCCCAGGTATTTTGCTGAAATGGTTTAATGGGCCTTGCCCCATCTTTCTCCCTATCTTTGCCCCATGAGGACTGCCTGGGAGCAAAACAAGGCAAAAGCCCTGCATCTTGTGGACTGCAGGGCTCTAAAATGGGGGCAAGCCCAGGTAAACAGCTCAACTATACAAACCCCTAAAATACCTAGCCAGCCAGCATACATGATGGTAAGAAATGCTGGGAGTTACAGTTCAACAACGTCTGGAGGACCATACAATTCCACCCATGATTTAGATTTTCCCCTCCCTAATCCCAATCCCAGATCTTCATATCTTGACAATAGCCCTGTAACTAATACTATCTGCAAAGCAGTCAGGCTTCATAATTTATATCCATGATTGGCCAGTGTATACAGTTTGAAGAATGAAATTATACAGTTTGTAGGGAAGAGGACTGTAAAGAATACTCACAAATATCCCTTCATGTATAAAGGATCTCTTAAAACATTGTGGGATCCTGTTGGAAAAAAGATTGTCAACTGCTGGGAGGTTTCCCCCCCGCCCCAATTCAAGACTTCTTTCTGGAAAAAAAAACATCTGCACAGAAAACTTACTGTTGCATGTAAACATTTGATTTTTTCTGGAAAACATCATAGCTTGTGTACAATACACGGTTTTCTGTGTATTGGTATAGATTATTTATTTATTTATTTTTTCACAAGCATTTTTTTTAATATATATTCACATAAAGTCCCAAAATGCCAAAAAAAAAATATGCAAAAACTCTTGCAATCTCACCCACTAGGGAGGAAAGTTTGAAATGATTCATGTTTCCATGTGAGAGGAAAATAGATGAAGATTTACATCCCTATTGGGGAAGTTAGAACATCATTAAAAAGACATGAACTTTCTACTGCTTTTGTTTGACTACAGTCTCATTCCTCCATGCAGTGTTTTGCTACATAATAAAAGTAGCTACACAGCAACATAATGAATTCTGCCCCTCCCCAATCCTCACTTACCACTGGGGGAATATGTAGGCATCATGAATATGAAGCAATCACTAATGCTTAGCTCTCAGTTATGCATTTGTAACTGGTATAGAAAGATGGTGTAGTGGTTTGACCGTTGGACTTGTACATCTCTGGAGACTAGTGTTCAAATCCCTGGTCGCCCATGGAAACCCATTGGGTGACCTTGGGCAAGTCACACTCTCCCAGCCTCAGAGGAAGTAAAGGGCAAGCCCCCTCTGAACAAACCTTGCCAAGAAAACCCCATGATAGGTTTCCATAAGTCAGAAACAACTTGAAGGCACACAAGAACCAATTGTCATAGAGGATTCTGGCCTATGTTTGTATCCAGGTGGATTGCAACTGGTTTAAACCACCCAGCTTCCATTCCTAGTCACAATAAACTTTAAGTTCTCTTAGCCATTTCTTAAAAAAAAAAAAAAAACCTCTGTTAATTTTATACTGTTTTGATATTTGAGCTCCTGCTGCAGCTGTTAGTTCTTTTCAATTTTATCTCAGGTATATACTCTATGTATGCTTATAAGCATCTTTGTGTCAGTTTAGTTTGGAATTTCAGATATTAAAAGCTTGGAAAATTTACCTTTATGGACTAGAACTCCAAGAATCACCCAACCAGCTTGACCACTGGATATAAATATTACAGAAAAAATATTGGATGTTAGTGGGTATACTGGATACTCACTAAATTGGTGAGTCTACTCTAGTTGGGACTAACAGTAAGATGTAGGCTATTAAATAAAAGATGGCTTTGCTTCCCATCTCCTACCCTCTTCCATTCTCTTTTTCACTAGCAGAGTTTAGCTTAATCTTCCCAATGGGGTTCATTCCTCATATATTGCACTACCAATCTCATCTTCCCCAGCCAGTTGTGGGCATTAGGAGAGGAAAGTTGCTTTGGACCACAAACTGGTTTCCATAAGGAACTAGTTTTTTTTTTAAAAAAAAAACAAAACTTATGAAACAATATGTCACATTCATATTGGTGTAAACCTATTACAGTTTTCCCTCCCCCCCATATCTGCAGAACTAATACCTGCAATTTCAGTTATCTGAAGGACACAAAATAGGGGACATATACCATTGGGTTGCTCTGAAAAATGCCTAGAGAAGCATTGTCTCTAGGAAATGTATGTCCTTGTTGGGCCTTGAGTGCAGGGCCTAGCAAAAGATTGGTTAAGGCTGCATTTGACACACTAGGCCCTGTTTCCCTTTAGTAGAATGGGTCAAGGAGAGGTTTCTCTCCACAGCTGGAGGTGGTGCGAGGGAATGAGAACATCATCTCACAGCCAAGGAGACACCCTGGCACCTGGCATGATAATTAGCATGAGAAAATCTCCCTTTGTTAATTGGGTTGAGAAAGTTTTCTTTTTACCCACTATGTTTGCAAAGCTTCAATGAGAGAAACACATATAAGGTGAGGGCCAGACACAGGGCTTTGCCTCACAGCAGTGTGCAACTCTGCGGAGCCAGTTTGTATCTTTCTGCTTTGTCTGATTGATGAGAATATGCCTGTTTGCTTTTCTGTCTTCTGCCTGGGAGGCTCTGCCAGTGCACCAGTCCCCCAATGCAACTCTATGGTATGTTTTTACAGGAAGTCCTTTATTTTAGTAGGGTTTGCTATTATCCACAGTTTCACTTATACACAGTAAGTCCAGGAATGTAGCCCCTGCAGATACGGGGACTGTATTATCATTTACTTAAAAGGGGGGAATCTGTATTTGCTAATGTTATGGCAAAAAGGCATGGTCATGAACATTAGCATGACACTGGTATCTTTTTTAAAAAAAGAATTGTACAAATTCATGGCATTTAAACCTATCTATGGACATTTTCAGATAGCGTTTTTTCATGCCTACAGCGGGAGGAGCTTCCGGGAGAGGGACGGCGCTCTTGCGCAGCAGGGGGTCATTTTTGGATGCCGCCGTCCCTCTCCCAAAATCATCCATGACACTTCTGTGAAGCTTCGGAAGCCGCAGCGCCATATTTTATTCACGGGCAACCTCCGTGATTAAAATATGGCTCTGCAGCTTTCAAAGCTTCACGGAAGTGACATGGATGATTTCAGGAGAGGGACGTCGGCGTCCGAAAACGACCCCCTGCCATGCAAGAGCGCCGTCTCTCTCCCGGAAGCTCCTCCCGTGGTAGGCACGAAAAAACGCTGTCTGAAAATGTCCTATGTCAATTAAGCAGTGGCGCAAACAATATGTATGAAACTTCTCGTGGTCAATGAGATATTGCTTTTCTCCACGAGAGCTCTTAGTTCTCAATGAGAATAGAAATGAGATGAGTGCTTTTTTTTTCTGATGAAAATATTTTCCATATTTTTCATAATAATGTCTCTGTACAAACTAGTATCTATTCCCACTGTGAAGCAAAGCACATACATATTTTAAGAACAGAAGGATCGGCTGATTGATTGAAAAGATGCAAATAACCTATCCAATGTCCTATTGCTAAAAATCAATGCTACAAGCATCGTACTTTTGCATAGCCTTTGTAGTTTTGCACAACTGCACTTTGTTCAGTTACACCATTTGCATAAAAAACATTGGTGCAGATACAGCCATTTATGTTGGTAAGGGCAGGAGACATCTTAGCATCCCATAGGCAAGGTGAAGAATGTGTGCAGCTTCTCACTCTCAAACCCAAGAAAAAGACAAGCAATAATTTGTATCTCTACACTAATCATCATGGACAAATTGACATTTTAAATTCAGAGAGCAGAGTACTGCTTGATTGCCACCTGGTGCGGGTTGTGGCCAGAAGAAAACAAGGGGAGGCCTAATGCCTTCTTGCTCTGCTTTGGGAGTTTCCAGGAGGCATCTTGGTGAAATACAAAATACTGGACCAAATGGTCCCATGTTCTGATGCAGCATCAGCTTTCATGAGTGCGTCTACACTGTAGAATTAAGGTCTGACACCACTTTTAACAGCCATGGCTCCATCCTACATAATCCTGGGGTTTGTAGTTTTGTGAGGCACTGTCATATACCAGCTTCTTTGGACTCAGTAACCAGCAGCTTCAGAGTTAAACAGAAAGCTTTATTGCTACAGCAGTCTAAAGAGTGAACTATACAAAATTGTTACTTGGAATTAAGTTCATAGGAAAAGGAGTAAAATCAAAAAGTATTTACAATCATCCAATTCCGGTGGGCAATTTTCCCATCATCCACATTCTCTGTGCTCACCCAGCCTGGGCTCCATCCATTGCTTCCCATAGTCCCTGCAGGTGCAAGGCCAGCCAGCCCATTTCCAGCCAGGCACCATGTTATGGTGTTAGAGAATGCAAAACATTAAACAGTCATTGGTTTTTCGTGGTTTTTTTTGTTTTGTTTTTTTTTTTGTTTTTTTTGTTTGTTTGTTTGTTTTGGTGGGCTGTGAGGCCGTCCATGTTCTGGAAGTTTTTCCCTGATGTTTCACCTCATCTGTAGCTGGCATATTCAAAGAATGATTGTGTATGGGTATGGGGGGTTTATATACTATGAGTTCCTGTTGTAGCCAAACATATACTAATTCTCTTTGCATATCCTCCCACCCTAGGAACTAGCCATTCAATACACAAATCTACATATCCTCTCCAACAAGGACTCATAGTATATAAACCCCCCACACCCCTACACAACCAATCTCTGAAGATGCCAGCCACAGATGCAGGTGAAACATCAGGGGAAAAAAAAAACTCTTCCAGAACACGGCCTCATAGCCCAGAAAAAAACCACACACACACGAAAAACCTATGAATGCCGGCTGTGAAAGCCTTCGACTTCACATTAAACAGTCAAACATGAAAGTACCCAATAACTTGATACAGACAACACTCTTGGCAGGGAGGTCACTTTTAGAAACAGAACTGGAAAGGCACCAGCACTATTTGGCAGAGCAGGCTAAAGCCCTTGTAAAACTACAAATCCCAGAATTCCATAGGATGGAGCAACAGCACTTAAAGTGGTGTCAAACTGCATTATTTCTACAGTGTAGCTGTGCCCCATGTTACACAACAAAGGATGTCTGAATATAAATTCCTTTAAACAAAGCCTACAAATAACCCAGGAAAAACAAAATCAAATATTCATGCTGGAAAAACAAATTTGGAGGTTGTATGAGGTTGCACTTTGTGGCATATTATTGGTAATAGAAGCCCTCCATCTCATGTAACTGGACTTCCAAGTGGGGAAAGACGAGAGTGACTAATGGAAGTATTAAAGCTGTAGGTGAATTCTAGAATTTGAACAGATGGCATTCAGTTCAGCTTCTACAGTGGATGTGTGAGAGTGAAATAAAATCAATTCTTTTATGGGAGGAAATCATAAATAGTGCTAAGTTTCACTTTCCTGCATGATCTTTCAAGCTGCACAGTAGGTAATTTGTCACTTTTGAGAGGTATGGGAACTGAAAAGTTAATTCTTCAAAAAAAAAAGGGGGGGGCAACCAAGCAGTGTAATTGACAAGGCTATGGAAGAAGGCTATTTGTCTAGCCTAACAAATATATCCTTTTGAGTTAAAAAGAGAACTGTCAAATCAAGTGGTTTGCACCAAAAAAAAATATTAAATGAAGACTAAGGTCTACAAAAAGGTCATAGAAATACTTTCGGGGGGGGGGTATGACACTGCACAGATATTGTTAATATGACTATTAATCTCCGCATCTTTCCAATAAGTTGAAATTTCATATACTGGACAAGCATAGGCTTCCACCACCGTATGCTGTTGTATATAAACATTGGATAATTATTCTTCCAGTTTAGATAAAATGTATAAATTGAGCAATGTGTGAACAAGGGAGCCAATACACCACAAATAGTAAAAGTAAGAAATTTGATATGTTTTGATGTGCTGGAAATATATTTGATAGGGAAAGAAAGAAGTTACCTATATTTTGGATTATATTAGCAATTTCAGTTCACTGAAACAGCAATAAGGTTCACTATTCCTGCTTAACTTTTTCTGTGGCAGCACAGTGCCTGTAGGTCAGCCTAAGAATTTGCGGAAATGAACTGAATGAAATGTTCAATTGTCTGCATTAGCCCAATTCAATAGGTGCAGCTATTCCCAGTATGGATCATGTTGTTCCTGCCTGTCATGTAACTGTCAAAAGAGGAGGGAGTGGCAATGTCAGTTTTGCAACAAAAACATGCTAAAATATACTGAGATCTGAGAGCCAAACTAAAAGCCTGAGAACTCACGCTGAACAAGTTTTGAAGAGAAATGACAGTGCAGAAAGAATCACAACCCGGAAACATCACCCAAGGAGACCCTCTGCTGTGCTTTCTGCAACCAGACTTGTTTATCTCGGATTGGCCTTTTTAGTCATCAGCAGGCTCGCAGAAAGCACAGGATGAGTCCTTCTTGAATCTTCATTTGCGAAGAAGAGCCAGAGAGAGAGTTCTAGTTCTATCCCATTTTTCATCCCGTAAGCTTAAGATGGCATTCATAACCTTTCTTCTCCTCATTTTATCCTTACAACAGCCCTATGAAACAGATCTGGCAGAGAGAGAGAGAGAGAGAGAGACTTATCATACAACACTTTAACTGCTCTGGCTTCCTCCTGTGGAATTCTGGGGTTTGTAGTTTAGCGAGTCCTAAGAGCTTTCTGGCTGAGAATGCTAAATGCCCTTCCCTGAACTGCAAATCCCAGGATTCCACAGGAGGCAGCCACAGCAGTTCAAATGGAATAATAGTGCTATAACAGTGTATTGTGATAAGGTCCTCGAGTTTCCTGGTTGAGTGGAAACAAATGTGAATTGTTCCCAGGTCAGGAAATGCATTAGTGCACCACAGTGCCACTCATTACTTAAACTGCATGTGGCCCTTAACTCAATCAGGGCCATCATGTTTTAATTCTAGCTATATGAAATGTCTTTATCATTTGAAGCCTACAGTATGAAAATTAGCTTCTCAGATAACTGAAAACAATCAAAGATACCTAAACACACAATCTCATATCCAAATATAAATGGAATACTGTCAGGAATAGAAAAATATTGGAGAAAGATGGTATTAATGTATCAAGGCCAGTGGTATTTCCTTTTTCTTTGAATTCCATTTCCTTTAAAAAAAAAAGACATTTAAAAATAGTTTTGTAAAGTACTTACTTTAAAGTACTTACTTAAAAAAAAAGTAAGCAAGCATAGACAATGTTAAAACCTCTTCATTCCTGAAATGTTGAAAGCTCATTAAAAGCAACACAAAACAAAACAAAAAAACCTTGCTGATATCTGTCAAGATCCAATGAAGCTTCAGCAAACTGGCATATTTTGAATTAAAAAAATCTAAGACTTATTCAGACAGTTTTATTTAAATAAGTGAAAGAAGGTACCTTTAAGTCACCTGTTGACTTATGACAACCCCTGAATTTCATAGGATTTTCTTAGGCAAGGAATGGTTTGGCTTTTCCTTCCTCTGAAATGTAGCCTACACTACCTGTATTCCCTAGCACTTACCCACCTAAGTACTAACCAGTTGTAACCCTGCTTAGGTTCTGAAACCAGATTGGAACTGGTGACATCAGGGTATTTAGCTGTGCGTCTTTGTTTATTTGTTTTAAATACCTGTGCTATAGTGATGGAAAGAATATTAAAACATATTCAAGAGGAGTCAAAAATTCTTTTTGGGCATTAAGAAACTCGGACAAGAAAAACCCTGGACTGATAAGAATCTTCACAATTCAGGACTTATTCTGCATAAAATTCACACATGATTGATTTACACAAAAAACAACATTTTCTGTGCAGGAAACAGTATTCTCTACACAGATATTTCTGCACAGAAATCCTATTTGCTGCACTCACAAAAAAATGCTCTTGCCAATGTAGACAATGCTCTAATCAAGGACTTAGGAGATTTTCAGATGCCTCTTGCCCCGCAAGCAGCCTCCGGAGCAGTAACGAGGCTGCTGCGCGGCAAGGGGTCCATTTTGGATGACACCGTTTCTCTCTTGGCGTTGTCCGTGACTGTTGCAGCTAGCATTTGAGGCGGCCACGCTGTTTTTTACTCACGGACAACTTCCGTGAGTGAAAAACAGCGTGGCCGCCTCCAATGCTAGCCACAACAGTCACGGATGATGCTGAGAGAGAAACGGCGTCATCCAAAATGGACCCCTTGCCACGCAGCAGCCTCGTTACTGCTCCGGAGGATGCTTGCGTGGCAAGAGGCGTCTGAAAACCTCCTTATTCTGCACAAAATTCACATGAATTGCACAGAAAACAATGTTTTCTACACTGGAAACAGCTTTTTCTGTGCACAAAATAACATTTCTAGAAATATTGTTTTCTGTGCAGAAATTATTGTTTCCTATGCAGAAAATGCTTTTCTACACAAAACAACCATGTGCAAATTTTGCACAGAATAACCACTAAATTGTGAATAGGTTTCAAAAACTGTGTGGTTTTCAAAGACTTCTTTGTAGAAGGAAGAAAATTGCTAAAATTACTTGTTGCATTTTCTCCGAAAAGAAAATGAATAAGCAATCATGTCCCTACTGTGTGGACATATACATCTTATCACACTGTAATGAAAATTAGAACAACAATAGCATCTGAAGTTAAAATGTAGCATAAGCAAAGTTGAGTTACTGTGATCCCCAGATATAAGGAAATTGAGCACTGGGAGGAAGATACATCATAACTCTATCAATGGAACAGCCACCATATTCTGTTTTCCTAGGAGCTGTGGGAAAGGAACCACACAACCAAAAATGGCCTTAAAACAGATGTGCCTCCAATATGGCTGAAAACACCACAAACCATAATCTGTCATATTTTCATGCCATCCAAATTTGGAAGACAACAATGGACTCACAAAAGTGGGTAAATGGCCACAGCAAAACTCCCCCCCTTTACCATACATAAAAAATACAACAATGCAAGAACATCCTCAGTCCATCTACACAGTCCCACAACCACAGGTGTTCAAATTCTGTTTTACTCCTGACAAAAGCCATTTTGTGACATGTGCAAACAACAGTAGACACCAGTGGCTCACTGTACATGGGATGGATTCACAACGTGTGGAATGCCATATATGAGATTTCTAATACCAACTGGGGAAAGAGAGAAACACCCTCTCCCAGATTGGTTGTGTGGCATGGCTGCCCCCACCCCAAAAAACAGAAAAAAATAATTAGAATGTCAGAGGTATTCACTCCCAAGACTAGAAGCTACACCTAAGCTAAGGTAACTCCCTAACCACTCCAATATAGATGCCAGGAGTGCAAGGAAAAGGTGAGGAGTGGAATCCCGCACCAGACATAGCTAAGCCAACCATAAGGACCAATCACAATGTACCCTTAGAATGGCCAGCCAGTTCTGGAAATGACTTTACTTACTGAGAATTACTTGTTGGTCTGAATTTTTAATTCATGAAGAATTCAGGGGCCTTCCAAAGCTCACTTCACACAATAACAGCCTGATGGTGAGTTTTCTAGCATCTCTACATGGTAGTGGCCTCTGTAAGCACATTCTACACAACAGGACTCTTCAAAGCAATCCTTAGTAGTTGTGCATACTGCCTTGCACCCAAATCATATTTACCTCTGCCTAGTTTTATTTATATTAAATCTAGCTTGGAACCGTGAGGACGCCTTCTCTCTGAATTAATCTTCCTTTGCAAACAATTCTGAGCTGTGCCAGAATTCGATCATTGGATGAGGTCTGTTATTGTGTAGTTACGCAATGGCCTAAATGGTAAATGTCATGTTTTGCCCATGCATATTTATATATCTGACTATTCCTGAGGGTTTTATATGCAGCTGTTAAAATAAGAATAGGAGAGACAACAAAGCCCTTGCAGTGTTATCTTTCCATCTATACCTTTCTATTTATCTTTCTACACTGACACATGGATGTATGTAAGAGACATAATGAAAACTGCTGCCTGCTATGGCAAGCCATTGTTATATATGGCTGGAAAGCAGGCCTATAATGTTCTAAACCCCACCATACCAATTACTCATGAGAGTGACCTTGGCCAGAGCGTACACTCAGAAAGCTCAATTTCATCAACGATAAAATTTATTTGGCAATTTTACTTGTCTCAAAGGGATTATTTAATGTCTGTTCAAAGCTTTCAACTTTCAAAACAAATTCAAAATCCTGAGTATCATTGCAGATACATACCAATAAAGGTGTTAAGTAGGGAAGGGTTGTTTTTACAATTAGCCATTAACTTATACAAGTGGACCATAAAACTG
The DNA here is from genome assembly GCA_030847615.1 of Gambelia wislizenii. Taxonomy (NCBI): domain Eukaryota; kingdom Metazoa; phylum Chordata; class Lepidosauria; order Squamata; family Crotaphytidae; genus Gambelia; species Gambelia wislizenii. The sequence continues at coordinate 205,408,586 of JAUMIR010000001.1, forward strand.
AAATATCATCTCTGTGCATTGCCAGCACCTTATCAAAGAGACATAGAACTAGCCATAAATAATCCCTGGTGTTCTGTACAAGATGACAAGACCTATGTTGTCCTGAATTTACCTGTCGCATAGACTTTTTTTTTTCTGATTTGTTGTCATTGTTTGTAATGTCAAGTTTTCTGTAACACAAGAAATTAGAAGAGGAGAAATTGAGGTACTATATTAGCAACAACATTTCCGTAACAGCTAAGACAGAGTTGCTTTGGTTAATGTGAAGTATTTTAATATTCTAGGTTTTTTTTCATAATTTGCAGACTTTTTGTTTTGGAATAGTCCTATTGTTGTTGTTTTCAGCAAGCTATTTTAAAGACACGATGCAATCCTGTGCATTTTGTACTCCAAAAGGAATCTCACTGCCTTTATTGAGGCTTACTCACTAGTAAATGCAATTACTAGAGGCACCTTTAGAGGCGTAAACCACAATTTGCTGCATGTATACTTGAAAGTAAGTCCCACAAAGGTGATCCATGTCCCAGGAGATTATCAGATGCAGGCAAAAAGCCTGTGAGGATGATATCATCATACCACATGGTTTCGCACATGTCATCCTTGTGTGCTGCCTCCATACAGACTCTGTGCTGCCTGAGAGAATAAATGTTGCTTTTCATTGGCGGAAACTTCCGTCAATGAAAAGCAATGGCTTATTCTCCACTGCAGCACAGAGTCTGCACAGAGGCAGCACATGAGGATGAGGATGCCATGCAAAACTGGGACCCATTCCCAGTATAGTGATGTTGTCCTCACATGCTCCTGTTGGGCTTTTTGAAGTACAGTATCTGATACTCTCCCCAGTAAGTCCACATAGCATTGCAACCTTGGATTCTGAAGCCCTCAGGATTTCCTGAAGACTGCATACTCTGTTTCAAGGTGGAGCAAATCATGGCATCAGAGCTTATGTGTACAGATGCTAGCTAGCTGTTTGGGCTTGCGGGCCTCATGTCCTGGCCTGTCTTTTCTGGGGCACAAGGTGAGGGGTGGAATCTCAGGGTTACAGCACTAGCCTGGAAAGAAATTATCTATCTATCTTTGTGCTGCTGACCCCTACTGCTGTCATCTACTTTAATAATAATAATAATAATAATAATAATAGTTATTTATATACCGCCCTTTGGTAATTCCCCCCCTTTCTTCTGTTGTCTCACTTGCCTTTGTGCATGTGTGTTTTATCTGAATGACATGCACACAGCAATGGTGATTGATGCTACTGTATCATTCTTAATGAAATCACCAGCTCCTGTCCCCTGTAATATTGTCTGGGATGTCCCTAGGCTGCTTAACTGGAGCCCTTTCACACTACACAATTATAGTGTTATGATTCCACTTTAAGTGCCATGGCTGCAACCTATAGGATTTACAGTTGGGAGGGGAGTTAGAATTTGCCCCAAACTACAAATCCCAGAATTCTGCAGGAAGTTGTCATGACAGTTAAAATGAAATCATGGTGATACAATTTGTGTAGTGTGAAAGGGCCTCTAACAACTCTATGTGCAAGAAATAAGTGAAAGGTAGAAGAGACCAGTGGTACACTCATGGTTAAGTGGCAAAGATTTCTGCTCTTTAAAAGAGAAGGCAAAAGAGAGAGTGCAAGAGAAAAGAAATGGAAAAACAAACTCCAAGTCTTATCAGTGCAGCCTGGCCTTATCCTTTGGGACAGTCTCATTCTCTGATAGTGAGATGTGCCATGCCTTTCTGTTCCCACACCCTACTACTGCTAGGATGATGCAGTTATTCCTCTGTGTATTTAGGTGAACAGTACACTTAATAAGTCCAATTAGTATATGCAGCTCTCTGTATGTACATTCAGGGAGCTCTTCATCTGAAGGTTTTCTGATTGCTCTTAGATGTGTTTGTGAACATGATGGAGGGAGTACAATGTTGGTTAGAGGTGGTTGTAAATTTTGTTTCATTTTGGTTTATTTAAATCATCATTTACCCAAATTCACAAAAATCAAAAAGTGGGTGAAAATGAAACTGAATTTCCCATCCCTACTGGAGATGGCTGAAAAAAAGCATGTCCTTTTCTTCTGTCAAACATTACCGAAATTCACATTCAAATGTGAGTGAAAGTTAATCGAATAGCTTTGCCCATCTGCATCACCTCCCAAACTGTACACCTATTCATTAAATGTCTGCTTAGGGCTACAAGAAGAACAATGTGCATATCACAACACTGAGTTCTTTCTGATAATTAGCATTGTTAATGGATAATATGTCAGGTTCTCTTCCTCCCAGAAAATGTTTAAACCTTGAATTTTCTCTCTCCCAAATATGTGATTTGTAATTTTTGGTAATTTTTCAAAAATGAGCCAAAACAAAAATTTTGCATCCATCTGCACTAGACAAGTGGAGAGGACTATGCTATACTTGCCTGTCATGTAGGTGTTAAACATTAGAAGTCTCACAAGGAAACTGAGTAGAAGAGCCACACATATATGTCTTAACATGCAGGGGGTCGAAGCCAGTCTTTTAAAAGTTAAACACACAACACTCTGGGCTTTGTTGGATAATCTATCAGTTTGGGTTTCTTTTGCATTTGATTTTTAAAAAAATCTCCCCATTTATTTCCTTCTCGGATGTAAAGAAATGTGAAAATTTGGGGGGAAATAGTACAAAAATTGAAATGAAACAAAATTCTCCCACATTTCTATTTAGCATGTGTTGCTGTTCTCATTTACCATCTGGCTAACCTGGACTTATGGTAACCCTCTGAATGAGAGACCTGCAAGGTCATCAACTGGACTGCTCATGTCTTTCAAACTCAGAGTTATAGTGTTCTTGATTGAATCAACCCACCTGTAGTGTGGCTTCCCTCTTTTCCTACTCCCTTCCACTTTACCAAGCATTACTGTCTTTTCCAGTGACTCACTTTATCTCAGGATGTGTCCAAAGTATGACACCTCAGTTTGGTCATCTTTGCTTCTAGTGAGAGTTCAGGCTTGATTTGTTCTAAAACCCATTCATTTGTCTCGTCCAGTCCATGGTAACCATGGAGCATAGTACAGGAGGGAGTGGGGGGAAAGAAAGGAAAATGTAATTAACTCTAAGTGGCTAGGCTCAGCCCTTGTTCCTCACTGTGAAAAGAAGCTTACTTGCAAAACATCCTTTTTTTAAACTTCCCTCTAAATGCAGATCTAATGGGCTAGAGATATTGATATTATAAATGCAAATTAAAACTTGGTGGTTATTGCCTTCAGAGAGAATGCTATCTTTGCAAAGTGGAAGATCTTCAGCAAAGGGTGAGATCCAGATCTTTTCTGTCTCCTTCTTGAGTAGAGATGCCTGAGATTCTTGACACTTTCCATATCACTTTTGACTTCCATTCATGACAGATGCCTGCCCTAAGCTGAACTCTGATGCACAGGCCTTTTTCTCCCCCTTCTTCATCCCCCCATTTTATTTTATTTTATGCTTTTTGTTACTTTATCTCTGGACGTTTGCCCACTGGGGCATGTATCTGTCAAATCCCTAAATAACAGAACAATTGTTATGCTTCTCTTTGGTTTTGTTAAAAAGTTGAAGGGAGAACATAACATTTATAAACAAAACTAGCTGTCCTTCAGGATGTTTGAACATGTATGAATGTTTTGTAGCCTTCACAGGGATTGGCATTGTGAACCTGCCATGGAAGCATAGGGGGGGGAGGGTGGATAGATAAAGTCAGGCAATGAGATGAGGGTGAGAGAACCAGTGGGGTTGTTTTTTTGTTTGTTTGTTTTGTTTTTGTTTTTGTCAAACTCCTTTATAGCTCATTCAAGTATTTTAGTACAAGTGAGTATAAACACTGTGATAACTAACATTAGAAATGATATATATGCACATTCGGTTTTGCAATAGCTTCTCAATCTACGGAGCCATAACCTAGGCAAGCATCCATTCCTGACAATGTATTATGGGGGCAGCTTTTTAAAAGCCTGCTTGGGAATTGTTATTACAGAGGCCTGGTGTCCTCAGGCAGGATTAAAGAGGTCATAGCTCTTTTCACAAGAAGACATTCCTAGTGTCCTGACTAAATTCTACTTTGAATAATTACTATTTTGCCCTATATAAATTCCAGCTACAGCTTTCATTATGCATAACATCAAATGTTAAAAATGGATCAGGTGTGTGGACTGCCAGCCAGCTAAAAGAGCAAGCGCACCCACATTTTTTTTCTGAGTATGTCCCCTGGTAATGCCCCCCGCCAGCCAATTTTTAAACTTCTACATGTTGAAGAAAACAAAACAAAAAGAAAACAGCTAGGGAATAGCAAAGTATCACTATTATACATCCATATATTTTTTTCAGTTCACTTTTTTGAAAAGAATAAGAGGAAGGCACATCCCTCAAGACATAGAAATCTACTCATGCTTTGGCACAGTGAAAAAAATCCCATCTTCTCTGTCTTGGTTCATGTCTCCCTTAATATTCAAAGCTCCTTGAAGGGTAGAACTGTGTCTCATGTATCATTCCATGATTCCTTTCCCTGCAATTTCTTTTTATCAGACAAAGCACCTATAGGTGGCTTCATGGAAAAACAAAGAAGATGGAAGGAAGAGAAGGAGACCCTTAACCTCTTCTTGCAATGTCATCTCATGTTTGCTCCCCTTTCCAACTGCTACTCCCGCTCAGCCATTTTTTAAAAAAAAATCTCCAAGAAAGAAAAAACATAAAGGATCTATATTTATATATAAAATATACAGGTCCTCTATGTTTTATCTTTCTTGGAGAATAGAATCCAAAGGACAGATGATTCTCAACAGAAATCCAGTGTGAAAGAAAGGAATAGAAGCTCCTTTCTTTTCTGCACCTCTTTCCCTTATCCTTCCCAGTCCTACCCAAACTCTGCTCTGGTTATTCACAGGATAAATCTCTTTTTGTAGAATTTTTTCCTGCCCCAAAGAGTCTTGCTTGGTTCTGATAATCTTAACATTTTGGAGAAAATCTCTACAGCTCTTAAATATATTTCATTGTTATTGTTAATATTTGTTATTATGTGCTTTCAAGTCATTTCCAAATTATGGTGACCCTAAGGTGAACCTATCACGGGGTTTTATTGGCAAGATTTGTTCAGAGTGGGCTTGGCTTTGTGTATCTCTCTCAGGCTGAGGGAGTGTGACTTGCCCATGGTCATCCAGTGGGTTTCCATGGCTGAGCAGGGATTTGAATCCTGGTCTCCAGAGTCATAGTCTCTCAAAGCACTACACCACACTGGCCTTATATATGCTGTTATTTATTGGTATTTGTTATATTTTATATCTGTTTTTCATCTCATTTGCATGAGTCATGCTGGAAGATTTCTTGAAGAGTGGGAAGTATATATTTTTTAAAAATAAAATGAATAATGAGAAGCACTTATTTATTTAATTAATTTATAGGTCATCTTTCTCCCGAAGTGGGACCCATGGTGTCTCACAAAAGAATAAAGATTGGTTGCCCCCCACACACACCCCATCTCTGTACTTTCCACTGGAACATTTAAAAAAAAAATAGGCAGACCATTCCTCTTAACTCACTGTAGCGGAAAATTCTTTTAATGGGAATGTTTTTACTTTGTTTTAAATTTGTTTAAAAAAATTTAGTTTGTGTTTTATATAGAATACTTTAGTTAATTGAGTGTTTTTACTTTTATTGAATTAATTATTATTAATAATAAATAAATAATCAATTATTAACATTGACTGGAATCCTGTTCAGTATTTATGATGTTGTAAACTAGACTTACGACTTACACAGTCTCATCAAAAAGCACTGGAGTGTGTGTTGACTGTCCTGATAGAAACCCCCACACACACCTTTTTAGGAACTTATCAATTAGCTATATTACATAAATTGGCTTGCTGGTAGCATTCCATGTGGTTGGCAGTAAACCTGAACCTTCTCCAAAAGGTCTAGGACAAATACTCAAGATTTGCTCCCCAAACCTAAGGAAATGGTCTTTCCAAATTCCTAAAAGACACAGCCAGGTAAGAATTATGCAAAGGCCCCTAACACTGAGCGTTAGGGTGACAATGGGCTAATTTTTCCTGGACACTTCTGGACATGAGTCATTCACTAATCCAATCAAAGGTAGCTGGACACTCATTGACTTCCAGAAATGGTCTTTCCTCTCACCTATCTTGAAACAATAGAAGGTTGCCTGTGACCCATGAGTCATAAATGTTCTTCACATTAGAGATAGCTTACACAACTAGAGAATCCATTATCTAACCCCGGATTCTCTGGGAAAAAGGCAGGATAGAAATTAAATAAATAAAAATAGAAAGCCAAAATGTGAAAATATTTCCATAATTAACATGCACCTAACATGCACCCTTAAGCAATCATAGTGTGCCAGCTCTCAGCAGGTGGCATACCTCTGCATATATGTTTTGGATTGTTCTCTGGTCTTGCTGATTGAATATCATATACATGAAGAAGAACATGTTGGGTGACACTGATATCACAAAGAGTTTGTCTACATGGGCAATATACCCCATCTTGCTCCCATCTTAGACCCCCTTTAGTCCTGATGATGCAGAACTTTTTCTACATTCGACCACCGGGCAGTCCTTACCACTGTGGGGCAGCTATGTGGAGAAGATGGGATAGGGCCCAATACAATGTTTTTAAAAATGCCTCTTTTAATCCATTCCTGCTAGGAAGGTATGGATTTGGCCCCATGTGTCTGCAGGAGTCCGTCCTGGCAGGTCAGCCCTAGCTGTCCTGCCTCTCTCCCTGGCTCTCCCAGAAGGGAGGAAGGAGTCCCACAGCATGTGACCAGGGCTGGTCACATGATGGGAGACAGCCTTGGTCCCATGTTGGCTCTCCTGCCCTCCAGGAGAGCCAAGGAAATGGTGGCTATAGTGACTGCCTAGCTTGTCTAGACTTTGGCCCATTTGGAGGTGGTAATGGGGGAACAATGGGCCTGCTCCATGGCAAAGATATGCTGGCAGGGAGCCAGCATATCCTGGCTCACGTAGATCAGCCCTAAGATATTTCCTGTACACCGAGGTTCTGTTTGTACCTTTGTTCTCATCTTTGCATAACTCAAGTTATCAGGTCCATTTTAATACAATTACTGCATAAGTATCTGTCTCCTTTATTCAGGGTAATAAATTGGGATTCATCCCTTAAAGTTACTATTGCACTGTTTCATTTTCTGCCTGACAGCCCCGTCAATAAATCACAATGATATCTGTAATTCACAGTGATTAGGCCATTAATATTATTAATCAGAGAAATACAATTTTCCAAATTAGTCTGCATATCTTTGATTTTTGTCCATTAATATTGTTTTCTCTGACATACTTACTATAGTAACTTTTTTAAAGGGATCAGGAACAACGCCCATGTTCTTGTTCTTTTTTTAATGTTGGTGTGGCCAGTTTCATCATAACATATGTCTAACGCCTTCAGCTTGATATAATAAGCAACAATCTGCATATCTTAAACGTCTTCCCACAATGGAGCTTTTTGCAACTGCCATGGCATTTCCTGCACTCTCCCCATGTGCTTGAGGCCAAAGGACTGTCTTTTCTGAAAGACAAAATGCATCACCTTATGTAGTGATATCTTGGGAGAAACCCAAATGAACTTTTGCTGCAGCTGCTCACTTTGGGGGCACTTTGTTTTGACTTTGGTTGCAGTAGTTTGCAAACTTCATTGAATTTCATCCTGCTAGAACTGGCCTACATCTAGCTAGAGAGGCAGCTGTTTCAGGCAGCAGGTACTGAGGCAAGTGAGTAGTTGTAGCAAAGTATTGGAAGACAGAGTTACATGGGCTACATGTATGTCCTCTAAACAATCCTCCTGCCCTTTGGAGGTTCCATCCCCAGTGTCAAAATGAGGAAATAAGATTCAGTTGCCAATTCAATTGGCTTCCATACATCAAATGAGGGGCACCATCTTGTCCTTTCCACAGGCAGCAAAATATCTTGTGTGGGCTGTTTTCCACCTGTTTGTCAGGAATGATTCTGAGGCATATTCTGGTACCCATGACAGTGGGCAGGCTAACTAGGGGCTTATCTACAGGAACCAGGATATTTCAGCTCCCTGCTGGCTTCCTGCTGCCATATCCCAGCGATGGATCAGGACCATTGTGCCCCCATTATCTGGACAAAATGGGCTGAAGTATAAACAAAATGCTACCATATGGCTGCAGCTACTACCACAGCCGCCACCATTTTCTTTGCTCTGCCGGGTCCAGAAAGCCATCCCACACCATGTGACAAGTCCCCCTGTCACTGCATGTAATTAGCCTTGGTCACATGCTGCAGGCCTGCTGCATGGATTCTGAGGAGTAAGGGTGACTAGCAGCTAAAGCAATGGGCCAGTCTGAAGGAACTGTGTCCCGCAGACACATGAGGCCCATTCTGTTTCCTCCCAGTGGAAACAAAGTAAACTGGGCAGTTCTTTCTTTTTTTTTTTTAAGGTTATTGGCCCTACCCTGGTTTGTCCCCATCTGAGCCTCCTTTTTGCTTCAGTGGTGAGAATTCCCCAGGGGTAGATCAGGACAAATGCCCTGTGTTGTATGGACTGCAGAGCTCTCAGACAAAGGCTAGCCATAGTAAATTGCCCGTGTAAATCAGGCCTCTGTAACACAAAGCCAAAGAACAGAAAACTAATATCACTGAATTCTACACAAAGGTCATGTATATATTTTATTAATACAGTACAAATACTTCATGTCAAAGTGCTATTGAGCAATTAACCTAATAATTAATAAAATAATAAAATACATACCCAAATATATAAGGTCTGTCTATCAAATAAAGAGACTGATACAATAACCCATCTTTATTTATAACTATTATAAGCCTAATGCTTGTCCCCCTCAATATACAGTAGGACCCCTCTAACCATTGGGGATTGGTTCTGGGGTGTGTGTGGATACTGAAAGCCGTGGATAATAGTGAACACCATTGAAAATAATGGGACTTCTGGTTTAAAATATGAAAATGGACCTAGAAAATGGCTAGAGAGGACACATTTTCTAGGAAGACTCTATGGTAGGTGTGCTGTTTTGTGTGTCCTGTGGAAATTGAATCAGTGGATAATGAATCAGTGGATATGTGGGTCCTACTGTGCTCTCTGTTCACACTCACACACCAATGCAGTCTTGTATTCCACTGGTCGGAGGCATGGTGGAGTTCAGTTTCTGTCAGCTGTTTCAACACATCTGCCTTTTTTCTTCTTCACTGCATCAGTTGACACAAAATGTGTTCCTTTAAGCACCAATTTCACTTTAGAGATAAGAAAAAAGTTGCATGGTGCCAAATCTGGCAAATATGGAGAATGTTCAAGTGTAGTAATGTGTTTATCAGCCAAAAACGTCTTCACAGAAAGTGTTGTATGAACAGGTGCATTGTCTTGATGACGAATGAAACCATTTTTCCATAGTTCTGGCTTCTTTTTTCTGATTCTTTCTCTCAGATTTGTCAAAACTTCCTTATAATAATGCTGGTCTGCCTTCTGGAACCCAATCTGCCAAAATTACTCCCTTGAGGTTAAAAAAAGAGAGAAAGAAACCCAATGAGCATAGCTTGAATGTGGACTTGCTTTGAAATGCTTTTTTCATTCTTGGTGATGATGGTGTTTTCCAGTGCATTGACTGTTGTTTTGTCTCAGGAACATACTGGAAAGATCCAGGTTTCATCACAAGTGATAATTAAAAAAGGGGGGGTTGGGTCCCCCTCAAGTTGCTGCAGAATGTCAGCACAAATTTCCTTGTGGCATTCTTTTTGCTCTGGTGTGAGAACCCTATGGACCATCTTGGAACAAACTTTTGTCATGTTGAGATCCTCATGCAAAATTCATCATCTTCCACATTCTCTCATCCTTCTCTGAATCATTTGTACCACTCAAACACATGCACACGAGACATGCAGTCTTCCTCATAGACCTCAGTAAGCATTTGAAAAGATTCTGTTGGTGTTTTGTTCAATTTTACTAAAACTTTCAAATTGACAGATTGCTCGGCTTTTACGCTTAGCAATTTTCTGGCACACAACAGACAATACAGCTGCTTTAAATGATGACTGACAACTGAATGTCAGAGAGCTTTGATGTTAGTCATGCAGGTTCAGACATGTTCAAGGTCACCACTCAAGCATTCACAATCTGATCTCCCTGATTTGTCTGAAAGGTAGAAACACAGTCTTATTATTTAATAGATAGACATTGTATAAATATGTGGGAAGTAGAGCTGTAGTTCACTTGTGTCAGCTGTGTGCTCCTTAGCATTTTAGTAGGTTGTATTTTCCTTTCACCTATTGTTCTCATTTTGTGTTGCATTTGGGTGTCACCATCACTATTTGAGAATTGAAGGCAGACACTAAAATATACCCAATCCTCTGCTGCAGTACCATATTTCACAGAAAGTCAAGCAGTAGGCATTTCAAGAAAACTTCTTTCTCTGTACTAATCTTCATACTGAGAAATTCTTAATACATTTCTGAGGAAGCCCACAGTTGCCTAGAACAACACACTTACAAAGCTACTAGAATTAAGGCAGTTGGAAGGTGTGGAAGGGAGAATTCATATAAAAGCTCAGGATTTCTGGTATCTTTATGGCAAAATTATCAAAGTGACAAGGTATATTAATTACTATTTTTACAACATTTAATCCCTGATCTACAACTAAAATGTATTTCACAGTACCTTACATAGCCTGGAAGAAGGAGGAGGAGGAGGAGGAGGAAGAGGAGACAGAATCTAAAATATGACAGAAAAGAAAAATGGACAGGGACGGGAAAGGAAAACTTCAGATTCTAAGGCCCTCTCTACACTGAAGAAATACAGCAGTTTGACACCACTGTACCTACCATAGTTCTGTCTTATGGAATCCTGGAAATTGTAGTTTTGTGAGGTATTTAGCCTTTTCTATCAGAGAACTCCGGTGCCTCACCAAACTATAAATACAAGGATTCCATAGGATAGAACTACGGTGGATAAAGTGGTGTCAAACATTGTATATACAGTATACGGTATATACAGGCCCTAAGAGATTTTCCAGCTTGGTGAAATGGCTACTGGACGAGAGTTGTGCAGAGACAAAGCCCAGCAGAAATGACCCCTCGTAAAAGGTACTCATCCTGCTTCTCTTCTCTCCTTCCTCATGAAAGTGGAACAGCTGATGAATGACAGATGGGGAGAGATGGCTGAGCTAATAAACTTGAAAGAGCAAGGAAGCTCATAAAGCCCACCAATTGAGAACGACCCTGGGGAATTAGTATTCAAGGCAGGAGAACTTGACCCCACAGAGATTATAGCATCAAATGATAACTTCCTTGTCTTTCAGCAAACGTGCCCATGGAATGAGATTTTAGTCCCTTATACTCCCAGAGTACATATGCAAGTGTTAAAGTAAGATGGAATCTGTTTCATTGCTGCTGACAATAGTAGATGAAAAGTAATGCATAATTCAACTCTTGTGAGAGCGCAAACAGTCAAGAGACATTTACATTTCAGCAGTTCAGATCCATTAGCCTGTCCCAGTGTATAGGATTTTTGCTCAGAAAGGAAATTTTCTAGCCTGCTTTCAGGCCAAGTAGCCAGAGGTTGATTCAAGAGGAAACCCTACTGGGGGTCAATGCAATGTCTAGTTACTGAATTATTATTCTTCCTTTTCCATTCTCATGGTTTCAGAGAAAGAAATATTCAGCAGTGCCTACTGCTGCAACCTTAAGGAAGTTCTAAGGAGTTTTTAGGAGGGAAAAGATGTCCCACTTATAAATTTTTCAGGAAACATCGCCACACATAACTTTGGCAGGAGTGGCCACCACTTTTAAATAAAATTGGAGCAAACATATGAAGGTTTTAAATGCAAGTCCTAAGAGTTCAATATATTTAAAAGAGTGGGTTTGGAGGACCTCAATTAATTGAAGAGGTCCAGGGGCCTCATATTGTAGGGACAACAGCTCTCTTCCGATAGTTTTAATTTAGGGATATAAATAATTTTGATAAAGGTTCTTGTCCAGAGTGAGAAAAGGTGGTTTGACATGCCGAGACAGTTCGCTGAAAAAAATTGTCAACTACTATGAAATATTTCAGTTTATCATGAGAGCAAAAGGATCCTGTTGGTTTTTGCACATACACACACACATTGCGGCATCCCAGTTTTACTAGCTGTTAACTGCTGTCGCATTTACTTAGATTTATGGTGACTCTTTGAATGAAAGACCTCCAAGTCACCCTATCATCAACAGCCCCACTCAGGCTTTCTAGTCTCAGGGCCCTGACTTCCTTGATTGAGTCTATCCATCTGGAATATGGTCTTCCTTTTCTCCTGTTACATTACCAAGCATTATCATCTTTAGTGGCTTGTGGCTTATTCTTCCTTTGGTATTTTTCCTGTTATTCTTCCATTGCTAGTCTCTTCTTCTTCTTCTTTCTTTCTTTCTTTCTTTCTTTCTTTCTTCCTTCCTTTTTTTTTTTTTTGTTGTTCTCATCTTCTGTTTCTCTGCATTGGTTATTATAGTAGTTCTCTTTGTGTGCACAAGTCCTTGTACAATTGCATTTTTTGCTTCTCAGTTGTCCTTAACTGCTTGAAGAGTTTCATCTGTCATCCATTCCTTTTGGACTGCAGATAGTATCTTTTTGCATTCCTCCCTGACAATGTCACTGGCTTCAGTCCAGAGTTTTTCTGGCTCCAGGTCAGTTAGGCTTAATAGTGTAAATCAATTTTTCACATTATCTTTAAATTCTACAGGAATGTTCTGAAGGCTTTATTTCGGCATGATGGCTGGTTTAGTGGTCTTCTTTAGCTTTACTTTAATTTTTCATATCAGCAGTTCATGGTCTGTGCTACAATCTGCTCCTCATCTTGTTTTTGCAGTGAGAATGTGTCTTCTCCATCTTCTGATCCCAATTATGTAGTCTTCCATATTGGCCATCAGGTCTCTTTGGTTGCTTGAAGAATGTGTTTGCAGTGAACGAATTATTGGCCTCACAAAATTCGATCATTCACTCTCCTGCTTCTTTTCTTGATCCTAGGCCAAATTTTCCTACAATCTTTGATTGTGGTCTGTTTCCTGTTTTTGTATTCCAACCACTTATAATTAACAAGAAGTCCTATTTGGGTGTGTGGCCAATTTCCTCCTGGACTCCAGCACCGAATCTTTCAATTTCTTCTTATTCTGCCTCTGTAGTTGGAGCATAAACTTGGGTTATGGCTATATTGATGGGTTTTCCCTGAAGTCTTATTGATACTATTCAGTCAGACTTTGCATTATATCCTTTGACTGCTTTTGCTACATCTTGTGTGTGGTGTGTATGCTCCTTCAAATCGCCTGTCAACTTATGGCCACATCATGAATTTCATAGCATTTTATGAGGCAAGGAATGCTCAGAGGTGGTTTGCCAGTTCCTTCTTCTGAAATGTAGCCACAGCACCTGATATTTGTTGGTGGTCTCCCATCCAAGTACTAACCAGAGCTGACCGTGCTTACCTTCCAAGATCAGATGATATCTGGTGCCTTTACTGTTAATGTTACCCCATTTCTTCTTAGATATTCATTTCCTGAGTAAAACACTGTGTAATAATCTGACTCAAAATGTCCTGTTCCTGTCCACTTAGGTCGCTGACCCCAAGTATTACAATGTTTGTACATTCCATTTCTTGTTTTATTCTGTCTGTCTTTCCCTGATTAATTCTTCTCACATTCCATGTTCCTATAATATGCGTTGTGCAGCTTCAGACTTTCCTTTCATCTCTGAGCACATCAACAGCTGAACATCCTTTCAGCTTGAATCCAGTTGCATCATTAGACACAGAGCTACTTGTAGTTGTCCTCTGATGCACCCCAGTCACTTTTTGAGTGCCTTCCAACCTGGGAGTTTCATCTTTTGGCACTATCTCTTGTTTCATTTTGGATTGTCTCATTTTTGTGGTAAAAGACATTTAAAAGGGTTATTTACCATGCCTCCTTCTGTGCAGCATTAACAAGTGTTAGATAATGTGCCACTGCAATTGTTCCTGAGAGATACTCTGCCACTGTAACACCCTCACTACTGCTGCTGTACAGTAGCTCTTTGTCACATTTAGTCTGGCTCCTCTGCAAAAGCCTGTCTCATGTGGGAGATTCTACCAGCAGCACTGCTGCCATCAGCATAGCCTCTTCACTAACAGGAACATGTAATCCAACCACCATGGAAAGGTGGTCCTGTGGTGGATTAAGATTTTTGGTTATGGCAGCTTGAGAAATTCAGCAGTGCCATCTGCTGCAACTCATCCCCCAAGCCAAACAAACAAACAAACAGTTGGTTAGGTTTTCAGGGAATGGGGAAGACACACTGTTAGACTTGTGGAAGTTGTGCGAGTTCAAAATCCTCCATTTTGATACTGTATATTAGCCACTGTATTGTGCACAAAGGACAACAACCTAAATCCAATTGTTAGTTCCAGCTACTTCCATTGGATCAGTGGTGACTTGATAAGTAAAAAATGATGTAAGTACCACTGATTCAGAAGTCTACTCTTGTCAGAAATAGCAATTGAATCTAGGCCAATGTTTTGGATTTTTTTTCCAGGAAAATGTTGTGTGCAAACAAATACATTTGTCCTATGACTACATATGGCCTATAACTAGGTTTTTTTGTGAAGAATTATCAGTAGATATGCAGAAGCTGTTGTAATCTTCCCCGGCAGGAAGAAAACCTTTGAATTTTTTCATTCGCATGTTTGACAATGAAGAGGAAGGTTGACATTCCTATTATAGCACATGGTCAGTATAAGATAGCAGTTGGAATGTTGGACTGGGGCTTGCGAGATTCAGGTTCAAGTCTGCACTGAGAATCACTGTTTCATCTCTATGCTTCATGGCTGCAGAGGTAGGGAGGGTTTGTGACACACACACCCTGCTCCTGATGGAGAGAAGACTCAGCATTGCAATACAGCTGGCCTCAGGAGCAGGGCCTAGATGGCTTACTATCACCTGGCATTGGCCTCATGGCTTCCTCACACTCAGCCCACCCTCCCTAGGGTCCAGTGCAGACTTTGGTTGGTTGCTTAGGGAGCTGGTAGGAATTTTGGGCCCACATCACATGACTGGCAAGTTTCAAAGGTGGCAGGATGTTTTTTTACCTAAGCTGCACTGAGTAATAATAATAATAATAATAATAATAATAATAATAAAATTTATTTATACCCCGCCCCTCTGTTAAAACAATCGGGGCGGCTTACAAAAATTAAAATACAATACAGAATAAAATCCCCAAACACCCCCCACCCCACCCTCCCCCATAAAAAATATTAAACAATTATAAATTAAAACCAACTGATCAAAAAATAACAATTAAAAACAATAAATACAATAAAATACTATAAATGGCCAGCGGACTAAAAGAAGCCAGGATCCACTGAGGACCTTATAACACATGAAGAATTGGCTAAGGTATGGTCATTTAACAACCAATTCTCTCTTGATTAAGGAACTTGTACTACAAAATGCAGAGAAGTGTGAAAATCAAAATATAATTATGTTCCAGTTCACATATTAGTTCAGGAAGTATAAATTAAGTCAATTCATCTTAAAATCTGAACAAAATAAATGTCTCCCCTATCCCTAGTTTCAACTGCTGAGATTTTATCTGGGTGCAACATGCATAAGTTATTTTATTTTATTTTCTATATACAAAACAACTTTAGCTGTGAATTTGTCTCTCCTATTTTGTCACAAAGGAATAATGAAAAACAAAACTCTTTTCAAGAGCTCTGCAGTTCTGTATAACAATGAGGAAGAGTCTCTTGTGTCCCTAAAAGCCAACTGTTGCTTGTGACAAAGTATCTGAGAGAGATTTCCTTCAGTGCAGAAGACTGCCAGCCTAACATGGACTGGGAGGCTGTAAAGGTTTTGTCTAAGTTAGCACAAAACGTTACATGAAATGGGAAGGCAGTGCTGTCAGCAGCAAGAACATAGCTATAAATTATATGAAGCCTTGTATTGTGATACTAAAGTTTGACTAGGTGCATTTCAAAAATAATATTGATGTTCTCTGATGCCTCACTTCTGTACAAGACCTGTGGGGCTGACAAATTTCAGTGTGAATATTTCAAAAGCTGTGCTTATTAGTGTCATTCAGGGATGGAAAAAAGATCTGGGGATATAAGAAAACTCAGCTTGTGTAGGAAGGATTCGGGTAGGGAAGACTTCGATGCAGACTTTGTTCTTTCTTTTTCTCTTTCTTTAAATATACTATTATCAATACTTTCTCACACATTCTCTGTCATCATGAGTCCCAAGACTGGTAAAGAGAGAACTCTTAACAATTACCCTCCTTTCAGCAAGCCCAGAAAGCAAAGACAAGTAGGGAGATATTCTCAGTAGCTTCCCACCAGTTCGAACTTGCTTCCATTTTCATCATTCGCTGAGTCTTTTGGATCCATCAGAAAAAAAATATTTCTGGTGACTGAATTCTAATAGGTGGAACTATCATAAGAAAATAAGGGCAGGTATTCATTTGTCTCATATTTTGTCTATTTTAATTCAATTTTTCTTTTTCTTGCTGACTTCCTTTGGGGAAAAAGTGGGAAAGAATTGTTGCAAGTAAATCAATTAATATTTTAGGTGCCATTTTTTCTTCTACTTTGGCTCAGTAATAAATCAAAACAGTGACTGTAATCAAGAAATCAGAAGAAGACTAGGACTTGGAAGCGCAGCTATGAAGGAATTAGATAAGGTCTTCGTGTGTAAAGATAACTGGACTTGTTAAGATTAGAAATTTCAGGAGAAGTAAACCATTTTAAAGAGCTAATAGAAAAACAGTTCAAAGAGATCATGGCATTAGTTCACTATCTCACAACTAGTACACACAAAGAAGAACTGGAGATATCTGATAACGTGAAGGGGAATTGACATTTTACAGTAGGATCTGGGAAAGGTACAGAATAGAACTATGATGATGGAGTTAAAATCAAAGGAAACACAAATTAGGTTAGCAGCTGTACCAGAAGAGCTGACTGTTTTAAAACATAAAAATTTTAAAGCTATGATGGATCTTATAACCACCTCTGGAGAAAAAATTGACAAGAAGATTGAAGCAATATATAGGCAAAACTTTCTTATGCACAGAGGGGGAAAAAAACTTCCAAGAGATGTGATAATTCATTTCACACATAAAAGCATCATAGATGAAATGTTGAGAACACACGGTAAGAAAAGGCTTAAAATAAATGAAAATGAAATGATTATGTTTAAAGAAATTCCCAAAAGAATGTTGAAGAAACATAGAATGTACAAATTCTTGGTGGAGGCACTCAGAGGCATTTGCTGGATAGTTCCAGAGGGTTTGATAACTACTTATGCAGGTGATGAATATACAACAAACTCTATGAAGTGAGCAACATTTATGAATTTCTAAGATGTTCTGGATTTCTAAGAATATGTTTAACTTAGTAGAATATGGATATTTTACCCCCAAAAAAACTTCAGGTCATAGTCCTACCATGATATCATTGAAAATGGGCAAGCACAGTTTAGATGGAAACTTAGGCCATGTCTACACGACGGGGAAAAAATCCGTTTGTGGGGAGTAAAAATTTCGAAAAGGCAGCCGTACAAATGCATACAATCTGCCTACATGATCCCCCCCTTAAACTCCGTATGACCCCCCTAGCCCAGCTGGCTGGAGCGAGCGAGCCAAGCGGAGGTTTTAAATCTCCTGCCAATTTTTTTTTATTATTTTAAAAAGGTGCCTGTTATGCAGACAGTCAGTTTTCCTTATTTACAATATAAAATAAAAATGAATAAATGTAAAAAAAAAATCTCCATTTCATGACCTTACCAGAGTCTCACTTACCTGGGAATCCAATATGGTAGCCGCTCCCAATTCTTCTCTTTGCTAGCCCTGCCCCCTGTGCTTAGCCAGCCAATCAGAATGCACTGCCTGTCCATATGTGTGCAAACAGGGGGTACAGATGATCAACAATTTGAACGGCTGTATGGATTTTAGGTTGAGATCCACTAATCCTCCCGAATGCCAAATTCACGTAGTTTACAGGGGATTCGGTAGCCCTCCTTCTGAAAGACACGTATGCATCCGAACAGCCGTATCTACACATGAGCAATCTTTTGAATGCTGTACATACTTTTTTCATCATGTATACACCCCCTTCATGAATATTTACTTCTGTTGTATTAGAAAGGCCCTCCTACATGTTTGGTATAAGTATAAACAGAGATTTTTCTCTAAGATAATATTAGCCATCTCACCACAAGAAAGCTTTTTTTGTAGGAAAGAATGGGTTATAAATTGGAAGTGGTTGCTTTATGCTGATCTTTTATATTTTGAACAAGATAGTTAGAAGTTCAGATCAAGAGAGATGACCCTTAAGGAAGGCAAAGATCTTAATTGTTCTGCTTATATGCAACTTAAGAACAGATATAATCAAGATAAAAGAAATGCAGCCATATAGGTAAAATAAAATGAGTTTCTTATTTAGAGTTGTGTAAAGATGATGATCATGTAATTCAAAAAGTATACAAATGGCTTTTGAAACTAGAGACAGAAGATGAGCCTGTAAGAGTACATGGGCCCAAAATTTGGGACATAATGTCCATATGGATGTATGAGGGGAAATGTGTTTTTATTTTCCTGCTTTTGTTTTATTAGAATATTATTGTATGTAACTGAGAACTCTTTTGAATGTAAATTAAACATATTAAATTGCAAACACTAGTAAATCCTATACAACTTAATAGTTAGCCCATCAGTAAAAAGTGACACCTCATTTGCAATGCAGCGGGAATGGATAAATGGCAAGGAAGTCTGATAATTTTGCACTTTCTGCTATTGTCACATGCTAAATGGTGCAGTTTTTTGGCAGTATTTGGCTCTTCTGACAAAGTCCTAGGAGAAAACAGAAATCCAACTTAATGTAGCCTTTAACCAGTTCCACCTCTATGTCAAAATGCCCGATAATCTAAATAGCTGTGTCTAAGGAGGTATAGAAAACCTAGCTATGTTTCTGGGAGATGGTGTTATTTACGAAACTTCCCTTTGGGCAAGACAAATAATGAATATGTCAATATTCATCAGGAGCCTTCTTGGGCCAATACCTAATAGAGAAATTCTCATACTGGGAACCAGGAGAAAAAAATCAAGAGACCTATCTCCTTCATGAAGCTCCTTGTCAATCTGCTATCTAACATGCTTAACTGAGTTCAAATTACCATTAAAAAAAAAAGGTAATGAGGAAAATCTGAAAAGGAATACAAAAGCTGGACTTAACATCATCACATATATTATGAGCATCTGAATCTTGATGTGAACAGAAGCCCCTGTGAATCAAATTGCCAATACAGAAGGAAGTGTTGTGAAATCTGTATAGGCTTCCCAGCCTGGAGTCCTGCTAACTCTATGTGCACTGTGAGATGCATCATCTTGCATGTACTTGGCTGGGTAATAATCTGAATTCATAACTAGTCCTGTAGATCCCAGCAAAGGGAGGGCTAGATTACCGTCTTATACTGAATGATTCATCATAAAAGGCCATGTAACCCTCACAAGAGTTCACATCATTCTGATATTGAAATTGCAACCACTGTATGTCCCATCATTTCAATTTGGAACCAATGTTGTCTTAATATTAATCTGGCAGGTAACAGGGCCATCCAAGGGCTGATGGACACCAAGGTACTCTGGGAAATAGGAGTCAAGCAAAGTTCATGCACATACTCTGCCAAGGAAGTGGGCCTGTTAAATTATCCAGACATTCATACCTTTATAATAGTCATGCCACATTCCTTTGTAACAAGGAACCTTCCTGTAACATGCAGGACCTGACTGGCAGCTATCTGCCATCTTGGATTGATTTCATTGCTTTGCAAATCAGAAACCCATCTTCCCCACTCTCTAGTCAAAGGAAAAGTGATTGTCAATCACTTGATAACAGATCTCTCCCATTTCCCAGTTCTTGACTGGTTCGGAAAGCCTTTGTTCATGCAATTGAGAGTTACCTGAAAAACAAATGTTCCTTTGATCCAGAGTGCACCTTCAACGGAATTTTCCTTATAACCCTCCCTGAAAAACTCAGGTTCTTTGGTTCAGATCCCCCTTCCTTCTGAATCCATGCTGCTCCATTCCTTGATACCCCCCCTTCTCTCTGTCCTTCCAAATTCCTCATTACGTCTCCCGGACCTCTGGCCAACTTCCAACTGACCATGGGCACTCCCTCCCCACTTCTATATTCCTAACATTCCCTTCCTAAATTTCCCTTCCCCACTTTCTGTTGCTGCTACCCAAGAGTAATGCCACTTCTCCTGAGGAAACCAAGCCACAGGAGCAGGTGCAGTATTACCTCAAGAAGCCCTTAGCCTAATTCCCTTTTCTAACTATTTCTTGCCTTACTCTGTTAGTCTTGTTTGTTTGATTAAATGAATGTGTGTCACGTGTGAATGCATACTTAGGTCAATAAAGTTTCATCAGTTATTTTTGGAAGTCTGACTCCATGTCTTTTCCTGGCTCCACCCATATACATAGGGCAAAGATCTCATAAGTTACACAATCTCTCATATACCATTTGAGTTGCTATTAACTCCCATTTGTAAGATCATTTTCATGAGTGCATTTTCCAAGGACATGAGCATTTTGTGTAACAGCCATGCAGATCCCATGAAGTCTACATTGAGTGGTAAATAATGTCAAGGTACTAACTCTGTGGTAAGGCATACCAACTTTGGTTCCAGTTTTCTGAGAGAGAGCAGTCATTGTCACATCACATTTTATTAAAACCTGGAATTTATTTTTAATAGCCAAAGGACTCTCAGACTAGCCCCTGAAAATGTTCTTTTGCTGGCAAAACAAACAAACCATTTTTATCCTGGCAAAATAATTCTTCCCCTGCACTTACTTTCCTCTCCTGGCAAAGACAAAGGCAGCTCTGGCAATAAAGAGGAAGTGAACAGAGCCCCGTTCACGTCTTTGTTCAAAATCCTGCAAGACTTTGTCACATAGGAAATTCAAAAATAAAAACACAAATAAAGCATTAAAAGCTTAAAACACACACACTTTAAAAGTCCCAAGTAACCCAGGGAGGGTAATAAAAAGAGTGAAACTTACCTGGATGTCCCAATCTCACGTGAAAATGTTCATGCCAGACAGGCCATTGACACTGCAGCCAAAGTTTTTCACATCTTTCTTTAACTTCAACCAGGACACAGGAGTCCCTTGCAAGTCAGAGGACTTTATCAGATGAACCTCCATTAACGTTTCTTTCCTACCATATTTTGTGGCATTTTTCTGCCAGCAAAAGAACCCTTTCTATCATGCCTACCTTCAGTAGAATTAAAAGGCAGCCTCAGCATTAATGGAGCACAAACAGAGCTATGTTTACTTCCACGTTTGTGATCTCGGCAATTCTTGCGAGAAGACGCAAGAATGGTAAAAAAATTTAAAATACACCAAAATAAAGACACAAAATATCCACACAATCACTGAAACACACTTTAAAACTTCCAACTAAACTGGGAAGGGTCATAAAAAGAGTGTCCCATACCTAGTTTTTGTGATCTCACCTGGAAGTGTTGTGCCCATTGACGCTGTATTCATGTGAACACAATGGCGTGTGGTTTCAAACGCAAGCAAAACTACAAAAAAGTCACCATGGCAGATCTATTGACAGCTTGGGGTGGCAATAAATAGGAATACCTTATTCACCTCTTAAAATCACCATAGCACAACATCATGCAGTATAGGTGCCCTTTTGCATTAATTAGGCATCATTATGATGACGTATTTGCTGCGTCTGATAAAGTCCAGAGACAAGAGGTGCATAAAATGTAAGTGTTTTTACATTAGTAAATCTGAAGATTAATTTTATTTTCTGGAGTAACTATAGAGTCATATGGAGAGCAGTGTTATAGAATGGCTGGATGACATGTTTTCCCCAACCGAGGAAGTTCCATCATTACGTTAACTTTTTGCTTTTGCTGCTTTTAAAAACTTTTCTCCTCCTTGACAGCTTTCCTTTTCCCCATTGTTTCATCCTTATCTCATGCTGCATATTTGTTTATTCCTTCCTCTTGTGTTCCAAAATGAAGCAAAAGTTAAATAATATCACAAATAACAGTGGAATCCAATCAGTTCTCAGGATAAAATAGGCTCAAAACAAAAGCACAAAAACTTGCCTCACAATAGATAGGGGTAATTAAAAAAAAATCCACCAGTGTGTTTCTTAACATCTCAGTCATAATTGCAAGGGGAAAAAAGGCAAGAACAAAGCTGATTCACACAATGCATTGTGTTAGAGAACTCTCAGTGCCTACTTTTAGTTTTGAAATTATCAAGGTGCCACTGGGGAAAGGGGTGGGGATAATGCACCCCATGGGCTACATACAATCTCCACAACTGCTTTTTATGGACCATTAATACTCCAAATACCCTTCCGCAGCCCCCAAACCCAAATTTTAAAAACTGAGTGGGCTTTCCCCTCCTCCCAGCACCAATCCAAATAATTAAAGCAGTGCAAAACCACCCAGAAGCTGAATGTAGCACAAAACCACAAATACAGAAATCAGGTCACACACATCCATTGCCCAAAACAGGCTTGGAATGAGTGCCAAGATCTGGCATTGGGGGATGTACAAGAATCATGTAGCTCCATCTCTGTAGGCAGGTATCCCAATGCTACCCCCTAAAACTCCTTTTGCAAGCAATGCACCCCCCCCCATTACCATTTTAGAGAGCAAGGGGATGGGCAGGGGTGTGTCTAGCTGTTTATTTTTGTAGCTGGACATACTGCGACAGCCATCTGCAGAAACTTCTAGGACTCCATGCAAGCATTCTGCAGATGGCATCACTGCAGCACATTCTACTACAGGAAAATAGCTGGACACTTGCCTCCTCATCCCCCCACTCTCCAGCAACATGGAAGTAGCCATGTTGGAGGGAGGTGGCTGTACTACTTACAAGGTGAGTTTTGGGAATTTTGGTAGCTGCATGGTTAGAGCATAATTCTGATTACTGCAACTACTATAAAAGTGAGTTATGATGTCATAAGACCAGCTTACACTATTGTAATTCATTAACAAAAAGGTATCTGAAATTGCAAGTAATATCATGTATCACATGGAAGTCCACTGAAAATGCACCCCTGCAGCCCGCTGGAGAGAGGGTGCAGGGGTGAGAATAGGCCCCCACCACAGTGCAGTTGCCCACCCCTGCACTAGAATAATGGATTCCAATGGAATGATATCAAGAGATAGAAACCACAAAAATTGATAGGGATGAGCAGTAGAGCACAATCTTCTCAAACATGTTCTCCTTCAGACATGAGAACTATAGCTCTTGCCATCCCCAGCTAGCATGGCCAAAAGTTCAGTGCACTGACCGTAATATTCCAAAACCTCTGGTGGGCACCATCATGGAGAAGGCTAACACAACATATCCAAGACATAAAATGATTGCCATAAGGGTGTTTTGGGTAACTGAGACCTTCATTTTGTCTTATCCATTAAAATATCAGTATATAGAAATTATCACCACGGCTGGAAAAAAAAATTGACAGTAGATATTTAGCTATGACCACTAAATGGAATCTTCATGTTCAGATGCATTAAGCCTCTGAATTACTTTGGTATCTTCTGTTCTTAAGAGAACACCCTTCTTCCCTTTTTCCTCCTCATTGTCCTTTCCTTCTATTTCATGTTCACATTGTAAGCCAGAGGGCAGGAACTGTCTTGTCCTGCTTCTATTGATCTGCACGTTACTATGAGAATCTTTTCATCTTAACAGCAGTGTAAAAATACTTTAAATAAATAGTTTGCACTAATTCAAATTTGCTAATCTGGCTCTGGTCAGTTGGTAGAATCATAGAATCAAAGAGATGGAAGAGACCACAAGGGCCATCCAGTCCAACCCCCTGTCATGCAGGAATACACAATCAAATCATTCCCGACAGATGGCCATCCAGCCTCTCCTTAAAAACCTCCAAAGAAGGAGACTCC
Organism: Gambelia wislizenii; assembly: GCA_030847615.1. Taxonomy (NCBI): domain Eukaryota; kingdom Metazoa; phylum Chordata; class Lepidosauria; order Squamata; family Crotaphytidae; genus Gambelia; species Gambelia wislizenii. The sequence continues at coordinate 205,432,537 of JAUMIR010000001.1, forward strand.
ACCACACTATGAGGCAGTGTATTCTACTTCCAAACAGCTTTTACTGTTTTTACTTGTAACTAAGCTGGCAATTTACTCTTCTTCAGTAGCATAAATATTAATGTGCTTCAGGGGAAAAGAATTACCTTCATTCATAGTAGTATTTGGTAATTATTCTGTTTCATACTTAACAGAAAATTCTGGGTGGATAGATGTGCCAAACAAGTCCATGCTTTCCTTACAAAAGATTCATTTAATGCAGATATCAATAGAAAGACAGACAGAGACAGACAGACAGACAGGAAGAAAGATACGGCCCTTTCACACTACACAACTATAGCACTATGATTCTACTTTAACTACCATGGCAACTTCCTATAAATGTCTGAGATTTGCAGTATGTATGGTGAAGAACTAGAGCTCTCTGGATGAGAATTTGAAGTACAGCTCCCTAATCTGCAAGTCCCAGGATTCCATAGGATGCAGTCATGACAGTTAAATTGGAATGATAGCGCTGTAATTCTGTTGTGTGAAAAGAACCCCGGATAAAGATAAATTTTCCACTTACTTTTTTTGTATGAAAATATTCTTCTTTTTTAGAATATGAGATCACATATCAGTATTCTTGGTTTTCATGACTCCAAAACTAAGTCCTCAAGTTACTTAATAGACAAGAGAGGAATTACTTTAGCTGACTGAAAGCCTGACTTATTAAGAATATTGTGTTCACAGTAGTAAAGTTTTGCAATGCTATCACCACAGAGCTTTCCACTGGGTCTCCACCGTCTGCAGATTAAGGTTGCTAAAAAAGACACAATGTGATGTACTGCAGCATGCTACCCTGCTGCTGAACAAGCAGAGTCACCAGTATGTGTGTGATTAGAATGATGACCCAATTAAAACTTCGCTAGAGGAAAAAAGAAAAGGGAAGGCCATATTCTACACACACACTTTTTTCCACCCAGTTTTGCTGGAAAGGAAGCATAGGACAAACATCAGTGCTCACACACAGATACAGCAAATGCAAAATCAATAGTGGTAGAGAAAAGATAATGAAATCCAGTGGGACAAAGTACTCCTATACCTTACGAATGAAAGTAATTCTTTTCCCCTGAAGCACATTAATATTTATGCTACTGAAGAAGAGTAAATTGCCAGCTTAGTTACAAGCTCAGCTTTATTGGCTGTAGTAGATTCAGCAGAAGAAACTAAAAAAATGCTTTAACATGTCTATTGCAGACTGACCACATAGCATTTATAGATGGAAGGACACATTCTTCAGAGAGAAAAATAATTGATAATACTAATGGGTTGGATTCAGAATTCCTGCCAAAGAACTGGCATCAGTTCTGTATTCCCTCTGAAGTTGTCTGTATCTTCCCAAAAGCTGCTGCTGGGATTGTGGAATCATCTGGAACAGCATTGGAGGTGGTAACAAAGGGGAGATCTATTAGTGAAAACTGTCTATCTATTCTTTCTTCAGAAGGATCTTCCAGTTAATCACACTCCCTTCCATGGAAGGAAGGAACATTAGTATGAGAGGAAGATTTAGATCCAATCTACATCATCATCATCATCAGGCATAACCCTGTATCACCTGTTGCATTATGCAATGTTATATATATTTAGTTATGTAGCAGAGGCACTAAGAAAGCCCTTTACTGAATTGCAAAGGTACATAACAGCACATTGGTGCACAATGCACATTGGTGCACAATGCACATCATTGCATGGTGTGCACCAGTGCACAATGTGCACCACACACCGATGTACATCATGCACTTTGCTGGCTCTGCTATGTAGTAATATAACAACAGCCCTCTACTGGACATGGAGGTTATGCAACTGAACAATTCTAATTCCCACTTACAAAGACGCAAGACCCAACAGGATTCCAGATATTATTGTTGCTGCTGCTGCTGCTATTAGGGCTTTATTTACTTTTTCCATGCCTTTGTCCCAAAAAATGGCACTGAAGGCAGCTAACAACAAAATGAATAAAACAAAGACAAGTATACAATGCAGATTAATTAAAAAACAGATAACTTTAGAAGCAATTAAAAACAAATCACTAAGAATTTAGGAATAATTCCTAAATAATTAAAGGATATTTATGTTTATACCCTCCCCCACCCAAACACAAATGCTTGTCACATCTCAGGCATGTTACTCTGCTAGGAAGCCTTCTGAATATCTTTCATGCTGACAAGCAAGGAGAAGTAGAATTGCTACAGCATTAATATCTGCCAAGTATACTAAATGTACCTTAATTTTGGAAATACATTGGGGTAGCTGTGTTGGTCATGCAGCAAAACAAAATCCAGAATCCACAAAAAAGTGATACCTTTATTGGCCAACCAAAATGTAAAACACATGATGCAAGTTTTCAAAGCTCTACTGGATTCCTCATCAGAGAAAAGATGTTAAAAATAATAAAGAAAGAAAAGTGACAATGTTGGAGTCAAGACCTATGTGTTGTTTCAGATTTCTCTTGTGTTGCTGTTCAGGTGAGGGATCTCATAAAGGCTTCCTGGCCATGTTGAGCTACTATAAAGGATAGTACAATCTAAATCCTTTTGCAGCAGTGAGGCAACTTCTCTGGTATCCATGATGTCTCTTTTCCTTTGTGAGACCATCTCTTTTCCTTTGTTAGGCAGAGATTATTGGATTTTTTAAGTAGTCTGTGTACTGCTGCATCTGGAAACAATTTTTAGGTGCTGTTTAGATAAACCAGCAAATTATAGTCTGAAAGAGAAGTGTTACATTTGCTGGAGGCAGAAACCTCAGAGGGTTTAATCCCAGTCCATATTTCCCTCTTGTTTAGGATTGCCCTTGTTGCTGCCAAATGAGGTATCTTCAAAAACAGGAAACACATTCGGGGTAGCCCTGTTGGCCATGCAGCAAAAGAAAATCCAGAATCCAAAAAAATGATACCTTTATTGGCCAACTTGAATGGTGGTGTCATTGCTGCTGTGGCTACTGTTGCTGTTAGATGACGACTACAATGATGATGATGATGATGATGATGATGGACAGTTCATGACTATTGTGGAAAACACTCATGGAGCACTGCAGTTCCTCTAAAAGTCAAGAGATAACTGGTTCTGGGATGCATTACACGCACACACACACAAACACACACACCATTTTCCACGTTGACATTTGGCACCCAATTCCCAATTTACATTTGGTGCAAGAGGGAGAAGAGCAACAATCAGGAATTTTTATTTATTTATTTATTAGAAAATAACCCTTGTCCCACCCACCATACTTTACAGTTTCAGGATGGAGGTAAAACAAAAAGAAAAGGTTGCCTAACATAGCAATACCTTTGATTTATCCTGGAATGGAGATTTAACAACATTATATACTTACGGACAATTGCCCTTAGCAGTGATGCTTGGTATTATGATTTTAGTGACTATTCACTAATGGATGATTCACCAGGAATATTGACTTCAGTAGTGACAACTGCCTTTCGGTTTGATTGTACTAAATGATGTACACTGCAAGAATGTCATTGTTGCCGTCGTCAAATGTTAACTTGACAAGTGAAGAACTGACAAGGGCTTATTTGCCTCTCTTCCAAATTGACCTAATATTCAGTATTGCATTCATCTTGTTACTGGCATATCTGTGGAGTGCTGTACTGGTGGTCTGATAATACTCTGGTGAAAGAATCCAGGCACGTTATGGTGAGGTTTTGAGAACTGGACAGTCTTCCTTAACAGCCAGTTCCAGCTGCTTTAAACTGTGGCTTTCAAAGCACACCTGTTTTGTTCAAAGTTTGATTTCAGGACTTTTGTGATCTTTTCACAGATGATGCTTTAGACGATTCTCTTTAGAATGGGCAATGTGCCAATTGTGAACCTTGTCCTTAAAAAGCAGAGAGTAACCTAGAACTGTTTTTCAAGCTTATCGCAAAACTCTGAAATGCTTTCTATATTAGATTCTTTTTTTCCCTTGTGGATGAAAGTTTTATCAAACTGTTGTTACCACAAGATAATAAAATAATAATAATAATAAGTATAAATAGAAAGTTGATGGAATCTAAGATTCCTATTTCAAACTTATAAAATGCTTCTTAAGGAAGAAGCAACAACTTGTTGTTCCTTCTCTTTTAAAACATTTGGCTATATATTTAACAACTTTAAAAAAAAATCAAGTGCCCTGGATAACAAGTATTTTGATTTTCCCACTGGAAATCATGAACTGGATAAATCTTGTGTACACCCAAAGAACTCTTTTGCTATTTTGTACAACAACTCCTACACCTTCTCTTTCTTCTATAACATTAAAATTGAAAGTTTTGCAAGGAGGCAGTTGTCTTTTCTTTTGGAAGCCAAATCCATGCTGCACATTGACAGTTGTCTGTCTCTAACCTAATGCACTGAAACAATCATAAGACATTCCGGTCCAGCCTACAGGACAGGACAGAAGGCAAAGAAAGGTCTACTTGTAAGATTTCCTGGTACTTTGTAACAGATCATCAAGGGTTTCCATCTTGCAGTGGTTTGAGACCAGCAACAATAACAAAAGCCCTTCCCCATTTTAAATTAGGCAAAAAAGCTTGAGTTGTAGAAGTAAAGTAGGAAAAGATCAAGCTCTTGTCCTTGAACTGAAAACAAATTTCTGGACTGAGTTTAATTGGATAGGTCAAATAAAGTATCTTTATTTAACCCAACTTTCTGTGTCTAATCTTGTTATACCATGGTTGGTCTTCAAATCTATGTCTGCCATTCTCAGCCACTGTTTTGCCCCTGGACCTTGAATGAGCAATTCAGTCCTGTTATTTGTGTGTGTTGTTTTGAACTATCTGCATTTTGGGATTTGGATTCTCCTCTGGGACACGAGGAATGTCCGAACTGCACAATTTGCCATAGTCCATGTCCACCAGGAGACCTTGGGAGGAGTTCAGAGTTCTAGCAGTGATTCCAGTGGAGCAAGGCTTGCAGGATCAAAGGGTCACCAAGTCTTTTGGATAAGTTAAGACAATTTTCATCTGCCACACCTCTGTTCAAACCTTAGCTGCAACACAGAGAGAGAGATTTCCCCCCATAATTCATGGCCAGAATCCTGTTGGTGTCTTACACATTAATACATGCAAGTGGTTAGACATTTCTGCAGAAGTGGTTAGACATTTTTTGCCTAGTGTGGAGTGTCTGTATTCAGTTCAAAGTTGAAGAAACCAAGTTGTGCATGTGGTACCATTGCACATGGATGTGTACTGCACATGGATGCAATCTATACATCCATATGCACTTTGCACATGGATACACATGCATATGCATATGCACACACATTTGGTTCCTTGATTCAAATGCAAAGTGCTGCTATTCAATACAAAGGTTGCATAGCACAATAAATGGGTAACTATTTGTGGAGATTTAAGCTAGGCAACCCTCCTGTAGGATTATGCAAATATGTCAAGGTGATCGGTATAGAATGGGCAAATTTTAATATTTGTCTATTATTTAATATTTGTTTATTTATTTTGGCATGAACAAACCATTTCTTGTGTTTTTGGATTATCATGTGTTTTTGGATTATTGTAGGTATGTCTATCTGGACTTCTATGATTAGAAATGGCACTTGAAAATTTACCAGTACACCCAATTTCCAGTAAAATGCAAATGATATTCTGTAAGTCTAAAGTTTTCCTGCTGGTGCAGTACAGACCATGTGTGCTATTAAGGGGTTCCTTCATGGCAGGGAGTTTTGTGGAAGCTTTGTCTTGGGAGATCTGAGACAGAATTTGATGAGAGCTGGATGAAATCTGCACTGGACGGAGCAGTCAGGCTTAGCTCTTGAATGTAACACTATAGTATGTGAACCACCCTTCATTGTCAATAAGCCATGGAAAGAGTAAGATAGTGTTACACCTCCAATTTACTGTAGGCAGGATAGGTTATACAATCATCATCACAGATGATTGCCCTGAACTGTAAACACATTTTTCTTCCTTACATCTGTCAGGTCTCTGATAACAAATATTTATGGGCTCTCACTACACCAGTTTCAACACGCATTGCTTTCTGTGGGCTGATTTTAGCTGGGAACAACTAACAGCAGGACTATTAGACTGTGAGCAAAAGGGGGTATTGTGTATATTGCTGTCCTATAGCAATTTGTACACACTTCAGTCCTTTTTTCCTGAATGATACATAAGCCTACATAACTGGGTCCAGAGCTCTAATCTACACATTTATTCATGTGACTGTGGCTTTAAATGAGATCACTTCCAAGAATCTTGAGTCAAGAATGCTACCCTAGATTTTCTAACCATGTTTAAATAGCTGATACTAATAAACTTTCCTTCTATTCTGTTGTGATTTCCAAGGGCAAGTTTATATATTAAAGATTCTGCCTATGGGCAAGTCAAAATGCCAAGTAAACAAAAACAAAAGCAACTGTGGTCCTAGACTCATAATGATGACACTTGTTTCCAATTCAGATTGGTCAAATTTCAAGCTGATCATCCTTTGCAAACAAGCAAAAAAAAGGCAGAAACTATCTTATGCAGAAGGCTAAGGAAAACAGAACCTTGGGCAGCTCCAAGTAAACATTGATGACTGAATCTTCCTTCTATTCTAGTCATGATGATAGGAGGATGTTGTCTGACCAGGGAATTAATTGAATGAAGCCTTATGCAGATCAACAAGACCTGTAATGTAGATATCTCTAACTCCTTCCCACTATTTGAGGAGCTGATTGAGTGTTTAAGTGTCCTCATCTTATTTTTCAGTCTTTTCAAAAAAATTATAAAATATTTTTTTATTTACATTCAGAAGGGTTCTCAGTTACATGCAATAATGTTTCAATATAACAAAAGCAAGATAATAAACACACACACACACAAGGGGGGGGGTAATCAGTTCTAAGTTTTATAAAAGCTGACCAAATAAACAAATATAAATCCATTTGTAAATTTCGTCTAAACATAATTCTTTCAAATGTTGCAAGCATTGTTAGATCTTCTAGCCATTGGATCACAGGTGGAGGAAAATTACCTTTTCAATAATGAAGTATCAATTTTATAGCAGTCAAAAATGTGCAAATATCCACTTCCGTGGCCATTTCTTGACAGGTAAATACTATAATTCAAAAGAACATGTACACCCTTGAATATCAAGAAACTTTCCAATATCAAATTTACTCACATGATAACCTCCTCCCAAACTGTAGCTACTATAGGGCAACTCCAAAACATACACATTAAGGAAGCATTAGCAGTATTACATCTTCAACAATTTTCTGATTTAGGAAGCCCTTTCTTGAACAAATGTTAAAGCTGACCAATATATCCAAAAGAGCACTTTCTGCTGTATAAGACGTAGTCAGAGATCTATAGCCATACTAGAATAAATGTTAAAACTGATGGCCATTGATTAATCAGAACTGGATATTCCAATTCTCTATTCTATTCTTTGCCACAAACCTTGTATTTCACATTTATTTATAGATAACCGATATATATATATATATATATATATTTAAATTATTGACTTGGATGCTTGGTTGGACTCAATTAATGTCTCTAATATTAAGGGAATCCCAGATGCACTTAAAGTTGCAGGGCCAAATCTGAAGTAGCAAATGTGTCAGTTGTAGATATTCCCATTTAGCTGATGGAGATAGTTTTAACTGCTCTTGTAAAATTGAAAACAGCAAAAACTCACAATTGACATCAAGTATCTGATTTAAGGTAACAATCTCATTGTCAGCCCAAACCTTTAAAAAAAGGTTCCTGATAAAGTTTCAAATCTGGATTCCCCTATAAAGTCAATTTGGCATGAGCGTATTTATCAGTATTTGACTGGAGGGGTGCCAATTCTGTTTTTCAGTTACTGCTGAGTCTGAGGATGATGACTGAATTCTGGCCACAAATCATTTCTCTATGGGCTAAATCAGTGAGTCCCAGACTCTAGTCCTCTAGGTGTTTCAGACTTCAATTCCCAGAAGCCTTAGCCACCTGGGCAAATGATCAGGGTGGCCATTGAAGTCCAAAACACCTGTAAGACCAGAGATTGGGAAATACTGGGCTAAATAGTATAACATATCTGTTATTTACCATAGTTACTTGAAAATACCCAACATAAGGCCATATGATAAGACCAGAGGGTGAAAATTACAGAAATAACAAATCTCTTTAAATCGATGGTCACACTGTATTAGACCTGCATAGTTATAATAGTAGAAAATGTATATAATAAAATTATTTAAATGCAAAAAATTCATTATTCATGATAATTAAATAAGGTCATGCCACATCTTAGTCAACTCCAAAAGGATGTAGGGCAGTGATTCATTTCCCTCTGGGAATTCTACTACATATGCAAGAGACTGGATATCCAAACATGATGTGCCATAAAGGATATAATTGAAAAAACATTTAAATATTCAAAAATTCCTATCTGTAATGTAGATGAAGCATCTGGGTAGAAATCCCTGCAATTTTACCTTAAAAATGAATTACTAGAGACTGTACACTTTGGTTTTCTGTGGGGGGTTTTCTGGGCTGTTAGGCCATGTTCTGCAAGAGTTTATTCTTGATGTTTCACCTGCATCTGTGGCTGGCATCTTAAGAGAATGGTTGGTAGGAGTGTGTGTGGGATTTATATGCTGTGAAACCCTGTTGGGGGAATATATATAAATTTGTGTATTTGAATGGTTAGTTTCTGGGTATAGAAATGAAAGGCTTGTTAGTGTCTGTTTGGCTAATGGTACATTGTCTGCTGGAAATCCCCTGCCCCTGGGTGAAGTTCATTTGCATGTGTTGAATTTTGATTTTGATGTTTTTCAGGACTGGTAGCCAAACTTTGTTTACTGTGAAGGTTTCTTCTTTCCTGTTGAAGTTGTCCCGGTGTTTGTGGATTTCAATAGCTTATCTGTGAATTCTGACATGATAGTTGTTGGCCTGGTCCAGAATTTTGGTTTTTTAAAATAATATTTTGTGCCCAGGTTGGTTTGTAACATGTTCTGCTACTGCGAATTTTTCTGGCTGGCCCAGTCTGCAGTGTCTCTCATGTTCCTTGATTCACGCTTGCACACTGCATTTAGTGGTCCCTATATAAATGATGTAAACTATGTATCTCCATTCAAGGAGATAGCCATTCAAATACACAAATTTACATATCCTCTCCAACAGAGACTGACAGTATATAAATCCCACACACCCCTACCCAACCATTATCTGAAGATGCCAGCCACAGATGCAGGTGAAACATCAGAAATAAACTCTTCCAGAACATGGCCTCACAGCCCACAGAAAAACCAATAGATGCTGGCCATGAAAGTCTTCAACTTCACACTGTACATTTTGTTTTCTTGTGACTCAAAGGCTTAAAATAGGTATGAACTGCTTGCTAATCACAAGCATTCCTTTAGAACTATATCAAAAGAATGTGGGAGGGAGGGAGATTTCTCAGATTTTAATGTGAATGTCATTTTATTGGCATCATAGTTCAGGACAGACTGAGTGGATACTTAGCACTTTTCTTGTGTCAGCATTTGGTACTATTTTGCGTGGGAGAATTGAAATTATACTTCTTAGGGTGGTAGGATGGTGTGGAAATGATCATCTACTAATTGAGCCCTTCAGTCACATTCATCAGGAATTAGAAGTATTTACTCACACATGCCCATATGGCCAAGGTCAGAAAGCTGTTTAAAGCATGTTCTTGGATTTTAGTTTTTCCAAATCCAACAGAATTTCAAGTGTAGCAATACCATTCATTTTCTTACTAAAGGAAGATGATAATTCAACTGTCAGACCCACAGCAAAGTAAAGGGTTTAAACAAAAGGGGAAAATTAAGACTGTTGTAACAATTGTCATCATTATAAGAGCTATAAACAGACCATACACTGCAGACAAAGGAAACCACAGTTGGCCCTCCACATTCTCTGGTTTGACATCTGTGGATTCAATTATTAAGATGTTTGTCATTGCCCCACCCCAGTCACTTTCCAGGACAGAAGCAGCACTTTGTTCAGGTTCCTTAGTCCGTAGAGATAAGGCCTCCCAAACCTTGGTTCAGTCTGTTTTCCTATCTCTATTGGCAAAGGAGCATGAGGAATGCATGCTGCTACTGCTGCCTCCAGGCAGGGGCTTCAGGAAATGGGAGCATGAAGAACCTCCTTTGCTGCCAACCTCCCTCCCAAAGCCCTAGGCTGCTGTGTGCACATCCACACAGCAGCCCTATACTTCAGGAGGAAGGAGGAAGAGCAATTGCCACCACAGCCAACTGCCTCCCAAAGCCTGAGGAAGCCATGGGCACATTCACATAGCAGCCCTACACTTTTGGGGGGGAATAGCCTGTGGAAGGGCAGGGAGGGAATAGAAGGGGCCCTGACCAGTCCTTGGCAGGCTTTGTCTGACATGCAAACTAGCCCTTGGTAACAGAGTTTGCCAAAGGTGATGCAAATCACTGGGGCTAGGGTTTTGTTTTTTGCTTTGTTTTGTTTTTAATCAGGGCTGGGAAATGAAGCTAGGATTCCAAGAATAAAGAACAGCTGCAACACCAAGCCCCACAGTTTGGTGACCGTTCTTCCCCCACTTCCTCCTAAAGCTCAGGGCTACTATGTGAATGTGCACTTGGCTGCCCCAGACTTTGGAGGGTGACAGTGGCTGAGAGGACAAGCCACCAGGTGTACATTCTTCATACTCCTCCCTAGGGATCCCCCACCCCAGCCACCTGCTTCTCAAGCCTGAAGAGTCCTCCAGCAAGCCTTGACACCCCCCCACACACCTGCAATATATTCACAGGTTTTCCACTTTTGCAGGTGTTCTGCTCTCCTAACCCCCATGAACATGGAAGTTCAAGTGTAGCTGGAAGCAACGGTTGAATGTGGAGATGAACATACGATTTGTAGTCCTCATCGTTCATTTTAGAATGTTGTCATAACAAGTTCATTTCATCTTGTTTAAACACTAATCTTTGATTCTTTAAAAAATACACAGAAACTCACATTTCAATATGTATTTCTAAAAGTATTTCCTTGGCATATGCAAAATATATATATATATATCTTTGAAATTAGAGCACACATTTCTTTTAAACAATGTATCCTAAAATAACACACATTTATATACACTTCAGTATATTGTTTTTCAGCTGAGTACTTTATTGTGAAAAGTGGAGAACTATGACCATTTTCCCATCCACACACTGATCCAGGATATGTGAATCAAGCTAGTATACCTTGAAAGGCAAAACAAATGAAATCCTGGTTTACTGAAACTCGTTACAATCAGCATCTTTGCATGCAGTTAAATACTCTCCAAAGCACATTTTTCCCCAAACAAGACAATGCAAGTTCTGAAAAGATCTAGAGTTGGCAGGATAGTCATGGATACATAGATAACACTTTTATAGATAATGCATAGAGATACTCTCATAAAGCAAGCAAGGTGAATCACAGCAACCATCATGGATGGTGCTTCATGACAGCAGTTGAGAATCAGGTTTATATATCATTAAGAGGAACAGAAATCATGTTTATAATTCCCCCCTCCTCAAAAAAGGTGATGGACATAGAATGTACCATTTAATTTCATTAAGAAAAAAAAATCTCCCATCAATAAAGCTCCATGATGTTTGCACTGCCAGACATATTGGTATCTTTAGAAGAATATTAGAAAAGTCACCAATAAATTTTATTTCTTACCCACATCTCCCCAAGGCACGAGGCAGGGTACAACATGAATTAAAATACAATATTTGACATAAAATCATTTAAATACACAGATAAAAACACATAGGTTTAAAATGAACATTGAAAACATTCATAAACTTAAAATACCAATTTAAAATTCATAAATTAAATTCCACCAGGTAGGCCTGCCAGAAGAGATAGGTCTTTAGTGCCATTTTAAATTCTGATAGTTTGTATAGCTCTATCCCTCTCATTTTACTACTGATCCATCTAGATTACTATGCCAATGCAGAGAGAAATGGTAAGAAACCATTTTCTTCATTGTCTTGTATAAGACTCCCTCTTAAGAGTGTCAACATTCAGAAATTTGTCCCTAAGAAAATCAAAATTGGGGTCAAAGATAAGAAACAGGCAAATGTGTTTTGTTCTTCTGCATCCTATGCCGAATCACTTGTATTCTACATCATGACTACTCATACTATGTCAGTATTTACTCTGGACTCACATCGCTGTCCACTCAGTATAGGCTCACTGAAAGGTATCTGGCACTGCCTGGGGACAAACTAAACCCAGGAGTAGCCAAACAGCAGATAAACTACATAGTAGAATTGGGCTTGAACAACAAAGGCTTCAGCTAGCTGGCTTTATCGCTGCTCTGACCCACATTCACCCACAGTAAGAAGACTTACTATCAGCAAGGTTCTTCCAAATATATCTGGAGGCTTTATCTCCAGTTCCAATACAAAACAAACACAGAATATATACAGCAAACCTCAATAACAAATCCAACAACAATTCTCTAAACATCCAGCACACCTCAACATCAACCTACACACAATATATCTAGTGCTTAGACTATATAGGAGTGTTTGATTGTTAGCCCTCTGCCTAGCCACAGCTATGAATACATCCACTTCAGCTGTGCTAGTGTGGTCTATTGCTTCAACATTTTCCTTCTGCCCTTTAAAGGGATATTATCCTGACAATTGCAACCTACCTCCAAACAAAACTGTCCCTTGAACCAGAATAATTTATTCAGGTTCCAACCATGACTCATCAAAGTTAGTGATAAGCAAATGTCTTCCAGTTTTGGACTAAAACAAGTAAATCTATTGTCTCACCATCTCATCTCACCCCATTTCAAAATCCTTATGAGTTGCTGAGCTACTTGCAGTCTTGTTGTATCCCTTGTGATTATTGGAAGTCACAAAGAATATAATTCCTCCTGTAGTCTTCAATGAGCAACTAATACCCTCTCCCCATGTACCCATCTGCCATAATGTGAATAAATAAAACAAATCACCCCTTTACTCCATGTTGACCTTTATTTCTGTTTGAGGCATAGTAACAGGGACCAGGACAAGGTCTGTCTCCACCTTCTCTTATTTAGTTGCAGGCATTGTTGCTAGGCCTGCAATCCATCATATTGTAGGAAACCTGGGAAATGTAGTTTTCAGCAACAGTGTGCAGGAGAATTCAAAGTCATACCTGTGTTAGTCTATATAAGCATACAAAGGAATTGGTAGTGGGAAGCAGAGGTAGTGGTAAAGTTTCAGTTCTTCTGGCTCAGATCCTTAGAACTTTCAGGATTGCTATGCTTGACTAATGGCTGTTTTGAAATGGGGAACATAGGAGATTATCAGACAGGAACACACAAATGTTTCTGTCCCATTACAAAACAAAAACAAAAATCTGTCCCTGTAGCAGCACAATAACCAAAATTATCAGACCTACCTTGAGTAGTGTTGACAGAATGGAGCTCCATTCACTTCCTGGTTTGAAATCTTGCCTATTCTCGCAAGAAGATGTGAGCATAGCAACATTTTAAAAACCCAAACAAAAATAAAAACAAAAAAAGTACATACAAGCACATAAACACACTTTACATAGTACAAGTACCCTGGGGAGGTTCATAAAAAGAGCATAGCCTACCTGGTTTTCATGATCTCACCCAGAAGTGTTCTGGCAGGACTCCCCATTGATGCTGTATTCACGGCAGAACAATGCCATGAGGTTTCAGACACTGGCATCAAAACAGAATGGGGGAATCTATGGATGGCTCAGCCGGTCAATGAAAAGAAATCCTATAGTGATGCCAGCAGAATGCAAAAGGAGGACATTGTCTGATATTGGATGCCTTTTGCATTTCTTTGGTGTCCTTATCATGCCACATTTGCTTCATCTTATAATTTCCATAGTGTCCAGATCCATCACAAGTCAGAGTTCATCAGATACCTCAGCTGACCCATTAGGGTTTAACCCCAGTCTCCATCCCAAGTGGCCAACACTGAAACACCTGGATATTCTTTTTCAGTCAGTGTCTTTTGACATCAAAATAAACTTTAAAGGCTTTTAAAAGTTGCAAGGAAAATGTATCCCACAGTTTTTGCAGTTAGTTTCTTTAAAGGTCAGACATATAACAATCACCGTGGACTTACGTACTGTTCCCACAAGTGTGTATGTATGTCTGTGTGTGTGTGCAGGGCCGGTTTAAGGAATTTTGGGGGGCCCTGCAATGCTTTGTATTGGGGTCCCCATATGTTTATCTCAGGTCAATGTAACCTAACTTATTCATCATACAGGATGTTCAGATTACAGTAGGACCCCTGTATCCATGGATTCATTATCCATGAGACACAAAACAGCACACCTACCATAGAGTCTTCCTAGAAAATGTGCCATCCCTAGCCATTTTCTAGGCCCTCCAAGACAACTCTATGGTATTTTAAACCAGAAGTCCCATTATTTTCAATGGCATTCACTATTATTCATGGTGTTCAGAATCCACCTCCCCCCGAACCAATCCCCAGTGGATAAGAGGGGCCTACTGCATTACATAATTTGCCACCAATAATTTAGTTTAAAAACTATATTATAGGCACTAACATAATATTTTTTGTTTATTAGCAATTAATGTAATGGTGTAGATTTCCTCAAAGAAAAGAAAGAGTGGACTACAAGCTGAACATGAGTTAGCAGCAGCAAAAAATGCCAATGGGATTCTAGGCTACATTAATAGGAGTAGTGTCTAGATCAAGGGAAGTAATACTATCACTCCATTCTGCTTTGGCCAGATCTCACCTGGAATACTGTTTCCAATTCTGGGCAAAACAATTCAAGAAAGATACTGAGAAGTATGGTGGGAGGTCTGGAAGCCATTACGCCCTATGAGGAATGGCTTAGGGAGCTGGGTACGCTTAGCCTGGAGAAGACAAGGTTGAGAGATGACATCATAGCCATGCTTAAATATTTGAAGGGATGACATACTGAGGAAGGAGCAACCTTGTTTTCTGCTGCTCCAGAGACTAGGACACGGAGCCATGGGTTCAAACTACAGGACAAGAGATTCCACCTGAATATTAGGAAGAACTTCCTGACAGTCAGAGCTGTTCTGCAGTGGAATACGCTGCTGCCTTGGAGTGTGGTGGAGTCTTCTTCTTTGGGTTTTTTTAAACGTAAGTTGGATGGCCATCTATCAGGAATGCTTGGATTGTGTCTTCCTGCAGGGCAGAAGCCGATCAGATGGGATGGCTGTTGGAGTCCCTTCCAGCCCTATGATTCAAGGCTGCATTCAGAGCCTGGGAAAGTTACTCTTGGATTACACCTCCCAGAATCCCCCTGCCAGCACCCTTCTCAAGGTCTGGTTGCATTGTTCCTTTTCCAGCACTCTCTAACCCAGTGGTTCTTAACTTGGGGTCTGCAATGTCCTCACAGGGGGTCCACAAAGGCTTGAAGGCTGCTTGGCCCACCTCTTCCCTGTAGTGGAGTAGCCACCTGACAGGAACCAAGGCAAAGGCTGGCTGGCTTGGCCTGCACATGGCCATTCAATCCACTCCAGCCACAAACTTGCAGGAAGAAGCAAGAGTGCCTCTGTCATGAAGCCAACTCAATAGCTGATAAGAAGCCTGGCTCGGCAACAACCCAGTTGAAAAGCACAGTACCTGGTGTTGTCAGTAGCAGTCCTACAGGGTCAGAAGTACACACAGAGAGAGAGAGTGCAGAATGAAGAGGCAGTCCAAAGTCAAAAGGGTTCTGGCAGGTGGGTCAACGAAGGCAGTCCAAGGTCAAGATATCCAAAGTCTCAAAATAGCAAGGTTCCAGAAGATTCACAGGCAGAGGCTTCCTCCAGGTAACACAGACTCAGCCAGCTCTTCTGCCACTGGCTCAGCCTCCTCACCTTCTGAGTCATCAGAGTCCTGGCTGACCATGACATCATTCCCCCCCCCCATTATCCTCCCCTGCACCCGGAGGAGGACAAGGCAGGTCCGGGAAGCGGCGGTGAAACGCCTGAACCAGGCGGGGGGCATGTACATCAGAGGCATCTTCCCAGGAGCGGTCCTATGGCCCGTAGCCAGCCCAGTCAACCAGATACTGAAGGCGGCCATCTGGGCCACCTCCAATTCCTGTTCACCATCCACCAAAACTGGATCGGGCGGGGGTGCAGGACCAGCGTCAGGACGAACCCCCGAAGCTGGAAGCAATAGGGAACGATGGAAGACTGGGTGGATCCACCATGTCCGTGGAAGCTGAAGCCGAAAAGCCACGGGATTCACCTGGGCCACGATCTTGTAGGGCCCTGCAAATTGAGCATCCAACTTCCGACACAGCTACTGGAGCGGGAGATGGCGCGTGGACAGCCAGACCGTATCCCCCACTTGCAAAGGAGGACCCTCCTGCCGACGACGATCCGCGCCCTGCTTATACGCCTCCTTGGCCACCTCAAGCTGTTCCTGTAGCAAGGACTGAGCAGCCTGGAGTTCATGGAGCCACTGGTCTGCTGCAGGGACCGCCGAGCCAGGGGCCACCGCCGGAAATCCCCGTGGATGGTAGCTGCCGGTGGCAAAGAAGCGCGTCTGCTGGGTGGAGGCATGCACGGAGTTGTTGTAGGTGAACTCGGCCAACGGCAGCAGGTCGACCCAATTCTCCTGGCGGTAACTGGAGTAACAGTGGAGGTACTGCTCCAGTGTCCCATTCGTGCGTTCTGACTGGCCATCGGACTCAGGATGGTGCGCTGAGGACAGGTGAGGCTTGATGTCCAGGAGCCGCATCAGACTAGTCCAGAACCGGGCTGTAAACTGGGCTCCTCGATCAGAGACTACTCCCTCAGGAAGGCCATGGAGCCAGAAGATGTGCTGTACAAACATCCGGGCCGTCTCCTTCACTGTCGGGAAGCCAATGCAAGGCACGAAGTGGGCCATCTTGGAGAACAAGTCCACCACCACCCAAATAGTGGTACAGCCTGCAGAAGGGGGCAGGTCCGTGATAAAGTCCATCGAGATGAGTTTCCAGGGCCCCAAAGGTTTTGGCAGAGGCAGCAGTAAGCCCGCAGGTCGCCCCGGATGATCCTTAGCACGGCGACACACAGGGCAAGTGTCCACATACTGGGCCACCTCTGCACGGACCCGAGGCCACCAAAACTCCCAGGTGAGGAGGTGCAGGCTCTTGCAAAATCCAAAGTGCCCTGCCGTTTTGGCATCATGGCACAACCGTAGGACTGCCTCCAGACATGGGCCTGCTGGTACATACAGGCGGCCCCGGTGGTAGAGCAGGCCATCTCGGAACTCAAAAGGAGAGGCATCCCCCTCCGCCGAATGCTGGGTCACGAACTGGTCCCGGCTCTGGATGTCACGAATCTGGTCCAGCAGTGTAGCTTCCCTTGGAGCAGCAGCAAAATTCTCTGGGCGCAGAATGGTGGACTGAAGTTCCCCCTCTGGTTCCGTGGCATACTCTAGCTTCCGGGAGAGAGCATCAGCCTGCCGATTCTGGGCCCGAGGAACATACTGGAGCTGGAAATTGAAGTGCCCAAAAAACAGGGACCACCGCTTCTGCCTCTGGGACAGCTTCCGGGCCGTCTGGAGATGCTCCAAGTTCCTGTGGTCGGTGTGGACCCGGATGGGATGAGCCGCTCCCTCCAACAGATGCCGCCACGTGTCAAAGGCAGCCTTAATTGCTAACAGCTCTTTCTCCCAGATAGTGTAATTGCATTCAGGAGGAGACAGCTGACGGGAATAAAAGGCGCAAGGCAACAGGCGACCCTCAGGCCCCGAGGGCTGAAGCAGCACAGCCCCAATCGCCAAGTTCGAGGCATCTGCCTCCACCACAAAAGGTTCCGTGGATCAGGGTGCTGCAGGATTGGGGCCGACGTGAACTTCTCCTTTAGGACCTCGAACGACTTCTGGGCCGCAGGTGTCCACTGAAAGAGGGTCTTCCCCCGCAGCAGTTGGGAAAGAGGGCTCGCCAGGGCTGCATAATCCAAGATGAATTTCCTGTAGAAGTTGGCAAACCCCAGGAACCACTGGACATCCTTCTGGCAGCGAGGAGTTTGCCATGATAACACCGCCTCCACCTTGGAGTTGTCCATGGCCACCCCCTGAGTGGAGACTCGGTAGCCCAGGAAGTCCACCTCCCGGAGGTCGAAGGCACACTTTTCCAGTTTGGCATAGAGGCAGTGTTCCCGAAGACACTGAAGGATGGCCCGAACATGGGCGTCATGGGCAGCCTGGCTGGGAGAATAAATCAAAAAGTCATCCAGGTAGATGATCACAAAGCGATCCAGATAGTCTCGGAAGACATCATTGACGAAGTGCTGGAAGACGGCTGGGGCATTACAGAGGCCAAAGGGCATGACGGTGTACTCATAATGTCCATACCTCATCTGGAAGGCCATCTTCCATTCGTCCCCAGCCCCGATCCTCACCAAGTTGTAGGCCCCTCTGAGGTCCAACTTAGTGAAGACCTTGGCATGGCAGAGCCGTTTCAGCAGTTCGGGGATCAGCGGCAAGGGGTACCGGTTCCTGATGGTGATCTGGTTAAGGGCACGGTAGTCATTGCAGAGACGTAACTCCCCACACTTTTTCCGCACAAACAACACAGGGGCGCCTGCAGGAGACTTTGAAGGGCAGATAAACCCCTTCTTGAGGTTCTTTTCCAAGAAATCCCTCAGAGCCGCCAGCTCAGGCTCTGAGAGGGAGTAGAGGCGTCCCACTGGGATCGGGGCCCCAGGTATTAAGTCAATCGCACAGTCATACGGTCTGTGCGGCTGGAGCCGATCCGCCTCATTCTTGTCAAAGACATCGGCGAAATCCCGGTATTTCTTGGGCAGCATCACTGAGGACTCCTGGGCGTCGGTTGCCATGGCTGCCGGGATCCGCTCCGGCCAACAGTGCTCCTGGCAAAACTTGGAGGCGAAAAGAACCTCCCGCCGGGCCCACGAGATGTGTGGATCATGCTTGGAGAGCCAGGGCATCCCTAGGACCAAAGGGAAGTGAGACACCTTAGCCAACAGGAACTGGATCTCCTCGACGTGGCCCTGGATCTCCAAGTGAAGCAATGGGGTCTGGTGAGTTACAGGACCAGACCGCAGGAGCCGCCCATCAATAGTCTCTACGGGTCTAGGCTCAGCTAGGGCCTCCAGTGGTATCTGATGACTGGTGGCAAATCCTAAGTCCATGAAATTGTTGGAGGCTCCCGAGTCTATCATGGCTCCCAGGGGGACAAGCTCCATGGAAGGCAGTCTAAGGTTAGCCGCCACCAACAACGGGTCTTTGCTGCGGGTCATGCTAGGGTTAACAGGTTCCGAGGACGTTCCCAGGTGGTGAACCTGCTCTATACCTGGGACTGCCCATTTCCCGGCAGCGGTGCTCGGTGTCCCTTGGCTGGGCACTTTCTGGCAAAATGCCCTGAGAGACCACAGTACAGGCAGAGCACCTCTCTCCTCCTTCGTTCCTTCTCAGCCGCAGTGAGCCGCGGCCGAGCCCCTCCCAGCTGCATTGGTTCATCTGCAGATGGGGCAGCCATAGGGGAAGTTGTTGGTGTCTGGGGTGCAATCACTGGGGAAGAGGGCGGGTTGGAACGCCTGGCCTGCCTGCGAGCTGAGAGGCGGCAGTCTATGTGTGTTGCCTGGGTTATCAAGGCAGTTAAGGTGTCTTGAGGCTCTGAGCTGGCCAGCTCATCCAAAATGGGGTCTGCCAACCCCCAGCAAAACTGGGCCTGCAAGGCACTCTGGTTCCAGGTCAGGTCCTGGGCTATGAGACAGAAGGCGGTGGCATATTCAACCACAGAGCCTTTGCCTTGCTGGAGGGTCTTAATCCGGTGCTCAGCAGTTTCTGTCTTTACAGGATCACCCCAGGTAGCTCTCATTTCCTGCAGGAAATCCTGCAAGCTGTTGAGGGCTGGACTATCCTCATTCAGATAGGGAGTAGCCCATTTACTTGCAGGACCAGCTAACAGACTTATAATGAAAGCCACTTTGTGAGTGTCTGAGGGGAAACCAGCCCCTCTGATTTTAAAGTGCAGCTTGCAGTTTGCTATAAAACTGTCCAATAATGCTCTCTCACCAGAAAACTTTCAGGTAAAGCAATGATAGATTTCCCCCATGGCTGGGGTGGAGGTTGGTTCTGTAGTGCAGCCAAGCCTTGAGTTAATTGTGCCAGCTGGGCTGCTAATTGCTGGTTTTGGGATAACAGTTCCTGAATCACAGCAGACTCGGTCATCTTATCAGCTTAATTAAGGGGTTACAAGCAGTTCTGTCATGCAGCCAACTCAATAGCTGATAAGAAGCCTGGCTTGGCAACAACCCAGTTGAAAAGCACAGTACCTGGTGTTGTCAGTAGCAGTCCTACAGGGTCAGAAGTACACACACAGAGAGAGAGTGCAGAACGAAGAGGCAGTCCAAGGTCAAAAGGATTCCGGCAGGTGGGTCAACGAAGGCAGTCCAAGGTCAAGATATCCAAAGTCTCAAAATAGCAAGGTTCCAGAAGATTCACAGGCAGAGGCTTCCTCCAGGTAACACAGACTCAGCCAGCTCTTCTGCCACTGGCTCAGCCTCCTCGCCTTCTGAGTCCTCAGAGTCCTGGCTGACCATGACAGCCTCTGAGGGGAAGTTTAATGGATGGTGTAATTATATTGTTGTTGTTAGCTATTATTATTAGCTATTATTATTAGGGTTTTAAATCTTGAGTTAAGTCTTGGGACACCAAAAGATATTTAAATGGGGATCCCTGGTAAAGAAAAGGTTAAGAACCACTGGTCTAGGCCAATGCCTCTCACATAACACTAATGAGATACTGGTTTTTTAGTGACAACAATAAAAGCATTGTTCCCAGTAATATTACTCCAATTTTAATTTATATTGTTTATATTCTTCTGTTAAAAAAGCTAGAGTGTTGTAGAAGTTTCAGCATTGCACTATGACTATGGAGACCAGGGTTTGAATCCTTACTCAGCCATGAATACCTACTGGGTGACCTTGGGCAAGTCACACTCTCTCAGCCTCAAAGGAAGGCAAAGGCACATCCCCTTTGAACAAACCTTGCCTAGAAAAAACCCATGGTAGGTTTGCCTTAGTCAGAAATTACTTGAAGGCACATAGGCAAACACACACAAATTCATTTTGCAGGCTGAACTCAGTTTCAGCAAGGGGAGGAAGCTGAAGACCAAAGGGTGAAGGGAATGAGTGGAGAGACCCCAGGAAACCATGTTAAGAGCAGCTGGAAAGATGGGCTGGAGGGGATCTATGTGGAAGGAAGGAAAGGGAAGGAAGAAAGAAAGAAAGAAGTCCTTTCTGAGGGAAAGAGACAACCCTCAAATTCCTCCTCTGTCACACACACACATTTACCCCTCTCCGACATGCCTGGCTGGCTTGCATTTTACAGCAGCAAACTCCCTCCAGCTTCTGCCACAGAGGGCTGCTTCTTCTTTCTCTTTCTCTTTCTCTTTCTAGTTTGGGAGACACTGGTTTTTTTTGCTTTTTTAAAAAAGCCAGCAGGAGGTTTTTGGACGAGGAGGGTAGCAGGGGGCTGCAAAGCAGCGGCTACTCCCGGCTGTCTCCTGGCTGTCTCCTTGGTCAGAAAAGGAGGTTAGCGGGGGGGGGGGTTGACCTCACCATCCCTCCCCCATGCAGATTTGGCAGACTGGTTAAACTGGCACTGTGTTTGTGGACATTTTCAGATGATCCTTGCAGCGCAAGGATCGAGTGGGAGAGCTTCGTAGCTGCAGTGTGGCAGGGAGTCCATTTCGGACGACAACCTCCATGAATAAAATCTGGCTCAGTATGGCGCAGAAGGCTCCAATGCTAAACGGAAGAGACACAGACAATTTTGCTGCAGGGACAGCGTTGTCTGAAATGGACCCCCTGCCACGCTGCAGCTACGAAGCTCTCCCACTCGATCCTTGCAGTGCAGTGCAGAAAAAGTCCTGTGTGTGTGTGGATGCATGTCTACTTGTGCAGTAATATTGAAGACCTTGAGGAATCTTTGAAACCAACACTGAGAATTCAAAAGAAACCCAAGTACCTCTTAGGGGATACTTTAGTGCATAATGTTAGAAATCAAAAACTTTAGAAACAATTTAATAAATAGTTAATTATGACTTCCCAATTAAAGTAGTGTGAAACAGAAACACTAGAGTGATTTAAATATCAAAAGAGTATGGAGAACCTTAATAGCATTAGCCACAAGGATTTGACTACGGTATATACGACATCCTGCCGTGTTTATCTATTTCGGAGCCTTTTCTTTGTCCTTTCCCCACAGAGAAAGAGCTTTCTGTGTATGATGGGAATTCATCCTATTGAGCAGAGCAGGTAATTGATGAAGCACTTCAAGACTGGAGCCCTATTATCACTCAGCACACATTGTAAGAAGCCACTTATGAAATCTCTCTCTGTTATTTGGGTATTTAGATCAGTAGATCCATTGATTTTTCTCCCCCTGTAAAATATCTTTAATAAATCATTCTGAAGTCAATAATGTTTCCCTGGTTGCCGAAAATTATTATCAAGGAAGCCCATGAAATCTAATGCATATGCTATAAAAATATATTAAGGAAGCATTTTATAGCAGAGAGACAGCTATTATTTTTTTCCCCAAGTGGAAATGTTAAGAGTTCAGTGCTGCTTCGGTGATATCCTATAATTAAATCCTGCCAAATTGGAGAGTGTGGCTACTAAGTCTTGCTCCAGATAACTTTGTAAAAGTGTACTCTTAGGGACAATTTACTCTGTATGCAGCTGATGTACATGCACCAGGTATTGGCACTTGCTGTTGTGGTTGCCATAACTTGCAATGGGACGAGGCATACTTGTTGTCACATGGTGACCATGTACCAGACAGCCACAAACCACTGTGACTCTGTGGTGTATATCCACTGTATCCCTCCATATCATTCCTAATATATATCTTTCCTACACAATTGTCATTGTTCATCCAAAGAACAACCCTATTGTATTAACAAGGGACACATTGATTGGCCCGTTGGTTTGCTTACAAATGTTTAGAAGCCATTTATATCAGAAGATTTCAAAGCATTACACAATAATAATCAAACATATAATATAAAACAACATACACAATCAAAATAACATTTGTGTTATTTATAAAAATCGATGGTCAAGGTGGGCTATTATCAGGAAGGCTTGTAAAAGTAAGGAAGTTTTCAACACATCCCTAAGTGTAACCCTCGCAAATGAATGTCTGAGTCTGGAAGAGTATGGCACCTGTTGAATTCCATCTCACTAAATGGTCTGCGATGGATGACTGCAAGTTACAGTCACATAGGATATGTGTGCCATATAAAGAGTGGCATCAAGAACACCATCCAGATCCCTACATTTCTTTTAATTTTTTTTGGTGATCCTTTCTAGAAAATGCAATTGTTGTAGAGAAGTCCAAGTATTGGAATTCTACAGTTTATGTCTGAGCTCCATTGAGGTCAGGGAGCTGCTTCTTTCCCCAAACCAGGAGAAGATGAGAAGGCTGCCACTGCCTCTCCCACTGGAACAGCAGATTTTGCATAGCAAATTTTGAAATGGAGAAACTACCATAATATAGTCTTTATGTAGCACTTTCAAATATTACTGATGGCTTTGTATAGTTTATAATCCATACTGTTTTTAATAAATTGTAAGCTACCTTGAGTGCCATTGTTGGGGAAAAGGTGGGGCATAAATGAATAAAATGAATGAATGAATGAATGAATGAATGATGTTCAACCAAAATAATGTCCTCATTTTAAAAGTTGAGCAATTAAACTGCATTGGAAAGATGGAAAATTCCCAATCTTCTAAAGTTGCATTCAGCCAGTGTACTTTTCCACTATAAATGTCAGATGAGATAGTTGGAGCTTCCCATGTCATTGTGTTTTAGCACTACATCAGAAGTGTTACAGGAAGTCATCCCTAGCAATGTATGAGCCTGCTCAGGCCCTGAGATCATCAGGAGAGCACCCTTCTCTCAGTCCCACCACCATCACAAGCACAGTTGATGGGGACACAAGAGAGGCTGCCCTTAGACTCTGGAATTCCCTTTCCAGGGGCAAAATGGCCCCCTACCTGTTGTACTTCCATCAGCAAAGACCTTTTAAACAAAGAGGAGGAGGAGGAGATCATGTGCTTTTGTAGTCCCATATATCTTAATTGTGGGATACTTTTTAGTGTGGCTGTCTAGATTTTTTGAGTCCTAGTTGAGTCTGCCTTGAGTCATGTTTTGGGGGACAAGGTGGTGTATAAATAAAGATGATGGCAGTGGTAGGTACTATGATAGTTGCAAAAGGAAGCATGTGGCCCTATACAATTGTGGTATCTTCTGAAGGAAATTATGTGGAAGTGGACATTCTTTTAAGACGAATAGTTGCTATTTGCTCTGGAGGGTTTTTTTTTTTTGCTGTTGAAAACCTATTTTAATATCACCAACCTTAAAACTGCATATGGGAACTGCTCTTCTACTGGGTTTTTCCAATACTAAGAAGAGGCCATTCTTTCAGTATCTTGCAAATAGAATATTCATACAATGGTAATTTATTCTACGTAGTGTCTCAGTGGCTTTCTCTCGTGTACTGCTCTCACGTATCTATTAATAGTTGGCAGTATGGAACATGTAAGATGCAATATTAGGTCTATTTCACAGGCAGCTAATAGCAATGAGGTTTCAAATATTTTAAAGCAGTAAATTTTATGTATGTGTGTAGAATTTTTGAGCATATTCTTCTTTTCCAAACAAACAAACAAACAAACAAACAAAAAACTCAGCCTGATTTGAAGAAAGGATGAAAATAACACCTGCATAGCTGAATATTGTATTGGCATATTCTTCAAAACAAATAACCATGTTAAGAGTCAGAGGAGCAGTGGCCTAGGAATACATTACAAACACACAAAAGTTATTATGAACGTATTCTGCTTCTCACGAGATTTGTGCTTGCCTAGTGCATTCCAGTGCATTTATGAGCACACTGTCCCAGTTACTCTTTAGTGTATTTTGAGACACAGTAGCTTAAGATTTGCTTGGCAGTCCAGCAACTTTTTAAAAGCAAAAGTAAAAACTTAACAGAAAAAGACCAGCCAGCACAGAGAGAAAGGGATATATAGACAGCATCAGCCAGAGCACAATTGAAAGTAGAAATGGAAAAGATTTTGTTAGATGCCACAGCTTCAACAAAAAGTAGCCTTTTCACACCTCCTGAGATTCGTTGAAAAAAGAAGCATGCATTGCCGCAAGCATTTCACACATTCACACATTTGTAAGGCTTATGGGCCATTCTAGAGAAATAAATTTTGCACAAAAAATATACACATCTTAAAAAGCAAACCACTCACGGCTAGAGAATATATACGGAAATATACATTAGTCAATGTGGGGAAATGCATAGCTTAGGTCAAATGTGTAAACAAATGTGTAGAATAGAAACAAATATGTTTAAAATGCATGTGGATTTCAATGCAGGAAGGCAAAACAAAGTCTCATAGCCTGATACAAAACAAGGGCAGGAGAAAAATGCAAGTAGGATTCAGAAAGAACACAACAAATTGAGACAAAAGACATTTCTGTATCTCTAGATGGACCAATGGATGAATGAAATGAAATGTTTATGGCTTGTGGTACAATGTGAAACCAATAAAATGCCAGGATATTAGTCATTTCAGAGGCAGGGAGGGAGGGAGGAAGAGAGAGAGAGAGAGAGAGATAAGAAGGCTCCCAAAGAAGATAACATAATTTAGAGAAACTAGAAATGCACTCTTACACATTGATGTTCACCCAAACTGCTAATTTCCTCTAAATATTTCATGTACTGGCTTCCTCATACTCAGGACTTTATCGGACGCAGCCTCTTTAAACGTTCTTTTGCCGGCATAAAAAAAGCATTTTTATGCCGGGAATAGAACACCTCCACATACACTTACCTTGTAATCTTGGCAAAGGCTCCTGGCAATAAAGAGGAGGTGAATGGAGCCCCGTTCACTTCCTCATTTGAAATCTAGCGCAATTTCATCTCATGGGAAATTCAAAATTAAGAACAAAAATAAACATCTAAAAGTTACACTAAGCACCCAAACACACTGAAAAAGCCCCAAGTAACCCAGAGAAGGTGATAGAAAGAGTGAAACACACATGGATGTCCCGATCTCACCCTGAAGTGTTTGCACCGGAGCAGCTATTGTTGGTGTAAGTACATGATTTAAATGGCCTGAAGTATCGCATGTTGGCAATGCTGGCAAAAAAGCGGCAGGTGGATCTATTGATGGCTAAAGCCATCAGTCAGTTTAAAAGTACATGATTTTGCCTCTTTATAGCCACGAAAGGGCGACGTTGTCTGATCTGTGCGCCTTTTTGCAATTATGTGGTATCCTTATGATGCCATAATTTTCCTTGTCTGATAAAGCCCTCAGTACTGACAGCTTCAGAGCTAAACAGTAAGCTTTATTGCTACAGAAATCTAAAGAGCTAACCATACAAAATTGTTACTTCAAATAAAAACTATTTACAAAGCAGTAGAATAAAAAGTATTTACAATCTACAAAATCTGATGGGCTATACAGTCATTGCCTACCCATCACCCCAACTCCCCTTTCTCACTAAGAGTGGGCACTACCTACCATTCCCACAGCCCCTGCAGGTGCAAGGCCACTCATCCGATTTCCAGACACCTCCTTTGTCTCCCCATAACATGCAGGCTGTTAACAAGCACAGGAAAAAATGCAAACATCAAACAGCAGTTCAGATATAGAAACACACTGTATTACAATAGTCTTTTGGCAGGAAAAGGTCACTTTTGGGACCGATCCTGACAAAATTGCTGTGAAATTGCTAGGGCTCTCTGCTATGCAGTTGGTCTTTGTAAATTTACAAGTCTCTATGTGAAAACCAAATGTTTGTCTGTGTAAATCAACCCAAAGAAAGACAATAGATGCAACTGTGCTGATAGCTTCTGAAGCACATTCCAAGAGATGCATTATCCCACAGAGATAGGTAATCCATCCACTTCCAGATGCTTTGGACTGCAGCTGCTGTAAGTCTCAGTGTACATAGTAAATGGGCAAGGATTATGGGAATTGTAGGCCAAAATATCTGCAGGTTTCCTAACCATGCAGTTGGGTTATGAGCATGGCTGCTTGACAATTTGCCCCTTGGTAATCTAATCTCTGCCTCCCAGACAAATGTACAGAACAGAAGACAGCTATGCACTGTATTTTATGTTTCTCCAAATGTTGTGGCATGGTTCTTGGTGCAAAAAGCATACCAACATGAATTTCAAAGGTGCATATTTTGAGAGAAAACATACTTGCAAATGCATATCTAGAGATAAAAAAATGTATTCAGAAATGTGACTTTTGAGATTAATCTGTTTCAAAAATATTTTTTTAATATGTTGTTTGAGGGAAGAATTATTTTTATAACCACATGTACAGAACAAATGTATGAAAGTCAAATGGAACAGAAATAGATTCAGCTGTTCATAGTTCTGAGGGCACGTCTACAAGGCAGCACCTTCTATTGTTGTTAATTGCCCTCATGTTGGTTTCGACTCACAGCAGCCCCATAGATGAGGCATCTCCAAGACCCCCTGTCCTCAACCACTCTACTTAGGTCCTGTAGTTCAGGCCTGTGTCTTCTTTGACTGAGTCTATCCATTTGGTTTGCCTCTTTCTCTCTTTCTTTTCCCCTCCAACTTTTCTAGCATTATTGACTTTTCTAGTGAGCCATTCCTTCTCATGGTGTCTGAAGTATGACAGCCTCAATTTGGTCATCTTGGCTTCTAATGAGAGTTTAGGCTTGATCTGTTCTAAGACCCATTTGTTTGTCTTTTTGGCCATCGACAGAATCCTCAGCAGTCGTCTCCAACACCACATCTCAAATGAATTTTATATCTTTGCATTTTATGATCTTATCGAGTTCTTTCATAGCCACCATTTCCATTCCCAGTCTTCTTCTGATTTCCTGGCTCCATTCTGGGCTATGATTGATCGAACAAATGGGAATTCTTTCACTATTTCAGTTTCCTCATTGTCGGTTTTGAATTTGTGTAGATCTTCTGTGGTCATTACTTTTGTTTTCTTAATGTTCAGCATTAAGCCTGCTTTTGCACTTTTGTCTTTGACTTTCTTTAATAGTTACTCTAAATCTTCATTGTTTTCTGCAAGGAACGTAGTGTCATCTGTGTATCTTAGATTGTTAATTTATAATTGTTTAATATTTTTTATGGGGGAGGGTGGGGGTGGGGGTGTTTGGGGATTTTATCTGTATTGTATTTTAATTTTTGTAAGCCGCACTGATTGTTTTAACAGAGGGGCGGGGTATAAATTATTATTATTATTATTATTATTATTATTCTTTCCTCCAATCTTGACTCCCCTTTACTACCAATCTAAGCCTGCTCTATGTATGATATATTCGGTGTACAAGTTAAACAAGTTGGGTGACAGAATGCAGCCTTGTTTGACTCCCTTTCCTATTGGGAACCATTCTATTTCTCCATATTCTGTTCTTATGATGGCCTCTTGTCTCCTAAGTACAAGTTACCCAGGACAAACAAGTGTGTTGGTATACCCATTTCATTAAGAGCAACACATACAGTAGCACCCCTGTATCTGTGGGGGCTTGGTTCCGGGGAAGCCCCACAGATGATGAATTCCATAGATAATAGTGAATATCATCCCGGGCGCCATCTAGCCTCCTCCCCTTCCCCCTTTGCCCCCGTCACAGAAACATAAGCCGTCCCGAGGGAAGGGGGTGAGATCGCTTCTCCCCCTCCCTTCACCCCTGCCATTGCCCCACTGCAGTGGTGATCATAAGGGCTATGGGGGAAGGGAGTAGTTCACTTCCCTCCCCCCTGCCATGGCCCTGCCTCAGCCATGATCATGGGGACGAAGGTTGAAGGGGCTAGATCACTCCCCCTTCCCCCTCCCCCTGCCATGGCCCCACCACAGCAGCAATCATGGGGAGGAAGGGGAAGGAGGCTAGATCACTCCTCCCCTCTCCCTCCCCTCTTCGCCACCACAATCACCACTGCGGCAACCGGGAGCCCTCCCAGGGGAAGGGACAGGAGATTTTAGATTCCTCCTGCACCCTCCCTTCCCTTTGCCATCGCCAACCATAGATAACTGAATCCACAGTTTACGAACCAGCAGATGCGGGGGTGCTACTGTAATTTCTCATGATCTATGCAATCAAAACTTTGCTGCAACCTACAAAGAACATGCTGATTTTCTTCTGAAATTCCCTGCTGTGCTCCACTATCCAACAAATATTATGTGATCCCTAGTGCACCTACGTTTTCTGAAACCAGCTTGCACCTCTAGAATTTCTCTATCCATGTATGGTAGAAATCTTTGTTGCAGCATTTTGAGCATGATTTTGTGGGAAATTTTGTGGGAAATTAATGCAATGGTACTATAGTTGCTACAATCTTTTGTGTCTCCTATTTTTGGGGAATGGGAATGTATATTGATCATTTCCAAACAGTGAGCCATTGTTTTGTTTTCCATATTTATTGACAGATTGTGGTCAGGACTGAGGTTGATTCCAGTTCTGTGGATTGTAGCATCTCTATTGGAACGCCATCTATTCCTGGTGATTTATTCTTTCCAATTTATTTGAGTGCTGCCTTCACTTCACTTGCCATAATTCAGTGTTGCACACAGAGTCGGAGAAATAAAGAGACCACACACATGGTTTTGGGTGAAATAAAATGGAATCTTTATTTATCACCCTACTTATTTAAATCCCTTAAAGCTTTAGCAGGGGGAGGCAACCTAGTGAGGGAGCAACTGGGGCGGATCGTCCCTTCTGGACTTATGCCCCCAGCTTCCCCGGGCGAACACCTGAGCCCTATTGAGTAACCCCCGGACTTGGGGTTGCTCACCAGCCGGCCCGTGTCTGGAAGGTCAACCCGAAAATCCCTCACCCAATCCATACAGATTAAGGTGAGGGGATTATCCTTCAGGCCAACCCCAAGGTAGGTCTCCTTCTGTTCTCCCAGATCATACAATCTAAGGAAACCCTTCCAGAGACCGTCCCTTCACCGAAATTGGTGCCATAGGTGTACACTGTGATCTACGCCTCCCCCTTTCCTGCCATAGATAAGGGGCAAGTGTCTGCTTTGTCCCTTAATCCCCCACCAGCTTGTTCTATAGGTCCCTCACCCCCCGCTGAAGATCACCCAAAAATAGTAAGTTACCAGCGTCCGAGAGATGTACACCATCCACTCTGTAGAGCTCAGGCCTCTCGTAAACTATCAGGGGATGTGCCAGGTAATACCCACCCTTTGAAAGCAAAAACTTCCCCATCTGTCTGTTGACCTTGCGCCTGGCCCTATCAATCAGATGAGGATCCCCCTCCCCTCACCAGAATTGTCTGGGCAATATAGCCGACCACATGATGGTGATTGCAGGCCACCTAGACCTGATCACTTCCAAATCATGTGACGCTTGTATTACCAGGGCCTTACCTTTCAGAAGGCCCAGGTCATTTCCCCCTAGGTGTAAAACCAGAACATTGGGCGGGGGCCCAACACGTTCAGCAAACAACGGCATGAGCCCATGCCAACGCAATCCCCACTTCCCCAACTACTCAACCATCCCCATGTCTCCCAGGCTAAGGTGAGGTCCGAAATAACTTAAACGGGCCTGCCGGGCTGCCCAGTAGACCACACTGTGCCCGCAGATCAGTACCCGCCGTCTCACCAGCCGTGGTCTAGGACCTGGAAGACAATAGGGGAAGAGATTCAGTTAGTACGGAAGCAGACGGATATATCTCCGGTATGAGGAAGACCTCCATTGTCTGATCCTTTGGATTGCCACAGGTGACAAGCCCATTGCAGCAGCCGTAGAGGCAGCCCCGATCCAGAAGGAATGTGTCCCAAACTTGACACCTTTTAGGCCCAGTTGATCCAACGCCTTAGCCGTCACGTTCCAAAACTGGTACCTAGTTAAGGGGGAAGAATCAGCATGAATAAAAAGGGGTCCTGGGTGTGTACCCCGTACTTGAAGATATTCCTGTAATGCAAAAACCGGACATATAGTGGAATCGCTGCAGCTCTGCAGCTGCACATTTCCCCCCCGCCCCAACTGGTCCGTCTTTGAAAAATGCAGCGTAAAGCTAATCTGCTGCTCACGAGCCTTTATGTCCCTAAGTTCCAAAGCCTTACCTGAAGTGTCTGATTTTGAAGACACCACGAGCTCGCTAACTCGCAATGCGCCAAAAAATGCCAGCAAGGTGGCTGCAGGAAAAAGTAGTGCCTCATAGGGGGGAAATTAAATCCCCACCCACGTCCGGTGTAAACCCTTCAGAATACCCAGCGAAAGAGGGACACGAGAGTCCCTCCTTCAGCCACGCTCATGGGCCCATCCCTCCAGCGTCTTCCGAATACGGAAGTCACCAGTGTTGTCAGAGGCACCCTGTGCCTTCATCCAAAATGCTAATGCGGCCAATTTGCCCCTAATGGACTGTGGGGCCAAGCCTCGTTTATGAAGGTGCACATAAATTGCAGAAGATGTGCCACTGGAACATTCACCCCCAATTGGAGCCTCAACTGATCCCTAAATTGATAAAATTCCTTGACCGCCCTGGCATATCCTCTTCGTGTGCTGAGTGCCACTGACATACCTAGGGCCCTCCAAATTTCAGATTCCCAATCTGCCATAGTTCCTCCAGCATCCCGTCGCCCTCGGGCTCCGCGTCTGGGGCCAGCTCTCTGAAGCACTCCATCTGCATGCGGGAAAGAGTGTCAGCAATCTCATTGTTAACGCCCGCCACATGCCGTGCAACAAATAACATATTATTTTTAAGACATTGCAATGTGAAGAGCTGAACCAGACGCATGACCTGTAGAGACCGGGAGGTAAGAGAGTTTATAACCTGGACCATTGCTGAATTGTCGCACCAAAAATGGATGGACGAATTCGCCAACTCCCTTGCCCATATGAACACAGCAACCAAAATTGGAAAAAAATCCAAAAAAGTGAGATCTAATGTGATGTCTGTCTCACACCAGTCAGTGGGCCATCTATTGGCACACCACTGGCCTGCAAAGTAGACCCCAAAATCAACAGAGCCGGCGGCATCCAATGCAATTTGTAATGGCCCCTGCAGCTTCCTTTCCTGACGCCAGAATGAAATGTCATTAAATTGGTTTAAGAACTCCTGCCAAACCTGCAGGTCATCCCGCATTTCTTTAGTAATCCGAATTTTATGATAGGGCCGTTGGATACCAATAATGGCGTCACATAACCGACGAAGGAAAGCCCTGCCCGGGGCCACTACCTTGCATGCAAAGTTCAAGTGTCCAATGAGAACCTGAAACTCCCTCAAGGTGGCCTTATGTCAACCTGTAAATTGATCTACCCTGTCCCTTAAATCCTGAATCCTCAGATCTGATAGACGGCAGTGTTGATTGACTGTGTCAATCTCAATGCCCAAAAGGGTTAACTGCTGTGAGGGGCCTTCAGTCTTTTCAGGTGCAAGGGGAACACCCAACTCCCCTACCATCTTCTCAAAATGTTGCAGCAAAAATCTACACTCGAAAGAACCGTGTCTTCCGATGAACAAAAAATAATCTAAATAGTGAACCACACCATGTAAGCCAGTTCTGGTTCTAAGTGCCCACTCTAAAAAGGTACTAAAGGTTTCAAATGCATTACAAGACACTGAGCAACCCATGGGCAAAGCTCTGTCCATATAAAAAAGGCCACCAAACTGAAACCCTAGCAGCTCAAAGTCATCAGGATGAACCGGAAGAAGACAGAATGCTGACTTAATGTCGCATTTTGCCAATTCCACTCCAGGACCGTGCCGCTTGACTTCGCGTATAGCTGCGTCAAAAGAAGTATACCTAACTGAACATAATTCCGGAGGGATAGAGTCATTTACCGACTCTCCTCTAGGGTAAGATAAATGATGTATAAGTCTAAACTCACTGGGTGCCTTCTTGGGAACTATTCCCTGTGGGGATACCCTTAAATTAGGCACCGGCGGCCGGGAAAAGGGGCCAAGTACCCTCCCCTCCCGTACTTCCTTACATATTTTGTCATTAACAATATGCTCTAAACCCGCGACCGATTTCAAATTTGGAGCCCTAAAGGGCGCCTAGGCCCTTGATATGGAATTTTAAATCCAAAATGAAAACCATCCGATAAATAGGTGGCTGCCTGCCTATTGGGATAAATGGCCAGCCACAGATCTAAAACGTCTAATTTAATTGGGCTGGGGCCCTTTTGGAGGCTGGGAGGTGGAAGCACCTCCCCTGCCTGCCCCTTGACCCCCTCTGGATCCACAAATCTGCCCCTTTCCTCTCGGGAAGTTCCGAAAGGAATGAGAAGCTCCACAGATGGAGCACTCGTGACTAAACCTGCAAGGTTTCCTAGTGAGCTGAACTCCCAGCATAACATCCTTTGTCCCACACCTGAGGAGGAAGGCGAGACTGCCGCCCTGGCCCCTGTGACCGTGGATGGTCACAACAAGTGGCCGCTATGTGTACGCTCCCCCTGAATGGGACGTGCCGGGGTCATTAACTGCATCCACAACTGGGGATGCATCATGTCCCAGCGAAGGGATGGGTAAATAGCTGCCCTCATACGAAAGGCCTCATCATATAACAGCCAGGCCGGGCCGGCGAAATCCACGTAGGCCCTATGTATAATATCAATGTATTGAAACAGGGCCCCTGCTCGGTGTGGCTGTGCTTTTGCAATCACACCGGCTAAGATTAAGAATCCGGATAGCCAATTGGACCAAGCCCTCTTGACCTTCCGTTTTCTCAATTTCTCCCTCTCTTTATCATCCATATCCTCTTTATCTTTTTTTTTTCTATTTCTCAATACAAGGAAAAAATGTCGACATATTCCCCTTTTACTATTTTGTCCCGTGTGGACTGTAAGAGATGGTCCCCCAAAGGGACATCTCACCAAAAGGGGACTGCCGAATATGCCACCATATCATATCCAGGGGTCTGTGAAAAACCAATGGGGGGTGATGTCCTCAGGGAAGGTGCATTGCCTCCGCCAAGGGCGACTGGGCCCCATGAGAACCATTGTGAACCCTGCCACCCAAACACTTGTTGAGGCATAGCCCATGTTCCTTGAGTTGCTTGAGCACCGACCCCTTGTGGCCTATCGACAGGCATGGCTACCTGCCAATTTGCCCATGGCCAACCCGAGTTATTAAACTGCGCAGACCCATTATTAGGTAACTCACCCAAAGGAGCCAGCGTCTCTACAGGTACAGGTTCAGCATCCTCCTGAGATGGTATACCGGATGTGCCTTCCTGTTGCTGCAATCCCGACGTATCTTCACCATGGATCCTCTTTTCCAGCTCATCTAAACGTGCAATAATCTGATTAGCCATCTTACCCCTACATAATGTAGAATTAGCATGGTGTGCAGATTCGCCACCACTTATTCCTTGAATTCTCTCCAAGTGCTGAATTCTCTCTAGAATTGCCTGCCAGGGGATCTCTTCCTCCTCATCACTGGGAGGGGGTGGATGTGAAATAGGGGCTGGCCGTTTTGGTGCTGGCCCTTTTCCTTCCCCCCCCCCGCTTTTTCCCTTCTTAGGAGCCATAGATGGGTGGTGACAAACCCCTGGCACAGAAGCCCTGGCTATGAGCACCAAATTTATAAATAATACGTCGATGTACCCACAATAATAAATGCCAATATTGCTAAATGAATTATTATTATTATTATTATTATTATTATTGAACCAATCAATCCAATCAGTAAACTCAAGCAGTGGCAACCCCTAAACAGCAACTCCTGCCTGTGAACACACAAACATTTGATAACGTGAGTGTACCCACAGTAATAGGGCCAATTTTTTTTTGTCAACCAATTATATTTATTTATTTATTTATTTATTTATTTATTGTATTTATATCCCGCTCTTCAGCCACAAAGGCTATCAGAGTGGCTTACAAATGGTTAATTTAACAGTTCCCTGCCCTCAGGCTTACAATCTAAATAAGACACGACACATAAGGAAAAGGGAATGGCAGTGGGGGTAGGGATTCAGTCCAGCAGATACTTCTGGTTCTTCTCTTCCTCCAAGGGCAGGGTGGTGGCAGCTGGACTGGAGGGAGGGCCTTTCACCTGCTTCTGGGCCCAGGCCTGATGGAAATTATTATATCCCAAACACAAGTGTTGTCAGAGGACAGCCTAAAATGGCCGCCAAGTTCAGCTTATCCCAAAGTGTTCACAAAATGGCCCCTAACCATTCAGGGAGGGGGACCCCTGGTGGCCCGCCTAAATTTTCTAAGCAATGGCCACAAGGAGCTCAGTCCCTGTGTAAGCCCTATAACGCCCCCTGGTGGCCCTCCAGAAGCACCACAGGGATCAATTATCCCCTGTCAACAACCCCTGGTGGCCTGCCTAAAAAGGAGTAAACCTAAAGGCAACTCCCCCAGCCTGAAACAATGAATTTAATAATCCTACCAGGCCTAGCAATATGCACCTAGTCAGTCCTAATTCATCCCAGCCCCTCGCCCTCCCAACCCCAGCACTTTTGAAGTGGAGGACGATGGTCCTTTGAAACCCCCAAAGCCGCGGTGATGCCATGAACTGCCGTGGCGCGGTTAAATTGGGGCACACAAACAGCACTTCTGCCAATCGCAGCTGCAACCAGCCCCCAGATGCCAACGGCCAAAACCCCCACTGGCCGCACCCGTGACCAGCCTGCAGCGCAAGCCGCTGTGCAGGGCCGAGAGCCCACCCGCTCCTTCCCCCCAATCGCAGCCGCGACCGGCAGCGGCGGAGACCCACGCCCCCCCCACCCGAACCAACAACTAGCCCGGGCAAGCGGTAAGACGCCAGCAACTTGCTGTCCCAATCAATGAAGACTAATGAAGACTCCCGTAGAATCCAAGGCACTCTTCTCCCAACTGCCTAAAGCTGAAGCAGCGATCTTCACGATCGCCGAATGGAGAAGAGGCTGAGGAGAGGGATGGGCTGCCCTTTATGCATTCTGGCCCCGCCCCCTCTCCTCACGTCGCCGGCGCTTGCCGGCACGCAATCAGGGTGGTCTCTCCCTCCTTGCTGTGCGCAAGGAGCGCTCCCCGGCCGCAGGCTTTGCAGGCGGCCTGAGGAGCCGTATTCTTCATATAGTTTTTCTTCCGAACTGTCTTCCGCCCTTTCATCTCTTTTGTAAAACTCTTCTGTGTATCGTTTCCATTGTCTTTTTATTTCAGTTTGGTCATGTATTATGTTCCTCTGCAGCTCAAGCAGCACCCCTACTCTTGGTTTGAATTTTTTGTTGAATTCCTAGATCGTGGAATAGGTCTCTTGTTCTTCCTTTTTTTTTTTCCAGCCTCAATTTCCCTACATTGAGCATTATAATAATTTTCTTTATCCCTTTGCACTAATCATTGACTAATCATATTGTTCATGATTGTAATTATGTTCCTGTCTCCTTTTTCTTTTGCTTCACATCTTTCCTTTACTGTTTAAAGAATCTCTCCTGTCATCCATTGTTTTATTTTCTCTTTCATTTTAGCCATAGTTAGCATATTTCTGTTTTCCTCTTTCACTATGTCCCTAGCTTCAGTCCATAGTTTCTCCGGTTCCTGGTCAATTAGACTCAGTAGAGCAAATCTATTTTCCACTTTGTCTTTGAATTCTGCTGTGAAGTTTTTCAGATCATATCTCAATATGATTTATTTTGAGTTCTTCTTCAGCTTTATTCTAATTTTTGTTACTAGTAATTCATGGTCTGTGCCACATTCTGTGCCTGGTCTCATTTTTTTCTGTGAGAATAGAGCCTCTCCACCTCTTGCTTCTTATTATGTAATCCATCTGATTTTTGTTTTGTCTATCTGGACATGTCCATGTGTACGTACAGTCTTCTTTCCGGTTGCATGAAGAAACTGTTTGTGATGACTAAATTGTTGGCCTTACTAAACTCCATGAGATGCTCTCCTGCTTCATTTCTTTTCCTAACCCATATTTTCCTACTGCTTTTGCCTCTGCTCTGCTTCCTATCTTTGTATTCCAGTCACCTAAGATTAACAGGAAACCCTGTTTTGGTGTGTTATTGATTTCTTCCAGGACTTAATCATAGAATTTCTCTGTTTCTTCATCATCTGCCTCTGTGGTAGGTGCATAAACTTGGTTTATGGTAATGTTGATTTGTTTTTCCCTGATGTCTTATTGATATGATTCTGTCAGACTTTGCATTATTTCCTTTGACTCTTCTTGCTACATCTTTCCTCAGTATCATTGCTGCCCCATTTTTTGTCTTTTCATTTCCTGAGTGGTACAATGTATAGTTATCTGACTCAAAGTGATCCAAGCATGTCCATTTTTACTCACTCACCCACAGTACCACTATGTCTATACATTCCATTTCCCTTTTTACTATGTCTGGCTTCCCTTGGTTCATACTTCTCACATTCCACATTCCTATTACATGTGTAGCATAGCTTTCAGTGACCTTTTCTCTTTTAAACTTGTCTGTTGTTTGACTTCCTTTCTAACTGATTTCTATTGTGTCCTTGGCCACATCCCTATTTGTAATTGTCCTCTGTTCTGCCCTCTTATCCCTGTTTGCTTCCTATCTGTACATTCTGCTTCATTCTGGGTTGTTCCATCATGGTGTTTTCTTGGTGAGGGGTTCTTTCAAGAGGGTTCATGTATGAGCATACACATTGAAAATTTATTAAAGATTCCAAGGAGCAAGCCCTTTGGGAATATCTTCTTGAGAAAAGTTTACTGTAAAGCAGAGTTAAGCTTAAAAAAACACATAGTGGACCAGACTCAATTTGCATTTGTAAGTATTCTGAATCAGCTGGTCATTAAAGCCACTCAGACAAATTAAAGACAATAAAGATGTTTGCTTAAAAATGCATATCAAAGCATTCACTGAAGTCTACATCTACATATTCAAAGCAAGGCTAGGTCCTTAACTAACTAAAAGGATTTCAGGGTAGTAAACTCACCCAATCCTGGGAGTTTCAGGTTAGGATAGGATAAACAAATCAGGAGTTTCTAAGTATTACAACAATAACATCCATATTTCTTTATTCTTCAGAAAAAGGGTGAATGCTGGTACAGGAGAGCTCATCTCTCTTCTTTGTGCATGGTGTCCAGATGAGTGGAAGGAAAGAGAATGGAGAGCCTTGTGATTGAGGCTCCTCTCCCCAAGAGAGTGAACAAAGGATTATAAAGTATTTAAATCATGAGGTCATGTGATGAATGACTCAACAGTCACCCCATAGCTACAAATGGCTAAGATGGTTTGAGGAGAAGGGGGGTAGGAACTTAAGCATGCAAGGAGTATCCCTAAACTTACTAAGGGGGGGGGTGCATGAAGAATGCTACATTTCCCACAGTTCACCATTGCCTCGCTCCAGTAGTACTAACATGTGTTAGCCATGATGTCATGGCTGTCGTCTTCTACTTCAGATTAAATAGTTAATAGGATTGGGTTCTGGCAACCTCATGGACAGTCAGATTCCATTGCAACCTGAAGAATCCCTCATGTCAACACTGAAAGTTTCTTATGAGTTGAAAGCTCCCCCTGTCCCCAAATTAAAACCATTTGACTAGGCATTTGACTAGGCAGAGTATAACAGGAAAAATAAAATTGATTACACAGTTGCATGTGCGAGTGCCTGTATGTGTGCAGAAGCACTTGTTCTCCAGTATATTTATATTTGATTTAGGCATGTAAATAATGATTGGAACCCTGTTGGTGTCTCTCATATGTATACGTTCCCCTGTGGAAAAGGTGGGACATTTTTGTCTGATTTGGTATGATCATATTTTGTTCAAAGATTCTGAAAACAGAGTTGTGCCATTGGGCATGGATATACATTATGCATGGAAGTGTGTATGCCTTGTGCATGGGTACACATACATGCTGTGCACAGATGTGCATTGTATGAGATCCACATGTGTGCATTTTGTTGTGCATTCAGTTGCAAAACATTGCAATTCTCTAAAGAGGCAGCATTGCACAACTGCTACATAACTCTGTGACTGTAAAGTTGTGTTCCAGCAACTGATTATGATTTCAGTCAATGTTTGAAAATGCCCAAATCCTCTATGAGAAAAAGAGTATCAACACATTGAAATGCCCGTATTGAAAAACTATCAAATTCTGTGAGATTATTATTATTATTTTAAAATTTGGGGACGTTTTAATGAAAATTTCACATGTGCTTAAAACCTTTTGCACAAAATACTTTTTTGCAGAAAACATTGCCCGTTGTACATCACCTGGCGGGCCCTGGGGGGTTTGAGAGGCAACAGAAAAAGCCTTTAAATAAATATATAGATAAAGTGAATGTTGCTTTTGTGGGAAAACTGTAAAGATTTGTGGCTCAAACCCCATTAAATGGTTGCAACAACAACAACAACAAAAATATCCTGAAGTGCCCCAAATAACTGAAAAATGGACAAAAACCTCACAGCCTCCTAGCAGGGAGAAAACATTTGAATCCTATTATACTTTTGTTATACAATAAGAATAGTAAATAATTTGGTTATGTGCACTAATGTAATGGGAAAAAGAGATGCAAAAACCCTTTGCAAGTTCTATGTTACTTTTTTGATGACCAACCCATGAAATAACAAGACCACACAATAAACATTCGATAAAATATGGGCCACTTTGTTTATTCTATCACCCATTTAGTTTTTTAATTCCTTGAGAGATGCAAGCAAAGTGGGGAGTCCTAGTGCGGGAGGAGCTGGTGGTTTCAGCTCCCTGTTTCTCTGGGTGAAATACCTGAGAAGTTTCCCAGACACCCTAAGTCGCATTACTTCTAGTGAGGGCGTCACCCTCAGGCCAGCCTCAAGCTTAGCCTCCTTTCCACCCCCCATGTCACATGATGTGCAAGGATGCTTCAAGAGTCTCATCCTTCACCCTAAATGGGTGGCATGGGTGCACACTGAACTAATCCCTTTTCTCCCCCACTACCTGTTAAGTGATGCTTAATTAAGATGCCACCCAAAGCCAATTGTCCATTCCCCTCTAACAGTGTGGGATAGACAAAACAAAAAAACATCCCCCCAAAAAAATCCCATAAAAAGGGAAAAATCATATCCACCCACCCCAGAAAGTGACCAAAAAGCTCACACTGTAAGAGAGGCAGGTGGGTGGGCCAAGAAAGCAGCAAGAGGAAGAAGCTGTGGACACTGTTGCAATAAATAGCTTATGCCCCACCCCTTACCCCCACAACATGGTTCAGCATACCATTAAGGTGGCCTGTCTTCATGGGAGACCATCAAAACACCTCCCCCCATGTAATGCTGCACCATGGTGTTTGTGTGTGTGTGTGTGTGTGTGTGTGTGTGTGTGATAGAAGCCTGCATCTTACGTCTTTGTTTGAAAGTAAAATGTTTGAAATTAGCTCATACTAGCCTGGGCTACCATTAGGGGATCTCGTGTACATCAATACCAATGAGTGATTGTCAATATTTCTGATCACCAGCATTTGGCATCATTTGGAACTTGCACTTCAAGTCTGATGGGAGATTTACAATTAAATCATTATGGTGAATTTCAAATCCATGCACTAAGGTGCATTAGTAACACTTCATTAATTATATTGAACTTGGAGCCCAGAATTCTTTCCACCTATATTTATCACCCATCAGGCAATTTGTCTATGTGGTGTCTAAGTCAATTCCATTTTAGGCCAAAGAGGAAGAGGATACTGTTTTATGGATCTTAATTCTACTGTCCGAATCAATGGATTGCTAACAACTTAAGCAAATACACTTTGCTGAACTAGGCACTGCCTCAGAGTGTGGTGGAGTCTCCTTCTTTGGAGGTTTTTAAACAGAAGCTAGATGTCCACCTGTTAGGAATGCTTTGATTGTATATTCTTGCAGGGTAGGGCATTGGACAAGATGGCCCAGTACTATGGAATTAATAGTTTTGTGAGATGTTTAGCCTTCTCTATCAGAGAGCTCTGGTGCCACAGCAAACTAAAAATTCCAGGATTCCTTTAGGATGGAGCCATGGTTAATAGCAGAAGCAGTAGTAGTTATTTTGAACAAAAAAATTGGTTATTTACCACAGCAGACATTTCATCAGAAAAAGATTTTTTACAGCTTTTTCTTTTCCCATTCAGCTGCTTTTAACATTGTTGATATCTTGTTTCACAATGCAAAGAGAGAAAAAACTATATAAATCAAGAGTAATTAAATATATAAATAATAAATCCATATATCAATAAAGTATATTTTCGTTTGTTTCAACTTCCTTTCTACTTTATCCACTTTTCCAAAGAATTATACAATTTATATTAAATTGACTTTGGACTTTTTCGGATGGAAGAAAAGTAATGCTAGCAGCGTCGCCAGGTTGCGACGCTGCAGCGCAAGAGGGCGTCCGTTTCGGACGACGCTCCTCCCAGCAGTACTGTTGCAATACCGCTGGGACATTTGAGCGTGATATTTTTCCTGCCCAGCATCATATTTTACTCACGATCGCTGATCACAAGTAAAATATGACGCTGGGCAGGAAAAATATCACGCTCAAATGTCCCAGCGGTACCGCAACAGTACCGCTGGGAGGAGCGTCATCCGAAACGGACGTCCTCTTGCGCTGCAGCATCGCAACCTGGCGACGCTGCTAGCATTACTTTTCTTCCATCCGAAAAAGTCCTTTGTTTACAATGATTTAACAATACATATAATTTCTCATATTATAACCATATATAACATTTTAACAATACATTTTAACAATACATATCACTTCAGTTATTTCAAAATTTCTCTTCCAGTTTTTATGTATGTTCCTTATCCCTTAATATTAGTCTTCCCTCAGTTCTCATTTGTTGTCTCATGGGGTCACAGTGCTTCACCCTTACAGTTTCTTTACCTATTTTTGTGTTATTCAATTTATCTGTCTTCTTCCCTAATTAATTTGGTATGTCTCTTTTCTCCACTTATGTCCATTTTTCTACCTTCTTCACCTTTCCTTTCCTTTCCCTTACTCTAGATCTCTTATCCCATCCTTTCATTTAAACTCAATTCTTTTCTTCCTTTCCCCCCTATTTCTACCTCTCCCCTTTCCCATTCTGTCCTTACTTTCCTTCTTCTATACACATTTATATCTTTCTCCTAGACCTTTTCCTTTTACTATTCCCTATCATCTCCTCTTATTCACACTTCTCCCTTCAAATTTCACTTTCTCCTTTCCACTTACCATCTTCAAACCTTCTCTTACCTTCTCTCATACTTCAGTCTTCTTTTCTCAATCCTTCTTTCCTCTTGTCTTTATTCCTGTAGTTCCTTTCCTTTCCTTTTTCTTTTTCTCCTTTTATAAGTACACTTTTCTCCAAACTGTACGAAGAAACCTTTATCCATTAGGGAGCCCCATCAGTTCCCACTTCTTCTTACAATATTCTCTCACTAGTTCCCAATCCATTCCTTGTGTTTCCATTGATTTCTGCTTTAGTTCTAATGTTAGCTTATCCATACAGTCCGCGTCTAGAACTCTTTCCAACCATTCATCCACTGTTGGCACCATTTTTGGCTTCCATTTTTGAGCTAGCACCAGTCTTACTATTATCACCAATTATAACATAGTTTCTCCAGTTTACTTTCCAAGTCTCTTTTTTATATATATGCGTCATATTCAATAAATAGAATTCAAGCTTCAAAGGAAAATGGATTTGAAAAATTTCTTCTATAGTCCTGTGAATTTCTTTCCAGTATTCTTTAACATGTCCACATCTCCACCATATGTGAAACAGTAAGCCAGGATCTACTTGGCATTTCCAGCATTTCTTATTTGTATTTTTAAACATTTTTCCCAGCTTTACAGGAGAGTAGTGCCATCTGTGAGCTGTTTTGAAATAATATTCTTTCAAATTTTGGCAAGCTGTAAATTTGGTCATTTTATTTCTGGCCTTTTCCCAATCTTCCAATTGTAAATTATACCCAAAGTCCAAGTCCCACTTTATCATTGAGTCCTTGATCGCTTCCATTTCCAATTCCCTTAATAAAAGTAAGTTGTATAGTCTTGAAATCATATTTTTCTTTGGGCCTTGTATAATTTTGTCCAATTCATTTTCTTTTTCTTCAAAACCAATCCTTTTTATGTCTTCCTCGAATCTTTGTTTCAGTCGTTCATAAGTAAACCAGTGTATATTTAGATCTTTCCTAGATTTGATGTTATATTCCTTTCCCTTTTCTTTGTTAATTAAGTCATTATATTTTAACCATTCCTTTGTATTTTTCTATCTGCCCATAAATGCTTCCTGAGGAGAAATCCAGAGAGGTAATTTGGTATAAAAATGTCTTCTTTATGCTTTCCCACACCCTCAGTAATGGTTTCGTGATTATGTGGTGAGTGAATTCTTTGTCTATCCTTACTTTGTCATAGGCAACATAGGCATGCCAATCAAGTTTCAGATTAAATCTTTCCAAATTCAGTGTTTTAGAGTCCTGTAAATTTAACCAGTCTATGATCCAAGTCATCGCGCAGGCCTGAAAGTATGTCTTGCAGTCTGGAATTCTGCTCCTCCTCTGCTTTTCACATCTATCTTCGTCTTCCATTTGATTCTTGGCTTCTGACCTCCCCAAATGAATTTACTCATTTCTTTTTTCCACTCATTAAATGGTCAATCATTGTTTACTATGGGAATATTCTGAAATAGAAATAAGAATTTTGGAAGAACTGTCATCTTGACTGCTGCTACCTTCCCCAATATTGATAAATTCAATTTTGTCCATTTCCTCACTTCCAATTTCATCTGTTTCCATATCTTCTTATAAATGTTTTCGTATAAGTCTGTATTTCTTTTTGTAATCCAAATTCCAAGATATCTGATTTTCTTGCCAATTTTACAGCCTGAGATATTTTCTACCTCTTTCTGTTCTGTTTTTGTTAGATTTTTTGTATTTGTGTTTTCTCCTTATTTATCTTAAAGCCCACAACTTCTCCTAATTCTTTGAAAGTTTCCATAAGTTCTTCAATGTGCTCTTTCGAGTTCTCCAAAAAGACAACAAGATCACCCGCAAACGCTCTCAATTTATGGACATCTCCTTTAATTCTTATTTCCCCGATCTTCATATAAGAGCCAATAAGAAGATCGCAATTTAGGACCTCCAATACA
The DNA here is from genome assembly GCA_030847615.1 of Gambelia wislizenii. Lineage (NCBI taxonomy): Eukaryota > Metazoa > Chordata > Lepidosauria > Squamata > Crotaphytidae > Gambelia > Gambelia wislizenii. The sequence continues at coordinate 205,476,507 of JAUMIR010000001.1, forward strand.
GTTATAAAAAGCAATGGGGAAAGTGGACATCCCTGTCGAGTTCCTTTACTAATTTCAAATTTCTCTGATCTTTCTCCATTTATTATGATCTGGGCATTTTGTTGATTGTAAATTTCTCAAATCCATCCAATTGATTTGTCGCCAATGTTCATTCTTTGAAGTACCTCAATTAGAAAAAAACATATAAAATATAAAATTTTAAAAAGAATTAAACAGTTTATAGGTTAAAAACATTAAACAGTAAAATATTAAAATGCATTAAAGCTGTATAACCTCTCTCTCTCTGGCTTTTCTTCGCAAACGAAGATTCAGGAAGGACTCATCCCGTGCTTTCTGCAAGCGCGCTGATGACTAAAAAGGCCAATCCAAGATAAACAAGTCTCATTGCAGAAAGCACAACAGAAGGTCTCCTTGCGTGATGTTTCCAGGTTGTGATTCTTTCTGCATTATTGTTTCTCTTCAAGACTTGTTTGGTGTGAGTTCTCAAATAAGGCTGTAGCATTGTGGATAGTGCATCTCCATGCCTCCTGATGTGAGGCCAGGGCAGACCATTGTTGGTGATCAATTTGGCCGGGCCTCAGATGTTGTTTCAGGGAGTCCTTGTATTGCTTTTTTGGAGCACCCCTCTTATGCTGACTCGTGGCAAGTTCGCCATAGAGTACTGTTTTTGGGAGGCAATGGTCCTCCATCCTAGAAATGTGCTGTATAAAAAGCTGTATAAAAAGCTGTATAAAAGACCCAGTTAAAGCAGTGTCACACTGCATTATTTCTGCAGTGTGTCAGCAGCCCTAGTCTCTAGTTTTATGTGATTTTTTTAAGTATGTTCTCTGAACCCTTTGCTTGAACATCAGCAACAAATGGTAGAGAATTAGTAAATACTTCACAACATGTCTGATGCTATACAAATGAATATATCACTACATGTATGTTTGCATGATGTATTCCATTTTATTTTCCACATTTTTCTGAAGATATTGAAATAGTATGTATGTATTATGTGTTCTATTTTATTTTCTATTTTTTTCTGAAGAAATTGAGACAGTACACACAGTTCATCTCTCTCTCTCTCTCTCACACACACACACACACAAACACACACACACACCATTTTAACCACACGAACCTATCAGGTAAAATATGTTGAAGGACAGAGACTGGCCCAATCTCACCCAATAAATCCCAATTTAAATTTAGTTCTTGATGACATCAGGTTAAATTTAATTCAGGAGATTATCAGATGCACTGTCTGATAGCATTTCCATCCCACTACCCCCCCACCCCCCCACTCCCATCCCTGTTCCAGGTAAAACACTTTTTTTTCATACATCCACCTTGTTCCACAATATTAACTGCTCCCCCTCCCCTCGGTCCTCTGGGAGTGAATGCAGCTGTCGTAAAGCTGCATTCACATCCCAGAAAGCAAATCTCACATGTTCTCGCGAGAGAATGATGTGCAGGAAATTTAAAAATATAAAGACAACCAAATGTAAAAAAAAAGGTTACAAAGCCCCCAAACACCCTTTAAATTATACAAGTAACTTGAGGAGGGGAAAAACAAGGGTGCCACTTACCTCCTCGTCCCGATTGCACACGAAAGTCTTCAGGAGGGACCTCCCACTATGGCTGGCATAGTGCCAGCACAACGGGATACCTTTTCACAAGCCCCTTATTCCATTATGGAAATGTAATCGGCAATCTATTGACAGACTAATCCATCAATTGAAGAAAACTGAAACAGAACAGAGGGGGCATGGGAGCAGAACTGGGTGGGGATGACGTCATGTGAACAGAAAACCCTTTGGTGATCTCCTGTCATCCCTGTTCCAGACGTCATGTGATAATCTCCTCAGACTGGAGTTTATCACTCCATGCCTGAAGCTCACTTTCTACCTATGATAGTTGGGTTCATTCTTTTTTAAACCCTGTTTTACCAGCTTGCCCATGCCAGGAAGGCACAAGTAAAGATAATTCACCTTTGGGATTGGCCAAAGACATTTATCTGCCTGAGGTAAAAAAATAAGATGATGCTCCCCACCATTTCATGTACAAAAAGGAGAAATTTTCTTCAACTGTCGCAATGGGGCAGTATCTTGAAGGCTGCAGGCTTAGCGTAAGGGTTGCAGGACATATACTTTCCTGCCATCTCACAGCCACCTGATTCAATTCTGCCTCACTCTGTCTAATGATAGGGCCAGCCCGACTCATCTGCAGTGGCCCAACACAAATTTCCTTAAATAGAGATTCTCGTACATAGCATGCTTGCCAGGAAAGCACACCGAGGGGGGGGGGAAATGACTGGAGGGAGAGATAGCACTGAGGCATGAAATAAGCATTTCCTGGTGGCAGTCATCCAAGGATGAAAGGTTTAGCATAAAGATAGCTGCCTATGACTTTGTTCTCATGGGGAACCTAGGGTTTCCATACCTTCTGTGTGCTTGATTGTGAAGAAACCAATATGTATATCCATGTTTGACTTGCAAGCCTTTCCCTCTCTTGCTTAATAATGGTAAATTGTGGCAATTTGATAAAACAGTAAGGAAACTAACCATATGATCTCAAGTGCAAATCATTCTGTAGCACAACAGCTGATTTCCATTTTGAATAACAGATTAGGCATTTAGCAGTAGCGATCGAGGAATGGAATTCATTTTGGAATAGGGTGAGTCTTTCTGTACCCCCTTGGATAATGCTTGGGGAATTATTCAGGAGTTCCCAAGAGAGTATATTGTTGTGAGCTATCTTGGGTCCCATAAATAAATAAGAGTTCTGTAAGGTTTGGAGAGACCCAACTTCACCTTACCTCATGCCTGCTGCTTTATCTCCTCTTCCTTCCATTTTCCAAATTTAAAAAGGTATAAGAAATGAGGGGTGAAAAACATAGGAAAGTATCCTATACCAAGTCAGACTGTTGATCCATGTAGCTCATTACTGTCTACCCTGTCAGCAGATCTTCAGGTTTTCAGAGAAGAGTCCAGCCCAGTCTGGAGTTGTCAGGGATTGACCCTGGGACCATAACTATGCAAAGCACATCCTCTATGTCTTAGCTACAGGACATTCCTTAACAGCAGCCAAGAGGGTTTACAAAACCAAAAATTCTCCCTGCGTTCTTCACTTTTCAACATTAACACTGAGGACAGTATTGTTTTTATTTATTCCACATGGTCAGTCAGCCAGGAAGGGATTTTTAAAAATACTCTACTTTGATTTCTCACAGATATTGCAGGCTCAGCTTTCTTCAGCCTCATTAGATACTGTGCTCCTTCGCCTTGCACAACACACACGCACCACTGGAACTTAGTGGGATTAGGAAAGGGGGTGGAGGCAATGGCTAGAGCTGAACCACAGTTTTGCCTTCAGCTCATAGAAATGCTGAAATTTCTGAACTGAGGCATTTGTTTCCAGCCCACCACCCTTTGGAAATTATTTCTATATGTGAATCAGAGAGCGGTGTTTAATAGAGGACAGAATGATGTTAGAAAGCATTTGTTCCATTAACAATCACTCTTCTACCAAAAGAAAGAGGACAAATACTTCAATAATAATTCAACAGATTCCTTTGTTTGTACGACAGTCAGAAAATTTGGGGCATTACTGTGGCCCCACACACCATAGGTGGTGGCAGTTTCCACCTTTCTACCTTTGACCCCTGCAGCAGAATAGAATTTGACTGAGTTTATGGAATGGCAATGAAGACACTGTGGATATGGCTGGATGCTGTTAAGCCTGGTTGCAGTAGTTTTACAATCAAACCTTCATTATCTAAAACCAATTTAGAGGAGAGATGATCCCCAGGTCTCTGGTGGGTAGAGCATTCAAATTGCTTTTTCTTCAGATCATCACTTTTTCCCCCTTCCTCCTTAAATTTCCTTCATTGCAAGCCAACACCGACTCCCATTTTGTTGAGCATTACTTAGTACATTATCCTTTGCCCTCTGTGCATACATTAGCAATGCCCTTAAAGATACAGCATGGGTTTAAGTCTTTTGTCCTTGTAATGAAGACAAGAACTCATTTCCAAGCATCCCCAATAAGATTATCTCAAATAATAGCAATCTAATTAGTTCAGACAGTTTGAAGTCTCACTTAGACTCCCAGGTGGTATCCCTCATCACTGGAAGATTCCCCCCCCCACCCTTTAGTATCTGCAGCACTTGTTAAAAGTCCAAGCATGATTTAACAGACATACTGCCACTTATAGAAGAGATATGGCTGAGATCCTGCATTGTCAGATTTAACTATGATGACAGAGCTCCAATATCATAGCCACATCTGACAATGTCACACATCCCCTCAACCTCCCGTACTTTTCAGGAGGTGGTACCCCAACTAAAGCATTTCTGAGGCATTGCAGATCAGGGTGCTGAGAAATGATGTCCACAGCATCCTTCCAGTTGTGGGGGTGAACTGAGAACAGGTAGCCGTAAAGACCCTTCAGGATTCTCAGAGTCCTGTTGGGGACCTGCTGTAACTGCTTTTCTCAATGCTCTCTATGACTCAGTAAGATTTGCAGACATTTCCCAGAGCACCAATCTGCAGTGCCTTGGAAACCCTTCAGTTGGGATTCTTCCAGGATGAAAAGGTAGGGTGGGGGGGTCAGTCAGGTACATTTAGTGACCATAAATGTGACTCCCTAAAGTTATGAAATCATAAGACCAGCTTGCTGTTGGTGTGCTCCTTCGAGTTGTTTCCAACTCATGGCGACCCTAAGGCAAACCTATCATGAGGTTTTCTTGACAAGATTTGTTCTGAGAGGGTTTGCTTTTTTCCTTCATTTGAGGCTGAGTGAGTGTGAGTTGCCCAAAGTCACCCAGGAGATTATCAGATGCCCTTAATATGGTGTTCCAGGAACGCCAGGAGATCACTAAAGGGCCATTTTTTCAGATGATATTGTCCTTGTCCCATGCCCCTTCTGTTTCGCCCTCATTCTTTTTTATTGATGACAGAAACCTGTTCTGTTTCTGTCATGGAATCACGGGTGTCTGAAACTGTGCCCCGTTCTGCTGGTGCAATGCCAGCTGTGGTGGGAGGTCCCTACCAAACACTTCCAGGTGCGATCAGGACATCCAGGTAAGTGACACCCTTCCCCCCTCTTCCCTGGTTACTTGATTTTTTTTTTTTACTTTATATTTCTGCTTGCTGTCATTTCAAAAGCTTTATTTTACTTTTTTTAAAAAAAATTCCCACATGCTTGTTCTCTCATCAGAACGGCCCGGGATTTCAGATAAGGAAGTGAATGGGGCTCAGTGAGAGCTCCATTCACTCCCTGGACTGCCGGAGGGGAGAGGAGCCATTTTTTGTCTCATTAGAAAGGTAGGTCTGAAAAAAAATTTTTTTTTTTGAAGTGCTACAGGGATGGCAGTGGGGCAGGAAATAGCAAGCAGGGGCTGCCTCATTCTGAAGCACTGCACTTGACCACACCACAGACTCCATCACACAGAGTGGCTTCCTAAAGTTTCAGGTGGGTTCCAGGGGATATTTATGGGCATAGCAATAGCACCACAATAGTGAATACATAGCATAGATGAATATGGAACAGTTGCCGATTGGTAACTCTAAGTTACACATTTGTATATAAAACACAGGATGCCAGCCAGCTTTTTTTTGCACAAGCATAATATTTTGCTTCCTTTGAGATTGAAAATAGTGAAGAATTCCATCCCTGGGGCTGATAGGAGCTGTAGTCCTACAACATCTGGAGGATCACTTGATTCTCACACCTGTCCCAAGCATTGATACTCCAAGCCTAGAGTATTACTTGTAAAAATCAATTAGATACACTAATTAGATATATTAGATGTGTTTATATTAATAATCTCTTTATTTGATGCTTTTTAATACTGTTTTTGGTATGTTTTCTGTTCTTTGTTATTATGTGTGTGTGTTTTTATGAATGTTTGTGGATATTATTGTTTAACAAACTTAATAATTTTTTATAAAAATAAAATAAAAAGAAGTTCATCCCTAGATACAAGTAATAGTAGATTAAGTCCTCAATTAGTCTTGCAGTTGTGATTTTAAAGTAACACTTTACTTTCTCAGTATTGGAAAGTAATTGAGACGGTTTCATTTTACTGACTTTCAAAATGAAATTAGAAAATAACAATCTACAAGCCTGTGGTACAAAACATGTGCTCCATTCTCCCACCTCATCATTGTCACAGCACCCAACAGAGAGCAGGCACAGCAGCATGAAGCACAGCATGAGACAGCACTTGAATCAGGTGAGGCCACACACCCATAACAATAAAAAGGCATTAAAATTATAGTCACAGAACAAACAGGGTGAAGTTATCTCTAGTTATGACACAATTTTAGTGCAATTTAGTTATGCCTTCATTATTGCAGTGAAAAGAGAATTAGTTACAACTAACTTGCTTAATTAGTTAGTTCCAAGCTGCTGTGGAATTATTAGTGTTGCTTCATGAAAGGAGCTCACATATAAAACTGTTTACATGAATAAGACACATTTTTACACAGTTGTTGTTGTTGTGTGCATTCAAGTTCTTTCTGACTTATGGCAACCCTATCACAGGATTTTCTTGGCAAGATTTGTCCAGAGGGGGTTTGCCTTTCCCTTCCTCTGAGGCTGAGAGAGTATGACTTGCCCAAAGTCACCCAGTGGATTACCATGGGTGATTCCAACTCTGTTTTCTGGAGTCAGAGTCCAGTGCTCAAACCATTACATCATATTGGCACAGCCTTTATACAATTCCTGATGTCTGATGATGCTGCTGATGCTGCCCTTGTTGCCCACATAGAAGCAGCTCTGCAGCACCTAACATCCTGCTTCGCAACAGCTGCAAAGCTGTTTGGGCTGGAAGTCAACCTGAAGAAAACAGAAGTTGTTTACCAGCCTGCACCACAGGATGAACACCACCATCCCCACATTGCCGTCGGCAAATCTGTGCTCAAGTCCATTCAGCAGTTCACCTACCTGGGAAGCATCATCTCCTCAGATGCCAAGATTGACAAAGTGATCAATCACAGATTAGCAAAGGCATATAGTGCATTTGGAAGACTTCACAAAAGAGTCTGGAGCAATAAACACCTGAGGCAAAGCACAAAAATCAGTGTGTATAGAGCCATTGTACTGTCTTTTCTCCTTTATGGATCTGAAACATGGGTCACCTATCACCACCACCTACGACTCCTCGAACGCTTTCATCAGTGCTGTCTACGCACAATCCTAAATATACACTGGACTTACTATGTGATGAATGTTGCTGTCCTTGAGCAAGCAGTGATTACCAGCATTGAGGCCATGATACTGAGAACACAGCTGCACTGGGCAGGGCACGTTTCTAGGATGGAGGACCATCGCCTCCCAAAAATACTACTCTACGGTGAACTCGCCATGGGTCAGAGTAAGAGGGGTGCTCCAAAAAAGTGATACAAAGACTCCCTGAAACAACATCTCAAGCTTAGCCAAATTGATCACCAACAGTGGTCCGCCCTGGCCTCACATTGGGAAGCATGGAGACGCACTATCCACAGTGCTGCAGCCTTATTTGAGAACTCATGCTGAACAAGTCTTGAAAAGAAACGACAACGCAGAAAGAATCGCAACCCAAAAACATCACCCAAGGAGACCTTCTGCTGTGCTTTCTGCAACCAGACTTGTTTCTTGGATTGGTCTTTTTAGTCATCAGCATGCTTGAAGAAAGCGTGGGATGAGTCCTTCCTGAATCTTCGTTTGCAAAGAAAAAGCCAGAGATATCAGAGATTAATATTTTAGCTGCTGATAAGCATAAGAGGACGGGAGGAGAGATGGAGGGAAAATGGGGCTACATATACCTACAAGGAATGGGGGAATGGTGTGGGAAATTCAACACAGTACCAGATTTTTCTCAGTAGCTCCATGCTGAGCATCACAACAAGTTCTACCTAAATTTGGCAGTTTTTTCCACATTCTGCAGTGTGTGATTGCTACTATTATTGTTGCAAAATATATGCCCTGACCTTTTAATCTCTTTCCTTCATATCTCAATATGAGCCTCCTATAGTGATGAGCCATAACAGCTTAAACCTGCAGGCTTTTCTTCACTGGCTCCCACCAATACTCTTTTAGTTCTTACTGTTCTTTTTAAAAGCTGTTCCCTGGGGGGTGGCGGTGGGGGAAACCTAACTTTTTCCATGCTCTGAATAATTACAGACTGCTGTTCTTGCTGTCAGCATCTAAACTTTGTTTCTTTCAGATTTCTTTATCATCCTTTTCAAGTTTATATGGATCCCCGAAGTATTTACCAATACATTGTGCCTACATTCTTAAAAACATATTGAAACACTTACTCAGTGTCTTATTTTCTGATTTAAGTTCATCTTCTTACATAACAACAATATAATACAAATTTATTCTTGAACCAAAACCTAAAGGATTGTATTCAGTGCTGACCTTCCATCAGTACAGTGGTTACCTTCCATCAGTACAGTGGACTGGATTCTCCTTTGCCCCGTTGGCTGCCTGTACATCATCTAAATTGGGTTTAGAGAGTTGGGGCCCTGCAGCGTAGATTTGGGGAAGCGCATGATACAGTCATGATACAATTTAGCCAATGTTAAATACAGTTGGCCCTCCGTATTCATGGATTCTGCATCCACAGATTCAACTATCCATGGCTTGAAAATATTTTTTTAAAAAATCCAAAAAGCAAACCTTGATTTTGTCATTTTATATAAGGGACACTGCTTTACTATGCCATTGTACAGAATAGGACTTGAGCATCCACAGATTTCGGTATCCACAGTGGGTCCTGAAACCAAACCCCAGCAGATCCTGAGGCCCAATGTACTCTAAATGCTGATTTCAATCAGAGGCAGATAAATCAGATAAATTCGATATTTAATTAACTTGGACTGAAAGAGTACTTAATATTTGCTGGATTAAAGTTCTGGTCTACACTTATCTATGTTGTCTGTTTATTTCTTTTTACTTTTCAAAAAATGAAAAAGAGATCATTGTTATTAACTGCTGTGTCAAATCGACTTTGACTTATGGTGACCCTATGAATGAGAGAAAATAACCCAGTTATCAACAGCCCTGCTCAGATCTTGCAAACTCAAAACCATGGCCTCTTTGATTGAGTCAACCCATCTCTAACACAGCCTTCCTCTTTTCTTACTGCTTTCTATCTTACCAAGCATCATTGTTTTTTCTATCTTCTCATGATATTCCAAAGTACAATAGGCACAGCTTAGTCTTCGCTTTACATCTGATACATTCAGCATACAAACAAAACAGAATAAATGCCGCCTTGCCTGACCCCCTTACCAATTGGAAACCATTCTGTTTCTCCATATTCTGTCCTGTCTGTGGCCTCCTGCCTTCATACAGGTTACACATCAATGAAAGGTTGTGGTACATCCACTTCTTGAAGAGTGATCCATAGTTTTCCATGATCAGCACAATCAAAGGCTTTGCTATAATCTATAAAGCACGGGCTAATTTTCTTCTGCAATTCATTGGTGTGCTCTATTATCCAGCATGTATTTAAATAACCACCATGACACTACCTTTCTGTGGCAATTGGACTACATACTCCTGTGAAGCAAGAGGTTATGCTGATGGTAACACAGCTTTTGGTAGGGTCGACCACTCAGATAGGCTTTTGCTGAGGAGCCAGACTAAATGTGCCAAACAGCTACTGAGTAGCAGCAGCAGCAGCAGTGTGTGTGTGTGTGACAGAGACAGAGAGACACACAGAGAGAGAGAGACTGGTGGAGGATCTGTCAGGAACAACAGCAGTGGAACCATAGCTAACACTTGTTAGTATATACAGAAGGAGACAACCCCTTTTGAATGCCTTTTACCATGAAAACCTTATAATGAGACAATCCAAAATGAAACAAGAGATAGTACCAGAAGATGAGACTTCCAGGTCAAAAGGCACTCAACATGCAACTGGGGTACAGCAGAGGACAACTACAAGTTGTGTGCTGTTGTTAATGATGCAACTGGACTCAAGCTGAAAGGATGTTCAGCTGTTGACATGCTCAGAGGTGAAAGGAAAGTCTAAAGCTGCATAATGCATATTATATGAATGTGGAATGTGAGAAGCATGAAACACAGAAAGCTGGGCTTTGTAAAACAAGAAATCCTACATATAAACATTGTAATACTTGGAGTTACCAAGCTAAAATGAACAGGAATGGGGCATTTTCAGTCAGGTAATTATACAGGGCCCATCTACACAAGGGGAAAAGTTCCAAAGTACCTCATAGTATTGGCATCTCGTAGCAGCAGCAACATGTCTAAATGCTTGTTCTGGTCTCAGAAGCCCCCATAAGCCTCACATTCCTGATGGCAGCTGCAAGTGATTTACTCGTGTTAGTTCTTCATCATTGCCTTTTGTTTTTTTAAAAAAGTCATCCAACGTGTTCTGGTGCAATAGAGTGGTTTTCCAATTTTATAGGACATCAAAACAGAAATTATTCATCCTGTTTTATTACCTTAGTGAGCGATTGCTAAGGCAAAAATCTTAAAATGGCAGCAGTGGGTGCTTGCCCTGCTAGCAGGCCCCACCCATGCTCTCACCTGCCCAATCAGCTTTGTGCTTCCCTTCTAAATTTTTATTCTTCGATAGTCCAAACAAGAAGGAATATGCACCCCCCCTCACAGTTTTTGTAAAAGTACAGGGAAATCTGTGAAGGCTTTTACCTCATTGTTTTTGCCGTTTTGGGCCCCCCCTCCTTCCAAATAGTGTGGATTGGCTCTGGATCCTGTTTAGACAGGGTAGGATTCCCAGCAAATTCCATGAGGGGTATTTTCATCATTTAGACAGGCCCACAGTGTTTTACTCAAGAAATAAAAAGCTAAAAAGTAATGGGGTGGCATTAACAATGTGAGAAGACATAGCAAAAGCAGTTAGGGAATACAATGTAGAGTCTGACTGAATAACATCCATAAGACTTCACGGAAAACCCACCATAATCCAAGTTTGTGCCTCCAACTACAAGAGGCTGAAGAAGAAGAAATTGAAAGATTCTATGCTAGGGCCAAGGAGGAAATTGATCACACACCAAAACAGGACATGTTGGTAATCACAGGCTGTGAACCGCCTTGGGTTCCACTTTGGGAGAAAGGTGGCATTGAAACTGCACAAATAAATAGGTGATTAGAATGAAAAATTCTGCAAAAGCAGAACCAAACATTGTGGGAGAATTTGACATAGAATCAAGAAATAAAGCAGTAGAGTGACTGATTAAATTTTGTGAGGCCAACAGTTTGTTTATTATAAACATGTGTTTCATGTCACCTGATAGCCAATACAGAAATCAAATGGACTACATAATGGGAAGCAGAAGATGAAGAAGTTCCATTTTCTCTTCAAAAATTAAAGATCATAGCTAACCAGTAAATCTATTGGCAAAAATGATTAAAATATTGATTTTTTTCACTGAATATATGATGAAAATCCATTGTCCTTTCCAATCTTCATGCTCTCTAAACTCCATCATAATGAAAAAGAGTTAATTAATATAAAATGTATACAGTTCTAGTGTCTGCCATCAGTGACTGCTGCAGAGCACTCTTTGTACACACATGGAAATTGTTGCTTCATACCCACCTCCATTCTACCAGCCAATTCACCTGCAGAATACACACACATGCACACATAGAATTTCAAGCTCTACCTCCAATCCCATAATAATCATCCTTCAGTGCTCATCATTGACCTCCTCAACATCCATCATTGCCATGGACACTTTCAGCTGCCTCATTCCCATCCTCTTCTTCACCAGCTTTTGATAAGATGAATTCTGACTGCAAGAATCCCATAGACCACTGTAATGTACTTAAACAAGAGTACCCCTTTCATGCATGTATTTATTTTATGTGTGCAACTAAGTGGCTCATACTGTGACTCCATGTGCTTCTGTTGGCTTACCACATTGGGAGGTACATGAGTAGGTATGTGATGAATGAATCAGGACCATAAGACCCAGCATATTTTAGCATATTGCCAGAAGGAAGAAGGGACTGATAACTAGGGTGTTATCTAGACGCTGGGGGGGGGGGGGAAAATCCGCTCGTAATGCATGCAAATACCTTTTGTCCAGGTGAGCTCCCACAGCAATTTGCAATATTCAAAAGGAGGGGTCCCAAAAACGCCAAGTAATTTGCGATAACAGCCTTCACTGTTTATCATGATTTTTTTTTTAAAAAAAATCCAGAAATGCATATTCTAGCCCATTTGAACAACCAATTCAAATTGGTACACATCCTAGAAGTCAAAATGTGATTGGTTGGATGTACACAGGAGTGGGCTTGCCGGTGATGGAGTGGGTTGATTTTCACAGGAGTGATCATACACTATTTTCGAGCAGCAGAGCAAATTTAAAAGAAAAAGAAAAAAAGCAGAAGATCACTCTTCCACATCTCTGATTTAACAGAGGAAGGGAAAATGGGGGGAGCTTTGGGGGAATAATAATGCATGTAGTCCATTTGTGGCCACTATCTTTACTCATGGGCATGCTCCATGTGAACTTCAAACATGGATAGCTTCCCATTCCAGTGATGGTGAGTTAATGCACACTTTTCCGCAATTAATTCTCCCATACAGCTGAGCCCTAGCACTTCACTGTCTGTTCTTTTCCCCCCTTACTTATATGGCATAACTTATGTTTTTGGTGGGCTCTTAAAAGATGGCATCTGTTTCCAATATCTGGGGTAGGTTATTCTTGCCTATCCCAGCTACAGATGAATGGATATTTAATTGCAAGAGTTGGCAAGAATGGAACAATTAACTTGTTGGATTAAATACCAATCCATAACAAACTTTAGAGAAAATTGGAAAAAGTTAATCAAGTTCTGGAAAATGGAATAGGGCGAAAAAGCTGTTATATGGTTCAGAAACTAGAGATGGAAATGTCTATCAGACTGCAATTATGTTCGATCTTTAAAGATACAATATTATTGTGGAGCAACAAAGTAAAGAACTATTCAGAAAAGTTTGTAATAATGTATTGTTCAAGTTCAACACAGATGGAGGAGGAGGTTTTTCTATGTGGGGGGATTGTATGTTTTATTTATCTTGTACTTCATACACACACACACACACACACACACACACATATATATACACACACACATACACATACATGATGGCATCTGGCAGGTTCAGTTCCAGAAAACTATGTGTAGAAGAGCTATAAAACAAAGGTTTATTCTGAAGGACATGATATCAAGATTAAGCTGTGGAATCTGATGACCATGGGATATTCCAAAATCTGAAATATTCCAAAATCCAGAATTGTCCACAAGAGTGGCTGAGATAGTGACATCCTTACTTTCTGGTGGTTCAGTATACACTAACTTAGTTTCATGCACAAAATTGTTAAAAATATTGTGTATAAAATTACCTCCAGGCTATGTGTAAAAGGTGTATATCAAACATAAATGAATTTTGTGTTGAGGCTTAGGTCCTATCTCCAGGAAGTCTCATTATGGCTATGCAACTATTCCAAAATCCAAAATATTCCAAAATCCCAAATACCTCTGGTCCCAAGCATTTTGGATAAGGGAGACTCAGCCTGTAGATGCAATGGGGGATTAATGGTGTCCCTCCCCTACCCCAAATGTCCATCCTTTAATAAATCTTCAAAAAACTTTAACAGAATAATAAGTGAGATGTTTAAGGTGACAAGTATTACATATAAATTACCTTTGAATTTTTCCAAGTGTTGCCCAGGTTTATGTTGATTATTTTGCTTATGATGTGAATAAAACAAACATTTGAGTGACAACACCAACAAACCTTAAAGATTAATTTCATGCTAAATTCCATGAGAAACAGACCAAAACAGTCATGCAATCAGTTATAATTGCATTAGTTCCTGCTCTTAGAATATGAAAGTTTATTTATTTACTTAATTGGAATTTATAGTGGATGGACTGGGTGATAGACTTCCATCTACAATAGCTGTCAGCTGTAGATACCACATGGTTTTGAAGGACTAAATGCTTTTCTATAAGTTGTCTCTTTATAACCTCTGTGTAGCCTACAAGAGGAATATGTTTATTATAGACAGAAACATATATTGTTCCATTTTCTGTTGCTTTCTTTCAATCATATGCTAAAAGGAAGGGTGGGCTTCCATTAAAGACCACAACAGGAAACCTGCATTCCAGTTATGAATCTGAAACCTAGACTTATGGATCTATAACTGCATTCTGTTCAGTAACACTACATATTCACAATCATGGCATTATGGCCATGATTGCAAATGTCCCCTGAATCCCACCTTAAACTCCAGGGAGCTGCTTTGAGCAACTGAGGCCTGTTCTGCTGGTGATCAGGGTACAACAGGATGCTGTTTCCAGAACCCTCCTGCCAGCAAGCGAGACTACAACAATCAGAAGCAGGAACCCCTTGTAACTCCTTGTTACAACTTTGCTCACTGGTAGAAGGGGGCTAGAAATTGCTCACTGGTAGGACGGGGCATCGTTAGTAGCTTTCTGGGAGAGTCCTGGAGGTGGGACTCTGTAGTGCAGGCTCCCCCTCCCCCTCCCCCCAATATTTAGGTAGCTGTGTGGCAACCAGCTACAACTCTCCATATTGAAATAGCTGTACTTTTTGAATTTTACCAGTACAGATAGTTGAGAAATTCACTTATTTATTTATTTATTTATAAAAGAGCTCACAAAAATCCACAAATTTCTTCATAAAAGATTTAAGATTTTATAAAAACTGAATGTGGGAGAAAGCAAAACTGTCAGAATCATATATCCCTAAAATTATGGAACTGCCCTTTAAGTCTTCATATGGTAATGCTATTTCTCAGAAGTACTTATAATTCTGCTTACTGTAGAAAAAATAACCTTGACAGTATTTTACAATAAAATGTTGAACTTATCTAAGATCATCTTACTCACCAAAAATTTCTTTTAGCCCATAATAAAACCTTGAATGGTTTACCTGGCTACATCCCTACTAAACCCCTGGAAAACCAAGGTAAAAACAATGAACTAATTTCAAAATCCTTTATTATTTATTGGAAGTATGTATGCCATGACTCATCAAACAAAATAAATATCAATTCAAACATACCATGGTAAATAGCAACGTAAATTAGGTGAATGTGTAGGTGTTGAATTACACTTCTCCAGCCCTGGAGAGTTTGTTGGGCTAAAGCTAGTGTGCTCAAGGCTGTTTGTTTGTGTGGTCTGAGTGTAGGATTGCCTGGGGGGGGGGGCTCATTAGCATTTGTCTGGTGAGCTGCTTGTGTTGAAAGGAGTGAGTCAGAGACTGCTGAGATGAAGTAGGTGAGAGGCAGAGGGAGGAGCTTAACAGCCAGTAGCTCTGTATATAGCTGCAGTCTCCATCTCTGGAGCTCGGTGTATAGGAGGAAGGCCAACAGGGGTGTTTGGCATTGGTGTTCAGCCCGGGAGTTTGAGGGGAAGTCCCAGTTCTGTTGTAGTGCCTACTTCAGAGTATTCAATATGGACAGTGAGAGAACTGCTGCAGTCACCTGCAATAGCTGTGGGATGTTTGTGTTCTTGCCTGTGGATATACAGAGCTACACCTACAGCAAGTGCAAGTTGGTTGTGTTGCTGGAAGAGAAGGCCCAGCAACTTGAGGCTCAATTAGCCACTATACAGCATATTAAGGAGCAGGAGGTTTTCTTAGACAGAGCAGAGCAGAAGGTCCTATTTAAGAAACATGCAGAGGATGTCTCTCTGGAGGAGGTTAGTTCTGATACATAGGAGATTGGTGTTTTGAAGAATGTGACTCATAGGAGTAGAAGAAGAAGGGGCCATTCTATGAGTTTGGCACTACAGAACTGGTCTGAAGCTCTCTCCCTTGTTAGTGATGGCAAGAAATGGGAAGGAGAGCAGCAGTGCCAGGCCTCAGGGAATGTGCATGAGACCTTGGACAGTTCAGCATGCAGATTGGCCTCTGCCAATCCTCGGAGGAGGTATGTGGTGGTAGTAGGAGACTCTCTGCTGAGGGGTAGAGAATCAGTAGTTTGCGGGACTAATAAGATGTCATGAGAGGTGTGCTATCTCCCAGGTGCAAAAATCTGCGATGTAGCAGAGAGGCTGACAATACTCATGAAGACCACTGACCGTTATCCCCTCCTTTTGGTCCATGTGGGAGCCAATGATACTGCAAGGCATAGCCTTCAGAATATCAAAAGTGATTACTACCCTACCCTACTACTCTGGATAGGAAGCTGAAGGACTTGGATGCAGGTAGTCATTTTGTCTGTCCTTCCAGTGGAAGGGCATGGCCCAGGAAAGGAGAGAAACAACTGAAGATGAACAACTGGCTGTGCAGATGGTGCCAGTTTGGCTTCCTGGACCTTGGGGTCACTTTCATGGAGATGGACTACTGGCAAGGAATGGGCTGTACATCACAGCAGTTGGCAGGGATGTTTTTGCTAAGAGTCTGAAAGATCTGATCAGGAGTGCTTTAAACTGAGTTGCATAGAGGAGGGAGACAGTATTCTTGAGGGCAGGAGTTCATCAAGTGCTGGAGATAATAGCCCATGTGTTACACAGAGAATGAGGCAAATAGTACCCAAAGGACTAAAGAAATAAAACCTTTAAAAGGCAGATATGGGGAATGGCCCATGGTCTTAGATGTCTCTATACTAATGCACAGAGCATGAGAAATAAACAGGATGAACCTGAACTCAGCACAGCAAAGCAAGTATGATTTAATAGAGATCACTGCTACCTGGTGGGATGAGTCTCATGACTGAAATTTAGTAATAGATACGTATAACCTATTACAGAGAAATAGACCAAACAGGAAGGGTGGCGAAGTAGCATTATATGTTAAGGATGTGTACACCTGTGAACAGAACCATGACTTAAATCCTGGGAGGCAGGTTGAGAGCATCTGGGCAAAAATCAAGGGGGAGAGAAACAGCAGGGATGTCATTGTGGGGGTCTACTACAAACCTCCAAGCCAATCTGAGGACTTGGATGATGCCTTTGTAGAAGAGATGACTGCACATTCAGACATGAGAGATGTTGTAATAATGGGAGATTTCAACTATCCTGATATTTGTTGGAAGTCCAACTCTGCCAAAAATTTAAGGTCCAACAAATTCCTCACTTGCCTTTCAAACAATTTCATTGTTCAGAAGGTAGAAGAGGCAACAAGGGGATCAGCTATTTTGGATCTGATCCTAACCAAGAGATGATCTGGTTAATGGGGTGGAAGTGGTGGGATCCTTAGGGAGGAGTGACCGTGCTCTCCTGGAGTTTGTTATACAGAGGAAAGGGGAAGCCAAGCGTAGCCAGACATGCATTCTAGACTTTATGAAAGCTGATTTCAGAAAACTTAGGGAATTACTAGGGGTGCTCCCATGGACAAGAATACTAAAAGAGGAGGGAGTACATGATGGATGGGACTTCTAAAAAATGAGATATTGAAGACACAACTTCAAACAGTTCCAATGAGGAGGGAAAATGGCAGGTGTCTAAAGAAACCAGGATGGATGTCTAAAAAACTTTCAACTGAGCTGAAACATAAAAGGACATGTACAAGAAATGGAAAAAGGGAGAAATCACCAAAGAAGAATTCAAACAAATAGTCGGCTCATGTAGGGGGAAAGTCAGAAAAGCCAAAGCACAGGGGGAGATCGGGCTTGCTAGAGAGGTTAAAAACAATAAAAAGGGATTTTTTGGATATGTCTGTAGAAAAAGAAAGATCAAGGAAATGTTAGGACTGATGCGGGGAGAAGATGGTGGAAGGCTAACGGTTCAGAGAAAAGGTAGAACTATTTAACACCTTCTTTGCTTCAGTCTTCTCCCAAAAGGAGAACAACCTGCTCAACCTGGAGAAAATGGAACAGACGATGCAGTAGGGGAAATACAGCACAGAATTGGTAAAGAGGTAGTTTAGGAATACCTGGCCAGTATAAATGAATTCAATTCTCCATGGCCAGATGAACTACATCCAAGGGTACTAAAAGAACTGGCAGAAGTAATCTCAGAACCACTGTCAATAATCTTTGGAAATCCTGGAGAACAGGAGAGGTCCCAGCAGAAGACTGGAAAAGGGCAAATGTTGTCCCCATCTTTAAAAAGGGGGGGGGAGGAAGAAGACCCAAATAATTACCAACCAGTTAGCCTGACATCAATACTAGGAAATATTCTAGAGCAGATAATTAAACAGTCTGTAAACACTTAGAAAGGAATGCTGTGATCACTAAAAGCCAACATGGGTTTTTGAAAAACAAGTCACGCCAGACTAATCTTATCTCTTTTTTAAAAAACATAGAGTTACATATTTGGTAGACGAAGGGAATGTTGTGGATATAGTTTTTCCTGGTTTCAGTAAGGCCTTTGACAAAGTCCCCCATGATACACTTGCAAAAAAGTTAGTAAGATGTGGGCTAGACAATGCAACTGTTAGGTGAATTTGCAATTGGTTGATGGGCCAAATCCAAATGGTAGTCACCAATGGCTCTTCTTCATCCTGGAGAGAAGTGACCAGTCGGGTGCCACAGGATTCTTTCCTGGGCCCAGTGCTATTCAACATCTTTATCAATGACTTGGATGAGGAAATAGAGGATATGCTTATCAAGTTTGCAGATGAAACCAAATTAGGAAGGGTAGCTAATACCCCACAGGATAGGATCAGAATTCAAAATGACTTTAACAGATTAGAAAGCTGGGCCAAAACTAACAAAATGAATTTCAACAGAGAGAAATGTAGGATACTACACTTGGTATCCTACACAGGATGAGGGACACTTGACTTGATGGCAGTACATGAAAAACGGATCTGGGAGTCTTAGTGGACCACAAACTGAACGTGAGTCAGCAATGTGATGTGGCAGCTAAAAAACAAGCTAACAATGCGATTCTTGGCTGCATCAACAGGAGTATAGTGTCTAGATCAAAGGAAGTAATCGTGCCACTGTATTCTGCTTTAGTCAGACCTCACCTGGAATACCGTGTCTATTTCTGGGCACTACAATTCAAGAAGGACATTGAGAAGCTGGAGCATGTCCAGAGGAGGGCGACCAGGATGCTGGGAGGTCTGGAAGCCATGTCCTATGAGAAGCATCTTAGGGAGCTGTGTATGTTTAGCCTGTGGAAGAGAAGGTTAAGAGGGGAGATGATCACCATCTTTAAGTATTTGGAGCGATGTCATATTGAAGATGGAGCAAGCTTGTTTTCTGTGGCACCAGAGATGAGGAAATGGAGCGATTGATCAAACTACAAGAAAAGAGATTCCATCTAAACATTAGGAAGAACTTCTTGACAGTATGAGCTGTTCAGCCATTGAACACACTGCCTTGGAGTGTGATAGAGTCTCCTCCTTTGGAAATTTTTAAACAGAGACTGGATGGCCACCTGTCAGGAATGCTTTGATTGGATATTCCTGCATGGCAGGGGGTTGGACTAGATGGCTCTTGTGGTCTCTTCCAGTTCTATGAATCTATGATTCTAAATAATATCAGCAAGACAACAAATGCAACTCCAGCAGAAGTACCACAGAACAAATGTTTCAGTTTAAAAGGCAGAAGTAATGTAGCAGCAATATTTAATCTCTTTCTCTCTCTCTTACACAATTTTTGTGCCCCTTTTGTAAATTTCTTGTAACTTCCAGATTACTATACTTCCTTCAAAGGAGGTCTTTTGTTTTGAACAAAAGGGCCATGAAAATGTTTACATGTACAGAACTTACTTGACATGGCCTAATAGTTAGAAGAAATATTATATTTGATATTCCTCCCTGAGACAGTTGTGGGAGCAATGAATCCTATTCGGTTGAAAACTGAGTCAGTTAACACAACGAACAGCATTCTGTGCTTCAGCATCAGTCTTCTATTATCAGGATCAGGAAGCTATTCTGGGATATTCCCCTCTCTGAAGCCTCATTAAGGGCTACTGCAAATGAGATGTCAAGGAAGTAAGATCAGAGCCTTGGAAGCCATTTTCCTACAGCCTTGGAAGCCATTTTCCTACAGAACAAGACATACAGATGAAGAGATGTAATATTTCCTTTGAAAAACAACAGACAGGATCTATGCCCATGTGGCCAAATTTGGAAGGACCCACTTCAGCTACATTCTCCCTCCCCTCCCCATTGATGATAGTAAAGGAGGTAGGCATGGCTGGGGATGTGAGGGGGCAGTGAATCCCTTGTGCAGTGCAGCTTCTGAGCTCTGCCTCACAAATTCATTCACTCATTCATTCATTCAATTTATATCTTGCATTTCTCCTTAGGTAGGACCCAAGGCAAACCCAAGGCAGAACCAGAAAGCCCCAGTCACCAAGATCAGTAGAGGAAAAGAAGCTGGTGAAGACAAGCCAGCCAGCAGCAACAACAACAGCAGCCCCCTTCAGCCCTAAACTGATGCTCTCATGGGTCCCCAGAAACAGAGTGAGCTTATATTCACAATGGGCACCAGAATGAGGACTTAAGCCAGCACTTTTCTCTCTGCTAGATTGCCCCCCACCTGTCTCAGTGTAAGGGAAGCAGGGCAGTGGGCCTTTTAGAAGGCTCTTAGGTACTTGACAAGAGCCCAGTGGTGCTGAAGTCTAAAGATACACCTGATCGTTGCCCTCCACTTTTGCATGAAAGAATGAAAATTTTCAAATGTTTTTTTTCCCTGCTAGGCAACATTATGAGAATTTTTAAATGATTTTTAAACTTTGGTGTTTTGTTTTGTTTGTTAAATTCCGTTACATAAAAAATGAATTTTGGAAAAAAAAAAACAACAACAACCAAAAGCCCATTTGCACA
Source organism: Gambelia wislizenii (assembly GCA_030847615.1). Classification (NCBI taxonomy): domain Eukaryota; kingdom Metazoa; phylum Chordata; class Lepidosauria; order Squamata; family Crotaphytidae; genus Gambelia; species Gambelia wislizenii. The sequence continues at coordinate 205,497,218 of JAUMIR010000001.1, forward strand.
AAGGTTGGGTTTCATCCACACACAAAAACACACCACTTACTATTTTTGTGCAGAAAATAGCATATTTGTGTAAAATAGATTATTTTCTATGCAAATTATTGAGGTTCTGGCACAAAAAAAAGCAACTGCTGGTACAAAAATGGTTTTCTGGAACTGAATTTTTCACCAAAAAGTCCCAAAATGCAAAATAATAATAAAAAAATAAAATGAATATGGTGGTTAACCTTTTTTTTTTTTTAAAGTGTGGGGGACTTCAAATGTGAAGGTGCCCTTTCTCACCAAGGGCATGAAATTTTGCAAGTAATCTTTGCATTCATATTCCAAGCCCTTTTGCATTGCATTTATGATCACATAATCAATGTTCCATGGCTCAAGGACATTCCTACCCTCTGCCTTAGCTCTTTCTCCCCATGAATACATAGGAAGATCCATTTGAACCAGGACAGTCTGACACAAGGCAAAGTACATGGCCAGGCCATTTAATCTGGGCTGCAAAAATGACCTATGGAGGAAAGTTATCTCATGGAGGTGTTCATGGTAGCGGCCCCGAAACCAGGAGTTGTGTTGCAACCGCCAGTCCTGGACGGGGTCACACTCTCCGTTAAGGACTGTGTTTGCAGTCTGGGGGTGCTCCTTGATTCATCACTTCAGATGATGAATCAAGTGAATGCGACGGTCAGGAGTGCTTGTTATCAGCTTCGGCTGATACGCCAGCTGCGCCCTTTCCTGGAAGTAAGGAACCTCGAGACTGTGGTGCACGTGCTGGTAACATCTCGTCTAGAATTCTGCAATGCACTCTGGGGGTACATGGGGCTACCCTCGTGCTTGGTCTGGGAACTTCAGTTGGTACAAAATATGGCAGCCAGAGTGGTCTCAGGAACATCTCTGAGAGATCATATAACTCCAGTATTAAAATCTCTCCACTGGCTGCCTATCAGTTTCCGGGCCCAGTATAAGGTGTTGGTTATTACCTTTAAAGCCCTAAATGGCTTGGGTCCAACTTATCTCCAGAACCGCCTCCTTCCATACAATCCTCCCTGCACACTCCGGTCCTCTGGGAGGAATCTGCTTCAGTCACAAAAATCTAGGCTGTCTGCAACCTCCCAGAGGGCCTTTTCAGTAATCGCCCCCAATTTATGGAATGGCCTGCCGAATGAGATCCGTCAGTTGACAAGCTTGAGTAGCTTTTAAAAAGCACTAAAGACGGATCTCTTTTGCCAGGCCTTTCCTGATTAGATCCTGGCCTCAGGAGCTCAGTCTCCTGGCTTTTTAAAATTATGTATATATTTGTTTTTAAATGTGTTTTTAGTTAGAAGGTTTTAATTTTATAGTGTTTAATGTCTTTTTATGGGGGAGGGTGGGTGGTGTTTTTAGTCATTATTATAATGTTTTAATTGTTGGAAGCCGCCTTGATTGTTTTTAGCAGAGGGGCGGGGTATAAATAAATTATTATTATTATTATTATTATTATTATTATTATTATCTCCCTTAATGGGTAGTAATTGGCCCACATTTTCCCCAGGGTAGTGATACTTGCTTGAAATATCTGGGCACACCCCCCCTTTTACACTATATTCCTTTGCCAAAGGCACTTCTGTCAATGTGTATATTGCCCTTTCTAGTTGCATATCATGCCTTCTTATAAGTCACAGGGGCTGCAGGCTAAAATGTACAAGTAGCCTAAGGGGCTCAGGCTCAACATCAAGGGTCCTTTCACATTATACAGTTATAGCACTATGATTCCAATGTAACTGCCACAGTTACTGCACATCCCATGAAAACCTGAGTTTTGCAGTTTAGGTAACGGTATTTAGATTTCTCACTCAGAGAGATCTAGTGCTTCATCAAACTATAAATCCCAGGATTCCATAGGATGCAGCCATGGCAGTTATCCTGTCTCTCCCCCCTACTATCTTATCCCCTTCTTTGCCCCAGGGATTGTGAGGACTGGCTGAGGGCAAAACTGGGCAAATGTCCTGTGTCGTCAGGACTGTAGAGCTCCAAGGCAGGGCAAGATGCCCATGTATTTAAGCCCTTTGTAAGATTGGGCCAGTAGAATGCAAATTTAATTCAGGCCAGTTGACTGTACAATAATTAGAGTGGGACCAAGAAACTGGTGTTCAGGACATTGCTCTAGGAAGAAGGTTCCTTGGTGGAAGTAAAGAATAAAAGAAGGTTAAGAACATTCCTACTGTGTAATACAATGCTAAAGAAAAACAAATCTTAAAATTAGATGTTGGAATCTGAGGATATCACAAACTGAGGTGCTGAGAAGGATAAAATAATGGGCAACATCTAGATTCTTGGTCCCACATCATCTATTCAGCCCTTAATTTTATTTCCTTAAATTTCTAAGCTTACTGCCTTTGAGCCTGTTTTCTGACCCCCCCCCCTCTCTTTTCCTTCTCCTAGTGGCTCTCAGGATTCAGATCCAATATGCATGGGATGGGAATTCGGAGGCCCTCTGGATGCTGCAGCTCCCAGCATTCCTCACTATTGGCTGTGCTAATTAAAGCTGGTGGGAGTCCAACAACCTCTTGAGGACAACATGATTCCAATCCCTGCACTATTCTGATTATTTTTACTGAATTTCTCGTAACCAAAATATCTAAATATTTCTCACCATTAAAAAAATACTCTTTTGCTAAACACATACCAAATGCTGGCCCAAATCATTTTGCTGCCTGAGACAGAGCAGCAAAGGAGTCTCCTATTAATCTGTACTGTACCTATGACGTTATTTGACATCTGAGTCGAAAATTCAACAAGCCGTCCGCCAGACTTACCTGGCTGGCCGCATTTGCGGCCGGTGTCACCCTCCGCCCCTGGAAGCCGCCGCATGGCGGCTTGGGCGCCGCCATGTTGGCCCCCTTCCTCTTCCCAGACTGCTCTCGCAGGCTGGGAAGAGGATCCTAGCTGGACCAATCAGGTTAGGGCTGGTCCCACCTGATTGGACGCTTTGCCTCCCGGGGGTCCAATCAGAGCTCGCGCTCAGCGCGGCCGCTGATTGGCTGGGAGGCGGGACTAGTCCCCACTGGGGTCCGCCAGCCAGGTATTTAGTCCCGGCCGGCTCCCGGCTGCAGCAGTTGGCTCTTGCGAGCCGAAGACCCACCCTCCCTCCCTATAGTTAGTTGTTTTTGTTAGCCTTGCATGCTACTATGTACCCCTCTGTCACAACTTTCTGGTCTAGGCGGTGGTCATGAGTGTGTCGTCCCGTCTGGGGGGGTCTGGGAGTTGCTAGCTGGTGAGCCAGGTCCCAGGGCCTGGAACTCTGCCGGGCAAGCCCCCCCCAGGGGGAGGACATCGACTGGCACGCGGACCTGTCACGTGACCCCCTCACGTGAGCAGTTCACTTCCGGACACGTGATCCAACATGTGACATGGTCTCACGGCCAGGCACGTGCTCGGTCACGTGACCCTCGGTTCCCGGGCAGGTTGAGGGCTCTCACCTGCCCCTTGTACTCATGCCCAGACCAACCGCTAACATCCATCACCAGACGGAAAGTTGTGGCCATTCCGCCAATTATTCTTATCCTTTCAATAAACCTTTTGTGCATGTTAAACTGCGTGTGTATCTCCTTGGGAGGCCTAGCGGCGGGGGGCTCCTCGACACTCAGTCGCAAGTGCCTCTCCTCTTCCCTGGCAGTAAAAATACAATAATAATAAATATTAAAACTTTGCTCCCCTTTCAATCAAAGGCAGCTTTTTGAGCTATTTGCCTCACTCTGCTTATAATAATAAGGCTGTCCCTGAATATGACATTTAAAAATATTTGCTGAGATTCTAGATCAGCTACTTAGGGCCTGTCTACACTGCATAAATATAGAAGTTTGATGCCACTTTATCCACCCTAGTTCTATTCTATGGAATCCTGGTATCTGTAGTTTTGTGAAGTATTTAGCCTTTTCTATCTGAGAACTCTGGTGACTCACCAAACTACAAATACAAGGATTCCATACGAGATAACTATGGTGGATAAAGTGGTGTCATACTGTTGAATTTCTGCAGTGTAGACAGGTCCTTAGGTATGCAGCTAACTTAGTTACATTGCTAATTCACATCTCCCAATCCCACATTGCTAAGTAGCATCTCCCAATCTCCTATGGGCAGCAGCTGCTCTGAGCAACAGGGGTCTGCAGCAGACTGATGTTTCCATGTACATTCCCATAAGTGATCTTCTATGCAGGGGGGTGGGAACTGTGACAATGCAACAGTCAGAAGCAGGGTCCCTGTCTCAACTCCCTCATGCACCAGGTTATAGTGGCTTCCCTTTATTGAGCTGTAGAATTTCAAAGGAAATGTATTATAATGAATTTATTTCATATATCCAAGATGTTATAATGTGACCATTCAAGCCACTGTATGAAGGAAAGAAATTAAAGATCAATTGTAAACTCCAGAGCAGTGTGGAAGGGCTATTACTTTGGAGATTTGCCTTATATGACTGTGCATGTGACTTGTGCAAGGCTATCCCTGAGTGGTGTTTTAAATCAAATAGTCTTTAGCAACCATAGCTAACAAGATGGTGCTCTGTGTTGCAGCCACATGGTGCCCTTGGCCTCACCCCCACTGTCTCCATATAGTTGGATTTCTCTTTCATAACTTGCATCCCATGGAGATGTCTTGAACCATGAAGTGCCATGACAATAAGGGTGGCAGGGCTAACAACCTAACCACATTGCAGACTTTTGTGATCCTTGAAAATCCAGTATGGAAGACACTGAACACTTTGAGGTAGCCTATGGTAACATGATGCCATTAAAGCCAAAGTAGAGAACCTTACCATGTGGCCAAAGTAAGGTTAGACTGAGCTCTCTGAAAAGTACTTGAGGTTTAGAGGGATTAAACATCTTCATTATTTTGAATGCATATATCAAGACAAGACCAAAAAAACCAAGTGTTTAATCGTGATTGCATTATTTTAGGAAATTATTTTTAGACTTGCATCACTATCATAAAACAACCCAATGAAATTCTTCCAGTGCTGAAAAAAGTTGCTTTCCTTTGAAAATCCTTGCTTGTGAATACATGGTATAAAAATTGATTTTTATCACTTAACCCAGAACAACTGTTGTTTCTTTAATGTACCTCCTTGTCATAACACATCTGATATTCAGTACCCAGCTACCTCCCCGGCACATCTTGTTATCCTATGTTATTGACAATGTAGTGTGAAATGTATAAATTTGGCCATAAAATATTCATTATGCTTTGTGAAAATACAGAGCTTTTCCTCAAAGGGAATCACAGTCTTAAAAATCAAGAAAATATTGTGGAAATGCATAGCATGCCAGGGACAGAGAGAACCTGTGAATGTCAAAAATTAGAGACAGACAACATTCGCCAATGAATGTTGACAGCCCTTTTACTTGTAATTGATGGCATTCAGTGTTGATTGCCAACATTCAAAAAATTATAAATATAATGTCAGACAGCTTCAATTTCTCCTACAGTTAACATTCATAGATCTTTAATCCTAATTATTTTTTGTGAATGTCTGCTTTTCTCTCTGTGTGTGTATGGATATATATCCCCATATTTATTTTAAACACACACAAGTGACAATGTCAAGTCTATTTCTGAGATGTTAACATACTCTGGAACATTCCTAAAAGTTGTTTAGGATTGCCACATTTACATACAGATGTTAAGATCCACTCACTTTGCACATTCTCTAGCCTTCTTCAGGCATTCCCTTGCATATAGGTGGACTAAAAGCTGTAGGAAGCAGCAAAACTTAAACAACTTGATTATTTCATTGTTACATGTAAGGACAAATGATTACTGTCTTTTCCTACAGATTGTTTCCAGTATTCTTCATGTATTCACCAGTATTCTTCCTCATATTTGAACTTCCCAAAGTGTTATAGAGGAACTATTCTTTAAAGTAATACACATTGTGTTTTGCATAGCAAACATAGTTTCTACATAGGTAACAGTGTTTTCTGTGCAGGAAACCTGGGGGGATGCAGGTGTGTGTATGTGTGTATTGTTTCTTTTAGGGGACAGGACCACCCATGTAAGCTCTACCCTTTAGAATTTCTGTGCAACCAGTATACTTTGTATACTTTCATGTGCTCATTGTATAAAACTCCCTGTCCACTCCAACCTTTTTAGATATTTGCAATGTACGTTAAAAGGTCTGTTGAGGGACCCATATGCCTCAACATGTTTGGGTTTGGGTTTGCAGGCATATTTGTGTTCAGGCAAGCACCTTTTTACAGGCTTGGTGTAGCATATAAAAGTACAGAAAACTTGAACTATAGAAAGCTTTTAGTCCGTCTATATAAATTACAGTAGAGAAAGCTTTCAAAATCATGTGTCATGAGACACATGCAAAATGTCAGATTATTCATTTATTTGTTTACATATTTTATTATGGAACACTGAGGCCAAGATCCTATGTTACCAACTTAGTTACGAATATGTAACTAAGGCTGCTGCCACACTACAGAAATAATGCAGTTTAACATCCCTTTAACTATCATGGCTCCATCCTATGGAATCCTGGGATTTGTAGTCTGTTGTGGCACCAGAGCTCTCTGACAGAGAAGGCTAACTATCTCACAAAATTACCAATCCCAGAATTCCATAGCACTGAGCCATTGCAGTTAAAGTGGTGTCAAACTGCATTATTTCTGCAGTGTGTATCAGCAGCCTAAGTATCATCTCCTGGCCCAATAACCAGCAGCAACACTGAGAAATGGAGGTCTGTTCTACTGGTGATTGGGGAACAGCAGGGTGATGTTTCCAGCCCTTCACACCAATGATCTGAGGTGTGACAAAGAGTTGTGACAGGAGTCCTGATTCTGATTATTGCAGCTTCATTCACTGATGAGAGGGGGCCAGAAATGCTATCCTGCAGTGCTCTGATGGCCAGAAGAACAAACTGCCATCATTTGTGATGGCTCCCTGGAGTTCAAGGAGGGATTCAGGGGGCATTTATGATTGTGGCAACAGTATCACAATCATGAATACATAGTATAACTGATAACATAGTATAACTGAGCTCTATAACTGCTCTATAAGCAATTATGTTTCCGTAACTCTAAGTTATGAATCTGTAACTGCAATGCAGGATGCCAACCTGCGTCTTTAAGTCTTCGTTTAGAAAGTGGGACAGATATTTCCACTATTACAAAAAGTGTTTAGGAATGGCCAAATTCTTGAACAAGCAGAGTAAGTGGGGTCCCCTTCCCAACTACCTTACGGATCTGATCTGTCTTGATATGATTCCTAAGCCAATTGCAAAAAAAAGTTGCAAAAACTGTTTTTAAAAAGTATTTTAATGCTGAAATTAGGAGAGATTTGTTTAAAAATCGCACATTTCAATGTGGAAAGAAAACAGTCTTGAAACCCATTATAAAACAAGGACTGGAAGAAAAATTAGGTAGGATTTGAAGAAACTTACCAAAATCAAGCCTGAGATTTCTACATCCCAGCACAGGACTCAGGTGGCTTTTAAAGGACTTCCTGGGTGCAAATGGTCATGCTCGCTCTTTGTCTTTCCCAATAGGGAAGGTGAGGGACAACTGAACCCCATTCTCTGGTTGAAGTATTGGCTGAAGAAGCTCCTCATCCACTGATATCATCCAATGGCTGCAGCCTCTGACTTCAGCTGACCCATGTGGGTATCACTTAGGTGGAAATTTGGGAGAGAGCCTTGCTCATTTTCTCTCTGTCTCTGAAAAGAAGCATGTCATCTATAGGTCACCCACCACATGTCCAAAGTGTCTCAGCACTCAGAAAAGAATGTGGAAGCACTTAAGCTTGTTTATCTGTGTTCTGAACTCTAACCACAGAGTCCTGAGGAAGCCTTCTCCACACTTAGTGCCATTGTTGATCAGATTGTGCATTTCCACTAACTGCTGCCAAGGAAGATTATGTTGGGCCCAAACGCTCCATTTATTTTCTCTGGAGCATCCAGGAAGGCTTTCCCACCTACCTTTCAAAAACAGAGTCAAGGCAGCTCACCATACTAAACAGCCTGTATCCAAAAGTCCACTCCTAAAAGAATCATATTTTAAAAGAAGCAACACCCCAGCAATATCTAACATCCATACCACAGAACAATAAAAATGCTTTCTAAAATCAGCAATCATAATGGAAGTGTCTTAAACAAAGACAGTGAGAAGGGCTCTGAGCCCAATGTCTGATTAAATACTTATGTTTTAACTGCCAGTGGAAGGTTAAGATTACTTCTAACAGTCAGTTTTCTGTTTTGAAAGGAAAAGTACCATTTTTTCACTATTTCCCTCTCAATGAAGTAAATTATCAGATAAGCATCTAAAAACGTTCTTTTGGCACTATATTTTACAGCATAAGCATCCTGGAATAACACTTATTTTAGCACACTGCTGTAATCACAAGACATAGATGCCCCTGAATTCCAGCAATATGACCACTCACACTGTTTACTTCCGCATTTTTGCATGGGCAAGATTTCAGCAGTTCTCGCAAGAAGACGCAAGCATGCTTAAAAGTCCAAAAACACTTAAATTGTCAAACAAAACGAACACACAAGCACTGAAACACACTTGGAAACTTGCAAGCAAGATGGGGAGGTTCATAAAAAGAGGGTACATTACCTAGTTTTTGTGTTCTCACCCAGAAGTGTTCTGGTGGGGACTGCCCATTGATGCTGGAATCATGCCAGCAGAATGGGGCATGGTTTCACACACAAAAATGCCATGGGAGATCAACTGGAAGCTTCTGACCACTAATAGAAAAGAACACCCTCTTGACACTTGCAAAATATTGGGGCATAACATCATGCAATAGGGGAGCTCTTTTGTGGTCTTGTTTCAACATTATAATGCCATATTTGCCGCATCTGATAATCTGAACAAATCAAGTGAGACAGAGAGAAAGGTGGCGCCTCCTAGTTAGGGATGAAGATCTTCACCTTTGTCTTCACCTGAAAGAATGAATAATTCTTAGTGTTTTCTCCCCATTTCAGGGGGAGGGGACCCAAAAATTTCTGCGCATCCTTCTTCCTATATATCATAGCTTGCAAGGTGTTCCAGGGAATTATTCTATGCAGAAATACATATGGATTTCTTTCACAGGAAATGCATGTTTTGTGGAAAATACTGTTTTTTTGTGAATAAAATACATTTCTGCACCAACCAACCCCCCCACATGTATTCCTGTGCAGAATAATTACCCCAAACTCTATGCAAAATACAAATACTCACAGAAAACTGTGCAGAAATCTTGCAACTGTATTATTCTTCTTTGTCAGGTGGTACCACGCACTGGGAACCTCTTTTAATGGTCCAGGCAACAATAAATGGTAGCAGAGTAAATGTTTCTTCAGGCATCAGATCAAAGGCAAAGACACAGGCTTATGTCTAAAATCTGCTTGTTCTTTACTTGAATATAATAAAGGCTATTTACAATATATTACAGCACCCACAGAAGAAAAAAATATCTTCACACTCCAAGATTCAAACCAGAACAGCTCAGTTCAACATCATAGACAAACTAAACTACCCAGCTCTGCAGAGTTCCTAGAACCTCCCCCCAGTTAGCTCTTCACCAGCTCAGAGTTCATCAACATTGATACATTTGCAACTGTCAGCTAGCTCTGCAGATCTGTGAAGCGTATTTGCTACATCAGAGCTCTTCACAGAATAAATCTATCTACTGTATGTCCCAGTATCCTGACATGCTTGACAGAGTTTTCAAAGTGTTGGGACACCCTTTTCTTTGCAAGGAAATGAACAAATCACCCTTTTTACCCCTGACCCTGACCCCTGCTCACATACCTCATTGCACAAGAGAAATCTTACACGTGTTCAGTTGGCTTCTGCTCCATGGAACTGACCTCAATGCATGAATGATTTAAGCCAGGGGTAATCAGTAAACATGATGGTGGTGTTTACAGTGGCTCCAGTCCCATGCTCCACTTCCAAAGATTGTTAATCACATGAGAGAAGATGCATAACCAGGAGTGGGCAGAGTCTCTAATGCTTCTGTGGAAACACTAAGAGAGGCCAGAAGAAATGAAAGAGGGCAGAATAATGGTCAATAAGGGACCCTGAAATAACCTAGAAGTGGTGCGGTGGGAAGAAGGGAAATTGCTGACTGCTGATTGGTTACATACCCTATAGCAGAACTGGTGGGGAAGACTGGAATAAAACATATAAAAGATGTTGGCCAGAATTCACTAAGGCAGTTACAAATGCACAAACAAGTTAGTTACATATGTAGTGTCTCCTAGCCCGACCCACCCCCTAATCCTCATTTACCAGGCAGCAGCCACTGTGAGCAGCCGGGGTCTGTTTCTCCATCAATTGGAAGCAGCTGACTCCTTGACTAATCTCCAGTGCGACTGTCAGAAACAGAGTCCCAGGCTGCGTTTACACGGGCAAATATTCCCCTAAATATACCGCTAAGATTGCTCATTGTTCCCATGGATCGAGCCATGTTATTGCCTCATTCAGAAGGGGGGGGGGAGTCAAAATACCCAAATATAGCATGACAAGGGATGTCGCTACTTTTGCCGCTTTATTTGAAATGTAGCTCGACTTAGCGCATTATTGCTAGTGTAAACGGCAAGTCCGTGTGAATTACCAGCAATCTTCCCAATACAGTTGCAGCAGAGCTGCACTGTGATTGGTTCTTATGATGAAGGGGTGGGTTGGCTAGATGTGGAGCCAGGAGAAAGACTCAGGAAATCTTAAAATCCTTCGTGTCTACTGCTTGCTTCAAACATCCAGCCAACTGGCTTGCTTTTAGTATGGGAAAAGCACTGCAGAGCAAAGGAATCCTAGCCAGCTGCTTGTCTCTCTCTCTCTCTCTCTCTCTCTCTCTCTCTCTGTGTGTGTGTGTGTGTGGCTGCTTTCCTTCCCACTTAATTATTCATCTCCTCCATGGTCTCCCTCCTTTTTTGTTGATTTATATGCAGACAAAGGTACCCTCCTCTCCGTCTTCTGCTGGCTTTAATGATAATGATAGAGCTACCTGGCCATCCCCCCCACCTTTGTCTGCCGAAACTCATCCAAATTAGCCATAAATCTTATGAACTATTCACCCCTGTTCTGAAAGGAGAGAAATCTGGAATTTCGCTCACTTTATTCTGTCCTGTAACTGGCCCCTTTGTCAATCAGCTGTTAAGCAAGGAGAAAAAAAAACTTCCATTTGGAGTTTGATTTGTGGGCAGGGAGCTGGGGGTAAAAAACATTCTTTGTTTCTAAGCTGTTAAGCACATGGAGTTGTGGCCAGGGCAGACATTCCTATGGCATTCCTTTGTCTCCTCTCCAATGCTTGGCTACGCCCTCACCACATTTGGCTGCGTGAAATCTCAAAGCGAGAAAAACCAAAGTGCAACAAAATACACCTGTTTCCTCCATAGACAGTGTAAACTACCCACCACTGATGCGGAAAAGCGGTAAAGCGCAATTTATCATAATAAAGCCTGCCATGTAAATGCAGCCCAGGTCACAATCCCCCCTCACACCAGGGATTGCTTGCAGGGAGGGGGTGTAGAAACATCAGCCAGCTGCCTCTCAATTGATGGGAACATACCTCTGTCTCTCCCAACAGATGCTTCCCATGTTTAATAACTATTTGAAGGGATGTCATACTGAGAATGGGGCAAGCTTGTTTTCTGCTGCTCCAGAGACAAGGACATAGATCAGTGGGTTCAGACTAAAGTAAAAGAGATTCCACCTAAACATTAGGAAGAACTTCCTGACAGTATGAGCTGTTCGGAAGTGGAATAAACTGCCTCGGAGTGTAGTGGAGTCTCCTTCTTTGGAGGTTTGTAAACAGAGGCTGGATGGCTATCTGTCAGGAATGCTTTGATTGTTTATTCCTGCATGGCAGGGGGTTGGACTGGATGGCCCTTGTGGTCTCTTCCAACTCTATGATTCTATGATTCTAAGTGAGGACTTTCACAGTTTCTACATATTCCCTACACTAGTGAACACATAGGGATCGTGAATACAAACTGGTCATAAATGTGTAACTCTAGATTACATATTTGTAACCACATTCACTTACTTGATGGTCTGCATGGTTATGGAGGCTGCAGAAAAGAAGCCCCTTCATGCTCACTGAACAGTTTAACATTCCTTTAACCAGAACCATCCACAAAAAAAGGCAGAAAAGATGGTGTGCATCCCCATTTCATATACAAAAGCTGGAAGTTACTTCATAAAAGGCAAAGGGACATTATCCCCAAACCTGAGAGGAACAGGTTAGTGTAAGAGATGCTCCTACAACTTGTCATCATTCCCCACCCTGTTTGTTGTCTGCCTAACTCTGCCCAATGAGAAGGGCCAATCTAACAACCATGGCCTGAATACTAATGTCAGCATCATATAGAGTAAACTCATTAAATTAATAAGATTTTCCTATGTGTTGAATCAGAATTCAGCAATTGATTCAATGGGTTTACTCAAGTTAACACCAATCAATAGAATTCAGATCCAGAAAAAAAAAGTATTCAGGGGGAGCTGTTATTATGCCCTACTCCTCTCTCCCCCACAATATGTCAGGAATGGAAATATTAGACCTCCTCTCGTAGGCCAGCCATTTGAGCTAATAATTCCCCCAAATAATAATAGAGATTCTGGCATTATGGGTGGGGCTCTAAAGCATCTCCCACCTCTTAGTGTAATATAGCCATGTTGGCCATATAGCAAAATCAAACAATCCACACAAAAATGATACCTTTATTGGCCCAGAGGCCAGTGGAGCTTCAAAAGCTTGCATCAAGTGTTTTGTACATCTCAGTTGGCCAAAAAGGGATCACTCTTCTGTGGATTGTTCAACAGTATTCAGGCCCATGTTTGTTGTTACTATTGTTGTTGTGTGCCAAGATGGCTTCTTCTTGTTGTTGTTGTCCAGAAAAATGGGGAGATTTGAAAGACTAAACTGTGCTAAATGGGATTCTCCAGAAAATAAAAGTATGTGCAGGGGTGGGGGGGGGAGTCAGATTCTTGAACACAGAGACATCCACTGAATTTGAACTGTAACAGAAAAGTTCCTCTTACTAGACAAAGAAATTTTGTAGAATCAAGCCTGACTTTCTGACTTGTTTCACCCCTCTTTGAAACAGATGCTCTGCACACATGCACAGATCACATTTCTTTTCTGATTATTGCTGTCTGCCTCCCTGAATGGGATCTAGTCTTTCAGGTGATTCCAGATGCTTGCTATGTAGGTGGCAAAAAAAAAAAAAAAAAATCTTCAGTCTTGCTCTTAATTACCGTGGCTCAAATTGATTTGACCTGAGCACTGCCTGTTTTTTCAAGTATACTAGGACCTCCAGGCTAGCTCCCTACCTTTTTTGAACTAACATGCAGGCTGACAAATAAGTAATTGTGAGGAACTGATTTATTGCCCAGCCAGACCCAGTTGGATGTAAAATATTAATTTTTAATGTGACAAACAATTTCCATTGCTTATAACCATAAAATGTAATAAATTAATCCATACACTTGCAAAATAATTGATTTGCTGCATTTGGGGGAGGTATTTTTTTGGTTTACAGTGGCAACTTTAGAGAATGGCTTTTAACTGATCACAAAGCACCTCTTTTTTTTAAAAAAAATGGAATGCATTAAAAGAAAGATGTTTGTGTATTTCAAGGCTACACATATTCCTCAGGGTGCTGCTAGCATCTAAATAAGCCATAAAAACAAAAGCTCAGATAGTTTACGATTCCACTAGGGCCCCAAAATATAGCCTTGTCCAAGTTGTCATCTTTCCAATTCCTTCTTGTAGATCTTGCTCCCTTTCATATAACCTATTCTCTAGGCTTCAGCTTTCCCCAGCAAATAGATAGGTTCAGGGACTGAATACTGAAGTTTTTGCTCCCCAGGACTGACAATGAATAAAACACACTTATAGATATCAGACTTTCAAGCCAAAAAATAAAAATAAAAATAAAAATAAAAATAAAAATAAAAATAAAAATAAAAATAAAAATTGATAGGTAGGCATGGTAATAATGGTATTCAGTATGCTATATGAGAGAGCAGAGAACATCAGACAAGGCAAGGAAAACAGGTTTATTACAACCCATAAGCAGAACTGAGGCATTTCATGGGCCTGTAATGGGAGGAAGAATTCCCCCACCACCACCGTTTGAGTGGACAATACCATTTTTATGAGTTGTTCTTAAAATGCTGGCTCATCACAATAATCAGCCCAGTTAATATTTACTCCTGTTTCCCTTTTCTGTTTGGAAATAGAATCAATTATCCCATTTTTATCAGAATGAGATCAGTTTAATACTAAGGTGGCTTCTTTCCCCCTTGAGATTTAGAACCACCACACATATGAGTTTAGAAGCACTACGCACAAAACTAAATACAATATCAAAGGCTCAAGTATTCCAATCACATCATTGACCCTGTTGTGAAAGAAAGTTTTTTTAATTATAGAATAATTAAAAAAAGAGAGGTACCTGTAGGACAGGAAGCTGGTGTTTCTACAGATCCTTGCTGAGTAAAATTGGTGCAGTCTTGCACTCCCATAATAATGGTGCATATCCATCAATCTTTAGTTCTTTAAAACTAGTTCTTTAAAAGTGGCTTCATTCCATACAAGTCACTGATCATATCACTGTTGTTTTGGAAACAACCCCCAAAATCCTAAATAAAGTAGTTTTGATGACATACCATATGTTTGAAATCTTCATCTTTGGTAGTGAAATTACCTACAAACCTTTTTCTTCAGTGAAAGGGGCCATGGCTCAGAAGAATACTTACCAAAATCTAAAACCTTGGAAATCTGCCGTCTACTAGTAGGAAATATCCAGTAGTGTGGTTCTGCTGATGGAAGTGCTTCCATCAGCTGAAACAGGAGATGAACAATCCTACCGTTTCCCTGCTTACTTCTCACTGCCTCCTGTAGAAACAGGAGATTAATAATCCTGGATTCATCTACACAAGCCAGGATATACCGGCTCCCTACCGGCATATCCTAGTTGTGTATCAGGCCTGTTCCTCCCCCATTACCACCTCCGAACAGGCCAGAGTCCAGACAAGCACATCAGCCCATCACTGTAGCCACTGCCACCACCATCTCCCATGCTCAGCTGGAAGCAAGGGAACCGGCCTGCCTTGGTCACATGCTGGAGGACCTCTTCCTGCTTTGGAAGAACAAGGCAGACCAGCAGCTGCAGCAACAGCCTGGCCTACCATGATGGGCTCCTGTTGACACACAAGGCCTGAACCATTCCTTCCTGGTGTAAACAGATTAAAGCAGGTATTTTTTTAAAAAACGGTACAACACTCTTCCCGTCTTCCCTCCATCTCAGCCCTGTATCTGCTCTGGGAGTGGTGTGAACTGCCCAGGGGCAGAACAGGGCAAAAACCCTGCATCATCAGGTCTGGCAAGACAGCGTAAAGATGGGGTAAATAGCCCATGTAGACAAGCCCCTTGTCTCCTTCCTGCTGCCTGTCCCCTGCTGCCCCCAGAGTCAGTTTTTATGTGACATAGTGGGCTACAAGAGGGAGAGGAAGAAAGTTGTGCCACATTAGTAATCAGTCAGTTGTATATTGCTGGATTTAGGCCAGTGCCAACAACACTGGGGTAAATGGACTAATGGTCTGATTCATTATAATATTCCCTGCCCTAATTAAGGTATTAACTCATTAGATTTCCAGATAACTGCTGAAGTTAATCCTACATTTTTAATGAGTTTTTGTTTGTTTGTTTGTTTGTTTGTTTTTGGTTTTTGCAAAACTAAAATTTGCTAGAGTGAATGGTTCTTCCTCTGGCAGATTCAGTAAGACATGAGGCATATACAAAAATGTGTCACACAGCTCTGTTGCTAAGCAGACTAATCTGCTCTCTGTATCATGGTTGTCTTAGGGAGTAGGGAATGAAAACCCAGTGGAAAAATAGGTAGGAAGCAAATCAAGAGCAACGATTGGGGAGAAATTGAAGGAGAATGGAAAATATGGGGGGAGAAATTGTTCCTGTAATAGAATGGAAAGGAAATGTTTGGGGAATTATTTGCTTAACCTTCAAGCAAACATGGTCCTTATAGAATGTTGAACCCTTCAGATCTGACAGACTAGTGTTTTCCTCAGAAATATCTACCAGCTTGTATGGTGTTTTTGTTGGGGGGGGGAATGCTCTCCAATCACCCCCTGCTTCAAAATGTTACACATTGGGAGGGCTTGATAGGGTTGGAAATATCAGATTGAAGCCCAAAAAATGCACGTAGCTAAACCCATGCCTTCCCAAAATTTACTCAGAAAGAAATCCATTTGAACCCTATTGTAATTCTTTTGTCTCTTTGTTTTGGCTCACACAGTGCTAGGCATTAGAAAATTTAGTTGAAAGTTTTCTTCATTCTCTCACCATTTCCTTCTCTCTCTCTCATTCTCTCTCTCCCATCACCATTTTGAAGGATTTAGTAAGGATCGATCTCAGAGACAAAAGATACAACTAGCTAAATTCCCTCCCTGCCCATGTCTTTTTTTAAAAAAAATCTACTCAGAAGCAAGTCCCATTGCATTAAAACATGTGCAGTAAAACATGCAGAATCCTGTGTAGGTTATCCTATAGAAATTTTCCACATGCATAAGCAGCCCAAATGAATCTGTTGGATATTTTTGTTCAGTGTGGAATGCCATATTCAGATCAAAGTTGCAGAAAGAGGATTCTGCTATGGGGTGCCATTTTACATAGATGTGCATTGCACATTGTGCATGGAGAGGCATTTTTGTCACAAATCACTAATGAGGTTGCATTGCAAAACCACTGTCTAACTCCATGAGCATAAAGTTGCGCTCCATTGTCTCAAAGTAGGATCCTAGCTTACATGTGTTACCAATTGATCTTTGCAGATCACACTTCCTGATAGGGAGTTGGGGGGCAGAGAGGATACAGTGATTTAGTTGTACACAAGAAGGATTCTGCATATGCTCAGGGTTACTCAAAATATCTTTGATCTCCATCCTTTACCAATCTTTATAGCCAACTACTTATTATTGCCTTTGTAGTGGATAAGTGTTCTCTAGCTGAAATTAACACATTATTCTCTTGTAACATCTAACATTGCTTATTAATCTTTAACAAACATGGTGTTTGAAAGGAAAGTGATCATTGCACAGGTTGGTGACAGGGAGAGGGAGCAGAAAGAAGAAAAGCAACAACAAAAAAGTAATGGAACAGGCTACGAGATCCAATGCTTTAGCACACCCTTTCTCAATCTGACAGCTTCCAGATGTGTTGAACCCCCACTTTCCCCAGGTAGCAATTGCATTATGCACTTTGTAGTCCAGCTGGAAGAAAATTCCAGGTTTGGGGATGGCAGCCTTAGAGAACAAAAAGAACACTTTTGAAGGTGCCAGTAATATAATGTGTCCTGGAGGGGTCAACAGTGACAGCCTCTATGCCTGTCATGCCCTGCTTCCAGAACATGGCAATGGACTCTGACTCAGAGACTGAAGCAATAGACATGCCAGACCTGCTGAACCAGAGGCAGAGGATGTTCCAGAGCCACAGGCCTCAGAGACAGACAATAGTGCAGTGCCAGCTCTGGCAGAAGGTCCTGCCCCTTCAGATACAGAAGACAACTTACTTATACCTACTTTCTCAGCATGGAAACAACAAAAGAAAGGCTTGAGATGGTCTCAGTGTATTTCTAGCAAGCAGCAATTGGTTAAGCAGCAGCTGTGTTAACTGCTGAGCTATAAATATGCAGCCCTGACCTTCAAGCATGATGGGAAATTATCTGACCTGCCTAGTGACCCATTTTGTTCCCACTTGCTGTGTTTGATCTGGACTTTATTTATTATTCTGAACTCTGTTTGCCTGATTTGGATTCTATTGGACTACACTGAACTTTGTTTGCTGGACCTACACCTTGTCATTTGGAATTTGCTTATGAACGCGTATTTGCTTGCTAGTAAAGTAAGCGTCTGAATCTATGCTGCCTTGGTTCCTTTGCCTGTAATTAGCTTGTTTATGTTGTGCCTCTCCTATCAACCATGTAGCAATCAGCCTTTGGCTGGTTGTCTGGACAGTGCTTGGACAATGCCATTCTCTGTAAATCCCATGGTCTCTCCTGGAAACCAACAGTTTAATAATGAATTAATTTGTGATACTCTAGTAAATGAAATTATTTCAATCATTATCATGGGTGAAAATGACTTAATTTCACACTTTCAGATCTTCTATGTTATGGAATTAATTTTCAAACCTAACTTTCCAAGCTCTAAATATACCTAAGAAAGTGGGTGGGGATCAAGATAGTCATGGAACTGAATCATAAAGGAGAAGTGTTTACAGATCAAACTCTAATTAAAAAGAGCATTTTCAATTACTACTCAAATCTATATAATGATACATCGCCATCAAAGGCTAAGCTAGAAGAAATAAAAAAACTACTTGGAAAGACAAAACCTATTCAAACTTATGGAACAACAAAAGGAAATGTTAAACAGAAGCTTTACAGTGGCAGAAATCACAGAAGCTATTAGGAAACTGGAATCCAGAAAGGCTCCAGGCCCTGATGGATTTTCTTCAACATACTATAAAAAACTTGAGGATGAATTACTTGTACCACTGCAGAAAACCCTAAACTCAATTAGACTAGAAGGCATCCCAGAAACATGGAATGATGCTTACATCTCACTGATACCAAAAGAAGGGAAAGACATAAAAGACCCAAAGAATTACAGACCAATTTCATTATTGAATCTTGATTATAAAATCTTTGTATCAATATTAGCATACAGACTGAAAAGCATCCTATCACAAATTATACACAAAGATCAAAACGGCTTCCTACCAAATAGATATATGAAGAACAACTTGAGGATAGTACTAGAAATAATTGAATATTATGAATGCCATAATGAGAAGAAATTAGTGATGATCTTTATAGATGCAGAGAAGGCATTCAACAACATCAAATTGGTATTTAAGAAAGTGGTACTATCAAAAATGAACATAGGCAACAACTTCAGCCATTGCCATTGGATAGATTTAATTTATAGAGATCAAAAAAGCCAGGTAATAGTAAATGGTGAGAACACTGAAAAGATAAACATAAAAAAGGCATGAGATAAGGCTGCCCACTGTTACTGCTACTTTGTATTACTGTTATAGAAATACTAAACAATAACATCAGAGCAAATCAGAAAATCAAAGAAACTAAAGTCAAAGGCCATGAATTCAAAATCAAGGCATTTGCAGATGACCTTGTAATTTTTCTAGAGAACCCTGTAGAAGAACATCTGGATGAACTGGGGAGAACATTAGAAAATTTAACGGAAGTCTCAGGCTTTAAAGCAAATAAAGACAAAACAGCTGTATTGACTAAAAATATCCCCCCAAAAGAAGAAGTGTTAATATGCAACAAATCAGGATTCCAAAGAGAAAAAAAATACCTTGGAATATGGATTACAAAAAGGAATGCAGATTTGTTTGACAACAATTATAATTGCGTATGGGGAGAAATAAAAAAAGACTTATTGAAGTGGTCTGAAGCTCAGTTATCTTACTTACAGAAAATTACTTCTATTAAAATGGATGTGCTACTGAAGCTAATGTTTTTATTTCAAAACATACCTATTATTCATAATACAAATTGTTTTAAAATATGGCAAGTAGAACTTTCAAAATACATATGGACAGAGAAAAGGTCTCGAATTAAACTGAAATTGCTAACAGATAGGAAAGATAGAGGTGGATGTGCTTTACCTGATTTTTATCTGTACTATCAAGCTTGTGGTCTTTCATGGATCGAAGATTGGGTATTCTTAAAAAAGAACAAGATGTTATCTTGAAAGGGGCATAATCTAAGATTCAGATAGCACGCTTATCTATGGTACGGCAAAGTAAAGGAAAATAAAGAGTTCGATCACCACTTTGTTAGAAGAGCTCTACTGAAAATATGGACAAATCAAAAGAAAAAGTTTTACGATAAAATACCCTTTTGGATTTCAATGTAAGAAGCCTTTTTTGGAAGAACAAAAATGGAGATGGAAAACTGACTAAAGTATCAAGATATTCTAACAAAAGAAGCACAAGGTGCAGTTATAATCAAAACAAAGGAACAACTAGAAGATTTAGGCTTCAAAATGAATTGGTTCTTATACAAATGTATGAATAATATAAAATGGACCTCAGACTGGAAAATTTTGAACTAGAGAAAAGTGAGATAGGTAAGATAATCTTTGACAAAGAAAAACACCATATAGCTAAATATTATAGAATCCTCCTAGATAGAGAACTGGAGCAAGAATACATTAAAGAACAAATTATAAAATGGGCCCAAGATATAGGATATAATATCAAGCTGGAAAGATGTGAGAAAGCATAGAGAAATACCCATAAATTCCCATTATAACAAAATCTGAAAGAAAACGATCTAAAAATGTTTTACTGATGGTATCTCACACCCATAAAAATAGACAAAATATATAAAACAGGGAAAAGAAGCTGTTGGAAGTGTAAAGAAGCAAATGGTACATTATTTCATATCTGGTGGAGATGCCCTCCTCCAAAAACTTTTTGGAAGAAAATACATATTCAGATAAAACAAATCCTAGGCATGGTCTATCCATTAAATCCAGAAACATACCTTTTAAATATGATAGATAAACTTGATAGAGAGATCACTAAGAAATACTTGGAGGATTCTACTATATATGATAACATCTGCCAGAGTGCTATATGCCCAAAGATGGAAAGAGAAGGGGACACCTACAGTGGAAGATTGGCTAATCAAACTTAAAGATATGATGAACACAGACAAAGTCTCGGCTTTATTGAAAGACAGAACTTCAAACCGAGTAGAAAAAGAGTGAGATCCAATTAAAAGAAGTTGGAAAGACAGATGGAAAAATTTGAATAATATAGTCCTCTAAAGCAGAGGTACAGGGTCAGTAATGACCAGAAACATATAAATAAACAATTAAAACATATCAAATTCTACTGAGATTAGAAGAAAAAGGAAGAAGAAGTGAATAAACAGAAAAGCAAATATTAAGGAAGATAGCACGTCCCAAGAACTTGGGGGTGGGGGGAAGGAAAAAACATTTAGAGGGATGAGCAAGATGATTGTTATATATGGTATATGGGTCATATCTCTCTCTGGCTTTTCTTCGCAAACGAAGATGCAGGAAGGACTCATCCCGTGCTTTCTGCAAGTGCGCTGATGACTAAAAAGGCCAATCCGAGATAGACAAGTCCGGTTGCAGAAAGCACAGCAGAAGGTCTCCTTGGGTGATGTTTCCGGGTTGTGATTCTTTCTGCATTGTCGTTTCTCTTCAAGACTTGTTCGGCATGAGTTCTCAAATAAGGCTGCAACATTGTGGATAGTGTGTCTCCATGCCTCCCAATGTGAGGTCAGGGCGGACCATTGTTGGTGGTCAATTTGGCCGAGCCTGAGCTGTTGCTTCAGGGAGTCCTTGTATCGCTTTTTTGGAGCGCCCCTCTTACGCTGATTGTTTCTTTTTTTTAAGAGATGAAAAAAGTTATATGTGATAAGAAGAGAGTTATGTAATTATGTAATTGTATGGTTTATATATTTTTAAGCATGGTAACGTAATAAAAAATATTTTAAAAAAGATAGTGGGTGGGGATCTCTTAAGTATCTCCTATTTCGATTTGGACAGACAGACAGATTCCTATAAATAGCAAGTACTTAGGAACACAACAGAAAATCCTTTGCCATGTTAGACATCAGTGGGAGATTCTGGAGAGATAAGGGGGCTTGCTGCTGGCCGGTGGGCCTGTTTGCGGCCTGGCCGGCAGCCCCGGAAAGCAGCCATCCCAGCATTGCCTCCTCCCCTCCCCTGCGCGCCGGGCGCTGTCCTGGGCGGGCAGGGGGGAGGAGGAGGGGAGGGGCCGGCCGCATGGCACGCCATGCGCGCCGCCATCTTCCCTTTCTTCTCCCCAGCATCCTCAGCGGCGGGGAGGGGAAAGGGAGACCGGACCAATCAGGGGCAAATACGCTCGCCCCTGATTGGTCCAGGGATCTGGGATAAAGGGATGCGCACGCGCGCCCCCCCCAGATCCGAGGCAACGACGGAGGCAGCAGGAGCGCCCTCCGCCGCGCTGAAAAAATGGAACCCCCGCACCCCAGCAGGTACGGGCCGGCGGGCAGGCCCTTCAAAGAGGGCTCCCTAACGGGCGGCTCCGCAGTGGCCGCAGGAGCCGGGAGGAGGGCACCACCCAGCGCCATTGGGGACGGCTCCCCAGAGGGTGTGGGAGCTAGGGAAGAAGAGCGGCCACCTGGTGGCATTCGCGGCCTTGATGGGGAGGCCTTGCCGAGGGTGGGGACTCCTCCGGTGGGCGGGCCGGCTCCCCAACAGGTTGCGGGGAGCTGGGAAGAAGGGGAGCGGCAACCCAGTGCCATTCGCGGCCAGGCCGGGGGGGGGAGCTTCCGATGCCGTGATGCTGCCACCCCGGCAACGAAGGGGTGGCACGTCCCACGGCGGTGGGTGGCCTGCCCCTGGGGTCCCCAGGCAGATGAGTGGGGGGGGATCCCCCCACCCCACCCCGGGAGAGCGGGACCTGGGGGAGGATTGGCTGGCCTCATGGTGCCGCTCGCGGCCAGGCTGGGGGAGGCTTAGCGGGCGCCGCAGTGTGACCGCCATGCCGGCAGGCGGGTGGCGCGCCCCGTGCGGCGGAGGGTGGCTGGCATCCTGTGTCTGGATTGGCCAGAGGGACAGTGAGGCACCGGCGGTCAGATGGACGGCGCTCAGGCAGGCTAACCCCCCCATCCAGGCTCAGGAATGGCTTGGCGAGCGGGCCTTGGGGGCCTACAGCAGGGGCGGGCGAGGGGAGCAGGCAGTCCTCCTTCCCATTGGTAGAGAGGGGCTCCCCTGTGGGGGCCTGTCCCACTCACCACCACCCCCCTCATCGGGTGCAGCAGCGAGCATTTGGCTCACATGGGGGGGTACATACGCAAGATCGCGCAGGCAAGCTGCAAGCTATGGCGAGGTTTATTCCCCCCTTTTAGGTCTTGGGCCGCAGGGTGGCGGTCGGCGTTCAATTAAAAAAAAACAATGAGCAGTCGCCAAGCACTCCTTCAGACGCACAGCACGGCCACGCCACGCATCACTGCTCCCACAAACCGGGGCCACAGGCATCATGGGGCCTAAGAGGGCTACGAGGCGCCACCAGAGCTCAGGTCCAGGGCCACTGCAGCCGGAGGGAGCCGCCTCGGCAAGCGCCAGGGCAGGGGCGCATGGGCAGGGGAGCGACAGTGGTGTCTCCTCGGCACAGGCCCCTCACCCTCCTGTGGAAGCCTTTGGCTGGCCTGCTCCCACATTGGCTGATGTCATGGGGGCTCTGTCAGTGGTCTTGCAAAAGATAGACGAAGGGGCCGCTGCTGGCACCGCGCCAGATCAGGCGGTCCCGCATGCGATTGAGGCCACCGAAGAAGCAGTGCCCAGTACTTCCTCCAGTTTAGGTGCTCCAAGCAGTGGCGGGCAGCGCAGATGTTCCAGGTCAAAGGAGAGGAGTGGCTCCAGGGAATCCAGGCGGTCGGGCTCGAGGGGGTCTTCATCGCGGTGGCTTAGCAGGTCTGACAGGAGGCGCAGCCCCCACAGGAAGCGTTGCCGATCCCGCTCTGGATCCTCTTCAGGTGAGTCTTCCGATGAGGCCAAATACAGGTATTGGGAAAAGGGAGCGTTCAAACCTGGTTTGCCAGCATGGGCCCTCAAACTGCGCAGGGTCCGGGAAAAAGCCGGGGCTGATAGGAAGGCGGAGGGGAAGCACCCGCAGGGGGAGGAGCTGTGGGAAGCCAAGTCAAAGGAGGATCCCCCAGGGGGGCACTTGGATCACAAGGTGCACTCCAAGATCTTGCAAGGCTATTATGTGGACATCTTCACTCTGGCCCCGCCCCCTGGGACCGAGGCCAGGGTGCACAAGAGCGATAAGAAAGACAGTGGCAAGGCCAACGTTGAGGCCTTGGAGCACACCTTTGCCAACTGGCTCAACGGGTACGCAGTATACATGGGGGTGGTGGCTTTAGTGTTTCCCGAGCGGGCTTGGCACCTGATAAATCACCTCCACCAGGTTTTGCTGGTGCGGGCCCAGGCAGGGGACTCCAACGCAATACTGTATGACATTGAGTGCAGGAAGAAAGCATCTCGGTCTCCCATGCACAGATGGGAGACCATTGACTACCCCAATTGGCTGCAGGCCACAGGGCCGGGCAGGTGAGAGAAGGGGGACGCCCCAAAGGCGGCACGCAAAAAAGAGGGGAAGAGGCCGCTGTGCTGGGAGTTCAATGGGGGCAAGTGCTCCAGATGCAAGTGCAGATTTGAGCACGCCTGCAACAGCTGCGGTGGGGGGCATCCGAAGGTCAATTGTTCACATCAGGGCAGCAGTGGCCAGTCCTTTCGGAACAGTCGACCTGCCGCATCCGGAAGCAGGAAAGAGAGTGTCCCCAGCGGGACCACCACCAACAGCAACTCAAAATGAACCGGGGATGGGGGTTGGGAGGCCCATGGCGTTCACTCCAGTGAGAGTGGAGGCCATGCGGCCTCTCTTGGCAGCCTACCCCAAAAAAGAGGCAGCCAATTATTTGGCGGAGGGGTTCGAATTTGGGTTCCGCATACCTTTTCAGGGCCCAAGGGAAGCCACCACGTCAGGCAACCTTAAGTCTGCGACACAGCTGCCTGAGGTGCTGGCTCACAAGATCAAAAAGGAGGTTGAGGCCAGGCGCATAGCAGGGCCTTTTGAACAACAACCCATGCCCAACCTGAGGGTCTCCCCATTGGGGGTGGTGCCCAAGAAGGCCCCGGGCGAGTACCGGCTCATTCATCACCTCTCCTACCCAAAAGGGGCGTCAGTCAATGACGCTATCCCACCGGAGCTTTGCACGGTGAGGTATGCCTCATTGGACTACGCGGTTCGCCTACTGCAGAATTGTGGACAGGGGGCGCTGATGGCGAAATGTGACATCCAGTCGGCCTTCTGGCTCCTGCCAGTGCACCCTGACGATCACTGTCTTTTGGGCTTCAAGTTCCAGGAAAAATGGTACTATGATATGGCGTTGCCCATGGGCTGTTCCATCAGATGCTCCGCCTTCGAAACGTTCAGCACATTTTTGGATTGGGCCTTGCAACGGCGAACTGGTTACCCATTTGTCACACACTATTTGGATGACTTCCTAATGATGGGCCCAGCTGGGGGGGGAAGAATGTGGGTTTCTGCTTTCCTCTTTCCAGGCATTGGCAGCGGAGCTGGGGGTACCATTGGCACCCGACAAGACGGTTGGTCCAGCGACTTCCCTGGTGTACCTGGGCATATAGCTTGATTCCGTTAAGGGGATATCCAGATTGCCAGATGATAAGATTCACAGCCTGAGGGTGTTGATGGCCAACCTGCTGAGGAAAGAAAAAGCCACACTCAGAGAAGTGCAGTCACTATTGGGGCACCTGAACTTTGCCTGCAGGGTGGTGTCCCCGGGGAGGGCATTCTGCATGCGCATTGCAAGACTCACCGGGGGGGAGCGGGCGCAGCACCACCACATCCGCCTCTCGAGGGGCGTGAAGGAGGACATCAGGTTGTGGCTATCTTTCCTTGAGACTTACAATGGGGTGACCACATGGCAGGGCCGCATGGAGCTGGGCAGCAGTCTGCAGGTTCACTCTGACGCGGCGGGCAGCCTGGGTTTTGGGGTCTATTATGATGGGCACTGGTGTGCTCAGCCCTGGCCAGATGACTGGGCGGAAAGGGGCATCACCAGGGCCCTCACTTTTCTGGAGTTTTTTCCCATAGTGGTGGCCATCACGTTGTGGGGCGGGCAATTCAGAGACAAAAAAGTTTGCTTCTGGTGTGACAATCAGGCAGTGGTGAGGATCATCAACAGGCAGTCCTCCAGGTCTGACAGGGTCATGAGGCTGGTGCGCAAGTTTGTGCTTACCTGCCTGGGGGCCAACATCAGCTTTCAGGCACGGCACATTCCCGGCGTGGATAATGAGTTCGCAGATGCCTTGTCTCGGTTTCAGACGGACCGGTTCCGCATGCTGGCGCTGGATGCGGACGAGAAGGAGACCCAGTTCCCGGCAGACCTCTGGAGCCTTGGGAGCGAACCGTGCTCCAGGGCGTAGTGGACTCATTGGCCCCTTCCACGCAGGCCAGCTATCAGAGAGCGGCGGCGCAGTTCGCACAATTCAGGCAACAGCAAGGCTACAGGTGTGCCGGCCCAGCAACGGAGAGGGAAGTCCTGCACTATCTGGCTTCCTTGAAGGACAGAGGGTTGGCGCCACGGACAATAGCCGGTCAGGCAGCAGGCATTTCATTCGTCAGCAAGGCAGTGGGATACGGGGACCCTTGCGACTCCTTCATGGTAAGGAAAGCATTGGAGGGCTGGAGGAGGATGGCAGCAAGGGCGCGCGATGCGCGGCGCCCCCTATCCTATGCAACGCTAGCGCAGCTGGTGGATCTTCTGCCTGCCATATGCCACTCCAGCTACGAAGCGCTGCTCTTTGGGACAGCATACACAATCGCCTTTTTCGGGGCCCTAAGGGTGGGGGAGGTGGTGTGCTCCTCCAAGACGGACTCTTCGGGCACGGCACTGCAGATCGGCGATGTCTCGCTAAGGGATCACGACTTGTCCATTCGCATCAGGCGCTCAAAGGCAGATCAGCGAGGACGTGGGGCCACCCTGCATCTTCGGAGGGTTGAGAGTTCTTCTCTGTGTCCCGTGGTGAGCATGAAGAGGTTTTTGGACATGCGAGGGCCGGGGCACGGCCCCTTGTTCAAGCATAGGGACGGGATACCTCTCCCTAGATTCCAGTTTGTGAGCGTTTTTAAAATGGCCATTAGAGGTTTGGGTCTGCCAGCTGAGGACTTCACCAGCCATTCCTTCCGGATTGGGGCGGCGACCATGGCAGCGGAAGCCGGCATGTCCTCAGAATCGATCATGCGCCTGGGACGCTGGCACTCCAGGGTCTATGTGGCCTACATTAGACCAGGACGGGCGCTGCCCACCAGGGCTGCAGCCTATGGGGACCAGTAGGCCTGCCTGTTGATGGGGCAATGGTTGGCGGAAGGCGGTTCCATGGAAACGCCTTCGTGGCGGATGTATTGGGTCGTGAGTAGTTGTAACAATTCAGGGGTCTCCGTCAAGTGCAAGTTCAAGTTCAAGTTCAAAGCCAAGTTCAAGTTCAAGGGAGACCCCTGTTAGCTGCTAACATATGATTGTTTACAGGGAAGGAGAGAACGTCGAGTGGGCAGCTTGGCCAGTGCCTCTCTCCTTCACGCAAGGGAGCTGGGATGGACCGGTTCCCGCGCCACCCACATGTGTGGGAAGCGTGGTGCTCACGACCCATACATTGCCGCCAACCATTAGCTGGCGAATTGCGGCCAATTATTGCCAACATATATATCATTTTATCTACCTCAACGTATGTATATTACTAACCTGTACTTAACCATGTTTTTCTGAAGTTTTATATTTGTAATCAATACAAAGTTAATCGAATCTGAGTGTCTGTGTTTATTCAGGATGGGGGGCTGTGGGGGCTGTCCGGTCTGGGTCCGCAAAGAATTTCAAGAAATAGGAGCCATCTGCATTTTTGTTTTTGTTTTGGCTTTGTTTTAGCTGTGCTTACTTCACTGCTGACTGTTAATAGTTAATTCGTTACAAGGTTGCAGGAAGGGGGCAGAGAATTTTTTAAAAATACTATTAGAGAAAGAGTTTTGTGTTGACAAGGTACAGTAACTGGCATCTCAGAACACCTACTGCACAATGTTTGCTGCCAATATGTCTTACTATTATTTTATTTCATGTTCAATTACAGGGAGCAGGAAAAAGACGTCCAACCTCCCCCACTCCATTTCTTTGTGAAGTAGAATATTTGTTATTTTCTTATTGTGCTTTCAGGGAAAGAGAAGAGAAAGAGCAAGTGCTAACAGCAGCTCATAAAACCTTGAGGGATATAAAGTCATTGTGGTACTTCTTGGTGCAATATGACAACAGCAGCCAAATTGTTTAAGTGGTGCCCTAAAGCAACAAAACATGTGCTTCATATAGCCCCAGTATTGTCACTGGGAACAAAACTGTGTAATTTAAAGCCGAGACTGCAGTCTTGGCTATAACAGAGACTGATGATTTCAGGGAATAACCTGGAACATATTTTTATTTTCATTTTAAGATATGCAGATCGTCTGCTGTGGTCAGCTACAGATCAAGATATCTCATGAGATCTAAACCAATTCCAAAGGGGAGAAAGGAGCCATTTCAAAAGCCCAAGAACAACATAAATAACTAAAGAATCCTGTGACAACCACATTTCATATAACACGGGCCTTCATGGACTACTGCCCTCTTATTATTTTTTTAAGGACTAAAAACTTTCTTTAACTCCTTTAACTGGGATTTCTGCAGGGTTCATGGATGGATGACTGAGTTCAGAAGAGCTGCTAATTAATTCATTTTGTCAGATGGGATCAGACCCCATATTCATTAGGCCCACCTCTTTTCACATTTATTCAGTGTATTTAACATACTCTCTGTGTACAATGTAATTCATGTTCCTGGGAAGGCAACCATGGGAAGAAGTAAAACCAACCTGATTTTATACATTACATATATAGGCAGTGATTTGTATGAGTGCAACAACTGTGAGGTGGAGGAATCTGCCAATTAATTAATATAGATCAATTCCCCCCATGCCAAGAGTGGCAGTTTAACCAACAACACACTGGAATGTGACTCTACCATATGGCCATATCCCCCAACAACACTTGCAAGATGCTACATCGAGATAGTTTTCAACATCTACTGGGGTGCATAGTAATCAAGATGACTCCTCCCAGGCATTTTTCTGTGATTAATTTTCAGAATGTGCATCTAAAAGGTCACATTACTGTTGATTATCATGATTAATTTTTAATTTAATTGTTGCTTTCGTGAATCGTATACATCACATTTTAAAAAATTAATTAAGGGTACTATAATAGGCCCAAATACACTAAAGACACCAGGTCCTGTCTGATCGTGGAAACTAAGCAGGGTAAGCACTGGTTAATACTTGGATGGGAGACTGCCAATGAATACCAGGTGCTATAGGCTATATTTCAGAAGAAAGAACTGACAAAACCACCTCTGAGTATTGCTTGCCTAAGAAAAAAAACATGAAATTCATGGGATTGCCATAAGTCATCAGGTGACTTGAAGACATGTGTACACACACACACACACACACACACACATCCCAGTATAATAGATGAGAGAAGAGAAGGGGAGAGATCTGGTAGCCAACAGTAGATCTTGTGTAATGTCTCTGTTAAAGGGCAAACATTTTCAAACTTAAGCTCAAAGTTATTTAAGAACTGGACTTGTCAAATCAATCAGTTATCCCCAGAACATGTTCCTTTCACTTGTATATATCATGAATCCATTACGTCTGATATCTGCATGAGATGATTTTTTTTAAAGGCATGAAAATTCACATCTTTGTACACAATTATCTGTTACATATGCATGTAGACATAACACACACACACTCTATCTCTTTCTCAATCTCCCTTGCCTCTTCATATTGTTATCGCTACCCTTATCATCAATTTCCCCAATAAACATATTTGTATGCAATTTTTGAGCCAAGAACTGTGTCACGACAATTGAAAGAGTCTGTTGTCCAGAGGTTAACTCTATTCCAATCCGCTTATTTGCTTGGTAAGTGTGGATTCAATTTAAAATTGGGTCCAAATGAAATTCTACTTCATCAATGTTTTGGTACCACCTGGAGAATGACATTACCCATTACCACCTGGAGAATGACAATGAGAGAGAGAAAGAGAGAGAGAGAGAGAGAGAGAGAGACTAGTATGTGGTCCCCAAAGTAGGGTATTGTTGCAACTATGGTGACAAAAGCAGTTGTACCAAGACAAAAGGAAAAGATAGCTCCTGTTCAGTTGGTAACTCAAACATCAGAGGGCAATAAAGCCACCAGGTTTAATCCACCTTTTGAAGGACCTGTCCATGATGCTGAACTCCCAGAATATATTCCGCACTTTGGGTGTCTCCTTTAAATTTTGGACTAAAACCCAGCATGAATGTGTCAGGATATTGGGACATACAGTAGTTAGATTTATTCTGTGAAGAGCTGTGATCTGTAGCAAATAGTCTGCACAGATCTGCAAAGCTAGCTGACAGTTGCAAATGTGTCAATGTTGATGAGCTCTGAGTTGGTGCAGAGCTCACTGGGGGGGAGGTGCTAGGAACACTGCAGAGCTGGGTA
This sequence comes from Gambelia wislizenii, assembly GCA_030847615.1. Taxonomy (NCBI): domain Eukaryota; kingdom Metazoa; phylum Chordata; class Lepidosauria; order Squamata; family Crotaphytidae; genus Gambelia; species Gambelia wislizenii. The sequence goes on from JAUMIR010000001.1 coordinate 205,527,409, forward strand.
ATTTAGTTTGTCCTATGACGCTGGACTGAGCAGTTCTATTTTGAATCTTAAAGTATTAAGATGGTTTTTCTTCTTTTTCTGTGAATGCTATAATATACTGTAAATAGTCTTTATTATTTTCAAGTAAAGAACAAGACAATTTTAGACATAAGTCAGTATCTTCGCCTTTATTCTGATGCCTAGAGAAACAAATACTCTGCTACCATTTTATGCTGCCTGGAATTTTTGAAGAGGTTCCCAGTGCATGGTACCACCTGACAGAATGCACCACACCCATGTTCATGGAAGCCACCAGCTGTCACTGATGAGGGTGCATCTACACTGTAGAAATAGTGCAGTTGACACTACTTTAAGTGATGTGACTCCATCCTATGGAATCCTGGGATTTGTAGTTTTACAAGGTCTTTAGCCTTCTTTGCCAAAGAGTGCTGGTGTCTCATAAAACTACAAATATTTATTTATTTATTTATTTATTTGTATTCCACCTTTCTCCCAATATAGGGACACAAGGTGGCTAACAATGAATTTAAAGCAGTCCAAGATAAAACAATACAAAGTACTACCAGTATTAATATAAAGTTTAAAAACAAATTAAACAATATACACAGTTAAACCACAAACATTAAAATACTAAAATATATAAAAACTTTAAAATCCATGTCACCCAGCATTTAAAAACCTAGCCCACATCAGATTGCAAATGTCTGACGGCACAGAAAAGTTTTTGTCTCAGTCCCACCACCATCTCAAGTACAGTTGATGGGGAAACGGGAGAGGGCCTTTTCAGTGGCTGCCCCTAGACTCCTAAACTCTCTCCCCAGGGAGGCCAGACTGGCCCCCTCTCTGTTGTCCTTCTGGTGGCAGGCCAAAAAGTTTTTATTCAGACAGACTTTTTAAAGAACAGGCTGGGGGTGCTGTGTGGTTTTGTTGGGGTGTTTTTAAAGGCTTTTTATCTTTTTAAAAAGGTTTTAAATACTTTTAAGTATGTCTTATTCTTTTAAATATGTTGATGTTGTTTTAGTGTTGTAATTGGTTTAATTCTGTTTTAATGTGCACTTTTGGTATGTTTTAATTGTGTTTTTTTTTAAAAAAAATTCTGTGAGCTCCTTTGGATCCCAGCCTTAGGAAGAAAGCAGGTTATAAATCTCTCTCTCTCTCTCTCTCTCTCTCTCTCTCTGGCTTTTCTTCGCAAATGAAGATTCAGGAAGGCCTCATCCCACGTTTTCTGCAAGCACTCTGATGACTAAAAAGGCCAATCCGAGATAAACAAGTCCGGTTGCAGAAAGCACAACAAAGGGTCTCCTTGGGTGATGTTTCCGGGTTGCGATTCTTTCTGCGTTGTCTTTTCTCTTCAAGAATTTTTCGGTATGAGTTCTCAAATAAAGCTGCAGCATTGTGGATAGTGCGTCTCCATGCCTCCCAATGTGAAGCCAGGACGGACCACTGTTGGTGATCAGTTTGGCCGAGCCTGAGATGTTGTTTCAGGGAGTCCTTGTATCGCTTTTTTGGAGCGCCCCCCTTACGCTGACCCATGGCAAGTTCACCGTAGAGTACTATTTTTGGGAGGCGATGGTCCTCCATCCTAGAAACGTGCCCTGCCCAGCGCAGCTGTGTTCTTAATATCATGGCCTCAGTAGATAAATATAATAATGATAATAATCTGTTGATGAAAAGAAAGGTGATGGGGCCACCTTGGCCTCTCTGGGGAGGGGGTTCCACAGTCTGGGAGCAGTCACCAAGAATGCCCTCTCCCTTATTCCTACCAAATGAGTCTGAGACTGTGTTGGTATAGAGATAAGGGCCCCTCCAGATGACCTTAGAGCTTTAGAGGGCTCATGACAGGTGAGTTTTAGTGGGCAAATGACAGGCAGATACTGTCATTTAGATAACCTGGACCAAGCCATATAGGGCTTTATAGGTTAAAACCAGCACTTTAAATTTTGCTCCGAAACAGACTGGCAGCTGTTGCAACAAGAGAACTGTGTGCCAGGATTCTGTAGGATAGAGCCATCACAGTTAAAGTGGTGTCAAACTGCATTATTTTTACAGTTTAGATGTACCCTGAATGTGTCTTAGTATTGTCTGATTCATGCTCTACTCCTATTCTCTCATTTTCATTGCATTTACTTGCACTCTAACAGCTGGTATTTACCAAGAGCCAAAAGGTATTTGTTTGCCTGGGCTCTTCATAATAGGTAACAAAATAGAAAAATGGTCAGCCAACCATTTTAAATTATGAATACCACCATCCAATCTTTTTACAAGTTCAGACTTCCAGTTAAGATCATGCTAGGAATGCAATCAAAGATCTCAGCACTCAGAAGTTAATTATGTCCTAAGGCTAAGTTATAACATCCTTGTCTGTTTTGAAGGGGTTTGTCAGTGGTACAGTTTGTTGTCATTGGCTTTGTCCACTTCATCTAATAAAAGAAAATGGCAGGAGAGATACATATTTTTGTCAGCTGTTCTCAAGCTAGCCCTGTGGTGAGGCTCTGGGAGCTTTTGTTACAACTCAGTTGCAGAGAGGGTGAGGAAAATGAAACATTTTCTGATAATTAGCAACTCAGGATCGTTTCTGTCCCAAATTATCCGCAGTCTGACACACCGTATAAAGCTCAAAAATTTTTATTGGCTGTTGTTGCATGTCTAGCCAACTTATTCATCCTCCAAATTGGCTGGACCTCAACCATGCAAATGCATGCATTGCTTTTGGGTTGTAAGAGAGATTATTTCAGTTGGGCTCATGGAACGCTGAACAAGTGTCAAGAGATAAATACTGTGACGATATAATTCTTCTTCCTGAAATCCGCTGTCTGCCTGATTTTACAAGGACCAGAAAAAAAATAACATCTAAAAAATGGTGACAACACTTGATACGTTTGGATTAATCCAGCTTGGAGTTGTATTAGCTGCCTCAGAGAACTCTAATTGTTAGATGATTCTCTAGATGATACCCAGTTTTTGATCTGGATGGTTCAGTCATGCTGAACCTGGACTCCTGCCAGAAAAGAAGTTATACAGTAAATATTTCTAAAATATGTTAAAAAAAATTGTCCTGATGAATTTAGTATGATGACAACCACAATGACATTATTATACTCTCTCTCCATTATAACAACTCTCCCACATTAGAAATGTGCATGAGAATTTGTAATATGCTATTTTTAAAAAATGGCAAGCAAGAGGTAAGCATGCAGGTGCCTTAAGCATGGGAATGCTTAATAGCTGTCTTACACTTGTTTGCCATTTTTATTTTTTTAAAAATAGCTTTTTAAGCATACAGGGGAACTACTGAGGCTGGCTAGAATCCTGTTGTGCAATTGTGAATACATAAGCTATAGTTACACATTTGGAACTGCTACTAGTTTAGGGGATCAATGAGGGTCCATTCCCCTGTTATTTGGAGGGAGCTGCCTGACATTCCCACCCACCCACTTGCATGAGCAATCTCCAGCATGAGGGGGATTTATGATAGGGGTCCTTTTTCTGCCTGTAGCGCTGGAGCTAGCTCATGGGAGAGAGTGGAAATGTCAGTCAGCTGTTTCTCGGTTGACAGGGGAACAGATCCTCATCAATTGCAGCAGCTGCTTAATGGCAAATGGGGTTGGGCGGGTCATGCTGGAATTCACTACAGTTGTCCCTCCACATTAATGGATTTTAATTATTCATGGCTTGAAAATATTCTTTAAAAAATAATAATCCAAAAAGCAAACCTTGATTTTGCCATATTATATAAGGGACACCATTTTGCTATGCCATTGCATATAATGAGACTTGAGTATTCACGGATTTGGGTATTCACAGGGGGCCCTGGAACCAAACCCCAGCGAATATGAAGGAACAACTGAACATAGCTACATTATTACATTACATTACATTACATTACATTCTAATGTAATACATTAAAATGTGCCTTTACGGGTCTGAAACATGGGTCACCTATCGCCACCACCTACGACTCCTTGAAGGCTTTCATCAGTGGTTGTATACGCACAATACTAAATATACACTGGACTGACTATGTGATGAATGTTGCTGTCCTTGAGCAAGCAGGGATCACTAGCATTGAGACCATGATATTGAGAGCACAGCCACGCTTTCTAGGATGGAGGACCATCGCCTCCCAAAAATACAGTGAACTCTCCACAGGTCAGCATAAGAGGGGCACTTCAAAAAAGCGATACAAGGACTCCTTGAAACAACATCTTAGGCTCAGCCAAATTGATCACCAACAATGGTCCGCCCTGGCCTCACATTGGGAGGCTTGGAGACACACTATCCACAATGCTGCAGCCTTATTTGAGAACTCATGCCGAACAAGTCTTGAAGAGAAACAACAACGCAGAAAGAATCACAACCCAGAAACATCACCCAAGGAGACCTTCTGCTGTGCTTTCTGCAACTGGACTTGTTTATCTCGGATTGGCCTTTTTAGTCATCAGCGCACTTGCAGAAAGTGTGGAATGAGTCCTTCCTGAATCTTGGTTTGCGAAGAAGAGCCAGGGAGAGAGAGACATTGTACGCAATGGCCATATAGGATTCCGACAGCTATTTTGTATTTTGTGTTAAAGAGGTTTCATTCACAAAGTCTCTGAGAGCATGGCCTCCCCAATCACTTCAACCAGGGAAGTACATCTATCCATATATTCCTTTGTACACATATAACACAGATCTTGATGCCCATTGCTGTAGTGAATGAGAGGCTCCATGTGTCTGAGAGCTTCATGTGTGCACTGGAACATGGATGCTACTTTGCATAGGAGTGTTTATGTTAGATGTTTCTCTTCATCTTCCTGATTTTCCTACAGCTTCTGCAAAATATTGAAAAACCACACAACAGCTGATGTCCATCCTGGACTAAATGAAGCAATAAAGTAGTTTCTCCAGCATTTGGACTGTTGGCTGGTATAAACAAATATCAAGAAGACAGTTTTTTAAAAAATCAAGATTAGATTTCTCTCTGATGTTCAACTTGTGATCATTTATAATCTCCAGATTTTTCTTAAGAGTCGGGCTTATTCAGGAGGAATGGATAGATGGTAGGGATAGGGAAAGAGAAAAGACGACAAATGGAGCACAGGTAATTAGTGACCATCTACATGAGCCAGGATACACCAGCCCCTTTCCAGTATATCCCAGGCATGGATCAGGTTTGTGTCTCCCCTATTACCTCAATGAAATGGGCTGGAGTCCAGACAGGAACACTGGCCCATCACTGCACCACCATCACCGCCACCATTTTCCTTGACCTCCTGCCATCAAGGAAGCCATCTGCAGCATATTGACTAAAAGCATCTGCATCTGACCACCCTTGTTGACATGCTGTGGGACCCTTCCTGTACGCAGAAGAGTAGGGGTGACCAGCAGATGGAGTGACCAGCTGGCCTACTGGGATGGGCTCCTGCAGACAGGCAGGGCCTGCTCCATTTTTTCCCACCAGCAGCAGAGTAAAGCAGGTATTATTTTAGAATGCTGTATTTGGCCCAGCCCTGGCTTGCCCCCTGTCTGAGCCCCATTTCTGCCTTTGGGGTTGTAAGCACTGCCCAGGAGCAGAATGGGGTAAATGCCCTGTGCTGTATGGACAACAGAGCTCTTAGAAGGGGGCAAGCTGAGGTAAATTGCTTGTGTAGATAAGGTTTTAGAATGGAGATAAAAACATTAAAAACCAATTCGGAGTAAAATAAGCCCAACTTTTATAAGGATTTGCAGAAAAGTACTAGCTATAGCTATTCTTATATTTAGACTGTTTCCCAGCAGGCAGGAATTATCTTCTGTTTTTTTTTTCACTTTTTCACAGCATCCCATTTATTTTAGGTGCTCATAACCATTAGCATTGCCACCATCACCACTGTTATCACCTACACAAATTCAGCATATACACACTTGCTTTGAGTCACCAGATGGTATCACAAACTTACTTGGCTAAAATTCCTGAGACCATTTTTGGAATTCCTACATCTAACTCTTTAAACTGAATTGAGAAGCTGCCTCTTCCCCCTCCCCAAAGTTTCGTAAATTTGATCTTCTGGTATAAAGGGCATTGAAATCAAATATCCAGGTACAAAATAGTATAGACAAAATGGTCTAGTTACCCCTTTGAGCCATATAAATATTTTAGGAACTATAGAACCACACTCCTGGGTATATGTATCAGTAAACCAAATCACCTCCCCCACCACCAAAAAAACCAACAAATCCAGATCCCTTGAAATACTCACTAGACTGCATCTCAACATAGCCTTTTGGGAAACAAAACATTTAAGGCCATAAGCAATTGATACAGCCTTTGACACCACACTGAATAAGCCAAATAGGAAAAAACATACAACCAAGGATTACTGTTATGGGAATGTGGGGGGGGGGACAATAAAATTCAGATCTCAGCTACTTGCCTGTTATGAATTTAGAGGGAATCCATTGTCCCAGCCCTTCATGAAAGCACTAATGGATTCAAAATCCATCCCAGCAGAACTAGAATGGGATAGCAAGTTGCCCATTCCTTCAGAGCATCTTAGGACTTTATCAGATGCTCTTAAAAAAAAAAAAAACAAAAAAAAAACGGGGAGGTTGAGAGGAGGACACCACTGTACCGCTACAGGCTGGTGATACTGCATGCCTCATCCTCTTCCCTCCCTTCCTCCATGCTTCCTCTGTGCTGGAGGAAAAAAAAAGGTGCTGCTTTTCATTGATGGAAGTTTCCATTAATAAAAAGTGGCTCATTTTTGTCCATCCAGCACAGAGGGAGAACGAATGAAGTATGAGAGGAAGATGGCATCATGCAGTATCACCAGCCTGTAGCGGTACAGTGGGGTGGGTGGGTTTGAGTCTGATAATCTCCTAAGACTCAAATATAAATCAGTAGACAAAATACCTAAGTAAGTAACTAAATTACTTCAGCCTGGCATTGCCCCTTGAGAGACATTAATGTACCAGTTTTGCTCTTCCCCATTTCCATTTTTATAATCTCAAGTTAACTTCATAACGAAATGTGAATATTTTAAATTTCTTATCAAAAATGAACAAAATTCTCACCCATCCCAAAAATGCCAGTTATTGTTGTAGTGGCAGCCATGATGGTGGTCATTGTCGTCATCAACAACAACAACTTTATACCACACCTTTCCTCCAAAACCATAATTCAAGGTGGCTTGTAACTGGTTTCTTTTTCCAATAGCTGAGGCATAACTAAAGCTGCTGCCACACTGCAGAAATCATGCAGTTTGACACTGCTTTAAATAACACAGCTCAATGCTATGGAATTCTGGAATTTGTTGTTTTGTGAGATATTTAGCCTTCGCTGTCAGAGAGTTCTGGTGCCACAACAAACCACAAATCTCAGGATTCCCTAGGATGGAGCCATGATAGTTAAAGTGATGTTAAACTACATTATTTTGACAGTGTGGCAGCAGCCTAAGTAACACTGTGATTTTTAACTAAATAAAGGATAACACGCTTATTGTGGTATAACTGTAACTGCTTATTCTTACTTTAACTGTTACTTCTTAAGTGAGGCCAGCAGCTTATAGCATTTATTTATTTATGTATTTATTTAATTATACCCCGCCCTTTAGCCACAAGGCTATCAGAGCGGCTTACAAATTGTTTTAAGCAACAGCTATTTACACATCTACACTGCGTTAAATTTAAAAGTAGTTAATTTTTAAATAATAATATTTAGTAACTAGTTACTTTTGAATAAAGATAAAGGACTACAGATAAACATTTAACTGTAGCAATTGTAGCTACTACTGCAATGCAATTATTACCTTTGAGGGGAGACCCTCAAAGGTAATTATTACAGTTATAGCTACATGATTTAAATGTTTAAATTGGAACTAATTATCTTTTAAAACTAACTTGTTGCACTATATGACAGCTGCCATTGGCTAGCTGAGCATATGGTACTCAGTCGAACCAGCCAGTGAAATGAAAAATACCTGCCTTGCAGTCAAGATAAGATCAGTACCAAACCACCTTCCCTTCATACCACAACCTGTGACAGTAGAGAGCATCTGAACACTTCCAATAAGCTGAAACCCTGTTTCCCAATATCATTTTCAAAATACATAAAGAGCCTTCCCCTTCCACTTATCCAGTCAAGCACTATCAACTGTAATAAATCACCTGAGTAAAGGAGAAAGTGGGTAGTAATACTAATAAATAACCATTTCTGCTTTATAAAAGTATCTCAAATAACATTTCCATGAAGAAGGGTTGATTTTCACTATGATTGGCCAGCCTTGTAGAAATCAGCAGTTTATTACCCATATTTTTACAGCGTCAAGTGATTGCTGCTTGCTACTGGTTTACTTTCAATAATTTTTATGTAGAAAGAACTGGGAGGAGGAAAGAAACCCCTGCATTTCTTGTAGAGCATGTGAAAACCCTTTGCAGACATCACGGGCTCTTTGTGATCTCTTAGTGCTTTCTGAGGAATGTATACCTTATCACAAAACTGTTGTCTCTTTTGTTTTTCCATGTGCCAAGATGGATCCCACTTGTTGCTGTGATATGAGACAGAGCATATAAAGACCACCATATCAGTAAATGAAATGTGTCATGGGGCACAGTTAGTTTTTCCAGTTATCAGAATGACAAAATGGCTCCTGCTTCTCTCTTACCTTTAATTTTTTTTGAAGTGGAATCTTACTGGAGGTGTTATAATCAATTGGCAACAAACTGGATAACATAGCACTGTAGACAACAGCAGTGTTAATCAGTATCTTGATGGACACGTGCACACACTGACACATTCACATATAGTGGTGTCAGGCTTGAGGTGCAAAAACTTTTTGATTAATAGGAATGATGACACCATCTGCTGCCACCAACACTTCACCCTCAGGTTTCCCTGTTATGTCTGAGCTTTGCTGCTCCCAGTAGCTGATCAGGGTGGGTGGTTGGATTTTCCCACCATCAATAGATTGTTTGGAGCTATTCCTGTTAAAATACGAAGCATTGGGGGATGGTTTGCTTGGAATTAAGGCCCATTAGAAGTGAAAAAGATGAGCTCCTTGTAGAAATGACAGCTGTTATAATTGGTTAGCTAATGTGTATCCAAGGAGAGGCTTCCATTTTTGGACTCTCCTTGAGTATGGGCTATAGGAACTTTCATAAGGAGTGTCTACATTTCCAAATGTATCCCTACATGACTGGCATATACCGTGGGCGATGGTGAATGCATGCACACAATTAATTTGTAGAAATCACTACTACAAGATAGCCAGTAGTCTGGATGTTTTCTCCCTCACCCCCCACTCCAGATTAAGAATTTTTATTGCAAGTTAAACACATAATAATGAATGAGTCATTTACTATTCAATGTGCATCCACCCCACACAGTTTTATATTACCCTGAAACACACACACACACACACCAAAAGATATCTTGTACATAAATAATAATATCATCTTCCAAAACACATTCTCTCTTCATTCATTACTTCCCATTAAGTTATCACACTGGATTATATATCCATCTCTATAAACGTCCTTACTCTATTCATATATTGGTTGTAACAACAGCATTTTCTTATGCTAATTAAGAGCAGTGAATTTGACTTATTTTTTAATATTTATCAATCAAGAAATCCCAAATTAATCTCCCCAAATATCTCTAAGGTGTGATTTTATAATATCCCAATCTTGTTTAAGTGAGTTCAAATTATCATTTTTTAATTATTTGAGTCAAATTGACAAAGTTAACAATTTCTATTAATTTTATCAACCGTTCTTCTATTAAGGGTATATAATCAGATTTCCAATAATGGGCATAAACAATTCTGGCTGATATTATCATATAGAATAATATTTTCCCATATTTTTTCCATATTTGTGGGGGATGTTTTCTAAAAGAGGAAAAACAAATTCTTGTAAGAAAGGTATATCAGTGACTATTACCCATGGGTATGGGTATGCTTCCTCCAGGTTCTGAGACAGCACCCCTGTGATAGAATCCTGTCCCTGCTGGCCGTACAGTTCCAACCCTTGGGCTCCCTCTGCCACCTTGACCTTTTATCCTCAAGATCCCTCTCTGGATCTGGTACTCATGCCCCAAGGTAAACTGCTGTTCTGGACAACTGGCTGTGTTGATCAGTGTGTTCAGTGTAGTAAAGCATGACCAGATCTCCCTTTCACCTCTTAAACAAAAACAGTCAGACACAGTTGTAGAAAACAAAACCCACCTACTCCCAGCACACGAGCATCTCCAGGGGTCCTCCTTCTATCTGCCACACCAGAGATTGTTACCAGGAGAGGGTGAGAATGACTGCCAGTGGCTTATCAAGTAACAGGGGAAGAGGGCCCCATTGATTGCAGTGCTGCTTCCTGGCAAGTCAGGATTGCAGGGATTGGGCCAGGATTCACTGCAGGACACTATAACCATGGTGCTTACACATAAATTCCATACAGGATTCCAGCCATATCATATAACAGTTAACATAAACATGAACTCCCTGAACTCCTTCCAGATTCCCAGATCCCAGAACCTATTCAGATCTTAACAACTCCTTTCTTCTTAATGGGTCTTCACTCTGTCTCTGACTGCCCTAGCCAACTCTTTTACAGGCAAGCCTCTAATTGCGCCCTTTCCACCATAAGCCCTCCTTCATAGCTTTCCATGACCAACGATTGGCTGGCTCTAACCAGGCTTGGCCAGCTTCTCATTTCACAATCCCACTAAATACAAGTTCCTGGACAATGACAGTAGTGTCCCATGCTCACAGTGGCCAGCCCAGTGCCTCTGCTCAGTCTACAACCAATCAGTATGTGGCATCCTGACCACCAAGCATAGATACAATGCAATCACATTGTTTTGTCATCTTCAGTGGACCACTCCTGCACATGCTGTGTATTCAGAAAAGTTCAGGTTCAGTTCCTGGAATTGCCCAAATAGGGCTGTGGAAAGTTCCTGTTTGAAACACTAGGGAGCTGCCACCATTCAGTGGTAGATAAATGCTCAACTAGCTGGACCAAGGTACAAAAGCTGCGTCCTAGGAGGCCAACATTGCTATGACCTGTTCTTTGTAATGCACGTGAAATTAAAGGGTGTAGGATAGAGCAGTAATGTGTAGTGTGATGAAGGTTCAGCTTAGGAGGGAAAAGAAAATAGGCTTTATTATAGGAGCTCCATCTAAACATAGAGTAGTCTAAACAAAGGCTATGCCACACTTGCTGTTTAGGAAGATAGTTGAAAGCACATTCACGGGGTGAGGAAGTGAAGTGATCCCTAACAATATCAATCATCATCAAGAGGAGAGAACCAAAAAGCAAGAGGAGAAGCACTCACTAGTGATGTGTCTTGTCTACAATGGCCAAATAAAATGACCTCACCTCATTTTCACTGTGATGTGTCCAGATGATGTACACCTCAAATCTGGGTCTGTTCAGTTCCTCAGGGCTTTAATCCACACCCAAAAAAGTGGGGATTTACTCTGGATTTCAGTGGAAAATCCAGATATTCACATGTGTGTGTGGACTGCAATCCTTAGTGATGTTGGTGTGGTGCTGGAAGGAGGGGTTTCGGTGGGCGGGTGGGAGATGGTGGGAGGAGGCTCCCTGGGCCAGGCAATCAGCTGACTTTACGACCAGGAAATGCCTCTTTCCCTGCTTCAATTTCACTTTTTAGCAATTCCTCTTTATTTTCATACACAGCAGTTGTTCAGAGAAGCACATACCAGCATGCCCATATTGTTATTAGCTGCCTGTATCTCTGCTTAATAGGATGTCCGAAGCCCCTCCAATCTGTGGTAAAGGATATGCGTACATTTGACAAATAGGATTAAAAATAAACCAAGCAAAAAAATAGCAGACGATTGGGCAGCTGTGATAGAGGATTGGGGAAATAAGGGATATGTATTTGATAAACAATTAATGTTATTATAAGAAATTAATTAAGCTAGGATAGAAGAAATAGAAAGAAAAAAGAATACAGAATATAATGATGGAGTGACGAGTCAAGAAATTGTAATATCCAAATAAGTTATGATTTTGTGTAAAACCCAAAAACCGGAGGTGACGTTGAGGAAGTGGTTTTTGCTTTTTGTTTGTGATGTGTAATTTGTTGTTTTTTCTGTTATTATGTATTTTTATATAGGGTAACAAATTAAATAATAAGGATTACCATACATGGATACAGATATTATATGTGGATATTAGCTGGAAGGATGGAAAATTAAAGATTACAAAATATATAGATATAAATGTAGAAATGTGGAAATGTGGTAATGTGGAAACAAATGAAAATGTTATTTATTGTCACCTAATAAAAATTATATTAAAAAAAAAAGATATGCATACATTTGCATGCATGGGAGAGGGGGGAAGCCAGAGCAGCCATGGCCACGTATCTGCACATACTGCAAATTATTGGACTGGGGTGAGTTTGAAAGGGAGAGTTGTGTGTGGACTGTGCCCCCAAACTCACCTCAGTGTGTGTGGTGATCGTGTAGCCATGATTGCTACAAACCAGGGAAACCCAAAGGTAAACCAGATTTTCCTCTTGGTCTAGATGAGCCCGTGGCCCTAGCTATCTGATGATTCCAGTACTGTCTCCTGCAGGCTTCCTTGGTCCTTTGTGCAAAACACTGTGGCTCTATCCTCCATGTCTGGCAAAAATGACTGAAAATAATTTGGGAAGCCTTCAGTTTCTCAGGATCCAAACTCTGAAGGTTTTTACATGAAGATAAGACTCCAGCAAAAATAACTAAAGATTACTTGTGAAGCCTTCAGTTTCACAGGATCCAAACTCTGAAGGTTTTTACATGAAGATAAGACTCAAGGATGTCATTATGGAAATTTCTGAACATTGAACTTATCGAACTGTGTAGATAATAAAGAGACTCTTGTCAATTTCTGTGGCGAAGCAAGTAAGGAAAAACAAAGCTAAGCATCCTAACTCTTCACAGTGCTGCTGATATCCCTGTACACATCAAGTATTTTATTGTAAAGTGGGGATTTGAAAGGTATTATTGCAACCAAAATGTTAAATGGCTAATTTCCAGAGCAATTTTTATACAGTAGAATAATCTCAGTTTGATTCCTGGGGATAGATAATGTTGCATTGAAAATGGCATTGTAAATATTCCAACACATTCTCCCAATGGCCTTAACTGTTTGGTATTAAGCATGATTCCTATTTTCCTAGGGCATGGGGCATACCAAAAGAATTCAACTGAATTAAAAGGCAACTTTTTAAATGTCTTCACTTAAAAAACTGGCTCTCATCATTTTCTTTGTGAAACATTTAGACATTTTTGTCAGTTCTGTGATAAGGAAATAAGCGGTGGAGAACATATGTAATTTAAAAGCATCTCTTGGAGAAGAGCTACATAAATCCTATATATTACCACCACACACACCCTTTGCTGTGTCATCTTACAAATATAGTTGTAGGCTAAATGTCATTGCATGTGGTATACAGAAAATGTCAATATAAAACACATGTAATTCAGAGAAGGCTTTTGATTGCTCTCATCCATTTAGCCAATGAAGAAACATGCTCTTGAGCAGATGATCAGAAGCAAGTAGCCAGGGGATCTTTCATAATACACAGTTATACACCTATAGAATCCTAGGGTCTGTAGTTCAGTCAGAGACACCAGAGGAGCAATCTGGCTAGGGATCCTATATGTTCCCACCCTAAAAAGCCAGTCCCAGGGCTCCATTGGATGCTGCCATGGCAGTCATGTGGAATAACAGTGCTGTAATTTTGTAGTGAGAAAGGGCTCCTGGTCTGAAATTCTAAATCCAATGTTGAGGTCAAATATTTCATTCAGAATTTAAATTTCCAAATTGAAAATTGCTGGAATCTCTTATTCCTCACCCCTCCTCCACCATTCCCCAGTTATTATTTCTTCGAATTATTTCTTTCTTGCTCACATATCCCAAAGTTTAACAACATTATCCGTAAGACCTATGTCATTTTTCCCCAGCCTGGGATACAGAAATCCTCAACTAGATGCAAGTGCTGTGTGTAGAGTGATGTTGCTGTCTCTCAGGATGAAGAGGAGAAGTGTGTCTAATTGCTATGTGCTGAAGAAGTCCACAATCTGTTTCTGTTAGAAACAAAAGAAAAATGAAGCTTGATGAATTTGATGGATTAAGCATATATTCAACGGACATAACAGCATCAAAATCTATTTGTGAACGTGTCTTACAATTAGAGCTGCTGCGAAAAGCTTTACCAACATGAGTAGTCCCTTTGTGCTCTTTACCCAGTAGGCAGAGTTATCATTGAAAGCCAGAATGTGGCCATATGGTTTAGGATTAAGAGGAAAAGATGGGGATAGGAAGACAGGAAAGTGAAAGAAAGCACATATTTCCATGAGAGGCAGAGTTAAAATCAGATTAGTGCACTGTGATGTGATCCACCTCTTGCTGGGATTCTCTGCTGCATTCCTAAAGCCAAGTTAGTGTATGTATCAAAGGATTGTTATTGTTGTTACCTGCCATCAAGTGACCTCTACTTATTGAGACCCTATGAATGACAGATCTGAAGTCACCCTTTCATAAACACCCCTGCTTAGGTCTTGCAGATTCAGGGCTGTGGCTTTCTTGATTGAATAAATCTAACTGTAATATGGTCTTCCTCTTTTCCTGCTGTTTTCAACTTCAACCAAACATTACTGTCTTTTCTATGTCATGTCTTCTTATGATATGTCCAAAGTATGACAGTGTCAGTTTAGTCATCTTGGCTTCTAGCAAGAATTCAGGCTTGATTTGCTTTATTTGTCTTTTTAGCAGTTCATAGTATGCACAGAAGTCTTCTCCAATACCACATTTCAAATGAGTTGAGTTTCTTCCTACCAGCTTTCTTTAGTGTCCAGCTTCCTCAACCATACATAGAAATGAGAAATATGATGGCATGGACAATCCTAACTTTAGTATTCAGTGATATAACTTTACACTTCAGGATCTTGTCAAGTTCTTTCGTAGCTACGCTTCCAGTTCCTAGTCTTCTGATTTCTTGACTGCAGCCTCCATTCTAATTAATGACTGAGCCAAGGTATGGAAGAGCTTTAGGAGATTTTCAGATGATCCTTGCCGCGCAAGTATCGCCTCGGAGAGTTTTGTCGCAGCAGCATGGCAGGGGGTCGATTTTGGACGACGACGTTGCTGCTGTGAGATCGCTGGTCCCTCTCACGTTAAGGCTTGGAGCCTGCCGCGCTATATTCAGCAAGATTTTATTCACGGAGGTTGTCTGATAGCCCTGGTGTCCCCTTTCTTGTGTATTGGAATGTATATTGAGCATTTCCAATCTGTGGGCCATTGTTTGTTTTCCATATTTGCTGCCAGATTTTACCTAGAACTAAAGTTGATTCTGTCTCTGCAGCTTGAAGCAGTTCTATTGGTATGCCATCTTTTCCTGGTGATTTAGTTCTCCCAAGTGCTCTAAGTACAGATTCCACTTCACATTCTAAAATTGAAGGCCCATCTTCAAATAGGTCTTCCTTGAGAGAATCTATCTTCCTTTCAGCCCTGTTACATAGTTTTTCAGTGTATTGTTTCAATTATTTTTATTTCTACTTTGTCACGTAATATATTCCCCTATTGACCATAGAGCATCTCCATTCTTGGTTTAAATTTCCCTTTGATTTCTTGGATCTTGTGGAAGAGGTTTCTTGTTCTTTTTTGTTCTCATCTTCGTTTCTCTGCATTGGTTTTTTATAGTAGTTCTCCTCCCCGCATATAAAGTTTCCATTTGTGAATGGTGCCTTCACATATACAAAATGAAATTTGCTAGCAAAATATGTGCTCACAGAAGCCCAGTTGGCATTACAATTTTGATTAATTCATACTGCTGAAACAGTGCTCTACATGTTTTACTAGTGAAATAGTTTATATTTATGATCCCTACATAGTTTAGGGGACATGTAGGGCCCATGAAAGTCTCCCCACCTCCACTTACCAGTAAGGAGCTACTGTGATAGACTAGGATCTGTTCCCCTGTTACTCAAGAAGCATCTGATTGACACTGTCACCCCGCCCCCATGCAAGCAATCTCAGTTGCAAGTAGCAATTATGACAGGGATCCTGTTTCTGCCTGTCCCAAAGGACATCATTTACGGGAGTGGGTGGAAATGTCAGTCAGCCACTTCCCAATCAATAGAGGAACAGACTCTCCTCAATCACAGAGGCTGCAGCCCAGTAAGTGGGAATTGGGACAAGATTCACTATGTATCTATGTAGTAACATGGGGCATAGCAACATAGTACATAGAGCATTCCAGCCCAAGTTACTTTTACTGCTACTTTTTAAATTATTTTTAAAGAACATATAAAGTATTTTTGGATTTTTTAAAAAAATTTCATGCCATTTTCACCAATGCTAAATTGTGTTGTTGTTGTTGTTTTCAAAATGAAAAGCAACAAGCAAAGGTAAGAATTAAATTCAACTATAACAACTAATTATTTTCCCAATCCCATAATGAGTAATGGTATTAAATTGTCCATCCTCTGATTCCAAGGCATGGATTAGGGAAAATTGTTCTAAAGTAAATGTGTCGAAGCTTAATTTAAATTAATCCTTCCCTCCTCAACCATTTCCCTCCTGAAACGTTCCTGAGTGCAGGCAGGCAGGAAGAAAGGAAGAAAAGAAGCCTCCATTGGTGCCAATAAGTGATGTCAGCAGATGGCTAAATCTCATCAGCTGTGGTCACTCAGGGTAGAAACAAATATTTAAAAGGTCACCAAAATAACAGCAGAGTAGGAACACTGTGAATGGCCACTAGATTTTTAATGGGATTGACTCCCACCCGTGGCTACTTTTTATGACAAAATCTGAACTGGAAGAACTGTTTGGTCAGTACTCATTGCAACAGCCTTTACCAAGCCAAGGCTGTGTGTTCAGATTGACATTTTCTCTTGTATGTTTGGAAAGTTTCTTTTACAGACCCAGAAGAAGGTTATGGTTCAGCAGGAGAACAGAGAACACATACTGTCTCAGGAAATAAAGTTTAGAGAATTAATTAGTCTTTTACATTTCATTGAGCTTATGTGTGTCTGTATTTCTGAATTTTATACATCAAGTCACGTTTCTTCAAATTCACACTTTTGCAGGATTTATTCTAACTTGGAATTGAAGGCAATACTGAGCTTCCCTTTCACAGCACTGAGTAATCTCTGCTAGAAGCACCCCTGCCTCTAAACCACTTTTCATCTCCTGAAGATCTACAGCAAGCAACTTCTTTTCCCCCTTGCCTGTGCCTTATGTGCGAAGCTCCTCACAGAGATACACACATGGAATATGGAGGCAGCAGATGGACTCCATGCCTATATAAACCTTAAGGGCTCTTTATCCTTGCAGAAAAATACACACAAAATATGTTCCCATCACTTTTTCATTTCATTTTTTTCCTCTCCTATTTGTAATCCTCCCTATCCCTTGGTTTAAACAGCCATCCACAAAACTCTGAGATGGAGTACTTGAATGAAGAAACATCCTACTTAAAGTATAATTGGAAAGATTATACTTTACATTTCACACTCCACTTTCCTTTAAAAAAAGTTATGGACTGAGATGAATTTATTATTGATTGTGTTTTATTTTGTTTAAAATTATTTCCAGACCACCTTCAAAGGCAGAACCTTCCAAAGATGGCTTACAACATGAAAGAAACAATACAAAACAGTAACATTCACTAAAAACAGTGACTAGAGCTTTAAAAAAATGTCAGCAAAACCAGTTGGTTTTCAGAATCTTTCAGAAGGCCTGCAAGGAAGGGCCCTAAGGAATCCCATTGATTGTACTACAGTGAAATATTCTGCAATGCCGTTCTGAATGATGATAATAGAAATGGAAAGAATATTTAAAAATATTTGAATGACAGACAAGAAATTGCTTTCTCAACACTTGGGATCACCCAAGTTTCCAACACCTTGATAAGAACCTTTGCAGTTTGGGAATTATTCTGCATGGAAAGCACATGATAAATTTTATGCCATTTTTTATGCAACAAAACCACATGCATTTTTTTGTGAAGAATAAAACTCGAACTGTGACTAGTCCTTAAAAACTGCACAGTTGCTGCAGTGTAGAAGAAAAACAACAAAGTTATTAGTGAGAATGATAATTTACAAAGATGTACATGCCTAGTTGAAAAGATAACAACAAACCGATAAGCCAGCATTTTACATTTCAGTACAAATACAAATTTATTTGGAACATCTTATGCCTCACCTGTCTTCCAGCACAGCAGAGTCCCCAGAGGGTCCCCTGTCTACAAAGATACTGACCACACTCTGACCTGCTTACGGCTTCAAGATGGTTGTTGTGTCATGTGACTTCACTATCACCATGAACTAGCAGCCCCAGCAGGCTGGCAAAAAAGCAACAATGGGATATTTAACATAAAGTGGGCACCCTCAGAAAATTTACAGTGAATAAGTGGATTTGGAACTACTTTGAACTGGGTGCTTTTTGAATTTAACTTCTCCCTTAACTGCCAGTATTTTGCTGTTACCACAATGAATCATCAGAGGTCAAATCTGCCCTTTATGTACTATGAAATCTTAAGGTACTCTTCAACATAAACCCCACGTTGCTTTTTTTGCTTCCAGTCCCCATTTGTAATCATAAGAAAAACACTTATGGCTTTGCTTTCCCCTCAAGCAATAAATAGGCATCTATGAGTAGAACATGCAACTACTGATAGTGGATAAGGAAGGACTTCCTTCAACCACCCCAATTAGTCATAAAAAATTAGTTCCACTTCCTTCCTTCCTTCCTTCCTTCCTTCCCTCATCGTCTGACTATCTTTCCATTATATTCCAAAAGTAAGTTACAAAAAGAATAAAACAATTACATTGATAAAAATGCGCACATGGTGAGAATCCAATGGTGGTGACGTCAACATAGATAGTCCCCAACAATGGTAATAAGGATACTGTAAGTGAGATGATAAAACAGGCCTGCGTCTGCAGTAGAAGAGATGCTATGGCTTTCCATTTATACAAAGCAGTGTACTATTTTGATAGTGAAAAATTCCACACCCCCTCTTTCAAAACACAAAACTTACATCTCACCTTTAAGGCCTATGGATCATCAACTGATTCAGAGCTTGGTAGTTATTGGCTATACAAAAAATGAGCTATTGTAGGTATTGTGTAGCTTCAAGTAGTTTCCAATTTATGGCAACCCTAAGGCAGATCTATCACAGCAAGATCTATTCAAAGATCTATGTCTTTGCCTCCCTCTGAGGCTGAGAGAATGTGATTTGCTCAAGTTCACCTAGTGGCATTCCATGGCTGAGCAGAGATTTGAACCCTGTTCTCCAGAGTCATAGTCCAATGTTCAAACTACTAGACAATGTTGACTATCACTAATGAGCTGTATGTGTGCATCTGCCTTCAAATCACCTGTCAACGTATGGAGACCCCATTAATTTCATGGGTTTTTCTTAGGCAAGGAATACTCAGAGGTGGTTTTGCCAGTTCCTTCCTCTGAAATATAACCTGTAGTATCTGGTATTTGTTGGCAGTCTTACATTTCCTTGTACTGCACAGCTGTACATTTGCTGCAAGACTGCATTGATTTCAAAAATCAGTATAATAGGAAAACACGGTGGTGGTGGATTTCTAAATTCCATGGAGTCCACAGAACCTTTAGGCTACCACACAGTTTTGAGACATTTATAACACAGTATTGATGTTGTGAAGTACTTCACCTCCACCCTTGCCTGCCTGGAGACAGCTTGTTTTCAGAGGGAAGTGAATGCAAGTTCAAGGTTACCAGAGAGCATATCCCTGGCTTATCAACTTTTCCCTTTTCAGTTTGAGTAGATGCTTTCTTTTGCATGCTCTCAGTACACTGGATCAAAGGGAAGTAGGCATGTGAGCATCAGAGGGTTGTAGCACTTGCTACCTATTTTAATGCTCCTTTATTTCTTATTTTTTAAAGGTTATTCTCTCATCCAAAATACTAAGCTAAAGACAGGGAAAGCTATAATGTGCCAACATACAAGAATACATCCTTAACTGAGTCATATTTCCCTCCTCTTGTTCTGAAAACAAGCTGTAGCTGTGTGCCCTTTTCTATAGCAAAAATGAACTTCATATAGCTCTGGCAGCTGCACTGTTATTAATATTGCTCTTGTCTAAGGCTCAAGACCTATGTTTTTGATCTACAAATATCTCTATTTCCCTGTGCAATTGAATCAGTGAACCAGTTAGACAGCATGTAGCCACTGCTGTTATATGCTATTTAAATTGCTACCAGGTGTACTAGATGGTTTTCATTCTCAAGAAGCACATCCACTGCTGTACTCCTCCAGGCATCAATAGGAGAACATCAATATTAAAGGTCATCGAATTATCCCTTTGTGAAGCACAGTGCATGATCCCTGGGCTGCCCTCAAATTTGTCAAGTCCCAGCTCTAAAGAGACTTGTGTGTGTGTTTTCAAACTGAGGTCACCAAACAAAGGCAATTCCAAATGGACAAGAAAAAAAAGTTTAAAATGGAATTAGAAATAATTAAATCATAGAGGAGAATATTTTAGTAAGAATGTAAAATGTAATTTATTTATTTTTACTGTAGATGTACAGCAAAAGATACACAAGAGTATTGTTGTGAGTTAATAGTGGGGGGGGGGATAAAATCCCTAACTGAATACTATAGAGATATCCTGTACCTTTCATGGTTACATAGTAGAGGGAATTTCAGTGGGAGTTTGTTACTCAACCACGTAATAAGCCACACCTGTTGAAATTCTCTCTCTTCTATACAACCATGACATGTACAGGAGTTGTTTCCAGTTTCATTCTGGCAAGCCTAAATTGGAAAAGAACATGGTAGCTTCTACAGAATATATGCTACATCGAAGTATCCACTGCAAGAGGATGGGGGAAGCAAACTTGGGGAGAGAGGGAATAAATCTTCACAGTTCCTGACCAAGAAGGAAAGGCATTGGGATCCAGTAGAGGAATGTACTCTCTTTTGTGCACACACACACACATGCACAAATGCACACCATAGAAAGATGTCTAATGTCAAGTCAGATTATTTGTCTACCTACCCCAGTATCTTCTGTCCTCCAGGGCAATAATGGAGTTGTGAAGCTTTCCAGATCTTGGATTGCAACTCCTATCACCTTCTACTGTTGGTTATGTTAGCTATTACTCCTAGGAGCTGAAATCCAACAAGAGCTGGAGGATCTAGGACTCAGGCAGAAATCTTTCACTTCACCTTCTGTCTGATCCTGTTAACATGGCAGGAGAAGGCCTTGGGTGTATACCTAAACATAGCTTCCAGCGTATATTGGGCCCTCCCCATGCATTCCCTGATCACACTTCATGGTGTGGTGAAATGTAAATGGAGGATCTACTTACAGTCAGTGTAATGCCATCTCTGCTTTAAGTCCTCCTATGGTCCTCTAAATAAGTGAAGGGATTCTCTCCACAGACCTGCTTGCTCAGTTCTGCTGGGAATGGATGTCTCAAAACCTTGAGAACCATAGTAACAAACAAGCTTGTTCCTCACTGTAGCAGACTCACTATCTGCTTATGATTTTTGAAATGGAGGAAGTGATGAGTTGTCAGGACAGAGGTGGCAGCTCACCTCAAAGAAAGGAGCAATGATCTTCCAGGGGAAAAATCAGAAAACTTACCAGCATTCTTCCAAGGCAACCAAAGGTCTCAGGAAATTAATAATGCTTCCATACAAGACATGACTGTGCAGGTCTACTGCCTTATTCATGGAATTTTACTAAAGATAATCTTCCATGAATCTTCCGTTTATGACATCTTCCATCTTTTCCTATCCCCCCCCCCTTGCACTACAGAGGTGGTTTTTCACGTTAAGAGAAAGAGATGGAATGGCTGCACAATGCCCTACAAATATTGTTAGTAGGAACCTACTCTCCAGAAAAAAAAATAACCTAAGCTAACAGAGGACAATTAGGAGATATCAGGGTTTCTTTCTCACTCTCCTGGCAGCCATCAGGTTTCTTGCTCTTGCTGCTGTTCATAAGACAAATTTGTTCGTTTTACCAAGGTGCTAGGGTGATGCCAACAATAATAGGTTCTATGTTTTTAATGGCCTCAGTGGTAAAGCTTCTCTGGAATGAGTTGTTTGTGTGAGTAAGAGGGAGATACAAGCAGAAGATAAATGTGTGAGCTTATATTCAAATAAGTTTTCATTTTCCCAACACAGAGACAAACTATGACAGGATGGCACCTCATAAAAACAGAAGGACACCTTTGGACCCAATCTCTTCAACCCTGTTGGATATCTCAAGATAGTTTGCTGCCTGGGAGAGAACAAAAAATGGTGTGCGCACACACACTCAACACACACACATCCCGAGATTGATCATGTTAGTGAGGTGCTTGAGGCACAAACTACAACTATGGACATTATCGGGCAAGCCTCTAAAACCATTCTTTTGGCACCATATTTTACACCGTTTTTGGGCCAGCAAAAGAACCCAAAATATCAAACGTTGCTATGATCTCATGCAAAAGCAGCCGTGTACTTCCATGTTGATGGGCGAGCGAGAACTCAGTGGTTCTCGTGAAAAGACGCAAGCATGCTTAAAAGTAAATATATATATATATATATAGCTAAATTAAAAAAAAACACACACACACAAGCACTGGAACACACTTAAAAACTTGTCTGCAACATGGTGAGGTTCATAAAAAGAGCATCCCATGGCTAGTTTTCCAGTTCTGATCCGGAACTGTTCTGGCTGGGATCACCCATTGACACTGGAATTGCACCAGCAAATTGGAGTGCAGTTTCACACCCTTGCAATCACAGCAAAACAAAAAACAAAACAAAAAATGCCATGGCCAATCTATTAACAGCTTGGCCCAACAATAAAAAAGAATGGCTTATTTTCAATACATGATCATGAAAGCACGGCATCATCTGGTATTGGTGCCCTTTCAGATTCATTAGGCATCATTATGATGCCATATTTTCTGCGTCTGATAAAGTCCTATCTCTTCCCCAATTCCCTGGCAGGGAAAAAAAAAAGATATAACCATAATTGGTCTAATTCACAATTTGCTGAATGGAATGCCTGCCTACAAGTATAGAAATGTGAGAAAGACAGTCATTTGCCATGGATGCTGCACAGTTTCCTAGATACTGCCACCCTCAATTATACTCTTCATAAGAATGCAATGATGGCAAGAATTATCAGTTCTACACTACTTTGTAAGACTTTGTAGTTCTCTTACTTTACTTGCATCCATGGGTCTAACAGTTTCCCATTGTATTAATCAACCTCTTACTGCACAGCTCTGCTCTAGGGTGAAAGCTTCATAGTGAGGCATATTTTCCTGCATGTTTTCCTCCCCCGTCTTCCCTTCCCTTTCCTTGCTTCTACATGTCTCTTCCAGAAGTGTTCCAGAGACACCAGCCATTTGAGCAGCGATACTCCCTCCCTATGAACCCAAACCTGTATTTCCCCATCAGGTTTCTCTATCTAGTGAGTAACCTTTGCAAAAACAACTGGGGAGGAAAGCCTCCATGGCATTAGCATTGCAAACACATAATGTGCTAGCAGGAATGTCCCCTGTTGCTTTTCATCATTCCTCAACTACTCAATCATTTTCAGAGCCAGGCTACTGGCATATTCATAATATGGTGCTTAAATCATCAGAATATCCTTTTGTAAAAAACATTCACTGTTCCAGAATCATTATGGCTGCTTGCCGTGACTCAGGAGTGGCCGACTCAGGCTTACCTTTAGAATATGGTGCAATCATGGAAGATAACTGCTGCATCAAATCCCACCAAGATGAGGCTCATGGTGGATAGCACAGACATAATGCGCTGTTAAGTAGTAATCATGCTTGGCTTGTTTTGCTCGATGAAACACAGAGAAATGTTCAACATGGAGAACCATCTTCTATTGAATATGGGATCAGTCTGAAGCAGAGATTCAGAAAATTGCTTCCAAATATAGAGTTCAGAATATTCTGCAGGTTTTGTTTGGTTTGGGCCAGTTTCAACATGGAGAACCATATTCTATTGAATATGGGGTCAGTCTGAAGCAGAGATTCAGAAAATTGCTTCCAATCTGGTCTGGTCTGGTCTGGTCTGGTCTGGTGACAGGACATTCAATCCCCAGCAGAAGCAAAAAACTGTCTCAGCAGACTTTATAGCAACCCTTTCCCAAGAATACTCACACACAAAATGTTTGGCATCCAGAAACAGGAAGTGCTTTAATCTTCAAAGTAGTTTCAGGTATTCACAGTATTTACAAGCAAAATGCTATGCCAGGCATCACAGGATCATAGGAAGGGAATAAACACTGTTCTGGCTTGTTTATATACATATCAGCAGAGCATTGGCTTATTCAAACACATGATTACATTGCATCAGATTTTCATACTACATGGCTTTGGACTTTAGTAACCTTTCTTCTGATGCAATCCTTCTCATGCAGCTGTGGCATGATTAGCATGACTGGCAGTTCATAGAGTCATGGAGTCAGTCATCATGACTCAGCATGATTTCTGCAGTTGTTTGGCCATTTTAAAACTTAGGGTTCAGTAACCAATTCCTGACAGGTTTGAGCCAGTTTCCCAACTCAGCTGGCTTCACACCACGTTTTCCTTCTTTTTCATTTAGCATGATCTAGAATCGTCTTGTTGGACAGTTGCTTCAGTCCATTGTCTCATTTGAACCCTTAGCAAAATAATTTTGGTTTCTTTCCTTCCACAAGAGAATAGAAAGTTTTCTCCCTGTTGGTCAAAATTATAACACTTTTGCACATTTTTGTTTTCAGGTTATTGTTTACATTTCAGATATTTTTCTGCAAAAAAAATCATTTGCACATGATTTAAAATACAATATATAACTAAAAACAATTTAAACACATAGATTAAAACATATAAAATTAAAACAACCATTACATTAAAATCATCCATAAACTTGAAATGCCAATTTAAAATTCATTGTTTAAAACCAACTGGGAAGGCCTGCCAGAAGAGATAGATAGGTCTTTAAAATTGTTTTAAATTCAGGCACCATGTTTAGCTGCCGAATCTCTTCCGGCAGGTCATTCCACAGTCTATGGGCAGCCAATAAAAAGGTCCCCTGGGTGACAGTTGTCAGTCCAGTCCTGGCTGGTTGAAGTAAATGTCCCACAGAAGACCTGAGTGTATGGGCAGATTGTACAAGAGGAGGTGATACTGCAAGTAAACTGGACCCAAACCATGTAGGGCTTTAAAGGTAATAACAAAAACTTTGTACTTTGCCTGGAAACTAATTGGCAGCCAGTGGAGTGATTTTAATATTGGTGTTGATGTGCTCACTCCTGGATGTACCTGTAACCAATCTGGCTGCCATGTTTTGAATAATAATAATAATAATAATAATAATTTTATTTTTAACCCACCCCTCTGCTCGGCAACTGGGATGGTGTACAACAGGATTAAAACAACAGCAAATTAAAACAATCCTACCCAATCCTAACCCTCCCACCCCTTAAAACTAACTTAAACTGGTGGAGAATAAAAACAAACATAAAGTACAATACAATATACAAATTATGGCCCAAAAAAAGGGCAATAGCGGCCGGGGGCAGGTAGGCAATCAACTCCACTTGAGCCGGGAAGTTATTCCAGGAAGTCCTGCCAGAAGAGATCCATCTTTAACACTTTCTTGAAGCTATCAAGAGTAGTGATAAGATGGATCTTGTCCAGCAGGCCATTCCAAAGTCTGGGAGACGTAGAAGAGAAGGCCCTCTGGGAGGTCTGCGACAGCCTACAGGCTGCAGCAGGTTCCTCCCAGAGGACCAAAATGCACGGTGGGATCATAAATGCATGGTGGGATGAGGCAGTCCTGGAGATAAGATGGACCCAAGCCATGTAGGGCTTTAAAGGTTAAAACCAACACCTTGTACTGTGCCCAGAAACTGATCGGCAGCCAGTGGAGAGATTTAAGCATAGGTGTTATATGCTCTCTCCTAGATGTACCAGTAATTAACCTGGCTGCCATATTTTGTACCAGTTGAAGTTTCCGGGTTAGGCACAAGGGTAGCCCCATGTGGAGTGTGTTACAGTAATCCAGACATGAGGTTACCAAAGCAATTACCACAGTTTCCAGATCCCTTGTATCCAGGTAAGGGCGCAGCTAGCGTATCAGGCAAAGCTGATAACAGGGACTCCTGACCATCGCACTCACCTGACTAGTCATGTGAAGCGATGAAACTAGGAGCACCCCCAGACTGCGAACACAGTCCTTAGAGGAGAGTGTGACTCCATCCAGGACTGGAAGTTGTATTCCCAGACCTGGTTTTGGACCTGTGACTTTCAGTACCTCTGTTTTGTCTGGATTTAGTCTCAACCTGTTTTTCCTCATCCAATCCATTACCGCTCTGTGACAGTCATTAAGAGGAGAGATGCCATCTGAAGTTTGAGCCGACGATCTGGTCATGGAGAAATATATCTGAGTCTCATCAGTGTACTGATGACACCGAGCTCCATGCCTCTGGATGATCTCTCCCAGCGGCTTCATATAAATGTTAAATAGCATCGGAGACAGGATGGCACCCTGAAGGATGCCACAATTAAGCTCAATTCTGGAAGAGCAACTGTCCCCTAGCCTCACCCTCTGGGATCTGCCCGAGAGAAAGGAACGGAACCACAGCAGAGCAGTGCCTCCAATTCCTAACTCTCTCAGGCGATCCAAGAGGATGGAATGATCTATAGTGTCAAAGGCTGCTGAGAGATCCAAGAGCACCAGCAGGGTCACACTACCCCTGTCAATGCTCAGGCGGAGGTTGTCGGTTAGAGCGACCATGGCAGTCTCAACTCCATATCCTGTCCTGAAGCCGGTTTGAAATGGATCAAGATAATCGGTTTCATCCAAGATGGCCTGGATGTTGGGAAGGAACTGCCCTCTCAATCACCTTGCTTAAAAAAGGTAACAATGACACTGGTCTGTAATTGTTCCTGTCCAGGGGTCCAGGGAAGGTTTTTTCAGGAGTGGCTTAACCACCGCCTCCTTTAAACAAGATGGTACGATCCCTTCCCTGAAGGACGCATTGATTGTGTCCCATAGGAATACTCTCAACGCGTGTCCCCCCCGGACGACCAGCCAAGATGGACAGGGATCAAGAGGGCAAGTCGTCTTCCTCACTCTTCCAAGAAGCTTGTCCATGTCATCAGTACTCACAGATTGAAACTGATCCAGTAAAATGCCATGTTGGACACCTCATCTATGGATTCTGTCAGAACATTGGTGTCCAAGTCGGCTCTTATCCGAGAGATTTTATCTGCAAAATGGATGTTAAACGCATCGCAGCAGGCTGTTGTTGAGTTAAGTATGGGGTTTGGCAAAGGAGGAACCAGCATCAGCTCCCCCACCACCTTAAGCAGTTCTGCTGGACGAGACTCTGCAGACGCAATACATGCAGAGCAGAAGGATTTCTGTGCTGTACATATTGCCTCCAGATAGAAATCAAGATGCTTCCTATGGCGAGTTCTGTCGGATAAGAGTCGAGTCTTCCGCCATTTGCACTCTAGCCATTGTCCAGTTTGCTTCATCCTCGTAAGCTCCTCTGTGTACCGGGGCTTACAATTAGAGGTGGGCTGGAAAGGACGCTTGGGAGCGATTGTGTCGATAGCCTTGGTAAGATGGCTGTTCCCGATGCTGCCCAAAGCCTCGACAGAATCAATGGCGTTACCAACCATTAAACCCTCTAGGGCTTTCTGGAAACCAATTGGTTCCATTAGCCTTCGAGGGTGGACTTTTCTAATGGGTCCGCCACCCCTGGAGGGGCAAACAGTGGCTCTTAGTTCCATCTTGACCAGGAAGTGATCCATCCATGACAATGTGGAGGTTTTTGTAACCTCTGCCCACAGATATTCCTGTTCTGTACTGAAGATTACATCAAGGGTATGACCTGCACAATGTGTAGGCCCATCAACCAATTGGGATAGGCCCATGTTTGTCATGGTTTCCATGAACTCCTGAGCTGCACCGGTTAGATTTGACAGGCTGGTCTTGAGTGGAATGTTGAAGTTGCCCAAAACCAAAAGTCTGATCGACTCCAACAACAACTCAGAGATCAGCTGGGTCAGCTTGGTTAGGGAGTCTGTTAAGCAACAGGGTGGCCAGTATACCAACAGAATCCCAAAACTATCCCTGGTTTTCAGGTAAGGTACATGCACTCGATGCAAGCTGTTTTCCGGATAGGCTTCCTGGTCAAGGTTAAGTTGTTTCTATGAACCAAGGCCACACCACCACCCCCTGCCCACTTTCCCTAATCTGCTCGCTGACCATATATATACCCAGCCGGGAGAGCCCGCGCCCATGTCACAGCGCTGGCATCTCCCAGCCAGGTCTTGGTAAAGCATGCCAGATCGGCTCCCTCATCCATTAAGAGGTCATGTATAATATGAGTCTTATTTTTAACCGACCTGGCATTGCAAAGGAGCAGAGTAATGGGCTGTGGAAAGGATGGTACGCTCTCCAAGTTATTGTGGGAAACAGAGTGAACTGAAGAAGTGATAGGTATTAAGCATCGATCCCTTCTTCTTTTGTAACAATTCTTCACTCTTTTGCCACCATACCTTCCCTTCCCCCCACAACCTTAATTCCCGCTCCCAGACCATTCCCGGCTCCATTATATGGTGGCAATGACTACATTTGTCCCTTCAGTTTCATGGGGGTTAGGGGTACAAGACCCCCATGAAAGTGAAAAAACAGTGAATAAAAATAGGCCTCCCAGAACTCTTCCACCACCCCACCTTCATTTGCCCCATCACCTCACCATGCCAGTGCCACCATGCACTCCATCACTGTGACTGTACAACTGCTGCTGCTGCCATCCTCACCAAGCTCCCAACGCCACTGCCACTACCACCAAGCCCCCCGGGCCTCCACCATCCCCACCACCATGCCTCAGCTGCCGAGGACTTGGAGGCTTTGTGGCTCGGTAGCTTTGCCCCAAATACACGGTTTTCCTGGGGCTTCCCCCCCCCCCAACGGAGCTAAGCCCCAGGAAAGCGGGGATTTTGGTGGCTTTGCACCGAACTCCCTGCTTTCCTGGGGCTTGGCTTCCCACCCCAGAGCTAAGCCCCAGTAAAGCAGGGCGTTTGGTGGCTTTGCACCAAACGCCCTGCTTTCCCCACCCCAAATGGAGCTAAGCCCCAGGAAAGTGGGGAGTTTGGTGGCTTTGCACTGAACTCCCCACTTTCCTGGGGTTTTGCTTCCTACCCCAGTTTTCCAATCTGCAAAGATCATTTTGAATCCTGATCCTGTCCCCTGGGTTATTAACTACCCCCTCCCATTTTGTGTAATGGGTAAATTTGATAAGCATGTCTTCTCTTCAAGCATCTAAGTAACACTGGTGAGCAGCTGCCAGTCTGGGTTGACAGTACTAGGCTAAATAGACTAATGGTCTGACTCAACACTGGTTAAGCTGCCTATGCTCTTAATTATGACTATCTGCACCCACTGTGTTTAACTTTGTAGCCAAGCCAATTTCTAAACACTTTCCTCTGATGCGTTTATCTGACTGATCTACAATTGATGTATCTTACATTAAGTGAATCCCCCTTATACCAGACACCGAGACTAGACTCCAGTATACAGGTCTCAGTCTGGTTTGGCATTCTGATAGGGCCACTCTAACCCCATCACTCACTGTAAGCAGGAAGACACTTTTGAAGAAGCCTTGAGAGGGGAACATAATCAACATCCCAGCTCAATAGCTGAAGTACACTATTTCTGTGTTCTTCTTTTTGCTTTTCAGCTAGAGGGACAAACCCACTCAGTGTCTATCTTCTGGATTCAATAGAAGTGAAAGTGTTCCGTAAAGAACTTCACATTGTCTCCGTGCTGCCAGTGGCACACAAGAAAAGAAAAGGGGTTGGCCAGCTGTTTGCTGAGGTAAAAGACATCCAATATTGCAATTCAGATGCAAATTTCTCATGGAAGTGATAATTAACTCTGTCCCTCTGGAAATTAAGCATGCTGGAGTAGTTTTGGCATGATGCATGCTGCCTTTGGGTTTGGAAGCCAATATCTAAGCAAAAGGTAGACAGTCAGTATCCTCATATCTCCACAGCAACATAAACTAAGAACGCAGATGAGCTGGCCCAATATGG
Organism: Gambelia wislizenii; assembly: GCA_030847615.1. Lineage (NCBI taxonomy): Eukaryota > Metazoa > Chordata > Lepidosauria > Squamata > Crotaphytidae > Gambelia > Gambelia wislizenii. Next base: position 205,557,478 of record JAUMIR010000001.1, read on the forward strand.
TGCCCTAAGCCTGTAATTCTGGCAGTCATTACATAGAAAATTGATATTTCTCTCTCTCTCTCTCTCTCTCTCTCTCTCTCTCTCTCTCTCTGGCTTTTCTTCACAAATGAAGATTCAGGAAGGACTCATCCCGCGCTTTCTGCAGGTGCGCTGATGACTAAAAAGGCCAATCTGAGATAAATAAGTCCGGTTGCAGAAAGCACAGCAGAAGGTCTCCTTGGGTGATGTTTCCGGGTTGTGATTCTTTTTGCGTTGTCGTTTCTCTTCAAGACTTGTTCGGCGTGAGTTCTCAAATAAGGCTGCAGCATTGTGGATAGTGTGTCTCCATGCCTCCTGATGTGAAGCCAGGGTGGACCATTGTTGGTGATCAATTTGGTCGAGCTTGAAATGTTGTTTCAGGGAGTCCTTGTATTGCTTTTTTTGGGAGTGCCCCTCTTACGCTGACCCGTGGCAAGTTCACTGTACTTTTTCGAAGTACATTTTCCTTTTTGTCATTTGCTGATCAATATATCCATTAAAATATATGCTGTATAACCAAGTCACTGTAAAAGCACTCCATGTCCCCCACTCCAAGCCCACAGCTATCTGCAATATTAAAGTTGAAAGACATTCAGCACTATTCAATTGCACACAAGTCCCCTGGTTTAACAGCTTATTGGGAGCTGTTTCATTTTCAGGAACAATTCAAATTGCTGGTTTTGACCCATAAAGCCCTCTGCAGTTTAAGTACAGGTTATTTGCAGGACCATATTCTCCTTTATGGACCCACTCATGATTTGAAATCTGCTGGGGAGGCCCTTCTCTCTGTCTCATCACCCTTACAGGTACATTTGGTGGAAAAAGGGAGAGGACCTTCTCATTGGCTGCTCTCAGACTCTGGAACTCCCTTCCCAGAGAGGTTAGACTGGAATCCTCCCTACCCTCTTTTCACAGACAGATAAAGACATTCCTGTTTTGACCACCCTTTGAGGAATGACTGTACAAGGCCCAAACTTTGCATCTCTATATATGTGGTGTAATGGTTTGAGCATTGGACTATGGACTTTATCAGACTAGTATCTAAAAACACTAATTCCACTATTGAGGAAAGCGGAAACATAGTGGCATTATTACACTTATTATCACACATCACTGTCATCACGAGATACTACTGCCATGGAATTACCACAAAGCTACCACTAGCACTTTAAGAATGGGATTTTACTTCCATGATTTAGCATGGGTGAGATTTTGGTGGTTCTTGTGAGAAGAGACAAGTGCACTTTAAAACACTAAAAAACCCACAAACCCTTGAATTACAAACTAAATCAACACATAAACTCTTAAACAAACCTAAAATCATGCAAACAATATAGGACAGCTCATTAAAAGAGTGTTCTGTATATTGTTTTCACATGAGTTTTCTCTCTGGGAACAAGGAGAGTGGGGAAGAGGACTGCCCATTCATGCTGTAATCGCACAACTATAGTGGGATATGATTTTGCATGTTTTTCAATACCATGAAAATAGCGATATTGAGAGCCATTGATATCTTGTCCTATCAATTAAAAGGGGTGTGTTATTGGAGGCTGGAACCACAGTGACCGTGGGAGGACAACAATGTCGTGTGATAGCAGAAACCCATTTGCGCTACTGTGATGTCATCATCGTGCAGTTATAACCTTGTCTAATAAAGTCCAAAGACTCTGGAGACCAGGGTTCAAATCCCAACTCCCACTGGGTTACCTTGGTCAAGGTACACTCTTTCAGCCTCAGAGGAAGACAATGGCAAATTCCCTCTGAAAAAAATCTTACCAAGAAAATTCCATGATAGCTTTGCCTTAGGGTCACCATAAGTAAAAAATAACTTAAAAGCACACAACAATATATTTTTGCAGTTTTCCACAGAAAAACATCCATAAGAATTTTCATAAGAGTTTTTGTACATATGCATTTTTTGCGAAAAAAAATATATGGAGTTTTGGGAAATACAAAGGTTTTACACATACACTACAACAAGTTTTACATAAAAACAGTGGGGTAATGCCATGCCCTCCAACTATTCCAATTTGGTAGGGATCATCCCAATTCATCCTCTATCACCCCACTTTTTCAACTGCTTTGAAAACGTCCATGTTTCTCTCTACTCCTCTCACTTTCCCCCTTTGTCTCAGCTGAGTTCAGTTGCTGAAAACTGAGTTCAAAACACAAAAGCAATTTGCACCCAGTTAACTAAGCAGGGGGATTGGAAAGGAGAAGGTGCAACCCTGTCCTTGTGTATTAACTCAGGCAAAAGCAAACTGAAGCAGCCCCTCTTAGCTTGGGTGTTCTCCCTCAATTAATAACTTCTGCCCTTTCAACTACACTCTGATGTTGCTTGGTCACATATGTCCACATATTCATCTGTGAAATGTTGGAGGGTATGTAATATAGGATAACATTTGGAAGTATGGAAGTGAAATGAAATTATTTCTCCTCTTTCCATGGTGGTTTTGTTTTCTCTTTTTTCCAATCGTAATCCCTACCATGACCATCTGGATCTGTTACATGCCACTGAGAGTGTTTCCAGATGGAGGGCTCCTCACACTAGCAATGAAGAGGCTATTTTGATCCCTCCAGTGGATTCTCTGTGGTAAGGAAAACAGGAAGAAGAGGCAGTGGGAAAATAAGGAAGAGTTACAGGCAAAGGACAATGGCTGCTGCCACACTGCAAAAATAATGCAGTTTGACACCGCTTTAACTTCTATGGCTCAATGCGATGGAATTCTGGGTGCCAGTTAAACAGTAGTTTTTGTCATGGGGCGTCCTGGGATTTCTTGATCCTGTATTCGTCCCTCCCTGTTTACATGATTTTTGTCTCTGAACTGGATATCCCGGGAGATCCCGGGATCATTGTTTACATGGCATCCAGTCCTGTGATATGTACCTTCTCCCACTATATACTACCCTGGGTTTTTTTTGTTTACATGAGTTTACGGTCCTGGGATTTTTTTTTAGCTGTCAATCAAGGATGTGATTACTCGTTTTTTCACAACCTCAGTGACGTACTTCCTTTAGAGTTCCGCACCACAAGTGATGCTATTGGCTGGCTCAAATGTTTGTTCAGGCTTCTGCGTTGGGGATGAGGGGATGAATGAGTGTTGCATTGTGGATCAGGTGCTGAGGGGATGAGGGGAGGAATCCAGGGAGGAAGGAGCAATCAGTGGCTAAACCCTGTGCTTTCCTTTAGAAATGAAAGAACACCATTTAAGCCAGCTAAACTGGGGAGGAATGAGCGATCAATTGGTGCTGGGGTGTATGAGAGAGATCAAAAGCAGAGGGGGTCCCCGCACGCAGGCACACACACAAGCCCAAGCCAGTATAAGCCGAGTGCAGGGGGCCAGAGGCTTGCAGTTGTCCTGTCTCTTTAAAATGTTAACCCTTTAAGCAGAGGCAGCTGTGGAGTGAAGGTTTCAAGCCAGTTCAGGGATCATAAGGGGAGGACACACAAGGCATTTTGAAAGACCCAGATGCTGACATTTTTTACTATGCCTTGTGGGGGGGATGAATGAATGTGTGATCATCCGCTTAGATGCTGGCATTTTTACTGTGCCTTGGAGGGGGTGGATGAATGTTTGATTATCCGTTCAGACCCAGGGAGAGGATCCAGGCAGGGGATGAATGGGCGATCCTCCGCCCATGATCTCTTTATAATTTACTCTCTCTTTAAAATTTAAACCCAGCATGCAATAAAGGAACAGGTTAAAGCTGAAGCGTTTCCAGTGTAGAAATCCATTGAACAGGGTGATTTAGTACACACACACACACACACAAACCTTTGTGCAGCTGGAAGGGATGCCTTTGTTTTCAGCTGGTGAGGCTTAATCTGTTGAACGGGTGACTGATCCCTCCTTTTCTGGTCGCTGATTTCTGAGCCCAGCCCCGGTCACCATTTCCAGTCATCACCTAGTACCGAGATAGCTTGTCCCGGGCTGTTTACGTTTCTGATTTTCCAAATCCTCCAGTGACTTTTTAAAAACCGCCACAAACCGCGGGACTGGAAGTCCCGCAGGTTGTGGAATAAAAGGTGCTCCCCACTTCCAAAAATCGCGTGTCTGACCTGATGTACATGTAAACAACCAGGGTTCGAATTCTTCCCACTACATTTTCATCCTGTAAACGGCACCCTGGTATTTGTAGTTGTGTGAGATATTTAGCCTTCTCTATCAGAGAGCTCTGGTGCCACAACAAACTACAACCCACAGAATTCCATAGGATGGAGCCATGATAGCTAAAGTGATGTCAAACTGCATTATTTCTGCAGTGTGGCAGAACAAAGGTCACCCAAGAGTCCAGACAATGAAGCGAATAGAGCAGGCCTTACCTTACATAGCTCTGAGAATAAACAGCAGCCAGAGGAACAAACAGAACAGCATTTTTAAAAATCTTCAGTGAAGTGAGTTGTGGAGGAGGTGGAAATAAGTAGGGCTAAGTTGCTTATCTTAATTCTAAAGTGAATATTAAAGAGAATATTCAGCACAATCCTAATGAAATGTTTTAATTCATTAATGTTATGTACTGACCAATTCATGATGATCCACAAATAATGCAAAAGAGGGAATGAATAATAAGCACAGAACGCAATGTGGATAAAATCCTTCTACCACCTGCAGATAGTATCCTGTGGAGCAGAAGACTTAGTAATCTGATGTATTTATTAACTGGCACAAGCATTATATTTCCTTGGCAAATAGTCTTTTTAAAAATTATTTTCAGTTTAAAAGGAAAACAATTTGAGAACAGAAGGTTCTTCAGTCCTCTAAGAAGTTGCTACTTACTGATGCGTTATCACAGATCTGTTGTGCTCTCGGTAGTCCCCCTGAGTCACTCTCAGACAAGCAACAAAAGCAACAGGAAAACTACAACTGAGGTACATTAAGGTACATTGGGCATATCCAGCCATGTAGAATTCAAGTGACATTTGTCCAGCCTCCACGATCATGTTGAGCCAGTCACAGCAGCCATCCAACAATTACACCAAATGCCTCAAACAAGATGTAGGGTCACTACGTCTCAGGGTACCAGCTAAAGTCTCAGAGAAATGTCTCCTGATGGCAGAAAAATATCAGGGCTACTGACACTAGAGGAAAAAGAAACTTGATCCTTCTGAGATGTGATATTTCTGAGATGTATGTGAGATGACTTAAAGTCTGGGGATGCATCTCCACCCATACCCAGCTGGGCCCAGAGGTCTGTCTTAGCACAAAATGGTGTTTGTGTGTGTTGCACTTTTGCAAAATAAATGGACTAAAAAAGCAGGAGGGGAGGGGAAAGGAGGATGTTGGGTAAATGCATCTGGGCCTTCTTCCTATTTAGAACAAGGCACAGTGTGGAGTGCAGGTGTTGTGTCTCATGAGATTTTTTGTCTCACATGTCCTAGTAGTATTTGCACAAGGCCTAGGGGGAAAGTTCCCTAAGAGCTAAAAGTGAGCTTTCCACAAGATTCTATGGTACTATAGGGCTTGGGGGAGGGAATAAACTCCCAATTTGTCATGTGGACATTGCTAAGGTCACCTAGAATGTGAATCTTCGAAGGAATGACAGATTTTCAAGCAATTACTGCAAACATTTCTCTACCTACCTGGCTATTGCAAAATGGAGTGTCTGGGGTTCCCCCCACCCCCAACCTGGGAATTATTACCTTATTATCTGGTTAGCCAGATTTACCCAAATTCCAGGTTTGCCCTCATGTCACTTTTTACAACCAGTTGACCCGGAAGCAGTAAAAACTGGGTGATCAGAAAGACATGTATCTAAACTCATGTTTTGGCCTGGAAATCTATGGAAATTGGTGTTGCTGAGCTGGCAAATGTAATTTACAAGAGATGTTATTACGCTTATGATATATATTCAAGTAGAGATTAGAACAGTGCCTTTTTTGGATTACAATGCTCCAAATCCCTCAGGCATCATGTCCAGAGGTGTATTTAACCTATAATTTAATTATAAAAACTAAGAATATACTTTGTTGTTAACTGCCATCAAGTCGACTTTGAGTTATGGCAACCCCATGAATGAGGGACCTCCAAGTCACCCTGTTGTTACCCTAATTGCTCTGGGGTCATGGGGACCCTCAAAATACCAACATTAATTTGGGGAATTAATGCACTCACTTTGGCTTATTACAAGAGGGGGGTAATGGCAGGATCTTGTGACCTAGTACTATGTGTGATACTAGTACTATGGAGGAGACATAAGCTAGATAGAATAACAGTAATCTTTATTAGGAAAAATAATAACCACATTCATGCATGCATTCAGACATCAAGCATTCACACAAAACTAGTGAAATAAGTAGGAGAGATTGAGATAGGGGAATAGAGAAGAGAATTCCAGTGGATGATACAGCACCTTTTCCTGAAGAGATGAGGTCATGGAAGAAACCAGCAGGATGGGGGTTCCGATTTAGAATGGCTACACAGATGGACAGTGTGTCCACAGGAAGGAAATCTGTGCACATTTGAGTGGAGTTTCCAAGGGAGATTTATAGGAAATATTTGCTTTCTGAGGATGGGATTTTGAGTGGAAGACAATACCTTAAGCTGTTGCTCAGAGAGCAACAAAGGACATTTTCAGAAAGCGCTAAACGGAGCTTACCGTGGGATGAGCTCCTGGGAGAGGAACGGTGCTCTTGCGTGGCGGGGGGGGGGTCATTTTCGGACGCCGCCGTCCCTCTTCCGAGGTCATCAGAGTCACTTCTGTTAAGCTTTGGAAGTGGCCACGTCATATTTTAAGCATGGAAGTGCAGTCTTGATTTGTTCTACGACCCATTTATGTGTCTTTTTCGCTGTCCACAGTTTCTGTAGAACCTTTCTCCAGCACCACATTTCAAATGAGTTTATTTTCTTCCTACCAGCTTTCTTCACTGTCCAGCTTTCACAACCATACATAGAAATGAGAAATATGATGGCATGGACAATCCTAACTTTATTATTCAATGATTTATGTTCCTACTTCAGGATCTTGTCTAGTTCCTTCATATCAACCCTTCCAGGTCCTTGTCTTCTTCTGATTTCATGACTACAAACTCCACTCTGATTAATGACTGAGCCAAGGGATGGAAAATCTTGAACGATTTCAATGTCTTCATTTTCTCCCCTTAAGTTATGTAAATCATTTGTGGCCATTGTTTTTGGGTTTTTTAATGTTCAACTATAAACCTGCCTTTGCACTTTTTCCTTGACTTTTTTCAATAATTGTTCCAAGTCTTTGCTATTTTCTGCTCGTAGTATGGTTTCATCTGCACATCTTACACTGTTGATGTTCCTTCCTCCATTTTTTCACACCTCCTTCCTTCAAGTCTCGTCCTGCTTTAACCTATGATATGTTCAGCATACAAGTTAAACAGATAGGGTGATAAAATGCAGCCTTGCCTGACCCACTTCCCAACTGGAAACCATTCAATTTCTCTTAACAGGAGCTTCCTGTCCTGAGTACAGCTTATACATTAGGACAATCAAATGTTGTGGCATAGTTATTTCTTTAAGGGCAATCAATAGTTTGTCATCACTTATGCAATCAATGGCTTTGCTATAACCTATAAAGCACTGGTTGTTTTTTGTTTGTTTGTTTGTTTGTTTTTTAAAATCTTTGGTGTGCTCCATTACCTAACGTATGTTTACAGTTTGATCCCCAGTACCTCTTCCTTTCCTGAAACCAGCTTGGATATCTGGCATTTCTCACTCCATATATGGTAAAAGGCTTTGTTACAGAATTTTGAGCATCATGTTGCTTTCATGGGAAACCAATGCAATACTCCTATGGTTACTGCAATCTTTGCTGTCCCCTTTTTTGGGGATGGGAATACATATTGAGATTTCCAATCTGTGGGACATTGTTTCTTTTCCATATTTGTTGTCAGATTTTAGTTAGAACTGGAGTAGATTCTGTCCCTGCAGCTTGAAACAGTTCTATTGGTATGCCATTTTTTCCTGGTGATTTATTTCTCCCAAGACACGTTGAGTGCAGCTTCCACTTCACTTTCTAAAACTGGAGATTCTTCCTCAAATGAATTTGCCATCCTCCCATCTCTTTTATATAGTTCTTCCATCTATTTTTTTTTCATCATCTCATCATTTCTACGTGGTCATGCAATGTGTCTCCCTGCTTATTGTAGAACGTCTCTTTGTTCTCTTTGAAGTTTCTCTTTGATTTCTTGGATTTTGTGGGAGAGGTCTCTTGTTCTTCCTTTGTTGCTGTCACCTTCTATTTATCTGCATTTCTTATTATAGCACTTCTCCTTGTTCCTGCACACAGTTGCATCCAGGGTTCTGACTCTGTCTGTCACCTTTTACTTTTGCTTTTTATCTATCCTTAACTGATTGAAGTTTGATCTGTCATTCATTGAGGCTTTCTTTTTGGCTACAGATAGTGTCTTTGTGCATTCCCCCCTGACAATATCTCTGGCTTCACTCCAGAGTTCTTCTGGTTGATTATGCTTAATAACACACACATTATTATTAAATTCTATGGGGTTGTTCTTCAAGTTGTATTTTGGCATGATGGTTGGTTTAGTGTTTGTTACCTTCACTCTAATTTTTGATATTAGCAGTTCATGGTCTGTGCCACAATCTGCTGCTGGTCTTGTTTTTGCAGAGAGAATGGAGTTTCTCCATCTTCTGCTTCCAGTTACATAGTCTATTTGATTTCTATATTGGCCATCAGGTGATGTCCCTGTATACAGTCCCTCCTTGCTTGAAGAACCTGTTTGCAATGAACACACTGTTGGCCTTGCAAAATTCAGCCTGTCAGTCTCCTGCTTCATTTCTTGATCTTAGGTCAAATTTTCCTACAATTTTTTATTTGGTTCCATTTTCTGTTTTTGCATTCCAATCACCTTCGATTAACAAGAAGTCCTGTTTTGGTCCATGATCAATTTCCCCCTGGACTCCAGCATATAAACTTTCAATTTCTTCTTCTACTGCTTCTGTAGGTGGAGCATAATCTTGAATTATGGTTATAGCTGGACCCGATGTAACATATTTAGAAGATGTGTTGAGAGTGAGTTGCTCTGTTGACCTGCCTCTGGTGCCACTGCTGCCACTGCCAATTAACTGCATGGGTCCTGTTGGAGTGGCAGCAGTGGCGTCCCACTGCTGCCGCCAGTCCCACCACCACCACCAGTTGACTGTGTCCATCAGTCCCACCACCGCCGCCAATTGGCTGTGTGGATGCACCACTGCCATTCCCGCCGCTACCACCACTGAGTGTGTAGTCTCTCAGAGCAGCAGCAGTGGCGTCCCACTGCCACCAGCTCCATTCCCACTTTCACTGCCAAGTTCACTCAGCGGTGACAGGGACCTGACCCCCCATCCCTATTCGGCCTGGGAAGGCTGGAATTTGGTGGCAGTGGCAGCAGTGGTGGTGGGACATTGACCTTCCCCCTCTGTTTGGCCTAGGAAAGGCTGGAGTTTGGCAACAGCAGCAACAGCAGGTTCCTAACTTCCCCCCATTTGGCCTGGAAAAGGTCGGATCTCGGTGGCAGTGGGGCCCTGACCTTCCCCCATTTGGCCTGGGAAAGGCCAGAGCGCAGCAGTGGCAGGACCCTGACCTCCCCCTGTTTGGCCTGGGAAAGGCCAGAACTCGTCGGCAGCAGGGCCCTGACCTCCACCCCCACTCACCCCTTTCAGCCTGGGAAAGGCAGGAGTTTGGTGACAGCAGGCCCTGACTTCCCCCTGTTCGGCCTGGGAAAGACTTGGCAGTGGCAGGACCCTGTCCTCCCCCCCCCCCAACATCCATTCAGCCTGGGAAAGACTGGAGCTCAGTGATGGTGGGACCCTGACCTCCACTCCCCCATTCAGCCAGGGAAAGGCCAGAACTCAGTAGTGGCATGGCCTGACACCCCCCCCCCATTTGGCCTGGGAAGGGCTGGAGCTCAGCAGCAGTAGGATCATGACCTTCCCCCATTCAGCATGGGAAAGGACAGAGCTTGGCGGTAGTGGTGGGGCACTGACTCCCCCACCACCACCTTTCAGCCTGGGAAAGGCCAGAGCTTGGCAGCAGCAGGGCTCTGACCTCCACACCCCTGTTCAGTCTGGGAATGGCTGGAGCTTGGCAGTGGCGGTGGGCCTTGACCTCCTCCCCATTCAGCCTGGGAAAGGCCAGAGCTTTGTGGCAGTGGCAGGGCCCTGACCTCCACACCCCTGCACAGCCTGGGAGATTTGTCTGGAGAAGACCTTTGAGGATGGCAGAGGGCAGGAGAGGAAGGGAACTCCTGTTGCTTGAGTGGAACCCGATTGCTCACAGAACCTTGGACAGATACCTTTATTTTTAAGGACTTAGCATTTCATTTATGATTCATTGACCATTTAAATGCTTTAAACAAAAGCAATCCCAGTCCTTAATGGTCAGCACAGTAGCATTAAATCTCCAGTATGAGGCTAGAGGCTGTTTGTAATGCTTAAATGCATTTAGAATTTCATTTATAGCCTCTTGGTCACTACAGCATGACAAGCCAGTGATGACAACCTTTCCTTTGAAAAAAAGAGTTTGGAAAAGTTTTTGGGTTTTTTTTGTTTGCTTGTTTTGTACTACAACTTCCAGATTACCCCTGCCTACAGGACTACTGGCCATGTTTTGTTTAGTGGGTTTAAGCTTTGAGAACAAATCTCCTATGAAAAACTACTTTGTATATATTGGCTGAGATTCTCCTTCAAGGAGATAGAGTATAACTTATCTCTTAGGCTAAAGTAAGATGATGATTGTCCATTAGAGAACTGCAACATTGTACAAATGAATGTAGAAACTGTGAAAGTGCAATTGCAATGTGCAGTGCCCATCTGCATGTGCAATGAGCATGCAATCAAACCACATGGACAATGGCACTGGAGGATAACATTGTCTTTAAAATGACCTTTTAAAAAAATCATGGCAGATAAGAAAATGAGAAATCCTAATGTTATGGACCAGATATCTGCAAATTCTGATCTGAACTGACATGTTCAGCAGTCCCTGGACTGGAATATAGGTATCCTATCCAACACATTTTGCACTTTCCTGGATGCTGTAAAGCAGTTCTTGGCTCACAAAATGTGTTTCAAATGTCCATATTCAGAGAACCTCAGAAATGCACTGTGTTGAGAGAAAATACATTCAAAATGTATGTTTATAAATATATATTGAAATGTGAATTTTTATGCAGCAAAAATAAAATAAACAGCAGCCCATAATATGTTTAGCTGGAAACCTCAGTAAAGCAGTGGGGAAAGCAGAGCCTATGGAAGGACCACAAAATGAATTTTTCTGTTGGGAAAAACAAATAATAAGATAAGTACTAGGTGCTGAGGGGTGTAGTTATGGGGGGCAGGTGAGGGCATCCAATAAGAATCCTGGCTGCTTAATGAAATATTTTTTCAGTCTTCAAATTGCTAGCATTGCAGTAACTTAAAACTTTAGTTGAGCATTTGGTGATACAGTACAGTTTAGGCATCCACAGAAAAGGGGAAGGCAAAGTTAGCAAGAGAATGCAAATGCAGCAAATACAAGAGTTGTAAGGATGAATGATTTTCACTGTCTTTCACTGCAATGCTAGATATTTGGGGACTGGGGAATGCAGGGCAGAATTTTTATGTAGGAGGCACTGCCTTCATTTTGTCCCTCCTGAACTACAATGCTTTTCCTCATCCCCTCTGCAGCTCCACATTGCCCCTTGTTTATGAGGGTGTGATGATTTGGTGGGGAAGAGAGAGAGAGAAAGAAAGAGAGCACATAGCCAAAACATTACATTGGAAACATGTGAACATGACTGATAGCCAATTTAAGACATTATGGCCTAATCCACACTACACAAATAATCCAGTTTGAAACTGGATTATTTGCCATGGCTCCTTCTTACTGAAATTTGGGATTTGTAGTTATACAAGGTCTTTAGCCTTCTCTGCCAAAGAATTCTGGTGCCTCACCAAATTACCAATTCCCAGGATTCCATAGAAGGAGCCATGGCAAATAATCCAGTTTCAAAATGGTAGTGTGGATGCACCCAAGGTTTACTAACCAAAATGAACTTTGAACTTACTGCTCAGTACCTAGCACAGCAGCTGAGAGTTAGAACTATTGTGGGCAGTGAAATGAATGTCGTTCTTCAGCTTGAAGAGTACTCCAAAAGTAGCCCCAAATGTTGGGGATATCAATTATGGCCTGGTTCATCCTCACGCACAAAAATCAGAAAGTGCAAAAAAAGGAAGGAAGGAAGAAAAGAAAAGAAAAGAAAGAAAAGAAAGCCCAACTTCATTTCATGATGTTCATGATGAGTAAGGGTTTTTGTGTTGGTCAATGGGTTGATTAGTCTGTTTTGGAGATATGTGTACATTTGTGAGACCAATTTGTGCACATTTCTTAAATGTTCAAAATTTAAAGCAAGGACTACATGGCAGACTATTAAAAAGTAGAAAAATTGGATAATTTGCATCTTGTGAGCCAGCAGCCTATTCTTTCTCCATTCCTCTGTTGCCATACTTACTGTAGGTTCACAAAGGGAAACAACATGACAGATGATTTCTTGGCAAACTGCACAAAGCACAATGGGGGGGACCCCACTAGGTGTCCTTGCTTGAACGTGGAGGCAAGAACTTTTGGGAGCAGGTGGAAAATAAGTAAATGTATTCATACACCTATTTCTGAAACACTTTATTAGTAAAGAAATTCAGATCGGATCTGACTTTGATATTAATTATACTGAAATGATTTTAGGGACATTTTCAGATGGCCTTTACTGCGTAAGCAGCCTCCGGAGCAATAATGAGGCTGCTGCATGGCAGGGGGTCATTTTTGGACGCCGCCATCCCTCTTCCATGACCATTCATGGAACATATGTGAAACTTTGGAAGTGGCTGCATCATATTTCAATCACGGCAGTTGCCCGTGATTGAAATATGATGCGGCCGCTTCCAAAGTTTCACGTACGTGCCACGAATGTTCACGGAAGAGGGACGGCGGCATCCATAAAGGACCCCCTGCCACGCAGCAGCCTCGTTACTACTCTGGAGGCTGCTTGCATGGTAAGGGCCATCTGAAAATGTCCTAGAAGTGTTATTTGCAAGCACTTGTCATCTGAATCAGCCAGTTCTCCTCAATGTCTAGGAAGATTTTTTTTTAATGTAAAAACTCATTAGAAACAGGTCTGGCCCAAGGCACTTTGCTACCTGAGGCAAAGCAGACAATTGCACTCCTTACCAACCTGTGTGAAGTTGCACGGTAACCAAGGCAGACATGTATTGTGGCAAATGGGAAAGAAAACTACAGAAGCACTTCTCCCCATCCCTGGCAGTAAAAATACAGTAACAGTGTAGACCAAGAACCTAGGTATGTTATAGGTGGCTACATGTCATAGCCACATCTGATGATCTCACCCCCCAGAAACCCAATTTTCATCCAAGCAGTGGCCTAATCAAAGGGTTTCTAAAGTGCTCCCACTTGCTGGGGGGCCCAGTGAGAAAATGCAGCTGGGTATACCCTTTGGGTATACCCTGCAACAATTGCTTCTCTCAATATGCCCATGACCAGGAGAGTACTACAGACCCTATCTCTCAGTGCCCCAATCTGCAAGGTGTTACCTACCCTGACACCTCCAGCCCCATATCTATATTAATAATTGGCAATCTTAAATAATTAGGTCAACAAATGGTCTTCCCCACAGTGCAGCCATTAATACAAACCTGGGAGATACCCCAGCTAGGAAACCCAAAAACAAAGATGGCTCAGTCAGGAATGCACTTAAGGAGAGGTCATCTAAATTTTAAAGAAAGGCTAATTTGCAAGGCAACTGAAGGCACATATACATGGCTAATCCCATCTGCCAAAGCTGGCAAATTCGAAACCTGAAAAGGACCCTCCATTCTTTCACCCTGCCAAACAAATGAAGTTGCTTCCTCCCTTTTATGCACAAAGTATTCAGCCATTAAAACTCCATCTACATATCCAGAGTGCCTTTGGAGATTTTCAGACCTGCCAAAATGCATGTCTGCCGTGCGAGCAGCCTCCCGAAACTGCTGCGCGGCAAGGGTCTACTTCGGACGACGCTGTGCCTCTCGCGAAACCGTCCGTGTCACTTCCGTGAAGCTTGGGACGGCTCAGCGCCATATTTCAATCACGGAGGTTGCCCGAGATTGAAATATGGCGCCGAGCCGTCCGAAGCTTCACGGAAGTGACACGGACGGTTTCGCGAGAGGCACAGCGTCGTCCGAAGTAGACCCTTGCCGCGCAGCAGTTTCGGGAGGCTGCTCGCGCGGCAGACATGCATTTTGGCAGGTCTGAAAATCTCCTATGTCTCACTTTGAGCAACTCTGAGAAACATTGTCTTCAACTCTAAATCCCATCCCCAGAAGGCAAATATTAACTATAAAAACCCTTCCCAAACTTCTCTCAAGTGCTCGCAGATCTCCTTCCTGTGGACACTCTGTCCATCTGTTGTATAGCCAAGGGTGCACAGTTCACTTTCCTCTCGATGCCACATCAGACTGTGAAGCTGTTCCAGATAGGGTCCCCCATTCTGCTGGTTTCTTCCACAACCTCATCTCTTAAGGAAAATGTGTCATATCACCCATTGGAAACTCTCCTCAGTATTCCTCTATCCAATACTCTCCACTTTATTCATTAGTCTTGCGTGAATGCTTGTAGCCTGAATGTGTGAGTGAATGTTTTTATTATTATTTTTCCAAATAAAGATAATTGTTGTACTCCCTAGCTTATGTCTCCTCTTTAGTACTGGTATAGTTGGTCACAAGGTCCTGCCATTACCCCCCCCTTGCATTGCCAAGTCGAGTACATTAATTCACCAAATTAATGTCGATATTCAAAGGGGCTTCATGACCCCCCAAGCTTTTAGGGTAACAAATGCCCTGGAAATCCTTTCGATGGGGCATTGTCTAGCTGAAAAGATCAGTGGTGGGGGTCACGTTCAGTTGTTTAATGACCATAACTGTGAATCCCGAAAGTTACAAGATCATCAGCCTAGCTTGTAATCTCATAGCTACTGAACAGGATGCAAGCCAAAGAAAAGAATATGTTCCATTGTTATGGTATGCTTAATCTGCTGCTTGAGGCAGCCACCTAATTCTGCTCAATGGCAGAGTCAGCCTGATCAGGAAGGTATAAACGAGGCACCAATATAGGAACTGTTTATAAACTGGCAGTTTGACTCCCTTCAACAACTAGAAAGAAGCTTACCTGCCTTGCCTATTTAGTCCAAGTGAAGCTTCTTCTGTTGTTGTAAGAGAAATTAGCTTCCAAACTCAGTTAATCATTTTAGGCTATTTTCTCTTTTACTTTGCAGTTACAATCAAGCAAAAATCTGAAAATCCTTATCCCACTGGGGACATCTTTTCAGATAGAATATGTTTCTAATTTGTTCCATGTGCAACAGGGAGCTGTTGTTGTCATGCTGTGATCTCAGGCGGTCATATGTTTCTGTGCATGCAATTGTTATTCAAGCACAATCACACTGTTGATCCAAATGTTTCTTTTGTAAAGGGCTTAATTTCATAGAACTTGGGAATTTCATTCTATATACTATCTGAGGCACAGGTCTTGCAATTGATAGCATGCCGGTGAACAGCTGCACAGACATAGGGCCTGCTTTTCAACTGAGGGAGAATAAGCACAGAAGCCTACTTTGGCTCCGTCACCCCCAGATTGAGAGTGATAAATTTTTCCCATCAGTGCTGACACTGTAGCTGCTTCATCAAATAATGACATATTTCTTTGATCCCACGGGTTTTCCTGGGAAGAGAACAGTGATGACGAATGTGAAGATTGCTACCCACTTATTCTGCATTCATTCAATTAAAAGCCAAGCATTCTGATTCAGAGTAAGCAAAGTCTAAGAGATGATTTGCACAGGAGGACCAGTGCAAGACATTTGGCTGCCTCAAGCAAAACAGCAGTTATGGTGCCCTTCCTCCAATCAAGCTATTCTGTACCCAATGCCAGCCAACCTGTTTTGGTACTTGAAGCAGAGGTTCTTTCCAAATGTCCTCCATCCCCTGGGGGTAAAACCTCCAATAATACTCAATTAAAATAAATTATAATAAATTATAATGTTTGACCTTTTTCATAACTCTCAGAATCAACTACTTGAGGTGACCGGTGACTGCCTCATTCTGCCTGAAGGTAGGGCTAACTCTGCTGTGAGGATACAGGACTATGTCATGGATTCACACAAGTACTTTGTGAGGGAAAACCTAGTATCCTGGTACCTAAGAGGAATCCTTCAGGTGGCCACATGCCATTGGCAGACAGAGGCAAAGTTCAAAGTGTACGCAGCATGTAAGTTCACATTCTCTCTCTCTGGAGATTTTCAAGAAATGGCTAATGTGGTGCCATAATGACGTCAGCAGAACACAAAAGGATGCCAATAAAAGGCGTCCGTCCTTCTGCGTTCTGCTGGTATCATTATAGCTGTTCTTTTTATTGATGGGCAAAGCCGTCAATAGATCATCCATTCTGTTTTGGTGCTGGCATTGCTGGCATGTGAAACCTCAGGCCATTTAACTCACATGAATGCAGCATCAATGGACTGTCTCTGCCAGAACACTTCCTGGTGAGATTGCAACATCCAGGTAAGTGATGCACTTTTTATGACCCTCCCTGGGTAGCTTGTAAGTTTTAAAGTGTTATCCTGTGCTTGGTGTAACTTTTTTCATGTTTTTCTACCTTTTTTTTTTTTTTTTTTAATTTCCTGTGTTCACGTCTTCTCACAAGAACAGGTGGGATTTCAGTCCAGGAAGTGAACAGAGCTCCATTAGAACGCCATTCATTCCTGGACTGCCTGTTGATGGGAAAGAAGGTAAGTGCGGTGGAGAGGGTGATTGTGCCGGGACAGGGGTGGGATTGGAAATTGTGGGGCAGGAAAACTTTTTGCTTCTCTCTCTCTCTCTCTCTCTCTCTCATACACACTCATTCATATACAGTCATTTTATACAGTATCCCCTCTTCTATACCAATATGGATGGTGTGTGTGTGTGCTTGTGCAAAGGGAGAGGATTAAACCTCACCTCCCTTCACTCATTTCTCTCCCATCCCATGACGTCATTGCTCAGCTTACTGGACTTAATGGAAAATAGCTGAGCAGAGGCAAAGAGAGGATTGCACTGTTGGGACCCACCACTTCAAGGCTCCTGATGAATAATTTAGTCTAAAAAACATATTAAATTATATTAAAAACTGTAATAAGTCAAAGCAGTTTAAATCCATGTACATGTAAAGATTTGAACAAAATCATTATATCCCAAAGGCTTTAATAAAAAGCCTGTCAAGTTGCCTGTTGACTTATGGCAATCTCATGAATTTCATAAGGTTTTCTTAGACAAGGAATACTCAGAGGTGGTTTTGCCAGTTCCTGCCTCTGAAATATAGCCTACAGCACCTGACATTCATTGGTGCTCTCCCATCCAAGTACTAACCAGGGCTGACACTGCTTAGCTTCCAAGATCAGATGGGATCTGGAACCTTTGGGATATTTAGGCCTGCTTATTTCCCATATTCTCAAACACTCCTCCACTGGTGAGACAAAAAGGAGGGCAGATTTCAGTCCTTGTGAAGGTTCAGGGAGAGGTGCGCCTTCAAGTAATGAGGTCTTGATGAGCCTATCTATACAAGAGTTAAAATGGAGTGCCTCACAGTAATGGTATTTTGCAGCAGCAGCAATTTGTCTTATCAGCATTTTTGCCCCCACAAGCCCCCATAAGCTTAGCATGCAAGATGGCAACTGTGAGTGATTTACTTGTATTTGTACTTGCCACACCCAATTTTTTTAAAGCAATGCCTAATTTTCAATTAAACAGGACAGCGAAAAACAAAAACAACAAAAAAAACCCACCCATTTTATCACCTTAGTGATCACTCACTAAGTTGAAAATGCAACATGGCAGCAGCGGGCACTTGCCCTGTGAGCAAGCTCTGCTCCTCACACTCACCCAGCCAATCAGCTCTGCGCTTCCTCTCTTATGGGAAAGCAATTCATGTTGAATCGCTTGTCCCAACAAGCAGGGACGCCACACCCCTCACTGTTTTAAAAAAAAAAACTACAGGAGACTTTTCCTGCAGTGTTTTTGCCATTTGGGGCCCCCTCCTTTGAATACAGTGGATTGATGTAGGGTCCCATTTAGACAGGTTGTATTCCCAGCAAATTACATGAGGGTTATTTTGACCGTTTCGATAACCCCAAGGTGTTTAGGTGCTTAAAACGTTATCACCAGACCAGAAGCAAATTTGCAACCAGTGTAATTCCTTTAAGACCAGTGTTACATGATTTCTCTATGACGTTTCCACCAGTGATTTAACTGCTATACTTTGTACTAGCTACAGTTTCTGACTCATCTTCAAGGAGAGAGCACACTATAACTCTTTCATGGAAGCAGGCATCTCCCCCTGGCATACTGAGGCATTTATCACTCTCTGGACCTATGCTATCACTCCACATCTACTAGATCTTATTAAGATGGACAAGATTCAATCTTAAATGTGTTGGGGGGATCAATCTGAGCATTTTCTTCACAAAATCAGGCCGCAACAACTGAAATGGATCCCAGGAAAACTAGCTAGATGGAGCACTAGACACTTCCCTACACTCAGATAAAGAATCTTGCTCTTTTTGTTGTTATCATTTTGCTTATATTTTATATTTATTTATTTTATTTATATTAATTATTTATACCCTGCTGTTCAGCCACAAGGCTATCAGAGCAGTTTACAAATTGTTTTAAACAATAGCAATTTACACATCTATACTGCATTAAGCAGTTTCCACTGTGTGTTAGCTAATTGCCCCCATAAGCCAGGTACTCATATTACCTATGAAAGGATGGAAGGTTGAGTGACAACCCCCTTTGACTTAGTGGTCACCTATATGTGCAAATGAGGAGATCAGTCTATAATTGCCTCTCCCTGAACAATGTTATGTGCACATGCAAATTGTCACACCAATCAGTTAAGAGCTTCATGGACTTCAAAGAAGTCATCCTACTATTCACTGACAAAACACCAGCCTCGGGGAGTTGATTTTTGTTCAAGTGTGTTTTGTAGTCATTGTTAATAAATAGCAGAGGAATTAACAGGAAAGTCCCCTGGGCGAAGTATCAGATGGGAAAGCTTTTGAAGATAGCTTGTTGAAGTGTAACAACCAAAGACAGTGTTCTACACCTAACATATTCAGTAATGGCCTATTTTATCACTCAGCAGACATAGCATCATTTTGACAACGAGAAGCTATAATAATAAGCTGAAGGTGCTGCACAGCATAATAAAAAACATGATTAAAATACAATCAAGGTATAATTAAAAGCACCCTGTATAAAATCCCAACAAATAAAAGTAGTCAAGGAGGCCTTTTATAGAAAGAAAAGAGGAAAAGAGGCTGGAAGGTAGTGACAGTTAATAAGCCCAGGGCTATTGAGTGGTCATACTTAAAAATGCCAAATAAATCTTTAGGCTGAGAGACAGAGAGCAGAGAGCCCTGCCAATCTAAATTAGAACTGAGCAGGGTCCAAAGAGAGAACAGTAGGAGCTAAAGAAAATGGCATAGTATATATTTATCCTAATCAGGACATTAGAAGGTAACCATACTGGCTTGTAAGATGTCAGTCAATCCTTTGTAGAAAATGTAAATACAATTTGTAGATTTTCCAGTAATAAGAGTCCTTTACTATAATGATGGGGCTGAAGAATTGGAATCCTACCCTTTCCCCTCTCTTGTGAAAGGAAATTACTTTTCCAAGTCACAAACATTGTAGTTTAGTAAATCAAGCCCTTCAGTAAGAGGAAGGTTGGAAAAAGCCAACTATAGGATCCCACTGAGTTCCTTTGCTTATCACACAAAGTCTGGTCATTTACATTTACGAGTTTAAAAGTAAGTTGTTCACAGAGCTTGGAGAATAAATGCTTACAAATAATGAATAATTAATATTTTTTTTTACAAGAACTAAGACATACATTAGGACTGCAATTCAATGAGAGTTAACTTTTTTCATTGTGCAGCGTTAGTATAACTGTTTAGTTACTTTTATAGTTACAGGTGTGTATAGCCACTTTTGAATAATGGGAAAGTAAAGAGTTACTTCAAATTTATAATTATAATGTAAAGAAATTTACTAGAGTGATTTAAGCAGCACTTCAAATAAGGGTTTGATGGTGTATCCTCAGAGTGTTTCCGTTGTTTTGTTAATAAACTTTTGTGTAAGCAATGTTACAGAGAAAGAGAGAGAAGGGTAGGAAAAATTAATGAAACTTTGTCCCGTTCATATTTCCATGTATGTGTGAAAGTAAGGAAGACAAACTGTTTTTCTGTTTTGTGCAATTGTACCATTTGTGATGTCTCTGGCTGTTAATTCTTTCTATGTACTATGGAATCTTCAGCTAGATTCATAGATTAAACATGCAATTCATCAGCTGCCTGTAGTTGCAGATAATTATTTCAACTGCAATTTTTTTAAAAAAAGAAACCATAATGGTGCCAAAATGAAAAATCTGTTCTTCTCTTCTCTTCTCTTGGTGCATCAACTCCCTTGTTAGGTTGATCAGAATTGCTAAACTTTCTCCTGTAGCCAAGCCGGGGTGGGGAGGGGAGAAAGAGAGAAAACAGATGGAGCAATGCATTTTCATAGAAAGTCTTAAGACCCATTGCTGTGACAACCCAGTCTCACTCTGTGGGTAAATCTTGTTATGAGCCTTGCTCTAAACTCAAGATATTCCTAGCAGTGCCTGACAATCCTGGCATGATTTCTGTAGGGATTTATTTGCAGTGCATCAAACAAAAACAACAGCTATTCCTCCTTTGGGTTTTCTCTCTCTGCCGCCCTTCCAAATAATTATAATCAAAGATTTTTTTAAAAAAAATAACAAGAATCATTTCCAGGTTCTGCTGTGGAATGTTTGATTCAAGTAATCTTTATTAAAATAAATTGCAGGAGAATCTTCCTTTGCGAATAAAATAAATCGCAGGCTCTGCTATAGGATGTTTTATTTAAATAAGCTAAATATTTACTGTTTTTTTTTTATTTTAAAGGTAGAGGGAATGTTCTATTTGTTAATTTTTGTGGTAATATATTTAAATCACACACAAACTAAAGGGCTAGAGGCCAATGTACATAGATAACTCTCTAATTTGGTCTTGGTCTAGAAAAGCGAGGCACTTGGAGGAGCAAATCCCATTCAAAAGACCTACCTAAGAAGGTAGCATTGTGCAAATCTGTCTACATCAACTTTTAAATATTCCTTTGCTCTTTGCTGCCAGTCACAGTCAAATCAAAAGATGTTTTCCTTATTAAATTGATCTCTCAATCAACTTCACCATTCCCCATCCATTTTCAAATGGATTCAGTTTACCTAGGCAAGCAGCCCTACAGCCAATATCTATATGAAACATTCATGATTTCTGTGTTCTGTTGTGTGTTCACTGTGCTCCCACAGCTCCAAGAAATGTTATTGAATCCTCTGTTATATGGAAGGGAAACAAGACAGAGGAATGGCTTTAATGCATAAAATGTTGATCAAGTTGTAAGCAGTTACAGGAGATGACATATCTGCACAAGGGAAAGCTCCTGACTTATTGACTCAGCAAGTGTTTTGCATGTAGAAAGTCCCTAGATTTGGGACAACTAGGCTGGGAAAGGTCTTGTGTCAACTACTCTGGAGAGCTACAGCAGATCATGGGAGATGATGCTAGGCCACTGTTTCAACTCAGAATACGACAGCTATGAGGGAAGCTTTTGCTTACCATACCAGCACACTAGGTAGCATCTCACTATGGTATTCCAGATTGCTGCATGTGTTTGCGGTTCCTTGAGCAGCATCTTGAAGTATTAAACAGCATCTTGAAGTATCCAGTTCTCATCTGAAAAGCAAACTCTGGTTCTGTGGCAAAAGGTGTACTTTATCCACAAACAGCCAAAAGTATTATGATTCTCAAGTTTTTTTTAAAAAAACAAATGCTGAAACAAATGGAAAAACTCAACATGTGGTGTATGATCCTGTAACATGCTGGCAGACTATAACGCTGCACTGGTATACTTATGGCTTCATTGAAGGAGGCAGAGGCAGTTCTATTTCCCCTCCTGCTTACTCTGGGTGTACAACAACCAGATACAGAGAGGGCAGAGGATACAAACCCAGTGCAAGGCTGCCCCTTCATCCATAGGTGCTCAAAACCAGCTGGAATACTCTCAGACAGACCTCCACCCTTAATTGGTAGCCAGGAAAATGGATTTGGGACCACAAGGCCCACCTCGGATGTGATTGTCCTCCAGGTTGGGAGTACAGTTGTCCCTTCATATTTGCGTATTTCATATTCACAGTATTGCATATTTGTGGTTAGTAGCTGCTGTTCAACCAGCTCAAACTCCAAGCCCCTACCGTCCTCCCCTCTCCTCCTGTCCTGGCAACAAAACACTCCAACTTGCTTCCTTACCTTTCACCAAAATATCACTGCCTGTTACTTTAAACCTTGCTGTTTTAAATGGGCCACACTGTTTTGGTGCAAGGTAAGAGAGCAAGCTGGAGTTGTGTTGTTGGCAGGGCAGAGGGAGGGAGAGCTGGTGGAGTGGTGAGTGTGGGTGAGGGGCATGGTTTGCCTGCCTGGGGGTGGCTGTCGCTACCACAGTGGCAGGCATCCGCAGTCCTGTTGGCAGGAGATAAGTCTACAATACTGTAGCATAGTATGTATGTTGCAGGCAGGGCTTAACTTATTTGCTCCCCCCCCCCGCCATTTTTGCAGTGGTGCTCTGCCCCTAATCACAGCAAATAGGAAGGGACAACTGTATATGGAAAATGGTACTGACCACCTTCTTCCACAATGTCAGAAAAACCTCCAGATACCAATGTAACCAGAGGTTATGCCAGGATCTGCCAACAGCAGTACACTGCTCCTGCCCTTCTGAAA
Organism: Gambelia wislizenii; assembly: GCA_030847615.1. NCBI lineage: Eukaryota > Metazoa > Chordata > Lepidosauria > Squamata > Crotaphytidae > Gambelia > Gambelia wislizenii. The sequence goes on from JAUMIR010000001.1 coordinate 205,580,363, forward strand.
TTTTTCCAAGTTATAGTTCAACACATCTCCTTTCTGTAAGGTTATATTTAGTCTCCCAAAACCTTCAACACCCTCTCTTGTATATTGTGATCACCTTCAGGTGAGAAGGTGATCACCTTGCCAGATCAATCACAAGCTGTGAAAATAAAAATGGGCAACCAGGTGGCTTGCTGACTTGAGGAGGAAGAGCAGGATACAAATGTGATAAAACAATTATCATCTCACCAGGCATCCAATTCTTTGCATGCTTCAAAGGCAACAATCTTCACTTCCCTGCATGACTTGAAGGAAAAAAAACTGTGAATGTTTAAATTGTCAAAAATAAAATTTGAATCTCTGGCCACCTGTAAGTATATTTGGGTACTTAACATTCAACACTTCACTTTAATGCTACAGGATCTATAGGACATGGCTGCAAATTGCATTTAAAAAGCACTGGTTTATACAGGGGCAGACACTAGGGTCTCCGTTTTGGCCTCAGACTTGGGAGCTCCAGGTTTTGTCTCCTCTCAGTCATGAAACTCAATAGGTCATACTTGCCCAGTCCCTTTGTCTTAGTGTAACATAACTTGCAGGGCTGTTGTGAGGATAAATTGGGGAGAAGGTATACCCACCCTTAAGTTCATTGGTGGATATAAAACATAGGAGATTATCAGACATAGGGGAATGAACCAAAAAAATTACATTCCCAACCATGTCAGAAGAACGGGAGGAGAACAGAAAGGGCGACCTTACCATATGCCTGCATCCTTCAGCCATTGTGGGGATGAAATGCTGCTGCAGATGAGACTTCCCTTTTCTATTGACAGGGAAAAGCCACCAATAAAAAGGGACGCTTTACTCACAGCTGTGCTGTGCCTTCGAGACTCTTGAGGATGTCGTTGTCTGATAATTTCACCCCTTCTTGTTCTTGTGGTGATCTTTTGACATGTTTTTTGCTGCATCTGATAATCTCCATAAAGTAAATAAAATCCCAGTCATTTCAACCATCCTTGTGGTGTATCTAGAGATGGATTGTGCAAAACAGACAGGAAGGGATACAAAATGTCTTGCTTGTATTTAATCATAGGGTTATATGTTGTGAGCCACCTTGGTTCCCATTCTGGGAGAAAGGTGGCATATAAATCAAATAAATAAAAGAAATACCAACAACTTGTTAGGAGAAACTCAATTAGTTATTGTGGTATGTTTAAAGCAGATGGGTTCAGCTGCATCTTTGGCTTTTGTGATGTTATTGTGCTACATCACAACATTGCTCTCTATTTAATAAGATGAGAGTAAAAATGATTATGCAACTATACCTGGTACTCCTTGGGATCATATTGGCTCAGTAAGTGAGTCATGTAAAAGTTCCACCATGTGCCTATGGTTTGCTAATGGGTTGGGGTTGGGGGAGACCCACATCTGTTCCATGGTTGTATAGGCTATATATTGCTATACATGTGAGTAAGGTGGAGTTGAAATGCTAAGGTCAGTAAGAAATGTAAATGTGTTAAAAAAAAAAAGCAACCTAAAGGAATATTTCACAAGTGGTGCCATTAATGCATTACCTAAAAGATGAGATTCTTGTCAGTCATGACAAGAGGAAAGAAATTGAAGGAAATTATCATGCAGCCAAGGGGGGGGGGAAATCCCACTCCTATTACAAATGGTAGATGCTTTTTGATCTCTGTTTTTGTTTGATTTTACAAGTCGTTGTTCAATCTAATTGCATTTGTTCTAATGATGGAATACAGTGCATCTTCTCATTTCATAATTAATTGCTTCACAGATTAAGTGATGCTAATGAACAGGCGCTGTTGTTATTTTCCAATGAAGTCTATCAAACCAGATCATACAAAGTGGGCCTGTGAATCAATAAGTGCAATACAATACATCATTGTGATTTATTGTTTGTTACTATTTTCTGGACATGGACTATGCATAATCATGTTGAAGCATATAGTGGCAGCATCTCACATATGTATGTAACAAACACTTTTTCTGCTCTTTAGATATTTGAGTTCTTGATATAAGAAGTTATTTGTAGATTCCTCTTCTTGGTGCAGAATATTAATTGCTTGAAAAGTGAGCTGTAATCTGAAATGCCAACATACAAGTTATTTTAATATGCAAATAAAAGGTCTAAGATTTCACTTCAGTTCTTTTCTACAGTAGTGTAAACAGCCTCAGAACTACAGCTAAAATACTGAGCCAGGACCAAAGTTCTGATGCCTTTAGTAGCTTCACTCTGGAAACCTTTATAGATATTCTAAGCCATCTTTTCCCAGCCTTGCATGACAACTCCCATCATCAGCTTCCAACAATTAAAATGCTACAATGACAACTAAAAGCACCACTCACCCCCACCCACCCCCATAAAAATACATTAAACAGTATAAAATTAAAACCACCTAACTAAAATCACATTAAAAAAACAAATACAAACAAGACTAGAAAAAGGCCAGGAGACACAGCTCCTGAGGCTGGGATCTAACCAGGAAAGGCCTGCTGAAAGAGATCCTTCTTTAGTGCTTTTTTAAAGCTACTTAAGCTCGTCATCTGATGGATCTCGTCCAGCAGGCCATTCCATAAATTGGGAGTGATTACCAAAAAGGCCCTCTGGGAGGTTGCAGACAGCCTAGATTTTTGTGGCTGAAGCAAATTCCTTCCAGAGGACCGGAGTGCATGGGGAGGATTGTATGGGAGGAGGTGGTTCCAAAGATAAGTTGGACCCAAGCCATTTAGAACTTTAAAGGTAATAACCAACACCTTATACTGGGCCCAGAAACTGATAGGCAGCCAGTGGAGAGATTTTAATACTGGAGTTATATGGTCTCTCTGAGATGTTTGCGAGACCACTCTGGCTGCCATATTTTGTACCAACTGAAGTTTCCGGACCAAGCACAAGGGTAGCCCCATGTAGAGCACATTGCAGAAATCTAGACGAGAATTTACCAGCACGTGCACAGTCTTGAGGTCCCTTACTTCCAGGAAAGGGTGCAGCTGGCGTATCAGCCAAAGCTGATAATATTTACTTATTTCTCCAAAGCTCATACAAAATTTTTAAAAAAATTAAACTGGCACTTGGAGGAATAACTAGATTTGCAGTAGGAAGGAATCCTTTGTAATTTTGACTGAGGACAAGTATCTTTTTATTGGAAAAGAACATAAGCATATTCATCTAATAAGATGCTGACATTAGCAATGGGGAAATCTGTTCATTTTATTTCCTCCCACATTCAAATTTTGGTAAATTCTGACAAAAAAACCAACATTAAACCAAGAGGCAGTCCATTCCCTAGTTGACCTTCTCCATTCTATCCAATCAAATTAAGCATTGATTGTTCAAGGGCTCAGAGGGGGATCTCTTGTGTGAAGAAAGACTCTGTGGCCTTGTCCAGATGAGTTATTTACCTTCTTGCCCCCATCTTAGAGCCAGCAGTCCTAACAATGTAGCATTTTTCCCCATTTCCCCACAGGTTGTCCTCACGATGCCCAGGGCAAAGAAGAGGGGGACAGGGTAAGATGGGGTAAAGACCATAGAATCATTATATAAAAATACCTGTTGAATACTGCCAGATTTGCAGTGAAAGCAGCTAAACTCAGGTTAGATTTTGAGGATAATGGTCCAGGTGGGAACTATACACACACACACACACACACACACACACACATATATATATATATATATACTGGTTTGAATGGATTATGTAACACTAAGCCATGATTAATATTAAACACTTTTGTAATCTTTGTATTAAATGTTCATCACTATATATGCATATATATATTATACAGCCAACAGTGATTCTAAAAGTGTTGATAAGGTTTTAATAATCTTTGTAAGATTGTAATTTGATGGCTATAACCTGTATATGGTTGTCATGAATAAAATTGTCATATAAAAATACCCACGAAATATGTTCCAGCCAAAAAAAGTATCAGGTCCCACGTGAGCACAGGAGTCCATACTGCCATGCCGGCCTGTCACTGCAGCTGCCATCCACATCACATTCTCTGAAGCCTGGAAGCAGGCCTGAAGCATGTGGCCAAGGCTGGTCACATGAAGGGGGTCTTGGTCACATGATGTGGACTGGCTTCCTGGCTTCAGGGAATGTGACACAGACAGAAGTGGCAGTGGCTGCAGCAACCAACCAGTGTGGCAGTCTGGACTCCATCCCATTTTGTTCAGGTTACAGGAAAGGAATGGGCCAGGTCCATGGCCAGAATGCACCAGTGGGAAGCTGGTGTATTCTGGCCCAAGTAGATGAGCTCTAAGACTTTATAACTGTCTGAGGTTTAAGAACTTAGGGGAGAGCTTTCTGTTGGTCTTCCACCATCACAGGCATGATTGGTGAGGACACAGGAGAAAGCCTTCTTGGTGGCTGCTCCCAGGCTATGAAGCTCCCTTCTATGGGAAACTACGGCCAAATCCACACTACACAAATAATCCAGTTTGAAACTGAAGCACTGTAGCTCCGTCCTATTGAATCCTGGGGTTTGTAGTTATGCAAGATCTTTAGCCTTCTCTGGCAAAGTATGCTAGTGCCTTACCAAACTCTCTCTCTCTCTCTGGCTTTTCTTCGCAAACGAAGATTCAGGAAGGACTCATCCCGTGCTTTCTGCAAGCGCGCTGATGACTAAAAAGGCCAATCCGAGATAGACAAGTCCAGTTGCAGAAAGCACAGCAGAAGGTTTCATTGAGTGATGTTTCCAGGTTGTGATTTTTTCTGCATTGTCGTTTCTCTTCAAGACTTGTTTGGCGTGAGTTCTCAAATAAGGCTGCAGCATTGTGGATAGTGCGTCTCCATGCCTCCCGATGTGAGGCCAGGGCAGACCATTGTTGGTGATCAATTTGGCCGAGCCTGAGGTGTTGTTTCAGGGAGTCCTTGTATCACTTTTTTGGAGCGCCCCTCTTACGCTGACCTGTGGTGAGTTCACCGTAGAGTACTATTTTTCGGAGGTGATGGTCCTCCATCCTAGAAACATGCCCTGCCCAGCGCAGCTGCGTTCTCAATATCATGGCCTCAATGCTGGTGATCCCTGCTTGCTCAAGGACAGCAACATTCATCACATAGTCACTCCAGTGTATATTTAGGATTGTGCGTAAACAGTGCTGATGGAAGCGTTCAAGGAGTCGTAAATGGTGGCAATAGGTGACCCATGTTTCAGACCCATAAATGAGAATAGACAGTACAATGGCTCTATACACCCTGATTTTTGTGTTTCGCCTCAGGTGTTTATTACTCCAGACTCTTTTGTAAAGTCTTCCAAATGCACTATGTGCCTTTGCTAATCTGTGATCGATCTCTTTGTCACTTTTGGCATCTGAAGAGATGATGCCTCCCAGGTAGGTGAACTGCTGAATGGACTTAAGCACAGAGTTGCCGAAGGCAATGTGGGGATGATGGTGTTCATCCTGTGGTGCAGGCTGGTAAAGAACTTCCGTTTTCTTCAGGTTGACTTCCAGCCCAAACAGCTCTGCAGCTGTTGTGAAGCAGGATGTTAGGCGCTGCAGAGCTGTTTCTCTGTGGGCAACAAGGGCAGCATCATCAGCGAAGAGCAGCTCACGGACTAGACATCAATACTGGAAGCCAAGTGGAGAGCATCTGGATAAAAATTAAAGGGGAGGGAAACAACAGGGATATTATTGTGGGACTCTACTACAGACCCCCAAATGCCTTTCTAGAACAGATGAACACACATGCAGAAAGGAGAGATGTAGTAGTGATGGGTGACTTCAACTATCCTGGACAACTATCACCATGGACACTGAGGGGACTACAGCAGTCACTTGCAACACTTGTGCGATGTTTGTCTTCTTGTCTACAGATGTGGAGAACGTCACATGCACCAAGTGCAAGCTGGTAGCCCTCTTGGAGGAGAAAGTCCAGCAGCTGGAGACACGGGTAGCTGCACTTCAACAGATTCACGAGCAAGAGGTTTTCCTGGACAGAACATAACGAACAGTCTTGGATGGGGACCGCACAGAGGAAGTGGCTGTGGAGGAGAGGGTCACTTCACAGACACAGGAAGTAGACAGCTGGAGGAATGTCACACGCAGAACAAGAAAATCCAGGGATTCTTCGAGCAGCTTGCAGCTACAGAATCGATTCGAAGCCCTTTCCCTTATCAAGGAAATGAGGAAGAACAGCATGGACAGACTTCAGGTGTAGAGCAGGGGACCTTGAGAGGACCACCGCAAGGAACAGCAGCTGCGAAGCCTCGGCGGAGGCATGTGGTGGTGGTGGGGGACTCCTTGCTGCGGGGTACAGAAGCAGTGGTATGTGGGCCTGACAAGATGACTCAGGAGGTGTGTTGTCTCCCTGGGGCAAAGATCTGTGATGTGACCGAGAGGCTGACAAGACTTGTCAATTCTACGGATCATTACCCCTTCCTTTTGGTCCATGTGGGAACCAATGATACTGCAAGGCACAGCTTTCCCAAGATCAGAAGAGATTATGAGGCCCTGGGGAGGAAGCTGAAAGAAATGGACGCACAGGTTGTCATCTCGTCTCTTCTGCCAGTTGAAGGGCATGGTCCAATAAGGGAGAGGAAAATAGCCGACATAAACAACTGGCTCCGTAGACGGTGTTGCCGAGAACAAATTGGATTCTTGGATCATCGACTGTGCTTCCATGCGGGGGGACTTCTGGCAAGAGATGGGGTGCATCTTACGACAGTTGGAAGAAACATTTTTGCCAACAGTCTCAATAATTTGATCAGGAGGGCTTTAAACTGAGTCAGCTGGGGGAGGGAGACAGTATTCTGGAAGGCAAAAGAGCTGGAGAAAATAGTCAAACGGTTATAGAGGGAACAAGACAAACAGCGCAAGGACCCAACAGTGGGAGGCAAAAAAATTTGCACAGGGAGCAAGTAAAGGGAACACATGGTCTTAGATGTCTCTACACTAATGCACAGAGGATGGGAAATAAGCAAGATGAACTTGAACTCCTTGCACTACAAAACAAATATGATATAATAGGCATTACTGAAACCTGGTGGGATGAGTCTCATGATTGGAATGTAGGAATAGAGGGGTATAACCTTTATAGGAGAAACAGGCCAAACAGGAAAGGAGGAGGAATAGCATTATATGTCAGGGATATTTACACCAGTGAAGTGATCCATGACATCAATACTGGAAGCCAGGTGGAGAGCATCTGGATAAAAATTAAAGGGGAGGGAAACAACAGGGATATTATTGTGGGACTCTACTACTGACCTCCAAGTCATACGGAGTAATTGGATGATGCCTTTCTAGAACAGATGACCACACATGCAGAAAGGAGAGATGTAGTAGTGATGGGTGACTTCAACTATCCTGATATTTGCTGGCAATCTAACTCAGCCAACACTTCAAGGTCTAGCAAATTCCTTACATGCTTGGAAGACAATTTCATGGTCCAAAAGGTGGAAGAGGCAACAAGGGGGTCAGCTATTTTAGATCTGATCCTAACCAACAGAGATGACCTGGTTAATGGGGTGCAAGTGGTGGGATCCTTAGGTGAGAGTGATCATGTTCTCCTGGAGTTTGTTATACAATGGAAAGGAGAAGCCAGGCATAGTCAGACACGCATTCTTGACTTTAGGAGAGCTGATTTCAATAAACTCAGGGAAATACTGGGGGTGATCCCATGGTCAGGAATACTAAAAGAGAAGAGACCTCAAGACGGATGGGACTTTCTCAAAAGGGAGATACTGAAGGCACAATTTCAAACAGTACCATTGAGGAAGAAAAATGGGAGGTGTCTCAAGAAACCAGGATGGATGACTAAAGAACTTTCAATGGAGCTAAGTTTTAAACGGAACATGTATAGGAAATGGAAAAGGGGGGAAATCACCAAAAAAGAATTCAAACAGATAGCGAACACGTGTAGGAGTAAAGTCAGAAAAGCTAAAGCGCAGAATGAGCACAGGCTTGCTAGGGAGGTTAAGAACAATAAAAAGGGGTTTTTGGGGTATGTCCGCAGCAAAAGGAGGAAGAAGGAAATGATAGGGCCACTACGTGGAGAAGATGGCAAAATGCTAACAGGGGACAGAGAAAAGGCAGAATTACTCAAAACCTTCTTTGCCTCAGTGTTTTCAGAAAAGGAAAAGGAGGACCAACCTGAGGAGAATGGAACAGAGGACACAATAGGGGAAATCCAGCTCAAAATAAGTAAAGAGGTAGTACAGGAATACCTTCTAACTCTAAATGAATTTAAATCTCCAGGACCAGATGAACTACATCCAAGAGTATTAAAAGAGCTGGCAAATGTCATCTCAGAGCCATTGGCAATCATCTTTGAGAACTCCTGGAGAACAGGAGAAGTCCCAGCAGACTGGAGGAGGGCAAACGTTGTACCCATTTTTGAAAAGGGGGAAAAAGAGGATCCCAACAATATCGTCCAGTTAGTCTGACATCAATACTAGGGAAGATTCTAGAGCAGATCATTAAACAGAGAGTCGGTGAACATTTAGAAAGCAATGCCATAATCACAAAGAGTCCACATGGGTTTCAGAGAAACAAGTCATGCCAGACTAACCTGATATCTTTTTTTGATAAAATTACCAGCTTGGCAGATGAAGGGAACGCTCTGGATATCGCACACCTTGATTTCAGTAAGGCCTTTGACAAGGTTCCCCATGACATTCTTGCAAACAAGCTTGTAAAATGTGGGCTAGACAAGTTAACTGTTCAATGGATTTATAATTGGTTGACCGGTCGAACCCAAAGAGTGCTCAGCAGTGGCTCCTCTTCGTCTTGGAAAGATGTGACCAGTGGGGTGCCACAAGGTTCTGTCCTGGGTCCAGTGCTATTCAACATCTTTATCAATGACTTGGATGAGGGAATTAGGGGCATACTTATCAAATTTGCAGATGACACCAAATTAGGAGGAGTAGCTAATACCCTAGAGGACAGGATCAAAATTCAGAATGACCTGGATAGACTGGAGAGCTGGGCCAAAGCTAACAAAATGAAATTCAATACGGAGAAATGTAAAGTACTGCATTTAGGGCGGAAAAATGAAATGCATAAATATAGGATGGGAGAGACCTGGCTGCATGAGACTAAGTGCGAAGGGGATCTAGGAGTCCTAGTAGACCACAAGTTGAACATGAGCCAACAGTGTGATGCGGCAGCTAAAAAGGCCAATGCGATTTTGGGATGTATCAATAGAAGTATAGTGTCTAGATCAAGGGAAGTAATAGTGCCACTCTATTCTGCCTTGGTCAGACCTCACTTAGAATACTGTGTCCAGTTCTGGGCACCACAATTCAAAAAGGATATTGACAAATTGGAGCGTGTCCAGAGAAGGGCAACTAAAATGGTGAAAGGTCTGGAAACGATGCCTTATGAGGAGAGACTTAGGGAGCTGGGTATGTTTAGCCTGGAAAAAAGACGGTTAAGAGGCGATATGATAGCCCTGTTTAAGTATTTGAAGGGATGTCACGCTGAGGATGGAGCAGGCTTGTTTTCTGCTGCTCCAGAGACTGGAACACGGAGCAATGGGTGCAAGCTCCAGGAACAGAGATTCCACCTCAACATGAGGAGGAACTTTTTGACAGTAAGAGCTGTTCGGCAGTGGAACACAGTCCCTCGGAGTGTGGTGGGTCTTCTTCCTTGGAGGTCTTTAAACAGAGGCTGGATGGCCATCTGTCGGGGATGCTTTGATCAAGATTTCCTGCATGGCAGGGGGGTTGAACTGGATGGCCCTTGTGGTCTCTTCCAACTCTGCAATTCTATGATTCTATGATTCTAGATAGTTTACAGTCATTGGAGATTTTCAGACCTGCCAAAATGCATGTCTGCCGCGCGAGCAGCCTCCCGAAACTGCTGCGCGGCAAGGGTCTACTTCGGACGACGCTGTGCCTCTCGCGAAACCGTCCGTGTCACTTCCGTGAAGCTTGGGACGGCTCGGCGCCATATTTCAATCACGGGCAGCCTCCGTGATTGAAATATGGCGCAGAGCCGTCCCAAGCTTCACGGAAGTGACACGGACGGTTTCGCGAGAGGCACAGCGTCGTCCGAAGTAGACCCTTGCCGTGCAGCAGTTTCGGGAGGCTGCTCACGCGGCAAACCGGGATTTTGCAGGTCTGAAAATCTCCTTAGTGCGAGCCCTCAGACAGCGTAAGTTAAACAAGCTACCATCAGTACGGTAATGTATATAGATGCCTTCGTCTTCTTTGAGCTCTGCCGTAGCCCTTTGGAGCATCATGCTGAAAAAGATTGTAAATAAAGTTGGCGCAAGAACACAACCTTGCTTCACTCCATTAGTTATTAGAAACGTCTCCGAAAGAACATCGCCATATCTGACTTTACCGCGCTGGCCCTCGTGTTGCAAGATAATCATTTTAAGGAATTTGGGGGGACATCCTAGTCTTTCCAGGATCTGCCACAGACCTTTCCTACTCACAGTGTCGAAGGCTTTGGTGAGGTCGACAAATGTTACATAGAGACCCTTATTCTGCTCTCTACATTTCTCTTGCAGTTGTCTAACAGCAAATACCATATTTGTAGTACTCCTATTGGCTTTCAGGAAGTACACATTGGCTTTCAGGAAGAAGTTCTTCTGCAATGGTAGGAACTAGTCTGTTCAGGAGTATCCTTGCAAGGATTTTTCCAGCAATAGAGAGCAGTGTTATGCCTCGATAGTTTGAGCAATCGGATTTTGCTCCTTTTTTCTTGTACAAGGTGATGATGACTGCATCTCGGAGATCTGATGGCAGTTCCCCCTTTTCCCAGCAATTCAGAAGGAGTTCGTGGAATTTATCATGGAGTACATGACCTCCATGTTTCCAAATTTCAGGTGGGATTCCATCAATCTCAGCTGCCTTGCCGTTTTTCAGCTGCTGTATGGCCTTAAGAGTCTCTTCCAAAGTGTTGAGCTATGTCCAATTCATTTTTTCATCGGTTTTTGTATCATATGTTGGATAGCTGAGCCTTCGACTACTCGGTTGGCACTAAAGAGACTTTGAAAGTGTTCAGCCCATCGATTCAGGATGGAGGCTTTATCAGTAATTAATGTTTGACCATCTGTACTGTATAAGGAGCTTTGGATCTGATAAGTAGGTCCAAACACTGCTTTAAGAGCTTCATAAATCCTCTAGAATCCCCCAGATCTGCACAGCATTGTGTCTTTTCTGCTATATTGATCCACCACTTGTTCTGCATGTCTCAGAGTTTTTGTTGAAGTTTACTACATGTGAGACGGAAAGCTGCTTTTCTTATATGGCAAGTTGGCTGGGCGAGGTATGCCTGGTGAGCAGTTCTCTTCTTTGCCAACAGCTCCAGGATCTCTTGGTTGTTTTCATCAAACCAGTCTTGATTTTTCTTGTGGGAGAACCTGAGGGATTCTTCTGCAGACTGGAGGATACTGTTTTTGATATGTTGCCAAAGCACTGTAGGAGAAGGATCTATAGGATGGTCTTCATGTTTTGTTTGCAGTTGGAAGTTGTCTCTCATGGTAGGTTGTTGAAGATTGTTGACTTGGAGTCTCTTCTTTAACATGCCACCACTCTTAGGTCTGAACTTAAGATGAAGATTTAGTTTACATCTGACGAGGCAATGATCTCTCTGGCATTCTGCACTGGGCATCACTCGAGTATGGCGGACATCACGAATGTTTCTCTGGCAGACTAGAACATAATCAATGAGGTGCCAATGTTTGGATCAGGGATGCATCCAGGTTGTCTTCAAGCTATCTTTCTGCTAAAAGATAGTGTTTGTAATAGTCAGCTGTTGTTCTGCACAGAACTCTAGCAAGAGGCGTCCGTTATCATTGCAATTTCCAAAACCATGCTTGCCTAAGACATCTTTCCAGGCTTCAGAGTTCTTTCCTACTCTGGCATTGAAGTCACCAAACTACACATTCCAGAATTCTGTAAGAAGAAGTCATGGCAAATAATCCAGTTTAGAAATGGATTATTTGTGTTGTATGGATTTGACGTAGGTTGGCCGCTTCTCACCTTACTCAGGCCTTTGGTTGTTGACTGTCTCTTGCAGAAGGTCTTTTAATTGGGATGTATTGTATTGTATTTTTATTATTAGATGTATTGGCCTTTTAAAACTAAATTAATGTATTTAATGTGATTATGTGTTTAATCGGTTTTGGTTTTACTTTTTTCTTAACCCTTTTTGTAACTGCATTTGGTTTTAATTCAGATTACAGGTGCCCTTGGTCCCATTTTGGGAGAAAGGTGGGATATTAATTCATTAACATAACACACCAAAAATGCACCACTAGAAGCAAATTCAGCTATGGCCAAGTAGGTGCCAGAACATTCCCTAAAGATTGTGTCACTTTCAAGCCAAAGATAAAAACTGAATTTTTAAATGACCTATTTAACACTGAGGTGACCCCAGTGCTTGATGAATCTTTAAAAGCAACAGGTAAACAGCATGCCATGCCTAAGTCGAGAGGATGAGATGCTGTGTGCATTGTGCTGTCAAGAAAAAAGCACACCACTACCAGTGGTGGTCCCTTTTTCATTCTGATAACACCAGCAAGAATAGATAAATCACATTCAGCATAAGATTTTTTAAAATTAGACTTAATAAGAAGGTACTATGAGATGCTAGCAGGAAGAGACCAAATAGATTTTTGACAGAATGCTTCCTTAAAAGCCTTGCTCTGTGCAGTGCCTATTATCAACAGGAAAGATGAGTAAGTATAATCTTATCCCATTTAAAATCCCTGTTGATCTTCATGCATTAAAGACTACTATTAGGAGGCAAAATCGCTACTCTTTTTCTGCATTAAAATTATTTGTAATCATTATTGCAGTACTTCCTTTAATTTGAAGCAAAGATAGATATATGCAGAGCCATTTTCTTTTCCCTTTCACATTGCAGGGCCCCAATGTTTTCCTCTGTCTACCATAATGTTGCCTAAATAGCTTCTTCTGTTTTTTCTGTGTGTCTAAATTTTGCAAATGGTGGATTTATGAGTCTTCATGATGATCTTCAGTGATTTTTGAGTACACTTGAATGTACTCTTAAATGCAGGGAGACTGTACAGCTGCAGTCTTGGGTCCTTAATACAGGCATACTTCATTTTAACAAAGGTTCTGACAAAAAAAAAAAACCTCCTTCTTTTACTGAGGTGCTGTCTAGATGATGAAAAAACTGTGGAATACCTTTTGTCTTGATGAGATCCCATGGCGATTCACTGCATTAGAAAGGAGGGGGCCTCAAAACTCCACGTACTCCATGATAACAGCCTTCACTGTTTCTTGCAAAGTTTTTCAAAAACTATGCAGAAATGCACATTCTCAACCATTTGAACAACTCATTCGAATTGGGGCACATTCCAGAAGTTGAAATGGGATTGGTCGGAGATGCGCGGGGGTGGGCTTGCTGGCAACAAAGTGACAGGAGCTGCCATTGTTGATTTTCACAGAATCAATTGTGTGTGATTTTTGAGTGGTAAAGCAATTTTTTTTTAAAGCAGAAGATCATTCTTCTGTGCCTTGGATTTAATGAGGGGGGAAATGTGCAATGGTGGGAACATTTGGAGAATAATAATGTGAGTAATTCACTTGCAGCCACCATCTTTATTCACGTGCATGCTCTGTGTGAATTTCAAACATGGATAGCTGCCCATACCAGTGATCTTGAGAGAAAATCGTGAAGACAAATGAACGCTGCTGTGATGGTGACTTAATGCACAATTATCCACTGTTAATTTTCCATATAGCTGACCCCCAAGTTTTAATACTGAGCACAACACAGCCCATACTTTCGTTGTCTTCTGTCTAGCTGGAAGGGGTGTTTTGTTTTGTTTTGTTTTGTTTTGTTTTGTTTTGTTTCCAGCATTGGCACTGGGATGATAATGAAGGTCAGCTGAAGAAAATTAGACTTCCAGTGTTGGATTGCAGCAGTGTATCTGCAATAAACAATGCAATAAACCTTAACCTGAAAAAGAAAGGGATTCTACTCTTGGTGATTCCACTGTAGCTGTGTGTGCTCGACGTATTACAGGCAAGATAAACAGCTGCTTCCAGAATCTCGTCCTGAGCATGTGTGAAGAACAAAACAAAAAGAAAAGGAGAAAGCAGATTAGCTCTGCTGGCATGCTGAAAAAAAACAGAGATCTACAAGTTTCGCCACCAAAATGGAAATCATTTTGTGACATATGCTGGGGTTTCCTTTGCTTCTGTTCTGCTAACACACAGTGCCTGGAGAATGAGAATCCTATATCATACCCTCCCAATTAATCCTCTGTCATCTTTTTTTTTTTCAGCTACGTTTAAAATATCCCAGTTTCTCTATGCTCCTCTCACTTTCCCCCTTTGTCCTGAGTTTAATTCAACTGAGTATTCGAAGTACAAAAATAGTTTGTCCTCCATCAGGCAAGTGAGGAGGAGAGGAGGGAAAGGGAGGGAAGAGAGTAGCATCTTGTCCTTCCCAGTAGGCTCACACAAAAGCAAACTGTTGCAGCCTCTCCTAGCTTATCTGTTCTTCCTCACTAATAACTTTTGCCATCTTGTCCATATTCTGATGTTGCTTGGCCATGTGTGCCCTAGTTGTTATCCGTGAAATGTTGAAGGGTATGTTATATTGTAAATTTCATCTGTGTTGTAAATTTATCTTCTATATTTAATCAAAGATTTCAGAACTCACCTCTCTAACATGCATATGTTTATATTCACATTGTAAACATTGTCTTACTTAATATATTGGATGGGCTAGGGATGCAATGCACATGGCAGGGGAATGGACCATTGTGCATATAAAGGCCTCTGTATAGAAAGCTTGCTTTACATGTCTCTTCCCATGCTCCTCCCAACCACTAAGCAAGCATCCCATGCAGAGGCCTTTATATATAGAAATGTCTTTCATTGCACAGTCCTGATTAGGGTTGCCAGTTGAGGATCATCCCAGGCCTGAGGTTTCCAAAACCTGAGACCTAGGGATGCCCCCTGGTGATAGCATTAAGCATTGTGTTGTTGTTGTTATTGGTGGTGGTGGTGGTAGTAGTAGTAGTACGGTAGTAGTATACTTATTTATAACCTACTTTTTTCCCAATGCTGGAACCCAAAATGGCTCACACTTTAAAAAAATGCACAATTAAAACATACCAAAAAGTATACATTAAAACAGGATTAAACTAATTACATTATTAAAACAATATCAAAAGAATAACATATACTGATATTTAAAAGAATAAAATATATTGACTACCAACCACTGTTGGTTATAGTTTGTAATTCAAATACACACACACACACAAGCACACAAAACATATTCCTATTTGGAAATTAAGATAAAAATCTTAAGGTGAAATGAGAGGCTCATTCCTTCTCAGCTACTTAGGGAGATGGGATTACAGCTCCCAGTATCTTCCAGACAAGCTGAGCTCTGAAGCAATCCACTGGCCTCTATGTTATGGAGGTTCAGTTGCCCACCATCACCCCCACTTTCTTTCTGCTTGCAGGCAAAAATCTTTTTACTTAGGCAAGCCTTTGATTGTTAACTTGTTGCAGCAGAAGTAATTTTTAATGGGAGGGAGGTATACTTTTTATTTATTTTTTCATTATATTTTAAATGTTTTTAAACTTTTTCAATAAAGAATTGTTGTTTAGTTTTTTTTAAAGTTAGTACTAATAATTGTTAGCTGTACTTTAACTTCTTGTAAGCAGCTCTAGGTCCTGTGCTGGGAGAGAGGCGAGATAAATAAAATAAAAATAAAAAATGGCTGGCATTCTATCCAGGATTTACAGTGTTGTAACTAGACTTACAACCTTGTAAATTTTACTATTCATATTTATAGTCATGGCACCATTGCTATGATCGCAAATGCTCCGTAAAACCAACCAAGGGGGTTCTCTGGCACTGGCAAGTAGCGTGCTGAAGGATGACGCAGCCAGACCCCTTCCACCAGCAGGCCATGGTGCAATGAACAACTGTGACAGGACCCCACACAGATCCCTCCAGCAGCTCATCATACTGGAACTTACTGAGGAGATGGGACTGCATGCATCATCTTGCAGCACCCTGCTTGCCAGTGCCACAGAACTCCTTCAGTTCGTGTGGCTGCCTGGTGGTTTTTAGGGGGCTGAACAGGGACACAGATCATAGCTGTGTCATTATAGCTATGCCTGCCATGCACAATCTACAGTTCACATAATACTTGCCCATGGGCCTGCTGATAAGGGTTGTACTCCAAAACGACTGCAGTGACAACTGATGAAGTGGCCAGGAAGGTTGCTGGAATAGTTTTCTCACCTGCTATTACATGTTACTGCCTGGTGCAGGGGGCAGAAAAATCCCCAAAGAATGCCTCAGAAGCCCCAGCCAGTTCCATTACTTTAGATCTGCACAGAATTTGGCAGGATGTTATTAGTATGTGCGTGCACACTGAGAGAGAGAGAGAGAGATTATATATATTTAAATGTACATTTTTCTCTTTCCAGTATTTCAGGGCAGAGTGGGTGTGCTGCTCCATGCCCATTATTAATGAGCTTAATCCTATAATTACTCTAGCTACATGCAGAGCTCTGAGAACTTGAGAGAACTTATCTTGGCGAGCAAGCTCATACAAAAGAATTGACTTTCCAGAATGAGCAACTTCTAAGCCCAGTGAGGTACACAATGCTGGAGAGCTGAAAGGAAAGGCAGGGTGGGGAGTGTAAAGAAGGGAACATTGCAACTAGAAAGGGAGATGGGATGGGGAAGGCTGGAAACAGGCCCAGAAAAGGAGAACAATATTCCTTCTAAGAGTGAAATCCCTGCAATTTTGTTCCTTTTCAGCATCCTCTAATGATGTCTGTACATATCTACTGTAATCCATTCAATGCATCTTCCATCAAACAAACACTGTAATTCACTCTGTGGTCTATTCTACAGGGCCTCCATAATTTCTTTTTCCTTGTTGGCAAACAATGCATGTTCTGCTCAGCTTTTGGATAATAAACAGAAAATGTGAGGAGAGAATGTATGTCACATTGAAGCATATGTATCCCCTACATTTTCTACATAACATTTTCTTTTTCTTTTCTTTTTACTCCCTGCTCTGTGCTGAATACTGTTTCTTACCTGTCCTGCCTTGAGGTTTCACTTGATTGTAAAGCCACAGAGAGGCTTCAGTTTGTTTGTTTCTGCAGTTTTGCAGTCGAAGAAACCCAAACAGATCCTCTGGCACGTTAAAGAATTGTATTTCAGTGCACTGAATCTCTCCTTGAAGTATATCTGTTCCTCCACAATAGTCACTTTGAGGTTGGTGAGAGGTTGTCCTGGGAGACTGAGGGGTGTTCTGACAATGACCTCCACCAACTACCATGCTATATTGCTTTTAGTATTTGCAAAGGCAGGTTATTTGGGAGAAACTCCATACTCCAACACATGAATCTTCTGTGTTTGTTTGTGTCTGTGTCAATTGTATGCTGTTATGTGCTTCCAATGAATTCTGATTTATGGCAACCTTATCCCAGAATTTTCCCAGCTGGATTTATTCAGAGGAGGTTTGCCCTTGCTTTCCTCTTAGGCTGAGAGTGTGTGATACAGTCATCTAGAAGTTTTCAATGACTGAGCAAATTTTAAAAAACTGGTTTGGAAGTGTTCATGTGTACCTGCAAAAGCCATTCCTCCTGGGTTTCTGTGGTGACAGACTTTTGAAATCCACACTCAGAATGATTTGTGATGAATTTCTTCAGCACCCCAGTGCCTTCTTTCCCATTAAGCACTATAGCAGATTCCACAAAATGTGTTCTGATTATTGTAGTGCATAACAACATAGTCTCTGTCACTGAAAGGAAGAGTAATATCAATCTAAGTTCATTACTAGATGTCAGGATTTATTTTTATTATTTATTTTATTTATTTATTTATTTATTTATTTATTTATACCCCGCTCTTCAGCCACAAGGCTATCAGAGCGTCTTACAAATTGTTTTAAGCAATAACTATTTACACATCTACACTTCATTAAACAGTTTCCAATGTGTGTTAGCTAATTGCCCCCACAAGCTGGGTACTCAATTTACCGACCTACGAAAGGATGGAAGGCTGAGTGAACCTTGGAGCCGGCTGGAATCGAACGTGCGACGTGGTGGCTTGCAGTACTGGCATTTAACCACTGCAGTCCTGGATGTGGCCTTTTCCTGCCAAGTTCAGTTCTTTTGTATCACTTTGTGGCTAATTATGTTTGCATTCTTTTGTACTTGCTAATGAGTATGTAGTCTAACTTGGAAAAGGGAGTATGTGCCCTATGTTTGTAATGGTTTGATAAAGCCAGCACCTGGTCTCAGTTATGGGAAAAGTAGGCTGAGCCTGGGTCCAGTGGGAACAGCATGTGGGGATGATAGATAATCAATGACTGTATAGCCCACCAGATTTTGTAGACTGTCAAACACTTTTAGTATATTGCTTTTTAGTTAGTTTTCATTCTGAGCAATGAATGTGTAGGGTTAGCTCTTTGGATTACTGTCATAATAAAGTTTTCTGTTTTTAACTCTGAAACTGCTGGTCACTGAGCCTGAAGACGCCTGTACGTGACACTATCTTAGGATGTGGTTGCTTAGTCTTCCCTTTTAATATATATCCATACAAAATAAACCATTTCCAATAATCATAGAATGATAGATGGGCAAAGAAGATTTATAAACATCTGCAAAAAACAAAACAAAACTCCAAACAACCCTGTACAATTCAACCTTTGGGATTGCTTTAGAAGGTCATTTGTTAATACATAATAGTGTCCATATTTTAGAGGGTGAATAGTCCCACATGTTTCCTTTCATCTTAGGGTTTGTTTTAAAAGAGAGAAAAAATCCTGTAGCACCTTTGATATTGGCTGAGAAAAAGATATTTCTAGTAGGTATAAGTGTTTGTGGGCTCCACTCTTTTTCATCAGACCATGCACCTGATAAACTGGCCTGGAAGCCACAAAAACATATGCTAGAAATTTCTTTTTCTGTCTAAATGTTTAGATAGAGTATTCCTTTATAACTTTTTATGACGAAACAAACTAACATGATCATGTCTCTGAATACTACTGAGAGTCTGTATTTTTGCTGTGCATTTCTAACAAATGGGTTACTCCATAGATTGCTGTGTGAGAAGGCCATTCACTACCAAGATTTGTCATTGTGATTTATGAAGCTAGTAAAGGGATACCAATTTATGTTAGGAAACATATTTAGGGATAGCCATACTGGTCAGACAGCAAAACAAAACAAAATCCAAACCCCATGAAAGAGTGATACATTCATTAGACAACCCGAATGCACAAAACACATCATGCAAGCTTTCGAAGGTCGTCTGACTTCTTCATTAGGCAAAAGATGTTTAAAATCATACAGGAGAAGAAAAATGATGGTATTGGAGTCATAGGCCTACATTTTGTTTCAGATGTTGTTTTTGTTCTGGTATAGTTGGTTTTGTGCATTTCAGTTTTGTGCATTTTGGTTGGCCAATCAATTTACTGTTTTTGTTGTGTCAGTTTTCCTGATAGTGTTGTGTCCGTCACAGTTGATTCTTACTTCAATACTGGTGATAGAATTGTACTTACCACCACATCTGAGGAAAGCTAACTGGTGTAAGGGATCAAAACACATCCTGTGCTATATGGAGCTCCGTCCTCTCAGAGATGGCAACAGTAGGGAGGACAGAGGAGCACAGAGGGAACAGACAGGGCACTGCCACTCTTCCCTAAACCTCCTACCTGAGTTGTTTGCCTCCTTCTGCCTTATGATTAGGCTGGCATCATCTTCTGATAAGAGTTTCCTACATGAACAGTCCTACAGGATAGAAAATCATCAAAAGAACAAACCCATTGTCAAAGGCCTTCCACAAATGGTGGGGGAGACACACCCTTGCTTAGATCATGAGTCACCAATAGGTTCTGCTTGAGTGATCTCTGTTGTGAATGGCAGAAGCAGTGTCCCTGTCACAATTCCCCCTTGTGCCAGAGATCACTTGTGCAAGGTGGTAGGAATAGCAGCCAGCTGCTTCCCAAGTGACAAGGAAATGGGCCCCTGTCTATCATAGCGTCTGCTTCTGTGTCAGTGGGAATTGGGTAAATTTCACAGTCCCTAAATTAGGGGCTACATAGGGATCATGAATAGACAACAGTTGTGCATGTGTAACTCCAGGTTCCACACTCCTAACTTCCCAGCAGGATTCCAGCCCTTGCCACAACTTAATCATTCACAGTCTTTTCCTCTGGCTTTTCTTCGCAAACGAAGATTCAGGAAGGACTCATCCCGCGCTTTCTGCAAGCGCGCTGATGACTAAAAAGGCCAATCTGAGATAAACAAGTCCGGTTGCAAAAAGCACAGCAGAAGGTCTCCTTGGGTGATGTTTTTGGGTTGTGATTATTTCTGCGTTGTCGTTTCTCTTCAAGACTTGTTCGTCGTGAGTTCTCAAATAAGGCTGCAGCATTGTGGATAGTGCGTCTCCATGCCTCCCGATGTGAGGCCAGGGCGGACCACTGTTGGTGATCAATTTGGCCAAGCCTGAGATGTTGTTTCAGGGAGTCTTTGTATTGCTTTTTTGGAGCGCCCCTCTTACGCTGACCCGTGGCGAGTTCACCGTAGAGTAGTATTTTTGGGAGGCGATGGTCCTCCATCCTAGAAACGTGCCCTGCCCAGCGCAGCTGTGTTCTCAATATCATGGCCTCAATGCTGGTGATCCCTCCTTGCTCAAGGACAGCAACATTCGTCACATAGTCAGTCCAGTGTATATTTAGGATTGTGCGTAGACAGCGCTGATGAAAGCGCTCGAGGAGTCGTAGGTGGTGGCGATAGGTGACCCATGTTTCAGATCCATAAAGGAGGATAGACAGTACTATGGCTCTATACACACTGATTTTTGTGCTTTGCCTCAGGTGTTTATTGCTCCAGGCTCTTTTGTGAAGTCTTCCAAATGCACTATATGCCTTTGCTAATCTGTGATCGATCTCTTTCTCAATCTTGGCATCTGAGGAGATGATGCTTCCCAGGTAGGTGAACTGCTGAAAGGACTTGAGCACAGATTTGCCGACGGCAATGTGGGGATGGTGGTGTTCGTCCTGTGGTGCAGGCTGGTAAAGAACTTCTGTTTTCTTCAGGTTGACTTCTAGCCCAAACAGCTCTGCAGCTGTTGCAAAGCAGGATGTTAGGCGCTGCAGAGCTGCTTCTGTGTGGGCAACAAGGGCAGCATCATCAGCGAAGAGCAGCTCACGGACTAGATAGTTTAGAGTCTTAGTGTGAGCCCTCAGACGGCTTAAGTTAAACAAGCTACCATCAGTACGGTAGCGTATATAGATGCCGTCGTCTTCTTCAAGCTCTGCCATAGCCCTTTGGAGCATCGTGCTAAAGAAGATTGTAAATAAAGTTGGTGCAAGAACACAACCTTGCTTCACTCCATTAGTTATTAGAAAGGGCTCTGAAAGAGCATTGCCATATCTGACTTGACCACGCTGTCCCTCGTGTAGCAAGATAATCATTTTAAGGAATTTGGGGGGACATCCTAGTCTTTCCAGGATCTGCCACAGACCTTTTCTACTTACAGTGTCAAAGGCTTTGGTGAGGTCGACAAATGTTACATAGAGACCCTTGTTCTGCTCCCTACATTTTTCTTGCAGTTGCCTAAGGGCAAATACCATGTCTGTAGTACTCCTATTGGCTCTGAAGCCACATTGACTTTCAGGGAGAAGTTCTTCTGCAATAGCAGGAACTAATCTGTTCAGGAGTATCCTTGCAAGGATTTTTCCAGCAATAGAGAGCAGTGTTATGCCTCGATAGTTTGAGCAATCGGATTTTGCTCCTTTTTTCTTGTACAGGGTGATGATGACTGCATCTCGGAGGTCTGATGGCAGTTCCCCTTTTCCCAGCAATTCACAAGGAATTCGTGGAATTTTTCGTGGAGTGCATGACCTCCATGTTTCCAAACTTCAGGTGGGATTCCATCAATCCCAGCTGCCTTGCCGTTTTTCATCTGCTGTATGGCCTTAAGGGTCTCTTCCAAAGTGGGAGCTATGTCCAATTCATTTTTCATCGGTTTTTGTATCATAAATTGGATAGCTGAGGCTTGGACTACTCGGTTGGCGCTAAAGAGACTTTGAAAATGTTCAGCCCAACGATATAGGATGGAGGCTTTATCAGTAATTAATGTTTGACCATCTGTACTATATAAGGAGCTTTGGACCTGATAAGTAGGTCCAAACACTGCTTTAAGAGCTTCATAAAATCCTCTATGATCACCCAGATCTGCACAGCATTGTGTCTTTTCTGCTATATTGATCCACCACTTGTTCTGCATGTCTCGGAGTTTTTGTTGTAGTTTGCTACATGTGAGGCGGAAAGCTGCTTTTCTTACATGACAGGTTGGCTGGGCGAGGTATGCCTGGTGAGCAGCTCTCTTCCTTGCCAACAGCTCCTGGATCTCTTGGTTGTTTTCATCAAACCAGTCTTGATTTTTCTTGTGGGAGAACCTGAGGGATTCTTCTGCAGACTGGAGGATACTGTTTTTGATATGTTGCCAGAGCACTGTAGGAGAAGGATCTGTAGGATGGTCTTCAAGTTTTGTTTGTAGATTTGCCTGGAAGTTGTCTCTCATGGTAGCTTGTTGAAGATTGTTGACTTGGAGTCTCTTCTTTAAGATGCCACCCCTCTTAGGTTTGAACTTAAGATGAAGATTTAGTTTACATCTGACGAGGTGATGATCTGTTTGGCATTCTGCACTGGGCATCACTCGTGTATGACAGACATCACGAATGTCTCTCTGACGGACTAGAACGTAGTCAATGAGGTGCCAATGTTTGGGTCGGGGATGCATCTAGGTTGTCTTCAAGCTATCTTTCTGCTGAAAGATTGTGTTTGTAATAGTCAGCTGTTGTTCTGCACAGAACTCTAGCAGGAGGCGTCCGTTATCATTGCAATTTCCAACACCATGCTTGCCTAAGACACCTTTCCAGGCTTCGGAGTTCTTTCCTACTCTGGCATTGAAGTCACCAAGGATAATAATTTTATCTTCTACAGGGACTTTTTGTATGAGTTGGCGTAGGTCTGTGTAGAATTTGTCTTTCTCTACAGGGTCGGCTTGCATAGTTGGGGCATATATACTGAAGAGAACAACATGTGGGAGGCGTAAGGAAATAATGCGATCAGAGTGTCCTGTTGGCAAGGTTTCGAGTTTGGAGGCAATGGAGTTTTTAATCATAAAGCCTACTCCTGAAAGATGTTTTTCGGTTTTGGGTTTGCCAGACCAGTAAAGTGTGTAGCCGGCGCCATGTTCTTTAAGGCTGCCTTCCTCATGGAAGCGAACTTCACTAAGAGCAGCGATGTCAATATTAAGCCGTGATAGTTCAAGGGCTATTAGGGCAGAACGACGCTCAGGCCGTCCACTATCTTCAGAGTCTTGTATGGTTCTGATGTTCCAGCATGCAAGTGTCAGTTTATTTACACCTTTGGAGGCCGGTGTGTGCCTTTGTTTCTTTGCCTTGGCTTGACCGCATCAGAAGATTCCTGTTGGCCGCGGCTAGCCAACCAGGTAGTTGGGGATGAGCTTTCGTTAGGCCACCTTTTCTAGGCCCCTCTCCATATGGAGCAAGCAGTGCTCTCCTTTAAAAAGGCTGCTTGGTCGTTCAGGATGCTGCCGAACAAGACTGCCATCTCCCGGGTCAGGCTTGAGCGACCAATGTCCTGAACCGCCTGCATGCAGGGTTGGGGCTGCAGCTTCCAGTGCATCTTTACACCTGCCGGTTTCGTCCCTCGCCAGTTGCTACAGGGCTTTTTTGGAAATGGATTTGTCCTTCGAGCCTGTGCAATGGATTTTTCTGGTGGAGCGCAGCGTGCACAGAACTGGCCTCACCCTTTAAACCAGAGATTCATCTGCCATGGCCTTGCAAGCATGGACGTGGCAGTGAGGTCCTCGGGCCGTAGGTTTGATTAGAGTTTCCTTCTCTTAGATGGTTGACCTTACAGGGTTGGACGAGCACCATCTGACCGGGTTTGGGATTAGAGTTTTCCTTCTCCTAGGACGGTTGCCACAAGGCTAGAGAGCCCATCCTGCCCTTTGACGCTCTTTGTCAGACCCTTCGGTTTTGACCTGTCTGGCATGGGAGACCCTACCAGTGGCTATTATGCCACCGCCAGCATAGCTCAAAACATCATTAGGGTACGCAAGCCTCTCTCCCACGACAAGGGGGCGTCAATGGAGAGGCAGTCTTTTCAGTGCCTGAATAAAGCTGCTAATCATTTCCTTCTTTATGAGCCAGATTTGAGCAGCCTTATCACCACAAATTTAATTTGTTGTAATTCTTATGTATTTCAAATTATTTTTAGGACACATTATTTTAAGAGTAAAAACTCACTCAGAGTGCTATACAAGATGAAAACAAGAGAAAATTATGCACAGGTTCACAGATAATTGTTTTTAGCTTTTATTCTGGAGTGAAAAGCAATGGACTTTCTGATGAGTTTGCCATGCTGAGTTCTGTCAAACTAGATGTTTCAACTCATGTTAAGGAGAGTAATTCCCTCCAAAAACATCCCAATCAAAGGGATGGGGGGGGAGTGGGTTAAGACCTTCACTAAATTCTATCCTGTTCCATTCTAACTGACCTCAAAAAAATTGGAGAGGTTTTCAACAGAGAGTCTGCCCACTGTTGATTGGCAAAACTGAAAATACAAGGACATATGCTAGACCAAAATAGTTGTGACATTTGCGGTATAAATAATTGAATCTATGGGGGCGAAGGGGGGGTTGTAGTGTCCAAATGGTAAAAAACAGAAACAAAAACAAATATAGGCCCACTGCTATATATGCAAGCAATAAATTCATGGGCAGAGGTACACATTCAGTAAGTTCATTGGGGAAATTCTCATCCACATGATGACAATCATGCAGAGAGGGAGAGCAGAGCTATGTCACATACAAGGCCAGCCAAGAGGGCTTTAGTCTTCTTTGATTTCCCTGGGTGAGAGAAAGCAAAGGACAGCAAAACCTACTGGGTGTCAGGGGAGGGACAAGGAAGAGCAAAGCTCCTTTGGCTGGGATGCATCTGAAACCCAATCAGCTTTCAGCTGTGTATGAACACCCTTCTTCCTGCCTTGGTCCTCTTCCCAATGAAAAGTCAGTAGGGGGATTTTGGAGTAGGCAAGGTAAGGCGATGATGAGAGGCAATCCTCCAGATGGATTGGGTCCAGATCCTTCATGGGAAGGATTAGGCTGACAGACTAGAGGTTCACACTCCCCCAACCTACAGGATTGCTCAACTCTTCAGAGAGAGGTTCATTTTTATCTCCTGCAAGCTGGAAATGCTTCATTCTGCAATGAAGTTCAGGGCTTTCTCCGTTACAGCTCTGGCATTGTGCAAAAGTTTCATCCAGAAGATAATGGAGTTAGCTAGACATTGTCACAGGGAAGAATCTTCCTCTTTAAGAAAACCATTGTCATTTCCATTGCCTCTCTGGTGCTTGATTTTTGCATTATTTATGCCTGTGGGTTTCGGTGGGGGTTTGTCTAGATAAGAAGATATAATGCTGATTATTGTGCATTAGTACAAATTCACAGCAGTGTTCATTTGTCTCCATGGGTTTTTGGCAAAATCACTGGTATACGAAGCTATCCGTGTTTGATGTTCACACAGAGCCATTCCTGCAAATCAAAATGGTGGCCGCAAGTGAATCGCTTGCATTATTATTCTCAACAAGTTGCTGCTGCTGCATAGTATTTTTTTTTTAACTGTAAGTCTAAGGTGCTCAAGTGTGACCTTCCATTTAAAAAGCTGTTTGGTCACTTCAGCATAGCAAAAAAAGTGTGTGATCGTGACTGTGAAACTCCTAAATGGCACATCTGACCAACTAGTTTCTACTTCCACTCTTATCCGGGAATGTGCTGCGATGCAATTCAGTTGTCCTAGTGAGGGGGTAAAAGAAAAGAAAAAAAAACTCGGGAGAAGCCACAAAGGCTTTTCCCACAGAGTTTTTGGAGTTTTTGCCCCTGCTCCTTCTGAATACAGTGAATCACTGCAGGATCTAGTTGGGACAAAAGGTATTCTCCGGGTCCTGGATTGGCCAGATTTGGCACAGCAGGCTTGGGAGACGGTGCTTTCAGGGACTGAACCTCCAGAGGGTGTCAGGGGACCCAGAAAGTCAGTGGGCCAAAAGAGGAAGAGGAAGGAACCTGGTTCCGCCATGGCTGAGAGGTTTTGGAAAGTGCCCTGGTCCACGGTGCGCTTGGTAAACCTCTATGTGATGTTAGGGTTAGTTTTCCAGAGACAAAAGGAGGTGAAAAGTCAAAATCTGCAGGATGTAAAAGGCACTGCCTATTATGTGAAGAATGTAATTGAAAATTTAGCTCTGAGTGAAAAAGAGAAATTGCCAAGCTATCGTTGGAAAAAGTTTTGGCCGTGGTTTAGTGAGACGACACCAGCAATAACATAAAATGATATTTTAAATAAATATTTTATTAATTTTGTATTATTTTGTATTATTATTTTTAATTAATATTTTATTGGTTTTTTTCCATTTCTAAGTAGGTATAATTATAATGTGTAAATATAATGTGATTATAGTGTGTTTAGATTAAAGGGAAAAATACATTAGTGTTAGGATAGATTTACTTTTGTATTAGTAAGAAAAGAGGAAAATAATTAGTATTGTTTTTGTATTATTGTTATGGCCTTTTGCGGTCGGGTGTATTTTTTTAGTAGAATGGTCTTACTCCAATAAAAAATTCCCTTAAAAAAAAAAAATTCCAATTCTATGAGGAGTTTTTTTCACCATCTAGACAACTCTTGGGTTTCTTGTGGGGCATGACAGCACTGCTGGAAAAATTCTCTCCTTAAGACACTAAAGAGCAGCTGGTGGTACTGGGTGATGTTCCAGACAATATAATTTTATGTGATTGTAACCCCTATGAATAAATGGTTAGGCCCAGTGGGTGAGGAAACCCCAAGAAAGGAACTGTATTTGCTGGTTGGGTTCAGAAAGAGAAGGATTCCTGTGATTGGAGAAGAGCTTTGGTTGCCAGGTGAAGGAGGAAGCCCTTTTCATCTTGAATAAGATAACAGTATTTTCAGTTTTTTTTATTTACAGATTGAGTCTCCCCTTATCTGAAATGCTTGGGCCCAGAGGTATTTTGGATTTTGGAATATTTTGAATAGTTGTACGTATATAATGAGGCATCTTGGAAATGGGTCCCTATGTTTCATATACATTTTATACACATAGCCTGAAGGTAATTTTATACATAATATTTTAATAACTTTTAATAAAATCCTTGAGCAAGCAGGGATCACCAGCATTGAGGCCATGATATTGAGAACGCAGCTGCGCTGGGCAGGGCACGTTTCTAGGATGGAGGACCATCGCCTCCCAAAAATACTACTCTACGGTGAACTCGCCACGGGTCAGCGTAAGAGGGGCACTCCAAAAAGCGATACAAAGACTCCCTGAAACAACATCTCAGGCTCAGCCAAATTGATCACCGACAGTGGTCTGCCCTGGCCTCACATCGGGAGACATGGAGACGCACTATCCACAATGCTGCAGCCTTATTTGAGAACTCAATCCGAACAAGTCTTGAAGAGAAACGACAACGCAGAAAGAATCACAATCCAAAAACGACACCCAAGGAGACCTTCTGCTGTGCTTTTTGCAACTGGACTTGTTTATCTCGGATTGGCCTTTTTAGTCATCAGCGCACTTGCAGAAAGCACGGGATGAGTCCTTCCTGAATCTTCGTTTGCGAAGAAAAGCCAGAGAGAGAGAGAGATTTTAATAACTGTGTGCATGAAACAAAGTGCATGTACATTGAGCCATCAGAAAGCAAAGGTTTCACTATCTCAGCCACCCATGTGGACAATTTTGGAAGATTTTGGATTTTGGAAGTCTGAATAAGGGAGACTCAACTTGTAGAAGGGAACAAAAGGGACACATTATTTGTGGCAGTGTTTGCATCTCTTTTGTATTTTTTAAAAAATATTATTTAGGCTTTAACATTGCATCCAAATGTTGGAATACTACTGAGCAGCACAAACAGAAGAGTCCTGCAGTCAAGTCCTATACTGGCACCTCACTGGAGGCATGGGGCTTTTGTGACAGTGCCTATGTGTCAAATTGAATATGTGACTACTTTTATTGCTGATACAATATATGGGCTTAAATCGTAATTGTGTTTGCAATATTCAGTTATAGTTGGCTGCACAGGCTCCAGAAAGAGGTACCTGATTATCAACAATGTTGGCTGCCAATCCAAGACATTTGGTGGATACCAGATTGAGGAAAACTTGATTAGATGCCTTCCAATAAAGCAATTCCATATCTTCCTCCACTCTGTATCCTGCTCCCTCCTTTATATGGCCTATTCAGACTCAGCAGTCACCTTGAAGAATCAACCATTCACATGTAGTTTGTGAGTGTCTGATGTACAGAATGGAGCACATTTAATGGGAAAAATCTGGAACCTGTTCCAGCTATGGTATTTCAAAGGACAGCTTGGATTGTTATGATAGATGATTTGATATGGATACATTTAGAAGGCAGAAGAATGTTTTCCCTTCAGAAATAATAAAGCAACTTGTTCATTGTATATGACTTTAAAACATTTATCCTCAGTGGCATAACTGAATTGATATTCTCATTATTTATATAAATGCCCAATTAAAATCACAGGTTTTTTAATGCTCAGATAAATCTCAGACATTGTAAAAGGGAACTATTGAAGTGTCCTTTCAGTGGTAAGGGAGCAGAAAGGCAGAGATCTCCACAAAGAGCATAAAATTGGGTTGTGTTGAGATGAAACTTATATAAAAAAAAACTGAACAGACTTTGAAAGACATTCCTTGAAACATCAATAAATATTACATATGTAGTCATACAAATGCCAATTTTCTTTACTGTTTTGTTTTGTTTTGTTTCTGTCTAACTTTCTTTCTATCTTTCTTGTGGTAGTTGCACACTATGGGCCCTTTTTGAACCCTGTATTGCCACCCCAGATAGCTCAGTGTGGGCAGCAGGGAAGGATCTGATCCCTATAAGGTCAGGCATGATGGAAGACTTGAACCACATCCAAACAAAACCCAATGTACCCTACTGCTACACAGAAAATGTGGAAGAGCTATGTAGATTTCTCTACCTATATTTCCTATTTTTAATGCTGAAACTTGTGTCTATAGGATTCCCTGCCACGAAGTTGCCCCAACCAGAAAATTTAGCCATGGTCACCATAACTGAATCCTCTGTACTTTTTAGAAACTCCAATAGCATGATTTAGGGTCACCTAAGTCAGAAACAACTTGGAGGCACACAACAGCAACAAAGCCTGGTTATTATAGGATAGAAAAAAGACTGACACCACCAAGCAGAGATGAGATCCAGAAGTAGTTGTTTTCATCTTATGCAGTTTGGGGTGTTTTTGTTTTGTTTTGTTTTGTTTGTGGGAAATATTAACACAAGGAACAGGTACTATTCAAATAATTGGTTGAGCTTACAGGCATCCCCCAGTTAACAAAGCTTCTGACCAAAAAAATCTCCTTTTTACAAAAGATTTATACAATCTGAAGAGAAACCAGAGTATCTCCTTTTTACAAAGGACTTTATCAGACAAGCCTCAACAAATGTTCTTTTACCACCATATTTTGAAGTATTTTTCTCCCAGCAAAAGAACTCTTTTTAATATATGTACTTGTCTCTCTGGCTTTTCTTCGCAAACGAAGATTCAGGAAGGACTCATCCCGCGCTTTCTGCAAGCGTGCTGATGACTAAAAAGGCCAATCCAAGATAAACAAGTCCGGTTGCAAAAGGCACAGCAGAAGGTCTCCTTGGGTGATGTTTTGGGTTATGATTCTTTCTACGTTGTCATTTCTCTTCAAGACTTGTTCGGCGTGAGTTCTCAAATAAGGCTGCAGCATTGTGGATAGTGCGTCTCCATGCCTCCCGATGTGAGGCCAGGGCGGACCACTGTTGGTGATCAATTTGGCCGAGCCTGAGATGTTTCAGGGAGTCTTTGTATCGCTTTTTTGGAGTGCCCCTCTTACGCTGATCCGTGCCGAGTTCACCGTAGAGTAGTATTTTTGGGAGGTGATGGTCCTTCATCCTAGAAACGTGCCCTGCCCAGCGCAGCTGCATTCTCAATATCATGGCCTCAATGCTGGCGATCCCTGCTTGCTCAAGGACAGCAACATTCGTCACATAGTCAGTCCAGTGTATATTTAGGATTGTGTGTAGACAGCGCTGATGAAAGCGCTCGAAGAGTTGTAGGTGGTGGTGATAGCATGAAAAAGCAGCCCCAGCATTAATGGAGCACGAATGGAGCTCTGTTTATTTCCATGTTTCTGGTCTTGGCAATTCTCATGAGAAAATGAGAGCATGGTAAAAATAAAAAATACAGCAAAATAATGGCACAAAACATTCAAACAAGCAGAGAAACACACTTTAAAACTTAAAATTAAACTCCATTTAAATTCAAATTCAGGACAAAAGAAGAACTCAAGTTACACTGGTTTACTCATGAACTATTAAAACAAAGATTCAAGGAAGATTTGAAAATAGGATTTGAAGAAAGAGATATGAATTAGATAAGGCTATTTGAGGACCAGTCAAAAATAAAATCTCTAAACTTTATAAAATTTTACTCACAAGAGAATTAGAAAAGGAAGAAATAAAGGCCTTCATGCTAAAAATGGGCATCAGACTTTGGCTACAATAGAAGTATGGGAAAGAGCAAATAAAATCTCTGCCTGTCAAAACCTCAAAGAAAATTATTTTAAAACAGCACACAGATGGCACTTTCCCCAGCAAAACTAGGGAAGATATTTGTAACAATTAACAAAAACTGTTGGAAATTCCAAAACACCACAGGCTCACTATATCATATGTGGTGGAAATGCAAACATGTCAATAAATTTTGGATAAACATACACAGAGCCATAGAAGAAATATTTCATATCAATTTTCCCATGAAACCTGAATGCTATTTATTAAACATGACACAAACGGTGAGAAAAGAGACAGATAGAAACAGGTGGAGAATATTGTTGTATTTGATAATAGTCGCAAGATTAACACTGGCCCAAAAATGGAAGCAAAAAGCAATCCCCACAGTAGATGAATGGCTTGAGAAAGTACTGGACATGGCCTGTATAGACAAACTCACCTATGAATTAAGACAAAAACCAAAACAAAATCTAGAATCAGAATGGGAACCAGTAGTAGCTATAGAAAGAAATGGGAGATAAAAATGACCAATCACTAAGAAAGAATAGTAAAAATAAAGTCAAATTGAATATTGCTATGTTAAGCATGGAATCAAAGGATGGAGGGGTAACTGAGAATGAAAACAATGTAATCATAGTGATAAAATATAACCTTTTTTTAAATGTAGAAATCAAAATACTCACCCAAGAAGCTGTGTAGTTTTTTATGTTTAAAAATGGGTAGATGAAAACAAGGGTACAAACAAGTAATAGGTGAAAGCTAACTTGTTTAATTACATGCCAGGGATTTTATACTTTGAGAACAATTATACAAAGTCAAATGTAATTGACAAACAAATCTCCTTTGACCATTGGAAACTATATGGAAGTCAAATTAGAAGAAAAAACACAATTTAAATGGAGAATGCATAGAAGATATATTGATGTTTGAAACTGAACATGGATAATAAGATATGTATTTCAACATGGAGAATTAATTGGAGAAGAAATATTTGGAACCGAAGAATATACTGATGTAAGGAAAGCTTTTGTATGTATATTTTCATATAATCTCGATGTGTAAGTATAAGCTTTTGTATGAATTTCTTCTTATATTTTTGTTATGTGAAGAAATATAATAATTATAAATAAATAAATAAATAAATAAATAAACAAACAAACCTTAAAACTAAACCAGGGAGGTTCATAAAAAGAGTGTCCCCTACCTGGCTTTTGCATTCTCACCTGGAAGTGTTCTGGCACGACTGCCCATTGACAATGTAATCATGAGAGGACAATGGCAAGGATTTTCAAACACTCACAATACTGGCAAAAAACCAATAAGGGAGATTTACTGATGGCTTGGCCCGTCAAGTCCACTTTCTCCAGTGCACTTTCCTGTTAATTTGGCATCCTTATGACACCATTTTTGCTGCATCTGATAAAGTCCATAGTCTTTTTATGGGAGCCCAGACCACCCTCCATTTTTCTTCTCTTCTTGCTAGCTGGAAGGTTATTGGTCTCTCCCCTCCCCCGTCAGCAGTGGCATTGGGAGGATGGTGAAGGAGGGTTGGAAAAAGACAAACCTTCAGTGCTAGGTTGCAACAGCATGTCCGCAGTAAAGAGTGCAATACACTTTGAGCTGGGAAAGGATGGGAGTCTAAGTTGTCCTACTATAGCTGTGGTGCTTATGTACCACTGGCAAGGTAAGGAGCTGGCTTCAGAATCACTTACTGAGCATGTGTGAAAAGCAAAAGAGGAAGAAAGGGGGAAAGCAGATTTTACCAACTACCCTGGTATGTTGAAAAAGCATCAATCTCTTTGCCACCAAAATAGAAATACGAGAAAAGTGGAGGGTGCTGAAAGAAATAAAATTAGTCAGGGATGCATTTTGGAAGAAGCTTTCAGGTGGTCTCTAGAAGATTCAAAATGTTTTTGCTTACTTATGCAAGGCTTACCTGACCTGGAAACTTCATTTCACATGTGCATAATGTTCCGTTTTGAATAAAAAGCTTGCTGAAATGTGTTAAACTCCTCCTCCTCCTCTTCTTCTTCTTCTCTTTTAGGTGGTGTAGAAATCTATCCGTATTCTTTCCATTCTATTTCTTCCTCTGATACCAAAGTTTCTGTTAAAGAAGTAAAGGCCTGGAACACATCTGCACTGCTAACTGACGTATTGTTGTTAGCCACCATCCAGTCGATTTCGACTTGTGGTGACCCCATGAATGATAGACCTCCAAATCACCCTATCCTCAACAGCCCTGCTCAGGTCTGGCAAACTCAGGGCAGCCATGGCTTCCTTGATTGAGTATCTTTCTGGAATGTGGTCTTCCTCTTTTCGTACTGCCTTTTATCTTACCAAACATAATTGTCTTTTCTAGTGAGTCATGTCTTCTCATGATATGGCCAAAGTACAACAGTTTCAGGACTTTATCAGACAATCCCCTTTAAATGTTCTTTTGCCAGAATAAAAAAAAAAAAATTATGCCAGCAAAAGAACGCCCCCCCCCACTGCACTTACCTCTAATCCTGGCAGAAAGCTTCCACATCAATGAAGATTCCTTTGAAATCCCATGAGACTTGATCATATGGGAAATTCAAAAATAAAATCAAAAATAAAACACAAAAAGTTACAACAAGCACATACACACATTTTAAAACTTCCAAGTAAACCAGGGAAGGTTTTAAAAAGTGTGCCACTTACCTGGATGTTGCGATCTCACCTGGAAGTGTTTGCACCAGACCGGCCATTGAAGCTGCATTCACATGAGTTAATGGCCTGAGATTTCACACGCCAGCAATGCCAGCACCAGAAAGGAATGGGCAATCTATTTACAGCTTGGCCCGTCAATAAAAAGAAATGCCAGAATAATAACAGCAAAATGCAAAAGGATGACATCGTGTGATATTGGCATCCTTTTGTGTTCCTCTGTCATTATTCTGGTGTCACATTAGCTGCATCTGATAATCTCCTCAGGTTAGTCACTTTGACTTCTAGGGAGAGTCCAGGTTTTATTTGTTGTAGGATCCATTTATCTTTTTAGCAGACCATGGTATCAGTAGAATTCTCCTCCAGCACCACATTTCAAATGTACATAAATGTTAATATCCTTAGTTATAACCTCCAATAAGTAAGAGAGCCTTCTCCAGCTAAGAAGTTATCAATACCTCTCCCTTCAAATCAGATTTCCCTAAATTCCACCCAATCTGTCCCAAACAGGAGCAGATGCATTACAACAGTCTTCCTTTGCCTCCATCTCTTCCTGTTGCCTCTGGCTTCTCTTGCAAGGACTATTTGTTAATCAACCATTGCCTGAAACCAATCATTTTGTTGACAGTGAAAGGGCAAGATGGCATCTCTCCAATCTTAATACCTCCATTCTGGATGCAAAAGCTGACCAAGGCCCAATCTATACAAGGGGGGAAAACCAGAGTACCTCACAGTAATGGCATTTCATAATAGCAGCAACTTGTCTTTAACAGTGTTTTTGGCCCCAGAAGCCCCCAGAAGCTTCACATGCCTGATGGCAGCCGTGAGTCATTTACTCACATTGGTACTTTGCTGCCACATAACATTTTTTTTAAAAAAAAAAAGTTGTCTAAAGTGCACTGGAGTAATAGAGTGATTTTTTTATATATAAAAGGACAGAAAAAAAAACATCCCATTTTATTGACTTAGCAATCGCTTGCTAAGGTGAAAATTTCCAACATGGCGGGAGCAGGCGCTTATCCTGTTAGCAAACCCCACCCCCCGTGCTTGCCCGGACAATCAGCTTTGCGCTTCCTCTCATATGGGAAAACAATTCAAAGCAAATCACTTGTTTTAATGAGCAGGAATATGCACCTCCCTTCTGTTTTTAAAAAAACTACAGGAAAAGCCACAAAGGCTTTTCCAGTTATCTTTTTGCCATTTTGGGCCCCCTCCTTCCAAATACTGTCAATTGATGTGGGATTCCATTGAGACAGGTCATATTCCCAGAGAATTCCATGAGGAGTATTTTCACTGTTTAGACAATCCCCAGATTGGTTGTGAAATCTTTAAGAGTGGCAACAAGACAGACTCCTCCAGTACATCTCACAATAGCAAGGTAGCTTAAGTATTGTAGTCCAAACCATATGGCATAAACCACTTTCCCAGCTCCCTACCCCTCAGTACTGTTGTTTGAAACCTGTTTGAGGCAACAGCCTCATAGTGGAGATAGTCCTGTCCCAATTCTTTTAGTGGTATGCCCCCAACTGCCTCTTTGAAGCATCACCTCAACCTCACAGCAAGGCTTCCTTCCCCTCAGTAAGCAGATCTAATAGAAATGCCCCAAACAGTAAGTCAATATCTCTTTCCTAAAAGGGGCATCAATACTTGGGTGTCTTATTCACCACAGTAAATGCAATGGTTTTTCACCATTACTTCTAAAGCAAAGAACATGGTCTAACAACTTTTCCTCAAGACCACATGGTTCTGGAATATATTTGGCAGAATTTGAATTGTGGGAGAGAAAAATGGGAAAATCTTGAACAATTATATTTTCCTTTGGCTGAAGAGAGAGAGAGAGATTCTTTTAAAAGAGACAGAGAGAATGAGCCAACCAATTATGTTGCAAATAAGTGCTTGTATTAATAATAAATGCCATAATTAAATGTAAAATACAGGACTGAAGAAAAGTATAGACATGCAGATTGGAGGCTTATATACTCAGTGATTAAACTAGAAGCTAATTGATTTCTTTATTATTTCTGTCACTTTTGTATTTTTTTTAAAAAAAACCTTCAATTTCTGACTCTATTTTTTTTAAAAAAAATCTTATGCTAATTTTCAAAAACACTAGGGTGACAACTTTCTAAATGGTCTGTAGTGGCACAACTGCAGCAAAAACAAGGGGACGAAAGGTTCCTTAGTGCTCTTGAACTGTGGTCTGAAGAGGCTCATCACATCATTATGTTTCCTTAGCCCCTTGTACTGATGCTGAGTAGCTCAGGTGCCAATTAGAGCTGCCAAGCTGTGCTGATGGCTTCTCTGATGTGGATGCCTTCCCACTGGAAATGAGGGCCATGAAACTAATTTTGGGCAATCCATTAAACATACACCAGATGGGAAACACTTTCACTGACACTGGTCTGAACTTGTATTTTATCCAAAGGCACTGTGCTCCCACAACCAGGTCCAGGAGCCCTTGGGTTGCATTTGTAGAGTAATGCCCCATTGGATCATTCAAATGAAGCAATCTTCAACAGTATTTCATTTTAAATGTGCACAGCGGTGGGTGGTATTTGTACAGTTGTGTACCTTCTCTCTCCATAAAGAGGCAC
Organism: Gambelia wislizenii; assembly: GCA_030847615.1. Lineage (NCBI taxonomy): Eukaryota > Metazoa > Chordata > Lepidosauria > Squamata > Crotaphytidae > Gambelia > Gambelia wislizenii. Next base: position 205,616,257 of record JAUMIR010000001.1, read on the forward strand.
AGGTCACTAATGTCAGTTGAGTTATATATGTATCTTAATCTTAGCACCATATAGACATCTGCTCTGGAAAAAAATATGATTTTGATATAATAAGAGACAAATAGTGGCCAGAATCTTGTATCAGCTTCTTGGTTAAGGATCTTTAACTAATACAGGATGATTACAAGCTGATACAGGAATCTGGACGATATTTTTATTTTCAAGTAATGAAGGTTGTGATCCCATACATTTCTATTTAGGAATAAATCCCTTTAACTCAGTGGGACTTCCCTCTGAGTAGACAGGGGTAGGAGTGCACTTTAAAGTATACATATGTAATGAACTGGCAATGGTACACAACAAATATCTGTTGATATATAGTACAGCTGGCTAAAGGCAACCATATGGGAGTATATCAGATGTGGGAAATATGGCATCATGACCTAACACCTAATACAAAAGGGTGTGCATATCAGATAATGTCATTGTTTTGCAATTTTGTAGTGTCCAAAAGCCATTCTATTTTATTGATCGGCCAAGCCATCAATAGATCTTCTGTGGTGCTTTCTTGCTGGTATTGCCAACATTTGAAACTTTACGCCATTGTGCGTCAATGGGCAGAACACATCTGAGTGAGATCATGAAAACCAGGTAGGGGATGCTCTTTTTATGAACCTCCCCAATTCACTTGGGAATTTGTGAGTGTGTTTCTGTGCTTCTGTGCACTTTCTGTGGGGTGCGGTGTTGGATGTATTTTTAAATTTACCCACACTCACATCTTCTTGCGAGAAACAACAAGATCATGAACACGGAAGTAAACAGATCTCAGTTTGTGCTCTGGGGGGCTGCCTTTTCACCCAAGTAAAGGTAGGTCTGATCAAAAGAGTTCTTTTGCCAGCAGAAAACGGTTCAAAATATGCTGGCAAAAGAACATTTGTAGAGGCTTGTCTGATAAAGTCCATGCACCAGCTGTAAATTCCATCGGTTTCCTTCTCCTTGCATCCCAAAATAATAAATGAAGCTTTTGTGTCAATGATAGGTGTTGAGAATAGGCGGTGGCCAGAATCCTATGTCAGCTACTTAGTTAAGCAGTTACCTAGATTTACCAATCCATAACTATTTCTTATTCACAGCCACTACTTCGGCACAGTTGTGACACTATTGCCACAATGGTAACTTCCTCACAAATGTACTTTACCAGGCATCAGCTGCCTGGAGAGAAAGTGATCCATTCTGCCAGCAACTGGAGTATGGATGAATGATGTTTCTGTCAGGTTTGGGAGGATTGGGCCAGGAGAAGTTCCTTAGTTAGTTAAGCAGTCTCACACACAAATGCATAGGTCTACAGCAAAGAAACAGGGTTTACAGCTGAAAGCAATAAAGGCATTTCCACTTTAAAAATAACATTTACTAGCACATGACTGTGGTTTTTTTCAGAGAGAATCAGAAAACCCTCTCCATTGACGCCCCCTTGTCGTGGGAGAGAGGCTTGCGTACCCTAATGATGTTTTGAGCTATGCTGGCGGTGGCATAATAGCCACTGGTAGGGTCTCCCATGCCAGACAGGTCAAAACTGAAGGGTCTGACAAAGAGCGTCAAAGGGCAGGATGGGCTCTCTAGCCTTGTGGCAACCATCCTAGGAGAAGGAAAACTCTTAATCCCAAACCCAGGCAGATGGTGCTCGTCCAACCCTGTAAGGTCAACCATCTAAGAGAAGGAAACTCTAATCAAACCTATGGTCCGAGGACCTCACTGTCATGTCCATGCTTGCAAGGCCACGGCAGATGAATCTCTGGTTTAAAGGGTGAGGCCAGTTCTGTGCACGCTGCGCTCCACCAGAAAAATCCATTGCACAGGCTCGAAGGACAAATCCATTTCCAAAAAAGCCCTGTAGCGACTGGCGAGGGACGAAACTGGCAGGTGTAAAGATGCACTGGAAGCCGCAGCCCCAACCCTGCATGCAGGCGGTTCGGGACATTGGTCGCTCAAGCCTGACCCGGGAGATGACAGTCTTGTTCGGCAGCATCCTGAACGACCAAGCAGCCTTTTTTAAGGAGAGCACTGCTTGCTCCATATGGAGAGGGGCCTAGAAAAGGTGGCCTAACGAAAGCTCATCCCCAACTACCTGGTTGGCTAGCCGCGGCCAACGGGAATCTTCTGATGCGGTCAAACCAAGGCAAAGAAACAAAGGCACACACCGGCCTCCAAAGGTGTAAATAAACTGACACTTGCATGCTGGAACATCAGAACCATGCAAGACTCTGAAGATAGTGGACGGCCTGAGCGTTGTTCTGCTCTAATAGCCCTTGAACTATCACGGCTTAATATTGACATCGCTGCTCTTAGTGAAGTTCGCTTCCATGAGGAAGGCAGCCTTAAAGAACATGGCGCCGGCTACACACTTTACTGGTCTGGCAAACCCAAAACCGAAAAACATCTTTCAGGAGTAGGCTTTATGATTAAAAACTCCATTGCCTCCAAACTCGAAACCTTGCCAACAGGACACTCTGATCGCATTATTTCCTTACGCCTCCCACATGTTGTTCTCTTCAGTATATATGCCCCAACTATGCAAGCCGACCCTGTAGAGAAAGAAAAATTCTACACAGACCTACGCCAACTCATACAAAAAGTCCCTGTAGAAGATAAAATTATTATCCTTGGTGACTTCAATGCCAGAGTAGGAAAGAACTCCGAAGCCTGGAAAGGTGTCTTAGGCAAGCATGGTGTTGGAAATTGCAATGATAACGGACGCCTCCTGCTAGAGTTCTGTGCAGAACAACAGCTGACTATTACAAACACAATCTTTCAGCAGAAAGATAGCTTGAAGACAACCTGGATGCATCCCCGATCCAAACATTGGCACCTCATTGACTACGTTCTAGTCCATCAGAGAGACATTCGTGATGTCCGTCATACACGAGTGATGCCCAGTGCAGAATGCCAAACAGATCATCGCCTCGTCAGATGTAAACTAAATCTTCATCTTAAGTTCAAACCTAAGAGGGGTGGCATCTTAAAGAAGAGACTCCAAGTCAACAATCTTCAACAAGCTACCATGAGAGACAACTTCCAGGCAAATCTACAAACAAAACTTGAAGACCATCCTACAGATCCTTCTCCTACAGTGCTTTGGCAACATATCAAAAACAGTATCCTCCAGTCTGCAGAAGAATCCCTCGGGTTCTCCCACAAGAAAAATCAAGACTGGTTTGATGAAAACAACCAAGAGATCCAGGAGCTGTTGGCAAGGAAGAGAGCTGCTCACCAGGCATACCTCGCCCAGCCAACCTGTTATGTAAGAAAAGCAGCTTTCCGCCTCACATGTAGCAAACTACAACAAAAACTCCGAGACATGCAGAACAAGTGGTGGATCAATATAGCAGAAAAGACACAACGCTGTGCAGATCTGGGTGATCATAGAGGATTTTATGAAGCTCTTAAAGCAGTGTTTGGACCTACTTATCAGGTCCAAAGCTCCTTATACAGTACAGATGGTCAAACATTAATTACTGATAAAGCCTCCATCCTAAATCGTTGGGCTGAATATTTTCAAAGTCTCTTTAGCGCCAACCGAGTAGTCCAAGCCTCAGCTATCCAACATATGATACAAAAACCAATGAAAAATGAATTGGACATAGCTCCCACTTTGGAAGAGACCCTTAAGGCCATACAGCAGATGAAAAACGGCAAGGCAGCTGGGATTGATGGAATCCCACCTGAAGTTTGGAAACACGGAGGTCATGCACTCCACAAAAAATTCCACGAATTCCTTGTGAATTGCTGGGAAAAAGGGGAACTGCCATCAGACCTCCGAGAAGCAGTCATCATCACCCTGTACAAGAAAAAAGGAGCAAAATCCGATTGCTCAAACTATCGAGGCATAACACTGCTCTCTATTGCTGGAAAAATCCTTGGAAGGATACTCCTGGACAGATTAGTTCCTGCTATTGCAGAAGAACTTCTCCCTGAAAGCCAATGTGGCTTCAGAGCCAATAGGAGTACTACAGACATGGTATTTGCCCTTAGGCAACTGCAAGAAAAATGTAGGGAGCAGAACAAGGGTCTCTATGTAACATTTGTTGACCTCACCAAAGCCTTTGACACTGTAAGTAGAAAAGCTCTGTGGCAGATCCTGGAAAGACTAGGATGTCCCCCCAAATTCCTTAAAATGATTATCTTGCTACACGAGGGCCAACGTGGTCAAGTCAGATATGGCGATGCTCTTTCAGAGCCCTTTCTAATAACTAATGGAGTGAAGCAAGGTTGTGTTCTTGCACCAACTTTATTTACAATCTTCTTTAGCACGATGCTCCAAAGGGCTATGGCAGAGCTTGAAGAAGACGACGGCATCTATATACGCTACCGTACTGATGGTAGCTTGTTTAACTTAAGCCGTCTGAGGGCTCACACTAAGACTCTAAACTATCTAGTCCCTGAGCTGCTCTTCGCCGATGATGCTGCCCTTGTTGCCCACACAGAAGCAGCTCTGCAGCGCCTAACATCCTGCTTTGCAACAGCTGCAGAGCTGTTTGGGCTAGAAGTCAACCTGAAGAAAACAGAAGTTCTTTACCAGCCTGCACCACAGGACGAACACCACCATCCCCACATTGCCGTCGGCAAATCTGTGCTCAAGTCCGTTCAGCAGTTCACCTACCTGGGAAGCATAATCTCCTCAGATGCCAAGATTGACAAAGAGATCGATCACAGATTAGCAAAGGCATATAGTGCATTTGGAAGACTTCACAAAAGAGTCTGGAGCAATAAACACCTGAGGCAAAGCACAAAAATCAGTGTGTATAGAGCCATTGTACTGTTTATCCTCCTTTATGGATCTGAAACATGGGTCACCTATTGCCACCACCTACGACTCCTCGAGCGCTTTCATCAGCGCTGTCTACGCACAATCCTAAATATACACTGGAGTGACTATGTGACGAATGTTGCTGTCCTTGAGCAAGCAGGGATCACCAGCATTGAGGCCATTATATTGAGAACGCAGCTGCGCTGGGCAGGGCACGTTTCTAGGATGGAGGACCATCGCCTCCCAAAAATACTACTCTACGGTGAACTCGCCACGGGTCAGCGTAAGAGGGGCGCTCCAAAAAAGCGATACAAAGACTCCCTGAAACAACATCTCAGGCTTGGCCAAATTGATCACCAACAGTGGTCCGCCCTGGCCTCACATCGGGAGGCATGGAGACGCACTATCCACAATGCTGCAGCCTTATTTGAGAACTCACGACGAACAAGTCTTGAAGAGAAACGACAACGCAGAAAGAACCACAACCCAAAAACATCACCCAAGGAGACCTTCTGCTGTGCTTTTTGCAACCGGACTTGTTTATCTCGGATTGGCCTTTTTAGTCATCAGCGTGCTTGCAGAAAGCGCGGGATGAGTCCTTCCTGAATCTTCGTTTGCAAAGAAAAGCCAGAGAGAAATGTGAGTGAATGCCCCTCAAACCCCCTCTTCCCCACATGGCTGGTCTTTTCCTCACCCCATTGACAACCTACTAGAAGGAGCAGCCATGTCCATGTTGGTACACTAGTCATACACCTAATGAGGTTGCCTGGCATAATGCCATGAGGAAATTGATTCTTCCATTCTCCCTTCCTCTATCTAGGAAAGAAAGGTTACACACTTCCTACCCCAGGTAGCAGCAAGCCTCTGTATAGTACAGAAAATGATGGCTTGCTCAAGGAATAATTTCTACTCAAGCCAATATTTGCACAGAAACCAGGATCTGAAACCAAGATGAAAACATGGTTTGAGTTCTTGGTTTGTGAATGAATTATAGTTTCAGTAAATCATTTGAATTTCTAAATTTGAATTTAGAAGTGCGGGTTTTTCATTTCCTGTCTCATGTTTTGGCATAATAGCAGACTCTGATCTGGGACTAACTCAAAGCAGTAATATCTAATTTCCTCTATGCATATACAGAGGAAAGGGGAAGAGAAGCAGTACACAAGTACCATGCTTGCTCAGTGTCTGTAACAAACCATGGGTTCCGATTCTACATCACATGGAGTGGAGCATAAGGCTCTGCCCATGCAATTCCACCCAGCCATCCTGTTCACAGGCACACTATCCTTCTTGAATGGCATTCACTTCCTTGGCCATTTAATGGCCAGGGGTGACCATGGACCATCCAGGAGCTGACTGTTCTTCTGCAAGCATGAGCCAATAGCAACTGTCCCCCTCCCAGATCTCCAGTGAATATGCTGAAGATTTGGGAGGGAGACAGATGTTTTGTTGTTGTTGTTGTTGTTCTTGTTCCATATATTGCCCAGGCACCCTACACTCTCACCTGGTCATGTGATGGATGGCCTTTCAGGCACTTAATGGCTGACAAAACATGCACCTATCCTTTGTAGTAAGCTTGTGGAGTGGAGAGCATTGTACAAGGAGCTACAGAATATGTCCTTGTGAAACAATACGTATGATAAAGCAGACATATGTCTCCAGTAAGTTTCTAGCTCATGATTTGTTGTTAAATGTGAGCCAGAGATTTGTTTTTGTTTTTAAAATCATTTTTAATGCCTTCCAGCTTTTAGGTGGACAAATAATTTGTGGTGGGTGTTCTGTAGCATATGAAACATTCAACATTTACCTTTCCATGCTTAGCCTTTTCCCTGGGTACAAGCAATTACAGGATGAAGAAGAGTACCTATCTGTTGCTGTATATCATGTTCAGATGTCTCAAACAGCTGAAGCATAAGAAATGTTTTCACCTAAAATAAGAAAAGGTTTCTAGGTCATAAGGATTTGTGGAAACCTGAATACAAGTTGTTGAGTGGTGGGGTGGGGGGAGATTAAAGGGTGTTTATGGAATGTGGAGAAGGAAGAGCAGCTTTGTCAAACATCTCAATCTGTCAGGCTCTTTCTGGAGGTTGGACAGTTGCTATTTGATGTTCCAATAGATCCCACAGATGAATGAATCTGTTCATCGGAACAATAAGGCTGCTACCTTGGTGCGCAACCTAATCCGTTAGATTCTGTGAGCAGATAAGCCAAACACTGTTAAAATGCATTGCGCTGAAAGGCTTAAAGCCATCAAAGCATCCTTTATGCAGTCCTAAGTATGACCCAAATAATACAATAATATTTTTGTGCTTGCTGGATAGCTACAGTCTCTCTTTGCTAGAATAAAAAGACCCCATAAAAGTGTTTTGCTATTAATAAAGACAGCTGGATTCAGTAGCGATGATCTGAGATGTCTACTGCAAAATCGCAACCTCAACCATAATAAAACAGATTTGCTCATATTTCCCTAGGTTTCAGCATTTGCATGGTTGCATGAAAGTTATGACCAGAAATGCTCCCATGGAAAGGTGCCATATTAGATCTTCTCAGTCACCACAGGTGGCAGATGGTGGAATAGGGATGAAAGGAAATGAAGTAGAAAAATATGCCTGACAAAAGGGGACTATTCTATCTTAAATGCCCTCAAGAAAAAGAGAAATCTTGTGCATTTCTCTAATAGAGGAATAATTGCTAATTTAGGGCATTAATGGTATGCTGTATTCACAAACTAGTGATATAGAACATTGATATTATCACTAAAAATAGATTAAGGGGTAGTCGTGTTGTCCATGCAGCAAAATAAAACAATCCACACTGTTAGTGTCATCACAAGTAGGACCTGCAGGAGAATGTTACAGCATAAATCAGGGCTTCTTAAACTTTTTCCACTCTTTTCACCAGAGAAATTTTTACCCCGGGTATATAGGTATATAAAATAGGTTTTATATATAAGCCATTTTTTTCACGACCCCCACATTCAGTTATGTGACCCATATGGAGTTGCATCCCACAGTTTAAGAAGCTTTGGCTAGCACACATTGGAAACCACTTAATGTGGTGTAGGTGTGTAAATTGTTATTGCTTAAACAATTTGTAAGCCGCTCTGGTAGCCTTTGTGGCTGAAGAGTGGGGTATAAATACCAAAATAAAATAAAATAAAATAAAATAAATAGAGTGCTGTTGTTCTGGATTCCAATCACTTTATCCCCATACAACATTTTACACAAACAAGCCCTTCCCCAATATAACACAAGCTGCATAGCTGCTGTAACCAAGGGTGCTTTTCCCTCATTTCCCTCCCTTCTCTTCTCCCACCCCTCAAAGAAAGAGGGGAAGAGGATAGAAAAGGAAAAAGGGAGGAAATGATTGAGTAGGATATAAAGATTCATTTGTTGTAAATAAAGGCTCCAGTCCTCCAAGGATATGGCTCCACATGCTTCCAAACTGTTAAAGGTGTCTGGGGTGCCCTACTTGCAAGAATTAGATCTTATTTTCAACATGTCTGCTTATGGATCAGGGAGTTTTCTTTTTAATTTCCATGCCATCAGGATAAGAAGTGTGGTCATCAGCTATGTCCACAGGAGAGCCTACTTGTGATGCTGGAGACTTGTAGTTCCTGAGTGAGCTGAGGGTCACTCGGGAAAGCACTCATCTTCTACCTCTCCAAGAACAAGTTCTCAGGTTTTCCTGTACAACTGTGGGCCTGAAATCTGTTGCTAGTCTTATCTAAAATAGATTCATTGATTCAACAGGATTTACCTATCTGTATATTTAGCACTCAACAATTCACTGAATGGGTCTACTCAAGTTGGGACTAATCAACAGGATTCCATCTGCCAACTCTAACTGTGCCCCCACTCCCAGATATCTGGGCTGGGCTCCTTCTTACCATTTGGGGTGTTACTTGAAGGGCACTCCTACAGTGCAGAAATACAGCAGTTTGACACCACTTTATCCAACATAGTTCTATCCTATGGAATCCTGACATTTGTAGTTTTGTGAGTATTTAGCATTTTCTGTCAGAGAACTCTGGTGCCTCACCAAACTACAAACACCAGGATTCCATAGGATAGAACTATGGTGAAGAAATATAGAAAGACAATGCTTCATGGAGGTTCTCAAGGTAAGACAATAGACACTCCAGGTATGTTAACAACTCTTAATGTGAGGATACTTTGTAATTGAATAGAGGAAGCAACCTTCTTTGTTTTGGGGAAGGCAAAGGTATGAGGGATCTTTAAAAACTTGAGTACCTCAGCTTAGGCTGATGGTGTTAGCCAGATGTTCAGGCAAGAAGTTGCCTTAAATTGCCTTTCTTTGGAATTTGGGCTGGCCCCTCCTTAGTGCATACCTGTCTGAGTCTCAGCGCTAGTCCTTTGGAATTCCTGGATCTTGAGTTTACTGGCCATACTGTGTAGATGGCCACATTTGGCCAATTATTACAGATATTAGACAGGGTGTGGCAGGATAGGTAACACCATGGTGGCCTGGTGGCCCTACTCACTCAATTCCATGCTCACAAAACTGTTCCACATGAAAAGTCTGCTTGAGTCTCATTAAGGTTTCCCTACATCTGCCTTGCCTAGCTCTGTGTGTCAGCTTCACAATGCTTCCATGTGCTAGGGGACAGGGTCTGCCTGTATTTCTCCACAAGACGTGTTACCTGAATTGCATGGGGTCCATTGAGAAACCACATGTGTCCAGATATTAATATGGGGAATTTTAATTTAGTTCAATATGGCAGGCTGGGTAACTGTGGGACCTTTTGACCAATGTATATTAGTTCTGTCTGATGAAACTCCCAACCAGGAAATAAAATAAAATTGCTCTTACTGAAAAATAATCTTGGAAGCATTCACACAAATACTCAGAGTTCAAGCAATCACGGAGTGGAGTAGAGCGGAAGAGGAGGAGCGGAGGAGAACGGACAGTGTGGGGACAGCATGGGGAGAGTGGAGCGAAGGAGTGGAGCAGGAGAGTAGAAAGAGTGCGAGGGAGAGCAGAGCAGAAGAGAGTGGTTCAAAGGAGTGGAGCAGAATGAATTAGAGGAAAGCAGATTGAAATGGAGTGGAGAACGGAGCGTGAGCGAAGGAGCAGGTGTGGAGGAGGAGAGCAGAAGGAGAACAGAAAGTGCGGAGTGGAACTGAGAGGAGGAGAGTGGAGCAAAGGGGTGGATTTGACTGGAGCGGAGCGAAGGTGGGGATTTAAGGGAAGCAGTGGGGCTAGAGTAGAAAGAGTGAAGAGAACAAAGGACTGGATTGGAAAGTGATCACATTGAGAAGGACAGGAACGGAGGGAAGCTGAGGGATTCTGAGTAAAGCTGGGAAAAGTTTGAGAGTGGATAGAATTGAAATAAAAGTATGTAGAGGAGAGGAAGGATTGGAACAGAGTTGAGTGTGAGTAGATAGAACGGAGGGGACAGCTAGAATGGAGTAGTAGTTTAGAACGGAGGAGAAAAGAAGAATTGAATAGAAAGAGACGTGGAGGAAAAAAATAAAAATAATAAATAGTAAGGAAAAGGAGGAGTGGAATTGAGGGGAGAACGGTGTCGGTAAGCCAACTCAAATAGCTGATAAGACAGCCCGGCTCAGCAACAACTCAGTTGAAAAGCACAGTACCTGGTGTTGTCAGTAGCAATCCTATAGGGTCAGAAGTATACACAGAAAGAGAGCGAAGAACGAAGAGGCAGTCCGAGGTCAAAAGGATTCCGGCAGATGGATCAACGAAGCTAGTCCAAAGTCAAGATATCTGAAGTCTCAAGATAGCAAGGTTCCAAGAGGCAGGAGAGTCCAAGGCAGAGGCTTCCTCCAGGAAACGCAGAGTGCCTGAAACAAGGAACTCAGCGTCCCCCAGCTGCTTATGTTGGCCCAGCTCCCACTCCCAGCTGCGGGGTGATTGATGAGCTTCTGTCTCTTGGTCTCCGGGAATGACGCAGCCAGGCCCTCTCTGCTCTCCTTTGGCTAAAGGTAGGTACCTGCTCTTCTACCTCTTGTTCTTGCTCCACTATGTCTCCCAGGGTTGGACCCTGTGCTGGGGGAGGGCTAGGCTGCTGAGCCCTGAGTTCTTCAGGGTTAGACGCAGACTCAGCCAGCTCTTCTGCTACTGGCTCAGCCTCCTCACCTCAGAGTCCTGGTTGACCATGACAAACGGTCTAAAAAGGGGGAGAGGAGTGGATTGTAGCCTCTGTTGGGTCTTTATATCAGCACATATTGTATTGTGTACTTCATATTGATTAAGGAAAACAAAAAGAAAAAAAAGGGCTTTGATTATAGGAGTGGATGTTTACAGATATTTAGTTGGTGAATTAATAATTTTAGAAGAAAGGAAGAAAGAGGAAAGGTTGATATTGACATAATATCATACCAGCTGGAAACTATAGAGACAGAGAGTGAAGTTTTGAATTTGGAATGTATTAAAATATTTGGCTTTACCTCCTATCAGTGAAATATTATTGATGTACTATCAAAACAATATTGGAATGAATTAGAGGGTTAGAAATTAATATATTTGAATTATTTGAACTATTGTTCTGAATGGTGTAATACTGAGAAATAATTTGAGCTTGGTGGTTATAGTTGGAAATCATATAATATAATTTAATACAGAGAGTTACAAGATACAGGACATAGAAGAAATAATAATTAGAAACAAAATGCTGGTTAAGAGAAATATGCAAATTCAAATGCTTACAACTACAAGACAATCGACAGAAATTATGGATACACAACAGCTCTTACTACAAGAACTGAGGAAATGTAGAGAGGAGATGATTCTAGAAGTGAAAGCGATAAGAAAGGATATCAAAAGAGACTTAGATGACTTTGGGAAAAAAATTAAATAAAATAACGGAAGACGTGAAACAGTTGAGTGAGAAAGTTGAGAATCTAGATAGTAAAAACAAAAAGTCTAGAAAAAAACTACAGAGCAGTTAAGAGATGCTCAAGAACAAGGGGAGCTGAGGGAGCTAGAAATACAAATGAGATTGAGAGAGAAGTGTTAAAAATTGAGGGGTTTGATGGAAATGGAGGAGGAGGAGGATTTATATGGAAGATTAATCCCAAGTTTAGCAGTGTATATTGATTTGCCCTTATCAAGGATGGAAATGGAAATTAACAAAATTTTCAGGACAAATTCAAGGGTTGCCAGAAAAAGAAGACTACTGAGAGATATTGTAATATATTTCACAAGAGGGAAAATTAGAGATCAAATATTGGAAAAAATATGAAAAAAAAATAATTATTGAAGAAAACCAAATAGCAATTTATAAAGATATCCTGGTGCAAACATTTAAAAAAAGGAAAGAATATCAATTTGTTACATCTAGACTACAGAAAAAGGGAATACAATATCATTGGGGAAAAAATAGAAGGGATCTCCTTTAATTATCAACATAGCAGATATAGATTGAACACAATAAAGAAAGTGAAAGATTTCTTAACTAACCATGGGAAAGACCTGGATGGTAAAGAGAAAGGGGAAAATGGAGAAGATCAGACAGAATCCAGGGAAACATTGAAGGAAGACAAGGAAAAACCAAATAAGGAATAGCAAAGAGAACATGAAGAACAAGATGACCAGGAGGAGGAAATTGAAGAAATGAGAAGCAGTAGAGAGGAGGTGATATTTAAACATAAGGAATTTAGAAGAGAAAAAGAAGGAGAAGATTCAGAATTAGAGGAGGGGGTAGAAGAGGAAGTGGAGGAAGAAGTTGAATATTCAGGAACAGAGGGAGAAGATGAAAAGGAAATAGAAAAAGAAGAAGGAACAGAGTCAGATTGATGGAATAAGAACCTAATAAATACAATAAATTTAAAAATTAAAGTTAATAAATTATGGCGGTTAAAATAGTATGATGGAAATGAACTCACCACACAAAAGGAACCAAGTATTTCACCATTTAGAAAGAACTAAAGCAGATTTAATATGCATTCAAGAGACGCATATAAAATGAAAAAAATCAAAGCCTGTTAAGAAATAGAAAAGTAGGTCAGGAATTCATAAACTCAATTGATAAGAAAAAAAGAGGGATTGTGATTGATGTTAAAAGAGAATTGAATGTGAAAGGATCAATAAAAGATTCTCAAGGAAGGTATCTTGGAGTTGAATTAAATATCATGTACAAAATAACTTTAGTTTTGGGAATATATAGCCCCTCAGAAAACAGAGACAAATTTTACAAAGATTTATTGACAGTGGTATTAAAGAAGGAGTATGACAATATAATTTGTCTTGGGGATTGGAATGGAGTATTGGATCCACTTAAAGACAGAGCATCGGGGAAGGGTATAAAAGATAAACAAGGAAAGCTGCCTAGGTCCTTTTTTGAGTTTATGGAGACTATTTCTATGTTAGACGTATGGAGACATTTATACAATGGTAGTAGAGAATATACATTCTTTTCTGATAGGCAAAATTCTCTCTCATGTATTGTCATGTTCATGTTATCAAGAAACATGATGAGTTATATAGAATCAATGGAAATACTCCCAAGATGAATCTCTGATCATAACATGATAAGTCTAAAATGAAGACTAAGAGAAGAAGTTATAATTGGAGATTGAAAGAAACTTTATTACAGGACGAGATTACACAGGAAAGAGTTAGGGAGGCATTAAGAAATTACTTTAATGAAAATAAAGAAGGAGAAGTCACAATTCAGAGTGTGTGGGAAGTGAGCAAGAATGTTATTAGAGGAGTATTAATGTAGATAAATTGTGAGAGAAACAAGAGAATAAGGGGGGGAATGCAAAAATTAAAAGAAGGAAATGGAATTAAGAAATGATCCAACAAATATAAAGGTGATTAATGAATTAAAAATCTTACAAAATCAGATGAAAGAGAAGAAGATCAGATTCATGAAACAAAGATATTATGAGCAAGGTAATAAAACGGGAAGATGGTTAGCTTATAGACTGAGGAAAGCTCAGGAGAAACAACTAATACTGAAAATAAAGGATAAAAATAATCTAGTGACAAATGACAAAGAAATTAAAAGATGTTTTGGAGAATTCTATACAGCTCTTTTCAAAGAAACACAACTGGAGCATATAATGAAAGAAAGGATAGGAAAATATTTAGATGAACAAAATATTCCTAAAATAAATTTACAACAGAGAGAAGAGTTAAATAAAAGGAATACTATCACAGAGGTTGAACAGGCAATTAAATCATTGAAGGCCAGTAAGACTCCAGGCCTGGATGGTTTTTCATCCAGTTACTATAAGATTTTTGGAGATCAGTTAAAGATACTATTGTGCAACTTGCTTAATAAAATAATGACAGGAGGGGATATACCTTTGTCTTGGTCCAACATGAATATTGTCCTAATAGTGAAGGAAAACAAGGACCCAGAAGAGACGAAAAACTACAGACCAATCTCTCTGCTGAATATGGACTACAAACTATTTGTGATAATCTTGGTGGAGAGGTTGAAGAAGATACTGAATGAATGGGTAAACCAAGAACAAACGGGGTTCCTTCCAGGTAGACATATGAGAAATAATATTAGGAGAATATAAAATAGCATAGAATATGGAGAAATGCATCCCGGGGAAAAACTGGCAATACTATTCCTGGACACCAAAAAGGCTTTTGACAGTGTGAGGTGGCAATATATGGTGGCAGTAATGGAGAGAGCTAAGTTAGGGGAGAATTTTATACAAGGAGTAAAAGCAATTTACAAGAAGCAAACTGCTCAAATTATAATTAACGGACATAAGACTTCAGAAATAAAAATAGAAAAGGGAGTAAGACAAGGGTGTCCTTTGTCACCACTGCTTTTTATAATGAGCTTGGAGATACTATGTAGAAATATTAGGAAGGAAGAAGAAATAACTGGTGCTTGGATAAAGAAACAAGAGTATAAAATATAGGCTTTTGCAGACGACATTTCTTTAACATTAGAGGATCCAGGAAAATCAATTGGAAAATTGCAGGAAAAGTTGTGAGAGTTTGGGGAGATATTAGGAATAAAAATAAATAAAGAAAAGATGATAATCCGAACAAAAAACTTATCTAAAAAGGAGGAAGAAGAGCTAACTAGTGTAACAAATTATAAGATTCAAAGGAGAACAAGGTATTTAGGAATATTGATAACAAATAACAATCTTGATTTAATAGAAAACAATTACAACAGAATATGGAAAGAGATAAAGAAAGAGTTAGAGAACTGGGAAAAATTAAGCTTGTCAATCATGGGGAGAATTTCGGCTGTGAAGATGGTGATACTACCAAAGTTGCTGTTCCTATTTCAAAACTTTCCAGTTCTATATAATAGGAAGCTATTCAAATCATGGGACAGAGCAATATCAAAGTTTATATGGGCAAGTAAAAAGCCAAGGAATGGATGGAAGGTGCTACAGGAAGAGAAGAATAAGGGAGGCCTCGGACTACCAAATCTAAGATTATATTACAACTCATCTGTCTTAGTGAATGGTTCATATTAAACAATGATAACATACTAATGTTAGAAGTGGATATAAAATTTGGTTTCCATGCATATCTTTGGTATGGGAAAGATAAGATAGATAAATATTTAAAAACCACATCTTCAGGAAATCAATGTTGTATGTTTGGAATGAGATTTTAAAAAAAGCTATACTTTAAATTGCCATTATGGGTTTCACCCCAAGAACTTTCAGGAGAACAGAAATGTTAAATAAAGGAAAATGGCTGACATATAAAGATTTGATTAAAATGCAAGCTGGTATGGTAAGATTAAAAACAATAGAAGAATTAAAGGAAGATCAGATAGACTGTAACTGGTTCCAATATAGACAGTTAGTGGAGAGATATAAGATGGATAATAAGCTAATTGGAATAGATTATCAATACACAGAACTAGATAAGATTTTATTAGAACACGAAATAAAATCTCAAAATTATACAAAACTTTGTTGAACTTGGAACTAGAATCAGAAACTACCAAAGAATACATGGTGAAATAGGCGCAGAATGTCGGACATATATTTTATTAGAGGACTGGACTGAGCTGTGGAAAAGAAATATTAAATTTACATTAAGTATGGAATTCAGAGAAAACTGTTACAAAACGATGTTCCACTGGTACATGATGCCAAAAAAACTAGCTAAAATTTATAAAGAAAAAGATTCAAAATGCTGGAAATGTAAAGGACAAAAAGGATCCTATTATCATATGTGGTAGTCATGTAGAATCGTGAAAATGTTTTGGTTAAATGTCTACAATTGGATTAAGAAAATATTAAAAATTGAATTTAGGTTTATACCAGAGATCCTTTTATTAAATTTAGCGAATAATGAAATTCCAAAAGAGTTAAGAACCTTGTTATTCTTTATGACTACAACAGCCAGGATAGTTCTGGCTAGATATTGGAAGCTAAAGGAAGTATCAAAAATAGAGGAATGGGTATTAAAATTGGAGGAAACCGCAAGAATGGAAGAACTTACCTCATGGGTTAAATATAAAACAAAAAAATAAATTTAGGAAAGAGTGGGAGAGATGGATTCAGTTTTTGAAGTTGTAATGGAATGAAGCTGCAGTAACATGGCTCACTGACTATTATAAAAATGATTAATATATATAATAGGTAAATAAAACAAAAGGAGCACGGAAGTCAAATACAAAGGTTTACATAGGCAGATATATACATTTTGTTAGAAGCCAATTTATATTCACATGGCAGAGGGTGCGTCTAATCATTGCAGAATTAAATACAGGATTCCTGGCTACACAGATAGAAGCTTAAATGGAAATAAGGCCTATAATTACATATATGCTGTATTGAAACAGAGACATGAATGAATTTATGTCCTGGTGATAAAGAAAGGTTAAAATTGAGGAAAGAGCAAGTCCTCGATCCAGTATGGTTGGAAGTAATTTAATGTTTTTGTAGTGTAATTTATGTATTTTACGATGATGATGATGATGATGTAAATTATGTTGGTAGTATATTTGGTTTTGTTTGTATGTATTCATGGGAATTGATTGTTTGCTGTGTAATCGGAATATTTGTGTTAAAAACTTTTTAATAAAGAGAATAATAATAATAAAAAAGACTTCAAACAATCACACAAGGCTATTGAAGAAAGTAGGAAGTATTGGGATAGAGGGATAGAGTTTGGAATGATGGGCTATACTGTACATGTTTGAAGAGCAGAGATTCATGTAGCAGAACATTCAAACAGAGCTCTGAGGATTTCACAGCAGACAGACAGAGTGATGGGATGTAGGAAGCTATGAACACTTTGGCTGTGTTTTGAGGTATTTATACTCAATATTTACCCTTAAAGAATACAGTGTTAGATCAGATTGCAACAGTTAAAAAATGGAAGCTCTGGCTATCTTAACAATTGCTAATGGCTCAAACATGAAGACTGCTGGGCATCAGGTGAAGGAAAACTAGTTTGCAGAGTAATGAGTGTTCTGGCCACTTGACTGAATTAGTGAATGACTCACTTCAAGGTGCATCCAGGAGAATTAGCACATTCCACCCAAACTACCCATCCAAGGGGGTGGGGGTCCACGTAATCGCTACCCAGGTATGTCTTTTGGGGAATTTAGAAAGACATCTCCTTTAGGTTTTGAGCAAACCTTAGCTCAGTCCTTATTTTGGGGGAAGTTCAAGTCTATTGCTAATCTCATGAGGTGTCAATAAATAAGCCAAATTATAAAATATAGCAAATTGATGAAGTATTTGCTGGAAATCCTGACATTTGCTGGAAATCTAACTCAACCAAAACTTCAAGGACTAGCAAATTCCTTACTTGCCTTGAAGACAATTTCATTGTCCAAAAGGTGGAAGAGGCAACAAGGGGATCAGCTATTTTAGATCTGATCCTAACCAACAGGGATGACCTGGTTAATGGGGTGCAAGTGGTGGGATCCTTAGGGAGAGTGATTATGTTCTCCTGGAGTTTGTTATACACTGGAAAGGAGAAGTCAGGCATAGTCAGGCACGCATTCTCGACTTTAGGAGAGCTGATTTCAATAAACTCAGGGAAAGACTGGGGGTGATCCCATGGTCAGGAATACTAAAAGAGAAGAGACTTCAAGACGGATGGGACTTTCTCAAAAGGGAGATACTGAAGGCACAATTTCAAACAGTACCAATAAGGAAGAAAAATGGGAGGTGTCTCAAGAAACCAGGATGGATGCCTAAAGAACTTTCAATGGAGCTAAGTTTTAAATGGAACATGTATAGGAAATGGGAAAAGGGGGAAATCACCAAAGAAGAATTCAAGCAGATAGTGAACACGTGTAGGAGTAACGTCAGAAAAGCTAAAGTGCAAAATGAGCTCAGGCTTGCTAGAGAAATTAAGAAAAATAAAAGAGGGGGGGGTTGGGTATGTCCGCAGCAAAAGGAAGAAGAAGGAAATGGTAGGGCCACTATGTGGAGAAGATGGCAAAAGGCTAACAGGGGACAGAGAAAAGGCAGAACTAGTCAACACTTTCTTTACCTCAGTGTTTTCAGAAAAGCAAAAGGGTGATCAACCTGAGGATAATGGAACAGATGACACAATAGGGGAAATCCAGCACAAAGCAAAGAGGTAGTAGAAGAATACAATTATTATTATTATTATTATTATTATTATTATTTTTACCCCACCCCTCTGTTAAAAACAATCGGGGCAGTTTCCAACAATTAAAATACAATAATGCTGGCTAAAATCCCTAAGCACCACCCCCTCCCACCCTTCCCCATCAAAAGATATTAAACCCATATAAAATTAAAAACTGCCTAAACTAAAATCACCTATAAAACAAATAGAAAAATTAACAGCCAGCAAAACTAAAAGAGGCCAGGAGACGCAGTTCCTGAGGCCGGGATCTACTCAGGAAAGGCCTGTCAAAAGAGATCCATCTTTCGTGCTTTTTAAAAGCTATTCAAGCTAGTCATCTGATGGATCTCGTTCAGCAGGTCATTCCATAATTTGGGGGCACTTACCGAAAAGGCCCTTTGGGAAGTTGCAGATAGCCAAGATTTTTGTGGCTGAAGTAAATTCCTCCCAGAGGACCAGAGTGCACAGGGAGAATTTTATGGGAGGAGGCGGAAGCCAAATCTAAATGAATTTAAATCTCCAGGACCAGATGAACTACATCCAAGGGTATTAAACGAGCTGGCAAATGTCTCTCAGAGCCATTGGCAATCATCTTTGAGAACTCCTGGAGAACAGGAGAAGTCCCAGCAGACTTGAGGAGGGCAAATATTGTCCCCATCTTCAAAAAGAGGATCCCAACAATTATCGTCCAGTTAGTCTAACATCAATACCAGGGAAGATTCTAGAGCAGATCATTAAACAGAGAGTCTGTGAACATTTAGAAGGCAATGCCATAATCACAAAAAGTCCACATGGGTTTCAGAGAAATAAGTCATGCCAGACTAATCTGATCTCTTTTTTTGATAAAATTACCAGCTTGGTAGATGAAGGGAATGAAGGGAACGCTGTGGATATCGCATACCTTGATTTCAGTAAGGCCTTTGACAAGGTTCCCCATGACATTCTTGCAAACAAGCTTGTAAAATGTGGGCTAGACAAGTTAAGTGTTCAATGGATTTGTAACTGGTTGACCGGTCGAACCCAAAGAGTGCTCAGCACTGGCTCCTCTTCGTCTTGGAAAGATGTGACCAGTGGGGTGCCACAAGGTTCTGTCCTGGGCCTAGTGCTATTCAACATCTTTATCAATGACTTGTATGATGGAATTAGGGGCATACTTCTCAAATTTTCATAAATTAGGAGGAGTAGCTAAGACCCTAGAGGACAGGATCGAAATTCAGAATGACCTGGATAGTCTGGAGAGCTGGGCCAAAGCTAACAAAATGAAATTTAATACGGAGAAATGTAAGGTACTGCACTTAGGGCGGGAAAACAAAATGCATAGATATAGGATGGGGGAGACCTTGCTGAATGAGACTACATGCGAAAGGGATCTAGGAGTCCTAGTAGACCACAAGTTGAACATGAATCAACAGTGTGATGCGGCAGCTAAAAAGGCCAATGCGATTTTGGGTTGCATCAATAGAAGTATAGTGTCTAGATCAAGGGAAGTAATAGTGCCACTCTATTCTGCCTTGGTCAGGCCTCACCTAGAATATTGTGTCCAGTTCTGGGCACCACAATTCAAAAAGGATATTGACAAATTGGAGAGTATCTAGAGGAGGGTGACTAAAATGGTGAAAGTTCTGGAAACCATGCCTTATGAGGAAAGACTTAGGGAGCTGGGTATGTTTAGCCTGGAAAAAAAAGACGCTTAAGGGGTAATATGATAGCTCTGTTTAAGTATTTGAAGGGGTGTCACATTGAGGATGGAGCAAGCTTGTTTTCTGCTGCTCCAGAGACTAGAACATGAAACAATGGATGCAAGCTCCAGGAACGGAGATTTCACCTCAACATTAGAAGGAATTTTCTGACAGTAAGAGCTGTTCGGCAGTGGAACACACTCCCTCTGAGCATGGTGGGGTCTCCTTCCTTGGAGGTCTTTAAACAGAGGCTGGATGGCCATCTGTCATGGGTGCTTTGATTATGGATTCCTGCATGGCAGGGGGTTAGACTGGATGGCGCTCGTGGTCTCATCCAGCTCTACAATTCTATGATTCTATTGTAAGGGTGGGGATGTCAGGGCAGATAACAAGTAAGAACGCACATTAACTTCCACTTGTCTGTGGCACTGAAGGGTAACAGGCTCCACTGCTGTCCACTGATTACAGCACCAAGCACTGCAAGATAGTGTATGTGTGCATGTGTGTGTGTGTGTGTGTGTATCACACACACACATGCTGAAACAGAGTATCCATATGTATAGATTAGAATGTTTCTGTGGGGAAAAAACAGATTACACATGGAGTGAAGGAAAGGTAAGTACTGCAAGAGTTGGAAATGTTACGGTTATTGAAATCTAGCAAGGCTAAATACCTCTAGGCAGCTTCTTCAGAGATTCCTGAATATTAACTTAAAATATGATCTTCAGCTAGGCAAATATACAGTTTAGATTGGAGATTATGCATGGGTCTAATTCAAATAGGAACGAAGCCTGGAGACTCAACACAGTTTTTAATTAAAGCTGAAATGAGTATTCACGGCAAATTTCCAGTTTGATTAATTTCATAGATTCACATGGCATGAATTCAAGTTTGAGAAATGCATTTGCCAAACAACAACAACAACCAACCAGTCTTCTGCCATGACAACCTTTACAGGAACTACATTTTCATATATATAGGAGCATTTGCCTCTGGGATGCTATGCTTCTTCCTGTGAGTGGCTGTAGCAATCATTTGGTATCATAACAGCTATTGGAATTAATATGACTTCTTAAACAAAGCATTGGCCCCTGAATCAACAAAACTGCTGAATAAATAACATTAGGAAGATAATCAGATTGTGGTTTTATGAAAACTTCCATTAGCAGTAAAACTGAATTAAGGTGAAAGGTAATAATTATATAATGAGCAGGTGGAATCTCCTTTTCACATCACATTAACACATTTGGCTCTAAAATCTAAGAGCTTCTCTAAGCAGAAGAATTCTATTACCTTTTAATTGTCAAACCTTGTGTAACTAAATCAGTAGCCATGATTTTCACTGGAAATGATGGTGTATGTATCTGGAAGGTTCATGTGCCAGCACTTATTGTCTTTCATAAATGGTGAAACTGTTTGCTTGCCTCTAAAGACTAATCAACACTGTGTAAATAATCTGAAACCTGGGAACATTTTTTCAATAAAGAGGGGGGGAAACTACACATCATAAAATCAATAAGGCTGGCTGACAAATGAGCCTGGGTGAACATTTTTGACTGAGAGGCACAAAAGAAAGTCTAAATTTCAGTTTGGCAAAGTATACATAGTCTTAAGCTTTCAGGAGACAGAACAGCAGATAGTATATTCATGAGAGCAATCCATTGAGTCAATGGGTCCAGTCCCAACCTTCATTGTTGCTATACTCCAAGTCTCAGATCCCTTGCCATTGAAGTCTTCTGGGAACTAAAAATCCAACAGCATCTGGGCTTGCTGAGGTCTTCTGGAAGCCAAAAGCCAACAGTATCTGGGGATCCAAAGTGGAGAATCCCTGCACAAGGAAATTAAGAGGCCTGATAGACAAGACTAAGGATTTTAGTGGCCCAGCACTCTTTTTCACCAACCAGTTGTTTCTTGGAAATAGGCAAACATGATATGAAGGCAACAGTTTTCTTGCATTGTTTCTCTTCTGTGTCTGATATCCAGCGGTAGACTACTCCTGAAAATGAAGGCTTCATATGTCTATCATACTTACAGACCCTGGTAATTCTGGATTCCATTAATTTGTCCATTTCCTTTTAAAAAATATATCATTGTTAAACAGCAGAGATGTTGAAGGAGAAGCAAGCCCCAGCATCTTCGCCTATGGTTCAGTTCAAAATGTGTTTTGTGAGGGAAAGAATTCATCTGAAGTTGAACAGCAGGAATGCAGCAGTTGACAACAAAGAATGGATAAATAGGAAGGGATCAAGGACACACAAACACATACACACATATATTGCTTCTACTGTCTACATATTCCCTTCCCAAAAATGCTTTGCTGTTGGGAAAAAACACAGCACTGGACTCCAGTGATTTTTTTTAAAAATGTTTGCTCTTTGACAAACCTTTATATTCTGATGTAGCTAGACTGGAAGGCAGAAGTCTTTCTCCAGTAAGGTCCCACTTTTCACTGGATTCAGATGGCCACAAGAATGTGTGACTGCACCCTTGGAACCAAGTATACACAGAGTCCAAAGGTGTCCATTCCCACCCTTCTTCTCTGTAGTGAAGATTCATATATATTCATGAGAGCAATGTGAAATCCTACTCAAGTAGTTAACATGTCTTGAGATAAGTGAGCAGTGGTACCTACTGGCACTACATGAAGTGAATCCACTGCAGGTTTTACCTTGAACTTCAAAGGAGTTCTCCAAAGTGCTGGAAACTTGGATTCAGTGCCATGGATAGTTCCTTTAAAGTACAGATTAAATGCCAGAGTGGATTCACTGACCCACTGACAATGGAGTCAATAGGTGCCACTGTGATTGAGACTGGGTATCTGCTTGCTGTCTTCACTTGTTCTTACTCCGCATCCATATTTTCCTCCAAATAACATCTCTTTATATGTTTAGACTTTGGGTTACATTGCTTTGAAAGGGAATTCCTCACTAATACTTCCTTCATGTGCAGTACTGCATGGTTGCTAAGCTACCCTGGTAAGGCTGAGGGTATTTCTCAAGGTTTTATTAAGCTCTGGTGTCTTCTGGGGTTTGGGAAGGAAATCCAAAGCCCCTTTCTTTTTAAATTATTGATATTGTTTCTAGAGTTAGGCTGATGGAAGGAAGGCTCAGCCCTCGTCAAGCAGCTGCTAGACCAGCATGTGTCAGGAGGTTAATCTGTCTAGCCATGGACTTTTATAATTCTTTTGTGGAGGGGGACAGTTATCATAAGAAAAAGAAGTCTGCCAACTGCCTGGAGGAAAAGTCTTCCCTCTTTGCATAACAAACCCCATAGCTTTAACTCCTGTCACATGTTATGACAGTGAATTCTATACATAAATATTTTTTATTTCTTTTTGAACCTCCTGGATTGAATTCCAATCAACTTTATTTGCTGATAATCTCCTCCCCGATTTTGACATTAGCTTGAGATCCTGCATCAGGTGATATAGCAATGGAGATATAGCTACATGTAATAGTATCTCCCCTAATGCTAACCCCACACAAAACTATCTTTTAAGCCACACAGTTCACACACACACACATCTCAATACAGTAATTTTTTAGTTGTTGGGGGGGGGGGTGATGACACATTCAGCTATAGGAAGATGGCTGGATGTGTTAACCCTCCACCCACCCACCCACCCCACACACATGTGTGCACGCACACACATAGGCAACTCAGAAATGGCTGCTTTAGGAGACTGGGGGGGGGGAAACTTTTTGTTGTGATGGCACAATTGTTGTAAAAGTGAATTGCAATGTCATAAAAAAGATTTATGACACCTAAATTGCTGAACAATATGCCAGCCATTAATTTCCTTCTCATTTTAAAATTTTATTTTATGTTTTCTGGAAAAGACATTAATGACAGTTAACAATAACAAGAGAAACAACCAAACTTTGGGAGACAGAGTACTCGAATCAAAGAGAAAGATACTGTGGTGCATGGCACATTGAAATGAATGGAGATTCGTAGATGCCTCCCAGTAATTTCAGAAGGAGCTGAACCAGGGAATGCCCCCCAATAGTCTGAGTGCATATGCCATGCCAGTTAAACAAAGGATATGTAGTTATGATGGTATTGTGTGTGTTGTTTTTTTAAAAAAAAATTAAATCTCATGTTGGAATGAGACTCTCTTGAGGCTGTTCTGAGTGTCTAGCACTAGAAAGAAAGAGAAAGGACTTTATCAGAGACATTGGAGATTTTCAGACTACACTGTTATAGTGTTACTATTCCACTTTAAATGCTATGGCTTCCTCCTGTGGAATTCTGGCATTTGTAGTTTAGTGAGGCCTAAGAACTCTCTGGCTTAGAGTTGTAAATTCCCCTCCCTAAACTACAAATCCCAAGATTCAACAGGAGGCAGCCAGAGCAAATAAAGTGGAATAGTAACACTATAAAAGTGTTGTCTGAAAATCTAGATTGTTTTAAATGTTCTTTTGCCAGAATTACAAAAAAGCATTTTTATCCCGGCAAAAGAACATTCCTCCTGCACTCACTTCCTCTCCTGCAAAGGTTTCTCCATGAATGAAGAGGAAGTGAATGGAGCCCCATTCACTTACTCATTTGAAATCTCACATGATTTAATCGTGTGGGAAATTCAATCTTTAAAACAAAAATAAAGCATAAAAAGTCACACCAAGCACACACACACATACATGCAAACTCCCAAGTAACCCAGGGAGGGTCATAAAAAGACTGAAACTTACCTGGATGCTGATCTGACCCAGAAGTGTGTGCCTCAAGAAGGAGAAACTCAAAACTAGATGTATGTGGTAAATCAAATGCTATATTCAATGAAAATAAGTTTTTTTGATTGTTACATGTCAAATACATAATCATGTTATATAAAAAAGTCTTATGACTGCTCAATGAAAAGTCCTTTTCTTGTTCTCCCGATGTGAATACAGAATAGATTAAATCCAGTTACCATATGGATTGGACCAGTAAATTCTAGATCTATTTCAACAGACTTCTTCAGCAGTAACTCTGGATAACTAACAGGTAAACATACTGTTAGGCAAAAAATGAGAAAATTATAATTATGCAAAAGATAATGTTTAAAGCTGACATATCTTGCCTTAATTACATCAAATAGCATCTTATAAGATACACATTCCAGCTATATGTTTAACATAGGCTATGCCAGGTCATATAAACTTGGATCCAAGAAATGCTACGCTAAGCAGAGGACAAAAGAGACCCTCTCACAGGAGTTTACCACATGCCATGGAGCTGTGGACAAGTATTCATAAGGAACACTAAACGCAGTGTGTGAACACAAATCAAGGAACATGAGAGACACTGCATACTGGGCCGGCCAGAAAAATCAGCAGTAGCAGAACGTGTTATAAACCAACCTGGACACAAA
This sequence comes from Gambelia wislizenii, assembly GCA_030847615.1. Classification (NCBI taxonomy): domain Eukaryota; kingdom Metazoa; phylum Chordata; class Lepidosauria; order Squamata; family Crotaphytidae; genus Gambelia; species Gambelia wislizenii. Next base: position 205,641,611 of record JAUMIR010000001.1, read on the forward strand.
ATGCTGTTTCAAAACACAGAAATTCTAGACCAGGCCAACAACTATAATCGAGTGGGGTGGAGCTTCTGTGAGTTTGATTTTTTAAAAAAAAATGTTGGGAGAGGCTGCTTGTTGCTGAGTGGGGTGGAGCTTCTGTGAGTGAATTTTTTTAAAAAAACTGCTGGGAGAGGCTGCTTATTGCTGAGTGGGGTGGAGCTTCTGTGAGTTTGATTTTTAAAAAAACTTTTGAGAGAGGCTGCTTATTGCTGAGTGGGGTGGAGCTTCTGTGAGTTTGAATTTTTTAAAAAAAACTGTTGGGAGAGATTGCTTATTGCTGAGTGGGGTGGAACTTCTGTGAGTTTGATTTTTTTTTAACTGGTGAGAGAGGCTGCTTGTTGATGAGTGGGGTGGAGCTTCTGTGAGTTAGAATTTTTTTTAACTGGTGGGAGAGGCTTATTGCTGAGTGGGGTGGAGCTTCTGTGAGTTTGAATTTTTAAAAAAACTGTTGGGAGAGGCTGCTTATTACTGAGTGGGGTGGAACTTCTGTGAGTATGAATTTTTTAAAAAACTGTTGGGAGAGGCTGCTTATTGCTGAGTGGGGTGGAGCTTCTGTGAGTTTGAAATTTTTTAAAACTGTTGGGAGAGGCTGCTTATTGCTGAGTGGGGTGGAACTTCTGTGAGCTTCAATTTTTTTAACTGTTGGGAGAGGCTACTTATTGCTGAGTGGGGTGGAACTTCTGTGAGTTTGATTTTTTAAAAAACTGTTGGGAGAGGCTGCTTATTGCTGAGTGGGGTGGAACTTCTGTGAGTTTGATTTTTTAAAAAACTGTTGGGAGAGGCTGCTTATTGCTGAGTGGGGTGCAACTTCTGTGAGTTTGATTTTTTTAAAAACTGTTGGGAGAGGCTGCTTATTGCTGAGTGGGGTGGAACTTCTGTGAGTTTGATTTTTTTTTAAAACTGTTGGGAGAGGCTGCTTATTGCTGAGTGGGGTGGAACTTCTGTGAGTTTGATTTTTTAAAAAACTGTTGGGAGAGGCTACTTATTGCTGAGTGGGGTGGAACTTCTGTGAGTTTGATTTTTTTTTAAACTGTTGGGAGAGGCTGCTTATTGCTGAGTGGGGTGGAGCTTCTGTGAGTTTGATTTTTTAAAAAAACTGTTTGGAGAGTCTCCTTGTTGCTGAGTGGGGTGGAACTTCTGTGAGTTTGTATTTTTTTTTTTAAACTGTTGGGAGAGGCTGCTTATTGCTGAGTGGGGTGGAGCTTCTGTGAGTTTGATTTTTTAAAAAAGCTTTTGGGAGAGGCTGCTTATTGCTGAGTCAGGTGGAGCTTCTGTGAGTTTGAATTTTTTTAAAAAAACTGTTGGGAGAGATTGCTTATTGCCGAGTGGGGTGGAACTTCTGTGAGTTTGATTTTTTTTTAACTGGTGGGAGAGGCTGTTTGTTGCTGAGTGGGGTGGTTCTTCTGTGAGTTTGAATTTTTTAAAAAACTGTTGGGAGAAGCTTCTTGTTGCTGAGTGGGGTGGATCTTCAGTGAGTTTGATTTTTTTAAAGCCTGTTGGGAGTGGCTTCTTGTTGCTGAGTGGGGTGGAGCTTCTGTGAGTTTGAATTTTTTAAAAAGCCTGTTGGGAGAAGCTTCTTTTTGCTGAGTGGGGTGGAGCTTCTGTGAGTATGATTTTTTTAAAAAAAAAACTGTTAGGAGAGGCTGCTTCTTGTTGCTGAGTGGGGTGGAGCTTGTGTGAGTGATTTTTTAAAAAAAAACTGTTCAGAGAGGCTGCTTGTTGCTGAGTGGGGTGGAGCTTCTGTGAGTTTGAATTATTTTTTAAACTATTGGGAGAGGCTGCTTATTGCTGAGTGGGGTGGATCTTCTGTGAGTCTGAATTTTTAAAAAACCTGTTGGGAGAGGCTGCTGATTGCTGAGTGGGGTGGAACTTCTGTGAGTTTGAACTTTTTTTAACTGTTGGGAGAGGCTGCTTGTTGCTGAGTGGGATGGAGATTCTGTGAGTTTGAATTATTTTTTTAAAAAAACTGTTGGGATTGTCTCCTTGTTGCTGAGTGGGGTGGAGCTTCTGTGAGTGAATTTAAAAAAAAACTGTTGGGAGAGGCTTCTTGTTGCTGAGTGGGGTGGAGCTTCTGTGAGTTTGAATTTTTTAAAAAAAAATTTGGTAGAGGCTGCTTATTGCTGAGTGGGGTGGAGTTTCTGTGAGTTTGATTTTTTTAAAAAACTGTTGGGAGAGGCTGCTTATTGCTGAGTGGGGTGGATCTTCTGTGAGTTTGAATTTTTTTAAAAACTGTTGGGAGAGACTGCTTGTTGCTGAGTGAGGTGGAGCTTCTGTGAGTTTGAATTTTTTTAAAAAAAATGTTGGGAGAGGCTGTTTATTACTGAGTGGAGTGGAGCTTCTGTGAGTTTGAATTTGTTTAAATACTGTTGGGAGAGGCTGCTTGTTGCTGAGGTGCGCGCCGTCACCAAACTAAAGTACAGCATACTTAAAAGTACAGCATAGAGTTTTCAGCATTAACTAAGAGATCTTAGATTACCTAAAAGCTCTCACCATGGACACTGAGGATACTGCTGCAGTCACCTGCAATACTTGTGGGATGTTTGTCTTCTTGTCTACAGACGTGGGGAACTTCACATGCACCAAGTGTAAATTGGTAGTCCTCTTGGAGGAGAAAGTCGAGCACCTGGAGACACGGGTAGCTACACTTCAACATATTCGTGAGCAAGAGATTTTCCTTGACAGAACAGAACGAACAGTCTTGGATGGGGACCACACAGAGGAACTGGTTGGGGAGGAGAGGGTCACTTTACAGACACAGGAGGTAGACAGCTGGAGGAATGTCACACACAGAACAAGAAAATTCAGGGATTCTTCGAGCAGCTTGCAGCTACAGAATCTATTCAAAGCCCTCTCCCTTATCGAGGACAACAAGGAAGGACAGCATGCGCAGATTTCAGGGGCAGAACTGGGGACCCTGAGAGGACCACCGCAAGGAACAGCAACTGTGAAATCTTGGGGGAGGCGTGTGGTGGTGGTGGGGGGACTCCTTGCTGCAGGGTACAGAAGCAGTGGTATGTGGGCCTGACAAGATGTCTCGGGAGGTGTGTTGTCTCCCTGGGGCAAAGATCCATTATGTGACCAAGAGGCTGAAAAGACTCATCAAGCCTATGGATCATTATCCCTTCCTTTTGGTCCATGTGGGAACCAATGATACTGCAAGGCACAGCTTTCCGAAGATCAGAAGAGATTATGAGGCTCTGGGGAGGAAGCTAAAAGAAATGGACACACAGGTTATCATCTCGTCTCTTCTGCCAGTTGAAGGGCATTGTCCAGGAAGGGAGAGGAAAATAGCTGATGTAAACAACTGGCTCCATAGATGGTCTCGCTGAGAACGGTTTGGATTCTTGGATCATGGGCTGCGCTTCCATGCGGGGGGACTTCTGGCAAGATATGGGGTGCATCTCACACCAGTTGGCAGAAACATTTTTGCCTACAGTCTCAAGAATTTGATCAGGAGAGCTTTAAACTGAGTCATATGGGGGAGGGAGACAGTATTCTGGAAGGCAAAAGGGCTGGAGAAAATAATCAAACTGTCATAGAGGGAACAAAGCAAACAGTGCAAGGACCCAACAGTGGGAGGCAAAGCAACTTGCACAGGCAGCAAGTAAAGGGAACAAATTGTCTTAGATGTCTCTACACTAATGCACAGAGCATGGGAAATAAGATGAACTTGAACTCCTAGCACTACAAAACAAAAATTATATAATAGGCATTACTGAAACCTGGTGGAATGAATCGCATGATTCGAATGTAGGAATAGAGGGGTATAAGCTTTATAAGAGAAACAGGCCAAACAGGAAAGGAGGAGGAATAGCATTATATGTCAGGGATATTTATACCAGTGAAGAAATCTATGACATCAATACTGGAAGCCCGGTGCAGAGCATTTGGATAAAAATTAAAGGGGAGGGAAACAACAGGGATGTTATTGTGGGACTCTACTAGAGACCCCCAAGTGAGACAGAGGAATTGGATGATGCCTTTCTAGAACAGATGACCACACACAGAGAAAGGAGAGATGTAGTATTTATTTACTACAACACGACCGAAAGTAGTGATGGGTGACTTTAACTATCCTGATATTTGCTGGCAATCTAACTCAACCAAAACTTCAAGGTCTAGCAAATTCCTTACTTCCCTGGAAGACAATTTCATGGTCCAAAAGGTGGAAGAGTCAACAAGGGGGTCAGATATTTTAGATCTGATCCTAACCAACAGGGATGACCTGGTTAATGGGGTGCAAGTGGTGGGATCCATAGGTGAGAGTGATCATGTTCTCCTGGAGTTTGTTATACAATGGAAAGGAGACGCCAGGCATAGTCAGGCATGCATTCTCGACTTTAGGAGAGCTGATTTCAATAAACTCAGGGAAATATTGGGGGTGATCCCATGGTCAGGAATATTAAAAGAGAAGAGATCTCAAGATGGATGGGACTTTCTCAAAAGGGAGATACTGAAGGCACAATTTCAAACAGTACCATTGAGGAAGAAAAATGGGAGGTGTCTCAAGAAACCAGGATGGATGACTAAAGAACTTTCAATGGAACTAAGGAGATTTTCAGACAGGCAAAAATCGCCCCTTGCCGCGCGAGCAGCCTCCCGAAACTGCTGCGCGGCAAGGGTCTTTTTCGGACGACGCTGTGCCTCTAGCGAAGCCGTCCGTGTCACTTCCGTGAAGCTTGGGACGGCTCCGCGCCATATTTCAAGCACGGAGGCTGCCGTGATTGAAATATGACGCGGAGCCGTCCCAAGCTTCACGGAAGTGACACGGACGGCTTCGCTAGAGGCACAGCGTCGTCCGAAAAAGACCCTTGCCGCGCAGCAGTTTCGGGAGGCTGCTCGCGCGGCAAGGGGCGATTTTTGCCTGTCTGAAAATCTCCCAAGTTTTAAACAGAAAAAGTATAGGAAATGGAAAAAGGGGAAAATCACCAAAGAAGAATTCAAACAGATAGTGAACATGTGTAGGAGTAAAGTCAGAAAAGCTAAAGTGCAGAATGAGCTCAGGCTTGCTAGAGAGGTTTAGAACAATAAAAAGGGTTTTTTGGGGTATGTCCACAGCAAAAGGAGGAAGAAGGAAATCGTAGGGCCACTATGTGGAGAAGATGGCAAAATGCTAACAGGGGACAGAGAAAAGGGAGAATTACTCAACACTTTCTTTACCTCAGTGTTTTCAGAAAAGGAAAAGGAGGACCAACCTGAGGATAATGGAACAGAGGACACAATTGGGGAAATCCAGCACAGAATAAGTAAAGAGGTAGTACAGGAATACCTTCTAACTCTAAATGAATTTAAATCTTCAGGACCAGATGAACTACACCCAAGAGTATTAAAAGAGCTGGCAAATGTCATCTCAGAGCCATTGGCAATAATCTTTGAGAACTCCTGGAGAACAGGAGAAGTCCCAGCAGACTGGAGGAGGGCAAACGTTGTCCCCATTTTCGAAAAGGGGAAAAAAGAGGATCCCAACAATTATCGTCCAGTTAGTCTGACATCAATACCAGGGAAGATTCTAGAGCAGATCACTAAACAGAGGGTCTGTGAACATTTAGAAGGCAATGCCATAATCACAAAAATCAACATGGGTTTCAGAGAAACAAGTCATGCCAGACTAATCTGATATCTTTTTTTGATAAAATTATTTTTTTTTAATTTTTTTATTTTTTTATTTATATCCCGCTCTTCAGCCACAAGGCTATCAGAGCGGCTTACAAATTGTTTTTTAAGCAATAGCTATTTACACATCTACACTGCATTAAACAGTTTCCAATGTGTGTTAGCTAATTGCCCCCCACAAGCTGGGTACTCAGTTTACCGACCTACGAAAGGATGGAAGGCTGAGTGAACCTTTGAGCCGGCTGGAATTGAACTTGCGACATGGTGGCTTGCAGTACTGGCATTTAACCAGCTGGCAGATGAAGGGAACGCTCTGGATATCGCACACCTTGATTTCAGTAAGGCCTTTGACAAGGTTCCCCATGACATTCTTGCAAACAAGCTTGTAAAATGTTGGCTAGACAAGTTAACTGTTCAATGGATTTATAATTGGTAAAAAAGAGTGCTCAGCAGTGGCTCCTATTCGTCCTGGGAAGATGTGACCAGTGGGGTGCCACAAGGTTCTGTCCTGGGCCCAGTGCTATTCAACATCATTATCAATGACTTGGATGACGGAATTAGGGGCATACTTATCAAATTTGCAGATGACACCAAATTAGGAGGAGTAGCTAATACCCTAGAGGACGGGATAAAAATTCAAAATGACCTGGATACACTAGAGAGCTGGGCCAAAGCTAACAAAATGAAATTCAATACGGAGAAATGTAAGGTACTGCACTTAGGGTGAAAGAATGAAATACATAGATATAGGATGGGGGAGACCTGGCTGAATGAGACTACGTGCGAAAGGGATCTAGGAGTCCTAGTAGACCACAAGTTGAACATGAGTCAACAGTGTGATGCAGCAGCTTAAAAAGTCCAATGCGATTTTGGGTTGCATCAATAGAAGCATAGTGTCTAGATCAAGGGAAGTAATAGTGCCACTCTATTCTGCCTTGGTCAGACCTCACCTAGAATACTGTGTCCAGTTCTGGGCACCACAATTCAAAAAGGACATTGACAAATTGGACCGTGTCCAGAGAAGGGGGACTGAAATGGTGAAAGGTCTGGAAACCATGCCTTATGAGGAGAGACTTAGGAAGCTGGGTATGTTTAGCCTGGAAAAAAAGATGGTTAAGAGGCGATATGATAACCCTGTTTAAGTATTTGAAGGGGTGTCACGTTGAAGATGGAGCAGGCTTGTTTTCTCCTGCTCCAGAGACTGGAACATGGAGCAATGTATGCAAGCTCCAGGAACAGATATTCCACTTCAATATTAGGAGGAACTTTTTGACAGTAAGAACTGTTCGGCAGTGGAACACACTCCCTCGGAGCGTAGTGGGGTCTCCTTCCTTGGAGGTCTTTAAACAGAGGCTGGATGGCCATCTGTCAGGGATGCTTTGATTGTGGATTCCTGCATGGCAGGGGGTTAGACTGGATGGCCCTCATGGTCTCTTCCAACTCTGCAATTCTATGATTCTATGATTGTATGTCAGAATGCACAGAGAAGCTATTGAAATCCACAAACACCTGGACAACTTCAATAAAAAAAAAAAGTTAGTTATTTATACCCCGCTCTTCAGCCACAAGGCTATCAGAGCGGCTTACAAATTGTTTTAAGCAATAGCTATTTACACATCTAACTGCATTAAACAGCTTCCAATGTGTGTTAGCTAATTGATAGAAATAGAAAAGAAGAAATAGAAAAGAAGAAACCTTAAAAGTAAACAAAATCTGGCTCCCAGTTTTGAAATACAATAGAATCAAAGCTAACTCTTACAAAAGAATTCCACGCAGGGACAGCGGGATTCCCAGCAGATAATGTCCCATCAACCAACCATTAGTCAAACAGAAACTAACGAGCCTTGCATTTCTATACCCAGAAACTAACCATTCAATTACACAAGTTTACATATACACCCCAACAGGGGTTCACAGCATATAAACTCCACACACACACCAACCCAACCATTCTCTGAGGATGCCAGCCACAGATGCAGGCAAAATGTCAAAAAGAAACTATTCCTGAACACAGCCTCACTGCCTGGAAAAAAAACCAAGGAAAATCTATCTACCTACATCTGTGTAGCCAGGCACAGATGCCAGAATTCATTAGGGTAGTTACAAATGCATAACCTGCCATTACACATATGTGACTGGTTCATATTCACCATCTGTAAATATTCCCTAGTTTAGGAGATAGGTAGGAACTGTGAAAGTCCCCAAATCCCTACTTACCAGGCAGCCATCACTGTGATTGATGGGGGTCTGTTCCCCTGTTGTTCTGGAAACAGCTGACTTGATGTTCTGACCCACCTATCTGCTTGCATGAGGGGGAATTGTGACAGGCACCATACGTCTGATTGTCACACTTGAGATTGGTCATGGGAGGTGGTAGAAACATCAGTCAGCTGCTTCCCAATTGACCGGAGAACTGACCCCTGTTGCTCACAGCAGCTGCTGCCTGGTAAGTGAGAACTGGGGCGGGGGCAGGCCAGGAAGCACCACATAACTATGGAATCAAGGTGGTTATGCATTTGTAACTGCTGTAGTGACTTCCAGCCAGAATGATTAAATGATCCACTGGGATTCCCCACGGTCCCATGGAGATTTTAGTGGCTGGTACAATAATGCTGCATCTGGCTACAGGGACATGGCCAGACATTTCCCCAATGTCCCGTGCTCTCCACCAGCCACAGAATGGCCCTGGGGGACTGCAGTGGGTGAAGAATGAGTCTAGAGGGAGGGGCTTTGATCATTGTGGAGGGTGTAACACAATACCAACTTCTGCAACAACAACAAAAGACACACAGATGTAACACGTGTATGCCACTAACAGGATGCCAGCCTGCATGTATTAATGTCCAGGTTTTTTGAAGCGGGGGCAGTGTGCTAATATAAAGACTGATACCAGCCTCAGGCTCCAGTTTCTCTGCAATTTGACTTTGCCCACTCATCTGTTCTAATGGTTAGAGAAGCTTCAGCTGTTTGCTTTGGAGTTGGGTAGAAACTCTTCTCAAGGGCTGCATTTTGTGTGGAATTATCAGGCCAGATTCGGGGAGGATTCAGGGATTTTCACTGGTGTAGACAAGCCCTTAAGACTGCAGTCCTATTCACATCTTGATGTGATTTAGCCCCATTTAACATTGTAAGACCTACCTACAAGTAAACATGGGTTTTTGTGCTGCACAAGGTTCTTTTCCAGCTATTTCTATCTTTAAAAGTCTGGGAGACAACTGATTGACAGAGGAACTTCTTTGTGTTGGTTCCCTAACTTGGACATTCCCTTCACTAGAGATGTTAGCTTGGCATCCTCATTATTATCATTTAGTTACATGGCTAAGCTCCTGGTCATCCACTTTTTAATATTAATGGACTTTGTTGGCTTTTATCCTGCATTGCTGGGTTTATAAAATGGTACTGTTCTCCTGTTTTAGAATGCTTAAGGTCCATGTAGTTTTCTTTGTCATTGTTCTGGTTTTTAATATTTATTTTTGAGAATGTTTATAGTGAAAAGACAGGGGATAAATTGTCTGAATCAACCAATAAACATCCACACAAACAGACTATTCATATGGGGAGAGTAACATATGCTTTCTATTCTAGAAGTCTTACTATGCACAATTCTTTTTCCATCATTATGATCTGAACAGTAGAATTGGAAGACTTTGTTTTTCTGCCCCAGACAGAAACTAATTCTATACAAATCAATAAGTACAACATGGGGGTAACAAAAATGTCAGTATTGCCCACTAGCCTTCCTTTAAAAAAAATCAACTGGCTTAAATATTCAACCCACAATATGTTTTACTCACTTAGAAAGGCTGGGTAGAATGCAACATGGATATTGTGATGTTTTTGTACAGTATATTCTATTGTATTTTGTTTCAGAGGCCTGCTGCATTAATTTTGAAAGTATCTTTCAGTAGAGGCAATAACATGTCAATACCACGAATGCAGCCCCTTGAAGCCAGATGTTTCCATCTACCATGCACTGTAAGGGAAATGTTAGTAACGTTTTTGAAGGTTATTTGAACACCATCCTGGATGGAGATGCTTACAAATCTGTCTATAGATCTATCTATTGTCAAAAAAGTGTCAGTTTGAGGCATTTTTGACAATGCACTAGTGATGTAGTCAGTGAACTGGATATTGAACAACATGTTGAACATGATTTTCTACATGAGAAATATGTCCAGCCTTGTATACCAGTCATATCACCCTTATTCAACAATTACCAATGGTTCACCCAGAAATATTGTTAAGTTACACTTGTTTAGATTAGAGGCCTTTGTAAAAACTGCCTGTTCCTTTTACTGTTTTATTCTATGATGTGTCATGATTTACATTGAGTGTACATCAGTGGGAGTGCTGAGATGATATTAAGATTGACTGGGGGAACATGAGAATGGATTTTGCACCACAGGCCAATGGCTTGTACTTTCAGATTGTTAAAATAAGTAAAATAGCTATTTATTTACTTTTAAGAAGTAGGAAAGTAAAGAGTTACTTACTAAAAATTACAACAACAGCATGTAAATACCTTTAGGGGCCCTGGAACTATAACTGAACCTACTTCTTTCTTTAAAAAAAAAATACTTTCCAGGCTCTGCCACCAACATTTCTGCCACCTAACTCTATGGGTATAACTAAACTTCATGAACAGCCATGAAAAATAGCAGCACAATGCCTCTATCCTCATATCTACCCTGTAATAACTTGGAACAGCCAAAGCCATAAAGTGAAATCTTCACATTGTGTCTTGGAATAGTCAAAGCATAGTGTGATATTTTCACATCATGAGATCCTCACTACTGCGTCTGTTCATTGAATGCTGCTTCTAGAGGCAAAGAAACTCAGACCAAAGATAATATCACATCACACATGGAGTATCCATATATAGGACTGAGCTTTGATGGCAAACCTGAGTCCTTTATGCAGTCTAGTTCTGTCTACTCATTATATGGCCACGTGAAACTTGCAAGAATGGTGCATTTGCTCCAGGCAATGGCTGTGGCACATACAGTGTTCATTACCTGAGACATCTGGAAAGTTTCCAGACTTCCAAGGGCAGCCACCAGGAATCTCTAACAATAACCATCTTGGGTGTCTATACACCAAACTCCGCTAAGTGTGAAAGAAGGCCATATCTCAGTGGTAGAGCACTTGCTTTGCACTGAGAAGGCCCTAGGTTCAATCTCTGGTATCTATAGGTAATACTGTAAAAGACTCCTCCTCTGTGTTATTAGTAGACTGACAGGAGTCTTTTACAGCCCTGCCTCTCACCTTTAGTATCAATTATTTTACATAAACCTTCCCATAAACTGGGAATTGACTCATGGAAGGCTGAAAAGACTAAACACCATTGATCAACAGTGCTGGGTCAATTTCCAGGGACATACTCCATCCAGTCCAACCCACTGCCACACAGGAATCACAATCAAAGCATCCCTGACAGATGGCCATCAAGCCTCTGCTTAAAGACCTCCAAAATACTGATTAGTAATAGTCAAGGATGAATTTCTCCCTGGTTTGAATACCTTCAAATTCTGAACTTAATTTCATCAGAATTGAGAATGATACAAATCAGGCATTTTATCCCATTTGAAAGTTATTTAGTAGTAGAATAAGGAAGGAATAACATTTATCCCATTATCAGATTATTCATTCCTCTAAGATGGGGATGTGAATCATGTAGCCCTCCAGAGTTTGTCTGAATGCAACTCCCAGTTGCTCTTGCCAGTGCAGCCAAAGTCAAGGAATTCTGGGAGCTGCAGTCAAACAAAAACTTGGAGAGCTGTGTATTTCCCATCAGTGATTTAAAACTTTGAATATCTCTTATAAGATATTATAGGGAAAAATATCAATAGGAGTATGGAACACAAAGAGAGCCAGCATGGTATAGTGGTTTGGATGTTGGACTATGACTCCAGAGACCAGGATTCAAATCCCTGTTAATCCTTGGGCAAGTCACACATTCTCAGCCTCAGAGGAAGGCAAAGGCAAACCCCCTCTGAACAAATCTTGCCAAGAAAACCAGTAATAGGTTCACCTTACAGTCATCATAAGTCAAAAACCAAGGAACACAGCAACAACAACAACAGAAGACAAAAAATGGGGAGGGGAATAGTGAATGTCATTTTCAGTGAATATCTTCATAAAAATGTTTCAATATAATATCATATTTAGGTGTTATATGTCTTCTCAGAGAATAAGCAGAGTGTGGCTGTGGGTGTGTAGACTGGCATCCATTTGGTGACATATGCCAGCATATTTCTAATGTATGTCTTGTTTTTTTATTGTTATTTTTAAAATCATATACTGTACATATAAAATAAGTATGTTCACAAGACATACATGTAATCAAACTGTATGTCTTGTTTTAGTTGTTACAGAGGGAGAATTCCATTTCTCCTCTGCCCAATGATCTCCAACTTCCGCAAAATTCACTGACTCTTGTGCAACCCACCAAAAAGGCCATTTAATGGCCTGCGGAAAGTAAGAGGAATAGCCGAGAATCACCCAGCTATTGTCAGATCCACAGCAGAATGTCATCTTCCAGGACGACCGCAGAGGTCTTGGAGGATGGTTTTGTCATTTTGCACCCAGCCATACTATAGCTGGCTATCCTATAGCCACTGTAGGAACATAATTGGACACTCCTCCACCATCCCCCCACTGGCCACTAAATGGCCATTTCAGGAGTAGCTCTGCAAGAGACAAATGATTCCAATGGGAGGGGAGAGGGGAAATGGTGCATGGTTATGCCTGGCTGGAACTTCACACTGTATCTCCCCATGCAGGATCTCAGCCATCATTAGTAGTGTTGAATGTGGGAAATATGGGGATTTAGATGTGTATCTGATACATGTCATTGGGACTCTCCTGTTGCTCATTTACTGGAGCAATTTACTGGTGAACATATGTGTTTTGTAACTAGGTTCAGGATACCTTTTAATATATCAGCTGGAATCCTGTTGGGCAGTTACGAATATATAACCTACAGTTATGCATTCATAAGTGCTACATATTCCAGATGCCTATGTAGCCACTAATTTAAGTTCCCCAATGAAAGTCCCCCAAACCCCACTTACAACAAGGTTTTATCAACATGGGTGCATTCCCCTGTCAATCAAGAAGTGGCTGCCTGATGAGTGATCTCCGGTGTGAGGGGGAGTTATGGCAGAGGACCTTTTTCTTTTGGTCATGCTGGAGATCACTCTGGCCGGAATCTACTACATAGCACTGTAGTTACAGTGCTACATAGTACATAATGGTCATACAAGATTCCACTGATCAGCAAACTGCCTTCTAGAAGTCCAGGATAAAACATGAAATATTTGATAGCTAGGGGTTTTTTTGGGGGGGGGTTTAAAATGGCAGCTAGGATTGTTTTCGCTTCGTACTGGAAAAATCCAAATAGTATTTTGTAATTTTTTATCATTTATATCCTGCCTTTCTCCCAATAATGGGACTCAAGGCAGCTAACAACATTTTTAAAACAAGACAGATTTACAAACTATACAGAAACTTTGATCAAAGTATAAATACAAATGTTAATTAAAAAGAAACTAAACAATTTTAAAAGTTAAAATATTAGAAATTAAAATTCATTAAAAGATGAAAGATTAAAGATTCTTTAACCAACTGTAAAACCATAGTCTTATTTACCTACCAGAACACATAAAGAGACAGGGAGGGATCTCCCATGTTTGCTCAGAGATGAACTGAACTGTGATACACACACAGAGAGAGAGATAGAGATAGAGAGAGAGAGAGAGATTGGTTCCTTAAAGCTTGGAATATAGTTGTTCAAATAGATAACAGATTTGGTGGATTTAGGGAACGACTGTGTATGACAGGCACTTTTGCTAAGTGGGGTTGTTTTGTTTTGTATTGGAACAATCACTTTGTATTTAGTAGATTGGATAAATATGTCGTTCAATAAAAATTAAATTTAAAGAAAAAATATCTGAAATTCAGAATACTGCCATCAGCTATTGTAGAAAATGCTGAGCTAGTCTCTGTCTCAGTGTGACCGTTGTCCTCAAAGGGAGCTTGGCAGTAAGCTCCACAGAAATTTGGAAAACCTTAATTCCATGCCGCTGTTTTCTATGAACTGTGTCCTGTCTCACTGCTACTGTATCAGGTTAGGAAACAAAGCATTTCCACTCACACTCCCTATAGCAAAGAAGTAAAATTCATGATTCCTAGCAAAGTGCCCTGGATTTTCCAGTATAATGAAGATAGGCTATGATCACAAGGGGGGACACTTCATGTGCAATACTGTTGGTTATGCACAATGGTAACCCCTGTTATACCAAGATATCTCCTCTTGGGGGCACTGTGGAGGTGGTATCCAGTAGCTTCTTGTGCAACATCCCTTGCAACCTCTGTGAGGAGAGCGTACTGGGGCAGCTCCGTCCCTGCCCCTCACTACTGTAGATGGTCTGTAGAGGCACTACTGTAGAGGCTTGTTCCAGTTGCCCGTCAGCACCTGTGGAGATGTTAACAGATTTCTGCTGAGGGACAGTCTGTTCTTCCCTCCCCTAGGTGCTCAAAATGTCACCAGCTGCATGCTCTACAGCAAAGCTGCAGCTGGAGAGATGAGCTGTGCCTGGGAGCCTCTTGCCCAGCTTCTACTGTGCACCAAGGGATAAATAAGGGAAGAAAAAGTAGCCTCCATCTCCTGAACAGTGATGTAAATATGCTGGTGTTGGACGAAAGTTCTCATATAACAGGGGCATAGGAGCTCTTCTGAGAAAGAAGGACAACAGGCTTTGGGTAAACGGAGGGATACCAGAAGAATTTAGGCAGGGAAGCCCAAAGTTCTCTTTCAGTGGCTACTTAAGAACACTGTATATGCAGAGTGAGGGAGCAGCTGCAGTCACCTGCAGTACCCTGGAATGCTTGTCTTCTTGCCAGAGAACATGTGCAGCTATATCTGCAGCAAGCGCAAGTTGATGGCCCTGCTGGAAGAAAAGGTCAAGCATCTTGAGGACAGGGTATCTACTCTTCTGAATATTAGGGAGTGAGAGATGTTCTTTGACAGAGTGGAGAAGACTATCCTGGATGTGGAACACACCGGGGAGGTGTTTGCAGAGGAGGCCACAGGAAATGAACACTTGGAGGAATGTGACACAGAGAAGTAGAAGGGCCAGGGATCATTCAGCCAGCTTGAAGCTACAGAATCAATTTGAAGCTCTCTCTCTTTCCACAGGAGAAGAGGAAGAGCAACAGTGCCAGGCCTTAGGGAACATACAGGAAACTTTGGTAGATCCAGCACATGAAGTGGCCTCTGCCAAGACTCGGAGGAGGAAGGTGGTGGTGGTAGGGGATTCCCTGCTGTGAGGAACAGAAGCAGTAGTCTGCAGGCCTGACAAAATGTCTTAGCACGTATATTGTCTCCCTGGGGCAAAAAAATCAAGATGTAACAGAGAGGCTGACAAGACTTTTGACTATTACCCCTTCTTTTTGGTCCAGGTGGGAACCAATGATACTGTAAGGCATAGCTTCCAGAAGATCACAAAGGATTATTAGGCTTTGGGTAGGCTTTGGGTAGGAAGCTGAAGTACCTGGATGCACTGATAGTCATTTCATCTGTCTTTCCAGATGAAATGACTGGGAGAATCCTGGGCTATGTCTTGGCAGAAAGACATAGCCCAGGAAGGGAGAGAAGAATAGTGGAGGTGAACACCTGTCTACGTAGATAGTAATGCCAGGAACAATTTGGATCCCTGGACCATTGGATGCGGTTTCAGGGAGGTGGACTTCTGGCAAGGGATGGGTTGCATCTCACAGCAGTTGGCAGGAATGTTTTTGCTAAGAGTTTGAAAGATCTTATCAGGAGGGCTTTAAACTAAGTTGTATGGGGGAGGGAGACAGTACTCTGGATAATATTCCAAATGTTATACAGAGAACAAGGCAAATAACACAACAACCAAATAATGGGATGAATGAACCCTTTAAAAGTCAGATAGGGGAAATGGTCCATGGCCTTAGATGCCTCTATACTAATGTACAGAGCATGGGAAATAAACAGGATGAACTTGAACTCTTAGCACAGCAAAACAAATATGATATCATAGGCATCACTGAAACCTACTGGAATGAATCTAATTATTGGAATGTACTAATAGAGGGGTATAACCTATTTCAGAAAAAAAGACCAAACAGGAAGGGAGGTGGAGTAGCATTATATGTTAAGGATGTGTACACCTGTGAACGTATCCATGATTTAAAACCTGGGAGTCAGGTTGAGAGCATCTGGGTAAAAAATTAAGGGAGGAACAGTAGGGATGTCATTGTAGGGGTCTACTACAGACCTCCAAGCAAAACTGAGGACTTGGATGATGCCTTCCTGGAGCAGATGACTGCACATTCAGAAAGGAAAGATGTAGTACTAATGTGAGATTTTGGCTATCCTGATATTTGTTGGAAATCCAACTCTGCCAAGAATTTAAGATCCAACAAATTCCTCACTTGCCTTGCAGACAATTTCATCATCCTGAAGGTGGAAGAGGCAACAAGGAGATCAGCTATTTTAGATCTGATCCTAACCAATGGGAATGACCTGGTTAATGGAGTGGAAGTGGTGGCATCCTTAGGGAGGAGTGATCATGTTCTCCTGGAGTTTGTTAGACAGAGGAAGGGGGAAGTCAAGCATAGTCAGACATGCATTCTAGACTTTAAAAAAGCTGATTTCAGAAAACTTAGGGAATTACTAGGGGTGATCCCATGGTCAGAAATACTAAAAGAGAGGGAAGTTCATGATGGATGGGAGTTTCTTAAAAGTGAGATATTGAAGGCACAGCTTGAAACAGTTCCAATGAGGAGGAAACACAGCAAGTGTCTAAAGAAACCAGGATGGATGTTGAATAAACTCTCAACTGAGCTAAAACTTAAAGAGGACATGTACAAGAAATGGAAAAAGGGAGAAATCACCAAAAAGAATTCAAACAAATAGCCAGCTCATGCAGGGGGAAACTCAGAAAAGCTAAAGCACAGATGGAGCTCAGGCTTGCTAGAGAGGTTAAAAACAATAAAAAGGTTTCTGTTTTGTTTGTTTGTTTGTTTGTTTGTTATGTCCATAGCAAAAGGAAGAACAAGGGAATGGTAGGGCTACTGCCTGGAGAAGATGGTGGAAGGCTAAGAGGGGACAGAGAAGAGGCAGAACTACTTAACATCTTCTTTGCTTCAGTCCTCTCCCAAAGGGGAACAGTGCTCAACTTGGGGGAAATGGAGTAGGTGATGCAGTAGGGGATATACAGCACAGAATTGGTAAAGAGGTAGTTCAGGAATACCTGGCCAATATAAATGAGTTCAAGTCTCCAGGGCCAGATGAACTTCATCCACAGGTATTAAAAGAAGTGACAGAAGTAATCTCAGAACCACTGTCAATAATCTTTGAGAAATCCTGGAGAACAGGAGAGGTCCCAGCATACTGGAAGAGGGCAAATGTTGCCCCCATATTTGAAAAGCATATCATTAAGCAGACAGTCTGTAAGCAGTTAGAAATGAATTCCATGATCACTAAAAGTCAACATGGATTTCTCAAAAACAATACTGCAGCCTGATCTTATCTCTTTTTTTGAAAGAGTTATCATCTTGATAGATGAAGGGAATGCTGTGGATGTAGTATATCTTGATTTCAGTAAAGCTTTTGACAAGGTCCCCCATGATATTCTTACAAAAAAGTTGGTAACCAGTGTGCTAGACAATGCAACTGTTAGGTGGATTTGTAATTGGTTGACTGACCAAACCCAAAGGGTGGTCGCCAATTGCCCCTCTTCATCCTGGAGAGAAGTGATTAGTGAGGTGCCACAGGGTTCTGTCCTGGGCCCAGTGCTATTAAACATCTTTATCAATGACTTGGATGAGGGAACAGAGGTTATACTTCTCAATTTTGCAGATGACACCAAATTAGAAGGGGTAGCTAATGCCCCAGAGGACAGGATCAGAATCTAAAATGACCTGAACAGATTAGAAAGCTGGGCCAAAAATAACAAAATGAATTTCAACAGGAAGAAATATAGGATACTACACTTGGACTGTCAAAATGAAATGCACAGATATGGGATGGGTGACACCTGGCTTGATAGCAGTACATGCAAAAGGGATCTAGGAGTCTTAGTGGACCACAAGCTGAACATGAGTCAGCAATGTGATGCAGCAGCTAAAAAAGACAATGCAATTCTAGGCTGCATTAATAGGAATCTAGTGTCTAGATCAAGGGAAGTAATAGTGCCACTCTATTCTGCTTTGATGAGACCTCACAATTGGAATACTATGTCCATTTCTGGGCACCACAATTCGAGGATATTGAGAAGCTGGAACATGTCCAGAGGAGGGTAACAAAAATGCTTAAAGGTCTGGAAGCCATGCCCTATGAGGAGTAGCTTAGGGAGCTGGGCATTTTTAGTCTGGAGAAGAGAAGGTTGGGAGGTGACATGATAGCCATGTTTAAATATTTGAAAGGATGTCATACTGAGGATGGAGAAAGCTTGTTTTCTGTTACTCCAGAGACTAGACAGATTTTCAGACCGCATTTTAGAGTGCCTAGGGCGGGAGGAGCTTTCGGGAGAGGGACGGCGATCTTGCGCAGCAGGGGGGAGTTTTCGGACGCCGTTGTCCCTCTCCCGAAACCATCCGTGTCACTTCCATGAAGCTTTGGAAGCCTCAGCGCCATATTTTAATCACGGGCAACCTCCCGTGAACTGGTGGGCTATTCCCTGAAGAAAGAAATTCCACATGGAGCTGCCTACAGACCTTCTGAAGAAATGAATAGTCCAGGCCTCTTCTCTTGACAGGTGCTTTCTCTCTTTCCCCTGGCTACTTTACTTCCCTCTCCCTCCTTCTTTTTCTTTCTTCCTGGTCATTTTCTTTATTCCAGTCCTTATTCGGTCTTTCCTTCAACTCAGTCCCTCCTCTCCCTCCATGTACTTGGCAGCAGACACAACCATTGTTCTGCCCTGCCTAAGGAAGTCAGATTTAGCCACAGTGTTCCCATGTCTTAGTTGCCTTTCAATTAGATTACTTTAATGTGTTTTTTAAAGCCTTTGAAATGTGTTTAAAAGTCATACCTTGAACAAAAAGAGATGGCCAGATTGTCATCTGGCATGCACTTTAGAGACTACAGCTGAGATCCAGCTAGTGGCTGAACTAGGGGTGTGTGGAGAGGCCAGACCACACCAGGTGACATTGTCGGGGGAAGTGGTGACACTGGCCTTAGTGATGCCACAGGATCCAGCATCCAAATAAATGGAGCATAATGCTCTGATGGCACTGGGATGCCTTCCAGTCCTGACAAATGCAGCACCTCCAGCATGGGGCATTCCCCATGGCCATGGCATGGTCAGGGGAGGGTGAGAGAGTTTCTGAGGGGTGGCCAGCTGAGGTTTTGTAGCTGAGCAATGAAAAGAGATGCTGTTTTTGCAGATCTCCACTGGGAGTGCTAGCTTCCTCATGAAGTGGGGGGATGTTATGGAAGGAAGTAGTGAAACCCCCTTCTGTTCTGCCAATAAAGCAACACATGCTAGTGTAGCCCCATTGTAGGTCACTGTCAGGATTCCACTTCATGTGTCACATGTTCTGTACCAACCACACTAGTTTCCAGTTTGTTTCCATGCTCAGTTTAAGATGCTGTATTGACCTACAAAGAACTAAGTGCTTTGGGGATAGCTGGGATCTCTGAAAGACTGCCTCTTCTCCATGAGGCTTCCTGAAACCTGACAACCTCAGCAAAGGCCCTGGTGACTATCCTGCCATTCTGCAAGGCTAGGAACACATCCCCTCTCTGCAGCATCACCTCAGTTGTGGAACTCTCCCACAAAGGAAGTCAGGAAGGCTTCTGCTTTTAAAGCATGTAACACTATGTACACCATCTTGGGGATGTAGTGGGCTGAAAACTGGTAAATACAGATCTCTCCCCATATCCATGGGTATTTGGTTCCTGGACTTACCATGGATACCAGAAACTATGAGAATAGTGAACCCTATTAAAATAAAGGACTTTCCAGTACAAATATACCATAGAGTTGTGTTGGAGAGCCTAGCAATTCCTAGAGAGGACACCTCTCTAGACATTTTCTAGCACGGCTTTAGGGTATGTGTCACTGTTTTTTTCAGCCGTGGATAATTGAAACTGTGGATATTGGTTCCATGAATATAGGGGTCAACCTGTACTATAAATAAATAATGAAAGCATACTTGCACCACTGCATCACCTGTGTCAGGAAACCAACTCAAATAGCTGATAAGACAGCCCAGCTTGGCAACAACTCAGTTGAAAAGCACAGTACCTGGTGTTGTCAGTAGCAGTCCTATAGGGTCAGACGTACACACAGAGAGACAGCGAAGAATGAAGAGGCAGTCCGAGGTCAAAAGGATTCCAGCAGGTGGGTCAACGAAGACAGTCCAAGGTCAAGATATCCGAAGTCTCAAGATAGCAAGGTTCCAAGAGCCAGGAGAGTCAAAGGCAGAGGCTTCCTCCAGGAACGCAGACTGCCTGAGACAAGGAATTCAGAATCCCCCAGCTGCTTATGTTGGCCCAGCTCCCACTCCCAGCTGCGGGGTGATTGATGAGCTTCTGTTTCTTAATCTCTGGGAATGATGAAGCCACGCCCTCTCTGCTCTTCTTTGGCTAATGGTAGGTACCTGTTCTTCTACCTCTTGTTGTTGCTCCACTATGTCTCCCAGGCTTGTACCCTGTGCTGGGGGAGGGCTAGGCTGCTGAGCCCTGGGTTCTTCAGGGCTAGACTCAGACTCAGCCAGCTCTTCTGCAACTGGCTCAGCCTCCTCGCCTTCTGAGTCCTCAGAGTCCTGGCTGACCATGACAATCTGCATGAAGTAACTTCCAATAAAATTAAGTCATCACAGGGGTGAGAATCATGGGATCTTCCAAGCATTGTGGGACTGCAGCTCCTAGCATTATTCACCATTGGATATACTGGCTTCTAGGGTTGCAGTACAATAACATCAGCAGGGCTTCATGATTCCTACCACCACTTCATAAGACATGTGCATGGATACAGATAGAATAATTGTATACAGACAACTATACCCATTAACACCCCCCCCCAAAAAAAAGATTGGGAGAATCACAACATGTGGCCCATGCAGCCTCTGTGTGAGCACAGAGCCCCTGCCCAGTCATAAATAACACAGAGAATCATAGAATCAAAGAATTGTAGAGTTGGAAGAGACCACGAGGGCCATCCAGTCCAACCCCCTGACATGCAGGAATACACAATCAAAGCATCCCTGACAGATGGCCATCCAGCCTCTGTTTAAAGACCTCCAAGGAAGGAGACCCCACCATGCTCCGAGGGAGTGTGTTCCACTGCCGAACAGCTCTTACTGTCAAAAAGTTCCTCCTAATGTTGACATGGAATCTCTGTTCCTGGAGCTTGCATCCATTGCTCCGTGTTCTAGTCTCTGGAGCAGCAGAAAACAAGCTTGCTCCATCCTCAAATATACCATTTTTGTGACACCCCTTTGAATACTTAAACAGGGCTATCATATGGCCGCTTAACCGTCTTTTTTCCAAGCTAAACATACCGAGCTCCTTAAGTCTTTCCTCATAAGGCATGGTTTCCAGACCTTTCACCTTTTTAGTCGCCCTTCGCTGGACACGCTCCAGTTTGTCAGTATCCTTTTTGAATTGTGGTGCCCAGAACTGGACACAGTATTCTAGGTGAGGCCTGACCAAGGCAGAATAGAGTGGCACTATTACTTCCCTTGATCTAGACACTATGCTTCTATTGATGCAGCCCAAAATCGCATTGGCCCTTTTAGCTGCTACATCACACTGTCGACTCATGTTCAACTTGTGGTCTACTAAGACTCCTAGATCCCTTTCGCACGTAGTCTCAT
This sequence comes from Gambelia wislizenii, assembly GCA_030847615.1. NCBI lineage: Eukaryota > Metazoa > Chordata > Lepidosauria > Squamata > Crotaphytidae > Gambelia > Gambelia wislizenii. Next base: position 205,663,112 of record JAUMIR010000001.1, read on the forward strand.
TCAGCCAGGTCTGCCCCATCTTTTATCTATGCATTTCATTTTTCCACCCTAAGTGCAGTAACTTACATTTCTCCATATTGAATTTCATTTTGTTAGCTTTGGCCCAGCTCTCCAGTCTATCCAGGTCATTTTGAATTTTGATCCTGTCCTCTAGGGTATTAGCTACTCCTCCTAATTTATGAAAATTTGATAAGTATGCCCCTAATTCCATCATCCAAGTCATTGATAATGATGTTGAATAGCACTGGGCCCAGGACAGAACCCTGTGGCACCCCACTGGTCACAGATGAAGAGGAGCCACTGCTGAGCACCCTTTGGGTTCGGCCAGTCAACCAATTACAAATCCACTTAACAGTTAACTTGTCTAGCCCACATTTTACAAGCTTGTTTGCAAGAATGTCATGGGGAACCATGACTCTGATGGACAGGCACATGCTTCTTTTAGCACCATGACTTCTGTCACCTTGGAAATGGGATCTTCAGCACAAATAAGCATCAGAACTGGATCTCAGTCTACAAGAAATTAAATTCCATCTCATGTTATTTTCCACTTATATTCCCAAGACTGATTTGTATTCAGCACAGATGGTGGCCACAATCCAGCACAAAGTTACAATGCAATCCTATATATGCCTTCTTTGAAAAACACTGTTGAATTTGGTGAGGCTTACTCCCATATAAGTGGATTTAGGATTGATATGGTTGCAGTCAACAGTGTGCCTGACTTTTATGCAATTGTCGCATGCAGTTTAATAAAGATATGAATTACACTTTGGTATTACACCTATGCAATGCTCAGGAAAGCGTTTGAACATTCAAAGCTGCAGAGCCCCAAGGCAATCTACATTTATACAACAAAGTGAAATGCTTGATAAAATCAGTATTTGACATATACCCAAAAGAATGTTTACAAAAGAAGTTGAAAGGTGTGGGATTTATTGAAAAGACATCTGTCTGGTATGGTACGACAGGCTAATAAAATAAGGTTGGCTAAACTTATTTAGATGAACAAAACTAATAAGATTTAGGGAACATATGCTTGCTTCTTTCAATGTGTTCCACTTCCCCCCATGAGAGAACATAGAGAATTTGTGATGGCTCCACATAATTTTGAAGCTTCTGTCAACACTTTTTCGAGGAAATGCCACTTGTTTCCATCTAGTTCTACATAAAAACAAAGTCTTGAAGACATTTAGTAAATCCTGTTTAGAAGTCTGCAGAACGAAATAGTTTATAGTCACAGCCCAAGTTGATGGAAATCTATACAGTGCAATCTGGAAAGTGTGTGTAAATATTGAAACATCAGCATGGAGGCAATACAATGTTCAGGAAGAATAAAGCAACTTGTTACGTTGTGTGTGTTTTTCAAGGTGGGTTATTGCACTTGTTCAACAAAACAATTATTTTAAAAAATCTATCACACATTGGACATAATCCATGTGCCACCCAATGTGGCCACCAAAACATCACCAAAGCACAGCTTCCCCCATGTGAAAGCAATTTCAATAGTAGAGGATTCCTCTATATGAAGTACTTTGTGCATGAGTAGTACGGATGTAATTGTTCACTCATTTTCTCTTCAAGGTAAGCAATGAACAATTTTGGCATTTCCTCTCATTGAGAGAAAGCCTGTGAAAACTATACAGTTATTGAAGACAGTTCACAGTTCACTGCTTATTCTGCACAAACACAAAAAATCACACATGGTTGCATTACACAGAAAACAGAAATTTTTGTGTAGAAATAGGCTGCATATTCTTCATAGTATAGAATGAGCAGAAAAATAATAATTCTGCACAGAAATATATTTTTTCTGTGCAGACAAAAAAAATGCTGTTTTCTGCACAAAACAATCCCATGCTAATTTGTCATAGAATAAGTATCAAAGTGCAAAGATTCTTTTCAGTCCAAGATTCTTCTCATCAAGGTTTCTCAACAGTTGAAAAACATGTTTTTAACCATTTTTCTAATGTTTTTCAATTTTCTCCCCATCCCTTGGGACCACCAATGATGTTACTCAAACTTAAGTTCCACTGACTGCAATGAGACTTGCTCCCTAACTGTTGTGCAACTTTAGGGTACAAAATGTAATCTTTTAAGATTTCTTTTTTAAAAAACACCATGTTGGTAATTATCTTAATTCCTTCTTCCTTCTTGTTAGCACCTATTTTGGACAACCACCACCACCACTACAATAACAACATTGGAAAATAGCCATATAGAACAAATACGGTAGTCTTTTCTCTAAATAATGAATCCAGTTGCTCTGACAACCTAGGTGTGATGTAAGGATCTTTGGTTCAACATCAAAGCAGATCTTAATACAGCATGGAAGTCTTCCAACTTTGCACTGAATAATTGGAACAAAACGACCCAGGTAGTCTTCATGTAACATCAAAGCAGCACATATAATAACTCCATAAAGCAATGGAAAAGAATGAATATATTCATTTCCCTCAAGTTATATAGGAAGTTATTTCTTTGTATTGTTTGTAAAATTAAACAAAAGGAATAATACTTATACACATACATATATATTTGTTAGTAAACTGAATCTGCTGCAGATTTATTTTTGATAGCATAATAAAAAGAATTTTGAACAGATAAAAAAAATACATATTAAAGTTCCTACTGTGAACTGACCAGGGAAAGGATTTAGGGGCACTGTGGGAAATCGTGAAAGCCTCTGATATCTCACTATATCCCTATGGCAATAATAAAAAATAAAATATGGAGGGAGAAAGAATGGCAAGTCTTGATGCTGAGAGGCATCAACAAAAAGACAGAACATCAATCCAGAAAATGTCATCTTGGGATATCTTGAAAGCCTTCGATACCCCACTATATTACCGTACTACAATAGAGGAGCTGATCGTGGGGGGGCATCAATAGAAAGAAAGAACAGAAATCAAGAAGAGTAAAATTATGGTTGCTGAACGTATAAGATGTCAAATCAACTAATGTGTTCATTTTCAGTCAGCCATCTTTTCAGGGGAAGATTATTGTTTTGCCCTGAAGGAGAAATTGATGCATAGCCTACACTAGAATGGTTCCTGACCTTTATTGATGTGAGACCTTGAGCTTCTTCTCAGCAAATGTGAGAAAATCTAAGAACATATCCTGGATCATGGCTGAATAGCAGGATCCTTGTTTGGCAGAATGGGAGGGAGGATTCTGTACAATTAGTGTACAATGAGCAGGCTTCTAAGAGGGAAAGTGGTCTGAAAGTCAACAAGGTACTGAAAGGGAACCTGGATGAAAATGGCAAGAAAAAAAAAATCCTGATCCATGCAGTTATTCTTTCTGCTCAAGAATTTACTAAATCTTCAATTTTACTGCATTAACTTAGGGCTTGTCTACACTGGCGGGAAACCCTGCACCTACCTTGTAGCCATGGTGGATTTCTTTTATCTGCAGCAATCTCATAGAGCCATACACACTGGGGCTTGTCCGATTGCATCACAGTAAAGGAGTGGTCCTACACTGATCACATGTCCTATACATTGTACTATTTCTGGCCACATGCCTGGGGCTGTTCCAGGTTTGCTTGTTTTTCTGTTTGCCTGTGCATCTGAATAAACAAATATTCATGGTCCCAGAGTATTACTGGATAAGCAGAGATATGCTTATCCAGATGTGTGCACAATTGAAATTTTTAAAAGCAATTTTAAAACTGCCGGATCAGTCCCCTCCACCAGATATCCCACCCTGGCTTTGTTCTGAAGCCAATGCTCAGCCGCCACATGGCCAAAATTCTGTTTTTTTCTCCTCAAATGCAGAGTAAACCATGAATCCTATAGATCTGGGGTTTCCTGTAGAAATGCCAGTGAAAATGTGCATTGTTGAAAACATCGTTTGTCAACTGTGCCAGAAATACAGGGTGAGTATGGAGGGGAGGTTACCTGTGTAGACAAGCCCTCCCCACACATTCAAAGGATAGATAAGATAAATACACATTGACATCAATCAAGTAGTCACTTGCCATTATGTACATGCAGTCACTGGGAACCCCAGTCATCCTGCCAAGCAATGAGAAGAAATGCTACCTTAAAGCACACCTCTGCAAAACTCTGTGCTTGTATATATATATTTGTTAGGGCTTTTAAAAATTGCAGGTTTTTTCCAGCTCCCAGAATGCAATGCATCACAGCTCTCAGAATCATCTAGACAGTCAAATGGAGATACACACACACACACACACTATACACATGCACACACAAGCTCTAGGTTTTACTAAAAAATATTTTATGTGGTTTTATAATGATGTCTACTCAGAGGTCAATCCTGGGTTCCACTGGACTTATTCCCAAATACTGTATATATCATCAGGATTACAACCTTAAAGTTTCACTTACTAGAGGGGCAGCATAGAATTGAGGAAACAAATAGATAAAGCATGAACACAGTGTTATGTTATCAATTGGTAAGTGGTCATCTGTATTTGTCTTTTTTTATTTGTTCCTTTCTCAATGTGTGGAAAGTTTGTGTTTTTTTCTTTCTTAGGATCCCCTTAAGATATTAATGGTGCTGCTCACAACATACAACTTCTCTACATGAACCTATTAAAACGTTTGAGGCCATCTTGGGTGCAATCTGTGCAGATGATGCTGGGCTAAAGCCCTGAATCTGGACCAAACAGGGCTCATGGTGTTTGGCCAGTTCTGCCCTCAAAACAGTGTAACACCCCCTTAAAACATTTTTTTAAACTCTCAATTTACTCCGGCTCTTAAAGGAAAATCCAGAGCACTCCACACCAAGTGCTGGTTACACATTTCTAACTACCCAAAGATCCCAGCCACAGCATTTATAGTCCACACACACACACACACATACACACAAACTGTATATAATATTTACAAGCCCTCTTCATGCATTCAGAAAAGGGTTATCCTGAGCACATGAACCAAAGGAGTAGGCTATCTGTGCCCCCTTGTTGCTCACTTCCCATGGAAAGTGATTTCTAAAAAGGAGAGCCTTTCCCACATGATCCACAACACTGAAAAATTAATTTCTGATTATGCTGAAAGCCTCCATGCATGCAGAGCCATCTTAACAACATTATAGGCTCCCGTGTAAAGCAGTGCCTGGCCCTGCCTTACACAATCAGGGATAAAAATGTAAATTATCAATAAAATAAACTTATATTATTGGTACCTCCAACAAAATCAGTGTTTTGACCCTCTCCTCGGCGTACAGCTTCATTGGGAGCAAAGTCCCTGCACATCCATACTTCAGAATCCTTGATGGGTAAAACAGCAGAGATAAGAATGAAAAAGAAGAGAGAAGTGGCTTCCAATATGGGAAAGGAGGGGGAAGTACAGTTATCCCTCCGTATCCATGGATTTGTATCCACGGATTTAAATATTCATGGCTTGAAAATATTCTTTAAAAATATTAATCCAAAAAGCAAAGCTTGATTTTGCCATCTTATATATGGGACACCATTTTGCTATGCCATTGCATATAATGGGAATTGAGTATTCACAGATTTTGGTATCCACAGGGAGTCCTGGAACCAAACCCCAGCAAATATGAAGGGACAACTGTAAAATCAATGTTTCAGAGGGGCGTCTCCCCAGCAAACCGGCATCTCCACCTTTGGCCAATGGGAACAGGGAGAAGGGGAAGAGAGGTGAGGCATGGAAGGGCAGCCTGCACCTCTGGAAGAGGGAGGGAATGCAGACTGGAGAGCTGGAAGGAGACACCCTCTTGGTAGGGCTGTTAGAGAATGTGTGTGTGTGAGAGAGGGAAGAGTTGCTCTGCTGCTCATGACTGCCCGGGCGGCCACTCCAGGAAGAGCTGAGAAGGTGGGTTGAGCCTCCCTCTCTCATCTGCCACTTGGTTTTTCTGTTTCTTCTGGCAGGGTTTCCCCAGTACCTCCCTTGCTTTTCTCCTCAGTCAGGGCTCCCCCTTCAACTGCCCATCTCTCCTCCTCCTCACCTGTCCTTCCTCCTCCTCTCTTTTCTCTTTATCTTCCCCATTCCCCAGTCTCGTGAATGCAGACATGCCTACTCTCTGCTACAAGTCATAATTTTTCTCCTTCTACTGAGTTAGCAGAAGATTTGAATGTTGAGATGGGTGAGCGGAAAATTAGTGTTAAATTCGTGGACAAGCTACTTGGTAGAGTGAGGAAGACGACCTGCCCTCTCGACCCTTGCCCTTCATGGCTGGCCATCCAGGGGGGGACTGCCTTGATGGTGTTCCTTAAGGACATCATCAATGCATCCTTCAGGGAAGGGTGTGTTCCATCTTGTTTAAAGGAAGCGGCGGTTAGGCCGCTCCTGAAAAAAACTTCCCTAGACCCCCTAGACATGAACAACTATAGGCCGGTTTCTATGTTACCATTCTTGACCAAAGTGATCGAGAGGGCAGTTGCTCTTCAACTCTAAGTGTGCTTGCATGAAACCGATTATCTAGACCCATTTCAAACTGGCTTCAGGACGGGATTTGGAGTTGAGACTGCCATGGTTGCCTTGACCGATGATCTGCATCTAAGCATCGACAGGGGTAATGTGTCCCTGTTGGTGCTTCTGGACCTCTCAGCGGCTTTCGATACGATAGATCATGGCATTCTCCTGGATTGCCTGAGTGGGTTAGGAATCGGAAGCACCGCGCTCCAGTAGTTCCGGTCCTTCCTCTCGGGCAGGTCCCAGAGGGTGCGGCTTGGGGACAGCTGCTCCAGCAGAAAGGAGCTTACTTGTGGTGTTCCGCAGGGCGCCATCCTGTCCCTGATGCTGTTTAACATCTATATGAAGCCGCTGAGTGAGATTATTCCGGGTTATGGAGCTGGGTGTTATCAGTATGCTGATGACACCCAGATCTATTTCTCCTTGTCCCGATCATCGGCCTTGAATTCCAATGGCATCTCTCCTCTTAATGACTGTCTTAAAGCTGTAATGGGCTGGATGAGGAAAAACAGATTGAGATTAAATCTAGACAAAACAGAGGTGCTCAAGGTAGCGGCCCCGAAACCAGGAGTTGGGTTGCAACCGCCAGTCCTGGATGGGGCCACGCTCTCCGTTAAGGACTGTGTTCACAGTCTGGGGGTGCTCCTTGATTCATCGCTTCAGATGACGAGTCAAGTGAATGCGACGGTCAGGAGCGCTTGTTATCAACTTCGGCTGATACGCCAGCTGTGCCCTTTCCTGGAAGTAAGGGACCCCGAGACTGTGGTGCATGCACTGGTAACCTCTCGTCTAGGTTTCTGCAATGCGCTCTACATGGAGCTACCCTCGTGCTTGGTCCAGAAACTTCAGTTGGTACAAAATATGGCAGCCAGAGTGGTCTCGGGAACATCTCGGAGGGGCCATATAACTCCAGTATTAAAATCTCTCCACTGGCTGCCTATCAGTTTCCGGGCCCAGTATAAGGTGTTGGTTATTACCTTTAAAGCCCTAAATGGCTTGGGTCCAACTTATCTCCGGAACCGCCACCTCCCATACAATCCTCCCCGCACACTCCTGTCCTCTGGGAGGAATCTGCTTCAGCCACAAAAATCTAGGCTGTCTACAACCTCCCAGAGGGCCTTTTCAGTAATCGCCCCCAAATTGTGGAATGGCCTGCTGAATGAGATCCGTCAGCTGACGAGCTTGATTAGCTTTTAAAAAGCACTAAAGACAGATCTCTTTCGGCAGGCCTTTCCTGATTAGATCCCGGCCTCAGGAACTCAGTCTCCTGGTTTTTTAAAAATTATGTATATATTTGTTTTTAATGTTTTTTTTTAGTTAGAAGGTTTTAATCTTATTGTGTTTAATGTCTTTTTATGGGGGAGGGTGGGGGTGGGTGGTGTTTTTAGTCATTATTATAATGTTTTAATTGTTGGAAGCCGCCCCGATTGTTTTCAGCAGAGGGGCGGGGTATAAATAAATTTTATTATTATTATTATGTGCATAGATTAATATGGAGCCCCTATGCTCGTGGGGTCCCTGGGCAGCTGCCCAGTGTGCCCATATGTTAAAGACAGCATTACATGCATGGTGGAGGCTCTCCTTTAAATACTATTACATTGCATGGGATGAGAACAGCTAGAAGAGAGCAGGGCTGGCCTGCTCCTTCTGCTCTGAGATTTATTTTGACCCCTTTTTTCAACACCTGAATATGGCTACTGTATAACTTTCTTCTTGCATTCCAAGCTTTAAAATGGAGTATTTATATCCTGGCGTGGTTCCGTTTGCTTTTCCTAAACTAATCCTAGCATTCACACTTGTATTTATTATAAATCAGTTTATATCTCCCCAGTTAATATTTGCTTAGAGCTTATGCTGATTTCACAATATGTGCAATTTTCTGGTTTCATCTTTATCTTGAAGGATTAGATTGAACTGAGCTGCCTTGTAGTAATTTAGCTTTATCTTGTGCCTTGCAGTTTTATGTTCTTGTAATGGCACTTTGCTTTTTCTCCTTTATTTAATTAAATATATCTTATTTCACAATGACAACATTTTTATTTGGAAGTTTATTTGCTTAGCAGCTGGTGCCACAGAGAAATGTTTGCCATTAGAGCATGTGTTTATTTTTAGCAATATCGACAGGAAATTGAAACATGGAAAGGGACGACAGAGTGGCATATTTGGCGTTGAAGTGTCTTCTGTGTGATTGAGCTACAATTGCCTTGGCTCCTTGAGACGTGGAGCCAAGTTTACATTAATGTTATGGCATCTTTTCCTTCTTCTTTTTTTTTTTTAAAAAGTAGCTCTGATGAAAGTTTTTTTTATAGCTAGATCTTTGCCAAGATTTCCTAAAAATTTATGGTAATCATTCTTCTTGAAGATGAAGCCGTACAGCATCAAAATGGTTTTTCTCTCTCTCTCGCTCACCCCCTCTTCTTCAAGGCTTCTATTTTATAGAGACAATTGACTTTCAATGGTGAATAAGCAAGTGTAATTGGCAGTGTATTCACAACAAGTAATGAAGAGCAGTGGGTCTAAACACACTCAGACAAAAATGAGAAAGCAAACTGGATAAAACCATATGTTAATAAGCAGGTGTGTCAAGGCCCTGCTGAAAATAATGCTGAATAGATTTTGTCCTACATGTTGCATTATCATTTAAGACATATACAGATGCATTCAAAGGGGTTTTTTTTTCCCCATGAGCAATCTATGAGATAAGACTCAGTTGTGTTTTCTTTTGTCCATAGCTGCAGATATGTTTCTCTCTCTCTCTCTCCATATCTTCTCATTTACCATTAATTCACTTCCACTCAGTGTTGCCTCTAATTTAGATTATCTTTCTAGCAAAGTCCCCTCTTACTGGTGCTTTTATTCGTGGAGTCTGGCAGCCACTGAAGTACTACAGCAAATGTTGAGTGGCCTAGAGGTACCATTTTAATTTCCCATAAAGCCCTGAAGTGATGCTTTATTGAGCCAATGTGGGAAATTTAAATGGTAGGCTGCTCCCAGAGTAGATTCCTCCATAGTACTGGATCCAGGGAGGGGGGAAGGAGCTGTCAGTTTCTTTTTTTAAAAAAAAAAACATATTGGCACTAGGGCTGTTTCTATTCCCTATCATATAACTTCACTGCCTGGGAGTGTGGTGGATTCTCCTTTGGAGGTTTTTAAACAGAGGCTGGATGGCCATCTGTTGGGAGTGCTTTGATTGTGTCTTTTTGCATGACAGGGGATTGGACTAGATGGCCCTTGTTGTCTCTTTCAGCTCTATAATTCTATTATTCTAAATGCTGCATGATCTTGCCATACTGCAAGCTTCAGTCTTTTCAAATACCATATTCATCCCTGATGACTATAACATCAAGCAAGGGTTGCCACATACATAAACCCACTGATAGAATGTTTATCTCTCCTCACCTCACCTTCAAGATTATGGGCACTTTTGACATAACAGAATTCACATCAAAGTTCTGATGGTAGATGCTGGTACCTCTATGTATAAGAATGTAAGAAGAGCAGGATCCAAGCAAAGGCTTTTCTAATACAGCATTCTGTTTGCACAGTGACAAACCAGATGCCTCTGAGAAGCTCACAAGTAGGACAGAAGCAAAATAGCCACTTCCCACTTGTGTTTCCTAGCAACTGTTATTCTGAGAATAATGCTTCGGGTATAGCCACCATGACTAATAACCACTGATAACCTCACCTTCTATGGATTTAAGGCAGCTGAAAAACCATTGTGCTCTTGTGTGACAACAACTGCAGAAAAACAGGTAGCCATCATTACAACAGTAGTTTATGAGCCTCGTCAGCATCTTTCAAATAGATCCGGGTGCCAGTTCATACATTTGATGCAGCTACATAATTGCTACTTGGGCATGAGCCTACCTGCACCCAGAAATTATTGTGCAAAGAAATTTTAATAAACCAGAACAAAAGAGTCAAGTGAATATCAATCAACCATACAGTGATGAAATACAGTGTCATCCACAGAGCCATCCACAGATTTGAGCTTCCACAGACTGGTATGCCCCATATTATTCAATGGTGGTGTGTGCAGACAGACACATCAGCATCTGGCCACATGCACACACTGCCATTAATATGGGGCATGAGCATCCACATCTTTTCCTATCTGTGGTTGGGCCTGGAATTGAGCCCCCATGGACAAGAAGGGGCCACTGTAATGTAGATGCTCATCTGAGCCAAGACTATGTTTGTTTGTTTTTTACTATCATATTCTGGCCTCAAATAGAAGTCTTCCAGGGCCAAGCTTTGCCCTTCCCTGAGGAATGGAAGTCCTTAGTATCAGTCCTTTCACCAGGAGCTTAGCATATAGCTTCTTTTCTGGTTGATTTCTCCAGGTTTACTGCAGGCAATGATTGTCAGGCGTGGGAACACATGAGATCCTTGCCTGGTACAATATGGTTCTTCCAGAGGCGTAAACTCATATCTCTAGAGCCCTTGGCTGATAGGCTTAGGTTGTGGCTGGAAGCTGGAACTTAGAAGCTGGAACATGTCCAGAGGAGGGCAACCAGGATGGTGGGAGGTCTGGAAGCCATGCCCTATGACAGTGATGGCAAACCTATGACACACGTGTCAGCACTGACATGTGTAGCCATTTCTGATGACACGTGGCCATAGGCCTCCTCCGCCCCTGCCCGCAACCTCACCATCCTCCCTAAAGTGGTGATTGGGGCTTCAAAGCCCCGGTCGCCACTTTTCTCCCCCCTCCCCAAAGTGGGAATCCACAAATATGTGGAACCGCAAATGTGAAACCCCCAAGTGTGGAGGGACAACTGTAGTTGCAAATGTTTAATCCTCCCCTATTAGACACTCTGTGCTGGAGGTCTGTAGGCCAAAACAACAGAGCGTCTAGTTCTGGGACTTCTGGTTAAGCCGGGATCTTTGCCCTCACTTCTGCCAGCAGAGATAATATTTTTTCCTCAAAGTGACACACCACCCAAGTTATACTCAGTTTTTTGGCAAAGTTTGACACAGCAAGCTCAAAACGTTGCCCATCACTGCCATACGAAGAGCAGCTTAGGGAGCTGGGCATGTTTAGTCTGGAGAAGAGAAGGTTGAGAGGGGACATGATAGCCATGTTTAAATAATTGAAGGGATGCCATACTGAGAATGGGACAAGCTTGTTTTCTGCTGCTCCAGAGACTAGGCCATGGAGCAATGGGTTCAAATTATAGGAAAAGAGATTCCACCTAAACATTAGGAAGAGCTTCCTGACAGTAAGAGCTACTCAGAAGTGGAATACACTGCCTTGGAGTGTGGTGGAGTCTCCTTCTTTAGAGGTTTTTAAACAGAGACTGGATGGCCATCTCATCTGTCAGGAATGATTTGATTGTGTATTCTTGCATGGCAGAGGGTTGGACTGGATGGCCCTTGTGGTCTCTTCCAACTCTATGATTCTATGATTGTATGGTGATAAACCAAATATATAAATTCTGGTCATGGACATGTATTGGCTTTGATAAATATCAGCGAATATGGAAGTCTGAATTATAAAGATTAATCTACAGTTGTCCCTTCACATTCGCGGGGGTTAGGTTCCGCAGACCCCCGCGAATGTGAAAATTCCGCGAATAATGACAGCCCTCCACCCGCCCTCCCCAAGCAACACCTAGGCCTCCGGAGGCCTCGCAGTCGCTTTTCCCTGCCGCCCCCACCCTCCCCAAGCAACCCTGAGGCCTCCGGAGGCATCGCGGTCGCTTCTCCCTGCCGCCCCCGCCCTCCCCAAGGGACCCCCGAGGCCTCCGGAGGCCTCGGGGTCGCTTTTCCCTGCCGCCCGCCGCCCTCCCCAAGCGACCCCCGAGGCCTCCGGAGGCCTCGCGGTCGCTTTTCCCTGCCGCCCCCCGCCCTCCCCAAGCGACCCCCGAGGCCTCCGGAGGCCTCGCGGTCGCTTTTCCCTGCCGCCCCCCGCCCTCCCCAAGCGACCCCCGAGGCCTCGCGGTCGCTTCTGCCTGCCGCCTCCCGCCCTCCCCAAGCGACCCCCGAGGCCTCCGGAGGCCTCACAGTCGCTTTTCCCTGCCGCCCCCCGCCCTCCCCAAGCGACCCCCGAGGCCTCCGGAGGCCTCGCGGTCGCTTCTCCCTGCCGCCCCCCGCCCTCCCCAAGCAACCCCGAGGCCTCCGGAGGCCTCGCGGTCGCTTTTCCCTGCCGCCCCCCGCCCTCCCCAAGCGACCCCCGAGGCCTCCGGAGGCCTCGCGGTCGCTTTTCCCTGCCGCCCCCGCCCTCCCCAAGCGACCCCCGAGGCCTCCGGAGGCCTCGCGGTCGCTTTTCCCTGCCGCCCCCCGCCCTCCCCAAGCGACCCCCGAGGCCTCCGGAGGCCTCGCGGTCGCTTTTCCCTGCCGCCCCCCGCCCTCCCCAAGCGACCCCCGAGGCCTCCGGAGGCCTCGCGGTCGCTTCTGCCTGCCACCCCCCGCCCTCCCCAAGCGACCCCCGAGGCCTCCGGAGGCCTCGCAGTCGCTTCTGCCTGCCGCCCCCCGCCCTCCCCAAGCGACCCCCGAGGCCTCCGGAGGCCTCGCGGTCGCTTCTCCCTGCCGCCCCCCGCCCTCCCCAAGCGACCCCCGAGGCCTCCAGAGGCCTCGCGGTCGCTTCTGCCTGCCTCCCCCCACCCTCCCCAAGCGACCCCGAGGCCTCCGGAGGCCTCGCGGTCGCTTCTGCCTGCCGCCCCCCGCCCTCCCCAAGCGACCCCCGAGGCCTCCGGAGGCCTCGCGGTCGCTTCTGCCTGCCGCCCCCCGCCCTCCCCAAGCGACCCCCGAGGCCTCCGGAGGCCTCGCGGTCGCTTTTGCCTGCCGCCCCCCGCCCTCCCCAAGCGACCCCCGAGGCCTCCGGAGGCCTCGTGGTCGCTTCTCCCTGCCGCCCCCGCCCTCCCCAAGCGACCCCGGAGGCCTCCGGAGGCCTCGCGGTCGCTTCTGCCTGCCGCCCCCCGCCCTCCCCAAGCGACCCCCGAGGCCTCCGGAGGCCTCGCGGTCGCGTCTCCCTGCCGCCCCCCGCCCTCCCCAAGCGACCCCCGAGGCCTCCGGAGGCCTCGCGGTCGCTTCTGCCTGCCGCCCCCCGCCCTCCCCAAGCGACCCCCGAGGCCTCCGGAGGCCTCACGGTCGCTTTTCCCTGCCGCCCCCCGCCCTCCCCAAGCGACCCCCGAGGCCTCCGGAGGCCTCGGGGTCGCTTCTCCCTGCCGCCCCCCGCCCTCCCCAAGCGACCCCCGAGGCCTCCGGAGGCCTCGGGGTCGCTTTTCCCTGCCGCCCCCGCCCTCCCCAAGCGACCCCCGAGGCCTCCGGAGGCCTCGCGGTCGCTTCTGCCTGCCGCCCCCGCCCTCCCCAAGCGACCCCCGAGGCCTCCGGAGGCCTCGCGGTCGCTTTTCCCTGCCGCCCCCCGCCCTCCCCAAGCGACCCCCGAGGCCTCCGGAGGCCTCGCGGTCGCTTTTCCCTGCCGCCCCCCGCCCTCCCCAAGCGACCCCCGAGGCCTCCGGAGGCCTTGCGGTCACTTTTCCCTGCCGCCCCCCGCCCTCCCCAAGCGACCCCCGAGGCCTCCGGAGGCCTCGCGGTCGCTTCTCCCTGCCGCCCCCGCCCTCCCCAAGTGACCCCCGAGGCCTCCGGAGGCCCCGCGGTCGCTTCTCCCTGCCACCCCCCCGCCCTCCCCAAGCGACCCCGAGGCCTCCGGAGGCCTCGCGGTCGCTTCTCCCTGCCGCCCCCGCCCTCCCCAAGCGACCCCCGAGGCCTCCGGAGGCCCCGCGGTCGCTTCTCCCTGCCACCCCCCGCCCTCCCCAAGCGACCCCGAGGCCTCCGGAGGCCCCGTTGTCGCTCCCCTCACCACTTTCCCTGGACTCCCCTGCCTCCCTGGCCCTCCCCACTCCCTCCTCAGGCCTTCATGGGGCCTCCGGAGCGCCTCCGGGGGCCCCATGAAGGCCTCCCCAGCCCTCCCCACCCCCTTCCCAGGGTTTTCACGGGGCCTCCGGAGGCCCCTGTCGCGGTTTTGGGGGGGCCCGCGGGGGCTCTCCCAAAACCGCGAATAATCAAAACCGCGAATGTTAAGTTCGCGAAAGTGGAGGGACAACTGTACTTCATTTGATTCATCCATGCAAGCCATCAATTGTTGCTACTATCAACATGCAAATATGTACTGGATTCAAGGCAACAGGCTGTGATGCAAAAAAAAAAAGTAATTTAAGGAAAGATTACAACTATGTTTTCAAAACTCAGAAAATATTGGCAATGTTAACATAATGAAGGATTCTTTTCACATAACATTGACTGACTGGTTTATAGCACACAGACTCTGGCAGGAGTATTTTGAGAATGATAAAAGAAATTACAGCTGTTGACATGTTAAATGGTTCAGTATTAATTCTGCTTAAACATTTCACTTATATTAGAGATCATTCTGAGACCCAAGATATTTTTGTTTATTTGTATCAGCAAAAATATTGAATGCCAGGTTCTTGAAGAACATGGCTTAACCTGTTACCTGCACTAAGGAGGGAAGGGTGAAGGTAGAGGACCAGTGGTTGAATGAAGCGAATTGTACAGCTTTATAATCATCATTGTTGTCTCAGTCAAGCCAGCCTTTTAGATGAAGGCAGTATAAAATTAACACAAAGGAAGAACGAGAAGGATAAACTGTAGACTTTTCAACTTCATAATCAAGTCTTGATCTGTAGTTTATTAATTTGTTGGGGTTTTTTTTCTTGCCTGTACACTTGGGGATGTAAATCCTGATTTGTTTCACTCTCCCCAGTGCAGGCTATGGAAACTGACAGGCTTTTGTTGGTGGGAGGGGGTCTCAGAAAAGATTTTTACAATTTGCTTCATAGTTTTTGCACATCTTTGCCAAATGCACAGGACTGGGAAAATGTGGTAAGTGTGAACTTGTAGTAAAAGCAGAAGCCATGGATGAGAGTGGGGTTTTTTTTTTCTTTGACCCATCCACCTATCCAGCTGGGCTTGCTGTGTGGGCTTCCTTAGCTTCAGAAAGGGGGGCAGTAGTTTTGCACACAGACAGGAGTAGCAATGTAATTCTTCACATTTCTTCTCAAAAGAAGCAATGAGTAATTTTAGCAATTTTCTTCAAGCTCCAAGAAAGTCTTTAAAAACCACCCAGTTTTCAAAGTCTCTTCACAACTCAGGACTTACTTCTGTGCAAAATTCATACCTGGTGGTGTTTTGCACAGAAAACAGCATTTTAGGTGCAAAACATAATATTTCTACACAGAAGCATTATTTTCTGTGCAGAAAAAGCTGTTTCCTGCCCAGAAAATGCTGATTCCTCCATAGAAAAAGTGCTGTTTCCTTCACAAAACAACTATGTGCAAATTTTGTGCAGAATAAATCCTGAACAGAGAAGATCTTGTCCACCCAGGGTTCTTCTCATCAGAGTTTCTCAACACTAAAAAAAAAAAAAATGTATTTTTTGACAATTTTTCATATATTTCCATCCCTAGCCAGGAGTTTTTACACAAAATATATTTTGCAACAATTGCAGAAATCATGATGTGGAGGTGGGGGAGAAAGAAGATTTGGCATCTCATTCTTGCATAGGAGGTGAGATCTGTTGAGAGAACTGGGGAATCCTAGCAGTGCTTTCTTATCATGTCCAGAAAGTCAGTCTTGACTACAGTCCTAGCAATGGCAAGATTTCTTCCCGTGCCTAGTTCTAGATTCTAGTTCAAAGATTCTATGATTCTGTGAGTGCAGGTGTACCTGGATGATACCTGCAGTATGTGAGGAAAGCAACCACAGACCCATGAATACATTTCATGAATCATAACCCTGCAAACCTGCAGAAAACTTGAGCAACCAGTGGCCAAACATTTTAATTCACAATTCTACATCCCTCCTTATTTGACTGTGTTTGGAACTGAGCTGCCATCTCTTTCAAGTACCTTGGTCAAAAGGAAAAAAATTCTGGGAGACTTAAGACCTTAACACGACATAGTCTCAACCTAGAGGATAATATTTAATACCATCCACTGAAGAACGTTAATAGCAGAGTGTTCTAAACTGTTACCTTGGATGCAGCTTTCTATTATTTTGGGCAACTGGAGAAGGAAGAAGCTGAAGCATTTTGCTAAATCACTTATTAAAATGTTTTGTTAACTACACACAAACACACACATGTATAATATATTATGATATATGATCAAATACATTTACAGCAATGAACAGGAAAAGGATCAAAGCCAGTTCTCCTGTTTATTCCTCTCTTCTCACCACTATACTTTTCCTTTCTCAATCCAGCATATGGAACAATGAAAGCATTCAGAAACACATGCTGGTGATAGATGAGAGTGACAAAGCTGGAGGCTTAAATGAATTTTCATCACACATTACTCATTAAAGAAAGGAAAGCTGGAAAAGAACAACTCCAAGGTTCAACTTTGTTCACTCCTTGAGGAAAAAGTAAAACATAAAAGGCATCACTACTGAAGAAAATAATAATTAGAATGGTAATATTTAACAAAGCACCAGACAAAGGAGATTTTCAGACACCTCTTTTAGCGTCTTGCTGCGCAAGCAGCCTCCGGAGCAGTAACGAGGCTGCTGCATGGCAAGGGGTCCATTTTGGACAATGCCGTTTCTCTCTCGGCATCATCCGTGAGTGTTGCGGCTAGCATTGGAGGCAGCCGTGCTGTTTTTCACTCACGGAAGTTGTCCATGAGTAAAAAAACAGCGCGGCCGCCTCCAATGCTAGCCGCAACACTCACAGACGACGCTGAGAGAGAAACGGCGGCGTCCAAAATGGACCCCTTGCCACGCAGCAGCCTCGTTACTGCTCCAGAGGCTGCTTGCGCGGCAAGACACTGAAAGAGGCATCTGAAAATCTCCTGAGATTACATGTATCCTGGAATTTCAAGAGAAGTAAAAGAGGTAACCAAAACAGTTTTAGCATGGATTTCTTACTAAGGAAACCTCTGGACTTCTGAAATAATCCATTCCACAGTTGCAAGAACTGACAAATGATAAAGGAAGGAAAAGGTCTAGGGCTGCATCTGCACTGCAGAAATAATCCAGTTTGACACTTTAGCCTTCACTTGTTGAAATGCTGCTGATATTCACTGAGATATGCATACTGACTGTAAGTAAAGATGTTTTTATATTTTTAAACCACTTTTGACTTTTTGACTCTTTAATGCTAGAGAATATAAACTGGGGATGAGTCTTGTGTGGATGGCTATCTTAAATTTACATGCTTGGGATTAATATCTGTCTGCTGCATATGTATTTTAAACAGAAACTCTGCTTGATAAGTTCTGTGCTTTCAAAGGGAAATAAAGCAATCCGTTTTATGGCACCTGTTTTGCAAAGGTACTTCCAGTAAAACACAGGGGGTAACAATTTTATTAACATCCCATTAGTATTCACAATGAAACATCATGAATAGACCACCCATTCAATGCCTGTCACAGAATCACAGATGTGTGAGCAGGAGCCCTGTTCCTGTCCCACAATGCCAGCCATGGGGGTGGGGGAGGTGCGTTCAGAACACTTCTGGTAGAGATTGGGACGAGGAGGTAAGTGGCACCCTTTTTGATCCTCTGCAGCTACTTGTTTTTTAATGTGTTTTTGTGCTTTGTTTATTTTTTAACTTTTTTGTTTGACTTTTATTTTTAAATTTCCCACGTGATTTTTCTCTCGCAAGAACATGCAGGATTTCATTTCCAGGTCATAAATGCAGCAAGGATGGGGGGATGTCATTCCTGCCATGGGATCAAGGTAAGTGTCTGAAAGATTTTTGTTTATTCCGTGGCAGGGACGGGAGTGGGGTAGCAAGGCAGGAATGGGGCATAATGCACCATCTGAAAAATCTCCATACTCTCTCAATGTACCATATATGTAGGCTAAGACAATAGTTTCTTAGCAAAAAAATATATACAATGTGTGTGTGTGTGTGTGCGTGTGTGTGTAAGCTTTCCCAATTGTGGCCATTGTGATCAAAGCCTTTTCACACTCATACACCAAGAAAAAACTTCAAGAATTAAGAAGAAGTCTAACAGGAATCTGGACGTAGACTTGAAAAGAGGAATCTGTCTAAGTTCCAAGATCTTACAATGCTCCATAGCGGTGAGCCAGCATGTTCTTAGCACTCTGGTGAGCTTCAGCTGGTGTGTTTAAAAAAAAACCCCAAACCTGACATTCCCATAATATCACAGCATATTCACACACTTTTTAAAAAAAATCTTAGGAATGTAATGCACAAAAAATATAATGCATGGCTAATCCTCCTTCTGAATAAAGAATTATTGATTATTTAATCATAACTTTATTTTTTTTATTTTGCATCCTTTTTGGGTGGGGTAGGTAAACCAAGGTGTGTAAATTTACTATGTAAATGTTCTTCGCTTCTGTTTTCTGAGGTCATAGTTTCTCATTCTAAGGCTTGTTGACAGGTCTGGCTGTATACAGATAAACTAATTAATAATAATAATAAAATTTATTTTTATCCTGCCCCTCTATTAAAAACAATCGGGGCGGCTACCAACAATTAAAATACAATAATGCTGGCTAAAATCCCTAAGCACCACCGACGCCCACCCTCCCCCATAAAAAGATATTAAACTTGTATAAAATTAAAAACCAACTAAACTAAAATCACATATAAAAACAAATAGAAAAATTAACAGCCAGCAAGACTAAAAGAGGCCAGGAGATACAGCTCCTGAGGATGGGATCTAATCAGGAAAGGCCTGCCGAAAGAGATTCGTCTTTAGTGCTTTTTTTAAAGCTACTCAAGCTTGTCATCTGATGGATCTCGTTCAGCAGACCATTCCATAATTTGGGGGTGATTACCAAAAAGGCTCTCTGGGAGGTTGCAGACAGCCTAGATATGTGCAGCTGAAACAAATTCCTCCCAGAGGACCAGAGTGCACGGGGAGGATTGTATGGGAGAAGGCGGTTCCAAAGATAAGTTGGGCCCAAGCCATTTAGGGCTTTAAAGATAATAACCAACACCTTATACTGGGCCCGGAAACTGATAGGCAGCCAGTGGAGAGATTTTAATACTGGAGTTATATGGTCTCCCCGAGATGTTCCCGAGACCACTCTGGCTGCCATATTTTGTACCAACTGAAGTTTCCGGACCAAGCACGAGGGTAGCCCCATGTAGAGCACATTGCAGAAATCTAGACGAGAGGTTACCAGTGCATGCACCACAGTCTTGAGGTCCCTTACTTCCAGGAACGGGCGCAGGTGGCGTATCAGCTGAAGCTGATAACAGGCACTCCTGACTGTCATATTCACCTGACTAGTCATCTGAAGCGATGAATCTAGGAGAACCCCCAGATTGCGAACACAGTCCTTAATGGAGAGCGTGACCCCGTCCAGGACTGGAGGTTGCAACCCAACTCCTGGTTTCAGGGCCACTACTGTGAGCACCTCCATTATGTCCGGATTTAATCTCAATCTGTTTTTCCTCATCCAGCCCATTACTGCTTTTAAGACAATCATTAAGAGGAGAGACGCCATCGGAATTTGAGACCGACGATCGGGACAAAGAGAAATAGATCTGAGTGTCATCAGCGTACTGATAACACCCAGCTCCATAACTCCGAATAATCTCACCCAGCGGCTTCATATAGATGTTAAACAGCATCGGGGACAGGATGGTGCCTTACAGAATGCCACAAGTAAGCTCCTTACTGCTGGAGCAGCTGTCCTCAAGCAGCACCCTCTGGGACCTGCCCGAGAGGAAGGACCGGAACCACTGGAGTGCATTGCCTCTGATTCCTAACCCACTTAGGCGATCCAAGAGGATGCTATGATCTATCATATCCAAAGCCGCTGAGAGATTTAGAAGCACCAACAGGGTCACACTACCCCTGTCAATGCTTAGACACAGGTCATTGGTCAAGGCAACCATGGCAGTCTCAACTCCAAATCCCATCCTAAAGCCAGTTTGAAATGGGTCTAGATAATCGGTTTCATCCAAGACCACTTGGAGTTGAACTGCCCTCTCGATCACTTTGCTCAAGAATGGTAACATAGAAACCGGCCTATAGTTTTTCATGTCCACGGGGTCCAGGGAAGGTTTTTTCAGGAGTGGCCTAACCACCTCTTCCTTTAAACAGTATGGAACACACCTTCCCTGAGGGATGCATTGATGATCTTTCATTTGAGCCACATTTTTCTTGGATCTTGCACTTTTCTTTCTCTGGATATCTATATATCAGTTTGTTATTGTTTGTACTGAAAACAATATTGTCTATTAATTATGGACATTAGCTGATAATCTAAATATACTGTTTACCTTGCATAATGAAATACAATTCTATATAGCTCAACATTCTTCTGACAACCTTCAACACTACATGTTAACATTTACTATTCTTGATTCTTTAAATAAACCTTGCCCTTGAGTGATAGGCATGAACTCAACCTTCTTTATTAGATATTGTCCAGGCCACTTTGTGAATTATTTTGTTATATCAGTTTCTCCAAAATTCATTGTGGGCCTGCTTGACTCTTTGTATGTACAACTTGATACAATTGAAATTTTATTTACTTATCCAAATTCTTAATTTTGAATCAATCATTTTAAAATTGAATTTTTATAGAAATAAATGCATTCGTTTCAAAGAGGTGAGCTGGAAATAAGTTATTAGTCTTCCTGTCTGCACCAAAATGGAAAATATATGACAATATCCAGCAATGTAATCTTCTGTAACTTCCTCAATTCTGTGAACAATGGAGACATTTATTCTCTTGCCTTCTATAACCCCATCCTTGAGCACAGGTGGTGGCAACCCTGTGGCACTCCAAGAGTTTTAGTCCATTGATCTATCTTCACACCATCCCCCTGTGTCAGGATCGGTCCCAGACATGACCTTCACCTGCAAAATTGCAGTGATGATCTATTTCTGTTCATTTGTTTGCCAGTTAATTATGTTTGCATTTTTCTTGAGCTGTACTGGGAGACAAGGGAGGATATGTTATGTGTCTGTAATTGTATGGTTAACTATGCACCTGTGGTAGCTGTGAGAATACAGGGTTGTTCCTACTTGCCATGAGAAAGGGGAGTGGGGATGATAGATAGCCAATGACTCTATAGCCTGACAGATTTGTAGATTGTGAATACTTTTTATGCTAATGCTTTGCAAATAGTTTTCAGTCTGAGCAATGAATTTTGTAGGGATAGCTCTTTAGATTACTCTACCAAATAAAGCTTACTGTTTAACTCTGAAGCTGCTGTTTACTGAGTCTGAAGAAGTCATAACATGACACCCTGTTCCAACTCAGGTGCTGCATTATCCTATCCCTTGTCCTTCTGACCATTCTACCTGGACAAATCCTCCCTCCTTACGTCGTGGAGCCAGAGGCTTCAACTCCCCCCCCACTCGACTATTCCTTATCCTCTTTCTGAGCTCCCTGGGTACATGCCCACCATAGTGCTCTTGTACCTCCCCTGCCTCCCAATATCCTGCCCTCTTTCTGTAACCTCCAGTGTTTGACCCCTCATATGAGCCAACTTCCTATGTGACTACACTGGGCCCTTGGTATCCACTGGGATTTGGTTCCAGGATGCCCTGTGGATACCAAAACCCATGGATGCTCATGTCCCATAAAATAAAATAGCAAAATCAAAATTTAGTTTTTGGAATGATTTTTTAAAAATATTTTCAAACTGTGGTTGGTTGAATCTGTGAATGCAGAATCTGTGACTACAGAGGGCTGACTGTATAAATTTTATATAGTACAGTCAGACCCCCATATCTGTGGAACCATTATCTGTGGTTTCAATTATCCACAAACAAAAAGTAGGGACAAATACCATAGAGCTGCACTGGAAAATGCCTAGAGAGGCATCCTCTGTAGGTATCTTCTAGATCATCCAATGCAACACTATGGTATGTTTTTACTGGAAGTCCTTTGTTTCAATAGGGTTCACCTTTATCTGAAGTTCCTGGTGTTCACACTAAGTCTGGGAATGGAATCCCCATGGATATGGAGGTCCAACTTTACTTGGTCATGCATGGTATTAATTTTGTGTATGTATATGTATCATAGTTATATCTAAATCATCATGGAGTGAATTATTTCCCTATATGATATTTACAGGCTTGTAACGCCTCCCCCCGACCCTGGTTTACCAAGTCTCTTTCATATTTTCCATTCCTTCCCATTCCAGCACAGGATTTTCACTATGATGTACAGGGGTTCATCTGCTTCCTTGAGGTGTTTTCTCTTTTGTCTTCACCATAGTATAATATTTTAACATTGTTCATGTTTAAGATCTACTATTTTAATCACTACTATGCAATGTATTTTTGATGCAGCATTACTAATATACTCTATATCACAAAAATATTATGCTTTTATGAAGCAATTAATTTTTTTTAAAAAAAATTAAGTAATAGTATCATAACGTATAACAGATCGCGTGTGTGCATATGTGCATGCACCTTCAAGTCACCTATCAACTTATGGTGATCCCATGAATTTCATAAGGTTTTCTTAGGCAGAGAATACTCAGAGGTGGTTTTGTTAGTTCCTTCCCCTGAAATACAGCCTGCAACACCTGGTATTCATTGGTGGTCTTCCATCCAAGTATTAACTGGGCTGACTCTACTTAGTTTCCAAGATCATATGGGATCTGGTGCTTTTAGGGTTGTTCTTATCTTCAAGTCATTTCTGACTTATGCCAACCCTAAAGTGAACCTATCATGGGGTTTTCTTAGCAACATTTGTTCAGTGAGAGTTTGCCTTTGCCTCCCTCTGAGGCTGAGAGAGTGTGACTTGCCTAAGGACACCCAGTGGGGATCTGAACCCTGGTCTCCAGAGTCATAGTCAAACCACTACACCTCACTGGTTCTTGCTTTTAGAGTATTTAGGCCATAACAGACAGTACACTCCATATGCAGGTGAATTCATTTCCCAAAATACCAGACATATTACCAAATGATAGACTAAGACCTGGATTTTCCTTTGGCCTTACATTCTCCTTGTGTCACTGCCCATGGTGCTGGTAATTCTGTGGACTAACATAAACTTGCCACAGACAACATGAGAACTCAAAGATTTCTGCAGATAAGTTCTGTCTCATTATACTTCGATAGTCATTCCTGATCTTCCTGAAACAGAATCTTATAGCTTCTTGAATTGCCCTAGTGCTTAAATTCAACAATGATGCACAGTATGCATTAGTTGTACTTTTGTATTGTTTTGAATAGAAAATTATGCCTTTGTGTGTGTGTGGTGTGGGTTTCCCCAATTGTGACTTTCCTCTCTAGGCCCTAGTATCAGTGTGTGGACAAAAAGAATAACTTGGCTTGACATTCAAGCTATCATTTTGATTTTAAGCTTGCACCTTGCTTTCTTTAATTCTAGGCTATTGAAGCCTCCAGCTTTTTCATCCTGTCTTTTCATCATTGTGCATTCCCCATTAGGAGACAATCATCTTCAAAATTCTTCTCCATTCACTGTTTGAAGCTTTGCAACATTTGTATACTACAATAGCTAAAACTATCCAAAAATTGTTCTGGTGACCAGGGGAGAATAATAGGATGTATATCTTTTTCTATTCTTATGCTATTTCTGGCTCCCAGCACAAGGCCAGAAATAGGTCCCTTTTTTCCCCTATACAATTTAAAGAGTGGTTTTTAAAATGTGTTTTGAAGAAACTATCTTCTGAGTTGACATGCCAAAAGTATATAATCTGGGACTGTGCATTCTTATGTGCAAACTGCACTGTTTATTATAGCTATAGGAGGTTCACTGAAAGAAACAAAGTTAATCTCAACCCACACCCTGTAGAAGTGAGCAGTCCTTAAAACCAACATTTGGAACATGCTTGTTCTTGGAATTCACAAGGCATAACAGTAGCAATGAGAAGCCATTGCTTCTGCTTCTCTTTCTCTACTTTTAATTACTAGGTAATAAACAAAACAAAGGCAGAAGAATACAAAAGCAGGTCATGGCCATCCAGAAACAAAACAGTAAAGCTTTCACCCAAAACCAAGTAATGCATTCTAGAGCCCAGAAAGTTAGCTAAGGTTGGCAGGGAGCCACCAACATTGTGGGTACCTGTAGTGGCACTAGGCTTTACCATCTATCATCTCCTGTGGTAGAAGCAGCTCTTCTTTCTGAGAGGCATATCTGTCTCACAAGTGAAGAAGACAAGCAAGGCTCAGACATGACCTTACCTCTTATTGCTGACCAGTCATTGAATAAAGACACCAGACACAAGACTTGGGTTGACTATGAGCCATTTTATTTAAACTAGTGTCCTATTTAACTTTACACCTCTGAGAAGTACAAAAAGGGGGAGCAACTTAGAGCAGTAGCAACCTAGTGAGGGAGCAGCTGAGGCAGGTGATCTCTCCCAGACCTTCCCAAGGAGAACCCAAAGGCTAGGTTGTTCCCCAGCTGGCCTGCTACTAGAACGCCAACCTAAGAATCCAACTCATGTGACTTAAAGTGAGAGCTAAACCCAATGACAGCCTTCTTCCCCAACCCCTGGGTCTCATGACACAAGAGGAAGTTCCAGAGTCTTCTCCTTCACCAAATGGGTGCCCTCCCCACTATCTGACATGGATATTTATTTATGTATTTATTTCATTTGTATGCCACCTTTCTCCCAAGATGGGAGCCAAGGCAGGACAAACATCTGCTCACCCCTCATCCATCACCAGGCTTGTCAACAGGGCCATGCCACCAAAGGCCCCTCTTGACCAACCACTTGACAATGGCCAGATTACTCAGGACTTTTTCAGATAGGACTTACCACGCAAGAAGACTCCGGAATAGTTACAACGCTGTTGTGCGGCAGGGGGTCCGTTTCGGTCGACAACGTCCCTCTCTTG
Source organism: Gambelia wislizenii (assembly GCA_030847615.1). NCBI lineage: Eukaryota > Metazoa > Chordata > Lepidosauria > Squamata > Crotaphytidae > Gambelia > Gambelia wislizenii. Next base: position 205,688,307 of record JAUMIR010000001.1, read on the forward strand.
GCATTGTCCGTGTCACTTCCGTGTATGATTGGAGGCAGCTACGCCATATTTTACTCAACGGAAGTTGTCCGTGAGAGGGATGGCATCGTCTGAAACGGACCCCCTGCCGTGCAACAGCATTGTAACGATTCCGGAGTCTTCTTGCGTGGTAAGTCCTGTCTGAAAAAGTCCTCAATCTTAAGTGGAATCCAAAATGGCAATTAAAAGCTCGGTGTCCTGCCCAAAAAAATCATGCTATGGCTGCAGATCAGGATTCAGTGCCATCCAACCATAACCTGGAGAGAAAAAAAACAAGAGCAACTATACAACATATTACTATTGTAATGGTCAGACGTATATCTCATATGCTGAAGACTTCCAGTGTCCAATCCTCTGATTAAGAGTGAGGACTCATGCCCATCCCAGATGTGGCTGAGGCTGCCCCAGTTCAGAATGAGTGGTGGCTGAATGTAACCCCTTTTAAACCCAGTAAAGTTAAACCCTAGAGGTGACAGACCAATCGTAAATGAGTGGGTGCCAAATTTAACCCTTTTAAACCCAGTAAGTTTAAAGCCCTGGAGATGATGGTACAGTTGTCCCTCCACATTTGCGAACTTGACATTCGCGGTTTTGGTAGGGCCCCCCCGGCTCTGGAGGCCCCGTGAAAGACCTGGAGGGAGAGGGGAGGCCTCCACGGGGCCCCGGAGGTGCTCCGGAGGCCTCATGAAGGCCTGGGGAGGGGGTGGGGAGGCCTTCACGGGACCCCCGGAGGCCCTCCGGAGCCCCCGCGAAGGCCTGGGGAGGGGTGGCGAGGCCTTCGCGGGACCCCCGGAGGCCCTCCGGAGGCCCCGCGAAGGCCTGGGGAGGGGTGGCGAGGCCTTCGCGGGACCCCCGGAGGCCCTCCGGAGGCCCCGTGAAGGCCTGGGGAGGGGTGGGGAGGCCTTCGCGGGACCCCCAGAGGCCCTCCAGAGGCCCTGCGAAGGTCTGGAGAGGGGTGGAGAGGCCTTCGCAGGACCCCCGGAGGCCCTCCGGAGGCCCTCTGGAGGCCCTCCGGAGGCCCCGCGAAGGCCTGGGGAGGGGTGGGGAGGCCTTCGCGGGACCCCCGGAGGCCCTCCCCACCCCTCCCCAGACCTTTGCGCGGCCTCCGGGGGTCCCACGAAGGCCTCGCCACCCCTCCCCAGACCTTCGCGGGGCCTCCGGAGGGCCTCCGGGGGTCCCCGCAAAGGTCTGGGGAGGGGTGGAGAGGGCTTTGCGGGACCCACGGAGGCCCTCCGGAGGCCCCGCGAAGGTCTGGAGAGGGGTGGAGAGGCCTTCGCGGGACCCCCGGAGGCCCTCCGGAGGCCCCGCGAAGGCCTGGGGAGGGGTGGGGAGGCCTTCGCGGGACCCCCGGAGGCCCTCCAGAGGCCCCGCGAAGGTCTGGAGAGGGGTGTGGAGGCCTTCGCGGGACCCCCGGAGGCCCTCCGGAGGCCCCGCGAAGGCCTGGGGAGGGAGGGAGGAAGGGCTGGGGAGGCCTCCGTGGGGCCTTGCTAGGCCCCGCGAAGGCCTGGGGAGGGAGGGGGGAGGGGAGTCGTTATTCGGGATTTTTCACATTCACGGGGGTCCGCGGAACGGAACCCCCGCGAATGTGAAGGGACTACTGTATTTAGTCAAGGGCAACAAGTCAGTATGGGAAAATGGGGGGCAGGATGCATCCCTCTAATCTGGGCATAGTCCTGTAGAGCTAGAACTAGACATAGGAAATGGTTACTACAAGTCTTAAGTCATACCATGGATCCCACCCTCTTTGCTTTTTGGATTTCCCCTCAAATATTTTTGAGCTGTGGTTGGTTGAATCCATGGATGCAGAACCTGTGAATATGGAGGGCCAACTGTATACTGGAATTGCATCATTAGCTGGCTCACCTTTGGGATAGGACAAGTGCTGAATAATACAGTATTCACCTAGAGCTCTCTTCAGCATTATGCCTAATGGAGAAACCCTTAAATTGGGACTCAATGGAGAAGAGAAGGGACCAAGCTTCTTTCTGACATCTCTCTGGATCTTTTTATCTAGCTTTTTTCCCCACTGACTGATGCAGATGTTTCTAAACACTTTTCATGCTGCCTTCTCTTCTCTAAAGAATCAAGGCGAGCCAAAATCTGATTAGTCAATTTTGCCTTAGCTGCACCCTTAGCTGATTTTAGAGGGTATCTTTTTTTAAGTTCTATAACACATTTTTATTAAACACACAATATATATTGTGTGTTATATATATAAAATGTTATATATATAAAATAACATTACAAAACAATATAGAACATCAACATCCACACTACTACAAAACAAAACTACTACAAAAACCAAATGTTCTACCTACTACATTGCTTCCACCCCTTAACTGAAGGTTAAAACTAAGAATCATTACTTGTACTTCATTATAAGTGTTATCACATCAGTCCTACTAAGTAAATGTAGCTATTTTTTTAAAAAAAAACAATACTGACACATTTCTCCACTGTTGTTTCAAAAAATAATAATAAACACATCCCATTCTTTCTTAAAGTTTACCAAGGAGTTTTCTTTAATCAACTTTATTAGTTTGTCCAGTTCAGCATATTCTTGTAACTTCAACAACCAGTCTGCTTGTGTCTGAATAGACATATTCTTCCATGTTTGAGCATATAGAAGTCTGGCAGCTATAATCATATACTGAAGAGTTCTTCCATATTTCCTCTCCTTCATCATTTCCAATAAGTAGAGTCCAGGTCTCTTCTAAAATTTTATTTTTTAAATGTCCTCTGTTCACTGATGGATTTGAGTCCAAAACTTCTGAGCTTTATCACATAACCACAACATGTGATAAAATGTCCTTTCCTCCTGATCACATTTCCAAGATGTATTTATAACACTTTTATATATCTTAGATAACCTTTCCAGAGTCAAATACCATGTATACATCATTTTATTTAAAAAATTCTCTCTCAAATCATAACTCAAAGCAAATTCCAAAGACTTTGCCCAGACTCTTTCCCATTAATTCATATGTGAGTACCAATATTCTATGCCCACTTTATCATGCATTCCTTAACTTGTTCATTTTCCATTCCCATGCACAACAACAGTTTATAGATTTTCACAATCAAGTGATCATCATTTGGGCAAAGCTGAATTTCAAATTCTCATTTCCCTACTTCAAAACCATAGAGCTTTTTATCCATCTTAAATCTCTCAGCAAGTTGTCTATAAGAGTGCATAACCTTCTGTTTCCAACTCTTCTCTGGATTTTTAGGGGGTATCAACTGCCTAGCATGCACATTAGCTTCCTCTAAGGCCTCAAGCCTGGACAAAATAACCACCCTGACACTCCCTTCTCCCTCATGCTCTCATGAGGAAGACAGCTCAGTGGATGGGTGCTAAGATAACTGTTCTTCAGCAGGGCCCATACCCTTTGACCCCCCCATTTCCTTTGTTTGGGCCATTAGTGTGCTCCCTCTGGTGATATAGGGCCTAAAAACTCCTCCTAGGATACCTAGCAGGCCCCAGGATCACTAATGGACTGAGCTGGAGTCCATCCACCAACAGCCCTCATAAGACCCAAAATGGGGCCTAAAGGACAAAGGCCTAGTTGCCTCATGGATGTCCAATCTAGCCTGCTGTCCCCCTCCCTCAGGCCAACTTGGGCCTAGTGGAGTTCAGAGGCCCATTCAGGGACTGGGTAACAGAACTGTGGCCCTCCCTTACCAAAGCCCATTCGGAGCCCATTGTGGCTGCCTAGGCCTGAAAGTAACACCTCTACCAATGTCTGGTTGGGGCCTGTGACCACCCTCTCCCTGGGCCAAGTGAGAGCCCTGCTACTTCCCCTGGTCCCAACCACCCTTGCTGAGCCCCAACAAAATACCAATCCTGACAAGCCATCATACAGCTGCACTAAAGAACCACTCCAGCATGACCAGGCTCAACCCAGCCAAGCCGCTATTGCTTGCCTCCAAGCTCTGGTCTTCAGCCACACTGCTGCAAAGATGTCTGCACTGCTGCAGAGACATCCACACTGCTTCAACAACAAAGATCCAAAAGGAGAGACGCAAGGAAGGCAAGAGTCTTTAAACATCCTGGCTCCACCCCCAGGCTCTCCGTCATGTTGCACAGCACCATAACACAATTAACATGGCCTCTTCCCATTGGAATCCAGGAAACTTGCCTCCCCCCAGTGTTGCTGCATGGTATGAAGAAGGCTCTGAATTCTTCCTCCTGATATCCAAAGCTGTAACTATGGACGTAAATCTTTATTTTTTATTTTTATTTTTTGTTCCAAGGAAGAACCAATAATTTTGCTGTATTTTCCTTGTTGCAAGAACTTATTGAAAACTGCAGTTTTCAAAGGCCATTCACAGTATAGGATCCATTCTGTGCATAAATAAATAAATAAATAAATATTTTTTTAAAAAAAATGGATGTGTGTTGGATTTTGCTGTTTGGAGGATTGCACAGAAAGTGGCATTTTCTGCACAGAGATATTGGTTTTTTTCTGCAGGAAACTTGTTTTCTGTGTCGTAAATGCTGTTTTGTATAAGAAAAAAATGTACATTTTCCACACAGAACTAGGATTCTCTTCATCAAGCCGATACTTGAGACTTCAGAAATGGTTTTTCAACCATTTCTACAATATTTTCAAATATTCTTTCCATCTCTAGCTGTGACCTACAAATGATGAACAGCATATTATTCCCATAGTTATATTAATAACATCTTAACCATTTGGATGTTAATTTCCAAGCATATACTAATATCTCTTTACCTCTTCTACATATGAAGTGATGCTTATGAATAAAAGTGAGGAATGAGGCTGGTCCTATCCCTCAACCTCACATGTGACAGATACGGCCCCCAGTCTCATGGCCTTAGGTCTAAACAGCTCAGATCCTTTCATAGCATGAGTACCTCTTCATACATAAAATATATGGTGGGGAGTTCAAAATGCTGCATGTTAAAACATTAAATGAGTTTTATAGGTTACTACAAGGGCTGTTCCCAAGAATGAGATTCTTTCCATTAGGAAAGCATGTCTACATCCCTTTCTGATATCTTCTCAAAAATGTTCACCTGTAAGAATATTTTGTATTTATGCCACCAGGCTAGTGCTGCAGCCTTACAACTCTAAATATGAGTAACTACTCTGGCTGCTCAAACTAAGATGAAAAGGTGGGGGAAACAGGTGGTTATTGCTTCAGGAGATCCATTTTAAGATAGGATAGGAGATCCCTACACCAGGTTATTGAAGTCACTAATGCTGGCTTCTATGCATGGTGTTATACTAGTGGTATACTAGTACTAGTATGGATATGAGACAGCAGGGAAAGCTACCCTTTCTCTAAGGACTAAGATTGACTGGATTCCTTGATGGAAGAGGATGCAGAGTGGGGCTAGGCAGCTTCAACAGGTCCTGGGGCTAATTTTCTGCCCCTGTGACCCCCCCAAAGGGTCACACAGATTGCCAAAAATAACAAAAAAGAAAAACAAAACAGGAAGTGGTCAAAACTTCTTGTTTTGAAAAACTGGGGGTTTAATCTTAAATAGTACAGGTCCCCCTGATATCTATTTTAAAGAGGAGTTGCCACCACTGGAAGCCATTTTTATAAGGACAGTCTGGGAAACCTGAAGGAACCAAGACCTCCAAAACCACCTTGGGGTGCATTTTGCGCACCCCTAATGTAAAGCTATTGTATATCAAATGTGTGGGTACTTAGAAGGACCAAGATGAGATCAAATAGCCAAGCCTACCTCACTATATACCTATCTCCCCTCCCCCCAGCTACTTCTACTTTTAAAACTTTGGGCTAGCAAGTTCCACTACTCACCATACAACATTTTTAATTACCTGCTTCTTTGGCTTTCTTTTATTAAAAAAATGATCTGCTCATTTTTATTTTTTATTTGTTCTAACAAAGTTTTGTTCTGATAAAGTGTTGCTAACTGCCTTCATGTTTAGAAAGATGGGATATACAATTAATAGTTTAAATACAAAATGAGTTATGGCATTAAAAGGAAAGATGACTTCAAAACAGTGTCCTTTCTACAGAGATAAAAGATAATTTGAAAAATTAGGGAAAATTTTCTTTAAAAAAATATAGCAGATTCCCTTTCCTGCATCTCTCTCAGTTAAACCTCTAGCTTTGTGACCTGACAAGATGCAGAAGAGACAGGAAGCATGTGCAATTTCCCCTTGGGGAATGGTCTAAATGTTCAAAGCATTCTCTCTGTGTCTAAAGTCTCTCCAGAGACACATCCGTGGGGAGAATGAAATACAGGCCTGAGCTGGCCATCTTGTTCCTTACCTAGACACAGTACACATGCCATATATTATGGCTTGACACTATGAACAGGTGGCTGCTGATGTTGTGACCATGTTCAACATGCTTTCTTGAGAACTACAAGTTGCACCATTCCTTGGCTCCTGCTCACATTTCCTGCAAACAGGAAATCAACAAAGTGTGACAGAAGGAGTGAGAAATAAGCAGCATCAAATCTTGTATGCTATAGCAGGTAATCAGTGCCAGAGATGTAGGACTTTTTCAAACGGGGGGGGGGACACTGAGGAGGTTGGGAGAAGAACGGCGCTATCGCACTTACAGCGCTCCATTTCAGACGGCGCCCCCATGCTTCCTCCATGCTGCAGGAGTCGCTTTTTATTGACGGGCTTTTTCCATCAATAAAAGTGGCACATTTCTCATGCCCACAGCATAGAGGAAGCATGGGGGAAGGTCGGGAGGAGGACGGCACCATCTGAACATTAGGAGGAACTTTTTGACAGTAAGAGCTGTTCGGCAGTGGAACGCACTCCCTTGGAGTGTTGTGGGGTCTCCTTCCTTGGAGGTCTTTAAAGAGAGGCTGGATGGCCATCTGTTGGGGATGCTTTGATCGTGATTTCCTGCATGGCAGGGGGTTGGACTGGATGGCCCTCATGGTCTCTTCCAACTCTGCAATTCTATGATTCTATGATTCTATGAACCAGAACGCTGTAAGTACAACAGCACAGTTCTTCTCCCAACCTCCTCGGGGTTTTTTTCCCCCATTTGAAAAAGTCCATAATAGCATTTACATCCCAAATTGTGGTCTGTAGAATGAATGTAAGCACTCACACCCAGTCCTACAGGCAGATATCTGCAGACCAGATATAGACCCTATACTGACTGGACTGAGACATGGTGTAGAGTTGTCTGCTTTTTAGACACTGTTCTTGGGGACAAGAGCAGTGTCTAACAAGGGGGCAATTCTACCCATGTCTTAACCCAGCCAGTATAGGGACCATATCTGATCTGCAGAGGGTTTGAGTCTCCCCTTCAGAAATCTTGATGCCTCTGATATCACAGAGGTGCCAAGTAACAGTAGTTTCTGCTGCTAAGACCAATGGATTAAAACTGCAAGAAAAGAGATGCTGCCTAAACATCAGCAATAATTTCATGATGGTGAGAGTTGCTCAACAGTGGAATTGACTGCCTCAGAAAGTGGTGTACTATTCTTCATTGGAGGCCTTAAACAGAGCTTGTATGGCCATCTTTCAGGAATGCATTAGCTGTCTATTCATGCATGTAGAGGGTTGGACTAGATGGCCCATGGAGTTCTTTCCAATTATATGATTCCCTTATGCACTCCTTGTTATTTCCAATCAGTGACTGAGTCAGTTGTCATACCCTTTGCTATTCTCAGAAGCCACTTCTATTGTCTTTGCGCCTCCTCCTCAAGGCTTTGACGGAATTGCTTGCTAAAGTGACAAGATAATCCTGTCAGAAAACCACACAGATCCGTTAGCCTCCTGGGGTGGACCATTTCAATCATTCACCCCATCCCTTGAACCTCCAAGTCCAAGTAAGACAAGAAACTTCAGCAGGTAGTGTATTTTTCTTGACATGGAGCTATGGAAATTCTCTTCCCACCCAATTCACCTTCATGGCCTCAACACAGAAAACCAGGTCCACAATGCGCCCTGTGGAATGAGTGGAGCCAGATACCCAACTGGATGAGCAGTGGCCCAGTTGGCACAATTGCTCTAGATCCCTCACTGGCTAGTGATCCCATGCTGAAGAAAAGAAGTGTAGTTGTTTTCCCTTTTGCCCAGGCACTTCCTAAATTTCCTGATTTCTGTTCTGTTGTTTTTGTGTGACTTCAGTCATTCAATAAAAACACAAGGAATCAGACTGCTAGTCTCACTGAAATTAAATAAGAGAAGGTAATGACAACAGAAACACTGAGAAATCTAGTAAGTGATTAGATTCATTGGGTGCATCTACACTGTAAAAATAATGCAGTTTGACACCACTTTAACTGCCATGGCTCAGTCCTACAGAATCCTAATTTCTAATTTTGATGTGCACCAGCACACTCTGGGAGAGAGGGCTAAAGACCTTGTAAAACGACAAATCCCAAAATTCAATAGGATGGAGCTACATCATTTAAAGTGGTGTCAAATTGCAATATTTCTACAGTGTAGGTGCAGCCATTGTCACCACTTCTAAAATAGCTCACACATTTGCATAAAGAGGGTCAATTTTTGGAAGTACTGCAGGACCTAAGGCACCTTAATCCAGCATTGTAATTGGGACAACCCATGGAAGCCAACAGTTGGGAGGAATGCTTTTGCAAAGAGTCTGAAAGATCTCATTAGGAGGGCTTTAAACTGAGTTGTATGGGGGAGGGAGACAGTACTCTTGAAGGCAGGAGTCCATTGAGTGTTAGAGATAATAGCCCAAATGTTACACAGAGAACAAGGCAAATAACACAACAACCCAACAATGGAAGGAATAAACCCTTTAAAAGGCAGATAGGGGAAATGGCCCATGGTCTCAGATGTCTCTATACAAATGCACAGAGCATGGAAAATAAACAGGGTGAACTTGAACTCTTGGCACAGCAAAAAATAAATATAATATCATAGTCATCATTGAAACCTAGTGGGATGAGTCTCATGATTGGAATGTACTAATAGAGAAGTATAGCCTATTTCAGAAAAATAGACCAAACCGGAAGGGTGGTGGAATAGCATTATACGTTAAAGATGTGTACACCTGTGAACATATCTATGATTTAAATCCTGGGAGCCAGATTGAGAGCATCTGGGTAAAAATCAAGGGGGAGAGAAACAGCAGGGATATTATTGTGGGGGTCTACTACAGACCTCCAAGCCAAACCGAGGACTTGAATGATGCCTTCCTGGAACAGATGACCACACATACAGAGAGGAGAAATGTAGTAGTAATGGGGGGTTTCAACTATCCTGACATTTACTGGAAGTTCAACTCTGCCAAGAATTTAAGGTCCAACAAATTTCTCACTTGCCTTGCAGACAATTTCATTGTCCAGAAGGTGGAAGAGGCAACAAGGGGATCAGCTACTTTAGATCTGGTCCTAACCAATCGGGATGACGAGGTTAATTGTGTGGAAGTGGCAGGATCCCTAGGGAGGAGTTGCCATGTTCTCCTGGAGTTTGTTACACAGAAGAAAGGGGAAGCCAAGCATAGTCAGACATGCATTCTAGACTTTAAGAAAACTGATTTCAGAAAACTTAAGGAATTACTAGGGGTGATCCCATGGCCAGAAATACTAAAAGATAAAGGAGTTCACGAAGGATGGGAGTTTCTAAAAAGTGAGACATTGAAGGCACAACTTCAAACAGTTCCAATGAGGAGGAAACACGGCAGGTGTCTAAAGAAACCAGGATGGATGTCGAATGAACTCTCAACTGAGCTAAAACATACAAAAGACATGTACAAGAAATGGAAAAAGGGAAAATCACCAAAGAAGAATTCAAACAAATAGCCAGCTCATGTAGGGGGAAAGTCAGAAAAGCCAAAGCTCAGCTGGAGCTCAGGCTTGCTAGAGAGGTTAAAAACAATAAAAGGGCCATAGCAAAAGGAAGAAGAAGGAAATGATAGGGCCGCTGCGGATGAGTCAGCAGTGTGATGCAGCAGCTAAAAAAGCCAATGTGATTCTAGGCTGCATTAATAGGAGTCTAGTGTCTATATCAAGGGAAGTAACAGTACCACTGTATTCTGCTTTGGTCAGACCTCACCTGGAATACTGTGTCCAGATCTGTGCACCACAATTCAGGAAGGATATTGAAAAGCTGGAATGTGTCCATAGGACGGTGAACAGGATGGTGGGTGGTCTGGAAGCTATGCCCTATGAGGAGAAGCTTATGGAGCTCGGCATGTTTAGTCTGGAGAAGAGAAGGTTGAGAGGGGACATGATAGCCATGTTTAAATATTTGAAGGGATGCCATACCAAAGATGGGGCAAGCTTGTTTTCTGCTGCTCTAGAGACTAGGACATGGAGTAATGGGTTCAAATTACAGGAAAAAAATATTCCACCTAAACATTAGGAAGAACTTCCTGACAGTAGCAGCTATTCAGAAGTGGAATACACTGCCTTGTAGTGTGGTGGAGTCTCCTTCTTTGGAGGTTTTTAAACAGAGACTGGATGGCCATCTGTGGGGAATGATTTGATTGTGTATTCCTGCATGGCAGGGGGTTGGACTGGATGGCCCTTGAGGTCTCTTCCAACTCTATGATTCTATGATAAGCCATGGAGTCCTGAGCCTTGCTGTGGCTGTTGAGGCCCATCAGCAAAATGAGCACTGAAACTGAGACCAGCTAGTACCAGGAGAAAGCTAGAGAGAAAGGTGGGCAACATAGCAACAGAATCCCAGTTCTGTCCTGAATACCCTTGTCCATATAAACACGCTGAAAACTGGAAGACTATAGGATAGGAAATTTGTTCAGAGGGCTGGAATAATGTTAGATCATTGCATCTGAGGAGACCTCCTCCTCAGGTCTTACCTCCTTCTGTATAGAGAACTCAGGTGGGCTAAGACAAAAGAGATTAACACTCCTGCCCTTCAACAGTCATCCAGCCAGGTTCTGACATAAACTAGGTCAGCATACTCATATGGATGAAGTCCTAGGAGATTATCACTTGGGTCCCTGGAAACTATCTCTGTCCCACTACCCAACCAACCAACCCACTCCCGCCCCACTACTGTCCCTGTAACACTAAAGAAAAAAACTTTTCAAACACCTACCTTTTTTGTGAAATAGAAATGGCTCCCCCTCCCCTCGACTTCACTGCAGTAAAAGCAGCTGTCGTAAAGCTGCTTTTACTGCAGTGAAGCCAAATCCTGCTAGTTCTCGCAAGAGAACGATGGCATGGGAAATTTAAAAATAAAAACAAAACAAATACGTAAAAAAATAAAACAAACCCCCAAAACAAAACAAAAAAAATCCCAAGTAACCCAAGGAGGGGGGGAGGGTGTCACTTACCTGACTGTCCCAATCTCACGCAGAAGTGTCCAGCACAGACCTCCTGGTGCTGTCACATTCTGTCATCATCCCAGGAGCAGAACAGGGCTCCTGTTCACTTGCCCATCATTCTGTTATGATAACAGAATGGGCTTCTTATTCACGAATTTTTATGTGAATAATAGGAAGTGGGGGAGCACCAGAAGCAGAACGGGAGCATCCCAGGACCGTGATGACAACATCTAAAAGGTAAGCCTTTTAGCGATTTCCTGTCGTCCCTGTCCTGGGATTTTTTCAGCATGTGATAATCTCCCTAGATCGCTGTTGTTTTCCCTTTCCCTTTCCAAATCAGAACACTGCTTTCAACCCAAGGAGGCTGTCACTAAGGCTACACAGGTTCTCTGAACTGGGACCATGACCTGTTTCCCTTATACCTGTATATCTTCCCATGTTTCCGCCAGTAGCTGTAACGTGTTGCATAATATGTTTGCAAGTGTACCAGACAAAGATAGCTTGTTGCTGAAAAACGTTAATTGCACTGTCAGCTTTGCCTGCTATTAAACAAGCTCTCCCAAACTGAAAACCTTTTGAAAAGACACCACTTACATAAGGTGTGAGTCAGAAACATTTGGCTGATAAAATAATGAGTCTGAAGAAGAGGCTCCTGACCTCAACCTGTTGTTAAGTAGAAGCAGACACAATGTTTTTTTCCTTCCCTGTTTTCTTTTCAGGTAAGCAGACTCTTCACTCTCAAAGCCCTGGTAGAGTAGCCACCTTGGCTTGGGAAAAGGAAAGAAACCACAAGAGCCTGCCATTCTCTTCTCCCTTAAAAGAGACTTGAGATACAGGATTCTGGAGGTGAAGCTTTCAGTCACAGAGAGCTAAACCTTATCAACTGCTAATTGCTGCAAAGGAAACTGCTGTTAATAGGATAGCTACAAGGCCTGGTTCAAATGTTGAGCACCTCTGGCAGATATTACAGACATATCTTAAATTCAAAAAACATTTTCACTTTTTCTCAGATTGGCTACCAACCAAAGTATAAGAATACTTTCAGATGGACTCTATGCATATTTAGACAGAGTAAGCCAACAGACTCCTCAGCAAGCATGCTAAGGAAGGCTTCTGTGCAGCCCATTCCAGGGCTCTAAAGAATACAGTTGTCCCTTCATATTCACTGGGGTTTGGTTCCAGGATCCCCGTGGATATCAAAATCTGTGCATACTCAAGTCCCATTATATGCAATGGCATAGCAAAATTGTGTCCCTTATATTAGATGGCAAAATCAAGGTTTGCTTTTTGGATTATTATTTTTTAAAGAATATTTTCAAGCTGTGAATACTTAAATCTGTGGATACCAAATCCGTGGATATGGAGGGACAACTGTACTCACAATTTTTCTCATTCCCAGCAAGCAAGGGGGTCTCAACACACTAGGAAAGCTGGTCAAAAATAGTTAACCTCTATAAGACAGTGATGGCGAACCTATGACACGCATGTCAGCACTGACACGTGTAGCCATTTTTGATGACATGCGGCCGCTGAGGCAGCCGCATACCAAAAAGGATGTTTCATCCTTGGCTCTTCCACAGCCAAGTGCAGTATCCAAGGATGAAACATTTGCTGCTCCTGAGGATGAAACATTTGCGACTAGAGTCTTAGAGTTAAGAGTCTAACTCTAAGGACATTTTCAGACACAAAAAAGTCATCCTGAGGGATCGGGAGAGGTACGCAGCTGTTCCATGGCAGGGGGCCAGTTTCTGATGACGCCGTCCCTCTCACATTACCCTCCGTGTTCCTTCCATGTCACATGGAAGGAAAAGGCACCACTTTTTATTTATGAAGAACTTCCGTGAGTAAAAAGGGGCACCTTTTCCTTCCATGCGACACAGAAGGAACATGGAGGGTAACACAAGAGGGACGGCGGCATCAGAAACTGGCCCCCTGCCACGAAACAGGCACGTACCTCTCCCGAGCACTCAGGATGACTTTTTGTGTCTGAAAATGTCCCAAGACTCTAGTCTATCTTAGTTCACGGCACCCCACACAAGCTGAATAATATCAAGACCAACAAAAGAAACCGACTGACAGATGACAAAGAAATCACTAAGCAGGTAAGTTAAATAATTAGTTTTTGATGTATTAAATACAATTATATATATATATATATATATATATATATATATATATATATAATATACATTTATGTTATTTAAACTCTCACTCTCTCTCTGGTTTTTCTTCGCAAACAAAGATTCAGGAAGGACTCATCCCGTGCTTTCTGCAAGCGTGCTGATGACTAAAAAGGCCAATCTGAGATAAACAAGTCCGGTTGCAGAAAGCACAGCAGAAGGTCTCCTTGGGTGATGTTTCCGGGTTGTGATTCTTTCTGCATTGTCGTTTCTCTTCAAGACTTGTTTGGCATGAGTTCTCAAATAAGGCTGCAGCATTGTAGATAGTGTGTCTCCATGTCTCCCGATGTAAAGCCAGGGCAGACCATTGTTGGTGATCAATTTGGCTGAGCCTGAGATGTTGTTTCAGGGAGTCCTTGTATCACTTTTTTGGAGCACCCCTCTTACGCTGAGCCATGGCTTGTTCACCATATTTTTGGGAGATGATGGTCCTCCCTCTTAGAAATGTGCCCTGCCCAGCGCAGCTGTGTTCTCTTAAACATTTATGTTACTTAAACTATAAATATTGCAAAATAATGTTTTTTCCTCAAAGTGACACACCACCCAAGTTATGCTCAGTTTTTTGGCGAAGCTTGACACACGAAGCTCAAAAGGTTGCCCATCTCTGCTGTAAGACATTCCCCCACCAGCTCATGACTTTTTGCAGCAGTTTGTACAAAAAGAAGACTTTTGCATAAAAACAATGTACTACACAGAAAACAGTGTGTTTAATATAGGTGGTTGGTTTCTGTGCAAAAAAATGTTTTTTGTTGAAAGGAATGTTTTTTGCAAATAAAAGTCACAAAATGCAAAAGAAATAATTGAAAAATGTATTAAAACTCTTGTAATCTTAACAAGCATAGTGAAAACCTTCCATGTCCATTCCATCCTTGTCTGTGAGAATAAAGTAAGTGAAGATTTTCATCACTAGTCCATTCCAATAAATATTACTTTTAAGAAGGGCCTTCTGAATAATATGATTTTTCTGTAGCTTATGTACAACTGCATCCTTACTATTGTACCAGGATATCAAGGATTAGTAGGTGGGTTATGGATATTGGCCATGAGTCTATCAGCTACTTAGTTATGGAACTACTTTAGTTATGTAGCTAAATAGCATCTCCCAGGTAGACCCCACCCCGAACCTGAACCTACTGGGCAACAAGCACTGCAATCGACAGTGGCCTGTTCTCCTTTTGATTGGGACAAAGCAGACTGAGATTTCCACCCCCATCCCTCAAGCAATCTCTGGTGCAACAACAAGAAGCCCTTGTCATAATTCCTCCTCACACCAGAGATTGCTCACAGGAGAGGAGTGAAAATATCAGCCTCCTGCATCCTGATTGACAGGAGAATAGACCCCTGTTACTCACAGTGGCTGTGAGCCAGTGTGTCCAGATTGGCAGACTTTCATGATCCCTACTTATTTCCTACACTAGTGAGTATGCAGGAATTGTGAATGCATGTCTGTCCAAACAATGTCTGGGCAGCCAACGAAAGGCTGATTACTACACAGTTGATAACACAGGCACAACACAGTCAAGCTAATTACAGGCAAAGGAATCAAGGCAGCGTCAAGTAAGACACTTACTTTCCTAGCAAGCAAAACACAAGTCCACAAACAAAGTCGAACATACAAGGTCCAGGTCTGGCAAACAGAGTTCATGGTAGTCCAGCAGAATCCAGGTCATGCAAATGTCAGAGTAAACAAACATAGTCCAGGTCAAACACACCCTGCGGTTACTGTTGCATAACCGCAGGGATGCAGCAGCGTTATATTTGGCATTTTTCTACTCACGAAAGTTGATTTTTCTACTCACGAAAGTTGATCGTGAGTAGAAAAATTCCAAATATAACGCTGCTGCGTCCCCGCGGTTACGCAACAGCACCGCAAGAGGGACAGCAGGGCAGAGCGTCATCCGAAAGGGATGCTCTGCAGCGCTGCAGCCTCGCAACGGGGACAAGGCTGCTAGTGTTGTAAACTGTCGTCCGAAAAAGTCCAAAGTTAGGCATTTGTAACTGCAATCATGAATTCCAGCCATTGCAACAGTGCTGCCATGAGTCTTGGAATATACAGTCTGACTGCCATTATCCTGGAAATATTCATTATGAATGGCATTAGGAGAAGGGCTTTGTTGGTTTGTTTGTTTAAGAAACTTATGTCATAATACAACCACACACACACACACACAAATAAAATCACAAGTGATAAAATGTACTAAATATCATAGTTCATTTGGCATAGGAAAAAGCTAAAACCATTAAAAAACAAAACATTCTAAAAACAATGTTAAAAAAACCTAGCAGTTCATAAAATCCCAATACACAAAAATGAAGATGGACAGAGGTAGGAAATCCTCAACATGTTCATAGTGAAGAGCGAAACATGGTGAAGAGAGAATGTTGGCATTCTTAAACAGCTGGAGATCTGTTCAGTTGTTTGTTTTCTTGACAAGTAGAAATGAAGGAACCAGGCCTTGCAGTCTATTGAATCCCCTGGAGCTGTAACCATAGTCAGTTGAACACCATTCCATGCTGTTTGTTCCCTGTTGTCAGAAACCCTGATAAGGAAAGGCTTCCAATTGCACAGAACTTTGTAGCCATGTTCAGGTGGCTCCTTTTCATCCTTCTCACATGATATACACATGAAGAGGGCTAGGACGTCTGTCCATTTGATACATTACACCCCCCTCCCCGTGCACACAGGCACATACATACACATACTTTGAGAGGTAAGAAATTTTTCTCTAGGGGTGCAGCACTGGCCCAGTTTTTATTTCTTTTTGAAAGATTAGTAAAGGCTTATTGGCATTCTGCAGTGTTTTTATTTACAAATATACAGGTTGAGCGGAGGTGGAAGCACAGCTTCAACACTTCAGCATATGGCCAATATTTACTGCTCCCACATCAGAATTCGAGAGAAAGGCAGTCAGCATCCCAAAATGCTTTATCTAACTAAACTCAAACTTGGTTCTCTGCCTCTGTGATTTTCTTCCTCACAGCCTGACTCAAACTGTTCTTTTGCTTCATATGAGATGCCTAGTTCATAGCATTCTTAGTGAGTGGGTGGGAAGAATTACCCCCTCAGGTATTTCCTGGCCATTCAGATGGCCAGCAATTAAGAATAATCAGTCATTTTTTCTTCTAAGGTATCTGGCAACTTGTAAATAACTGAGGCAGTCTCCAGCTCCATGAATCCTTTCCTGTTCAGTATGATCTTACAACAATACTGAAAGAAAGAATTTCAACATATGTTGCCTTTCTTCCCCTGCTTGAAATCTTCATGAGAAATGCTCTTCTCGGCATTCCCTTTCCTATTAAAGAAAAGG
This sequence comes from Gambelia wislizenii, assembly GCA_030847615.1. Taxonomy (NCBI): domain Eukaryota; kingdom Metazoa; phylum Chordata; class Lepidosauria; order Squamata; family Crotaphytidae; genus Gambelia; species Gambelia wislizenii. Next base: position 205,705,054 of record JAUMIR010000001.1, read on the forward strand.
CTTGGCTTTCTTTGCATCTAATTAAGAGCACATTTGGGCTGCTAACTGCTGGTGTGGGGAGGGTAAACCCGGCTGCTCCAGCTCCTTTGCTTCTACCAGAAACTTGGGAGATTTCCAGACTCCTCTTGCCACGCAAGCAGCCTCTGGAGCAGTAACGAGGCTGCTGCGTGGCAAGGGGTCCATTTTGGTCGACGCCATTTCTCTCTCGGCATCATCCATGACTGTTGCGGCTAGCATTAGAGATGGCCGCGCTGTTTTTCACTCACTGAAGTTGTCCGTGAGTAAAGAAACAGCGCGGCCGCCTTCAATGCTAGCCACAACAGTCACGGACGACGCCAAGCTTAACTCAGCATGGACATCAAAATTTGTACTAATACCTGCAGGCTGTTTTTAAATGCAGAGTTGCATGGGCCAGCTCAAAAAGGACAACCCTGGACAACCTACAACCTACAAATAAAAATAAAATTGTTTCTGCCACAAATTATCAAAAATTTATTTGGCTGTCCTCTTACAACCACAAACAGGTGTAAAGGCTGATAGAATGGTGGTTCACACTAGAATTTTTTTTCCATGATGGCCTGAGCACCCAACATGAGACACAGATTTGGTTACCCATGCTGAAAAGCAGCAAGATTTATGGAGCCAGCTATTTTCATTCAAGCCACTGAATTGCCCTCATATTTTAAAACTATTCTGTCACATCTGCTGACCTGAAGGGTTAAGTCTTGATCCCTATTAGAAACTCCATTAGTTAGGCAGTGGCTCTGAAAGACACTGTTCTTCAGGCAAATATCTCATCATACATCAGCTGTGAAACACCTACTCCATCAACATTAGATCCCAGTAGCAGCTTGTGACCAAAATCCACTGAGTGGCATTAAAGGCTAATTTCGAGACGATGACTGATATGAATGATTTTTCAATCAAGAAGTGCTTGTTCTTAGACTCCTGCTGGGAGTGACTCATTTACTCTTCCTCTGCTTCCTCATCATATCTGCCCCAATTAGACTACCAGACCAGAGCAAAAGCAATTTGATTATTGGTGAAAGTTTTATTTTATTTTATTTTACTTTTACTTTTACTTTTATTCTCGCTTTGCACAGGGAGGAAATGAAAATTAATTTAATGAGAGCATCTAGTACCAGCGGTACATACAGGAGAAACGCAGACTTCAAAAGTAGGTGGATTAACACTTCAGAAATATCTAAACAGTAGAACAAGGACACAGGCCTTAACTACATCGATTATTATTTAATAGGGTACTTTAGCAAACAGACAGCATAAATGGAAAAACAGCCAAACAGAAATCAGCTTTTGTTTACCAACCATGGGATGAGACTAAACACAGGGAATTGTGTTGAAAGGACCACATTATTTAACCTAAAGCCTATTTAAACTTAATTGAAAGGTGCAAGAGAGGGGAGCAACCTAGCACAGGATCAGCTGAGACAGACGTCACTCCATGACTTCCTCCTCAGCCTTCCCCTGGGAGAACCACACGAGTCCCAAGGGCAACCCAATAGTTGGGTTGCTCCCAGTCTGGCCATTTACTGGAAGGCAGACCAGGGGAACCCCATCCCTAAGTTGCAGAACTTAAGTGATGGCAAATATCCCAGGCCAGGCACAATGGTAAGTCTTCTACCCCAACCCCTGGGTAACAGGACTTAAAGAGGCAGTTCCAGAGCCTTTCCTTCATCAAAATGGTGCCAAGGTGTTCACCATAACTCTTATATGCACCCCTCACTACCTGCCATGGACAAGGGACAAACATCCGTTTCACTCCTTTCCCCCATCAGGGTAGCCAAAAGGCCCCTCACCCCTTGTGGCAAGTTTCCCCAGGAAGAATAAATTACTCTCCTCAGATAAATGCACACCATCCACTCTGTAGAGCTTAGGGTGCTGAAACACTATATAGAGATATTATATATGGAAGAAATTGTTCAACTCCTTTATTTATGGCATGGTAAATTTCCTTGTAAACCTCCTGCATGTCTTAGCAACGTAATAAGGGTCACCCTCATCCTGCCAAAGTTGGTGAGGCAAAAATTTTATTTTTAAATATTTATTTATTTATTTATTTATTTGTACTCCGCTCTTCAGCCACAAAGGCTATCAGAGCAGCTTACAAATCATCAATTTAACAGTTCCCTGCCCTCAGGCTTACAATCTAAGTAAGACATGACACATAAGGAAAAGGGAATGGCAGTGAGGGTAGGGATTAAATCTAGCAGATACTGGTAGACCATATCAAGAAAATGGTAGACCACATCAAGTTTACACCTGGCCATATGGTCTGAACAATCCTAAAATCATGCAGAGCCTCCAGAAGGGCCTTGCCCTTAAAACAAGAACAACAACAATAGGTACAGTAGACCCTTGGAATCCACTGGGGGTTGGTTCCATGATCCCCCATGGATACCAAAATCTGTGGATGCTCAAGTCCTATTATATACAAAGGCATTGTAAAATGGTGTTCCTTGTATAAAATGGCAAAATCAAGATTTGCTTTTTGGATTAAAAAAAAAAAACAGTTTCAAACTGTGAATGGTTGAATCCATGGATGCAGAATCCGTCGATATGGAGCACCTACTGTAATTTCCACCCAGGTGAGTGACCAGCACATAAGCAGACGTCCTTTGGGCTCCCTAAACACCAGAGGCAATAGAATCACTCAACCCCAGTTGAGCTCCAAAATGGGAGTTCTGGGCCTGATGCAGCACCCAGTAAACCATACTATGGCCACAAATCAGGACAAGATAACAACATTAGTAAACAGCAAAATACAGTTCAGCACTTAAGAAGCTAAACATATCTCTTGAATGCCAAGGATTTCCAACACTCAATATGCTGAATAGACCCTACACCCAAGCCCATAGCAAAAGTTGTAAAAGCCATCCCAATCTGGGATGAATGGGTCCCAAATTCAGCACCCTGCATACCCAAACATAGTAAAGCCTTGGAAGTAATCCATAGTTGGTACTTTGTAAGGGGTGAAAAATCTGCATGACAAAATAGAGGACCTGGCCTAGGCCATCACACCCTAAGGTGATTCTAGCAAAATAGCCTCGTAATCAGAGGAGAATGCCAAGTACACCCCAAACCCTTAAGGGCATCAGGTGATAGTGGTTCACACATGTCAGACAACCTGCCCTTCTCTCCATCCCTCCAGTGCCTTATGGATTCTGAAGCTGCTTATGTTATGCTGGTATCCCTGTGCCCTGGAGGCAAAGACCAATGCTGACAATTTAGCCCAAATGTACTGAGGAGCTAAACCTCTACTTCTACAGAACTGTAAAATGTGGAAAACAGGGATCCATCAAAGAGCCTGAAGGCCCTCCCCAAACCTAAACCTTTCAAACTCCAAGCCTGCCTTCTTATAACTTCTCCTGGTACTGGGAACCAGACATAAGATGCATATTTCTCAACTCTAAAGCCCCACCTGACTAGTCTGTCCATGAAGCCACCACAAACTTACAAAAAATGCATAAAAAAATCAGTGAAACTAGCCACATGAAACACTAAAGGTTCAAAGATCTGGTTTTAAGTATTTGCCATGTATCTGTTAGGCCTCTCAGGATGATAAGTGAAGTAGGTTCCCATGTGCCCTGGACTTTGCAAATTTCCCTTGTCCAGCCCTCCAGCATCTTCCTCAAAGAGACACCATTAGACTTAGTTCAAATAGTCATATCAGCAAGCTACTCTCAACTGAATTACTTTGCAGACTCTTTGCCCTTACTTCAACTGGGAAGACTCTTTATACCCTGTTATAGATATTCCTTTTTCATTTATTTATTTATTTATTTGGTGTCAACAACAACTCCATAACCTTCCTGACTCACTCCACCAAACAGCCACAGCCCTGCTCAAATCTGCTTGGATACTGACTGGACTGCCAAAGCCAGCTGATGAAATTGCTCCATTGATTGTGAATAATTGCTTATCCCAGCTGTATGCTTCACAGTGAACAAGACATTATACTGGAGACCTAACTACAAAAGCTTGAACAAGGCACATGGAATGAGGGGATCTAGAGATGATCAAATTAATAACACCGACTAGGATTATATTGTAACCAAGAAAGGACTGACAAATTGGGAAATCACCAGCCCACAACCAAACTGTCACCACATTTGGAAAAATTTCAAGAGCTATCTCACATGCCTGACACCAAAACAAACAAACAAAACCTGGCACCATTTACCTGTAAACTGAGGTGAAGTCTTCTGAAACATCCATTTTACCTTCAGCACCCTCGCTCCAGAATGACACTCCATTAGAATGGAGTACAAATTCACCCTAAACCTCCATGGCGGCCCTTGCCTCAGCTATAACCCTAAGTTTATGGTGAAATGTGTGCAACCCCAGCCTTGTATCATGACAACAGTGTAGGAAGGCCCTGTCAGGGATGTGCAAAATTAAGATGGCTGCCTAACTCTTGCAACTCTTATAGAGACTTTCTTTTGTTCCAGCAGTTTGCCATTTGTGAAATGGCATAGCTCACCAGGCATACCTCACCCAGCCAGTTTGCCATGTAAGAAAAGCAGCTTTCCACCTCACATGTAGTAAACTTCAACAAAAACAAGTGGTAGATAAATATAGCGGAAAAGACACAATGCTGTGCAGATCTGGGTGATCTTAGAGGATTTTATGAAGCTCTTAAACCAGTGTTTGGACCTACTTATCAGGTCCAAAGCTCCTTATACAGTACAGATGGTCAAACATTAATTACTGATAAAGCCTCCATCCTGAATCGATGGGCTGAACATTTTCAAAGTCTCTTCAGTGCCAACCAAGTAGTCCAAGGCTCAGCTATCCAACATATGATACAAAAACCAATGAAAAATGAACTGGACATAGCTCCCACTTTGGAAGAGACCCTTAAGACCATACAGAAGATGAAAAACGGCAAGGCAGCTGGGATTAATGGAATCCCACCTGAAGTTTGGAAACATAGAGGTCATGTACTCCATGTTAAATTCCACAAACTTCTTGTGAATTGCTGGGGGAAAGGGGAACTGCCATCAGATCTCCAAGATGCAGTCATCATCACCTTGTATGAGAACAAAGGAGCAAAATCTGATTGCTCAAACTATCAAGGTATAACACTGCTCTCTATTGCTGGAAAAATCCTTGCAAGGATACTCCTGAACAGATTAGTTCCTACTATTGCAGAAGAACTTCTTCCTGAAAGCCAATGTGGCTTCAGAGCCAATAGGGGTACTACAGATATGGTATTTGCCCTTAGACAACTGCAAGAGAAATGTAGAGAGCAGAACAAGGGATTCTATATAACATTTGTTGACCTCACCAAAGCCTTTGACACTGTGAATAGAAAAGGTCTGTGGCAGATCCTGGAAAGACTAGGATGTTCCCCCAAATTCCTTAAAACGATTATCTTGCTATATGAGGACCAGCACGGTCAAGTCAGATGTGGCCATGCTCTTTCAGAGCCCTTTCTAATAACTAATGGAATGAAGCAAGGTTGTGTTCTTGCTCCAACTTAATTTACAATCTTCTTCAGTTTGATGCTCCGAAGGGCAATGGCAGAGCTCGAAGACGGCATCTATATACGTTACTGTATTGGTGGTAGCTTGTTTAATTTAAGCCGTCTGAGGGTTCGCACAAAGACTCTAAACTATCTAGTCCATGAGCTGCTCTTTCCTGATGATGCTGCCCTTGTTGCCCACACAGAAGCAGCTCTGGAGCATCTAACATCCTGCTTTGCAACATCTACAGAGCTCTTTGGGTTGGAAGTCAACCTGAAGAAAATGGAAATTCTCTACCAGCCTGCACCACAGGACAAACACCACTATTTCCACATTGTCATAGGCAACTCTGGGCTTAAGTCTGTTCAGCAGATCACCTACCTGGGAAGCATCATCGCCTCAGATGCCAAAATTGACAAAGAGATCGATCACAGATTAGCAAAGGCATATAGCACATTTGGAAGACTTCACAAAAGAGTCTGGAGTAACAAACACCTGAGGTGAAGCACAAAAATCAGTGTGTATAGAGCCATTGTGCTATCTATTCTCCTTTACGGGTCTGAAACATGGGTCACCTATCACCACGACTTATGACTCCTTGAACGCTTTCATCAGCGCTGTATACGTACAATCTTAAATATACACTGGACTGACTATGTGATTAATGTTGCTGTCCTTGAGCAAGCAGGGATCACCAGCATTAAGGCCATGATATTGAGAATACAGTTGTACTGGGCAGGGCATGTTTCTAGGATGGAGGACCATTGCCTCCCAAAAATAGTACTCTGTGGTGAACTCTCCACAGGTCAGCTGAAGAGGGGCGCTCCAAAAAAGTGATACAAGGATTCTCTGAAACAACATCTCAGGCTTGGCCAAATTGATCACCAACAATGGTCCGGCCTGGCTTCACATCGGGACGCATGGCGATGTACTATCCACAATGCTGCAGCTTTATTTGAGAGCTCACGCCAAACAAGTCTTGAACAGAAATGACAATGCAGAAAGAATCACAACCTGGAAACATCACCCAAGGAGACCCTCTGCTGTGCTTTCTGCAATTAGACTTGTTTGTCTCGGATTGGCCTTTTTAGTCATCAGTGCGCTTGCAGAAAGCACAGGATGAGTCCTTCCTGAATCTTCATTTGCAAAGAAAAGCCAGAGAGAGAGAGAAAGAGTAAATGGTATCAATTTGCATACCTAAGCAGGTAAAGTATGTAGATGGTGCACTGAACTTTCCAAAAGCAGAATATGAGGGCAAGCACCCACCTTGTACAAGCCACCATCCAGTAAGAAGCTTAGTAGTTCAAAATGTTTGGTGTGAACTAGAAGAAAGCAAGAGGCCAACTTAGCGTTGCCTTTCTGCAGTTCAACCTCTGTGCTTCATTGTCTGATAATCTGAATAGTTGTGTCTAAGGACGTATAGAAAACCTAGCAATTAACACTTCAGAAATATCTAGACGGTGAAACAAGTACACTCTCTTTGACTACAACAATTATTATTTAATAGGGTACTTCAGTAAGCAGACAGCATAAATGGAGAAATGGATTGTCACATAAATAGAAATCAACATTTGTTATCAATAGGGACAGGACTTGGGTATTAAATCTAGATTAGGAACTATCATTGCTCTTTTGTCAAGAGAATGTTCAAATAAAGTCAGAGAATTAAGTAGGACTGCTAGCTAAATGTTCCTCAATTGAATTTCTCCATGGATTCTGACATTCCAAATCACTTGGTCTTGCTTCCAAAGTGAAACTAATGCATTAAGAATCAAACACTTTTTTGTGTTATTTGTCTTTCCTAATTTTGTACCAAACTCTTTAGATGTGCAAATTATAGTAGCAGTCTACAGGAGTACAGGTGTGCATTGGAAAACACTTCATAAAGAAAGAAATATGATGCCATCATACACAGATTGTATCAATATTGCTTTTTTACATTGTTTTACCCATACAGGCACACATGCATAGAAATGCCAAAAAGAAGGACTAGAGACATTCCAAAATTAATTTTTTAAAATTCCCCTAATTAAATACAATTCAAGAGCCATGAAATTCAGGGCAGGCTGAAACCACAGGCTGAAAAATAAATCAGCACAATGGGAAAAACCCATTCACCCTTAAATTTAAGAACCATTTTATGTTCATACTGATAGGGCTGGCCCATTGGGTTTTGTTTTGTGTTGTTATTTGCAAACAATACATCTTCAAGGATCTTGAACATTTAACTTATGCACATAAGTATTTCCTCCTGCCAAAGCTATACTGGATAAGAATAAAAATTCTGTTCCCACACTGGCAAACCAGAATGCCACATGCATGACATCAATGCAATACAGTGTACTTGTGATATCCACTGGGGTTGGTTCCAGGAACCCCCCCCCCCATGGATACCAAAATCCATGGATGCTGAAGTCCTATTATATACAATGGCAGAGTAAAATGGTGTCTCTTATATAAAATGGTGAACAACAGGGTTTGCTTTATGATTTATTAAAAAAGAATATTTTCAAACCATGGTTGCTTGAATCTGTGGATAAAGAATCTGTGGGTATGCAGGGCCAACTGTATCACCCTACACAGCCACACTATCTCTCATATTGGACTGAACTCAGAATGACTTGGAGGCAGTTCATAAAAAGATTTGGCAAGGAGATCATCTGAATTTTTCTAATACAGACTATGGCTGAAACTACAAAAGGATTAGATTCCCAACATATGTACCACGCTCAGCAATTGAAAGGGGACAAGGTCCCAGTTTTCCTACCTCCAGCCCCACCCCAGGCTGCACACATCCTGACAGTGCTCCCAAATACCTCTAACTCCATTGGAGTCCTTCCTAAAATGGGAACCAGAAGTGACATCCTTTCACTTCCTGCCACCATTTTGAAAAGGTCTCTAATTAAAAAGAAGTATATCGGGATGCTGGGGGTAGTTCTGAGTGGCTTTCTGTGCAGGGTTAAAGATGTTTTAGTATGTCTGGGTGGCTTTTTGTGTGGTTCTCAGGTGAACAACACCAGTAAACTATGTACTTAAAAAAAATCACTTTGATGGTTGGGGGGGGCCTTGTACAGATTGTAGGGGGCTTCAAGGGCTGCAAAAGTGGGAAACAGGGGCCACATGTGGTGGTAGCACTGTTACCTACCCTCATACCCCCATCTTGGAATATGTAATAATTGGCTATATTGAATAATTCGGCTAAGTGTGGCCACCCATGTGGTTTCAGGTAAACTAGGAATCCCCAAATACCAAGGTGTGATTCATGTAAGACCACGGGAGGGTTGTTTGGAAATTCCCCAAAAACCAAATACTCAGATCAAGACTTAACATCTGGAGTTGAGTAATTCACTAATCCATTCAGCAGTAGCAAGAAACCTTAATGCTTGTAAAATGGGTCCTTCCTCTCCTACTCCCCTCTAAGAAAAGACCTTGCCTGTTTCCTACTCAATTCTGAAAGCATTGACCATTAGCGATTATTAACTATTCCAGAGTACCATTTGTTTTGGCCTGGGAACCTCCAAGAACCATTGTATTTCATTCAAATTCCTATCCCTTTGGGAAAAATATTTCATATAAATGTCACCCTAAAACACCACCAAACCGTGCACAGTTCATCTTCCTCTAAACTCCTTATCAGACTGTTTAGCAAGGTGTGCATGAATCCCCTTCTTTCCAACTTCACATCAGTTCATATATACCAGTCTATCATCTGGACCCCCTCACTGTAGGTGTACTTCACGCTGTAGGTGTACTGCTCTGGAAGATCAGTACAGTATAACCTGCCAGCCTTTATTCCTCTATCCAAATACTTCCAACTATCTTTGATAGTCTTGTGTGAGTGTCTGAAACTTGAGTGTATGCATGAAAGCTGTTGATATTATATTTCCAATAATGATCACTTAATTGTAACTTTTGGCTTAAAGTCTCTTCTGTTATGAATGGTATACATAGGTTAAAAGGTCCTGCCATTGGCCAACCTCTTGCATGCCAAGCTGGGTAGCTATATTCCCCAATTTAATATTAGGACATCAGAGGGTCACCACAGACCCCAAGCAATTTTGGTAACAGACCCTGATATAGAGACAGACATGCCTAGTTCAGAGTATACTGGGTACCAGTCACTGTGAACTTTCCCCTTCATTTACCTCATGTTTGTTTGTTTGTTTAAGTTCTTACTTGAGAACTGGGCTGCTCTGCTTTCCCACATTAATAATTTTCATTTTGTCAGTGATTTCTCCTTCATTCAATTTCATGCAGCTTCCAGAAGACAGAAAGAGAAAAATATATAAAATCCATGGCAAAGTAGTTAATTATTCACTTTCCTTTTCTCTGCCCAAAACCCCCTCTGTTCCCTCAAGTGATGTCAAGTCAAAATGAGTAGGCCCTTATGGTGACACTGATAGAAGCTCTCTTTTTCTTTTCTTAGGGTGTGGCTATATGATCATAAAAAATCCTATGGGGGGCAAAAAATACGAACAGCCTGTCATTCGTATGCATACAAACCGGCTATACGATTTTTTAAACCCCCTAAACTCCGTATGACTCCCTCTTCCCGAAGCTGGCTGGAGCGAGCAAGCCAAGCAGCAGTTTTAAATCTCCCGCTGCTTTTTTTTTTTAAAGGTTCCTGGTTTGCAGACATTCGGTTTTCTGTATTTACAATATAAAATAAAAATAAATAAACATATAAATTCATGGACTTACCGGACGCTCGCTAGCCGGGAAACCAACATGGCGGCCGCTCCCAATTTCCCTCCGTGCTAGCCCTGCCCCCTCTACTCGGCCAGCCAATCAGATTACACAGCCTGTTCGTATGTGTGCGAACGGACCATACAGACCCGTTGGCCATCCGAACGGCGTACGGATTTCTCTTCGCGATCCGCTTTCCCTCCCGAACACCACGTGTGCGTATTTCAGGGTGGAAAACCGGGACCGCCCTCTTTTGCATTCGTGTGCATCTGAACGGCTGTTTGTACGGACGTGCGAACTTTCGCATGCCGTACGTATTATTTAAATCGTGTAGAGGGGACCTTATTTTATTTACAATTTGTGTCCATTTTCCATCACTGTGATCAATAACCTTTATTGTTCTTTCACACCAGTGGTTTTGTTTTTTCCTGATTATCCCTGAATCTTGTTTGATAAGTGGATCAAGTCTCCAGGTTAATATAGATAAAGATAATATTTAGCCATCATAACAACAAAAGGGTGAGGAATTCATTGGGCTTGCAAGCTTGTATGACTTTCCCAATTAGCAAAACCCAATTAATTTTCAAGTTTTGCCCCCATTGTGCAAGATTACAAAGAGGTTTTGTGCATTTTTCATTGTTTATGTTTTAAGATTTCTGCAAATGTGTCATTTAAAAATATACACAAAAAAGTTTTGTGGAGAATAAAGCATTTGTGCAAAGAACATTGTATGTTGTGCAATACTTTGTATTTTTCAAAATAATATTTTTACATGAAAATGAAGCAACAACAACAATTTGATATTGTTAAATAAAAAAAAGGTGTAGGTGTTTTTGTTCTGTCATAGGGATGAAAAACCTCACTGCTATTTAAATATTGTTGATGGAGGAGCCCACCATGTTGAGACATCTTTTCTCACTGAGAATGGGAATAATTGTGAATATTCTTTAGAATATTAAAAACCTCAAATTAATTAACTTCTGATGTCATTCACATAACAACCAAATATTCAGACAAGACACACAGCTGAAAAATGCATATGAAAAAAATGTATACATTTCAAAATACACACAAGCACACTTTAGTCAGTGGGGACAATACATACAAGTTTAAAAGACACACACAAATGTGGACATTTTGAAAAGTACACATAAAATTTGTACACAGGGGAAAAAAGATCACAATACAATATGGACAGGCTGAAGGAACTTCAGTGTGGAAACTGGACAACTTCAGTGACCTCAAGCTTGACTGATCTATGCTTCCTTAATTCAGGCTCATAGCTACTGACCACCTTTTTCTCCAAAAATCCTTTCCTATCAGGAACTCCCAGCATACTGCAGAGGTCACTGGTACCCTGGCACCAGGATGCTAGCTGATTTCAAGTAATTCCTCTTACCCGCTTCTGTATCTTTTCCAGCAGGTTTTTTTTTAATTTTATATTTATTCTGGTTACATACATTAACCTTATTATAATGAGTGTATTTTCTTATAGTACATGCAACCTCATTGTTACATTCCTAAAAGAAATTAAAAGACAAATTAATCAGAAAAATTACATTATTATGGAACCTATCTTCTCATATCCCCTATTTTTCCATCAACATTGTTACATTCCATTACATAGTTACACTTGTCTCTTATTCTGTTTTCTCACTTCCACAAAGTCCCCCCTTGGATCTGTCAGGGATATATTTACTTGTTCTTATTTTCCGCATATATACTCATATATATCTATATACCTATATATGTGTATATATGCTCAGAAATCCTTATTTTCTCAATATCCACTTGTAATCTCTAAACTTAGTGTATTATACAAATGTTAGTTGAACTATAATTCTAAATATATATATGTACATACACATATATATGTATACATATATACATGTATATGCATAGTTTGTATAATTTCTTATTATAAATCTAGATTTTTCAAATTAACCCAATATTGTTTCCAAAACCTTCTTATAGGTTCCCATTCAGTTTCTATGACCTTATTTGTCTTATCTTTTAAAAGTGCCATTAACCTGCCCATTTCCATCATTTCGCTGAGTTTTATTAGCCAGTCTTCAAGCGCTGGAAGATCTTTCTTTTTCCACCTCGAAGCAAATAAGAGTCTCGCTGCTGTGATCATGTAAAGGACTACCCTCCAGGAGCCTATTTTAATGTTCTCTTTTATTCTGTCCACCATATTTAATAAATATATTTCTGGTTTTATAGAAAATTTTATGTCTAGTATTTCTGAAATTTTATAGTGTATTTTCTTCCAAAAAAATTTAGTTTTCGGGCAGTTCCACCATATGTGAAATAGAGTTCCCCTGGCATTTTCACATTTCCAACAATTCTGATTTCCAGTTTTGTACATCTTATCTAATTTAATCAGAGTAAGATACCACCTATAAAAATTTTTCAAGTAATTTTCTTTTAGATTTTAAGAAAGAGAAAATTTTGGGGTATCTCTCCAAGCTTTCTCTCATTTCTCTAGTGCTATTGGTTCTCCTATATCTTGGGACCATTTGATCATTTGCTCTTTTATAGTTTCATCCTCCAGTTCTCTACCTAGCAGAATATTATAATATTTTGCAATATGGTGCTTTTGATTGTCAAATATTTTTTGTCTAGTTCGTTCTTCCCCATATCAAAATTTTCTATTTTATGGTCCATTTTAAATCTTTCATATATTTGTTTGTAGGAGAACCAAATCAGTCTGAAACCTTTCATGTCCAGATTTTCCCTAGTGTATATCTGGATATGCCCCTGAGTATTCTTATTCAGTAGATCTTGATGCAGAATTCAGTAGATGAAGCTCTTTGTGCCATGTAAAGAGCTAAAAGCCAGTGAATCAAAGGGCCATTGAGACACAGGAGAAGAGGTTAGTTAAGAAATGGCAACCCTGCCCTCAAACTGGGATGGGGAATTTTTAGCCCTGATCCCATTTCACTGTAGGATGAAACAAAGAGAGAGGGAGAGGAGAAAGAGAGAGATAGGATGGCACAGAGAAATAGATACGCAATCCTGCAGTCCTGAAAACTCAGTTTACAATCACCCACCATCACCTCCAATGGCTGGCTGATTTTCCCATTTGTCAGTGGTCTTTGATAGGAAAAAATATTCCTCACTCTGCCTTAGAATCCTGTGCTGAACACTCCAGTGTTGTTCATAGAAGACACTTCTCTGAATCTATAGGTTATTGCTCTGATTTTGCTGTGAACACCAGAAATAAACACATTCATCCCCACACTTAAAATTAGGAGCATTTATTCCCAGATGAAAATCCAGGATGGTGAAAGCAAGTCACATGGCTTATTTAGATGGGATATGAAAAAGCTGCATAGTCTGATTTCCTGACTATCATTTTCCCAAGCATGACTACATCCCCGGAGGGCTGAACTGAATTCAGGTGCTGGCTTGGCAGATGTTTCATTATGCACTCATCTTGTGATTTTTCCCCCAGTCAAAATCTCCCCTACTCCAATCTGGAGAGAGAGGGGGAAAGGAGTGAGTGAGGGGGGAGCTTTATGCTCCATATGCAAGCAGCCATTTTCTCTGATGTCTCCATCTGGCCCCATCTAGAAGCAGTTTTCTAAGTTTGTAACCTTGCATTTTCCAGCCTTTCCCAGTCCTCCCTGGAAATGCCAGAGATTCATCCTGGAAACCTCTGATTGCATAGCTGGTGTGCTTCTTTTGAGTTTCTTGTTGCTATCCACCTTCATGTCTATTCCAACTTATGGAAACCCTGTCATAGAGTTTTCCTCTTCGGAGAAGGCTTGCCACCACCTTCCTCTGAATCTGATACAATGTGACTTGCCCAAGGTGTTGGTTATGACCTTTAAAGCTCTACATGGCTTGCGTCCAACTTATCTCCGGGACTGCCTCCTTCCGTACAACCCTCCCTGCACACTTCAGTCCCCTGGAAGGAATCTATTACAACCTATGAAAACAAGGCTGTCCGTGACCTCCCAGAGGGCCTTCTCTTCTGCCACTCCTAAATTATGGAATGGCCTGCCGGACGAGATCCATCTTATTACCACCTTAGACAGTTTCAAAAAAGCTGTCAAGACAGATCTTTTCCTGCAGGCCTTTCCTGAATAGCTATCCCGGCCCGAAGATTCGGTTGCCTTTTCCCTTTAGCGGCCACTGGATTATTTCATTTTTTTCTCTTTTTAATTATTGTACATTTTTAATCTGTTTAATTTAATATTGTTTTAAGGGGTGGGCGGGTGAGGGTATTAATGTAATTATGGGATTTTTATGATGTAAGCAGCCCCGATTGTGTTGCAGAGGGGCGGGATAGAAATAAATTTTATTATTATTATTATTATTATTATTATTATTATTATTTATTAAGGTCACCCAGTGAGTTTCCATGGCTGGGAGGAGATTCAAACCCTAGTCTCCCATAGTACTAGTCCAGTACTCAGACCACTACATCACACTGGCTCAGCCAGTCCTTTGACCTACAAATCTGTAACTCCTGTGGATAATGGGTGAGTTTAGTGCTATAAATTTACCCATGCATACAGTTTATAAGACTTGAGAAGAATCTCATGGCTCATCTACACTAACAGCAAAATCCAGCTTCCCTTCGGGTTTCCCTGGTCCACAGTGAACACAGGATTGTCCACACAACCAACACACACACACACACACTGAGGTGAGTTCAGGAGCACTGTCCACAAAGTTGTCCCTTTTGAACTCATCCCAGACCAATACATTGCAGTATGTGCAGCCGCACAGTTATGGCCACTGCAGGTTTTTTCCCCTCCCTCCATCCATGTGAATGTGTATATGTCTTTTTGCACAGGCCACAGGGGCTTTGGAGAGCCTGTTAAATGGAAATATGCACAGCTAATAACAATAAGGGTATGCACTTTTCTGAACAACTGTCGGGTATACAAAAAAATGGTGATGAAGAAACTGCTAAAGAGTGGAAACGGAACAGGGGAAGAGGCATTACCTGGTGGGAAAGGTCAGCTGATTGCCTGGCCCATGGAGCCTCCTCCTAACCTCTTCCACCCACCTGCCAAAACTCTTCCTCACAACCCCACACCAATGTCACTATGGAGCACAGTCCACACACATGTAAATATCCAGATTTTCTGCTCAACTCGAGTACATTCCAACTCTTTTTGGTCCAGATTAAAGCCCTGAGGTGCTGAAAAGACCTGGATTTGAGCTGTATGTCATCTGGACAGTTCGCTGTGGCAACAAGCTGAAATTGTTTTATCTGGCCCATGTAGATAAGCCCTCAGTCTAAGGTATGCTCCACATGTTGTTTTGGCCTTGATTCCTTATCATGGGTGAGGACATACAGTTCCATGCCTTTTCCCTTCTCAGAGAATGAGCTTGTATTTATAAGGTGCCTGATAGACTTTTTTTTTAGCAGAGCTTTTTTGCAGTTATCAAAAACAGCTGCCCACTGAAGCTGCATTAACAAACCATTTATGTACACTATTCATGCAAACTCTTGAAGGCAGATGAAGGAAGAGCATTCCCCATTTTTCCTCTCTGGCAAAGGATTCCTTGCTCATTACTCTGCTATTTAAATTCCAACAATAGAAAACTCCAGTGTCTGCCACAGCTTTTTCTCTGTGTTGCTTAATTCAGGTGCTTTTAAAAAAAATGGAGTTCACTATATTTCTACCCACATCTGATTGTTTTTATCCAGTACATTTATATTATGCTTTTCCTCCATGTTTCCCAAGGCAGCATGCATAGTCATCTTCTTCGTTTCCATCTTCACAAACCCCTGTGAGGTAAAGTTGGGCTGGGAGATGATCCTCTTCTTATTATCATCATGGATAAGTGGGGAGTCGGCCAATCAATGTAGTGCTTTTCAGCTGCTACTTTCCATATTGATCCAATATGCAAGGAGTGGAGTGCACTTGCTTCACCCCTTCTGGCATTGGTTTCATCATGTGGAAATCAATGAATCTGAACAGCAGAAGTATCTGGATGCATGGTGGTACCCAAAGCAAGCAAAAATCCTAGAAAATCAGGATTCTTGTTCCTATGGAACGGGCCCATGCAAAGTCTCTTCCATACTTCTCTTCAGATCAATTACTGTCAAGTGATGATGGGGCGGGGCAGGGCTAGCAACCTCCTCTCCTCCTATATTGGAGTAAATAAACTCTGAATAGCCAAATCTTCACTTAGTCATAAAGGTCACTGGAGATTTGAGCCTAAGTATCCTTACTTTTTGTAAGTTTACATTACATATACATATAGTGCACACTGTACTATTCATATGCACACTATATCTATGCACACTATACATATCATAACACTAGTTAACACCCTCATTTCATGAGGGCACTCTTGGACCAGCATCACAGAAGATTTTCAAATGGGGGAAATAACCCCTGCGGAGATCGGGAGAGAAACGGGACTGTTCCGCTGCCAGCGCTGCTTTGCACACCCCCGTCCTTCTCCCAATCTCCATTTATTCTCCCTCCATCCTGCTTTCATTTTCCTTCTGCTATTTTGTTTTACTAACCGAAGTTCAACATTAGTAAAAAATATCGGAAAATAGCGAAAGGAAAATGCAAGCAGGATGGAGGGAGAACAAATGGAGGTCGAGAGAAGGGCGGGGGTGTGCGAAACAGAGCACTAGCAGTGGAACACCCTGGTTTCTCTCCCGATCTCTGTGGGGCTTATTTCTGAAAATCTCCACACTACATTCCAAAACTTCCCCCACCATTTATGTGGTCATCCACCCACCCTGAACTTAGGCTGCATTTTTCCTCTTGCCTTTTCCCCTCAATGACCATTGTTAAACTAACTAGTCACCTCATCACCACATCCACTAGTTTTGCTTTTCTTTTGCGTCTCTGTAACTATTCAACAGCCTGCTTATAAGGTTTGCTCCTGGACACCAGTTCACTCAAGCATCTGAGGAAGTAGACTAAGAAGATTATCAGATAGGAATGCAAAAAGTGTTCCTGTCCCACAATCTCCACTCCCACCCCTGTTCCACCACAATTACCCTCCCTACCACACTTACCTTCTCTCCCATCAACAGGGCAGCCCAGGAGTGAAGGGAGCTCTAACAGAGCTCCGTTCACTTCCTGGTAGTGAAATCCCACCCATTCTTATGAGAAGACACAAGCACATGGAATTCAAAGTTTAAAAGAAAAAGAAAACAGTAAAAGTGACAGTAAGCACAAAATCACACTTTAAAATTAACAAGTAACCCAGGGAGGGTCATGAAAAGAGGGTAGCTTACCTGGATGCCCCAATCTCACCCAGAAGTGTTCCAGCAGAGACCTCCCATTGACGCTGGGATCTCACCAGCAACACAGGGCACATTGTCACACATACAGAAACCTGGGACAGAAACGGAATGGGAGAGCTATTGGCAGCTTCTCCCCATCAGTAAAAAATAGTGCCCCTGGAACAGGAGCAAAATGAGTGTATAACGATGAGGGACGACATTGTCTGGTAAGGAAGCCCTTTTGCGATCTCCTGACATTGTTGTAACACCACTTTTGATGCATCTGATAATCTCCTGAGTCTACAGAAGCTTGTGCTGTATTTTTCTCTTTCTCAGTTAGTCTCAAAGGTACTACAAGATTCCCTTGCTTACTGATATTCCAGACTAACATGGCTATGGAGATTTTCAGAAGGGAAAAAAACCCCGTGGAGGTCGGGAGAGAAACGGGGCTGTTCTGCTTCCAGTGCTCCGTTTCACATGCCACTGTCCTCCTCCAAACCTCCGTTCGTTCTCCCTCCGTGCTGCTTTCATTTTTATTCCACTATTTTTTTACTAACAGAAGTTTCAGTCAATAAAAAACAGTGGAATGAAAATGAACGCAGGACGGAGGGAGAACAAATGGAGATCAGGAGGAAGACAGTGGCATGTGAAATGGAGCGCTGGAAGTGGAACAGCCATGTTTTTTTCCCGACTTCCACAGGGTTTTTTTCCCCCGTCTGAAAATCTCCTATGTCTTTGTATTACTTTTAGTCTAACACTCTGATCAATATACAATGCTATACAGTTTTACACAACACCAGTGACAGTGTATTGTGTCAAAGCAGAGAGGAATGTGGCAGAAGGAGGAGAATTAACAACAGAACTACAGTTATCCCTTCATATTCACTGGGGTTAGGTTCCAGGACCCCCCGTGGATACCAAAATCCGTGAATACTCAAATCCCATTATATGCAGTGCCATAGCAAAATGGTGCCCCTCATATGAGATGGCAAAATCAAAGTTTGCTTTTTGGATTATTACAGTTGTCCCTCCACATTCGCGAACTTGACATTCGCGGTTTCGGTTATTTGCGGTTTTGGGAGGGCACCCCCGGGCCCCCCCAAAACCGCGACACGGGGCCTCCAGAGGCCCCGTGAAAGACATAGAGGGAGCGGGGAGGCCCAGGGAGGCGTCCACGGGGCCCCCGGAGGCGCTCCGGAGGCCCCATGAAGGCCTGGGGAGGGGTGGGGAGGCGATCCTGGGGCCTCCGGAGACGCTCCGGAGGCCCCATGAAGGCCTGGGGACGGGGTGGGGAGGGCTGGGGAGGCGATCCTGGGGCCTCCGGAGACGCTCCGGAGGCCCCAGGAAGGCCTGGGGACGGGGTGGGGAGGGCTGGGGAGGCGATCCTGGGGCCTCCGGAGATGCTCCGGAGGCCCCAGGAAGGCCTGGGGACACGGTGGGGAGGGCTGGGGAGGCGATCCTGGGGCCTCCGGAGACGCTCCGGAGGCCCCAGGAAGGCCTGGGGACGGGGTGGGGAGGGCTGGGGAGGCGATCCTGGGGCCTCCGGAGCATCTCCGGAGGCCCCAGAAAGGCCTGGGGACGGGGTGGGGAGGGCTGGGGAGGCGATCCTGGGGCCTCCGAAGACGCTCCGGAGGCCCCAGGAAGGCCTGGGGATGCGGTGGGGAGGGCTGGGGAGGCGATCCTGGAGCCTCCGGAGACGCTCCGGAGGCCCCAGGAAGGCCTGGGGACGCGGTGGGGAGGGCTGGGGAGGCGATCCTGGGGAGGGCCGGGGAGGCCTCTGCGGGGCCTCGGAAGGCCCCGCGAAGGCCTGGGGAGGGAGGGAGGGAGGGAGGGCCTTGGAGACCTCCGCGGCGCCTAGCAAGGCCCCGCGAAGGCTTGGGGAGGGAGGGAGTGAGGGCCGGGGAGACCTTCGCGGGGCCTGGGAAGGCCCCGCGAAGGCCTGGGGAGGGAGGGGGGAGGGGTGTCATTATTCGCGGTTTTTTCACATTCGCGGGGGTCCGCGGAACGGAACCCCCGCGAATGTGAAGGGACGACTGTATTTTTTAAAGTATATTTTCAAGCCATGAATACTTAAATCCATGGATACGGAGGGACAACTGTACTTGTAAGTGTTTGTTGTTCCTTATATACAGTATTACATGCAACAGTCCTGCTGGATCAGCAAGTTCCATAGTCATGGAACTATACGCTCCAACTTAAACTGTATGCTGTTTGCATTGGACAGAATGGCTGATATCCTAAACGCTAGCAGTGTTTAATGTTACCAACTGACCTGGCCTGTTCCCATGGCTTTAAAATCAGGACAATATGTACAAATCATCCAGTTTTTAACAGTACAGTGATAAACTTGGTCAATGACTAATGTATGAATATCACACTGCTATTAAAATCATACTGCTAGTTCTGTGTGGTTCTTTCTTTACGCCACAATAAAGGAATATTGAGGTCATGAAACAGATATTACAATACCAGTTTAGGTCTGCAATAAACCAAAGTTGTGAGGAGCTATCCTTCCTGCCCTATTCCTATTGTTTGGGGGTATGTATGGTATGACACAACAGGGTTGCCACCCTCTCAGGTGGCCAGTACCATTATTTATTTTCATACAAGCTAGATGCTCAAGACGATAGCAAGTAATACTCAGTTGTAGGGAAAACATAACTTACTAACATCTGAACCCCATGTCCAAACACAGAAGAAAATATGAAGTAAAATCTCCCAGTTCACATATAGAAGCTGGCTGAACTACCAGCTTCCACCACACTTAAGGCAGCAGAAGAATTTGGGAGGCCCAGACACATTGGGCATTATTCTGTTAGTGGTTAGGTATGTATGCATCTCTTTCAGAGAGCCCTTTGCATCCCATCAAACATTTCTTCCCATGCAGTTGTCAAACCACAGGAAGGGCTGATGTTCCTTACTGGTAGGGAGAGGAGAGGAGAGAGGGGGAGGCAATTCAGATTATAGAGATTCAGCTGGTCTGGGTTCTGAGGGGAGGGGAAAGGAGGGTGCACTCAATCTGTGATCATACCTTTGTTTCTTCCCCCCTCCCCATGGTTGAGCAGCAGCCACAACTCCTTCTAGGTCTCATAGTAGGGGTGGAACATGGAACTGTGCAGGTGGGAGCACTATACTCTGCTTGATAAAGAAAAGAAAAGAAAAGAAAAGAAAAGAAAAGAAAAGAAAGAGAAGGGAGGAAGAATAATGCAAAAATATATACAATAATACATATCTTAAACTACAATTAAAATTAATCTAACCTAACACTGACACTAACGCACCATACTAGACTAAACACTAAATACTAACTAGCTGTACCCGGCATAGCATACATCATTATCTACATATATTAAACACTTCAGTATGTTTCTGTTCCCACTCTGCTGACTGGCCACTTACAAACCATATCAAGAGTATGATCATTTGATACATTAATATATAACTTTTCAAATAAACTAGAATGGCTAGTTTCATGCTGAAAGCCCCTCTGCCACCACCATGCAGCCACACATACACACATACAACACTAGATACACCATGCACAGCAGGACATGATAGCCCTCTGCTGCCATGGAACCATGTGCACACACATACCATGCTACACACACACCACGTGTGCCAGAACACAAGAGCCCCTCTGCCATCACCATGCAACCACACATACATGCACACATTCCATGCTACACACACCCACACCATGTGCACCAAGACATGAGAGCCCCTCCGCTGCTGCCATGCAACTGTGCATACACCCCCCATGCTACACACACCCCACGCTACACACACCCACACACTATACACCCACACACTACAACCACACTATACAACACACACATGCACCCCACACATGCTAGAAAGTGGGGGGCCCTCCACCACCATGTTTACAAAAGACTTGAAGCTTTCCAAGTTTCCACCCCAAAAAGCAACTACAGACAGCACAGAAGGCCCAATGCCAAGGAGCAGCTACAGACAGCAGAGAAGGCCCAAGGCCCCAACCCAAATGCAAGACCCCAAAAGCAAACAACAGTTATAAACTGTACAGGAAACCATGTAGTTGTGGCCACAACTGAGGGCCAAATGCTGCTCTTAAACAGCAGTTCCCCTGGCTGCTTCAGGTGTGCTGCATGATTGTAGCCAGCTGCATCTGATAGCTTGGCCCTGGTTCTTCCAAGACTCTCAAGCCAGGGCCTGAGTCCGCAAAGAGGCTGCCCCAGCTGCTGCAGCCATGGGCCTAGTCCTTCAAGAAGAAGCAGATCCTGACACCTAAGCAGCCAATCAGCACACTATACCCAAAGAAAATCATGAGATTTTGACCGCCTCATCTAAATTATAATGAATTATTAAGAGAAAATTTCCACAAAATGAAAGGACTAATATAATTCTGCCATTGCAGATCTAATTAAATAATCCTTACCAGGATTTTTAATACTCATAACCACACATTATTGTATCATTACTATCCTTCTTTTTCAAAAAGTCCATAAATGATTTCCAATCTTTCAGAAAATCTTCAATTGCCCCCCCCCTCTTTAATATCCATGTTAGCTTGGCAACTTGGGCTAACTCAGCAACTTTAACAATCCATTCTTCTGTTGTCAGTGCTTCCATCTGCTTCCAGGTTTGAGCAAACAATATTCTTGCTGCTGTTGTCATATATCAAAGAAGTAGTCCATATTTGATCTCCAATTCTTTATCTATAATATCCAAGAAAAACATCCCTGGTAACATTACAAAATCTACTTTTAAAATGTTTTGAATTAACATATGTATCCTAGGCCAATAGCTTTTCTCTTTCTTACAAGTCTACCACATATGAAAGAAAGAACCTTCCTTTTCTTAACATCCCCACCATTGATTTGATACATTCTTAAATATTTTTGAAAACATATTTGGGGTTAAATACCATCTATACATAATCTTGTACATTTTTTGAAAAATTACTACCTAACGTAAATTTTACATCTTTGGTCTACATGTTTTCCCACACATCCATTTGAACATTATGTCCAAAATGTTGGGTCCATATTACTACATAATACTTTACATTTTCATCTGTTTCTAACTTAAAAAGGTATTTATAGACTTTCTAAATTATATTATCATCTACCTTACACACTTCTAAGTAACATTTGTTTTCTTCAACCTCACTAGCTAGTTTTCTCTTATCTTAAATCTCTTTAAGTTGCAAATAAGAGAGCCAGTTATGCTCTTTACCTTCATTAAGAAACATTTCTCTTGATTTTAATTTCTGTCATGTTCCAAATACACAAGTTCCTAATACAAGAACTATCTTTGATTTTTAACCCATTCTTTCCTAATAAAGGCTTTCTGGGGTAAGGTTGCTATTATCTTGGGGGAAAGTCTCTGTTTCTGTTTGTACAATACTTGTACAAGAGTCTTTCTGCTATAATGATGTTTAAATGCAGCATGTACCTTTACTTTATCATACCATAAAAACTGTGCCATCCAAATCTTAAATTGTGACTTTTAAGCTCCAAAAGTCTCTCATCTCTAAGCATGATCTATTCCTTCAACCACACAAAATAGCAGGCCTCATACAATTTAATATTCAGAGGTCCCAAACCAACACTTTCTTTAGCACCAAACAATGTTTTATATTTTATTCTAGGCTTCTTTACCTGCCAAATAAATCTGGAGATTTCTTTCTGCCATTGGATGAAAGGTGTTCAATTTGTTATAATGGGGATCATTTGAAGGAAAAAGTCTTAGCAACCCATTTGTTTTAATCACTGCAATTCTCTTCATAAAAGATAATATTGGAATAAAATATATTCTCTTGCAGAAGTTCTCTTTTTCTTGTGTTGTTGAGTGCCTTCAAGTCATTTCTGACTTATGCCAACCTTAAGGTGAACCTATCATGGGTTTTCTTGGCAAGATTTGCTAAGAGGGGTTTTTGCCTTTGCCTTCCCCTGACGATGAGAAAGTGTGACTTGCCCAAGGTTGCTCAGTGAGTTTCTGTGGCCAAGAGGAGATTCAAACCCTTGCTCCAGAGTTATAGTCCAGAACTCAAACCACTACTTCACACTAGCTCTAAAGGAATATCCATACTACAAGCTACAGTGTCATAGCATCCCCTAAGGTTTCTGGAAACGGTAATATATTGAATGTGCTAAGAATTACTCGATCACTATGCCATTGCCTTCTGAAAGTGCGACTTCCACAAGATCACCCAGTGCGTTTCCATGGCCAAATGGGGCTCTGAACCCCAGTCTCCCAGAGTGCTAGTCCAGTACTCAAACCACTATACCACACTGGCTCTGGTATAAAATCTACAGAAGCTCTTTTCAAAAATTGACTTAAACCATCCCCTAACAGAACCTAACACAGCACAGGGGGCATTACCATTGACCTTGTGTTAACCCAAAACATATATTGACTTAAACAGTATAGATGTATCTGCCATTATTCATGACACATAAAACTGCGCCTACTATCTTATACAGTATACTATCTTATGTCAGGTATGAACCTCCTGTAAAGGCCACACAGGGACATGAGTGAAACAGAAATCCCTCAAAGCCCATCCTTAACCATCTGTGCTGGATGACATTGGTGTACCTATTTCATGGACAGAAATGATACTTTCATGCTTCCCTAGCTATAGTCCACATATAGTCCTACCTATAGTCAACATGTTGTATTTAATCTGTTGTTCCCCACCTTGATCCATAGGAAGATGAAAGTAAGAAATTGTTGTTGCTGTTTCTGTTCTGGCTTTCAGAATTGCCAGCCAAGAAAATGCAGTATTCCCAGTACAGGAAAATTCCCTATTGAAACTGATACATGAAGAAACTGAGTAATAATTCAATGACAGTCTCTTCAAAATAAAATTCATTGACTACAATGACACAGCAAATGCATTGACTGAGGAGATATTATCTCTGATGGAATGTAGGATGCATTGAAATATAACATGTGATGGGCTTCCTTTTTTTCTTATTTCCAACATGTCAACAGATTTGAGGGAAACATTTTTCAGTAAGCACAGCTGCTATCAATTTGGATAATGATAGTCCATCACCATTTTTTGTTGTAGATGTTTTCATATATTTATGTGCAAACAAAGCAAGCAAATCCCCTTGCAGAACAAAGAAGGTATAATTTTAATTCACAAACTACTTGTATAAAGCCCATGGTCAGGGCAACAACAAAAATTAATTTGATGACCTCTGTGGCACAAAAGCTGAAGTAGGCAGTTTCTAGAAACTTTTAATCTTTGCATTAAAACCATATGTAGACATCTTAATTCCAGCTATTGTAACTGTAAAATAAGCCCTTGCTGGTATTTCAATTTGCATATTTACTAGTATTCTGCCATCTCTGAAATTATCTGCATCTACATTCAAGGTCACTGGTGTGTCGGCTAGAAAATAAGTCAAGCAAGCTAATTTTCTTTCTCTTTTTCTCTTCTTCATTAGTTTACAGTGATTTTTTAAAGTCTTAAAAGCTTCGCCTATCTCTTGACCAGTCAGCAGATAATTTCATGGCATACAGCAAAAGAACTATGAGTATTTATAACATTATACCTCATCAGTAAAACAAAACAAAACAAAACAAAAAAAGCGCAAAATTGCAGCTGGTGTCCCCTTCCCAACTCTGAATTACTATGGTCAAGTATGAAAGAGAACTTTGTATTTGCTCATTAAGCCCTGGTGGAACTAGTTCCTTCATAAATAACTTTCAAGTTACTCATTTATTTAAGCTTCCATGTGAGAGCCAGCATGGTGTAGTGGTTTGAGGATTGAACTAGGACTGCAGGAGCCCAGGTTCAAATCCATTTCCAAAGATCAAAAACATTACCAAAGTTCCCTTTGAGAATGAAAACTCCAAGAGTTGCGAGCCGTTCTGCCTTGCGTTTCTTGTAGCTGTACTCTAAAAGGTAACTCTTCTAAGCACTAACCATTACTAATGTGTCACACAACCTACCCTGTACCTGCTGTATCTGTCATAAAGTCATCAAGAGCAGCCAAACATAAAATGTACTTTAGCAGCTGGATCTCACCCCTGACATGAAACCATGGTCATTTTATACAAATGTCAGTAAGTCCTACAGACAGTTCACATGACAAGGCTGGTGACAAAGGCTTTTGGCTAACTTTCTTTCCTAACACTAGAACCATTTTTAACGTATATGCTTCAAATACTGTAATCCATCATTTTGCTGGTTTTGGAACATCTTCACATAAATCCAACATGGTATAGGGGAGTTGCGATCAAAACTTGGATGCTTTTTAAAAAAAACTCCTAGAGTTCCCTAGTCAGTGGGAAAGTGCTTTTTCCAAGCTCTGGGCTCTTTTCGAGTCCTAACTGAATATGCCAGGGATTTGAACATATGAGCCTCTGGGTACAAACATAGACTCTGCATTGAACTATGACCTTTTAATTAATGGAAAGCTTCTGGCAAAGTGAAGGAAGAAGAAACATAAGTACAACCACATGAAGAAGATGTGACATCCAAGAGCTTACAAGCTCCCACCTCTGTTAAATCATTGCAGTTTTCTAGAGAAAGGATTAATGGTGCTGCTTCAGAGCTAGTTAGAAGCATTGCAACTGGACCTTCCAGCATGGGTGGCCAAATATCTGTCTTCCCATAAGGATCTCAGATATAAACATGCCCCAAAAGATCACCATTTAGCTCTTAGGCACTGTATATCAGTCCCTTAGGATGACCTCTTGTATGTATTGTATCTGGACAATTTATTTAAAAAGTAGGGTGCGGCACAGTGTTTCAGAGTTTCATGCCTGCTGAAGAGCACATGTTCAGTTAAAGAGAACAACAGGTCTCTGTGCAAAGATGTCTTATCTCTTTTACATGGCTGTGCTTATATTTCTTCCTCCACTTCTCCATGAACTTCATATTTATGGAAGGGTCATAGCAGGGATCAAAGGATTGGTAAACTATAATGAACTGTGCACGGCATATAGAGACATAACACCACAATATTTCTGTTGTTTTGTTGTGTTCTTTGTTGTCTGATTTGTTTTTGTAATGTTGTACTTTATTGTTTTATGGAATAGAGGGTATGCTTATCAAGTTTGCAGATGACACCAAATTAGGAGGGGTAGCTAATACCCCAGATGACAGGATCAGAATCCAAAATGACCTGAACAAATTAGAAAACTGGGCCAAAACTAACAACATTAATTTCAACAGGGAGAAATCTAGGATACTACACTTGGGCAGTAGAAATGAAATGCAAAGATATAGGATGGGTGACACCTGGCTTTATGGCAGTACAGTTGTCCCTTCATATGCACTGGGGTTTGGTTCCAAGAACCCCCCATGGATACAAAAATCCATGAATACTCAAGTTCCATTATATGTAATGGCATAGCAAAATGGTGTCACTTGTATAAAATGGTAAAATCTAGGTTTGCTTTTTTGGATTATTAATTTTTTAAGAATATTTTCAAGCTGTGAATACTTAAATCCGTGGATACGAAGGAACAACTGTACATGTGAAAGGGATCTAGGAGTCTTAGTGGACCACAAGCTGAACATGAGTCAGCAGTATGATGAAGCAGCTAAAAAAGCCAATGTGATTCTAGGCTGCATTAATAGGGGTATAGTGCCTAGATCAAGGGAAGTAATAGTGCCACTCTATTCTGCTTTGATCAGACCTCACCTAGAATACTGTGTCTAGTTCTGGGCACCACAGTTCAAGAAGGATATTGAGAAACTGGAATGTGTCCATAGGAGGGCGAAAAAATGGTTAAAGGTCTGGAAGCCATGCCCTATGAGGAGTGGCTTAGGGAGCTGGGTATGTTTAGGAGATTATCAGATGGACCCTTAGGGTCCATTTCTGTCACACTACCTCTAACCACCCACTCCAATCCCATTCCTGCTGCAGAATAAAGAGAAAAGTTTCACACACCTACCTTAATTCCGCAGCAGGAATGGGTTCCCCCTCCCTTCGCTACCCAGCTGTAAATGCAGCTGTCGTAAGGCTGCTTTTACGACTGGGAACTCAAACCCTGGCCATTCTCAAAAGAGACCGGCCAGGTGGCAAATTTAAACACACACACCCCAGCTGTCAAAACTGCAAACCAACCAGGAAAACACACTTAAAAAATAAAAACCTACCTGGGGAGGGGAAAATAAAGGGTTTTACTTACCTTGTCACAAAAGAGTCTGGAGCAATAAACACCTGAGGCAAAGCACAAAAATCAGTGTGTATAGAGCCATCGTACTGTCTATCCTCCTTTATGGATCTGAAACATGGGTCACCTATCGCCACCACCTACGACTCCTCGAGCGCTTTCATCAGCGCTGTCTACGCAGAATCCTAAATATACACTGGACTGACTATGTGACGAATGTTGCTGTCCTTGAGCAAGCAGGGATCACCAGCATTGAGGCCATGATATTGAGAACACAGCTGCGCTGGGCAGGGCACGTTGCTAGGATGGAGGACCATCGCCTCCCAAAAATACTACTCTACGGTGAACTTGCCACGGGTCAGCGTAAGAGGGGCGCTCCAAAAAAGCGATACAAAGACTCCCTGAAACAACATCTCAGGCTTGGCCAAATTGATCACCAACAGTGGTCCGCCCTGGCCTCACATCGGGAGGCATGGAGACGCACTATCCACAATGCTGCAGCCTTATTTGAGAACTCACGACGAACAAGTCTTGAAGAGAAACGACAACGCAGAAAGAATCACAACCCAAAAACATCACCCAAGGAGACCTTCTGCTGTGCTTTTTGCAACCGGACTTGTTTATCTCGGATTGGCCTTTTTAGTCATCAGCGCGCTTGCAGAAAGTGCGGGATGAGTCCTTCCTGAATCTTCGTTTGCGAAGAAAAGCCAGAGAGAGACTTACCTTGTCATCTGGATCACACCCGGAACTCTCTGGCACGGACCTTCCAGTGACGTCACAATCCATTAGGTCCCGGGAGGAGAACAAGGCTCCTGTTCACTCGCCCATTGTTCCGTTATAATAACAGAAAAGGCCTCTTATTCATGGATTTTTCCATGAATAAGAAGTTTCAGGGGGAGAACAGGAACAGAATGAGGTCATCCCAGGACAGGGATGATGTCATCTAAAAGGTAAGCCTTTTAGCAATATCCTTTCATCCCTCTCCTGGGATATTTGTAGCATCTGATAATCTGCATAGTCTGGAGAAGAGAAGGTTGAGAGGGGACATGATAGCCATGTTTAAATATTTGAAGGGATGTCATACTGAGGATGGAGCAAGCTTGTTTTCTGCTGCGACTAGGACACAGAGCAATGGGTTCAAACTACAGGAAAAAAAGATTCCACCTAAACGTTAGGAAGAACTTCCTGACAGTAAGAGCTGTTTGCAAGTAGAATACACTGCTTCGTAGTGTGGTGGATTCTCCTTCTTTGGAGGTATTTAAACAGAGGCTGGATGGCCATCTGTCGGGAATGATTTGATTGTGTATTCCTCCATGGCAGGGGATTGGACTGGATGGCCCTTGAGGTCTTTTCCAACTCTATGGATCAGTTTAAAATGAAATTTGATTAGATGTGCTAATCAAAGAGGAGGAGGGGAGGAATGAGTTTACCATGATGCTGGCTTGGCAGGAAGCTACAGCCCCCCTCTCATCCTGAGCCTGGCTGCTTAGTTGCTGCTTTTTGCAAGCTCTGTTAGCTCAGAGTTCAGTCTTTTGGTCAGAGTCAGTGATGTAGCCATGTTTAAATATTTGAAGGGATGTCATACTGAGAATGGAGCAAACTTGTTTTCTGCTGCTCCAGAGACTAGGGAGATTTTCAGACTGCACTGTTATAGTGTTACTGTTCCACTTTAACTGCTCTGGCTTCCTGCTCTAGAATTCTGGGGTTTGTAGTTTAGTGAAGCCTAAGAGCTCTCTGAGAGTTGCAAATGCCCCTCCCTAAACTGCAAATCCCAGGATTCAACAGGAGGCAGCCATAGCAAATATAGTGGAATAGTAACACTATAACAGTATTGTCTGAAAATCTCGTGAGACACAGAGCAATGGGTTCAAACTACAGGACATTTTTCACGTTTTAACAATGTTTCACGATAAATATATTTGTTTTTTCATTTAATTTATTTTTATTATAGATTTCCTTTTTTTGGCATTTTCATAGGATATTTTGTCAATATTTTAATGTACACTATAAACACTTCTCTGCCAGTATGCTTTTTCAGGTCTGTTACTTTCAGGGATCAAATATGTATTGCTAGCATTGTGGAATATAATAAGCATCTAATTTTTTAACTGTCTCTGTAATCTTTTTTTAAAAGGGAGCTGTAGGTATAATTTTTATGTAGGGGTTCCCTGAGACCTGAAAATTATTTCAAGGGTTCCTCCAGGGTAAAAAGGCTGAGAAAGGCTGGTGTAAATAAACTGGTAACTCTTCAGATAGCGAGAATTGTGCCATAGTGGTCTTAGGGGCAACCCTGACTGTCACTCATGGTGGGCATGAATTGAGAGTGGGTTTACATGACAGGTAAACTTGATCATTGCTCATGTGAAGACCATCCTGTAGGGACAATCCCATAAGGACAGATTATCATTACAAGAATTAATTTTGTCCAAATTGTATTTTTCTTCATACAAAATGCTGTTCTTTATCCAGAGAACTGGCTCATTGCTCCTGAGATATAATTTCATTCTTCATTTTGATATGAACACAATTCCTCAGGAAGCTAAATATAGTGTGAAGCTCCAAAGACTGGCCAGTAAAAATAGCTAGAACTGTTGAAACAGCAGGATTTAAATGGCAGGGTTTTTATGGGGGGAAGAAATGAGCATAAGTGCAGAGATCTAAGCTATAACTGATTCACAGCCTTTTGCTTTCTCATACCAGCTAAAAAAATTAACATACAATAGCCTATCTAAGTGTTCTCCTTGCATGCTAACTCACATGAGAGGAAGGCAGCAGGGAAGAAAAAAGCCATCACCATTCAGTATGGCACTTCACGTGTTTTTCTCATCAACTTAATCCATCGTTTCACAGGCCATTTGAAAATTTTGCCCAAGTAGTCCATGGAAGTGTCTCAAAGTAGCTGTGGTTTATTTACTAAAGCCCAAGACCAAAATGAGAGACAGTTCTTAAAAGGTTTTAAAGTTTTGCAAGTGATTATATTTGAGACATTAACCCACACTCAGGAAAGGTTAAATGGGGTGGAAAGAATATTCAAAAATATTTTTTTTAAAAAAAAAAATTGATTGGAAACCATGACAGGGAGAATCCTAGACTGACAAGAACCTTAAGCAGTTCAGAACTTATTTTGTGCTAGTTTTACACTTGCTTTTGTTGGGGGAGGGTTGCACAGGAAATGCTTTTTCTGCAGAGGAAACAGCCTTTTCTGTGCAAAAATATTATTTCAGTATAGAAATATCATTTTCTGTACAGAGAATGCTGTTTCCTGTGCAAAAAATAAATTGCTGTTTTCTGCACAAAAAGGGGCAATTTTTTCACAGAGTAAGTCCCCAACTACAGCATTGTCTGTGCAGGAAACAGCATTCTCTGTAGAGAAAATATTATTTCTGGGCTGAGCAATAAACTTCCCTTGATAATGCTTACTGGTCTTCAATAAGTACGCTAAGTAATCAATTTTATATTTTGAAGGAAATTTCAGTATTCTCCTAAACTTCCTCTTAATCAGAATTAAAATAATTTACTAGAAGGTTGTCAGAGTGAAGACCCTGCCTCAAGGTTGGCCCGATTACCTCCCTAAACAGTAGCATGTTTAATCCAGGCTGCAGAATTAAGTAGAGAATTTCTTTCATTCAGCCTCCCCCCAAATCACCTTTTGTAGCCTTTTGGTGTTCCTATCTTCATAGATATATTTCTCACTATAACCTTATTGAGACGTTATGAAACTATATTTTGCCAGCTACACCCCCAACCTTCCCCAGGGTGAGAAGCAACCTCTGGAGAGAGACTGAATGGAGTTTAGAGATGTATACTGTTTCTGGACTGAATCTCCCAGAAAATGGGAGATGTAGTCCGGATGTCTACGTCTGGTCAAGCTATGGAATTTTGGGAACTGTAGACCAGATGTCTCTGAAACAACCCTGAGTATGATATTAAAATGCTGTTCATAATATGTGAGATTACATCTTATCTGAGAGAGCAATAATTACAAAAGAATCAAGGTGATCATTCTTTACTTGCATGAGAGCTCAAATTCAAAGCTAGTGACAATTCTCAAAGGACCCATGCTTGTACATCTCAAGGGAAATGAGTATTCAGATTCAATTCAAAAATATGAAAGGCCCTTCCTGTTGTGTTTTCTCTAATGATTTTCTCTTTTATTATCAATGTTAAGGTTACTTTACCAAAACTCTAAAAGATTGTGGAGATTTTCAGACTGGGACAAAAATAGCATCCCTGTCTCCCCCGTCCCCTTCCTGGCACACGAACGGAAACATTCACACTTACCTTATAGTGAAATCCCCCCCTCCTCTCAGCACCCCATGAGTGAATGCAGATCTCATGGAGCTGCATTCACTTCCCCGTTTGAAATCCCTGGCCATTCTCGTGAGAGGACGAGCGTGTGGGAAATTCAAACATTAAAGGGAAAATACACTTTAAAAATTCAAACCAAGCACCTAAACATAGCTTTAAAAAGCCAAGTAACCCAGGGAGGGTGCAAAAAAGTGTGACACTTACCTGGATCTCCTGATCACACCCGGAAGTGTTTGGCATGGACCTCCCACTAACTCTGGCATTGCACCAGCATAACAGGGCACCTTTTCACTCACCCATCATTCAGTTACAAAAACAGAATGGACGATCTATTCATAGCTTGAGCCATGAATAAAAAAGAAATGATGGAAGAGGACCAGCATGGGAGCATGATGACCTGAGCATGTTGTCGTCTGAAAATTGAGCCATTTCGCGATCTCCTGGCACCGTTATCATGCCATATTTAGTGCTTCTGATAATCTCCTGTCTGTGGTAGATTTGCATTCCTGTACTTCCTCCATTTGCAACCTGGCAAATGTGTTAACCAGATGTGTTGACCAGAATTCCCATCATTGGCAGTCAGAATAATGATAGTCTGACACATTTGGAAGGCACCAGATTGGGCAGAGCTGCCATACTGCAGATCTGCAAATATTCATCCAGTGATGCCACTTCATCACACTGTAGAATTTCCTTTTAGCCTCCTCTACATCACAGGGTTATTAAGTGCTTGTAGATTATGATTTGGGAAGCAGATGTTCACTATGGGAAAAGTTACAACCAGGTAGTGAGTTCATGCAGTAGATTTAGCAATTGTTACCCTGTGATAGGTTCACCTTAGGGTCGTCATAAGTTGGAAACGACTTGAAGGCACACGACAACGTATATTTGTGTGTGTGTGTGTGTGTGTGCTGTTTCAATTATTTGTTTTGTGTATTTGTACTAGTTAAGGTCTTGTTCAGTATGATTTCTGGTATTTGAGACCCTTCCCTTTTGTTTTTGTTGGTGCTAGAGGAAATGATCATGTTTCATAGAAGACCTCCTACATTGAATGCAAGTGCCACACGTTCAGCCCCAGGTATCTCCTGGTAGGAAAGTAAAATAACCTGTCCCTTAAACCTTGAAAGCTGCTACCACTGTCAGACAATCAGACAATCCTGAGCTAGAGGGAGACAGGGCCTGATGCACTACAAAACACCTTCCTATGTACCACATGGGGGTATGTAAAGAAGCATCTAGACTGGTTCTCAATCAGTGATACGAAGTGGGTGAAACTCTTCTTTTTTAAAGCCAACAGGAGCCCTTGTTGGCTGGGAGGCAATATAGATATACTATAAATATATATATAAATAAATAAATAAATAAATAAATGGTGCATGTAGAACATAACCAAAAAAATGTACAATATTTACCATTATTGTATTATTTCAACTTTTGCTAGTCATCTTGCTTCTGGTCTTGAGTCAGATGTTTCTTAATGCAGTCATTCCCAGGCAACAGCCTTTTTGTGCAGTAACAGGCACAACCCCTCACAGGAAGTAAGCGGGGGGGAATCCAAGTATGACAGAAAACCAGTTGCTACACAGCTAATTTTTCTTAGTGTTTAGGATTCAGACAGGGAAATTTGGAAATTCCTATTTTCTAAACATAACTTCTTTTGTCCCATTGTGTTGACTATTTCCATACATTTGTATTATGTGTGGGGACTATCTGCAGTTTAAGAAATAGAAAAACAAACAAACAAACAAACAAAAAACACTTTTTGCCAGGCTAACTTTTTTTTTAAAATCCATGTGTGAAACTTTGGTAAAATCCAGCAAAGAATAATAATTTGAAATCTGAGGGCTTGTCTATACAAGGGGGGAAATGTGAATTGGTGTGCACTAATGCCAATTCGCAGCAGCTTTGATTTGTCTTAACGGGTTTTTGCAAAATTGCAGGCATGCGAAGCTATCTGCTTTTGCTGTCCCAACAGGCATACCTGCGAATCATAGAATTAAAGAATCACAGAGTTGGAAGAGACCTCAAGGGCCATCCAGTCCAAATGGCACTGCGAGTGAATTATTCATATTTATATTGTCACCAGTTGCCACCACTGAACATTTTTTTAAAGTGTATCTAAGGTGTGAAAGAGCAATATTCCACCTAATAATTTTTTTTAAAGGAAAAGTCTGTTTCATCACTTCAGCACATGATCTCTAAGGCCAAAATCCAAGATGGCAGCTCCAAGAGCTTGCCTTTTTAGCAAGCTCTGACCCCTGCCCACGTCCAACCAATCAGCTTTTTACTTCTGCTTTTATGGGGAATGTGAATGAATGTGAATTGGTTGTCCCAATGAGTCGGAATGTGCATTCCCCATGGAGCTTTTTAAAAACTTCAGGAAAAGTTGCAAAGGCTTTTCCTTTGGAGTTTTTGGTGGATTTGTCCATCCTCCTTTTGAATACTGTGGATTGATGCAGGGTGGCATTTAGACAAAACATATTCTTCTCAGATTCTATGAGGAGTATTTTTGCTGTTTACACAACCCCTGAGAAAGGTGTCATCCCTTTTTGTCTCCTTCAAAGCTAAAAATTCCCTTTCTGGGCCAACCACCACATGGGTCAGTGCCATCACTAGTTAGAAATAACTGGTTACTTACAGTAAATTCTCCCACCACACCCATAATATAAGGACATTAAAAATACAAAATGCATGTATTGTGACAAAAGGGCTTCACTCTTTTTGTGGTGGAACTGTAGCTTTCTAGTTATTTTAAGAGTTATATTGGTGTGGCTTCATTAAATGGTGGAGGAGGAATATCATAGACTCATAGAATCATAGCGTTGGAAGGGATCCTATATCTATCTATTAAAAGATGAAAATTTTGTGAAAGATTTTAGAAAAGAACTAAAACAGTATTTCATAGAAAACACGACGGCAGATTGTAAAATGAAAACAATATGGGATGCTAGTAAAGCTGTCATGAGAGGCCTATTAATAAAGAGAGGAGCAGAAGTTAAAAGAATGCAATCAGAATGAACTATATAGGAAGGAGGAAGAATTGAGAGAAAATCCTGAAGATGAGAAAATATTTAATCAAATAAAACTGATACAAAAGCAATTGAACTTGGAAACCTTATCAAAAATTGAAAGTCAACTGAAAATGTCAAGACAAACTAATTTTGAGCAAGCTAACAAATCAGGGAGATGATTGTCATAAAGGTTAAAGAAAGAAGTAGAGAAAAAGTTGATTACTGAAATCCATCATAATAAGAAGATGATAATGAATCAAGAGAAAATTAAAAATATATTTTAGGAATATTACAAAAAAAAATTGAGGAAAAAACTCAAGATCAGAAGGAGAAAGAAGACATAAAGAAATATCTTGTTACTCAAAAACTTCCTAAATTGGACATAGAGCAAATAAAAAGTTTAAATTCTTCAATAACGATAGCTGAAATCTCAACTGCAATTCAGGAATTAAAAAAAAATAATAAAGCGCCAGGACCAGATGGTTTTTCGGCTTTATACTATAAAAGCCTAGCAGATGAATTAATTAGACCATTCCAAAGAACTTTAAACAAAATCAAAACTAATGGTATACCCAACTCTTGGTCAGACGCTAATATCTCATTCATTCCAAAAGAAGGGAAAGGACTTTTTCGGACATTTAAAAAGTAACGCAAGTAGCCTCATCAGCTTGCGAGGCTGCTGCACTGCAAAGCGTCAGTTTTGAATGACGCTCGCCCCTGCTGGTACTGTTGCAGTACCGTGGGTAGAGTTGAGCGTCATATTTCCTTGATTTTTAATCACGATCAACTTTCGTGAGTAAAAATCAAGGAAATATGACGCTCAACTCTCCCCGCGGTACCGCAACAGTACCGGCAGGGGCAAGCGTCATCTGAAACTGATGCTTTGCAGTGCAGCAGCCTCGCAAGCTGACGAGGCTGCTCGCGTTATTTTTCAGCGTCCGAAAAAGTCCAAAGATACAACAGAAATAACAAACTATCACCCAATATCTTTACTAAACATTGATTATACTAGCCCAAAGATTAAAACATATTATGTCAAGCATAATTCATAGGAACCAGAATGGTTTTCTGCCAGGAAGACAAATTAAACATATTACAAGAGAAGTACTGGATTTAGTTGAGGATTTTGAATATCATAATGAAAAGAAAATGGCAAAGCTCTTTTGTAGATGCCGAGAAAGCATTTGACAATGTTTAATGGGACTTTGTTGGAAATTTTGAGGAAAATGGAAATGGGTCACAGCTTTATTAAAAGGATAGAACAAATTTATAACATTCAAAATGCCCAACTAAGCATAAATGGAGAGAAAACAGAAAAGATAAAAATAAAGTGAGGACTAGGCAAGGATGCCCATTCTCTCCATTATTATTTATTCTAATTTTAGAAGTTTTCAACAGAAATCTAAGAGCAAATAAGAACTTTCCTGGCATTAAAATCAAAGGGTATACATATAAGCTGAGAGTGTTTGCTGATGATTTAGTTATATTTACAGAGAATCCAGCATATTATATAGATGAACTTATAAAATCAATGGATGAGTTTGGAAAATACTCAAGGTTTAGAATCAACAAAGAAAAATCCACAGTCTTAACAAAAAATATGTCAACACAGATCAATTGGTTCACGTATATACAGCTAAAAGAAAGATTCAAAGAGGACTTAAAAAAATATAACTTTGAATTAGAAGATAATGAATTAGATAAGATAATTTGTAGCATTCAAACAAAGCAAATCACAAAACTTTATAAAATATTAGAAAGAAATCTTGAAGCTGAATATGTAAAGGAATACATGAATAAGTGGGCAAAAGATATTGGTCATTCCTTAAGCCTCAACGCATGGGAAAATGCAAGGAATAAAAAAAATGTACAGTGTGTCAAAATCTTAGAGAAAACTACATAAACATTTCTCAGAGGTGGTATTATACTCTAGTTAGAATGAGCAAACTGAATAAGCTAACAAATGGAAACTGTTGGAAATGCTAGAGTAATCAAGGACATATGTGGTGGAGGTGTAAAAAGATACAGAATTTCTGGCTTAAGGTTCATAAGATGATTATTGAAATATTGGGGATCTGATTTCAATGTAAGCCAGAGCTATATCTATTTAATATGACTAATGAATTAGAAAGAGATGAGGAAAAGAAATACTGGAAATTGATATTGTATACGGTTACGGCTGCCAGAATAGAAATTGCAAGGAAATGGAAGACATCTGAGGTACCTTCCATTAAAAAATGGCTTTCCAAATTAATGGACATGATAGAGTTAGATAATTTGACAGTGAAATTAAGAAATAAACCTATTCAGAAAATATAGGATTAGTCCCCAGCGATTAAATATTGGGGAAAGGCAGGTGAAATGAAAAATCTCAAACTATTATTAATGTGAACTTTAAAAAAGTGGTTTAGTCCTAGATGCAATAGAAAAGATTTGTTTTTGTGTTTTTTTCAGCAGAATGATGGTATAATGTAAGTTATTTCAATTCAGAAGTCGGATAGTAATTGTGTACTAATCTTAAGCAAACAGGGGCATAGTTTGAGGAAGTCAAAATTCAAAATTTGCTTTCAAATAATATGCTTTATTGCTTTATTATTATAGTTCATTATATTTTTTAAAACTATGTACAGTAATCCCTTCGCATTCACGGGGGTTAGGGGCAGACAACCCCCGCGAATGTGAAAAAAAACACGAATAAGAAATGAGCCTGCTGGTGAGCGGTTTTCCACCCCAGTCCCTTCCCAAGGCAGCGAGGAGCTTCCTGAGAAGCCCCTCACTGCCTTGGGAAGGGACTGGTGTGTAGCACAAGCGCGCCAGCTGCTTCCCACCCCTCTTCCTAATAATAAATAATAATAAAATTTATTTATATCCCGCCCCTCTGCAAGCAATCGGGGCGGCTTACAATGATAAAATGGTAGACAGTATAAAACAACCCAAAATCCCTCTCTCCCCTTAAAACATTATTAAATTAATGCAAGTTAAAATCAATACAAGTTAAAATCAATATGTATTACCATATGCTAAATATCCTTTTAAGCAGGCAGCATCTGTTAGGAGATCCAAAAGGAACCTCCAGAGGGGGTTCCAGAGGCCGGGGTTAGCTATTCCGGAAAAGCCTGCCCGAAGAGAACCGTCTTGACAGCCTTTTTAAAGCTGTCTAATGATGTCAATAGGCGGATCTCGTCGGGCAGGCCGTTCCACAATTTGGGGGCGACAGCCGAGAAAGCCCTCTGGGAGGTAGTCGCCAGCCTAGGTCTTTGTGACTGCAACAAATTCCTCCCAGAGGACCGGAGAGCGCGGGGAGGATTATAAGGGAGAAGGCGGTCCCTGAGATAGCTTGGGCCCAAGCCATTTAGGGCTTTAAAGGTGATAACCAACACCTTGTACTGGGCCCGGAAGCTGATAGGCAGCCAGTGGAGGGACCTCAGAACCGGAGTAATGTGGTCCCTCCTAGATGTTCCAGAAACTAACCTTGCTGCCATATTTTGTACCAGCTGTAATTTCCGAACTAGGCACAAGGGTAGCCCCATGTAGAGAGCATTACAGAAATCCAGACGTGAGGTTACCAGCGCGTGCACAATGGTCTCAAGATCCCTTACTTCCAAAAAAGGGCGCAGCTGGCGTATCAGCCGAAGCTGATAACAAGCGCTCCTGACTGTCGCATTTACCTGATTTGTCATCAGGAGCGACGAGTCAAGGAGCACCCCTAGGCTGCGAACACAGTCACTGGAGGAGAGTGTGACCCCATCCAGGACTGGAGATTGCAACTCGATTCTTGGTTTCGGGGCCGCTACCGTGAGCACCTCCGTCTTGTCAGGATTCAGTCTCAATCTGTTTTTCCTCATCCAGCCCATTACTGCCCGAAGACATTCATTGAGAGAAGAGATGCCGTCAGAATTCAAGGCCGACGAACGAGATACGGAGAAATAGATCTGAGTGTCATCAGCGTACTGATAACACCCAGCTCCATAACTCCGAATAATCTTACCCAGCGGCTTCATATAGATGTTAAATAACATCGGGGACAGAATAGCACCCTGTGGTACTCCACAGGTGAGCTCCCTTTTACTGGAGCTACTGTCCCCGAGCAGCACTCTCTGGGTCCTGCCTGAGAGGAAGGACCGGAACCACTGCAAAGCAGTGCCTCCGATGCCTAACTCCCCCAGGCGATCCAGAAGAATGCTGTGATCTATCGTATCAAAAGCCGCTGAGAGGTCTAGGAGCACCAACAGGATCACGTTACCCCTGTCAATGCTCAGACGCAGATCGTCGGTCAAAGCAACCATGGCAGTCTCAACCCCAAAGCCTGTCCTGAAGCCAGTTTGAAATGGGTCTAGGTAATCGGTTTCATCCAAGACAGCTTGGAGTTGAAGAGCAACTGCCCTCTCGATCACCTTGCTCAAAAATGGTAATAAAGAGACTGGCCTATAATTATTCATAGCCAGGGGGTCCAGGGAAGGTTTTTTCAAAATAGGCTTAACAGCCGCCTCCTTTAAACATGATGGGATATATCCTTCCCTGAAGGATGCATTGATGATGCTCACCAGGAACTTCCGCAATGCATCCCCTCCCTGGACGGCCAGCCAAGACGGGCAAGGGTCGAGGGGGCAGGTTGTCTTCCTCACACTACCAAGGAGCTTGTCCACGTCATCGGTACTCACAGATTGAAGCTGATCCAGTATAATTACATCGGCAGAGTTGCTGGACACCTCGTCCATTGTTTCTGTTACAATAGTGGCATCTAGGTCGGCTCTTATCTGAGAGATTTTATCTGCAAAGAAGTTATTAAATGCATCACAGCAGGCAGTCGTCGGGTTAAGCAGGGGATTCGGTGCAGGGGTCACCTGCGCCAGCTCCCTCACCACCCTAAACAGCTCTGCTGGACGGGACTCTGCAGACGCAATACGTGCAGAAGAGAAGGATCTTTGCGCTGCACGCACTGCCTCCCGATAGGACCAAAGAAAGTTCCTATGGCGAGTTCTGTCAGATAAGAGTCGAGTCTTCCGCCATCTGCGCTCTAGTCGTTGTCCAAACCGCTTCATTTCCCTAAGCTCAGGTGTATACCATGGCCTACGGTTAGAAGCGGGTTGGCAAGGACGCTTGGGAGCAATCGTGTCGATAGCTCTGGTAAGGTCGGTGTTCCACGTATTAACCAGAGCATCGACAGGATCACCGGCATTTCCAACCATTAAGCCCTCTAAGGCTTTCTGGAAACCCATAGGTTCCATTAGCCTTCGAGGGCGGACCATTTTAATGGGTCCACCACCCCCGGTGGGGCAGATGTAGGCTCTAAGTTCCATCTTGACCAGGAAATGATCCGTCCATGACAAGGCAGAGGTACTGATTACCTCCGCCCACGGATATACCTGATCCGAACTAAAGACCGCATCGAGGGTATGACCTGCACAATGTGTGGGCCCGTTGACCAATTGGGATAGGCCCATGTTTGTCATGGTCTCCATGAACTCCCGAGCCGCACCTGTTAAGCTGATCTCGAGCGGGATGTTGAAGTCCCCCAAAACCAGAAGTCTGGGGGACTCCAGCAGCAGCTCTGAGACCAGCTG
The DNA here is from genome assembly GCA_030847615.1 of Gambelia wislizenii. Classification (NCBI taxonomy): domain Eukaryota; kingdom Metazoa; phylum Chordata; class Lepidosauria; order Squamata; family Crotaphytidae; genus Gambelia; species Gambelia wislizenii. The sequence continues at coordinate 205,745,447 of JAUMIR010000001.1, forward strand.
TGTCAGCTCGGTTAGGGAGTCTGCTAGACAACGGGGTGGCCGATAGACTAGCAGAATCCCCAAGCTATCCCTGGTCTTCAGGCTTAGGTATATACACTCGAAGTGGGCTGGGTTCCGGATAGGTGTCCTGGTCAAGGTCAGGTGGTTCTTATGGACTAGAGCCACTCCACCCCCCCGCCCACTTCCTCTCACCTGCTCGCTAACAGAGTACCCAGCTGGGAGGGCCTGTGCCCATGTGACAGCACTATCCTCTCCCAGCCAGGTCTCTGAGAAGCCCCTCACTGCCTTGGGAAGGGAGTGGGGTGTTGAGCAGCGAGGGGGGGGGGACACAGGCAGCTTTCCCCGAATGATCAAAACTGCGAATGTGAAAGTCACGAATGTGGAGGGGCAACTGTATAAACAATGCAGAATTTATGCAAATAATACTTTCAATAAAAATACAATTAAAAAAGGAAGGGGTCCTATAGATCATCAAGTTCAACCCCCTGCTCAGTGCAGGGACTCCAGCTAAAGCATCCCAGCAGGTAGCTATCCAACCTCTTCTTGAAGAAATCCAGAGAAAGTGACCCCACAGCCTCTCTAGGTAAATGATTTCATTGCCAAACCACCCTTAGCATCAAGAAATTCCTTCTAATATGCACTCAAGATCTACCCTCCTGTAACTAAAAACCATTAAACATAGTCCTACCCCCTGGGGCAACAGAGAACATGTTTACCCCCTCATCTCTGTGACAGCCCTTGGAGTATTTAAAAATTGAAATCACATTGTCCTGGCTCAGCTATAGCACCCTCACAGGCTGCACGGGGGAGGAAGCAGTTAGTCCAAGCTCAGTGGGTCTATGGGTTCAGGGTCCATGCTGCTTCCTCAGCTGATTCCTCTGATGGGTCAGCTTCTCTATGCCTCCTGAGGCTGTCCTTCAACAGGGAGAGCTTCAGGACTCTCCTCATCCTCAGTATCCAAGTCTGAGACCTGGCCCATGACACATGTCACCCCTTTAGTCTTCTCTTCATCCAGCTGGACATGAGCAACTTCCTCAGTCTTTCCTTATGTTCTCCATACCTCTTATCAACCGTGTTGCCCATCTCTGAAACCACTCCAACTTGTCTATATCTTTTTTAAAATGAGGCCTTCAGAACAGAATGCAGTACTCTAGATGAGGCCTGACTAATGCAGAATATTGTTTAACTATTATAGAATCATAGAATTGTAGAGTTGGAAGAGACCACAAGGGCCATCCAGTCCAACCCCCTGCCACACAGGAAATCACAATCAAAGCATCCCTGACAGATGGCCATCCAGCCTCTCTTTAAAGACCTCCAAGGAAGGAGACCCCACCACGCTCCAAGGGAGTGTGTTCCACTGCTGAACAACTCTTACTGTCAGAAAGTTCCACCTAATGTTGAGGTCTCTGTTCCTGGAACTTGCATCCGTTACACTGTGTTCTAATCTCTGGAGCAGCAGAAAACAAGCTTGCTCCATCCTCAATGTGACACCCCTTCAAATACTTAAACAGGGCTATCATATCTCCCCTTAACCATCTTTTTTCCAGCCTAAACATACCCAGCTTCCTAAGTTTTTCCTCATAAGGCATGGTTTCCAGACCTTTCACCTTTTTAGTTGCCCTTCTCTGGACACGCACCAATTTGTCAATATCCTTTTTGAACTGGCGTGCCCAGAACTGGACACAGTATTCCAGGTGAGGCATAACCAAGGCAGAATAGAGCAGCACTATTACTTCCCTTGATCTAGACACTATGCTTCTATTGATGCAGCCCAAAATCGCATTGGTCTTTTTAGCTGCCTCATCACACTATTGACTCATGTTCAACTTGTGGTCTACTAGGACTCCTAGATCCCTTTCACACGTAGTCTCATTCAGCCAGGTCTCCCCCATCCTATATCTATGCATTTCGTTTTTCCGCCCTAAGTGCAGTACCTTACATTTCTCCGTATTGAATTTCATTTTGTTAGCTTTGGCCCAGCTCTCCAGTCTATCTAGGTCATTTTGAATTTTGATCCTGTCCTCTAGGGTATTAGCTACTCCTCCTAATTTGGTGTCATCTGCAAATTTGATAACTATGTTCCTAATTCCGTCATCCAAGTCATTGATAAAGATGTTGAATAGCACTGGACCCAGGACAGAACTCTGTGGCACCCCACTGGTCACATCTTTCCAGGACGAAGAGAAGCCACTGCTGAGTACCCTTTGGGTTCAGTTGGTCAACCAATTACAAATCCATTTAACAGTTAGCTTGTCTAGCCCACATTTTACAAGCTTGTTTGCAAGAATGTCATGGAGAACCTTGTCAAAGGTCTTACTGAAATCAAGGTTTGTGATGTCCACAGCATTCCCTTTATCTATCAAGCTGGCAATTTTATTTAAAAAAGAGATCAGATTAGTCTGGCATGACTTGTTTCCTGGATTTGATTTGATTTGATCCCTTGATTTGGAAATTATGGTTCTATTAATGAAGGCTAAAATATTATTTGCCCTCTTTGTTGCAGCGTCATACTGCAGGTTGAAAGCCTTGCTTGTGCTGTGTCTCATGCTGCCATCACATCTTTGATGGTGGATATTACGGTCAAAAGGAGGAGAGTGTTTTTGGTATCACAGGTTAGCAGTATGTTGAATTCAGGTGTGTATTTTTTTTAAAAAAAAGTAATAAAAGTAACTGTTTTAAGTGCTTTAGAGTAACAGGAAAGTGAAGTGACTTCAACGGAAGTAACTGCAACATTGTAGCAGCTTTGAAACTGTTTTTGTAGCTAATAACTTTTTAAACATAACTTTCCAGATTATTAGGAGATTATCAGACAGGAACAAAAAAAAACTGTTCCTGTCCCACAATCTCCTCTCCCACCCGTCTCCTGTCCTTCTAATGCCACAATAGTAAAAATTTTCAGACCTACCTTTGTAGAGTGTTCATGGCAGCCCAGGAGTGAATGGAGCTCTCATGGAGCTCCTTTCACTTCCTGGAGTGAAATCCCGCCCATTCTCACAAGAAGACAAGAGTGTTGGAATTTCAAAAATAAAAAGCAAAATACAAGACAAAAACAGACATCAAGCACAAAAACACACTTTAAAACTTCCAAGTAAACCAGGAAAGTTTTAAAAAAGCATGTCACTTACCTTGATGTCCCAATCTCACCAGGAAGTGTTCTGGAAGGGACCTCCCATTGACACTGGAATCTTGCCAGTGAAATGGGGCACTTTTTCAGTCGCATGAACATGCATTACAGAAACAGAATGGGGGGTGTATTAATGGCTCCTCCCATCAATAAAAAGCAGTGCTGGCAGAACGGCAGCAGAATGGGTGCATTACGAGAGGGGAATGACGTTGTCTGAAAAGGAAGCCTTTTAGCAATCTCCTGCCATCATTATAATGCCATATTTAGCGCATCAGATAATCTCCTTACATTACAAGCTTCTCTATAGCTCTGGGAACAAGGTACAGATAATCCATAGCAAGTACTCTATAGAAGACTCTGACTAAAATCTTGGAGAGTTGCTGCCAATCAGAACTAACAGTACTGGGATACAAAACCAGTGATAGGACACAGTGTAAGGCAGCTTCATATCATCATTCTTAAAAGAATTGTTAACACGGTCAGAGAATGATGGGATATGCAGTCTGATAAATTCATGCTGTAAAAAGATACAGAGCGTGTAAACCAAGATACTTGCCTACATGGGGCATATCGGTGTAAACAAGGCTGCAGCCAGCTGGCTTATGTTATGGAACGTAGCCTTGAAAGGTTCCTAATCTGTGTGTGAACTGTCTGTATGTCTCACAGAGGCAGGATGTTTACTATATGTGTGTGAAGCTCTGTAAGCAATTCTAAGCTGTCTGTTAGGCTATGCAGTGGTCAGTGCTGCTAAGTCCTGTTTATTGCCACAGAGAGGATTCTCTGCTGTTTATGTATCTATTTTAAATGTTTCAGTAAAATATAGTAGTTTAGGCACCACCTGAGTGTCTGTATGCTTTATTGGACATCTTATGGCTGATGCTGGGGCTAATGGGTTTTTCTGCTACTCTGCTATGATATTTGGTTGCCTGGATCTCTCTTAGCATGTACAGAGTGTCTAGTGCACTGTTCCACGTCAAACACGAGGGACTTTTTTGGATGTTTAAAATACAATGCGAGCAGCCTCGCCACATTGCGAGGCTGCAGCGCTGCAGGGTGTCCCTTTCGGATGACGCCCGTCCCTGCCGGTACTGTTGCGGTACCGCAGGGACATTTGAGTGTTATATTTTGCCGATTTTTACTCACGGTCAACTTTCGTGAGTAAAAATCAGCGAAATATAACACTCAAATGTCCCTGTGGTACCGCAACGGTACAGGCAGGGACGGGCATCATCCGAAAGGGACGCCCTGCAGTGCTGCAGCCTCGCAATGTGGTGAGGCTTCTCGCGTTGTATTTTAAACATCCGAAAAAGTCCGAGATCTCATTTCCTACTGGCAGACTTCAGGAGGCTTTATATAACTGTGTTGTGGATCAGAATGTAATGATGGTTTGGCAGATATTTTCCCATTTCTTACCTAAACCTGTTCCTTTTGAAAAATTTTCATCCTGTCATTAGCACAGGGGAGAGGGTGGCACAGATACGAAAGCTAGCATATTAATTGGTGTCCTTTCCTTTCATCTTGTTGGATTGGTCTCATATACCTGGATGTAATTTACCACAGGTTTATACTTCCAGGGCTTTTGTATTGGTATCCACAAAGGGCTTCCTTGCTATAATATTTTACTTGTGTGGATCTGTGTCTCATTAAACACAAATGTCTTCCAACCTACATCCTGAAGCAAAGCAGTGGCCAGCACACAACCAGGCCTCATGTTGTTCCAACAGATGTGTAAGGATGTAGTCAGCCAAGCAAGCTCGGTATATGCTTCAGTTACCCATTTTCAAAAGGTATAATTCTCAGCTAAAATAGCCATCAGGCATTTATATGGTTGTGGCAGAGAAAACCTACCATGGTATTATCATCACACGGTGGGACACATTTTGAACACACCACTTTTGTATTTGCAGAGCTATCAAGTTAGGACAGTGCCACAGAGTAGAGAAGGCTTATTCTGATACAGCGCCTGTTCCCTCTGGGTTTGCTAGCTGAAAGTAGCAAAAACAATCTTCAGAATTCCTGCCAAGTTTCATCTGAACTAGGTCAGCAGGCTATTGAAAAACACTCTATAGCGTAGAGGAATGGGAGGTTGTCTGACTTTGTTTTGTTTTTCTACCACAGTGGTCTCAGAAATTTAGCATGAGCTTAAGAGAGGGAATTGCTGCCCAGCTAGTGACAAGCATGTGTGCCAAGTTGTCCAAAATCCTATAAGCACACTGCTGGTGCTTAGAACAGACTGAAAGGATGGGCATATAAATCTGTCAAAGTTTTGGAGATACTGTTGAGTCCTCCCCCCGTCCCATGCATGCACATATAGACACACACACAGTGGCTTGATGGTTTTTTTTAAATCTGGGAAGAGTTCACTTTCACACAGCTCTAGGTGATCATATTACAGAATTAGAAGTTGTAAACACTGTACTTTGTAGGAGGTACTACCTATGGTGTGGCGCTATGGCCACTGGGTTACATCCAGATTTACACATGGGTAACAGATCTACTGGAAGCAGACTTTCCTGCCCGTTCCTTCCCACAGCACACTCTTTAGTCCTTGGAAACTGCTTCACGGTGAGTCACGGCTGCTGTTGAATAGAACAGTCTCTGGTGTGAGAACCAAGGGGGAATGAGGATATTTCTTGAAAATTGGGCAGAAGTATCTTGAGAAGGTGCCTATGCCTGGTTTGAGGAAAAATCCCTCCCACACACTCTTTCCCATTCATCAGCTTCCTTCAACTCCCAGCATAGCACTGTTGTTGTTGAATGGAGAGGATGCCATGAGGAGGAAGTTGTAGGGAAGTCTATTTCTACCAGCCCTGTTGAATGTGACTGAATCTAGAACTGACACAATATCACTTTTGCTCCCGTCATTTGTCACAATAGTGATTGGTCTTGATTGATGGGTGACTTTCTCTCTGTCACTTGGTGATCCTGGGTCTGCTGATTCAGAATGTACTAATATCCAAAGAAACACAGAGAGAAACAGACAAAAAAACAAAAAAAGATCTGCTTCCAGTAGAAATATCCTCCATTTCTAATCTGCAACCCTAGTCACAATTTCTATGAGAAGCAACTTAGGGAGCTGGGTATGTTTACCTATGAGAAGGTTAAGAGGTGACATGATAGCTATGTTTAAATATTTGACAGGATGTCATATTTGAGGATGGAGCAAGCTTGTTTTCTGCAGCTCCAGAGACTAGGACACTGAGCAATGGACTCAAACTACAGGAAAAGAGATCTCCTCCCTGCCACCTGTAAACATTAGGAAGAACTTCCTGACAGTAAGAGCTGTTTGGCAGTGGAATGCACTGCCTCGGAGTGTTGTGGAGTCTCCTTCTTTGGAGGTTTTTAAACAGAGGCTGGATGGCCATCTGTCAAGAATGATTTGATTGTGTGTTCCTGCAGGCCAGGGGATGAACTGGATGGCCCTTGTGGTCTCTTCCAATTCTATGATTCTATGATTCTTGGAAATAACTTCTATACAAATCAGAGGGTATATATTTTTAAGTAAGCATCCACCCTAAGTACTTGATGTAACCATGACTTGTTCAGACTTTAGTATTATTTGGACAATGGCATCACTAATTTAATACAGCTAATAAATCTGCCTTCTATAATTCTAAATCTTGTGTCTCAGCACATTGATAGCAGACCCAATATTAGAGCTACCAAAACAAAGTTAAGTGGATCTGGGTCGTAATAGCAGAACCAATGGGGAACTTCAGGTACGCTGCCTTATGTTCAGTTATGAAAAAAACACAGGATATAAATAGCTGAAATACAATTATAAAGCAACAGACAGATGTCTGAGTTGGGTTTTCAGAGATGGAATGTGGCTGAAGTTCTACATCCCATTGGCATTGCAAGGTGCAACCTGATGCTTGCATACGAGGTACCTACCAGTGATTTCTTCAGTATACAATCTTCACCGAGTCTGAACTGCAGACCTTACAGCCAAAATATCTAGCCTAGTTTTTGGACTCTTCTGTTTCTTATTTTTTGTACCACCTAACCTAATGAAGCGCTCTGGAGAAATGCAAACCTTGCACAATTTGGGATCATTTGCTCCCCAAGTGTGAAATAAAAATATAAAACTGAACAATATTTTAAAAGTCAGCCTGCTCCATTAATAGACTTTCAAATGGGTAGTCTAAAAGTAGGAGAAAATTGATAATTCAAAATAATGAGAGGATTAGTTGGTATTTAATAAAAATGATAGTGGATGATAATCTGCATGTTTAAAGCACTTTATGAACATTATCCAGTTAATGGCTACTTAATTAAAAATGATCAAGAGATGGGTGTTCCAACTTTCCCAGCAGTCTTTTGTTTGCTAACGACAAACCAAAATAGGATCTAAGGCAGTTGACACAGAGAAATGGTACATAAGCATTCAAAACAGTTTGGAAAGGCAAGGTTTACGGCCTGATAATTGGCTTACACAGTTCGGTACAGAGCAGTACAAAGTAAATGAGATGGGAGGATCAAAACTATCCACAGAGACTATAGGCTAAGAAGACATACAATGGAAAAGGGGGAAAATTCCAGTGGCTTGGACTTGATAATGGATAATCCTGCTGCACAGTGTTTGGCAGGAATATAAAGGACCTTGGGATTTTACAATGTACACAGAATCAGTGTCCTTTGCTAGTAAACAGGATAGTAATGAGATTAAGTTAGGAATACTGTGCAATTGTCCTTTAATGAGCCAAATTCAGAGTTGCTTCATAGGCAAAGGCCAGTGGAACTGCACAACCTAGGATGTGCCAGAGTTGACGTCCACATTCATGACCCAGCTGGAACACCATGTTTCTTTTCCAGATGGCTGCATCACATGTAACACAAGCTTTAGCAGCTAGTCCCTCCAATAATGTTGATTTTATCTTTGTCAAAGACAATGCATGGCTCAACCAAGGGATATTCAGAGCTAAAGCCATGATGACCAGAAACACTAGAAAAAGAATTATGGTTTTATGGATGGGATAAAAACAAGTCCCATGCCTGAAGCTAGTAGGATTGTAAGAATGAAAAGAATCTCCAAATCTTAGTGGCTTATCTATTTTGTAATAATATTAGATGCCATTGATATTGGTTCCTCATTCAGCATTTGTGTGTATCAGCACACAAATGTGTTTTTTTAACACTGGCTCATATAGCACTTGTCAAAAGTGAGATCCAGGTCACATATTATAGAACTTCTCATTCCCAGTGGCCCCAGAAAGTATCTTTCCTCTGAAGACCTGCAACATGATGGCACCAATTCATTGGGTCAGAACATCTACAATGGAGATGTTTACCTCAAGGAGGTCACTTTCACCTTCATGTTCTTGATTATGTCTCTTCCCAGCAAACAGAGACACTATCTCAAGGGCCATGGAGTAGATAAGTGCATAATGAAGGTGTAAGTACATTTGGTGAAGGATAACACAAGGCCAAATGGAAGAAGTGGTAGGATGGAGGAGTTGGGCAGTGGGGGAGTATTTCAGCTTCAGATTTGTGTACTCCTCCCTTCTCCATTCTGGAGGCTTGTTGAGGGCACTGATCATTGGTAGCTTCTAATTAGTGGAATAATCTGAATTCCCCCCCCCAAAAAAACTATCCAAGGTGCTGAACCCTATTCCCAAAACATATTCAGCACCTTGGATAGATCTAATATCTAATATCTGGACTGGATTTGCCACACCATTGACAGGGAAGTCACGAGCTGTTAATGGCTGGGAGAATGGGCCACCTTTGCATCTAGCACATCCAAAGCATTGCCCAATTAGCCTATGACATGCTTCCTTTCTTCCAGTGAAAGATTGCCATAGCCTGTTTGTAACCATAGTTGTTTTATTTATTAATTAGTTCATGAAGTCAGGAGCCTATTAGTATTCATTCAAAGTTGTGACAGTTTTGTGACAAAGAGGCATTTTACAAAGATATCTAGTTACTTCTATACTAATATTCAACTCCACTTTACCTTTTTTAAAGTATCAAACTATTTTTTACCCTAACTTAACAACCAAAATCTGGAACAATGCAGTCCCCCTCTGATGGTGAAGCCATATAGATGGGGGCCCTTGTAGGGATGGACCAGGCTTGAGACCTAGTAATTCAGGTAATTGGTGCACGTGTCAATTATGTAAGTGCAGGGGACAGGGGCAGAGGCTTTATATGGCCCTGCAACCCCCTGTTACTTCCTGTTTTGTTTGACCCACCTACCCCACCACTGTCATAGTATGACATCAGTGGTCACTTCAGGGCCAGAAAGGAATTTTTGCCTTTCTCCATTGTTGTGTGATTTTTTCATCTACCCTATACTGTGGTAGTTGGCAAAGGGCAATTGGCTAGGGTGGTGTGTCTTAAACAGGTGGTCACTGGCTGGTTGAGAGGGGAGAGATTTTAGTTTGGTGAGCACCTTTGCACCTCTTTTTGGTGAAGGGGGGTCCCTGGAGTTGCTCCTTTAGCTCCAGAGACTACAGGTGTGGCGAATGGGCCTTCCCTTGAGGCTGGCCTGAGGGATAAATACTCTCCTTAAGTCCTGCAACTTAGGGGTGGAGATTTTGGGTTGGCCTTCCAGATGCAGGCTGACTGGTTAGTAACCCAGAGTCTGGGTTCTTACCAGGGCTCCAGTGTTTTACCCTGGGGAAGTGGGGAGAGGTTTTGGAGATTGACCTCCTGTCCCAGCTGCTCCCACACCAGGTTTCCTCCCCCCCACACCATGCAGTTTGAATGTTTAAATAGTTTAAATTAAATAAAGTGGCAGTTTTTACCCATATTTTGTGTCTGGCCTCATTATTCCTGGTTCTGTCTACAAAAAGAATCCTCCCATTTTCTAATCTGCTTGCTCCATAGTTCACTTTTAGCTGTCCCAGGTGCTGAACACCATATAAAAAGGAAACTTGATATAGCAGTATGTAACCATTACCATCATCATCACCGCTGTCATTATTGGCTTGGATTTAGCATTTCCTCCTGCTGAGAGGACCTCTCCTTGAATCAGGGCAAAGAGCAGTGAGATGACTTTTGCTTCCCACAGCAGCCAGAAGTGGCAACTTCCATGTTGCTGTGCAAAGTCCCCCCAAAGTCCATAATGCAATTGAAGGATGGGGGGGTGGGAACTGTGGGCAGAGGGAGGTTGCAGCAAATGTGGCCTCCTCTGTTCTGTGAGCAAGAATGCTGTACTGAATCCGAAGTTTTCCTTAGAAAGAAGGAGCCCTTTGATCCACAAAAGGTGGAGCCTGTATCTAATCCAGTCTCATTTTTTATATACAGTATATACAGTTATTGGTGTGCATGGAGCTTTGCATAATGATACCAAGTTTGCGGCACCTTTCCTTGTTTCAGCATTTCAACAAAATACGTATCCACATTGATTGCATTGATGGGTGGAATAGGGAGACATGAAAGAAGTAGGGAGCCCTGGTGATGCAGTGGTTAAATGCCAGTACTGCGGCCACAATGTTGTGAGTTGAATCCTACAAGGCTCCAGGTTGACTCAGCCTTCCATCCTTCCATAGGTCGGTAAAATGAGTACCCAGCTTGTTGGGGGCAATTAGCTACCACATTGTAAAGTGCTTAGGGTGCTTTGCACTGATAAGTTGTATCGAAATCTCTCTCTCTCTCTCTCTCTCTCTCTCTCTCTCTCTCTCTCTCTCTCTCTCTGGCTTTTCTTTGCAAACGAAGATTCAGGAAGGACTCGTCCCGTGCTTTCTGGAAGCACACTGATGATTAAAAAGGCCAATCTGGTTGCAGAAAGCACAGCAGAAGGTCTCCTTGGGTGATGTTTCCGGGTTGTGATTCTTTCTGAGTTATCAGTTCTCTTCAAGACTTGTTCAGCGTGAGTTCTCAAATAAGGCTGCAGCATTGTGGATAGTGTGTCTCCATACCTCCCGATGTGAGGCCAGGGCAGATCATTGTTGGTGATCAATTTGGCCAAGCCTGAGATGTTGTTTCAGGGAGTCCTTGTATCGCTTTTTTGGAGCACCCCTCTTATGCTGACCCCTGGCGTGTTCACCATACAGGACTATTTTTGGGAGGTGATGGTCCTCCATCCTCAAAACGTGCCCTGCCCAGCGCAGCTGTGTTCTCAATGTCATGGCCTCAATGCTGGTGATCCCTGCTTGCTCAAGGGCAACATTCGTCACATAGTCAGTCCAGTGTATATTTAGGATTGTGCGTATACAGTGCTGATGAAAGCGTTTGAGGAGTTGTATGTGGTGGCAATAGGTGACCCATGTTTCAGACCTATAAAGGAGACTAGACAGTACTGTACAATGGCTCTATACACACTGATTTTTGTGCTTCGCCTCAGATGTTTATTACTCCAGACTTTTTGTAAAGTCTTCCAAATGCGCTATATGCTAATCTGTGATCGATCTCTGTCAATCTTGGCATCTGAGGAGATGATGCTTCCCAGGTAGGTGAACTGCTGAACGGACTTAAGCACAGATTTGCCTATGGCAATGTGGGAATGATGGTGTTTGTCCTGTGGTGCAAGCTGGTAAAGAACTTCCGTTTTCTTCAGGTTGACTTCCAGCCCAAACAGCTCTGCAGCTGTTGCGAAGCAGGATGTTAGGCGCTGCAGAGCTGCTTCTGTGTGGGCAACAAGGGCAGCATCATCAGCAAAGAGCAGCTCACGAACTAGATAGTTTAGAGTCTTAGTGCAAGCCCTCAGACGGCTTAAGTTAAACAAGCTACCATCAATACGGTAACGTATATAGATGCAGTCTTCTTCTTCGAGCTCTGCCACAGACCTTTGGAGCATCATGCTGAAGAAGACTGAAATATACAGGACTGGTTTAAGGAATTTCAACCCCCCCTTGCATTGCTTTATTTTGGGGGGGCCATATGTTTATCTTAGGTGAATGTAACCTAACTCAACCTAAGCTATTCACAGTACAGGATATTCAGATTATTACTAATAATGTTTTTTCAGGAGAAGGGTTACTAGGGGGTCCCCACAATGATGGGGCCCCATGAGGATGCTGATGCTGCTGGTGCCTTAAACTGGCCCTGGAAATATAAATGCTACTGCTCAGTGTTATTGCTATAAGAACTGAAAACTGCCAAACTCTGCATTCAGGTCCATGAATGAGACACTGGAAAAATCTTAATACATCAGTTACACTCTAAAAGTAAGATCAGCTAATTTGGGACTCAAAGTTTTGGATGAAACCCAGGGAAGAAAATGAGAAGAAGTATCCTTAAACAATATTATAAATACAATATATGTAAAGGACAATTTGTTTCTGGGTGGACCTTGCTAGATGGGTGGACCTGACTTCCTCAGAAGGCAAATGGTGACTTTTCAGTAGTAGCTCATGTTTGGTAGAATGTCCTTCTTAGAGAGACTTACCAGTAATCCAATTCTTTTAACTTTCAGGTGCTAGGTAAGGGATTTTTTATTTGCCTAAATTTTGTAGATCCTGTTTGAATAATTATTTTAAATCTGCTTGATTATGGGTTTACAAGTTGGAACTGTAACAAAATATTGCATTGTGGCATATTCCACCTGTTCATGAGGAAAACTAGCCAGATAAGCAACCAGTGATGCCTTTTTCCAGAATATTCCATTCCATTCTCCCTCCTTCTCCTGTATATTTCACTCAACTCCCCAAACAGCCAGAATTCTGTGCTTCCTCAACATGCTCATTACTCATGAGGCTGCTTTGGATCATGCCTCCCACCCCCTGCCATGGCACCATCTCCCCCCCCCCCTAAAATATATTTTTAAAGGGGGTTACTTTTCTTACCTCAGCTGATAGTATCCTATTCTTTCTGGATAGTTTTATTTTAGCTACATAAAATATCCAATATTCATTCAGAAAATGAGTTCACTGTTAGTAGTACAGGTTGGTTGTTTTATATTCATGTTTTATATTCATTTATTGCAATGGTAGCTATTTTATTTTATTTTATTTTATTTTATTTTATTTGTGAGTTGCTCTGGGAAGCCTTCAGAGTCAATAAGTGAGACCAAAAATATATGAAAGAAACATATTTAGACTCATATATGAATTAAATATTATAGTTCTGGAATAAAACAAGTTTTTCTCCCTTCAGAAGGCTTCCAGTGTTCAACACTTTTGAATTTCTTTTAGGGTTGTCAGGCTTCACTGTTTTACTTCTCATGGTCTCTGAGAGGAAGGAATACTGTATTGGAGCAGGGCAGCAGAATCAAGAGAAGGAGGCTATTTTCTACCTGGCAGAAAACTACCAGTGGGGTGGAGTCTAAGGGACTATCTACTCTCACATACACTAGACACCATCCCAGTGGCACTCAGTAGAACCTGGCTCTCTTCAAGACCATCCTCTACCCCACCAAGTGCCTCTGGGCTCTGCTGCTCAGCAGATATGACAACCTTGAGGGATTCGACAAAACCAGGGCCATGACAGGAAATGTCCTGTTCCATTGTACTGATCAGAGCAATAAAGGATGCAAGGGTGGCCACAACAATGCCAAGAGAAGCTAAAGGTCTACAGCTGTACAGCAGAAAAATATGTATGCCTTAGTCTCCTTTTCCTCAAAACTGTATTTATGATCATTATGTTAATCAAGACAAGCCAGCTCTTATTGATGCACAATGTTCTGTTTAACATCCCCAATTTAAAGTCAACCATATAAAGGCACAACACTTTGAAGAACTGACCTTTCCTTAGCTTTGAAGGGCCTTTACAGAACTTACATATCAGCAGATACCCTCTGCATATCTTGAAGGGAGTTACTGTGGAATTCCAGTAGCAGGATAGAAAAGCATATTTGGTTGTAAAACAGAAGACTGTTAATTATCTGCTGTTCTGTCCTTTGCACTCAGATCCTGGATGAAAATTATTGTTACTTATGTGAGCTGTATTCAGATCAGATGCCCCAGGAAGTGGTAACGGTATTCCTACCTGATAATCAGCCATTCATTGCACATCTAATAGCTCAATTTATATGGGGAGTGAAGAAGCTTTGTTCTTGTTTTATCAAGAACCATAATGTACAGTGGATATTTGCTTTTAAGATCTGAGTGTTTGATCTCCTTTAGAGGATGGTAAGAATGGATTGCCCAAATAGTTTGGGCGTATTTACAGTAATACCACTTAAATCTAAATTTATGACTGAAAATTTTAATACATTCCATGACTAATAATTTTGATTATAATCGGCTTTGGCTGCAGACATTAATGTTTATGACTATTTTCATGCGCTATATCAAGACATGAGAATAATGCTTTAGCACTTTATTCTCTGTCCCCAGTTTCATTGCACTCCTACACGTGGAGGACAAGTCTGAGATATCTTCCACAGTCTGTGAGTATTCTCCACCTGAGTTGGCATCTCCTTCTATAGATTCTTCACCTTTTACATTTAATGGCTGACAGAAGTGCTGATGGCAAGGGTGGAGATTAGGCAATCTCATCCTTGACAGTGACTGGAGCTTCTGTCTAAACTTTATTTGTGTCTCTCTGAATACTGAATACTGAATGCTAGGATATTTTTTTCTGCCCGCCATTATGATCATGTCACCCCATTGTTGTTGTCCCTTCACTGGCTTCTGATCCCATTTAGAATTCATTATAAGGTATTATTATTAACTTTCAAAGCTCTTCATGGTTTGGTCCCCATCTATTTGTCAGCACTTGTTTCCCACTATTTTCCTGTTCGTGCCCTGCGCTCTAGTGATTCAGGGCTGCTGATGCAGCCAAGGATTTCCTCTGCCCCTACTCAGGTACATCCTTTCTCCCATGCTGCCCCCTATTTTTGGAATCTCCTTCCCACAAATTTGCAGACCACCACCTCTCTAGACTACTTTAAGTCTAAAGACTATTCTATTTAGGGGAGGATACCAATTTTCATTCTGATTTTATGCCCATATTATTTGTATTAACTTGCACTTTTATAGTATTGTTTTAATCTTGTTATAGTAATATTTTATTAATTTTATAATTTTGTTTGTGGTTTCAGATTGTGCGCCGTAGGCAGGTTTTTGTGTTTATTGTGGATTGTTGTTTCTCTTTTTTGTAAAGCGCTATGTAAAGCTTATGGTGCTATTTAAATAAATGTAATAATAATAATAATAATCCCATCCTCATTCCAATTTCATCCGCTATTTATATTGGGTTATGTGTATTTGTTTCCCCACCCCCAAGTGAACTCACATGTTCTTCTCTCTCAATCTCTCTTTCTTTCTCTCTCTCTCTCTCACACACACACACAAAATAATAATAATAATAATAATAATAATAGCAACAACAACAACTAGCTATACCTGGTGTAACATACACTGTTATTTAAATATATAAAATGTGCTTCAGTATGTTTCCATTCCCACTCTACTCATTGGCCGATTATGAAACATGTCAAGGGTATGATCATTTGACACATTCATATATAACCTTTCAAATCAACTATAATAGCATATGTTGTGCTGGGTACAGCTGGTATTAACATATTAATATTAGTAATAAATAATATTAATATCTCCCTGATCCGTGGGAACTGAGCCCCCCTGGAGCTGAGGAGGAGGAGGCTCAGTCGAGGTGAAAATGTTCAGAGGAATAACATACCATATTGACATATTAGTAGTAGTAATAAATACTACTAATATCTCTTTGATCCATAGCAACTGAGCCCCCTGGAGTTGAGGAGGAGGCTCAGTTGAGGTGAAAATGTGTAGGGGAATAACATAGCATATTAACATATTAATATTAGTAATAAATAATACTAATATCTCCTTGATCCATGGCAATTAAGCCCCCCTGGAGCTGAGGATGAGGCTCAGTCAAGGTGAATTCCCTGCCCTTCCCTCTTGCAAGCTGGATGGGGGGGGATTGCATGGGCCTCCAGGTGGGTGGCTGTCCTACAGCTCCCAGCATGGGTCACCCTTGGGGCTGCTGTGGCTTGCAGTCCACCACCTGTGGGCCTAAATTTGCAAGCCCTGAGCACAGGGCAGGTGAGAAGAAGATGATGCCTTGAGGGGGGAGTGTGTGTGCCTCTCCTTTGGAGCTGGAGCCAACTTACCAGCAGCCCCTAGGGCTCCCCCCCACACTGCAGGGTGCCCAGGATCTGGGGCAAGCCTTGCAACCTGGTCTGCCTTTGGTCCCTGGACTCTGCGGGGCTCCACTGGAGCCAGCTGCAAAAAGGGAGGCTATCTTTTTTGTAAGGCCAGCCAAGAGGGAGAACTATGGGGTTGGGGCAGGAAGGGAGTGAAACAGGTGTGGGCCTTCCTGCCTTCCCTCCTTCCCCACCCCTCCTCCTCCTCCTCCTCCTCAGTTGAAGGGATGCTCTCTAGGCCATGCATTGGAAGAAGGACAGCTCCCAGTGGGAGCACCAGGTAAGAAATAGGGTCTCCACCTCCAGGGGGGCTGGGTTGGGGAGGGGAGGCTAGAGTAGGGGTGCAAAGGGGGGAAGAGGGTCCCTTTCATGGAGGGATGGGGGAGGGAGCTGGGAGTTGGATTTTTTTCCTGGCTGGGCATCCATTGCCTCTCCATCAGGGCGCCCAGCACAGTGCTTTGCTAAGAGCAGCCCAAGGGCACCTAAAGTGCTCCTTTCTCCCAAGGAAAGAGGGGGCAGGTGGGGAGGGACAGGTGGGGAGGGGCACCTTGGGTGGGCCCTGATCCTTAGCCTCCATCTTTGGGAGCAAGGGCGCCCCACTGGCCTCTTGCAGGGTCCCCCAAGCTGTCCAACGTCCATATGAAGCCCCACCCGAGCTGTCCAACATCTAGGAGGGTACAATCACCCCTTGGGAGCAGGACTGCCATGCCTTCATGGAGTCCTTTACTTGTGAGGAAGCACCCAACACTACATCCCCCCACTAGAGCCCCCCCATACACACACCTTGCTGGAAAGCCTCTCTGCTGCCACCATGTTTAGAAAGGACTTAAACTTCCATATGATTCTGCCCCCAGTGTGCTGAATGCCTGCCCAAGGGAGAGCTTTGATTAATTGGTTGGTATGTTTCCTAAGCAGCCAATCAGCACACTGGAAATGGCAACATACCCAAGAGAATTATATATAAAGAAGATAATAATGCTTAGTTATTTATTACCCATCTCTCCCCTCATGATCAGGGTGGGGTACAACATCAGAATACACAATACAATGCAACACAATTCATCACAGTACAGTACAACTGAAATACAATTCAATATAGTTCAGTACAGTACCATACAATACAATACAAAGCAAATTCAGTTACAATTACAGACAGTTGTACAATGCAATGCCTGTAGGTGCTGCTGCTGGCATGCAAACGATGCTGCAGGAGTGATGCTGCAGAATGTACTGGACACAAATAAATGATGGCTGCTTTTTACTGGAAACTGTTTTTAACAGTTTCACAGTGCGTCGCCCCAGATCTTTATTATGCTGGTCCTCATTTTACTGACTTACGGAAGGCTGAGTCAACCTGGGGGTGGGGGCTGGGATAAATTATTTTAAAACATTTGTACATACTTTACACATTTTTTCCCACCAATTGAAACGTGTGCATATTTTTCAAGCTCATGGATGCTTTTTTTTTTTTGCATACATTTTAAAAATATATACATGGTTTTGTCCTTATTTTCTCAAAAAAAATGCACATTGAGCCTACCGTGTATGCAGAGGTTTGAAGCAACATCAGTTTCCTCTCAGGAGATTCAAAATGAACAATTCCATCAAAAATTTCAAACCCAGCAAAATGTTTTGCCCCACCATTAGATACAAATATTACATTTTCTAATTTATTGTGTCCTATAGGGAACCCAGTATTTCACCAGGCAAATCTGGGTTCTGTCCAAATAATGAATTAGTTCTCACTTCTTTGCTCTCTTTAGTCCCTTTCAACTGATTCCTTTCAGTGAATGGGAGGGCCTTTCAGCAGACTTTCCTCCCAAATGATTTCAAGTAGCCTAGAAATTTTAATTGGAATCAAATACATTCAGGAGGAAGATAAGTCCTTTAGAAAAAGCAGGGGGGAGCCCATAAAAGAGCAATGGATACTTAACTATACTGAGGCTTTCTACATAATATACATGTTCTGTAGAACAAAAGGCTACAGAGATCAGAAAGCGTGGAGAAAAGTCAGAGGGTTCATATCCTTCATGTCTTCCTTTCTATTCCAATGATGGGTTCAAACATAAACACATGAAAGCTTTTCTGTGCTAACATCAAATAAATGTTATTTGTGCCAGTCTCTGAAGAACTGACAATAAGGCTTCCAGAGGATCCATTTGTTAATGTGAAGTGTTTGAACAGACAGCCTCTAACCGAAGCGTGTGCCCAGAGATCTGACATGAACATAGTATCAAAAGAGCAATCTTGACATACGCACCAGTAAAAGAGAGAAGGGGCAGGGGGAGAATCTACAAGGTGCTCATGAAAGAGAATGGTAGGGTAAGCCCAATAATTTCAAGTTAAAAATGGAAAGTAACTATTGATTCCCACAACCACCTCTGGCCATCCCCCCCCACCCCCAGAGTCTGAACTACTCAGTAGCTCAGGCATGGTTCATCTGCTCTGCATGAAGAAAGTCACAGGTTCAATCCCTGCATCTCCAATTTAAAAAGATGAGGCGATTTCAGATGATGAGAAATATCTCTGTCTTCAGCACTGAAGAACATCTGCCAGTCAGAGTACACAAAACTGAGCCAGAAGGAATACTCATCTGGCCTAATCTGAAGCAGCTTCCTAAATTCCTGTAACAGCTAGCACTTTATGTAGACAAATACTAAGGGCAACAATAAAAGAAATGTGCTCAGCTTTGTGGTTCCTTTTGACTTTACTTGTGTCTTCTTTCATGCCAGTTATAAGCAGAGCTAGTGTGTTGCAGAGGCCAAGAGACTTCCTTATGAATCAAGAAGTTCCCAATGTCACCCTCACATCTACAATCAACTCATTAGGTAGCATTAGGTAGACCACTCTCCTAGCTGCACTCCTAAATTCCAATATTAAGATACCAAATACTGTTAGTAAATACAAGTAATTACAGTGTTGTTATAAGGATTTTAGTGTTTAAAAATGAAGCACATTGAGCAATGTACAAATGCTAGATATTTTCATATAAAGGCCTGAGACAATACTGTTATAATTCAGTTTTGCTTTCCATATAGAGTGGACGTTACTCTGTAAAGTGATACATCAGTGTATAAAGTGACATATAAGTGAAAAGTACTATGAAGAAAAATATGTATGCTATCAAATGGGAGTTAGAGTGGAACAGAAATTGAACCATTGTTAACAAAACTCATGACTCACAGTGAGAGAGAACACAATAAGCAGTAGTGTGACATGCAGATGCACCCGCCAAATTTACATCACTGTTCAGCCTGGCTGCTTCATCACTTATGCTGCCACCAAATAAATCTCTGTGGAGACCACAGTTCCACAGCTGCCACCTTTAGGTCAAACATCCCTCTTATCTCTTCCTTGGTTAGTGTGCCAGATAAATACCAGTAAGGGGAAATAAATTCATGAGGAGTCTGGATTTGATAAACAAAACAAAGATTGGTTTATTGGTTGAACAATATAACAGAATTGCTTTGGTATTTATTTCCAACTTGGTTAACTTTAAACTGGTTGCTAGTCCCACTCTGTGGTGACCATATAATTCCAATATCTTCCTGACTCGATAACTTGTGAGGTTCTTTCTTTCCTCTCACTCTATATTCCAATCAGCCTCTATTCCTCTTATTCTCACAGCACAGACATTCCCTCAGCTCCACTCACAGCCATACACACATTCCAGCCCTCTCCTCATCATATCACATCTTCAACTCCCCCTTTCAACTGTCATCCCCTTTCTCTCAATTGCCATGCACCTCTTTTCACTCTAGGAGACCCCTCCCATACCAGTTTCCTGCCACAGGATTGGCTCCTTCATGCTCTCTTCCCATTTGCTCATCAGCATTTCACCAGATGCTCATCACATGCTCTCCACAAGTGGTAGCTAAAAAGGAATCTGCTCTGGGTTTTAGTTTAAATGAGTTATCCAAAGTTCTACACCCTGTTCCCAAAATAGGCCCAGCACCTTGGATAGCTCCTAAAGGCCTTGGTTAGATTCACTGCACCATTGACAGGGGAGCCACCAAACACCACTGACATCAAGGACTTTTTCAGATGGGGGAAAATACCCCGAGGAGATTGGGAGAAGAACGGGACTGCCGTGCTTACATGGCCCAATTTCAGACAGCCCCATCCTCCTCTGTCCTCCTGTCCTCCTCCCGACCTTCCCCCATGCCACGGGTACCACTTTTTATTGACGGAGGTTCTTCATCAATAAAAAGCAGCACCCACAGCATGGGGAAAGGTCAGGAGGAGGTCAGGAGGAGGATGGAGGAGGACTGCATCATCTAAAATCAGGCTCCGTAAGCGCAACAGCCCCATTCTTCTCCCAACTGCCTCAGTTTTTTTGCCCGTCTGAAAAATCCAGAGTCACCGATTTGCTTTCCTCTGACACCTTGTTTTTGGTGGCCAATTCCATTCTGCTGATAATCTGACCAGAAGTTCTTCCTCAGAATTGCTTCCCATCTTCCTCTCCTAAAAATGCATTGCTTCTTCCTTTTGTGCTGTCCAGCCTCTTCTTCAGCTTTCTTTTGCAGGATATGCTGCTGAGCTTTGGTCTCTAGTTGGACCATCCTGTGCAAACTAACTTGGACAGAGCTGAGACTGTCCTTTCATAAACTCTAGCCAGGACCTCTGGACCAATGACCTTTTAATACAACATTAGTTGTTAGCCATTGGCTATATTTAAAAGCCAAGCAAATCAAACAGAATGTTTGTTTAATGGCCTAGCACAAGCTGGCTTTTTCTTTTCCCTGTCCAGTACATAAACACCTAGTCCAAGATAAACCAGCTAGGTCATGAGTGCTTCCTTGGTAACAACAATAACAGTTTTACTGCCGGTTAATAGACTGTCAACAATAGGCCTCCGTTAAAAGGTAATTGCCAATCTTTGGACAGAGAAACCATCTTATAATTTAACAATTCTATATATGTAATATAGTAAGCCCTCTGTAGCCATGGATTCTGTATCCACAGATTCAATCATCCACAGATTGAAAATATTCCCCCCCCAAAAAAAAAATCCCAAAAGCAAACCTTAATTTTATCATTTTATATAAAGGACACAATTTTACTATGCCATTGGTATATAATGAGATTTGAGCATCCACAGATTTTGGTATCCATTGAGGGTCCTGGAACCAACCCCCAGTGGATACCAAGGGCCCACTGCACATATGTACTTATAAATTGTATGTTACCTTTTATAAAATGTTTCTCCACAAGGCCCACAAATCTAAGTGTGGGGTCATGTTTGGCTGAAGGTATGTGGGCTCCATAGATACCACAAGCACCAATTGGTTCCTTAACATCAGGTATAGTTAAGCATAGCATTAGGCTGCTCCACGGTGATGTATTTCAGGTTTTTGTACATTTCTATGCAAACCAGTCTTCACTCCCAAAAGTTTTGGGTTCAGGGGTCCAAAAATAGCCAGTTATGCCCCTGTAAGCCTCCACAGCATGAGTGGACATTCAAACCTGTTTTAGGCCCAGGAGGTTATGAGGGGGGGAACCTTGATGTGATCTTAGGTTGGTGATTTTTAAGCCTCCCATCAACACAGTGTAAGGAGGAGGTACTAAAACAACTTTGACAGCCACAGAGTCCAAAAGCCACATTTGACCCATCCCTATATTATTTCATGGAGGTGGGGAATCCAAAAGGGAAAGAATGAATAAGGTCAATAGCTTTTGTTGTGAGTGTAGGCTTAGTGGCAGTTCACTTGCAGTACAGTGTTTGCTACTAAAGTGCAGAATGTGAAGAAGTACTGCTAGTATCAACAGCAGCAGTAGAGGAGGAAGAGGAAACAAGGGATCTGTTCTTGTGCTACTGAATTCAGTTCATTAAACTGTATGTTTGTGTCTACAATCAATTCACTGGGAGTTATGTCTGGGTAAAAATGAATCGTTCACTTAGAAACAAGTCTTACTAAGTTCCATGAGAGTTATTTTCTAGTACATATGACTGGGAGCACAGCCTTCATTGGCAACTGGTATGGCCCCCAGGCAATGCCACTGGCACTGTATATTGCAGCAATATGTTATGTCGGACTATGCTTCAGGGCTGATAAGTAGTATAGATTTCCCTCTCACCATCTGAAAATACAGTGGAACTTGGGTAACACATATAAGTGAGCTAAAAACCCTCTGAAAACCCTAGTGGCATCCTTTTCCTCCCATTGTCCAGAAACTGCTCTTCTTTCTTCCATCCATCTTGTCCTTACAGTTACAGAAAGAGATGGAAAAGTCTAATAAACAGTGGGCAGGTTCATTCAAAGTATGTAGATCATTAATATTAAAGCTCTGTGTTTGGGGTGTTTTGTTTTTTTTAAAAAAAAGGTTCATAGAGGATTTATTTTTAAGGTCCTTGTTCTTCTAAGTCCTTCTGTTCTTTAACCTTGCTTATTTAAAGTCAAGCAAAGGGAGAGTGATAAATAATTCCATCCCTCCTATTTTCACCCCTTTCATTCACACTAGATGGTCAGATGAGTCAAACAGACAAACAGTGCTAGAAGGAAAAACTGATGATAACTTCACCAATTGTACATAAACAGTTGGTGGTGGCCCAGGAACTGAAATAAACCTGGGGATGTATTGAAGAATAAAATGGCCCGAAGGCAAGAGAGACCTTGGAGCAAACTGGGGATTGTCCCACAAAGAAGAGAAATGCAGACTCTTTCAGCCAAAAGCAGAAGAGATTTCCTTATGACCTTGAGTGGGAAGAGAGTATCAGTGAAAGAGGATGAAATCAGCTGTAACATAGACATTCAAAAAGCCTGGAGCAGAGAAGCACTGTTGCAAAACCTTAATTTACCACACCATTAAGGGACAGGAAGGGAACCAAACACTATCACGCGACCTTCTGCAAACATTTCAGGCCTTGATGGCTCCTTATTATGCATTCTCTTAATAATAACACTGCGGACAGTTATCCAAACTGTGAGTGAATAGAAGGCCATGATTTGCTGAATGGCTACTTATTTCACAGTATAATGACATGAAGAAAATTGTAATGTTCTGATGGTACTTAATTCCTAATTGGGTGGAGATATGTGGTAAAATTATTTTTCACATGGGGGCAGATGCAAGCATTTTAACTGGCTTACCCACCTTCTTGTGATGGTAAGTTACAGTTTGATAAAAGGTTTGTTTGTAGTCACATATAAGACAAAGAACTGACAACAAATAGCAGAATGATTCTCACTCCTAAACCTAAAGATATGTAAATTATTGTAGATATAACATGTATGTTTCAACATAGTGCTGTCAATAATATTTCTCAGCAAAAGGACTTTAACATTATCAAAATTCTATTGGTTTGCCAATTCATCTGTTAGCCTCTTCAGTGCAAATGCTAGACAATAGCTGCTTTTCTATCCAAGTGCTACCAATCAGGGGCTCCCCCTTTTCTTTTGCTGATACCATACAAACCAGCAACATTAAGGACCCAAAGTAATATTGCAAGAGCACAATAGGGCTGCCACACTGAGATATTGTGAGATATTGGAAATACAGTAATAATAATAATAATAATAATAATAATAATAAAATTTATTTATATACCGCCCTTTGGTAATCCAATCAGGGCGGTTCACAACATTAAAAAACCATACAGTAAACAATATACTCCCTTCCCCCCCTTAAAAAGTTATTAAATCAATTACAAATTAATTAAAACATTTGATAAAAACACATACCTACATTTGGCAATAACAGTAGCTCCCCAGCGATATTCAGTTCTGTTAACAAAGGAGGCTGTGGGGACTCTCCTGAAGGAGGGGGGGTTCCCGGGGCCAGGATAATCTATTCTGGAAAGGCCTGCCGGAAGAGATCCGTCTTGACAGCCTTTTTGAAGCTGTCCAAAGATGTCAAATGACGGATCTCATCCGGCCGGCTGTTCCATAGTTTGGAGGCGACAACAGAAAAAGCCCTCCGGGAGGTAGCCAAAAGCCTCGACTTTTGAGGCTGCAGCAAATTCCTCCCAGAGGACTGGAGTGAGTACCGAGGGGATTATAAGGGAGGAGACAGTCCCTGAGATAGCTTGGACCCAAGCCATTTAGGGCTTTAAAGGTGATAACCAACACCTTATACTGGGCCCAGAAACCAATACGCAGCCAGTGGAGGGACCTCAAAACCAAAGTGATGTGCTCCCTCTTAGATATTCCTGAAACAAGCCTGGCTGCCATATTTTGTACTAACTGCAGTTTCTGAACCAAGCACAAGGTTAGCCCCATGTAAAGCGCATTACAGAAGTCTAGGCGCGAGGTTACCAGCACGTGAATGATGGTCTCGAGGTCCTTTGCTTCTAGAAAAGGGTGCAGCTGGCGCATCAGCCGAAGCTGATAACAGGCGCTCCTGACTATTGCATTTACCTGATTTATCATCAGGAGTGACGAGTCAAGGAGCACACCCAGACTGCGAACACAGTCACTGGAGGAGAGTGTGACCCCATCCAGGATTGGAGATTGCAACCCAATTCTTGGTTTTGGGGCTGCTACCGTGAGCACTTCTGTCTTGTCTGGATTCAGTTTCAATTTGTTTTTCCTCATCCAGCCCATTACCACCCAAAGACATTCATTGAGAGAAGAGATGTCATTGGAATTTGAGACCGACGAACGAGATACGGAGAAATTGATCTGAGTGTCATCAGTATACTCATAACACCCAGCTCCACAACTCCGAATAATCTCACCGAGCGGCTTCATATAGATGTTACATAACATCGGGGGCAGGATAGCTCCCTGTGGAACTCCCCAGGTGAGCTCTCTTTTGCTCGAACAACTGTCCCCGAGCAGCACTCTCTGGGACCTGCCCAAGAGGTAGGACCGGAACCACTGCAATGCAGTGCTTCTGATACCCAACCCCTTCAGGCAGTCCAAGAGGATGCCATGATCTATCGTATCAAAAGCCGCTGAGAGGTCTAAGAGCACCAACAGGGTCACATTACCCCTGTCGATGTTCAGACGCAGATCGTCGGTCAAGGCAACCATGGCAGTCTCAACCTCAAAGCCTGTCCTGAAGCCAGTTTGAAATGGGTCTAGATAATCGGTTTCATTCAAGACAGCTTGGAGTTGAAGAGCAACCGCCCTCTCGATCACCCTGCTCAGAAATGGCAACAAAGAAACAGGCCTGTAGTTACTCATAACCAGGGGATCCAGGGAAGGTTTTTTCAGAAGCCGCCAAACAGCCGCTTCCTTCATACAAGATGGAACATGTCCTTCCCTGAAGGAAGCATTGATGATATCCATGAGGAATCTCCTCAATACTCCCCCCCCCAGAAGGCCAGCCATGATGGGCAAGGGTCGAGAGGGCAAGTTGTTTTCCTCACCCTACCAAGCAGCTTGTCCACGTCCTCGGTACTCACAGATTGGAGCTGATCCAGAATAACTTCATCGACAGAGTCGCTGGACATCTCTCTTATGGTTTCTGTTAAAACATTGGCGTCTAAGTTGGCTCTTATCTAAGAGATTTTATCTGTGAAAAAGTTGTTAAACGCGTCACAGCAGGCTGATGTTGGGTTAAGTAAGGGATTCAGCACAGGGGGTACCTGTGTTAGCTCCCGCAACTCCCGAAACAGCTCTGCTGGACGGGACTCTGCAGACGCAATACGTGCAGAGGAGAAAGATCTCTGCGCTGCACGTATTGCCTCCCGATAGGACCAAAGAAAGTTCCTATGGCGAGTTCTGTCAGATAAGAGTTGAGTTTTCCACCACATGCACTCTAGTCATTGTCCAAACCGCTTCATTCTCCTAAGCTTTGGTGTGTACCATGGCTTACGGTTTGAAGCGGATTGACAAGGACGCTTGGGAGCGATCATGTCAATAGCCCTGGCAAGATCGGTGTTCCAAATATTGACCAGAGCATCAACAGGGTCACTGGCATTCCCAACCATTAAACCTCTAAGGCTTTCTGGAATCCATTTGGCTCCATTAGCCTTCGAGGGTGGACCAATCCAATGGGTCCACCACCCCCGGTGGGGCAGATACAAACTCTAAGTTCCGCCTTGACCAGGAAATGATCCGACCATGACAATGTGGAGGTATTTACAACCTCTGCCCACAGATATTCTTGTTCCGTACTGAAGACCGCATCGTGTGTATGACCTGCACAATGTGTGGGCCCGATGACCAATTGGAATAGGCCCATGTTTGTCATGGTCTCCATGAACTCCCGAGCCACGCCTGTTAGACTGGTCTCGAGCGGAATGTTGAAGTCTCCCAAAACTAAAAGTCTAGGAGACTCCAACAGCAGCTCCAAGACCAGTTGTGTCAGCTCGGTCAGGGAGTCTGCTAGACAACGGGGTGGTCGGTAGACTAGCAGAATCCCCAAACTATCCCTGGTCCTCAGCCTAAGGTGCATACCCTCGAAGTGGACTGTGTTCCAGACAGGTATCCTGGTCAAGATCAGGCTATTCTTGTGAACCAGAGCAACTCCGCCCCCCCGCCCACTTCCCCTCACCTGCTCACTGACAGAGTACCCAGCTAGGAGGGCCTGTGCCCAGGTAACCACGCTATCCTCTCCCAGCCAGGTCTCTGTGAAGCAAGCCAGGTCAGCGTCCTCATCCATGAGGAGATCATGGATGATATGGGTCTTGTTCTTGACCGACCTGGCATTGCAGAGGAGCAGAGTGAGGTTCTGTGAAATGGTTGGTCTGCTCTCCAAGCCATTCTGGGAAACAGAGGGAAATGAAGGTGGGATAGCTTTCAAACAGCGATCCCATCTTCTTTTGTAACATTTGTTTGCTCTGTTCCAGCCATACCTCCCATTCCCCTGCACAACTCTTATAGCCACCCCCACCTCATTCCCAGCCTCAAGGGAAACAGTAAAGTTTAAAGCCACTGGAAAAAAGGGGTATTTGGGGGATAAACCAACCCCAATCCCATAATCAATTCCTATAATGGTCAGGTGATAAGAGACTGAATGGCTTAATAATACGAGTCTTATATCAACCCACATCAACATCAGGTCCAGTATAACAATTTGTCCCCAATCACCACCTTAGATGTTTGCTGCCAGGGGTCCTGCCAATGGTTGAGCTGGAGCTGGCTTTAAAGGCTCTCTAAAGGCCCGGTGTTCTGAGGGAGGAGGAGGGGGCCAAAACACTCACTGCCCACTCCCAGTCTGAAGCCACGCTGCTGCAGTAGGACCTTCATATCCCCTGATTCATTGTCCACTAATTTAATTATCCATGGGATACAAAACAGCACACCTACCATAGAGTCTTCCTAGAAAATGTATCCTCTCTAGCAATTTTCTACATCCCCCAAGGCAACTCTATTGTATTTTAAACCGGAAATCCCACTATTTTCAATGGTGTTTGCTATTATCCACAGTTTTCAGTATCCATGCCACCCCGACACAATCCCCAGCAGATACAGGGGTCCTACTGTAGTATAAAACCTGATGATGAGGATGAGGGGATATATAGTAGCAATACTGTGTCTTGAGCTCATCAAAAATTTTGGAAAGGAGAAACAAAAAAAAAAAAAAGGAGAAATACCAAAAGATACTTGAGTTAAGAGTTTAATTAAGAGTTTGGAAACAATGTACTCAGAATAATGTCTTATGTTAAATCACTGGGATGTTTTTTAACAAGTGGCCTAAAGAGGCAGATCCAGAGCCCTTCCCTTCACCAAATGGGTGCCATAGTTTACCAAAATGCTACTTCCCCCCCTCCACCTACCATGGATAAGGGGAATATGTCTGCTTAGTATCTCTTCTCCGCCAGGCTGGCCAAAAGAGTCAACACCCTGTTGCCGATTAATTACCTGACTCCAATAAATGGACACCACCTGCTCTACAGAGCTCAGGCTTCTGAAAAAGTTTTTGAGGATGTGGCCAAAAGTGGCCCAACCCCTTCAGTAATGCATTTCAAATTTCCCTATTCTCTTCTCTCCAGGCTCCATCAATACACTGAGGGCCCACTTCACCCCACTATACCTGTTGGGGCAAAATGGCAGACCACACTATGGAAACCCCAGGACAGTTGGACTTTATGACCCCCATATCATGAACAGCTTGGATAATCAGGGCATTGCCTGTCAACAAACGTAGGTGATTACCCTCCCCACCAGGTGAGTTTGTGATATGGAGCACGTTGTTAAAGAAAAAATTGAAAAATTGGTTAATGAGGGTAGAGTTCTTGGTCCTTTCTCCAGTCCTCCGCTCCCCAACCTAAGGGTGTCGCCCCTGGGCGTTGTGCCCAAAAAGGCCCCAGGGGAATTTAGACTCATCCACCATTTGTCGTACCCCAAAGGGGATTCAGTGAATGACTCTATCCCATATGATTTGTGTACCGTGAAATACACTTCATTTGATGCTGCCATTAGGGCGGTTCGACAACAAGGTTGGGGGGATGAGATGGCAAAATGTGATATAAAATCTGCATTTCGCCTCTTACCAGTTCATCCGGATGATTTCGAGTTGTTGGGTTTTCAGTTTGAAGGGCAGTTTTATATGGATCGGGCCCTCCCCATGGGATGATCAGTTTCTTGCAATGCCTTTGAAACCTTCAGCTCCTTTCTTGAGTGGGCTCTTAAGGCTAGGACTAGCCTCCACAGTGTGGTACACTATTTGGATGACTTTTTAATGATTGGTCCATACCTATCTGGACAGTGTAACTATCTGCTACAGGAGTTTGAAACGTTGGCAGGTGAGTTGGGGGTTCCCCTGGCACCTGAGAAGACTGAAGGCCCGGCCCAGGTGTTATCTTTTTTAGGTGTTGAAATTGAAACGGTTAACCAGCAGTGTAGACTGTCCGGGGTTAAGGTCTCTGATCTGAGAGATAGGGTTTTGCAGTTTTTGTCCAGACACAAAGCTTCCTTGCGCAAATTTCAAGTCCTTATAGGTCATTTGAACTTCGCTTGTAAGGTGGTAGCCCCTGGCAGGGCTTTTCTTCGCCGACTGTGTGACGCTATTAAAGGGGTACAACAGCCATTTTACTTGATCCAGGTATCTAAGGATGTGAGGGAAGATTTGCGCTTTTGGCAACAGTTCCTCGAGCATTTTAATGGCATCTCATTTTGGCGTGAGGAACGCATGCTTCAGGGCAATCTCCAGATAGCCTCAGATTCGGCTGGATCTATGGGGTTTGGGGTTTATTTTGGTGGACGGTGGTGTGCCAGCATGTGGCCTCGTGATTGGCCAGCCTCTGATATAGTGGCTGATTTGACGTTCCTCGAATTCTTCCCAATCTTGGTAGCGGCCACTATTTGGGCCAAGGAATTGGCAAATTCATCTGTGCACTTTTGGTGCGATAACATGGCAACCGTCCAGGTGATAAACTCCCTCACTTCAAGATCTTGGGTGATGGTGCTCGTTCGGGCCTTTACACTGCAGTGCTTGAAGTTTAATATTCTGTTTGTCGCTCGGCATGTGGCGGGCGTTAACAATGGCATTGCTGATGCTCTTTCCCGCATGCAGATGGAGCGCTTCAGAGAGCTGGCCCCCGACGCGGCACCCGAGGGCGATCTAATGCCGGTAAGCCTGTGGAGGCTTGGGAGGCTGAGCTCGTGAGGGCATTAGGTATGTACATTGCGCCGAGCACTATGACAGGGTACACCAGGGCTCTGCATGAGTTTTTTCAATTTAGTGAGTATTCAGGTTTTAAGCAGGGCATTATGGTACCCTTTGAACAGCTGTTTCAGTTCTGCATTTTTCTGTATCACAAGGGTTTATCCCCACAATCTATAAAAATTAGGCTCTCAGCGATTGCCTTTTGGCTTAAGGCTCAGGGAGCTCCAGATAATACCGGGGATTTCCATATTCGTAAAGCTCTGGATGGCTTGTCTAGAGAATGGGGACATAGAACTGATAGCAGAGTCCCAATTTCTCCTGCTGTTCTGAAGGGACTGGCCAAGGTATGGGTTGGCATTTGCATGTCTCCATATGAGGTGCTGCTTTTTCATGCAGCGGCCTTAACAGCCTTCTTCGGTGCTCTACACATCAGCGAGCTCGTGCAAGCATCCAGACAGGATGCGTCCCATAGAGCTCTGGAGCTCCGGGATGTTCACATGGAGGGGCACCAGGTCACTTTGACCTTGCGTTTTTCCAAAACGGACCAGCGTGGGAAGGGCAAACAATGTTGTTTGCTTCCATGCAGTGACCCAGAATTATGCCCAGTTAGGGCCTTGCAGCAATTTTTAGCAATCCGGGGTCAACAGTCGGGCCCCTCTTTGTGCATGCGGATTTTTCCCCACTCACTAAGTATCAATTCTGGACATTGACATCGAGAGCACTGGGTAAGTTGGGTCTTCAGGGGTTCCGCTTTGCTACCCATTTCTTTCATATTGGAGCCGCCTCCACGGCTGCAGCAATGGGCATGCCGACAACTGCAATTCAGGGGATTGGCCGATGGAGGTCCTCCTCCTATCGGCGCTATGTGCGTCCACTCACCTACGAACATGTTGTCTTCCCCTTTTGTTTTTCAGATTCTAGGCCGATGGAGGTGAGGCGGCGGGTGCTGATCTGTGGCCACAGTATGGTGTACTGGGCGGCCCGACAGGCCCGACTGAGTCACTTTGGGCCTCACTTGAGTCTGGGGAACGGGGCAACAGTTGAGTCGGTGGGGCGACGCGGTTTGCGTTGGCGTGGCCTGTTGCCACTGCTTTTTGAGGAGTGCCAAGAGCCTCCTACAAATATCCTTGTTATACACTTAGGGGGGAATGATTTGGGGTTACTAAAAGGGAAGGCGCTGGTCCTTCAGGCGTTCCATGACATGTGGGTAATCAGGTCAAGGTGGCCTGACATTACTGTCATGTGGTCTGCCATATTGCCAAGGTGGCAATGGAGGGGGGAAGGGGATCCCCGATCACTGGACAAGGCCAGGAGGGGTGCTAATCGGGAGATTAAGAACGCCTTATACAAAGGGTTGTGTTATTATCTCCCTCATCCTGTGTCCAAGAGGCCCAAGCTCTACAGAGCTGATGGGGTTCACCTCTCGGACATTGGAAATTCAATCTTTTTGAGCGACCTTCAGCAGGGAGTGAGGGACCTTTTGGACGAGCTGGTGGGGGAAAGGGACTAAGTGGACGCTTGCCCCTTTCTGTGACAGGGAAGGGGGAGGCATAGCTTCAGTGGGCACCTTGGCACCAATTTTCGGTGAAGGTAGGGTCTCTGAAAGGGCCACTTCAGGTCGTGGGGCCTAAGTGGACAGAAGGAGACCCACCTTGAGGTTGGCCTGAAGGATAAACCTGCGCCCCAAACTGTGGGGCTTGGGTGAGGGACTTTTGGGTTCATCTTCCAGATGCGGGCTGGCTGGCAAGCAACCCCAGGGAACTGGGATTCCTCACCAGGACCCAGGTGTTCACCAGGGAAGGCTGAGGGGTGTGGTCTGGTTTAGACCTACTGCCTCAGCTGGTCCCTCACCAGGTTGCCTCCCCCTGCTGAATAATTTAGAGGGATTTAAATAGGTTGATTTAAATAAAATACTTTATTTCACCCCATTTCATGTGTGTGGTCTCTTTATTCCGCAATTGACCAGCAATACACCTTTCTCCTGGGTGTTACTCACAGATGAAACAACTGTGACTGCATCAGGTCCCATTTGAGAGTGGGGTTAATCACTGCCCTCATACAGAAAACCCCATCATAAAGGAACCAAGATGGTTCCAGAAAATCCACATTGGTACTATAAGTGTCCTTGTACTGGATCAAAGAAAAGGGTCACAAGGGCTGCACCCTAGAAATAACACCAGCATAACTCCAGAATCCAGCCAACCAGTTCACCCAAGTCCCATCAACCCTACGCTTCCTTAATTATTCCTTTTCCTTGTCATCTATCTCTTCTTTGTCCTTTGCTTCCAAATCCCAATAAAGCAGGTGAATACTTCAATATATTCACCCTGCAGTATGCTATCATTCATACACTGTAGGAAATGATCACCCGAAGGGAGTGTCTGTTCCCCATAAGGAATGGTGAAATAGGGAAACCACCCTATAAGCACCACTGGATGACCCAAGGCCAGGCCAGTTGTGTATGTAGCCCGCTCCCCCCCCCTTCGCCTGAACCACTACTGGTACCTGGCATAATAGGGTGTCATACAGGAACACTCTAAGGTCCCCAGGGCCAGCCATATCCTCCCATAACACCACTACCCATGTCAGGAGGCTCACCTGAACTCATTTGATCTGCTGAGGTCTCTGGGAATCTCCCAAAGTCACCAGATGAAGCCAGCACCACCAGGCCATTGTCTTCAGTTGCTGTACAGTTTCCTGCAGGCTCCTCCTGTCACCTTTAAGGCATCAAAATAAGTCAAGATCTTCACCTTATTAGCACTACTAGCTGCTTTTTAGGAAGAGTATTGCCTACTTGGTGAAGTATCAGCTGTCTCCAAAGTCTCTAGCCTGACCAAAATGGCCACCAATGTACCCCCTTCCACTTCATTTTCAGATGAAGAGGATAATTCAAGAGGCAGAGGCTACAATGCTTCTCTCTCTGCTGGATCATTATCTTTTGATCCTCCATCATCTTTCATGGGCCCCATCAACCCTAAGATATGATCTTAGTCCAACACACAAACTAAGCAGGGGCTACAGGCCTACCAACACCCACCAGCCTCACCAAGGTCTGTCAAATACTTTGGGGCCTAAATTGGATCACAACCAAAATTCAATTGGGACCTACAGACCTACTTAGACCTCACAAAGGCCTATGGACCTCATTGGTGTTGAACTAAGGCCCAACTGAGATCTAGCAGGCCTCTAGGCCCTAGTTCAGCCCCAATTTTCCCCTGGGCCCTAGAGACTGGGCCCTAAAGACTTACTAAGCTCTGGCAGAGGTCTACAGGCCTCATTGGGACAAACCAAGGCCCAACTGAGGAGTAGCAGAGGCCTATGAACCTCACCGGGACAAAAATAGGACCCAACTGGGGCTAGAAGCCTCCTAGGGGCAAACCAAGGCCCAACTGAAACCTAGCAGGTCTGGAGTATCCTGCCTCCCACATACCCTTTACACCAGCAGCTTGATCACCACCAGCCACCGGAGCACCTATTGGCCTCCCAATGGCCTACCAGACTCATGCTTACCAGCTGGCCACCCAATCATCCACTGGCTACCCAATCTCCCACCAGCCACCCAATTGCCCACTGCCCACCTTATCACCTTCCAGCCACCCATTTGCCCACCTGCCACAAAACCGCCAAAGTCAAAGAATCCTGATTGCTCCCAGCTGTTCCACACTGCATGATGAAGTCCAGCTAAAGATGTAGAAGAGGAGGTGACAGGAGTTTTTAAACAATCCAGCTCCATCCTCTACACTCTACATGACATAATGCACATTACACTGAACTCTATCCCAAAGGAGGCAGCAAAAGCATCTCCCAGCTTGTAATGCAGCACAGCATAGGACAGGAGCTGGATTCTGTGTAGAAATGACAGATCCATGCAGGATGCTTATAATCAGACAGGCCCATGAATTAAAAAAGGGCAACGTATGAGCCATATGTATTGTATGAAAAGCCATATGGTCAAACTATGATATGTGGTGCCCATAACCTGCAATATGTAGACTGGAGATGGGATTCATGCAGCCCTCCAGATGTTATTGGACTGCAACTCCAAGCAGCCTTAGCCAACTCAGCCAATGATGAGGAATGCTAGCTGTCCAGTTCTACAATACCATGATTTGCACCACTGATGTTGACACTTCTGATGACACAACACGTCTAAAGAATCAGAAGTTATTTCAATGTGAGAACCATCCATGACAACTCTAAATAAAGGGCTGTTACTGGAGTAGACTAATCTTCCAGTGTCATATTCATTTTTTCCCCATTTTTGGAGAAAACCCCCCTCAAATTATTTCGTTCTAGTTTGTGAAAATATTTTCCACCTTTGGTAACTACTTCTCAAAAAAGTAAGCCCAACAAAATTCTCACCCATATGTACTGGCTCAATTCACTTGTACACATAAGCCCAGTATGGTTGTCCCAGTAGTTGTTGTGCCATGTAGTTGTTAAATACAAAGATTCTGTCATGCTGGAGGGAAGAGACTGCTTTTCTATCTGCATGGGTGAATCTGTCAGTTTCACTTTGTTTCACATCTGATTTTCTTCAAAATCTTAAGTTCTTTCCATCAAATTTATGAATAATAATAATAATAATAAAAAAAAAATTTATTTATACCCCGCCCCTCTGTTAAAACAATCGGGGCGGCTTACAAAAATTAAAATACCATACAGATAAAATCCCCAAACACCCCGAACCCCACCCTCCCCCATAAAAAAATATTAAACAATTATAAATTAAAACCAACAGATCAAAAAAATAACAATTAAAAACAATAAATACAATAAAATACTATAAATGGCCAGCGGACTAAAAGAAGCCAGGATCCCCTGAGGCCGGGATCTAATTAGGAAAGGCCTGCCGAAAGAGATCTGTCTTTAGTGCTTTTTTAAAGCTACTCAGGGTTGTTATCTGACGGATCTCGTTCGGCAGGTCATTCCACAATTTGGGGGCGATTACCGAAAAGGCCCTCTGGGAGGTTGCAGACAGCCTAGATTTTTGTGGCTGAAGCAAATTCCTCCCAGAGGACCGGAGTGCGCGGGGAGGATTGTATGGGAGGAGGCGGTTCCAGAGATAAGTTGGACCCAAGCCATTTAGGGCTTTAAAGATAATAACCAACACCTTATACTGGGCCCGGAAACTGATAGGCAGCCAGTGGAGAGATCTTAACACTGGAGTTATATGGTCTCTCTGAGATGTTCCCGAGACCACTCTGGCTGCCATATTTTGTACCAACTGAAGTTTCTGGACCAAGCATGAGGGCAGCCCCATGTAGAGCACATTGCAGAAATCTAGACGAGAGGTTACCAGCGCGTGCAGCACAGTCTTGAGGTCCTTTACTTCCAGGAAATGGCGCAGCTGGCGTATCAGCCGAAGCTGATAACAGGCGCTCCTGACTGTCGCATTCACCTGACTCGTCATCTGAAGCGATGAATCAAGGAGCACCCCCAGACTGCGAACACAGTCCTTAACGGAGAGCGTGACCCCATCCAGGACTGGAGGTTGCAACCCAACTCCTGGTTTCGGGGCCGCTACCGTGAGCACCTCCGTTTTGTCTGGATTTAATCTCAATCTGTTTTTTCTCATCCAGCCCATTACTGCTTTAAGACAGTCATTAAGAGGAGAGACACCATCGGAATTCGAGGCCGACGATAGGGACAAGGAGAAATAGATCTGGGTGTCATCTGGGTGTTATGAAGAAAAAGTTGCTATCCAAAGGCCAAACTAAATTCTCACCCATTCCTGGTGGTCACTTAAAGTGCAACAGAAAAAGATGCTAGTGCCTCTAGCTGCTGAACTCTGAATAACGTGTCATCTTTGATTGCATCACTGCTTTGGTTCTAGAATTATTAAATATATAGAAAAAATGTTTACAGAAAAATGAAAAAGACAACAGCAGTAGGATTATATCATCTCCTTTGACATGTATACAAGATATTGGACTTCTAACAGCCAGAAAATTCATTACTTTTGCCACAGGGCTACTGCTTAAAACAGCAACCCATTGGCAGGGGTAACATGCATTTCAGATCTAAATCAAAGCTGTGTAAAAGTCAGAAGCTTGATTCAAAGTGACTACTGATGCTGGTGTGCCAGTTGAAGTTTTGTATTTTCTTCCTGAAAGTGAATATTAATTGAAGGATTTCATCCTCATCACATAGAAAAAGAATTGTTTAGCTTTTCTGGATTTTGCACAGTGGAAGATTGCATTAGACCACACAAGAATTACTGGGGTTTTCATTCCATACTGTTTGATATTTATCCTATTTCTGACTACTAAGAATTGAGTCTATAGCCGATTATATGTATGGGAGGATGTTCTCTGATCCCCAAAGACAAGTATGAAACACCTGCAGCAACCTCAGAATAGCCAACAAGTAAACACAGAGAGAGGTGGGACTTACAATACTGATAAATCTCACTGTTATATTAGATTGAAAATGTATTGTAAGTCCCACCATCTCTGTGTGTTTACTCGTAGGATCTTCTCTGATCATCATAAACCCTAATCCCTGCTGAAAATATAGCAGGAGGCAACCAACAGCTTATCCTTATTCCCTCCAAAATATCTGTATCTCTACAACACCTTAGATATCATAAATAAAAAAATGTATGCTTGCCCCAAGCTATTTGGATTGTTCAATCAGCAAGGCTGGATTAGGAGAGGAAAAATCAGATAGATTTGTTTTCTGTTTTCTGCCTATTTCCCTCCAAGACAGGGAAAGCACAGTTTTCTTGCCACTACTGTTGCAAGACCACTTTGTCCCAGAAGACTCCAGCTGTTCCACTAGACCTGCTGGGCCTCTTCTTGGAGCTGGTGGATAGAATACTGGGTTCATTATGCCTCAAAGAACCTCAACAGGGTCTTCAGCATGATCCTCATCAAGGTTACAAAGATGATCACCAGATCCTTTTGCCTAATATGTACTTCCCATAAAGCTGATGTACAAAAGAACTGAACAGGTGCTTACTTTGAACCACAGGGTATTACTAAGACAACGGGGTGTGTGGAAACACGGAGAATCCAGATTCATTGCCTAGGTTTCCACCAATGATTTACTGATTGTCCAATTGATTGCATATAGAGCCACCAGAAGGCATGATGCTTGAAAGGGTACACTAGAACAGCAAGGATAGAAATAATACTTATATAACATTTGGAAGGGGGTCAAAAAGGGGTTTTCTTGAGTCTCAGGAGTTAGAGCTCCATTTTAAAATAGCCAAACAAACTGCAGAGTCATGCCTAGTCAAAATGGCTGACTCCATGAACTGCCTAGTCTCCCTTAGCAACAGAAGGAGGGTTCTTATTGGTGTGTAAGATCATGTGATTGAGTAAGCCACTGCCCTGTGACTGTGTATATGGAAGGACTTGGAGCAGAGCTCACTCTTCTTCCTGTGAGTGCTGAGGCCTGGTGAAGCAATTTCTTCTGGAATTCTAAATATTTTTATATATTGCAACTGAGTTTGAAGATAAAAGTGCCTCCTGCTTATTTGGACGTCAAACACTTTCTGTGAGTATTCTTGGGAGCGGGTTGCTACTGAGTCTACTGAGACAGGCTTTTTGGGCTTCTGCTGGGGATTGAGTGGTCTGTCATCCCCTGATAATCCTTGCCAAAGCGCTGTCCTTGGTTGTAACCAGGCAGAGATTCCCAACTCCCAACCCCACAGACCTCAGAGATTCACTATTTTAATCTCTTCCCACTCCCCTTAGCCACTACTACATGCTACATAGACATTTTAGGGAGGAGAGAAGGGGATGGACAGTCAAGGATAATCCAGAAATTCTGATAGTTGGACATACAATGATTATATCATCATCTGGGACTTCCAAAAGACTCACAGAACATAGTCAGATGATCCTCAACTGCCTCCACCCTCCTTATAAGGCCCTGTGAATATTGGAGAAGGGAGGCAGCCAAGGGTTGTCCAGATATATTTTGAGAGCCAGTTGCACAATGAGACAGGCATTCTCCAGGACATCCTGGAGCTCCCTGGAGTTTAAGGTGGGTTCCAGGGGTTGACTTCTTAGGTCATTCATACATTTTAAAGAGTGCACATTATGGAGTGAAGCTTCACCTGA
This sequence comes from Gambelia wislizenii, assembly GCA_030847615.1. Taxonomy (NCBI): domain Eukaryota; kingdom Metazoa; phylum Chordata; class Lepidosauria; order Squamata; family Crotaphytidae; genus Gambelia; species Gambelia wislizenii. Next base: position 205,783,164 of record JAUMIR010000001.1, read on the forward strand.
TCACAGCCTTTTTCTTAAATGGAGGCAACACTGCACAACATTGGCATCTGTCAGGAGGTTTCTTGGGTGGTACCACTAAAAGGAAGGGGGACAGAGGTGGAATTGCAGCTAGTAGAAGTGGGAATGTGTGCTGTAAGTAACTGCTCTGTAGACAATATACAACACTGGGCTAAATGGTGTGACTTGCTATATGGCAGCTCAGAGTTGACCCAACAACTTTGTGCCTGAGGCAGAGTTGCGAACAGCATCCCCTTAAGCCAAGGTGCATACTCTCCAAAGCTAGTCAAATTATTTTGCCACCTGGAGCAGAAAATCTCTCAAGCACATCTCCCCAGCTTTAGCAGCAAAAATACTATGACAAATTAAATAACTAATGCCCTCTCATGCCCCCCAAAATGTGCTGCCTGAGGCAGCAAACTACCTAATGGCTGCCTGCCCTGAGGCAGCCTCAATACGTTTATATGAAAGTGAGATCTCCTCCACTCAACACCTCAACTGACTGTAAACTATAACAGATCCATATTTGCTATATATGTTTAGAATGTTTTGCAAGCTGCCTGTTCACATATAAAGCTTTTAAAGACCAAACCACCCTCTGCAACTTCTGAATTGTAAAGGTATGAGCTAGAGAAAACATTTGTCTTTCCTTTTCTGCTGTTACCTATTTAAAACCCATGCTGAGAATTAAAGAGTTGAGTACAAATTTAAATAAATTAACACATTTGAGATTCAAAATGAAATGGAAGGTCAGTGTCAGCAAACCACAATTACTACTCCAGAAAGATGCCAGAAAGTGGAGGGGGGGGGGAATCTAACACAATTTCAGCCATGTTGCATGAATATAAGGAAAGAAGCATTTTAATTGGCCCCATGAATAATGTGGCAACTCAATATCACTTCTCAAAATGGGCCCAGAAGTAGGAAATGCAGCTCAATTTAAGCAGCTTTCTCTCTGAAGATAAACGCATCTAATTATTTTGCATGCTGGTGTGACTCTGTGGCCCTTAAATAGGTCTAAAGTGCTACTTGCAATTGATTTCTAGATTTCTGGATTACATAAGTCAGCGGACACTACAGTTGCCTTTAATTTAACAAGTAATAAATGACCGCGCTGAAAGGTACACCAAATGGAAGGGAAAGCAGGCTAGCAAATTTTGTTTATCTCTTAGGTGGACTCACCTATATCAAGTGCATTTTGTAAACATTTCTTGGGAAGGGGAGTGCCACCAAAGCCAACAATGAAGAGCCTAGAATGACACCTTAAAGACTAACATGTCTTATTGTCATGGACAGCTTTGTCAGATGCATGGTTGAGGGAAAGGGAAGCAAATCACCCTTCTCTTCCCACCACTCCATTTTAGGACTCCCATAGGAACGAATGCTGCTATCCTTATGAAATTGTTGATATTGTTATTTATGCTTCTTTATGAATCTTTAGGGGCACCCATGTTTTCACAGCAAAGGGCCACAAGGAACACAGGGAACTAAGCATATTGGGTTTTGTTTGTTTTTTAGACAGCTTCCAAGAATGGCTGCTCTTGCATTAAAAAATAATCCTATTTGTCTAAATTGAAAATCCTTTCCTAATGGGTTACTAAGTTTGCAAAGGTCTTCCAATTCTGCCAGAAAAAATATATTCAAATTTATTGGTAATTTAGGGGCTACCTCCAAATGGGACAAAGATAACAAAACCCCTAGCTATTTATTTCTTCATTGTTATTATTTCCAATGATAGTCAATGAGAGGCATAGGTATTCAGATATCACTTAGGAGATTTTCACATGAGGCCAAAATGCCATGTTACTGCCCCACCAACTCCTCTCCTGTTCCTGCCATGGAATAACATAAATCTTTCACACACTTACCTTAATTCCGCAGCAGGAACGGGCTCCCCCTCCCCTCGCTGGCTGGCTGTAAATGCAGCCGTCGTAAGGCTGCTTTTACGACCGGCCGTCTGAAATGTTATCACGTTATTGCATGATAACGTCTGGGCAGTAAATTTAAAAAATAAAAATCCCCCAAACATAAAATCAGTTCACCAAGCACAAAAACACACTTTAAATAACACAATCAAAACAGGGAGGGTAAAATAAAGGGGGCCACTTACCTGGAAGTCCAGATCATACCAGGAAGTGCTAGGAATGGACCTTTCCTCCATGGCTCTCATTTCAGAACAGGAACGGGGCTCCTGTTCACACACCCATGATAGCGACAGAACAGGAGGTCTATTCACGATGAAAAATCATGATTACATTGTTCTGGAACAGTCACAGGAGCAGGATAGATGCAGGACAGAACAGGGTCAACGTCGTCTGAAAGGGAAAACCTTTCCCAACCCTGTTCTGTTCCTGCCATGAGATATATAGCCCGTGTGAAAATCTACTTAGTTCCAGGGTGTGAATCAAAATCCAATTAGCAGATGTACAGCATATAATTTTTTGAAGTGCCAGATTAAGCTTTAAATCAAATCTATGGATCCATGCATATCCATAGGCGTCATGTGATCTGGCAAGTTAGGAGACTAAAGAGAGGCATGCTTACATACAGTACCTGTTTCCAGGTGAGGTTCCCACCACATCTGAAATACCTTCTAGGTGAAAGCTGGCTCATGTGTCTCACACTCCTGGGACAATTTGAAACAGGGATTCTACTGTGTTGGGCTGCAACTGGTAATATAAAGACCCTTCTGACACTGCTTTGATTCTTTAAAAGAGGACAATACCCCTTGAGAATGGAAAATGTAGAGACTTGCAAATTGACTACGGGCTCATCTAGATGAGAGCATATAATGCTGATTCCTGTGCATTGTTGCAAATTCACAGCAGTATTCATTTGTCTCCACAATCTTTTGGCAAAATTGATAGAATGTGAAGCTACCTGCACTTGTTGTGTACACACCTGTGAATTAAGATGGTGGCCGAGTTAAGTTAGCATGTTATTTTTCTCCATACATTGTTGCCACTGCACAGTATTTTTTAACTTTAAAGCAAAGGTGCTCAGGCATGACCTTCTGCATAAAAAAGGTATTTGATTGCCTCAAAGCAGCAAAAAAAGTGCACGATCGGCCATGTGAAAATCCAAAGTGGAGCTTTCAGCTGTTTCCTTACTGGAATGTCTGCCCCTCCATGCACGTCAGACCAATCTAGTGTCCATCTAGACAACCCCTAGTAGTTCTGGTGGGAATGGGAAGATTTGGCATGGCAGAAGCTTCTGTCACCTGTGAATGAATGCTCCATCCCTGTCTCCTAAACACTGATGAAGGTAACGTGTGTTGAAACATGTTTGGTATCTACACACACACACACACACACATGCATATTAGTGGTTATTTTCCTGACTTTCTTTGGTTTCTTGGTTGATAATTTTGGAGTCAGGTTTTATTCCTATGTTCTCCTCAGTAAAGATAGCTCACCATATCACATGGGGCCCATTCACACTACAGAACTAGAGAACTCTGATTCCACTTTAACTCCTATGGAATCCCAGGATTTGGAGTTTAGGTTGAGGCATTTAATATTCTTTGCCAGAGGTCTCTAATGGTGCACCAAACTGCAAATCCCAGGATTCCATAGGATGGAACCATGGCTCTCTCTCTCTCTCTGGCTTTTCTTCGCAAACGAAGACTCAGGAAGGACTCATCCCGCGCTTTCTGCAAGCGCGCTGATGACTAAAAAGGCCAATCCAAGATAAACAAGTCCGGTTGCAAAAAAAACAGCAGAAGGTCTCCTTGGGTGATGTTTTTGGGTTGTGATTCTTTCTGCGTTGTCGTTTCTCTTCAAGACTTGTTCGGCGTGAGTTCTCAAATAAGGCTGCAGCATTGTGGATAGTGCGTCTCCATGCCTCCCGATGTGAGGCCAGGGTGGACCACTGTTGGTGATCAATTTGGCCAAGCCTGAGATGTTGTTTCAGGGAGTCTTTGTATCACTTTTTTGGAGCGCCCCTCTTACGCTGACCCGTGGCGAGTTCACCGTAGAGTAGTATTTTTGGGAGGTGATGGTCCTCCATCCTAGAAACGTGCCCTGCCCAGCGCAGCTGTGTTCTCAATATCATGGCCTCAATGCTGGTGATCCCTGCTTGCTCAAGGACAGCAACATTCGTCACATAGTCAGTCCAGTGTATATTTAGGATTGTGCGTAGACAGCGCTGATGAAAGCACTCGAGGAGTCGTAGGTGGTGGCGATAGGTGACCCATGTTTCAGATCCATAAAGGAGGATAGACAGTACGATGGCTCTATACACACTGATTTTTGTGCTTTGCCTCAGGTGTTTATTGCTCCAGACTCTTTTGTGAAGTCTTCCAAATGCACTATATGCCTTTGCTAATCTGTGATCGATCTCTTTGTCAATCTTGGCATCTGAGGAGATGATGCTTCCCAGGTAGGTGAACTGCTCAACGGACTTGAGCACAGATTTGCCGACGGCAATGTGGGGATGGTGGTGTTCGTCCTGTGGTGCAGGCTGGTAAAGAACTTCTGTTTTCTTCAGGTTGACTTCTAGCCCAAACAGTTCTGCAGCTGTTGCAAAGCAGGATGTTAGGCGCTGCAGAGCTGCTTCTGTGTGGGCAACAAGGGCAGCATCATCGGCGAAGAGCAGCTCACGGACTAGATAGTTTAGAGTCTTAGTGTGAGCTCTCAGCCGGCTTAAGTTAAACAAGCTACCATCAGTACGGTAGCGTATATAGATGCCGTCGTCTTCTTCAAGCTCTGCCATAGCCCTTTGGAGCATCGTGCTAAAGAAGATTGTAAATAAAGTTGGTGCAAGAACACAACCTTGCTTCACTCCATTAGTTATTAGAAAGGGCTCTGAAAGAGCATCGCCATATCTGACTTGACCACGCTGTCCCTCGTGTAGCAAGATAATCATTTTAAGGAATTTGGGGGGGACATCCTAGTCTTTCCAGGATCTGCCACAGACCTTTTCTACTTATAGTGTCAAAGGCTTTGGTGAGGTCCACAAATGTTACATAGAGACCCTTGTTCTGCTCCCTACATTTTTCTTGCAGTTGCCTAAGGGCAAATACCATGTCTGTAGTACTCCTATTGGCTCTGAAGCCACATTGGCTTTCAGGGAGAAGTTCTTCTGCAATAGCAGGAACTAATCTGTTCAGGAGTATCCTTGCAAGGATTTTTCCAGCAATAGAGAGCAGTGTTATGCCTCGATAGTTTGAGCAATCGGATTTTGCTCATTTTTTCTTGTACAGGGTGATGATGACTGCATCTCGGAGGTCTGATGGCAGTTCCCCTTTTTCCCAGCAATTCACAAGGAATTCGTGGAATTTTTCGTGGAGTGCATGACCTCCATGTTTCCAAACTTCAGGTGGGATTCCATCAATCCCAGCTGCCTTGCCGTTTTTCATCTGCTGTATGGCCTTAAGGGTCTCTTCCAAAGTGGGAGCTATGTCCAATTCATTTTTCATTGGTTTTTGTATCATATGTTGGATAGCTGAGGCTTGGACTACTCGGTTGGCGCTAAAGAGACTTTGAAAATGTTCAGCCCAACGATTTAGGATGGAGGCTTTATCAGTAATTAATGTTTGACCATCTGTACTGTATAAGGAGCTTTGGACCTGATAAGTAGGTCCAAACACTGCTTTAAGAGCTTCATAAAATCCTCTATGATCACCCAGATCTGCACCGTGTTGTGTCTTTTCTGCTATATTGATCCACCACTTATTCTGCATGTCTCGGAGTTTTTGTTGTAGTTTGCTACATGTGAGGCGGAAAGCTGCTTTTCTTACATGACAGGTTGGCTGGGCGAGGTATGCCTGGTGAGCAGCTCTCTTCCTTGCCAACAGCTCCTGGATCTCTTGGTTGTTTTCATCAAACCAGTCTTGATTTTTCTTGTGGGAGAACCCGAGGGATTCTTCTGCAGACTGGAGGATACTGTTTTTGATATGTTGCCAAAGCACTGTAGGAGAAGGATCTGTAGGATGGTCTTCAAGTTTCGTTTGTAGATTTGCCTGGAAGTTGTCTCTCATGGTAGTTTGTTGAAGATTGTTGACTTGGAGTCTCTTCTTTAGGATGCCACCCCTCTTAGGTTTGAACTTAAGATGAAGATTTAGTTTACATCTGACGAGGCGATGATCTGTTTGGCATTCTGCACTGGGCATCACTCGGGTATGACGGACATCACGAATGTCTCTCTGACGGACTAGAACGTAGTCAATGAGGTGCCAATGTTTGGATCGGGGATGCATCCAGGTTGTCTTCAAGCTATCTTTCTGCTGAAAGATTGTGTTTGTAATAGTCAGCTGTTGTTCTGCACAGAACTCTAGCAGGAGGCGTCCGTTATCATTGCAATTTCCAACACCATGCTTGCCTAAGACACCTTTCCAGGCTTCGGAGTTCTTTCCTACTCTGGCATTGAAGTCACCAAAGATAATAATTTTATCTTCTACAGGGCCTTTTGTATGAGTTGGTGTAGGTCTGTGTAGAATTTGTCTTTCTCTACAGGGTCGGCTTGCATAGTTGGGGCATATATACTAAAGAGAACAACATGTGGGAGGCGTAAGGAAATAGTGCGATCAGAGTGTCCTGTTGGCAAGGTTTCGAGTTTGGAGGCAATGGAGTTTTTAATCATAAAGCCTACTCCTGAAAGATGTTTTTCGGTTTTGGGTTTGCCAGACCAGTAAAGTGTGTAGCCAGCGCCATGTTCTTTAAGGCTGCCTTCCTCATGGAAGCGAACTTCACTAAGAGCAGCGATGTCAATATTAAGCCGTGATAGTTCAAGGGCTATTAGAGCAGAACGACGCTCAGGCCGTCCACTATCTTCAGAGTCTTGCATGGTTCTGATGTTCCAACATGCAAGTGTCAGTTTATTTACACCTTTGGAGGCCGGTGTGTGCCTTTGTTTCTTTGCCTTGGTTTGACCGCATCAGAAGATTCCCGTTGGCCGCGGCTAGCCAACCAGGTAGTTGGGGATGAGCTTTCGTTAGGCCACCTTTTCTAGGCCCCTCTCCATATGGAGCAAGCAGTGCTCTCCTTAAAAAAGGCTGCTTGATCATTCAGGATGCTGCCGAACAAGACTGTCATCTCCCGGGTCAGCCTCGAGCGACCAATGTCCTGAACCGCCTGCATGCAGGGTTGGGGCTGCGGCTTCCAGTGCATCTTTACACCTGCCGGTTTCGTCCCTCGCCAGTCGCTACAGGGCTTTTTTGGAATTGGATTTGTCCTTCGAGCCTGTGCAATGGATTTTTCTGGTGGAGCGCAGCGTGCACAGAACTGGCCTCACCCTTTAAACCAGAGATTCATCTGCCGTGGCCTTGCAAGCATGGACGTGGCAGCGAGGTCCTCGGGCCATAGGTTTGATTAGAGTTTCCTTCTCTTAGATGGTTGACCTTACAGGGTTGGACGAGCACCATCTGCCCGGGATTAGAGTTTTCCTTCTCCTAGGACGGTTGCCAAAAGGCTAGAGAGCCCATCCTGCCCTTTGACGCTCTTTGTCAGACCCTTCGGTTTTGACCTGTATGGCATGGGAGACCCCACCAGTGGCTATTATGCCACCGCCAGCATAGCTCAAAACATCATTAGGGTACGCAAGCCTCTCTCCCACGACAAGGGGGCGTCAATGGAGAGGTAGAATAGTAGAATAAGAGCACTATAATTAGGTACTATGAATGTTTTCCTTTAAAATAAGAACAAGCTTCTCTACAAGCTCTTTTCTGAAATTGGACTACAGTGAAGAAGAGGCAAAATATAGCCTCTCTAGCAGCAATCAACTATTGTAGGGCTCATCTACACAAGCCAGGATACGCTGTCTCCCTGCTGGTGTATCCTGTCTGCAGATCAAGCCCATTGCCCCCTTTTCCTCCGTGGAATGGGAGGAAGTCCAGATGGACACACAGTTCCATCTCTGCAGCCACCACCACAGTCTCCCTCACTGTCCCAGAAGGCAGGAAGTGAGTCCGTGACATGTAACCAAGGCCCCCTGTATATGGCCAGCCTTAGTGACATGCTGTGGGATTCCTTCCTGCTGCAAAAGAGCAAGGGAGACCAGCAGCTGCAATGAGGGCCAACCTCCTGGGATAGGCTCCTGCGGTCTCACAAGGCCTGATCCATTCCTTCCCAGCAGGAACAGATTAAACTTTTTTATTTTACAACACTTTATCGGGCCCTACCCTGCCTTTCCCCCATCTTAACCCCATCTTTGCCTCAGGGGTCATGAGGACCGCCTGGGGGCAGAATTGGGAAAATACCCTGCGTTGTCAGGACTACAGGGCTCTAAGATGGAGGCAAGTTGGGGTATATTACCCATCTAGACAAGCCCCTAGATCTGTATCAGCAGTTCACATTTGCCCTCAAAGCCTTTGACAATTTAGAATGGCCATACTTATTTGTGTGGCTAGGGTGCATTAACATAGGAGACACTTCTGTGTCCACAATTTGTAGGAAATAATTTTTCACAGTGAAAAATTTTATGAAGCAAAGGACAAAAAAAAAAACCCACCATCCTTATTTATAGAGTCATCTTGGTAATAGCATCTGGAAATTCACAGAGAGGTGATTGCCACTGTCCTCTCCATTTTCATGAGATTAATGGACAGTATCCAGACCATTTCCATGGAAAGGGTACATATTTACAATAAGCCATTTGGGACTGCTACAAACTTTTTCTTTCTTTTTTTTTTAATTTTTCTTTTTGGGGGTTTGTTTCCCTCCCCCCCCCCCCATAGCTAACCAGTTTTGTGTCTTTGGGTGTTAAAAAATTATTCTACTTTGCTGCTTTACCAAAAAGTGGGGTAGGGGGATCCAAAATGAATTTGTGTGCAATCCAGACTTCTTTAATGGCTGGCAAAGATAAGAGGAATTACCATGAAACCAATTAACTCCTTCTTTGGATCAGTATTCTTCAAAAAAAAGTCTGCTTTCTGCATAAGAAATGCATTGCTTTTGTTGATAACAGTTCTCTCCATCCTTGAGATGAAATGCACCTCTTACAAGCACCTTCAGTCTCAAGGGAACACTTTTTGAATTGCTTAAATATTAGAATAAAATAGGGGTGCCTTTTTTTTTTACAGTATTTTTTTCCAAAAAGATGAAACACAAGTGACTCTCATAAGCCTGTATTTTAATCCTATTTCTTTATGAATAATATTGAAAACATAAAATTATTTCCACAACTAGGTACTAAAACAAGAAAATAACACGATGCACCAGTCTATGTCAGCATCGTTTCCTACATTCTGTTGTTCTGTTGTTTCCCCAGGTTAGTGGACTCCCAAGTTCTGTACTGGGACTCCCCAGGTTAGTGGACTCCCAAGTTCTGTAACTCAGACTGTATCAGTTCTGAGTTATGCAGGCTGTGCCATTTCAACAGAAATGGTCTTTTTGTTTATTAAAAATTAAGATTTCCATTTTACACTGGGTTGCTTATTGGAGGGTGGGGTTTGGGGGGGGGACAGAAACAAAACTGTAGCATATGAGTTTTGCTTGCCATTGGAGTCTCCTTCTTTGGAGATCTTCAACCATGGATGAATGAGCATCTTTCAGGAGTGCTGCATTTGAGTGTTCCTACATGGCAGCGGGTTGGATTAGATGGGCTTTGTGATTCGTTTGATACACGAGCAGTGGGTGATAATACAGTTGCCCCTCCACATTCGTGAACTTAACATTCGCGGTTTTGAATATTCACGGGTTTTGGGAGGCCCCGTTAAGGCTTTGGGTGGGAGGGAGGAGGGCCGGGGAGGTCTCCATGAGATGCTCCAGAGGCCCCATGAAGGCCCTGGGTGGGAGGGGGAAGGCCAGGGAGGCCCCATGAAGGCCCTGGGCGGGAGGGGGGAGGGCCGGGGAGGTCTCCATGAGACGCTCCGGAGGCCCCATTAAGGCCCTGGGCAGGAGGGGGGAAGGCCGGGGAGGTCTCCATGGGGCGTCCGGAGAAGCTCCGGAGGCCCCATGAAGGCCCTGGGCGGGGGGGGTGGGTGGGCAGGGGAGGTCTCCATGAGATGCTCCGGAGGCCCCATGAAGGCCCTGGGTGGGAGGGGGGGCCGGGGAGGTCTCCATGGGGCATCCGGAGATTCTCCGGAGGCCCCATGAAGGCCCTGGGCGGGAGGGGGGAGGGCCGGGGAGGTCACCATGGGGCCTCTGGAGACGCTCCAGAGGCCCCATGAAGGCCCTGGGCGGGAGCCAGGAGAACTGGGGAGACATCCACAGGGCCTCGGGAGGGTCTCCGGAGGCCCCGTGAAGGCCTTGGGAGGGAGGGGGAGGTGGGGGAAAGCGACTATAGGGCCTCCGGAGGCCCCGTGGTTGATTTGGCAAGGGAGGGGGAGGGCAGTTGTTATTCGTGGAATTTTCACATTCGTGGGGGTCTGGGGAACCGAACCCCCGCGAATGTGAAGGGACAACTGTAGATTTGCTGTTTGGCATACAAGATACTGAACTGTGGCTGTGGAAAGTTTTGAAGACCAGTGGAACACCCAGTGGATTTAGTAGGGTACAATTATCAATGCTGATGGGTGGACCAAGAGTAAAAACTCTCATCAAAATGCTAAAGAACAGAATATTACATAGAAAGGGTGCTGTAGTGGGGCCAGGCCTCATAGGATTAAAGTGCCAGGAGTTTTTGATTACCAGTTTTAGCAACATCATCTGCTGCAACTACTCCTCAGGTTTCTCTGTGCCCTCAGAACTGAGTAGAAATCTTTAGCATGGGTGTGAGGTGGATTTTCACAGCAACAGTAGACGGTTGTGATACACATATAGAAGAGAGAGAGAGAGAGAGAGAGAGACATCTGGATCAACAGATGCCTGTGTTTTCAGTCTATTTGTAGGGCACAGCTAGGGGCGCTGTTGTAGAGAACATCTGCACTTCATAGTTTACCACAGCCTTCTGAATTGAAAGTATCCTCAAGTGAAGTAGAGAAGCAGTGAGAAGTAAAATCTGAAAAATTGTCATTGAATTGGAAGATGTGAGTAACAGCCCAATCTTAACTTTTAAAGTCATGCTTCACCAACTCACATAATCACATAGAGAATAATGTACAACTCCTCACACTTAATAAAATACAATGTTGCTTTGGTGTCACAGGCACACACAGTATAACTGTATTAATATTTAGGACTAGAAGGCCACAGACTAAATTACAGCAGCCTTTTCCTCTGATCACTCATTTTGTCTAGTGAAGCATTAGGAGCACTTATATTGAGATCTTTTATTATTGAGAAGTGATGGTTCGTATTAGAAATCTAAATAACAAATCTGCTCATAAATCTTCATAACTCAAATTGCTTACTTCCCTGCAATGAAACTCAAATATGGCTCTAAACAACCAATCTATTTTCTTGCCATTCCTAATGCTGGGATAGATCCCAGTAGAGAATGAAACCACTGAATGCACAATGGAAACTATGGTCATGATAGTTAGGATGAGCCCCAAATATCAAGCATGCCATAGTGGTATCATATGCATCATTATGAAACAATGCCAAAAATAACTGGGCCATGGTAAGGGGCAGTCAAACAGTGGTAGTCAGATTCAACAACCCAAGTAGCACATTTTCAAATCAACTGTCACAAGTATGATTCTCTATCATTTTAATTTCATGAATTGCTGAATTTAGCAACTTTTACATTAAAAAAAAAAAAACAGAGCCAACAGGCTAAATGATACTCCAGTCCTTTCACGCCCGTAAGTTTCAAAAATGAAATTTCCTGTCACAGATGGTGCCTCTTAGCCTTCTGCTGGGAATTTTAGTTGTAAGGTGATGACATCTGTTATGATGTGAGGGATGCATGTTATCTTAGAATCAAGGCAATTAGTTCAGCTAATCCTCTGCCAGTTTGGAGTGATTTTCCACAGCACATTTAGCAATGTAATCTGTACGCATTATTCTACAGACTCCACTTTTTACCACTGGAGACGGCACCATATCTTTATAGACCAGACAGATGATTTTGCTTTAACTTTTCAACCTTCTTTTCTTTGGGGTTGTTTAAACAAAAACAACAACAAAAATTCCAGAAAGAATGCAGGCAGAATACCTCTAGCCAGGATTCGCCATATTCAGAAAGAGTGGGGCTGGAAACTCCAAGTAGTTCGTGATTACAGCTTTTGCTGTTTCTCATTATCTTTTTTAAAAATTGTGCAAAAATGTGCATAACAGGCCATCTGAATAATCAATTAGAAAAGGGGCACATAGAAGAGCTGAAACCTGATTGGTTGGACCTCAGCGGGGCAGGCTTGCAAGGGAGGAAGCAGCCGGAGTTGCCATTGTGGTTGTTTTTGCTGGCTGAACAATCCTGTGCCCGATTGTTCATTCAAGCCTCAGAGCAAAAGCAAGAAGTGTTTTTAAAGCGAAAAATAGCTCTTCCGCATCTGTTATTATTTTTTTAAAACGGGAGGATAATGGAGGGAGATTTTCAGGAGGCAACTCACTCACAGCCACCACCTTTTTGGGGGGACATGCTCTGTGTAAACTCCAAACTCTACCAAGTTTCCATGCCAGCAATTTTGCGAATTTGTCGTGGGCACAAATGAACACTGTCAAGATAAGGAAAATAATAATTTTCCACAATTATTTCTCCCATCTAGGTGAGCCCTTGGTGTCTTTCTACTGTATTTCCTCAGTTGTAAACTCATCCTCACCTGTTCCACCCCTGCTCCGGGCAACAGATTCCTTATGCCCATAGTCTCCATTATCCTCATGCTGTTTGCATTTTTCTTTCATTAATTTTCTGTTTCAGTTGAGCATTTTAATACTTTTATCAGTTTATCAGAAACAGTTGGGAACAATCAACTGAATGAGTTCAGAACCCATTCTGTGGAACATTTTCCCTAAGGGAGTTTGCCAAGCCAAAATAAATAAATAAATAAATGAAAATGAATGAAAAAAGAACACTTGATTCCTTCAGGCATCTGGTCAAAACTATTTAGGCTATTTAGGCAGAAATAATGCAGTTTGACACCGCTTTAACTGCCATGGCTATGGAATTCTGGGATCAGTAGTTTTGTTAAATATATTTTTATTCACACAACGAAATGACATTACACATACATTATTATCTGAAAGCTCCAATATATACATATTATGCTTCAATTGTCTTTCCATTTCCACACCAATAAAACATAAAAAAACCTGACTTCCTTTGTAAAAATAATCTAAAGTTTTTGTTCTACTTATATGATCTTTCTTCCGTCTCCTCTCTACTCCTTTAAAACAACCCTCCTATCCTGTAAAATTTCTTATAAGATGATTTTTGCTAATTTCATCTCATCCCTCTTCTCTTTCCTTTCTCTTTCTTTTCATTCTTTATTACTTATTCTTCTCTCTACCTGATTCTTCCCCCTAAATCTTAGTTCGCCTCCTGAAAAGCATTCCCACTTGTTATTTCCTACTTCATATCACAATGGCCCTATCTATACTCCACCTTAGTCTGCAATAATTGGTTACAGGTAGCCATTCTGCTTCCGTTTTTTCTACCTTATCTTGATTTATAATTCGAGTTAATTTATCATTGTCTCTCATTATTAGTATTTTGTTTAACCAATTTTCTATTGATGGTTCTTCTTTACTTTTCCATTGTGCAGCAAGAACCATACGGGCAGCCGTGCATAAATACAGTATTATTCTCCAGTATTTTCTCTCCACTTTTTGTGTTAGAATTGAGGTGATATTAAGGAGGTAAACATTTGGGTTTAACTCAAATTCTATATTGAATATCTTCTGAATTATCTTATGTACTTTTGACCAGAATTTTTGAATGATAGGGCATGTCCACCACATGTGTTTAAGTGTTCCTATTTCTTTCTGGCATTTCCAACAACTTTTCTCTTTTATCAGTAGTTTTGTGAGATACTTAGCCTTCTCTGTCATAGAGTTCTGATGCCACAACAATCTACAAATCCCAGGATTCCACAGGATGGAACCATGATAGTGTTGGAAAATATAGTTTGCAGTCCAATAAGTGGAAATGGTTTTTCTATTGAAGGGTTAACTGAGAAGGCATATGAGATGAGCTGATGTAACTTCCTGAAGTTTTGCTATTGGGCAATCTGGGATGAAGGGGAGTGTCTGAGTGTTCTTCTTTGTTCCAGAAGCCATGATCTTTAACAATCTTCATGGACCTTTGAAGTCAGAGGACCCCGAAAGTGGTGTCCTGAATATAGTTTTGCAACAATGTAATTTTAAAGTATTTTAAGCTAGTTTCAGTCTGTTTTGATGGTGTTTTTGTTTCCTGCCACGAATGAGCTCTCTAAACTGTGAGTAATGAAGCTTTTGTACTTTTTAAACTGACTTTGAGTCTTTAGTGGTTATTTTGCTAGTTAAACAACTTGGGAAAAGAAAAAGGGTGTTTGGTTATTAGCTAAGCAGTGTTTTACATGTATGCTAACATTTTGACGCTAGATGCTGCTGCGTTAACTCTAAACTCTGCTAAAGTTGGCTGTATTTTCCACTAACGTGTGAAGTACAGCGTGGATGTTTAAACAGGGACAACATACCCTGATATTTTAAACAGTGTATTTTTACACGTTCCAATAGATAGTTAAAGCAGTGTCAAACTGCATTATTTCTGCAGTGTGTCAGCAGCCTTCATGCATCTCTCTAGCAGAGTATCTGATGCACTAGACAGAAGTTAGACCAGCTCACCAGCCCACCATCCCCTCAGACTTTATCTAGCAGAGAAAAATGTCATAGTCTTCTTCTTAATGTATATAAAAATAGTTTTACTCACAAAATACTTGTGCATAATCAGCACAGGTTCATCTTCTTGAGGAAGATAAGAAAAAATGAGTTCTACAGTGTCTCAGAAAGTTAGAGCATCTCATATAAAGAGGCTCTTGTCCACACATGCTGGATGGAGGGCAGTCAGTCAGGAAGAGATTGAGCAAGCATATGCAACCACAGAGAAGAAAAGGAATGCCTACATCACCCATGAAGAGAGTGGTTGTGAACAAACAAGCAAACAAACAGGAAGTTAACATAAACATGCTTGGTGCCTAAACTCCTAGAGAGACATTCAGATCTAATTACCAGTGAGAAGCCCTGGTGGTGCAGAGGTTAAATGCCAGTACTTGAAGCCACAATGTTGTGAGTTCGATACCAGAGGGCTTCAAGGTTGACTCAGCCTTCTGCAGTAAAATGAGTACCCAACTTGTTGGGGACAATTAGCTAAAAACATTGTAAATCGATGAGGGAGTGCTTTGGCACTAATAAACAGTATATGAAAATCAATGCTATTGCTATTTAGGCATGCAAAGGGTGCTAACTCCAACAAAAACATGGCTCATTAAGAACTTTTATTAATCAGGGTTTTTTTTTTTTTTTTTTTTTTTTACATTTGAAGAGCTATCCTAACTTATCTAGTGATGTTCGCCACAGATTGGTTAGAAAAGATCCACTGGTAAAGGATCTGCTATGCTGTTCCACCACATGGAAGTCCCAGCTACACCCATGAAAAGCTGGTCAGGAAGAAAGCTACTATAGCTGCTATTCTTGGTGCTACAATAGATAAAGCCTCAAAACCTGACACAAAGGATCAGCTTTGAATCCACTGGATCAAGAGCTGCTCTGTTCTCCTGTGAGGACCCTGGTCCAGACCCCATAGTTATACCAGCTTAGAGCTGGTAGGGAAAACATCTCCCCTTTGCTTTTATGGGGATGTTAAAGGGAAAATACCCACTGAGATGAAAACCTTAGCAAAACCACCTCCTTCCATACTCTAAGCCAGCAGGACTTAGGATCTAGCAGCAGATCTGCCACTCCATTCTTCCCTGACCCCACACAGAATTGCTCTGCCCATTATTTCCATACTGTCCCTCCCGTGATTGATTTTGTTGCAATACTGGCAGTTTGATTTATGAGTCTTCCCAAAGCCATAGCATAGCCAATGATTAGGGATTCTAGCATTTAGATTCCAGCTACATAGGAGGACCCACAATTTGGGCACCACTAATTTATATGCTGTAGCAAGCACGGCCCCTCTCACTATTGTTTTAGAGCCTTTCTCAACATCAGGGCTAAAGGTTCACAGTTGCTCAGTAGTGTAGAAACATTTATTTTGCATTGTGTGTGTGTGTGTGTGTGTGTGCACATGCCTTCAAGTCACCTGTCAATTTATGGTGACACCCCCCCCCATGAATTTCATAGGGTTTTCTCAGGCAAGGAATATTCAGAAGGGGTTTTGCCAGTTTCTTCCTCCAAAATATAGCCTACAGCACCAGCAAAATGGTTTTACTTTAGCCTGGCAGTTCAAGGCTGAGAATAGACTGGTAGCTGGAAAGGGAAGGGGGCACTAAGTTTGCATTTAGTCACCTGCTTGTACTGTTCTCGCAGCTATTAGGATAGGAGATAGGTCATGCTGGTGCTGTTTAATTTCTTTTGTTCACTTCTGCACTATATAGACCTCAGGATTTCATCTTCTAGTGACCTCACTCAGAGGTGGGGTTGCACCCCAGCCCAAGAAACCCATTAGATAGCCACAGGAATGTTGAGAATTGGCCATGGGATGGTCTGTGTAGAATTAGTTACTTAGGATCCCAATTCTACCACTTGCTTTGCAGGGATGCTGGACCCCATCAACTAAGGGACTGTTAAGCTTTCTTTGCTACAGACCTTCTGAAATGACCACCAATAAATCTTCTCTCATAGCAATGTTGTATTGTCAAAATCTGGAGGAGATCTGGAGTTGCAACCAGTACCAGCTCAGATCACAAGATTAATTTTAATTAATTATTTTTAATTAGGTATTTATTAGGTATTTCAGCCACAAAGGCTATCAGAGTGGCTTACCATTTGTTTTAAGCAATAGCTGTTTATGCATCTACACTGTATTAAGAAGTTTCCAATGTGTGTTAGCTAATTACACTTTGAATTTATTATATGGTTTATTACATGTGTGTGTGTGTGAAAGAATATGTGTGTGAATATGAATATAAGCATGTTCCTAGAAAACCCTATAGGAAGAGTAACCCAAAAAAGAGGATATTAACAGCTTCTCTCGCTATACAAGTTTTGTAGTTTTGTACCTGCCAGAACCTTTCCCTTTAATGAAAAGTTTGGGGGCTCACATTGCTGCCTTGTACCTTGAAATGAGATGGTCTCCCCCAAGGAAGCCAGAGAGGATTGGTACATTCTCCCCCCTGCCCTTTTGTAGTCAAGGGAAGTGATTGCAGGCTCTTTACTTGCCTGCTTGAGCAACAGCTGCAAATTATTACCGGTAAATCACAGATGTTGATTCCAGCAGCACAAATTAGGGAAAAGTAGATTGATTTCAGTGGAATGATACTATTGTTTAATGGGTGTAAATGACAGGAGAGTTAAAGCTAACATGAAAATGGGGGATTGGGTCAATGTGTTAAAAACTGGACTATATACACTGCTGTCCTTTCTATTATCTTTGCCATGAAGCCTGTTGGCTATGTCCTTGGGATTTTCTGTTTCACAGTTCCATTGTTTTTCAGTCATCCGAGGCTCACAAGAGACAGAAAATATATTCATAAAGCAGAACAAAAAAGAATAACAAAGGCATTTTTGTTTTTGTTTTATTTTTGGTTTTTGTGTTTTTTTGTGTGTTTTGTTTTTGTTTTCATTTTTTTTTATTTTGGTTTTTGCAGTATAGTGATTATTGCTTCCTCCAGTGCATAACTGAGTGCAAACAATTGACACAGCAACTGTTCAGGAGAAGGATATGGCTAGATTAAGCCTACAGTATTCCTAAATTTGGGAGAGGAGGGTTAAGCACAAACCTTTCATGGTAATGAAAAATAAAATGTAGATATTTCAATTTGTGATACTCAGCAGTAAAAGTAATATTCTATCATGTATGATGGGAAGCTTGGGGAAAATAGGGTTTAAAAATGTATATGGAGTATTGATAAGGAGTTACAAGCAACTATTCAACTGGAAATGGATTTTTCTAAAAATAAACACAACTGCCAACTTGACAATGTTTTCCAGATAAGCCATGAAGCTAGTATACACTGGAAGATGTGATTGGTAAATTTAATTGGCATTCCAATGATTCCAGGTCATTTCAACCACACTCAGAACCAAGAATGGATCAGTCATTTTCAATTTGCTTATCCAATCTGTAGTCTAAGGAGATTTTCACACTACACTGTTATAGAGTTACTATCCCACTTTATTTGCTATGGCTGCCTCCTGTGGAATCCTGGGATTTGCAGTTTAGGGAGGGGCATTTACGACTCTCAGTCAGAGAGCTCTTAGGCCTCACTAAACTACAAACCCCAGAATTTCACAGGAGGAAGCCAGAGCAGTTAAACTGGAATAGTAACACTATAAAAGTGTAGTGTGAAAATCAACTTTGTCTAGTAGGCAAAGCCTAGAACCCATATTAAATAAATTCCTGTCTTTTACTTCCTGCTTCACTCAAATAGATTTGCCGATCACGTTTTCTTCTTTCCAAAGGCAAGCTGTGCTGCTAACCAGGAAACATAGGGATATAATAAATGTGGAAATCAATGTATGTTTCATGTAGAGAATTTTTTTCTAAGGACATTTTCGGACAGGCTAATTGTAGTGCTAGCAGCCTCGCCACAGTCAAATGTCCCTGCGGTACCGCAACAGTACCGGCAGGGATGGGCGTCATCCGAAAGGGACGCCCTGCAGCGCTGCAGCCTCGCAATGTCCTTAGAGAAGAAGTGTTGTTTAGAAGAAATAAACATTTTGAGGTTTATGAGATATGAGGCTTGTAGGTGAGGAACACAGAATTATTTGAATGTTGAGAGCTCTAACACTACACTAGAGAATAAGGACACTGGATTGATCCCCTACATATCTTCCAGACAACTACAGCTACCATTTTGGGCTACAATCCCCCATGTGGAGTATGTTATTCCCTTGAACGTTTCTTTCAAGCCGCCATAATTATGTTTTGATTCTCACTTTGAAACAGGTTTACTTAGAATCAAGGCTTCTTTATTTTTCTGAAACAAAATTTCTAGTATTGACTGCTGTCTGAGGACTGCAACCTTGGCTTCTCATGTCAAGAGGAACTTTCATTGTATTCGAGAATGCAGCCTCCTTGTGTGTGTCTCTCTCTCTGGCTTTTCTTCGCAAACGAAGATTCAGGAAGGACTCATCCTGCGCTTTCTGCAATCGTGCTGATGTCTAAAAAGGCCAATCCAAGATAAACAACTCCGGTTGCAGAAACCACAGCAGAAGGTCTCCTTGGGTGATATTTCCGGATTCTTTCTGCATTGTCATTTCTCTTCAAGTCTTGTTTGGCGCGAGTTCTCAAATAAGGCTGCAACATTGTAGATAGTGCATCTCCATGCCTCCCGATGTGAGGCCAGGGCGGACCATTGTTAATGATCAATTTGGCTGAGCCTGGGATGTTGTTTCAGGGAGTCCTTGTATCACTTTTTTGGAGCGCCCCTCTTACTCTGATCCATGGCGAGTTCACCGTAGAGTACTGTTTTTGAGAGGCGATGGTCCTCCATCCTAGAAACGTGCCCTGCCCAGCTGTGTTCTCAATATCATGGCCTCAATGCTGGTGATCCCTGCTTGCTCAAGGACAGCAACATTCGTCACATAGTCAGTCCAGTGTATATTTAGGATTGTGTGTATACAGTGCTGATGAAAGCATTCAAGGAGTCATAAGTGGTGGTGATAGGTGACCCATGTTTCAGACCTGTAAAGGAGAATAGACAGTACAATGGTGCTATACACACTGATTTTTGTGCTTCGCCTCAGGTGTTTATTACTCCAGACTCTTTTGTAAAGTCTTCCAAATGCGCTATATGCCTTTGCTAATCTGTGATCGATCTTTTTGTTAATCTTGGCATCTGAGGAGATGATGCTTCCCAGGGAGGTGAATTGCTTGTGCTTATAATGCCTGCAAGCAAGTCATAGAATTGTAATTATCATACACAAGGGTAAACTCTCTTGAGAAGCAGTCGCAGGTCCATTAATAATCTGTTCCACACAGGGTTCGGTCCAGGATTTTGTGTTAAGCCATTCTCAAAGGTGGCTTTGCTCAAATTTGATTTTACTGTGCCAAATAAAATATGCAGGCAATGCAGGGGCAAGACAACACTAAACAATGATCACCACAGATAGGTCCACATTGTTTTCTTCTAGGAGGAAAATGACTGTCTTTCTGGTATCAGCTATACCACAGTCACTTAGCATCCCTTCTAGCATATTCCATTTTCCAGCAAATATTATAAACCTTGGATCCAAGGTGCACTGTGAACAAAAGTAGTATAGTGTCCTGGCAGTGACAGAAACCTTGAGTTTCAACATACACTGTGAAATCTAGGATGCTTTACCTTTCTTCCTTGGAAAGGATGAAGTTTCTAATTTAAACCCGGCTCAGTGATCTGTGCCATACTTTCTGAAAAGTGAAGGAGCTCCACAATTTATTTGCTCATGCCCCGAAGTTTCATAATGACAATAATACTGAACACTTTAGGCACTGAACAAGCTGTTGAGCCTTGGCCTGAATTTACACACTTCCACAAAACAAATCTGGCCTTCCATAGCAACTATATCGCTTCATATTAAATGCCTCTTCATAGATAGTAATGTCACTCAAAAGGTTAACAAAGACTATGACTCTATTTGTGTTTTTATTGCTTTTTTAATAACCAATTTATTTACACCAAATGCTAACCTGACTTTCAAAACCAGTGCTAACAATATCAGCACCACAACAAAGTGTTTATAAAAGAGCCCACATGGGACAAAAATCATGGGGGCTGTTTACATGTTGAAAATATCATGAGATGAACTCGTGATGAACCCTGGTTGTTCACACATTCATCATGATGATCTCAAGCTATTCAGAAGGGAGGGGCACCATATATCCTCCAAGGAGCGTGACTTTCCGTCCCTCAGTTTGTCCTGTGTTTTTAAAAAAGTCTCGGGAGGTTGCAGAAAATTGGATATGTGAACAGGTTGGGACAAAATATCTCGGGAGTAGGTGATGGCCGGAAATTGAGGTGGGCAGGGGCAGGCACAGAGTTCCCCTCCCCTCACCGGCTGAAAGCAAAGCCTTCCCTCCCGGCTGCATGGAGGTTTTTGTGTGTGTGCCGTCTGTCGCCCTGTTCAATGGATTTTTACATTCCCAGCCGCTCAGCTCCAAGAAAACCTGTCCATTTCCCCTACCCGGCTGAAAGCAAGCATGGAGGTTTGTGTGTGTGTGTGCCATAAGTGCCAACCCCTCAGCTCCAATAAAGCCTGTCCATTTCTCCTCCCCTCACTGGCTGCAAGAAAGCCTGTCCATTTTCCCTCGCCTCACCAGCTGAAAGCAAGCACAGAAGTTTCTGTGTCTGTGCCGTAAGTGCCAACTCCTCAGCTCCAATAAAGCCTGTCCATTTCCCCTTCCTTCACCAGCTGAAAACAAGCACAGAGATTTGTGTGTGTTTGTGCTGTAAGTGCCAATCCCTCAGCTCCAAGAAAGCCTGTGTGTTTCCCCTCCCCGGCTGCAAGAAAGCACAGAGGTTTGTGTGTGTGCGTGCCTTCAAGCTGCCTATCAATTTATTGCAACCTCATGAATTTCATCTGGTTTTGTTAGGTGGCATTGCAGTTCCTTCCTCTGAAGTATAGCCTCCTGGTAATCAAGAGTGATTCTTGTGGGTTCTTAAAGACAAACAAGTTTTATTTGGCATTAACCTCTGTGGATTAATGGAGCTGGAGATCCTAAGACAAGCCCATCAGGGTATTTTTTTTTAAAGGAATTGTGCAGAGGGGGTTGCCTTCGCCTTCCTTCTCTGACCAATGCAGAAGCTTGAGTGGCAGCTAATAGCATCGCTCATGGCGGGAAACTCGACAAGAAATAGAGCACCAAGGTTGTGAAAAAATGAGTAATTGCATCCTTGACTGAAAACTAAAAAAATAATAATCCTGTAACCTTTTCCGATGTAAACAAACAAACAAAAAAAAACCACGGGGTACTTTGTCTCAGGATCTTGCTTTTGTCACAGAAAAGGTTGTTGTGTAAACAACAATCCCAGGATATTTTTCATCCAGGGACAAATCATGTAAACAATAAGAGACGAACTCAGGATGAGGATATCTCGCTTCTCCCCAGGATAAAAACTGTTGTGTAACTGAGCCCATGATGTGGAGTTGAACTGCATCTGGAAAAGAAGAGGTCATAAACCTCTGGGATATATTTGTAGGTTCGGTCACATTGATAGTCTAAAATGAAAATTCTGCAAAATTGAAACTTATAAATTATACCCTATAGGCTGATTTTCAGAAAGACATTAAACCTGCTAAATGCAATTTCTAACAAATGTCCTAGTTAATGTTCTGGAATCTGTTCTCATATCTGTTCATATAGTACTTATCAGTTTTCTCAGGAAGTGTTGAGAATTTTTCTCTGTTGTCTCCTGGCTCATAGTGTTGTATTAATGGTGCTATAAGTGTGCACACTATTATATTGCTTCATGCATGGTAGGTTGGCTTCATCTGCCCAACAGTCATTTACAGCACCATTCACGGTAGACAGCAATGTGGAAATCCAAACAAATGCCCTGTTCTCCAAAAGTCCACTCATAACCAAGAGAAGGTAATAGATCTGGATATGGACAAAAGTAGTAGCTGGCAGGAGGCAGCAGGGGTAAGAGGATATTAAAACAGCTATCATTGCTGGCACACAATAATACAGGCATCCTCCTGGATGGCCTGTAGAAGGCCATCATGCACCAACTATCAGAAACTAGCCAGTGGTAATCCTCCTTGCACCTCACCCAACATGGCCATGTTGGGGAAAAAGGAAATAGGTGAATCTGAGGAGATTATCAGACAAGCTTCTAAAAATGGTTTTGTCCCACTGTATTTTAAAGTGTAAGTATCCTGGCATAATAAAACTTCTTATCAAATGCTGCTGTAATCACAAAAAAGAGCTGCCCCAGAATTTTGACAACACAGCTGCTCATGCTGTTTCCTTCCATGTTTTCGCATGGATGAGACTTTGGCACTTCTGTCCATGGGCTGCTGCTCCTGCTATCTTTTCAGCACCAGATGGATATCTTTTACTCATCCCAGGCTTTTAAAATATTTTCAGTTTAATGCATTTTTACTTACAGCTCAGGGTTTTTGTTTTTACTATTTTAATTTGATACTAGTACTGTTCTCTTGGGAGCCAGTGTGGTGTAGTGGTTTGAATGTTGGACTAGGACTCTGGGAAACCAGGGTTCAAATCTACACTGAGCCATGGAAACCCACTGGGAAACCTTGAGCAAGTCACATTCTCTCAGATTCTGAGGAAGGCAATGACAAACCACCTCTGAACAAATTTTGCCAAGAAAGCCCCAGATCAGGTTGCCTTAGGGTCACCATGAGTTGGAATAGACATGAAAGCACACAACAACAGCAGCAGCAATAACAGTCGCTGTTTTCTATTTTGTTTGTATTGAATACTGTTGTTCTGGACCACCATGGAAGGGATTAAATTTTTAAAAAATATCTCTTACATGACCACTGCTCAGACAAGGGGAGGGGATCCTACTGTCTGTCTGCAGCCATTGTTTAAAAACAACAGTGTAAAACAAATGCATTTTTATCCCCATGACTGGACCATGGATGTCAATACATTTTTTAAAAAAACAAATCCTATCTAATGTGATCGTTCTGTGATATCCTTATCACCCACCTCTCACATTAATTATCAACTTACATCATTTGTCATTTCAATAAAAATTAATGAAACAAAATGTCCACTAATGACAGGCCTATGCTCTTCTGTCAGATATTTTCCACTTTCATCTTATTTATAGTACATTTAGACATGACATATTTTACACCATTTGCAAAGTGAAACAATTTTATTCTTTTGTCAATAAGACTACAGTCTATTCCTGCTTATGGTCTATATCTAATTTTTACATGTTTTCTATCTGGAAACTGGTTTTCTATCTGTTTGGCCAATTTTGACATTAGACTTCATCTTTTAAGAAAACCCACAAGGATTTACAAATATTTTTGTACACAACGTTCCTCAACCTATGCCTCTTATATGCATCTTTTCCTAATACGTGGATTTTTGTAGTTAATTCTCCACAATACATACATTTTTTAAAAATCCACAAATTGAGCCCAAAATTGCATCACAGAATTCAGAAACATGTAGTTTGAAGGATAACAATGTTCCAATATGTATACCAGTCTGGGTAATGTGAATTACATTTGTAATCTTAAAAATACAGACTAAGCAAAAAAAAAAAAAATCCCCTCATGGAGTAACCCCACTGAGCACTCTCTAGCCTAAAAAAAAACCATGTTTATGGTCATGCTATAAATGTACATGCTTTTAAGTGATGAATCTGTCAACGTTTTATTACTAGTGAATTCAATACAGAAAGCCTTATTTGAGATGGGTGTGACTATCTAAAACAGGGGTAGACAAAGTCTGGCTCTCTGGAGGTTTGACGGCAACTCCCAGCATTCCCTTTCTTTAAAAAAATATTTTAAAATATGATTACAAAGAAATAGGAAAGAAAAAAGAGGGTGGAAAGGAAATGGGGTGGAAATGCATAGGTTGAGGAACATCAGCTATCATCATCAACATCATCATCAACATCAGCTATGCAGGGATCATGGACATTGCAGTCCAACACCTGAAGGACTCCATTTTGGTAAGGTCTCCCATAGAATTATAAAATTATAGAATAATCATAGAGTTGGAAGAGACCACAAGGACCAACCAATCCAACCCCCTGCCATTCAGGAAGACACAATCAAAGCACTCCAGAGAGATGGCCATCCAGCCTTTTTTTAAAAACCTCCAAAGAAGGAGCCTCTACCACATTTTGAGGTAGCATATTTCACTCTCAAACAGCTCTTAAAATCAGGAAGTCCTTCCTAATATTTAGGTGGAATTTCTTTTCCTGTAGTTTGGGTCCATTACTCCATTTCCTAGTCTCTAGAGCAGCAGAAAACAAACTTGCTCCATCTTCAATATGACATCTTTTCAAAAATTTAAACATGGCTATCATGTCACCTCTTAACCTTCTCTTCTCCAGGGGCTTGTTTACATGACAAAAAAAGTCCAAGAAGAATTCATGTCGATCCCTGGTAGTTCACACACATCATGGGCTATTCAGAAGGAGGGGTAGCAAAAAGCCTGGTTAACCCATGACTTTCCACCCCTCTACTTTTAAAACCCGATTGTTTTAACAGAGGGGCGGGGTATAAATAAATGTTATTATTATTATTACTTTTCAGGAAATTTTTTGGAAAGTCTGAAACAACCCATGCTATTGGTTGACTGAAGAATCAGGAACCATCCTGAGAAATGGGATGATTTCTGATTGGTTGGATATTGGAGGGGGTGGGCTGGCAAGGGAAGCCTTGCAATTGCCATTCCCCCCCCCCGGATCGTCCACTGGCTCCAAAGCAGCCAGGTGAGAGCCAGGCAAGGTCTCTCCCCTCCCCTGCTCATGCCCAAGCATCTAGGGAGAAGCCCCCCATCCGGCTATTCCCCCCACCCTCATAGCTGTGCGGGGTGGGGGGTGTCTTCTCCATGATTGTCAGTCACAAAGCCCCACACCCCACACAGTTAGTCCCTCCCTCCCCCATAGCTGCGCGGGGTGGGGGATGGATTCTCTGTGACTGACATTCATGGAGAACTCCCCCACGACTATTCCCCCTGCCCTTGCTGCAGGACAGGGTGGGGGTGGCTTCTCCATGACTGACAGTCACAGAGAAGACCCCCCGTGTGGCTATTCCCCCCACCCTTGCTGCCACACAGGGAAGGGGAGGCTTCTCCATGACTCTCAGTCACAGAGAAGACCCTCCGCCCTGCTTAGCTATTCCCCCCGCCCTTGCTGCCGTGCGGGGTTGGGGAGGCTTCTCCATGACTGACAGTTATGGAGAATTCCCCCTGCCCCATGTGGCTATTCCCCCCCACCCTTGCCACCACGTGGGGTGGGGGAAATTCTCCATGACTGCCAGTCACAGAGAAGCCACCCGCTGCCCCACACGGCAGCAAGGGCAGGGGAAATAGACTTAGAGGGGCTTCTCCATGACTGCCAGTCATGGAGAAGCCATCCCCCACCATGTCTGGCAGTCATGGAGAAAACACCCCCACCCCATGCAGCTATGGGGGGGGAAGGGACTAGCCATGTGGGGCAACGGGGGATTTTCCGTGACTGGCAATCATGGAGAAGCCTTCCCCCACCATGTCTGGCAGTCATGGAGAAAACACCCCCACCCCATGCAGCTATGGCGGGGGAGGGACTAGTCATGTGGGGCAATGGGGGATTTTCCATGACTGGCAATCATGGAGAAGCCTTCCCCCACCTCGTGCAGCTACGAGGGTGGAGGGGATAGCCATGTGGGGTGGGTTCTCCATGACTGACAGTCACAGAGAAGCCTTCCCCACCTCACACAGCTATGAGGGTGGGGGGGAATAGCTGCATGGGGTGGAGGTGTTCTCCATGACTGACAGTCATGGAGAAGACTCCCCCCCATGCAGCACCAAGGGTGGGAGGCAGTGTCCCCATGGGGCATGGGAGGGGGTTCTCTTTTGAGGCGATGGTAGCTGTGGCCGGCAGGGGTGAGGGTGGCTCTGCAAGACTGACCATTCCAAAAATGGCAGATCCAGAATTGCCAGGCTTCCCTTGCAAGCCCACCCCCTCCTTCAGTCTGCTGGTACCCCCTTGCAAGCCCACCCCAACTAATCAAAATACTGCTCAGCTGTGTGCCCCTATGCCGGGATGGAGTTACTCAGAACAACAAATCCAAAAAACTGAGACTTATGCTACCCATGACAAATCGTATAAACAATAAGAGACAATCTTGGGATGAAAGTATCTCGCTTCTCCCCGGGATTAAAAGCTGCCGTGTAACTGAGCCCCAGGGTAAACATACCCAGATCCCTAAGCTGCTCTTCATAGGGAATGGCTTCCAGATCTTTTACCATTTTGGTCACCCTCCTCTGGACACATTCTAGTTTGTCAATATTCTTCTTGAACGGTGGTGCCCAGAACTGGACACAATATTCCAGGTGAGGTCTGAACAAAACAGAATAGAGTGTTACTATTGCTTCTCTCGATCTAGACACTATACTCCTATTGATGGAGCCTAGCATCTCATTGGCTTTTTTAGTTGCTACGTCACACTATTGATTCCTGTTCAACTTGTGGTCTCCTAGATACCTTTCACATGTACTGTTGCCAAACCAGGTGTCACCCATCCTATATATGTGTATTTCATTTTTTTTCTGCCTAAATGTAGTACCTTACATTTCTTCCTGTTGAAATTCATTTTGTTAGTTTTGGCCCCACTCTCTAATTTGTTATCACCACTTGAATTCTGATTCCTGTCCTCTGGGGTATTCGCTACCCCTCCTAAGTTGGTGCCATCTGCAAATTTGATAAGCATGCCCTCAAAACCACCATCCAAGTCATTTATAAAGATGTTGACTAGCACTGGGCCCAGGACAGAACCCTGTGGCACTCCACTTGTCATTTCTCTCCCAGATAGAGGAGCCATCAGTGAGCACCCTTTGAGTTCAGTAGGTCAACCAATTACAAATCCATTTAACAGTAGCATTACCTAGCACACCTTTTGCTAGCTTGTTTGCAAGAATATCATGGGGGACCTTGTCAAAGGCCTTACTGAAATCTAGATAGGTTATATCCACAGCATTCCCTTATTCTAACAAGCTTGCTACTCTATCAAAAAAAAAGAGAGATCAGATTAGTCTGTCATGACTTGTTTTTAAGATACCCATGTTGATTTTGAGTGATCACAGCATTTCTTTCTAAGTGCTTACAGACCATATGTTTAATGACCTGCTCTAGAATCTTTTGTGATATTGATGCCAGGCTGACTGGGTGATAGCTATCTGACTCCTTTTTTTTCTCTTTTTGAAGATGGGGACAACATTTACCCTCCTTCAGTGTGCTGGTACCTCTCATGTTCTCCAGGATTTCTCAAAGGTTATTGCCAGTATTTCTAAGATTATTTCTGCCAGTTCTTTTAATGCCCCTGGATGTAGTTCAGTTGGCCCTGCAGACTTGAATTCATTTAGAGTAGCCAGATATTCCTGTACTACCTCTTTACCTATTCTATGCTGTATTTCCACTACTGCATCATCTGCTCCATTTTCCCCAGATTGAGCACTGCTTTCCTTTTCGGAGAAGAACCAGGCAAAGAAGGTATTGAGTAGTTCTGGTTTTTCTCTGTCCCCTGTTAGCATTTTACCAACTTCTCCACACAGCAGCCCTACCATTTCTGTGTTTTCCTTTTGCTATGGACATAACCAAAAAATAGCTCTTTTTATTGTTTTTAACCTGTCTAGCAAGCCTGAGCTCATTCTGCACTTTAGCTTTTCTGACATTCTCCCTACACATGCTGGCTATTAATTTGAATTCCTCTTTGGTGATTTCTCTTTTTTTCATTTCTTGTACATGTGCCTTTTAAATATTAGCTTCAGTTGAAAGTTCTTTAGACACCCATCCTGGTTTCTTTAGACACATCCCATTTTTCCCCCTCATTGGAACTGTTTGAAATTGTGCCTTCAATATCTCACATTAAAGAAACTCCCATCCATCATGAACTCCCTTCACTTTTAGTATTCCTGACCACAGGATCACACCCAGTAATTTCCTAAATTTACTGAAATCAGTTTTCATAAAGTCTAGAATGGATGTCTAACTATGCTTGGCTTCCACTTTCCACTGTATCACAAGCTCCAAGATAACATGTTTACTCCCACCTAAGGATTCTGCCACTCCCACTCCATCAACCAGGTCATCATATTTGGTTAGGTTCAGATCTAAAATAGCAAATTCCCATGTTACCTCTTCCACTACTGTTATTGGAGATATTGGATCAGACACTTAAAACAAAAACAAAAAAACAAGGAGCTCACAAGAATGACATCACTGTACTGCCAAAGGGTCCCAATATCGCTACCTCCTCTTGTGCCTCCTCCATTCTCTCTCTGTTCTGAGGTGATGAAAAAGGAACTGCTTTTCATTAGCAGAAAGTACTGATTTTTTCCACAATTTATTTGGTTCTTGATGTGGAAGGTCGTCCATGGCATTCATCGTCTTCCACATTTTCATGGCCTTCTCTGAATCTTTTGTGCTGCTCAAAAACATGCACATGAGACATGCAGTTTTCCCTGTAGGCCTAAGTAAGCATTTGAAAAGATTCCATTGGCATTTTGTTCAATTTTACTAAAAATTTCAAATTGACACATTGCTCAACTTTTAAACTTAGCATTTTTCCAGCACACAACAGACAACACAGCTGCTTTAAATGATGACTGACAATTAACTGAATAGGTGAAAGTGTTGATCTTTGTCATGTAGGTTCAGACATGCTCAAGGTCACCACTCAAGCATTCACAACCAGTTCTCCCTTATTTGTCTGAAAGGTAGAAACACAATCTTGTTATTTAATAGACAGATTTGTATGAGGAGACATTCCAAAATGAAACAAGAGATAGTGCCAGAATATGAGACTCTCAGGTTGGAAGGCTCTCAACAAATTATTGGGGTATAACAGGGGACAACTACAAGGAGCACTGTGGCTACAAAAGGACTCAAGGTGAACAAATGTTCAGCTGTTCACATGCTCAGAGATGAAAGGAAAGTCCAAAGCTGAACAATGCATACTATAGGAACATAGAATCATAGAACTGTAGAGTTGGAAGAGACCACAGGAGCCATCCAGTCCAACCTCCTGCCATGCAGGAAATCATGATCAAAGCATCCCTGACAGATGGCCATTCAGCCAATGTTTAAAGACCTCCAAGGAAGGAGACCCCACCACACTCTGAGGGAGTGTGTTCCACTGTCGAACAGCTCTTACTGTCAGAAAGTTCCTCCTAATGTTGAGGTGGAATCTGTTCCTGGAGCTTGCGTCCATTGCTCCATGTTCTAGTCTCTGGAGCAGCAGAAAAAAAGCTTGCTCCATCCTTAATGTGACACCCCTTCAAATACTTAAACAGTGCTATTATATCACCCCTTAACTGTCTTTTTTCCAGGCTAAACATACCCAGCTCCCTAAGTCTCTCCTCGTAAGTCATGGTTTCCAGACCTTTCACCATTTCACCTTTCAGCTAACACATATTGGAAACTGCTTAATGCAGTGTAGATATGTAAACTGCTATTGCTTAAAACAATTTGTAAGCCTCTCTGATAGCCTTGTGGCTAAAGAGTGGGGTATAAATAAACAAATAAATAAATAAAACCATTTTAGTCGCCCTCCTCTGGACACACTCCAATTTGTCAATATCCTTTTTTAATTGTGATGGACATCACCAAGAAAGTGTTGGGGTATATGAGTATAAAATTGAAAATTCAAAGATTCCAGGGAGCAAGCCCCTTAGGAATATCTTCTCAAGAAAACTTTCTTTCCAAGTAAACAGAGTTAGCTAAGACCCAGCTCAATTTGCATTTGTATGTGGTCTAATCACCCAGTCAAGTAGACAAATTAAGGACAATAAAGACATTTGCTTAAAAATGCATATCAAAAGTTTACTCAAGGTATAGCAATCTTAATCTACATATTCAAAACAAATCTAAGTCCTTAACTAACTAAAAGGATTATGGTTCAGGGTAGAAAACTCACCCAATCTTGGGAAGTTCAGGTTAGGATAATCAAATCAGAAGTTTCTGAGTATTATAGCGGTAATATCCAAATTTCCTCAGATAAAGAGGTGATTGCAAGTAAGCAAGAGCTCACCTCTTTTCTTTGTGGTTTTTTTTTTGGGGGGGGGAAGTTAGATGCATGTAAGTGTTGATCCAGAATTCCACAAATGAACAAATAGGATTCAAGCCAGAATAAGGAATGTGGCCTGGTGGGTACAGTTAGATCCAAACATATGATATCAGACCTCTAGTTGAGAATTCACATAAATAAGGAGAACAGCAAGGGTGGCTGGGAAGATGATTGAGAATTTCTTCGTGGATTCTACTTAGCTGCTGTCACATCCTACAAACACCATTAAATACTTTGCCAGTTAATAGAAAGGATGCAGTCTGACTAGGATGTTATGTTTGACTTCTGACCATGAAGTGGGGTGTGCAGAGACAACTCTCTGACACCAGAAACTAAGGAAATCCCCATAGGATTCTACCCAGGGCCCATTCACACTACAGAATTATAGCACTGTAGGGTTTATAGTTTGATGATACACTCTCTGGCTGAGAATTCTAAAATAATTATCTGAGCCCAGGCTCCCCTTTAATCCAAGCCATCCAGAGTAAGAGATTCCATCTCTGGCATGATTCAGGGGGCACAGGATCCCCAGATGCTGCTGGAATTCAAATCCCAACATTCATCACCATGGACTCTGCTGGCTGGGGCTGATGGGAGACCAAAACCAGAGATCTTCAGGGTGGGGGAGGGTTCATACCACTCACTTTCCTAGAATGTTTGATGGGAACAAGAGAGGGCCTTCTTGGTGGTTGCTCCTGAGCTTCCAAACTTCCTCCCTCATAAGGCTAGGATAGCCCCCTCCTTGTTGTCCAATGAACACATTTTTATTTTGACTGGCTTTTAGGAATTTATTATAATGAGCTTCTAATGGTGTGCTGTTTTGTTGGGTTTTTTTCTCTTCTTGTAAGGGATTTTAAATGGTTTTTAATCTATAGGTTCTTTAATTCCATTTTAATAAGTACAGATGGCCCTCTGGATCCATGGGGGTTCAGTTCTGGGACCTCTCTGAATGGCAAAAACCATGGATGGTTGTGCCCCATATTATTAAATGGCAGTGATGTGCACATGTCCATGTCAGCGTGTTTGCGTGAACATTGTTATTATCACCATTTATTTATATAGTGCCATCTATGCACATGGCACTTTATTAAAAGAACAACAAAAAAGTTCCCTGCCCACAGATTTAAATCTATTTTAGACATGACACAAAAGGGAAAGGGGATGGCAGTCTGGGAGGAGATTAAATCCAGCAGATACTGAGTCTGCTTCTCTTCCTCTGAGGCCAGGGCAGTGGAAGCTGGGATGGAGGGAGGGCTTTTCAAGTGCTTCTGGGCCAAGGCATAGAATCATAGAGTTGGAAAAGACCGCAAGGACCATCCAGTCCAACCCCTGCCATGCAGGAATACACAATCAAATCATTCCCGACAGATGGCCATCCAGCCTCCAAAGAGGGAGACTCCACCACACTCCAAGGCACTGTATTCCCCTTCCAAACAGCTCTTACTGTCAGGAAGTTCTTCCAATGTTTAGGTGGAATCTCTTTTCCTGTAGTTTGGACCCATTCCTCTGTGTCCTAGTCTCTGGAGCAGCAGAAAACAAGCTTGCTCCATCCTCAGTTTGACATCCCTTAAAATATTTAAACATGGCTATCATGTCCCCTCTCAACCTTCTCTTCTCCAGGCTAAACATGCCCAGCATGATGGAGCTGTGCCACCATTTTGGGTATGGGACACAACAATCCACTGGTGGTTGAAACTGCAGATTGGGAGGGCCCACTGTAACTTCTATATGTCTTAAAGTACATAATCTGTACTTCCTTTAATCTCTGTAAGCCATTTTAAGTCCCAGTATTGGGGGAAATGTGTGCTACTAATGAATGAATAAGAGCAATAACATCCAGAAGGCCTCAACCTTCCCACCTCTGATATGCAGTCACCTGTCTCTTTCTCTCTTTCACACAGAACCCCTTGCTTTTCTCTTCTTGCAGAAACAAAATCTGAACAAAAGACGATGGAGTTGAGGTCTGCACTTGAGGTCTGGGTGGAGGCAGGTAGTTGTGGAAATCCCTGGGGCAGGATGTTATTTCAAACCAAGCAAGCATTGAACAATTGGCAATGTTGTTTCTTCCCACTGACTTGATGAGAACTCCCTCTCTTGTCTTGCTGCCTGCAAGTCCAGCTAATGGCCAGGAGAGAACCCTGCTGCATTTCAACTTTGGTTTAGGAGGATGGTGTTGAAGAGCCTGATTTGTGCCTCAGTTTACACCCATGCAAGAGCTTTTCTGCAAAAACAGTGCTCTTCAGTTGAGAGGCCATTCCACCATCCATTCCCTAAAACAGTGCTTCTCAAGCCTGTGGTCATCTAGATGCTTGGAACTTCAGCTCCTAAAATTCCTGACCATCATACAAGGGGGCTGGAGCTCCTGGGAGATGAAATCCAAACTATCTTGAAGGTCAAGGTTTGAGAACCACTGGCTCAAAGGACTGCTTGAGCAAACAAGGCACAGGTATGGGCAGATTTTGTCTTAATATTCTTTAAAAATTAAAAAAAAAATCTTCCATAATTGCATTGACATGATTGGCCTTTTTAAATACCTCAAGGGCTGTCACAGAGGATAGAGGTTTGTTCTCTGCTGCCCCAGAGGGTAGAACCAGGTATAATGGATTGAAGTTACAGGAGAATATTATTTCAATTAAACAGTAGAAGGAACTTCTTGTGGGTAAGTGTGGTTTGGCAATGGAACCAGTTGCCAAGAGAGATGTTGGGGTCTCTTTCTCTCAACTTTTCAAAAAGAGTCTGGACAGCTAACCTGCTGTGGATGCTCTAGCTGGAATTCCTGCATTGAGCAAGGGGTTGCACTCAATGGCCTAGATGGCCCCTTCCAACGCTATCTATCTATCTATCTATCTATCTATCTATCTATAAATAAATAACTCTTAGGTATGTTGCCATTCCCAGTATGCTGATTGGTCACTTAGGAAACTTCCCAATCAATCAAAGTTCTCTGTTGGCCAGCCAATCAGCACACTGGGAGCAGAAATGTGTGGAACACTTCCACTAGCTGGAGGCCCCAAGTGTGCTGCTGGGCAAGTCTGTGGGGGTTACTAACAAGTAAAGGGTTTATTTCCCACCTCCTCCGGGCTGTTCAGCCTGCACACAGCTGCCTTGGGGGCCCACACTGCAATCTCAGGTGGGTTTACTTGGGAGTAAAGCCCAACTGGGCTTCCCTTCCTGATGAATTGGCAGAACTTTCTCCTGCCCCCCAACGAAGCATGTTGGAGGAGCGTGAGAAGATAATGGCACATGTTACGCTGGGTACAGCTAGTGATTCTATGATTCCCCTCCACATAACTAGCCAGTGAGATGCTCACAAGGGCAACTTGATCAGTGCACAGCTCCCTAAAAAGGCACTGAATTGCATGATTTCCCATCACTGAGCATACACTCCTGGAGCCTTGTCATGGTCAGGATCTGGATCAAGCTTCAGTCTCTTCACACTGTTGGCACCATCAGAACTTCATCAGAGTTATGGCACCATCAGAACTTCATAGAATGTGAGAAGCATGATTCAGGGGAAGTTAGACATATTAAAACAAGAAATGGAATGTATAAACACTGTAATACTTGGGATGAGTGAGCTATAGTGAACAGGAGTAGGTAAGATAATTAAACAGTGTTTTACTAAGGAAATGAAAATCTAAGGTGAAATGGGGAAGCATTAATAGTAAAGAAACCAGATCCCATCTGATCTTGGAAGCTAAGCAGGATCAACTCTGGTTAGTACTCCGATGAGACTACCAATGAATACCAGGTGCTTTAGTGTTTTACAGTGTTTTACTCAGTAAATGAAAGTCTCAGAAGAAATGGGGTGGCATTTATAGTGAGGAGGGATGTAGCAAAAGCAATCAAAGGCTATAATGCAAAGTCTGACCAAATATTAATAAGACATCAGGGAAAACCCACCAAAAAATAACCATAATCCAAATTTATGCTCAAACTACAGAGGCAGAAGAAGAAATTGAAGATTCTATGCTAGAGTCCAGGATGAAACTGATCACACACCAAAATAGGACTTTTTCGTTGTTGTTGTTGTTGTTCATCATTGGCGATTTGAGTGCAAAAGTAGAAACAAAGCAGAATCAAAGATTGTAGTAAACATTGACCTAGAATAAAAAATGAATCAGGAGAGCAAATGATTCAATGTTGCAAGCCCAACAGTTTGTTCATCGCAAGCACATTCTTCAAGCAATCAAAGAGGTGACTATACACATGGATATTACCTGATGGGTAACATAGAAATCAAATAGGCTACATAATTGGAAGCAGATGGAGAAGCTCAATTCTCTTTGCACAAACAAGACCAGGAACAGATTGTGGCACAGACTAAGAACTGCTAATTAGACTAAATCTAAAGAAGAATACTAAACCAACCATGAGGCCAAAATACAACCTAAAGAACATCCCTGTAGAATTTAAGGATAATGTAGAAATAGATTTGCACTATTAAACCCAATTGACCAGAAGCCAGAACAACTATGGACTGAAGCCAGGGACATTATCAAGGAGGAATGTATAAAGAACACTATCCACAGCCAAAAAGAAAGAGAATCCTCAATGGATGACAGGTGAAACTCTTCAAGTCGTTAAGGACAGATGACAGACTGTTAAACAGACAAATAAATGGCTCCCATAGCAAATCAAGCCTGAAGTCTGCCCAGAAACCAAGAAAACTAAACTGAAAACTTGTCTTACACAGGCTAAATAGCCTGTCTTGCGCCTGTCTCAGAGCCCTACAGTCCATATGATGAGACAAATGAATAGTCCTCACTAACCCCAGGGCAGATATGGGGCTGAGACAGGGGAAGGCAGGATACAATGGTTTATTATAATACCAAGGTTACTCTGTTACTGCCAGCAACAATGGATTAGGCTCCACATGTCTGCATCCCTGAAGGCCCATCCCTGAAGGCTGGTTCTCACTGATGCTCAGTCTCCCTGGTTCTCCCGGAAGGCAGGAAGGAGTCCTGCAGTATGTGACCAAGGCTAGTCACATGCAGGGGGCCTCAGTTACATGTTGTGGGCCCCTCCCTGCCTTCCGAATCAGTGAAGAAAATGGCAGCAGCTTTAGCAATGGGCTAGCCTGCCCATCATAACTTCTTCCCATTCCATGCAGGGAACAGGAGAAGAATGAGTCAGATCTGTAGCCGGGATAGATGAGCCCTGAGACTATCATACTTTGGACATATCATGAGAAGACATAATTCCCTAGAAAAGAGACCAATACTTGGCAAGGTAGAAGGAGTAGAAAAAGAGGAGGAGGACTTTGCAGATGGATAGACTCAATCAAGGAAGCCACAGCCCTGATTCTGCAAGATCTGAGCAGGCCTTTGATGACAAAGTGAATTGGAAGTCTCTTATTCACAGGGTTGCCATAAGACAATGCCAGAATTATGTTTCTGTGCAAAAAATGCTGAATATTTTTAAATTTCCTTTCCATCCCTACTATAACTAATAAAATGAAATGTCACATATTTCCACATTCTGCTACATGAGATTCTATTAATTTTGCCAGTGGTAACAATTATTGGGATATTTGACAAATCACTCAGGCTAGGGTCTCTTACATTTGTGGAAGGTAAATCAAGTGACATTAGAAAGGGTTGATGTGGAAAGTACATCTTGTTCAACTTCTTTGGGGCTGCTGAGAGTTTATTGATTGCTTCTTTATGGCTCATGTTTTAAGCTGAAATGGTCCACAGGGCTTTTCTTCACACACCATTCCCCATTAATCAAAGAAAATGAAATAATGAATAAAACTCCAATTAGAGTGAATCCCATTTCATAATTTAGCATCCAACTGAAGTCTTTGATTTCTCTGATTTTATTTTTATCTGGCTTTGCCATATCAGCCTTTTATAAACATATGTGTAATTTTCTTAATATAAGACACATTTATTTAATGGGTTCTTCTGTAAATGAAAAAAAAAGTAACAAAACATTTGCAGGTTTTGGTGCACTTGTGATGAATTATGATCTCCACCATGATGACCATCTTCTGCTTTTTTCTTTAGGGCAAACAAGGAATTGCCACAGTTGTTCTCTTTGTGTTTCTACAGCAACTTCCTCAAGTGGGCATACTGGTATAAAACCAACAATTTATGGAACCAACACTTTTGACAGCCAAAAATACAAAATTTTGATCACAAAAATGCAATAATACACACACAGAGAGAGTGCCTGTAATCAAACTTAGTTAATAGTATTTTATGAAAGTAACCCTAATTTTTATGACTCTGTTTTAAGATATTGTTATAGCAAGTTGTGTTTATGGAATATTGATGAGGAGTTTTTTAATAACTGGGCTTCTCATCTGTCCATACACATTTACTAAATTACAGCTAGATGTATATATGCTAACTTGCTTTAAAAGCCACATTTTAAACATTTCATAGCTTCATTGTACTCTGCTTGAGTTACTCAGTTTTTAAAAAAATCCTTAAGCCTAAAAGTAAAGAGAGATGCAGCCAGGGTGATGGTGCTAGTCCTAGTGCTGATAAGAAGATCTCTCTGACAGCATGAATTTTCCTCCTCTCTCAGTCTCCTTGGAAGGAGGAGGGGAACAACAACCTCCCCCCAAAAAAAACCTTTGTGCATCATCTTGTAGCTTTTACTGTTAAGGTATATAATCCCCACCCAGAAAAGATGACTTTGTGCTAGTCTTGGAAAGGGGAAATGCTGGCCATGCCCAAGACGAGAGTATCACAGTAGACTGTTATAGCATTATTATTCCACTTTGACTGCTATGACTGCTTCCTGTGGAATCCCGGGTTTTGCAGTTTAGGGTGGGGCATTTGGCATTTTCATCCAGAGAGCTCTTAGGATTCACTAAACTACAAATCCCAGAATTCCACAGGAGGCAGCCATAGCAGTTAAAGTGGAATAATAGCACTATAACAGTGTATTCTGATAAAGTCCTTTGAAGGCCCATCTGGAATTAAGAGAACAACATAGAATCTAGCAGCGTAGACTCGGGGGCCATCGACATTTCAGGTAATGTCAGAGTTTTGACTGAAGGAACATTCCTTTGCTTATATTTACCGGTACTGTTGTTGCATCTTTTTAAAATCTATTTGTTATCAATAAAGTTATACCTTGCTCCCTCAAAGGCTCAGTCTTACTTCAGTGTATCCTTTGAAGCGATCAGGCCATCCAGAGCAATATAATTGTATCCATTTGCGTCTCCTGTTAGGAGTGCTTTGATCCAATGTAAGCTTCTATGGGCAGAAATGAGAGGGACAATTTCTGCTGAATCCCCCCTTTCCTATGCAACCTCTTATGGTCCTACCAAATGTACCCCGGAAGACTGGGGGACCCTTTAGTACAGCACAGGAGAGAGCACAAGGGGTTGCAAGAAAGGAAAAGTAATTTGCAAACCCCACCTACTCCCTGACTTTCTGGTCATAGAAGCCTCCAATGGATCATTGAGCCTTCTATGCAGAGAAAAAAGACACAATTGTATACCCTCCGAAGTGGTCTTCAAACTTTTTCACTCTTCTTTCTTTCTGTATCTTTTCTCTCTTCAGCCTCATGGTAAGAGATCCTCTGACTGTAGAACAAGATTTATCACTGATGCCAAAATGAAGAAAAAGACTCATAATTCCTGATGCTTCTCTTTCCAATCTCTACTCATTGTCTCACATAAAATTTCTGGATGAGTTTGGTAATGACTTTTTTCATTAGTGAAGAAATAGTTCAGGATATTACAGAACTAGTGTGTAACCCTGCACTAGACTGACAGCTTTCGGCTTAGACAGCCTGTGACTTATTTATGTAACCTTGTAACCATAAGAAGCAAGTGTGCCACATTCAAATGCTATTGTTTGGGGCAGAACTGAAATAGTATTACAGTATCAATCATCTATGCAAAAACCCCTTTTATGTTTTCAGCATAGTAACTCACATTTTATGTATCTTTACCTTTGTGAGTGACCAAGATGAAAAGATAGGCAAATCAGTCCATTTTACTCTCTGTAATATTTACATATATATATATTTTAAGTACAAGTCTTTTCCTTCCCATTAGTTTGCCACCCCTGGACAAAACAACAAACAAACAAAATTTCACACAAACATCTATGTACATTTTTATCTGCCTTTTTGTATGCATCAAAATTTGTTGAACATTTTTGAACATTTTGTCCCAATACACTCATTTTTTTACTGTTAATCCCAATGCACACATTCTTCAAACACTTTTCTCTCATGTATGCCTTCTGTATGCCAGTTTCCCTATGTACACTTTTTTTCTTCAGAGAATTGCCCTGTGAAATCTTGAGAAGTGTGAAAACAGAAGGGTAATTCTATTCTGATTGGTAAATCTATTTGGGAAGTGCAAATCAGGTGAGTTCACATTAAAATACAAACTTAATGAATTTTGCCCTCATCTCTGTCAGTATGGCTTTTAAAATCAAAAATATGAGAACATCTCTTGAAAAAAAGTAAAGTTTAGGTTTGTTGTTAAGAATAACTCCTGAAAGTCAGTAGAACATGACCTTTTATTGGCATCTATAATTGTTCATAGTGTAGCATGCCGTCTATTAAGTTACACAGAACTCTTCCTCAGGCAAGATGTTCCAAAACAAAGGAAGTACAGATGAGTGTATGCTTTTAAGCTGCATTTTCCCCTGCTGGTAGATTGAACTTGTGAAGATGAAAATAGTGTTCTTGCAGATATCATTACATTGAAAACCTTCCTTTATGGCAGAGTCACATGTTATATAAAAAATCATGCAGGGATAAAGCAACTGAATAGCTCCTGATGAAGATAAATCATTTGGACCTGAATTTAACTTACTGGCTGGTAATGTCCTGAAAAATATCTTCAAATGTCTAGTTTAGAAAATATAAGCAGTAGTTAGCCAAGCCACTTCTTAGCTCTGCTTAGAATGCACAGGCCTTTTGTAAGCTACAGAACAGAAAAAAGAAAGAAGATTGTTCTTCTTAGAGCAGCAAAGGTAGTTTTTGCTTTTAGATGGCACAGTAAGTTTATTTTAAAAAAGAGATTGAAACCAAATTGGGAATTAATTTTCTAGTGGGAGTGGAAACTTCCTGATCTCTGCCCTTCTACAAAGCCCTAGGTTTCCAGGTGGTGGCAGAGCTTGGAAATAATTAGTTAGAAGTAGCAATGCTACAACACACTATTTGTAGGGGAGGGGATGTGTTACCATTTGGGGAAAAATAACAGGCATAATAATGCAATTTTTGCAAAGTAATCAGATAAACTATAATATCAGTGCATTTTTGTGCATAACAAATGAAACTAAGGGGTTGTCTAAATGGTGAAAATACTCCTCACAGAATGCAAGCAGAATGAACCTGTCTCAATGGGATTCAGCATCACTCTGCCATATTTGGAAGGAGGGGAGAGCCAAAAATTACATGGGAAAAGCCTTTGCAACTTTTCCCAAAGTTTTTTAAAAACAGCACAGGAAATGTGCATTCCTGCTCATTGAGACAAGCAACCGAATTGATTTGTTTTCCCAACACGAGCAGATAATTGGTCAGATATGTGGGGGTGGGGGTGGCAAACGAGCGCTAAGGCGATAAAATGGCTTTTTTTCCTGTTTGCTTTTTTATTAAAGCGAAAGGTCACTCTTTTACACCATGGATATGGTTTCTTTTTTAAAAAATACTGGCTAGCAGTGGCAAATTGAGGTAAGTAAAAACACAAGTAATTCACTCATGGCTACCATCTTGATTCCCAGGCCTGCCTGTTTGCACAGCAATGCAGATAGCTTCACATGCCTGTAATCTGCCAAAAAAACAAAAAAACAAAAAAACAAAAAAACCCACCCCATTAGGACAAATAGCAGCTGCTGTGAATTGCCATTACTGGGGAGCAACCCACATTTTTTGTTTGTTTGCCTCATGTAGACAAGCCCTATGATTGGGGAGAGGAGGGGGCTTTCAATTTCAAATGTGACTAAAACTGAAGCATTCATAAAGGCCCTATGCCTTGAAGGCTGTGTGTCATTACCAGCCTAGCAACAAGCCCAGAAGGAGTGGGGTGCGGGGAGGCAGAAAAAAATCACAAATTGTGATTGGAGAGAAATGGATACAACTTTATTGGATACAGCTATGTAGTGTTGGCATGCCATGAGGCACAAATCCAGGTATCAGGTAATTTGGCTGTCATCTGATAAGCCCTTTCTCCCAAACCTCTCTGCAAGGGAGGGCATCAATAAGATGACAGTTGAGGAATCCACACGGGCAACCTGCCACACTGTTTCCTTACCACACAGGAGCCAAGAAGGGACTAATCTATCTTGCCAGCAACCCCAAGGTACCTTAAGGGGTCCACAGTGGGGAATGAAAAAGCTTGCAGGCATCAACCCCCCCACACAAAAAAACCCCTGCATCTTGCCCCAATAGATATATGCACGATGTCCAGGGTCTTGTCCTTTGGCAAATATGCATAGCAAAACAAACAAACAAAAATACTTGCTGCAGCTTCAGGACTAACAAATGTGTGATGGAATAAACATTTGTGGACTAGAGTCAATTGCATGAAGGTGCCAGTGGGAAGCAACCAGTTTAGCCAAATGGAACAGAAATACCATCCAAGTGAGAATATTGCTAGTTGCATCTGACAAAATGACTGAGAACATCTCGTACCAGCAGTAGTAACCTGGTGCCCTGCAGATGTTTTGTTCTATACTCCCATAATCCCTTACTATTCGTGATACTGACTGCGGTTAGTAGAAGCCAAAGGCATCTGGAGGACACCAGTTTGTCTACTCCTGGCTGATGCCATAATTTGTTATTCTTTAAGTCAGACTCTTTGTGGTTGCTTCTCCAATAGACTTAACACAGTTACTCATCTAGAAAGTTGTACAATTTGCTAAGGAAGCCTGGGTTGCTTAGTGCAGGAAGGATGCACATGGTGACCAGATGTAAGTCCAGTTGAAGTTCCCCCATCCCACTGGAGACTGTCTCTAAAATTCATCAGAGTTTATCCACTGAAAGAAATTCACTATTAGTTAAGCTCTTTTCCTAAGGGAAAGAATTTTGTTTCTACCAGATCCTTAAATTAAGTCTTCAGGGTTCAGCATGGCTCACCTTACTCATGAACACAGTCCCCCTGGCTTCTCTGTCTATTCTTTTTCAATACCCAAGGCAATAAATTAAGGGGATATAGAGGCTCTTTAAGAACAGAGTTCACATTACAAAACTACACATATAGCTAGTCAGCCAAAACAGAAGTTTTTGTGGAAATGTTTTGAACTATTAGCATCTGGTTCCTATAGCCTAAACACATTGGCCATGTTAGAGTCAGACAGGCAGAATTACAAATGCGAACATGAGCTTTACAATTACTTACAGTTTATTTATTTAGGCTTATACCTGATTTTTCTCCCAAAGGCTCTAGTGATCACATTAATAGTATGGTTAGTATCCCTCCTTTAAACCTGGCAAAATGCCCTCTTTATCTGACTGGGGTGTGTTACTTGCCCTATACTCCCCTACTCCCCACAATATTTCATAAATTGGCTTATTACTGGTGCTCTATGTTGGTGCTCCAAGGATTCCCAAATATATGGTGCTCTATGTTGGTGCTCCAAGGATTCCCGAATACAAGGACTCAAGGTTTGCTCAGAAAGCCTAAGGAAGTAGCCAGCCCAAATTCCCTAAAAGACACACATGGGTAGTAACTGAGCAGAAACATACACACACCCAAACTGGTGAGTTAGGGTAGAAATGGGCTAATTCTCCTGGATGTACATAGAAGTGAATCATTCACTAATCCACTCATGGTAGTTGGACACTCGTTGCCTTGCAAAACTGGTTTTTCCTTGTGCCTGTCCTAAAACAATAGACAGTTGCCTGAGACTCATCAATCTTAATGTTCCAGCCATTAGCGGTCATTAACACATCTGGAGAATCCATTGTTTAATCCTGGGAAACTCTGGTAGACATTGTATTCCACTCATAACACCCCTTCATGGGGAATATCAAGTATAAGTATTACCCCAAAATGCCACCAAAGTGTGCACAGCTTCCTTCGTCTCGTCATTCTGTCAGTCTGTGTCATCATGTGCACAGGTTTCATTCCTCTCGTTACTCTGTCCATCTGCTGTGTGACCCTCAGAACACCATCTGAGTATCTTCTGCTGCACAAATCTCTGCTCTTCAGATAGGTACAGTATAGCCCATCATCCCAAACTCTAGTCCTCTATCCCAATACTCCCTACTTTATTCAATAGCCTTGTGTGACTGCTTGAAGCTTGAGTGCATGTATGTGTGTGTTCCACTGAATATTTTTCAATAAAACAATTTTATTTTACCTCCTGGCTCAGATTCTTGCCAGTTATTACTGGTATACATAAGGCAAAAGATCCTATCATTACCTGACCTCTCACAGCCACTATTTCAGCTAATTAGAATTTTCAATAGAAATATTGATTTTTGGTAGAACGCATAGAATTTCCATGGACCTCAGTAATTTAGGTAACAGGCGTAGTTTCTTTACAAGGAGACCAATGAAAAGTTATGCTTCAGACTAGGGTGTGGAATGTGTAGCCCTACAAATACTGTTGGGTTACAGTTCCCTAAAATACAGCAACAAGCGGATTTCTCAATCAGTAATCCAAACCAGTTTAGGGAGAATAACAATATATACTGACTTTCTATATATTATAAAGTTAAATTTCTTAAATATTAACTTTAATAAACATAATCTCTTATTGACTGCCAGTTTATAAGTAACTCATCAAACTTGTAAGGGCTTTATATCAAAATCACACAGAACCTTTTGTAAAGAACACTGGCTTATATAAACTTTTATCAAGCGGATTTACATTAGAGCAAGAGTGAAATACTTTATGGACTTCTTTAGTGTAATGCAATCACATAGAAGGGTTTGTGTAGTAGAACTAATGCAAGAACATTTGTGTAAAGCTGATAAAAATATATATTAACAATATAATCAAAACAAGCTTGTTTAATGTTTATGAAAGTTAATATTTAAGAAATTTAACTTTATAATATATAAAAAGTCAGTATATATTGCTATTCTCCCTAAACTGGTTTGGATTACAGTTTCCATCAGTCCTAGCCAGTGTAGCCAGTGGCGAGGGACTGCAGGAGTTGAAGTACAACAACATAGTTATGCGGCCTAGTATTGTGTATTCCTGCAAGGCAGGAGGTTGGACTGGATGGCTCTCATGGTCTCTTCCAATGCTATGATTGCCATGTCACTTGGTACTGGCAGCGATGGCTGAGCTATTTTTTTTCCAGTTTGTTTTTGAACTGAGCTTATCCAGTTCACCTGGAAACAAATGCAGATTCAAATGTAGGTGACATCCTGAAGTCTGTGGGTTTCTGTGCTTACAATATGATTTACACTGCAAAAAAGATGCATTCAAAAATATATCAATTTGGGGAAAATATGTACTTTAGCCAATAGGAGAAATGCACACATTTTAAAAATTTGTACAATTAATGCATGCATGTTGCACAAAAGGAAAAAAAACCCTCTCACTTTCTGATTTGAACTGAACCACATGTTAATGTGGAAATTGGAGAAGTAGAATGAACTAAAGTTTTAGAGATTTTCACACTACTGAAGAATGGGACAAGATTTCTTGTGCAAACTTAATACCATTTTTAAAAGTGTGTGTGTGTGTGTGTGTGAAATTATCATTCTGTGTTTCAAAGAAGATATTGTGGTGAACCTGTTTCCTTGAAAGCATGGATTTCAGGATATCACAGAGCCAAACAGATCAACCATCCTGTATCACTGGGATTGACTGCTGTGTCATTTGCCATGGAATACAAGTACAACTTGCAGAACTGAGCCCTCTATTAAATAAATAATTAGCTGTCACTGTGTGACAATCTAATGGCATCCCATCAAACTGACACATTGGATTTTCCAGCCAATAGCTACAAGGCAGTCCCACTGCAGATAATGGAACTACTCCAGCGTAAACAGTGTGAAGGCTGTAGCAGCTCTGAGTGAAAGATAATTGGGGAAGACACCAGATGTTGACACAACAGCTCCCATTATACTGC
This sequence comes from Gambelia wislizenii, assembly GCA_030847615.1. Lineage (NCBI taxonomy): Eukaryota > Metazoa > Chordata > Lepidosauria > Squamata > Crotaphytidae > Gambelia > Gambelia wislizenii. The sequence continues at coordinate 205,827,821 of JAUMIR010000001.1, forward strand.
AAAGCCAAGAATCTCTTTTCAAAAACACTTAATTCTTAAATTTACAAAACAATTGCTATCATGGCTTAAGAACACAGTGGCCCCTTGGCTAGAAACTTATATAAAAACAGATTCCCTGACTGTGATGGTCCTGTAAAAAGGGTAAAATAGGAACAATGTATAGCTCAATAGCAGAATAGTTGCACACCATAGGATTCTCCCATATTTCACAGATGGGACCAAATGGGGTAGAATCGAGAACATTATACATTAAATCCAAGGCAACAAAGGCAATTTTCAGGGTCAGCAGGAGTCAGCAGGTAGGCCAGGAGTAGGCAACTTAGTGCCCTCCAGATGTTTTAGGCTCCATCTCCCAACATTGCCAACTAGCATGCCCAATGGTCAGATATTATGGTTATTGTAGTTCCAAACATCTGGAGGGCCACAGGTTCTCCTAGTTCCTGAAGCAGACAAGCAGAAGGAGATAGTGGGTAGTGCAGCTCAGTTCATGCCAAATGTCTTGGTTTTACTTGTTCTTTTAAATCAATATATGTTTTTAATCAATATTTGCTTTTAACCAATGTTATGTCTATGTGTTAACGTGTTGTTTCCTGCCTCGATCCATAAGGAGAAGTGGGTAAGAAATAAATATTAATGTTGTTGTTCTTGTTGTTGTTGTTATGTTGTCTATACAGAGTTGCCCATAGATTATAGTCTGTAGTTCTGAGAAAGCAGATTTCCCTCATCTCCACTGGGTTAATAGCTGTTGTGCTATTTCAATTTATACTCCCAACTAGAAATGGTCATGGCCGCAGGAGTTTACTGCATACCATGCAGCTATGGGAAATTTTACCTAGCAACAACTAAACGCAGTGTGCAAACATGAATCAAGGAACATGAGAAACACTGCAGACTAGGCCAGCTGGAAAAATCAGCAGAAGCAGAACATGTTATAAACCAACCTGGACACAAAATGTTATTTAAAAACACCAAAATTCAGGACCAGGCCAAGAATTATCAAGTCAGAATGCACAAAGAAGCTATTGAAATCCACAAACACCTGGACAACCTTTAACAGGAAAGAAGAAACCCTTAAAGTAAACAAAGTTTGGCTGCTAGTCTTGAAAAACACCAAAATAAAAACTCAATACATGCAAATGAACTTCACCCTGGGACAGAGGGATTTCCAGCAGAAAATGGACCATTAGCCAAACAAATACTAATCCTCCTTGCATATATTCCCCCCAGGAACTAACCACTCAAATACACACATTTTCATATCCTCTCCAACAGGGACTCACAGTATATAACCCCACACACACACTCCTACCCAACCATTCTCTGAAGATGCCAGCCACAGATGCAGGCGAAACGTCAGAAATAAACTCTTCCAGAACATGGCCTCACAGCCTGGGAAAAAAAAAACACAAAAAACCTATGGATGCCAGCCGTGAAAGCTTTTGACTTCACACAGAAATGGTCAAAGAACAAGTGAAAGTTGAGGTTTCCATTCATCAGCAATGATGAACCAATACAGCATGGTCAAGAAGAAAGTAGCAGTGGCTTCCTTTGGCAAACTACTTTCAGGGCACCATGAGACATGTGCCATGGGGTTGTAGAGGGTTAAGGAGATTGGCTGATGCTACCAACGGGGGAATGGCCACTATCTTCATTAGCTGCTTGTGAACATCTCCGAGGTGTACCTGGAAACAGTATATTGGACTAGATCATGGGTGGCAAAAGTGAGACTACTCACATGTTGTTGGACTGCAACTCCCACCATTGATCCTCCTGCCTTTGGCTGTGATGGCTAGAGGCTGCTGGGAGTTGTAGTGTAACAACAGCTGAATGGCACAATTAACCAGGAACCTTATTGCCCCATATAAAAGTAGCAAACTCTTTTTTTTAAGGTAAAGATAGATCCAAAAAAGTAACTTCTCACTGTATCTTGCTGTAGTGGGTGAGTAATTGTAGAAGATCAAACCATGCACCTTTCAGTTGATAATTTTGAGAAAACACTTCTTAAAATATTTGATTTATTGAAGTGTCAGATGGGAAGTTTATAATCCAAAGACTGCCATCCCAGGGTTATGGCTGCCCTTCAATTCACCCTTGCCTCTTCAGGCAACAGAAACCTCAGTCTCTCTTGCCTCTAGGAGCACCAGGATTAACTCTCTGAGGAGCCCCTTCCTCCTCCTCCTCCTCCTCCTCCTCCTCGCTTTCCCCAGACTTGCTGGTTTACTATGCAGGGATGCAGGGAGGGGCAATGGGTCAGAGCGCCTGCAAAGAGAACATTTGTGGCTGGTTTGGAACTCTAAACAGGAGCACTCCACACTGCACCATTTTCTTGCAGGTCTCAGTTGTTTTCTTCTTTCTGAGATATGGTTGAAATTTCTAAGGGAGGGGTGGGGTGAGCAAAGGGAGAGAAGGAAGGTTATACACTGAGGCCTTCCTGCTGCCTCATTTAGTACAAAACTCTGATGAATGGGCCCCACAAAGCTGCCCAAATTCCCTGCAGTCATTATTTTACAGGTGAGTAATTTATGGCTGTGTAAAGGGCTCCGGGATGTTTGATTATGTCAAAGGTGTTATTGAAGTTCAGCCTGCAGTTGTATCCTAAATAGGAGGAGATTACCATGGAGGATTTGCATCATTGGTTTTCCTAATTACTTTGCTGTAGGCACATTTGCACGGAATTGAGGAGGGGGGAAGGTGGTGGGGGGAGGATTCTGCCTGGCTGAACACAAGCCACAGTTTAATGAAATCCATCCCTGGCAGTGACCTCAGAAGTGAAGGCAGGAAAAACAAGCCTCAAAATAATGAATAGTCTGAAAGCTACTCAAGTGCCCATGTCTATTTAACCATGGGTTCATCTACATGAGCCAGGATACACTGGCTCCCCACCTGCGTATCCTGGCCATAGATCAGGACTGTTCTTCCCCTATTCTCTCTATAGAATGGGAGGAAGTCCTGGCAGGCATGCCAGCCCATCACTGCAGCCGCCGCCACCACCACCATTTCTTTCGCTGTCTCGGAAGGCAGGAAGGGGTCCCACAACATGTGACAAAGGCCCCTGCATGTGCCCAGCCTGGGTCACATGCTCCAGGCCTGCTTCCTGCCTTCCTATCAGGGACCTCCCTGGTGGTGTCAGTGAGGGTGGGTCTGCTGGGACAGGCTCCTGTGGACACATGAGGCCTAAGCCATTTCCTCCTAGTGGAAATGGAGGGTCACTCATGACATGGAGTAAACCAGTAATTTTTTTATAATGGTGTATCAGGCTCTACTCCACCTTCCCCATCTCAGCCCTGTATCTGCCCTGGGGGTGGTGAGGACTGCCTGGAGGCAGAATGGAGGAAATGCCCTGTGTCACATAGATTGCAGGGTTCTGAAATGGGGGCAAGATGGGGTATATTGCCCATTTCGACAAACCTCATATCTACCACTTTTGTTCATTCTGTTACATCTGGAAGCAGCCTCCTACACTCTGAAGCCTGTGATTAAATGGAGGCTTTTGGGCTTCAGGGTCAAGACAACTTTTCTCCCCCTTCCCCTTCCCACACCTTGCTTAACATTCAGCCTGACAGAGTTCTGCAGAACTGGAATATTTGTTCCTGTTTTGTAATACTTTGGTTGTCTCCCACACTGTGGATTTTAAATCCATACATACCCCCCTACACACACACACACTAACATGGCCTTCTGTGTTTTTCTTTTCTTTTTGTGTCTTTGGAACTCATTTCCTATTTAGTCATAGCTCTCAGGGTTGCTCTGCATTTGTGTGTATGTCTGGTCCCTGGTGTTTCTGAAAAACAGCACATAAGAATCAAGGATTTTGAATTATATAAATGGCCATGCCCATGACCACATCTGTGTGTGGTATAGGACTGGGTCCAATACATTTCGCTGGCTAAGGCAAAGGACAAGATGGTGCCCCTAATTTCAGGTACAGAAGCCTGCTAGACTGGAAGCTGAATCTAGTTTCAACACTAGTGATCGATAGTATCCTCTGCCTTCACTTGAGGCAGCAGTTCAGGGCATGTAGAGCTCAGGACAATCTGTGTGATTCAGTACACCCTTTTGTCCCACAGCTGAGGGAAACAGCCTTGGGTCTATTTGCCACTGCCCACCTGCATCTGCCTGTTGAAGAGGTTGTCTGATGCTGCCTAATGACAGGCTGGAAGAGGTGTGCTACACCAATCACAGGTGCCCCATGTATACCTGGTCAAGAGAAAATTTATACCCTCTGTGGACCTCTGATTGGATCAAATTGATTTCCAAGCGGTCCAAGTACAGTACTATGGAAGGCTTTGGTCTTCACCAAGGCACTCATCAAGCAGCAAGTGAAATGAAGAGAATACATGGGCAGCTACCTCAGCACTTAGTGTGCAAATGGGTCATTGTCTTTCATTCACAACATTTGCCTTCCTCTGCACGATGACAATTTTCTGTCCCAAAATGGTTTTCCTTAGCCAATTACAAAAGCAGACAACTGATGCCTAAATTATCAAAGGAGGTTGCATTGTCAGCATGTTAATCACGCAGTGTTCCTTAGCAACGATATTTTAATGTACAAATAAAAATACAACAGGCTGCTACACTCTACAATAAAAAGTCAGGTTGTTGATGTCAATGATGTTTATAATGAGGAAAAAAGAGGCATACCAAGGTGCCTAACACCTTTGGTACTTAGGAGATAGGGAAGATAACTCTGTCCACAAGACTTTATTTTTACTAGTAGAGAAGAATCCTTTTAGTTCATTTAGACTTCCAGTTTAAACTCCCTCTGCATGGTGCCCTCAGGACACTCTCTACTATAATTTCAACCATCACTGACCAATAGTCACCAGGGTCACTGGATGGTAGGAGCTGTAGTCCTAAACCTCTGGAGAACACCACATTGTGGAAGGCTGCTCCTGCTGATTCCAAATGCAAATTATAGCATAGTAAGAGCTTATCTCAGAATAAAATATTCCAAAAGAGAGCCTGTTAAACTGTATAGAAATCTCTAGCATCTTATATGTTTATTATTGCATGAACATTTGTGTGTCAGATATGGGCTACCGATCTCAGCCCTGTGTTGCATACTCCCACCTATGGCAAGGAATCAAAAGGAACCTCATGTTGATATCATATTGATAGCAGAGGCCATGTAGGAAGCTGTCAGGCACACCCCATGGACTGGATGTGGACGTGAAAAAGGCAGGATGATGAGACTGAATCAATGATACTGGGGTCATGTAGGAAGCTACTAGGCACACCACATGAAATGAAAGCTAAAGATCAAAAGAGCAGGATTTAACAGACACATATGTTCAGTTCATGATCAAGGTGTCTCCTCTGCCAGATACTATGAAGATTTTCAGACGGTAACAAAAAAAAGTGTTCCCATCCTGCAATCTCCTTTCCTGCCCCTTTCCCATCCCTGTCATGCCACAATCAACTAAAGTTTCAGACCTATATTGGTAGAGTCTTTGTTGCTGCCCAGGAGCAACGAACAGAGCTCTATTCACTTCCTGATTTGAAATCCCAGCCGTTCTTGCAAGAGGATGAGAGTGCAGGAAATTAAAATTTTAAAAGCAAAATAAAAGGGGAAAAGTGACAACAAGCACAAAAACACACTTAAAACATAACAAGTTTTGTACCGGGGTGGGTACAAAAAAGTGTCACTTACCTGGACGTTCTGATCTCACCCGGAAGTGTTATGGCATGGACCTCCCACTAATGCTGGCATCATGCCAGCATAAAGGGGCACCTTTTCACTTGCAGGACATTCCATTACAGAAATGGAATGGGGGATCCATTCCCAGGTTAGCCCATAAATAAAAAGAAGCACCGGTGTAATGACAGCCAAATGGGAGCATGACAACACAGGATTATGTCATCTGAAAGGGAAGCCCTTTAGCAAGCTCCTGGCATTGTCATAACACCATATTTAGCCCATCTGAAAATCTCCTATAGCAATAGCAATAGCACTTCTATTTGTATACCACTTATCAGTGCAAAGCACTCCCTAAGAGGTTTACAATGTGTTAGCTAATTGCCCCCAACAAGCTGGGTACTCATTTTACTGACCTATGGAAAGATGGAAGGCTGAGTTACCCTGGAGCCCTGCAGGATCGAACTTGCAGCATTGTGGATTTAACCACTGCACCACCAGGGCTCCTCAGATACTGACCAGCTTCTTCTTGCCTGGGAAAAACAAGTTTGAGATAGATGAGGTCTTGAATGCTAATAAAGCCACTTCCTTCAACCCATCCTTGTGTGTCATTTTCCACACTGTATCTATCCCAACAAATCACAGACCCCACTTCAATCAGATAGGATCAATCTGTTTGATCAGATGCAGGAAAAGGTTCATTTGACCATTGTTTTAGACTCTGTTCAAAGTGTAAAAGGGGGTACCATCAATCTTGCCGCCGTTATTACGTAAAGTAATGTTCTCTGATGACTTGAACAAGGAGCATAACTTTTCAGGTTAAGCAGAAACAAAAATCCAAGAAAATCTATACAAGGAATAGAGGATAGAAAGAGGAAAGAGTAATATCAAAATGTATAACAAGACAGGGAGGAGAAATGGAAAAATTAAAATAAAAAATTATCCCAGACATAGGAAAGTTCGAGGAAGTACTAAGGATGTGTGTGGGATGGGGAAAGAAATAGAGGATGAAGAAGGTGTGAAGGTATGAGGAAGTAAAAGAAGGAAATAAGATGTGAAAAAGGGAAAGGGAGGAAAAGAGGAAAGAATAGGATGGAAGGTGAATAGGAAAAGGGTGGATGGGAAAAGGGAAATGATTGTGAGGATGGATTGTTAAAGATACCTGTTAATGATGGAAATTGGATATGTAGATGAAATAATAAGATATTAACATGAATGGAGATCATGGATAATGTGAAAATATGTATGTAAGTTAAGATTATGAGAAGTCAAAATAAATAAATTTTAAAAAAAAACAAAAATAAAAAAACAAAGTGTAAAAGGGGGATAAAAACTCTGAGTTTTGACCATTTGGTGTGGCCTCCAACTTGTATCCGTCCTCCATATCACTTTGGGAGCCACTCTCAAATGTTCATGGTCTGAGCCCTCATCTTTTTCTCTTGACAGGTAAATATAGCCTATCATCCTTGATCACCATTCCCTTATTCTGTTACTTTCCTTTCTGATAGCTCTTGAAACTGTGTATTGCTGACTGAATGCCTTATTTTCATATGCTGACTTCTCCAATAAAGATTACCTTTTGTTACTTAAGCTGGAGTTTTTATAGCCGTACTCCTATACATTGGGTTAATGATTCTGCTAAGTTACCCAGCCTTTCACATACCAATTATTGAGCTAATTAAATTTCCTTAAGTAAGATCTGCATAAGAACAATTTGGGTCCTGATACTCAGTTTGGGGGTTAGGAATTTTTTATTGGAATAAGACCATTCTACTGAAAAATACACCCGACCGCAAAAGGCGGTAACAATAACACAAAAATAATAATTGTTTTCCTCTTTTCTTACTAATATAAAAATAAAACTATCTATCCTAACACTAATATATTTTTCCTCTTAATCTAAACACACTATAATCATATTATATTTACACATTATAATTATACCTATTAGGAAAGAAAATAATCAATAAAAGATTAATAAAAAAATACAAAATAATACAAAAATACAATAATAATAATAATAAATTTATTTAAAATATAATTTTATGTTATTGCTGGGGTTGTCTCACTAAACTACGGCCAAAACTTTTTCCAACGATGATTTGGCAATTTCTCTTTTCACTCAGAGCTAAATTTTCAATTACGTTCTTCACATAATAAGCAGTGCCTTTTACATCCTGCAGATTTTGACTTTTCACCTCCCTTTGTATTTGGAAAACTAACCCTAACATCACATAGAGGTTTACCAGGCGCACCGTGGACCAGGGCACTGTCCAAAAACTCACAACTGGGGAACCAGACTCCTTCCTCTTCCTCTTTTGGCCCACTGACTTTCTAGGTCCCCTGACACCCTCCAGAAATTCAGTCCCTGGAAGCACTGTCTCACAAGCCTGTTGTGCCAAATCTGGCCAATCCAGGACCCAGACCACCTCTGCCCATGCTTCCCAGGCACTCGGGCAGTCCTGGACAAAATGTCTGATCATCTCCTTGTGTGCCATGTCACTCAAAATCTCCGCCTTTTTACATTTCAGATGAGGACAAGTCTGCTTATCCTCTGCGGTCCACGGTCTCTTTCACCTCAGATTAAGAACCTTATGGTAGAGTCTCCACCTCAAGTCCCACAACTTTTGGCAACCCTTTTGTCCGTGAAATACTCAATTGGGTTAGTCTGGTGATTTAGGTACTCTGATAAATCTAGTTTGGCCTGACAATTTTGCAAACACGGGTTAACATAAATCGCCTCCACTATTTTCCTGTACAAACCTCTCTTGATGCTCTTGATGCTCTGACCTGGTCTGTCTTCCCAATTCTCAGGGCCACCAGCTAGTCCAGTTCAACTGCACAGCTTTTCCTAAAGATTCAGGTATGCTATATCAGCATACCTCTGGTAACTGTTGCACATGTAGGTAATATATACAACACCAATAATCAATCAGTCAATCAGTCACATAGCTATCAGGGTTCTAGAGAAATGGACTGCTGCAACAATTGTAATTTGCTGAACAAAGGAACACATGGGGTTGGGAGGGAGAGTCCTTTAAAAGTATCTCATTCATTATTCATTTATGATATCTCCACAACAACAAAATTAGGAGAATAGCATGTATTTTACCAGATTTTTGTCAATTTCTTTTTATCTGCATCTCTGACTGCACCTCTGCATAAAGAAGGAAACAACACTTGCCCACAGTGCTGACAGACTGGACCATGGGGTAAAAAGAACATGGAGCCTGGAAGTCATCACAAAGAACTCATTACAAAGAACAGGATATTGATAATTAAGTCCTTTTCTTAATAACTAAGATGTGGCCATATTAATTTTCTGTTGTAATCTAATGGGGGATAATATCATTCATTTTCATGATAACAATATCTGTTTAAAGTTATTCTCATATTCCTTAGTGTGTAGCCTGAGAGGAGGGATAGAGTATCACACTGTTTCTGTGCTGGATTGTGCTGTAACACATGCTACTGGATGGAAAACATTCAGATTTTAAAAAGTAAATATTTAATGACTTTCAATGACTCAGAATGATTTAATGGGAAACAGGAAAGTAAATAGATGCTTCTTAAACTGTAACTATAACAGTAACTAACTACTTTGGAGCCTCAGAAGTATAGCTGTAACTAATTACTTTTAAAAGTAACTTCTTAAGTTCTCACAAAGACAAGTGGTAACAGTAGGAATATCATATTTTTGTGCAGAGATCTATTTAATGTTAGATCAAACCAGAGCAGGTGTGATTCACCGGTAATACAGGCAGCTAAAATCACTGTGTGATGTATCTACACAGAAATTAATATTAATCCCTAAAGTGATAGGCCTGCTTCAGTACCTCTGTCTGAAAACTACACTACATGATACATTAAATACATAGCATTTTGTTTAAGATCCTTCACTCTCTTAAACTAAAGAAAGTATGCATGGCCTCAGTAAAGATTGGGACCATTGTGCATGTATGGAGGAAGTTTAAACCTTCTTCTCATCTGGTTTTTATTTACCCTTACAAATCCCACTTAAGGTTCCCCACATCTTTTTAGCTCATGAATTTTCATCTTTTGTATTATGACAATATATCTGACTTATTTTATCATTTATAAACTGGTGCTCCTGTGTGTGAAGCGGGTATATTTATATATACAGTAGTATATTAGATGAAAAACAAACTTGGCATTTTTGTAATTTCTAGCTAAGTGGACCACCCAACTAGTTTGAAAAAATATTCTGATAAAGAGTTTTTCTACTACACTCTTTTTGGAAGCTATTAATTATTTCTATACATTTTAAGGGTATTTCAATTTAAAAATAAACTCAGCAATAGAGACTTACAACAATAAAAGTATTTGTCAAAACATAATTATTCAATAGTTGAAATGTTTAAATTTCTAGGTAAAACATTTGCAATAACAGCATCATAAAAGGTATTTATTATTACAGCAGCCCATTCCAGTTAGTTGAGCTTTCCTGCTGAAAAAGAATACGAAATGGTCTTTTAAAAACAAAATCAGTTTTAAAAAAAACCAGTAAACATTGCATTCAGATTCCTCCAAAAGAAGGTTCCAGAATGTTGAGGCAATTATAGAGGAGGTCCCACATTTTGGTGATGTTTATCCCATAAATATCCACATCCCTTGTACAGTTCAAGACTGTATAGCCTATGGTCTGAGGACACATGTTGCAACTGAATTACTGATGCTGAACAGGTTAGAGCCTGGTCAGTGCGAGGATTGGAAACTGTCCACAAACTCCCATGTAAGCCTTTAGCTTGAGCTCCATGGTCTAAGTAAGCAAACAATTCTATTTGTTCTTCTACTTTTCTCAAGTAAAGAAAATAAAATGTGTAACTGGAACCCTGTTAGATACCACCAGCATTGTCTTGGAAAGTCCCTCTTGGAAGACCTTACAGTGTAAGGCTAACAGGGATAGTTGGAAGGTCTCAGTTTTAAAAACAAATCCAGATGCACTTCATGACATCCCTATTGTGAAATAACCAATTGAAAAAGAAATGAATCACCATTTCAAAGCACTCACCGTGTCACTGACAATGGCATTAAACAAAGCACATAAAGCAGGCCTCAGTGTCGCATCTTTGATAAACTTAAAAGCTGTAGAAACCTTTGAAGTCTCTTAAGCATACTGAGTAGTTACACTTACTTCTTGTTGTAGGATCCAAGAAAGAGGCTCCGATATGACTAGCATATTTTATTTCAAAGCTATCCTTGAAACAAAAAAGATGACTTTTCATGATGTAACGGGAAAGGGATGGTGGGGTTGCTTTACCAGTGGTGCCAATGTTGCTTTCAGGTCATATGAGAGCTACAGATCTCCCTATTTAGTTCAGTCAAAGGCAAGGAGAAGGTCTTCAAAGCAACATACAAATGTTAATGTTAATACTAACTGACTTTGACCATAAAGTTCAAACAAATGCTGAACTGAAAGTGGTACCTTTTCATGTGAGGATATTTGCATTAGTTAGAACACCAGGAGCTGGTTTGAGATTTATAGTAAACATTTTTATTCTGTTTCTGTGGGAAGTTGAGCATAGTCTTCAGCATTAGTTTCCATTACAGAAGACACTGGAAGTACTGATGGGTGTCCACAGCAATCTGACAAGTAAGGACTGCTTTGAGGGGCTAAACTTTGAAATGCAAATCCCCATGTGGGAACAACATATGCTCCTCCACTAAAGGGACCTCAGGGTCAAAGCAGACAAGATGGTCAGTTCTATATTGAGAACAATACTCCCTAAAGTGATCAGACACTTCTGATTGTCCTAAAACAAGTATTTTTCACTTCTGTGTTTTGAAAATGAGCTTCCTGTGTTTTGTGACTAGTCACCTGGAGGTAAACATGGGCTTCATTGGCAAGTTTAATTGCTCCAGCACAAACCTCTGAAGGAATAATATTGCTGGAGGGGAAAAATGCTATTTCCTTCTAATTACAAGTTCAATGCCTGCATAATGCCATAAGCAACGGGCCCCAAGAACAGAGGATGGGAGAAATGGTTTGCCAGTGAGAGAAGGCAGGGGATGTAGTGTAACCCAAAATTAGTCTGAGCCATACAAAACAGCAAGGACAAGGAAACTTTTTGAAGAAAAGAAGAAAACTACCTAGGACAAATGAGTGATTTCCAGATAAATAGCAGACTTGGATTGCAATCCTATACACATTTACCTGGGAATTCATCCCATTTAACCCAGGGGTTGACTATACGGCAAAAATATTCCTCATAGAATTTGAGGAGAATTTTATTTGTCTTAATGAGATCCCACATAAATCTGCCATACTCGGAAGGAGGGGAGCCAAAAATGCCAAAAGCTACTCAGGAAAAGCCTTTGCAGCTTTCCCCATATTTTTTTCAAAAGCTCCACGGGGAATGTGCATTCCTGCTCATTGGGACAACCAATTTGCTTTGATGCACATTCCTGATAAGAGCAGAAATGGAAAGCTGATTGGTCATATGTGTGCTGGGGCAGAGCTTGCTAACAAAGCAAGCACCCGAAACCACCATCTTGGATTTTCACCATAGCAATAGTGCATTCAGTTGATGAAACAGCCTTTTTTCCTATTTATTTAAGCAGAATATCACACTTCCACACCTTGGATAGGCTTTTTAAAAAATACTGTTCAGTGGCAGCAACCTGGTGCCAATAAAAACACCTGTAATTCAGTCAGGTTCACCATCTTGATTTGCAGGCATGAACATGTGAACAACGAATGTGGATAGGTCCACATGCCTGCGATCTTGCCAAAAAATCATTGAAACAAATGAAAGCTCCTATGAATTGGAATTAGTGCACATCAATCCACATTTCATACCCTTGTATAGACAAGCCCTCAATTTCTCTTAAGAACCCCATTTTGGGAGGAAGGTGGAATATAAATCTAATAAATAAAATAAATAAAAATTAAGAAATGTCCTTTCATTTCAAAGTCCCATGGTCAAAAAGTGAATGCCAGAAAAAGTAATTTTATCCAGTGTTTGACTTTCAAAGAAGCTTACCGCACAAGGGAAGGAAGCAGCAGAGCACCCCAATAATCATGCTGTTTGCCTTGCCGTATTGCACAACATCTGTGTGTTTCAGTTATTCTCCAACTCCAGTCCCATAGAAGATGGTGGTTAACATGAGTCTTTTTGCTAACTGGAAAAATCTGTCAGCAAAAAGACCCGCATTTACCATTATCTCTCACAGGACCAGAATGGGAGAACAAATTAAACATGCCAATGTTCTGCAGTAAGGCAAGGTGGGATGTGCTATTCTCAGGCTTCACTTCCACTTCCCTTCCTTCATACCGTAAGCCCCTGTCACAAATGGCAAACCACCTCAGATGATCAGCACGCTTTGGATGAGAATTTAACCCTCTTTCTCAATGACTAAAAACAGATGTAGCAAAATATTTACCCATATTTCAGTATGCCATAGGACCTACTGAACAACTACATATTCTTTCATCTATTTTTAATCTGCATTTTTGAGATGTTTATTATTTACTAAAGAATATACCATTTAGCATTGATTGAACAGGAACAATAAGAGAGTATCACAAATTCTCTGATTAATCACTACAGGCTTGGCATACTGACAGTTTAAGAATGTAACAAACAAACAAAAAAGGTACAGAGTACCCAAGTGAAATCAGCATCAATCAATCAATCAATCATCCAATGATGGGATTTTAAAAATCAGTGGATAGCACCAAGGGTTGGGATGGGGAAATTCAACACAAGGAACACCAAAAAGATTGTCTATATTTGCCTCTGTTTAGATGGATGTTTCATTACGTTGAATCTCCTTCCTTTCTTTGTCTTTGCCAATAAACACATTAATATGTCACTTTATCTATCTAGTAGTTGAAGAGGGCAGGTTAATTTTAAAAGAAGTCACATGTATTTCCTGCAGCCATTGTTGTAATTATGCATCCTACCTTGTAAATTGATCTAGCCAGTAAAAGGCCTGCAAACTTATAATATTATACTGCAAAGAATATTTATGATAAGCCACATCTGATTACAGGTTTTTCTCTATTAGCAGGCATATCTCAGTATACCTCTGTAAACAAAGTAGATATCTTCCCAGGCATTACTTCTTTAACAGGAAATTTGGTCCCAGTTGTTGTGGTGTAAGAACCCTAGGGACCATCTTGGCACAAACATTTCTCATGTTGAGTTCCTCATGCAAAATTTTCCATGCAGTGTCTTTGTCAATGTTTGTGGCTTCAGCTACCATTCGGACACTGAGTTGACGGTCTCCTTGAATCATCTGGCTGATTTTTTCCACAATTTCTTTGGTTCCTTGAAGTGGAAGGTTGTTCATTATGTTCCACATTCTCACGTCCTTCTCTGAATCTTTTGTGCCTCTCCAACACATGTGCACAAGACATGCAGTCTTCCCCATAGGCCTCAATAAGCATTTGAAAAGTTTCTGTTTTGTTCAATTATACTAAACATTTCAAATTGACACGTTGCTCAACTTTTAAACTTAGCATTTTTCCAACAGACAACACAGCTCCTTGAAACAATGACTGACAATTAACTGAATGGCCAAGAACTTTGATGCTTGTCATGCAGGTTCAAATATGTTCAAGGTCACCACTCAAGTGTTCACAATCAGATCTCCCTGATTTGTCTGAAAGGTAGAAAAACAGCCTTGTTATTTAATAGACAGACCTCATATGTGTTGCATGTGTGAAATCAGTGTGCTGTTTTTTAATGTTTTTATTTTTTTTTAATGAAAGTATTTTTTTACCATGTTGTGTTTTTAACTGTTATAATTATGTTTTAATAATGGTAATAATGGTAATAATAAACACTTCTGTAAAAATCAACAATGGCAGCTCTGGCCACTTCACCACTGGCAAGCTGACCCCCGTGCATGTCTAACCAATCACATTTTGAATTCTGTAATGTGTCCCAATTAATAACAATAATAATGATAATGATAATAATAATAACAATTAAAAAAATATTTCTATAGCACCATCAATGTGCATGGAACTTTACAAGAAAAAGAACAAAAGAGTTCCCTGCCCTCAAGCTTACCATCTAATGAAGACATGATACAAAAGGAAACGAAGAGGGATTAAGTCCAGCATTCTCTTCTCTCTCTCCTTGTCCAGGGCAATGGCAGTTGGGACGGAGGGACAGCCATTCTGCTTCTGGGCTAAGGCAAGATGGATCTCTGCCTGACTTTCCTTCTCTCCCTCTGCAGCCAGGGCAATGGCAGTTGAGATGGAGGGAGGGCCGTTCTGCTTCTGGGCTCAGGCAAGATGGAGCTTTGCCTGACTTCCCTTCTCTCCATCTGCAGCCAGGGGAATGGTAGTTGGGATAGAGGGGAAGTTGATTTGAATTGGTTGTTCAAGCAGTCAGGAATGTGCATTTCTGCATATATATTTTTTAAAAAAAAAAAATCATGAGAAACAGTGACAGATGTTTTTGCGGTATACATAGAGTTTTGGCCCCCCTCCTTCCTAATACGGAGAATCACCATAGGATCTCATCAGGACAAAAGGCATTCCCCTCACATTCCATGAGTTTTTTTTTCATTGTATAGACAAACCCCTGTCTCCCTCTCCATTAAGACTAAATATTCAGCAAGAAGTATTTTAGCTTAATCTCTTTTTTAAAAAATGTTGTAAGCCCCCTTGAATCCCATCTTGGGAGAAAGATGGGCTATAAATTCAGTGATTGATTGATTGAGGGATCTTGAGGGAATGAGCAATTTTCCAGGGCCTGAAAAAAACATTTCACCAGAATGTAAACCGACTCTTAAGAGCACTGCTCCTACTACTCCCAGTTTGTACATTGACCAAAACCAATACTAAAATTATATGATGGAGGAGCACCACTGTCTAATGTGCAGCGGGGGGGGGGACTTTATGGGAGAGCCAAGTCCTTAACCCCAAACTTGTTTGCTCACCACCACCACCACTTTTCAGTAAAAAGGTATTAGAAGAAAAATAAGCACATGGTCTTGCGTTCTTAAAAAGTACATACTGGCCTCAAAAGAATAAGGTGCTCATTTGGAACCTTTGCCTTATGTGGAAAGTTACCAGTCCGATAAAGTGGGAAAGGGGTCATGCTACTCTTCTTCACTCTTTAAGCACAGTCTCTCATGAGTGTAGAAAGAAGGATGTATAGAATGGTATTCTTATTCTGGGCTACAGGTGGATTTTCAATTGTAGTGCTCTAGCTTGTTCCAAGAGCATGAAATGTCCAGCAAGAAGTATCTCATTTTTGTTTTTTTTTAAATGCTAGAGATATTCCTTTCTCATTTTTGTAAGAAAAAAAAAAGAAACCTAAACCTACCTCCTCGTCCTTGAAAGTCTTTTTTGAAATAGATGGCTTATATTCTATCTCTAGGCTTTTGCCATCAGTGCCTCCACACTGTCTCTGAACATTGCCTGTTTACACTTAATGAACAGATGTTCTTCACCACTGCCTGTGAAAAGAAAAAAGAAAAAAGATGGGGCTCAAAAGTAAATCATCCAGGGATTAGACTAACCTAAAATGATACTCTTAGTATGGACGCCATTAAAGGAAAACTTGATTTTTGTCTTCATATATACAAGGTTCATTAACTTTCTTTCTGGGGCAGCTAATGATCTGATCAAAATTTGTGGTTCATTAAGACAGCCTCTGCCTGTTTCTCTGATGGTCAATTGAACGGGGGGGGGGGGAGAGAAAGAAAATTGGAAGGTTATATTAAGACTAGAAAGTAGAACTGAGGCAAAGTACTTTCTCAATTATGCTTACTTGCTTCGAAAACTGAGGAGGTGAAAAGGCTGAGGTGAAAGTTGACAGGGTAGTTTTCTTCAATCTATCAGTTCCTATCTTAGCCATTAAGTGTGAGTGAGTGCTGCACAAGACATTAACCTTTGCCTAGTTGAAAAGCTCTTCCATTTAGGAAGATCAGAGCTGAGAAGTAACTAGATACAAATAACTGGTTGCTTGTAATTCCTTTTTTTATAGCAAAAGTGTAATTATATTACATAGTGACTGCAACTTAACAAGGGAGCACTTCGCTTTTTACATTGTAAGTATCACTTCAACTTTTTTGTTACTTTTTTAGTTATGGGGGTGTAGCTAGACTAAATGGTGGAGGAAGCAATCTTGTGGTTCAAAATGTTGACTTGTGCTACTGCCTCATGCTCTGTTGAGAGTGTTGAGCTATAGCAGGATGTTCAGGAGAAGTTTTTTGTATTACAAAGACCATGGCTTGTAGCATTCAGATGGTGTTGTGTGTGTGTGTGTGTGTGTGTGTTTTTAAATCACTAAAACTATTCCAATTACTTTTGAGAACTGAGAGACCTACTTTTTAACTGTAACTAGAAAGCTAATTAACTATTTGGGGGCTTTGGAATCATAATTTCATGAACTATTAGAAGGAAAATGTTCCAAGCTCCAAGAAAGATAAGCAAAATCTGTATTGAACTTGTTATTTGGGGCATTTGCAAACACACCTTTAAACTACCTCTTTACACATGAAGCTCAGGATGTGTGCATCCTATGGCTCCACCATGAAAAGGACATGTGAGATTAGAAGTGCTTCTTGTATTTGAAAGGGCTGGTATGGTGTTGTGATTCAGAAATTAATTCCATACCATGGAGGTTCTGGTCCAAGTGCTGCTTCCGGGTCAAAAATTTACCTTTGCCAACAATTCACTAAGTGACTGCAGTAATGATATACTTGTTCAGTTCTCTGGTCCCCACCCTATATGGAAGATGCTAATACTGCCTCATGTTATGAAGTTGTTGTAAGGATAACAGCTAGAATATGAAAGTGGAGAACTTTAGACACTTGAAAGCACTATAGCAGAGTAGAGAAATAAATTAGGGAGACTGGATTCCCTGCCTGCTAGATGATGTTGTAGAGTTGGGGACCCATCCCAAGCCCCTCCTTCTTTGCTGATGGCTTTACTGATGTCCACCTACTCTCAGAAGTTATTTCCCCATCTCCATTTGGAGAGAGGCATAGAGATCTGAAATCAGACATACAAGTGGGTTTCTCACATGTCCTGCTTGTCTTCACTACAGGGATAAGAGAAAGTAGGAAGATGTTTTTTCTACCTCATTCATTTTCCCCACTGGAAACATGAACTGGGGGAGGATGTTGAATCCTCATCCTGTTTCTCATCTGAGAGATCAGAGATAACAGAGATCAGAAATAACAAGACCTACAGATTCTCCTACCTGCAGCTTGCCTTCCCAACTGGAAGACAAGATGCTTGTGTGGGGGTGGATGGGTGTTTGAGGAGAGGGATAGAATTTTCTCAGGGTAGAGCCTTTGGAAGGAGGTAGAGCATCTCCCAGATCCTTCACAAGCCAACTTTTGTACCCTTCTGGGCCAGAACAGGTCCATGGATTCAGAGGTGCTCCTGCCTTGTGATACATATGCCAGGGGATGATGATAATGACAATGAGTGACAAAAGATTTGGTATTTACAGTGGAAGATTGGGCAAGAGTAATCTGTATTACAGTGTTGCACAAAGTGCTTTGGTCTCTGGAAGTGTATTCACTGACTCTTGTGGCATGCATTGCAGGATCTGGAAGCTGAGACTGTAGAAGAAAGAATGGTCAAATGAGAAATAAGAAACATTTGTGCATGCTTGTGTTTAATGACCAGGGTTTTATTCAGATTTAGTCCTAAGCAGTATACCCATTGAAATGAATGTGGCTTGAGACATGACTTGCTAACTAAGAGCAGGTGTACTGTTAAATATAAATAACCAACTGAACTGAGAAAACCCAATCAACTGAGAAGTTATTTGCTACAGAGGTGCTTCATTATGTGCTAGGGAGCTGCCAAGCCTGAACTGAAATGGCATTCCTCTAAAACAGAAGCCATTTTAGGAACATGGGAATGCAAGGAACAGCCATGACAAACTCTGCTGGGATCCTCGTTTCCATTTATGGAGCCAAACTGTATACCATGCCCATAGGGACCAATCCTCCAGGTGTTGGGTATGGACTTTTTCGGCATTGGCCTGCTGCAGAGTGAATCAAGTGCCTTCATTTTCTCATCAAGGGACTCAGGGACTCCTCCCAGCTTTTGCACAGAGATTGTCTATAGACATGACAACATAAACTCATAGGCATTTTTAAAAAAATCCCTCCCCCATCTCAGTGCCTCTATACACTCAGGGCAATCAAGCTACTCCCTAGCCAAGTCCCAGATATGTGAGGCTATAAAGAATGGATGGTTGAATAAATGCATATTTTTTTAAAGGTGCAGCCATCAGGCTTTTGACTGGTCCAGAATGATTCCCAGCCCTTGAGAAGTTGTCAGTTCTTGTTTTAAGCAAATAGAATCTGCTCACATAGGATTTATGAGGTTCCACACTCCTTCCCCACCCCCATGGCCTGTGAAACTGAGCCTCTACCTTCAGTGTTGCCTCTGTTTCATCCCCCTGTTGAAACTAAATAGCTACCCAGAAATATGTATAGCTCATTGAGAGCAAAAGGAAAATTAGGAGAGTACTATACCTGTCAAAAGCATCCTATACAGTATATACTACACAATATTATTTAAAATATTTAAGATATTCCTTTTCTAATCAAACATTTAGAATGAGAAAAGGATAGAATTAATTAAACACATTATGCTTTTAATATTAAGGTAGATTAAGGGGATACTGACACAGATTTATATTAGAGGTAATAGATTTTTTTATAATCTTTGGTTCTGAAGAATAGTAGCTGTTGTCTATATGAAGCAAAAAATGTGGATTGCTCTGCAGTAATGGCAATTCGCAGCAGCTGCTATTTGACTTAGCAGGTTTTTTGGCAGATTGCAGGCATGTTATCTGCATTTCCTGTGCAAATGGGCATGCCTGCGAATCAAGGTGGCGGCCATGAGTGAATTATTCACATTTTTATTTATCTCAATTTGCCACCATCAGATAGTATTTTTCTTAAAAAAAAATTGTAATAGTTTTGTAATAGTTGGTGTATGTATGTATTGGTTTGGTGTTTCTTTTGTGTCCTTTGTATGTTGTTTTATATGTGTGTGTGTGTGTGTGTGTGTGTGAATAAAAATATATTTTTAAAAGAAGAAGAAGAAGAAGAAGAGCACTACATGTTTCAGCTAAAATGAAGCCATCTGTAGCTCTGACTTGGGGAATCTGGGTGGCTGAGCTTGGCCTGGAAAATTTTAGAGCCCTCACTCAAGTCCTGGCTGCTGTTATGTTTCCAATTACCTATGTTTTGAAGCTGCCCTTTTTCTCTCCCTCCTGAAAGGGAAAAAAATGATTTGGGTCACATTTTGTTTGTAGTAATGAAGAACACCCCACAGCCTCCTCCTATGGTGCATTATCAAGGGAAACAGGTGACAGCTCAAGAAAACCCATTCCTCTTCAAGTTCCCATTGTTACAACACAACAGAAGCTCTGTGGAAAAGGAAAGCAACCTTGTTGGGCAACATTAGGTTACATACCAAAAGAATAGCCCCCAACTGCTTGGATTTTCAAAGCTATTTATTAGTTTAACTACTTGGTTGTAGCTGATTTACAATATCATAATGAAGTGAAACACCCTCCTGTCTTTCATCTCAAACATTTCCTCTTAAAAGGCAGACATGTGGTTTGCCAAGCATTGGAAATGAATGTTATCAAGCAGAGCATATGAATTAGAAGTAGATAGCCAGTGAATTGCCTGTCACTACGGATCATTTAAAAAAACACACACACAACTTTTTTTGTGAGAACGGTGCTTCAAAATGCTTTCTAAATATTTTTAAAGGAATTATTCTAATCAGGAATGAAATAGAAATGCCTGAAATAAATGATATTTGCAGATGACTGGCTATTGAAATGTCAAACCTCCACATGCAAGTGTAGCATCTGGAACTAATGCCCCAAATAAACCAGCTCATGAACAAAAGAATGTGTGAATGTAAAGGCAAGCCCAAGCAGGTATCCACTAACTCATAAAGGGAACATATTATTGTTTGACGTGCTGAAATATACAAAGCCACATCATGCAGAGGCAGCTCGTGGCTTCTATGTCAGTGAGACAGTGAATTTTAGTCTGAACCTTACAGAAACTATCCAAGGTGCTGACCCTGTTTTTGGAAGGGTAGCTTCTTTTAGCTTTGGACTAAAACTAGAAGCAGATTCACCCTCCCACTAACATCAGAGCCACCTAGCCCTACTGGTGTGATATCAATATGTGGGAAAGTTTATTGGCTGAAATCCTCTACAGTCTGCCCTCTGTATCCACAGATTTGGCACCCACGGATTCCACCATCCATGGCTTGAAAATATTCCCCCACTCCCACCCCAAAAAGAAATTCCAAGAAGCAAACCTTGATATTGTGTTGTATATAGTCATCATATATATATATATATATATATATATATATATATGTGTGTGTGTGTGTGTGTGTGTGTGTGTGTGTGTGTGTATAGTGGGACTTGAGCATCCATGGATTTTGGTATCCACAGGGGGTCCTGGAACCAAACCCGAGGGAATACCAAGGGCCCACTGTACTATCAATTCTAGGGTTCAATATGCAGAACCCAAATTCCAAGGGAAGATTGCAGAGAAGCAAATGCAACTAGTCTGATGTACTTGTGCCACTGCATACCTGCATGCACTTTGAATGCTACAGCCCCACCAATGTACCACTTACCATTTCTATTAGGGAAAAATGGAACAGTCTGTTCCAGACCACCTAGGTTTCAGTAGTTTTCCTGAGATTGTTAAAAGCACCACAACAATGTTTCCCTACAAACATATTTTTCCTTCCCACCATATATGCACTTGGGGTTCATTTTATTTCAAATCATACATTTTAAAATGTGTTTTGGTATGTTTGGTGAGGTTCAAACCATACTTGCAAAATTTAGGGAAGTGAAAAAATGCAGGATAGCTGTGCTCTGATCTGTGTAATAGCTGAAGTGAGAATCAGGCTGGTTTATTTTGAACGTTCCTATTTCACACACTGTGGCTGTTGAGTGTCCCTATTTCATGCACTGTGGCTACAAAATCTCGTGAGCACTGATTTTCACAGCCTAGCAGGGATTTGAACTGAACTGTAGCCTAACGTTCTAACCACTGCATCAGTTAACTACCTCTGTCACCTGCTTCCCTTTTTAAAACAGTGCAGGGGAGTTACATAGTAAATGCAGAGTTTTGGGATAGTTACTTTTTGGACTACAATTCTCAGAATCCCATTCAGTGTGGTCAGTAAGGAAATGCCGGAACTTGTGGTCCCAAAAAGGAACATTTCCTTGCTGGCTGAGGAATGCCAGAACCTGTGGTCAAAAAGGGGACTTTTCCAAAATCTCACTACAGCTGATAAAGCAGAATCTTCAGCGATGTACAGCAGGGATAGATCAGTAATATTCTGTGCATATCCATTTATACCATTCCTGTATCAATTAGTGATCTTTTAAAAAATATTTAAATATGTATTTTTGGACATATTTTCTCTCACAATATGCATTTATAAAATGCAATGTGAGTCCTCTTTTTTGAACTAGTAACAACACCACTTGAGGAAGTCAAAAATCCATCAGATAGGTGTTTTCTGAAATTTGTCTCAGAGATATGATTCAGTGGTTCATGTTAGAATCTGCAAAGACCAAATTCTTCAAGCACCTTAATGTGCAGTGATTGCGGGAGAAGGCTTTGGATACTGGATTTTGGTTTGAGAACAGTTAAATTGCAAGCATGTCCCTATTTTTAGCCATGAAATGATATCTAGTATGTAAATACATTGCTGTAGACTACTAGTATTACTCCTAATAGAGAATTCAGCTGGTTTGAGTGCCAATAAGCACAGAAGCCATTGAGGGCCACCGTGAAACAAAATTATGATTTGCGGAACTCTGAGATTTACAAAAGAATAAATACATTTACAAAACCAAAAAGGGAAACCCCTCTCCAATAGTGATAGTAATGACTGAATAGGCTCAATGGACTTCAGGGAACTTGGAATGTTGTGTATTAAGAGGCAAGGAAAGCAGAAAGCTAGAGCAAGAGAATGGACTGGTTTGCTTTACTCCTTTACAGTTCATAACATTCTGGAAAAGGGCATGGCTGGCTGGCTAGAATTCTGATCAGAAGCATGTTTGTAAGAGGGTAAGTGTATACCACGATATTTTTTATTGCTGGTTCCACTTGCATAACATATATGGTTCCAGCCACAGTCTTACACATAAGAAAGTAAATACAGACCTTAATGTCCCCTTTACTTCTGTCTACTAATAACAGAACTTAATTTCTGGTGGCATGCCAATGATGAGCACCAGTGCATGTGCTTATATTTGCCCTATTGTCTACATTACAAAACACAGCAGCCATTTTGACAGCCGGTCCATGACACACATCAGCAGCAAATAGTACAGATAATCCAGGGTGCCAGTTACACAACAGTTTTTGTCGCGGGGCTTACCGTGACTTCCTGATCCCGGATTGGTCCCACACTGTTTAGACGATTTTTGTCACTCTTTAGGAAATCCCGTGATTGATATTTACACATCAAAAGTTCCATTTCTTTTTATTGGTCCCGCACTCTTATATCCCGTGCTTTTGTTGTTTACGCATGTTTAACCTACCAGGATTTATTTTTTTTTTGGCTGTCAATCAAGGATGCGATTACTCGTGTTTTCACAACCTCGGTGACATACTTCCTTTAGAGTTCCATGCCATGAGCAATGCTATTGGCTGGCTGTGGGGGGGGGAGGAGGGGGCAGAGGCTTGTGTTTATCCTGTCTCTTAAAAATGTTAACCCTTTAAGCAGAGGCAGAAAGCATTTTGAAAGACCAAGAATGTGATCTTTCACTCAGACGGAGGAACAATTAAACCATGTCCTTTCATTTTGAAATGAAGCCAAGTGGGAGGGGAGGCTTGGGATTCCTTTTACAATGTTGATGCTTACAGCTGCAGAGTGAAGATTTCAAGCCAGTGTCACACAAGGAATTTTGGCTGGAATTTTTTTACTATGCCTTGTGGGGGGGGGAATGAAAGTGTGTTCATTCGCTCAGATGCTGGAATATTTTACTGCGCCCGTTCAGACCCAGAGAGGGGATCCAGGCAGGGAATGAATGGAAGACTCTCTGCCCACCACAATCTCTTTGTAACATGCAGTTGAGGAAGAGGTTAAAGCTGAAGGGTTTGCAGTGTAGAAATCCATTTTAAAAAGGTGATTGAGTACACGTGCACACACACACCAACCTACGTGCAGTTGGAAGGGATGCCTTTGTTTTCAGCTGGTGAAGCCGAATCTGTTGAACGGGTGACTGACCCCTCCTTTTCTGGTTGCTGATCTCTAAGCCCGCCCCCAGTCACCATTTCCGGTCATCACCTAGTACCGAGATATTTTGTCCCAGGCTGTTTACATTTCCGATTTTCCGAATCCTCCCGTGACTTTTTTAAAAACCGGCACAACCCACGGGACTGGAAGTCCCACAGATTGAGGGATGAAAGGTGGCCACCCTTCCGAAAATCATGTATCCAACCCGATGTACATGTAAACTGCCAGGGATCAACACAAATTCTTCCTGGGACATTTTCATCGTGTAAATGGCACCCAGGAGGCAAAGGCAAAGCAGAGAGCACCAGGGTAGGATCGTATGGCATAGAGACATATATTACTCTTACTCTTATTATTTCATTATTTGGGGATGCCAAAATATGCTAATGCCTATGGAAGATCCTTGTTTATTGCAGTTAGTCTGCTCCATTAAGCCTAAAGTTTGAACAGCTTGTAGCTCTCTTCCAATTTTTTTTTTTATGTTGGCAAAAATAATTTCATCACTGTTCCCAGGGCTTTGCAATGATCTTCCTTATTTTGGTCCTATTTTCCCTACCCATAAAAGAGTCTGAGTCCATTCCCTTTGCTTGTATAAGATAGTCCCCTAAAGCACAGTGCCTTGTCCAGTGTAGCTTTCTAATGCAGAAGGTAATGGAGCATTGCTAATTCCTGTTGGGAAAAGTATGCCACAGTCTAATAGCTTTCACTACTGAGTATGGCTTCCTAATATTTAACATCCTTTCCCTTTGCTTTTGAATCTTTCATCCTAGTTCTGCATAGTACTTCATTTGTAAAAGACATGTACTGGGACACAAACATACCGGTACTTAGAATTGAGTCCTCAGGCACAGGAGGTATGCATTGACTATAGAGGAACCCTGTCTTAAATTAACCTTAATTAAACAATGGTGCTTTGAGAATTATTAATTAAAACATTCTAACAATATTTTGCTTATTTTTTTAAAAAAAGCAGCAAGAATCCTGCGTAAAACTCTTTGGCCTTGTTCAGTTATAACAATACATTATGCTTCACCATACTGACTGTAGTGAAACTTGAGCTAGCATGTTCCCTCTCCCCCAACATTGTTACAAGAGATTGGAAACTTTCTTTTCTCTTTTTGATTAGCTATGGCTTCCTGCAGCATGCAAAGTTGACAAACTTTGGTTAATCTTAACTATGGCTTGTGGAAACAAGCAAGCTTCAAACCACAAGTTATGGAGCTGTCTCATTTCAGCAAATTGTGGATAAGCCTGCAGAGTTTGGATGTGCTTCTGTGGTTAATTTTTAAAAAGTAGGCAAAAGCTTTGAGTTTCCCCTCATGGTTGCATGGAAGGAGAGGAGAGAGGGTGTGAGACTGCACGGCCTGACATTCACAGTTCTGACATGATGGCTTGTTATTCATCACTAAGATCAGGAGAAGCCAAGGGATCACTATGTTTAGACACTTCTGATGATTTCTTCCCAGCTGACATTGTCCCCAGCTTCAGAAAACCAAGTCACATGGGTTGTGATTCCATTTGCCATTGTTTTAGGCAGACAAACACAAAAGGCTTGTCTCGATGGGCTGTTTACCCCATCTTGCCTCTGTCTTGGAGCACCGCTGTCCAAACGATGTAGGGCTTTTGTCCCCTTGTGCCCCCAGGCAGTCCTGATGATGCCTGGGGCAAAGACGTGGGAAGACAGGGTAAAGCCCATTAAACCATTATATTTTTACACCTGGGAAAAACCATCGGCTTTAAGAAATAATGGATCAGTCCCATGTGAATGCAGGAGTCTGTATTGGCATGCCAGACTATATCTGCAGCTCCCTTCGCTGCCATTTGTGTCGCACTCTCTGAAGCCAGGAAGGAGGCCCACAGCATGTAATCAAGGCTGGTCACATGCAGGGGACCTTGATCACATTCTGCAGGCCTCCTTCCTGGCTTCAGAGAGAACTAGCATGTCCATGCCGACTCCATTGTGTTTCTTCCAGGTAATGACAGGGGGCAACGGGCTTGATCCAGGTCCAACAGGCCTGATCCACTGGCAGGAAGCTGGTGTATTCTGGCCAGCGTAGACAAACCCAAAGTTACATGTGTATATTGGGACATGTGTCTCAAGCTCTAGTTTGCATTTTGACAGCATACAAAGGTTTTGCTGTGGCACATAACACAGAGTGTGTAGCTCCCATATTAGACCATGGCAAATATGAGCACCAACTTTAGGTTCTTATTACATAACACATAGACGTTTTCCAGACTGGTGAATTGTTATTTTTTAAAAAATAACTTAGATGCCAAGTCTTTAGAACATTTAGGGAAAGCTCCCTCCCTCCCACAATTTCTATGTCTTTCAATCCTCCATCAGTCCTCCCTGGAACATTCCCAGATACCCTTTTTTTCAGGCAGAAGGGTGAAAGACCCTGGATTTTATTTCCTTTTGAAGCCAGAGGGTGGGTAAGAAGCCAGAGTTGGCAAAGCAAAGCTTTCATAGGGTCTCACCCATGGCTGGAGCTTCCTTCACTTGCTGGTCCTACACGGCTGTGGAGATGCAGTGGCAAGAGTGTCTTCTTGAGGGGGTTTTGTCATGGTAGCACACTAGTGCATGTGAGCACAGGCAGCAAAAGCTGTTGTAGCAGAGTTGCAATCATCAGGCAAAGAAATGAGCACACAGACACAGACAGGTTTCTAAAGTATTCCTCTTTACTAAAGCATGTTGTACTAATATTTACAATGAGTCTGAGACTCCTTGCATATAGACTACATGTCACAGCACAATGAACAGAGCAGTCCTGCACTATACATCCCAGACTGAAAGCACACAATCTGAGAACCAAGTCAATACAAGAACAGAGATAGTGGGGTGATCTAATTATGCAGTACAGATAAAGCACAGTCATGGCTTATGCAGTTAGTGGTTCTCACAGACATTTTCTCATATAGATAAGGCTTTATAGAGCATTCATGGAAACCCCTTCCATCACCACAGCTTTGGCAGTCCATCTATCCCCTAAATGCTTTATAACCATGCTGTGTTCCTTTTAGGTTATTTTTAAAAGAAAATGAAAAACTGTAAGGGGACACAGCACCCAAGAAACACATCTAGCAAAATGGAAAGGGGGTGTGGACATTATGTGCACCATCTTACGCCTTCTCAAACAAGCACAGTCGCAACCAAGAAATGTGGTGTATTATTTTTTTTTAATACTCACCTTTCAGTTAGGAATTTAAAAAAAAAACTTTCAAAAGGGGGGGAGAACGCTAAAACATTATATGATTTTTTAAAAATCATTTCAATCTAAGAAAGAGGTAAGTATAAGAATAACTAACTCCTGTTCTATCATGAGGCATTTGACCAGTCTAAAAGATCCCACCAGAGTCAGACTGGGGCATAGTTTGCTGGCACTTGCTGCTGCCTGCCTTACCCCTTAGATGACACACTTGCCTATTCTTGCTGCTCTGGGGTCTCCATTGGATTTTTCAGATCCCTACTAGAATGAAGCCCCCACCCCACCCCACCCCTTGGTATCTACATTGGATCGTGTTTGGGATCTCCACTAAATAGCCAACATTTAGAAAGCTAAATACTGGGGAACAATAAAGCAAGCAAATCAAAGATTTCCGTTTCCTATGGGCATTGCCGCAGAGAGTGTAGAAATTGAGCCAAAACACCATCAGATTTCAGGCATACATATGTCAAATTACTTAAACCAAGCAAAGTAATCTGAGTGGTTCAATTTGCCAGCATTGTCACTCGCAGGAGTTGATCTATGAACTATAATTGGCAGCATTAATGTTTGTATACACTGTGGCTCTTATGGATGAATTTATGCAGCACTGTTATGGATTATTAGTCAGTAGCTCTATGTTCATCAAAATGTATTTGGTATAGCATATTTTTAAATGTTCTGTAGGATATTAATTGTGGGTCTGCTTCCAATACTGATGAAGGCTGAATCCCAAACTGATGTACTCCCCCTGGGACTTTCTGGAACATTGCCTAAAGTGAGGTGTGTTACCAGTTGAAATCTGTCATATTTCTCCCAAGCTCTCCATAAAATTAGAAAAGCTGAGAAGGAGGGGATGGGATGTAGTTCAGTGACTGACAGTTCTAGCTGCCAACCAGGGAATAAGTTTCCCAAGCTATCTTCCTTTCATTTCTACTCACAGTGCTTGTGGGAGGAGTGTAGAAACACACCTCGTGTAAATCATCCGTAAAGTATTCTTTTTACTTAAGCAGAAGGAACAAAGATAAAGATAGTGTCCTATGTTACATAAGTGCCAGCTTTCTTGATGTATATGGATAAACATCTTTGAAAGAGGTTTCTGAACATTCCTGCTACACACAGGCCAGGACTGTGTATTACACACATATGGAAATGCCAGAACAGCCCCCACCCTGTCTGCACTTTCTCTACCCCTCAATGTCTATGGAGGAACACTTTCCCCATGATATGAAAGAGGGTAAATAGAAGCATCTCCCAAATGTGATGGTGAACTTGCAAGGGAGTATGTGAGAGACGAAAGGGACACCTTTATCAGCAGCATCCCTGTAGCAGATGGAGTATGCAGTTCTGGCCATAGAGCAGAGGGAAATGAGATAGGGAGCAGGGTCTATCACATTAGTCTGCAGAAGGACTAATTGCTTCTCCCTCCCTTTCTTCCCCTTCGCCTTTTGTTTGTGCATCATCTCTTTTTTTTTTTTTTTTTTTGGACTATACGTTTGCAGATTGGGGCTGAGTTGTTTTTACTGATTGGATCTAAACCACCCTGAGAGTCTTTGTGGCTGAGAAGGGGAATAAAATGTGATGGAAGGTAAGTAGGCAGA
Organism: Gambelia wislizenii; assembly: GCA_030847615.1. NCBI lineage: Eukaryota > Metazoa > Chordata > Lepidosauria > Squamata > Crotaphytidae > Gambelia > Gambelia wislizenii. The sequence goes on from JAUMIR010000001.1 coordinate 205,856,522, forward strand.
CAGATAGAGCTATCTGTCCTGTCAATGCAGCCAAAAGTCATGTTGTAGCCCTCTTATTGTCTATGGAAGGCAGTAGATCTTTGGAATCAGTGTGATAGAAGCAAGATGATGAAGCACAACATGTATGTTAAAGTTTGACCTTGTTTTTAAGATGAGCACCCAAACCTGTTTTCTCTGGATCCCCACTTTTCTATTTCTCCTTTTCTGCACTGTGATGCAGTGAAAAGTCCCACTGTGTACATCTCTTCACTATTCCTCTCAGTAGGCCCAGCTAGTGGCTCCCAGCTGGGCTTCAGAATGAAGAATCCAGGAATGTGTTTTCAAGGGCTCTCAGAGTTTTTATTTTGTGCAGGCTCTTCAACATACTGCTGTGCTTATTTTCCTATCAATTCATTTTCCCCTTTGTTGCTGCATTTACTCTATATTTAGCACATTTTAAGAAAGGCCAAATAGATTGTGCAAATACAATATCACACGGCAGGGACTTTGTTGCTGTTCTGTAACAATTATGTGGCATAGACCTAACTTTTGTATATTACCATTTCTTTTTTTTATTTCCCTCCCCTCCCTTTATGTTTTCCCCCTCTCTCTCACTGTCTCAGTAGGGTTCAGTGGGTGTTATATATACACACACACACACAACCTCAAAGGAACCCCTTTCCCTCCTCACAACAGACCACTTTCACATAGACATGAACTGTAGAAATTAGCTTTAAACACTGAGGTATGAATGTTCAACTTAATTGTTTTATAATTGAAATGTATTATTATTGCTATCCTAGGAGGAACTGTTAGTCAGAACAATGCTTAAGTTGCCTAATGCTTTAAACTGTAAAAGATTCCTGTGGCCTTTTTTTCTAAAGCACATTACCAAAAGCTTTTTTATACATATACAACAGAGGCCTTTAAAATGCATTTCAAATAAGACCCTTTTGACTGAAACAGTATGTCTGCCTCCATATATTGCAGGAAATGTTTATTCATGCTAAAAAAGAAATGGCTGAAAACAGCCATTTTCTGTTCAACACCATGATATGTGAACATTATGCAAAAATTATAATAACAACGGAACAGCTAGGTGCTTTACAGATAACGTAGAAAAATAAGTCCAGCCCAAAACTTACTGTCTGAAAAAACAGTAAGTTTTTTTCAGCATAATATGGATGTTCACTCATGGTCAGTAATACCACCAATTTACTCCAGACACTAGAATCAAAAGCTAACTAAAGGTGCTTGCCAGATGGTTCTTCAGAATTTATAGCCAAATGCACTTAACAGCCAACTGGTAGTTGAGGCCACTAGGGCTGTCGGTGTGTGTGAGAGAGACTAAGGGCTTGTTAGACATGATGCTATATGGCAAGTGGGTGCACATTTTTGCCCATTCGCAGTGATGCTGTTTTGTCTCCACCATTTTTTCACCTATTCACATCTATTTGAATGGAGCATCCATATGCTCTGAAAAGGGCAATAGAGCAAAAGTGTGCAGCAATGTGAATTTGGATGTCCACTTGTGTGAAAATGTGCATCTATGCACATTTTCCGGGAAACGTCAGAGAAAACCGCAAATTCTTTTACTGCGTGGTTCGTGGAGTTTTTAGCCCTCCCCCTTCCTGAATACAATGAATCTCATTTGGATTGTGTTGGGACACATCATCTTCTCTGTCAATTCTTTCATCACCTGGACAACACCTGAGAGAAAGAAAGAAACAGATTTGATGACAGGAATGCTGCCAGTGAAAGAGGCATCAGACTGAATGAGGTAGCTGATTGGAAGAAGCAGGGATTGCAGGGGAAGGTAGGTCTGCCAATATATACTCCTTCCTTCAAGGCTGGCACAATCTCTGCATGTTTCCTTGAACCCTCATGCTCAATGTGGCTACTAGTAACTAAACAGATACAGCAAAGTAAGAATGCACATTTTTTTCTTCTCCCAAGGAAGCTGATCAAATAAACAGTCTTGCATAAATCTCTACCTCTCAGCAAGTAGAGAGTACAAACAATTAAAGGTATCTATGTGGTTTTTTGTGCACATATATGCATATTTGTAACATAGTGATTTCTTATTCCTGCAAATGTTAAGAACATATACATAACTGAATATAGTAGACCACCAAGTTCTTACAAATGGGATTAGGACTGTACAACAAGACTATATATAGTGGGCCCTCCATATCGGCAGGCTCCCAATCTATGGAATGGACTGTCTGCAGATCACCATGCCCCATATTATTCAATGGCAACAATGTGAATGTGGACATGCTGAATTTGCTTTTTTTTTTTTGGTATCCACAAGGGGTCCCAGAACCAAACTCCTGTGATTCCAGAGGGCCCACTGTATCTATATCCATATCTGCGAAAGATAGAGATTTTTGATAACAAGTAAGGGAAGATCAAAACAAGGAGGTACCAGAATAAACAATTATTTCAACATAACAGTAAGAGCTATGCCAGAGCTACTTTATATTGGCTGGGATCCTGTTGGCATCTTATGCATGCTTAAGTTCCCCTACAGAAGTGTGTTGGCATTTTTGTCCAATGTGGAATGTCTGAATTCACTTCAAGGCTGCAGAAGTAGAAATGTGTATGTGGTGCCATTATCCAAAAGCTAACTAAAGGTGCTTGCCAGATGGTTCTTCAGAATTTATAGCCAAATGCACTTAACAGCCAACTGGTAGTTGAGGCCACTGGGGCTGTGGGTGTGTGTGAGAGAGACTAAGGGCTTGTTAGACATGATGCTATATGGCGAGTGGGTGCACATTTTTGCCCATTCGCAGTGATGTGCAGACAGATGTTTATGAGGTACACATGTTTGTGAGATGCACATTCAATTGTAGATCCTGGTGTACATTCATTTGCATGCCGTTGCTGTTCAACACAAGGGTTGTATAGTACAATCAATGCAGAATGCCATATGGAAATGTTTGCCTGCTGCAACATCACTGTAGCATCTCAGCCATTATGAAGCAAAGCATGTTGTTGCTGGCACAGAGGGCTTGGTTGAATTGTGAAGGAGGAAGAAATCCATCTTCTGTTCCTTGGTTCACTTAATGGATGCTTTTCACTCATCAGTCATGAGACCTGAGAGGTCTTTCACATACTGAGCCACATCAGGGAACCTGGTAGCTTTCTATGCAGTATGAGGTATGTTTATTATATAAAGAGGCTAACACAATAACCCATATTTATGTATATGCATTACAATTCTAATGCTTGCCCCCTTCAATATACTCCCCGGGAAAAGAAAAAAGTCACATGGTGCCAAATATGGAGGATGTTCAAGTGTAGTAATGCATTTATTGGCCAAAAATCACTTCACAGAAAGTGCTGTGTGTCTTGATGAAGAATGAAACCATGACAAGTGGAGTATGGATGCTCTAAATAAATAAATATATAACAAAGATTATTACCCAAGGCTTTTACAAGCCATATAAATTGACAGAGTAAGATGAAAAAGTACAGTACAATGACCACAATGAATATGTTTAATTCCTCTTTAAATTGGTTCTAATTATACTGATCACTCAATTTCATTTTATTGTTGACTTTCTGTGTGTTTTAATGGTATTGTATTGGTTTTCATTTGTAAGCCACCTTGAGTTCTACTAATGGCGGTGTTTTCAAAGAGACAGCCATATTAGTTTGCTGCAGCATGGAGAGGAAAATGGGGGGGGGCAGAATCCAGCAGCAACTCTTAGGGCTCATCTACACCAGCCACGATGCACCAGTGGGGAGCTGGTGTATCCTGGCTGCAAAGCTGGCCCATTCTTCCCCCATTACCTGAAGAAAATGGGCCAGAATCCACACATGAATGCCATCCCATTGCTGCAGTCATTGCTACCACTGCCATTTTCCCTGCTCTGCCAGGTTCAGGCAGCTGGCTGGACCATGTGACAATCCCCTTGCATGTGAACAGCCTTGGTCATATGCTGCAGGCCTGCTTGGACCTGGAAGAGCAAGGATGACCAGAAGCAGCAGTGATGGCCTGCCTGCCTGCCTGCCTGCCAGGACAGGCTTCCACAGATACATGTTTTGTTGTTGTTGTTGTTTTAGAAAATGTGGTAAAAGACCCTATCCCAACTTGCCCCCGTTCCAGTCCTGTATCTACCCCAGGGGTGGTGGGGACTGCCTGGAGGTAGAATGGGGCAAAAGCCCTGTGTCATATGGACTGCAGGGCTCTGGAATGGGGGCAAGCCAGGGTATTTGTCTGGTGTAGACAAACACTAAGACTTTTAAGAATTCTGATTTAATTAACGTAATTTTTAATGGATGTCAGGGGAAAGGTATGATATAAACAAAGCCAATAACAGCAGCAGCAGCAACAACATAACAGCCAGGTCTCATGTTTACTGCATGGAATAGAAATCAAATAAGATGTTGTGAAGAAATGGCTCCATTTCATTCTCACTTAGGTGAAAAGGAAATGAAGAAATCTGTTATGGAAAGAAATAGCAACTCTGTTTAAGAGAAATCTGTGGCCTGAAAAATGAATCCGGAGCCATGGAAATATCTTTCTATTAGCCAAATTTGCCTCAGCATAGACTATATTAAATCTGATCAGCAGAAGCAATGATGACAGACACCATGTTGTTACTTTCCAGCATTGCAACAGCATGATAAACACATGGAAGTAATTGAATATTTTTCACCTTGTTAAACTACTTAACAAGCTAGCTGATTGCATATTGTACCTTTAAAAGACAGAAATCAGGAAGCAAGTTCCAGGAGAGAAATTTCTCAGAGATGAGAAGATGATATGATGGCGCCTGTGCAAATGTTAGCCAAAGTCAACTACTTTGTAAGCTTTCAAAAGTGACTACTTTTCAGTACCCTTTAGAAAACTACAACAGAAATTAGGTGCTATTTATTTATTAAAAAGAAAGAAAGAAAGAAAGAAAGAAAGAAAGAAAGAAAGAAAGACTGATTTATGGGACAAATCCTGCCTTACTTCTTAAAGAGGTTGTTGAGATGGTGAAAATGCCCCTCATGGAATTCATTGGGAATCTTACCTGGCTAAATTGGTTCCTGCACCAATCCACACTATTCAGAAGGAGGGTGCCCAAAGCAGCAAAAACAACACGGCAAAAGCCCTCATGGCTTTTCCCATTCTTTTTAAAAATCACAACAGGATGCACATTCCTGCTTGTTTGGACTATCGAACAACAGAAAATTTGAAGGAAAGCATAAAGCTGATTGGCTGGGTGAAAGCATAGCTGGGGCTTGCTGCCATGTTGGATTTTCATCTTAGCAATAGCTAAGATAAAATAACATGGCTATTTTTTGTTTTACGCTTATAAAATAAAAAAAAATCACTCTATTGCTCCAGCAGAAATTGGATGACTTTTTTAAAAGAACACAGTGGCAGCAAAGAACTAACACAAGTAAATCACTTGTGGTTGCCATCTGGAATGTGAGGCTTATGGGGGCTTCCAAGGCCAGAAAAACCATTAAGACATATAGCTCCTGCTGCAAGGTGCCAATACTACGAGGTACTCCATTTTCCCCTCATGTAGATGAGCCCAAAGATATTGTATCACCATCATCTCTAAAATATGATGCAATGCTGAGTAACCAGATATTGTTGTGTGCCTTCAAGTTCTTTCCAACTTATGGTGACCCTAAGGTAAATTGAGCATGTGGTTTTCTTGGCAAGATTTGGTTGGGGGGTTGTACCATTGCTTCTCTCTGAGGCTGAAAGATCATCATGTGCCCAAGAACATCCAATGGGTTTCCACGTCAGAGCAGGGATTCCAACTCTGGTCTCCCCATGTTCTAGTCTAGTACTCAAACCACATCACCACACTCCAGGGTCAGAATATGCTGGCAGGAAGCCAGTAAAATCTGGCCAGTCTAGACAAGGCCTTGGTCAATAGATTATGTCATCAAGGAGTTCATCCAGATCACATTGCAAGAAGAAAACTAAAGCTAGGATAGAAATATCCCCAGCAGCAACAGTAACCAGAAAAATCTTGTACCAGGCACACAAAAAAAAACTTTCCTAACAATAGAAAGCCATTGTATTTCTTTCTGAGATTCTTGTCACCTACAAAGAATATGGAGATTATCAGACAACCAAAATAAACCATTACAGGGATGCCAGGAGATTGTGAAAGGATTTCCCTTTCAAACAACGTCATCCCTGTGTCGTTATGCTCCCGTGCTGCTCCCGTGCTGCCAGCAGTTCTTCTTATTCACAGGCTAAGCCATTGATTAACTCATCATTCCATTTCTGTAGCAGAATGACAGGTGAATGAAATGGTGTCCCGTGATGCTGGCGATATGCCAGGATCACTGGGAGGTCCGTGCGGAACACTTCCGGTTGAGATCGGGACATCGAGGTAAGTGACACACTTTTCTTTTTACCCTACCCAAGTTACTTGGGGTTTTTAAAATGTGTTTTTCTGCCTGGTGACATTTTCTACCTTTTATTTTTCTTTCTATTTTTTAGTTTCCTGCACAATCATCCTCTTGCGAGAATGGCTGGGATTTCCTTCTCAGGAAGTGAATGCAGCTCTGTGAAAGCTGCATTCACTCCTCGGCTGCCAGAGGGGAGGGGATGCAGTTTCTGTAGCATGAAAAAGGTAGCTATTGAAAAAAAAATAACACATAACAGGGACAGGACTGGGGCAGGATAGGAGATAGCGAGATGGGGATGCTATATTTGTCCCCTTCAAATAATCTCCTATGAGTCACTTCATTATTACAAGAAACTGAAAGAAAGGGATGTTGAGGTTTGGTTCTGTAGTTTTTAGCTTCCCAATTGCAATCATACATACATTTACCTGGAAGTGAATCCACTAGTGTGAATCTGAGTACACGTGTATAGGAGTATTCTATTAGTTATGTAGAAGTAGTGTTGTCTAGTAGTGAATTTTTAATTTTAATTTAATTTTAATTTTAATTAGGTATTTATACCCTGTTCTTCAGCCACAAGCTATCAGAGCGGCTTACAATTTGTTTTAAGCAATAGCAATTATACATCTACACTGCATTAAGCAGTTTCCAATGTGTGTTTGCTAATTTTGGACTAGATCAACCAATTTGAGGGTTTCTGGGACAGCTACCAGATGTGTAGAGCAATTTCCTCAGAGAGAGGGGAATCCCAGGTCTGTTGATATTGTTTCCCTAGATTTAGATTTTTCACTACTTTTTTTATCCGATCATTTTAATCTCTGTGTGTGTTTGTGTACATTTTTTTTAAAACTTGCTTTAAGTATACTATGAAGTAAGTTAAATTGTTACTAGTATGCCCAGCGTAGCATACACCGTTATCTACATATATAAAATGCTTTGGTATGTTTCTGTTCCCACTCTTCTGATTGGACACTTAGGAAACATGTCAAGAATATGATCATTTGAAGCATTAATATATAACCTTTCAAATCAGCTATAATGGCTAGTTCCATGCCGAGAGCCCCACCACCGCCATGCAACTGCATGTACACACAGACACATAGAAACACACACAATGCTAAACACACACACACCATGTGTGCCAGGATGCAAAAGCCCCTTTGCCACCATGGAACTGCATGTACACACACACCACGCTACACACACACACTATGCGTGCCAAGATGCGAGAGCTCCTCCACCGCCACCATGCAACCACACACCATGTGCACCACATTACACACACACACACCATGTGCAGCAGGACATGAGAGCCCCTCCGCCATGATCATGCAATCGCATGTACACAAACACCACACTACACATACACCACGCTAAACACATACCACATGTGGCAGGATGCAAGAGCCCCTCCACCACCAGCATGCAACCATGCATACACACACTGCACTACACACACCATGCTACACACACACACACACACATCATGTTCTCCAGGACACGAGAGCTCCACTGCCATCACCATGCAACCACACATACACAAATACCGCACACTTAACACACACACACTCTATGCTACACACATAGACACACCATTGGCACCAGGATGCGAGAGCCCCTATGCCTCCACCATGCACAAACACACACACTTCATGCTACGCACACACACCACAGGCTACACACACCCCTACACAACACATGCACCCTCATACAACACACACACACCCAACATGTACCAGGATGCAAGAGCCCCTCCACTGCCATGTTTAGAAAGGTCTTGAAGCTTTCCACATGTTTCCTCCCCAAGGTCCAAGAGCAAGGCACAGCTACAGGCAGCACAGAAGGCCCAAGGCCCTGCACCAAAAGCAAGGAGCAGCTACAAGACAGCACAGAAGACCATATTATGGTGGCTAAGACTGAGGGCTGACTGCCGCTCTTAAACAGCAGTTCCCCTGACTCCTTCAGGTGTGCTGCAAGATTGCAGCTGACTGCATCTGATAGCTTGGCCCTGGGAGTCTTCTTCCAAGACTCCACAGCCAGGGCCTGAGTCTGCAAAGAGGCTGTGCTGGCTGCTGCAGCCAGGGGCCTAATCCTGCAAGGAGAGACAGATCCTGACATCAAAGCAGCCAATCAGCACATTGAAAAAAGCAACATACCCAAGAGAATTATATATATAATAGAGTGCTACCTTTCAGAAGAAATGTGCATGCATGAGGTATGAAACACAAACAAAATAGTTGTTTTTCTTCCCAGCCCAAGTCACTACAAAGAGCCAGAAATAGCATTTTAATATATTTTATCTAGATTCATTTTGTAAATTCAGTTTTTAAAAAAATATGCCCAAAACATTCTTTTGAGCACGAATTACTATATTACAGAACATATTCAACTTCCCCACCAAGCAGGCATTCTTACTCAGAAAAAAGGACAGAAATAGTACCTGAAAGTACTCCCTGGAAATATCTCTGTTGTTTACAAGAAGATTGTAAAGTCTGATTTATTTATTTTTAAAGTACCTTTGGGGAGAGGACTGCTCTTCACTGTGGCATCATTTCACTAGCAAGGATGTAAATTCTCTTGTGGAAGAACAAGAAATCACACTTTTCCCCCTCCTCGCCCAGAGGAAAACAAGATATTTTTGGTTAGTTTTGGCATTTGTGAAAATGATTTTTGCACAAATTATGTGGTTAAACTACAATAGATTCAGCCTTGCTGCATGGATTTTTAAAAATTAGAACCATCAGTTTGCACCTTTTGGACCCTTCAGTCAGCCATTAGTCACTTGTTATGTGTGGGGGTGGGGGGTGGGGGTGGGCATGCACTTGATTTATTTCCCAATGAGAAAAATACACTCATTTTGCAAAGAAGCTTCTACACAAATTGAGGAAACCTTGATGGAGACACATTGGAGATTATCAGATGCCCTTAATATGGTGTTACATGAACTCCTGGAGATTGCCAGGAGATTGCCAAAGGGCTCACTGATCAGACGACATCATCCTCGTCCCATACTGGCCCCATTTTGCCCCCGTTTCATCCTATTCACGGCTTAAGCTGTGAATAGGTTGCCCATTCCGTTCCTGTTATGGAATGACGGGTGACCGAAAGGAGCCCTGTTCTGCTGCTGCGATGCCAGCTGCAAGTGGGAGGTCTCTGCCGAACACTTCCAGGTGCGATCGGGATGAGGAGGTAAGTGACAGCTTTTTTTCCCTCCCCAGGTTACTCTATTTTTTTTAGTCTGTTTTTCTGCTTGCTGTCATTTTAAAATGTGTATTTTGCTTTTTATTTTTAAATTTCCTGGGTGCTCGTTCTTTCGTGAGAACAGCCAGGAACTCATACCAGGAAGTGAACAGAGCTCTGTTCGAGCTCCATTCACTCGTGGCTGCTGAGGGGAGCAGATGGACACACGATTAAGGTAAGGGCAAAATGGGGGTTATCGTGCCAGGATGGGGCTGGGAGAGGGCTGGGATACAATATAGTGAGATGGGGACCCTTTTTTTGTCCCCATCTGATAATGTCCATTGTCTCATTCTTGTGCAAGAAGTGAGAAATCTCATAGGCATTCCCAAACTCTCAGTAGGTTGTCAGTGTGTTGAGACAGCCATTCTGATAGAGAATGTGTAATTTAGTTCTGTTCCTCCCATCCCTTTTCACTTGTCCCTTTTCAAATGTGGGGGAGAGAGCCCACATTTTAATCACCTTAAGCATATCTTCATTATTCCAACTGTTTCTGAGGTATGCATCACCAGAAGCTTCAGAGAACCAAGAAATTATTTTTTGTTGCTTCTGCTTAATCTGAAAAATTCACTGCCAGATACATCTGCAAAATTCACTGCCAGATACTACTGAGAAATTGGTTTCAGGCAGTGCCCAAAATTAGCCAGACAGATCAATCCTAAAATGATATGGGGTATGTTCCATGGCAGAATTACCACTACTTCCAAAACTCTCCCACTTCATGCTGGCCACAGCTAAAGGAGTGGAAGATTTTCCATTTTCTGTGTTCAAACTTATATCAAAAACCAATCACTTCCACCGACAATAATGGGTATAGAAATTCTAGTCTCACAGCTTCCATAATTTTGCCCTTTCTGGAGGTGTATCAAAGGAATGAGGGGCTTTTTTATCCATGAGATACAAGGTCTCTTCAATTCACCCGTGAAGCACCCCTTTGTGCCCCACTATAGAAATGGGAGCTCTGCTGTCAGCACATTTATGCCAGCAACCCATTGTACCAACACCACATCTTTGCCAATGAAGTTTTTTTACTGGCTCCTGCTAGGGTATGAGTAGTACCCTATCAGCAGAGCAGCATTTCCACAAAGCTAAAGAGCTTGTCAGAAGCTGGATGATAGGCCAGAGATTGCAGACTTTTGTTTTTTATTTTTTAAAAAAATCACTTTGTGAAGCATTTTTAAAAACAATTTTAGAAAGTATTAATGGCTAACCTACTCATGCTAGGTTACCTTTAAGTGTTCTATTAAATTCATTCATTCAGAATTGGCTTGAAATATAGGAAACAGAGGCAAGAGCTGTAGCAAAGTTAGGGAGCTTATGGTCCTCAAATTATAGACAGATTTTGGCTTCCAACCCCCTCCAGCCAGCATGATCAATAGGTAGGGATGAAGGAGTTGTAGTCCAGCCTTCCCTGGAGGGCTGCTGTTTATCCCATGGGCTATAGCTTGATGGGGCAGCATTGGCATAGTGGGTTCAGGCTTTGGCATCTCCAGTTGTGTGAAAAACCTCTAAGAGCACAGTTCTTTGTGGCAATATTCCATATTATGCACTGACAAACCACTCTAATCAGTGTACCTGTGTGTTACATGTTGTTGTAAACATATTTCTGTCAAATTCACTTTTTAAATTTAAAATGCTAAAGGACTTTTCACCTTCCCCTACAATATAAAGCATTTCATTGTTGTAATGGGCAACCAGTAGCCCCAGGAAAGTATGAAACCAGAGGTCTGCCTGCAACCTAACTCTAAAAGCCCTCTGCAAGTTATCAGTTGAAACCTCTGCAAGAGCAATGAGTTTCTTCCCCAGGTGATTTCTGGGTGAGAGAGAAAGCCATGGCAGAGAAACTGAAAAGGTGTGGACTTACCCACTTCAGGCTTTAACCCCATCCATTTTGGCCCTGTCCAACACCAGCAAACAGCCCTTGGTAGATTCCCACCAAGAGCATGAAACTCTTGCCAGAAAAAAGCATGCCCAACACTGCTGTAATGATTCCACAGTTAGGGGGAAGGCAGGCTTCAGACTGCTCCATCCATCGAGCACGGTTTTGCAGAGTGGTGAGGCAGCAACCTCATGTGTTTAAGCCAAGGTGTGTGCTCAGTGATACCACCAACCCTCCTAAGTTCTAGTGGAATGGAATGCAACACAAGTGTTGCTATGTCAAATTGCCTTGCTGCAAGACTAGAAGATATGCAAGAGGTAGCTCACCTATTGAAAAGGCAGAAGAAATTTCCTAAACCACCCCTCTCATATTGCCTTGGAAGAAACCTAAGAGCCAGGCTTTGGAGAAACAGGCTGCACTAGAAAAGAACCAGCCTCCAACTGCATCACAGACTGGATGGTTCCCTCTCTCCTCTGGTGGTGATGGACTGTAAGGACTTTATCACACACAAGGCACCACAATTGCATTAGTCTAGGAAACACAAACATATCATAGAATCATAGAATTGTAGAGTTGGAAGAGACTACGAGGGCCATCCAGTCCAAACCCCTGCCACGCAGGAAATCACAATCAAAGCATCCCTGTCAGATGGCCATCCAGCATCTGTTTAAGGACCTCCAAGGAAGGAGACCCCACCATGCTCCGAGGGAGTGTGTTCCACTGCCGAACAGCTCTTACTGTCAGAAAGTTCCTCCTAATGTTGAGGTGGAATCTCTGTTCCTGAGCTTGCATCCATTGTTCCATGTTCTAGTCTCTAGAGCAGCAGAAAACAAGCTTGCTCCATCCTCAATGTGATACCCCTTCAAATACTTAAACAGGGCTATCATATCACCCCTTAACCGTCTTTTTTCCAGGCTAAACATACCCAGCTCCCTAAGTCTTTCCTCATAAGGCATGGTTTCCAGACCTTTCACCATTTTAGTCGCCCTTCTCTGGACACGCTCCAATTTGTCAATATCCTTTTAGAATTGTGGTGCCCAGAACTGGACACAGTATTCTAGGTGAGGTCTGACCAAGGCAGAATAGAGTGGCACTATAACTTCCCTTGATCTAGACACTATACTTCTATTGATGCAGCCCAAAATCGAATTGGCCTTTTTAGCTGCTGCATCACACTGTTGACTCATGTTCAACTTGTGGTCTACTAGGACTCCTAGATCCCTTTCTCATGTAGTCTCGTTCAGCCAGGTCTCCCCCATCCTGTATCTATGAATTTTGTTTTTCCGACCTAAGTGCAGTACCTTACATTTCTCCGTATTGAATTTCATTTTGTTAGCTTTGGCCCAGATCTCCAATCTATCCAGGTCATGCTGAATTTTGATCCTGTCCTCCAGGGTATTAGCTACTCCTCCTAATTTGGTGTCATCTGCAAATTTGATAAGTATGCCCCTACTTCCATCATCCAAGTCATTGATAAAGATATTGAATAGCACTGGGCCCAGGACAGAACCCTGTGGCACCCCACTGGTCACATCCTTCCAAGACGAAGAGGAGCCACTTCAGAGCACCCTTTGGGTTTGGCCAGTCAACCAATTACAAATCCATTTAACAGTTAACTTGTCTAGCCCACAATTTACAAACTTGTTTGCAAGAAGGTCATGGGGAACATTGTCAAAGGCCTTACTGAAATCAAGGTATGCAATATCCACAGTGTTCCCTTCATCCACCAAGCTGGTAACTTTATCAAAACAAGAGATCAGATTACTCTGGCATGACTTGTTTCTCTGAAACCCATGTTGACTTTTTGTGATTATGGCATTGCCTGCTAAATGTTCACAGACTCTCTGTTTAATGATCTGCTCTAGAATCTTCCCTGGTATTGATGTCAATAGTGATGTCAATAGTGATAATAGTGGGGATCCTCTTTTTTCCCCTTTTTGAAGATGCAGATGTTTGCCCTCCTCCAGTCTGCTGGGACTTCTCCTGTTCTCCAGGAGTTATCAAAGATTATTGCAAATGGCTCTGAGATTACATTTGCCAGCTATTTTCATACTCTTGGATGTAAAGTTGTCCCTTCACATTCGCGGGTGTTAGGTTCCATAGACCCCCGCGAATGTGAAAATTCCGCGAATAATGACAGCCCTCCACCCGCCCTCCCCAAGCGACCCCGGAGGCCTCCGGAGGCCTCGCGGTGGCTTTTCCCTGCCGCCCCCCGACCTCCCCAAGCGACCCCGAAGCCTCCGGAGGCCTCGTGGTCACTTTTCCCTGCCACCCCCCGCCCTCCCCAAGTGACCCAGAGGCCTCTGGAGGCCTTGCGGTAGCTTTTCCCTGCTGCTCCCGCCCTCCCCAAGCGACCCCCGAGGCCTCGTGGTTGCTCTTCCCGGCCGCCCCTGCCCTCCCCAAGCAACCCCGAGGCCTCTGGAGGCCTCGCAGTCACATTTCCCTGCCGCCCCCGCCCTCCTCAAGCGACCCCGAGGCCTCCGGAGGCCTCATGGTTGCTCTATCTGGCTTCCCCCCACCCTCCCCAAGCGACCCCGAGGCCTCCGGAGGCCTTGTGGTCACTTTTCCCTGCCACCCCCCACCCTCCCCAAGCGACCCCGAGGCCTCCGGAGGCCTCGCGGTCGATTTTCCCTGCCGCTCCCGCCCTCCCCAAGCGACCCCAAGGTCTCCGGAGGCCTCGCGGTCACTTTTCCCTGCCGCCCCCACCCTCCTCAAGCGACCCCGAGGCCTCCGGAGCCCTCGCGGTCACTCTTCCTGGTCGCCCCCGCCCTCCCCAAGTGACTCCGAGGCCCCCGGAGGCCTAGCGGTCACTCTTCCCGGCTGCCCCTGCCCTCCCCAAGCGACCCCGATGCCTCCGGACGCCTCGCGGTGGCTTTTCCCTGCCGCCCCCTGCCCTCCCCAAGTGACCCCTGAGGCCTCCGTAGGCCTCGCGGTTGCTTTTCCCAGCCACTCCCACCCTCCCCAAGCGACCCCTGAGGCCTCCGGAGGCCTCGCGGTCGCTTTTCCTGGCCGCCGGCCGCCCTCCCCAAGCGACCCCGAGGCCTCCGGAGGCCCCGTTGTCGCTCTCCTCGCCATTTTCTCTGGACTCCTCTCACCTCCACGGCCCTCCCCACCCCCTCCTCAAGCATTCATGGGGCCTCCGGAGCGCCTCCGGGGGCCCCATGAAGGCCTCCCCACCCCTCCCCAGGCTTTCATGGGGCCTCCAGAGCACCTCCGGGGGCCCCGTTAAGGCCTCCCCAGCCCTCCCCACCCCGTCCCCAGGCCTTCATGGTGCCTCCGGAGCACCTCCGGGGGCGCCGTGAAGGCCTCCCCAGCCCCTCCCAGGGCTTTCACGGGGCCTCTGGAGGCCCCCTGTTGCGGTTTTGGGGGGCCTGGGGGGCCCTCCCAAAACCGCGAATATTCAAAACTGCAAACGTCAAGTTCGCGAAAGTGGAGGGACAACTGTAGTTCATCTGGTCCTAGAGATTAAATTCATTTAGATTAAGAAGGTATTCCTGTACTACCGCTTTGCTTATTCTGTGCTGGATTTCCCCTATTGTGTCCTCTGTTCCCTTACCCTCAGGTTGATCACCCTTTTCCTTTTCTGAAAAAACAGAGGCAAAGAAGGTGTTGAGTAATTCTGCCTTTTCTCTGTCCCCTGTTAGCATTTTGCCATCTTCTCCATGTAGTGGCCCTACCATTTCCTTCTTCCTCCTTTTGCTGCGGACATACCCAAAAAACCTTTTTATTGTTCTTAACCTCTCTAGCAAGTCTGAGCTCATTCTGCACTTTAGCTTTTCTGACTTTACTCCTACACGTGCTCGCTATCTGTTTGAATTCTTCTTTGGTGATTTCCCCCTTTTTCCATTTCCTATACATGTTCTGTTTAAAACTTAGCTCCATTGAAAGTTCTTTAGGCATCCATCCTGGTTTCTCGAGACACCTCCCATTTTTCTTCCTCAATGGTACTGTTTGAAATTGTGCCTTCAGTATCTCCTTTTGAGAAAGTCCCATCCATCTTGAAGTCTCTTCTCTTTTAGTATTCCTGACCATGGGATCACCCCCAGTATTTCCCTGAGTTTATTGAAATCAGCTCTCCTAAAGTCAAGAATGCATGTCTGATTATGCCTGGCTTCTCCTTTCCATTGTATAACAAACTCCAGGAGAACATGATCACTGTCACCTAAGGGTCCCACCACTTGCACCCCATTAACCAGGTCATCCCTGTTGGTTAGGATCAGATCTAAAATATCTGACCCCCTTGTTGACTCTTCCACCTTTTAGACAATGAAATTGTCTTCCAGGGAAATAAGGAATTTGCTAGACCTCGAAGTTTTGGTTGAGTTAGACTTCCAACAAATATCAGGATAGTTGAAGTCACCCATCACTACTACATCTCTCCTTTCTGCATGTATGGTCATCTGTTCTAGAAAGGCATCATCCAATTCCTCCGTATGACTTGGAGGTCAGTAGTAGAGTCCCACAATAACATCCCTGTTGTTTCCCTCCCCTTTAATTTTTATCCAGATGCTCTCCACCTGGCTTCCAGTACTGATGTCATGGATCTCTTCACTGGTATAAATATCCCTGATATATAATGCTATTCCTCCTCCTTTCCTGTTTGGCCTGTTTCTCTTATGAAGGTTATACCCCTCTATTCCTACATTCTAATCATGCGACTCATCCCACCAGGTTTCAGTGATGCCTATTATATCATATTTGCTTTGTTGTGCTAGGAGTTCAAGTTCATCTTGCTTATTTCCCATGCTCTGAGCATTAGTGTAGAGACATCTAAGACCATGTGTTCCCTTTACTTGCTGCCTGTGCACATTTTTTGGCCTCCCACTGTTGGGTTCTTGCACTGTTTGCCTTGCTCCCTCAATGACCATTTGACTATTTTCTCCAGCCATTTTGCCTTCCAGAATACTGTCTCCCTCCCACATATGACTCAGTTTAAAGCCTTTCTGATCAATTCTTGAGAATGTTGGCAAAAGCATTTCTTCCAATTGTCGTGAGATGCACCCCATCCCTTGCCAGAAGTCCCCCTTCATGGAAGTGCAGCCCATGCTCCAAGAATCCAAATCGTCCTCGGTGACACCATCTACAGAGCCAGTTGTTTACGTCAGCTATTTTCCTCTCCCTTCCTGGACCATGCCCTTCAACTGGCAGAAGAGACAAGATGACAACCTGTGCCTCCATTTCTTTCAGCTTCCTCCCCAGAGCCTCATAATCTCTTCTGATCTTCAAAAAGCTGTGCCTTGCAGTATCATTGGTTCCCACATGGACCAAAAGGAAGGGGTAATGATCCATAGGCTTGACCAGTCTTGTCAGCCTCTCCATCACATCACGGATCTTTCCCCAAGGGAGACAACACACCTCCCGAGCCATCTTGTCTCCAGCCACTTCCTCTGTGCAGTCCCCATCCAAGACTATTCATTCTGTTCTGTCCAGGAAAACCTCTTGCTCATGAATATGTTGAAATATAGCTACCCGTGTCTCCAGCTGCTGGACTTTCTCCTCCATGAGGGCTACCAACTTGCACTTGGTGCATGTGAAGTTCCCCACGACTGTAGACAAGAAGACAAACATCCCACAAGTGTTTCAGGTAACTTCAGCAGTCCCCTCAGTGTCCATGTTGAGAGCTTTTAGGTAATCTAAGAACTCTTAGTTAATGCTGAGAACTCTCTGCTGTACTTTTAAGTATGCTGTATTTTTGCTTGGTTGCCCAAATTCGCGCAGCTAATGGTGCGCACCTCTGCAAGAAGTTATATAAAGCTAGGCTCCCAGCTTCACCCCCTAGTGACTCACAGATGTGACTCACACAAGCTCCACCCCCTCAACAAGCACACTCTCCCAACAGTTTTTAAAAAATCAAACTCACAGAAGCTCCACCCCCTCAGCAATAAGCACACTCTCCCAACAGTTTTTAAAAAATTCAAACTCACCCACTCAAAACAGCTGCCCAGAAGCTGCTCTCCTTCTTCTCCCTGGCAAGAAACTGGTTGGGGGCAGTCATTCTTGCACAATTCTTCAAAAGTGCCATTGTTCTGCTTATGTCACAACCTCTGTCTTCTGCACGCTGGTCTCCATAGCCCTGCCACCCTGCCCTATGCCCTTCCCATCATGCCTTTCAGTCTGGTTTTTTTTAGCACAATTGCACAGTGACAGCAAGTGATTAAGTAAAAAAAAGGAAATAAAAGAAATTGGGGAGGGGGAAGAAAAACAGCCTGCTTAGGTATAGCGAGGGGGGCGAGAGGAGCAGAATCACACCCACTCATATGACATATTGGAACTGCTTTGAGAGGAACTTACCACACATGCATAAACAGTGGAAAAGCAGTGCAATTAGGAGTCATTGAAGGGTTTTGCTCATCAATGAGAAGGAGCGCTCCAGCAACCGATGGACCAGCTACAGGACAGTCACAGTGTCATCTGATAAGGTAAGGGCACAGATTCTGGTCTAATTCCACTTTACAAGCCAAGTGTGATAAAGGGTGTTATCACACCATCCCCCCTTAATGTTCTGTTCCTGGCATAAATTGTGCCATTTTTATGCTGGCAAAAGACAAATACATTCCACCAGACCTACCTTTTCCAGCATCAACGAGGTTTCCCTGAAAGTAACAAAGCACAAATGGAGCTCTATTTACTTCCGGGGTTGAAATCTCACCAATTCTCACAAGAAGACACTAGTGCGGGAAATTCAAAAATAAAAACAAAATAAACACATAAAATATTTAAAGTCCAAATACATGGTGGGGGGGCTATAAAAGAGTGTCCCCTACCTGGCTGTTGCGATCTCACCTGGAAGTGTTTGCCCATTGATGCTGCATTCACGTGAGCACAATGGTGTCAGGATTTAAATGCTGGCAATGCCGGCAGTAAAGCAGAATGGGAGATCTATTGACAGCTTGGGCCCTCAATAAAAAAGTACACCTCATTTACAGTACATGATCGCGAAAGGACAATGTTGCCCTTTCACAACCATTAGGCATCCTATGGTACCATATTTGCCTGGTCTGATAAAGTCCATTTAAATCTCGTCAATGCAGAATCAATGGCCCAACCATTTCTGGGTGATATTGTGACATCTAGGTAAGTGACAATTTTTTTATGACCCTCCCCATGTTAATTGGAAGCTTTTTGGTGCTTGGTGTGACTTATACATGTTTATTTTTTGTTTTATTTTTGAATTTCCCACACACTTTCATTGTGCGAGATTTCAAAAGATGAAGTGAATGGAGCTCTGTTCCTCTTTATTGATGGAGCTGCCTTTGCTGGCAGAGGAGGTAAGTGCAGGGGGGATGTCCTTTTGCCAGAATAAAAATGGAATTTTTTTATGCCAGCAAAAGAATGTTTTAAGGGGATCATCTGATAAAGTCCTTAGCCTGCTAGCAAAGGGAAACAAGCAAGGTGGCCAACCAAACTTCCTGCGGGAGGGAATTCCACAATCTGGGAATAGCTACTGAGAAGGCTCTGTCCTTGGTCGTCTCCAAACATGTCTGTGGTGGTAGTGGGTCCAAGAGAAAGCCTTCCTCAGAAGATCATAAAACTAGGGCAGACTCATAAAGGGAGATAACAGGTTGCTGCCACACTGCAGAAATAATGCAGTTTGACAACCATTTTCACTGCTCAATGCTATGTAATTCTGGGATTTGTAGTGTTGTAAGATATTTAGTCTTCTTTGTCAGAGAGCTCTGCTGCCACAACAAACTACAAATCTCGGAATTCCATATGATGGAGCCATGAGAGTTAAAGTATAGTCAGACTGCATTATTTCTGCAGTGTAGACAGGCCCACAGTCTTTCAGATAGTGTGGATTTGTGTGATTTTCAAGGAAGAGGACAGTGGGTCCTCTTCTGACGTCAAGCCGGTGGGAAATGGATCCAGCCTGCCCTACTAAGCACCCGAGGGTGGGCTAACCCTGAAGGATGCCTGAGTGCTGTGGTGAGTGGAGTCAAAACCCCATTTTTCGTTAAGGTCAGAATAGGGGTCAGTGGTACCATTACCATAAGGTAATGGTGATGGTGGACTGTGGATGTACACAGGTACTAATCCACCCCTCCTTAATCAGGGAATTAGCCATCAATACAGTGAAGTTGGACAGGCCTGTATGGCTGTCCCAGATGGACGGGGGGATGATGAAGGTGGGCCCCGCAAAACAAATGACTGGCCCAGTGAAAATGAGAATGGGGAATCATTAGGAGGATCTACAATTTGTGATTGCCCCAGGCCTTGTGCCTTCGACAGTGGTCGGCTTAAATTGGCTGAAATTCCATAATCCCACTATAGGTACGGAGGTCCTAATCCACCCCTCCTTAGGAAATTGTGTCATTCACCGACCCCGCTTACATACAGGAACATTGATTGAACAAAGAAGGGGGACTCCCATGGAAAATGGGATAGCCTCAACGAATACCACAAAGGGTCTGTAGTTGCCATGGTGCAGGGAGAAGTGAAAGATCTGCCAGTTGAGTATAAGCAGTGGTGGATTGTTTTTGAAGAAAAGGAATGTGACATTTTGCCCCCACATAGACCTTTTGACTGTGCTATTGAACTGCTCCCAGATGCCAAACTGCCTAAGACCACGATTTATTCCATGACTCCAGCAGAACTGGATGCCCTGAGGGAATTTATAGACAAGAACTTGGCTCAGGGCTTCATTAGACCCACAACCTCCCCCTTGGGGGCCCCAGTCTTGTTTAGATGCAAATGAGATTCCTCTCTCAGGCTCTGTATTGATTTCAGAGGCCTAAACGGGGTTAGCGTCATAAATCAGTACCCCCTGCCTGTGATGAAGGACATATTGGCTCATTTGGCCAAAGGGAAATTTTTCACCAAGCTGGACTTGAGAGAGGCATATTATAGAGTGCAAATCAAGGAGGGGGATGAGTGGAAAACTGCTTTTAATTGTCAATTGGGGACCTTTGAATTTTTGGTGATGCCTTTCAGGCTGTCTGGGCCCCCGGGAGTATTTATGAATCTGATTAACAATGTACTTGGGGAGTTCCTATACAAAGGGGTATTGGTTTATCTTGATCATGTGCTCATTTATTCAGAGGACTACACGTCCCATATCAAGTTAGTGAAGAAAGTGTTGAGCAAACTTGCTGAAAACCAGCTGTATGCCAAACTTTCCAAATGTGAGTTCCACCAGACCCGGTTGGATTATTTAGGGTATCACATCTCTAACGGGGGGTTGAAATGGACCCAGAAAAAGTAAAGGGGGTTCTAGCATGGGAGCCCCCCAGAAACAGAAAGCAGCTGCAGAGCTTTCTGGGTTTTGCAAACTTTTACAGGTCCTTTACAGACTTACTAAAAACCAAGGGGTCTGGTAGACAGAAAAAGGGCAACAATGGGTAGCGGGTAAAGCCTCCCCAGAAAATTGTGTGGACTGAGCAGTGTCAACAAGCTTTTGAGAAACTGAAAAAGTTATTCACTTCTGAGCCCATTCTCAAACACCCCAACCCTGAACAGGCATTTGTGGTTCAGGTGGATGCCTCTGACGTGGCTATGGGGGTGTGTGCTGCTACAATGGGATGAGGGAGGGGAGTTCAGACCATGCACATACCTTTCCAAGAAATTCAATGTAACAGAACAGAATTGGCCAGTGTGGGAAAAGGAGGCTGGGGCCATCAAAGTGGCGCTGGAGACTTGGTGCCACCTGCTGGAGGGATCTTCCCAACCTTTTGAGGTCTGCACGGATCATAAAAATCTGGAAGCTCTGAAAACCCCTCACCAGCTGAGCCCCAAGCAAATTAGGTGGGCCGATTTCTTTTACCGGTTTAACTTCATGCTGAAGTTTCTCCCAGGAAAAAGGAACTTTCTAGCTGATGCTTTGTCTAGACTCCCCCAATATGAAAGCAAAAGGACGGAGGTTATTGGCACTGTCTTTGCCCCCTCTCATTTGGGTCTTGCAGTCCTCACATGCAGTCAATCCAAGCAGCGGGGTGCTGAGGTGAGTCCTGCCTCAGCCCATTCCCCAGAGAGGAACCAGGATCTTGTCAAGCCAGTCAATTCGCCACCTCCCCCAACCGTCCCACCAGTGGTGGGCCCAACCTGGGAGTCCCAAGCTCCTACCCTACCCATTTCCTTGTCAAATGGGGAGGGTTGGCTACCCAAGATGGCTGACACACTCTCCCAAGACCCTTGGTTCCTCTCCCATCTGAGTGAAGCGGGCATGCAGGAGGGATTGGCTTGGAAGGGAGAGCATATGTATGTTTCAGAGGCCATGAGACCTGCCATTCTCAAACAATGCCATGATGTGAAAAGTGCAGGCCGTTTTGGCTATGTCAAGATGTTACACCTTGCTAGGAGGCAGTTTTAGTGCCCCCTCATGGGTAAGGAGGTGGAAGGGTATGTCAAAGGATGTCCCGTGTGTGCCATGGCAAAGAGGGGAACAGGGAAGCCCAAAGAATTGTTGGTTCCATTACCCACCCTGGCCAGACCCTGGGAAGTGATTAGCATGGATTTCATTGTAGACCTGCCTGAAAGCAAGGGGAAAACTGTTATTTGGGTGGTGGTTGACATGTTCTCAAAGCAAGCCCACTTTATTGCATGTAAGCACATCCCCACAGCCCAGCAACTAACCAAGCTGTTCATTCAACACATTTACAGACTGCATAGGGCCCCTGACAAGATTGTCTCTGACCTATGCAATTTACCTCCCAGTTTTGGGAAGCCTTCACCAAATTGTTGGGAATCGAACGGGCCCTAAGCAGCAGTCATCATCCCAAATCGGATGGACCACAGAACGGACAAAAGCGACCTTGGAACAGTACATTGCTACATTACTTTCCACCAATCTGACTGGGTGGACCTCTTGCCTTTTGCCGAGGTGGCTTATAATAATGCTGTACACCAAAGTACTGGTCTCTCCCCCTTCAAAGTTGTGTATGGCCAGGAGTTTGATCCTTTGACTTTGGAAGGCCTGGACTCGAAGGACCCTATTCCATTAGTTCAATGGAGTGCTCAAATCAAGGACGCTTGGCCAAAGGTTGTGGCCGCTCTAGACTTTGCTAAAGCCCAATATAAGTGGCAAACAGACAAAAGGGGGGATCCCACCCCTCCCTATGCAGTGGGGGATCAGGTGTACCTGTCCACTAGATTTCTCAAGAATCCCCAACTCTCGAAAAAGTTGGGGCCCAAGTATATTGGTCCTTTTCCTATTGTACGTCAAATCAATCCTGTTGATTTTGAGTCATCTCTGCCTAAATTGTATCATAATGTCCACCCTGTCGTCCATTCTAGCCTGCTGAAGCCTGCAGTGCATCCGGACTCACTACACCCAGCGTCTGAGGCACCCAGCCCAATCATGGTCAAGAAGAGCCAACACTTTGAGATCTCTGACATTCTGGACTCTAGAAAGTGTTGGGGTGTTCTCCAATACTTTGTGAAATGGAAACACTTGCCATTGGGGCATGCTGAATGGGTTTATGTGGAACATGTCAAGGCACCTCGCTTATTGCAGAAGTTCCATGCTCGCTTCCCCAATAAGCTGGATTGACCTTGTTCTGGTCTTGGTTTTAGGGTTTCCTGTTTGTTCTTTTCTTTTGGGTTCTATTCTCTTGTTTGGAAATTGGGTCAATTTGTCATTGGGGGTGAAATGTTGTGCCCTCCCCTGGATTCTAGGTTTTGGAATCAAGTCTCCTAGAATCCTGGCTAGGCCTCAACATGAGTTTGGTTTCCTCTAGAGGCCTGGTGCTCTCCCCACTTTCAGGCCCCTCAGTACTGGATTCCAGCCAGCCCACCTTGAAGGCTGGGAAAGAGAATCTTCTGCCCAGCCTTCAAGGACAACGACCTGGGTTGGTACCCCCTCCCTTTTCCTCCTACTCACTTTCCCAGGGGCTGGGGGATATCAAAACCTAAGATGTTGCTTTTATCTACTGTTTAGTACTAGGCTGGCCAGAACTGGCTTTGAGGTGATACCGTATACATATCCTTGCTCAATAAACCATGTTAACCTTACATGTGTGTTGAGTTAACGTGTGTGTGTGTGTGTGTGTGTGCAACCTGTTTCATCACAGGGTGCAGCTTGCACACTAGTTTTAACTGTGCAAATGTAGTCCTGGCCATTGCTGAAACCCTGGCATCCAGGCTCACACCAGAGACTATGAGTATGTCCAAGCTCCAAACCTGAGATTTCAGGGCGAGTGTAGCTCCCTCCATACAACATAGGCTGAATATGTATTTCATGATCTGCCTTCCTACTGACCAGGAGTGCCTCTGTCTTGCTTGGATTCTGCTTCAGATTTTTCCCCCTTATCCAGTCCACTACATTGAAACAGCTTCCTTGTAATTAGATAGAAAGGAGAGATATGTAGAATTGGGTGTCATCAATGTATTAGTTACACTTAACTCCAAAGCTCCAGATGACCTCTCCCAGTGGTTTAGTGTAGATGTTAAATAGCTTGTGAGACAAAACCAATCCCTGGGGAACCCCACAGGCCAGTGGGCAAGGAGTAGACCAGAAGTCCCCCAGCACCACCTTCTGAGTGTTCCTCTCCAAGGAGGACCAAAACCAGTGTAGAACAGTGTTGTTGTCAGGAAGTGAAAACTCTTCTATTCCGACAGGCTTTTAGGAACCGACTGCAAGGGTTCATGTGCTTTTAGGCCAAGGTATGTGCTTAGTGATACCATCAACAGGGGCCAAGATCCTATTAAGTTCTGGCAGAGCAAAATGCACCATGGTGTTTCTCTGCCAAATTGCCAATGGAAAGCTAAGAGAGAGATAGTTTGGAAAAATACCTGATGAAAAGTACAGGCAGTTTCCAAAATCATTGCTCCTATATTGCTGTATTGTTGACTTTTAAATGGTTTTAACTCTATGGATAGTTTGATTGCATTTTAATAATACATTTTGGTATGTTTTTACTTATGGACTTTATAAGACACTGCCCTTTAAACATTCTTTTGCTGGCATAAAAAAAAACCATTTTTATGCCAGCAAAAGAATGCTCCCCCCTCCCGCACTTACCTCCTTTCCTGGCAAAGCCAGCTCCGACAATAAAGAGAAAGTGAATGAATCAAAATCCCGCGAGACTTCATTGCACGGGAAATTCAAAATTGAAAACAAAAGGCATTAAAAGTTTTAAAAGGCACACACACACACACACACACACACACACACACATTTTAAAAGACCCAAGTAATCCAGGGAGGGTCATAAACAGAGCAAAACTTACCTGGATGTCCTGATCTCACCCGGAAGTGTTCACGCCGGACCAGCCATTTTTGGGATAAGTACAAGAGTTAAATGGCCCAAAGTTTCACATGCTGCATCACAAAAGCCGCAGGCGGAGCTATTGACAGATTAAGCTGTCAATTAAAACTTTATTTTTTAAAAAAAGGTATGGGTTTTGGGCTGATTTTAACCATGAAAGGGTGATGTCATCTGATATGTTCGCCCTTTCACAGTTATATGGTGTTGTTATGATGCTGCATTTTGAGTGTCTGATAAAGTCCATATGTCTTTGTATGGGCTTCTATCTGTATATGTTTTAATTTTTGCAAAGCCCAGTTTGAGTCCCAAATTGGGGAAAAGGTGGGATATAAATGAAGAAATGACAGCAACAGAATATTTAGGAGAAAAAAATCCACTTCCTTTTTTCATCCCAGATGTTGTTATTTATCCTTAAAAATGAAGCAAGACATTAGTCTCCTACCAGAGCATAGAAATAGTGATAATGCAGTCTGGAGTGAAAATTTTGTATTACATCAGTGGCTTTGTCATTATAATAGCAAAGCATCTTATGTGCAGAAGCACAATGCATTGCATTTTACTAACATATTACACTGGCCACTAATCTGCTGAAGAGGTCATGTACACATTTTCAGTGAGCTTTTATTATTCCTTTCTGTGCTGTATTGATAACCCAGTTTCTGACCTGGTCTCTTATTGTCTGTTCTTTCAAAACAGTAATTGAGAGTTTTTATAATCAATTCCTTTTAAAAAAAGAATAATTACAATGAGGAGAGTTTTCTTTTCCCTTATGTCTAAGCAGAGTGATTTATGAGAAAGTATTGCCACCTCCTATCTCCTCTTGTAAGTTCAGGTATTGAAGTAGCACTGTATCATTTTCCTGGGTTTTTAATAAGTGTTTGCAAAATGAGGTGAAAAAACAGAGCTAATCACACCACATTGCACTTGCATAAGAGGCAACAGCAGGAGGCATGCAGACAGGAAAAATAACTTGATTCTTGAATGACATCTTTTATTTAGAAAGCTGCCTGAAAATTAAGGTGTAATCCTGACCCACATCTGTCAGCTCAGAAGAAATTCACCATTTCTTTTCTAAATTTCATCTCTTTTCATTGTTGCTCTAAAACCATTTTAAGCAAGGACAAAACCAAGATGCATCTTATGTCCTGTCTGTCCTCGAAGGAACTCAAGGTGATACTCATTGGATTTTGCGTGGTGATTAGACTTCTTAGGGTCAGAGAGAGAGAGAGAGAGAGAGAGAGAGAGAGATCATGCCACCACATAGTTTAGAATGTACGGTTTGAAAATTAATTTGATAATGCTAACCATTAGAAATCGGGGAGCTAATCCATTAGCACTAACACTAATAATTGGTGTTTTAATAACTCATTAGGGTTTTTTAAATAACTCATTAGTTTCCAGACCTGGGCCTAAAATTCTCAGCCAAACTACACAGAATATCATGGAAGGTGTTGCTGTTGGCCCCAAGAGCACATTATATTATTGGTACCTTCAAAAGAATTATTTCATCCTTTAAAAGTTGCTTTCCCCAATCTAGATTGTTCCCGTATGGACTGCAAAGCCCATAGTACAATCATAACCTGGGGATGGTGGGACTTCAACAAATGGAGAAACTGCCAGGTTGGGAAAGTCTCTCCAAGGTATGGGAACTCAATTTACAATTTGTTTAGTTAATTTTTGTCAC
The DNA here is from genome assembly GCA_030847615.1 of Gambelia wislizenii. Taxonomy (NCBI): domain Eukaryota; kingdom Metazoa; phylum Chordata; class Lepidosauria; order Squamata; family Crotaphytidae; genus Gambelia; species Gambelia wislizenii. The sequence continues at coordinate 205,882,874 of JAUMIR010000001.1, forward strand.
TGGCCTACATCTCTCCCCTTTTTTTCTACCCCGTTCCACTTTAAACCTCTTGTGTTTGATAAGGACTGATATTGAAGGTTATTATGAAATGACATACTTCATTTTATTCTATACTGTAAGCCATCTTAGGCCCCATGTTGGGAGATAGGTGGGATAAAAATACAGTATGACCCCTGTATCTGCAGGGGATACGTTCCCAGACTAACAGTGGATAGTGGAAACCACAGACAATAGCAGACCCTATTAAAATGAATGATTTGCAGCTCAAGCATACCATAGAGTTGTCCTGGAGGACCTAGAAGATTCTTAGAAAGACCATTTTTTTTCAGATGTGGGTAAGTGAATCTGCAGATATGGGTCCTGTGGACACAGGTGTTGCACTATAAATAAATGTGTTAACTTTATCTAGAGCATGGATGGACAACTGTGGAAAGCTAGAAGTACCCATTAGCCCTCTAGGAGACCTTAGAGGGCTGCATGCCCTCACCACACCCACTTCCAGGAGGAAAAAAAAATATTTTTGCCCTTAAATGACCCTAAACAGTCTCTAGGGGACATGAAGGCATTGCACCCTTTCTTTTTACTTTTCTTTTCTTTTTTCTTTTTTTTAGGCCTTTTTGGGAAATTTTAGGCTCATGAGAGTCCTTTCTTAAGAACACGAAGTAGTTGTTCTGAAGTCACTTCCTGTTCACATTGTGTTTCATAAAAGGCTTTTCCTGGGCCTAAAATTCTCAGCCAAACTACACATCTCAGGGTTCCACAGCATGCAGCCATGGCAGTTAAAGTAGACTCAATTGTGTAGTGTGAAGGCTAGCTGAAGTTGGAAGGATGCTGCAGTCTGGAGTATGGAGGAGGCTGGGATCTACAATTGTAACCTCATGCTTTCCAGCTTTAGTATTTAAAAATAATTACTTTAAAAAGTCCCAGCTTTACTGTTTTTTTTAAAAAAAATCTGACAGCTAGCTTACAATTCTGCTTTTTGCTCATACAAAAAGTCAGGTATTTCACCTGGTAGTAAAAAGAAGCTGGGGTCTAAGCCATTTTTTCCTTGTTGTTTGGTCTCCCTAGAGTCAAATCCCATACATACAACTACATTTAGGACCCCCATATCTTCTGGGGATTGGTTTGGTGGCATGGATACAAAAAACCATAGATAATAGTGAGCACCATTGAAAATAATGGGACTTTGGTTTAAAATATGATAGAGTTGCCTTGGAGGACTTAGAAAATGCCTAGAGAGGACACATTTTGCAGGAAGACTCAATGGTAGGTATGCAGTTTTGTGTTCCATGGATAATTGAATCAGTGGACAATGAATCAGTGTATACAGGGGCCCTACTGTAATAAAGACTTTATCACACCAGCGTGCTGTCCTACCACAATCATGCTAGGTTAAGAATGGAAGCATATCAGTTTGGCATCATTTATTATCACACTTTCTCTGCAATAGCACTTTGGCATTGCTTTGGCAATCCATGGTTGCCAAACCTGTTTTCCACACTGCCACCATAATGCTGCCTTCTGACCCCTGTATGCCGTGCCCTGCACATATGTGCCTTTTGCATTATTTTATTTTACCGCAGTTGCAGAATAGTGGCAATACTGAGATAAAACAAGAAAAGAAAAGAAATAGAACTAGCGAGGGGGAGAGGAGCAGAATCATGCCCACTCACACCATGTGACTGTCTGATAAGCAGAACTGCAACAGAAGGCACTTATTGGCTGGAAATCCATAGTGTAAAAGCAGCTCAGTTGGGAGGCATTGATGGGTTTCACCCATTAATGAAAACTAGTGCTCTAGGAACAGATGGCATGAAAAGCTGCTACAGGATGGATATGGCATTGTGTGGTAAGTAACAGCCAAAGACGTCATTATTCCATGGAAATAGTGCTTTACAGCCTCATGTGATAAAGACCTTAGAAGACTACTTTGTGAATAAGCCCAGATTGAATTAACTTTTTACAGATAAGAACAATCAAGGCAAAGGCTTCTGCAAGACAAGATCTATTCTCTAAATGATTGTCCTATTAGGAAGGAAGGAAGGAAGGAAGGAAGGAAGGAAGGAAGGAAGGGGAAAAGGAGAGAGAGAGAAAGATAGTGTCATATATGCAACAATTCAATGAAAGAGGGCGGGGGGGGGGACAAGAAAGAGACCTGCTCCATGAGAGATGCTATGTTCTCTTAATTATATTTTAACACATGCAAGTCAGTCTGAATATTCTGACCTCTCATCCTCAAAGGGGAGCTTCCCTACTCTGCCTGTATTCATTATAGGCCTTTGCATACACCTCTGAATAAAGTCAAGTCTTTATTTCCACAGGATGACATCATGCTTAATCATTCAATATAACAGGAATTGCAATGGGCTCTCTAAAAATTCATTGAAATGACCTGGGATTTTAGTATAAAGAGAAACCCCCTTCTTTTTACTATCTCTCTGTCATGAAGCAGCTCATTAGCTTATTCTTTAGTACAGGGCTGGCACCAGTACACGGCATCCTCAAGCAGCCACTAAGATGGCAGCTTTGTGACTGGACCATGTGTGACTGTCAGTGTCACATAGTCGGACCTCAATTTCCCATACAAGGCAATTTCTTGTTATCTTGTACACGCACGCACGCACACACACAGGAAAAAAAAAACACCTCAGTATGTACCTGGGCAAAGAATAGTTTGCCCAGTAGTTTCCCTGGGCAAAGAATAATCTATAGCCCCTTCTCAGCTGTTTGAAGTTTAGGACATGTTGTTGTCTGGGGAATTCTAGGGGTGGCACTCCAATAATAGTATAGTCGGACCCCCATATCCACAGGGATTCGGTTCCCGGATTACTGCAGATACCCAAAACCATGGATAATAGTGATCCCTATTAAAATAATGGACCTCCAATAAAAACATGCCATAGAGTTGTGTTGGAGAACCTAGAAGATGTCTAGGGAGGACCCCTCTCTATGTATTTTCTAGGATGACTCTATGGTATGTGTTCCTGGTTTGTGTCCTGCAGATAAATGAAACCATGGATATTAGTGTGAAATCGAAGGCTTTCATGGCCAGCATCCATACATTTTCCTTGGGTTTTTTCCTGGCTGTGAGGCCATGTTCTGGAAGAGTTTATTTCTGACATTTCGCCTGCATCTGTGACTGGCATCTTCAGAGAATGGACAAGCTGTGGACAAATTTACATAGGGACCACTAAATGCAGTGTGCAAATACAAATCAAGGAACATGAAAGACACTGCAGACTGGGCCAGCCAGAAAAATCAGCAGTAGCAGAAAATGTTATAAACCAATCTGGACACAAAATGTTATTTTAAAACACCGAAATTCTGGACCAGGCCAACAACTATCATGTCAGAATAGTGACAGAGAAGCTATTGAAATCCACAAACACCTGGACAACTTCAACAGGAAAGAAGAAACCCTAAAAGTAAACAAAATCTGTCTGCCAGTCCTGAAAAACACTAAAATCAAAACTTAACACTTGCAAATGAACTCTACTCAGGGACGGGGGATTTCCAGCAGACAATGGACCATTAGCCAACCATTAGCCAAACAGACACTAATTCTCCCTGCATATCTCCACCCAGAAATTAGCCATTCAAATACACAAACTTACATATCCTATCCAACAGCGGTTCATAGTATATAACCCCCACACACACACACACACACACTCCTACCCAACCATTCTCTGAAGATGCCAGCCACAGATGCAGGTGAAACATCAGAAATAAACTCTTCCAGAACCCAGCCTCACAGGCTGGAAAAAAACCAAGGAAAATCCATGGATACTAGTTCTGCAGATACAGGAGTCCGGCTGTAATAATAATAATTTCCTCACATCTCTGAGGATGCCAGCCACAGGTGCAGGCAAAACGTCAGAAAGAAACAATTCCAGAATGCAGCCTCACAGCCCGGGGAAAAAAAAAAAAGGAAAATCTAATTTCCTCACACTCTGGTAGCTCTGGTTCCAGAGATGTTAAAGAAGCCAATGCTGTTTTGCTTTGTGATTTGGTATGCTTTTACTTTTCTGGCAGAGATTCTAACCTTTCAATAGTTCTATGAGACAAAGGGCTAGCCCAAAGGCCTTTTGCTGCTCAAGGTAAAAAGATGGTGTTTCTGCCCTGTTCCATATAAAGAAACAAACTAGAATGGCACTTGCATTTTTCTGCAGCATCGGCAATGGGATAAGTGTCCTCCACAGTGCATAGTGACAGCAGGGTAGTTTGTAGGATTTAGGACAAGTTGTATAGCACGAGTAGCTCTGTCCTCTAAAAGGAGGGAATGGCCAGAGGGCTTAGAAGAAATATACATCAGGCTCCTTCTACCACTCCCCACCACTACATGAGTTACCTCTAGATGTCACATCACCTTGTATAATGGTAGGGCTGACTCTAAAGAGAGATAATTGAATGAGGGAGGGTGAAATCTTTTCTTTAATTCCTACTTGTCATGTGACAGTTAAAGGATATCAGATCCATCTTGGAAGGATTTGAACCTCTGTTATAAAGTAAGCACTCATTCAGCAGTGGCATTTAGATGTAGTGATCCCCTGCTATTGTCTGTATAATGGAACATATAAATCTTGCCCAGGTGTGAAGGAGAGAGATTTACTCCTTTTCATTACCAGGCATACCTAAATAAAAGATAAGTTTCTTACTCAAGTTCACTGTAGGGGGAAAAAACAATGTTCCTGCTAATGTTTTCCAGGTCAAAGTGGTCTTGTGCCACTAAAAATGACTTCCCTTGCAGTTGCTTTATCCACAAATCATCCAGAAACAATTCAGAGGGACAGAGCCACCAGGAACTAGCTTATCACCATTGGTAGCGGAAAGATTATCATAATCCCCCATGAAACCATTGGGAGAGAGGTTAAGTGACTAAACAGCTTGCACATCACACTCTCAGAAAACCTTAACCCCCTCACCGAGCATATAAATCTCCAGGGGGGAAACCCCTTAAAAGGAGTGTTGATCACGGTTTGCCATTAGCTTCAAAATGAACAATTTGGTGACACTGTAGTCTTTGTAGAAAGAGCACCGGGAGCTATGGCAGAGCATCCAAAGTTAGCTAATGGCTGGGATGAGTTTTGAAGAGAGAAAAGGGGAAAGACTGTACAATATTCAACTTGTGATCACTGCTTTATGAACATACCCTGGGTTCTTATTAGGAATAGAGAAGCATATTTATGAGATCATCTAACATGCAGTGCTGCTGCAGAAACTAGGCAATGCAGAGCAGGCACTCAGCACAGGGAAGCAGATTGGGATCCGTGGGTGAGCTGCTTTGACATCTTCGCACTCAGAGGCAGCACACAGATGAAACAAATAAAAGAGCTTTGTTACCCTTTGGCACACTTTTAACCTGTGCGGAGAGACTATACCAAATCATCATAGCCCTGCTTTGCATATAGAAATTACCTAATGGCAGCCATTCCATCAAGTAGCAGAACTGAAGGAGAGAAGAGGGCTCTCCCATCACTTCTGCTGAGAGACCAGCTGCCTCTGGCCTCTCTCAGCTGTCATGTATCTGCAGCCACTCCAGCAAACAGTACAGTAGAGGGAGAGAAGAGAAGAATGGGTTATTTACTATAACTATAGTTCCTCGAGTGGTCTTCTGTGAATTCACACAATGGGTTAATCCTGCACCTGTGCAGACCACTTCAGAAACTTCTAGCAACCTCAATTCAAACTTTTGGGTGGTAGCTCTGCCCCCTCACCCCTGGCCCATAAAAGCCCCTGCCTCTCACCAACTGCTCAGTTTCTTAAGCCACGTTAAATAAGAATGTGAGAGGCAGGACACAAAAGGGGAGGCGGGCAGGTTTGTGTGAATTCACAGAAGACCACTCGAAGAACTATAGTTATGGTAAGTAATCCGTTCCTCTTCATGTGCTCTGTGAATGCACAGAATGGGTAGATTAACAAGCTCAGGAGATAGGAAGGTGGGGGTGCCCAGACCAATAAAGACATGACAACAACATATCATGAATAGAAACAGCTATATTGTAATAGAGGTAGATCAATGAAGTGGGTTAATCATCCGAAGATGACTGTGCAAGTACTGCTCTAGCAAGGGTTGCACCATCCATGGCCGAAGAATCTAGTTTGTAGTTCCTCGCAAAAGTGAGTGGTGTCGCCCATGTGGCCACTCTGCAAATGTCTGACAATGGCACACTGTCAGGAATGCTTCTCAGGTAGCTGGCGCTCTGGTAGAGTGACCTCGTATGGAGGAAGGCAAGGACGTGTCCGCAGTTTCATATGAAATCTGGATAGTTGAAGTCACCCACTTGGAGAAGCATTGAGACGAGACAGGCAGGCCTCTCTTGGGGCCAGAATAGCAGACAAAATTTTATTCATACAGCGAAAAGCCTCTGTCCTGCTGAGGTAAAGCTCCAGTGATGCTTTCACATCAAGGCGGTGGCAAGAGGTCGAGGGCGAAGACTCGAGCAATGGCAGGAATATGTCTTGGTTGAGATGGAAGAAGGAAATGACCTTGGGCAGCAACGACACATCCAGCTGCAGAACCACCTTGTTCCTGTGGAACTGAGTATAGGGGCCATCCACCCTGAGGGCACAAAGCTCACTAGCCCTCCTAGCTGAGGTGATGGCAACTAGGAAGGCCACCTTGAAGACAGAAGACGGACATCCACTGAGTCTAAGGGCTTGAAGGGGGGGCACAATAGCACTCTAAAGACCAACTGGAGATCCCACGATGTGACAGGGCCTGACATAGGTGGGTGTAAGTTCTTGTAGCCTTGAAGTAAACAGCAGATGAGTGGGTCTGTGAAACAGGAGCTTTTACCCAGGCTCTGAAAGTTAAAGGAAATTGCCGCATATAAGTTTGTACCGATGAAAGGGAGAACCCTTTTGCTGACAAAGAGACTAGGAAATCAAGGAGTAGTGGAATTGAATTTCAGGTGGGGAGATTCCTTTAGCAGCTACGAATTCGCAGAACTTCTGCCACTTATACTGGTATGACTTCAGGGTAGACGGACGTTGAGCCGCTTGGAGTATTGATTGAGCAGAGTTGGACAGTTGTTGGGTTGATGAGCCAGATGAGCCATGCTGTTGGGTTGATTGTCTCCAAGTCCAGGTAGAAGACTTGTGCGTCCTGCACGGACAGAAGATACTTCTGCAGAGGAAGGCAGTGGAAGCGGTGCTTGGAGAGCAGAAAAAGGGGGTGTGGCAAACCAAGGTTGTCTGGGCCACCAGGGCATTATCAGTATGCAACTCAAGTTGTCTTGTCTGAGCTTGGCCACAACCCTGGAGATGAGTGGGAACAGTGGAAAGGCGTACAGAAAGGCTCCTGTCCACCTGAACAGAAAGGCATCCCCCAGGTTCCTGTGCAATGGCCATTGCCTCGAGCAGTAAAGACTGCAGTTGGCATTCTGCCTCAATGCAAAAAAGTCTATTGATGGTAGACCCCACACCTTGAAGAGTACTGCCAGAACATCTGAGGCCAGAGACCACTCGTGGCAGTTGCTCTTGGTCCTGCTCAGTGAGTTCGCAATGCTGTTCTGATCTCCAGCAAGGTGAATGGCCATTAGGAATATGCCTCTGGGTATGCACCAGTTCTAGATCTGAAGTGACAGGTCTAGGAGCATTCGGGACCTGGTACCTCCTTGTTTGTTGATGTAAAAGACTGTGGGTGGTGGTGTCTGATACTACTTGTTTCACTCTGCCATGAAGAGAAAACTTGAAGGCCTTCAATGCTTTGAACACAGCCAGGAGCTCCAGAGAGTTGGTGTGAAGATCTGCCTCCACTGCTGACCACTGACTGTAGACAGTTAGGCCATTGGAGTGAGCTCCCCATCCTGTTGTGGATGCATCTGTCATTAGAGATCTGGAAGGGTGAGGGACCATGAAAGCCAGGCCGCACCGTACGTTGTGTGGGAGAGACTACCACCTCAGATGTCTGAGTATTGGGCGAGGTATGGACAGCAGCTTCAGAGGATCGTCCAACATAGGGTTGAAGATTCAGAGGAACCATGTTTGAAGTGGGTGCATCCAGAGTCTGGCAAAGGGAGTCACTGCTGTGGTAGTTGCCATATGACTGAGAATGGTCTGGATGAAATGTGCCATCACTCTCCTCTGGGTGATGCAGTGAATCACCATGCTCTGTAGAGTGGTGAAGCAGTCCTCTGGAAGAAACGCCTTGCCCTGAAAGGAGTCTAATTGTGCCCCAATGAACTTTGCAACCCTTGACGGGGTTAGATGTTACTTGTCTGTGTTGATCCTGAGACCTAAGTCTTGAAGTAGAGATATTACCAGAGCCACGTCTTCTGCCACCTTCTCCTTGGTGGGTCCCATGATCAGCCAATCATCTAGGAATTGGAAGATCATTATGCCCCTCATGTGTAGGTGAGTGACCACTGGTGCCATGTATTTTGTGAACACCCTTGGAGCACTGCATAGGCCAAATGGGAGTGCCTTGAAGCAGTACATGTTGTGGTCCATCGCAAATGCAAGGAACTTTCTGTGGGGCCATGCTATTGCTATGTGGAAATAGGCATCCTGAAGGACTATGGTGGCAAACCAGTCTCTGGTATGGAGGAATGGCAGGATAGAAGAGAGGGTGACCATTTTGAAGCGCTTGGATATAATGAAGCTGTTCACCTCTCAAAGGTCTAAAATGGGGTGCAAGCCACCATCTTTATTGCTGATGAGGAAATAGCAGGAGAAAAAGGAGTCTCCTTGTTGACACCTGTGGACTCTCTCTTTGGCCCCTTTTTGTAGCAAGGATCGAACTTTATCTTTGAGGTGTACAGAGGGGAGAATAGACTTGAATGACCCCGTGGGAGGACGGGTGTCGAACTCTATGAAGTATCCATTCTGGATGATAATGAGGACCTATGAATCTGAAGTTATTGTGCTCCATCGGTGGTAAGCAGCAAGGAGCCCTTCTGATGGTGATTGGGCTGGTGGTATGGAGGGCGGAAGCAGCAACTCAGACTCACTGCTTGGAAGGTTCAGACTTCTTCTTCTGGAACTGAGACTTTTGTTTTGCAGAGGCCAGGAACTTTCTCTGATACTGGGCATAAGCCTGTGAGGCGTGTTGAGAGCGGGCTGTCAGAGGGCTGAGACTTCTGAGAAAGGCAGGTGGGAAGCACTTGCTGTAAAGCGGGAACATGAAGGATTACCTGGGGGAGGTATGCTGAAGTGCTTTACCGTTGTCCACATCTTATGTGTGTGCTCCAACTTTGTATTTGTCTCAGAGTGGAGGAGACCGGCCTCATCGAATGGAAGATCAATTACCAAATTGGCAGTCGAAGAAAGGCCAGACAAACAGAGCCACACATGCCTGCGCACAGCGATGGAACTAGCCAAAATCTTCCCGGCACAATCTGTCACATGTTTAGCTGACTGACGCTGAGAGTCAGCTAGTGCAAGTCCATCGTTCCTCATGTTGTGTGCAAGGTCCAGATCTTGTTGAGAGACCTTGTCCAAGAAGGGGGAGATAGTGTCCCAGAGGGGCCTCTGGTATGCCCCCATACAGGCAATATAGTTCACTATCTTCGTGAGGAAGCAAGCTGAGGAGTAGAATTTCTTCCCCACAGCATCTAGCTTCTTACCCTCGTGGTCCGTAGGTGAGGAGTGGATCTTGTGCGATGTTCGCATCTGGGCTGCATCAACTATGATTGAATTTGGCTTTGGATGCGACACCAGCCATGGGACCGCCTCCTCAGAGACTCTGTAGAGGTGTTCTACTCTCTTGGATGAGGGAGTGCTCCAGGCTGCCTTGGTGATCTGGGTTAGGAATGCCGACAAGGGTATAGAAGGCAAAGGAGGAGCCTGCCTTTGTAGGTTGTGGAAGATGGGGTCATCCACATGCACATCTGGTATGGTAGTAGTCAACCCTAGTGAGGCTGCCATCCAATTGACAATTTCTGCAAATGAACGTATGTCGTCTGTTGGAGAAGCAGGTTCAAGTGTTCTATCTCTATCCTGAGGTGATGGCTTTGGAGATGGAGTCTCATCCTCTGAGTCCTCTGACTTTTGGTCTGAAGTCCTCACTGTCGGTGGCGTAAGCGGTTTAGGGAGCCCTGCTGCAACAGGAGTAGGAGACTTCCTGGGATCTGCAGGTTTAGGTGAAGGTGTCCTCTTATGAGGAGTTTGAGGGGAAATCTGCCTCTGATTACACTTCTGAGGAGACCTAGGCCTATGAGGAAACTCTACAGCCACTGGATGACTGGGCTTGTGTTGACGGTGTTGCTCTTCTGGGGAGCGGGGGTGTCTCCGTCTGTCCCAATCCTCTTTATGGGACCATGGTGAGTGGTCATAGCTGTATTGCCTGGTGTACTGTACTGGTGAAGGTTCCTCAAAATGATGGTACCAATGGTCAGGTACCCAGTAGTAACGGTTGGGATAGAAGCTTCTTGTTAGAGGAGCATCATATCGGTACCATTTGTAGCGGTCCCACCAGTCATCTTCGTACCATAATGAGTCCTCCTCTGTGTATTGGGAGCTACAAGACGGTGAGCGTGACAGGCGCGGACGTGGTCTTGGCATACCGGACTGAGAGATGGGATGGGACCTGGGTCTCGGAGACCTCAGTGCTGGAAATCTGGAAGTTGTCCTCGGAGAAGGCATCTTCTGTTTGTCAGGGACCTTGGGAGTTGGTGTTCAATGAGAGTGTGACCTCTGCTGGGTAGTCAACCAAGAGCAGGATCACTGGATCAGTGTAAAGTGTGAGTGGGATCTGGTCTCTCAATGCTCTCCTGACTGGGATAGTAAGCGAGGTCAGGACTAGGACCATCTTCAGGACCCCAAGTGGGACCAACAGAGGAGGTGGTTCCGAGAGTCGGAGCGGGACCGGGAGCAGGACCTAGACTGGAGTCGAGTCTGAGAACTGGATCGAGAGCAGGACTGGGCATATTGCTGAGCCCAGTACCAATGTCCATCAGCGATCTCGAGCACGAGACTCTGATGAGTCTCATGCCCTGCCCAGTGACGACTCACCCACTGTATCCTCCACAGTGTAGGTGGGCTCTTCTTCTCGGTACCATTCTGGTGACAGTATCGACAGCTGTCTTTCTGCCAGAGGCAACTCCAGGGAGCCTTCTTCCAGGTCTCCCTTAGACCTCTTTAGCTTAGGATCTCAAGATTGGCAATCCTGCTGCTTGGTCTTCTTACACTCCCGAGACCGACCCCATCAGGGGGACTCCTTTTTCCCACGGGCTATGGCCTTCTTTGATGGCTCCTTTGCCACTGCCACCTGCTGAAGGGACCCCCATATCTCCTCTGATGGTACCAGCTTTCATTTGGTCTTTGAGGTCCCGGTATCATCAGGACAGGGTTTGCCAGTACCATTGTCTCTCACCCAAGTTGACATCGGAACAGACTTAGCAGAGGTCTTGGAAGGTACTGAGACAGAACCCTTTCTTGTCAGGCCCCCGGGCGACGTAGGGGTGGTTCCCTAGCTCGAGGCCTTCCCCCAACATCAAGGCAGATAAGGCCTTCTCATAGAGTTGGGTCTTAAGCCTTTTGTCACAGTTTTTCTTGGCCTGTGGGGTGAAGGCCTTACAATGCTGCATGTTTGTGCATCTTGGGCCTCTCCCAGGCAGAAGAGGCACTTGGAGTGACTGTCTGATTTGGTCATCTTAGCAGAGCATTGGGAGCAAGATTTGAAGAAACCAACTCCAGACATTTCCAGTACTGTACAGTCTGAGGTCAGAAGCCAGGCAAACCAGTCTGAGTAGCTGAATCCAGACAGAGATGAAGAGGACAGACGCAGTACCAATAGAGTCTGAGATCAAGACCAGTCGAATCAATCTGGGTAGCCAAATCCAGGGGGGGTAGGCAGAAAGAAGAGTCAAAGTCCGGTCCAAGGTCAGTATTTTAAGGAAAAAATGGTCAGAATAAAACAGAGAAAGGTCGAGGTTTTACCAGAAGTTCCTTCAGTGCTTTCCACATGACAGAAAAAAAGGAAGTGAGCAGCTGGTTAGAGGTAGGGGCTTTTATGGGCCAGGGCTGAGGGGGCAGAGCTACCACCCAAAAGTTTGAATTGAGGTTGCTAGAAGTTTCCGAAGTGCTCTGCACAGGTGCAGGATTAACCGATTGGTGCATTCACAGAGACCATGAAGAAGAAACAAGGGTATTGTGTGTCCTTTAGTTGTCATCCAGCTATAGGCATTCCATCAGGTTACTGTTTGCACCTCCGCTGGTCACTATAAAACTGATAACTGAGGTTAAGACTCTTCCTTCTTTTTCCTTGTCTGTCATGTCTTTGAAACTGTAACCCTGAGAGACTATCCAACTGCTGATCTATGGAAGCTGCTCTGGAAGCCATCTTGGTTTAAGTGAGGTAAAATGCTTCAAAGAAATACACCCAGAGATTCAATTTCTGGCATCTCCAGTTAAAAGTGCCTTAGATAGCAAGTAATGGCAGATATGTCTTAGAAGTCCACCACCAATCAGAGAGGGTAATATTGGACTAGATCAGGAGTTAACAACTTCATTCTTGTAGGCTTCATTCATTCCCCCAGTCTATTTTGTGGCCTTTACCTTTGTTCATTTGTTTCTACTGCTGCTGTAGATGCTGCTGCTGGTTGTAAACATCATCACTGAAAATCAGCAGTGGGGCCATCACAGGGGGGGAAATCTTCCTTTCCAGAGGGGAGGTATACAGGCTGCCTTATACAGTGGGTGGGCTCTGTGATTCAAGATGGTGGCAACAGCAGCAATGATAGCAACATTGGAAGCTGCCACTAGATTTCTTCATTGATGGTGCATTCTCCTAGTGGTTCCCAGAACCACTCAATCCTGGAGGAGATGAACTAATGCGAAGTCTCAACAGGAAAGTTGGCATGAACCTTCAGACAATGTGAAAGAAATTTTGTATGGCTGTACACATGACCCACCCTCTCCACACATTGAAATAATTCTCAGGAGGGCTGCTGGGGCTTCCCACCACCACTACCACCAAACCACTTACCAGTTCCCTGGTACACATTTGTAAGAAAGCTGTCGGAACAGAAACCTGCTGGGGTGGTGGTGGTGGAATGAATGTTGCAGTAACAGCATAATAATTAACCTTTAACTAAATAGTGTGCAGTCTTGTGGAACCTCCTCTAGCACTCACCTCGGTAGACTTAGCTGGAGGTAAGATTTATTAGATGTTAACTTGTATTTATATAAATATGATTAAAATCATAGTGCTCACCCCAGATGCTAAACACACAGGAAGTATATGCTCTTGATTACGGGGGAATTCACTTCCACATCATCTTTTTACACTCAGGGTATCTATGTCTATCCTTTTGATTCCTCTGCCCTGCACAAGGAGTACTTCAGAGAATATGTTGGTAGGATTGTCCCATTATATTCATAAGCCATGTAGGATCAATGAGGCAAGAGGGAAGGTGGTAAAATAAATTGCTTGTGAATTGCCTTTTCATAAAGAACAGCCTAATTACAGAAGAGGCTGGGGGGTCCTTCCCTGAGTGACAGGTCTGGATCATGATTTATGAGCAGCCCCCAAACCTTTCAGGAGTTGCGGTGGCAACAGGAACAGTATACAAGTGCAGCTTTCTAAAGCAACAGCACTACTAATGGTGGAGAATCATGAGAGAGAGAGAGAGAGAGAGAGAGAGAGAGAGAGAGAGAGAGAGAGAGAGAGAGAGAGAGAGAGAGAGAGATGGGGAGGAGGGATGAGCCAGCCCTGTCTCCAAAAATTGCTAAATTATTTGGGACTATGGAAAATCCAGGGGCATTTATTGACATTCTGAAGACTGCTGTGCAAAATGTAAGACTGGGTATTTGAAGTTACTATGCATTTTATTGATACTGTGTTATTTCCTCCAGCAAACTGCACTTTTAAAACTCTGAATTGTCTGCATGAGCAACTCCAAAACAGCTACCTACTGCAGTGATGTGATGACAGTCCAAAGAAGTGGTACACAAAGAACCTTTGCTTCTATTTCCCCCACCCTCCTTCGTTCAGTCTAGAATAACAGACATCTAAAAATAAGGGCTTCTTGGATGTGTAAAGAAAGCTATCTAGCTACCAGACTCCTTCTGCTGCTATACCTTAATGTTTAGTCTCCTCTTCTCTATGCTGTAGTGGTTTTATCACATTCACAAGATCATACCCTTGAAGCACAATCTGCTTCTTTTTTTTAATTCATCCAGGTATTTTAAAATCCCTCCAGTTATGTTTGTGCTTACCACTGCTGCTCTTATAAGCTGCTGTTTCATTGTGTGGTTTTATTATAACTGTTACTTGTGTGTGTATGTTTCTTTGGAAACTAACAGCCCATGAACAGAAAAATATTGGTGGAATATAAATATAGTATAAAAATCTCTTGTAATCTCACCCAAGGAGGAGAAAAAGCATTAAATTATTCATTCTTTCATGTGAGAATGAAATGAACAGAGATCTATATTCCTATTATTTAATTTGTTTAGAATCTCTTGCTGTTGCTGTGTGTCTTCAAGATGTTTTTGACTTATGGCAACCTTAAGGCAAACCCATCATGGGGTTTCCTTGGCAAGATTTGTTCAGAGGTGGTTTGCCTTTGCCTCTCCGAGGATGAGAGAATTTGACTTACCCAAGGTCACTTAATGGGATTCCATGGCTGAGTAGGGATTTGATCCCTGGTCTCCAGAGTTTTAGTCCAATAGTTAAACCACCACACCATGCTGGGTCTCACTATGGTAATCTTTTATTTATGGATAGAGGTAAGACATTACCTATCTCATAGGTAATCTCCTACCTATCTCTTACCTATGAGTAAATCTCATTGAACTCCATAAGGCTTCCTTTTGATTGAACGTGTGTTGGATTGTACTCTTCACGGGTCAGTTGCTCAGAAGCATGAGACTCAATGCAGAGAAAAGTGGTTCAGTTTAAAACACTAATAATAACAACACAATGACATTTCCCAAATCCTAGTTCAATTTAGAGACATACCAGAATGATTGTACTTTGCTCTTCACTCAAGTCACTTTTTATTGGTTCTCCCAAATTAAAAAAAAAAAGGCTTTAATGCTTCAAGAACAAACTACATCGACTTTTCTGACACCAAGCCTATTGATGTTACAACCAAGTTCTTTAAAAGAAAATAGCTTCTGAAGTACCAGCATTCTGTATTGTTTGTGCAAAGTTTGATCTGAGGTAAGACGGTGCAGTGGGAATTTTCTCTTCAATGTCCCTTTTGATGTCAAAGATGACTGTGATCCCCATCCAAATATGGTTTTGCTGGAAATGCATTCTGTTATACTTAATAGGACTGATTTCCAAATGAATAAATATAGCATTAGGCCCCACTGTTGAGTTCTGTTGTTCTCCTTTTGTATACTTATGGATGAAACACAGGAACTTTTCTGTCATTCTTACTGTCCTCTTCCTCCACCACCTCCACCTCCTCTTCTACCTCTATCCACTTGGCAGCCATTTAAATGAGGCACAAAGAGTCTTTGGCCTAGGGATGTAATTCTTTGCTTATTTTTCTCCTCATGTGAGAATGAAAAATTACACAAATTTTCTTCTGGCTGGTCAAGAGCATGGGCACTTTTGAGTATTTTTAAAAGGTTTTTTTTTTTATTTCAGGACTTTTTGTGAACATGTGTGCAGAAATTGTTTTTTGTTGTTGTTGTTGTTGTTGCAAAATACATTTTTGTACAAAGTATGCTTTTGTTCAGAAAACCCTTTTGCCATTACTGCTGCTAACACACACACACACACACACACACACACACAGAGCAATAATCTTTTGACACTCACAGACTGCAGCCACTTTTCAGAAATAATGCAATTTGACACTGGCTTAACTGCTATGGCTCTAACCTATGGAACCCTGGGATCTGTAGTTTGTGGCACCAGTATGTCAAACTGCATTATTTCTGCAGTGTGGCAGCAGCCATTCAGACACACACATACCAGTTTTTAACTGTGTGTCTTGAAACACCCTTTCTTGTTGAGAAAATCTGTGAATAGTCTGAATCTCTACATTGACCTTCTTGATGTTTTGGACTCTCTCTTACCCTTCCCAGATTTAAACATACATCACTTTTTGGTTTTCAAAAATAACTCTTAGTACAATGGGCCCTCCTGATCTACAGGCTCCATATTTGTGATTTTGAGCAACCATGGATTCTCATATCCTATACTTAAATGGTGGTGACATGAACATGGATGCACTGAAGCATCCGTGCACACTTCACTGTCATTTAATATTATGGGACACAATCTGTCAGCCATGTGGGGTCGCAGAACCAAACCCCTGAGTATCCGGAGGGCCCACTGTACAGTCCTGCCACTTATGCCAATCAACCTCCCACCATTAGAATGAGATCAGGGAACACAACCAATTGCTGGTTGGCTTTTGCAGTATGAACCTAAATTGAGTGGGAGTTAAATACATCTTTGGTTTTAACATGTAGGTTTTAAAAAAATCAAACACCATTGAATAACTGGAGTTGGAGGCTTGATAATTACTGGGATTGAGGCAGAATAGGACAGGTATTTAGTACTTTCTCCTGCTTTCCTAAGGAAAACCCTTAATCTGAATATTTTGTTTGCATGAGGTGGAAATTGTATATTGGCATCAACAGGAGATTACCAATAAGCAGCATCAGAGAATGTATTTTACACAGAAACAAAACAATGGGGGGCGTATTAAATTCCTTCCCCTATCTCTACATTATCAGCCCCACATTCCCCTAAAGCTGCTACTTGCATTCTAAAAATCCAGTGCATTAGCTAGAAAACACAGCTAGCCTTAAGAGATACATAACAGGTGATTCTATGACTGTGTGTTGGCCATAAAAAAACTCTAAAGCACTCTTCAGTTTTCAAAGGCTGCTTTCCAATACTACTCCATAAAAACCCTCTACAGCCACAAATTCCTTCCATACTCTCTCACATTTCCATATGACTCATTTATGATATTATTATTTTTCTAAAATAATTTGTAAACTCTGGGTGATTCATACATGGGCATTATTACTTCCTACTCATGTGGGTGGAGTGGACCCTTTTTAGCTCAGTGTGACATCGTGAAGTGACATTTCAAAAACATTTCACATGAGTGGATATTAAGTTCAGACACAAAACTTTATAAGCATCCTTACCTTGATGGTTATTGGTGGCCTATAAGAAGAATACTCTGCATCATGCAAAATGTTTCTCTTCAGCAGTGTAAAGCAAATGAAAAAAAAAAAGACAAAGATGATTTGGAGCTGCCCTAACAGAATTATTTTGCAAGTCAGGAGAAGCAATAATACACCTTGACTCCCCAATAATCAGAATTCATCTGGTCTAAAGTATTGTGCCTAGTTCTAGATGCTATACTTTAAAGAGGCTGTAGATAAACTGGAATGGATTCGCAGGAGGGCGGTGAAATGAAGATGGTTAAGAACATTGAAGACATAGAAGTGTGTCCTGTAAGAATTGGAAGACTGAAGAAACTTGGTGCATTTTACCTGACTGGGAAACAGGGCATGAATGCCCTCTTCAAATACCTGAGTAGCTACTATACAAAAGAGGATAAAAACCTAGTCACTTGTTAACCAACAGGGCAGGGCTACATCTATTGGGCTTAGGTTACAGGAGGGTTGGTGTTGCTTTTGAGTATTAGGAGAAACTTGCTGGTGGCAGGAGCAGTACACCAATGGAACCAATTACTGTGGTAGGCATGTTCTTCCTTGCTAGGGGTCTTCCAGCATTCGCCCAGGCAGTGATCTGTTAGGCATTCCCTAGCTCTGAGTTTCCATTGAGCAGTGGATTAAACTAAGTGTCCTACAAAGGCCCTCTTGAATTCAATAACTCTCAGATTCCAGTAGCAAAAGTGGGCTGCTGTGTGGTTCTAACAATGTGTGGTAATGCAGTGTGCTAATGTAGAGACTAAACATCAACAAATGAATTTAAAACTGTTAATATTTAAACATTTTATTGCTAGTTGGCTAGATGAAGTGATCCCTTTTTTTACCCAGTGGTGAAATTTCCCCCTTGTTTTCCACCCACTACCCCTGTTCTTATAATATGTGGCTGCTACAAATGAGAGACTACTGAACTGCTAAAATAGCAAGAAAAAGAAAGAAAACTCTGATTATCTTCTCAATGTACTGGCCTGGAGGTCTACAATGTTCCTGAAGTGAACATGACCCCTTGGGAGAATGAGTCATACACTGTTGCTGCTTGAGGATGCTTGTTTTTCTTTGGGGCTATATTTTTTATACTTAACATGTCATTCTCCTTTAGTTTGCCAGATATGCTGTTGAAAAGCAAGGAGCTTGTAACACTATGAAAATGTCCCAGAGGAACATGTCTGAAATCTCAATAATCCACTTTGGGTACTTCCTGAGAATCAGGAGAGTTCAGTGGAGTTCAGTGGGAAGCTGAAGACCTGCAGCATTACGCCATAATAACAGAATGACAGCCACTGTGATGGAAACAGCAAAGGGTGGTTTAAATGTAATTCCCTGCTCCATACCACATGTCACCTCTCTATGTGCTGAGCATATGCACAACACATACAAAAATCAATATAGATACCAAGGCATAGACAACATCCCTAAAAGAGTCCATCAGCTATAACTTAAAGAAATCTGTTTGTCGTGTGAACAACAAAATTTCCAAGCCTGCCTGTTCTGTTGCCATGTTAAAGAATTTAGCTGGTTTCAACCAGGTTTTTTTTGGGGGGGGGTGGGGGGTTGTGGGCTTTTTTCCCTGAAATTGTACTGGCTCATTCACTAAATTTTGTGGGGGTCCAGACAATAACATCTTCTATTTGCAATCTTTCTGTGTCTTACCACTACATCTTCTGCCCATTAAGAAAACGGTTTGCACTGAAATACTGTGGTCCCTCAGAGGGTTCCCTAAGAACCATTTCATTCATTCATTCAGATATATTTGCCATCCCCCTCCCCAATGAGATTCAAGGTGGCTCACAATAGCATTGTGTAAGAAGTAGAAATAAACCTCAAAGCAGGACTCAGTATTAAAGTAGAATTAAATCAAATACACAAATGAAAAGTACAATTCAAACCACAATTTAAACACACTTCACAGAGGGAAATACAGCATCCAGCTCTTAACAAGTCCCTCTCTCAGCAACAATTATCAAAAGCCTGTGAAAGTCTTTCTCTACCAGACTACCCTCCCTTGGTAGGCAGAGCTTGACGTTTTGGGATTCTCCCATTTTAAGGGTGGAAATAAGGGACTACAACAGAAAGATTTGAGCTCAGAGACCCCTCCCAGAAACCATTGCAGTTCTCACTTCCTTGACATTGAAACTCTGACATTGCGGAGCTCAGAAAGAAAGTGTACTGGGGTGGAGAGTTGTGCTGGCTTCTCTTGGCCCTCAACATTCTTGGCTCCTAGTTAATGGCAGCCTGGAGTTGGTGAAGATCAGTTCCCTCCATTTGGTTCAGCTACGGTGATTCATAACACCACTGCACACACAAATGCATGCATACACAAGGTGTTCAGTGGAGCCATTGCTTCAGGAGTAGTGAATCCACTCTCAGCTTTACAGCCACCCTTCCCACAGCTGCTCTGGGTTGTACAGGAGCCATCCAGGAGTTGGACCCTCTTCAGCACCAGAAGAGCTCCTATGCAAACTTGGAGCTGTTGTTGGACAAGCAGCTGGAAAACTAAGAGTAGATTTGCTGCCCCACAACAGCAGATTCATCAATCAGTTTTGCACATATATAAAAAGCAGAAATGCTACTCCTTCCTCTCTTCCACCCTACTGCTGAGCACCCTACTGCTGTTAGCAGGACTTTTAATACCTCAGAAGATCTGATGTCAGAGTGCTCTGGAGTACAATGTAGGATTGCTGTGCAAGGAATAAACATTGGATTGGAGCACAATGCCTTTTGGCTGGTAGCATTAAAACAAACCATCCAAAAGTAAGGAGGGAAAGATTATTCATTGTGTTTCATTTCCCAGTTGGAAAAAGAGTTTCCTGATACGCTGGGAACCCCATTAGAAGAATAACACAACAGCCAAAAAAATAAATAAAAATCTCCTGGTGTTCACATACCCTGACATCTTCCAGGTAATTGTTCTGTGCAGTAACTCACATAGTTTTTTCTGTACAACTAAAATAAACTAAGATAAAATAACCTCTCTGGTTTAGGGCAGAAATCATTTCTTCTTTTCTGAAACAGTGAATTTTGCACAGAAAACAGTTTCCAACACAGAAAACATGTTTTTGCAAAAATATGTTTTGCTGCAGAAAAACCATATGCACATCTCTGCACAGAATAATTTCCCAGAACAATTCATAATGTGCAAATATCAGGAGAAAACTCTTGCTTTTCTCTGAAGCAGTTGGAAAACTACATAAACTATTTATCCTTCCCTGAAGGGGAAAATATGGGTGAAGGTATATATAGTGGACCCTTGGTATCTGCTGGGGTTTGTTCCAAGAACCCCCGTAGATAGCATCTGTGGATGCTCAAGTCCCATTATATACAATGGCATAGTAAAATGATATCCTGTATATAAAATGGCAAAATAAAGGTTTTCTTCTTGGAATTTATATTACCGTATTTTTTGACAACCTACTTTGTCAATCATCCTGCCATCCATTCATGTAGTAAAATTATTTTCAAATGGGTTGCCTTACTTAACTTTTGCAGTGGTGATGTCTGGTTTTGAATGAAAAGGATTCCACTTACAAATCCTGGATGTTTTCCAGAGGAATGACTGGATAAGCAGAAAAGAGTAAGCTGAGGCTACAGATAGGTGAAGAGCTGATTCCAAGTCTGAAGTCCAATGCTTGTCTCAGAGCGAGTCTACACTGGCACTTTAATCTGGGGCCAGTCTGGACCCTTATGCATTATGCTCCAGATCGGTCCAGGATTCAACATGATGGTAGCCACACTTATGCAGGGTGAATCCATCAGAGTCCAGATGGGCTAGGTAGGCCAGCTGGACTGATACCACATCAGCCCTGCTGGCCCGTCCCTCTGCTCTCTGTGCTGCTGCTGCCACTGCCTCACCTCCCAAGCAGCTCCCTGCAAGAGCCTGGCTGGCACGGGCACTTCTGCTGAAGTCAGAACAGGGTGCCCAGGCATATGATCAACAGGAAAGGGGTTGCTCTACCCGCAGAAGCAACGACCTTCTATATTGCCTAGGGGTCTGTTACACAACCATTTTAATGCAGAAAATGCCTGCTTACCTCCCTTTCGCTCCAGTGCCAAGCTGTTTACATGATTTTGGCAGAAAGTAGTTCTTCCGATAAATTCTGATAAATTAGTGATTTTGCAGTTCACAAAGGAGATATGGCCTCCATGTCTGACAGTCATGGAGGCCCATCTCTCTGCTGAAGCAGCCACCGCCGAGATCCAGGGCGGCTGTAGGGCAATGCAGCCCACCCCCACCACACACCACACACAGGAGCAATCAGGATGGGCAAACAAGCCTGCCTTCCCCTTTCTTTGCAAGTGATCTCAACTCCAAAGCCAAGGCAAGCCTTCCAAGCCAGAGGTTTCATTGAGGCTTTTTTTGTCCACCCATGACACAGTGGTGGGCAGAAAAGGCTCTTTCTGGGGAAATCAGGGATAGGGAGGAAGAGGGGGGTATGGTCCCATCCTTTGAGGTGGCCTGGAGGGACGGAGGACTTGTTAGGCTTGGAGGGAGAAACTTACATGCAGCAAGTTTCCCTTCTACACAGAGAGAGAGAGGGAGAGGGAGAGGGAGAGGGAGAGGGAGAGGGAGAGGGAGAGGGAGAGGGAGAGGGAGAGGGAGAGGGAGAGGGAGAAAGAAAACCCACTCAGATTTCGGTGCCACTCTTGACTCACTCCTTCAATGGGGGTTTTGATGACAGGCAAGGTGACATTAGAAGCAGCCAGTGAGCTCTCCCAGAGAAAAGCCCAGCTGGCCTAGCTAGCGAGCACTCATGGTCCAACAGAGCTTTGCAGGTGCATTTCCCCTCCTCACTCTCTGGGAGGAGAGGCAGGGCAATCACGGCTGGGCCAAGAAGGACCTTCCAGTGCTGGGATCACCTTGAGAGAAGAAGGGTTTCTCAACCTTTCACACACACACACACACACACACACAGAGAGAGATCCCCCCACCTCACACACTCTTTGCTGGCTTTCCACATGTGGGGCTCCTCCAGGAGTGGACTTGGCCTCATGGAGCCCAGTCTGGGCAGCACCGTCGCACGCTGAGTGGAAGCCCCCCCTTGCCTCCAGCATCCTTTTCACAGCCAGTCTCCACTGGGATCCTAACTGGGTGTCCAGGAAAGCAACCCAAAATGCCAGCAGGATAAACAAGATCTGGGAAAGCAGCCACCCCCCAGTGATAGCAAAGTTAATTAAGGTTCGGAACAAGCAAGGTTCCATTTCTTGAAGAAGCAGCAATACAGGCAAGAAGGCACACAGAGAAGAGTCCAGAATACAGGCCAAAGGTCAAGGCTTACAGAAGGCAGTGTAGTCAAGAAGTAGGTCCGGTGGGTCAGCAGGATCAGGCAACAGTGTAGTCAGGAAAAGTCTGAGGTCGAGGCACAAGTCAAGGCAGCAAGGCAATGAAATCAGCAGGAAGCTTTCACCAGGAAGATCAGTTGATCTCTGACAAAGCCTCCATTGCTTCTCCCAGCCTATATGAAGTAATTAAGGCTTTGCCAGGTGTTTCTTAATGAGCTGGTTTTTCTCATAAACCCTCAGAGATTCCCTAGGGTCATTCCCTGCTATGTCCTCCTCTGACTCTATACTCTCCACAGGCTCACGCGGCATGACACCGGGAGCAACAGTAGGCAATCACAACACAAGGGCAAGCCACTCACTTCTGGCATTTAAGACTTTGGGGGCTGGGAGAGCAGGGCTGCTCCAGCGATTGGGGACAGGGAGAGCACCGGGGCCAGACTGTCATTAAAAAATAGCAGATCCTGCATCTTTTGCAAGCCTGCCCCCTCTGAGGTCAGACCAATCACATCTCAGCTCTGCTGTGAGCCCCTATTTCGAGAAGGTTGCTGGTAGATCACACAGCCAATACTACGCAACCTTCCAAAACTTTTTTTAAAAGTTGGGGAAAATATCGAAAGCTTATATCACACATCTTGTGTGTGTTTTGTTCCCCTCTTCTGAATATGGCGACATTGGCCCAAAATGCATGGGGACCATTAGGATTCTGGGTGAATTAGTTGAGGAATTTTTTTTTTTTTTTTTTTTTTTGCTGTGTAACCGACCCCCAGAATTATTCATCTTCATTGGTCAACTATCTCCTGAGAGTGAACCCCATAAAATGTGAAACTTTAATCTCAACACCTCATTAACCCTTTGTTTACCTTCTTGGCTTTGTTGCCGAAATAATGGGAGAGCCCATTATCACAGAAACAAATTGTGCCTGTTAGACTAATTAACCAAACACAGGGAGAGATTTTGACCCTTTAAACAGTGAATGAGAAAACTGGACACAGTGGGCAAAGAATACAGATCCTGCCCTTATTGGGGGCTAATTGTTTTTGCTCATGTGCCACTTTTGAAACTTCCGGAATCTTCTATTCACCTATGAGTACTGTTCAAAAGACAGGTTTCCTTAGAACTGGAAGCATAACTTAGCTATGTTCATACATACCGGCCCACCACTTCCTCAGAGTTAAATCTAATGCTTCCACTTGTGTTTTCATATCACCTCACTGTTGCCTCCAATGCAGTGTTTTTCAACAGAGTCAAGTTCACATACATTCAGCTGGGAGTATCCAAGTGCCAAAGAACCAAGTGATAAGAAATCAAATGATGTGCATGCCGGTGTGTGGACTAGTTCTTTGTGATTCTTCATAACTGTTTTGCTTATCTTTGAGACTTCATTTACCTTTTCAATAGGATGCACAATTGGTTTGTTGAAGCATTGATCAGAAAGATAATTGTTTGAAAATGTGGAAAGTTCAGCTGATGGTACTGCAGAATGTTTGTTTGTTTCATTTATTTTTCTGTTTTGTTTTAAGGATTTACATGCCACTCTGCAGTGTAAATATTGCCAGGATGGTTTAGGAATAAAACAAAACAAAACAAAAAATAAAATAAAAAACAGAAGACAACAGATAAAAGCAGTGTAAAACAGCACATATCCTTTGGTTGGCTGGTTTTGTTAGATATATATACCACACCTTCAGGACAAAGAGGTCTAAGGGCAGCTAAATAAACAGACAAAAACAATATGGTTCCCACAGGAAGAGGTGTATTAGCCTCTTGAAGCAAAACAGCAAGATGTGTGAAAGGCTAACATGTTTTATTTGACATAAGCTTCTGTGGACAGAACGCCTCTTCCTCAAAAGCAAACAATACATATAGTCAATAATTTTCAATAAAATGTCAAACTGCAACAAGTACAGCAGATCCAATAAATAAAGGAGTTTTTAAAATGACAGTGGCTTAAACTCAAGCTACAAGCTAGATTAAACTGCATGTAGTACACAGATATAGCAGGGTCTCACTGGACTGTATTTCCCAGCATTCCTCACCATTGGCTAGGTTGGTTGAGGCTGCTGAGATTTGCAGCTTCCACCCCTGAGGTAAGATTCCCACCCCGAGGTAAAGATGCATTTACTCTAAAGTAAGCACATTCTACTTCAGGACTGAGACTAGCACGCACAAATTGGGGACTCTTCAAGTTCCTCTGGTTTGACTTTTGTCTAAAAATTAACACATGAGGTCTTTAAAAGGGAGAACTGAGTTGGCACTGAGAGAAGTATTTTACCTTGTTCAAATTCCTGCATGAGGAGAGGGCAATAAGAACCAGACATGGGAAGCATTAAACCTGCCCTTCCCTGTGGACTGCCTCCAATCTGGATTACAGCTTTATGCACTTATCTTTAAACTTTTTTTTAAAAAAAATGATTTTTAGCTGCATGCTATGTGTTTAACACAGCATGTTGTCTGACCCATAACCTCTGCAAAGCTAAAAGCTAAAAAATCCAGGAGGTCTGGGATAGTAAGACTTGGCATGGTGATCTCACTAAGCCTCCCCAGTAAGGGTATTCCAAAGGTAGGGCAAGGCAACCCCTCTAAAAAAAAAGTTCTTTCCAAGCATAGTTCCTTGCTAGACCACTTATCCCCACACAGTCTATCCAGTCACTGAAGTCCTCATCTCTGGAACTCCACTGGGTTCACTGCCCTGCTGCATCTCAGGAGGATGGTAAACCCAGAGGAGATCCACACCTGAGGACCACAGTGACTGGATAAACAGGCATCGTGGTAAGCGATCTAGCAAGTAACTGGACCCATGGACACAAAGGGCTTGTAAAGATGAGCATTAATATGGTGTTCTGAGCTTGCAAAAGCACTGGGAGACACGGCGAGCAATAGCAATAGCAATAGCATTGATATTGTGCTGAAGCACTCCCTAAGCAGTTTTACAACATGGTAGCTAATTGTCCCCAACAAGCTGGGTACTCATTTTGCCAACCTACAGGAGGCTGGAGTGCTGAGTCAACCTTGAGATAGAACTCATAACCTTGTGGCTTGCAGTACTGGCATTTAACTACTGAACCACAAGGGCTCCTAAGAGTTAAAGGCTCTGAGGAAATGAAGGGATTTTCATCTGGTACAAAATGTAAATCAAAGTAGTTACCCTTTCCTTAGGCCTGGGAAATGCCATTTCACAGGCAGGGTGGCATCTATGCAATACAAGAAATAGTCAGGTGGTCTCTTCTGTTAATGTTCTGTTACCATGGCAAAATATTTCCAAATTAACTGCCTAGAAACTGGAGCAATTGCAGCATGAGAAAGAGCTGGAATGATGGCTCTTACTGTTTGGACTCAAGACCTGTGGTGTCTCCTTCTTGGTGGGGTAAGGTGCCATAAAACCAGCATATGTGAGAAGAGGGCCTTAGACAGGATCTTCCACTGACGTCATTCTTATATTCAAAAATTCACCCTACCATATGCTGCGAACAGAAGTGTATGATATAGAAGTGTGAAGTCTTACATGCTGTCAACATATAACAGCAGCTTCTATCTCATTCTCTTGCACACACACCAGCACTCAAAGCTCCACAGCCAGCTGGCTGAAAAAATATATATGTAGGGCACCAGAGAAATAAGAATTACAGATTTGGAAGGAATACCAGACGATATATAGTCCAGCTTGCTACCAGTACAGGAATCTACATCTTAAAGATCCCTGACAGGCACCCATCCAACCTCTGTTTGTTGTCAAATAGATCATATTGTCAGGAAGTTCTTCCTAATATCTATATCTATATCTATATCTATAGATATAGATATATCTATATCTATATCTATAGATATAGATATAGATATAGATATATCTATAGATATAGATATAGATATAGATATAGATATAGATATAGATATATAGATATATATAATTCTCTTGGGTATGTTGCCATTCCCAGTGTGCTGATTGGCCGTTTGGGAAACATACACAACCAATCATAGGGCTCTGTTGACCAGCCAATCAGCAGCTTGAGGGTGTGTTTCAGTACCACCTCCTTGGCCTTCAGCCACATCTTTGCCTGTTGAGCTGCAATAACTCAATACTCAGCCAGCTCCCCTTGTTCTCTTAATATACACACATGGGGAACATCATGTTGCTTTCTATGTGTACCCCACCCTCTTCTTTCTTCTTTTCCCTCCTGTACTACCTTTCTGTGCTCCCTGGGGCCTTTCTGTGCTGCTTGGGGCCTGGGGCCTTTCTGTGCTACCTGGGGTCTAGGGCTTTTTTGTGCAGGCTGGGGCCTGGGGCCTTTCTGGTGTCTGGGGCTTTTTTTCTTGTTCTGCCTGGGGACTTTCTGTGCTGCTGGGGGCCTGGGCCCCTTTTGTGCTTTCTGTGGCCTGGAGGCTTTCTGTGCTGCCTGAGGTCTGGGGACTTTCAACTTTCTGTGGTGTCTGGGGCCTTCCTGTGTGGTCTGGGGCCTTTCTCTGCTACCTGGGGCCTTTCTGTATTGTTTGGGGCCTTTATTTGCTTCCTGGGGTCTTTCTGTACTGTCTGGGGCCTGGGTCCTTTCTTTGCTTCCTGAGGCCTTTCTGTGCGGCCTGAGGTCTGGGGCCTGGGACCTTTCTGTGCTGTCTGGGGCCTTTCTGTGCTGCCTGGGGACTGGGGATTTGGGCCTTTCTGTGCTGCCTGGCCTCTTGGGCGTTGGGTGCTGTCTGTCGCTGCAGCCTGGGCCTTCTGTGCTATCTGTAGCAGTTCCTTCCTCTTGGGCCTTGGGGTGGAAACATGTGGAAAACTTCAAGTCCTTTCTAAACATGGCAGTGGAGGGGCTCTTGCATCCTGCCATGTCTGGTGTGTGTGTGTGTGTGTGTGTGTGTAGTGTAGGGTGTGTATGTAGTGTGGGGTGTTTGTGTGTTTGTGTGATTGCATGGTGGTGGCAGAGAGGCTCTTGCATCCTGGCATAAATGGTGTGTGTGTGTGTGTGTGTAGTGTGGTGTGTGTATGTGCAGTTGCATGCCAGTGGTGGAGGGGCTCTCACATCCTGCTGCGCATGGTTTGTGTATGTGTGTAGCATGGTGTGTATATGTGCGATTGCATGACAGTGGTGGAGGAGCTCTCACGTCCTGGTGCATGTGGTGTCTGTGTGTACGTGTGGTTGCATGGTGAAAGCAGAGGGGCTCTTATGTCCTGGTGCACATGGTGTGTGTGTGTGTAGTGTAGTGTGTGTGTGTTGCATGGTATGTCTGTGTGTACATGTGGTTGCATGGTGATGGTGGGGCTCTCGCATCCTAGCATGCATGGTGTGTGTGTGTGTCTACCACTGTCTGTGTCTATGTGTCTGTGTGTACGTGCAGTTGCATGGTGGTGGCAGAGGGACTCTTCACTATCCTCCTCTGGGTGGGTTCTAATTTGTCAATATCATTCTTAAACTGTGGTTCAGAAATGGATAAGGACTCCAGATGACATCTGACCAAAACAGAATAGAATGGAACTACTATTCTTTTGATTGGGACACTGTACTTCTATTGCTGCAGTCTAAAACTGCATTGATTTTGTTTGTTTGTCACTAGCTCATACCATTGACTCATATTCAGTTTATGGTCCTGTGAAGGGCTAAACCTGGGTTCACTCCCCTGGACCCCCAGATTAGTCCCAAAAAGAAACAAACAATTCAGCTGCCGCCACCCACTGAGTTAAACCGGGGGGTTCCTTCCCCTTGGGACCCCCCTTTTTCATGCACAATGCAGTGGGAAATTGTGCATAGTCTCTGATAACCAGTGGCACTCCTTGCCACTATAGAATCAACTAACTCCCTCCTCTTAACCCTAGAGAAGACTCAAAGTGGCATGGTCAAGAGATATAGGCACATGGTAAGCATCAGTTATAGGAAGATTAATAAGTTTACTTTATTCAAGTGAAAGCAGTCATGCAATCTCACATGAGGCAGGATTCTCCCATACCTCAGGCAGACTTAAAGTTATAGCAATCACAGAATATTAAAATCAAAGCATTCAATTAATCAAGTTACATTCAGTTATTAATTTAACTACATCCAAGCAAAGTAAAGAAATTAAAAAGAATTCCCTAACACAACTAAACGGACCTTAATTCCTACTCAATACTTGCAGTTTGTTGCCTTCAGATGTTATCCAGGCAGCTGGGAGCTCCAAGACAGAGGTGGAATGGCTTTTTGCTCTACCAGCCATATCAGTCTTTGTTCACATGCCAGTCTTGTTCTCTCTCCAAAATCTCTCCCCATCTCCCAAAATGGCTTCACACAAAAGCAGTTAAATCTTCATCAGAGTTCCCAGGTCTAGAGCTTTAATTGGTCAGTCCAGGTCAGGTGATGTCATGTCCTTGATGTCATCTCATTAGCTTTTGTAAAGGTGGTGTTTTAGATTCTCCTTCCATTAACCTTTTTCTTACCTGATACTATGCTGGCAAGACAATCTGTTTACATACAAAGGGAGTTATCATTCTCTAGCAGAATGGTGGGAGTTGCACCTTAAGGCAGCATGATGGGACTCCATCATGACAGGTCCACCAATACCTTTGGGTTCTTTTCATTTATATTTCCATCAAGCCAAATGTCTCCCATTTATGCAACTGCTTTTTCCTTCCTAACTGTAGAACCTTACAATTATCCCTGTTGAAATTCAGTACTCAAACCTGATAAGGTTATCCTGATAAGGTTATTCTATCTTCTGAAGTATTAGCTACCCATCCCATCTGGTGTCAACAGGAGATTTGATGAGTGTGATCTCTATCAGTTCACCCAAATGATGTCAGGGATGATGGGAGTTGTAGCTCTTCACCTCTGGCTCAAACTCACCACCTTGTTAAGCAGCAGAGCCAACCAGCTTAGATCAGTGGTTAATGCTTTCCTCCAAAGCAGCAGAGTTTCAGAGAATAGGCTGAAGATCCTGACAAACTCTCCAAGCCTTCTCACTCTTCTCCAGGTGTCTCCAAAACGTCTCCAGGATTCACTCAGGCAACTCAGTAGTTTTATATAAAACCTACTTTATTCTTCTATATAAATATCCTATATGGTCAACAAATCACAATCTCTATACACTACACCACCTCTACTCCACTTCTACTCAACCACAAAAATACATTGGCAAACATTGCAATTTTATAGCCATTGTTTATCACCACCCACTAATTAGTTTCCACCCAGTGGGTGTGTACTTCCATTCAGATTGGTCCACATAGTTCCATCCATGCTTAAGACCAACCCATGTATTTCAACATTTCACCTTGTACACTTAATGATTCTCAGGTGTTTCCAATCTGCATTCAGTACCTCTGTCCTTGGCTCTCAGGACTTCTAGATTACATTAGCAGTTTCACCTGTGTAGCTTCATAATTGCTCTTGCTTAGTCATTGTGACTTTCACATACATATTTTATTTCTTTCACTGTATGTCCCATGTTGCATTTTCCTTAACAAATGAAGCCATGTATAAAGCTGTTGACCAAGACTTGGGCCAAGAAAGAACCCAGAGACATCACAGGCATCACTTCTCAGGAGCATGAGGAAGCATTGGTGAGCACTTTTTGGGTTTGGTCTAGAAGCCAATTATATATCCACCTAACTGTGGATCATCTAGTCTATGTTTTACCAACTTGTTTGCAATAACTTTATTGGGGATCTTGTCAAAAGCTTACTGTAATAAATATAACACTACATCCATAGCATTTCCCTGATCTACTAACCTTATAACTCTTCTTTTTTAAACGAGATAGAGATATAATATAAACTTAATCTTGTTTTTCAGAAATCAGTGCTGGCTTTTAGTAATATCAACATTCAGCTCTACATGCTCACAGGCCAATACTCTATTATAGAACATTTCCTAGTTTTTGAAATCAAGCTGATTGAACAAGGACTACCATGAATCACCCTCTAGTGACCTTGTACAGCATAAGCACTCTGTTGTTCTTGCAAGCATCCTGGCAGAAGTTGTTTTGCAGGAAGGCATTTGTCATCTTGTGTAATGATCTGTGTTCTCTGTTGGCAAAGTCAATTTTTGCACAAGCAAAGATTTACACAAGAGGAAGTCCATGTATACAATATGGTTCCCCCCACCATTCCCTTCTGTAGCATCTGCCTGTACAACTGTACAAGGAGCCCTGGTGGTGCAGTGGTTATGCTAGTACTGCATGTCACTGCATTGCAAGTTCGATTCTAGAGGGCTCCAAGGTTCACTCGGCCTTCCATCCTTTCGTAGGTCAGTAAAATGAGTACCCAGCTTGTGGGGGCAATTAGCTAACACACATTGGAAACTGCTTAATGCAGTGTAGATGTGTAAATTGCTATTGCTTAAAACAATTTGTAAGCCGCTCTGATAGCCTTGGGGCTGAAGAGCGGGGTATAAATAAATAAATAAAACTGTCCTGTCCCCTGATTATTTCCTTCAGATGGTCCCCTAGTCCTCTGGAGCAGTTTCTGATATAGTACAGAGGGTGACTGGGCACATCTGCTTCTGACCCTCAGATTCTTAGGGCTTTATATCAGACCACCCCCAGAAAAGTTCTTTTGCCAGTATAAATTGTGGTGTTTTTATGCCGGCAAAAGAACACACACACCCCAACACTTACTTCCAGCAGCATCCATGAGGCTTCCCCGGCAGTAACAGAGCACAAACGGAGCTCCGTTTACTTCTGGGGTTGAAATCTCCCGGATTCTCATGAAAAGACACTTGCGCAGGAAATTAAAACAAAACAAAACACACACACACACAAAGTTCAACAAAGCACTAAAACACAATTTAAAAGTTCCAAGTACCTGGCGGGGGGGTCATAAAAAGAGTGTACCCTACCTGGCTGTCCCAATGTCATCTGGAAGTGTTTGCCCATTCACTCTGTATTCACGTGAGTACAATAGCGTACGGATTCAAACGGCAGCAATGCTGGCAAAAAATTGCTACAGATCAATTGATAGCTTGGGCCATCAATAAAAAAGGCTTTTAAACCAGCTTTTTAACCAGATATGATTGCGAAAGGGCAATGTCATCTGGTATGTGTGCCCTTTCACAATCATTAGGTGTCCTTATGACACTGTATTTGCATGGTCTGATAAAGTCCTTATTTCCCTCATGCCCCTCATGCCACTTATTAAAGGCTCTGCAAATCAAAACCTAAACATTTCTGGAGTATATGGATAGGCAGCCAGCTCCTCATCTCCTAGAACAAGACCCTGCTGGGGTCTGATTATGCAAAAGTCCCTATACAAATTGGAGGAGGGCATCTGTTGGCCAATACTACCAGGCACAGTGGGTGAGACCAGCCATGATAATGAACATCACACACACGAAACATACCAGGTTCCCCATGATCTGCTGTGTGGTCAATTATCTCAAACCCAGTTCACTTTTTTAAAAAAAAAAAACCTGGTGCCAAATTTTAAGACTGGAAGCAGAGAAAGGTAATATTTGCCTCAAAGTGTTTGATGTGTGTGAGCAGAAAGTTCCATGCCATATTTCCATATCAGTTAACTGGACTTAAAATAATGTAACGCCTACTGCCCTTGAGAATTAAATATTCACATGCAGGTAACATATTAACTGTGCCAGCAAGCAACATTAAATAATCATATATAGGTGACAAATTAACTCAGCCATCGCGCAGCATTAAATAACCATATAAGGGTGACAAATGAATTGTTCAAGCTAATAAATTTGAGAACTAGCAGAAAAGCCAGTAATATTTCCAGGAATAACTCCTCATCTTTATAAAAACAATTTAAAAGCTCTTTGAATTCTAGTCTCATTAGTTTATATTTAAATATTCCTGAAGAGTAGTTTGGAAGTCTAGAAGTGAGGAGACCCAAGGAATTTATTCCTGGCACAAGGGGAGCCTTTTTATTCATGTTTTTTTCACATTTGCGGGGGTCTTGAGCCCCTAACCCCCACGAATGTGGAGGGACGACTATAAAAGGAACTGCCTTGGGGGCATGAGCTTTCGTGCTTTGGAGGTCTTTAAACAGAGGTTAAACGACCATCTTTCAGGGCTACTTTAGTTCTGCTTTGCTGCAGGGCAGAGGGTTCAACTCCATGGTTCGTTCCAGCTCTAAGATTCTACAATGAATAAACTGCCTACCCTATTCCACCTCACTGTTTTGATTAGACTCTCAGCCCAATGCAATGCATGTTTTGCCTTTTACATAGAATCATAGAGTTGGAAAAGACCACAAGGGCCATCCAATCCAACCCCCTGTCATGCAGGAATACACAATCAAATCATTCCTGACGGATGGCCATCCAGCCTCTGTTTAAAGCCTCCAAAGAAGGAGACTCCACCACACTCGGAGGCAGTGTATTCCACTTCTGAACAGCTCTTACTGTCATGCTGCCTTTTTCCATAGCTTCACTGGTGATGATGTAGTACATGTTTATATGCATTGGCAGCAGGTGGTT
The DNA here is from genome assembly GCA_030847615.1 of Gambelia wislizenii. NCBI lineage: Eukaryota > Metazoa > Chordata > Lepidosauria > Squamata > Crotaphytidae > Gambelia > Gambelia wislizenii. The sequence goes on from JAUMIR010000001.1 coordinate 205,915,642, forward strand.
TCCTGTTAGACAGGCAATGACTGACTCCCACTTTTAGTCCAAATTTTAAAGCTGCTGAACCTTATCTCAAAAATTGGTTGAGCACTTTGGAGAACTCCTTTAAAGTTAGAACAAATTCACTGCCCCACTGACATGAAAACTACCAACCATCACTGTTTAGATGTGCTTTTTTTATATTTTACAGCTTAGCCTGAGTACTGAGAACAGAATGCTTACCTAAATCCTGACAAAGACTTGGTAGAGACAAGGAAAGCTTACTGCTTATGATGAGATGCTAAGGGTGGGGTTATAAAAACAAGTTGCTGGAGGAAGGAAAAACAATGCAGGAATCTTGTCTGCAGGGGAGAAGATGATGTGTGCTCTGTTTGGGGTTTGTTTGTTTTTTACAATATATTTATTACTAAATAGATAACCTTCCAATATGACTTTATATACTGTAAGACTTCTTATTGCATAGTTATGTAATATTGTACATTATAAAATAACCTAAGTTCCTAAATTCTCCCTTTCCCTACATGTAGGACATTTTCAGACAGTGCTTACCACGGGATCGGGTCCTGGGAGAGGAACGGCGCTCTTGCATGGTAGGGGGTCCTTTTCGGATGCCTCCGTCCCTCTTCCAGGATCATTCGTGGCATGTCCGTGAAGCTTTGGAAGAGGCTGCACCATATTTTAAGCATGGGCAACTTCCATTATTGAAATATGGCACGACCACTTCCAAAGCTACACAGACATGCCACGAATGATCCCGGAAGAGGGACGGCGGTGTCCAAAAAGGACCCCCTGCCGCGCGAGAGCGCCTTTCCTCTCCCGGGACCTGATCCTGCAGTAAGCACTGTCTGAAAATGTCCGTAGTCAGATGTGTGTGAGAGAGAGGGAGAGAGATTTGACTTCCCACCCTACAAATCAAAGACAATATTTATACTTTAACTAGTTTTTTGACTTCTGACTAAATATCTGCAAAAAGAAGGTATTATAATCTTCAAAACCCACTACCATTTTCTTTCCTTCTTTTCTCTTTCTGTAAATTATAAAAGATTCCCAGTCTTTTAAAAAATTGTCTACCAACTTCTCTTTCATCAACATAAAAAGTCTGTCCATTTTGGTCATTTGAAAGACTTTTGACATCCATTCTTTTTTTGTTGGCAACACAGTGTTTTTCCAATACTGGGCATTCTTGATCTGTTTGTAATTTGTGTGCAGTGAGTGAGGTCACTTGCAAAAAGAATGTTAAGGCTATAATGGGGCTGGTGGTGGAGTGGCAGAGGACATTGCAATTCCTTAGTGATGAGAGAAAACCATTCTCTATATGCACAGAGACACTCTTTATTATTTAGTTATTTCTTGCTTGTACTTTAGCAATCCTAAATGGGCATACATACTTATAAATTAGCACATGTAAATTGCACAAAGATTAGTGTCATGGATCCCAATGCTCTCCCTCTTTTAAGTATCTAGCAGTATCCCAATGTTACCGGAATTTCATGGAGTCCACAGTGTATCCCACTAGTGTCTGAATGCTAATACAGGGAATTTTAATTAGCTGAAAATGGCAGCAAGAGGCTGGGTAACAACAGGACCTATGTATACTGGTAGTAACTGAGGAGACTCCAAGCCAGGGGATAAAATAAAAAAAAAATGTATTAAAACAACACGGGAAGACACACACACATACACTCAAGCTTCAAGCAGTCACACAACACTATCGAAGAAAGTAGGGGGTATTTGGACAGTGGAATAGATTGAGGAGATAGTGGGTAATACTGTATCAATCTGAAGAATAGAGATTCGTGCAGCAGCAGGAGTTCACAATATCATTCTGAGGGTCGTGCAGCAAACTGGCAGCATGGAGGTAGGAGGGGAAACTGCAGACACTTTGATGGCATTTTGGGGTCACATTTATATTCGATATTTCTCCAGAAGGTGTGAGTTTGAGTGGAATATAATGTCTGTTGGAGTTTCCCAAGGTCAGACAATGGCTTCTCCAGATGGGCTAACAATCACTAATGGTTCAAACATTGAATTTGAGTGATCCTAGGCAAACCTCTATTGTTTTAGGAAAAAGTGGGAGGAAACACCAATTTTACAAGTGGCTACTATTGATTGGATTATTGAGTGACTCACTTCCAGAGCTGCCCATGAAGAATTAGCACATTATCTCCCATACTAATCAGTTTCAGGGGGATTCACATAATTCTCACCTGGATGTGTCCTCTAGGAATTTGAGCTGGCTACTGCCTTAGGTTTTCTGAACAAACCTTGCCTCCTTATTTGGGATGTCTCTGGTCTACCTTTAACCATGTGGAGTACCAATTATAAGCCAATATACGAGATACAGCCAATTGATGAGTTATGAAAAGGTGGGGGCCTGTCAGGGCAGGTTATACAAATCAATGACAATGTTTTATCTTAATATGGCAGAAGTAGGAGCTTGATCCACAGGGGGAGTGGGCACCAGGATCAGAGAAACTAGTTTACTTTCTCCTGCATTCTCATTTTAGAAACCTCAAATTCTTTCACTCCCAAATATGGGGGGGGGTACTAACTTTGATATATTCTCCCTCCAAAAAACCCTAATGGAATCAAAATTCTTCCCCATGTACCCAGGTACAGCTTTTGTCAGCAAGAAAGGACTGTGTTATACCTGACTGCTACAGAGGTGTTAAAAATGAGAAGCTGCTCAAAAAAAGTGAGGTGGCAACCCTAAAGCATCGCCATAAATGAGGTTGAATACTTTGGGATTCAATCTCAGACTTTTATGAACTAAACACCCCAAGCACTGGGCCTGGATGATCTAACCTGTCTGTTTTGTTTTCTCCCACCTTCAAACATTTTTAATCTCAAATTTGGTTCCTCCTAAAGTTGCAAATTTTAGTAAGTCATATAAAAATAAATAAATCAAAATGATGTCCTCCCCCATCCCTTCAGAGTGCAAGTTCACCAGGAAAGTTCCTGATTTTGCAACCAACAGGCAGACTTGTGCACTAGCCATCTTCTCTTGCCTCTAGTGAAAAGCCTCTAGCCATTGCTGCTTAATTGCTGTAAATGAATTTGCAAGAACCAAGAAGTAAACACAGCAGTTACTAATTGATGCAGCAACAGAGAGATAAGAAGCAATGTTTGGGCAGACTCCTTGGATTACTGTTTTTGGCATGAGTGGATGAGGTATCCACATGATTTCTGGCATCGTGAGGAGGACGAAGGCCACCGGGTTCTGCAGCAATGCCAATAAATAATCATTGTGGCTGCGGTCCTAAAACTACTTATACTGGAGTACTCCCACCTGTGTGCTCAGGACTGAGTGGTTTCAGCAACCCAGTTTATGACTGTCATTTATACTGATTTCAAGGAAATGGGGAAAAGTCAGAGGCCAACCACTTGGACCAAGGCTGTCAGTGACTACAGATACAGAAGGAAAATAGGACAGCTCAGAATGTTCACAACTAGTGTGGATTTAGGGCAGTAAACAAAAGAGTCCTCATTCAGGCATAGGGCTCATTAGAGTTATGCAAGTTTTATTTCAAAGGGCAACCTAAATGAGCAATTCCTGTGTGAGAGAAGGTTACTGTGAAAGAAAGGGAAAGTCATGGCAGAAGTGTGCAAAGTTATGATAGGGGTTATAAATTTTTAAGAAAATGGATGAGGCCCCTCGCTCACAATGTTGGCACTAAGGACCAATCGTCCAATGAAACTGAATCCAGGCATACAAAAATAAAAGCTTCTTCACACAGTCAGCCATGTTGAAGGCGACTGTGCTGGATGTCTTTAAAAGGGAATTAGAAAAGTTTGTGGAAGAGAAGACTATCCTTAACTATTAGTTGCAATGGATATATTTTGCATCCAGTATAATTTGTTTAAAATTAATTTGCTACCCATAATCCGTTATCATTTGAACAATGGCTTTGTAAGTCATTGTTTTAATCATTTAAACATCAACAGAGCTAATGATTTGAGTACTGAATGATGCTCTACATTACGCTGATTCAATACTTTGGGGGTAATTTTAGAGGGTGGCCATTTTTAGTCATTTTAATTGATTCTTTTAAAGGTAAAAATAACATAACACCAATGCATTGCTAATTATTAATGTTAAATTAATTTCATAATATTCATTAAAAGCATTGAGGTTAATGAATTAATTGTCAAACATTGGCATATTAGCTTTAGCAGTAGCACTTCCAAGTTCTGCCCTCGACACCATCTTCTCAGGGACATATGTAGGAAGGTGTTATTTCCCTCATCCCCTTCTTGTGGGATTTCCAGAGGCATATGATTGGCCACAGTCAGTACCAGGGATGTAGTAAATTCAGTTGTCCCTTCATATTTGCTGGGGTTTGGTTCCACGACCCCCCGTGGATAGCAAAATCCATGAATACTCAAGTCCCATTATATGCAATGGAATAGCAAAATGGTGTCCTTTTTTATAAGCTGGCAAAATCATGGTTTGCTTTTTGGGTTATTATTTTTTAAGAATATTTTCAAGCCGTGAATACTTAAATCTGTGGATACCAAATCTGTGGATAAGGAGGGACAACTGTACTGACGAAGTTTCTTCTCCTCAGTGAGAAAGACTATCTTGACACATTGAGATAACATGTCAAAAAAAAAAACTCAACTGTAGTGAGTTTTGTTCAATTTTGTTTGCATAACATGTGTTTTGGAGCAAACTGTGATTTTAATTGTCTTCTTAGCTGCCTTGGGTCCCAGTTCAGGAGAACGGTGGCATATGAATTCCACAAATAAATAAACAATTCTCTTTCACACACACACAAAAAGAGCCCCCCCAAAAAAAACTCATCAGAAATGTGGAAAGTCTTTCATATTCTCATTTAATGAGGATAACATTTCTGAAATTCTTTGTTTCTGCATGTGAGAACAACATTCCATGAAAGGCTGGATATAAATTAAACAAACTGTGCAAAATTTTACATCCCAAAGTAGTTTAGTAACTGCCCTGGTTCTGCTGAACACTGTGGAAAGGGAATGATTAGAGAAGCATTTAATCTGTTCCACCTGGGCATTTCACGTGTTCTTAAGTACTATAGGAATTAAACATACATAAGTAAATATCCTGCTCCTTTTACTGTTTAAAAACAGGCGGGAGGATTCTGCTAGGTTATATTTATATTTTCCTTCATCCCCTCTGCCTAAATTCATATTTCACAGATGGCACCTGTAAATAATATTGCAGTGTATAGGGCCGCTATTCAAAATATTGTGTCACCACAGTGATTTATTATAAGAAACTTGAGGCAGAATTAATAAAACCCTTACAGAAAGTTATGAAAGATAGACTGCTAAAGAATCAGATTCCAAATAGTTGGAAAGAAGCAAATATAGTTTTAATACATAAAGAAAATTGGGACCCAAATTTGATAGGAAATTATAGACCAATCTCTTTACTGAATGAAGATCACAACATTTTTGTGATAATATTATCAAATAGGATCAAATTAATATTACAGAATTACATACACAAGGATCAAAATGGTTTTCTACCAAAAAAACATATAAGAGATAATATTCTGACTGTTCTAAATGTTTTAGAATATTTAAATTTCCATAATGAAATTAAAGGAGTGTTAATTTTCCTAGATGCAGAGAAAGCTTTTGACATATTAAGTTGGCAGTTTTTATTAGAGGTAATGAAGGAAATGGAGTTAGAAGAATTTTTTTTCAGTTGGGTACTGGAAATCTATTCTAATCAGAAAGCTAAAGTAGTAATTAATGAACAATCAACAGAAACAATAAGAATTGAAAAAGGTACAAGACAGGGTTGTCCATTATCACCAGTATTGTTTATTTTGGCTTTAGAAATTTTGAACTCTGAAATAAAAAGGGAAGAGAGAATTAGGGGAATTAAAATTAGAAAAGAGGAATATAAATTGAAAGCCTTTGCCAATGATCTAGTTATAATGATAAAAGACCCATTAAAAAGTATAGATCTGATGATAGAAAAGATAGAGGAATTGTGGAAATATGCAGGTTTTAAAATAAATATAGAAAAGACAAAGACGATAACAAAAACATGGACAAAATAGAGAATGAAAAATTAAACAAAAAGTCAGGATTTGAAATTATTAAAATGGTAAAATACCTGAGGATCAATATAATGGGTAAAACTCAACAATTATTTGTTAACAATTATGATATGGAAAACAGATATGGAAGGAAATCAATCAGGATTTAATTAGATGGAAAGATATCAATTTATCTTTGCTGGGGATAATATCAGTTATTAAAATGAATGCACTACCAAAATTAATGTATTTATTTCAAACCATACCAATTATTTTATCAAACAAAATATTTACAAAATGGCAAAGAGAAATATCTGAATTTATTTGGAAGGAGGGAACACCTAGAATTAAATGGAAATCGCTGACAGACTCAAGAGAAAGGGGAGGATTAGGGCTACAAGACTTAAGGATATATTATGAAGCAACTTGTTTAACATGGACAAAGCAATGGATAGCACTGGAAAATGAAAGGGATTTAGATTTAGAATGCCATGAGTTAAGAATGGGGTGGCATGGATAGCTCTGGTACAGCAAAGTTAAATTAAAGAATTGTGAAACCTTCTGCTGTGCTTTCTGCAACCGGACTTGTCTATCTTGGATTGGCCTTTTTAGTCATCAGCGCGCTTGCAGAAAACGCGGGATGAGTCCTTCCTGAATCTTCGTTTGTGAAGAAAAGCCAGAGAGAGAGAGAGAGAGAGAAATCATTAATTAGAATATGGAATAAATACAAAAGGAGATTAAGCCCAAAAATGCCAGGATGGCTGTCACCACATGAAGAATTTTGCAAGAGGGAACTAACAGTGGAACAATGGCTAAAATACAGGGATATATTAGAGACAAAGGAAGGTGTGTGGAAAATTAAAGATAAACAGCAATTAGAGAAGGAGGGAATTAAAATGCAATGGTTAAGTTATTATCACTTACTAGAAAGAGCAAAGGAGGATTTAAAACAATTCCAATATGAAGGAATAAAGTCAGAGCTTCAAAAGTGATTATGGTCAGAAGAGAGTCACTTAATCAGTAAGATGTATAGATTGTTATTATGATACAATACAAAGGAAGAGCAAATTAAACCATGCATGATAGACTGGGTGCAGAATTTGCAAAATACCAATTACAATTAGAACAAGGGGAGGAACTGTGGAACAGAGGGCTAAAATTTACATGCTCATATAATCTGAAAAAAAAAATCTATAAAATGATGTATGAATGGTATTTAACCCCCCCCCCAAAAAAAATGTAGCAAGAATATATGAAGGTAGCCAAGATAAATGCTGGAAATGCATTTATTTTTCAGGTTCATTTTTATACGTGGTGGAGATGCAAAAAAGTAAAGAAATTCTGGTTTAAAATTAATAAATGGATAGAAAAAATATTAAAAACCAAAATAGAAAGAAAACCTGAATTATATCTCTTGAATATGATAAATTTAAAAGATAGCACAGAAAAAGAATATAGAAAATTAGCTATTTAGTGACTACTGCAAGACTGGTCTTTGTGACGAAATGGAAAACCAATGAACTACCGACATATATGGAATGGATGGGAAAGGTTATGGAATTAGCAACATTGGACAAATTTTTGAATTCATTGAAAAATAAGTCAAATGAGATTTTCATAAAGAATTGGGAACTATTTATTGAATACATCAGACAAAAAAAATGATATTAATACTTTGGGGTTTGTTGTATAATTATTGGAAACACATTAGATAATGAGATGTGTGAGGAATGCCTATGATTGTTGATAATACAGAATATAAAAAGTGAATGAATTGATAAGTTGTTATATAAGTAGAGGAGTAATTAATTCAATGTATATACAGAAATAATCAAAGAGAAGTGGAAAGTCAATTTTAAGGGAGGGGGTGGGGAAGGAGGGGTGGGATGATGTTGATATGTGTAAGAGAGTATCTTCCTTGTCTTTCTATGTATGTTTTTTTCTATTGTTTATATGTCTGTCTAAGCTGTTTGTTTTAATAATTATACTGAATAAAATATTTTAATTGCAAAATATTGTGTCACCATACCACCCTAAACAGCACATCTAATCTTGTTAGTTTCAGAAGCTCAGCAGAGTTGGACCTGGTTGGTACTTGGATGAGATACCACCTGGGAGATACCAGAAATCTATAGGTGGAAGTCACATAGTCCAGTGTATATTTAGGATTGTGCGTATACAGCACTGATTAAAGCGTTCGAGGAGTTGTAGGTGGTGGTGATAGGTTACCCATGTTTCAGATCCATAAAGGAGAATAGACAGTACAATGGCTCTATACACACTGATTTTTGTGCAATGTTGCTGTCCTTGAGCAAGCAAGGATCACCAGCATTGAGGCCATGATATTGAGAACACAGCTACGCTGGGTAGGGCACGTTTCTATGATGGAGGACCATCACCTCCCAAAAATAGTACTCTACGGTGAACTCGCCACGGGTCAGCGTAAGAGGGGCACTCCAAAAAAACGATACAAGGACTCCCTGATACAACATCTCAGGCTCGGCTAAACTGATCACCAACAGTGGTCTACCCTGGCCTCACATCGGGAGGCATGGAGACACACTATCCACAACTTTACAGCCTTATTTGAGAACTCACGCCGAACAAGTCTTGAAGAGAAACGACAACGCAGAAAGAATCACAACCCAGAAACATCACCCAAGGAGACCTTCTGCTGTGCTTTCTGCAACCAGACTTGTTTATCTCGGATTGGCCTTTTTAGTCATCAGTGTGCTTGCAGAAATCATGGGATGAGTCCTTCCTGAATCTTCGTTTGCAAAGAAAAGCCAGAGAGAGAGAGAGAGAGGTGGAAGTAGGCAACAATCCTGCCTGAACCCCTTGAGAGCCTCTACCAGTCAGAGTTGACAATACTGGTCTAGGCACACCAAGGATCTGGCTCAGTACAAGGCAGCTTCCTATGCTCTAGTCCATTACATTTTCCTTACTCCTGGTTTTTCATTCACCTCCACAGTCAGCATTCCATGGCCCTCAAACATGCATAAGCTTCACTGGGCCATTTTATGGGAAGCTGTCTTGTATTGCTTTGTTTTTCTAAAGAAAAAAAAGGATTGTTTAAGACTATTTTAAAAGGGATTTTTTTTGGGGGGGGGTAATTTCTGCAAATGTTAGAGGCTTCCTGAGACAGCTTATATGTCCCTGCTGTGCTAGGATGGTGTGTGTTTTTGGTTGCATGAGCAATGATATTTCTCTCTGAACATCGGAAGTAAGGGGAATGATAAATATTTTGGCCTGTTTGATTGTAAGGCTCCTTTTATGAATTGTTTAGCAGCGGACAATGCATTATTGATAGACTCTATAAGCAGATTACTTCATATACTGCAGATTGTCTCAGTAAAGTGACTTCAGGAGTCCAGTGCGTAGCACATTCTGCACCCAGACAATGAAGCACCAACCTCTGCCCAAGTGGCCAAAGATTAGACTATTTGCAAAGGCTCTGGACGTGGCCTGAAGGTGTAAAGGCTCATGCCTGGAGAGGTGAGGAACTGAAGAAACACCACACAGATTCATAAACAATTGCCTATTGATATTATCCTCTTCTTCTTTGGAAGCATCCAAGTGACCAAAGATGGAGACAACATTTGCCCTCCTCCAGTCTTCTGGGACTTCTCCTGTTTGCCAGGAATTCTCAAAAAATATTATAGTGGTTCTAAGATTTTGTGTGCCAATTCTTTTAATAAACTTGGATGTAATCCATCTGGCCCTGGAGACTTGAATTCATTAGAGTAGCCACCCCCAAATTGTAGAATGACCTGCCAGAAGAGATTTGACAGCAGGATATGCTGTCTGGGTTTAAAACAGCACTAACAACTAATCTTTTCCAGCAAGGCATATCCAGGTGATTTTTAAATTATGCATTTTAAAATTATGATTATTTTAATATGTATGTTTGTTTCACTGATGTTATCTTTTAAGTGGTTATGTATTTTAATTGGTGTTCTGTGTTTTTAGCTGGTATCTTATCTGTTGTTTTAATCTGTTGTTCCCTGCCTCGATCCATAGGAAGAGGTGGATAAGAAAGATTATGATGATGGTGATGATGATGATGATTCCATTAAAGGGTTTCCTTTCTACCTTTCAACTTTTGACCAAGGAGATTATCAGATGGGTTTTATAATCTGGGACAGGGATGCAACTGGGTCGCAAAAGGATTTTCCTTTCAGACTACAGTACATCGTCCCTCTCCTGTTCTCCCTCCGTGCTGCCTCTGTTCTGTCCCTATGGTTTCTTATTCATGGGGGAAAGTCGTTAATATCACCTGTTCTGCTTCAGTAATGGAATCACGGGTTTCTGAAATGGAGCCCGTTCTGCTGGCGTGATGCCAGCGTCACTGTGAGCTCACTAGGCAGCCCGTGCCAAACACTTCCAGTCGCGATCGGGACGGGGAGGTGACACCCTTTTTTCCCCCTCCCTGGGTTACAATTTTTAAACTGTGTTTTGGAGCTTGGTTTTTTTAATTTGACGTTTTGTTGGGTTTTTATTTTTAAATTTCCAGCATGATTGTTCTCTTGCAAGAATGGGCGGGATTTGCTTTATGGGATGTGAATGCAGCTTTGTGACAGCTGCATTCACTCCCAGCCTGCCAAGGAATGGGGAGCAGTTCTTATGCCAGGATAAATGTATCTGAAATTTTTTCTTTAAACTGTAACAGGGACAGGAGTGGGCGAAAGAGGGGTGGGTGGGTGTGGGGGGGGGTACTGGGACAGGGATGGGTTTTAAGGGCCCGTCTGATAATCTCCCAAGTGCTGAGGGTGGTTAGCATATATATTGATGACCTTAGGTGGCAAGTAGACTTACACAGAAGGCTTTTAAGGTAGGGAACAAACATGTTGATATGTGCAAAGCCAACCTTGATGCATTTCTGGGCCCTCCCACTTGTTCTGCTAAGTAGGGCCCTGGACTTCTGCCCTGCAGTTCCTATTCTGAAAGCACCACTAATGATGACTCCCTGTAGTGAACTGGAGTATTAGAATATTCCTAATGAGACCCAGCTCTTTGGTAAATGGAAGCAGCTGTTGCCTTTCTGAATTGGAAGCTGGAAGCTGTGGCCAGGTGGATACACTGGTGGTGCTGCCAAGCATTATGCCGATCATTTCAAGAAGAGGGCTTGAGAAAGGAAGTGTATCCTACTTAGATCAAATGTCCCACTTCAGGTCAAGTGTCCCAGGCCTTTTCATGCTATAAAAATGGTGTTTTGTTTGTGAATTCCTGAGCAATGATTTGACTTGGGGGGCTTCAGTGAACTGCAGCTGGTATTAGGTTTTCAAACAATTCAAGGCAAAGGTGAATGGATCAAGGAACATCTTTGAATGTGGTTCTCAAAGAAGAAGGGGTGAAATGATATGGCAAAGGACCACTACTTTAGGCCTGAAGCCCCTGGCATGTCTAGTAGCAAGTTTCAAGGGGACCTGGCATGGTGCTCTCCTCCAGTGCCACCATTGTAGACCATCTAAAAGCAAGCTTACCAGGGTATAGATGGAGAGGCTGGCTGGGAGAGATGTGGCTGGGCAGTGGTGCTTAGCTCAGCAGTGAGAAGAGAAATGCTGGGTGGGACACCACCATCTTCATTTCCCCAGAATGCCTCTGAGGCCCTGGGTGTCAATGCTGAGGCCTGGGTGTTAATGCTGGTGATGATGGTGGCAGCCACCATTTGGCCTAATGCTTCTCTGAGTCCAATATTATTTTTTCTTTAATTCAAAAGGAATAACTTTTTGAAAGGGAGGTGCTCTCAAGGGCCACATCCAGGCATGTGCTGATGTTGGACCTGAACTCTCATATTTCCTATTTAATGTTGCTTTCGCCCCCACCACACACACATACATTTCCAAATAAAGCATCACCCCTGTATGAGGCCATAGATCTAATAGGACCATACTTTCTGTGTCTTCTTTTTTTAATTTAGCAAAGGAATCATGAAAGCTTCAACTTCTATCTAATGAATTTGCAGTAACATGTCTAGAATTTTTTTTTATTTTATACTGAAGAATCATAGAATCATAGAATCATAGAATTGCAGAGTTGGAAGAGACCACGAGGGCCATCAAGTCCAACCCCCCTGCCACGCAGGAAATCTTGATCAAAGCATCCCCGACAGATGGCCATCCAGCCTCTGTTTAAAGACCTCCAAGGAAGGAGACCCCACCACGCTCCGAGGGAGTGTGTTCCACTGCTAAACAGCTCTTACTGTCAAAAAGTTCCTCCTCATGTTGAGGTGGAATCTCTGTTCCTGGAGCTTGCACCCATTGCTCCGTGTTCCAGTCTCTGGAGCAGCAGAAAACAAGCTTGCTCCATCCTCAGCGTGACATCCCTTCAAATACTTAAACAGGGCTCTCATATCGCCTCTCAACCGTCTTTTTTCCAGGCTAAACATACCCAGCTCCCTAAGTCTCTCCTCATAAGGCATGGTTTCCAGACCTTTCACCATTTTTGTTGCCCTTCTCTGGACACGCTCCAATTTGTCAATATCCTTTCTGAACTGTGGTGCCCAGAACTGGACACAGTATTCTAAGTGAGGTCTGACCAAGGCAGAATAGAGTGGCACTATTAGGCTATAAGATGTGGAAAATGCTGTGTCCTCCCAGTAATAGCTGCAAAAATGGCACCTTCTTGATGGCTGCAAAAAAAAAAAGCTTCCGCACAAGGCAACACAAATCATCTGTTCACCTAACTGCAACACACTTCTCATCTGTCTTTAATTGGTCTTTTTCATGCAACCCAAAAGGTAGGTAGATGTGTGTGTGTGTTGGGGAGAAGGGTGCTAATTAACATTAGTGGTGCTTGAGGGTTTCTGTATGAACATCTACCTGCCTTCCATGGGCCAGCTTCATTATCAGAATGACAGACATTCCACTTATTAATTGGCATTAAAAACTCATGCACATAGAACCCCATGCCGCTATGTCAACTTGCAACCAGTTAACTCCTGACTCAACTAGAGCAATTTGCCCCTGAAAGAAATTGCAAACCAGCCCTCATCATAATAGGAACACTGGAACTTATAATTGGACTAAAAAAAATGCTATTCACTTGTTATATTTTATTTCTCGCATAGTTAAAGATGTTACTTGCTTCAGCAGCTTTCCTGCCTAATTTGCGGAGACTTGAAGAGACTGCTGCCTCAGCACTATCTGGGGCCAGAGTTAAAGTGGTCTTAAACTGTTTTGGCCTATCGAAAATAATCTGGGCAATGAAACTGAAAATTGGGCTCAGGTTTCTCAGCCGTCTAATACCAGGATCTGTAGGTATATGGGCTATGCTCCAGAAAGTGCATTCTGATAAATAGCTAATGGAAGTATTCACAGTCTTGGTATTACAAACCTAAAAGAGAGAGACAGGGACAGAGGGAGGGAAACCGATTCATGTGTATTGCTGCTAGAGTTTCTGAACTTGGAAAAAGCTATGTAAATGTGCAAAGTAATATGGTTTTACTGACTATGAATTATTTTATGTGGAACTCAGTCATATACATCTATACTTAGAAGTAAGCCTCAATGGATTAAATCTGCTTATTCCCAGGTAAGTATACCTCTTATTTCACCCTTAACAGGTCAAGCTCACACATCTGTGTAAATTTTAAACCAAAAAAAAAAAAAAAGGAAATGTCTTTGCTATTTGTGTTTTTCCACTGACTAGATACATATAGAGGGTTGTCTGGACGAGAAGCTATAATGCTGATTCTTGCACGTTAATGGAAACTCGCAGCAGCGTTCATTTATCTCCATGGTCCTTTTGGCAAAATCAATTGTATGCAAAGCTATTTGTGTTTGAAGTGCACATGTAGCCAGGCCTGCAAATCAAAATGGTGGCTGAGTAATACAGCATGTTATTATGCTCCACACGTTGCTGTTGCTGCACAGTGGTTTTTTTTAAAAAAAAAACTGTAAATCAAAGGTGCTCAAGTGCAACCTTCTGCTTAAAAAAGCTATTTGGTCACCTCAGCGCAGCAAAAAAAAAGAAAAAAGCACATGATCGATAATGCAAAACCCAAAATGCTGCTTTGCTGCTGCCATTTTCTCTGCTCTGCCAGATCTGGGCAGCTGGCCAGATATGACAAGCCCCCTGCATGTGACCAGCCTTAGTCACATGGTGCAAGCCTGCTGCCCAGACCTGGCAGATCAAGGGTGACTGGTAGCATCAGTGAGGGACAGTGTGCCAGGATGAGTTCCTATGGAAATGTGGGGCCTGATCCGGCAGTACCAGATTAATCTGGGTATTTTTTAAAAAAAATGTGGTAAAGGGCCCTATCCCACCTTGCCCCCATTCCAGCCTCGTATCTGCCCCGGGGGTTATAGAACTGTCTAAGGGCTCTGGAATAGGGTAATTGGTCCGTGTAGATAAGCCCATAGTATGTATTTGCACCCAGTACGTTTTATGAGCTTTTTCATAAGTCTACCACAAATGGTAAAAAGTCCCTTCTTGTTGTTCACATTTCTAGCATACATTCAAAGTTCCCTTGTGCATCTTAGACAGTTTCTCAGGTATCCCATACAAACAGTACATCATTGTGTAAACCTTTGACAGACAGGCATACTACAATTTTTGTGAGAAAACACAAAATTTTGCGAATATAATTTTACCTCTAGAACATAGGATTTGTCATAATCTACACTCCCTTTTCACCATATAAGAGGTTGTTGGGTAACAATCCCTCAAATTAAGCAAATCATATGCGCTTCCGTATCCTGATTCATCTAGGGCTGCTGCCACAGTGTGTCATGGTCAGTTAGGACTCTGAGGACTCAGAAGGCGAGGAGGCTGAGCCAGTAGCAGAAGAGACAGAAGCTCATCAATCACCCCGCAGCTGGGAGTGGGAGCTGGGCCAACATAAGCAGCTGGGGGAAGCTGAGTTCCTTCTTTCAAGCAGTCTATGTTACCTGGAGGAAGCCTCTGCCTGTGACTCTTCTGGAACCTTGCTATTTTGAGACTTTGGATATCTTGACCTTGGACTGCCTTCGTTGACCCACCTGCCGGAACCCTTTTGACCTTGGACTCACTCTTCGTTCTGCACTCTCTCTGTGTGTGTACTTCTGACCCTGTAGGACTGCTACTGACAACACCAGGTACTGTGCTTTTCAACTGGGTTGTTGCTGAGCCAGGCTCCTTATCAGCTATTGAGTTGGCTTCCCGACACAGTGCAGAAATAATGCAGTTTGACACCACTTTAACTGCCATGGCTCAGTGGTATGGAATTAAGGGATTGTTAGTTTTGTGAGATATTTAGCCTTCTCTGTCAAATACCTCTGGTGTCACACCAAAATACAAATCCCAGGACTCCATAGGATTCTCACATTTCAGCCTGTGTGTAGGTGCGGGTGTCCCATTCCTGTACCTTTGAGCCATGTTGCACTATACTAAAGATAGAGCTGAGGCTAGTGGTACTGGATCACAGGAGCGGGGAACACCTGGACCTCCACATGTTATTGCACTACAACTATCACGCCTAACCAGCGCAGTCAGTGGTGATGGGTGATGAGACCTGTTGTCCAACAACTGAATAGCTCTGACTGTGCTGTATATCATTTCAAATCCAAATATTCAGCACTTGGACTGTCTCCCCTAATCCAACAAGAGGTTTCAAATACCCTTCAGCTTGACCAAATTTAACATTGCTATTATTTATATTAATATATGCAAATGAGCAATGGTATGAGTCTTTGCTCACTCTGTAGGCAGTGCTCTTTCATCTTCCCAGTAGGACATAATGCAGGTTCCTGCTTCAGGACTACAGCTATACCAACCTTGACATTTTAAACAAGACTGAGCTAGTCAAGCGCAAAATAGCTGAACCAATTTTCTTAACAGCTGAAAAACACTTGGCTAAGTAGAAAATAGCTGAACCAATTTTCTTCAAACTTTCCAGAGCAACACACTTCTGGGCAAACAGCAGACCAGCTAAACTTGAGCAGCAGATAGAAAATTCTTCTTTAAATCTTAACTTTATGTATGAATTTATTTATGAGCTATTTTCTATTCAAAATACACAAGCAGTTGTAAGATAAAATCAAATATTAAAAAAATGAAGTTGGTGTGCATGTGTGCTTTAAAATAAACAGCAACAAAATAAATATAAATAAAATAAAATATAATAAATAAATAAATAAAATATAAATAAAAATAAAATATAAATGAATAAAATAAATAAACAAAATAAATGCAACAAAAGGAATACAGTGACAACTCAATACCAGCAATGAAGAGAACACCAATTAACCTGCCCAAGATGAGTTTTCTTGCCAGCCTATATGGCGGAAAGAATATATGCCTGATGTGTGCTGTGAAGTAGATTCCTGAATATGGAGTTCCAAAGAGTCAGTGCTACTATCTAGTAGGCCATGCTCCAAATCCTCTGCAGTTCAGCAATAAGAAAGAGGGCACCCAGAATGTTGAGTATGGGTTGGGGACCTTAGACAGCAAAATGGCACAGGCCAGATTTGTTCAAATGGCTCAGAAATTAACTAGGCTCCTGTTCAGATGAGCTCAAGTATGTATAATATGGTCCTTGCAGTCCACTCTGGATATTCAACATGCCATAAAACTCTGTATCAACTGCAGCTTCTGAGCCATCTTGCAGGAAATGCATGGCAGTACAGTTGTCCCTTCATGTTCGCTTGGGTTTGGTTCAGGACCCACCGTGGATACCAAAATCCGTGAATACTCAAGTCCCATTATATGCAATGGCATAGCAAAATGGTGTCCCTTATATAAGATGGCAAAATCAAGGTTTGGTTTTTGGATTATTATTTTTTTTTAAGAATATTTTCAAGCCGTGAATACTTAAATCCGTGGATACCAAATCAGTGGATATGGAAGAACAACTATAATACAGACTAGAGATCACTGACAGAGCAACACGGTCTAAGGACATTATCACATTATCAGACTAGCATCTAAAAATGCTGTAATTCCACGAATGAAGATAGCGGGAACATCGTGGCATTATAATGCTTGTTATCACATGTAGCTGTAATCACATGAAAGAAATGCCATGGAATTATTGCACAAAGACCACTAGTGCTTAAAAAATGGGAGTTTACTTTTGTGATTTGGCATAGGTGAGATTTCAGCGGTTCTCGCATGAAGACGCAAGTGTGCTTAAAACTCCAAATATACCCTTAATCAACAAAGTAATGAAACAAACATTAAAATATGCAAACTAAAGGGGACAGTTCATTAAAAAAGCATCCTGTTCTTCATGTTCACATTCTCACCAGGATGTTTTCTCACTGAGGTCCACCCATTCACACTGTAATCTCGCAATTACAATAGGATGTGGTTTTGCATGAAGTCAATAGTGCAAAAAAAACACTATTGACTATCTATTGATGTCATGTCCCATGAATGAGAAAGAACGCCTTTTCACGGCTGGAGCACAGGTAATAATAACATGAAGATGGCGCTGTTGTGAAATAAGCAGGGCCCATTCGCGCTACCCTGACATCATAATCCCTTGATTTTTGCTGCATCTGATAATGTCTGAAATCCAAAAAGAGGGGCTCTGGGTCACTCTGTCAGCTAGACCTGATCAAACATGGATCTGAATAGATCTACAACTTCTCAGTCAAGCAGTACCACAGGATCCACTGGTCTATAAACATAATTCTTCATGGAAATCATGACAAGGTCAAAAAATGGCAAACCTATCATCCCCAAGTTACTTAGCCGTGAAGACTTCCAACTTTTAAATCAAGCCTATAACCACATCAGCCCTATAACCATATTCAGATAATGGGAAAAGGACTGTGATTATTTTATCTGAATTGCGGTTGGGGGTGGGGACAGAAAATGAAAGCTGAATCAGGGGAGAACAGAAAATGGAAGATGGGTATTGAGAACCCATATGCCAGTTTATTAAACATTCTCTCTAACAGCTGCATATATATGTTTAAAAGAAGCATGAACAACACTGAATCTTGAAGTCATAGGGTCCATCTACACTGTAGAAATAATGCAGTTTGACACCACTTTAACTCCCATGGCACCATCCTACAGAATCCTGGGATTTGTAGTTTTGTGAGGCACCAGCACTCTTTGACAGAGAAGGCTAAAGACCTTGTGGCGCAGTGGTTAAATGCCAGTACTGCAAGCCACCATGTCGCAAGTTCGATTCCAGCCGGCTCCAAGGTTCACTCAGCCTTCCATCCTTTCGTAGGTCGGTAAATTGAGTACCCAGCTTGTGGGGGGCAATTAGCTAACACACATTGGAAACTGTTTAATGCAGTGTAGATGTGTAAATAGCTATTGCTTAAAACAATTTGTAAGCCGCTCTGATAGCCTTGTGGCTGAAGAGCGGGGTATAAATAAATAAATAAATAAATAAAATAAAAATTGTAAAATTACAGTTCCCGGGACTCCATAGGATGGAGCTACAGCACATAAAGTGGTGTCAAACTGCATTATTTCTATGGTGTAGATGGACCCATAGACAGTATTTTTTAGGGTAGAACAGAAGATTCTGAATTTCATTAAACTAGTTTTTAGAACCATCTAAAAAGTATCCAGAGATGAAGCCATCTCTATGTCTTTTTGGAGTGAGTTTCAAAAGGGAGGGTCCACCCTAACAAGGATCTCTCTCACGTGCCTCCCAGGGATCAAGATGAAGTCCACCCTATACTGAATTATGTAGCTCACAGCCACCTCACTTTTCCACAACAGAGAGTTGTCCTAGTTGCTGTTTCACTTCCAGAGAGGGCTTCCATTAACACAGCTAGGATTGAGGTCAGTCCCCAGTCTGCTATGTAGCTCTTCCACTAGCACAAAAAGTCTTCCCTACCCTACAGGTCCTGCTGTTGATGAAATACTAGTCTTCCTAGTACATTATCTTGAATTATTTCTCATTCCCTTGCTGTAAACTGTAAGTCAGTAAGCAAAAATCTGATCACTATTTTTTTTCAATACCAGCTCTTCACATATTTAATATACTAAAAGACAGACCTTTCATAAAAGAGTAAGAATATCATATATTACTACCACAAAGGGTGTCTCTGATCACAATTGTGATCTGAATCATAACTGACAATAACAAGATCATCAGCTAAAATGGATCTTTCATTTTACAGTGATATAATGAAGATAACCAAGATTAAGGCTACACACTGAACTGCAAATACTTCAGATATTTATTATTTCCGCCTTCTCCTACATTGATATGAGTCAGATCTAGTAACTTGGATAGATCAATGAATAATTTGAAATTTCTTTGGAGCAGAAGCTAGGAACATGCAGCCCACATCATGGATGCAGTCCCATCATCATTTTTGCAGTCCCCAGACACCTTCCTCATTTTTTTAAAGTATTTTGGCAAAAAGTCACCAAAAATGCCATCTAGTATGGTGGTTATACACTGAAAACAATCCTATGCTCACCTCACTCCTCAAACATATGTTAAAATCTTCTCTTGCCCTCCCTCCTTCGTAGGTGAGATCAGAAAAAATGCTGTTCTCGCTGCCATAACCAGCAGAAGAAGATGATGATATGTTTTGGCTCAGGGTGGGGGAGAAAACCACTGCTCCTGCTAGCAGGGAGCTCTGCTGTACAACGCTGTCTGCTTCGAGCCTGCTTGGCTCTGGGTTGAGGAAATCCCCTCTACAATACAGGCAATTTCCTTAGCCCCACCCCTATCACACAGTCTGGCTCTGAAGACCCCACAGAGTCAAGTGTTCAGGAGGTAACTGGCTCTTTATAACAGAGCATAGTTGCTACCACACTGCAGAAATAATGCTGTTTGACACCGCTTTAACTACCATGGCTTAATGCTTTGGGATTCTGGGATTTGTAGTTTTGTGAGAGATTTAGCCTTCTCTGTCAGAGAGCTCTGATGCCACAACAAGCTGCAAATCCCAGGATTCCATAGGATGGTGCCATGACAGTTAAAGCAGTCAAACTGCATTATTTCTGCAGTGCAGCAGTAGCCCTTGATGTTAGCAATGGCAGCAGTTTTTCTTTATTTCCTGAGACAGACAGGTGGGCAGGGACGAAGGGAAGGAGGGAGATCAGAGGACAGGAGAGCAAGTAAGGAAGCAGGCTCTGCCACACTGTCTTCAGTGGCTGCTGGTGGCAGCATTTTTTAATATCTATCTGTCTTCTGAAGATGAAGGGGGAGTATACTCCTTTGTGTAGTCTAACAGACCATGAAGTACAGGTTGACCCCCATATCCACCAGAGATATGTTCCAAGACATACATATCCCATGAGTACCAGAAACTGGCTAATAGGGAACCCTATTATTTTCAGTGAAACGAACAGAGGAAGCTGACCATAGGATCACATTGAAGGACTTAGAAATACCTAGAGAGAAGACATTTTTGGGGACATGGATACTGAATCCGTGGATTTGGGGGTTGACTTGTATATTCTATTTTTCTCCCACTGCATTTTAACCAAACAATTTAAAATAGAGATTGACTGATTGATTGATCTAAACAAACAAACAAACAAACAAAAACACTGCCACCCTTGAGCACTTCACCATCCCTGCCTCACATGGCCACAGTTGGCCATCCTTCCTTTGATGCTTCAGAGTTGTAGTGGAACATCTAAGGTACTCTAAGTAGCTTCAGCTACAACTTTATACACATGTACCTGAACATAAGTGTTAATGAATATTATAACATGTATTTCTGAGTAGGTGTATCTAAGACTGCATTGTTCTTTTGCTTCCGTGTAAATGACTGCCAAAAATGCATTCTAGGTTCCCCTTCAACATTCTTAACAAAGTAAGTAATGTTGTGTTTTCTAAGCTTCCATATTACTTTAATATTCATAGAACTGGTCTTCTGCTTTCATCCATTCTTCCCTATGAGAAAAGGTCTCAGATTTATTACATGAATTTACAGTTTTCTCCTTCATTCTCCAGAGAACCTCTCCTTCAAAAAATTATTTCAGAATCAAATATAACATTCCAAAACAGTGTCGGTGTTAAAGGAAGCAACAATTTTACACAAGACCAGGAAAACCAGCCATTCAAGAACTTAGTGTGGTAGAAAACCATGCACTCTTGTATTCATGGGTCTAAATCCAATTATTAGTTCCAACTTGTGTAAATCTGTTGAGTTAATGGGATTTACATAAGTGGTGACTTACCATTCAGGAATTGATTCAATGTTTACTCCGGTTGGGACTAGTAGTTACCATATATTCCTGCATATAAGACTGCTTTTTAACACTTGAAAATCTCCTCAAAAGTGGGGGGTCGTTTTATATACCCAGCAGATCTTTTCCCCTGCTCTGAGAATGACTGCCTTGTCTTTGAAGTGTTAAATTCCCTGGGCAGTTTCCCCAGCAGATCCTTCCCCCTGCTGTGAGAATGACTGCTTTGCCTTTGAAGTGTTCATTGCCCTCCATTTAGGGATTGTATTTTGGTAAACTTGCCAGGAAGATTTCCATTTGCATAGTTTTGGGGATTTCCTCTCCAGGAGTTTGCAAGTCTGCCAATGTGGCTCTAAAATCATTAATGTGTGCATTCAAAAATTTGGGATTTGATAGCTTCATATTAACCAACTTCATTATTAATGAAACCTTACTTTCCAAAGATTGAACACCATAGAGATTTTTCAAAGTATCCCATGCTTTTTTAGCTGTTCTCAGTCCTTTAATTTCACAGACTATTCCATCATCTACAGCCACTGAGCTGGCTGGCTGGTGGGGGCAGGCTTTCCAGCCAGGTGGCTGGCTGGACAGGGGAGGGCAAAGTCTATATTTTAACTTAAAAATGGGGGGGGAGTCATCTTATGCGCCCAGTCGTCTTATACGCCAGAATATACGGGTATATTTAGGCTACAGAGCCCTGTCAGATGTTAATAGAGACACAATGCAAAGTTTGCCTCATATGACCTCTCAAAGTAGAGATAGAAGGTTACCTCTTTGAAACCACCCAACCATATTAAAACCAATCTCTCTTTGCATTTGCAAAGATAATACAACAAGTGCCTTTCCCTAATTCATTACCCTCCATATCCTTTCTAGAGATAATACAGTGTTACAAGAATTGGTATCCCTACTCAAATTGTATCCTCTTACTGCCATTTTGGTTTAGGGTTTATGGTGTTTAGTAGTAAGGTATAAAAAATAATGGTCAAAAGATGAATTGAACTTGGGGAGTCTCTACCATGGCCAAAACATGATTTAATATGACTTTAAATATCTTCATAAGATGAACTGAAGAAGTGAGGAAACACGCTTAACAGAAGTTCCAAATGCCAGAATAGACTGAAGTCTGGTTCCAAAATGGAGGGAAGATCACATTGCCCTGAGTTTATGAAAACATGAAGCATATCTGAAAACAGATCTTGTACAGTGATAAGTCAGTCAGGGCTAAATTCATTATAAGGTTGAAATGATTCGAAATAGCCAGTGTTCCTGGGGAAAGCCAAAAAAAGAGAAAAGGAAATGAATGATTCAGTGTATTATCTCTTCGGGATCTAATAAATGGAGCTGCCAGATTCATCTTTACAAGCACTTTAATTTCAAGAGACAAAGGTCTCATTTCTAATATTAGTACCCTATTCATTGAAAATTACATTTTAACCTAGTGAGCCCTGCATGCCAACTGGTGTCAGCAGCAACCAATTTACACCTGGAAAATAAATATTAGGCATGTGCAATTTGCTCTACACAGTCTGACCAGTAGTCCATCTGAAATCAGCATGGTGCTCTGGTGTGGCTTAATAATTAATGTCTGTTGTTGCAGGCTGAACCAATTAGAAACATGATGCAACAGCTTCTAATTTCAATAAAGTCTATTCACTTCTGTTTACACGCTGCTATCCACACATTTATATGAAACTGAGAGCACCATCCAAATGTTGCAGATGACAACAATATAGGATATAAAAATCTGCAATTGTTCTGCTACAGAAGCATCCATTCTGATGCCAAAATTTCATGAGTATGTGAACTCTACAAAGATGGGTTTCTTTGTGAAAAGCACAGTCGTCTTTTGAGACAATTCTTGTCACTTTCTTTTCTTTAAAAAAAATTGTTTTCTGCCCTCTCATTACTTCACAGTAATCCAAGAAGCCTGACCGGATGATAGGAGTGAACTCTATAAAAGTCTTGCATTAAAACAAGTAATGCAGCATAAAACCCTCACTGGGTTTCTTATCCTAACTGAATTATAAAACACCGTGTTTACATTTGATGTATTTGTGATAACGTGACTGAGCATAGCACAAGCAAAATGAGCTGGCTGAGGGCAGTAGATTCATATTCAAGATGTCTGAATTATTTATAACAAATAGCTTGGTGATATACATTAGCAATATGCATTCAAATCTCTTTGGGGCTATGGTTTCTTCATGTTAGAGGCTGATTTGAAAATCTCTTCCCACTTTTCTGGCAACCTCTGTAAAAAGATATCAGTGTACATTATATAGCAAGGTCCAAAGGACCTTGTGTGTGCTTCTATATATACACAGAGAGTTTTCAAGTCTCCCCTTCCCATAGTTGCCCACCCAAAAGCCACTTCTGAAGTTGCACAACATGCTGGAGAAGTCCTGGGAATCTGCTTCAGCCCAAGTTAGGCCTTCAGACTACTCACCTCAGAACACAACCTAGCTCTCTGCAATCCTGCCTGCTGAATAAATAAATAAATCTCCTTTTTTGCTCTAAGAACATCAAAGCAGTGTATGTGACTCCCAAAACTTCCTGATAATTTTTCAAATGATCCCACCAAGTAGATCAAGCTATGAAATTGCCACTGGTCAAAGGCCAACATGATTGTAATACCTTACTGGGGATTTGAACCAGAGTCTCCCCTATTAAAAACATCACCATGGGGCTTTGTTTCCCAATCTATTTCTCAGGGTCTAAGAACTATTCCCTTAGAGCCCCAGGTGTCTACTACTGTCAACTGAAGGTTTCCCCACCAGCCTTGCAGGGGGCAATATTCAAGAGGGATGACAGCACTCATTTACCCTACATAACAATTAAGCTTTGTGTGGGATGTAAAGGGGAGGATTTCCACGGGATTTTCTGTTGGGAAGGGAAAAGTTAATCCTCTTTCCCTAACCACTCTGCCTCATCACAATACACACACACACAGAGAGAGAGAGAGAGAGAGAGAGAGAGAGAGAGAGAGAGACCTTATGCATGACATTAAGCTTGAGGGCAAAGCCTTCCACTGGTTGCAATGGGATCTTCCCACCACCACCACCCTTAACAATGAGAACTCTCTCCATGAGTACATGGAACAGATTTAGATGATGCATGCAGAGAAATGTCAAGTTCCTAGCCATAATACACAAGTCCAGTCTTTTGAATGACATGGTGCCTATAGTGGAGAATACTCATTACTGTATTCATAAAGCCAGCATTCTTTGGGGGACTCACAAAACAACAACAACATGTAATACACATTATAAACATTATAAAATTAGTAAAATTAAAACACAACTAAAGTGCAAATTTTAAACTGAGCGGTCCACACAAAAATTATTTTAAAAGACTTTGTCAATATAATGGACTTTACTTCACATCAGAAAGATGAGCAGGGTAGTTCCAGGCAAACCTTTCAGGGAAATAGATTTTCTTTGGGGTTTTTCCATGCTGTGAGGCCGTGTTCTAGAAGAGTTTATTTCTGACGTTTCACCAGGATCTGTGGCTGGCATTTTCAGAGCATCTTCTGGGAAAGATTCATAACCTATATGCCACTAGAGAAAAGGCAGCCTCCCTAGTGCAGGGGCTGAAAATCATGCCAGAAGTTGTTGAATTGCACATTCAGGCACTGCTCAGCTGTGGGTGTGGTGTCTAGACCTGCTGGGAGTTGCAATCCAACAACATTTGGATGGCTGCAGGAATATCACTCATGTTCTAGTGGTTACAAAATCTAGGGTATGCAAAAATCTACCACAAAAATCTAAACAGTTTGTGGATACACTCTGTTTTCCCTTTAATTCAAGGTTAGACAAACTGTGATCCTCCAGATGTTGTTCGGACTACAATGACAGTGATCCCTCAATATTGCCTTTGATGTCTGACATTGATGGGAATCACAGTACAATAATTTTGACAGCCCCAAATTTCCTGTTCCTACCTTAACTGCTGTAATATAGGAAGGCTGCAATGTATTCTTTTACATAACTGCATAAACCTGCCCTTATGTAGTGCATATATATGATTCACCAGTTCCAAACAAAACCCCAACTTTCAGAAAACAGTGTGGAATTAGCAAAAAGGCAGGTTATGTGTAACCCCTGTAAGTACAGACATACCTCAGTTAACAAAGCCTCTGACAAAGAAGCTCCTTCTTACAAAGCAAAAAGGAGGAGTAACTAAGTGTAGGATCAGTTGAGGCCAGGCATCACCCTTGACTTCCTCCTCAGCCTTTCTCTGGGCAAAATACCTGAGCCCTGAGGGCAATCAAATAACAGGGTTGCTCCACAGCCAGCCAACTACTGGAAGGCAGAGCCAAGGCATCACTTAAAGCACGGGCAAACACCCCAGGCCCACCTCAAGGGTAGACTCCTTCTTCCCAATCCTCCACTGGGTCACAGGACATAAAGCGGCAATTCCAGAGCCCTGCCCTTCACCCTAAGGATGCCAAGATGTTCACCAAAGTTCTGACTTTATCTCCTCCCACTACTTGCAAAGTGAGCACCTATTTAAAAGCACCACCAATAGTCAAAGGCCCCCAGATTTGGTAGGCAAACACAAACAAACAAACAAGTAAATGGGATAAAATTCCTACCTAGCCCTGTGTCATGCCTCGTGAGTCTGATGAGGGTATAGCATCAGAGGAGGAGGAAGACATGGCAGGGAACAACCCTAGGGACCCTGGCACAGGTTTATCTACACCTATGCCAGCAGGAAACCCTGCCAACCTGGAGACTTGAGCAGAGGAAGAGCCTGGTCCAAATGGGTTGGCATCAGTCCCAGCAGAGAGTACTGCCAATTCAGAAAAGGATGAAGAAGAGAGGGATTTACCTCCACCATTGTATAGCCAGCAGCGAACTCAAAAGGAAGCTCAAAGGAAATCTCTGAGACTTTATGAGAAATACCTGTTCATTAAGAAACAACTGACAAAGCCTTAATTGCTTTATATATGCTGGGAGAGGGGTGGAGGCTTTGTCAGAGATCAACTGATGTTCCTGGTGAAAGCTTCCTGCTGATTTCGGTGCCTGATTCTGGTTATCTTGACTTCTGTTACCTTGATTCATGCTTAGACCTTGGACTGTCCTTGACTACTCTGCTGCCTGCTCCTGTTGACCCATGGACTGTTTTGGACCCACACTGACTGACTGCTGTAAGCCTCTGACCTTTAGGACTGTGTTACTGGACTAAATCTTTGATTGTGTTTGCATTCCTGTGAGCTAATTAACAGTTGGCTCCCTTCCCAGACTAGTGCTGTTTATACTTTGCTGGTAACTAGTTGCTTTCTGGACACCCTGAAGCATCCAGCAATGCTCACACTGCACTAGAGGTGGGAGGGTGGGCAAAAAGAAGAGTTCAAAGAGGCTGCAAAGGAAGGTGGACAGATCTTTAAAACCCTCCGGCTCCACTGTGCCCCCACCCCCCGCACAGCACCATGATGCCTTGCGCCTGAGGCAATTGGGATGGACCTCACCTCCATGGAGGCCCTCAAAGGTGACCCCTGCCCCACAGCGCTTCCTTCCGCATGGGTCAGAGTCACTTCAGAGGGAACAAAAGGGCAAATTCTTTGTAGTAAGATTTCTATATTTCATTTGCTTCTGTTTTGTATTTTTTTTAATTTAGGGGTTAAGATTTGTATCCAAAAGTTGTAATACTACTGAGCAGCACATACACAGGAATCTTCACATAATAGCTGCTACAGTGCATTCATTATCTATCAATTTATACAGTGTTTACTGTGAAACAAAATTTCAGCAATAAATCATTGTGCTGCTAAAACAAAATAAAGTTTTCATTGAGGGAAACACTTGATATTTAGTAGCTCTTTTAATGAAAAGGCAGTTCTTTATTTCAAATGCTTCTTCAAATGTGTTTTTATCCATATACTTTTTCTTTTTAAGTTTCTTTTTAAATAAGTGGACAAGTAATGGTTTCATTTATTTAAACCTTTTTCAATAATATCATATGAACACAAATTTGCAAGCGACATGTATCAGTACCAAGGAGCAAAGCAGTTTACAACTTATCAAAACATTTCTAGTAAAGTTTAAAATATACACAAGATTGGAAACTATAATTTGCAACCCCCAATTTTACAAAGAAAAATACAATTTTTCATCACAATAATCATTATGTATTTCCAAACTGAGCTGTTTGTTTAGTAGGTCCCATTGCTCACCTGATTCAGAAATGGGATGCTAACAATTGTGTGAAGATAAATGATCCTATTGCAATGCAAAATTATACATTGTACAAAGGAGAATCCCCATCTATATACTGGGACTGAAGATCACCTTTGGAACCAACACAGGGAAACAGAATCTGCTAACCCCTTCTTCATTTCCTAATACCTTTCATTTAATACACACGATAAGGCAAATGCTTCTTTGCTTACTAAATATTGTAGTAGGTGACTGGATAAAAAAACAAAATGTATTCCCTATTGGCAGAAGGAGGGGTGAGGCCCTGTTCTCGTGGGTGTGATGGAGCACGCTGCTGCCGCCTCCGTCGCCGCCTCAAATCTGGGTGGGCCATGATTCTGCGCAGCCTTTTAAGCTCAGGTTCCCAACTTTACCTGGCCAATCAGGGCCGGGTGAGCCCATCCCTGATTGATCCCCTTTCCTTTCTCCCTCACAGCCGCAAAGGCTGTTGGGAAGGAGAAAGGAAGATGGTGGCGCCCATGGCCTCACCATGCGGCGAACCCCCTACCCCGCCGGGTGACAAAGCCGAGCGGGTGGGGGCGGGGCAGAAGGGCTAGTGATCGGGGCGGCCAGTCGGGCCACAAAAAGGCCTGCCGGCCAGTGGCAAACCCCCTTCTATAAATCTTATCAGACGAGACTATAATTGCACAATTATGACATCACAGTAGTGCGAACAGGTTCCTGCTATCACAGAATGCCGTTGTCCTCCCCTGGTTACTGTGTGCTCCAGCCGCCAATAATGCATCCCTTTTAATTGGTGGGACAAGCCATCAATAGCTCTCAATATTGCTATTTTCATGGTACTGAAGAGCATGCAAAAACATGTCATGCTGTAATCACAAGATTACAGCATGAATGGGCAGTCCTCTTTTCTCCCTCCCATTCCCAGTGAGAAAATGTCCAGGTGAGAATATGAAAACAATCTACAGGATGCTCTCCTTTTTAAAAATTATTTCATTTCAAAAATATAATATTAAAACAAGTTTACAAAACAAAATATTTAACTTCCTCTTCAACTGTGTTTGAACTTGAACTATGTATTATTATGTACCTTCCTATCTACTAAACTAATTTGTTACTCTACAAGTTTCCTTTAGATACAATATGTCAATATATGAGTTTAAGAACAGTAATTCTTGTACTCATACTATTTGTATCTCCAACAGAAGAACAGAAACAGAAATTTTTAAATTTGTTCATCATTTCTATTCTAAGTCTGAAAACCATATATCCACATATTCCCCCCATTCCATTTTCCAGCACTCAATTAGTTTTGTCCAATTTTCTCTGAATTTTGTTATTGATTGTTATCTGATCCAATACACCAATTGTTCAATTCTTGCAAATTCCAATAGTTTAAACATCGATTCATCTGTGTTTGGAGTCTACTTTTGTTTCCAATATCTAGCATATATAATGCTTGCTGAAGTGATCATGTATAGCATTAAGGTTTTCATTTCTGTAGGGAAATCTTTATTGATTATATTTAAAAGATATACTTCTGGTTTTAATTTAAGGTTAATTTTCAATATTCTCGTTATCATATTATGTACGTTAATCCAAAAGCTTTCTGCTACTTTACATGACTGCCATATATGAAATAAAGAACCATCTACATCCCCACATTTCCAACTATAGCTTTTCTTTTCTTTATACATTTTTGCTAATATTTGTGGCATCAAATACCATCAAAATAGTAATTTATAACAATTTTCTTTAAGTTTGTTACATGGGGAGAATTTTATGACCTTTTTCCACATTCTTTCCCATTCTTCTAGTTGTATGTTACAACCAATATTCTGGGACCATTTGACCATATAATATTTTATAGTTTCTGTTTCTAATTCTAATTTAAGTAATAGTTTATAATTATTTGATATTGTAAAATTATCCTCAGTAATTATTAATAAGTCAAATTTTGTTTTAAGTTGTTCTGTTCCTTGTAATTTTTGGTCCATATTATAACTTTCTGTAATTTGATGATGTTGGAAACAGTTGCATTTCATTTGGTCTGTCTCTAATTCTTCCCTTCTTTTTAGTTTACTTATCCCTTTTTGAAATATTAATAGATAATTATATGTCCACCATTTTTCTTCATATATCATCTCTGTACATTGGAAGGCTTCCTATGGTGAAACCTATAATGGAAGTTTACTGTATACTTTAGATTTTAATTTCATCCATATCTTTAGTAGAGGATTTCTAAAGAAATTATTATTAAAGAACTTATCTATTCTGGCTTTATCATACCAAAGGTACGAGTGTAATCCGCATTTTAAATTTTATACTTGTAGTGTTGTTACTCTATCATTATTTAGTGTAAACCAATCATACACCTAAACTAGACCACAAGCATAATACTATAGTTTTAGATTTGGTAACCCTAAACCTCACCTTTCTTTTCTGTCCTGTAATATTTTCCATTTTACTCTTCATTTTTTGTTTTGCCAGATGAATCTAGATAAGTCTTTATCCCAAGTGTTGAATGTACTGATATTGTTTAATATTGGAAGATTTTGAAATTTAAAAAAGCATTTTCAGTAGAATTGTCATTTGTATTGCCGATAATATCCCTAAAAAGGATAAATTTAATTGTTTCTATTTTTCTAGGTCTTTTTTTTACTTCATTCCAGATTCTCCTATAGTTATTATTCATTAGATCCATATTATTTTTAGTAATTGTGATTCCTAAATATTTTATTTTTTCCTCTATCTTAAAATTTATTTTTTCACGCAGTTCTACTACTTCTTTTTTGTCTAGGTTTTTAGTTAGAACTACAGTCATTTCTTTGTTGATCTTAAATCCAGCTAGTTTACTCTAGGAATAGTTTAGTATTCCTCTAAAATGTGTTGTAAGGCTATA
Source organism: Gambelia wislizenii (assembly GCA_030847615.1). NCBI lineage: Eukaryota > Metazoa > Chordata > Lepidosauria > Squamata > Crotaphytidae > Gambelia > Gambelia wislizenii. The sequence continues at coordinate 205,945,827 of JAUMIR010000001.1, forward strand.
AAATGCTCTTTTAATGAACTGTCCCATTTGCACGTTTCCACATTTTTAGGTTTGTTTAAGTGTTTATGTATTGATTTACTTTGTTAATTAAGGGGGATGTTTTTAAGTGAAGTTGCGTCTCCTCACAAGAACTGCTGAAATCTAACCTACGCTAAACCATGGAAGTAAAATCCCATTCTTAAGGTGCTAGTGGTGGTCATGTGACAATTCCATGGCAGTAATATCACATGATTATGGTGATATACTATACTTAATGTAATAATGCCACTATGTTTCTCCTTTCCTCAATAGTGGAATTACAATGTATTTAGAAGCTAGTCTGATAAAATCCTGTAACTTTAAAAAAATAGCTCTAGTCTAATTTTAGGGGGCACAATTTTGACTTTGTGATTCTTACAAATACAAACATCTAAGGCAGGGTAGAAATTATGCAGCCCTCCAAATGATCTTGGATTGCAACGCCTATCAATCCTAGCCAGCATAGCTATAGTGAAGAATACTCAAAATTGCAGTTCAACAATATCTGGAGGGCTGCATGATTCCCACTCTGATCTAAGGTCAGCATTTCCAACACCAACTATTGAAAAGGAAATCAGTGGGAGGCAATTTTTACTTGTTCAGATGTTTTGGCATACAACTCACCTCCACTCTACCATGTATGGCCAATAGTAAGGGCTATTTTGGGTTCCACCACTCCTTCTTCAATAACTACCATCAGGCTAGGTTTTACATACAATAGAATTTGAAATGGAGTTTAGTTTTGGGTTCAAAAATGGGGGTATAGTGAATTGGAGACAGCAATTTATTTAATGACTCAGTGCTGATCCAAATGTCAGCATTCTGTCTGAACAATCTGGCACCAAAGAAAACATTCACCTTACCATTTATAGCAGGTTTGAGAAATCTACCTAGTAACAGCATATAGCAACACATAGCAAATTATGGGAGGATACTGGAAATATATTAGTCAACCATGAAACAGCAGTCATTAAGCCATAGTGGAAAATTACCATGCAAGCAGCACATAAAAACTATTCATGTTGAACGTTTCCTGACATTTCAGATTGTTATTGTTATTAGTACAAAGCACCAGTTAGTTGATGATAGGGTCACTGAGGTTCTCAAGAGCTTAATAACTCTGCAGCTTCTGATTTTTTCCCCAGATTCAGAATACTTTTCCTTTAGTACGTCTCTACCTTACTTTGGCCTTCATATTTAAATAGCCCTTCAGACTTAAATAGCAATTCACAGCTAAATTTTGAAGCAAAATCTGCATTTATTCCAGCTGGCATTGCCTGATTTTCCTTGATTTCACATTCTCATGGCAGCTTCCACCATAGAGCCCAAAAAAACTGCACTGGTATAGTGAATGACCATCAATACAAAAGTGCCAGATGTCTATACTAAGAAAGGCATTGATACTGAAGCTGCAGACTCCACAGAAACAGCAGTACTCAAAGTTGTTGTTGATACTGACACAGGAGAATAGTGAAAGGACATTACCACTGATGTTTCCTTATACAGAAGTGGAGGAGTTTTACTGAGCGGTTGGGAGGCATAATGAAGTGGTTTGTTCGGTGCTGCCTGATCAGCAGCTTTCAGAGACTGTTCCCAGCAGTGAAGTTTAAGGCAGGAAGCATTTGAGATGTAAAGCCATGGCAGATCTGGCACTACTGAAAAACAGAAAGAAAGAAAGAAAGAAAGAAAGAAAGAAAGAAAGCTATCAGATGATCTGAACATGGCGTGATAATGACGCCAGGAGATCACTTAAAGGGCTTGCATTTCAAACGACAGCGTTTCTGTGTCATTGCTCCCATTCGGCTTTATTTTATTTTATTTTATTTTATTTTATTTTATTTTATTTTATTTTATTTATACCCCAGCCACAAGGCTATCAGAGCGGCTTACAAACTTGTCTTAAGCAATAGCAATTTACACATCTATACTGCATTAAGCAGTTTCCAATGTGTGTTAGCTAATTGCCCCCACAAGCCAGGTACTCATTTTACTGACCTAGGAAAGGATGGAAGGCTGAGTGAACCTTGGAGCCCTCTAGAATCAAACTTGCAGTACTGACATTTAACCACTGCACCACCAGGCCTCCTTACCCTTGTTGTTATGCCGGCGCTTCTTTTTATCGATGGGCTAAGCCATCAATGAATCCCCTGTTCCATTTCTGTAACAGAATGTCCTACGACTGAAATGGTGCCCCATTATGCTGGCGCGATGCCATCGTCAATGAGAGGTCTGTGCCAGAACACTTCTGGGTGAGATCAGGACATTGAGGTAAGAACATTTTCAGATGGCCCTTACCACGCAAGCAGACTCCGGAGCAGTAACGAGGCTGCTGCGTGGCAGGGAGTCCTTTTTGGATGCCGCCATCCCTCTTCCGTGACCATTCTTGGCATGTACGTGAAGCTTTGGAAGCAGCTGCATCATATTTCAATCATGGGCAACTTCCGTGATTGAAATATGATGCGGTCGCTTACAAAGCTTCATGTACATGCCATGAATGGTCACAGAAGAGGGATGGCGGTGTCTGAAAAGGACCCCCTGCCGCGTAGCAGCCTCATTACTGCTCCAGAGGCTGCTTGCGCGGTAAGGGCCATCTGAAAATGTCCTAAGTGACACACTTTTTTGTACCCTCTCTGGGATACTTGTAATGATTTAAGTGTGTTTTTGTACTTGGTGTTACTTTTAGTGTTGTATTTTCCTTTTTATTTTTGAATTTCCCGCACTCTCATCTTCTCACGAGAGCAGCTGGGATTTAAAGCTAGGAAATGAGAGGAGCTCCATTCACTCCTGGGCTGCCCTGCCAAGTGAACAAGCCACGGACAAGGTAGGTTTGAAAAGGTTTTTTTTTATGTTGTTACAGGGACTGGAGAGGGGAGGGAAAGGAGATTGCAAGATGGGAACACTTTTTTTGTTTCTGTCTGAAAATCTCCAAAGAAAGAAAGAAAGAAAAGGCACTGCGAATGTCCATCAGATAAAGACACTTTTCTTCCACAAAGTTTTAAAAGGGCCTTAGAGGACATAAAACAAAGAGCAAAGAGCAGGATGCAAATTACTAAGGAAAGGAACAGGATTGTTTTTGTTCTTGTTTTTTATAAGTGTGGTTGTAGAGGCTTGCCTAAATGAGAAGATATAATGTGAATTTCTGTGCATTAACACAAATTCACAGCAGTGTTGCTTTGTCTCCACAGTCCTTTGGCAAAATCGCTGGTATGCAAAGCTATCTGTGTTTGAAGTGCACATGCAGCCATGCCTGCAAATCAACATGGTGGCCAAGAGTGAATTACGTTATTATTCTCAACAGGTTGTTGCCGCTGCACAGTAATTTTTTTAACTGTAAAGCAAAGGTGGACAAGTGTAACCTTCCACTTAAAAAAGCTGTTTGATTGCCTCAGCACAGCAACAAAGCACACAATCAACAATGCAAAACCAAAATGTCAGTTCTGGCCACGTAATCGCTGGCAAGCCCTCCCCCACACACATATCTGATCAATCAGCTTTCCACTCCTTCCCTGGCCAAGAATGTGCTGCGCTGTGAATCAGTTGTCCAAATGAGTAATTATGCGCATATCCATGCATTATTTTAAAAACTCCTAGAAAAGCCATGAAGGCTCTTCCCATGCCCCCACTCCTTCCAAGTACCACAAATCTTCTTCACTTCTCATTGGGCAACAGGTATCACCTTGCATCCTATGAGGAGTATTTTCACCATCTAGACAACTCCTAGGAGAAAGACCAAAAAAAAAAAAAAGGAATAGAAATAGAGAAGGGAAGAATAGGAATAGAATAGAATAGAAAGGAAGCTCCTCAACCAGGATCAAAGGCAAAGAGAACATTCTCATGGCAGAGAGTAACTAAGGAAAATAGTGTTGCTGGGCTCCATCATGTGCTGAAGAGAGGAAGCTACTTAGATCTAGAACAGTGGTTCTTAACCTGTGGTCTGTGGACCCACAGGGCTCCCCAATGTCCTCACAGGGGTTCCGTGAAGGACTGAAGGCTGCTTAGCCCAAGTGACAGGAGCCAAGACCAAGGCTGGCTGGCTTGCCCTGTGCATTGCTGTTCTATCCGCTCCAGCCACAAACTCGCAGGAAAAAGCAAGCGAAAAGTCTTCCCTCCCCTTCCAGTGCCTCTGATGGAAGGTTTAATGGGTGGTGTAATTGTGTTGTTGTTGTTGTTAAAATTTTTAATCTTGAGTTAAGTCTTGGGGATCTGTGGCAACAAAAGATATTTAAAGGGGGTCCCTGGTAAAGAAGATGTTTAAGAGCCACTGCTCTTGAACATTCCAATGTGTCTGTGTGTATTAATGGCAAACTCCCATTAGTAAAATATTACGGAAGAGGGAAGAAAAAACACAGCGTGAGGATGACGGCATATTGGGAGAGGGAACTGGGTGTGCGAACCGTGGTGCTGCTTCTGGGACAGAAATATTTCTGTCCCGATTTCTCCGGGGGATAATTTAGCTGTGTGAAAATCTCCACAGAGGACTTTTTCAGATGAGGGTTTATAATGCTAGCAGCCTCGTCCCCGTTGCGAGGCTGCTGTGCTGCAGGGCGTCCCTTTTGGATGACGCTCTGCCCTGCTGATCCTCTGCCGGTACTGTTGCGTAACTGCGGGTATGCAGCAGCATTATATTTGGCGGTTTTCTAATCACGATCAACTTTCGTGATTAGAAAACCACCAAATATAATGCTGTTGCGTCCCTGCAGAAACTACAAAGATCTTTAAAGATAAAGAGGAGGCAGCAGTGAAAAAAAGCAATAGTCCTACAAGAAAAATCGTTTGACAAAAAACATTTTAGCTTGCAATTCCAGCTGAAACATTTAAAAAATGTATGACAATCATCATTATTTCTCAGGTCAAACTCCTTTTTGCCCCTCTGTTTTGGTGTTTGTGTGTATGTGTATGTGCCTTCAAGTCACCTGTCAACTTAGAATCATACAATCAGAGTTGGAAGAGACCACAAGGGCCATCCAGTCCAACCCCCTGCCATGCAAGAAAACACAATCAAAGCATTTCTGACAGATGGCCATCCAGCCTCTGTTTAAAAACCTTCAAAGAAGGAGACTCCACCACACTATGAGGCAATGTATTCCACTTCTGAACAGTTCTTACTGTTAACTTATAGTGACCTCATGAATTTTGTAGGGTTTTCTTGGGAAAGGAATACTTAAACATGGTTTTGTCAGTTCCTTTCCCTGAAATATACGCTACAGCACCTGGTATTCATTGGTGGTCTCCCATCCAAGCACTAACCAGGGGTTACCCTGCTTAGCTTCCAAAATCAGAAAGGATGTGGTGTTTTTCAACCCAAAAGAGCTTCATTGATAGGTTGATGAGTGACACTTGAAAATTAGCAGCCTTTGTCTGATTGTTTAGGTAAAATGATGCAGGAAAAGTTTCATCTGCCTTTGATTTATTATCAGATGAGCATCCAAAAATGCTGTAACTCCATGAATGAGGATAGCAGAATCATCGTGATATTATAACACTTATTATCGTGTGTTGCTGTAATCACGCAAAAGAACCACCATGGAATTATTGCACGACAACCACTAGCACTTTAAGGACAGGAGTTTAGTTTTGCGGTTTAGCATGGGCGAGATTTCAGCACTGCTAGCATGAGGACGTGAGCACACTTAACACTCCAAAAACGCTTTAATTAACAAAGTAAATAAAAGAGCATCCGGTGCTTCATTTTCACATTCTCACCCAGACATGTTCATGCTGAGGGCTGCCCATTCACGCTGTAATCTCATGATTACAATAGGATGTGATTTCACATGCCTTCAATAGCTCGGAAAAAAGCACTATTGACCATCTATTGATGGCTTGTCCCATGAATTAGAAATAACACCTTTTTCGCGGCTGGAGCATGGAGTAACCACACAAGGACAATGACGTCATGTGATAGTGGGGCCTGTTCATGCTAGCATTACATTGTAATCCCACAATTTTTGCCATATGTGATAATATCTGCATACTGCTGATTCTCTCATCAGCACTATTTACTGTTAGCATGAAAACAACAAGGTCTTCTGGCAATAGAAATTTTAACAACGTACATTTTCACACCCTACAGCTCTCTTCAGCAGAAGCTTATACCATAAAATAATTATGTCATATTAAATGTATTGGTCTTCCAGGTGCCACAAGACTCTTTGTTATTATCAACAAATAGATTCTAATCTGATCATGAGGCACTCTTGTGTCAGGACCAGGAGAGAAAGAGAAGGGAGAAGGGACAGACCGTGTAATCATATTCTGCATGTGGAATTATGCTGTCCAATATGGAGGTGGGGAACCCTACTACCTATACTGCCACACCACTTTTAATACATGCAAGCATAATATACACTTCTTTTTTTAATGTAGAACTTCTTCATTCCACCTTTACAACAAAAAGCAAAGCCTCTTTTCAGAGACAGGGTTTCTTTGAATATGTTCAGAATCATTTCAGCTCACCACTGTCTAAACCTGTGTGTCCTCTACCACCTCCTAGAGTCCCCATCCATCCTCACCTGTGCAGAGAGCAATTGCTCAGGTGGCAGTCACTGTGTGCATGTTTTCTCACCATCACAAGTACGGTTGCCCCTGGGCTCCCTCTTTTATTTCCAGAGGTACTGCTTCTAAACATGGAAGATCCTTTCACAGTGTTCACAGCAAGATCATCATTATGTCACTAGTCCTAGACCTTTCTGTTACCTACCCTGACACCCCCTGGTCCACATCAATAATACATTAGCAATATTTAATAATTAGGTCAAATGTGGGCTTCCAAGCACTGCGGCCATTAAATTCCAAGAAATTCCAAAGATTACCATTCAGACTCAGTCAGGTATGCACTTAAGGAGAGGGCAGGCTAAATTCCAAAGAAATCTTAATTTACAAGGCAACTATATGGCTAATCACCTGGCTAATCCTATCAGCCAAAGCTGAAATACTCAGATCTGCAAATGATCCTCATACTTTTTCCCTTCCACAAACAAAGAAGGCTGCTTTCTTCATTCAGTTGCAAAGTATCCACACATTAAGATGCTATTAACATATCCGGAGTGTCTATTGTCTCACCCTGAGCAACTCTAAATCCCAAAGGCAAATATCGACTATAAAAACCCCTTCAAAACAATATCAAACTGTCTTCAGCTCCTCCTCCTATATCCATGCTGCCAGTTTGCTCACAGACCCTCAGAGGTCACTCTGAGACCCTGTTGCTGTAGGAACTTCTGCTCTACAGGACAAGTGTTGAATCTCCCACAAACAACTTCCTTCTCTATTCCTCTATCCCAATACTTCCTATTTTATTCGTTAGTCTTGTGTGAATGCTTGAAGCCTGAATGTGTGTGTGAATCAATTATTGTTGTTTTCTTAAATAAAGATCATTATTGTACTATCTAGCTTAACATCTCCTCCTTAGTACTGATAGACAAAGGTTAAAAGATCCTGCTATCTCTTTCCCCCTCTTGCATAGCCAAGCTATTAATTCCTCAAATTAATATTGATGTTTTGAAGGTCCTTAAGACCCCCAAGTGTTTTGGGTTACATTTCCTCCATCTAAGCTGGTGGTCAGTCTGGCCATCATCATAAATCCATTTTGCAGTGATCATCTGGGGGAAAGTATAAGGTACAGATCAGTAGCAGGTCAGCATGGTGTGGTGTTGAATGATGACTCCAGGGAAACAGGGTTTGAATCACTGCTCAGCCACAGAAGCCTATTAGGTAACCTTGGGCAAGACACACTCTCTCAGCCTCAGAGGAAGGGAATGGCAAACTGTCTCTGAATAAATCTGGCTAAGAAAATCACATGATAGGATTGTCTTAGGGTCATTGAAAATCAGAAACTATTTGAAGGTACACAACCACAGATCAGTAATGTGTATCTATGCCTCTTATATTATCAATCTCCGGCTGTTTTTCTCATGTTCTCCTTAACATAACAAGACTTAAGGCTATTAACATCCGCAAGGCTATTAACAATTAGTGAATATTCAGAATAGCTGGCAGATGTTTCATCCAAGTGAGCTGCATGTGTGGTGATCATTTTTTTAAAAAAAATGGAGACAGAAACACTCTCTATATTTCAGTGCTGCTTTGATTAATCTCCACTTCCAACCTATAATTTTGCCTCACCATCTGAAACACAGTGGAAACAAAATAGCCTGTTTTGATGAGGGGTGAAACAAAAGAGTTATGGTCCTTGTCTTGTCTAGCCAGCCCTGTTGTGTTAGGGGATTTTTCTTATACACAAGTGCTAGCAATGGATATGCACTCAGAGAAGATGAAAGAAAAAAATTATTTTGCTTCAGTTTTTATTATGTAGATGTTATCCTTCCATTGTTAATTAAAAGCAGATCTATTGTAAGTTTGGTCATACCAAAAATTTTGTAGACAGGTATTACCAGTATTGGTAGTTTACTGTTCAATCTTTTCATCATCATGGAGTTTGGCTTTTCACACACTGGTTTGACATCATTGAGCTGTTTACTATGAGTGCAAGATATCTTTCATGCTTAGTCACTGCCAGCTCAGGCCCCATCTACACGATGAAAAAAATCCGTACAGCATTCATAAGCTCAATCGTTTGTACAAACAATCATTCGAATGTAAACATAGCATTTGGAAGGGGGGCAACGAATTCCCCCATGAAGTCTGGAATTCTGGTGTTTGGTAAATTTGCTGGATTTCCCAAAAAATCCATACAGCCATTCGAATGTTTGATTGTGTGTACATGACGGATCAGATTCAAGCAATCGAACATTAGAACGCCGTACGGATGTTTTTTTTTGGGGGGGGGTCATGTAGACGGGGCCTCAGACTCCATTAAGTGTATATTGAAGAGAGAAGACTTGTCCCAATATGCATCACGCTGTACTTTCTCACGCCCTATTTGGGGGCTTCTCAAAGGTATCTTGTTCTCATGGCTGGAAACATGATCTTACACTAGATATGCCTTTGGCCTGCTACAGCTGGACTTTCTCTTTACAGAGCATAGGAAGTTACTATTTCAAGTAATTCATTTAGCTATTATATTGTCTTAAAAGATAATTCAGAGCCATTATTCATTGCAGTGGGTTTTTAAAAAAGTAATTTGTTGTGTTGCACATTACTTTCTGTTACTTTTCTTCACTTAAAAAAATAATAATCTTGGGACATTATCACATGAGCCCCCTTGTCGCTGCAATCATGTTTGCAAAAGTGAATGGATAGAAACTGGTTTGGCAGCCCTCAGTATCGCATTCCCTTTCAATAGTGTGTCTGGGGCTGTTTCAGTCACCAACAGTCCCTCAGCTCTCTTCCAGTCTGTCTCTTAACCCCTCCTCCCTTCCCTATTGCCCTACTCAGCATGCCTTCTGTGTTTCTTTATTTTTAGTTTTAGTTTTAGCTGTAATGCAATTTGGCAATAATGGCAATGCAATTTAGTGAAACAAAGAAAAAAGATAAGGAATGGGAGGGGGGAGTAAACCAGCCTGTTTGGAGATAGCAGGAGGGAGGGGGAGAGAGGAGGAGACTGAGACCAGGTGGCTGCCCAACCTTGGGACTGCAACTGGAGAAATGTATTGCACCTGAGGATTCAGGGCACAGCAGCGCAATTGGGAGCTTAATGACGGGTGTTCCCGGCAATGGCAAGGGCTCATGTGATAAAGTCCTAGGATCAGAGAATGGCATAAAACTTGAAAAAGTGCTGTCAAAATGCCACTTAAAATTCCCTCTAGACTATTTTTTTAAAATAACTAGAAAATGTTGCTCATTAAACCAGCAAGATGACTTTATTCCTACTTGTTGCTTTAATTTTGACGTGTAACTGTTTTATGTCCTTATTAACCCCTCCCCAAAAGGAGTTAATTCTTTACAAGTAGCTATGTTACATATACTCCATTCCAAGCTCTGATGCTTAACTGAATCTAGTAGAAGCATGAAAAGTAGCAACCATGGAGAATTTGTTAGTGACTAATTCACTAGCAGGTTTTGTTGATGTTAATAAGGGGCTGCGTGCTATTTGCTTTAATTTTATAGATCCAAGATGTAATATCCATTCTTCAAGAAACTTCTGCAAGGCAGATACAAACATAGAAGATTGCCATGTAGGAATAAGATCATTTGGCCTATGTTGTTTTGGTCCAGGAACCAAGTGTACCCCATTGTGTCACCAAGAACAGAATATTCATCTAAAGGAGGAAGGGAGCAGGAGACAAAAAGGAATGTGGCAACATCATTAAGACTAATTGGTTTTTATTCTAGCATGACCTTTCATGGGTATAAACCCACTTTCCTGGATATAAAACCACTTCTTCAGATGCAGTACAGCATGAATATTCATAGGTTTTCAGGAGTTCTTAGATGTAAAGTGCACAAGGTTAGGGCCAAATACAGTATTTTCAGAATAACATCTACAGTATTTTCAAAGGTTACTCAAACAGGAGGGTGTACATTCAAGAAGCACCTGGCATTTGTTAGATCCATTTCAGTCACTTCTGGATGAGCATGATCTCTGCTTTTTCATCTTCAAGCTTTTTTATAGAAACTGATTTATCAACTTAAATACATACTATCATAATATGTACAGGCTTCTCTATGCTGTGTAATAAAAGAAGTCCTAGGCTGGTGATAGGGAATTACTTTTCACAGATCACATTTTCAGGTTATGCAACAAGAAAGATAAGATAGTGAGATAGATCCTATGAATAGCAATTTTTTTTCTAAGTCTTAACTGCTTAATTGCATCTTTACTAAATTATACAAGTGGCATTTTCAAAACTTTCTTCCTCAGGGTTCTGTCCTAGGGCCATTGCTCTTCAAGATTTTTATCACTGTCTTAGATAATGAAGTGGAAGGAACCCTTATAAAGATGACATAAAACTGGGAGGACTGGCTAACACATTGGAAGATAGGAACAGAATTCAAAAGGACCTAGACAAACTAGAAAACTGGGCAGAAATTAATAAAATGAAATTCAATAGAGACTAATGCAAAATTCTATATTTAGGCCACATAAACCAAATGTACAGGTATAGGATGGGGACTACATGACTCAGAAGTACTACATGTGAAAAGGACCTTGTCAGTCCTAAATTGAACATGAGCCAGCAGTATGATGCTGCAGCAAAGAACGTGAATGCTATTTTAGCATGAATTAATAGAAGCACAGTTTCCAAGTTGAAGGAAGCAATAGTTCCACTATATGCTGTGCTGGTCAGACCTCCTTTGGAGTAGTACTATGTTCAGTTTTGGGTGCCTCATTTTAAGAAGGATATAGACAAGTTGGAGCAGGTTCTGAGAAAGGCAACAAGGATGATAAGAGGTTTGGAGAACAAAACATATGAGGAAAGGTTGAAGGAGCTGGGCATGTTCAGCTTGGTGAAGAGAAGACTGAGGGATGATATGATTGCATTCTTTAAATACCGCATGGGCAGGCCTGTTCTCTGCTGCCCCAGAGGGTAGCACCAGGTCTAATGGTTTGAAGTTACAGGAGTGTAGACTATGACTGAACATTAGAAGGAACTTCTTGACAGTAAGAGTGGTTTGGCAATGGAACCAATTGTTAGGAGAGGTGGTGGGGTCTCCTCTGGACATCTTCAAAAAGAGACTGGACAGCTACCTCCCAGGGATGCTTCAGCTGGAGATCATACATTGAGCAGGGGGTTGGTTTTGATAGCCCATGAGGCCCCTTCCAACTCTATGGAGATTTTCAGACAGGCAAAAATCGCCCCTTGCCGCGCGAGCAGCCTCCCAAAACTGCTGCGTGGCAAGGGTCTTTCAAGGAGGCTGCCCGTGATTGAAATATGACGCGGAGCCGTCCCAAGCTTCACGGAAGTGACACGGACGGCTTCGCTAGAGGCACAGCGTCGTCCGAAAAAGACCCTTGCCGCGCAGCAGTTTCGGGAGGCTGCTCGCGCGGCAAGGGGCGATTTTTGCCTGTCTGAAAATCTCCTATGATTCTATGACTCCATGTGCATTTCCCCCAATTTATCATGAAACTGTTGCATATTTTTAAACCAGTCTCCATGAAAATCAATGGTTTTCTTCCTTTAGTAGAAGGAGCAATATAAGTTAGAGTGCCTGTTATCACCTATAGGACCAACATAAAAATACCCTGTTGCTTCAAAAGTTCCAACCCTTCCCTAGTTCCTGAAAGGAACCATTGTTCCATAAAATGTACATCCCACAATCTACCTCTCATGTAACACACCAGGTGAATGCTGAGTCCCTCCACACTCTCATGTTCCTTTTCAGCATCACCTAGACATTGAATGAAACATTATCTAGCATTGCTGCCAAGCTCCTCCTCCATTCCAAATTTTTCAGGCAGCATAATGAGAATAGTTTGTGTTTAAAAAAAATCAAGCTGCCAAGCTGGGTTTTGGCACCACCAATAACGTTGTTGTTGTTGTTGTTGTTGTTGTTGTTGTTGTTATGTGCCTTCATGTCTTTCAGCAACCCTAAATAAGGTGAACCTATTATAGGATTTTCTTGGCAAGATTTATTCAGAGGGGTTTGCACTGGCCTTTCCCTGATGTTGAGAGAGTGTGACTTGCCCAAGGTCACCTAGTGGGTTTTCATGGCCAAGCTGGGATTCAAACCCCAGTCTCAAAAGTCTTAGTACAACTCTTAAACCACTACACCATGCTGGCTCTTCCGTTAAAATAGATTTTATTCAAATATTTAAACACATAAACATAAACATACAGAGAAGAAAGAATGACATAGAAATATTTAAAGACACAACAATTAACAAATAACACGGTATCCACTTTCACCCTCCACTCTCCACCAGTAAAATCTTCCTTCATATCCTCTAATTGTTTTTAATTAATAATATTAATTCTTCCTCTCTTATCTATTGTCTTCCTTATTTAACCTATCTAGTTACAATAGCAATAACCCACATTTGTTTCATTAAAACAATGCCACTCACACACAGAAAAAAGTTGGGAAATCTTAATTCCTAGTTTACAAACCCCAGTACACTAGTATTCCCTCTTATTTCCCAATGTACTGATTGGCTGCTCAGGAAACACACTCAACCATCACCACCCACATGCAAATTCCCTCTCCACCTCACAATCTCACTCCTGCCACTCAATCTGCATCTACACCCCCAGCCTCACAAAGGCCACTCCCTCCTCTCACTCCTTCAGCCACTCCCCAGTCACAGCTGTGATGGGACCCTGGCAGTCAACTGGTGCCAGTGGCAGCAGCGGTGGGACAACAGAGTAAGGACTTTTTCGGACGCTGAAAAATAATGCAAGCAGCCTCGTCATGTTGTGAGGCTGCTGCGCTGCAAAGCATCAGTTTCGGATGACGCTCGCCCCTTCCGGTACTGTTGCAGTACCGCGGGGAGATTTGAGTGTCATATTTCATTGATTTTTAATCACGATCAACTTTCGTGAGTAAAAATCAACAAAATATGACGCTCAACTCTCCCCGCGGTACCGCAACAGTACCAGAAGGGGCGAGCATCATCCAAAACTGACGCTTTGCAGCGCAGCAGCCTCATAATGTGATGAGGCTGCTCGCGTTATTTTTCAGTGTCCAAAAAAGTCCTTAGTCACCCTCAGCAATTCCAAGAAAAGTGTGGAACACTGAGAAGGGGGAGGAGGAATTTAAAAATCCACCGGCCTACCTTACAGGGTTGTTGTGAGGTCTGCTGGGTGTATTTTGGGGAAGTTTTTAATGGTGTATGTTATGCCAGGTATAGCTACTACAAAAGAAAAACCCTGGGCACAGCTATTCGAGGCCAGAGAGGGACATAGGCCACCCATGGAACTCTATCCATTGGATGATCCCATTAGAGAAAAGGAGAAGAGTTGTTATCAACTCCTTCTCCACAAATACTGTCTAGATAAGTTGTTTGAAAGAGCTGGGTGATACTCCAGAACAGTATGAAAGGTGCCATGAGGAAAGTAGGGGTTGAGGGGGAAATCACCTCCTCCATTCTGTAGCAGAAGCTTCTGTTGGATTTCTGGCACTTCCATTTCCAGAGGAGGCACTGTGAATCTAGTCCATTATTTTCCGACAAAATATATGATAATGCTCCTCAGTGGCAGTAGAGAATGTATATCACAAAATTGCAACAGATCAAGAGTATTCTGGCCAGAATATAGTATGGGAAAATGTGCTTTTGTAACGTTTCTCAGAGTTCTTTTTCAAACTCAGACCATGGATAATATTTACTATTTCATTTTATTAACTTCCTATAACTCGATGTGGGAAGAGAAAACAACAGAAACCTAAATACTGGCAGTGTAATACAGGGACAGGTGTGTTTCAGGCTTGCAGGATCTATTTTGTTTTTCCCAGAGAGAGGTGGGGGAGAGGAGGAAGAGAGAGAGATGTTTGCATGGATTTCAAGGGGTGGGCAGATATCAGGTTTACAGAATCTGCTTTGTTCTTGACATTATAGAATTTTGAGCCCTAGAATTTCTTCAGGGTCAGTTCCCGGCCTCAGGGGATCCTGGCTTCTTTTAGTACGCTGGCCATTTATAGTATTTTATAGTATTTATTGTTTTTAATTGTGATTTTATATCAGTTGGTTTTAATTTATAATTGTTTAATATTTTTTTATGGGGGAGGGTGGGGTGGGGGGTGTTTGGGGATTTTATCTGTATTGTATTTTAATTTTTGTAAGCCGCCCCGATTGTTTTAACAGAGGGGCGGGGTATAAATAAATATTATTATTATTATTATTATTATTATTATTATATTTTGGACTTAGACTCCAAGAGACCAGTTGAATCCCCACTCAGCTATGCAAACCCACTGGGTGACTTTGGACAAGACCCATTTTCCTAGCCTAAAAGGAAGGCAATGTCAAATTTCCTCTGAATAAATCTTGCCAAGAAAACTTACAATAGAGTCACCATAAGTCAGAGATGTCTTGAAGGCACATAACAACAACAAGAAGAAGAAGAAATGAAGAGAATTTACAGACTTTCTGTGCAACTCACTCTTCTCTATTCCAAGGTTTCTTACTTTCAGTAGTGTGTGTGGAGAGGGGGGAGAGATGTTATTGCTGTTGCTACACAATTTATAGTCAGAAATTCTTCCTAATCTACTGCAAATCATATAAAGACCTACCAATGCATCCAGATGTTTAGCATTTTATTTTTAGTTTTAAAAATTAATCATTTTAAATGCTCATTTTTTTACAGTTTTATTTTTATTTAGTTTAGTTTATTGTATAAAGGAAGTAAATCCAGGAAAGTGGCCAATCAGTAAGTGAGACATATGTCTGATGTGAGGTTGTTCATGTATTGTATGTTGCAGTGTAAACCATGGTCCATTTGGATTACTTTCTGTCTATTAGCACCTCACATTACAATCTAGGCAGTTTTCTTCTACGGTACACCATTTAAGTGAAGACCTGCTGTTTGGGTCTATCTAAAGTTAACACTCAGTTCCTGAAACTGCAGCTTTAATATAGTAAGCCATTGTATACAGACTTCTCTTGAGATGACTTTCCACTAGGTCTTTTATTTCTAGAGATTCTTCTGTTCAAATTGATAATACATACCTCCACTCCATTCTTCATTGTAGCCAACATTGATGCTAATTCTGCTCATTTGTGAGCATGTTGGACAATCAAAGCAGTGCTGCTGATTCATGGATTTCCCTAATGTAACTGGATTAGATGGATGTTGGGTATGACTCAAAAAGGTATTTGTGTATGCATGTGCATACACGTTTCCTTTCTATACTATAAAAAGAGAAATGATGCTGATCATATTCGACATTGGTGTCCACCATTTCAAGTATTCTTAGTGTAGAGGAGGTAAGAGGGGTCAATTCCCCCAAATGTCATCCTTTCATCAAGCTCTTTCAAACAGCGAGCTTGTTTCTAGAAGCCTGAAATGGTGCATATTGATTATACACTCTGGAGAACCTTTCACTGGTTCACTTGTGATGAATGTAAGAGATATTCTTATCCAGCTCTGCCACATTGAAGGATAGATGGTGCAGCAGTCTACTGTGACATCAGGTGTTTTCTTACTGTCAGGGATGATGTGTTGAGGAGGTGGGGGGATTTGTCTCCCACTGAATTAGTAATGTGGCAGATTATAAAGGCGTTATGTTTGAGTGTATGCCTGGGCAATGTGCCTAGCAATCCATTAGGCATTCAGGCCTTTGGCAGGAACTCATCTTACAGGAAAAATGGCCTCCACCCAGACTGTACTTTGGCACTGATAGTGCCTGCCTGTTTTTATTTACATTTTCTCCCTTCTTTTCCAATAACTACTTTGATTATTTCTTTGACTTATTTCTAAGTGAGTCATTATTTTCATACCACATTTTTGGGCACACCAAACCTATACAGTACCTAATGTAAATACGTTCTGGGAAGAATTCAAACCTTATGTCAAAGTGCAGTTCTTGTGAGAAATCTTTTTTTTTTTTAATCATTATGTTCAAAGTCTCAGCACTCAAAAAACAAAAAACCAAGACAAAGATCAGGACAGGTGACCAGTATAAGAACAAATAATATCTCAGAGCGGTTCATCCATCAGAAAAGAGAGACGATCACTGACCAAGACAAATCCCAATTAGTAAAAAGACAACAGCTAAAGCTAGGCTATCACAAGGACAGCATATATGTTCAGACACGGAGAAATGAACACATGGAAAGTGGGATCATGCCCACCAAACCCTTCCTGGCCTACATGCATGCATTCATTCATACCTGTGAATAGAATATGCAAGCATAAGCTTGAATGCATGCATGCTCTCTCTGGCCAACTAAGGATGCTGAACGTTGTACTTCTGAAAGCTGCTTCCATGGGTTTGGATGAAACAGTAGCAGGTGGAATGAAGTGCCAGCCATTAGTGGTTCCAATGTTATTGGAGTGATGACTCTGCTCTAGGTTTGAGTGATGACTCTGGAGTGATGACTCTGCTGTAGGTCAACACTTCCAAGGAGCTAGCTAAGGTGCTGAACCTCAATCCCCAAATAGATTCTGCACCTTGAGTAGCTCCTTTAAGTTTGGATAATGCCCAGAGTGGCTTCACTATGCAAATAATATGGGGGACACTTACCCGCCATGGTTCCAATAGGCATGGTTAAGGTTATGCCCTGCTCTATGCATTGATTTCTACACTAATGAAAGTATATCATTGGACTCAAACATTTGGCAAGGTATAACTTCCACCTGTGGTTTTCAAACAAGGGTCATTCCACCTGAGGAGATATAAAACATAAGAAATATATTATATATTGAGCTGGATTTGCAAAAGTGTCCCGTGGAGTGTTTGTTCAAGCTGGAGGAAGGTGGTGGAGAAGCAAACTTTGCAATTCCCTTTTCAGCTCCCTGGGCCTTCTACAAAATAGCTTTGGCAACTGGGGAGGCACTGTTAATGAGGGCTGTCTACAAGGAGCACACAATCCCTTTTTTGCAACATATCCACTGGCTGCCTGTCCATTTCTGGGCAGAATTCAAAGTGCTGGTGATGACCTATAAAGCCCTATACAGTTCATGTCCAGGTTATTTGAAGGACTGTACTCCCCTATGTAAACCTGCTCATGTTTTCATATCTTCTGGGGAGTCCCGCTCCCTGTTGCATCACCCTCACAAGTACACTTGGTGGCAACACAGGAGAAGGCCTTCTCAGTGGCTGCCCCCAGGTACTGGGACTAACTTTCCAGATAGTCTAGACTGGCACCCTCCCTTCGATCTTTCCACAAGCAAATAAAAACCTTTTTATTCTGGAATGCCTTTAAGAATTTATTTTTCAGGAGAAACATGTCTTGTATAATGTGCTGGACTCTTATTTTGTTATAGTTGTTGTTTTAGTTTGTTTTAATTAGTTTCAAATGTTATGATGGTTTAATTGCTTTTTAAATTCTGTACGCTGCTAATTTTTAACTATGTTTGTTATTAACTGTTGCAAGCACCCTTGAGTCCCAAACTGGGGAAAAGGCAGGATCTTATTATTGATGATGATGATGATGTAGTGGTATGCGGTTAGTGATACTCAATAGGCATGTATTTAAAACTTAGATTCTTAGCACTCTGAACTACACAAGTTCCACAAATGGGCTTTTGATTTTGCAGACAGTGATCTATATGCCAAATATCAATAATCAAATACCAATTGTATAAATGTGTCTTTGTGGAGATAAAGAAATTATATGGCCATTGCTTTTGTTTTCCTTTGGCTGGGATCTTGTGGTACACATAAGCATACCCACAGCACTGTTGTTCATTATGAAGAGATTGATATCTTCTATTTGAGACACTTGACTTATTCTAAGTAGGATCAGAATCATCTCCTTTGAAGGACTCAAACAGCAATTTAGCCTACCATAAAATGTATATTAAATAAGAAATACGCACTCGTTGCTACACAAAACTGTAAAGTGATAGATGGGACTCTCACCAAGATGGCCAACAATTAGCAGCACGATTTGTGTGCTGCTCCTTGCTCCTAGCTTTTCAGGATTTATTATTATCTTTAAGCACATAAAGATGTGGAAGGATTCCACAAGGGCAGAAACATGGTCTCCTGCATAACCCTCCAGCTCAGTAGTGGGCTAGGGAGCTGTCTGATAGATATGTGTGCCCTAGAAAGTACTATACTCCCCCACCCTGGAAAGTTGAAGAATCAAGAAGATTCATTAAGGTCGACTAGACAAGGATTTACAATATTATAAAAGGACTTTGGATGATCCATGCTGAACCGGGATGGAGAACCCCCCCAACTTGTTGGTAGTTTAGTACTCTCAAGTGAGTACAAACAAATTGCATCATAAATTTTCAAAGTACAGTCTCCGTTGATAAAGTACTTGAGAGTGAAACTAAGGACTTTTTCAGATGTCGATTTATGGTGCAAGAAGGCTTGTAAAACTTGTGAGGCTGCTGCGTGGCAGGGGGGCCCATTTCGTACAATGCTGTCCCCCTGCCGAAATCAACAGTTTCCGTTCTGGGAGAGATCAGAGGCAGCCGCATCATATTTGGCCATTTTTTAATCACGGGCAACTTCCATGATTAAAAAATGGCCAAATATGGCGCAGCTGCCTCTGATCTCTTGCGGCAGGGGGGCAGCGTCATACGAAAATGGGGCCCCTGCCCCGCAGCAGCCTCGCAAGTGTTACGAGCCTTCTTGCGCCATAAATCGACGTCTGAAAAAGTCCTAAGTGTCAAGAGAGAGAGATAGCATAAAACTCAAAAACTGAAGATTACACTAAGTGGCAATTTGGACTGGAAATAAGAAATATATTTGGCATCTCCAAGATGCAAACAATTAAAAGGTCTATATGGGAGCCATATTTCAGACAAGTGGAAATAAATATTGTCTCTGACAAAAGAAGCGGATTAGTCTTTTTCATAAATAAAACATTACAACCTGAATCAATTTTTGAAGGCAGACAAGGTAGATGTGTAATTGTGAAAATCAACTGGAATGGCAAGATAATACACTTAATGGGTATTTAAGGACCCCAAAATGAGAAATTAACCTTTTATGAAAATTTGTTAAGGAAGCCATTTGAACTAGACCTACAAAATCTGATTTACATGGGTAACTGGAATAGGGTTGTTTATCCTAATAAAATTAAATGTTCCGATAAAGATATTAAGAAAGATCAAGGAAGACTACTAAGATCCTTCTTTAAATATATAGAGCACTTTGGATTAGTAGATGGTTGGAGATTTTTAAAGCCGAACTCTAGAGACTATACTGTTTTTAAAGGTCATCATGAATCTTTATCTAGAATAGATATGTTCTGGATTTCTAAAAATGCAGTTAACTTAGTAAAGATCATAATTCTACTACAATGTCTCTGAAAATGGAGCAAATACAGTTTAGATGGACACGTAATGAATATTTACTTCTGAAGACAGAAATATTACAACAATGTAAACAAGAACGGAGGAAATGTCTTGATCTGAACTTAAATAAGGGTATAGAGCCCACAATAGTTTGGAATGCAAGCAAAGCTTGTATGGGAGAACAATTTATAAAATATGGTTCTAGAATGAAAACAGGAAAAGGAGCTAAAAAGGAGTCATTGATGAAGGAAATACAGAATTTGGAGGGGAAACTTAAGGAAATTTTTGACAAAGGAACTCAACCATAGGTAAGAGAATTTAGAGTAAAGAACAAGCACTGGTCATACTGTTGAAAGAGATATACTATCTGGGAAGCTAATGGGAAGTCTTTTTAATGTATGTATCTTATATGTCATGTGTTATATGTTATAGTGTATGGGTGTTTAATTATATTTAAAATATATAGTAACTAATTTTATTTTATTGCTTAAGATACATTGCTTAAGATAAATTGTTTAGGATAAAATTTATTTATTTTATGGAGGAGTGTTGTTTGTATTGATTCTGTTTTGAACAGGTATGTTTTCTTAGATAAGTTGTATCTTGTCTTGAATTGTTGCATACTGTAAATATTTATTAAGTCTTAATATTTTTTTCCAAAAAAAAAAAAAAACCCTCAACAAAAGATTAAGGTTTTGTCTACACTGGCCAAATGAAAAGGCCTCCCACCTGCTCCTACACCCAACTGTGTAGATGATTTAGGTGTCTGGCCCCAACTCTAGTCTGAACTGTCTGGACAACATCCAGGCAGTTCCAACTAGATATTGGTGCAAAACCCCTTTTAAAATGGCTTTTAAAAAAATAGCTAGGAAAACTCAATCCTGTGGAAAAACTGAAGCTTTCCTTGGCAGGAAGGGGCAGCTGTCTGCACATGTGCACTGTGCAGTATTAGTGGGTACCTCTGCTGCTGGCGCTGGTGTTACACGTTGCACTCTCTGAGGTCACAATGAGGCCCCCAGCATGTGATCAAGAGTGGGTGCCTTGTTTCCAGCTTCAGAGAGTGCAATGCATAGCTTCAGAGAGTGCAAGGCCTCCATCGATATGACTCGAAAAGCAGCTCAAAATGCCAGTAGGATAAACAAAGGCTGGGAAAGCAGCCAAGCCCCAATGATAGTTAATTAGGGAGAGCCAGATAAAGTTCAGAACAAGCAAGGTCCTGCTTCTTGGAGAAGGAACAATACAGGCAATACAGCAATACAGAGAAGAGTCCAGAATACAGTCCAAAGGTCTAGGCTTACAGAAGGCAGCGTTGTCCAGAAGTCGGTCCATGGGTCAGCAGGATCAGGCAACAGGGTGGTCAAGAAATGTCCAAGGTCAAGACACATGGCAAGGCAGCAAGGATTCAGGCACCAAAGTCAGCAGGAAGCTTGCTCCAGGGAGAGCAGTTGATCTCTGACAAAAACCCCATTGCCTCTTCCAGACTATATAAAGTAATTAAGGCTTTGCCAGGTGTTTCTTAATGAGCAAGTTCTTCTCATAAATTCTCAGAGACCTCCTTTGAGACTCCTTTTGAGTTTGCTGTTGGGTGGAGATAAGTCCCTCTCTTCTTCTTCATTCTTATCTGAGTGGGCAGGACTCTCTGCTGGAACTGATGCCAACCCACTTGGACTAGGCTCTTCCTCTGCTCGAGCCTCTAGGTTGGCAGTGTTCCCTGATGGCACAGGTGTAGCTAAACCTGTGCCAGGGTCCCTAGGGCCATTCCCTGCCATGTCCTCCTCCTCTGACTCTACAGCCTCATCAGGCTCATGGGGCATGACACAATACCACATAGCACATACATGCAGATAGCTGCCCATTTCTATCATGGAACGCAAAATAACCGGGAGAATCCAGGACAGCTCCAGGGCCAGAATATTCTGGGTAGAATGTGAAGTATTTCATCCAGCACAGAAAAGACCCTAGTTACTCCAACATTTCTCATTGTTTGAGAGAATTTGGAGCCATTTTGACCACTTTTAGCAAATTTGTTTACTAAATAAGAATACAAAATTAACATTGAGAATAACATCTTAATAATGTGTTACGTTGGTTATCATGGGTAACATTAACAAGTAATGCACTGTTTTTTACAGTAATGCTTCCAAGGCTGTATCTGGCCACCTTTTAAAATTCTCACAGTGCCCCAACTGAGCAACATCCTTGGAAATTTAAATGGTGTCTAGAACCAGTTATCGGGTGCATCTACACTGTAGAAATAATGCAGTATGATGCCACTTTAACTCCCATGGTTCCATCCTACAGAATCCTGGGATTTATAGTTTTGTGAGGCACCAGCAAACTTTAGCAGAGAAAGCTAAAGACCTTGTAAATCCCAGATAAATTCCAGGATTCCATAGGATAGAGCCACAGCACTTATAATGGTGTCAAACTGCATCATTTCTACAGTGTAGGTGGACCCATCCAGTGCCTTCTCAAACCAGTAGTGAGTGTAGTCTGTCTCTTATCATGTTTTTGTTTCTCAAAATATTTCACAATGACATCACAGATGGCAAAAGTGTTTTAAACAAAAAAAAATGCTTCTTTTTCTAACAGGGGTTCATGATACAGTCCAAGGAGTTCTCTTTTAATATGTTCAGGGGGGACAAATATCCCTTTCCTTTCCATTTCAGCAGCCATTATGCCATATCTGTTTATAATCATGTCCCACCACTGGTATAAGCCAGCAGCCTTCCAGTTAAACTCTCGTTACAGTTCCTTTGAGGGTGCTAGTTAAAAATAATGAAAGCAATCAATCTGAAAGTGTCAGCATTTTATTTCCTTTTATGAATACAGGTATAATACTACTGACCCCCACTGGTGCACAAAGAGGTCACAGATTACACTAATATGCAAATCAAACAAGTCATGACCTGCATTTTAAGACCATAGAGTTGCATTTCCAATGAAATAAAGGGTATCTGCCAACTTTGCAACTGGTTATAGAAAACTTCTGTAATGTCTTGAACCTTTAAAATACATGGAATCAAATCAATGCCCATACAAGTCTTTCTATCTGGCTACCAGCTTTTTTTTAAGGCAGAGGTGAGGAACCTCAGCCACTGTGGACAATTTAAACTCTCCTGCAGTCCCAGTCTGGATGTCTGTGGTTACCCAGAAATCCACTCCTTGCCTAAGATACCATCATTTGGTGGTTTCTCTGTTTTTGTATTGGTTTCCTCTACCCTAAAAGGTTGAAATGCCTCTGAGTCTCAGTTACTGGCAATAATAGCTTTAAACAAAATGTTTGTGTTGTTGCCACTGCTGGAATGTATTCCCCCAGAATTTATCTGAAATCAAATTTGAGAGAAGTTCACCCTCTTTACTCTAAAGTAATATGTCAATTTAGTGGCAAGCTAAATTAGACAGAGAGAGAGAGAGAGAGAGAGAGAGAGAGAGAGAGAGACATAATGTTTTTGAAGTATTCAAAACTGGATTTTCTAACAGCATGTGATAACTTGTGAATAAAACATGTAAAGGTAGTGAGATGGTATACACTCTGAACAAAGATGGCAGTGCAGCAGGAATGGTCCATCTTCTATGCTGCCTTACCACATGATATTGTCGTTCTTCCAGTGTTCTGCCATTCTGGTCCCATGGGACATAAAGGTAAAACTAACAGGTTTTTTTGGTTATCAAAAAGATATGGTTTTACCTCGGTCTTTTTCCACGAACTCCTTGTAAATTGCTGGGGAAAGGGGGAACTGCCATCAGATCTTTGAGATGCAGTCATCATCACCTTGTACAAGAAAAAAGGAGCAAAATCCGATTGCTTAAACTATCGAGGTATAACACTGCTTTCTATTGCTGGAAAAATCCTTGCAAGGATACTCCTGAACAGATTAGTTCCTGCTATTGCAGAAGAACTTCTTCCTGAAAGCCAATGTGGCTTCAGAGCCAAAAGGAGTACTACAAATATGGTATTTGCCCTTAGACAATTGCAAGAGAAATGTAGAGAGCAGAACAAGGGTCTCTATGTAACATTTGTCGACCTCACCAAAGCCTTCGACACTGTGAGTAGAAAAGGTCTGTGGCAGATCCTGGAAAGACTAGGATGTCCCCCTCAATTCCTTAAAATGATTATCTTGCTACATGAGGGCCAGCCCAGTCAAGTCAGATATGGTGATGCTCTTTCAGAGCCCTTTCTAATAGCTAATGGAGTGAAGCAAGGTTGTGTTCTTGCTCCAACTTTATTTACAATCTTCTTCAGCATGATGCTCCAAAGGGCTATGGCAGAGCTCGAAAAAGAAGACAGCATCTATATACGTTACTGTATTGATGATAGCTTGTTTAACTTAAGCCGTCTGAGGGCTCACACTAAGACTCTAAACCATCTAGTCCATGAGCTGCTCTTCACTGATGATGCTGCCCTTGTTGCTCACACAGAAGCAGCTCTGCAGCGCATAACAGGACAAACACCACCATTCCCACATTGCCATAGGCAAATCTGTGCTGAAGTCCGTTCAGCAGTTCACCTACCTGGGAAGCACTATCTCCTCAGATACCAAGACAAAGAGATCAATCACAGATTAGCAAAGGCATATAGCGCATTTGGAAGACTTTACAAAAGAGTCTGGAGTAATAAACACCTGAGGCAAAGCACAAAAATCAGTGTGTATAGAGCCATTGTACTGTCTATTCTTCTTTACGGGTCTGAAACATAGGTCACCTATCAACACCACTTACGACTCCTCGAACGCTTTCATCAGCGCTGTATATGTACAATCCGAAGTATACACTGGACTATGTGATGAATGTTGCTGTCCTGGAGCAAGCAGGGATCACCAGCATTGAGGCCATGATATTGAGAAAACAATTGCGCTGGGCAGGGCACGTTTCTAGGATGGAGGACCATCGCCTCCCAAAAATAGTACTCTACGGTGAATTCGCCATGGGTCAGCGTAAGGGGGGCACGCCAAAAAAGCGATACAAGGATTCCCTGAAACAACATCTCAGGTTTGGCCAAATTGATCACCAACAATGGTCCGCCCTGGCTTCACATCCGGAGGCATGGAGATGCACTATCCACAATGCTGCAGCCTTATTTGAGAATTCACGCTGAAAAAGTCTTGAAGAGAAACAACAATGCAGAAAGAATCACAACCTGGAAACATCACCGAAGGAGACCTTCTGCTGTGCTTTCTGCAACCGGACTTGTTTATCTCGGATTGGCCTTTTCAGTCACCAGCGCGCTTGCAGAAAGCGCGGGATGAGTCCTTCCTGAATCTTAGTTTTCAAAGAAAAGGCAGAGAGAGAGACCTCGGTCTCCCACAGGACCAGAACAAAAGAATGATGATGTCATGTTATCAGGCAGCACAGGAGATGGAACCTTCCTGCTGCACTGCTGCTTTATTTCAGGGTGTGGTCAGATACTTCAACATTGTTTAGATGCGTTTTGGAATAAACTGTGGTAATCAGCTTTAAGACTTGATATAAATTCTAGTCATTCATATTATAGTAATAGGCCCGTAGAATTAGAGTTGGAGGTGGTCTAATCAACTTGTTTGTGCAGAATCTAATTCCACAATGCCAGACACATTGTCTTCCATTTTCTGTTTAAATACTTCCAGTAATAAAAATGACCTATCACCACTGGAGGCAGCTGACTCCATGATGAAATAGGTCTTACTGCCTGAAAAGGTTCTCCACTGTTTACCTGAAATATATATATGGAATATGGAATATGTATATATTCCATCCATCCCCCCTAGTCTTGCAGATGTACGGTAGGATCCCGTATCCACTGGGGATTGGTTTGGGGGGGGGGCATGGATACCAAAAACTGTGGATAATAGTGAACACCACTGAAAATAATGGGATTTCCGGTTTAAAATACCATCGAGTTGCCTTGGAGGACCTAGAAAATGGCTAGAGAGGACACATTTTCTAGGAAGACTCTATGGTAGGTGTGCTGTTTTGTGTACTGTAGATAATTGAATCAGTGGTTAATGAATTGGTGGATACGGGGGTCCTACTGTACTATGAGAATCTAGGAAAAGACAGTTGTGAGATGAAGAGCCTTACTAAACTCCAAGGAAAAGCAGAAAAGCAGCAGGAACATCCCATCTTTCCTGCTTTAGCACAGTCCCCCACAGGACCTGAATGAAAGGACACCATAAGGATGCCAACATCATGAAAGAAGGCAACAGGAAAACCAGAACGTTCCTGCTGCTTTGCCGCTTTCCCTCGGAGTGCAGTAAGGCTCGAAGAAAACTGTCTCAGTTGTTGTGCAACCCAAAAGACAGAGGTGCTTACTGGCACAATGAAATGAAGATGAAGCCGTTGATTTTGCCTTTTGGCTTCAAAAACATGGAGAGATGTTCACGTTTATGAAAATAATAATAATAATAATAATAATATTTATTTATACCCCTCCCCTCTGTCAAAACAATCGGGGCGGCTTACAAAAATTAAAATACAATAGAGATAAAATCCCCAAACACCCCCCACCCCCACCCTCCCCCATAAAAAATTATTAAACAATTATAAATTAAAACCAACTGATCTAAAATCACATTTAAAAACAATAAATACAATAAAATACAATAAATGGCCAGTGGACTAAAAAGAGGCCAGGATCCCCTGAGACCGGGATCTAATTAGGAAAGGCCTGTCAAAAGAGATCCATCTTCAGTGCTTTTTTAAAGCTATTCAGGCTTGTTATCTGACGGATCTCATTCAGCAGGTCATTCCACAATTTGGGGGCGATTACCGAAAAGGCCCTATGGGAGGTCGCAGACAGTCTAGATTTTTGTGGCTGAAGCAAATTCCTCCCAGAGGACCGGAGTGCGCGGGGAGGATTGTATGGGAGGAGGAGGTTCCGGGGATAAGTTGGACCCAAGCCATTTAGGGCTTTAAAGGTAATAACCAACACCTTATATTGGGCTCGGAAACTGATAGGCAGCCAGTGGAGAGATTTTAATACTGGAGTTATATGGTCTCTCCAAGATGTTCCCGAGACCACTCTGGCTGCCATATTTTGTACCAACTGAAGTTTCCGGACCAAGCATGAGGGCAGCCCCATGTAGAGCGCATTGCAGAAATCTAGACGCGAGGTTACCAGCGTGTGCACCACAGTCTCGAGATCCCTTGCTTCCAGTAAATGGCGCAGCTGGCGTATCAGCCGGAGCTGATAACAGGCACTCCTGGCCATCGCATTCACCTGACTGGTCATCTGAAGCGATGAATCAAGGAGCATCCCCAGACTGCAAACACAGTCCTTAACGGAGAGCGTGACCCCATCCAGGACTGGAGGTTGCAACCCAACTCCTGGTTTTGGAGCCGCTACCGTGAGCACCTCTGTTTTATCTGGATTTAATCTCAATCTGTTTTTCCTCATCCAGCTCATTACTGCTTTAAGACAATCATTAAGAGGAGAGACGCCATTGGAATTCGAGGCCGACGATCGGGACAAGGAGAAATAGATCTGGGTGTCATCAGCATACTGATAACACCCAGCCCCATAACTCCGAATAATCTCACCCAGCGGCTTCATATAGATGTTAAACAGCATCGGGGACAGGATGGCGCCCTGCGGAACACCACAAGTAAGCTCCTTTCTGCTGGAGCAGCTGTCCCCGAGCAACACCCTCTGGGACCTGCCCGAGAGGAAGGACCGGAACCAATGGAGTGCAGTGCCTCCGATTCCTAACCCACTCAAGCAATCCAAGAGGATGCTATGATCTATCGTATCGAAAGCCGCTGAGATGTCTAAAAGCACCAACAGGGTCACACTACCCCTGTCAATGCTTAGACGCAGGTCGTTGGTTAAGGCAACCATGACAGTCTCAACTCGAAATCCCATCCTAAAGCCAGTTTGAAATGGGTCTAGATAATTGGTTTCATCCAAGACAGCTTGGAGTTGAAGAGCAAACGCCCTCTCGATCACCTTGCTCAAAAATGGTAATAAAGAGACTGGCCTATAATTTTTCATATACAGGGGGATCCAGGGAAGGTTTTTTCAGAATAGCCTTAACAGCCGCCTCCTTTAGACATGATGGAATATGTCCTTCCTGAAGGACGCATTGATGATGCTCACAAGGAACTTTTGCAATGCATCCCCTCCCTGGACGGCCAGCCAAGATGGGCAAGGGTCGAGGGGGCAGGTTGTCTTCCTCACACTACCAAGGAGCTTGTCCACGTCCTCAGTACTCACGGATTGAAATTGATCCAGTAAACTTACATCAACGGAGTTGCTGGACACCTTGTCAATTGTTTCTGTCAAATTACTGGCATCTAAGTCGGCTCTTATCCGAGAGATTTTGTCTGCAAAGAAATTGTTAAATGCGTCACAGCAGGCAGTCGTTGTGTTAAGCAACAGGTTCTGCGCAGGAATAACCTGCGTCATCTCCCTTACCACCCTAAACAGCTCTGCTGGGCGGGACTCTGCAGACACAATACGTGCAGAGGAGAAGGATCTCTGCGTTGCACGTATTGCCTCTCGATAGGACCAAAGAAAGTTCCTATGACGAGTCCTGTCGGATAAGAGTCGAGTTTTCCGCCAGTTGCGCTCTAGTCGTTGTCCAACCCGCTTCATTTTCCTAAGCTCTGCTTTATACCATGGCTTACGGTTTGAAGCAGGTTGGAAAGGACGCTTGGGAGTGATCATGTCGATAGCCTTGGTCAGGTCGTTGTTCCAGGTATTAACCAAAGCTTCGACAGGTTCACCGGCGTTACCAACCATTAAACCCTCCAAGGCTTTCTGGAATCCTCTTGGTTCCAATAGTCTTTGAGGGTGGACCATTCTAATGGGTCCACCACCCCCGGTGGGGCGGGAAGAGACTCTTAGTTCAGTCTTGACCAGGAAATGATCCGTCCATGACAATGCGGTAGTTTTTATAACCTCCGCCCATGGATATTCCTGTTCCGTACTGAAGACCGCATCGAGGGTATGACCCGCACAATGTGTGGGCCCAATGACCATTTGGGATAGGACCATGTTTGTCATGGTTTCCATGAACTCCCGAGCCGCACCAGTCAAATTTGTCAAGCTGGTCTCGAGTGGAATGTTGAAGTCGCCCAAAACTAAAAGTCTGGGCGACTCCAACAGCAACTCTGAGACCAGCTGTGTCAGCTCGGTTAGGGATTCTGCTAGACAACGGGGTGGTTGGTATACTAGCAGAATCCCCAAATTATCCCTGGTCCTCAGACTAAGGTACATACACTTAAAGTGGACTGTGTTTCGGACAGGTATCCTGGTCAAGGTCAGGTTATCCTTATAAACCAGAGCCACTCCGCCCCCCCACCCACTTCCCCTCACCTGCTCACTGACAGAATACCCGGCAGGGAGGGCCTGCGCCCACGTGACAATGCTATCCTCTCCCAGCCAGGTTTCTGTGAAGCACGCCAGGTTGGCATCCTCATCCAGGAGAAGATCGTAAATAATATGAGTTTTATTCTTAACCGACCTGGCATTGCAGA
This sequence comes from Gambelia wislizenii, assembly GCA_030847615.1. NCBI lineage: Eukaryota > Metazoa > Chordata > Lepidosauria > Squamata > Crotaphytidae > Gambelia > Gambelia wislizenii. The sequence continues at coordinate 205,975,052 of JAUMIR010000001.1, forward strand.
GGAGCAGAGTAAGGTTCTGTGGAATGGTTGGTACACTCTCCAATCCATTCCGGGAAACAGAGTGAACTGAAGGTGGGATAGCTAACAAACAGCGATCCCACCTTCTTTTGTAACATCTGTTCACTCTGTTGTGACCATACCTCCCTTCCCCCAGTACAACTCCAATTTCCGCCCCCATTCCATTCCCGGCCTCAGCTGACTCCAATTGCTGGCTTAGAGTCCTTCTGGCTGCTGGCTGGTGTTCCTGAGGTGTGTGGGAGTGGCTTAAAACGCCAGCCACTCCTGGCCACGCCCCCTCCCGCTGCTGCTCTGCTTCCAGAAGTCCTCAGGACCCTTCACAGCCCTCTAGCCCGGTGGAATGGGGAGAAGAGGCTAGGAGTCCTTCTGGCTGCTGACTCCTTCAGGCTAGGAGTCCTTCTGGCTGCTGGTTGGTGTTCCTGAGGGGGTGGGAGTGGCTTAAAACACCAACCACTCCTGGCCACGCCCCCTCCAGCTGCTGCTCTGCTTCCAGAAGTCCTCAGGGCCCTTCACAGTCTTCTAGCCCGGTGGAGTGGGGAGAAGAGGCTGCTTCAGGCTAGGAGTCCCTCTGGCTGCTGGTTGGTGTTCCTGAGGGGGTGGGAGTGGCTTAAAATGCCAACCACTCCTGGCCACGCCCCCTCCCGCTGCTGCTCTGCTTCCAGAAGTCCTCAGGGCCCTTCACAGCCCTCTAGCCCAGAAAAGGAATTGAATGATTCCTTTTATTAAGGCTGCAGGACTGAATCATATACTGGTTAGAGTAATCAATTGCAAAGCTTTTGATCAACAAAATGATACCCTCTATTAATGAGAACTGATTTTCTTAAAAAATATAAATAGCATTTTCATACAGATACAGATGAGAAGTGCTATCTGAGATAACACATTCACCAGTCATTTTCAAATGCTAAAGGCTCCTCTAAGATGACATCTGCCCTGATACTTCATACATTATCTAGATAGAAAAACTCTCCCACCCCACCCCTTTGGGACTATTGCTCCTATTCCTTTGCAGCTTAGTAAAGCTTATCCAGAAAGAGAGGAGGGATTCCTGGAAGTATCGAGATTTTCAATGCTTTTTGTTTTGATTTTACCTGCATATTCATGGTTTTATATACAAGTGCTTTCTTGAAATATCCTGGGTTTCCCTCCATCCCCCTCCCCTTCCCACTGACCATGTACCACCTGGTGTGGCATCACTAAGTTGTTGTCACCTGGTGCAGTTCGGCCTCTTAGCACACACACCCCAGTGCCACCAGTGACCACATCTAGATTCAGGCAATATTTCAGAAACTGGCTTTCATCTATTTCCACTGAGCCCTTTTTAATTATTATTCAGGAGTTATAATCAAAGTGCTAAAATGCTTTAGCAATGTTATGCTAGTTAACCATTAGGACCATTTTCTTTTATTGCTAGCATTCCCCTTTCCCTCACTTGATCTCTGTTGAATCTGGGTCCTGGATTAAAAAAAAATCGCTATCTTGGTGGTAGCCATCTTAGCTAGTTCCAGTAGAACACAGTCATCGAGAAGTATATTTCATTTTGAGAAATAGTGGGTTAATTTAAACTAACCTGGGGACTGGGAATGAAAAGCCTTTGCTAATGTCGGGAGTTTCTTGGGAATACTTTGGGATGGGGAAAATATCATGTTGATCTCCAAAATAAAATCAGTTTATACAGAAACAAAACCTGGGATTTTCAGAGGCTGTAAATGAACTAAACTACATATGATTGATCATCTGGTTTCTTTATAAAGGCAAGAGGTCAAAAATTTACACAGATTCTAATTGTTCACATACTACATGAGGAATGGGTTTTGAATTTTGATTGAGAACTGCCAGAAAAGGGAAAATAACCAACAAAGTGACATAGTTGAAAAGTGTATAAGGAATATCTTTGCAAGCAAACTGGCCTCTGTTTCAGTGTTATACATATAGTCAATATGTGAAAGTGCCTAATATTGATCTTCCATATATGAAAGTGCCCAATATTGATCTTAGAAGGTGGGGGTTAATCGCTAATTATAATTAACTCAAGTGGAATGAAAATACGACATGCCAGAAGCAGTTCCTTTGAAAGCAAACATTGTGTAGGTGACTCACCTCATTTTTACAGAGCAAAAATATCTTGATGACTATCCCATTGTCATGTTCTTTCATATATATATTTTTAGACACCATGAACATCTAGAGCCAGTTGTGTGACATAAAATAGTATCTTCAGGTTGAAGTCCTATACATACTGAGTTGTTTCATTGTACTCAATGGAATTTTCTTCTAAGTAGATATGCACAGGACTAGTTAATAACAGTGGTTCCTACTGTATATATGTCTACTCAGAAGCAAGTTGTACTGGCTTATGCTTTGGCCATTGGGCTTACTTCCAGGAAAGCATGCATAGCCTATAGCTAAAGGCACATGGGGAAATGTATATTTTAATGCTCCTAAGGCAAAAGAAGATTAAAATTAAATAGGGTCTAAATATTATAAATATCAATGAAAAAGATGTTGAAGGATCACATTCCTAGATCTCATATACCTACTGTCAATCCTTACATTTCCTGAACAAATCAAATTTGGAAAGAAATTTCAGATGCTGAGTATCTCTTTCTGCATCTATAGACCTACACCAGTTACCATTTGTTCAAATGTTGAAGCAAATGTTATTTATCTGGCTATCATCAAGTAGATGGTGTTTGTAAATCCTGTTATGTTATGATCACTAGCATTTGTAGGCTCTTATAGCTTTATGCCCATTAATGATATCAAAAGAAGTGATGAGAAACTATCCCAGCAAAAATATCTCCACTTCATGTTTTCTGATACATTCCCACAGAAATGTAACACAAAGAATATATGTAAGTATTTAGTAAATAATGTTTACCTACTATACCAGTGATGGCGAACCTATGACACGCGTGATTGGGGCTTTGAAGCCCTTCCCACCCTCCCTAAAGTGGCGATCGAGGATTGCCACTTTGGGGAGGGTGTGTGGGGGGAGGAAAGTGGCAACTGAGGCTTTAGAAGCCCTGATCACCACTTTAGGGAGGGAGGAGGGGGGAGGAAAGTGGCGACCGGGGCTTCGAAGTCCCGATCGCCACTTTAGCCAGGCGGGGGGGGGGGGTTGGTTTATTAAATACAATTATATATAACATTTATACATTTATGTTATTTAAACAATAAATAATGTTTTTTTTTCCTCAAAGTGACACACCACCTGAGTTATGCTCAGTTTTTTGGTGAAGTGTGACACACCAAGCTCAAAAGGTTGCCCATCACTGTACTACACTGAACTGTTAGCAAAGAAGAAAGCCTTTAGGATAGATGAGGAGTCAGTGAATAATAACACTTGTTGATTGTGTTATATATAAATTAACAAAAAAGTTGCTCATCATATAGAATAAATCAACTTCTCAATACCCAAGAGACAGGAATACCATGAAGAAAGAGGGCTTTCCACGCTGATAATGATATTAGACAGAATTTCCATGGGTTCCAAGAGTTTCCATAGATAGCTGAAGTTTCCATAAATTCTTATGGGACAACTGAAGTCAAATTATTCTGACTATTGGAAACAACCAAAGACTACTGTGAGAAAAATTCAGAGATTTCACAAACATTTATATTTCATGTTTTGTAAGAACAGGTATTAGTCATTTAGAAGACTATTTTCATAATGTTTTAAATTTAAACAGCTAACATTGGGATTTTTAGAGAGTTAATTTATGAGAAAAGAATATGTAAAGTGGAAAAAATGTTGGAGGGAAGAAAGATGCCTCATTGGAGGCAAGAAGATCCATGCATCTGAGCAGGTAGGCCAAGTCTATGGAAGCTTATGCTACAGCTTCTTTCTCTCAGTTAGTTTCAAAGGTGCTACAGGATTCCCCTGCTTACTGATATTCCAGACTAACATGGCTAAGTCTTTGAAGGCAATGAAATGTAAGGGGTAGAAATGTGTAGCTCTGCCAAAGAAGACCTTGAACAAGTTGTGGGGTTTGTGGAAGGGACAGAGAATATGAAAGGAATGCTGGACTAAAAGGCTACATAGGGTATGCCACATGCTGGAGGTCTCCTGTTCCTGAGTTTTAAAGTCAACTTCCTTCACAGTTAAGGAATGCATCAATTTGGGCTGAACAATAGACAGATATACCATTTTAATGATCCATTCTTATTTCTAGAGATCAAATACTCAGGACATTATCAAACAAGGCAAATAAGGCGTCATAAGGGCGCCTAATGATCGCGAAAGGGCACACATACCACACAACATCACCCTTTTGTCATCATGTCCTGCTCAAAAAAAGTTCTTTTTCATTGACAGCTCAAGCCATCAATTGATCCCTGTGGCACTTTTGTGGCAGCATTGCCGGCATTTGAAACTGCGCCATTGTACTCATGTGAATTCAGCGTCAATGGCCAGTCCAACAAGAACACTTCCAGGTGAGATCACAACATCCAGGTAGGTGGCACACTTTTGCTGTCCCTCCCAGTTTACCTGAGACTTTTTTAGTGTCCTTAGGTGCTTTTTGTAACTTTTACTGTCTTGTTTTTGTTTTTGAATTTCCTGCGCTATGTATTCTCACAAGAATATGCAGGATTTCAAATGAGGACATGAACAGAACTCCGTTCATTCCTTGTTCATTGCCAGGAAGCCTTTTACCAGGATTAGAGGTAAGTGTGGCATTGGGAGTTCTTTTGCTGGCATAAAAATGGCCAAGTTATGCTGGCAAAAGAACAGGGTTTAGGGGGTGGTCTGATAAAGTCCTCAGTGACTTCTTTGGATATATAGATCAGAAGAAACAGAACAGAGGTAGTCTTGTGCTCCAGACCCTAAGCCCTAGAGTAAACCTGTTGAATCAACAGGAACTTGATAATTCAACACTTATGTAAGTTCTATTAGTTCAGTCATTGGATTTACACCCTAGAAAATGACTGCATTAGTACAGAACTTGTTAGACTAGGGACACAATAGTATAAGATAATACTAATAGTATAAGATCTTTACTAATGTGTGTGCATGTGCCTTCAAGTTGACTTTTAACCTTTGGCAACCACATGAATTTCACAGGGTTTCCTTAGGCAAGGAATACTAAGAGGTTGTTTTGTTAGTTCCTTCCTCTGAAATATAGCCTACGGCTATATTCAGTGGCAGTCTCCCATCCAAGTACTAACTAGGGCAGACCCTCCTTAGCTTCCAAGATTAGATGGAATTTGGTGCTTTATACTGCTTAATAATTTCAATATTGTCTTTCCTCTGACCACAATGAATATTATTATATTGACAGAGATATGTCAGACTACCTATCCTGGAATATTTCTTTGCTGTTGTACTTATAAACATCATCTCCTAAGGATGGTAACCTTGCAAAGAACAGTTGCTTCTTTGTAACAGGCTAAGTTGTCATCTGTGATCTCACATATATTTTGTTCACCCGTGCATATGATTTGGAACATTCTAGAGCTGAGACAGTACATTTTGGCAGAAGCTCTGATCCCTCAGCACCTGGCTCAAGTCAGTCTCTTGTAATTTACCTCAGCTTACGGTCCACCATTATGCCATTTTAGTACAACCCTGGAAAATCTAAGAGGGATGGGGGTGGTTACTATGAGAGGGATGACCATTCAGAGAACAGTTACAGGTAAGCAAACTGTTCTTTTTCATGATATCTTACACTCATATATATAGAAGACTGAAAATCTCAGCTGAAGAGACAGACAGGTGAATGTCATATGAGAATGGAGAACAACCAAAAGAGATAGTACATCATGGTGCAATCTGATCTCAAGTCTATAGTGGAAGATAGAAGTGGCTGGATGAATTCAGGTATGCCTTGCATGTTTCTGGAACTGACATACCACTAAGTTAAACTGCTGATATAACTATGGCTCTTGTAGACTGGATCTTGACTTTCTCAGGAGGTGGGTGCTTTACAAGACAGTAGCACAAGTCTATAGTAGCATCCACCCATTTTGCCAGATACTACAGAGGAACTACAAATACCCTCTTGGGATCACTGTAATAGAGAAACAAATGTGGTGGCTTTTGGCCCATCAATGGAGAATGCAAGAACTCTGCACATATTGAGAAAGTGCAACATAGCACCAAACTCTGAAGTTTTCTGAAGGACAGTGTATAAATGAATGTCCTGTGATGGGTAGAATGAGGATACAACTTTAAGCAGAAAGAAAATGTCTGAACTAAGACAACCTTATCTTTGTAGATGATCAGAAAAGGGGGAGTCAGAGCATAAAGCATACAATTCATGCCCCCAGAAATTGTCTGGAACAGACCTCCCATTGACGCTGACATTGCGCCAACATAACGGGGCACCTTTTCACTCGCCCGACATTCCGTGACAGGAATGGAATGGGCAATCTATTTGTGGCTTAGCCTGTAAATTAAAAGGATCACTGGGGGAACAGAATCAGCACAGGAGTATGACAACCTGTGAACAACGTCATGTGAAAGGGAAGCCCTTTCATGATCTCCTAAATATGGATTTCATGCCATATTTAGGGTGTCTGATAATCTCCTCAGTTCCCTTTGTCTTACCTGGGGGAAATCTATCCAGGCTTTCTTCTAACCAGAGTATCCCTTCAGGATATGAAATAGGATATAAATATAAGTCCCCTGACAATAGTAAAGTGTGCCATGGTAGATGAACCCAGTCACTCTCTTTCACAGTGCACCCCTGAATTAAAACCTCCTGTGCCATTCTCAGACACCTGTCTGAGTATCTTCACTGCACAAAAACTCTACCCTTCAGGACTGATAACTATCGCCCTATATTCCTGAAGCTCTCCCGCTATCCAATTTTTCTGTATTATTCTGCTATAGTGTTGTATGGTTCTTAGGAATGTGTGTTACGTGTGTGAGTTCACTTTGTGTTATTTCCATTAAAAATACTTTATTTCACCTTAAACTGGAGTGCTCTCTACAGTTAGTATAGGTGAAAAGATCCCCAAGTTACCTCCCTCTTTCAGGCTTCCATTTGAGCTAATAATTCCCCCAGATAGATTTTGGCATCATGGGTGGGTCTCTAAAGCACCCACACACACACACACACACCTCCTAGGGTAACAGTGATGTTGCCAAATAATTGATGGCTACTGAGGCTGATAGCTGAGATTTCATTTCAGACAGAAAGTTAGAGTGTGCAGACAAGCTGCTCTATTTTTGCAGATTGAGGGGCTAAGGCAAGGCATTGTTTACAACCCCTCCCCATTGTGCCTTTCCCCTAAACAGAGCAAGCACTCAAGATGTCCACTAGCTGGGGAGATTATGCAACATAGGGGACACATTTTTGAAAAGATACTTTGGGCCAATACACACCCAAAATGGGATACACCAATTGATACAACCACGAACTTATTAAGAAAAAAGTGTGGGGAAGGTGCTAGTTTACAAAAAAAGGGGGGGAAAGAAAAATGGAGTAACTATTAACATGACAAACAAGACAATAAGTCTTAGAAAAATTCAGAGGACTGTAATAAAGAGAAAGTTCCAAAACACTGGTAACTCAGTAGTAAACAAAGGAAGAAATGAGATAAATTTTAGGGAACAGTCACTGACATGGGCAGTGAAACAGCAGAACTCCCACCAAAATATGCTGGATCCATTCTGGGGGGTTCAGAGCATGGACTGTGCATGGGCAAGAGGAGGAACAAGAAATAGATCCAGAAACTGACTCAGAAGAGACCTAAGGAGCAGTGGGAGGCTCATCCTTAAAGGAAGAAAGAACAACTAATAAAGAAGACATCAAGGAACAGAAACAGAAATTGGAAAGGAGACTCTATTGATTCTTAAATTTAAAAAGAGTAGTTAATAAACAAATAAAAGGAAACTGGATTTGAAATTTTTCTCATGGAATGTTAAATGGGTGACTATCACACAGAAATGTAAAAAAAGTGTATCATTATTTGAGCAAACTAAGAAAAGATCTTATATGTTTGCAGGAAACCCATATTTAAAAAACACATGCAAAATATTTAAAATATCCAAAATTAGGAAAATAATTTATTTTGGCTTCCAATGAAAAGAAAGGAGGGGTAGTTATATATTCAAAAGAATATTTGCTACCAGAAAAAAAGAATCAAGCTTTTCAAGAGAATAGTGCTTAGAAGGCTACATACAGAGGTACAATATCAAAGAATATTCCAGAACAGGCAGTTTCACAACTTCAGCATCATAGAAGCTAGGAACATTATGATTAACACTTGATCATTCAAGGGTTATGTGTTGTTGTTGTTGTTGTTGTTTAATGCTGGTAAAAGACTCAGCCTTTCTTCAAGTCTCAACAAGAAATTTTCACAAATGCAGCTATTTAGTGCATTGCTCACAATAACAAATATTTTACCAAGGAAAAATAATAGTAGTTTGGTACGCTGCAAGTTTGGCATGCTGTGCCCTGACAGAGATTTTTTAAAAAAAATTGTCTGAAGATATTTAGATTCTAAAGAGTTACAAAATATCATTATTTCTATGCTGCAGAAAGCATGACACCCGCCACCCTCCTACCATATCCAATGAAAAAAGCATTTGTTTTGTAGACTATTATTTTATGTAAATACATACATATATATATATATATATATACACACACACACATATATAAAATGTGTGTGTGTGTGTGTGTGTGTTTCTCATTCATTACTTTCTCTAAGCAAAATTACAGTGTTTTACAAAATCAAAAATAAAACACAATTAAAACAATAAAAATACTGCTATTAACAATAAAATCCATATCCAGCATACAAGGACAAAGCAATTGCCAGCACAATAAAAGCCGATAATGTCAATGAGCTAAAACAAAAACTGAAAAATGTAGGCATCATCAACAGACACAGATAATAAAATAATATTAATACAGTGATTAAAATGAAGTTAACTTCATGAGAATAAAAAATGTCTTAGCCAAAAAGTCATGAAGAAGGGTGCAAGTTGAGTCTCTCACAGGATAGACACCATCCCACAAATATTGGGCCTTTACTGAAAAGCCTTCTCCCTCATGACAACCTTCTAAATTTGAAACTGAAATGAGACACAGAGAAGTGTCACTAACAGATGACCATAAAGCAAGAGCAGGTACGAAATGGAAAGACGTGTTTCTTTCAATATTGAGATCCAGAATTCTGTAGGAAGTGGTATAGGGCCTGGAAATGAATCAGAGGCCCACACAAATGAAAAAGGAGCAATGCATGCTCATAGCACCTAATCTCATTTTACAATCCTGCTGCCATATTCTACACCAGATGTAGTTTCTGGGGGCTTGTCTATACTGGCCAGAATATGCTGCCATCCAGCCAGAGTATTCTGGCCCCGGAGCTTGCCGAGATCCCCATGTTACTGTGACAAAATGGGCAGATGTCTGTACACACACTCTGGCCATAGCACTGCCCAGCACTGTCAACACATCACACTCTCTGAAGCCAGGAAGGAGGCCCTCAGCATGTGATCAAGGCTGAGAGCTTCCTTCCTAGCTGCAGAGTGACACCAGAAATAGAGGTGTCTGGTGATACAGCCCGGTGTGCAGGTATAGACTCCTGCATTCCCATGCCAGACCCATCCAGGTTTATTCCACATGACGTGGGTTTTCCCAGAGGTTATATTGAAACATTTTTAAAGGGTTTACCCTGACTCCCCCCTGGCTTCATCTCAGACTTTGTCAGGACTGTCTGGAGGCAAATGGAGGCTGCAGGGTTCCAATATGGGTGTAAGCCAGGATAAATTGCCCATCTAGACAAGGCCTGAGTCTTCAAAGGCTGCCTCCATATTACAGTAATCCAGATGGGAGATCACCAGTTTACTAAGGTCAAGTTGCTTACATCCAGATAGGGTCATAATTTAGATACCAGCCAAAATTGATAAAAGGCATTCCTATCTAACAAGGCCACTTGGGCTGTAATAATTGAGGTCAAGTCTGCCCAAGCCACAATCCTGCTACTGCAGAGGGAGTGCAACTCCCTCCAGAACACATTGAAAACCTCTCAGGACTTTATCAGACAAACCTCCATAAACATTTCTTTCCCACCATCTTTTGCGGCATTTTTCTGCCAGCAAAAGAACCCTTTTTATCAGACATACCTGTAATTGCGAGAAAAGGCAGCCCTAGCATTAACGGGGCATGTACAGAGCTCTGTTTACTCCCATGTTCATGATCTCAGTGATTCTCGCAAGAAGACATGAGTGCGGTGAATTTAAAAATACACCAAAATAAAGACACAAAATGTACACACAAGCACAGAAACACACTTTAAAACTTAACAGTAAACTGGGGAGGTTCATAAAAAGAGTATCCCCTACATGGCTTTCATGTTCTCACCCAGAAGTGATCTAGCGGGACTGCCCATTGATGATGTAATCACAATAGTATGCATGTACCATCAAAAAAGCACCACAGAGAGCTATTGATGGCTTGGCCCACCAATAAAAAAGAACACCTTATTTTCAAGACATTATTGTGAAAGAAAAACATTGTCTGGTATGCACATCCTTTCACATTCATTAGGCATTGTTATGACACCATATTTGCTGTGTCTGATAAAGTCCTCAAGCAAACAGAGCAACCAGTCATTAACAAAACCTTTTGGATTGACCCTTTGTATGCTTGACTTCTAATCCACAGCCCGGCACCAGTATCAACACATACTGTTTCAAGTGACTGAAATGAAAAAGAGGAAGAGAGCTGTGTGTTACTTTGCTTTGTTATGATTTATGACTCGCTAATGCTAGATTTTCCAGAATGTAGCTTTTCAACAAGGAAAACAACTCAGTCTTCCATAATTGTCTTTCCAGATGTGATTTTAATTTTTGTCTCAGTATACTGGTTATGTATTTGCCTGCCATGTGTAATAATGTGCCTGATTCACTCTTTCACTATAAAACCATTTGGGTAAATATCCTATTTCTGAGAGCAGGCAACCCCAGAGGCTGCAAATAAAATAAAATAGCAGAAGGCATGAACAGAATTTTTCAGACACTTTAAATCCCTTGTAGGTTCCTGCAGACAAACGGTTAAGGACATATTCTAAAAAGGCAAAATATTGCAAAAGGTTGCAAACACCAAAATGTAAGCTGCAGTCTCCCTCCCCCCAATACACACCTCCACCTTGATTTGGATGGGATAAGAATGCCTGTGAGCAAAACACATTAATTCTCTCGCCTTCTCCCACTTCCCTCCTGGGTGGAGTAAAATGGTAGTTTGATATCCCTGCAAGCATAGAAAGCTAAGGGGTTGTCTATATGATGAAAATACTCCTCATAGAAGTGGAGGAGAATACAATTTGTCTAAATAAGATTTCACATTAATCCACCATATTCAGAAGGGGGGGCAAAATCACCAAATACTCTGTGGAAAAAGCCTTTGTGGCTTTACCCCCCCCCCTTTTTTTTTTAACTAAGATGGAAATGTGCATTCCCACTCATTGAGGCATTGTCTATACGGTAAAAAAAAATACGTATGGCCATCATCTGTACACACAGCTGTTCAGATGCATACATGTCATTCCAAAGGGGGGACTAGCAAATCCCATGTAAACTCTGTGGATTTGGTGTTCGGGAGAATTAACGAATCTTGAGCCAAAATCTGTACAGCCGTTCAAATGCTTCTTCGTCTGTACCCCCCCCCCCGCTCGCACACATACGAACAGGCAGTGCAATCTGATTGGGTGGCTGATCACAGGGGGCGGGGCTAGCAATGAGGGGAATTGGGAGCGGCTGCCATGTTGGATTCCTGGCTAAGTGAGAGTCTGGTAAGTCCATGAATTTTACATTTATTCCTTTTTATTTTGTTTTTAAATATTGAAAACCGACTGTCCGCATAACAGACACCTTTTTAATTTTTTTTTTTTAAAGCAGCGGGAGATTTAAAACTGCCACTTGGATCGCTTGCTCCAGCCAGCTGGGCAAGGGGGGGGTCATACAGAGTTGGGGAGGTAAAAAATCTTGTAGGTGGATCATATGCATACAAACTGCTGCCTTTTTGGATTTTTTACCCTCCAAACAGATTTTTTTTTAAATCATGTAGTTGGGGCCTGGGACAACCTATTTGCTTTGCTGCACTTTCCCAATATGAGCAGAAGTGGAAAACTGATTGGTCAGATGTGTGCAGGGGGCAGAGCTTGCCGGCAAGGCAGCACCTAAAACCACCATGTTGGATTTTCACTGTAGCAATCGTGCACTGAGGAAACAAAACAGCCTTTTTTCCTTGTTTATTTAAATGGAAGGTCACACTTCCACACCTTGGGTTTGTTTTTAAAAAAAAATGGTGAGAATAAAAACACAATTCACTCACACCCACCATCTTGATTCTCAGGCATGGCTATTTCAACATCAAATGCAGATAGCTTCACACACTTATGATCTCGGGGGGGGTGCTATGGAGACAAATAAAAGCTTCTGCGAATAGGCATTACTGTGCACCATTCCACATTTTATTGCCTCATATATACAAGCACCAGGCTGAACTTAACTTTAATTCCCGCCTATCATCACCCTCACCTCCACCATTCCCTAAGATACAGGCAATCCATATACAGTTATTCTTTCACATTCGCTGGGGTTTGGTTCCAGGACCCCCCATTAATACCAAAATTCATGGATACTCAAGTCCCATTATATGCAATGGCATAGCAAAATGGTGTCCCTTACATAAGACTAAGGTTTGCTTTTTGGATTATTATTTTTTAAATAATATTTTCAAGCTGTGAATACTTAAATCCGTGGATACCAAATCTGTGGATACAGAGGGACAACTGTATGTGCATATATCCAATACAACTATGATTATTGTAAAAATTATGCTCTTTTTTTACAGCCAAAACTTCTCTATTATTCATTAACATTCATGATTCCACCACACATGTCTTTTTTCCCAACTTTTATTTACAATAGATCCCTGAGAGCTAAGAAGAAGAAGAAGAAGAAGATCATAAAATAAATTAAATTAAATTATCACTGCCAGATGCTTAAAATGTTATTTTTTGTCTCTTTGTTTCAGATTAATATGAAAGGGGGAAATCAAGAAGTTGAAGCACATTGTACTAAAACAAATATTTATTATTTTGACAAATCATGCAAGAAAACCTACTTAGAACAACAAGTGACATTTAAATAGAGCCTTTCATCCAGTGATCCCAGGACATTTGACAAACTTTACATACTGATTCTATTTGTCCCCAAGCTTTCCTGGAGAATTTAACTTGACTGCTGAGGGAGCTCTGCATATACTAGAATGGAATCCAAATTAAAATGTAGACAGCTGAGTTCACTTACAGATGTGAAGATGCTACATATGTTCCAGCTGCCCCTATATATGATAAGGGGTCCTGATTTTCTGGTACTTGTGTTTGAGATTTAAAAAAAAAACCTGCTGGGGGTCCCACTCGTGTGTGTGTGTGTGTGTGTGTGTGTGTGTGTGTTTGGGCAAATGCCTTGTTAACAATGTTACAAGTGTGAATTGCTGAAGGTGTAGTTCCTTGGCATTTGATTCTTCTCCAAAAGCTCTAGATCAGGATTTCTCAGCTGGGGTTTTCTGGAACCCCAGGGGTTCACAAGAGGTCACTAGGGGTTCCATGAGAAGATCATGACTGAAAAATAAGTAAATAAAATGTTTTTTAACTATAGATATAATAATTTTTACACAGCGATTCTGTTAGACCTACAACTTTTATGCAGGGGTTCCTTGATACCAGATAATTATTTCAAGGGTTCCTCCAGGGTAAAAAGGTTGAGAAAGGCTGCTGTAGATGTTAAATCTCTACAAGAGGTCAATTTGGTGCATCTTGAGGGCTTGGGTCCTGGTTACCTGAAAGAGTAAATGAGTTACTAAATGGTTTGCCCCATTCCAAAGCCCAGCAGTCGGTATGACACAGGGCATTTACTCTGATCTGCCCATGGGGCACTACCCCTGGGGAAGATATGGTGCTGGAACGGGGGCAAGCCAGGATACGGCCCAATAAACCTATGAAAATACTGAGTTTAATCCGTTCCTGCTGGTTCAGACCCTGTGTGTCTGTGGGAGCCCATCCCAGAACACCATCCCTCACTGCCACCACCAGTTCCCTGGCTCTCCCAGAAACCAGGCATGGGTCCCTCAGCATGTCACCAAGGATGGCCATGTGCAGCAGACTGGCAGTCACATGTTGCAAGCCCCCTTCCTGGCTTCCACATCAGCAGGGAAAATGGCAGTGGCAATGGCTGCAGTGACAGGCTGGTGTTCTGTTTGGACACCAGCCCATTTTCTCCAGGTAACAGAGGTGGAACGGGCCAGAGCCAGGATAATCCAGTGGGGAGCCAGCAAGCAACAATTTTTTATTTTATTTTTTAGACAGGCTTTGGGGAATTAACTGGTTGTTGCATAAGGCTGGTTAATGAGGGGTCCTATACATTTTTCAAAATGTCACATATGGACATTGGCCTGACTAGCAGCTGAATCATAATACAATTCTTACAGCAGCTTCTTTGGCATCTGAGGGAAAGATGCCAGTTTAAGAGGTGTAGGACAAATCACATAGAACACAGCTCTGTCTTCCAACACTTCATTGTCATGGTCTGCTCTGTCCTCCATCCCAGTATCCACTGCCTAAGCCAGCCATATCACTCTGCCTAATGATTGTTAGTGAGCATGCTATAAGAAAGGTGGGCAACTACTGCAAGTGCTCACACACCGTGTCAGAGAAGCAAGATGCATTTTCTGTATCTTGCAGTTTCTCCCCTCTTCCCCGCCCTTCGTCCAGAGATCTCAATTCCAGTTTTGACACAAACAGAAATCCTGGCTATCACTGGAGTAACATTCCCAGCCTACTCTGAGGCTCTGTGAAGAGCTGAGATTACAGTACAATATTTTCATGAATTTGATTTTTGAATCAGACAAATTTTCTTTTGGAACTGCACATCTTGTGTCTGGTTACATTCTTAAAAGCCATGCTATACAGATCCTGGATAAGGCCTTCTTCACCAACTGTGTGCAATTATTGCAAATGTTTAGAAATCTTTTACACTGCAAAACAACAGAATAGTATCAGACCCCCATAGATCAATATAACCTAAATAAGACTACAGCTGCAGCACAACCAGAAATCAGCAAATCACATTTGCATAGAAACTCCAGGGAGTGTGAATTAAGACAGAGTCTGCAGTTCATTTCACATATGATATGGCTTATAGGACAAGGAAATCTCCACATGTAGATTTCATCTTTTTTAAAAAAAAATGCACCCATTTTACCTTTCTATTTTTTCCCTTTATGTAGAGAAAATGGGGGTGGGGAGAGCAAGAAACAATTAAGGATAACATGAATAAATGGGCAAAAAAAAATGGTCATACTGTGCTACTAGAACATTGGGTAAAAACTTGGAATAGGAATTTAAACTTTACAGCAAATTATAATATTAGGGAAAACTATTATAAGATGTTTTATAGATGGCATCATACTCCCGACAGGATAGCCAAAATGTTTAAAAAGTCTAATGATAAATGTTGGAAGTGTGGGGAAATAAGAGGGACTTTCTTCCACATGTGGTGCGCATGTGGGAAAGTGAGGAGTTTTTTGGGGGGGGGGGATTGATACTTTGATAACAAAAATATTCAATACAGGATTCCCTATGAAGCCAGAAATCTATTTGCTTAATAAGTTACAAGCTATAGACAATCAAGTAGAGAAAAATCATTGGAGAGTTATACTACAGTAGGATCCCCATATCCACTGATTCATTATCCATTGATTCAATTACCCACAGGACACAAAACAACACACCTACCATAGAGTCTTCCTAGAAAATGTGTCCTCTCTAGCAATTTTCTAGGTCCTCCAAGGCAACTCTATGGTATTTTAAACCGGATGTCCCATTATTTTCAATGGTGTTCGCTATTATCCATGGATTTCGGTATCCACACACATACCCAAAAACCAATCACCAGCAGATAAGGGGGTCCTACTGTATATATGGTTACAGCAGCGAGGTTAGTATTTTCTAGGAGTTGGAATAATCCTGAAACCCCAAGAGAAGAAGACTGGATTTTGAAATTGTATGAAATGTATGAGTCTTTAGGAAAGATCAGAGATGAATGGGAAAGTGTCCTTCCCTTATGGAAAGACAAATGGGGTAAATTAGCAGTAATAAGCATAGAAGATTGTGAATAATTAATAAGCATACTCTGTAAGACCTGATGATGTGATAATAATATTTACATTTAGGATACAAAGTGGCAGATAACTAATTTTGAAGATGAGTTTAGATGGGAGGATGTAAATCTAACACCACAATTGAGTGTAGACAAAGAAGTAAGATGTTATGTCGTATGTTATGGGATATTATGTGATGTTTGGTTAGAGATTAGAAGTTGTATGTTAGAGGTGAGAGATTATTGATCTGTACGGTATATGTATGTTATATGTTGTATGTAATTTTATGTGAATAATTTTTAAAAAGTGCATCCATTTTAGAGACAAGGTATGTAGCACTTTCCATATCACCTGAGTGATACCACTAGCTTCCTTTCTACCTCATACACTGACAGGCTTCATAAAATTATCCATAAAACACATTTTTCTCTCTCTCCACTCCCATACCCATCTCTGGTTATAAAGGGCTGAGGACCAGAAGAGGAATGCCCTCTGCTTTTACTCCAAACAGTTTTGCATTGATTGTGTGGATGTTTAGCAAGGTACCTGTTGTCATTGCATGCATGTCAATAAAATTATATAGGCTTCTAAAGAAAGAGATAAAAGTAACCAATATATTGTTTGAAAGCAGGCAGACAAGCACCACATAGGATATTTGTCTTACAGGGAGGCTTGAAAGTTTGGTAACACCAGTTCTATAGACAGTGTGGTTCTCATTCAAAGTGGTAGGAGGAACTATGAACATCCATAATATAAGATTGTATGCCCGTAAATGACATAGGAGCTTATCAGATGCAGTAAAAGTGGCATTACATGAATGCCAGGAGATTGCAAAGGTCTCCCTTTTCAGATGATGTCGTTCCCCCTCATTATGCACCCGTTCAGCTGCCGTTCCACTGGCGCTGCTTTTTATTGGTGGGATAAGCATCAATAGATGCCCCATTCCATTCCTGTCATGGATGTTCCTGCGAGTGAAAAGGTACCCCAATATGCTGGCGAGATCCCAGAGTCAATGGGAGGTCCCTGCCAGAACACTTCCTGGTGAGAACAGAACATCCAGGTAAGTGACACACTTTTTATGATCCTTCCCAGATTACTTTTAAAGTGTGTTTTTGTGCTTGCTGTCATTTCTTTTCGTGTTCTGGTTATTTTTATTTTTGAATTTCCCGCGCTCGCATCTTCTTGCGAGAATCTGCGGGATTTCAATCCAGGAAGTGAAGGGAGCTCCGTTAGAGCTCCATTCAGTCCTGAGATGCATTTTCCATGGAAGAGAAGTTAAGTGTGATGGGGAGGGTGATTGTGGCAGGACTGGGATGGGACAGGGGCAGGAGTGGAGATTGTGGGACAGGAATGCTTTTTTCCGTTCCTGTCTGATAATCTCCATACTGTTCTCTGCCTGTCACAGAGACCATCAGGTACACAGAGGCAAGCAATATTCCAGATAGCTATTCCAGCTAATAGTTCACCTGAACAGTGTATTCTGAACAAATGTATTCACTTTATCATTTCTATGAAGGACTTTTTCGGACGAAGAAAAATAACGCAAGCAGCCTCTCCAGCTTGCAAGGCTGCTGCGCTGCAAAACGCCCCTTTCGTATGACGCTCACCCCTGCTGGTACTGTTGCAGTACCGCAGGGAGAGCTGAGCATCATATTTCGTTGATTTTTACTCATGATCAAATTTCGTGAGTAAAAAATCAACAAAATATGACACTCAGCTCTCCCGGCGGTACCGCAACAGTACCAGCAAGGGCGAGCATCATACGAAAGGGGCGCTTTGCAGCACAGCAGCCTTGCAAGCTGGAGAGGCTGCTTGCGTTATTTTTCTTCGTCCGAAAAAGTCCGAAATGATAGAAAGCACAGAGCTCCTATGATTCTTTATGGTTCTCTAGGCCTGTCTAGAGATAACCTCAGAAATCATATTAATTGATTGTTAAGGCTTTCTATTCAAATGTTTCTTATCTATGACACAAGATAGCAGGTGGGCCAGACTGCTCTCTGTCTTGCTTTGGCTAAACTTTTGGAGGAAGGCTGCCAAAATCATAAGATTCAGAAGTATGAGGCTAATGACAAAATTGATAACTAGCCAAATCAGTTCTCAGGGGTTTAGTGCACTCCAAAGAAAAGTGACAAGGCAGCAGAAATGTTCCGTCTTCCATGCTGCCTTACCACATGGCATCATAGTTTTTCGTCCCAGTCCCATGGGGGAACTGAGGTAAAACCACATCTTCTTTCTAACCAGAAAAAACCATTAGCAAAAAGGACCCATACATAGGACCCAAACAAAACAGCACCAGAAGAATGGTGATGTCATGCCATAAGGCAGCAGGGAAGATAGAATGTTCCTGCTGTGTTGTCACTTTTCTTTGGAGTGCCGTATGGCCCTTAGTCTAGTGATTACTTCCACTGGAATTTTTAAATATAGAAACCAGGAGCACACAGATATTTTCAACTAACAGTTATTTAGTAAAACTTCATAGAAAACAGAACAATATCTGACTTTAAAGAAACATAACAACTGAGCTGAACAAGTTTTCCTTGACACCGATAAAGGCTCATATGTTGTTCTTGTGCACCTTCAAGTCGTTTTTGACTTATGGCGAACCTAAAGTGAACCTGTCACAAGGTTTTCTGAGGCTGAGAGTGTGTGACCCAAGATCACCAAATGTGTTTTCATGGCCAAGCAGGGATTCGAACCCTGGTCTCCAGAGGCATAATCCAACACTCAAACTACTACCCAATGCTGTCTCAAAGTTTCATATAGGCCCACAATAATCCTGGCCTCTGTAGAAGCTAGCTAGCTTCTATGCTAAACTGAAAACCTATCCTATAGCTTTTGGGGGGTTGTCTCTTAAAGGGGAAGTGCACAACCAGAATACAGTTGGATGTGAATTTCCAAATATCAAAGTAAAGCTTAGTTTCAGCAGCTATACAGAACACCCAATCAGCTATTTTGTTTCCACCACTACCGCACACAAGACACAGGGATCATCTACGCCAGGCAGGATATGCTGGCTCCCCGCCAGTGTATCCTGACTCTGAATTTGGCATGCCCCCGTTACCTCGAGAAAATAGGCTGGAATCCAAACAGAATGCCAGCCCATTGCTAAACCCCACCCCACCGCCGGTCCATTTCCCCCGCTAATGCTGTAGCCAGGCAGGGGTCCCACGACCTATGACTGCAGGCTCCCTGCATGTGACCAGCCCTCAGTCATGTTGAGTGGCCTCTGCCTGGCTTCCAGGAGAGCCAGGGAGCTGGCAGTGACAGGGCAGAGTACAACCGAAGCTAAGTATCATAACTAAAGTGTCTTCGTGCTCAATCTCCTTCTCCCTCTCCCTCTCCTGCACCCCCCAACAAATTACAAACTTCAGGAAGTGAGTCATAATTCAACTGCAGAGAAATAATCATTGAGGGCTGAATTTGGCACAACATCATTTCCTATTTCTCTCACTCACTCACACACACACACACACTATTTTTTCTGTTGAAATGGGTTTGGTAACTTTTGGAAATGCTCTAAAATGTAATACTTGATTATTTATAAAATGTTGAGATTGCTTTTATAAATCATTTTGGCTTTTATATGTATGGAATGGTGTTGTTGGGTTACAACTGAGGAGCAGAGGAGCTGGTCCCAACTCACTTAGATGAACAGGAGGTCTTACCACAATGAGTAGGAAATAAGGTAATACAAATTACTCATCTAAAGAGAAGGCCTCCCATAAGACCACCAAGTCCAGCCTCCCTGACTCTAAAACTGTCTAAATGAAACTACAGTATCTACAATAATAATAAAAACCACTACATCTATATTTATAATTTAAAGGAAGCACACAGGAAATAACAAGAGGATGGGCGTGTAAACCCCCACTGGCAATAATGCCTCAGCCGCAGCATCACCACCCATGGAAATAAAACTGCCATCTATCTTCAGCCTTTGTCAAGGTTGAATAATAAACTGCAGGCTCACAAACACTGAATACACCATTGAAGAATTCATGGGGTGCAATTCACATCCCACAGAAGTCAATAGCAAAATTCCCATTGATTTTAATGGTTCTTGAAAGGATCATTCTTACCATGAAGCAATCACTTCAGGTGGTAGCTTCCAGAGAAGCAGGTGGATGTTTTTTTCCTGCCTCCAACCTCCACCTCGGTAGATCATTTTAAAAATGAATAGTGGAGAAGATGTCATTTTGACTTTTTGCTTCAAGCACAAAAATATCTAAGGCCAGCTCTGGCTCTAGATTGCACCAATTATTGGACTGCATTGTTAGAATATAATAACAGTGGAGGGGGGGAATCCCTCTGATGTTTTAAGAAGCCATGCTGACGAGAACCTCAAGCCATATAAATTCATGCAATTTGGCAAATTCAAATGAATACTCATCTGCACCAGATGGTGTACACTTAAAAGCGTTAAGTGGTATCAAAATGCAGATCCTCGAAGGAACTGCTGAAACCCATCCAGCAAAAAGAGAGCAGAGACTTCAAACCACCAAATATTGAATACTTAAGATGCATGTTTTGTTTTTGTTTTTGTTTTTCAAAAAGTCAGGATTTTCATAGCCATGATGAGCATAAAGGGAAGCCTTAACAATACAAAACAAACATGATGCATTGGGGGGAGGCAGTTAGAGCTATTGCACAGTGTATCAAACAACATGGAGGGACAATTGGCCAAATGGGAGGACAAGACTCGGCTTGTGATTTGATAATGGACCAAATAACTGCATAAAGTAGCACTATAGCCTTCCCTAGCAACATTAACCCATCATTTCTCCCATTTATGTGTAGCAACCTTCAGTGGAGGGCTCACCAACTTGTTATATAAAAGGGATCTGTTTCAGGTAGACAAATACAGTCTTCTGGCTTCATCATTCATTTTCAGAAGCCTGCATATCATGACTTGGTGCAGTCAAGTATTTCCAGGCCATAAAACAGTACAAAATTATGGGATACTAGTGTCTAGTGTGGTGTAGTGGTGTGAGTGTTGGACTAGGATTCTGGGAAGCCAGGGTCTGAATCCTGGGTGGAAATCTGCTGGGTGGTCTTGGACAAGTCATACTCTCTCAGCCTCAGAGGAAGGCAATGGCAAACCCCCTCTGAAGAAATCTTGCCAAGAAAAACCTGTGATAGGTTCACCTTAGGGTCATCATAAGTCAGAAAATACTTGAAGGCACCCAACAACAAGTGTCTAGGAAAGAGTGCTGAAATTAGAGATTTTAAGGCCACATTTTCTTGGGGGGCAGAGGTGTTTCAGAGTTTAGGACTAGGCCATTCCCTACACATAAACAGTTGATTTGTGCTCATAAGCAAGTTGCTTTACTCCTTAACTACTTGGCAGCCTTTTTCCACACCTTTTCTATCTCTACAATGTCCTTTTTAGTTGCAGTGACCAGAATTTTACACAATATTCCAAATGTTGCTGCGCCATGGATTTGGATAAGGGCAGCATATCTGCAGTTTTATTTCTGTGCCCAACAAGGAATTGTTTGTTTTGTTTGTATGTGTGTGTAGCAGCCTCACACTGGGGAGATTTTCAGATGCCTCTTTCAGCCTCTTGCTGTGCAAGCAGCCTCCGGTGCAGTAACAAGGCTGCCGCGCAGCAAGGGGTCCATTTTGGACAACGACGTTTCTCTCTCGGCATCATCCATGACTGTTGCGGCTAGCATTGGAGGCGGCCACATTGTTTTTTATTCACGGACAACTTCTGTGAGTGAAAAACAGCGCGGCCGCCTCCAACACTAGCCGCAACAGTCACAGATGACACCAAGAGAGAAACGGCGTCATCCGAAATGGACCCCTTGCCACGCGGCAGCCTCGTTACTGCACTGGAGGTTGCTTGCGCAGCAAGACACTGAAAGAGGCATCTGAAAATCTCCTGGGTCAAGATTTTCATCAAGTTATCTTCCAGATCCCCAAGATCTATTTTTTGGTCATCACCTCCAACTTAAATCCAATCAGTGTAGATGTGGACCTGGTAGGGGAAGGTTGTCCCAATATGCCTCATAGTACATAGGTTTACACTGAATTTTCATCTCCCATTTTAATGTCCATCCCTTCTGTTTCTGTTCCCACCACACTAAATAATTTAGTTCCCTCATCAAACCAGACACCCCTAACTCCAGATCTTGCATCACAAGACTATCTGAACATCAAGCTTGGAAAATATAAATGTTTTGCATTTTCTTTTGAGTACAGTATTTTGTCTACAATGATGTACATGCTAACATATCTCACAGCTTTTGCTCTTGAAGTAGTGTCCTGAAAGTGGGTTAGGGCAATACTAGTCAGCAAGCCACTTATGGCCAGACTGTGGCAGATTTCCAGGAAATTATACAAATACAATAATATTTTGGCACCAGTATGGTATCAGACATTGGAATATTTGGGAGTGGGAATGGTATTCCAACACATCCGATAGCTTGAGTAACAGCCATCTTTGCATTAGTTGAATTATATGTTGTACAGTATATTATTTTAGTAGTCACACTGTTAACTATCTCTACTGTATATTATTATTAATTATTATAGCTGTTTACAAAATTCACAATGACCTGCCTGACACCCCACATTAAAAATTGTTCTGGGCTCCCTATCTTAAGATTAATTTGCTAATAAAATTTCAGCTTGACTGGTGATATTTCTCTGGACTGAACAAAGTCAGAATTCATCTAGAGCTACTTCTGGTCATAGCAGCAACAGTTGGCATTCTTTCTCATCACTGAAAAGCATGTGATAATAAACAAATTTTGAAGGACTGAAATTACCAAACTTACAAAAAGCAATTGAAAGTGAGCACACTGGGTTGAAAGGGTTAATTAAACAGACTTGTTTGAAATTACAAGAAACAACAAGGGTATAACTCTAGCTAACTTTAGTCAAAAAATACTATTCTACGGTGAACTCGCCATGGGTCAGCGTAAGAGGGGCGCTCCAAAAAAGCGATACAAAGACTCCCTGAAACAACATCTCAGGCTTGGCCAAATTGATCACCAACAGTGGTCCGCCCTGGCCTCACATCGAGAGGCATGGTCCACAATGCTGAAGCCTTATTTGAGAACTCACAACGAACAAGTCTTGAAGAGAAACGACAACGCAGAAAGAATACAACCCAAAAACATCACCCAAGGAGACCTTCTGTTGTGCTTTTTGCAACCGGACTTCTTTATCTCGGATTGGCCTTTTTAGTCATCAGCGCGCTTGCAGAAAGCGCAGGATGAATCCTTCCTGAATCTTTGTTTGCGAAGAAAAGCCAGAGATATTAAATCTAATAAAATTGTCATGATCATAATATTTTATTTTATTGCTATGGGGCCACAAAGATGAGTACACTTCCACTAAGGATAATGGGTCTTACCTTTCAGCTCTCTCAAATGGTTAAAACAAAACCTTACCCGCAATTTCCGTTCAAAGGAAAAAAACACTTATTTGAATGCACAGTTGCTTTGTGTCCATTGTTCCCAACCCAACAAGTGAAATATGTATGCACCCTTTTTAAAATAGTTACATATGCCTGCTTCTGCAGATGTATCTCCTTCCATGAGCTGGGACACCTCACAATTTTGTATATAAAATGCTTATCTATTTGTTGTTCTTTTTTTTATCCATGTACACACATGCAATTACCTCAAAATAACATCAGTTGGATTTCATAGGACTCATTTCTGAGTAGATGCGTATAAGGTTTTGTAAGGCAATATCCTAGTCTGTGTTAAATCATTCTGAGATTACTTTTTTCCCACAGTAGAAAACTATTGCCAACTTTGTGGCTGCCAGCAAGTTTTTCTATCCCTATATTAACCTTCTTACTACTAAAAAAGCTATTTAACAGCTCGACACACATTAAAACAGGAGTGTATGTTTGTGTGTGTGTGTTTGTGTTTATAAGTATCCAATCTGTTCACAAATATTATTCTCTATCTGTGTGTGCTATAGTCCCTATGTGTATATATAATTATGTATTTTCTCCTTCCCACTCTAATAAAGCTCTGGTTTGTAATTATAATTTTAATGTGTTAATGGAGTGTGTTTCTTTATTACTCATGTTTCATTCTTATTTATGAGCACACAGAAAGCTTTCAGAAGTGGAATAAGACGTACTCAAGGAATTCAGATGCCATAGAGGCTGGAAAAGTCTTTCATTTACCTGAGTACAGCAGGAGGATGTATATGCATACACAGAGAGAGCTGGCTTGCCTAGACCTGACAGAATATGCCAGCTTCTGACAGGCATAGTCTGGCCCCAGATCTGGCCCATCCCCACTTCCCGTCACCTACACAAAATGGGAGGAAATCCACATGGACACACTTGTCTGTATCGGTGGGTGCCTTCGCTGCTGTAGTGCATTACTTGCTCTGAAGCCAGGAAGGAAGCTCTTTGCACTCTCCCATTATAACCTGCCCCAACCAGAATTGAGTGGAGTTCACAGCTTAAGCAATGTTCACAATACCGAAATATGAAAAAGAGTGTTTATATTAAGTATATTTGATAATGGCTATAATCCATCAAAAAGTAAAGCATACTGAAGTCAAGCCCACTAAAACAAATGGCCATAAAGCATTTATATCATTTAGAATGTAGCTGATGTATTTAAAAGTTAAAAGGAAGGGGAATTATAGTGTTTTGCTTTCCTATTTTGTTTTCAACAATGGGGATGAATGTATGTTTTTAGGAATATTTTCATACTGAACAGGTAATATATGATGAGAAGGCAGCTACCACAGGGGCTTTGATTATCCAGTACACCATCACCCAGGAAAAGCAAAGTACCATCAGGAGTCATCTCTCTGAAGCCAGATTGGGTGGCTACCGCAGGCCTCAGAGGGGCAACTGTGCACCGGAAAAGCAAAGCACCAGTGGGACTCACTGGGTCTGAAGGCAAAATGTACTCCCACCGTGCCTTTGTGAGCAAGCCGCCCATTCTGGCTTCAGAGGAGATGGCTACCATGGGGGCTTTGCTTTTCCTGGAGCTTGTAGGGGTGATTGTGTGCAAGAAAAGTGAAGCACCAATAGTAGTCATCCCCTCTGATGCCAGAATGGGCAGCTAGACTTGCAATTGTAGGGCTTGCCAGGGTTCTGAACTTAGAGAAGCCAACTACTGCTGGGGCTCTTCCTTTGGAGTGGGTCCAAGATGGAGGGGAAATGGCAGTACCTCAGGCAGAGTTTGTCCTTCCTCTCCTCCCCTCACAGCCCAAATCCAGAGTGGATGGATTGATCACATGGCAGCTTTCTCAAGAGTTTCAAGCAAACTCCAGAGAAAATGGAGGTTTTCTAAAACTCGGATTAAAGGAGCTGTTCCCTGAGACTGGTCGAATAGGGCTGTATGTCATGTGCCCTTTTCACACCAGATTTAGGGGAAGGGCTGCATGTTGTGTGGCATTATCAGGCCAGTTTCAGGGGCATTCGATGTGTGTGTTTTTTTAATAGTGGGAATACCTCCCTCTGTTTCCCTCTTTCCCAGTGCTTTTTCAATTTTTGTTTGTTTTTTCCCTTCTCACTCCCTTCCTTTCAGTTGCCATATTCTTGTTCCCCAAATCCAGACAGCTATATCTGTACATTATGCTTTTGGGGGGGGGGTCATGATGCAAATAATGTGATGGGTCGTGATTGAAAAAAGATAGGCCCTTATCCTCAACTGCTTCCCCCCACACACACACACTTTGAAGTATTCCTTTCAAGCTTGCTTTAAACAGTCAGGCCTCCATATCCAAAGATTCTGCATCCATGGATTCAACCATCCACAGCTTGAAAATATTCCAAAAAGCAAACCTTTTTATATAAGGACACCATTTTACTATGCCATTGTATATAATGAGACCCCCACAAAAGCAAAAGCAAAAAAGAAGTTGATGGCAGAGAGTGTTATGGAATGTTTTAAGCTCTCTGGAAGCCCCTCAACTTCACCAAAGACATTTCCTAATGAAAATTTAGTGCAGTACTAATAATTTCTTCCTTTTTAATCTGCAAGTTATATTTGTCTATATGCATGCACATCTGTCTTTCGTAATATATTCATTATAAATAGCACACACTGATTAATCATACCATGAATACACATGAGTTTTCCCACATTTGCTTTGACAAACATGGTATTCTCTTTGAACACTGAACACTGGTGCAACTTCCATTCTGTCTTCACCACTGGCATTTTCTGTGTATGTTTTTGACTGTTGTGTTGTGTTCATCAGTCCAGGTTCCTCTTCTTTTTCCACAGTAATTATTTCTACATCTTCTTCTGCTTCCCTTTCCAAACCTTTGTTTTCATTATAGGTTTTATAGTGCTAAATTCTGTTCACTCACTAATGCTAAGCCAGTGGCGGGTAGTCAGGTGAAATTAGGCCTTCAGTTTGCCTTAATAAGTAACATATGCAAATTAGTTGGCACTCTAACCTATCAATATGGAGCCAGTACTAATTGAAATGGCAGCTATCATCAGTTTCTTTCCTTCTTTGGGGTAAGGATTTTTCTTCCTCCCTAATTTCCATTTCTTTTGGCAGCCCTTCTCCAGCACTTAACATCAGTGAACATCTGTCCAGCAGGCAAGTGATTATTGACTCCAGCCAAGCATTAGTTTAAAGATTTGTAGGAGATAACTCCCTTGTCTTCTTTATTCTCTAAAGAATGTCCCTAATGTATAATGGAGAGGCTGAAAGGGGAAATCTGCACATATTTTTTCTTTTTTCTCTTTTTTTCCCCTTTGAAATAGATATTATGGTGGAAGCCAATGACATAGCATACATGGCCAAATTCTCTTCCTTATGCAGCTCACAATAAAGAAAAAGCAGTACACCCCAGCTGAAAGTAGCTTCACAATTAGGTTCTTGTTGAGGATTTATATCCCGCCTTCTTTGGAGAACATTCAAGGTGGAAGGTTAAACAATACAATTAAAGAATACAACCAGTCTTAAACTAAGAATGGAGAACGTTGCTGCTGGACAACAGCTCTCATCAGCCCCAGCCAGCATAGCCAATCAGACTTACAGTGAAATAGCTTCCAGACATCCCCATGTCTGCATTAATATTCATAGCTACCACCACTGTTTGTATTCCAAAGCATTCCCATCACTTCGGAGCAGAATCCTGCTCTGGCACCTGTACTCCTCTATTGTGCTGCCGTGCTCACCTGTAGGACAGTAGGTCCATCTGTCATCCTCCCATCCTGATGAATAGTGTAACCAGAATGTCTTGTCATTTATAGTTTCAGCCAAATTACACAATGTAGCCCTTTTTAGCAACAACCACAGACTGTCCACACATTGATGGATGTATAGCAAATGCATAGAAGGGAGTACACACTGATGGATGTATAGCAAATGCATGGAAAGCTGTGTTCAAGAAGAATTTATTCCTGACGTTTCGCCTGCATCTGTGGCTGGCATCTTCAGAGAATGGTGGGGTAGGGGTGTGTGGGTTTATATACTGTGAGTCCCTGTTGGAGAGGATATGTAAATTTGTGTATTTGAATGGCTAGTTCCTAGGGTGGGAGGATATGCAAGGAGGATTAGTGTCTGTTTGGCTAATGTTCCATTGTCTGCTGGAAATCTCCCTGTCCCTGGGTGAAGTTCATTTGCATGTGTTGAGTTTTGATTTTGCTCTCTGAAGTTGCCAGCCACAGATGCAGGCGAAACATCAGGAATAAACTCTTCCAGAACATGGCCTCACAGCCCGGGGAAAAAACATGGAAAACGTATGGATGCCGGCTGTGAAAGCCTTCAACTTCACAAATGCATGGAAGTCTAATGAGAGCTTATGCATCTTAACGTTTTTGTAGATAGTCTTTGGGTTGCAATTTCACAATGCTTGCCTGGAATGTTGGGGGAATCAGTGGTACGCACTTAGGCTGTCCTGTGTTTTTGAAAGAACCTAGCCTTCAGCCTTTTGACCCAAACATTTTATTCAATTGGCTAGTTTCCAGGTTGGATAGATTTCTGAGTAGCATCAGGGCCTATAGCCAATCTTGGGGCTTCAAAGAAATAGCAGTGAGTAGAGACCCAAATGGAAGTCAGGAAAGATCAGAATCAGCTGAGCTCTACTGTCCAGTAGCCATCCCCTCTTCCAGAATGTATCAGGCTGTACAGGTTGACCCCCATATCCATGGGGGATATGTTCCAAGACACAAACACACCATAGATACCTGAAAGCATGGATAATAAGGAACCCTATAATTTTCAATGAGATGAGCACCAGAGGTTGATCATAAAATCATATTGGAGAACCTAGAAATGCCTAGAGAAAACAATTTTTTTGGAAGTGAATAAGTGAATCTATGGATAGCAAATCCATGGATAAGGGGGTCAACCTGTACTGTGCTGTTCTTTTTTTAAAAAAAGACAAACTGCAACTCCCTCCACCCTCAACACCCCCACCAGTTTAACATTACAACAAACTGCTTATAAGTGTGTTCATAGGACATTACACCTTGACTCCCTGGGCCAGTTTCTTTATGTATTCATTCAGCATGGCCAAGAAGCTACTGTCTTGTCTCCAGTCTATTTCAGCGTGTATGTGTAGTACAGCCTTCCTCAACTTAATTCCCTTTAGTTGTGTTGCTCTACAATTCCCACCTGTCCTAGCCAGCAGGACCATCAAATTCCTGATGAAGGGACATTTGATGCCATTTAAGAATAAGCCAACATTTCATTGGCTTTCTAATATATTTTTCACTAGTGCCGTTATTTTGACTCTTACCCTTTATCAGCTATAAGTTAACATGATAATTACTGTAGTTAAGTCTGTCATCAGCTAAACTAGCCAGTTTAATATGAGGCAAATGTCATTTAGTACCCAGTAGGTACAATTTCCTACCAGTGAAATCCCACACTTTTTTTGGTAACAGCAGACAACTTGGGAGCTGCAATTTTTCACTCTCCCAGAAGTGCCAGCAAGAACAGCCATTATCTCACCAGAGCACAGGAAACTATTTTGGAAAATAGGCCAGCTTCTTTGGAAGTCTGGACATTCCTGGGAATTAAGTAAATATGTTGGACTCAGTGTGTACAGGTATGCTTTAGAATGCTACTGAACATGTGGCAAGCAGACGGGAATATATGCCTTCCTCTGAACAACCTCTCCCTTGACTAAACAGAATGTGATCAGCATCTGGAGCTGATTTATGGGGGGGGGGGAGGTTATGCTCCTCAAATTACAGAGCTCAGCTGCATTGTTATCCAGTCACAGTCTGTTATTAAGATTCTAGATAGTGCCCAATTCAAACACTCACCCAGTGCTTCCACCTTCCCAGACTATATTCAGAGGATTTTCTTTGCCACCTTTTCTCTTCAGAATAGCTCCATTAAGCCTCCTTCCACTATACATGCACATATGCATTTATAATTAAAGGATTTCATGAAAAGATTTCATATATATTCCTTCTAATAGCAAATCCACTTGGTTTAGTGTTGGCAGACCTAAACTATTGCAGCATCAGTGGCATTGTTTACCACAAAACACTGTGAAGAGGTCATTCTGAGGAATTTCAACCAAGAAGAAGATGCAGTCAGCTGCCAATAGAAGAAGCTTCCACTCATGGGATTCCACAGGGGACCCACTTAGTGCAGTCTCTGCCTCTCTGTGAGTGCTGGGTGGGGGGATTGCTACTGATGTAATGCCCCTCATTGCACACTAATTTCAGAGAAGCAGCATGAGGTTGATCGGTGTGTCCAGTCTTATGCCATCCTGTTTGTTTATATAAAGACAATAGAAAAGTTCTCTATAACAACCTGGATTGTTATGTATGACTTGAACACCTAAAAACTTTTATTACAGCTATTACAGGTCAACCCCTGTATCCACAGGGGACACATCCCCCAACTTACTGTGGATACATGAAACCATAGATAGTAGCAAACCCTATTGAAATGAATGACTTCCAGCCCAAATTCTAGTGAAAGCATACCATAGAATTATGCTGAAATGTGCCTAGAGAGGACACATTTTTCAGACACGCATAAGTTAAACCATTGATAAGGAGGGTCTGTTCCATTCTGGACCGTTTGCCCTTTATGCAGATATTATGAAAATGAGCTCCTCATCCTGAGAAGGGCAGAATCCATAGTAATGACCAAGACAGGTCAATAAGGCTGAAAAGGTATGCTCACAAATTATGTGGGATTGTCCACCAGACCCTTGGAGGAAAGCAGAAGAATCAGTGTGGGGAGTTTTGTTTCGGGTTGAAATTCCTGATGAACCAGCTTTACAAAATCCACACATGATACACACAAATGGAGTGATAAATGTTGTGACCGTCAGAAACCACAGCACCTTCTGTATTTGATGTGCAGTTACAGTTGAGAATTGAAACAAATACTGAGCCTCCTTGAATAAAGTTTTCCACTATGCCTTCTTGTAAGAAGATTATTTGTTTATGATGTAGGATACAAGGTGGAGGAGCCTGGGATCTAGATCTTGACAGTTGTTATGGGCCATGTTTATTTTGGTTGCCAACTTTGATTCCTGGAAATATACCTATAGAATACATATAGGGTATAATCTATAGAATATAACATGTAGGGGATAATATATAATACTGAAAACTATGTCTATTAGAGTGTGTGTTACTGAGAACTAATGCCAGGCAGAACATTTAGTGAAATGGGAACAAAGACATGAGAACATTTGCATTTCTATCAATGCTGAAATGTGAGCAAATTGGAATGGTAATAAACCTCCTAGCAGGTTCAATTGCTGGTGTAATCTGATGGAAGGCAGCCAAAAGCCAAGATCCAGATCTACACATGTTTATATTACCCCCAACATGTCCCAGAGTGACATCATATTTAAGATCTCTGTTTCGATTGGATAGCATAAACAAGGTACTCTCAGTGTCTTTCTTTTGATAGGACAGCTAATAGCTGGATGGAGAGTAGGAAGAGAATATATTAAGCCAAGAAGTGGTTGAAATCAGATTGCTTTTGCAGTCTCCATCATACAAAGAGAAGACTGTGACATAGCCTCCAAGCCAATAATGCTGTTCTGTTAACTGATAAACCACCCAGACATGCTGATGCTGGTAAGAACTAAATAGGCTATGCTAAAATAGATTTAAGGATGTCTATAGCTATGTTACAGATGTTTATAGAAGTAACAATATTCAAGGAGATTAATCTCTGGATGCCTGTGTGTTCACAGATGCACGTTTAGAGATATGCATTTCCTTAAAAGATAAGATAGTATTCTTAATAGATAAATGGCTAAGCTATATTATTTACACTGTTATTGTTCCTCTATGTGTTAACTATTAAAAAGCCTGTTAAATAGATGCAGAGAGATAGAGATTCAGTCCCTATGAAGATGTAATATCTTAACTGCCACATTCTATACTGTAATGAATGTATGATGCCTTACATGCAATGTAATGTACTGTGATGAAAGCAAAACATCTAGACATGGAAATGTCTGTGTTTTTTTCCCTGAGGGGACTGGATATATTTGTATTTCTATAACTGCATATAATAAATAGCCTAAAAGATTACCAAAGACCCTACTCATTTCCCCATATAAATACTCTGCATTTCCAACACTTAAGAATGCTTAGATGCTGAGAAGCCTGTATTGGCTAATTCTGGGTTTCCTAAAACATCTCTTAAATGGATAAAATTCTTATATTCTGCACCAAAAGCACAAGGTTATGGCCAATGTTTTTTTCTCATCCTTTTTTTAAAATATTGAAATGGGGTAAAGAGTAGGGATGTCCATTGGCCCCTTTAATATTTAATTGTGCTTGGAACCCTTATGAGATATAATTTCAAGATCAATGGATTTGTGCATGTTGATTTAGAATTTAAAATCATTCTTTTCACAGATGATCTTTTCTTGTTCATTTCAAAGCTCTAGTAGTCAATCCCTGTTTTGATGCAGTTGATTAATAATTTTGGTACAATATCTGGTATTCCATTAACTGGTCCAAGTCAGAAATACTGCCATTGAGAGACAAGACAGACTACAGCATGTTTAAAGCATTGCAGTTTTGATATTGCCCAAATTCTATTACTTATTTGGGTATAATTATCCCTAGCGACATATCTCAGATTATTAATCTTAATATAACTAAAATGATAAAAGATATTGCATAAGACTTAGAGAAATGGGTGGGCTTAAAGATGAGTCTGTGGAGTAAGGTAAACACGATAAAAATGAATGCTACATCTAGAATTGTTTGTCTTTTTATGGAATTCCTCTATTTATACCTTGCAAGTATTTTCAAAAACTAAATGCATTGTTTAGGAGATGTGAGAGGGACTCATCTCCTAGAATTTCAATGAAAGGATACAAATTCCAATCAAAGGGGGGGGTTGGCCTTCCAGATCTTCTTATATACCACTTGGCATATCTGTTTCCTTGTATTAATATTGGGCATATCCACTTAAAGTAAATTATCCAACATGACCAGCCTTGGAATTTTCATTTCTAGCACCTCTGTTCAAATGGACAGTACCTGGTTCTCATTACTGGAAAAATATTTTTTTTCCACCTGTGATTGAATGGATAGAAGAGCTAACAATGCTTGCAACATTTGAAAGAATGATGTATAGACAAAATTCACAAATGGACTTTTGGTCAGCTTTTATAGACACATACAACTAATATGGTTACTTCTCCTTTTGGATTCTTATTTTTCCTGCTTTTTTTATACTGAAACATTATTGTATATAACTAAGATCCATTTTGAATGTAAATTTCTAAAATTAAAAGAAAAAAAGGATGCTTAAATAGAATGCTGATGTTAACTCTACCTGCCTGCATTTCACCACCATCACAAGATGGATGCCTAAGCAGCCAGAAGGTGACGATGGGACCCAAGACAGATGGCAAAGGACCCTTATTCCGTTAGTCTAAAGAGATGGGGTGGGGAACCACACCTGTTTCACCTAGACCTTACCAGGTCTGACATGCTGTGATCCATATCAGGGGAGAGGCACCAATACCAAAGCAGGTGTTCACCACTCCTTAGGATTTGTCAAACTTTCTGATGTTTGTCAGACGGTTTGCCATGCTAGTTCTTCCTTTTCTGTCTTCTGTTGTCTCTCTTCTTCCCCATGTTGGCATGAGGTTTCTTGTGAGTAGATTGCCATCAGATCAGTGGTACCATGCTTATAATGGAACAGGTTGTTGATACATTGGCAGTCAGTACTATGGCCATCAGTACCATAAGTTGCAATGGTATTAAGATGGTCAACATGGATGCTCAGGGCAGTACATTAGGTACTAAGCTGGTGAAAGGGGTTGTGTCAGATTCCATTATGTCTGAACTCAGTCATAGTAGAGCCAAAGATGAAGGTCAGGAGCAAAGGATGAGTTCCCTGGTTGTTTGCATGAGTTTTTTTTTTTCTGCTGCCTGCAAGGTTCTAATAATGGTCTCCAACACAAATGCTTTAAGGTATTGGCTC
This sequence comes from Gambelia wislizenii, assembly GCA_030847615.1. Taxonomy (NCBI): domain Eukaryota; kingdom Metazoa; phylum Chordata; class Lepidosauria; order Squamata; family Crotaphytidae; genus Gambelia; species Gambelia wislizenii. The sequence continues at coordinate 206,008,582 of JAUMIR010000001.1, forward strand.
TCTTCTGGAGAGTTTACCTGGTAAATTTTTGGCTCTGGATATACTTCTCCACAGTGGATAGCAATAATAATAGCATCAATCTTTGTATACCACTTATCAGTGCCGAAGCACTCCCTAAGCGATTTACAATTTTTTTTAGCTAATTGCCCCCAACAAGCTGTACTGACCTTGTACTGACCTACAGAAGGATGGAAGACTGAGTCAACCTTGGAGCCCTCTGGGATCGAACTCATAACCTTGTGGTTTACAGTACTGGCATTAAACCACTCTGCCACCAGGGCTTTATTTAGTTAGTTAGTTAGTTAGTTATTGATACCCCACTCTTCAGCCACAAGGCTCTCAGAGCGGCTTACAAATTGTTTTAAGCAATAGCTATTTACACATCTACACTGCATTAAAAAGTTTCCAATGTGTGTTAGCTAATTGCCCCCACAAGCTGGGTACTCATTTTACTAACCTACGAAAGGATGGAAGGCTGAGTGAACCTTGGAGCCCGCTGGAATCAAACTTGCAACATGGTGACTTGCAGTACTGGCATTTAACCACTGCACCACCAGGGCTCCCTGGTGGATGACTCTCCAAAACAAATTAAGTACCAGGAGTGTCCATCTGTCTCTGGGATCTTACTCCCTCAACCTGAGCTTTCTTCAAATATTGATGGGTAGACATTGGAGGCCATAAGCCCTTCAACTACCTCAGGAAGCTAGGGAGAAGGATGACAAAAGTGAATGGAAGGAGGAGAGAAAATCAGTGAAAAGGGGGATAGATAAAGAAAAATAGGAGGGGAAGTGGAAACAAGAAAAGAAGGGGGGAAGAATGCCGCAGCCCAAGGGCTCACTCAGAGGGGGGAAACACACTATACCATGCTGCTGCCACTGCAGTGAATGAAAAGGAAGTGAGGGAGTGTGTGGGGGAATTCTAACTGCATATGCACTGTGTGGAAGGGTTTCCCGTTGAGAGAATGCTACACTCAACTCTAGAAGGATCTGACAGGCTCTGCACAGGCACAGAAGAAACCAGAGACAACAAAGAAGAAACCCCTAACTATAAAATGAACAAAGCATCATTTTCAGTCCCCAAAGTGGCAAAAACAATTCCCTTCCTCATGAGGGCTGAGAATTCTAGAGCCTTCCAGAAGCTACATGATGTTGAATTTAATGGGGAAGAGTGTGGCTGTATATGTTATAACATCCTGAAGGAAGCCACAGCCGTGTTCAGGAACCCTGAACAGAAAGACTTCTATTGGCGGGTGAGCTCCAGTGCCAGGTCTGAGGGGATCCCCCCCCCATGTTCTTCCTGCCCCTCTCTGTTAGAACTCCAAAGCAATTTGCCAAGGAGTTGAGCATGGATGTGTGAGGAGGACCAAGGTGCTCAGCCCAGTACTAGGATAACAAATGATACCGAAATGTTTGCAATTTTGCCTCCCTTTTCAGGCAGATAGCTGTTGTGGCAATTTGCCATGACAAAAAAGTGAGGCCAACAGGGCTCTCTAGAATACATCATAGTGTCTCACTAAGTCAAGGATTAGATCCCTTCCCCCAGGAAGCACAATTCACCATTTCTCCTGAGGCAAGAAATTCAGCCCATCTCATGGGAGGGCTGGCTCCATTCTAGAGTTACAACAAATAGACAGATGAATGTAAAGGTGAGCTTAAGCCCTAGTTATTTGTGAGATATGGAACTGATCTGTCCCAGAACATAAGACCAGAGGTTGCCATGAGAGCAAGGCATTGCATGTTATGGTTCATTTCCATATACTCTCTCCCAGGCTTAAAATTATTCCATCCTGCAGAGTCCTTGTATATTATTTGAGTACGTGTTTAGGAGTTGTAGGGTTTTGTTTTTTGCTAATTTAGAGGAAAATTATTTCCCTTTGAACATTAAATAAGAGACATTGATTTTGTTCTGTTAGATCTTGACAAAGAAAAATCACTAGCAAAAAACAAAGGTTGCTTACCATTAAGTACAAGCAAAGGGCTAGTTGACCTCAGCCAAGTTGTTAATGAGGAGGAAACTAATGGGGGAAAATTGATCTCTTCATAATTTATCAAGTGAAATGGGGATTTTGCAAATGTGAAAACTCATTATTAACACAGTTTGGGGGAATAATACAAAAAAATCTGGGTAAGTCAATGTTATTAGTTTCTTCTCAGGCAAAAACTTTACAGTGCAGTAGCAGCAAGTAAAAAAAAAAGCTGGCCTGTTTTTAAAATCAGTTCTGCATGCCGAGTGGTACTTCTCTTCACTGGATAAGACCACCTGATTCTTTGATAAACTTGACTTCCCTAGTGGGTCTATCAGCTCTCCCAGAAAGCCACAAGGCTAGCCTATGTGAAACAAAAGTTGTGATCAGCAAATCTGATGGATTTGATCTTGGTTGTACGAACAGATAGATGGGGCAGCCATGGGCAGCCCCCTGAGCCCAGTGATAGCAAACTTGTACATGGAACATTTTGAAAAGCAAGCTCTGGAAACAGCACCAAAAAAGCCCACAACATGGTTCAGATATGTGGATGATACTTTCACCATTTGGAACCACAGAGAAGAAGATTTGGTCTCATTCCTGAAGCACCTGAACAGCATCCACCCAAATATCCAATTCACGATGGAAAAAGAGAAGGAAGGAACACTGCCATTCTTGGATGTCCTAGTCATCCTCAAACCAAACCAACAGTTAGGCCACAAAGTATACAGAAAACCCACACACAGAGACAGATACCTACACAAGAACTCCAATCATCACCCAGGACAAAAAAAAAGAAGCACAATAAAAACATTGGTAGACCGTGCAAAAGGGATCTGCGAACCCCACTACCTGGAGAATGAACTGAGGCACCTAAACTGGGCCCTACAGGCTAATGGTTACTCCAGATCAGACATCACAAGAGCAGCCAGACCCAGAAAAACCCACAGGAATAAAGAAAAAAAACAGCCACCCAAAGGGAAGGTATTTTTACCATACATCAAAGGAGTCACAGACAGGATATGGAAACTGATGAGGAAACACAACCTACAAACAATCTATAGACCAACCAAGAAAATCCAAGAAATGCTACGCTCAGCGAAGGACAAAAGAGACCCCCTCACAGCTGCAGGAGTTTACCGCATACCATTCAGCTGTGGACAAGTTTACATAGGGACCACTAAACGCAGTGTGCAAACACGAATCAAGGAACACGAGAGACATTGCAGACCAGGCCAGCCAGAAAAATCAGCAGTAGCAATTATAGTAATTATAAACTAACCTGGACACAAAATGCTATTTAAAAACACAGAAATTCTGGACCAGGCCAACAACTATCATGTCAGAATGCACAGAGAAGCTATTGAAATCCACAAACACCAGGACAACTTCAACAGAAGAGAAGAAACCTTAAAGTAAACAAAATCTGGTTCCCAGTTTTGAAGAACAATAGAATCAAAACTCAACACTTACAAAGGAATTCCACCCAGGGACAGGAGGAGTTCCAGGAGATAATGGCCCATCAACCAACCATTAGCCAAACAGACACTAACGAGCCTTGCATTTCTATACCCAGAGACTAACCATTCAATTACACAAATTTACATATACTCCCCAACAGGGGTTCACAGCGTATAAATTCCACATACACTCTTACCCAACCATTCTCGGAAGATGCCAGCTGCAGATGCAGGCAAAACGTCAGAAGGAAACTACAGTATTCCAGAACACAGCCTCACAGCCCGGAAAAAAACCAAGGAAAATCTATGGATGCAGGCCATGAAAGCCTTCAACTTCACAAAAATTAACTATTTTATAGAATAGTTTATTTCCCCCTTCTAATGTAAATGCAAGATTATCACACGAGGCTTCTATTGTCGGACTAGAGCAAGATAGTATCATTATTGGATGGTACTTACACAGGACGTCCTCTTCATCCCATTGCTGGTGCGCACTTCTATCATTTCTGAAGCGCACCCATCAATGACTCCCAATAGTATGGCTATCCCCATAGTCCCCCTCCTACAGTAATCTCTTCCACTTCAGAAATGGAAGAGACAGCAGTCATGTGGCATTAGGGGGTGTGATTCTCCTCCTCTTCCCCTCTCTCTCCCCTCTCCCACTCTACTCTCAAATAGACCAAGCCATGCCTTTTATTTTTATTTTTGCTGCGATCTGCTGGCCCAATCTCTCTTCGCTCCCTCTGCCAGACCACTCTCTCTTCTCCCCTCTTCTGGCCTGGTTTCTCTTTTTTTCCCCTCTGCTGACTTGATCTCTCCCCACCTCCCATCCCTACAGGCCCAATCTCTTCTTTTTTTCCCCTTCGCTGCCCTGATCTCTCTTTTCCCCCCTCCGCTGTCCCAATTTCTCTTTCTCACCTCTGCCAGACCAATTTCTCTTTCCCCCTCTGCCAGACCGATCTCTCTTCCCATCACCTCTACTTGCCCAATCTTTCTTTCCCTTCCCCGCTGGCCTAATCTCTCTCTCCTCCCTGCAGTGACCCAATCTCTCTTCCTTCCTTCCACCAGACTGATTTCTCTCTCACTCACTCCATTGGCCCAATCTCTCTTTCCCCCTCTGGTGGCCCAATCTCTCTCCCCCCCCCCAGCCTGATCTCTCTTCTGATCTCTCTGCTGGCCTGATCTCTCCCCTCCACACCAGACCAATCTCTATTTTCCCCCTCTGCTGGCCCAATCTCTCTTCCCCTCACCATCCATTGGCCCAATCTGCATGCCCTCTATAGGGCAATAACAGGGAGGAAGTGGGGTAGTGTGAAAGGAACATGAAGCACTGTACCAGTATTGAAGTGGAGGAGCAATAAAGATTGCTTCGATACCAATATGTTTCTGTTTGCTTCAAAAACATGGTTGCTCTTCTGTAGAAACCTCATGTGATAATTCCCTTAGATTTTTTTAGTTTATTAGCAATTAAATAAACACATTATCCCTTTTCTCCTTTAAATATTGAATCCCTTCCTACTAACATTCTTATCTCTGCATCTATTTATATGTGTTTATTATGTACATGCATATGCACTCTTATATATACAACCCGTAAGAGTTTGGGAAAGTTAGTTGTTGGTCTCTTACTCGTAGAATTCACAACCAGCATGACCACTGACCGTAATGGCAAGAAGATACTGGAGACAAAAAGAAAACTCAGGCTCTGTAACACAAAAACAATATGGATCAAAACAGCTGCCTGCATTTTGAACTTTCCTTGAGGGCATGGGTATGCAGACAGTTGCAATGAGTGCCTCTGTGTTAAAATGTACCTCACCACTGGCTTTCAAGGTGGCAGACGAAAGTCAAACATTCTCTGCTGTAGTGATAAATGTGAAAAGGCAGACATTCATCTGTTCCCATAGCTGGACACACACACACACACACACCCACACACACACACCTCCAAAGAGTGTCCAAAAATGCAAGCAGCTGTGTGGTTCCTTATCAACAAACTAGTTCTATCAATTTTTATCTCCATCAGGAGCAGACCTTTGGTGAGACTAATAGGTCTTAATTGCCCACTGAAGCCCAAACTACTGACAAAACATGTAGATAATAACAAATATTGTTTTTTCCTACAGTGTAATTTGTGACCAAGTGCAGAGGAAACAGTGATGTCTGTGTGGAAGGAGGCAGATGTTCTCAACATCCCTGCTAATCAGAAAGTTCCAGCACTTCAACCCTGCAAGCCCTGATACCATTAGACCACTGCACATCTTATATCAAACCATGGACAGTAGAACTTCTGGATATGGCAACAAAAGAGAATGTAGTTTTCCTCAAATTATCTTGATATATAGATTGAGTTTCTTGAATTGTTTGAACTGTAATAATGTCTTGTTATACATGTTAGGGTATCATAAGCTTCTCATCTGTCCCTTATTCCATCCCCACTTCTATCTTCCTTCTTACCTCCCCAGTTACTTTCTTTCTGTCTCCCTATTCTTGTCACTCTTTAAGTAAGTCAATGTTTGTTAGTTGGCTGTTCCAAGCAAATTAAACTTTACATACTCACCTATGTATTGGGACAGTTAGCAGAAGTTATTACCATGCCTTACACCCCTCCCACTAATACTTAATAATTTGGCAATATTAAGATGCTCCATGAGGTTTAGTAGATTGGAGGAAACTATAAGTGGAGATCACCAGGACCTAAGGGAGGCGTTGTGGAAAAGTACTGGCATCCACACCCAAGATAAGATTATGCAGAGCCCCCTAGTAAAGAAAGCCATTACTGAGGTATATGATAATCACCTCTTGGATACACTGGCAATGAATCATCTATCACAAACAGTGACCAAAACCACCACTACACCGAGAAATGCTTTTCCTCACACCTTTCCTATCCCACCATAAGAAGGTTATCACAAACCTATCAATTCCAATGTCTTAGCCATTAGCAACAATTAACAATTAACAAGTCATGGTTTCCTTTGTTTAACTATGGAAAACCCATCAAACATTGTTTTACACTCAAACACCCCTCCAGGATATAAAATTGAGTATAAATATTAGCCCCAAATAATAGTCAAGTATGCACAGTGCTACTAACACTGTCACTCTGTTGGATTGCTGTGTCACACTCAGATACAAGTCTAAGTTATCTTCACTGCCTGAAACTCTTCAGGACTGGTAAATATCACCCATATTTCCCCAAATCTATTCCTCTATCCCACCTTTCTGCCTTAACTCTTTGTTAGCCTTGTGTGGTTCTTGTGAATGTGAGAGCATGTGTGAATACGTCCGTGTTTATTTTCCAATAAAAAACATTTTATTCCACTTTGACATGGAATCTCTGCAGTGAATACCAGTATATACAGGTGAAAAGGTTCTGCAAGTTACCTGATCTCTCACAGCCATTCATTTGAGCTAATTATAATTTCCCCAATTAATATTGTAATGTTAGAGTCACAAGTGGGTCCCCCACAGACACCCACACATTTGGGTAACAAAGTGGAGGCAGGATAACAGGAGTTTGTTCTTATTATTATAGTTACATTGAACATTGTCATTCTAATGGGCAAATTTTACTCAAACTGAATAAGGTTGGTGAATTATAACTTGACCACAGAGCTAAGTAAATGGTCAGCAGTGGCAAACATAGCAAGGAGGAAGAGTAGAGGAGGACAGAGCACTGCTGAGAATGTCTAGCCCAAGAGCTTCCAAATCTTGGAATGTGCACTGACCTATCTAAACCTCCCTCTGCTCCAAGGCTTCAGTCTACAAGTTCTTCTTGAAACCAGCCCAGAGGAGGAGTGATTGCACACAATGTTTTGGGTTTTTTTTAAAAAAAAAAATCTCACAATAATACAGTGGGACCCCGATATCCACTGGGGATTGATTTGGGGAGGGGGATATCAAAAACTGTGAATAATAGCAATGCCATTGAAACTAATGGGACTTCTGGTTTAAAATACCATAGAGTTTCCTTGGAGCACCTAGAAAATGGCTACAGAGGACACATTTTCTAGGAAGATTCTATGGTAGGTGTGCTGTTTTGTGTCCCATGGATAACTAAATCAGTGGATAATGAATCAGTGGATATGGGGGTCCTACTGTAAGTAGGTTTGGAGATATTTAATCCATTTTTAGATGTTTAGATGATGACGATGATGGTTTAAAAACATTAATAACAACAACAACAACAAAAACCCAACACAAAGTTCTACCATCCAAATGGGATTTGAATGTATTATTTTGGCAATACTATGAAAACTAGCTTGAGATTGGTTTCAAGAGCTTTCTTTGCCTTAAAAGTCACTGACAAAGTCATGCTTCCCCCTTCTAATTAAGCTGATGTATCAGACGAGGGGTTTCCTCATCTTACCTTTTTTCTCAGGTTAGCTGTAAAACTATTCAGCCAGGTAGTGAGACAATGAGAGCTAATTAAAAGCACCAGTGTGGCAGCCATAAAGTAGCACAGCATGCAGATAAGACCCAGCTTTCCTGAATGTTGAAATTTAAACATGTGTGCCCTGAATTAAGGAGTATGCTTGTTTTTAATTACTTGGGAATATTATATAAATCCATTTGGAAGATAAATAGATAGATAAATATACCAGACAGATAAGACACACAAATAGACAGACAAAGATCATAAGGATAATTCAATTCCATTTAGCTATATAGACATATAATGTATCATCATTATATTCCTAAAAATGTAATGATTAATATTGTACCTTTTCTTTTCATGATTTACTTGCAAAATTAAATGCTCAGTGGTTTAACTTCAGGTGACTTGTACATGAATAAGCCAAATTTTCTTGAGCTAATTAGTGGGAAGGAAAATAGATAGACAGACAGATAAATGATAGATCTATAGCTAATATATATATATATATATATATATATATATATATGAATTAGACCATATAGATATATAATCCAAGTATTCTAGAGCTACAAATATAATGATCAATATTGTATCTTTTCCTTTCATAATCTACATTGTAGATTCTACAGACAAAATTAAATGCTCAGAGATTCATTTAACCTCAGGTGACCAGTACATGGATAAAGCAAATTTTGCTGAGATAATTAATCAGCTTCAAGCAAAGCTTGCATAAGGGCACCTTTATTCATTAGCTAGCTGGAAGGAGCCAATAAAGCAAAAATTGATTACTTCGACTACATTATCTTTTCTTCTTGCTGCCAACTCAGGCTCCATTTTCCTTTTATTTTGTACATTAAATAGAATCATGATTTCTATTATTTAGGATGGAACACGACTGAGGAATAAGACAAGCTTAAAATTTATGGAAAAATCAATAGTTACCTAAAAGTGTACCTAGCCCTTCTTTTCAAAAATATCACCATGGAATTCAGCAGGTACAAAAAGAAGTAACTTGCACCTTAAAGATCAACAGATGTGTTGTGCCATGGGTTTTGAGCATCACATCTTCAGATGCTTAATAACATATTCTTAAAATATCCAGTAAATTGTTGCATAAAATATTTGTCCCAGGCTGTTTACTCTGACAACCAAAGCTAGTCCTACCACAAGGCAGAGTGGAAGTGCTGTCTTTTGGGCTGCTGCCACACTGCAGAAGGGGGCTTGCCGCTGGCGAGCGTGTTTAAAATGGCCATTAGGGGGTTGGGTCTGCCAGTCGAGGACTTCACCAGCCATTCCTTCCGGATCGGGGCGGCGACCATGGCAGCGGAAGCCGGCATGTCCTCAGAATCAATCATGCGCCTGGGACGGTGGTGCTCCAGGGCCTATGCGGCCTACATTAGACCAGGACGGGCACTGCCCGTCAGGGCGGCAGCCCATGGGGACCAGTAGGCCTGCCTGTTGATGGGGCAATGGTTGGCGGAAGGCGATTCCATGGGAACGCCGTTGTGGCGGATGTATTGGGTCGTGAGAAGTTGTAACAATTCAGGGGTCTCTGTCAAGTGCAAGTTAAAGTTCAAGTTTAAAGCCAAGTTCAAGTTCAAGGGAGACCCCTGTTAGCTGCTAACTTATGCTTGTTTACAGGGAAGGAGAGAACGTCGAGCGGGCAGCTCGGCCAGTGCCTCTCTCCTTCACGCAAGGGAGCTGGGATGGACCGGTTCCCGCGCCACCCACATGTGTGGGCAGCGTGGTGCTCACGACCCATACATTGCCGCCAACCATTAGCTGGCGAATTGCGGCCAATTATTGCCAACAAATATATCATTTTATCTACCTCAACGTACGTATATTACTAACCTGTACCTAATCATGTTTTCTGAAGTTTTATATTTGTAATCAATACAAAGTTAATCGAATCTGAGTGTCTGTGTTCATTCAGGACGGGGGGCTGTGGGGCTGTCCGGTCTGGGTCTGCAAATAATGCAGTTTGACACCGCTTTAACTATCATGGCTCCATCCTATGGAATCCTGGGTTCTGAAGTTTGTTGTTGCACCAGAGCTCTCTGACAGAGAAGGCTAAATGCCCCACAAAACTACACATCCCAGAATTCCATAGCATTGAACAATTGCAGTTAAAGCGGAGTCAAAATGCATTATTTCTGCAGTGTGGCAGCAGCCTCAAGCAGCTGATTTGGGGTTTCATTAAAAGATAGTAACTTGCTAGTTACTTAATTTATTTTTAGTGTATTTTAACTGCCAGGCAGTTTGACTTGAGTAATATGCATCTTGGATTGTGAGTTGGTGAGGCTTACATTTACTGCTTTGCTAAGGCAGTTGCTTAGGCTGGCCTGCCATGCTGACAACGAATATGAATCCTCTTGAATTCAGGGCAAGTTCAAATTACCAGTCTCTGAAAAAGGGGTGACTATTGGTGGCACGGTGGTTAAATGCCAGTACTGCAAGCCACCACATTGCACGTTCGATCCTAGAGGGCTCCAAAGTTCACTCAGCCTTCTTTCCTTTCGTAGGTCAGTAAAATGAGTATTTGGCTTGTGGGGCCAATTAGCCCCACATTGGAAACCACTTAATGCAGTGTAGATGTATAAAGTGCTATTGCTTAACAATTTGGAAGCCACTCTGAGAGCCTTTGTGGCTGAAGAATGGGGTATAAATACCTAAAATAAATAATAAATAAATATTGTTCCAATGACACCTCATCACGCAGAGGGGAGGAATCATGGCCAACCTCCGCTTGCTTAACGATTCTCCCCTTATGAAAGAAAAGGGGGTGTCTGTGAACTTGAAATTGAACTTGAACTTGACAGAGACCCCCCCCCACATCCGGCCGTTTACCCCAGTCAGAACCCATGCTAGCCACCTATGGAAGCTGTGACATGAAAAGAATACAAGCACAATCTTATATGCTAACTGCGTGCACTAGAAAAAAGCGGAAGGGAGGCTGGGTCTTTGGCTCCTGGTGAGCCACTGGAGCTGCTGATACCAGGGCCGGCTATTTATGCGGCTCCCAGCACAGCCCATCACATCATCCAGCTGTGCCAGAATTGCCAGCTGGAGGACACTCTCCCCCTACTGAGCCAGCCAATTGAAGCAGGGGAAGCCTTTGTGCCTCTCTCTGGGCCTGCAGGGCAGGCCAGGAGGAGGACGCTTGACATGATGACCCCCTTGCTGGCCACATGGTTATCCTGGGGGGCCAAGGAGGCCACAAAAAGGCCACTGGCTCAAGCCCGGCAGCCACCCTTGCGGACCCAGCCCAGACCTTCACCTCTCCTCCCTTGTGAACAAATACACAGGCACGAAATGTCTTCACAAAATTATATTGAGTACATGAATGAATAACATATGGAAAGATATAGTAAGATTTAGATTTTGGCAATAAAAGGCCAAAACTTTGATAACAGCTATAAATGGTTGGCACAAATCACATGGGTCCGGATCCCTTCATCAACCAACCCGCCATTGGTCAATGGACCACTGTTGGTTGCTACCAACAACTCATCATACAGAGGGGAGGAATCATAGCCAAGCTCCGCCTGCTTGATGATACTCCCCTCCCCTGTGGAACAAGGTTATGAAAGAAAAGGGGGTCTCCATGAACTTGAACTTGACCTTGATGGAGACCCCACCCCGGGGCATTTACGCCAGATCAGGACCCATGCTAGCCCCATTGGAACCCACCTTCTGCCAACCCATTGACAGCCTTCATCAACGGGCCTAACTCCCAGAACATCAGACATTCTTCAGCGGAATGGCCAATTCAGGTTGGATGTACCCTGCAAAGGCCCTAGAGTGCCACCTGCCCAGATGCTTGATGGTCTCCTTAGACAAGCCCCCTTCTGCCGCTGTGGTCATCACCCCTATCCGGAAGGAGTGGCTCCCAAAGTCCTCCACCGGCAAGCCCAGTTGCCTCAATGCAGCTCTCAAGACACTGACAAACTGGAACCTGGTCAGTGGGGTCCCATCTTTGTGCAGAAACAGGGGACCGGGTCTGGCGTGGCACTCCCTCAGGAACTGGTGCGTCATGCCTACTGGGCATGGAGAGGAAGCCAGCAGATTCCACAGCCACAGAGCCGCAGAGTTGCCAATGTTGATCACACTTGGAGTGTCACATTCAGATGCACAGTGCATCATCGCCCAAAGATATGTCACTAAACTGCAGATCCCTGCCCAACACATTGTGCTTAGAGGAACTCACCAACTCGCTGTAGGGCACCGAATTTGTAGAGCACCGAAGAAGTCCATTGTGTAGGCTGTGCCACAGAGCAGGGCCTTGTAGCAGGACTGACACACTCCCTGCAAGCACGGCCACCAGCTGGGCCAGTATGCCATAGAAGATCGGCCACCTGCTATCTGCCTCCCACTGGCTCTTCCTCCTCCAGCCCTCCACATCCCTTTGGATAAGAAATGTCACACAAGGATCCCCAAAGCCTGCTGTCCAGGAAAGCAGCCAACCAAATGGCTGATAAGAATGATACACACAAAATGCAAGGCTTTGCAGCAACATGAAAACAATTCTGAAGCACAGTACCAGTCCAATGTCCAATAGCAAAACCAGGGGGCAAGCCGAAGGTCCAGGAGTCCAGAGAGCAAGTCAGCAAGTCCAGTCCAGGCTCCAGAGTTCCAGAAAGCAGGTCAGTGAGTCCAGTCCAAGGTCAAGAGTTCCAGATCAATCCGAGGTCTAGGAGGCAAGGTTTCAGGCAACAAGGGAGTCCGAGTCAGATGCTTTCACCAGGGAATGCAGATAGACTCTGACGAAGAAGCTCGGTGTCTCACAGCTGTTTATATTGGCCCAGCTCCTAATCACATCTGTTTGGTGATTGCTGAGATTTTCTTATATAATCTCTGGAATCGCCAGAGGCACACCCTTTCTGTCTTTCTCTGGCTGAAGGTAGGTACCTCCTCATCCTGCTCCTCTGTGTCTCCCAGGCCTGGAACCTCTGCTGGGGGGAAGCTAGACTGCTGAGTCATCAGCTCTGCTGCAGTTGTCATAGCAGAGCTAGGTCCCCTCATCATCATTTTTGGCTAACACGGGGGGTAAATGCAGGTGTGGTTGGACTTCCTTGAGCATTTCAATGGCATCACCTTGTGGCAAGGGCTGGAAGGGGGGCTGCAGGTTCACTCCGACATGGTGGCTATTCTGAGATTTGGGGTCTACGGGCACTGGTGTGCTCAATGCTGGCTGGCTGACTAGGGGTAGACAGGTATTATATGTGACTTAACCTTCCTTGAGTTTTCCCCAATTCGAGTTGCTACAGTTATCTGGCGGAAGGAGTTCAAGGGCAAAAAATCTTGTTTTTGGTGCGATAACCAAGTGGTGGTGTGGAGTATTAACAGGTAGTCATCCAAGTTGGAGAGAGTCGTGTGACTGGTTTGCAAATTCGTGCTGATGTGCATAACCTCTAACATCAGCTTCTCCATGCGTCACAACCCTGGCATTGATAATGAGCTTGTGGATGCATTGTCTCAATTCCAGGATGAGCGGTTCCATACACTGGCCCCGGGCACAGACCTAGAACTGGACCCCTTCCCCGAAGACATATGGAACCTTGGGAGAAGACAGTGATTCAAGGTGTCATCGATTCCTTAGCACCATTAACCATCCAGCCCCCCGGCTGGCCCCCATTGTTAAAAAGTCATCCAGATAGTGAGTTACAAATGGGCATCCCGCCCTGTGCTGCAGTGCCAATTGAGGAAAGTACTGAAAGTTTCAAAGGCTGCACAACTGATGGAGCAGTCCATGGGCAGTGTCATGTCATAGTACCACATGCCCTGGAATTTGAAGCCCAACAGGCAGTGGTCCTCTGGATGAACCGGAAGCAGCTGGAAAGCAGACTGGATGTCACTCCTGGACCACAGGTTTGAATGAGTTTGATTGCATGGTCCAGTGATGCATACTTCACCGAACATAGCTCTGGCGGTGTGGTGGTGTTGACCGATGACCCCTTGGGTAGGAAAGATGATGAATGAACCTATACTCACCTGGACTCTTCTTAAGCATCACCCCCAAAGGCAGTATCTGTAGGTTGGGCATGGGAGGTTCATTGAAAGGGCCAGCCATCCTCTCCGCCTCCTGTTCCTTGTCAACTTTCTTGGTCAGCAACTCCAGCAACTCTGCAGTGGATTTTAAATTGCCAGATTTTGTGGTCTCCCGGGGGCCAACAAAAGGTATCCTGAAGCCATGTTCAAAGCCACCAACTAAGTAGGCAGCCGCCTTCTTATGGTAAATGTTGAGGAGGAGGAGGAGCAAAGCATGAAGCTTCATGGGGTTGAACACCATGTGTCCCTACCCCAATCGCAGTGGGTCAGTGGATGAATTATTGGCAGAGGGGGGGCAACAGGGCATGTAACAGGGTACAATAAAAATTATCAGATCTGCCTGGAAAATCTGATAAAATGGGTAATGTATAAAAAGTGGGTGTCCTTGTAATAAAGGCAGAAGAGACACATGTAGTCAACTGTTCGATTCACACCTGATTGACAAGGGCAGACATGTTTGGAGTAAGGGATACATGAACATGTCCTCTCTAAGGACTTTATCAGACATGCCCTTAAAACCCATTCCTGTTCCATTACCCACCCACTCACCCTCCTCCCATCCCTGTAACTGAATAAAAAAAATGAAGAGACACATGTAGTCAACTGTTCAATTCACACCTGATTGACAAGGGCAGACCTTAAAACCCATTCCTGTTCCATTACCCACCCACTAACCTTCTCCCATCCCTGTAACTGAATAAAAAAAATGTTCACACACTTACCTTAATCCCAGGACAGAAACTGCTCCCTGCTCCTCCGGCCATCCAGGAAGGGAATGTAGCTCTCCTTCCTGGAGACCAAATCACATGGGGAATTTAAAAATAAAAAATCCCCCAAAACTCAAAGAAGTGCACTAAGCACCTAAACACCCTTTAAAAAAAAAAAAAGTAACCCAGGGAGGGAACAAAAAGGCTGTCACTGACTTCTTTGTCCCAACTGAAGCAGGAAGTGTTTTGCAGGGATCTCCCAGGACCTTACAGGGAGCCCTGCATCATACAAGGAATTTTTTTAAAAAATCAGACATCAAAAAATTAAATCAAGCACCTGAACAGCCTTTAAAAGAAACAAGTAAACAGGAGATGGTACAAAAAAGTATGTCACGTACCTGCATGTCCAGATCATCACCAGAAGTGTTCTCTACCTACCTTCCAGGACCTTGCAGAGGCAGGCAGCCAGGGGGAAATTTAAAAATAAAAATACAAGCAAACGTCTAAAAATTAAAACAATCACCAAAACACTTTTAAAGCTTTAAAAGCAACATGAGGAGGGTACAGAAAAGGCTGTCACTCACTTGGATGTCCCGATTGTACCCGGAAGTGTTTTAACATGGCACCAGCATAACGGCAAACCAGTTCACACATCCGTGATTCCATTACAGAAATGGAACTGGAGATCTATTGACGACTTTTCCCCATGAATAAAACAAAACAGAAAGCAAACGGGGTTAGAATGGGTTCAGAACAGGAGAGGGGACATCATCTGGAAAAAAACCTCTTTAGCGATCCTATTTCATTTCTGTTCTGGTTTATTAAGCCTGTGTGATAAAGTCCTAAGAAGGCTGATGGCAGAGTAATAAAATAAGCCAAGGTGAAGGCTCTTCAGTATTTAGGGACCTCAAGGGCATAAAGAAAATTGGCTGGGACATTTTATTTTTACTGTAATTTCCAGGTGCTGGATAGCTTGAGATCTCTGGTTGATTTTCCCAAAGAGTTATATCCCAGATCCTTTCTTTAATATCTGTCTAGCTCTGGAGGATTGCAGGTATAGGAGAGCTGATGATGAAAAACCATATTTCTGTAGTTTATTCTCAACAGGATTCACCCAGCTGGAGAAATTATCCATTAGAATCTATTGGGTTTGATCCAGTCTCTAATTATATAGAATCAGGCATGTGATTCTAGAAGAACTATCCCAGCTTCCAATCTAAGGCCTCATTTACACTGGCCAGAATTCACTGGTTTCCCACCAGTGCAGTTTGGCCCTGGATCAGGTCCGTTGCTCCCCCATCACCTGCACAAAATGGGATGGAGTCCACATAGACACACAAGCCTGTCTCCACAACCTCTGCCACTGCCACCCACGTCGCACTCCACAAGGCCAGGAAGCAGGCTCACAGCATGTGGTGAAGCCCCCCTGCATGTGACCAGCCTTGGTCACATGCTGTGAGCCTGCTTCCTGGCTTCAGAGAGTTCAACACAAGACGGCAGCAGCAGCAACTGCAGAGACAGGCCAGCATGGCAATATGGCCTCTTGCAGTCCCATGGGGCCCAATCTGTTTTTTCCTCAAGGAAGCATTTTTCACTAGGTATTTTGATGAAAGATTTAGGAGTTATTGCTTCCACTGGATGAAAGTCTTGGTACACAACTGTGAGACATATAATATTTGTGCTAGTGCCTTAACTTGGAAAAGTTTTATCACAGATGGTATTTGTGAACTTCCTTTAGAAAAGAAAGAATCTAAAAATAGCATGAATAGCTCTGTGAACATTCCCAGTAACATATGGAGTCTGGGCCCTCTGTGACCCAGATGACTTGAATATTACAACTAGGTATTTGTATAGCATCTGTTCTATATCATGGACATTTATCTGTGCTGGGTAAGCCTTTTAGAGAGGGCAAGAAATGTGGAGATGCTGATAGTGATGATTGTGGTGATAATAATAATGATGATGCATGTGATGGACTCTAGTTTTTGAAAGCTTATGTCATAATAAATGTGCCAGTCTTTAAGGTCTTTAAACTCTTTGTTGTTGTCATCTTACCTTTGTTTCTCACTTCAACTATTATTTTTTTCTTCAAGCTGCATCATAGGGCAATAGTGATAACCTGACACTGCCATTTTCACAAGCCATAGCTTGTCAGATTGCTGAATTATCAGTATCTAGTCAAGCAAGGCAATAGAATCAGATCACATATGCCATTTTTTCTCCAGTTGGTTACCATTTTCTAATCATGAGAGGAAATAGCAAATGTCAGGGATTTTTTTTTTCCTTGCATGATAGAAGTTTGTCAAACTCAGTAATTCAGCAGATGTTCCTGGGTCATAAGTAGTAGAATGAATTACAATGAAGACACAGTTTGGCATTCTTGTTTTGTTCCTTACTCATCATGCTTGTTAAACCAACTCCTACATTTGGAGATGTTTATCCTGGGAGATGACTAGTAGGGTTTGGAGGAAGGATTAGGAAAAGTGAAAGGAAGAACAGTGGCTGTGAATGTGGCTGTGAACAACATCATTTTAAGAGGCATTATTTTCCAACCATGTTTGTTTACTGCCAAAAGACAAACAAACAGGCATGTATAATAATTGAAAAAGATGGTTCTTTGAGTCTCTAGTTGGGGAGATAAAACTCAGGGTGCCCAGTACTAAAGGAGGTAGAGGTTTGATTTTATTGTATGAGATGGCTTTAAAGCCTGGGAGCTCATCTCTTCCCTACTGCCTTCCCTAAAACTCACTGGCTTAGACAATGAAGCTGTTTATAGATGTGTTGCACTCATACAACATCACCCAGAAGTAAGAGGAGGGGTAGGAGGAAACTGGTGGATACACACACATGGAGCCATTGTGCCATGTGGAGCAGCACAATCAGCAGAGAAAGGGCATCACAACTCACAAGTCATCTTGTTAATTCAAGGCAGCAGCATCCCTGGGCCTGGAAAAGTTCCCCAAATATTGTGTGTGGGTATAGGTAAGATTACACAGGATACAGGTTCTAATAGGAATGCAGGAACCACTGCAGCTACTAAGTATTGTTTTTCACCAAAAAGGGGGGTTCACAAGCTCTGGACTTGTTTTGCTGTATTATTCAGTAAGCTCAATTTTACCTTGATTTTCACTCTTATACACATTTCCACAATCAACTCACATGAGGCAGCTCTTGCTCCATCTCATCCCCTGCCTGCTAATTGGTCTTTCCTCCTCCTCCTCCTCCTCCTCTTCCTCTCTCTCTCTCTCTCTCTCTCCCCTCTTCTCTCTCTCTCTCTGTTTGACTGTGGTTTTTTGGGGGGGCAGGATTTTGTACATTTCCATCCATTATGCAGCCCTCCTCCACATGCTCTTTGTAGTTGAGAACATATGGGACTGGTTTCAACAAGAGAAGGTGGCCAGATAGATTACCCACATTTATTTTTCCCCTTCTTCTCCTCATATGTTTATGTGCATTCACATCTGAAATAGGGCCTTCACCTCTGTGGATGGCTCCAATTTGGAAACTTGAAGTTCTTGTCTTCTCCCCTTCACCCATCTTTTCTTAATTCAATCTATGGGGTTGGTTCTCTAATCAGCAAAAATACTCTTCATGGAATGTGAGAAGAATATGACTTTTCTTAATGGCATTCTGAATTATATCACCGCATTCAGAAGAAGAGGGGATAAATAGGGCATATACTTTGCCGGAAAAGCCTTTGCAGTTTTTCCCTGAGGTTTTAAACAACAGCAGGGAAAATGTACATTCCTGCTTGTTCGGACAAGCAGTTCATTTAGATTCACTTTCCCATACGAGTAGAAACTGAAAGCTGATTGGCTGGACGAGTACAGGGGTGGGGCTTGTTAACAAGGCAAGCACCCGGAACCTCCATGTTGGGTTTTTGCCTTAGCAAGTGAGAGCTAAGGCTATAAAATGGGGGGTTGTGGGGGATTGCTTTTCTGTTAAGGCAAAATATCACTCTATTGCACCTCGGAAACAGTTTCTTAAAAACATAGTGTTCAGTGGTGGCAAATTGGTAAGTAAAAATGTGAATAATTCACTCACGACTGCCATCTTGATTCTCAGGCATACATGTTTGCACAACAAATGTGGATAGCTTTGCATGCCTGTGATCTACTGTTAAAAAAACAAAACAAAACAAAAAACCCTTTAAGACAAATCACCACTACTGAAAATTGCCTTTACTGCAGAGCAATCCGCTTCTTTTTGCCTCATATAGACAGGCCCTATATATCTGAATACAGTTTGCTTTTCCCTTGCTACTAATTGCTACTTTGACTTTTGGTGCCTGGGAAACTAAAATAAATAAATAAATAATAAGCAAATGTGTATGTGGTATTTTATATGTTAGAATTAAAGGGAAATTGGAGCTTCAGTGGGCTGGATGACAATTTTTTAAAAATACTATTCTTGCTTTCCCTTGAGATTCTTAGAAACACCTGTACACAGAAGGAACATATTTGTGTGGTTGGTCTGGTCTCCAGGGCTGCTATTGCCCGTTTTACTGCATTTGGGGGTGTTTCGGCATGTTCCCCTCACCTTCAGAATGCTTTACAGGCTTTTAAAAGGTGTGGGGAAAGTGCAGCAAAATGGCAATACTGTCCCCCAGGCTTGGTAGACACTAGAGTCAGCCCTCCATGTTTGTGGGTTTAACTTTTGCAGATTTGATTATTCACGGATTATTTTCTGCCTTCTCCACTGCTGCCCTATGACATTTTTAATGGGGACTACTACAGGCTTCACAAGACTGAGAGAGACTGTGAGCGTGCAACTGTAAGTCCCTAATAAAAATGGTGTAGAGCAACAGCAGAGATAGCCCCAAGCCCCACCAGCTGCCTACTTCAGCCTTGTGATGAAACCCTGCCACCTTGAAGGCATCCATGGTGGGTTGGATCCATGGATTGTACTTTTTGTGTGTGTTAAATATAGTTTGGCAGACCTAGAGATAATTCTGGCTTTTTCACTTTCATCAGAGTCCTGTGCCCCTAGCCCAGCAAACATGGAGAGTCAACTGTATTGGAAATTCATGGCAAAAGATGGAGCCCAAATTTGGGGGGAGGGTTTCTCTGGACCCTTGGAAGACACAAAGATGGCTTTCAGGCTGCACTTTCCCCACACCTGCTCTACAACATGTTATTTTGTTCAGAAATCTATGGATGCAGCCATGGATCTGCCAGTCTGAAGTTTACAAATATGAGCACAAAAATGGTGCATATATGTTCATGCATGTCCTGCTTTCTGGGGTAACATGTTTTTATTTATAAAGAAGGAAGTATCTTTTTCAAGGATATTTGGTATTAAACATATTTAATGAAGACTAATAAATATGTTGCCCTTAAACTTTATGAAACCCACAGATAGCTCCTCTAGACCAGTTGCCATCAAGGTGCTATTTTAGAGAAGTTAAAGTCTAAGATGTTGAGTTTGTCATTCCATATCTGTAGCTTAGCACTGAACAAGTATTATTCATACACAATTGGGATTCAGTTGTTTCTGTGTCAATGAATTGTTTTGTCAATTCAATTAATTACATTGGGCAGTTCAATATGTTCAGATACTGATATCTAGCAAATGACTATAGAGCACATGCATACCTCTTGGAAAACAGTGAAATTAGTATGAATTTATTACTATTAGTAGTATAACCTTACAATACCTTCTAACCATCTATGTGTTTTACATAATATTTTACAAGGTTCATGCACTGTGACATCACAAAGGCCCATCTCGTGACTTCATGGGGGTCTAATATCACAAGGGACTATCCCCTTCCCTTAGGTCTGGGCCCTGAGACCTCAGACAATGGGAAGCTGCTCACTTGGCCACCTTCCAGTGGAAGCCAATGAAAAATGAGCATGAAATAACAAGACATTATGGGAAAATATTGTTTCCCATGGAAATTATTATTCCTTCATGTATATTAGGAGCTGATGCTTCTGCTTTTTTAAACACTGATACAGTTGGTTAACATAGGAAAGGAGGCAGAATATTAACAAGTATCTTCTTTTCTTCCAGAACAAAGAATGCAACCTTAGCAAAGAAAGTTACTGGACCATGCATCATCCCTAACACATTGCTACTATTGACTTCCACACTGCAACCTGCTGTTCATATTCTTGAGACTCCTTTGTTGAGATGCCCTGGATACTGAACAACCACCAGCAGTCCATTGCCTGAGTACACTGTGGCTGATGTGTTCATGTGACCATGTGCCACCAATGCCAGTAATCTACCCTCCTCCTCCCCCCCCCCAACCAAGATTGTAGCATGTTGATTCTGATATGGTTCTGGGCTACTACACCTGTCCCTCCCTCATGTAGCCTCCAGGAAGTCAATCTTCATATAATTCCTTTTGCCTACAGGCTCTACCAACTGAGTTTGAGACCTCTTTTTCCCAGAACAGAGAAAACAGCCCTGAATGTTCAGTTCTTATTATTCCTTTGATGTGCTTGGGGAATCTGCTTAGGGCACAGAAAGGGCCAGGTTGACTTATGGAGATCGGAGGCATTGAATCATCACAGCATCATAAATATCCTAAAGAATCTGAGGCGGGCATACAAAATATATGAAAATATAAAAGCCCATCGCTTGAGAGCTGAAACCAAACCTGGTATTCCCAGTCCCCATACACCCTAATAACTGGCAATATTTAATAATTTGGCCTTAATGTGGCCTTCCACAGAAGTTGCAATAGATCAGGGACCCCTGAAAAAGTCCCCAAAAAAGATACTCTGGCTGGAAAAAGCCAAGTCATTCATCGCTTTAAGGATTCCAAATCCAAATCTCAAGGCAACACAAAGATCAAGGCAGACCTAAAGAAATGTTCTCTGAGTACACCTGATGGCAGACAATAAATCCCATCAATGGTAGTTGGGACATCCTTTGTATGTGGCATCTTTCCTGATTCCCAGACCTAGAAATCAAAAAAGGTAGTCACTGCTTTCCATTTCAAAGCCACCACCCATTGGCAAGTACTTGACATCTCCGGCGAGCCATTATTCAATAAAGGAAACTCTCCTGAAACATATTGTTCTCATTCAAAATCCCATCACTTCAGGGCACATTTTGGGGTATAAATAGTAGCCCAAAACCTCACCTCAGCAGGACCAGATCACTTTCCTGAGGACACTCTGTCCCTCTGTGTAGCCACTCCTGCTTCCTCCATCCATGCTGCCAGACTGCTCTGAGACTTCAGACTACAGGACAGATTGTATCACCTCAAGGATCCCTCATACTATTCCCCTGTCCAAACACCCTCCCACTTTTCTTTCACTAGCCTCTCTGTGAATGTTTCTTGTATGAATGAGTGTGTGATTGGTGTTATTATTTTTTGAAACTTCAGTAAAGACCACTGTTAACTTTTTTATCTTTTGTGTGTCTATTTAGAGCTAGTAGGGGTTAACATAGGCATAAAGATCCCCTTGTTGCCCCCTATCACATTGCCAAGTCGAGTTGCTGCTAATTTCCCCAAAATATTAGTAACTTGATCTTGTGTGGGATTTCCACATCAGTAGCGATTTGGGTAACAGAGTCCAGGATTGTGCAAATATGGAGGTTACACTGCAACTAATTCTTATACTGCATCCAAGACCACTCTGTGTAGCAACGGTGTACAAACTGGAACTAAAATACTACTGTATTGGAAGTTTTCACTGATGTGCAAGGTGATAGCCTTTTAAAATCCATTTCACATGCTTTCTTAAGAGGAATAATTCATTGAGCACTAAGGTGTAAAGCACTGAAGATCTGGACTCAGTAGCAACACTTAATTTGGCTGAAGAACTTTTCTTCTCAAGAGTGTTATAATTTACTGCGACTGTCTTCTAAAGTCTTGATGCTGGTTTCTGAATCTTCTACAGTGCTCAGAGGCTTAAATGACTGAAACAAAGGCCATGCTCTAGACTGGGGAAACAAAGGAACTGGGACCAGAAAATGACCTTACAGCAAATCAAAACCATTGATCCATTTCTGCACAACACAAATAATCCAATTTCAAACTGGTTATTTCTGTAATGTGGATTTGGCTTTAGTTCAGATCTGTCTACACTGACTGGCAGTCAGTTCTCCTGTATCTTCAGACAAGAATGTTTCCCATTCCTTATTGAACATGCTAGGGACTGAATATGGAACCCTGTCCATGCAAAGTACAGCTTCTGTGAATAAGTGATGGCTCATTTAAGAACCTGCAATGATCCGCTTGTATCATTGTACTAGAAACAGTGGTGCAAATTCCCATGATCCTGAGATTGGGTTTTTTTATAAGTGTCAGTACAAGTAGTGAGATTGGCTATTCCCGTCTATGGGAAATACTAATCTACCCAAGGTTAATTATAACCACATATAGGACAGGAAAATTGCAAGATGCTATTAGAAACAAGAGCACATGGGAAGAGACTTGGTTAGATGAGGTGGGGTTACTCAGTCAGCTTTTCCCACCAGGTTTCTCTATGCAGAAGCAGGCAAGAACTGGCAGGTAGGGAGGTGGAGTTGCAGTGGTCTATCAGGATAACATCCCCTTGACTAGGCACCCTATCAGTGTTTAAGTGTGTTTATTTAAAGGTGGATAGCCAGGACAGACTAGGGATTCTGTTGGTGTACCACCCACCCCGCAGCTCAACAGTCTCCCTTCCCGAGGTAGCCAGGATGGTCTCGGGAGTGGTGTTGGAGTCTCTGCAGCTTGTGATTTTCTGCAGCCATGCTGAGGCTACCCTGTCGGGAGTGGCTCAGGACTTCATGACAACCATGGGCCTATCCCAATTAGTATCTGGCCCCACTCATGCTGCTGGGCACACTCTAGACTTTGGTTTCTGTACAGGAGGGGATGGTGGTGATCTGGGAATGGAGGAGTTTTCTACTGTTCCATTGTCATGGACAGGTCACTTCCTGGTCAGGTTTAAATGTGTAGGGACTCAGACCCTTTGCAGAGCTGGGGGACCTATTAAGATAGTTTGCCCCAGGAGGCTTATGGATCTGTTTGGATTTCTGATGGCTCTTGGAGAGTTTCCTGCTGCCTTGGCAGGTGATTCTGTTGAAGCCATGGTTGATCTCTGGAATGGGGAAATTACCAGGGCTGTGGATACAATTGCTCCTAAGCATCCCTTCTCATGGAGTGGAGCTAAACTAGCCCCTTGGTTTTCTAACCAGTTGGCAGCAATGAAACCAATGAAATGGAGACTAGAGTGACAGTGGCAGAAAATGCAGAGTCTGACCAAAAACAGGCTAAAATACTGTATATCTGAAGGCCTATGGTGGGACAGTAAAAGTAGCAAAAAAAATGCTTTTTTGGTCAAAATTATTGCATTGGCACACAATCACTTAGCAGGGCTGTTCTCAGTGATCAGAGACCTGTTACAATCTGGTCCAGATGAAAATGTAAACCAGTCAAAACCAGTCAAGCTCGCCGTGAAGAATTTGCCTACCATTTCAAAGATAAAATCACTCAGATTCACTCTGATTTAGATGCCAGAGTTGCTATAGTTCTGGTGAATGTAACCTTGGCCCCTGCTTGTCCAGTGTTGGTGGATACTTTTCAGTTGTGCAGCCTGAAGCTGTGGACAGGAGTCTTGGAGAGGTGAGAGCCACCATGTGTGTATTAGACCCTTTCCTGGCTAATTAAACAGGCCAGAGGATGACTGGTTGAGTGCATAAGGTAAGTGATTAATGCCTCTTTGCAACTAGGCAGGTCCCAACAGGCCTAAAGGAAGCTGTGGTAAGACCTCTTCTGAAAAAAATCTTCCCTGGATCCTATTATAGTAGATAACTATAGGCCAGTCTCCAACCTTCCATTTTTGGTTAAGGCACTAGAGTGTGTAGAGCATCTCAACTCCAGGGGTTCATGGATGAGGTGGATTATCTGTACAGGGAACTGGACAAGGGGAGCATGTCCCTATTGGTTGTTCTAGCCCTCTCAGTGGTTTTCAATACCATTGACCATGGTATTCTGGGTCGCTTCTCTCGGATGGGCAAACAGCTTGGAGGCACCGTTCTATGTGGATTTATTCTTTCCTAGAGGATCTCTATCAGAGGATGGTGCTGGGAGATTCCTGTTCAATTGCCGTTGGCCTGTGGAGTCCCTCAGGGTTCAGTCTTGGCCTCTGTGCTATTTAACATCTACAGGAAAGTGCTGGGAGAGGTTGTCTGGCATTTTGGAGTTAAGTGTCACCAGTGTGCTGATGGCACCCAGCTCTATTATTCCTTTCCACCTAATTCCAGGAAGCTGTCCCTGTGCTAAACTGGTATCTGGCAGCTGTAATGGACTGGATGAAGGCAAACAAATAGAAGCTTAATCCAGGCAAGACAGAAGTGCTCCTGGGCAGTTGTAAGACAGATCAGGGAATAGGGATTCTGCCTGTGTAAGATGGGGTTACACTCCCCAAAAAATGCAGGTTCGTGATTTGGGAGTACTCCTGGATTCAGCTCTGAGCCTGGAGGTCCACGTTTCAGCAGTGACTAGGAGTGCTTTTGCACAGTTAAAGCTAGTGGGCAACTGCACCCATTCCTGGAGAAATTGGATCTGGCCATGGTGGTACATGCCTTGGTTACATCTTGTTTGGATTACTGTAGTGCTTTCTACGTGGGGCTGCCTCTGAAAAGTGCTCAGAAACTTCAGCTGGTCCAAAGAGCAGCAGCCAGGTTGTTAACTGGGGCTGGCTACAGGGAGTACACAACTCCCTTGTAACAACATCTCCACTGGCTGCCAGTTCATTTCCAGGCACAATTAAAAGTGCTGGTTTTGACCTATAAAGCCCTATACAGCTTGGGTCCATGTTATTTGAAGGACTGTATCTCATTTTACGAGCCCAGTAGACCTCTAAGATCATCCGGAGAGGCCCTTCTCTTTATCCCACCACTGTCTCAGACTTGTTTGGTGGGAACAAGGGAGAGGGCCTTCTTGGTGACTGCTCCGAGACTTTGGAACTCCCTCCCCAGGGAAGCCAGAATGGCCCCTTCTCTCCTCTCTTTCTGTAAACAAGTAAAAACATGTCTGTGTTGGCAGGCATTTGTACTTTGATGTGGGCTAGACTTTTAAATGCTGTGTGATTTGTATTTCAAAGTGTTATATATTTCAATACTTTAATGTCTGTGATTTTAACTGTGTAAATTGTTTAAAAATTGGTTTTTTAACTTAATAACTTTAAGTTAACTTTTAACTTAACTTAACCGTGTTCGCAGTCTGGGGGTGCTCCTTGATTCATCGCTTCAGATGATGAGTCAGGTGAATGCGACAGTCAGGAGCGCCTGTTATCAGCTTCGGCTGATACGCCAGCTGCGCCATTTCCTGGAAGTAAGGGACCTTGAGACTGTGGTGCACGCGCTGGTAACCTCCCGTCTAGATTTCTGCAATGCGCTCTACATGGGGCTGCCCTCATGCTTGGTACGGAAACTTCAGTTGGTACAAAATATGGCAGCCAGAGTGGTCTCGGGAACATCTCAGAGAGACCATATAACTCCAGTATTAAAATCTCTCCACTGGCTGCCAATCAGTTTCCGGGCCCAGTATAAGGTGTTGGTTATTACCTTTAAAGCCCTAAATGGCTTGGGTCCAACTTATCTCCGGAACCGCCTCCTCCCATACAATCCTCCTCGCGCACTCCGGTCCTCTGGGAGGAATTTGCTTCAGCCACAAAAATCTAGGCTGTCTGCAACCTCCCAGAGGGCCTTTTTGGTAATCGCCCCCAAATTGTGGAATGACCTGCCGAATGAGATCCGTCAGATAACAAGCCTGAGTGGCTTTAAAAAAGCACTAAAGACGGATCTCTTTCAGCAGGCCTTTCCAAATTAGATCCCGGCCTCAGGGGATCCTGGCCTCTTCTAGGCTGCTGGCCATTTATTATATTTACTGTATTTATAGTTTTAAAAGTGATTTTAGATTAGTTGTTTTAATTTATATTTGTTTAATGTTTTTTTATGGGGGAGGGTGGGAGTGGGGGTGTTTAGGGATTTTATTTGTATTGTATTTTAAATTTTGTAAGCCGCCCCGATTGTTTCAACAGAGGGGCGGGGTATAAATAAATTTTATTTATTTATTTATTTATTATTAATAATAATATTTATGCTTTTAATATTTTGTGCTGTTATTAACTTGGACTGTCTTAAACTCATTGTTAGCTGCCTTGAGTCCCTATATTGGGAGAAAAGTGGGATACAAATAAAATAAATAAATAAATAATAGGGAGTGCAGTGTTGACCGCCATCTAACAAGTGGGCTACTTAGGAAAAGAAAAGCCAACAGGTCAGTATGGTTTAGTAACTGATGTCAGGCTTGGTTCAGGTCAACCAGGGGTAAAGTTTCTGCTTGGCCATGAGGGTACAGTATGACCTTGAGCCAGCCACATATTTCTGCAGTTTATACTTTGGAGGTTTTGCTTAAGTATTACAGAAACAAGCAGCATGATCCACTTCCATGCCAACATTGCTAAAGAGGAAAGAATGCTGCACCAAAATGACCCTCTATCTGTCAGCTAGTTTCTCAGGGAAAGTATGCCATAAATTTGAAGAGAGCCCTATGTGTCTCCAAAAGTGAAAGCAATCCAGGATTGATGATAAATGAACTCAAATTGAACTCTCCAAGTGGCAACTCAATGAGGAATAACAATGAGATATGCAAGAGGATAATGGTGTGAAGTAATTCTCTAGGACACAGGAGACTGACCTAGTGTTCTGGTGTCAAGAAAAAACAAGGATCAGGTCTGACAGTGCTAACCAACCTGTTTCCTTGGCAGCTTATATAAGGAAGAAATGATGTTCTCCATATGAGCCTATTCTATTTTTATAACAAATGCTCCTGCTTTTGAAATGCAATGGGTGCTTTCACAACTCACGTAATGCTTCTAAATTACTGCTAATACTTTACACTAAAAATAAAACATGCCAGATGTTGATTCATTATTAAACCTTATAAGGCAGATAAAGGTATGTTTAGCAATGCTCAGCACCTTTGATGTCAAATCTTTCCCCCTACATGTTGTATTTTCACAGCTGCTTCTTAAAAAGATAATTTCAGGAGCACTTAAAATCTGCATGGCTGTGGATCTCACAATCTTACTTTCTAATACCGAATGTGAAACATAGAAAGTGATTGCTTCTTTACAATTCTAGGAATATCTAGTTATTCAACATCAACTTTCTAATCCAAATGGTGCAGTGCTCTGTCTTTTCCCATTTCCTGATAACTTTATCACACAAGGCAGTAATCTCGCAGCAATACAGCAACAAGCGGAAACATTGCAGTAGTGGGACAATAATGATTGCACCTCTGCTTCAATATCAGTATGGTGGAGCATATTCCCTTCCGCACAGCCCACTTCCTCCCCATTGTTGCCATTGGGGCATTCAGATCAAACCAGCAGAGGTGTGGGGAGAGAGAGAGAGATCAGGACAGGGAGGTTGGGGGAAGCCAGATCGGGATGGTGGAGGTGGTAGAGGAGAGAGAGAGATCAGGACAGGGAGGGCAGGGGAAGCGAGATTGGGATGGTTGAGGTGGCAGGGGAAAGAGAGATGAGGATGGGGGAGTAAGAGAAGCCAAATTGGGCCAGCAGCTCAGAGAAGAAAAAAACACATAAAAAACAGCATGGGGGAGGGAGGAGAGAGTGGAAGAAAAGGAGAATCCCACCCCCTTGAGCCACGTGATAGCTATCTCTTCTGTTTCTGAAGCAGAAGAGATTACTGCATGAATGGGACTACCAGGATAAGGTGCACATCAGAAATAACTGAAGCACGTAGCACCAACAGGATGAAGATAACATTGTGCAGTAAGTACTCCCAAATGATGCTGCGATTGCTCTAGCCCCACAATAGAAGCTTCATGTGATAAAGTCCTGAGACAAAGTATGCATGCCTATCACCTTTGCAATTAAGTCCACAAATCTCCCATCCTCAATTACTGCAAATATGCAAAAACCAGCTAACTCTCCCCTACAAAATGTACAAGTGAAATTGTCACTATTAAAATTACACAGATACTGCATGTAACCTATAATAGAGGGAGACAGAACAGGATTTGTCTCAGGGTCTTGAGTGCCAACCAGGAATTATCTTAAGAACCTGATGATGGCAGAAAGTCGTCCTCTCACAAAGTGCCACCTCCTCCTATCAACTGGCCACGGTGCCTTTCTTCATGCAGAGAAAGTCATGGAATCCTATGACTGTATCTGGATGAAGAAAAGCATTCATATACCTGCTTTGCTATTGAGACAACAAGTGATGGCTGAATGGACTGCTCCCAGCCCTGGGCAAATCACATGTACGCTTTGCCTGTTGCTTCATGTCCAGAGATCAGGGCAGCAAGCAACAAGTGAAGGGACACAGCCAGTAACTGGATATGCAGCTCCTCCAGAGGGCAGCCAATACATACCACTGTCAATAATCTTTGAGAATTCCTGGAGAACAGGAGCGGTCCCAGCAGACTGGAGGAGGGCAAATATTGTCCCCATCTTTAAAAAGGGGAAAAAAGAAGACCCAAATAATTACTGCCCAGTCAGCCTGACATCAATACTAGGAAAGATTCTAGAGCAGATCATTAAACAGACAGTTGGTTACCACTTAGAAAGGAATGCCATGATCACAAAAAGTCTACATGGATTCGTCAAAAACAAGTCATGCCAGACTAATCTCATCTCTTTTTTTGATAGAGTTACAAACTTGATAGATGAAGGGAACACAGTGGATGTAGCATATCTTGATTTCAGTAAGGCTTTTGACAAGGTCCCCCATGATATTCTTGCAAAAAAGTTAGTAAGATGTGGGCTAGACAGTGCAACTGTTAGGTGGATTTGTAATTGGTTGACTGACCAAACCCAAAGGGTAGTCACCAATGGCTCCTCTTCGTCCTAGAGAGAAGTAACCAGTGGGGTGCCACAGGGTTCTGTCCTCAGCCCAGTGCTATTCAACATCTTTATCAATGACTTGGATGAGGGAATAGAGGGTGTGCTTCTCAAGTTTGCAGATGACACCAATTTAGGAGGGGTAGCTAATACCCCAGAGGACAGGATCAGAATCCAAAATGACCTCAACAGATTAGAAAGCTGGGCCAATATTAACAAAATGAATTTCAACAGGGATAAATGTAGAATACTACACTTGGGCAGTAAAAATGAAATGCATAGGTATAGGATGGGTGACACCTGGCTTGAGGGCACTACATGCAAAAAGGATCTAAGAGTCTTAGTGGATCACAAGCTGAACATGGGTCAGCAGTGTGATGCAGCAGCTAAAAAAGCCAATGTGATTCTAGGCTGCATTAATAGGAATCTAGTGTCTAGATCAAGGGAAGTAATAGTGCCACTCTATTCTGCTTTGGTCAGACCTCACCTGGAGTACTGTGTCCAGTTCTGGGTACCACAATTCAGGAAAGATATTGAGAAGCTGGAACATGTCCAGAGAAGGGCAACCAGGATGGTGGGTAGTCTGAAAGCCGTGCCCTATGAGGAGCGGTTTAGGGAGCTGGGCATGTTCAGTCTGGAGAAGAGAAGGTTGAGAGGTGACATGATAGCCATGTTTAAATATTTGAAGGGATGTCATACTGATGGAGCAGGCTTGTTTTCTGCTGCTCTAGAGACTAGGACACAGAGCAATGGGTTCAAACTCCAGGCAAAGAGATTCCACCTAAACATAAGGAAGAACTTCCTGACAGTAAGAGCTGTTCAGAAGTGGAATGCACTGCCTCGGAGTGTGGTGGAGTCTCCTTTTTTGGAGGTTTTTAAGCAGCGCCTGGATGGCCATCTGTGGGGAATTATTTGATTGTGTATTCCTGCATGGCAGGGGGTTGGATAGGATGGCCCTTAAGGTCTCTTCCAACTATATGATTCTAGGATTCTAGGACAAGCAGGAGATGAAGGGACTTGGCTAGTGCCTACTGGAACTACTCATCCAGATGCTAAGTCCAAACTCACTTTATGAATCATGCAGCTTCCCTGAACATGAGTAGGAAGTGAAAGAGATTCAGAGGTTATCTAAATGGTGGAAACCACACGAGGTTCAGTGGGAATCCCACCTGTCTACATGGGATCCCCCATCAGTCCACAGTATTCAGAAGGAGGGGGGCCAAAATGGAAAAAACAATGCAGGAAAAGCCTTCACAGATTTTCCTGTAGTATTTAAAAGAAAACAATGAGGGGGGTGCAATCCTGCTCATATGGGAAAGGTGATAAAATGGGCTGTTTGGCTCCAATGTACCTTAGACAAAGTTTTTTTTTTTTAATCAGCTGTAGTGAAGTACTAATGCAAGTAAATCCCTTGCAGCTGCTATCTGGCATGTGAAACTTCTGGGGGCTTCTGGGGTCAAAACCACGATCAAGACAAGTCGCTGCTGCTGCAAAATGCCATTACTACAAGGTACTCTGTTTTTCCCCCTCATTTTGATGGGCCGTCATTCACATCCTCAAGAAGCTCTGAAGGCTATGGCTGTGTCCAAAGCCATTATCGTTTTCCCCTTCCTCTCTCCCCTAATCAGGGATGCAAAATTTATCCAATAACAACAACAACAACAACAACAACAACAATAATAATAGTAATAATTTATTTATACCCCGCCCCTCTGTTAAAACAGAGTTGAGCACCAGAAACTCAACTGTAGACCTCAAAAGCATCTTTAATCTTTCTAACTTCCATCCTGTTCTTAACCAAGAGGGACACATCATCAGCATGGGCAACAAATTTAACAGATTCACACCGAACCAACCTCGAACTGTCCAACGGACGTGGGATTCGGATCCCCAAGATGCTCTTGTCTAAACTAATCTTACACAGGATAGCATCCAAAGCAATAACATCCAAGAGAGGGCTCAGTGGACAACCTTGCCTCACCCCAGAATTTAACTCAATCCTCTTTCCCCTATGACCATTGACTTGCAAAACCACCTCTGCATCCCTATAAAACAATTTAACTAATGCAATAAATCTCTCTGGCACTCCTTTCCACTTGAGGGCTTCCCATAGGAACGTATGATCTACATTGTCAAAAGCTTTCATCTGGTCAACCTGTAGGATTTGACCAGTCCAAGCTCCCTCCTTGCTGAGTCGGAACACTTCCCGAAACAAACAAAGAGAGTCTACCATAGTCCTACCCGGCACAGCACTAGACTGTGCTTCCATCACAATCTTATCAGCCACCTTAGCCAACCGATTGTTCAGTATTTTTGACAACATGCAGTAGTCTACGTTGGTCAGAGCTATGGGGCGCCAGGTTTTTTGGAGGGTAGGGTCACTCTCCTTTGGGGAAAAAATCAAGACCCCTTGATAAAAAGTCTCAGGGAGCTCATTATTATCCCACAAAAAATTAAACAAAGTGGTTAAAGGGGGAACAATCCACTTCCTATAAACTTCATAAAAATTCCAACTGAGGCCATCTGGGCCAGGGGCCGACTTACCCTTCCCCTGAACTATGACCTCATGAACTTCTTGCTCTTCTATAGGAGAGACCAACCTCTTCCTGTCATCTGGACTCAAACCCTTATAGAGGGTGCCCACCTGGTCCTCCGAAAAAGCTTGGAAAAAAACCTTCATCTCTTCTTTATCTATGTTCTTCCGAGCATATAACTGCCTGTAATATCCCTCCATGATATCCAGCATCTCACTTGGTCTAAATGCAATAGGGTCTGACTCAGAGGCCCTCAAGCCGTTTAATTCAATAGAAGCCTTTGGACTCCGGGCACCTGCCCACTCATCCACGTCAACCACACCACCTCGAGTCCTGAAATTTTTTCTCCCCTTTCTGTTTTGTCTTTGCTTTTGGCAAAATCTTGCTATTACTCCCTTCACCCAGTTAAGCTCTTGTTCTGAAAAAGGAACACCTTGGTTCAATTGATAATGACACTTCAAAAAATGAAAAATGGCCAAATGATACTCCTGAATCTGTCTCCCATTAACATTGGTCTCATAAGCCCAGCTAGTGGCCCGAACCACGCGCTTCACACGTTCCCACCACCTGCACAAATCATCCTTGTACATGTCAGCAAGAGTTAGGCTGTGGGCTAGTAATGAGGCAATACGCTCTTTACATGCCACATCTTCCAAAAATTTAGGGCATAACCTCCAGAGAGGTCTCCCTTTGGGGTAAACCTGACCTATACTGAACTCTACAGCCAAGAGCCCATGACCTGACCAAGGAGTGATCATAACAGTGCACTTTTCCACCTTCATTTCCTTCACTGTCCTCACACGGTCTATTCTGCTGGCTGAGGTTTTGTGATAATGAGTAAATCGAACTCCATCCATTGGGGGAAAATCTGAACCAAAAGCCCTTCTGCAATAAACAGGAAAAATTCTAACTCATTCTCCATGTCAAGAGCTGCATCCTTAAGACCTTGCTTCTCTAGAAAAGATTCCAACTCTCTTTCCTCTGCTGTTAGGGGTTTGGGCAGGGACAACTTTGTCCGCTTTTTCTGGTCTGTGTAAGCACTCCTGACCATCATCCTTGCCCTGTTATTGAAATCTCCTACAATAATAAAATGCCGCTGAGTGTTACACTGATCTTTTAAATACCCCCAAAACTTTTTACATTTGGCATATTTTACAGGAGGATAAAGCCCACACAGCCTGAAAGCCTTCTTTTCTACTCTTCCATCTTTCTGCTTTTCCTCCATACTAAAATCCACCAACAACAATCTCCCCAAAACTACTTCTAACATGAAATCAATGGTCAAATTGTTCCGGGCCCTAAAGAGACCCCTACTCCCCAACCGTCACACTCCCCATATGACCATACAGAAGGTCCTTGTGTCCACAACCTCTGACATCGGCTCCGCTGTTTTTCATTACAGATATGAGTTTCCTGCAATACAATGATGTCATAACGCAGGCCGCCAAGGCAGGGCAAAATCTCATTGCGCCTATCCTCAGTTCGCAAGCCACAGACATTCCACATGGCAATTTTTAATGAACCCATTGTTTTATGTACCCAAAAATTTATTAAGGCCTCCATTATAAATAACCAAAAAACTAACAGAAGTATATTGGCCATACCGATTGAAATAATTATTTTTCTACTAAAAATCTAACAAAGTCTAACTTAATTGAAATCTAGCTTACAGTCTAACTTATTAAAGATCTCTTTTTTAACACATTCTTTCTCGTTTGGCAGGTCATTCCACAATTTGGGGGCGATTACCGAAAAGACTCTCTGGGAGGTTGCAGACAGCCTAGATTTTTGTGGCTGAAGCAAATTCCTCCCAGAGGACCAGAGTGCGCGGGGACGATTTTATGGGAGGAGGCGGTTCTGGAGATAAGATAGATCCAAGCCATTTAGGGCTTTAAAGGTAATAACCAACACCTTATACTGGGCCTGGAAACTGATAGGCAGCCAGTGGAGGGATTTTAATACTTGAGTTATATGGCCTCCCCGAGATGTTCCTGAGACCACCCTGGCTGTCATATTTTGTACCAAGTGAAGTTTCCGTACCAAGCATGAGGGTAGCCCCATGTAGAGCACATTGCAGAAATCTAGACGAGAGGTTACCAGCATGTGCACCACAGTCTCGAGGTCCCTTACTTCCAGGAAAGGGCACAGCTGGGGTATCAGCCAAAGCTGATAACAGGCGCTCCTGACCATCGCATTCACCTGACTAGTCATCTGAAGCGATGAATCAAGGAGCACCCCCAGACTGCGAACACAGTCCTTAACGGAGAGCGTGACCCCATCCAGGACTGGAGGTTGCAACCCAACTCCTGGTTTTGGGGCCGCTACCGTGATCACCTCCATTTTGTCTGGATTTAATCTCAATTTGTTTTTCCTCATCCAGCCCACTACTGCTTTAAGACAATCATTAAGAGGAGAGATGCCATCGGAATTTGAGGCCAACAATCGGGACAAGGAGAAATAGATCTGGGTGTCATCCACATACTGATAACACCCAGCCCCATAACTCCGAATAATCTCACCCAGCGGTTTCATATAGATGTTAAACAGCATCGGGGACAGGATGGCACCCTGCGGAACGTCACAAGTAAGCTCCTTTCTGCTGGAGTATCTGTCCCTGAGCAGCACCCTCTGGGACCTGCCTGAGAGGAAGGACCAGAACCACTGGAGTGCAGTGCCTCTGATTCCTAACCCACTCAGGTGATCCAAGAGGATGCTATGATCTATCATATCGAAAGCCGCTGAGATGTCTAAAAGCACCAACAGGGTCACACTACCCCTGTTGATGCTTAGACGCAGGTTGTTGGTCAAGGCAACCATGGCAGTCTCAACTCCAAATCCCATCCTAAAGCCAGTTTGAAATGGGTCTAGATAATCGGTTTCATCCAAGCCAACTTGGAGTTGACGCACAACTGCCCTCTCG
Organism: Gambelia wislizenii; assembly: GCA_030847615.1. Classification (NCBI taxonomy): domain Eukaryota; kingdom Metazoa; phylum Chordata; class Lepidosauria; order Squamata; family Crotaphytidae; genus Gambelia; species Gambelia wislizenii. The sequence goes on from JAUMIR010000001.1 coordinate 206,043,420, forward strand.
ATCACTTTGCTCAAGAATGGTAACATAGAAACCGGCCTATAGTTGTTCATGTCCAGGGGGTCAAGGGAAGATTTTTTTTCAGGAGCGGCCTAATGGCCGCTTCCTTTAAACAAAATGGAACACACCCTTCTCTGAGGGATGCATTGATGATGTCTTGAAGAACACCATCAAGGCACCCCCCCCCCAGATGGCCAGCCATGAAGGGCAAGGGTCGAGAGGGCAGGTCGTCTTCCTCACCCTACCAAGTAGCTTGTCCATGTCCTCGGTACTCACGGATGGTACTCACCCATGGTTTTCTCAGGATCTGGGTACAAAATTCTAAACTACCCTGGCAACGAAAAACAATCCTTTTTAGTTTGTTTAATCTTTTAGCCTTTCTGGTCAGCCTCTAACATGCATGTTTTATTTCTGCTTCAAGCAGAGGCAGAATTTGTTTTGCTTTCCCTTGTTGACTGTTTGGTGTGTAACATCTGCAGCTACTGACTTGTCTACCCACTAGTGCTCTGCAAGGCTTACCGTATATTCCGGCGTATAAGACGACTTTTGAGCACTCAAAAGTGCCCTCCAAAATCGACAGTCATCTTATACGCCGGATATACTTTGCTTCACCTGCCTGCCTATCTCCTGCCTCTTCGCAAACGGAGCGAAGAGGAAGGAGATGGGGAAGGGGGGTGAAGCAAAGTGCTCCTCCCTTCCCCCTGCCCACCCCCCATGCATCCACCCCCCCTGCCAAAAGCCACGGAATCGCAGCTTTCGGGAGGGGGGTGGGAAGCCCACTCTCCCTGCCCCCCGCCCACCCCCCGCACATCCACCCCCCCTGCCAAAAGCCGCGGAATCGCGGCTTTCGGGAAGGGGGGTGGCTGGGAAGCCCTCTCCTCCCTGCCCCCCGCCTACCCCCACACATCCACCCCCCCTGCTGAAAGCCGCGGAATTGCAGCTTCCGGGAGGGGGGGTGGCTGGGAAGCCCTCTCCTCCCTGCCCCCTGCCCACCCCCTATGCATCCACCCCCTGCCGAAAGCCGCAGAATCGTGGCTTTTGGGAGGGGGGGTGGCTGGGAAGCCCTCTCCTCCCTGCCCCCCTCCCACCCCCCGCGCATCCACCCCCCTGCCAAAAGCCGTGGAATCGCGGCTTTCGGGAGGGGGGCGGCTGGAAAGCCCCCTTCCCTGCCCCCCTCCAACCCCCCACACATCCACCCCCCCTGCCAAAAGCTGCGGAATAGTGGCTTTCGGGAGGGGGGGTGGCTGGGAAGCCCCCTCCTCCCTGCCCCCCGCCCACCCTCAGCCCAGCCATCCCCCTTGCCCAAAGCCTCGCTTTGGAGAGGGGGGGTGGCTGCAAAGCCCCCTCCCCCCAGCCACCCCACCACCCTCCGCCCAGCCAGCCCCCTTCCCCAAAGCCGTGCTTTGGAGAGGGGGGGTGGCTGTGAAGCCCCCTCCACCCACCCCCCTTCCCCAAAGCTGCGCTTTGGAGAGGGGGGTGGCTGCCAAGCCCCCTCCCTCCACCCCCCCAGCCAGCTGGCCATCCCGCATTCCCCAACCCACCAGGAGACTGGGCAGCCTCCTGTGGGTTGGGGAATTGCGGGAGGAGGGAGCCCAGAAGGAGGGATCCGGGCTGTGGAGTTAAATCCCTAGATTCGCTCCCTCTCCCTTGATGGTGGGTTGAGGGGGCAAATCCTGGGGTTTGGCTCCACGGCCCCATGTCCTCCCTATGGAGCCAAATGGGGCATGTTCGCCCCTTCTCCCCACCTTCTTTGAAGGTGGAGAGAGGGGGCGAATCTAGGAGTTTGCCGCGGCCGCCCCCGCTTCCCCCGCCTTGGTCCCCTTCGGAAGAGCCAAGACGGAGGGAAGGGGGCTGCTGAGGCAAACTGGGCATTTCCCCCCTTTCCTCCACCTTCGAGTCCAGTTTGACTGGAAGGTTGAAGAGAGGGGCGAATGTTGCCCTGCCAGCTGATCCTGTTTGCTTTCCCAACTCACAAGGAGATCCTCATGAGTTGGGAAACAAAGGATCAGCTGGCAAGGCTCCCCCAGCCAGCCAAATTGGGGGGGTGGTCTTATCTGGCAAATATATGCCTAGGCCTAGATTTTTGGTTGGAAATTGGGGGGGGGGGTCTTATACGCCCAGTCGTCTTATATGCCAGAATATACGGTAACTCTAATATCTACTCTGGTAGGAGTAGCTTTGCCTCCTAAAGATCTAAGAGAACTTCCTTGGGATAGAAAAGCAGGTAAAAAAATATGAAGTGATATGAAAATAATAGTTCAGGTATACCTCAATGAACAAACGAGATGAATTCCTGGGCACTACTTCTTCAACAGACAATTTGGTGCCAGAGGCAGAAATAACATGGAAAAAGCAGAGATAGGTCTGTTGGAACAATGGTTTGAAAAGAGACTAATAAGACAAACTACTATAAAATGTTTTTATCTAAATACTTAAAAGGGTAACAAAACAATATATATAACAATATCACACTAAACCCACATATACAAATGATACTAAATAAAGCATAATAATAATGACATACATAATAGCAAATAATATAAACCACATAACATAAGGATAATACAACAGAAAGAAAAGCTAAGAATAGAGTGAGCAAAAGGAAGAGAGAGAGCTCACTACAAGACTAGCCTTATTAAGGGCTAAAACTTAATTAGAGCTATACACACACAGGTGAAAGTCATCTACACTCAGGAACTCTACATTAACCCTATAATAGTTACCAACCCTATAATGACTCAAGTGTAGAGCTTGTTACTATTCCAACAGCCCTTCTCAAGCTCTATCAACTGAGTCATCACAAGAAGTAACATCACTAGCAAAAATCAGACATGTTCAATATTTCACGAAAGAATATAAATTTCTGTGTTGTCAATGGCTTAGTTAATACATCCGCTATCATTTCATCGGTAGGACAATATTCAATATCAATCATTCCCTTTTGATACAAATCCCTCACTAGTTGACATTTCAATCAAATATTTCTGCTTCTAGCTTTAGTACTTTCTCCTTTACATATTGTAATGCAAGCTTGATTATCTTCAAACATCACAATTGGTAGAGGTTCACTAATACCAAAGTCCTTGAACAAATGAAGAATCCATTCCAGTTCATTGCATGCACTTGCTGCTGATACACATTCGGCTTCTGCTGATGATTGGGCCACAATAGTCTGTCTTTTACTAGTCCAATCGATGAGGTTATTGCCGTAGAAAAACAAATATCCACTAGTTGATTTATAATCTGTTGACTCTTCTCCCCAACTAGCGTCCATATATTCAACCAATCTAGGATTTTCACAAGATGATAATTTAATTTTAAATTCTCTGTTCCTCTCAAATATCTTGCCAATCTTTTTATGGCACACCAATCATGATGGTTTGGTGAACTTGTTTTTCTGCTCAGAATGTTGGCAGCTACTGCAATATCAGGTCTTGTAGTTTTACTCAAATAAAGAAGTTTACCTATAGCTTCTTGATATTTACCAAGATTTTCAAGTGGCTGTCCATCTCTCACTTTCAAATAAGTTGGTTCCAATGGAGTACTCACAGGTTTACAATTCTTCATACCAACTGACTATGAAATCCATGATCTTACGTTTCTGACTTAAAACAAAACTTCTATCATTAGTTCTTTCAATTTCTATTCCAAGATAATGTCTTATTTCTCCAAGCTGTTTAATTTCTATTTCCATCTTTAGCTTATTAGCTATCTCTTCAATATCTTTCCTGTGTTGACAACATATCAATAAATCATCTACATAAGTCAGAATATATTGGTATTCTCCATTTTTAAGTCTCATATATAAGCAAGGATCAGCCTTTCCTTGTTTAAATCCCTGCTGATATAAAAGATCTGTCAATTTATCGTACCAATTTTTAGCTGCTTGTTTAAGTCCATACATACTTTTATTAAGTTTACAAACAAGATTTTCTTGCCCTTTGTTTTGAAAACCTTCGGGTTGCACCATATAAATTTCTTCAAAAAGATCTCCATTAAGAAAAGCTGTTTTAACATCTAGATGTTCCACAAACATGTTTCTCAAACTCGCAACACTAAGAAGTGTCCTAAATGTTACATAATTAACAACTGGTGCAAATGTATCTAGGTAATCTATTCCATATTTTTGAGAAAAACCTTTTGCAACTAAACATGCTTTATATTTATCTACACTCCCATCTGGATTATATTTGATTTTATAGACCCATTTATTTCCAATGGCTTGTCTATTGGGAGGTAATTCAGTAAGAGTCCAAACCTGATTTTGCTGTAAAGATTGATATTCTTCCTCTATAGCTTCTATCCATTTTTCTCTTTCTACAAAAGGTAACTTAGTGACATCTTTCCAATCTAATGGTTCCATTGTTTGTAAATTTTCTCAAAAACCATATCTCTCTGGAGGTTTACCTTTGTTAATTCTGTCTGATCATCTTAAAACAGTTGTTTCTTCTATTCCTGTCTCACATGGTCTGGTTCCTGTTTCCCCTTCTGTTATAGTAACATCCTTTGAAGGTGGGACTACTGGTTGACCAGCATCCTCTACAGGTAACCAATTGACCAATTCCTGTGAAACAGTATCTATGCCTTTCAAGTCAGTTTTCATTATTGATTCAACTGTTTTTTGCATTATATTTCTTTCATCAACATATACAACATTGCAACATTTTACTTCAAAGGTTTTAGGGTCCAAAACTCTATACCCTTTTCCTCCAGAGGGATATCCGACAATAACTCCAATTTCAGCTCGAGGATCAAGTTTTCCTCTCTTTTCTTTTGGAACATAAGAAAATACTTTGGGACCAAAAGATTTTATATGTTTTAAACCAGGTTTTCTACCATACCACAACTCAAAAGGTGTTTTACCAGTCACTCTACTAGGAACTCTATTATGTAAATAAGTTGCTGTAACTACTGCTTCAGCCCATAAAGAGTTAGGTAGTCTAGCTTGCATTAGCATAGATCTAGACATTTCCTGTAATGTTTGATTTAATTTTTCAGAACTCCCATTCTGTTGTGGAGAATAGGATATAGTTACTTTGTGCTCTATGTTTTCATGTTCTAAAACGTGTTTAAAGTCTATGTTACAATATTCTCCACCTCCATCAGTTCGTAATGTTAAAGGTACTTTGCCAAAACGATTTTTAACTGTAGCCACATAGCTTTTAAACTTTTCTAATGTCTCATCTTTACTTTTAAGTATATATATATAACTGTATTTACTCTTAGATTCAGTAAAAGTAAGAAAATATTTATTTTTACCTACAGATAATGGCATAGGACATATTAAATCTGAATAAACTTCCTCCAAAAAATCCTGATCTTGTATATTAGATTGTCCTGTGTAACTAGGAGCTGTTCCCTTTGCTTGCACACAGATTTCACATCTTTCTTTTGCTTTATCACATTTAGGAACATTAATTCCACATTCTGTCAGTAGTTTTTCAATACTTTGCATATTTCTATGTCCTAACTTTACATGCCACGAATAAAGACAGTTCTTGTGGTCACAAATATTTTCTCTAGTTTGGCATACAGCCCTTTCTTCATTTACTATAACATCGTTAACATCAATGGTACAATGAAACCCATCCTTTTCATCAACTTTAAGCACAAGGCCAGTTCTATTATTGATAATTTTTCCTGAGTCACCTTTAAGTACTATAGTATAGTCCTCCTTTACAATTCTTTTAGTACCAATCAAATTATTTGAGGCTTCAGGAACAAAAGCAACATTTGTTAATGTAAGATTTACCACTTCACCTCTAGAAGTGAGAACTCTCAAAGGCACAGTTCCAGTTCCAAGCACATTTAATCTTTGCTGGTTTGCTTGTAATATCTCTGGTCTGTTCTCTGTATCAAGTTCACTAAAACTTTCTCTGTATCGGCAAATATGGATGAAGCTACCACTATCAAGGAGAAAATGCTGTCTATCACTTATACCCTCGTAATCAGATATTTGAAACACTTGATTATTCATATGAGAATTTCTACTGTTATTAAATCTCTGCTTATGTTTATTATTTACTCTTTCGCCAATTGGTCTATGACTCTTAAAATGTTTGTCTCTATTAAAAGGTAATTTTCTAGTAGAAGTATTTGTTTCTCTGGGCTTTTGATTTTCTGTATCTTTGAATCTACAGTATTTAGCAATGTGCCCAACCCTTGAGCATACATAGCATCTCCTTTCTTTATTGTCAGGTCTTGTTCTTAATACTGACATTTTTTCAACTATATTATCTACTACTGCTTTTGTAAGTCCAGAATCTCTTAAATAAGCGATTGTATAATCAATATCTATTTCTCCAATACATTCAAGCATAGCCTTTTGGTTTGCAAAAGAAGGTGGCAAACTGAGTAAAATACAAGTATGGAACTCAAGAGTCAGGTATTTCTGCACCTGCAGACTGAAGCTCTGAAACAATTCTCAGCATTTCATCTAAATGCATATCTATGCCAGTTCCTTCTCTCATCCTCATGCTATATAGTTTCTGTTTCAAAAACACTACATTTTTGTTTGATCTATTGAAGTATTTTTTCTTAAGTGCACTATATAGTTCTTTAGCTATTTTATACTTAATCACTAATGGACTTTCATGATCTTCTATACAGGAATATAGTATCATTAAAGCTTTTGCTTCTTTCATTTTAAATTCATGCTGTTCTAACTGATTTTCAGGCATATCTTTATCTATAACATGCAAACAGTCTTGTACTTGTAGGGAAACTCTTAAACTTGCATCCCACATCTGAAAATTATCCCTATTTAACTTTGGGATTACAAATAAGCCATTACTGTTACTTACACTCTGTTGAACTTTTAAAGTAGACATGCTAGCTTCAGGTGAGTTAGCTGAGGTTACAGACATTTTCAAGTCACTTTGTATGTGTAAACTCTCTTACCAATATAAACTTTAATGTTTTAAGACTTCACCAAGTAAAATTCTTGCATTATTTAGAATTATCTTTGCAAGCTAAAACTTTCTTAATATCAAAAAACAACTACTCTATTCAATAGCCACAACCAAAACAAATACCATACAATTCTCAAAATATTTGCCAAAAGAAAAAAACACTGCTTCAATGAAAAGTATTTCCAAACACAAAATCACTTTTCAAATCATTGTCTCAAACAACTATTGCTTTAAGCAACCATTCTTTTCAGTAACCATCCTCTGCTACCAATTTGTTGGAACAATGGTTTGAAAAGAGACTAATAAGACAAACTACTATAAAATGTTTTTATCTAAATACTTAAAAGGGTAACAAAACAATATATATAACAAAATCACACTAAGCCCACATATACAAATGATACTAAATAAAGCATAATAATAATGACATACATAATAGCAAATAATATAAACCACATAACATAAGGATAATACAACAGAAAGAAAAGCTAAGAATAGAGTGAGCAAAAGGAAGAGAGAGAGCTCACTACAAGGCTAGCCTTATTAAGGGCTAAAACTTAATTAGAGCTATACACACACACAGGTGAAAGTCATCTACACTCAGGAACTCTACATTAACCCTATAATGGTTACCAACCCTATAATGACTCAAGTGTAGAGCTTGTTACTATTCCAACAAGGTCCCTGCACCACAAAAAAGAAGAGCACTTAAACATGTTTCAGCAAACTTTTAATCTAAAACTAACAATATGAACATAGGAAATGAAACAGCCATACATACTGTGAGAGGAGCAGGAGCTTATCGGGGTGTGTGCCCTCCCCTACCCCAACTTACCTCAGCCCTGAAGCTGTAGAGTGGCAGGACGCCGAGCGAGCTGGAACATCTGGGTCTCAGAACGTTGAGGAACCTGGATGGAGAGCGAACATCAAGGGTGCTGGGGAAGGGGAGTGGGATAAGGAAGTAGACGAGGCTACAGTAATGAGTGGGGAATTTAAGCCAGGGGATGAGAGCGAATGGGAGAAGGAGGAAGCAAGGGATTGGGAATGAAAAAGTATGTTGTAGAAAGGAGTGAAGGAGGAGAAAGTGGAGAGTGAGGAATGAATGGCATCAGTGGCAACAGAAGGAGAAGGCAAGAGTTTGCGAGGGGAAAGTGGGGGTGAGAAGTGGGGTCCAGGGAGGCTTGGGTCCTTGGCAGGGACAGGTGGTCAGGTGAGGAGCAGGACAACAGGAGTGGTCTTTCAAGGGAAAGGTGCCCAGGGAAAGTGAAAGGAGTTCAGCCTGGGAAGGCTCAAATGTGCACGCCAACCTGACCAGTTTTGAGGGTAATCAGGTTGGAGAGGTCTCTAACACCCTCAGTGTGATTGTGGGAGCCCCAGGAGGGGTATGGGGCTCAAAAGGCGGGGGAAGGGACCAACGGCAATGGAACATGAGGAGAGGCATCACACATAAAGAGTAAGGGGAGTGAGAGTGCATGGAGAAGGAGAGACTTATTAAAGGGAAAATGTAGCTTTGAATTAGAGTTTCCTAATTGGGGGTTTCCCATCGTATTAAGCCTGAGAAAAAGGGGCAGGGCCATACAGGAGTTAGGTTATTTGTTGTTATTATTGCTAACATGGCTAATTGTTCATTGCCCTATTAAAACTTATTCACACAGCATTCTGTGAGTCCATCTCTTTTATGGAAGCCTAGGCTCAGGCAGGCCCATAACCTCTTTGGGGAGGGGGGGCATTTAAAAAGCATATGGGATCTTCTGTAGGCCACTTGAAGATTTCTTCTACGATGCATCCAGGGATTTTTTCTTTCTTTCACCAGCCTCTACTTTTCTTATGATTTCCATTTTGGTGGTCAAACTTACACATCTGTGCTTTTTTAACATGTTGGGTGGGAGGAAGAGGTGGGATAGGTTTATCTGCTTCTCCCTATTCTTTCTGTTTTGCTATTTACCCATGCTCAGTAAGGGATTCTGGAGACAGCTGCTGTTTTCCTTGCCTGTTGTAGGGAGGCCAACACAGCTATAGTAGGATCACCTGGAGCAGAATCCCACTCTTTCCTGGTTCAAGTTCGTATTGCATTGTTTACATCACACAGCTGCAATCCAACACTGAATGTCTGTGTTTCATCAGGCCTCCTTCACCATTCTCCCAGTGCCAATACTGCTTTTAAAAAAAACTTTCCAGCAAAGAACAAGGGGACCTGGGTGGGCATAAAGTGACTTTCTAAAAAGTAGCATTTTTTATCAGAGGATTTGTGAATGAAGGTATGCCTGTACCCAAAAGTCAACAGACACAGTAACTGGAATCACATACAACAGAACCTAGTTTTTTTTAGAATGTTTAAAATGTTTTTTTTTTTTCCCAGAGACAACAAAATATATAGCGAGTTGGACAGACCCAGTCTCTCTAGGGAATCAGGATCTGTTTTGTATAGCTAACTGTTCAGGATAATTGAGGAGCTTTCAGTGTCTATACTTCTGGAACTAAATAAAAGTTATTTCAGAGCAAAGGGAGCAAATAAAGGAAAGTTTAAACTTACTCAACTGAGAGCAAAAAACAAAGCTGGCCAAACGAAATAACCGATATTCAAATTGTGCATATCAAGTGTAGTGAAGGTTTGTATTTAAAATGTGTTTAAACAAATATTCATGGAAAGACTTCAGGCAACGACCAGGCAAATGTGTAAATATGACCATCTGTTTGTGGGCCGATTAAACACAAACAACAGCAACACATGCCACTAACATCATATGCCAACCATCACCTTGATCATCTTATGTTAGTTCCGCTCTGTGTCCTTTCCCCCAAACTGTTGCATATTTATGTGCATATAAAAATCACTCAGCACAGTTGAAGCCCAATCCTTACAGGAGTCTTAGGTACTTTCCCAGCATACATGATAACTTATCATGATATTGAAACATTTCCACACAAGACAGGGAGTGATAGTCACAAAAAACGTATCTACTGCAGATCCAGCTCTAATTAGAACACCTGAGCTGCCGATGCCATGTGTCACAACCCATATGACCAAACAGCTCAATGCTCTAAACAAAATTCAAGGACATAGCCGTGTTAGGAGATTATCAGACAGGGACAAAAATAGCATCCCATCTTGCTATCTCCTCTACCACCTCCTTCCCATCCCCCTCCTGGCAGGAGAATGAAAAGTTATCGCACCTACTTTTGCCACATGTTCCCACTCCCCTCAGCAGCCATGGAATGAATACATCTCATGCAGAGCTGTATTCACTTCCTTATTTGAAATCCCAGGCCGTTCTCACAAAAGAACGAGCATGTGGGAAATTCAAAAATAAAAAATAAAACTTTTTGAATGACAGCAAGCACAAAAACACACTTTAAACTTACCAAGTAACCCAGGGAGAGGGGGAAAAGGGTGTCGCTTACCTGGATGTCCCAATTGCACCTGGAAGTGTTTGGCAGGGACCTCCCACTGTGGCTGGCATCGTGCCAGCATAACAGCCATCTTATGACTTGAAGGGATGTCATGCTGAGGATGGAGCAGGCTTGTTTTCTGCTGCTCCAGAGACTGGAACACGGAGCAATGGGTGCAAGCTCCAGGAACAGAGATTCCACCTCAACATGAGGAGGAACTTTTTGACAGTAAGAGCTGTTCGGCAGTGGAACACACTCCCTCGGAGCGTGGTGGGGTCTCCTTCCTTGGAGGTCTTTAAACAGAGGCTGGATGGCCATCTGTCGGGGATGCTTTGATTGTGATTTCCTGCGTGGCAGGGGGGTTGGACTGGATGGCCCTCGTGGTCTCTTCCAACTCTGCAATTCTATGATTCTATGATTCTATGACTCACCTGTGATTCTGTTACAGAAACAGGATGGGTGATCTATTGATGGCTTAAGCCATCAACACAGATGGAATGGAACACAGATGGAATGGAAGCCGCATAGGAGCATAACGCCACAGGGACAATGTTGTCTCATATTCAAGCCCTTTGGCGTTATCCTGTCATCCCTGTGGTGGCATATTAAGGGTGTCTGATAATCTCAGTTTGGATCAGTATGCAAAGGGATTTTGTAGCATCTTTGAGACTAAGGGGTAGTCCAGATGGTGAAATAAATCTTCATGGAATCCACAGAGAATCCCCTGTGTCCAAATGGGATCCTTCAGCGTTTCATCCTTTTTGGAGGGAGGGGGAGCAAAAGTCTGGCAAAGTCTGCAGCAAAAGCCTCTGGGACTTTCCCTGAGTTTTTTTGACAATTGCAGGGGGAATGAGCACTCACACATGTTAGACCAACCAAATTGCATCATAGTGCATTGCTGAAGAGGACAGGTGATTGGTCGAACATGCACAGGGGGCGGAGCTTGCTAAGAAGTCAGATCCAAGAGCCACCATGTTGGCTTGTCGCTATAGCAATTGTGCACTCAGGTGATGAAAGAGCTTTTCTTTCCTTCTTTATTTTTTATTATTTCAGCAGAAGATCACTCTTCCACATCTTGGAATTAGTTTTCTAAAAAAAAAATACTGTTTGGTGGGGGCATTTTGGGCACTAAAGAACCGGGAGTAGTTCACTCATGCCCACCATCTTGATTCGCTGGTATGCCTGCCTGTGAACAGCAAACATGGAGAGCTTTGCACACCAGCGACCCTGCCAAAAAATCATTGAGACAGATGACAGCTGCTGCGAATTGTGTATGTGTACACTAATCCACATTTTATTCCCTTATCTAGACTGGCCTTAAGTGGGAGAAGCCCCAATTAAAGCTGGAGAATAGCATCTTTGGTCATACTTATCACTTGATGTCATCTCTCTCTCATTGCTGCTTTGCCTTCAAAGCATTAGTAGAGCAACCCTTTTCATTGATGGGAAACCCCCTCAATAAACTCCCAATAGTGCTGCTTTTTTAGTAGTCGTCAGGTATGATAGGTTCTTCCCACTGCAGTTCCAATCTTGCATGGTCATGTGGCATCAGTGGGCATGATTCTCCTCTCGTCCTCTCCCCCTGTCCTCCATCCCTTCCCAAGCAGTCTGTTTTTCTTTTCTTTTTAAAAATTTCTTTTCCTTTCTATTTTCTTTTTTTTTTATTAAATCACATTACCATAACTCTGCAAATATGTTAAAAATAAAAATAATAAAACCCTGAAAGGCACACATAGGGCAGGAAGGTAGAGTTAGGGAGACCATGCAGAAGAGAGAACACAGGACCATAGATCACATTTTCACACATGTGGTCATCCCAATTCGCATCGCTGTGCATTTTTACTCTATTGCCCTTATCAGAGTGTGTGTATGCTCCATCCAAATAGATGCAAACAGATACAAATAGGCAAAAAAATTGCTAGAGACAAAATACTGTTGCTGCAAATGGGCAAAAATGTGCACTCACTTACAGTATACAAAGGCATCTAGACAAGCCCCTAGACATATTCCAGAGAAGTGTGGTAATGAATGCTCCCAAACCGGTATGTTTCTGTTTTTATTATTATTATTATTACATTTATTTTTGTAGCACCATAAGCTTTATATAGCGCTTTACAGAGGAGACAAATGACAATCCAAAATAAACAGAAAAACCTACCTATAGTGCACAATCTAAAACCACAAACAAGATTATAAAATTAATAAAATATTACTATAACAAGATTAAAACAATACTATACTATACAACATAGTATACTATACTATAAAACAATACTATACAATACAATACTATAAAAGTGTAAATTAATACAAATTAAATGGACATAAAATCAAGATGAAAGTTGGAAGGCTTCCCTGAATCGAATAGTCTTTAATTTAGACTTAAAGTAGTCTAGAGAGGTGGTAGTCCGCAAATTCATGGGAAGGAGATTCCAAAAATAGGGGGCAGCATGGGAGAAGGGCCGTATCCAAGTAGGGGCAGAGGAAATCCTTGGCTGAATCAGCAGCCCTGAATCACTAGAGTGCAGAGCACAAACAGGAAGATAGGGGGAAACAAGTGCTGACAAGTAGGTGGGGGCCAAACCATGAAGGGCTTTGAAAGTTAATAATAACAGCTTATAACGAATTCTAAATGGGATCGGGAGCCAGTGAAGGGACGACAACAATGGAGTGACATGATCATACCGATGGGCAGAAAAAATTATCTTAGTGGCAGAGTATTGTACCGAAATCAAGGGGGCAAGATGGGAAAGAGGAAGCCCCGTTAGCAAAGAATTATAGTTTTCATTAGTAACGCGATTGCAGCAAGACAGGAGGTTTGTGTGATAGACATACGTCTACTTTCTCAGATGCAAATGCATCTGAGGAAGTAGACATAAGTCTATGAAACCTTATGCTACCAATTTCTTTCTCTCCATTAGTCTCAAAGGCTCTAAACAAAAGTTAGACGTGGGTAACTTAAATATTTTTATCAAATGCATCATGATGGCTGACACTGTACTTTGCACACCTACAAAACCACCATCAATCAAAATTAAGCAAAATATCATTAACCAAAATTAATATTATTACTCATCCTCCTTCAAGAAAAACAAATTTCTCCTTGCTGAATAAAAAAAAGAAGCTTCTCTTCTTCCCTTGACAACAAATGGAAAACTACATTTGCTTTCTTGCTTACTGGTAAATTGATTGTGGCAAACCCCTCACAAGTGCCTCAGCAGTCAAGATAACTTTTTTTGAATGTGTGCCTATGCATTTAAGGGCACCTTCCTTTTAGAGTTGAGGAAGCCAGGCTCAGTGTTCAAGGTGACTAACAGAGGTAGTTAATGTTACTCGTTCTTAATAAAGACTATTTTATTTAATATGTTTCCCTGTTCTGTTGATGAGGAGAATGGAGTATGTACCTGTCAAGATATTGCTGGACTGAAACTGATTTCACCCCCTCACTATTAACTATGCAGACCAGTACTCAAGCGAGTTGCAGTTGAACAACATCTGGAAAATTCCATGTTCCTCACCCCATGTACATTAAGCACCATGTTTAGAGCATATCAGATCTTTGTTGGGCTCACAGTTCACAACACTTACACAGAGGTACAGAAAGCCCCCACTTATCCTACAGGTTATCCAACAGGTTAGGGATTGCAGCACTATCAGAAACCGGAATTGGTCAAAAAGCAAAACCCATGTAGGGAACATGGGGGAATTACAGTGGCTTGCTTGGGACTACCTTGGAACATTCCTTAATTTGCAAGCATCGAAAGAATAAGTCATCAAATGACAGGGCATGAAAAGGTGGGGGGCTTCCTGTACTGTTTTGGAAAACAAATGAATCCTGCAATAGCCCTGGCCACTGATATAGCACCAATCATATTTGTTGCCCTTATACAGCTGCCAGCTCCCACAAATATCCCATCTATAAGACTCCAGTAGAACCATTAGCATGAGGCCATTCCTCACATACTTAACCATTTCACATCTGGAATTCCCTTCTGCTGGCTAGGCTGGCCCCCTCCCTGCTCTCCTTTTACTGGCAGACAAAGACCTTTTTTGTTTAAGCAGGCTTTTAATTATATTTTTTATTTTTTATTTTTATATCCTTTTAAATGTTTGATACTGTTCAATTCAAATTCAACACAAATTTACTTTTGCCCATAATTTGTACACAGATAACTTTACTCTAAGCGTGCTTATATATTTTGAAGAAGACAGGCTTTGACAAATTGATTGGTGGGCAGATGTATAATATGTATCTCTAAAGCACCTCAAATCCCAGAGTTGATCTTTGAAGTATGAAGTTAAGGAAGCACTTCAATGTAACCAACACGTGGATTACAAATGCAAGTTTTCTTCTTCCCAGATAGACAATAACATATTTTGAAGCATATAAAAATAAAACTTTTACTGATATAGCTAACACCTAAGGAATTAATATAGTAATAATGAGGCCTGTAATGCTATATGGTGTAACTGTCATTTAACAATTCCATACACTCAGAAGTTATGTTTGTGTTGATAATGACTATAAAGCAAGACCATGTTGCCCTTTGTGGTAATGTTAGACAGTCTGTGGAGACCCTCATACCACAAAAGCAGACAGTAAACTGTAGGTGGTTGCTAGGGAACAAATGGTATGATCTCTCAAGTGAAATTGTTTCAGAATAGAAGATTTCCCTTGCCTTGTTAAATAAGACCATAGTTTGTGGAGTCCAGCATTTTGTTCCAGAAGGAGCCAGCTGGATGTCTCCAAAACTATAAACAGGATGACTGATTATTATTTTACTGTATATGCCGCTTGTTTACCCAAAGGAGCCCTAGCTAGTGTAAAATATTAAAATACAGAAATTATAGGATCATAGAGTTGGAAGAAACCACAAGGGCCATCCAGTCCAAGCCCCTGCCCTGCAGGAATACACAATCAAAGCATTCCTGAGAGATGGCCATCCAGACTCTGTTTAAAAACCTCCAAAGAAGGAGACTCCACCACACACCGAGGCAGTGCATTGCACTGTTGAACAGCTCTTACTGTCAGGAAGTTCTTCCTAATGCTTAGGAAGAATCTCTTTTCCTGTAGTTTGAGTTCATTGCTCCATGTCCTAGTCTCTGGAGCAGCAGAAATAAAGCTTTCTCCATCCTCAGTATGACATCCCTTCAAATATTTAAACATGGCTATCATGTCCCCTCTTAACCTTCTCTTTTCCAGGCTAAACATGTCCAGCTTCCTAAGCCGCTCCTCATAAGGCATGGTTTCTAGACCTTATACTACCTTAGCCTGCCCCCTCAGAAATTAAGAATAACATAATCAACACAGTCTTAAAACAGTACAGTGCAAATGCTATGTATAAATGCCAAAGCACAAGGTGAACAAATATGTTTTAAATCACTGTCTAAACACAACCACAATGGGTCCAATGCCACTTTGCCAGGGAAGAAATGCAATAATCTCATATGAAAGCAATTGCTGTCATCACATGATACTGAGCACTCTACATTGGTCCTGGACATGACCCTTTCCTGCCAAATTCAGTTTTGTTGTATCACTTTGTGGCTAGTTGTATTTGCATTCCTCCATACTTGCATTTGCATTCCTCCATATATAGTATCTAACCCACTCTAGCGACAGCTATGATGTGGCATGGTGGTGGTAAAATGCACAGCATGGATGACACTACATCATGGAAAGAACACACCTAGCGGTTGTCCAGACAATGAAAATGCTCCTCATAGAATTTGCAGAGAATACAATGTGTCCCAACGGGATCCGAGTGAGATTTGTGATATTTGGAAGGAGCGGGGTTAAAAACTCCACAAACTGTGCAGTAAAAGGATTTGCGGTTTCCCCTGAAGTTTCCCAGAAAATGCACGTAGATGTGCATTTTCACACATGTGGCCATCCCAATTCAGATCGCTGTGCATTTTTACTCTATTGCCCTTATCAGAGTGTGTGTGCTCCATCCAAATAGATGCAAACAGATACAAATAGGCAAAAAAATTGGTAGAGACAAAACACTGTTGCTGCAAATGGGCAAAAATGTGCACTCACTTACAGTATACAATGGAATCTAGACAAGCCCCTAGACATAGCAGGAAGAAGGAAAGCTTGCCTGTGGGGGGGTGCTATTTTTCACTGTGCATCCTATCAGGTGTCCCATGCTCCCACACATCCAGTCTATATCCCCCAGTCAAATAGAATTGTAAAAGATGTCATATTAGTTAATGCTAACTGTGTGTTTAAATTTAAATACAATTGTCATGTACTAGCTTCCCCAGACTCAGTGAACAGCAGTTTCAGAGTTAAAAACAGAAAACTTTATTGTCACAGTAATCCAAAGAGATAACCCTACAAGTTCATCTAAAAGCATTCTACAATCGACAAAATCTGGTGGGCCATTCAGTCATTGGATGTCCATCATCCCCACTCTCAGTTCCTATCGTATCTTGGTTCAGCCCACTATTCCCAGAGCTGAATCCAGGTGCTAGTTTTATCAGACAGTAACAGACAAGTTAGATTACATACTCATTTTTTTCCCATTATAATTTTTATTCAACAACAATATAAAACATTTTCATTTGTTTCCACATTACCACATTTCCACATTTATACATTTATATAATCTTAAATTTTTCCTCCTTCCAACTAATATCCATGTATAATGTCTGTATCCGCGTATGGTAACTCCTTATTGTTTAATTTGATACCTTGTATAAAAACACATAATAACAAAAGACAGCAACAAATTACACATCACAAACAAAAAATAGAAAGCACTTCCTCTGCGTCACCTCCGGTTTTAGGTTTTACACACAATCGTAACGTATTTGGATATTACAATTTCTTGACTCGTCACTCCATCATTATAATCTGTACTCTTTTTCCTTTCAATTTCTTCTATCCTAGCTTAATTAATTACTTATAATAACATTAATTGTTTATCGAATACATATCCCTTATTTCCCCAATCCTCAATCACCACTGCCCAATCTTCTGCTAATTTTTTGTTTGGTTTGTTTTTAATCCTGTTTGTCAAATTATCCATTTCTATCATCTCTAGTACTTTATCTTTCCATTCATATATATTTGGTGTTTCTAATGATTTCCATTTTCTGGCAATTGTCAATCTGGCCGCAACTATCATATAAAGCAAAAGTTTCCAATATTTTTGCTCAGTTTCTGGGCCTGTTGCATCTAACATGTTTAGCAGATAAACCTCTGGCTTCAACTCATACTCAACATGCAACATTTGCTTGATTTCTAGATTACATACTCATTAACAAGTATGGAGGAATGCAAATACAACTAGCCACAAAGTGATACAACAAAACTGAATTTGGCAGGAAAGGGTCATGTCCAGGACCAATCCTGACAATGATGTAGGCAGGAATGCTGACTATAAATTGAAAGGCAGCATGTACATTTTACAAATAAAATAAATAACTATTCTGAAGTTAAATATTTATCACTTAAGACTTACCCTAAGGACTTTATCAGACATTCGAAAAAAGGTGACATAACAACGCCACATAACCGCAAAAGGGCACACAGATCAGATGACATCCGCCCTTTTGCAGTTAAAATCAGCTCCAAACCCATAGTTTTTAATTGCTGGCTGAAGCCATCAGTTGATTCCCCCCTGCTGCTTTTGTGCTGGCATTGCTAGGGCGCAAAATCTTGGGACATTTAACTCTTGTGACTGCAGCGAGAATGGCCGATACGGCACAAACACCTCCGGGTGAGATTGGGACATCCAAGTAAGTTTCGCTCTTTTTATGACCCTCCCTGGGTTAGTTACAACTTTTAAAGTTTGTGTGTGTGCGCACACGCTTTTAACAGCTTTTAATGCTTTATTTTTGTTTATTATATTTTAAAATTTGCTGCATGGTGAAGTCTTGTGGGATTTCGAATGAGGAAGTGAATGGGGCTTTGTGCACTTCCTCTTTATTGCCAGAGCTGCCTTTGCTAGGAGAGGAATGTAATTGCAGAGGGACATTCTTTTGCCAGCATAAAAATTGGGGGGTTTTATCATCTAATAAAGTCCTAACACTAAGCAATATGAGGTAACCACCTCACTCAGGAAACTGATTTGCCATGAAAGAACAGAAAATAGTGTGTGTGGGGGTATTACTGTTATTTGATTATTACTATTTTTAGGAGATGGAGAAAAACTTATGAGTTTCCACCTCAGGTGCCAAAGAGACTTGCATGACCTTGGATACTTTGCACCTTGAAACAGGATAAATATCCTAGGCCAGCCCTGTTAGCTGTGTATTCATTTCTCAGGAAGTACACTGTGATAGTAAGGGCCCTTTGCCACTACACTATTATAGCACTGTGATTCCACATTAATTGCCATGGCAACATCCTATCAGATCCTGGAGTTTGTAGTTTGATCAGAGGCACCAGTGGAGCTCTCTCGCAGAAAATTCTAAATGTTGTTGTTGTTGTTGTTGTTATGTGTCTTCAAGTCACTTCTGACTTACGGCAACCCTAAGGTGAGCCTGTCACAGGGTTTTCTTGACAAGATTTGTTCAGGGGGGGGGTGGCTTTGCCTTCCTCTGAGGCTGAGAGAATGTGACTTGTCCAAGGTCACCCATTGGATTTCCATGGCCATTTGGGGATTTGAACCCTGTTCTCCACAATTGTTGTCCAATGCTCAAGCCACTGCACCATGCTGGAATTTAGAACTTAAAGAATTCTAAATTCCCCTCCCTACACTGCCAGTCTCAGGATTCCATAGGATGTTGCCACAGCAATTAAAGTGAAATCATAGTGCTATAATTGTGTTATGTAGACGGGTCCTAGGACTTTTATGATATTAATCTGCATGAAATGTCTTGACACCAATGATCTAGCTTCAAATAGAAAAGTGAAGTTATTCAGTCCCTTTAGCCAGGCCTCGAAGAAGAGTCCAAAATGCAGGCACCATCTTGAGTAACTTTCTGGTACTTTTCATCTCGACCAGTTGCTCATAAAATCCATCTTCAATCCCCAACTACTATAATAACTGCAACTAAGCTATAGGACAAGAATAGCAACTGCCATGGGTCCGGGGGTAATTTTCTGCCCTTGGGTTCCTCTGACATGTTTACAGGCTTACATTACCCCCTAAAAAAAACCCTGCAGGAGATGCCAGAAGACCACTTTTGGTTTTGTAAAACTGGCATTTCTAATGATAAAAATGGGTATTTTTATGTTAAGGGTGCATCTACAACATATTTAAAGGTTGGGTTGCTGCTTCCGGAGGCTTCCAAGAACAGAAATCCACTCTGTTTTGGCCAGAAAACAGGGCAGACAGGGAAACTGAGAGTAGTCAAGGGCCCCAAAAAGAACCTGAGGGGAGAAGGCAATATCCAGACTAGGTCTGCTGCCACACTGCAGAAATAATCCAGTTTGACACCACTTTAACTGCCATGGCATAATGCTATGGAATTCTGGGATTTGTAGTTTTGTGAGATTTAGCTTTCACTGTCAGAGAGCTCTAGTGCTACAACAAACTACAAATCGCAGTATTCCATAGGAGGGAGCCATGTTCATTAAAGTGGTGTCAAACTGCATTATTCCTGCAGTGTGGCAGCAGCCTAGGATTAAAAAAGGAGCCTGAAAGAGGTGGCAAACAATATGATCACCCTACTAATCCAAACAATTAGCTTCAGAGCTTCAGTCCTGCAAGATCTGCCTCCACGGTTCCCTGCTCCGGACCGCTTGAAAAATGGAACAAACCCAACAGCTTAACAAAACCATCAAATAGGTTAGCTGCAACTCAACCCAAAATTTTAATGATTCAATTTAATGAGATTGGCACTGCTGAATAATGGGATTCTCCTAACTTTGGAATATAAATGCCAGTCCTGTGATGAACTATAGCAGGATTCTAAGGCTCACTTTTACTCCACCAAGCATTTTTAAGAATGTTAAAGTATTTCCTCAAACCATTCGTGCCTATTGAAGCCTCACATCATTGTTACTTCAAAGCCAAATATTTTGAAGTATGTTCTTGATTTGCTGGGAGAAATCATTCATGGAACTAGCAGGCAAGGTGCTGATATGTTAAGCAGAGAACAGCATGCTGTGCATGCTACAAAATAAAAGAAAAAAATATATATGTGAAAGTTTTGGCATATGATGGTATGAGTTTCCTTTTTTTTTCCTTCTGTCTACAAATTGCATTTTCCTCCTCTTTCTCCGAAAGACTAAATGAGATGTGGAGCTGGGTAGAAAATTCATATGTTTAAAAAGACCTGTCCCATTCACACAGACAGTGCTGTTGAAGGATCTAGATCTGAACAGCAAAAGGGATGTTCAAGTGTAAAGAGAAGAATCCTTCACCTCTGTTGGCTTTATCAGACGAACCCCCATTAACATTCCTTTCTCACCACATTTTGTGGTGTTTTTCTGCCAAAAAAAGAACCCTTCCTATCAGACCTACCTTCAATAGTGTCAATAAGCACCCTCAGGATAAACGGATCACAGACGGATATCCATTCACTTCTGCACTCGCAATCTCACCAATTTTCATGAATGCAGTAAATTTTTAAAATATAGCAAAGACAGAAAATGTACACACAAGCATAGAAACACATTTTAAAACATAAAAGTGAACCAGGGAGGTTTTT
Organism: Gambelia wislizenii; assembly: GCA_030847615.1. Lineage (NCBI taxonomy): Eukaryota > Metazoa > Chordata > Lepidosauria > Squamata > Crotaphytidae > Gambelia > Gambelia wislizenii. Next base: position 206,064,329 of record JAUMIR010000001.1, read on the forward strand.
GAAAAGAGCATCCCATATCTGGTTTTTGTGATCTCACCCAGAAATGTTCTGCCCATTGATGCTGTATTCATGTGAGCGCAATGGCATGAGGTTTCAAATGCCGGCAATACTGGCAAAAAAGCATCACAGGAAAACTATTGACAGCTTTGCCCATCAATAAAATAAGTGAAGTGTAAGTGCACACGTTCCCCTTGTTATGAGAGCTAAGCCAACTAAAAAGCCAGCTGTTGAGATAAGAGCATGTTGAGACAAGCAAGCAGAGGGGAAACTTGTTGTACTCTTAACCTGCATGCCACCACCCTCCATTATCTGAAGAGCTCCTGCTCCCTCAAAAGTCCCCCTCCTTTCTCCTTGGTATGCATGGAAATGCCTCCCAATATATCTGTGTTATGCCACCTCCCTTTCTTCAGGTCACTCTTCAACAACCACCTTTTCCAAGAAGCCTTTGGCTCAATCTCTTACTTGATCTGTGTTGCTAACTAGGGAGATTTTCACATGGGGCCAAAATGCCCCGTAACTGCCCCACTACGTCCTCTCCCGTTCCTGCCACGGAATAACGTAAATCTTTCACACACTCACCTTAATTCCGCATCAGGAATGGGCTCCCCCTCCCCTCGCTGGCTGGCCGTAAATGCAGCCGTCATAAGGCTGCTTTTATGACCAGCCGTCTGAAACGTTATCACGTTATCACGTGATAACGCCAGACAGTAAATTTAAAAAATAAAATTCCCCCAAACATAAAATCAATTCACCAAGCACAATAACACTCTTTAAATCACATAATCAAAACAGGGAGGGTAAAATAACGGGTGCCACTTACCTGGATGTCCAGATCGTACCAGGAAGTGCTCAGAACGGACCTCCCCTCCGTGGCTGTCGTTTCGGAACAGGAACGGGTCTCCTGTTCGCACACCTGTGATTGCGTTATAGCAACGGGATGGGAGGTCTATTCACGATGAAAAATCGTGATTACATTGTTCTGGAACAGTCACGGGAGTAGGATGGATGCAGGACAGAATGGGGTCAATGTCGTCCGAAAGGGAAAACTTTTCCCGACCCTGTTCTGTTCCTGCCACGGGTTATATAGCCCGTGTGAAAATCTCCTAGGAAGCTGAAATCCATTTCTGTTTAGCCTGTTTATGCTTCCCTTCCCTTCCTGTGATATTTCCCCCTGATGAGTTTTAGGTGATATGGTCCTCAGGGAACAGTCCTGTCCTCTTGTACTCAGCAAACTAAAATACAGGTTGACCCCCCTATCCATGGATTTGGTAACCATAGTTTCACTTATCCACATCTGAAAATAATATCATCTCTCTAGGCATTTCTAGGTCCTCCAGTGTGATTCTATGGTCAACTTCTGGCTTTAATTTCATTGGAAATAATAGGATTCCCTATTATCCACAGTTTCAGGTATCCACAGGGGACCTTAGAACATACCCCCCATGGATATTAGAGTTGATCTGTACGCACTGTTAGTATTATCTTGGTGGTGATGGTAAGGAACTAACTCATGTCATAGGACTTTTTCAGACACCCTAAAACCCATCAGGGGACATTGGGAGAGGTACGCAGCTATCCTGCAGCCATCCCCCTCCCGTCGTCATCCATGTAGCTTCTGTGTTCCATCTATTGAAAAGGCACCTCTTTTTAATCACGGAAGTTTTTCATCAGTAAAAAGTAGCGCCTTTTCAATAGATTGAACATGGAAGAAACACAGATGATGACGGGAGGGGGACGTTGTCATCCAAAACTGACCCCCTGCCGCGGGATAGCTGCGTACCTCTCCCGATGTCCCCTGACGGGTTTTAGGGTGTCTGAAAACGCCTATACTGTAGTCTTCTTTCTTGTTTTTGCTCTCAGACTGTACTTCATTCATTCATTCAATATATACCTTCTTTCCTCCCACAAAATGGGAGTACTTTTACAATTTAACAGTACTATTGAAATTAAAACATAAAAATAAAACATAAAAACATTTTTTAAATTAACAGTTCTAAGACATACCAGCAAAAGAAAATCATGTTCCAATATGACACACTATTGAATAACACTATACACTGTTAATTATATATTATAATATCACATCATAATTAAAAACTAGTTAATTATAAAAGTTGATTAATGATTTCGTTCTACTGAATGCATGTGGGTTCTGGAACCTTTTCTAAATCAGACCTTCATTATGTGTGGTTAGATTTATCACCTAGATCCACTGTTCTCAAAACTTGTTTGGCTCTTAGAAGACAACTGGCAAACAGCTACACAAACAGCTTACAAGGAATAGTAATATTTCACATCATTCACGGAGCTTGGTACTTTCTCCTCCATTTCTAAGCTCCTAATAACTCAGAGCATTGTTAATCAACTATTTTTAATGTGAGGTCTCCTCTTCAAACGTTACTTCATTTCTTCCTACTACATCCCATTCACTGACCACCAATCAATACTGAATTAACTGAATGCACAGATTCCTTGTAGAGATGTGTGCATAGAACTGTAGGCAAGGTTGTGTCAATTGGCATGATAGAAGTGAATATTAATTTTCTTGATCAAATGTATTAATTGCCCCTACTTCCCCCCACCTCTACTTCTCATCACCCTTCTGGCCAATTTGATTGTTTTAGCATTATGAACAAATGAGGCTGACTGAACCCACTTGAGGATACCAATCCTGCCTGTAATACTGAAGGATCTGGTATTCATTCCCACTGTCTGCTGTGCGCAGCCCCCTATACACAGATGGATCCCCGTATCCTCAAGACCCATATCTGTGGAATCACTTATACACATCTGAAAAAAATGGTCTCTCTAGGCATCTTCTAGGTCCTCCAGAGCAACTCTATGGTATGCTTGGGCTGGAAGCCATTAAGTTTAATAGTGTTTGCTATTATCCAGTTTCCAATATGCACAGTAAGTCTGGAAACATTTCCCCCATGGATACAGAAGTCTCTCTGTATTCCTTTCATACACGGACAAGAACTAGGTGAGAATTTCATCTCTGTGTATAGAGGGTTGAGAGAAAGAGAGGAAAAATGAAATAATATTTGAAAATATTGGGGGGAAATGTCAAAAATATGTTCTTTGAGTGTTGATAACCCATGAGAAGAAGAATCCTGGACTGACCTGAATCTTTGGACTTCAAAACTTCTTCTGCGCTAATTTTACATGTGGCTAATTGGTAGAGAAAACAGGACTTTCTCCACAGGGAACAGCTTTGTCTGTGCAGAAACTATTTCTATATAGAAATATTATTTTTTGTGCACAACATGCTTCATCCTGTGCACAAAATGCTGTAATTGGCAAATTATACTGAGCAAAATGCACACACACACACACACACACACACACACAAAAACAGCATTTTCTGCACAGGAAACCGATTTTTCTGTGCAAAACAAACTTTGTGTGAATTTAGCACAGAAGAAATCCCAAATTACAAATAGGCTTCAAAAAAAACTGTATTGTTTTTGAGGGCTTTCTTACAGTGGTAAGAAAATTTCTAAAATTAGTCATTACTTCCTTTGAAAAGAAAATTAGTAAAGGATTACATCTGTAGTTTACACGTACACATACTTACCTAAATTAGCTTTTTCATTTCGTATCTTTGGTAGAAAAATCTTAAGATTTTTTTTGGGGGGGCGCTGTTGTTTAAATCCCAAATGGGGAAAAATAAAATTGAGAGATTCATCCACTCAGGTGCAGGGCTTTGAATCCTTATATCTTGGCAGTATGGTTTTGAAGCCCTGCATGTTGAATTATGTTGAACATATTGTTCCTCCCCCCCACACCTCTGGTTCCTCATCATTAAGACCTGTATGGCAGCCAGTGCAACATGTTCCTCTCCATGCTGAACAGCAGCTGTTCTTATTGAATTTGGCTGATGCAAATTGAGGAGAATTTTCAGTTTGTTTCTGAAGAATTTACCAAAATTCATAAATTTCTTTACATCCTGGGCAGAAAGAACTTGAACCTTTAAAAAGCCTAAATGGGGAAGAAAGTGAAAGTGACCTGTTTTCCCAATACAGGGCAGCCAGTCCCACAGTTTGAGAAAAACTGCAACAGGCAAACTACCTGAAATCCTGACCAGTGGCCCAAAATCTGGATGCTACTCACAGGTTTCCCGGTTAAGCCCCACCACATCTGCAAGGAAGCCCAGCTGCAGCCTGGAATGTTTATGTCACTCTTTCACCCTTAAATCCTGTAGGCCATATTCTAGATATATTTAAATCAACACTGTTGTATTGACTTCATCTCTGAGACTACAACAGCAAAGGATTCAGAGACATATGTTTTACACACACACCTGCTAAAGAAAGGATTATTCTTTGAAAAGGAGCTTAGCTTTTCTTTGAATTGAAGGGTTTGGGGGCTTCATAAAGCTGCTGTGGTTGCTGAATCCCAGGAGCACAGTTCCTTTGTGGCATTGTTTTGTGTGTTTTAATGGAAGATCTTTTTCTAACAAGAATAAAAATGACTTGTCATGTTGAAGCATAACACATATGGGCTTTGTTTTTATAAAGCATAACCGCACATCTGCCTATAAAAACACAATAATGCATACATACATTAATCTGTATTCCCAGCTACATTGCTTCTCCCAATATTCATCTCCAAAGACTACAGATCTCAGGAAATAAGAACCTGGATTTAAAGTAAGAATTGGGTTTGATGTGGAGAAAAGCCCCCCATCCCCCAATAAATAGCTTTAGCTTTTGCTTAGAAAGAGAACTGTCTTTGGTTTAAAACTATTCTGAGATATTTTCTGTCAATGCAGGTCAGAAAGATGGTCTGTGGATTCTGGGAAAGGAGATTTGAATACACTATTCAATACAAATCAGATAACTTAAAAATCAATTTTGTTCCAGGGAAAAAGTTCTCTCAAACCAAAAGAGACTCAACTAATTACATCAAGCAAGGAGATGTAATATAGTCTATATGCACTTCAATAGATTTTTGTCTACGTGCAGAACAGACAGCTAGAAAACTATGGCAGCTGGGGCCAGACATGGTCAGAATGTTTAATTTGATGCCTTTTGCAAACAAGTGGAGCACATGCTATGAATGACATAAGGATGGCACTGAAAATAGTCACCCTATTATTAGGGTTGCCATAAGCCCAGGAAAACCAGGAAAATCCTGGATTAAAGGGACAGAAAGTTGTCCCATCTGGCTGGTCTGCTTGAAGCAGCAGATCCCGGATTCCGACTCCAGGCTCACTGTCTGCAGGCTTTGGGGTCACATGTGGAAGAGTGCAGTGTAGGTGGGAGAGTGCAGAAGGCAAGAGTTGGGAGACTGCAGAGCAAGCAACACCAGAGAGAGCAAAGGAAAGTCAGAGTAAAGAAGACCAGCAGCAGAGTCAGATTCAGAGTAACTTTACTTGCATGTGTGCGGTGAGTCTCTTGCTTCCTAGGTCACCACCACCCCTTGGACAACAGGCCGTTGCCCGAATGGAAAGAGGCTTCAGAAAGGGAGTGGGAATCTCCCTTCATTTTCCAAGCCCCACAATGGAGCTGGAAAGAGGCTTGAGACTGTAGCATCCATACTTCCTCTAGCAAGCACAGCCAAGTAACCTTTTTTAAGCTCTGGGAAGGAGCAGCAAGCCTTTAGTTCAAATGCCTCTGGTTGCTAACTGGCACCTTTGCGGGAGAAATGAATGATGGCATTTTACTGTTTCTATGTGCATAGCTAACCTGAGAACTAATGTGGTGTGGTGGCTTGAGTGTTGGTTTAGGACACGAGGAGACCAGGAACAAATCCACACTACACAAATAATCTAGTTTGAAACTCCTTCCCATGGAATCCTGGGATCTGTAGTTTTACAAAGTCTTTAGCAGAGTTCTGAAAAGTACAATTGGTACAAGACACCTTAAACTTCTGAAATATGCAATAAAACAATGTTAACTGTCAAAATATGGGGTTTGTCTTGTTTTTTGTTGATAGTCTGCCCAATCCAGGCCTGTATAGTTTTGTCCTTGTTTTCTGGCAGAGAATTATGGCAACCCTAGGGATGCCCCTTATGTATAACTCCATATGGATTGGTGCCATCGTGCCACAATTCCGTGTGCCATCCTAGCAGCAAAAATCCAGCTTGAGGAGAAGAAACCTTGCAATGGAGTGTTGATCTAATCCTGTACTGAATCCCATTACAGAAAAGTTCATACATGCCTGCTTAATGGGCACATGAAAGTTGTACTTTGTATTTTTGACATTCCGCAGACACCTTGGCTGAAGAATCCATTGTGGTCTGAAAGAAAGAGCCACAAGCCCAGAAAGCTTCCTGGAACACAAACAGGGGCCCAGGACATTCAGGAAGTAAAACTTGGGAAAATGCAGAGCAGGGCTTTTCACAATACTCTAAAACATTTCTGTGGTGACAAGCATTTAGCATTTAATACTGTCAAAAATGTCCATCTTTCCACTTTACCTGGGTAAAAGCTTTGTGATTTGTCATATTTTGTAACTTGTCATGGTTAGCCACCCTGGATTTTTGAGACATTTGATTTTTAAAAAATAAATAAATAAGAATGCATATAACAATCTAGCTGTTTGGCATATTTTTTTGAAGCTGTCCCTGTGCTGCGAATTTATGCCTAGTTTGGGCTTTCCTATTCAGGTCAGAACAAAAAAGATATGTATCCACTATCACAAGTAATTGTCTACATGTGGTTTGCATGCTTTTATTTCCTTCATAGAACATTTTTGTATTATAAAGTCAAAATTTTTGAAAAGTTTTGAGATAATCCCTGAGATAACAAAAACCAAAACAAAAAAAAAGTTTCTCATCCCAAAAGTAAATACTGGAAGCAAAACTGAGAGGGGAGAGATCCTTTGCCCTTTGGCTAAAGTACCACTCCCATTATTTGTGACCGCTGGGCATGCTAGTTGGGATTTGTAAGAGTTGTGGTCTAAACCATTTGGAGGGCATCAGCTTGCCGACCCTTGAATGATGCTGCACAGGTATTTGTCTTATTCCAGGTCAGGACTTTGGCCGTATAACTGAACATTGTCTAAAACACTGACTGGCAGGAGCACTCCAGGGGCACTGCCAGTCTGAAGCCCTGGCTGGAGCCCTTATTTGGAGATACCAGAAAGCGCTGACCCTACCATTAGGCTGAAGTGCCTGCCTCAGTCTTCAAATGCTTGAGTCAGCAATAGTTTCTTGTTCTTCTTTGTTGGAAGTGGTTTGTGTGTGAGTGTGTGCCTTTCAAGTTGCCTGTTGACTTATGGTGACCCCATGGATTTCCTAGGGTTTTCTTAGGCAAGGAATACTCAGAAGTGACTTTGCCAGTTTCTTCCTCTAAAATATAACCTATAGTACCTGGTATCCATTGGTAGTCTTCCACGATTAGACAGCACCTGGTGCCTTTAGGGTGTGTAGGTGACAGAGCTATATATGCTAGACAATCTTCCTAGGCCTCTTAAACATGCCTGATGAATCATATGTGGTGGAAGGTGCTGCCAGTGTTGAAGAAAGATTAAAGAGCAACTCTAGTCAGTTTCTCTCCACAGGCTGGGTAAGGAAGGGCTCTTGTCTTTCATCTCAAGCAACAAGTTTTGGGCTGGCTCTGACACCATAGATTAAACCTATGCTCTCTAACACTCAACAAGGGTCCTTCCCACTTGCCTGCATCCTTTGAATTGAATGTAACTATACACACACACACATACAGAGAGAGAGAGAGAGAGAGAGAGAGAGAGAGAGAGAGAGAGAGTTGAGTCCCTTACACCTTTCCCTCCACCTTCCAGGTAACTATTACAACACTATATTAAACAGGTTGTTTTCATTCTAGATTTTCCTTGGTTTTTTTCCGGGCTGTGAGGCTGTGTTCTGGGAGAGTTTCTTTCTGACGTTTTGCCTGCATCTGTGGCTGGCATCTTCAGAGAATGGTTGGGTAGGAGGGGGGTTATATACTGTGAACCCTTGTTGGGGAATATATATAAATTTGTGTATTTGAATGGCTAGTTTCTGGGTGTAGATATGCAAGGAAGATTAGTGTCTGTTTGGCTAATGGTTGGTTAATGGTCCATTATCTGCTGGAAATCTCCCTGTCCCTGGGTGGAGTTCATTCCCAAGTGTTTTTCAGGACTGGCAGCCAGATTTTGTTTACTTTTAGGGTTTCTTCTTTCCTGTTGAAGTTGTCCAGTTGTTCGTGGATTTCAATAGCTTCTCTGTGCATTCTGACATGATAGTTGTTTTCATTCTCCTTGGATTTGACTAAGGACTTTATCAGACATGGCAAAAAAAATTGCACAATCACGATATCACAGTAGCATGAACATGTCCCGCTATCACACGATGTTGCCATGTTTGCATGGTCAAACTGTGCTCCAGCGACAAATAAGGCATTGCTTTTAATTGACAGGACAAGCCGTCAATAGCTCTCACTATTGCTTTTTTTGCAGTATTTATGATCGTGTAAAAACACATCCCACTGTAATCACAATGGGACCACGTGAATGGGCGGTCCTCTTTCCCTCCCTCCCCATATCTGGTAAGAAAACTTCCTGGTGAGAACATGAAAACTATCCACAGGATGCTCTTTTTATTAACTTTCCCAGCTTGTTTGCCTTTTTAAGGTTTGTTTAAGTGTTTGTGTGTTTGTTTGGCAAATTAAGGGGGCGGGGGTTGGTATTTTAAAGTGCACTCATGTCTTCTCACAAAAACCACCAAAATCTCACCCATGCTAAATCGTGGAAGTAAAGTCCCTTTCCTAAAGTGCTAGTGGCAGTCATGTGATAATTCTGTGACAGTTCTTTTGTGTGATTACAGAGACTGAAATAATAAGTGTAATAATGCCATTATGGTTCCACTTTTCTCATTCACGGAATTACAGTGTTTTTAGATGCTAGTCTGATAAAGCCCTAAGAGACAGTCTGAACAAAAAGGAAAAATTATAGACTGCTTCCAGATTGACCTAGGGTTGGGAAGTGAAAGGCTAATTTCAGAAACTCTATTGTGCCTGAGCTTGCTAAAATCCAAAGAAATGACACTACACATGCATTGTCATCTCTCAGGGCAAAAGCAATCATCTAGCTTTCTTTCCTCTGAAGTAATCTTTCATTTAAAAAAAATCTTCTACAATAGTGTAGCATTTTCCTAAGCATTAAGGGAAGAAAAACTGGAGATTCAGAAAGCCAAAACTGCACAAGAACAAAAGCATTTTAATTGGAGCCCTTCTTCAGCATTTTAACTGGCCAATGGGAATCTCTTTCTTCCAGCCTGCCTGTATTTGGAGATCTTGGGTAGACACTATCCATAAAGTGCCTTCCTTATCACAAAAGAGAAGTTTCCTTCAGTGTTGGTGACCAAATACAGGCAGGCTAAAGATGAACCTGGCACCTGAAGTAGTATTTTTTTTAAAAAAAATAATAATCATAGGCATTTTAATACAAGAAATGCCTTAACTTGCTGTTATATCTTTAGTTGATGTTTCATTTTACCTTTTATCTTATAAGGTTTCAAGTATGTTTTGGTGTTTTATGACAGAAACTATTTCTATATATATTGTTTACCAATCAGGAGGGGATGTTTGGGAGGAACCCCATTCCTGGCTCTACCTAGCAGCTCAGAACCATCAGTTCAGGCTATCTCCACTGTCTTTTGGGCCCAATCTGTCAGGAGTTAGAGACTGAACTCCATTATAAAATGGCTGAACAACTGCAGAAGCATGCTGAGTCATAATGGCTGACTGCATGAACTACCAAGTCATGCCTAGTCTGGCCACTAGAGGACAATGTCCTGTAGATGTATATATAAGAGAGCTCAGAACAGAGCTCACTTCCTCCTCCCTTCTCTTCCTGTGAATGCTGAGACCTGGTGAAGCAGTTTTCTCCTTCAATTGTAAATATTTGTATATATTGCAACTGTTTAACTTTGAAGATAAAAGTGCCTCCTGCTTATTTGGATGTCAAACACTCTGTGTGTAAGTATTCTTGGGAACACGTTGCTACTGAGTCAGCTGATATCGTTTTTTGGCTTCTGCTGGGAATTGAGTGTCCTCTCATCCCCTACACAATCATCCTCCCACTATTGCCAATGCATGTAGGTTTTAAGGGCAAAAGGCTTGTCCACCTTGGCCTTACATGTTCCCATATAAAGAACCAAAGCAATTGTGGAAAAAATCAGCCAGATTGTTCAGGGAGACCACCAACTCAGTGTCCAAATGATAGCTGAAGCCGTGAACATTTACAAAGATACTTGGTGGAAAATTTTGCATCAGGATCTCAACATGAGGAAAGTTTGTGCCAAGATGGTCCCTAGGGTTCTCACACCAGAGCAAAAAGAGTGCCGCAAGGACATTTGCACTGGCTTTCTGCAGCAACATGAGGCAGACCCAAACCTTTTCCAAAAAATCATCACTTCCAGTATGATTCTGAGACAAAATGACAGTCAATACACTGGAAAACACCATCATCACCAAGAATGAAAAAAAGCACGTCAAAGCAAGCCCACGTTCAAAGCCATGCTCATTGATTTTTATGACTTCAAGGGGGTAATTTTGGCAGAATAGGTTCCAGAAGGCAGAACAGTGAGCCAGCTATTGAAATCCACAAACACCTGGACAACTTCAACAGGAAAGAAGAAACCTTAAAAGTAAACAAAATCTGGTTCCCAGTTTTGAAGAACAATAGAATCAAATCCCAACACTTACAAAGGAATTCCACCCAGGGACAGGGGGATTTCCAGTAGATAATGGACCATCAACCAACTGTTAGCCAAACAGACACTAACGAGCCTTGCATTTCAATACCCAGAAACTAAACATTCAATTACACAAATTTACATATACTCCCCAACAGGGGTTCACAGCATGTAAACTCCATATACACTCCTCCTAACCATTCTCTGAAGATGCCAGCCATAGATGCAGGTGAAACATCAGAAAGAAACTATTCCAGAACACGGCGGCCTCACAGCCCGGAAAAAAGCCAAGGAAAATCTGAGAGAAAGAGTCAGGGGGGAAAAAGGCCAGAACTGTGGAAAAATGGTTTCAGTCTTCATTAAGACAATGTGCCTGCTCATACAGCACTTTCTGTGAAGCAGGTTTGGCCAATAAATGCATTACTACACTTGAACATCCTCATATTTGTCAGATTTGGTACCATGTGACTTTTTTCTTTTCCCTAAAGTGAAATTTGTGCTTAAAGGAACATATTTTGAGTCAACTGATGCAGTAAAGAAGAAAATGGCAGATGTGTTGAAACAGCTGACAGAACCTGATCTGCTCCACACCTTCGACCTGTGGAAAACAAGATTGCATTGGTGTGTGAGTGTGAATGGAGAGTATATTGAGGGGGGCAAGAATTGTAATACATATAAATAAAGATGAGTTATTGTATCCATCTCGTTATTTAATTGACAGATCTCATACATGCACATACATAATTAGGTGTCTTGGAGATGAGACTCGTCTAAATACAAAATTCATTTATCCTTCATATACACCTTATACACATAGCCTGTATTAATTTTATACACAATATTTTTAATAATTTTGTGCATGAAACAAAGTTTGTGTACATCAAACCATCAGAAAGCAAAGTTGTCGCCATCTTAGGACTCTATCAGACCACTCCCCTAAACCCTATTCTTTTGCCAGTATAACTTTGCCATTTTTGTGCTGGCAAAAGAACTCCTCATGCCACACTTACATATAATCCCAGCAAAAGATTATATCCTGGCAATGAACAAGGAGTGAACAGAGCTCCGTTTATTTCCTCGTTTGAAATCCTGTGGATTCTTGTGAGACTACCTAGCACAGGAAATTCAAAAATAAAAAATAAAAACAAAAAAAAACACTCAAAAAGTTTTAAAACGCACACAAACACTCTGAAAAACTTCCAAGTAAACCGGGGAGGGTCATAAAAAGTGTGTCACTTACCTGGATGTCACAATCTCACCTGGAAGTGTTCTCGCTAGACCAGCCACTGATGCTGCATTCACATGAGTACAATGGCACAAAGTTTCAAGTGGTGACAATGCCAGCACAAAAGCACCACAGGGATCAATTAACAGCTTGAGCCATCAATAAAAAAGTACATTTTTTTAAACAAGACATGATTGCGAAAGGGCAATGCTGTGTGGTACGTGCGCCCTTTCGCAATCATTAGGCATCCTTATTATGCCTTATTTGCTTTGTCTGATAATGTCCTAAGTCACCCATGTGGACAATTTTGGATTTTGGAATATTTCAGATTTTGGATTTCCAGATAAGGGATATTCAACCTATAGTAAGGGCAGGTTGGAAGGGGTGTGTGCTCTTCTTTGCAGCCAGGTGGCCCTCCAGTTTTGTACAACTGAGGTCCCATACATACTGTATGCCTCATCTCCCTCAGGAAACTAAATTTTAAAGCTTTTTACACTGGAATTATTTGTGGCATCCATATGGAAATTAATAAGTTAAAGAAGGGGGATAAGGCAGATGAAAATAAAAGGAATGGAGAAAAGGCAGGTAAGAAAAGAATTTTAGTGAGGTAGATGGGAAATGGAGTTTTACAGTATTCATGGAATTATTTCCTTCTCTCACAACCTCAAGAAAAGGACGGAGGCAAGTGGGAAGAAAAATTGCAGCAGATATTTTTCATGTTCATTCTGTAACAGCTTTAGCATAGTCTTTTAACTGAAACTTAAATAGCAATTTAACATAAATATAATAGCTATTTTTTCCTTTCTAATCTAAATACAATTGAATTGGATTTTTAAAAACTTATTGGTGATTAACTAACTGTATTAACCTTTTTGTATTAACTTTCCTATTTCTGTCTATGAAGAGATCCATGAAGGCAGGTTGAGAGCTTTTGGTCAGTTAAAGGAGAGTGGAACAACTGTGACATCACTGTTGACTGTACAATAAACCTCTTAAATGGTAATGGTTTTCCTCCCCATCTCTTTTATATGAGGGATTGAGTTCTTTGCCCTTTGTCAGCTAATCAGTATTTATCTGAAGTTATCTCTCAAGTCACTTTCTAGTTACCTGAGCTTCCAATTTATGAACAATAGTATTGTCCACTTGGGCCAATTAACGTCAACCCTTAAGTATCATTGGGGATTGGAATTTCAGGAATTTTATAATGGGGAATGAAGACACACCTTTGTGGCTTTCTGTGCTGTTTATTTGCCTACAAAGCAATAGTATGAACTTCTACATTTCTTGGGAGGGTCATTTATCCTATAGATATAATTTAGTTTAGGAACATTGGATCTATATACTCTGAGCTGAATTTCACCATATGACAGACATTTCCAGTCTAGACTTAATATCTCTTATCATAGATTTTATATAGGTTGGCATTTTGGCTTAGATATTGCATAGTTTCACACAAAGTATACACATTATCTCTTATATAAGGAACATCTCTCAAACTTAAATGGCTCATAGTATCCATATACATTGCACTGTATTGGCAAGGCAATAATTTCTTACATATTATCAAAACTTGTATTCGTCTCTGGAGGACATAACACAGCTCAGACAGTTATTCTCAATACATTCCATTAATTCAGTATAGCTATTGTTAACAAAAAGTTGCATTCTGGTATACCGGCATTCTTAACAAAAACATAGCAAATATAGTTATCTCATACATTCTGAGGACTGCAAACAGGCTGCCACTTTATTTAGTTGAATCTGAAAGATCATCCTCTCCTAGCCCATTCAATTGACTGGCCCCACTTTGCTGGTTTTTCTGTCTTTTATAGACCTCACAAGACTTTGTTTATATTTATATATATATATATATATATATATATATATAGAGAGAGAGAGAGAGAGAGAGAGAGAGAGAGAGAGAGCTCTTGGGTATGTTGCCTTTCCCAGTGTACTGACTGGCTGCTCAGGAAACACACCCAACCAATCATCACCGACATGTAAATTCCTTGTCCACCAAACAATCCACTCCTGCCACTCAATCTGTAGCCCAGATTAGGACCCAGACAGTCAACTGGCAGCAACAATTCTGAGGAAAGTGTGGAACACTAAAAAGGGGGAAGAGGAATTTTAAAATTCACCAGCCTACCTTACACGGTTGTCATGAGGGTGTTTTGGGGGAGCTTTTAAATGGCATATGTTATGCCAGGTACATCTAGTATTATTGTAATGTGCCTGAAGAAGCAAAATATCAAAGGACTTTATCACACTAGGCTGCAATCATGGGATTATGATGGGATAGTAGCATGAACAGGTTCCTATTAACACATGACGCTGTCATCCTCCCATGGTCCATGTGTGCTCCACCTGTTAATTATGTGTAACTTTTCATTGACAGGCAAAACCCGTCAATAGCCCTCAATATCGCTTTTTTTGTGGTATTGATGAGCATGTAAAATCACATCCCACTGCAATTGTACAATTACAGCATGAATGGGCAGCCCTCTTTCCCCCCCTCCCCTTTGCCAACAAGAACACATAATTAAACTTCCAGGGGAGAACATGAAGAGGACCTACAGGATACTCTTTTAATCAACTGTCACCTTTTCTTAGTACTTTTTTATGTTTCATTAAGTGTTTGTTTGTGAATTTCTTTGGTTATTTATTTGTTTTTGGTGTGTTTAAGCAAAGTCACATCTTCCCGCAAGAACAGTCAAAATCTCGCCCATGCAAAATCCAGGAAGTAAGAGAAAAAATTTCTTAAAGGTGCTTGCGCAGTGCAGCACAAAGTGTTAATACTCTGTCATTAGAAGGCAATGGGAAGAGAAGTATTACTATAGTGCAAGCTGAAATCCCGTTTTTAAACTGCTAGTGGTGGTTGTGTGATAATTCCATGGTGATAGTATCACACAATTACAGCAACATGCAATAATTACTGTGATCATGCCACTTTCCTTAATAGCAGAATTACAGCATTTTTAGACATTCATCTGATAAAGTCTAGAGACTCCAACTCACAAATGCTGGTTCTCTGTCTCCAAGCATGACCAAGTGCTCTGCTTGGTTTGCTCTGGTTTGTTTGTTTTTCCCCTAGGTTCCTGTACTAGGTTTCTATCAATGTTTTTACTTGCTAGATCTGGTTATGTCACCTATTTACTATCCCTCTCTGTCAGACCATTCTCTCTTAATTTCATTATTTTGTTTGTTTGTTTGTTTACCTTTTAGCTACCTAGGAAGTACTTCAGCCCGCACATTTTACTATTTATCAATCCCTTTATCCAGGCATATATCTTATAAAACATAGACTGCATTATTTCTTAACTAATGTGCAGTGACTTTAATATTAACACTGTTCTATCCCCACTTCAGGTCCTGAAACTGGCAAAAATATACACAAAATATAGCATCCAGCTTAGAACACTTCCATGCCTTACTGAAAGTTTGAGTGATGCCTTCTTATAATACATTACACTACATTCACCTATCGCCACCACTTACAATTCCTCGAACACTTTCATCAGCGCTGTATACGCACAATCCTAAATATACACTGGACTGACTATGTGACAAATGTTGCTGTCCTTGAGCAAGCAGTGATCACTAGCATTGAGGCCATGATATTGAGAACACAGCTGTGCTGAGCAGGGCACATTTTCTAGGATGGAGGACCATCGCCTCCCAAAAATAGTACTCTACGGTGAACTTGAGCAAGCAGGGATCACCAGCATTGAGGCCATGATATTGAGAACACAGCTACGCTGGGCAGGGCACATTTCTAGGATGGAGGACCATTGCCTTCCAAAAATAGTACTCTACGGTGAACTCGCCATGGGTCAGCGTAAGAGGGGCTCTCCAAAAAAGCTACAAAGATTCCCTGAAACAACATCTCAGGCTTGGCCAATTTGATCACTAACAATGGTCCGCCCTGGCCTCACATCGGGAGGCATGGAGACGCACTATCCACAATGCTGCAGCCTTATTTGAGAACTCACGCCGAACAAGACTTGAAGAGAAACGCCAACACAGAAAGAATCACAACCTGGAAACATCACCCAAGGAGACCTTCTGCTGTGCTTTCTGCAACTGGACTTGTTTATCTTGGATTGGCCTTTTTAGTCATCAGCGCGCTTGCAGAAAGTGCAGGATGAGTTCTTCCTGAATCTTTGTTTGCAACAAAAAGCCAGAGAGAGAGGGAGAGAGAGACATTCAAAAAGGAGAGATACAATAGTAATTTCTCCAACTACCCTGCTATCTCTTGTAAGTCAAACTTTGTCAACAATGTAAAGCTAAATAAATTCCTCACTTGTCCTGCTAACAGTTTAATTTTCCAGAAGGTAAAAGAACTAAAAATGGGATCAGCTACCTTGGACCTGATACTCACTACCAGGAAGAACTTGATGATGAGGTGTATGTAGTGGTAACCTTGGGTAGTTCCCACATCCTCTTGGTATTAATGAAAGAGAAAATAAGTACAGGTGCCCCACCCCAGTATCCACAGGGGATACATTCCCAAAGTTACTGTGGATATGCAGAAGTGTGGATAATAGCAAACCCTATTGAAATGAATAGCTTTCAGCCCAACTTCCAGTGGAAGCATACCATAGAATCACTCTGGAGAACCCAGAAAATGCCTAGAGAGGACATACTTTATCCGATGTGGATAAGTGAAACTGAAGATTACCAGTCCTGTGGATACAGAAGTTAACCTGTATAGTCAGATGTGCACTCTGAACTCTAAAAATGCAGGTTTCAATAAGTTTGAGGAATACGGGATGGTATCTCATGGTCAGAAATACCTAGCAAGGAGGAGTTTGTGATATATAGGAGTTTCTTAAAAGTAAGCTATTGAAGACACAGTTGCAAATGATTCCAGCAACAAAGAAAAATGGAGATCATCTAAAGAAACCAAGGTGGCTACATAGAGATTTTTGGATGACAAGACACAACTTGCTAGAAAAGACAATAATGCTTGGTAAAGTAAAAAGCAGTAGGAAAAGAGGAAGACTGCAGTGCAGGTGACTAGATTTATTCAAGGAAGCCACAGCCTTGAGTCTACAAGACCTGAGCAGAGCTGTTGATGATAGGGTAACTTGGAGGTGTCTCATTCATGGGGTCACCACAAGTTGAAGTCAACCTGATGGCAACTAAAAACAACAAATCATGGCTCATTGTTGAGTGTGTGGTTAATGTTTGCAACCATATGCTTATGGTGCATTGGAGAACCTAGAAGATGCCCGGAAAGGATGCCTCTCCAGGCATTTTCCAGTGTGACCCTATGGTATGTCTCCCTATTTTGTGTTCCATGGACAACTGAACCCTCAGATATTGGTTCCAGGGATATGGGGGTCCAACTATTTACATGAATAATTGTGATCAAACATGTTGATACAGGCCTATCCCTGCCACTAGACAGATTGAATCAGATGCCTCAGGCAGAATATTGTTGATGGTCTGAAAGCCAAGAGAGGGTAGAGGTGGTTGTCGCATTTTCTGTCTCATGTGACAAAATAACAGCACTTTGCCTGAGGGAAGGAGACACAGAAAGCCATGTTGTTCAGGCTGCAGAATATTGTTGGTTGGCCCTATGTTGATAAGGAGATAACTAAAAAGAGGTTTCAATTTGCTTCAGCTCTTGGGAGATGTGTGACCTTGTATCATGTGTTACATGAGTGGTGTGACCAGAACTAAGCCTAGATCTTCACAGTGTTCTTTCATTATCCCTATAAACAGAACTGGTAAAAAAAAATGGAATAACAAATAATGGCCCTACATTTGTTGACTGAGACCTGAAAGAACAACATTTTACTCTGAAGCAGTTGAAGTCATAGTCTTTAACAACCTTGTCATTATTCAGAAGGAGAAAGGAACTGATTAAGTTAAGTGATTGCCAAGTATATTATAAGTTTAACAAAGCTCACATCATATCCCCCCCCCTTACATGCCATATAGTAATTGTGCAAAATGCATGATTTACTTTGGCAGCATTATTCAGATTTAATTACAGTGCTAATAAGCAACCACAACAGAAAGAGAAAAGGCGACATTGCTCTGGAGATCAGCATGGCATTTCTGGTTTTTTTAAAAAAATCGCACAGGTCTTTTGTCTGGGAAATAAATTGTGTGGAACAAACTTGTTGAGCACAGAAAGCACATTTAAAACAAACTTTTAAGAGACACTGAATAGATTTAAACAGTCACTTTGTACATGGCTCTCGAGATAACTCTGCTTTTATTCCTTTCTTCAGGTCTTAGGAGTAAATTGTACTTTTTAAGTCTAGCAAATGTAAAAGAAGAAAATAATAGAAGCCAAGGCTGCTAGGTAAAGAGCAAGGCAATATAATGTATTCTGAATCATAGAATCAAAGAACTATAAAGTTGGAAGTGATCCTGAGGTTCATCCCCTGCCAGTGCAGGAACCTATAGCTAAAGAATCCATGGCAGACGGCCACCCAACTTCTGTTTAGAAACCTCAAATGAAGTTGAGCCCACCATCTTCTCAGGTAATCTGTTCCACAGCTTTTGTTGTTGTTGTTAACTGTCACCAAGTTGACTTTGACTCATGATTCCCATAAATGAGAAATCTGCAAGTCACCCTAGCATCAACAGCCTTGCTCTGGTCTTGCAGACTCAGGGCTGTGGCTTCCTTGATTGAGTCTATCCATCTGCACTGCAGTCTTGCTCTTTTCCTACTGCCTTCTACTTTACCAAGCATTATTGTCTTTTCTAGTAAGTCCTGTCTTCTCATGATAGGTCCAAAGTACAACAGCCTTAGTTTAGTCATCTTGGCTTCCAGGGAGAGTTGCTATAGGACCCATTTATTTGTCTTTTTAGCAGTCCATGGTGTCCATAGATCTCTTCTCCAACACCACATTTCAAGTGAGTTGATTTTCTTCTTATTAATTTTCTTCACTGTCCAGTTTTCACAACATACAGAGATACGGGAAATACGATGGCATGAACAATTCTAACTTTAGTATTCAATGATATATCCTTACACTTCAGGATCTTGTTTAGTTCCTTCATGGCTACCCTTCCAAGTCCTAGTCTTCTCCTGATTTCATGACTGCACTCTCCATTCTGATTAATGACTGAGCCAAGGGATGGAAAATCTTGAATTATTTCAATGTCTTCATTATCTGCTTTAAAGTTATGTAAATCATCGATGGTCATTATTTTTGTTGGTCAAAATCAACTCACTATAAATGTGCCTTTGCACTTTCTTCCTTGACTTTCTTAAATAATCATTCCAAGTCTTTGCTATTTTCTGCTACTACAGTCATCACTTCACATTCATGGGGGTTAGGTTCCCCAGACCCCCGTGAATGTGAAAAATCCATGAATAACAATTGCCCTCACCCTCCCCCACCAAAGCAACCACAGGGCCTCCGGAGGCCCTATAGTCGCTTTCCCCCGCCTCCCCCTCCCTCCCCAGGCCTTCATGAGGCCTCCAGAGCATCTCCGGAGGCCCCATGATTGCCTCCCCAGCCCTCCCCACCCCTTCCCCAGGCCTTCAGGGGGCGTCCGGAGCGTCTCCGGAGGCCCCATGATGGCCTCCCCAGCCCTCCCCACCCCCTCCCAAGGCCTTCAGGGGGCCTCCGGAGCATCTCTGGAGGCCCCATGACTGCCTCCCCAGCCCTCCCCACCCCCTCCCCAGGCCTTCATGGGGACTCTGGAGCGTCTCTGGAGGCCCCATGATTGCCTCCCCAGCCCTTCCCCAGGCCTTCATGGGGCCTCCGGAGCATCTCTGGAGGCCCCATGATTGCCTCCCCGGCCCTCCCCACCCCGTCCCCAGGCCTTCATGGGGCCTCCGGAGCATCTCCGGGGGCCTCGCGGAGGCCTCCCCGGCCCTCCCCACCCCTTCCCCAGGCCTTCATGGGGCCTCCGGAGCATCTCTGGGGCCCCCACGGAGGCCTCCCCGGCCCTCCACCCTCCCTCCCAAGGCCTTCGCGGGGCCTCCAGAGGGTCTCCGAAGGCCCTGTGGAGGCCTTCCCAGCCCTCCCCCTCCCTCCCAAGGCCTTCGCAGGGCCCCGCGGAGGTCTCCCCGGTGCTCCCCAAGGCCTTCCACCCTCCCTCCCAAGGCCTTCGCGGGGCCTCCGTAGGGTCTCCGAAGGCCCCGCGGAGGCCTTCCCAGCCCTCCCCGCTCCCTCCCAAGGCCTTTGCGGGGTCTTGCAGGGCCCCGCAGAGCCTCCCCGGCCCTCCACCCTACCTCCCAAGGCCTTCGCGGGGCCTCCGGAGGGTCACCGAAGGCCCCGTGGAGGCCTCCCCAGCCCTCCCCGCTCTCTCCCAGGGCTTTTACGGGGCCTCCGGATGCCCCGTGTCGTGGTTTTGGGGGGCCCGGGGGGGCCTCCCAAAACTGCCAATAATCAAAACCGCGAATTTGGAGTGGCAAATTCGCGAATTTGGAGTGGCAACTGTAATGTGGTGTCAGCTGCATATCTTAAATGGTTGATGTTCCTTTTTCCAGTTTTCACACCTCTCTCTTCCAAGTCTAATCTTGCTTTATGTATGACATATTCAGCATACAAGTTAAAGAAATAGGGTGATAAAATGCAGCCTTGCCTGACCCCCTTGCCAATCAGAAACCATTCCATTTCTCCATATTCTGTCCCAACGGTAGCCTCTTATCCTGAATACAAGTTACATATCAGGACAATCAAATGTATTTGCACACCCATTTCTTTAAGAGTGATTCATAGGACTTTTTCAGACGGTCTAAAAAAAACCCCACGGAGGTCAGGAGGAGGATGGTGCTGTCCTGCTTCCAGCAATCGATTTTGCATGATGGCGTCCTCCCATCCTTTGTTTGTGCTTCCTCCGTGCTGGAGGGATGAGAAAGGTGTCGCTTTTCATTGACAGAAACTTTAAAGTGTGTTTTTGTACTACAGAAGATTTTTTTTTCATGTGTCTATATTGATTGTTTGTTTAGATACTAAGATTGTTAAATGCTTAATAAAAAGATTTTTTTAATGAACATAAATATGGATTATGGTTATATTGATAGGTTGTTTTCCTGAAATCCTCTTATTGATATGATTCAATCAGGCTTTGCATTATGTTCTTTGACTGCTTTTGCTACATCTCTCCTCAATGTAAATGCCACCCCATTTCTTCTTAGGTTTTTATTTCATGAGTAAAACAACTGACTCAAAACATTCCATTCTTGCCCATTTAAGCTCACTCATCCCAAGTATTGCAATGTTTATATGTTTATATGTTCCATATCTTGTTTTACTAAGAATTTTATCAGATGCATCAAATATGGTATCATAATGACGCCACATGACCACAAGAGGGCACACGTATCAGACAATGTTGCCCTTTCGCAGTTATGTCCCTGTCAAAACCTGTACTTTTTAATTGATGGCTTAAGCTGTCATTTGATCCCCCTGCTGTTTTTTTGCCAGCATAGCCAGTGTGTGAAACTTCACATCTTTTTTCTTCACTGTTTTTAAAGTGATGGCCACTTTGGTTCTAGGCACCGCTATGGTGTATGTACATGTGTTTTCTAAGCCACACTGTCTTCCCTTCTCCACCCTGATCAGGTAGTGACACTCTGCACTATAGACTTGGCTAGAAACTTCTGGGACCATTTCCTCCAGCTCATATAATAATAATAATAATAATAATTATTATTATTATTATTATTTATATCCCACCCCTCTATGAAATGGAAACAGGGCGGCTTACAACAATTAAAATATACATCCAAACCCTCAACCCCACCCCCACTTAAAATACAATTAAATAATTTAGGAATTAAAACATACTTCAAAAATAAATAAAAAAAAGAATAAAAATGAACAATGGACAATGGACAGTGGACATGGCGAGATCGGGACAAGCTAGATTACCTTTTTCGATGGCCGGGTATCTATTCAGGAAAGGCCTGCCAGAAGAGATCCATCTTAAGAGCTTTTTAAGTTCTTAAGTCATTTGCCTGCCTCATCACTGTGTAGGCTAACTCCAGCAGGTTTATTTGGGCCTTTGATGATCTTGCTACTTAGAAAATGCTCTGTTGGGCACATCAGAATGTCCTGCCATAGGTCCATGATATTCTTGTGTCATAATGATGCCACATAACTGCAAAAAGGCATGCATATCAGATAATGTCACCCTTTTGCAGTTATGTCCCTGTCAAAACCCGTACTTCTTAATTGACGGCTTAGCGGTGATGGCGAACCTATGACACGCGTGTCACCACTGACACGCGTAGCCATCTGTGGTGACACGTGGCTAGGCCTCCTGCCCCCTTCCACCCCACCACCCTCCTTAAAGTATGGGTGGGGCTTCGAAGCCTCAATCACCACTTTAGGGAGGGTGGGAGGGGGGAGGAAAGTGGTGGGTGGGGCTACAAAGCCCTGATCGCAACCACCACACCTGAGGCCTGCCTACTTCCCCAGAGCCCCCTCGGAAAGGCTGGGCAAGGCAGCCAGCGGGTCGGCAGGACTCTGCCCGGCCTCTCCCTGCCTTCCCGAGGGCACTCCAGGGCTTTGAAGCCCTGGAGCCACCTTGGAAAGGCTGGGGAAGCGGCGGGCTGGTGGAAGAGTGGGTGGGAGTCTGCCCGGCCTCTCCCCAGCTTCCTGAGAGGGCTCTGGGGCTCCAAAGCCTCAGAGCCACCTCAAAAAGGCCAGGGAAGGTGGTGGGCAGGAGGGACTCTGCCCGGCCTCTCTCCAGCCTTCCCGAGGGGGCTCTGGGCTTTGAAGCTCCGGAGCCACCTCGGAAATGCCGGAGAAGGCAGCAGGCAGGAGCCTTGGAAGCCTATCAGTGCGTTGGGAAGGGAGGGGGGAAGCATGTGGGTGGGAGGGTTTCTACCCTCCCCTTGCCAAGGCAGCGACAGGCTTCATGAGAAGCCCGTCGGTGCCTTGGGAAGGGAGGGGGAAACATGTGGGCTGGAGGCTTTCCACGATTAGTCAAAGTTGCGAATGTGTAGGAGCAACTGTATACATTTATGTTATTTAAACAGTAAATATAACGAAATAATGTTTTTTCCTCTAAGTGACACACGACCCGAGTTATGCCCAGTTTTTTGGCAAAGTTTGACACACCAAGCTCAGAAGGTTGCCCATCCGTGGCTTAAGGCGTCATTTGATTCCCCCTGCTGTTTTTTTGCTGGTATAGCCGGTGTGTGAAACTTCACATCTTTTTTCCCCCATACTTCCCCCATCAGTGGTCGGTCCAACGCAAACACTTCTGGGTGAGATTGTGTCATCCAGGGAAGTGACACACTTTTTATGACTCTCCCTGGGTTACTTGTAAGTTTTAAAGTGTGTTTTTGTACTTTTTAAAACTTTTTAAGTGTTATTTTTGTTTGTTTCTTTGAATCTCCCATGTGATGAAATCTTCTGATATTTCACAGGATTTCAAAGGAGGAAGTGAACAGAGCTCCATTCACTTCCTCTTTCATTGCTGGATCTGCCTTTGCCAGGATTAGAGGTAAGTGTGGGGGGAGTATTCTTTTGCTGGCATAAAAATACATATACAGTTGCCCCTCCACATTCACGACTTTCACATTTGCGGTTTTGGTTATTCGCAGAAGGCTGCCTCCCCCCCTGCTACTCAACACCCCCTCCCTTCCCAAGGCAGCGAAGGGCTTCTGAGGAAGCCCTTCCCTGCTTTGGAAAGGAGGGGTGGGAAACAGCTGGTGCGCTCGCTCTCCACCCCGCTGCCTTGGGAAGGAGGGGTGGGAGCCAGCTGGCACACTCGCTCTGCACCCCACTCCCTTCCCAAAGCAGTGAGCGGCTTCCTCAGAAGCCTGTCGCTGCTTTGGAAAGGAGGGGTGGGAAGCAGCTGGCGCACTCGCTCTGTGCCCCACTCCCTTCCCAAGGCAGCTAAGGGCTTCAGAAAAAGCCCTTCGCTGCTTTGGAAAGGAGGGGTGGGAAGCAGCTGGTGAGCTTGCTCTGCACCCCACTCCCTTCCCAAGGCCGCTAAGGGCTTCTCAGGAAGCTTGTCGCTGCCTTGGGAAGGGACTGGGGTGGAAAACCAGTGGCCCACAGGCTCATTTCTTATTCGCAGTTTTTTCACATTCGCGGGGGTTGTCTGCCCCTAACCCCCGCGAATGTGAAAGGATGACTGTATATTTTTATGCCAGCAAAAGAAAGCTTTAAG
This sequence comes from Gambelia wislizenii, assembly GCA_030847615.1. NCBI lineage: Eukaryota > Metazoa > Chordata > Lepidosauria > Squamata > Crotaphytidae > Gambelia > Gambelia wislizenii. The sequence continues at coordinate 206,088,301 of JAUMIR010000001.1, forward strand.
AGGCTCATCTGATAGAGTCCGAAGACTCACTTCCTCTGATTAATGCTTCTTACATTCCATGTTCTTTTTTTATATACATTTTTATTTTTTATTCAAACATACAAATTATAAACCCAACCAATACAACAATTAATAATTATTAACATATAAGTGATTTCCTCCACCTTACATTCATTCCTCTTTCCAAAATTCTGTTGTGTCCAATGCTGGTTTGTCCCCTCTACCCTTTATTAATACAAATTCTAAAAACTTGCTCCATTTATCTCCAAAATCTTTCTTATTGACCATTCCCTTCTTTCCTTTAATACTGTTTGTTAATTTCTCATTTATAGCTATATCCCATACTTCACTGTACCATTCTTCTATTTGATAATTGCCTTGTGTTTTCTACTTCCTTGCTATTATTAACCTTGCTGCTGTCAGCAAATTTGTTAATAAATCCTTAATATCTTGGGACTCTTGTATTTTGTCATAATACGATAATAACACTATTTCAGAGCATAAAGATACATTTATCTCTATTATCTCCTTTATCTCCTTCATTACCATTTGCCAAAAACTCTGCACATATTTACAATGCCACCACATCTGAATATATGTCCCCAATTCTTGACATCCCCTCCAACACTGTGCTGAGTACTTTTTATCTATTTGGTTCAGTCTTACTGGTGTTAGATACCATCTCCATACTATCTTATAATAATTTTCTTGTATTCTTACTGATAATATTTTCAACTTATGCATATTCTGTATTTTCTCCCATCTACATCTATTACAGTTGTTATATCTGTTTCCTATAAATCTTTAAGATAATCTTGCAAATCTTCATTTTCCAATATTATTTTATAAATTTTACTTGTAATACCTTTTATAGTTGTTTTCTCTTGGGCAGCTTGTAAAATTAATTCTTCAGATTTTGTATATTTTCTACAACTTCCCCCATTTAACCATTTTTTTGTCCACTGCCCTAACTGTGTTAATTTGAACCATGTAATTTCTTGTTCTCTTAATGGTTTTTCCAAATTACTCTTATTTTTCATTTTTTCCAACCATTCCTTCAATCTTATTATTTCTTGTCCTCCCAGCTTTATTTCCACTTCATTTCTTAAATTTGCTGGAAAACCCTCCAGCAATGGCACTGGAGTTAATGGAGATATTCCCTGAGCCAATACCTTTTTATATTTAATCCAAGTATCTAATATATATTTTTAAGGAGACAGATTGTACTCTTTCCCTAAATTTCTTTCCAGGTTTACAAAAATATATATAGTATTTCTTAATTTTAAATCTACTTCTTGTTTATTTATTTCCAACCATTCAATTTCTTTTAATTCTACAACACTATAAATAATATACAGTATCTCAATTGATTCACTATATAACTTCAAATTAGGTAAACCTAAACCTCCTTTTGGGGGGGGGGCTTTATACCATCTATTTTTATTAATTCTTGATCTTTTACTTCCATTACAATAATTATTTATCATGGTTTGCCATTTTTCAATTTCATCTCTGATATTTTAATAGGTAGCATTCTAAATTAAAAAAATATTATTGGTAAAATTTTCATTTTTATAAGTGCTATTCTACCAAACCATGACAATGTAATTTCCCCATAATTCTCTATTTTTTCTTTGTATTTTCCCTTAATATAGTAAAAAAAAAATTCTTCTAATTTCTCTAATTCTGTTACAATATTTATTCCTAAGTATTTTATTTGCTTCTTTATTTTAATGTATTTCTTTTTACTCATCATATTTTTGTTCTGTATTTGTATAGTTAAATACCATCATTTCTAATTTATTCCACTTTATTTGCAAACCTGTCATTTTTCCAGATTCACCCAAATGCTTCTCTGTCTCTTGTATTTTTTCTAATGGATCTTGTATTCTTATTAAAGTATCATCTGCAAACATATTCAACTTAATCTTCTCAATATTTCCTATCCCCTTAGTACTATCCTCCCATCTAATTACATTAGCTAATATTTCTATCACCATCTATCATGTTCTTGTGATATGCGTTCTGCAACTTCAGACTTTTCTTTCACCTCTGAGCACATCAACAGCTGAACATCCTTTTGGCTGGAGTCCAGTTTCCTCATTAGCCATAGCACTACTTGTAGTTGTCCTCTGCTGTACCCCAGTAACTTGTTGAGTGTCATCTGATGTGGGAGTTTCATCTTCTGGCAACATCTCTTGTTTATTTTTTAATTGTCTCACAGTGCGGTTTTCATGGCAAAGATATCAAAAAGAAGTTTACTGTGCCTCCCTCCGTGCAGTACTAGCAAGTATTAGCTATAGTGCAACTGCCATTAAATCTGACAGTCTCCACCAGTTGTCAACCTCACACACACACACACTATTGCTGCCTCCCTATAGCTGTTTGGCACATTTAGTCTGGTTTCACAGCAAATGCCTGTCTGACATGGGAGACACTACCAACAGCACTGCTGCTGTCAGCATAGCCTCTTGCCTTGCAGGAGCATGCAATCCCACCATAACAGAAAGTAGTGCCATTGGTGGGATGCATGATTGGTTACAGCTTTTTCTTAAGCAAATACAGAGAGCAAGCTAATATTTGCCTCTATGAAGGAATAAAAACTATTTACCTGTTAGATTATTTGGAATTCAGCAGCTGTTCTTACTTGGAGGTTCAAAAGGTTATCAAAAACACATTGGGTTAACCCAGAAAACTGAGGGTGGGAAGGAAGAAAATAGTTACTAAGGAAAATAGAAAGTCAGCCCCCCCAAAAAAAAAAATCTGTGTTCCTGTTCTGATTGGCTAAGAGGCTGGGAGGGGAGTTTGAATAATGTGTAAACATTAAGCTGATACGCATGCAGCCATGAGATTCAGAAATTAGAAAGAAAAAAAGCTAGATCAGACAGAGGGTTTGCAGAGCACTCAAAATTCCAGGAGCAGGGAGAGAAATACACCATTTGAGTGCATTTTTATGTTAGTTTCCTGGCCATATTTACTTGTGTGGTTTTTAAAACTTTTTCCCAAGAAATAGCATCAGAGTAATAGCCTAATTAGTGTTTCCTCACAAAAAAAATTAGTAAAAACTAAAAGTCTTGTTCAGCCTTCATTTGGTGCTTTTATTTTCAACCTGTACCTAATTGCTTTTCCATTCTACCAGGTACAGCAAGCTGAATGGTTCAATGAGGATGCTCATAGGAGACACCAAAGTTACATTTTAGCAAGAGCAGCTAGAAAAAATACAATGTTTATTTGGGAAGGGCAAACATGGGGTGATTTGTTGGTTTGGCTGAGTCCCCTTCCTCTTATGGTGAAGGCTATATCCCAGGGATGGGTAATTTAATAGGGGAGGGGGGCAATTTCATCTGTGAGCCACAATGGTATGGAACAGTACACTGGGGAGATTATCAGATGGGAACAAAAAAAAGTGTTCCCGTCCTGCAATCTTCTCTCCCATCCCTCTCCCGTCCCTGTCCCAGCACAAGAACAAAAAGTTTCAGACCTACCTTATTCCCACTTCTGCAGCAGCCCAGGAGTGAATGGAGCTCTAAAGGAGCTCCATTCACTTCCTGGAATGACATCCCGCCAGTTCTGGCGAGAAGATGAGAGCGCAAGAAATTCAAAAATAAAAACCCTAATAAAAAAGAAAAAGTGACAGCAAGCACAAAAACACACTTAAAACTTTACAAGTAAGCCAGGGAGGGTACAAAAAAGTGTGTCACTTACCTGGATGTCCCAATCTCACCAGGAAGTGTTCTGGCAGGGATCTCCCATTGATGCTGGGATCATGCCAGTGAAATGGGCACCTTTTCACTCACAGGTCATTCTGTGACAGAAACGGAACAGGGGATCCATTGATGGCTTAGCCTATCAATAGAAAGCAGCACTGGCATAACGAGAGCCAAGCGGGAGCATTACGAGAAGGGGATTACATCATGTGAAATGGAAGCCCTTTAGCGATCTCCTGGCATCGTAATAACACCATATTTAGAGCATCTGATAATCTCCTAGGTGTATCATTACATCATTTCCAATCACCGTTTTTGGCCAGTTTTGAGGGGAATCCAAACCATCCCATCTGCATGTTGCTTGGGTCATTTGGGACAGTTTTGAGGTGGGAAATTGTTCTAAAACCATCTGCATCTTTTTTTATTATTATTAATATCTTTATTAAATTTTAGTTGAATAAAAAAAGGATAACAAAAAGAAAAAAGAATAAATACAATTGACACAACATAGAAAAGAATTAACAAACAGATAAAAGATAAAAGAAAAGATATATAACAAGGTAACAACAACAAAAGAAACAATTAAGAATTAACACATTAAAAAAGACTTCCAAGTTATCTCTAGCTATACAGTGTTAAACACATTTCAATTCTTCTCTCTAATTTATAACTCTTCAACATATTATCTCCATCTATTCTCTATAGGTTCTCTTATTATAGTTCAAATCCAAAAGTTACCCAGTCTCCATTATATTGCTTCACATAGTCTGTAAAGAGTTTCCATATTTTTTAAAAATGTTCTATTGAGTTTCCTTTTACTAAATTTGTAAGTTTATCCAATTCTGCCATCTCAAATACTTTTATTATCCACTCTGAAATTTTTGGAATTTTATTACTTTTCCAATTTTTTGCATATACCAATCTTGCTGCTGTTATCAAGTATGTTATCAAAATTTTATGTTTTCTCTCTTTTTTATTTTCTATATCTATCATATTTAATAAGAATAGCTCTGGTTTGAGTTCTAATTTTAATTTCAAAAATTTTTGTATTATTTTCCTAATTTTTAACCAATATCAACGTACTTTCTTACACTTCCACCAAACATGGTAGAAGGTTCCAACCTGTTTCTTACATTTCCAACACTTATCATTTACATTTTGATATATTTTTGCTAATTTGTTCTGGGTCATATACCATTTATACATCATTTTGTAAAAATTTTCTTGAAGGTCATAACAACATGTAAATTTTATATCTTTTTTCCATATTAATTCCCAATTTTCTAATTGTATATTATGTCCAATATTTTTAGCCCAATCAACCATACAATTCTTAATTTGTTCATCTTCCATATTATATTTTAATAATAATTTATATATCCTTGATATCATACGGTTATTTCCCATGTAAATTATTTTCTCTAATTCCGTTGTTTCTTCTTCAAAATTATATTTATTATAGTCCTCCTTGAATCTTTCCTTTAATTGCATACATCTGCATCTTTTTTTTAAAATGGGGAATTGTGGACTCATGAGGGCTTCAGTGGCTACAAGACTGGTGTTCAGGGGGCGCATGTAGCCCACAGGCCACGTTTTATTCCTTCCTGATTGATCTCATGCTGTGCCAGTCTCTGTGTCAGGTATGTCAGCCATCCACATGTTGTTGGACTGCAACTCCCAGAGGTCTATCCAGCTTAGCCAATGGAGAGGAATGCTAGGAATTCCAGTGCTGCAATCTCACAACTGCTCTATATAATGCCTAAAATTGCCCTTGTTACCATTTCTTGTGTGGTCCAGGCAGGGTGGGTGGGGGGAATCTAGAGAATTGCTCCTAGTTGACAAGACCCTTAGATCCAGCGGAAGATGCTCAAATATTGTCCATGGGATAAGTAGAAAGTGTTTGTTAAGGAATTTCCTTCTCCAGGTCAACCAAGTGAGCTGTATGCCTCATGAACTGTTCTTTGCCCATCTCAGGCACCTGAGGAAAGGATCTGTAAAAACTGAGATGGTAATGGGGAATATCTTCAGTGTGGAGCAGCAGCTCTCCAGTATTCCCTGTTTGCAATAGCTGCTCACTCTCATCAGGGGTTCTCTAGCCTGGCCTTCTTGTTGCATTCAGCTGTGGACCATAACAGTACCAATTGGGGTAAGGAAGTCAGGGAGTCAGTGTGTCTGCTGCCCATCAGGAACTAATAGGATGAGGAACCATCAACCCACCAGGCCTGGTGGAAAAGTAGCCCAACAGTGAATTTAGAAAACAGTGGAATTTTCTAGCTGCAGTTGTGCACTGCACTAGAGGTGGGAAGTTGAATGGCTGCTACACAGCAGTATCATTGACCTACGGCAGGACATTCTGATGTGCCTAACAGAGCATTTTCTAAGTAGCAAGATCATCAAAGGCCCAAATTAGCCTGCTGGAGTTAGCCTACTCAGTGATGTGGCAGGCAAATGACTTAGGCACTGATTAGATGATCTGAAGGAAATGGCCCCAGAGATTTCTAGCCAAGTCTATAGTGCAGAGTGTCACTACCTGATCAGGCTGGAGAAGGGAAGACAGTGTGGCTTAGAAAATACATGTACATACACCATAGCAGTGCCTGGAACCAAAGTGGCCATCACTTTAAAAATAGTGAAGATCACTGCACTAGACTGAAAGCCCTCATTTTTCACCATTAGCAATATTTCTTATTAGTCCAACATCTTCAGACACCCTGTCCAAACTGTAATCACTTATTATCCTCTCAATTAGTTTATAAGCATGATTGTCAACAAGAGTGAATAAAAACAGAAAAATTATTTCAGGGTAATTTATCAGAGTTTCAATTGTCACTCTACACAGCACCTCTTAAAATCAACATTGCTCCTGGCTCATTTTAACATGCAGTCAGTATAGATGTATACAGTCTCTGCTCAAATGATATGTAAATATGTTCTTCCTGAAAAGGGGGAAAGAGAGAAGGAAGAGGGGAAAGTGGGGGTGGGAAGACTTGGGACTTTATCAGACGCAGCAAATACAGCATCATTGAGAGCTTGGGCCCCCATAGAGGCACACATTCCATGGGAAGATAATTGCTCTGCATCCTCCCCCCCCTCATTCTCCCTCAGAGGTAATAAATACCAAAGGTCTATAAATGCCACATGGTGACCTGCCGTTATATGAGGGAAGATGGGCATGAGTACAAGATAGATCATTGTCATAAAGACCCCTCCTATCTCTGACTTGAATAGCAGGGATTGGCTTAAACAAATGCCTACATTCAGGCACCATAGCTACCTATAAAAGGTATGGTTGCTTTATTAGTCCCGTTGTCCCTAACTGGCACCCCAAGAGTGCTTGGAATAGTTTTGATTTCTTGTAGTAAAAGTTTCCTGATTCAAGAAACTCTCCGTCTTTATCTGTCTGTTCAAAGCCGAGGTTGTTCATCTTAAAGGGAGAGTGAGCTGACATCATAACAATGCCAAATTTATGCAAAAGGGCATGCATATCAGATGACGTCATCCTTTTGAAATCATGTATTGCCCAAAAGCCATTCTTTTTTATTGATGGGCAAAGCCATCAATAGATCTCCTATTGCGTTTTTGTGCCAGTATTGCCAGCATTTGAAAGCTTGTGCCATTGTGCTCATGTGAATACAGCATCAATGGGCAGATGCTTCCAGGTGAGATCAGGAAAACTAGGTAGGGATACTCTTTTTATGAACCTCCCCAGTTCACTTTTAATTTTTAGAGTATGTTTCTGTGCTTGTGTGAGCATTTTCTGTCTTCGTCTTGCTTTATTTTTTAATTTTACCTCACTCGCATCTTCATAGAATTATAGAATTGTAGAGTTGGAAGAGACCACGAGGGCCATCCAGTCCAACCCCCTGCCATGCAGGAAATCACGATCAAAGCATCCTTGACAGATGGCCATCCAGCCTCTGCTTAAAGACCTCCAAGGAAGGAGACCCCACCACGCTCCGAGGGAGTGTGTTCCACTGCCAAACAGCTCTTACTGTCAAAAAGTTCCTCCTAATGTTGAGGTGGAATCTCTGTTCCTGGAGCTTGCATCCATTGCTCCATGTTCCAATCTCTGGAGCAGCAGAAAACATGAGAATCGTGAGAATCAGCGAGATGTCAAATCAAGAAGTAAATGGAGCTCTGTTCATGTTTCATTTATGCTGGGGCTACCTTTCAGACACTGCTCAAGGCAGGTCTGATAAAGGGGTTCTTTTGCCTGCAGAAAAACACCACAAAATTTACTGGCAAAAGAACATTTATGGAGGGTGGTCTGATAAAGGCCTTGGAGAAAGTGAGAAAAGAAGGCAGGAAAACAAAGGATGCCTGTTGATGTATGTGATTTTGTGGGAGGTGTATGAAAAAGAGTATGGAGTGGTTCTGACCCAAGCTACTTTTGGCTTCAGCCCCACTCATACAATCTTTGACAGCTTTGAGGGAACATAGTCCTTGGGAAGGAAAAATGTCCCCATTTCTAAATAAGTAGCACAGATCAAGGTCATAGGAAAAAAAACCTCTTCCCATCACAAACTGAAACATATGCTCTCCTCAAAGACCTGGCAGTGTCAAAAGGAACTCAGCATGGGGACATGTTGGAGGAGAAGGCAAGGGAGTTCAGGTTAATCTACATTTTTTTTCTTGCCAGAAAGTAAATCAATACATACTTGCCTAGATCAATTTTCTGTCATATCTACGCAACACGCAGAGGAAATGCAACAAAGGAATAATACGCAACTATAGCAAGTAAGTATAAAACTGGCATTTAGATTACCACCAGAGCTGCTGCTACAGAGTTTTGAATGACTCGGAGGAGGGGATGTTTTTGTTTTTAAGGAAGGAGGGAGTTCATCAATAAACTCAAACCACACATATATAGCCAGACACTATAATATGCCACACAGCACTGGTTGTTTATGTTCCCTATCAGTGAAAAAATGTTGTGTCATTGGAATCTGAAGGTATCCCATAAACTTACAGCAATCTATTTATGGGAGACGCAATACCTGCAGAAGTTGTTTACTAAGGTCACAGATACAAATGTATGATGGATGCAAAGACAGTTAGTCATTGCAACAGCAAGCATAAAATACTCCGTGAAGCAGCATGCCAAAACCAGGCATCTTTTGAGTCATAAAGGCTGTTTCTCAAGCCATAATAGGAAGATTTGTTCTGTGAAGCCTTTTGCCTCTTTTTAATGAACAAACAGCTGCTTTATACACCAGGTCAGGCTGTCTGTTCACCTACCATAGGATTGTCTGCTGGGACCAACCGTGGTTCTTCAAAGTCTTAAGTAGAGGTCTTGCTCATTACCTGCCACCTTATCCTTTTGAATAGATATATCAACTCAAGACATTTCGCAAGGACACAGAGCTATGGACCCTCACTTTGCTGCTTGATTTCATGGCTAAGCTGGCCTGAGACCAGACGTCTTTAACTAATTTTCATTTTAAAATTTAGTCTGCCAGTCTGAACAAGGCTAGCTGTATCCACCCTTTTAATTTGCCACAGCCCAGTATTGCTGGAGGAATTAAAAGGGTAGCTAGACTCTTTTATTATTTTATTCAGTTTGTTTCTGAAAGGTTTTTATTCATGTATTTAATACTTATTCATTTATTTATTTTATTTATTAATAAATAAATAAATAAATCAAGGTTTATCCCTTGTAAATAATCTCTGGGGCCCTGATGGGCTAAAAGGCTATACATAAATGCTTTAAACAAATAAGCAGGTAGATAGATAGGCTGTCATAACTCACCCTCAGGAGAAATCTAAAGAATCCCAGAGGAATCTGAAGCAGAGGAGTTGGACTGCAAGGAGTTTTTTTCTCCAGACAGTTCTCTCTCTGAATCTGAGAAAGTAGTGGCTGGAGCACCTGAGAGGCTCCCTCCTCAGCAGGATTTGACAGATGCTGAAGAGACTTCCTGGCCTGATCACAATCTGCCTACAGGCAGCAAGTGTCCTAAGGGAATCATCTTCAGGAAAGCCCGATCCAGTTTAGATCACACACTGTAATCTAAGGTCCTGTCTACACTATTTAAATAATACGTACGGCGTGTGAAAGTTCGCACTTAATACTACTACTAATAATAATAATAATAATAATACTTAGTTATTTATTACCCGCCTCTCTCCTCAGAATCGGGGCGGGGTACAACATCACACAGTATAGTATACAATACAATACAATACATCACAAAGCAATTTTTAATACAATACAATACATTTCAGAGAAAACAGACGATTGTACAATGTGAGTGCCAGTAGATAGCGCTTCTGGCATACAAACAATGCTGCAAGAGTGACACTGCAGAATACATTGTACACTAATAACGACTGCTGCTTTTTTTTTTGAAACTGAATTAACAGCTTCCACAGCCTGTTGCCCCAGCTCTTTTATTATGCTGGTACTCATTTTACCGACTTACGGAAGGCTGAGTCGACCTGGGGGCCCTGGAATCGAACTTATGAACTCAAGATCTACATGAGTTTTGGCTACAGTTTTAGCTGCATTAGCCTACTGCGCCACCAGTTCGGTACAAACGGCCGTTTGGATGCACATGAATGCAAAAGAGGGGTGGTGGTTTTCCACCCTGAAATACGCACACGCGGCGTTCGGGAGGGAAAGCGGATCGCGAAGAGAAATCCGTATGCCATTCGGATGGCTGACGGGTCTGTACGATCTGTTCGCACACATACGAACAGGCTGTGTAATCTGATTAGCTGGCCGAGTAGAGGGGGCGGGGCTAGCACAGAGGGAAATTGGGAGCGGCTGCCATGTTGGGTTCCTGGCTAGCGAGCATCCGGTAAGTCCATGAATTTATATATTTATTTATTTTTATTTTATATTGTAAATACGGAAAACCGACTGTCTGCAAAGCAGGAATCTTTTTTTAAAACAAAAAAGCAGCGAGAGATTTAAAACTGCCGCTTGGCTTGCTCCCTCCAGCCAGCTTTGGGAAGATGGAGTCATACGGAGTTTAGGGGGTTTAAAAAATCATATAGCCGGTTCGTATGCATACGAATGACAGGCTGTTCATATTTTTTGCCCCCATACGGATTTTTTTATGATCGTATAGCCGCACCCTAAGAGTCTTACCGCACTTCGAAGAAAAGCGGCAAAGCAGGAGGAATGTTCTGTCTCTCCTGCTGCCTTACTGCATGGTGCCAGTGTTCGTCCAGTGTTCTTTTTTCCCAGTCCCATTGGGGACTGGCATAAAACCCTATCTTTTTGCAAACTGATTTGTCTGATTAGCAAAGAGACATAATTTTACCTCGGTCCCCCATGGGAATGGAACAAAAGAATGCTGATGTCATGCAATAAGGCAGCAGGAAAGATGGGACGTTCCTGCTGCTTTGCCACTTTTATTCAAAGTACTTTAAGGCTCTTAGAAGATGAAGAGAAGTTTAGGGACAAGGTCTCGACCAGTATAGGGTCACTACACAAAGCCAATAGTCCAGATATCCAAAAAGGGATGAGACAAGGCATTGTTAAACATACTTGGGACTTTATCAGACCATGAAAATATGGCGTCATAAAGACGCCTAATCATCATGAAAGGGTGTGTGTACCAGATGATGTTGCCCTTTCACAATCATGTCCAGTCCCAAACCTGTCGTCCTATTTTATTGACAGCCCAAGCTGTCAATTGATCTCCCAAGTCACTTTTGTGCTGCCATTGCCAGCATTTGAATCTTCATGCCATAGAACTCACATGAATGGCCAGTCCAGCCAGAACACTTCCAGGTGAGATTGCGACATCCAGATAGGTGATGCACTTTTAAGACCCTTCCCAGTTTACCTGAAAGTTTTTAAGTGTGTTTATGTGCTTAGTTTAACTTTTTGTGTGTTATTTTTTGTTTTATTTTTGAATTTCCCATGCTAGTTATTCTCGTAACAATCCACAGGATTTCAGATGAGGAAGTGAACGGAGCTCCGTTCACTCCACATTAATTGCTGGGAAAGCCTTTAGGAGGTAAATGTGGCATGGGGAGTTCTTTTGCTGGCATAAAAATGGCAGAAATTATGTCAACAAAAGAACAGGTTTAGTCCGGTGGTATGATAAAGTCCATTGTCCAGGGGTCAAGAATTCCCAGAAACCCTGGAATACCAAGAGCACAGTCAGTTGAAAAGGTTGAAATGTGAACAATGAGGATTTCCCTCAGCTGCTAGATTTATATATGGCTGCCTCTGGATGTCAGGGGCTTGATGACATTTCTTACAAAGTTTCTCTTTCTCTTCTGCAGATCTCAAAGGATGAGGGAATCTCCTCAACATCTGTCAAGATGTTGACAGAAGAATTCAAAGAAGAAGAAGAATTCAAACAGATAGCGAACACATGTAGGAGTAAAGTCAGAAAAGCTAAAGTGCAGAATGAGCTCAGGCTTCCTAGAGAGGTTAAGAACAATAAAAAGGGGTTTTTTGGGTATGTCCGCAGCAAAAGGAGGAAGAAAGAAATGATAGGGCCACTACGTTGAGAAGATGGCAAAATGCTAACAGGGGACAGAGAGAAGGCAGAATTACTCAACACCTTCTTTGCCTCAGTGTTTTCAGAAAAGGAAAAGGGGGACCAACCTGAGAAGAATGGAACAAAGGACACAATAGGGGAAATCCAGCTCAGAATAAGCAAAGAGGTTGTACAGGAATACCTTCTTAATCTAAATGAATTTAAATCTCCAGGACCAGATGAATTACATCCAAGAGTATTAAAAGAGCTGGCAAATGTGATCTCAGAGCCATTGGCAATAATCTTTGAGAATTCCTGGAGAACAGGAGAAGTCCCAGCAGACTGGAGGAGGGCAAACGTTGTCCCCATCTTCAAAAAGGGGAAAAAAGAGGATCCCAACAATTATCGTCCAGTTAGTCTGACATCAATACCAGGGAAGATTCTAGAGCAGATCATTAAACAGAGAGTCTGTGAACATTTAGAAGGCAATGCCATAATCACAAAAAGTCAACATGGGTTTTAGAGAAACAAGTCGTGCCAGACTAATCTGATCTCTTTTTTTGATAAAGTCACCAGCTTGGTAGATGAAGGGAACGCTGTAGATATTGCATACCTTGATTTCAGTAAGGCCTTTGACAAGGTTCCCCATGACATTCTTGCAAACAAGCTTGTAAAATGTGGACTAGACAAGTTAACTGTTCAATGGATTTGTAATTGGTTGACCAGCCGAACCCAAAGGGTGCTCAGCAGTGGCTCCTCTTCGTCTTGGAAAGATGTGACCAGTAGGGTGCCACAGGGTTCTGTCCTGGGCCCAGTGCTATTCAATATCTTTATCAATGACTTGGATGAGGGAATTAGGGGCATACTTATCAAATTTGCAGATGACACCAAATTAGGAGGAGTAGCTAATGCCCTAGAGGACAGGATCAAAATTCAAAATGACCTGGATAGACTGGAGAGCTGGGCCAAAGCTAACAAAATGAAATTCAATACGGAGAAATGTAAAGTACTGCACTTAGGGCGGAAAAATGAAATGCATAGATATAGGATGGGAGAGACATGGCTGAACGAGACTACGTGCGAAAGGGATCTAGGAGTCCTAGTAGACCACAAATTGAACATGAGTCAACAGTGTGATGCGGCAGCTAAAAGGGCCAATGCGATTTTGGGCTGCATCAATAGAAGTATAGTGTCTAGATCAAGGGAAGTAATAGTGCCACTCTATTCTGCTTGGTCAGACCTCACTTAGAATACTGTGTCCAGTTCTGGGCACCACAATTCTAAAAGGATATTGACGAATTGGAGCATGTCCAGAGAAGGGCAACTAAAATGGTGAAAGGTCTGGAAACGATGTCTTATGAGGAGAGACTTAGGGAGCTGGGTATGTTTAGCCTGGAAAAAAGATGGTTAAGAGGTGATATGATAGCCCTGTTTAAGTATTTGAAGGGGTGTCATGCTGAGGATGGAGCGGGCTTGTTTTCTGCTGCTCCAGAGACTGGAACACGGAGCAATGGATGCAAGCTCCAGGAACAGAGATTCCACTTCAACATTAGGAGGAACTTTTTGACAGTAAGAGCTGTTCGGCAGTGGAACGCACTCCCTCTGAGCGTGGTGGGGTCTCCTTCCTTTTAGAGGTCTTTAAACAGAGGCTGGATTGCCATCTGTCACGGATGCTTTGATCGCGATTTCCTGTGTGGCAGGGGGTTGGACTGGATGGCCCTCGTGGTCTCTTCCAATTCTACAATTCTATGATTCTAAGACTCACTGAGGAGTGTGCTCCTCAGCTACCTGTTTCTCATATTTGAGGAGGAAGACATCTGGAGGCAGAAACTCCTTGCAGTCCAGTTCCAATGCATTAAATGAGTTATGACATAGTCAGGCCCAGCCATCCAGAATTACTCAAGATCACTATCACTGCAGCCAGATAAGACCACTAGAGCCTACTAACAGAGGACGAGTGCACCAGAAGACATTTTGCCTAGAGTGACTTCAAATCAAAATTTACTCCTATCTACCCCACTAAATTGCTCATTGTGATGTCCAGCCAGGACTGTTTGAATCTCCCCTGCATTTTCCTTTGTTTTAGTTCAGGCCTTAGTATGTCTGAGCATAGGAATATTTCATTGTATTAGAGTTGTGGGAGGAGCTGAAGAATTCCCCTGCATTTTTCCAAGTTTGGTTTGTCCCTTCCCAGCAAGCTCTGTTCTAGCTAGTAGTTTTTAGTTTTTGCTCAGTCTTTGCTGTGAGCTTGCAGGGAACTTTTTTATTGGTGGCAAACAGACCCAGACAGCCGGAAAGGGCATTTCTTACACCATTGAGCCAAATTAGTTACCAACAAGAAATAAGTCAAAGGAATCAGGAGCTGAAAGACCCTGCACCAGCTCCATTGTGTGAGGAGATCAAACCAAGATCAAACGCAGAGAGATGACACCCTGAAAATTGCTGAAATTCAAACTGTAAAGTACCTTTTATTTCAAGCTTTTAGAGCTGGGGAGGAGAAAGCCCTTTACTTTTGTTCTTTAAAATAAACTTACTCCTTTTTTGAACTTTATATTTAGCATCAGAGCCTTTTTGGGTAAAAGAGTTTGATCTCACCAGGGTACTGGTGTTGCACACCCAAAACTGCCACCACCTTTAGTTGGGTATGTCTTCACACTCACCATTCACATAGAAAAGTACAGGTGGACCCCCATATCTGCAGGGGATATATTCCAATACCCCTCCATGGATACTTGAAACCATGGATAATATGAAGCACTATTCTTTTCAATAAGATGAACCCAGAAGTTGACCATAGAATTGCATTGGTGGACTTAGAAATGCCTAGAGAGAACACATTTTTTCAGACATGGATAAGTGATACAGGGGGTTGACCTGTATATGTAAAGGAGTGTCCATGTTCCAGTAAGCCCTGGAATACTCTACTTTGTATCCAAATATCAAATTATTTTGAATTGAATTACTTCAGATTTTGTCACTTGGCAGTTAGGAGAAGAATACAGCCTGGAATACAATAGTTGTCCCAAAAGCTGTTCAAAGTACTTCCAGAGGTATTCTAATATATGTAGGTCTGGCAACATGTTATATTTATCCACTGGTGAATCACAATAATAATAAGGAGAAAAACAGTCATTCCCCTGCCACAGTCAGCAGCTATAGCTATGTCCCTTCCTCACCCAGAACCCACTATAATAGCCAGCTGTTCTGCTGTTTAAGCATGGGATGTACAGCTGACCTACCATTGCTGCCATCACCAGCTGGTGCTTCCCAGATAAAACAGGTCCTTTTCTAGTGGGCATATGGATTTGTAGGGGACAGTTAGCTCAGTTAAACAGAACCTTAATCTGAGCCAGTGAAGAAATTACTTTAAAGGACCAGATGTTCCAGTATAAATGTTGAACAAAATTCATCCCTTGTATACATGTGCACATATACACAGTGCATGTGCAAAGTGCCACACCACTGTTTTGGTGGTCTTGGGTAAATCCCTGTATAGATTTTTTTTTTAGTATCTTATTTCCATTTTCACCCTGAACATTTATACAACATTTTCTGGTTTTTCCCATTTGTTCCACCTCTACTCTGCCCTGTCTTATTGTCATTATCAACTGACATTAAACAGAGCAAAGAAAGTAAAGGTAAACAAGCTGTAGAAGTGTTTTGATATCATCACATATATCCTGTCTGGCTTACACCATTCAGGCTTGGGTTTTAAAAGAAAACGATTTGTTGTCTCTTCTAATATGTTTGCCTCTCAGCTTTTTAATATGTGGGTGCAAAAACAAATATTTGTCTTGCTGTATAAGCCAGGTTGCAAAATCATTTTGTGTACCTTATTAAGCAAATGCTATGAACTCTGCAGTGTAATCTGCAGTGATTTATTAATGAAGAATATTGATGAAATAAAAGGAAGATACTGGAATAGTTAGCTATATTCTCCCAAGACAGCAATGCCTCAGGTTATTCCAGGCATCAGGAAACACTGAAAGAATTTTCCCCATCTTGATCACCTATATCATGTTTTTTTAAACTATCTTGTTTACCAAAAATGGAATTAAAATGGAAACAGGCCAGGAGAAATGCCCAAAGCCAAGAATAAATCAATGGTAGCATGGATCTGTAAACTTAGGGCTTTCAATTCATTTCTCTACAAGTGTCTCATACTCAAATTTGCTATATGGAAATGTTTAGGATCCTACTCCATCTTAACAGAAAGCAAACTTACCTTTGTTACTTATATAAAGGAAACAAGCTATGACTCCCAAACTTGTCCAATTACAATTAGTTCTGGAGAAATACATTTGTTGACTATTGGATGGATAGGGATCCATACATCTTGGGAGGTGAAGCAATAAGACTGAGTAGACACGGCCTGATTATATTGTCTGGCATCAAATATATTTATTGTGATCATAAACTTTGTCTTGGTAAAAACATATTAATAATGGAGCACTTCTGCATATTATGGACAGTCACTGTGGGAAGAGGTTCCTGGTCCTGACATCTGTATTAATTATTAGTATAGTGGAAAGTGGCTGTTTAGCAATGTCACTGCTGCAGCTACCATCCAAATGCAGTCAATGGAAGAACACTGAAGCACATTTATTTGGAAGTGAGTTGTACTAAAACCAATAGGGCTTATTGATACACCTTTATCGCTAGTATCAGGATGTAAAATCTTATCAATGATAATTAATGACTGCAACCATATTAGTGTCATGGTGGAAAGCCTTATCAATTCCAAGTAATACCTGCAGTCAGATACACATATATGCATGTGTATTTTCAGTATACATGATGTAGATTCTCTGGCCAGTTATTGATCTATCTCCAACCTAGCCTTTGAGTATAAGGCTATTGAGTATCTTGTTGTGGCCCAGTTGTTGTTATTTAACATTATTAGGCATATTTTTTCTTTTAAAAAATTCAAGGCATCTTACAACAATCAAAATATATCAAAGTTTGTATAAAAGTTAAGGCCAAGAGCAATATATCTATAATATAAAACAAAACCAGCTCCTACACAAAATACCATATCATAGGGAAAAACAATAATAATCCGTTTCAGATACATTTGGAGTTTCTTGGTTTTCTAGACAAATTAATTTTCAGTCTAGCTAAAGCAGTGGATGGTGTTACTTATGTATCTGGGCTTGGTTTAGGAAGTCTCATTGGTTTTACAGGGGGACACTGTTTTGGTTTGATTAGCTTTTAGGATCTAGAGGATTACTTATGTGGCCAGAACTCGGGAGTTCTGAGACTTTTGGAAGGTATCTGTGATTTCTTTCCAGGCAATTTTAAAAAGTAAGTATACATAATTGGCTCACAGTTATTAGTAAAAATACAACATTCCAAAATTGTGTATGTAATGATTTGCACTCCTAAAGTTACAATGAGCCTAGCCAAAACGCCACCAAAATGGGGCCTGATTCATAAAGAACACATCCTGATGACATAATATTCTATTACTGCATCTACTTTTCTCCCCTATATCTTAATTGCCACCAGCTGGGGTATAGAGGAGGTCCTTAGGGCAAGTAACCACAAGATGGTGGTACCCCAATCTAGTTGCTGCTGCACCAGAAGGAAAGGAACTGAAGAGAAAAGCAGGAACTATGTTTGGACACCAATGTGCACTGGAATGGGTGGGACACCTGCCAAAAACTATGCTTAGCTTTACAAGGTTCCAATCAGTTCTTGTGCAAGTACAGAATAACCCACACGTGTGAACCATGAAGAACCATGGACCATGAAGAGGAAACTAGTATTCAAATTCTATAGAACACATTCTATACTTTTTTTTCCCAGTGGGCTGTCTTATCTTGGAACTCAGCTGTGGATGGCTTCAAATTGGGTGAGTGTTGAAGGAAAGGGGGCTGGTTTAACCCCTTTCTTCTACATTGTTTGTTCAAAATCTGCCCAATCCAACTGTTTCCCCAACTCCCGAAAGTAATAAACCTATTGAGATCTAAGAGAAAGATGATGACTTTAATGTCTGGCTAATGAGGCTCCAGGAGACTCAGTTCAGACCAGTAAGCATCCTAATACCACCACTAAGGGTGTTACCCAATCAAGAATGCTATATGTTTGGAGGAACCTATACACTCTAACCCTGCTCCAATTATCTCCAAGATCACTGAAGGAGAGTTACTGGCATGTTACTGGCTTGGGCCCAGAAGCAAATGAAAGGCTCTCCCTCCATCCCAACTGTCATTGCCCTGGCCTCAGAGGGAGAGAAGGAGAGGCAGGCAAAGCTCCATCATGCTTAGGCCCAGGAGCAGAGGAAAGGCCCTCCCTCCATCTCACCTGCCACTGCCCTGGCCTCGAAAGGAGAGAAGAAGAGATCATTTCTGCTCAACTTAATCTCCTCCCACACTGCCATCCCCTTTCCTTGGGGTTGCCCAAACAGTGAAAAAACTCCTCAAGAAATGTGAGGAGAATCTTACCTGTCTTAATTGCATTCCATGTCATTTTGCCACATTGTGAAGGACGAGGGCAAAAAAGGCAAAAACCTCACTAGAAAAGCCTTCATGGCTTCTCCCATCTTTTTTTAAAAAAACAACATTTCTGCTCATTAAGACAAGCGAGTCAATTTGATTTCCTTCCCCAAGCAAGAGAAAGCACAAATCTGATTGGATGGAGGAGCACAGGGGGTGGGGCTTGCTAAGAAGGCAAGCGCCTGCTGCCACCATGTTAGATTTTTGCCTTAGCGGGCAAGCGCTAAGACAAGAAAACAGGGTGTTGGGGGGTTGCTTTTGTGTTAAAGTGAAAAATCATTCAATTGTACCTTGGACATTTTTTTAAAGGTTTGTCAGATGCAAATTCAGGTAAGTGCAAATGCAAGTAAATCACTTATGGCCACCATGCTTCCTAGCGGGCATGCACACCTTAAGGGGGCAGAAAAACCATTAGGTCACAGATGCTGCAAAATGTCATTCATGTGAAGCGTTCCTTTTTCTATGGACTCATAGAGACAGTCCCCTTGTATGTTGTGCCTGATGATATGTTTTCTTGTACTTTTTCTTGTAAAGCGCCATGTATAGTGATGGCACAAATAAGTAAGTGAATAAATAAATAAATAAATGTTAGTAATAATGGTAGTAGTAGTGATGACGATGATGATGATGATGATGTCCAAATGGAACCCCCAAGGCTCAAAGTGCTGTGCCTATCTGGCAGCATGAGGTTAACTTTCCATGGCCCCTATTCACCAGGAGGATTCCTGATCTGAGTCTTTGTATACTGTAGTTCAAAAATCCAACCATCAGCCTGCCAAGTTGGAAGTTGAACCTGTACTGAGGCAACATTTAGCACTTTATCCGATGCACTAAAAACAGTGTCATAATGATGCCACATAAACACGAAAGGGTGCACAGACCAGATGATGTCATCCTTTTGCATTTATGTCCTGTCAAAATCCCGAACCTTTTTATTGATGGCTTAAGCCCTCAAGAAATCCCCCGTGGTGCTATAGTGCCAGCATTACCGGCATGCAAAACCTTGGACCATTTAAATCTCGTCACTGCAGTGAGAATGGCCAGTCCAGCACGAACATTTCTGGGTGAGATCGGGACATCCAGGTAAGTTTTGCTCTTTTTATGACCCTCCCCTGGTTACTTGGGAGTTCTAAAGTGTGTTAAGGTGATTTTTTAAAACTTTTAATGTGTTAGTTTTGCTTTTATTTTTGAATTTCCCATGCAAAAAAGTCTTGTGGGATTTCAAACGAGGAAGTGAACGGGGCTCCATTCACTTCCTCTTTATTGCTGGGACTGCCTTTTCAGGGAGAGGAAGGTAAGTGCAGGAGGTGAAGCATTATTTTGCTGGCATAAAAATGGCAGCAAAAGAATGTTTGAAGGGGCTAGTCTGAGAAAGTCCTAAATCTTGCTGTTCTTCTTGTTGGATAACTTCCCTGCTATTCTTTTTTTAAAAAAAAAATTATTCAACAGATTTAATTAAAAAATATATTCAACTTAAACAAATATATAAATTATAAATAAAGAATCAAATTACCCATCATTCCTTCCAGTTTACATTCAACCATGAATTCACCCTTCTCACATTCTTTATCTCCTCCATTCACCCTTTTCATTTCCTTTCTTCCTTCACCATTCTTATAACTCTCATCCTTTTCCCATTTAACTTCTCTTCCTCAACACTTTCTTCACATCCTCTGACCTTCTCACTTATTTTCCCATCCAAATAGACTTCCTCCCTATCCGGATTGCTCTCAAACTATTGTCAATTTCTATTTGACTATCTTAGTATGCAGCTATACCGTCACTGCATCAGTAATTTATTGTTATAATTATTATTGTAACCTATTATGCCACATTTTATTGTTAGTGATATTCTAATTTATAAAGCATTCTCTGGGTGGTTATTATTGATGTTGTTGTTATTAACAACTGTTGTTATAAATGTTTAGAAATACAATTACATATTCTGTACTAATCATAGTCTTGTGATTCCTTATGTTACACATTTTTCATCCCAATCATTGCTATAGTATCCCCATTTTTCCTCTAAGAATTCTAATATCAGACCCCAGTCTTTATTGAAATCGTCTAAAGTTTTGTCTTTACTCATAAGTAGGGTGGTCAATTTGTCCATTTCCATTACGTTGTATAAAATTTTAATAGAGTCAGGACATAGTCTTCTTTCCATTTTTGAACAAAAACAATTCTTGCCACTGTGACTAAGTAGAATAGAATGTTATCATATTCCTTTTCAATATTGTCTTCGAAGATGCCCAAGAGATAAAATTCTGGTTTCATTTGCATATCTATTTTCAGGATCTTCATCACTGTCATGCGTATATGTTTCCAATACTGTCTTGATTTGGTACACGGCCACCAAGAGTAGTAAAAAGTTCCTGGTATCGTTTTATGCTTCCAACAGTTGTTGTCCATATTTTTATGTATCTTTGAAATCTTGTCCAGAGTGAAGTACCAGCAAAAATACATTTCGTAGTAATTCTCCCTTAAATTTTGTGACACAGTGTATTTAATTCCTCTTGTCCAAGTCTTCTCCCACTGAGACAGTTGATAATATCCCTGCTATTCTGATCTTTGACTGATTGCTGTACTTCTTATAAGGCAGGATTTTGACCACATGTCAGTGACTGGGGGAATGAGACAAAAACATGGAGACAAAGTATGCTTGCTTGAACCTATATACAAGATCTACAAGAGATCACTCCTTAAGAAGCTGAGGATAGTTTTCTTTTATGCAGAATATCTTATTATGGGGAAATTGCTATCACTTTGTGAAAATCTAGGTGGGAGCAACTTAAAACTCTTAACAACTACAAATGATTTTATGCATTCATTAAATTGTCACAATTCCTTAAGTAATAACTCTTACTATTGTATATGTGTAAAGCAAATTGTAAAAAAGCTAAAGCATGAAAGAATGAAGTACATAAACTGATATGTTTTGAACTGCAGTGAGTGCATGTCAGGGGAATAATTCAAGGCTGACCCTGGAATATATGAAGTGGGTATAATGGGATCTCAAAAGGGAATAATTTGGACAACTGGGTGCAACACCTAGAATTGTGATACCTTTCCCCTTCCACTTCACATTTCACACCTAAAATTCTACAGCTTCATGTTAGGTTGGTGTTGGTGGTTTGGAGTGCTCTTTCCAAAGATAGCAGTGTTAATCAACCATTGTGTGGCTACTGACACATCTAGAATGGCCCCCAAAAGAATGCTCTACACAAGTATCATTAAAATGTCTAGCTAATTTCTTTTTTTATTATTATTGATTGATTTTTAACACTGATAATCTAATCTATGATAAAAAAAAACCCATGCATTCAAAAAGTAAAGAAACAGAGAAAAGAAAAAGGGGGTAAAAGAAAGAAGAGGGGAAAAAGAGAATAACAGAGAAAAAGAAAAAAGACATAATTAAAACACAGTAGGGCGGTGGACCCCCCCCCCAACCCTAACTATAATGAAAAAAAAGGTTAAAAAAAGAAAAAAAATGTCATTACAGATCTAACTAATTAATTCTACAAAAAATACTAATAACCATAACCATAGATTATTGCATCATTAGATTTCTTATTGCTAAAAAAAATCCATAAACGGTTTCTTCAAAAACCTTCAATTGACTTATCTGTTAGAACCACATTAATTTGGCCATTTGGGCTAACTCTGCAACCTTAACAATCCATTTTTCCATCATCAGTGTTTCTGTCTGTTTCCAAGTTTGGGCAAACAGTATTCTTGCTGCTATTGTCATATATTGAAAAAGTAGTATCCACATTTACTATCCAGTTCTTTACCCATAATGCCCAACAGAAATAACATTACAAAATCTACTTTTTTTTTTGGATTAACATATAAATCTTAGAACAGTAACTTTTCACCTTCATACAAGTCCACCACATATGAAAAAAAGAGCCCTCCTTATTTTGACATCTCCAACATTGGTTTGAAACAGTCTTAGACATTTTCAACAGCAAAACATCTAGGTAATTTCTGATGTAGCGACATTTTCTCGCCATAATGTGATCTGAGAATACATCAAGGTCATACATTTTTTTAATTAGTTATTTTTATGCCGCTCGTCAGGCACAAGGTTATCAGAGCAGCTTACAAATTGTTTTAAGCAATAGCAATTTAGCTAAACAAGTCCCCACTTGAAACATTACCTAGACATTTGAAAAGAGGAAGCTAGAGTCATTTATTCACCTTCTTTCTGGCAATAATAAAATTTGTTTAAATCTTTTGAACCTGTTTAACTTGTTAATGAGTTTAATATCTTTTAGGCTACATCTGCACTGCAGAAATAATCCAGTTTGACACCGCTTTACATGCCTTAGCTCAATGCTATGGAATTCTGGAATTTGTAGCTGTGTATGATATTTAGCCTTCTCTGTCAGAGAGCTCTGGTGTCACAACAAACTACAAATACCAGGATTCCATAGCATTGAGCCGTGGCTGTTAAAGTGGTGTCAAACTGGTAACCTTATCGCACTACACTGTTATGGCACTATTATTCCACTTCAACTGCTATGGCTGCCTCCTTTGGAATTCTGGAGTTTGTAGTTTAGTGAGGCCTAAGAGCTCTCTGGCTGAGAATGCTAAATGCTCCTCCCTAAACTGCAAATTCCAGGATTCTACAGGATGCAGCCATAGCAGTTAAAAATGGAATAAAAGCGCTATAACTATGTAGTATGATATGGTTCTGGATTACTTCTGCAGTTCAGATGCAGCCTTAGTCTATTCATTTTAAAAAAAATGCTTTAAATTGTTTTAACCTGTATATGCAGTTGTCCCTTCATATTTGCTGGGGTTTGGTTCCAGGACCCTGCCATGGATACCAAAAATCCATGAATACTCAAGTCCCATTATATGCAATGGCACAGCAAAATGGTGTCCCTTATATAAACTGGCAAAATCATGGTTTGCTTTTTGGATTATTATTTTTTTAAGAATAGTTTCAAGCTGTAAATACTTAAATCTGTGGATACCAAATCAGTGGATACGCAGGGACAACTGTATTGATTTCACTTGTGTACTATCCCAAGATTTGATGATACAGGGTAGGGCAGACATTTTTTAATTAATTAATAAATAAATATGCAGTTCTGCCCTTCATTTCTGTGATTTGTTTTAACTCTGAAAGTTAATGCCATGCTTTCCTGCTGAGTACACTAAAGCAAGATAGTTTTGCAAAAGTGGATTCAGTTCATATTTTCTCAATTATGGATATGACTTTGAGAAATAATTAGCTACAAAGATGGGGTAAAGGAAGATGAAGTGAGACAGAAGCAAAGATTTTGGATCAGGAGGCATAGTATGTGAACCTACATTCCTTTGGTTCGCATACCCTGCTCCCCAATCCAAAATGTTTACTTCTATACTAATGCCCGGAAAAGCAGCTCAGAATGCCAGCAAGATAAACAAGGGCTGGGAAAGCAGCCAAGCCCCAGTGGTAGTTAATTAGGGATAGCCAGATAAAGTTCAGAACAAGCAAGGTTCCCTTTCTTGGACAAGCAGCAATACAGGCAAGAAGGCATACAGAGAAGAGTCCAGAATACACTCCAAAGGTCAAGGCTTACAGAAGGCAGCATGGTCCAGAAGTCAGTCTGTGGGTCAGCAGGATCAGGCAACAGGGTGGTCAGGAACAGTCCAAGGTCAAGGCACGAGTCAAGGCAGCAAGGATTCAGGCACTGAAGTCAGCAGGAAGCTTTCTCCAGGGAGAGCAGTTGATCTCTGACAAAACCTCCATTGCCTCTTCCAGGCTATATAAAGCAATTAAGGCTTTGCCAGGTGTTTCTTAATGAGCAAGTTCTTCTCATAAATTCTCAGAGACCTCCTCTGAGCCTCCTTTTGAGCTCGCTGCTGGGTATACGATGGTGGAGGTAAGTCCCTCTCCTCTTCTTCTTCCTTATATGAGTGGGTAGGACTCTCTGCCGGAACTGATGCCAACCCATTCAGACCAGGCTCTTCTTCTGCTTGAGCCTCCAGGTTGGCAGGGTTCCCTGCTGGCACAGGTGTAGATAAAATCTTGCCAGGGTCCCTAGGGCCATTCCCTGCAATGTCCTCCTCCTCCTCTGACTCTACAGCCTCATCAGGCTCACAGGGCATGACAACTCAGGACTTTTTCAGAAGGGGGGAGAAATCCCGAGGAGGTTGGAAGGTTCTCCGTCAATAAAAAGAGGTGCCTGCAGCACGGGGGAAGGTCCGGAGGAGGACAGGGCTGTCTGAAATGGGGTTCTATAAGTGAAACAGCCCCGTTCTTCTCCCAACCTCCTCAGGGGGGGTTTCCCCATCTGAAAAAGTACTAAGTCAAACAAATGATCCATCTAACTTAGAACTGCCAACAGTTCTCCAGTATTTTCTGCCCAGGTTCTTTCTCTGTCCTACCTGGAGATTTCAGGATTGAATGTCAGAATGTCTGCACAAAATACATTTGCTCTACTGCTGTTCATGAGCATGCATTATCTGCAGAGCAAAACAAAACAGCTAGTGACAGGAGCACCACACAACATATCATGTGACTCCATGACTCATTGGGAAAGATGAAAATGCTCAGTAGGAAAAGGGGAAGGCTGCCCTAAAGGCTCTGAGTTTGCAAGACCTGGGCAGGTCTGTTGATGACAGGAGTTCTTGGGTGGTCTCTCATTTCATATTCTGAGTACCAAAAAAAAAAAAAAATGGCACACAGGCAATATCCATCTTTTTGAATTATAAACAGACATTGGAGGCAGTAGTCTGAATTTTAAGAAAAGCCAGTAGATACAATGTTGTATTTATATTTATGTCTTGCCTTTTTCTGACTTTGGGATTCAAGGCGGCTTGCACAACAGTTAAACAAACATACAGTAAGACCCTCCTTATCTGTGGGATCACTGTCCTTGGTTTCAGTTACCCAGGGTTGCCACTATCAGGAGTGTTTGGGGGCATCTCTCAGTCCTCCAGTGCAACTGTGTAGTAGTGTAGTTCTAGGGCCAAAAGTTGGCCTCCCACCTTCCTCTTGTTGTGCGTCTTTTGGAGAAGCAGTGCGAGGAACGTTGGGAGCTAATTGGTTCCCCTGCCCTTTGCAGGGCTGGGGGTGAGCAGAGGGGGATTTTAAAATATAGCTCTCTTTAAAAATATAGGGCTAGGTACTATCCATGGTTTCAAGCACCCATGAGGAGTCTTGGAACATATCTCCCACAGATAAAGGGGGGGGGTTCTTACTGTAGTTAAAAATTCACAACATACAAAAGTTAAAAAGCAATTAAACTATCAAAAAATTAAAACCAGTTAAAAACACAAACCATTAAAAACAACAACAGATGTGTGACCAATTCCCCTAATCTAGGATACCTTAAATTATCCACTCTTTCTGTAGCTGTCTGTTTGCTAGGCTAAATTGAAAATAGGCATGCCACAGTCTGTATTCCTCCTCAATACCCAGTAATAAAACCTTCCCTCCTTGAGCAAGGTGAGTAATAAATAACCGTATGTTCCTGTTTCTCAGTCCTGCTGTTCCTGTGTATCAATTCCATTCTATCACTCTGTACTAGAGACTTGAGTATCATATAATATATTTCTTCAAGGTTCAGTTAAATATGAAATCAAACCAAAGCAAACATGAATGGATGTGGAAATAAGCTCTATTTTTTGTAAAAAAAAATCATTTGACAGTTAGAATTTGATATATTTAAAGAGATCCAGAGCGAAAGCAGACAAGTCATAGAGATTTTTTTCCTATATAAAGTATAAGCACATAAAAAAGCATCCATCCAGCTTTTGCTACTGTCTGTATAAGGATGAATAGGATCCTGCTATAACTGTTCCCCAATGGTGAAAGACTAAACTTGCAAAAACTGAAAACTGCAATTATCCAATGTTATGGCAATGACACAAACAAAATTAAATGAATATGAAGACCAAATACCCTCCTCTGCAGGGGTTTTCTTTCACACTGTGGTATGATGAGATAAAGAGATAGGCCTGCATATTTCTCCGTGTTAAATGACATGAAGCCCATTGAAATGGGCTGCTTTGGATAGAATTAGATAAGATGAACATCAGGCTGATGCCTGGATATTCTGGTTCCAGGACAGCTTGAGTCAACCAGCTAACAAAAACAGAATAAAAATTTAAAACTTTTAATTCCAACAAAGACAATTCATGACATCGATAGCTATGAATCAAAAAGAGATGTGTCTTGATAAAATTGGAATCATAGGTGGTGGTGGTGGTGGTGGTGTGTGTGTGTGTGTGTGTAGGATTCCATTTTCTAATCTCTTTCCCAATGGGTTACCCTAGTGGGAAAAGTAAATGGGAAAGCATTACAAAATCTCTGCCAATGAAATATCCAGAGGGTTATCTATTTCCACAGAACTACACTGTTTATAGAGATTATCAGACGAGCCTCTTAAAATGTTATAGTCCCACTATATTTTAAAGCATGAGCATCCCAGCACAATAATCCATTTTATCACACATTGCTCTAATAATGAGAGAGAGCAGCCCCATCATTATCAGAGCATGAATGCTAGCACTGTTTACTTCCACATTCACTGGAACATGTGATCTTGGCAGTTCTCGTGAGAAGATGCGAGCGTGGTTAAAAGTTAAAAAAAAACTAACAAAGAAAACAAATACACACACACTGAAACACACTTTAAAACTAGCAAGCAACATGGGGAGGTTCATAAAAAGATCATCCCATGCTTAGTTTTCACGTTCTCACCCCAAAGCGTTTGGCAGGGACTGCCCATTGACACTGTATTCAAGAACGCAGAATGGGACGCAGTTTCAGATGCTAACCACAAAACACCACAAAAAAAGGCATTGGCAATCTATCATTGGCTTGGCCCATCAATAAAATGTAATGGCTTATTCACAGCAGTGGAACACTTCAAGAATGCAAGGAGACGATGTTGTGCGATATGGGCGCCCTTATGTGTTCTTTCGGTGTCGTTATCACACCATATTTGCTGCATATGATAATCTCCCACATCAGTCTTTTTCACAGATATAATGTATTAAGTTTAAAAGTGGGAAATATTAAGGTCAATTATATTCTAATCTCAAAGGTTTCAAACCCCTTGAGAGTATCATTTGAACAAATGTTTATGTCACCTATCTCCCTGGGCGTGTTTATGCCACACAATAGCAGAAAAGAGTGGAATTCCCCTTCATTCTAGTAACTCTGTTGCTATATTTGTGAACAAAAGACAACAACAACAAAAAACCTATAGTTGTCCCTTCATATTCACTGGGGTTTGGTTCCAGGACCCCCCTGTGTATACCAACATCCGTGAATACTCAAGTCCCATTATATGCAGTGGCATAGAAAAATGGTGTCCCTTATATAAGATGGCAAAATCAAGGTTTGCTTTTTGGATTATTATTTTTTAAATAATATTTTCAAGCCGTGAATACTTTAATCCGTGGATACCAAATTTGTGGATACGGAGGGACAACTGCATAGCAAATTTGAGGATTTTTTTTAGCTTTCATTGTTTCACGTGTTAATATTTCAAATAAAGGTTAAAAGGGGGAGAGTAAGCTTTACATTTTTGAATAAACTTAAATCATATCTCAATTGTAGTCAGCATTCTCATAAATAATTCCAAAGGAATTATTCACAGGATCATTTGGGGGAGGATCAAGTTCTGACAGTCCTATGACTCGTACAACGTCCATTCAAATCACAGCCCACCTCGTACATTCAGAAGTTTTAGGAGGTCTCCAAGCTGTAGGCATGCAACTAATCAACTTCAACTGCAGATCATGCAGTTATACATGAAGCACACTGTGGGCACATCTGGTCATTTGGTTAGTCTATATCAAACCAGAAGAGCAAGGAATCAGCGAGCGTATGGTTGGCTACACATTTCAAGAACCTTGCCCTTACCCTGAAGCCCCAAATGACACTGATCCCACAAAATAGAGCCAGACAGTATGTCACTTCCCTTCTTAATTGCTTTATTTTAAATAAGTTTTCCCTTGGACTCTTTAGAACACTCCACACATTTGTCTATGTAAACATTTAAAAAAAATCTAGAAAAACTGCAAAAATGCATAGAGTACATGCAGCTGTTTATAACAATGTGTTGTTAAACAGGCCTATTATTCAATAAAACTGAAGACAATAATTAATTTCCTAAGAATTTGAAAAGGTTGTTTTCTTTGTTAGTCTACCCAAAAGAATTGTGTCTCTCCTGCCATAAATACAGCTTTTTAAAAGATATATTATTAGTATTCCATCAACAAAGAGGCCAAAGAGCAGAACTTCATTGTATCAAGAACACCATAAACAGAACAGCAAGGGAGAATTCTTACTCTGAAGAGAAGCCACACAATAGGCAATACCATTATTAACAGTGCTATCCTGGACATGTCTACTGAAAAGCAATTCCAGTGGTGCAGCTCAGTCATTCTAGACCTAATGTTCTTATGGCAGCCTCCTTTAGCTGGCCATAAGTCTTACTTCTCCTACCTCACCATTCTGTTTTACAGTGGCTTCTATATTCCTGATATGTTAGAGAAACGAAATAATTAATTGAGTCTGACAAAAATGAGTTATTCTGAACATGTGTCATTTCACAATTTAAATTTATTTAAATCATGCCTACAAGAAGAAAATTGTGTTTCTGCTACTTTGCTGTTAACACCTTTACTTGAGCTTTAGTACCATTTTATTGCAGGAAAGGATAACATTTTCAAAGTTTAAATAGTCAAACATCCATCAATAAGCACACACTGTAGAACCCTGGAATTGGGCCCCAGGGTCTAACTAAAGCTGAGCCACTGAGTAAGCTCCACCAAGCCAATCAAATTCACCCCCAAATAAATGTATACAGGATCACAGCCTCAAAATAGCTGCCTGTTGTACAAGATGTCTGAGAAAGACAATAAGTGCTTCCAAAGGGAGATTACTTAGTAAAGGTCAGTAGGTGAGGTTCTTTAATAATTTGGAAAGGTCCTTTTCGTATATGAAAAAATAAACTAGGTGGCATCTTCACTGAATCTGTTTCTGCATGTACTCATGATAAATGATTCTATAGTGCTAATACCAGCCAACAGCCCACTAAATTTGCTTAGATGAAGGAGTCAAGAGTTCAAGATATTATTGGACAGAACAGGTGAGTTGTGCTCCAAAAGTAAATAAATGTATGCAATTTCATCATTCTTCCCTAAGGAACTATTTAGAAAAAGGGCAAGGAAACTTTATCCTGGAAGCAAAGTTGACAAGTTGTTCTGATCTGGAATTTGGTTGTATCCAGTGTTTAGTAGCACACCATATGCTCCAAAACTGGATTTAAACTTACAGATAGGAGTGTAAGTTGAGCCAAGCTGAGCACATTCGTGCCCCATTGGTCTCCGTGGAAAAATTATGTACATAACAATTTTCTCCCATTCGTGCCACTCAGCAGTGTCCAACTTTGGCTGGATTTTATCCTTGGGCTTGTCTAGACAAGAAGCTATAATGCTGATTGTTGCGCATTAATGCAAATTTGCAGCAGCGTTCATTTGTTCCCAGAGTTTTGTTTTGTTTTGTTTGGCAAAATCTCTGCTATGCAAAACTATCTATGTTTGATGTTTACACAGAACCATTCCTGTGCATTAAGATGGTGGCTGAGAGTGAATCGCTCACGTTATTATACTCAACAAGTTGCCACTATGGCACAGGTTTTTTTAAAAAACTGTAAATCTAAGGTGTACAAGTGCGACCTTCCATTTAAAAAGCTGTTTGGTCGCCTCAGCACAGTGAAAAAGCACATAGTCGATACCACGAAACTCCAAATAGTGCTGGCGTTTCCAGCCATTTCATTGCTGCCAAGGCTGTCCTCCGTACATATCCGACCAATCGGTTTCCACTGCTGCTCTTATCCGGGAATGCTCTGCAATGTGATTCAGTTGTCCTAATGAGTGGAAATGTGCATTTCCCCAACATTTTTATTAAAAGATGTGAAGGCTTTTCCCGCATAGTTTTGGGAAGTCTGGGGTAGGGGGACTCCTTCTGAATATGGCAAATCACTGTGAGTTCTCATTGGGACAAAAGGTATTCTCCTAGAATTCTATGAGAAGTTTTTTCACCATCTAGACAACTCCCTTGTTCACTAATTGATAGATGTACATAGACCCCATGACTGTTTCCAGGGCCTTCCTGGGATTGTGTTGCTAGACATAAGAAAGTTCCCAAATTCTATGCATATTAATTTCTTGTTTTTTTAAAAAAAAAATTCTTTATCAGAATCTTACCTGTCAAAAAATATAATCAGAAAGAGATGACAAGGTAATTTATCTACAGCAGTAGATAGAGGGTTTTTGTTCATGTCCAGCACACAAATGTTTTATACTGCTTGCTACATTCAATGGAGAAAAGCATAAAGCCATCTCAAAGAGATAACTGATAAAACTTAGGGGCTGTTATTTTTGCTGTATGGCATGATTGTTTAAACAAATGCAGAGCAGATATAGATGCATATTATGTCAAAGGAATATACTAACAAGACATCATGATGTTATAAAAATAACATTGAACCAGGAATTGTGTGAGCAACACAAGCAGGCAATTGTCTGGAATGTTCTTTCGAAGTTTGTAATGCATGTGCTAAATTAAGTAACTTGCACACACACAAAAAGTGCTGATAGAAGAGGACTTTAAAAGCCAATACAGAACACTGCAGCTCCCCATCTGGAGATTCCAAAGAGAAGGGCAACATCTGTAAAGCTTTTTACCACAAGCACTGGCTTAACCCTATATAGAAAATCTCTGCTGCAGAGACATATTATACGGGTCAGACTTGCACTATGCTAAAGTGGTTTCTTCTGGAATCTATATGGGGGCTGAAATGTAAAAGTATTCCTTAAGACCTTAAAAGTTCCAGAGCGAACACCACAGAATACCCAGTTTGGAGGGAAAGTTTCTCACATGTCCAAAAGCCATTTCAGTAACTGACAAAGAAAAAAAAAGTGTGAAAACACTGCCAAAGTAGAAGCATTTTCAACCCATTCATTTTTTTGTGCAAGAAAACCAAAAATGTTACTCATTTATCACTGATCATCCAGCACTATGGCTCTATCAAACTACCTTTGCATGTCATGCAACTTGCAGGGTGGAGAGTAGAGTATCCTGGAGGCTGGCCAAAGGGTTGAGCCCTCGCCAGAAGTCATGCGACTTGATGTGTCTCATCCTGGGGTTTTGCCTTCCAGCAGATGGTGCTGGGGGGGGGTAGCCCAATTGATGGGGAAACCCGCCCAGGGGTTCAGGTGTTTCACCCAGGGAAGGTGGGAGGTAGGTCTGGGTGAAACCATCAGCTCCAGCTTTTCCCACGTTGGGTCTCCCCCTTAGTTTGCATATCCCAAGGAATAAAGATTAAATAAGTGATAGAATAAATAAACTGATCCTTATTTTAACCCAAGGTTTGTGTCTGGCCTTCTTATTTCATGTGTTAGTCATCAAATCCAAAAACTTGACTCATTTGTCACTGATAATAATAATAATAATAATAATAAAATTTTATTTCTATCCCGCCCCTCTGCAACGCAATCGGGGCGGCTTACAATATAACAACTCCATAGTCCCAGTACCCTAACCCACCCACCCCTTAAAATAATATTAAATTATAGAAGATTAAAAACATACAATAATTAAAAATATATAAATTAGAAAGACAAAAATTAAAACATACAATGGTTAAAAAATCTAGTTGCCGCTTAGAAAGGACATGCAACACTACTCCTATTGCAAGTTATTTGCCTTTTCCCAGTGCTCAGAATTACAATTGGTGCTTCCAGGCCAGGGTTTTATTATGCATTCTGCCTTCATTCACAAAATTTTGCAAGGGCTCCAGATTATGTCATCTTCCCGCTGTAACCATTTCTAACCTTCCTGTGTTTTCTTACCATTCTGTTCCTTTTTTCCCTCTTACCATAGAAAATCTTTGAAGGAGGAAAAGATAGGATAGCTGCACAAAGTAATCTAAACAAAATCCAAAATCCACCAAAAAAAGTCATACCTTTATCGGCCAACCAATTGTGGGTGTAAAAATATTGTCAAACTTTCATACTGGTATTGTTAACATTTACTGTAAAAGAGTTGGGTTTTTTTGGTTATAATATATTAAGCCAATTGTGGATGTAAAAATATTTGTCAAACTTTATGTTGGTATTGTCAACAATTGCTGAAAAAGAGCTGTCTTTGGTTATAATTATTCTGTATTAAGTTAGTGAGGATCATTATGCTGTATTAAGCTATTTGTGTATGTAAAAATTTTAAGCTTTATGCTGGCATAGTGGGTTTTGCATGCTGGAAAAAAGCCTTTTGTGGTTGTATTGCTTTAAATTGAATTCATCATATTGAAAAATCTTTAAAATAGCATTGTATTAACAAACTAGTTATATAAAAAAAATTTATTATCACACTTCCTTGTTGTTTTGGAGTGCCATATCAGACACCCTCCGTCAGAGTTATTTGGTCAATAGTTGTGGAATTATGGCAGAATGGGAGAGATCTTTTGCTTTTAATGACAGTGATAAAGACAGAATATTATCCAATAGGTCTTTGTTTGATGATAATGACTCTAGACAAAGTATGGGCGACTGGAAAGATTTTGAATTACTTAAGAAACAGCATGTCAGGTTGGACTTGCATGCTTCCACATTGGCGGAATATTGCAAATCTAACAGGATACCCCGGGGTTTAAGAATTCAAAAGAGACCTGGTATATTTCATAATGACATGGAGTTTAAACAAAAATGGGCCTCTATACTGAACAAGTGCTCTTTTGACCTCATGTTATTAATGATTGACAGACTGAATACAGAAATACAAAAAGTTAATGAGGAAATTGATCAAACACAAGTTAAAATAACACAAGATTTAACACCACAGGATTTAGAAAAATGAATAGAAAATTTGGAAAGAGAGTTAAAAAAATATCTAATGAAATTAAAAATTACAAGTTAAAGAAATTCAAAAGGGATGAGATCGATTATAGAAATGAAACTGTATACGCATGGTTAAAAGAAAACACAGTTAGAAAAGTGCGATTTGCAGAAAGACCTAACTTCATGTCAGACACAGACTCAGATATAGAAAAGGGGTATTCAACTGATACTTCTAGGGAGGAAGGCTCTGGGGGTACTTTTTTAGAAACAGGTCAGGGACCACGCAGATCAAATCGAACCACAAGAAAAAACCCTATATACTACAATAGGAGAAAACAGAAAATTTGATTGTTAGTCTATAATCCATAAAATTAACTCCAGAAGAAAACAGAGTGTTAAACAAGGGACTATCCTTTGTCCCCACTCCAAAATATAATGCATTCCAAACACGTATTGATCTGTTTAAATTGGTTAGACAAATAAAATTAAAATATTTCTTCCGTGAGTCAAAACAAATTCAGCCAGATAAATTCAGATGCTCATCAGTATTTAATCCACAAGTCCATGAACCCAACATATCTAGTTTTGAGAGGGTTATGTTAAGGGATATTGAGATTTTAGAGAAATCTATGAAACGACCTTGGTTTAATTTAACCTTACAGGAATCCAGAACATTAATAACCTTAGCCCAAAAACCAGGTTTAGTCATCAAACCAGCTGACAAAGACGGGGCAATTGTGTTGATGGATGAAAAACATTATGTGCAAGAAGTAATGAGACAACTAAGTGACAGGAGCAGTTATAAACAGTTAAAACAGGACCCCACCAAATCGATACAATTTACCATCAGAATAATGACACAGGAAGCAATAGCTTTGAATTACATCAGTCCATCAATAGGGGAATATCTTATACAACGCAATCCACGCACCCCCATATTTTACATCCTCCCAAAAATTCACAAAAGAGGTTTTCCACCTCCAGGACGTCCCATAGTATCAGGTAGTAATTCAATTTTAGAACCCCTTGCCAAATATTTAGATTCATTCTTGGCACCTCTAGTAACAAAATCCGCATCCTATATAAAGGATACTAGACATTTCATAAAACAAATTGAGGGTATAACAATTACTGATAACACTTGCCTCGTTACTATGGACATAAATTCATTGTATACGTCAATCCCCCATGTGGATGCAAGAATAATTGTTGAAAAGTTTTTAAATCTCAGACAAAATAAAAATCCACCCACACATTTTTTATTAGAAATTTTGGATTTAATATTAGAAAAAAATTATTTTAGGTTTCAGTCACAATATTATTTACAGATTAAGGGAGTGGCAATGGGCAGCCCTGTGGCCCCATCTGTTGCAAACTTATTCATGACAACATTGAAAGAGGAATAGATTTACACTACACAAAATCCTTTTTATAAATATATAAGGTATTATGGGAGGTTCATAGATGATGTATACATTATTTTTACTGAAAAATCTAAGATACATAATTTTTTTTTTGAATGGATGAATAACATTGACCCCAATATCAGTTTTACCTGTCAGATGGATGTACAAGAAATTCCTTTTTTGGACGTGATGACATATGTGGAAAATAATAAATTAGGAGTCCGGTGTTATCAAAAGCTAACGGATCGTAATTCTCTCCTTCATTTTTCTAGTTGTTATCCACATTCATTGAAGAGAAATCTTTCCTTTGCACAATTTTTACAACTCAGAAGAAACTCAACACAAGTAAATGATTATCAAGAAGCAGCTGACAAGTATCAAATAGCACTAAAAAATAGGGCATATCCCAGTGAAATCATTAAAGCAGCCAGGATACAGGCACTTGCAAAAAATAGAGATTCTCTTTTTCAAGAAAAGGAACATTCCTCCTCAAGTCAAATTGTTGGAGTTTTTACGTTTAACCAAGCATTTCATGACATCAGGAAATTAATAGTAAAACATTTGGTTAATCACATACCTGGATGTGAGCTTTCTCCTATTGTAGCATTTCGGAGAACTAAAAATTTGAAAGATGTATTGGTGCACACAGATTTATATACTAGTAGACCTACAGTACAGAAATACAGAGGCCACTTTAAATGTGGACATTGTGACAGTTGTAATCAAGCATTAGAACTTAAAACATTCAAACATCCGAAAACAGGGTTGGAATATAAGTTGCATTCCTTTACAAATTGTAGTTCCACGCATGTCATTTATGTAATAATTTGTCCCTGCAATTTACTTTACATTGGGAGAACTGAAAGAAATCTTCGTACTAGAATCACAGAACACAGGAGCAAAATCAAAAACAAGACTCCAGATAACCCATTAGTGGACCATTTTATCACATTAAATCACTCATCTGATTCCTTTAGGTTTTTTGTCATAGAGTCACTTCAGGACCAATCTACTCAAGGTACCATGATTAACACATTGTTACTTAGAAGAGAGGCATTTTGGATATACAAATTAAAATCTATGCAACCTGATGGTTTGAATGACAGAATGGATTTATCTGTGTTCCTCTAAATATTGATTTTACTGCCATAATTGGGTGTCTAAGCAGGGAGTACTATAAGTAAAACAAGACACTGTCCCTTTAAATACAATGTGAGTTATAGGCTTAGAAGCTTCACAGTTCATCATAAAAATAGGGTTAGCAGTCACTATGGTACTGCATCATTGAGAGAAAAATACTCAGGGCAGTCAAGGTAAGCCTAACTTCCATTACATATAAAATACATAAGAAGCAAATTTCTTTAGAGCATTATAACTAACACATTTTTTTTAAATGAACAGACTGTAAAAATCAAGGTCCATGCTGCAGAAGTGGGGAAAGGGCTCACAGCAGTTTAAAAACAGTGGTAAGCACAGCTGAAATACTTATGGTTAGATACTTAATACAGCTAAATGTTTTAACCAGTTAAAATAATTCATTTAATATTAATGTAGGAAGGAATACTACAGTCATTAAATATCCTGGTGATAAAGACACTGATGAAGATCCAAGTAGGATCGAAACAACTGGATAAAGAATCCAGATAAAAGTTGTTTGTTTGTTTGTATTAAACCAATTGTGGGTGTAAAAATATTGTCAAACTTTCATACTGGTATTGTTAACATTTACTGTAAAAGAGTTGGGTTTTTTTGGTTATAATATATTAAGCCAATTGTGGATGTAAAAATATTTGTCAAACTTTATGTTGGTATTGTCAACAATTGCTGAAAAAGAGCTGTCTTTGGTTATAATTATTCTGTATTAAGTTAGTGAGGATCATTATGCTGTATTAAGCTATTTGTGTATGTAAAAATTTTAAGCTTTATGCTGGCATAGTGGGTTTTGCATGCTAGGAAAAAGCCTTTTGCGGTTGTATCGCTTTAAATTGAATTCATCATATTGAAAAATCTTTAAAATAGCATTGTATTAACAAACTAGTTATATAAAAAAAATTTATTATCACACTTCCTTGTTGTTTTGGGGCTAATATTTATACCCAATTTTGTATCCTGAAGCAGTGTTTTGCACTTAGAATAAAGTTTAGATGTGTTTCCCACCATTAAACAAAGGAAACCGTGACTTCACTGATTATTATTAATGCCTGAGATGTTAGAATTGATGGGTTTATGACAACCTTCATATTCTGGGATAGGAAAAGGTGTGAGGAAAGGCCTTCTGGGGATAACGGGGGTTCTGGTCACTGTTTGTTTATGATAGATGACTCATTGCCAATGCTTCCAAGATGGAATTAACACATACCTCTGTGAGGACTTTGTTTATTAGGGGGCTGCACTTAATCCTGTCTTGGAAGTGTCTGTTAGTAGTTTTCCTTGACACCTTCATTTAGGTCCTGGTGTCCTTTACCTGACCCCACTTCTGGTCTGTCCTGGTCTACTAGACCTTCTGAAATGTGCCAGTATTGTCAAATTATGAAATATTATAGGGAGGGGGTTTGAAGTGCAGTAACACCAGCATGTCCCTGTTCCTTTGTGAGATCGTGGGACTTTTTGTTAGGCAGAGAACATTGGATTTTTCAAGAAGTCTCTGTACTGCTGCATCTGGGAACACTTTTTACATGCTGTATAAGTAAAACAAGCCAATTATAGTCTGAAAGAGAAGTTTTACCTTTGTTGGAGGTAGAAACTTCAGAGAGTTTAGTCTCAGTCCATATTTCCCTCTTGTTTAGGATTCCCACGACTGTCCATCTAGAAGCACCTAGAAAATGAGGTGCTTCCCTCAGCTATCAGATCGAATACTTTTACAATTGGCAGGTGGCATGTGGCCATACAGAATCAATCTCTTGTAAGAAGCAACACACAATAGTTTCATTTTAAATGTTTTAATTCACTTACTTATTCAGTTCTCTAAGAACTACAGGCTCCATCTGTACTACTCTCACTGTACTATTCACATGCCCATTTAAATAAACAAACAAAAACACTATTTAGGCTGTATTTGCCTAGTTCCTAACACCAACATTTTATTAACTTTTCTGTATTTCATTCAAAAGATGAGAAGGATTCACCCTCTCCAGTGCTAGAACACACACATCTATGGGTTTTTCCCCCCCTCACTAAAATCAGAGCTTGGAAGTGTTCTTATTTTGGACTGCATCTTCCAGAATTCCCAGTCACTATGGCCAGTATGATTTTAAAGCTCTGTTTAACATACACACACATATGTATATGCATGTATGTAACACATTATATCCTAGATAGGTTACTGTAACTCCATGGGGTATGAAAATTGCACAACTACTTATTCTTGACTTCTGAGTTCTGACTTATGGCAAACCTATCATGGGGTTTTCTTGGCAGAATTTGTTCACAAGGGGGGTGCCTTTGCCATTCTCTGGGAGAGTGTGACTTGATCAAGGTCACCCAATGGGTTTCCATGGTCAAGTGGGGATTCAAACTCTGGTCTCTCAGTATCCTATTCCAACACTCAAACCACTACACCATGCCAACTCTTGTACAACTACTATTAAAAACAACAACAACCATTTTTTAAATTGTCTAAGTCTTGCTTCTGCATTTTGAACTCCTGCTGCAATGTGCTCATTTTCTGGGGATCATCAATGAGATCTGCAGGTCCCATTAAGCACATTACAGCAGAAACACGATTTGGCGGCATATCTGTTATCTCCACTTCTATATAACATGTTTACTGGCTCTAAGTGGCCATCTAACCTGCAAATGAGAAATCTCCTTAGCTAAAATGGCACACTGTTCCCTTGGACAAGTCCTATGAGAGCCCTTACAGGCCCTACAGTGAGTTCCACTCTATGCAACTGTGCCTATTCTATTTAAAGACCGAGAAAATATCTGCCATCACAACGCTACAGACCCCATCCAATTTCGTCCTCAGAAATGGCAGTAATATTATAACATAGTGCCTATTCTAATCTGCCTTTACCTTAAAATCAATGGTGGAGGCCCTTCTCTCTGACCCAACTCAGTCAACTAATGCTAATAATACTGCTTGTTATTGTTGTTGAGATTTATGTTTCATTATTAATCCTGGCTATTTTTATTCATCCTAATTATTACTATTGAATTGTTTTCATCTGGTGAGCTGCTTGGAGAAGTTTTTATATCCTAAAATGAAGCCTAACACATACTATTTTACTTAATTAATAAATAAAACAAATTCTCTTAAAATCCCCTTTTTTCCACGTTAATGTTCAATATGGTTAAGAGTGGGCCTTTGAACTTTGATATGACACACAGCAAGAGAGAGAGAGAGAGAGAGAGCAAGCTCTTTGCCTGCCTTCCACTGAAAACAGAAATGGCATGGTCAGGTCAGGGGGCAGGGTCTTGGGTAAAGTGGATTTTGGTAAGCTTTACTGGAAACCCCCAATGAGCTTGCCTGATAGCTGTACACAACAACAGGCAGCAGAATGGGCAGCAGATGCACTCCAAGAAATGCACTGAGCAGTGCCAGACTGTTGGGTCTATCTGGCATTTAAATAACCCACAGTGCCCTAGATTTTAGAAACTAGAGCAATGCTACACTGGCATTACTTTGTGGTAAATTAAAATAATGGATAGCTATAGCTTGGAGAAACAGGCCAGAAACAAGCCCATGGTGGAAAGCTGTGGTTTCCTGGGACTGAATATACCACTTTTGAGAAAATACTACATTTTGAAAGATTATTATCATGTTTCTTTAATTAATTAATTAAGTGGTTCAAGCCAGGTTTCTGACACATTTTGGGAATATTCCCTTTTACCTGCTGAAGACTCTGCACATTGGACTTACTTATATTTGGACTTACTTATGGTCTTTAAAAGACCTAAAAGACATTTTGGTTTCTTAGAATTTTCTTAAAGAAAAATTGGGCAGAATGATTTGCATCTCTTCAAACATTCAGTTCCTTTCCAATTAAATTGCTCCTCACTTTCACTTACAGGAACAACTGGAGACAAAGAATGTGATGGTCATGTCCAGGCAGTCATGATCCTTCAAAAGATATCCAGAACCATTCTGTCCTTTCCAAAATTTGGAATTACATCCAAGTTTTGGCTCCACCCATGCACTAATTGTGCCATGTTAGGAATGTTAGTGATATAAGGACTAGGAAATATCACTTTTGGGGTGACAGATCCCAGATCCTCTAGCCAGCATAATCATTGTCATGCTAAGTGCAGGTTTCTGAGAGTTGTTATCCAAAAATAACTTTTCCCAGTTCTGAGCGATGCACATCTATCTTGGACACAAATAGCCTCTAAAGGCAGGGAATTGTGTGTGGGGAGAAAAGAAGGGAAATAAGAAGAAAATCATTCATTGTATAAGGAAATTCAAATATCTGCAGTGCAAACTAAGGACAGCGACTCCCACACTCATATAACCCCAAACTTTGAAGTTCTAGAGATCAGAAAACAAATGTGAATTTGGGAAAATAGGGTACAGTCAAGGTTCAAGATTTCTTATGGCTTTTCTCTTGAAAGCCAGAGTGTTGACATTTTCTTCAAATGAAATTACTGTCAACGTAACCTACTCAGGTTCACAAAGGGGCTTGTTTAAAGTTTAGTCAATTAAAGATTCAAGTGAAAAGCACTTCAGATACCACTGACCCAGATTCTTCTGAGTCATTTATATTCATAGAAGAACAAGAATGTGAACATGATGGCTTTCAAGGGAAATTCCCAGTACAGATAGTTAACTTGCCACTTCGCCCTTCAATAGTTAAAATGGCAGAAAGGTGACAGAGTTTGATGTATAGGACTATTCCCTGAAAAAAAGGAGGGTATTTTTAAAAACCATGAAGCTGCTGAGAATGTTTCTTTAACCAGTAACCTAACTGGATTTTACTCTTGTTTAGGTTAATATTAATTAGGTAGAATTCAAACTGAGCTCTGAAGAGAACATCCATTCCTCTTCCACATTAGAGCAGTTTATGATTTCCAAATTCATCTTCAGTCACCAACCTGGGCATTTGCTGTATCCTTATTTATACTGACTGACTAATTGGTCAAATGTCTAGAGTACCCTTCAGTTATGATATCAGAACAAGGTATAGTAAAACAATGTAAAACCATTAGAATTTCAATGCACATCACAGCTTAGGGGTGGCAAGAAATAGCATGACCTCATGTCATTCCAATGGAATGCATATAATTAAAGAAGGGGATTCCATAGTCTGTGGTTCTTCTCATGTAGCGGTCCCCCAAACCTCTGAGAGCAGGCTACACTGGGAATCTCTTATTGATTGTAGCATGCAAGTCAGTCCATTAGTGAGAAGACTCAAGTTGTTTATGGCTTCTTGTTTATATGTTAAAATTGGCACCATTCATTAGGCTCAGAATATCAACTGGCACCCATTGAAAATCCTTTAGGGTTGTAGTGACAGATGGCATGTTCACACTACCTCTCAGCACCCAGGCTACTGCATTCAACTGCAGCATCCAAACCAACTTCAAGCCCCTTATAAAGTGCACTACAACAGTCCCATGTGGAGGTTACCACAGAATAGATCACTATGGCCAAGCTATCTCTGTCCAGGAAGGGATGACTCACTACTTCACAGATTTAAGTGCTTAGGATACACAATTCTTCTGTCTTGTCTGCATTCAGCTCCAATTTTTTTGGCTGACATACAGCCAGTTACATACAGCCAGCCAGTTACTACCTTCAGACAATGGTCTAGCACCTAAACTTCTTCTCCTGATGGAATGAAGAGATAAGCCCTACTCAGGCATCCACCTAAACACACACAGGATTAGAAGTGGGGATAGGGCTGTAGATGGCATGTAAGCTCCCCCTGCAATGTCCCCAAGCACCTAGAAGTAAGTTAGACTTTTATGTGTTGAGCATGAAGGCCTGAAGAGGGCCTTGTAACCATGTTTGGCTATAAGTCTGGGTTCCAACTCATGGGAACAATATAAACATATTCTGTCAAACACACTTACAGAGCTCTCTTCAGACCTACTTCCTGGTGCTCAGGGAAATGGATAAGGAATATGAATTCCCATCCCCAGCCCTACACGTGTTCAGGCAAAGGTCTGAAAAGGACTAAAGAATTGAGTAGTATCGGCACACTGAAGGCCCCTCACTCCAAATCACCTAATATCATCTCCCAGGAGACAATTGTTAAACAGCATAAGTGACAAGATGGATCCTGAAAGGACAATTGCCATGCTGTTAAGCAGTAGCCCCCATTCCTATTTGGAAATTGTCCAAAAGGTAGTCATACTACTGTAATACTCATATAATACCCTCTACTCCCAAGCCATGTACCTATATCATGAGAAAGCTGTAATACTACCATGGTTACTTCACTATCTCAAATTACAGCATATACAAGGGCAGCTATGTCAATGATCACACAATGGCTCCCTGTAGAGCCTAGTTAATCCTCACCTTTCTCCATGTAGTCATGTGCCTGCCCAAATAGATAATCACAAGGAAGAATATGATATTATGAACCATGCTCAGTTTCATAAAAGACATTATGAATCAATCATCGTATTATTAAGGTTCTTGGCACTGCAAAGAGTACACTGTGTAACTTGCTTCAAAGAGCTTATATTGAGCTTCCAAGATAGCCTTTCTGTTGCCGAGCATGGGATGGGAACACATCCTCATGCACACAGCAGTAGCCTCAAGGCATCAGAGACAAGGCCAGGGGAAGATGACACAAAGCTGTCTAGGCACAATCAGATTTAGGTGTATAGTATTTTTATATCCTAATGCCCTGGGTAGATCAGGAAAGGCAAAGATCATTGAATGTCAGGAGCACTCCTGGCTGGAACAGGATGGTCCCGTTAAAAGAACTGTCATTTGGGCTATGTTTGCTTTCTGGCATGGCAAAGTAAGAAACATAAGGATTGTGAAATATGGTTTATCTCAGAAAAAACAGCAACTGGCATAGGACTAACAAGCAATGAAGCTCTTAAGGACTGCAGATTATTCCAGAAGCTTGATCTCACCATCAATTGTACCTCTCTCCAAATCTAAATAACAGTAACAATTTTGAATGGCTGCCTACAAAATGCTGTTATAAACTTTCTCTACTTAATTCCTGTGTGCCAGATTAATTCCTGAGTGCCAATAAAGAAAGTCAAAACATGAGCATTAATTAAAAAAATAAAAATGTACATTAAAATAAAGGGAACTGGAAATGAACACAATACAATGGGATGCATTTAAGTTTAAATACCTTAGCCTTAGGAGATTATCAGATGACATATCACCAATATCACATGACATCATCCTTTTGAAGTCCACTGTCATTCTTTTGGCATTTCTTTTTATTGATGGGCCAGAGCTGTCAATGGATTGCCCATCCCATTTTGGTGCCAGCATTGCCGATGTCTGAAACCTCATGCCATTTTTGATTCATGATTCTAGCATCAATGGGCGGTCCTGCCAGAACACTTCTAGGTGGGATCACAAGAACCAGGTAGGCTACTTTTTTTTTTTTGTACCCTCCCCAGGTTACTTGTTTGTTTTTTTAAGTGTGTATATGTGCTTTTGTTAACTTTTTTTGTGTATATTTTTCTTTTTCTTTTCGAATTTCCCACTCTCATGTCTTCTCACGAGAACAGGCAGGATTTCAGTCCAGGAAGTGAATGGAACTTGGTTAGTGCTCCATTCATTCCTGGGCTGCCTTTGGATAGAACAGAAGGTAAGTCTGATGGGGAGGATTATTGTGTTGGGACAGGGACAGATCTGGAGATTGTGGGACGGGAACACTTGTTGCTTTCCTGTCTGATAATGTACTTATTCATACTTTTGAGCAGGCATTTATAGAATCATGCTACTAAGGTATTTTCTAAAAGAACTTTCTTGCTTTGCTGATGAAAGGGATGCCATATTTTTCTTTACTTCTGTTCTTTACATTGTTAGATTACATTGCCTTATATATGAATTTTAATTACTGCTATTTTTATTTTATTTTTTAAATTATTTATTGGATTTATATCCCACCTTTCTCCCAAAATGGGATTCAATGTAAATTACAATAATTTTAAAAATACAACTAAAACAGTACAAAGGTTTAAAAAGTTTAAAAAGAATTAAATCATTACCATTATTATAACAGTTAAGAACACAACATAGGTTTTAAAAAATCAATTAAAATTACAAACATGAAAAGCAGCACACCAATTCAAATTCACATTTCAAATGCCTGCCTAAATAAAAATGTCTTCATCTGCTAGTGAAAAGAAAGCACTGAAGGGGCCAACCAGACCTCCTGAGAGAAGGCTGTCTCACCAAAAATGCCTTTGTTTGGACTGAGAGAAATCTCTCCCCTGCCAAATCTTAACACTCAGTCTGACTTGTATAAGAATATATAAGATAGTCTTTCACATAGTCCAGACCCTAGTCATTCAGGGCTTTAAAGGTCAAAACCAGCACTTTGAATACTGCCCATAAACAGACTGGTAGCCAATGCAGCTATTTCAACAGGGGGGTCAACAGCCTGGCCACAGCGTTTTGGACTGGTTGAACTTTCTGAACAGTTTCCAAAGGCAGCCCATGTAAAGCATGTTACAGTAGTCCAAACAAGATGTAATCAAGGCATATGTCACCATAGCCAGATCTGACTTGTCAAGGAACAGGCACAGCTGGCACACTAGTTTTAAC
Source organism: Gambelia wislizenii (assembly GCA_030847615.1). Lineage (NCBI taxonomy): Eukaryota > Metazoa > Chordata > Lepidosauria > Squamata > Crotaphytidae > Gambelia > Gambelia wislizenii. Next base: position 206,132,896 of record JAUMIR010000001.1, read on the forward strand.
TGTGGAAACGTACTCCTGGCCACAGCTAAAATAGGAGCATCCAGTCTCAGATCCAAATTCAGGAGCACACCTAAGCTGCAAACCTGAGATTTCAGGGGGAGTGTGACCCCATCCACAACATACTGAGCATACTAATGACACTGAACCCCAAAACTCTGGATGACCTCTCCCAGCAGTTTCATGTAGATATTAAACAACATGGGGAAAGAACTGAGCCCTGAGGAACATGTAGGTCAGTAGCCTGGGTGTCAAACAGGCATCCCCCAGCACCACCTTCTGGGTCTACCCTTCCAAGAAGGACTGAAGCCACTGTAAACCAGTGCCCCTGAGCCCGATCCCAGCAAGGCAACCCAGAAGGACACCATGGTTTATGGTATCAAAAACCACTGAGAGGTCCATCAGAACCAACAGGAACACATTCCCTCTGTCCAGTTCCCTGCGTAGGTCATCCACCAAGGTGATCAATGCTATCTCTGTCCCCTAGCTAGGCCTGAAGCCAGATTGAAATGTATCTTTCATCCAGAAACAGCTGAAGCTGGGAGGGTTCCACATGTTCCAAGAGATTGGCTGATAGTTCTCCAGTCTGGTAGGATCCAGGAAGGATTTTTTTTCAGTAGAGGCCTCACCACAGTTTCTTTTAGGCAAGCTGAAAGCCTGCCTTGCTGTAGTGAAGCATTTACTACTCTCCTTATCCAATCTGCCAGACCCCCTTGGACTGCTTTCAACAGCCAGGATGGACATGGTTCCAGTATGCACATGGTGGCTCTCACCACTCCAAGGATCCTGTCCACATCCTCAGGTTGCACAAATTGAAATGTATCCAAAAACACAAGACAAGCAGGAACAAGGGTTACATCCACCACACCCATATCCACTAAGCATCCAAGTCACAGCAGATCTGAGTGATTTTATCTGCAAAGTGCTGTGCAAACTCTTCACAACAGCTACTGAGTGGTTTATATATCCTACTCTTGCAGGGCAGAATGCAAAAAGCTCTGGACCACTTGAAACAGCTTCACTGGATGACACTGTGCAGATGCTAAACACATATTTGGATATATTTTTTATTTTTCCATAAAAAGAAGCTCCATTATTCTCTTCCTCTGTATAATTTAAAGTCTTTTGCACACAGGATAGGTCTCACCTATACACAAAAAGATTATTCCATTGCCATCTGATGATTCAAACAGTACTCAAGGGTTAATATGGTAGAAATCTTATCTACTTTTTTAAAAAAATAACTTGAAATTTTGTTCACATTTTTATACACCTTTAATGGTAGAATGTAAAACTTTACTGCAAAACCCAAAGAGCTACAGAATTGGAAAGAAAATTGTGTTCTGGTACACATCAATGAGATGTGACAGGAGTGGCTGGTTTGAACATGCCCTTAGATCATGTACAAATCACATCAGTTTGCTTCCAGATACAGGCTGAATGAAACCCATAATCCAGACATTTATTCTAATGCTAAAGTATCTTTTCTCGATCTTTTTTGTGCTTTCTGCAACTGGACTTGTTTATCTCGGATTGGCCTTTTTAGTCATCAGCACGCTTGCAGAAAGCATGGGATGAGGACTTCCTGAATCTTTGTTTGCAAAGAAAAGCCAGAGGGACTCTGGAGAGATACTCGAAATAATTTTCAGGACTCAGAGAACCCCTTCATAAAATTATTATATGTATAGCTCAAAAAAACGTTTATTTTTTAAAAATTGTGATAATTTGCAGAACCCCTAACAACCTCCCATGGCACCTTAGAGTTTCAGGGAACCTTGACTAAGACACCCTGCTCTCAAAATTACTTATGACTTATGAGTATATAACTCCCAAAGTCCTCAGGCAATAAGAACTTTAAGTATCAGCCTTCTACCTGGTCTCTTGCCTTATAATACCTGCATGAGTAAACAAATCAAAATAAATCAACAATATCAATCCCATTCCTGCTAAAGTAGATGTTTGGAATGTACTTTCCTGGAATAAATTCCATTTTCTCTCTCTTTCCCCCACCCCTTCAAGTGACATACACCAAAGCAGCAGAACACTCTGCTAACACATGAGACACCAGGTATCAATGTATGTAAAGAGATAAAGCAAGATGCCTCAGTTTTACCCTCTTTGTGAAGTTTGGTTTAATGAACCAAGGAGTTGTCTAGATGGGGAAAATACTCCTCTTAGAATGTGAGGAGAATACCTTTAGTCCTAATGGAATCCTGCGGCGATTTGATGTATTTGGAAGGAGGGGGGCAAAAAACACCAAAAACTCCATGGGGAAAGCCTTCACAGCTTCTCTCCAACTTCTTTAAAAACTCTGAGGGAAATGTGCATTCCTGCTTGTTGGGACAACTGATGCAATTTGTTGCACAGTACAGAAAGGGAGGAACTGAACATCTCATTGGTTGGACGTGTGCAGGCGTGGGCTAACTGGCAAGCACCCGGAAGCACTAGCAATCATGCACTTCTAAAACTTTTTTTAAACTGTCAATTTAGCAAAGAAAGGAACTGGGCAGCACCAGGAGATGAAGAGGAGGCTGGCCACCTCGAGGAACAGGAAGAGAGAGTGCCCGCACTTCACCCACCCAGCAGCAGTGGAGGCCTCTGTTTCTGGCTGCAATTAAAGGGATGGGGAGCCACCTGGGCAGCCACTAGTTGAAGAGAAGGAAGAGAAGGGTGACACTTCACTGCTCTGGCTTCATTTGGCCTTCCTGGGCTGGGCTGCTCCTTCTTTCATGCCTGTCTGCTGAACTCGATGTCCGCAGGTTTTGGAGGGCATGGGGCAGGCATGAGAGAAACAGCCCAGCCCAGGAAGGCAAGATGAAGCCAGAGCATCAAAGAGTTGCCCTCCTCTTCCTTCTTTGTAACAGAGGCTGGCCTGGCAGCTCCTCCTGTCTCTTTATTTAATTGCAGATGGAATCAGAGGCAGCCACTGCCACCACCGCTGGGGTGGGTGAAAGGCAGGTGGCTCAGTCTCCTCTTTCTTGTGGTGACCACCCTCCTCATTGTCTCCAGCTGCTGCTGGGTTCTCACCTTCCAATCTCCCACCATGACACACACAAATGACACAGCTAGCATCTTGAATTGTGGCTGAGTGAATGTTGGAGCAGAGAGCTTTGCAGTCCTTTGTTTATGAAGAAAACACCATGGGAACAAAACAATACTGCTGCGAATTGGCTATAATGTACAGGTATGAGCATTATTTCTTCTTGTCTAGACAAGCCCCAACATAGCAATGTAGGATTTTTTTAAAATGTGTTGAGGTTGTCCTCAGAAATACAAAGTGGGATGTGACAGAAATGGATGGTCTGAACAGGTCTTAGGCACAGCTAAACATGCAAGGTCACAAATGCTATAATTCATTTTAGCAGTCCATTCCAGGCCCTCATCTTTACTCAGTACTGTAAAGACACAGAGAAAAATTAAAGCTCCTTCTTTGCCAGCTACCTCAAAATAAACTGTAGATATCAAAGAGGAGATGATGTGAGGTTTTCTGGTTATATGAAGTCTTTGGAAAAGTCACAGTGAAGGCAGCTTTATAAATTAGAAGTGCCATCCTCAAAGAAAATCAGCTCCTTTGTGGTTCCAAAGTGGGGGAGGGATGTGGAAAAGGGAACAAAAATAAATACAGATGAACACATATAATTAAAAAAGTGGGGGAGAAAGCTTTGGAAAGCAGACATCATCAAAGTAACTCTTCTGGACTCTGACCAGGAAGAATTTAAGAGGTGGACATCAGTTCAATAGTTCAATTATACAATTTCAGATTCAAAGGAAACTTCAGCACAGCAATTGCTGCGCAATTCTATTACTGAAACCTTGAAAGAATGAAATTGAGTTTGAATGGTATATAGGAGCAGTAATTTACTGGAAGGAGTATTTGGGAGACATTAACCCCAAAAGTGCCAATAGCACAGGGGTACTGCATTAATAGAATTGCTCAGTTCCAAAGGTTTCAGGTACACAACTGCATTTCTGCTATTTTTCATAGCATTTAACCAAGAAGAACTGTTGGTTGTCAGAGATACAGAGTACTGCTAAAAGGCAAGGGATTAGAAGACATTGAGGAATCATTTGGCTTTGTACACAGTGATATTCAATAATGATCTCTTCTTCATTCTGTAACCTGCAATAGCAGCCACTACTTAGGGGATATACTTGTGGGTCTTGGTACCCTGTGCTGCTCTCCCTACTGGTTATGAATGGGAAAAGCAGCACTGAATAGTCACTGTGTGCTGAACTGAAGAGTTTCTCATAAGCTATTCTACCTGGAAAACTTTGAAGGTCTCTCATTCCATTGGTGCAAGTAGACCTTCCACTGATGCAGATTGTAGCTATTCTACACTACTGCTGTGTTCAAAGTTGTCATGGCCAATTAACCACTTGAGGGTCAGTCTTCCGGTGATGAACCTCTCTAAACTGAGCTAGTCTAGTCCTTAGATAACAGGAAGAAGGATGCCCAGGATTTAACTGCAATCTTAAAGGCTTGGTAGAGCTTGCACTCTGCTGGCATGCTTTTCAAGAGCCCAGGGAAGACAGAAAAGTAGAAATTTTGCAGGGAGGACAAGTTTGTGGAGGATGACAAGGAGGGATACAAAATACTTGTAACCTTTTTCTCCTCACTCAGAAGTAATAATTGGGAAAAGATCAAGCCCCACTTGTCACTGTTTTAAAAGAGGAGGATTTATTTGTCCATTTTTGATACTTTTAGACTATTCAATAATCAATAAACTTCGGGAGGTTTACAAGTTTATCAAAACAAACAAAATAAAATGCACCTAGTTCCAATTGCCAGTCACAATTAGAACAGGCCCACTGAATCACTGAAATGTTGGTTTACAACTCAGCAATGGATTCAAGAGGTCTACTCCAATGGGACTAGTGATTCAATTTAGGCCAACAGATATAAAATCACACTAAAATGGTATAAGATAAAATCAGCAGCACTGTTGGGAGCAATGCTGCACCACACAGTAAAACCACCAGCAATGGAGGGTTTCAAAATATCTCATATGAAAAGTGACCATAATAAATCAACCTAAGAAATTAGAAGCATAGTATTTCATTAGGTTAGCTTTTTTACGGTGACTTTTCATTGAAAAAGGTCAACTCCACGAGTAGCAAACATTATCAACAGAAACAATACAAGAACATATGGAGTAGTGTTATAAAGGGTATGAAAAAACAGACTTTATCTGTCTCCAGTTGCCCCTAGTTCTGGTTCCTATCTTAGCACCATATTGAATAAAGGTATGCCTATGCCAGTTCTGACAATCACTACAGGTGCTTTTATCCGGAGTGCTTCCTTCCAGTCCTCCAAATGAAGGATGTTTCATTAATATGCTAGCTTGTAAACTAACACCAAGAAGAATAGGAATGTGGCAATAAACATAGGGTCATACAGAATTAGATTGAATGAATAGGAACCCTATATTTTTCAAAAACAATGTTAAATAAGATATTCCCAATAAAGAATGACATTATACCTAATCAGTTTTGGAGGACGCTGCAAGTGAGAAGGAGAATAACAATAAGCATGATGTCCTTTTAAGATAAAGACACAAAGAAATAGGAATTACTATTTACCTCAGGTCATTATGACCAGGTCAGGAAGTAATGAGCTCCAGTTGCAGCAAAGTAGATGTAGACCTGATATCAAGTCTCATAATGATACTGAAACAATCACACTGCCAGTCATACTATCTGGCTCCCCTGTTTGAAGGCTGTTGCCCAACTTGAGTGTTTCCTTTTTTCACTCTAGCTTGAGAGAGAATGGGCACTCCCACACTGATACATTAGTTCCCCAATATGTACAGCCCTGCATGAATTCAGAAGAGATAAGTCTCCTCTACTCATACGGAGATTAACAATACACTGTTATAACACTAATATTCCACTTTAACTGCTCTGGCTGCCTCCTGTGGAATCCTGGGATTTGCAGTTTGAAGAGAGGCATTTAGCATTCTTAGCCAGAGCACTCTTAGGCTTCACTAAACTACAAACCTCAGAATTCCACAGGAGGCAGCCATAGCAGTTAAACTGGAATAATAGCACTATAACAGTGTAGTGTGATAAAGTCCATACAGACCATTTGCATGACTTAAAGCCCTGAATCTGCAGGGTTCTAACTTGCACAAGGCACTACCACAAATAACAGATACTGTAGACCTTCAGAGTCTATGCTCCCTGTAGATTTTATTTTTTTTATTTTATTTTTTCCAAGCAACATATTTCATTAATCTAAGGAGATTATCACATGGGTCATGTCTGTCCTGCTACCCACACCCCACCTGACCCACTCCCACCCCACTCCTGTCCCTGTAACACTACAACAAAAAACTTTTCAAACACCTACCTTATAGTGGAATAGAAACAGCTCCCCCTCTCCTCGGCTTCATTGCAGTAAAGGCACCTGTTGCAAAGCTGCTTTTACTGCAGTGAAGCCAAATCCCGCTTGTTCTTGCAGGAAATTTAAACCTAAAACCCCAACCAAATGTCAAAACATAAAACAAAGCCCAAAACAGATTTTTAAAATAACAAGTAACCTGGGGAGGGGGTGGAAGGGTGTCACTTACCTGGCTGTCCCGATCACACCTGGAAGTGTAAAGTCGAAGGCATGGACCTCCCAGTGACATCACGTTCCATCGTCATCCTGGGAGCAGAACGGGGCTCCTGTTCACTCACCCATCATTCTGTTAAGATAATGGAATGAGCTTTTTATTCACGAATTTTTCTGAGTATAAGAGGAAGCGGGGGAGAAACAGAAGCAGAACGGGAGCATCCCAGGACAGGGATAACATTGTCTAAAAGGTAAGCCTTTTAGCAATCTCCTGTCATCCCTGTCCTGGGATATTTTTCCCGTGTCATAATCTCCATAGTATGCCTTATATGTATAGTGCATTTGCATCAGTCATGTTAATTTATACATTTTCTACAACAGATCACATTTAATAAATAAAATATTATACAATTATAAATATTATACAATCTTTCCTAAAAATTTTGTATTTCCTATTCTTTGTCCTTATCATTGTTCTCTTATGCAATCTCCCTTCCTAAATCATTGCTGATTTTTACTGGTTACCCACATTTTAGTTAATACAGAATTTGTGACCTTATTTAACTGTGTTTCTCCTGTCCACCACCTTTTCTCCTGTACATATGTAAGTACTCTTATTCTCTGATTTTCCTATCTTTCCTTCTCCTAACCCCTTCTTTATCCTTCTAATCTATCTTTATATTGCTCCAAGTTCCAGTATTTAATAACCGGCCTCCAATCTTTCTCTACCTGCTCTGTCATTTTAAAATCCAACCAAGCTGTCAGTTTATCCATTTCGATCATATCTATAATCTTTAGTTTCCAATCTTCCAAATTTGGGACTTCTCATTTTTTCCACTCCTTTGCTATTAATAGTCTAGTGGCCAATATCATATATAGTAAAATTTTCTTGTGTTTCCTTTATATTGTTTTATCTAATTTGGTAGTCATATTCAATAAATACAGTTCTGAGAACAACTCAAAATTTATCTCTAGCATTTCCAAAATTGTTCTGTGAATTTTTTTTCCAAAACTTTTTTTTATTTTAGGGTAGTTCCACCATACATGGATAAAAGAACTGACTTTCTCTTGACACTTCCAACAACTATTTTCTCCCCTCTTATACATCTTAATACATCTTGTCCAATTTTGCTGGGGGCAATGTTGCATCTTTTAAAAGTTTTTCTTCAAGTCTTGACATGCAGTGAACTGATTAGAGTTGATCCAGGCACTTTCCCAATGACTGATTTCTATTTGATGATCCATATCTTTGATCCATTTTAACATTACAGTAGTTATAGGTTCTTTTTCTTTTTCCCTTTCCAATAGGAGGTTGTAGAATTGACCTATTTTCTTCTTCTCTGGACTCCAAATTATCTTATCCAAATCTGTCATTCTTCTTTCAAATCCTTGTAGTCATTTTATATCTCTCTTTCAACTGGGCATATGTAAATCAATTTAGCTGATGACCCGCTGCATCCAGTTCTCCTTTCATTTTTATTCTGGATTCCCTAATCTTGTTTTTGGTAGAATATCTTGGTATCTAATCCATTCATGTGATATTTTCCCTCTTACAAAGTAAGCTTCGTGGGGGGAAAGTCCAAATCGGAACCTTACTGTAAAAAAATTTCTTTTATTTCTTCCAAACTCTTATCAGAGCCCTTCATACATAATGATGAATGAATTCTTTATTCTCTTTTACTTTACTATGATTTAAGTATGTGTGCCAACCAAATCTTTTATTAAACCCCTCTAAATTTAAAAGTTTCTCTTTATCTAATTTTATCCAGTCACTTATCCAATGTAATGCACAGGAGTCATAATATTTTTCCAAGTCCAGCAAGCTAGTACCTCCTTTTTCTTTGTTTGTTGTCAATATCTTCCATTTAACCCTGGTTTTTTTTCCTGACCAGATAAATTTCGATATCTCTTTTCTCCATTCATCAAACGTTTTTTCCAAAACTATTACTGGCAGATTTTGGAAAGAAATATGAGTTTGGGGAGTAAATACATTTTTACTGCAGCAATTCTTCCACAAAGTGTTAGGTCCAGTTTTGACCATCTTGTAATTTCTTTTTTTGATATCTTCCCATTTTTTCTTGTAGTTATTCTTATATAAATCTGAATTTCTATTTGTTAACTATATTCCCAAATATTTGGCTTTCTTTTGATTCAATTAGTGAGTTTTTTTAATAACTCTTCTTCTTCATATCTTGTCACGTTCTTTGTCAGCATGGTAGTTTTTTTCATATTTATTTTAAAGCCAGAGACAGCTCCAAATTCCTTTATCTTCCTAAATAGTTTATCCATTTTATCCAGCAGGTTTTCCAATATTATCTCCCTGTAGATATTAACCACATCAGAGCAAACATCTCAGTAAAAAGAGTTGCCTTCTTTTCCACTGATTTATGACTTCTTTTAGCTCCACAATTTTATCTTCACAACAGCCCCTTGAGGTAGATTGAAAAATAGTGGCTGGCCCAAGACTATTCAATAAGCTTCATAACTGGGTGAGAATTTAAATGCAAGTCTCCCTAGCTTTAGTCCAACATTCTAATCACAATACATGCTGGGTCTCTTTGGAATGGTTAAAAAATAGCAAACTGCCTCAGGGATTATTTATATAAAAAAGACCTTGCTACTGGGATCTCTACCCATGTGGCTGATTTACAAGTGCTTGCCCACATGGTTCACTTCATCTACAAACCAGTTGTAAACATAACCAGAACCAGTACTCTAAGATTTCATGTTCTAAATACTAAACTTGTTATTGCTGTGTGCCTTGAAGCCATTTCCAGCTTATGGTGGCCCTATGGAGAACCTATCACAGAGTTTTCTTGGCAAGATTTGTTCAGAAGGGGTTTGCTTTGCCTTCTTCTGAGGCTGAGAGAGTGTGACTTACTCAAGATCACCCACTGGGCTTCCATGGCTGAGCGGGGATTTGAACCCAGTTTCCAGAAGCATAGTCCAACACTCAAATTACTAAACTACAAATCTAAGAAAATATAAAAGACAATTTGTATGACTAACCCTTGTTAAGACAGCAGCATTTGTGAGTGCAACCTTTCAAAATTATCTCATAACATTGCAAAATGCCATAATCTCTCAGGTGCTACTCTGATGCACCCTTCATTCATGTCAATGCAGATTGGTTGAAAGTTGTACCTTTAAGTTGCTGCCCTCAAAGTAATTGCTTCAGCACTGCGGGCAATTCCAGACTAAGTTGCTATTGCTACTTTATGAAAACCTATAAAGGTTGTTCGTGAAGAGCCTCCCTGGGTCTGTCAGGGGAGTATGGCAGAAGTAAAGCTCTTAATCTTGCTAGACAGCTGGGCTAAACATTTATATAGGAGACATTTTCAAAAGACTAGGCAGATTATAAAGGCAACAGGAGTCACGGAAATCTTGTTAAACATTGTTCGCTGCATCGCTTTAGATTTTAGTTGGAACTTGCACTGTCAGATAAATTCTATTTATCTCTTGAATGCTTTTCTCCCTGTGAGTGTTTGTTGATCTGAATTCTCACCTTCAGCAAAGATTTACATTTCTGTCCTTGATCAAGTCAAAGATAATGCTCAATTTCAACCTTTCTTATGAATCTAAAGTGGGGGGGGGAGACCCTGAAAGATACAATTTTCTGATATCTCAGAATCAGAGCAGAAGTAACACAGTTTCCACTTTTAATATTATCAATTGTGTGTTGGAAAATATGTTTTCATTTATTAAAAAAATACCTAAATCACAGTAAGATTTTTCCTATATATACTCCTGTAATTAAAATAAAAATAATTTATTATATACCAAATTGTTACCACACCCATAGATTAATCTGTGACTAAATCCATATTATTAGAGACAATAACCGTAGGATCAAAAAAGCAGGAATTCCCCCTAGCTCTTGGTGGAGGATGAAGAGTAGGATTCTTTTATGAAATGTAGAACAAATGAAAATGCAGCTTGGTTACCTGGCTCAGCACTGTAAGGCAAAGAAATATATCAGTGAATTACTTAACACTTTAAAGATGTACAGTACAATCTCCATATTCACAGGGAATATGTTCCTAGACACACACATACCACGGATGCCTGAAACCATTAATAATAGTGAATCCAATATTTTGGCTATACAGTACTGTACTTGGGCCAGAAGCATACCATACAATAGCACTGGATGACCTAGAAAGGCCCACAAACACTTCCATTTATAGGCCTCTCTAGTCCTCCAGTGCTATTCTACAGTGTTCTTGGGCTGGACACATACTATAGAATCATATTGCAGGACCTAGAAAGACCTACAAACACTTCTGGGGGTAGATGATTTCAAGAGCAGGTAAGTGAAACCATGGATATTGAGTTTGCAGATAAGGGGGTGGTACTGTATATCATTGTAAGGACATGGGCTAAGTACATGATAAGGCAGTCAAACTAGTACTGCATTTAGGGCGGAAAAATGAAATGCATAAATATAGGATGGGAGAGACCTGGCTGAATAAGACTACGTGCGAAAGGGATCTAGGAGTCCTAGTAGACCACAAGTTGAACATGAGCCAACAGTGTGATGCGGCAGCTAAAAAGGCCAATGCAATTTTGGGCTGTATCAATAGAAGTATAGTGTCTAGATCAAGGGAAGTAATAGTGCCACTCTATTCTGCCTTGGTCAGACCTCACTTAGAATACTGTGTCCAGTTCTGGGCACCACAATTCTAAAAGGATATTGACAAATTGGAGCGTGTCCAGAGAAGGGCGACTAAAATGGTGAAAGGTCTGGAAACGATGCCTTATGAGGAGAGACTTAGGGAGCTGGGTATGTTTAGCCTGGAAAAAAGACGGTTAAGAGGCGATATGATAGCCTTGTTTAAGTATTTGAAAGGATGTCACACTGAGGATGGAGCAGGCTTGTTTTCTGCTGCTCCAGAGACTGGAACACGAAGCAATGGGTGCAAGCTCCAGGAACAGAGATTCCACCTCAACATGAGGAGGAACTTTTTGACAGTAAGAGCTGTTCGGCAGAGGAACACACTCCCTCGGAGCGTAGTGGGGTCTCCTTCCTTGGAGGTCTTTAAACAGAGGCTGGATTGCCATCTGTCAGGGATGCTTTGATCGTGATTTCCTGCGTGGCAGGGGGGTTGGACTGGATGGCCCTCGTGGTCTCTTCCAACTCTGCAATTCTATGATTCTATGATATGATTTTAGTCTTTTTTTAAAGTTCATTATTGCAGTAATTAAGACTCAGCAAGTACCTGACATATTGTTAACAATTTTGGGACAAACTTATTGTAGCTATATTTAGTGAAAAGCTTAACATCTGATTTTATCATAGGTTACTGATGCTTAATCCTTGTTGATGCATATTCACACATAAACCCTTGTTACCCTTGTTTCTCCCTTCTCAGAATGGATGTTCCATTTCACAGTCAACATTTAGATCAAGGGTGGGAATCTTGCAGAACTCCAGATGTGGTTAGAGTACCAGCAGCCTAAACCAACATAGCTAACGGTGAGGAATGCTGGACGCTGCAGTCTTGCAATGTCTGGAAGACCACATGATCTCCACCCCTAATTTTAACTGTAAATTTCTTGAGGCAGGAAATAGTGTTGAGGTTGTTGTTTTTTTATTACTCCATAAGGACAGAACAGTTTTGTTTTATACACTACCATGTACAATGATGCCATCCCATAAAATGAAATTAGCAACAACAGCAGCACAAATAACAAACCCACACACGTATAATACCACTCTCTCATCAAAACTGAAGCTTTCTTAAAGAATTCATGAGCATCATGAAAACACATTTTGTCAGAACCAGATTATAGCCTTTGTCCTCAGTGCTGGCTCCAAGATTTTGTTTACTATTGACCCAATATCTTCAGTGGGTCTTCCTAACCTAAGCAAGACAAGCAACTTGAAAATTTCTTAGACTAGTAAATGTCCAATTTGACAACCTCACAACCTACAATGCTCTCTCTCACACACACACAGCAACCTAATGTGTTTCTAGGATTAGAGTACTAAAAAGTTTGAAGACCATTTGCAGAATTAATTACTGCATACATTTTCTATTTGGAAGGAGCTTTTCTTGTTTCTTTTCTTTCTTTGGACACTAAAGATTATGAGGGTGGCCAGCAGATGGTATCTTCAAATGAGAGCAGAAAAATATGTGTACCTCAGTCATATTTTTGCTATATGTCAGAAATTTATATAACCCTTTTAAATTTAGTATTTAAACAACACTAAATTCCCCGGATAAAGTAGGCAATATGAAATATCAATTAAAGGAAATAAGCCTATGTTTTGAGGTTTCAGCAGGATATACTGACAAAAAAAGTTTAAACTGTGAGGAGAGTGAGAGATAGAAGGTCTTTACAGAAATGTATTTATTTTTCGAATGATAAACAGAATATTTAGGACATATAGTACTAATACATAGACACATAGAACATCTAAGATGCAGAATATAATATATAAAAGCACAAAGTCCATCTTTAAACAACCAGCCAAGAAGATAAACCCTAAAATTCCTGAACTAGATAACCTCTTGCTACTCATACATCTCATCATCATTTATTCCAGCATCATAAGCAGAAACATTAACAATAAAATCATTAACTGTCAGATTTAATCTGGGGCTTGACCAGGGCTACCATACCAAAAGAGATTTGACAATGGTTAAGGTGAGACACCGTTATTGGTCCAAAAGAAGATTTATTGGTGCTTCATGATGCAGCAGGCAAACCTCGCCTTTGGTCAGGCCCATTTGGTCAGGACAGCAAACCTCGCCTTTGGTCAGGCCCATATACAAGACCATATACGAGTGTGTATGTGTTTACAATCTCTTCACTTTGAGAAAGGATGAAAGATGTGGTAGAAAGCAGAGTGTCTCAAAAAATTAGACAAATAAATTTGTATTATGCAGAGACTCCTATTGTCCCACCGCCTTCTAGTAGGTCCAAGAACAGAGAAGCCAAAACATCTACAACAAAATCCTTCCTCCACTCCCTTATTTGGCTAGGTCAGAAGGTGGGGGCATGTTCTCACAGGAAAACTAGGATTTCATGTCTTCCTATCTATTTGAATGGCATGCTGGGGAAAATAGTTCAAGGCAACCTCTTTATAGTGCTGCCTATACTCAGTGCAAATTAACTCTTCAGGCCTGTTTTGGCCTGTGCATTCTGTGCACCATATGGGTACCCATGACAAGCTCCCCTGATAACAAGGGCCATAGTCACTTCCTTTGAAACCACTTTTATCAAAGGTGTTATCCTTTTTTCTGAGAGATAAAGAGACGGTGCAGTTGCATAGAGGAACTTTCATTCTTACTGATTGCCAAAGTCCGGTTGACAGTATGATCAACTTTCGTGAGTAAAAAATCAACGAAATATGACGCTCAGCTCTCCCTGCGGTACTGCAACAGTACCGGCAGGGGCGAGCATCATACGAAAGGGGCACTTTGCAGCGCAGTAGCCTCGCAAGCTGGAGAGGCTGCTTGCGTTATTTTTCTTCATCCGAAAAAGTCCTAAGAAGCTAACTAGAAACAGGTTAAAAAGGTCAGAGACAAAAGGTCATAAGACGAATCAAGCTTAACATGTGGGTAAATCTAACTCGTATTTTCTCTGAATATACTCTGTGGGAAAGAGGTAACAATATGCTGTTAAGTCATGAATTAAAGAATAAGAAGCAGGCTTTTTAGAGTACAAGAATATTACAAAGTTCAGAATGGAACAAGATGCTAGAATAAGAGTGCATTAAGCAAGAGTGCAAAGGTTTCTGGGCTGACAGTCTCTAATATCCATGGCAACTTCTTAGCCTATCAGAACTGGTGACATCATTCCAGCAAGGAGCAACTCAAATGGGCGAGAATAACATGCTAATCTAAACAACACAGCCCATAAAACTATTTTACCGAAAGAGAGATGACAATAAAGTGATGCTACATGGTCATGATGCGTGTGCAACTTCATTCTTTCTGGTGCTCAGGAGGAAGCTTCCAAATAATAAAAGAAACCCAGAAATAGAAGGCCCAGACTGCAACTCAGACAAGCAACTACTACAGAAGTTCCCACAACCAGCTGCAACCTCCCAGCCAACTTGGGATGGACATTAGAGAGGTTGCAGGCAGGTAGGTATGCTAGACTCATGGGGCAAAATTATTCTACCATTTTGTTCCATCCTGAATTTTGTAAGATTCTTGTATTCTAAACTGCCTCTTTCATATTCTCTAACGTATGACTCTAAGTAGCTGTTTGAGGGCCTGTAGTGGGTAGAATTACAGACAAACAGAAGAATTCTATGAATAAAATTTGGCTACTCAACAGCCTGCTCTTTGTGTTTAAGAGAGAAAAATGCAGAACTGCTCATGTTTGGTTGTCTGGGGGTAGCATCTGAATCTGGGCATAATTCTACAGTGCAATTCTAGTTACATGGATGCAAATGGTACTATTTCATTTTAAGCCCCCTATCTCTATGGAGATTATCAGAGGGGGACAAAAATAGTGTCCCTGTCTCACTATCACCTCTCCCAACCCCCTCCTAAGCCTATCCCAGTACAAGAATGAAAAGTTTTGCACTTACCTTAATTGTGCGTCCATCCGCTCCCCTCGGCAGCCACAGAGTGATTGCAGCTCTCCAGAGCTTCATTCACTTCCTTATTTGAAATCCTGGGCCATTCTTGCAAGAGGACGAGCACACAGGAAATTCAAACTTTAAAAGAAAAATACACTTTTAAAAATGACAGCAAGCAGAAAAACATACTTTTAAAACCCCAAGTAACCCGGAGAGGTGGAGAAAGGATGTCACTTACCTAGATGTCCCAATCGCACCCGGAAGTGTTCTGGAATGGACTTCCCACTGCAGCTGGCTTCATGCCAGCATAACAGGGCACCTTTTTGCTCAAACATCATTCCTTGACAGGAACGGAACAGGTGATCTATTCACAGCTTAAGCCGTGAATAAGAAGAAATGAGGGCAAAACAGGGCCAGCACGGGAGCATAACAGGACAAGACAATGTCGTCTGAAAGGTAAGCCCTTTGGCAATCTCCTGGCATATGTGTAGTTCCATATTAAGGGTGTCTGATAATCTCCTATCTCAAACTGTCTGACTGGCCAAGCTGAATACTTTAAGCCATCACTTGCCATTTAGCACAAGGGATGTTTCCACTGGGTGGCAAGAGGTGAGACAGATTATATATAGTAGTATGAGTTTATGAAATGCTTTGATTTCTTTTTTTGAAAGCAAAGCAGCATTGGGGCAAGCAACACAATTAAAACTAATGGAGCCACTGACAGACTGGACATTTTTTTTCTTTGTCATTTAGAAGAATTTGTTTCTTTTATATGCTCAGAGCCCTATTCAGTCCTGAAAAGTAGCCTAAAATGTAAAGAAGGTAAGATATCCAAGCAACCATGAAGTTATCTCTAGCCTGCACCATAATATATGTTGTCTGGTTGTTCTGCACACAGGAAAGAACACTCCAGTTATATTCAACTCTGAGAGTACAGGGATGTAGCATCACAACACATAAATGCCAGAAATGGGAACCATTATGAACCTCTGTGAATTCACTACCGTTTCCCTCACAAAGCTCCAAGCGAGAATTGCCTAATGAGATAAACTTCACGCAGACAGGGAGAAAGAGTTTAAAGTACTTAATGGCAGCCACTGAAAGCTCTGTAAGCACCTCAAGTTGCACCATGATCTTGAGAGGCCAGAACAATTTAAACGGTTGAAATAACAAGAAATAGACAGCACTTTGTGACATGTAGAGAATGGCAAAATACTTCGGCTTTCTTTATCCTAGTGATCTATAGGAGATTAGTGAGGACCTCATATAGCTGAAGGGAAGAAGATGTTAGCCTTTGATTGGGACACCAGAGAAAGAGAGTGCAGTTGGAGCTGTAGCAGCAATTTCAGAGGCAGAATAAATCAAGCATGCTGGAGAAAAAACAGAGCTGTGTGGGAAAACAATGACTACAGAGAAAATGTCAATTTATGTAAGCATCTCTTGCCAACAGTAGAGTGAGGGGTCAAACCCCCCAGAACTGTTGTACTTGGACAGATCACTGATCTGGGAATGCCTGGTACTGTAGTCTTATAGAAGCTGAGCAGCTGTGAGAACTGTTCAGTCCCTGGACAGACCTCGCAAGGACATACACAGACACATTAACCTGTGCACTACTTTGAGCATCCTATAAAGGAAGGAGGTCTAAGTGTAAGAAATCAATAATGGATGCTGGCAACTGGCTGCCACAACCAATGGCCATGTTGTCTGCAGATCAGGCATCAAGTAGGGATGGTTGGTTTAGCAGTAAGGGCTAGTTAACTTAAAACAGGATGATTGTAGAATGTTTCCTTTAAAGAGGTACAGCAAGGGAAATTTCCCTTCCTTCTGCCCATTTCTGTGAACTTTGTAGGCTAGGACGAATTGGCAAATACAGTCAGACCCCCGTACCCACAGAACCAATATTTGCAGATTCAGTTATCTGTGGGACCCAAAACAAGGACACATACCATAAAGACATCCTAGAAAATGCCTAGAGAGGTGTCCTCTCTAGATCTCTTCTAGGTCCTCCAAGGCAACTCTATGGTTAAAAAATAATTTTTAACCAGAAGTCCATTACTTTTAATAGAGTTCACTGTTTCCCATGGGTTCCAGTATATGCAATAAGTCCAAGAACCAATACGGGGCAGATACGGGGGTCTGATTGCACACCTAATTAGTGCAACTTAAATAGAAACAGTTTCTAATGGGCCAGTTTTTGCAGTTCTTTTGCTCCTCCCCACCCTGGCCCTTGCAAAGACCAACCCTCTTTGTCTTGTTACCTACCCTGATGGCCCCCATCTTGGAATACCACATAATTGGCAATATTTAATAATTTTACTTAATGTGGCCTTCCACGTGGTTAGCAGGTAAACCAGGGACCCCCAGACAATAAAGTTGGAGTCATGTATAACCAAGGAAGGAGCCTTTGGAAATCCCCCAGACAAATAATCAGGTCAGATATTAACCCATGGAGGTGAGTCATCCACTAATCCGCCTAAAGATAGCAGAGTCCTTATTGCTTGTAAAACAGGTTCTTCCTCTTCCATCCCCTCCAACAATAGACCCTGCCTGCTACTATTTGATTCTAAATACATTGACCATTAACGATCATTAACACTTCTGGAGAACCCCTTTGTCTAGCTCCGGGAACCTCCGAGAGACATTGTATTCCATTTGAAATCCCATCCTTTAAGGGGAATTATCAGATACAAGTATCACCCTAAAACACCACCCAAGTGTGTACGAATCCCCTGTTTTCCAACTTCATATCAGTTTGTGCCACTATTCTATCATCTGGACCTCTTTGCTGTCAGTTTAATTCACAATCTCAGCTCTACAGGATCAATATAGTATAACCCACAATCCCCATACTCTATTCCTCTATCCAAATCCTTCATACTTTCTTTGACAGCCTCATGTGATTGCTTGAAGCCTGAGTGTTTGTGTGAATGCTGTTAATATTAGTTTCCAATAAAGATAATTTAATTGTACGTTCTGGCTCAGAGTCTCCTCTGTTACTACTGCTATACATAGGTTAAAAAGTCCCACCATTGCCCAGCCTCTCACTGCCATTTTGAGCTAATTAAACATTCCCCATATTAATATTTAAAACTAGTGGGATCTTCGTGGACCCCAAGCAATTCAGGTAACCATCTTCCTAAATCAGTTTTGTCCTTCCTTTCAATCAGTTTCACCCATGCCTTGTGCTGGTACTAATACATCATACATCATACCCATTCAGCCTTCCACAGCTTTCACTCCTGTGTGCTCTTATCCATTCTAATGTGTTTCAATCTTGCAGCTTTGTAATCTATTAGCCCTTGTTCTGAGCCCTTACAACCTCTGGATGCCACAGCTGGGTCTTTCCCTGACAGGAGATTAACCTGCAATCACACTGCAAGTGGAAAAATCTGGCTTTCAGCACAAACTCCCATGCAACCACAAGATGCCTGGGAATCTCACTTTGATAGAGAAAAGCACATTGGAAAGATGCCAGAACTGTATGGGGGAAATCAGTGGAACTTGTACTGGCCATGGGGAGAAACTTTTTAATTCTCACACATCAATATCCCAGATGTGGAAAAGATTGCATATCCACACTGAAATAAGTAATTATGATACTTTTTATTTGTCTAGCATGTCAAACCACAAAATGAATGATGGAGAATTAACTGGCTAAAGAGCTTCACTATCTATTTCAGAAAGCTGGTGGAAATGTGACTGTTAAATGCTCTGCCGATGGTTTTGCTAGAAGACCAATTTTAGTTCATCTCTACTTTGATAATTTCTGAGAGCATAGGAAGAGTCATGTGAAGAAGTGCTTCATTTTCTCCATTACACACATCTCCTGCCATTATGCTTCAGTGGATGACCTTAGGTACCAGTATTATAACTGAAGGAGAATTTTTTTTTCTCCCTTTCTACTTTCTCAACCCCATGCATCATTTTATACTCTTTGGTCATGTTCCCCCTCTTTACTAACATTTTTATAAGCTAAACATCTCAAAGAATCCTGACCTTTCCTCATATGGGAGCTGCTCCAATCCCTTCATCATTTTGATCAAGGTAACCATCTTGGCCATAAGAAAAATTCTGAAATCCCTTACTATAACACCCTTACTGTAATGGTAACAAAAAAAAGACCAAAAAAATCTGCAAATCTTAGCTGACTTAAAACAGGTATCCTTCTAATATTGATTTCTGAATTTTCCTTATGGGAAGAACAGACACCTTTGCCTTTAATGTGACTTGAGAAAATGCAGAATTTGGTAGTTCAACAGTTGGATCCTGCACTGGGGGAAGAGGATTTTATACCACCAGAAACAGGGAATTTTTTCTCCAAGGATTCATTACCTCTAACTACTAGCCAATTGGGTTTTTCTTTTCTTTTCTTTTTTTTCCTTTTTTTTAACATCTGGTGGAGTTGCTATGAGCCAGCAAGGGGTAGTGATTTGAGTGCTGGACTTGAACGCTGGGAGACTAGGGTTTGCACCCCTGCTTGGCCATGGAAAGCCATTCGGTAAGCTTGGGCAAGTCACACTCTCGCAGTATCAGAGGAACACAATGGCAAACCTCGTCAGAATAAATCTTGCCAAGAAAACTCTATGATGAGGTCTAGGGTTACCCTAAGTCAGAAATGACTTGAAGGCATATGACCTCAACAAGAGATACTAACATTATCTTAAACTTTGTTAATATAGCTGTTAGTCTTCAGTTTCATTGATATATCTGTTTCTCTGATTTCTACCAATAAAGAAGCCTGTATAATTCATTTCAAGTTTTTCTATTTTCAAATACAAGGGAATCAAGCATTTCTTATTTTCTTGCTTCCAGCACTTGCAGGACAAATTTCAAACTACTGCATCAGTAATAGCAATAGTACAGTAGGACCCCCGTATCCATAGGGGATTGAGTCTGGGCCCCACGCTGGATAATGAAATCTGCCAATAATAGCTCACACCTTTGAAAATAATACGACTTCCAGTTTAAAATACTATAGAGTTGCCTTGGAAGATCTAGAAAATGGCTAGAGAGCTCACATTTTCCAGGAAGACTCTATGGTAGCTGTGCTGAAACTGCAGATAATTGAATCAGTGGATAATGAATCAGCAGGGGTCCTAGTGTAATAGCAAACCTCACAGAATTGCACTGGAGAACCTAGGAGTTCAGTGGGGTTTGCCTAGAGAGTCTGCCTCTCTAGGCAGCTCCAACACAACTCTATGGTAACTTCCAGCTGAAGTTATCATACAGCCATGCTGGTGAAATGCGTAAAGAGACTATATTTTTCAGATGAGAGATAACTGAAACCGCCAGTACCAGTCTTGTGCCTATGTGGGGGAGGCAACCTGTACTGTCATTGAATCAATTGAACTTGCATGCATTTTGACATTCCATGTTTCTCTTGATTCGTTGGGCTTATTCTAGTTTTGAGTAACAACTGGATTTTGCATTTTATACTTAATATCAGGTAACATGACAGCATAAAACAGATATTTGATAATAAATATCCATATAATATCAACTTTTATTTTGATATAGTATGAAAGTATATGATTTCTTTTTTTAAAAAAAAAGTTTATAATCCCCCTTCCAAAACTATGAGCATCAAAATATAAAAGGTGCCTGACACTACAATCTTTTAAAGGTTTGCAGAGATATTAATTCCACAGCATTTGAGAGGGCTTACTCCCAGAAAAGTGTGCATAGGATTGCAGCCTGAGTCACACGTTTATACACTTGCCTTATATTTAACACTTAGTTATCCATCTCTGTTTTGTCCATGTGCTCAGTTATCATTGGCTCTTCCATTAGAAATGTGTATGCTGTTTTCAACTTCCATGTTGAAAACAATTGCAACCAGCTTTAGCCATAGGCAAAACAGGTTTTTGGCCTAGGGGAGCAGATTGCAGGGTTTGATTTTTCTACTGCAGTCAAGGACACTGTTCTGCTTTGGAAGGTGGCATGATGGCATTTCTGAGATGAATGTATTCTCATAGTTACATATTTATGACAATCATGCCCAGGTTTATTTACTGCATTCAATAATTCTTTACTGAACACTATAGCAAATTTCTCTTTTTGTTCCCTTTTATATCAGAGCAGCCTCATGCAGCTGTTGCACTCTTCTGTCCCAGCTCTATTAGTCTTCTTATGTGGAGAGTGACAAGCCTGAATAGGGGAGTTTTCCCTTTGTGTGGCTGCTCTCCATGCAATTGGAAACCAAAAAGATTCAAGCTCACCAATCGCAGAAAGAGCTGTCTATAACAAACCAACATAGAAATTTGGAAGGAAGAAAGAGAAGAGGCAGCAAAAAGGAGAGGAGGTACATGGCCCAAAAAATCTAGATTCACCTCACTTTGGGGTGTTGCTTTTTCATCTGGGATCAAGCTTCTCTAACTTTGGTGTCACACTGCTCATCATATCTTTCAACATATCTTTAAGATGGTTAAAATGTTCACTGAATGTCAATAGAACAGACTTAATGAAGAAATGTTTCCAAACATCCTTGT
Source organism: Gambelia wislizenii (assembly GCA_030847615.1). Classification (NCBI taxonomy): domain Eukaryota; kingdom Metazoa; phylum Chordata; class Lepidosauria; order Squamata; family Crotaphytidae; genus Gambelia; species Gambelia wislizenii. The sequence goes on from JAUMIR010000001.1 coordinate 206,154,473, forward strand.
TGCTGTTTCTGTTCCCTGTATTAGCCTGCAATCCACACTTAGTTGGTGTAAACCCCACCGAACTCAATGGTTAATTCAAATTAACCATGCATATGATTGCACTGACAGCCATTCTCTCAACTACATACTCTGTATCTTCCTAAGGGACACCTAGCGATAGTGCAAGATGATATGACTCCTGCACTTGTAAAGCTGTGTAGAAAAGGGAATTCCAGGATAGCTCCTTCTATAAAATTATGAAAAATGTAGGAACTGTTATCTTTGGCATCTGGCCCTGTTACTCAGATCCATGCTGAATTTATCTGTCCTCTGTGAATTGCTAATAAAGAGGGGGGGAAACACTACTGTTTCCTTAGAAAATAAGTGGTGATGAATACGTTCTTGGGAAATGTGAAGTCATCAAAACCTAATCATCTGTACAACTGTTATCCTAAGAGGTGGGGGCACTTTAGAGTCCCACTTGTGATGCCAAAACTATATTAATATTCTGGGGAATTATTATTATTATTATTAGCTCAAATGGAAGGCTGCAAAAGGCGGGTAACTTTGGGACCTTTCCACCTATGTATACCAGTACTACTTGCAGAGAACTCCAGGTTAAAGTGAAATAAAATGTTTTATGGGAAATAACGCAAAAAGCATTCACACACATGCAACACACACTCACAAGACCCACACAATGCTATTGAAGAGTTAAGGCAGAAAGGTTGGATACAGGAATAGATTCGGAGAATAGGGCGATAGTTACAAGTCTTGAAGAGTAGAGTTTCGAAGTACTCAGACCAAGGTGTGAGGGTGGCACTGGAAGTTCCAATCTGGGGGCACACCAGGAAAGAGAGTGGCTGGCCTTGTCCACAGTGGCACACCTTTCTATTGTTGGAGGACTAATATTTATACCCTGCTTCATATCCTAAAGGGAGTACTTCAGCTAGAACAAAGCTTAGATGGGTTTCCCACGGAATAGACAAAGGAAACAGAAACTTAGCTGATTGCTGTTAATGGCTGGGAGATGGAATTGATGGGCTTACAACAACCACACATTGCAGGACATGAGGGAGTTCTGAGGGATATTTCCTGGGGATTTGGATTGGAGAGGTCACTTGATTGTTTAGACTGTGGGACTCACCACTGACGGACCCAAGACGTATACCTTCTTAATGGTTTTGTTTACTAGGAGGCTTCTGTTCAATCCTAGCTCAGGTTTACTTGCTAAAATATTTTTAAGACACCTTCCCAGGTCCTTGTGACCTCCACCTGACCTCTTTTTGGATCATGCTGGTCTACTTGACCCCTTTGAAGTGTCCAATACTTCAAATTATGAGCTATTATAGGGAGGGTGTAGTAGGGCATGTTAGCATGATGTTTTAAGCTTTACAAGCCCTTCTCCAGAATGCTGATGCCACATGTATCTACAAATTAGGAGATATTCGACAACAGCAGTGAGATTAATCTACACCCAGAACTGGAAACAAGACATTATCCCAGCAGTAGACAAATGGTTGTTGAAGCTTTATGATATGGCTGAAATGGAAAAATTGACAGCTTTGTTAAATGATAAAACAATAGATTAGTTTTAAAAGGTCTGGAAGTCTACAATAGAATTTCTGAAGAATAAGAATAGTGATATAGAAATAGTGGCATTTGATAATTTTTGAGTGAAGTTATGAGCAGGTGTTTAAGATTGATATAATCAAATGTAGATTTGAATTTAAAAGTACCAGATGTTATAGTTAAGAATGTATTTTGGTTATTATATGTCATAAAGAAAAATAATAATTTTGTTAGGATTAGAGAAGGTTTATCTCTTAAGGGGATTTTAAGATACATTGCATAACCTTTTAGCTAGTAAATTGGAACCTAAATGTCCTTCCTAGTTTCTGTTTCTTTGCTTTGCTTTGCTTTTGTCTTGTCTTGTTTAGGTTAGTTTTAGGGAGGGGTAGGGGGGAGTTAGATTACGGGTTGTTAATTTTGTGGTTGCATTTTTATTATGTTTATCCTTGTGTGTTGTTTTTAGATTGGAAAGTTACATGTTTAATAAAAAGATTTTTTTAAAATTCAAAGGAGATTCAAATAGGTACAGCAACCTTAAATCCAGCAGGTCAACATCAACCAAATTGTGTAAGAAAAGGGTGAAGAGTTGGGCATGTTTAGCCTGAAGAACAGATTATTAAAAAGTGATATGATTCCCATCTTCAAATATTTTAAATAGTGTCATATAGATGAGGAAGCAAATTTGTGTCCTTTTTAAAAATCAGCCCAAATACCACACCCCAAAAAAGCATTTCACCTACATTAAGAAAACCTTCCTGAGAGTATAACCTGTTCAACAGTGGGACAGATTGCCTGAGAAGTAAGGATGTGATTGAACTTCAGGCATAGGTTATAAATTAGAGGAAGCAAAAATCTAACCTTTGATCCATACCACTTATACCTATATGGGGTCCTTAAAGGGGCACAGGAGTAGTAACATCTGCAACAATAGAACTTACCAGAAGGCCACATGAAAGATGGATGACAGTGAAGGCTTCCACAGTGTCACCCTTCTTAAAAGTAGTCTCTCATGAAACCCAGCAGTTTCCCATGATCATAAGCTCTTCAAGATAGTTGCCTCCCAAAAGTTACACTGAAAGATGGAGAAATCTCATTAAATGTCTTTGCCAAACAGAAGCAAAGTTATTCCTCCTCAGCTTTAGGGAAAAGTGCCAACGTTGATGATTTACTAATGTGCACACACATTTTTCAAAATGTAATCACTTGTGTCATGATGGAGTTCCCAACATCCTGCCTGCAAAAGCTGGTGGAACTTCCATCATGCTGCAAACACTACATTTTCCATTATCTGCAAACAGTAATTCTCTGATCAGCATGAACAGGTAAACCAAGGGAGGTGGAGGTCATCTCGGAGCTAGCACCATCAAGACATCACATCACCAGACACTGGATTGGCCAATGAGAATTTGGCAATGGTAATTTGATAAGGTTTTATGCTTTGTTCTGAGCACATGTCAAACACAAAGAAAGCTCTCTGAGGGGATGGATGTACCTCAGAGACAATGCTCTGAGTGAGCACATGACTAGGGCCTGGCTTATGATAAGCATGTGGTCCAAATTTGGACACCAGATTTAATCCTCATGGACTTCTGTATTGTAAGTAGTTGTTGGGTTTTTGTGTGTGTTTTTTTACTTTTGTGTAGGGAACAGTTTAGTTAGATGGTGCAGGGATTACATTTTATTTTTCCTTGACTGAATGTATGCATGCTTTGTATCTCTGTAACCTTAAGCTTTAACCTGGCGAAAAAAGTGTTTTCTTCATGAAGTGATTACCTTTTTAACTTGTCTTAAATTTGCTTGGATAAAAAAATAAGCTTTCCTTTTTTCCTACTAAGCCAAGCCTTACACACGCCTATTTTGTGGTCATCGCTACTTTGCTAATCTCCTCTGCTTCTGGGTAGAAGGGAGTGGGGTTGATAAAACCCCAGCCAGTAACTGAAAGGTCCTCGGCACCCCATGATCTCCTCTTAGATTGTGTAAAAAGGGGAATATTCAAATCTAGAGGTGGTGGCACAAGTGTTCTCAGAAGGATCAGGGTAGGAGTTTTCATCAGGAACACTCCTGAACTGGTTATAAACACACACAAGACTTTCCTCTCCACACTGTGCTGGTGTGTATGCACAGAGAGAGAGGAGGGGCAGCATGACAACTTGGTTGATCAATTAAACATTATGGGTTGGAGCTGGACTTCTGCTCACACTGGAGGAAGGGAGTGGGACAGTGATTTTCAGTGATTCCTCCATTATGTGTGCTCCCTGTAAAGTTGCTCCAGAGGGTTGGGTGAAACTAGGGAGCCCTGGTGGTGCCCTGGTTAAATGCCAGTACTGCAAGCCACCACATTGCAAGTTCAATCCTAGAGGGCTCCAAGATTCACTCAGCCTTCCATTCTTTTGTAGGTTGGCAAAATGAGTACCTGGCTTGTGGGGGCAATTAGCTAACACATACTGGAAACCACTTAATGCGGTGTAAATGTGTAAATTGCTATTGCTTAAACAATTTGTAAGCTGCTCTGGGAGCCTTTGTGGCTGAAGAGCAGGGTAAAAATACCTAAACTCTGAGCAGGGTAAAAAAACATAAACTCTGAAACAGCATGGGATGTGGAATCTGGCTGGTTCAGGCAGAAGGGAGAATTGGTGAAAATGACAGCCTCTCCTTCCTCCAGCACAGTCCAGATTCTGCTAGGTGCTGCTCCCCTATGAAGGAAGGAACCTTTCCATTCATATGGGAACAAGACTGGTGTGAAGACACACCCAACTAAAGGTGGTGGCAGGTTTGGGTGTGCAACGCCAGTACCCTGGTGAGATCAAACTCCTTTACCCAAAAAGGCTCTGATGCTGAATATCCAGTTCAAAATAGGGGGAAGTTTATTTTAAAGAACAAAAGAAAAGGGCTTTCTCCTCCCCAGCTCTAAAAGGCTTGAAATGAAAGGTACTTTACAGTTGAAGTTTCAGCAGTCTTCGGGGTGACATCTCTCTGGGTTTGATCTCCTCACTCAATGGAGCTGGTGCAGGGTCTTTCAGCTCCTGATTCCTTTGTTGTTGGCAACTAATTTGGCTGATGGTGTTGGTAACTAATTTAGCTGATGACTGTTGGTAACTAATTTAGCTGATGGTGTAAGAAATGCCCTTCCCGGCTGTCTGGGCCTGTTTGCCACCAGAACTGCTCTCTGCAAGCTCACAACAAAGACTGCCCAAAGGAACCAAAAAGCTTCTAGGTGAACAGAGCTTGCTGGGAAAGGACAAACCAAAACCTAGAAAAAATTCTTAGCTCCTCCCACAAGTCTAATACAATGAAGTATTCCTATACTCAGACATGCTAAGGCCTTGAAAAGAAAATAAAGGAAAATGCAGGGGAGATTTAAACAGTCCTGGCTGGACATCACACTCCCCGCTCAAAATTTCAAAGAAGTTTTGCCATCCTATGACCTAATTTATCCATTTATACAGTAAACCCAAAATGATTTATCTAACTCTGAACAGGGTGACTAAGTCTGTCAAAGGTCTTTGATACTTGATTTTAGCTCTTTGAAGTCTACCTCCAACACGTAGAAGACCTCTGCTGTCCATAACCGGATGTAGATCTTTAAGGACACTGTGCCTAGGTAAATAGTGTTGCTTTTCTATGCATCTGGATTCTTCCTTGAATTCAGATCTCTGTACAGACCTGTAGATCAGGGTTTCCGCTTTAACCATGTCCATAGTTGTTAGTGCTGCTTTGTCTCTGAAAGTTATAAAATGGATGAGTCTAGCAAGAGCACGTTGGAGACTCAGCCACTGAGAGAACTTTGTGAATTTCCTGGCATCTAAATGAGGCAACCTTATGCTGGGCGTATTTACCAAGTCTATTTTGCAGCTGCTAATCTCTGGCAAGCACTCAGGTAACTCAGAACATGTTTCAGTTCTACTTCTGTTGTGATCTGGAACATCTAACTCCATCAGGAATTTTGGACCGGTCAGCCAAGTAGATGACTGCACCTTTTGGGCTAAAGCTCCTCTTGTAGCAATATCAGCTGGATTTAACTCAGAAGGAACATATTTCCATTGACTTTGCTGAGTGCAAGAAAGAATTTTGTTCACTCTGTTGGTTATGTACATTTTAAATCTCTTCGTAGTATTTGTGAGGTATCCTAATACGACCATACTATCAGTATACAATATTGTTCTATGGAATTTTGTTTCCACCTCCGTACAAATGGTTTGAAGAAGTTGGGTAGCTAGCAAAGCAGCACACAGCTCCAATCTGGGTATTATCTGTTTGGGTGCTACCTTTGCTTTGGCCATAATGAATCCTATATGCCTCTCGGTGCTACTCCTTGCTCTCAAATATGCTACTGCAGCAATTGCCTTTTCAGAGGCATCACAAAAAATGTGTAACTCATAAATGGTATTTGGTCCATGCTCTACAGGAACATACTGTCTTGGCACAGTAAGATGTTCAATGTCCTTGATCTGAGATGCCCAGGCCTTCCATGCTAAGTCCAGGGCTGGGGGCAGATTTTCATCCCAGTCTTTGACTTGGTTTATTACTTCTCTAAAGATGTTTTTGGCCACTATAAGCACTGGTGCTGCTATACCCATGGGGTCATAAATACTATTAATTGAAGAGAGTACTTTCCTCCTTGTAGTCTGAAGTTCAAGTTTTGGGATTCTGATCGAAAGTCTATCAGTGAAGACATTCCACAAAATACCAAGGCTACTCTGTGTACGCTTGTCTTCAAAGATTGTTGTGACATCCTTTTCAACAAGCTCTTCTTTAGGAAAAGTCTCCAAAACTTCTCTGCTGTTAGAGACTACTTTATGAAGTTTTATGTTAGCCAAGTTTAGCACAGACTGCACCTCTTTAACGACTTGGCTAGCCTCCTGTACTGAGTCAAAAGAAATCAGTAAGTCATCCACGTAAAAGTTTGAGTTGATTGCTCAATAAGCCTCTGTACTACACTGATTTTTATAAGTTTCTGCAGTCCTTTTAAGACAGTAGTTAGCTACTGCTGGGCTAGGGGTATTTCCGAAAACATGTACTCTCATGTGGAACTCGTTGATATTTTCCAAGGTTTCCGTGTTTTGGAACCACAGAAACTTTAGGAAGCGGCGATGTTCTGGCTTAACCAGGAAGGCATAGAACATTTTGTGTATGTCTGCTGTCACTGCTATTCTCCTTTCTCTAAACTTCTGGAGTGCTCCTAGTAAGCTGTTAAGCAAGTCTGGACCTTTAAGAAGAACATCATTAAGTGAGATGTTTTGCACCTTTGCACTTGAGTCGAAAACTATTCTCACCTTTTCTGGCTTTTGTGGGTGAGTTACCTTATGGTATGGCAGGAACCATTGTTCTTGGGGGTCACTGCACAAAGGAACTCTTTCAGCATAGTTGCTTATAAACAGATCTTCAATGAACTGCACAATTTGTTCCTTTAAACTGGGGTCTTTAAGCATTCTATTTCTCAAAGCAAAAAGTCTTTTCTCAGCAAGTTGATGGTTGTTAGGCAAAATTGGTCGATCTTCTCTAAAGGGAAGGGGTGCCATCCAGCTCCCTTCACTATTCTGGACTGTCTCTAGATTCATTATGTCTAGGAACTTTCTTTCCTCACAGGAAAATGCTATGTCTTCATCTCTTGATGAAGTTTCAAAAATGGCACTGTTGTCTGGGATAATACCAAGGCAACAGACTTTAATGTGGCTTAGACAAATTTGTAGTTGTGTGGGTCGTGAATTCGGAAATTGGCTGTTGCCTGTAAGATTAAACACTGTTGATGGGCTTTTGCTATGGACGCACACAGGTCCAATTACTATCCATCCTAGTGGCAATTTCTGTGCTATTGGCGCACCTGGAGGTCCATTTGCTTGCTTCAAGACCTGAAACAGCTCTGGGCAATCTGAGCCTATCAGGAGGGAAATTTCGGCATCTTCGTCCAATGCAGAAATTTCTTTTGCTATAGCCTTCAGGTGTGCGTGACTTTCAGCTACAGCCTTGGTTGCTATTTGGTTCTTGTTTCTTGGGATAGAGGGGCACTCTATTAATGGAGGAAGTTTAATGCACCTTTTGCCACCGCATGGCGAAATCATGAACTCAGTTGCCACTCTACCCTGCATTTGTTGTCGACCAGCGCAGGTAGCTATGGTGTATTCAAGCCTCTTGGCTTTGACTGCAAAAGTATTGAAGAACTCTTGTGTGGCCAGGGATGCATCACTCTGTGAATCTAGGGCAATATAAAGTCTTTTTCTAAAGTGAGGTTTGTTCTCTGAGAAAACTTCAGCTAGACAAATTGGATGACATATCCTAGTCTGTGTTGAGTCCTAGCATAGCTTTGTGCATGCCACAACTGACTCCGCTTCTAAAGTAGGTGTAACTGCCTTTTCTGCAGCCTCACTTTTAGGACTCTCTGTTTTCTTCTTGAGTTTAGGTGACACTGAAGGTGATTTAAAACAGTGCATTGCTGAACAGTGCTGTGGGCTACTGCATTCTGCACATTTCACCTTTACTTTGCAGTTTTTGGCAAAGTGACTACTTGAACCGCAGCATCGGAAGCAAACCTTTGCTTTAGTTGCTATTTCCAGCCTTTCATCATAAGGCCTTTTTGAGAACTCTTTACAATCTGCAAGGCTATGTGGTTTGTTATGAATGGGACATGGAATTTCTTTAGTCTCTGGCTTCTTATCTGACTTGAACTGAGTGACCTCAGTAGATTTAACTACAACCGTGTTCTTCCCCATCTCTTTGATAGGTTTTTTTCCTCCTTTACAGTCTTCCCTGGATGCATATTCTGGTACAGGGTTGGGAACCCAGTCTGTGGATCATTTCTTTCCTTTGCAGCTCTTGTCACAAAGGTCACAAGGTAACTAAAGGGTGGGTAGCATTGCATGTTGAGTTCCTTATAAGAAAACACCTCTCTTCCCTACATCTCCTGGAGCTGAAAGGGTAGTTTTTGGAGCACCTGCCTCTGCGTGATGTACTGATCTAAACAAGCTAGACCAGGTAACTCTGGATTACATTTTGCAGACTGAAGTTCAACTAAAAGATCACTTAAGTCCCAAAGCTGACGGTAGTCCTTTGACTTGAGGATTGGGAACTTATAAAGCCGATTCAATAAGGATGCTTCTATTTCTGTTGATGCACCATATCACTCCTCTAATCTGTTCCACACTGTCTGCAACGCTTATCCGGGTCTGACACGTAGGCCGCGTAGATTCTCTGGACCTGACGTGACGAGTTGGGGCCCAACCATGCCATGAGTAAGGTGAGCTCCTCATCTGCTTGCAGCTTCAAGTCTCTAATGGTTCTCTGAAAAGTTACCTTCCATAAGATGAAGTCTTCAGGAAGGTCTCAGAATTTCTGGACTCCCTTGTCTCTAAGGTCCTTCCTGGGAGTTTTAAACATAAACGGTGAACAAGACTCCATGAAGGTGGGAATCGTCTCTGCAGGCTGGAAGAAGCATGGACTCCTTTTAGTCTGCAAACCAGCTTGACTGGCAGGCAGGTCCATAGATTCTCTAGGCCTGTAAGTCTTGGGAGCTTCAGCAGCCAGGGCTTGCTGGATAGCCACACTAGCATGGCTGGGAATTTGGCTCCCCGCCATGGGTTTCTGGTCTCTAAAGGATTCATTGACTGGCATATTTATAGGTAGACAGTCACGATGAATGACCTTCTCTTTGCAGACAAGTTCCTCTGTAGGCTGAAACCATAGAACGGCAGGCAATTGTGTCTTGCTGGCATCTAAATTAGGAGATGACTTGACCACTAGGTCTTGTGGGGAGCTCTCACCCACAAAGAACAAGGTAGATATCCTGTCTCTAGGCTCTTGTGTAGGGAGCTTCCTCAAGTTTTCTTCACTCAGATCATCTTGGAAGGTCCTGGCTAAAATCCTGGCCTTTATGGACAGTTTTGAAGCCTCCTTAGCCTTGAGTAGAAGTTTCTTCTCATTCTGAATAGCAAGTTCTTGCCTTTCTTGCTCTGCTTTGTGGGCAGCTTCTTGCTTTTCTTGCTCTGCTTTGCGGGCAGCTTCTTCCATCACTTGCTCTGCTTTGCGGGCAGCTTCTTGCTTTTCTTGCTCTGCTTTAAGGGCAGCTTCTTGCTTTTCTAAATCAACCTCTTGATGGGAAAACGTTAGTTCTTCACTGGCCATTGCTGCTTCTGCTTTGGCATGCAATATTTCAGACTTCAATTTCATTCTTTCCACTTCTTTGAACTGCTGGGCTACCATAGACGAACTCCAGCTAGCATGGGAAGAAGAACTGCTACTACAACCTTTACTGGAGCGGGAACCACGTCTGTGCGAAGAAGACTTGCTGGTGTGACAGGTTTTTTGAGCTCTTTGCACTTTGAGGTTTTCCTGGGTATACTCCTCTGCTGGATTTGGCACTGCCAGCAGGGGACTTTTCACTCTCTTTATTAAATTCCAAACTCTGCAGCCGGAACTTGACTATGTCCAAAACTGCACTGTACTCCTTTTCTTTCTCCTCAGCTTCTTTCAGAAACTGTTTTAGACTGGATTCTGCATCGGGATTGTTAATGGTCTGAAGTGTTTGGATCCTTTTATTCACCACTTCTTTCCACTGTAGAAAACTGGATTGCTGAGTAAGCTCTCTTCTTTGCATGTCTTCTGAGCCACAGACTGCTGACAGCAAAGACATAGCATGCTGCAAACTCTTCCAGGCTTGCAGTTCTTTCACACTTAAGTGCCTTTCTTCCTCCAACAGTAGTTCTAGGGCCTTCTCAGTTGGGTGCCTGTCTTTGAGGGAGCGAGTGTCATGTGTGTGTCCATGTGCTGTTTCTTCAGAAAGCCTATCCATTCTGGCTGGTCCTAGTTGCCAAAACAACAACTCAGCAAGGATGAAGAGGACTAAACGGTGTAGTGCTGATTTTTACTTACAGCCTGCTACTGATCCGCTCTCCTGCTATCACCACTCCTATGCTACTTCAGCACAGCCAGACCTGGAGTTGGTTGAAGAGTCTTCTAGCTCCTTTCTTCAGATTTGCAATGTGAACAAACATAAAACACACGTTATTCTCTTTATAATGCTCTATCCATATACTTAAGTGGAAAAAGCTCTTCCAAAATGGCCCCCGACCATGTGCTCAGAACTCTGCAGGAAAAAGCAGATCCAAAATGGCCGCCAACCATGTGCTCAGAACTCTGCAGGAAGAAGTACTCAAAATGGCTGCTGTAGCAAGACAGGCTATCTAAACACAGCAACTTTTGCTTCTCCCCTTTCACAGCCACAGAAAGATCTCTTCTCCCTCTATGCGAGTCTTGGGGAACTTGCTTCAATGCTGGGCCATGCAGTGGGACTCTCTCTTGACAGACCGGAGCGGCAAAGGCCGCCAGGTATTCTTACACTGTGAAGACACACTCAACTAAAGGTGGTGGCAGGTTTGGGTGTGCAATGCCAGTACCCTGGTGAGATCAAACTCCTTTACCCAAAAAGGCTCTGATGCTGAATATCCAGTTCAAAATAGGGGGAAGTTTATTTTAAAGAACAAAAGAAAAGGGCTTTCTCCTCCCCAGCTCTAAAAGTCTTAAAATGAAAGGTACTTTACAGTTGGAGTTTCAGCAGTCTTCGGGGTGACATCTCCCTGGGTTTGATCTCCTCACTCAATGGAGCTGGTGCAGGGTCTTTCAGCTCCTGATTCCTTTGTTGTTGGCAACTAATTTGGCTGATGGTGTTGGTAACTAATTTAGCTGATGACTGTTGGTAACTAATTTGGCTGATGGTGTAAGAAATGCCCTTCCTGGCTGTCTGGGCCTGTTTGCCACCAGAACTGCTCTCTGCAAGCTCACAGCAAAGACTGCCCAAAGGAACTAAAAGCTTCTAGGTGAACAGAACTTGCTGGGAAAGGACAAACCAAAACCTAGAAAAATGCAGGGGAATTCTTAGCTCCTCCCACAAGTCTAATACAATGAAGTATTCCTATACTCAGACATGCTAAGGCCTTGAAAAGAAAATAAAGGAAAATGCAGGGGAGATTTAAACAGTCCTGGCTGGACATCACAGCTGGATTTAACTCTTGATGGTCTTTTTAAAAACATAGTTTACTTCATCTGTATTCCACACCTCAACTTCCAAACTTTATTGGGGCAACTAACAATTCAAAGCATAAAAATATAAAATCCAACAGCTATAAAATAACACTACAAAAAGTGAAAGCACAACACTAGCAGTTGTAACATGTACATTTCATACTTGTAAAGCCATTAATATTTCCCCAGTTGCTTCAAAGTACAAAAAATCCAGAATTCATCCATGTTCTTAACATTCCTAGGGAAATTAAAAAACAAAAAACTGGTGCCTGAAAGACATGTGCAAGGCAACAAAAGCTACCTGATCTCAATCAGATTACCCCAGTATGGCATCCTCAAGGTGCATTGATCTACACTTGGATTTAGAGTGAGAATACAGCTCCCATCATTCCTGTGGAACTGGAAATTGTGGGCAGCAGTCCAACACATCTCAAAGGCACTAGGCTGACATAAATCTGATAGACATAAATCAGCTAAAAAGGTTTGTTTGGCAGCCCCAATCCTAATGGGTAAGAGTAGGCCTGACCACAAGCAAGGAGGCTACTTCTGCCTAGCTTCTCTACACCTGCATTTTTTTATTTTCAAAAGACTTTTGGAAGTATTTTATGAATGTTTCAGACACTGTATAGACACCTGCTTGCTCCTTCTCTCTCTAACATATTGAGCGTGCTGTGAGCTACATCATAAATATGCATTTACATGACAGTGATGCTGATAACAGATATGAAGCAAATAGAAAATCTCACATTCAACAAGGGAAGACTTTTCATCAGCCTATATGTCTTGGTCTCAAATTCATTTCTTTCCACTGGATACAATCTAATACAGTACAAGAGCAGCCCAGCTGCTTCTGTGGTAGTACCTCTTGAAATATACATGGCCACCACCTGGGGTGAGGCTAAAACCTCAAAATGGAGAATAAATAACTTATTGTAAAGACCCATATCTCCAATTGTTATTCACAGTAATAGAAAAAGAACTCCTGTTTTATAATTTAGGGACTCCATCAGGTTCCCATCTTTACAATGTACTGAAGTCATATATCAGGTAAAAGGGAGAATAAGCATTTACTTTTCTATTAGAAAAGGAGGCAAGGTAGTATGATATATAAATGTGAGCTGTACCAAGGTGGTAGCCAGGGAAGTCCTATAGGGCTGAAAAGGCTACGCTCAGCATTACACACATGAATACAGATTTAATTTAATAAGATGATGAGAAAAATATATGAAAATCAGCAGAAGGGAAGGACACATAAATGTTCTTAAACAGGAGTGGGAAATGAAGCTAGGAAAATAATCTACTACTAAAGCCTGAGGGTCAAGCAAGCACAAGACATCAACATAAGAAAAGATTTGTGTTTCTGGCCCCAAGCCAGCCAGAGAATGAATTTCTAATAGAAGTGATATCTTCCTTTTATTCTATGCAAGGTAGGATCCTTGGCGACATTAATCATCAACAGTGTCTTAACAGCAAATCCATGGTCCTGTAAAGTAACTAGAGCTGAACTGAGCACCTAACCCTCTTGGCAAGAACAAAAATCAAATGGCACAATATCCCAGCAAGTGGAAATGAGGGGAGGAGGGGGGATAGAATCTCGGCAACAACATGGGGGAGGGAGGCAGGGAAGAGATTTGAAGATACCTGCAGTAAGTTGACATTTGGACATTGTGTTTCATTTTTCAGAACAGATGGCTATTATGTGAAAGGCATGAAATCTGACATTTTTCACTAGACAGCAGCAGGATTCTTCTTATATCTGTTACTTGCTCTCCATGCGAGAGGCAGAGAGAGAATTTATTCCCTGAACCTTTGCGTTGCCAAAAGCAATCTCACTGCCTACGACCTAACCTACTTCTGAAATACTCTGTCTCTCCTTTCGGGACTAAACAGGAATTTTCAAAGCTGCTGAAGGCTCTGCCTGTAGCACCTTCCACAGCTTCACGCACAGCATGGCAAGAAAATAGAAGAATGGTTCTCGAAGGTACCCAGTTACTGGAAAAACAGGGGTAATACAGCATGGCAAACCCTGACACAGCTTTGCTTTGAATCCCACACAGATGCCAGCACAGCAACACAAAAGTGGCCCCCTTGTTTCAGCTATGAATCAGCACACAACCAGCATCATAACAACTGGGTTGGTTAGCATCCTGGCAAACATAGACTAGGATTGATCATCATGTTCTCATTCATTTTAAGGGAAATCATACATTAAAGCATAGGCAACATATCCCTAGATACTGAATGCTGGGAACAAGGCCAAGGTCATGGGAGAGACAGGATATAAATAAACATTCGGCTTATTATTATTATTATTATCATTATCATCATTATCATCATCTAGCTGGTCACTCTGGAAAAAGCACACTGAACTAAATTAACCTACAGATCAAGGATGGGGACCTTGGCATTCTCCAGATTACAACTCCCATCATGCAGTGTCCATGCTTGTTGGGAGCATGGAAGCAACAACTCACCTTTGAAATAAGCTGCAGCTCCACACACACCCTCCAGCATACTTTTTAACTTTATGAAAATATCCTTTTTTCAAAACCAAAAGTGTACCAGAAAATAATTAAATTAAAGCCACAGATTAATTACTTGCATTGTTGGCAGTCCATGTAGCCCCCAGATGGTTCTGGGGCAAAAAAATTGGCCCCCAGAGCTGCTGCAGTTGCCCAGCCCTAATTTAGTGCCTTCTAAGGATATTTCATTCTGATTGCATGTTATAAGCATCTTATGCACATCAATCTGTTCCAGCATCAACATTTTAGCCAACTGAACTAATGAAGATAAATTCTTAGCTTCATTGTGTCTTCTAACATATGTCCAGTTCAAACATATTACAGTCTACAATTAGTTAAAAAAAAAATCTGTTATGTAGTTAAAGGAATCTTCCAGCATCTTTAAGACTAATTAAACATATTATAATCTACCAAATGTAGCAACATTCCATGTATCTCATGAAGTGGACAATTAATACAAAAATTTATGCCATAATAAAATGTGTTAATCTGTAGGTGTGCAATATTCTTCATTGTTTTTTTCCTGCAAGAGAACACAGCAGTCCCTAGAAGTTAAAAGGCAATCAGTACCATGAAGGCAACTGCCTATAACAACTTCAGAGACATAGGACATTATCAGATGTGGCAAACATCATGGGATTGTGACATCAGGGTAGTGAGAATGGGACCCGCTATCACACAGTTCTGCCATTTTCTCATTATTACTCCATGCTCCAGCTGCAAAAAAGGTGTCAGTTTTAATTCATGGAAAAAGCCATCAAGAGATTATCAAGAGCACTTTTTCACACTATTGACTGTGTGCAAAAGCACAACTCATTGTAATTTTGAGATTACAACATGAATGGGCAGTCCTCAGTGAGAAAACGTCTGGGTGAGAATGAGAAAACAAAGCACAGGACACTCTTTTTATGAACTATCCCCTTTAGTTTGCATGTTTTTAGGTTTGTTTCACTGCTTGTGTGTTCATTTACTTTGTTAATTAAGGGTTTTATTCTCACAAGAACTGCCAAAATCTCACCCATGCCAAATCGTGGAAGCAAACTCCCATTCTTAAAGCACTAGTGGTCATTGTGCAATAATTCTGTGGTATTTTTTTCATGTGATTACAGCTACGTGTGATAATAAGTGTTACAATGCCACAATGTTCCCGCTGTCTTCATTCACAGAATTACAGCATTTTTAGACACTAGTCTAATAATGTCCTTCGTCATTTCACACTTGAGAAGGTGGCATTGTGGTACAGTAGCCAAACTGCCAGAACAGGGAGATTCCACTTGGATGTGAAGCCCACAGATTGACTTGGGCCAGTTGTCTATATGAGAAGATATACTGTGGATTGGTGCACATTATTAAAAAATTTGCAGCAGCGCTTATTTGTCTCCACAGTCTTTTGGCAAAATCTATTGTATGCAAAGCTATCTGCGTTTGAAGTGCACACGCAGCCATGACTGTGAATCAAGATGGTGGCCAAGAGTACAGCGCACTGTTATTCTCCACATGTGTTGTTGCCACTGCACTGTGTATTTTTTGTATTTGTAAATCAAAGGTGTGCAAGTGCAACATTCTGCTTCTAAAAAGCTCTTTGGTCGCCTCAGCACAGCAAAAAAGTACACACTTGATAACATGCCTGCAAAAGACACCCACCACCACCAGACCTTACCTTATTTGTGTTAAAGAGGCAGCCCCGGCACTAACAGAGAGGGAATGGAGCTCCATTCACTTCCTGGTTTCAGATCTCACCGATTCTTGAAAGAAGACGTGAGCATGGTAAATCAAAAATTAAAGTAAAATAAAGAGACAAAACATACACACAAGCATGGGAACACACTTTAAAAGTCTTGAGTAAACTGGGGATGTTAAATAAAAGAGTGTTCCCTACCTGACTATCCCAATCTACGAGTCTGGAGACCAGGGTTCAAATTCCCACTTGGCCATGAAAACCACACAGTCAGAAAACCCTGTGATAGGTTCACCTTAGGGTCGCCATAGGGTGAAAGCTACTTGAAGGCACACAACAACAACAACAACAACAACTTGCCTTAATTAACCGTCTTAATTTACCCATGAAGCAACTGTAGTGTGGTTAACTGGACAATTTTATACAAGCAAACAATTGACAAAATTCCAAAGAAAGTTTTGACATGTGCAAGACCTTAACAGATCTAGGATTGCACAGATGGTTCAGGCAAGGGTGCTGCTGTCAGGGTGGGTCATACACCTGCATGTTTTTATATCATATAGAGAGTAACTTTTTCAATTACAGTTCAAAGATTCTGATCTAACAATTGTGAAACTGCAACATTTGCATACAGTTTTTTTTTTAAAAAAATGCTCTTTCCATGAGTGACTGGAGGAGCAGGAAGTAACAGTGAAGTCTGTAGGCTCTTAGCTCCAGTCACCTTATGAAATCAGAGGTAACAAGTTGGTGACCCAGGAGCAAAAGAGACAAGCAAATCATAAAAATAGATGGTGACAGGTTTCAACTGAACACAGGTTCATTGCTTAAACATGAAAAATAATTTTAAAAAATGACTTTGAGAATATGTCATGTGCCTTTTTATTCATGGCTAAGTAATTACAAATGGCATCACACACATCCAACCCAATCTGGAATAACATGAGGTATGCAAGGCATCCAGGAGCACATGAGCCCTGTTGTTTATCAATTTGGAAAACAACAGCTAGGCCCCAAAGGATCTGGAGCAGAGGAACAACTCAAAGAAGCAGAGAAGGAAAGAATGGAAGCTGCAGTCAATCCACAGACTGGAGCCATGCACCAGTAAGGGAGCTGCAACATAGATCTTTATCCTCTAGATTCTAAAATGAGGTGTTGAAACCTACAGTCTGCCCAGATATGGAATTACAGTGCAGTCCTTTTGTCCGCACTACAGTACATGCAGGGCTGTTCTTTGAGTACTCCAAATGAAAGTACCATTCCTACTCTGTCTCTTTTTCTCCTTCTTCTTCTTTGCAACTGCTGTTAGTATCTGGGGTGATAAAGCTATAAGGGAGAGCATTTTTAAGTCCATAGTAAATCAGAAGTGAATAGGAAAGCCTGTGTAAGCACATGCACATATCTTGGAGATTATCAGACAGGCTAAATATCCAACGGCAGGGATGACAGGACACCACTAAAGGGCTTGAATATCAGATTACGATGTCCCTGTGGCATTATGACCTCATGCCTCTTCCATCTCCTCCCCCGTGCTCCTTTTTATTCACTGCTAAGCCATAAATTGACCCTTTGTTCTGTTTTTGTAATGGAATGACAGGTGTGCGAGAAGGTGCCCCGTTATGCTGCGGTGATCCCTGCAAGGTCCCTACTGAACACTTCCGGTTGAGATTGGGACATCGAGGTAAGTGACACACTTTTTTTTCCTTTCCCGGGTTACGGGGGGGGGGGTGTAATGTGTTTTGGGACTTGGTTTTTCTTTTTGACATTTAGTTTCCTTTTAATTATAGAATTTCCTGCACGATCATTCTCTCATGAGGACAGCCAGGATTTGCTTTCCAGAAAGTGAATCGGGCTCCATAAGAACTCCATTCACTCCTGGACTGCCAGAGGGGAGGGGAGCACTTTTTACAGTGGGATCAAGGTATGTCTGAAAAAATATTCTTTTAAAACATTATAGCGATGGGAGTGGGGTGGCAGAGGAGATAGCAAGATGGGGATGCTAATTTTGTCCCTGTCAGATAATCTCCCTTGTTATCAGACCTTGGAAAGTTTCTCTTTAAAAGTACAGTTGGGCCCATGGGATCCACTGAGTTTTGGTTCCAGGACCCACCCCCACGGATACCAAAATCTGTGGATGCTCACGCCCCATTATTTACAATGGTATAGTGAAATGGTGTCCCTTATATAAAATGGCAAAATCAAGGTTTGATTTCTGGAATTTTTTTGGGGGGGGGGAATATTTTAAAGCTGTGGATGGTGGAATCCATGGATGCAGAATCTATGCATATGTAATCTGTGCATCTGTAACTCATTATGTCAGTCAGTACAAAGCATCCCTCCCATAATTCATTGTTTTAAATTTTTAGCGATCTTTTGTATTGCTTTTTGTGTTACCAGTTACTTTATCATTACTTTCTAAGGACTTTTTCGGACAAACAAAAAATAACGCTAGCAGCCTCGCCAGGTTGCGAGGCTGCAGTGCTAGAGGGCGTCCGTTTCCCATGACGCCCCTTCCCAGCGGTACTGTTGCGGTACCGCTGGGACATTTGACCGTCATATTTTGCATTTGACCATCATATTTTACTCACGATCAATGGTCAAATGCAAAATATGATGGTCAAATGTCCCAGCGGTACCGCAACAGTACCGCTGGGAAGGGGCATCATGCGAAACGGACGCCCTCTAGCGCTGCAGCCT
Organism: Gambelia wislizenii; assembly: GCA_030847615.1. Taxonomy (NCBI): domain Eukaryota; kingdom Metazoa; phylum Chordata; class Lepidosauria; order Squamata; family Crotaphytidae; genus Gambelia; species Gambelia wislizenii. Next base: position 206,172,929 of record JAUMIR010000001.1, read on the forward strand.
CGCAACCTGGCAAGGCTGCTAGCGTTATTTTTTGTTTGTCCGAAAAAGTCCTAAGTTTCTTTTTTAAATACATATCTGTAAAGTTTAAAAAATGCCCTAAAATGTGGGGGGGGGGTTTTGACCAAAAATGACCCTCAAACGAATGTTTAGCCCCTTCAAAAACAACAGGGAAAAGTAACAATATTATCCATTGTTATGTTATTTACAAAAGAAACATTGTTATACTCTTGTGTCCCAATGTGGTCTCGTTGCCCATAAAAGTAAAAACAACATTGTTAGTTGTAAGGAGTTACTTCCATACTTTGGTTGCTATTACAGCTCCAACCAGAGTATGAGCTCAGCTTCCGTGTTTTTCACTGTGTTTCTCAGAATGAGACAGGTCCAAGAAGTCACCACCAGGCTAGGAAGAGGGGACGGGTGTAACCAAACTCACTTCAATCACGCTCTCCTTTCTTTCCTCATTCTAATTAAAAGCATAATGAGAAGCTCTGAATGCACATGTACCGTATGTGCATGTGTACACATTTCTTGTAATTAGCACTTCAGTTCTGCCTTTTAATTATTCTTGCAACCTCATATTTAATAGGATAATTTTTGTGCAAATGCTCAAGTCTGACTGTCACTAAGATGTCAGTGCACCAACTGCTTCTACTGGTGCCCAGTAAGCTGCATCTAAGGTGAACCTGACAGGGCTGTGAAATATATCTCCATAATTAAGATTTAAAAGTGATAAAAAGGTTGGCATGTAAAGTACATTCAATCAGTTTAGAATTATGACTTGGCTCTTCTAGCCAAAACCACCAGGGAAAGGCTTTACAATATATCTCGAAAGCAGCCCAACAACATGATGTGACCCAAACTGGCCAGCTGCATTATGCTAAGTTTGAAGCTGAATTTACTGACTGAGAACTGGGAAAGTTTCATTCCAGGCTTTCCTCGTTAAGCCAGATAACACACCATACATTGAAAATATCGGGTTGGATCCATACCTAGGACATTATCAGACACACCAAATATAGTTTCATAATGATGGCCCATAAACGCAAAAGGACATGCACATCAGACAATGTTGCCCTTTTGCATTTATGTACTGGCCAAAACTCATACTTTTTAATTGACAGCTTAAGCCATCAATAGATCAGCCGTGGCGTTTTCATGCTGGCATTGCCAGCCTTTGAAACTTCATGCCAAAGTACTCATGTGAATGCAGTGTGAACGGCCGGTCTGGCACAAACACTTCTGGGTGAGATCACGACATCCAGGTAAGTGACACACTTTTTATGACCCTCCCCAGATTACTTGTAAGTTTTTAAGTGTGTGTATGTGCTTTTTTTACCTTTTTGTGTGTTGTTTTTGTTTTGTATTTTGAATTTCCCACATGAGCATCTTCTCCCGAGAATCCACAGGATTTTGAACAAGGAAGTGAACTGAGCTCCGGCAGAAGAGTGGGCTTTTGGGGGGTGGTCTGATACAGTCCCTAGTCATGTCTGAAGCAGACCACTAAAATTCATGGGATTTCATTTAGTCATTACTGACAAGTCCTACTGATTTCATTATGTGTACTCTAAGCATGACTAAGTCTATATTCAAACTACTGTCTTCTTTGTGGACCCAGACCGTACCGCCCCTTCCGCCCTCAAATGACAAGACAAGTACACTCTGTGGTAGTTTCTAACAAATCTATATTTGCTACATCTTTGGAAAACATGGGTTAAGTACAGGTTAGTAAATACATTGTAGAATAGTAATACATTGTTGTTGGCAATAAAATTGGCCACAATTTGTAAGCTAAATGGTTGGCGGCCATGTATGGGTCATGATCTCTCATTGCTCTGCCCATGCGGATCAATGGCTACGTGTCGGTCAATCCCGACACCCTTGGAGAAGAAAGGTGACGGCCAGGCCGACCTGCCTGACTCTCTGTCCTCCCCTGCAAACAAGTGAATGTTATAAGCAAGGGGAGTAGTCTCCTTTGAACTTGAACCTGGACTTGGACTTGGACTTACCTGAGACCCCTTACTTACTCCCTTATAACGACCCATGACGTCCACCATCCAGGCGTTCCCCATGGGAACCGCCTTCCACCAACCATTACCCACATCAACAGGCAGCCCTACTGGTCCGCAGTGGCACCTGGCCATGCCTGCAGCTCTCGCTCTGGCCGAATGTATGCCACATAGGCCCCAGACTGCCAGCGTCCCAATCTCATGATGGACTCCACTGACAAGCCCCCTGTCGCTGCCATGGTTGCAGCTCCTATTCGGAACGAGTGACTGCCAAACTCTTCTGCCGGCAGTCCCATCTGATGCAGGGCCTTCTTCAGCACGCCCACAAATTGAAACCGGGTCAGAGGCAGCCCGTCTAGGTGCCTAAACAGGGGGCCACTAACCAGGCTCTCACCTGCAGGAAACCCCGCATGGAGGCCACCGGGCACGGGAAGATCCCACCACCTGTTGCAGCTGCAAGGTGGCCCCGTGGCCGCGCTGGTCGGCCTTTGACCGCCGTATGTGCAGAATCATGCTCCCATCTGAAAGGGCCATGTCGCGCATCTGCAAGGCCCTTCCAGACGCGTCCTTCTTGGAAGAGCAGACAGCCTCCCCTACTCTCAGAGCCCCAAAAAAGGCAGTAGTGTAAGCTGTGCTGAAAAGTACTGCCTCATACTAAGAATGGCATATGGATGGCAGCAGCGCCACCAGTTTTCCCAGCAGCTCGTATGACAATGGTCGCCTCCCATCTGCAACCTTCGGGGTTGCCCTCCTCCAACTCTCCATGGCCTTCCTCACCATGAAGGAATCGCAGGGGTCGCCGTGGCCGGCTGCTTTGCTGAAGAAGGAGGTGCCTGCTGCCTGTCCTGCAATGGTTCTGGATGCCAAACCCCTCTCCTTTAATGAAGCCAGGTAATGAAGTACCTCTCGCTCTGATGCTGGCCAGGTCACCCCAAGAATCCACAGGATTTTGAACAAGGAAGTGAACTAAGCTCCGGCAAAAGAGTGGGCTTTTGGGGGGTGGTCTGATACAGTCCCTAGTCATGTCTGAAGCAGACCACTAAAATTCATGGGATTTCATTTACTCATTACTGACAAGTCCTACTGATTTCATTATGTGTACGCTAAGCATGACTAAGTCTATATTCAAACTACTGTCTTTTTTGTGTTGATAATATTATCACCAGTAGTGGATCCGCTACTACTGGATACTGGATATACCTGTAAATTCAAGTTCAAATGTTTATGTGGTCCCCCAAGGTGTCCTCTAGCCTACCTGGCTCTTTGTAAAAACAAGTTGAAGAGCTGAAGCAGAATTCAAGGAATTTTACTCCCAGAAGCCCAATGGGTAATTCTTCCCACACACATCTTTCTTCTCGCAGTACAGTATCTAATGAAAGTTGAAATGCACATATTATTGAATAGTTCATAAAGTGGATTTTTTTATCTATCTTTTTTCCCTTTTGACAGATAGCACAGCTCTACTTTCTCTCATTTATGAACATTTTTCTCAAATGAACTATGAATAATTAAAAACTAACTCCGCTTGCCCTTTTATTTTCCTTAATTGAAGAAATTAAAGATGTATGTGCTAGGGATGTATGCACTAAGACTTCAAGGACAGCATATGAAAATATATACATTATTTTATTCAAATAGCATGCTTTAACAGTAAGGTGCATTTTTGCAAAATGCATTTCCCTATCCAGTGTGTGGTAAATTAAAGCAATTTTATCAGACTTTGTATTCCAGAATAGAAGTGTTAAAGACAGGGCACACCAACTGTGACATTAACACATTCCTACCAACCATAATTGTCTGGATGACCTTCATATTTGCACAGATGGGACTCCAATGTATATACAGAGTTTTTCTATCTACAACAGCTTCCTTGTTCATCAAAGAGCAAGGCTACTTGCATCAAAGCTCCATGAATGCTTCTGGGTGAGCATGGCAACTACAATGTCATTGAACTTAGGCAACTACAATTTCAGTATCACAGTAAGAATATATTCTTATACATGTTTAGGCCACAAGTTCCATGATGCCCTTGACAAACAGTTCAGCCTTGCCTTGCCACCCCCTTTATTTCAAAACCCAAATATTGATGTTGAGAATTAAGAGATAAAAATCCCCACAATTGCTCAAATTTAAATTCTGCATCAAAGTCAGCTATACTGTAAAGTAACATTTCACATATTATGAAAGTTCTGTGTGGTATGCGCACCTGAATGAATGTGAAGTTCCCATGGTATAAGGCAGGGTGGGCAAAGTGTGTCCTTCAAGATGTTACTGGACTGCAACTCCCAGCATTCCACACCAATGGCTATGCTGGTTGAATCCAATTGCAAATTGTATTCCATCAACATCTGGAGGGTTGAAAGTTGCCCATCCACACTATAAAGCAACATCCAATGTCATGTGTGTGTGTGCCTTCAAGTCATCTGTTGACTTAAGCAACCCCATGAATTCATAGGGCTTTCTTAGGCAAGGAATACTCAGAGGTGGTTTTGCCAGTTTCTTCCTCTGAAATAGCCTACATCACCTGGTATTCATTGGCCATTTCCCATCCAAGTATTACTCAGGGCTGACCCTACTTAGCTTCCAAGATCAGACAGGATCTGGTGCCTTTAGGTTATGAGTGGACTTATCCCTCACTCAACAGGACTTCTCTCTCTCCTCCCTGCTGTGCTCCTACATCTGTTATAACAAATCCTCAATTCTCTGGAGCACATCTACATGTGTGCATAGGGCTGCAGGGAGAGGATATGTTTTGCTGCCAGACACAGTACTAGCAGACGAACACAGTGGGGTACCACCCATCAACTGTAACATCATAATCCTACATATAAGATTTCACTTTGTGTTGGAAACATGTGAATAGCTGTTGCCTTCCAAAGTACCCACACCACCAACTGTAAGATACCATTACCAGCATGTTACAATCAACATATAGATTTTGTGTTGACTTCCATTCAAAAGTGAATATTGTACAGGAATTGTGTGTGATGTGAAGCAGCCCCAAATGAAAATGTTGAACAACATAGTTTACCTGACCCAATAATGCTCTCATTGATCACAGTCATTCTGCATACATTGAGATGATGCATTGCTTGTAGCCACTTTATTTACTTTAACAGCATTTCCAATATTGGTTGCAAAACACCTAGGGAGATATGAATTTGCTTTCTCTTGGTACTCATCACCACTGTATATAACTTCATAATATAAGCTAAAACATTTCTACAACAAAACTACTTAGGACTTTCTTATTTTAAAAAATGTACTGAAGTTGCTAAGTGATAGCAATGTACTTGTCTGCTATGTGTCATTTCACAAAGTCAAGTGCTTAAAAGCAAGAAAACCAATGTCTGAAAACATCATAAATCTTACAGTGCTTACATAATGTACAAAGGCACATTATTTTTGCCAAGCATAATGGATTGTGCATGCCTCATACCACAAATCTTACTATCTTTCTTAAATGTCCACATTCAGAATCTTGCCCTCTATTTGTTTGCACTTTAAGAATTATAGAATAAATCATGACAACACTGTCGAAATTATGGTCTTTTATTCTGTCTGTAATAAACATTATCTCATTCTTCATCTCAGCTGCACACAGAAAAGAAAGTTGGAATTACATTATTTTTCCCCAGAATATTTGTATGAGATTAGCACCAAGCCTGTGACCCTAATCTATATAATTGTTCCTTCCTCTCATCTTCAAAGAGATCCAAAAGCTACTTTTTAAAGAAAAATGGATAGAATTATGGCATGTACAAGCTATCCATAGCTAGAAGTAGTGGTGGAATGATCAACTGGGACCCAGAATATTATCTTGCCACTGTTGGATTTATAGAATGATTTGTAAAAGTAGCCCTAGATCAGTGCCTCGCAACCTTTTCTTTACCAGGGAACCTTTTTAAATACTGTATATTTTGTTGCTGTGGACCCCCAAGACTTAACTCAAGATTTAAAACAACAACAACAACCAACAACAACAACAACACAATTACACCATCCGTTAAACCTTCCCTCAGTGGCAGGAGAAGGGGCAGGAAGACTTTTCTCCTGCTTCTTCCTGCAAATTTGTGGCTGGAATGAATTGAACAGCAATGTGCAGACCAAGCCAGCCAGCCTTTGCCTTGGCTCCTGTCATGTGGGCTGAGCAGCCTTCAAGCCTTTATGGACCCCCCTATGAGGACATTGTGGACCCCTGGGGGTCCCTGAGCCACAGGTTAAGAACCACTACCCTAGATTTTGGTATTTATTCCCCTTTATTGTCTAGTTTGTAAAGATGGTTTTTCCCTCAAAAGGCATGTACAATGTTAAGTAGTCTGGGGATCACTGCTATCTCCTGTTTCTTTGATGTATAATCCTGCTTTTACTATTTGTATATAATAGGAAACAACATGGAGTGTTTTAAAAAATTCCCTAGATTGTTTCCTTAACAGCTGTCAACCCTTCTGAGCTTCTACTGTTGTTAATAATACTACTATATGCCTGTACCCCAGTTTTTCAGATAAATTTTTCCAATTTTCCATATCTCAATTTTCTGAGACGTTTCAGAGGTACGGGACCTACGCAGCTGGGTTTGATGTCCTTTAAAACAAAGATGGGCAGCTGTGGAAGGCTAGTGGGGCCACAGTAACCCTCCAAGAAACCTTGGAGGGCCACACCACCAGCAGCACAAAGAAAAAAAAATAAAATAAATGGCTCCCAGATGCCCCCTATGGGTATGGGGCATTCTTACCACATTTTTGGACTGCCCTAAGTCATTTTAGGCCCGGGAAATGCCTTTTTCAAAAACAGAACCCGAATGGAAGTCATTTCTTGATCACTTCCTGTTTCAAAAAAGATACATGTGGCCAAAAATGGGGAGAAAATATCCCCCACTCCCCCTAAAGGGCATTTGGGGGCATTTTGAGGGGGGGAAATGTGCCCCTCAGGGCTCCAAAACCAGCCCTGGGGCAGCATGCAGCCTATGGGCCATACTTTGCCCATCCCTGTTTTAGAATGAGCTTTGAGGAGGCTTACTAGCATTGTATGTATTTATCAATATAGTTGAGGCTAGATTGAGATACAATTTTAACATTCTAACTGATATTCTAAAATTTGGTATTCCCATACCAGACTGAGATACCTCAAAATGCTCTCTATCATGGGGGCATTCTTCTCTGTATGTGGTGTGTGTGTGTGTGTGTGTGTGTGTGTATAATAGGTGTGCTGTTTTTTAATGTTTTAAATCTTTTATTAAAGCTGCAGTATGTTTTAACAATATTTGAAGGGTTTTTAACTGTTATACAGGTCAACCACCATATTCATAGATTCAGTATCCATGGTTTCAGTTACCCACATCTGAAAATATATGTTCTCTCTAGGCATTTCTAGGTCCTCCAGTGTGACTCTATGGTCAACTTCCAGCATTCTTCTCATTGAAAATAATGTTCCTTATTAGCCATGGTTTGAGGTATCCACAGGGAGTCTTGGAACATATCCCCCACAGATATAGGGGTCGAGCTGTAATTATGTTTTAATAATTGTAATATTTAATTATTTTTAACTTACTTAACTAATGTTTTAGCTGTATCCTTTATAAATTATAGTAAGCCACCTTGAATCCCATTTTGGGAGAAGGTGGGATATGTATTCAATAAATAAATAAATAAATAAATAAATAAATAAATAAAATGTCATTTTTTAGATTGTCTTTTTCCAAACTCTCAAAGGATTCCAAGATGTCAGCTAGCCCAAGAACCAATCCCAGAACAATATAAGAAATTCTGATGCATCACAATACTTCCATCTTTAACCAACTTCATTCTGAAAAGAAATGTCATTTTATTTTATCTGAGAAAAGTCATAATGTTTTCTTCTTTTTTTACAGCATTGCCTCTACTTATTTTATTGATTCTTTCATTTATTAAAATATTTGTATCCTGCCCTATATTATACCATCTCAGAATAGCATACAATAAAATCAGCTTAAATAATATTTTAAACTATTTCTTACACAGAAAGTATAAATTTTACATCCCACCCTTTTTCTATGCAATCAAGGCAGCAACCATGGGGTTTCAAACGTTGTCTCCCAATTGTACACTAACCAATATTGCTTATCAATTTATACATCATGTCTTTTTTTCCATGTCGTTATAAACCCCTTAAAATGCTGCAAGATGTATACACTACTTAAAATACTGCAACCTACTTTCAACTTGCCTTCACTCTTCTCTTTGCTTCACTATCATCACCAGTGCTGTGAAGTGTGGTTGTCTTGTACTTTTATGCTATACTTTTTTGGGGGGGGGAAAGTTGAGTGCCTTTGTTTATTTTTGTCCAGACTTTACCAATATTCTGTTCTGAGAGGTAATACTGAAACCATATTTTCATCCACTTTGCCTGACAGTTGTATTTCAGAGACTTTTACCCGTAGCATATAGAAGGGGGAACTGCACCTGTTGAAGTTCTAGCTGTTATGCTGCTAAAGAACAGGCAGACACTGCTTCACTCCTTATCTGATATAAAGCTACACCTATTTTGATTTCTTCTTTTAATTCTACTGATAAAACTCCTGGGCCTTTTGCCTCTATGTTTCCCTTCATGGAGTACAAAACTGGAGGGTGGAAAGAGTCAAACAGCAGCACTGAGGCCCAGCAGTTTTGAGGTTATAAGAAGCAAAAGGAAGCCACTCTTACTAGATTATCAGACGTGGCAAATATGGTGTGATAACAACATCAGGATACTGTGAAAGGGCTCCCTTACTGCACGATGTCATCCTCTCGCATTCTGCTGCTTTGAAAAAAGCATTCTTTTTTATTAGCAGGCCAAAGCCACCAATTGATCTCCCGTGACATTTTTTTTCACAGTATTGCTTGTGTGTAACTGTGTCCCATTCTGCTGGCATGATTTCAGCGTCAATGGGCAGTCCCTGCCAGAATACTGCCAGGTGAGAACATGAAAACTAGGTAAGAGACACTCTTTTTATGAACCTCCCCATTTTGCTGGCAAGTTTTTACGTGTGTTTCAGTGCTTGTGTGTTTGTTTTGTTTGTTGATTTAAGTGTTTTTGAACTTTTACGCATGCTCGCATCTGCCAAAGTCTTGCCCATGCAAAAACACAGAAGTAAACAGTACAAGTCCTGTCCACTATCCATTGTTTGTTTTTATTCTTTATTTTTATTTATTTATTTATTTATTTTCAAAGTATGTTTTAATTCCTAAATTATTTAATTGTATTTTAAGGGGAGGATTGAGGGTTTGGATGTACATTTTAATTGTTGTAAGCCACCCTGATTGTGTTTCATAGCGGGGCGGGATATAAATAAATATTATTATTATTATTATTATTATTAGTGGTGGTGGTGTTGCTGAAATTCTGTGGTGGCTCTTTCTCGTGATTACAGCAGCATGTGATAAGAACTGTTATTATGCCAGGATACTTACGCTTTAAAATATAGTGAGACAAAAACATTTTTAGAAGCAAAGTGGTTGCACTACTGCTGCTAAGAGATAAGGCCTACACAGAGAACAGGCCCAGTCTACATCAGACACAAAATGTTCAGCTCTAGTGGTTGCACTTATTTTCAGATTTCCAAAACATTTAATTTTCAGTGGGGAGCAGTTCACTAAGTCTAGCTATTTCCAGGGCTAAAGACACAATGGTAAGAGTACTGAGCAGTTTTGTGTGCATGTGTGCCTTCAAGTCACCTGTTGACTTGTGGTAACCTCATGAATTTCATAGGGTTTTCTTAGGTAAGGAATACTCAGAGACCATCTTGCCATTTCCTTCCTCTGAAATGTACCCTATAGCACCTGGTAGTTGTTGGTGGCCTCCCTCCCAAGTACTAACCACAGCTGAGCCTGATTAGCTTCCCAGGTCAGACAAGAGCTGGAGCCATTAGGGCCTACTGACCAGTTATTCCTTTTTTAATTAGAAGAGAATGGGCAAAGTACTTTTTTAAATGAAAGGAAAATAGGCAATCTAGGGAGGCAGGCTGAATATAAATCAACATTGACCTTGCAGTATTCACTTTCCTCAACTTCACTCCTGTCTTAATTGTCATTTATCAAGGCAGAAATCTGCCTACAAATGGTAGATTTCCTCAATTCCCTTTAAGAAATCCTTTCCCAAACATTATAATGAGTACATGTAAAATGAACCAACCTCAAATGCAGTCAATCCTGTCTGCACACTGCAGAATGAACAAAATGATGCTGTGATAATGCAATGAAAAAGTATTTTTGTTCAGCCAAGGAAATCTGAATCTTTGAAGAAGTTTCAAGAGCAAAATATTTCATGTAGAGCGCTGTCCCAATGAAAAAATATCATAGCTGTAATTAATGATGAGCTACTTAACAGAGTAATGTAAAATGAGAGATTTAAAAGAAATCCCTATCGCTGACTCTCTGACCCACCCTGCTATTTGTGTTCATGTGTTTTGGAATGCAGGCCTATGTGTGAAGTAGCTGTGAAAACCAGACCATTCATTTCTTATTAGAGTAAAATTAATCCTTGATGACTGAACAGAAAAAAAATAAACCAGGTGCTAAGCCTATTTTGTTAATCTCTTCAATGAAGAGGAGAAATGAGAAAACATTACTGCAGATGTATCTTTCATTACCTCTTTCATGAGGTAATGTTTTATGAAGCTACTTCTCATTCATTCTTTGTGTGTGTGTGTATGTGTGTGTTAGCATATTCTTTCAAAGTAAGGCAAACATAGTAAAAATTTGAGAATGTGCTCTAAAGTGCAGATACTTGAGGAGTTGTTCAGTATTTAGGAATTCAACTAGGAACGAACACAAGCCACACCTCCAAAACTTATGCACATAGGACTTTTTCAGACAGGGACAAATATAGCGTCCCCATCTCGCCAGCTATTTCCCACCCCACTCCTGTCCCTGTAGTGGTTTTTTAAAAAAATTCAGACTTACCCTTTTCATGCTTTTAAAAGTGCTCCCCTCCCCTCTGGCAGTCCAGGGAGTGAATGGAGCTCTCACGGAGCCCCATTCACTTATGAAAAAGAAATCCCGGCCTTTCTCATGAGAGAACAATTGCACAGGAAATTTTAAAATAAAAAGCGAACTAGACATCAAAAAGAAAAACCAACCCCCAAAACACACTTTAAAAACCCCAAGTAACCTGGGGAGGTGGGGGGAAGGGTGTCACTTACCTCCTTGTCCCAATCACACCCAGAAATGTTCAGCAGTGACCTCCCAGTGACACTGTCATCACGCCAGCATAACGGGGCAGCTTCTCGCTTACCTGTCATTCCGTTACAGAAACAGAACGACAGGTCAATTCACAGCTTAGCCCGTGAATAGAAAGGAGCACAGGGGGAACAGAAAAGGCATGGGAGCATAACGCCACAGGGATAACGTCATCTGGAAGGGAAGCCCTTTTGCAATCTCCTGTTGTCCCTGTGGTGGAATATTAAGGTCATCTGATAATCTCCATAGTTATCCATTGATTTTCACATTTTCAAACATTCCAGGTGCTGTTCTTGAACTCAACAAATGTAGCAAAATGGGGGGGGGGTTAAATGTATATTTTGATTTAGAAATGTGTGGTTCACATACAGTTGGGCTTTTAATGCCATGCAGTGCTGTTTTTATGGTTTTGTAGGGTCTCTATATAGTCTTTTAATGCATTTTAATATTTTAATGTTTAATGTTTTACTTATAAATTGTTTCTTAAACTGTATATTTATCCTTTTATTTCAGCTTTTGTATTGGTGGGATATAAATAACGATGATGATGATGATGATGATGATGATGATATTTAAACACATTTTGAAATGCAATTTTTGTGCAGGTTTTTTTAAATGAGAAATTAAAGTAAAATGGTAGAAAGGACTTTTGAGAGCAAATACATTTAGAAAAATGATACAAGAGGAAAAGTTTTAGATCTGTATTTGAAATCATTTTGAAATACAAGTTTCTGTGGATTTTTAAAATTGCAAACTAATGTAAGATGCTGGAATATACTTAAAGGTGAACACCCGGGAAAGTTAAGTTAATTGGAAATAAACGGATTCACCCAAGCCTTATCTAAAGTGTTTCATATTTAAAATAAATGTTGTATGAGAGTGACCAGGTGTATTACTGAAACAGCATGCTGATATATTTTGTTGCCATCTCATACACTATGTGTCTGGGTAGTTATAGTTTACTAGTTAGTACCAAAGGAAGAATAACAGGTGCTGTAACCTATACTTCAGAGGAAGGAACTGACAAAACCAGCTCTGAGTATTACTTGCCTAAGGGGCTTACTGCACTCTGAATAAAAGCAGCAAGGCAGCAGGAATATTTCGTCCTCCCTGCTGGCTTACCGCATGATGCTGCCATTCTTCCAGCTTTCTTTCATTTCAGTTCCATGGGGGACCGAGCTAAAACTGTGTCTTTTTGCAAACGGGTTTTTCTGGTTAGCAAAAGGACATGGTTTTACCCCGGTCCCTCATAAGACCAGAATGAAAAAACGACAATGCCATATGGTAAGGCAGCATGGAAGACAGAACGTTCCTGCTGCCCTGCCACTTTTCTTCAGAGGTCAGTAAGCCCATAAGAAAACCCTATGAAATTCATGGGCTCACCATAAGTCATCAGGCAATTTGAAGGCACATACACACATCACAGAAAGCTGCCTTACTGAGTGAGCCTACTGATCCATCTAGCCCAGTATGTTAGCACTGACTGGCAGGATCTTCTTGGATTTCAGGTATGCTTTTTTCTCAGCCCATTCAAGAGCTCTACCAAATTGGGAAAATCTGTCAGGGGCTGGTGGTGTTTAGTGATGCATGTCTTGCTTCTTTAGAGAACATCCAAATAAGATTTGTTGTTCCCAGACACACAATGTTTGGGACCATTTCTTGTGCTTTCTCATATTATTTCAAAGTATTCCATTCTTCCCCTAAAAGTGAGCTGCTTCTTTTTTTAACCAGTACATTTGCCATCACATGAATTGTGACAAAGGTGTGTCTAATCTCTCTTCCCTGCTTCACTTCTCCCCCAACCCAAAAAATGGCCCCTTTTAATTTAATTTAATTTGTTTAAACTCCCGCTAAATACTTAGCAATAAAGCAATAGGCTCCTATGCTTGTAAAGGTATCCCTCTCTTCTTCTTCTCCCTCTTTCTCTCTCTCTCTCCCCCCACATACACAAAGAGAGAGAGAGATTCTAGTCAATTTCAACTTGGGATAAAACTACAAGATTGGAAAAGGGGTGTTCCCCAAATTACTGAGACCTGTGGAAATTCCACACGTGTCAACCAGAAATAAATATTTCTGTGGGGAATGTTAGCTACATTAGCAACATTAGCTAAAACACATTGGAAACTGCTTAATGCAATGTAGATGTATAAATTGCTATTGCTTAAAACAATTTGTAAGCTGCTCTGATAGCCTTGTGGCTGAAAAGAGGGGTATAAATAAATAAATAAATAAATAATGTTAATTATCTCAAATGTAGCAGTGAGAGGCTGGGTAATGGCAGGATCTTTTGACTGATGTATACAGCTCTTTGGCAGTGGAAGGCACTGCCTTAGTGTGTGGTGGACTCTCCTTCTTTGGTGGTTTTTAAGTAGAGGCTGGATGGCCATCTGTTAGGAATGCTTTGTTTGTTTATTCCTGCATGGCTGGGGATTGGACTGGATGGCCCTTGTGGTCTCTTCCAACTCTATGATTCTATGATACCGGTAATAACTAAGGAGACTCCAAGCCAGGGGATAAAATAAAAGTGGTTTTTATTGAAAAATAATCAGGTGAACTCATGCATACATACACTCAGGTACTCACACAAGGTTATTGAAGAAAGTAGGAAGTATTGGATAGAGGAACAGAGTTCGGGATGATGGGTTATACTATACCTGTCCAATGAGCAGAGATTCATGTAAAAGGTGCAACCCTGCTGACAGAGACTGACAGAGTGACAGGAGGAAGAGAAGCTGTGCACACTTTGGCTGCGTTTTGAGGTGATATTTATATTCAATATTCCACCTGAAGGAATACAATGTCTTCTGGAGTTTCCCAGGGTTAAACAATGGATTCTCTGGATGTGTTAACTATCACTAATGGCTGAAACATTAAAACTGATGAGTCTCAGGCAAACCTCGATTGTTTTAAGGAAAGGTGTAAGGAAACACCAGTTTTACAAGCAGAAAGTGTGCCCAGCTACCTTGATGGGATTATTGAATGACTCATTTCCATAAACATCTGAGAGAATTATCCCATTTCCTCCCTAAATCCAAGTGGGGGTGTTCATTTAATCCTTACCAGGCATGTCTTTTAGCAATTTTAGCAGGCTACTTCCTTAGGTTTTCTGACCAAACCTTGAAAAGAAGAAGAAGAGGAAGAAGATTTATTTGTATCCCATCTCTCCCATCAGGATTGGGGTGGCAAACAGCATACAACATTGGACAACATTCCAAAAGAAATATTAAAACAGTACCATTAAAACAATATCTATCATTATAAATTATACATTATATATTACATTATAAACTTCACACTTCAAGGTTAAAATTTAAAATACAAAAGATTATAGGTGTCATGACCAGCCAGGCTGAAAACTCAGAAGATGAGGGGGCTGAGCCAGCTACAGCAGAGCTGGCTGAGCCAGAACCTAGCTCTGCTATGACAACTGCAACAGAGCCCATGACTCAACAGCCTAGCCTTCCCCCAGCACAGGTTCCAGGCCTGGGAGACATAGAGGAGCACGACGAGGAAGTACCTACCTTCAGCCAGAGAAGATCAGAAAGGGCATGCCTCCGGCGATCCCGAAGATTATATGAGAAATGCTCAGCAATCACCAAACAGCTGTGATTAGGAGCTGGGTCAATATAAACAACTGTGAGATGCCAAGCTTCTTTGTCAGAGTCTATCTGCATTCTCTGGCAAAAGCATCTGACTCTGACTCCCTTGTTGCCTGAAACCTTGCCTCCTAGACCTTGGATTGATCTGGAACTCTTAACCTTGGACTGGACTCGCTGATCTGCTTTCTGGAATTCTTGATCCTGGACTGGACTCGCTGACTTGCTCTCTGGACTCCTGGACCTTTGGCTTGCTCCCTGGTTTTTTGCTATTGGACACTGTACTGGTACTATGTTTCAGAATAGCTTTTGTGTTGGCTGCTTTCCTGGACAATAGGATTAAAATTATGAGATGTAAAATGTAAATATAAAATGGCAGCCAAGCATTTATCCTAATCTGGGAAGGCCTGCCGGAAGAGATCTGTCTTAATAGCCTTCTTAAAAACATCTAGATCTTCAAGATGTCAGATCCTCTCCAGCAGGCCACTCCACAGTCTGGGAGCAGTGGTGGAGAAGGTCATCTAGGTGACTGTGGCTAACCTAGTTTTAATTAGCTGGAGTAAATTTTTTCCCAGAAAACCAAAGTGTACAGGGTGGGTTGTATGGGAGAAGGTGATCCCGTAGGCAGCCTGGCCCTAAGCCATGAAGGGCTTTAAAAGTAATGACTGTACTTGATTCCTTGTACTTGGGAGTCAATGGTCTACTACCAGCCATGTGGAGTGCCAATAATAATAAGCCAATTTATGAAATATAGCCAATTAATGCATTATTATCAGGGTAGGTAACAGGGGAATGGCTTTGTTGACTGTTTTCTTTCACTTAAGTTCTTGGTTTGACTAGTGTAAGTAAAGATTTGTCTTTCCAAACACAGGAATTAATTACTAGAATTATAGTGCTAAAATGGTAAGGTATAATGTTGCTATCCCTATTTTTGTTTCCTTTTGTGCAAGATCACACTCACACATACATGCACAGACATAAATGCACTCATTCTCTGTGTGAGCTGAGGCTTTGAAGATGACTTTCTAAGGAGGAAGCCCAGTTGCTCCAAGGAAACAAACACAGCAATAGCACCATTACAGTTTATCACTCTAGCACTGTGAAGACAAAATGAAGGAGTCACTGGAGGAGAAACAGAAGAAGACTGTGTGAGGATAGTGCAATCTGGAAACCGATCTGGAGGATTTGTGAAGGTTGGATGTGCAAACATCACATCTACCATCATATCTCACATCACAAACAAGATGCCCACAAATTAAATAAAACGACTCTCCTGTCTAGAGAAGGGTATTTTTAAAAAAGTCAGGAGAGTGTTTGGTTGGAAACCATCAAAAAGAAATATTAAATGGTATGGTATAAATCAACACAAATCACCAGTCAGGATGAGTCACATGAAAAATTGAACCTGGGGCCTTCTGCATGCAAAACATGTGCTCTACCATTGAGCTACAGCCCTTCATGTAAGTTCCATAAATACATAACTGTTCCATCTGAGGTGGAATTCAGAGTCACAGACCTAATCCCTATACAGCAATGGATGTAACTGATGGAGGGAGAAGTGTAGTCAGAGCAGCAGACCCAATACTTTTGGCCATTTATTTATTTACTGATTGAATTTATTAAATGTCTTCTTTCATTAACAAAGCTGCAGAATGGTGTACAACAATTAAATTAAAATAGGAATGCAGGTTGAGTACCCCTAATCCAGAAATATGAAATGCTCCAAAATCTGAAAGTTTTGAAAACTTATTTATAAAATGGCATAGGGCATCATCAGACAGAGCATCAAGCCCCAGGCACAAGGTGTGCATTCTTCAAGCTCTCCCACCTCCAGGGGGTCTACCAATCACCTACTTCTGCCTTTGAGGCAGCAGCTATGGCATTCCTGCTCATTCATTCCTGAGGTGGGAGCAACAGCTGATGGGCTCCCCAGAGATCTCCTGTACAGAGATGCGAAGCTGGAGAGGGATGTAAGGATGGAGAGAAACACAACGCTTGACAGAGACTCAAGGATCTGTGAAATGGTGGGAGGCGTAGATTCATGCCGAACACTATGCTTGGATTCCCACCATTTCACAAGACCCTCATCTCTCTCCATTCTCAAATAGCATACATACTACGCTACTTGTATTCCAAAATCCCAAACACTTCTGGTCCCACACATTTCAGATACGTCATACTCAACCTGTAGAAAATTCCAGAGCAAAACCCCAGAAATCTCACTAAACTATGCATTAAAATCACCAGTCTTGATTTTGTGTGGTTCTGCCAGCTGCACATGTGCAGCTGCAGAGCTTAGACAATTACTTTTAAAAATAACCCATCCCCTTTGTTATATTTAGATAGTAATTCATTGTTGTTATTCAATACAATATTACAAAACAAACTACTGTATATTGCTCACTGCCTTGCAGCTTGCTTTTCTGTAACATTTTCATTATTACTTTAACTGTAACTTTTAAAAGTAATTAGAAGACATTACTTGTTACACCAGTAAAGTGACTTTGTTCCAGCTCGCCATGTTACTTTTGGAATGTGACTTCATTATGCCCTTATGCCACCCTCACTCCCAAGAGTGTTACATTACAAGAGCCACATTACTTGTTACTTTCAAGGTTTCTTGTGCAGTTAACATAACAACCAGGAGGCATTGGTTTGTAGATCTTAGCGAACAGGCAGGTTGATATGAGTGAGATATAAGCAAGGGGCTCTTGTAGCACTTTTGAGACTGAGGAGATTATCAGGCGTGCTATCTTGATGCCAGGTTATCTTGATGCCAGGAGATCACTAAAGGGCTTCCTTTTCAGACAACATGGTTCACCTCTCGTAATGCACATGTTCTGCTGCTATTCCACCGGCACTGCTTTTTATTGATGGGAGAAACCATCAATGGCTCCCCTGTTCCATTGCTGTCATGGATTTGACAGAGTCTGAAAAGGTGCCCTGTTTCGCTGCCAAGATCCCTGCATCAATGGGAGGTCCCTGACAGAACACTTCCTGGTGAGATAGGGACATCAAGATAAATCACACTCTTTTTAAAAACTTCCTTGGTTTACTTGGAGTTTTAAAGTATGTTTTTCTGCTTGCTGTCACTTTTTGTCTTGTTTTGGGGGTTTTATTTTTGACTATTCCACGCTCTCATCTTCTTGTGAGAACAGGCAGAAATTCATTCCAGGAAGTGAACAGAGCTCCGTTAGAGCTCCATTCACTCCTAGGCAACCCTGTACATGCAAATAAGGTAGGTCTAAAAAGTTTCACTATTTTAGTGTTACAGGGACAGGAGAGGGGCAGGAGAGGAGATTGTGGAACAGGAATGCTTTTTTTGTTCCTGTCTGATAATCTCCTGAGAGAAAGCAATTGTAACATAAACTTTGGTAGACCTGGGCCAAATCCAAACTACAAAATAATCCAGTTTGAAATTGGATTATTTACCATGGCTCGTTCCTATGGAATCCTGGGATTTGGAGTTTTACAAGGTGTTTAGCTTTCTCTGCTAAACCGCGCTGGTGCCTCACCAAATGACAAATAAATCCCAGGATTCCATAGGAAGGAGCCATGGCAAATAATCCAGTTTCAGTATTCAGATGCATGGAGATGCATGAGGAAGTAGACCATGTCTATGAAAGCTTATGCTACATCTTCTTTCTCTCAATATCTCTCAAAGGTGCTACAAGATCCCCTTGCTTACTGATATTCCAGACTAACAGGGCAATGTCTCTGAATGAGTAAAATGTGTTCATAAGTAATCTGGTCCTAATATGGCAAGGCTATATTATTAAAAATGTCACAATGAACATAGAACAGTAGCATATGGTGGCCAGTGCAGTTCTGTGAGCAAAGGTATAACACAATTCAAAAAGGATATTGACAAATTGGAGCATGTCCAGAGGAGGATGACTAAAATGGTGAAAGGTCTGGAAAGCATGCCTTATGAGGAAAGACTTAGGGAGCTGGGTATGTTTAGCCTGGAAAAAAGGTGGTTAAGGGGTGATATGATAACCCTGTTTAAGTATTTGAAGGGGTGTCACGTTGAGGATGGAGCAGACTTGTTTTCTGCTGCTCCAGAGACTGGAACATGGAGCAATAGATGCAAGCTCCAGGAACAGAGATTCCACCTCAACATTAGGAGGAACTTTTTGACAGTAAGAGCTGTTCGGCAGTGGAACACACTCCCTCGTAGCGTGGTAGGATCTCCTTCCTTGGAGGTCTTTAAACAGGCTGGATGGCCATCTGTCAGGGATGCTTTGATCGTGATTTCCTGTGTGGCAGGGGGTTGGACTGGATGGCCCTTGTGGTCTCTTCCAACTCTACAATTCTATGAATCTATGTTTCTATCTTTATGGTAGACTGCTGTACTCAACACCTTAAACACTGAACTCTCCAGAGAAGCCCCACATAGAGTACATTGTAATAAACCAATTACTGAGGCACTAACCACCATGTCCAGACAATCCTTATCAAAGCATAGCTGGCCTGCCTACCACTATGCCTAGTCACCAGGTCCACATGGATTTCCAGTGGCAAAGATGGTTCAAAACCTCACACAAACTATGAAACTGATCTTTCACAGGGCATGCAAGCCCATCAAGAACAAGCAATCTGCCTGTTACCTGGACTCAGGAAACAGCTGCCTGCCCACAGAGGCCCCTCCCTGACAGGATTCAGCTTTGGCTTATTGCCACATGTACAGCAGAATATTTATATGGTTGTACAGGGGCACATCCCTACATCCTTAGGTACCATGTGCATGACCTGTTCACTGCAGTGCAAAGCAGAATGTTAACTAAGGAGATTTTGAGACACCGTTTAACAGTACCTACCGTGGGAGGAGGTCCCGGGAGAGGAACGGCGCTCTTGCACGGCAGGAGGTCATTTTCGGACGCCGCTGTCCCTCTTCTGGGATCCTTCGTTGCACGTCCATGAAGCTTTGGAAGCGGACACGCCATATTTTAACCACGGGCAACTTCCGTGCTTAAAATATGGCGCGCCTACTTCCAAAGCTTCACGGATGTGCAACAAAGGATCCTGGAAGAGGGACGGCGGCATCCGAAAATGACCCCCTGCCCCGCAAGAGCGCCGTTCCTCTCCCGGGACCTCCTCACGCGCTAGGTACTGTTAAATGGTGTCTGAAAATCTCCTAATTCATATATCTTACAGTGCACAGATCCCACATGTTGAAGGCCCTGTGCAAACATGTACTGTATTCAGTCATATAACTTATAGGAGATTTTCACACGGGGCCAAAATGCCCCGTTACTGCCCCGCTACCTCCTCTCCCGTTCCTGCCACGGAATAACATAAATCTTTCACACACTCACCTTAATTCCGCAGCAGGAACAGGCTCCCCCTCCCCTTGCTGGCCGGCCATAAATGCAGCTGTCGTAAGGCTGCTTTTACGACCGGCCGTCTGAAACGTTATCATGTTATCACGTGATAACGCCGGACAGTAAATTTAAAAAATAAAACTCCCACAAACATAAAATCAGTTCACCAAGCACAAAAACACTCTTTAAATCACATAATCAAAACAGGGAGGGTAAAATAAAGGGTGTCACTTACCTGGATGTCCAGATCGTACCAAGAAGTGCTTGGAATGGACCTCCCCTCCGTGGCTGTCATTTCGGAACAGGAACAGGGCTCCTGTTCGCACACCTGTGATTGTGTTATAGTGACGGAACGGGAGGTCTATTCACGATGAAAAATCGTGATTACATTGTTCTGGAACAGTCACGGGAGTAGGATGGATGCAGGACAGAACGGGGTCAATGTCATCCGAAAGGGAAACCCTTTCCCAACCCTGTTCTGTTCCTGCCACGGGATATATAGCCCGTGTGAAAATTTCCATAGTGTACAGATCACACATGTTGAAGGTCCTGTGCAAATGTTTTACATTTGTATACATATTTACATAAGATACTCAGAGTACAAAGGCAACAGGGCCTCTTGCTATAATCACAACCTTCCCCTCTCCCAAAGAGTACAGAAGGAAGTCAGACAGGGCTCTTACGATCTTTGCATATATGTTTAAATTTTCCCTACACTACAGAAATCTAGTTAAGAAACTGAAAAACACACTAATATGCAAATCAGAACAGAGAGGATGGCTTTTAATGTATTGTTTGGATAGTAGGGGCTGTGAAAAGATAAGTCATGTGATGCATAATTGGCTCTGTAATATAATGTATACACTTTTATTAAAGTACAAGAAGAAAATTATTTTGTCAATCATTGCTAGAGAAAAAAGGCCCTAGAGGGAGCATTAATTCATCTACTGTCACTTGGTGCCAACAGAGCCTTCTTTATGCATAACTACACTTTTAAAATCTTGCTACTTAGACTTTGAATTTACTCTTTGTGTGTGCATAGGTAGATAGATGCAAGATATGAGCACAACCCAGCAAAAGTTGAGAATTCTGTGCACTGTGCAACCCAGTGCTAGGAATGCCTTCTGACCCTTCCCATTTTGCTCTCTGGCCTGAAGAGGTCTAAAGAATATGACAGCTTGGCCTCATTCAACCATGCTTTTTGGAATTACTCTAGAAAAATAGAAGAGTTTACACTGGCTGGTCCATGCCCTATTTTTATTGCCTGCCTGCCTTTATTCTTTCCTTCCTTCCCAGATATTCAATTGTTACTTTAAATGGTAACATGTTACTTGTTGCCTGATCATTTTTATGAACAAATTCTTACTCACAAATAATATTACCCATTTAGGCATAAAAAGCCTAACATTTGCCTCATTTTGCACCTCATTATTTAAAAAAAAAACTATAAGTAATACTGTTACTTCTAATGCATTACTTCCAAGCTCTGTTCCTTTCCTGAATTTCTAATGAAGCAACTATGACCATGTTCCTAGCCTACATTTCTCTGTATATCTCTCTGATGTTCTTCCACCTGTTCAGAATTAAGCAGGCATGAAAAGATTGAGTAAATTAAATAAAAATGCATTTCTTTATCTTTGTTCTTGCTTTGGCATTATCTGGGTTAATTGGGTTCACATACCTCTAACAAATAGACCATTTCTAAATGCAGAAAAAAGTGAAAAGTCCTTCTTTCCTTAAGGACTTGTTCAATAATAGAGAAGAGCCAGACAAAATGAACCTACATTCAAGGAAAATATATCCCAGATGTCATTGCTCCATCTTGTCAACTTTTTAAAAAGAAGTCCCTTTCTATTCCTTCATTTCCTCCATTTTCTTATATCTGCTCACAGGACATGTATAAAAATGCATGGATTTTATAGAATGACTTTGGAGTTATAGGGAAAAGTCTAGGTGGCTTGCATACTGGAAATTTACCATAACCTCTGGGAATTTGATACAAAACTGAGTCTTGTTCGGTGGGGGGGGGAGCCAACTGTAAGTAGATCCCAGGACTATGTTCATTAACATTTCAGCTCTTACAGACAAATTACATACAAAGTAGGTATATCAGAGGCTGCATCTACACTGTAGAAATAATGTAGTTTGACACCATTTTCAGTGCTGTAGCTCCATCCTATGGAATCCTGGGTTTTGGAGTTTTACAAGGTCTTTAGCTTTCTCTGTCAAAGAGTGCTGGTGCCTCAAAAAACAGATTGGGGGGGGGGTAGGATGGCACCATGACAGTTAAAGTGGTGTCAAACTGCATTATTCCTACAGTATAAGTACACCCAGAATATGTCTCCAAAAATGTAGATCTCAGCAAAATTCAGAACAAAATAAGAAAAAAATGTGCATTTCCATGCATTATTCTGGTTGGGACAAAAGGTATTCTCTGCGAATTCTGTTAGGATTATTTTCACCATCTAGACAACCCCAAAGAAACACAGATGCTAACAGAATGTAGAAGCTATTGCCTCTGCTCTGTGCCATCTTCCCATCAGCTTGAACTTTTCAGTAATGGAGGGCTCCATAGTGGGAGGGGACATTCTACCTGACGTAATTGTCATCCTGGTTGTCACTTCACTGATTTAACATTGATCAAATTCTTAACCTTTAACATTTGGCCAACATAATCTTTCCTGTGTGGTATCCAATAAGTCTGTGGCCATAAGAACCATTTTACTGAGCTTTTATTGTTCATGCAACATACAATGTGTGGCAAAAGGCATCGCATTCAGTAAATGTGCCTGTCTTTCTTATGATTATAAGATGTCTTGGTATTGTGTGAACACAGTTATCCAACACTGAGGAATCTGTTTTGCATTCATTACAATAACCAAACATTCCATATCTAATTCTATATTTTTGTCCACCATCCAGCTAGCGGTTAAGTGTTCAAATCACACTGAAATTAATGGGGACTTAAATGAGCATTACAGTATACTAGACTGTAGCCTCAGGTTACAACAGTGCTGTATTTTCATTTTTATTTTATAACTTCAAATTAACCAGGAGAAGGAGGTGGTTCTGATTGTTTGCTGATTTTGCTTAAAAGGTAGCTGATATTCTTCTACCTTATTTAAGCTTCATTTAATTCAGACTCCCATCTGCCTCTTTTTGATGGTGTTTTGAAAACCTAAATAAAAGCAATATGTCTTTCTGCCAATAGCACTTTGAACAGGGATTGTGGCAAGGGGGATATCCTTAAATATGCAGCTGGCAACATTCTACCAAATAAAAGAAAAATGCCCACGCTCCCCACCTCATCCCCATTCCTGGCCTTTCAAAATGGCTCCATATATTTGTAACAAACCATTTACCAAGTTCATGTATCTTCTTTATTGTTCTTCATAAACAGGCTGTTGGATCTTACTAGCATCCAATGTGAAAAATGAAAGAATTTCCTCCCATTTGTGGCTCTCTTATCTCATAATTGTTTTGTTCAGAGCAGTAGGGGAGACCAATATAAATGTCTCAACTGTTTTATTTGTCCTTTCCAAGCTCATTCATGCTTTTCTCTGCGGCATTTCCTCCTCCCTTTCCATATGACTTCTGTATCTATTTACCATTAATGTGGATACAGCAAGCAAAGTTGTTTTGTTGGGGTTTTTTGGGAGGGGCAGTGTTCTAGCTCAGTCTTATGATGAAGATACAGGGGTCTATGATACAGGTCAACCCCCATATCCATGGATTTAGTATCCACAGTTTAACTTATCCACATTTTAAAAAATACATTCTCTATAGGCATTTTTAGGCCCTCCAGTATGATTCTATGGTCAACTCCAAGTGTTTGTCTCATTGAAAATAATAGGGTTCCCTATTATCCACAGTTTCAGGTATCCATGGAGGGTCTTGGAACATATCCCCCATGGATATGTGGGTCATCCTTTATGATTAATTCACTGTGGCTGTAGCACTGATTTAAAAAATAAACATGTAACACATACTCAAGGCACTATCCTTGTACTTCCCATAGTCATTAAAGATAAGATACTGATTTTCAGGGGGTAGATTGGGTAACAACCTGCCCTAGGGTGGGTTGTGTCATGGACAATTCTATATAAAACAAACTCTTTGCTGCCCTAGGTTTCCTATCAGATTTTTTGAACAGGAGAATCAATAGTGGCCCAGTCTTGGATTTGGCAAAGGAATATTAATAGTGGGACATTCACATTTCCTTGGAACAAATTGTTAGGTGAAATTCCTTAAGTCTTCTAAATGGAGAAAATCAGACCCACAAACATCCTGCTTGGGATGATGTAACCCTAGTATTTCTATCGTAGACCACATGCTATACCTAAAGAAGCTATGTTCTAACCCCCATCTCTTCTGGTATGGATGGGAAAGAATCCTGCCTAAAACCCCATAGAGCCAATGCTAGCCAATGTTGACAGTGCTGGGCTCAATGGACTCAATGGTGTGACTCATGTAAGGCACCTTTGTTTGCTTCTACGTGTCTGACAGGAGATTATCACAAAGGGTCCTAAAACCTGACCCTGTCCCAGTACGCCAGTCCTGCCCCACTCCCGTCCCTGTACCACTTTTTAAAAACAATTTCAGACCTACCTTAGAGCCATGACAGAAATGGCTTCCCCTCCCTCTGGCAGTCAAGGAACTGAATACAGCTCGTGCTGAGCTGTATTCATTTCCTTATTTGAAATCCTGGGCTGTTCTAGCAAGAGAACGAGCGCATGGGAATTTTTTTTAAAAAAGGGAATGAAAGGGAAAAAAAGTGACAGCAGGCACAAAAATAAAATTAAAAAATTACAAATAACCCGGGGGGGGGGGCTGTTACTTACCTCGTCGTCCCGATCGCACCCGGAAGTGTTCAGGAGGGACCTCCCACTGCGGCTGGCATAGTGCCAACATAATGGGGCACCTTTTCATATGCCCGTGATTCCGTCACAGAGACAGAATGGGCACCTTATTAACAATTAAAATTGTTAATAAAAGGAAGCAGGAGGGAATAGGAGCAGAATGGGATCATCACAGGACAAGGATGACGTCATCTAAAAGAAAAGCCTTTTAGTGATCTCTGGCCATCCCTGTTCTGGGATATTTGAGCCACCTGATAATCTGTGAAGGAAGCAGTGGAGCATCTTTCTAGGAAGAAGAGGGGGGTTGAGTTCTGAATGGAGTGGGAGGCACCAGCTATCTCTATAGAGATCTGTTGTAAAAGCAGTGGACTTGGGGTACCTGTTGGACCATATTAACAAGGAGTGAGAATCAGGCAGATCTAAAGTGGCCACTAGCATTGAATTTGGAGTGCCTGAGGAGTTTAAACTGTCTGACTTCTGATGTGAACTGACATCCTAGACTAATAAGCAAATCAGAACATCATCATCTTTTAGTTTGGGCACTTCTTCAAATTTTGCAATGCACTTCTTGGCTAGAAAAAGAAAGACACATGCCTGTTCCTTGTCAGAAAATGCTTTTTTAAACAAATAGAACAATTAAGAAATCCACACTTTGAGTTAGCTATGTCTACAATTTTTTTTATGAGGAACTATATTTCCTACATATTTTGTAAGGAAATAAATTTAAAAATGTATGTTTAAACACAAATGCTATGTCTTTTTTAAGAAACATGCAAATTAAATCAGAAACCGAATGAAATCAATTTCTGAAGGTACACATGTGAAATTGACACGCACAAAAAAGAGACTACAGTACTCTCTCTCCACCCCCCACTCTGAAAAAATTGAAGACATTTCAACCTAGAGGTCGGTTTACACAGCTAGCTGGCTTAGGAACCAGTATACTTGGTTGAGGGATAACTGTTCCTTCCCTCCCACACTGTGAAAACAAAGGTAACATCATCTTTATGAGAGCTGAAAGTGGACTAAAAGTGGATTAGTTTCACATAGATTACACACAGTTTCTTCTCACACCATTGCCATCTCTCTTTAGACCATTTTGAAGCAATACTAAAGCCTGGCAAACATGTTGATGATAGCTGAAAGTGAGATGAAGGCACACAACAAGCAGCCATCCTCCCTTAAATAACCATCCTTTCTCTTTGTCTTTCTCTGTCCCCATCTCACTCTCTCATAAAAACAGTTTCATCTGCCTCTAGCTTCTCTATGTCAGGGGAAGTGGGTTGAGCTCAAAGGTTTTCAGTTGGAGTGACTTTCAAGTCAGTGTGCTCAGGATCCAAGTGTAAGGGCCATAGGTGAACTCATCTCCCTACTGATAATTCTCCATGGGCATCAGGTCAGTTACAAAGGTATAGGCAAGGAAAGCGATATCACTTTAAGGACTCCAGCGTCTGCATTTGTGTCCGTTAGTAATAACAGACAGGGAAACATTCATCAAAGCAGAAACCAAAGAGGCCGTTAACCCTAAAGGCCTTCTTTTTGTTAAAATTTCCCACTGACATCCTTTTTAAAAAAAATCCTGAAAACATCAAGAATTGAGGATCTTGTGAACATTTGAACTGGGATCATGCTGAGCATAGTCCCTGAAGCAAAAATTCAGGAACCCAGTGTTGATGCTCATATCTTCTCCAATTTAAAGAGCAAGGCAAAAGTAATACCACACACTAGTATGACTATTAGAGTATTGGAAAGTGAGCTTTCTAAATGAACCTGCTAAAGGACAGTGAGTTCCCTTTCACACTACACAATTATTGTTTATTGTTATTTTTAGTATTTATTAAGTATGTTTTAATTTTTTGGCTTATTTAACTGTATTTTAAGGGAGGTGGGATAGCGGGTTTTAAATGTATATTTTTAAATGTTGGAAGCCGCCCCGATTGCATTTTGTAGAGGGGCAGGATATAAATAATTGTTATCATCATTATTATTATTATTATTATTTATAATACAGTACTTTGATTCCACTTTAACTACCATGGCAACATCCTATTGAATACTGGATCTGCAGTCTAGGGATGGGCATTTAGAATTCTCAGCCAGAGAGCTCTAGTGCACTGGCTCTTAAACTTTCTTTACCAGGGACCCCCTTTAAATATCTCTTGTTGCCACAGACCCCCAAGACTTAACTCAAGATTTAAAATAATAATAATAATAATAATAATAATATCGTAATCACACTATCTATTAAACTTTCCCTCAGAGACACTAGAGGGAGAGGGAAGACTTTTCTCCTCTTTCTTCCTGCAAGTTTGTGGCTGGAATGGATTGAATGGCAATGTGCAGGCCAAGCCAGCCAGCCAGCCTTTGCCTTGACTCCTGTCACACGGCCACTCCACTGCAGGGAAAAGGTGGGCCAAGCAGCCTTCAAGCCTTTGCAGATCCCCTATGAGGACAATGCAGTCCCCTGAGGGTCCATGGACCACAGGTTAAGGACCACTGTTCTAGTGTCTTAACAAACCCCAGGATTCCCTGGAATGCAGCCATGGCAATTAAAATGGAATCATAGTGCTATAATTGTGTAGTATGAAAGGGGCCATACTCTAAGAGAAATTCACTCCCAGCTGTTGAGGATCTCACCTGCAAACACACAGGTGCTGCTGCCAGCAGGGCCCCCCAAAATTCCTTAAACCGGCCCTGCTGGCAGCAGCCCTTGTGTGTTTCACCTGTGTGTTTGCAGGTGAGATCCTCAACTGCTGGGAGTGAATTTCTCTTAGAGTATGGGCCCTTTCATACTACATGGGGAAAACAGCTACAAATTCATTATTCCACAGCATGTCTCAGTTGTTGATCTTCCTGTATCTGAGTCATGCTATGATTGGACTGCTGAGTCCCAGCCCAGCATGGAGGACCGGGCATGTGTCCCTCTACCTCATAATGAGCAACATGAAGATGCCCTAAAACCCCATCTGGGGAGGGCGGGAGAGGTACACAGCTATCCCACGGCAGGGAGTCAGTGTTACTTCTGTGTTCGATCTATTGCTTACGGAAGTTTTTTATGAGTAAAAAGTTGTGCCTCTGCAATAGATCGAACACAGAAGCAACACGGACAACGACGGGAGGGGAACGGCGTCATCCGAAACTGAGACTCCCTGCCACGGGATAGCTGCGTACCTCTCCCTCCCTCCCTCCCCTGACGGGTTTTAGGGCATCTGAAAAAGTCCTCAGTTTCAGCCTCCCTGCTCCTCACTACGCATATAGTGCATAGTGAGGTCATATGGCTTTCCCGCAAGGCCTTTTATGGAAGGACATGATGCATATCAAGGGAGGCCATTGGTCCATTTATTCCAATATTGTCAACATGGACTGACAATATAATTATCAATGGCTCTCCAGGTGTTTTTTCAGCCCTACCTGCAGATGCAGGAGAGGTGTGTGAAATTTAAGAAAAAGCCAGCAAACAAAAGCTGTTTGTTTGTAGGTGATGGCTTTAGAAAAACCAGTCTTGTTCAACAAATCAGCAGGAGTGTGATCATAGAGACAAACACTGGAGCAGAAGGTAAATGTACAATCATATAAGTCTAACTCAATGGTGTCTATGATGATTTGAAGCACCTTTCCAGGACCATAGGCAAAGATCTTCCTCAGCCTTGTCACAGAAGATTGTTTACATGGAGAGGACATTGGAGAGAGGTTGCTAGTGCCTATAGTGACAGCTAACACATGGTGGCGGCACTGAGGGTGTGTGGAGAGGCCAAACTGCACCACATAAAATCGTTGCAGGGAGGGATGACACCAACCTTAGTGATGCCACAGCTAACATGGGATCAGGCAGTGAAATTCAGGAATGCCAAGTAACATTCAAATAGCATGAGGAATTAAATTGGACTGCAGTAACTTGAACTGTTTCTATCACATTCATCCCAAAAGCATTTTTACAGAGCAGTCATGTACATATTTACACAGAAGTTGGTCCCATTGTGTACAATAAGTCTTCCTCCCAGGTAAGGGTATATAGAACTGCAAGCTTAAACTCTTGCCCTTTTCTCTGAATAAGAAACCACATAATATTTCTGGTAAAGGTCAACAAATGTAATATTTTTCAGAAATCTGACAGTTTCAAAATAGTACATGTCCTCCCCATAATAGCCATAATAATACTAATTCGTGGCACTTTACATCTCCAAAGCTCTGCAAAAACATTAGCTAATTTAACCACAGCAATCTTCTGCGAGGTCAGTAAGTAAGTATAAGCTACAGTTCTCAAATGCACGTTCTGACTTTCTCCTTTTCCCTTGCTAAGTGTGCAGCTGAAATTACAAACAAGGTGAATAATGCATCTGTGTGGTAACCATGGTAATCAGCTGTATTAACCATTTTAAATAACAGTGTATCTGCCAGGACTTCACAGAAGCAGACCAACCCTTGAATATGACTTGAGGATTTTTGCCTTTCAGCCTGATCGCAAACACATTTCTTAGAAGTAAGTCCCATTGAGTTAATAGAAGTTGATGCCATGTAAGTATTCTTTGGACTGCAGCCCTAGATACACCTGGGGAGGCTTGAAGAGTTTTCATTTGGAATTAAGGGAGCTCACTGTGAAAAAGATCTTTAAAATCCTGGGCAATAATAACTCCCCCCTCCCCAGCCTTATATCTTGGCCTACATTTCTTTTCTTGCCACTCTTAATGTTGTCATTCTTTTCTTCTACTGATATTTGTTTGTTTGATCCAGCAAGCTTGAGGAAATAGTAAGGTTCTACATCTGATAGTATATGGCTACTACAAAAGATCAATAAAGGTGTTTGTTTTGCCCTCTGCTCCACAAGACGATAGCCAAAACTAATCTTTTTGATAAGAAAATAGTTTTGCAAATCTGTCCTGTATTGGCAGATGCCTTTCAAATGGACCTGAGACACACTTCAGAAATATCATGTGGCACAGGTACTACTAGTCTGTACCACTTCAGACTAGAGAGAGAGGAAATTTCATATCTGAGTGTTATCACCATCCTCAAGCACAACATTCCTGCACAAAAGTTGGATACCCAGAAGAGAACCAGGCTACAGTTTGTCAGAACAGAACATTAGGGGTTATGACATGGAGGAACATTGCAACATGTCATGCTCTATTAGCCTTCTGAAGTGACACGTATTGTACCATGATATATATGAATGTCCTCACATCCAACTATCTTAGCTTTTTAGTGCAAACCACCATGGTAGATTGTATAGGCTTGAAGTCTGGCCCTAAAGGCACTAGATCCTGTCAGATCTTGGAAGGTAAGTAGGGTCAGCCCTGGTTATTACTTGGATGGGGGACCACTAATGAATACCCAGTGCTGTAGGCTATATTTCAGAGGAAGGAACTGGCAAAACCACCTCTGTGTATTACTTGCCTGAGAAAATCCTATGAAGTTCATGGGGTCACCGTAAGTTAAGATGTCTTGAAGACATACGCTATAGATAAATAACTCCATATGATATCTAAATCTATTAATTCTTGAATCTTGTGTTTGCATCCACCAGTATGAGCATCCATACACAAAATGCTCCTGTTGGCGGAAGAGAGGAGGCAACTTCGACTAATTCCCCTTTCCTCCTGTTGCATCATCTGGAAGAAAGAGAGAGGAACCAACAAAAAAGAGAGGAACCAACAAAAATCAGTCCAGGAGGATTCTCCATTAATCTGAAAGCCTTCTAAGAATGGAAGGAGTCCTTCCATTTGTGGAAGGCTAATTTAGGATTCAAACCATGAAATTTTCCAGGAGGTGATACAGGGTCATTCTCTAAGGACTAAGACCTAATATATATGGTGTTAACACACATTCTTCCCTGTTTCTTCAGCTGTAATTTATCTCTTCTCATAACAAGGGACAGTATCAATATGACTACAGGGTCAATGGAACATTAAAATACTTGTAGTCATGGGTCTCATTTGTGCAAAGCTCATTTCACGAATTAGGCCACTGTCTGCTTTTTAAAACTTTGATCACCAGCAACAACTGGGCAGAAGAATATATGTACAATTTCTTATCAAAGCACTGTTGGCCACATCAAAG
The DNA here is from genome assembly GCA_030847615.1 of Gambelia wislizenii. Lineage (NCBI taxonomy): Eukaryota > Metazoa > Chordata > Lepidosauria > Squamata > Crotaphytidae > Gambelia > Gambelia wislizenii. The sequence continues at coordinate 206,203,965 of JAUMIR010000001.1, forward strand.
CAGTGTGGACCATGTGGAAGTATGCACATGTGTGAGTGTAACAGAGTTCCTGTTGCTTGCCTCAGGATGGAAAACTCTTTCTGCCACCTAGGGTGAAAATTCCTCTGACTGGCCAAATATGCTTAGTGTATGTGTCACAGGTGACTTCATCTGCATGGTATACCACTGTTACATTGAGATGGTAGTCCTGATGTTACCCTCAATACTCAGGGGTCCTGAGGACCCTCAAAATATCGATATTAATTTGGGAAATTAATATACTCAGCTTGGCTATGTGAGAAGGGGGGCAACAGATAGCAGAATCTTTTAACCTATGTTTCACCTATGTTTACCTGTACTCAGAAGGAGATGTTAAGCTAGATAGTACAATAATTTGGTCTTTATTGGAGAAAATCATAATAATTACAACATTCACGCACATTCAGGCATCAAGTATTTATGCAAGACTAGTGAATAAAGTAGGATACAGCTATAGAAAAGGGAATTTGTTTTCAGATGATACTGTAATGATCTGAGGAGACGAGGTCATGGAAGAAACCAGCAGAGTGGGGGCCCCACAGGAACAGGGAAACAGACAGATGACTACAGGAAGGGGATCTGTGTGCACTTGAGTGAGGTTTTAGAAGGGTTTTTATGGTGAATAACTGCCTTCTGGGGATGGAATTTAGAGTGGAAGACAATGTTTTTCAGAGTTGCTCAGTGTGAGACGATAGACACTCTGGATATGCTAATGGCATCTTTTATCGTGCGGACACTTTGTGACTGAACGGAGGAAGCAGCCTTCTTTGTTTGTGGAAGGGTAAAGGCATGAGGATTGTTTACAGGTTTGAGTATCCCAGCTTTGACTGATAGGATTAGCCAGGTGTTTGGACCTTCAGTTGCCTTGCAAATTAACATCTCTTTAGAATTTGGACAGCCACTCCTTAAGTGCATACCAGACTGAGCAATGTCTTTGGAATTCCTAGTTGGGGTATTTCCCAGGTTTTAATGGCCACACTACAAGGAAGGCCACATTTGATCTAATTATTAAATATTGCCAATTTATTATAGATAGATATGGGGCAGGGGGTGTCAGGGTGGGTAACATCAAGGTGGCAGAAGAAGGTGCAGTAGTGGCTGTCAGCCACTCCAACCCAAATCCACAACAAAAACTTAGAGGAAGGGAATTCCCACAGGTAGCCACAACTAAACCATTTGCATGCTCTTGGCTTCAACATCCTACATCTTCCTTCACTATCTCCTGTGGTGTTAGTGTTGGTAGGGAACTGACAGAATTATCAAGTCATAGGGAAAAGGAAGAGGAAGAAAAAAAGAGAGCAGAAGCTAAATGAGGAGAAGGGAGAAAGAAGACAGAGTAATCAAAGTAGGGAGGGAGGAGCAGTAAAAGATGAAGAGGAAATGAGGAGGAAGAAAGAGGGAAAGGGAAATTATGTGTAGGGCAGTCCACCTGAGACTGACATGTGAACATGTGTGCATAGGAAAGGAAATCTCCTTTAGTCACCAACCCCCATTCCCCCAACCCACCTACAATTCGTTGCAAATAATCACTTGTGTTGCCGGTGGGTGTAAGGGCATAGAAATTAACCTATAGCAACACAAATGTGGCTGAACTCTAAAGCTAACTATATCCACAGAGATTACAGAGGCAACCAAGTCTCCTATTCTTTGTGATGTTCTCTTTGACCATTGAAGTTATGAACTCACTTATTAAAGCATGTTTAAGATATGAGATTAGGAATGGGCCATGATCTACATCCCTTACTGCCAATCCACTTTCACCCAAATTTGACCCCCTCCTGCTGTCACCTGGGTCCAGTCCTGACACTGCCAATTTCACCCCCATATTGCTACTAGTCACTAGTGCTACTAGTCACTGCATATCATACCATCAGTTTGAATTTGATGCCTTTCACTAACCAAAAGGAAAGGAAACAATGCCAGACTTTTCCCCACTCATAGCTGCCAATGCTTCCAAGTGGACCCTCAAAATTCCACTCTCAGAACACTAGCATTTGTCATAGGTGTGCTACCCAACTCTTCTTGTCAGCTGCCTGAGAGAGGGCACCTTTATTGTCCCTATCAGACTCTATCTGGATGCTTCCCAAAACACCTGTCCTCCACAACAAGTGGATTGGGATCTTCATATTTTCCCACGTGTGTGTGTGTGTGCGTGTGCCCATGCTTATATGTGCATGTGTTCATAGGTGCATACATGCATGGGATTCCCATTCCCTAAGACTGCCTCACAAGCAGCCCATTGGGCTGAAAATATTATATGGTTGACCCCCCGTGGATACCAAAATCTGTGACTACTCAAATCCCATTATATGCAATGACATAGCAAAATGGTGTCCCTTATATAAGATGGAAAAATCAAGGTTTGCTTTTTGGATTATTATTTTTTAAAGAACATTTTCAAGCTGTGAATACTCAAATCCATGGATACCAAATCCGTGGATACAGAGGGACAACTGTATTGTACATCTCTGCGTTAGATGGACAAATGTGAATTTTTTGTCCAGTTCTTTCCATATTAAGGTACAAATCAAAACCTAATTATCTGACAGCTTTCACACTCTCACCTATTCTGATGCAATTCTCAGCTAAAAAGAAAAAAGAACAATACACATTTGGAAATGCATATTTTGCATTGATATTTTATCAATTTTAAATGTACTTGGATGTACTTTTATTTTAAATGTACTTGGATGCAAATTTTGTGATGATTCCTTTTTAAGTTTCAGATTAAGGTAGAACCAAGCAGAACATACTTAGGGATGAACACACAAGAAAATGGAATGGTCAGAAAGCATCATTCATCCATACTGTCTGTGTAAGCAATCTTTGTTTTAACATATAGATATTCGCTTAAGTAAGGAAGGTCTCCACATCCTTTAGCTGTAGCAATGGCAATTAACCCATCATATTTGGAATAAAGATCTCATATACCCTCCATCTATTAAAGAAAGGTCTGAAAATCAGACATTTCTCAAAGTCTCCAGGACCCTCTTTGCCTTGTTATCATGACCTTAGACTTTATCGGTTAATTGGAGCCATTCTAATATAACTTACTCTTCCTAGACAACATCTCATTATATCAGGCAATTAGTTGCGACACCTGGTAAAGTCTGCCTCATCTTTCGGGAAAAGTTATATTCTTTCATGAAATGGCTTTTTTATTGTTTTATTTTTCATTTTTGCTTTCTTCTACTGGGAATAGCTGAAGTCATGATTCAGTCCTCTGCAAATAGGCTGACAACAGCTGGCTAACACTTCTGGTTTCCTAATAGCAAACTTATCACCAACCGATAAAGGGAAATAAAATTTTACATGGAGGCTACAGAATGATGAACAATGACCTTCAGCTATTGGCATCTACTTGTCTTCTAGAAGAGCATGGCTGAGTTAACCTTTGATGAAGTGTATCTAAAGTGCAACTTCTGGGCGCCGTATTAGACAACCAGTTCAATACCACAAAAAAGAATAATAAATGCACAAGCATTATCATCAGTTGTGTAATAGAATGAAGGCTTGCAGGGTCAAAGTACCAGCATTTTAAGGTTACAAGGGACAGTGGCATCATCTGCCACACACCCCTCCTCAGGTTTCCCTGTTGGTTTTGAGTTTAGCTACAGTCTTCACAGTTGTTGGGGGAGGGGGTAAGTTTTCCAAGTGACAACATACTGTTGTGAGCTCTCTCTATTGTGATGCACAGTATTTTGAGATGGCTTGAGCAACTAAGGGCTTGCCTACATGAGCCAGGATACACCGGCTCCTCACTGGCATATCCTGGCTGCAGAGCTGCCCCGTTCTTCCCCTGTTACCTATATGGAATGGGCCAAAGTCCAAACAGGCACGCTAGCCTGGCCACCACCACAGTTCTCTTTGCTGACTTGGAAGGCAGGAAGGGGGCCTGTGACATGTGACTGAAGGCTCCCTACATGTAACCATGGTCACCTTGGTCACATGCTGAGGGGCTCCATCCTGGCTTCTGGGAGAGCCAGGGAGATGGCAGTGGCAACAAGGGCTGGCATGCTGGATGAGCTCCTGTGGGCACATGGGGCCTGATCTAGTTTTTTGCCTGAGGTAACAGAGTAAACTGGGTATTTTAAAAAAAAGTTTATCAGGCCCTACCCTGGCTTGCCTCTGCCTGAGCCCCGTTATCTGCCCAGGGGGTGGTAAGGGGGTATGCAGGGGTAAATTGCCCACAGAGATAAGGCCTAAGATCCAGCAATGTTACAAAAGATCTGTTCTTGGTTGAGATTAAAGATTGCTCAAACTGGTTTTGTTGATACAGATCACACAGCTGCCTGCATTTTCAGACTCTTCTTGGGAGTCTAGTAGTACTAGATTCTCAGGTTAAATTCCACATTTTTGAAATCTACCACTGCAAGGCTGGTTATCATAAGAAACAAGGGAAACCCCCATTTCTCGAGGTGTACAGCAAAAGATGCCTACATAGTTTTTAATTTTTCAGTTAAATTAAGCCATGGTTACATTGCTTGTGCTAAGCAGATCCAGGCCTTCTAAGTGCTTCAGTGGGAGGCTACCTTGACATGATGGAAGCCACCTACCTCCTGCAGCATGCTGGAAGGACTAGACAGTACAGTGTACTAAATAATATTTATGTAGGGTTTTGGGGTGGGCTCACTTCTCTGCCAAACTGTTAAGCAATCAAGCAAACATTTCCTATTAGGTGTAAGGGGTGTGTGAAACTTTGTAGTCTCCCCTCTCTTCACATTGTTCTAATAGGGCCATGTCGGAAAGGAAAGGAAGGGACAAAACTGTGTTGTAAGTGTAGTTGTATTTTTACTTAAATTATCTATGTGGAACTATGGACACTCATTCAAATGACCTCAATATGTTCAAGTACTCCTTGCATAGTGCCTGTTATGTACATCTCTTATGCAAAGAAATCCACCTAGTGTGTTAGCATGCCTTACTACCCCCTCCCTATAATAAATATATCATAATTGGAACTACTGGACACTTTGAAGGGGTAAATTTGACGATGGTGATGCAAAAGGAGGTCAGGTGGAGGTCACATGGACCTGGGAAGGTGTTTTTGGAATGTGTTAGCAAGCATGCCCATGTTAGGATTGTGCAGAAGCACCCAGTAAACAAAATCATTAAGGAGGTATGTGCTAATTCCTTCTTGGGCACCTCAACAATGAGTCATCCAATTAAACAATATCTCACCTCGAAACCCCTGCCTGTCCTGCATTGCGAGGTTGTCATAATTCCAATCTCCCAACCATTAACAGCAATCACTTAAGTTTTGGTTTCCTTTGTTTACATGATGGGAATCCCATCTAGGCTTTGTCCTAGCCAGAGTGCCCCTTCAGAAAACGAAGCAGCATATAAATATTAGTCCCCCAACAATAGAAAGGGGTACCACTGTGGTCGAGCCCAGTGTTGTTATGAGGGGTGGAGTGTTGGAGAAATGTCTGTTGAGTTTGTTAATGAGGTTTGCTGTGTATATACTGTGTTTGTTTATACTGCAATTGAAGATAAAGACCTCCAGATGTCTTTGGATGAACCTCACTGCCTGTAAGTATTTTATTGTGTGTGAAAGTGGGTCAGAGCAGTGAAATGGCTGTTAGCTGAAGCCTTTGTTTTTGTGCCCTTTCTTCTGTGCAGTTCTGCTGTCTGGCTACTCTTGGGTTAGTTTGTCCCCAGGCTGTGCCAGGTGCCTCTCAGTGAGCCTGTACTGAGTGAACAAACCTGACCTTATGACGCAATTTACACCAAGACTAATAAATTCAGTCAATCAATCAATCAATCAAAGTTTATTCCAGTCATAAGACCCATATAAACAAATCAATACTCACCCTTGTGTATAAACCAATATCAGAAGTAAATTTACATAAAACTAAAATACAAACAAATAGAATAAAATATAACAGATAAAATACATCCAGGCCAGAAAATAAGAGAGGGGAGAGTAGGTAAGGAGACAACTGTTAGCACCTGACATGCTTAAACAGCTGTAACTACCTCTGCTGATTGTGGTGATTGTGATGAGAAAGAAATTTGCTACCTGACCCGTTATATGAGGATACCAATGTGACAAGCAATACCAAACCAGCCACTTGGTTGGGCATCCTTGATATTTATTTAACAAAGGCTGATCAGGTCTCTCCTGGTTTGATTATATACGGAACAATGTAAAACAATATGTGACAAGAATTCAGGAACCCCATCACCACACAGAAAGGCTCTTTCTTGCCATGGAACACCCCTCTATCTGCCTTGCAATAAGGCTTAGGATAGAGCATTAAATCTTGTAATCATAAATGCTCTGCAAGCCTGGGGAGTATGAAGCAAGGAGATGTAATTTGCAGGTGAACCATATGTTGGGAAAAACCCACTTGCCAGTGGGGAGCAGATTCTATTTGCTAACAGGAGTCCTGGTGGCGCAGTGGTTAAATGCCAGTACTGCAAGCCACCACGTTGCAAGTTCAATTCCAGCGGGCTCCAAGGTTCACTCAGCCTTCCATCCTTTCATAGGTCGGTAAACTGAGTACCCAGCTTGTGGGGGCGATTAGCTAACACACATTGGAAACTGTTTAATGCAGTGTAGATGTGTAAATAGCTATTGCTTAAAACAATTTGTAAGCCGCTCTGATAGCCTTGTGGCTGAAGAGTGGGGTATAAATAACTAAATAAAAAATAAATAAAACATGAGAAGCTTGTTTCCCTATCTCATAGAATCTCTGAGCAAATGCTCTATAAGCCTGTTGCTGACCTAACATCAGGATGGATTCAAGGGGCATACCTATTGATTTAATTTTATGCTGAATCAGAGATAGCTACTTGCCTATGTAGGGATCAGTTAACATATGGCAAACATAGCCATGTTGCTTGGCTTGGAAATGTCAGCGTAACCAGAATTTTACAAACTGAATCCATGCTCTGGTTTCTAATCAACCAATCCCAACTTCTAAATATAAAACTGCATTGCTTACACAATTGGGCACACCCAGGATGTGTCACGAAAAATTTATTTTATTTTTTCAATCTCTGGGTTGAAAGCCCTTATCCAAATACGTATGCCATAAAGTAGCTGGGCCCTCATTTTTGCTTTATAAACACAAATGGCTGGTGGAATATGCCCTCCGTCTTTGGTGTGGGGGAAAAAATGAGAAATTGCAGACAAACTTCCTTTGGCCATATTGAGAGCATATTTTTGATGGCTGTCCCAACTCCCGTTGTACTTAAAATTTAACCCTAAATACTTGAACTCTTTGACTTGTTCTAATGTGTTACCCTGTAAGGTCCAACCAAATCTCTTCCATGTCTTCATGAACACCAATATCTTCAATTTGGGGTCATTAATGGTCAAAGAGTTAGCATTACAATGAATTGCAAAAGGCATCAGGAGTCATCTTAAACCCAACTGGGTTAAAGAAAGTACTACAGCATCATCTGCATATAATAACAGGGGAATTTGCATCTGACCCAATTTAGAAAAGTGACCCTCAATTTCCTCAACAATGAATCTAGATAATTTATAAACAGATTAAAGAGATAAGGGGCCAGGATACACCCCTAGTTAACTCCTCTATTGCTCAAGATCTCATTTGTTAATTCTCTTTGAGCACTATAACAAACCTGGCAGCTAGTATTAAGATAAAGCTTTTGAATTAGAAACAGCAGTCTCTTATCAATCAAGGTCCAATCAAATCTTTCTAGATAAGGAATTAAAAGCCCCTTTTCAGGTCAAAAAAAGCAACAGTCTGCCTCCACCTACATGACTGTATTTCCCAGCCATATGAGCTAAAACCACACAATGGTCCAAAGCTTACCTCTTAGCACAGAAACCAATCTGTTACAGACCAAAACATTTTTGTGATTCCATCCAATTGACTGATACATTCTAAATAACCCAATCCACCTCTTGTAATTTTGTAGTGCTGATTTGCTTCAAATGGGAAGAAAAAAGTTGTTGTTGTTTTAATTCTTTAAACTTTTTTTGTTCAAATTGAGTGGTTATATGGTCTTTTTAAAAGCAGGAAAAAATCTCTCTTTTGCTTGCCCCTGAAGATCATACAAATATTTCTTGGCCAAAATGAATCAGTCTAATTTGTGGAGAGGGGGGTGGGGTCTATCCTGAGCCTTCTTCACATCAGGTATTATATGTTTCGCCTGCTGCTGAAAGGGTGATTTTGTTTTATTCTTTATTAGGTTATCTCAGATGATTGGTCTTGAATAAGGAGAACCTCATTCTTGATTACTACTTTTGTTTGTGATATTTATGATTACTTATTTCACTTTGTTGCATATTATCTCTCTCCCTTTTACATTTTTACAGTGTTGCAGTGACAATGTCACTTCTTGCAGTGCATCCAAATATCCTGCCATGTTAGCCTATGTTATAATGAAAGGGCATAAAGGAATCCATCAACACTTTTGAGACTAACTGGGAAGAGGAAATTTCTAGCATAAGTTTTCATGGAGACTGTCCATTTCATCAGAAGTATGCAGGGAAGCCTTTGTGGACAGACACAGATACAAACCGGGGGTAGGAAAGGAGTAGTGGAGAATGGAGTAATGGAGAAGAAAAACATGTTGGAGTCATGCTAAGTATCAATGTCGTAATAAGTAGTTAAAAGAACAAAGGTGGGAGACAGGTTTTGGGTGCAAACTCAGACAAGCAGATAAAGATAGCATAGCAGAAGAAAGTACTGTATTAATCTAGTGTGCATTGGTATGGGTCAGGAGCAATAAAATATTGGCATGAAGCAGGCAATAGGAGGGGGTGTGGGGGGGGTGTTCCCAAAACACTGAAAAATACTGGCTGGCATTCAGTTCAGTGGTAACAAGAACATAAGCTGTACATATGATCTCATACCTGCTGGGGATTCACATTTAAGGCCTTTATTGACCACATGCAAACCCCAAACCCTACCTTTTTCTCCTAGCAGTGCCTCAGCCAAAGGGTTTCCAAGGTATTGCTGATCAGACCACTAAGACTGCTGACACAGTTCAGAAATAATGCAGTTTGACTATCATGGCTCCATCCTATGGAATCCTGGGATTTGTAGTTTGTTGTGGCATGAGAGCTCTCTGACAAAGAAGGCCAAATACCTCACAAAACTACAAAGCATTGAGCCATGGCAGTTAAAGCAGTGTCAAACTGCATTATTTCAGCAGTGTGTCAGCAGCCTAGGAAATGTCAACTGCAGCATTCTCCTGGTCACAGGGTGCAATGAGAAAAGTAGTTGTTGCAGGACCCTGAGGAATCTCTCCAACTACCTGTTCTTGATGTGCTCCATAACTGGGAGAGCACTGCAGATATAATTTCCCAGCTCCCCAATCTGCAGCACCTTGGAAATCCTTCAGAGTTGGGGTGCTTTCAGAATAAAAAAGGTAAGGTTTTGGCAGGTGACACCAGACCTAACTGCAACATTGAAGCACTATCATCATAGTTATGTCTGATGCTGCAAGATCTCAGTCAGTGTTTCTATATACACAGTGTGCCAAGAAACCATTGCATCTGTTCAAACCACTGCTGATGGAAACAAATTTGTGGCTATACCATAGAATCATAGAGTTGGAAGAGACCACAAGGGCCATCCACTCCAACCCCCTGCCATTCAGGAATACACAATCAAAGCATTCCTGACAGATGGCCATCTAGCCTCTGCTTTAAAACCTTCGAAGAAGGAGATTCCACCACACTCTGAGGCAGTGTATTCCACTTCTGAACAGCTCTTATTGTCAGGAAGTTCAATGTGAAGTCGAAGGCTTTCACAGCCAGCATCAATAGATTTTCCTTGGGTTTTTTTCCGGGCTGTGAGGCCATGTTCTGGAATAGTTTCTTTCTGGTGTTTCGCCTGCATCTGTGGCTGGCATCTTCAGAGATTGGTTGGGTAGGTGTGTGTGTGGTGTTTATATGCTGTGTGAAGGTTATATGCAGCTCTCACAGCTGCAGGAGTTTACCGCATACCATGCAGCTGTGGACAAGTTTACATAGGGACCACTAAATGCAGTGTCCAAACACGAATCAAGGAACATGAGAGATGCTGCAGACTGGGCCAGCCAGAAAAATCAGCAGTAGCAGAACATGTTATAAACCAACCTGGACACAAAATGCTATTTGAAAACACAGAAACTCTAGACCAGGCCAACAACTATCATGTCAAAATGCACAGAGAAGCTATTGAAATCCACAAACACATGGACAACTTCAACAGGAAAGAAGAAACCTTAAAAGTAAACAAAATCTGGCTCCAAGTTTTGAAATATAACAGAATCAAAACTCAACACTTACAAAAGAATTCCACCCAGGGACAGGGGGATTCCCATCAGATAATGGGCCATCAACCAACCATTAGCCAAACAGACACTAACAAGCCTTGCATTTCTATACCCAGAAACTAACCATTCAATTATACACATTTACATATTCTCCCCAACAGACACAGCATATAAACTTCACACACACACCTACACATCTTCTCTGAAGATGCCAGCCACAGACGCAGGCGAAACATCAGAAAGAAACTATTCCAGAAACTATTCCTCACAGCCTGGAAAAAAACCAAGGAAAATCTATGTCAGGAAGTTCTTCCTAATGTTTAGGTAGAATCTCTGTTTCTATAATTTCAGTCCATTGCTCCATGTTCTAGGGGTTGTCTAAATGGCAAAAATACTCCTCATAGAATCTGAGGAGAATATGAAAAGGCAGGTCCTCTATAGTCATTCAAGCCTGAGAGGACAAACCCAAAGACCACAACCATGCATGATGTTGAAGGGCAATGGATCCTGTGACAGTCTTGGGAGCGCTATCTGTAAAGTGACAGGTGGAATTGACTTGGTGACCTGCTAAGGAATGAGCCTTGTTGTAGAGGGCCATGGCCACCCTTTGGACATCATCAGGAAATTTGTCAAGCAGAGGAAAAACTCACTCCCACAGGTGTTGTTGGTAAGCAGACATGCATGCAGAGTAGCTTATAATCCAGATACCAAGTGCAGCAGTTGCATAGAATTTATGGGACATTGAGTCAAATTTCTTGCCCTCGTGGTCCAAAGGGGTCACATGAGTTTTCTTGGAGAGACCTGGACTTTGAAGCCTCTACAACAATGGAGTTAGGCTTAGGGTGATGAGAAAGCCAGTCAGCCTTGGGTTTGACAATCTGGTAAAGGGTGTCGATCTCTTTGGAAGTGTGTGGAATGAATGAAGGTGTTGACCAGGAATGCCGTGCAATCCACATAATGGAGGCAGTAAAGGAATAGACAGAGGGGTGGGAACTCTCATTTTTAAGAGACTGTAAACAGTCAATACAGTTATCTTCAGAATGGTTCATCTTCAAATCTAAGACATTAGCCATATGAACAATTTGTTCTGCAAACACAGTCTCATCATTGTTGGGAGTGAAGGTTCATGTTTTCCCAGTGTTAGAGGAGAAGAGGGGAGAGGGTGAGACATCTCAGTTTCAAGAGGTGAATCATCAGAGTATTCAGAAGAAAAATGCCTGCTGTGATGAATTTGGACTGGATCAACTGGGTGAGCTGAATGAGGTTGTCAAGTGGTTAGGGTTTCTGCTCGAGCAGCATTGGTGTCAACCAGCATGGGCCAGTCAGTGATGACATGCAGTGGAGAACCTTGGTGAAAGCAGAGGATGACAATCCTTGAAAGGGGACGAATTATAACTGAATAGGCAACAGAAGAAGAATGAAAGTGAGACCTATGCCTCTTTCTGGCTGGATAACACCGATGAGGAGGCGAGTGCCGGTGATGAGGAAACTGGTACTGGTGACCATAGTAGGAATCGTATAGATAATACTTTCCAGGCTATCATACTATGAATTGTAGGAAGAGGAGCATCAACACTGATAACACCTTGAGTGCAAGTGATGATGATGATGATTATCATGGTGATGCCTATGGCGCCCATGCCTGGAATGACTCCAAGGAGTCAGACCAATCTAACCCAGTTGAGATGGAGGAGCAAGAACCACGAGTGGGACTGAGGAGTCCGATGTTTTTCAGGAGGTGGAAGTGGAGAGGTACAATGTCAAGGCTTTGGCTGCTCAACAGATAGATGGGCCTTGTCAACAACAACAATTGTGGATTGTTGCACAGGTTCAACAGTAGCTGGGAGAAAAAACTGCACCCACACAAAAACATCGGGAGCTTTCTCCACTGCAGGTTCTACCAGTGTATCAGTTTGAATGATGTTCAAGAGTTTGACCACTGACTATATGGTATGAGATAGAGAAGTTGACACTCAAACAGGGTACCTTATCAGAGTAATAGCAGGAGGCAGGGGTTGCTCTGCCAGAAGACGAGGTAGATGAGAAGAGGGACGATCAGCTGACTTTGTCTTTTTTTTTTCTTTGTATGCTTCTTCTTCTCCTCAGAATGGGCAAGGTCATCCTCAACTGACTTTCCCAGTGTTGGAGGAATGACAATCCCTGACCCTTCAGCCTTTGAGGGGTAGCAGGAGCTTTTGAAATCAATGATACAACATCACCACAAGATCACTTTGAGGTGGAGGTGTGGGCATCCACCTCACCATGAGAATACTTCGAAGATGTGTGAGGTTTAGAAACTGGGTCAGATCAAGAAGTGCCAGGCAGAGACTGCTGAGATGAAAGGCCTGGAGGATTCTTTCAAGAATGAGTCTTGGAATTACAACGAGACGCAGAAGACTTTGGATGGCAAGATGGTGAGGATGTGGTGGTCAACAACTTTGTATGTCAAGATGGCAAAGAAGTGTCAATTGGTTTCAAGGATTGCTCATAGAGCAGAGCATTGAGCCCCGATTCCCAATTCCATCTAGCTTGCAAAGTAAAGTCCTTGCAATGCAGGCATGAAGCAATGACATGGGACTCACCCAAACAAAGAAGACACTTCAAATGCCATTTTGGGCTGGAATCTTCACACTGCATATCAAGCAGTGCTTGAAGGAAGTTGAAAACAGTTGAATTGAAAGAGAAACTAAAAGAAAATGGCTGAGTCACAGTAGAACGTTCTGTAGGTGCTAGCGAGGCAGATGAAAAAGACCTGAGGTACTTTTGGTGGGCTCAGTATTTATTTACCATACAGAGGTGGGCAGAGCTACCACCACAAAGCTTTACTCAACTGCTCTAAAATGTTCCAAATGCTGTTCTGCACATGTGCAGTTTACCCAATTGTGTGATCCACTGAGACCACAATGAAGAAGCTGCTAAATTAAAACAATATACAAATGTCCCAAGCAGCCCTTCCAGATCCCTACCTGGTTTCCACAGTGGCTCCTCCCCAGTAGGAGAGAACTCCGATGCCAAAGAGAGGGAACAAAAGAAGCAAGTGAAGATGGGGATGGGGGCACAGGGAAGGAGAAAATGTGAATACATGGGATTCTCAGCCCAGCCAGTCCCCAGCCAAATGCAACCTTACAGGTGGTCTAAATGAGCTTCCTGCCATTGCTTCCAATGGAAGAACATTTTGGTTCAAAGTTTTTTTTTAAAAAAAAAATCAAAGTCCCACAGGAGAAGGGCAGATTTTAGAAATACTATGTCTTTGGAATTCCCAGCATCCCCCAGCCAACATACTCAATGGGTATGTTGGCTGGGGAATTCTGGGACTTGTAGTCCACCAACTAATATTGGTATGCAGGGGAGCCAAGGCAAAGCTCCTTCCACACTTTGATTCTGGTCTTAGCAGCTTCTATCTGTTGTTATGGCACTTTCCTCACAGGATTGCTATCTAAGGATCTAAAGCTGAAATACAGGAATTGCAATTGTACCATCAAAGAAGAAAAGAAAGAATCAAGAGATGTTAATAAATACAGCATTCAACAAAAACAAACACGAAAGGCAGGATCTAAGGAGCAGCAAGTGAAGGAGTCTTGAATCATCTGACTTTTACATTTCTGAAATGCAAATATGTGTAATCGTTTACCAAAAAAATAAAAAAATAATGCTTATGCCCAGAAAAGAACATGAAACAAAACCTATATATATATATATATATATATATAGACAGAGAGAGAGAGAGAGAGAGAGAGAGAGAGAGAGAGAAATCACATGAATAAAAATCAAATGAGAATATAAATAGTTTCAAAGAGAGAGACGGAGAAAGAGAGAATGTCTTTTTTTATCAGCAGATTTGTGTTTTGGTTTTTAACCCATGCCATATACATTTTTTCCATGCACCATTGCAAAAAGCCACAGCATGGATAAGGGCTACATTAGCTCCCACTTTCAGAATTCTGTACAACTCTCCTGCATGTCTGTGTTTAGAAACCTTGGCTTCTATTAAATTTAATCATTTCCCCCTGTGGCTTTAAATTGAGGGCATCTCCTGTTTAAATTCAATTACTTTCCCATTTAGATTGAATGCCGATAATGGTAATAATAATATTTTAACTTTGCATAAAAGTACCCTGATAAAAGTGAATGGGAAAAGTATGGCAGTGGAAGAGAGTGGCTACTAAACAATGATATATGAATTTATTAATAAAAAGAAAAGCACTTATTGCAGCTTTGTGAGGATTTAAGTCCTTTCTGTTAATAAAGGGAGTGAACCGTTGATCACCATGGCATGGCACACTGGAATGCAACATAGGTAAGGGGTCATTCCTTTCCCTTGGATATAAATTATATTCACTTAGTCCATGCTGTTATATAAAATCAGTGTATTATTGCCACAGCTTACTTTATGGATCTCTACCATAAGGTTACTTCCCATTTCAGTAGAACCCCAAAATCTATCAAACATGTTTCAGTTAAGATGAGCTTTGAGGGGAGATGCTTTTGCAAGATTTGGGGACGAGGTATCCAGCGCTCTTTGCCTGCCAGTGAAGAGTGCTATTGGTGGAAGAGATTCTCATTCCCTCTGCTGCCCCCTGTTCTGTTATGGGGTGGGGCTGGGGTGTGTGGAGTGGGTCTGAAACAGATCTCCAGGACATAGACAGGTTGCAGAGGGAACAAAAAAAGGGTCCTATTGTTCCAGCAAATGTCCTGACCTTATAAGGATCCCAATGAAAGATAACAAGTGCATGTCCAAAATAATCACCATGACTCTCTCTTCAAAAGCCCACTAATTTGTTTTAAGAAGCATGTAATTTATGAAACCATTCATAACTTAGAAACAGTGGCCACAGATGCCTCTCTTGTCCATGAGATTCAGTAAACATTATTTGAAACAGGAGAACATGGACAAGTGTGAGTATATTTTATCATTGTGGCTCAGTTACTATCAGTGCAAGCACTCAACACTAGATTATTCATTTGTTTTGCATGGATCAAACATGTATTCAGTTGGCCAGGGCAGAGTTAATCTGGAAGATTTTTCACTTGGAAACTGCAATGACATGGCTCACCTCATGAGGCAACAATCAGCAGTTACTGAGAGTAACTCAGTATGCTCATCAAGTACACAACTACTGTTCTGAGATGTAATGGTCATGAAAAATGAAACAAGAATTAAATCTTTCATTTACATGCTGCGAATATTAGACACAGGTAGGGGTAGGATAATTAAGTATATCAAATATAGCTGATAGCTGATACCTGTAGAGTGGTCTCCCACTTTTCCTACTGCCTTCCACTTTACCAAGCATTGTCCTCTTTTCCGATGAGTTACATTATACACAAGGGAGCCCTGGTGGTGCAGTGGTTAAATGCGATACTGCAGCCCCAACATAGCAAGTTTTATCCAAAGGGCTCCAAGGTTGACTCAGCCTTCCATCCTTTCATAGGTCAGTAAAATTAGTACCCAACTATGGGGACAATTAGCTAACACACATTGGAAACCACTTGGAGAGTGTCTAGCATGCTATAAAGCGGTGTAGATGTGTAAAATGCTGTTGCTTAATAATTTGTAAGCTGCTCTGAGAGCCTTTGTGGCTGAAGAGTGGGGTATAAATACCTAAAAATGAATGAATGAATACATTATCTCATGATATGTCTAAAGTACAACAGCCTCAGTTTGGTCATCTTTGCTTCTAGTGAAAGAGCAACCTCGATTTGCTCTAAGACCCACTTATTTGTTATTTAGATTTCCATGGTATCCATAGAACTCTTCCCAACAGCACATTTCAAATGAATTTATTTTCATCCTATCACCTTTTTTTCACTGTCCAGCTTTCACACCTATACATGGAAATCAGAAGTACTATGGCCTGGATGATTCTGACTTTGGTATTTAATAATTAATCATCTATGTTTACACTTGAGGCTCTTATCTGTTCTCCTTATGGTTGCCCTTCAAATTCTTAGGAGATTATCAGACACATCAAAAATGGCATTATGATGATGCCATGAGATCGCAAAAGGGCTTCCTTAGTAGATGACATCATCCTCCATTATCTCCCAAGTGTTCTGCTGCCATTATGGAGGCATTCTTTTTTAATGATGGGAGAAGACTGCAATTGATCTCCCGTGGAGTTTCCATTTTGGATTTGCCTGTGTGCAACAAAGTGCCCCATTTTGCTGATGAGATTCCAGCATCCCTGGGCGGTCCTTCCAGAACACTTCGGGGTGAGATCAGGGCATTCAGGTAAGCTATCCTCTTTTTTGTACCCTCCCCGGGTTACTTGTAATGCTTTTAGTGTGTTTAGGTGCTTGGTGTCACTCTTTTGGGTTTATTTTTATTTTTGAATTTCCCATGCTCATGCTTTCTTGCAGAAATAGGCAGAGTTTCATTCCAGGAAGTGAATGGAGCTCCGTTAGAGCTCCATTCACTCCTGGGCTGCCTGAACGATGGGAGAGAAGATAAATGTGGGGGGGAGTGTTGTGCTGGAAAAGGGGTGGGATTGGAGATTGTGGACAGGAACGCTTTTGCATTCCTGGCTGATAATCTCCTTAGTCTTCTGATTTCTTCACTCTTCCATTTTGATTAATGACTGAACTAAGGTACAGAAAATCTTTAACCATTTCAATGTCTTTGTAACCCAATCTAAAGTTATGTAAATCATCTATGATCATTATTTTTGTCTTCCTAATATTCATCTGTAACCCTGAATTTTCTTCCTTGACTTTCATCAGTAGTATTTGATATTTTCTGCTAGTAAAATGGTGTCATCTGCATATCTTAAATTGTTGATGTTCCTTCCCCCCAATTTTCACACTTACTTTCTCTGAGTCTAGTCCTGCACTCCATACAATGTGTACTGCATATAAAGACAAGGTAATAAAATGCAGGCTTGTCTTATCCTCTTCCCAATAGAAAACCATTCTGTTTCTCCGTATTCTGCCCTGACAGTGGCTTCTTGTCCAGTATATACATTGCACATCAAGGACAATCAGATGTAGTGGCATTCCCGTTTCTTTTAGAGCAAACCATTATTTATCATGATCTACACAGTCAAAGGATTTGGGATGGTCTAGACAAGGGAATAAAATGTGAATTGGGATGCAGAAACACCAATTCACAGCAGATGTCATCTGTCTCAATGATTTTTTTGCAAGATCGCTGGCGTGCAAAGCTCTCTGTGTTTCCTGTTCACATGTAGGCATGCCAGTGAATCAAGATGGTGGCCATGAGTGAATTACTTACAGTTTTGTACTCCCCAACTTGCCCCCCACAAAACAATTTTAAAAAAAAACAACTAAGATTTGGAATTGCAATCTTCTGCTAAAATAATAATAAAAACAAGGAAAGAAACCCTGTTTCATCGCCTCAGTGCACAATCACTATGGAGATTTTCACACGCCGAAAATATTCCCTCCAGAAACCGGGACAGAAATATTTCTGTCCCGGAAGCAGCGCCGCGGTTCGCACGCTCACCTCCCTCTTCCGTTTTTCCGTCGTCCTCGATTTGGGTTTTTCCCTCCCTCTTCTGGAATATTTTACTAACGGGAGTTTGCCGTTAATAAAATATTCCGGAAGAGAGAGGAAAAAACCCAAAGCGAGGACGACGGAAAAACGGAAGAGGGAGGTGAGCGTGCGAACCGCGGCGCTACTTCCGGGACAGAAATATTTCTGTCCCGGTTTCTGGAGGGAATATTTTCGGCGTGTGAAAATCTCCTAAGGCAACAATCTGACATGGCAGTGCCACAATCTGCCATCTATAATAATAAGAATAATAACAACAACTTTATTTTTGTACCCTGCCTTTTGCCTATTAGGCAATCAAGGCGGCTCACAACAATTGGATATAAAAACAAATTGATAACAATAGTAATAACTTAAAATAATTTACCCTCCTTAAAATTACATATAATAGTGCATATATTTAAAATAACTGGCAGATTCACCAGTGACATAAAATAACTACCCTAAAAATTTAAAACTATAGAATCAAAACATAAAAACATAAAAAGAGGGAGAGACATTCATTAAAATGGTCTGTTTTATTCATGGAAGGCCTGCCGGAAGAGATCCATTTTGATGGCTTTTTTGAAATTCTCCAAGCTAGTTGCTTGACAGATCTCCTCCGGCAGGGTGTTCCATAGTCTGGGAGCAGCGATAGAAAAAGATCTTTGGGAGGTTGGTGTTAATCTAGATTTCATTGATTGCAATAAACTCCTCCCAGAAGATCTAAGGGTGTGGGGCGGATTATATGGGAGGAGGCAATCCCTTAGGTAGGTTGGACCTAGGCCATGTAGGGCTTTATAGGTCATTACCAACACCTTATACTGTGCTCAGAAACTGATAGGCAGCCAGTGAAGGGATTTCAAGATTGGAGTAATATACTCCCTTCTTGATTTCCCAGTGACTATCCTGGCTGCCATATTTTGCACCAGTTGTAGTTTCTGAACTAGATATAAGGGTAGCCCCATGTAGAGAGTATTGCAGAAATTGAGTCGTGAGGTTACCAGTGCATGCACTACAGTTTCTAGGTCCTTTGTCTTGAGGTAAGGGCGCATATCTTATGAAGCTCCTTCCCCAAGCACATCCAACCAATCAGCTGTACTCTTCCGCAATATGATGCAGTGCAATTCAGTTGTCCTAACAGGCAAGAGTGCACATTTCCATTGTTTTTTTTAAAAAACTCAGAAAAAGTCCCGGAGGTTTCTGCCACAGACTTTCCCTGACTTTTACTCCCCCTCCCTCCAGAAAGGACAGAATGCTGCAGGATCCCATTTGGACACATGGGATTCCCCACGGATTCTAAGAGGGTTTTTTTCACAATCTGGACTACCCCTTTGCTGTAGTCTATAAAGCACAGTTTGATTTTCTTCTGAAATTCTTTGGTGCATTCCATTATCCAACATATATCTGCAATATAGTCCCTAGTGCCTCTTTCAGCAATCTCCCTCTCTCTCTCTGGCTTTTCTTCACAAACGAAGATATCCCGATGCCTAAGTCAAAGCCCATAGCACCTAGAGCCAAACAAGCTATTTTAGCAGACATTGCAGAAAATCCCACACAAACCTCTTCCCATCCTTGGCAGCATTTAAAAAGTTATAACAGTGCAAATAAGTAAATGTATGCTGTCCTTTTATAAGACCTCTCAGATCTGCCTTATTCTGCCTATCAGTAGAGCTGGCCCAACAGGGGCGCTAGTATGTACATCAGTCATTTCTCAAAATAAAATAGCAGAAGAATATGTAGAAGAGAAGACAAACAAGAGACAGCCAGCAGATTCTATAACTATTTGGATCAAACAATTCAAAATTCTTCTATGGATTACTTGTAGGGGTGGAGTACCCATGGTCTTCAAAATGTTGTCAGGCTTCAACTCTCCCTTATATGAATGACCATAGGTTCCCAACACATTGATTATATTATCACAGCCTGTGATGATAGTCACTATTGTACCTGGGGGTTAAGAAAGGAATGCACAGATTTTCAGGACATAGGTCTGTCAATCTTTACTAGCCATAACAAAACAAATAGTGGATCAGTCTACTGTGCACTTTGTAATAATGGCATGGAATCTGGGATAGAGGTAACTATTTCTATCTGGTAATAAAATAAAATAAAATCTGGCTATTGGAGCAAAGTTGATTTACCCACTGAAGGCTATGCTAGCTGTTTTCCAAAATGGCCACCAAACACAGCTTCATCTTAAAAAAAAAAAAGTATTTGATGTCAGTTTTTAGAGGAGTTCTTCCACCATGGATTCATTAAGAAGCATACCATTAGGTTATTCTGCCCGCACTCCCTGTTGTACAACATGAGCATCATAACATCCTCATTCACATGGTTGATACAGATATACTGTCATAGGACTTTATCAATATGGCATCATAATAACGCCTAATTAATGTGAAAGGGTTACATATCAGATGACATTGTCCTTTTGCGATTCTGTATTGTGAAAAAGCTGTTCTTTTTTATTGATGGGCCAAGCTGTCAATTGATCTCCCATGACGCTTTGTTGTCGGCATTGACAGCATTTGAAACTGCGCACCATTGTGCTCATGTGAATACAGCATCAATGACAGAATACTTCCAAGTGAGATCATGAAAACCAGGTAGGGCTCGCTTTTTTTATGAACCTCCCCAATTCACTTTTAAGTTTAAAAGTGTGTTTCTGTGCTTGTGTCTATGTTTTGTGTCTTTGTTTTGATGTATTTTTCAAATTTACCACACTCGCTTCTTTTCGCAAGAATTTGCAAGATCTCAAACCAGGAAATAAACGGAGCTCCATTCATGCTCCATTGATGCTGGGGGTGCCTTTGAACACTGCTCAAGGTAAGGTCTGATAGGAAGGGTTCTTTTGCCAGTAGAAAAATGGTTTAAAATATGCTGTCAAAAGAACATTTGAGGAGGCTTATCTGATAAAGTCCATACTGTCCTATCCTTTGTACAGGGATTACGATCTGGAAATGAACATTTGGAAATTGAAGGCACTTTCAGTACTGAGCAGCCTGTGAAATGACAGCTAGTCTAGAGTCACAGAAAACTTGGACATAGTCCTTCTTCCATGTTCTAACATGATATGACAAAGGAGATTTTCAGACGCAATTTTTGGCAGGATATATTCCAAAACAGCTCCGTTGCTGCTGCGCGGCAGGGGAGCAGTTTCGGACGCGTGGCAGGGGAGCAGTTTCGGTTCCTCTGCCGAACCCCTCCGTGTCACTTCCGTGACAGAATGGAGGAAGCTGCGTCATATTTCATTCACGATTGTTGCCCGTGAGTGAAATATGACGCGGCTTCCTCCATTCTGTCACGGAAGTGACATGGAGGGGTTCGGCAGAGGAACGGCGTCGTCTGAAACTGCTCCCCTGCCACGCGGCAGCAACGGAGCTGTTTTGGAATATATCCTGCTGAAAATTGCGTCTGAAAATCTCCAAACTTTGCAAGACATGCAAGAAAACTGCCTAGTTTATTCAGACCATGATTCCAGAATTAACAAATGCATTTCTGAAGGGAACCATGAGCATCACGCTTCATATCCAGAAAGTGTTTTCTCCTGCACTGAAAGATCTGTGATCCTTTTGCATGACCAAACATCACCAATACTAACACAGATGAAACAAGATATACCAGCTGTTTTTAAAGACAAATAACATGCACTCACCTACTAGGGAAGCTTTGGAGGAACATGTTAAGAGGACTGTCTACCAAAGATTTCATGTATGGTACAGGTAATCCTACCAAGACCTGAGCTTCAGCACCAGCTAAATGGATTTGGACTAAAATTCATGACAGCATTTATGAGCCACTTTGGACAACTTTCCTGAAGCAGCTAAGACTGGCCAAGAGTTGATATCCTGCAATTGCAAGAAAGATTGTAAGAAATGATGCAATTGGGAAAAGGCTGAATTTCCATGTATTACTATGGGGCTTACCACACTCCAAAGTAAAGCAGCAGGGTAGCAAGAACGTTCTGTCTTCCATGTTGCCTTACCGCATAATGGCATCATTCTTCCAGTGTTCTTTTGTTCCAGTCCCAAGGGAGACTGCAATAAAACTGCATATTTTTGCTAACAGGTTTTTCTGGTTACCAAAAAGACACGGTTTTACCTCTGTCCCCCATGAGACTGGAATGAAAGAATGACGACATCATGTGGTAAGGCAACATGGAAGACAGAATGTTCCTGCTGCACAGCCACTTTCCTTTGGAGTGTGATAAGCCCCTATGTGTTTTTGCAAAGGAGAATGTTTTAAGCAATGATAGGTGCTGAGTTTTACTGAGTCAATCAGTTTTTATTTTTAATTTAAACTCCTTTAACCAACAAATATTTAAAGAAAATAAATTCCAAAGTTAGTAAAACTGGACTTCATTTTTGCTTTTCTGCCTTTGAATATCTTTTTGATACAAGGATCAACAAATGTTCTATAGATAAGTCCTCTGTACTTTTGGAAAGTTCATAGAATGTGAAAAGTATTTATTAATGTAAACAAATGCAAAACAATAAAAAGGTATAGATACTGCTGAGTAAAAGTGATACAATGTGAATGGAATCTTCACCTACATGATTGAGTATATCTATTGTATATCTCTATGGGTAACACATCTATGAGCAAAATGTACTGGGTAATAGTGCCCAATAAAACATTTAAGTATAACCTATAATACACAACAAAGAGGTTCAGCCTCATTTTTTGAATTCCAATGTATTGTGTGTGGCTGCAGTTTTGAAAAACGGCTGCCATCGTCTTCAGGTTCAAATAAACTATGCCCCAGTATTCGGATCTGTTTAATACTAGTAAGTAAGCTCTGTACTAGATTCCATGGTTTAGTCACAAAAGACATATTTTTAGCTAATCACTCCTCCCAGTACAATGGGACTTGCCAAGATTAGACAGCTGATTGTTCCATGTCAAAGAAAAACAATGGATCATACATCAAATCCTGACTCTGAATTTCCACTGGCCTATTGGAGACGGAAGCCTGGCTTAGATGGGACTAGAGTCTGCTCTAGGAAGGCTATTCTTATGTTCTTGGGATTCATCTGTTGCTAACTGCCCCCAGGTATTCTTCCAGACAAATAGTTGTATACAAATAGATCACAGACCTCTCCATAACAAAATTAATTCAAATGTTGGCATATCAGGGGAACTTGGTGCTCCTCTAGTATGTTTACAGGGTCTTTTAAGAACTTAGACTACTTGCATATCACATTTCATAATAACAATCAGAACCTAACTTGCTGAGATGTGTTTTTTAGGACAATTACTACAATTCTCAGGTGATCACTTTGCATTTGTTTTCAAGCCTTATAAAACAATGTGGGGTGGACTATAATCACTCTGAAATATACAGCCTTTCATTTCCTATTGCCTAATTATGGCAGGTATTTCACAATACAGATATAATTACTAGAATGGATTTTCAGCTGTTGTTTTTACTAAACAACAGAAAGAAAACCTCACCCTCACAGTAATAACCGCCAAAGAAATTGCAAATGGATGTGGGAGATGAGTTTGAAAGAGAATAAATGCATTGAACAACATAAGGATGTTAAAGCAACATAGTGCACTGCTCTCTTCTTTTCATATTCTGAATGACAATGGGCCTTCATGTGAAGGGTAGTAGATATTTGTCCACAACTGTATCTTAATCCCACAATGGCCCTTTCTCATATTTAACACTGAGTACCCATCCTCTTTGCAGATCACAAGAGTCAAATAATACTCTGTCACATTTGCCTAGCCTCTTCTGCAGTTGTGGTAGGCCATATCTCCCATCATTTCCCAGCATGGAGAATGGAATTTGCAATCCACCGTATCAAGAGGACAACCTATTGGTGAAGATTGCTTAAGCCCTTTCTGAGTCGTGCACAGCCTTTTCTTCTTTGTGTTTTTCTTTTATTTTTATCTGCTCTTTTTACTTTCAAAACCTATTGATTGGTTTTTAAAGGGTTTGCCTATACAACAAAAATACTCCTCATAGAATAAAGGAGAATGCCTTTTGTCCCAGCATCATTTCACCATATTCAGAAGGAGGGGGGGCCAAAAACTCCAAATACTCCATGGGAAAAGTCTTTGCAGCTTTCCCCATATTTTTTAAAAAAAAAAAAAAAACTCCAAAGGAAATGTGCATTCCCGCTCATTGGGACAACCAGTTTGCTTTGCTGTGCATTCCTGATAAGAGCGGAAGTGGCAAGATGATTGGTCGGACATGCGCAGGGGGTGGAGCTTGCTGGCAAGGCAAGTGCCCGGAACTGCCATGCTGGATTTTCACCATAGTGATCATGTGTTGAGGCAACAAAACAGCCTTTTTTCCTCTTTTTTCCTGTTTGTTTACGTAGAAGATCACACTTCCGCACCTTGGGTATGCTTTTTTAAAAAAAAAAAATATTGTTCGGTGGTGCAATAAAAATGCAAGTAGTAATTCTTTTACACCTGCTATCTTGATCCGCAGGCATGCCCATTTGAACAACAAATGTGGCTGGCATCTCATGCCTGTGATCTTGAAAAAAAACCTGTGGAGACAAATGAAAGCTGCTGTGAATTGGCGTTAGTGCACATCAATCCACATTTTATCACCTCATATAGACAAGCCCAAAGAATGCCATTCTTAATGTAAGCTAGCTAAAATCAGTCAAGGGAGGGATATTGGAAAGCAACAAAAGCAAACTTCTTTGTTTTTCTCTCCAGGCATTTTATTTTTAAAAAATACTTTTATTGCAAATTTTAAAAGTACAATAAAGCTTACAAACGTTATAAAGAGAAGACAATAAATACAAAACAGAAAGGAAAAATGAAACATACAAAAAGGAAAAAAAAGAAGAAAAGATGACTTCTGATCTAACTTATGGCAGTTATGAATATATACAGTTACTCATACCTTTTCAATCTACAAATATAACTGTTCGCTTCTTCCACTAACCTATTCTCATTAATTATCAAAACCACAAATCAATTTATTTTGAGTTTTTCCTCACACAAACAATAAGAGGCTTCAGATTTTTTCTTTTTTTTTAACTGTCATTACCAACCTTTATCTAATCAAATCAGATCAAATATTATGTCCATTTCTAATACATTTATCAACTCCAACATCCATTCCTCCATCTTGGTTAATGTTAAAATCTTCTATAACTTTTTTCAGCTAAACAGACAATGTGTTCAAATCCCTATATCTATTCCATATAATAAAACATCTCTACACATTATTTCCTACAAACATCTAAACTCCCTTTATATAATCTAAACAATTTTCTAACATTTTATAACAGTAGTACCTCATTTTGTTATAGCATAATCTAAGGAGATTATCAGACACATAAAAAGTACCTGAGAGGAACGTGAAGACAATGTTCCTGTCCCATGAATGGGACCCATTTTCAGATGACGTCGTGCTTGTCGCATCCTCCTCTATTGCTTCTGCAGATAGCAAGGTGCACTTTTCTTTGACAGGAGTTCCTTGTCAATGAAAAGCACCACCTTGCTAGCTGCAGAAGCACTGGAGGATAACGCAATGAGCACAAGGACATCTAAAAATGGGTCCCACTCACTGAACAGGAACATCGTCCCCATGTTCTTCTCAGGTACATTTTTATGCATCTAATAATCTCCTATAGCTCAATCCCTTTAGCCACATATAATTCCTTTAATCTGTTCATATGTTATAGCCCAAACATTCCATAACAAATATAAATCATTTTATAAAAATTCAATTTATAAGCATTCTCTTTAACATCATAACATAAACCAAATTTCAGTCTCCTTAAACACACATTATTCATTTTCTGTCAATTCACTATGGCCGGAGTTCTCAACCTGTTTTAACACTTCCTTTCCCCCCCCCCCACGGAGGAATTCTCTCTTTACTCAATTATATTCAGTATTCTCAAGACAAATTCAAATGGCAAAATAAGAAATCTATCTTTTAAAGCTATTGTCCCACTATGCATTACATGTCTTGTTAAACTTCTAACTTGTTCTTTTTTAGCTTGAATCTTATAAGTAGGTTCCCCCCAACTCAGCTCTTGTTTACAGAAAGAAAGGACTCACCCAAGTTTTATTTTCTCCTCCATAAGGAAGAACTTTCTTCATTTGTAAATTAGGACATTCAAGGTGATTAAGAAAGTGGAGAATTCACAAGCTCAATCTCCTTTTAGGGCTTACATAAGCAGCCTGAACTTTTGGTTATCCCAGGGCTCCCCGCTGCTCAAAACTAACTTCTGACTACTGCAAATTCATGAGGAGCAGTGACTGTGAAGACACACCCAACTAAAGGTGGTGGCAGGTTTGGGTGTGCAACACCAGTACCCTGGTGAGATCAAACTCTTTTACCCAAAAAGGCTCTGATGCTGAATCCCCCCCCCCTCTCTCTCTCCTCTGGCTTTTCTTCGCAAACGAAGATTCAGGAAGGACTCATCCCGCGCTTTCTGCAAGCGCGCTGATGACTAAAAAGGCCAATCCGAGATAAACAAGTCCGGTTGCAAAAAGCACAGCAGAAGGTCTCCTTACAATCTTCTTTAGCACGATGCTCCAAAGGGCTATGGCAGAGCTTGAAGAAGACGACGGCATCTATATACGCTACCGTACTGATGGTAGCTTGTTTAACTTAAGCCGTCTGAGGGCTCACACTAAGACTCTAAACTATCTAGTCCGTGAGCTGCTCTTTGCCGATGATGCTGCCCTTGTTGCCCACACAGAAGCAGCTCTGCAGCGCCTAACATCCTGCTTTGCAACAGCTGCAGAGCTGTTTGGGCTAGAAGTCAACCTGAAGAAAACAGAAGTTCTTTACCAGCCTGCACCACAGGACGAACACCACCATCCCCACATTGCCGTCGGCAAATCAGTGCTCAAGTCCGTTCAGCAGTTCACCTACCTGGGAAGCATCATCTCCTCAGATGCCAAGATTGACAAAGAGATCGATCACAGATTAGCAAAGGCATATAGTGCATTTGGAAGACTTCACAAAAGAGTCTGGAGCAATAAACACCTGAGGCAAAGCACAAAAATCAGTGTGTATAGAGCCATCGTACTGTCTATCCTCCTTTATGGATGCTGAATATAAAGTTCAAAAAAGGAGGAAGTTTATTTTAAAGAACAAAAGTAAAGGGCTTTCTCCTCCCCAGCTCTGAAAACTTGAAATAAAAGGTACTTTACAGTTTGAGTTTCAGCAATCTTCAGGGTGTCATCTCTCTGGGTTTGATCTTGGTTTGATCTCCTCACTCAATTGAGCTGGTGCGGGGTCTTTCAGCTCCTGATTCCTTTGACTTATTTGTTGTTGGCAACTAATTTGACTAAATGGTGTAAGGAAATGCCCTTCCTGGCTGTCTGGGTCTGTTTGCCACCAATAAAACAGCTCCCTGCAAGCTCACAGCAAAGACTGAGCAAAAAAACTAAAAAAAACGTCTAGCTAAACAGAGCTTGCTGGGAAGGGACAAACCAAACCTGAAAAAATGCAGGGGAATTCTTCAGCTCCTCCCACAACTCTAATACAATGAAACATTCCTATGCTCAGACATACTAACGAACTCGACATACATGAACTAAAATGAAGGAAAATGCAGGGGAGATTCAAATAGTCCTGGCTGGACATCACAGTGACCCTTAATGCATATGGGCAATCTCACATTCTCTCCTTTATCCAGAGAGAGCTCTGCCAGCTAATTAGCAGCTAATGTGCTTTCTGCAACCGGACTTGTTTATCTCAGATTGGCCTTTTTAGTCATCAGCGCGCTTGCAGAAAGCGCGGGATGAGTCCTTCTTGAATCTTCATTTGCAAAGAAAAGCCAGGGCTCGTTTACACAGCAGGTTTTATTGTGTTAAGTTGTGCTTTAGCACTTTCCCGCATCAGTGGTGGGTAGTTTACACGGTATATGTTTACACAGCTATATTTTGTGGCACTTTGATTTTTTCCCGCTTTGAGATTCACACAGCTAAATGTGGTGGGGGCATGGCCAAGCATTGGAGAGGAGACAAAGGAATGCCATAGGAATGTCTGCCCTTGCCCCAACTCCATGTGCTTAACAGCTTAAAGGCAGTCACTCTTTGCCTCTCCCCCCCCCAGCTCCCTGCCCACAAATCAAACAGAAGGTTTTTTCTCCTTGCTTAACAGCATTTTCTAGCCAAATAAACAGACTGTCAAAATAGCAGTGCAGCTCTGTTGCAGCCCTTAGTGAAATGGTTTCTCTCCCTAGCCCAAGCACAGGATCACAGCTGACGAACGGAGCTTTACATACGTACTTGCAAAACAGCAGAGAGGAGGAGAAGGAATGCTCACTAACTGAAAATTGTTGGGAATCCTTTTTGTTTGCAAACTGGCTTGCAAAATAGTAGAGAGGATTTTTCAAAGTTTCCTCTAATCGCTACTGACTCTCCCTCCCTCACTCCCCCTCTTTTAAGCCTACCCCTGCATCATAGCAACCAATCACAGTGCAGCTCTGCTGCAGCCCTTAGCGGAATAGTTGTTTACACTGCCAATAATGCACTACATTGCAAATATACCGGCAAAAGTAGAGACATCCCTTGCCACGCTATATTTGGGTGTTTTACCTTCCCCCCCTTCTGAATGAGGCAATGCTGTGGTGCGATCCGTGGAAACAATGAGCTATCTTAGCGGTATATTTAGAGGAATATTTGCCCGTGTAAACGACCCCCCAGAGAGAGAGAGAGAGAGCCAGCTAGTCTGCTGCTTAGCTTTCTCTGCCTCAGAGCACAAAGCAAAGACACTAGTCCACCATACTCTCACTTTTCTCTCCATGCATTTTAGATCTTGTGCTGAAATAAATAAAAATGTGCAATGAAATCATAAATGACCAAGAGCCTAAAGGAGAGTCAGTGCTAGACTTTGCGTCTACTGGCAGAAGGGAGAGAATACTTCTGCCAAATCCCTTCTGCACTTCCAGCCTCTTATGCCTCTAAAAATCTGCTCTGGAGGGCTGGGAAACAAAGGACTGTAGCAGGAAGGCAACTCTAGGGCTGTGCCAGTAGAGGGGGTTGGCTAATTTGCCATGCCTCCCCACAAAGCAAGGTCTCCCTTCCTCGGCACTTATAGGTATTATTGACCCTTGCCTTGAGCCTGCCACAGTGCCCACCAGAGTCCCCTATAGCCATGAGCCCTGTAGTGGACTGTGGAAAGGTCCTCAGCATTCTATCTACCCTAGAACCAATAAACCTTCTGGTGGCCCTTTCAGGAGGAACTGTCCAGGTTGCCTCCCTTCCCTTTCCTCCAGCAAGTTCCCTTCTCTAGATGAAACACCTTAGGAGGATGGAAGGCAATTACCAGCCCCAGGTACTTTGGTTGTTGTTTTTATACATAGCTGTTACTGGAACACTGAGTTCCTTGTGCAAACACAACTGCTGTAGTTTTACAGGTAGTAAACCAGGATTTGAGCAGATGAAGCTGCAACCAACATGGCTAACTCAGTGGAAAGAAAGAAAGAAAAATGCTTTCAGAGGCTTGTTCCTGCTCTTTTCTGTTTCAAAGCATTTTATTTTTGCTTACATCCCATCCATATAAGGTTTTTATTTTTATTTATTTTATTTCTTAGAGTATTTATACCCCGCTCTTTAGCCACAAAGGCTCTCAGAGCAGCTTACAAATTGTTTAGCAATAGCACTTACACATCTATACTGCTTTATAGAGCAAGGCACTCTCTGAGCAGTTTACAACGTGTTAGCTAATTGCCTCCACAACTGGGCACTCATTTTATCAACCTACAAAAGGATGGAAGGCTGAGTCAACCATGGAGCCCTGCAGGACAGAACTCACAACATTGTGGCTGCAGTACCAGCATTTAACCACTGCACCACTAGGGCTCACATGTGGCAATTTGCCAACCAGTAGGGCTGTGCTTCAAAGCTATAGATACAGTCGTCCCTTCACATTCGCGGGGGTTAGGGGCGGAAGACCCCTGCGAATATGAAAAAAAACATGAATAATAATAGTTCTCCCCCACCCACCTGCAACAACCCACCCCGTCGCCACTCACTCCCACCCCCCACCCTTCCCAAAGTGGCAAAGGGGCCTTCAGGAGCCCCCGTCGCCACTCCCACCCTCCCCGCCCTTCCCAAAGTGGTGCCGGGGGCTTCTGAAGCTCCCATTGCCACTCACTCCCACCCCCCCACCCTTCCCAAAGTGGTGATGGGGGCTTCTGAAGTCCCTGTCGCCACTCACTCCCACCCACCCCCTGCCTGTTCCAAGGTGGCGAAGGGGGCCCCTCGCTGCCTTGGACTGGGGTGGAGAGAGGGAGGGACAGAGGCTTTCCATCCTCCCTTCCCAAGGCAGTGACAGGCTTCATGAGAAACCCTTCGCTGCCTTGGGAAGGGACGGGGTGGAGAGAGGGGGGACGGGCAGCTTTCTGCAAATAATCAAAACTGCGAATGTGAAAGTCGCGAATGTGGAGGGGCAACTGTATATTCTATTCAGACTGCACTCAGAATTAAAGTGACAGCATAGAAGGAAGGTCACATCTTCTGTGCTGCCTTACTGCATGATGCAGCAGCCATTTTTCTGTTCTGTCCTGAGGAAGACTGAGGTAAAACTGAGTCTTTTTGCTAACAGAAAAACCTGTTGCAAAAAGATGTAATTTTACTTTGGTTTCCCATGGGACCAGAATGAAAGAACGCCAGAAGAACAATGGTGTCATGCAGTAAGGCAGTACAGAAAACAGAATCTTCTTGATGCACTGCTGGTTTACTTTGTAGTGCAGTACGCCCCTTCAAGCCTTATCACACAACACTGTTATAACACTATTATTCCACTTTAACTACTATGGCTGCCTCTTCTGAGATTTGTAGTTTAGTGAAGCCTAGAGCTCTCTGGCTGAGAATGATAAATGCCCCTCCCTAAACTACAATCCCAGGATTCCACAGGAGGCAAAGATAGCAGTTAAAGTGGAATGATAGTGCTATAACAGTGTAGTGCAATAAGGCCCTCAGAGTAACATTACAGAAGCACTGGTAAAATGCTGCAGGTTGTTACATTTCTCCCACTTAGCAGTCTTGCTGAGCAGTTTCTGTCTGTATTCTTGCTAGTGTACAATGCCAAAGGGTTGAACATTCATTTTGCTTCCTCACATATTCTCTTACCTGATAACTATAAATATTTCATTCTCATGCAGAGTATAGGTCAGGTCAGCACTGCCATTAGGCAGACTGAGGCAGCAACTTCAGGCACCAGATACTGCAATGGAAGGACAGTGGTGTGTATGTCAAAACACTCGGTTCTCTTCCCTCTGTGTTAGCTTGCTGCCTGGTGCAGTGGGACACTGTCTATGTGGAAGTCTAATCAACTTCCATATATAGAATGTGGATGGCACCATTTTGTCCTTTACTTCTGACAACAATGTATCTTGGGTCAGCTGTAGAATGTGTGTGTATGTGTATGTGCATGTATGAGATTGTCCATGTTGATCTTAACAGCACTAAAGGATAACAAATTGACTAGCGTCAATATCTGTGTGGCACCATCACAAACACCGCCTCCTCCAGCATTAACTAAAAATATAAAGAAGCTGAAATTTAGGAAACCACTTAGGATAAACATGCCATACAAGCCATCTGTGTCTTGTCTAGATATACAGGATGCCTTTGTGTCATAGGGAAAACGATAAGTTGTTTTTCTCCTTTGGCGGAAGCCAGGGTTGCATAGGCTGAAAATACACCATGCAGTATCATTAAATTATCCAATTATATAGTAATAACGAAAGTGAGACTCAAGGCCCCCAGTGTTCTAATTACTCTTCCACACATGAAATTCACATTGACCTTATTGGTTCCTCTGCATGGTTAGCTCTATATCTAAAATACTACAACTATAATTTCTGAAATTCACATTAATGTATAACCCCTAAAATGGGATTATTCAGCTACGATGCAGGATCCTGAGATGATTCCTAGGTACTTACGCTTGATAGTCTTTCTTCTAATGGGCTCCTGTTGATAGGAAATAGCTTAGTCCTTACATAAAAATGAAAGTCTATAAAATGAGTCAAGCAAAAGGGAGATTTTTCTTCTGTGTGATTACTGTCCACTTCAGGAAACTGCCAGTCTGATGACAATTTACCTCCAACACAAGTGGTACCATTACCTGATTCCTAAAGAGTCAGGCAACTCTCAGAGTGGATACTGATGTAGTTATTGATCTGTAATCAACTCTGGGGGGATTGAATATTCTTAAGGGTTAGTTGTTTGGGAAACAGGCCAAACAAAAGTTGCATTTTTTAACTCTTCTGAGTTAACTAACAGGGCAATCCTATACTTGTCTGTACAAATGTAAGCCCCATTGCATTTATTTGGGGCTTCCTCCCAAATAAGTGTACATTGTTTACAAAGCAATTCTGTAGATGTTTACTTGAAGACAAATCCATCCTGTGCTCAGTGAAGCCTGTGGATGGAATATCAGGCCTAAATGAACTTCCTTCTAACCTACATGGGGAACCTCTTTTCTTCTGAGGGCTGCATGCTCTTGATGATTAACTATCAGGACCTGCATATTGGCAGTAGGCAGGACTGCAATCATATGTGGGCAGGGCAAGAATAAAAACAAATGGAAGAGATTATGTCTTCCCTCTCTCCCCTTTCTTCCCTTTCTAGAGAGCTGCCAAAGAAAGGACAGTTCACTCTTGGTTAAATGTCTGAACCAATTATTTGTAGAAATTTGGAAACAGGCCAGAGATTGCATGTGATCCAAGGGATTCTGGGAGCTATACTCAGAGAGAGAGAGAGAGAGAGAGAGATCTCCAAGTTCTAGTAACTTGTTAATGCAGCCTCCAAGTGCGTGTATGCACATGTGTGTGTGTATGTGCCTTCAAGTGGCCTGTCGACTTATGGGAACCCCATGAATTTCATGGGATTTTCTTAGGCAGGGAATACTGAGAGGTGGTCTCACCAGTTCCTTCCTTTGAAATATAACCCACAGCACCTGTCATTGTTGGCAGGTTCCCATCCAAGTACTAAACAGGACTGACCCTGCTTAGCTTTCAAGATCAGATGGGATCTGATGCCTTTAGCATATTTTGGTCCTAGACTCCAACCAAGTACCTACTTTTAAGGTCACAGT
The DNA here is from genome assembly GCA_030847615.1 of Gambelia wislizenii. NCBI lineage: Eukaryota > Metazoa > Chordata > Lepidosauria > Squamata > Crotaphytidae > Gambelia > Gambelia wislizenii. The sequence continues at coordinate 206,236,766 of JAUMIR010000001.1, forward strand.
TTTCTTTTTAGTCCAAGATTCCTGCTCGATACCTAGATGTTCCCTTCTCCCAGGAACCTTTGGGTCATTGCCCAACTATTCCTGTCTAACAGAGGATGACATAATGTGGTCCATTTAAAAGAATGGGTCTATTTTTAAAAGAAAAACAATTGTCACTGTGCGGTGAGCAGTGATTTTGTACAAAGGGCTTTGACATGGGCAGCCATTGAAATAGAAGCAATTTGAGGGCAGAGATGAAACAGAGCCATTGAAAATGTAAGTCCCTCTGTACAGTAGTGAAAAACTCAAAACCCCCTCCCTCCTGAATCTGGCCTGATAAGACCACACAATGTGCAACCTTATCCCCAAATCTGGTGCGATAAAGCCACATGACATATGGCCCTAGTCACACCAAACTTGGATTATACCACCTTAATCTGGGTTTTTAAAACCGGCAGATTTCTCCAGAGTTTGCTTGAAACTCCAGAGAATACTGTTGTGTGAACAAAGGACCTGCACCATTGCAATAAGAGTTCAAGTAAATCTCTTGAGATATAACTGCATCTTATCATAGCTAGGCAGGTCTATGCAAGAAACAAATGTGTATGCTGAAAAATGAGATGGGGAAAGGAGGCAGAAAAATACAGGCAGACAGGAAAGAATGGAAGCTTGAAGGGATAAACACTTCTATATAGGACAAATGTCAAAGTAGGGGATTTTGTTTTTGTTTTAATTAACTATCCTTAGGCTTTCCCTTTAAGTTGGAGGTGCTGTGCATCTGCAATCAACCTACATTCCTAAGAGCAGTTATTTCAGAGTGTCTCTGAATTGAAATGGTAATGTATGCATATTGTAGTGGCATTCTTTTTCACAGAGAGGAAAAAGCAGTAGCCCTTTATATAGTTGAAACAAAGATCCTGAAATAAGTGACAAGAGTCACCTTTCATCAGCTGTCCGATAAATAAGAGGGCAATGTTCTCAAACAGACAACATTGCTGATCCTTCAATGAATGTGGATCAAGACTTCTTATTGTTGTATGCCTTCAAGTCATTTCTGACTTATGGTGACTCAAAGATGAACATAGCATGGGGTGTTTTTAGCAAATTTTGTTCAGAGGGGGGTTGCCTTTGCCCTTCTCTGAGGCTGAGAGAGTGTGACTTATCCATGGTTTCCATGGCCAATCAGGGTTCCAACCTGGGTCTCCAGAGTCATAGTCCAATGCTCAAACCACTATACCATATTTGTAGTGGGGGAGGGGATATGGCAAGACTACTCTTGTTCAAAAGAAAAAAAAATGATGGATGTTTTACGTTAGGTCCTGCAGTTTGCTTTAGCACAGGGGTGGACAACTGTGGAAGGCTAGGGGTCCATATTAGCTCCCCAGGAGACCTTGGAGACCCCCACCTCTCCACCACACCTGCTTCCATTTTTTTAAAAAAATCATTTATTTAGTTTTTGCCCCAAACACCCTCTAGAGGATAAGGACACATTTTTCACCATGTTCTGGCTCCTTCCTGGGCCATTTTAGGCTCAGGAGAGGCCTTTTTAACAAAAGAAGTGCATGGAAGTCATTTCCTGTTCACTTCCTTTTTCAAAAAAGTCCTCCCCTGGGCCTAAATTGGTCCAAGGAGACCACAAAATGTGGTGGAAATGTGTCCCTCATCCTCATTCCCTAGTGGAAATTTTGGAGCATTTTAGAACCATTTTTTAAAAAGAAATTTAAATTTGGGAGCTGGAGGGCTCCCAATGTGATGAAAATGCTCTCCACACACCCCTAGAGTGCATTTGGGGGCATTCCTGAGGGGGGAAGCAATAATTTTTTGACCTGTAGGGGGCCCTGGGGGCTTCTTGCTGCCTGTGGGCTGCACTTTGCCCACCCCTACTTTAGAAGATGGAGCCTTCTCTCCTTGCCTATTTAACGTTTTATAGGAATAATATTCATTTCCCATTGTCATGATACCAGGATCAAATTAGTAAGACCTTCTAAATGGAAACCCATTTTAGAATTTCCACTGTTAAAAAGAGTGGGCAAAGACTGTTTATTCCACATATAATATAGCTGCCTGTGACGGCTCCCAGGATAACCTATGATAGCAGCTCAGCAGCTCAACTCCTGTTAGGATTGTCCCCGGTCTGAATCTTTTTTCTTAAGCCACTAGCTCTCAGCCTCAGCCCCACTCTGTCATATGGGGATAATAATACAAACCTGCTTTACAGACTTTTTGTTAGGATTACAAAGAAATATCCATTACAACTTTGAAAAGTGGTAGCTCATTCTCTGGCGTCACGCTACCCCAGCTATTTTATGCATACAGTGGGACCCTATATCTGTGAAGATTTGGTTCCTGGACTTACCGCATAGACTGGAAACCATGGATAACAGCAAACCCTTTTAAAACAAAGGACTTCCAGTACAAATATACCATAGAGTTGTGTTAGGCACCTAGAACCTCTAAGCATTTTCCAGCACAACTCTATGGTATGTGTCCCTATTTTTTCAACAGTGGATAACTGAAACTATGGATATTGATTCTGCAGATTTGGTAGTCCAACAATATACTTAAATAACATACCCTCTAGTCTTGCATGTGTGTGTGTGTGTGTGTGTGTGTACACATACTGTATATGTGCATGAACACCCATCACAACAGGCAGCAGACTCATGCTCTCTGTCAAGCATCTGCCTCATTTCGATTTCTTTTCCAAACTCCAGTTTTTCTCCAGAACAGTTCCTGGTCCATAGTACCCTCCTTGCCTTTATTGATAGTCTACACCTTGCTCTACTGCTCACAAGGTCCTTTTGGCAGCCACAATCTTTTAGATGCCCATGAAAGCACAAAATGTGGAGCACATAATCACAAAGCTCACTGACTAAAAGAGGAAGAACAGTTCTATTTTCACACTTGTTCACAGTTTGTGACATGAACAACAACAAAAGTAGGAAAACTTTCTTACAAAAGATAAGGAAAGTGCTTGGGGTTGTCTATACGGTGAAAATACCCCTCACAGGATTCACCTGGAATGCGAGCTGTCTTAATGGGATCCCACATTGTCTCATCGTATTGTGAAGGAAGGGGGCACATGGATTCATATGTCAGGAACATTGGAAAAGCCGAAACTGAATTACAGGCAAGCAGGGCTGTAGATAAAAGCACACAGCATGAGAAATGCAGAAAAGGGAGGATACCACAGACAAGGGGGAAGGGGGGAAGATGTCTGCACCTGGGCCTCAACGTCCTTGAGCTGCTGGAGAGACCAGCGTTCCCATGCCTACCAGTCAGGCTGGCCTCACTTCAAGACATTCCGGGGCCTGAGAAGGAACCAGGCCTGAACCAGCTACATGTCAGGGTCCTCCATGAATTCTACTCCAACACCCAGAATTCAGGGATGAGCCTGACAGGGGCCAAAAAGAGGGGAAACTATACGAGAAAAGCATTTGCGGCGTTTCTTGACTTTTTAAAAAAGCTCCAGTGATTTGCACATTTTCACTTGTTAAGACAAGCGATTTGACATGAATCACTTCCCCATACAAGACAAAGTGCAAACCTAATTGGCTGGATGAGCATAGGAGGTGGAGCTTAGTTACATGGTAAGCACCCATTGCTGCTATGTTGGATTTTCACCCTAACAAGTGATCGCTAAGGCGATAAAACAGAGATTTGTGCTATTTTATTCTCTCTCTCTGGACTTTTTTGGACAGCTCGTCCCTGTTGCGAGGCTGCTGCATGGCAGGGGGGCCGTTTCAGATGACGCTGTCCCCCTGCTGATACTGTTCTGGAAGAGCTGGGAGGCTGCAGTGCCATATTTGGCCATTTTCTAATCACAGTCAACTTCCATGATTAGGAAATGGCCAAATATGGTGCTGCAGCCTCCCAGCTCTTCCGGAACAGTATCGGCAGGGGGACAGCGTCATCCGAAACGGGGGCCCTGCCGCGCAGCAGCCGCGCAACAAGGACGAGCCTTCTCACGTTACAAATCGCCATCCGAAAAAGTCCTCTCTCTCTCTCTCTCTCTTTTTTTTTTTTTTGAAAGATGGAATATTGCTTGTGTGCACCATAGAAATAGGTTTTTTTTAAAAAAAATGGTGGCAGATTTAAAAGCATGAATGATTCACTCACAGCCTCCTTCTCAGCTACAAGCATGCAAAGTTTATGGGGGCTGTAAAACCATTAAGACAGGTTGCTGCTGTGATTTGCTATTCCCCTTCGGGTGGACAAGCCCTATCTTTTGTAAGGCACATTCACATTTTGGGACATGGCAAAAATGGTGAAAGCAGAACCTAGTCTTTCTATAGCAATAATATGAAAAGTCCAGATCCTCACGTCTGTATGAAATAACATGTGCATATGTGGGCACACTTGTGCACACATGCACACACATGCACACACACACTGCTGTTTGATCTCATATTGAAATACTTCCATAAAATACCACATACGCTAGAGATCATTTTAACAGTGATGATAGGTTGTATATCTACAACTTTCCCCATACCCCCAGTTGCAATTAGTTTTTAAAATGCTGCCTTAAAGTTTTAGGGGCCCTTATGCAAGATTCCCATGGTAAGAGCCACTCTCTGTATGGGCCCACCTCTTCTTTGCCAATGCCACCCCTACCCAGTCAGTTGCTCCCTTCTCCCAGGCTTGAACCATCACAACCATCTGAAGTTATGCTCCTACATACATTTTTAGAGAGGACCAGTGACACAGGGATAGCAAAAAAAAATGAGCAGCAACAAAAGGGTAAAGAAATTCTGGTACAGAACTTGGAAGTAACTTGTTATGGCTAAATAGTTGCTTGTAATTAATTAGTATTCCCAGTAACTGAAGTATAACTACAGTAGATTTCTTCTGTAACTTAACAGGAAATAATCACACTTTGGAGATTATCAGATGCGCTAAATATGGCATTATCATCGCTAAAGGGCTTCCTTTTCAGACAATGTTGTTCCCCTCTCGTAATATTCCCATTCTGCTGCTGTTTCGCTGGCACTGTTTTTTATTAATGGGCTAAGCTATTAATGAATCCCCCATTACATTTCTGTGATGGAATTGACAGTGAGTGAAAAGGTGCCCGTTTCACTGGTGCAATCCCCACATCAATGGGAGGTCCATGCCAGAACACGTCCTGCTGAGATCAGGATATCCAGGTAAGTGACACACTTTTTTGAACCCTCCCCAGGTTACTTGTAAAGTTTTAAGTGTGTTTAGGTGTTTAGATTAACTTTTTGACATGTATTTTGCTTTAGTTTTTGAATTTCCCACACTCTCATCTTCTCAGTCCAGGAAGTGAAAGGAGCTCCTTTAGACCTCCATTCACTTCTGGGCAGCCCAGCAAGCGAAAACAAGTTAGGTGTGAAAGTTTTCATTATTAATCCATGACAGGGGCAAGAGAGGGGCGGGAGAGGAGATTGTGGGACAGGAACACTATTTTTGTTCCCATCTGATAATCTCCTATGTTTTTTGTGGGGCAACTATAATTGGTGGCATACCCTCACTAAATAATGGTGGAGGGATACAGTATCGCATTATTTGAGTGCTTACTTGCGCTAGGAACTTTATCAGACCAGGTGTATATGGGATCATAACAACACCTAATTAATGTGAAAGGGCACACATATCAAATGACATCCTTTTTGTACTGTCCAAAAGCCATTCCTTTTTATTGACGGGCCAAACCGTCAATAGATCTCCTGTGGTACTTTTTTGCCAGCATTGCCGGCCTTTGAAACTTCACGCCATTGTGCTCACGTGAATACATCATCAATGGCAGAACACTTCTGGGTGAGGTCACAACATCCAGGTAGGGGGCGCTCTTTTTATGAACCACCCCGGTGTACTTTTAACTTTTAAAGTGTGTTTCTGTGCTTGTGTGAATGTTTTATGTCTTAATTTTGCTCTATTTTTAAAAATTTCCTGCGCTCGCATCTTCTTGCGATAATCAGCGAGATCTCAGATCAGGAAGTAAGTGGAGCTCCGTTCCTACTCCATTTATGCTGGGGCTGCCGCTTTAAGGTAGGTCTGATAAAGGGGGTTCATTTGCTGGCATAAAAATGGTTCAAAATATGCCAGCAAAAGAACATTTTTGGAAGGTGGTCTGATAAAGTCCTATGTCTCATAAAAGATTATCAGATGGGGGGGAGCATCCCCATCTCACAATATTATCTCCCGCCCCCCTCCCATCCCCATCTCAGCACAATAACCCCGTTTTTCAGACTTACCGTATATTCCTGCTTATAAGACTGCTTTTTAACACTTGAAAATCTCCTCAAAAGTGGGGGGTCGTCTTATATGCCCAGCAGATCTTTTCCCCTGCTGTGAGATTGACTGCCTTGCCTTTGAAGTGATAAATTCCCTGGGCTGTTTCCCCAGCAGATCCTTCCCCCTGCTGTGAGAATGACTGCTTTGTCTGTGAAGTGTTAATTGCCCTCCATTTAGGGATTGTATTTTGGTAAATTTGCCAGGAAGATTTCCATTTGCATAGTTTTGGGGATTTCCTTTCCAGGAGTTTGCAAGTCTGCAAGTCTGCCAATGTGGCTCTAAAATCATTAATATGCTCATTCAAAAATTTGGGATTTGATAGCTTCATATTAACCAACGTCATTATTAATTAAACCTTACTTTCCAAAGATTGAACACCACAGAGATTTTTCAAAGTATTCCATGCTTTTTTAGCTGTTCTCAGTCCTTTAATTTCACAGACTATTCCATCATCTACAGCCACTGAGCTGGCTGGTTGGTGGGGGGCTGGCTGGAGGGGGGGCAAATTCTATTTTTGCATAAGACTGGGCGTCTTATGTGCCCAGTCGTCTTATACGCCGGAATATACGGCACTTTATCCCGCATCTGCTCCCTCCCCTTGGCAGCTCAGGAGTGAATAGAGCTTGAACAAGAGCCCCATTCACTTCCTGGTTTCAGTTTCCAGCCATTTTCATGAAAGAACAAGTGCACAGGAAATTCAAAAATAAAAACAAAAATACAGTTTAAGAAGAGACAGCAAGCACAAAAACAGACTTAAAAAAATAACAAGTAACCCAGGGAGTGTACAAAAAAGGGTGTAACTTACCTCCTTGTCCTGATCGCACCCAGAAGTGTTCGGCAGGGACCTCCCAGTGACACTGTCATCGCGCCAGCATAATGGGGCACCTTTTCACTCGCCTGTCATTCTGTTACAGAAATGTAACAATGGGTCAATTCATGGCTTAAGCCAAGAATATGAAGAAACAAAGATGAAATGGGACCAGCACAGGAGCATAACAGGATAAGGACGACATTGTCTGAAAGGGAAGCCCTTTGGCGATCTCTTGGCATTCCTGTAACACCATATTAAGGGCGTCTGATAATTACCACACTGCCAAAAGAAAAATATACAGGTAATTTGTTTTAAACAATAAGTGTTTGTAGTAACTTTTGAAAATCAGGAAATCCCAACATGATTATTTTTTACTGTTTTCATAATGGTAACAAACTATGGGAGGGGGGATTGATGTAATTAATTGCTTTTCAAAAAGTAATTGCAGGCTCTTCCAGGATTGGGCACAGAATCCCTTGCAAGGGTACTGGCCTTGGTAGGTATTCATCCATGCCAATCTCTAATGCCAGCCCTATATAGAATAATTGTTTTCCCTCCTCGTGAGTGATCAGAGTTAAAGTATATCAGAAACTGAACATTAAGAAGCTAGAAACACTTTTCTTTGCTCCATCTAATGAAGGAGCTGACCCTTTCAAATGTTGACTGCCTTTTGTTCTGGAAGTTATTTGATCCCTCCTGTAGATAAGTCATACCTTGGTGTCTGAAATCTGATGGGTATTTACAAGTAAGCAATTTTGGGAGGGGGGGATAACATAAGTAATGGGATTTTTTTTTAAGTCCTTGTAGAAAATGACATATTATTAGTTAAGTAAAAAGATAGCACTACACTAAACACCATCTCTGAAGCGGCTAAATTGGCAGAAAACCACTTTTTAGAGGAAATTGCTCTAGACATAAAAATACCGCTGTGCCTCCAAAAATACCCAGCAGCAGCAAAGTACAGAAATGTTCTCTAGAAATATAATTGAATCTCATTTTCGAAATGCTATGGCACATACAGAGACTGTCTTTCCAGAATGTTCTGTATGCCCATACATAAAAATCTCCCACCACTCAACAGTTCGATTCTGTCTGTATTTAAGATTTTCCTTAAATACATAGCCATGCAGAAACATAACCATTATCTACCACAGTTATAAGCACAAGAGTTATCTTGGGGTGGGGACCATGGGGACTTTCCTAGGAACTTTCACATAAATGTATTTCTCAGTCCTGTACATTTGTGCTTGATACAGCATCAATCACAACCACCTCCTGAGTAAAATACACAGACATGGGATAATCCAGATCATTGCATTGCTGTCAGCATCCAGGGTGACAGTTTAAATGTAAGTAAGCAAACTGATCTATGCAGTGGTCCCATCTATAGGGGGGGGGGCAGAATAGCAGCCATTCGCAACACTGAAACCTGTCTCAATGGTCAAAAGAGCCCCCCTAAACCTCGCATGACCCCTAGCCAAGACTTGGTGGCCACAGGTGATTTACTCTCACTTTTAAATCTACTGTTGCCAATTTAAAAAAAAAAAATTACCGTGGTACACACATGCGATATTTTGTATTTACAAAAAAAGTGAGAGAGAGTAAAAGATTGCTGTTTTATCGACTTACCAGACCCTCGCTTAGCGAAACTTTCAACATGGCATCAGCAGGTGTTTTCCCTGTTTGCTTGCCCCACCTCCATGCTCATCCAGTCAATCAGATTATACTCCCTGGTTGCACCAATGCGAATGCGAGTGTCCAGAAAATCACACATTCACATGCTGTACAGAGCTTTTAAAAAAAAATATCCAGGAGAAGTTCCTGCATGGAGTTTAAGGTGAATTTGGCTCCCCCCACCTTCTAAATGACAAATATTTATGCAAATGTCCATTTGTATAGATTGCCTTCCATTTGGATCCTGTTGGGATTATTTTCACCGTATAGACAAGCCAGGAAAACCAACAAGCCACGTGAAAACGCATTGCCTATGCATCTTTCTCTGCAACCCTTCTCCCCAGACCTTGGGAGCAACAAGTTACAAGGACCATAGTTTCATGCAATGAGTTATCCTTCTATTTAGGACACTGAGCATTTTACATTTCAAAAGTAATGTGATAAGTGGGAACAAAGTCATGTTATTGATATAATGACTAATCTTCTGGCAATTTTTCTAGAAGTTACTTTTTAAAGGAGTATTGAAGGCATTATGGAGACATTTTTGGTAGGAATTTTTCAAGTTTTGTGTTATTTCATTATCAATCCAAAGGTGTTTTTTTAAAAAAAAAAAAAAAAACAGAAATAATTGCCATCATTCTGCTTCTCCCACACACAGTTTCTGCCCTTTGTTGGCCTAAGTTCCAGGGTCAGCAATAGTTCTTTCTCACCTTGGTGTCTTATTTAATATTTTATTTCTAAGATATATTAGATACCTTTCCAAGCACCCTTGCACTTCATTTAAAAATAAGTAAATTAGAAAAATTGAATTGGAGTGTGGTGAGCTCTCCTTCCTTGGAGGTCTTTAAACAGAGGCTAAATGGCCATCTGTCAGGGATGCTTTGATCGTGATTTCCTGCGTGGCAGGGGGTTGGACTGGATGGCCCTTGTGGTCTCTTCCAACTCTACAATTCTATGATTCTATGAAGACAATGCAATAGCCTATATGGCAGAAGTAAGTGACCTAATGCCCCCCCACACACAAATTTTGTGGATTACAGCTCCCATAAATTCTAGTCAGCATGACCAGTGCTCAGAGATTAAATGGGTTGTAGTCCAAAACATCTGAAGAGTACCAGCTTACCTAGCCCTCCTTTATGGCTGTATAAGGATGTTCTTCCTTACTTCTTGAGGAGGAGCCCTGCATACGGAGAGCAGTTGTTGAACAGGCCCTACCCCACAGGCAGCATACCCACGTGTCCTATATTGCAGATTACAGGACTTTATTTTATAGAGTTATCAGTGGGCAGTTCTGTATTGGAATACATTCTCCATTTGAAGGACTGCCTAGGAATTTATCAGATGTGGTAAAAATTGCATGATACAATGTCACAGTAGCACGAATGGGTCCCGCTATCACACAACGTTGTTGTCCTCACGTGGTCAATCTGTGCTCCAGCTGCAATTAAGGTGTCACTTTTAATTAATGGGACAAGCCGTCAATAGCTCTCAATATCACTTTTTCCATGGTATTGAAGAACATGCAAAACCATGTCCCATTGTAATCACAAGATTACGGTGTGAATGGGCAATCCTCTTCCCCCCTCCCCATTTCCAGAGAGAAAACTTCTCTGGGTGAGAACATGAAAACTATCCACAGAATGCTCTTTTTATGAACTGCCCCATTTTATTTGCATGTTTTAAAGTTTGTTTAAGTGTTTGTGTGTTCATTTACTTTGTAAATTCAGAGGTTTTTGGAGGTTTTAAGCATGATCGCGTCTTCTCGCAAGAACCACCAAAATCTTTCCCCTGCTAAATTATGGAAGTAAAATCCCATTCTTAAAGTGCTAGTGGTGGTTGTGCAATAATTCCATGGCAGTTATATCATGTGATTAAAGCAGTGTGCAATAATAGGTGTAATAATGCCGCTATGTTTCCACTTTCCTCAACAGTGGAATTACAGCGTTTTTAGCTGCTAGTCTGATAAAGACTATAGTTAAATTCTTGTTTGGAAGAGAAGGAACTATAAGAAGGGGAACAGGCTTGAGTCAGGAATTCCCCATACATACATAGCACCTAGACAGCAAACTGAAAAGGCACATAGTTTATGTATTGCATTCCCCAGTATGCTCCTGGAGAGACTGCCTTCCAGGAATGTCAGCAAGGTAGTGTATAACAAATAAAACAAAAATTCCTTTCTGATGCACTGAGTCATTGTGGGCTGGAAATAACCTGCCTTTGCAAACTAGCCAGGCCTTACCACTTTTATTATGTTTCTCTTTTCAGCAAGCACAGAGCTTGAGCTCTGACCTAGAACATGCTTACAGGGCAAGATATATAGATCTCTGTGGATTGTGCAGACAAGGATGGGCTTGTACAGCTCCTTAGCACCCACAGTTGGCATAGGAGATTATCAGACGCAAGAGAACGCACCAAAAAATTGTGTTACCAACCACGTCAGCAGAACAGGAGGAGAACAGAAAGGGAGACATTACTAGATCCCATGTCCTTCAGGTGTTCCTGGGGTGTAGCACTGCCATGAACAAAGCTTCCCTTTTTCATTGATGGGGACAAGCCACCAATAAAAAGGGACGCCTTACTCACGGCTGCACTACACCCCCGGGACACTGGATGACAAAATCATCTGATACTCTCACCCCTTCCTGTGCTCCTAGAAATTTTTTGATGTGGTTTTTGCTGCATCTGATCATCTCCATAATCATAATGTAGTCCAACCTCTGTTATACACACTCCAAATCTTTGGCAGGGATGGTCCCAATTAATCCTCTGTTGTCACAGTTTTTCAGCTGCTTGTGAACTGTCCCAGTTTCTCTCTCTTCCTCCCACTTTCTCCCTTTGTACTTAACTTACTTTAATTGCTCCAATCTTAAGTTCAAAGAGCAAAAGAGCACTCAATTAACTCAGAGGGTCAGTGAAGTGGAGACAGCAAAGTCTTGCTATTCCCAGTACACATAGGCAAAAGCAAACTACTGTAGCCTCTCCTAGATTGTCTGTTCTTCCTCATTTTTTACTTTTGCCATCTTGACCACACCCTGATGCTGCCTGTCCCAGTTGTCATCTATGAAATGTTGGAGGGTATGTTGTTACATAGTGCCTTTTGTTCACGTCTCCAAAAAGCTGGATTTATAAGAGAGAGCTCCCAGCTAGCCGTCAGACCTAGCACTTCCCTTTTTATAAATCAGGTGCTGACTTTATTTGTTACGAATGTTTCAAGTTGTCCTCATGTATGAGAGGAGTTTAACCAGGCAGATTTTTAATGGTTAAAGCAAAAATAGCAGCAGTGACAACAACAACAGAAATTAACCAAACTATTTGTTTTGTATTCTCAAAAATGCATTGTTTAGGTATTAGAATATCAGTATATGAGCAAGCTGTCTCCTCAACTCACCTGCACAGACAGACCTTGAAAGTTGCTGACAAACTTAAGAAAAGGTGCCCTTTCCTGTTTGTTGTCAAACCGAGGTGATTCTGTCACTTTTACCTAGGCTCTAGTGGTTTTGTCATGTCTGAGGCCAGTTTCCAGCTTCTTAAACATGACTTGGCTGTTCAAGAAACACAAAACCAATATCAACAATCAGTATCAGCTTCAGCGAAGGAGCCTAGGGCAACACATATGAAAACTGTAATTCCCCTTCCCCTCCCAGAAGAGGATGGGAGGAAACCTATATTCAGCTGTTACCTAAGGGCTTTCATAGCCTTGGGCACTAACGGAATCCATATTTAGAGACTGCAGTCTAAACATTTTCCCCTTCACTGTTCTCATCATTTGCTTCACTGTCAGCCTTCCCTGGTGTAACATGACTGTTTAAATCATCAGATCCATTTTTAGATTGAACATGAACAGGTCTGCTCTACCTTGAGTGCACAGGAGATTGATGTAGCCAAAATTAGAGTATAATTTTTAAAATTTCTTTGCAGCAATACAAAAGAATGTTAGCTGTCCAAGGCAGTGGCCTGGATCTTTCAAAGATGTATCAGATAAATTCTTCTGCCCAAGGACTGAGGTCTGCTGGAAGGGCCCTCTGTATTCTACCAGTGGGGTCAATACATTGTGTGAGGATTTGGGAGAGCACATTCTCAGCTGTGGTAGCCCAGTTGTGAAATGGCCTCCCTTTCGAGGCCCAATTGGCACCAACCTTGGTTTCATGTTGGTGCCAGGTTTAAAAAAAAAGGCTTTTTAAAAAAGCCTTTGGGCACTAATTGATTTGCTCTCAAAAGTCCATGCATGTGGCTTTTAACTTTTATTTTTAAAATTAATTATATTTTTTAAATTCTATTTATTAATAATTATACAACCATATATCTTCACAAAGACAAAACTAATCTACTGAACAACTTTTGCAGATTTTTAACCTGTTGTAACTCGCTAAATTGTTTAATATACTTATAGGCTGTTTACATTAATTTTTAAAAACTGTTTTAAAGTATGTATGTTTATTACTTTTGTATGCTATCTTCTCTCTCTCTCTCTCTCTCTCTCTCTCTCTCTCTCTCTCTCTCTCTGGCTTTTCTTTGCAAATGAAGATTCAGGAAGGACTCATCCTGCGCTTTCTGCAAGCGCGCTGATGACTAAAAAGGCCAATCAGAGATAAACAAGTAATAATAATATAATAATAATAATAAAATTTATTTATACCCCGCCCCTCTGTTAAAACAATCGGGGTGGCTTACAAAATTTAAAATACAATACAAATAAAACCCTTAAACACCCCCACTCCCACCCTCCCCCATAAAAAAACATTAAACAAATATAAATTTAAAACAACTAATCTAAAATCACATTTAAAACTATAAATACAATAAAATATAATAAATGGCCAGCAGCCTAGAAGAGGCCAGGATCCCCTGAGGCCGGGATCTAATTAGGAAAGGCCTGCCGAAAGAGATCCGTCTTTAGTGCTTTTTTAAAGCCACTCAGGCTGTTATCTGACGGATCTCATTCGGCAGGTCATTCCACAATTTGGGGGCGATTACCGAAAAGGCCCTCTGGGAGGTTGCAGACAGCCTAGATTTTTGTGGCTGAAGCAAATTCCTCCCAGAGGACCGGAGTGCGTGGGTAGGATTGTATGGGAGGAGGCGGTTCCGGAGATAAGTTGGACCCAAGCCATTTAGGGCTTTAAAGGTAATAACCAACACCTTATACTGGGCCCGGAAACTGATTGGCAGCCAGTGAAGAGATTTTAATACTGGAGTTATATGGTCTCTCCGAGATGTTCCCGAGACCACTCTGGCTGCCATATTTTGTACCAACTGAAGTTTCCGGACCAAGCATGAGGGCAGCCAGTTGCAGAAAACACAACAGAAAGTCTCCTTGGGTGATGTTTCTGGGTTGTGATTCTTTCTGCATTGTCGTTTCTCTTCAAGACTTGTTCGGCGTGAGCTCTCAAATAAGGCTGCAGCATTGTGGATAGTGCGTCTCCATGCTTCTTGATGTGAGGCCAGGGCGGACCATTGTTGGTGATCAATTTGGCCGAGCCTGAGATGTTGTTTCAGGGAATCCTTGTATTGCTTTTTTGGAGCGCCCCTGTTACACTGACCCGTGGGGAGTTCACCATAGAGTACTATTTTTGGGAGGCCATGGTCCTCCATCCTAGAAACTTGCCCTGCCCAGCGCAGCTGTGTCCTCAATATCATGGCCTCAATGCTGGTGATCCATGCTTGCTCAAGGACAGCAACATTTGTCACATAGTCAGTCCAGTGTATATTTAGGATTGTGCATAGACAGCGCTGATGAAAGTGTTCGAGGAGTCGTAGGTGGTGGCGATAGGTGACCCGTGTTTCAGATCCATAAAGGAGAATAGACAGTACAATGGCTCTATACACACTGATTTTTGTGCTTCGCCTCAGGTGTTTATTACTCCAGACTCTTTTGTAAAGTCTTCCAAATGCGCAATATGCCTTTGCTAATCTGTGCTCGATCTCTTTGTCAATCTTGGCATCTGAGGAGATGATGCTTCCCAAGTAGGTGAACTGCTGAACAGACTTGAGCACAGATTTGCCGGCGTCAATGTGGGGATGGTGGTGTTCGTCCTGTGGTGCAGGCTGGTAAAGAACTTCTGTTTTCTTCAGGTTGACTTCCAGCCCAAATTAAGGCAGGATGGTAATATTTGAATGAAATAAACATAAATACATTTTAAAAGTTCCAACATCCTGGACCATCTTGAAAAGAGCTATGTGCATGAACCATTCTGATTAAGGTCAGCTTCATATTTCCTTGCCAAATGCAGCTGCTACATGTAACATGTTTCCACATATGCTGCAGCCGCTATACATACAACCTATGTGTTTGCATGCTTAAACATTCATATACCACATGTGCATGTATTTGAAAGTGTGTGTGTGTGTGTGTGTATGATGATGCAAGATGTGTGAAGGGAAGTCAGCATTTTGTGAACATCCTTGGCAGCATGCATTGCATTGGCATTGGTTTCTGTATACAGCAAAACCAGGCCTGGTGTCAGTGAAAATGTATAGGCAGATGCCGAAGGGCCCACCACTGCTCACCATAGGTCTTACCACTCATAGTCCTTCCAGGTGAGAGCTTGGCAGGCACCATTCTAATTAACCACAATTACATTGTAGTTGTGTTGTCATGTTATTCCAGAGCATTGTGGAATAATGTAGGACTACAGTGTACAGTGAGTACACTGTAGTCCTAGGATAAATAGCACTCTGAGTGTGGAGCCACTTCAGTCTGTTTTCTAGTGTTTCTACTTTGTTGTAGCTCATCCAGAATTATAAAAGCTGGCAATATGTGACAAATCCACCATTTCCCCAGCAAGGCCCATGAAAAGGGCTGTTACCCAAAATGCTGGGGTGGTCCAGGAGGACCCTCTAACACACTAATATTAAGATGGGGGATTAATACAGTCAACTGGCAACGTGAGAGGTAGGTAATGGCAGGGGCTTTTAGACCTATGTATACCAGTACACATAGGAGGAGACTCTAAGCTAAAAGGTACAATTAAACTATCTTTATTGAAAAATAATTTCATGCCACTCACACAAACACTCAGGCTTCAAGCACTCGCCCAAGGGTAACGAAAATAGTAGGAAGGATTTGGATAGAGGAATAGAGTGAGGGGATGATGGGTGATACAACACCTGTCCTATAGAGCAGAGATTCCTGCAGCAGAGGCTCAGAGTTGAGTTCTGAGGGTCTCACAGTAAACTGGCAGCATGGATGTAGGAAGAGAAGCTGTAGACAATTTTCTGGTGTTTTGGGGTTATATTTATGTGAAATAGTTCCCTTACAGGGATAAGAGTTGTGGGTGAAATACAATGGTTCTCAGAGGTTCCCAGGCTAAAACAAAAGGGAGCTCCAGAAGAGTTAACCATCACTAATGATTGATACTTTGGAATTTAATTGGGAACAGACCAGGTCTATTGTTGGGGGAACAGGGAGAGACAAATCCCATTTAATGCCCTAAGGGTCTTTGCTATTGCTGAGTGGATTAGTGATGCCTCACCACCAGGTGTTGAGTCTTACCTGAGAGTGTTTGTTTTTGGAAATTTCCACTGACCCCTCCTTTAGTGGTATTAGGCAGTCCCTGGTATATCTGTAACCATGTGGATGGCCATCTTAGCCAAATTATTAAATATAGCCAATTATTTGATATTCCAAGATGAGGGCTGTCAGGGTATGTAACAGGGCCTTGAATAGCCCAGTGACAGCTGTTCCCTTCCATTTCCATGGGAGTAATAGAGAGTATCTATTATGGTTTTTAGTCTGAAATACTAAGGCAGTATCCAACTGTTGTACGTGCTTTGGACAATTTTTAAAAAGCTGCAGCTAATGGAAAATGACACCACTAGATTGCTTGACTTGGAAACTTCAACTAGTTCAGAACATGGCAGTCAGGTTGATTTCTGGTGTTTCCAGAAGAGAGCATATAACACCTGTGCTAAAAGCTCTCCACTGGCTGCCTATTAGTTTCCAGGCACAATACCAGGTGTTGGTTATGACCTTTAAAGCCCTACATGGCTTGGATCCAACTTATCTCCGAGACCACCTCCTTCCATACGACCCTCCCCGCGCACTTCAGTCCTCTGGGAGGAATCTGTTATAGCCTATGAAAACAAGGCTGTCGGTGACCTCCCAGAGGGCCTTCTCTGCTGCCGCTCCCAAATTATGGAATGGCCTGCCGGACGAGATCCATCTTATTACCACCTTAGAAAGCTCTAAAAAAGCTGTCAAGACGGATCTTTTCTGGCAGGCCTTTCCTCAATAACTATCCCGGCCCAAGACTCGGCTGTCCTTTCTGAGCTGCAATCAGATTTTTTAATTATTGTATGTTTTAATTTTTTTCTAATTTATATATTTTTAATTATTGTATGTTTTTTAATCCTTTAGAATTTAATATTATTTTAAGGAGTGGGTGGGCTAGGGTATTGTGATTATGGAGTTTTTATATTGTAAGCTGCCCCAATTGCGTTGCAGAGGGGCAGGATAGAAATAAAATTTTATTATTGTATTATTATTGTTGTTGTTGTTGACTAGATCACTGCAGATAAACTGCAGAGCACCAGCCTTAAAAGCATTGTACTGGCTATCAGTATGCTTTGGGTCTGATTCATTGGATTGGTGATGATGTGCAAAGCCCTAAACACCTTAGGAACCTGATACCTAAAGAAGTGCCTCTTTGTGGCACCTAACTGAGGGCTGAGTTTGGCTGGAAGAGTCCTCCTCTGTATTCTAGCAGGGCATTTTCATTTGTGGTGCCCTGGTTGTACAATATCCTCCTCTGCTCTCCTCCTGCTCCTCTTCTTCCTCTTCCTCTTCTATTTATTTCTATCTTGCCTTTCTCCTAAAATTAGGACTCAACACAGCTCACAATTTAAGAAAAACAGCACAGCTAAAAACATAACAAAAAGTGAACATTAAAACTGAATTAAACTGTTGATAATATTAACATGATTTAAAACTATTGTACTCCTAAAAAGATAAAATTTTAAAGGCTCACTTGGTGCCAACAATAAAAACACAACTTTTTACTAAAGCCGTTGGTGCCTGACTGATTTTATTCTAATGTTGCACATGTGCATGGTAGTAAAATAGTTTTAAACCGTTTTCACTTGGTTTTAAACTCTCTCATTTTAACTTGTCCAAATTGCTTAATTATCTTTGAGTCTATTTATTTATTTATTTATTTATTTTTACCATCTTAAACTGGTTGCATTATTTTTATTACACACCACCCTGAAGTCCCCTGATCTAGGATGTACCGGTACTATAAATATTGTGTGCGTATATGTGCCTTCAAATTTCCTGTTGAGGTATAGATATCTTATACTGTATATTTCATGGGGTTTTCTTAGGCAAGGAAGGCTCAGGCATGGTTTTGCATGGATTTGAGTTCAGCACCTTAGGTAGTTCCTTGCAATTCAGGTTAAAGCCTAAAGCAGATTCACCACCATTCCTGACATGGACGCCACCAGCCACTCATGGAGCAATTTGTGATCTCCTGCTTCAGTTCTAAGGAAATTTCCCAGGTAGTGCACTCAGTGTTCATCAAGCTCAAATGGGCAACCCCTTCTGCTTAGCACTCAGGGTGAGTGTCCAGCTCACCCACCCAGTCTGGGTACTTATCAAAGAAGTATCACTGCCTTTGTCTTCTTTCTCCCTCACCCACCTCCAGTGGTAAGCCCATAACAATTTACGGGAGAAGAAGAAGAAGTAGGCTGGCTGCTGCATGGGAGGTGGTATCCCACCTTACCATAGGATCACTAATATGGGAGACATGCCAAAAGGTGGGGAATTTTGGGAGTCATAGGACTTTATCAGACTAGCATCTAAAAATGCTGTAATTCCATGAATGAAGAAAGTGGAAACATAGTGGTGTTATTACTATTATTGCACATCACTGTAATCATGCAAAAGAACCACCATGGAATTATCACACAAACCACCACTAGTGCTTTGGGAACAGGACTTTACTTCCATGATTTAGCATGGGTGAGATTTTGGTGGTTCTCATGAGAAAATGAGAGTGCACTTAAAAACACACAAAAAACACCATCCTTAATTTGCAAAGTAGATGAACACACAAACACTTAAACAAACCTAAAAAGTGCAGACAAACCAGGACAGTTCATAAAAACAGTGTTCTGTGGATAGTTTTCACGTTCTCGCCCAGAGGTTTTCTTGCCGGGAACAGGGAGAGGGAGAAGAGGACTGCTCGTTCACGCTGTAATCTCACGATTACAGAGGGACGTGTTTTTGTACGCTCTTCAACACTATGAAAACAACAATTTTGAGAGCTAGTGATGGCTTGTCCTATCAATTAAAAGTAATGCCTTATTCGCTGCTGGAGCACAGTTTGACCACACAAACATGACAATGTTGTACGATAGCGGGATATGTTTGTGCTACCATGATGTTATAATTGTGAAATTTTTGCTGCATGTGATAAAGTCCAGAGTCTCAAAAATTAACTTTTTCAAGGTCTGTGCCCCCAAGCCTGGAGCCAGACCTGAGTGAAACTGGCAACACAATGATATTGTGTCACATAGTATGGAAACCTAACTCAGTCATCCACAGCTCTGTGCTCTCCCACTGTGTTGGGCTACAACAACTGGTTCTGATTGTGACAGTTCTAATCTGATACTTCTGGAGGACACTAGGTGGGGCCAGGAAATACTACTCTGTGCCAGGGAGGAGACACAAGGTAGTTGTTTTTGGAAGAAGCTATGCATTATATTCTACCCAATATGCTAAACTGCCCTTGAAGTCCATGTAACCATGTCAGCAAAAGCTACAGCCACAGACTGTTCCATTAACTCCACCAGTCTGCTGCCAGCACTTCTGACAGAGCAATGTGGAAGCATTGTGTTTCTCTCCAAATTTACATAGTTAATTTTAAATTGCTAACTTCCCCCATAAAGATACTACAGTACTTTAAATGTCACTTCCTGTGTCTATACGTGTGTGTGTGTGTGTGTGAGAGAGAGAGAGAGAGAGAGAGAGAGAGAGAGAGAGAGAGAGAGAGAGAGAGAGAGAAGGGTATAAATATAGCACACGTAGAGAGAGGAGGAGGAGGAAATTAAATGACACATACTAAACAATAGACTTTTACTATTCTGGT
This sequence comes from Gambelia wislizenii, assembly GCA_030847615.1. Taxonomy (NCBI): domain Eukaryota; kingdom Metazoa; phylum Chordata; class Lepidosauria; order Squamata; family Crotaphytidae; genus Gambelia; species Gambelia wislizenii. Next base: position 206,256,575 of record JAUMIR010000001.1, read on the forward strand.
TCAGACTGTAATCCTCAAAAGGAATTACTTTGAAGTTAGCTTCATTAGACTTTGTGAGGCACTAGTGTAAATGATTATAGGCTAAGAACACAGATTATAGGTTACATTCAGTTGGGCTACTTTCTTTCTGTCCATACTTACCGTGAACCAGGAGGATGAGCAGGGGAGGGGGGATATAATTGAAAATAAAATCACCCAGACTGAAGGAACTGCTGCCACCCAAAGAGGTTTCTGCATGCCATTGCCTCTCACTCTGGGTTGTACTCCCAATGCCTAAGCAAAGAAAATCCTTATCCTTACAACACTGTTCAGGGTGAGAGAGACAAATAGACAAAGAGGAGGGCTTATTCATGCATTAAGTGATAAAAAGTTTATAAATCACTCCTCTGTTCATCAGGGCTCCCAAAGTGATCATGTGCAATAAAATGTACATTTAAATAAATAAATAAATAAATAAATAAATAAATAACAGATGAAAAATAAATTTTAAAAAGCCAACAGTAAAAACCAGTTTTAAAACCCTCAGGCAAGTCTGTATATTGGCAGTGCATCAACTCAGCCCAGGATTTTCATATGGACATTTTGTGACCTTGTAATATACTCTCTCTGTCTTTCTCTCCCTTCTTCCCCATCTCTCTTAAAGAATCTTGTATCTGACAGATCCTTGTATATTATAAAAATTAATTGTGCCAGTTTTGTGCCTCACCTAAATATTATTTCCACCCATCATTTTTCACCTTTTGGGATAAACTTAATTCCAGATTGAGCCATCTCCTCTACAGCTGCAACATAAATGGACTGCAAATGCAATTTACACTTTTGCTGAGTTACCCCTGTACTGTATAGGAGGCTTAATGTAAATAAGAAAAAGCCGTTTAGTTCTGTGCTGTAGGATATGATATGTGAACTTTAGAAAAGGTCTTATGGCTATCCAAGCAATACACTACCAGAATCCTAAGTAGCCAAAAAAAAAAGCAATTTTGGGCTTGGAGACTTTACCTGTATACAGTACTTAAATTGTATGGATAGTGTCTCCTAGTTTCGGCAAGATAGGTCTGGGACAGAAAGTTTATTATCAAGCAATTTTCCTCCCTCTCTAGATACCTAGTTTCTCACAGTGACTGATCAGGAACATTAATGTATAACAATGGTCATGAGGCCCACTGGCTCATTTAATTCAACGTCCTGTCATTAGTACTGTATTTTTGTCGAGATGGGTCCATCTGCTTGCATTCCAAAAAGGGTTTCTTTTTCTCTCTGTCTGTGCAGAGTTTCCCATATTTAACAGTTGCAGCTTGCTACCATATTCCTTCCCTAGTTTCACTTGTTTCTAAACTAGAGAAACAGAAAATGCACACAACACATAGGACTTTATCACATGAATGTTTAAAAATGCTGTAATTCCGTGATTGAAGAAAGCAGAATTATACTGTAATGGCATTAATACATTAATTATGGGACGTTGCCATAATTACGCAACAATACCGCTAGCAGAAAATTGCACAACCACCTACTAGCATTTTAAGAACGGGATTGAAGTTCGCATTATAGTAACACTAGTTTTCGCATTGCATAGTAATGACAGAGTATTAACAGTTGGAGATGGCCCATGCATACTCCTATACAAAAAATGTCTCCTACTTCCATGAGTTTGTATGGGTTAGATTTTGGCTGTTCTCATGAGAAGATACAACTTCAATTAAACACACCAAAAACACACAAATTAACAAACAAATTAACAACTTTGCAATTAAACAAACAAACAAAAAAGACCAAGAAAAGGCAACAGTTCATTAAAAGAGTGTCCTGGAGGTTATCTCCAATGGAAGCTTAATTATGTGTTTTTATTGGTAATGGGGAGGGGGGGAAAGCGGGAGGACTGCCCACTAATGCTGTAATATTGGGACTACAGTGGGACAGAATTATCACACACTTATCAATACTGCGAAAAGAACACTATTGACAGCTACCCATGGCTTTTGCCCATGAATGAAATGTTACTTGCAGTTAACAGCTAGAGCATGGACAGACCACAGGAGTAGGATGACATTGTGCAATAATGGGAAGCCATTTGTGCTACTATCCCATCGTAATTCCACAATTTCAGTTTTGTATGATAAAGTCCATACATCTGGAGCCCATTCCCTCTACAGAATTATAGCACTATGATTCCACTTTAATTATCGTGGCTGCATCCTATGGAATCCTGGGATGGGCAGTTGAGGGAGGGGCCTTTAGGAGCCTGAGAGCTCCTCTAGCGACTCTGATCAAACTATAAACCCCACAATTCCACAGGAGCCAGCTATGGGAGTTAAATTGAGATAATAGCACCATACTTGTGTGGCCTGAATGGACCCCAACTGTTTGCACCTTTAGCTCATGAGACGACAATTTATCCTCCCTATTTTACAATGCAAGCTTATGCAGGTTTACTCAAAAAAAAGTCTCAGAGATTTCAATGGAGCTTAGTCCCAGGTAAGTGGGTATGACGTTACAACCTCACTAAAAACCAGGGCTGGGCAACTGTGGAAACTTTAGGAGATACGTTTTGTCTGCCCTTGACTTTGAAGGTCTGAACACACCCACAACCCCCACAATTGACCAGCACTGTGAAAAAAAGGGGGGATAGAGAAGTACTTCCAATGTGTAAAAAAAATGCCTCTCTTTTTTTGTCTAATTGCATAACTATAGCAAATCACACATGAGAGGCTTCTTGGAGCACAATTGGGCATTCTGACCCTTTAAATGTGGGTGTATGTGTGATGGGCTTGAGTGCTCCAGTCACATTATGCCCTCCCATACTATCAACATTTAGTATTCAATACAAGTTTTATCATTCTTAGAGCACACTGATTGAAATTAAAGCATGACTAATGTAATGTTGATTTATATGGGTCTGTTCAGGTAGCAACCCAATATCCACACACTTTGGGATACCCCTCCCCAAACTCAATAACACTTATTTTAGAGTAGGCATGTATAGTTCTGCATTGTTATGTGGGAACAAGCTCTGATGAACGCAGCAGGACTAAGCTCAAAGTAACATGCATAATATGGCTCAACATTTTAAAAAATATGTGTAAAGAACCAACCAAATAGATTATTCCCTGTGGTTCGCTTTCTCTCTCAACACTGTCCTGCTATGTTAAAAAATATGCAGTTTTTGAAACCTCTTAAGGAGATGTCATTGAAGCAAATAAAAGGCACTAGCACACGCCAACAAACAACACTAGCATGGACATTTTTTAAAAGGTTATTCTGACCCTACCATAAAAGCATGACATTTTAACAAATAATATGTGTGATTCACAAATGATTGGGTTATACCAACAAAATAAAAAAAGGAGCGGGGCCGAAACACCATAGTTATATTACTTTGTGGGGAAATATGAAACAATTGACAGTCTTCACTGAATTCCTTGAGTTCTATTGACACACAACCAGTCTATCAATGTATAAGCAGCAATAGAAAGCTAGCATAACCTGAATGCAAAACTGGCCCAACTCCCTAGCCACATATGCTTCAAAAGGACAGAAGAAATGACTGTTCCTTTCTGTTAACATAATGACACCTAAGCCAGGGGGCTTATTATTGCATGGCATATAGAGGACAGCCTGTTTAAGTCCTGTTAAAATGCCATAGCTTATGGTTTACTGAAACTGTTTTGTGCTGCCAATAGTTCATCTGGTTGCAGTAGTCTCAGGTGTTTTGAAGGCTCAAATAAAACACATAGGAAAAGAAATTAGTAATGTACATTATCTCCGGTTTTATCAATAAAAAATTCTAATCGGCCGTAATGATCCTTGGTTGGTGCTGTCTTTTTTTTTTAACAATAATTTTTATTTATTTTTAAAAACATACAAATTATAAACCCAACTCATACAACATACAACAATTATACTTATTAACATATAAGTGATTCCCACCACCCTGGGACCTCAACCTTACATTTATCCCTCTTTCCAAAATTCCATTGTTTCCAACGCTGGTTTGTTTCCTCTCCCCTTTATTAATACAAATTCTAAAAACATGCTCCATTTCTCTCCAAAATCTTTCTTACTGAACATTCCCTTTTTTTCTTTAATAATGTTGGTTAATTTTTCATTTATAGCTATATCCCATACTTCACTATACCATTCTTCTATTTGATAGTTGCCTTGCACTTTCCACTTCCGTGCTATTATTAACCTTACTGCTGTCAACAAATTTGTTAATGAATCCTTAGTACCTTGGGACTCTTGTATTTTGTCATAATATGATAATAATGCTATTTCAGGACATAAGGGTATATTTATCTCCATTATCTCATTTATCTCCTTCATTACCATTTGCCAAAAACTCTGCAAGTATTTACAATGCCACCACATATGAATATATGTCCCCAATTCTTGACATACCCTCCAACACTGTGCTGAATATTTTTTATCTATTTGGTTCAATCTTACAGGTGTTAGATACCATCTCCATATTATCTTATAATAATTTTCCTTTATTCTTACTGATAATGTTTTCAAATTATGCATATTCCATATTTTCTCCTGCCTACATCTATCTATTACAGTTGCTGCATCTGTTTCCCATATTTCTTTAAGATAATCTTGCAAATCTTCATTTTCCAATAATATTTTATAGATTTTACTTGTAATACCTTATATAGTAGTTTTCTCTTGGGCAGCTTGTAAAATTAATTTTTCAAATTTTATATATTTTCTACAATCTCCCCCCTTCAACCATTTTTTTGTCCACTGCTCTGTGTTAATTTGAACCATGTAATTTCTTGTTCTCTTAATGCTTTTTTCAAATAACTCTTATTTGTCATTTTTCCCAACCATTCCTTCAGTCTTATTATTTCTTGTCCTCCCGGTTGGTGCTGTCTATGACTGAACCAAACCTATTTCCCTTATTTTGTGTTTGTTTCCTGTACTGAGACTTTCTAAATTTATCTTATAGTTCCCGTTCTTTGCTACTGTGTATTCCTTGTCTTGGGTATTACTATTTTTAATTTCAGTGTCTTTCTGCCAAGGGCAGCATATGTGGTCTCTCCTCATCCCCTGCCCCCATGTTGTCCTCACGTACAACAATCTTGTGAAGTAAATTATACAATAGACAGTGACTGGCCCAATATCACCCACTAAATGTCAGGTATCAGCAGGATATTTAGTTTTCCAAAACTTAAGGTATTGTATATAAATCAGAACTAAGATGCAGTTTAATCTACCTTAATGTGTTGTTATGATGACAGAAAGTTCTTTAAAGCACAGATGTTCTAAAAATGGATAATTTATAAAGCAGTTTTAATTATAGTATTGTACAGTACAATGTAAAGATCTAAAGATGACATTTGTATTTTGAGATTTTAGAGCAGAATGGTATTCCGTTATTAAACCCATATGTCTGTGTGTTCTTTAGAGTCTCCACCTCATCCAAATAATGCATTGGGGATATTTGTTTAACTATAAATGTGGAGCACCCATTGGAATTTGATGTCTTCTTGTTGACTTCAGTGTGTTGCCCTTTTACAATAGGACAAAGTTATTCCTTAACAGCCATAATCACTTAATTGGTCATGCTTGAAAAACTTGGAGTTTGAGTGATATTGTGAAAGCTTTGGCCACAGTGTCTAATGTGCAGTAGCTCATCTAGACTTACTAGACGCCACTTGATGCTATTGTCTTTGCCAGCAACCACCATTCTGTATATCTTAGTAAATGATACTTTTACTGGAATAACAAATGTCTCCTTATCAACCTAATGTACTTTTCATACATCCACAAGTCATTCCAGATCATGACATACCTATAGTTCAACAGATTGCCTATTGTCAAATCAAGTCTTTCTTAAGGAATCAGGGTCCTAAAACCAGCATCATGCCAGAGTCCGACTGCTAGTACAGCAAGCCAGAACTTAAGTCATTCCTCTCCATTCTCCAACCACTATCCCACGCCTTCTGAAAACCAGCTCCAGAAACTTGCTTAGGCTTTTAGAGCAGATTTGAAGGGTGCATGATGTAGTGGAAAGGACCAGAACAATTCAGGATGAAGAGGATTAGGATGACATGGGGCTGGATGGCCATCTGTCACGGATGCTTTGATCGTGATTTCCTGCATGGCAGGGGGTTGGACTGGATGGCCCTCATGGTCTCTTCCAACTCTACAATTCTATGATTCTATGATTATATGTGCCAATTGTTGTTGCATTATGCTAACCTTCTGGCCTGTGGTACACGGTGTAGTCGAAAGGACCAGAACAATTCAGAATGAAGAGGATTTGGATGACATGTGCCAGTTGATCCATTATGCTAACCTTCTTGGCCTGTTTTTCCCAGACAGCTCTGCAGCTTTATCTAATGCTAAGTCTTGGCCCCTGCTTGTGTTTAGCATTACATCATTCTGTGACCTTGGAATTAGGGAGTAGCTGGCTGGACAAGACAGCAGCCAAATGATCATGGTCAAGATATTGTAAATAACTGATAAGAACTGGGAGTGAAACAGTTGATACAGGAGTGAGTAGTTAGAGGCACATATCCAGCAGGATAAGGGTGGAGAAACTGCACATAAATCAGGGAGCTCTGCCCTATAAAAATCCCATTGGGTTTGTCTACACTATTAAAACCTCCAAATTCCCCTGCAAATTCCCCCAAATCTGTGACAATCAGGCCACATGAGGTACAGCCTTTTCCTTGAATTTGGGGCAATCAGGCCACATGACACATGGCCCAGATTTGGGAATATTTTACCTTGATGTGGAGTATGGTGGATTCTGGGTTTTCCCCCCTGCATTTTAAAGCTCAGGAAGCCAGTTCCTGGCCAAAGGGAGAGGTTTTCTCCCTTCCCCTGGCTCAGCAGCACTGCTTCCACCCACTCTCTGCTCACCCATCACTTGCTTCAAGCACCTCTTCCTGCGATGGGTGAGCAGGAGAGTGGGTGGAAGCAGTGCTGCCGAGCCAGGGAAGGGAGAAAAACCTCTCCTTCGGCCAGAAATGAAGCAAGTGATGGGTAAGCAGAGAGCAGGCAGAAGCAGCACTGTCAAGCCAGGGGAAGGGAGAAAACCTTTCCCTCCAGCCAGGAACCTTGCCTTCTAAGTTTTAAAATAGTTGCAGTGGCAGCAGTGGTGGCAGTGGACAAAACTCCACAGGGACAGTCAGGTAGTGAAGACAAATAACCCGATGTTCCTGTGGAGAATAAATACTGCACAGGGCTTCGGTGTGAATGTGGGTAGGACTCCATTCTGAGTTTTTGCCCAACATGTAGACAAACCCATTGAGGGAGTTTAGTGCAGATCAGAAGAGTGAGTGTAGTACTAAACATTGTTGGCCTTGGGTGCCTTTGCTGTTGTTTCCTGGTGCTTCCAATGGCAAAGCAGAGACATGGGATGTGCTTTAGATATTGGTTCTTGATTTAGATATAAGATTTATCTATTATCTGTAAATTTTGTCTGCTAATAAATCTGTTAAGCCCTCCATCTGCTGGCCTGCTTATTATTTCCAAATCCAAAAGAACTTCTTTCCTTTAGCAAAACACATGGTGTTGTAGGGGGTGACAGGTAGTCCTTTTCTGGTTCTGCCAATGAAGGACTACCTGTCCATCAACCCAGTTGATTTCCATCAACTGGGATGACCCTATTGGATTCTGAACTTGGCCTATTTTTTTTTTCAAATTTAACATTATTCTTCGTCTTCCTGTCACAAATTAACAAATTATTTCCAGTTATTTTACTCGAACTAATATAATATGATCTCAAATGTCAACACAATAAGGTAAGTTCTTGACCTTTTGTCCAACAGATATCTAGAACTTGAACTCACCAACAACCAATTGACTGAGGCTCCTGGGATCTGAATATGGAATCACTTGGAGGACTAAAGACTGAGAACCATGGCAATAAGGACATAACTGTGCCTTCATGTTTCAGGAACACAAGGGACTGGGCTGGAAAGTGCATTGCAGAATATTCCATACAGTTCTGAAGGTCCCTTCTCCTGAAGCTTAAATGTGGAAAAAGGAAGGTCTCCTCCCAATTGTCCTTACAGGATGTGTATGCCCTGCAGAAATATTCAACTCTCTCTTCTTGACTTTTCCACATGTTGTTGTCTTACACCCTGGCATTGAAATGGATTTAATTGGCATTGTTATCAATTGTACACAAGGTATTCAACACACTGAAAGTGTTAGAATGGTTTTATTGGGACAGAAACAAACTGGCACTTTTTAATCATGTAAGTATTCACCCTGAACAGAAGCACCTTGGACAGTAGAATATTCATAGTAAATCTCAACCACTTGTCTGCATTTGGATCCTGCAATTTTTCAAAGAGTCTTAGAATCATAGAGCTGGAAGGGGCCATCGAGTCCAGCGCACAGCTGAATGCAGGATCTGCAGCTAAAGCATCCCCAGCAGGTAGCTGTCCAGCCTCTTTTTGAAGATGTCCAGAGAATGAGACTCTACCACCTCTATAGGCAATTACTATAGTTCCATAGCTGAACTACATTAAAAAAAAAAGTGGAACTCACAGTAACACAACCAGTGCTCCCCACTTTGAGAAAGCACAATTATTTCTATACTAGCATAGTGTTCCAACACTATTAACAGTCTATGTAAGCTTGAACGAACAGCCTGTGAGAAACTATGGCCCATATTCCCAAATGTTTAACATTCTAGTTCACACCAGATCATAAACTTGTATGATCACAGGTAATCATAAGGGAGGGAAACATTGTAAAGCCTGAAAAACACATTATTGTGTCAACAGTTTGTGTGGCATAATATTTATTTTTTAGCTGTGCAAAAGTCTTCATGACAGTAGGCTCAGGCTGCATCTGCACTGCAGAAATAATCCAGTTTGACACCACTTTAACTGCTATGGCTCCATGCTATGGAATCCTGGGATTCGTAGTTTGTTGTGGCACCAGAGCTCTCTGACAGAGTAGGCTAAATATCTCACAAAATTACAAACCCCAGAATTCCATAGCAGTGAGCCATGACAATTAAAGCAGTGTCAAAGTGGATTATTTCTGCAGTGCAGATGCAGATGCAGCCTAAATGTACGGAACAATTGTTTACAGCTGATGGTGAAATTTGGCTGGCAACATGAGGGGGTAAGGGCACCCCCCTCCCTCAGCAGCCCCTTTCCCAAGATCCCACAAACTAGAGGGCTGGCAAACCCTTTAAAGACGGCTCTTGGTTGGCAAAGCAGGCTAAAGGAAAAGAAAATTTCGCTACAATTGCAAACAGAACATTAGATTTAGACCCGTATCCTTTAAAAAAAAAATAATCTAATGAAAGCAAAAGTAGCTATTTTATCCAAAATAAAAATTGCAAACTCGATTTCAGGATAATACCCTTATTAGACCAATTCAAGATTCACAAAAATTTGCAAGACTTTGAGTTCTCCAGAACTCTTCATCTGGCAAAATAGGGAACAAAGTCATAAGGAGAGGGATGGGGGAAATGGCTGATGTTCAAGCTATGGAGTTGTGTTTGGTTACACTTTAAAGATGTAAGATGTGGGATGGGGCTACAGACCTCCAAATTAAAGTGTATGTGTTTCTGGGAAAAAGTAACAAAAACAGTGGTTAAGTTTCCATTAATTTTTTTAAAATTTGTTTTTGCCATTAAATATAGCATCAATGCAATAATCAAACAATAGCATACAAAATAGATCTATAGAGCCACATGTTAAGTGAAGCAAACAGCTGTTTCAGTTACTGGTGTTCACCAGCTACAACCCACCATAATTTCAGAAGACATTTCTCAGCCCCACTGATATTTACTGGTTTCTAAAATAAGCACTATATTTGTAAATAGCTAACAAAATGAAGTTAGCCTATGAAGCCCCACAAATAAAACATTTTGCTATACTGAATATTAAAACATTACTGATTTGTAACAGGAAAAAAAATTACAGCTGTAATCATAAAGAAAAGACCTGACACAATCTCACAGTACTAATTTTACTGATTAGCCAGAGTTCCAGAAAGAGAGTAAAGCTGTTCTATACATGTCTAAAACTAGACTAGGTTCTAGGGATTCAAACTAAAATTTTATGAGTTGGATATCTGTTTTTAAAATCACCCTGATTATATGCATACAGTATGATGATTATGTGTTCTGAAATGATCAATTTAAGGTAATTGATATAGAATGTGCATTCATGCTACATATTATGAAGTGTGAAGGCCACATGGGCCCTGTTCAGGCACGTATTGCAAACATGCACAAAAATGTCCAGTTCTGTCTGGTTAGATGGAGATCATTGGTGAACAACCGCCTTCAAGTTTTGCCAAAGATTTCTCAATCAAATTGAGTTTTGGGCTTTGATTGGGCCATTTTAGGGGCTCATCTACATGGGCCAGAGTACACCAGCTCCTCACCGATGTATCCTGGCCACAGATCTGGCCCGTTCTTCCCTCTTTACTGTCATGAAACAAAATGGAGTCCAGATTGCCATGCTGGACCATCCCTGCAGCTGCCATTGTGCCCACATCCTACTTTCTGAACCCAGGAAACCAATCCACAGCAAATGTGCAAGACCCCCTATATGTAACCAGCCTGGTCACATGCTGTGGGCCTTCTGCCTAGATCTGGAGAGTGCTACGTGGACGGAGTCTGCAGCAATGAGCTGGCATGCTGGTAGGCCCTCCTGATGTCCCACAGGGCATGATCGGTTTCTTCCAAAAAGAAACTTTTTTCCAGGTATTTAACTATAATATTTCAATGGGCTTTGGCTCGTCTTAGCCCAGTCTTTGCCCCAGTCACTATGATTCCACTTTATCTGTCATGGTTCTGTCCTATGGGATCTGGGATTTGCAGTTTAAAGTAAAGATGTTATTCTTCATTAAGCTCCTTTTCAAAGGAAGTGATGAATAATTTTAGCAATTTTCTTCCTGCTGTGAGAAAGTCTTTGAAAACCAGTTTTTGAAGCTTGTTCACAATTCAGGACTTATTCTGCGCAAAACTTATATGTGGTTGTTTTGCACAGAAAAGAGCATTTTCTGCACAGCAGCAGAAAAGATGTTTTGTGAGTAAAGCAACTATGCGCATCCCCATGTCTCCATGGGCTGCCACACTTTCTGTATCCATCAGGTTATTATTTGATACATCCTGACCTTCATACACAGAGAGAGAGAGAGAGAGAGAGAGAGAGAGCTTGGTAAGCTACTTTTAAGATGAATTAATATAATGACATAATGAAGCCATTAATAGCTGAGCATCATCCCACCTAAAGTATCACTGCTCAGTTAGGATTATTTATTTATTTATTTATTTATATTGTGCCATCCATGTATATGGCTTTAGCACTTTGATGTGTTCATTCTTCCTAAAAGTAGCTTTCCAAGTCTGGCCTCCTTACCCCCCACACACACCTCAAAAAACAAGGATACAGGGGGATACAGAGTTATATAATATGTTGTGCTAAATTTGCAAAACATTTTATGTTAATTTATATTTATAAGGCTAGGGTTAGATGCAAGTCTGTAAACAAGTACTATAGTTTCAACAGAAGTGCAATACATTTTACCACAGTAAGGAAGATTAACTTGATAACCCATGTGTGCCTGCTCAGGCTGCTGTCCGTGTACTAACTGTTGATGGGGCAGCACCAAGGCTCCTTCATGGCTTATTGTTCTGATGGTTCTCAGTCTTTATACCAGGCATGGACCAGACATGCCTTCAAACACACTGTGTTCCATAATGTAGGGTACAGGTAAGCAAATAGTGGCCCTTGAGATGTTGGACTGCAGTTCCCATTAGCCCCAAGCAGCATAGCCAATGACAAGGAATATTGGAAGCTGCAGTCCAATAACATTTGAAGGGCTGCATTTTGTCCACTCCTGATGTAGGGCATATGGACTCTCTAATTAGCCCACATAAGAAAAGCTTATGTCATTGAAAGATGCCTTCTGCCAGATTGCCCACAACTAGTCTGATGGTCCCTACTTTGATTGGCAAGGACCCTCTAGGGTCTCAGGCAAAGGGCTTTCAAATTGCACAGTTGTGATTCAATGAATCCACTTTAACTGCCATGTCTGCAACCTATGGAATCCTGGGATTTATAGTCTGGTTGAGGCACTAGAAGAGTCCCCTGGCTGAGAATTGTAAAGACCCTCCCTAAGCTACAAATCCCAGAATTCCATAGGATGGAACTGTGGTAATTAAAGTGGAATCATATCGCTGTAACCGTGATTATAATTGGAATCATACTGCTATAATTGTGTCATGGGGCCCTGGACTTTTTTTCCCCAACAGATTGATCATGGAATCCTTTCCATGCAAAGTGTTTTCTACTGATCTATGATTCCTCCCATTGCGTGCATGATGCTATATGGTTCTGTACATCCATTCTTGATGGAGGGAGACCAGGTTCTTCTAATCTACAGAAGACACTCTTTGGGTATGAAAAACAAGATTTTATTTAATGAAAGAATTTAAGAACTGGTGCAACATTCAGGGTTGCACAAAATGTTGTCCACCTTCTTAGCATGCAAAAGCAGATATACATATACAGATATACAAAAGCCGACATATAGTCAATTTCAAACTGATCTTTGTTTTGTTTTTCAATAGAAAACAGAGATGATTGGAATCCTTTGGCTATGTTACAACAGCAGAGCTGGGAAAAGGCACTTTCTTTGGATTACAACTCTCAGTATTCTGCCATCAAGCATGGTACCAGGATCTGCTGGCTGGAAGGATTCTGGGAGATGTAATCCAGAAAAAAAATGTTCCCAAACTCTGTATAAAGACTAAACAAGAAGCCAACAACAAAACCTGTTTCTCTGAAAACGCATAGCCTTATTGAGGCTTTTGCACAATTTTGACTCCACTTTGTCTGCAGTCTTGGCATCATTCTGTGAACATTTGAACACCACAGAGAGACTGTCATGCCACTGACCAAGCCAACCATCCTCTTGAGGTTTCTCGTCCATTATCCAGGTCAAGGATACACAATGGGCAAATGACATCCTGCCAGGGTGAATTTTGTTTGGACTGTTCTTTCTCTTTCTCTCTTTAAAAGAGCCTACACTAAAAGTGCCATGGGAGTGGCGAGAGCATTGCGTGCATGCGTGCATGTACATGGGTCTTCGTTAAATAATTAAAATTTGAAAGCACCTGAACTTCTGATCTCACACATTGCACTGCAGCATAGAAGTCTGACAAATTCAGTGTCAAAGAGGCTCAGTGATCTGCGGGAACCCATCATCCTTTTCCCTTTGCAGACTGCATGTGTGATTCAGCTCAGATCATTTCAACAGTAAACACGAGCAAAGTGCAGGTGTTTCAGGGTGGACGGAAGGGAAAGCACCTTTCCGGTGCCATCTCCTTGTTCCCTTCCAGCCATTCAAGTGTTTGTCCTTTCTTCAAACCTCACTCTTCACTATTATTACCAGTTTGAACAAGCCACTGATTTCCATATTTGCCTTCCCTAGCTCAGCATTGCTTTGATTGCTATTATGACTTATTTAGTTTGACTCTTTCTGACTTTTCAGAACGTGGGAGCACATCTGTCTGTAGCAGGCATCCCCGCTTGTGGGCTTGCTCCCCCTTCTTCCTCCTTCAGCTTCTTCTTCCCAATATGATTTGAGAAAGTTTAAATCAAGGGCTAGACTTTACAAATCACCTACTTAGAAGAAGGCCTCTCCAAGTCAATAAACAAGGCTCTTATACAGGTTCTGCCAACTTGAAAATGGTTGTTTCAGGCTGCAGTACTGTGTATTGAGTGGGTTGGCATATGGTTAATGGGTAGTGAAGGGGGAAGCAAACACAAAGGCTAGAGGGATTAAAAGAGGCCACAGTCCACCATGGTCCTTAAGTGTCCTTAAGGCCAATAAAAGCCCATGGATTGAGTGCACTTAACTCTCTGCATTAAAGTGCATGTTTCCTGTCTCAGCCTCCCTGTATAGAATCATAGAGTTGGAAGAGAACACAAGGGCCATCTAGTCCAACCCCCTGATATGCCGGAACACATAATCAAAACACCCAGGACAGATGGCCATCCAGCCTCTGTTTAAAAACCTTATTGTTACGGCCTTTTGCGGTCAGGTGTATTTTCCAGTAGAATGGTCTTATTCCAATAAAAAATTCTTAATCCCCCCAAATTCCAAAGAAGGAGACTCTACTACACTCAAGGCAGCATCTACCATTGCTGAACAGCTCTTTACTGTCAATAGTCTATATTCTGTAGAGACCAAACAATGTTGGGTGTTTTTTTTTTTAAAAAAGGGGGGGTTACTTGATTGTCCATGGGAATTTTTTTATATATATAAAAAACACCCACCCACCCCCTGCCTTCACTGGGACTCAAACCCAGGTGGTCCACTAGGAGACACCGATTCACACCTCAGAAATTAGGAGAAATGCTTGGCAGAGAGAGCCCCGTGGAACACCTCAAGGAGAGCCACCTAAGGTTAGCTAGATCTCCCCAGGACCGGTTTAAGGAATTTTTGGGCCCCCTGCAATGCTTTATTTTGGGGGGCCCATATGTTTATCTCAGGTCAATGTAACCTAACTCAACCTAAGCTATTCACAGTACAGAATATTCAGATTATTACCAATAACGTTTTTGCCAGAGGAGGGTTACGACGCCCCCCCCCCCAATGATGGGGCCCCCTGCGGATGCTGACGCCGCCGGTGCCTTCAACCGGCCCTGGATCTCCCTTTTTTACCAGAGGCTCCCTCTGCGGATTCTTTCCGCTTTCGAGGGAAAGGGGTTTGTGAATCGCGGCCGGGCAGGGTGTGCGTTCCGTCTGCAAAGCCTCGGCGGGCCTGCCAAGCCCGGAGGAGGAACGCCGGCCAGGCGCCGCGGCTGGGTTTGATGCCTCCTCCTCCTCGGGGAGCGTCTGAGCTGCAAGGCACGCAGGGAGCCTGAAGGGCCGGTTTAAGGCATTTCGTCCCCCCTTGCAATGCTTTATTTTGGGGGGCCCATCTGTTTATCTCAAGTCAATGCAACCTAACTCAACCTATTCACTGTCCAGGATATTCAGATTGTTACTAATCATGTTTTTGCAGGAGGAGGGTTACTATGCCCCCCCCCCACAATGATGCCCCCCCTGCGGGTGCTGCTGTTGCTGCCGGTGCCTCAAACCGGCCCTGGGGCTCCCCGGCCAGAGAGGGGCTCAGGAGCAGCGCGGTGAGCTGAGGAGCTCTGCCGGATTAGAAAGTCCAAGCGAAAGGCTGTACGTACAGCGAGTCTATATAAAGCATGCTTGAGTCAGAGAGAGGCACCGGGGAGCCGGGCTGTCCCTCCGCGCGTGTCGCTTCCCCAGAAGTGGTGCCGTGGCTCCCTTTTCCTCCTGCCGCTCCGCATCCTCCAGACTAGCCGCCTTTCTCAACCTCTCCCCCCTAGAAACCATTTCCTAAAAAGGATTCTATCTACAGCTCCCCCCCCAAAATAACATGTTTCTCCCCCCCCCTCAATATCTCGCGGAAGCCTTAGTTAGCAACCTCTCGGGGAGCCCTCGGCTTCCAGGGAACCCCGGCTGAGAAACGCTGAGGGGAAGGAGGGCGCCCACCCGCCCTGCCTCCAGGCTCCCTCTCCTGCCCGGTCCGCTGCTGAAGAGGAGGAGGAGGAGGTGGCGGGGGAGCCACGGGCGAAGGGCTGCTGGCGCTGCTTGGGAAGAGCCACTCGGGCCACGCCGCCAGCCAGCCAGGCCGGGGCTGCTCGCTGGGGTGTGCAAATTGCCCGCTCGAACCCCCTCCCCGTGGGGGAGCCTGGGTTGGGTTGAGACGCCTCAGTGGAGAAACGGGAGAGGAAAAAGGGGAGGCAAGGGGCGGGGGAGGGGGCTGGAGCGCGGCTGTCTCCGCCCCCCTTGGCTCGGTCCCTCCTCCCCGGCGCCCTGATTGGCTTTGCCCGCCCCTGGCTTGCTCGCCCAGGCCGCCTCCCTCGCCAGCTAAAGCGGCCAGTAGCTGACTAGGAGGGCGCCAGAAGAAGGGAGCGTGGCCGGGGCGCTGCACCAGCTGTCGCCGCCGCCGCCTCCTCGGACTCTCCCGCTCCGCCTGGCCCGCTGGGGAGGGAGTTGAGGGGCAACCCCCGGCCGCGGGGGGCTTTGCGGTAAAGGGGGAGGCCGGCCGGGCAGGGAGGGGAGCGAGGCTGCAATGCCGAAGCCGCCTCCTTCGCCGCCTCCCGCTGCTGTTCCTGGGCATCCTCCTTCCCCGCCAGCCTGAAGAAGGAGGAAGGTGCCGCTGCTGCTGGTGGTGGTGAAGGAAGGAAGGAAGGAGCGAGCGAGGGGGAGGCGAGGAAGCCGCTGTCGCCCGCCAAGGACACGCACACGCTCTCGCCCGCGCCCGTGTGTGTGTGTGTGTGTCGCGTCCCACCGACGCCCTCTGCGCGCAGCCCCCTGTGGAGAAAGGTAAGAGCCCCGAGGAGAGCGCTGAGGGGAAGGCGCGGGAAGGGGACTGAGGGGGCTCGGCGGGGAGGCGCAGGGGAGACCCCCGGGGGGGCGGGGAGAGGGGGCTGGCCGTGACCCCCGTGGCTGGCTGGCTGGCTCTTGGGGCTTTGCCGAGAGTCCGCCCGTCCGTCGCCTCCCGGGGGCTGAATGGCTGTGGCGAAGGACTCCCCTGCGCCTGCGCTCGCCGCCTGCATGGAAAAAACTTCCTGCTCGGAGGTTGGTGGGGATGTGCAGGACCAGAAGCAGTAGCGTGGGGGTGCTCTGAGGTAACGGGAGGGTTTCGGGGGGAAGGCAGGAGGAGGAGGAGGAGGAGGAGGAGAAGGGACCTGGGAGGAGGCAGCCTCTCCCCACCCCGCCTTCCCTTCCCGCCTTCCCTCCTCTGCTCCATTCGGCCAGCCCGCCCGGCTCCGCCACAGCTCCAACTTCCCCCGGGGTGGCGGCGGCGGCGGCGGCTTCCCGAAGCCCCTTCCAGCCCCACAGGCTCCGGGGGGGGGGGTTGTTGACTTCGCTTCCCGAGGAGACACCGGACCCAGGAGAGTGGGTGTCCTCCTCTTTGCCTGTGTATGGTTAAAGGGCTCCGTCGTCTTGTAGATGCTCTCTCTCTCTCTCTCTCTCTCTCTTTTTTTTTTTAATAAAGCACACCACTGCAAAATCATCCATCATCACCAGCAGGCAGAGGCTATCTTTAATTAAAACTGTCTAGAAAGGAATAAAAAATGACAATCTCCCCCCTTGGAATTAACATCTGCCAAGTCGCTGTTGGTGCACCACGGTCACTCCTCGCTGATTTCCCTTAGATTATGAGCAAAGGCACTTCAGATTTATTGAAAAACAGGCTTTTTAAATAAGGTTGGGTGAGTCCTAACAATTTTAGCCTCTGCTCCTTCCCAGCTCCCTCTCAACCCCTGTCTCCTACTCATTGTCAATCTCCCCTCTTTCTCTCCCCCCCCCCAATTCCCACCAATCCTATCCTATTTCTATAAGGTAGATTATGAGTCTTCCCAGCAGTGACTGAATTGCTTGCTTTTTGTTATGGTGCCTTGGAGACTTTTGGCGGTATATAAATAAATAGTGCCATACCAAAAGGTGTGCCCAAGAAACACATCATCAACAATTCTGTGCATGTTTTTCTGACAAGTTCTGTTGAGCCTGAATATACCTAGGCTCAGGCAGGAAGCAGGACTTGAAGATGTTCCCTTAACCCCCCCCCTTCTGATATATTTTTGAAGCTTTGTTAATATTGTTAGGATTGTATGGTTTTGCTGTTGTGAGGGAGAGGGATTCACTGTTTGTTTTGTTTTGCAGCCTAATGTTTGAATATATATGTATTTAAAAAAAAAAGATTTCCAGGGTGACCGATATACATTATAAGGGGTTTACCCAGTGTGTATTATAAAAGTGTGACCTCTAAAATGTACTGTTCTAGTAATGTGACTAAGAAGATTAATAGATTCTAAGTGAACACAGATGATGTTAGCACTGGCTAAAGCCTTTCATGTTCAGATGAATGCATAAAGTTAATAAACGTGTCTTCAGTAAAAGGTGCCTTGTTTTCAAAAATTCCAAATGAGTCTTGAACAAATTTGCTTTAAAGCTCTTAGTGTATTCTTTGTCATGGACAATACTGAAGTGCTTTAAAAAAGCAATCTATTGTGGTTTTAAGATTGCAGAAAGCAGCATTTATTGTCTCTTATAATTTAGCAAATAGTTGAAACTTTCTGTCCTCCATAGATATTATGGTTGCATTGAGAAGAGCAATAACATGTTGTTTTGTCTTTTAATAAGGCAGCATGACTGGATTAAATTGGAAATGCCATTTACTTTTACTTCATAAAGTTTAGTAAAACCAAATTTTATTCTTATTCAACAATTTGAAACCTTAGCTATGTACAGTGGGCACCCTGTTCTTATTTGAATGTGCAACAAGTTTTATTCTCAGTATAACCTGCCCTTCACTGAGGTTGTCTGCAAGAGAGTTTTATCCTTGGCTTGTAACAAAACATGGCTTTAATGTCTTGGTTTCTCTAAGAGGTAAATCACCATCAGTGCCATAGGTACAACATTGTTTTCATGATTTTTTTTACATGCAAGTGTGCTTCCTGTATATCTGTGAAATGATGAAGAGTTGAGTAATGTAGTTGACATAATAAATATGGAAGTCTCCTTGTTTTTTAAAAAATCAGCCAGGTCAGTGAATTAGAACCTTATTTCATGTAGTTTGAGTTACTGTAAACAGTTGCATGGCAGTTTCATGGAAACTTCAAATCTCATGTATGTAAATTTGAAAGAATCAGTGCACTTGAAAGTTCTGTAAGCTCCAAGTTTTCATTGGTTCTGTAGCTTAACAGCCATATTCACCGTATTTTGAGTTTTCACTTGACAACAGAACCCATGAACAAACGTTCAGTGTGAATTATTGCTGGAATAGAATATTTTATGGTTGTCATGACTACAAATAGAGCAATGGTTTCTGGTTTTCACCTAAATGCTGCAATGGAAGGGGGATAGAATTCAAGTTCTTTGTTACTTTTAGTTGTATTTCCTATGAATGATAGTCAAACTTCAGGTGTCCAGTAACATGCAGAACAATGAATTTGATTTTAGTAAAAATGCTACTGGAATAAAGCTGCAGAAGAAAGTGCTGCCTTCTTCGTGAAATTTCTCCTGTAAATTGTAGAATAAAGGGTTTGGAGAGAAGACAGACAGTCATCCAGTCAACCCTTTGGAAGGAAGGCTTCGGACCTAATTCAGGTTATGTGTACAGATGCTTAGAAGGAACAAAAAAATACACTGTGTACAACGGTGCCTGTAAAGCGAGAAACTCAGTGGTGGCTGATGATTCTGGTGTGAATCTATGTCAGGCTTTAGCCCAGACTTCAAAGGAACTATCCAAGGTTTTGAACATATCTTGAGGATAGGGTTCAGCACTTTGGACAGTTCCTTTAAAGTATACAAGGTGCTGAACATATCTTGAAGCTAGGCTTCAGCGCTTTGAACAGTTCCTTTAAAGTTTGGGCTAAAGCTTGGAGTGGTCTGTTTGCTCCACTGATATTGGCGCGACCAGCAATTTCTGGAAAAGTGGCAAGTGACCCTAGCTGCCAACTACTCAGAAGACATACGGAACTATTTTATTACACAGGGTTAAGAGCAGTGTTCTTTCTTTTTAAAGATTCTTTGTAACACTGTCTTAAATTTGAAACATATCTAACTTATCAAACAAAAATAGTTATTCCAAAGCAAAACAGCAGGGAGGGGAGAAGATAGTTTGGACAAAAAGAAATACAGTAGTTTGTTGTAGTACCTTCTGCTATCCATCTCAGCTACATCCAGCACCTCAAAATAGTCATTATTACTATAAGGTGCAGAGTTACTCCAGTATCCAACTAAAACATTTTTAGAAGCATTTAATTTACAATAAAGTCTGTAGTATTTTTTATCTGAAACCTTTGGATGGTCATTCAGCAATTTGTCAAACAATATATTTCTTTCCTCGAAAGGCTGGGGGTGTAGATTGGGGAGGGATGGAACAGTATGGAGACAAAGTATTTTTTAATAAATTATTAACTTCAAATTATATTAATTAAATTGACACTAAAACTCCTGTGTTTCTCAAAGCACCCGAAGCTTTGGGTTCTGTATATCCTATTCATTAACTGAGGTATCATGTACCATTTATACAGTATTGCATATTGATCTTCTTTCAGAGAGATAATGAGAACTTTTTATTCACTTTTGGGTAATTCTTCTGCACCTTATCTTACAAAGATTTCCTTGGACACTTTCCCATATTTTCTTATCTGAGGTCTGTTTTCTTAATTACCAGATTGGTAGAAACAAGAAAATATTTTTCCTCCAAATCCATTCCAATAATTTCTTCAAACTGAGTTTGACACACTCTGCAAATAGAATGTGTTGTCTTATTTTAGATTCTTGTAAAAGAAAATTCCTAATTTGAAAATATTGAAACCCAGGAGATATCCAATTTCTATTTTGAGATAACACATCCCTGTTTGTAAGAAATACAACACATTACAGGATCTTATGAATGACTGAAGAGGAATTACAAGGGATGTGTTATTTGAAAATACAAAACGGATACCTCCTGGGTTTGAAAATTCTCAGATGAGGAATTTTATTTTAGAGTTTTATTTTCTCCACTGTGGGAATTCCCTCAAATATAATTTCTTCTCCCTGATTACTGAAACTAAAAGTGGTATCTCTGAAATCAGTTTCAGTTTGTAAAGTATCCACTTTGGTTCTCGCCACTTTCCTTTTTCCAGATAAATTGTAATTTAAAAATAATCGGTCCCCAAGATTGCATATAACCAATAAAGGAAGGGAGAGCTGTTAAATTCAATCAGAAACTTTTATTATGTAAGTAATTTTTATTTAAGATATTATTAGAAACAAGGGCAAGTATATAGGATCATAGAATCACAGAGTTGGAAGAGACCACAAGGGCCATCCAGTCCAACCCCCTCCTTGTAAGAACACACAATCAAAGCTACTTTTGTATTAGTAAGAAAAGAGGAAAATAATTAGTATTATTTTTGTATTATTGTTATGGCCTTTTGCGGTCAGGTGTATTTTTTAGTAGAATGGTCTTACTCCAATAAAAAATTCCCTATAAAAAAAAAAATTCTCAACAGATGGCCATCCAGCCTCTCTTTAAAAACATCCAGAGAAGGAGACTACCATACTCCGAGGCAGTGCATTCCACTGCCAAACAGCTCTTATCATCAGGAAGTTCTTCCTAATATTTAGGTGGAATCTCAAATGTACTGGTATTTTAACCATAAAAAAATTGTTTATCATTTTGTGTCAAGCAAAAGTATAATACAGTAATAATTAAAAATCCTTTTCTATGTAATGCTTCCAAGAGCTCTAACAAAACCTCCATTCCGTATGATCAAACGCTTTAGCTGTATCTCAGAAAAGTACATGTGGCCCTTTTAGTAAATGTTTATTATTTATAATATTAAAAGCTTTAGGCTAAAATAGCCACAGAACTTTTATAAGCAACATTCAACAATGAGATTGGTCTATAAGAGTCAGTTTGTAGTATAGTTTTACCTGTAGTTTGGAATAAATACTGTATTTGCCTCATTATGAGATTGTGTTATTGATTCTTTGTTGATTGTACAATTATACAGTTAAGCTTATCTGGGTATTAAAATATCTGAGAAGGATCCCTAAAACTCCAGCTTTAGAACTAGCAGCTTTATTTAGCCTTGTCCTTGTTATCTGATACAGGATCTTTTAGAATTCAATATGCATTATTCTCATCTGAAATGCTGGGAATCTGAATTTTCCTTAAGAACCACTGAATATTGTCACCGGATTAATTCCCAGATTGGTGTAGTTTGATATAAAAACACAGACTTCTTTTCAGTTTGCTCGGTTTATGGGGGGGTACATTCTCCTGATTCCTTCGTAACAACTAACAACATTTCTTTTTGATATTTTCTGACTGTGAAGCCAATAATTTTCCTGCTTCAATTCCTTCTTCAAAATATTTTTGTTTCAAAAAAGACATCAATTTATGTCTCCATAGCATCTATTTTTTTTCCTTAAATAATTCAGTTGCTGTAGAGTTTCTTCTGAATGGACCATTTTATGTTCTCCCATCTGTTAGTCTTTGTTAGTATAGACTTTTATGTTTATATAAATTTAATAAAATAAACAGACCTTTAATGACTACTATAGATTAATTTCATCAGTGTTCACACTATTAACTGAGTTTTCATTCTCATGAAAAACCAAATTGATATCATCATGTAAGTAACATTATCTGTTAAGTATTAAACTGTGTAGTAGCCCAGATTTTTAATGCCAACTTCTCAGTCCTGTCTTGACATCTGACCCCGCAAAATAAACACTGAGATATGAGCAGCCACTTCAGATGAACCAGTTTCTACTGAGCTTATATTTAATTTTAATTTCTGTGTAACATAGATATAATCTAATTTTATGTAAGCACATCTGTTTGATTAAAAAAATTCATACTTGAAATGTGTGTGTTTGAAAAAAATAGGCTTTTGACTTGATAGTTTTAAAAGTGCTAGACATCTCTAATATTCTGTTCTTCTGTCTAGTAATTAATTTGCTTTGGGTTCTTTGTTTTGAGGTTAAAAATGTGAATTATCCATACTTGGATCCCTTATATTTAAATGTTCTGCCAAATCACCCTCCTTAAAATCATAGATGACTCTTAAAACCACTGAGAGGAACCTATCTGTCCAGATTGAGAGCAGATACAGGTATTTTATTAAAGTTACTAATAATTTTCAGACAATCTTTAACCAATTTTTTTTGCCCCACTGTAGAATCTCTATACAGTATTCCTAATGAACTTTATCCAAGATTAACATAGATACACTTTTAGTTCTGGAATTGCTAGCTGAAGTTAGGGAGCCCTGGTGGTTCAGTGGTTAAATGTCAGTACTGCAGCCACAATGTTGCAAGTTACATCCTAGAGGGCTCCAAGGTTGACGCAGCCTTCCATTCTTTTGTAGGTTGGTAAAATGAGGAC
Organism: Gambelia wislizenii; assembly: GCA_030847615.1. Taxonomy (NCBI): domain Eukaryota; kingdom Metazoa; phylum Chordata; class Lepidosauria; order Squamata; family Crotaphytidae; genus Gambelia; species Gambelia wislizenii. The sequence continues at coordinate 206,279,493 of JAUMIR010000001.1, forward strand.
CCAGTTTGTTGGGGCAATTAGCTAACACATTGTAAACTGTGCTTTGGCACTGATAAGTGGTATTGAAATAGAAGTGCTATTGCTATATTAAATAACCAATATTTAATTAGTTTCCTGTAGGAAAATAACACTGAACTTTATTTTGTTTCCAAAAAGAACCTGTTTTCTTTCTAGTAATGGAGAATCAAATAACAATTTTATGATAAAATCTTAATTTGAATCATCATTCATCTGTAGGTTGGTTTACCTTTTTCTGCATGCCCAATTTGGTACAGATTGGCTGGTCTAGAAGATCTGTCATCTGACAAGATTAATTTATACAGAAATTTCCACCAACAGCCCTTCTTTTAAAAAATAAGAAAAGAGAATAATGAAATAGTACTTCTTATCCATATTTGATCTGTTTCTTAGATTTTTTTTTTTAAATTCTAAAACATCCTCAAGATTTTTTTCCATGATTTTTTCCACTACAGGTTGAGTATCCCTTATCCAAAAATGCTTGGGACCAGAAGTGTTCCATATTTTTTTGTATTTTGGAATACTTGCATATACATAATGAGATATCTTGGAGCTGTGACCCAAGGCTAAATACAGAATTCATTTATGTTTCATGTACATCTTGTATGCATAGCCTGAAGATAATTTTATACACAATATTTTTAATAATTTTGTGCATGAAACAAAGTTTGCATACATTGAACCACCGGAAAACCCAGGCCACCCATGTGGACAATTTTGGATTTTGGAGTGCAGTAATTTGGATTTTGGAATTCTAAATAAGGGATACTCAACCTGTATTACATCCTTAGATATTAAACTAAACATCCAGTAAAACATTTTCCCATACATTTTGTTTAATGTGAATTAATTCTCTATGCTATAATTCTCTCTCCCTCTGTCTCTCTTTTTTTTTTTACTTCTGAGGTAATTGCTGAATACATTTACAAATAATCTACTAAAATACTTCTCCAAATAAAAGTAAGCTACCGTTTTCCTTCTGGAATACATTTGAGTTTAAGATGATATAGGTATTTTCAAGCTGCGGTACTTAAAATCTCTCTGTGTTTCTCTAGAGTAAGTTATAATTTTCTTCTCTTTTTGGAACTTTATTTCTTTTTTGTTGTCATTAACTGCCATCAAGTCAATTTTGACTTACGGTGACCCCATGAGTGAGAGACCTCCAAGTCACCTTATCATCAACAGCCCTGCTCAGGTCTTGTAGTCTCAATAGACTTGATCAAATCTATCCATCTGGAATGTGGTTTCCCTCTTTTCTTGCTGCCTTCTACCTCACCAAGCATTATTGTCTTTTCTAGAGAGTCATGTCTTTTCATGATATAGCCAAAGTACCACAATCTCAGTTTAGTCATCTTGGCTTCTAGGAAGAGTGCAGGCTTGATTTGCTATAGCACCGATTTATTTGTCTTTTTAGCAGTTCATAGTATCTGTAGAACTTTTCTCCAGAACAACATTTCAAATAAGTTGAATTTCTTCCTATCAGCTTTCTTCACTGTCTAGCTTTCACAACCATGCATAGAAATAGGAACTATGATGGCATGGACAGTCCTAACCTTAGTATTCAATGATAAATCTTGACACTTCAGGATCTTTTCTAGTTCCTTCATTGCTGCCCTTCCAAGCCCTATTCTTCAACTGGTTTCTTGACTGCAGTCTGTTCTGATTAATGTGAGTGCCAAGGGATGGAAGATCTTGAACGATTTAAACATCTTCATTGCCTACTTCAAAGTAAATCATCTGTGGTCATTATTTTTGTGTTCTTAATGTTCAGTTGTAAACCTGCCTTTACACTTTCTTGATTTCTTCAATAATTATTCCAAATCTTTGCTATTTTCTGCTAGTAGTGTAGTGTCATCTGCATATCTTAAATTGTTGATGGTCCTTTCTCCAATTTTTACACCTCCTTCTTCCAAGTCATCCTGCTTTATGTATATGTTCAGCATACAAGTTGAACAGAAAGGATGATAAAATGCAGCCTTTCCTGACTCCCTTGCCGATTGAAAACCATTCCATTTCTCCATATTCTATCCTAACAGTAGCTTCTTGACCTGAGTGCAAATTATGAATCAGGACAATCAAATGTTGTGGCACACCCATTTCTTTGAGAGCGATCCATCGTTTTTCATGATCTGTACAATCAAGAACTTTGCTATACAGTATGATCCTTGTATCCACAGGATCCATACCCATGGCTTCACTTACCTATGTCTGAAAAAAATGTTCTGTCTAGGCAATTTCTAGGTCCACTAGTGCAGTTCTATGTTATGATTCCCCCTGAAGTTGAGCCAGAAGTCATTCCTTTCAATAAGGTTTGCTATTATCTGCAGTTTCACATTTCCACAGTAATTCTGGGAATGTATCTCCCGCAGATTCAGGGGCCATACTGTAATCTATAAAGCACAGGCCGATTTTCTTTTTAAATTCTTTGTGCGCTCCATTATCCAAAGTATGCTTGCAGTATGATCCCTAGTACCTCTTTCTTTCCTGAACGCAGCTGGCATTTCTCACTCAATATATGTTAAAAGTCTTTATTGTAGAATTTGGAGCATCACTTTGCTTGCATGGGAGATTAATGCAATGGTCTTGTGGTTACTGCAATCCCTGGTGTCCCCTTTTTGGGGGACTGCATTGTATATTGAGTGGACCATTGTTTTGTTCTCCATATTTGTTGACAACTTTTAGTTAGAACTAGAGTAGATTCTGTCTCTGTAGCTTGAAGAGCTCTATTGGTATGTCATCTATTCCTGGTGGTTTATTTTTCGTGACTGCTCTGAGTATACGCCTTTTAGTGTTAGGATACTCTTCCTAATATTTAGGCTTCATAATATCCATTGAGGCTTATCTTTTTTGCTGCAGATAGTATCTTTTGTATTTCTACATGACAATGTCCCTGGGTGCAGTCCAGAGTTCTTCTGGCTTCCAGTCAATTAGGCTTAATAGTGCAAACCTATTTTTCATATTATCTTTAAATTTTATGGGTTGTATTTTGGCATGATGGCTGGTTTAGTGTTTTTCTTTAGATTTACGCTAATTTTTGATATTAGTAGTTCATGGTCTGTGCCACAATTTCCTCCTGGTCTCGTTTTTGCAGAAAGAATGAAACTTCTCCATTTTCTGGTTCCAATTATGTACTCTGTTTGATTTCTATATTGGCCATCAGGTGATGTCCTTGTATATAGTCACTTCTTTGGCTGCTTAAAGAATGTTTGTGATAAGCAAACTGCTGACCTCATGACTGTTCTGCCTTGGAACAGTCTGATCTGCTGTGCTGATTCCCATTCCAAGTATCTTTGCTACTTACCTTTCAAGAGCACAACTACCATCCATTCCTGGATGTCTGCTTTGGAAAAAGCACTTCCTATTGAGTTGTGTTGCCTGATCCTTGCTGACTCCAGTTGAGCCATGATTTCTTTTGCTCAAATCTCTGGTATAAGAACCTGCCCTAGTTTTTTGTATAAATTGGTGTTTGCAGGTTAGCCCTGTCCCATTATTATTTATTTATTTCCCTCTCTTGGCTTTTATGCAACCAGGAACTAAAAGAACAGGAAATTCTTCCTTATCATTTCCATTTCTGGTGGAGGTAAAATGCTGATGAATTTTATGACAAAATATATTTTGAAACATTTAGTAGAATAGTAGAACTTTTTAGCTCTGTCTCATAGATATTTACTCAGATGTAGGTCCCACTAAATTCACTGGAATTTGAATGAAAATTATAGTCAAGTCATATATGTTTTAGCATTGATCCTTAAGGGGAAACAAAGAAGTTTTTAAAAAATCTCTCTTTCTAGTAGTTATTACAGAAAAATAACCTCTTAAACAGATAGAAGAGATTTTCCTTGGGGTTTTTTTCTGGGCTGTGAGGCTGTGTTCTGGAAGAGTTTTTTTCCTGATGTTTTGCCTGCATCTGTGGCTGACATCTTCAGAGAATGGCTGTGTAGGGGTGTGTGGGGTTTATACACCCCTACACAACCATTCTCTGAAGATGCCAGCCACAGATGCAGGTGAAACGCCAGGAAAAAAACTTCCAGAACACGGCCTTACAGCCCGGAAACCCCCCCCCCCAAAAAAACCTATGAATGCCGGCTGTGAAAGCCTTCGACTTCACAGATAGAAGAGGGTTTTAAGTAACCCAAAGTATTGATTTGATGATGATGATGATGAATGCAGCTGATCATACTAATAATATCTTGACTTCAAAGAAGAAAATCTTAAGACAATCTTATCACATTAAATGTATAGGAAAAAATTAAATCAAATGAAACTGAGCAGAACAGAAAATAAATCTTACATCACTGAGAATTTGTTTCCCAAATAAGGAGAAATCCAACTCCATTGATGAAGGAGGCCTGTTTTTCTTATCTCTTGCTGCTTTTCATCTTCCCCCTCCCATTTAGATCCTGATCTGCATTTATCAGAAAACAGTGTATGGAATAGATTAAGAATACATTATAAAATGCCATTAAAGTAAGATTATCAGATGTAAAATAATTATAAGCACTGGCTCAAAGACAATTTACAGAGAAGTACTATCTGTCTAATTCCAAAAGGTGCTAATAGTTTACTGGGTTGCCACTGAGAGAACCTCTTGGTAATACTTCCAATTATATCCAGTTATGATATTTATGTGCTCCTGTTTGGAATGTGTGCTTTGGTTTCATTAGATACAGAGAAGAAAGTGGTTTTGCCAAACTACAGTCTCAAGATTCAATAGGATGGAGACATGGCAGTTAAACTGATATTAACCAACTGCCATGGCTTCATCCTATGGAATCTTGAGATTTTAGTTTGGTTATGTGCTTAGATTTCTTTACCAGAGAGCTCTAGTGCTTCACCAAGAAACAGATCTCAGAGTTTTATGGAGCCATGGCAGTTGAAGTGGTATCAAAGTACTTTAATTGTGTAGTATGAAGGAGACCTTTGGCATTAGCCCAGGACTGTAATTTTCTTACCTGCCTTGTCTTCTGTCTGTGCAGATCTGCTATACTGTGGTTATACTGCACATGATGGAAACCAGGTGTTGAGTGATATAGGCAGAAAGTCTCTTTTCACCCTGCAGTATATCGAAAAACAGACAGGAACTTAAAATGATGGATCTTATATAACAACTTGTGCAAAGGTATAATGCAGTACAACTCAGCTAGCTGGGATTTCCAGCCACCTGAGTTTGGATTTAAACATTTTCCCTGTGCTGCTCTTTATGTTCAGTAAAAATTGTGTCTCTTGCTCACATGCTGCCCTAAAAATGCCAATTGACCACAGAACACCAGATAAACCCTTAGAAATCCAAGGGTTGTGTTTTTAATTCATAAAAGTATTTTTACTACCTGTCTCTGTTTTCTTCATCAAACTTTTCCAACAGCACTGTAAATCCACCTACCACAACTTGCTTTCACAAGATATTATTATCAAAATAAAAGGCAAGGTGCAAGGAAGCCCGTAGATATAGCTAAGACTACTGTTTGTGAGGATCTAAACATGTCTGAGAAACGTGGGTATTTTTCCAGCAATCAAAGGCTGCATCTGCATTGCAATTTATCCAGTTTAACACTGCTTTAACTGCCATGCCTCAGTGCTATGGAATTCTGTAGTTTTGTGAGATATTTAGCCTTCTTTGTCAGAGAGTTCTGGTGCCACAACAAACTACAAATCCCAGGATTCCATAGCGTTGGACCATAACAGTTAATGCGGTGTCAAACTGGATTGTTTCTGAAGTGCAGATGTAGCCAAGCTGCTCTGAAATTAGAGGCTGGAGTAGAAGAATAGGAAATCACTAGAGTTGGATATTTGTAAAATAATGAATTTGATGAAGAAATAAATGTGCTGGTATCTTTCTTGAAACAATTCCCACCCACACTTCTGTTTTTCTATGTCTGCAGCTCTGTGTGACACTTCTTGCATCTGAAATGTACTCTAATCCATGAAATTTCATACTGTTATGAATGTGTTAGTTTTTAAGGTATCAGAATTCTCTTTCTGTTGGGTATGATGCAACAAGCTAACATTGCCGTGCTTCTGGAAACTGGATAAATTTGTCTACTGCAAGGCAGTTGATCTCTTGGTTTTAGTTTTGTACAAGAACCTAAAATAAATGGCCAGTAAACATGCACAAAATCTCATTCCTCTAGTATGAAAACATTTCTGCAACTGTTCCATGTTCCACAAAATAATATTCAGTGGATTATGTTTACATGAAGTGGAATGTAGGATGCTTTGTGTTGAAGGCGTTTAAATTGTCAAGTCTGTATCAGATATATTACACAAAGGGTTGTCAAGTAACAGACAAACATAACTGTGCGAGTGTAAGCACTACAGATTCCAAGATGTACCTAATTCTGTTGAGCTGGACTTTATTCATATCTTTGTTGATACTTTTGAACTCTGTAAAAGACTCATTATCAGTGTGTACTCTAACAAACATGATTTGCATCACAATGCAGGTCGTGTTCTCAGGTTCTGTAGTTATGAGTATTTAAAATGATAGTATAATCTTATTTTTAAAGGATCTGCATGCCTTTTCATACCTTGTTACATGATTTTGATTTGGGGGCCGGACAGAATACATCAGTGGACTTGAACATCACAGCATGTTATAAAAGTGGGAATAAAAGCTTCCTTTCACTCCAGTATTTCAGCATGCTGGCTTCTTAATGACACTAAATATATAAAATTCAAATGCCATCATACTGTATCTTAGCAGGCACAGCTAACTGTACATCAAAAGAGAGAAATGTTCCACAAAGGATTAATTGATTCTTCTTTAAAAAGCTATGGCATACTTACTTACTAAAATGCTTCCATACTGAATTGAAACAGAGCTATATTTCACTGTCCAGGAAGAAAAGAAAAAAAGATAGAACATACATGTTAAACAACTGGTATTTGAAAATAAAATGCTTGAAATAGCGATGCAGTTTTCAGCTAATTCATTTGAGACTCTCACTTAAATGAAAAAATGCCAAGTTGGAATGTTATTGAAATTAGCTGTTTTAGGGTAATTTGAACACAGTGAAAGGAACTGGGGTACATCAGGAGAAGACATATCAGGGCAAGATTTTGCCCTTCTTAAGATTTTACAAAGCTTACAGACCTCCTTAAGCTTTTACAAATTAGAAGAGAAAGCATCAAGAGGAAAATTATTCCAAAGATGACTCCTTAAATCTTTCAAAGTGGAACAAATTTATTGGGACTGACTTCTTTCTTAAACTCTTTCCCTGACTGCATTTTTCCTTTGATTTTGGAAAAGTCTTTTCCCACGCAAATTCTTTGATCTATATGGAAGGTGTAACCCAGCAGACACAATGTGTCTTGAATCCCATTGAGATAAATAGAGGATTGGCCATGGTAGTTATTTCGAGGACTGTCTTCAGAGGCCTAGCTCAGCAACTTCTTAGCTCAGTCCCTGTGTCTATTTACTCAGAAGCAAGTCCCACTGTAGTCACTGTTACTTTCTCCCAGTTATGTCTGCATACCATTATATAGTAGGACCCCTGTATCCATTGATTCATTATCCACCGATTCAATTATTAATGGGACACAAAACAGCACACCTACTAGCCATTTTTTAGGTCCTCCAAGGCAACTCTATGGTATTGTAAACTGGAAGTCCCATTATTTTCAATGGCGTTCACTATTATCCACGGTTTTTGGTATCCACGGGCTCCCCCAGAACCAATCCCCAGCATATACGGGGTTCCTACTATAGTTTTAATCACACAGGAGTTGTTGACATGGTATAATTCAGACCATTATTCCATCTACAGTAGTATAATATTGCTAACAACAAATAGGGGCTCTCCAGAGTTTCAGATAGGAGTTGTTTCAGCATTATATGGAAATGGCAAGTATTGAATGTGGAACCCCTCTGCATGCAAAGCAGGTGCTGCAACTTTGAGCTAAGGCCCCTTCCTTGAAGCAAATACGAAATACTACCTTAAAAGTCAAATGACAGGGATTTGTAGGCCTCTATAGTATGCTGTGACTTATGCTAAAAGAAATGGATGTGCCACAACTTTTGATTGTCCTGACGCACAGGGGCCAGTGCCAGGATGAAATATGGAGAAATAAAATAGTTTCCTGCATGGCTACATATTACCACCCTGTTTGTTTATATTTAAAACATATACAGAAACATGATTAGATTCAAAGGAAGCATGCATGAAAATTGGGGGAAGGAACATCAACAATTTTAAGATATATAGGTGACATCATAGCACTCACAGAAAATAGCCGAGATTTGGAACAATTAGGATGAAAGTGCAAAAGCAGGGTGATACCCAAACATTAAGAAAATAAAATAATAACTGTAAACAATTTACGTAACTTTAAAGTAGATGATGAAGACATAAAAATAATGAAAGATTTTCTATGCCTTGTCTCATTCATAATTAAAATGGAGATTGTAGTCAAGAAATCAGAACAAGATTATGATTTGGAAGGGCAGTTGTGATGGAACTAGATAAGACCTTCAAGTTGAGGATATAACACTGAATACCAAAGTCTAGATATGGTTGGGAAAGCTGGACAGTGAAGAAAGCTAACAGGAAGAGAATCAACTCATCTGAAGTATGCCGCTGGAGGAAATTTTTATGGATACCATGGACTGTCAAAATGTCCAGTGAATGTGTCCTAGAGCAAATCAAGCCTGAGCTCTCACTAGAATCCAAACTAACTAGACAAAGGCTGTCAGTGCTTCAGCCATATTGTGAGACAACACCACTCGTTAGAAAAGATTACAATGCTTAGTAAAGTGGGAAGCAGTAGGAAAAGGAGATCACATTAGAGATGGATTGACTCTGTGGTGGTACTAAGGCTAGTGTCACCCCTCCCCCTGATGGTGTCACCAGGTGTAGTTTAGCCTCTCTGCACTCCCCTAGTGCCACCAGTGGATTGACTCAATGAAGGAAGCCACAGCCCTGAGCAGGACTGTTGGTACCAGGATGTCTTGGAGGTCTCTGTTTCATAGGGTCACCATAAGTTGATGGTAACTTAAGGCAACTAACAACAACAATATTATACTGACTGTTTTGGAAATAAAAACATTCACACATGATCCTGCTGATACATGGAAGTAACCTGATACAGAAGAAAACATGTATATTGCTGTCCTTTATGAAGTACGGTGTTAATTATTTTTCCCTACAGGTAGGTTGAACAGCTACTAAAATGTGCATAATCACAACAAATGAAAGCTAATGTTTTACTTTCATGCATAAACATGTACAATCTTCCCTGCCCCTGATTGGTTTCTCTCTATAGTGAAATTACACCTGGAAGCTGCTTTTAAGTATGTCTTGGTTTTAAACTAAATAAAAGTACTCTTTTTCACTTCTTGTCATTAAATGCTGTCCAAGGAATATGCAAATAGGAAAAACCAAAGCATTCGGGTTGGTGATAACTTCAATCAGTTTTAATGCTTCTTTAGTTTATATGACAAGGGGGGAAAACCAAGAGTGAAATATAAGGTATTGCAGCATTGGCAAAGGAAAGAGGAGGATTTGGCCTACCTGATTTGAAATGGTATTTTGCAGCCTGTTGTTTGCTTTTTTTAAAGGAATGGATGGTGCTGAGAAATAAAAGATTATTAGAACTGGAAGGACACAATTTGAGGGTTGGGTGGTGTGGATAGCTATGGTGCGATAAAATTAAAATAAATGTAGGTTTTAATAATCATTTTGAGAGATGTACCTTAATAAAAAATATGGAATAGATATAAACCCAGGATGTCTCTAAAAATGCCTTTATGGGTATCACCACAAGAAGCTCATTATGGAAGAGAAACAACAGGCAAAGAAAAGTGGTTAATGTACCAAGACCTTTTGGAGAATTACCAAGGAACATATAGAATTAAATCAAGCAACTAGCTAATGGCAGAGGGATATACAGTTGGCCCTCCACATTTTCTGGTTTACCGTTTGCACATTTGATTATTTGTGAATTGTTTGCCACTGCTTCTGCTGCTGCTCTATGGCATTTTTAGTAGACTTATAAGTCTCCCTGGTGTTTGCAGTCTCTCTGCAAGCCTCACAAGACTGAGAGAGACTTTGAGAGACTGTGAACATGGTATTGGGCAGCAGCAAAGGCAATGGCAAGCCCAGCCAAGTTCTGCCTTGCAAAGGAACTCTGCTGCCTCGAAGACATCTATAGTGGATTGAATCTGTGGATTGTACTTTTGTGTGTATGTTAATTATAGGTTTTTTTGGGTAGAGATATTCATGATTTTTTCACTTTCATGGGGGTTCTGCACCCTTAACTCCTGCAAAAGTTGAGGGCTGACTGTAGTTTTCAGTTTTCCTACCTACAGTTATTTGAAAAGTTTAAGATGGACAAAAGGAATTATGGTTTTGTGCAAAATAAATCAGAGTTTGAATTGTAGTTGTGTACAGATGATAATAATGTGATTGGTAAAATGTATAAACTTGTTAAAATTTGATGTGAAAGTGAAAGATTGTATGATAAAATGGGCTAAGAATTTTGGACATAATTTACAGATGGTCAAATGGGCTGCAATTTACACTATATTATGATCTCAAAGAGAATTTTAATAAAATGATGTATTTTTAGTATATGTCCCCAAAGAAATTGTCGAGAATGTCACGTTGTAGGTCTTCCAATGTGACTCTGGTATGCTTGGGGTGGAAGTCATTCATTTATATGGGGTTTGCTGTTACCCATGTTTTCTAGTCTCCCTGGTAAGTCTGGAAATATATCTGCATGGATACAGGGGTCTTCTCTGTATCTTGAAAAATTTGTAATAAAAACTATGCAAGAAGAAGAAGAAGAAGAAGTAGTAGTTTTACTACTCCTTTGGGGTTTTGTGTGTGCAAAGTGTAAATGGCACCTGCCAGCAAAGCAGATTTTTACTTGGCTATGTAGCTGATTGGAGCTTATTCTCGGGTAATTTTGTGTGCGATTGTAGGTTTATTTTGTGTATTAAAAGGTTATATGTGCCACTGTGCATTTTATAAATTTCAAAGGCCAGGATCCTTCAGTATCACATGGGTTGTAACAATGAGATGAAGTACAAGCAGTCTGGAGCTTTCTCTGCTCATTTGCTAAGGTATCTACAACCTCAGTGTAGAAAGAGAAGAATGGTGTCATTGGTGAATGGTGGCATTCAATCAAGGCCAGCTGGTGCCTGTGAATACTGCCATCAGAGGAGGAAGTGGCCAAAGAACACACCCTTTCCACTAGTGACTGGCTCCATAGTGCTGGCTATTTCTTCAGTTGCTGGCTCTGAGGGCTCTTTAGGAGCAAAGCACTATTGGAAGAGTGGCTTGGAAAATCATATATGCCAGTGCCACCTGAGTTTTCCATTGCTTATAATACTGCAGAGCTAAAAACCACTAAGAATACTTAGAAAAACTTAGAAAACAAAGTATTTTACTAAAATCTTAAGGCTAATGGGCTAGGTGAAAATTTAGAAAAATGTATTGGTAACTAAATACAACTGGCAGCAGAAACACTTTGCATTAAGAGTCTGCTTGGTGTCAATAGGAAGATTACAGTCTGCCCTCTGTATCCATGGATTTAGTATCCACAGATTCCACCATCTGTGACTTGAAAATATCCCCCCCACACAAAAAAAAATCCACGAAGCAAACCTTGATTTTGCCATTTTATATCAGGGACACCATTTTACTATGCTTTTGTATAAAATGGGAATAGAGCATCCATGGATTTTGGAATCCACAGGGGGTCCTGGAATGAAACCCCAGTGGATACCAAGCACACCAGGATGAGACAGCATTTCCACCTCTGCTGCCATCTCTCTAGGAGAACTGCTACCTGCCTGCTGAGGAAGAAACAGCTACTCACCTTCAGAACTAGGCCCAAGCCTCCAGGTACTGGGCCAACCAGGACAGCTTCCACCTGCTCCCTGCCTTGACAGGGGGTGTAAGGATTGCCTAGGTGGTGGACCCCCCACTGGCAGGGTGACACCAAGGGGGGTTTCCCCTTTGGGGGAGATGCTTCAGAGGTGGAGGGTCAGTCACTCTGCTTAGTATTCCTCTCCTTTTTAAACTGATAAGCTGGAGGCTTGGATGTAGCAGTAGGAGAGTTATTGTTTCATTTTATTTAGTCTTTGTGTGTATACATGTGTTATGTTTGTGTTTTTGTTATACTCCTATCAGTTCATCTGAGTTGATACCAACTATTACAGGACTGAAGTGCCAGCTGATAGTGAGAGTGCCAGCTGAAAGATTGGGTAAAGTTGGGAGTACAACTTGGAACTACCTAGTTGACTACAAGGTATCACTCTAGTGTGAGTAGAGTTCTGTTGTATTAGCCAATTAATCATCCCCATTGATTGGGAACCAAATCCATTTACTGGTAGAGTCATGTTAGGTGTTACTGTATAGTTGTTTAGTTGTCTAATTTTTAAAAACAATGAATAGGGAAATTGGGGTGGCAATATGAGTTGTACAGGGCAGAGGGAGATATGGCAATGGCAGGATCATATGCTCTTCTAGAGGAAGGCAAGAGAGATGCTTAATATCTATCTCACCTTCCAGTTACCCTGCCAGCCTTGGGAACTTGGAGAGTGAGCAAGGCCACCCAGAAAACTTCACCTTACTCCTATGTAATGTCAGGTCAGTTAAAAATAAAGCTCATATATCTGTGATCTCTTCAAGGATGAGAAGACTGACCTTGCTTCACAGAAATTTGGATGGTGGATGACAGTGGCCTGACATGGGCTCAGGCTCTCCCTGCTGGGTACTGTGTTAACAAGCAGGTGAAGGAAACTGGGTGAGTGGGTGGGTGGGTTAGCTGTGGTCTGTAAAGACCATCTTAACCTGACCAGATGACTTATTAGGGAGCTGAACCAGATCAAGTGTGTATACCTGAGTGTGAAAACCAGGGATATACTGGGGATTCTGTTAGTGTCCCGTCCACCCTGTTGCCTATCATACTCCCTGGCCAAGCTCATGGAACTGGTCTTGGGGCTGTTGTTGGAGTTGCCCAGACTTGTTTCTGGGTGACTTCATCATACCATTGGAGGCCAGTTTGTCAGGTGCTGCTCAGGAGTTTGTGGTATCCATGACAAACATGAATCTATCCCAGTTGGTTTCAGGACCTATGCATTTGTGGGTGGAGGTGACTAACACCTCCAAGTTGTCATGGATAGATAATTTTCTGGTTAGGGCTTGTATCACAGCTACAACCTGTCCCTAATAGTGGAGGACCTATTAAAATGGTCTGCCCTCGAAGGTTATTGGATCCCTTGAAATTCAAGGAGGCCTTGGAGGATTTTATGGCTGATATCACTGACGATCCTGTTGAAACCCTGGTCAAAAAGTGGAATCAAAATTTAACCAGGGCTATTGACTTGGTCACTCCCAAATGTTCTCTCCAACCCATTAGTAATTAGGCTCCCTGGTATACAGAAACTCTCAGGGAGCTGAAACAGGAAGGATGATGACTAGCACGTAGATGGCAGAAAACTCAATTTCTATGTGACAAGACACAATATAGAGAACATCTTCGTTCCTATAGGATGTCATTTCATGCAGTGAAGAAAGATTTTTTTCTCAGCATGTATTGTGTCTGTGAATTCATGTCCAGCTGAGCTATTCAGGGTGGTGAGAGGTCTAACTCAGGTACCCTCCCCCTTTAACCTGACCTTAGAACCTTCAGTAGGTTGCCGTGATGCTTTTAATGATAAAATCTCTTGCACAAGAGCCAATATAGATGCCATCATTGGAGCAGAAGTTGATAATGGGGTGAGTGGGATTACACTTGATCATTTTCAACTGGTGAGCACTGCTGATGTGGACAAGCTGCTGGGACAGGTAAGGAGCACAACCTGTTTTTTTCGATACTTGTCCTTCTTGGTTGGTCATCTAGGGAGGAGATGCAATTAGATTTCAAATGCAACAGATTATTAATGCCTGTCTCATGGAGAAGAATTTTCCATCTTGTTTAAAAGAAGCACTGGTTAGACCACTTCTGAAAAAGTCTTCCCTGGATCCCCTGGACCTTATTAATTATAGCCCAGTGTCTAATCTTCCTATTTTGGGCAAGGTGATCAAGAAGTTAGTTGCCTTCCAACTCCAGGCAGTCTTGGATGACACACACTTCCTTGACCCATTTCAAACTGGCTTCAGAACAGGCTGTGGAGTTGAGACTGCTATGGTCGCCTTAGTGGATTATCTCCGTCTTAACACTAACAGGGTGTGTGTCCCTATTGGTGCTTTTAGAACTCTCAGCAGCGTTCAGTGCCATTTCCCATGTTATCTTTCTGGAATGCCTGGCCGGGGGTGGTGGTAGGAATTGGAGGCACTGTGTTGCTGTGGTTCCGGTCCTACCTCTCAGCCAGGTTCCAGATGGTGGCACTTGGGGATAGCTGCTCCTCAAAAAAGGAGCTGTTATATGGCATCCCCACAACATGCCATTCTATCCCCAAGGTTTTTAACATCTACATGAAACTTCTGGGAGAAATCATCTGAAGGCATGGGGCAGGATGCTATCAGTACGCTCATGGCAACCAAATATATTTCTCCATGCCTTCAAAAACTGCTTTAACTAAGGATAGTGTGTCTCCTCTGAATGAATGCTTGGAGGAGGTAATGGGCTGGATGAGGAAAAACAAATTGAAACTGAATCCAGACAAGACAGAAATGCTTACTATAAAGGATTGTAATCTAGGAATGGAGGTGTGTCAACCAGTTCTGGATGGGGTTACACTCCCCCTGAAAGACTGTGCTTGCAGCATGGGAGTGCTCCTAGATCCGTCTCTCCAAATGTCAGCTCAGACAGCTGTGATGGTCAGGAGTGCTTATTATCAGCTTCAGCTGATACCCCAGCTGTCACCCTTCCTAGAACTGGAGGACCAAAAGATGGTGGTGCATGCTTTGGTAACTTCAAGGCTGGACTTCTGCAATGCACTGTACACTGGGCTAACTCTGTACCAAGACTGGAAATTCCAATTAGTTCAAAATATGGCAGCCAGATTGGTTACAGGTACCTCAAGGAGTGAGCATATTACACCAATATTAAAATCACTCCACTGCCAATTAGTTTCTGGGCAAAATACAAAGTGTTGGTTATTACCTTTAAAGCCCTACATGGTTTGGGTCCAGATTACCTTCAGGGTCGCCTCCTCCTGTACAATCCGCCCTGTACACTCAGGTTCTCTGGGGGACATCTACTTCAGCCAGCCAGGACTAGACTGGCAACTGTTACCCAGAGGACCTTTTCACCAGCTGCCCCCAGACTGTGGAATGGCCTGCCGGAAGAGATTTGTCATCTAAACACAGTTCGGAATTTAAAACAGCACTGAAGACCTATCTCTTCCAGCAGGCCCACCCAGTTGATTTTAAGCTGTGAATTTTAAATTGGTATTTTAAGTTTATGAATGATTTTAATGTTTGTTTGAATCCTATGCATTTTATCTGTGTATTTAAATGATTTTATACCTCAAGCCTTGGGGAGAGGTGGATAAGAAATAAAATGTATTATTGTTGTTGTTGGTATTGGCATTAGTATTATAATATTGTTGTTATTGGTATTGGTATTATAATATAATGAACGCCTAAGGGAGAAGGCCCTCCTTAACATCATGACAAAGCAAAATTCACTTGTCCATAGTACGGTAAGCAGGTCCTCCCAACTAGGCATAGAGACTGAATCAGTTCATGCATTAAAAAGGTGATTTAAGGTCTTACTGTTGTTCATACTGTAATTCTAAGTTCAGGGACTGAACATATGAAACTGACTTCTGAATTTTATTTGCACTGGAATGTGCTTCCTTTATGGTGGAAGGTGGTTTAAACTTCATTTGGTGTGTTAACAAAGATATTTGTTTTAAAGGCATCAAATACATAGTCATTCCACTTTCACCAAACTTAAATGGTTATGCCTGTCTTCACTCTAAGCAATTAGACAACTTCTCAAGCATGAGAGAAGGCAGATACCACATCAATCATTTTTAAAGACTAAATATTTACTTAGTGACTTCTAATACAGCTAGATTGGAATGCCAGGAGTATTAAAATCCTGTAGCTGCTGCTTTACTCTGTCTGGTAGAATCATGGCAGGCAATGAAATATACAAGAAAATATTGTCTGATGTACATGGCTATCTCTGATGTACAGGGCCTCTACTAAATCTGTACCAGTCTCCAGATGCTGACAATAAACATAACTACCTTTGTGTAAAAAGCAGTCCATTTGAGAGTTTTTCAATCCCTGACAGAAATGTCTGTCTGTAGTTTTCCTTCATTTGAATGTGTGCCATTAGAACTGAGGAAAACATTTTAAAAAGCTTTAAACAAGCCATAAAGGGAAGGGGTTAAGATTGGCTCATGTGTTTGAGTAATAGGGTTGTTGTTGAGTAGGTTTGCTGCATGATTTTCTTAATTCACAGGACGTTGTATGCTTTGGACTACCTGTCCTGTGTTGCTTTCCTTGATAAATATCTTCAAAGTACTCTTGCTGTTCATACAAGGTTGCAATTCTGGGCTAGCATTTGCCTCTTCTCTCCCCTAGTAAGGCTGCCAAGATCTGGTTCATAGATTTTTGTGCAGCCCTGCCTTGCAGTAATGGATGAAGGTTTTTTTTTTTTTTTTTAAGAATACTGTCCTTGGAAATTACTGGTCTTGCAATAGATAAAAAATGGCTAATTCCAATACTTGAGCTTGCAACATCTTTTTTGTCCGTTATGGGATCAAATCTATTGAAGTAAATGGAGTTGCATTTGGTGTTATGTATTGTGTTAGATAATCTTAGAAAGCAGGCCTTAGCATTTATCAAATCTCAAAACCTGGCCTAATTCTTAATACATTTCTTGCCTTTAAAAATGCAGGTTGATGATTAAATTTCTGGTTGGCAGTCAGTGCTTTGCAGCCTTATCTTTCTATGAGCCAACCCCAAAAAGACATTACAGCTGATGACTGTCTAAACCATTATTTTGCTGGGGTGAGGATGGAAAATTGATGGAATGCGAGGAAGAGAGACAGGACTGTAGTCTGGAAAGTGTAAAATGCTCAACTATATTGTGGAACCATAAAAGAGATTATTCTGGTTGTTGAAGAAGCCAGTGGCAGATTTTCTTGTTGTTTGGTCTTGCTTATCTTATATTTATTTCTGCTAGATTAAAAAAAGGTGGAAGAAAATAAACGCTAA
This sequence comes from Gambelia wislizenii, assembly GCA_030847615.1. Classification (NCBI taxonomy): domain Eukaryota; kingdom Metazoa; phylum Chordata; class Lepidosauria; order Squamata; family Crotaphytidae; genus Gambelia; species Gambelia wislizenii. Next base: position 206,296,634 of record JAUMIR010000001.1, read on the forward strand.
TGTGTTTGTATGCCAAAAGAAAATGCCAAAACAGAAAGAAAAGAAGCCTGGTGAGAATTCTCTCTCTCTTGTTTCTTTCTTTCTTTCTCTCTCTCACAGACAGATACACATTCTCTCTCTGTCTGGTACTAGACATCTAATCTTTGTTCATAAGGAAGCAGCAGATTAATATTAGTAAACCTTAATACTTGGGGAACAATCAACGTTTGGATAATTAGTATATTGCAGGAACAGCAGTCCTTATTCCTGTTATATTGCACAAGACGTTATGTAGAGGGCATGCCCTGAATTTGGGAGAAACAAATTTGAAACAAATAAGTATTATTAGTTACGTATTGGAACTATGATTTAGTTCTGTAAAAAAAAAAAAAAAATAGAAAGGTAGTCCATTAGTTTAGATGGCTTAAGAATGATTTTCTGGAGGGTAGGCTAATTAATGGCTGGTAGCCATTAATTAACAAACAAAAAAGGGCAGCATCTAGTAAAGCAAAGATAAGACATAAACCTCAAACAGATGGTGAGGAATTCTTGATAATATTAAACTACTCAGCCATCATCATCATCATTTATTTATATGGCACTGTATATGGTGCTTTACAAGTAAAAGAACAACAAAACAGTTCCCTCAGGCTTACAGTCACACTGACAAGTGTACTGGCTGCAAATATGCATAATCAAAATTTTAATAAAGTACAGCAAGCCGAACATTATTGCTGCTGTCGTCCATAAACCCCATAAGGAAAGAGTCAGGCTGCTGATGAATAAGACAAAAACATGAAGATGTATACAGTGAGCCCCAGGGGTTTGGTTCCAGGACCCCTCATGGATACCAAAATCCATGGATACTCAAGTCCCATTATATACAATGGTGTAGTAAAATCGTGTTTCTTATATAAAATGGTAAACAACAAGGCTTACTTTTGTGGGGGGGGGAATTGCAAATATTTTAAAGCCGTGGTTGGTTAAAACTGTGGATGCAGAACCCATCCTTTGAAAGGAAACTATTAAAACAGACTTACAAAATTATATTGTTATTAAAAGACTTTTAGTCAGATGCTGGATATATTTGGGACTGTTATCTTAAAGTATTATTTGAATAATTGTCTGCTCCCTAATGAACTAGCAGTATAAAAGCTTCAGGATTTATTGTAGGAGGATACAAGTCTTATGGTGTAGAATAGAAAATTGAAGACAGTTTACAGTCAATTCCTACTCAATGGTCTCATAAAAGGATAACATAACTTCTGGGGTATTTCAAAGGCTTCTTAAATGTATTACATTTTGGTGGAAATAAATCCCATCCTCATGAATGCAAAGTTATTTTTAGTTATTGATCATGTATTCCTATATAAGAAAGAGATGATTCAGATGTAACAGAAAACCATAATCAGTTAGGAGTGTGAGCCTTGGAAATTACTGAAATATTTACAACTGGCTGTACCCAACATAACATATGTTGATGGTGCGTTGAGGGTGAGTTGACTGCGTGAGTTTTCTCGCAGCAGCTTCGTTCCTCCGCCGCCGCCATTCCTGCTACTGCTTGACTATGTGGATTCTCTTCCACTGCCAGTTGGTATGTGGGTTCTCTCACAGCAGCAGCAGTGTCCTGCCGCCTCCCCCATTCCTGCTGCCAACTTGACTCCATGGGTCCTGTTGGAGTGGTGGCAGCAACGTCCCACCGTTGCTAGTACTTCCGCTGCCGCCACCATTGCCCTGGGTGGCTGGGCAAGGCCGCAGCTTGGCAGGCAATGATTGTAGGCTAAGGAGGTTTTGCTGAGAAATGCCCTCTAGCTGCTGATTGGCCAGCCAAAGAGTGCTAGGATTGGTTCAGAATGTTTCCCAAGCAGCCAGTCAGCACACTGGAAACTGCAACATACCTAATATGCTATATTCAAGGATTCAGGATGGCGTACAATAAAATTAGGAGTGTTTGTTCTCCTTGTCCCCATTTACTTGTTAAAGAGGACATTTAAAAATCCATTGCTGGCTTATTCTAAATGAGGTTCCCATTTATTCAAACTCTGAAATCACAGATAACAAACAAGACCAGACTCTACTCTGATTTTAGGAATTGTTTTGTAGAAATGTAGAATAAGCAAGTATAGTCATCCCTTCGTATTTGCAGGGGTTAGGGGTGCAAGACCTCTGTGAAAATGAAAAAAATGTGAATAAAAATAGGCGTCCCAGAACTCCACCACCACCAGCACCTTCGCTTGCCCTGTCACCACCACCATGCCCCTACCCCAAACGGAGCCAAGCCCCAGGAGAGCAGGGAGTTGGGCTCTTTAAACCCGAACTCCCCACTCTCCCAAGGCTTGGCTCCCCACCCCAAATGGAGAAGTTGGGTGCTTTAGACCTAAACTTCCCACTCTCCCAAGGCTTGGCTCCCCACCCCAAATGCAGCCAAGCCTCAGGAGAGTGGGGAATTCTGGCTTAAAGCTCCCAACTCCCCGATCTCCCGAGGCTTGGCTACCCATCCCAAATGGAGCCAAGCCCCTGAGGTAGCTGGAGTTCCCTTGCTTCCCTCACCTCTCAGCCACTGCATCCGAATAAAAGAGGTAGTAAAGGTGGCAGAGGCAGCTGCTCCTCTCACAGCACCCTCATCGCTACAGTCCCCCTGGACAGGGAGGGGAAGACGACTGTACAAACATTAAATTTTTCCTATCTGAGGATGGAAATATTTTGTTCTTGTACAGAAGAGTCATTTTTTCCTTTACATACATTATCTTTTTATTATATAATTATACAATATTATTTTATTATATATTGTGTAATATTATTTTTATTATATTTTTATTATTTTAATATATATAATTTATATAAATATATTAAATATATATTTTATATATATAATATATTTAATATATAATATATAATAAAAATACTTTATATTATATTATATTATAATAAAAATAGCTTATTTTAAATAAACTTGTTCTATCCTCTATTCTTAATTTTTAAATAGAAAAGATAAATACTAGATTGCTAGAATTGCAACCCTGCTTCTAAAATAGGAGTACCAAGTATTGGTTAGTATTAAGGGGGGACCAACACTCAAAATGCAAAAATCAAATCTAAAGAAAGGGTGAGTATATAAAAACATATAAAAAATAACTAGTAGCAGTAACTGAGTAAGATTAATAATAATATGCAGATTTTGGTAGGTTCAGCCACATTTCTTAAGAAAATCACTAGATTGGATCAATCATCAGTTACCTATATAATGTTCTTTAATGAGGTGAAGCCTAAATTATCCACATTGTAACAGTTACGTGAAGTAGAATATGTGAATAATTCCCTCAGATTAAACTTCAAGGGACCAAACTGCTTAATTTGAGACTCCAGTTAACCTCCTTCCTGAGCAGCAAAACCTCCTTCCTGAGCAGCAAAAATATGTGTTGCATTCTACAGTGATGACCTTTGCTTTTTTTTTTTTTTTTGCTTTTTTTAAAATATGCCACTCATTCTGAATCTTTGGTCCTTTGTGTGTTTTCTTCAACTGCCAGAACACCATGTAGCATGGCCAGTGATCAAAGATTCTGAGAAGTGAAATCCAAAATACCTGGGAAACCAAAGATTGGGAACCACTGTTATCTGATAAAGTATTTTACCCTGACAGCCAGGAATCTTGTTATTGTTCTAAAGGTGTGAGTACTAGATACTAAAGATAAAAGGGGGATAGCTGCCAACTTCATGTGAACTCCCCTGAAGCATATGTTTGGTTGTTGTTAAAACCAAAATGTTGTTCTAGATAGGGTTCTAGTTCTAACTAGTGAGGCAATTGTGCATTCAGATGCTTGTAACTTCCAGTAGTTCAGGGTTTTTTTTTTTAATTACATTATTGTCTACTGGATGGTGACCATATTTCTGTTATTAGGGACATTAAACACAGATGATACTCTAGTATTTAACTTATCCCATCTTCTCTGGTATTGCTCATTCATTATGACTTCTGTGTTTTACCTGGCACCACATGAGTAGATGTGCAGTAATAAAGATGTTGTTGTTTTTGTGTGCCTGCAAGTCATTTCTGACTTGTGGCGAACCTGTCATGGGGTTTTCTTGGGAGAATTTGCCCTTGCCTTCCTCTTGAGTCTAAGAGTGTGACTTGCCCAACAATATTGTTGGATTGGTGAAAGGTCTGGAAACCATGCCTTATGAGGAAAGACTTAGGGAGCTGGGTATGTTTAGCCTGGAAAAAAGATGGTTAAGAGGCAATATGATAGACCTGTTTAAGTATTTGAAGGGGTGTCATGTTGAGGATGGAGCAAGCTTGTTTTCTGCTGCTCCAGAGACTAGAACATGGAGCAATGGATGCAAGCTTCAGGAACAGAGATTCCACCTCAACATTAGGAGGAACTTTTTGACAGAGCTGTTCAGCAGTGGAACCAGAAAAATATATGACAACCAAAAAAATGGCAACCAGAAAAATATAACACAGTTCAGCAGAATTTTTGCTACAGTATCTGATTTCTGTAGGATGATACTGGATGTTCAGTCCAATGCCTTCCACTGTCACCACCACGAGGCACAAAACATGAAGATGAAGTGCTCAAATATTCAGTTGTGGGTAACGTAATACTTCTAGATAGTTGGGGAGGAAACCAAAGTACTTACCACATTGTTATGGGGACAGAGAGCCATTGTAGAGTATTCAAGAGTCTACCTTTATCCTGAGGCATTTATTAATTGACATGACTTGCTTATTCATTACACACCATTTTCTTGTCTGGCTTAGTGGAGGGTGTTGACAAATGTTAGATATTATAAATTATGAAAGATTTTCAATAATATTAAGGGAACTATGTAGTATATATGGCAGGTTGAATAATTGTAGCCTTCCAGGTATTGTTGGATTTCAACTCTCATAATCCCTCACTTTTGTTTGTGCTAGCAAGGGTTCATGGGCATAGATGGTTGTGGTATAGCCATTATATTAGACTCTTCTTAAAAATCCAAATTTCTGCTTTTGGGATATTGGAAATAACGTATCTGTTGTAAGGGATGGTTGTGTGGTGTATAGCTTTTATATTAGATTCTTCTTAGCAGTCCAAATCTCTACTTTTTAGGTATTGTGAACACAGTTGCCATTGTTCAACAAATGCATGTTGTACAAAGCATTATTATTTTTTATTACACAGTGTGTATCCCATCCTTTTACACAGGAGCCAAGAGTTGCTAACAATATCCATTAAAACGTACCCCTAAAATCACAACACTAAAATAAACAATTACAAATGATGGGAGGAGGAAGCACCTGCTTTTTCTCATACCTTGAAAGCTTGCTGGTGCCTGAAGAGTAACAGCACGGAGCTGTCTTAAAAATTTCCTGTGAGTCTTCAGTTGGTGCTTGCAAATTGCCTGTAGTGCTTAAATTCATGGAGTGCATGGGGAGAAGGAGAAAGAGGGACCCAGAGGGAATAGTTTGGTGTCACTGAATCCAGTCTCTACTAAGCAGGACAATGGAATGTCTGGAATGTATGCACTGAAAACATATATAAGAAACTTAATAATAAACAGCTTTCAAGACCTTAAGCTGCTTTGTAAATTGTGGAATTGCCCAAAGTTATTTAAAGACACTCTTATTGAAAGAGTAAGAAAATAATAATAAGAGTTAAAAAGGAGTTCTGTCTCAATTTTTTGATCTGAGAAGAAAAAATTAGCTTATTTATTTTATTCATGAAAGATGACTTGCTGTTTGGAGGATAAATTGGTGCAGAATATGTGCTTGCTTAATTTTGAAAAAAAATCAAAATCTTCTTCCCTGTGTCTTCTTTTTGTATTGTATTGTTCTGTGTTTGCAATACCTGTGTGCTTGGGTCCAAATGACTGTGCAACTAATTTCTACATACCAAAGAACTTGGGGATTGTGTTTCTTGATCTCCTGTTCAAGAAATGCATGGCCTATCACTTTTAGAGTTGGCCATGTCTAAAGATACATTGAGATATGATGTGATGATGCACTGATCGAATGAAGAGAAATCAAATATCCCAAGAGACATTCCTGAGCTAAAGGAGTGGCTTTCAGAGTCTACACCTTCAGATTCATTTTCACAAAACAGGATACAGTATGACCCCTGTATCAGCTAGACTGGTACCCACAGTTCCACTTACCTGCATCTAAAAAAATATGTTGTCTCTAGGCATTTTCTAGGTCCTCCAGTGTGAATATGTGGTCAACTTACAGCAGAGATTGACCACAGAGTCATGCTGGAGGACCTCCAAATGCCTAGAGAGATTTCTCTGTAGGCATCCAACATGATTCTATGGTCAACGCCCAGTAGAAATATTCGCTACTATCCATGATTTTCACTATCTGCAGTAAGTCTAGGACTGTGTCCACTGTGGATGTGGTGGGGCATACTATACAGTAGTGCAATATGTTCTCTATTTATCCTTCAATAGACTTTCTGATAAAGGCCTTGCACAATGAAAGGGTGTAGGTATTTTGTGGGAAAACCTCACACAGTCACAGCGACTAGCTTCAGTATAGGCAAAGAAAGAAAAACTTACAAACTTACAAACCCAACAAGTGATCCTTCTAGGACAGAGCTGGGAGCAGCCTGTCAAGATAAGAGCTGCAGAATATTTTTGTCTGTAGGTGTCTTTGGGTAAGACAGGGGGCTGATGCTTTATGATTCTTGTATGAATTTCTTCAAAACTGAAGCCATATGAATTTCTTCAAAACTGAATCCTTCCTTGCTTCCCTTACTACTCTTAACATGAACTTCCAGCTCATAGCATCCACTGGAACCACTGGTATCTGGATTAGTTATGGCTAACTTATGGCCCATTGATTTAAATCAGTCAGATTCCAAGTATGACTAAATGGGGATCCAGTGCAGTCTTTTAAGATACAGAAGATAACTAATCAGACTTTCCTATGCATTCTCATTATGCTTTCAGTCTTACAGATTGGAGGTGAAGACAATATATACAGCAATAGTTCTATACACCACCACCATCTCCACATTGCCATTGGCAAATTTGTGCTTAAGTCCATTCAGCAGTTCACCTACCTGGGAAGCATCATCTCCTCAGATGCCAAGATTGACAAAGAGATCGATCACAGATTAGCAAAGGCATATAGTGCATTTGGAAGACTTCACAAAAGAGTCTGGAGTAATAAACACCTGAGGTGAAGCACAAAAATCAGTGTGTATAGAGTCATTGTACTGTCTGTTCTCCTTTATAGATCTGAAAAACATGGGTCACCTATCGCCACCACCTACGACTCCTCAAACGCTTTCATCAGTGCTGTATATGCACAATCCTAAATATACACTGGACTATGTGATGAATGTTGCTGTCCTTGAGCAAGCAGGGATCACCAGCATTGAGGCTATGATATTGAGAACACAGCTGCGCTGGGCAGGGCACGTTTCTAGGATGGGGGACCATCGCCTCCCAAAAATAGTACTCTATGGTGAACTCGTCATGGGTCAGTGTAAGAGGGGCGCTCCAAAAAAACGATACCAGGACTCCCTGAAACAACATCTCAGGCTCGGCCAAATTGATCCCCGACAATGATCCGCCCTGGCCTCACATCGGGAGGCATGGAGACGCACTATCCACAATGTTGCAGCCTTATTTGAGAACTCACGCCGAACAAGTTTTGAAGAGAAACAACGCAGAAAGAATCATAACCCAGAAACATCACCCAAGGAGACCTTCTGCTGTGCTTTCTGCAACCGGACTTGTTTATCTTGGATTGGCCTTTTCAGTTATCAGCGCACTTGCAGAAAGCGTGGGATGAGTCCTTCCTGAATCTTCGTTTGCGAAGAAAAGCCAGAGAGAGAGTTCTATGAAAGTGTGACTGTTTTTGAAAAATATGTTACAGCAGGCTGCCACTGGATAACAATGCCGTAAAATAAATTTTAATTTCTGTTGAGACACCATCACTCTGAAGTAGTATTGACTGAGGCAGACTACCCATGTCACTCTTTCTGGGCTGCTTTTACAGAAGCAGCTGATATTAGAAACAACTACACATCACCATCACATAGTTAGGTGTTCTCTGTAAATAATATATAATTGTGATAATTGCAATGTAATAATAATTGCAATACTCCTTTAAAAATTCTGTTTAAACCAGACCACTTTGTGTTTTTTTTAAATGAACAATTCTAAATAAATCCTTTATTTTCATATTAAGCAGCTTCCTTACCAGATTTTTTCCCTCCTAAAAATAACTAATTTGAATGAAAAGTTGATTGCTTGTGACATTCTGCAATGGATCTTCAAAGTGAGTGACAACTGTTAATTTTAATCTGCAGAAGGAAGACATTTGTTAGCGAAGTTACCAAATGAGGCTTTTGCAGTGTCCTCTTTTCTGAAAAATCATCACGCATCTTTATTATTCCTTTATTTCCTCCTGGGGACAATCAATATGTTGATGAAAGTGTTGAGTTGATTAGCTTCTTAATATCTGGAAATCTTGGTGATGTTTATACTCCAGAGATTTTCTTTTTAATAATTCAGAGACCATAAATTATCTCCAAAAGGAATAAACCAATAAAGCCCCTCTGCTGTGGAGTGGCTTCAGCTAACTTCAGAGGCTGAAGATGCTTCAGACTCATTGGACTTATTTAAAAATAGTACTTAGGAGTTTAAAGTGAGTGGGGAATCAGGAGGAAGAGTATTTGTTGCTCTGCTGGACCTCAGTGTTAAGAAATTAAAATCTAAGAATTCACTTGTGTGCTTGTTACTTTGCTTATGTTTCTTCCCCTCAACTAAAAAGCCTCTGCTGCTTCTAAGAAGAGGTGTTTTTCCTGTGTAAGGGTCCAGTCAGAACTCCAGTTCACTCAGACAACAATAGCTAGTCAAAGTGCTTTATTGCAGAGGTAAAGAAGTTAACCAGTCTCCCAATTCATTGGCAGAACTGATTCACAGAAAGAAAGATAGGGTTTAAACAGAGGCTTGAGTCACATCCCTTTCCATCCCCCTTTCTCTTTCCCATGTCTTCTGCAGCTGGGTGACCTTGGAGGTATACTGTGATCACACCAGCCCTGGGAACTGCAAGGTACTCACGTTCCATTCCCCTTCCCAACTATGGACCCCTACTGTGCATGACAGGACCCTAGCTGGACTTAGGCTAAGTGAGGCCCAGTTCAGACAGGCATCCTGACATCCTGATCACTTATTGGCCCAGACTATTAGCAGTGGGTGGCTGCAGTGTCATGCAGTGGATCACTAAAATTAAAAATCTATCTAATGGTCAGATGATCTGTGCTCTTGCACTAATTTAATTTTTCTTCCACCCAGGACTTTACCAGTATGTTAAGGCTTGTCTATACAAGGCAATAAAATATGGATTGATGTGCATTAATGCCAATTTGCAGCAGCTTTTCATTTGTCTTAACCATTTTTTTTTGCAAGATTGCAGGCATGTGAAGCTATCAGCATTTGTTGTTCAAATGGGCATGTCTGCAAATCAAGATAGTGGGTGCAGGTGAATTACTCACGTTTTTATTGTCACCAGTTTCCTCCAAACAGTTTTTTTTTAAATGCATATCCAAGGTGCAGAAGTGTGATATTCTGCTTAAATAAATGGGAAAAAAAAGGGGGAGGCTTTCTCGTCACCTCAGCACATGATCGCTACGGCAAAAATCCGACATGGCGGTTTCAGATGCTTGCCTTGTTAGCAAGCTCCATCCCCTGCGCATGTCCGACCACTCAGCTTTCCACTTCCGCTCTTATTGGGAAGGTTACTCCCATAGAGGCTTTTCCCATAGAGCATTTGGCGTTTTGGGGGGCCCCTTCTGAATACGGCGGATTGATGTGGGATCTCATTAAGACAAATCGTATTCTCCTCAAATTCTATGAAGAGTATTTTTTCTGTTTAGACAACCCCTACATCACTGCAGTACACAATTCATTTCTGTGCCTTTTTCTTACAGCTCCAAGATCTATTACATGATTAGTTACAACTAGTTGAGTTAGTTTATTTGTGAAGCATGTTACTTCTAATATGAATCACTTCATTCTTATAATCATTGCTCTTATTTAGGGCCCGTCTACATGGTAAAAAAAATATGTACACCATTCGGAAGATCGATCTTCCATACACATGGCTGTTAGGATTCATACGTGTCATTCGGAAGGGGGGCTAGCGAATTCCCCGTAAACTACGTGGATTCAGCGTTCAGAAGGATTAGTGGATCTCGGCCTAAAATCTATACAGCCGTTTGAATGGTTGATCATCTGTACTCCCCATTTGCACACATACGAACAGGCAGTGTAATCTGATTGGCTGGCCAAGTAGAGGGGGCAGGGCTAGCAAGGAGGGGAATTGGGAGCGGCCGCCATGTTGGATTCCCGGCTAAGCGAGAGTCCGGTAAGTCTGTGAATTTTATATATATTTATTTTTATTTTACATTGTACATAGAGAAAACCAACTGTCCGCAAAGCAGGCACCTTTTTAAATAATAATTAAAAAAGCAGTGGGAGATTTAAAACCGCCTCTTGGCTTGCTCGCTCCATCCAGCTGGGGAAGGGGGTGATATGGAGTTCAGGGGGGTTAAAAAATCGTGTAGGCGGATCGTAGGTATTCGAACGACTGCCTATTTGTATTTTTAACCCCCCAAACAGGTTTTTTTTAATCGTATAGATGGGCCCTTAGTTATTGGATTTACATCCCACCTTTTTCCCAAGATGGGGTTCAAGACAGCTCTTCTTTGACCCTCCTTCTCTTCAGTGGCTCATTCTCACGTCTGCTGGTATACTGATTACAATGGTTTATCTATAAATCTGGTTAGCTTGTTTTCTCTTTCATTCCAGATTGTTTATATAATAAGTAAGGGGGAAGATTTCAGTATAGTTTCCCTAGAGACCAGTGTTTACTTTCCTGAATTACAACACCCATTCATTCCTGTGGTCAATTTCCTGTTTCTAGGTTTTGATCATAAGAACACCTTGTCTCTTATCTCATTCTATTTTCTTTGCTGTTGATGACAAATTTGTATATTGTGACTAACATTTTGCCCAATGCCTACTGAAGTGCCCTTGATTACACTCTGGTTGTCTCACGGAAGAACTGAAAAATGTAAAGTTAGCGTAGACACCTATTTGCAAAAGCAATACCAAATTTTCATTAGCAAGTTGAACAATACTGTATTACTATGTTTAACAATATTGGCATCGCTGAGCCTGACCTATCTTGCAGGTTTGTTACAAGGATAGCGTGAAGAGGAAGAAAACTGTGTACCTTGCCTTGAACTCTTTGGAGGAAAGGCAGGAGACATGGGATGTAAGGAATATTGTATATTCAAGGTAATTTGGCTGGAAATCATAATAGGATCTGTTTAAATTTTGAACAAAGAGAAATGATTTTTAAAAATTACACTAAAATAGTGAAATTAATTTACAAAGAATTGATAATAGGAGGGGATTTAAATTTGATTAAACCTTTCAGCATGGATTCTGGCCCATTTAGGCTCAATACAAAAACCAAAATACTGGATTATTAATGATGCTACCTAAAATGGATTGATGGATATAACATCCTTTCTCAAGCATATTTTAAATGCTTTTCCTATAGGAGCGGCACTTATATGAGAATAGACTATATAGTAGTATCCATGTACTGTATCTCTCTCAGATCATACATATTACTAAAATAGGATTTATAGCAATATTTGACTATGTCCCAATTATTGTAGTATTGCTGCTTCCAGAAAAACTAACATAAACAGGTACAGAGAGGCTAAATTGAATATTCCAGTAAAACATTTTGAAAATACATTAGAAACAGCAAAAACATTTTTTGAGTAGAAACACCACAGTTGAGCTACCTTGTAATAACCTAGGATCCAGTGAGGGTGATGGTAATAAGTGAGTTGTAGTTGTTGTTTAATAAGGGCAATAATGGGTTTGGGAGAAAGCCTTAAATACAATAAAATTTCAAATTAGGAGAAAATTAAAGAGAAAAACCATACAGAAATGTAAGAACAACAGGATAAGAATGGGAGATACTGAAAAATTACAGTACACATTGATGATTTCAGAGATATACGGTCAAATTGTTATAGGATAAAATTAAAAAGAAAGTATATAAAAAGTATTTTGTTAGTAGTCAGGAACAGAAAATACAGAAACAATTATCAGTATAGAATTTGGACATTTTTGTTTTGTTTTTTCTGTATTCATGAGGTCATCTGAAGTAGAAACAAATCCATGATTATATGAAAAACACATATATTAAAACTATTAGTACTGAATATCAACATTATCCAAACAAAAATATAACCAGATATATCCATAAAATATTAACATCAAAATCTCTAGAACTGGACAGATTCCTAGACATTTCTTACATTTCTCAAATCCATTTAATGGAAATTTAAAAGGACAAACAGTACCATAATAATGGTAAACATCTAGAAGGATAGTTCCTAAATATAGGTCCCCAAGCATAGCTAGAATTCACAGAAGGCTCAGTCAGGTGGCACTGGGTGTGTGTGTAAAAAGATCGACACTGCAGGTGACACTCTTGTAGGGAGGGGTGGCACCTGCCTTAGTAACACCACAGGGCTCAATCAGCATGGCCAGTTGTTAGGGTTTCTGAGAGTTGTAGTCCAGCACTATCTGGGACCTTTGTGTTGGGAACCATTGATCTAGGATAAAAATAATGCTAATACCAGAAATGGACAGATGGACAAAGAAAAAAAAAACCAATTAATACAGACCAGTCCTAGTGCTGAGTCAGGACTCCCAGATTTTTATGAGAATGCTGGCAGATAGAGTACATTATGTACATTATCTCAAACCCAAACAGGATTAAAGACTGACAGATTTCAGACCCTATCCGAAGATTACATAATATTTTACACAATACATTACATTTTATACACTTTAACAAAAACAATAAATTGCAGTCATCTGGGGGTCCACATTACATATGCCAGTAAATTGGAATGTGTATTTTAAATTCAGTTGTAAAATAATGAATTTTGAAAATTTCTAGGAATACTTAATTTTATAACAAGCAAACACTTGGATTAATTAATAAATTTAAATTTGATTGCTACAGACAGCTATGTTAAACAAGCCTCCCACCTGTTCTTGTTATTGGATTTAACAGTTAAAATCTTCACAGCAAGCTTTAGAAATAACAGTAAAAATTGAAGGATTTAGCGGAAATGGATCTTGACACAATATCACTCCCTTTACTGGATAGTTCAGGTCTCTTTAACAAATGATGAATCAAATAAAAAGTGAAGTCCTGGGGCTTCAAATTCATTTTAAAACAGGACAATTATATGTAATAAAAAGATGCAATCTGCTCTGCAAGTACATCAGGAATAGTTCTGTGTTATACTGATATGAAATATTTAGGCTGTTTTTTTTACAACATTTGAAATATTTATAGAAAATGTTAACTGTGTATTAAAAACAAAACAAAACCAGACTTAAATAATTAGTTTACTAGGAATTTTAATATTATAAAACAAGACCTATAAATAAGATAGTACTAATTTATTAAATGGAACACCAACAACTGTGTATGGATCATTGGAGAACAACATACTTAGATGGCCTTGCATAACTAAAAGTTCACCAGATGAATTTTCTAGTAAACTCTTGACTGCAATTGTATTTGTGATATTTGTTGTTGATTATATGATAAACAGCAGAAATGTTTTTTTTTTTAAATAATAAGGGCCGAGGTTATTTATAATGTAACAAGTCTTTGGGATTGATATGGCAGTACAGTGAAATACATAGTAACCCTCGGTTGTCTGCTTAAAAACCTATAAATGGAGACACTTCCTGAAAAATGGATTAATAATTTAAAAACCACCAAGAACATAATGTGGAAAGGAAGGCAATGGAGCATATTCATTTAAATGACTGTTGTCCTATAATGAACTCTCCTGCTACACATGAAAGCAGCGTTGTAGCTGACTTGTAAACTTGCGAGCAGTACTGGTGACTAACTGGCTGCACTGTCCTAAACCTGTAGCTTTTGATGCAAGTTGTCTAGAGGCAGTTTTTTACTTTGTACAATCTAGAATCTAAGGCTTGTATTCACAGTGTGTAATTAAATTATCCACTTGTTAAGTTTCTGCCTGTTCATTGGTAATGAAAGAATGAGCTTTGGTAGCAGTTTCACATATTTAAGTAATGCTTGTCATTCTTATCTGGTGATGGTGCTGCTGCTGCTGCTATTGGTTGTGGTAAGCCATAATTTTTTAAAAAAACTGTTAGTGTGAATTAACAGTGTATTTAACTTGAATGTGTGACATAATTTTCTTTCAAAAAGGAAATATAACTGTCTCTGTAAGTGGAATCAGTTGATGATCCTTATGTGTGTACTTGTCTCAACCTCTTCCTCCTCCTTTTCATTTTTAAAAACAAAAGGCAATCACCACTCTTTGCAGGTATTGGAGACAGTAGTGAACATCACTGTTTTGGAAGACAGTTGAAAATCCAGTGGAAAATCGGGGGCTTTCCTTTTGTAAGATAGCATAATTCATCCTTCATTACTTCTGTCTGAGAAAAACTGGAGGCCAATCCTGCCACTGCTTAGCTCCTGCTGTCAGTAGGAAGCATTTGTACCATGTAATATGCCTGTTCACAAACCTTGATGACTACTACAACCTAGTAAGCCTAGACTGAGAGAGATAGTAAAACAGAGGCCCAGTATATGTGTAACCATGCTCCCTCTAGTGGCTGGCTAAAGTGAGTTATGTCTTGTGCTAAGAGCTTCTGGTGTCCTTGCTGCTGTTGCTTTGGTGGCTGAGAGACATAAAACCACAAGAGGTTTGTATGTGTCCACAAGCTTCCCAGTAATGCTGAGTATAGACAAAAGAATGTGATTCATAATCTGCAAGTAGCTGAGAACACAAAAGAGAAACAAGCATATGCTGTTATAAAGTTTCAAATATTTTCTGTTATTTCATGAAGCCTTAGCCTCTTTATCCTGAAAGCTGATATGGCTGGATTTTCACAAGTATCCTTAGCAGGCTGTGTTCAAAAGTGCCTTGAACTTTTTTTTTTTTTTTTTGCAGGGGGGGATGTAACTATGAAACTTCATTGGTTTATTCAGCTTTTGAAATTTTTGGGTTTGAAACAAGTAAATTGGTCCTCCTTCTGTAAGGGACAAAAAAAAAACCCTTTGCATTGATCAGACCAAGAATAAGTGGAAGTGGTGCAAGAGTGGTACTCAAGATACAAACTGGGAGTCCAGCCACAGCCTAACACTTAGATAAAAGAAACCCAGAGCCCATTTACACTTCACAATCAAAGCACTATGCTTCCACTTTAACTACCCTGTCTGCATCCTGTGGGATCCTGAGGGGTTGTATTTTGAGAAGATAATAGAACTCTTTGGCTGAGAATTCTCTATACTCCTATCTAAAAAGCAAATCCCCAGGATTCCATAAGACGTTGCCACGTCAGTTAAAGTGGAAGCATAGTGCTATAATTGTATAATGTGACAGGGCCCCTGGTAGCAAGCACACAAAACCAAACCAGAAAGCCTTTAAAACATATAATCATCCATGCTATATTTTTAACTTAATTTGGTGAATAATTTATAATTTGTACCCTTCTTAGGTGATGTCAATATTTTATCAATAAAGTTTGATTTTGATGGCTGCATGTCACTTCAGGTCTTGGCAGTTTATTCTGTGTCTGAGTTATGCTGTCATGACTTGATTTTAGCAATTAGATGGATTTTAATAAAAGATAACAACTCTGGGAAAATGGATTATATTAGACAAATGACTTCACGAAACAGCAATATCTGACTTTTTTCTAAAAAAAAACAAACCTCCCTTCATGTTTGTACTAATAAAGCAAAAGAGTTGGCAGCATGTGGCCAGTGGAGTGAATGCAGCCTTCAGGGAATCTTGGCCCTTAGAATGGCAGAAGGGTAATGTGAGAAGAGAGCTCAGCCGGCAAGTAAGGTGTCTTGTGAGAATTTTTTAGGCTCAATGCTCTGTGCCCAGAAGAATTTGCTTCAGAGTGAGATCACTCACTGGTGGAAAGACAGTGAGCATTTGTTCCTCCTGTTCTTGTCTTGAGAACTGTCTCTACCATTTTGTGCAGGTTGAACAAGTGGTGTCTTTTTAACAGGAAAGGCCTTTGAATGTGTCAAACTGACTGTTTTGTAACCATGTCACAACATAGTTTCTCAATATAGTTAGGCCAGAACTTTACATTGTATTGTTAAAACTCTTATCTTTAATTGGGAGAAAGGCAGGATATAAATTAAATTAAATTAAATAAATAAATAAATTTTATCTTGTTCCTTGGCCAGAAAGGCCAAGGAGTGGCTTAGATTTAACCCATTAATCCCAATCTCCACCTTTGGGGTTACTATCTAAAAAAGTAGTATAAAAAAAAACAGGGAGTGAGAAGAAGTAAATATTCTTTCAGAAGAGCATTTGGAATAGCCCTGCTTCTCCATAGCCTCCTGGAATGGCTGCCTCTTGTGATAGTTGTGGGAAAAGTCTGTTGGAACCCTCATTCTGTGTTTTTAGATAATGCTGATGATAGAGTAGGGGGTATTCACGGGAGTGAACTGGTAGGTGAATTACAGGTGTTGAGGGTCTTCTTTTTCTCCCCCCCCCCCCTCAGTGACTTCTAATTTTTTAGCTTGGGTCCAAAAGCATTTTAATCAGAGAATTCAAAAATGTCCTGTCTCCCTCCTGTGTAGAATATATTAATAGTGGTTCTGCTGTATCCATGGGGGTTTGGTTCAAGGACTCTGCATGTATACCAAAAAAATCTAAATGATCAAATCCTTTATTTATAAAATGGTGTAGGGCAGCAGCGAAGGCAACAGCAAGCCCTAGGCACCAGGTGCTCATTCTTCAGCCCCCCTTGCCTCTAGGGAGCACACAAGCTGCCCTCTCCTGCCTTTGAGGTGGCGGCTGCAGTGCTTTTGCTCTTTTGTTTGCAAGGCAGACGTGGGAAGCTGACATGCTCCCTGGAGACAGGGAGCCCAAAGAATGTGTGCCTGGTGGGCAGGGCATGCCACCACCTCTGCTGTTGCCCTACACCATTTTATAAATAAGGGACTTATAAATACATTTTAACTCCTGTATCCACAGGGAATATATTTCAGGACCCCCCATGGATACCTGAAACTGTGGATAAGAGGGAACCCTATTCTTTTCAATTAGATGTACACTGGAAATTGACCATAGAATCACATTGGAGGACCCAGAAATGCCTAGAGAGAACATATTTTTTCAGACATGGATACATGAAACCATGGATACTGGATATGAGGGTTGACCTGTACTGCAAGGGGAATGGGTGGGGTTAAAAATTTACTCAGGAGGGATGCTCTTCTGACCAAGGCAGCTGGGACACGCCACTGCAGGAGGCCATGAGAAACGTGAAGAAAGAGCCACTACCACCAGTGTGTCCCCAACAGCCACCCTCTCCCATGCTCCACAGCACTATGTCCTGGGCCTTCCTGGTTAAGAGCAAGAAAGCTCACAGCTAACACCAACCCCAAGCTCCCAACAGTGAATACAGCCTCAGCCTGGAGAGTGTCCTGGCTCAGATTTGCTCAGGTAGGAGCCCAAAGCTACCCACACTCACACACCCTATGATGTTCTTCTCTCACTCTAGCTGGCGGCATGGGTAAGGCTGCAGAGAGAAGTGAGGATCTGTGAAATGGCAGGAGGCATGAATTCACACCAAGCACTATGTCCACACTGCCTGTGAGAGCAAAAGAAGAGCATCATTGGGTATATGAGCATGGGCCAGGACACTGTCCAGGCTGAGGCTGTACTCACCATCGGGGGCTTGCGCTTGGTGTTAGCTGTGAGCCTTCTTAGTCTTCACCAGCAAGGACTGGGGCATGGTGCCACCAGGTGTGGAAGGGGGTGGCTTCTGGGGACATGGCAGTGATGGCAGGTTTTTCTTCATCATGCTTCTTGTGGTCTCCTGCGATGGTGAGTCCTGGATGCTGTGGTCAAAAGAGTGTCCCTCACATGTGAATCTCTCTCTCTCTCTCTCTCTTTTTTTTTTTTTAAAAAAAACATCCTCCTTGCAGCCTCGCATTCGCATCTCCCTACAGGCTCTCCAGCTTTGCAAATTTGTTGTGTAAAGTACAGGTATTGTGTTGTGTACGTACAGTACTGTAGTTTTAATATGTAATGGGTTGTACCCATGGATCCTGAACCTGTAGATACAGTGAGCCCACTGTACTTCAATACAATAGTGATATAATGAAGGTATGGATGGATTACCATGGCTAGATTCAACTTCTCGAGAAACATGTAGCTAATGTACCAGTTTCAGCTACCTTCACCAGGGCAGCCAGGAGTAGGTTTGATACCAGAGCATGTCTATACTGATCTTTAGAGGGAACTGCTTTGTTGTTGTGAGTCTTCAAGTCATTTCCAACATATGGTGACCCTAAGGTAACCCTATCATGGGATTTTCTTGGCAAGATTTGTTCAGAGGGGGAAGAGGCTGAAAGAATGGAACTTGCTCAAGGTCGCCCCCCGTGGTTTCCATGGCTGAATAAACAGAGCGGGAGTTTGAACCCTGGTCTCCAGGATTGTAGTCAAGCACTCAAACCACTACACCACACTATCTGTTCAGAATTCATCACATACTTGTTGGACTAAAAGGCCTAATAACGGATGTCCTTCCACTATTGTCTAGATAGATTAAGCTTTTGTCTGTTTGCCTGTTTGCCTGAAGATTGTTACCAATCCCAGACACTGACAGAGAACTTCCACAATAACCAGTTGTTTTGTTTTTATATCTTCATATTTATACCACTTGTCTGATAAAGCTTGAAATAAGTGCACACTTTTAATCATGGAAAATTAGTAAAATAAAATGTTTTGCTTGTTTTGAGGTGACAGTCCAATGCAGCGTACCTAACTGCCTCTGCATTATGTTGTTACAAATTCTGTTTTAATTTTTTCCCTTAACTTTAGAAGAATCTCTCGGGGGGGGGGCATGCATGCACACACACATACACACACACAAATCTAGTTGAACTTAGAAATTACTTTTAAATCATGAAAACTTGTATTTCACACTTACAATTTCAGATTTCAGATCTTCATAAAATTTACTTGTTTAACTTCACTCTTATTACCTCAGCACCGTTATCTATGGTGGGTCATTAGTAGATTAGATTCTGCTTTTGTGTGCGTGTCAGTCCTTTCAAACTCTCTTCACCTCCCTTTAATTTTTTAAAAAAACTCATACAGGCTTATAAATACTGCAGTAAGCATCTGCAGTCTGCCTCTAAATTTAAAATAATGGATTAATGCAAGATGTCCTTGACCTGCTTATTGTGGTGTTCTCTTTGCTTCCTATTATACTGAGAGGATATATAATATCTCTAGCTGTGTTCTTTGTTCTGAAAACAGCAGTCCAGTTTATTGCCTCAAAGCTTAGGTTTGTTTTTGACATCAATAATATATGCTGGTATGGTGGAGGAGGAGAGAGTGGGAGAAAATATCCATATACTTTCCTCCCCTCCTCCTTTGAATTCTTTTGGGGCTCTTGAGAAATAAGCACTCTACTCCTCGGGCAGATCATATCAGTGCTTGCTTCTTCTGACCAAAGTCTCAGTAAAAGCTGACAGAATTTTTTTCCCTGGCTGTTCCCATAGTTCACAAAGTTGGGAATAGCAGCAGTAAAAACTAGTCAGAATGATGTCAGTCTTGCTCTGCTGCTTGAAAAGCTAATAATGAGCTTGTAAATGGGGAAGAAATTCTTAACCTTATCTCAGAGAAAACACAATTGCCTTGGATCTTACTCATTGTTGCTTGTACTTCTATAGAGAAATGGTTTTTCCCTCCCTTTTTAATTGGAACATTTTATTTAGTGTCTTCCTCTCTGCTTCTTTTCTTGGCATGGAGTTTACAGGGGGAAGATTTCTGTTTTTGTTAATGTGCAAAAATATTTCTTTTTATTGGCCACAGCTCCAAAAAAGGCACGATGTTAGGGAAGCTTAAAGGCACGATGTTAGGGAAGCTTTTGTAGTTGTGAGGATATCACCTATGTAAATATTGGGGTTGAGAGATGGAACTTAATTGGGACTTTTCATCTATTTTTAAAATACCATATTGAAACTCCTTCCAGAAAAGTGTTTGAGATGGAGTTTCACCCACCTACCTGCCCTGTTGTTGGAGAGAGTGTGAATGAGATTGTACTGCATTCACATGAACATATTTGTCTACCTGACCACACCACTTAAAAGCTTCATTGTCTTAAAGGGCTGATCGGGAATGGCACAGGGGAGATGCCACAGTGGGACAAATGCAATGCAATTAAATTCACTTTTTGCATTTTTGCCACAGTAAGGGTGAAGGGAGCATTAGACCAAGATTTCCAGCCAGAAAGTAAAAAGTGGTCACTAAGCATCTTGTAGTGCCAAGTGAAATTTGTACTGATCATCTGAGCTTTTAAAGCTACTTAAGATCCTTTTATCTGGCTTTTATCTGCCCTGTGTACTTATGTGTGTTTAGATTCTTTGATACTGTTTTTATTGTTCACTATATTGAGTGTTTGGTTTGCTCCTTTCACAAAAAGCAACAACCCAGAAAGATAGGATAGATGCTCTTTTAAATATATTAATTAAATCAGTTCCTGTTTGTAAGAGAAGCCATCCCCCACCACAAAAAAAAAAAAGTTTTGGGAAGTGATATTGTTATTAAAACCAGCTGTTCTCATTGTCATAGGTTTATGCTAATTGTTTATAGCACAAGCTTATTTGCTGCTGCTCCAGAGACTAGGACATGGAGAGATTCCACCTAAATGTTAGGAAGAACTTCCTGACAGTAAGAGTTGCTTGCCAGTGGAATATAGTGCCTCGTAGTGTGGTGGAGTCTCCTTTGGATGTTTTTAAACAGAGGTTGGATTTGATTGTGTATTCCTGCATGGCAGGGAGTTCGACTGGATGGCCCTTTGTTGTCTCTTCCAACTCTATGATTCTATGTCAATAATACTGTCATTTCTCTTTGCTTGCATCCCCTACCATATACACTTTTTATATACAGTCAGCTCTCCCTAGCCACGGGTTCTGCATCCATGGATTCACCAACCATGCTTCAAAACTATTCAGGGAGGAAATTCCAAAGTGCAGTCCTTGCTGTTCACCATTTTATATAAGGGACACCATTTTACTACACCACTGTATATAATGGGACTTGAGCATCCATGGATTTTGGTATCCACGGGGGCTCCTGGAATCAAACCACTGTGGATACTGAGGGTCCACTATATACCAGAAATTCTGAGTATTGTACTCCATGCATAAGGAATCCATGGATTGTAATGTATGCATGCTCATGTCAAAATAAATCTGTTCATTTTAAAGGTGCCACAAGATGTTTTGCTATTACCTAGAACAAGTAGTCAAAACTCTCCTTCTTTTGAAAGTTCTCCAAATTTTCCACTACATTCTTAATGACTCGTTGCTTGGGGTGTGTGTGTTTTGTTCCATGCCAGCAGTTGTCAGAGAAGATAAATTTTAAAGACAATGCACATCGAATTCAGATTGTTTTGTCTCAGCCCTGCCTCCTCAAAACTGGCAAAGATTGTGAGGTTTCTAATAAACTAATAATATCATTTATTGTTTTTAAAAGAATTAAAAGCTTTTGGTTGGTGAAAACTGGTCTGGAAAATGATGTTTAGAATTTATCTATGTGAGACCAAAGGAGAAGATGGTCATATGGAGAGAGAAAAGTTTCTAAAGGACATACTTCTGTTTTTAATAGATCCTGCACTAGGACTACCAGTAGAATTATTTATTTTCTTCAGTCGTAAGCTCATGAGTTCTATAAAGTATTCTCTATTATTGTAAACATTAAGTAATAAATACCATCTTCTTAGAAAATTACGTTACCAGTTGTAGAAATCCTGTCTTCTACACACCCCTCACTCAAGAATAAAAATACCGTAAATAGAACTCCAAAAAATGAGATGACAAGGATGCCTGCTAGCACCTTAAAAAACAATGCTAGATCCTTGGAGTCATGGGTCATAGCTTCCTGGTAATCAGCCAGGAAGATTAAGGTGTCTTAGACTATTTTGCCTCCAGCGTTTTCTGTGACTGAAGGCATACATAAAGAAAAGACACAAACTCTTCTGACCCACTAGAAGAAAAATTGGCTGAAGTAAGAGTTGTTCAGGCATAATGGTGTAGGGAGCTCTCTCTCTGAGGGTAGAACAGAAAGTGACAGATCTTTTCTCCTTTCAAAAAAAGTAATTCTAAATATAAATAAATAACATTTTCATAGAATTGTATTAAGTCCTGCATTTATTATACATGAAAACCTGAATCATGAACATCAAAATGCTGAGTTTAGACTAAAGTTGTGAAAATCTATGTCTTACTTTCATTGTATTTCTTTGAATCTGACCTGCCTTTTCTTCTGCTCCTTGTTTTATATTTGGTTGCAAAAGTTTGTGGGGTTTTTCCCCACCCACATGGACATTCATGCACATTTGGGTATGTACTTTTCCTAACGTGTAAAGCATTTGTACCTATTTTTGTATGTCTTTTCCCCATTGACTAAAGTGTGCTTGTGTGCATTTTTAAAAAATGAACATATTGATATATGTGCATTTATTTGCATATAATTTGTTGAGGGGGGAGAAGAAGAAGCTGCCACTTGATATTTTTTTCCAGTGATAGGATGCCAAAAGACATGTGCTTGCTTTTATTATTAGTCTCACAGACCAGAAATAAATCTATCTATCTATCTATCTATCTATCTAAGGCTTGGGTATGTTTCCTTTCCCAGTGTGCTGATTGGCCACTTAGCAAACATACCCAACCAATCCCCTCCCTCCTCTCACTCCCTCAGCCAGTCACCACCTATCTGCAAATTCCCTCTCCACCTCACAATCCACTCCTGCCACTCAATCTGCATCTACACCCCCAGCCTCAGAGGGCCCTTCCCTCCTCTCACTCCTTCAGCCACTCACCACCCAGATGTAAAACAATGCAATATTTTTCCTAAAATAATACTGTGTAGCTAAACCGTGTGAAAGAAAAGCTGCCACTCCAAGCTCCACGCCACAACCACCACTTGAAACCCCAGCTGGGCATATAACGGTGTATGTTACACCAGATACAGCGATACTAGTTGGATGAATTTGTTTAAAATTTTGGTTACGATAATGCAAATTTCTTTCCCAATCCTAGTTTTGACTGTTTTTCTGGGTAAAAGAGAGAAATAAGGGGCAAAAGTATCTTAAGTTCTAAAGTTAAATATTACAAAAGACATAAAGTCATGCACTATGTATATTATCATGGGCTTCCTTTTGTATTTAGGGATTAGTAGGTATTCACAGTCCCTAGTGTTCAGGAGATGCCATCTTGTATCCCACTGGGCCTTATATGAAGCCTGGGTGGATGATATTGTGCTTTTGTTTCATGCTCACCAGTTACCTGAACTCCACAATATTTTCACTTCTGAAGCAGTGAATATTTATGACTGTACCAACCAAATAGTTTGCATAACGTAAGCAAAGCTAGTGATGATTGGGGCATATGGAAGTCTCTCATTGAAAGGTTGAAGCCATCTTGATGGCAATAGCAGCAAGGAACAACAACAAAACATGGAAAAATACAATTTTGTCTTGTACCTGCCTTCTCCTGGTTGTTGTTTTCTTTTTTTCTTTTTTTAGAGCTCTGGATACTTGTTTTAGTTTCCTCATAAGTATGTTTATTTAGATGGAATTCCCATTTTGTTCAGAGGGGCTTGCTTCCAAATATGGGTACTTTGGATTCCTACCATAGCTTTTCAGTTAAGTGGTCTTGCTTAGTGTCCTTGCATGGGTAGGGAGAAAGCCAAATGGAAATCTACCGGTATCTCTTGACTTTCAAAACAGTGTGATTCTGTAGTGCAAAAGGCACAGGTGTGTGCAGTGACCAAGGGTAGCTTCCATGTCAGTGAAGCAGTGAGTCCACTCCAGGTTTTATTTTGACTATTAAAAGAACTATCCAAGGTACAGAATGCTTTTGCCAAAATATATTCAGCACCTTAGATAGTCCTTTAAAACTTGGTCTTACAGCCAGAGAAGATTCATTGCTCCATGGCAGCAACCTGCTTTTGCTAAGCATGCTTGTTCAGGGAACACATGAACAAGAATCTATCTAAATAAGAACAGTGTGCCTATATATGTCCTCCCCTTTTTATTTCTTCCTTTTCTTCTTCCTTCCTCTTGTTATGATTTTATGTATGTTGTGATTACTCTATAATTCTTACATTTGTATTTACATGTTTCTTTATTCACTTTGACAGTTGATAAAATTCAGTAACATGGGTTTTTTAAAAAAAGAAATACAATGTTTATTAAGTACACTTTAATTAGCCATTTGTCCCTTAGTGATTTAAATCAGATTGATTTAAAATAGATCCGCCTTGTTCATAGGCTGATCATAGGCATGCAGAGGTTTGTTTTGCATATCATTTTGCAGTCTAATCTAGAACATATTAGCTCAGAAAAACATTTCTTTTTTAGTTCAATAGGACCTTCCTATGGTTGTAATCCAGTTTAACTCTTTTGCCAGTAGAATAGCCTTTGTCAGGGGAAATCCCCTTTCCTGGCAGTCTGCCTCACAATCTCAAAATCTACCTCACATAACTATGGGCTGGGGCATGAGTGGCATCAGAGAGAGGAGAAGAGAGGAAAGCTTTGTTGTGCAAGCTGAGGTCTGCTTGCATGACATCGGATTTCCACCCTTGAGTCTGCAGACATTCCATGCTCCATCTGTTTACCTTCCATTTCTCTTGCTCACCATTGATGAATTGTTGAACGGTTTCTTTTGCACTGCTGTTTGTAACATTTCTGGATGGATAGCAGTGTCAGCATGACACAATGTGTTCTGCGTTGCTTTTCTGGCACAGCAATCTTCAGTGTTTAGTATTTTGCTGGTTTTAAAATATTATTTCCCTTTAAAATGACTTGTACCTTGTTCAGCTCGGAAATGTTGTTGACAAGTTCTTAAACCAAGTAGAATAGAATTGGGTTTGGATTTAGGTTCAGAATGTCTCAGCCACACCTTATACATTGTCACTTTCCTACAGTGAATAACCTTGAATTGGTTCCAAGAAGCTAGTTCCAAGAAACAAGTTTCATCTGCAACATTAAGACCTAGTGCATGGTTGTAGTTTGGCCATTAAATTATGCCTGTTGCTACTACATTGATTTTGTAACCCTCAGATTTTGTATAGTAACATCATATAACATTGCTTTGCTTTTACAGTTTCAAATAGCCAAGTTATTAATCATTTTGCCTGGTCCAGCAAACTATCAAAATCAGGCAGACACAGGAAGCTATACTATACCAGATGATTTGTCAAAATAAACAGTATTTTGACTGGTATCAGTTCTCAAGGGTCTCCAGCAAGTTTTTCATCATTTGCTACCTGATCTTTTAAAAAAAAAAATACTGGTGATGATGGGAATCAAACAGGATATCTTTTACAGACAAAGCATGTGTTCCAGCACTGAGCTGTGGACCCTAACCATTATAAGCTTTGATATTTCACAAAGAAAGAAGATAAAAAGAGAGAAACAGTTCTAAAGATTAAGAAATAACCTGAAGTGAGTACTATGCCATTAAGTGTTGACAGGAGGACACATTTGATTAAAGTGGCTTGTGTCACTATAATACACTTTTTGCTCCCAAGACAGTCAAATGCATGTAAAGTCCCACTTCTGTGTGGCTAATCATGTTTGCATTGTAAAAACATATCCATAGCACAGCAGTCCTCTCAGTGCTGCATTAGATTAGATTAGCAACACACTGTGTTGAATAGAAACATTTGAGTACCAAAGTGTCAAATGACACAGCCTGAAGAGAAAATGAAGCTGGGTCTCTCCCTTCTTCCAAAACCTGCAGGTTAAAACACTAGGATTTTTGTTCATTATTTTAACTGGAGGTTAACTGCTGAGAACTTAATCTGGGGGACATCCCGTTTTTTGTGGGGGGGGGTTGAACATGTAATTTAAAAAGGAATGTTATAGAACCAGGACCAAATACATTCTCCCCCTACACATACACACACACCATCATAATTTTGCTGTAATCCAATTCAGTTACTTGGCCAAAGTTGAACTGACTGTAGTACTGTATGCCCTTGCACCAAAATGTAACCCTGATTGGGATGCAAAGAAATTAATATACTGACAGCTGTGAGATTCTGAAGCACTTCAAGACCTTTCAAAATAGTACATTTACAACTATTCATGGGAAAAGTGGGAAAGAGTAAAATTTGTATATTGCTATTAAATGACATATCATTTTTAAAAAGTAATGCTTTTCATTTTTTTAAAAAATAATGTTTCGGCTTTGAGGTTAGGGCCAAGCACACGTGATTCAACCTCACTCAAAAAATTGCTGCATTACAACATAGGTCAACCCATTTAAAAGGCTTTACTGTTGCAAGATTAAGTCAAAGCCCTCTTGATAGGTTGTGCCATGTTGATTCACCATTCAGCAATTGAGTGAATGGGTATACAGTCATTCATCCATATTCATGGTTTTGACTTTCACCGTTTTGTTTATACGTAGAAGTTTCTCTCCCCGCTTCCCAGGAACGTGTGGCTTTCATCGGCCTTCGTTCCCTGGGGGAGGAGGGGAGCTGAAGCCCATGAAAGCCACTGTTATCACCCCTGAAAAGCCCCATGTTAAACACATTCTGTTCGCCTGCGGCATGGACCGGGGGGGGAGACGAGGCCCACTCAAGCCGCCGCTATCGCCCCCGAAAACATGGTGGAAACCAAGTGGGAGGACCGAATGGGTTTAAAATGGGGCTTATCGTTCACGATGCCAATGGCTTGGCCAGCTGTCGGATCCCCCCCCCACTCCATGCCACTGGCATCACCCCCCAAAAACTCTGTTTTTAAACTCATTCTGTTCACCATCAGCATGGACTGAAGGGAGGGAGACGAGATCCACTCAAGCCGCCACTATTGTCACTGAAAACACTCTGGAAACCAGGGAGGGGGCGAACAGAATGGGTTTAAAATGGGGCTTATCAGTGACGATGTCAGCGGTTTGGCTGGCTGTTGGATCCCCCCCCCCCACTCCATGCCACTGGCGTCGCCCCCCAAAAGCCCTGTTTTAAACCGATTCTGTTCGCCATCGGCATGGATGGGGGGAGATGAAGCCACCACTATTTCCCCCCAAAACATGCTGGAAACCGGGGTCAGGGGGGCAAACAGAATGGGTTTAAAACAGGGGTTATCAGCGATAATGTAGGTGGCTTGGCCGGACGTTGGATCCCCCACCCCCACTCCATGCCACAGGCATCGCCCTCAAAAAGCCTGTTTTAAACTCATTCTGTTCACCATTGGCATGGACTGAAGGGGAGGAGACGAGGCCCACTCAAGCCGCCACTGTCATCCCTGAAAACACTCTGGAAACCAGGAAGGGGGGACGAACAGAATAGGTTTAAAACAGGGCTTATCGGTGACGATGTCAGTGGCTTGGCCGGCCGTCAGATTCCCCCTCCCACTCCATGCCACTGGCATCACCCCCCAAAAGCCCTGTTTTTAAACCCATTCTGTTCACCATCAGCATGGATGGGGTGGGGAGACAAGGCCCACTCAAGCCGCTGCTGTAGCCCCTGAAAACACTCTGGAAACTGGCAAGTAGAATGGGTTTAAAATGGGGCTCATTAGTGACAATGTCAGTGGCTTGGCCGGCTGTCGGATCCCACTCCTATGCCACTGGCATTGCCCCTGAAAAGCCCCGTTTTAAACCCATTCTGTTCACCATCGGCATGGACTGAGGGGGGGAGACGAGGGCCACTCAAGCTGCTGCTATCACCCCTGAAAACATGCTGGAAACTGGGGAGGGGGCCCTTAACTCCTGTGAATGTGGAGGGACAACTGTACACTAGTTCTGATTAAACAAAAGGATGCTAGCGTTATTGTAAAAAGGGAAAATCCTTATAGTTGTCCCTCTGTATTCACCAATTTGGTATCCATGGACTTAAAAATGGTTTGAAAATATTCTTAAAAAAAAAAAAATAATCCAAAAAGCAAACCTTGATTTTGCCATCTTATGTAAGGGACACCATTTTGCTATGCCATTGCATATCATGGGACTTGAGTATTCATGGATTTTGGTATCCACGGGGGGTCCTGGAACCAAACCCCAGTGAATATGAAGAGACAACTGTACTTTTTGTCATTGTTACTCATTACTTCTTACTTAAAGAGTGCCATGTTAGCAACCAGTTACTTTTAAATTAGTTTTTAAAAATACACTTAAATACAAACATGGACAAAATTCCCACAAATAACCAACCTCCAGGCAGAGGAGTAAGGTGTATGTTACTAGACCTAAGGTTACATTTTAAAGGTCATGAAATGATTAGTATTCTTACACAGAAAGAAGCATGTTACAGCTGTTAACTGATAACTTATATTATTTCCAAGTTCTGCCCTTTCTCCCCAGGAGTATTGAGCTGGAGCAGCTGATGCCATTGCGTGTCTTGGGCCCAAGGGCCCTGCAGGCTCTGAGCCAGGTATGGACAGTGGTGTCATTCAGTCGGTTTGCACTAGTTTGCTGAAACTGGTTGTTAAAATAGTTAAAAGACATGGAAGCTGGGGAGGTTAAAAGGAGAGCCAGGAATAGTGAAGGGGGAGAGGACAGAGAAGGGAATAAACAGAGACTGCAGTAGATAGGATGCTGGAGAGGTGGGAGGGTCAGAGGGAGGGAAGGGCTGGACCCTGTTGTGCCACAGGAAGCAGAGGATTACAGCAGAGCATGGTTTGAGAAAGTACCTATGCAGTAAGTTGTTATGTATTAGTTGGCCCTCCATATCCATGGATTGTGCATCCATGGATTCAACTAAACACAGTTAAAAAAATATTCCAATAATAAAAATTCCAAAAAGCAAATCTTGATTTTGCCATTTTATATAAGGGATGCCATTTTACTACACCATTGTATATAATGGGACTTGAGTATTTACAGATTTTGGTATCCATGAGGGTCTTGGAAGCAAACTCCAGTGAATACCAAAAGCCACTGTATAGGTTTTGGCTATTTACATAGAATTTATTTGGATAGTAGTATCTTGTGCTACCAGCATGGTGTAGGAGTGGTTTGAGCGTCAGACTCTGGAGACCAGGGTTTGAATCCCTGCTCAGCCATGGAAACCCACTGGGTGGTGTTGGGCAAATCACACTCTCTCAGCCTCATAGGAAGGCAAAAGTAAAAGGCAAAAAGTAAACCTTTAGAAGAAAATCCCATGATCGGTTCACCTTAGGGTCTTTGTAAGTTAGAAGCAACTTGAAGGCACACAATAACAGTATCTTCTGCAGTTTGCTTTTGTTTATAGCTAGTGACTTGGGCACATGATGTTTTGAAAAGCTGAAATTGCCTCTGAAGGAGACCTGTACAACTCCCAGGAACATCCATCTGGTTGCATATGACTTATAGCCTGACAGTCATGGATTTTTGTATAAGTTCTTTGTTATTGTTGGGTTGTTCATCACTCTTACAATTACTGCTTGATACTACAGCTGGAGTTTATTTACTTTTATAAGTCTTGGTCTTTACATTACACATTTGTACATTGTTACATATTTATTGTCTTGCCATGTGTGTAGTGTTACTTCTGGCTATGTTCTATGTTAGTTTTCATATTGTATGTTCAGTATGATATTCCATTTAACACTTTTATATTTTAAATTCTCTATTATTCATATTTCCTATAAATGTCATATTTATTGTTAATTTCTCTATTTTCATATTTGTTATAAGTATCATATTTATTAATTGTGGTAGTTGTTCTTTAATTGTTTTGTTTACATGATGGCCTTTTGTGTCTTTTGGCCACAGGGGAGAGCAATGATGGGAGCTGGTTGTTAATTATTTTGAATGGCACCACTGGATGTGGATGATGATGTAGCCCCACCCTGAAGTGGGTTATCTTCTTTTTGGGGAGGAGTTGCATGTCCTCAGGTCCCATAAAGAGCTTGAATTTCCCACTTTGAACTTTTTTGTATTGAAAATAATCACGTTTCTTATTGTAAAATACATTGCTCAACATCATACTCGTATTTACCTAATTGCAGACAAAACCATACTGAATCCTCGATAAACTGCAAGAAAGAGTTGATCCTATGTTCATATAGTATCAATATGGTGGTGATTTATTTGTGAACAGTGGGTTATTTATGTTGAAAAGCATCAAGCAGGGGGAGTAGTAACTCTTACATTTTGGAAGTGTAAATAATATTAGCAATGCCTCTTTTTTAAAAAAAAAAAAAGTCTGGAAATAGAACATTGGTCTTTAAACCCAAGTTGAAAATGCATAATACAGCTTTGTCTGGGAACATGTTAATTTTCTTTTAAGAAATTTCAAGTAGTGATCCCTGAGCTGCAGACAATTGTTCTAATTTACTGTCTGGACTGTATTCCTTTTTTTACTTGAGAAAAGATTGTCTCCCTCAAGCTATTCTCAGTGAACTAGTTATAAGGGTTTTTTTTTCCCTGTTGGAAAAAGAGAATATTTAGGTCACTTGAAGAATGCTGTTGGAGGCTTGATTTATATATACAGTGAATATCATAGCAACAGTTTTAAAATTGTGGGGGGGGGAGTAAAGTGGCTTAGCTAAGCTGTTAGATGAAATACCTGAAACATTGTGGTAGGGTTCAAATTATATGGTGAATTAACTGTACCAGAATGATAGTTAATTGATAAAATGTATGTGTGAAATGACCAGAAAAGTATTCTGGATGAGGGTATAGATCATACTGTTAGTAACCATGATTATCTGAACTTGTTTAAAATGAACAGATAGAACACTGCTATGACAAGAACCTAAATTAATTGAGCTGGAGCCACTCAGTTGCATTACTGGTTCTGGAGGAAGGGGATAAGGTAGTTATTTGTTTATTTATTTATTTGACAACTCCTGTGTCTTCAAAGTCAGGTTGAATAGTATTTAGAAGGGAATACCAGGGGCTGTAGAGGAAGGAACTGGAAAACCACCTCTGAGTGTTCCATGCCTAAGAAAACACTATGAAATTCATGGGATCACAGTAAGTCAACAGGCAACTTGAAGGCACTGTACACGCACACCAGGTGCTGTAGGCTATATGTCAACCAAGGCAGTGGTAAATCTCCTCTGAATGTATCTTGCCAAGAAAACCCAATGATAGGGTCACCCTAAGTTGGACTTGACTTGAAAGCACGTAACTAAACACCGACAAAGCCTATCTATATCCCGTGAAAAACTGTGATGCAGTTTTTGGGAGATGCTCCTTTTATGGCCTCCCCGTATTATAGTATTGATTCAGGAATGAGGGTGAATCAACAAAAAATCTCCTTGCCCCATTTCCTCTAGCAAAGAGTGTCTTTTGAGTCCCACAACCTTCAACAGGTTGGAGGAGACCTTCTGTTCATGGACAGGTAGACTAGATTTAGCCAGCAATGTCTATAATTGCAGTGTCTGCTTCACCAGGAGAACCTACTGGAAGATCTTCCAAAACATGCAATAAATTTTCATATCTGCAAGTTTTCATAGGCATCATTTGCTAGAAATGTATATGGGAATTTTTTATAGGTTTTTTTTAAGGGGGAGGGAAATTTGTGCAGGTTAGCAGTGTGCCCTCTTCTAGTTTTCAAACTACGGTATTGTAGGTAACTAGAATTGAAAACAAGATTTGTCACAAGGTCACTTTCCTCTAGGAGATTCATTTTAGATTATAGATTGTGTAATCATCTTCATAACCACTACCTTCCTGCCTCCAACTTTTCATTAGCATCCTAGAAGAGAGGGCCTTCTCTGCTACTGCTCCCAGATTATGGAATGGCCTGCCGGATGAGATCCGTCTTATTACCAACTTAGACAGCTTCAAAAAAGCTGTCAAGACGGATCTTTTCTGGCAGGCCTTTCCCGAATAGCTATCCTGGCCCAAAGATTCGGCTGTCTTTTCCCTTAAGCTGCCATTGAATTATTCCATTTCCCCCCTCTTTTTAATTATTGTATGTTTTTAATCTTTTTTAATTTAATATTGTTTTAAAGGGTTGGGTGGTTGGATTAGGGTACTAATGTAATTATGGAATTTTTATGCTGTAAGCCACCCCAATTGCGTTGCAGAGGGGCAGAATAGAAATAA
Organism: Gambelia wislizenii; assembly: GCA_030847615.1. Lineage (NCBI taxonomy): Eukaryota > Metazoa > Chordata > Lepidosauria > Squamata > Crotaphytidae > Gambelia > Gambelia wislizenii. The sequence continues at coordinate 206,328,726 of JAUMIR010000001.1, forward strand.
TAATAATAATTATTATTTTATTATTATTATTATTTAAAATGGTGTATTAATGAAACTATTGCAACCCAAGCATAAAACGTGGCTTCTGTTATTTGGCATTGGAGTGCTAAACACCCAGTTTCTCTCTTTTTCTCCCTCTCTCTATCTGTTGGAAGCACTAGTGTAAAAGGAACTTAGGAAATGAAAGATAAATGAGTTTAAATATACTGTGAATAAGCGGGAGGTGAATCCAGAAACAATATATAGCTTTCCCCCCATCACACATGTGGAAAATGATCTAATCAGGAAGATGATTGCAGTGGAGGCAAGATCATTTTGGAAAATACAGCACTTATGTCATGCTAAAACAATACATAGTTGCAGCTTACCTTTTCTATTCTAGCATTCTGTGTGTGATGGGATTCTAAATGCCTTGCACAGTACTAACATCTATGCAAAACAAATCGTGTAAAGCAATGATTTTTCAGAACAGTCTTTCATCTCTGGTGAGACCAGGAAACAATCTACCCTTGAGGAAAATTTATTCACCCCCATTTGGGGGGAAAACCTCTAGGGAGTGTTTTGGAATTTGGGAGGGGCCAGTTGGGGGTTTGGGGGCTGCAAAAATGGGCTGCATCGTCCCCAGGCCTCACCCATGGAGTTTCTTGGAAACCTGTATTATCCTTTCAGGTTTTTTAGTATCTATGCCTGTGGTGGGAATCACACAGCCCTCCAGATACTGTGGGACTGCAACTCCCAGCACTCCTCCCTGTTGTCTGTGCTGGTCAGTGAAGCTGGGACTTGGAATCCAACATCTAGAGGAAGTCATTGAGAAAGGGACATTTGAAATTTGGGTCCTGGGTTTCATCCTTTTGGTCACCTTGAAGCTTATTTACTTAACACTACGTGCTCTCTTCATCCTCCATCATTCAGTGGGCCCTTGGTGTCCTCTGGGGTTTGGTTCCTGTCACGGGGCTCAAACCTGAGTTCCCTTCCCAGGAGCTCCAGGCTAGCCCCTCTCTCTGTAGGGTTAGTCCTGGGTGTCCTCACCCCAGGATCCTCCTACAAACTCCAAAAACCATCGTTCTGCCACCACCCACTGGGTTTTAACTGGGGGGGCTTATTTCCCCCTTGGGACCCCCCCTTTTACACGCACAACGCAGTGGGAAGTTGTGCGTAGTCTATGTTAATCAGTGGCACTCCTTGCCACTATAGAATCAACTAACTCCCTCCTCCTAACCCCAGAGGAGGTTCACAGTAGCATAGTCAAGAGTAAGGCACGTGGTCAGCATCAGCATAGGAAGATAGAAGTTTACTTTATTCAAGAGAAGTAGTCATGCAGTCTCACATGAGGCAGGATTCTCCCCTACCTCAGGCAGGCAGGCTTAAAGTGATAGCAATACAGAGTATCAAGATCAAAGCATTACATCACTCAGGTTACACTCAGTTACTGATTTAGCTACATTCAACCAAAGTAAAGAAATTAAAAAGAATTCCCTAACGCAACTAAACAGGCCCTAATCTCTACTAAATACTTGCAGTTTGTTGCCTTGAGATCTTGTCCAGGCAGCTGGGAGCAAAAGCCAGAGATGGAATGGCTGTGCTCTACCAGCATAGCAGTCTTTGTTCCTTCACATTTTCCAGAATCTCCTTCTCCAAGTCCCACTCATCTCACTCACACTGGTCTCAAACAAAAGCAATTAAAACCTCTCCAGATTTCCCGGGCTTAAAGCTGTAATTGGTCAGTCCAGTCACATGGTGTTATGTTAATGATGTGCTCTCATTAGCTCTGTGAAGGTGGTGCTTGAGCCCCTTCCCATTAACCCTTTTCTTACCTGATACTATGCTGGCAAGACAATCTGTTTACAAACAAAGAGAGTTATAGTTCTCTAGCAGAATGATGGGAGTTGCACCTTGTGGCAACATGATGGAACTCCATCATGACACGCCCCCCAAATCTCAGACAGTCTGGGACGCTGAAAGCAGGACCAAACAGTCTGGGATTTCAACCTGTGAGCTAGAGCAGAAAGAGTTAGAACATATGCAAACTCAAACAATACATTGAAACAAACCATGGTCATAGAACAGCATGCAACACCAGTCTTCCTACCCTCCCACCAAGTCCCTGCAAGAGAGAGAATCTGCAACCGTGTTGGAGGTTCCAGACACATGTTGAATTTCAAAGTCAAAGTCTTGAAGAGATAGGCTCCACTGGAGTAACTTCTTGTTAGCCCCCTGGACCTTGTGGAGCCATCGGAGATCAGCATGGTCATCGCACCGGAGTCTCGGAGCTGTTGAAAGACTATCTTCAGGTGATGTAGGGGATCACCCCAGTCATCAGGGAAAATAACAATGACATCTAGGGAGGCAATCACAAAGGCCCAACCACTTCTCCGCAGAGGGGTTACAAGTCCCTGGAATGGTGTGGGCACTTTGTGAAGGCCAAAAGGAAGAACACTGAATTCAAACAGGCCCACTTGGGTTATGACTGCCGTGCTATAGCCATACCCTATGGCTAAGGCCCCCTGCCAATAGCCTATGGTCCAAAGCAAGCAGAATAGACACAGGACAAGTCCCAAATTCTTGAAAAGATTTCCTGCATGCAGCATTGGGTAGTGTTCAGGATCCACCTCCTCCTCCAAGGACGTCATCCCGGCATGTGACACCCGTCCGGGCTGCCCTGAAGACGGCTTGCAGTCATCAGCAGCCACCACATGCTGAGGATGAGCGGTGAGACCTGGAACAGGTGAGAACAATGACGCAGACTTGGCTGCCAACTGAATGAACTGCTGCTGATGGTTCTCGTTGAGGTTGGAAGGGGGTGTAACATCCTCCAGGCCACCACCTTCCACACGAGTATCACAGGCACTATCCAGCCATTTCCCTTCATCCTCTTCTGGGATTGGCAGAGTCATAAGATGCTTGGGTCTCTTGTAGAATGTCTGCAGGGAGACCACATAGTTCATTGTCAGCTTGGGCCCGACTTCCAGAAATTGGACAAGGCATTCCACAGTCCCAAGCTGCTCTAACACTGTGGCCATACCTTCCCATGACATCTCCGTCTTGGTGGGCCAGATCGACTGGAGGACTAACACTGGACCTCTCAGCATGAAGGAACATCGTCCTGCACCCTGGTTGTGCCAAGGAGTCTGTTGCTGTGGAGCCAGCTGGAGGTTCTCATCTGCAGTCACCCAAGTCACCCTGGGCTTCTCCTGCAACCCAGAAGACAAATCTCCTTTCCACTGGCACTGTATCAGACTCAAGGGTCTGACGCTGAACTTGGAGTGGACCAACAGCTGTTCCAGTGGCTGCCGGCCTTCCTGTTGGCCATCCGGCCAAGTCTCTTTGGAAAGCGGGTCATTGGCAATCACAACTCTGGCCTGCTGGGGACCTGAAGGCCTCTGTTTGTCATCCTTCACCTTCTGCCCAGCAGCTTGTTGAGTCTGATCATCTTGCTGCTCCTTTTGGAGTTGCTGGAACCCCACCGGACCGATATCTTCCATCGGGATCACAGGCAGGCATGATTCAGACTGTTGACCTTCCAGACTTGCCAATGAATCATTGTTGACAGGGACAGGTTCTCCCTCATCAACTCCTGTGGGTGTGTCGTTGACCACAGCATCCTGTAGGGCTACATCTTCCGCTATGGCGCCATCTGATGGGAAGTCCTCCTCGTCAGAATCCACAGCTGTCGGATGTAGACCTTCACTGCGCATCTGCATTGGTTGCTGCTCTTGAGTCTCATGGAATTGTTCCACATGACAGGCCAAATCTTCACCCAATATAGCAGGGCAATTGAAGTCATTGTAGACTGCAAACGTCCATTGGCCCTTCCATCCTTTGTATTCCACTGGCACACGAGCCGTAGGAAGCTTGATGGGTGGGCAGTGGAAAGGTCGTACAGAGACCAACGTGTTGTCCTTCAAGAACTTAGGATCAACATAGGTACGATGAATCGCAGACAGTTGAGCCCCTGTGTCCCTATACGCCACTACTTCCTTCCCATCCACCATCAACGTATGGCGTTGACGAGGCGGAATAGTCATAGGGTCAGGTGGCACCTCCTTCTCATCTGCCATATGTGCAGACGTGGATGCCCTTATCATGTTAATTGCCTTGGGCTCCTGTTTACAGTTTGCTTTGATATGGCCAATTTCTCCACATGAGAAACATGTCAGGCCAGTCTTCACCTTCCCCTGTCCTTGAGGAGGTTGCGCAGCCTCCTTGGGAGCCGGTTGGGATGGTTGTTTCTGCTGTTGGTTAGGCACACCTTGTGATCCTGTCTTCTGGAATTGTGGATTCCGGCGATCTTTGGTGGGGGATTGATTCCCCGACTTGTGGACAGATTGATTCCCTGACTTATGCTTGTGTGGTTCCGCTTCCTGTGGCTGCAAGTTCTGGTTCCCTCGGGTTTCCATAAATCGTTGAGTCAGCGTAGTCACCTCAAGCATAGTCTTAGGGTCTTTATCCAAAATATAATTGTGCATAGCTGGCGGTGTATGCCACAGAAACTGTTCCATGGCTATCAAAGAGATAATGCTTTCGACGGTGTCAGCTTTGGCAGCTTTAGCCCAGAGTTCACACTTGCGAGTGATACGATGTCCCAGCTCACGACAATTGACTGTAGGCGTCCACCTTGTGGCCCTCATGTGTTGTCGAGCTGCCTCTGCTGTTAAGCCCAGACGGCTCCTAGCCAGCTCCAAGAAAAGATCAAAATCATGCATCTCTTCTGGTGCCAACCCCGCCTCCACAGACCTGAGAATTGGTGGGAGCAAGGGGCGCAGCTCACGCATGTAGTGCTCCTTGCATACCCCATAGTCAACACAGACTCTCTGAAATGTCGTGATGAATTCATCGAAATCGTCTTCCTCCCGAAACGTGGGGTAATGGCGGGTTGGAGCTGTTAACATGGCAGCCGACTGTGGCACACTGGTTGTTGGGTTTTGCGCCTGTTGCGCCATTTTCAATTGAAATTCCTGTTCTTGAAGTTTCAATTCCAGTTCTCTTTGCTTCAGTGCCATCTCCTGCATTTGCAATCGCAGCTGGCGTTCAGTGTCTCTTTCTTTCGCTTCTGCCTCCTGAAGTTGAAGTCTGAATTGAAGTTCCTTTTCTTTGTGCTGCATTTGCAATTCTTGCAATCTCAGCCACCTTTGTCTTTCTTCAAATTCCTGTGGAGTCATCTGGGTGACATCCAATAAATCACCAGGTACAGGAGAAGCAGCAGAAGTACCAGCATCACTGGCTGTCACAGGGTCAGTCATGTTTGCTTTAAACTTCCCAGATCTCAAAATCATGTGAAAAGTCAAAGCATGTACTTTCCTAAACTCCTATCATAGCAGAACCCGTCCACTATATTAAAAAAAATTAAAAACTTACTTTGGTTGAATGTGTAATAATTTCTTTTTGCCAGCAGAGGACAGTGATTCTGTGGGGGGGATTGGCTGCCCCCTCCCCCAGGTAGAAGCAACAGGAAAGAACAGACACAGGCCAAAAGGCAGATTAGAAAGACAGGCTAGAATCCTAATCAAGGTTCCCCTCCCTTTCTATTTAACAACAGGAGAAAGAGAAAAAAAACTTTAAACGGTCCAAGCAGCACTTGGGACACAGGGAAGGTCCCCCCTCCCCTAGGAATCCAGCTAGCTCCTGCAGTTGCCTAGCAACAGTAGCCAGCCACACAGAGAGCTTCAGCTCCTCCCTAGTCCCTCCTTTCAGCTCAGCTCCGCCCCCTTAGCAAAACCACTTTGCAAGAAGGAACCAGCTTTAAACTTAGGCAAGGACCCCAAGAGCTAGCATCTCCACCTGGAGACCAGATCCAAGGGAATTGCTCTCTGCTACAGTGAGTGAGACAAAGGAATGGCCTGGTGGGCTTCCTGCCCCCTCCCTTCCTATCACTTACACAGAAGCACATCCAGCACAAAAGAAATGTAAGGACACCTTTCCTCCCAACAAAGAGAAAACAGCCAAGACTTGAGACCTCTTTGTTCACTTTCAGTTCCACCAAAAGCAACCAACCCCTCCCTTCCCAGGGAGTCTTGGGCACAGCCTATGAGCGAATGGAGCAGAGACCTCAGCCTCTCTCACTTTCTGCTCTCTGTCCCCCACTTGAACAAGCCAAGACTACAGCACCCCCCAATCTCCCTTTCTCTGAAGGCAAGAGGCAGAGCCTGTAGTTCTCCTAACTTCCCAAACTGAGCTATGTCCAATCCCACCGCTGCCACCATGTCACGGGGCTCAAACCTGAGTTCCCTTTCCAGGAGCTCCAGGCTAGCCCCTCTCTCTGTAGGGTTAGTCCTGGGTGTCCTCACCCCAGGATCCTCCTACAAACTCCAAAAACCATCGTTCTGCCACCACCCACTGGGTTTTAACTGGGGGGGCTTATTTCCCCCTTGGGACCCCCCCTTTTACACGCACAACGCAGTGGGAAGTTGTGCGTAGTCTATGTTAATCAGTGGCACTCCTTGCCACTATAGAATCAACTAACTCCCTCCTCCTAACCCCAGAGGAGGTTCACAGTAGCATAGTCAAGAGTAAGGCACGTGGTCAGCATCAGCATAGGAAGATAGAAGTTTACTTTATTCAAGAGAAGTAGTCATGCAGTCTCACATGAGGCAGGATTCTCCCCTACCTCAGGCAGGCAGGCTTAAAGTGATAGCAATACAGAGTATCAAGATCAAAGCATTACATCACTCAGGTTACACTCAGTTACTGATTTAGCTACATTCAACCAAAGTAAAGAAATTAAAAAGAATTCCCTAACGCAACTAAACAGGCCCTAATCTCTACTAAATACTTGCAGTTTGTTGCCTTGAGATCTTGTCCAGGCAGCTGGGAGCAAAAGCCAGAGATGGAATGGCTGTGCTCTACCAGCATAGCAGTCTTTGTTCCTTCACATTTTCCAGAATCTCCTTCTCCAAGTCCCACTCATCTCACTCACACTGGTCTCAAACAAAAGCAATTAAAACCTCTCCAGATTTCCCGGGCTTAAAGCTGTAATTGGTCAGTCCAGTCACATGGTGTTATGTTAATGATGTGCTCTCATTAGCTCTGTGAAGGTGGTGCTTGAGCCCCTTCCCATTAACCCTTTTCTTACCTGATACTATGCTGGCAAGACAATCTGTTTACAAACAAAGAGAGTTATAGTTCTCTAGCAGAATGATGGGAGTTGCACCTTGTGGCAACATGATGGAACTCCATCATGACAGTTCCACCCCCCCACCCCCCGTAGATACCAATATCCATGGATGCTCAAGTCCAATTATACAAAGAAACAAAATGGTGATGCAGTATTTGTTACAATAAACTTCTTAAAAAAAATTAACAGTGTATTTGTGAATTATTCTATACAGTTACAAACCCCACTCAAATCTTAACAATGTAATTATACAGTAAATTGTTATATTTAAGTCCTAAAATACTGAGTTTCCAAAGTCCCAGTACTGTGAAATGCAGAATACAAAATTTTCTTAAGGTAAGTCACAATCCAAAATTAGTTTTTAATTATCCAAGCATCCAAATGGCATATGTCATTTGGAATTTCTCCCCAGCTTCTGTTAAAAAGAATTTTGGATTGTGACTTACCTTCAGAAAATTTTGTGTTCTGCAATTTCACAGTACTGGGACTTTGGAAACTCAGTATTTCAGGACATAAATATAACAATTTATTGTATAATTACATTGTTAAGATTTGAGTGGGGTTTGTAACTGTATATAATAATTCACAAATACACTGTTAAATTTTTTTAAAGAAGTTTATTGTAACAAATACTGCATCACCGTTTTGTTTTTATTTTGTGAAACGTTGCTGCTTTCTTCTGTTGCTCTCAAGTCCCATTATATACAGTGGTGTAGTAAAATGGTGTCCCTTATATAAAATGGCAACATCAAGGTTTTCTTTTTGAATTTTTTTTCTGAAATATTTTCAAGCTGTGGATGGTTGAATCTGTGGATATAGAATCGTTGGATACGGAGGGCTGACTTTACCATTTCTAAGGAATGTATATATACATTCCTTAGAAAGTAGTCTAAGTCTGCAGTAGTCACAGCTGTTGCTGTGCATTTGTGTGTGTGTGTTTGTGTTTTAATTAAGAAATTCTCCATATCTATTCAAGCCTCAACAAAATCCCATTATCTCTTTGTAGAACCTATGCAGAGTTGGTGCTAATTATCACAAGCAGTGTTTGGGCAAGTTGGATTTAGTATATATATTTTTAACATGGATATTTTGTACATTCTAATAGGCCTAGATGAGATGATTACTAGTGCATTATTGTTCATACCACACTCCCTTCTCTCAACAACATTTTGCTGAGGTACTGAATATAACAAAAGGCAGAATGGGTATGGGGGTGAAACCAGTTGTCTAAGGACCGGTCCTGATGGTGGAATAAATCTTCTCAGAATAAAGGGAGAATCCCATGTGTCCAAATGGGATCCTGAAGTGTTCTGTTGTTTTCAGAGGAAGGGGGACCAAATTTCAGAAAAAACTACACAGGGAAAGCCTTCACAGCTTTTCCCGAGGTTTTTTTTTTTTAAATACTGTGGGGGAAATGTGCACTCCCACTCGTTAGGACAACCAGATCGCATCACAGTGCATTCCAGAAATGGATAGTTGATTGGCCAGACTTGCGCGGGGGGGGGAGCTTTCTAACAAGGAGGCACCCAGAACTGACTGCCATGTTGGATTTTCACAGTAGCAATCGTGCTGAGATGACGAAACAGCCTTTCTTTTATTCTTTTTTTATTTAAGCAGAAGATCGCTCTTCTGCACCTCGGATTTAGTTGTATTTTTTTTAAAAGAAACACTGTTTGTTGAGGGCAAGTTGGGGAGAATAAAACGGTGAGTAATTCACTCATGCCTGCCATCTTGATTCTCTGGCATGCCTCTGTGTGAACAGCAAACACGGATAGGTTCGCACATCAGTGATCTTGCCTAAAAACTGTGGAAACAAATGAAAGCTGTTGTGAATTGGCGTTACTGCGCACCAATCCACTTTATATTCCCTTGTATAGACCGGCCCCAATACTCTGCTTTAACACATCTTTAAATCTGTAGGGACATCTTCCCAGGACTGGTATCCTTCACATATTTAGACTAATCATTGACCATTGGCCTTGCTAATGGTGGGACTGATGGGAGTTATAGTTCAGAACCTCTGCCGTGCCATATTGGAAAATACAGCTTTAGGAGTAACATGTTTATAGCATTCTTTGTTCTTTAGATTTCTTTGCAGTTTCTCTTCAGACTTCTACAAGCTTGCACCTTCATAGCATTTATAAAGCTGATTTGGTGTGTGTATCAATTTTTACTATGTTTCTGCTGTTTTGAAGTTAGAGCTCTTGTTGGCTCTTCAAATGGTTATCATTTCTGTTAAAATCTCTCTTCTTCTACCTTTTAAATTGGAAACTATAGGTGCACGTCCCCAGTGTTGCTGAAAGAAGAGATTCATATATTGCTGCTCTTCCGACTGCAGCATGCTGTGTGTGCTTTGTCATGAGTATTTTGTTCAAACTTTGCATAACAATTTGTCACATATGTACATCTATTTTTGTGTTTTGTTTTTGTTTTTTTACTCTTCAGAAGCTAAGGCTCTTCTCTTAAGAGAAGGGGGGGGGACTGCGTAGTGCAACTTCTGTCATGGTTTAGTTCTGTTCTGAGACTTTTCCAGCTATCAGTCTTTTGATGTGAACTACAGCTAGGCATCTTTTATCTGCTCCCAAGAGCTGATCAGTTGTTACAGGATGCTTCATTCTTCTTTCACAGATTTCTGCCTAGTGATGGAAATGTTTCTGGGCAGGTCAGCAGTGTCCCTTGGGCATCATCGGATATCAGTTTTTGGTAGCCATTTCATGTTTTGACCTTGCATAACTAGTCTTCCTGGGCCTCCCCGAGTGTCTCTTAGAATCAAGTCTTGTGCTTTTTGAAGATGCTATAAACTATCTGACTTGAAGTAGGGCACAGTATAGTAAACGATCGTAATGCAAGATAAACACAACCAGCTTGTATGGGGATTTGTGATAAGAAAAACCCTTGTTCTGTACAAAGAATGATCTCTTTAGCATGAAACCTAGCACAAGAAAGTTGAACCGCATTTATTCTATATTTTAGGCATCTGTAATAGATTGCTTTGCTAAAAGCCTAAAATGAAAGCTTTGGTATTTGCAGTTATATACCTTTCACTGGAAATCATCTTTACATTCATCTGCCTGGGGTCTGAATGCAGGATCTATCATGCTTGACAGAGATTTGGTATCTCCTCCAAAAAGCTTGATCTTCAATCAAGAAGTAATATAGAGAACAGAGCATACTTCTGTTAGACTTGATGGATCAAACTACAGACAGAGGAATAATTTGATGGTAAAACTACAAAAGTGAAAAGCTAGAGCTTTGGGTGTTACTCTGCCATATGCTTTTACTATTTTATGATGGCAGTTTGTACAAGTGGATCACTGAAGCTCCTTAAAAGGTGTCCCTCTACTCTTAGCATATGTACCTTTGGTAGCCTTTGAATCAAGATTTTTGACAGATGTGCACCTCAGACATCTGCAAATGCAGATGTACATTAACCATTTTTTGTTTAAACTAATGTGGGCTGCACTTATGGTATGATCCGTTTAAGAATTTTAGTCCCATTGAATTCAGATGAGCTGTTAAACACTTAGTTAATATTCTCTCCTTTAAATTAATGGTATTTAAAAGTGCTGGATTGGGCCATGGGGGCAATTAAAAATGTATCTTATAGGTTATAAAATGTTAATAAAAGTTAGGGAAATATTATGACTTTTACTTGCCATTGGAAGGCCAATACCTTATTTAATTAAAAAATAATATGTGTTACTTTTCAGATAATGACAACATAATTGAATTTTAATGTTTATGTTGGGAGGAGGTGAAGATAAAATGGTCTTGCAAAAAAGGCATTCATACTCAACTGCAGAGGCAGATCTTCTATTATTGGTAGTATATTAGTGGGCAGGACTTAAAAAAAATTCTGGTGTTTTCACAGATATCTATCCCATACTTTAAAAAACTTGTCTAGGCCATCTTACATACAGTAGGACCCCCATATCCATGGGGGATTGGTTCCGGGAGGGGGGGGCTGTGAATACTGAAAACCATGGATAACAGTGAACGCCATTGAAAATAATGGGACTTCCAGTTTAAAGTACCATAGAGTTGCCTTGGAGGACCTAGAAAATGTCTAGAGACATTTCTAGGTAGTGCCTCTCTAGGCATTTTCTAGGAAGACTCTATATGGTAGGTGTGCTGTTTTGCATCCTGCAGAAACTGAATCAGTGGATAATGAATCAGAGGATATAGGTGTCCTACTGTATTGTAAAAAAATAATAATATTATAATAGAGTCCTGCTTATAAACATCAATTACAGTAATGTCAAAACAGCATAAAAAGCAACAAAAATTGAGCTGAAACTTCCGGAAAATAAAACAGTTTTGCCTGCTGGAACAGTGGTAAATGCCAGATAAGCCTGTCAAGAGAATATTCCATAGCCAGGGTACTACCACTATCAAAAACACCAAATCCATGTTCTACTGTAACCTGTGAGAGCAGAGGCATAAGAAGAAGAGCCCCAGACAGAAGTTCTGGTGGGCAGTTCCCAGAACCAGCTCCCCAACTGTTAAATGAAATTTGGTCTGGAAATAGACCACATCCCATTGATGTGTTGGGCCAGTGTTGTCCTCTTACACATGGCAGTTGCCTATGTCTGATTAAGGGAAATGTAACACCCATCTAGCCTAGGTTGCAGTCTGTTAGCCCTCACAGACAATGGCCAACTAACAGAACCTCTGCATATCTGCTTTGAATTACTGGTAGACGCTTGTCCAGATATTTCTGAATTGGATAAAAAGGATAGTTGATGTTGGAGGTACTTCGCATTCTAAATCTCTGGATGATTCCACTTAGTAACATCCTGTAGAAGTCAAATAGCATGGAGGAGGAGAAGGGACCTTGTTGTAATGGCTCTAAACAGAAGCATAGTCATTGACTTCTGTAATGCGCTCTACATGGGGCTACCTTTATGCCTGCTCTGGAAACTCTAGCTGGTTCAAAATAAGGCAGCCAGGCTGGTCACAGGAACAACAAGGGGTGGCCATATTATACCAATATTAACATCTCTTCACTGGCTGCCAATCAGTTTCTGGGCAAGGTATAAAGTGTTGGTCATTACCTTTAAAGCCCTTCGTGGCTTAGGGCCAGGCTACCTACGGGATCGCCTTCTCCCGTACAATCCTCCCCGTACCCTTAGGTCCTCTGGGAAAAACTTACTTCAGGTAACCAAAACTAGGCTGGCCACAGTCACCCAGGGGACCTTTTCTGCTACTGCTCCCAGACTGTAGAATGGCCTGCCGGAGGTGATCCGACACATTGACAACCTGGGGATGTTTAAGAGGGCTATTAAGATGGATCTCTTCTGGCAGGCCTTTCCAGATTAGATTGGATGCCTGGCTGTCACTTTCCGGTTTACTACTCTTGCCATTTTTTAAATGTTTTATGCCTTTTCTTATTTTAAGTTATTTTAAAAGTATTTTTATAGGTAAAATTTGAATTAATTACAATTGTATAGTGGTTTTAATGATGTTATTTTAATGTCTGTAGATTATGGATTAATGTTTTAAATGATGTTTGCCGCCCCGATCCTCATGGGAGAGGCAGGATATTATTATTATTATTATTATTATTATTATACCAATTTTGTGGAATCTCACTGCCAGGTAAGAGTGGAAGCCCAGCAGTGTTGTCCCCGCCCCCCCCATTCCCAATGCAGGCTCCTCACCGGGAAGGATACCATGGTATATGGACTTTTAGCTGCCTTCAATACCAACAAGGTCACATTCTGCCTTCATCTCTCCTGGCATTGGTCACCTGTCAGGGCAACTGAGGCAGAGTGTGCCAAATCCAGTCCTAAAGGACTATTGAAATCATGCAAATCCTTGCTGTCATCCAAGAGCATCTTGTCCTAGCTCAGGGAATAAATAGAAGCAAGGTGCTAATCAATTATTAGGGTTTGCTGAATATACAGATTTTTTTTATGGGGTAGCCTCTCAGGTCCCTCCTTAAACACAACCAGGATCATGTCCTTGAAGAGTGTGCATGTACAGTCATTGTACAGTTATGCATGGCGACTCTTCTTGGATATTGCTTTTTGTGTATGTCTCTTCTCCTCCATCCTCCCTAAACAAGACTCCAATAAGCCTAGGCATGCCATGGAAACAAGGTGTGTACATCATTGCACCTGGTACCCCATAATACATTCTTATCAGTTAATTTGTAGCACTCTGGCTCTGTTGTGTGGCTGTGACTTACGAGTTTTGCAAGTTAGGATTTCTCTCTTCTACTAAAGATATCAAGTGTTGCAACCTCTTCTCCAGCACTTCCAGATCCTTGCAAGAAATCTTAACCAGGTGTACAGTTAAGTGTTTGCCTCAGGCTATTTGGGGGTGCCTTGGTAACTTGCTTCTAAATGACCTGCTATATTCTGTCAAGTGGAATTAACTTTGTGAGATCCTTGAACTTGGTCTCCACCATGCTTAGTTCAGTATGTTTTTATTTATTATTTAGAAGGCTAACAAATATAGGATAAAATGCAATTAGCCTTGTTATTCCCTCTCCTTTCTCTTCTCAATTGGGTTTGTGTTTGTGTATGTTAATAACAACAACAACAACAACAACAACAACAACATTTATTTCTATCCCGCCCCTCTGCAATGCAATCGGGGTGGCTTACAATATAAAAACTCCATAATTGCAGTATCCTAGCCCACCCACCCCTTAAAATAATATTAAATTAGAAGAGATTAAAAACATACAATAATTAAAAATATATTAAAGTAGAAAAAATTAAAAACATACAGTTCTGCCACCAGAGTTGTGTGCAGGCTCAGTAGACATTACAAAGCAGTTAAGAGACATGTTCACATTAAAATAATAACTTGACCGTGGGAGCCATTTTCGTATAAGGACAATCACAAAATACCTGTTGCTTCACTTACTTCTAAGGTCAGTCTCACCTAGATTTCTGTGAAGAGTTCTTGGGGCCCAACTTCACATTAAAGATGTAGCTAAAGTCAATGCCTTTATTTATTTTTTTCCTTCTCTTTTTCAAAGCTGGGCTTGTTTGTTTTTAGGTGGAGGTTTTGCTAATTGCATCCCCCCACATAGCCATGGGTCTCCCCCCCCCCATCCTATTTAGCTCATGGGGGGGGCATCTATTGATTGCATCATGGTCATGGAGGAAAGAAATAAAAATCACACCCCAACTGCAAAAGAACAACAACAACAACAAAAGATATACAGGTCACCCCCCCGTCCCCCGTATCTGCAGGGAATACATTCCTGGGCTTATTGTTTATAAGTGAAATTGCGGATAATAGCAAACCCTATTAAAATGAAGGACTTCATGTGCAGACATACCATAGAGCTGCATTGGAAGACCTCGTGATTCCTAGAGAGGACACCTCTCTACGCATTTTCCAGTGTGATTCTATGGTGTGTGTCTCTGTTTTTTTCAGCTGAAACCTTGGATATTGGATTCTGTGGATATGGGGGGGGGCAACGTGTAGTTGCTAACCATGTCTGTAAAATAAGATGTAGTTTGACCATCCCGATGCTCTACTGCTTAAGGATACTAGCTCTGTTCAGTTGTTAGGGATTCAGGGTGAGCAAAGACATGGAAGGGCTCTCAGTGTTCAGGTTGGCTCCATTGTATAGACATCAACTGTCCATAAACTTGAGATAAACTTGATGCACTAGCCATAAACTCACCAGTTTGTGGTTGGCATTGGTCTGGAAGGCACCTGTGTGAGTGCAAATATATATGTGCCAATCCTCTGAGGAATGACAATGGCCAGTTAAGATTCACATCCCAATGTAGGTATGGGAACCTTAACTTGTACAGGATTATAAAGGGCCACCTTCAGAGAGATGAAAATCACCTGCCACCTGGGGAAGGAATCTTTCTGTTTGGTTGGGCTAATCCATGTGATGGTAGATGCAGGAATAAGGAAACCAGCCACAAATAAAAGAGACCACAAATATAGCTGGGATATAAAGGGTCACTTTTATTTAGCTATAACCTATTTAACCCCATTCTGAGAGATCTGAAATGGGGGCGCAACCTAGTGTGGGAACTGTTGGAGCAGGAGGTCAACTCCAACACCCCCTCCCCAACTTCCCTTGGGCAAAAACACCTAAACCCCAGGGAGAACCCATAAGCTGGGTTCAGAATGCACCTGGAAGGCCAACCCAAAAGTCCCTCACTCAATTTACATAAATTAAAGGGAGGGGTTTATCCCTCAGGCAAGCCCCAAAGGAGGTCACTTTCCCCACCCCTCAGTTCGCAAGAACTAAAGGGGCAATTCCAGCTCCCCCCCTTCACCTCCAAAAGGGGGAGGTGCCAAAGGTGCTCACCGAACTATCAAAATCTCCCCCTCTACCTGCCAAGTGACTGCCTATTTAAGACACCACCCTAAGCCAATTGTCAAGTTCGCATCCACAGTGTGGGGTAGGCAAAAAGACACCAGGTAAAAGGGCAAAAATTCCTACCTTGCCCTGAAGCGGCAAATTAAATCACACTGATTCAGCAGCGGGAGGGTGGTCTGATCAATGTGACGAAAAGGAGAAAGTAGAGGGGTTGATCTTAAATCCCTTCTAGCCCCATCCTCTGCTCTCCTGGCAACAGCACTGGGGCTGAGGCAAAGTTACAGGCCTCCATCCTGCGCTCCCTCAAAAGGGGTTCCTACAGCACAGTCATGACCATGCTGGGAACCCTATAATTCTTGATGGTCCTTTAACATGTTAGTACTGGTTGTAATGAATGCCTAAGTCATTGCATTAGTTCAGGCCATCAAAGGGGAACCTGCTCTGGTGTCCTATAAAAGTATTGGACTCTAATCTTGCTCTCCTTCCCGGATGGCTGTTCAGACACTTTCAACATGGATTCCAACAATTTAAAAAAAACAAAAACAGCTCAGCCCTGGATACTTTCATCATATTGAAAAACCTTTAAAATAGCATTGTATTAACAAACTAGTTATATTAAAAAAAATTATTATCACACTTCCTTTGTTGTTTTGACAAGGTCCCCCATGATATTCTTGCAAAAAAGTTAGTAACCTGTGGGCTAGATAGTGCAAGTGTTAGGTGGATTTGTAATTGGTTGATTGACCAAACCCAAAGGGTAGTCACCAATGGTTCCTCTTCATCCTAGAGAGAAGTGACCAGTGGGGTGCCACAGAGTTCTGTCCTGGGCTCAGTGCTATTCAACATCTTTATCAATGACTTGGATGAGGGAATAGAGGGCATGCTTATCAAGTTTGCAGATGACACCAAATTAGGAGGGGTAGCTAATACCACAGAGGACATTATCAGAATCCAAAATGATCTGAACAGATTAGAAAGCTGGACCAAAACTAACAAAATGAGTTTCAACAGGGAGAAATGTAGGATACTGCACCTGGGCAGAAAAAATGAAATGCACAGTATAGGACGGGTGACACCTGACTTGATGGAAGTACATGCGAAAGGGATCTAGGAGTCTTAGTGGACTACAAACTGAACATGAGTCAGCAGTGTGATGCAGCAGCTAAAAAAGCCAATGCGATTCTAGGCTGCATTAATACGAGTATAGTGTCTAGATAAGGGAAGTAATAGTGTCACTGTATGCTGCTTTGGTCAGACCTCACCTGTGTCCAGTTCTGGGCACCACAATTCAGGAAGGATATTGAGACACTGGAACATGTCCAAAGGAGGGCAATCAGGATGGTGGGAGGTCTGGAAGCCATGTCCTGTGAGAAGCAGCTTAGGGAGCTGGGCATGTTTAGTCTGGAGAAGAGAAGGTTGAGAGGTGACATGATAGCCATGTTTACATATTTGAAGGGATGTCATGCTGAGGATGGGGCTAGCTTGTTTTCCGCTGCTCCAGAGACTAGGACACGGAGCAATGGGTTCAAACTACAGGAAAAGAGATTCCACCTAAACATTAGTAAGAACTTCCTGACAGTAAGAGTGGTTCAGAAGTGGAATACACTGCCTCGTAGTGTGGTGGGGTTTCCTTCTTTGGAGGTTTTTAAACAGAGACTGGATGGCCATCTGTGGGGAATGATTTGATTGTGTATTCCTGCATGGCAGGGGGTTGGACTGGATGGCCCTTGTGGTCTCTTCCAATTCTATGATTCTGTGTTCTATGAATACAGTTAAGGCTTATATGCCAGCTGCACCCATTCCTTGAGATGTTGGGTCTAGCCACAATCCCATTTGGTTTACTGTAATGTATGCTATGTGTGGCTGCCCTTGGAAAAGTGTTCAGAAGCTTTGGCTAAGGCTAGCCAAAGCTTCTGAACACTTTTCTAAGGGCAGCCATACATAGCATACATTACAGAGCTGGCTCACTAAAGGGAGCACACAACTCCCTTATTGCAAAGCCTCTAGTGGCTGTCAGTCTATTCCTGGGCACAGTTCAAAGTGCTGATTATGACCCACAAAGCTTTATACAGTTCAGGGCCACATTATACTATTTTTACTGTTGTTGTTATTGTTGTTGTTAAATTTGCATCCTGCTTTTCTCCCAAAATTGGAACTCAAAGTGGCTTACAATTTAAATCTCTATATATGAGCCTGCCCATGTGTTGTGCTCTCCTGGGTAGACCCTTCCCTTTGTCCCACCACTCTCATCTGGTAGGAACATGGGAGAAGGCTTCCTTGATGGCTGCTCCCAGGCTCTGGCGCTCCCTTCCAAAATGAACTAGACCTTCCTTCCTATTCTTTTGTAGACAGGTGAAGACCTTTTTTCTTTTTCTTTTTCTGAGGACTGGACTGCTCAGGGAAAAAGGGCATCCCATGTGTTGTGTTGTTTATATTTGTTGTTCTTTTTTATGGTTATGCTTTTAACAGTTTTTAATTTTATTTATGGTTTAGTTATATTTTTATCTTTTGCATGGTGAGGTTTGTTTTTTTTAAAAAAAAAATCTGTATTTGTTTTAACTTTCGTAAGCTACCTTGAGTCCCAGACTGGTAAAAAAGATATATCAACAACAACATCAACAGCAGTAATAATAAATTATGAAAAATTATCAAATTGTAATCATCTAGCAATAATATGAAGAATCCCAAAGCATGGGGTTTTTTTGTTCTTGTGTTTCTCAACAAATTTCAAACCAGCCTGACTTTTCTTGCTTCCCATCTCCTGAACTTGTTCAAAGCCTTGATAGTTGAAATTGTAGTCACTGGTTTTGTAGTCACTAGGCTTTGGGATCTTTCTCCTCAGTGTCAACCAGGTCTCCTACATGTCACCTTGTGACAATAAAAGCTTATCAAGGAAAGATTATTATCCACTCAGTTTCCCTCTTGGCCCTTAGGAATAGGCTTGCTGGTTTTCAGACCAGTTCAAATCTGGGTGAAATGATTCTCCCAAAGGTGAAGATTCTCCTAAAGATACATAATGGTGCGGTCGTTCCATGATGCAGTAGACATTTGTGTTTTGGGGGATGATTGAAGCAGAGGGAAATGAGATAGGAAGTAGGGCCTTTCCACCAGATTTGTTGAAATAATTAGCACTTTTAAGGTCCCCCCTCAACCATAATCACCAGAAAATATTCCCAAGCTAAAGAAGATCAGAAATATTCCACCAGTAGTAGTAGAACAGAAGTTCCAACAGCCATGTTACTTACATTTTCCCTCTTCCCTCCACATGCCTTTTCCCTCTTGTATTTGTGCCTTTTTTGATAATTAGTTTCTGGACAGAGGCTGCCTTTTTGAAAACTGATTGTATGGTGCCATGGAGTGAGATAAAAATGTTTTAGATAAATAAATACATTTGTAAACTGACATCCAATTATTGATTGCTCTGAGGGCTTGTTTGTTTGTTTCGGACAGTAAGCACTGTCCCAAGTAGCTTGGAAGCACAACTCTGTCTGTGTGCTTTGAAAATGGGTCTGGGAAAGAATGCTCTTGGGAGTGACACTACATGAATGATGCTAAACAGTTCCATTTGTCAGTTTTTGCCCTCTCCTGGTCTGACATCTCCCTCTGAGTTCTCTAGTTTCCTTGACAACTGGAACTAGCCAGCAGCCTGCTGCCTTCCTCCTTGCCTTAACTTTTAGTTGGCCACTGTTTTCATAAAGTTCACTAAAATTTAGAGAAAGTAATAAATAAAATAAATGTTGAACCACCAAGGCTGTAAGCAAGCAAATTATTTGAATGATGTGTATGTGATGAAAGTAGCTTTGGAGAAGGTGACCTTTTCTCACTTATCAGTTGAGCTAAGCATTATTCTTTTTGTATCATGTTAATAATCTAACCTTATATTTGAATCAGACTATAAAAATGTATATGATTCATCGAATGAAGGCTGTGGTTATACTACAGAAAGATCATTTCACATTTTCCCCTACATATTTTCACTTTCCATTTTTGTGTGTGTTGTGTGGCATTTGTTTTATGTGCGTACTTTTGCAATCGACTTTTTTAAAATGATAGTAAACTCTGACCAGCTTGCTAATGAGCATCCTGACTATTTATGCACACTTTGATTTGTTTCAGACTTCCTGCCTTTAGAGATCTAGCATGTCTGGGAGAAAAGTATCCTGGAAATTATCTCTATGATAGGCTAGCTTTCTGAAAAAAGTGGTAGGGCAGACAAATTTCTCTGGAAAATGTGAAGACATTGATAGAAGTATCTCTTTGTTAGAAGGAGAATTGAAAGACACAGAAGAGTCATTTGCAGAACTTGAACTTTAGTAAATATAATAATTTATATTATTGAAGGATAAAATCATAACCAATTTTGTTTATAGAATATCAGCTTTGCACAGATTAAAATTTTCTCTGGTTCTGCCCTCTTGTTCTGTCTCTTGCCCTATACTCTTTATTTTCTTTCTCACCCTCACTCTTTTTGTTCCTGAATAGCTTTTCTTTTTTCTTTTTAATTTTTAAAAAATGTGAATAGAGTAGATCAGTATAGCCATGCATTCAAACAATAGGACATGAGTAGATACCTGAAACAAAGTGTACACTTAGTGCACCTTCTCACCCTGCACTTACAATTCATTCAGCATTCCTCTCTGCTCACACTGCACCCTTTTCTGGGCAAGAGTGTTCCTTCTCTCTTTAAAGATGTCAGGGCCATATGGAGGAAAGCAGAGCATGGAGCTGCCTAAAGGTCCTGTGGAGAAATGAATTTCCGAGGCATGCTTACAGCTTTGCCTTTCTTGTTTAGGAAAACCCTGGCACTTAGTGTGGAAAATGGAACAACAAGCTACAGACAGATGTTAATTATTTGAAATATATTTAGAGAGAATGTGGATCTGTTGTATATAATGGATTTTAATCATGCTTAGAGCACACTCATTCAAATTGATGAAATACATGTTAGTATGATTCATATTTATTCCAGTAGGCCTACTCTAAACCTGTCTGGATCCAAGCCAATGTCACTGATCATTCTGAAAACTGAAATGCTTCCTAGGGCCTTTTCATAGTGTGAGCCTAGGGTGGAGGCTAAGACATTGCCTCCTGTTTTTATTTTCTGAATCTTCATCACTCTAGTGCAAAGAATCCTTAATATGGGAGTGAATTTAGTCACACAATTCCCAGCTTAAATTCTGAAATTCCCTCCCTCCCTGCCTGTATTCCCCCCTTCTGTCCCACTGTGTAGATGTTTCCCCCCTTCTGTCCCAGTGTGTGTTTCCTCCAAAGGGTGTAGATTGACTCCAGATGACTACTTTAATGGCCTCTTTGTTCAGGCCCCAAGTTGGATGTACAGCTTTAACAGTTTTCCTAACATCCAAAACTTCAGGTTATATGAGAAGTCGGATTTGCAGGGTGCTGTTGACTAAATGAACTTTTGCAGATCTAAGAGTTTAAATGCTGCTGTAATTTTCAAGTAGAAGTGGCTGCTGTTGTTTCTCCATTAAAGCAAAGCTTGTGAATAAGCAAAGTTTGGAGAAGAGTATTGGGCTGTGGCTGGGTGGGTGAGCAAGGTGGTGGAAGTGTTTGGATCATACTGAAGGCTCTCCCAGCCCTCCACTAGTCCCCCTGCCTTGTTCCCATTGAGACGTCCTGAAAAAAAGTGATAAAGTGAGCTAACTTGATTGGATTGAACATTACAGATTTTCAGTTTGGTTATAACAGAAGCACAAGGTTTTGTTGTGGTTTGTTTGTTATTAAAATTCAAAGTAGATCATTGTGTCTCCACTGAATAGTTCTAATAGTATAACTCCCTTTTGTTTCAGAGTTTAATTACAGTGGTGGCTCCCACAGGGTGGTCTAGCCCTGTGGTGTACAGCGTTAGACAGCTTTCTTTCTCTAAGACATTTATATGGGCTCCAGGTATGTCTGTCAAAGCCACAAATGGCAATGAGAGTCTTGAGAATGTTAATTTAACTGATGCTCATTTTGTTGCTAATGGTAAGTACCACCAGCTGCAGATCATAAACACTGCTGTTTGTCTGGTGCAGCAATTCTGTGTTATTCACTGAGGCCTAGCATGATTGATAGAGGTGGAATTGGAATGAAGGGCTGAGTGTAGCAACTTCTCTGGTGCTATTTCTGCTTGCAGTTTTTATTGTAGGAGACAGCTCAGAAATTTTTAATTGCTTTTTTAAAACTAGCAAGTGCTGATTGTGTCAAATGCTGATAATTGGTTTATGACATAGAGGTGTACTATAAATTAAGTTGAGGTCAATATAGATAATTTGTGTATTACCCTAGTTGGGGTAGGAGCTATTGAAATGATAGCCAGCTGCTAGGTGAGTTTCACTTCTGTGTGCTCAAGCAGCCTTCCCAAAGTTTGTGCATTCAGTTGGCCATGCTGCTTGAAGATGATGGGAGTTGTACTTCACAACTAGAGGGCACCAGATTGTGGGGGAAGCTGTGCTAAAGTGTCCTTACCATTCGAAGGCTGAGTGCTTCTTAAGCAACACATTATATTAGGAAACGGATTATCTTAAACAATAATAATGTTCAACGTACTTTTATAATTGGTGAGGTTACTGAATAATGTAGAACTTCATGAAGCACTTCTCTCTAGCATATTAAACATTCATGTTAACTTGAAAAAATAAAATAATAGACTTCTCTTCATCTATCATAGATTAGGTACATTAAATATATATAGCTGTTTTTGTTGCATATTACCCCATTATATTGGCAATTATTATTAAAGCAGCTTATTATAGGATACTTGTGATTCAAAGACCAAGTACCTAAAGTACTTGAGGTGCATGGAATGCTCATCTTTTGTAAAGAAATAATACAAGAAGGACCTGGTTAAAAATCCAATTTCAGTAAAGAATTTTTCCTTGATGTCATTTATTCTCCATGTAAAGTAACAGTGATAGGCTTGGATCCTAAGTACTCTGATCAGAATACTGTTCATGGAAAGTGCTTCCTCACATTCCTCATATTGCTGGAATTCCTTGTTCCAAGTCTGATGGTTCTGGCTGGGACAGTGCCATCTTGGGATACCCACCTCTGGACTTTAAAAAAAAACAATAACAATAATAATCACAATAATAATAATAATAATAATAATAATAAACCCCTTCTTCTGGTGATGATGATGATGATGATGATTGTGATTATTATTGTGATTATTATTATTATTATTAATCTGATGTTTGGAGGGAAGGACTGATGTTTGGAGGGAAGGAAGCCTGAACAGATGACCACGAATGTGGACATCAATGCGGTGATCGCTGCCGTGATCGCCGGGGAGAGAGGCCGGCGAGCTTGTGCCGGCTCAGATGATCAGCTGGCAGCCCAGGAGGAGGATCCCGGCCTCGGCACCTCAGCGGACGGCAGCGGCATGGAGTCAGCCGCTGGGAAGAGCAGCAGTGGCACAAAGAGGTCGAGAAAGGAGGGGAAGACCTCCGCTGCGGCCGCCGCTGGCCACCACCCGGACCCGCTCCGCCTGGAGGGGCTAGGAGCCGGCCGGGGAGAGGACGCTGCGAGGGAGCCCCAGGAGGACGAGGAGGCATGGACCGGCTCCGAGGACGGGGCACGGACCGCGACCGTGGCGCACCTGGGCCAGGAACCTCCCATACCCACCGGGCGAGTGACAACATGCCCCCAGCAGCCGCTGGTGGGCGGCGTGAGTGCGACCGGGTCCCTGGGCACCGGGGCGGCAGGGGGAGGTAGCCCAGCATCGTTCTCAGACTGGCTGAGAACCACCCTGACCAGGGGATGCAGCAGGATGGTTGGCAGCTAGCCTGCTTCAACCATACCTGCTAGGGAGCTTACAGGGAGCCCAGAGGGGAAGAATGGAACCCTTAGGGGCCCTGAATGCCACCGGGACCGCACCATTTGTCCCTACCCCTCAGCCTCAGCCAGCTCAGGAGGCTACACTGCAGAACCAGCACCAGAAGGGGGGCAAGGGGGCAGATAAGGGCAAATCCAAAAAGCCCCCACCCAGAAGGGTGGCATCCAAAGGCACAGGAGGCCGCAGTATACCCGCCACTCCAAGCCAGAAAAACCCTAATCAGGAAAGGGTACCCAGCGAAGCCAAGGAGGAGGAGTGGGACCCTGACTCAGGCCGTGAAGACTCCCCTCCCCCTTAGAAGCACCCTAGGGATCAACAAACAGACTACCTCTCTCAGGATGATGAGGAGGAAATCTCCATTTATTCCTCCGACAGAGAGGGGTCGGGGCATCAAGGCAACTCCGATAGGGAGGAGGGGGAACTATCTGAGGAAGAGGCGGGCACGCCCGCTGATGCAACCAGACCCTCAGCCTGCCATTTCGCAGTGGAAGATTTTGCGGTTTTATTAAAGAAGGCCATCAGAACGCTGGGTCTCCAACAGCCCGCGATGCAACAGTCACAGTTGGACCCAGAGCTACCAGAGATTTCCGGGGAATTCTTTCCAGACTCATAGCCTGCACCTTATAGATGCCGGTCCTGGTGACCATGATGCGCCTCTTTTGTGATGAGTGGGCGAGTCCAGCTGCCATCAAGGGACAGCCTGGCTTTGCAAAAAAGCTTTATACCTTGCCTAAAAAAAGTCATGGGCAAACTACAAGTCCCACTTATAGACGCTCCCGTCTCAGCTCTGGTCTCCTCAGCTGTTTTTTGTCAGGATGGGGAGGACACCCTGAAGACACCAGAAGACAGGCGCATGGACACAGCTCTCAAAAGAGCACACGACGCTATATCCCTGGCCATCAGAGCATCCACTACAGCCACTATAATAGCTCCGGCAGCCATCCAATGGTAGAAGGAAACCGTAGCAGACGTGCCCAAATCTCAGCCCAGAATTAGACAGGACCTCAATAAACTGGCGAAGGCCTCCACCTTCCTGGCAGATAGCACCCTGGATGCAGTCCAGTTCTGTGCCAGGGTGCAAGCAGCCACAGTGGCGGCCAGAAGACAAGTGTGGCTGAAATCCTGGAATGCAGATTTTAAATCTAAACAAAACCTGGTCTCTTCCCCTTTCTTAGGGGAAAAGCTGTTTGGCGAATCCTTAGAGCCAGTCCTGGTGGAAGATAAGGACAAGAAGAAGAAAACCCTGGTTTTTGAGACACTTCAAACCTTTTCGTCCCTCAGGCAGCGAACAAGGTAGGTCCTCCGCATCCCACGCCTCGGGATCCAAAGACTTCAGACCTTCTAGGACATGCTGGGGGGAGAACAGATACCAGCGCAGGTCCAATCAGGGGACCACAGGCAGATAGGCTCAACCACAGCCCGTGAAGCCCAATACTAGACATCAACAATGACGGTGACCCCCCAGTGGGTGGACAGCTTCAAGCCTTCATGGGGGCTTGGGAGAGGTCTACCTCGGACAGATGGGTCCTACAGTCAATACAACAGGGCTACCGGATAGAGTTGTCCCGACTACCCCCCGTGATGGTTCATCCCCACTCCACTACAAAAAGACACAGAAAAGTGACGCTTGATGGTGGACGCCATACAGCACCTGCTCCAACTGGGCACAATAGAGGAGGTGCACGGCTCTCAGTGCAACAAGGGCTGCTACTCCATATTGTTCCTGGTTCCAAAGAACGGCACCTGGAGGGCAGTCCTGAACCTCAAGGGCATCAACAAATTTGTGAAGAAGCGGAAGTTCAGAATGGAAACATTGAGACACATTCTGGAAGCACTGAGACTGGGAGACTCCCTGGCCTCCTTGGATCTTCAGGATGCCTATCTCCACATACCAATACATCGGGACCACTGACGTTTCCTCCGCTTCTATTACAATGGTAGATACTTCCAGTACAGAGCCCTTCCATTTGGCCTGTCCTTGGCGCCCAGAGTCTTCACAAAAATCCTAGTGGTCCTCATGGCCCATTGGCGACGCTCTGGGCTGCATGTCTATCCCTACTTGGACGACCTTCTGATCTGATCGGCCTCCCTACAGGCAGCAGAGAGGGATGTCCAACAAATATTGAGATCCCTGCAGGAGCATGGTTTTCAAGTCAACTTCGACAAGAGCCAGCTCACGCCGGTACAATGGATTGCCACTTGGGGGCAACAGTGGACTCAGTGAAGGGCACGGTCTCCCTACCCCAGGAGAGGAGAGACACCATCCAGCGTGCCATGCAGAGAGTCAGCTCAGGAACCAGGATAGACCTCATGCACCTCGCTCACCTACAGGGTCTGATGATAGCAGCGATCGACTGCCTCCCATGGGCGAGGTTCCACTCAAGGACACTGCAATGGTTCCTCCTACAATACCAGGACAACATTGCAGTCAAAAGCCACATTCAAGTGAGGGTACCACAGGAAGTGGTCATGTCCCTGAGTTGGTGGCTATCTCCAGCTGTCAACAGGGGGCTCCTTTTGTGGAAACCGGACAGGATCCAGATAACGATGGACGCCAGCCTCTGGGAGTGGGGGGCCCATTGCGGCCCACACCTGGCCCAGGGAAAGTGGTCGAGAAGGGAGGTGGCACACAGCATCAACTGGCTGGAGCTCAGAGCAGTCAGACAGGCACTCCGGGCCTTCGAGAGTCAGATCAAGAACGAGCAGTACTGATCCGTACAGACAACGTCACCACGGAGGCACATATAAATCACCAAGGAGGGACCATATCCCGCGCCCTGATGGCGGAGGCCTCCAAACTACTACATTGGGCAGAAGAAAATCTGATCTCAATAGAAGCAGAACATCTCAAGGGGTCACTCAACTCCAAGGCGGACTGGCTCAGTCGCTCAGACATCGACCAGGGCGAATGGAGCCTTCACCAACAAGCATTCGATGATCTCACCCAGATCTGGGGCACACCGGACGTCGACCTATTCGCCTCCCCAGTGAATGTGAAGGTACCATGCTTCTCCCGCTAACTGTCAGAGGGAGCAGAGGCCATGGACACACTGACGTCCCCCTGGCCAAAGAGGTCTACTCCACACATTTCCGCCACTACAACTAATGTCCAGAGTGCTCAACAAGATTCGGGCAGAGGGGGTGGAGGTCATATTGATAGCCCTGAACTGGCCTCGCAGAGCCTGGTTCCCGGAGATATTGGAGATGACCATAGCATCGGCTCCACTTCCAACCCGGCCAGGCCTGCTAACGCAGGGACAGGTTCATCACCCGGACCCAGCTTGGCTCCAGCTCCATGCATGGAGGTTGAGAGGGAGATGTTAACTGCACGAGGCTACTCCCAGTCGGTGGTGGGGACGATCCTCGCCTCCAGACGAGAATCCACGCAACGTATCTATGAATACACCTTCAGAGTCTTTCGACGATGGTGTAAACACAAGAGGGCGGATTTCAGGGAGATCTCAGTCCCGATGTTACTGGACTTCCTTCAGGAAAGCGTAGAAGCCGGCCTGAGACCAAATACCATCAAGAGGCAGATAGCGGCCCTGACATCATTTCTGCCTCCCAAAAGGGCATCTGCCATATCTGGTCACCTGCACGTACGCAGGTTCGTACAGGGCCTCTCCAGTATGGCTCCCCTACCAGTTCATAGGTTTCCATCATGGGACCTGCATATAGTTCTGAAGGCATTGACAATTCACCCCTTCGAGCCCCTGAAAGAGGCATCTCTAAAACATATGACATGGAAAGTCCTATTCCTGGTGGCCATTACCTCAGCTCGCAGGATTTCGGAGCTGGTGGCATTGTCAATCAGGAGAGACCTCTGCATTTTTAGACCGGACTCAGTGGTCCTTTGTCTCCGACTGGACTTCAAACCGACAGTAAATTTGACTTTTCACAGAACCCAGGAGGTGGTTCTCCCTTCTTTCTGCCCCAACCCAGAAAGAGTTGGAGAGGATTTGGGCGTTCGACGAGCTCTTCGAATCTACATCAAAAGAACAAAGCCGTTCAGAGGGTCAGAAGCCCTGTTCGTGTCACCCTACACAAAATATCTGGGGCATAAGGTGTCCCCTTCAACACTAGGAAGATGAATCATGGCTTGCATCACAGCTTGCTACCAGTCCCTACGCAAGGAGGTTCCCGAAGGGATTTTAGCACACTCAACAAGGAGTGCGGTGACATCTGCGGCCTGGCAGAGGGATTCACCACTAGAGCGGCAACATGGAAGTCACACTCAACTTTCGTCCGACATTATCGACTGGACAGGATACAGTCAGCAGAAGCAGTCTTTGGCAGAAGAGTGCTTCAACAGGTGTTCCAGGCATAAGACTGGGGACTCGCCAGGCCCACCCGGAACAGAGGCTTTAGTACATCCCAAAGCTATCAGATGCTCTGGAGCCCTCCCCACTGGGAAAAGGAACGTTGGTCTTACCTGTGATACGTTCTTTTCCAGTGGTGAGGCGAAGAGCATCCGGATCTGCCCACTGGCAAGTCGAAGACAGAAGGCGGTGTGTGCCATTCCCAACAGATACAGAACACGCTACCGATGAAGGAAGCATCTGGGACATGGTCAATCTGGAACCTTGGAATCCCATCAAGAAGGCTACAATTGCGAAGCTTGGACATCGACTGGCTAGTCAGGGGTCGTCCCTTGAGGATGACCTCACAGGGGGCAGGCCAAGTCCTTTTGTTTCCTGCCTACTGGGAGCATGTGAGGAGGGACAACCCAAAGCTATCGGATGCTCTTCGCCTCACCACTGGAAAAGAACGTATCACAGGTAAGACCAATGTTCCTTTCTGACTGTCTCCTCTCACAGAGTGGTTAAATTCAAAGTGCTGGTTTTGACCTATAAAGCCCTATATGGCTTGGGTCCAGGTTATTTGAAGGACCATAACTCCCTTTATGAGCTCCTTAGAGCTCTTAGATCATCTGGAGAGGCTCTTCTCTCTGTCCCACCACCCTCTCTGGCTTGTTTGGTGGAACAAGGGAGAGGGCTTTTTCGGTGGCTGCTCCTAGGGTTTTGAACTCCCTCCCTAGAGAGGCCAGGATGACCCCGTCTCTGTTCTCCTTTCGGAAACATTAAAAACATTCTTGTGCCATCAGGCATTTACAATCTGGTGTGGGCTGGGCTTGTACATGCTGTGTGGTTTAGTTTCTAAAGTGTAAAAACTATACCTTAAAAACTTGGGGCCCTGCTTGCCCAGTGATAATTGATACTTTTCAATTTCTGTGGCTCAAGAATGTGGACAGGATCCTTAGAGAGGTGACAGAGACCACTTGTGTTCTAGACCCTTTCCCCTCTTGACTTTTAAAATGGGCTAAGGAGGGAATAGCTGGCTGGATAAATTGAATGGTTAGTTATGACCTTTAAAGCCCTATCTGGCTTGGGTCCAAGATCTTCAGGGGAGGCCCTTTTCTTAATCCCATCACCTTCCTAAGCATGTTTGGTGGGAACATGGGAGAGGGCCTTTTCAGTGGTTGCCCCCAGCCCTCAGAACTCCCTGCTTGCTACGCCTCTGTTGGCAAGTGAAAAGTTCTCTGTTCTGGCAAGTTTTTAGGACTTGAGTTGAAGGACTTTTAGTGTTGTGTTGTTTTACTTTTTTTTTTGTCTCTTAATTTATTTAAATGGTTTTAATTCTGTGGATTGTAAAGTCACATTTGAACAACAGGTTTCAAGCAGTTTTGGCTTATACCTTTATAAGTGCTTTAAACTTCATTTGTTTTAATTTTTGGTCAGCTGCCTTACTTTCAGTATTGAGGGAAAAGAGGTGTGAATAAATAGGTGGATGATGATGATGATGATGATGGATCACTCTGATGGTATAGAATACAGTGTGAGGGGCTTCAGACAGAAATAGGAATTGGAATGGATTCTCCTGTCCTCTCCCAAATGCCTGGCTGGATATTTTCTCCTCTAGAACTGTCACAGCATTAGGTGCAAGACACAAGCTTCTGCATGGAAATGGATAAAATAAAGGCTTACAAACTGCTTGTGAAATTCTTTAAACTTGAATGACCAGCTGTGGCATCTCGGTCTACTGCAGGGATACCAACATGCTGATAAAACTCAACCTTATCTGTCCCTTCCATCTAGTTCCAAGTAAGCTGTTATTATGCCAAACAGCAAGTGCCTGATGTCAGTAATGGATTGAACAAGAGTAAACAAATTGAAGCTTAATCTGGACAAGACAGAGATGCTCCTGGCAGTCAAAAGGAAGATCAAGGAATAGGGATTCATCTGGTATTGGATGGGGTTACACTCCCTCTGAAATCTCAGGTTTGTAACTTGGGTGTACTCCACTCTGAGCCTGGATGCCCTGGTTTCAGTAGTGGCCAGGAGTGCATTTGCAGTTTAAATTGGTGTGTCAGCTGCACATGTTCCTAGAGATGTCAGATCTGGCTGTGGTGACACATGCCTTCATTACTTCCCATATTAATGCAATGCCTGCCTAAATACTCTAAAAGCACCAGATCCTGTCTGAGCTTAGAAGCTAAGCAGGGTCAGCCCTTGGAGACTGTCAACAAATATCAGGTGCTGTAGGCTATATTTCAGAGGAAGAAAAGGGCAAACCACCTCTGAGTATTCCTTGCCCAAGACAGCCTTCCCAGCAACTTGAAGGTGTGTGAGTGCATACACACACACACACACACACACACTGCATACTACATGGGGCTGGCTGCCTTTGGAAATGTTGGAAACTTCAGTGGATCCAAAATGCTGCAACCAGAGTACTGACCAGGGCTGTTCACAGGGAACACATAACTCACTTGTTGAAACAAATTCACTGGCTAACAGTTACTTTCCAGGCACAATTCAAAGTTCTGGTTACGACCTATAAAGCCCTTGTGGATTAGATTGAGACTGTCTGAAAAAATCATCTCCCAATATGAGTCTTTCCTAGTTTTAAGATCCTCAGGAAGGAATTTCTCTCCGTCATTCCACCTACACCGGTATATTTGGTGAGGAAACAGGAGAGCATATTTTTGGTGGCTGTTCCCAGGCTGTGGAACTGTTTGCCACAGAAGACTAAGCTAGTCCTCTCCCTGCTCTCCTTCCACAAGCATTTGGGTACTAAGTGGCTATGCAGAAAGGTGGCGTGTGTCATGCATTTTTATTGTTCTTGTCATGTCTTATAAGTAGTAGTTTGTAGTAGTCTGGTTTTTTGTTTTTGTTTTTTTAAAAAAACCTTTTACTATTAATCTTAATTCATGTACCTTGTTTTAATTCATGTTATGAGGTCTTGGGTTCTATGGGGGGAAGCTGGGATATAAATTAAATAAATACATGAATTTAAGAGATCATCATAGAAACTGATGCATTACTCAGAAGTAAGTCTTATGGTGTTCATTCTGTTTGGACAAGGAGCATCATAGTTCTGACATTGTGAGAAAACTGAGGTAGTAAAAGAATCTAACCATTGTCAGAGGGAAGCATGCCAGCTTCTTTTGTATGTTGGTTCTGGGTACATTTCTCAAGCTGCCTCTGCAGTCGCCTTTGTTTACTAAGTAGGAATTTCTGTTTTATAACCACTGGAGAGGAAAGGGGATTTCATTAACCCATACTTTTCTGGACAGCACAGGAAAGATCATGGAAGTCCTATGTTCTTGTCAAGCATTTTATCAAGGCCTCTTCTGTGCTTTTACATGACACTTTTTTCATTGCTTATACTTCTTCTTCTGGTGAGTTCATAAACTATCCTTTACTGCCAGTACAACTACTATAGTGCAGTCATTTGAACACTTCTGTCAGCTGTTTCTCTTTTATTTTCAAGACTTTTGATGAATAAAGAGGCCTACTTCTTTAAACCCTTGCTCATCTAACAGTTGCAATTATGAAGTCGAGATGGGGTACATGAATTGAACAAACAAACAAAACTCTTAACAAGTCCATTAACACTGTTCATTTTCATCAGGCATAGATTCCATCTAATGTACTACTAACCATTATTTTCTCACCTAGTTTGCTCAGCAGTGACAGATAATAGATGAACCCATTAGAAATATATTTGACACTGCATCCATGAAGATGTGAAAATTGGAATCTCTCATCATGATTTAAAATGTGTGTTCACTCACTCAAATGAGGTGGAAGAGACTACAAAAGAAATAAAGCAAACCAGATTGCTCCAAAGACTGCCTTGGTGTCATTCAGGTTAATGTACATGCATTGTATCTTTATAGCGCCCATCCAAGAGTAGCTTAGGATGAATCTGTATTTCATCACTATTTCTCGTGACTTACTCTTTTCCTGTACTATGAAACACTTAATCAATAAATATGATTTATTCTGCCATTAATATAAGGCTGGATAGGAATGACCACTAGGCATTTTGTTTGTGACCTTGAAAGGGGAAATCATAGTGTGATCATGACCAAATCTGTTAAACTTGCCTTTCATTATCTGTTTGTGTGTGTTTGAACATGTATTTAAAATCACCATAGAATTTTACATGAACAGAATTCTGAGCAATCTGACCGCAAGGCAGTTAATATTGGAAGTTCTGCATTATTGATAATGAATGACTGACCACTCAGCTCATGAACCTGTGGGGACAGTTTGAACAAACTTAGGTACAGCAGCCATAATTTGCTCTCTTTAAAAAGTGTGTCCGTGTGTGTGAGAGAGAGAGAGAGGGGGGGGGATTTAAATCTTCACTCTCATATTGGGGAAAACTACTTTTATTATTTCTCCCTGGAAGGTATTGTTTTCCCAATGTGAACTTTATCAAAGCTAGAGTATAGTTCTTTGTTGTTGTTGTTTTTTAAAAACCTTTCCATGCAATGTATCATTGTTTTGTTTTGTTTTGTGACACTCCTGTGTAACTTAAATTTAGTCAATCACTCCCATGTAACTAGCTTGTTTATCTTGGCAGTGTTATTGCCTTGATTGATAATGTTTGGGTACTTCTTCACTTTTTGGTAAAGTTGCAAAATTTTGTAGCTTTTTTTGAATAGCATATTTTCATATTATACTGAATATGCAAAGATCATATTGTTGGGGGATCAGTGCAAAAGCATTCACCAGTATGCTAATGCCTGTGAACTAATATGTTCTGGACTACAACTTGAAAAAATAATGTATTACTGACTCCTATCTATGTGTGTGTGTGTGTGTTTCCTGTATGATTTGTGCTTACAGGTCCCCTATGCCTGATCAGTACAATTCACACATGATATTGATTCACCCTGGAATGACCTAATAGAGTTAGAATCATGATATAAGCAGAAAACAAGAACCAAAAGCAGATGACTCAAGCAGGTCAGCCTAGCTACAAACTACAAATCAAGCCAGATGTATTACAAGATCAGTGAAGCATATCTGTGGAAGAGCTAAGCATTTGTGTAACTCCTTTCCGAAAGCGGCTTGTCTGCCTCTGTTTCATCTGCAGCTACATTACAACAACCCCAAAAGCAAGCGAGATAGGAGACTGACCACAGTTGTCAACCCTGTGGATAGTCTGCCAGCTGGCTATTACAATTGTATGAGTTGCTTTGAATACAGTACCAGTACTGTTACAGTTGTGGATGCAATGCACATATGTACCAAATGAAATCTGAGAAAATTCCTCCCTTCCACATGAAAAACAGAGAGATGTAGAAACCAATGTCCTGCTCCCCCCCCCATTTTTTTAAAATGCGAAGGCAAGATATCCCATAACTTGTTTCCTGGTGTGTTGATGACCTAATTGGCTCTCTGAAGTCATTTACCCTATAAATAAAAAAAAATATGCTATAAGTATATATTTAATAGTGTTTCATTTGCTGATTGGTGACTTATTTGGTGATTTCTTTAAAGAAGTATGTTAGACTTTTGCTGTCATATTTAAGTTAATGTCACTAAACACAGTCCTTTTCAGATGTTTCTGTGGCTCACTCTCCTTGAAATAATCAAACACTAATATGGAATTTCAAACAAGCAGCTCTGCTTAATCTGCTGCTCCCTCCCATATATGGGGCACAAAAGTTAATTATACTAAAATAAACTGGAATTTGTTGGTTGTATAAGCATTCACTTTCCCCCATTCCAAGTCAGGACTTGGTAGAAGCACCTTTGGCAGCAGTGTGAATCATGGGTAAGTCTCTATCAGCTTCATGCATCTGGATCCTGCAGTTTTTGCCCATTCTTCTTGTCTCATGGTCTAAAATGGTACAGCTCAGTCACAATTTATCATGCTGGAGAAAGAGGCAGGACAGGGATACCTGGGGAAATGTACATCAGTTAACAGGTGATAATTGTAGCTTCAGAGCACTGGTGGGTGTAGTGGTTTGAGCATTGGACTACGACTCTAAAGACCTGGGTTCAAATCCCTGCTCTGCCATGAAAACCCACTGGGTGACCTTTGGCATGTCACATTCTCTCAGCCTCAAAGGAGGGCAAAGACAAACTCCCTCTGAACAAATCTTGTCAAGAAAATCCCATGATAGGTTCACCATAGGGTCACCATAAGTCTGAAATGACTCGAAGGCACACAACAACAGAATTATAGCTTCACCTTATTTCCTCAGGTTTTTGTGCTCTTGATTTTTCCTGTTTCTCACTGAACTTGTATGAGAAATGGTGCTTTTGTATTCCTACTCATTGTGTGTGTGTGTGTGTGTAGAGAGAGAATAAACATACCTTCTATGTATGTGTTAAAAGGATCTATGGATGGTTAAATGTTAAAAACGTTTAAACATTTTGCTATTGAAACTCTTGTCATTGGATAGAATTGGAGATCCCACTCTTTGTTTGCATTTTGAGTTTGCTAGACTTAATAAGCTTAAGACTCACAAAAATATTTAGCCTGCAGTAATGTCAAATGTGTTGGCAGTTTCTTGAAAGCCACCTGTACTTGAAAATGACCAAACTTCCTGATGTCTGAGTTTCTATCTAAATATGTCACACAAAGATGTGTGTTTATGTTTACACCTATCACAACATTTCACAATTTATACCTATCTCAATTTTCTCCTAGTATTTGCTGGAAAGTTTTAAGAAAAACTGAGCAAAGCTAATTTCCTCACTTCCTCTAATCTTCTTGTATCCATTAAAAACATATTTGGCACAAAGCAGTTTGAGAAAGTAGTCCAAATGATATTTTATTCCTCCACTAGACCTAGACAGAAAGTACTTCTGTGCCTCGTATGAATGTGCAATACCTATTAGAATCAATAGTGTTTTAGGGGTTTCCAAATAACCCATGAATTGTTTGGGATATATGACCCAGTGTGGTAGGAGAAGACGATTTCATGCTACTTTGTGGCAAGACTGAAATACCTGGAGAGAATGACTGCTCTCCATTTGCCAGTTTTTATGTAAGTGGCTTTACCCTGTCTCTGGGCAGAAGGAAAGAACTAAATGACACACACTACAACTCAGTGGGTGATATCTACTGATAAATGACTGGGCTTCTATTCAAGCAGCACAATATGTATGATTCCTCTGTTTCCTTCTAAAGTCTCCCATGCCCTATAGAAAGCTCCCCAACATTCCAGAACATATTGCAGTATGTGTGTGTGTGGGGAGACTGGGGCGAAGGAGGGTGAGAATACAATTCCCTAGCAGTGCTAGTTTTACTGGTGGACAGACACAGCTGGGTACAACCCAGTTCAATCAAAGTTACATATCATTGAGATGCATATTTTAAGTTAAAGAATTCTGGACACATAATAAACCTTTTCTTTCTTTCTTTTTTTATAGGCTGTTGGCATGTGTTGCTCTCTTTGTTCCATTAAGTTTCATTTATGATTCCACCATAGCATATTTCCTACTGTTCTCCTTCTAAATTCAGAAGTGGCATACCTGTGCCCCACTCTGTTTAAAAGGTAGAATAATGCACCTAATTTCAGATTCAGCCTTCCCTTAGCTTTTGTGAAATTTTGTTCCACTGGCATCCATAAACCACACAGTCCATGTGACAGGAGGTTGTATTCATTGGGTTGTACAATCCATTTTATGAAAAGAATTAAGGTTGGATCCAAATATAATAAATGTAGTAAGAAAATAGTGGCTAGCAACAATATTTTTATGTTATTATAAAAAATGTAGGTATAGCCTTCACCAACCTTGTGCCCTTCATATTCTTTGCAGTTCATTTCCCTCAAGTCCTAGCTAGTGACTAGGTTACCTGGGGCTGATAGGAACTATAGGCTGAAATCTTTGGCACTGCACTTCAGTGCTATAGCTATTGTTAGCCTTCTGATTATCCAAGAACATTGGGGCTCCAACTTTCAGGTACAGACCAGAACAGTGAACAAAAAGTGCTGGAACTTTTCACATGCTATATTGAATGTAAATATGGAAGGAAGAGGAGAGCTGGATGTCATGTACACTTTCGCCTTCCAGCCTCCATTTGTTCAGTTTAACACATGCCTAGTTCCTATGCCCATCAAAAGACATAAAGAAATCGAGTAGCAGCTTTGAAACTGACTGGGAAGAAACCATTTCTAGCATGTTAGCATACAAACCATGTTCATGTATATGTATTTGTATAACCCTGTTATGGGTTTGCCTTAGGGTTGCCGTAAGTTAGAAGTGACTTGAAGGCACACAGCAATGACAATAACAACAACAATATATGTCTATCCAAAGATAAACACATGAACTCTGTTCATTTGATGAACTGGACTGTGTCTGCAAAAGCATATGCAACAAAACTCTCCTGCTCAGTTAATTTCAAAGGTGCTACTGGTTTCCTTTATCTCTTTTTTATGCTAGAACATATTAACACAGCTATCTCTTTGAATACAACTCCTGTGCTCAAGTAATGTGTGTGTATAGGGGTCTTTCTGCTGCTGCATCTGGAAAAAGTAGATTTTTAATTGCTTGGGAAGAGCCCTAGGACAATGGCTCTTAGCCTTTTCTTTAACAGGGACCCCCTTTAAATAGCTGTTGTTGCCATGGACCCCAAAACTTAACTCAAGATTTAAAACACTAACAACAACAACACAATTATACCATCCATTAACCCTTCCCTCAGAGGCACTGGAGGGGAGATTTTTCTCCTGCTTCTTCCTGCAAATATGTGGCTGGAGTGGATTGAAGAGCAATGTGCAGGCCAAGCCAGCCAGCCTTTGTGTTGGCTCCTGTCACATGGACTGATCAGCCTTCAGGGCTTCGCAGACCCCCTATGAGGACATTGCAGCCCCCTGGGGGTCTGTGGACCACAAGTTAAGAACCACTGCCCTAGGGTATACACATGTTAAAGTGGACACTGGGAGATCTGGAATAGATATAGTGTGCATGATTATGTTGTTCCCTTCCCAGCTCCTGCTCATTATAATGTGGGGGAAATGTAACCTTGTGCTTGCAGAAAGAAGCTCTATGTGTCCCATTGTGATAACCTTTACATTTGATTTATTTTTGTTTATTCCTTTGGATTTATAGACAGACAGAATCTTTTGCATAGCCTGATGGCCCTGTTTTTGTCATCCCCAGATGCTTGGCAGGGCAGTATACTTTGTATTAAAATCAAGCTTTTAGTTCATATGTGTCATGTTCACATATAGTGTAACAGAGGAAGAAAATAAATGAAGAATGGCCAATTAAGTTCCCTGATGTTAAAAAGCAAAAAGTCAAATAGATGGTGTTCTTGTTTTGTGCCTTCCAGTCATTTCCAACTTATGGTGACCCTATGGTGAACCCATCATGGGGTTTTCTTGTTGGATGTATTCAGTGGAGGTTTGCCTTTGCTTTCCTTTGATGCTGAGAGTGTGATTTGCCCACAGCCTCCCAGTGGCTTTCCTTGGCTGAGCAGGGATTTGAGCCCTGGCCTCCCTGAGTCCTACTCCAACACTCAAACCACTACACTATGCTGATTCTATCAAATAATTCTAAACCCAAGTTATTATATAGTCTTCCCTTCCCCCTTACACACTTCATTCTATTATGAAAAATTCTATAGTCATTGGAGTAATACATGGAGTAGAAGGAGAGGAGGTTTATTAAAACAAAACAAGCAATGTGGAGACATGGCCCTTTGCAAACTACTGTAATCCCTTTCCACTTACCATTTGGGGAAAAGCAGGTTGTGAAGCAGCCACTTAATTTGATAGGGAGCCTTCTGATGTTTTGTTTTCTGGCTACTTCCATTATAAATATTCC
Organism: Gambelia wislizenii; assembly: GCA_030847615.1. Taxonomy (NCBI): domain Eukaryota; kingdom Metazoa; phylum Chordata; class Lepidosauria; order Squamata; family Crotaphytidae; genus Gambelia; species Gambelia wislizenii. Next base: position 206,366,060 of record JAUMIR010000001.1, read on the forward strand.
TGGCAAAAGGGGACTTTGAGCCAGAGAAATGTTTTGCTGTAGTAACATTGCTATGTTTCAGATACAGTACTCAGTTAGAAAAGATTAACATTTGTACTGCTGGAAATGGCTTGAAATTTTCTAAGTACTTTCCCCTCCACCCCCACCTTCAAAAGAATGGCACCACTCCTGTTATTTCTGGCTCACTCTGTATTGTTGAACTGTATCTTCCCATCAGCCATTGCCAGCACAGCTAGTGGTATAATATGGTGGGCATTGCAGTCCAGTGGCCATGGAGCATTTGTTTAAAAATCTCCAAAGATGAAGACTCCACCACACTCTGAGCAGCCTGTTCCACTATCACACAGCTCTTACCATAAGGAAGTTCCTCCTGATGTTTAGGTAGAATCTCTTTTCCTGTAGTTTGAATCCATCACACTATCTCCTAGTCCCTGGAGCAGTAGAAAACAAGTTTGCTCCATCCTCAACATGACATCCCTTTAAATATTTAAACATGGCTATCATGTCAACCAATTACAAATCCACCTAACAAGTCACATTGTCTAGCCCACATTTTCTAGCTTGTTTGCAAGAATATCATGGGGGACCTTGTCAAAGGCCTTACTGAAATCAAGGTATGCTACATCCACAGTTTTCCCTTCTGCTACCAATGACATCTACCAATTGGACTTGCCTCAAATTTAAATGGCTACAGAGTGGTGTGTCTGATGAATGTTCATAAAGTCCATGGGGGAATTAAGGAAACAAACTGTTCTTGTTGTCACTTAAAAAAACAACAACATTCTAGACAGTTTTTCTACATACATATTGGGAAGTGCCTGAGACTGGCATCAACAACAATGTCATGATGATGATGATTGTGATGATAAGGATGAGCATGTGTGTTTGTTTGCTTATTTATATCTTGCCTTTTCCTCAGTCCTGGGACTCAAGGCATTTTACAAAAGTTTAAACAGATACAACTAAAGATACATGTTATAGAATGGATAAATACAATCAAACTATCCATAGACCATCTCACATGTGGCTATATAGTCTGTCAGATAGCCTGGACCAAATCCATTTAGAGCTTTATGGGTCATAACCAGCACTTTGAATTGTACCTAAAAGTGGACTGGCAGCCAGTGAAGCTGTTGCAAAAAAGAGTTTTATACTCCCTGCAGCTAGCCCTGGTCAGCAACTTGGTTGCAACTCTTTGGACAAACTCAAATTTCTGAGCACTCTTTAAAGTCAACATTACATAGAGCACATTAGAATAATCCAAATGGGATGTAACTAAGGCATGTGTCAATGTGGACAAATCTGATGTCTGTAGGAATGTGGGCAATTAGTACACAAGCCTCAATTGTGCAAATCCACTTCTGGCCATGACATAAATCCAAGCTTCCACGCTAAGGATTGGATTGAAGAGTATACCTAATCTGTGAAACCATATCTTCAAGGTGTATGTGTGTAATCCCATCCAGTAGAGGCTAATTTCTGTTCTCTGGTCTGCCTTTGAACTGATTGGGAACACCTCTATCTTATCTGGATTAAGTTACCATTTGCTTTCCCTTTTCCAGTTCATTACTTATAATTAGCACTGGTTTAGAACCAAGACAACTTCCTTGTATTGAAGTGAAGAGGATTAATGGAGTTAGGTGTCATCAGCATACTGATGGCAAAACTCTATTAATGACCCCAAAACTCCATATAGAGTCATACAAATGTTAAATAGCAGGGAGACCAAAACAGAGTCGAGAGTACCCACAGGCCAAGTGATCAAACAGGACTCCCCCAGCAACTACTTTTGAGTTCACTCCTCCTGGAAGGATGTAAGCCACTGAAAAATAGTGCCTCAGAGTCCCATCCCAGCAAGGCAGCTCAGAAGGATACCATGATCAATGATATCAAAAGCCCCTGAAAGGTCTAGCAGAACCAAAAAGGTTAGCCCCCTCCAATCCAAACATACATCATCCATCAAAGTGACCAAAACTGTCTGTGTCCCATAGCCAGGCCTGAAACTAGATTGAAATGGATCTACATAATCCATCTCATCCAGAAATCCCTGGAGAAAGGAGGCATGACACACTCCAGTACTCAATGGAATGTTGGAAATACAGTGGGATCCAGTGAGGGCTTATAACTGCCTGCTATAGATATAATGGGACTCTGCCAAGTTTTAGGGAGGTATTGACCACTAACCCACTCAGTGAGTCTCCCTCCTCCCCTAGCTTTTTTAATAACCCAGTTGGGCAAGGACCTAAAACACTTGTGATGCCTTTCACCTTTCTGAGAATCCTATCCATATCCTTGGGCTGTACATATTAAACACTATTTATTGTCACTGGACACACAAGTGGCCAATGTTACATTCACTTGATCTGTATTTATTACAGCATTCAAGTCAGAATAGCCGTCTTTAGCAAGTGGCAGATTCACATGCTGCTTTGTATATATACATGCTTTGCATGTTCCTTGTTGCTGAAACACATAGACTTAAGTGCCAACAGCGTAGCCCCGCAATATGTGCTAGAGTAAAGAACACTGCTTGTACAATTGTATGTGTAGATTTTGCTTTTCTTTCCTAAGCATGTAGGAAATCCTGACTGTGAAATAACCCTGAGTTTCTGGAACTAAACTATAGTAACTCATTTACCTTTTGCAAGGTTCCTCTCTTTTCTCTCTCTAAAATCTTTGTTACACAGGGCTGAAATGTGTTGTACTCAAAATACAAAATCGATACGTGGTGTTATATTCACTTTAAAAGAAAAAAAATTATATTGATTCTGAGGTAATGGCAGCAGTTCATTTTGCAGAAATACATGCCGCCTCCTGTCATGAGGATTATTTTCACATTTATTACATCTCAGATAGGGGCCTGGGATATAAAAATGTCTTGTTAGTTTATAATTTTTTTTCTGGGCACCAAAACTGTGAATATATTCTTAAAATATAGAACTGAAGCTTGTGTTTGCTACTTGAACAAGTTTCCCTAACAGCAAAGGGTTCCCCCCTCCCACCTTGTATAACTCTGCTTTCCCTTCTTCCATGTTATGTCTAGTTTGTTGCTCTTCCCTAGTACACTATATCAAGTAACATGTTTGAATATCATCTTGGGCCCTAGAGTGTTTCTGTATTTTATGTTGGCTTCCCATCCTGTTCAGAACCTTCTAGCAGAACAAATAGCAAGGCTTGTTTTTGTTGACTAACCATAGGTGGTGGCAGATTTGTGTGTTTGGACATACACATGCTCCCTCATGCAGAATCCTAGCACCTAAGAAGCCAATCAGTATGTTAGAAGAGTAGGCTAAATTCTTTTTCCTAGACATGCTAGCTTCAAACATGTGTCTGCTTACCTCAAGGCTTGAAATGGTACAATCCAAATACATCTTTGCCATTTAGTCCTGCTAACTGTATAAATAAACCTTCATCTTGTCTGAAGCTTCTGTAAAATAATTCTAGCAGAATATCTTAACATTGTACAATGTTGTTGTAGGGGATGACTTGCATTAGTAGAAAAACAAATAACCAGAAAAGCTACCAGGTTCTTAACATGCATATTTTTGTCTGTCTTTTGTGGGAACAATCGGTTTGTCAAAGTAATAATTGAAATATTAAATGAAAATTGTCATAGAATTGTTTTTGTCCTCCATACTTGATTTTTTAGGAAAACTTTCTTCTATTCAACCTGTCACTGCTGCAGCTTAGGTTGCATTGAAATTTCATATTCAGGAAAAAATTCACGAATTTTTCCCCTCCATTTTTTTTCTAGGTGATCTGCTTTCAAAGGAATCTGCTTTGAGATGTAAGGAGTGTGAAGCCTTGTGGTCACATTTATTGCAAGAGCAAGAATTACAGATTCTGAAAACTGTAAGGTGAGTAGGGATGGGATTTCTTAAAGCATGTAGTATATTTGTCATGTGTAAACATGTATGAGGTCATGCCACTTCCTCAATTTTTGACTGCTAGTGACCTAATGTAGTTCACTGGTTCTCTCAAGTCTATTACATAGGACTGTGGATGCCTTGCAGTGGTTTACAAGAATGGAAGAACGTGTCCCTTATTAAATACAAGTGTACCAATGTTACTCTACTTCTTGATCTGCTCTCCTAAATGGTATGTGGCAGTGGCTACCTCACTTTTTAAATGGAGCAGTTTAAAACATTGTCCAAATAGTGGTCTCTCATGTATTTTTAATACTTTTAAAATTTATTTTACATTTTGTTTTTTGTTTTTTAATTCATTTTACTTTTTCAGTAGAATAGCCATTTTGGAATGGCTCTAAAATACTGTGCTTACTTCTGTGAGTGAATTTAGATTAGGATACTAGTTTAGAGAAGTAAACCTATATAAAGTATAAAAATACGAAGCTAGTCATTTAAATCTCTGTTATTCTGCTTGTTGTCTCTGTAATTTTACCATGACCAACCTTCAGGGTTCCCCAGTGCTGATGTCATCTGAACTCTATGATTTCAGAGCAGCTCAGGAACCTTGTGAGAGTAATTTGGTTTGTGGAAACCGTTCCATGTTGGCTAACGTGTGGCCACTAATGGCCATTTCTCTGGCTCTTGAAGTGTTTTTAATTTCTTTTAAAATTATTGTTTTTATATTGTATTAGATTTGTATTTTAATATGAACCAGTTAGAGATTTTTTTTTGTTAAGCTATTTATAAGTGCTAGAAATAAATCACACCTTCATTTGTGACCTCTAATCTTGTGCACTGTTGTCTTATAGTTCTTATCAGCAGTTGATGCAGAAGTTGCCTAGGTGAGAAAGAAGGGAAAGCAAATCCAGCCTTACCCATGTGGTATAATTAATGGCGATATCTTATGACATGCATGAGCCCTGGTTATCTCTGTAAACCCATTACTGTAAATTGACACGGACCTTGCCTTGGAATGACAGAATGGTTCTGCTTTTAAGTCTTTCTGTTTTTGATGGCTATTCCTTTAAAAAAAAAATTGGAGGAAAGAGATTTGCATCTTTATATAAAAAGTACAGATACCTGTTTATGTTTCCTTGAATCCTGTTTATGGTGCACACTATGCATATACTGTACTATGAAAAAAGAATAGTTGCTCCAATATTATATAGTAAAAAGCATAGTTACATAACTTGTCAGTTTCCCTTTTGAAGTTGGCATTAAGCTTCTGTTGTACAGTTAGAAGTCTGCACTGTGAAATAGGAGCAAACAGGTATTAAAGGTTAAAGCTGTGCTGCTTCTGTTTTCATAGTTTCCACTATTACCTTGGATAAGTTAATGTGGGACAATGGGTAAACTGTTTGTCAGGGAGTGTTAGAGGCATGCACACTACTATTAAATTAGAAAGGTTATTAAAAACATACTACAGGAGAGTTACAACAATGGTTCTCTTTCATGGGTCATTATAGCTCAGCAAGCAAAGGCAGCAGAAAAGAAAAGGCATAACAAGAAGGCCTCTAGTGTTTATTTTAATAATGTAGAAAACTGTCTTGTGCTGAGTCTGTTTGGCTACTTAGACCACTATTGTTGACTCTTTAGGATTTCAGACAGGAGTTTTTCCAGCCTTACCTGGAGATGCTGGTGATTAAACCTGGGATCTTATGCAAGATCAATGTGCATTCTGGGCAAGTCCACGCTGGGGATAAAAAGCTGATTGAAATTCAGATTACTTTGGTCTGGAGCAGCACCACATGAAATTTGGACTGCTCTGGCCCAGATTTAAGTGCCACACTTTACCTGGCCAAAGACCAAATCTGCACTGCTTGTTGCTGGGATGCACAACTGAATCATCCAGATTTGTATCCCTATGCACCTCTGCAGAGCCATTTCCCCCCTCTTCAGTGCTGCCGCCACTGGTGTACAATCACTGGCTCTGAGGTCACAACGAGGCAGGCAGCCATGCAATTGTGTGGCTGGCCGTCTCATTCTAACCACAGAGTGGATGATAGTGCACCAGGGCTCTGCTTTTCTATTGCTCTTCTATAATTTAAGCTTGTTCAGAAAGAGCTCTTTTTTGACTGGGGCTCATGTCATCTCTGTTCCGCTTTGCTGCTTGAAACTATCAACAACTAAAGACTTTTTAATCCCTTGTAACAAAATTAAATGCTTTTATCTAATGTATTTCAAAAATATCAGACTTGCTACTTAAAAAAAATCAAAGGTGAGATACAATAAAATTGTTGTGATGTTTTGATCTTACGCACTTGAGCTTTGGGACTTGGAACAGATTCTGAGTACACAACAGATCCTTGGGAACATGGCATTGTTTAGAATTGTAGATTTTCTTTTAACAAAACCCATGAAGAATAACAATGAATGGAACACAAGCTTTCAAGAACCTAGTTTTACCATTATTTTCAAATATTTTATAAATCCTTTAAAAAGGTACTTTCCCTCCTCCATATAAAAAACTTTTTCACTAATGAACATCCTACAAATCCTTTCATTTGGAAGACAATAATCATTTGAAGCCCTTTGATGTTCTCCCTATCCAGTTTCATTTATTCTATTTTTAAAGGTATCATTCCTGCACTTACCTGTGCTGCCAGTCTAATAAGCTCATTTGACAGTTGCTTAGACAGGTATTTTGCAGAATTCTTTCCATGTTTTATCCTGCTGCCCTTTGAAAAAACTGTTCCTAAAAATAGAGTAAATTTAACTATAGGTACAGCCTGGAAAAAAGTCAGATGTATTGAATCCCTACTGAAGTCAATATGATTTAAAGAGCTTAACTTTACATTTTAAGTCTCACTGATCTCAAGAAGACTTGGAGCACAGTAGCTCTTTCTCTGAAAAATATCAGAGGTTCAGGGAAGGACAAGTGAGGGATGTCTACATGTCAAAATTTTCCACCTCGTCTCTCCTCCCTCCCCCAGGATGCAGGAGCATGTGAACAGTGTCTGTAGTTCAGCACTTAAGCTACTTGTTACCTTTTAACAGGGGAGATCTCCTATCTTGTTTGGCATGATTCAGCACCTGTCTTTGGTGGTATTAGTGCTGTGTGAGCTATCCCATACAGCTGCTTTTGTTTGCTGGAAGCTTCTTGGTGGCATCAGCTGGTGTAATGGGAGGGGGGTTATGTGAGTGTAAGGAGTTCTTCAGCCTCACACAAGGGAGTATCCAGTACTTCCTCTGACAGTGTGTTTCTCCAGGCCCTGTAATGGTTGCAAAGCTGGTGCAGCTCTGTTCCTAATTCCATAAGTAACTGTTTGGTTGGGCAGAGGGTGCACAGGAAGAGCTTCATTGTACTGTTGCCCAGCTTGAACTTTACGCTAGTGGAACTCTATGTTTCAGCTGTGTTGCATAGGTTTCTTGGCGATTTCTTCCTTTCGCTTGAGATATTAAGCTGTTGTACACACTTAACATTTTAAAACAAAACCAATCATATTTGCACAGAAATACTTTGCATTACATCATTTAATGTAATGAGACTTTTTTTGCAGCTTTAAAATCCCAGTGATAAATGATTTAAATTAAATCTATTATATATTAAGAAATCAGTATTGATCAGTGTGTGCTTTTTACTGGAACATCATTCCCCTCCTCCACCAGCTGGAACTCAAGAGATTATTCTATGTCACCAGAAAATAAATTATAATGTGAAAAAGGTTATTGTTTTAAAGGTCAGGGTATCTGCATGCTTGCTTTCTAAGAATGATTTTTCAGCAAATTCTCAGAAGAACTATCATTCCAAACAAAACAAATGTGAGATTTTGAAGTTACTAATAAAACATACAGTAAATTACTTTGAGGTGGTAGTGAGAACAATGCCTTCAGCTAGAGGGGATCATGAATGAGATTTACTCTGTTCATATTACTAAACAGTCTATTATTCCCATGATCTATTTCAGAATTTTTTTTGGTCTTGTTTTGGGATTAGAACCACTTTATACAACGTATTCAGTGCTATGTACAAAACAATATTTTCTCTGAGCTATTGCTGGAATTTATGCAAGAAGAGGGCTCTGTGTCTTGTAGGGATCTCTTCACATGTTTGTAAATGCTTTGATGTATTTTAAGAAAACCTTTGAAGGGAGACTGATACAATTTTCTTCAAGTAAATAATTTTTTACAAACTATAAAACCACATTATTGTTAGAACCAGGGACTTACTCCATCAGAGGTGGGAGTAGTGCAGCTTGGGGTTGCACGTGGACCCCAGGGATGTCTTCGTGGTCCCCAAGCTCCTGTAGGACCCACTTTTTAATATTTTGGGGGTTTTTTATGTGTTGTTTAGTGCCCCAAAGAGGCCTTTGCTCAAGATAAAGTATCCTGGAAGTTGGAAATACACAGTAGTTCTGGCCTTGATTAAAAGCCTTGCTTTTTTTTTCCACAAATTGCCCTACGGGATCTGTAATCCAGACTGGGAGCATAGTGTGGGGTGCAACCCCCCCCCCCGTTCTTTGATCTCTGTTCTTGCATCTGCTATTTGTATTGCCAAAACCGAAATCCAGTTTGTTTCAATGAAACCTTCTTTGACAAGTTTTTACTGAAGCTTGCCAGATGTTTTAAGTTGTCTGCTAACTCAGGATGACATTCCATGGATCTGAAGTGGGCTCTGGTCCATCAGAGGCTATGAAGTAGTAGTACGAAACGTGCTCATATTTAAGTTATCACAGGATTCTCTGCTGGTTTTGTTGCAGCAGAGTAACACAGCTGCCCTTGGGGAAGGGTATTTGAAGACTGGCAGTTAAACTGAACACTAACTGCTTTTCAGTGATGGCCAGATTACCGGTGTTTCATTCTAACCAAACTGTCAAAAATCTTTCTTGGAAAGGTTAATGTTGTAATCCAAGGACCAAAGAAACGAACTTAATTTAATTTAATAAGAAGCCCAAATCTCATCAGATGTAGTAAAAGCAAAGGTCTCCATGTTAACTGTTTGTGTCCTTGAATACACCAATTTATTTGAACTCTGCTTTAGATTTTCAAACAAGCTATGTCCACTCTGTATGTTATATGATAGCTTGTTTGTGCTACCAGTTGTCTGATCCATCCCTAGGCTGTCTTTACAAAAAGAACTATTCCCCCGCAAAAAACATATACGTTCATAATGTGCTTGGGTGTTATTGTATTGCCATAAACATAAGCAAATTGCTCCTTCGTTTCTGCTCTGTCAAAGCACAGACTGAACCTTTTCTCTGGCCTTTTTGAATGCAAGGACAGATTGGTTTTTAGTGTTATTTTCAGAAAGGTCTATGTTAGAGAAAGAATTCATCGCAGACTGAAGCATCAGTCTGACAGCTTTGAAGGTTGTGCCATCCATCTTTTTGAGTATAAAATTTACCCAAATAAATTGACTGGCAGTGTACAATATAAAAATCAGAATCTTTTTATTATACAGGTGCAATTCTGCAAAAGAAATCTGCAATTTATCAGCAGGAGATCCCTGGTAATGTGCCCATTCAGTCATAAGTTTTTAGATTAGGAAGAGTTTTGATGCATGATGTGGCATCTTAAAAGCTTCCCTTCGAACACAGCTGCTCCAGTGTTTTCTATAACCCTTCTGTGACCAGCTCTTCTTCAGAGGAGTGTTTAAAATGCTGCTTGAATCAGCTAAATCAGACTAGCACTATGAATGAACTTTGTTGCATAGTTAGACATGACTGTGAAGACATGAATTATTAAAACATAAATTGTTTTCTGTCACTGTTTCTGTGGTCATGTTTTTTTTTTTGTTTTTTTTTTGTGAAAAGGCAAGTGATGAAGGCTGCAGTGAGGATAGATAATCGTCTGTGTTCAGCATGAATTCTAAGCTTGTTACCAATGTGTGTCATACCTGATCTTTAGTGAAATTGTTACTTACCTCTGGAAAAAAGGCCTCTGTGTTTAAATTTATTTTAGCAGCTGTTTAAATAATACTCTTTCAGAAAAGGGAAGATAGCTATAGGATCAGCAGCAAGCTTGTGCATACTGCTTTATGTTGAATGCTGTTAAGTGTTCTACACAGTTCCTTAAATCATGCATACAGAACTATTTTAGTCTTTTTCTTAAGCCCTTTACAACCTTCCTTTCCATCTTCCCACACAGGCAATATAAATGAAAGAGGCAAATTTCCCTCCCCTTTTTGGCAGCATTATTGTTTATGTAGGAGGATCTTAGCAAGATTACAATCTTTCACTGGCTGGTCCTAAGCCTACTCAGAATTGCTTTTTACATCCCTGTGAGGAGAAAATCTTCAAGAGATTTGAATACTGGAATTGTCACTAATATCCAACATAAATGGATGATTGCCTGTATATTTAATTTATCAGCATGGAATTGGCAAAGCACATGTAGACCATGATGAGATGTGGATACCTAATCTAGTTCTGTTATAGAATTCAGTATTAAGCAGTTACAATTGTTAGGTTTTCATTCATTTTTGAGTGCTGGTGTGCCAGACTTTCAGTGGAAGCACACTCTCACACTCTCTGTTCTGTCTGCAGTGGTATTATTTAACATACTACTTAAGAAAATGTTGTGGGCTTTGTTGTCTTTTCTCAGTCAGATAATGCAAGAATTAATTACAAATATACTGTGTGCAGACATTCTGCTCTCTTTGTGGTGGTGGGGAGGTGGGGTAGCTACTACCCCATTGTATATAAGCTCAGCATACTGCCTCCTCAATTTATCTTTCTGCTATAAAGACTGATGTGTGCATTTTTATATGCCCACCTTCCCAGTAAAGTCCTTCTAAAAGCGTAATTTCATTCCAAGTACCGTATTTGAGAGAGTCATTAAAATCATATTCCCTTTGTTTTAAAAAAGAACACTGCATGAAAAAGTGTTCTATCTAACTGGAACAAATAAACTGGTTCCCATCTAGTAATCTATGTTATCAGCTCTTCCCAATCAGTATACAGTTGTCCCTTCACATTTGCTGGGGTTTGGTTCCAGGACCCCCCGTGAATACCCAAATCCGTGAATACTCAAGTCCCATTATATGCAATGGCATAGCAAAATGGTGTCCCTTATATAAAACAGCAAAATCAAGCTTTGCTTTTTGGATTATTATTTTTTAAAGAATGTTTTCAAGCTGTGAATACTTACATCTGTGAATGCCAAATCCATGAATGTGGAGGGACAACTGTACTGTATTTGATATTCTATAGTAAGGATACATTGAGCCCTTGGTACCTGCTGAGGTTTTGTTCCAGGACCCCCTGTGGATGACAAAATCCATGGATACTCAAGTCCTATTATATACTCATGTGCCATTAAAAGGTTTGCTTTGGGGGATTTAAAAAAAATATTTTCAAGCTGTGGATGGTAGAATCCGTGAATACAGAATCCATGGATATGGAGGGCCAACTGCAAATTCTATATTATTGTGATCCCCCAGATGTTTTTGGCCTACAACTTGCATCAGTCCTAGCTAGCATAGCTAAGCTAAACTAAGCATAGCTAAACTAAAATAAGCTAAGATAGATAAGGAATTACAGGAGCTACAGTCTACAAACATACAGAGGCCAACAGTTGCCCATCTTGTTTTATAAATTTACCACTTTTACCTATTCTGCTATATTCATGGTTATGAAAGATCTTTTTAGTTCTTTTTAGGGTGTTAAGGTTGGACCATTTGATTTGCGGTTATGAACCTAGGGTGGGATGGTTTCCCAAATGAGCTCACCATTAAATGCAATAATTTGGTCCACAAATTCATGAGATTAGAAATCTAATTGTAAAATAGCGGTATCTATCTATCTATCTATCTATCTATCTAATTAGTTAATATACATTATTTATAACACCTCTCCACTGACGCCCCCTTGTGGTGGGAGAGAGGCTTGCATACCCTAATGATGTTTTGAGCTATGCTGGTGGTGGCATAATAGCCACCGGTAGGGTCTCCCATGCCAGACAGGTCAAAACCAAAGGGTCTGACAAAGAGCGTCAAAGGACAGGATGGGCTCTCTAGCTTTATGGCAACCATCCTAGGAGAAGGAAAACTCTAATCCCAAACACGGGCAGATGGTGCTCGTCCAACCCTGTAAGGTCAACCATCTAAGAGAAGGAAACTCTAATCAAACCTATGACCCGAGGACCTCGCTGCTACCGTCCATGCTTGCAAGGCCACAGCAGATGAACCTTTGGTTTAAAGGGTGAGGCCAGTTCTGTGCATGCTGCGCTCCACCAGAAGAATCCATTGCACAGGCTCAAAGGACACATCCAGTTCCAAAAAAGCCCTGTAGCAATAGGCGAGGGATGAAATGGCAGGTGTAAAGATGCGCTGGAAACCACAGACCCAACCCTGCATGCAGGCGGTCCAGGACTTTGGTCGCTCGAGGCTGACCTGGGAGATGACAGTCTTGTTCGGCAGCATGATATTGAGAACCATGATATTGAGGCCATGATATTGAGAACACAGCTGAGCTGGGCAGGGCACATTTCTAGGATGAAGGACCATCACCTCCCAAATATAGTACTCTACAGTGAACTGCCATGGGTCAGCATAAGAGGGGTGCTCCAAAGAAGTGATACAAGGACTCCCTGAAACAACATCTCAGGCTCGGCCAAATTGATCACCAACAATGGTCCACCCTCGCCTCTCATCGGGAGGCATGGAGACACACTATCCACAATGCTGCAGCCTTATTTGAGAACTCACGCCAAGAATCACAACCCAGAAACATCACCCAAGGAGACCTGCTGTGCTTTCTGCAACCAGACTTGTTTATCTCAGATTGGCCTTTTTAGTCATCAGTGCGCTTGCAGAAAGCGCGGGATGAGTCCTTCCTGAATCTTCGTTTATAACAACATGAGATGGGATTGAGACACTTGCAAATATTCTGAATGAACGTTTGCTGGCTTTTCTGTAGTCCTAGAAACCAGGCATGATTACAAAGGGGAAAAAAACCTTAAGCCTTTGTTTTTATCTGATGTCTAAGGAGTAGGGACAGCAATATTTAATTAATTTGTTCTTACAGAGAATGAATGTGAGAATGAATAATTTCCACAGTTTTTTTTCACTGCAAGAGAAAACAAAGAATTCTGTGTAGTTTTTGCTTGGTATTCACACATCCGGAAGCGTTTCATGAAATTCTTCTGTGCAGAAATACACATGAATGTGTGTGTGTGTGTGTGTTGGCATGGGGGGTTAGTACACAATCTTTCTTTTTTTATTTTTATTTTATTTTTATTTTTTTGCATACAAAATATTCTAATTTTGCAGAAAAATCCAGGTTGGTTTCTGGAGAGCTCTTTGGATTAAAATTTTGTTTTTGTGGTGGATTTTTTTTTTTTTTTTTTGCAGAAACCCCCTTTTTGTGCAAAAAATACCATTTCTCATTAGCCACATGGTTTCTGTGTGTGTAGGTTTGCTGTTTTTTGTGCAAAAATAGCCATTTTGCACACACACAACATGTGGATATCTGGAAGCAGTGTTCATTGCATGAAAAATATGTTCACATATTTTCATGCAAAAACCCACATGCATTTCTCTGCAGAATAATTTCTCTAAACACTTCAAGAGTTCAAATGACAGGCAAAAACTATGCAAAGTAGTCACTCCTGTCCCCAGTGTTGAGAAACCCATATTCTAGCTACGAAATGAGTAACAGCAAATATTCTTTCCATCCCTATTCAGGATCTGATTTCTAACAGAATATGATGCCACATAGAGAGCAAGGGCTTATCTACACCAGCTGGGACTCAGCGACTCCCCACCAGCAAATCCCGGCTGTGGAGGTGGCCCATTCTGCCCCTGTTACCTGGAGGGAATGGGCTGGAGTCCAAACAGAATGTTGGCCTGACGTTGCAACCGCTGCCATTTTCCTCACTCTGCCGGGTCCAGAGGAAGGCAGCCACACCATGTGACAAGCCCCCTTGCAAATGATTAGCTTTGGTAACATGGTACAGGCCTGTTGTCCACACCTGAAAGAGTAAGGATAACTGGCGACCAACCTGCCTGTTGGTATGGGCTCCCATGGACATGCAGGGCCCAATCCCTTCCATCCCAGTGGAATGGTTTAAAATAGGTAATTGTTTTAAATTGTGGTAAAGTACCCTACTCCAGCTTGCCCTCATCTTAGCCCCATTTCTGCCCAGGGGTTGTAAGGACTGCCCAGGGGCAGACCAGGGCAAATGTCCTGTGTCATTTGGACTGCAGGACTCACAGGTGGACAAGCTGGAGTATTTAGCCCATGTAGATAAGCTCCCAATGTGGTGTAGCAGTTTGAGCATTGGTATACAACTCTGGAGACCAGTGTTCGAATCCCCAATCAGCCATGGAAACCCACTGGATGACATTGGGTAAGTCACATGTTCTCAGCCTCAGAGGAAGAAAAAGGCAAACCTCTTCTGAACAAATCTTGCCAAGAAAACCCTGTGATGAGTTCACCTTAGAGTTGCCATAAGTTGACTTGAAGGCACACAACAACAGTGATGCAGTGTCTAGAACACATACCATCAATCTGATCTCTGCTTTCAGTTGCTAAAATTCAGGTAACACCTCTGTTCTACAGGGATGAGCACCTCTGGCCTACTTTGTAACCCAAACATTGCATCCTATAGAGATGTTCAAATTTCTCATAGAGAAATCTCTCATTTTGGGGCTATATCCAAAATTCCTGGTTCAGATCCCAAATCTGTATTTAAATAATCCTGGGTGTAGCCTTCATTCCATTTTTTCTTGTGTACCCTGGAAATAATTTGTGTCTGGCCTCTCAGGAAATCTTATCTTCCTTGAGTCATGTGTAGCAGGCTATAAATGGAGAGTAGTCCAGGGGAGAAAGATGGTGTATCATGTTGTTCAATAATACTGAAAAGTGACTAATGTTGCTGAGAGCCATCTAACATAAGGCACATTTCCCAGCTGAGAGCTAGTATAAATAACTTGTGTCAAAAAAGTATAAAAGCTTCCTTCCAAAATCCTCCTTTGCAGCCCAAACATTGTGTGGAAAGCTGTATGCACCATCTGCTTAAAGGAAGTCTCTCCTCCCCAACCCCATGCAGTTAATAATTCAAACAAAAGTTACGGATATCCAGGCTTTTAATCTTACTTTTAATTAAGAAAATTATTGGCTTGATGACTTGGTCAGCTTACTATGAATTAGAAGTGACATTGTTTTAACTTTATATAGTATGATAGCATATGTGCAGCATCCCTGTTTCTTATCTGCATTGCAAAAGCTTTTAGGGTCTCCTCTAACTTGATGTCAAGATAAAGTAGGATTGATGTAATTAAAAATACAGTTTATTAGTTAATGTTTATTCATATGGTCTCTTCTCTTCTGATTAGCAACTGATTAACTCTTACTTTGTATGGTTTCCCCATCTCCCTTCCGGTCAGTTTATTCAGACCATTGTTTACCTTTGCCAGCCAATTGTGGGAATAACAAGACCACACACATGAAATGGGGTGAAATAAAGTATTTTATTACCGTATATTCCGGCGTATAAGACGACCCGGCGTATAAGACGACCCCCCCAATTTTTAAAGTAAAATGCAGAGTTTGTGATATATTCGCCCTATAAGACGACCCCCCTCTTCCAACGCATAGCCCCCGCATGCCCCTCCTGGGCTCACTTCCAGGAGGTAGCGCAGGAGGAGGATGCGGAGGCTGTGCGCCCAAAAGGGGCACGTTCGCCCCTTCTCCCCACCTTCCAGGAAGGTGGGAAGAAGGGGCGAATCGCGGTTTGGCCACGCAGCCTCCGCATGCCCCTCCTGCGCTCCCTTCCAGGAGGGAGCGCAGGAGGGGGATCCGCAGGCTGTGCGGCCAAACGGGGCTTTGGGGAAGGGGGGAGGCTGGGCGGAGGGTGGCAGGGGGGAAGGGGCTTCGCAGCCACCCCCCCTCTCCAAAGCGAGCCTTTGGGGAAGGGGGGTGGCTGGGTGGAGGGTGGGAGGGTGGCAGGGAGTAGGGGGCTTCTAAGCCCCCCTCCCTTTCGGGAGGGGGGTGGATGCGCGGGGGATGGGTGGGGGGAAGGGAGGAGGGGGCTTCTCCGCCACCCCCCTCCCTGAAAGCGCGTTTCTGCGGCTTTCAGGGAGGGGGGTGGATGCATGGGGAGTGGGCAGCCGGAAGAGAGGAGGGGGCTTCTCCGCCACCCCCCCTCCCTGAAAGCGCGTTTCTGCGGCTTTCAGGGAGGGGGGTGGATGCATGGGGAGTGGGCAGGGGGAAGGGAGGAGGGGGCTTCTCCGCCACCCCCCCTCCCTGAAAGCAGCGGTTCCGCTGCTTTCAGGGACGGGGGTGGATGAGCGGGGGGGGGGAAGGGAGGAGGGGGATTCTCCGCCCTCCCACTCCCTGAAAGCAGCAGTTCCGCTGCTTTCAGGGAGGGGGGTGGATGAGCAGGGGGTGGGCGGGGGAAGGGAGGAGGGGGATTCTCTGCCCCCCCACTCCCTGAAAGCAGCGGATCCGCTGCTTTCAGGGAGGGGGGTGGATGAGCAGGGGGTGGGCGGGGGAAGGGAGGAGGGGGATTCTCCGCCCCCCCACTCCCTGAAAGCAGCGGATCCGCTGCTTTCAGGGAGGGGGGTGGATGAGCAGGGGGTGGGCGGGGGAAGGGAGGAGGGGGATTCTCCGCCCCCCCACTCCCTGAAAGCAGCGGATCCGCTGCTTTCAGGGAGGGGGGTGGATGAGCAGGGGGTGGGCGGGGGAAGGGAGGAGGGGGATTCTCTGCCCCCCCACTCCCTGAAAGCAGCGGATCCGCTGCTTTCAGGGAGGGGGGTGGATGAGCAGGGGGTGGGCGGGGGAAGGGAGGAGGGGGATTCTCCGCCCCCCCACTCCCTGAAAGCAGCGGATCCGCTGCTTTCAGGGAGGGGGGTGGATGAGCAGGGGGTGGGCGGGGGAAGGGAGGAGGGGGATTCTCCGCCCCCCCACTCCCTGAAAGCAGCGGATCCGCTGCTTTCAGGGACGGGGTGGATGAACGGGGGGTGGGCGGGGGGAAGGGAGGAGGGGGATTCTCCGCCCCCCCACTCCCTGAAAGCAGCGGTTCCGCTGCTTTCAGGGACGGGGTGGATGAACGGGGGGTGGGCGGGGGGAAGGGAGGAGGGGGATTCTCCGCCCCCCCACTCCCTGAAAGCAGCGGTGCCGCTGCTTTCAGGGACGGGGTGGATGAACGGGGGGTGGGCGGGGGGAAGGGAGGAGGGGGATTCTCTGCCCCCCCACTCCCTGAAAGCAGCGGTTCCGCTGCTTTCAGGGAGGGGGGTGGATGAGCAGGGGGTGGGCGGGGGAAGGGAGGAGGGGGATTCTCCGCCCCCCCCACTCCTTGAAAGCAGCGGTTCCGCTGCTTTCAGGGACGGGGTGGATGAACGGGGGGTGGGCGGGGGGAAGGGAGGAGGGGGATTCTCTGCCCCCCCACTCCCTGAAAGCAGCGGTTCCGCTGCTTTCAGGGAGGGGGGTGAATGAGCAGGGGGTGGGCGGGGGAAGGGAGGAGGGGGATTCTCCGCCCCCCCACTCCCTGAAAGCAGCGGATCCGCTGCTTTCAGGGACGGGGTGGATGAACGGGGGGTGGGCGGGGGGAAGGGAGGAGGGGGATTCTCCGCCCCCCCACTCCCTGAAAGCAGCGGTTCCGCTGCTTTCAGGGACGGGGTGGATGAACGGGGGGTGGGCGGGGGGAAGGGAGGAGGGGGATTCTCCGCCCCCCCACTCCCTGAAAGCAGCGGATCCGCTGCTTTCAGGGACGGGGTGGATGAACGGGGGGTGGGCGGGGGGAAGGGAGGAGGGGGATTCTCCGCCCCCCCACTCCCTGAAAGCAGCGGTGCCGCTGCTTTCAGGGAGGGGGTTGGATGCACAGGGAGTGGGCAGGGGAAAGGAGGAGGGGGCTTCCTAGCCACCCCCCCAAAGCCGCGGTTCCGCGACTTTCGGGAGGGAGGGTGGAAGCGCGGGGGGGGCGGGTGGCAGGGAGGAGCACTTTGCTTCACCCCCTGCCCGATCTCCTGCCTCTTCGCTCCGTTTGCGAAGAGGCAGGAGATAGGCAGGCAGGTGAAGCAAAGTGTATCCGGCGTATAAGACGACTGTCAATTTTGGAGGGCACTTTTGAGTGCTCAAAAGTCGTCTTATACGCCGGAATATACGGTAAATTCAACCTATTTAATACTCTCTAAGGTCTTCAGCAGGGGGAGGCAGCCTGGTGAGGGACCAGCTGAGGCAGTAGGTCTATGCTAGACCACACCCCTCAGCCTTCCCGGGTGAACACCTGGGTCCTGGAGAGGAACCCCAGTTGCCTGGGGTTGCTCACCAGCCGGCCCACATCTGGAAGGTCAACCTAAAAGTCCCTCACCCAAGCCCCACAGATTGGGGTGAAGGATTGTCCTTTAGGCCAACCCCAAGGTGGGTCTCCTTCTGTCCCTTTAGGCCACATGACCTGAAGTGGCCCTTCCAGAGACCCTGCCTTCACCGAATTTGGTGCCAAGGTGACCACTGAAACTACGCTCCCCCCTTCCCTGCCATAATAAGAGGGAATTAACCTATTTAGACACCACCCTGGCCAGTTTCCCAAATGCCTCTATCCTAGTAAGGGGTAGGTGAAAAAACCCTGAGAAAGGGGGGGGGGATTCCTACCTGGCTCCGAAACCAATTATCACATTATTCAAGTGGCGGGAGGGTGGGTCGATGATTCTGGCTGAAAAGGAGAAGTCAAGGGGTGGCAGGGCCTTATATGGCCTCTGGCCCTGCCCCTCTCCTCCCATCGCAGGTGACACCACCTGCAACATTCTGAGGGGTCTCTAACCCTCCTCCTCGGCGGCAAAGGCGGCTCCCTCCCAAAACAGCTCTGCCATACATTTGTGAATAAAACTGAAGATGTAGTTGAGCAGAGGAAAGGGAGAAGTTTCCTCTGCTCAACTGCCAAATTCTTTTCTCTCCCAAGTTTTCCAGGCTTCCCTTCCCCAGTCTAAAAAATACAAGTGCTTTATGCCATGAAATGGGGGGAAAGCAATGAAAAGATTTTGACTGGACAAAGGCCAGTGTAAGAGACACAAGGAGCCTCTTTCTATCCTTACTGCTTCCTTTGCTCAATGTAGTTAGCTAACACACATTGGAAACTGCTTAATGCAGTGTAGATGCAAATTGCTATTGCTTAAAAACAATTTGTAAGCCGCTCTGATAGCCTTGTGGCTGAAGAGCGGTGTATGTATGTATAAATAAATAAATAAACAAACAAACAAACAAGTCAACCTTCCAAGGCTGCTTTTGACTGTAAGAAAGTCAAGAATATGTCTCATTTGAGTCATAGGGTGCATTCCCATTTTAACACTGGCAAAACATATAGCCCCACCAGTGGACTTACACAGATGGAGGTGACAGTACTGGGAAGGACAGCACGGCTGGTAGCTTCCAGACATTCCAGAGGCCATTCCTGGGATGTTCCAGTAGCTGTTCTTGCCATGGGATGGGCAGTGAAGTTGTGCTTGCCAGGTAAGTATTATACAGGGGAAAGTGCGAATCCATTCCCCCACTACCACAAATTATGCGGTCAAATTTCCCACATTTGGGGAAATTGCAGGCAGGGGTCAGCACACCCGAAGTGCAATAGATGAGCCTCACCCTGGGAAAATCTCCTTCGTGATCAAGGTATCTCCCCTGCCAGGTAAGAGTTGTGTATGCATATCATTCTATTGTGGGTTAATAAGAAAACAGCCAGTGTAAGGGGGCATAGTACATCAGTTTCATCAGTACAATGGTTTCATCAGTACAATAACTGGCATAACCAGAAATGTAAAGTCCCAAGAAGATTCTGGCTATAGAGTGAAGCTACAGGCAGGATATGCTTCTGGTATTTGTATTTAGTGTACAATTACTAACCTACTTAGTTTCTCCACAGGTTTTTTTTAAAAGAATCTGATTGGAGGTGTCCACACATGATACTGTTCAGACTGTCTGGACGCCTGTACTGTCCCTGTGTTCATTTCCGATTCAGACCCTGTACCTGTATTCATTCTTGGTTTGGATTTAATTCTGGGTATGGGGAAATATCTGGTGGTCTTACAGATCTACATAAATTCATAATAACAATATGTTAGACTATTGAGTTGCCCATATTATTTGTCAGTCAGCAGGGTGCCAGGCATTAATCCAGGTATGAATATTTGTGTTAAGAAGCATAGCAACATTCTTTCTTGGCATTTTGACATCTGTCTTGGCTTTGAGCTCTATAGTTTTGAGGGTAATGAATTCTTGGTACCATATGTTAATACTAATTAAGTCTTTCTTTTCTGCTTTGGGTGCATTTGTTCCATTAATAGCATTATGTTACTGTTAATGTACATTACTTTAATATGCAAATGATCTTTATTTTTATGAGGGAAACCTATATAAGCCTTACTGGCAACCAGAATCTCCTAATCTTTTTACCTATGTTCAGTGCTAACCAGTAATCCTAACAGCAGACCAAACACAGTAAGCTGTAAAACAGGAAGCACAGTTAATACTAATCCTTCCAGCCGCCTGAAACTTGTCACACTCGATACTGCAGTAGATCCGCCTGTCTGAAACCCATCCCATTCTGCATTTATGATGATAGCAAATGTATATATTAAGACTTCCTTTGATTTCTACACACACACCCCACACACTGTATTTCATCCACAGCTTATTGGTATTCCAAGCAAGCACTTGCTTGGTTGGTTTAGGCTCAGTTTAGTATATTAAAAGTTCACTCTTTGTGCTGCTCTGCTAGAGGAAAAATTGTTGACTTTACTGAGACTTGCTCTGGTGAAGCGCTTTGACAGTCAGGCTGTGAGAAATCCAATACAATTTTCGACATGCCAGAAGTCTGGGTTTGGGAGGCTTAAAGGAGACAAGCCTGGTTTAATTCTTCAGAAAGCATGCAAATGTGCCTGTCACTATGCTGGTATATGTTGTATGGGAACAAAGATGTCCAACTTCAATTCCTAGTAGCTGCTCCAGTTTCCAAAAAGCTACATGGGGGCCAGTCTTATATTTTTCTACAGCAACTGATCTCATAAGGTTAAGTTCCATACTGAAATTTGGTGTCACTTAAGATGTAAGAGGTTTGTTGTTTTGGTGCATGTGTTTCAGAATGGCATTACATAACTGTGTACCATTACACAACTGTGTAAGTCTTGCCAGAGATGAGATTGAAAGTAGATTTGGGATTGGATATGGCATATAAACTAGTTGTTATACACATTAAATGTGTTTAAAAATACATTTGGGATTGGATGGGGCATGCTACCTAGTTGTTGTTGATTTAGATTAATGAAACTGTACTATTATTATCATCATTTATTTATATGGTGCAATTACTGTACATGGCGGGCGCTTTACAAATAAAAGACCAACCCCCCCCCCAAAAAAAGAGCTTTAGTTCCCTGCCCTCAGGCTTACAATCTAATTAAGACATGGCACAAAAGAAAAAGGGTAAAGGGTATGGCAGTGTGGGATGGGATGAAGTCCAGCAGAAACTGCCCCTTCTTCTCTCCCTCTGAGGCAAAGGCAGTGGCAGTTGGGATGGAGGGAGGGCCTTTCATCTGCTTCTGGGCCTAAGCATGATGGAGCCATGCCTGCCTCTTCTCTCTCCCTCCACATTTTGTATTCACTCTGTTTGTTTACTGACAAAACAGGATCCCTAAATCTGCTTTACAAGGTTGAAGGGGACCCCCCCAGTACATTTGTGTGGAGGGATGCAGGGCAGAGTAAGAAAGAGAAATCTTTTCCCTCAAAGAGGTTCGTGTCTACATGAGGTTAGATATCTCCCTTACAAAACAACTGTCCTAATAATTTTCATGAAGTTGTATGTAAGAGCTAGGCACTTTAAAGCAGTGCTTCTCATGTTATCTGATGTGGGGGACTGGCACTTTTGTTTTCCAAAGAGCCAAGGACTGGTACCATACTTGTTCCCATTGGCTACAACTTTCCTGGAAACTCTCTGTGGACCAGCAGTCAATGCCTTGAGGACTGGTACTGCTTCACAGACCACAACTTTGAGTAGTTCTACTTTAGAAGACTCCCAGATTGCACTCTAGATCAAATACACATTTTGTATTTGGCAGCATTTGGGGGGAAAAAATTCTGCATCCTGGCTGGATACATTTTTCTTTTTCGTTTCAGGGCACTAAAAAATTTATTCTACTGAGATATGTAGTAAACTGTACAAGCAAAGCAATAAGAGGTCTTAAGAACTTGAGCTTAACATTATTTTTCAGAATGAATGGTTTAATATTTAATATTTGGAAATAATCTGTATTTCTAAGAAATAATTCCCCCCCTCATTATTAAAAACTGTGTGTACACGTTTTAAAAACATGGACAGTAAAAAGTGAATTGCTCAAGGGATTGATGATAGGCCCTCCAGAAATCCAAAACATGAGCATCAGTGCAAACTACTCTCAGTCATTATGGATATGATATATCTTGGAGAGAGGCAGTCTAAATGCCATTCTGGTGGTGCTGGGAGACACTTGATCCTGATCACTGAAGTCTTTACTGGTATGCTGTCAACAGCAATTCAAATCAAGGCAAAGGAGAGTGACAGCTGGGACCCCAATAGAGCAAACATAAAGAAGAAATGTTCTTGCTAAATACTTACAGCAGGGGTGTTCAATGTCTTGATAACTTGAGGTAAGAATGTATTTGGGTAGTGTTTGGGAAAGGTGTTTAGACACCATGTATAGTTTTCTGTTATTTTAACTGGGGTGCAAATGGTCCACAACTTGTTATTGTTTGATTTTATGAAAATGTATTACCTCTTGCAATTGTAAAAAAGAAGAGAACAGGAAAGATGATAAAGATGATGATATGTTGTTACAATATTATAAGTGTTCCTCTTTACAAATAATTTATTTCAAATAGTCCACATTTCTTCAGTAGCATCCATATTTATGTACATGCCTGTGTGACTCTTCTTTATTTTTGTTTTTAGTGGAAACACGCTTCTTGCTTTAAATTGAATTAAATGTCAAACGCGGCTGTGTGAGCAGAAGGCCACATGTGCAGAGAACTTTACTGTCCACTGAAAAGCACCTCTTACCATTGGGAAACCTTGTAAATGGCATGGACTGTCACCTGGAGGAGGAGGGGGGGGATGAGTGCCAAAGGAACCTTGCAGGAAGAACTCTTTGAGGGATCCTTAGTGGGAAGACAAGAATGGGCAAGATGCTTGTGTAATTGGAATTGTACTCATCCCATCTTTGGATCCAGCCCATTGTGTAGGGATGGGGAACCTTGGACTCTTATGATGCTTTGCCTTGCCGCTCTTGTCAGCTCCATCCAGCACGACCAAGGATGAACATTTCTGGAGGGTCAATGATTTCCCTTTCGTACCATCATGTTTAAATATTCTTTGGGTGGGGAACTGGTTAAAAATGCCACCCACTGAAGTGGGAGCAAATTATGTTTGCAGAGCCATATAAAACAAGCTTCTCCTGGACTCATCTTATATATTCAGATGCAGAACAATTGTAAATGGAAGTACTGTACTGTGCTTGTCTTAAGGACAAATTGGGTATTGCATGTTATGATATGAGAAGGTATTGTGTGCTGGGCTCATTCCATGATATACAGCACAATTGGTATGGGAATTAATTGGGGATGAAGGAAAGATTCTTGCTTCGTCATTTGGGCCATTTTATGTTCGTGATTTTTAATTCGTTTCACAATTAATTCGTTTCTTCAAGGCTTCCATGATTTAAAGAAGCGATGCTTTTGCTACAAATACAGTGCTAATAAGCAAAGAAACATAAAAACCTAATAATTACTTGAATTGAAAAGAATATAAAAAGAGTTAGCAAAATTGGATGGGTTCATACTTTTAGTTATAACAACGTGTGTGTGTGTGTTTCTAAAAGCATTTTTCAGGCCTGTTTTATTACATAGTGGCAAGCCAGAGCCACTTTTTATGCAAGCAGGATTTTAACGATTCATCTTGCTTGGTGCTTGAAGGAGCTTTTAACTAGGTGGGTATGAGTTTTGTTGTTGTTGTTTACTTGTGCGTTTTAGATTCTGTATGCTTTTGTTCATTTTATGCAATTTATATTATTACTGTGTATTATAATCTGCCTTCAGTTCCTGTTCATAGGAGAAAAGCAGGATATAAATCAGATAAAGACATATATAAGCAGTGTCTTGTTACACATTTTTATTCTGCATTCCTGCCTTCCCTCACCACCTCCTCTTTCCGAGATTGAGAGGTCTGGACTCCAGCAACTGGGAGATCAGACTGCATAGCTGGATGTCTGCTGAGGAGAAGCTTTTCACACCTGTTAGGCTGTCTGTGCAGCTCCAGCAGGGAGCCTTGCTATTCTGAATTCAAGCACCTTCAGCTTGAGGAGAGATGGAGGATGAAATGAGATCTGATCTAGAGGAACTCCAGAGATGTTACTAATCCTGATTCTAATTTTACATCTTGGGAAGAGGCTTGTTTATATGCTGCTTTTAACAGAACAGAGGTGGGGGAGCAGGGATGGAGGGGAGATTAAATGGTATTCATACACATTTCATATTGGAGAAGTAGCCTTTTGGTTCTTGACGCTGGAGATAGGGAGCTTCACAAGCGGCTACTTCATATGTTAAGAATAGATGAAACTCATGTGGGATTGCTCCTGTGCTGTTGTTGTTTTTTCTCATGACTCAGACATGTGGGACTTATTAGCACTTACAGCTACCTTAGGAGGAAGATACAAGATCTGCCAAGATGCTTCCAGATTATTTATATCATGATCTGTGAAGCAGATGGTTTGAGATTTCCCTCACGAAATTTTAAAGGAGACATAAGGCTAAAAGACTCAGAGGGCAGATTTAGATGTAATACAAACCATAGTTTAGCATTGCATGGAGCTAGGTGAGCCTTAAATTCTGCATTGTCCTCTCCCACCCCATCCCACTCCAGTATGGCTGCAAGGCTTTGAAATGATCTCTTATGATCACTGCTTGTCATTTGCCTGACCTGATAAACTGTACTTAATCTCAACTGTGGTTTGTTGAAACAAGAAAGCTTCAAACCATATGATTTAAGAAAGGGAATTGTTTCAACAAACCATAGCTAAAATTGACCACAGTTTACAGTTCAAATGCAACAATAAATTATGGTTAATCTAAAACAAGCAGAAGCTTCTGTTCTCCATGTGACAAACTTTGGGGAGGAAGTGGAAGTGGGGCTGACTGAAAGTACATTCTTGCAATGATTAAAACATGGTTTATCATTATGTAGATTTCATCCTAGAGCATTAACTTTGGCTTGCTATTAGGATAACAATGAAGCCAAACCCAGTACAAAAATGCAGAAAAAAGGACGTTGCAATTGGAGGCCATAGAGAAAGGCTTCATATTAGTAGATTTCAAAAGTCTGCAATTATTTGTTTCTTAGAAGGACATTGATAGAAAACACAAACATAAACCTTGTGTTCATTTTTTATAATGTTTGAAGAGAAAAATATACTTATCAAGCATTTTTCTGCTTCCATGTGTAACTATATAGAGGGATCTTCCAATTTGAAATGTTGAGAAATGAGTAATGTAAAATAAATTATCTCATTCATTTCCTTCTCTTTTTAGGCAAACTTTGAGCTCTGTCTCAGTAACATGCACGTTGGAGAGATGAAACTGTTACAGTATTGCCAGCTCCATCTGGCAAGAAATTAATTTTTACAATATGTGCTGTTAAAAACAGCAGCACCCAGTAGCTCAGATCAGGGAGATGAAACAACATACTGAAGGTTTTTGCCAAAAAATAGGTGGCTTGCCAGGCTTATCCAATTTTGCTTTCATTTTGTTGTTTTTCTTTTTGTATCGGTGGTCTACACAGATCACAAATTCTATTCAGATAAAGGCCCTAGATCCCAGCTGAGCTTGGAAGCTAAGCAGGATCAGCTCTGGTTAGTACTTGGATGGGAGACCACCAATGAATATCAGGTGCCAAAGGTTATATTTCAGAGGAAGGAACTGGCAAAACCACCTTTGACTATTTATTCCATGTCTACGAAAACCCCATGAAATTAATATGGTCACAATAAGTTGCTTCAGCAGGCAACTTGAAAGCACATACACACACACAACTCGGGTAACAGCTTTTTGCTCCAAATAATAGGTTTTTGAAAGAGTTACTGTACAGTGTACATGATGATTGTTGTTGGGAAGTTTAATTTGGCAAACAGGTATGTGATACAGCTTGGGGCTCTTCTGCCTCCTGAGAACTCCTAAGCTGCCCTTTGTTGCCACCATGTGATACAGCTTTTGCCTCAGTGTTAACTCATGCACCTGCCTCTGACCTTGCTGGCATATGAGATGCAATCTTGGGGTTCCTCTGCCTGGGAATTCCCTGAATTGCACCCCCTGTTGATCAACCTGCCACCACCATTTGAATTCTACCCTTCTCTACAACACCGTCCAAAGGGAGACTGTAGGGGTTTCCTTCTACTCTCTGCCACTTGCATAGATTTCCTCCCCCTCCCTTCTATCCCAAAGAGAAGAGAACTGACCAAGCAAAACAAGGCACTTGTGCGCATCAGCTGAGAAAGATAGAAAAGCTTATTTATTCCAAGCAGAGTTCATAACATGCAGATATTTCTCATGGAAGGCCCCTCCCTTCCAGGTACATTCTTAGAGGTTACAGTTGTAGTAAAGCATTCAGTAAAGCATTCATTAAGCATTCAGCCAATAACGTAATTCCCTAACACAATCTAGCCAATACTTTTCCTAATCTACTCACTTACTGACATGAAGTTCAGTTTGTTAAGTTGAGGGTTGGCTGTGAGCCACATGTCTGTTTGCAGACCAGTCTCAAACAGCCTTCCCCTAGTTTGTTGTTTTCTTTGTTCATCTCTCCACCTGAGATGAGAGGTCCCCCATCCCAGGGTTTCTTTGTCCTCCCGCTGCCTCGTGGCCCCAAGGCAGTATTTATTATCCCTTCTTCGAAGCATCCTGAAGCTTGTCCAGTCTGGAATTCCTGGTTGGTCAGTGTCCCTTGTAGCCTATGACAACCTATGAATTACTGGGGGTGATCCCATGATAACAAATTCTAAAAGATAAAGGAGTTCATGAAGGGTGGGAGTTTCTAAAAAGTGAGATATTGGAGGCACAACTTCTAACAGTTCCAATGAGGAGGAAAAATGGCAGGTGTCTAAAGAAACCAGGATGGATGTCGAAAGAACTCTCAGATGAGCTAAAACATAAAAAGGACATGTACAAGAAATGGAAAAAGGAAGAAATCACCAAAGAAGAATTCAAACAAATAACCTGCTCATGTAGGGGGGAAAGTCAGAAAAGCCAAAGTTCAGCTGGAGCTCAGGCTTGCTAGAGAGGTTAAAAACAGTAAAAATGTCTTTTGGGGGTATGTCCATAGCAAAAGGAAGAACAAGGAAATGTTAGGGCCACTGCGGGAAGAAGATGGCAAAAGGCTAACGGGACAGAGAAAAGGCAGAACTTCTTAACACCTTCTTTACTTCAGTCTTCTCCCAAAAGGGGAACAGTGCTCAACCTGGGGAAGATGGAGCAGATGATGCAGTAGGGAAAATACAGCACAGAATTAGTAAAAAGTTAGTTCAGGAATACCTGGCCAGAATAAATTAGTTCAGGTCTCCGGATCCAGATGAACTTCATCCAAAGGTATTAAAAGAACTGGCAGAAGTAATCTCAGAACCACTGTCAATGATCTTTGAGAATTCCTGGAGAATAGGAGAGGTCCCAGCAGCGCTTTTTTGGAGTGCCCCTCTTACGCTCACCTGTAGCAAGTTCACCATAGAGTACAACTTTTGGGAGGCGATGATCCTCCATCCTAGAAATGTGCCCTGCCCAGTGCGGCTGTGTTCTCAATATCATGGCCTCAATGCTGGTGATCCCTGCTTGCTCAAGGACAGCAACATTTGTCACATAGTCCAGTGTATATTTAGGATTGTGCACATACAGCGCTGATGAAAGCGTTCGAGGAGTCGTAAGTGTTGGCGATAGGTGAGCCATGTTTCAGACCCATAAAGGAGAATAGACAGGATAATGGCTCTATACACACTGTTTTTTTGTGCTTCGCCTCAGGTGTTTGTTACTCCAGACTCTTGTAAAGTCTTCCAAATGTGCTATATGCCTTCGCTAATCTGTGATTGATCTCTTTGTTAATTTTGGCATCTGAGGAGATGATGCTTCCCAGGTAGGTGAACTGCTGAGCGGACTTAAGCACAGAGTTGCTAACGGCAGTGTGGGTATGTTGGTGTTCGTCCTGTGGTGCAGGCTGGTAAAGAACTTCCGTTTTCTTCAGGTTGACTTCAAGCCCAAACAGCTCTGCAGCTGTTGCGAAGCAGGATGTTAGGTGCTGCAGAGCTGCTTCTGTGTGGGCAACAAGGGCAGCATCATCAGCGAAGAGCAGTTCACGGACTAGATAGTTCAGAGTCTTAGTGTGAGCCCTCAGACGGCTTAAGTTAAACAAGCTACCATTAGTACGGTAACAGATATAGATGCCGTCTTCCTCACCAAGCTCTGCCGTAGCCCTTTGGAACATCATGCTGAAGAAGATTGTAAGTAAAGTTGGAGCAAGCACACAACCTTGCTTCACTCCATTGGTTATTAGAAAGGGCTCTGAAAGAGCATCGCCATATCTGACTTGACCATGCTGGCCCTCGTGTAGCAAAATAATAATTTTAAGGAATTTGGGGTGACATCCCAGTCTTTCCAGGATCTGCAACAGACCTTTTCTACTCACAGTGTTGAAGGCTTTGGTGAGGTCAACAAATGGTTACATAGAGACCCTTGTTCTGTTCTCTACATTTCTCTTGCAGTTGTTTAAGGGCAAATACTATATCTGTAGTACTCCTATTGGCTCTGAAGCCACATTGGCTTTCAGGAAGAAGTTCTTCTACAATAGCAGGAACTAATCTGTTCAGGAGTATCCTTGCAAGGATTTGTCCAGCACTAGAGAGCAGTGTTATGCCTCAATAGTTTGAGCAATCGGATATTGCTCCTTTTTTCTTGTACAGGGTGATGATGACTGCATCTTCGAGTCAACGGAGTAGTCCAAGTAGTCCAACTGAGTAGTCCAAGGCTCAGCTATCCAACATATGATACATGTATCCAGGTATAGGGCCTAAATATCCTAAAGGCACTAAATCCCATCTGATCTTGGAAGCTAAGGAGGATCTGCCCTGGTTAGCAGTTAGATGGGAGACCACCAATTAATGGCACATACTGTAGGGTTTTTTAAAGAGGAAGGAGCTGGCAAAATCACCTCTGAGTATTCCTTGCATAAGATAACCCTATGAAATTCATGGGGTCTGCATAAGTCTAGGCAACTTGAAGACATGTACGCACACATCAACCAAATTGGGGTCCTTTGATTCAGACAATACTTGTCTTCCCACTAAGAGCCTTAAGATGATAGGTTTATTAGTCACAGAACCTACCAGTCCTCACTAGTTGCCATCAGATTGTAGTGAGAGTAATAAGGGAGTGAGCGTGCAAGTTTCAGACAATCTCATAGGGTTAGAACCACATTGTGTACTCCGTCTCTGTGAACATCATCTAAAAGTCTTACAGTACTTGAAAGTAAATTCCACTCCATAAATTGGATATGAAGTTTGTTTTAATTGCTATTCAGCTGCTGTTTGTAAGACCTTTGTTTTCAGCTGTTTCTAGAATGTGAAGGGAAAAAATGCAAACTAAGTGATGCCTCTGTTTAGTAAAGGATAGGCATTTTTGACTTTGTAATGACAGCTTTTGTACAAAGTTTATTTTTAACCCAATTCCTTCCCTATTGTGTGTTACATCTTCAAGGAGAGACAGGACACAGTGACCACAAGATTACTGGCAAACTGCCATTGTAATTATCTGTAGACAATATCTGTCTGACAGTGTAATAATTCTAATAATTCAATTAGTCCAAACAATAAACAAGGGAAAATGTAGGAACTCTGAAGGCAGAATAACTGACATATTTGCACTGATGGAAGCTGCACAGTCACATAGTAAGCCAATTCTCATTTGTGTTTTTCCCATCTGTCCAAGCCTGAATATCAGTGATATGAGCAGAATTTCTCACTGGGTTTTCTTTTTGTTTTGTTTTTAATCTTTCTAAAGGAACAATTGCTTTTCTGTTTCTGGCATTTGTAATTATTGTAACTTCTCCATCTGTCATTCTTGCACAAATATAGGTAATAAATATAGGCCAGTAAGAAATTTGAGGTTTAATCCTTTTCCCTGTATAATCCTTATATTTCATTTGATACTTCAAATACAGGGCTACTTTTATTCAAAGTATCTCTTTTGTATCTTTTATTGTTCTAATACTACATTCTAAAATTATGTTTCCATAAATATCATGTTGTTAAACTATGTATGGAACATATAAATGTATGTATCATTGAAATATACGGACAGACATAGCAAAAAAAATTTATATGTGCCTTCAAGTTGCCTGTCAACTTATGATGACCCCCTGAATTTCTTGGGGTTTTCTTAGTCAAGGAATACTCAGAGGTGGTTTTCCTGGCTCCTTCCTCTGAAATACAGCCTACAGCGCCTAGTATTCATTAGCAATCTCCCACCCAAGTACTAACTGTGGCTGACCCTACTTCACTTCCAAGATCAGGTGGGATCTAGCGTCTTTAGGTTTTTTAGGCCCTATAACAATTTATATCATGGGAGAAAAAAAAGTTCTGATATGATGTATACCTACCTCAGTATTCTATACTTCTCTAGAATTCAGGGAACCTGCATATCCACGGTGGTTAAGCATCACTGCTTTAGTACCAAAAATTGTGCTGAGCTCTAACAATGCAATCATTTCTATATCTTCTGGTATGTAAGGCAAATTGTTTTCAGTGGGATTGAAGGCTTTCATGGCCAGCATCCACAGATTTTCCTTGTTTTTTTTCTGGACTGTGAGGCTGTGTTCTGGAAGAGTTTATTTCTGACATTTCGCCTCCATCCGTGGCTGGCATATTCAGTGACATTTATTCCTAGATAAGTCCGAGGTCTGTTTATTAAATAACGTGACTGTTACGATAACCTATCTTTATTTATATGTATTACAATTCTAATGCTTGTCCCCTTCAGCATCCTCCCCATTCACACTCACACACTGATGCAGTCTTGTTTTCCATTGGTCAAAGGTGTGGAGCATATCAGTTTCTGTCAATTGTTTCAACATATCTGATGTTTTCTTCTTTACTGCATCAGTTGACTCAAAACATGTTCCTTTAGCACCTATTTCACTTTAGGGAAAAGAAAAAAGCCACATGTTGCCAAATCTGGTGAATGTGGAGGATGTTCAAGTGTAGTAATGCTTTTATTGGCCAAAACTGCTTCACAGAAAGTGCTGTGTGAACAAGCACACTGTCTTAATGAAGAATGAAAGATTTCCCCACAGTTCTGGCCTCCTCCCCTCCGACTCTTTCTCTCAGCTTTGTCAAAACTTCCTTATAATAATGCTGGTTCACTGTTCTGCCTTCTGGAACCCATTCTGCCAAAATTACACCCTTGATGTCAAAAAACTCAATGAGCATGGCTTTGAATGTGGGCTTTCTTTGATGTGCTTTGTTCATTCTTGGTGATGATGGTGTTTTCCAGTGCACTGACTGTTGTTTTTGTCTCAGGATCATGCTGGAAGATCCAGGTTTCATCACAAGTGATGATTTTTGAAAAAAGTTTGGGTCCGCCTCATGTTGCTACAGAATGTCAGCGCAAATTTCCTTGTGACACTCTGGGGACCATCTTGACACAAACTTTTCTCATGTTGTGATCCTGATACAAAATTTTCCACGCAGTGTCTTTGTCAATGTTCATGGCTTTAGCTACCATTCAGACGATGAATTGATGGTCACCTCAAACAATCTGACTGATTTTTTCCACAATTTATTTGGTTCTTGAAGTGGAAGGTCATCCAGGGCATTCCTCATTTTCATGCCCTTCTCTGAATCTTTTGTGCCACTCATACACACGTGGACAAGACATACAGTCTTCCCTGTAGGCTTGGTAAGCATTTGAAAAGATTCCATTGTTGTTTTGTTCAATTTTACTAAAAATTTCAAATTGACATGTTGCTTGGCCTTTAAACTTAACATTATTCAGGCATACAGTAGACAACACAGCTGCTTTAAACAATGAGTGAAAATTAACTGAATGACCAAGAGTGTTAATGTTTGTCATGCAGGTTCAGATATGTTCAAGGTCACCACTCAAGCATTCACAATCATTCTCCTTGATTTGTCTGAAAAATAGAAATGTAGTCTCATTATTTAATAGACAGACCTTGTATGTCCTGTACGGCAGACTCTAAATAGTTTAGAACTCTTCTAGGTTCTGTCCCCTTCCATTTTCAAATGCTAGATATGATTTTTAGCTTCGTAAATTGTTGCCTACTGTATTAGAGAAAAGAAGCCCTCTATAAATAATAAGTTTCAACTATTTGCTTCCTTTATTGTGAGCCGCATTAAATTTTTCTAATATCCATCTTGGTGTGGTCAGGCAAATATTTTGAAATCTGCATGGCTCAATTTTAAATAAAGGGAATTTTCAATCCCTAGTTTAACTTATTTATCTCTCTCCAAATCTGCTGATGAAAGAAACTAGTTTGCATCTACAGTCGCCCCTTCCCATTCACATATTTCCCTTTTGCGGCTTTGTGTATTTGCAGATCCGAAGTGACAGAAAGGCATCACCACACTGGCTCTGCCTTGTGTGTCTCTGAGGAAAGCAGGCAGAGGAGGCGAGTCTGGTGCTTGGAGAGACGGGAGGGCTGGTTGGAAGACAGGAGGTCTTCCGACACCCCTCCATTCTCCCACACCCTCATCATCCCCTCCTGGCTCCACCATCCACTGCCCTTACCCACCGCTGAATGGATCTTGGGTTTCCTAGGCATCTTCAGTGCCTTGTCCAGGCTGCCAGGGTTCGGCATGCTGGGGGGACGAAGGAGGAGAGGGAGAGGGAGCGGGAGAGGAGAGGGCAAGGGGGCTGCCTCGTTCACAGCTCCACAGAGGGAGGGAGAGACATCCAAAGCCAGGCTTAAGGGGGAGGCAGCGGCAGCACCACCAACCCCCCACCATCCACTTGCTGCGGCACTCGCTCGCAATGCACTGGGTGGGGGGGCAGGGAGAAGTGATGCTATGCTGCTGCCCCCCTATTTTTTCACAGTTTTTTTTTTTTACTTTCGTGGTGGTGCTCCACCCCTAACCCCCACAAATGGGAAGGGATGACTATACAGCCCTTAAGCTGTCGAAAGACCATACTTTAAAAGCTTTGATCAAATAATCTACAAATCTTCTTTTTTATTACACTGTAATAATTAGGTAGAGATGTAAAAACCTGGAAAAAATGAAAAAAAAAATTAAGGAGTATACTATGTTTTATGTTCCTAAAGTACCAAAATAACTTTCAATCTGCAAAGGGTGATAATACTGTAATTTTGATCACCCCCAATTCTGTTCCCCCTCTGCCTCTGAGGAAAAAGAATTATGGCTTCAAAACTTCCTGAAATTTTACAGTTCTATATCTAAGCAAAGACAAAGGGAGAAGGTGCACGTGTCTGTCTTGCACTCCCTGGACACAGTCATGATGATGTGTGATAGTGTTGGTGGTGGTGGGCGTGTGCCTTGATGTCATTTCCTACTTATAGCAATCCTAAGGCAACCCTGTCCTGGGGTTTTCTTGGCAAGATTTGTTCAGAGGAGGTTTACTGTTGCCTTCCTGAGAGGATGAGAGTGTTTGACTTGCCCAAAGTCACCATGTCCATATCCATGCTTGACAATTTGATCCTTGGTCTCTGGGAATCCTATTCTAACACTCAAGCCACTCAGTCATGCTGGCTCCCTGTACATATACAAGGATGCTAATAAAATTTGTTTACTGAAAGCTAGGAAAGCAATCCTATACCCACTTATCTTGGAGTAATCCATATTAAACTCTTTGGGACTTATTTCTAGGAAGACATGTGTAATATTGCACTATTTGTGCAATAGATATGTTTAGGATCTGTAAGTGTCCAGAGGTTTGCTAAGCAAGAGCTGGTACTTACTGGGCAAAACACTGTTTTGTAAAGTAAATGATCATGTTAGTAGTTAAGTAGTCAGAAATGAGGACTGAATACATTACAGAGATCAGGTAGATGGTACAAAATATTAGTACAGTGGGCCCTCAGTATCTGTTGGGGTTTGGTTCCAGGACCCTCCAAGGATACCAAAATCTGTGGATGCTCAAGTTCCATTATATACAATGTCACAGTCAAACGGCATCCCTCATATAAAATGTCAAACAGCTAAGGTTTGTTTTTTGGAATTCCCACCCCCCTTTGAATATTTTTGAGCTATGATTGGTTGAATGCATCGATGCAGAACCCGTTGATACAGAGGGGTGAGTGTATAACATCATCTAAGTGGGAGCTCTGAGAGAGTCTAATTTGAGGGCAATTTGTTCTCTTTTCACCCTTACCTTGTGCACTAATTTTACTGATAAAATATTTTCTTATTATTCCATTTGGGCCCCATTTCTAATTTTAAAAAAAGGAATTTAAACCAACAATGTTTAGATGTTGAAAAGGCAGTTTACTGCCTTGAAAAGGAATACCTGTTCCAAATGCTTAATCAAGGTGGAGTAAGATCTAGTTGTATAGGTACTTGCAGTTGGATTCAGATACAGTCAGATTTGGGGAGGGGGGTTGATTGTTGGACAAATAGGCAAGTTTCCTCATTTTCACTATCATGACTTCCACTTCCTATAGACCTCTTGGCTGCAGTACTTGGGTCTAAGAAGCAGATTATAGGAGTTTGGCTAGTGAACAAGAAATTGAACTAGAACCTATATGCAGATGAGGTAGTACTGTTTGTACAGGACCCAAGCAAAACGTCAGATAAACCTTTAAGGTTACCATACTTAAAGAATACAGTATGATTTCAGGTTACAATAATCTGCTTAGAATAAAAATGGATGCAATTTAATAAAAATAAATGAGATAGAGAATTTGTAAAAATTAAATTACTTGAATAAATACTTACATTCAAGATTAAGAGATCTGTGTGAAGTATTATATTTAATGTGGAAGACACTGCAGTATTTAATCAAAATAAATTAATAGGTAAATTGGTGTTTGGTGGCTTCCATGTCAGTGAGATGGTGGCTTTAGTCTGGGTTTTAAGTGGAACATTAAAGGAGCTATCCAAGCAGATGAACCTTGTCCCCAATATAGATTCAGCACCAAAGCCAAAGCAGATTCACCACCCCACTAATGTGGGAGCCCCCAGTTTCCACAGTATATGAAGTTAAAAACAATTTGATGATTTGGTTTAAATTAAAGATATCATGGTTAGGAAGGCTCTCTGTAATGAAATGATACTATTTTTATGGTAAAATGTAGCATTGCAAGTTCCATAACCAATAACGACTTGGCAAAAGCTTTTGTTAAAATGTTTATGGAATGGGAAGAAACCACATGTTTTTAAAAAAGTATTACGTGAATCCACAAAAGCAGGGGCTGTCACAGTCCGCTGTATAATGCAGTGTTACAGCGCAGTCATTTTGACACATTTAACTTGCTGTTTTAGCTGGGATAAAACATTAATATTTGAACAACATAATGTTTTTATGCAATTGAAAAGCATTCAATGGAACTATAATAAATTTAACCAGGAGCTTTTAAGACCAAATCTCTGTATCTGGAACATAATGTGTAGAGGACATTATTTTTAAAAGGTTAAGTCCAAGCCTCTCTCCACATACCAATATATTTTAAAATAAAGCTCTAGAACATGAAATATCACTGGGCAGTATGATTCTATGTCGGGGATGCTTTGATCAAGATTTCCTGCGTGGCAGGGGGGTTGGACTGGATGGCCCTCGTGGTCTCTTCCAACTCTGCAATTCTATGATTCTATGATTCTACCCAGATGTGGGAGGATTTAAGGTTACTTTATGTATAGTCTTGGTAAAAGTTAAATTTTATTCCCATGTACTTGACCTGATGAAGGTCACTTTTCCACTTCCCTTTCTTCTATTTATGCATATAAAACATGTGGTTGCCAACCAATCAGGACATTATGGTGGATATTAAATAAGAATACAAAATAATTTTAAGTAAAATATGTAATTTAATTGAAGTTATGGACTCCTTAAAAAGTCTATATCAACAAAAGTGGGAATTGGATATTGGAGAGACAGTCTGAAATCCTGCATCAGAGGTTACGGTGTGTAATGTAATGATGACTGTATTATTTAGCTGACATGACATTCAAGAGTGCTAGTGAATTCTGACCATGCATAATGGGGCATCATGAAAGACGTCCTGTTATACAATGGCTCCATAGTGCAATGGTTCCCTGAAGGTTCTTTCATGTCTCCACACCTCTCCAGACAATACAAATGTTGCACAACAGTGCACTTCAACTTTACCCAATCCTAAGTCAGTTTATAATTATGTAACCTTCCAACAGGAAGCCAGACAAGATTTTTGTCTGGGGTTTGGGACCTGTATATAGGGAGAGGTATCACAGCAAATGCTATGCATGAGTTTTAAGGAAAACATTTACAAATGTTTATTTTATTGGTGTTTGACTCAAATTGGGCTCTGTAGGATTCATGTGAGGGGAAGAGACAACTGCTGGCCTAAAGCAGATATTTCTCTCTCTCTTTTTTTTTCTTTTTCTTTTATTTGTCCCAAAATTAGATTATGTTGGGTGGCTGTTGTGAAAGATATAGGACAGGTTATATTCTGTCTTTTGATCCTCTTGCAATATTATTAAATTCCATCAGAAATGTAGTTCTAATAGAAGACTTTGAAATGATTTGTTACATGTGAACAGCTACATGAATGACAGTGAGTTAGAAGTTTTTAAAAAATCGATCCATCATCTTTGGATGATTAGCTGGGTCCAGTATTGGACATGGTGCTTGTGGTGGAATTAACCAGTATTTTCAGATTTAGAGAAGTTTCAGCAGTACAAAGTACTTGACAGAGAAATTAAATTAATTGATGATGTAATGAAATGGTGATTTGTTCTTTTCAGTACACTATGCTGTTTCATAAAAGACAGAGAGAACATACAGAACATTTTGTCTGTGTAAAAAAATATTATATGTATAATCATATTGTTTTATTTGTATGATGATAAAAATAACATTTTCTTTACATTCATCATTTTTTTCCGATTTGGAGGATTTTCCTTTTTTGTGTGCAACAAGCACCTGTAACATAGCATCCTCCTCCTCCTTCTCCTCCTCCAATTGTGTTGTTAACCCCTTTCCATTAAAAACAGAATTTAAGAGTATTTTTAAAGAACAGAATCAGGAGTTACATTTGAGAGACCTGTTGGCTCTAATGTTGTTCATTTATTGTACATTTCATTTTAAGTTGGTGGGTTTTTTAAAAAAAGTTTGAGGATAGATATTTTGAAATTCTTAAAAAAAAATCATTCACTGTGTTTGAAATAAATAGCACTCCCCCACTTCCAATAGCAAGTTAGTATAAAATATGTATTGTTGACTAAGCTTATAGGTTGTTGGTTTTTTCCCTTTGCAGCCTTCTTCAGTGCTTTGTGTGTCATGCTATCTTGCAGTGACATTGTTGCTTTACAATGTCCCAGCTCATGAATGTTCTTCCACTCTGTTTTTTAGTTTTGCACATAAGCCTTTGAATCTGATATTTAAATTTGTTGGTAAGTTTTTGAAAGCAAAGGCAGACCGTTACTGTGATTGTGTAATCACCTAGTGAGCTGGAGTTCCAATCTTAATTAGACTCTGTAGATGCCATCATACTACAGATAATGCTTTCTTCTAAAAGACATTCTCTTAGGAGGAAACTTTTTTTGGTGAGCTTTCAAAAAACACATTTGTGCTGTTAACTCCTCATAGACTCAGAATGTTTATTCAACAACTTAGCCTTATCTTTGAGATACTACAACAATGACACCTACAGGCTGGATCAAGGTGTGATCATGTCTGTTAGATCATGTGTCAGTTTTCAGTACTGTACATTGCGGATACATTCCCAGACTTACCATGGATATACAAAACCACCTATAATAATGAACCGCCATATTACATCAGAGATTTTTGCCAGAGGACCTACAGATGCCTAGAGAGGATGCCTCTCCAGCTATCCAGTAGAAGTTGACCATAGAGCCACACTGAGGAGCTCCTGGTGCCTAGAGAGACTACCTCCAGCATGGCTCTGTGGTCCTCCAGATGCCTAGAGAGACCTTCCCCCCCCCAATTGTGGGTAAGTGAAACTGCAGGTACCAATCCTGTGTAAATGAGGGTCAACCTGTACTGATTCTGGACATGAAATCTGCAAGCAACAACCTCTTCCTACATCATAAAAAGCTGGACAAACTGCGGTTCTCTAGGTGTCATTGGACTCCAGTTCCCATCAAGTTCAGCAAGCCTGGCCAGTGGTTAAGCATGATGGTTCAGTAACTGCTAGAGAGCCAGAGGTTCCCCACCACACCATAGATCCTGAAGTTAAACTGACTGAAATGAGAATCACTGCTTCTTCTTTTTTTAAAAAAATAAATAAATAAATTATAGTAGTTCTTAGATATGAGTCTTCCAAATTAATATGAACTGCAAAGTCTTGCGGCACAAATTTTATTAAGGGTAAGCTTTCATGGATTGGAGCTTCCTTCATCAGATGTATGCAGTGTAATCCTCTAGCTTTTCATATTTAAAAGGGTAATAGGTCTCTTTGTCTTCATAAAATGGGAATTTTTCATATACATGGCCATTTTCAATACTAGTTGAAACACAATTATTTGTTTATTCCTTTTGGTATTGCTTATTCAAGTATTGCATTAGCTGGTGTCACTGAATAGAGGGAATGCTCTGGTGCAAAATGGAAGTCTGATAAATGAACTCAAATACAATAGCTACTATGACAACACTTACATTGAGCAAACCTGTTTGTGAACAAAATGCCTTATTTTGTTCTCCACCTGTGGTACATATGGATGGATGTGCATCCTGGCATTTCACCAGACTTTTAAAAGGAAGAGAAGGTTTTTGCATTTCTCCATCCTGCCTGCTCCATTCACTTACTGAAGGAGTACAGTCTCATTCCATTGACTAAGCAGAAGTTAAGGGTGCAAAAATCCTGATTAGATTTGTCCTCATGTAATAAATGAGTAAGACGGTGTGTGTGTGTGTGTGTGTGTGTTATCCTCACAGCTAGATGGTAGGCTTTGTTTTGATTGGCCTCAGATGAAATTTGCATATTTTCACAAGTAGTTTTTATTCATCTTTGTATAGTACACAGTATATGAAAGTGCAATTACTGATGTAGTAAAAGTAAAAAGTGTAGGGGTTGTTTGTATCGTTGTGATCAATCAGTCTATCCTATCATGGTTGTTCTGCAAGCGTAATTATGTCTGCTTAGCCTCATAAAGTGAAATGGCACTTGTTTCACTCACAGAATCAGAAGTTTTGCAAGAAGTATATTGAGAATAGAGCCACCGTAGTGTAGTGGTTTGAGCGTTGGACTATGACTCTGGAGACCAGGGTTCAAATCTCCGCTTGACCATGGAAACCCACTGGGTGACCTTGGGCAAGTCACCGTCTGTCAGCCCCCAAGGAGGGCAAAGGAAAACTGCTTCTGAACAAATCTTGCCAAGAAAAGCCCATGCTATAGGTTCACCTTAGGGTCACCATAAGTGAGAAATGACTTGAAAGCACACAATCACAAAATATTGAAAATCCTTAAGATGCTGTCTTGCCATGACAAGACAGTCAATATTGATTAAAAAATCTTAGCGACAACAAGGTTTCTTCATTCTCTAATAGAGGAGGTGACTAAGAATGCGATATCAGAGGTGACTTGAGGCTTCTCACTTTCTGTAACAGAAAGGTGTAGTACTTCCCCACACACCTCCAGGATGACAAAGAGTACATTATGCCCTTTGACAGTATTTCGGATTGCTGAATCTGCGGCTGGCTCTGGCAAACTTGGCCTGTGTTCAGAGAAGAAAGAAAGTTTTATACATAGGATTTGGAGGTGCTTTTGTGTATGTTGCATTCATACTTAGCCATAGCAGCAAACAGGAGTTTCAAGATGGGCATTTGTAGGGGTCATTGGCCTTCAAATTAGGATCTGAAAAAACAAGACTTGGGAGTCCCTTAACCAGAATAATATGATTTTTATATTTTCAAACAAAGGAAAAGGGAAGCTGTGATAGCTGTATTCTTCTCAAATAAAACTTCAG
The DNA here is from genome assembly GCA_030847615.1 of Gambelia wislizenii. Classification (NCBI taxonomy): domain Eukaryota; kingdom Metazoa; phylum Chordata; class Lepidosauria; order Squamata; family Crotaphytidae; genus Gambelia; species Gambelia wislizenii. The sequence continues at coordinate 206,406,056 of JAUMIR010000001.1, forward strand.
AAAAATATCCCTCTTCCTTTCCCTGCTATATATCATGACTTGAGCCCTGCATCATCTTGTTATCACACACACACACACATGTGTAAATAAATAAAAGTTTAAATTGCAGTTTGATACATATGCAGTACATCCTTTGTGTCTAGTTAAGAAAGACACTGTAGTTGTGGGTGGTGAATTATTCTGACAGTCAACTGTCAGAAGACTTATAGCCAAGATCTAGTTGTATACCTATTATGGTGGAAACAAATAATCTTACAGAAGAAGTTCCATTTCCAAGAACTATTTGTACATTCTGCCTCTATGCTGCATAATAGGATTACATATTTCTTGTCACAGCAGCAAACTGGATGCATGCCAACTATATATAGGGATGTGACTGGAGGCAATTTCATTCCTTCTCTCTCCTTGCCTCTTCTGCCATTCCACCTATTCTTAGTAAAGAGCAGGAGAAAAATACCCAGCACACGTGACTATGTATTTAGAACTTATCACTTAAAACGTCAGTATGGATTGGTATACACAAGGAAAAACACTCAGCCTGCTGGAAACTCACATTATAGATAAAGGCTGTGTAATAGGTAAGGCAGAAAACCCTAACAGTGGAGAGCTATGAATATTTAAATTTGGAATTTAAGGACAGGGTTGTCATTTTAGGGTAATGTTGTGATGTGGGGGCAAATAAGCATCTATCGTAAGTAAAGTGCTGCATTGTGTAGAAAGTATGAAAAGCACTGCATTGTCTACTGCTCCACAGTAATCGCCATTTTCCACACTCCTCCCCCCATCATTGTTGTTATTTGTTTTCAATCACGATTTCCACATGCTGTTCAGTTCTGGTCTGTTAGATTGTGGAAAGACTGCATGACAGCCCAAATCAGTAAATAGTATCTAAAGTTTAACTACTGTGAGTGCTTTTTTGTTGGGTTTTGTTTTGTCACAGGGTAAATGTTATGTCTGAAAGCAGCTTGAAGATAGTTTGAGATTTTCACTTCCTGTCTCAAGTGCAAATTCATTACTTAAAACAGCAACAACAAAAACAATCCGATGTGAAACATCAATAATGAGCAGTTTGTTAAATACCCTAAAGGCATCAGGTCCAGTCTGATCTTGGAAGCTAAGCAGACTCAACTCTGGTTAGTACTTGGATAGGAGATCACCAACAAATACCAGGTGCTGTAGACTATATTTCAGAGGAAGGAACTGGCAAAACCACCTCTGAGTATTCCTTGCCTAAGAAAACCCTATGAAATTTAAAAGTCAACAAGCAACTTGAAGGTGCGTACACATACATGTGTACATGTTATTCACCACAAATAATGCACCACACATATCTGCAATGTCTTTCTTATCCATATAGAAAGGGGTTAAGTGTCTTCAAGTTGTTTGTCAACTTATTGAATGCATTTCCTAGGGTTTTCTTAGGCAAGGAATACTTTCCTGCTAAAGTAAAACCACCTTCTTTGTGGTTTCAGAAAAATTGCAGTGTCTCAGTTCCACTGCTGGCTTTCTGTTTTACAAATAACAAAACAATTATTAAACATTTATTAAATAGTGCATTGATTACTCTCAGCTGGAAATATAAACCACATGTTATTATCCAGAGACAGGATTAGCTCATATTTACATGACAGAGTAACATTCCTAATCAGGTACATTAAGAAGCTAATCTTCTGGGTGTTCATCAAGTTTGTCCTGCCACTTTTACAGTAAGTTAAAAATTAGACATTAAAAACTTAGTACCTCAACAATTGGGATATGAAGTAGTGTATAAGAGCTTTCATTTCAACTGCTAATGGACTTCCTCCCATAGGAAACAGGTTTCTGTTAATGATTTACTGCAGGTGCGCTGTCTAAATGCATACTTTCGTATGAATAGGGATTATGAGTGGGCTGATTGTGATTAATTCAGCATCGAGATCACTGAGGGACATGTTTGAATTCTCAATGAATTTGTTGAGAATATTGTTGGGGACAATGCCAGTAATTTTTAGTGAGCCCATTAAAAATCTATTTTATTTATGTATTTATTTATTTTATTTTCTAAGTTTCTATACTGCTTATCAGTGCCAAAGCACTCCCTAAGCGGCTTACAACATAAAAATAAGTAAAAATAAGACAATTAAAAACAATTAAAAAGTAACAATTAAAATTATTTTTATAGACATATACAACTTAAAACAATAAAAACACACCCCAGTAAAAGCCTCTGTGCCCTCAGCTACAAATTAAAAGCTTGCTGAAATAAAAATGTTTTTGCCTGCTGTTGAAAGGAAAGCAGGGAGAGGGCCAGCATAGCCTCCCGAAGAAGGGTATTCCAGAGGGTGGGAGCAGCTGAAATGTAGGGGAAGGGACTGCCATAGGTGCTATAATGTGGTGGCGGTGGCAGCAGGGGCCTGGGATTGGGATTGGCAGTTGGGTGAAACTCATTTTGAAATCTGTGTGTGGTTTCCTCTTCTAGGTCACCATCCATTTTGGATATCACTGGCCAGCCTTGCTGTGGTCCCCTAAAGTCTCAGGGTACTGCTGTCGGATTCTGCATTGATCTGGGGAAGCTGGAGGTTATTTGCAATCTGATTCAAGGAGAGTAAACCAACCTAATGGGTATCTTGAAAAGAGCTAATTAGTTTATCCTGTTTTATTTTACTGTCTTTCAAGCACAAATTACCTCTTGAAATCCCCCAGTCAGTGCACCTCTAGATTGTTCATAGGAAAAAAATGGCACAAATCAAGGAAACAAGTGGTTGGTTTTGCCACCTCTCTATGCACCAAGTCAGGCTTCAATAACTGAAGCTGATCCCATATAATTAAATTACAGAGTGCTCTGGACACTCCTGTAGTCCCTGTATCCAAGATGGCCTTGAATATGAGCAACTTTGAGGATTGAGTGCCTTACAGACATGTCATAGTAGACTTTTACAGGTTCTGCTACATCCCTATTAGAGCCAGATTTTAATAATCCACCTGCCACCTGGAAAAAATTCTGGTAGATTGTTAACTCAAGGAGAAAAGTGTAAGTGGAGAAAAATGAATGCTTTGCCCTACTCATTTGTGGACACTTACTTGATGACACTTAGCTTACTCTAACAGATGACACATAGCTTTTCCTCTTGTTTACATCTTCTAATCCCGAGAAAGTGGTGGAGAGCCTGAACATATCTAATAGTAGTTTTGAGATAGATGAAGGCCAAAACATATGGGGTTTAATGTACACAAAGTAAGTGTTGCACTGGAGAAAACTAGCTGATCTGGATGGAGGTCTACAACTGACTCTGAATGGGATTGTGCTGCATCTAAAGCGCCAAGTATACAAGGTGCCTCCCTGGACTTGGTGCCAACAGAGCCATCTGGCACTGTGGCTAGGAGTACTTTTTTTATCAGTTTCTGTTCTGAAAGTAAAATTGGTGTAGAATTCAGTGGCCAGAGTTGTTCTTATACAGGCTAGGCATTTTGGATCTATTTTGTGCCAGTCATATTGGTTCCCTATTTCTTTCTGGTCTCACTTTAAGATGTTCATGTTAACTTTTAAAGACCCGTAGTTTAGGACTGGGTTAAATAACGACAGTCTTCCTTCATCTAATTTTAATGTAGGTTAACCCTCATAGCCACAGATTCAGTACCCATGGTTTCACTTATCCACATCCAAAAAACTATGTTCTCTTTAGGCATTTCTAGGTCCTCCGATGTGATTCTATTGTCAACTTCCAACATTCATTTCATTGAAAATAATACGATTCTCTGCTATCTACAGTTTCAGGTACCCATGGTTGTTTGTTTATGTGTGTGTGTGTGTGTGTGCGGCTTGGAATGTATCCTCCGTGGATACAGGGGTCGACCTGTTATATGTTTCAACTAAGGTTTTATTTGCTCTGTTATATTCCTTGTTGTTTTATTTATATACACATTGAAAGTTTATTTTTATTGTCCAACTATTTATTTTGTATTTTTATAATATATGTAAACTGCTTTACAGTGGTTTTGCTTTTAAAAAGCAGGATATGCATCTGTTAAACAAACAGATATTTACACATCAGCAAAAAGAAAATAAAGGAAATGCTTCCTTGAATCACTTTCTAAGGCACAGAGGAGTTGATGTCACTTAAGCCAAGACAAGAGTTTACCACACCGAATTGCACAAAACAAATGGGAATTTGTAATTTTCTCTGTCACAGCTCATAGGTTTTAAAGGTTATAAAATTCCACTTCAGTATTTGCTTTGAATTTTCTTTTCAGATGGAGTGGAAAGGAGGCATCCCAAGAAACAGTACACATAATCCCTTCTAAAGGCAGAGAAATAACCCAAGAAGAGATATGCCAAAAGTATTGACCCAAAGCATTGTGCTTTGGGTAACTCCCCTTGAAGTTCTTCTGTAGAAGCACAAAAGTAATTTTTAGTTTGCTCCTGAGACACAATTAGGGATACTTTTCCACTCTGTGCTGGAAAAAACACATCCCTGTTTACTCTAATTTCCCGTCTGAAAGACATCAACAAGTTAGTTTAGAACTCATCTGACTCAGTGTCAGTGTAAGGAGTGACGGTTACTTTATCCAGAAAATATGAAATGGCTGAGATCCAGCATGGCTAACGCCCAAGGTGAAAACAGCAGCATGGAGATGAATCTGCAAGTTGTCAGTTAGTGAAGGTGAAAGAAACATTTGTGTTGAAGAATGAAGGCATGCTACTTGATTTTGCCAAGGGTTCTGCAGTAAAGCCTGTACATTTGTATAGGAATGGTGGATCATTGAAGAAAGTACACTATTCAGAATGGGAGCAGAGAAGAGATAATCAAAATGAAAAAAGAGGAATACATAGTTCATGTAAGGCATTGCTTTAATTGTATTCTCCTAGAAACAAGAAAATGATGCTACATCTTTCTTGCCTGGAGTTACCTTTCTTCCATCTGTTCTTTTGACTCCAAGTAGAGACTACTAGGGATTGTTATGGGCCTTTATATATATATCCATTGCAGATATAGGCAAGTTGCAATTTTCATTATTCTAATTTGTGACATTTCAGATTCACAGTGTTTCCCCAGAAATGAATGTATGTCTTGCCCAAAATGCATAGCTTTGCCTACTTAAAAGGGTGGTGAAGGGAATTAAGAAAATGGAATCTTGGTCTTGGTATGGCTGGGAGGAGTTTTCTCTGCTTGCTTATGTGGGGGTGGTGAGCAATTGAAACTTTATCATCTGAAAGGACAGGGTTTCTCTAGCCTGGAAAAGGTATGCTCTGATGTTTTATGTCTTAACCTCTTTAAAATTGGCAACATGTTAAGTAAAATCTCAGACTCTGAGACTACTAGTCATTCCCTTTAAGTATCCCTGTCAGCACTAGGATATTTCTTTCATTTATAAAAATGTCATTTCCTGAATGTTTTGATCTTGTCATACATACTGTGTGGACAAGCCTCAGTACATTTTGTGTGTGTGTGTGTGTGTGTGTGTGTGTGTAAACTGTTGTAGCAATTTGAATCTATAAATACCATTTTCTTCGTTGAAATTAACTAGACTAGCTTCAATGCTGGAAAAAAAACCCCTATCGTTTATTTATTTATTCCCCATCTTTCTCCTCACATGGGACCCAAGGCAGCTCACATCAAGTTAAAAACAGAGTACGCTAAAGCCTATTTGGTACAAAACATTTTTAAAAGAATAAACACTTCTATTAAAAGCACAACTATTAAAATTACAACAGGTGAAAATACCTTAAAAATTTTTTTTTTAAAAAAAAGCTTAACACATCCCATTCAAAAGGTTCTTCTGCCACAGTAACTTAAAAGCCAAAGGCCTGCCTAAATAAAATGATCTTTGCCTGCTAGAGGAAAGAGAGGAGATGGGGACCAAACAAGCCTCCTGTGGGAGGGAATTCCACAAGTTGAGAGCAGTCACTGACAAGACTGTCTCCCTGATCCTCACCAAATGCACCTGTAATGGTAGTAGGACAGAGAGAAAGCCTTCCCCTGAAGATCTTAGAAGTCTGGCAAGCTCATATAAGGAAATATAATCAGCCCTGTATCCGCGGATTCTGCATCCACAGATTCCACTATCCACGACTTGAAAATATTAACAAATAAATCAAAATGGAAACCTTGATTTTGCCATTTTATATAAAGGACACTATTTTACTACATACGCTATTCTACATAATGGGACTTGAGCATCCATGAATCCTGGTATCCACGGGGTGTCCTGGAACCAAACCCTGGTGGATACCAAGGGCCCACTGTAATTGTCTTTCAGATAATCTTGTCAGGAGATTATAGGACATTCAATCCCCGGCAGAAGCCAAAAACTATCTCAGCAGACTCGGTAGCAACCCTTTCCCAAGAATACTCACACACAGAGTGTTTAGCATCCAGAAAACAGGAGGTGCTTTAATCTTCAAAGTAGTTTCAGGTATTCACAATATCTATAGTCAAAGTGCTATGCCAGGTATCACAGAATCACAGGAAGAGAATGATTTCTGTTCTAACCCACTTATATACATATTAGTTCAGCATTGGCTTATTCAAGCACATGGTTACATTGCATCAGATTTCATCTTACATGGCTTTGCACTCTAGTAACCCTTCTTCTCGTGCAGCTGTGGCATGATTAGGCATGACTAAGCAGTTCATGGAGTCAGCCATCATGACTCAGCATGATTTCTGCAGTTGTTTGGCCATTTTAAAACTTAGGGTTCAGTCACCAACTCCTGACAAATCTGGACCCAAACAATATAGGGTTTATAAAGGTCATAACCAGCACTTTCAATTGTGACACAAAACAAACTGGTAGCCAGTGAAATTTTTGCAATATGGGAGTTATGTGTTCCCTGTAACCAACCCCAGTCAGCAGTCTGGCTGCAGCATTTTGGACTTGCTGCAATATCTGGACCATTTCCATAGGCAGCCCCTTGTACAGTAATCCAAACAGAATGTAATCAAGGCATGTGTCACCTTAGCCAAATTGGACACCTCCAGGAATGGATACAGCTCACACACTAGTTTTAGCTGTACAAATGCATTCCTAGATGCTGGAAATACCTGAGCATCCAGGCTCAATCTAAGTCCAGAGCATGCTGCAAACCTGAGGTGTCAGGGGGAGTGCGATCCCATCCAGCACCAGCTGAATCCGCATTCTTTGATCTGCCTTCTGATTGACCAGGAGCACATCTATCTTGTCTAGATTCATTTTCAGTTTGCTCTCATCCAGTTCATTCCTGACAACAGATATTGGTTTAGCACCAAAACAACTTCCTTGGAGTTAGAGTGAAAGGAGAGATAGACTTTGATGTCATCAGCATACTGGTAACCCCGAACCCTCCAGTTTCACCTCCCAAAACAAGACTTTAATGATGATAGAGATCACTCTTAATCTCTAGCTCCTCATTACATACAGTTAGCCTTGCCAGTTGAAATAACTTTTACTAGATTAGAAAGATACCCTGATTGATTGATCGAACAGCAGTTGTTTTAAATGGGTTGGCGCTTTAGTCATACTTGACAAAAATGAGAAGCCTCCACATCTTCTTTCTCTACCTAACTTAATTACAGCTAGGATTTTTTTAAAAAAATGTGTGCTATGACACCATGCTCTAGCTTCTCTTGCCCTTATGAGTGAGGTGGGAAAATTGGAAGCATATCACAAAGTTGCTGCTGGGAGAATACATAAAGTTACCATTTTCAGTCAGTGACAGACAATCATCTACATTTAACATCCGGTTTACATTCATACTTTCAACTTTGAGTGTTCTTCTCTGATTCTGGTAATTAAAATCCATAAGAGCAAGATATTTTCTACCATGTTTGGAAGACGGTTCACATAAAGTTTCTAGAGGTCTCTAAGAGAAGAGTTTTGTAATTGTCACACACACAAACACACTGTGTTACAAAGCCTATGTTAAAATAAGCATTCTCCCTTTTCCCTTACATAGGAGGAGAAATTTTTAAAAAATGCCTGTATGCTTTATCTCAAAGTAGTGCCCTAAATCCATTTGCTACTCACAGAGAGAGCTGAAGCATTGGATCAATGGAACTTATTAATATACCGTTCAGTAGTTGACTCAATAGGTGTTACTTAGTTGGTATGAGCAAATTTAGGCCAAATAAAGTGTCCTCTTTACTGAAGAGCAACTGTTGTTTCACATATGATGCTCATATAATTGATGATCAAGTGCATATTATAATATTAATTGATTAATATGATTTAAAATTTCTTGAATCTGATAGCAGCTCTCCTCTCAACACAAATTGTAGGAAATGTAGGAAAATATAAGGGAGAAGAGCACGTCTGCCAACCTGGGTTTGGGAACAGACCACCTGCCTTTTCTGTCCTGGAAGGTAATATGAATGTGCAAGAGCCCATCCAGGGAGATTATCAGACATGTCCAATAACCTGGGACAGGGCCGAGGGGAGATCGCTATCAGTCTCCCTTTTCAGATGACGTCGTCCCTATCCGGGAAGCTCCCATCCTGCTCCTCCCCCCCCCCCCCGCTTCTTCTCATTCCTGGCTTAAGCCATGAATAAGAAGCCCATTCCATTATCATTACAGAATCATGGGCGTTTGAAAATGTCCCCCATTGTGCTGGCGCAATGCCAGCAACACATGACGTCACCAGGAGGTCCATGCCAAAGACTTCCGGGTTTGATACGGACATCCAGGTGAGTGTCACCCTTCCCCCCCCCCAGGTTACTTGGGGTTTGTACTGTGTGTTTTGGGGCTTGCTTTTCTGTTTTGACGTTTGGTTTTGTTTTTATTTTCAAATTTATCACAAGAACAAGTGGGATTTGGCTTCACTGCAGTAAAAGCAGCTTTACGACGGCTGCCTTTACTGCAGTGAAGCTTAGGGGAAGGGGAGCAGTTCCTATAATGGAATAAGGCAAGTGTGTGAAAAAATTTTGTCATTCTGTTACAGGGAGTAGGGTGGGAGTGGTACAGGTGGGGGGGTAGCATTACAGAAACAGTTTCAAGGGACACGACTGATAATCTCCCAGGAATAGTCTCATATATATACCCACTGCAAGAAGGGAGGAGACATAAATGTTCTTCTGTGTTCCATGATTTTATATTTGTCCTGTTAATCAGGGAGCATGGTGACTGAAAGCAACCCAGCTTGAGTCAAACAGATTTTGATGTGAACTGTATCAGTTGCAGTCAAATGATATGGATTTCAGTTTATTAACATACTGCTAGAGCTTGTGTTAGAACTTTCATCCATGAACTACCAGCACATGCAGTAAACTGAGCTTTACTGAATACTTGAGAAGAGCCAAGCTTTGAAAACACTTCCACAGCTAGAAACATCGGAATCAGCTCACAATACACGGTACAATTTCTACCCCAAACGTTAACATTAACATTATTCCAAAGAGATGCATTAAAAATGATGCAAGACACTCAGAATAAAAAAACAGGCAATCTTACTTTAAGTATCCATGAAAGTCTCAGCCTCCATTCAGTGTTATTATAGATGCCTTACTACTTAGAAATCTTCTTACATGCTGTAAAAAGGAATGGGATTTTTCGTTGTCCAAAATGACAAGAGACTGTAATGCATGGAAGCAATAAACACAGGTTCTGCTAGCAATCAGATAACACTCCCTGTAATAAAATTGCTTAAACCATTGTTTCCATTTTTTTAAAAGGTTAGCATTATTTTCTAAAGATTTGCTTATTCTTTTTTTAGATGTTTAGGTTTCAGCTTAGGTACGAATGTTTAGGTGTAATAATTTTCTGAAGATGTCAATTTGAAATTGATATAAAACACCAGTATTCTAACAGATGGGTGTGAAATGTGTTTTTTGTTGGTGGAAACTTTGCCCTGATCTCTACAGCTTCCTGTATCCTCCACAGTGCCAACCTTCCAGACCTTCTGTACCTCACTTATTATCTGTTAGCGTTCATGCAGCCTGGGTGGGCTTCTTGCCTCCAACAAGTGAGAGTGGCCAGTAAAGCCTGAAGAACAACACATAAATATTTCCTGTTAGCAAGTGGTGGGAACCTGGAGATCTCACAAAGAAGCAAGTGAAAGCCCATTTAAATGTCCCAATTCATTTTTGCTATTCCCCTTTGATTTTATTTGATTTTTTAAAAAATCATGCAGCAGTATGCCAAATACAGTCATTCATTATCAAATCCAATCACATATCAATAACAGATCTGTCTATTTATGTATACAGTACAGCTATCTATTGATATATATTACTAATTACTCTATTTGTGTAAAATATTAATATCTCCTATGCTAAAAGTCCAGTTGTTTAGTTGAAGGTGCATCTTCACACTTTAATGTGAACACCCCATTTCACTACCTTGCCTCTCCGAGCCATCATAAACTCCCTAATCGATTGTCTTGTGTGTTTGTTCATCACTACAGTATTAATTCATGTTCTCCAGTCATGTTTTAAATGCCTCATTCTGTTTGGGATTTGTAGGGTGTTCAAGGACTTACATGTGTGCTTTTGTGTGTATGTTAAATGTCCAAGAGCAGTAAGCTCAGCTCCATTAAAACTTCAAAATCATTCAAGTTGCCACATGTGTTTTGGGTGCCAGAGGTCCATGACAGGAAGAGTTCCCACTGCATGAAGCTCCGCCTATGCATGCAAACCAAGTTTTTGAGGTGATACTGACCTTGAAACACATGACACATGGAGAGGGAAGGGGGAGGAGAAGAAGAATGACATTGTCATGGGTAGACTAGAGCATGGAAGAGTTACTTTTATGGACTGACATTTCTAGTAACTCTGCTGGCTGGTTGATTCTGGGAGTTGTAACCTAAAAAGTACTAACACTTTCAAGTTCTTAGCTAACGGATGTTTACTTTCTGAAGGAATAGCCCTAGGTTTCATTGCAGCCTCCTAGGGTCAGATGTGAACATCCCTAAGGTCTATTAGGACTGCAACAATATACAAAGTGTTCCCTATGTTGGTTGTCCCTCAGCTGTGGAGTGCTTTTTTTCCCCACTTAAAGACTTATAAGAACTTTATGTGAACATTCTTCCAAACATGATTTTTTCTTATTTCAGTTAATGTTAGGCTGCTAACTCATTGCAGAAATAATGCAGTTTGACACTGCTTTAACGGTCATAACTCAATGCTGTGGAATTCTGGGATTTGTAGTTTCGCGAGATATTTAGCCTTCTCTGTCAGAGAGCTCTGGTACCACAGTGAACTACAAATTCAGATTCCATAGGATGGAATCAGGATAGTTAAAGCAGTGTCAAACTGCATTATTTCTGCAGTGTGGCAGCAGCCTTCAGGACTTGTCTAGATGAGAAGAAATAATGCACATACCTGCACATTGGAGGCAATCTCAGTAGCATTGTTTTGTTCCCACGGTGTTTTGTCAGAAACAATAGGCTGCGAAGCTCTGTAGTGTGATGTTCACATGGCCGTGGATCAAGATTGCAGCCATGTCATTATTTTATTTTATTTTATTTTATTGCATGGTGAGGGTCGAGGAAGGCTCTTCGATGCTCCAGCTTCATCTTGCCTTCCCCAGCTGGGCTGTATCTTCTCTCATGCCTGTCCACTGAGCTCTATGTCTGCAGGCTTTGGAGGGTGTGGGACAGGCATGAGAGAAGCAGCAGCACAGCCCAGGAAGCAAGATGAAACCAGAGCATTGAAGAGCTGCCCTTCTCTTACTTTTCCTAGCAGCTGGCCAAGTGGCTCTTCCTGTCCCTTTACAGCCAGAATCAGAGGCTGCCACTGCCACCCCAGGGATGGGTGAAGGGCCGTCCTCATCGTTTCCAGGCGCTGCCGGATCCCTTTGACAGTTTTTTTAAAAGTGAAAAAAGCACATGATTGCGAGCACTTCCAGGTGCTTGATGGCAAGAATGTACCTGTGCACATTCAACCAATCAGACGTTCAGTTCTGCCCTCTGGATTGCGCAACAAATTGCATTGATTGTTCCAACAAGCAGGGATGCATATTTCCTTTGTTGGTGTTTTTTTAAACATTTGGGGAAACCATGAAGGCTTTCTCTGCAGAGTATTGGAGGTGTTTTGTTTTGTTTTTTTGCCCCCCTCCTTCCAAATATGTCAAATTGCTTCAGGATCCCATTGGGACAAAAGGTATTTTCCTTGAATTCTACGAGGAGTATTTTCACCATCTAGACAAACCCTTAGTGTCCAGAATAGGTAGGTGTTTTTGTGGAAAATTTACTTACAATAAGGGCTGGAATTAGATATTAAACATAGTCAAGGTTTGTCTATCAATAGTATAGTAGCTTGATGCATTCTTCCATTAGCAGTTAATTGCAGTAAATTTGTGATGTGATCTTGCTTCAGATTTCCCCAGGGGCAGGGGGACATGGAGCATGGTGTCACAGCAGGACATTTTTAAAAAATATCCCTAACTTTTAGGAGAGTGGAGAAGGAGGACATGAAGGCTTCTGATTTCAAGGGCAACCGCATGTCCTTTGCAGTTTCATGAGGTGAAGATCTCTGTCATACCCCCCCCCCCACGCACATACAGAAACACATGATGTCTACTCTCATAGATAACTTTGGTCATATCTGAATATGTGTGTTTGTGAACAAATAACAGAGGGCCCATATGATAATTCTATAGTCAACAATTCTTGAGACCAGAGTGCTAGATAATAGTTATAAAGTGGGGAGAAGAGAAATTTCTGTGAGCCAACCGTAAACGTGTCATTTATCAGCAATATCATGTTGACAAAATATGATCTAGTGTGGTGTGGTCTTGCCAATAGCGAGTAAAGATCTGTGTTTATGTAGAGCGGTACTTTTTGGTTATGAAACGACTTCTGGTAAAAACAGTCTAGAGAAATAAAACAAGTTAATTAAAGAATCCCTCTAATCATTTGAATATGCTAGGTGGAAAACATACAAATTATAATGTGGTACAATTATAACTCAGTCGTACGTGGCAGATGAAAGTCTTTGCATTGCAGTACTTGTGGTGCATTTCTTGTACATTTCTTGATATATGTGTAGTATGACAGAGTTATTATTACTTGGGGAACTATAACTTTCAATTCCATTATTTCTTTATTTTATTTTATTTTATTTTTTGTACTTTCAGTTCCCCTTAGCTTAAAAATATGAGAATAAATACAGGAAATTATCATATGAATATACTGCAGTAAACAGCTATGAATCTTATTGAGTTTCATGGTAGAACTTCTTGTAACCTGTACATTTATCTGAATCACAGCTGTGTTTTTAGAACCATGTGTCATGTGTAAACACCTGTAGTGATATTTGTTGTGTATACATAAATCTGGCTATAATGGATGATGGCATATTACTCAACTAGGACAGAATACAGCACTTCTGTTTGATCCTTCAGCTTCCACTAGATTTCCCAGTCCTTCTTACAACCCTACATGTACCTTTAAAACATGCTCCAGAGGGCTCGGAAACCTTGCAGCAGGATTTTTGGTGTCACAGAGGGCTGCAACAGAAGGAGAAGTAAGTTCCAATTCTAGTGACTGTGGGTACAGAAGTGAGCCACTGGATATGTATGTACACCTCTGTATCTTGGCTTTAAATTGAATAGCTATCATGTACTCAAGTGTGATTCAGTGTTTTGGAAAGCAGCATAAGACAGCCTGACCACCTTTTGAACCCACTGAAATTTCCAAATGGTTTCCAAAGGCAGTACCACGTAGCGGTTGTCTAAACGGCTAAAATACTCCTCATGGAATGCAAGGAGAATCCTTCCTGACTAAATGGCATTCCACATCATTCCACCATATTGTGAAGGAGGGGGGCCCAAAATGTCAAAAACTACATGGGGAAAGCCTTCACAGTTTTCCCCAGAGTTTTTTAAAAACAGAGTGGGGAATGTGCATTCCCCCTTGTTGGGACAACTGATTCAATATTAATCACTTTCCCGTACAAGACGAAACACAAAGCTGATTGGCTGGATGAGCATGGGGGGCAGAGCTTTCTAACAGGGCAAGCGCCCGGAGCTGCCATGTTGGATTTTTGCCTTAACGAGTTAGCGCTAAGGTAATAAAACAGGGTGTTGTGTTTTTTCCTTTTTATTGCAAAGGCAAAATATTGCTCCAGTGCACAATGGGAATAATTTTTTTAAAGTTCAGCAGCAGGAGTTTATGGTAGGTAAAAATGTGAGTAATTCACTCATGGCCACCATCTTGACTGGCAGGCAAGCAAAGCTTTTGGGGGCAAAAAACCATTAAGACAAGGCACAGCTGCTGCAAAATGCCATTATTGTGCAGCACTCCATTTTTTTCTGGCTCATATAGACAAGCCCATAGAGTACTAACATATGACATCTCAAGGAATGGGTGCAGTTGGCTCACTAGTTTTACCTGTGCAGATGCACTCTCAGACACTGCTGAAACCTGGGCATCCTGGCTCAAAATTGAGTCCAGAACAACCAAACTGTGAGCCTGAGATTTCAGAGGCAGTGTGATCCTATCTGGGACAGATGAAGTTCTCTGATCTGCCTTTTGACTCACCAGGAGCACCTCTCTCTTGTCTGGATTAAGTTTCAATTTGTTTGCCCTCATCCAGTCCATTTCTGACAACAGACACTGGTTTAGCACTGAAATAGGTCCCTTGGAGTTAAATGGAAAGGAGAGAAAGTTGGGTGTCAGCATACTGATGACACTGAACACCAAAACTCTAGATGACATACCCCATCAGTTTGATATAGATATTAAACAACATGGGGGACAAAACTGAACCTTGGAGTTTCTGTCAGGGGATAGAACAGTAATCCCCTAGCACCACTGTCTAATTTCACCCCTCAGAGAAAGACTGGAACTGCTGTAGAACAGGTCCCCCAATACCCGTCTCAGAGGCAGCCCAGAAGAATACCTTGGTTAATGATTTTGAAAGCTACTGTGAGGTCCAGCAAAACCAACAAGGGCACATACACCCTGTCCAGTTCCCTGCATAGGTCATATACAAAGGCGACCAAAGCTGGTCCAGTCACATAACCAGGCCTGAAGCTTGATTGAAATGAATCTAGATGATATAGATAATATCTAGATATTACCTGTTTCATCCAGGAACCCCTGGAGCTGGAAGGCCACTGTACAATCTAGAACCTTGCCCCCAAAAGGATTTTGGAGACTGGCTGGTAATTACCTAGTACAGTTGGGTTCTGGGAGGGTTTTGCCAGTAAAGGCCTAACCACAGCCTCTTATAGACAGGATGAAACTCTGCCTTACTGCATTGAGGCATTTGCTGCTCCCCTTACCCATTCATCCAGTTTCCCCTCTGGCTGCTTTTATAAGCCCAGAGCAGCACAGGTTTGGTGTGCATGTAGTGGCTCTTGCCTCTCGAAGAATCCTGCCCATATCCTGAGGCTGCACAAATTGAACATTTCCAATAGCATGGGACAAGCAAGAGCCAAGTTTATATCCACTGGACCTGTATTAACCACAGCATCCAAGTGGGAGCAGATCCAAGTGATTTCATCTGCTAAGTGTCGTGCAAATTCTTCACAGCATGGGGAATGCACATTCCCCCTTGTTGGGACAAGCTATTCAATATGAAAATGACTGTGATTTTGCAACAAGGTTCTTATTTTGATCCAGAGAGAGCAGAAAGACAGAGGTCAATCGTCAAGACTATAGGCGAGGACAGGCACTTGTGACACCAAATTTGGTTTTAAGCACTTATTCATGTAACATTTATTAGACATATGCAATCATGCAATAACTTTTGATACCAAGAGTTTCATTCACTCACACATTCAAAACCCCATATTCACAAAACAAGCTCCTCATGGAGGTTGATCAAATCTCCATAGGGCTGATGGATGCAGGGTTTCAGCGCTGATCCTGACATGCCCAGTGGTCGAAAAAGTCCCTGTATTATAGTTCTTTCAGCTGAGTTACACCCAGGTTGTTTTCCCACATTGCTTTGTGCTGTAAACAGGTATTCTTTTGATCCCAATCACATCTGTCCTTTCTGTAATTTCCACCAGGGTCAGAAGTGATTTTAATCAGATCTACTCTTCTTGTCATTTCCACCTTAGCAATAAAAAAGGTCATGTTCTCAGGGTCACTTCTTCCTTGCTTCAGGTGTCACATCTCCATTCTTTCATGCATTGGGAGAACTCTATTTTAGGTAGCCTTTTTCCTTCAGTCTTCAAGGCCCATGCATTCATAACACCAGGTGGTCTACCTGCTGCTTTTGTGGGGCAGAATGTAAAACGTCCCTGACCACTTGACACTGCTCCACTAGATGACACTGTGCAGATGCAATGGTGGCAAATAAGAAATATTTCTTTGCTGTCATCACTACCATGGCATAGACAATCCAGTGGACTCTAGCCAGTGTTCAGTTAGATTCACTACTGAGTTCTGAGTTTTCTGCCATTGACACTAGTTTCCAACCCACTTGTTTCATTATCACCAGCTCCTTAGTAAACCAGGGGGGGGGAGGCACTTGGCTTCATTTCATGGGGTGCTTAGGACCTATCATGCCCATCACTCTGGCCATTTCCCTGTTTCAGAGATCAGGTAGAGCTTTGAAAAGATCACCTGCCAAGAAAATAGGAATCTCCCCCCATCCATCTGGATGGGAATCTATCTGGATCCATAAGCCTCCTGGGATGGACCATCTGAATTCTCCCCCACCACCTACACACACAAAGAGGCTCTGGAACTCAGTGAGTCTGAACCCCACCACATAGTACTGGTAATCTGTCCGTGACAACAAATCTGTAGAAAGCTCCTGCCCAGGATAGAAAACCAGGTCCATAGTGTGTTCTGCAATATGAGTGGCACCAGATCATGGAGGACATGAGCTGTTCTGAAAAGAACAGTTTCAGCATGGATGTTGAAGTCCCCAAGGACAACAAGGTGGGGACACTCCAGCACTACTGCCGAGACCAACTCTGCCAGTTCAGGAAGGGAGATTGTTGAGCAGCAGTGTGGGCAGTGCAGCAACCGAATCCCTGTTCAGTCACTGCCACCCACCTTCAAAAAAGTACACTCAAGCCCAGAAGACTGTGGAACAGGGCACCTAGTAAGGGAGACAGAGTCCTGGTAGACTGCTGCTGTACAGAGAACCCAGGAGGACAAAGCTGAGAGAGGTTTGTTCCCCCCACCGCCCCAGCTTCATCCAGCCACATCTCTGTAATGCAAGCCAGGTTGGCATGCTCCTCCAAGATCAAGTTCTGGATCAAGGCTGTTTTTCCATGTATTGAACTGGCACTGAACACCAGCATTTTAAGCTCAGGGGGCCTATTGTTCCTCACTATTTGAAGTAAGGGATAGTTTGAGAGCTACAAGCACCCTATGCCTTTCCACTCTCCCATGAGTCTCCCCAACCCATATCTTCCTCTACCCATTACTGTGGCAATGGCTGCTCCCTGGATCAGTCCCCCCCCCCATACTTCCCATGGAACTCATCTTTGTTGTTTTGTTTGCCAGCAGGCAGGATATTTTAAAAGTCTATAGATCTTTAAAAAAACTTTCCTGGCCCTCTCTCTACACCCCAAACAGCTCCCTGTGAAGGGGTGATCCCCTTTGGTGTCACCACCTCAGGTAGCCACTTTTTATTACTGGAAGGGGAAAGGTGGAGCTGGCTAGATTGCACAACACATGGGGCCTGGAATGGTGGGAAGCAAATGTCAGGCAGCAGTCCACAGGAACAGAGAGGGGGAAACTGGCAGATGAGCAGCAGACAGGAGTAAGGCTTCTTTTTTATCTAAGAGGTGGTAGTGGTGGCAGCGGTGATACTGGTCCTCCCCTGTGATACAGCCTCTAGTCTCTGTCATTCACTCTGATGTCATGTTTTTTTTCTTGCATTCTTGAGGACGTTCTTCTCCCTTGTCCCTAGCCCCAGTGGCGCAGCGGTTAAATGCCAGTATTGAAGCCACAATGTTTCAAGTTTGATCCCAAGGGCTCCAAGGTTCACTCAGCCTTCCATCCTTTCATAGGTTGGTAAAATGAGTACCCAGCTTGTAGGGGAAATTAGCTAACACTCATTGGAAACTGCTTGGAGAGTGCCTAGTGCACTATAAAAGCAGTGTAGATGTGTAAGTGCTATTGATTAACAATTTGTAAACTGAAGAGCGGGGTATAAATGCTTAAATAAATAAATAAATATCTTGTTAATCTCTATTATTATTGTACATTTATTTTGTAAGTCTGAGGTTCAAATGTGAGCTGACTGCATGTTTTTCCTCCCTTGGTTATAGTTGAAGGAACCAAATTGGATTCAGGATTGAACATTTGCAACAGGTGCCTGGCATGGAAGACACAGAATCCCCATATTTAGGAATTAGTGTGAACAAGTAGGGTTCCGACCAGCCATGCTCTTTCCTGGGATACTCCGTTCCATATCCCCTCTTTCCTCTATGGGCAGAATGATGTTGGTGTGCTACACTAGTAGTCACACTTTTTCCAGAGTCACATAGCAGTGGGAAGAGAAGGAAAACCACCTGCACCAGTACAGTGACTCCTGAGTAGTTAAGATTGTACTCTGTGAGCATGTTCAGTCCTCTACTGACTGTTTTTGCACCCTCCCCTTGGATGTTTTCTAAGGATTTCGGGGTACTCTTGTAGACATTGCAATGCCAGTAAGCCTGCTGATACCTTTTCTCTTGTTCTGGATGGTGCCATTTTGGCTTAAGTTGGAGAGTAATTTTTTATTGGTATATAGGATAGTCATGCATTTGCATTTCTTTAATAATGGCATTATTTTGGCTGGGAACTGCAAAAGTACAGTATTCTGGGTCAGTGGCTCACTGGGTAGCTAATGACGTATCTTAAACTCACGAGGAGCAAAGTTCAATCAGCTTTCACTCCTAAGAGCATTAGTAGTGCATAATACTTTTACTTCATAAGTAGACTCTTGACCTGTCACGGTAGCATACACTATAGCTGTTGTAAACAACCCCCGGTGAAACATCTGCAAGCTTCTTAAGAGAAGAATGCTGTCAAGGAGGGAAGTCGGTCTGTGGATGTGAATGTGGAAGGCGATACAGAGGTTTATTTTGAGCTTTGAGTGGTTTCTTGAACAGCATTTCCAAATTGCTCAGTCAGTGTAAATGAATGTCTGTTATAAGCTGGAGTTAAAGGCCTAGGTTCACATCTCTCTCAACCACAGATCCCTTTATGCGAGGGCAAGGTGCCGTGGGAATGTTCCTGATTTCTGAAATTGGTGTAATGGTGACCTTTCTTTCAAAGTTGTGGTGGGATCAAGCAAGATGAATTGTAAATCCCTCCATGCATTTTAGTCATACACTTTGTGCATGATAATAGAGACCCATTGGAATCTTTTAATACCAGCTTTCCTGACCAGTTGGCTTTCCAGGATTTAGACTGCAATGTCATGACAAGAAATGTCTAATGACCATTCCTAATTTTAAGTATTATCTGGCTGGTCATATTTCAAACTTCTGCTATATGAAAGAATGTGTTTATGTAGATATTTTGTGGTGGGGATGTGGGTGCAGAAATGGGGAGTATGGATTTTGATGCAGCCTGTTTGCTTAAAACAAATAACTGGTGAATATTATTTGATACTACACACTTTTTAAAAAAGCAAAACGCATGTGACTTTCTCCTGGATGTTGTAATAGTAGTACTACAGAGAGAAGGAATGCTTTTACCCTTTTCACCTATGGTTTTCTGTAACATTACCTTTCATCTTGTATTGGCTCCCATAGACTTCTTTCTGAATTTTCCAGCAAGTATAAGTGTTTCTCAAATTTTATATATAGGCTTTTCTTCCTGCTGCTGCTGTGCACTAATATCAGTCAAGTGAAACTGGCTAAGATCCTGATCTCTGGAGCACTGGCACAGAGTGCTTTAGAGATTAAGATTTAAGTGTATCATCCTCACCTGCTCCCAGAGCACAGCAGTGTGACAAGAAAACACAATGGCCACAGCCAAAGGTTCTGGCCTGGAACCTTAGCTTATCGTCCCTAAAGATTTTCATTGAACATGCTTTCATTATTGTTTGTTACCTTTTAAAGCCGGGGTGGGTGGAGATAGATTTTCTAACAAATAGGGAGCGGTGATTTTAATGTTTTTGCTTTTGGGGATTTGTTCCCTTTGTGCTTTTTATTATTGTGAGGAAGCCTCATACTTCGGCATTCATTTGATAAACCATGTCCATCTATGCCAGTGCTTCTTTTCTGCTGTTTTACTGTAATACTTTTTTTTTCTTTTTTGCCTATCCTGGGGGAGTACATGTGCAAAATCAAAGTGAATTGTGGATTTTGTTAGATATGCATGCCAGTATGTGCATTGCTTGTTCCTTTTGCCTTTCCAAACCTATGTGCACTGTAGAAAGAGAAGATTGGACTTTTAAAAGAAAACAGCTGCAAATAATACATGCATGCACAATTTACATGAGAAGCAATCCAAGTGTCTTTGTCCATCAGCCATTACAAATACAAACTCTGGTCCCAGCAGCATGTGTGTTTTTAAAAGATTGGACTTGTGCCCTCCATCCACGCACATCCTGTTAGAACCTTTCTTGTTATTGACTTTATAATCAGCATGTTGATAAGTTGTCTTTTGTATTTGTGCATTACCTCTGCTTTTATTAAATTGGGGTGGTCAACAATTGCCTCGCTTGATGGTCATGTATTGCAACACTCAGCATCCCTAGCCAGCATAACCTGCATAACAGTGAAAGAATGGTGGGTGATATAGTCCAATAGTGCTTGGAGTACCACAGACCATCTGCCGGTATATTAAATACTGAAAAGTGAGTTGGACTCAGGCTTGTACAGAGGTGGAGGGAGTGGGTTACATGGTGATTTTTGCCAGTTCCTGCTTGCAGCCTCCCTGCCCCCTGGAAAGCTATTCTTGAGAGGTGAGGGCCTTGAAGGGAAGAGGGAAGAGGACTTTGCTAAAATTGCTATCCAGCTACCTTCCCACTCCAGGTTCAATTAGTTATGGAACCAAACTGATCATTCTGTTGGCTATGGAAGTCCAACTGTTCCACTTGACTGGTTCCAAAGCAGCCCTTTCCTTCTCTGGATCCAACCACCAGCTGTGAATCTGCTTTGGTTTTAGTTTGAACTTTAAAGAGGCTGTTGGAAGTGATGAACCTATTTTGGGTATAGGGTTCAGCACCTGTTTTAACATTCAGATTAAAACCGACAGTGGATTTACCATCCCATTGACCTTGGAGCCGCCAGCTGCAGTTGAGTCGAGCCCACAACATACATAGATATGTTGCTCATGGGACATAGCTTAGTAGGTGGAGCATAGTAGCTCAGCGTTCAAACATCAAATACAGTAAGTCTCCAGGTCCAGTTTTGTTTTATATCTATTTCTAATCCCTAGGATAAGTACCTTTGTTTCATCCTCAGCAGCCCACCACAGTCAGGTCTGCACTACAGACTGTCATTATATGGCTGATACAAGTAGAGGTTAGAAAATAAAGAAGCATTTTTTACATTTAACCAATATATATCATTATCAATGTTATCATCACAATTCCCTTAATATTATTATTCCTACTTGAGTAGGGAATCTTTAACTAGTTTAATTAAATTGAACAATTTGCTTTGGATCAGGATTAGTAGTAGTAATATTAACAATACTCAACAGAGACACAGAGTGGTGGGCCGCAAAGTCTTAGGGCTCATGTACATGAGCCAGGATATGCTGGCTCCCTGCTGATGTATCCCAGTTGGGGATCAGGCTTGTTCTGCCCCTGTTACCTGGATGAAACGGGCTAAAGTCCAGACGGAATGCCAGCCTGTTGCTGCAGCTGCCGTCACCGCTATTTTCCTTGTTCCGCTGGGTCCAGGAAGCCAACCCACACTATGTGACAAGGCCCCCTGCATGTGATCAGCCTTGGTCACATGCTGCAGGCCTGCTGCTTGGATCCAGAAGAGTAGGGGTGGCTGGCAGCTAGAACAATGGGCCGGCATGCAGGGACAGGCTCCTGTGGACACATGGGCTTGATCTGTTTCCTCCCAGGCATGATTTTAGAACACTGTATTGGGCCCTACCTCATCTTGCCCTCATCTGAGCCCCGTTTCTGCCCTAGGGGTCATAAGGATTGCCTGCAGAACTGGGCAAATGCCCTGCATTGTTTGGACTGCAGGGTTCTCAGATGGGGGCAGAACAGGGTAAATAGCCCATGTAGATGAGCCCTTAGAGCCATAGAAAACAAAGGATGTGAGGTAGGGAGGAAGAAAAAGATATATTGCTGTAGATAGATTATAGAGGTCAAGGTTGTAAAAATGCAGTCCTAAATTGTGATGCCTGCTACATATCCTTCACTGCCTGAGGCTAGCATAGTAGCTTTGTATACCAAACAAGACAGAAGAATTCTCTTTCCTTTTCACACTCAAAATAAGTGTGATCTTGCCTTCAGCAGAAAATGTTTTTTCATTAATGAACATTTATTTATTTATTTATTTATTTATTTATTTATTTATTACATTGCTAACTTATGAATAATCATTACAAATATAATAGTGATCTTTTAAAACTTATTTAAAAATGATTCCAATGTTTTTAAGCACTCAGAATTACAAAACTGGCAGAATAAGAATATCAATGTAGAGGTTCAATGGTCAGTCCTGAAATTTGCAAGGAAAAAAGGAAGAAGGGTGAGCCTTTTGAGTCTTGGTCTTTATTATAAAGCATCAGTGTTGGTTGGACAATTAAGACTGTATAAATTCAGTAGAAAATCTCAAGGAATCTTTGACTTGTATTTATATTTTGGTTGCACAATTAGGAATGTAAAAATTCAAACAAAACTTGAGTAAGAAATATTTGCGGTATTTGGGTTTAATTAAAGTGAATAATTTGCTTTGTGTCAGAATCAAGAGGAGAATGAACAATAATTTTTGAATCATCATGGGAACTGTTTGTTCACTTTTGGAACCAATGTAGAGGCCACTAATCAGTCTCTAGATTTCTTTGCTCCATCATAAATATGTTCTCTTTTTGGCTGTATTTGTATACCAATTTTTGTAAAGGTTGGCTTTTATATTGAATACATTGAGAAATTACTTCAAGATTTGTGGAAAAATATTCCCAAGGGGAAATAAAGATACATGTAAACTGATACTCAGTTGCATTAGATTTTAAAATAAAGATTAACTGATGTACCTATTTGAATATTTCAGTACGAAGTATTAATGATGTGAGATATAAACTGACTTTTAATCAAGGGCTGTCTGAATATGTTTTGTGAGTAGTCTGTGTTAATAACCTTTTCTATGTGGCTATAATGCTGTTTTACTTTGTGTTTTGAGGTTTTTTGGGGTTTTCAATATAACTGTATAACATAATGAATGGCCATTTTCAGGTTTTAAAAATAAAAGTACTTTCTGTTGTGGTAGCTGAGTGGAATATCTACACATCTGAACTGCAGGCTTTGGTATGTAATAGTTGTTGGGTTTTTTTGGTGTTTTGTTTTTGCAATTTTGTTTGAAATGGAAGGAAAGACTCAAGTCCTAAACAAAATTCAAATTAAATTGGAAATATAAATAACACATATATAATTATATTGCATGTAATTATCTCAGTGCACAGGGCATGTACTCAGATGGCAGATTAGGTCTATTATGGCCATCTGCAGAAATACTTTGAGATTGCAGAAGATCACATTGAATTTTTAGTGCCTGTTTGGATAAGGTTACCACTAATGAATTGTATATCCTGGTATTTTAAAAAAGCCAAGGGAACATTAATCTCAGGTGGCTCAAATCCACAGAAAGGAAAGAAGGCATACAAAGGAGCTTGTGTACTGTGGCCTTACCTGTGCTTGCCAGGTTTGTGCTCATGCTTGTCATCTCTCAATTTTCTGAATAGCTTCCAAGAGGGAATGGAATCTACCACCATTTCATAATGTTGGAAGATCCATGTCTGTCTCAGTTGAATAATCTGGGACAGTTTGTCTCTATTTATTACTAAAAATGATGGGGTTAGCTAGACTAAACTGTGGCTTGGTGTGCAACAAGATAATGTCTGTAATGGAGATAACAGTGAAGTGTGGGAGCTTTTTCTGCCAGATTTCTTCTACTGTAAAATCTGTCTGTAAAATCTTGAGTGAGTAATATTCTTTTGTAAAACACAGAATGCAACATGGAAGAGAGAATCCCTGGAGTTTCCATTGAATGGCTTGGCCATGACAGTTTCTCTGTCTGTATTTATTGCATGTCCAGCTAAGCAAACTTCCTAGAATTTCCATTTGTCTTGGGAGTGTTGCAAAGCAAACATCAACTGTTTTGTGATGTCCTCCCTAATTTATCAAGGAAATGGTCTCTCCGTCTAGAGAACGCTTTAGAATCTTGCCTTTCAAGAAATGCATTTTGATTAAAACATCCACATGGTGGGCCCTTGAAGGGCTCATTGTGCAAGAGCTTAATTTAAGAGAGAAGACTGAAGGACAGTAGACTAAAGGACAGCCTGTGGGACTGACTGACTGTCCTCTGGAGTTAGGATTTTTTTTTAAAAAAAAAAATACGGTGTTAGCCCAATTTTCTGACCATAATTTGGAACCCAGAGAATGATTTTGTCTGAGATAGCAGCTAGATGCCAGCAAAGTATTAAACAAACAGCAAAATCTGGGAAGGTAGCTAACTGTTAATTAGCACAAAGGGATGGAAACACATTCCTGCAAAGATTTAATCCAGCAACACAGTCCAAAATGTCATGGGCTTACAACAGTCAGTGTGGGTCAAAGCAAGTCCATGGGTCAACAGGATTAGGCAACAGCATAGTCAGGACAAGGTCTAACACGAATCAAGGCAACCGTAATCAAGGCAACACGAAGCAAGGCAACAGGAACACGGAGTCAAAGACAACCAGCAGGTAGCTTTCACCAGGAAGATCAGTTGATCTCTGACAAAGCCTCCATGGCTCCCCCAGGCGAATATATAGCAGTCAAGGCTTTGTCAGGTGCTCCTTGATGAGCTGGTGTTTCTGATAAAGCCTCAGAGATCTTCTTCGAGCTTTCTTTTGGGATCTCTGCTGGCTGAATGATAGTGGAGGTAGGTCCATCTCCTTTTCCTCTTCCTTATCTGAATTGGCAGGGTTCTCTGCTGAGACTGGTGCCAACCCACTAGGACCAGGCTCTTCTTCTGCTTGAGCCTCCAGATTGACAAGGTTCCCTGCTGGCATAGGTGTACATAAACCTGTGCCAGGGTCCCTAGGGCCATTCCCTGCCATGTCCTCCTTCTACTCTGATTCCATACCCTCCTCAGGCTCACCGGGCATGACAGATTTGCATGTCTGAATACAGCCAACAAATTACATTTCAGAGGTTCTTGCTTACTTTCATTTCCCATCTTAAATAGCTTCATCAGTTCACCCTTCTTTCCATGATGCAGCAGGAAGCTCTATAGGCAGAGTGATGGCCATAAATATGGCTAGCCATGGCAGACACTACACCAGAGCTTCCTTTAGTCATGGATTAGCAGGAAGTCTAGATTGAGACTGTGTCCATTTTACATGGTATAGAGCTCAAATTTGCCACAAAGCATTTACTTGACAGGGATCTGCAGCCACCCCTGGATGGATATTGTGGTAGATCCTTCTTTACTTCAAGCATTGATTCTCATATTCATCCACTACATTTTTAGATGTGCACCTTAAAATTATTTATGAAGTGACAATTATGCTGACAGGTCTAGTTCTATGTTTATATCACTTAACTGAATCCTCTCTCTCAAGAACTTTAAAGCAGCTTGAAATATCTGTTTACAAACATTTTTAATGCAAAACTAGTATGCTCCATTAGTCTTCCCTCCCAAATGCCTCTTAAAAACTTGTTTTGACTTTTCATTGACACTGTTTTGCACCCCACCACCCCATTCTGCTCCTTCAGTGATGTTCTTGTGTGATCCCTGCCATTTGTGGGCAGTGGAGTAAAGGCATCAAAGCCATCATACATTTGGCTATAGGAAAGTGACACTGAGGAGCAATGACACCAATTCAGAGCAAGGGCAATGTCTTCAGATGCAGCCAATTCAGAATGATCATAGTGTTTTGCCCTCATTCTGAAGAGGTTTTCAGTCAGAGCATAAAATAAAACACTTGTATGCATGGATATCATGATTATCTCAATGCATGCTGGGGGACATTGAACCATCAGAAAAGATGGGCACAAACACTGGATTTCTAAAGACTGATGCATTTGAAAATGTTCAAGTAACTGTGTTTTTTGTTGTTGTGATACCTGGCATGTTTCAAGCAATTGTTCATCATTAGGGGTAAAAAAAAAATAATATACAATACATTCTGACCCCATATCCACAGTGGTTTGGTTCCCAGACTTACTGTGGATACCGGAAACCTCAGATAACAGCTACTTGCACTGGAGGACCTAGAAGATGCCTAGAGAGGATGCCTCTTTTGGCATTTTTCAGCATGACTCTTATGGTATGTGTCCCCTACTTCTATGGTATGTGTCCAGCTAGGGTTCTGTGGATACAGGCATCTGACAGTACAGACAGCCAAATGCATGGGCAGTGCCAGACAGCTGAGCATGCCGCTCTCAGTTCTGAAGGTTGCGTCCAGCTTTGTCCATCAACAGAAAAGGAAATTTGGTGGAACAGACTCACCTTCCTTCTTATATGCCCCCAAATCTGACCTGCATTACTGGGGCCTTGTCCTAAGCAGAAGATACAGAGGGGAAGAGAGAAAAGGAGAATTCTGTTCATACAAGATTGGATGGAACTGTGTTTTGAATCTGACAGATGTGTTCACTTTTTCAGTCAACTGTTCTAATCTTTTGAAACACCTGGGAGGGGACTGTTTGTGTTTTTGTTATGTGCACAAAGGTCACCCATTGTGTTTCCATGGCTATGTGCAGCTTCAAGCCCTGGTCTCCCAGAGTTCTAAGTCCAACATTCAAACCACTGTACCATGCTGGAGCCTTTCTGTGTCTGTGCATGAATACCATTTTACAGTGCTATCTATCTATCTGGTGCTGTGGAGCAAATGAAATTCAATCTGGAGTCTACTGCTCCACTAAGTTTACACATTTCTCCCCATGTATGGGACACGAGCTGCAAATCGCAATTAATTTTGTCTAATATGAAAAATAGACTATTAGAACCACAAGTTTTTGTTTTCTGTGGAAAGATTTAGGAAGTTTTCCTTCAGCATGCGATATTGTGCATAGTTTGTATACATTATCTTGTGTATGAAAATATGAGAAGTTAGTTGTTATCTGGCTATAACAGTCAGTACAAGCTAGATTTTTCTGCTGACTCCAGTTTAATTTTCAGAGGAACACTTGTTTGGGCTCTGCTCAAATTAAAGCAACAAGACCATTGCTGCTTTTATTTAAAGACAGAGGAAAATAATTTTAGCAGTTGTTTGGTGGTGGGGATGCTTTTGGTCTAAATTGTTGGGCTTGGACTTCCTACAGTTTATAAGAAACATTTGGCTATTGTTGAACGGAAAGATGATAATTATATGGCCAAATTGTTTATATTCTCTTGAAAAACAGAAAAATCTAGTAGATCAGATGGGATTAAGCAGACCTGTACTATTCAAAAATAATTATTGTCCCCAATGTTAGGTATTATTTTGCTATAATTTCAGTGTGGATTTCCTTGTGTACTTTTTCTGGCACAGTGCTTTTTGATAAGCTACTCTACATTTTCTTGGCAAGAGTAATCTTTTTCTTTATATACAGATGTATTTTTAAAAAAAACCTGTGTGCTTTCCTCCTTGTGTGTTTCACAGCAGAAGAAAGAAAATGTGTGGTGATTGAAGAATTTTAATGTTTATGTATGCCACACATAAGGCTAGATTTCCTTTGGGTTTTGCTGGTGTTCTTGTATGTGTGCAGATGAACATCTGTGGAATGACAGCCTAACAACTTCCTAGTGACATTAGGAAGGTGCCATAATAGCATTTTAAAGGGTGTTGGGTTTTTTTTTTGTTTTTTGTTTTAAACTTATTTAGTTCATGCATTTCCTGCTGGTTCAATAGATAAAAAGTTGAAATAGCCAAGGAGTTGGTTGGACCTTGAAATTAAAACTGTAACTCAGAGTGCTAAGCTTTGATCCATGGGGACTAGGAATCTTGAGCTAAAGTCTGTGTTTATGAGTGAGAGAGAGAGTATAAAATATATACACATATACTTTTGTGCAGGTTGATTTATTGAGCTGTTGTTTTTAATATTCCTGTCTCACTCCCTTCTAATCTACTCCTTTGTTTTATTTCTTTCTCTTCAGTAATAAGATAAAGAATATTGCATTTTGTGTAATTGACTGCTGCATCTCTGCAGCCTGGAGAAGAAACACTGAATATACCTTTGTGTGTTCCTGATACAGATAATGGTTTTGAGGGTGTCTTCATGCTCTCTTTGTTTCCTTTTTCTTTTGCCATGTATTGAAACATGCTCTGAATAGTGAAATATTTTTAAGATTTTACTACCTAATATATGACTAATAGTTATAATGGGAAGCACTTTGCTCTGACGGTAACACAGTACTTTCGGGTATTCAAACCATGCCTCTTATTCATGATCTCAGTAATCCATACAACAACTCTATAAATGCTGTTATCCCTAACATTGCTGGTGTGTTTTTTGGGGTGAGGGGTAAGGAATGGACAGCAAATCAAAGGCTCACAGTAGTTTAACTGAGACCACTTTGTGAGTTCATGGCTGATACTAAATTTGAACAACTGATACTAAAGTTCAACTACTGACTTCTAATTCACCCTCTGTCACTATGCTATACCAGGTCTTGGCAGTCACATTAACTGACATGCTTCAATGTTTATCTTTGATTCTGCTCGTTCTGGATAAATTCAGAAATATTGTAGGTGGTGATGTACGCTCAGCAATGCATTTATTCTAGCAAATGTCTGCCTCTGAAGCTGTGGACTTGTTTACATGGAGTTGCATTATTGCTGCCTCTTCCTTGGGAGTTCCCAAGCTGTTCCCAGTATTGCCTGCATCTTCCATCCATATGGATGGGACAGATTTCTGGTACATGTTGTTAACTTGAACTTGTGATTGAAATACTAGATAAAATATCCTAGCAAATCTTAACCTTTTCCCATGCTGCCATCTGGCTGTCAACTTAGAGGGTACTCTGGTGCAACCCTGAACATATTTGCTGCATTCAAGAGAACTTGCTGTATTTTTAAGATTGCAGATTTAATCTTATTTTCATATTTTGGGAGGAATGAAATTATAGGAGGATGTGCTGAATACTCTACACGTGTAAATAATTCCTTAGTAACAGTACAGCTCACACTCCCATATCTTCTGGGATTCAGTTCCTGGACTTACCATGGATACCGGAAACCGTGGATGGTAGTGAATCCAATTAAAAGAGGAACTTCCAGTACAAACATACCATAGAATTGTGTTGGAGGACATAGCAATTCCTAGAGAGGGCCCCTCTCCAGGCATTTTCCAGCATGATTCTATGGTATGTGTCCCTATTTTTCAACGGATAAGTAAAATCAGGGATATTAGTTCTATGGACACAGGAGGCAACCTGTATATGCTGGCCCTTCCTGGACTATACCACTTCAGAATGGTTGTGAGGGTTGAATATAGGGATGATCCCCAATTGGTGTTCTTTTACACATGACCTCAGAATAGAAAAAAATAATAGCTTGAAATTCTCCCTGAAATACTAACTTTCCATGTAGTGGCAGAGGTGGTAATGGAACCAGGGCTCACAGGGTTGAGGCCCTGGGACTTTTTGATTTGCAGGGATCAGGACATCTGCCACCTCACTTCAGACTTTCATGTTCTCTCTAGCTTCAGTCTCTGAGTAACTAGAGGGGAAATGGATTTCCAAAGAAGAAGTGAAGGAAAGTTGCAAAATCAATTGGTTTAATTATCATCAGGTAGAACCTAGATTTATGGAAGATATGAAAGCAGAAAATATAGGAAAGGAAGAAAATGACTTAGATAAAATTTTATGGGAAAAACAAGAGAGGAAAAAGATTAGTAAGATATATAATTTACTGTTAAGTAGGAGTTTAGAGTCAGATAACATCAAAGACTATATGATCAAGTGGGCAAGGGATATTGGTTATTCTTTAGATCATGAGGCATGGGAAAAAGCTAGAAATAGAACCAATAAATTTACTATATGTCAAAACTTGAAAGAAAATTATCTGAAAATTTCCCACAGATGGTACTATACTCCTGCAAGACTTAATAAAATTAACAACTCTATCAGTAATATTTGTTGGAAATGTCAGGAAAATATTGGATCTCTACTACATATGTGGTGGAGTTGGAAGGTGGTGAAGAAATTTTGGGGAAAGATTCATAAAATCTTGGAAGAAGTGTTACAATTTCATTTTGAACCGAAACCTGAGTTATTCTTGTTAAATATGACTGATGGAATAGAAAAGGGAGTGGAGGTAAAAAATTGGAATATTATATTATATCCAATAATATTATGAGCTATCCCTGTTGCAGTCTAAAGTATTTTTGAGTGTCTTGGTCTTGAAGGGGTAAGACCCATTAGATTTACATGAGACTTGCTGCTCCTGGAGATAAAAACTGCTTTAAAAAAAAAAAATTAGTTCAACACAACCACCAGGGTTTTTGGAGTCTTCTTGAGGGTGCTGCTACAGGGACTGGGAGGCTGAGAGACTGTGCTTCAAAATTTACCACTATACCACTTTTGTACAGATAATGCCTTCTCCTGCTCATTACAGTGACAAATTCTAGGAGGGCCTGTATCATACACAGTTTTTTTGCATATCTGAATTGTATCTTGGTGGTCAATGATGATGAGTTTTTAGGCTTATTGTGTTTTGTAAAAGAGAAAGCAGCAACTTCTTAAGTGCTATAACCTTCCAGAGCTCACTTTACTATTGATTAAATGTAACCTTCCAAGACAATAAGGTTCATCAGATGAGACACTGCTTGTGAAAGCTTTAGGAGTACGTTCTGCCTACTCCAAGATGGCATTGTATACAAAAATGATGTAGCATGAAGTAGAAATTTACCTCTTCTTCATGATCTCTGTGGCTCACACAAAGGGTCACCTTGCACCTGCACACTTAATCTTCAGAAACGGAACATAGTCCACTTAATTCAGACGTAATTCTGAGTAAACATGCTTAGGATTATACTGTAAGTCACAGTGATTTGATTAGAGTAGATTGTACCCAATTGTGCTTGTCTGTTAGAGATATGGATGCCATGGATGGAACATACTCCCTCTTCTGCCTGCAGCTCCACATATATTCTCTTTGAAGGCTACGAGGTCATTCAGAGTATATCTGACGGATAGCAGGAAGAAGAACCAGGAGGAGGGAGGAGAAGAACAAGGAGACGTCCTGTTGCTCAAGAAGTCTGCTTGTGTGATATTAAATGACAGCCTTCAAGAGAGTAGAAATACATGTCTCTGGAGATTATCAGATGGGGACAAATATAGCATCCCCATCTCGCCTTCTAATTCCCGCCCTGCTCCTGTCCCTGTCACGATTTTAAAAAAATGTTTACACACTCACCTTAATTGCGGGTTTAAAAGTCCTCCCCTTCCCTCTGGCAGTTCAAGTGTGAATGGAGCTCTTAGAGAGCTCCATTCACTTCCTGGAGACCAAATCCTGGCTGTCCTTGTGAGAGGACAATTGCATGGGAAAAACAAAATTAAAAGTCAAAATAAAAGTCTAAAAGTTAAACCAAGCACTTACACACCCTAAAAACAACAAGTAAACAGGGGAGGATACAAAAAAGGCTGTCATTTACCTGGATGTCCCGATCGCCACTGGAAGTGTCCTGCACTGACCTTACCAGGAGGCCGGCATTGCATGGGAAATTTAAAAATAAAAATAAAACCAAATATCAAAAAGTTAACCTAAGCACCTAAACACACTAAAGAAGAAGAAGAAGAACAACAACAACAACAACAACACAGGGAGGGTACAAAAAAGCCTATCACTTACCTGGATGTCCTGATCACCACCGGAAGTGTTCAGCACAGACCTCCCAGATCACGCCACAGGAACAGGACACCTTTTCACTCGCCCATGATTCCGTTACTGAAATGGAACAGGCGATCTAGTGATGGCTTTTGGCCATCAGTAAAAAAAATGGAAGGTAACAGAAGCAGTTTGGGGGCATACTGGGACAGGGACGATGACAGGGAAGCCCTTTCTCGATTCTGTTGCGTCCCTGTCCCAGATCATTAAACTGGTCTGATAATCTCCTCTGTCAGTAATTTGCCAGTAACCATCTATCACTTAAACCAAGGCAAATAAGCTCACATTGGTCCAAAGTAATAACGGTGGTAAGCCATGAGCACAGCAGTTAGCAGTTGGATGTTTAAAACATGATCATCAACTCTGCTGCCCCCACACCACACTGCAGAGCAGTACATTCCCAAGGGCCCCAGCAAACATGGGGCAAGAGATGGCTGCCAGTGGTGACTGAAGTGGATATTTGTGGGTTGCACCCTTTGTTGACATTGTAGGTAAGCATTATTTAACCATTTGAAGTAAACTTTCTGTAAATAATCTAGCAGAATAATTCTCACCATATTTCACATAGTTATCTAGTTCTGCATACTGTGCAGCTCATATTTGGTAGCAGAGGAAGGAGTTTGGTGTCATGTTTAAAGAGTTTGGGACTGGGACTTGAGGGATAAACATTCAGTCTCCACTGGGCCATGAAACTTGTATAGCAAGCTTGGGTCAGGCTATCTCAGGCTAACCTACCTCACAGGGTTCTTATGAGGATAAAGCAGGGTGGAGGAGAACCATGTCTTTTACCCTGAGTTCAGTGGAAGAAAAATGGGATATAAATGTAACTAATAATCCATGGATAAGGATGGCCAACTGTGGTTTACAGTCCAGTATTATTATCTGGACTGTAAAGTACAGTTGTCTGTTCTTATCCACAGACTCTGTACCCACAAATTCCACCATCTATGGCTTGAAAATGTATATATTTTTAAATCTAGAAAGCAAACCTTGATTTTACTATTTTATATAAGGGACACTATTTTACTATGTCATTGGGATATAATGACACTTGAGCATCCACGGATTTTGGTATCTATGGGGGGGGGGTCCTGGAACCAAACCACAGCAGGTACCAAGGGCCTACTGTATGCAGCAATTGCCATCTGGTGGGAGTTCAGCTTGACAATGTCTGATTCATTTTGTAATATACTGCAGAGAACAGGCTGTTTAAAAAATATTTTCTGTCTCCTTTTAACAAAACGTAATGCCTATCTTGTAAGATACTGTAGTATCTCCATTACAGTAGATTATGAAGAAACACATTAAAATAAGGAGCTACCTTTTATTACTGGTCTTCTTGTTTGAATTTAGGCCATAATAAAAATAAACAGTGATGCAACAGACCAGGGCTTTAAGTCAGATCTTCTGCTATATATGGAAGAAGTTATAGGTATGTTAATTATTTGAAGCCTTTTATTGTTGCAATATCTTTTTGTGTATTATACATACTGTGGGGTTTTTTTCCCCTTAAGTGGGTGAGAGAGAGGAAGCCTTTGATAATTATACTCTACATTGGTAAATGCGCTCTTGTTTCTGGCAGTTGTGAGTCTAAATTGCTACTTAAAAACACTCAGATATGAGTTTCCTACAGAGTTTTTTCATTACATTCTCTTGATCATAAGAGTGTATTTCTGTATAAATGAGTGTGCTTCCCTCATTATATACTTAGCTTATACCCAGATCCTGTATATAACACATAGAAATAAATATGGATGATTTCCCACATATCTGAGATCCAAGTGCACAAAACAAGCTTTGTGAGATTATTCCTATTCTTGAGGTTATTGAGATGGGACCTACCCCACCCCCTGCTAACCCCAGACGTTATTCAACCTCCCCATAAAGAAAAATACAGCAAGGTTTGCAAATGTCTTCCCATCCATCCACACTGAAGGAATTTAATTTAATCTCACTGTAATCCAATATTGTGTTTTGCATGCCAAGCATTAAAACCTGCTTTCTAAAAGTGGTAACTGTTTTTAATAACTAATTACTCTAATGATCCTACAGAAGTGCTTGAGACCTGTTTTAGCAGTGGTGTCAATTGCAACCATCTGCCCAATGAATAAAAGGAACCATGGCCCAGCTGTAGAGTTGAAACATGTTGGCGGTTTCCTAGGGGCAGCCATATGGTACTTAACTAAAGCGAATTGTTCACACTGCAAACTGCTCTCTGCTCCTAATGAATGCTAACATTTGTTTTTATTCCAGAAAATATTTTTTTCCATAAATGGCATGTGGATTTTTTTTTAAAGATGTGAAAGCATCTACTGAGTGACAGGATATAAATGGAAAAGAGGGAATGGGAACAGTAGGAGGAGACTTCCTTCTTACCGTCCTATTTTTAACAGTGCTATTGCCTTTTGCCGCTATTACATGCACAGTACCAAAATGATTAATAAATGTGTTTTGGGACAGGGAGGTAGCTATTACAAATGTAGGTCTCATTGCACTGCCCAGGTTTTAAAATAACCTGAGTTCATAACAGCTTTCTTTCATATACATTTGCATGTATCACAAGCAAGACAGCTGCCATCTTGATCGTCGCATCAGGGAGCTGAACCTGTGATCCTAAATACATAAGACTTTATCACTCAAGCTGCAGGCTGTCCTCAAGCAGCAGTTAGCTCTTTTCCAGCTGAGGTCTTTTGCAATATTCTGGGTGTTTTATATGACTGAATATCTAATTCCACTATTTACCAAATGGCAAGCCCCATTCCTCTGTCTGATGAATTGCATAAACAGCAGCTCAGACGGCTGGGGTGCATACTATGGAAGCAACATCTGATTCCTCTTCAGTTGTTGGCACTTTGTTCTCTGAAGCATGGCAAATGGGAACAAGGACAACCTATACAATTTGAATGCTCACTATATCACCAAACTAATTAGTCCTGACTGGCTACTAGCGCCTGAGGAAACTGTACAACTGGCACTATAGGAGGAGGGTGGCATAAATGATGCTTTGCATACTTGTTACCACATAAAATTATTGTGATAGATCTACAGCCATTTACAGAAGGCAGTTAATGTGGGTTTTGGAGTCTTTCCACACATCCCAAACAAATGCAGCCTAAGACGTTCCTAGGAATCACAGAAATTCCTTAAGTCAAATTATTCTGGTAAAGTAATTAACATGAGGGATAGTGTCTTAAAATGGATTACTGTATGGCTTCATCCTGGGAAATCAGGATATTACTCCAGTACACACACACATAGAGAGAGAGAGAGAGAGAGAGAGAGAGAGAGAGAGAGAGAGAGATGTTGTGAGTAAGGTGGCAATGAGCTGACGAACTGTATGTTGCAAGTCTAACTATTGATTTTTATATATTATTTTATTACCAAACATATAAAAAAGAATATAAAACATTCCTCAGATAGCTATTAAACTGTTAAAAAGAAGATGTATGTGTGTCTGTGTCTGTGTGTATCCTCTATTTATATGCTTATTAAATATTGTACCATTCTTTTCTGCATCAATCTCACATTTTCAATGTTCTGTATACAAATCATATATCAGAATAGTCCATTGACACACTTCAGTTCAGATCAGCTTGTTTAGTGTTTCTGCCACAATACTAGGGATTGGGGAGGGCGCTAATCACTGTGTTTCTATCTGCTCTAATATTCGTCCAATATGTCAATTTAACTCATTTAATTAAGGATCAGTTCTTAAGTTCCCATTCACTGATCATGGGTACCTGCTTGTTTCCATTATGGGTTTAAACTTCCTCACTGTCATCAACAGAGAATAAATTAAAAGTGCAATCCTCTACATATCTGCTTAGAAGTACAATCGTGTGAAAAAGAAAGTACACCCTTTTTGAACTCTATGGTTTTATATATCAGGACATAATAACGATCATCTTTTCCTTAGCAGGTCTTAAAATTAGGTAAATACAACCTCAGGTGAACAACAACACATGACATGTTACACCATGTCATGGTTTTTCAACAAAAATAAAACCAAAATGGAGAAGCCATATGTAAAAAAGTAAGTACACCTTATGATTCAATGGCTTGTAGAACCACCTTTAGCAGCAATAACTTAAAGTAATCATTTTCTGTATGACTATATCAGTCTCTCACATGGTTGTGGAAGAATTTTGGCCCACTCTTCTTTACAACGTTGCTTCAGTTCATTGAGGTTTGCAGGCATTTGTTTATGCACAGCTCTCTTAAGGTTCCACCACAACATTTCAATCAGGTTGAGGACTTTGACTGGGCCATTGCAACACCTTGATTATTTTCTTTTTCAGCCATTCTGTTGTAGATTTGCTGGTGTGCTTGGGATCACTGTCCTGTTGCATGACCCAATTTCAACCAAGCTTTAGTTGTCAAGACAGATGCCCTCACATTTGACTCTAGAATACTTTGGTGTACAGAGGAGTTCTTGGTTGACTCAATGACTGCAAGGTTCCCAGGTCCCATGGCTGCAAAACAAGCCCAAATCATCACCCCTCCACTGCTGTGCTTGACAGTTGGTGGAGGTATTTGTGCTCATAAGCTGTGTTTGATTTTCGCCAAACATGTCACTGTGCATTATGGTCAAACATCTCCACTTTGGTCTCGCCTTTCCAAAGGACATTGTTCCAGATTTGTTCAGGTGCAACTTTACAAATCTAAGCCGTGCTGCCATGTTCTTTTTGGAGAGAAAAGGCTTTCTCCTGGCAACTCTTCCAATCAAACTGACTTGTTCAGTCTTTTTTGAATTGTACTTTCATGAACTTTAACATTTAACATGCTAACTGAGACCTGTAGAGTCTGAGATATACCTCTTGGGCTTGTTGCAATTTCTCTGTGCATTGCACTATCTGACCTTGCGGTGAATATGTTGGGATGTCCACTTTTGGACAGATTGGCAACTGTCTTGAATGTTTTCCACTTCTGAATAATCTTTCTCACTGAAGAATGATGGCTTTCAATTGTTTGGAAATCGCCTTATAACCCTTCCCAAACTGATGGGCAGCAACAATTGCTTCTCTAAAAGATCATTGCTGATGTTGTTCCTCCTTGGCATTGTGTTAACACACACCTGAATGCTCTAGACCAGCAAACTGCTAAAACTTTGGTTTTTATAGATGTGGTCACACTTGCTGATGATAAGTTAATCAAGGGCATTTGACTGGCAGCATCTATCTGCTACTTAGCATCTTAATTCCTATGGAAGCAGTAAAGGCATACTTAGTTTTTCACACATGCTTCTCCATTTTGGCTTTATTTTTGTTCAATAAATCATGCCACTGTGTAATATGTCATATGTTGTTGTTCATCTGAGGTTGTGTCTACTTCATTTTAAGACCTACTAAGGAATAAATGATTGTTATTATATCCTGATATATAAAACCATAGAATTCAAAGAGGGTGTACTTTCTTTTTCATGCGACTGTAAGTCCTGTTGAATTCAGTGTGGCTGATTCCCAGGTCAGCATGTATGGTATTGTGTGTTTATTCAGTATAATTGTCAGGTCTGATGAGATTTTCAGTTGTTTCATTTATTTGTAATTGAAATCTCTGTGTTGGCAGACAGATATGTTCTAGCTGAAGAGTAGGAGGATCTTTTTAGAAGCTCCTAGAGGTCCCCTCAAGGTGTGAGCAGTGTTTGTGTAGTTAGTGCTAAGAAGGAGGAGGTGCACAGCTGTAGTGTTTGACCAGACACCTATTTGCCCACAGTTACATGAGGGGAATCTGTCATTCTATGACTAGTGGTCATTTGTGAACATTTGTTTCATCACTGATATGGAGATGGATGGGTTTTGGCCAACTCAATGTGCCAGTTTCATTCAGTTTTGCCAAGGAAGAGAAATGTCATCAATGGTTCTGTTTTAAAAAGCTAATCAGAGTATAAAAGTTATTTTAACTGGACTTGCACCTATGCCTATGTATACATACTCCGAATCCTCTACAATTTCATTTGACAAAAGTCAAGTTTCATTCTCTCGGGTGGGGCTGGTATCCCTGCTATTTTCTAGTTTCCAAGTGATAATTGATGAAGCCTCAGGGCTCATCTATATGAGCCCCCCCAAAAAACCTGCTGCAGTAAAGACAAGTGGCAGTAGCTGCAAATTGTCTTAATGGTTTTACAGCCCCCCATAAACTTTGAATGCCCTCTAGTCACGTGGGGGGAGAGAGCCTTCCTCCATTACTTGGCCCCCACAGCAGCAGTGACCACAGCAGCACAGGGGGCAGGTAAGGGGGGAGGGCTCTCTCACCCTCTTCTTCCTCTTCCTCTGGCAGCGGTGACAGCAAAACCGATAGTCCTCTCTTACCTGGTTCCTGGTGGAAAAAATGGCTGCTGCGGGTGCTTGCCCCATTAGCCAGCCCCACCCCCAATGCTCATCTGGCCAATCATCTTATACTGCCTTGTCTCAGCAATGCAAATGTGACTGTCCAAATGATCAGACATTTGCATCATTTACGGAGCTTTTTAAAAACTCCAGCAAAAGCTCAGAATGCTTCCCTTCAGAGCTTTATGGTGGATTTGCCTGCCCCCCTTTCTGAATGAGACACATGCATGCAAATGTCCGTTTAGACAGATGGCCTTCCATGCAATTTCTCTGAGAATTATTTTCATCATTTAGACAGGACCTCAGACTGCTTCAGATTTCCCAAAGTGAAATTTTGATTTGGACCTGAGATGGACTTAATATATATATTTACCAAAGTGGGGCTTGGACTGAGTCTTCTGCTCAGTGTACAACCTCAGTGAAAAAACTTTCATGGGGACATTTCAGGCCTTAGATTACGGTACTTTTGTAGTGTGTGGGGAAATCATTATTGTAATGCAATACAATCTTGTGTATCCCATGTTAAGTTCAGTTTAGGATTTTTTTCCCTGCATGCTTCAGTTCTTCCACTCCCCTTTTTCTTAATTAGGCAATTTCAGCCAACTGGAGCAATTCATCATATGACCTAATTTAAATATTATATGACACTTTGTTTAACTTCCTTTTAAGTTAAGGCTCCATGTGGCTGTAGCCATGTTTTTGAGTCCTTTTAGTCAAGTCTTTGAGTCACCATGTAGCATGTAGCCCACACCGCTTAAAGGCTGGGTGAGTCTTTTCCTACCCTAAATCCTCTTAGTTGGTTAGGAACTTTTTAAGTTTGTTTTAATTTCAGTAAACTTTTGATATGCTTTTTAAACTGACTTCTTTGTTGTTTTAATGAGTCTAATTGATTGGGTGATCAGACCACACATTTAAATGTTAATTGAGCTGTAGTCTGCATTCCGATGCCTTACTCCGCTTGCTTTGAAAGAAAAGTGTTTTTGTTTGTTTTTTTACTTTTAAAGAAGATATTTTTATTTTTAAAAGGGCTAGATCCCTGGAATTTTTAATACATTTTAAATTTTAGACTCATAACTCCCAACAACTTTAGAATTTATTCCAAAATTGCAGGATGGATCTTGCCATTAGATTAACTGTTTAATGCAGTGTAGATGTGTAAACAGCTATTGCTTAAAACAATCTGTAAGCTATTCTGATAGCCTTGTGGCTGAAGAGCGGGGTATAAATAAATAAATAAATAAATAAAAATACTTAATTTCATTAGCTTCTGGCCAGGGTAATTTTTCAAACAATCAGATCAAATTCTTGCTGTTCCTGAAATAATAAGGGAGACTTATCACCTAATCTTAACTTATTCTTGCATAATATGCAATTCAGTAGCATAGTAATCAGAAAGAATCACAACCCAAAAACATCACCCAAGGAGACCTTTTGCTGTGCTTTTTGCAACCGGACTTGTTTATCTCCGATTGGCCTTTTTAGTCATCAGCACGCTTGCAGAAAGCGCGGGATGAGTCCTTCCTGAATCTTCGTTTGCGAAGAAAAACCAGAGAGAGCATAGTAATAATACCTCATTAAAGTAAGAAGTGCCAATCTGCCAGTTTCCTTCTGTTTTTATCTGTGTTAACATTTGTACTTTTTGTCCAATAGAACACATATTACAGATAACTTTCTCTCATTCATTTAATTTCTGATGTTCTATTTCCATAGGTTTACAAAAATAAAAACTGTTATGAATTATTATTGTTAATTTCATTTATATCCCTTCAAAAAAACACAAATTAAGGCAGCTTACAAATTAAAACAAATATACTAGGGTTAAAACATATAAATGGTCAATAGTCAAATGGAATTAAACTAGTAATAATATTTTTTTAAATGAAAGCATGGTGTAGTTGTTTGAGCAATGGACTATGACTCTGGAGACTATAGTTCGAATCACTGCTCGGCCATAGAAAGCCATTGGGTGACCTTGGACAAGTCACACATTCTCAGCCTCAGAGGATGGCAAAGGTAAACCCCTCTGAAGAAATTATGCCAAGAAAACCATTAGAGTTACCATAAATAAGAAATGTCTTGAAGGCACACAACAACAAACAACAACAACATTAAAAATAATTTAAAACATATACTCATTCCTTAGTTAAAAAATTCCTGCTAAATTAGGGAAAATCTTTTAAGTCAATAACTTTCAAGGCAGCTAATTAGTGTTGCTTTACAAGAGCATCTGAACATTGCTTATATAACTATACTTTTCAGGTTTATTGTGCATCTGATAAAACGTGGCCATGTGTCCTTCCCCCCCCGCCCCCCAAAGGACTGCTCTCAGTTTAAAGAGCTGCCAGAGGATAGTCATCTTATTTAATGTGTCCTGTGTATTGGTTTTCTGTGGGGAATTTTTCAGGCTGTGAGGCCATGTTCTGGATGTGTTTATTCCTGACGTTTTGCCTGCTTCTGTGGCTGGCATCTTCAGAGAATGGTGGCATAGTGGTGTCTGGGGTTTATATGCTATGAGTCCCTGTTGGAAAGGATATGTAAATTTGTGTATTTGGATGGCTAGTTCCTAGGGTGGGAGGATATGCAAGGAGGATTAGTGTCTGTTTGGCTAATGGCCCATTGTCTGCTGGGAATCCCCCTGTCCCTGGGTGAAGTTCATTTGCATTTGCACAAATTTACATATTCTCTCCAACAGGGACTCACAGTATATAACCCCCCCCCCACCCTACACCACGTTTCTTTGAAGATGCCAGCCACAGATGCAGGCAAAACATCAGGAATAAACTCTTCCAGAACATAGCCTCACAGCTTAGGGAAAAAAAAAAACCATTGAAAACCTATGGATGCCGGCCATGAAAGCCTTCGACTTCACAGTGTCCTGTGTGTTTGACAGGCTGCCAGCCCAACTCTGGTGTACAGGTAAAGGGCTAGAAGGAGACCAAACCATGATACTTCCCCCTCTACACTAAGCACTAGGACAACAGACTCAGAAGGTACACAGTTCACTTGGCTACCCTCTTCCCCACTCTGGTTTGATGTTGTGTAATTCTCTCTACATTATAAAAATAATACCTGATCTTGCATCTGTACATATAAATGGCACATGCAATTCTATGCAAATTGGTGTTCTCTCCTGTCTTCCTTGTTTCATGATTCACGGTCTCTTTTCTTGGTGATCTTTAAGTGGCCATGCTAGTTCAGAATTTTGGTGTTACTCCTTTTAGTTGGTTATGTGTTTTTTTTCTTCAAAATGCAGAACTGTATACAAAATGTAGAATCCTGGGAGTTTGTTGTTGGGAAAACTCGCAAATTCGGAGTTCTTCCAAAACCTTTGCCATCTTGGATGAAGTCCTTCCTATACTTTTTCAGAATTATTAAATACTGTTTTGCAAGTATGTTTCTCAAATCTAAATAATATTTCCTTTCCCCAACCCACTGTGGGCTGTCATTTTACAAAGTAGTAAAGATGGCTTTAAAGGTGCCCTTGATGCTGTAGATACCGTATGAGACAAGTGAATTTAAGATGAGGAAGGCAGTCATTATACTTCTAAATAGCTTAGGGGCTTAATCCTTATTCTCCTGCACTATTATGTGACATTTTTATAACAGTAGCATAATGCAGTAATAAATGTTGTTCTATTAATTTTGTTTGTTGGGCATTCTTCAGTAGAAAATGACTATTTATTTGGAAAATAAAATCTATTTTTGTTGCATAGTTTGTTTGTTTTTAAAAGTGGGGGGGGGAAGAAACTCTTTTTTTACATTGGTGGAATTTTTGATGGAAGTTAACAGCAAAGGAAGATCGCTTTATTGTGCTTGCAATGGTTGTGGGGGGAGGGAAATCATTCCATTCATTCAGAGATTAGTACTATTAAAGATTATTTGTGCCACTGGAGTTGTTGCTTATTCTTCATCCTTCTGCCCATTTGTGCCATTTCATCCCACTTTCAGAATTAAAAGAGCAAAAGCATTGTGAAGGGGGCTCTGTAGATTTACCATTTAAAATACTAACTCTAGCCTATGCATGTTAGTATTTCATTTGAAGCATTAGAGACACAAATCTATTGGCTTTAGCTACTGCAGAAATGGAGGAAAACAAAGCAAATATTTTGCAGCATAAAGAACAATGGTTGAATATACTTGTTAAATAGAGTGCACATAGGCAGTCAGAATTAGCGGAAAGCTAGAAATGTGCACACACAAAAAGAGTAAACAGTGGTCTAAAATGAATTTTGGATAGAAGTAAAAGGTTAACTGTGGTCATAGGATGCCAAGTATCCAGTTTGTAAGGCACATAGGGAGCTACACCAGTATGTGTGTAGAGATCTGCCCAATGAAAGGCCTTTGAGCTTTTCCTCTGAGTTTGCCTATTATTTCAGCCTAGGAGGGTAGTATTGGGTACTTGTCTATATGCATTCTTTCTGAGATATGTATACCTTAGCTGTGTCTTCTAGCTGAATTCTTCTGAAGCTTTCTGATATGAAGGACCAGCAATAAGGTTCCCAACATACCAGGAAGCGGCACTATATTTGTGCCCATAGGCTGCAATTGTTTCTTTCCTGGAAACTCTCCAGGAAGTGGCAGCTAGTGGCTCAGGGACCAGCACTTGTCCAGGAACCACATAGTAGCACTGCTTTAAATCTTTTCTCTACCCTAACTTATGTGCGTAAGGATTGAAATCTAGGGGTGCTATTCCTTTTGGAACTCAGTAAGTTATAGAATCCCTTTATGGATAGTAAGAAAACAGGCCTCTGGGAATTGATGAGCAATATTGGTGACAATATTAAACTTCACATGTGAAAGAGAACATGTAAAATGGAGGAATATTTTGTAGTATTTTGCCGCATGGCCAATACAGCTACCCCAGGATATGTTTCCATGTAAAATGGAGGAGTATTCAGTTTAGATTGTCCTGCATCACTTCTCTTCTGGGTGCTTCACCTCAGCAGCAGCACTTACTGGGTGCTGAGACAACTGCAGTGAGACTGCCATCTCTGAACTGCAGGACCACCTCCAGTCTCCATCTCTGTCATGCAGAATTTGGCAGGTGCAAAAAGATAAGGGGCATAGTGGCTCCATTCTTGCCCAATAAGCTGGCACACTCATTTATAAGCCACAGTGTTGTCTGATAGATTATTGTTAAATAATCTGGAAAGGTTACTGTTTTGGATTATGTAGCTTTTTCTGAGGTTTCTGCAAGCCACTTTGAGCATGGTTTTACTATGGAAAAGCATTACACAAAGAGATCTTGATTCTGTGGATGATGCTGCTGAGCATGGGCATAGTTGAGTAAACAGGATCCCCAACTTTGTGGAATTCCCGTTCCAGATAAAGTTACGAATATTGAATATCTGCATATTGTGTAGCTCTTAAAACAGAGTTGGCTTACTTTCAGGAATTGGGCCACATTTCATGCATACAGGACCTTGGAAAGCAACACTCTTCATTTTGTTCCCATGTGCTCAAACCCTGAAAATTGGATAATAACCTCAAAGTGTCCTGCACAGCCTCTAGGGGGTGTTGTTTTTGTGCACTTGGGACCATTTCTGCCAGGGAGGGGCACCTGTACCGGCCTGCTTTCCAAACAGAAAACGAGTGTCAGCCACTTACTCTTAGGCCCACATGGACCTTAGAAAAGGCAAGGTGTCTCCCCACCCCAAATGCCCCAAATTTATTTATTATTATTTATTTATTGGATTTATATCCTGCCTTTTTCCCAAGATGGGATTCAAGGCAGGTTACAGTAGTTTTAAAAAATACAACTAAAACCTGACATGTTACAAAAGTTAAAAAAGAATTAAATTTCCATTATTAAAATATATTTAAAAACACATAATTAAAAACAAAATTGACAATAACCCTAACCCTAACCCTTTCACCACATGATTTGCATAATGAGCAGAGAATTGAATAATTTGGAAATGTGGCTGCCTGGCTTGTGGGAATACTAAAGGAACCAGAAAAGACAGTACTACTTAGTAAGGTAGAAGGCAGTAGGCAAAGAGGAAAAGCACATTACAGATGGATAGACTCAAATCAAAGAAGCCACAGTCCTGAGTTTCCAAGACCTGAGCAGGGCTGATGATAATAGGGTGTCTTGAAAGTCTCTCTCTCATAGGCATGCCTGTGTCAAAGCTGACTTGGAGGCAATTAACAACAAGGGTGT
Source organism: Gambelia wislizenii (assembly GCA_030847615.1). Taxonomy (NCBI): domain Eukaryota; kingdom Metazoa; phylum Chordata; class Lepidosauria; order Squamata; family Crotaphytidae; genus Gambelia; species Gambelia wislizenii. The sequence goes on from JAUMIR010000001.1 coordinate 206,450,386, forward strand.
TTTTAACATGCACACGCACACACGCACACACACACACATTTTTGTAGCCATGGCCCTGAATCTGCAAAACCTGGGCAGGGCTGTTCATTATAGGGTGACCTGGAGGTTCCTCGTTCATAGGTATGCCATAAGTCCAAGTCAACTTGAGGGCAGTTAACGATAATATGGTAAAAGGGAACCATGTGAGTGAGAGATTGACTGAGTGCTGGATCCTAATAAGGATGGAGAGAAGAGTTAGGAGATGCACAAACTGAAAGATCATTAGGGTGGGGAGAGTGAAAGACCAGCATGGAAGGGGGGAGGAGAGAAGAAAAGCAGTACTGGAATACTGCTTGTATTGATAGAAAACAAATCCAGTACAGGATGAATGAGTACCAGAGTGGAGAGAGGGCTGGGCTACTGCCACACTGCATAAATAATGCAGTTTGACACTGCTTTAATTGCCATGGTGCAATGCTATGGAATCCTGGGATTTGTAGTTTTATGAGCTATTTTATCTAGCCTTCTCTGTCAGAGAGCTCTGGTGCAACAACAAACTACAAATCCCAAGATTCCATAGGATGGAGCAATGATCATTAAAGTGGTGTCAAACTGCATTATTTATGCAGTGTGGCAGCAGCCTCCGAAGCCCATCGTGGGAGAAAGAGTTAGGGAGAGCAGATACCTCACACTCGGTGGTTCTCAACCTGTGGGTCCCCAGATGTTGTTGGACTACAGCTCCCAGGAGCCCTCTGAGGTCTCACCTTGACAGCCAGGTGGTCCTCCCAGTCATTAGTGAGGCTGTGAGTTCAGTCCTACAGCCTCACTAATGACTGGGAGGACCGCCTGGCTGTCAAGGTGAGACCTCAGAGGGCTCCTGGCAACTGTAGTCCAACAACATCTGGGGACTCACAGGTTGAGAACCACTGGGTACTATGACAAATGGGTTTAAAATGGGGGTGAAACTGGGTACTTTTGCTAATAAAAAGTAAAAACAAGAATTCCCTGCTAGTGTGGCTCACCATCCAGGCAGCTTTGATTCTCAACAGCTAAAAGTTCCTCTCAGTAACAGCAACCCCCAACAGCAGCTGTGTTTTTTCCCCTACACTGAAAGCAACTAGGAATGGATTTAATATTTTTGTGGGCAAGATTGCAACTCTGTGTTAGTGTTTTCATAGTTCATAAAGTTTGTTAGTTCCAGAAAATAATAACAGTGCAAGAAAAAGAGAAAGAAAGCATTCAACTACTGAATGAATACTAAGCTTGCTTAGTAAGAGCTGTTGAGCAACTTTCTCAAGGTAAAACCTAATTACTTAGATGATCATGGTATGCCTTACATTTTATTTTTAAAAAATTCTCAGAGTGAATTTTCTACTCAGATTGTATTGTGTAACCTTTTGAATGCCTGGATCAGTATGTATAAAATACGTTATTTTATCTCTTTTTAAAATTCTCCTGCATGAAACAGGCATAAGTCTATGAATCTGGATTAATAGAGAGACGGGAAAGGTATTTGTATTTGAATAAAAAGAATTATGTCAATTCCTGACCTTTCCTACCTTTTTCTAGACAGTGCCACTTCAGTCTGCACTAGCAGGGTAAGGTAGTGCAGATTTAAATACTGTTATTTTTTAAATATAGAAATGTAGCATTTTAAAGGGTGGGTGGCATTAGAATCTGAGCTGCCAGTTAGTATGTCAGAAAGCACTGACAAGTAGAAATGGGGTCCCCGCCAGGATTTTAGTAAGAGGAAACTCTAGGAATAAACAGGGTGGGTGTAATACAAAATCTTTGGCACAAAGGCAGTCTGCAAAGTATGTTACAGTTTGAGCCCAAACCCTCATTTTATTGCATTAACACTCTCTCGCTAAGGCTGGGGGGGGGAACATGGCAGTTTCGACCGCTTGCCTTGTTAGCAAGCCCGAACCCCTGCGCTTGTCTGGGCAATCAGCTTTCAGTTTCTGCTCATATGGAAAAGCAAACCTAATCCTATCACTTGTCCCAACGAGCAGGAATGTGCATTCTCCCCGCTGTTTAAAAACTAGGAAAAGCCGTGAAGGCTTTTACTGCAGAGTATATGGCATATTTAGCCCCCCTACATCTTGATACGGCAATACGATTCAGGCTGCCATTAAAACAGGTTGTATTCTCCTCACATTCCATGAGGAGTATGTATTTTCGTGGTTTAGACAACCCCACATACTGCCTGACCACATGTGGGTCAGCACTGCATCAAAATACACTGCTGGCTCCAAGAAAGTGGTCCTTTGATTTGTCTGTGAAGATGTTTGGGGTGCATTGTGAGGCTGAGTTATGTTTGAGACATCAAACCACACACAGTACAGTAGTTTGAAAACACAAACACACTGTGATGGTAAAACAAAAAGTTTTACCATCAGCACCTGCAACATGGCACATGAAGTATACTAGATTACATGGCAGCAAGTGAGAGACACATCTCAGATACAATGCAAAGGAGGAGGCTTTTCATCTCCATGTGTTTAACAGTTATTTGGTTGTTGTGCACCCAGGTTGAAGGGTGGATTTGTAGTTCAAACTAAGAATCTATTTATAGTGATAGAATTCAAAAGCTGTGTTTCTTATTGGTAAAAGCCCACTCAAATTATTTACTCTGAAACTACTAGCTACTGCAGATCTTTCTATTTCTTAAAAAATTTCTTTATCAAAAAGGGTTTTATGGAAAAACATTTTCCCCTATCTCTCAGTAGTGTCAGCGTATGTATGTGCAGTGTGTATGTATGTATTTGGTGTGCAGCTGGCCTTTCTCCCATGACTGAGATGCCAGGCCATTTATAGTAGATCGAGACAGATACAGTTGTCCCTCCATATTCACGGATTTGGCATTCACGGATTTAAGTATTCATGGCTTGAAAATATTCTTTAAAAAATAATAATCCAAAAAGCAAACCTGGATTTTGCCATCTTATATAAGAGACACCATTTTGCTATGCCATTGCATATCATGGGATTGACGATTCACGGATTTGGGTATTCATGGGGGGGGGTCCTAGAACCAAACACCAGCGAATGTGAAGGGACAACTGTATAAGTAAAAATGGATCAAAGCAGGCCAACCCCCCCCCCAAAAAAAAACCCCAAAACCCAGAAAGTTAGACTACTAAAACACACTTGAAGAACTGGCACATTTAACAACTTGTTATGTTTTTAAAAACTCCTTAGAAATGCCTTAAGATTATAAAAGGTACAGCACGAGTCTGTTAAAAGGTCTTTCATTGGTCAGTTGTTAAAAGCCTGCCTGAGTAAATCTTTGGGATCCAAATGTCTTGATCTAGCTTTGTTTTTCCCTGTCAGCAGAAAAACAACATGTGTAAGGTAGCTAGCTTAACTGCAACTTGGGAGAAGTCAGTGTCAGTTACTCTGATATCGTTTCAACAACAATGACAGCAACATAGTAGTACTTGTAGTATTAATAGATTAGTTAGCTCAGTCATTCATTTCACTAAATTGGTATCTCTTCAAAAAGGCTACAGATTTTTCCATGCTTAGGGTGCATCTATACTGTACGAGAAATAATGCAGTTTGACACCACTTTAAGTGTTGTAGCTCCATTCTATGGAATTCTGGGATTTGTAGTTTTACAAGGTCTTTAGCTTTTCTGCCAAAGAGTGCTGGTGCCTCACCAAACTACAAATCCCAGGATTCTGTAGGATGGAAGAATAGACGTTAAAGTGGTGTCAAACTGCTATAATTCTCCCATATAGATGCACCCTAAATCTCACTCCCTTCCAAATCACAATGAAGTACACACGTTCTCCTGTCAGATTTCTCTAAGCTACATAGTTTTATTCTGAACATAGAATTTATGGCAAGACAATTTTGGTAACAGAAAAGACAGAATTGTGTCTCTTTCTGTGTGCGCACACAGAGATACAGTCTGTCCTGTCCTGCCAAATGGCTTCTTTCATGATTCACCAAAATTAAAATGAGCAATTATTAGTGTATTTCATTGGGATGTGAGGGTTTGGTATCCACCTTGACATAGACTTGTGTTCATATTGAAAAGAGGTTATTGATTCTTAATGGCTTTGCATTACCCCCAGTAGTTCCAGTTACAAGATAATTTTCTGCACAGACTGGTAACCCAATGTGCTGCTCACAATTTTTTGTTTTGTTTTGATATGCATCGATCTATTCTGCCTTGCTATATGTGCTGGATTTGGTAAAGCTGCATAATCTTTTGAGCTTCACTGTGCAGTCATATCCTGCACTGGGAGCAGAGATCTTGTAGCCTTCTAGATTTTATTTTATTTTTTAATTGCAAGTCCCAGCATTCCTCACAACTGCCTTTGCTGAATTGGCCTTCAAACATCTAGTGGGCTACAGGATTCCTACCACTGTCCTAACACAGTGAATGCTGAGAAAAGATGGTGAATATGGCTTGTCATCTACTGCATAAGGTACTTCCTACCCCCTCTTTCTCTCCCAGGGGGCCACAAATGGAAACATTTGTTGCTGGTATATTTTACACATTTTAAAGTGGTTGCTTTAAACCATATGAAACAGCAACAAGGATTTGACCTGAAAGTTTACAGCGAGATCATTCAGAGTTCAAAGCTGTTAGTTCATCCATAATTCAGATGGTGTGATCACAGGGTTGATAACTTCGGTGGTATTTAAATTAACCTGATCCTCTTGAGTCTTGGGGCAGACTTGTAGCTGACTTTGAGGGTGGTAGTGAGATGGAGTTGTAGATACTGCTGATGCTTTGATTCTAATTTATTACAGGCTTAATTTTTAATAACAACACAAGTACGTGTTCTGTCTATACATTATATAAAAATATATGTTATGATGTATAAAATATTTACTGGTCGGTGCACACGCAGATGCATGATGTATTGATTGCTATTTTGAATGTATAATTCACATGTTCCAAGTTTTTACAATTCTGCTCTTCTGAAATACCCATGGGAAATGGCCTTCTGACAATAGAAGCACAAGGATGACAGAAACTTCAAAGCACTTACACCATTGTACTTTCTGCTTTAGAAAGATTGGGAATGAGGCTGTCAATCCCTCCTGCTGAGTCGCCTCCTCTGCCTCCTGCAACTCATCCTTTCTTCTTGCATTTTAAGACTACCATAATTTGAGCTGTCGATCCAAACGTCACAGTTCAGTTGCATTACATTGTCAGAACACTTGCAGCGGCTTGCTGTTTTTTGTGTCTCTTGGCAAGCATACCTTGTATCTTTTATTTGGTCCTGAAGATATAAAATGGAATTTAATGTGTTAGCTTGGAAAGCTGAGTAATCGGAGGTCATATACCTTAGAAAATGGGGCAAACATGAAAATTGAATAGGAAACTCTCCCTTAGTTGTACCTTTCCGGATAACTTTTGCTCTGGTTATTGTCTAAGTATAGCGTGACTCTTCTGAATGAATGCCTGGAGGAGGTAAAGGGTTGGATGATGGAAAACAAACTGACGCTGAATCCAGACAAGACAGAGGTGCTTACTGTTAAGGGTCCTAACCTGGGTTTGGAGGTGTGTAAAGCACTCCTAGGTGGGGTCACACTCCCCCTGAAAGACAGTGTTTGTAGCCTGGGTATGCTTCTGGATGTGTTACTCCAAATGGCAGCTCAAATAGACACGAGGGCTGGAAGTGCCTATTAACAGCTTCGTCTCATACGCCAGCAGCACCCCTTCCTAGAGCTGGAGGACCTAAAGACCATAGTGTACACCTGCTAACCTGCTAATAACCTGCTAGGTTTTATTTTTGCAATGTGCTATATGTTGGGCTACCTCTGTACCAAATTGGACAATATTACACCAGTATTAAAATCACTCCACTGGCTGCCAATTAGTTTCCAAGCAAGTAACAACCTGTTGGTTGTTACTGTTATAGATCTACATGGTTTGGGTCCAGGTTACCTATGGGATCGCCCCCTGTATAATCTGCCCCATACACTCAGGTCCTCTGGGGAACATTTACTCCAGTCACTCAGAACTATATTGGCAACTGTTAGCCGGGGGACTTTTTCTTCATCTGCCCCAAGACTGTGGAATGACCAGCCAGAAGCGATTCAACAGCTGAATAAACTGTCTGAATTTAAAACAGCATTGAAGACCAGTCTGTCCGGCAGTCCTAGCCAGATGATTTTTAGATTATGAATTTTAAAGTATGGGCTGATTGCTTTAATATGTATTGGTCTTATATGTTCTTTTAAACTGATATTATGTGTTTTAACTGGTTTATGTATTTTAACTGATATGTGTTTTTAACTCATGTTGCATTTTTTTTTCTGCTGCTGTTCTCCTTCTTGATCCATGGGGATAGCTAGATAACTAGAGTAAAACAACAACAACAACAACTTTCTAGTTATTGTCTCTGATGTTCAGTCAGTACAGCACATAGCTCAGTAGACTCCTGAAGAGCTACTGAAGTTCCCAGGAATAATGATAATTATCTAAAAAGGAAGGCAACAGTATAAAACTAGCCCTTCTTTCAAAGGGAAGGTTTTTTCTCTTTCTCCTTGTTAGTACTCTGTGCATTATGATACAAAATAACAGGGAAAGGGTTACCAACTAATGAGTCTTAATAGTACCAAGCATCAATTTATCAGTTCTTCAAATCTTTACAAGACACTCATTAAACTAATCTTCATCATTATGTAGGTGGCTTGGAATCAATGCCATGATCCTGCACTGCTGTTACAATAATACTGTGCAGTGGGTTATACTGCAGCCCTGTTAAATAATACAAGAGAAAGTTTGAAGCATGGCACGAATGACCTGAAGCAACATTAGCAGTCTCAGGTAGCAAATCTGCAAATAGATTATTATTTTTTCTTCAATTAGAGCTGAGCAGAAGCAAAACGGCACATCTTAACAGTGGTGATGTAGGTTACTATTTGAAATGCAAACTCATACACAAATTTCTTCTTGAATATTCTCCTTTCCTATGCAAAACCTCAGTGCAAAAGCCCCAAAGTGTGAGTAGTTTGATAAGCAGTAAGGTTTGTAGGCTCTCATATTTTCTGACTCTTGCTTTTTCTTCTGCCTGCTCTTCTTATTCTATTTCCACTTGGGTAAAGCAAGCCTTGCTACTGTACTGATGTCTGAATAATGAACTCCCTTTGGTGTGTTGGTATTTGTTGTTTTTCACAACATCATTCTTCAATTTGTTCTGAGCTTCTGTATAATCTAGCTATACTAGCTGATAGCTGTTTATACGGTAGGAGCTAGAGCTTGGCCACCGTGTTAGAGTGTTACATTTATGAGGTCTGTCTATTAAATAATGAGATCGTGTTTCTACCTTTCAGACAAATCAGGGAGAACTGATTGTGAACACTTGAGTGGTGACCTTGAACATGTCTGAACCTACATGACAAACATCAACACTCTTGAATGTTCAGTTAATTGTCAGTCATTGTTTAAAGCAGCTGTGTTGTCTGTTGTGTGCCAGAAAAATGCTAAGTTTAAAAGTTGAGCAACGTGACATTCTGCAGCAACTTGAGGTGGACCCAAACCTTTTTCAAAAAATCATCACTTGTGATGAAACCTGGATCTTCTAGTATGATCCTGAGACAAAATGACAAGCAATGTACTGGAAAACACCATCATCACCAAGAGTGGGGGGGGGAAACAACCACATCAAAGGAAGTCCACATTCAAAGCCATGCTCATTGTTTTTTTCTGACATCAACACCATAATTTTGGCAGAATGGATTCCAAAAGGCAGATCGGTAAACCAGCGTTATTATAAAGAAGTTTTGACAAAGCTGAGAGAAAGAGTCAGAAAAAAGAAGGCCAGAACTATGGGGAAATGGTTCCATTTTTAATCAAGACAATGCATCTGCTCATACAGCACTTTCTGTGAAGCAGTTTTGGGCTGATAAATGCATTACTACACTTGAACTTCCTCCATATTCACAAGATTTGGCACCATGCAACTTTTTTCTTTTCCCTAAAGTGAAACCGGTGCTTAAAGGAACACATTTTGAGTCAATCGGTGCAGTATGAAGAAAATGGCAGATGTATTGAAACAGCTGACAGAACCTGATCTGCTCCATGCCTTCGAAGACATGACTGAATCAGTGTGTGAGTGTGAATAGGGAGTATATTGAAGGGGATAAGCATTAGAATTGTAATACATATGAATAAAGATGGGTTATTGTATCATTCTCATTATTTACTAGACAGACCTCATATAGCAGTGCTCTTGGGCAAGTATGACCACACACTGAATGCAGTAGCATAAGAAGCTGCCTTTATTTGGAATTACATCATCTAGCAGCAGAGGCTCTCCAAAGTTTCAGAAATGATATATCCAGTCCTTCCAGGAAATGTCCAGCCTTAAATCTAAAATGTTTACACATGCAAAGCATGTGCTGTACCATTCAGCTATACTCTCTCTCACTGGTTTTTCTTTGCAAACGAAGATTCAGGAAGGACTCATCCTGCGCTTTCTGCAAGTGCACTGATGACTAAATAGGCTAATCCGAGATAAACAAATCCGGTTGCAGACAGCACAGCAGAAGGTCTCCTTGGGTGATGTTTCCGGGTTATGATTCTTTCTGCGTTGTCGTTTCTCTTCAAGACTTGTTCGGCGTGAGCTCTCAAATAAGGCTGCAGCATTGTGGATAGTGCATCTCCATGCCTCCCGATGTGAGGCCAGGGCGGGAAAAATGTAATGGAAACAAAATTCTGGAATTTTCCCATTTTTAAACAAATGAGATTTCACAGCACTAGGAAGAATTAATTTTTGAAAATTTGTTATTTGTTCTGGTGAAGCCTATAAGATATTCCTGTTGTTTTTCACCATCAGGAATTGAAAGGGAAAGAAGGCTGTATTATGGGGGGGGGGATAATGGTCTGCCCTGGGCCTGCACCTTTATAGGTAATAAATTTGAAAGAAATTTTAAATCAAATCATTGGCAAGTTGGTGATGCTGCAAAACTGTGGTGGTCAACTATGCATGAGGTGGGGCCAATTCTCTTCCCTGCCCTCCTACCTTAGCTGGCACCTCTGGTCCACTAGAAGTTTCTGGTTTCCATTTGGGGCCAATATATGGCTGAAGATACAGGGGTTTAGGGGTGGGGGAGGAACGTGTATTTGCATGCAGTAGTAGGGCATTTGGCCTGAAAATGCATGAAAACAGTACCAAAACAAGTTCACGGAAGGGGGCTTGTGGGGTTGAAAAAGTGAGATGCAAGGGTGTTTTGCAGCCCGTGGACCATACTTACCATTTGAGCTAAAAAAAAATAAAATAAAAAGAGAATATCTTAAGAATCTAAGACTGGTTTTGTCAAGTTCCACATTCTGTTCCTATCATGGCCAACCACATGCCTAGAGATAGTGTTGCGACTGCTCACATTACATCCTGTTTCTAATTCTTTTTTTTTAATTCATCCAGCTTTATGTCCATCATTCTGTCTCATACTAGTGAATCCCATAGTTTAGTTATGTACTGTGTGAAAAACTGCTTATCTCTCCTGCACCTTCTGTCACTGAAGATACTCAAGGACCCTAGGTTCTCTGTTTCCACTCAATGCATAATTTTATACACCACAATTATCCCCCCTTGCTTGTGTGTGTGTATGTGCCTTCAAGTCTCCTGTCGACTTATGGCTGCCCCATGAATTTCATAGGGTTTTCTTAGGCAAGGAATACCCAGGGCCCATCTGTATGAGGCAAAAAAAACCCAAAGTTCCTCTCAGTAATGGCATTTTGCAGCAGCAGCAACTTGTCTTAAATATTGTTTTTTCACTATAAGCCCCCATAAGCTCCAAGATGCCAGTTGTAAGTGATTTACTCGCGTTTGTACTTTGCCGTTGCCAAACTTTAAAAAGATATCCAAGGTGTGCTAGAATGCTAGAGCTATTTTTTTTTTATTTAACAGGAAAGCAAAAACAACAACAAAAAACCCCAACCCATTTTCACTAATGCGAAAATCCAACATGGTGGCAGTGGGCACTTGCCTGTTAGGGTGGCCATCAGCCTTGGGCTTTGTCTCCTATGGGAAAGCAATTCTGTTGGGGTGTATGAGTATAAAAAATAAAAATGGATTAAAGATTCCAGGGAGCAAGCTCTTTGGGAATATCTTCTTAAGAAAAGTTTCTTGTAAAGTAAGCAGAGTTAGCAGAAAAGCAGACCAGGTTCAATTTGCATTTGTATGTGTTTTGAATCACCCAATCATTAAAGGCCACTCAGACAGATTAAAGCCAATAAAGAAGTTTGCTTAAAAATACATACCAAAACATTTACTAAAGGTATAGCAATCTACATATTAAAAGCAAGGCTAGGTCCTTAACTATCTAAGAGGATTTCAGGGTAATAGACTTACCCAATCCTGGGAGGTCCAGGTTAGAAAAGGATAATCAAATCAGAAGTTTCTAAGTATTACAGCAGTAACATACATATTTCTTCAGATAAACGGTGAGGTGAATGCGGGTAAGTGAGAGCTCATCTCTCTTCTTCATGCATGGAGGTCAGATGCATGGTAGGAAGGGAAGGAAGAGGAATGGAAGAACCTCGTGTTGAGGCTTCTGTCCCAAGAGGGGACAAAACATCATAAAACATTTAAATCAGGAGGTCATGTGATGAATGACTCAGTGGTCACTCCATAGCTCCAAACAGCTAAAATAGCTTGAGAGGAGAAGGGGAGTAGGAACTTAAGCATGCAAGGAGTTTCCTAAACTTACTAAGTGGGGGTGAGTGGGTCCATGAAGAATGCTACATTTCCCAGAAATTCATATTGAATCACTTGTCCCAACAAGCAGGAATGCACACTCCCCTCACTATTTTTACTTTATTTATTATTTATTTTTTTGATTAAAAGCTTCATACGAATCTCCCCTCACTGTTATTTAAAAAAAACTCCAAGAAAAGCTGCTAAGGATTTTTCTGCTGTGTTTTTGCTGTTTTGCCCCCTTTCCGCCCGAATACAGTGGATTGATGTGGGATCCCATTTGGACAGGTTGCATTCCCAGTGAATTCCATGAGGGTTATTTTCACCATTTAGACAACCCCCCACAGGTGGTTTTGCCAGTTCCTTCTTCTGAGATATAGTCTATAAAACCTGGTATTTATTGGTGGTCTCCCATCCAAGTGCCCTGTTTAGCTTCCAAGATCAGAAGGGATCTGGTGCCTTTAGGGTATTTAGGCCATCTCCCCTTGCTTACTCATCCTTTTTGTACACTAAAAAGTGTCAAATATATTGTCATCTTTCCTCATGGGGAAGTTGCTCCAGTACCTCAGTCATGTGGCTTTCCCTTTTTGCCTCTTTTCTACTTCTGTAATATCCCTTTCAAGCTTTGTTGATGAGAACTGTGTGCAGCATTCTACATATGATTCATATAAAAGTATTATGATCCTAGCAACTTTGTGTTTGGTTCCTTTCCTAATGATTCCCAGTGCAGAACTGCCTTTAAAAAAAAACCAAGACAAGACAAAACACAGCAGGTTTTTATCATTTGGCTGTTTTCTTTGAGCTATTCACCGCAACCCCAAGATCCTTCTCCTGGGCAGTCATTCCAAGTATATATTGGGTGTAGTCACTTTGAGAGATTGAAAATAACTGAGAGCTGGTATAGACCCTTAATCTCTGTGCTCCAGCTATTACTTTTTTCTTCATGTGTGGGTGGTGGTGGTGGTTAGGTGGGGTGGAGTCCCAACTTTCCCAAAGAGCTGCCATTGGACCTCATCGGAGTTTGTGGGCTTTGTGTTTAATCCCTCTATTTCAATGAATGAAGAAACCATTTGCCCATGGACAAGTGGGCTAAGAATATAAGCAAAAGAGATTTGAATCAGGGCAGAAATGCTCCCTGTAATTCCCAAATGGATGCTATTATGTAGGTAAGAGTGGACAATTACAAGGGGAAATTTTTATTGGGTGGGACCAAAGACAAATCAAACAGGAAGATGTTTAATAGCCTCTCTGTGGGGGAGGCATGTCTAATATGTGGGAATGATGCAAATCCTCTGAACAATTTGTAGAAAGGATGTGACACCTGCATGTTCAGAGGAAATACAAACACTGATGAACAGAAATACATGGCTTAGTGAAAAATAAACAAAAAAAGGAAACAGAAAATCTATGCTTAATTTTCCACACACAAGCTGTTCAAACAGCTAGGCATAATGGTAAAATGCAGAGTATGTCAACAGAAATGGCCTTATTTTTGTATAGTTAAAACTTGGCAGTGGATTTAGTAACGTGTTAATAATAAGACTAAAACCTGTAATCAAATATCCTTAAGCAGCAGGGGCAGCGTGTGAAATAACTCCCCCACCTGTCCCCACCTAAGAGTCCTACATAGCTGTTGTTCTAAGCTGTCAATGGCATAACCAGGGGGTGGGGGTGGGTGCAAACTGCACTAGGTGACACCATCAGAGGGAGTGACACTAAAATGACCATCTATAAAATTTTTGTACAGTGTTTCAGCAGAAGTTTATTACAGTGAACCCTTGTTATCTGCTGAGGTTTGGTTCCTGGACTCCCATGGATACCAAAATCCATGGATGCTCAAGTCCCATTATATACAATAGCATAGTAAATGGCATCCTTTACGTAAAATGGCAAAATCAAGGGTTGCTTTTTGAATTTTTCTGAATATTTTCAAGCCATGGATGGAGGAATCTGTGGATGCAGAATCCGTGGATATGGAGGGCTGACTGTATTCTTTTATTTAAAAAAAAAAATAATCCCTGGCACCGCATCCAGACAGATGAACCTTCTTTCTTGTCTCTCTCCCACATGTATTTTTTGGTGACTCTCAAAGTCACATGCAGATTGTGTAGATTGCTGGGATTACTAAAGATTCTGTATGGTCTGGTACAGAAAGAAATCCAAGGCAGTGACACCCTGAGTTACCGCATTGGGTAACAGCAATGCTAGTGACACTACTGCTGTGATGAGGTTTTCCTTGAAGAAAGAAAAGTACAGGATCACTGTATTACATAACTGTAATCCTTTGAAACCATGGTCCAATGTATTTCCCAACTGTAGTCCTTTTCGTCCAGTCAAAAGGTAACTGGCATCTTCCATTTAAGTTCCATGATAGTTGCTTTGTAGCAGAAGCAGCATTTCAGTGAGATTACTTGAAGTAGTATCTTACCTCCAACAACACCCCCCTTGTACATTTATTGTTCAAGATAATGATGCATGTGATAAATTAAAAACTTTCTTTTAGAAGAGAACATGATCTAAAAGTTATCCATGACATAATTCTTCTGAATCATGTGTGCCAGGCTTAAGATGCTAGAATAGAACACTAACAATAAATATTTAATGTCACCCAAGATTAAACTACCTTGATACAGTCTGAAGTGGTTGCTATTGATGTTTAAGGTTGATTTTAAAACACAATTTTGGCAACACTGACATCTATTAGATAAATTTTGCATCTGGCAAGACAAATGCTGGGTGTTTAATGGTGGGAGAAAGTAGCTCCTTTTTCCCTCTCAAGAAATGTACCGTATATTCCGGCGTATAAGACGACCCGGCGTATAAGACGACCCCCCCAATTTTAAAGGGGAAATGCAGAGTTTGCGATATATTCGCCCTATAAGACGACCCCCTCTTCCAACGCATAGCCCCCGCATGCCCCTCCTGCGCTCTCTTCCAGGAGGGAGTGCAGGAGGAGGATGCGGAGGCTGTGCGCCCAAAAGGGGCACGTTCGCCCCTTCTCCCCACCTTCCAGGAAGGTGGGGAGAAGGGGCGAATCGCGGTTTGGCCGCGCAGCCTCTCCATGCCCCTCCTGTGCTCCCTCCTGGAAGGGAGCACAGGAGGGGGATCGGGAGGCTGCCCGGCCAAACCGGGCACGTTCGCCCCTTCTCCCCACCTTCCAGGAAGGTGGGGAGAAGGGACGAATCGCAGTTTGGCCGCGCAGCCTCTCCATGCCCCTCCTGCGCTCCCTTCCAGGAGCGAGCGCAGGAGGGGGATCCGGAGGCTGCCCGGCCAAACCGGGCACGTTCGCCCCTTCTCCCCACCTTCCAGGAAGGTGGGGAGAAGGGGCGAATCGCGGTTTGGCCGCGCAGCCTCTCCATGCCCCTCCTGCCCTCCCTTCCAGGAGTGAGCGCAGGAGGGGGATCCGGAGGCTGCCCGGCCAAACCGGGCACGTTCGCCCCTTCTCCCCACCTTCCAGGAAGGTGGGGAGAAGGGGCGAATCGCGGTTTGGCCGCGCAGCCTCTCCATGCCCCTCCTGCGCTCCCTCCTGGAAGGGAGCGCAGGAGGGGGATCGGGAGGCTGCCCGGCCAAACCGGGCACGTTCGCCCCTTCTCCCCACCTTCCAGGAAGGTGGGGAGAAGGGGCGAATCGCGGTTTGGCCGCGCAGCCTCTCCATGCCCCTCCTGCGTTCCCTTCCAGGAGCGAGCGCAGGAGGGGGATCGGGAGGCTGCCCGGCCAAACCGGGCACGTTCGCCCCTTCTCCCCACCTTCCAGGAAGGTGGGGAGAAGGGGCGAATCGCGGTTTGGCCGCGCAGCCTCTCCATGCCCCTCCTGCGCTCCCTTCCAGGAGCGAGCGCAGGAGGGGGATCCGGAGGCTGCCCGGCCAAACCGGGCACGTTCGCCCCTTCTCCCCACCTTCCAGGAAGGTGGGGAGAAGGGGCGAATCGCGGTTTGGCCGCGCAGCCTCTCCATGCCCCTCCTGCGCTCCCTCCTGGAAGGGAGCGCAGGAGGGGGATCGGGAGGCTGCCCGGCCAAACCGGGCACGTTCGCCCCTTCTCCCCACCTTCCAGGAAGGTGGGGAGAAGGGGCGAATCGCGGTTTGGCCGCGCAGCCTCTCCATGCCCCTCCTGCGCTCCCTTCCAGGAGCGAGCGCAGGAGGGGGATCCGGAGGCTGCCCGGCCAAACCGGGCAAGTTCGCCCCTTCTCCCCACCTTCCAGGAAGGTGGGGAGAAGGGGCGAATCGCGGTTTGGCCGCACAGCCTCTCCATGCCCCTCCTGCGCTCCCTTCCAGGAGCGAGCGCAGGAGGGGGATCGGGAGGCTGCCCGGCCAAACCGGGCACGTTCGCCCCTTCTCCCCACCTTCCAGGAAGGTGGGGAGAAGGGGCGAATCGCGGTTTGGCCGCGCAGCCTCTCCATGCCCCTCCTGCGCTCCCTTCCAGGAGCGAGCGCAGGAGGGGGATCCGGAGGCTGCCCGGCCAAACCGGGCAAGTTCGCCCCTTCTCCCCACCTTCCAGGAAGGTGGGGAGAAGGGGCGAATCGCGGTTTGGCCGCACAGCCTCTCCATGCCCCTCCTGCGCTCCCTTCCAGGAGCGAGCGCAGGAGGGGGATCGGGAGGCTGCCCGGCCAAACCGGGCACGTTCGCCCCTTCTCCCCACCTTCCAGGAAGGTGGGGAGAAGGGGCGAATCGCGGTTTGGCCGCGCAGCCTCTCCATGCCCCTCCTGCGCTCCCTTCCAGGAGCGAGCGCAGGAGGGGGATCCGGAGGCTGCCCGGCCAAACCGGGCAAGTTCGCCCCTTCTCCCCACCTTCCAGGAAGGTGGGGAGAAGGGGCGAATCGCGGTTTGGCCGCGCAGCCTCTCCATGCCCCTGAGGGGGATCGGGAGGCTGCCCAGCCAAACCGGGCACATTCGCCCCTTCTCCCCACCTTCCAGGAAGGTGGGGAGAAGGGGCGAATCGCGGTTTGGCCGCGCAGCCTCTCCATGCCCCTCCTGCGCTCCCTTCCAGGAGGGAGCGCAGGAGGGGGATCCGCAAACTGTGCGGCCAAACGGGGCACATTCGCCCCTTCTCCCCACCTTCCTGGAAGGTGGGGAGAGGGGGCGAATCGCGGGTTTGCCTCCGCCGCTGCAGAAGCGCTCGAGCAGCGGCTGCGGCAAACCGCAATGTTCGCCCCCCTCCTCTTTCTTCCGTTGCTCCCCAAAGGGGGAGAAGGCAGAGGAGGGGGGCGAATGATCTTCAAAACACTTTGCTTCACCCCCCCTGCCCCATCTCCTGCCTCTTCGCTCCGTTTGCGAAGAGGCAGGAGATAGGCAGGTGGGTGAAGCAAAGTGTATCCGGCGTATAGGACGACTGTCAATTTTGGAGGGCACTTTTGAGTGCTCAAAAGTCGTCTTATACGCCGGAATATACGGTATGTTCTGTACAGCTTCCAGCCATAAGGAATACTGTATATTCTGGCATCCTTCTTTATTCTCATTGGAGTGCCACCCAGAATTATCCACTGAATTTTAAAAAATTGAATTAAAAGATAATAAATTGCAAGAGAGTTTGGGCAACAAACAGATAAAGCAGTCTTTCTTCTCTGAGACTTCAATTATTGAGGACAGCCTAGGGCAGGGAGTGAAATTGGTTTATTAGTTTCACTTTGGTCACTGGCTAACATCATTCCACATCCCCAAAATGCCACATTTAATTCTGCCTGATTTGGAATAATTGACCGATCAGGAGCAAGACCCATGAAGTGAGCTTTAAATTACATTGTACCCCTAAGGGTGCTGACTGGTTGAGACAAGTGCTAGTGTAGGTGAAGTTGTATGACATCTATCTCTGTGTTACATTTGGTCTGTCAAAATTGCCATGGCATTCTGATCTAGAACTTTGTACATCAAAATTAGTAACAAGTGAGTGTGCCTTCCTGTGACTCAAGTTGATTTTGGAGAAAAATAAGCAGCTACAATGTACTTGTAATTCACCTGTGTACATTCAAATTAATTTGCTGTAACTGTGTATACTGTATATTTATTTCTCATCATTGTACCCCATTGTTTGTTTCCAGTTGCTCTTAACAACAATACCATTTTCTAGACGTAGGGCTTTTAAAAGAACAGCCACCATTGGTATGCTATGACTTTCTGTCTTCATTGCTGGAATTTTTACTATTATTACTTTTTTAAAATGACAAAAGGAAAAACGGCCTTTTAAAGCCATAAAGATAGAAATATACATAGCTCCCCTGTTTGATACATAAAGCCAAAGGTTTCTAGCCATCATAGTCTGGAATTAAACCATAATGAGAGCTCCTAAAAGAGTAACAGTCAGACAGTAGAGTACAGCTTCTTCTCTTTTGTTTCATATTCTCCACATCATAAACCAGCTTTTCGCTCTAGAGCAGCAACTGCTGGAGGTGGGATGAGAGTCATGCTTAATTTTATTAGTTGAGATATCATGTCAAACCATAGTTAAGCTTTTGGTTATGGAAGTTTGAAGAAAAGACTGAGGTGATACTTTGGTTCACAATAACTTGTATGACAGATATAGTGGTTTCCTTGAGATATTGAAAATTCTGCTTTCATACAGTCAGTTTGATGGTATGACTCCTTAAGCCCCTTCCAATGCTTCATGACTATCAGTGAATTATTGACATATGACTGGAAGTGTTAAGAAACAGTCTAGCACCCATTTGAAAGCCTATTCTGTGGTGCCATTGGTGGTAAAGAAATTATTCACCACGACCATTGCATTTTAATGGCAGATTTCTTTCTTGTGTTCTGTTCTCTTCTGTTACATTTCAGAAGAGAGTGTAGCCTCTCAATAGTCCATTGAGGCCAGTCTGCATGACATTTTGTAGACAAACTGTCACTTGTGTTCCAACTAGGATGTCATAGTTGTATGGGACCAATAAGTAACAGTATGGAGACTTCAAGCTGTGTGCCCTGTAGATATGAACAGAATCCTTTGAGTGGTGATACATAATGGGTTCATCTGTACGAGGGGGGCAATGTGAATTGATGCAAACTCAAACATATTCAAAGCAGGATTGCCTTGTCCTAACAGTGTTTGGCAAAATTACAGGCATGCGAGGCTACCTGCTTTTGCTGTCCCAATGGGCATGCCTGCAATTCAGGATGTGCAAGTTGCTGACGCCGAATGTTTTTTTAATGCATATCAAGGGTGAGAAAGTGTGATGGTGTGATATTCCGCCTAAATAAATTTTAAAAAGAAAAGAAAAAGGCTGTTTGATTGCATGTGTCAGGCTCATCCCTGAATTCTGGGCATTGGAGTGGAATTCATGGAGGCCCTGACATGTAGCTAGTATTTTCTCAGGATTTTGGAATGCCTGAGAAATGAGCCAGGCCTCCTGGCTGGCATGGTAACGCACGTCCTACCAGGAACTCAAGGCCACGCTCGCAGGCTACTCTTGCTCCCCCGTGGAACAACCTCCTCCCTGCTCTGTCTGTTCTCACGCTTGATGCCTTATTATCTCTGGTTTGTTTATATATACTTCAGTAGCAGCTTTGCAACTGTTCCTTACACATGCTTCTCTTCCAATAAAGAGATTTATTGAAGAATCCTGAGTTTGTGTTCTGTGTACATCACAGAAAGCTGCTACTCCACTTTTAATTTTTTTTTCTCTGTCCTGAAACTGTGGAGCCTTTACCTGCAATGTCTGACGACGCAGAGACTGGCACACAGACGGACCAAGATCTGATTGTAGCCAGCGCCAGAGATGCTGAGGCCTCGAAGCAGGAGACCAGGGCAGAGGGGGGTGCTGTAGCTGCCGCAGCTGGAGGCGCCAGCCAAGACCGAGACCGCCGGAGGGCTGCAATATTTCTACCTTCCACTGAGCCCTGGGAGCTGGGAATGGAGCTGGCTCCGGGGAGGGGCAGCCTGCCAAGCTTCGGCACTCCGGTGCGAGAGGTTTTGGGCCCTGCCTGGCCATGGGCAGGGGCCGGTCGCCGAGAAGACCGCCGGTCCCGGTGGGACAGACCCCAGGGTGAGGGGCCTAGAGAGCCAGAAGCGAAGTTTTCCCTGGCAGAAGTTGGAACCGAGGTTCTTCAACTGAAACAGCAAATGGGTGAGATACGGGAGGTACTCCTAGAACTCCTGCACAGAACCCCTCCAGCTCCACCAGCACCTGGAGGGGCCCAGCCTCCCCCAGCGCCACCTGCGGCTGCCCAGGCACCCGGGGATGGAGTCCCCGTTCAGCCCCCTGCTGTACCTGGCCTGCCGGCTCCTGGACCGGCTCCCCCAGTGGGGGCTGGCCCGGTCGAGCCGCAGGAGCGACCCCGGGGCTGGAAACACCGGCATCTGAAGGCGAAGTTCGATGGGGATCCAGCAAAACTACCCTACTTCATGACTCAAGTGGTGAGTTACATGACTCAGTGGGAAGGGGAGTTCCAGTCTGAGGCTGAGAAAGTGCAGTATGTGTCCAACCAACTGGAGGGAGAAGCGGCCCAGTGGTTGGTGGGTCTGTATGATATGGGAGCCCCTGAACTGGGTAATTACCAAGAGTTCCTGATGGCTCTCAGGGCCCAGTTCGACGATCCCTTAAGAGGGAAGTGGGCTCGAAGCAAGCTTAGGAGCCTGAAGCAAGGCACGATGCCAGTGGCAGAATACGCGGCTGAGTTCCGCCGCCTAGCCAGCCAAGTGCCGGAGTGGCCAGAGGAGGTCAAGGTGCAGTTTTTCCAGGAGGGCCTGAACCCTGACATTCTAGAGTGGGCCAAGTTCCAGGGAGACCCCGAAACCCTCATGGGGTGGATACGGCTAGCTGGGGAAGTGGAGTCGGTGAAGGCCAGCATCAAGATGTTGCGCCGCCAGGCCGGGACGGAGGGGAAGTCCGCTGGGGGTCCCGGGAAGAAGACCAAGTCGGCTCGCTCGGGGGGAGGCACCACCGGGGAGTCCGAACGTGAGCGAAGGATGAGAAAGGGGCTGTGCCTGCATTGTGGGAAGAGCGGACACCGCATAGCGGAGTGCCCCGAGAGGAGCCCACGGGAGCAACCCGCCGCCGCCAAGCCAGCGCGGAGCGAGGGGAGATCCGAGTCCGCCAAGATTCCCTCCAAACCCAAGACCAAGGCGACGGCCAGGGCCCTGGCAGCGGGCCAGGCGGCAGGGGAGTCCTCAGATGATCCCAAGGATAGTGGGTCCTACTCTTCCGACGCTGAGCCGGCGGGAAACGGGCCCAGCCCGCCCTACTGAGCGCCCGAGGGCGGGCTAATCCGGAAGGGTGCCCGGATGCCGTGGTGAGTGGAGTGAAGGGCCCGTTCTTTATCAAAGCTCGAGTGGGGGTTGGAGGGGAGGGCCCCACCTGCAAAGTTATGTTAATGATTGACTCTGGTTGTACCCAAGTACTTATGCATCCCTCCTTAGTCAGTGAACTGAACGTTGATACTGTCAAGCTGGACAAGCCCGTGTGGCTGTCTCAGATGGATGGGGGGATGATGAAGGGGGCCCCCGCCCGGCGCATAACTGGCCCCATGCACATGAGGATGGGCAACCACCAGGAGGAACTGCAGTTTGTGATTGCTCCAGGTTTAGTCCCCGCGGCAGTTGTGGGTCTGAACTGGCTAAAGTACCACAACCCTACCATAGACTGGATAAAAGAAACACTGACTTTTACAGACCCATTGTGTATCAAGGAGCACGGGGCGGGGGGAGGATCCCCAGGGGAGGGGGGCCCCCTGGTGGATGTGCCGCAGAATTACACAACTGCCTTAGTAAAAGGGGAGCTGAAAGGGCTGCCAGTGGAGTACAAGGCATGGCAATATGTGTTTGAGGAGAGGGAATGTGACATTTTGCCACCCCACCGGGCTTTTGACTGTGCCATTGAGATACTCTCGGAGTCCAGCCTACTCAAACCTCGCATTTATTCCATGACACCAGCTGAAATGGAGGCGCTCCGAGAGTTCATAGATAAAAACTTAGCCCGAGGGTTCATTAGGCCCTCAACCTCGCCTGTGGGGGCCCCGGTGATGTTTAGGCGCAAGGCTGATGGCGGGCTTCGTTTGATTCAGGATTACAGAGGGCTAAACGCGATTAGTGTCTCCAACCAGTACCCCCTGCCCTTGATGAAGGACATATTAGCCCATCTCTCCAAAGGGAAGATTTTCACGAAGCTGGATCTGCGAGAGGCCTACTACAGAGTACGGATTCGGGAGGGGGATGAGTGGAAGACTGCATTTAATTGCCCCCTAGGGGCTTTTGAGTTCCTCGTCATGCCTTTTGGCCTCAAAGGGGCCCCTGGCATTTTTCAGAACTTAATTAATGATGTTTTACGTGAATTTCTGTACAAAGGGGTGTTGGTGTACCTTGATGATGTGTTGATTTATTCTAAGGACTACACGTCCCATGTGAAACTGGTGAAAAAGGTGCTTGCCAGGTTGGGGGAAAATCATCTGTATGCGAAAATGTCCAAGTGTGAGTTCCACCAAAGCCGTCTGGATTATTTAGGGTACCGCATCTCAAACAAAGGGATTGAAATGGACCCAGAAAAGGTTAAGGGGGTCTTGGCATGGGAAGCCCCTAGAACCAGGAAACAGTTGCAGAGCTTCCTGGGGTTTGCTAATTTTTATCGGTCCTTCATCCCTGACTTTGCGTCGGTAGCCCTTCCCCTGACAGATTTGTTAAAAACCAAAGAAGGGAAAGACAAAGGTTCCAAGCACGGTAAAGGGAACAAACCTCCCCAAAAAATTGTGTGGTCACCACAGTGCCAACAAGCATTTGACAAATTGAAATCCCTTTTCACTTCTGAGCCTATTCTCAAACACCCCGACCCCTCCCAACCTTTCGTGGTCCAAGTGGACGCATCTGATGTGGCTATGGGTGGTGTTCTGTTGCAAAAGGGGGAGGAAGGGGATTTGAGGCCATGTGCCTATTTATCCAGAAAGTTCAATGACACGGAACGAAATTGGCCGGTATGGGAGAAAGAGGCAGGTGCTATCAAGTTGGCACTAGAGACGTGGCGCCACCTACTGGAGGGCTCACCCAAACCGTTCGAAGTTTGGACTGATCATAAAAATTTGGAAGTATTGGCTACCCCTAGGCGTTTGAGCCCCAAGCAGGTCAGGTGGGCCAGTTTCTTTTACCGATTTAATTTCACCTTGAAATTTATCCCGGGGAAAAGGAATTTTCTGGCTGACGCTTTGTCCAGGCTACCACAGCATGAAAGTAAGCGCAAGGAGGTCATTGATACCGTTTTTTCTCCTTCCCACTTGGGGCTAGCTGTCCTCACTCGGAGCAAAGCCAAGGAACAGAAATCCACTGCTAGCCCTGCTCAGGTGCCGGGTCCTACTGAAATTGGCGGTGATTCCCCCTTGGCACCTGGACCGGTGCCCCAGCCCTTGAGCCCCGAACCACCTTCCCCCGATCCGGGGACCCGAGCAGTGACCCCTACGGCGGATGGCTCTGCCACGCCCACTGTTTCTCAAGGGGAGGGAGGTGGGTGGCATTCTCAATTGGCCTCGGAACTGCCCCTGGACCAGTGGTTCCTGGCTCACCCCAATGAGGTGACTGTGAAGGATGGGGTGGCCTGGAAAGGGGATCGCCTGTATGTTCCTGAGGTCTTGAGAGCGAGTATTCTCAAACAGTGCCATGATGTCAAGAGTGCGGGACATTTTGGGTATCTCAAAACTTTACATTTGGCCCGGAGACAGTTTTGGTGGCCCCGTATGAGGAAGGAGGTGGAGGAATATGTGAAGGGGTGTACCACTTGTGCAGTGTCTAAAGGGGGTCAGGGAAGCCCAAAGGTTTGCTCCACCCTCTACCTACCCCAAACAAGCCCTGGGAAGTCATTAGCATGGATTTTATTGTGGAATTACCAGAGAGTAGGAAAAAGACGGTTATTTGGGTGGTGACTGATTTGTTCTCAAAGCAAGCGCATTTTGTAGCCTGTAAGAAACTCCCCACGGCCTCCCAATTAGCCAAATTGTTCATTCAGCATATCTATCGGATTCATGGCATTCCGGCCAAGATTGTGTCGGATCGGGGGGCACAATTTACCTCGCAGTTTTGGAAGGCTTTCACAAACCTTCTGGGGGTGGAGCTCGGTCTCAGCAGCTCCCATCATCCCCAATCGGATGGACAATCGGAACGAACGAATCAGACTCTGGAACAATACCTAAGATGCTATGTGAATTTCCAACAATCTGATTGGGTTGATCTTCTACCTTTTGCTGAAGTGGCCTACAATAATGCCACTCACCAGAGCACTGGGCTCTCGCCGTTCAAGGTTGTGTCTGGGCATGATTTCGGTCCCCTCCCCTTGTTGGAGGGGTCCCCCAACTCTGACCCCGTTTCGGTCTTCCAGTGGAGTCAAAAGGTCAGGGATGCGTGTCCTCATGTAATCTCGGCCTTGGACTTTGCCAAAGCACGCTACAAACATTATGCTGATCAGAAACGGGACCCTTCCCCCAAATATGCAGTGGGAGATATGGTTTATTTGTCCACCAAATTCCTTAAGTGTCCCCAACCCTCTAAGAAGTTGGGAGCCAAATACATTGGGCCTTTTCGTGTTGTTAGGATGGTAAATCCTGTGGCTTTTGAACTGTCTTTGCCTAAGTTATACCGTCATGTACATCCTGTGTTTCATTCCAGCCTGCTCAAGCCCGTGAACCCTCCGGACAAACACCATCCGGCTCCAGAACCTGCTCCTCAGCCGATCCTGGTGGATCAGGACCAACATTTTGAAATTTCTGAGATTCTGGACTCTAGACTTCACCGGGGAGGGTTACAGTATTTGGTGAAGTGGAAACACCTGCCTTTGGGCCATGCGGAATGGGTTGCTTCTGAGCATGTCAATGCCAAACGCTTGTTGCGAAAGTTTCATGCCCGCTTTCCCGATAAGCCTGGCTGAGAAAGGGGGAGGGTTGGTCTTCAGGGGGGCAGTATGTCAGGCTCATCCCTGAATTCTGGGCATTGGAGTGGAATTCATGGAGGCCCTGACATGTAGCTAGTATTTTCTCAGGATTTTGGAATGCCTGAGAAATGAGCCAGGCCTCCTGGTTGGCATGGTAACGCACGTCCTACCAGGAACTCAAGGCCACGCTCGCCGGCTACTCTTGCTCCCCCGTGGAACAACCTCCTCCCTGCTCTGTCTGTTCTCACGCTTGATGCCTTATTATCTCTGGTTTGTTTATATATACTTCAGTAGCAGCTTTGCAACTGTTCCTTACACATGCTTCTCTTCCAATAAAGAGATTTATTGAAGAATCCTGAGTTTGTGTTCTGTGTACATCACAGCATGATTGCTCCCTCACTAAAGCAGTTCTGGGACTCTTGCCTTCTAAGAAAACCCTTCCCCCTGCTCCCATCTGGCCAATCAGCTTTTTAATTCTGCTTTTATGGGGCTTGCAAATAAAATGCAATCGCCTGTCCTGATGATCGCTAATGCGCATTCTCCATGGAGTTTAAAAAAAAAAACTTTAGGGAATGCCCCGAGGACTGTTCCCTCAGGATTTATGGTAGATTTGGACCCCCTCCTTCTGAATACAGTGGAATTAAGGGGGTCCCATTAAGACAGATAGGATTCTAAGCAAATTCTAAGAGGATTATTTTCACCGTTTAAATGGGCCCAATATCTTTGCTTGACCGTTGCCCTTCCTAGGTTATAAAAGCAGCTGTTGTGGTTGAGGGGTAAGTGGATAAAGCGATGAATGCCTACTTACCAGGAAGTATGGCCCATTATAAAAAAGGGTGAAACCGCTATTGCGGATATGAGAAGACATCCCTGAACTAGACATGTGAAATTTCCAGAAATTGAAATGAGGGGCAAAGATGAGTGAAGGGATATGCAGCACTTCTTTTTTGCCTCTGCAGGCTTTAAGAGCTGCTTTGGAAGCTCCAGCGTGGTGGGAGAACTGAAGCCCTGCCTCCACCCAGGCTCAGCTGATTGCTTTAAAAGCCCCACCATCTGAGAAGGTGGTGAGAGGACTGAACCCCTTATTACTCTACCACCAACTGCTCAAGTAGAATGGAAGGACTGCTGGCAATTCCTTATCTGTTTATCAAATTGTTTCTTTCTTTTTAATTTCCCACTTTTCCTGGTTTATTACTCCTAACAATAGAAATAAAAATTTCAAGTATAACTTTGTTATATGGTGGGCTATAACCAGCTTTTGTTTTTATCTAGGCAATGTTAGGGTCCGCTGCTTGTTATAGCATACTTTTTCTCTCTGTTGCTTATCCCTCTGCTGCTGATTTTCATTCTGTTAACTCTCCTTCTCTAATGGCGCCTGTTCACCATTCTTATCTAATATCTATTAGATGTCATCCTCTTTCCCAACTTCCTTTTGCCTGTTCCCTTTGGAATTGCTGATCAGTTGCCCCTAAGGCAGAAGCAATCCACAATTTATTTATTTCTAGATTCCTTAATCTCCTTGCTCTTACAGAAACCTGGATTTCCCCCCAGGACACTGTTACATTGGCTGCTCTCTTATTTGGCAACCTTTCTTTTGTCCATTCTAGTCGTCAAGAGGGTAGAGGTGGGGGAGTTGGCATTTTGTTATCTAGTCAATGCCAGTCTCAAGTTTTATTGTTTCCTCAAATTTACTCCTCCTTCTCATTTGAGTTGCTTGCTATTAAACTCTTCTCCCCTCTTCAACTGCGTGTTGTAGTAATTATCGTCCACCTGGAACATCAGCCAAGTTCATTTCTGACTTTGATTCTTGGCTGATGTATTTCTTATTGTATGATGTCCCATTCTTAATCATGGGGGACTTCAATATTCATATGGATGATCTTAATAATCCTACAGCTATTCGTTTTAGTGCTCTGCTATCTTCTGGAACTCTGCTCTAGGTCACCTACTCACTCTCTTGGACATTGCCTTGATTTAGTTTTGACTAAAAACGTGTACTTTCTGAATATTCAGCTATTGAATTTCTGTTATCAGACCATTATCTTACTTCCTTTTCTCTCACTCATTGCCCTCCTCCTCACCGTATTATTCGGCGTTCTTTTCGTAACCTCCACTCTGTGAATCCTGAGGCATTAGGCCAAGCACTAGACTCTTCTTTATCTTCTTTAAGTCTTGGCAGCTCTGTGGATTCAGCTGTCTCTTTATTTAATTCAACCCATACTCTTGACTGTTTTGCCCCTTTATTGACTCACACAACTTCTTCAATTAAGCCACAGCCCTGGCTTACTCCATTTGTTCGGTATCTCTGATCTTGTTCTCGAGCAGCCGAGCGTTCATGGAAAAAGTCCAGGGAATTGGCCGATTTAATTCATTATAAATTTGTTTTTTTTTCTTATCCGTGTGCTATCTCTCTGGCAAAACAGAATTATTATGCATCACTGATTAGCGCTAATGAGCGACGGCCTCAGCGTCTTTTCTCAACCTTTAATTCTCTGTTAAAACCCTCATCTCCATCAGTTCCTCCTTCATTCTCTCCTAACGATTTTGCTTCTCATTTCACTAAGATTGATTTAATTTGCTTTTCTATGGAAGTCTCTGACTCATCTCTTGTTCCAGTACCTCAGCCACTTATATTGGTAAAATTTTCCGCCTTCTCCCCGGTTTGTCTAGCTGAACTAGCTAAACTGGTGAAATCGTCTAATTTATCTACTTGTTCTCTTGACCCCATTCCTTCTTGCTTATTAAACTCAGTTGCTCCTTCTATTCTCCCTTCTCTCCTTTCTGTTATTAATCTCTCTCTCTACTGGTTACTTTTCTTCTGATTTCAAACATGCTTTGGTTTCTCTCATTCTCAAAAAGCCCTCACTTGACCTGCTCTCCCTTTCTAATTATTGGCCAGTCTTACTCTTGCCTTTCTTTTCTAAGTTTCGGGAATGTGCTGTTTATTCTCGTTGTCTAGATTTTCTGTCCACTAACTCTCTAATGGATCCTTTTCAGTCTGGCTTTTGCCCATTACACTCAACTGAGACAGCTCTTGCCAAGATTACTGATGATCTTTTCTTGGCCAAATCGAAAAGTCTTTACTCGGTATTGATTCTTCTTGATCTTTCCGCTGTCTTCGATACTGTTGATCATAGTCTTATGGTGGATCTGCTCCAGGATCTTGGATTTTCTGATTCTGTCCTCAACTGGTTCAGATCCTACCTTTCTGATAGATCATTTGCTGTGATTTCTGGTGGCCAAGTCTTTGCTCCTATGTCACTGTCCGTTGGAGTTCCACAGGGCTCTGTATTGGGTCCATTGTTATTTTCTCTTTATACTTTGTCCCTAGGTAACCTTATTGGTTCCTATGGTTTTCAGTATCACTTATATACTGATGACACCCAATTGTATTTTTCCACTCCGGAACTCTCTCCGGATGTTGAACACTGAGTGTCATCATTCTGTCTGCTATTTCTGCTTGGATGCTCTGTCAGCACATTAAGCTCAATATGGACAAGACCGAGGTAGTTGTTTTCCTGCCGAAGCCAACTCTACATTATTCATTTTCAATCACAGTTAGTGGCATTAATATTCAACCTGGGAAGGAAGCATGTAGTCTTGGTTTCATTTTCGATTCTTCCTTTTCGCTCGTTCCTCAAATTCAGGCCATGGCAAAGTCATGTCATTTCTTTCTTTATCATCTAGCGAGACTCAGGCCTTTTCTCTCAGTTCCTACTGCTAAGACTTTGGTCCATGCACTGGTCATTTCTCACCTGGATTACTGTAATTCTTTGCTAATGGGGCTTCCTCTTTCCCATCTTGCCTCCTTGATTTCGGTACAATACTCTGCCACTAGGATAATTTTTTCTGCCTGCAGTTATGATCATGTCACTCCGTTGTTGCCATCCCTTCACTGGCTCCCAATCCCATTTAGAATTTGTTACAAGCTGTTATTATTAACTTTCAAAGTTCTTCACAGTTTGGCCCCCACCTACTTGTCAGCACTTGTTTCCCCCTAATTTCCTGTTCGTGCTTTGCATTCTAATGATTCAAGGAAGCTGATCCAGCCAAATATTTCCTCTGCCCCTACTCAGATACGCCCCTTCTCCCACGCTGCCCCGTATTTTTGGAATCTCCCTCCCATGAATTTGCAGACCACAAATTAAAAGTATTGTTTTAATCCTGTTATAGTAATATGTTATTAATTTTATAATCTTGTTTATAGTTTTAGATTGTGCGCCATAGGCAGGTTTTTGTGTTTATCTTGGATTGTCATTTTTTTTCCTTTGTAAAGCACTATGTAAAGCTTATGGCGCTATATAAATAAATGGAAGAAGAAGAAGAAGAAGAAGAAGCAGCAGCCCAGACTTTCTCCAAAAGTGATCTGTCCATTACAATTGAGTATGAGAGACTTTCATGTACATACATGTACAACTTCAGGCTGCTTCTCATGACATTTGGAACAAAGACAAAATTGAGCAGATGACTTTCTCCCTCCATTGGGCTGGTGGCAACATGAGAATACCCCTTAGTGGTCATGGAAATCCATGATGCCTTGAGCTGGCCCCCAGGCAGCTTGAGTACAGCTGTTTGAAATCACCCAGGAGACTGGCTCTGCCAGCTCAGGTGAGGAGGCTGCTGGGCCACAGCATCATAGTCTGTCTCCAAGGGCCAGCACCAGATACTGCAGGTGCTTAGTCTGGCTGCAAACCAAGAGGTTTCTTGAAGTCCTGTGCATAATGGCTGCTCCTCCCTCCTGACTCCTCCCCAACCTATACCCAAGTTATTGCTATGATGGGGTGGAGGTAGAAGAGGAGGAAGACAAAGAGAGAAAGGGAGGAAAAGAGAGAAGGGAATAGTGGAGAAAGAGGGAAAGTGAAAAAATGACAGACTATAGCTCAACTGTGAGACTTGGCTCTGCATGCTGCTGATTCCAGAGCCTCCCACTCCTGGTGTTCAGCCCTCAAGCTCACAGCATCCAAAGAAATTCCCTACCTGTCATTTAGCAGAAGCAGATATCAATCTCTTTGGATTTTACATGTAGTTTGTGCCCATACCTTCAGGAGCAAAAGTCCTAGGGAACTGGGCACTGATCTCACGAGGTACCAAACTACGGGGCATATTGAAATGCTGTGCTCTTTCTAGCTGCCTCTTGCTGCCTTGCTCTATTAAATGCAATGTCTCCCTCTCTGGCTTTTCTTCACAAACGAAGATTCAGGAATGACTCATCCTGCGCTTTCTGCAAGCGTGCTGATGACTGAAAAAGCCAATCCCAGGTAAACAAGTCCGGTTGCAGAAAGCACAGCAGAAAGTCTCCTTGGGTGATGTTTCCAGGCTGTGATTCTTTCTGCGTTGTTGTTTCTCTTCAAGACTTGTTCGGCGTGAGTTCTCAAATAAGGCTGCAGCTTTGTGGATAGTGCGTCTCCATGCCTCTCGATGTGATGCCAGGGCAGACCATTGTTGGTGATCAATTTGGCCGAGCCTGAGATGATGTTTCAGGGAGTCCTTGTATCGCTTTTTTGCAATGTAAAGTAGACTTAAAATTTGTTCAGGATGAATATAGTATTTCAAAACCGGATATTTCTAGGTTGTAAAACTTCAGTTTCTGAACAAAAGTCCACTGATCCCTAAAAATACTGAACCACCCTCAAAGCAAATGGCAAGCAGAGTGAAACAGATAGTTGTATGTGCCTGCTAGCTTTTATATCTAGCTTCACAGATAAATACTGTACAATGAAAACCTAAGGTAATGAGGATTTCAGAGGTGTGATACATTTTATATTTAAATAATGCATATGCTAGTAAATATTTCAAAGATTAGTCTTGTAACTTTGGGATAAAGGAAACAGTGGCATGAGCATGTGTGATTGTTTCATCAGAAGAAGTGTGAAAGTGCTTTTGAGTCACATGAGAAATACTTAATTTTGCAGTTAAGGCTGTGATGTTAGTTCATTAGGGTAGTTTGCATTGACCCTCTTGTTCTTCAGGCATTGTCTTTCAAGTTAAAGCATAAATAACTGGGAGATAAAATCAATATTGTTTTCCCCCTCCATAAGAGGATGGGCCAGGTCAATAAAAAAAGGCAATGATCTGCAATGGGATATGTAGAGATAACAGCCACCTGCACACTGGCACAAATTAGGAATAAAGTTGTTGACTATATATGTTAAAATGACAAGCATTGGTCCAGAAAGCAAGAACCGTCTTTGCTTCTTCATTCAGTTGTTACATGTAATAACAACATACACACATCAGTACATGCATAGATGCACACACACATATGTAAACACTGTGCGTACACACATAAAAATTGAGTTTGCTTTGCTGTTATTATTAGAATATTCCCTAAAGCTAAAGACATTTTTATTTAAAACATTCAATTTATTCCCCTGACTTCCCTGCATATCAGCTTTCAAAGCATAAGCTGGTACATTCCTTTTCTTGTTGAGAAGCCATGGTAAGATATACAGTCAGCCCTCTGTATTGGCATCCATGGATTCCACCATCCACAGTTTGAAAATATTTTTTAAAAAAATTCCAAGAAGCAAACTTTGCAATTTTATGTAAGGGACAGTATTTCACTATGCTATTGTAAATAATGGGACTTGAGCATCCAAGGATTTTGGAATGGGGGGGGGTGTCCTGAAGCCAAACCCAGGTGGATATCAAAGCCCCACTGTAATAGCCTGCAAAAATTGGAGTACTGTATATGAGACCCAGGAAGGTGACCTGACTGTAGGGATCCATACTCTAACAATCTCTAAATTAGAGTACCAAATTCAGTGCAAACTACTACTGAGGTCTTGTCTATATGGTCAAAATAATACAAACAGGATACAAACGTATGGTGATCTGTTCATATCAACATGCACATAAATATGTGTCATTCGGAAGGGGGGCAGCCAAATCCACCGCAAAGTCTGTGTGCGTCACGTCTGGGGCTTTGTCCAAATTGTTTTAAAAAGCTCCATATGACATGCGAGTGTGTGATCATTTGAACACTCACATTTGCACAGATATGAACAGGCAGCGTAATCTGATTGGCTGGACAAGCATGGGGGCGGGACAAGCAAACAGAGAAAGCGCCTGTGGCCGTCATGTTAAATTTTTGGCTAAGTGAAGCTCCGGTAAATTGATAACACAGTGATCTTATTCTTTCTTTCTTTCTTTTCTTTCTTTCTTTTTGTAAATATGAGCTATTGCTTGTGTGCACCATGGGAAACTTTTTTTTAAAAAAAATGGCACCAGCAGATTTTAAATTGTGAGTAAATCATTCATGGCCACTATCTTGGTGAGGAGGTCATGCAGAGTTTAGGGGGGCTCTTTTCACCTTGAAGACAGGTCACATCATTGCAAATGCCTGCTTTTTCGGATGTGTTCATAGTTTTCCCCCCTCGTATAGACAAGACCTGAATTTGACTTTTAGAATTCTGGCTGATTTATGTAACATGATTCAAATTATTTATCTTCTGAAAGAGCTGCATTAGCTGCCTGTTGCTTACTGAGCCAAATTTAAGGTTCCAGTGTTCACCTTTAAAAGCCTAAATGGTTTAAAAGGTCAATTCAGCATGTCTGTGCATTAAGAGAATCAGAGGAGAGACCCTTTGTGTATTCCTTCTATAATACTTATTCTTCACTGGAATATCATGCCCTCTCTCATTTAGGAGTCACACCAGACACCAGGGCAATAATCTTTCTGTTACCAGATTAAAACTTGTATGTTTGCCCAGGCATTTGAAAATCTACAATTTGTATTTTTGGCAGGTAGAAGTATTCTGTGTCACAATTTTGTTTTATCAATTTATTTTATGTTACTGGTTTTTTTGGGTTTTTTTAATGGCTTTTTCCATTTGATTTTTGTGTTCATCCTGAAATCTTTTGTTTAAAGGTTCAGTTTATACAATTTTAAAAGAAATACTTTTATGGGATACTGAGGATACCTCATTTTGTTGACACAAAAATATCTCAGTATCCTCTCTCTCCCTGCAGAGGCTATGCAGCTTTGTGATATACATCTAAGCTGGGAGCAATGAAGTAAGTGCTGTAATAGCTAGCAGGCAAGTGGAGAAATACTCATGCCATTTAAAATTAATTGATGAAAGCTCATTATCAAGCTGTACTGTGAGGGTGGTAAGCTGTGGCCTTACTAAGGCTGGTGGCACCCCTCCCTTCGACAGTGTCACCTAGTGCTGTTCAGCCTCTCCACACATCCTTAATGCTTCCACTAGTGGCAAGGGAGGAAATCCTTCCTTTTCATCCTTTTTGCATATTCAAAGTGACATTCAGTGTAGCTATTCTTGATGGTGAAGGTAATAGTAATCTGGTTGTACCTTCAGTGGCACATTGTGACACATTTGTGAGACATATTAAACATAAAATTGTTCACATCTAGAGCTAGTGCAATTGGAGTCTAGTCCACTTATATGGGGATGAATTTTGGTTGCTGAGGATGGCAACATGACATTTGGTCAAGCTCATCCAACCAGTTGGATGCTTGACCATTCCCCTTCTGGGCTTATAATGTGTAATAGGGAAGGATTATCCAGCTAGGTTTGGGAGATTATATAGTAGGCTCTCAGTATCCACTGGGGTTTGGTTCCAGGATCTCCCACGGATACCAAAATCCATGGAGGCTCAAGTCCCATAGTGTCCCTTATATAAAATGGCAAGCAGAAAGGTTTGCTTTTTGGAATTGCCCCACCATCACACCAAATATTTTAGAACCATGGTTGGTCGAATCCGTGGATGCAGAACCCATGGATATGGAGGACCGATGGTAAATTCCTCTTTAAGAGAGGGAATAGTATCAGCCACTTTAAAAGAGGTGGTGAGCAAACCACCCTTAAAGAAGTTTTCACTGGACTTAAAAGTAGGAAGACAACTATGGCAACATCCTCTTTCCAGGCACATTACCAAGTTGTTACTGATCAGCTCTGGGCACTTCTGGATGAAACTGATTAATTGGATCTGTTTCAGTATGGCTTCAGAACGTATGGCTCAGTATGGCTTCAGACTGGTTTTTGAAGTAAAACTTGCTTGGTGGTTTTCTGTGAAGATGACCTGTTCTAAGAAAGGATGATGACCCGTACTCAGTGGAACTCTATGGGTTCTCTTTGATCTCTCACAGTTGCTTTGGTAGTTTCCAGCCAGCAATACACTTCCCTTAGAACCTCAACCAGCTCCAATAATTATTAGTTTATGGTGAATGTTAAAAACATGTCTATTAATGCAGGTTAGATTAGACTATACAGGCAAACCTAACATCTATTTCATGATTCATGTAAATATTGTATGTAAATTTGTGCATTTGCTTTGTCTTTATTTTGTTTTATTGTTGTTTCACCCGGCTTTGAAATTTTCAAATCTAAGCCATTTATAATTATTTGCAAATAAGTAATAAATGAGTGTGTGTATGTTTGTGTGCACATGCCTTTCAAGTTGCCTGTCAACTTTTGCAACCCAAGAATTTCATAGGGTTTTCACAAGCAAGGAGTACTCAGAGGTGGTTTTGCCAGTTCCTTCCTCTGAAATATAGCCTACAGCATCTGGTATTTGTTGGTCGTCACCCATCCAAGTATTAACCAGGGCTGAGCCTACTTAGCTTCCAAGATTAGACAAGATCTGGTGTCTTTAGGGTATTTACCTGGTGCCAAAAAGTACATAATGTAGGCAAGGTGCTCTGGAGAGAACATTTCACAAATAAGGCACTATCACCAAAAAGGCTTTTTCTCTATCTTGTGGTGATTCATCTTGTCTCATGGGGGGTGGGGACAATGGAAGCTTCATATGGTGACCCTTCATGTCAAGGGCCAGGTTAGCTAGTATAGGAAGAGATGCTTAAACCAGTGGATCTGGCCCCAGGAAAAGTATTAGCATCATGAGATCACTTCAGCCAGCTCTGTTTTTGACTAGCTGCTATTTCTGGACCATTTTTAAAAGCAATGCTACACGTAGTGCTCCTAATGCAATCATCCATAGAAACATAGAGAGAACATAGGATGCTGCCTTATACTGAATAAGACCATTAGTCCATGTAGCCCAGTATTGGCAACTTTGACTGGAAGCAGGTCACTACGTTTTCAGGAAGGATTCTTTCCTAGCCCTATCTAGAAATCCCTAGTATGCCTGGGGATCACCCAGTCAAGAACCAACCACACCAAATGTTACTTAGCATCTGAAATCAGAAGAGATCATAGAATCATAGAATTGTAGAGTTGAAGCGACCACGAGGGCCATCCAGTCCAACCCCCTGCCATGTTCATGATGCTATGTTTGTATGATCTAAACCAAAGCTTCTTAAACTGTGGGTTATGACCCCATATGGGGTTGTGTAACAGAATATGAGAGGTTGCGAAAAATTTGGCAAAAGTAAAATGTTTCTTTTTTTTAATTATTATTTTTATTAAGTCTTAATATATTGAAAACAAAAAAGACTAAACAATAAAACAAAAACAATTTACAACATAAAACATGTCCCAGATACATACACAACTCACTTATAAACCTAACAACCTACTTGCAAATTTAACAACATACTTTATCACTACAATACAGAAAACACACTAAAATGACTTCCAAGCTGTGTCTGAATACAAATATCATCTTTTGTCTACCTCTCTCTCCTTCTTTATGTAAATTCAATTAACTCTATTGTTTTATTTTGTTTTAATTTCTCCTTATAATTGTTCATTCTTTTGTAGTTATGTATTAATTGTTTGTTGTTAACCCTCAAAAATACCTGTGGTGTTCTGACTACTAAAGGTGTAGAGTTTTAGAAAATAGATTGGCAACAAGAAAAGGTTTCTGATATACCTATTTTATATACCTATATACCCAAAGTTGCGTAAAAATTTCTCAGGCGAAAAGGGGTTGTGAATTGGAAAAGTTTAAGAAGCCCTGATCTAAACCAATGGCTCTTTACCAGGACCCCCTTTAAAGATCGTTGTTGTCATGGTCCCCCAAGATTTAATTTGAGATTTAAAACAACAACAACACAATTACTCCATTCATTAAAACTTCCTTCAGAGGCACTGGAGAGGGAGGGAAGACTTTTCTCCTGCTTCTTCCTGAAAGTTTGTGACTAGAGCAGATTGAATGGCAATGCACAGGGCAAGCCAGCCAGCGGAGGTGGGCCAAACAGCCTTCAATGATTTTTATCAATCATTTAGCTGATGGAGGAGAGGGAATACTTACCAAATTTGAAGATGATACAAAATGGGGAGTGCTAACTAACACACTGGAAGATAGGAACAGAATTCAAAAGGACCTTGATAAACTAGAAAACTAGGTTGAAATTAATGAAATTCAACAGAGACAAATACAAAATTCTATATTTAGACCACAAAAACCATATGCATAAATATAAAATGAGGTAATACTTGGCTCAGCAGTACTACGACTGAAAAAAACCTTGGGATTCTTGTTCATCATAAGTTGAAGGCGAGCCAGCAGTGTGATGCTGCAGCAAAGAAGGCAAATTGTATTTTAGCCTGCATTAATAGAAGCATAGTTTCCAAGTCAAGGACACTAAGAGTCACCCTATATACAGCACTGATCAGGCCTCTTGGGGAGCGCTGCTTTCAGGTCTGAGCAACTCATTTTAAAATGCATATAGACAAGTTGAAACGGGTTCACAGAAGGGCAACAAGGAGGGTAAGAGGTCTGTAGAAAAAAACATATGAGGAGAGGTTGAAGGATCTGGGCATGTTCAGTTTGGTGAAGAGAAGACTGAGGGGTGATGTGATTGCACTCTTTAAATACGTCAAGGACTGTCACAAAGAGGAAGGAGCAGATTTGTTCTCTGCTGTCTCAAAGGGTCTCTCTCTCTCTGGCTTTTCTTTGCAAACGAAGATTCAGGAAGGACTCATCCCACACTTTCTCCAAGCGCGCTGATGACTAAATAGGCCGATCTGAGATAAACAAGTCCGGTTGCAGAAAGCACAGGAGAAGGTCTCCTTGGGTGATGTTTCCGGGTTATAATTCTTTCTGCGTTGTCATTTCTCTTCAAGACTTGTTTGGCGTGAGTTCTCAAATAAGGCTGCAGCATTGTGGATAGTACGTCTCCATGCCTCCTGATGTGAGGCCAGGGCGGACCATTGTTGGTTATCAATTTGGCCAAGCCTGAAATGTTGTTTCAGGGATTCCTTGTATCGCTTTTTTGGACCGCCCCTCTTACGCTGACCCGTGGCGAGTTCACCGTAGAGTAGTATTTTTGGGAGGCGATGGTCCTCCATCCTAGAAACGTGCCCTGCCCAGTGCAGCTGTGTTCTCAATATCATGGCCTCAATGCTGGTGATCCCTGCTTGCTCAAGGACAGCAGCATTCATCACATAGTCAGTCCAGTGTATATTTAGGATTGTGCGTACACAGCGCTGATGAAAGCGTTCGAGGAGTTATATGTGTTGGCGATAGGTGACCCATGTTTCAGACCCATAAAGGAGAATAGACAGTACAATGGCTCTATACACACTGATTTTTGTGCTTCGCCTCAGGTGTTTATTACTCCACACTCTTTTTTAAAGTCTTCAAAATGCGCTATATGCCTTTGCTAATCTGTGATCAATCTCTTTGTCAATCTTGGCATCTCAGGAGGTGATGCTTCCCAGGTAGGTGAACTGCTGAATGGACTTAAGCACAGATTTGCCAACGGCAATGTGGGGATGATTGTGTCCGTCCTGTGGTGCAGGCTGGTAGAGAACTTCCATTTTCTTCAGGTTGACTTCAAGCCCAAACAGCTCTGCAGCTGTTGCGAAGCAGGATGTTAGGCACTGCAGAGCTGCTTCTGTGTGGGCAACAAGGGCATCATCATCAGCGAAGAGCAGCTCATGGACTAGATAGTTTAGAGCCTTAGTGTGAGCCCTCAGATGGCTTAAGTTAAATAAGCTACCATCAGTACGGTAACGTATTTAGATGCCGTCTTCTTCAAGCTCTGCCGTAGCCCTTTGGAGCATCATGCTGAAGAAGATTGTAAATAACGTTGGAGCAAGAACACAACCTTGCTTCACTCCATTAATTATTAGAAAGGGTTCTGAAAGAGCATCGCCATATCTGACTTGACCATGCTGGCCCTCGTGTAGCAAGATAATAATTTTAAGGAATTTGGGGGAACACTCCTAGTCTTTCCAGGATCTGCCACAGACCTTTTCTACTCACGGTGTCAAAGGCTTTGGTGAGGTCGACAAATGTTACATAGAGACCCTTGTTCTGCTCCCTACATTTCTCTTGCAGTTGTCTAAGGGCAAATACCATGCCTGTAGTACTCCTATTGGCTCTGAAGCCACATTGGCTTTCAGGAAGAAGTTCTTCTGCAATAGCAGAAACTAATCTGTTCAGGAGTATCCTTGCAAGGATTTTTCCAGCAATAGAGAGCAGTGTTATACCACCATAGTTTGAGCAATCGGATTTTGCTCCTTTTTTCTTGTACAGGGTGATGATGACTGCATCTCAGAGATCTGATGGCAGTTCCCCTTTTTCCCAGCAATTCACAAGGAGTTCGTGGAATTTATCATGGAGTACATGGCCTCCGTGTTTCCAAACTTCAGGTGGGATTCCATTAATCCCAGCTGCCTTGCCGTTTTTCATCTGCTGTATGGCCTTAAGGGTCTCTTCCAAAGTGGGAGCTATGTCCAATTAATTTTTCATGGGTTTTTGTATCATATGTTGGATAGCTGAGCCTTGGACTACTCGGTTGGCACTAAAGAGACTTTGAAAATGTTCAGCGCATTGATTCAGGATGGAGGCTTTATCAGTAATTAATGTTTGACCATCTGTATTGTATAACAAGCTTTGGACCTGATAAGTAGATCCAAACGCTGCTTTAAGAGCTTCATAAAATCCTCTAAGATCACCCAGATCTGCACAGCGTTGTGTCTTTTCTGTTATATTGATCCACCACTTGTTCTGCATGTCTCAGATTTTCTGTTGAAGTTTACTACATGTGGGATAGAAAGCTGCTTTTCTTACATGGCAAGTGTGGCTGGGCGAGGTATGCCTGGTGAGCAGTTCTCTTCTTTGCTAACAGCTCCTGGATCTCTTCGTTGTTTTCATCAAACCAGTCTTGATTTTTCATGTGGGAGAACCCGAGAGATTTTTCTTGTGGGAGAAATGGAGGATACTGTTTTTGATATGTTGCCAAAGCACTGTAGGAGAAGGATCTGTAGTATGGTCTTCAAGTTTTGTTTGCAGATTTGCCTGGAAGTTGTCTCTCATGGTAGCTTGTTGAAGATTGTTGACTTGAAGTCTCCTCTTTTAAGATGCCACCCCTCTTAGGTTTGAACTTAAGATGAAGATTTAGTTTACATCTGACGAGGCGATGATCTGTTTGGCATTCTGCATTGGGCATCACCCGAGTATGACAGACCTCGTGAATGTTTCTCTGGTGGACTAGAACATAGTGAATGAGGTGCCAATGTTTGGATCGGGGATGCATCCAGGTTGTCTTCAAGCTATCTTTCTGCTGAAAGATAGTGTTTGTAATAGTCAGCTGTTGTTCTGCACAGAACTCTGTCCGTTATCATTGCAATTTCCAATACCATGCTTGCCTAAGACACCTTTCCAGGCTTCGGAGTTTTTCCGACTCTGACATTGAAGTCACCAAGGATAATAATTTTATCTTCTACAGGGACTTTTTGTATGAGGTGGCGTAGGTCTGTGTAGAATTTGTCTTTCTCTACAGGGTCGGCTTGCATAGTTGGGGCGTATATACTAAAGAGAACAACATGAGGGAGGTGTAAGGAAATAATGCAATCAGAGTGTCCTGTTGGCAAGGTTTTAAGTTTGGAGGCAGTGGAGTTTTTAATCATAAAGCCTACTCCTGAAAGATGTTTTTCAGTTTTGGGTTTGCCAGACCAGTAAAGTGTGTAGCCGGCACCATGTTCTTTAAGGCTGCCTTCCTCATGGAGACGAACTTCACTAAGAGCAGCGATGTCAATATTAAGTCGTGATAGTTCATGGGCTATTAGGGCAGAACGACCCTCAGGCCGTCCACTATCTGCAGAGTCTCGCATGGTTCTGATATTCCAGCATGCAAGCGTCAGTTTATTTACACCTTTGGAGGCTGGTGTGTACCTTTGTTTCTTTACCTTGGTTTGACTGCATCAGAAGATTCCCGTTGGCCGCGGCTAGCCAACCAGGTAGTTGGGGATGAGCTTTCTTTAGGCCACCTTTTCTAGGCCCCTCTCCATATGGAGCAAGCAGTGCTCTCCTTAAAAAAGGCTGCTTGGTCGTTCAGAATGCTGCCGAACAAGACTGTCATCTCCCGAGTCAGGCTTGAGCGACCAATGTCCTGAACCGCCTGCATGCAGGGTTGGGGCTGCGGCTTCCAGTGCATCTTTACACCTGCCGGTTTCGTCCCTCGCCAGTCGCTACAGGGCTTTTTTGGAAATGGATTTGTCCTTCGAGCCTGTGCAATGGATTTTTCTGGTGGAGCGCAGCGTGCACAGAACTGGCCTCACCCTTTAAACCAAAGGTTCATCTGCTGTGGCCTTGCAAGCATGGACTGTAGCAGTGAGGTCCTCGGGTCATAGGCTTGCTTAGAGTTTCCTTCTCTTAGATGGTTGACCTTACAGGGTTGGACGAGCACCATCTGCTCAGGTTTGGGATTAGAGTTTTCTTTCTCCTAGGATGGTTGCCATATGGCTAGAGAGCCCATCCTGTCCTTTGACGCTCTTTGTTGGACCCTTCAGTTTTGACCTGTCTGGCATTGGAAACCCAACAGGTGGCTATTATGCCACCACCAGCCTAGCTCAAAACATAATTAGGGTACACAAGCCTCTCTCCCAGGACAAGGGGGCATCTATGGAGAGTGTCTCAAAGGGTAGTACTAGGTCTAATGGTTCTAAGTTACAAGAGAGTAAATTGCATTTCAACTGTCAAGGAACTCTGTCAAAGTGAGAGTGGTTCAGCTATGGAACTAATTGCCTGGAGAGGTAGTGGAATCGCCTCTGGATGTCTTTAAAAAGAGGCTGAACAGATAACCCCTGGGGATGTTCTATCTGAAGATCTTGCATTCAGCAGGAGGGTGTTGGACCTGATGTCCCATGGGGTCCCTTCCAATTCTGTGATTCTATGAGTCTATGAAAACTATGAAATTCATGGGGTCACCATAAGTTGACAGGTGACTTGAAGGTGTGTGCGCACACATGCACACGCTTCTTTATTTTTCCCAGGCAGCTTAAGAGACTTTTCGATGCTTTTAGATCTTCACATTGTTTATTTCTGTTGTCAGCTTTACCTCCTGGGTTTGTTTTTATTATGTCCTGCTGCTAATATTACCTTGCTTTCATCTGACTTGTTTTATTGCTGACCTCTCTTGTGTCTTTAATTTGTACCCTGCCTGGAGAGCTGGTTATTGGGCAGTTTTAAAATGTAATAAAATAAATACAGAATGGATATAAGGTTTCCTCTGTGTGTCTTTCCTGAAAAATATACATCATAAACTTTTGGTGTGAAATAAAATCTCTCTTCAAATATTTTTTTAAAAAACTCAAAGTAAGACTTAGTATGTAGTAACAGAAAAACAATAAAATATTGCCTATTTGTATATCTGAAAGGTAATGATTAAAATAATATTCTAATCTGTGAAGATGTAGAAAAAGGTGTCTTTTGAATATTGTTGGGTTTTCTTCAGTTGGGATCAATAGAGAAAAGAGAAAAATGACTTTCTTACAATCCCCAGTGAAGTTGATTAGAAGTAAATTCCAGATAGATAAAAACATACTTCGTTGTTTACACGGCCTCTTATTTTATAGAATTCTCTGCCCCAAGAAGTCATGATCAGGTCATGAGGATTAAACAGATGCATGAAAAGCTCTCAAAGGACATTAGCTACATTTGCTCAGTTGAACTTCCATGTTCAGGGGCAGCATATCTCCAAAAATCAGATGCTGCAGAACAAACAAAGGGAAGGCTAATGTTTTGCTTAGAACATGTGGGCTTTCTGGAAGCATCTGGCTGACAGTTTGTTTTGGGGGGTTTTTTTTCCATGGTGTTAGATGGGCTTTTGGACTAATTGTGTGTTTCCAACAAATCTTTACATTGCAAGGCTAGATGCTGGTGGTGATGGTGGGGTGGGTGGGTGTGTATACAGTTGTCTGTTCATATTCGCTGGGGTTTGGTTCCAGGACCCCTGTGGATACCAAAATCCGTGAATGCTCAAGTCCCATTATATGCAATGGCATAGCAAAATGGTGTCCCTTATATAAGATACACACAACCCTAAATATACACTGGACTGACTATGTGATGAATGTTGCTGTCCTTGAGCAAGCAGGGATCACCAGCATTGAGGCCATGATACTGAGAACACAGCTGTGCTGGGCACGGCACGTCTCTAGGATGGAGGACCATCGCCTCCCCAAAATAGTACTCTACGGTGAACTCTCCATGGGTCAGCGTAAGAGGAGTGCTCCAAAAAAGTGATACAAGCACTCCCTGAAACAACATCTCAGGCTCGGCCAAATTGATCACCAACAATGGTCCGCCCTGGCCTCACATCGGGAGGCATGGAGACGCACTATCCACAATGCTGCAGCCTTATTTGACAACTCACGCTGAACAAGTCTTGAAGAGAAACGATAACACAGAAAGAATCACAACCCGGCAACATCATCCAAGGAGACCGTCTGCTGTGCTTTCTGCAATTGGACTTGTTTATCTCAGATTGGCCTTTTTAGTCATCAGCACACTTGCAGAAAGTGTGGGATGAGTCCTTCCTGAATCTTCATTTGCAAAGAAAAGCCAGAGAGAGAGAGAGAGAGAGAGAGAGAGAGAGAAGATGGCAAAATCAAGGTTTGTTTTTTTGGATTATTATTTTTTTAAAGAATATTTTCAAGCCGTGAATACTTAAATCCATGAATACCAAACCCATGGATATGGAGTGACAACTGTATTATGATAGATACAGATGAGGAAATGAGAAGAAAAACAGAGCCCATATCAAGTAATAATGTTGCCATGCAGGGGCAAGCTGTGAAACAAGGGGAGGGATGGGGGGAGAGTTTGGGTGGGTCTGACTAAATTGTTTATTTCCACAGTGGAACTGAGTTATAGGAAATATTGCCAGGAGAATGAACAGCTTTATAAATCAATCAGTAGAGCAAGAATGTTTCTATTCAATGTACTTTAGTGTATGGATAGATTGCTGTGAGGACTTTTCCTACGTACATTTTTGGGATGGAGATTACGACATATGGGCTGATTTATTTTAACAGGACACTGTCAAGATAGATTTATTGGTCCTGTGAGCAGTTCTTTTCATCCTGAATACAGTATAGAGTGAATATGACATGTAGAAATCCCTGGCTTCTACATGTAACTCATTCTCTTTAGAGGCCTCTGGAAAAGCTAGACTAGATTTTGGAATGTTGCCAGCAGGAACTCAGAGACCAGAAGTGATGCCAGATAATAATTAGTAAATACATAAATAAATGTAGGGGAAGTTCATCAGCCCTTCCATTTTTTAAAAAAGAAAATACGACATACAGTATTTGTCCTTTTATCAGCTGAGATTTTCTTTTTGGCTCCAAATAGTCTTAAAGTTGTAAAGTTACAGGGGAAGTATAAAGTCATTTCAGAAACTGCAGTTAAGAAGTTCATCTTGTTAATAAGGTAGGTCAGTGAAAAGTGATATCTGTGAAGTAAAGAATGGTTCATAGAATCTGTTTTCTGTCTGTGAACGCTTCACTGACCTTCCACAGCCTGATGATTTCACACTGCTTGTGGTTCAGCTACATTCTGTAGCTTGGATCCCCAATTGATTTCAAAGTCGGACAAATAAAGTGGGATGGAACTCTGCTTGATCAAAACTGTTGGCATGTTTAAAGTGCAATCAGACAGACACTATGAGACAGAAGGGAGGCAAGAAGGGTTCAAGTATTCCTGCCATATCAATGGATTGGGCCTAGCTGAAGCTATGCTTCATGGTTTTGATCAGGCTATATATCATGGCTTTGGGGTCCTCCAGATGTCCTTGGACAATGATCCCCCATGAACCCTGGCTACTGGTTGTGTTGGATAAGGCTGATGGGGGATGAAGTTCAACTGCACTTGGAGGACTATAGATTGCTGAGCCCTGGTTTGTATGTATGATATGATATGAATATGTGAAGGAAGGCATGTAAAGGATGGATGAATGAAGGGCATTCATCAGGTTAGGCT
The DNA here is from genome assembly GCA_030847615.1 of Gambelia wislizenii. Taxonomy (NCBI): domain Eukaryota; kingdom Metazoa; phylum Chordata; class Lepidosauria; order Squamata; family Crotaphytidae; genus Gambelia; species Gambelia wislizenii. The sequence continues at coordinate 206,492,996 of JAUMIR010000001.1, forward strand.
TAGGGTGTCAGGTTAGGGTGCACACTGAGAACCTAAGCAGGACTCAGGCAACAATACATTGCAGCAGAGTTGTTGTTCCTTCAGACATCAAAAATAAAGGCTCAGACACACAGGCTTATGTCTAAAAAACATTCTTGTTCTTTACTTGAACATAATAAAGAATATATTTACAGATATGTACAGCTTACAGAAGAAAAACACATCTTCTTAATGTGAGATCCTAAAGAACACATTCTCACATTGTAAAATCCAAAGTAGAACTGCTTAGCTCTCTGCTCAGCTCCCCCCACTTTGCTCCTGGGCCCAGCCAATATTGATACAATTGCTAGGTTTGCAAACTGCCATTTGCTCAGAGCTAAGTACCTTGCAAATCTGTTTGCTACATGCCAGCTCTTTAGAGAATAGATCTACTGTCTTTGGACTGCATGTCCCAATATCCCGACAGTCAGTGTGTATACAAACATCTGTGATGGGATGAGAGGGTGTTTTAGGGAAAGAAATGGAAGGGAATATGTTAGCTGACTTTTGCAGAGCCCCAAAGGGTCTATAAGAAGAGGTGATTGAGAGCCTGCATGGTTTAGAACAGTGAAACTCAAAGTGGTAGTCTGTGGATAAGAGCCAGTCCACAAGCCATCAGCTGCTGGTCCTTGGAGAGTTTCCAGAAAAGAAAGAAACAGTTATATTGAATGGGCACAGATATGGTCCTGGCATATTGAAGATGCTGGTCCCCTGCATCAGACAGTGTAAGTGAACTTGTAAGAAGCCAGGTTGGACTAAGACTGCATTGTACTGTAGACACTCAGGTTCAAATCCTTAGTCATCTTTGGACAGTTAAAATTTCTCAGGCCTATTTATGTCATGAGGTTGTTTTGAGAATCAAACAGGAGAGAAACTGAGACCTAAGTATGCTTTTGCGAGCTCCTTGGAAGCAAGGCAGGACCTGATGTAATTAATAAAAGCAACTGGTAAGAACACAAGAAAAGTCCTAGTTAGATTCTAGAAAGGTCTATGTTGACCAGCATCCTTTTTTCTACAGTGGATTAAGAGCCATTGATAGACCTATCCTTCAAGATTCTTTCTAATCCCCCTTTAAAGCCATCTAATCCTGTGGCCATCACCAGCTCTTGTGGAAGCAAATTTATAAATTAGTTACATGTGGCTTGAAGAAATCCTTCCTTTTATCTTTGACAAATTGTCCAATGTTTAGCTTTAGTTGATGCCTTGGGTTCTAGTATTATGAGAAGGGCAGAAAACTATTTGCTTATCCACTTTCTACACACTATGCATCATTTTATAAATATGCATCATGTCCTTCTAAATTCAAGTCCTAGATATTGTAACAGTGATTATTTTTTTTTAGGCTTTTTGTTTGTTTGGTTGGTTTTGGTAAGAAGGTGCACAAGCCCCCTGATCATTTTGCTGCTTATTTCTTCAGTTTTCCTAGCTCTGTCATATCTTTTCTGGGTTGTCATGACCTGCGTTTGACTCCAGCATATATCTTCACAGACTTGACAATGTGAACCAAAAATATCAGTTTGCCCAATAAAATTATTATTGCTGCTGTGGTTGTTGTTTTGTTGTTAATTGGTGGGGTAACATGGATCATTTATGCCAGTTCTATATAATGTTTAATTTTATTTATTATGTAGTTATGTTAAGTTTAATTTACTAAGTAATTACCTTAGGTGTGTGTATTTGATGATCAATGTATGCTAATTTGTTAGGCATTTAGGAAGAATACTGTGTTAAGATTTCAGTGATATAACTTACAACTCTTTATGAGCAGTTACATTGTCATTTTTTGCTGTTTTATGTTTCAAACAATCACTGTTACCCTAGAACTGCTCATAGTTATGTCTGCATAAATAAGTAATGTCTTCTGGCCCAACCCTCCCAGTACAGCATAAGATCAAGGCACAAGGAGGAGGATATTTCCACCTCCCTCCCATCAGTGACTGAGGCTGCAACAGGAACTTTTGACAGGGGTCTTTCTTCTGATCGTTGCAGCCTTGCTCACTCAGAGGGGAGTTTGGAAACATCACCTTCCTTGCAACCAGTTTGGAAGATTTGGAAGACCTCCTTCACCCTATCTGGCTTTACAGTAAGGCTACACAGTCTTACTGACTATATAACAGTTATGGATTCGTAACTGTACTTTCAGACTAGGGTGGAATTTGGGTTTTGCCTCCAAAGAGCTTTTGTCCTACATACCAGTGAGCTGCTTCATTACAGTCTTTAAGTGTGATTAAGAATTCTTAGCTCAGTGGCCAATTCAACTGAGTTCTAGGCAAGGTGCATAGGTCAAGGATTTAGTTTTTTTTTTAATCATATTTATTAATTTTTGAACATACAAACTAATTCACAACCAAATAATCAACATTCAGAAAGAGAAAGAAAAGAAAAAAGAACTATACATATATAATGTATAAAACTAAACTAGATTAAATTAACACTATAATACAGTACTAAAACACTAATCTATTACAAGAAACACAACTTAACTAATCACTAAGGCACAAAAGAATTCTTACCCTCCCATACAAACTCCAATGAAGAAAAAGAACATGAATAGAAATTATATTATTCTACTGTTCTACCCATAACTAAATTCATTCTACCAATTCTACCATGTCAATCTACCAAGAACTAAATTCAACTTACTAGAATTACTATTAACCATAACCACAGATTATACATTGTTAGATTTCTTATTGCTCAAAAGTCTATAAACAGTTTCCAGTCTTTCAGTTGGTTTGTCTTTTAAAATCCATGTCAGTTTGGCAATTTGGGCAAAGTCTGCAAACTTGATAATCGATTCTTCCCTTGTCGGCGCTTGAATCCGTTTCCGTGTTTGGGCAGACAATATTCTTGCAGCTGTTATCGTCTATAGAAGAAGTAGTCTATGTTTACTGTTTAATTCTTTATCAATAATATCCAATAAAAATATTTCTGGTGACATTGCAAAATCTACCTTTAACATTTTTTTAAATTGTCACATAAACCTTAGGCCAATAGCATGTCACCTTGTTGCAACTCCACCACATGTGAAAAAAAGATCCTTCCTTATCCTGACAACCTCAATATTAATTTGAAGTGTTTGTTAACATTTTTAACAATGGGTGTAGTCTTGATGTACTCATTGGATTCTTATCAATATGGAACACATAAAATGAATTGTAACATGCTTTTGCTTCAATTCCCCCCCCCACTTTTTTTTCCAGAAAATGTGAGACTTTTAGAGTCAACCTCTCACTTAGTTAGTAAACTACATTTTTTCTTTCTTTCTACAGACTTGCCCACAATTAGTTTCCTTTCTGTTCTTTCTTGTCTTTTTAGGATTTTCTGACAGTAAAATCCTTTTGTGTTTACTCAGAAAGCAAAGGTCACTATGTTTAGTGGGAGCACCCCACCCAGTAATGCATATTAGAATGGTAGGCTAAGCATTCTAACACCTCATTCACATGTTGATCTTGAGTTTATTATTGCAATTATACAATATAATGGGTTGAGCTATTTGAGAATACCATAATTGTACTAGTATTATCGGTTTCGTTTGCCCAATTCTTGAAATGCTTCACTGGTGCAATCCCCATTAACATTAATACAGCTTAGAATTGTGCAGCAGCCAAATACTGCTGCTATTAGTTCATTTAAAAAAATGTTCCAGTAAAAACTTCAGGGGAAAAAAATAAAGTAATAAAGTATAAACAGTGTTTGGATTAGCCCAGGAAAATGGTTCTGCATTTTTGAAAATAACTTTTCAAACACTAGTAATGAGAAATTCACACAAAAATACATTTCTTTGCTCATATAGATTACAGAACTACTCATATAGATTACCCATCATATACTAACAGCTAGAGAGGCATAACAACAGCATAACTGATTTTGATCTGGTTCAGCAGAAAGTACTGCAATTGTCAGAGCATAGCTTAAAAGGTCCCTTGTTAAAACTGAATATTTTCATAGTTTAAATAAAATTCATAACTTAGCACATATAGAGGCATCTGACACTTCACAATATGCCTTCTTCAAGATATGAACAAGAAAAAAAAAGCAGGCTTGCTTTATTTTAATGTACCACTGCAGTCCAAGAATAAAAGTATTCCCAGGTATCTGTAAATATTAGTACATTTGGCGCAAAATATAATACCTATTTTAGGTTGCATTGGGATTCTCTGATAAAATTACATCCTCCCGTCTTCTTAACATCTCTCTAAAACGATGCTGGCTTATGTATGAAGATGTTTTTCACAGTTATCAGATGTGGTTCTTGGCATTAGATATGATTACGAGTGGCCCTCTCCTCCCCATTTTGTGAAGATCTTGTTCTGACTGCTAAACAAACAAAATAGGGCTTGTCAGAACAGCTAACTTTCAGAGTAATGTAAGTGCTTATCTTAAATGTACAGGCCTATCATTGTGCCCCCCCTTTTTTTTAACTAAGCAGCTATTTCTGTAAAAACAGTTTTGTGGCAATATGCTTGTCATACGTCTTGTTTCATTTGTAAACAGTAATCTTAAATGCATTTTACAAGAGGAAAAATAATTAAAGAGGTGACACTTCATTTTGAAATCACTGGAAGGAGCTGAATCTCTGTGAGCCAAAGAAATACAACTGTTCAGCTCTAGATGATCTAAAAGCCTATTTTCCTCTTGCATTTATAACTCCGAAGACTGACTTAAGAAGCCCAGAGACAAAGTATGTGAAGTGACATGTCTAAATGAACATGATGAAGAAATAGTACCCCTGCAACTGAGGAACTGTGGAGTGATTTGGTTGGGGGAAGATGACTATGATAAATGTGCTCACCAACATATTAAATGCTAATGTCCCTCCTTATTTATTCCAAAACCCAGTGATGTTACTGTCATATCTTTTGTATGTGTGTGCTTACTGTAACAGCAGCTATTATGCTGTCATAAATCAGAACAAGTTTGTTAGAAATGAGCATATGAAGAGAACAGCAGCAGCGGCATTTGTCTGGAATTATGTACAGATTACATTCATGGTAAAGGCATGTCAAGATGATCAGTTCTCTGAAAAACAGGTTCAACTTTTTCCCTTTATGCATTGGCTCTGATGGTGGTGGATGGCTTCTGTATTAATGAGGTGATGACTCTGCTCCAGGTTTTAGTCTGAATTTTAAAGGAGCTATCCTAGCTGCAGGAATCCTATCCCTATAGTAGGCTCAACACCTAGGATAGCTCTATTAAATTTCAGGCTTAAAACTAGAGTGGAATCTCTGGATTCCTACTCCTTGGAAGAGGAGGATTCAAGGAGTTCTTGAGACAGGTAGCACTTTAAAAAAAAAGAAAAGAAAAGTTCTTAACCGTGGCTGATTTGTTGTTAGAGAAGGCAGCTTTGCACTTTTTTTTCTTCTGAAAAAGTACAAAAGGATTCATTTGCTATATGGAAAAAGAGTTCCTCTTTTACTAAAGTAAAATAAATAAAGAATTACTGTTTCATTACTTGCCAGGTTTGGAGGGATGGATAATGTATTTGGTTGCCAGCAGTGGTATCATGGATTCTCTAGAGATGAATTCAGTAGAGCCTTTCTGGGAGTTGTAGTGCAAAAAAGTAACTTTTCTTAGCTCTGCTATGGAGCATACCTGGAGCAGAGCAGCTCAAACAGTATTTAATTCTGTCTTCTGGCTACATTGTCAACAGTGTGATGTGGCAGTTAAAAAGGCCAATGCGATTTTGGGGTGCATCAATAGAAGTACAGTATAGTGTCTAGATCAAGGGAAGTAATAGTGCCACTCTATTCTGCCTTGGTCAGGCCTCACCTAGAATACTGTGTCCAGTTCTGGGCACCACAATTCAAAAAAGATATTGACAAATTGGAGCATGTCCAGAGGAGGGTGACTAAAATGGTGAAAGGTCTGGAAAGCATGCCTTATGAGGGAAGGCTTAGGGAGCTGGGTATGTTTAGCCTGGAAAACAGATGGTTAAGGGGCAATATGATAGCCCTGTTTAAGTATTTGAAGGGGTGTCACATTGAGGATGAAGCAAACTTGTTTTCTGCTGCTCCAGAGACTAGAACACAGAGCAATGGATGCAAGCTCCAGGAACAGAGATTCCATCTCAACATTAGGAGGAACTTTTTGACAGTAAGAGCTGTTCGGCAGTGGAACACACTCCCTTGGAGCGTGCTGAGGTCTCATTCCTTGGAGATCTTTAAACAGAGGCTGGATGGCCATCTGTCAGGGATGCTTTGATCGTGATTGGATGATGCTTGTGGTCTCTTCCAACTCTACATTCTATGATTCTATGATTCTCCTATAGAGGTATTTGTTGTTTTGGCATAGAAGAAGAATCCAGAAAAGGCTGTATCATCAGCTACACTAATATGACAAAGCAGGGAGAAGGAGGTTGTAATCCTATGCTGGTTCACCTGTTGAGAAATAGGATACCACACTATCAAAACTGGGAATGCCTTGTTTCAGTCCTTTAGAATCCATGGGCCTAAACCCTATTTGTTAGTCCCAACTAGACTACACCCATTGAATACATTTTTGAAGTGAGGCAGCACAGCATAGTGGCATGGGTGTTGGGCTAAGTCCCCAGGAGACCAGGGTTGAAAACTCTGCTCAGCGATGGAAATCCACTGAGTGGCTGTAGGCAAGTCACACTTTCTCAGCCTCAAAGGAAGGCAGTGGCAAACCTTCTCTGAATAAATCTTGCCAAGAAAATCCTGGGACTGTGTTGTCATAAGTCAGAGTTAACGTGAAGGCACAGAACAAAGTAAATTCTCCTGAATTGATTAGACTTACACTGGTTGGGACTAACAATAGGATTTAGTTCATAAAATCCATGGCTTGGTTATGGAAAGGAGCCCACAAAAAGGAAAGTTGCTTTCCCCCTTTTTCTGCCTTGAAGCCATCTGCCACATTTCACCAAAACCTTTCCTTAGAAAATGGAGCACAATATGGAATAGGGTGTTGGGAGCTTTCTGGGGGATGGGAGAATTGCTCCAAAGGAGGCAGATCTCTGCAGTACGTCAAACATACCAGCATTCCTTTTGCTCTGTCTTCCTTATACTCTGAGGTGTTCCATTGGGAATTGCTGTAACATTTCCTTTTCTTTATTAAAAAAAAGATGCTTCAAAGATAATAATACAAATGCCTTTGCTTTTGTTTTAGTTGAGTTTGAATGTCCTTTTAACCTGTGCGTATGACTTCAGAATCAAAATGAATTGCATTTAAAAAGAAATCAGATACTCACACAAGATAACTACAACACAGTATTATTTTAGTTTGAATAGAACAAAGTCAGGACAAGTAGGGGTGAGGGGAGAGAAAGGGGAGGGATGGCAGACAATTGGTTTTCTAAAAAGGCAGCTGAACTTTAGGAATTTTGAAGGGAAAATCATTATGTTTCAGTCATGGGATTCTATTGTTGCTGTGGTGCCTTCAAGTCACTTCCGACTTTACGGCAACCCTATCACGGGGTCTTTTGGGCAAGATTTGTTCAGAGGGGTTTGCCATTGCCTTCCTCTGAGGCTGAGATAATGTTTTCAGGGCTGAGCGGGGATCTAAACCCTGGTCTCCAGAGCCATGGTCCACCACTCTAACCACTACACCATACTGGCTCAATGGGATTCTATATTGAACTATATTTGATTAAAATGTTCTAGTATGCTCTTAAATTTGGGAGGAGGAGGGGGAAGAAAAAGAAGAATCCACCCTCACTATCCTTTTAGATTAAAAAAAAACCCATTCAGCTTTAAAATACCTTTACCCTAAAATTCTCTAGAAAAGGCAATCCTCTAGGGAAAATAAGGGTGCTTGCTAGTGCATTTTTGAAGGAACGTAGGTTTTAATGACTCCAACAGTGTTATTTTGTTGATTACTGTATATAATTAAAATCTTCACCTACCTTTTGTTTCTATATTTCCATATTTTTGGGCAACTTTCCTTTTCCAATAGCAATAGGAAAACTAAAATACATGTCAGTAATTTCTAAAAATCATGGGTGTCATTTTACTGTTGGCAGAAAATTAAATTGTAAAAAGGTCCACAAAATATTCTGTCATAAGATTTATTATTTAAAGGTAATAGATTATTTTTAATGGTTAAAGTAAGAGTATTTCTCTGCCATTAGTAATCTGTTATTTTCATCTTGTTTCTGAGTAAAGCAAATGAACTGTCATAGAGTACCAAACCCTTTGCACCATTGCTATAGTTTACTACTTTTCCCAAACACTATATGAACTTTTTTTTTTTTTTTTTTTTTTTGGCAAGACCCTAACAGAGTAATTTTAGGAAGCTGTTAGAAATATAATCTTGCTGTTAGAAGCTAATCCCTCATTGAGAGTTCAAGTGGCAGATTACTTCAGGCGTGGTGTCTCATTGTCTGTATGAGACTATCATATCTCACTGGACAGTTTGGGGAATCTCTTTAGAGGCCATTCTCAACACTACAAATCCATCCTGCTTTTGTCTTTGTCCTCTCCAACCCCCCCTCCCTCCCGTGTCTCTGATTTCTCATTAGGTCTTTCTGAAATGCAATTTGAAGCCAGCTACAGAATGGGATTATTCTTTTACTTTGTCAAACCAAGGAATTAAAGCAAAGAAAATGAACCTTGATGGCTTAGCAGCGGAACTTGTTTCTTTCTCAAGGCTTAATTTAATAACACCCTTCTGTTTCTTGCCCTGATAGGCCCTCTCTGAAAATCTCTGTGAGAAGAGGCGGAAGCCACCTTTGGCCGAGATGTCACGGCACCACAGCCGGTTTGAAAGAGATTATCGCACAGGATGGGACCGCCGGGAATGGAGCACCAATGGGAACCACGTGAACAACAGTAACTGCAATAGCACAGTGACCAGCAATAGCAACAACAGACCAGGGCTTCTGCCTGTGCCAATTGTGCCATCACGACTACATGCCCCAACCACTGTTGCTTGCACCACAGTGAACAGCGATGTGATAACTACCCTTGTGGCCAACACTTCCGTATCTTCGACAACCAAAGTGAGTAACAGATCCTGAATGTTTTGTGTTGATCGTTGGCTAAGGGTAAAACTTTGACTAAGAAAGTAACCAACTGTTGGCTTTCACAGCATGTTGTTATTTCTCCCAATGATATCAGTCGATTGACTGTTTACCCTGGGATTCTCCTCTTATATTAAACTGTACCATAGATGTCATCAAGGATTCCTTAGGTTTTACTGGGTTATGTACATTCATGTCAACTTTAAAATCAAGTTAAGTAACTCTTGTTGTGCATTTATAAATTTATGTGATTTCATTATAAAAGTTGGTTATTTTAGGTTAAAATTATTTTGACTATAAGTACAAAATATTTGCCATCAGCAACACCCCTCTTGTTTGTATAGCAGTTTGTTTTAGGGTTTGGTTTTGGGTTGCGTGTGCATGTCTTTACAAGGGAATGGGAGTTATGATCTACCTGGCCCAACTGAGGTATAGCAAAGGGTAAATATTGTCTGTTTTCTCACATCATGACTACTGTTTACTAAAATCTTCTTACAAAATGGCAGCAATGCCACTTGTGAACCCATTTTTTCCCAACAGAACACAGTATCTCACAATAGCATCCCTAACTTTCTAGGCTCTCTGTTGCTGTCAGAGATGCTGTCATTTCCCAATCTCTGAAACAGGAATGTTGGTGTCATGTTCAGCTTTAATATTTTCTTCTCTACCCAGTTTGTTCCTGTGTCCTGTTCCTTTATTCGCTTGAACAGTTCCTTTTGTTTCTGTACAGCCATGCTTTCTGTTCAACTGTGTTCAGATTGTGTGCCATGGAAATTGTTTCATCCATTTCCTTGTTGGCCTTCCCTGCAGTCTCTCGTCACTCAGTTGAGAAGGCCAGGGCTGCTAAATAAGAGTTTTCTCCCAATATTGTCTTCTATGTTACAGAGGTATATATTGAAGAAAGTACAGTGGGCCCTTGGTATCCGCTGGGATTTGGTTCCAGAAGCACTCATGTATACCAAAATTTGTGGATGCTCAAGTCCCATTATATACAATGGCATAGTAAAATGATGTCCCTTATATAAGATGGCAAAATTAAGGTTTGCTTCTTGGAGTTTATTTTTTGATGGGGGGGCGGGATATTTTCAAGCCATGAATGGTGGAAACTGTGGATGCCAAATCCGTGGAAACAGAGGGCCAACTGTACAGTGTGCCCAATCAGCATTTGGAATAATCTGTCCCTTTAAGGCTCTTTTCTATAAGATCTCTATGTAAAGTGGGGACAAATTTCACCCATACTTCTTACTCTTTACAGAATACACACTGCCACATATGTGTTGTTGTTGTTACTATTGTTGTTATTATTATCATTTCTTTATATAGCACCACCACTGTACATGGCACTTTCCAAGTAAAAGACCAACCAAAATAGCCTACAGTAGTTCCTTGCATTCAGGCCTACAATCTAATTAAGACATGGCACAAAAGGAAAATGGAATGGCAGTGCGGAAGAGGATTAAATCCAGCAGACACTCCCTATTCTACTCTCCCTCCTTGATGAGGGTAGTGGCAGTTGGAATGGAGAGAAGGGTCTTTCATCTGCTTCTGGGCTTAGGCATGATGGAGCTGTTGTCTATGTAATATGTGGTGATTGCCATGTAAAACACTGCAAACTATATGAATTATCTGTGCAAACAGACTGTTTTGGTAGCGTCTTCAGTTCCACATATAGATTTTTGGCCAGTGCAGATCTCCACAGGAACTCCCAAACCTCTTTTTCCTTGAGAAGAGTGATTTATCCTCTGCAGGTACTCCAGGGCTAGTGGAAGCACTTCCTCATATTGCAACCTGTGTTGGGATTTTTAAAATGAAAATGATGTAGAAATGTCTAAAATAAATAAATCATAGAATCATAAAATCATAGAGTTAGAAGAGATCACAAGGGCCATTCAGTGCAACTCCCTGCCATGCAGAATCAAAGAATTCCTGACAGTTGGCCATCCAGACTCTATTTAAAAACTCCCAAAGAAGGAGACTCTACCACACTCTGAGGCAGCACATTCTACTGCTGAATGGCTTTTACAGTCAGGAAGTTCTTCCTAATATTTAGGTGGAATCTTTTTTTCTTGTAGTTTGTGTCCATTGCTCTGCGTCCTAGTCTCTGGAACAGCAGAAAAAAACTTGCTCCATCCTTAGTATGACATCCCTTCAAATATTTAAACATGGCTATCATTTCCCCTCTTCACCTTCTCTTCCCCAGGCTAAACATACCCAGCTCCCTAAGCCTCTCCTCATAAGGCATGGCTTCCAGACCTCCCACCATTTTGGTTGCCATCCTCTGGACACATTCGAGCTTCTCCATAGCCTTCTGAAATTGTGGTGCCCAGAACTGGACACAGTATTCCAGCTGAGGTTTGACTAAAGCAGCATAGACTGGTTATTACTTCCCTTGATCTAGACACTATACTCCTATTGATGCAGCCTAGAATCACATTGGCTTTTTAAGCTGCCACGTCACACTGCTGACTCATGTTCAGTTTGTGACCCACTAAGACTCCTAGATCCCTTTCGCATGTAATGCTATCAAGCCAAGTGTCACCTATCCTATATCTGTGCTTTTCATTTTTACTGTCCAAATGTAGTATCCTACATTTCTCCCAGTTCAAATTCATTTTGTTAGTTTTGGCCCAGCTTTCTAATCTGTTCAGGTCATTTTGAATTCTGATCCTGTGCTCTGGGGTACTAGCTACCCTTCCTAATTTGGAGTCATCTGCAAACTTGATAAGCATACCCTCTATTCCCTCATCCAAGTCATTGATAACGATGTTGAATAGCACTGGGCCCAGGACAGAACCCTGTGATTCTCTTGTAGCTGTTACAGTGATAGCATTGGTTATGATCTTATCTGAGTTCCATTCTTCCTCTTAGTTTTTATAGTGGGTTAGATTTCTGTAATGTGGTCTCACCCCTGATTTTATTGTGTTGTAGGAAGAGCTTGGTTTGTAGATATTTTCCCTCCACACTCGGATGATGCAGAGTAGTGAGTTGGGCCTCTTCTACCAGATAGATGGGTTTTGGAGTCCTTGTTGACATCATTGCCCAACATTAATAGCTATCCAGTAGTATAGAAAAGCTTAGTTTGTATGAGTGACCCTATTTCATACTTTTTGATTAAGTTTGGCAGGTTGAGGCTGGGAAAAGATACGAAGGTTGAGAACAGACTATGAGAGTGGTCCCCCCGCTCCATTGCTAACCTACTTACATAGTTCTGATAGCTGTTGTGGGGGTGGGGTTCACACTTGAATATTTTTATTTGTTTGCTTCTGTACTATTGTATATAACCCTTGGGAGTTCATCTTCCATTTGCTGGGGGTGGGATGGGGTGTACACACCATCCCAGGGGCCCATATATCTAGCTATGAGTGTTGAATTAGCTGGGTATAGTCTCGAGTAGAATTAGTAGTTTACGCGCCCAGTTCTACCATTGGCTGTGAGGGAATGCAGGACCTCATTAGCAAAAGGGTTAGAATGCTTCCCTGCTGTATACCATCTGCTACGTCATTTACCATCAATAAAGCTTGTCTAATATGTGGCAGTTTTTAGCAACTCATGGGCCTGAAACTACACCCAGTTCCAGAACAGAACATGTAGTGAGTATTACTTTGTTCAAAGTAAATTGGCAGGAAAAATAAATGCTGATGACAGTTATAGTCACATTTGTCTGGTAGAAGAACGCAACGTCACCCTCAGTATCAAAGATTAATGTATCAGGGCAGAAGGAACTATTAATCTAACTGTCTTTTTGGTAGCAGCCTTGGTGCCTACACTTATAATAGGTTCTTGGTAGGTCATGGTTTCAAAACTTCTTTTTAGCACCTAAATCAAAGTTGGTTGTTCAAGTCAGCTCCAACCTCTTGAACACAAATGTGTATTTAACCAGTCTCTCAAATACCAGAAAATGGTTCAAAAGAACAGAATTTAGGGGTGATTGTTGATCTAGCCATCAGTTCTGGTATCTAGTCCTAGCCCATGGGTGACCTGATTTTAACCTTGTTCTCCAAAAGAGCCCCAGAAGCTTATTTCAGTGGCAGCTGCTGTATAGATCCTAGGACCTTTAGATCATATTCAAACCAGATACTTTGAAGTTTTGTGAACATTATTCTCAGCTGCTGTGAACAGCATCTCTAGTCTTTTGTGCTGCCTCAAATCTGGTGTCTAGATGTGGGTCCTGTGTTGAAAAGAAACCTTGAAAGTGTGACCAGTCTCTCAGCTGCATGTTCTGCTTAAACTGTGCCATTCTTCTGCTGTATGACTGTAGAACCAATGCATGCTACTGAGACCACAATTTACAACCTCACTGACTGCAAGGTCAATGGAAGTCACAAAAGCTTCCTGACACACTTGCCTTCATTGTTATTGGGAGTGATTATGAGTACTATGATGTGGATCAGTATAGATCAGGGGTGGAGAAAGTACAGGCTGCAGCTCCCCTGGGCCTTTTTAAAAATAAATAAATTGGCGGGTCCTGGAACCATCCAAGATACCTCCCAGGCCCCCCCTTCCTGAGCACCAATTCATTTTTGTGACATTTTCACCCCAAATTGCTCTCTCATAAGTACCAGAAAATGTGTCAGCTTTGCTCCTCTATCCCAACAAACTGTAGAAAAGGTTTCAAAAAACATTGAAGTGACATCACTCTTTAGTTCCATCCAGCAAGCTGTGAAAGTATAAGCCCCACTTTGCTTATCTCTGCCTCAGAATATGCACAGTTATGGAGAAATCTCTATTCCTTATCAGAGTCTTTGAAAGGCAGGTAGAAGTCTCATAAACAAACATGTTTAATTAATACATGTTGGTTATTGTTCCGTTCTACTTTGGAAAAATGCCTAAGAAGGTAAAGGCATGTTGGAGAATAAAAAGAAAACCAGCACATTTTTAGAAGTGTTTGTGGCATTATAATGGGAATTGAAATGTACCTCTTGGTTTTTGCTTTATGATAGGCAAAATGTTTTCCTAGCTCTTTTAATAATGTTAAGTGCCAAATAAAATACTTCCAGAAAGGAAAAGAGAGACAATAAAGTTATTTAAAGAAAGCCAAGCCTCTGACATTAGTTCCACCACCCACTCTAAAGAAATATGTTAGTGCTACAGGAAAAGATCAGAAAGGTGGGGAGGGAAACACATTTTGGCTAGGATTTGTAATATGAGCATGTTTTAAAAAATGACCACAGTGTATTGAAATTATTTCCATTTGTTAACAGCCAAACTGAAGCACTATTTCACTGAGCTGCGACATTATGTAGTTGCTGTTTGGATGTGTTTAGTCTGGAGAAGATTAGAAGTCAAGTTCTGAAGCCAGCACAGTGGTTTCATTCGTCTTGACCTCTGCTCCTGGATATTTTGCATAGAGTCCATCTGTTGGCTGTTGTTGATCTGTCTTTGCTCCAGATGTTTTGAGGCTGAGCTGTGATAATAAACCTTGCCCTTGTTTTTGGGAGAAAAGCTGGTGATCTCACAGTGATTCTTCTGACAAATATTTCAATAAGTGATATATAGTAATCTTGGAGAAAGCTTTTCACACAGAATTGTCATCACAATGTTATATTGTTATTAGCATGCTTGGCTGAAAGCAAAATGAAAATATTTTTGAAAGAGGCAGGTTATTTCTTGATATTGCTACATAAAACTTGCAGTTTTTTTTATTTTACTGATCAAGTTTCAGGATTGAAACCATAAAAGAGAAAGAACTCTGCGCATTATTTGGGCATCTGAATAGCTGAGTTTCTTTTCTTTTAAAGTAACAGTTTGGGGTAGTATTACTGTGAAAGACATAGGCCAGAAGCCAACATTGTGCTGATGCCAGTGATGTGGATTTTCCGGGGAAAGTAGAACTGGAAAATTTCCCTGTGCTCTCTAAATAATGTTATCTGATTTAGCATGTTTGGTTTAAATGTTATATTAAGCACATTCAAAGCTTTTTGTGAACATTATTTTATTGGCATATATATGATAATGTTAAGAGAACACCATATTAAAAAAATCAATACACTTCAAAGAACACTTTTTTTACAAATACCTAAAGTGAGCTGTACCTGATATATCATCATTTGCTGAGATATTGGTACCTTCAGCTTCACTCACTGACTCTCCGCACTACTTACCAGTTCAATTTCAAGTTGAGAAAAATCTGATTCAGTAGAACTGGTTCAGTATTCTTTTTCTCTAAAAGATAGACATGAGTGTTTGGGCACAGCAACTTACAAGATTTTGTCTTCACAACTTGTGCTTGTGACTGGTTGAAAAGCAAGAGAATTTGCAAAACAGAAACAAGTTTAGCAGTGTGTTCATTTGTTAATCTGTTCCTCTGAAGGCTGGCAGACTGTGTATGTGTGTGTATGGTGTTGTGTGGAAAATTTTCCGCAGGGAAAATATGTTTTGGAAAATTTTCCACCCCACATCTTTGACTGATGCACATGGCAAATCTTTCTTCTCCCCTATCCAGTCCTTGTAACACCGAGAAACTGGTCCTAGATGGTTTCCCAGTCCTCCGGAACAGGCTTCTAGAGTGAAATGGGGTGGGAAGACTGTCACCTCTGATTCCACTGACAGAAGCAATTCCATCAACAGATGTTCCCCACTGGCTCTTGAGAGAGTTGTGGACCTACAATATCCTTGCTGAGAAGGAAGGCTTTTTGGATTCAGTGGAAGGAATTTGCCCTCCTTGACATTCATGACCTTCCTTTAAGGGGTTGGTAGGATCTACAGTTGTCCCTCCACATTCATAGATTTGGCATTCATGGATTTAAGTATTCACGGCTTGAAAATATTCTTTAAAAAATAATAATCCAAAAAGCAAACTTTGATTTTGCCATCTTATATAAGGGACACCATTTTGCTATGCCATTACATATAATGGGACTTGAGTATTTGCGGATTTGGGTATTCACGGGGGATCCTGGAACCAAACCCCAGCAAATGTGAAGGAACAACTGTACTCACAACTGGGGAAAAAAGCCTTATTTTATTTGACTCCTACAATTGTTAATCTCTGAATCTTTTCCTGGGAAATTTAAATTTATTTGTCCCAAACAATGTATAGTTATACTTCCAACAATATTTTGTTCAAATGTAAATATTTAACTCTTAATCTTTTAGAAGGTGGTGGTTCTGTTTAGATTTTCACTGGTGTAAGAGAAATCAGACTATAGTAATCTAATTCTACACAAACTGAGATTTGAAATAGCCCCTTTTTGTTGATAAGTTACTCTACTTTAGCAATGTGCTGTGTTTAGACATTCACTCCCATGAGAGAGAATTGAATAATGTAATCATCCCCCCCGCCCCGCCTTGCTGCCAGACACTTCAAAAACTATGCAACAGGGATCCTCTCCTGGCTTTAGCTGTCCCACATGACATGCAGGTGGAGGAAGGAAGGTAAAAATCAGCAGGCTGTAGCCTTCCAGAATCCTTACTGGCTTCTCTCTCACCAGCCCTGGAGCAACATAGGGATAGTGGAGGAATGGGGAGAAAGGAGGCAAGGATTGGCAGCACCTGCTCTCAGCGCATGGGGGAAAGGAAATATATTACTTTGGAGTGGTTTGTGGGTGAGAGTAGTCCAAAAGTCTACTGGAGAATTGTGGGGAAAACTGAGAAAGGTTTTGGTCATGTGACATAGGGATAATTTTCAGAGAAACATTGGAAAGTTACTTTTTTATTATTATATCTTGTAATCACAACTTGGATTACAGTTTGTAATTTCCCAAAAGAAAGTCGCTTTCCTGCTCTGCTACCATCTCTCTGAAAATTGTCTCTACACCCTCTAGTAATTTGGTTTACCCTGGAGAAGAAATGGAAGGGGGGGTGGAAAAAGAAGGAAGGAGAAACTTGAAATGGAGAGGTGGTGCATAAAGAGGGGAGAATTCACTCCTCTCCCCATACACAGCCCCCAACTCCCTTCACCTGCAAAGGAATTAGGGTTAGTGGAGTTGGGGCGAGAGAGGAGGGAACACCTCCAATTCATCATAAACCTACTTGCCACTTGGGAAGAACGTAGGCCCAAAGCACTGTGGGATAGAGATTTCCCCACTCTTTCTCTACATAGACCATAATATGCCCAGTACCAGGACAGACGTATATCTGTGTTCTTTAAGACTGTCGACACACTGCAGAAATAATGCAGTTTGATAATGCTTTAACTATAATGGCACCATCCTATTGAATCCTAGGATTTGTAGTTTGTTGTGGCATCAGAGCTCTCTGACAAAGAAGGCTAAATATTTCACAAAACTACAGGTTCCAGTTAAAGTGGTGTCAAACTGCATTATTTCTGCAGTGTGTCAGCAGCCTAAGCCTCCATTTTCTAGAAATGATGTGATGAGGCTATCTACCACCAAGATACATATACAGTAGTTCTAATTTCCTGTTCCTAGAAGTAATGGCTAATTCTCTGTTGAATGTCCTTGTAGCTTTGGAAAAAAAATAGGAGTACTGTACTGTATCCTTTTCTCAGTTTATGCTTAGAGTGGTATAGGAGAAACTACTTAGAAGAGTTATGAATGTGCTCTTTTTGTTAGATAGTATGAGGGAGTTGTGTAAGAGGATGGTTTATAATTATGGGACTGCCTGACTGCTTGGAAAAGTAGACAAGGATGGTACATAGATGCTGATAAGTCTGGGGTTTCTGCTGTGCATTGCTAATGGTTCTTGTGAATCAGGTGATGTTATTACAGGGCCATTTCCTCTTCCTAAAATTACTGATTGTCATGTACTTATTCATCTGTCTATGTGTTCAAAGAATATATTTAAATATATATTTTGTTCAAGAAATATATTTAATTCCTCTAGTTCAAATCTAAACTCATCTAAGAGGGTTTAAACAAAATTGCTACAATGTCAGTGCCCAGGGATATGAACAAACAGACTCTTTTTGCCATATCATTGGTGGTGGGGTTTGGAATTGATGGTGATGGTGAGGTTTGGAATTTACTTTCAATGGTGCTTTTTAAATTGGTTGTATTTCCAGAAGGCTGCATTATGCACTTTCAAGCAGCAAATTAAAACATGCCAAAGTTTGTCCTTGTATTTGATAAAAACTCCCTACCCCACCCTGCACCTCAAGGTTATTTTGGCTGGATTATTAACTCAAAAGAAGTGATGTCTCAATTAATCTGTATAGTCAGGCAATACAAATGCTTGTTTTATCCACTTGCAATGTGTTTATCATGAGTTGAAAGAATTGAGAGATCTGGCCAGACCTAGCTCCATTTGAAGATGAGAACCCTTGGTTTCAAGCACTAATTTACATCATGAAGCATTTAGAAGATCACACACACAACATGTTTTGGTATACAAAGAGGGTGTTTCCAGTCTTTGGCACTCGGATCAAAAAGATATTTTGACTTCAGAAAGGAAAAAGATTCTGTAGTATCCAGCAAGTCAGTCAACGTGAATGTTAGCCGGGAGCTATTTACTTTTGAGTCTTTTACCGTCTTTTTCATTTTCCTCCCTGCGTGTATCTTCAATTTTTCTTTTAAGTTTACTTTAATCTATCTCTTGATTCAAATGAAACAAGAAATCTTCTACATATAAAAGATACTGCTGTCTTCTTCTACATTTGTCTGATTCTAAGGAATCTTTTTTCTTTTTCCTGTATATGAACAGGAAATTGCATTTTTAAAATATGATTTAACTTTTCCCCCCATTCAGCAGGTTTGGTTTGGTTTTGTTTTTTGTTTGCTTTGTTTTCTTTTTGTAACAGGGATAGTTATATATGCTAACAGCACTTTCTAAAGCAGTAGTAGGGAAACATTTGAACTTCCAGAGCATCAGTTTAATACTTTTTAAGCAACTGAATGCATTGCCTATTTCTTAGTACTGAACTAAACAAGTGGGACTAGCTAACAAAAGGAAGGTTCCCGCCCCCCCAGCAGTACAACTGACTTTTAGCATTCACTGTCACCATGTGTAGTACTGTCCTATAAAGCAGTTCAGTTAATCTCTGAGCAAACTCATGAGAGATCCCTGTCTCTTTCTGGGTTCTGGTAGGTAAATAAGAATAGGTTTTATGGTTTATTAAATCTTCTAATGAATTTTAATGTTTAGTGTTTCAACTTTTTAAATGGTTTAATTGCTTTTTAATTAACATTTGTATTTATACTTTTATCAAAGTTTCTGTATAGTTTGTAAATCTGTCTTCTTTTTAAAATGTTGTTAGCTGCCTTGAGTGCCATTATTGGGGGAAAGGCAGGATATAAATGACTAAAACGATGACAACAACAACAACATGCTTTATGGTGTCTTAGCTCTTAGTCCCATCACAGGAACACAGACCTTGTAATTGACTCCAACAACATCACTTTTCTTTCTTTCTTTTTAAACATATTTTGCCTGATGAAGAAGCCAGTAGAGCATCAAAAGCTTGCATCGTGTTGGTTTGCATTGTGAATTCTGGATTTTGTTTTGCTTCATGGCAAACACAGGTACTCCTGAATATGTTGCCTTGTTTTAAGTCCACTGTTGTGTGTATTGGCTGGCAGTGGATGCCCAATATTTCAGAAAGATGTCCTTGCTAAGCAGTATCTAGAGATGGAGTGATTGAAACTGGGACCATTTGTATCGAAAGCTTGTGAGATTGTCTTTACTAATGCACACCACAAACCTTTATTGAAGCCCCAAGTTGAGCTGTATCTGGCAAAAGGAGCAGTAGGTGTAGACTTGCTTGATTTAAATCAAAGTACTGTAGTTTAAATTGTTGTGAGGAAGGAAAGACTTATTTAAATCAGTGATTCTATTTTGAACTTAATATATTTCTTAAACAAGCATGCATACTAATAGGCTGGTAACACCAGTTATACTTGGATAGTTGATTTTTATAGTCTAGCAATGCAATCCAAAATTTTGGTCATATAATCTGAATCCTTGGAGCCTGAAGTTGGATTTCAGTTTGACTGTTCTCTAAAGCAGGGCTCACCAGGTGCATAGGGCCTCAGGAGGCTGCTTTTGTGGCCCTTAGCATGCCCTAAATTTTGCCCCCTAAATACTTCCCAATGCCCCCTAAGCAGCATGGGGCATATTTTGCCACATATGGGGGCTCCCTTGATTTTTTCACCTAGGAGAGGCCTTTTTTCAATTAAAAAAACCCTGAAACTTGAATTCTGTGTAATTTCCTGTTTTTTTAAAAAAAGACTTCTCCTGAGCCTACAATGGCCCAGAGGTTCATAAAATTGCCCCCCCCCCAGGGCAGTGCTACTCAAAGTGGCCCTCAAAAGACCTGTGCCAGTCTGCAGCGTGTTTCCAGGAATGAAAGAAACAGTTGTAGACAATGGGTACCAATAAGAGTGCCAGCCCCTGTTCCATGTTGAGAAAAAAATGCTGATCCTTCACATCAGGTAGCCTGAGAAGCATTGATCTAGGGGCATTGTGGGGGGGGGGTCATAAAAGACCCTCCTAGCAGTTGTTCACTCTTGCTCTGTAGACAATAATAGTATGCAAGATCTACTTATTCTTGTGTGTGTGTGCCTTCAAGTTGCCTGTCAACTTACAGTGATTCCGTTAATTTCACAGGGTTTTCTTAGGCAAGGAAGACTCAGAGGTGGTTTTGCTGGTCCCTTCCTCTGAAATACAGCCTACAGCAGTTGGTATTCATTGGAGGTCTCCCACCCAAGTACTAACCAGTGCTGACCCTGCTTAGCTTCCAAGTACAGAGAACATCTGGTGCCTTTAGGGTACAGTATTTAGGCCTTATTCTTACATGGAAGTAAATCTCACTGGGGGGGGGGGAGTGAGACTTCTGATTTAACATGCTTACTCTCAGATTATAACAAATATCTACAACTTTAAGAGACAGCAGACACATGGAAACATCCAGAGGGCCAAATGTTGAGAACCACTGAGCAAGAGGACATAAAATAGGAGTACAGGACATCTGTTTGATTCTACAGGTGTTCCTGACATGTTCCAGCATGGCATCTGTAATGGCTCCCCTGCTGCTTCTGCTGAGTAGGAGATGGGACCCCTTGAGGTAATCTATAGCTGCCACCACCAACTGATTTTAAATCCCTGTGACAAGTAACTCAATGGAAGGTTATTGGGGAAACTTAACTTGTACTTTTTATAGGCCCCTGAGTCTGCAGATGCACACAGAAGCTGAGCAGGCATGTGAACAGAGTGTGAGAAGAAGGACATGGTTAAAAGAAGTTTTATTCGAAGCAAGCAGTCTACATTAGAAACGAGATATCTCTCACACGAAGGCACGGCAAGCCTCCATTATTACAGCATCCTTTGCATTGTGACACCTGTGAAGACTCTGCACTATAGTACCTAGTGAAAAGAAAGTTTGGGATTGGGGTGGTGGAGCAGAGAGTTTAAGGATTATTTTGTCATTGTGTAATGTTTGAAACTGACAGATCAGGTATTGCCACCTATGCTGTTCTCTCATACTTAGAAAAAAGACTCTGATAGATGGCTATGACTCAAAAGATACTTAAAAGTAAAATTCATACTTAGAAGATAGTAAGAGTAGGTTGTAACATGTATTTTTGTATTAAATCTCTATGATAGCTGCTTTATGACTCTCACATTTCACTAATTGACATTCTTTTTTGACATCTCCTTTGCTGTCTCTTCCTGTCTCACTTTCATCTTATAAGGTCAGTCAGTGTTGACTCCTCATGCTTAGACTGATTTACTGAAAGTGTCTTTTAAATAACCAGTTGAAAAGTAAATTTTTAAAGTGATAAATTAATGATTTAAATTGTTCTGGCAGATGTTCTTATGTAGGGCACTTTTGGTGAATCAGTAACCTCCTCTAACACATCCCTCTAAAATAGAAAGGAGTAGATTCTAAAACAGAGTCTAAAAACAACAACCACAATGTGCCAAATTGGATCTGAAAGGTGATTTATGAATCACTGCTTTGCCTTTCCTTTCCACCCCACCCCCTTGCTATGTATCTTTTTTATCAATTTCTTCATCATTGCTGATCTTGATGCTATCTTTAGAGTGTGCAGGGATGACACTGAGCATCTGAAATTTTGCTTTACATTAATGTCAGCACACTGAAATTGATGTTGCCATGAAAGCCAGGAACAAAAAGGTTGGTAAATCTTTAGATGATTGCAGTAGACCTTGAAGCATTTCTGACTCCTAATGCCATTAGCAGTAGTAAGTAAAATGGCAAGTTAGTGAAATTACCTGCTACAGCTGTTCTTATATGAATTGCTCATCACTTAGCTTTGGCACTCCTTACTTGTAAAATGGTGGTACTGATTGTCTACCTTTCACCTGGCCCAATAGCCCCACGTTTTATATAAAACAGCCTGATACTTAGTAACTGAAATGTAGATGTTTACTTGCCTGTGTAAGTCATCACATTATGACTTGTGGTGTCCAACAGATGACAGCCTCTGTTCCAGGGCCAGCATTGCCATTAGACAGAGTGAGGCAGCAGCCACAGGTAGCAGATCTGAGGTGTTATATATAATAGGGTTGCAAATTGTTAGTTGTTTGTTACTTTTTTTCCTACTATTAGTAATCATGCATGGTGCTTGTGTTTGGGAGCGTGAGAGAGATCATAATGTATCTCACAAGCAGAGTAATTAGCATTCACAAGTAGAAGGTGAGCAACAACCAGTCCCACAACATCACCACTCGCAAACACAAGGTGTTGTGGAGAAATGAAGCAGGCTTAGTTTTCTTTGATAAAAACATACAACATAGGTCTATTTAAAAATACTAAAGGTTTCATAGCAGCTCTTGGTAAGAGGTCTGTAACATGCTTTTCAGACATAGAAAAGAGAGAGAGAACTGCAGATCACAAACTGAAGGACCCAAACTCAAAATAATTGCATCCTAACTGATGCAGGGAGACAAATGGTGTGACTAAGGGGTTGTCCAGATGATGACAATGCTCCTCATAGAATTCTCAGAGAATACGATGTGTCCCAACATGACCCGAATGATATTTATGGTATTCAGAAGGAGGGGGGCTAAAAACTCCACAAACCATGCAGTAAAAGGATTCCTGGTTTTCCCCAAAGTTTACCAGAAAATATGCGTAGATGTGCATTTTTGCACATGTGGACATCCAAATTCATATCACTGCACATTTTGCTCTATTGCCCTTTATCAGGTTTTGTGACCACTCCAGTCAGAGGGATTCAAATGGATGGAAATAGGTGGGGAAATGATGGAGATGAAACAGTGTTGCTGCAAATGGGCAAAAATGTGCACACACTCGCAGTATACCATTGCGTCTAGACAAGCAGTAAGATAAATAGGAAATGACACACTATGTGGTATGCCTAAACTCTTAGAGAGACATACAAACTATTAACTACTAGATGTATACATGCTAAGTATGCTAGCCCTAACTGCTTGAGGGGTTTTCTGTATTCTCTGCCGAAATAATTTGCCTTGCTTTGGGTACTATTCACTTTAACTTGGGTGGGTTGGGGTTCCATTCACTACTACAAGTAAAAGGTCTTGAGCCAGTTCTGAGCCACTATGACCCCTGCAGTTAGATATTGTAGTTCAGGTTTTGTAAGAAGATTCCAACAGCCCTGAAACAAGGAATATTCTGAGTTCAGTATATACACGATTTTTGCACTGTTGAACTGGGGTCATAGATTTGGCACTGTGTGTATTTTTGCAATTAAAAGAAGACATAAGGCAATTTCCTCCTTAAATTTTACCTAATAAGTTACAGGGCACAAAACATTTGAGAATTGCCTTCTGTTGCAGTATCTTATCAGTAACCTTTGTGGAACTACACATCCTACCTAATTTCACTTTTCTCAACATAGAATTAAAACAGTGTGGGGATCATTATAGATTTTTGGATCCAGGAAATGAAATCTCTGGCACTGGAAATGAAGGAGCAAGTTGGCTATCAAATGAATGGTGACACATCCCTAACATGAAAGAGTATGTTATCCGTTAAGTGTTGAAGCAGAACTGTCTCTCACTACCTGCACAATTGATTTTTCACTTAGCAGATTGTCTATTCACTGTCTGTTCTGCTATAGCTTTGAATTTAAAAAAGCAACTCCCTTTTCCTTCTATTGTTGGGCCCTTTTAAACCTTACTACGGATCACTTTTTTCTTCATAAGTTTCCCTTTTCATGCAAACCATTATCCATCACAGCTTTTTGACATGATATAGATCAGTGCTTCTCAGGCTTTTTGATGTGTGCCAGGGGCTGACAGTGTATTAGTGCCTATTGGCTACAATTGTGTTTTTCCCCCCTCTCCAGAAAACTCACCAGGGACCAGCAGCCAACAGCTCAGGAACTGGCACTGGTCCACAGATCACTACTTCGAGCAGCACAGTATTGGAATAAAGGCATCTGCTGCTTATTCAATGGGTTAGGGACCAGAGCACTGTCAAAAAAGTGGAAATTGTTGAAATGTGGAACCCAGTCTTTTTATATATTATTTTTAGTATTTATTATAAGCACCAATACTGTATTATAAGAACAAATATAAGTATTATGGGCACAAATATAAGACAAGAGATGCACCCTGAACAATCTCTATACAGTACTGTAAATAAGATGGTGTCAAGTCAATTGAAAGAAAAAAGCAGTGCATGGTTGCTAAAGCATTGTGCAAATGTGGTGAAAGAGTGTCGAATATATGAGTTCTGGGTATGGTCAAAAGAGCAGGTTGTCAAAAAGTGGAGGATGCGTCTACATAATTGAATAATCTTTAGGCTATCATCAGAAAAACAATGGAAAAAATTGTAGCACCAGGTTCAGAGGCTTTAGAGTTGATTGAGTGGCAGTCTTCTCTAAAGCTGATTAGAGATTATGGGAGCTGCAGTCTAACACCTCTGGAAAGCACAAGATTGTGGATGGTTTTTTTTGTTTTGTTTTTTGTTTTGTTTTGTTTTTTAACACATGTTAAAACAGTACAAGGGAGGAGAGCTTCAATCTGTTTAAATAACTCCTGGTGGCTTCCAGTAGACACAGTTCACATTTTTTTTTGCCAGAAAAGGGATAGTTTGAGGGCCACACAAATAACCCTGTCCACTTTGCCCACTTGTATTGTAGAGCATAAGTGGGTTGGGGTTTCACACAATTGGATGTTAAGGAAATAGCCAAGTGTTCCTGTCACAACCAGCAGAAGATGCTTTGGCAGTTGCCATATGAGAATCTACATAATGCTACCTAGACTTTTCGGGGTGGGGCTTTCTCATAATTAAGCATCTTTTGTTGGCATTTTTGTAGCAAGCTTTCTGCTGATAGAAGCCTGGTTAATACTAAGACAAGAAGAAAGAAGTGAATAGGGGGATATTTGGACTGGGAGTACAGCAGGTCCCAGAGGAATCATCTAGCTTCCTTCCCTTCTGCTGGCTTGAAGCTGGGAATAAGGCTACCATGGCAGGAATACACAGAAGAAACTTCTGGAGCCAAGCATGAGCTTATTTGTGTCAGAAGTAGCCACCAAAAAAGAAAAAATCTCAAAGTACCAGATTCAACATGGAGGCCACGAGTTGTCAACCACTACTGGAAAATGTGTTAAGAGCTTTTATGAAATCTGTTCAAGTGTCAGAAGACTATACATTTTGCTGGAGTTGGACATTTATTTTGGTTTTCTCCAACTCTTCCCAAGTCCTCCAATATACACAGATTACTCAAGGGAGAGGGAAGCTCGGCTTCTAGCTCTTTGCATTTGTATGTGTGTATGTGTAAGTGTATGCAAGAGAGATAGAGAGAGGGGGGGGGAAGTGTTTCACCACTTCTAATCATCCCCAAAGTTTGATGTAGAATAGTACAATAGCCATATCCTTACCCCTATATCACCATGAGCACTATGTCTTTCTGATAAATATACTACAATGACCATGTCTTTAGGATAGATGTTCACTACTATACTGTTACCAAATGTAATACAAAAATATTTCCCAATTTACACACACACACACACAAAATGGTTTAACAGATCCCAATGCAATAAGAGATCTTGGTTTTAAAACAAAAATTGATATCTATTGGCCAAGGTGTATTGGCTCCTCCCTTTTTAATTTATTTAATGAAGACTTTTGTGAGTTTGTTCCCAAGGTAACTGAAGCAACTGGAAAGTTCTGATTCCTCAACCTCTACTGAATCCCTCTCTCCCAATTCTGTCCCAAAATGTTTTTGTTTATGGGGTTATGTAATAGAGCCATTGACACATGTTAAGATGCCAGTGAAACCAAGCATGCCACTTCTGTTTTTTCTAGACCAGGCTTGATTCACTTGGTCCTGCCTGGCATCTGGCTCTCCTCTTTCAAGCAAGGTTATCAGCTCTAACAGAAGCCAGGAGAGAGATCTGCTCTTGTGGGGGGTCAGGGACCACCACACAACAAATGTCAAATGAAGCAGGCAGGTAGCAAGTTATTAGTATACTGCATTGTATGTTGTACTCCATTAGTACCCTCCAGCTTGCTTAGTACTAGTTTCCTTAAGATTTTATGGTACAGTTTTGCTTGAGAGGCAGCAAACCTGTCAAGAATCTTAGAATCATAGAATCATAGAGCTGGAAGAGACCACAAGGGCCCTTGTGGCAGTTCCTTTTTCTGCACCGTACACACTGCAGCTAGATAGAAAGTTTAGTTAACCATTTCTAAAATGGTTAATGTGTGGTTCTGCATTTGTAGGTGCTTCAAGGTTGGATCTCCCCCCATCACTTTTTTGGCTTTAAAGTACAACTTGCGTTGTTTTTACTTAAAGTTTCTGCTTGGTAAGCATTCAACAAGCATACTGAGTAACCCTGATAATTAGGTAATTTGAATTCAGGTGCAGATGTTGGATAAAACATCCTGGGATGGTAGCTGGTTTGCTGTAAGGTGATGCATTCAGTCTTTAGTTGAGAGTCTAATAGCCTTTATATCATTATTGCTTGCCTGACTCCTAACTGCTTTCAGTACAAAAGCGCGTGTGTGTACTCTATCCGTCCTCTCTTTCTCAGGAGAAGCAGCAGATGTTGACAGTGACTATAGTGAAGAGGGAATGGGTAAAATAATGAACTGAAGTGGTAGGTTAATGGAATTATTAATGGGATTTGTGTTCGCATAATGAACAAGAACTAGTTCTATTAATTCAGGTTTTACACATGTAAACTTCTGCCAAAGGTTTATAAAATTCTCATCCTTCTCCAGCTGAGGCATTTGTATGATGCAGTGTGCAAGCAGGGTCCTTGTAATTCTTTGGAAGTCCCTCTTTCTGCCAGTTTGTGTATTTATGGTCTTCGTTTGTCGCTGTGTAACAGCGTTCCCAGCAGTAAGATGAACTATACCATAAGGGGGTGAGATTCCTTTTGGTGTATAGATCAATACAAAGTCATTTAAGAGTTTACAGAGCAACAAAGTAAAATATAGATAGGCAAACATTAGAAGTGCAGGTGACCATTCTCTGAACTTTCCTGCAAAGGCAAAAAGGATGGCTGCCTTGGGTTATGTAGTCATGAAACAGGGTGAAAGGACCTGCCCCATAAGAAAGACAGGTCAGAGTTAGGGAACCTTTGGACCTCTAGATGTTTATAAACTACTCCTTCCATCAAACCTTACTATTAGCCAAGTCGATGGAGTCAGCATCCAACAGCAACAGGAGGACTACAGGTTCCCAATCCCACTTTGGATCCTGTACAAGGACAAAGGTGGAGTATAAATTAATTAAATAAACAGAATCAATGGAGGCAAAGATAGACACCTCAGTGGTGCTGCAGGACTTTTTAAAGTATTGGCACTGGCGGAAGGCACACTTTGGTCTTAAGCAGACTGTGGGCATATCTTCATGGAATCTTAAATTGAAGAATCACTGTGAAATGACTGTGGTAAATGAAAAACAATTATGAATAGTGTCAGTGCCCCCATTTAACAAATTATGTTCTCTTTAAGACAGCAGTAGAAGCTGCTGGCTCCCATCTCAATGGGGCAGTATATCCACTCCATGTTTTGGCTTCCTTTAAGGAATCTATCCAAGGTGCATGCACCTATTTAGAATGGAGTTTCACCCCTCTGTGTGAGACCTCTTCTAAAGCCGAGATTAAAGCTTTAAGCGGAGTAACCATCACTCTGCCATGGGAGCCATCAGCCACCATTTTAAGGCTGCCATGCTTCTTCTCTTCTTAATTACAGCCCTCTATATCCACAAATTCTGAATCTATGGATTCAGCCAACCATGGTTTGAAAATACTCCCCCAAAAATGCCAAAAAGCAAACCTTGATTTTGCCATTTTATACAAGGGATGCCATTTTACTACACCATTGTTTACTGAATAATGAGACAACCATACACTGATTATTTTCCTACTCCATTGTATGTAGTGGTGTACATACATTGAGGCCATGATATTGAGAACGCAGCTGCACTGGGCAGGGCACGTTTCTAGGATGGAGGACCATCGCCTCCCAAAAATACTACTCTATGGTGAACTCATCACGGGTCAGCGTAAGAGGGCCGCTCCAAAAAAAGCGATACAAGTATTCCCTGAAGCAACATCTCAGGCTCGGCCAAATTGATCACCAACAATGGTCTGCCGTGCCCTCACATTGGGAGGCATGGAGACGCACTATCCACAATGCTGCAGCCTTATTTGTGAACTCACACCGAACAAGTCTTGAAGAGAAACGACAACGCAGAAGGAATCACAACCCGGAAATATCACCCAAGGAGACCTTCTGCTGTGCTTTCTGCAACCGGACATTACCTGGTATGTCAAATCCCACTGTGTGCCAAGTCTGATAAATAGTGATACTTATGGGCATTGCACTTAGCTGTAACTTATTGTCTGTTCCTCTGCAAAATCAAACAGGCATAAGGTCAAGGTCAAATGTACAGTATTGTCCATGAAGTCTGGTTTATAATGAGCGCTGCTGCTTTTTATTCCAGAAATGGGCTGACTGTGACATTTTATTGTGGATTCATGCTTAGCCTGGGGGGTGAATCATATTGAGTAAAATATATTGCTCCTATAATTTATATTAATGGAAATTCAATAATAGCGATCTGTCATATATTGAGATTAGGACAGAGTGCAAACACTGTGCACTAAAAGCATTAAAAAGGCATTAGGAATTAGATTCTACCACACACGGCATTGTGTTCCTTATAAATAATTTATAGTAAAACTGGGCCTTGAAGTCTAAAAGAGTGTCCCTTTGTAGAAGCCCAGCAGTTACCTTCTGGAGCTGACTGTGCACCATTGATCTGATTTATGAATTTCATAAAAGTCATGGCCTTCTAATTTAATAAACATATTCACTCTGTGTTTTTAAACAGTGTAGTGCTCTGCGAAAGCACTTCCTTCATGCTAAAATGAAATACTGTGCCTTTTAAACATTGCAATGCAATATTTTCCTTCATTTTCGAGGGAAAGTATATTGTGCTTCCAGAATGATTTTATGTTCCTTTGTAATGACTACCAGTATTTCATTTATGAGTGATTTGATTTTATAGCCAGCAGATGACGTCTTACACTATCTTGTCCTGTGCCCCTCCAGGTGTTTTGGACTCTAACTCCCAGAAGCCTGAGCCAACTGGTCCAATGGTCAGGATTTCTGGGAGCTGTAGTCCAAAACACCTGGAGGGCCACAGGTTGGGCACCACTGTTATACGCTGTTCACAGTTCAGCCCTGTAAATAGGCAGGCTGCTCTATTCTGCGTCAACTGAATGTCAAAACATTCATCAAAAACAACACAACTTAGAAAGCAGTAAAATACGCCAGCCTTAAGGTTGCACAGATAGTAATGTCATATATCACACATTAATCCACCAAAAACGGTTATCATCTCTGACTGATTTGTGCTTTTGGTCAGATGTGCTTTTGGCCATAAGGTGAGGATTCCAGGCTTGCAGTGATAGATTCAAGAGAATGCTATGCAACTGAGTGACGAGGAGAGATGGAACACTGTAGTGGGTATTCTTATCCCTTCTCTGTACTAGCATCCCAATTGTGTAATTCTCTCCCTCTGGAGGCCTGACTGGCACCAACATTGGGATCATTTCAGCACCAAATCAAAACTTGTCTTTTTATGTATTATTTGGCCTTTGGGCCTAACTGTTTTTGTCCAGGATACTTATGTCTTATGGTTGTATTATTTACAATTACTCTAGCCAGTTTTAAGGACTTTATCAGACACATTAAATACGGCATCATAATGATGCCATGTAAACGCGAAAGGGCGTGCATACCACACAACATCACCCTTTCACATTTATGTAAAATTTAAAAAATCATGCTTTTTTATTGATGCCGTAAGCCGTCAATAGATCATCCATGGCACTTTAGTGCTGGCATTGCCGGTGTATGAAACCTCGCTCCATTTAACTCACGTGAATGCAGTATCAATGCACGTCCGGCCAGAACACTTCCAGGTGAGACTGTGACATCCAGGTAAGTGACACACTTTTTATCACCCTCCCCAGTTTCCTTGTAAGTTTTTAAGTGTGTGTATGTAACTTTGTTGTTTTGTTTTATTTCCCACACAAGTGTCTTCTTATGAAA
Organism: Gambelia wislizenii; assembly: GCA_030847615.1. Classification (NCBI taxonomy): domain Eukaryota; kingdom Metazoa; phylum Chordata; class Lepidosauria; order Squamata; family Crotaphytidae; genus Gambelia; species Gambelia wislizenii. The sequence goes on from JAUMIR010000001.1 coordinate 206,523,421, forward strand.
ATCCGTGGGATTTTGAACGAGGAAGTGAATGGAGCTCCATTCACTCCTCATTCATTTCTGGGAAGCCTTTGGACGGGAGGGAAGGTAAGTGAAGCATGGGGAATTCTTTTGCCGGTATTAAAAGGGCAAAGTTATGCCGGCAAAAGAACAGGCCTTTTTCGGGTGGTCTGATAAAGTCCTAAACCATCTGGTTTTAATTGATAAAACTATTTAACATATTCTTAAACTTTAAAAACTGTTGTTATTACAGTATTTGTTGTTTTAAATTGATTTCATTGTAATTTTACCTTGAGATCTTCAGATATAGGACAGCGTAGAAATATTTTAATAAACAAACACACATTGTTCTCTAGCTCACAGGTCTTGTGGGCCTGCCTTATTTCAGTCTTGCCCTGTTATAAGCTCATCCTCACTAACAAGACTTTTGGTTCCACACTGTACTGGTCCAATAATACATCTATCCTGACATTTAAATCACAGTGTTTGAAGCTTGTAAAGTATGGGCAGTGTGCATCTGCTGTGTAATTCCAACTCGGCTTTAATTTTATCTAGGGCTTAATGGCAAGCAGATGCATTTCCATATGGAGGAGCTCTCAGCAACAGGAAATAGTCCCTCTGATTAATACTGTGTTTGTCAGGCTATCCAGTGGCAAAAGTATGACATAAAATCTGTACTGTATACTGATGCGATATGGATTTTCTTCTCTTCCTCTCCTCCAGGCATTGAGGTATTTTGAGTTATCATTGAAAAAGTAACTGCCTGATCCTTGGTCAAGTGCCAGCTTTGATTCAATTGTTATCATGATGAAGAAGTGAATGTGACATTGGTCATAATAATTATGTTCGGTTGAAAGAAATGGGGGGGGGGAACTTAGTGTTTTTCACTGAAACCACAGATAAGGGAAAGCTATATATGTATGTATATATATATATATATATATATATATACATACATTCACCATTCTTCTGGTTTGTGCTTTTATAGCACTTGACAACTTTGAAAGGTGCATCACAGTTGATTTTTTTTTTTTTTTGCATTGCACTTGTCTAGAAATCTGAATTAGAGGAATAAATTCTTCCACAAAATTACTGTGGGTGGAAATATCAGACCCACTTCAGTACAGAAAGTGTATTGATTATTTGTAGTCTGAGCCGCAGGAGACCCACTGAATCAGTTGTTGAATGGTGAGTCAACACATATGTAAATTGCATTGATTCACTGGATCTAGTTTAGTTGAGACTATCAGTACTATCCAGGAGTCTTTTTATTCTGGGGATGGTCTTGAGATTGAGAAAAAGGAAGGAAGCCAAGTGATATAATAAAGCATAACAATTGTTACTGGGTACATGTGCTTTCAGGTCATAACCAAGGGGTTCTCTAAATGGCAAAAATACTCCTTACAGAATGTGAGGAGAATGCGACCTGTCTTATGGCATCCCACATCATTTCTCCATATTCAGAAGGAGGGGGCCAAATCTGCCAAAAACTCAGAAGGAAAAGCCTTTGCAGCTTTTCCTGGGTTTTTTAAAAAAAACAGCAGGGGTGTGTGCATCCTTGCTCATTGGGACAAGCGACACAAATTGATTTGCTTTCCCATACAAGCAGAAGTGCAAAGCTGATCGGCCAGACAAGCATGGGGGTGGGGCTTGCTAACAAGGCAAGCACCCGGAGCCACCATGTTGGATTTTCACCTTAGTGAGTGATCGCTAAGGCAATAAAACAGGGTGTTATGGGTTTGTTTGTTTTTTCATGAAAGCAAAATATCACTCTATCACACTTTGGAAATAGTTTTTTTTTTTAAATGTTCAGCGGCAGTGGTAAGTAAAAATGTGAGTAATTCAGTCGCAGCTACCACCTGGTTCCGCAGGCATGCAAAGCTTATGCCTGTAAAAAAACCATCAAGACTAATCTCCATTGCTGCAAATTGCCATTACTTCAGAGCAATCCACTTCTTTTTCCCTCATATAGACAATCCCCAAGACATATATATGTTAGATGCAGTAAAAGGACTAGCTTGGAGCAGTTGACATAGAACTGACAACAGGAGAAGCAATCTTTAGGGGTGCCCTAAACCATTATTAGGTATAAGTGTTGTGGCCTAAATCACTGAAGTAAGTTGTCCTTTTCCAGCTATGGGTAGTTTGACAGCCGTGCCATTCCCTGACATAGAATTGTGAGCCAGGCCCCAGTAATTCTTATTCTAGTAACCTCCCAGTCTACATAAGAGTGCCCCTGAAAATGGTTCAGATATTGTACTTTGGGCAAAATGTAGCTGCATGGTTCGTTCCCTGGGCAAAATGTAGCCATATGGTTATCTATACAAGATTATTTAACACAGATCCTTAAATGGTTACACTGTAAGCCTATTTGTCACTGAGCCCAACCCTAGGACTATGCCTACCTCTTCTTGTATTATTATTATTGTTGTATACCTTCAAGTTGTTTCTGACTTATGGCAACCCTAAGGCGATCATATCACAATGTTTTCTTGGCAACATTTGTTCAGAGGGAGTTTGCCATTGCTTTCCTCTGAGGTTGAAAGGCTGTGACTTGATCAAGGCCACCCAGTGCATTTCTATGTCTGAGGAGGGGATTCAAACCCTGGTCTCCCAGAGTCCTACTCAAGCAGTCAAGCCACTATACCTTGCTGGTTCTTAGACCTGTATTATTCTACCTCTTACCTTAGGTCCCATCCAAACGGTGAAAATAATCCAAATGGCAGTCACATGGAAGGCGATCTGTCTAAATGAACATCTACATCAACATGTCTCATTCTGAAGGGGAGCAGCTAAATCCACCATAAAGGTCTGAAGGGAAACCTTCGGAGCTTTTCATGGAATTTTTAAAAACCTCTGTAGGGCATGCAAATGTGCGATCATTAGGACAGTCACATTTGTGTGGCTGCGACGAGGCAGCGTAAGCTGATTGGCCGGACAAGCATAGGGGCAGGGCTAGCAAACAGGGAAAGTCCCTGCTGCCGCCATGAAGGATGTTCAGCTAAGTGAGAGATTGGTAAGGAGATAAAACAGTGATCTCTCTCTTTTCTTATTTTCTCTTTTGTAAATATGAAGTATCGCTTGTGTGCACCATGGTAAACAGTGTTTTTTTTTTAATTGGCAATTTAAAACGGTGAGTAAATCACTCACAGTCGCCATCTTGGGTAGGGTGCGTGCGAAGTTTAGGGGGGCTCTTTTTACCATTAAGACAGGTCACAGTACTGCAAATTGATGTTTCTTCGGAGGAGATTGTATCCCCCCCCCCTCATATAGACAGGACCTTAGATACCCTGAAGAAGCCCTTCTGTTTTATCATCAGCCAATAAATTCTGGGCTTTTGGAACACATAATGGAGTCTTCTTGGTATGGGCACCCTTAGCTGTGAAATAGTTTCCCCTTGAAGATTAGACTGGGTTCACCATTAATTTAACTTTCAGTTGCATGTGAAAACAGTCCCTTTCCTATAGACCTTTGTTAATACGGTTGAACTTAAGTATTAAAGCAAGCGTGGGAAACATGAGATCCTCCACATGTGATCAGACTACAGTGTGTATCAGCATAGGAGATGGTAAGGAAGGATGGGTGATGCAGTCCAATCCTAGCTAGAGGGCCACATGTTCTCCATCCCTACATTAGAATGAGAAGGTTCACAAGTGATGGAATTCTTGTTTTTAAGTGGTAGCTGCACATTTTTATTGTTTTTATAATACATTGTATACTGCGACCCACATTCTACAATGAAAGATAGGATATAACATTTATAAATAAATAAATAAGACCAGTTAGGGACATGCATCTGATAAAAGGGGCAGGAGTTCATGAAAGCTTATGTCAGATAAAACTTCTTAATCTTTATGTACCACAAGCTATACAATAAGACCCCCCGCCTTATCCATGGGAAATATGTTGCAGAATATTCCACTGATACCCAAAACCACAGATAGCAGTGAACCCTATGTTTTTAAGTGAGATTAGCACTTTACAAGTACAAGCACTTTATAAGTGCAAGCATGTTACACAAGCACTATACTGTACCATGATCAGATCACATAACTGAGGCAATTACTAAGTGACAAATTGGTGGGTAGTATACAGTATACACAGTGAGGAAATGCAAGACAGCGAGAGAGAATGGTGTGCCATTTCTGGAATTTTCCATTTTCCATTTAATACTGTACAGATATTTCCATTTCTGCTTATTTTTTCTTATTATTTCTATTTCGATTTTATATTTCTGGACCACAATTCAGCATGGGCAACTGAAACCATGGATAGCAGTCCCACAGAAAAGGGGGTCTTACCATATTGGGAACAGTGGCCTTCTGAGCTGTCAAGATGCAATTTCACTTAAAGTGGAATGGTGGCCAGAAAAATCCAACACCATTACACTTCATTCTAGAAGAGGAAACCTCTCAAAAATAAAAGGGGATTGGGCAATGGGAAGTTCTACAGCATGTAACATAACATTGTAAGGTTATTTATGAAAATAAATAAACATATTATAAAAGCAGATTGTAAGTGATGGTGGGCCAAATATCCTCTCCCCCTTCTGTGAAAGAAAGGGGGGATATTGTATTATGGCGGTGTCTCCTCCCCCCACCCCCGCATCCATCCCCCCATCCTCTTTTTTAACTTTAAAATGAAACTTGCTGCTGATTCAGGCAATAGCTTTGGTTCCTGTAGCAGCCTGGCAGCATTCTTGGGTAGAACAGAATTCACCATGGGAATGAGTTGAGTTCAGGCAACAGAATCTAATTGCATGTAACACAACACTCAGAGATGTTGTCTTGGAAGCAGACAGTCCTGTGTAGAATGCTCAGTGCAAAATGCTATATAGCCCCCATATCCCTCTGAGGTTTTTTTTAAAAGGCTCATTTTAGGTTTTGTCTGGGGGACTCATTTATAATTCATAGTAAGGTGGTCCTTAAGATTCTTATGTATCTTTCATCACTTCTTGGATACATTTATGTTTGTAAGTCTGGTGTTTCTCTAAGGGCAAGTGTTCCTTGCTGTTCGAAATTTTACTGGAATTTATATCCTGTCTTTCCATTCAAAAGCATCCTCAGAGCACATGGATTCAGGTGGTACCTAGAAAATCCAGTTGTGGGTATTCCTGGTTGGGTTGTTTCAACTGGATACTTGCTTCATAAAGCTAAGGGTTCTTTTCTTCTTCTGAAGGTCTATTCAGATGATGCCCAAATGCCTGAAAATGTATGCTTCCTCCCCTGCTACATCAAGCATTTTATTTACAGTTTGCAGTTTAGTGCTCATAATAATTTGCCATGATCTCCACATCAGGAAATTGTGGCTGGCACTCATCTTTCAAACCTGAATTGGAAGGCAACATTCATACTTTCCCATTTCTGTTTGAAAGATGAGTGCTAACCATCATTTCTGGATTCATCTGTCATAGCAAAGCATTATTATCACTAAACTCCAAATTGAAAATAAGCTGCATGCAAAAGGGCAAGAGCTGCACATGAGTCTGTGGCTCATTTGTTATGGGAAAAGGCACTGTACAACTCACTGATTTTTAAAATTTATTTAAAATGTTCCTGGAAGACAGAACAACACCTGACTTAAAGAAACAAAGCACCTTAACTGAACGGGATCCTCAGGTGACATCGGCTACAGTTCCTCCTCCTTGCTTTTGCCCAGAAGGGAGAACATTCTCTTCTGTTCCTCCCACACAGCCTGCTCAGTAGTCAGGCTTTCTGCCCCTGTCTCTAAAATAGGGAGAGAGCACAACAACTTTCAACCGGGATAATATGAAATGAATCCAGAGCTCATCTTTGATTTTCTGTTCAGTGATACTTTCTCTCATCTGGCACTGGGACAGCCTCATCACTTCCTGTGTCGAAAAAGTGGATTAAGTATTAGCTCCACACAAGTCTTTAACAGGTCTTCCATCCTAGCTAGTTTCTCCTCCAACCTGTATCTTTCCCTCTTGTTAGGCTGTCAGCATTCTCTCTTTTGTACAATGAATAGTTATTGGTACTATATAATAGTGGTTGCACCAACATTGCCATTGCAAGTAAGACCGGTGTCACCCTTCCCTCCGACGGTGTCACCTGATGTGGTTCGGCCTCTCTGCACCCCCCTAGTGCCACCACTGTCCTAAAGGGATAAATTATATAGGAAAAAACAAAACATTTAACTCAACATAGTAACCTTTTACAATTCATGAACCATTTCCACCCCCACCTCATAATACTAGTGTTAAGAAATTTATTTCTGTCCTAGTTGATTAATAGCAAGAAAACTTTAATATAATGATAAGAAGGATAGATGGACTTAGGTTAACTTTGGGAACTGGATCTACAAAACTTGAACCTTTTAATGGGTGGGAACACATGGGCATGAAATATTCATAAGTACTTTTCCTAAGCTACTAGTTATGAAAGCTGTTCCTCATGACTAATTGGACTGATGGGAGTTTAGAATTTGCTAGATGATGTTAAGAAATGGAAAAACCTCAGGGGAACATTAAAACTTCTAGTGATAATCTAATAGTGATAATGTCTGCTTAGATGCTCAAAGGGTGTGATGGAAATTTCATTGCTTTGGATTGTTAGAAATTATGAAATGGTTGTTATCCATTATTTAATATGATAGGACTGAAGCAGGCTGTTAAGAAGTTTTTACGTAATCATTTTATTTAAAAGGTTCTAGGAGTTCTGCATATATTAGTGACAGATTAAAGCTGTATGATGGTAGGCAGGAGCACTTACAAAAAAATAATAATAAAGGACAAGTGCCATGGACATACTATAAAACCGCAGTGATAGGGTACAGTATTAGCAAGGCCAGCCCTGTCATTACGCAGAATGAGTCAGTATCCTCAGGCATTCACAAGGTGTAGGAAGAGAGAGTTATGTGTCACACAACATGCTTTGTGCTCCCTGAGTTAGGCGTCCACATTCAGATGTGATGATGAACACTGTGCCATCGTTACTCTTGAAAAAAATCAGTTGCCAGCCTAGCCAGCTTTTGTACATGGGAGAAAAGGATCTATTTGTATTGGCTCTGGGTATTGACTCCTACTTATTTAACTAACCATATCTTTCCATTCTAACCTGCACTGCCCATGCTCACACCAGTGCATTTGTTGTTTCTAGAATAGATTGAGATATGACATCTAATGAAGTTTTGACCACTAAAAATACCATGTAGAATATCATGGAAGTACCATACGTTTTGAGAATAAAGTATCACTTTCCTAGAGATAGTCTTCCTTTTTTAATGTCATTAGAGAAACGCATTCAAATAATCAAACTGAGGCAGGGAAACTATCTCTTGTATTTCAGATTTTAAATTAATATCTATAACTAAAATATATATTTTAGTAGTACTATACCAAAATGTGGCCCAGGGTAAAGTTAGCAGTTCCATGTCATTTCTCTTTCTTTGGAATATGGTGAGTTTTCTTATCTCCACCTACTTAATGGGCAGGATCACTCACCACGCCTAACTATTGTTTACTAGGCCATGATTTAGTGCCTTGTGCATGAATTGTAATGAACCTGAGAAAGTCCCAGGTTCAGGACCGGTTTAAGGAATTTTGGGGCCCGCTGCAATGCTTTATTTTGGGGCCCCCATATGTTTATTTCAGGTCAATGTAACCTAACCTATTCACAGTACAGGGTATTCAGATTACAGTAGGACCCCGGTATCCACAGATTCATTATCCATGGGACACAAAACAGCACACCTACCATAGAGTCTTCCTAGAAAATGTGCCCTCCCTAGCCATTTTCTAGGCCCTCCAAGGCATCTCTATGGTATTTTAAACCAGAAGTCCCATTATTTTCAGTGGTGTTCACTATTATCCACAGTTTTCAGAATCCATGCCCACACAGAACCAATCCCCAGTGGATAAGAAGGGGCCTACTGTATTACATAATTTGCCACCAATAATTTAGTTTAAAAACTATATTATAGGCACTAACAAAATATTTTTTGTTAATTAGCAATTAACGTAATGGTGTAGATTTCCTTAAAAAAAGAAAGTAGACTACAAGCTAAACATGAGTTAGCAATGTGATGCAGCAGCAAAAAATGCCAATGCGATTCTAGGCTGCATTAATAGGAGTATAGTGTCGAGATCAAGGGAAGTAATAGTTCTGGGCACCACAATTCAGGAAGGGTATTGAGAAGCTGGAATGTGTCCAGAGGAGGGCAACCAAAATGGTGGGAGGTCTGGAAGCCATTATGCCCTATGAGGAGCAACTTAGGGAACTGGGTATGTTTAGCTGGAGCAGAGAAGGTTGAGAGGTGACATGAGAGCCATGTTTAAATATTTGAAGGGATGTCATACTGAGGATGGAGCAAGCTTGTTTTCTGCTGTTCCAGAGACTAGGACATGGAGCAAAGGGTTCAAACTCCAGGAAAAGAGATTCCACCTCAACATTAGGAAGAAGTTCCTGATGGTAAGAGCTGTTTCTATAGTGGGATACGCTGCCTGGGAGTGTGGTGGAGTCTCTTTCTTCGGAGGTTTTTAAGAGAGGTTGGGTGGCCATCTGTCCTGAGGGCTTTGATTGTGTGTTCCTGCAGGGCAGAAGCTGATTGGATGGGGTGGCTGTTGGGGTCCCTTCCAGCCCTATGATTCTATGATTCTAGGTTGCATTCAGAGCCTGGGAAAGTTACTTTTGGATTACACCTCTCAGAATCCCCCTGCCAGCACCCTTCTCAAGGTCTGGTTGCATTGTTCCTTTTCCAGCATTCTCTAGCCCGGTGGTCTTTAAACAGAGGCTGGGTGGCCATCTGTGATTTCCTGCATGGCAGAATGGGGTTGGACTGGATGGCCCTTGTGGTCTCTTCCAACTCTACAATTCTATGATTCTATGATATCCTCACAGGGGGTCCACAAAGGTTTGAAGACTGTTTGGCCCACCTCCTCCCTGTAGTGGAACAGTCATGTGACATGAACCAAGGCAAAGGCTGGTTGGCTTGTCCTGCACATTGCCATTCAGTCCACTCCAGCCACAAACATGCAGGAAGAAGCAAGAGTGCCTCTGAGGGAAAAGGTTAATGGATGGTGTAATTGTATTGTTTTTGTTGTTAGCTATTATTATTAGGGCTTTAAATCTTGAGTTAAGTCTTGGGGCAACAAAAGATATTTAAAGAGGGTCCCTGGTAAAGAAAAAGTTAAGAACCACTGCTTAGCCCAATGGCTCTCACATAGTACTAATGGGATACTGGTGTTTTAGTGACAACAATAAAACCATTTTTCCTAGTAATATTACTCCAAATTTTTATTTATATTCTTTATATTCTTCTGTTAAAAGAACCAATGTTGTAGAAGCTTCAGCATTGCCCTATGACTGTGGAGACCAGGGTTTGAATCCTTACTCAGCCATGAATACCCACTGGCTGACCTTGGGCAAGTCACACTCTCTCAGCCTCAAAGGCATACCCCCCCCCTTGAACAAACCTTGCCTAGAAAACCCCATGATAGGCTTGCCTTAGTCAGAAATGACTTCAAGGCACATGGGCAAACACACACAGTTTCCTTTTGCAGGTTGAACTCAGTTGTCAGCAAGAGGAGGAAGCTGAAGAAGACCAAGGGGGAAAGGGAGGGAGGAAAGGGAGAGAAGGACATGCTAAGGGCAGCTGGAAAGACAGGCTGGAGGGAATCTGTGTGGAAGTTAGGAAAGGGAAGAAAGAAAGAAGGAAGGAAGAGAGGGAGGGAGGGAGGGAGGGAGAGGGGGAAAGAAAGAAAGAAAGAAAGAAAGAAAGAAAGAAAGAAAGAAGCCTTTTCTGAAGATAGAGCAGGGGAGAACAAGAGATGACCCCCCTTCCCTCCCCCCTCTCTCTCACTCACACACACACACACACACACTCACCCCTCTCCGACTTGCCTTTGACGATGATCCTGGAAGGAGTGGGGAAGGGAGCAACAAACTGCCTCCAGGATCAGCCACCCAAAGAAAGCCCCATTTTTCTCTTTCACTTTTGCTTTGGCTTTCTAGTTTGAGAGATGTCATTGTTGTTTTTTAAAGCAGGAAGGGGGGGTTTCCAGGAAGAGGGTTAGGTCCAGATGGGGTCCCTTGCTGGTGTGGGGGCCCCCACAGATACTGATTTGGCAGAATGCTTAAGCCGGCCCTTCCCAGGTTCATATGTTCCTCTCCTCCATCTTGTTTCTCCTGTGCATCTAGTAGGAGGAGGACTTCCACAGAGATCATTTTTGTTTCCCATGCCATTTTTTAACTTGTGTTTGTCATGTCATAAAAGCTGGCTGATAAGATCCTGATTCTGTGGTTGAAAAGAAACTCTGGTCAATTTCTGAACAAGCCTACTTCGACTCTTTGAGTTGGGTTGTTGAACTGACCACTTAGTGTTAAACCTTGATCTTTGGGTCAGACCTAACAACAAGCTAACTTTCAAGGAAAGTCAAAGTTCTCATTTTGGTTGCATTGGAAGGAAAGAAAGAAGCATGTATGGAAGCCTGCTTCATCTCTGAAGCTCACTCAGGGCTTTCTATGTACAGTAGGACCGAAAACAGTGGATAATAGCGAACACTATTGAAAATAATGGGACTTCCGGTTTAAAATACCATAGGGTTAGATCATAGAAACCTTGTAGTTAGATCATAGAATCATAGAATTGGAAGAGACCTCAAGGGCCATCCAGTCCAACCCCCTGCCATGCAGGAATACACAATCAAATCATTCCCGACAGATAGCCATCCAGCCTCTGCTTAAAAACCTCCAAAGAAGGAGACTCCACCACACTTCCAGGCAGTGTATTCCACTTCCGAACAGCTCTTACTGTCAGGAAGTTCTTCATATCGTTTAGGTGGAATCTCTATTCCTGTAGTTTGAACCCACTGCTCTGTGTCGTAGTCTCTGGAGCAGCAGAAAACAAGCTTGCTCCATCCTCAATCTGACATCCCTTCAAGTATTTAAACATGGCTATCATGTCACCTCTCAACCTTCTCTTCTCCAGACTAAACATGACCAGCTCCCTAAGCCATTCCTCATAGGGCATGCCTTCCAGACCTCCCACCATCCTGGTCGCCCTCCTCTGGACACTTTCCAGCTCTTCAGTATCCTTCCTGAATTGTGGTGCCCAGAACTGGACACAGTATTCCAAGTGAGGTCTGACCAAAGCCTTGGAGGACCTAGAAAATGGCTAGAGAAGACACATTTTCTAAGAAGATTCTACAGTGGGTGTGCTGTTTTGTGTCCTGTGGAAAATTGAACCAGTGGATAATGAATCAGTGGATACAGGGGTCCTACTGTAGTGCTAAACCATGGTTTAGCATTACATATGAGCTAAGGCAGGATATCTTCATACTGATGACCATTTCAAGCAGCAGAATAGTGCCCTTTCCAAGCAAGATATTTTAATGCGGACTGCTCTGTGTGCCCTTGAAACCATTGCTTTTGATGTTTGTTTAAAAGAAGAAAGAATTTTGCTTTCTTTCCTTTGTAAGATGTATTTTAGGTTCTCAGCTTCCATTCAGTCAAGTTTTATTCTGAAAGTTTAACTCCTGAATTGTGAACTTCTCCATAAAAGTGCCAACCTAGTGCTTTATCTCTGAAAAGCCAATTAATGAATTTCTTACTTGGAGAAACTTGTCAATCTGAAGGAATAAAGAGGAAACGATGATATCTGAAATACCTCACTTGATCATCTTTTATTGGGGTAAGAGGTTATGCATATTTTTAGAACCCTGCCCTTTTAGCTTGCCTTTTACTATAGTTAACAGCATAAAAGAAGCTCTTCCAGTGCTACCAACTCTCCCTGTGTTATCCAGATATTTATAAATGTTCATTAATGATAATTCATTTGGCTCTTCCTCTCCAGATGTTTATGGAGAAGATAACAATTCTGGGGAAGGAAAATCCAATACAGCAAAAATTTTGTAGAGATGTGAAGCTGGGAGCAATCCATTATTTTCTATTAATATGGACCCTGCTTCTTCCTCTTCGAAGGACATGTATACAACATCACCCTTACTTTTAATTATTAGTTCCTTATCTTTATCAAGGAAATGTTGGAGCATGGATTTCCAGTATATTAATTTCTATAAGAGAGCAGATTATTTTAAGAGTATCCTGAATCTATTATAATGCCTTTTTAAAATGTTTCCTTTCTTCCCTTTGCATCCTTATCCATGATCATAGTATATCTGATCTGCAGTCAGTGTGTGATTATTTGTTTACTAAGAACATTTTATACCTCATCTTTCTCCCATCAGCAAACTCAAGATGGCATGTGAAGTTGATGGCTTTCATGGCCGGCATCCATAGATTTTCCTTGTTTTTTTTTTTTCTGGGCTGTGAGGCCGTGTTCTTGAATAGTTTCTTTCTGATATTTCGCCTGCATCTGTGGCTGGCATCTTCAGAGATGCCATCTCTTTGAAGATGCCAGCCACAGATGCAGGCGAAACGTCAGAAAGAAACTATTCCAGAACACGGCCTCACAGCCCGAAATAAAAACCAAGGAAAATCTCAAGATGGCATGCTCAAGGATCCATAGTGGTCTCCCTTTCAGGTATAGCCCCACCCACATCTGCTTAGCTTCTGCATGGTGGCTGCACCATCTGCCCTCAGACCATGCCCTCAGACTTAATAGATAGTTGATGTTAGGTGGGCAGAGATTTTTGAGTGCTTTTCTTTTTGCTGATTTTGGTGCTTGGAAAGATCAGCTGGAACAGATGACATTACTTGGCTGTCATTTGTCTCATCACTGGAGTGTACTGCTTAGCTGTATTTACAGTCCAGCAATATTCCCGTGTTTGAGAAATATTTTAAAGTGCTTGCTGCCAGAGCTTTTATAATACTTCAAATGTTCTATATTATATTCACACATGAGCACTATATGATAATCAACAGAGGAACATCTCTATGTCCAAAAGAATATTTCTGTATCAGCAGGTGCTTACTTGATCAACACTTCCTTGACAGGAGGGGCAGAGGCAGGAACCTCAAATTTAAGAGTCTGTCATATGTAGAAATTTATTTTGGAGTAAAAGTGTGTATGTTAGTCTTTATGCTCTTGTAATGTTTCTGTTCAGCTATTCAACAGGGAAGCAGCTTGTTCTTCATTGTAACCTCCATGTATCTCATGTATGGGTTCTGTCTCTGTGTAGAATTCCATTTAAAAACCTTCTGGAGTTTAGAATCTGGCTGAGAAGCCAAACCACTCCTCCACACAGTCCAGTCCAGTCCAGTCCCCAAGTCAAACCTATCAGTTACACTTTGCCACAGCAGTAGCACTTGTAGGACTTTCACTTTTTGTGCTAAAGTTTTTTTCCTCCCCTTCGGGAGCTTCTTTTTCTAATTTTTACCTTTCTTCTCTCTCTCTTTTGGCTCAAATCCTCTCTTTAACTGTTTTGTATTTTTCAGGGTTTTTTAGATTTTTTTGTAAATTTCGCAGTGCTGTTCCTTCGGGGCCTATAGCCTCTAAGGACTACTTTAACAGGTGGGTATCATGTGGTGGGGTGGCAGGAAGGGGGCAAATTCTTGTCACAGGCAGACATGAACATCTCTTTGGTTTAGGAGAGCAATATCAGGTTGATTTCTCTTGGCACTGCCTTTGTTTCACATGGCAGGCTTGCCATAATACGGTTGAATTGAAGTCCCTTCTGCAGAGGAAAAAAATCCCTCCACTCTGTCAGAGAGTCTCCTAAGATGTCTGATTCAACCATCTGTAAGACTCAAGTCTGTTTTCTCAGAACTGCTGGTGTTGCCAGAGAAATTGACAGCTGGTATCTTTCCTTTATCAGGGCCTTAGGAATAACTCTCTAGAGAAGTTTGCACAGGAGGGAGGATGAGGCCCACTTACGTCTGCAGTGTGGTTTAGACTTTCCTTGAGTCTTTGACAACTGCCACAAGAAGAAAGATAATTTCTTAAAAGAGAGCAGTTGATTCAGACTGACCAATCAGTGCCAGGATGCCCCAACCATGTATCCTGTGAGTGATTACTACATTTATGTATTTAACATATAGCCAAATCATTGGAAGGATGTAGCTGAATCGGGTGAGTCAGCCAGGGATATATAGTACAGTACAACCCCGGTACCTGCAGGACTGGTATCCACAGTTTCATTTACCCATGATCCAAAAATATATTTTCCCTCTCCTCACCTGCTACCTTGCAGAAGGTGAAGAAATCACTCCACTCACTCTGGACTCTTCCATAAGCTCCCTTCCTTTAGGGAGGCCACAACATTTGCTCCAACAACCTAGAAATGACACTCAGCAGCACCTCCTCAGCCAATGGGCAGAGCGTGTAGGCAAGGAATGTCAGGGCAGGAATGGAGATGGCAGCACTCACAAAGGTTTCTGGAACGCTGAGCCTTCCTTGGCTGCCGAACTGCCTTGTCCTCCTTCCCCTGCTCTGGCTGTCACTGCCCTCAGCTTCCTCTCCCACCACCACCTTCTGTCCAACCCCCATGAATGTCACATACAAGCTGCTGTGGCACCTGCTGAATGTTATCCTCAGCATCCAGCACATACTCTTCACCTTGTTCCATGGGTGCCTCCAGGGGCACAACTCATGGCTCAGCCATTGGCGGTGGTGTGTGGTGTCAGCCACCACCATGGCTTTGGGGGCTCTCTTGTCCCCAATGGCAGCAGCCACAGGATCTTTCTCCTTCCACAAGCAGCTGTGGTGAGACAGAAGATGGGCCAGAAGGTGAAAAGATGGGAGCAGGGCAGCGGAGGGGGGGGGGCTCCCCTCGACCACAGGAAGTAAAAATATAGCAAATATAAATAATATTTGCTATTATCTGCAGGTTGCATATCCACAGAAAGTCTGGGGATGTATCCCTCATGGTTACAGGGATTGTATGGTAATGCAGATTTAACTGACCACAGATGCCTGATCCACACAAGAAAAGGGATGAGGTTTGGCTTGTTTGCTTTACCCAAGAAGGTTCACAAAGCTTTACAAAAGTGCTCCTAACCATGGCTGCTGTCTGAATATCCAGGAGCAGGGGTGTACCCAGAAGTGTTGTCAAGGTCTTTGAAAGGGAGTGCTCTTCCATCCAGAACAAAACATTCCCCACTCTAATAAAGCACTCCCAATTTCTGTTAATGATCAGGAATACAAAATGAGGATGGTAATTATTCCAGATCAGTTGATGCAAAGTGTGTTGCTTTGGGGATGGTGAGAATACAATCAATCTACCTAACAAGTACAACAAAGAGTATTTCTGTGTGTAGTTGGCAGATACTCCTAGAACAGCAGCAGCAGCATGCATTAATCTGCTATGTGACTGTTCTGAAAACCGGAGTATAAAGTTATATAATATATTTGACATTGTCCCATTAGGACACCTGTTGTTTGTTAACTAGATAGGATTTGGCATGCAAAAGTTGGTTATGTAACTTTTCTGGAGTCTTCTACCCCACTATTGTTCTTGAAGTATTATGTCTTCTTCATATACTCAGGTTACTGGGTGGGTTTTCTTCTAGTTTTGTTTTTCTCTGTATGGCTGCAAATATTATCCCTGTGATGCTCATTTCATTATTATTTATGGCCTGCCTGAGTAATGTTATTACTGTTGATTACTCACAATAGGTTATTTCATCAAACTGTTTTCAGAACACTTGAGGGGGAAAAGAGAGAGGGGGGTGAGAAAGGGGGAGAGAGAGAGAAAAAGAGGGAGAGAGAGAGGTGAAATTCCATAATTAATGCAGCCAGCATGATTTGTAGTGTTGTGTAGTTTATGTCTCCCCCCCCCCCCCGCCACCACCAATACAGCAAGAAATAAACACTTGAATGCCTCTTGGTTGGTTTCTAATGGCCTTGCTGTCAAAATAATAAACCTTTCTTTGAGCCTTCTTTTTAGGCTATGGTAAATAATGTGCAAGGCTAATTTCACTGAATTTAAGAAGCATAATATGTGTTATGCTGTATGTGCACACAGCAGAGAGTGATGCTTTAATGCAGCTCCCTACCTAAAAGATGCACATAAAGTATGAGGTGTGAACCTCTAAAAGCAATGTGCCATGGAAGTGATCCTAAGGATGTGTTCACAAATGCTCATAGATTACTTGGCAGCTGATGCTTCACAGCTGAATGTGTGAACTGCCTCTTTGAGGTGGTGTTTGCTTTGTGATGGTTGATTCATACATAAGTCACCATCTGTAATAATAATAATAATGATAATGATAACGATAATCATAGAATCATAGAATCCTAGAATTGTAGATGATAATAATATTTATACCCCGCCCCTCTGTTAAAACAATCAGGGCGGCTTACAAAAATTAAAATACAATACAGAAATCCCTAAACACCCCCCACCCCACCCTCCCCCATAAAAAATATTAAACAAATATAAATTAAAAAGCAACTGATCTAAAATCACATTTAAAATCAATAAATACAATAAATAATACAATAAATAGCCAGCGGACTAAACGAGGCCAGGATCCCCTGAGGCCGGGATCTAATTAGGAAAGGCCTGCCAAAAGAGATCCGTCTTTAGTGCTTTTTTAAAGCTACTCAGGCTTGTCATCTGACGGATCTCATTTGGCAGGCCATTCCACAATTTGGGGGCGATTACTGAAAAGGCCCTCTGGGAGGTTGCAGACAGTCTAGATTTTTGTGGCTGAAGCAAATTCCTCCCAGAGGATCGGAGTGCGCAGGGAGGATTGTATGGGAGGAGGCGGTTCCGGAGATAAGTTTGTGATTAATATTCATATGTGAACCTGCTTTTTGAGTCAGATATCTATTTATTTAACAGAAAAAATATTTGCTTCTTGCCCTTCTAGTTTTTACACAAACCCCAAGGCAGCTACTCAATCATTAAAATCAATCTTAAATACCAAAACAGGGACAAAACCATAGGTGAAGCAACAATATAATAAATGCAAACAGCCACAGCAGATCATAGCATGGCCAAATTACTTTTTGTGGACAACAGCTCCCAGAATCCCCAGCCAGCATGACCACTGGATAAAACATCTGGTTGAAAATGTCCAACAATTGCTGTGGGTAAAACGTACCAAAAAACGGATGAACCCAAATACCAGACTGAACAATGAAGTCTATGCCATGCAGTCAAGGAAAGTGCAAACCTAGCTTGGTAGAGCAAAGAAAAACACCATTTATGCACGATCACTGAGAAGACCCTTTCTCCTAATTGTTTCTGTTGGGCTTCCAATGCAGTTGAGGTACAGAGAAGGGCCTCTCCATGAGATATTAGGGTATGAACAGGTGGGTAAGAGAGGAGGTGGCCACTGGAAGACCATAGGCATACAGTTTGTCCTCAGACCTGCTGCAGTTGTGCTTTCCTGATGTAAATATTAAATGGGATGGGGGACAAGGTCAAACCCTGAGGTACACCCAGAGGGATGGCCAAGGAGGGGAATCAAACAGAAGTCCTTCAACATCACCTTGTTCTGATGCAGCTTGTATTAATTCCTCCATCATTCACTGTGAAGGAAATGTCTCTTTTATTCTACGTTTCTCCTTGATATTTTTTATTTGTTTATTTGATTTTACTCTGAAATTTCTGTTGGATTACATAACGTGTGCCATGACCAGAATTCAGATTCCTTCGTATCCTTACTGATGATTCACAGAAAATCTGACAACAAAGTGGGACAACATACCTTACATGTCCATTGGCTTTCATGATTTATCCACAACAGCAAGACAGAAAAACAAAAGAACTTTGAAGTTGGTTTCTTTTTCTTTTCTTTTTTTGACAAATCAAGAGCACTTTTGCTCAGACATTTCTTCTTCTAAGATGTGTTTTGATTTCAGCCCTTTAAAATAGTTTGTAAATACTCTTGAAATCCTTGTAAGTTAAAGAAAACAATGGATTTCAAACTTTCTGTTGGCTTTTATTATACAGATCGACCCTCGTATCAGCAAAGGATACGTTGCAAGACACAAACATCTGTGGATACCTGAAATTGCGGATAATAGGGAACCGTATTATTCTCAATGAGATGAACACCAGAAGTTGACCATAGAATCACATTGGAGGATTCTAGAAATGCATAGACAGAATATATTTTTTTCGGATGTGGATAAGTGAAACCCTGGATACCAAATTCGTGGATGTGAGGGTCAACCTGTATTCATAAACATACCACTATATGGACCTTCCCATACAGCAAGAAACATTCACCTAGCTTGGTTAGGAAATGTGGTCGGCTGAATTTCTAGCCGTACATGCATGTACTGTATAAGCAAACAAGCCAGTTTAAGGTTACATTGTGTAAATTTCATTTTATTACAATAAAGAAGATGGCATAATGACATTTAATTAACAAATCTTTGTGTACATCTATCCCATTTTACAGTACAGACCATGCATATTTTAGGATTTAAGCAAATGCCTACTGTGTGTCTATTCATAGCTATTATTTGATTTGAATTGATTCTGAAGATACAATGTACCTGATTTTTGAAGTTTTCTAGAATCATAGAATTGTAGAGTTGGAAGAGACCACAAGGGCCATCCAGTCCAATCCCCTGCCACGCAGGAAATCACGATCAAAGCATCCCCGACAGATGGCAATCCAGCCTCTGTTTAAAGACCTCCAAGGAAGGAGACCCCATCACACTCCGCGGGAGTGTGTTCCACTGCTGAACAGCTCTTACTGTCAGAAAGTTCCTCCTAATGTCGAGGTGGAATCTCTCTTCCTCAAGCTTGCATCCATTGTTCCGTGTTCTAGTCTCTGGAGCAGCAGAAAACAAGCCTGCTCCATCCTCAATGTGACATCCCTTCAAATACTTAAACAGGGCTATCATATCGCCTCTTAATCGTCTTTTTTCCAGGCTAAACATACCCAGCTCCCTAAGTCTTTTCTCATAAGGCATAGTTTCCAGACCTTTCACCATTTTAGTTTTATTATTTTGCTTTTCCTCCCTCCCCCTCCCTCTTTTTAGATAGATAGATAGATAGATATTTGGAACCACTAAGATACATAACTGAAGTTCACCCACTTTTTATCATACAGAAGTCTAGCTCTGATATGGGAAGTTGTCTTGAATGTCAGTGCGATTCCCTCAGTGAATAAAAGTTCAGAAGTAAAATATCCACAAAAAGGTTTTCTTAAAAAAAAAAAAAACCCAAAAGCTTAATGCTATTTAAGTTTTCATCTCATGCAGCATGTGAGAGAGCTGGATGGATGCTTCAGTGTTGACAGTTAACTTGCATTTAGAACTACCCTATGCAACAGAGCTGTCAGCCAAAAGTATAAGAGAGCTGGGCAGAACCTTTAACGTTTTACCCAGATGAAGGGATGCAGGTCAGCCGGGGAAGACCTTGGTTTAAGAGTCTGAGAGATAAACAAAGCCTGCCAAGCATATCCTCCAAAGCCATTGTTGAGTGGGCTGATTGAACTGGTGGAACCTAATGCTATTGCTGAGAAAGTAGCTTCTGAACTTTGTTTACAAACACAAGGAGTTGTCTCTTTGCTATGTTTAGGAAGTAATTTTGGGTATAAAATAATGATGAACCTCTTTGTGTACATTCTGGCACTAAGGAGGAAGAACAGAGGATTTTTTCAGTCATGCAAGGCCTATATGCCACTATATGTTGTGTGAAACACCCATTACTTGCCTTTCTCAAATTTCTACAAAGCAAAGAGAGGGTATTTGGCCCTCCACGAATGTTCCTGGACTACAGTCCCCATTAGTTTGGACTGCTGGTCATGCTGCCTGGGACTGATGGGAGTTGAACTCCAATAGCATCTAGTAGAAGGTCACAAGACCCCATTGCACTGGCAGCGCCTCCCAGGTTGGCGGGGACTCTGCTGGTTTGGGATATGAAGCAAGCGAAAAGACCATATACCAGTTCTGGGCTTGAAAAGAAGGCTAGTTTATTAATGACAGCAGATAGAAAAGCAAACAGGCATATTCTCATCAATCAAACAGACATAAAAAGCAGAAAGATACAAACCAGCTCAACAGAGTTGCACACTGCTGCAAAATGAAGCCCTTTGTCTTGCCCTCACCTTACAGTTGCCCCTCCACATTTGCGACTTTCACATTTGCGGTTTTGATTATTCGTTGCCTCCCCCCCCCCGCTGCTCAACGCCCCGTCCCTTCCCAAGGCAGCGATGGCAGGGTGGGAAGCAGCTGGCATGCTCGCGCTACACCCCACTCCCTTCCCAAGGCAGCAAGGGGCTTCTCAGTAAGCCCGTCCCTGCCTTGGGAAGGCAGGGTGAGAAGCAGCTGGCATGCTCACTCTCCACCCCACTCCCTTCCCAACGCAGTGAGGGGCTTCTCAGGAAGCCCGTCGCTGCCTTGGGAAGGGACTGGGGTGGAAAACTGCTTGCCCACAGGCTCATTTCTTATTTGCAGTTTTTTCACATTCGCGGGGGTTGTCTGCCCCTAACCCCTGCAAATGTGAAAGGATGACTGTATATGTGTTCCTCTTATTGAATCTTTGCAAACATAGTGGGTAGAAAGGAAAACTTTCTCAAGCCAATTAACAGGAGGAAATTTTCTCATGTCAATTATCGTACCAGGTGCCAGGATGTAACAAAACACCCTTATCTCCTTGGCTGTAGGATGACATTCTCATTCCTCACACCACATCCAGCTGTGGAGAGAAACCTCTCCTTGACCCATTCTACTAAAGGGAAACAGGGCCTAGTGTGTCAAATGCAGCCTGAACCAATCTTTTGCTAGGCCCTGCACTCAAGGCCTAACAGGCCCCCAACTTTGCCCTAGAGTATAGTCCTAACTCCCGATTAAATTTTGGGAATAATGCTTTCATATGTGTCTGTTTAACAAGGAATGTGCATTTAATTTTAGGTAAGAGCTGAAGAGAAACAGAAAATACATTCTTGTAGGCTTTATATATTTAGTTCAAATAGTGCACCAGAAGACCCGGAGGAGTAGAAGTCATAAAAGAAGGCCATAGTGTGCTTTCTCTCTCTCTGTCTGTCTCATTGTTTCTCTTTGTTTTAATGCGTTCTTGAGGTTCAGCAAGAAATATATGTGGAATCCATATATAGTTCATCCAACATTTGGTTGTATGTCAATAATCTCAAAAATGCCATCAAGAGGGGAAGAGAAGAAACACATATCTGAATACATGTGACTGTCAGAATCACAACTACTTAATCGATATCATATTAACATACTGAGCTGCATTTTGATGTGGTAAACCTTGAGAGCAGGCTTACCTGCCAGTTAGCAGGCTCATCTGTAAGAAGTGTAAGCCACTCTTTACACAGTATCAGTGTAAGCCAAAGCTGAACACTCAAACATGAAGTAAGATTGTACCTGGCACACAGTAGGTTATCTCAGGCATAACTCCCATGTTCTCTCAGTATGTTAATTAGTCTTGTGCCAGTTTACTGGCAATTTACTGACAAATCCTAGTCTGCTGTTACATCTGGACTAGCAGAAAGGTGGTTTGCCCAAACCAGCTATTTTATCAATCAGCTGTTATTTTCCATTTCCAGTGCAACAACTTTGAGTCGGTAACAGACTATAGGCTTGTTTATATGAGGGGGAAATAATATGAACACATCCGAAAAGGCAGGTGTTCGCAACAATGCGATCTGCCTACATGGCCAAAACTCCACACACACACACACCCCATGATTCTGCATGAGCCCTTATCCAGCTGGCCGCCATGAGTGATTTACTTGCGATTTTAAGTGTGACGCCACCAATAGTTTTTTAAAAAAGTTTCCTGTGGAACACATCGGTGTTATTTCGTATTTACAACAAAAAAAATTAAAAAGAATAAAAACTGCATTTGATTGACTTACTGGACCCTCACTTACCCAAAAATCCAACATGGAGGCTGCAGCCACTTTTCCTCTTCCCTATCCCTGCCCCTGTGCTCGTCCAGACAATCAGATGACGCTGCCTGTTTGTATCTGTGTGAACATGAGTGTTCAAACAATCACACATTCGCATCTCATATGGATCTTTTAAAAAAATCTGGATGAAGCCCCAGATGTGGAGCGAATGGATTTTGGGTGGATTTTGCTGCCCGCCTGCCGAACGACTTGTATTTGTGCGAACGGCCATTTAACGGATCGCCATATGTTCACACGCCATTCACATTTTACCATATATTCCAGCGTATAAGACGACGGCATAAAAGACGACCCTCCCAATTTTTAAGTTAAAATATAGAGTTTGGGATATACTCGCCGTATAAGACTACCACGCGCCCTCCCCGAAGCCCCATCTTAGATTCAGGAAGGACGTGAGCTGACTAGAAAGCTTCCTAGCCACCTCGGAGGGGTAGCTGGCTGGGGTGGGGGAAGCTTCCTAGCCAGCTCCCGTCCTTCCCCAATCTGAGATGGGGCTGCCAGCCCCAATCTCAGACTCGGGATGGAGGGGAGCTGGCTAGGAAGCTTCCTAGCCACCTCGGAGGTTTGGCTGGCTGGGTGGGGAGACTGCTGCCAGCCAAACCTCTGTGCTTTCACAACTCACGATGGGCTCCTCGCAAGTTTGGAACGACAGGAAGTCAGAGATGGGGCTGCCAGCCCCATCTCGGGTCTATATATCTGGCATATAAGATGGCCCCTGACTTTTGAGGAGATTTAGACAGGCTGCAAGTTAGTTCTCCCTGGATCTCAGTTGAATACATGTAAAAATTTAGACATGACTCAGTTAAGTCTTATCTATTTCAGTGGGAACTACACACCATTAAGTTTGTCTGGATCCAGCTTTGTGATTTCCTATTTAAATGAATATTGAAAGAAGAAATAGACTTAGGAGGTTGGGGTATGCGTGATTTGTAGTGTTTTTCACAAACTATCATTTGGCATTCCATTTGAACTGATCCAATGTGTGAGGATTTATTTTAGTTTGACTTTCAACATTGGTAGAAACATCAAAACCTTTCTTTTCCTACAAGCCTGCCAAAATGATGATGATGCCCTTCCCCGTTAGTAGCATGAAAAACACAAATGCTATAAATATAAATATTAAATGAAAAGTTAAAAATCTGTTAAGTACCAGAATTGATCCAAAAATATGTCTAAGTGATTCCAGGTGTTACAGTATCAAGATTAAGAACACTTTTTCCCCACGGTGAAGTAAATAAAGTTTGACATGCATTAGGTGAAATATTTATTAAAATCCCATATGTGACCATGTTCATTTTCATACAGTGTGTGTTTCTCTTTTTACTTAAAAAGAAAGTGAGAGAAATAATAGTTCTGGAGCAGCCAGGAAAAAGTGGTTTCTGCTGCTTTGGGCAATTGAACCCTCTGTTTACTTTAGGAGCTAGCCAGAAGTTTTGAAAAAGACAAGGGCTGTTTTTTTCAAGTAACTTTTATTGATTGGCTGTAGAGCAGTGGTGGGAATTCTACATTCCACACATTTAATGTGGTCTGTGTGTGTGTGTGTGTTGGTATGCCCCCCCCATGTCCTCCCATAGTAGTGTTTCTAAAAATCATCAAGAACAGGGGGTGTGACCATCCAGAGGCCTCAAGGAGGCTTGATTATCTTCCTTTTTACTGTTTGGGGACACACAGCACCCCCCTCCAAAAGGCCCAAAACAATTAAGAAAAATATACCTATCAAAATGGTGGAGGTGTGGCCTTTGCAGGATGTAAAGACCTCAAAATGGCCCTGAGACACTCTGGTGGACTTAGTTACTCTATAATCACACAGCCAGCCATTTTGAATATATATAAAAATCCACACCCATTCTAAAATGAGCTGCCTGGAAAAACAGTACCAGAAATGCCTTGATCTCTCCAGAATTCAGGTGCAGGCCGGTGCAGTCTTCACTAGTATCACCCCCCCCCCATTTTCTAGAGTATCTTGAAGCCTGACTTCTCCTCTCCCATCACACCCCCCCATGACATTGTCCTCATCATTTAAACACTGCTTTGTTAAGCAGATATTTCCCCCTGTGTATTTTCTCAGCTATATGAATTAAGCTTCTTGAACTGATATCCATAGCTTCTGTGCCTTAATCCCCAAAGCAGCTTTGTTTTTTTCTTTATCTTATTTTAGGGCACTGTTTTCATGCAGAGTCATCCTCTGCAGGATGGAATCCAAAGCTAAAATTTCATAAGACGAGAAGCATGGTGCTGGTAGACCATAGCATTAGCGTAATGCATGATACAGCTGCTGTACAGGAAATCAAAGAGTAAGTTGTTCTCATAAAAATTTGAAACCAATGAGATATATTGCCTTGCGAAGAAAAAGAAACAGTTCTCTCAGAATTGAATAAGACTGCCAGAATGGCCACCTATATTGTAACATTTTAAAAAGAGGTTCTTGGCTTCCTGTTTGCTTCCATGCTCCGTTCTAGTTGCCTCTCCATTGACGCCCCCTTGTCGTGGGAGAGAGGCTTACGTACCCTAATGATGTTTTGAGCTATGCTGGCAATGGCATAATACCCACCGGTAGGGTCTTCCATGCCAGACAGGTCAAAACCGAAGGGTCTGATAAAGAGCATCAAAGGACAGGATGGGCTCTCTAGCCTTATGGCAACCATCCTAGGAGAAGGAAAACTCTAATCCCAAACCTGAGCAGATGGTGCTCGTCCAACCCTGTAAGGTCAATCATCTAAGAGAAGGAAACTCTAATCAAACCTACGACCTGAGGACCTCACTGCTACGTCCATGCTTGCAAGGCCACAGCAGATGAACCTTTGGTTTAAAGGGTGAGGCCAGTTCTGTGCACACTGCGCTCCACCAGAAAAATCCATTGCACAGGCTCAAAGAACAAATCCAGTTCCAAAAAAGCCCTGTACCGATAGGCGACGGATGAAACAGCAGGTGTAAAGATGCACTGGAAGCTGCAGACCCAACCCTGCATGCAGGCGGTTCAGGACTTTGGTCACTCGAGGCTGACCTGGGAGATGACAGTCTTGTTCGGCAGCATCCTGAACGATCAAGCACCCTTTTATAAGGAGAGCACTGCTTGCTCCATACGGAGAGGGGCCTAGAAAAGGTGGCCTAAAGGTGTAAATAAACTGACACTTGCATGCTAGAACATCAGAACCATGCAAAACTCTGACGATAGTGGATGGCCTGAGCGTCATTCTGCCCTAATAGCACATGAACTATTACGACTTAATATTGACATTGCTGCTCTTAGTGAAGTTCGTCTCCATGAGAAAGGCAGCCTTAAAGAACATGGTGCTGGCTACACACTTTACTGGTCTGGCAAACCCGAAACCGAAAAACATCTTTCAGGAGTAGGCCTTATGATTAAAAACTTCATTGCCTCCAAACTCGAAACCTTGCCAACAGGACACTCTGCATTATTTCCTTACGCCTCCCACATGTTGTTCTCTTTAGTATATACGCCCCAACTATGCAAGCCGACCCTGTAGAGAAAGACAAATTCTACACAGACCTAGGCCAACTCATACAAAAAGTCCCTGTAGAAGATAAAATTATTATCCTTGGTGACTTCAATGTCAGAGTAGGAAAGAACTCCGAAGCCTGGAAAGGTGTCTTAGGCAAGCATGCTGTTGGAAATTGCAATAATAACGGACGCCTCCTGCTAGAGTTCTGTGCAGAACAACAGCTGACTATTACAAACACAATATTTCAGCAGAAAGATAGCTTGAAGACAACCTGGATGTTCTAGTCCGCCAGAGAAACATTCGCGATGTCCGTCATACTTGAGTGATGCCCAGTGCAGAATGCCAAACAGATCATCGCCTCGTCATATGTAAACTAAATCTTCATCTTAAGTTCAAACCTAAGAGGGGTGGCATCTGAAAGAAGAGGCTGCAAGTCAACAGTCTTCAACAAGCTACCATGAGAGACAACTTCCAGACAAATCTGCAAACAAAACTTGAAGACCATCCTACAGATCCTTCTCCCACAGTGCTTTGCCAACATATCAAAAACAGTATCCTCCAGTCTGCAGAAGAATCCCTCGGGTTCTCCCACAAGAAAAATCAAGACTGGTTTGATGAAAACAACCAAGAGATCCAGGAGCTGTTGGCAAAGAAGAGAACTGCTCACCAGGCATACGTCGCCCAGCCAACCTGCCATGTAAGAAAAGCAGCTTTCTGCCTCACATGTAGTAAACTTCAACAAAAACTCCGAGACATGCAGAACAAGTGGTGGATCAATATAGCTGAAAAGACACAACGCTGTGCAGATCTGGGTGATCTTAGAGGATTTTATGAAGCTCTTAAAGCAGTGTTTGAACCTACTTATCAGGTCCAAAGCTCCTTATACAGTACAGATGGTCAAATATTAATTACTAATAAAGCCTCCATCCTGAATCAATGCGCTGAACATTTTCAAAGTCTCTTTAGTGCCAACCAAGTAGTCCAAGGCTCACCCATCCAACATATGATACAAAAACTGATGAAAAATGAATTGGACATAGCTCCCACTTTGGAATAGACCCTTACGGCCATACAGCAGATGAAAAATGGCAAGGCAGCTGGGATTGATGGAATCCCACCTGAAGTTTGGAAACACAGAGGTCATGCACTCCATGATAAATTCCACGAACTCCTTGTGAATTGCTGGGGAAAAGGGGAACTGCCATCAGATCTCCGAGATGCAGTCATCATCACCCTGTACAAGAAAAAAGGTGCAAAATCCAATTGCTCAAACTATCGAGGCATAACACTGTTTTCTATTGCTGGAAAAATCCTTGTAAGGATACTCCTGAACAGCTTAGTTCCTGCTATCGCAGAAGAACTTCTTCCTGAAAGCCAGTGTGGCTTCAGAGCCAATAGGAGTACTACAGATATGGTATTTGCCCTTAGACAACTGCAAGAAAAATGTAGGGAGTAGAACAACAAGGGACTCTATGTAACATTTGTCAGCCTCACCAAAGCCTTCGACACTGTGAGTAGAAAAGGTCTGTGGCAGATCCTGGAAAGACTAGGATGTCCCCCCCCCCCAAATTCCTTAAAATGATTATCTTGCTACACGAGGGCCAGTGTGGTCAAGTCAGATATGGCGATGCTCTTTCAGAGCCCTTTTCTAATAACTAATGGAGTGAATCAATGATGTGTTCTTGCTACAACTTTATTTACAATCTTCTTCAGCATGATGCTCCAAAGCGCTATGTCAGAGTTTGAAGAAGAAGACGTTACTGTACTGATGGTAGCTTGTTTAACTTAAGCCGTCTGAGGGCTCACACTAAGACTCTAAACTATCTAGTCCGTGAGCTGCTCTTCGCTGATGCTGATGCCCTTGTTGCCCACACAGAAGCAGCACTGCAGTGCCTAACATCTGCTTCGCAACAGCTGCAGAGCTGTTTGGGCTAGAAGTCAACCTGAAGAAAACAAAAGTTCTCTACCAGCCTGCACCACAGGACGAACACCACCATCCCCACATTGCCGTCAGCAAATCTGTGCTGAAGTCCGTTCAGCAGTTCACCTACCTGGGAAGCATAATCTCCTCAGATGCCAAAATTGACAAAGAGATCGATCACAGATTAGCAAAGGCATATAGCGCATTTGGAAGACTTCACAAAAGAGTGTGGAGGAATAAACAGCTGAGGCGAAGCACAAAAATCAGTGTGTATAGAGCCATTGTACTGTCTATTCTCCTTTATGGGTCTGAAACATGGGTCACCTATCGCCACCACCTACGACTCCTTGAACGCTTTCATCATCGCTGTCTACGCACAATCCTAAATATACACTGGACTGACTATGTAACGAATGTTGCTGTCCTTGAGCAAGCAGGGATCGCCAGCATTGAGGCCATGATATTGAGAACACAGCTGCGCTGGCAGGGCACGTTTCTAGGATGGAGGACCATCACCTCCGAAAAATATTACTCTACGGTATCTATCAAACAATGGGTGGTAGATATAGAGTGACAACTGGATCTAGCCAGCACTCCAACCTTCATTGCTAGTGACTCCAACAGATATCTGGCCTCTCCTTTGGCATACTTAGCAACACTTGAAATACCTAAACATCGAAGGGCCTTTAGTTTTGCATGGTGTCGTTCCCTCCCTTCAGCTGTCCTTGAAGGCTGATACAAGAAGATCCCCTTCTCAGACAGACTGTGCCCCTGCAACTCTGGGCAAATAGAAACAACAGAACATGTATTACTCCAGTGCTCATACTACAGGGACATACGTCTCAGTCTTATTTCACCCCTGTTGCATAAATACCAAGGGCACAATGGACAATTCTACATCACCCTGCTGCTTTCAGACACCAACCCAGGAACAACTTATAATGTTGCCAGATTCTGCGCAGCTGCAGTTAAAATTCGACAGACAAAGACCTCCACAATAGAATAGTACCAACTTAGTCTTGTTATACTGGAGCTATGTAATCTGAAGGGACATTTTAAATAATAGTGCTTTTAGTCTGTTTTTTTCCTGTGTTTTTACCTTTGTTCTGTAAACCTTTTTACCTGTGCTGGTCTATGACCGTAATAAAGATTCTTCTTCTTCTTCTTCTTCTTCTTCTTCATCTTCTTCTTCTTCTTCTTCTTCTTTTACTCTATGGTGAACTCGCCACGGGTCAGCGTAAGAGGGGCGCTCCAAAAAAACGATACAAGGACTCCCTGAAACAACATCTCAGGCTCAGCCAAATTGGTCACCAACAATTGTCCACCCTGGCCTCACATCGGCAGGCATGGAGACTCCCTATCCACAATGTTGCAGCCTTATTTGAGAACTCACGGCGAACAAGTCTTGAAGAGAAACGACAACGCAGAAAGAATCTCAAACCAGGAACATCACCCAAGGAGACCTCCTGCTGTGCTTTCTGCAGCCGGACTTGTTTATCTCGGATTGGCCTTTTTAGTCATCAGCGCGCTTGCAGAAAGCGCGGGATGAGTCCTTCCTGAATCTTCGTTTGTGAAGAAAAGCCAGAGAAAAAGAGCTTCTTGGCTTCCTATTTGCTTCCGTGCTCAGTGCAAGTTGCCATTTCTTCCTCTTTAAAAAATTCAGTGACTTGGTGGCCAAATATCTAAAGAGGTTCCTACACCCATATCAACCCTGCTTCCCATTCCCTGCTGTCTACCTCTGTGAAGATCAGACAAGAGGGGGTTTTGTTCGAGGTCATTTCTTGTTTATATTATTAACTCCATGTCCCGGAAATTTATCTGGTTTCAGTGTTGCTGCCATTTAGGTGCCAGGAATTTAAATATATATTACTAATCTGACTGATCAAATTCTAGTCTAAATATCTTATAAAATATATTTTTCATAGGTCTTCAATTTGTTTTGCACCATACATAGCATGGAAATTAATATTAACCATTTAATATTAAGTTCATTTTTTTCACTGTCATTACCTTTTCCTATCTTAACCACTCCAAAGTGAACTTACTATTATTGCTAAGCAGAGGTTAGAAGTAATGTATTACTTGCAATGAGTTACTTTGCTGACTAGTTCCTTTTTGCAATAATGGGATAGTGTTACCTCTTTGTGTGGTAGGGTTTGTAACAATCAAGGCTGCAATACACTTCCTTTTGGTTAAATGTAGTACAGTTGTCCCTTCATATTCGCGGCTTTGACTTTCGCGGTTTTATGTATTTGCGGAAATTCCTTTCCCCCTCCCCAACGCAGCCTCTGAGCATTTAAGGAGGAAAACTTCCTGCACACATACACACACAGGGAAGATCCCAGCAAGCAACCAACACTCCCCCCAACAGCCTCTCAGGGTCTAAAGCGAAAGAAAAGCACAGCCCCATGCTGGGAGCACACAAGCAAAGTCCCCCCCCCTTGCCATTCCCCTCTCTGTGTTTTAACAAACTGAATGGCTTTTTTAAAACTCACATTTCGCCCCATGTCTCCTCATGGCCCAAAGAAAGGCACAGCCGCATGCTTACCACCCCCTCTCTTTGTCTCAACAAACTGAATTTAAAACTCAGCGTCTTTAAAACTCACATTTCGAACTTTTCCTACACACATAGGAAAGGTACGGGTGGATCTCCCAGCAACCCAGCCTCTGAGCATTTAAGGAGGAAAGCTTGTGTGCTCACAGTATGGGACTGTGCTTTTCTTTCGGCCAGCAGGAAGCTTTCCTCCTTAAATGCACAGAGGCATTTAAGGAGGCTTGCTGGGAGATGCCACCCGCACCTTCCCTGTGTGTGAATGTGTGTAGGAAAGGTTTGAAACATGAGTTTTAAAGAAGCTGAGTTATAAATTCCGTTTGTTGAAACACAGAGAGGGGGTGGCAAGCATGCGGCTGTGCCTTTCTTTGGGCCATGAGGAGACATGGGGCAAAATGTGAGTTTTAAAAAAGCCATTCAGTTTGTTAAAACACAGAGAGGGGAGTGGCAAGGGGGGGGACTTTGCTTGCATGCTCTCAGCATGGGGCTGTGCTTTTCTTTCCTTCTTAAATGCTCAGAGGCTCGGTCAGTTTCCGTGTGTGTGTGTGTGTGTGTGTGTGTTTAGAAAGGCTGTTTTTATTCGCGTTTTTTTCACTTTCGCGGGGGGTCTTGTTCCCGTAACCCCCGCGAATGTGAAGGGACAACTGTATTGTTTCTTTCTGTTCTTACTGGGGTATGGTGCAGCTAATAGAAAGGAATGCAATGAGGGGGAAGGAGAGAGAGAAGGGCAGACACTCTGAAATTGTGAGATGTGTTAAATAAAAGTTAATTTGGAATTTTGAAAAGTTCCAAATGTTAGCCTGCCTTTTCCGTAGTCTTCCTTTCTGCGCAAATGAAAGAGGCTTTTGCTGCTGCCAGAAAGGGAGAGAACAAGAGATAGCTAGTGTGAGTGTAATAGTGGTGGTGATGGTGGGACAGCTTGCGATTCAAAACAGCAGCATAGGGTGTGTATTTGGACTGGCTGGATTGGTGTGAGCCATGACAGAGGGTTTAGAGAAGAAAGCTGTTTCTTTACACACTTAAGGTTGCCTCAGGGATGAGATTTATAGCAATTCATAGGGAGACAGGTATATGTGAAAGGGAGATGAACTGAGTGAGTAACTGGTTTTGTGAACCTGCATCACAGCTGAGTGATCTGCTATGCTGCGCCTGTGAGGATGGAGGCAGAAAGTCCATGCAGAGCAGTCTGTTCAGAATTATGCTGAGTAGTAATGAAGGGAACTAGAGAGCATTTGACTGTATTTTTCAGTCACACAACAATTACTGTAACAGTAATGTGTTAATGAGGAATGGAATGAAGTTCTTTCTTGAGTGCATAATGATAACAATGACCTGTTGGGCAGTCAAACAAATGAGCAACACAACTGGTTCCTTGTAACAGTAACATTCCAAACTCTCTTCCTAAAACACATTTCTCCAGACCTTCCCTAACCTTTACTGTGCTTAAACAACACTTAAATCATTCTAATTTTTTTTTGTCTGCTTAAATTTTTAATGCTTTCTAACATTTACTATCGAGTGGTTACAGATTTAGGCCTCAATCCTGCATCAAAGCCCATGGTGCTCTGTTCTATTCCAGCTCCTGGAAAGTTCCTGGAAACCCTGGACGTTAGTCTTGTGTCACCAATATGATTCCAGCTATTGTCATAGTTCACGTAGATCCTTTGACTAACGTAAGTCCCTTTGGGGTTGTCTATACAGCAAAAATACTCCTGATAGAATTCAAGGAGAATACCATTTGCCCCAATGGGATCCTGCATCATTTCATCATATTCAGAAAGGGGGCACTTCAAATACTCTGTGGGAAAAGCCTTCATGGCTTTTCCTGACTAAAAAGGAAAAAAAGAAAAGAAAAGAAACTCTGAAGGAAATGTGCATTCCTGCTTGTTGGGAAAACCAATTCACTTTGCTGTGCTTTTCTGATAAGAGCAGATGTGTAAAGCTGATTGGTTGGACGTGCACAGAGGGCGGAGCTTGCCAGCAAGGCAGTGCCTGGTACTGCCATGTTGGATTTTCATCATAGCAATCATGCACTGAGGTGATAAAACAGCCTTCCCTCCTTTTTTCTGTTTATTTAAGCAGGAGATCACACTTCTGCACCTTGGATTTGCTTTAAATACACACACACACACACACACACACACACTGTTCTGCGGTGGCAACTTGGAGGGAATAAAAACACAAGTAATTCACTTGCACTCACCACTTTGATTCACAAGCATATCTGTTTGAATGAAACACATATAACTTCACATGCCTGCGATCTTGCAAAAAAATCAAGGGGACAAATGAAAGCTGCTGTGAATTGACGTTACTGCGCATCAATCCATATTTTATTGCTTTGTATAGACAAGCTCTTTGATTCAATGGATGCACTCTTAAATATGACTAAACTAAACCTGGAATCAATCCCATGATGTTCGTAAAATGTATCCTACTGTGTTTTTGTTTTTTTAATGGAGGCTTATGGTTTAAAAAGGCCAATGCGATTTTGGGCTGCATCAATAGAAGTATAGTGTCTAGATCAAGGGAAGTGATAGTGCCGCTCTATTCTGCCTTGGTCAGGCCTCACCTAGAATACTGTGTCCAGTTCTGGGCACCACAATTCAAAAAGGATATTGACAAATTGGAGCATGTCCAGAGAAGGGCAACTAAAATGGTCAAAGGTCTGGAAACCATGCCTTATGAGGAAAGACTTAGGGAGCTGGGTATGTTTAGCCTGGAAAAAAGATGGTTAAGGGGTGATATGATAGCCCTGTTTAAGTATTTGAAGGGGTGTCACATTGAAGATGGAGCAAGCTTGTTTTCTGCTGCTCCAGAGACTAGAACACAGGGCAATGGATGCAAGCTCCAGAAACAGAGATTCCACCTTAACATTAGGAGGAACTTTCTGACAGTAAGAATTGTTCGGCAGCGGAAGACACTCCCTTGGAGCATGGTGGGGTCTCCTTCCTTGGAGGTCTTTGAACAGAGGCTGGATGCCATCTGTCAGGGATGCTTTGATCGTGACTTCCTGGATGGCAGGGAGTTGGACTGGATGGCCCTTGTGGTCTCTTCCAACTCTATAATTCTATGATTCTACCCACTTACAGGGGTGTTTTCATGGCACCAAGGGCCATAATACGGGTTTAGGGCCCACATGAAACCCACACACTACAGTTCCCTCCATGCCCTCCCCCCGCCCCTGTCATGAAGTTGTTTTATGTGAAAGATAACTGAAAACACAAGGGGAACAACGTTCAACGTTCCCTTGAATTGGTTGAAATACAGATGCAGGGGAAAGAGAGAGGAGAGAACAGAAGTGTAGAGAGAATGGAGATTATATTTACTGGATGAAGAAGGTATCACATTTGATGCAAGAACTGCAATTTAATGAAGAACATGAATGGATGGATAGAAGCAGCATCCATTCCTATATTTAGTAGGCACCATGTTTTATTCCAGCCTCTGTTGCTTGCCTATTTCCTCAATTTTACAGAGTTTTTCTCTTTGAAGTAATGTCAGAATTCAAAACAAATAGTGACAAATTGCAGGCAGACCAGTTCTACTGATGTAATGGTCAAAGTGTTTTGAAGCCAATGTTACTGAATGGTAGACTTGAAACTACCAAAGAGGGAAAGATCCATGGACTTAATAGAGCTTTCTGCTGAATAAGCACAGCTTGGATAGAGCAATCTGATCTTGGAGATGGATATGTGAAATGTGGAATGTGTATTGTAGGCACAGAGCTCCTTTCCACCAAAAAAGTATCTTGGAACTTTCAAATGCATAATGTTGAATAACTGGCTAATTTTACATTTAATACAACACCTTCTGATTTTGTATTAATTTTCTACATTTCCTGATCTCTCTTTTTAATTCCATCTGGGTTTTATCAGACATTTTTATGATGACCGTCAGTAGCCAAAATATATTTTTCCTTGATCTTCTGTAATACCCTGGGATAACTTCCATCTGGAAGTAACAAATCCTGTAGATTTGTTTATTTTAAATCTCTCTAGATTATTTCCTTCCTGATTCACTGGTCCTTGAAATCAACTGGAATAGTGGTTAAAACACTGGCATGTTTTTGAATGAAAGTCATTTGGACTATGTTGCAGTTTGGGTTTATTGGTGCTTTTCTTCATTCCCCCTCTACCTCAATAATCCAGTTTTTGTGGTTTTGATTCTCTTGCAATTCTCCAATTAGGAATTAATTAAAATAGCCAAAGTAAGAAACTGATGTCTCCATTTGATTGGTGGGTTTTGTTTTGTTTTTTTGTAGCCTCACACTGCCAGTATTTTACTCTTCTACACCACACTTTGCTGTAGTATTGATACTGTTTGTCCACATTTACACACCAGATACACTTTAATACCAGTTACCAGCTAAAAGTCATAAGGCAAGTCTATTCTTACTGAAACATGGTTTTAAGTATATTTTGTATACCTCTTTGGCTTTCTATAGCTTTTCTTTGTAGCTCTCAATATGTCATTATTCATTGTTTTACATTGATTTTATTGTAAGCTGCCCTGAGTTCTTTGGATATAGGGCAGGATATAAGTAGTTTAATAAATAGCATCAAACTTCTATAGTTTTTGTGGATACAAATAGGGACAATATCTAAACTGAGGAAATGGAGGCCAGAATTCTGTAAAAATAGTTTACCTAAGTATGGTCCCTTGCCCATCCAGTTGTTCTGCAAGCACATGCACAGCGTTCTCTCTCTGTGTCCGTTGGTGAGTGGAGAGCTAGTCATCCATTGCACAAGTGAACTGAAGGCATTGGTACTCATTGCACAGTCATTTGTGCAGTTCTGGGGTCCACTGTAATTATGTTGATATATATTTACATTATGCTAAAAGTGCATGAGGTCTTGGCCTAAAACTGAGTTTGGAAGTTACTGTAGTTCTAACTAGGGCTTCATCTGCATTGCAGAAATAATCCAGTTTGACATTGCTTTAACTGCCATGACTCAATGTTATATGGAATTCTGGGATCTGTAGTTCTGTGAAATACTTAGCCTCCTCTGTCAGAGCACTCTAGTACCACAGCAAACTACAGATCCCAGGATTCCATAGCATTGAGCCATCACAGTTAAAGTGGTGTCAAACTGGATTATTTCTGCAGTGCAGATGCAGCCTAGGTTGTTGGTATTGTTAACATTCGTTACGTACACTTCAGCTTATGGCAACAGTATGAACGAGACATCCAAGTCACCTTATCATCAGCAGCCCTGCTCAGGTCTTGCAGTGTCAGGTCCTGCTCCTAACCTGTGGCTGAAAGCAGGCCTCTGCCACGTTAAGCAGGCTTCTGCAATGTTCCTAGGCCTCACTGGGTCCTCCTAATTAGAGTGGAATGGGAACTGTTTGGATGCTGGGAGGGGGAGGTGGGAGCTGAGCCTTTTGGTGCCTGCATCCAAGGTCAAGTACACATCTGTTGTTATGGGAAGAGAAATGGGGGCTGGGCAGGGGGGGGTGCACAGGATCCTCACATGCAGACTCAGGTCTGTGGCTTCCTTGGTCGATCAGTCTGTAATTCCGTCTATCTGTAATACAGTCTTCCTCTTTTCCTACTGTCTTCTACTTTAGCCAGGATTATTGTCTTTTGTAGTAAGTCATGTCTTCTCATGATGTGTCCAAAGTGGAACAGTCTCAGTTTAGTTTATCTTGGCTTCTAGGGAGAGTCCTGGCTTGACTTGCTCTAGGACCCATTTATTTGTCTTTTTAGCAGTCCATGGTATCTGCAGAACTCTTCTCCAGCGCCATGTTTTTTTAATTTAGTCTTTTATTAAAGATTTTGTAACAAAACACATAAATATTGACATAATCAAAATACAATAAACAACAGTAACTATGGGACATTGGGATAATTATATAACAAGTTACAGTGTTTATATACATTTTTCCTTTCCAGATATGTTTTGATGATCAAGAGTTTATAGAGAGAACGTGTCTTTCCAAAGGAATTGATTGTCACCTGGAGGCTTCAGTCACTGTGACTCTTTGTTTACATATTCAATAAAAATAATCCATTCTTCCTGAAATGTCATGTTTGTTTTTTGTCCTCTAGCTCTAACCATATATAGCCATATATTCCAAATTCTGGACCACCATTTTGCCATTGTCAGATTCCCCATCTTCCAATTTTGAGCTATTTCCATTCTAGCTGCGGTTAACAAGAAGGCAATCAGCCTACAATGCCTCAGGTTTCCATTAGGGCCTCTGTATATGTTAAGCAGAAGCAACACTGGGCAAAAGTGATTCTTTTGATTAGTGATCTGAGAAATTTGATGCAAGATGGTGGTCAAGATTTTGTGTCTTAATGCAATCAAGCCACATGTGGTTATGCCAAATTTTTACAACCTCTCCAGCATGTGGGCGGTGTCTTCTTAGTCATCCTAGACAATTGTACAAGAGTTAAATACCATTTATTTACAAGTTTGAGGAACCCTTAACATTGACTGATCTAGATTTATAAGGCAAGGTGGTCCACATTGTGGACCAACATGCTTCCGTGATCTCTATATCTAGGTTAGTTTGTCAAGACAACCAAACATGCTGGCCAGCTTCATACCTAACATGTATGAGTTGTCTATATATAGTTGCTGCTTTGCCTCTGTATTTGCTCTCATTAAGTCTTCTCTTTATGATAGACGTGGATAATTTTCTTTACCACGAAAGGATCCTACATTCATCCACCACTATTGTTTTCTGTGAACAACCAGGCCTTTGGGTGTTGCAGAGCTCACCAGTGCATTTTTTTTTCTCAGAAAACTGTTGATTTGGCCACTCCTGATGTTCCTACTATCTCTCTGATGGATTGGCGGGGGGGGGGGGAGGCAGCCTAAGGATGGCATGTTTCACTTGCATTGAGAGCTCCTTTGACCGCATGTTGTGGGTTCACAGCAACAGCTTCCAATTGCATATGCCACACTTGGAATCAACTCCAGACCTTTTATCTGCTTAATTGATGAAGAAATAATGAAGGAATAGTCCACATCTCTCTCTGAAACAGCTATTGAGTCAATTGTCCAATTACTTTTGGTCCCTTGAAAAAGTGGGGGCTACATATTAAAGAGCTGTAAATACCCTCAAATTAAAGCTGAGAATCTGCAATTTAAGCCCATATTCATTATTTAACAGTAAACTTGAATTTAATTTGGTAAACATCCGAAATAGCAAACTTGTGTCAGTGTCCAATTATTTCCTGACCTAACTGTATGTGCAGTGGAACACTATGTAAGAGTAATGTGCAGTGTGCTTTGTCTCTATATCCTTCCCTGAAAGCAGATGGCGTGGACATGGGGGGCTAACCACATCGTATGTTGCGCCTAGCTTGCCTTCCTGTGGCCTTAGTTGCTGGAGAAGCATAAGAAGCATTACCACAATGGTAGCAAAACACATGTACCATCTGTTCAAGTTTCCCCCTCTTTTTATAAAGCTTCAAAATATAGTTGAGGAATAGTTTATTATGATGCCCCTGTAAAGAAAACAACAATCTGAAACTGAAGGATAACATTAAGCTGGAAACTTTCCTCATGACTATTAAGCATGTGGTCCTTCACTTCCCACATTTAGATTGCAGGACACAGTTAAGCAATTTAGTAAACTATTTATTACTTTCCCCCAACCTAATGTTATAACACAAAGTGTTTGCTTTGTAGAACTACCCATGTTTGCAAGTAATAAGAGTGAAGTTACTTTTAATACAATTTTCTGTAGACAATGACTGTTTTAGATCATCTCCCAACAAATCCAGGGTGAGGAAAATTAATCCATTGGATGACATGTTCCACAACACCCTCTTTTTTTTTGCAGCACCCCATTCACACAGGCTCCCCCATCCTCCAAAGATGAGAAAAACCTGCTGCCGAAATTTGGCATTGCAATCTGTGGCATAGCTGAGAGGTCCTCAGTCATGAGCTGAAGATGAATTTTTAAAAGATCTGCCCTCTGGACCCCAAGTTCCCTCAGATTAATCACACACACCCCCACCTACACACACATACATCAACACAGACACAGACTCTACATAACTACCTATAAAACTAGTGCTCTCTTGGAACATTTCTGTTCTCAGCAACAAACTGCAAGCATTATACTTAAGAACCATTTTAAAAGAAAAGAAAGATGCCCCCAAAGTCCTTTTTAAGAGCACCCCCCCCCACATGAAGCAATACACCACCACAACAAAACTACACTGGGTCTCAGAACTGTTCTTTTTAAAAGGCAGCCCTGTCCCCAAGAGACTCTTCCTCAAGATGTCCTAGTTTGAGAGAAGAGCTGTACTGGAGAACCTTTTTTAGAAAAAAAGGAAAGAATCATAGAATCACAGAGTTGAAAGAGCCCACAAGGGCCATCCAGTCCAACCCCCTGCCATGCAGGAATACACAATCAAATCATTCCCAACAGATGGCCACCCAGCCTCTGTTTAAAAACCTCCAAAGAAGGAGACTCCTCCACACTCCGAGGCAGTGTATTCCACTTCTGAACAGCTTTTACAGTCAGGAAGTTCTTCCTAAGGTTTAGGTGAAATCTCTTTTCCTGTAGTTTGAATTGTAGTTTGAATCCATTGCTCCGTGTCCTAGTCTCTGGATCTGCATAAAACAAGCTTGCTCCATCCTCAGCATGACATACGCGCAAATGTTTAACCATGGCTATCATGTTACATCTTAACCTTCTCTTCTCCAGGCTAAACAGATTCAGCTCCCTAAGCGACTCTGCACAGGGCATGCCTTCCAGACCATGAAAGGTCTTCCCTCAATATAGTTGCCCCTTCATATTGGCTGGGGTTTGGTTCCAGGACCTCCTGTGGGTACCAAAATCCGTGAATACTCAAGTCCCATTTTTTTGCAATGGCATAGCAAAATGGTGTGTGTCCCTTATATAAAATGGCAAAATCAAGGTTTGCTTTTTAGATTATTATTTTTTAAAGAATATTTTCAAGCCGTGAATAAATCCGTGGATACCAAATCCATGGATACGGTGGAACAACTGTATTTTTTCCCACACCAGTCCCTTTGAATGAATCAGACCCCGTGCATACCAGAACAACATGGAGAGTGAGGCTTTCTCACAGGTGGTTTATAAAATGGCCTTTCCGCTAACATTTCTACCCCAAGCTCTGCTTTCTAATTCCAGTTATCAGAGAACTAATTTTTAAGCATTTAGGTTATTGCTTTAATTTATTTAGACTTAATTTAGAATTGTTTTGATGAGTTTATTAAATTGAATTAATAAACTGATCTAATGAAATTAATTAATCTATGTAATGAAATAAAAATAAATAAAATGTAAGGAAACAAAGGAAAATGCAAAAGGTGCATCCCAAAACCAACCTGAATTTGGGATGCAGTTGCCCACCCCTGCACTGACCATAGAGATAACCAGTAATTGTTTACCCAAATCTTTCCCTCCTTTTTACTCTTTATTAATCAATGTAAATATCTGTTCCATATTGCTATGCCATGTTTTAAAAGCTACAACATTAAAATTCCAAATGTTATTTTGTATGTACTCTTGTACAATTGAAATAATTTTAAAATAATGCCATTTTATGCACCTAGCACTCAGAGAATACCTTTTAAGCAGCTCTGTGCATACTTGTATGTGAAAGAAAGTCATTGTATTTGTAGTTAACTCGGAAAACCTAAGGGATTCTGAACTATTAATCTCCTTTTGAGAAGACAGCTTCTTGTTGCCTGTAGCTGTAGTCTAACAACACCCTGTGGGAGTGTGTTTTAAAGCAACAAGGCTTAAAACTTTTAGAAAACTTGTGCTTATGATACTCATATTCTGAAGATACTCAGTTTAAGAGCACTGTTTTTAAAGAGTCTTATCAACTCTAATCCTTCAGAGTATAATTCTTTAAAATTATAGTAACTTCAGGTATAACTATAAATTTTATACCCTCAGAATGGACTAGTATAAGTACAAGCTGCGGCTAAGAAAGAATCTTTATCAGTCTTCAAAGAAATCAGAAAGCAGTTATTTGGATTATGCTATTCTGCTACTTGCTTTTGACGTTGGTTTGATTGCCTGAGGAATGAATGAGGGCAGCATAAAACGTTATTCTGTGGTTAGTAATTAATTTTTCACAGAGGTGAATATCAGTTGGCTTTGACAACCCACACTTGCTAAATTAAGTGCATTCTATAAATGAGTATAAAATTTGTCACAAGACATTTTTCTCCAAAGGATACACCTTGAATTAACCAAATCATGCAAAAATATAATCCATATTAAAAATGCTAGGAAAGTGTGCATTACAGTGAAATTTTTTTGAACAGACAGTGTTGTCAGTGTAAATGGTTTTGACATATGCTACAACCCATATATCTTTTGCTCCTGAAATATCTCCCGTAAGTTGTTAAAGTTGAAGAACTTCAGCTACATCCTATTGATATCAACACAAGACTTGCGAGGCACTCAGTCTCTGAACATTTTTTTGCAAACTAAACAAGCTTGCAGGATAAATGTACAGAAAAGATCCCCTATTAGGGATTTACAATAATTAAAGATTACTTTGTATAAGTGTAGGTGATATCTGCAATTAGCAAAAATGTGAGTATCTCACACAATATCAAAAATGTATGCATATTTGAAACGGAGCACAGAGGCCAGGCACAAACAGTGAGTGGTATCCAGTTCACCAATCTCACTGACAGAATGCTTTCCACCAGCAGAAGAGGGAGGAGGTAATTTTCTGTCTCCCTCCAGTCTTTCACACTCCCCCAAATTTGCTCTGGGTTGGGGAGTTTCAGAGTGGAAGGCAAAAGCCAACAGTCCTATTATACAAGCAGGGCTTATCCTCACAAAAGCGGTTCTTCATGGTCTCTGTGCCTCACACAATTGGAATCTTGTGCATGCACAGATCAAACACAGAGCATTTCAGAACTGAGTAGTTTTTTGGCAGTAACCCGCCCTCCTAGGGCACTATTAGAAATAGTGCCAGAAAGCTACTCCTCTTAGTCAGGAGTCCATTGTGGATTAGTGGCAGACCTGCTAGAAGTGAGGAGGAGGGCGGGTTTGTGTGAGGGCACAGATGACCATTCGAAAAACTACAGTTACAGGTAAGCAACCTGCCCTTCTTCTTCATGGTCTCTGTGCCTCACACATAGGGAGATTAGCACGTTTACCAATGGAAGGTGGGTGCAAATCAGTCAAGGATGGAAGAAAGTACTGTTCAACCAAAGTCAGCATCTGCTCTCGCTCTGCAATCCAAGCAATAGTGCTAAATGAAAGTCAAAGGTTGGGACCAGGTCGCTGCCTTGTATACATCTGGGAGAAATATACCCCGAAACCATGCCTGCATTGCAGAGACCACCCTGATGGAGTGGGAGTGGACATGGACAGGCTGAGGCTTCTTGGTGAGCTGATATTCTTAAAATAGCTCATCTTATATTGTTTACCTTGACTTTATCATACCATAAATAGGCATGCCAGCCATATCTCAAATCATGCCCCTCTAAATTCACAACCTATCATCCATTATCCATTCTTTGAACCAAACCAGAGTGGAGGCTGTATAATATAACTTCAAATCCGGCAATCCCAAACCACCTCTTTCCTTTGAATCTTTTAACACCTCTCTTGGCAAACTATGATATCTGCAGAACTCTCTTCCAGCACCACATTTCAAAAATGAGTTGATTCACTTCCTATGAGCTTTCTTCACTGTCCAGCTTTCACAACCATACATAGAAACTGGAAATGTGATGGCATGGATAATCCTGACCTTGGTATTCAGTGATTTATCTATATACACTTGAGAACCTTGTTTAATTCCTTCATAGCTGTCTTCCAGGTCTTCTTAAATTTTTTTGCCATCCTATACTGCAAACCATATTTTGAGACAATCAAGCTTTCATTCACCCTGGTTTCTCTAGAGAAGAAAGGAATATTCAGTCTGAGGTCACCTTCTGAGAGCAGAGCTTGGAAATGTCATTTTAGAAAAAATGCATTATATATTTCATTCTTCTTCTTCTTTGGCAGTAATGGGAATGGTATAACAGGATAAACACACTCCTTTTTGGGTGTAATGAGTTTTTCTCTGTTACCCATTACAGATGTATAGGCTGGTTAAATATTGCAGAAGGAGGAATTTCACATGATTCAAGTGCTGGCTTGTATTTAATTCTTCCTTCCAATGTCCTCTATTGGTGTTGTTGGGGTACGCAAACATTTAAGAGATAGAAAAGCCAACAGAGAGTGAGGAAGAAGGAAATTAAAACAAAACTAGATTTAGTGGTTATTGATCCTATCTCCCCACCCACCCCCACTTCCCAAGTAAAACCTGTTCCTCTTTACTGTCTGTCATGGACTTCAGCAACATCTCATTATGGATCTGACCTCAGTAACAATGCAGGGTGTTTTTACTTCTTCTACGGTACATTCAGGTTATCTGACTTGACTATTAAACTCTTTCCAGTATTTAACTATTCATTCTTCTCCTAGCTCCAAGGTCTCATTCTCTAAAGAAGAGAAAGCTCTCGGCACTTTTCATCCTTAGAAGCATAGGACTTTTAGAATGTGACTGCTCCACTTTAAAACCAATTGATCCTCATGGTGTTGCTGTAAACTGCATCAAGGAAGTGTACATATGAGAACTGGTATAGAAATATATCTCATAAATAAATAGAAATATGAGGCCTGTCTATTAAATAACGAGACTGATACAATAACCCAACTTTATTGCTATGTATTACAATTCTAATGCTTGTCCCCTTCAATATACTCTCCATTCACAGTCATACACCAATGCAGTTTTGTTTTCCACTGGTCGAAGGCATGGAGAAGATCAGTTTCTGTCAGCTGTTTCAACACATCTGCTGTTTTCTGCTTTGCAGCATCAGTTGACTCAAAATGTGACCCTTTAAGCACTGATTTCACTTTAGGGAAAAGAAAGTTGCATGTTGTCAAATATGGCAAATATGGAAGATGTTCAAGTGTAGTGATGCGTTTATCGGCCAAAAACTGCTTCACAGAAAGTGCTGTATGAGCAGGCGCATTGTCTTAATGAAGAATGAAACCATTTTTCCACAGTTCTGGCCTTTTTTTTTCCTGACTCTTTCTCTCAGCTTTGTCAAAACTTCCTTACAATAATGCTGGTTCACTGTTCTGCCATCTGGAACCCATTCTGCCAAAATTATGCCCTTAATGTAAACAACAACAACAACAATGAGCATGGCTTTGAATATGGACTTTCTTTGACATGCTTTTTTCATTCTTGGTAATGATGGAGTTTTCCAGTGCATTGCCTGTCGTTTTGTCTCAGGATCATACTGGAAGATCCAGGTTTCATCACAGGTGATGATTTTTGGGAAAAGGTTTGGGTCCCCCTTAAGTTACTGCAGAGAATCAGTGCAAATTTCCTTACGGCAATCTTTTTGCTTTGGTGTGAGAACCCTAGGGACCACCTTGGCACAAGCTTTTCTCCTGTTGAGTTCCTCATGCAAAATTTTCCACACAGTGTTTTTGTCAATGTTCACAGCTTCAGCTACCATTTGGACACTGTGTCGGCGGTCTTCTCAAACTATCTGGCTGATTTTTCCACAATTTCTTCAGTTCTTGAAGTGGAAAGTCATCCAGGGCATTCATCATCTTTCACTTTCTCATGTTCTTCTCTGAATCTTTTGTGCCACTCAAGCACACACTCACGAGACATGCAGTCTTCCACATAGGCCTCAATAAGCATTTGAAAAGATTCCATTGGTGTTTTGTTCAATTTTACTAAAAATTTCAAATTGACACATTGCTCAACTTTTAAACTTAGCATTTTTCTAGCATGCAACGGACAAGACAGCTGATTTAAACCATGACTGGCAATGAACTGAAGGGCTGAAAGTGCTGATGTTTGTCATGCAGGTTCAGAAACGTTCAAGGTCACCACTCAAGCATTCACAATCATTCTCTCTGATTTGTCTGAAAAGTAGAAAAATAGTTTCATTATTTAATAGACAGACAGATAATACTCCTGTGAGTTGTGTTCTAATTAAAAACTGTCAGGTACGAAGGAGTGCTTTTCAATAGTATGAAGATATTTAAATAACCAATTAATGTGGAGCAGGGTCTGAATGTGTGGATTTCTTACATAGAATTGGCAAATCTTACTTAGTGGGGTGCCATTTCTGAAGTCAGAATCCCCATGTTCAACCCCTGCAGTTGAATTATTTAAAAGTGTCCTAAATCATGCCAGAGCAGCTTACATTATTAAAGCAGCCCCCATGCCACTGAGGTATTTTAGGCCCAAGGATAGCAGCTATTGTACTATATCTTAGTTCAGTTATCTATACATTGGATTGTAGTGATGCTAGATTTTATATTTTCTTAGGAAAGTATTTCACATTAAATGTGACTTAGGATATGTAGATTTATTTTTCTGTTTCTTTTTTACTGTCTAGTTTTCTTTTGGTTTTATACTTAGTACTGAATTCTAAGCCAGTTTGAATTCTAAGCTGCCTCAAGTGAATTTGAACCCAGGCTCTGGAACTGCCTTCCAGGCAAAACCCATCTCACTTCCTCATTACTGCTTGCACAGAACCCAGTAAAAACTTTCTTACATATGATGACAATTGGTGTGAGAGCCAGCATGGTATAATGATTTGAGTGTTGAACTAGGA
This sequence comes from Gambelia wislizenii, assembly GCA_030847615.1. Classification (NCBI taxonomy): domain Eukaryota; kingdom Metazoa; phylum Chordata; class Lepidosauria; order Squamata; family Crotaphytidae; genus Gambelia; species Gambelia wislizenii. The sequence continues at coordinate 206,567,718 of JAUMIR010000001.1, forward strand.
CTCCAGAAGATCAGGGTTCAAGTCTCCACTTGGTTATGGAAACCCATTGGTTGACCCTGGACCAGTCACACTCCTTCAGCCTCAAAGGAAGGCAATGGCAGAGCTCCTCTAAACAAATCTTGCCAAGAAAAACCCATGATAGGGTCACCATAAGTCAGAAACAACTTCAAAACACACGCCAACAACAAAAATTGATGTGTGCTTTTAATCCTAAAGAACTGTGCATGTTTTAGAGTTGTGCATGTTCTGGTGGCCAGTAGCCTCTGTGTATGGCATTCTTGCTTTAAAAAAAAAAAAGCAGAAGCCACACAGATGTATATGATAATTTCTTCAATATTTTTATGCCAGATCATGCTTAAATGAGAGGTAGGCAGCAGACATGTGAAGAATTAAGGATCACCAAATAGATTTCAGGTACTTTAAAAATGAAATTAATGTTTCATTCCATATTTTTTTTCTCTTTCCCTAATGATTACTTCCCCCCCCCCCAAAAAAATACTTCATTACTGTATATGCTTTGTTTTAGCTGGCTTCAAGTTAATATGTATCTCTGTAAAACAGTGATGAAAAGAATTCATTTTTATTCCCATCCCTCCGTTGCAACAGCTCCGTTGGCTGCTGGTTCATTTCCAGGCACAATTGTAAGTGCTGGTTTTGACCTATAAAGCCATATATGGCATGGGTCCAGGTTATTTGAAGGACTGCATCGCCCTATATGAGCCCAGTAGAATATTTAAGACCATGTGGAGGTTTACCACACTGTGGTTGTTAGACGTGATTGTCTCGCTTTAGAAGGCAACGGATAAGAAAAGTGAGGAGTTTCTCTCCCTCCCTCAGGAGTAAGCCTCTACTGAACTCAATAGGTACTTACTCCTGAGGTGCAAACCCACAGACAAAATGTTGAGGCAGGAGGGAGGTGATTCATTAATTGATTGGCAAATACTTGCAATTTTTTTCTTTTTAATTTCAAGAGGACAAAAACCAGCTTAACCCAACCTGTGGGAAAAGCAATAGAGTGTGCCTAGCCATGCTTACATGAGAATAAACTCCACCAGGCTCAAGGGGGCTTACTTTTGAGTAAAGCCACGTGGGAAAGGAGAGAAAGAGAGATGCCAGAAATCTTACCAGCTAAGACACATTCCTGATTTATTTATCCTTGTAAAAAACAAACAAACCTCAATTTAAAACATAGCAGAAGGAAGAAAGGTTTTGAGAAATTCTCCCCCAAAAAACCAATGCTTTTCTTTCCCACTTCTGGCTGCAGAGAGCTCCAGATATAGATTCCTTTGCTCATCAACTCTATGAGCTACAGGCAGTACATAAAAATACTCATCCCTGCAAAGATGCCAGACAGACTTGCTGCCACCACCCCCTCCCCACATGCCAAATCACAACCACCCCGGCCCTGAAAAAAACTATACACCACCCTCTACCCCATGTTTGTTTTAAATAAAAATATACATTGGAGTCTCCCCTGCAACAGCCGAGGCTGAGTTTTGAATCCAAATAAACTCTGGGAAAGCAGGGGGGGAGTAGCTGAGGGGCACAGGGACACTCTTCAAATAAGCCGGAAGTCGAATGAGATGAAGAAGTGTAGGTACACAAAGGTGAAAACTGGACGCAGAGCCGGCTTAACTATTCCGCCAAATCAGCATCTGCGGGGGGGGGCACACCAGCAGGGGGCCCCATCTGGACCTAACCCTCTTCCTGGAAAAAAAAAACCTGCCTGCTTTAAAAAACAGCAACGACATCTCTCAAACTAGAAAGCCAAAGCAAAAGTGAAAGAGAAAAATGGGGCTTTCTTTGGGTGGCTGATCCTGGAGGGAGTTTGTTGCTCCCTTCCCCCCTCCTTCCAGGATCATCCTCAAAGGCAAGTCGGAGAGGGGTGAGTGTGTGTATGTGTGTGAGTGAGAGAGAGGGGGGAGAGGGAAGGTCATCTCTTGTTCTCCCCTGATCTATCTTCAGAAAAGGCTTATTTATTTATTTATTTCTTACCACCTCTCTCTCCCTCCCTCCCTCTCTTCCTTCCTTCCTTCTTTCTTTCTTCCCTTTCCTAACCTCCACACAGATTCCCTCCAGCCCGTCTTTCCAACTGCCCTTAGCATGTCCTTCTCTCCCTTTCCTCCCTCCCTTTCCCCCTTGGTCTTCTTCAGCTTCCTCCTCATGCTGACAACTGAGTTCAACCTGCAAAAGGAAACTGTGTGTGTTTGCCCAGTTGCCTTGAAGTCATTTCTGACTAAGGCAAGCCTATCATGGGGTTTTCTAGGCAAGGTTTGTTCAAAGGGGGGGGGGGTCTGCCTTTGACTTCATTTGAGGCTGAGAGAGTGTGACTTGCCCAAGGTCAGCCAGTGGGTATTCATGGCTGAGTAAGGATTCAAACCCTGGTCTCCACAGTCATAGGGCAATGCTGAAGCTTCTACAACATTGGTTCTTTTAACAGAAGAATATAAAGAATATAAATAAAAATTTGGAGTAATATTACTAGGAAAAATGGTTTTATTGTTGTCACTAAAACACCAGTATCCCGTTAGTGCTATGTGAGAGCCATTGGGCTAAGCAGTGGTTCTTAACTTTTTCTTTACCAGGGACCCTCTTTAAATATCTTTTGTTGCCCCAAGACTTAACTCAAGATTTAAAGCCCTAATAATAATAGCTAACAACAAAAACAATACAATTCCACCATCCATTAACCTTTTCCCTCAAAGGCACTCTTGCTTCTTCCTGCATGTTTGTGGCTGGAGTGGACTGAATGAATGGCAATGTGCAGGCCAAGCCAGCCAGCCTTTGCCTTGGTTCATGTCACATGACTGTTCCACTACAGGGAGGAGGTGGGCCAAACAGTCATCAAACCTTTGTGGACCCCTTGTGAGGATATCATAGAATCATAGAATTGTAGAGTTGGAAGAGACCACAAGGGCCATCTAGTCCAACCCCATTCTGCCATGCAGGAAATCACAATCAAAGCATCCCTGACATATGGCCATCCAGCCTCTGTTTAAAGACCACTGGGCTAGAGAATGCTGGAAAAGGAACAATGCAACCAGACCTTGAGAAGGGTGCTGGCAGGGGGATTCTGAGAGGTGTAATCCAAAAGTAACTTTCCCAGGCTCTGAATGCAGCCTAGAATCATAGAATCATAGGGCTGGAAGGGACCCCAACAGCCACCCCATCCAATCAGCTTCTGCCCTGCAAGAACACACAATCAAAGCCCTCAGGACAGATGGCCATCCAGCCTCTCTTAAAATCCTCCGAAGAAGGAGACTCCACCACACTCCCAGGCAGCGTATCCCACTATAGAAACAGCTCTTACCATCAGGAACTTCTTCCTAATGTTTAGGTGGAATCTCTTTTCCTGGAGTTTGAACCCTTTGCTCCATGTCCTAGTCCCTGGAATAGCAGAAAACAAGCTTGCTCCATCCTCAGTATGACATCCCTTCAAATATTTAAACATGGCTCTCATGTCACCTCTCAACCTTCTCTGCTCCAGCTAAACATACCCAGTTCCCTAAGTTGCTCCTCATAGGGCATAATGGCTTCCAGACCTCCCACCATTTTGGTTGCCCTCCTCTGGACACATTCCAGCTTCTCAATACCCTTCCTGAATTGTGGTGCCCAGAACTATTACTTCCCTTGATCTAGACACTATACTCCTATTAATGCAGCCTAGAATCGCATTGGCATTTTTTGCTGCTGCCTCACACTGCTAACTCATGTTTAGCTTGTAGTCTACTTTCTTTTTTTTAAGGAAATCTACACCATTACGTTAATTGCTAATTAACAAAAAATATTTTGTTAGTGCCTATAATATAGTTTTTAAACTAAATTATTGGTGGCAAATTATGTAATACAGTAGCCCCCCCCCCTTATCCACTGGGGATTGGTTCTGTGCGGGCATGGATTCTGAAAACTGTGGATAACAGTGAACACCACTGAAAATAATGGGACTTCTGGTTTAAAATACCATAGAGATGCCTTGGAGGGCCTAGAAAATGGCTAGGGAGGGCACATTTTCTAGGAAGACTCTATGGTAGGTGTGCTGTTTTGTGTCCCATGGATAATGAATCTGTGGATACCGGGGTCCTACTGTAATCTGAATACCCTGTACTGTGAATAGGTTAGGTTACATTGACCTGAAATAAACATATGGGGGCCCCAAAATAAAGCATTGCAGGGAGCCCCAAAATTCCTTAAACCGGCCCTGACTGGAGGACAGCCCAATACATGCCCACTCTGCACGTGTTCTTCTCCAATGGTGCAGTGGTATTACTGCACAAGAAAGTATGGTGGTTTTGCAACGCTACTGATTTCATTCACAGGAATTTGCCATTAATGAAAAGGAGCACTACAAAGACACCCCACAGCCAAACCAGCAACAAAAGGGAGGTTGTGTCCTGGGATCGGGAAGAACTCATTTGCACAATCACGCGTAATCATGACTAATGGATAGTGCAACAAAACCCCATGCAGTAAAACCTCCTGGAGGTTTGTCCCACCACCTTCTCAGGCTGGTTTGCTGGGAACAAGGGAGAGAGCTTTCTCCATGGCTGCTCTCAGATTTTGGAACTCCCTTCCCAGAGAAGCCAGGATCTTTGCTCTCCATCCAGCAGCAGGTTAAGATATTTTTATGTTGCCAAGTTTTTATGAACTAACAAGGGCTAGGCTAGTGAGGCTGTGTGGTATGGTTTTAAATTTTTAAGAGTTTTTAAAGGCATTTTAATATTTTTACTGTAATGTTTTTTTAACTTTAATTCTTTTTTAAATTTTATATTTATATTGTAATTTTAACTTTGTACTGTTTTTAGCTTGTATGGTTTTAAACAGCTTGTTACGCACTTTGGGTCCTGTTGGTGGGGAAAAGGCAGGATATAAATGAAAATGATGATGATGATGAAAGGAGAGATTATGATAATGATGACAATTCCTGTCATTGGATTTACTTAGAATTCTTCTCTTTCTGGGTCTAACATCAATATCCGTACTTAGTTTATGTGCATGCTAAAGTTAGCCCCCCATGCCTGCCCCTTCCTGTGTGGATGGATTCCACTGGAAGATTGAATAGCGTTTGCCTACCAGATAAGGATAAGACGGTGAAATTTATCTCTATTATATGATCTCAAGTCCAGCAGTCTTCAAAAGTTGATGATATAAGAAATAATTGAAGTAAGTACTGTGAGGCTGTTGAAATACATTTTGACATGAAAATGTAGGTTGGTTCAGAAAGGGCTGAAGTGACAATAGGTTATAGTGACAGCTCTTCAACCACTATGTGAGCCTCCACCAGATGGAAGGGAATTTGGCTTAATGAATTATAGGCAGTCTGTGTAACTCAAGCTTCTTTATAAAAGCAGATCAGAAGGAAGAATAAAGTTACCCGTGCTGGCATGTGTTAAATAGCATCATTGTTACAAATATGAAGTGTGTTGGGGGGGGGGAGTGAGGGAGAGAAAACCTTAAAATGCTGTGCTAATAATGCTGGAGGACCTTGGGGTCCTTAGCAGGACACTTCTTGCCCATTCTTCCTTTTATTGTCTATAATGTCTGTTGCTGTCAGCAGACTTGGAAGCTGAATGCCTTCCTCTGTCAAAGCAACCCTGCCACAGTCAGCCTATTCCTTGGAGACCTCCCCCCACCTCCCAAACTGGATTTTGCTTTGGAAGAAAAGCAAGGATGTGTCTGTTCTTTTCTCTCTCTACAGAGAAGAAGAAAAATGAATAACTAAAGTACTGTGTTTTGTTTTCCATGACTTGTAGGATAGATAGTGCTGTGATGATGGAGGGATGAGGGCAGTATGAGATATTTTGCTTGGGTTTTCATTTATTCCTAATTTAGCCACTATCAAAGCTAATTACACAGATTAAGGTTTGGCAAGGATACAACAACTGGAGCCATCTTGAGCCAAACAGCTACACCCAGGCCCTCCCCCTAAGAGAACTTGCTGGCTTATAAAGTAATGAGAGATGCCAACCCTAATTTGTTTTTCATTAGAATTAGAACTAGTTGCTAATTTCTGCTTTTCTTCACTTCAGGTAAAGGGTGGTAGAATGAGACTCAGAAGGCAGATCTGAGAGCCAAATTATTTTTTATCATTATTGCTTTCCTTTGTAAACACCCAATGCTATGGTCTGAGAGCATGTGTCCCATGGGCCTTTGGCTCATACCTTATCATACTTACTTATCTGGTCTTCTGCTTCTTCACTTGGTTTTAAAATGTTATGATTTCCCCCTCCCCAAGTCCAAGCTTTAATTTTTTAAAATGTGTTTTTAAAGCAAGGAACATAAATTACAGGGCAAAATATCTACAGCGCGCCAGCTCACCTGGCTTTTCCTGAGGCAAAGGTGAAACACTGCTGAGTTGGCATGACTGGCAAAGGCTTGGCTAGGCTGGGTGGAGGAAGTGGGAAGCAGAGAAGAAGAAGAAGAGGAGGAGGAGGAGGAGGAGGAGGAGGAGGAGGAGGCCCACCTCTTGCCAGCTGGTGGAGGAAATAGCTGCAATGACAAAGATGAGGAGGAGGGCAGCAACCTGGTCTTCAGCAATATGTTGTTTCTGGTGCACAGCAATGACTGTGAAGACAGAGACTACTGCCTCTTCCCTCTCCCCCTTCACCCTTCCTCCTGGGGTGCAAGACAAAGTGGAAATGGCCTAGGCCCTACCTCTGCCACCATGGTTCCCCTTGGCTCAGCTTCTCCCCACCGCCATAGAACTAACAGACCCAAGGGATCTGTGGTTGCAGCAGTGGCAGGAGTGCCACTAGCAATAGGCTCCAGGCTGCTCCCATCTCACTTCATCACTCCACAAGAGGAAGAAGAAGAAGAGGAGGAAGAAACACCAGCCTCCATCATCACAGTTACTATACCAACAATAAATTGATATAGACTGAGTCACTGCCCTCCTCCTTGTCTTTGGTGATGTGCCTCACCCCCAGGAGCCAGGCTCAGATAGTGAGGCAGAGGGTCAAGATATGGTGGTAGAGTGCCAAGACAGTGAGACAGAGTGCCAAGCTAGTAAGGCAGAGGACCAAGAAGGCATGGCAGTTTCTGAACAACAAAACACAGAACTAACAGTACCTACTATGGCAGAGAGAAGGAGGGAAAAGAAGGGCTACAGAGGTTGGCACATTTAAGAACCAAACACTCATTAATCAGGGAATAGCTGCGCACTGACAGTGGAGCATAAGTTCCAGCCCCTCCCTCAGGGAAACTTGTAGCTCACAACAGTTCTCTCTGGTGTTAGCCACACTCCTGACCCATGTTGGTGCTGCCTGATAACCTCAGACCTTGCTCCATTTGCTGACTACTCTTTTGGACTGTCCTTTGGATTTATTGCCTGACTGTGTTTGATTCAGACTGGCTTGGCCACACTGCTTCTTTGTCATTGCTGGTGAGTCATGCTTCCCTCTGGGATCCAGGTTCAGTTGCCTTCTGTATACTCTCTCAAGGACCTGGCCTCCTGTTGGCACCAAAACAGGATACTTTGCCATTTCTGTTTCCTCCACCAGCAAAGTATTGTTGTAATTGCTAAGGGATGAGTAGCTGCCTTCCTCCTTGTCTTTTTAGCTTCTTCCACCCAGCCTAGCCATGCCTTCATCTACCAAGCTGAGCAGCAGTGCTTCAGGAAGAGCTGCCCAAGCTGGTGGTGTTTCTACTCCAGCCCAACCCCACCCCTAGTCAAGCACTTGGGTGGTCAGTGAGCATCAGCTGGCATTTGGGCAGGACTTGGAGGGAGAGGGGTGAGGAAAGGGCAGCAGCAGACACAGGCCCACAATGGAAACAACAACAATGGGGGGTGTCTGCTTCAAGAGCAGGCACTGCTCCTGATTCTGGGGTGGGTAGAAGGAGGATGGTGATCTTTGTTTTCATCTCTGTAGTATCAGAGATATGTAGGATAAAACAGAAACTCCCCTACCCCCAAGGGTTGTTGACAACACTAAAACCTTGGTGAGGAAGATCTGAACTCAGATTTCCACACTGGGCAGATTTCCACAGTAGCTTTCCCTTGAGGTTGGGATTTCTGACCTCAGAAAGGGGCAAAAGGGGGCTTGTGTGATGGGTTGACATGGAAAGTGTACAAGAAGACACCCCATGGAGGAGCAGAAAAGGGCATGAGAAGTTTTGCATTTCGACGTTTATGTCCCCTGCTTTTGCCTTGCAGTAGGTTGGATTTGTTTCCCAGTCAACAGCTAGGAACAAATGTTGCGAATTGCAAGGAACTGGTAGCCACTAAGCAACTGTCATTCGGTTTGTAGTCAAAGCAAATGCTCTATAAAGAGTGTCAACAGAATGATTGAAATCAAGAAAGTATCCTTTAAATCTTTAGATTTAAGAATCTTAAGTTAAGAAGTGTTTTAAATCTCTGAATCCTTCTGTAAACTTCCTTCAGCTTATATTATTCCAACAGTTAATGTGTGTTAGTAGTACAGTTGATATACCCTCCACATTAGCGGCTTTAACACTTGCGGTTTTGATTATTTGCGGTTTAGCCCCAAGCCCTTTTGGGAAGGCCGGCGAGAGGTGGGGCAACCTCCTTCCTGCACCTTCCCCGGCCTTCCAGAGGTGGCTCTGGGGCTTCAAAGCCCTGGACTCCCCTCAGGAAGGACCGCAGGGAGGCAGGGCAGCTTCCCTCACGCCTACCCGCTGCCTTCCCCGGCATTCCTAAGCAGGCTCTGGGGCTTCAAAGCCCCAGAGTCCCCTCAGGAAGGCTGTGGAGAGGCAGGGCAGCCTCCCACCCGCCTGCCAGCTGCCCTCCCCAGCCTTCCTAAGCGGGCTCCGGGGCTTCAAAGCCCCAGAGTCCCCTCAGGAAGGCCGCGGGGAGGCAAGGCAGCCTCCCTCCCACCCATCCACTGCCTTCCCTGGCCTTCCTAAGTGGGCTTCGTGGATTCAAAGCCCCAAAGTCCCTTCAGGAAGGCCGCGGAGAGGCAGGGCAGCTTCCCTCCCACCCACCTGCTGCCTTCCCCGGCCTTCCTAAGCGGGCTCCGGGGATTTAAAGCCCCGGAGTCCGCTCAGGAAGGCCGGGGAGAGGCAGGGCAGCCCTCCCACCCACCTGCCCGCTGCCTTCCCCAGCCTTCCTAAGTGGGTTCTGGGGCTTCTAAGGCCCAGAGTCCCCTCAGGAAGGCTGCGGAGAGGCCAGCCAGGCTGGCCAGACACCCTCCCACCACCTCCCTCCCGCTGGGGGGGGGTCATGGGAGCAACATTTTTTATTTGCGGTTTTTCCACATTCACGGGGATCTCAAGACCCTAATCCCCGCGAATGTGGAGGGACGACTGTAGTTGCATCTACTGTTGTGATGTGCCCGAACACTTAGAGTGCACCCACACTACACAAATAATCCAGTTTGAAACTGCATTATTTGCCATGGCTCCTTTCCAGTGGAATCCTGGGATTTGTAGTTTGGTGAGGTGCCAGCAGTCTTTGACAGAGAAGGCTAAAGACCTTATAAAACTACAAATCCCAGGAATCAATAGGAAGGAGCCCTGACAAATAATCCAGTTTCAGGCCTGGTCAGGTGTCTAACTAGTGAGCAAAAAGAAAAGAAACAAAAGGAAAGGAAAAAGAAAGTGAACTTTCTCTCCTGAATGTGTTCACTAGCTTCAGCCCTGAAAATTAGTGTTCCCCATACAATAAATAGTACCGTTGAGTCTGATGGGAGGTTCTGAGTGAAACCTTTGGAGGGTTGGTTCATCCAGGCTGCTTTTCAGATGTCTTAAAAACCCGATCAGGCATGTGTCCAGCAGATCTTTGCCTTGTCTGACCTAGAATACTGGGGTGGCTGCTTACCATTAATTGCCTCTGAAAACACTCCTGATGAGCTGAGTCAGCCAAAGGTGACTCAGTCTTAATTGTGTTGACTGTAGCTGACCCAGAAGCTACCAGAGCCAGCAGGAGCCCTTTAAACTTCAATGATCTGATGGGGATGAGGCAGTGCTTTCTTCTTTCAGCAGCCTCATTGCCCTGTGTCAAGTTGTGACTTGGGTGTCTGGGCCCAAGGTCTTACTCCTTAACTGTAGCAACTTTTGATTTCTCATGTGATGAGTGCTACAGATGGTGTGGCAGGTCTAGAAGCAATTGAATGAAATGTGGAGACTGGTAGCCCTTCCTTGCCATCCTTCAAGGAGTTGGAAGACTCCCTCCCCCCACGTGCTCTATGTGAATGGGAAACTCTTCAGTTAGGACAGAGCTTGGAAAAGTTACCTTTTGGATTACAGCTCCTAGACTTCTCAAGCTGGCATAGCCTCTGACCATGTTGGCTGAGGGGTTATGGGAGTGGTAGTCCTATAAGGTCATGTTTCTAAGCCCTGAGTTAGAACTAGTGCCAAGGAACTGGTGTCTCCAAAATGTGTTTGACCGTAACTCCCATCACCCACAGCTAGCATGGGCATTGTAATTCAATGTATCAGGAAGGCACCAGGTTGGAGGAAAGTGCTGTAGAGAAACTGTTAAAGAGGCAATATTTTTCTTAGCATTAAAAATTAGCAGCTTCTCCTGAGCTGTGCAAACAGTTCTGTGTGAATGTGCCTTCAAGTTGCCTGTCATCTTATGGCAACTCCATGAATTTTATAGGGTTTTCTTAGGCAAGGAGTAGTCAGAGATGGTGTGCCATTTCTTTCCTCTGAAATACAGCTGGAAGCACTTGGTATTCCTTGTTGGTCTCCCATCCAAATATTCACCAGGGTTCACCCGTCTTAGCTTCCAAGATCAGATGACATCTGGTGCCACAATTGACATAGGCATTGCACCCTTTTTTGTGGATTCCTCATAGCTTGCATTGTGAGCTCATCTTAGTTAAGTTCATAGCATCTTAATATTGGTTAATCAGTGCTATTCATTAGTTACCTGATCCAATTTCATTCCATAGTCAGGGTCCATCTCTGCCATTAAAAAAAAAAATCTGTTTGGGGGGTAAAAAATACGAATAGGCAGCCGTTCGTATGCATACGATCCGCTTACACGATTTTTTACCCCCCTAAACTCCATATGAGCCCCCTTCCCCAGCTGGCTGGAGTGAGCAAGCCAAGTGGCGGTTTTAAATCTCCTGCCGCTTTTTTTTAATTTAAAAAGCTGCCTGCTTTGCAGACATTCAGTTTCCCTGTTTACAAAGTAAAATAATAATAAATATATATAAAATTCACGGACTTACTGGACTCTCGCTTAGCCGGGAATCCGACATGGCGGCTGTTCCCATTTCCCCTCCTTGCTAGCCCCGCCCCCTCTACTCAGCCAGCCAATCAGATTACACTGCCTGTTCATATGTGTGCGAACGCGGCGTACAGACCATCAGCCATTCGAACGGCTGTACGTATTTTATGCTGAGATCCACTAATCCTCCCGAACGCCGAATTCATGTAGTTTACAGGGGATTTGCTAGCCCCCCTTCTGAATGACACATATGAATCTGAATGGCTGTGTGTATGGAAGAGCGATCTTCCAAATGGCATACGTATTTTTTTTACCATGTAGACGGGACTTCAGATTGACTAAAGAAGAAGAAGAAGAAGAAGAAGATACATTTTTCTTACTTTTTGAATCTTCGGAAGAACATCAAACCTGTGGATGAATTTTGAGAACATGCTGTGTTAGCTAATTTAAGTTTACAGATTTATATCCATTAATACAGGACACCTGGAATGATTTTGTAGAGAGGAAGTGTGTAGATTGTGTACAGTTACTTGCTCTTTGTCACCTTGATGGTGTGAATAAATGGGAGGCTAAACCATGGCAAAGGATTAATGCATTAAAAAGAGTGGCTTGGGGGTTCTAATCCATGCTAATGATTTGTGAGAATAAAGACTGGGGTGGTGCCCTGGATTAATTAATTTTGAGTAAAGGAGTGTGATTTCATGAAGATTCACTTGTGCTTTCCAGACCTATTTAAGGCAAATACTGGCTTATTTCGTATTCTAATTCATTTCCTTCTCAAGCTAAAACAAGTCTCTTGTGGTCTTGCAAGTTTAAGGCAATACTGACACTCTTTCCCCCTCCCCGCCCCAAGATTAATAGATGATTGCCACAATTCAGGTGTTGCTGCTTAAATGCATTACTGCTGGACAGCTCACCCAAATTCCCAATTCATGTATTCAAACAATTTCATTGTGCTTTATAAATAATGGATTTGAATTTTAAGTGCATACTGTTGTGCACAGAAATACCTTGTAAAAAATGTGCGTCTGCAGGCTCCGAGACAGGGGTTTTCTTCTGTTTTACATTTTCCGATGATCCAGGTATTGGTTTATAAGCCTTGAATACACAACTTTTTGTTTCATTTTATTTTAAGAGCTAAAGTTTCGCTATTGTCATTGGATCCTCTGGAGCATCTCAGAATAAAATTAAAAATTAAAAAAAAAACTCAGAGGGGGTGGATGTTTACATTTGTAATATCAAAGAAAGATTTCACAGCGACTGTCTTTCTTCCCTTGCTATTGTGTTTAATAGCATGACAGATTTTGCTGAAACTGTTTTTACAAGGGGTGGGTTGACCTCTGAACAGAAGCACCCCCCCCCTCTTGTGTGTTTGAGTCTATAGGCGAGCCTAGAGAAGATGCCATTTTGCATTTGCTCACCACCCAGCACAAAAAGGAGGCTGCTCAAAACTGTGGCTGGCTCCATGCTGTCGTTGTCAGGCTTTTCCTTGCTGCTAGGCATTTATGTCTCTACAAAGGGGTATTGTACAGCACTGAATGACAAGCAGTTCTATATTAAGTACTATACAGAAAAGCAGCGCGTTTGAGAAGCCAAGGGGGCTGACTTTTAACGCACATTAAATGGCAATATACTGACAAAAGATGACTGTTCTGAGTACGTAATCTGATTAGGAAATATTTATTTCAAGGAAAAGGCTTTGTTAAAAAGATATGTATGTATTTGGGATCCAAGTGCATTGACTAAATTAAGAAACGCCTTGCCCTTGCAGCACCCTACCATACCCATATCAGAATTTTAGATTGTACAACTTATTTTAGAGTGTACAACTTATCTATAGCATCAAGCACAGAGCTGAAATGACAGAATGTGAGCATTAGAAAACTAGAGCAATTGCTGAATAGATTTGGGAAGAGATGGGTACACACTGGAAAAGTTGCCCGATACAAAGAATCTTGCTGTTGTGAATGGTTTAAAACTGATACTGGGGTGAGTAGTGGGGTGGGGGGGTGGGGGTGGCAAGCTAGGTCTTGGTAGAATGGATGTCAAAATAAATTCTTCCTGAACTGGTTTTGAGATACCTACTGGTGCTTTTCAGATGGTTCCTGGAAATTAGTGGAAAGGATATGTTGACTGATCTTGATACATTCAGATAGCAAAAAAATGCGTTCTCTATAGGGTTAGAAAGTCATCTGTCTCAGAATTATGTATTGCTGGAAAATTAATTTTGAGAATTGACTGCATAGAATAAGGCTGGTTCTTTATCAAGTTTTTAATTAACCGATTTGAAGTCAGCTTTCTAATTCCTGCTCAGCCTAGATGCAAGCAAGCCGTTGATGAGTGTTGTCTCTTGAATTGAGATAATGAATGAAAGGAGCCATGATCTGCTTTTCTGTCAATGGGCTGGTATAGTAGGTCTTACAAAGGATGGATCACATCATTGTAGCAGCTGCAATGCAAAATGCATGTTGGTGGGCAGCTGCATAGCCTTCATTAACTCTTTGGTTTTGCATGCAAAGAGCTGATGGAAATATAAGCTAACTCACACACCCCTTTTTTTCTCTCCAGTGGGAACGCTTCATAAAAATGAATGGCCATTTAAGTACGGAAATACAGTGTGTTTCTCTACTGTGGCTATGCCATTAATTTCAGAAGATGTTTTGTTGAACCTTTAAAGCTCTAATTATGCTGTAATCCCCTTCTACTTCAGCCCAACACACACACACTCTCAGTATGATATAGTACTGTTTGTGATTCAAAAGTTTTTTTCCAGAGAAAGGAGGCTTATTTCTTAGATGCTACAGGGACCCTAATGGATGTGTAAAGATTTAAATTCTAAGGGGAAATAAAGGCTGCATTTCATCTTATTATCAAGTAGTATTGGAGAGACTCTTCAATATCTAGACAAATCATTCTTGCTGTCCCAATTTTCATTTTCAACATCTATCTATCTCTCCCCTCCCGCTATTGCTTTCCACTTATTTTTCCAAGGCTTCCTGGGTACATTTTTAAATTCATGTGATTATCAAAATGGATTATTATCTTAATTCTTTGAGGTTAAGAGATTAAATGTTAGAAAAACACCGACAACAAAGGAAGTTATGGATAACGAAGCAGAACAATTTTATTTCTAAAACCTCCCCCCCCCAGCTTATTATGGGGATGGAATATGTTCCTTTCCAGATGTGCTCACAGCCAGATCACATTTCCAGCCCAAATATAAGTTGCAGTGGAAGTTCAAAGCAGCATCCCATATCCCTTTCACACTTCACAGTCATAGCACTATTATTCCATTTTTAACTACCGTGGTTCCATCTTGTGGAATCCTGGGATTTGTTGTTGGGTCAGAAGCACGAGAGAATTGTCTGGTAATTCTAAAGGTTCCTCCCTCAACTGCAAACCCCAGGATTCCACAGGACAGAACCATGACCATTAGAGGGAAATAATAACACTATAATTGTGTGGTGTGAGTGGGTCCCAAAGGGAGTTCATCCTGGAGGCCCATACAGACAGACTGAAATGTTGCTTCAATAGTAGGCATGCCTAGATGTGAGCCTCAAGTGGGGTTGTTGCTCAGTTCAGTCTGGGTGGTTACCTCTGCCTTCAATAAGAGAAGCCAGTTGCAGGTCAATGAGCCTTTGCCCATTTTAGTAACTGCTGGCTCTCACAGTGGGGGTGACTGTGGGCTTGTCTATGCGAGACTATAAAATATGGATTAATATGCACGAATGCCAATTCACAGCAACTTTCATTTGTCTCAACTATTTTTTGGCATGATCGCAGGCATGAAAAGCTGTCAGCATTCATTGTTCAGATAGGCATGCCTGCAAATCAAGATGGCAGGCATTATAGAATTACTCGTGTTTTTATTGTTACCAGTTGTCACCGCCAAACAGTATTTTTTTTAAAAAAAAAAAAGCATATCCAAGATACGAAAGTGTGATATTCTGCTTAAATAAATAGGGGGAAAAATTAAAGGCTGTCTCATCACCTGAGCACATAATTGCTATGGTGAAAATCCAAGATAGTGGTTTCGGGCACTTGCCTTGTTAGCAAGCTTTGCCCCCTGCACACATCCAACCAATCAGCTTTTTCCACTTCTGCCCTTATTGGGAATGTGCACCAAAGTGAATCAGTTGTCCCAATGTGTGCGAATGCACATTCCTGTATAGTTTTTTGCCGTTTCCCCCCCCACTTCCGAATATGGCAGATTGATGCGGGATCTCGATAAGACAAATCGTATTCTCCTCAAATTCTATGTGGAGTGTAGTCAATGGATTTCACGACTGGCATCCATAGATTTTCCTTGGTTTTTTTTCCAGGCTGTGAGGCTGTGTTCTGGAAGAGTTTATTTCTGACGTTTCACCTGCATCTGTGGCTGGCATCCTCAGAGAATGGTTGGGTAGGAGTATGTGTGGGGTTTATATACTGTGAACCCCTATTGGAGAGGATATGTAAATTTCAAAACTCAACACTTGCAAATGAACTCCACCCAGGGACAGGGAGTTCCAGCAAACAATGGACCATTAGCCAACCATTAGCCAAACAGACACTAATCCTCCTTGCATATCTCCCCCCAGAAACTAGCCATTCAAATGCACAAATTTACATATCCTCTCCAACAGAGGTTCCAGTATATAAACCCCAAACACACTCCTACCCAACCATTCTCTGAAGATGCCAGCCACATATGCAGGCGAAACGTCAGAAATAAACTCTTCCAGAACACGGTCTCACAGCCCAGAAAAAACCCCAAGGAAAATCTATGTGGAGTATTTTCATCATATAGACAATGCCTGAGGCTCTGCTGTGGTTTGAGGGTGAGGGAAGCAGAGTATATTCTGTAGTCTGGGTGAGGTTGACAAGACAGGTTCTCTGTGCACTAGGACTTGGGGGGAAGATAGTGTGATCTGTGTAATTTTCTAAATCATCTCAGAGCCCAGAGCTCACCCCATGAACTAGGGATGTAAATCTTTGCTTCTTTTATTCGTTCATGGAAGAATGAAAGTTTCAGATGTTTTCTCCTCAATGAGTGACATCACAAGACTTTTTGCACATTTTCTATTTCTTTTTTTATGCTTTTTAGCCAACCATTTACCACCATACTATTTTCTGTCAAAACATTTATTTGCACAAAACCAGAGTCTTTAGTGTGTGTGTGTGTGTGTGTGTGTGTGTATGAAATCCCATAGTCCACAAATGTGGAAAAGCTCATGATGTTTTATTGTTTTTGTGATGGGTTGACTCAGCATATGAGAGCACTGTTTCTCATCAAGAATGAGAATGTTTGAATATATACAGTCTGTCCCGTCACATTTGTGCATTTAACCTTTGTCGGTTTGATAATTTGCAGATTATACCCACCTTCCTTTGCAAGGCAAAAGCAGGCAGCTGGCAGGCCTTGCCACTGCCACTGCCCTATGCCATTTTTCATAGGGACTTAAAAGCCTCGCCTCGTGTTCATAGTCTCTCTCTGTCTCATTAGGTTTGCAGAAGGACTAAGAATATGACACAACACTAATAAATACCTATTAAAATTGGCATAGGGCAGCAGTGGAGGTGGTACTGTACATCTGGGACCCTTTGTGTATAACAAATTTTCGTATAATCCTGAATACTATTTTTTTTTCAACCTGAGAGAACATTTCTCTAGCTACCAATATTTCTATTTTTTCAGCCACATATAATTGAAATTGCATTCAATGAACCTGCGCTCATTGGGGAACCAGTGCATAGTTTTTTGTGTGTGTGTGTGTGTGTTTGTTTGTTTGTTTGCATGGGAGGGTTAAAGATATTCAGTTTTCCCACTTTCGTGGGGATCCTGTGCCCCTAAACCCTGCAAAAGTTCAGGGCCAACTGTACTCTTTATAATCTTACTCTGAGGCTGAATCCATGATCATAGCAAAATACAACGATTTCCTATTTCTGTTTTAAACATCTACAGCCTTTTCTTCCAACTTTCCACCCCAGCCTGAACTGTTATGTAGCACTTATGTGGCCCATAGATGGGGACCATTTGACCATCAAAATGTTGTTGGACTGCAGCTTCCATTAGTACTCATAGTTGGCTATGTTGGGCATGGCCAGTGGTGATATTGCAGTCCGTTAATATCTAGAAACAACTCCCTCCCCTGGATTCAGAATTTGAAGACACTTTTAAAACCAGAATTTAACATTGGTTTCCAACAATGCTGCCTCATAGTTACCATGATGTTACAGTTACATGATTATCTCTGGGAAAGAATAGCTGCATTCTTTGAATTTGCATGATAGAAGAAGGGGAAGCACTTGGAAGAAGAAGGAGCACTCAAGACAGAAGGCCAAGTACTGAATTTTGTTGCACTCTGGTGGACTTGACAATCTTACCAGAGGATGTTCACGTCAGAGATGGGGGTGCTGCTCACTCAGCAGGCATATGTCAGGCACCAGCATGGTGATGTTTTTTTGTCAGCCCCCAAACCGCCACCTCACAACATTCTCCAAGAGGAGCATCAGACCCATACCGCCCCTCCCCTTAATTTGCTTCTCAACAGTTGCAACAGCGGTGTTTGTACCTCATACAAGCAGCCACTGATACTCATTACACTTGAACGCATCATATCTACCAGTTCTCTTACTACTTCAGGAAGATGATAATTGCAATTTTCAGTTACTGTGTTGAGCTTCATTCTCCTTTTAGCAGGTCAAGTGTTTCAATTATCTCTGACCTTCTCCATTAATTATTTGCTTTGCTTCCCAGGTTCATATCACTGACAGAATTAGAATGACAGAATTAGTTACAGGAACAGTAAAAATAATGATGATGGCTCCAAGTACCAATATTGATTTTCAACACCTTTGCCTGTTACATTTCTATTAATAACTATTCTTTGTCTCTTGTTTTCTACCTTTTATTGCTGCACAACAGTTCTCCTTCATAGTTCTTGCATTTATACTGTTGTTATTACAGTACTGTAGTTCAGTTTATTTATAACCCTCCATTCACTAAAGAATTGGAACTCAAGGTGGTTACAAACAAAACCAGATATAGTGTCAATAAAAATACACCAAAGATTATCATTAAAACGTAATTAAACTGTCGATAGCATTGCAACAATTTAAAATATTTATTTATGCCTTATTTATTTAATTTATATCCTGCCTTTCTTCCCATTTGGGACCAAGGGTGGCTGACAATATCAGTTAAAACAAAATGCAATTAAAATTGTGGATGCTACAAAAGTTAAATAACAACTAAACAAGCAATCATATTAAAACATCCATTTAAAACAGTTTTAAAAGGCAGTTAAAATATAACAGTAGTATAACAGTGCTGCACGGCAACACTTCCCAATTAAAAGATCTTCTGCAATAGATAGTTGACATTCAAAGGCCCAGTTAAACCAGAAGGGTCTTTTCCTGCTAGTGGAAAGACAACATAGAGGGTGCAAACCTGACTTCCTGTGTGAGGAAATCCCACATTTTGGGAGCAGCCACTGAGAAAGCTGTCCCTTGCATTCTCTCACCATCCAAACCCATGAAGGTGGTAGAACTCAAAGAAAGCCCTTCCCCTCAGGATCTGAAAACATGGGAGATACAGTCTCTTAGATAGTCTGGACTTAAGCCATATAGGGGTCTAAAAGCCATAGCCAGCACTTTGAATTCTGTCCAGAAACAAATTGGTAGCCAATGAAGCTGTTTCAACAGGGGAGTTATATGCTCCCTGTAACCAACCCGTTTCAGAATTTGGTCTCAGAATTTGGACATGCAGCAGTTTCCAAAGGCAGCCCCATGTAGAGTGTATTACAGTAAACCAAAAAGGATGTAATCAAGGCTTGTGTCACTGTGGCCACATCTGACATCTCAAGGAACAGGCATTTTTATGCATAAAAAATAATATAGCAGGTAAAAAACAGTAAAGTACTCTATTAGAAATTCTTTCTTTAAAAAGAAATCCTGAAAACTTGTTGGAATTTTATGACTGCTGAGGAAAGGACAATGAGTAGAGGGCCTTCTGCCTTTCCTGGGAAGGGAATTCTAGAGCCCAAGAGCAGCCACCAAGAAAGCCCTCTCTCATATGCTCATCAGATGTGCCTGTGAGGTTGGTGGAACAAAGAGAAGGGCCTCTCCTAAAAATCCTCAGAGCTCAGCCAAGGCTCATGTGGAAGAATATATAGTATTCCTTCATATAGCCAGAACCTAAGCCATATAAGATTTTATAAGTCAAAAGCAGCACTTTGAATTCTGCCTGGAAACAGACATAGGAGACAGTGCAGCTGTTTTAACAAGTTATAAGTTGTAACAATGCCCTCAGTCAGGAGTATAGCTACAAGTCATGAGATGCTTCAGGCACACTTCAGAGACAGCCCTACATAGAGCATGTCACAGTACTATAAATGGGATGTAACTAGCCCATCTAGATTTGCCATCTCCAAGTACGGGCACAGTCGGTTCACCAGCTTTTAACTGTAGAAATTCAGTCCTGGCTGTTTCAGAAACCTGGTCATGCAGCCTCAGGGCTGAATATTGTGCTGTCAAAAAGTTAAGGCATTTTAAAATTCTGAGTATAAAATTTGACTACTCTTCTTGCCAGTGGTATCAAGCTGAAAAGCTTAGTACAGTAGTGTTATTTTTGGATTGCAACTCCCAGAATTACCCATCCAGTATGGTCTTAGGTGAGCTGGGAGATTCTGAGAGTCTTTACCTCCCAAAATAACTTTCCCAAGCCCTGGCTGCCACATGGTCTGTGATCTGTCTTATTTTCCACCTCCCCTCTCATCATTCCTTTTAGCCTAGGATGCTCAAACTCTTAAGTGAGAAGGGAATGTGCCCTGGAAGCAATTTGAGAGAGGTATGGTATTTAAAAAGTAAAAGTTCTTGGGTCTCTCATCAGTATGATAAGAACTTGAGAGAAAGGGCAGCATTGGCAACAGCCTTATCTGTAGTGTCCCAAAGGAGAAGCCCCTGAGAATTATAGGCCACAAGGGATTTGATAATCTTGCTAGCAGGATGAAGAGCATCGGGTTTCATTGTTACATACCTGTAACAGGTAAGACTGCAGCAGGGTAGATATAACCAGATTTTAAGGGAAGGGAACTATACATTGGAGTATACATTCTGCCCCTTTGAGGCTTTTTTTTTCTTACATGCTTTAGCAAATTAGAAAATGAAAGAAAATATGAAAAGGATGATCCGTATAATAAATGAGAATTGATAGGTTTCTTTAAATAGCAAGCTGTCCTTCACTTCAGTTAATTCAAGAGGACAGAATCATTGTGGTTTCAGCAGCAGGCCAGTTTATTTAAATTTAAATTGATTTTGATCAATTAAACAACCAACATTTATTTGTAATTGGCTGACAGCCAAGGGACACGGCCCACATGTGCAGCTGGCGAGAGTGAGGATTATCCTCTTACAGTTTTTCCAGTCTTTGCATTGTACGACCACTTGTATTCATAAGAACATAAGAAGAGCCCTGTTGGATCAGACCAATAGTCCAGCTAATCCACCAGTCTGTTTCCTACTGTGGCCAACAGGATCCCCATGGGAAGTCTAGATACAGGACAAAAGAATGAGAGCTTTCTCTCTTCCATTGTGTCCCCCAGCAACTAATATTCAGAGACATGTTGCTTCTTATCCTAGTAGCAACATATTGCTGCCATGACTAGTAGCTTCTGACACTTTATTTTCCATGGCTTGGCATTAATACCCTTTTAAAGCCATATAAATTGGTGACTATTCTCTACGACTTTGTCTTAACACCGTTCTGAAGCCATATAAGTTGGTGGTGGAGTACATTGTAGCAATGTCTTCCATAGCTTAATCATGTATCTATATGAAACAATACTTCCTCTTTTCTGTCTGAATCCCCCATCAGTCAGCTTCATTAGATGGTCCTGGGTTTAGGTGTTATGAGAGAGAAACCCTTCTCTCTCCTTTATACACGTCAGTTGTGTCCCCTACCCCCACCTTACTTCTAGAATACTTCAGCCATAGTAACGTTTCCTTTAGGGACATGCTCCTCATCTGTCGCAGTCACACAGCAGGCTGGCAAAGAAGGGTAGAGCCCTCTGCCCCTTATCTGACAGCCCATCAAAACTAGGAGCCCTTGATTATGAACATTTATGTCCTTACTTCGGAGAAGGTTCAAGCAGAGCACTCAGCAGGCTGCTCTATCTTTGATACTAATTTCAATGAGAGGTGCATGTGCACCCTACCTCTCAATCCCAAAATGGAGGGGGGGGATGGGTCTGGAGTGTACCAGGCACTAGTTTCCCCTTGAATAACATTGCAACACTTTCCCTTGTATTCTTCAATCTGAATCACAGAGCTCTTTTCTTGAAACAACTGCAGTTTATTTCCGTAGTGCTGCTTACATGAGCATCCTTACATTAAGATGTTTCTGCTGCCTAAGGTAGCATCTTCTTGACCTTCTTTAGTGAAGCATTTTGGCAAGTATCCAGTGAAAATCTTGTTGCTAGTTACATGTGGGCAATGTCAGTGTGCTTTATTTATTTATTATTGAATGGCTGTTTGGGCTGTCCGAAGGTTAGGATGCAAGATACTAACCATTACTTAAATGGAAAGTTGCTTTATATTTACACCTGTACTTCTGAAGTTCTAACATATGTGCTTTTTAAAAACATACAAACTGGTGTTTTGAAAGGAATCCCTTGTACATGTAGGAGATACAGGAAATTATGGTGTAAAAATATTAACTTGCAGCCAAGCTGCTGAACACACAAGGATAGCTTCCTCTTATTTTGGCAGAAAATCAATGTATAGCATCAAGACCATATATTGACAACTTGATTATAAAGGACACTGAATCTACTTAACCCTGGAATAACACTACTGGGGAATAGAACAGGACATTTATTCAGTATCCACAACTCTAGAATCTATTAAACCTCTTACACCATCCCAATGTAGCTAATGGTGGTATTTTGTTGTTTTTATCCTCCCATTCTAACCTAAAAAGCACAGTGTATCTGTCCTTCCTGCATTTCTGAAATTAAGGTTACAGTATATGCTTTCCTTGGAAATAAGTCACATTGATCACCATGGAGATTACTTTTGAGGAGATGTGTATCATGTTGCTCTATGTCAGCATGTTAGCTTTTCAGTGAAAAGGAAGATGAAAGGACCTCTTGTTTAGCTACCAAATATAGAGATGTTAGATGAGTGTGATCCAGAGTTGTAAAAGACTACAAGCACATTGCTGCCTCAACTCACTTGTTTCCCTTCAACTTCTCACAGCACATTTTACAGGGTGCCAATGTAGGCTCCATGGATTGTCCACCATCAGCATATTCAGGCAGTGTACTCCAAGCCCACACTCTATATTGTTCTTAATGTTCAAAGGGGGCGCCTTTGTCACTGCTTAAACAAAGGTGCCTATTCTTCCTGTTCCTCACACACACTCCTTGTCCCCAGGCATTGGTGTATAGCATGGTATTGCTGGTCCCTGAGCATGCTCAAACCATGTTAATATTTAAGTAATGTCTACTGTCACCCCCCCTTCCTGGTTCTTCCACTTACACAAGATCCAGTTGTATATATGATTGGTCAAATCATAGTTGAGACCTATTTACTGAATCAGATATTTAATGGACTGTTATTCTCATACGACTTTAGATCCTACCACTTACGCTAGTACTTAGTGGTCTAGTACTTCCACCACTACTTTTTAATTCCTGTGTTTAGAATTATAGGAGTGATATTGAAACTTTCATAGTCCCTCAGCCTTTTGAACACAATGTATATATTTGGCTATATTCTTTTTCTCTGTTAAGTAATTGGAGATGGAAAAAAATCTATGTGTTTTTTTTTTTAATTAGGTTGAATCCCAAATAAGCAGGTTGCACTTAGATCCTATTGAAATCAGTATGGAAATATGTGCGATTAATGTTAACAGGCTAAGTGAAGTTCTGTTGATCCATTTCAGAAGGAGCTAACTTCAGTTAACTTACTCAAAGAGATAGCCATGTTAGTCTGTTTCAGCATAAAACGTTATGAAGGACTCCTGTAGCACCTTTGAGATGGAGAAAAGGGAATTTCTAGCATATGTTTTCATGGCACTTGTCTATTTGATGCAAAAAAATGTAGGTTGCTCCACAGTAATGGCAATTCGCAGCAGTTGCTATTTGTCTTGACAAAGATGGTGGCTGTGAGTGAATTACTCGCATTTTTACTTACCTCAATTTGCTGCTGTTAGACAGTTTTTTTAAAAAAAGAAAAACCATATCCATGGTGCAAAAGAGCGACTTTCGCTTTAATAAA
Organism: Gambelia wislizenii; assembly: GCA_030847615.1. NCBI lineage: Eukaryota > Metazoa > Chordata > Lepidosauria > Squamata > Crotaphytidae > Gambelia > Gambelia wislizenii. The sequence continues at coordinate 206,591,110 of JAUMIR010000001.1, forward strand.
AAAAGCAAACAGAAAAAAAGCCATTTTATCGCCATAGCGCTCATTTGCTAAGGCAAAAAATCCAACATGCTGGTTCCAGGAGCTTGCCTTGCTAGCAAGCTCCGCACCCCACACATGTCCAACGAATCATCTGCTCATGTTGAGTAAGCAAATCAATTTTGTTGCTTGTCCCAATGAGCAAGAATGCACATTTCCTGCACTGTTTTTTACAAACCTTTGGGAAAAGCTATGAAGGCTTTTCCCATGTACTTTTTGGCATTTTTGCCCCCCCTTCCGAATATGGTGGAGTGATGCAGAATCATGTTGAGACATGTTGTGTTCTGTGAGGAGTATTTTCACCATTTAGATAACCCCATGGACTTCAGTCCACTTCATCAGATGCATGGTCTAATAAAGTGGACTGGAGTCCACAAAAGCTTATACTAGACATTTCTTTTTCTTAGTTAGTGCTACAAAAGTGCTCTTGTATTTTTTTCTTCAGTTAACTTAGTTGGATCCAACCGTTACTTATAATGCAATTTATAAGTTGTGCCATTTTTCCTTGCCCTGCATCCATTGCTACATAAGCAATAGATTTCTAGATGCTTTTCTCTATAATAGATCACAACAGGACCCTGCCATTTGAATCTGTGTAACTTCTCTCTTCACTGTTTCAGGGGTGGGAATTATGTACCCCCCCCCCAAAAAAAAGTTGTCAAACCTGGGAACCCCTAGCCAGCATTGGCAGGGATGGGGGGAACACCGGAAACAACAATTCAACAACACCTGGAGAGGCAGTACAATTTCTACCCCTGCTGTGAATGATTTTATGCCAAGGTGCTACAAGATCCTCCTGCCAAGATCCTAGGTATAGATATGTAACCAGACATGCATTCCGTGTTGTGGGATTCTGTGCTGTTTTACACGCCTGCATAAAATATTTGAACAATAGAGGTGTTCTAATAACAATTTGGATTCTGAAACACAGAATATGTGGGAATGCAATATATCTATTCAATTGTTACTCTCCCCCCCCCCCCCCGACGGTTTCATAACAGGAACAATCATTTATTTGGTAATGTGAAAAAAGAATGCATCTGTCCTACTTTGCTCCCAAGATACATATTGGAGAGAGAATGCTAAATGTGCATCTCTTTTTGTTTGTTTGCATTCTTCTGTAGAGCATCAGCCACCCTGGCTGGAATAATCCAAGGGGTATAAAGTATGGTCAGCTTTGATTCCTTGCCATCCTTCCATGAAAATACCCATGCTTTCTGTTCTATAATCAATAAATTGAACTGTGAACTTTTATGAAAAGGGGGACCAGACTTGAAAAGATTTTGAAAAGAGTGTATTCTGAGCTTTCTTCAGTAGAAGTCTTAAGTGCTGAAAATGCCAGAATTGGATTTCACAGAATACTACAAGCCCTTGTGGCTTCAGAAACAGAATCACAATACTATACAGAGTGGAGATTACAGAAAACGTGGCAGAGAATCTAGTAATGCAGTGTGCAGCTCCTTGTGAGCAAGATGTTACTGATAACATATTTGCTTGTAACAAAATTCCCTTGCGGGGGTAATGAGGACATAACAAAGCTGCATTTCAAAAATAACAAATGGAAAATAAGTTAACTTGGTTTAATGTGTAATACCTAATAATCACTTGCTAAAGTAACTTTTTAGAAGTACATTGAAAAGCATTTTTTAAATGTTATGTTTTTCTCTAATCAGTCGTAATGTGTGTGCGTGTTTTGAAGGTGATGAAAAGTAATGGAAATGTAATGAGGAATGCAGTGAGTATTGGAACAAACTACATTATGAATAATGACAAAGAAATACTTTTTAAACCTTATAATGATTAATAGGAATGAATCACTTTTACAAAGTAACTGTTTAATCTCTGGCCACATTTAGAGTGTGTATATAAACGTATTTAGTAATGATGGCATCTCATCATTGCATACCATGTTAAACCTCTGGTTCAGGAAATCTTCAGACTTTTAAGAGGAGAGACATGGCTGCTATGGTCAAAACTAAGGGGTTGTCTAAACAGCAAAAATACTCCTTACAGGATGCGAGGAGAAGATGACCTGTCCTAATGGCAATCCGAGTTGTTTCACCATATTGTGAAGGAGGGCAAAAGTTGGCAAAAACTCCACAAGAAAAGCTTTTGTGGCTCCCCCCCCCTAAAAAAATTTAAAACAACAAGGGAGATGCCCATTCCTGCTCATTGGGACAAGCGGTCTGATATGAATCGTATTCCCATATGAGAGGAAGCGCAAACCTGATTGGCTGGACAAGTCGAGGGTGGGGCTTGCTAACAGGGCTAGCGCCCACTCCTGCCATATTAGATTTTCACCTTAGTGAGTGATCGCTAAGGCGATAAAATGGGGTGTTGTTTTTGCACTCTCTCTTTTTGTGTGTGTGTGTGTGTGTGTGTGTGTGTGTGTAAAGGTGAAATATCGCTTATGCGCACCATAGAAATAGGGGTTTCTTTTTAAAAGTTCAGCGGCAGCAGATTTAAAAACGTGAGTAATTCACTCACACCTGCCATCTTGAACAGAGGGCATGCAAAGTTTATGGGGGTTGTAAGACCATTAAGAAAAGCTGCTGCGACTTGTCTTTATTGCAGGTCACTACATTTTGGGGGCCTTATATAGACAGGCCCTCACTGTGCAATTCAGTGTTCAGTTTAACACAATGCAGAATTATAGTGGTACATGTTATATCACAATCATATGTCTATATTCTGAAAATAATGAGGACATCTGTATTATCTCTTTTATCATTATCCTTCTCTTTTGGAATGATTTGTTTTAAAGCATTTTAATTCTAATAGCTGGACCTGGCGTACCATACGCCATTAAAAAACTTCCCCCCCAAATGCCCAGGAGACCTCAGGACAACCCTTTGAGGTAGGCTGGTGGATTTAAGTGCCCCCCACTGATGCCGAACTGCACCCCCACTGCCAAACTGCCCCCCACCGCCGCTGAACTGCCCCCCCACTGGCACCGAACTACCCCCTAATGCCACCGAACTGCCCCCCAATGCCACCGGACTGCCCCCTCAATGTCGCTGAACTGCTCCCAATGCCACAAAACTGCCCCCAATGCCGCCGAACAGCCCACCCCAATGCTTCCCAACTGCCCCACCCCCTGCACTCCAGCACACACCATTTCCACCCCCACGCTACTTACTCTCCTTGTCCAGCCGCCATGTTTGGAACCTACATGGCCCCACCTCCAGTGTGCTGATTGGCTGCCCAACAGACCTGTGATTGGTTGGTCAGGTCCGTAAGCAGCCAATCAGCACACTGGAAATGGCAACATACCCAAGAGAATTATATATACAGTTGTCCCTTCACATTCGCTGGGGTTTGGTTCCAGGACCCCCCATGGATACCAAAATCTGTGAATAGTCAAGTCCCATTATATGCAATGGCATAGCAAAATGGTGTCCCTTGTATAAAATGACAAAATCAAGGTTTGCTTTTTGGATTATTATTTTTTAAAGAATATTTTCAAGCCATGAATACTTAAATCCGTGGATCCCAAATCCGTGGATACGGAGGGACAACTATATAGATTGATTATACCATTGAATTTAATAAGAGGATTGAGATTGTTGTGCTTTTGGCCATATCATGAAAAGACATGATTCACTAGGGGAAAAAAATGCTTGGTAAGGTAGAAAACAGTAGAGAAAGAGGAAGACCACATTGCAGGTGAATGGACTCAGTTAAGGAAGACACAGTCCTGAATTTGCAAGACCTGAAGAGGGAGAGTTGGAGGTCTCTCATTCATAAAGTTGCCATAATTCAAAGTCGACTTGCCAGCAATTAACCACAATTTTAACAAGAACTTTTAATATGTTTTAACCTATGTATTTGTATGTGCTTTTAGCTGTACTTGAGACCCTTTGAGTCACAGACCAGGGGAAAAGAACTGTGACTTGAAGGCAAACTACACAAACACACACACACACACAGAGGGAAAAGGCAGGATATAAATTAGTAGCATGGTGGTAGCAATATTATGTTTCTGTAAAAGATCTAGTGTGGTGTAGTGGTTTGGGTATTAAGAGCCCAGGGTTCAAATCTCCACTCAGCCATGGAAACCTACTGAGTGGCCTTAGGCAAGTCACATAATCTCAGCCTCAGAGGAAGGCAATAGGAAACCATCTCTGAACAAATCTTGCCAAGAAAACCCCATGATAGGTTCACCATGAGTAGGAAATGATTTGAAGGCACACAATAGCATTTTCTGTACAGCCATACAGTACAGTATATGCATTGTTGAGGGTAAACATGCTTTTCCTAAATGAACCAAAATGATTGCTAACATTGCCATAAAATTAAAACCTGATTTAGAATATTTTCCCACTATTTTTTCTCTAGTTACCTGCTACCTGCTTGCTTTTATTTTTATTGTCTTGTTCCCTTGGTATGTATGCCACAGTTACTGGTTGACTTCTGGTGAGCAGAAAGCAGTAAGTTGGTGGTGGTGGTGGTGCTGACAGATACATATTCAGTATTACAGTATTTTATTTTATTTTTTAATTTTTTAATTAATTTTAAAATTAAACAACATACAATTTATGCATACAACTTAACAAATACATATAACAGTGATTCCCTCCACCCAGGGACTTCCCTTTACATTCATCCCTTTTTCCAAAATGCCATTGTTTCCAACTCAGGTTTGCTTCCTCTCCCCAGGATTACAGTATTTTATTTTGGAAGGTATGAAGCTTTAAGCATGTCTTACTGTTTTTTAGGCCTACTCTGTCCATGAATTCTTCAACTTTATTATTGGCCTCAGTTCCTTCTCATGCTCCCACAAACATTTTTTTCAAGACAGAGAATATGGTTGGATTAATACATGCATGCTCTGATGCTCAGCAGTACAAAGGTCTATTATATAGCCTTAGCTTTGAAAAAGATGGATTAATTTGGTTATTTCTTGTGTTTTGAAACTTCATATATTGATATAAAGAGCACCCGATAGCAGCATAGGGAAGGACTTAGCAGATGCAACTATATACTTCATCAGAAGAATAGCCAAGAGCTTTAAAGGAAATTAAAATGAGCTATAACAATTGGAATTCACACAAGAGCATAAAGGATCTTTCTGAGATAAATAAAATGAGCCTTAGAAAGCACTGAACAGAAAAAGACGGTGATAATGGGAACTGTATCTCAAGGAAAACAATTGGCAAAATAAAAATAAGACTTCAGACATGCTTTGAGTCAGCATGCTTACCAAAACTACTACTTCAGACAGTATCTCCGGATACTCTCTCACCCTCTGTATTCTTATCTTCATGCAATAAAAGGGACTATATTTTCATGAAATGTTTATCTTCATAAACATGTAGGAGGCCTATGAACAGACTCTCAGGTTGTACAGCTGTGAGCTTCACAATGAACAACCTTCAGTTCAGATTTCTCCAAACCATACCCTTTCCAGCTCCCTCTTGGTACTTGGTGTAAAAAAATGTAACCCTGGAATAAACTAATTTGTCCTATTCTAACCATGAATGAAAATAAAACAGATTCCTATAGCCATTTGCATTTGCAGTAGTTTTAATATTGTGACCTTTCCAACTTCCCATTCTACAAAACATTGTAATTGAGGGCCTACCATAAAACAAGAAACATTTTTCAAAAATCAATGAGAACTCAGCTTTGGGTAAAGAACCAGCTATGAAATGTGAAGTTTGTTCACTGTTTAGCATGGTCTCTCAATTAACTAATTAATAACTAATAATTCCGGAATTAATATATAATTGTCCCTTCATATTCACTGGCGTTTGGTTCTAGGACCACCCCCACCCCTCCCCTGTGTATACCAAAATCCGTGAATACACAAGTCCTATTATATACAATGGCATAGCAAAATGGTGTCCCTTATATAAGATGGCAAAATCAAGGTTTGTTTTTTAGATTGTCATTTTTTAAAGAATATTTTCAAGCTGTGAATACTTAAATCCGTGGATACCAAATCCATGAATAACGAGGGACAACTGTAGTACAGTTCTAATTTAAGTTGTCAGTCAATTAAGTTACAAATAAATGTAGTGAAGTTACTCCTTTACATTAGAAAAATTTTAACTTAATTGATAACTGAATTCTTTTTAATTACTTAGTTCCTATCACTGTCCAAAACTGTTCTGCAGACTGAATGTAAACAAAATGGTATTGGAGATTTCCCCAAATTTGGGGTGCTTATGTGCCTTCCAACCATTCAGAAAGGCCACTTTCATTTCAGTTATATGCTAGAGCCAAGTCAGATTAAGTGCTAGATTCACCCAATCTCTTTGCTACTGTTTTATTTTACAATTATTTATTATCTCCATCCATTAGATGATGCAAAAGAACTCCTATTGTAAATATGAAAGTTATGGTGCATGATGCATTCCCCTTAAAACTCTGGTGTTTTTTTTTTTTAACCCAGCTGATACTATTGGTTTTGGAATCATAGAATCATAGAGTTGGAAGAGACCACGAGGGCCATCCAGTCCAACCCCCTGCCATGCAGGAAATCACGATCAAAGCATCCCTGACAGATGGCAATCCAGCCTCTGTTTAAAGACCTCCAAAGAAGGAGACCCCACCACGCTCCGAGGGAGTGTGTTCCACTGCTTAACAGCTCTTACTGTCAAAAAGTTCCTCCTAATGTTGAGGTGGAATCTCTGTTCCTGGAGCTTGCATCCATTGCTCCGTGTTCTAGTCTCTGGAGCAGCAGAAAACAAGCTTGCTCCATCTTCAATGTGACACCCCTTCAAATACTTAAACAGGGCTATCATATCACCCCTTAACCATCTTTTTTCCAGGCTAAACATACCCAGCTCCCTAAGTCTTTCCTCATAAGGCATGGTTTCCAGACCTTTGACCATTTTAGTTGCCCTTCTCTGGACATGCTCCAATTTGTCAATATCCTTTTTGAATTGTGGTGCCCAGAACTGGACACAGTATTCTAGGTGAGGCCTGACCAAGGAAGAATAGAGCGGCACTATCACTTCCCTTGATCTAGACACTATACTTCTATTGATGCAGCCCAAAATCGCATTGGCCTTTTTAGCTGCCGCATCACACTGTTGACTCATGTTCAACTTGTAGTCTCCTAGGACTCCTAGATCTCTTTCGCACATAGTCTCGTTCAGCCAGGTCTCCCCCATCCTGTATCTATGCATTTCATTTTTCCACTCTAAGTGCAGTACCTTACATTTCTCCGTATTGAATTTCATTTTGTTAGTTTTGGCCCAGCTCTCCAATCTATCCAGATCATTTTGAATATTGATCCTGTCCTCTAGGGTATTAGCTACTCCTCCTAATTTGGTGTCATCTGCAAATTTGATAAGTATATCCCTAATTCCGTCATCCAAGTCATTGATAAAGATGTTGAAACTAGTCTCTAGTTTACATTAGAATTTCAGAATGGACCTGTGTTTTTAAAAAGCCGTGCATACTGGCAAAAGACACTGTTTGACCATTCTCCTTTATCCAGTTTCCAAACTCAATGTACCCAAGAGGAAAAATCTCTAGTTTTCTTCTGACATGCCACATCCTCATCTCTTACTGAAATCTATGGTTGGCTTCCCTCCCACCCACCCCTGATGCTAGTCCTTCAGGCAGTTTTTGAGGCATAACAAACAAACAAACAAAGCCAAAACAGTACAAACCCCTTTTTGATGCATCACAGATCTTGGAATAAAATCGATGCAACAGCAGTAAAAGTAGGAAACAATTATCAATATTGCGTACGGGCTCTAAATTTTGTAAAACAATGCTCCTCTCCAGCCTTTCATGCTGAAAGGCTAGGAAAGGGTTTTGACCTGATTCTGCAGGGATATTTCTTTTAAATATTTCTTTTCTTTGATTCTTTCTTGTCAGCTTTTTATGTCAGGCTGATCTTAGACTCATACTTTTAAATGTGTCTTACAGTCAAACTTTTTAAAAAGGAAGGAAACCAGAGGTGGGAAAAGGGGCATAAGGCAAGGGGGGGTGTAAAGATAACACTGAGGTTGCATGTGTACCCACCCACCCACTGGCTTTTTTTTTAAGCCTTCAAATCTTCCCATCTCCCTGGACCACCATTCATTCTTTTGGCCAAAGCAAAACAAAAAGAAAAAGATGTCTTTATTGGAAGCCTCCAAGAGTGGCACATATATGCACTGCTTTACATTTATCATCATTGTGAAGTTGAAGGCTTTCACGGCCAGTATCCATAGATTTTCCTTGGGTTTTTTCACCTGCATCTGTGGCTGGCATCTTCAGAGAAAGATTTTCTCTGAAGATGCCAGCCACAGATGCAGGTGAAACATCAGAAAGAAACTATTCCTGAACACGGCCTCACAGCCTGGAAAAACTCAAGGAAAAATATATTTATCATCATCATCATCATCAAAATTATTATATTTATTTACAACCTGCCTTTCTCCCAAAATTGGAACTTTCAATTTCAATGGAGTGGCTTACAATTTAAAAAGAACAATACAGTTAAAATCATACAAAAAGTGAACATAAAATGGAATTAAACTATTCGGGAATGCTTTGATTGGGTATTCCTGCATGGCAGGGGTTGGACTAGATAGCCATTGTAGTCTCTTCCACCTTCTAGGATTCTATGATTCTATTCACAGTATTAAAATAAACGTCTTCTTCCTCCTCTTCCTCCTCCTTGTTGTGTGCCTTCAAGTCATTTATTGACTTCTGACAACCCTAAGGTGATCCTATCACAGGGTTTCCTTGGCAGAATCAGTTCAAAAGGGATGTTGCCTTTGCCTTCGTCTGAGGTGGAGAAAGGGCTTGTCTACACAGGGGGTGTGTGGTAAAAATCCAGATGAAATTCGGACTGCTTTGTCCTTGAGCTGCGGCACATGAAATCTGGACTAATCTGGCCCAGATTTAAGAGCCACACCTTACCTGCATTCGGATTCATACACCCCACCCCCCGCCGCCCCAGTGAAACTGCGGGTTCACCACCATTGCTAGCCAGCCACCTCCATAGCACTGCTGCTGCTGCTGTGGGCCAGAAGAGTGACAGGGCTCCATCTTTCCAGTGCATAGTCACCTGCTCTGAGGTCAGAATGATTGGCCAGCCCCTTCAGAAAGAATGACTAGCTCCGGGGCTCTGTTTTCATGGAGCACAATCACTCTCTCTGAGCTGCGTGAAAGCAGAGCCCTGGTGCTAGTCACTTTCTGAAGTCAGAACAGGTGGCCAGCCTCTCAATGGCTGGGCTGGCTGGTCATCCTGGCCTCAGAGAGAGCAACTAGCACCAGGGCTTTGCCTTTGGAATGAGGAAACGGTGCCAAGGAGGGGAAAAATGGCAGCACCTCAGGCAGTGCTTGTCCTTCTTGTCTTCCCCACCCCCTAATCCAGTACAGATGGATTGTTTGCACTACACTTTTCTCCAACATTTCAAGTAAACTCCAAAGAAAATTGAGTTTTCTAAAACCCAGATTAAGGTGGTATTCCCCGAGTCTGGTGCGGATAGGTCCGTACATCATGTGGCATTATCATACCAGATTCAGGGAAAAGGTCTCTTATCATGTGGGATTAGCAAGCCAGATTTTGTGTGTGGTGGGGGGGGGATTCAGGGGTTTTCACTTGTGTAGACCAGTCCAGAGTGTGACTTGTTCAAGGTCTCCCAGTGGGTTTCCATGACTGAGTGGGGATTTGAAACTTGGTCTCCAGTGTTTTAGTCGGCACTCAAACCACTACACCATGCTGGCTCAAAATTTAAACTTACACTTTAAAAAAATAAAATGCAACTAAAAGTATAAAAAGCCATTTTAAAAAATGTGTAAAAGTCCTATTCTTAAAAAAAAAAGTGGACTTTTCTTTTGGTTTTGTTTTCCTTTTGCATTTTTTTATGATCTGTGAGGTCTCTAGATGGTTCCAGGGACAAAAAGTGCCTGTTACTGCCACTGTTGCCTACCCAGACGTAAAGATATGAAGGCATAGACTATGCAAGCAGAGGACTGTAGGATAAAATGGTTTCTGAGCAACAGTATTTCAAAGCGGGGTGAGATCGTGCATTATGCGCTCCCCCATGCCTTGAGAGAGAAAAGTAGCCTGTCTATACAAGGTAGAAAAATGTGGATTGTTGCGCACTAACGCAAATTGGAAGCAGCATCTATTTGTCTATTTGGTTTTCTGGCAAAATCATAGGCGTGCAAATCTATTCGCTTTTGCTGTCGCTTTTGCACCCAAAGATGGTGGGCGCAAGTGAATTACTCGTGTTTTTATTGTCTCCAGTTGCTGCAGACGAACAGTATTTTTTCAAAAAAAGCATATCTAAGGTGCAAAAGTGCGATATTCTGCCTAAATAAACTAATAAAAAAAAGAAAAGAAGGTTGTTTTGTCACCTGAGTGCACACTCTCTAAAGTGAAAATCCAAGATGGCAGTTCCAGGTGCTTGCCTTGTTAGCAAGCACCATCCCCTGCCCATGTCTGACCAATCAGCTTCCACTTCTGCTCTTTTGTGAATGTGAATCCGATTGTCCAAACAAGCGACAATGCACATTCTCTACGGAGCTTTTTTTAAAATACGGGAAAAGCCGTAAAAGCTTTCCTGGTGGAGTTTACAGTGGATTTGTCCCTCCTCCTTCTGAATACTGGGATCCGATGCAGCAGGCCATTAGGAAAGGTAGGAGTCCAAGCAAATTCTATGAGGATTTATTTTGACCGTTAAGACAACCCCATGGTCAAAATGCCTACTTCCTGAAGTACTGGGGTGGTGACTGGAGGTTTTCCTACTTTCAGAAGAGCAGCCAGACATCAGCCCCCCATGATCAGTCTAAATGGATACAGAATAAAAAACAGTTTTACCATATAGTCTGCTGTTAATGTTAAACCAAGCACAAGAGCCTTAATGACAAGCAAAGTATAGCTGGAGTGAAGAATGCAACTTGCCCTTTGGTAAAGTCCTGTAAAAGTGTTAAGATAATTTTCCACTACTCACAATGAATTCATTCTACCTTACTTCTAGTTTTCAAGGTTTTCTTTTGCTACAACTGTAAAATTTCTTAGGACTCTTTTACTGTTTTACAGAGATTTAATGCTCAGAAGTTGAAAGTTCCTCAGTCTTTCAGATAGGAATGGCTCGTCTCCAAAGTATTGATTGACCAAACATTTCTTAGCTGTTTCCAGAGTGTTTTGCCCTATGTGATCTGTTCCTGCCAGTTCATCTCTTTCTCTTTTATTCACTCAGCATCTCTCACATTCTCTCATCTCTATACAGTGTGTCTGGATAACCTTCATCTTTACCAGGCAGCCCAGAAACATCAGTAGAATCAGTCTCAATCGCTCTTTCTCATTTTCCCCCCACCCCTACACTTTTAACAAAAGTCCAGTTCAGCCTTGGGAGACATAAAATTTCAGATTTTGCTACTTATTATCCATTTGTTGCTTATTATCCATTGCATTGAGAATTATATACATAATATGACAACATCAGTGAGCGATAAAAGCACAGTTTTGTCATAACAAAATAAAAATTTTCATTGACTTGGCCTTAATTATTTCTGATAGTTGGTTCAAAGGTGGAATGCATCTGGTGGGTGTGGTGGGGAGAGGATAAACTACCACTTGAACTCTCATGGCTCTTTCCTATGGAATACTGTGATGTGTACTTTTAGTATTTTATATCAGGGAACTTTACTGCTGATGTTCAGGAATATTCTACAGCATAATGCCATAACAAAATGATACCAAACTAATACTGTATAGCTTGGTAGTGTAGATGCACTCACTGCTTAGGTGACATGTATGTGTCTTTTCCCCCTAGACAGATGGGTTTTGTCACATATGCAATGGTCTTACAGACAGCCAAGGGAATAGCAGCCTGTCTTAATTAGCTAGGGAAAGTATAAATCCTTTTTTTATAAGCAATTATAATAATGGGACCACAACACGGGTGGTGAGCATTTTGCTAATATTTGTGCATCAGATGCAGCCTGAGTCTACAAAAGCTTATGCTACAAATGTCTTTCTCTCAGTCTCAAAGAGGCTACAAGATCCCTTTGTATATAGTCCATCCACATTTGTGAGTTAAGCATTCACGGGTTTGATTATTCGTGGATTATTAAATATGTTATCTCTAGGAATTTTCTAGCTCCTCCAGCATGATTCTATGGTAAGCTTCGGCAGGCAGTTGACCATAGAGTTGTGCTGGAAGAGATTCCTAGAGAGAACACTAGGAATTTGCATAGATCCTCCAACATGATTCTGTGGTGAACATCCACCAGAAGTTGGCCATAGAATCCTGCTGGAGGATTTACAAGTGCCTAGATAAGTGTTCTCTTGGGGAAATAAATAAATAAATAAATAACAGGCCTATGTATTCATGATTTTTCTACTTCCGGGGATGTCATTTGCCTTGTGATAGTTGAAGGCAAATTGTATTTATGAAATGGCTTTAAAAAATAGGACTTTTTCGGATGCATGAAATATACCGCAAGCAGCCTCGTCGCATTGTGAGGCTGCTGCACTGCAGAGTGCCGGTTCGTATGACGCTCGCTCCTGGCGGTACTGTTGCGGTACCACGGGGAGAGTTGAGCATCATATTTCCTCGATTTTTAAGAACGAAAGTTGATCGTTCTTAAAAATCGAGAAAATATGATGCTCAACTCTCCCCGCAGTACCGCAACAGTACCGCCAGGGGCGAGCATCATATGAAACGGATGCTCTGCAGCACAGCAGCCTCGCAACGTGACGAGGCTGCTTGCGGTATATTTCATGCATCTGAAAAAGTCCATAGTTACAAAAATCTCCAAAGGAGTTGTTATAGGAGATTATCAGATGGGGACAAAAATAGCATCCCCTTCATACTATCTCCTCTTACGCCTCTCTCCCACCCCTATCCTGGCATAAGAACAAAAAGTTTCAGACACCTACCTTTCCCATGTTGTTCCCTCCCCCCCCCCACAGCAGCCCGGGAGTAAATGGAGCTCTCATAGAGCTGCATTCACTTCCTTGTTGAAATCCCAGGCTGTTCTTGCAAGAGGACGAGTGCGTAGGAAATTAAAAAATAAAACGAAAAATATATTTTTAAAAATAAAACCAAGCACCAAAACATACTTTAAAATTTACAAGTAACACGGGGAGGGTACAAAAAAGTGCGTCACATACCTGGATCTCCCAATCACACCCAGAAGTGTTTGGCATGGACCTCCCACTGACTCTGGCTCTGCACCAGCATAACCGGGCACCTTTTCACTCGTCCGTCATTCCGTGACAGAAATGGAATGGATGATCTATTCACTGCTTAGCCATGAATTAAAAGGAGCACCAGGGGAACGGAATCAGCATGGGAGCATGATGACCTGTGAACGACATCATGTGAAAGGGAATCCCTTTCGCAATCTCCTGCCATCATTGTCATGCCACATTTAGGGTGTCTGATAATCTCTATAGTTTGCATGTTGCTTTTACTCTGTACTGTGCCTGAAAAAGTGGATTTATATCCATGAAAATTCATGCTAAAATAAAATCTTAAAGTCTTAAAGGTGCTGTTTCATTCCTTCCTCTCCCTCCCTCTCCCTCCCTTTTTCTTGTTTCTCTAAGGTTTTTAGAATATTTGCTTTATAATCACACTAAAAAATATTGCAATCTGTTGGCCTGCACTACTAGGCCTTCTGTTTGCTGTACCAAACAGTCTGCTCTTAACTATAAAAATACAGTAGCACCCTTGTATCTGCTGATTTGCCAACTGCAGATTGAATTATCCACAGTTGGCGATGGTGGGGGGAAGGGAGGGGGGAAGAGGGATCTTACCTCCCCTGTCCCTTCACCTGCGAGGGCTCCTGTTGCTGCGGCGGTGATCGTGGGGCAAAGGGAGGGAGCAGGAGCAATCTGGTCTCATCCCCTTCCCCCTTTGCCCCCTTGATTGCCACTGCAACAGGGCCATGGTGGGGGCAAATTGGGAAGGGGGAAGAGAAGCAAACTGGCCTCATCCCCTTCCCCTTTGCCCCTGCAATCACCGCCATGGTGGGGGCGAAGGGGGAGGAGGAGCAAACTCAGCCCCCTTTCCTCTGGGATGCCCCCCCCCCGGGATGGTGTTTGCTATTATCTGTGGAATTCGCCATCCGCAGGTGCCCCAGAACCAATCCCCCATGGATGCGAGGGTGCTACTGTAACTGAAAAGTTATACCACAGAAAGAGGGAAATTATGCCTCCTTAATTTACCATTGTTTTGCAATCATTTATACCTTAGGTACAGGGCAGAGGAGGAATGACTAGCTATTTGAAACTTTTGGCTGTGGGTCAGACAATCTACCCAGGAATCTAGAACCTTCTATTAGGAAGACTAAATTTCTAGCAATAGAGTGCATATTTTATACAGCTAACACAGATCTCCAAACTGTTAGTGTGAAAAATGGGCTAAATTGCAAGTTTATATACATTTTATAAAAAAAAGCTCTGAGTGATATTGAAATCAGAGCACCTGAAAAGATGAATGCTTTCATTTTTCTGCCAGAAATGTATTTAAGAAAAAGAGTAATACATCTGTGTGATTATGCCTTGTGAAAAATTCCATTTAGAACTTGTTTTTTTTCTTTTTTCTTTTTTCTTTTTCTTTTTTTCTTTGCAGGGGGTGGGAGCTTAGAATAAAGACTTCCCATTATCCTTAGCAAGAAAGCATCAGTTTATTATAAAGTTTCTAATTACCGGTACCTAGGAAACACTTTAAGTGTAAGACAGAGTTTTTAGCCCAGTAACAATTCATTAGCTGGGTTTTATTTGCCTTATTGTGAAGTAGGTGATGAAAGTCTGATGAAATCCAGTTACTGAATGTCAGGCTGACTTGTATTTTATAAAGTAGCACCTTGGCCTTTATTGGTGAGAGAGACATAAGATAACATTCAGATGTACAATCCTGAAATTACAACCACTGTTCCTTGCACTCATAGTGTGAGGCATCTGCTGCCACATCTCTTTGCTCACGTGATGTCCAGAATTGAAAACTAACAAGGATGTCTCTGCTTCTAGCATCCTCTGCCATCCATAGGTACTATTCCAATTGGTCACATGATGACAGGCTGAAATACAGTCTGGAAAAAGCCAAAGGCCCTTAATTCTCTAGTTCATGTCAATTTATTTCAGCTTTTGCACCCTCCAGTGTATAAACAAAATTGGTGAACAAAGAGAATTGAGGGACTGTTGTCCTAGGACAACTAATAATGTTAATAAGCCTTAAGACAGTCTCCCGAACACACTTAGGTGAGGAATTCATTGAAATGAATGGGTCTGAGTTCTACATAATAATTTAGGACAGGAGTCCATTTATCTAATTCCCTCTTGGTCTTCCCTGCCAGCTAATTTGCTTAAAGACAGCAGAATAAATAAAAGCTAAGCACCGTACACTCAAATAAAATCTTGGTTGTACCCACAGTTGGCTTTTGCTTGCTGTTTTGCACTTAATAAAGCTTGTTAATAAAGCCCCAGCATCCCAATAAAATCAGTTCATAAACCTACATTTAACCAGTAAGCAAAGTAAACTCTGGCTTAATGTTTAGTAGCATTCAGGACAAAGGCTGGCCCCAGCCATTTAGCCTCTTTCCACTAGTATCTCTTTTTAAAGTAACCATGGGACTTCGCTCAATTGTTTTCTTCCCTAGTTGTAATCACTAGTGACATTTTTATTTAAACAGTTGGTTTTTTAAAATTGTGTTGCTGCTTCTGCTGCTGCTTTTGTGTACTGGCTGTTGATTTTATGTTATTTATTTACATTCTCTTTGTAATTTATGAGCATGTTGTTATTTCTATGGTATATTAGCCACCCTGATTATTTTATAGAAAGAAAGGATGCAAATTCAAGAACAAAATAAATTTTTTGATGGCATGGTCCTCATCTCTCTCTATCTATCTCTCTCTCTGTCCTGCTCTCTCTTTTTCCTGCTCTCAATCGATATGATAAAAATATATGTTTTCCTGGAATGATCACAACTCTAGCCCTTGAAAAGGCTCCAGATATCAATTAGGAGAAAAGATGTCACTGATGCACAACAAACTGCTTGATTAAGATTGCCACATACTGTATTTCTTGTTCAAACCATGGTATCTTATTATCACAATTTAGTATTAACTAACAGGGCCATTCTATGCATGTTTACTTGGAAGGATGTTGCTCTGTGTTCAGTGGAATACCCTCCCGTGCAACTCCCATTCTGTATACAGGACTGTTATTTAAAGTACAAAACAGATGCCATAGGGTCAGACCATTTCCACTTCTGTCAGCTTTGATTGCCAGCCATGATCTCCATGGTTTCAGGCAGGAGTCATAGATCATAGAACCATAGAGTTGGAAGGGACCACAAGGGCCATTCAGCCCAACCCCACTGCCATGAAGGAACACACAATCAAAGCACCCCAACAGATAGCCATCCACCCTCTGTTTAAAAACCTCTGTAGAAGGAGACTCCACCACACTCTGAATCTTTCCAACCCCTTTCTGGAGATCCCTAGCATTCCCTGATTGTCCCACACACACTTGTGACCCTGCTTAGCTTCTGAATTCTGGTGTGTTCAAGATGATATGGTAGCAGCTTGATTTGGTTCACCCAGGTCCCATATAAGCTTAGAACTAAAAGATGATTTTGGATAGAGATTGTGATCATAGTCCAGAGCTTGGGGAAACTTGTCTTTTTGGACTGCAGCTTCCATAATCCCTCAGCCATCATAGTCAGTGGCCAGACAATCACTTTATCAAGTCCCCCCTTGTCTTGGAGAAATCAAAAGAAGTAAGCCAGATAAACGGCTTGTTTTCCTTTTCCCCCCTGATGGTCATGTCTGATCAACAGTTCTTTTCATTATATATATAAATCACAAGTTTAGATAAAGTTTTGGCTTCACACTTTTACGTTTAATGTTTGATTGTACAAAGTGTAGAGCTCTGTGGCTTGGCTTCATCTTCTCAAAACACTTGAGCACAGGGTTAGCTTATAATTTATAACCTTCATGTGACCAGGGTCAGAATCCTTTAAATGGGAACAGTCAGTTCATTATTTGTATAAATTATATACTGATGCCCGAAAAGTATTTATAACTCTGTTTGGGCTCTCAGATGTACTTTCTAGTGCTCCTTTGAAGAATGTTTGATGAGAAGAATGGAGGACTTTTATTTCTGCAAATGTTTTAGTATACTGAGACTTTTTAGAATGAGTTCAAAAATGTATGTTGTATTCTATGTCCTTTGGCTGATCTGATTAAAAGATTGTGGGAAAACATATGGTGCACACTTGTCATTCTACGAGAGAAAAAAGCAAAGAGAAAATCCACAAAATTATTCTGTAACATATTAGGAAACAGTGCAGATGCAAGACTAGCTATCTCTTAAACAAAATGGAGAACAGGATCACATAGTCCCTTCTCCCCGTCAAAAACCACGTGAGTGTGCCTTGCCTAAGAAAACCTTATGAAAATCATGGGGTTGCCATAAGTTGACAGGTGACTTGAAGGCACACACAGACACACTCCATCTCATTCCTTTTATAAACAGAGGACTTTATCAGACATACCTCTGAAATTGTCTCTTTCCTGCCGCATTTTGAAGTGATTTTTCCTAGCACATTAACCCTTTTTTTTCACACACTGCTCGCGCTCTCTCTCGCTCTCTCTCTCTCTCTCTCTCTCTCTCTCTGGCTTTTCTTCACAAACGAAGATTCAGGAAGGACTCATCCTGTGATTTCTGCAAGCGCGCTGATGACTAAAAAGGCCAATCTGAGATAAACAAGTCCAGTTGCAGAAAGCACAGCAGAAGGTCTCCTTGGGTGATGTTTCCGGGTTGTGATTCTTTCTGCGTTGTCGTTTCTCTTCAAGACTTGTTCGGCGTGAGTTCTCAAATAAGGCTGCAGCATTGTGGATAGTGCATCTCCATGCCTCCCGATGTGAGGTTAGGGCGGACCACTGTTGGTGATCAATTTGGCCGAGCCTGAGATGTTGTTTCAGAGAGTCCTTGTATTGCTTTATTGGAGCGCCCCTCTTACGCTGACCCGTGGCGAGTTCACCATAGAGTAGTATTTTTGGGAGGTGATGGTCCTCCATCCTAGAAATGTGCCCTGCCCAGCGCAGCTGTGTTCTCAATATCATGGCCTCAATGCTGGTGATCTCTGCTTGCTCAAGGACAGCAACATTCGTCACACAGTCAGTCCAGTGTATATTTAGGATTATGCATAGACAGCGATGATGAAAACGTTCGAGGAGTTGTACGTGGTGGCGATAGGTGATCCGTGTTTCAGACCCATAAAGAAGAATAGACAGTACAATGGCTCGATACACACTGATTTTTGTGCTTCGCCTCAGGTGTTTATTACTCCAGATTCTTTTGTAAAGTCTTCCAAATGCGCTATATGCCTTTGCTAATCTGTGATCGATCTCTTTGTCAATCTTGGCATCTGAGGAGATGATGCTTCCCAGGTAGGTGAACTGCTGAACGGACTTGAGCACAGATTTGCCAACGGCAATGTGGGGATGGTGGTGTTCGTCCTGTGGTGCAGGCTGGTAAAGAACTTCCATTTTCTTCAGGTTGACTTCCAGCCCAAACAGCTCTGCAGCTTTTGCGAAGCAGGATGTTAGGTGCTGCAGAGCTGCTTCTGTGTGGGCAACAAGGGCATCAGCATCAGCGAAGAGCAGCTCGCGAACTAGATAGTTTAGAGTAGTAGTGTAAAAAAGCAGCTCCAGCATTATTGGAGCACAAACACTAGTGCCGTCTCCTTCCACAGTCCCTGGGGTGCGTGATCTCAGCAGTTCTCGCAAGAGGAAGTGAGTGCCCGTAG
This sequence comes from Gambelia wislizenii, assembly GCA_030847615.1. Classification (NCBI taxonomy): domain Eukaryota; kingdom Metazoa; phylum Chordata; class Lepidosauria; order Squamata; family Crotaphytidae; genus Gambelia; species Gambelia wislizenii. The sequence continues at coordinate 206,609,869 of JAUMIR010000001.1, forward strand.
ATATAAAAAAAAAAAAAACAGTTAAATTAAAACCCAAAATGTACACACACGAGCACAGAAACACACTTACAAATTTCCAAGTAAACTGGGGAGGTTAATAAATAAAAAGAGTGTCGCATACCTGGCTTTCGCATTCTCACCCAGAAGTGTTTTGGCAGGGACCTCCCATTGATGCTGGAGTCACAAGAGCACAATGGCCTGTGGCTTCAGATGCTGGCAAAACCATGACAAAACTGCCACAGCAGATGTATTGACAGTTTGGGCTGTCTGTAAAATGGAATGCCTTATTTGCTACTTAAAAACACCAAAGCACAACGTTGTGCAGTATAGGTGCCCTTTCGTGGTCATTAGTCATCGTTATGATGCCGTATTTGCCGTATCTGATAAAGTCCAGAATCACTTTGCTCCCAAGTATAAAGTGTTAGTATCAACATATACAGCCCTAAATGATTCACGATTCAGTTATATAACAGGAACATCTGATCCACTACACAGTAGTTTTAAGATCAACCAGGGATGATCTACAGATCCACACATTACAGAGTAATGTGATAAGGCTTTCTTGGTGGTGGCTCCCAAATTGTGGAATTCCCTTCTGTCAGAAATCTGGTTGTCCCCTACATTTCTGTCTTTCCAGTGCCATTTAAAAACATTTTGGGGAATGTACACATACATGTTGTCAGGGAATAAGAAAAAGTGCTTTCTTTGTCTTTGACTTCAGCTGTTTGTATTGCCTTTATGGTATTTTCACAGATATTTGTGATTTATGCTTTCAGATACTTGTAATTTTAGATGTGACATTTTGTGGGGTTTAGACTTGGTTTTGGTTAAACTGGGTAATTTAGGTAATTACTGATTTTAACTACATGGTTTTAGGAAAGATTTAGCTGCCTTGAGCAGGAGGGTTTTAAATCAGATAAATAAACACTTAAGTTGGAATCACTTAATCAAACTTATTATAAATTATAAATCAGATAAATAAACACTTAAGTTGGAATCACTTAACTAGCATTAAATAAAAACTGTGGGAGGCAATATACACCTTAGGATTGCATGAAGAAAATAGAAGGTCTTTATGACATTATTTTGATAGCAATACCACATTACAAATCATTTTTGTAATTTATGTGGGAGAAATTCCCCTCAGTGTCAGACCTCCACAGGTATAGAGGGAAAGCTGTACAGTGAAGAAAGCTGACAGGAGAGAATTGACTAATTTGAAATGTGGTGCTGGAGAAGAGTTAAGCAGACACCAGAGATTTTCAGACTACACTGTTATAGTGTTACTATTCCATTTTAACTGCTATGGCTGCCTCCTGTGTAATTCTGGGGTTTGTAGTTTAGTGAGGCCTAAGAGCTCTCTGTCTGAGAGTTGTAAATGCCCCTCCCTAAACTACAAATCCCAGGAGTCCACAGGAGGCAGCCATAGCAAATAAAGTGGAATAGTAACACTATAACAGTGTAGTGTGAAAATCTCCACCATCGACTGCTAAAATGACAAATAAATGGGCCTGAGAGCAGATCAAGCCTGAACCCTCACTAGAAGCCAAAATGACCAAACTGTAGTTATCATACTGTGGGCATATTCTGGGACATGGCTCATTAGAAAAGACAATAATGCTTGGTAAGACAGACAGTAGGAAAAGATGAAGACCACACTACAGATGGATAGTTTCAACAAGGGTGTTTAACAGACACACACACAAACACACATACAGAGAGAGAGAGAGAGAGAGAGAGAGAGAGAGATTTGCAATTCCAAATAGGCAACAAAAAGAAGTGGCTTGTCAAACCAATGATGGGATGCCTTTTGTTCGTTGAGTCTCATGTTGTATATCACATGTTGTATACCTCTGTTTCAGGACATTTTAGATTGATTGTCATTTCCCCCCACCCTACCCCCAAAAGTTGCTGTTGTTGTGTTGTCTTCTCAGAATATGACTCAGTATCTCAGGTCTGGTTACTCGTTACATTCTTGGAGAAAATGCCATCCTAGTACTGTACAACACTTTTCCTACTCTTTGGGAGAAATAAGGACTGCTTATGTATTTGTATGTGATACCTCCCTTGCCACTTTATCCCTTCCTAAAAAGCATAAAGTTGGATTGACAGGGAGATACTATATCCAAATCTGTGCATTGTAGTCAGTTCCCATATTATTATATGTCACGTCCCTTTCTGGAGGAGTAATCTATACAGTTGGACTCCCATATCCACTGGGGATTGGTTCTGGGGGGGCCCTGTGGATACCGAAAACCATGGATCATAGCGAACACCACTGAAAATAATGGGACTTCCAGTTTAAAATACCATAGATTTGCCTTGGATGACCTAGAAAATGATTAGATAAGACACATTTTTAGGAAGACTCTATGGTAGGTGTGCTGTTTTGTGTCCCATGGATAATTGAATCAGTGGATAATGAATCAGTGGATACGGGGGTCCTACTATATATATAAAAAACTTGGGTATGTTTCCTTTCCCAGTGTGCTGATTGGTCGCTTAGGAAACATACCCAGCCAATCACCACCTACATGCAATTCCCTTTTCACCTCACATGTCACCTAGTGCGGTTTGGCCTCTCCACATACCCCTAGTGCCACCACTGGCAAAACAGTACACAAAACACGAAAACACATACAAAAACATAAAGGTAACCCAGGGAGGAGGGGGAAGGGTGCCACTTACCTGGGTGTCCTGTTCCTATGCGGAAGTGTCCAGAACGGACCTCCCCCCTCCAGCTGTCAATCATGGGAGAGGAACGGGACACCTTTCAGACCACCCATGATTCCATGACAGAAACGGAATGGATGGTTATTAACAACTTCTCCCCATGATTGAAATATCACGGGAAGACAACAGAACGGTCACGTTGAGGGCACGGAATCAGGTGAACATCATCTGAAAGAAAAGTCTTTCAACGTCTCTGTTCCGAGCCTGCAACGGAACGTATCGCTGGTGTGAAAATCTCCATAATATATAACTTCTGAGATCGACTATAATGCCTTATGTTACACCGGGTACAGCTAGTTTTATGTATAATAATGTATAACCATTGTAAAGAAAGTTGGCAGTCAATGCAAATTTTCTTCTGTTTTTTGTTGGGTTTTTTTCTTCTCTTCCTCATTTTTCTTTTTCTTATCTTTTTCCTTTGTATATTTTCTTTCTTTTAATGTAGTGGAAAGTTTCTAATTTTTTTTTTAAGATATTGTGGATTAATCTCACTAGTGGAAAGGGAAGGAGGTGATATTGGCCTTGTCTACACTAGCCAAATAAAATTACTTCACCACGTTGTATCCACGAGCTGTCCAGATAATGTAAGGCTCAAATCTGAAACATTCACGCATTTCAGGGCTTTAATCTGCATCAAAAATATGGGGATTTCTGGGTTCTAGCAGAAAATCTGGTTATTTGTGCATGTGTGTGAACTGTGTTCCATTTTGACATCAGTGTGGGGCTGCAGGGAGGAATTTTTGGTGGGCAGGTGAAAGAAGAGGCGGCACCCTGGGCCAGGCAATCAGCTGACCCTTTATGCGGTTTCAATGTCACTTTTTAGCATTTGGGGGGCACATGCAGCAGTTGTTCAGAGAATTGCACACCAGAATACCCATATCTTTTGCTGTATGTACCTCCACTTAATAGGATGTCTGAAGCCCCTCCAAGCCATGGGAAAGACATATGTATATGTGTATGCGTGGAGGTGGGGCGGGGTGGGTGGCCATGACCATTTGGCCATACAAACTATGATTTATCAGACTGGGTTGAGTTTGGAAGGGAGAACTGTGTGTGGACAATGCCCAGAACTCAACTTGGAGTGGGTGGTGATTATGTAAACAGGCCGGTGGACTCTGCACACCAGGGAAACCCAAAGGTAAACTGGGTTTTCCTGACAATGTAGACAATCTCATTTTCTAATTCTTCCCACACCTTGTAGCAATTTGTACCTTCTACAGATTTCTCCAGGGAGCCTTCTCCCAACCACCACCATCTGGAGCAGTATTTTGCAAGCTGCAAGCAGCTTCAGGGAGTAGGGGAGGAAGCAGTAGGATCACATGTCTTCCTGTCTATTGGTGAAAGCATTGCGGGAGTGAAATTTCACTTAGGGATGCTCCCAGCAGTAGAAGTGGATCCAAGCCAAATTAGCCCCCAAAAGCCCCTAAACTTAATTTTTTAAGTTGATCCAAATCATAATATTTGGTTATGAGCATTTATATAAAATCATTATGAGATGAGGAAAGTGTAGTTAATGTTACTTTTATGAACAGTTAACTTCAAGACTACCATTTCACATTTGTTGGTTAGGTTTATTATGGCAATTACACACAATTTTTCCTCCTTAGGTCCAGAAATATATTTGAATGCATACAGAGAGAGAAGGGGAGAGAGAGAGAGAGAGAGAGAGAGAGAGGTTTATTACTATGGTCTCACAGGTCTTAGTTACATATTTTTCTTCAAATCATGTTGCTTTGTCTTCAGTGGATTTTATCATTTTAGCTGATTACAAATGAGTCTGTAATTGAATATTTTTTCCAAGTGCATTAAAAATAAATATTTGTCTATAATTAAAAAAAAAAATCATAGAGAGTATATATGATGCGACAGGGAATTTATTCCAGTTTAACCAAGGAATAGCTTTCTGGTTTCTTTAATAGTCTCCATCAGCTTCCATTTCAGAGAATTTAATTCTCCCAAAATTGCCATATTGGAGTCTTAATTCCTTTCTATTACTGTGCTCTGAGACCTTTTATGATGATGAGCAAAATTAGTCTTTTTTAGCAAGTAATTACTTAAATTACCTTAATTATCTAATAATGTAATGTCAGCAACAAAAAATTATATATACTCCAGCAGAATCATTATAATGCTGATTAAAGTAATTGTCAGATCCTAAATACTCACATGTCTTTTTCCCAAAGCCAATTTTTTTTACAATTTAACTGAGCCTTCCTCTGTTCAGTTTGGCTTGAGGTGTTTATCATACCAGTCAGTGATAGCCAGAAAGGTATTTGGGATAATTAGTTAAGTGATTCATAATTGCTGAAACATCTGTCTAAATTAATCCCAGCTAGGTAACAGTTCTATGGAACTAAAAAATATTCTCATAATATATTTGGCCAAATTGCCCTCTCAGAATAATTGGAAAAGCATCTGAGAGAAATTTGGCCTATTGTCTCATTTCTTTGCACGCTGCATATGCCATCAGCTCTTATGCCCTTACTTTCTGGGGTGAGGCCTTTTCCTTTTGATTAGGTCACATCTTTGGGATTCCTGTAGTAGAAACTAATTTATTTCCCCTCAGCTTCTTTGTTCATCTGAATAACCTGGACGGCTTATACTGGGCTTGGTGTTAGCTGTCATGTTTTCCCCCATTCAGTTCCCATTCTGTGGCCCTCCCTTGTTATGGCTTTCACAAGCTTTTAGATTAGAATGTAGCATCAGTTGGATATAAGTTTCTCCGACTTGTTCCTAGCCTCTGCAACTCCGACTTGTTCCTAGCCTCTGCAACCTGAGTTTCTGAAATGGGTAACTTCCCCTACATTTTCATAAACAAGGCATCCTTTTACAAATAAAGTATATTCATTCATTGGCAAAAAAAAAAATTAAAAAAAATTCAGAGGGCTTGAAAAAGTTGCTTTTTTGAACTGTAGCTCCCATGTTGGCCTGGGGATTCTGTGGGCTGTAATGTCCAAACAAGGAACTTTCCCAACCTTTGTCCAAAAAAAAGTGTATTTCAGTTTTGTTTTTATGATAAAGAGAAAAATATAGTTGGTAACTTTCTACTGTTAAGCTACACTGAGTTTGATTTGAAAGATAGGAAGAATTTAAAATAAGGAACAATCTTGCAGTCAGAATGGACTTATTACACCACACTCAGCATTGAATATGCTTTGTTTCCCTGTCATGTAGCTCCTTAATTGTTTACCATTACCATTTCCCTTGTCTGATACCCAAATGCTTCTTAAGCTATTGGAGGAAATGAGGCTTTGCCTTTACTGTAATGGTTGGCTGTTTTTGAGATTAAAAACACAACACATTTCCACTTTACTTGGCCTGTTTAAATTGGGACTGTAGTTTAAAGTGACTAGCTCCCAACCTTAGATGCCACTGGCATCAAGGAGAAAATAGCCTTGATGATATATAATGAGATGTTTCAGTGCTGATGCTGCAGACTGGTGCATATTTCTTTCCTCTCTTTATTCTGCACAAAGCTTGGAAATGTTACTTGTGGGGACCTACCATTACAAGAATCTCCCAGCCAGCGTGGCTTTTCTCCATGTTGTAATCCAAAAGAGTCAAATTTCCAAGCTCTGATGCCAATATAAACTTTCCAGTAATTATTATTATTATTATTATTATTATTATTATTATTTATACCCCGCCCCTCTGTTAAAACAATCGGGGCGGCAGTAGAGATTTGTGATGCCATGGGAGGTTGCACACATAACACACCACACATGTACCATGTAGAACAATTTGAAGTGGCCTCTGGATGGTGGTCGCAACATGTCCATTGGCCTAAAGAATGGCCTATGGGACATTGGGAAAACAAACATCCATTTCAAACAGCCAAATGCAATGTGACTTGAAGTACCATTCTCTGATGCAATCCTGCTTTGAGGCTGTGCTCAGTGATGTGACTGGAAGCAGTATTGACATGGATGGCTTGAATGCAGCAGAATCTAGGTTTAGTACTTCTGGAACTGTTACATCAAAGAAGCACCGATCATTCTTTTTATGTGAGTGTTTAAAGAAAGGAATAAAAAGAAGTAGCTTTTCCTCCACATACTCTTCCATTACCTTAAAAATAGCAACTGATCCTCATAGACATCTTCAGGCATGTGAGAAGAAGGTCAAGAGTGCTTTCAGGCTGGCTATCAGTTCTTGTAGTACTTTCAAGAAATGCTGTAAGGTTATATTTCAGATTTGGATGGGGGAAATGGTTTTTGGTAGAAATAGTCTGGATGGTCTTCAAAGAATAGCACAGGATACCTCTGTTTAAGCGTATGATGTCCTGTCTCCCTTTGTACATCACAGGCATCATTGCAGACGGACACATCCGTACTCCTGAGCCATCCTCAGAGGAATACATGTGTGAAAAGATCCTAAAAATAAGGATCCCTTTTTAAAATGCCAAAGGATATTTAAGTTTCGTTTTACTTTGGAGTTGAATACTATTTCAAAACCACTTTGAAATTTCAGCATTTTATAATATATGAAAATCTCATAGGAAATAAGAGCTAAGAGATTTCTTTTAAATGGTTTGTGCTGTTGTTAACCATAACTCCTTTTGTCCCCTTATAATAGATGCTTTTCTTAAAATAAAACTTTTATGAGCTTCCTGGTATTACCTAGCATGCTTCCCAAATGATTTTGCTGTGGCCAAGATTTAATCTGAGATACTTTATTTTGCGTAAGCAAGCAAATGTGAAAATATGAATATTCCTGAATTAAATTTCTTTTAAAACAGTTAAACCTTGCAAAGTGTGTATGTTTAAGCCCCCCTCCTATGCCATGTGTTATCTACATTTGAATTAAGTTCATCAAATGCTGTTTTTTTCTTCCCCTTTGCAAGTACTCCAGGGTTTTTGGGTAGCTGATAAATGATTTGTTTTGAATTCTAACTCTTCCTATTTACCATATTCCATTTCCAAAGAGATTAGCAGAATAGTAAATATGGTGGAATCAGCAGAAAAATGTGTTGAAACTAGCAAACTTAGGTTAAAGAAACATGCTTAAATAGTTTCGGAGTTCTTATTTTGAAGGTGGTGACCAAAGGGCCCTTAGGAGTACTACATGCAGTTAGTTATATCTTGGAGTGGATATCCAATCATTTAATTAATCAGTATGACCCAGCAACCTGAATGAAAGCAATAAGCCATGCATTGTGGCTTGTCAACTGCTTGAGAAAAAACACATGCACATGCAATCACATTTCTCTGTGTGTGTGTGTGTGTTGTGTGCCTTCAAGTTGACTTTCTGACTTACAGCAACCCTATTGTGGCCCTATCATGTTCTTGGCAAGAGGGGCTTTGCCACCGCCTTTCTCTGGGGCTGAATGTGATGTGCACCAAGGCCACCCAGTGGATTTCCATGTCCAAGCAGGGATTGGAACCCTGTCTCCTACAGTCCTAGTCTAATGCTGAAACCAGTGACCATGCTGGCTTTTCTCTCCCATCCCCCTTCCCCAAGCACTCATTTTTCTGGCAAACAACAAAACCAGATTTATCGGTTCCCTCAGAGGCCAATGGGCTTCAATGGTTTTTTTGGGTCACAAACTGAGCAAACTTGTTCTAACAGGTCATGTTTAATCTGAAATGACTTCATTCTGAAACAATATGTTTTAGCAATAATACAGATAAGAATCTCAGTCAAACCATAAATTTTGTAAAAACAGTTGCCAATCTCAGGATTCCATAGGATGGAGCCATGGCAATGAAAGTGGAACAACAGTGCTATAATTGTGTAGTGTGAATGGGTCCCAGGTGTGGAGAATCCGTGGTCTTCCCAGTGTTTTTGGCCAGCTGGCCATGCTGACTGTGGCTGATGAGAGCTAGAGTCCAACAATATCTGGAGAGTTACATTCAAGGAGTAGCTGTTCCACACTGAGATCTGACTGGCCCCTGAACATTAATTCAATCTTTTAGGGAAGAAGGAACCAAATTACCAGAGGTGTAAAATTACCAGAGGTGTAAAAAGAAGAATAAGAGGAAGATTAATGTGTTGGGCTAATAGCTGATCTTTCGTAAAGTACATAATGAATATAAATGATTTGTGGGCTCCTGTGCATACATTAGTATATCATCAACAAAGTTCATTTGACATCAGTGTCACCTACATTATGGGTATGAACATTAATTGGGAATGGGTTTGGGCATGTTAAAAATCTGTGTCAGCACACTTGAAATTTATACCACTATAGAGAAAGGCAATTTTTGCATATTTGGGTTGCTGTGCTGTGATATGGGCTGAAATTCCGTATTGATTATTGGGTTCAGCTCTCTTGAATTCTGCCTCTAGGCTAAGCTCTGTTTATGTCATTCCCATCCTATCCCCCTGTTTCTTGGGGCTTGGTTACACGGTGAAAAAAAACCGTGAAAAATTCGCCAAGATTCCTAATTGTTTACATGCATTGCGCCACAAAGTTGCCTCTTTCAGAAAGAGGGGGGCACAAAAACCCATTAGTAATGCAAGAAAGGATTTCGGAATTTTTCCTGACTTTTTTGAAAAATAGCACATTTTCGATAGTCTGAACAACCATTACACTACGTGCTGTGTGAATTACCAGCAATCTTTCTAATACATTCACAGCATAGCTTTGCCATGATTGGTTGAACTCACCAGGGAGGGGTTTGGACAAGGAGGGGATGGAGGAAAGATCCATGTTGTTTCCAGCCATGAAAAAGACTGTGAGTGCTAGCCTTGTGTGTGTGTGTGTGTGTGTGTGTCTTTCCTTCTCTCCCTCCCACCTTGCTATCTTGTTCTTAGCTGCTGCGATCTGAAGAATTGCTAGCCTTTCAGTCTCTCTCTGTGTGAATTATCTTTGTTTTCCCTCCTGAGATCGCGTCCCTTCCCTTCTCCCTGTCTTGTGCTTAGCCACGAAAAAGACTGTGAGTGCTAGCCTTGTGTGTGTGTGTCTTTCCTTCTCTCCCTCTGACCTTGCTACTTTCAGTCTCTCTGTGTGTGAATGATCTTTGTCTCCCCTCCTGAGATTGCGTCCCTTCCCTTCTCACTATCTTGTGCTTAGCCACGAAAAAGACTGGAGTGCTAGCCTTGTGTGTGTGTGTCTTTCCTTCTCTCCCTCCCTCCTTGCTATCTTGTGCTCAGCTGCTGTGATCTGAAGAATTAAGCAAGCCTTTTCCAGTCTCTCTTGTGTGTGTGTGAATGTTCATCTCAGGCATTCCTGTGGTAATCAGAGGATGTGCTTGGGAGGCCACGCCCCCGTCTCAGTCTGTGTGTGAATATCAAAGCGGAAAACAACTGAAAACTAAACCGATAGATCAATTAAGCAATATATCGTCTGAACGATGCAGTACAGCTGCGAAACAGCGATAAAGCACAAATTACCGCAATAAAAACTGTCGTGTAACTGAAGCCTTGGTCTTTTCTCTTGCCTCAAGAGATGACATTTTTACTTTGAGGAGGCTATCATGGTTCTGTCCCATGGAATCCTAGTGTTTTTAGTTTGGCAAGAGACACAGTAAGGTAGAGTTTGCTGCAACAAAAGGAGGAGCTCTCTGGCTGAAGATTCTGAATGCCAATCCTAGGATTCCATGGGACTGAACCACAGCAGTTAAAATGGCATGATAGCACTATAATTCTGTAGTATATTTAGGCCCCTTTTCTAATGCTTAACTGTTGCCTCTGTGCTATCCTCTGCCACATTTATTTGATCTGTCATACTACTCCCTCTATTTAAAAACAAATATTTTGTAGTCATTGGGTACAGTTAGAATATTGTTTGTTCCTTAACAACCAAAGCCTAGTGCACATACACACAAATGTGAGTTGGGTTAGGCTGAGATAATGACTGACTGCAGGGAACAATTCACACTACACAATTATGGCACTATGATTCCACTTTAACTCCCGTGGCTATGTCCTTTGTAACCCTGGGAGTTGTAGTTTGGAGATGCATTAGAGCTCTGGCTGAGAATTCCAAATATGCCTCTCTCTAAGCTGCAAATCTCAGAATTCCATAGGATATTGTCATGACACTTAAAATGGAATATAACATTACAGTTGTGTTGTGTGAATGACCAGGGGTGTATCTACACTGCAGAAATAATGCAGTTTAACACCACTTTTAAGTGCTGTCACTCCATCCTATAGAATCCCAGGACTTCTAGTTTTACAAAGTCTTTAGCCTTCTCTGCCCAAGAGTTCTGGTGCCTCACAAAACTATAAATCCCAAGATTCTGTAATGTGGGGGCATGGCAGCTAAAGTGGTGTCAAACTGTATTATTTTTACAGTGTAGATGCACCGAAGGTCACCCATATGATCAAGTGGAATCTTAAACTCAAGTCTTCACACACACTATCCACTCTTGACTGATTTTATTGATCCATAATTCCAAAATGTTAAGGTTAAATAAAAGAAATACTGTAGGTACAATGTCTTAAAGGAGACAGGATCCTTTTACACTACAGTTATAGCACTGTGGCTTCACTTTAATTGCCATGCTTTCAACCTATGGATCCTGGGGTTTGATGTTCTGTTACCTTTGTTATGTGCCTTCATGCCATCTCTGATTTATGGTGACCCTCATAGGGCTGTCTTGGCAAGATTTCATCAGAGGAGGTTTGCCATTGCCTTCCTGTAAGGCTGAAAGAATGTGATTTGCCCAAGGTCGCGCAGTCAGTTTCCAAGGCTGAACAGAGATTTTGAACCCCTGTGTACCAGACTCTCCCATTTGTGGTTTAGAATTCTGAGCCAGAAAGCTCCTCAGTTATCTCTGCCCAAACTCCACAATTCCACATGATGCAGCCATGGCAATTAAAGTGGAATCAGTGCTATACAGAGACCACCGCCATTGAGGCCATGATAATGAGAAAACAGCTGCGCTGGGCAGGGCTCATTTCTAGGATGGAGGACCATTGCCTCCCTAAAATAGTACTCTACGGTGAACTCGCCACGGGTCAGCATAAGAGGGGCGCTCCAAAAAAGCGATACAAGGACTCTCTGAAACAACATCTCAGGCTCGGCCAAATTGATCAACAACAATGGTCTGCCCTGGCCTCACATCAGGAGGCATGGAGACACACTATCCACAATGCTGCAGCCTTATTTGAGAACTCACGCCGAACAAGTCTTGAAGAGAAACAACAACACAGAAAGAATCACAACCCGGAAACATCACCCAAGGAGATCTTCTGCAACTGGACTTGTTTATCTCAGATTGGCCTTTTTAGTCATCAGCGTGCTTGCAGAAAGCAAGGGATGAGTCCTTCCTGAATCTTCGTTTGTGAAGAAAAGCCAGAGAGAAAGAGAATTGTGTAGTATGGGAGAGACCTAAGAGACAAAGGCACTGAAATCTATATAGTTTATGGGTTTCTTAGTTCCCATACAGCACACTGATTACCTTGTGTGGACGTTGTCTCCTCAGAGATGCTTTCAAGACTTCTTTTAAACTGCTTTAATGGGCTGGTTGTAGCCTTTTAATTCTGGCTAATCACTCATTAAATATTCATTCTTAAACTTTGCCTCTAGAATCTTGGGGAGCCAGCCATACTTGTTGTAACATTTTTGTAACTTCAGTGGGTATGCAAGCAGTAAGGATTAATTTATCTTCAACTGCTCCATTAGTTGTTTGTTTGCTGGCAGAACCAAAATTGTTTAGGGCCTAGGGCTTCAAAACTGCACATACTGCAAAAATAGAACTAATGAGCTTGGTGTATTTTGATCGGCTGAAAGCTGTGAATACCCAAGCTAAATGGGACATTAATCACAGAACTGATTTTAAAATCTCATATTTTTAAACCATTAAATTTGCATCGCTCACCTCCTTTCTATGTCGCAAGATCATGTTTACGTGCACATAGAAGTGTGGGTTTGTTTATCAGAGATAACTCTCATAGCTTAAAGAGTTTGAATAAATCAGTGTGTACATCATAGGTTTATCAAAAAGAAGCAGAATAGTTCTCAAAAAGAAATGGGTAGCGGGGTGCAGAAAAATTCTGGTGAGCCAGCTAGTCTAGGCCTTTTTAAACTGGAAATACATTACTGGATACTTTCTTTCAAAAGGATATTGTTTGGAAAGTTTAACAATAGAATGACATTTCATAGAAGTGAACTCTAATTTTGACATTCATTCACTATGGCACTTTAATTTTGATTGGGCAAAGGTGTAATTTCAGTGCTCTGGAAGCAAGTAACATTAGAGTGTCATAGTGGCTCATCCATCATTACTAGATATAGGGATACTGTACAATCAAACAGATTCCTGATTGGCGTTTGCCATGAAGGTGGCAGCTGGGTTGAAGGAGGTAGTTTAGCAAAAAGTAGTAAGAACAGTGGCAGTTAAACCAGTAAATGCAAAGAGAACAAAGGCAGTCTGTTTAATATATCAATTGTATGTGGGAGTAGCCTGGATTTAAAATTGAAAATGCAGCCTTTGTTTGGGGGCACGCCTGCCAGTTGAATTAACATACTATTAAACTTCCCCTGTCCTGCAAAGACCATTCTCACAACTTGCTAGGCTTTTCAAAATTGTCCTTGGAACAATCATTTAAGAAAGTCTGCTTTGGACAATTCTGTTTCTGTCTTGATGGCAGAGCCCCCCACCCCCGCAAAATTTGCTACTATCAGTCTCAGAACTGGATTATGATGGCTTTTCTTTGAACCCTGGATATCTCTGAGCATGTGAGGTAGATCCAATGCCTGTTACCTCTTCTCTGGAAAGTAGAGAAGACGGAGCAGGGTGAGATTGCAGAAACGTGAAGTCTATGCTGTCCTTCCCTTCTCATCTCCCCTTCCTTCCTTTCCCTCCCTATCTCCCCAAATTCAATTTCAGGGAACCAGCTAGGAAACCTGGCTTTCTGAACAGGCCTGGCTCCTGCCACCACAGGCAGGAGAATTGGGTTGTCCAGGGCCAGTTTAAGGCACCAGCGGCATCAGCATCTATAGGGGGGCCCATCATTGTGGGGCCCTCTGTAGTAGTAACCCTCCTGCAAAAACATTATTAGTAATAATCTGAATATCCTGTACTGTGGATAGCTTAGGTTGGGTTAGGTTACATTGACCTGACATAAACATATGGGGCCCCCAAAATAAAGCATTGCAGGGCCCCCCAAAATTCCTTAAACCGGTCCTGGGGTTGTCTTAAAGGGGCAGCAAATTGTTATTAAAATCTATACTATTGTAGTTTGTACTATTGTAGCTTTATTGCTAGGGTGGGAGAGATTCTTGTGGAATGTTGCTGCCTCGCATGCCAAAATAATTTAGCCCAGTCTGAGTCCTTTGCATATTGGCTTGGGTGAGTAGGGAAGCCTATTTTTTACTATGCCTCAGGCAACAAAATATCTTGGGCCATCTTTGTTTCCATACATGGGAAGCACAGCTAGTGAAGATACCCTTGGATGAAACTCTTACCCAGCTTCTACTTTAACCAAGGAAATACCTTCGCTGAATAATATATTTTTCTTGATTATTTGAGGGGTATCAGAAAGAACTTGTAGCCAACAGAGAGTTATTTGTGGCCCTCTACTTATCTCCATCCATGCCCCTTTCATATTCTGATGTCTTTATAAGCTGAACTATCTCTGTTCATGTCTCCATCATTCAGCAGACTTACTAACCATTCCTAATATCAGTGTTTATATCTAGGAAAGCACATGGAGTCTGAAAATGCATTTATATTTAAAATGACAAGAGTCAGTACCACTGAAGTTTTAAATAACACCTTCTTTGGGATGGGGGAGTTGTTCCAGAAGCAATAAATTACCAGTAAAATGACAGAGAGAGGTAAGCACACATCATTTAAATCATAGTGAAACTTCTGGCGTTGGAGCTAGAAGCTTCTCAATTTAACACATCGTTGCTTAGTATTATTAGACATTTGGCTGGCTTGTGAGGCATACCGTCTTTATGCTCTAAAATGGAAGTCCGTCAGCTCAAAAAGACTACTGCAATGGACTGGGTTCGTGTGCAGCTACTGATTAGCCTGTGCAGCAGTTGGTTAGCAAGCAGCTTCTAATGCCCTGCTCTGCACAGCACAGTGAAGAATTTTTTTCCACAGTACTGTACTCACTTGCCTGTTTTATAGCTGGATATCAATCATGACATGGAAGTCAGTGACTGGTAAATGTCACCTGCTACTCCTCAAGTGGTGTAAATTTACTGTCTGAGTTACATTTCATCACATTAATCCCCCCCCCTCTTCAAAACAGTGAGGATCAAAGTCAAGATTATTGAGTCATTATGATGCATGCTTAGTTTAGTAACACAAATTAAAGGAGAGAAGTTGTTCTAATTAGTATTTAGAATACTGAAGATGCTCTGACCTCTTATGTTTTGTCAATTTTATTGTCTGAAAACAGTTTAACCATTGGCTTCCCTCCCCACTCCACCCTACATGAACTGCCAAAGAAAGATAAAAGTGTGTCTGCTGGAGAAATGAAGCCATGTTGACAGAAATTTCCAACTTCCCATTGTTTTAAATTTGATAGCCTTTGTCTGTTTCCAGCATTAAGCTTGTTGTTTTCTTTCTGGAAGGTCTAAAAATGTATCATGTGCCTGGATAGTGCACACAGATTAAACAAAATGTGTGATTGTCCAAGGAACCATAACTAGATACTGGATACATAACACCTTTAATTAAGCAGCCTTGTAACAGCACAGCTTTTGTTTTGATTTTAAAATAAAGGTGGACTGCTGTTGCACTTTGTCCGTGGCAATTGTTGGCTTGGGGCTTCCTGTCACGGTAGGCACACTAAACCTCTGAGCACATACAGAGGATTTAGGCAGCAAAAGGAATGCAGCAGAGTCTTCTATTTCCAGCCTCAGAATAAAGACACAACAGTCTTTTGCGAAATAACTGTTTTACTCCAGCATAAGTAAAATACAACTTGCTATACACAGATTGAAAAGCAAAGTGAGTTAAGTATCCAGTTCTTCTTAGTTAAAATAGAAACATACTAACAAGCTATCTCCCAACTTGATGAAGTCAGCCAGACAGCTTGGCTATAGTCATTAATCTACCAAGTCATACATGTCAACATTCAAGGTAATTCAACTGAACTTAGTTTGCAGCTTGCAGACAGACGCTTTCACAGCATAAATTTACTAACTGAATGTTCTATTATCCCTAACACTTCCATGGTCCTTCGGAAGGTGACTCCACTCCTAGTGTTAGTATATACTCTAAAGAAACTATCTAAGATGTTGAACCTGCCCTCAAAATAAGTTAAGAAGCTTGTACAGCTCCTTTACAGTTTGGACTAAAACTCCAAGTTGAATCGACTCTCCACTGGCGTGCAAACCACCAGTCACCACTGGTGTATGGGCTGCTGTGAAGCTGCAGGATCTGTGAAATGGGAGAATTCCACTAGAGGCTTGATGCAGGGCAGAGCAAGATAGTTACAGTGGGCCCTCGGTATCTTTCCACTGGGTTTGGTTCCAGGACACACAGACACACACGGATACCAAAATCCATGGATGGGCAAGTCCCATTATATACTGTATAATGGCATAGTAAAATGATGTCCTTTATATAAGATGGCAAACAGCAAGGTTTGGTTTTCAGAATCCCCCCACCTCCAAATATTTTCAAGCCATGGTTGTTTGAATCCATAGATGCAGAACCTGTGGATATGGAGGTCCTACTATATATACATCTATGTTTCACTGGGTTCCAAGGCCCATTCCCCATTTACTAGCAGCAGCCAAGTTTTGCTAAAAATAAATAAGATGGAAAGAGAAGATATAGGTCTTTATACTCTGTACTGCCTGGCAGTTCCATTATGCATTGTCTCCAGTCATTGCTCAAAAGTTGATACTGCTAGCATGAGAGGAAAGGGGGCAAGAAATTCAGACACTGTTGGAAAATACATTAGTGTCCTTGTAACCCATGGAAGGAGGCTGTCATAGGCAGGTTGTTCCATTGCTGAACACTGTGTGTGATTCAAACCTATCTCCTTGCATTTTGCTACATCTTAAAGTTTACATATCTCTTCTTCAAGAGCATGTAATCTTGATGGGAGACAAGAAACAGGTTTTTTCAGGCTTACCTGTCACATGCAGGAATAGAAGAAAACAAGTGCAACCTATAGTCTTATTGTTCCAACTTAACATGCTGCTTCTTATTCCTTCTTTAGCTGTTGTTCAACATGGACTGAATATTTCAACCAGACTTTCAATGGCTGTCTTTCATCTAGGCAGGAGGTATTATTTCCTTGAGTAGTGCCAGTGTTTTCCAACACTCAGGATAAAGCTATAGGTTCAGCAGTTGTTCTTTGTTCAGTGTGTTCCCAACACACTGCAAATGAGATTTGTGGTATTCACAAGAAGGGGGTGGGCAAAAACTCCACTTACTACAGGGGAAATCCTGCTCTGATTTCCCTGAGGTTTTTTGAATAATGCACGGGCTTGCGCATTATCGCATGGGCGGTGGGCAAGCTTGCTTGCAAGGAAGTGGCTGGAAGTGCCATTTTCAAGTTTCCTGTTATTGAGTGTATGCTTTTTGCTGCACTGAGGCGACCTAAGAGCTTTTTATAAGAGGAAGGTCTCACTTGCACACCTTTGGTTTACAAGTAAAAAAAAAAATACTGAGCAGTGGCAACAACAAGTGTGGAGAATAATAACGTGCTGTCCTCTTGGCCACCATCTTGATTCGTAGATATGGCTGCGTGTGCATTTCAAATGTAGATAGGTTTGCATACAATAGATTTTGCCAAAAGACAGTGGAGACAAGTGAGCGCTGCTGAAAATTTGTGATCATGCACACCAATCTGCCTTGTATCATCTCATCTAGACCACCCCCTGGTTATGAGATGTAAAGCTGTTTATGGCAAAAAGCCCATATTCTCATGCCTCAGAAAACTCAAAGGTTTTTGATGGGTCTTGGAGAATGTCCTGTGCCTCAGCAGGAAATACTTTCAGAGCTCTGGCTAACCTTTAGAATGAGGAAATGACCAGACCTGGCACACAGTTGCTCCTGAACATGTCTTCCCACAGAGTGGAAGTCAAACTAGCTCCCTGATTTATTAGGAAATTGTTGGTGATGAAACAAATGGAACGGCAACTAGAATGATGATGAGGGAAAACTCAGAGTAATTCCTATTGTACATAGGCTACAGCTCATAGGAAGCTTGTTCAGTGGTGGTCTTGGCAGTGGAGGGGGAACCATTTTTCTGTGCCAGCACTGAGTCTGCTCAAAGTTGCCCAACAAATCTGTTTTGAGTGGCAAAGAGCCTATTATGTCCTGGTGCACAAATGGAGAATGTAGACCACTCAACAGCTCATTGTGGAAGATTTGCATGATACTTTGCAGAGAAAATTTCTGGGATCTGTTCTGATTTGGATGCTGTATTTGATGGAGTTCCGATTTTTGTAATTTTGGCCATAGTTTGTCTAATAATAATAGATTCTTCTTCATTTGTATGGCCAGATGATGTGGACAGAATCCTTGGAGAGACACCACATGTGTGCTAGATCCTTGCCCTTCCTAGCTTATAATAGCAGCCAGTGGGGTGGGTGGGAGACGAGTATTTGGGCAAAAGAAGTGGTGAATGCCTCTTTGCAAGAAGGAGCAGTTCCATCATGTGTAAAAGAGGCATTTGTGAGACTATTGCTTAAAATAAGCCCTCCATGGACCTTATGGTGTTGGATAATTACCAACCAATCTCTGGTGTACCATTTTGGGGCCAGAATGTGCAGTGTGTGGTGACTTCCTAGCTCCAAGTGTTTCTGAATAAGACTGCTAAATTAGATCGTTTCAATCTGGCTTCAGGTCTGATTATGGGATGGAGATAGCTTTGGTCACCTTTGCAAGTGTCATGCCCTGCTTCCAGAACTTGAAAATGGACTCTGACTCAGAGACTGAAACAGTGGACATGCCAGGACCTGCTGAACCAGAGCAGTAGGATGTTTCAGAGCCGTAGGCCTCAGAGATAGACAGTAGTGCAGTGCCAGCTCTGGCAGAGGGCCCTGCTCCTTCAGATACCCCTGTGGTATTGCTCAAGGCTCTAGTGTGCCAGATGTGTCCATCCTTCAGGATGTCTGTTGCTTTACTTACATCCACTTTGAATTACTGTAATGCTCTCTTTGGGGGGCTGCCTTTGAAGCATGTTCAGAAACTAGAGCTGGTTCACAATGCTGTGGACAGACTGTTGTCTGGAGTTTATTACAGGGCATATACAGTAACTCTCCTGTTGCAGCAGCTTCATTGGTACTGGTCTGTTTCTGGCCACAATTCAAAGTGTGAGTGGTGACCCATAGAACCCTATACAATATGGGTCCAGGCTTTCTACTAAAATATTGTATTCTCCAATATGAGTCTGCCTGAAAGACTGTATTCTCTGATAAAAGGCTCCCAGGGCTTTGAGATCTGCAGGACAACCCTTCACTAAGTCCCACAAATTGTATAAAGCCTTGTGATGAAATTCTCCAAAGCATGGACAAAATATTTATTTATTTATTTATACTCATTGTACCTCCCCTCCCCCTTTCTACAAAGGTGGTATTATCCAGTTCTAGCATAAGGTACAGAAGGGCGGGTGATAGAAACACTTCTGTTACTGTGGCTGTGGGGAAAATACATAAGGAGAGAAGTCAAGACAGGAAGGGTTAAGCAACCATTTTTCTGCTTGTTACCTGTATGTTTCTCCTCTTTGACGTGAAGAAGTGGCATACTTCCCAGACACATGAAGGCAGCCAAACAGCTAGTTCCAGTTCGGATTATGCTTTATGCATATTGCGAATGCTGTCCTTCCGGCGATAACAGAGAAGTGTTTGGTTAGCTACAGATACCAATAATAACCCTGTATGTTAACTTACATTAAAGTAAGACATACCAGAATGGAGCAAGTAAACCCTATTTTACAGCTACCTCAGGTGGCATCAGTTTTAACAGGGGTAAAACTACCTTCCAAACTGCTGGTGTGCCAAAATTACTTTTAAATCTTTTAATTAGTGCTGATCGAACATTTTTAGTTGAATAATGTGTTTGATGAATATAATAATGCTGTTGCCCATCAAATAAATTATTCAGTAAGATTATTTTTGTAGATGGTTGAAAGATATCCATTGAATAATATATTGGAATTATTCATAGCTGGGGTTTTGTGGATTGTCTGCTCTTCTGCTGTGCAGGGAGTTTGACATCTGAAGGATCTAATATATTCACCCATAATCAAACAAGTTTCTAGTACTCATGGTTGCAACAACTGTGTCTGGAAATGTTTGGATAACATCTGGACAATTGTCAGAAACCAGAGGCAAATTCAGCAGAACATCAGTGGCCTGTGGATCTATATTCCCTTTTCACTGCTAACTCTTTCTGCCCAACATTATTCTACTTGCTGACTTGGATGAATCTTTGTGATTAGCTTTCTGCCTACTGATCTTCACAAAGAAACTCTAAATTCTTATAAAAACATATTTTTTGAAGCAGGGGGTTTTTTTGGTACAGAGAAAGCAGTTCTATGCAAATTGATTTAATTTGCATAGATCTGGGCATGGATTTTTTGTTTCCTGGGTAAAGAGTACACAGAGTACTGTTCAGCAGCATCCCCACCCCCCACTGTGTGTTACTGAATAAGTAATTTCATTTTGTTCCTAGATATTTGTTCATAATTTGATAGATTTGGCAGGTTTTCCCCTGAAGGGCACAGTGCTGGCTAGGTTACATGATGCAGGGGTTGAGAAATATACTATTTTAAAATATATTCCTCTTCTGCCCACCGCCGAACACACACACCCTGGCACCTCATTTACTGTTGCATTGGGTCAGCTAACCCAGTAGATGGTGTGGAAACTGCCTGTAGATCAACATGAAATTACGTTAATCTTTCCCCTTAGCTAAAATGTAGACCCTTATGTAGGGAATGCTACATAAGATATTGCCACCAAATTGTGCTAGTAAATGTGAAGAGTTGAAGGAATAGACTTCGTTTCATAGAAATATTGCAGGCGACATAGGGCTCTGAATCGTTGTAAGACATTGTATATTGACATAGGTGCTGAAGTCCAGAAGAAAAAAAAAGGACTTGTATCCTTTCACACTACCACAGTGATGGTGCTTTGCTTCCACTTTCAGCTGCCCTGGCAACATCCTAAGGAATTCTGGGATTTTCAGTTTAGGGATGGGTGTTTATTATTCCCAGCTCTAGTGCCTCACCAAACTGCAAATCCCGACTCCATAGGATGCAGCCATGACAGTTAAAGTGGAATCATACTGCAGTAAGGATGTAGTGTGAATGGGCCCCATGTCCCTCAATATACTTGTGGTGGGAGCCTTATTAATAATACCTTGTAAATCCATTTGGATCAGATCCATCCAAATCAGCAATTAAAAGAAAAAGAAATCTACAATCCATGTAGCTCTTTTCTCTAAAAAGGGAAATGAGACTTCATGCCATTGCAAATTTATTTTCCTGTATTATACTGCCAGTTAGTGGAATTAAAGCATAATGTAAAGGTTTAGAGGTTCTCTGTGAAGTATGAAATAAGCCAGAGGCACAGTAGGCTTCTTGAGGACTTGAATGATTGCCAACACTCCTGGGGCTAGAAGCCCATTAAGGTCATCAGTCTCGCCAAAATTAAGAGGGTGTTGATGTCAAATATTTGTCCAAGGACATATTCTCTGTAGGGGAAAGGTTGGGATTCCTTCTAATCTGTATAATACTCTGTTCTATTTCTTGCCTTAGGGGATGTGCTTATGGTGGCTGACTTCCTTATTTTGCCTTTTTCTCCTCCAGCAACTGTAGATTGGCAAGCCGACTAACTCAGCTGTATCTTCTTTTTATTAGTGTGGAAGATCCTTCAATGGTAGATTTAATTTAAGAGAAACTAAATCATGTCTAGACAAATATATCTGTTATGGAAGCACATGTAATGAATTCCTCGGGCACTGAATAACAGCTTTGATGTAGCATACTAATATAGAAAGCATTACTGTATTTGTATAACTCTCTGAGCAATCGTTGTAATAAAATTAAAAATGAAGCCAAGGATGGAGATTCACATGTAAATTCTCACAGACATTATTAATCTTATTGAAGACGTGATTGTGTGAGCAAAAGCAGTAAACCAATGCTTATGGGGGAGGGGACTAATTTCTGAAAACAAGGTTCAGTTTTCAGAGTGGAATGCATCATGAAGGGGTAATTTCAACCCAAAAAGCAATTGTACAGTCTTACTGTTAACTTTTGCCATATGTGTTGCTTGATGTACAGCGTCTGTTTTGAGTAGATATTTGAAGAGATCTTTCTTCATGAAATCACTTTGGAATTTTGTCTGAGAGGTGAATTTAAAAATAGTGATAAAGAGGAAATAGTAGAAGCTTTTGATGAACACACAATTACAATTGTACAACCAGTGTTAAGTACTTTACATTAAATTTTAAAATGGGTTTACTTGGAAGTTAGTGCTACAGTTGGCCCTCTGTATCCACGGATTCTGCATCCATGGATTCAACCATCCATGGATTGAGAGTATTCCCAAACTTTTTTTCCTCAAAAAGCAAACCTTGATTTTCCCATTTCATACAAGGGACACCATTGTATATAATGGGATTTGAGCATCCATAGGTTTTGGTATCCACAGGGGATCCTGGAACCAAACCCCAACAGATACTGAGGGCCCACCATACAGATTTAAATTAAGGTAATTGTGTTGTGAAATATGGTAAGTGTGCTTAGCATGTCAGGTAGTCTTCCATTCACTTGTGAAAGCTTAAATGTATTTATTAATATCCCAAGAAGGTCAGTAGAATCAATCATAAATGGACATATTCTGTGGACATATGAATTCTTCTAATAACTGCAGTTATTATTTAAATAAATCCTATGATTCCTTGTGGAAACTGTGGATAAATTCCCCCCATGTGAAACCATATAACAGCAAGTTACTTTGCAACCTTTCTCTTTGATCTGTGCAGTTTTTCTCTCTGCAGGAAGTTTTGTCCACCGTGAACATTTGAACACACTCCCCCCCTGCCCCCCCAGTATTGTGAGAATGTAGAAGCCCACAAAATGGACACCACATGATTTTATGGAGTGTGTAAGACACCATAATAGTATGAGAACAAATCTCAATCAAAATGAAATATTTTGAAGGAAAGTTTTATCAAGTACATAAGAATAAGTTGTTTTTATGTCATTATTGTAATTTGCTACTAAGATGGAAGAGAAATGACTGAGGTGGGTGTGCATGCATTTCTAAGCTCAATAGTGTTGCTGTTTTAAATGAACAGGGTTTCCTTCCATTTCCTTGTCAGAATTTTGACCTCTAACTGAAGGTTTCTTTTCCACCTCCACTGCTAACCTCTGAGAACTAAAGGTTTTAAAGGCCACTGCAGCTTGGGCCACAGGTACCTAAAAGATAACTTTCTTTTTCTGCATGGACCTGCCCAGACACTAAAGTATTCCTCCAAAACCTTCCCCAGCCCATGTTATTAAATTAGCTGCTTAACTGGGAGGAAAACCTTTTTAAAAAGTTTCAGTGTCCCATCATAGAAATGTCCAATGCAAAGGAAGTTTTATTTGCACTGGATGTTCATCCTTTCAGCACCTAGACAAAACCTTTTCTAATTTCCCAATCCTGTAGATATAGTAATTTTGTATTTATTTAGTTGTAGTGGCCCTTGGTATCCACTGGGGTTTGGTTCCAGGACCCCTAGTAGAAACCAGAATCCATGGATGCTTAAGTTCCATTATATACAGTGGTATAGTAAAATGGTGTCCCTTTTTTTAAAATGGCAAAATCAAGATTTGCTTTTGGAATGGGGGGGGGGATTTTCAACCCTTGGATGGTTGAATCGGTGGATACGGAGGGCTAACTGTATTTATCCATTGATTTATATTTCACAAAGGCCACATATCCTACTATTTCTCCAAGGAAGTCAGAGCTGCATACCTGAGTCTTCCCTGTTATTCACACCCTGTGAGTTTGGTGAAGCAGAAAGATACAGTCTGACCTAACCGCATTCACTTTAAACACCATCCTTTCAAGTTCTAGTCCAAGGTAGATAGCTGTGGAAGGATAGGGGGCCACATTGGTCCCCCAGGAGACCTAGGAGGGCTGTAATCCCCCAACGATATTTCCACAAAAACATCAAAAGGGGGGGGTGCTCGCAAATGCCCTCTGGGGGAAATAGTGGGCCTTGTCACCATGTTTTGGGGACTTCCGGGACCATTTTAGGTCTAAGAGAAACCCTTTTTTTAACAATAGGAAGTGCACAGAATCACTTCTTGTTCACTTCCTGTTTCAAAAATGGCTTCTTGGGTGCCTAAATTAGCCAAGATGGGGGAATGTGTTGGGAATGCTTCCCTTATCCCCTAGAGGGCATTTGGGGCAATTTTTTTTTTTTTAAATGCAATTTTTGTTTACCCCTGGAGCCCCCTGGTAGAAAGTCCCTCCACATCCCCTAGAGTTAATTTTGGGGAATTTTGAAGGAAAAAGTTGTTTGACCTCAGGGGGGGGGGCACTGGACTCGCACTTTGCCCACCCTTGCTCTAGTCCAACAATCTCTCCCAAGCTCTAGTTCAAGAATTAGGACATTACACTGAAGAGTTATGAACTGACTTCATTCAAAACATTTATAAAGATGTTGAACAAAGTTTGGCTCAGGACAAAATCCTGCAGCACCCCACTTGTCACTTATGATCAGGATGACAAAGAACCACTGGTAATCACTCTTGGGTTTGGTCCATATAACAACTACATATCCACCTGATAGAAGCATAATTTGAGCCATATTGGACCAGGTTGTCTGCAAGAATATCACTGGGGACTTTGTCAGAATCTTTACTGAACTTAAGATACACTACATGTACAGCATTTTCCAGGTCTTCCAAACTTGTAACTGCACCAAGAAAAGAGATAATACTAGTTTGTCATGACTGAAGACACAGTCTATGAGGTTACATCTACAAGTCCTTTTAGTACCCTTGGCTGCAGTACATCTGGCCCTGCAGACTTAAATTTAAAGGAGCTAAGTGTTCTCATGCTTATCTTGGGCCGCTGTCCCCTCACTGCAGCATTTACTATATTCTGTTTTTCTCACAGAAGCCAAGTAAATGCTGAGCAGTTCCACTTCTCTCTTTTACCCATTTGCATTTCTCCATCCTCTTCATCCAGTAGACATTCTGCTTCCCTGTTCTTCCTCTTGGTTTGGACATAGTTCCTCCCGTATCCTTTTAATATCTTTAACCTTTCTTGCAAGCCTGGATCTTTCTAAGCTTAAGTTCTCTTGATCTTCGTCCTACAAATATTGGCTACTCATTTGTACTCTTTCTTTGAAGTTTGCTCCTTCTGTTTCTTGTATGTGTCCCTCCCAGCTCACCTGTAAAGTTCCTTATACAGGTACTTGGTTTCTTTAGATGACTCCCACTTTTCTTTCTTGGTGGAAATGTTGCTACTATGCTTTCATATCTCACCTTTGAGAAACTCCCATCCATCATTAAATCCTTTCTCTTTTAATATTTCTGCCCATGTGATCGCATCCATTATTTCCTTAAGCTTATTGAAATTGGCTTTCTTAAAGTGTGAAGAGTGTGTCTGACTACATGTAGCTTTCTGTTTCCTCTATAAAAAAAAAACCAAAGAGAGTAGGTCACTTATATCCAAGGGTCCCACTACTTCCATATTGTTGCCCTGTTGATGAGAACCAGGTCCAAGAAATCTGGTGGGTTGAGACTGATGACTAGAATGTAGTAACTGAGGAGGTCATGACTTGGAGCACAGAAGGCAGGTTGAAAAAATAGTAATAAGAGGAGGAAACAACACAGACATCACTGTGCTGATGTCCACAGTGATGTCCTCCAAGCCGGAACTTCAAGTCAGACATCCCATCTACATGATGGGGGGGGAAATCCATTTGGGGGGTAAAAAATCCAAAAAGGCAGCCATTTGTATGCGTACGATCTGCCTACACAATTTTTACCACCCCTAAACTCTGTATAACCCCCCTTGCCCATCTGGCTGGAACAAGTGATCCAAGGGGCAGTTTTAAATCTCCCGCCACTTTTTTTTTTTATTTTAAAAGGTGCCTGTTTTGCAGACAGTTAGTTTTCCCTATTTACAATGTAAAATAAAAATGAATATATGTAAAAATCTCCATTTCATGGACTTACCAGACTCTCGCTTAGTTGGGAATCAAACATGGTGGACGCTCCCAATTCTCCTCTTTGCTAGCTCCACCCTCTGTGCTGGGCCAGCCAATCAGATTACACTGCTTGTTCACGTGTGTGTGAACAGGGTGGTACAGACCATCAACAATATGAATGGCTGTACAGATTATAGCTCGAGATTTGCTAATCCTTCCGAACACCGAATCCACGTAGTTTATGGGGGATTCGCTAGCCCACCTTCCGAAAGACACGTATGCATCTGAACTGCCATGTGTACACATGATCAATCTTCCGAACACCATGCATACTGTTTTTACCATGTATACAGCCCCAGACTGAAGTCTTGGATGATACCTTCCTATGTCAGACTACCGTTCTGGTTACCACTGAATGCAGCTACTATTATGTATATTTTTTAAAGGAGAGGTACAGTAGTAACAGAAGTCATTCTGCTAAGAAAGGAAAGTCCAACAAATTCCTTACCTTCATTGTAGATAACGTCTAGTCGTGAGTCTCATCCCACCAGATTTCAGAAATACCTGTTAAATAATATTTGCCTTCCTGTGCTAAGATAACTGGGCATCAGTGGCTCCTAGGCTGTGCAAGGACTTTGCTTTATGACTTCAAAGTAACTGAGTACTGTTATCTATGATGTTTCCAGTAAAATAAAAAAATATATATTTTTGTCTAAATTCTTTCCCATTAGTTTGTGATAATATGATCTGAAGGTGTTCTTTGACATCTTTTCCGTATGTTGGCTCTTTCATAGGTTTTCACATAGGTTTTTGTGAAATGCTTTATTTAATTATGTTCTTTTGAATTCCTGCAGTTCTTAACTGTTATAAAATCATTTTTATAATTTAGGTAAAACTAAGACACTGTGAATGGAATAAGATTTCTATTCTAATCTGTTATTTGTTCTATTGCATCCAAAAAATGATCACAAAATCTATATGAATACAAAGTATTCACTCAAATGTTGACACAAATTATGATGTCCTTTGCATTCTTACTATTCTTGAAAGAATTTATACCAAATATATTCATCTCTGAATGAATGGAAACTCACATTCTCAAGTTTTGACTAATAAAGTTCCCATTTATACTTAAGAAAATATCGGAACAGCGAAGAGAGTAGGGGAAATAATGAAAATAGTGGGGGAAACAGAAAATGGACAAAAACTAATACATAGTACATAGACGTATGGGCAAAGCAAATTGCTTTGGTTTTTGTTTTGGTTTTTTGTTTTGTTTTGTTTTTTATATTTGTTTTACAGTTCCAGTTGGTATATTGTCATTATATGGTAAAATGCTTGGTGTTTACACTTAAATGTAATTTAAGTGCTGTTTGAAAAGTTGAAATTAGCATAAGCTGGATGAATAGAATTATTTGCAGAAGCCAGAAACACGCATGGGTGAAATTGTTCATTTGCCCTTACTAAAGAGTCTCAGATTCACAAGCAGGACTACAAAACCTCCCAATATTCACTAACACACGGGGATTGAAGGCTCCATGTCTGGAAATGGCTAGTCAGTAGTTAAAGTGGTAGAATCACAAAGACTAAAAGCCATTACTTGGACCTTTGTACTCAGTGATCCAAGGTCTTAACAGTAATAGGGTAACCATATGAGATGATTCATTCTTTAGTAATTCTGCTGCTGTTAGTCTGTCAAGTAAAGACCTGGCTAGACATCTAAAGTGAAAGCAGTTCTGAGTGTGCTATTTAGTTTTGATTTTAATGGAGATGGTTGCTCTCTTATACCTTTGTTGTTGCAGAGAGGAGACTATTTTGTGTCTTTGCCTTGTCAGATATCACAGATAATGTCTGTTGCCAGTTTTCATGAACATTAAAAGAGCTGAACTTTGTCAGAATATTGGGTTTATCTTTCTAGGAAAGCCTGACAAAAATTATCAGACACCTCAACTGCAGAGGTCAATTTGCTTTCTTGCACCTTCTGGTCTGGTTCTCTGGTATTGCTGAGAAAGGTACAGCTACACCATACCCCTTTCCAAAAATAATGGCCAGGACAGAGAGTTGCCCTCCCATTAGCAGAAAGACTCTTCCATGTATGGAAGGAAAGTTATGACTTCCCAGAACATTGCATGAGAAAAGTGATGCCAAATCCTGAGAAATCCTTCATTTGCACAAGTTCTTTTGTAGGACTTTCCACCATCCCGGTCTCAATATCTTTTTTTCATCTCTCTCAGCAGACAAAGTGAAAAGTCTAGATAGGCAAAAACACTCCAGATGTTTTTGGACTATAGCATCCAGCATTTGTCACCATAGGCTAGGGCTCATAAGAGTTGTGGTTTAATATTTTGCCCACCTGTGCATTATCATTTATATGTTCAACCTATACCACAGTGACCTGTTAGTGTTGATCAGCCATGGCACTGAACCATGAGAAATCTTTCAGTATGGCTTTTATTAGGCTTGAAAGACTTCTATAACATTTTCTTCTTCCACTCATATTTCTGTTGATCCAAACTGTTGGTATAGACTGCATTTTACAATTGAACTTTCCAATAACAGGAACATTGGTGTCTCTTTCCAAGTAATGAGTGACAGACACATGTGAGGACAAGGTAGCTTAAGTTGTGGTTGCCAAAGATTGTGTAAAATACACATGCAACTTTCACAGGTTTGGCAGTGCTTTCTTCAGAAAAAAACAACATTATCTAATTCAAGGCAGAAACTGTAAGCTGCAAAGCATGTTAGGTGTGTGTTAACTACAGAGACTGGTATACCACAGTTTCGCTCAATTATCAGAAAGATGGTGATGAAAACAGCCAATCAAAACAATCCCATTTTAAGGAAAGAAAGGATCTAGGAATGTGTGCTTGTTCCTACTTCCAGCAGATTTGAGGCAAGGAAGAAATAACATTTGCATAAATGCATTGAGTGTAAATAAATGTTGTTTTTACTTAGAAATATTTCAGTGGTTCCTTATTGCCTAACAACAGGCCTCCAAGATGGCTCACAATAAAACACCAGACTTTAAACACAAGAAGCAAAATACAGTAATAATGAAAACAGTAAAACCTAAAAATAATTATAACAAATGTGTGAATAATAACCCTAACTGTGTCAGTTGTGCCAACAGTAATAACAATAAAAAAAATAACATGGTGCAAATACATTATGCCCTTTTCCCAGTGATACTTCTGAAAGAATGGCCTAAGCTTGCTTTTGGTAGGCAAAGTGTTATAATTCAGGAGTATATGTAAATACATAAAAGAGTACAGTTTTAACACTGTTAGTTTCACACCATTTCTCAATCATAAATTGGTGTTATTTTTTGACAGTGTGTCTCAGATGATGCCTGCTTTCTCTCACACTGCTTGGGTATATATGTTCACACAACAGAGATTACTTACCATCAGAACCTGGTTTCAAGCAGGTGGATTTTCCTTCATTCTTCAGTTAGGGTGGCCTTCGGTCCTACTTTCCAGAGGGCACTCTTATGTGGGTGTCCCTTTTCTAATGGCTGTTCAGTCCAAGTCCTATTGGGAATTACTATGAGAAGAGAGAGCAAGAGAAATTTAAAGATGAATAGTTTGGATGGGAAAGCAGAGACTTTGAACAGTGTGCACCTGAATGGCAGTGTGATCAGGCTGTCACCTAGTCATAGTTTTCTCCACTGTGGCACTGCATTGTTAAGTTACCATAATGGTTTCTAAACTTAGATCTACATCTGTGAATGTATGGTAAGTCTTTGATTATTTTTTCCTCACATTGGTGGTGGGGATCAGTTTTCTACTTGTTGAAGAACCAAATATTTCTGTACAATCTTGCCCCAATATTTGCACATCCTGAAGTGTTTCAGGAAATTATTCTGCCCAAAAATACACACAGGGGTGTGTGCACAAAATTACTGCTTCCCAGTGGCAGCCTCCAGGCTATGGAACACCCTCTTCTGGCTGTCTTTCCACCGCCTGGTTAAGACCTTTCTATTTAGGTAAGCCATTGATTTTTAAAAAATTTGATTTTATAAAATGTTATACAAACAACAAAAAAGCATGATTTAATGGAGTTGGAAAATGGTATGCTGTGTTCTTATTTTTTATTCTTTCAATTATATTTTAAATGTAATTTAAATTGTTTTAATGATGTGCTTTTAACAGAACTGTTGTTCAATTGTTTTCTACTTTTGTAATATAACATTTTAGATAAACTTCTATTTTAAATTACTGTAAGCCATCTTGGGTCCCATGGTTGGAAGAAATGTGGTAGATACAAATTGAAATGATGATGATGATGATGATGATATCATTGCAATTGCCTGGTTTCAAATGCACCATCCCTGAAACAGATGAGAGTTTCCCCTTGACTTAGAAAATGCAGTGATAGTAGAGTAGCTACTTACACATCCACAGAAAACAGGAAATTCACCACCAAGAACAGGAGAACATGCTCATCCCCACCCTATACACATCATGGCTTTAGGGGTACAGCTACCCCATCCTGGAGGCAGCAGGAGCAACTACATGGAACAATGCATGCTTCAAACAGCATCCCTTCCGCCCACCATAGCATCATAATGAGGGATAATCTCTTATTTTGCCCAAAGTGCTGAACTGGAATGCCCAGCATTGACACCAGTGTCAGTCTGAGGGAAGATAAGACCAAGGGCAGCCTCATTTGGCAAGGCACAAGATTTCCTTATGCATCCAAGGAACACCACTGCATGCAATGCAGGGCCTCATTCAAAGCCACACTGTGGAAGGGAAATCTAAGAGGAGAGCTGAGGGAGGGAAGCAAGGAGACCCAGATCCCAGCAGGTATAAAGAATAACCATAATTCACATAAGATATTGGTCACAGTGCACATGGAAGGGGGGAATAGACCCAGTTAGTGGTGATTCCAGTTTGAATACAATTTCCAGCTTTGCCTTCTTTGAGAGTATACCCTACCATTCAGCAATGTCTGATCCTGCTATGAATAATGTGCATGAGCATATGCAAACCAATGCAGAACTTTATTCCATTTTCCAGGAACTGCCGTGCAGCACCTCTGTCTGCTACACCCATGGAAGACTATGCCATGGGAAAGCAAATCTCAAACCCCATGCCTACTCACAGTGGCCAAAATCCAAGAGGAAAAGCCCCATCCTGTTCCGACCTGAGGGCAATGTGCTGGGTTGCTCAGGTGGCAGAGTATACACCCCCAGCCAAATGTGACCAGGACAGTGTGAAGTCAAAGGCTTTCATAGCTAGCGTCCATAGATTTTTGTTGGTTTTTTTCCAGGCTGTGAGGCCGTGTTCTGGAATAATTTCTTTCTGGCATTTCACCTGCATCTGTGGCTGGCATCTTCAGAGGATGTTTGGGTAGGAGTATATGTGGAGTTTATATGCTGTGAACCCTGTTGGGGAATATATGTAAATTTGTGTAATTGGGGGTATAGAAATGCAAGTCTCGTTAGTGTCTGTTTGGCAAATGGTTGGTTGATGGGCCATTATCTGCTGCAACTCCCCCTGTCCCTGGGTGGAATTCCTTTGTAAGTGTTGAGTTTTGATTCTATTGTTCTTTAAAACTGGGAGCCAGATTTTGTTTACTTTTAAGGTTTCTTCTTTCCTGTTGAAGTTGTCCAGGTGTTTGTAGATTTCAATAGCTTCTCTGTGCCTTCTGACATGATAGTTGTTGGCCTGATCCAGAATTTCTGTGTTTTAAATAGCATTTTGTGTCCAGGTTGGTTTATAACATGTTCTACTACTGCTGATTATTCTGGCTGGCCCAGTCTACAGTTCCTTGATTCGTGTTTGCACACTGCGTTCAGTGTTCCCTATGTAAACTTGTCCGCAGCTGCATGGTATGCGGTAAACTATGCTATGGTATGCTATTTAAAAACACAGAAATTCTGGATCAGGCCAACAACTATCATGTCAGAATGCACAGAGAAGCTATTGAAATCCACAAACACCTAGACAACTTCAACAGGAAAGAAGAAACCTTAAAAGTAAACAAAATCTGGCTCCCAGTTTTGAAGAACAAATAGAATCAAAACTCAACACTTACAAAGGAATTCCACCCAGGGACAGGAGGAGTTCCAGCAGATAATGGCCCATCAACCAACCATTAGCCAAACAGACATTAACGAGCTTTGCATTTCTATACCCAGAAACTAACCATTCGATTACACAAATTTACATATACCCCCCAACAGGAGTTCACAGCATATAAACTCCACACACTCCTACCCAACCATTCTCTGAAAATGCCAGCCACAGATGAAGGTGAAACATCAGAAAGAAGCTATTCCAGAACACGGCCTCACAGTCTGGAAAAACCCCAATGAAAATCTGTGACCAGGAAGGACAGCATCACAGCCAAGCCAAGCCAAGACTGTAGCATGCCATGGCATAAACACTCACTGGACAGCTAGGCAGCACCAGCCGTGGGCAACAAATAGTTAGTAGAGACATCAGAGAAGTACCCATGTATACCCTATCTACAGGGAGGGCATCGATCCCCCTTTCTGTTTATCATCCTGCCCTTCAACAGCTGTTTCTCACTCATATGATTGCCCTGTAAAATTTAGAGTTATTTGCAGTATAACACTATTGAAACTTCATGTTGTCTTGTCATCTTGTCAGCTGCTAATGACACTGTAGACTAAATTTCCAGATAACATCTCTTTAAGTGAACTAGAATTTTAACAGGAGGAGAGAATAAAGAGGTGTCAGCTTCTCACATAGTATTCTGTTATTTTAGTGAAAGTATCATCACCTCTGGGTATTCATTGCCTAAGAAAACTTTATGAAATTCATGGGGTCACTATCAGTGGATAGGCAACTCAAAGACACATACACACACATTTTCATCAGGTTTGTTATTTTCATCAAGTTAGTTACATTTGTTTTCAGGATACTTTCATTCCAAGTGTGAAATGTCTCACATCTTTTTGATAAAAACATGAGGCATAAAGGGGATTTTAAAATTTTGGATACCAGAATTTTTAAATTTTAGTGTGAAACATGCTGTGCTGGATGTAGTAACTATTTTTATTTGTTGTATTAATTGTTTGGTTTTAATTTTGTATTTTTAAAAAATATTTCTCTTCCTTTTTGTTATCTTTGTTATGACCTAAGGGTCTAAGAAATAAGAGCAAACTGATTAGGATTATAGAATTAGAAATGTGACTTATTAGAAATGTGACTTAGAAACCTGCCTCAGGCAGGTGCACCTAGTACAACTTGACCCTGCAAAGTGCAAAGTAGAATGGCCCAGAATTCTTTTGCAAATAGTATGTGCTAAATTTCATGTGCATTGTTGTACACTGATACAGGGTGGAACACAGTTGTTCCATCAGACTTCAGATAGGGTTGCCCAGTTGTTTTGTGTGGAGAAAGCTTTCAATTCATTCGCCGAATGTCCCAGCCAGCACCTCCATTGACCAGTTATCGTTCTACAGAGTTAGCTTTTTCAGGTTTTGGTTCACTCAGAAAAACAAGCTTGCTAGACCTTCTTCCAGATATTCTAGATTCTTCTTACTGTTGTTTCTTAATAGTAGATACAGCTAGCTGTCCCTTCATATTCGCTGGGGTTTGGTTCCAGGAACCCCCATGGATACCAAAATCCGTGAATACTCAAGTCCCATTATATGCAATGTCATAGCCAAATGGTGTCCCTTAAATAAGATCGCAAAATCAAGGTTTGCTTTTTGAATTATTATTTTTTAAAGAATATTTTCAAGCTGTGAATCA
Source organism: Gambelia wislizenii (assembly GCA_030847615.1). NCBI lineage: Eukaryota > Metazoa > Chordata > Lepidosauria > Squamata > Crotaphytidae > Gambelia > Gambelia wislizenii. Next base: position 206,643,362 of record JAUMIR010000001.1, read on the forward strand.
TTAAATCCATGGATACCAAATCCATGGATACGGAGGGACAACTGTAATTTTGTTGTATAGATGATTATTCATCTATATACAGTATGATGTGAGCCCCCCCATCAACAGTCTGAAAATAGCCCCTATTCAGCTTCATTCAGTGAGAATTAGAAGTACAGTAGGACCCCCCATATCTACTGATTCAGTAACCACTGATTCAATTATCCACGTAACACAAAACAGCACACTTACCATAGAGTCTTCCCAGAAAATGTGTTCTCTCTAGCCATTTTCTAGGTCCTCCAAGGTAACTCTGTGGTATTTTAAACTGGAAGTCCCATTGTTTTCAAAGGTGTTTGCTATTATCCATGATTTTTAGTATCCATGGGACCCCCCAGAGCCAATCCCCAGCGGATACAGGGGTTCTCTTGTAGGCTGGAATCCTGGTAGTGAGTTATGCAGGTCCAACGTAGGCTTACATAAGTCATGTTTTTTTGGTAACCGACGAGGTCTGAATTTTCTAAAAACTATGTGCAGCACCCTAACTCCCCCCCCCCGCCCACATCTGCCTCAACACAGACTTTTGTTGACCGTCAGATAGTGGGGGGAAGCAGAGAATCATCCAGCTATGTTCCTATAGCTGGATGCAGAGTAATGATATCTTCCTTAGGAACCTGCAGGAGACTCCCAGGAGTTCCTGGAGGATGCCGTTTTGCTGTCTGTCCAGCTATGGGAAAACAGCTGTGTACTTCCCCACTGCTACCCCTTGCTCTCCACCAGCCATTAAACAGCTATCTGTATGTAGGGGGATACTTGTTGTTGTTGTGTGCCTTCAAGTTATTTCCAACTTATGGAGACCTTAAGGTTTTCCTGGAAAGATTTGTTCAGAGAGGGTTGGCCTTTGCCTTCATCTGAGGCTGAGAGTGTGTGACTTGCCCAAGGTCACACATGGCCAAGTGTGGATTCAGTCCCTACTTTCCAGAGTCACTGTCCAACTCTCAAACCACTTCACCTTGCCTGGTCATGGGGGTGTTACAGAAAAGGTGGGTGTGAGAGAATACATGGTATAGTTCTACCTAGTGGGGCTTCATTTCCCTGAGCAAGTATCTAGGCCATAGTATTGCAGATGTTTCAGCTATTTTATTTTATTTTGTTTCATTTTATTAGTTACATGTATATCCTGCTTTTAATGGGCTTAATATGTACATGACTCTTCTGTTCATCATTTCATTTTCACAATGGTCCTATGAGGTATGTCAAGGTGAGAGAGCATAACCAGCTTAAGGCCAGCCAGTGGGTTTCAGGGCACAGTGAGAGTTAAAGCCTGAACCTCCCAAGTCACAGTGAAACACTTTGACCACTACAGCATACCCTTTCCATATTCCATGCAGTCCCAACATTTGATTGCATCCTTTTTTAATTATCTACATGTGGTTGATGTGATCACAGATATAGAGGAGAAGAATTTATAGAAGTCTCTTCTGTGAAAATTGGGAAATGTATGCAGAAGAATGTTGCCTACTTAGTACGTATGGTTTATAAATGATGGAGATAGAACTATTTGCAGAGATGAGGCAAGTGCTATTTTGCTGCAAAAGGAAAACTGTTAACAAAGATGCAATGTGAAAACAACAGGGGCCATCTCAGGAAACAATGTAGCAAACTGTTCTCTGTAACTTGCAGGGAAACTTCTTACATGTCACGCTAAGGACTTTTATCAGATGCGGCAAAAATTGTGGGATTACAACATCATGGTAGGCCGAATGGGCGTGGCTATCACATAACATTGTTGTCTTCACTTTGTGCCCCAGCCGTGAATAAGGCATTCCTTTTAATTGACAGGACAAGCCATCAATAGATCATCAATATCACTTGTTGTTGTTGTTGTTGTTGCAGTATTGAGGGCATGCAAAAACACATCCTGTTGTAATTGCGAGATCACAGTGTGAATGAGTGGTCCTCCGTGAGAACATTTCTGGGTGAGAAGATGAAAACAAAGCCCAGGACACTCTTTTTATGAACAGCCCCATTTAGTTTCAATATTTTTAGGTTTGTTTTAGTGTTTGTGTGTTCATTTACTTTGTTAATTAAGGTATTTTTGGAGTTTTAAGCATGCTCACATCTTCTCATGAAAACTGCCGAAATCTTGCCCATCCTAAATCGAAGAAGTAAACTCCCGTTCCTAAAGGGCCAATGGTCTTTGTGTGATGCTTCTGTGGCATTTATTTCACACGATTACAGCGACGTGCGATAGTAAGTGTAACAATGGCATGATGTTTCTGCTTTCCTCACTCGTGGAATTACAGCATTTTTACATACTCGATTGATAATGTTCTAAGTCTATAAGTTTAAAATTTAAAAGCCAGACAAGAGAAACTGGTGCTGGGAGTTCCTTTTCATTCCTTAAGCTGTTTGCTTGATCTGAGCTAGCATGCTCAACAAAGTCCTCTAGTGATTGGGCATGAAACATTCTCCTTCCATATTTTATAACAACCTTGTGGAAATATTCACAATATTTTAGAGTTTCAAAGAGAGCCTGGGAGAAATTACATTCTTGGACTGCATCTTCCAGAATTCTCCATTACTCTGACCATCTTCTGGGAGAAATTTAGTTTTCTAAAGCTCTAGTTCGCATACAGTGTCAGAACATTCTGAACATGTTCTGTCATTCATCACTGGTCATCCATTTTCTTGGATTAAATTATCTGGTCACCCATCCTAGGTTAAGCGTACACATAAGAGGCTGGACTCTGCCGCTGGGTTGTTCGAGCATTGTGGAGTGGGGAGCTGACTTAAAGAGTAGTGGCTCTGTATCACTGTACTCCCTTAGGACATCTCCAGCCCATAGCACTCTACTACAGTACTCAAAGTAGTGGCTGCTGGACCAGTATCAGTCCCTGAGCCATTGGCTGCCAGTCCCTGGAGGGTTTCCAGGAAATAATGAAACAAGCATATCCATGGGAACAAATATAGACCTGGTTCCTGGCACACTGGTGTGGGGGTGGAGAGTTGCCAGTCTCGCACATCACCTAACCTGAGAAATAGTGTTCCACTGTGGCTCTTAACGTTTTCTTTACCAGGCATTCCTTTTAACTACCTTTTGTTGCCATGGACCCCTAGACTTAACTCAAGATTTAAAACCCTTACAACATCAACACCTGATAACAGTAATAACACTGGAGGGAGGGAAGACTTTTCTCCTGCTTCTTCCTGCAAATTTGTTGCTGGTCAGAAATACAGATATTAATTAAATATAGATATTAATCTGACTTGATCTTAAACATGAGGAAAGGTAAATCAGTCATATTTTTTCTTCAGGTTGCTTTAGCTGTACTACGTTGCTCTCCTTTTCCATCTTCTCTCTCTCACACACGCACAAACACACCTTTCTCAGCAGCATCACATTTTGTCTGCGAAGTGAAACACCACTTTCCCTGCAAATACTCCCCATATATAAAGAGGAAAGTACTGAAATATTATATGCTGCCAGGTGATGGAGCTGGAGAAGCCCCAGGATGATGTTCTCTTAATATTCTTTCTTGACAAGGATTAGTATGTATTCTGAAGCTGAGGTAATTGGGTTTTATCCCCTGTCTCTTCCCGCAATAGTTGCTTCAGTCCTGACACAGATATTTTGCTCAGTCCAGGATAAAAATAAGTCAGCCGAGCATATTGTAGTTCTAAAGCACCTGCCAGATGTCTTCTACCTCCAGGCTGCAACTCTCCTCATTCCATCTTCCTGTTTCTTGTGCACATTGAGTGTCTCTCTTGAGGCAAGCCATTATCTCTCTTTTTTGTAGCATCCTTCTTTTTGCTTTGCTTTTCCCTCCTGGTGAAGTTCGGTTTGAGCCACCAGTCCTATCATTTTTGTAATATCTCTCTGGCTTTTCTGGAGAGTTCTGCTTGTGTTTTAGAATGTGAGTCTGAGTATTTTAATCTAGTCAGTTACAATTATTTGGTCATTTTTGAGCCACAGAACCATATGGGTTAATCTTGAATAAGAAATCCACATATGGAGATGTTGCAGATGAGAAATCTACAATGCAGACTGAATATTTGAATAATATTCAGCATCATATTTAGAAGTGAAATTTGCTATGGTTCCTTCTATATGTTACTAGTGCACTGTTATATACAGTTAACATGTTTATATTTATATGAGAGCATTTGAAGCATTTTAATTGCTCTTGTTTTTATGCTTGCTTGCTAGCTGGCTGCTACATTCCAAATGCTAAGCTCAAGTAAATTAAAAATGTTCTCTGGGATCTAGGGAAAAATTAGACTTGTAGGCAAAGGCTATTTTTAATTTTACCAGTTCACTTCTTAAAATCTGTACAATTCCACACACTCACACCAGAACATTGTCAGTCTACTCCCTGTTTAATATAAATATCGTACCTCCAAAACTTTGTAGCTGTCTAAAAAGTCTCTGGCTATCTCTGAGGACTTAGAAGATATGAATTGGTCCATGTCACAAGGAATACACAGACACCTTTTTCACAATTTTGAAAGGTTTTAATTTATAAGTACTGTAGATGGGTCCAGAAGCAAGCTAAGATCTCCTCTCCAAATATCCTTAATATTAATTTTTTTTTTCCATAATGAAGACATACCTAGAGTTACAAGCATAACCGCTTGGCACTTGTAGCTATTTGGGGTTCTTTGAATTGGCTGAACAAATACTTTTAACACCCATGTAACCAAGACACATTTATCCCTTTATAGTAAAGTAAATGGAATAAAAACCCTCCATGTTCCTAGACTTACAATTTATAAGTGAAACCATGGATAATAGCAAACTCTATTAAAATAAAGGACTTCTGGTACAAACGCACCATAGAGTTGCTCTGGAGGACCTATTGATTCCTAGAGAGGAGTTTAAATGATTGGATTTAATAGTAGTTCACCTTTCACCTTTGCTTAGGTTCTATGGAGATTCCCCCAACCCATTGGTTCCACGGATATTGGGAGGGGGAACATGTACTGTCTCTATAACCTAAATATTTTCTATTCTGTTTAAGAAACCAAGGCCTAGCCAGGTAGACAGGAAAGCAGAACATCTATTTATGGGCAACAGGTAATAACAATTTTTGTGGGTCTTCCTAATATCTTAAGAAATGAGCTGACTGAAAGTGCAAGTTTCCAGGAGGTTGCTAAAAATCTCTCATTAGTCTTGTGTTGCCACCGTGTGGTTCAGTGGCACTTTTAACTTTGAACATTGAGCATAGAGACAAAGTAGCTTGTTTTCGAGCCCAATTGTTTTTCAGATCTTTATGTTTCTCTCTGCAAAGTGTTGCAATGTCCTCATGATGGAATGTTTTTTACCATACCTAAAAGGAAGGGCTGCAATGTAGTGTATTTCATGCAGTGCATATCCTAAATGTTGTGCCAGGAGCACTGTTGGTGGCATGTGCAGACATCATGGCTGTGTTCCTGCAGCCAGAAGCATGAAGACAGCTTCCTTCAGGACCACCAGAGGTCAGGGAGGATATATCTCTATCTCTATCTCTATCTCTATATCTATCTATCTATCTATCTATCTATCTATCTACCTATCTATCTATCTAAAATGTGTCCATCTGCAGAAATCTGCTGTTTGGTCTTCTCTCACCCTACCCAGTCTGATTTGTGATAGAAAGGTAGATTGCACATACAAGAAAAGGAGAAGGAAGCAGAGCTAGGCCTAGCAGAGTTTTATGATTTGTTAGTGTGATGCCAGATTTGAACTAGTATATATTAATATCAGGGGTGGTGCTAGACTTGAGTAGATACTGGGTATCACTGGTGCCTTCCACCAGCAGGTTCAGTTGAGAAGAGGGGGTGGCCTCCATCTTGTCTTTCACCTCAGGGAGCAAAATGTCTTGAGCTGCTCCTGCTTCCAGCAACATACATGAAAGGAGAACTCTACTTCCTGTCAATTTCAGCAACCTAGGTACCAATTTTTTGTCACCAGTAACTACTGATTTAGATGTACACATTTTCAACAATGCCGAAATAACAAGAATATTATAATATATATTTAAAATATTATTTGTAAGGAAAAGGGATGAACATGCAAAGGGGTAAAGAGAAATGTACAGTCATACAAGTAGTGCTGAATTGCTTCCAGATCTAAAACACAAGGGGAAATAAGCTATTTGTTTTGAGTAAGGTAAAGCTACCTTATACTGATTGGGTGATACCATATTCTGTTGGTGATTCTCTAGCAGAGATCATGATGAGGTATCAGACAGCATCCTCCTCCTGCAATTCCTCCCCCACCCTGCCAAAAAAAAAATTGGCCATGTCTTTTATTACATTACTTTAGTCATTTTGTTTTCCTTTAGAATAGGAATAGGAATTGTGCAGCTTTCCAGGTGTTATTTGACTACAGCTTCCAGCATTCCTTATCGTGGGTTTTGCTGGCTAGGGGCTGCTTGAATTTGCAGTTCCATGACATCTAGAGGACTGCATGATTCCCACCCATGCTTTACAAGATACGGCCATAATCACCTACATGATGCTCAGGTTGGCCACCTTGGTTTATATAATCCTATGTTAATTTTTCCTGTTTGTCTCTTTCTGAAGTGTATTCCATTGGCAGAGCCATCTCCACCCACCCACCCCAAAAAAGGTTGTGAGAGGTCTCTTCAACCAAGTAGAGATCTGGCCTTCCTCCCTCCCTCCCTCCCTTAAAATGTCTTTTATCCCCTCTGAAAAGCACGCCTGAGAATGTGTTCCAAGCAATTTGTTTCTTTCATGGGTTCTTTTTTTTTTTCAATCCAAATAAGCATCTAACATGAAAGCTAAAGAAAAAAGAACAGCATAATGCAATTAGTTCCTGTGATGTCTGCAGTATTTTTTATGAAGCCCATCTCTGTACATTGACCAGTGAACATCACAGATAATGAAATCTAAAAGGATGTTCCTGTTTCCCTGTGTATACACACACAACACACGCATACACAATTTCCCTTTTTATATAATATTAAATAATTTAAGCTTCCTGAATATGAAAGGCAGTACTGTAATTTATATAGTCGGGGACCAAAAATGGATAACAATTCTAAACTAGCACTTTGTTTAATAGCAAAGATAATGCAGCTTTGGGGACGTTAAAAAAATTAAACTGAAAAATACATTATGAAATAGATTATTCCTTCTTCAGGTTGTATTGCCTGTATTGCACTCTACCATTACTGGGTATTGGGGTTTTATTCCAATTTAATCTATAGCTTCTTTCTGGTTGAATAAGCGGTAGCTTTGGAATACAGTTTGATCCTAATATGCTTGATGTATTTGTTGAAACCTACTGAACCATTAAGGCACAGGATTTGTGAGAATGTTCTTTGCAAAGACATGCTGGAAATGATGATGATGATGATGATGATGATAGCATTTGGTTGATGAGGAATGGTCTTGTTTCCTGTTTGGCAAATATGACCTCTTTCCAGAAGAGACCTCCAACTGGATGAGGAAATACATGTTTAAAATAGTTGCAAAGGCTCTGGATTGCCATATTCAACACTTGTGTCCATGGACTGCAAGGACCATGCATAGAAAAGGTGATTCTGAAAGCTTTGAAAACTGTCATCACTTGTTTGGGCAGGAAAATTGAGTGCAGGCATCTCTCTTGCTCACCTGCACCTGAAATAAATCGGTACTTCTTTTAGGTCAATACTTCCTTGTTATCTGTCATTGTTGGCAAACTCTGGTTGTGAAAACACCTTGTTCTCTGTGTGTGTGTTTTCCCATCAGTTTTGTATAAACCTATGAATATCAAGGTAGATTGATCTCAGTGAGTGAGGTGGGTCTCCCTACTGACATCAATCAGGAAAGAGATGCGAGGGAGAGGTAGCAGAGAATAAGGCTGTTATGTTATTATCTATTAAAATTTATACCCTGCCCTATATCAAACGATCTCAGGGCAACTTTAAAACAAGTTAAACACTTAAAAAATAAAATAATTTAAATAAGTTACAAACATATTAAACACCATAACAAGTTAAAAAGAGATTTAAAAGATTTTAAAATTGTTAAAATTATGTACAACTGTATTTGGGATGAATTCATGAGGCCCAAAGGCCTTGATGAACAGCCAAGTTTTAACTTGACACCTAAATGAGATGAGTGTTGCTGCCAGTCAGGCCTCCAAGGGGAGGGCATTCCACAGTTGGGGTGCCATGGTTGACAAGGCCCCTCCCATGTTTCAACAGTGTATTGACCTCACTGGTGGGACATAGAGAAGGGTCTCCCCCAGCAGACCTCAAGCCAGCAGATATAGGCAGAGGCGCTCCTCAAGTATCAAGGTTCCAAGCCATAAATACAAAGTCAGCATTCCTGTTCAGGTGAGAGGACATTCTTTTGGAGGTACCTGCATGGCTCTTACCGTGTTCTTGTCTAGCAGGAACAGAACCATTCATGTTCACTGTGCCCAAATAGAGGACTGACAATTATTTGAATGGTTCTCAGAAGACAGTCCTCTGTCTGAAAGGCTATCAAACCCAAATCTATTCTAAAGATAAAGACCCAGCAGAGAGAAGAGCAAGAAAGAGTCCTGAAGTTGCCCATCAACTGGCTATAGTAGGCAGAACAGACATGCAGGTCAGATGGTCACAGTTTTCTCCACTGTGGTGAGATTGGTTGTTCCACTTACAGTAAATATTTCTCAGTTTGCATCCATAACAAGCATATTGAAATAATAGTGTTTATCTGTGTCATCTCTAATCTCTTTTTTTTTGGTGAAACAGTTCATGTATAAATGAATCATAGAATCACAGAATTACAGAGTTGAAAGAGACCACGAGGGCCATCCAGTCCAATCCTCTGCCATGCAGGAATACACAATCAAAGCATCCCTGACAGATGGCCATCCAGCCTCTGTTTAAAGACCTCCAAGGAAGGAGAGCCCACCACGCTCCGAGGGAGTGTGTTCCAGTGCTGAACAGCTCTTACTGTCCAAAAGTTCCTCCTAGTGTTGAGGTGGAATCTCTGTTCCTGAAGCTTGCATCCATTGCTCCGTGTTCCAGTCTCTGGAGCAGCAGAAAACAAGCTTGCTCCATCCTCAATGTGACACCCCTTCAAATACTTAAACAGGGCTATCATATCGCTCCTTAACCATCTTTTTTCTAGGCTAAACATACCGAGCTCCCTAAGTCTCTCCTCATAAGGCATGGTTTCCAGACCTTTGACCATTTTAGTTGCCCTTCTCTGGACATGCTCCAATTTGTCAATATCCTTTTTGAATTGTGGTGCCCAGAACTGGACACAGTATTCTAGGTGAGGCCTGGCCAAGGCAGAATAGAGTGGCACTATTACTTCCCTTGATCTAGACACTAAACTTCTATTGATACAGCCCAAAATTGCATTGGCCTTTTTAGCTGCCGCATCACACTGTTGACTCATGTTCAACTTGTGGTCTACTAGGACTCCTAGATCCTTTTCACACGTAGTGTCATTCAGCCAGGTCTCCCCCATCCTATTATCTATGCATTTCATTTTTCCGCCCTAAGTCCAGTACCTTACATTTCTCCGTATTGAATTTCATTTTGTTAGCTTTGGCCAGTCCTCCAGTATATCCAGATCATTTTGGATTTTGATCCTGTCCTCTAGGGTATTAGCTACTCCCCCTAATTCGGTGTCATCTGCAAATTTTATAAGTATGCCCCTAATTCCATCATCCACGACATTGATAAAGATGTTGAATAGCACTGGGCCCAGGACAGAACCCTGTGGCACCCCACTAGTCACATCTTTCCAAGACGAAGAGGAGCCACTGCTGAGCACCCTTTGGGTTCAGCCGGTCAACCAATTATAAATCCACTTAACAGTTAACTTGTCTAGCCCATATTTTACAAGCTTGTTTGCAAGAATGCCATGTGCCCAAGTAGTCAAATAGTAATTTTACCAAATAGGTTAGTTTTTTGTTGTTGTTAGTGCTTTTTCCACCCCCAATTCTGAAAGTCTCTTCCCTTCTCCGCAGCAGAGATATATGGAGGAACTGGGAAGCAAAATGGTTATCTGGTTCAGCATTTAGTTTTGTGGTCTCTTTGATTATCTCCCCCACCCTGCCCCACTTCATGATTAGTGAGCCTGGCTCTTTTCAGGACTGTACAGTTATTTTAATAGCTCTGAAACATTGCCAGCATGTCTCTTGTGCAGCTCATAGGTTGGTGCTATTGGTTGGTACAGTTTTTTAAATTGTTGAACTATAAATACCAATACCTTCTTTTTGAGTAATGTGCTTTCAGTTCACTTTTAAAGGAAATGGGCTTGGCATTTTTTGTTTGTTCGCTTGTTTAATTTTTAGAAACACAGAATGAATTATCCCAGTATGAAGGTATGATCATGCCCAAAAATGTAGCTAATGGGAAGCAGTTTTAGAAACAAAGTCTGAGGACAGTATTACGTTGTGCCAGCAAATGGATACAATGTGAAGTGCACTCACTTCACGAGCCTGACCGATAGCACAAATATTCCACTAACATTGTAAAGATATTATAGACACATTGTACACTAATATATTTGAGAAAATGTTTAAATTGGAAGTATATAGAGCCTTTTTAGAAACTAGTGGTTTTTTGATGCTTGTTGTGTTTAATTATAATCATGATCAATTTTCATAAAATTAAAAAAAAACATAAGTAGCTTGCCTTGGTAATGTGCAATAAGAATTTTCTAACCGCTATTACAGAAACCTATAAAATATCAACAGGATTCTGTGTATATTAGTCTAAATTGACTATCGTTTTCTCTCATTCTCTGGCAGACGCCTTGCATATCCAAGACAGAGAATCAGCCACAAGGATTAGCAACCAGTGTAAGGTGGGGACAGACACCCATCAATCAGTCTACACCCTGGGACACAGATGAGCCACCATCTAAACAGATGAGGGAGACAGAAAACCCAGGTATGCTTTCAGCCTTATTTGTAATTCTGCTGGAGGAAATTGTTCAAAGCAAATTCAATGTGCTCTCTCCAATTACCCTTCTAAATAAGACTTTATCACGAGTCCTTTTTTTAATACTACAGCTGGCTTTTCTTTCTATTGTAAAGATCCCCTTAGGTTATTCCTGTGTCAGGGCTAATATAAATGTATTAAGATGCCTGCAAGTTCATTAAAGCATTTTCGTTTCCCTCTCTGTCTTTGCCAGGCTTAAAAAAAAAAAACGAGCACCATTGCATAATCCTTCAAGACCTCTTTTTATGTTCAGAGCCACCTGAAATGATTTTCAGCTTCCAGACACATATCATACATTGTGCAGCTATGCCAGACACCTAATTACAATCTCTTTGTAGTGGCTGGAACACGGTTATTATACGCACAGAGTGTTTGTCAGGGAGCCATGAAAACATGTTGGGGAAAGAGGTTAATTTTCTTGGAAGCATATACTTAAACTGCACAAAGCTGAAAATGTGTAAAATTGTAAACATTCTGCATCACTGGTTGATCAGTATTTTTAACATTTGTGCAATATGGTAGCACCTGTAGCCACTTACCAATTTGGAATGGTTCCAGATTATCCACCTTTTTTGTGATGTGAAGAGGAGGGACTTGACAGAGATAACAGAATATTAACAGCATTGAGAGAGGGAGAGGGTGTGGAATTGAGAGAAAGGGGTGGGGAGATTATTGGGACATTCTTTTTTTTTTGCCAGAATTGTTCTTATTGCTAGCTTTCCTTTTTCCAGGTACAGCTCCATGGGTTACAACAGTTGCAGCAGGTAGCCAGCCAACTCTTATAACTCATTCTTATGGGATGACTCAACCTCCGACCTTCAGCCCAGCAGTGAACGTCCAAGCCCCTGTCATCGGAGTTACACCTTCACTCCCTCCACATGTTACCCCCCAGCTTCCTTTAATGCCAGCTCATTACCAGCTTCAGCAGCAGCCTTCACAGCCTCTGAGTAACATGGTTGTGAACCTGCAAAGCCAGCCTTTGTACACTAACAGCCAGCCCATTACTATGTCTTCTATGACTGGGGTTGGCCAGGTGACTCACCCAGGCCACACTACAGTAGGGAATGGTCACATGACTTGTCCTATCCTGCCTCCACCACCGCCGGCTTTGCCTTCAGCTGCCCTACCTAATAGTGTTCCAGCTACCAATGGGCAGGCTGCTCCTCAGCTTCCTCCTAACCAGACGGGCAGCCAGGACAACACAAATGGGGTGCAGATGCTACGGACTGTTGGTGTGGGGAAGTACGAGTTCACAGATCCTTGGCATCCAAAAGGTAGGTCAGCCCAGAACCCTTCATGCTATTGGTGCTTGGTGTTTGGGATTATACATACTTGGAAATGTGTGTAATAGATTGTGTGGCATTCACGTTCTGCCAGTCACCTGCTTTAGAGGTACCCTTGCCAATTAAAGCACCTGTAGTGTTGACATTCCTGTTCCGGCACTCGAGCATTGTTTCCCTACCTTGTGTTTTGTGGTAGGTTTTCATGAATTAAACATTAATTAAAGGCTGGTTCTTCTAAGAAGACATGGGGAGCCTGTGTGCTTTTTTGGGTACTGAGTGACACTTCCCTAGGGTACTTCAAAAAAGTAGAGATACACATCTCAACGCACATGATACAGCTGTCACTCTTTTCATTAGAGTGTCATTTTTTCCCCTTGAGGAACACTGACCTATAAATCAGACCAGTCTTTTTTGTTTAAGTTGTGTTTTCTGATTTTCAGTACTTGATATTACACTTGAGGATATCCTCTTATTCATTGTTTAAGGAAGACCTGGACTGTTGTTCCAGTCAGTTCTGACAATGAATTGGCTTAGTCAGCTTCTAAGATACACAAAGTGCAGCCTTCTAGATGCTGTGGGAGTACAGCTCCTAGCCAACAGAGCCAATGATGAGGAGTACTGGTAGTTGTGGTCCAACATCTGGAGGGTAACTCTTTTCCCAACCCTTAGTCTAAATGTTCTTCCATACACAGATAGTACAGCACAGCATGTCCAAAAGTTCACCTGTGGTCTGGTCTTCCAGGGAAAGCTAGCATAGCACCTGGTAAAATAAAGAATTATTGCTACATCTGATCCTTGTTCAGATCCATTTTGGAAAATTATTAGAGCACTGATGTGGCAGATAGGTAAACACTGACACCCCAAGGGAGTATACCTAACATGTTCTAATTTCTGGATGTGCCTATGCTTCTCTTTGCTCTATATGAACTGTACAATTCATTCATGGTCAGATTCTCAAATCTGCCCCCAGGAGATGTGCTGCTGATGGACCATAGAGTAGGAAGATGCTGCTTTCTTACAAAAACAGAAAGCTCTCTATTGGTGTATGTAAGGATGCAACTTACAGCCAGTTGAGATTTCTCCCTGGAACATAACAAATACATACTTTGATTCACCTTGTTTCTATGACACTATGACAGCTCTTTAATTGTGTTACAACACTTAGACACAGTGTAGTGTTATACTTGGTGTTCAGCTTTATACCAATTTAATCTCTGGGTCCTGTTTTATTTTTCATACTAGCATGCCTCTCTTGGAAACAAAAAGTATGTTCATCATTTTCAAAACTGAAATACTATGGAGCTTAAGAAAAATCTATTAAATCAACAACAACAACAAAGGCCACAAAGGTGCCAATAAGTGTTCAAAGCTGTTTGTACATACAAACAAGGTCTAGGTTTAAATATATACTAAAACCTTTTGTGTATCTTGGTATCAAAGAACTTGGTAAACATTAAATACCTTTTGTTTTGAAAGGAAGAGATCCATACCAAATGCCCTGTTTTTTGTGAACAACTGCCTCACATACTGATTTCTGAACCAAAGGTAGTTTCACAGTTTTCGAGTTTTTACTTTGAATGAACACGAGATGTCACTGGAGGCTGTTGGCCTGCCATGTATGCCTACCATTCTCAAAGAAATGTTTCCCAAGGAAGTCAAGGTTGGCAAGTTTTTCTCCATTAGAAATGTTAAAGCTTAGGTGTCTAAATTCTTTTTATACATTTCAAGTTGAGGAGATGATCTCACATAATGGATCCATGGTGACCACTCTTTGAGAAAAAGATGAGTCTACCTCAATGTCCTATGTTTTCAAGATGTACAAATATCAGCCATGCCATGGTTGGTTGAGAATCCCCTGTTTTAGTTATATGCCAATTTTTTTTTAAACCATCTTGTTTTTATGAGCAGCCTATGATCATAGAAGAAAAAAAAGCTACCTTTAAAAGAAAAAAGGTAGCTTTTTTTCTTGTACAATCATGGGGTGCTCATAAAAACAAGGCAATTTCACTGTTTTTATAGCATGCTCCTAATAAAGGATTCTCAAATCTTTCAGTCTAGACTTTGAATTAAAGGGGAGCTCCATTCCTAGAATGCATATGTCTCGTGTAGAGAAGTAAAGCAGATATTAGCTTTGACTGATGACAACTGTCAATGTATTAACTTTACAATTTTTCATAAATTGTAGGGCACGATGCTCTTATCTAGTGAATTAGATTTTACTAGCTTCTCTATTTACCGTCATCAGCACCTGATTTATTTCTTCTCATTTAAGAGAGACAATGAAGCATCCAGATACAGATGACTGAAAAGCAAAGCTAAGATGTATGTAATGTTGGAAATATTTTTCCCCATCTGATTCTTAATAATCTCTACTTTAAAGCTTTTATCAGACCTAAAGCTTTTATCAGATACAGAATCACCTTAAATATAAGAAATCTTCAATTCAGTAACTGAACCATATATTTTTGCCATATTTAGAAACAGATTCCTAATATAAGCCATTTTGTGTATAATAACAGAATGTTTGTTTTAATTCCCTAGATGTTTTATACTTTTAGATTCTACCTGATTTCAAACTTGTATGTCGTAGATGACATAGACTCAAAGGAAGGAATTGGAAATGCAGTATAGCAATGTAAAATGTTTCAAAAATACAGTCAGGGGTTTTCTAGTAGCAGTTTTAAAAGGTATTGTGAATCATTTTAGGTGAACCTTGGCCAGCAGTATGAGGAAATTCTGTTGCAGATGGCTTTGGAGAGCTTTTTCATTATAATCCCATAATAATTTATCCTCTCCCCCCGAGCTCTACCCAAAACAAACCACCCCCATTTTTATTGTTTTTGCTTGACTATGTAACCTAGTGTGGTGTATTTACTTCACAATTCCCCAAATGAAAAGAACATGTCTTGCCAGTCAAAATAAGAGATGCTGATGTTTTTATACATCATTAGTGAACTGATTTAAAATTTCACATTTTGTTTTTCCTAATTATGTTTCATTTGGCTGAGCTGTATTCCTGCAGGGGCTCCACTGGAATATACTCACTAAAATGTTTCTTCTTAATAGCCTTTTTCTATTTTATTAGTAAACAAATACATGGCAAAAATAATAGTAATCTCAACTCAAAACAAAAAGGTTACAGGAATAATGTTCCATTTGCAATAGGTCAACATTTTTTGACGTATGAGTGAAAATAAGCCCTTTGTATAGTCTAATTAATTTTTTAAGTGAAGTAATGTTTGCATTTTATGTTATTATATTCTAATATATTTTAAGGAATCAATCCTTTAGATTTTATTACTTAATGCCATAAAGCTATGTTCCAAATGAAGACTTAATTGGTCTCTTCTAGCTGGTAACACAGAGGAGAGGTACTTAGGTATTTCTTTAAGATCTACCGTGTTTCTTTAATCAGGTTGATTTCTTGTTTACAAGAAACTACCACTACACATATATACTTATCGAAATCATACAAACATTTGTATATTTTAAATAAATACTACAGTCTTTTATTAAATGCACAGTAGTTATTTGCTAGTATATTTTAACAATGCTTTTGACATATGATGATCTCTTTCTTTCACATCAGAAAGTGAAAGATAAGGGTGGATTTATTTACATGGTTAGATGTAATGCTTACCACTTGATGCTTGTACCCATGAGTAGAAATGATTGTCTGTCTGCCACTTTCCAAACGTGAAGTTAAGCTCAGTGGCTCCAGTTTGATACGCCTACTTGAAATCTAGGGAGGCTGAAAGTGGATAGCACTGGGTTTTAAGAATGTGATTAAAGACTGTAGATTACTGTGTCTTGCAGTGCTTCAGGTGCCATAAGTGGCTACCTAGTATTTCCATTTTAAGTGCCATTGACGTCTACACTAGAGAGCAATTCAGATAAAATTACCTTCCCACTAAAATTAGGGTAGACAGCTGACAGAGTTTTTCAATCAACAGAACAACCTTAACGATATTTATATATTTCAGAAAGCATTTTTGTAAAAATCCTGAGGAAATGATACAGTTTAGAGTGTGAGGTACTTACAATTTAAAGATCAGAAGCTACAATGCATTATAGAACAAGTGGCTATCTTTAAGATTCTGTTTTTCACTAAGGTGGGGAAGAACAGAAAATTTCCTAAACAAGTAACATGCTAGATGAAAGAGTTTTTAAAATAGAATAGTTCAGCTTCGCTAGCACTGTGGAATATCCAAATGTAAAAGAACTGCGAAGAGCTAACTAGGTTGGTTTGCACAGTAATGGCATTACTCACTTGTTGATAGTGTTAAAGGTATTTTCTGAGAATTAGTTATTTCTCCTAAAGCTTTTTTTTTTTTTTTTGGCTCCAAGGAAAACTGATTTTTTTTTCCTAGCAGAAGACCAATAGGCTATATCCAGTAGGGGATGCCTGAGGTACTGTCTATGCCCATGGGCTTTTGAACCTCTATCTTTTGATGTAGTCCTCCACTGAGTGGCTTTTGACAGTAACCCACTGAAAAGTAGCTCTTGAAAGTTAGTGCTCCCCTTTTGATTACCATTCCATGAAGCATAAAAAGATGCCACTGGAAGGGAAAAGCAGCATGTACACACAGTAGGGTGGGGCAGGAGCGTGTCAAAGTCTTTTTTCATGGCAACATAGATTTCTTCAAGCTCAATCCAGGACATTTTGTTGCAGAGAAATGCAGTGGCACTTCTATATGACACAATTCTCTTGTTTTAGCCTGTACCATTCTCTAGATGTGAAGGTTTCAAATAATATAATACTATTTAAAATACTTCAAAGACTACTTACAATATTTCTAAGAATTTGTGCATTCTGTCCACCAAACCACAGGAGCATTGTGTAGCCTTTGGGGAAAAAAAGAAAATAGCAAGCATAATCTAGCTGCCATCAACACTTTCATTGATTCACTAGTTAACCTGAAGCTCTTGATTAAATTAATTGTATTGAAATTAACAGTAAGAGCGATACTTACCACTGACTTTTCCTCCCAATGGAATTTATGCATACTTAACCATACATACTCTAGACCATACCTTAGGACCTATTCCAGAGCCTCATGGTACAGATCTTCACTTTGTTGTTGTTTGGCCCTTAAAGGACTTTATTGTACACTGGAGATGTTGGATAACATTGAGCATGTTTGAGCATATTGTACACTGTACACTGGAGATGTTTGGATAACATTGAGCATGTTTGAGCATATTGTACACTGGAGATGTTGGATAACATTGAGCCCCCCCTACATGTCATAATTGGGGTTTTTTTATTGGTTATTTGAGGAACATGTCATTTGTCCTGCTGTCTACTTACTTAGAGAACTCTTCAGTAAGAACTTATGCAGAAGACTGCACACAACAGATCTCCTTAAGAAAAATAATTCATAGAGATTCAAAGGGGTATGGAAGATTACGTGCAATTGAATAACTCACATATTTGTCAAGAAGAAATGCTGTCCATATTGTGAAGGAGATGGCCTACAACATAACATTGGGTGTATCCACTTGGAACTCCTCAAGTCAAGCCTTGGTGTCTGAAGTTATTTAATCTTTTTATGTGAAGATTACCGTAGTATGTGAAGAGGAGTTGCTTGTAGACATGTTTGCCTTGTGTTGCATCAGGCAATGTAGGCATTCTTGAGTGTATGCCCACCTGTATTTTAAAGGTAATTAGTATACAAGCTGGGTACTTAATTCTGCCATGATTTACTCTTGAGGCAGACATTTATCCTACTGTATTTGTCATAAATTGGCCATTC
Organism: Gambelia wislizenii; assembly: GCA_030847615.1. Lineage (NCBI taxonomy): Eukaryota > Metazoa > Chordata > Lepidosauria > Squamata > Crotaphytidae > Gambelia > Gambelia wislizenii. The sequence goes on from JAUMIR010000001.1 coordinate 206,661,320, forward strand.
TTTCCTTTTTCTTCTAAACTCTCAGTTCTCCTATTTCCCTGATAAGAAACAGGATTCCTTTTCAAGTCACGTCTTAGAACTGCTCCCCATGTGGAAAAAGTCAGTTACAGAAATTTGCTAGAACTTGGAGCATGGAAAATTAGTTGAAAGTCTGTTAAATACAACATAGAGGAATTAGGGGGAAAATTGGGTTGTTTACTGCAGCCTTCCTCTGGTGATTTATAATTAGTCTTGGGAATGTACAGGTTTTTACTATAAAACTTTGCTCTTCTCCAGTAATTATTTTGATGCATTTTCCCTCTTGGGGAAATAGGAAGAAAGATTCCAACTGCTTCTGCTTTTCAAAAACATTACTGTATTGTATTAGTCCTAACATACACAGCAAGACTAGCCATAGTGCTAATTTCTTATCTTACTTAACTGGCATTGTCATGCTGTCTTTGATCTGAGCGAGTTCTATATTTGGCAACACTTTGACCTCATGGTGGCAGGGCTTCTTGTCAAGATCCCACAAAAGCAGCAATTGCACAGTCCCTATCAATGACAATAGAATTTATGTGGGTCACTTTTCTAAGCCACATAGATTTGCAAAACAGCTGTTGTCTTATATGTTCTTATTAGCATTCCAGTAGTAATCTAGTAGTGTTCTCTGTACTGTTCCAGCCAAGTTCAGACAAGACTAAATTTAGTGTTTCTGATCAATTATTCATTTCTTGGGCCACTTTAGCCCTGTTGGCCAGAGTTCTAAATTTTGCATGAGGCCTCTGTGAGTGAAGCAGGAGATACCCCTCCAAACATATGTGTTGAACAAGGGGAACATGTTAAAGGGGGAGAGAGGCTACAAGGTACTGTCTTGTTCACCTGTCTTACTATGCTCATCACAGAGATGGATGCCTGAGCAAAGCTTTTAAAGACCCTGTTTCTGAGCATGAATTGTGGCATCATCTTGTTTCTCAGAAGAAAGGTTGCTCATTTGGCTGTGAATTAAACAGAATGCATGGGTTTCAGTGTCAGTACTTCAGGAGATCCACCCCAAGGTATGATGATTGTGTTTCTGTTTTTGTTTTTCCCCTCCCATTGTTTTTAATCATCATCATTATCATCATTAGGAATAAGAGGTCGTTGTTATAAATAACATTATTCAATTTTTGTTACCCTTTTCATGCTTACATTAGACAAAACTAAATTTGGATAAAAGTGTTTTTTTTTAAAGTTGTAGAGAGGCCCTAAGAGAGCTTTCCCAGCTGGATGGATTTAAGGAGGGAACCTGAGCCCTTGGTCCAGACTGAGTAAAGAACCAGTAGCCATTCCACTCTGAATCTCACTGGCCCAGTCACCACTTCTGTCAAAAAGATGTTTAATCAGTTCACTCCCACCTCATTTTTAAATTGCTTTTGTCCCCTTCTTTCTCCCTATGCCATTATTTTTTTTTAATCAGTGCACAAAGAGGTTTCTTCTCCCTCTTCAACTTCCCTATATTTAAATAACCTTGGCAGGGTTGTCTCTCTCTCACTCCCATTTTTAATCCAGATTAGAACTCTGTGAGTGTGTCTGCCCCTGGGGTTGCCTAAATGGTCAGAATAACCCTAATGGAATTCACTGGGAATCCTACCTGTCTAAATGGGATCCTGCATCAATCCACTGTATTCAGAAGGAGGGGGCCCAAAATGGCAAAAACACCGCAGGAAAAGTCTTAGCGGCTTTTTCTGTAGTTTTTTTTTTTTTCCCAAAACAGCAAGGGGAGCTGCACATTCCTGCTTATTGGGACAAGCAATTCGATATGAATCACTTTCCCATAGGAAAGGAAGTGCAAAGCTGGTTAGCCAGATGAGTGAAGGGGGCATGACTTGCTAACAGGGCAAGTGCCCACTACCACCATGTTGGATTTCCACCTTAGCAAGTGATCGCTAATGCGATAAAACTGGGTGGGGTTTGTTTGGTTTTTGCTTTCCTGTTAAATTGAAAAATCGCTCTAGTGTACATTAGACATCAGGTTTTTTTTTTTTTAAAAGGTCAGCAGTGGCAAATTGAAATAAGTACAAATGCTAGTAAATCACTCATGGCCGCCATCTCGCATGCAAAGCTTATGGGGGCAAAAACACCATTAAGACTAGTCACTGCAGCTGCGAAATGCCTTTACATACAGCACTCTGTTGTTGTTTTTCTCTGTCTCATATAAGAATGGCCCACTGTGTGTGTGTTTTTTTCCCTTTTATATCTTGCTTTCCTCATATTTTTAATCAGTTTGGAAAAGGTTTTCTCCCTATCTCCCTTGTGTACATTTTTTTAAAAGACAAGACAATAGGCATCCCCTTATGTTGAGATATCCCCCCACCCCTGTACACCATCTCTCTAGCCATTAACCCAGAGATAATAAATCTACCCAATTTGCCACCATGTGGGAAGTGAGAAGTATTGGGGCTACTCATGAACAAGAAACATGGGTTGGGAGTTTGGGAGGGGGATTTTTTTGTACTACAAATTCCAGAGTCACACTGCCAGTATAGCAACTTTCCCTATCTATCAGTAGCACTCAGAGCAGGAGACAAATCAATAAAATCACTTAAAAACAATTCAAACACATGAGAACAATTTAAAGCAGTGTAAACACATTAAAGAAAACATAGTTGTCTTAAACAAACTCTATTATGTCATAGTCCACTAACAGAGATTCAGAACAGCACTCTCCCCTGATCCGCTATAAATATTTAAGAACCTCAGACAAATGCCTCTAAACTTTAATTTATACATTCTAAGGGCTTGTCTAAATGGTGAAAATACTCATAGAATTTGAGGAGAATACCTTTTGTCCCAATGGGATCCCACATCATTTCACCATATTCAGAGGGAGCCAGAAATACCATATACTCTGCAGTAAAAGACTTTGTGGCTTTCACAAAGTTAAAAAAAATGTGATGGAAATGTGCATTCCTGCTTGTTGGGATGACCAATTCGCTTTGCTGTGCTTTCCCAATAAGAACAGAAGTAGAAAGCTGATTGGTTGGACATGCGCAGGGACAAAGCTTGCTGGCAAGGCAGTGCCCGGAACCACCATGATGGATTTTCACCATAGCAATTATGTGCTAAGATGACCAAACTGCCCTGTTTTCCTGTTTATTAAGCGGAAGATCGCACTTCTGCACCTTTTAAAAAAATACTATTCAGTGATGGCAACTTGTGAGAATAAAAACACAAGTAATTAACTCACTCCCACCATCTTGATCTGCAGGCATGCCTGTTTGAACTGAATGTGGAGAGCTTCGCATACCTGCAATCTTGGGGGAAAAATGGAGACAAATGAAAGCTCTGCGAATTGGCATGACTGCGCACCAATTCATGTTTTATTCCCTCATATAGACAAGCCCTAAGACAGAGTGGGAGCCAAGCAGCCCTTCAGATATTGCTGGACTGTTGCTCCCAGCATTCCTCACAATTGGTGATATAGGCTAGGACTTATGGGAGTTGCAGTTCAGCAGCATCTGGGGGTCCACATGATTCCTATTCCTGCTTTAAGAAAATTTCAGGTTGCTGATTCCATAGCTGGTAATTTTACCTCTGAACTCTTCTGTCTTTTTTAAAGTTTCAGAGTACAACTGCCTACATGTTGGGTAAGACACATATAAAAAGCAAAGTAAAAATAATTTGGGGGAAGGCATCAGGCACTTTAATTCTATTCTATTAACAAAAATAGAAATGATGTGAATTTTGGTAGAAGCACTTTTTACTAAATCCACTTTCTGTTTTATTTCCTCTGTTCATTAACTATTCATGTGTCAAAATGCATAAATCAAACAGGAATTTTCACAAATCAAACAGAATTCACAAAAGTTCTGAGCTCTGGATCATAATATACAGTGTATGGATTAGAAAAGACCCACCTACACTATCACCCTTTTAGGAATTAACAAGGCATTTTGATTTTCTATTATAAAGGAATCAGTCCAGTCTTTCAGTGTTTTAATGAGTTCCAAAAGTGTGGAGTTGAGACCTACTTCATCCCTATAGCAATTTCATGACTGGCTTACTAAGTTTTCCCCAGTCTCATAGCGCTAAATGGCATCAACATAAGCCATTAGATTCACAGTATACATATCAGAGAAATACAGAACCAGAATTAAAATACATGAAAAAGGTACATACAAAATCCTTTAAGCATATGAAAGCTTTGTGTGCCCAGCTCTTTTCATCCAATCACCTCTAAACTGCTGTTCTTGCTACTGGACTGTGGTTAGAGTGGGGTCTATATCTTGAGACCTGCAACCCAAATTTCAGTAGGATGTAGTTTCCCTCTCTAGTAGTATTGTGTCAAATAATTGAAAAGTGATACTATGGAATATTAGAAAGAACAGAAAGTAGAGTGAGGTTGTTTCGGCTGTCTGGATTCTGCCCAGTTTACCCCTAGTGTTACAGGAAGGTGATTCTGCTTGTATAAGGAAGGAGTGCTCTGATCCATCACTACCACCACCAGTCCAGCTGTAGCTCACTGTGTTACATCAGTGCCGGCAACCTTAGACATAGGGGGATGTGAGACATAAGAGAACCCTGTTCAGCAAGGAGGATTCTTCTGACAGTCCTTGGGACCGAAGCCAGTATTGTCAGTTTAGAGAATAGCAATGCAAAACGTTAGGTTTTCTTGAGTTAACATAACAGACAACACAGTATCCTGATCCTGCTGGTAGAAAAGCCAACAACTATTGAAAGTGCTTACCTGTTGTTGTTTTTTGCAGGGGGTGGGGTTGGTCTGTTGGTATGATGGGATTGATAGGAAACGGTATTGCTATGGCATTTGTCCAGTGTAATAGGGTTCCCCCCTCCTTTTATGGCTTTTTTTTGTTTAAAAAAAAAAAACAGTAACCAAAACGAGACTCTGTATTTATTATTCCAAACAATGAGTTTGCTATTTGTTTGTTTTTTTGGAATTTTACCCACAAAAATGGTTCATAATGGAAATTCTCTCCTACTATGGATTATGCTGGCTGGAATCCTCTTTCCATTGTGTTGCTATGTAACCACCATAGTTATGTAGGTACATAGTGAATCCTGGTCCCACTCCCCTTACCCAATCCCCACCTACCAGTCAGCTGCTGCTGCAGTTAACAAGGATCTGTTCCCGTCACTCAGGAAGCAGCTGACTAAGGTTCCCACCGCCTGTGCGAGTGATCTCCATTGCAACAGGCAGAAACAGTGTCCCTGTCACAATCCCTCCTCACAGCAAAGATTGCTCACACAAGTGGGGAAGAGAACATCAGTAAGCTACTTCCTAAGCAACAGAGGAACAGACCCCTGTCGATTACCTGGCAAGGAATGGGTTGCACCTCACAGCAGTTGCCAGGAATGTTTTTGCTAAGACACTGAAAGATCTTATCAGAAGGGCTTTAAATTGAGTTGTGTGGGGGAGGGAGACAGTATTCATGAGGACAAGAACCTAACAGTAGGAGGAATAAAACCTTTAAAAGACAGATAGGGGGAATGGCCCATGGTCTTAGATGTCTCTATACAAATGCACAGAGCATGGGAAATAAACAGGATGAACTTGAACTCTTAGCACATATCATAGGCATCACTGAAACCTGGTGGGGTGAGTCCCATTATTAGAATGTACTAATAGAGGGGTATAGCCTATTTCAGAAAACTAGACCAAACAGGAAGGGTGGTGGAGTGGCATTATATGTTAAGGAGCATCTGGGTAAAAATTAAGGGAGAGAGAAACAGCAGGGATGTCATTGTGGGGGGTCTACTACAGACCTCCAACCCAAACCAAGGATGATACCTTCCTGGAACAGATGACCACACATTCAGAAAGGAGAGATTTGGTAGCAGTGGGGGATTTCAACTATCCTGATATTTGTTGGAAGTCCAACTCTGCCAAGAATATAAGGTCCAACAAATTCCTCACTGGCCTTGCAGATGATTTCATTGTCCAGAAGGTGGAAGAGGCAACAAGGGGAACAGCTATTTTACACCTGATCCTAACCAGTGGGGATGACCTGGTTAGTGGTGTGGAAGTGGCGGAATGCTTAGGAGGAAGTGACCATGTTCTCCTGGAGTTTGTTATACAGAGGAAAGAGGAAGCCAAGCATAGTCAGACATGCCCTCTAGACTTTAAGAAAGCTGATTTCAGAAAACTTAGGGAAATACTAGGGTTGATCCCATGGTCAGAAATACTAAAAGATAAAGGAGTTCGTGCAGGATGGGAGTTTCTTAAAAGTGAGATTTTGAAGGCACAACTTCAAACAGTTCCAATGAGGAGGAAAAAGGGGAAGTGTCTAAAGAAACCAGGATGGATGTCAAAAGAACTCTCAACTGAGCTAAAACTTAAAAAGGACATGTATAAGAAATGGGAAAAGGGAGAAGTCACCAAAGAAGAATTCAACAAATAGCCAGCTCGTGTAGGGAGAAAGTCAGAAAAGCTGAAGCTCAGCTGGAGCTCTGGCTTGCTAGAGAAGTTAAAAACAATAAAAAGGGCTTTTTTTGTTATGTCCATAGCAAAAAGAAGAACAAGAAAATGGTAGGGCTGCTGCGTGGGAGAAGATGGTGAAAGGCTAACAGGGGACAGAGAAAAGGCAGAACTATTTAACACCTTCTTTGCTTCAGTCTTCTCTCAAAGGGGGAACAGTGTTCAACTTGGGGAAAATGGAGCAGATGAAACAGTAGGGGAAATACAGCACAGAATTGGTAAAGAGGTCATTCAGGAATACCTGGCCAGTATAAATGAGTTCAAACCTGAGATGTTATTTCAGGGAATCCTTGTATCACTTTTTTGGAGCACCCCTCTTACGCTGACCCATGGTGAGTTCACCGTAGAGTACTATTTTTGGAAGGCAATGGTCCTCCATCCTAGAAACATGCCCTGCCCAGCGCAGCTGTGTTCTCTATATCGTGGCCTCAATGCTGGTGATCCCTGCTTGCTCAAGGAAAGCAACATTCATCACATAGTCAGTCCAGATCACCAACAATAGTCCGCTCTGGCCTCACAATGGGAGGCATGGAGATGCACTATCCACAATGCTGCAGCCTTATTTGAGAACTCATGCCGAACAAGTCTTGAAGAGAAACGACAACACAGAAAGAATCACAACCGGGAAACATCACCCAAGGAGACTTTCTGCTGTGCTTTTTGCAACTGGACTTGTTTATCTTTGATTGGCCTTTTTAGTCATCAGTGTGCTTGCAGAAAGCGTGGGATGGGTCCTTCCTGAATCTTCATTTGCGAAGAAAAGCCAGATAAATGAGTTCAAGTCTCCAGGGCCAGATGAACTTCATCCAAGGGTATGAAAAGAACTGATAGAAGTTATCTCAAAACCACTGTCAATAATCTTTTTGAATTCCTGGAGAACAAGAGAGGTCCCAGCAGACTGGAAGAGGGCAAATGTTGTCCCCATCTTTAAAAGGGTGGGGGGAGAGAAGACCCAAATAATTAATGCCAAGTCAGCCTGACATCAATACTAGGAAAGATTTTAGAGCAGATCATTAAACAGACAGTCTGTAAGCACTTAGAAAGGAGTGTCGTGATCACAAAAAAGTCAACATGGATTTCTCAAAAACAAGTAGTGCCAGCCTAATCTCTTTTTTATTATAGAGTTACAAGCTTGATAGATGAAGGGAACGCAGTGGATGTAGTGTATCTTGATTTCAGTAAGGCTTTTGACAAGGTCCCCCATGACATTCTTGCAAAGAAGTTATTAACCTGTGGTCTAGACAATGCAACTATTAGGTGGATTTGTAATTGGTTGACTGACCGAACCCAAAGGGTAGTCACCAATGGCTCCTCTTCATCCTGGAGAGAAGTGACAGGTGGGGTGCCACAGGGTTCTTTCCTGGGTCCAATGCTATTCAACATCTTTATCAATGACTTGGATGAGGGAATAGAGGGTATGCTTCTCAAGTTTGCAGATGACACCAAATTAGGAGGGATAGCTAATACCCCAGAGCATAGGATCAGAATTCAAAATGACCTCAACAGATTAGAAAGCTGGGCCAGTGCTAACAACATGAATTTCAACAGGGAGAAATGTAGCATACTACACTTGGGCAGTAAAAATGAAATGCATAGATATACGACAGGTGACACATGACATGATAGCAGTACATGCAAAAGGGATCTAGGAGTCTTAGTGGACCACAAGCTGAACATGAGTCAGCAGTGTGATACAGCAGCTAAAAAAGCCAATGCGATTCTAGTCTGCATTAATAGGAGTATAGTGTTTAGACTGAGGGAAGTAATAGTGCCACTGTATTCTGCTTTGGTCAGACCTCCCCTGGAATACTGTGTCCAGTTCTGGGCACCACCATTCAGGAAGGCTATTGAGAAGCTGGAACATGTCCAGAGGAGGGAGACCAGGATGGTGGGAGGTCTGGAGGCCATGCTGTATACAGAGCGGCTTAGGGAACTGGACATGTTTAGTCTGGAGAAGAGAAGGTTGAAAGGGGACATGATAGCCATGTTTAAATATTTGAAGGGATATCATACTGAGGATGGAGCAAACTTGTTTTCTGCTGCTCCAGAGACTAGGACACAGAGCAGTGAGTTCGAACTAGAGGAAAAGAAATTCCATCTAAACATTAGGAAGAACTTCCTGACAGTAAGAGCTGTTCGGAAATGGAATACACTGCCTCATAGTTTGGTGGAGTCTCCTTCTTTGGAGGTTTTTAAACAGAGGCTGGATGGCCATCCGTGGGGAATGATTTGATTGTGTATTCCTGCATGGCAGGGGGTTGGACTGGATGGCCCTTGAGGTCTCTTCCAACTCTATGATTCTATGATTTCAGTGGTTGCTGACCAGTAAGTGGGGTTTGGAAGAGTTTAATGGTCCCTATTTATTCCCTAAATGAGGGAATACCTAAGGATTGTGAATGCAAAGTAGTCACAAATGTGTAATTCTCCATGACACATTTGTAACTAATAGGATTTTGACCAGTGTTCTTGAAGGTTACAGCAAGATTGGACTTTGATCAGCAGTCATAAATAATACTAATAAATCATCCTGTAGGTTTTCAACACAGCTTTGTCTGGAATCATTACTTTCATTTACTCTACATGCTTGCTTTCTGACATACCACATATAGTAAGAGGGAGTAAACGTACTTTTATTGTATGAGTGCTATATTAAGACTACAGCAAATGACCAGGGGGCTGTCCACATGGTGAAAATAATCCTCATAGAATTTTCTCGGAAAATGAGCCGTCTTAACGATATCCCACATTGTCTCATCATATTGTGAAGGAGGAGGGTGGTCAAAAAGAGGAAAAACTATGTGAGAAAAGCCTTTGCGTCTTTTTCTGAATTTTTAAAAAAAGTCCAGTGATAGGCGCATTTTCACTTGTTAAGATAAGCAATTCTACATGAATTGCTTCTCCATGCCAGACACAATGCAAACCTGATTGGCTGGACGAGCTGAGGGACGAGACTGGGTTACAGTGCAAGCACCTGCTGCCACACCATTTTGAATTTTCACTTTAGTGAGTGATCTCTAAGGTGATAATACAAAGGTTTGTTCTATCTTTCTTTTTTTTTTCTTTTTTTTTGAGAAAGGTGGAATATTGTTTGTATACACCATAAAAATAGTTTTTTTATAAAAGTTTGGCAGCAGCAGATTTAAAAACGCGAGTAATCCACTCACAGCCTCCACCTCAGCTACAGGCAAGCAAATTTTATGGGGGCTATTACTGTGGAACAGTCCGGGTTTTTTCTCCTTCATGTAGACAATCCCCAGGAGTTACATAGATTACAAGAACTTGTTTACAAGAGCAACTGGATACTAAATGTTTTGGTTTTATTTTCATGTTGTTATTATCTGCTTTTTACATCAGCTATCTTAAAAGAACTTTTTTGTTACTTAAATTTTGAACTATACAAGTGTTCTTTTGGAACTTTGTATTTTGTGTATGAGAGGAAACCCTGATAGTGCCAGATAATGGCCCTACCATTTCAGCCCTATTTCTTATAGACTGGACAGTAACTGCCATATCACTCTACACTGTTATAGCACTATTATTCCACTTTAACTGCTCTGGCTATCTCCTGTGGAATCCTGAGATTTGCAGTTTAGTGATGCCTAAGAGCTCTTTGGCTAAGAATGGTAAATGCCCCTCCCTAAACTGCAAATCCCAGGATTCCACAGGAGGCAACCATAGAATTTAAAGTGGAATAATAGTGCTATAACAGTGTAGTGTGATAAGGCAGTTGGTGTCCAGTCTATCAGAAATAGAGCTGAAATGGTACCCACCCAAAGCAGCTCAGGGATGCCAACTAAAAGCATTGGAGATGGAGTCTGATATTGTGCTGGCAACCATTCCATTATGGCTGCTCTTCTTCTCATGCTCCAGATGGTCTAATTGACAACCCTATTAAAAGACCTGAAGATCATAGGGGAAATTGGCTGCTCATATGGGAGCTTTTACTGCCTTTGTGGGAGGAGGTTTCATTCTGTGTCTCTGGAAGCTTGTGGGAGACTATTTGATTAGAAGAATAATGTCAAAGAAGGTACCTGGGAGGCAGCTTGTCTGCCCATTATCCTCAAAGTGCTTCAGTGCAAGGGATTGTTGGCCAAAGTCTAGGGTGCATGCAAAAAAATGTGTAGTTTTGCCTAGCATACCTCACCAGCACCCAATACTGAACCGCTAGAAACTGCTTTGACATCATAGATTGATAAAGATGACACTTAGAATGTAGTCAGTGGGATATCTTCCGAAGTGGTGAGTACAAAGATCAGGGGGTAAATATGGTTGAATGTGTCAATTACTGTACCATATACATTTATCAGAGTAAGGGGGACTAAGTCTACAATTTGTCAGGTGGGAAAATTAATAAAAACAAATAGAACTGGCACATGGCTGAGACAATCAGTGTTCATTTTTTAAAAATATATGGACTGTACTTTCCATATATTTAAAAATATATGGACTGTACATGATTAGTAGTATCCAGGTGATCTTACCTTATTTGCAGTAGGTGTGATATTCCGTAGCATAATCCTCATGTGTTTGTTCCCTTTGCATCAAAGGTGGGAGGCACTAATGAATAATTAGTCATCTCTCCGCAAACATTCAGACCTTGTTTAAACACTCCCTTGGTCTTGGTGCTTCTCATTTAAGTCATTTACTTTAGTGGCTACAGGATTATCAAGAGAGCTAGCTGCTTGCACAAGGGTCAGATTTTAATACAACGGTATGCCCTGTTGAGTGAATCGCCTGGATTAAAAAGATATCATTCATTTGAGCAGGTAGCTCAAAGATGTCAATAAGCATGGCTGTAGTGATCATGGCTGTTTTTTGCAGCTATGTGCTTTGTACAGTTGGAAACACTGAATTTAGAAACATGTAGCTTCTTTGCCACTGCCAAATTAATTCTTGCCTGTGTGGTACACTGGGTTAGTAAGCTGTTTATATCATAGAACTGAATGATCTGTTTAAAAGTCAGTTTTGTTCTTGTTTGGGTTGTACAGGTTTCTGGACCAACTCCCAAGGGTAATGAGAAGCCATTAATGGAAAAGAATTAACGAAGAGTCTGTTCTTCCCACTTGCTGAAGGAACAAAATTGAGGGGAGCCAGGGAACCAAACTAACGTGAATGTAATTCCCAATTTCAATCTTCTTTGTATTATGGGTCATTACCTGTTAATTGACTAAATGGCAGTTCTCTCTGAATGAAAAGTTTTGTTTAGCTTTTATAATGAAGACAGATGATATAATTAGTATCATAACTGTTTTGGAAATAATGAAAGCATTGCATCTGCAAGATGCTGCTTCCAGCCCGCATAATATGAAGAAATAACTTTCTCTTAACACGCGCACACATATACATAACCACTTTCTTATGTTCAGTTTCGTGGCTATAGCAGTAATGACAGATTCTTTGTTCATTCTCTCCCTTCTCTAGAGCAATCATTTTCAAACTTTCTGCCTTCTGGTAATGGGTTCCCCTCACTGATGTGCCTGCGAGGAACCTCTGAACTAGTACCATGGAAATCATGTCCTTTCAAAGAAGAATTGGGGACTTGTTGTAGGCCTTAAGGTCACCTATCCATTTTGGATGGATTGGACATCCTTTCCCTTGCATTTGTGTATTGCAAGTGATAAAGAATTTTGTTGAGGAAAACATTAGTTTCAAAGCCACTGCTCTAAATTTCATTCTTGTGCTATAATACAGTGAAATGAAAGCACAGTATGGAGTGAAATAAAAAAGCCTGGCTGTGTACAGCCCTGGCTTAGAATGCTGAAAGCCATCTCAGTGGTGTTTTCAAGGAGCAGTTTTTATTTATTTTTAAGATGCTTTGTATGCCTGCTTTCCCATATAAAAAAGGGTCTCCTAAGCAGTTTACAGTAAAAGCAATTAAAATGTGTTAAGTCTAGTTAAAATACAATAAAACAAAGAGTAGAATGAATGTTTAATCAGCAAGGAAGAGAGATATTTGAACTAAAGGCTAGGCAAAATGAAAAAGATCTTGACTGGGAGAGAGCAACAGAATCTCCTTAGGAAGGGAATTCTATAGTCTGGGTGCCTCAAAAGAAGAGGCCCTGGGCTTTCTGATTTACTGGTTTCTGCTCATTTTTTTTAATCAGGTCACCAGTTTCATAGATGGTGGGAATGCTATGGTTGTCATTTATCTGGATTTCAGCAAAGCATTTGATAAAGTCCCCCATAATATTTTGATTAGCCAACTGATTAAATAAAGAGTAGACAGAAACACCATCAGTTGGATCCATAATTGGTTAGAAAACTGCTCAAAGAGCTGTCATCAGTGGCTGCCCTTCAAGCTGGAAGGAGGCCTCAAATGAAGTGCCACAGGATTCTGTCCTAGGGCCATATTATTCAACATTTTTATCAATGTCTTAAATGACAGAGTGGAGGGAATCCTTATCAGGTTTCCAAATGATACAAAACTGGGAGGGATGGCTAACACATTGGAAGATAGGAACAGAATTCAAAAGGACCTTGATAAACCAGAAAATTGGGTAGAAGTTAATAAAATGAAATTGAATAGAGACAAATGCAAAATTCTGGATGGGGGATACGTGGCTCAGCAGTACTACATGTGAAAAGGACCTTGGGATTATTGTTGATCATAAATTGAATGTGAGCCAGCAGTGTGATGCTGCAGCAAAGAAGGCAAATTCTATTTTAGCCTGCATTAGTAGAAGTATCGTTTTCAAGTTGAGTGAAGTAATAGTGCCCCTATTTTCTGTGCTGGTCAGGCTCATCTGAAGTACTACATATAGTTCTAGACACCTCATTTTAAGAAGGATATACGGTAGACAAATTGGAGCAGATTCAGAGAAGGGTAACAAGGGTGATAAGAGGTCTGGACAACAGAATGTACAAGGAAAGGTTGAAGGAGCTGGGCATGTTCAGCTTGGTGAAGAGAAGACTGGGGTGGGGTGATTGCACTCTAAATATCTCAAGGGCTGCCGCAGAGAGAATAATTCAGGTTTATTCTCTGCTGCCCCAGGGGATAGGACAAGATCTAACAGTTTTAAGTTATGGGAGGGTAGGTTTCAACTTAATATTAGAACTTCTTGACAATAAGAGCAGTTTGACAACAGAACCAGTTGCTTTAGAGAGTTGCTGGGGCCTTCTTTTCTGGCCATTTTCAAAAAGAGGCTGAACAGCTACCTGCTGGGGATGCTTTACCTGGAAATCCTGCACGAAGCAGGGGGTTGGACTCTATGTCCCATGAGCCCCCTTCCAACTCTAATGATTCTATGGCATAACATGATTTATTTTATGTTATTTTTTATTTTGTTGGAGGAAAACACGCCTTTTTAATTGACTGCTTCTTTGAAAAAGTTCTCATCAAAATTTGGAATTGATGATGTCAAATATTCCAGTTACCCAGAAGGAAACAAAATGTCTCAACAAAAACAAAAACAAAATAGCTTGGGATAATATGTCTTTCTTTATTTTTCATAATCACAACAATAACTAAGGTTTCATTAAAACGTTGACAAATCTAATAAAGCTAATGTGGCTGTTCTTACAAGGATATGAGGATAACCAGAGAAATAAATTATAGATCATAAACAAATGATGTTTATCCTTATCTATTAATGCCAATTTTGCATGCTTTTTCAAACATACATTTAAGTGTAGAAAAATCATGAATATCTCATGACACCAGAGTCACTTCTAAATTTGTCAAATCCAGGGGGAAATTATTTTCCCTGCTTACCTGTGCCACAGCTTTCAGCTCCTAGCAACTTAGGAAAAGATTAATGTTGGAGGCTGAAACTTTATGGAACACCTAAATTAGATCCACAGTCTTAATGGCTGCAGTCTTGTGGAGTGAAGCTGCACGTAAAGTCTGTGGGGACTTATGTGCATTGAATTGCATACAGGATGTCAGCCATTGTTTTCAAATCAGTGTGTGTGTGTGTAGTACAGTACCATATGCTTTTAACAGATGGTCATGCATTATCTATATTGGCTGTTCCTTTTTGCTTTTTGTCTAACTTTAAAACAGAGATAGACAAAGGGTGTTGTTGTTGTTGTTGTTTTGCCTACAATTCCTACCAGTCCTTGCCAGCATAGTCTATGGTGAGGAAATATGGGAGCTGCAGCCCAGAAAAATCTGGAGTGGTATAGTTCCCTGCCCAACCCCAAAGTAGAGAGTGCCTAATCAGACCATTGTGTATGAACAGTTAGGAACAGCTGTGAATGTCTCAGTAATACCTTCTGAGAGGTAAACTTTCCTCCTTTATGGCAGCTTTCACCCATAAGAGATAAGAACAAGGAGATCATCACATTTTGATTCTAATCATGGATCTGAATCATACATGACAGGATGCATCAACCCTATAGGCTTCAGTCTTATCCTGTTTTCATGTGTACACACACATTACATCTAAATCTCTGTACTAACAAGGAAGAGTATGGACAGGCTATAACACTAGAATGACCTACGCATTTCCCTGTGGTATAGTCCCACTCTGTTAGGGATGTGTATAGCCATGTTGCAGTGGTGGCTTCCACTGTGAATCCACTGTGGGTTTAGCCTGAATCTATTATAGGGATATGCTTCAGTGATTTGGATATTTCCTCTAATGGCCAGACTAAAACTTGGAGCGGATAACATGCTCCACTGACATGGAAGCCATTACAAAGGGAAGCAATTCAGGGAGGCACTTCAACTCTCACGTACGCAGAGGCGATTGTATCAAATGGTGGTTTGATTGACAGGAATGACCTGTTCCTGACATTGGCTCACCCCTTAAACTCAGTATCGAGTTCTCTGTAGGACTTTATGCATCCCAACTGCTCCCTTGCAGGGCTCTGGTGTGTGTCTGTGTGTGCCAGTCCATAAAACAGGATGGAGAACCTTTGGCCCTCTAAATATTTTGGACTACAACTCCCATAGCTCCTTACCATCAGCCATGCTGGCTAGGAATTTATGGGAAGAGAAGTCAAAGTGTCTGGACACAGGCCAAACATTCTCCACCCTTGCCCTAATTAATACATTACTTTAGATGACTGTTTTCTTGATCTTGTAAAACAGAGAAGCAGCGACAGGTGGTTGAGAAATTTACAAGTATCCAGTTAGGTTTGAGAAGCCCGGTGGCCTGCTTTTCTGCGTTGTGTCGAAATATAGCGATAGTGATGATGAGGTGATATATATGTTCTTACCTGTAATTTCTTACAGAAGATAGGCTCTAGACTAGTAATTATCCCAGTTTAACTGAAAGCCTGTCAGTGGTCTTAAACTTTCCTCACATGAGATTTGGAAATCTTTTCTGTAGTCTTCTAATCACTTTGTTTTCCCTCATCATATGATCAAGAGGGCATTTAGCTGACAGTTATTGCACATTTTGGAGTCCACTCATTTCGGCTTTTCTTCAGTAAGAAATGACACACTATACCACTGCTATTCCAAAATTGTCACTAATGGATTATAATAAGGGCCCTGAAGTGCACACTAATGAAGCCATTATCCTGTCTGATAATTCATGGATTGGAACTGTCCTTGGCAGATGCAGAACAGCATAGGGTTTCAGTGACATCTTTATCATTTATTCTCACATTACCACTTAAAAGTATCAAAGGAAATCTAAGCCACAAACCTGTGTTAAATATAACAGTGAAAGGCGTACTTTAGATAGCAACAGCTGAGAAATGCAGCTTTGCAGTCTTCTTAGAAACTGGGTTGTGAAAAGGTCTGGAAAATGATATGGCCATCACCAGTGCTTCAGACTCTGAGCCAAAAAGGGGGGGAGGGGGGAGGAATTGGCTAGATTGACAAAGAGGTTTGGGAGCTTACAAAGCTTAAATTATTGCCATGCCTACACAGTTATGCTTCATCTTCGGGTGAAAAGTAAAGGTGCACATATTTTCAAGAGTGCAAATTAGAGCAGAATGTTGACTCAATTTAGAAGAGTACCCATCTGACCATTTTGATTTGAAGGCCTGCTTTGATGCATCATTCCAGGTAATGGCTCAGATCAGAGGGCTTTGGGCTGAAGCAGCAAATGGTACACCCAGAGGGGCAGAACTTCTCCTGGAAAATGTCAGCTTTTGATCTCATTTCACTGAACTCCTTCTGTTACTGTAGCAGCCTCCTGTTAAGAATTCCCCTTCTTACCACTTTAGTGTGTGCCTGGACCAGCTGAAGTTACTCAGGAACTCTTTTCTTTCTGCCTGAAGCACAACATACTTTGGTCAGCTCTTTGACTGTATGCAACAGCTCAAGTGTGGAACAGATTAGGAAATGTGTAGCTTTACTATAAGTGTTCATGTAAACAAGGTCTGAGGGACCATTTGAGGATATTTGTATCTCCACAGGAAATAACATTAACCTTCCCTGACTGGGTAATGAACAATCTCCAAAATCTGTTTCTTTAAACTCTTAAATTATTCCTTGGCTTTTCACTTCTGAAATCCAAACTTCCATTTTTGCATAAGCAATTGTCGCTTGTTTCTGTAGCTGGGAATAGGTGCATTAGGAAATAAAGTTTAAAGTGACCAAAAATCAATGTTCATATTGATAACTTTCTTCAATATAGTAATTGTTGGTTGATTTGTGTGTCTAGGATAATCATGTTTTCTTGGGCTCTTGTATAATATCAAATGGCATTCTATATTGGAGAGCCAGGGATGCCCAGAGATGCAAATGTGGAATTACCACTGTCTTCAGATAGACACAAACATAGAAATACAGGCGGAAACAGTGGCAGCTAAATATCCATCTCACTGAGCATTTTGCTGCCTTCATGTGGTGCCCTCGATAATGCTGTGCTGAAAAAGTCACTGGGGTGTTGTGTGTGTGTGTGTGTGTGTGTGTGCACACGCTTCAGCCTCCATTCCATCCTGCAATGACATCTGGCAGTTATGCTCTCGTCTCATCCCACTAGTTCCCTTTCACGCAGGGCCAAGGCTGTTCATGCTGTCTTTGCCTGTCATGCTACTTACGTTGATGATACCATGCCGTTTTAATTAATTCCAAGGCTGTTTGAGTTTAGAATCAATTAGTCAAAAATGAAAACTAGGAAGACAAGAAATAGAACTAGGGAGCAGAGAAAGGAGGGAGAGGGCTCAGGCAAGCCCAAGATTCTTTCTCCCCTTCCTGAGACATTTGAAAATGTGTGCTATTTTGCTGCCACCGAAAATTTCCCCCAGCTGCTATCTTGCTTGAGTCAAAAGACAAAATGGCACCCCTTTCCCATTCTCTGTAGAACAGCTGACCAGACTGAGAGTTGAGTTGTACTTCAGTACGAATGGCAGGACAGCACCTGTTGCCATGTAGACCATGTGGTGCAAACATGTGCACATATGCAGACATCTGTCCTGCAGTCTTTTGCCACATATCTCTTCTTTCTGACCCCACTGCAAGCATCTGCTGCTAGAGATGGCTGCTTAATCTGCCTAGTAGCAGGACCAACTTCATTTGTATAGTGGTTCAGTTTCACTGCACAGTAAATCTTTTCACAGTTGACCATTTTTTATGAGGAAGACTTACCTGAGGTTCAAAGGGGGACACAGAGGGTGCAGAGAGAGAAGAAACTTTCCTCAGATTTTACTAAGTCTCTTAATGCTGAGATCCACAACAGTGTGCTATTTATTCATCAAGGGCCTAAGCAAATTGGTATAATGATGCAGGCATATTAGATACTTCTCACTTTCCTGTATGGGAAATTGGGACTTTATTCTATGTGTCCTTGAGTTCACTATCAAATATGTACATATTAACGTTAGTTGATTTTTAAAATAGTTTTTAAGGGAAGCTGTCTTATTAGAGAGTGGATTGATTTTTCATTTGTTTTCCAGAATGTATTCAAAAGGCATCATATTTTCAAAAGAAGATTTTGGTAATATGATTCATGGTATATTAAGTTGAAATATAGATGATGCCAAATCATTCCTAGACTGGATTCTGCCTCTTCTGCAAAATATCCTGCTTTAGATTTCTTTCCATAAAAGAGAGAAGTTTCAGTGCATCTTTTCCACCATCCTCCAAAGTTTCTCTAATTTAAGCATAAGGTTAGCTAGGCCATGGTATTGCTCAGAATACAGTGAAAGTATATTGGAGAAAGAGTGCTCACAGGAAATCTGATAACATACGGGTCAATCTAAAGCCCTTGTTAGTGTTTTTACAATGGTTTCTGTCCAAAAAAAGGTATATTTTAATACATATTCTTGTCACTGCAGGAGCTTTCAGGTATTTTATTTTAGGATGTAGTATACAAGTTTGTCAACATCTCTGTCAAGGGCTGACAGTATATATCATAGTTTCTCATATTTACAAGATAGGAATAAATATACACTTCCAATTACAATCCCTGTGGCATTTTCCAACTGACTCTGTAGTGTAAGAACATAAGAAGGTGTGGCAGAGCATACCAAAGGCCTGTTTAGTCCAATGTTCTGTTCATACATGTCTGACCAGTTAGTCAAGGGTAATCCATCCTTGTGTGCAGTTGCACCCTCCATATCTCACACTCCCCAGCAAACTGATACTTAGATGCAAACTGCCTCCAGTACTGGAGGTGATGTATAGCTGTCCTGACTAGTAGCCATTAATGACCCAGATTTTCATTAATTTATCCAATCCGCTTTTAAAGCCATCCAAGCCACCACTACATCTGGTGATAGTCAAGTCCACAATTTTACTGTGTACTGTATGAAGTAAATTATCTACCCTGAACCCTTCAGCTTCAGTGGATGATCCCAGGTTCTACCATTATGAGAGGAAGAAGAGTTTCTCCTGTTCTGTTTTCTCCACACCATGCACAATTTTATGCAGCTTTCTCATGTCTCCCATCATGAGATTTTTCCTAAGCTAAACAACCCTGAATATTGTAAGCTTGTTTGTCTGTTTGTTTTATTTATATTCTGCCTTCCAAAAAATTAGAACTCATACGATCTGAAGAGAAACCAGAGTATTTAGATATTAAAATTAGAACTCATAATAAGATTTATAAAGAGGTACAAATAAAAACACAAGAAGTTGTATTAGAAACACAATTAAATCAAAAGCCATTTAAAAGTAAGCCAATTAGAAAATGTGGCACCAACCTATTTGGTGCCCCTTCCTCATCACCAAGGCCAGATCCACAACCTGGCAGCAGGCCACCATGGGCCACCATGAAGACTCTTGGTGAACTCTTTAATTCCCAACACCCCTTGATGTCAGTCCTCATCCTGGCCAATTATCCTGGTGAGGGATAATGAGAATAATAGTTCAGCAGCACTTGTGAAACTGAAAGGTCTCCGTCCCTGCACTGTCACCTGAAGTATCAGAGTGAATGGGGTTAATCAGAATAAACTGTAATGATGTGTCAAATTGACAATCTGACTTTTTTATCCTGTTCTTACTCCAGGGAATTAAAGGGAGGCAAATATGGCCACTCTCTACCCATCACTGTGTTCTCCTAACTACTCCATGAGGTCGCTCAGGCTGAAGAATAATGAGTGTTCCAAGACCATGTCAGCTTCCTGGGTGAAGGGGGACCCAGATCACTGAGGTGTAAGGCTAGCCTTCTGTAAACTATACCACAGTTACATTAAAGTCACCATGAATTCATCTGAGCAAGAACTTTGGACAACCATGATCAGATAATGGAAACTGCTGCTGACATTGTTCTGTGAAAAGAAATGCAGTGCTTAACAAAAATATTTTATTTATAGCCTGCCTTCATCCAAACACAGGATTCAAGATAGTTTACAACCATTTAATACAAAGTAAATAACAAAAAACAATTAATACAAAAGTTTTTTTAAAAAAATTAAACCACAAGTTTAAAAATACAAGTCAAAAATACATTTAAAATATAGTAATAAAGTGCAGGCCCAACACACCTCATTAAAAGCTCCATCTGCTGCAAAAAGTTAAAAACCAAAGGCTTGCCTAAATAAAAAGGGCTTTGCCTGCCAGCAGAAAGACATCAGCGAGGGAACAAGCTTAACTTGCCATGGGATGGGATTCCATAACTTGGGAGCAGACACCAAGAAGCCTCTCTCCAGTGTCTTCACCAAATGTGCCTGTAATTATGGTGGGACCAAGAGAAAGCACTCCCCTGAAGATATTAAAATTCAAGCAGCCTTATAAAGGAGATACGGTCTTTCAGATACTCTGGCCCCAAGCCATACGTATAGGGCTTTAAAGGTCATAACCAGCACTTTGAATTCTGCCCAGAGATGGACGTAGCCAACTCAGCTGTTTCAACAAGGGAATTATATGTTCCCTATAACCAGCCTGGCTGCAGCATTTTGAATGTACTGAGATTTCTGAACAGTTTCTAAAAGCAGCCCCAGATAGAGCGCTTTACAGTAATCCAAATGGGATGTAATCAATGCATGTGTCACCACAGCCAGATCTGACAACTCAAAGAACAAATGCAGTAGGTGCACCAGTTTGAGCTGTGCAAACACTCTCCTGGCCACTGCTGAAACCGGGGAATCCAGGCTCAAATCTAAGTCCAGGAGTATGCCCGAGCTGCAAACCTGAGATTTCAGGGAGAGCATAATCCCATCTAGTACAGGCTGAATCCCTATTTCCTGGTCTACCTTTCAGCTGAACATGCACACCTCTGTCTTGTCTGGACAGTTTCAGTTTGGTTGCCCTCATCTAGTCCAATACCAACCACAGACACTTATTTAGCACAGAGACAGCCTTTCTTGGAACTGGAATTCAGAAAGATCATCCAAAACAACATTTGCAGACAAAGGCCCTGACCCAATGACCCTCGCTCCTTGATTCTCAGACACTCATGCACAGTGTCAATTGTGACACAGCTAATCACCTGCATGGATTTAATCCTCACTCACTGCAAATTAGCAACACCTCATTTTTGTGCACGCTGTCCTCATCCAACAACAAGAACCTTGATGGAAGCCTTGGGTGCCTAACATGAGGATCCACTAGGGTGAACAACTTTTGGCCATGAATTTAAGGGAGATTTAGTCGCAACAAATTTTGTGCATTTTTAGTGGCATCACTCCAGCAAATGTTCATTGTTATAGGATTACATCTTTAATGAACCATACAGGCCATACTGTTAAATATTTTGATTGGCTTTGTATGTTTGTGTATGTATGCACTATTTCGGGAACTTAAACAGCAACAAGAACAGCAACAAAAACTATTCTAAAATGATCCTAGCACCATTACTAGCTTTAAAGAAAACTGAAAGAGCCATTACAGATATCTTATAAAAAAAAAACACACACACAAAGACACATGCCCCCACACAAATTAAAAGCCTTATTTTATATACAGAGATGTGAAAGCACATACATACCCCATTTCCCCCTCTTACAGGGACTTGCAAACTTACACTTCCCTTTCTCACAAGCACACAGATGCAACAACACACACCTACCGGTACCTCTCTCTCTCACACTCACTCACACAGAGAGACACACACACTCCCCTCCTCTCTGACATAAATGCAAACACACATCTCAAGCTGGCAAGAGTTTCCTGGCTTGCTTTTTGATGATCTTCTCACATACATACACATGCATCCAGCTTCCATGTGTTCCCTCTGAGCTGACTTGCTTGCCCTTGGCATCTGAATGTCAGACCTTCATAAATATATGGAAGAAATAGAAGGTCAATAAGGGAGCTGGGGGGATTAAAAAAAAACTTGAATAAGGGAGATCCTGGGAAATAAGGGAAAGTTGGTCAGTCTAGGATCCATCTCTGTGTTTCTACAGCCCTTTGTCCAGAAAATTATTTGTGTGATGTTCATTGCTGCTGGAATATATGATGTCCATTGCTGCTGGAATATATTTAACCAAACCAAATTGTCATGATTTCTACTGCCTCACATTTCATCTTAGCAGAATGCAGGCCCCCCTCTGGGCACTTGAGACAAATTTAATTTAGGGGAATATTTTGGGGAATTACTTCAGGCTGATCAAGGAGCAGACACTTAAGAATTCCCCATAAATCGCTTTTCCTTTCACAGCATGCTTTGGCTTTATCCTCAGTTCAAAGTCATCCAAAATGCTAGTGCTAGTAACAGATAAAATGTTTGAAGACCTAGGTTGTGATTTGCCATTACCAACTTATTAATGTCAGCTGAATAACACACAGGATTTGAAAGTCTGCCCAGCTGTTTAAAACTTGGAGCAATTGTTTTAATAAGTGTGGCAAGGTTTGTCTGAACTCAGAGGTTTCACATCATGGCATGTTTCAGCACATATTTACAAAACAAAATGCTTTATTTTGTCCTAGAAAACTCTCTCTTTCTGAAGAGTGATTCTTATCCACATTTTCTTTCTTCTAAAAGCTACAATCCAGTATTTAACAGATTCACGCATTTGAAATGTTAAATTTCCTGTATCTATTCATCTTTATATGTTTAGTGAACTCATTTTCACCTTTTAGGGACAACAGAATGGCCAGGACATTTCAAATACTTACATTGACTTTTGTATGGAAATCCCTAACATGCTTCATGTTTTGTAGACAACTTGTGTTTAACTCTACCCAAAAACTAATTAATACTGTCTTTTGGCCATGCTTGTGCCCCTCAGAAATAAAGCCTGCCTCAATCTTAGATCTGTCATTTTGCAGTCCTCATCTGCTTTATACAATATTAGGTATTGTACAGAAAAGAATAATTTGATGTATGCCTAGGCTTTCATTTGTCCTTAAGAGAAAGCTCGTGAACTTTTGATGGAAAATACAGTCGTCTGCTTTGTCCCATAATTTAGGCTCTCTTCTGCTCTCTTCTCCACCAGCATCTATTCATCCCCTGATCTTAATTTCAAAACTTCCCTTTAGAACTCTCTATTAAACTTCATAAATGTGGCTGTAAAAATATTAACTCCTGGTGGATGCAAATTTCTCTGATTCTTGCAGGGCCGTTAAAGGTCACTAAATAATAAGTAGTTTTATTTCTTACTGATTTTCCCATACATAGAAGAGAAAAATGTAGGCAGGAACTTCCCTTAGTTGTACCGTCTGTGCCATAAAAATACGTTCCCTTGAAGTTGCAGCTCAAGTAGATCCCTCTCACTAACCTGAACCCATGATCCTCCTGTGTAATAAGCTTTAAGTAGATCCATCATGGTTGTAAAATACAAAAGACAGCTTCAGAGGGGAATCTAGTTAAATTGCTCTCTCTTTTCCATGTAATTTTATACTCAGATTTTTTTATAATAGATAGATATCACATAAAGACAGACAGGCTGGTGTCTTGTGAGTGAATTATTCTGGCATAAGTCTAATACCATCACAACCCACTTTTTTGTTATTGTTGTAAAGGTTCTGCTCTGACCACAGAACAACCTTAATTCCCTTCCAAGCCTCCTTTTCAGTATGCCATGATGTCCCCCAAGACAGCCATTTCTGTGTTGGTGGAGACCGGAGGGAGTAGCAGAGACACATCCAACTTATTTGCCATAGTTGGATGCATAGTAGTGGCATCATTCTCAAGGACTTCCTGAGGAGCACCGGGAGGCCCCACAGAATCCCTATTGCAGTGTGTCCAGCTAAAGGAAAACAGCTGCCAGCATCTCTACTGCTCCCTCCACTCTCCACCAACATAGAAATGACTACCGTCATGCCAGACTGAAAAGGTGGATTCAGGGGAAGCTGGATCAAGAGACAAATCATAGCTGCATGCCAGAGATTAAGGGATTATCTAAACAGCAAAAATACTCACAGAATGTGAGGAGAATATGAGCTGTCTTAATGGCATCCTGCATCATTTCTCTATATTCAGAAGGAGCAGGGGCCAAAAACATCAAAAACTGTGAAGGAAAAGCCTTCACAGTTTTTCCTGGAGTTTTTTTAAAACTCCAAAGGAAATATGCATTCCCACTCATTGGGGCAAGCGATTTGATTTGAATCACTTTCCCACAAGAGAGGAAGTGTAAGCTGATTGGCTGGATGAGGTAGGGGGCAGTGCTTGTTAATGGGACAAGTGCCCGGAGCTGTCATGTTGGTTTTTCTCCTTAGCAAGAGATCACTAAGGCAAGTAAATCAGTCGCAGGCACCATGTTGTCCAGTGTGCATGCAAAGCTTTTGGTGGCCAAAATACCATTAAGACAAATCGCAGTTGCTGCAATTTGCTATTACTGCAGAGCGATCTGGTTTTTTTCACCTTGTATAGATTGGACCTGTATCTCTCCCAAGGCAGGATCTCAGCCATTACAACAAAAGAAGCAGCCACATGTATATAAGGTAGGTGTGTGTGTGTGTGTGAGAGAGAGAGAGAGAGAGAGAGAGAGAGAGAGAGAGAGAGAGGTATAGATATAGATGTATGAAACTGTTAAGATTAGGAGGAGAAAGCAAATTGGAAAGAGAAAGCTACTTTACCAAAATAGCATTTAACAACAGTTAATCATTTGGATGTCCAGTATTCTAATATCCAAAGGGCTGTGGGCAGGGGCTGGAATTAAAACTAGCAGTGTCATTTATTAGATTCACATAAATAGGTCAGGCACATTGGGCAGCAGAATAAAGAGTTCAAGATGGAATGAAGCCATATTAATTCTTATAATGAGTCCCATATTGCACTGGATTAAACAGCTGAAGGTTGAATGACCCTGCTGCCTCTTCTGTCAGTCTTTTTATAGATTCTGCATTAAGAGCAAAGTGATATCTAGGTACTTAGTATTCAGTGAAATGGCTAATCCACATAATTGTGTATTAGCATTGCCAGGTGAAATTAGGGAGAGGGTTCCTGTGCCTTTAATGGTTCTGTTGAAGAGGACAGTTCAGCAGATGCCTTGTCCGTTATTTCGCCTGGCAGCCCTAGTGTGTATGGAGGGGGAGATATGAATTTATATGTTTCCCATTTGTAAAGAGTAAAATTACTTTGTGAAAGCACTAACACATGATGCTGTGTTTCCACCATCATCATGTAGGGTTACCCTTATCATTAGGCAAATGTAATCACTTTGTCTCGGGGAGGAGGCTGTGGAGAGTGAGAGAACAGAGCCCCTGCCACCATCTCCTGCTTAACCCCAATGCAATCTGCCATTTTTCAGTCACAGAGGAAACCAGCTGCTAGCTAGCATAGAGCACCTGAAGCTTCTGCACTCCCAGTCATACTCACGTACTCCAGTTGTACTCATGAACAACTTCATGAGTTGTTGAAGTGGCACCATGGAGGAGGAGGAGGAGCAACTAGTGATTCCAGTGTCACTGGGTTGGGGGAATCCATCCCAGATTTTAGTCTGAACGTTAGAGGAGCTATCCAAGTTGCTGAACTCTTTCCCAAAATAAGCTCAACACCAAACTGAAACCCAGAGCAAATACACTACTATGCTGACAATGGAGCCACCTGCTGCCATGAGGAAGGAGGACCCCCTTCCTCTCGTTCAGCCACCACTGCTGTCCCGAGCAGAACTGACTGTGTTAGGCTTGTGCACAGTGCCCAGCTGGGAGAGGAGAAGATGTGGGTTACAGAGCTCTCCCCCCACATCTCCTCCCACCAACTCTCTCTTTCTTGTGGTGCTCTTTGAGAGTGGTGTTACCTGAATTGTGTGGGGTCTGTGGGGACCCTCTGATGTCCTAATATTAAATTGGGGAATTTAGCTACTCAACTTGGCATATGAGAGATCGCGCAATGGTGGGACCTTTTAACCTATATATACCAGTAATAATGGAGGAGACTCTAAGCCAAAACATACAATTAAATGGTCCTTTTTGGAAATGAATATCAATAGCATTCATGCAAACACTCAGGCCTCAGACACTCACACAAGGCTATCGAAAGCAGTTGGAAGTATTCGGATAGAGGAATAGAGTAAGGGGGTGGCAGGTTATACTGTACAGATGCTGCAGAGCTGAGATTGTGAAGTAAACCGACAATGAGGAGGTCCGGATGATAGACTGGCTACACAGTGTGACATGGAGTCGAAAGGAACTGGAACTGTGCACCTGGCAACACAGACTGGCATGGAGTCGATAGGAAGGGAATCTGTGCACACTTTGTAGTGTTTTAGGGTAATATTTATATGAAATATTTCCCCTGAAGGGATGGGAGCTTTGAATGAAATACAATGGTTCTTGGAGGTTCCCAGAGTACTCCGGAAGAGTTAACAATCGTTAATGGCTGGTGTTTTTAGAATTGAATAGGACAAGCAAGATCTTTTATTTGGAGGGGAATATGAAAGGAAGGACCCGTTTTACAAACATTAAGGTCTCTTGCTATTGTTGAGTGGATTAGTGATTGTCTCACCTTCTGGTGTTGAGTCCTACTCAGAATATTTGTTCTGGGGAATTTCCAACAGCCCTTCCCTTGGTCTTGCATGAATCCCACCTTGGTATTTGCGGGTCCCTGGTTTATCTGTAAGCGTGTGGTTGCCACTTTAGCCAAATTATTAAATATAGCCAATTGTTTGATATTCCAAAATGGGGGCTATCAGGGTAGATAATACCCTGGCTTCTCCTCCTAGGAGGCCTGTGCTGCTTGCTGGGCAAGAATAAGTAGGATGTCTTGTGGGTGCAAAAGGGCAATGAGATTACCACCCCACTTCTTCTAGTGCCAAGTCCATGGGGTGGAGCTTGGTTAGCTATACTTTTAAGGCAAATGAACTGGGTACTTACATTTTAAGATGAACAAATGTAATGACCTGTTGAAGACATCTGTAAATGAGCCACGGTAGGATGATGCATAGAGTCTACGAGCCTCATCCTACCACTAATCAGGTTATGGATGGCTTTAGCTGGTTGTCCCATTCATTCATCTTAAAAGTATTTTCTCAAGCTCTGCATGGGAATTTTAACAAACCGGGATGGGGGCAGAGGTGCCAACAGTACACAGGAGCAGTGGGACTTCATCTCTCCTTCTGTGCTGTGTTCTGAACACCACACAGACAACTGGTCTTGCTGCTTTTGTCACTTCTTCTGATCCTTGGCCCCATCCTGAGATGCAAGCTGTCTGGCAATCAAGTGGTATGTAGGAATCTCCCTGGGTCCTAAAGAGTTGCTAACTTTCCCCTCCTTTTTCACCCTCCCTTTCTCCAAGCAGTCGGGGTGCATCTTTTTTCCCCTGTGGTCTTCTTCTAAGATCAAACATTTTTGGAAGTTGTGTTCTGCAGATCCTACACAGTGAGTGGCCATCAGACAGAAACTTGTGCAAACTCTGCAAAGAAGCTTAGACATGCCTCCTGCGGTGCAAGAACTGAAGTCCAAGCATTCATTAAGAACTCACTGCTGTGGTTGACTCACAATCACAGTGAAATCGTATTGAGGATTAAATCTCACTGCATTTAATGGGGCTTACTCTTAGGCAAGCGAGCACAGAATTGCATTCTCAGAGTCATAAGGAGCTCTTTTGTGAAGAAGGGGTCTGAGGTTCCTGAGACAATTTCATACAACATAAAATCAATGTTTAAATAATAGCCAGTGCAACACATTTAAAGGCTTTTAATTTTTTGTAAACAAAAAACTGAAATATTTAAAAAAACATTATGATTAAGCTAAATACTGTATTAGCTAAATAAAAAAAAATAATTCTGTTAACATTTTAAAAAAATAAGCTATCCAGTGACTCGTTGGACTGGGCATTGGAAAAGAAGAACAGGTTTTATTCTCTGCTGAGCGACAGGGCAGAATACAGACTGATGCAAAAGAGTTAGGCATTGCTTGAAAACAAAGAATTCTGACACCTTCCCATGGCTACAGCCCAAGGATGGAACCTCTTAAATGTCCCCTTACACACACTAACTTCGGACTAAGCGCCACTGACATAAATGGAAGTGTTACTTCTAAGTAAACATATTGGCTTGTACGCTTCCTTCCTACACGTCCATGCCTGCAGTAATCCGACTTGCCTGCTGCAGGCTGTACCCACATTGGCCACCTACAAGTTTTGGTAGCTCATCATCATTATTGTTGCTGTTACTTATTTTATGCATTTCTATTCTGCCTTTTATTCAGTGTTGGGACTCATGGTGGCTTACTGATTATTAAAAACAGTGTGGATGTTTTGGTCGACCCCCGTATCCAGGTCGACCCCTGTATCCACAGATATGGTATTCACAGTTTCACTTATCCACATTCGGAAAAAAATATGTTCTCTCCAGGCATTTCTAGGTCCTCCAGTGTGATTCTGTGGCCAACTTCCTGCATTTGTCTCATTAAAAATAGTAGAGTTTCCTATTTTCCACCATTTCAGGTATCCATGGCAGTCTTAGAACATATCCCCTGTGGATATGGGCATGGACATGTACATCAGTTATTTTAAAACAATGTAATGGTATAAAAGCATTAAAAACAATTTAAAAATTATGAAAAGACAGAATACAGTATAAAAACTCAGAAAAACAACTCATCATTAAAAGCCCCTCACAGTCAATGCAAAAAAGCCTAGGCCCTAGTGGAATAGGAAAGTCTTCACCTGCCCATAAAAGGAGAGTATCGACATGTACTAAAAGCTAATAAGACCAAACCACAGTTACAATATCAGGAGCAACGGTCAGTTTGTGCTACAAATTACTGGTCTCATACATCAGTACTAACTGACCACTGTAATGATCTGAAAGACCCGTATGGCCTCATGCAGCCCTTTGCAAGTGTCAGAATTTCCATCTTTCTGGATCCTATTATGTTCTATTGTACTCCCAAAATTGTACAAATATGCTTAATAACCTCAGGCTTTAATATCACTCTGTCATTGCATCTAAGAAAGTGGATTAATATCCATGAAAGCTCTAGCTAAAATATAAATCAGCTAGCCTGAAACGTGCTGCTAGATTCATTTCCCCCTCCCTCCTGTTTTCCCTAAGCAAGAAAAAAAGGAGGTCTAAGCAAGTAGTGGGTTAGTTGGGGTCCACCTGTATTTGATCTGGAGTTTTCTGATTAAATAGACATGATTTACAACTTTCAGCTGGATTGATTTACATCGGTCCAAAGTATGATAATGATACTTTTGATTTATACTTCATGATGGATAGTTGCAACCACTAACACTCCATTTTGGCTAGTTTGAACCAAAATAGTGATCCTCTGCATATTTATTTGGGAGCATATTCCACTGAATGCAGTGGGAAACATTCAAAGTAAACATGCATACACTTGGGGCCCAGCAGTTTTTTAATCCCTTCTAACTCTGATTCATGCTTAATTCATGCCTGTTTATATAGCCTTATGCTCCAGAGGTCCTTTCACACTAGATTACCATGGGTTCATCCTATGTGGTCCTGGGATTGGTAGTTTAGGGAGGGGAATTTAGAAGTCTCTCCCTGAGAGCTCTTCTATTGCTCTACCAGACTACAAATCCAGGATTCCATAGGACGTTGCCATGGTAGTTAAAGTGGGATTATAATGCTGTAATTGCATAGGGTGCAACAACTCCAGGAAATATTTAAAATTTTCTTTCAGACTTAACTGCAATGCCAGCCCCTATCATTAGGCAAAATGAGCCTCTACTGCAAGGCTGCTGGGTTTAGGGTGCGATTGAACACCAGTGCGTTGTTATTTAGTTATCTTTCCCCCCTCTAAGGGAGAGGCACTTTTTGGATTTTATTTATCAGGGTGCCAAAGTAACTTAGCCCCTCCTACTTGATCTGGGTAAATGATTCTCAGAAGTTAAGAGATTGAACTCCATTATAAAATGGCCAAACAACTGCAGAACCATGCTGCATGATCTACCAAGTCATGCCTAGTCAGGCCACTAGCGGGCAATGTCCTGTGGGCAGATGGATAATATATATATATATATATATATATATCCATGAGAGCTCAGAACAGAGCTCACTTCCTTCTTCCTGAGAATGCTGAGGCCTGGTGAAGTAGTTTCTCTTTGAATTGTAAATATTTGTATATATTGCAACTGTTTGAGTTTGAAGATAAAAGTGCCTCCTGCTTATTTGGACGTCAAACAATCTGTGTGTGAGTATTCTTAGGAACGGGTTGCTACTAAGTCTTCCGGGTGTAGGGTTGTATTTTTTTGCTTCTACTGGGTGTTGCGTGTCCTATCATCCCCTGACATTGGTTATGGGCCCAGCTGATTGATCTCAGATTAGATAAGGTGCACCCACCCAAAAATCCCCAGAAACTCTTTTGTTTTGAGTGTTTTTGGCTAGTTGGGTGAGAAACAGTTAAGTTTCAGCCAGGCCCTGTAATATCTTCAAGCAACATTGAAGTGCTGCCAGCTGCCAGCTGTCTGTGATTCATAGCTGGAGAATTGTTGACTCAGTCAGCAGAATGGCAGATAATAATCTTGTCAGCTTTGAAAAGCTGGCTGATGGAAATTATTCAGCATGGAGTTTATTCATGAAGCCTTTATTAATTAAGGACAATTTGTGGCACATTTTGGAGAATAAAAGTATGATCCCAGAGGGTTCAGAAGATGAAATAGCAGTGTTCAGACTAGCAGACCAGAAGGCTAGAGCTGCAATTTTCTTATTGCTCAGTCCCTCCCAGTTAATACATGCGGCCCCAACAAAGACAGCCTTTCAGCTTTGGACAGCTTTGAAAACAGTTCATCAGAATTTGTCCTGCCTCTCAAAGATGATATGGACTAAGAGACTTTATAACACAAAGTCTGCTGGAGGCTGTGTGAATGCCCATTTGGAGGAAGTGAGGCAGTTTTTTCAAGAGGTGGCCAATAGAGGGGTGGGCATTCCAGAAGCCCATAAGTGTTTTATTTTATTGGGCAGTTTGCCAAAGGAATAGGATTTCCTAATGTACAGTCTGCAGACCACCAGGAAGTGTGGACCTGGTAGCTGGGCTTATTCTGGAAGAGGTCCAATGCAAGCAATTTGATTCCTAGACAGAGGGGAATAAACAGCCACAAATTACCAGATGCAATCAGAACAGCACTGAAACAGAGGCACCTGTGGAGGAGGGAGCCTGCAGCTACATGAAACGCTGTTTCAGATGCAAAAAGCCTAGACATTTTCAGAAGGACTGTAAGATGCCTGCACCAGATAAGAGGGGTTGCATCCTCTCAGGCTGCAAGCCATGCCTTCTTAGCATGGCACCATCCTGATGGTACTGAGGAAAGAATTTGGTTACTTGATAGTGGGGCCACGCACAATATGGCTAATGATTTACAGTTGTTAAGCAATCTTAAAAATACTTCAATAACCAATATTACCCTTGCAGATGGTGCTCCCAGCAAGGTGCAGAAAATGGGCACTGCATATGTGCCACCTTTTGGTAAAGATTTTGAAAATATGTTATGTGTTAACAAACTAGAGAATTGTATATTAAGTGTGTCCCAAATGACTACTGATGGTTATAACGTGATATTTGAGGGGGAACACTGTACAGTAACAGAAAGACATAACATGAATAATGTCTGTGCAAAAGGGATAAAGAAACATGGTTTGTATTACATGTTGCCTAAAGGGAAAGTAGCAAATGTGAACCCTACAGACAATGTGCCCCTACATGATAAGTGTGTTCATTACTACCACAGGCTAATGGGCGATGCTAGTTACAAAGGGTTAAAGGAGCTAGCAAAAGTGTGCCCTGATTTAAGCATGAAACACTGCCCAAGGTTCTTAGAATGTCCAGTGTGCAGGAAAGTTAAGGTGAAGGCTTTCCCTATTGCCAAAAAGACCCAAAGTGTCACCAGCAGACCCTTTGAAGTTGTCCATGCTGATTTAGCAGGACCCTATAAGCCCACTGAAGGGGGTAACCACTATTTATTTGTGATAGTGGACAGACACACTAGGTACACCTACGTATACTTAGTGAAGGAGAAAAATCAGGCTGCAGACAGGTTCCATGAGTGGGTGAACGCAGTGGAACGCAAATTTCCTTCTCATAACATTTCCAGTCTAGTGACGGATAGGGGATGGGAATTCTTATCCATCAGTCTGCAGACCTGGATGCGTAGGAGGGGCATTAGACACAAGACCACAAACCCAGTGTCTCCAGGGGAGGATGGGCTTGCAGGAAGGAAAATTGGGATGTTGAAGTGCATGGAGTGCATGATGGAAGAAGCATAAGCCCCAGCTGGGCTGTGGGGGGAGTCAGTGAAGACCGCTGCTTCCCATTTAAATAGACTGTGGATGTCTAGTGTCAACCAGACCCCACATTGTCTATTGTATGGTAGAGCACCAAACCTTAAGCACCTGAGGATTTTTTTTTTTGCATCTATTTTTTATTGTTACATATAATCCATATTACAAATCACGATTACAAATCATATTTTAGTTTTGTAGCATAACCTTCTACACATATTACACACAATTAACATACTTCTACATGTATTACACATGTTCAAATTTTGACATCTTCAATACCTCTATACTTTCCAGCTCGTATTTGTAACATTATTTTTCTTGTTGATCAAATTTTGGATTTGAAGAAAAAGGAGGAAAAAAAAAAACCTTCCCCTCCCCTCCGCACTTCCTTCCTCTAACCTTTATTGCTTGGGTTTCTTTTACTTATTCTACCCCAGTTTCTTTCTGCCTATTTACTTATCTTTACTGTTGCTTCTAAGCTATATCCTTTTCTATAAGAGACTAAATTTCTTTAGTCTGATTCTCAGACCTTACTCCTTTTCTATTTTACTATAGGCTTAATTCTAACCTTCCTCTTTTATTTTTTCATTTGTTTATTTATTGGGATTATTTGTTTTCCAAGAAACGTACAATGGGTTCCCACTCCTTTTCAATCCTTTCCACATTTTTCTCTTTTAATAGTGTTGACAGTCTGTCTGCATCCATCATTTCCCATAGTTTCGTCTTCCACTCCTCTATTGTGGGAATTGATTTTTCTTTCCATTTTTGTGCAAATAAAATTCTTGCCAGTGATATCATGTAAAGTATGATCCTCCAGTGATGTTTTATGTTGCTTCCATTCACCTCTCCTAACATATTTAACAGATAGATCTCTGGCTTCATAGGATAACAGATGTCTAGAATCTCTTTAATCTTTACATGTATTTGTTTCCAGTACTTTTTTGCCTTGGAACACCTCCACCACATGTGAATTAGTGTCCCCATAGCCTCACCACATTTCCAACATTTTTTCTCCCCTGTTTTATACATCTTATCCAATTTAACAGGTGTGAGATGCCATCTATAGAACATTTTGGTGAAATTTTCTTTTAGGTTTTGTGCTAGTGTTTGCGAGCACCTGAGGATTTTTGGACAATACGCAAATGTACTGATTCACCCAAGCCTAAGGAATCCTGGGCAGCCTAAAACCAGGAGGCTGCATTTCCTAGGCTATGAGGGTAATAAGTACATGTTTTCTCTCCATCCTGGAAAGGTTACGTTGTCCAGGAGTACAAACTTTGAAATGCACTAAGAATGGGACAAATTGCATTACAATCAGGAGGTGTTTGTTCCTTTGGGGAGGGTTGTCTCAACAACTCCCAAAAGTCCCAGAAATGGAGGGGTGGTAATGCCTGATGATGAAGGGGAGGCACAGGAAAAAGGCCTGAGACTTCAAATGCCACTCCAACACCCACACCACCACAAACAAGCATTGAGCCTGACACAGGGAGAGATAGCAGCAGCAATGCAAAGTGAGGATGAGTCAGGCAGAAATAGGGTGCTCATCCCCAGAAGGTCAACGAGGGTCAGAAAGGCCCCTGACAGATTTGTTGTTCAGGAAGCCAGGCTATGAAATGTCATGGCAGAGGAGCCTACAAGTTTTCAGGATCTCCTAAAACTTCCCCAGGAAGAGCAAGAGAAATGGAACACAGCCATCTGAGTTCAAATCACCACTTGAGAGGAAAGTATTCCAGGTGGCTGAGAAGCCCAAAGACCAAAAGGTTGTTGGTTGCAGGTGGGTATACAAGCTTAAGGACATGCCTGATAAGACACACAAGTGTAAGGCATGCTTAGTTGTGAAATGCTTTTCGCAGGAGCGCTACACCAATTTTGACAAAACCTTTTCGCCCACAGCAAAGCCAGAAAGTCTTAGGTTAGCGTTAGCTGTAGCAACCAAGAGGCAGATGGTTGTGCAACACTTTGACTTTGAAACAGCATACCTGAATGCTGATCTTGAAGAGACAGTGTTCCTGGAACAGGCCCCAGGGTATGACAGTGCAGGTGAGAGCAAGGTGTACTTGTTGCACAAAGCACTCTACTTCTTGAAACAAAATGCACGTTGCTGGAACAAGTGCATTCACCAAGTTTTGGTGTCACTAGGTTACACAAGGAGCATCACAGATGCCTGTATTTTACCAAGGGAGCAGGTGATAGTGCTGTCATGCTAGTTATCTATGTGGACAACCTTTGTGTGGCAGCAAAGAGTACCAGTGATGTCAAGAAAGTGCAGGTGGATTTAGAAAGCCGATTCAAGTTAAAGGACTTAGGCGGCCTGAGATGTTATCTAGGAGTAGAGGTAGAAAAAACCCGTCTTGGAGAATTTTTCCTTAGCCAGAAGAAGAAAATTGACAGTCTTGTGGCCAAGTGTGGGCTTAGTAAGGCAAACGTGGTCAGGACACCAATGAACACTGATTTTGTGAACTTGGAGGCAGAACAGGAATTTGAAACGCCTGATCTGTACCACTCAGTGGTAGGCAGTCTGTTGTTTATTGCAAACGACACAAGGCCTGACATCAGTTTTGCTGTTGGCGTGCTCAGCAGAGGAATCTCCAAGCCAAGGAGGGCAGATTGCGAAGCCCTGAAGAGGGTAGTTAGATTTCTCAAGGGGACCAGGGACATGCGTTTGAAGGTGACAGGAAGTCAGGTGACCCTGGAGTGCTATGTGGACTGCTCTTTTGATGCTGAGACTTCAGACAGGAAGTCAGTGGCTGGGTTGGTGGTCAGATATGCAGAGAGCCCCATAGTATGGAGATCAAGAAAGCAGAACTGTGTGGCTATTAGTACCACTGAAGCTGAATTCACAGCCTTGTCTGAGATGGCAAGTGAAGTACAATGGGTAAGGCAGATGCTTGCAGACCGTGGGGAGCCATGCCAAATGCCTGTTGAGGTGCACAAGGACTCACAAGCTTGCATAGCTATGGCAGAAGCAGAAAATCTGAAATGCAGGACCAAGTATATTGCGGTATGCTACCAAAATGTGAGGCAGTTAATACAAGGTGTCTTGTGTCTGAGGTACTGTCTATCTGACGACAATGTTCACAAAAGCCCTTCCAGCAGGAAGCCATGAGAAGATGGCAAAGAGGCCTGGTCACTAGTGTGTAAAGTGAAAGGTGTCAAAAGGGAAGGTCAACTGACAGACGATTAATGTCCAATAATGTATGTTAATGATGTTATGTTGTGATGATAACATGTGTCCTGCGCAGTAGTTTGACCATTTTGGAGGGAATTGTCAGGAGTTAAGAGACTGAACTCCATTATAAAATGGCAGAACAACTGTAGAACCATGCTTCATGAACTACCAGGTCAGGCCACAAGACAATGTCCTGTAGATAGATAGATAGATAGATAGATAGATAGATAGATGAGAGCTCAGAACAGAGCTCACTTCCTTCTTCCTAGGAATGCTGAGGCTTGGTGAAGCACTTTCTCTTTGAATTGTAAATATTTCTATATATTTCATATATTGAATTTGAAGATAAAAGTGCCTCCTGCTTATTTGGACATCAAACCTCTGTGTGTGAGTATTCTTGGGAACAGGTTGCTACTGAGTCTATTGAGACAGTTTTTGTTTTTGTTTTGCTTCTGCTGGGGATTGCATGTCCTATCATCCCCTGACATGGATTACCTATTTGCTCTTCTGGCTCAGGCTGGTGTTTTTTTTGTGAGCCACCTTGGGTCCCACTCTGGGAGAAAAGTGGCATTTATATTAAATTAAATTTAATTTAATTTAAGATGTCTTGGGCATCTTCTGCCACTGCTTCGTTAGAAATGGTTATTTGTTTGCTGTATCGGAGAAGATATTTTTCATGAATGGAGAAAATTCAATCTCATGGTGATTTTTCCACTTCAGAAATAATTATATGGATCATGTTCACATGGAAGTGAAGTGCTCAAGAGTATTTTGTAGTGCTACAATGAACTGGGGAGTCCATCTGAAGTGTTTTGTTACTGTCATGGGGAGCTGGGTGAAGCAACATTATTTGCCAGAGTTTGGATTGCTCCTGCTGATCCACAACCTCCATGGAGAATGTGATGGTTGACTTAATTGAAATGGCAGAGGAAGTGTAATTGAACTTAACTCTTTGGGTTAAAAGTATTTTGTAGAGTAGGCTGAAAAAAGATGGTTCTTTTCCCTGAATCTTTGCAGATGTTGCATGTGGTGATTTTTAAAAAAAATCTAGTTTGGGTTTTTGTTTTGTTTTTTTCTGTATGCTGTGTATAGCTTGTTCTGGAAAATGCTGTTTGTCATGTTCTATCTGAAATAGGTTTTGGTATAAACGTACAAAAATTGTGAATATTTGTCCTTGTGGTTTTGAGATCTGCAATAATATTGAAAACTGTAAGGAAGGAGGGGGGCGAAAGTAAGAAAGAAACATTTTATGTTTTGAATGTCTTATTTAAAAAATATCCTTCCAGCAAGTAAGATAGGCTTCAAATATCTGGGGGTAGAATGTTGGATTTCATGATTAAATGGTTAAGAATAGCACTCTCAGGTTCTCTATGCAACTTGAAGGGTCTACTTTTCAGAAAGGTAGCCAAGTTAGTCCACTGCAGCATAACAGCACTTGTCATGTACAATTTGTTTTTTAAAAAATGGACAAAAATAGCAGGGACCAAATTTGTTCCAAGAAATCTTTTGCATTCTGCTCTTGTGGTAGGGTTTTCCTTAATCTCATACAAATCCATTGAGATAGCAAATGTCCTCTGACATTTAGGGGTTGAAACATGATGCAGAAAAGCCTTGTGTAAATGCTGGGATGAAAACCAACCCCTCCTCCCACTGCCCACAGGCAGGAGGGAGCAAGTGCATGCTTACTTGATATTGTCCAGGATGGACAAAGCAGAGATATAGTAACATCATCAGAGGTAGGGATGGGGGGACCTGATGAGGACATCCACAGAGAGTTCACCTTGGAGTAGCCAGGACCAAAGAAGGATACCAACAAAGAAACAGTGCTAGAAAACTGCCCCTCACAAACTCCATTTTACCACATAATCTGTGAAACAATATTGAGGCATGGCACATTCAAGACATAAGGAGAAAGGAATCCTGTCAAAGTCAAGTGGAAGCCCCTTGACACTGCTGAGCTGGAGGCATACATTGGCCTGGCAGGGCTGCAACATGGACATTATGAAACCTTGGAAGAATTGTGACATCCAGTCTCAAGTTGCTGCTACTTCAGAGCAATAGTGAGTCTGAAAAGATTTTATGCACTCAGAAAGTACTTGAGGTTCAGCAACAGGGAAACATGAATGGTACATAGAATCACCAGTAAACTGGCTGCCTTTCAGGATGTGTAGACAGTGTTTGTTGAGCACTATGGGTAGATCTAACCATCAATAAACAATTCAGAGGTTGATGTCCATTCTGACAGTATATGCCAAATAAGCAGGGGGGAAAGGACATAAAATGTGGTGGTGCTGCAATCAAAAGACAACATATCCTCTGGAGGAAGACAGTTACCTGGCCAAGCATCCTGGTACACTCTGGGAAGACCAGCTCGGTTACAGGGTGGTGACAACAATAGTTGAAGCACATTTAAACACATTTTACCAACTGAGAACTGACGGAAGGTCTGCTAATCAAAGACCTAACATACCTTGACTCCATGCAACAGAATAAGCCTTAAAACACTCACACCTCCCAGTGTTACTCCTGCAGTAGGACACTGCATAAGAAAACCAGTGGATGATAACCATTTGCTTGCAAGGACCACTGCAGCATCCAAGTGACATGATCGTGTTACCCACAGAGTGGCTGACACAAAGAACAGCCCTTCATTGAGGGACATATCCCATCAGCAGAAACTATTATAATGTGGGAGTAGAAGGTTGTCCCATGATTAATGCTAGGTCTTCTTTCAAATATATACATCTGTTTTCTTTTAGGGTTTGTGTTCATTTTGTAATTTGGGAGGTTCACACAAGGTTATTTTGTTTTGTTTTGTTTTCAGTTGGAAATAACAGCGGCAGTATTTTAGGGGGAAATTATGTTGGTTATTTTTTGCAGAAAAGGAAGTCGATCATCTGCTCGAAACAAATGTTCTGTCTCGTGTGAACATATGTTTTCTGGCTCTGGGTATTTGTTTATTGCATGATAGCTTCCGTTCTATACCCACAAACCCTTCAGTGGACAAATATAGTAGAAATCCTATGGGATCAAAATATGCCCCAGAATTTACCCTGTAGAAGTATTTTAATCCATCTGGATGAAAGTTAGACAGGATTGTGATGCTGAATCTGGCTCACAATTGGAGGAGGGAGAAGGAAGAATGAGGGAGGTGGAAGTGTGTGGACCCTGTGCTTATTTCCAGCTACCTAAACCATGGAATCTTTACATACAAGAAATCATCCTACCGCCTTCAGAAACTCCACAGAAGCAGAAGTACATATGGTATAATGAGTACAGTTTATATTACTGGAATTAAAGCTCAATGTCCCAGGTGTGCGTGTGTATAGATTTGCATAATTGTGGAATTTATTTTTGCAGTGTGTCCTTTATGTCTGTGTTTATGTACCAATTTGCTATTATGTGCCAATTTGTCATCTAGTTCACAGGATAACCTTTAAAGGAGACACTGGGTATATTGAGAAATTAGAGTGTCCCACAGTGTTAGCCTTTTTTGAGAAACTCTGTGAAGTTAAAACTGTAAAACTGTAGCAGACAGCAGTTTAAAAGTGTGGCCCAATTGTATCTTACTTTGCCCTGAACTCAAAAACAAAAGGCAGGCAGCTTCAAGTTGAAAGACTTAAAACTTTACTAATGGCTACACATCTACACATGCATGGAGAGCCTACTACATCCTAACTAGCTAATTAATACGTTTGGATAAAAGATAGCTTCATCTTGACTCATCATCTCAATGAGAATGAAGCATGGCAGCGGAGAAGAGTAGAGAGCCAAGATGGAGAACAGAGTTGTCACAGTTGGTACGTAACAGGAGTCGAGAAGGGATATATCTTTATATGACCAAGACCAAAGGAAGTGTCCTAGGCCACATGGTCTTGTTGGTTGGTTGCAAACTATTTACAACCATGCACCTCAAAGATAGAACCAACAAGTTCTTGAATGAGAGAAAGAGAAGGATTTTAACATGCAGGAAATTCTATCCTATCTATGACCCACTTGCTCTAATAACAAGAGAGTGGGGGAGAGAGAATGCTGGATTTTTCCAACAGTATATGCATCTGTGTGCTCCTAGGAAGTATTATTTCTAGTATCTGGAAAAAGGAGGGAGATCCTCAAACATGAGTGCCTATAGAAATGGAAGAGTCCACCCCATTGAGAGCAGCGCTTCTCAGGCTCTCTGATGTGGGGGACAGGCAATTATTTTTCCCCCAATGTGCCAGGGATGGGCACCATATTTTTGCCAGTTGGCTACAATTGTTTGCAAGAGGGGGGGGGTTCTTTCCTGGAAACACACCAGGCAGCCATTCTTTACCCACAAACTGGCAGCCAATGACAAAGAGACCAGCACCAGTTGAGGAACCACCACTTTGAGTAGTACTTATCTAGAATCTACAATGCATTGGACCTCTGTGGGTGTATCATGTGTGATTTTTACACTGAAATGTTTTTTGTTATTTCCCGCCAAGTCACCTACACCTCATCATGGCAGCCTTATGAATGAGCCCTGCTCAGGCCTTGCACACTCAGGGTCATGGCTTTCTTGATTGAATCTATCCACTTGCAATGTTTTCTTCCTCTTTTCCTACTGCCTTCCACTTTACCAAGCATTATCATCTTTTCCAGCAAATCATAACATATCATGATATGTCCACAGTATGATAGCCTCAGTTTAGTCATTTTGGCTTCTAGATTTATGTAAGTAAATTATATACATTGATTCCCCTCCCCACAGCTTGGACTCAAAATGTATTAAGGTTAAAATTACTGCACTTTAAAACACAACAACTGAGGTTTCTAAGTCTCCCCCTGAATTGTGGCACAATAATTTAACTTTTTAGAGTATTAGTATGTTGTGGTGGTATGCCATTCCTTAAGCTGACAGACTCCTCCCCTTTAATTCAAGGTCTCAAGTAAAGCTAGGCTGATTACATTTCATCTGGAATAGTTTCTCTGCTTACAGGACTGAAGTGTATTGTCTCTGCTCACAAGTCTAGCTTCCTA
This sequence comes from Gambelia wislizenii, assembly GCA_030847615.1. Taxonomy (NCBI): domain Eukaryota; kingdom Metazoa; phylum Chordata; class Lepidosauria; order Squamata; family Crotaphytidae; genus Gambelia; species Gambelia wislizenii. Next base: position 206,701,861 of record JAUMIR010000001.1, read on the forward strand.
TCCTGCGTCCTCTGAGATGCAGCGAGATACAGGCTCAATATAGTTTCCGTTCTACTGGCAATGTATATGACCTGTGCATGCAGCAGTATTTACTCAGACATTAAAAACAAAGCATCCAGCCTTTCCTAGCTGGAGAGCAACCGTAATAAAAAGTAGACAGTCATGCCAATTACATACCTGTGTCCCTTATGGCTTTCCTTTTCATTATAGCAGCTGTCTCTTTTGTTTAACGTGGGGGTTGAATTATGAACTGCTCAGAACTTCTGGACCCAGCACAGAAGTCAGCTGTATAGAGAATTCTTCCCATTCGTTATTCAGCTTTAGCCTGTCTTCTACCCCCCTGAAAAGAATTCCACAGCTTAAAAAGAGGAGTGTCATTCTGTGCAACATATGGCATAGAAATATGGCCCCAACACTGAGATTAGTTTCTTTCTCTAACTTGGTTTTGAACTCTGAAATTGCTCAAAACATTTTTAGAGGTTATTGTGTGAAAGTGCCATTTCACTGAGGGCCAAAGAAGAATTACTGTATATTGTGTTAGGCTTTTCCTTGAATTATTTAGTTACAGCAATTGTTGGTGTGTGCCTTCAAGTCATTTCCAACTTATGGCGACCATAAAGCAAACCTATCAAGGGGTTTTCTTGGCAAGATTCATTCAGAGGGGGTTTGCCTTTTCCTGTCTCTGAGGCTGAAAGAGTGTAACTTGCCCAAGGTCACCCAGTGGATTTCCATGGCTGAGCAGGGATTCGAACCCTGGTCTCTAGAATCGTAGTCCAACACTCAAACCACTGCACCACACTGGCTCTACTGCTCATCTCTTATATTCCTTCTGTCGAGGGCAGAAATAAGAGAAATAAAGATGGGAATGGGGGAAGCTATTTAATCTAGCAGCCTTTATGACAACAAATTCCATATGTTAAATGTGGCTCAGTTTTTGATATTGGAAATCAGGAATGGAAGTAAATTGTGTTCTATCTCTTCCCTTCTTCTGCAAATTAGAGGCAGCAACAGTTTGCTCTAATGTCTGAATAAGAGCTTGAAATAACACATCTTAAATGGATGTCATATTTCTTTCTTTCTTGCAACAAGAGTAAGTGATTTTACTTTTAAGCATTTTAGAGAAAATGAGATAAAACACTAGGGTTTGGGGTTTTGTTTTGTTTTGTTTTTAGGTAAACTCATTTTTACTCATTATTGCAAAAAAAAATTACTGTCAGGTGTTTTTTGTTTGTTCATTTGTTTTAAGGTCTCTTGGCTATTTTGGCCAAAATGCCCACTTTAAATGGGGAATGCTCATAAAAAGTAATAAAGTTGATAGTAGCATGTTAATATCACATTGTGTTAGTTGTTGCTCACAAGTAACATATATTGCACTACAGTTAAAAGTTAATTAAAAGCAAAATGCTCTTGAGCTTTTGAAAGTAATGATTACTTCTTTTACACACACACATTCATACATATAGACACACCATCTATCTAGAGATCTCAGGATAGTGTACATTAAAACCATTTGTTTCTTTTTTGTCTTCTGAACAAACTGCTAACCAGTTTCATTGGACTGGTTTGCACACAACGTTAAATGGCAGCTCAGTGTTAACTTCCCTATGGAATGCTCTATCCCAAACTGTATGCATGGCTTCCTTCCTGATTGTTTGTAATCAGGCTTTAAATATTTGGTAGTTCCATGTTTCTTAAAAAAAAAAATTAATTATATCATGTGGGGGAACTGCAGCAGTGGTGGGGGGCAGATTTCATCTCTACAGCATGACAAAATTGGCTGAAAATTGGTCTTAATTCAAACCAAATATTGAACCAGAAACTACTGGTGTTTTCCAAGATTTGTAGGAAGGCTGGAGGGTTAACAGAGGCTGGACTGAATTATTTTCTCCCAGGGGCTCAGTTACACAACAGTTTTTGTCCCGGGGAGAATCGAGATATTCTCATCTCAAATCTGTCTCGTATTGTTCCCACGATTTGTCCCAGATAGCAAAAGTCTCATGTTTTTATGATTGTTGTTTGCACTTACCACAATCCTGGGAAAGGGGCGCACAGCAGAGCTGAATTATGATTGGCCTGCCCTTGGAGGGGGCAGGCTTGCAAGGGAAGCCTGGCAATTCAGGATCCAGCATTTTTGTATTGCCCTCTGTAGGGCCCTCTGCTGCCTCCAAAGCCCAGTTGGCAGAAGCTGCAGCCAGCTAAGAGCCAGGTGATGGCCAAGGCTCGCCAGACAGGGCGGCCAGTCTGGAGCGACCCCCAAGACCAGCCGCCCTAGGGATTGCCTTTGGCACAGGAGGAGGAGGAGGAGGGTCTTGGAAAGGCTCCCTCCAGGAAGAAAGGCAGGTAGGGTCACTGAGGGGAGGCAACTATGAGGGAGAGGAACCCAACATTTCTGGCTTGAGTGGGACCATGAAGAAAGGAACTTATTTCCCTGCCCTTTGGGGCTCTGGGGTCTCCTTGGTTTTCAAGGGAGAGAATGAAATCCAAGGGAGGCCAAATAAGACACTCCTCTTTGGATGGAGGCAGGCAAGCCAGGCCCATTACGCTCGATGGGGCTTCCCCTTCCAATATGTATAGGGTGGCACCCCTTGTCCCTACTAACACCACTGGTGTGACTCTTTCCCCACACACAGGGACATCTAGGATTTTACATGCCTAGGATTCAAGGAGAGAATCCAGCCTGCCTTCATGCACTCCCATTGAAAACAATTAGGATGGGAAAATGTTTAGTTCGGCTGAACCTGGTACTACTGGGTGCATGGTGCATATTTTTTACTTCATTGACAAAATTAAGGCTGTTAATTCACAAATATTCCATGTAATATATTCTCTTGGAATAGCTCCTCATCTACTTTGCACAATTAATTTTCCATTAACAGAAACAGGGTACATTCAAAGATATAGCTGTTACATTCACAAAGTGCTTACTGTCAATTCAAATTCTTACTCTCGGGGAGACCACATTAGTATACACAATAGAATTAAGCACAGTCCCAAATTCTGTCCCCACCCCACTTCTTTTTCTTCCAGTAAAAAGCAAGTGCTTTAAGTTCTGTCTGCCCCCCCACTTCTCCCCCCAACTTCATTCCCTTCCAATAGAAAGCAATGCTTTAAGTGCTTTCTGTCCCACCCCACTCTTCCCTTCCATTTCTTTTCCTTCCAATAGAAAGCAATGTTTTTAAGTTCTGTCTGTCCCCCCCATATCTCCCCCCACTTCTTTTCCTTCCAATAGAAAGTAGTGCTTTAAGTGCTTTCTGTCCCACCCCACTCTTCCCCCCACTTCTTTTCCTTCCGATAGAAAGCTGGTTGTTCAGACAACCAATAGCACAGATTGTCCTGGACTTTCCAAAAAGTCCCTGGAAAAAATAGAGAGATGGAAAGTCATGGGTTAACTGGATTTTTTGCTACCCCTCCTTCCAAATAGCCCATGATGTGTGTAAACAAATAGGGTTCAACACGAATTCTTCTCAGATTGTTTGTTTGTTTGTTTGCCATGTAAATGGGTCCCAGGTTTTACTCTGTGAACCACCATGGGGAGTCTTTACTTCAAAAAGGTGGCATAAAAACATTTAAAATAAATAAATGGTAAATAAATAAAAGAAGCAAGTTTGGTCTCCTCATTTTAGACTAACCACAGTTAATCATGTCATCTTGGACAAACTGTGGTTAGTCTTAATAATAGTTAGTTGAATAAAAACATAATTAAGATTAGCTACATTTTAGGACTCAGGCAATTTTGTTTGTTCTGTTGTATTTGCTGCCTTCTCTGTTTCTATCATGAGGAGATGTTTTAGAATTTTTATTTCATTATGATTTTATTTTAATCCTAGTTGAGTACTGCCTAGTATTACCAAGGATAAATCATGGTTTAAGAAGTTTCAATAACTAAATAAATAAAAAATAAATTTGAAGAAGAAGCTTCTGATCTTTGCCTTCTGTCGATTCCAGGAATGAATGGTTGGGTACATGCCTGAAAGCTTTCCTCCTATGCACAGCCAGTGTGTGAGTCTAAGGGCTTGTCTACAGAGATGAAAAAACTCTGCTTCAAATCCCTTTTTCTTGGGCTGCAGTGACCCCACACACATTTACAAATATTTGCACAAGTGCACATTCAAAAAATACTAGCAACTGCACACCGGCAAAACTTAAATACAAACAGAGGAAGTAGCCTTTCCTGGTGGGAATGATCAGGTGACCCAAAACCCCACCACCATCCCACTCAACACTGAAGCCAACTCGGAGGTGGTCACATGTACAATAAACCATTTCCCCCTCCCAGGAAAGTGTGGTATAAAAGATAGGTTTTTAAAAATCAGATTTAAGCCCTCAGCACCAAAAAAAACAGTATTGGATTCAAATCCTCAAAAACATTGTGTTTTCTCCCAGCCACCAATACAATGTATGTTTTTCTTTGCTTGTGTTAGACAATCCCTAAATTATCCTTTTGTGAGAGAAGGAAAAAAGACCTTCTGTGTCCACAAAGTTCATAATAATAAAAACCTATTCCATTGTCTCTTCTAGATTAAAAAGGCTCCACATGTTTTATACTTTAAAAAAAAATTAACCTGTTGGAAAATTAAGAATTTCAAATTATTTTTCTTCTCCCAATATGGTACACAGGACTGGATTAGACCAGCAGATAGGTAGCGCTCTCGCTCTCTCTCTCTCTCTCTCTCTCTCTGTGTGTGTGTGTGTGTGTGTGTGTGTGTGCGCGCACGCGCGCGTGCATGCATGCAGGGTACTGTATGGGAAGGAATTTACCAGGTGGCTATCTGAATACATGAGGGCATCCCATCCAGCTGATGGTCGACTTGTAGTCAGTCCTCTTCCCACCAACCCCTGCCCACCAGCCATATCATCTGGCAGGCTAACAGGAAGCCTCCTTATTCCAAATGTTAGCTTTGATCCATCTAGCACAGCAGCAGAATCAACCATGGTTCTGCAGGATTTCAGACAGGAGCCTCTTCCAGAGTTATCTGGACATGCCAGACACTGGGACCCTTTTCATACAAATTGTAGACTTTCACCATGGAGTTACAAGCATTTCCCAAAATTCTAAGCCACTGTCATGTACTGGTATCCCCAGATTCAGTGACCAGCAGTTTCAGAGTTCAAAATAGAAAACTTTATTGTCACAGTAGTCCAAAGAGCTATCCCTGCAAGCTTGTTGGTCAGAATGAAACTTAACTCACAAACAGTATGATAAGAGCATATTCCAATATACAAAATCTGACGGCCTGTACAGCCATTGGCTATCCATTATCTCCACTCCCATTTCCCACAGTACCAGGGCTCAACCTCCTTTTCCCAGAGTTGAGACCCAGGTGCAGTGCTTATCTATCCGTTTCTGACATTGAGCACATACTACCTTCTACAGTTATGCTACACGCTCATTAACAAGCACAGAAAAATGCAAACACCCTACACGGTTAAACAGCAAAACTGAACTTGGCAGGAAAAGGTCACAATTCTGACAACCACTCTGGGAGATTTGCTGAAATGCAGAACTGTTCAGGGTGCAGATGGGCAAATATGTCCAGAGGTTGCAGGATTGGTTGCTGGAATATCCAAATGGCATTTCTGTTCTCCTGGCAGTACCCAGGACCACCTAGAACATTTTATTCCCACCCATAAGTGTATTTCTTTTTAATTCTCAGAAATATCAGAACACGATGTTCTCTTCTCCATCTGTCTTTCTTTTTAAATTTTCAAAAAGAATTACAGTGCTATAGTACATCAATGAGATGGCATTTTCACACAATAACCTCTAAAAAAAAGTTTTTTAAAAAAAATATTCAGAGAGGAGAAAATCTGCCCTTCAAACCATAGGACCACCTTAGCAAACAACACCCCTGTTTTTAAAAAAAATGGTAGTGTTTTAGTGCAGATCCAATAAATTGGTACAAACAGCCCCCCATAAGGATGGAACAGGTGGATGTGGATGTTCCAAGAACCAGCAAAACCTGGCAAAATCCAAGGAGCTATATCATGAGAACTCGTACTTCTTTACACTAGTCTGGAAGACTCTTTTGCTTGTGCTGTTTTTGACTGGCAGTCCCTCAGTTCTTAAAGGCCAAATGAACCCGACTGAGTGGTCTTGCCTCAAAACTCTGCATTATAATGCAAGGTATGTGTGTGTTTCCCCACAAAAAATGTTATTTTGAGTTCTAATATTAGTAAAAATGCCACACTTCCATAGCTTTCGTGCTTCCCCCCCCCCCCCCGTAGCATTTATGTTCTTGCTAAGATAATTTTTACATTGGTATCCATCCTAGAATCCATTGGCTTGTATTAAGCTAATGTCATATATGGCTCAGTGCATTGTCTGTTCTTTCTGAATATTTACAGCAGGTTTATTATTTTGGCTTTGTCTTAGGCTATTGCTGCTCAGGGGGTTAGCTGTTCATTTTATATTAGGGATGCATCTTCATGTGGAAATATCTAACCAAACCCTTCAGCACAGATGTCTGTGTTTAATGGGGGGGGGCCGATAATTTATTACCAATTCAAGGTTAATACTTGCAGCATATAATCCAATGTAACTCTGTGATATTATGCCTACCTGAGAGTCCTGCATTCCTGATTAAACAGTGCCTGAGGGGAGTGTATGCGATGCAGCCACTTATCTACCTAGAGTTTTGCAATTTCACCTGCTACAGTATTCCATTTGAACTCCTATTTAGAATTTTCCTGGGGAAGTGAAATATTTGCTTTCAGACTAAGCTGCCTTTTAGACATGGGAGGCCAGGTGCCTGAGCAATTATACTTCCCCACCCTTTTTGCCGCTATCTCTTTTTCTGTGCCTTCTCCCAAAAATCAATTCCTTCATTAATATGCCATTGGCAAAATACTGATTAGCTGTAATAAAGGCTTGTCTGTAAGATGACTAGCTTATAGCTAGTCATTGTGGTTTTTCCCCGTAAGGCAACTTGTGTGCTGTCTTTCTACCGGTTTGTTTGTTTATTTATTTATTTATGTACATACTTATTTGGATTTGAACAAAATAAGTTCCCAGCTAGGGGCTTTTTTGGTGCATTTTTAGAGTGTGAAATGTATTTACACAAAATACCTCCATACCATATGAGATGTGAGAACACTCACCAGTATCTTACAGAGGCAGTAAACATAAGGGGATGAAACAACAATAGGATTGTGAAGAACAGTGTGTTGTTGCTGTTGCAGTGCAAACCTCCGGTAGCATATATCTGCAGTGGTAGAAAGCCAGGTTCCATGGCTGTTGATGAATCTCAGAGCTATTACCATGCTTTCCACATCTCTCCAGCTCCCACATGCCAAACCAAATGGCTAAAAGAAACACAGCCAGGTATAACTTCTCTTTGTTGAGGTTGATAAGTCTTATGTCTATGAGTGTGGTACAAAATTGGAATGGAAAGAATACTTCAACACACACACAAATTCACTAGCCTTCCCTGAGCTAATAATTTTCCAACCACTGTGTTTCATCATGGACCAAGGTGTATTTGATTTCAAGCAACAAAGCAAAACCTTGATTTGTGAGATTTGTCATTGTCGTCATCCTCCGCATCCTCTTCCTCCACTTTTACAGCATCCCAAAATCCAAAATACTCCAAAATTGTCTGCATATGTGGCTGAGACAGTAACACCTTCGCTTTCTGATAGTTCAATGTACACAATCTTTGCACAAAATGATTTTAAAAATTGTGTACAAAATTACCTTCAGACTATGTGTATAAGGTATATATGAAGCATAAATGAACTTCACATTTACAATTTTAAAAACTTAAATTTAAAGAACTTAAAAGGAGAGAGACACCCCAGCCTCCCTAAGCAGTCCCAGAGCCAAGGAGCAGCCACTGAGAGTGCCCTATTCCCTGTCCCCTCTAACAGTACCTCTTAAGATGCTGGTTGTGATAGAAGGACTTTGCATGCCTGTTAGACTGTTCCCGCAACAAGCTGAGCAAAGTGGCCATACAAAGCCTCCATCGTCTGCAGTCTTCTTTTATTCTTTTTGTTCATTTCTTTTTATCCTGCATCTCATAAAATTGTGGGAGCCCTAGTGGTGCAGTGGTTAAATGCCGATACTGTAGCCACAAATTATGAGTTCAATCCTGCAGGGCTCCATGGTTGACTCAGCCTTCCATCCTTCAGTAGGCCAGTAAAATGAGTACCCAGCTTGTGAAGTCAAAGGCTTTCATGGCCAGCATCCATAGATTTTCCTTGGGGTTTTTTCCGGGCTGTGAGGCCATGTTCTGGAAGAGTTTACTTCTGATGTTTCGCCTGCATCTGTGGCTGGCATCTTCAGAGAATGATTGGGTAGGAATGTGTGTGGAGTTTATATGCTGTGAACTCCTGTTGGGGAGTATATGTAAATTTGTGTATTTCACAGAATCATAGAATTGCAGAGTTGGAAGAGACCATGAGGGCCATCCAGTCCAACCCCCTGCCACGCAGGAAATCTTGATCAAAGCATCCCCGACAGATGGCAATCCAGCCTCTGTTTAAAGACCTCCAAGGAAGGAGAGCCCACCACGCTCTGAGGGAGTGTGTTCCAGTGCTGAACAGCTCTTACTGTCCAAAAGTTCCTCCTAGTGTTGAGGTGGAATCTCTGTTCCTGGAGCTTGCATCCATTGCTCCGTGTTCCAGTCTCTGGAGCAGCAAAAAACAAGCCTGCTCCACCCTCAGTGTTCCACCCCTTCAAATACTTAAACAGGGCTATCATATCGCCTCTTAACCGTCTTTTTTCCAGGCTAAACATACCGAGCTCCCTAAGTCTCTCCTCATAAGGAATCGTTTCCAGACCTTTCACCATTTTAGTTGCCCTTCTCTGGACATGCTCCAATTTGTCAATATCCTTTTTGAATTGTGGTGCCCAGAACTGGACACAGTATTCTAGGTGAGGCCTGACCAAGGCAGAATAGAGTGGCACTATTACTTCCCTTGATCTAGACACTATACTTCTATTGATACAGCCTAAAATCACATTGGCCTTTTTAGCTGCCACATCACACTGTTGACTCATGTTCAACTTGTGGTCTACTAGGACTCCTAGATCCCTTTCGCACGTAGTCTCATTCAGCCAGGTCTCTCCCATCCTATATCTATGCATTTCATTTTTCCGCCCTAAGTGCAGTACTTTACATTTCTCCGTATTGAATTTCATTTTGTTAGCTTTGGCCCAGCTCTCCAGTCTATCCAGGTCATTCTGAATTTTGATCCTGTCCTCCAGGGTATTAGCTACTCCTCCCACTTTGGTGTCATCTGCAAATGTGGTAAGTATGCCCCTAATTCCCTCATCCAAGTCATTGATAAAGATGTTGAATAGAACTGGGCCCAGGACAGAACCCTGTGGCACCCCACTGGTCACATCTTTCCAAGACGAAGAGGAGCCACTGCTGAGCACCCTTTGAGTTCGGCCGGTCAACCAATTACAAATCCATTGAACAGTTAACTTGTCTAGCCCATATTTTACAAGCTTGTTTGCAAGAATGTCATGGGGAACCTTGTCAAAGGCCTTACTGAAATCAAGGTATGCGATGTCCACAGCATTCCCTTCATCTACCAAGCTGGTAACTTTATCAAAAAAAGAGATCAGGTTAGTCTGGCATGATTTGTTTCTTTGAAATGCATGTTGACTTTTTGTGATTAAGCATTGCCTTCTAAATGTTCACAGACTCTCTGTTTAATGATCTGCTCTAGAATCTTCCCTGGTATTGATGTCAGACTAACTGGACGATAATTGTTGGGATCCTCTTTTTTTCCCTTTTTGAAGATGGGGACAATGTTTGCCCTCCTCCAGTCTGCTGGGACTTCTCCTGTTCTCCAAGAGTTCTCAAAGATTATTGCCAATGGCTCTGAGATCACATTTGCCAGCTCTTTTAATACTCTTGGATGTAGTTCATCTGGTCCTGGAGATTTAAATTCATTTAGATTAAGAAGGTATTCCTGTACTACCTCTTTGCTTATTCTGTGCTGGATTTCCCCTATTGTGTCCTCTGTTGCATTCTCCTCAGGTTGGTCCCCCTTTTCCTTTTCTGAAAACACTGAGGCAAAGAAGGTGTTGAGTAATTCTGCCTTTTCTCTGTCCCCTGTTAGCATTTTGCCATCTTCTCCACGTAATGGCTCTATCATTTCCTTCTTCCTCCTTTTGCTGCGGACATACCCCCAAAAAACCCTTTTTATTGTTCTTAACCTCCCTAGCAATCCTGAGCTCATTCTGCGCTTTAGCTTTTCTGACTTTACTCCTACACGTGTTCGCTATCTGTTCGAATTCTTCTTTGGTGATTTCCCCCTTTTTCCATTTCTTATACTTGTTCTGTTTAAAACTTAGCTCCATTGAAAGTTCTTTAGTCATCCATCCTGGTTTCTTGAGACACCTCCCATTTTTCTTCCTCAATGGTACTGTTTGAAATTGTGCCTTCAATATCTCCCTTTTGAGAAAGTCCCATCCATCTTCAGGTCTCTGCTCTTTTAGCATTCCTGACCATGGGATCACCCCCAGTATTTCCCTGAGTTTATTGAAATCAGCTCTCCTAAAGTCAAGAATGCGTGTCTGACTATGCCTGGCCTCTCCTTTCCATTGTATAACAAACTCCAGGAGAACATGATCACTCTCACCTAAGGATCCCACCACTTGCACCCCATTAACCAGGTCATCTCTGTTGGTTAGGATCAGATCTAAAATAGCTGACCCCCTTGTTGCCTCTTCCACCTTTTGGACCATGAAATTGTCTTCCAGGCAAGTAAGGAATTTGCTAGACCTTGAAGTTTTGGTTGAGTTAGATTTCCAGCAAATATCAGGATAGTTGAAGTCACCCATCACTACTAGATCTCTCCTTTCTGCATGTGTGTTCATTTGTTCTAGAAAGGCATTATCCAATTCCTCCGTCTGACTTGGGGGTCTGTAGTAGAGTCCCACAATAACATCCCTATTTTTTCCCTCCCCTTTAATTTTTATCCAGATGCTCTCCACCTGGCTTCCAGTATTGATGTCATGGATCTCTTCACTAGTGTAAATATCCCTGACATATAATGCTATTCCTCCTCCTTTCCTGTTTGGCCTGTTTCTCCAATAAAGGTTATGTGACTCGTCCCACCAGGTTTCAGTAATGCCTATTATATCATATTTGTTTTGTAGTGCTAGGAGTTCAAGTTCATCTTGCTTATTTCCCATGATCTGTGCTCTGGGAATGGTTAGTTTCTGAGTATAGAAATGCAAGGAGGAATAGTGTCTGTTTGGCTAATGGTTGGTTCATGGCCCATTATCTGCTGGAAATCCCCCTGTCTGTGGGTGGAACTCCTTTGTAAGTGTTGAGTTTTGATTTTATTGTTTTTCAAAACTGGAAGCCAGATTTTGTTTACTTTTAGGGTTTCTTCTTTCCTGTTTAAGTCCAGGTGTTTGTGGATTTCAATAGTTTCTCTGTGCATTCTGACATGATAGTTGTTGGCCTGGTCCAGAATTTCTGTGTTTTTAAATAACATTTTGTGTCCAGGTTGATTTATCACATGTTCTGCTACTGCTGATTTTTCTGGCTTGCCCAGTCTGCAGTGTCTCTCATGTTTCTTGATTCATGTTTGCACACTGCATTTAGTGGTCCCTATGTGGACAAGTTTACTATGTGGACAAGTTTACAAGTGTGTGTGCACGCATGTGCGCCTTCAAATCATCTAACAACTGATGGTGATCCCATTAGTTTCATGGGTGGGCGGTTAGGCAGGGAATACTCACAGGTGGTTTTGCCAGTTCAGAAATATAGCCTACAGAACCTGGTATTTGTTGGCATTCTCCCATCCAATATTAACCAGGGCTGACCCTGATTAGCTTCCAAGATCAATTGGGATTGGATGCCTTTAGGGTATTTAGGCTGCAGTTTCCATTAAAATATCAGTGACTGTCAGAAAATTGCACGTGATGACTGCACTTTCATACCTTGTTTAACCGTTATCTATTTAGTTTCAGGAAATTATTCATGGTGATATTCAGTCAAAGATAAGCACTTATACAGTGCAATCCTATCCACATCAACTCCTTCCTCAGTAAGCGCCATTGATTACAGTGGGATTGTTCCCAGGTAAATATGTGTATAGGATTGCAACTGTATACAGTAGTCTCATTGATTCAAATTACAAATAGAGAACATGCAATGGGTTTAGAAATATGTAACTTTGGTTGGTATACTTGGATGTTCTTGGCATCTGAAAGAGAGGGGACATTTTAAAGGGAAGCTTAAAGAGCCAATAATTATTTTCTTCCAAAAAAAAAAAAAGTGAGAGAATGGAGGAATCATGTTGGCCTTGGTTGAGGAAGTGACAGGAGTGCTTGTGGCATACCTCGAAGTAGAACATGTACTATTCTCATAGTTGCTTGCAAATGATAGTAGTGGAATAATTTAATCTTGCTGAACTGATAACAAGGAAGTCATTAAAATAGTTTAACGGGGGGGGTTAAAACTGGGCCAGTTTTCTTTGACTGCTTCAAGCTGCCTTTGCCATGTTGTTCTCTGGCAGATAGCTTTCTCTGCCTTTTTTGCAATGTGAATTCACTATAAAGAACATAACTTTGTAGTAGCTAATATCTGATACAAACAAAATGATAACAAGTGTGGCCTTAGATATCATGACATTTAAAAAAAACTAAACTTTATACAGTTGTCCCTCTGTATACACAGATTTGGGATCCAGAGACTTAAATATTCATGACTTGAAAATATTCTTTAAAAAATAATAATCCAAAAAGCAAACCTTGATTTTGCCATCTTAAATAAGGGACACCATTTTGCTATGCCATTGCATATAATGGGACTTGAGTATCCATGGATTTTTGTCTGGAACCAAACCCCAGCAAATATGAAGGGACAACTGTGCATTAGAAGGAATACTGTGTCTTGCAGCATAAAAAGGGGAAAGGGGGGAAAGGACTGTAGCAGCTCCTTTAATTCTAACTGGTCTTTATTTTACTATGAGCTTTCATGGATATAAACTTACGTCTTCAGATGCAGTACAGTGTGTACTGCATACATATACACACACTCTCTGTATTACATCTGAAGGAGCGGGTTTATATGCATGAAAGCTCATGCAAAAATAAAAACCAGTTAGTCTTAAGGGTGCTGCTACGCTCCGGTTTCCTCCTGCTGCTCCTTTCCTTCTTTTTAATTTCACATTCTGAATGAAGGAGATTATCCGGTGCAGCAAAAACAGTGTCAGAAGAACATAACAAGAACAGAAACAGGCAACATTATCAGATGACGTCATCCTTTAGCATTCCAGGGGCGTAGCACAGGGGTGAATAAGGTGTCCCTTTGTATTGGCAGCTGAGCCCCTCACTACAAAAGGAAGCCTCGTCTGCGCCAGTACTACGCCCCGGAAACAGCTGGGGACATGGGCGTCTGCAAATGTCGCCTTTTCTGTTCTCATCACATTCTTCTGACACGGTTTGGGAAACATTTTTTGCCACATTTCCCCATATCTGATAATCTCCCTAATTATGTTACAGCACTATTATTCCACTTTAACTGCTATGGCTGCCTCCTGTGGAATCCTGGGATTTGCAGTTTACGGAGGGACATTTAGAACTCTCAGCCAGAAAGCTCTTAGGCCTCACTAAACTACAAACCCCAGAATTCCACAGGAGGCAGCCATAGCAGTTAAAATGGAATAATAGTGCTATAATAATGTAATGTGATAAAGTCCTAACTTTCTTAGAGTCCAAAAAATAGATTTCTGAATTGGTGAATTTTTAAATAAATGATGGAATGCTGTTCAGTCACTTACATATTTGTTCAGTCAAAATGAAGCCAGTCTCTCCCCCCCTCACACACACACACACATGTTGTGTCTGTTGAGAGGGTGAAGGGAGGATTCATGTAATTGCTCCTCTTGTGTGCCCTTGGCACAAATGTGGGTGGTTCCAGATGGCTGGCTGGTAATGCCGCCAGTCAAAAAACATTGTGCAAGTATACCATCTCCTCTTTATTAATCCCTTTATTAGTCACTTTTTTTGTGGAAAGAAAAAAAGCCAGAAGTATTTTGAAAAATTAATGAGGGTTAGAAGTGGGAAGACATCAACAGTGAGATTCCTTGTAAAGTTCGGAGTGAGAGGATGATAAAAACCTCACTTACAAGCAACCTGTGAATATGTCATGTGGCCCTATATATTTGTTTCACTTACCTGTTATATGTTTAAAACCAACTTGTGAAATTGATACTGTAGAATTACTGTCTAAGCATCCCACAACAATTATTTTTTGTTCTGTTATTTTTATTTATTTATTTAAGTATTTATAGCCCGCTCTTCAGTCACAAAGGCTCTCAGATTAGTTTACAAATTGTTAAGCAATAGCACTTTATACATCTACACCGCATTAAGCAGTTTCCAATGTGTGTTAGCTAATTGACCACACAAGCTGGGTACTCATTTTACTGACCTACGAAAGGATAGAAGGCTGATTGAACCTTGGAGCCCTTGGGATCAAACTTGCAATGTTGTGGCTGCAGTACTGGCATTTAACCACTGCGCCACTAGGCGCAGTTCATCACAGTTATGATAAAACTGTGTTGCATACTTGAACTCATAGCCACTACTATGAATTGCCTTTTGTCTAAATATGTATTTGATTTCCCCCCAGTTGCCTGTGATATTATTATATTGCTGTTAACTATTGATTGAATGATTGTTGTTGTATTTCAAATGTGCTGATGCCAGGATTTTGTGATATATAAATAATTTTCCACCAGTAGCATCATTATAATAGCACAAGCAGCAGAAATTTATGGAAAGAACAGATTAAATGCTTAGACTTAAATTCTTCAGTGTGCAACTAGGCTTAAATTGCTGTGTCTGAATTTTGGGTTGCTGAATCAGGTGGAAAAAATCAGACTGACACATCGCTTGTCTGTGCATTTTTACCATGATATATTACTAAAAGAAAAAGCTCAAAGCCTCTCATTGATAATTCTGGTTAAAAACTTGGAACATAAATTATTAAGATCTGTAGTTTCTTCTCACAATGGCCTGGGAGTTAGTGCATATATCAGAGTGAAGAAATGCAACATCGGAATATGGTTAGTATTGTAACAGAGGGCATCTTTATGCATGTAATAAAGCACTTATTATACAAATGCTAGAAAGATCGAAAATTTAAGAGTTGTATTTCCTGAACTACTTAACATTTAACTTAACATGACATTTAAATTAAATAACACCCAGGATCACTTAAAATGATTTATTATTCAAAGGCAGAAACCAGAATAAATCATTACAATCAAAGGTTGTATTATTTGTTTATAATTTATGAAAAAGCACTCCCTAGTGACCTGGCTTGTAAATTTGAATGGCGCAAAATCTGTATGCACAGAAGCACATATTCAGCTGAACACTTAAATGCTATCCCTTCAATGCACCAAGACATACAGCATGATCCAAGCACATTAGTTCACATATAAGAGTTCTAAGACCAGTAAAAGCCCACAATGCCCTCCACGCTTGTATCAGTGGGTTGCATCCCACCGTGTGCCTACATCGGGGAAATAAACACCACTGGTGGTTGGATTTCCCCCTCTGCCTGCATCCAAGGAGTTACAGGGAGAAGAAGTGAAAGGAAAGGAGTCATAACTCCAGCACAGAAAAATACAGATATATTATAATTCAACTGCAGGCATTCCTAGATGAAACACACTGTTTGGACCTGTTTCCTTCTGACTTCAGATCCAGACACAGTACAGAGACAGTACTGGTGGTTCTGGTTGATTACCCTTTTCTGGAAAGAAATTAGGGGGAGTGCTACTTTCTTGATTCTCCTTGATCTCTTGGTGGTTTTTCATATTATTCATTATTAAGTAATTTTATATCCCACCTTCTCCCAACATGGGGCCCAAGACAAGACTAAAAAAAGATAAAGTTTTTTTTAATCTGATGATAAAAACTTAAATTAAACTAGCTATCATATTAAAATGTAGTCATTTTAAAAAATATAAATTTTTTTTTAAATAGCATATAAAAATATTTAAAATATAACAATAGAGTTAAAAATACAACACACCCAGTGAAAAAAGACTCCTCACAACCAATTAGTCATCAAATTCCTGTTTTTAAATAAAAAGATATTTACTTGCTGGTGAAAAGAGAGTAGAAGGGGGACCAGCCTAGCTTCCCATGGAAGGGAATTCCACAGCCTGTATGCACTATTGACTGTGATAACCTCCTGGAGTGGCTCAATTGGTTGGGTGTGAGAAGCGCTTTATTACAGTGGTTTCATTCCCACTCCAGAGTCATTATTAGACAGTAGCAGTGGGAGACTTCTGCTTAGCTCCATGGCAGTAACGTTCAGTGGTAGCTCATGCCTACTAGATCTGGTGGGGCAGAGCCGGTTGGTTTTATTGACAACTATGAAAACTGCTAACTCTGAAAACTACACCTTAATTGTGAATACTGTTGTGAAAACTTTCTCCTCTAATTCACTTTATCTCTACCAAGGCTGATCCTCTCTGGTGTCCATCCCCTACCCCACCCCTTTCGGTGGGCTGGTTTATTGTGCAACTTGCTCCCTGAACTCTCTGAGCTCTGAGACTGCACTCCCCGTATTTCTTGACCTGCCTGCTTATTCTGATTCCTTCTTATCCCTGCTAATTTGTTTCATCCTTTTCAATGCTGCTTTTCTCCTCATCCTCCACCACCCTTTCTCAGTTGGCATTGTTGTTGTGTTTGTTCAATTCTTGGTAGGATGCTGAGAAAGAGTAGAGGAGGGGTGGGTAGCAGGAGAGGATCAGCCTTGGAGGGGATGAGAGGGTATCAGGGAAACAAAGTGGGCAGGCAGGTCAAGAAAGAAGGGGAGCAGACTCAGAGCCCAAAGAGTCCATTGTTTAGGGGTTCCTTAGACTAGAGGGTGAAAGGGAATTGATGGTGGTTTTCCCTGAATGCCTTGGCACTTCTATCAAACAAGGCTAGAAAACCAGCCCCAAAACTCCAGTATGCAATACACTTTTATTTATCAATTCCTGGTATCTAATCCATCCATTCCAATGCTGTCTTGTCCCTCTTTCTCAAGACGTTGTGCACAATGAAACAATGATGGCCAGAGGCAGACCTACAACTGCACAGTTGTTCTTCAGAAAGTCACATAATTCTGAGTAAAACTGCGTGAGTTTCTTGAAAATTCACAGTTTTTAAATGTTGCAGTGTGTTTTCCATCTTTTGCGAGAGAGAGAAATCCCAAGTGTTTCAACACTACAGGAAGAAATAACAATACCTTTTCCTCAACATCTGTCAGGAAATGGGAAAATCAATAATTTCCAACCCTAGCTGTACGTGTTGGGTTCAGCTAGCTGGTGTGATGGGGTGTACCAAGTGAAACTGGAGTGTTGTTAGAAGAAGCTCAACCGTTGTTGTTTTGTCCCAGAACCAAGTGGTTTCTTAAATGTGTCATAAATACCACTATAATGCCTAAGTAAATGGCTCTCGGTGATCCCATCTGCTTGTAGCTTGGCTACTCAAGATTTTTGGGATTCACTGACTAACAGAAGCCATACTAGGCCCTCTGACTAACAGAAGCCACCAGGCAAAGTGAAGCAGCCACCTCAGGTGGCTGGTGATGGGTATTGTGGAGAGGACAGTGTCTGCGTCCCCTTCCTTCATCTTCATCCCCTTCCTTCATTGCTCCCCTGTCCTGTGTCCCCTACACTAGCAAGACACCCTCACTGCATGAAGGATGCTGTCCCATTGCCAGTGATAAAGTAAGATTCACATGTCAGTCCAGCAGACTTCCATGGGGGAAGCTTGTCACTCAACTCAGTCAGCAAAACATATTGGGACAACCTTAAACAACACTATAGATGTCACCAGAGGAGGCAGGTGAAAACAAACATTCCTTCTGTCACACCTGGAGATCCCCTTCCAACAGTGGTGCCCAACTGAGTAGTCTTTGCTAACCCTTTCCGAAGGACAGATGAAATTAAGTGGTTGGCTGATCATCCCACAAAACATTGGTTCCCTTTTTCTGCAGTATGAAGTAAGGAAATGTACCTCAGCATATATATTGTTGGCCTACAAGTTCCATCATCCTCAGTATTGGTTATGCTGGCTAGGGCTGACAGGAGCTGCCATCCCAAAACATGTAGACTTGCCCACCCCTGCTATAGTAGAAGAAAAATAAGTAGTCTCTTTTATTCAACAGCACAAAAGCATATTGGATTATTTTCCCAGTATGTCTGGGATTATTTTTTCATCAGATCTGGGATTATTTTATCTGAGACTCTTTTGCTGTTTGAGGAAATAGATTCTGAGAGTCTCTGTTGTGCCACTATACAGCACATGAAAGGGGGGGGGATACTAATGCCTGAGGGTAAGTACTTAAGAAAAGTTATGCTCTACCAATTTAAACAATCAGATCAATTTGCCTTTCCCATCAGTAAATGGAATGAGTAGAATTCATAATGTACCATAAAAGAGAGAATTTTAGTGCATGTGAGAGAAATTATTGCAACACTTAAGAGAAACTCTAGATAGTGTCTTTTGGTTCCTGACCATACACTTTAAATAATTTGCAAGTGTATGAACTGGCTCGTGCATCAGAAAAGCCTGTAAATGAACTCGCCAGGCATAAATAATTGTGATGTGTGGCTGGCTATGGGTTATGAAAGCAGATGAACCACTAAAAGCAAATGAACACATTGTGAGATACTGAGCAGGATATGTGCTCCAACAAACAGTTGTTACCATCTGAAGCTGAACTTGCCATCCATAACTACAGCAGTTATCAATGCAGATGAAGATATAAATGAATGGTAACCTCACTTTGTAGAGAAGATAGGATAACTATACGACCTGTAATATATCAGCAGGTCATGGAAGAAAGTTTACCGCTTCCTTTTTCTGTCTGCATATGAGGTAAGCATACTTTACCAATTGGTAGGATATTACAGGGAACTGACTTACTGGTTGTCTATGGACAAAGGAATAAAAGGTTTATTTGCTCTTAACAGAGCTTGCCAAGTCCATACAGGCATGTCTTGGTTAACACTGTAGTTACGTTCCTGGACATTACTTTAATAGAAAATTTGGTACAGGTACAGGAATAACATGGAAAGAATAGGGATGATTTTCTACACCACAAAAAACAACAGTAATTTTATATATTTCAGCAAATGTTTTATTGAAAACTAACAGCATGTGCATGTGAAAAAACTATCAAGTCAGGTAAACATTGCATAAATAAAGAAAAACATCATGAATCTTCTAGTGACTGTGGCGTTACTAAGGCCTGTGGCACCCCTCCCTCCAACAGTACCACATAGTGCAGTTTGGCCTCTGCACCCACACACACCCTAGTGCCGCTACTGTCTAGAAACCACTAGAAGGTTTCTTTCAAAATGCATCTAGCAATGACTTTTTCTTTTGCCAGTCTCCACTTTTCTTATGATTTTTATTTGGGTGGCCAGACATCTAGACCTGTAGTTTTTTTAAAAGATGCTGGGGTTGCTGGTGAGGTAGGCTTATCGGTTCTCCCCTTTGTGCTCTGTTTTGCTGTTTAGGCATGCTCAGTAGGGATTCTGGAAGCAGGTGGTGTTTCTCTTGCCTGTTGTAAACAGGCACACGTGGCTACAGCAGAGTCAGCTTGAGCAGAATCCTGCTCTTCCCCAGCTCCAGTTTTGTTTATTGCTTTGTTTACTGCAGATGCACTGCTGCAACCCAACACCAAAACTCTGGCCAAATCCACACTACACAAATAATCCAGTTTGGAACTGGATTATTTGCCATGGGTCCTTCCTAATGAATCCTGGGATTTGAAGTTTTACAAGGTCTTTAGCTTTCTCTGCCAAAGAGTGCTGGTGCCTCTCCAAACTACAGATCCCAGGATTCCATAGGAAGGAGCCATGGCAAATAATCCAGTTTCAAACTGGATTATTTGTGTAGTGTGGATTTGGCCTCTATTTCTCCAGCTTTCCTTCACCATCGTCCCTGTGCCAATGATGCTAAAAACTTCCACCTAGACAGAGGATGATGAAGAAAAGAGAGCTAGATGAGCATTATCTCCGGTCCTCTGGGAGGAATTTGTTGCAGCCTCAAAGACCTAGGCTGGCGACCACCTCCCAGAGGGCTTTCTCAGCTGTCGCCCCCAAATTGTGGAACGGCCTGCCGGATGAGATTCGCCTATTGACATCAATAGACAGCTTTAAAAAGGCTGTCAAGATGGTTCTCTTCAGGCAGGCTTTTCCAGAATAGCTAACCCCGGCCTCAGGAACCCCCTCCGGAGGTTGCTTCTGGACCTCCAAACTTATGCTGCTTGCTTGAAAGG
Organism: Gambelia wislizenii; assembly: GCA_030847615.1. Classification (NCBI taxonomy): domain Eukaryota; kingdom Metazoa; phylum Chordata; class Lepidosauria; order Squamata; family Crotaphytidae; genus Gambelia; species Gambelia wislizenii. The sequence goes on from JAUMIR010000001.1 coordinate 206,722,128, forward strand.
GTTTTTAATAAATTGTATTATATATTGATTTTAATCTGTATTAATTTAATAATGTTTTAAGGGGGGGAAGGGATTTGGAGCTGTTTTATACTGTGTACTATTTTATTGTTGTAAGCCGCCCCGATTGCTTGCAGAGGGGCGGGATATAAATAAATTTTATTATTATTATTATTATTATTATTATTAAAAGACTTTTTTAAAAAAAAAAACCACATTACTTGCAGAGGACTGTCTGTATGTTTGTAGTTCAGGTCATACACAACAAGGAAAAGACTAAGGGATGTTGAGTATAACAGAGAGAACAGAATCTGTCTCAAGACTCTTTGAAGCTACAGGTAGGAGGAAAGCAACATATAAATTCTAGAATAAATCATACCTAAATTCTCCTTTATTTCTAGTTTTGCACTAAGTACAGGACAAGGAATACAGGCAACTCAGGTGTAGAGATGCTGCTATGAAACTACAGGCCTAACAAAAAAAACCCACATTCTGTCACTTGACTTGGAAAGGACGACACAACTCCACTGTGCTCTTGTTACAGAAGAGAAGCAGCCAGATTCATCTTTTAGGCTTCTCTCCATCTGCTCCCCTCTGGTGTCTCCCATATCCTCCCTCCCACCCCGTTTTCTAATTTTTGTGCCACTTTAATTATAATAAGCAGAGGCGCATGACAGGTGATCTCTTTGTTATGACAGGTGTGTTGGGTCCTTGGATTCGTAATGCATACTTAATGTCTATACTCCTCCTGCTGCTCACAGCCAAGCTGCACTGTTGAAAGAGACAGAGGAAGGTTTCAATCTCTGGAGGTAATTTTTTCTCACCTGGATGACACTCAAAATCAGAAGGACAAGCATGCCCCCCTCCTCCAAACTCTTGTCACTTGAGGTACTCTGAAGTGGAACTTTCCGACCCTGTTCTTATGTTAGCCTGAGATGTTGGATGCTTTCATGTTGCTCAAAGGCTCCTGCAGTTGTTGAGATGTGGTGACAGCTTAGCTGCCTTAAGGATCAGAGTGCCAGGCACCTCTTGGGCCCTTTGGACCTGCAGGGTCACTTGGCAAGGAGAACACCAGATTGTAATTCTTGTTTGTTTGGTATTCCCCCCCCCCCATCCTTTGTTCCAAAGAGGGTCCTTGGTGCATAGAATATGTGAGTGAACTATGACTTTAGAATCAACCAGGAAAACGTTTCCTGTTAGCCAGAGAAAAGTTGGTAAATGAGGAAACTAGTTTCTGGTTTTAGATGATGTTTCCATCAGTGGTGCTGCAGGTGGCTAGTTTGGTTAGATCGGGGTGGGCAACAACTTCTGATGTTGTTAGATGTCAATTCCATTATCCCAAGCCAGCATGATGGGAGCTGCAGTTCAACAAATAGAGGGCTACTAGTCTGATTTAGATCTAATGATATGAAGCCCCCCCCACCGCAATAGTTACCATAATCCATTGTGTGTTCAAGTTGCCACAGAGTGATTATACATATGCTTGCCATGTAATTATGTTGCATGTAACTACGGCACCATTCACCCAGACTTTCTCAGTACTTCACCGAACATGAAAAGCAAGTAAAAAACATTTCTGCCAATTATAATATGGTTCATAGACAGATCAGTGGACTCTTTTACTTGAACTGTTGACCAATTTAAACAAGCGGTTTCTTGTATCAACATAAACAACACATTTTAGGGAGAAGCAAGACTGTATTTGAGGGTTGCGTCAATCTAAGCAAATGATTGGCTGCATTCACAAGTAATTATGGTAAATCATGGTCATACTGCACCATGAAACAGAAAGCTTAATCGTGAAGTAGGAGGCAGGGCCGCTGATAAGTTTGGGCAAGTTATGGCATTGCACAATCTCCTTGAGCTTTTCCTTGTTTTTTAATCTCCAAAAGCTAAGTGCATGCTCTTAGCAAGGAGGACATGGTGCAAGGAGAAAGCCAAAAGTGTCATACACCACTTCCTTCACCGGTTGGCTGCCTTAAAGGATGATCTAGTGCTCTTAAAAGGAAAGCCTTTATGGGACCCATTAGCATTTGCCTCCCTTTAAACGGGAGTGCTTCCTTAATGCATTGAGGGGCTGAGAAGAGCTTTGAGGATAACTTTCAGTTCTTGGTCAGACTGCCAATAAAGAGTGGAAGCTTTAAATAAATAAATAAATAAATAGTAATCAGATAGAACAGAATGACAGTTGTACATGGAAAGCTGTACATGAGGCTACAAGACATAAAATTAATGGAAGAGAACAATTTAAGACAGTAAGAAAAACTCAGGGACACATTAGCCAGTATTCAAAATAAGTATAGTTGTCCCTTCATATTCGCTGGGGTTTGGTTCCAGGAACCCCCGTGGATACCAAAATCCGTGAATACTCAAGTCCCATTATATGCAATGGCATAGCAAAATGGTGTCCCTTATATAAGATGGCAAAATCAAGGCTTGCTTTTTGGATTATTATTTTTTTAAGAATATTTTCAAGCTGTGAATACTTAAATCCATGGATATCAAATCCGTGGATACAGAGGAACAACTGTACTCTGTTCTGCAAATTCTTCACTCCCTTTGCCTTTTTTTCAAAAATCAACTACAGTCAACATTGTGAATAAACTGGACCTACTCTGAGGCTTCTGAATTATGAACAGAGTTTCAAATCCTCTTGGAGAATGGAATGGAAAGTACACCTTTTCTGAGCTTATATTTTTGCAGTGTTTGACAGTAATATCCATATTGTACAAAAATGCATTATTTTCATTCATATACGTATTTTTATGTGGACTTTTGCTACAGAGAGATAGTAGAAAATAATTGCATCAGAAAATCTGGGAAAGTGGGGAAACTAAAGAATAAGTGTCTTTTACTTTGCAGAATGGTTTGGGGAATTCTGAATTTGGCTGGTCCATATTCAAATGAATCCAATTAAGAATTCCATTTTTCCCCTTTCAATGTTAGTTATTTTAAAAGGCCAAACAAATAAAAAGACCCATCACAAAGTACCACCAGGTGGGCCTCTTTCAAGAGGTTAGTCCACAACCTGGGTACTACCATTGAGAATGCCTTCTACTTAATAGGCACCTGTCTCACTGTATTGAATGTTTAGTACACTGTAACATTTTAGACATTGGCCGCATTGAAGGAATCCATTTTGTGGAGAAGTTAGACCTTAGACTCCTGGCCATTTTGAACAATGCTATTTTTAGTACCAATGCCGAAGCTGAAATGGAATGACTCTTGTTTTTCATATTTGCAATTTTGAATATGCAAGGGAATTTGAGACTGGTTCACTGGTTTGGAAGGCAGAAATATTGTATATGTGACAATGCAATGTAGCCTCCCCCTGCTTCTGCCTGCCCTGTATTTTTAGGTGTACAACTTGAGAGAATTCAGTGTATTCCCTGATGATGGAAACACATTCTGATACCTGCTTCTGGGGAACTAGTTAGGAAATTAGCTTGTGTTAAATGTCTACCTTTATTCAGACAGCAAAGGCCACTAGTCCACGAATAAATTATTTCACTGTCACTGTTTTTGTCAGGGCTCTTAAACACAGGATGTATTCAGGCTGGTCATTTCGAGTGTTCCTCTTATCGGTATTGTGCTTTCAGCTTGGCATTCATTATCCTCTTATCTCACTGCTGTTTCTCTCTGTAGAGGGCTAAATGGATTGATTGCTTTTACTGCTGTAATGGTCAGGATATTCAATGAATTCTCTCCAGCTATAGAGCTCATTCATCATCTCACCCCACCACAACACACACCTTAAACATTTTGTTCCCCTTGCATATGCTGGGAATGATTAGCACAGTAGTAAATCTAAGCAGAGTGTCACACTAATCAAACATTATTTCTTTTGCTTTACATCTTTACCAAAAAGGCTGGAGAACTTTCTTTTTAATTAATAGTGTAATATACAACAGGAGCTCCATTGACTTGGAGGCGTTTTATTTCTACAGTGAGTTCTTTCGCAAAGCAACTTGCATTTTAAAGTTGGACTAGTAACAGATGAAAAGAGCAAAAACTACAAGCCAAGGCTTCATTGTACCTTCAATCAAGTGAATTAAAGAGGCATTGGCTGGGAGGTGGGCATACAAGTAGTCTTCCAGTATCACAAGGATGGCATCAAGATTACAGAAAAGTGCCGTTCATAGCTATCATAGCTGAGAGTGAGAGGAAGCAGACTCTGTCTGTGCTCTTTGTGGTGTTTCCTGGGCCAGGGAAGTCATTGCAAGAATCTATCTATCTATCTAAATTCCTCACTTGCTTTGCAGACAATTTCATTGTCCAGAAGGTGGAAGAGGCAACAAGGAAATCAGCTGTTTTAGATATGATCCTAGCCAATGGAGATGACCTGCTTAATGGTGTGGAAGTGGCGAGATCCTAAGGGGGAAGTGACCATGTTCTCCTGGAGTTTGTTATACAGAGGAAAGGGGAAGCCAAGCATAGTCAGACATGACTTTAAGAAAGCTGATTTCAGAAGACTTAGGGAATTGCTGCGGGTGCTCCCATGGTCAGGAATACTAAAAGAGAAGGGAGTTCATGAGAGATGGGAGTTTCTTCAAAGAAGGCACAACTTCAAACAATTCCAATGAGGAGGAAAAAGGGGAGGTGTCTAAAGAAACCAGGATGGATGTCAAAAGAACTCTCAACTGAGCTAAAACTTAAAAAGGACGTGTACAAGAACTGGAAAAAGGGGGAAATCACCAAAGAAGAATTCAAACAAATAGCCAGCTCACGTAGGGGGAAAGTCAGAAAAGCTAAAGCTCAGCTGAAGCTCAGGCTTGCTAGAAAAGTTAAAAACAATAAAAGCGTGGGTTGTTATGTCCATAGGAAAAGGAAGAACAAGGAAATGGTAGAGCTGCTGCATGGAGAAGATGGTGAAAGGCTAACAGGGGACAGAGAAAAGGCAGAACTATTTAACACCTTCTTTGCTTCAGTCTTCTCCCAAAGGGGGAACAGTGATCAACCTGGAGAAAACAGAACAGATGATGCAGTAGGGGAAATATGGCACAGAATTGGTAAAGAGGTAGTTCAGCAATACCTGGCCAGTATAAATGAGTTCAAGTCTCCAGGGCCAGATGAACTTCATCCAAGGGTATTAAAAGAACTGGCAGAAGTAATCTCAGAACCACTGTCAACAATATTTGAGAATTCCTGAAGAACAGGAGAGGTTCCAGCTGACTGGAGCAGGGCAAATGTTGTCCCCATCTTTAAAAAGGTGAAAAAAGAAGGCCCAAATAATTACCACCCAGTCAGCCTGACATCAATACTATGAAAGATTCTAGAGCAGATCATCAAACAGACAGTATGTTACCACTTAGAAAGGAATGCTGTGATCACAAAAAGTCAACATGGATTTCTCAAAAACAAGTCATGCTAGACCAATCTTATCTCTTTTTTTTTATAGAGTTACAGACTTGATAGATGAAGGGAACGCAGTGCATGTAGTGTATCTTGATTTCAGTAAGGCATTTGACAAGGTCCCCCATGATATTCTTGCAAAAAAGTTAGTAACCTGTAGGCTAGACAATGCAACTGTTAGGTGGATTTGTAATTGATTGATGGGCCAAATCGAAAGGGTAGTCACCAATGGCTCCTCTTAATCCTGGAGAGAAGTGACTAGTGGGGTTCCACAGGGTTCTGCCCTGGGTCCAGTGCTATTCAACATCTTTATCAATGACTTGGATGAGGGAATAGAGGGTATACTTATCAAGTTTGCAGATGACATCAAATTAGGAGGGGTAGCTAATACTGCAGAGGACAGGATTAGAATCCAAAATGATCTGAACAGATTAGAAAACTGGGCCAAAATTAACAACATGAATTTCAACAGGGAAAAATATAGGATGCTACACTTGGGCAGTAAAAATGAAATGCACAGATATAGGTTGGGTGACACATGGCTTGATAGCAGTACTTGCAAAATGGATCTAGGAGTCTTAGTGGAATACAAACTGAACATGAGTCAGCAGTGTGATGCAGCAGCGAAAAAAGCCAATGCAATTTTACTCTGTATTAATAGGAATATAGTGTCTAGATGAAGGGAAGTAATAGTGCCACTGTATTCTGCTTTGGTCAGACCTCACCTGGAATACTGTGTCCAATTCTGGACACCACAATTCAAGAAGGACATTGAGAAGCTGGAGCATGTCCAGAGGAGGGCGACCAGGATGGTGGGAGGTCTGGAAGGCATGCCCTATGAGGAATGGCTTAGGGAGCTGGTCATGTTTAGTCTGGAGAAGAGAAGGTTGAGAGGTGACATGATAGCCATGTTTAAATATTTGAAGGGATGTCAGATTGAGGATGGAGCAAGCTTGTTTTCTGTGGCTCCAGAGACTAGGACACAGAGCAATGGGTTCAAACTACAGGAAAAGAGATTCCTCCTAAACATTAGGAAGAACTTCCTGACAGTAAGATCTGTTCAGAAGTGGAATACAGTACACTGCCTCAGAGTGTGGTGAAGTCTCCTTCTTTGGAGGTTTTTAAACAGAGTCTGGATGGCCATATTTCAGGAATGATTTGATTGTGTGTTCCTGCATGGCAGGGGGTTGGACTGGATGGTCCTTGTGGTCTCTTGCAACTCTATGATTCTATCTATCTATCTATCTATCTATCTATTCATTCAGGCATCAGTCAGCTCCTTGGTGAGATATGTACACTCTACGGGGTTGTCTAAATGGTCAAAATAATCCTCATAGAATTCACTTGGAAAGCCATCTATCTTAATGGAAATCTGCATCAATGTGTTGTATTCAGAAGGGGGGTAGCTGAAAACTCCATAAACTGCAACAGGAGAGCTTTCGTGGCTTTTCTCTGAGTTTTAAAAAAGCTCCATAGAGAATGTGCATGTCCACTCATTAAGACAGTCACATTCCATTGCTGCGCTTTTCCATAGGAGAAGCAGCGCAAGCTGATAGGCCAGATGAGCCTTGGAAACAGGGCAGGCGCCCTCTGCTGCCATGTTGGATTTTTGAGTTAGTGAGTACAGTAATCAGTAAGGCAATAAAACAGAAATCTTTTCCTTTCTCTTTTCTTTTCTCTCCTTTTGTGTGTGGTGTGTGTGTACCTGTGAAATATCACTTGTGTGCACCATGTTTAATTTAAAAAAAAAAGTTCAGCAGTGGCAGATTTAAAAAAGCAAGTAATTCACTCACAGCCACCATCTTGACTAGTGGGCATGCAAAAATTATGGGGGCTACTAATACGGAGCAATCCACACACACACCCCATATAGATGAGCCCCAAGTATTAGATCTAATTTGTGTGCCATATGTGAACATTATCTACAGTGTAACCCTTTTAGAAAGCATTAGGGGTGGATTCTACCTACCAGTTTGAAATAAGTGACCAAATTATTGTCTGGGGGATATAAGTGAAAGGGTAGTTTTGCCAGTGTTTAGGCAGTACAGTTGTCCCTCCGTATCCACGGATTTGATATCCATGGATTTACGTATTCACAGCTTGAAAATATTCTTTAAATAATAATCCAAAAGCAAGCCTTGATTTTGCCATCTTATATAAGGAACACCATTTTGCTATGCCATTGCATATAATGGGACTTGAGTATTCACAGATTTTGGTATCCACGGGGGGTCCTGGAACCAAACCCCAGCAAATATGAAAGGACAACTGTAGTTTGATCTTTTGATAGATTTAACAAAATATTAAAGAAAATGCTGTGCTCATGAGAGTGGCTGTACTATAGTAGGAAAGTGAGATTGAGTCCAATGTATCTACGGTATTTTTCGGGAGGAAAACATGCATGCTGAGTATTTCTTGCATAAATTAAATGCTGCAGCTTGATATAAAGCATCTTTCTCTCTCTCTCTCTCTCTCTCTCTCTCTCTCTCTCTCTCTCTCTCTCTCTGTTCTTGTGGTACAACCAAATCTAAAGGCTAGTCATGACTAAAATGCTTGGTTCAAAGGTGGGGTTGAGAAACATGAGAACACATGTGTTTAAAAAGAGACATCTCTTCAAGTAGCAGGCCTTGGTCCCAGACAGGTTGATTTCCCATAGCATATGGTAGCCTGGAAGGACAGAAGCTATCTCAGGAAGAAAGAAAAAAAGCACACACACAAACATTGGCCAGTATTAGATTGCAAACCATCTGCAAAAAAACAGGGACGGGGGAGGATAAAACATCCTTCCAGTATCAAACAAACATTGGCTGTACCACTATATTTACCAAGGTATGTGTGTAAGAACTGAAGTGGAAAAGGTTGTGAGGCTCGAGTGGATTAGGCAGTAATCCTGCACTTAACTTCATGAGCTTAAGTTTCATTCATATCAGTGAAACCCAGCCATGCATTTTTCTATGTTATGTGGGAACACAGCCACAGGCAAAGAGAAACCTTCTTCCTGGGCCCATTGCACAGTCTTAAGAGTAGAGACGTTAAGCAAAGCTGGCAGAACTGGCTGTACTTCCAGTGACTATTTGAGAAGCTGGAAATAAGTATCTGTGCTTCCAGGTGGGAGACAAAGGCAAGCATTTATCTGGCCATTGAATTCAATTACATGGCTGTCATCATAAGTGTTTTCTGCCTGGCCTTGCCAAGGAATCTTCTCTGTGTAAGCCACCAGAAAGCAAGAGGAGACACTGGTTTGTAAATCAGTGCGCATAACATGTACTTTGTACCCTGGCGCCAGTGGCTCAGTGATAACACTCATGGTTGATTGCAGAAGGCCCCAGGTTCAGTCACTGGCATCTCCATGTGCAACCCTCTCTATACCCCTGGTGAGCCACTGCCAGTTAGTGCAGACAGTACTGATCTAGACAGCTTCCTGATGTTTCTTTTATGGAAAGGAACTCTGCTAGGATTATCACCATCAGGAGAGGGCTGGTACAATGTTACCCTGTTTTAAGAGTAACTTGTTTCCAGTTTAATGTAAGAGTTTGCTTACTGGTGCTATCATAACCACAAAGTAGGCCTGGTAAAGGGCTCTCACCTGTGTTTCATTGTACTGTATTCACAATGGGTTTTCCACCAATTTACACCTTATTCATCAGCCCATTCATTTTACGGTCTTCACTTCCTCAGAAAGTTTGTGAATTGACCTTATGCTACAACTTGGCTGAGGAACTTGGGCATAATGGGATCAATGGTCCCATTGCCCCATCCTAAGGAGTGGCCTGAATCCAGCTGTTAGCCGCAGCTATGTAGAGAAGACTACCATACTTACTGGAGCAATAGAAAGTTGGTAAGTCAATGCTTAGGCAAGTTCCATTGATTCAGAGAGTCTAACAGATTGTGACTAACAGAAGGGCTATCAGCTGAAAATGCAATAAAATTCCCTTAGAGCACTCTGTTTTTATTGGTCACTGGAGGAGGAGGAGGACCATATCCCCTTTTGTTTTCTGTGGGTTTTTTTTTTTCCGGGCTGTGAGGCTGTGTTCTGGAAGAGTTTATTCCTGATGTTTGCCTCTATCTGTGGCTGGCCTGTGAAGATGCCAGCCACAGATGCAGGCAAAATGTCAGGAATAAACTCTTCCAGAACACGGCCTCACAGCCCAGGAAAAAACCACGGAAAACCTATGGATGCCAGCTGTGAAAGCCTTCGACTTCACATTGTCCCCTTTTGTTGCAAAAGTTACAGACAGCCTCCAGCTTTATCAGGTAATGGTCTTTCCATCATACAGAGCTGTTATTGCCTCTCCCACCCATATATCATTTCTCCCCAACTTATTTATTTATTTATCTGTGTATTTATTTAATACTCATTTCCCCATATGGGGGCCAAGATAGCCAACAACATAGGTTAAAACAAAATACAAATAAAATAATTTGTAGCACAGAACGTTTTTGTAAATGCTGAATCAGAAAACAAGACCTTGGCTCACTTCCGAAATGTCATTTGTTCTAAGCGATAGCACTGACTCATTTGTTGCACCTAATATATATTGTGACACAAAACCATGGTTGTCAGGGAGGCCATGATATCCCAAACAGTCCCAGACAAGGTGAATGCTAAACTCACCATAAACCCCAGCCTTCTCTGTTAAAACCATTTAGAGCAACATCTTCAAACAGAACCTGGCCTAGCGTTCTGGAGAGCCACTTCAAGTCAGAGAAGACAATACTGGACTAGATGGGACAGTGACTGGAGCCTTAGTACATTATATTAAAACAGCTTTGTTGTTGTGTGCCTTCAAGTTGTTTCCAACTTATGGCAACCCTAAGGAGAACCTGTTGTGGGGTTTTCTTGGCAAGATTTTTCAGAGAGAGTTGCTGTTGCCTTCCTTTGGGGCTAGAGAGTATGACTTGCACATGGTCACTTAGTGGATTTCCATGGCTGAGCATGGATTCGATCCCTGGATTTCAGAGTCATAATCCAATGCTCAAACCATTAAACCATGCTGGCTCAGCTTAGTGAGAGCTATATATACTGTTTCAAATTAGGGAGCTATCAAAGCCTGTGTTGATTAGTGGTTCAGCTGATCAGATGTCCCTGGAAAGTTTATACAAAAGATTGTCATTTGTTATTCAGTGAAATATTTGCTTTTATACATGAAGGTTGTGTTTAGCAATTGTAGCTAATAGCCACTAATAGAACTGTTGTTTCTGGCAAGTGTATTTCTATCCTTTTTTATTGGAGCCTGTAAGGCGCTGAAGAGGCTGGCACTTTAGCTGTGTTTTTTCTCTTTGCTCCTCTCTTAATACTTCTGGCATTTTTGAAGCCTTCCTGTTTCTGCTCCTGCTCCCAGGAGTAAATGCTGAATCAGAAAATAAGACCTTGGCTCTCTTCCGAAATACCATTTGCTAAGTGATACTCCTTGATCTCCTGGTGACTTTTGTTCACATTCAGCAGTTCAAAATGCAGGGCAGTGCTCTGTCTCAGTGATCCCGTTATGCTATATAGCCAAAGTGAAATTTTCTTAATTGCATGAAAATTAGGAAAGTTGCTGAAAAGATTCAGACATTGAATTTCACCCCACCAAAAAATGTTGACTATTTTATCAGAACAATTCTTTGTTTTAAATATAAAGAGCTCCAGAACAAATTATGGGCATCTGGATTTGAGGGAGAGTAAACTGACAGAAAGCTCCACCTCAGTGACCTCATTGTCATCAAGAAAATAATGAAAACAATCAATGAAGAGGATTGATTGGAGTTGAAATTTCTAAATTTTCACAGCTAACTTGCAAAATATTCCAGGCAGGCTCTATTTTTTTTAAAAAAATGATGTTGGCTTTTAAGATTAAAAAATGTTTTATCTAAGTCTAATAGCCTTTATGGTCATGCTGTGAATGTATTTAACATATGTGGCATTTTGCAGTTCATCGCTTTGTAGCAAAAACCTCAAAGGGAAAGAGGTAACCCTATTAAGTCTCTTGTGGCAAAAACAAGAAAAACTAGCAAATTTTATTTGGCCTGAGCTTTCATAGAGTGCAAGCCTCTTATCATCAGATACCTGGAGTGAAACTTCAGTTACCCAACATGTATACACATATGCTGGGGTTTGCTGTTGTTGTTAACTGCCTTCTTGTCGACCTCAACTCATGGTACACCCATGACTGAGACACCTCCAAGACCCCCTGTCCTCACCCGCTCTGCCCAGGTCCTGCAGGCTTAGGGCCATGGCCTCCTTGATTGAGTCTATCCATCTGTAATGCGGTCTTCCTCTTTTCCTAGTGCCTTATATTTTACCAAGCATTGTTGTCTTTTCTAGAGAGTCGTGCCTTCTCGTGATGTGGCCAAATATGACAGCCTCAATTTAATCATTTTGGTTTCCTGGGAGAGTTCAGGCTTGATCTGTTCTAGGACCTGTTTGTTTAAGAAGGGGAATTCTGATGCCTTTTGTATTTCCATCTCCTTAATTCCCACCCACCTCAGTACATGTGCAAATATTTGCTGACTGAAGCTACTCTGCATTCATGGGCACTAGTCCGTGAAAGCCCAATAAAATATGTTAGTCCTGAAGGTGTCACATGACCTCTTGCTGATTCCTCTTTCGAGCAGGGTTCCTTGTTGTTAATTGCCATCAAGTTAACATCAACTTATGGCGACCCTGTGAATGAGAGACCTCCAAGTCACCCTCGTTTTCAACAGCCCTGCTCAGGTCTTTACAAATTCAGAGCTGTGGCTTCTGCAATTGAGTCCATTCACCTGTAATACTGTCTTCCTCTTTTCTTCCTTCCGCCTTGCCAAGCATCATTGCCCTTTCTAGTGAGTCCTGTCTTCTCGTGATATGTCGAGAGTATGAGAGCATGGAAATTAGCGGTTGCTTTTGTCTAAAAAGGCTACATCAGAAAACAGATCCACAGAAATACTGAAAGAATTAAACTTGTAGCATAATCAGTGATAAACATAGCATGTGAACACTTCAACAACTTGAGAGATTTCTCTGGAGACCATCCATTGCTAAAAAAAACAACAACCATAAATCAGTAGACAGCAGTATTCTGTTATAAAACAAATTATTTCTCCACTTTCTCTTTGAAAAAACGGTCCCCTTTGCCTTCAAATCAGACCAGCTTTTTCCTCTGAAACACTGACTTAAGAGAAAAACAGCCGTGCTGTTTTTGTTTGTTTGTTTTCTCAACAGCTGTCCAAGAGAAATTCTTTATACTGCAGTTTTCATCACAACAAAGACACATTGTAGCTTTAAATCTCATACTGTTAATGCACGTCTTGGAGCATTTTTGTTTTATGTGAGGAGAATGTTCTCAGACTATGACAGAATGTCAGACTTCTGCTTCATAATCATTTATTTATCTTTTTAGTACACTATCAACAGGCTGGGAAAGACCTACTTTAAGAGCGGCATTTGGGTACCGCTCTCATTTAAATGATGGATCCATGCAGCCTTTTGCTGCAGTGCATGTCAGCTGTTTGAATGCTGCCAGTGCTTACAAGTAATAAAAATTAATGTGGTGTTGTTTATGTTTGTGTGTGCATGCACACACACGCACACACATTTTGCTTCTGTTGGCCTTGAAAAGCTGCATAATGCTTGTCGCGGTTGTGGTCTAATTGAAAATCCTTTCCTTCCTGTTTGTGCAGGCTATTGCTGCAGGAGGAGGAAAAGGAGACAAAATGAATGCCTACTGGTGTAACAGCCATAAAAGGCATTTCCTTGTCGTCTGCTAGGGTCATGCTCCATGGCTTGTCTGGTTAAGTGTACTTAGCCCTTAAAACAATTGAAACAAGATGTTAAACCAGATACATTTATGAAGGGCATCTTATTCATGTACCTCAGTTGGTGTCTTCTGAAACCAATATGAATTTGCCCTTTTCTTAGATTTCCTTCTTTCCCTTTGGCTTTAGAGATGGCTGTGGCCAGAGAGAAGAGCTGGATGAGCTTCTGTTAGAGTAGCTTTCAGAAATATGATTTACAAATGATACTGGAGTGCAATTCCCATCAGCCCTAGCCAGCATAGCCAGCAATGTTGAATGTTGGTGGGAACTGTAGTCCAACAACATAAGGAGGGCCACACATTTCCTTCTATGAAAAGCACCCTTTTCAGAAGTAGGACCAAGGCCCATAGTCCAGCCAATAACATGAGATCCATATGTGTCCTTGTGCATATTTCTGCTTCACTCTTTCTCTTAATTTTCTCTACTTTCTCTGCCTCACTTTTTTAACAAAAAGAATACAGTTGTCCCTCCACATTTGGTGGAGTTAGGGGCACAGGACCCCGCAAAAGTGGAAAGGCCATGAACATCTCTAGACACACACCCCAACCTGTATTTAACGCCCAAAGAAGTATGATCCACAGGTTGAACCCACTGCAGATACCTTTGAGGTGGTACAAGGCAGAAGCGGGTGGTTGGCAGGCCTCCTCCACTGTTGCCTTATGCCATTTTTAATAGGGACTTACAAGTCTCACCACATGTTTAAGTCTCTCTCAGTCTCACAGGGCTTGCAGTCCCTATTTAAAATGGCATACGGTGGCAGTGGAGGCAGCAGCAAATAGTCCACAAATAATCAAATCCACAAAAGTTAAACCCACAAATGTGAACAGCCAACAGTACATGCATTTGTTTTATTCTATAAATATTTCTAAAATAATAAATAATTGACATTACCACAAGGAGGACCAAATGTCAGAACAGAGTAGGAGGTACACCTACATTAAAATCACTGGGGAAATAGAAAAGCTTTGATCTGGTGCTGAAACAATTACAAGTTGACCCCCATATCCACGGGAGGTATGTTCCAAGACCTCTCCCCCATGGATACACGAAACTGTGGATAATAGAGAACCTTATTATTTTCAATGATACGAACAGCAGAAGTTGACCATAGAATCACATTGTAGGACCTAAAAATGCCTACAGAGAATATAGACAGGTATGGATAAGTGAAACTGTGGATACCAAATCCATGGATACGGAGGTTGACCTGTATAGTGTTAGTACCAAGCATACCTCTGTGGGAAGTGACTTCCATATTCAGGGTACCACAGCAAAAATGTCTCTCTCCCTTGCGAGTCTCCTCCAAGACACAGCAGGCCAATTCAAGGAAAAGGATGGTGGCATCTCAGTCACAAACTGCCTGGTCCAAGTCATAACAATTTTGTGTCTTGCACAATGACAATAATGAACGTGTTTGAAAGGCACAACACTTCTCTGTGTTGCTGAAGATCAATGGGCTAGGATTTTGTGGGTGGATGCTAAAGCCTTCACCAGTTACTATAACTATTATGAAAAAGCAGGGCCCAACCTACATTGCAAATCTCCATTAATGTGAAGAAAAAATGAGTCTAAACTATACATCATGCATGGGGGGTATTTATAGTAATGTACTTCTGTAAATATATATATATTGTCCAGACAGATATTGTGAGATTTGTTGGAACCAAAAGCCAAGTTATAGCAATCTCCCGCAACTGCTGAGCCTCTTGCTACAGACAGACCTCAGCTTTTTCTGTAGCTTGGGGAGCGTGTTTCTGTGCAGTTAAACTAGGATTGTGCGGGAGACTTGAGAGGCAGAAGGATTTGTTTCCCTCTATATTAGAGTGTTTGACATATCAAGAACAGTACCAAGACCTGGGAGTTAAGTGGAAAAGGATTCTGGGAGTTGGTTCAACAACATCTGGAGCTTTACTTGTTGGGAACTATTGCTCTATTGACAAGCATTTAGGTACAAAACCTTTAAGGTTCAGGGTCTGTCTACACTGCATCAATGTGAACTTGCAAAGTCAACATTTTCCATTGATTCTCTAGGGGCCTGTCTACACTGCAGAAATACAGCAGTTTGACACAACTTTATCCACCATAGTTCTATCCTGTGAAGTCCAGGTATTTGTAGTTTTGTGAGGCATTTAGCCCTTTCTGTCAGAGAACTCTGGTACCTCACCAAATTACAAATACCATAGGATATTCCATAACTATGATAGATAAAGTGGTATCAAACTGCTGTATTTCTGCAGCGTAGACAGGCCATTAGTTTGTGTCCTCCAAATCTTTGGAAAGCTAGAGTTTCTCTAGATGCAGAATTCAGTTGTGAAGCTCGCTGGGTACCTTGAGCTGGTCTCACTCTCTCAGCCTCACAAAACTACCTCACAGTATATTGATTTTTGGGGGAAGGGGAGGTTAAAATAAAGGGCAGGGAACCATGTATGCTGCTGTGAGAAAAGGCAGGATATAAATACAGCAAACAGAAAAATCAAATATATATTTTATATTGTAATCTCAGTGTAAGGTCTACCTGCATAACACTATAAAATAATCATACATAGGTTGTCATTGGTTTGAAGAAGAAAGAGAGCAAAATAATATACTGAGCAGGGCCTACTGTCTGATGTTTTATAAATATCACCAGCATACCTCAAGGGGGGGAAAACATCACTACTAACCAAAGGTAATATGATAGCTCTATGAATTAGCACCCTGGATGTCAGACTTCTTGTTAATGTGCAGAAAGACTCTTCTCTTTCATCACTATTATTATTACTCAGTGGACAGACATAAGCTGATGAAACTAAAACCTATTGAATTCTGTGTATACCTTATTAAAAATAATATTGTGGTGCAACCTCTTCAGGTCTTTCCTAAAATATTTCATATACAAAGTACATTTTAGAATGCACTGAAGAAATGTGTGAACCAAAGGTCATTTATTTATTTGCTTTTTCATGCATTCACTATGATAGCTGCAAATTGCATTGCTACAGAAATGATTAAATATAGATATGATATTCTTAAAATATTCACTTGTTAGCAGCCAGTATATTGTTTACAACTCCAGAACCTATATTGTTCTTGCATGACATTTGACTCTCAAGAATTCAAAAAGACAATAGCAACTCTGGGTGTGCAACTGTGCCATCCCTTCCTTGTCCTTATGTTTCCACACAACAGAATCTGAATAGTTGGCTTGTCAAAGGAGTTAGTGTTTCAGGTTTCCAGTTCCTCGTGTTCCTTGCATACTATTGCCTGCCTGCCTACTGTTGACAAAGCTGGTATATAATGCTCTGATTTTCAGGATGCTAGGTACTATACAGTGTGCGTAAATCATATGTTAATGGACTGTATTGGCTAGACAGAGAATAGGGTTCATATGGGAAGATTCAGAGTGCGGTCTCTGGTGAACTGGGCTACCGTCCACAAAAACTGATGCCAAATAAGATGTGTTAGTCTTCAAGGTGTTACAGGACTCTTTCCTGTTTCTGCTGGGTAAACCATTGCTTCTCATGCTGTCTGATGTGAGGTACCGGCAATTATTGTTTCAACTGTGCCAAAGGAGAGCCAGCATGGCATAGTAGTTTGGATGTTGGACTAGAACGCTGGAGACCAGGGGCTCGTCTAGACAAGGAGATATAATACTCATTCCTGTGCCTTATTGCAAATTTACAGCAGCATTCTTTTGTCTCCACAGTCTTTCAGCAAAATGATAGGCTGAGAAGCTATCTGCGTTTGAAGCTCACACGCCTACGAATCAAGATGGTGGCCATAAATTAGCGTGTTATACACTGCCGCCGCTGCACAGTATTTTTTTTTAATATCAAAGTAAAGGTGCACCAGTGTCATCTTCTGCTTAAAAAAATTATTTGGGTGTCTCAGAAGAGCAAAAATCCAACAGGGAACTTCCGGGCGCTGCCTTGCCTGAAAGCCGCCCCCACATACACCTGTCCGACCAATCCGATCTCCATTTCCCCCCTCTCCAGGAATGCCCAGCAAACCAAATTGGTTGTCCTAACAATTGCTAATGCAAATGTCCTCACATTATTTTTTTTAAATTCGGGGAATTTTTTACCCGATTTTTTTTTTTACTGCAAAGGCTTTTCCCGTGCAGTAAAAGGAGTTTTCTCCCTCTCCTTCCACATAAGGTGAATCACCATGGGATCTTGTTGGGACAAAAGATATTCCCCTCAAATTCTATGAGGAGTATTTTCACCATCGAGACAAGCCCAGGGTTCAAATCCCTACTCAGACATAAAAGCCCACTGGGTGACCTTGAGCCATACTCTCTCATCCTCAGAAGAAAGCAATAACAACTCCCTTCTGGACAAAATCGTGCTAAGAAAAAAATAAAAAAGCAAACCTTGCTATTTTATACAACAGATACCATTTTACTATGCCATTGTGATATAATGGGACTTGAACGTCCACAGATTTTTGTTTCCATGGGGGGTCCTGGAACCAAACCCAACAATACCAAGGGCCTAGTGTACTTGGTCCTACATGTAAAGTCATTTATCTTATCTGACTCCTGTAAAAGTGGTTTTCTGCATCCTCTAACCAGCTCTAGCATATTAGTGGTATTTAATTAGTACTGGTCGACCCCCATATCCACTGATTCAGTATCCATAGTTTCACTTATCCACATCTGAAAAAATATGTTCTCTCTAGGCATTTCTGGGTCCTCCAATGAGATTCTATGGTCAACGTCCGACATTTGTCTCATTGAAAATAATAGGGTTCCTTATTATCCATGGTTTCAGGGATCCACAGGGGTCTTGGAACATATTCCCTGCAGATACAGGGGTTAGGCCTGTGTATTATTTGTGAGTTGATTGGTGAATGTGCATGCTCGCCAGTGACTGTGTGCATTCACATAAACATATGAGTAGAGTGAAAGTATTATCAGGGATTTCATAAACTGTCCAATCAATATAGATAATCCCTGGATCATGCTGGATAGTGTGAATTTTGTGAATTGATCAAATGATGTGCTTTCCCCTTAAAAATGAAACAGACTGTCTATTCAAAATCATCCATCTTTCAATTTACCCATAGGCAATAGCATTGGAGGAAACAAAACTTTTGCTTTTGTTGTCACCAGAAATCTATGCTATGGTTTTCTGACACGCAGAACACTTCATCTTGGAAGGCCTGAGAGACACAAACTCTTGTGCTAAGCACATGAAAGCTAGTCAGCCTGTTTGGGATGTGAACCACCTCTTCATCTAAGAGGGGGAAGGGAGGGGCTACGCCTGTCACTGTTTTCATGAACCTGGTGCTTTGATTGATCTGTTCAAATATTAACGTGCCTAGTGGGGTAGCCCAAAATGTCCACCAGGCCTCTCAATATATAAATATTCATAGGCTAACATCTGCCACAGCTGCATATTTACAATTCTTTTCTTTTTTTTATGGGAAGAAGTTGTCTCTTTGAGGAAGTTCCAAAGGAGCTAAGGGTTTTTTTCCCCTCTATATGCCTTTCATTTGAGAGGTCCTGTCAATATTGGGTCTGAACACATCTTTTTTTTTTCATGGAAAAGAGATTAACCGTTGCATCTCCCATATCCAACAAGTAGTGGCCTCTCAACTTTTTCACTCTGTTTTACAACAGTGTTTTAGTATAGTATTTCAAAGCATAGATTGGATGAGGGAACAACCCCCTTCACACTAGGGATGCATGCATGTGATCCTAACTTAATCAGTACCATACTGCTCACTCTCGCTCTCCTAAGAGCATCACACTCTTTGGGCCTGTCCAAACGGTGAAAATAATCCAAATGGCAATGGCATGGAAGGCGATCTGTCCAAATGGACATTCGCATCAATAAGTCTCATTCAGAAGGGGAGCAGCTAAATCTACCTTAAACTCTTTCAGGGAAGGCTTCGGAGCTTTTCTCAGAGTTTTTAAAAAGCTCTGTAGGGCATGCAAATGTGTGGTTAAGACAGTCACATTCATGTTGCTGCAACCAGGCAGTGTAATCTGATTGGCTGGATGACCATGGGGGTGGGGCTAGCAGGGAAAGCGCCTGCTGCTGTCATATTGGATTTTTGGCTAAGCCAGAGATAGGTAAGGAGATAAAACAAGATAAAACAAAATAAGTAGATATTTTACTCTTCTTTTTTTCCTTTTTTGTAAATATGAAATATTGCATGTGTGCATCATGGTAAACTGTTTTTGTTTTTTTTAAATTGATGGTGGCAGTTTTAAAAGTGCAAGTAAACCACTTGCAGCCACCATCTTAGCTAGGGGTTATGCAAAGTTTGGGGGGGTCTCTTGTGACCGTTAAGACAGGTCACACCACAGCGAATGGTTGCTCCTTTGGAGGAGATCATATTTTTCCCCCTCGTGTAGATGGAACCTTTGATCTTTCCCTCTCTTTTGCTGCCTTAATCTTCTTAATACCTCAGTATCTTAATATGTGAATCCATTCTTTCTCCCATGCACACACACCATCCCCAAATATAGAAAAAAGAATGTGTATCTGTATGTCTGTGTGTACAAGCATGAGAGTGATTGTTGTAGATATAATGACTTTTATGCAGGGGCTCCCTGAGACCTAAAAATTATTTCAAGGTTTCATCCAGGATAAAAAGGTTGAGAAAGGCTGCTCTGCATCATCACACTCCCAGTCTCCCCCTTACCTCTTTTTAGAAAATAAGGAAATCATGCGAGCTACTGATGGTGTTGTGTGTGAGAGTGCTCTGATCATCCATGGCTCCAGCATATGGAAGAGAAAACAACCCTCAAAGGGTGAGGGGAAAGTTCCCACTTTGGACTTGTAGAGAAAGAACCAGAGCTGTTTAGCGAGCTGTCTGCCATTAAAACAGAGAATCCTTGGCTCAGAAATAATTGACCAGTGACTTTGAAACCTTCTTATCATGTTCTCTTCATAGAAAAGTGCTTCAGGATGTTGTTTTTCTATAGTAATGCTAAGTAGGAAGTGTAACAGAAAACACCTGAAAGAATAAACACTTATTTTATTTATTTATTTATTTATTTCCTGCATTGATAGCCTTCCATTTCTCCTACCATGGACCTCAGAGCAGTGCATGTGGAGTTCCATGGTGGTCTCCCATCCAGACGCTGACCTGATCCCATTGGAGTGTTAAGTTCCTGCTCACTCTTTGTGTCGTGGTTGTGTCTTATACAGCCCAGATGGCACCTGTCATATGTGTGACTAACCTGTGGAAGTTCTCTTACATTGGTGGTTCTCAAACCTTTGTCCTCTACATGTTTTAGACCTTTGTCCTCCCAGACGCCCTCCCCATTGACAATGTCGGTTGGCAATGTTACTTAGGGGTTGTCTAAATGGTAAAAAAAAAAAAAAAATCATAATAGAAGCCAACGTGTTTTCTTAATGGCAACCCACAGTGATTTGCCCTATTCAGAAGGAGGGAGACAAAAACGGCCATATGTTGCGTGCTAGGAGACTTCGTGGTTTTCTGTGAACTTTTAAAAAAAAAACTGTGAGGGGGGTGCACATTTGTGCTCATTAGGATAAGCGATTCGCCTTGATTCACTTGCCTATACAACAGGAAGCCCAAAACTGATTGGCTGGGCGAGCACAGGGGCGGGGCTTGCTGACAGGGCAAGCTCCCGCAGCTGGCATTTCCCCCCCCCCCCCCGAACAATCAGGAAATGGGGAAGGAAGAGAGAGGGCAGCTGTCATTCCCACCCACCCCGGCCACCACCACTGCTGCAGTCACAGAGACCGAGGAAGGGGGAGGGCTCTCTTGCCTTCTTCTCCTTTCCTTGCTTTCCCACCCACGTCATCGTCGCCGCTGCCGTCACCCCTGTGGGGATCAGGGGAGGTAGGAGGGTGGCTGCCATCCTCTCCCCCTTCCCTGGTCCCTGCCGTTGCTGGCACCATCCCAGCACAAAGCTTGTGTCATGGTCAGTCAGGACTTTGAGGACTCAGAAGGCGAGGAGGCTGAGCCAGTAGCAGAAGAGCTGGCTGAGTCTCAGTCTAGCCCTGAAGAACCCAGGGCTCAGCAGCCTAGCCCTCCCCCAGCTCAGGGTCTAAGCCTAGGAGACATAGTGGAGCAACAGCAAGAGGTAGAAGAGCAGGTACCTACCTTTAGCCAAAGGAGAGCAGAGAAGGCATGGCTGCGTCATTCCCAGAGATTAAGAGACAGAAGCTCATCAATCACCCCGCAACTGGGAGTGGGAGCTGGGCCAACATAAGCAGCTGGGGGAGGCTGAGTTCCTTGTTTCAGGCAGTCTGTGTTACCTGGAGGAAGCCTCTGCCTGTGACTCTCCTGGAACCTTGCTATCTTGAGACTTTGGATATCTTGACCTTGGACTGCCTTCGTTGACCCACCTGCCGGAACCCTTTTGACTTTGGACTGCCTCTTCGTTCTGCACTCTCTCTGTGTGTGTACTTCTGACCCTGTAGGACTGCTACTGACAACACCAGGTACTGTGCTTTTCAACTGGGTTGTTGCTGAGCCAGGCTCCTTATCAGCTATTGAGTTGGCTTCTCGACAGCTTGTGTAAATGGGAAAACTCACCATTTACACAAGTTGCAGCTGCTGCGACTTGCTCTTACTGTGGGGCACAACTGTTGTGCCCTCCCCGGGATCCTGGGTGTTAGAGTCAATTCACCTAGAATCCCGGCTAGGCCTCGACATGAGGTTGGTTTCTTCTGGAATTTTTCCAAAGGGCCCCTCAGTACTGGATTCGAGCCAGCCCACCTCAAAGGCTAGGAAAGAGAATTCTTTTGCCTAGCCTCAAGGTCAACCATCTGGGTCGACCGCCCCCTCCCCTTTCCTCCTACTAACTTTTCTCAGGCAGCTGGGGGAATCAAAACCTAAATGCTACTCTTATCTACTGCTTAGCACTAGGCAGGCCAGAACTGGCTTTGAGGGGAAACTGTATGCATAGCCTTGCTTAATAAACCATGTGAAACTTACATGCGTGTTGAGTTAATGTGTGTGGGTTACCTGGTTCATCACAGTAACATTTTTTTAAGCCTTGTATAGACAGGGCCTTAGCCTGGGAGTTCTCTCATTTAGGTGTCCTTATTATCCATGTTGCTTAGCTTGGGGGTTAATATTACCTAGTTTGGGGGGAGTCCCAAACATCTGACAAACCAAAGGTTGTGAACCTTTATATATGTTTTTTTTTTTTAATCTCTTTGCTATACTCCATAAAATGTTCTCTTGGCACATAAAGAACATTGCTCTAGCAAAAACATTGCTCTAGCAAAATTCTCTCATCAAACTCCTAAGTGAAATGTCTTGTTTTACACTTGCTGTCAAATAGGTTTTCATTTTTCAGAACCCTCTTAACAGTTCTAGTATGAACTTGACTAACGCCTGTCTAAAATATTGTCAATATGGAAAGAATGAAACATCCAGTATTAAAAGTGGCAGCTGATGGCTCCATTATCAGTGGTCAGGGAATCTGTTCCAGGTTTTAGTCCAAACTTTAAAGGAGGCCTGTCTAAGGATTTGAACCCTGTCCCCAAAATAGGGTTGGCACCTTGGATAGCTCCTTTGAAGTTCAGACTAAAACCCAAAGTGGGTTTATTGGCTCCCACCCTGACAACAGAGTCACCAGCTTCCACTGACCTATGAGGAGTGATGTTAGGTTTTCTTTGGATCCTCTTATTCAGAACATTTTCCCCTGTTTCCATTTAGGTATGGAATTAGGTGTATAGTGGTAGTTACTTAATTTTCAGCACCAGTGTATTTTAATGGTTAGAGTGTTGGACTATGACTAGAGAAATCCAGGTTTAGACCAAAAGAGCTATGAAACTCACTGAGTAACTTTGGGTCACTCACTCTATCAGTTTGATATACCCAGAGGGTTGTAAAGAGGGAAAGAGGATTGCCACATGGGCTGCCTTCTGCTCATTGGAGGAAAGTTGGGATATAAATGGAACTAAAAAGTAAATAAAAGTTGGAGGGAAGGAACAAATACAGTAGTTCACTTGTCGCAAACATGTGGACCAGCACTCAAAGCAAATCCAAGGGCCCTGACATTGTTTATTGAGAGATTATATGTATTTCTACATTTACTTTTGTCTAGTTCCTTGAAATGTTATCTTATATATTCTCTTGTTGTACAGCTGTTTTTTGATTTAATCAATAGTCACCACTGGGAGGGGGGCAGACTGTAGTGTGTATGCGTGTGTGTGTGTGTGTGTGTGTGTGTGTGTGTAGATTATCAGACGGGGACAAAAAAAAGTATCCCTGTCTCACAATCTCCTCTCTTGCCCCAATCCTGTCCCTGTAACGATATAAAAATACAAATGTTCAGACCTACCTTTAGTGTGATCCTCCCTCCCCCTCCTCAGCCCAGGAGTGAATGGAACCCTCATGGACCTACACTCACTTCCTGGAATGCAAATCCTGGCTGTTCTTGCAAGAGGACAATCACGTGGGAAACTCAGAAGTTAAAAGGAAAATACAAGTCTAAAAGTAAAACCAAGCACAAAAACACACTTTAAAAAATACAAGTAAACTGCGGAGGGTACAAAAAAGTGTGTCACTTACCTCATTGTCTCAATCACACCCAGAAGTGTTCAGCACGGACCTCCCACTAACGCTGGCATCGCGCCAGCATAATGGGTCACCTTTTCATTCACCTGTGATTCTGTGACAGGAACGGAATGGGCGCTCTATTCACGGCTTCGACCATGAATTTAAAAAAAGAATGATGGCCAAATGGAAAGGGCACGGGAGCATGACGACTGCAGAACGATGTTGTCTGAAAGGGAAGCCCTTTTGTTATCTCCTGGCATCCTTGTCACGCCATATTTAGGTCATCTGATAATCTCCTGCATATGTGGGGGGGGAGTTTGGTCCAATTGCTAGTCCTAACTAGGAGACCTATTGAATCAAAGTGAACTTGCTAAGACAACATTTTCTATTGATTCTCTAGGGGCCTGTCTATACTGCAGAAATACAGGAGTTTGACACCACTTTATCTACTAGAGTTCTATCCTATAGAATCCTAGTATTTGTAGTTTTGTGAGGTGTTTAGCCTTTTCTATCAGAGAACTCTGGTGCCTCACCAAACTACCAGTACCAGGATTCCATAGGATAGAACTCTAGTAGATAAAGTGGTGTCAAACTCCTGTATTTCTGCAGTGTAGACAGGTCCTAAGTCTACTCTAGTTGGGATTAGTTGTTGGATTTAAGCCTTAACCCTTCTCTAACTTTGGACCCATTTGGAATATATTGCACACATACCTGCTGTTTGACATGGAAGAAAATGTCCCAGTTACCCTCCTGTTGCAATTGCAGTTGGGACCATGGCAGAGGTAAAGACCTAAAGCTCCCCTCAGGCCCTTCCCTCCACCAGAGTCCCAATCAAGTTTATCCTCCCTGCACTCCTCTCCCATAGTCTGATGGTTAAACAGGAAACAAGTATGCAATGCCTCATTTCACCAATTTCCTACTGCATTCTTGTCAAGTTGGTGGCCAAGCAGCACGAGGTATGCCAGTCCAGGTATGAATCTCTGCTGTTTGGCACAGCCTTCACAACGACCTTCTTTGTGGTAAACATCACAGTTAGCTGGGTCATGGATACTGCTTTTTTTCTATAGATTGCATACCTATCAACTAAACCAGCTGCTTAAATGTAGGGTGGACACAGTGCAATGAGGCAAAATTGACTCAAGCCTTATTCTGAAACTGTTACATGTAAGAGTCTAGGAAGGAAGAGAGGTTTTGTTGTCTTTCACATCATGGTATCTTCATGCCCGATGCTATTGAGAGAGAGAGAGAGAGAGAGATTAAGTTGAGCTGTGCCAGATGAGACACAGGCCCTTTCACATTATGTAATTATAGCCGTTTGATACCACTTTAAGTCCCGTGGCAACATCCTACAGAATGTCTTCTGTTTGGTTCGAAGCACCAGAGGAGCTCCCTGGCTGAGAATTTCAAAAACCCTCTCTATGCTGCCAATCCTAGGATTCCACAAGTTGTTACCATGGCATTTAAAGTGGAATTATAGCACTATAATTTTGTAGTGTGAAAGGGCCCTAGGGGAGTGGCTTCTTGAATTCTGAATGACAGCTGCCCCTCCGGTTACCAAGCAGAGGTCTTCCTCAGTCCTGCTGTTTCTTCATTTTGCAAACTGACTGAACTCTCCCAAAATTGGATCATGTGGTCATTTTAAGCTCTTTTTATGAAACTTGAACACAAATGAGATACTGTTTGGAGGTGTTCCTGATAAAGGCTTTGGATCGGAATACCGATTCATCTGACAGGTTCATTATCACTCCAAAGCGATCCAAAGTTAACTCAACTACACCTTGTTTCCCTGCTTTTGTTAGGAGATTCAGCTCTTGTTCAGCACTTGGTGATGTTAAATTGGTTGTTTTTTCTTGTATAATCTCTCTCTGCCTGTTCAAGAATCTCTTAGAGCCTTAAACAATTTAATGCCAGGAGGAATGTGCCATATGATCTTGACTGTGCTCTGCTGTGCTATATTGCTACCTTAAAAACAGTGAAGGAGAAATAACAAGTGCAGGAGTGGGAGTTGTGAAATGAAGATCTAACACTTCTAATTTGTGGGTGGGGTGAGGAAAGAAGGGGTGAAATTCCATATTTAGCTGACTTGAAAGCAACAGCACTAGCAACAACAAACTGCCTAAAAAGTATCAGGAAAACAACACTTTCCCCTTAATCTTGTTTTGATCGTATTTCAGCTAGACTTTGGCACAATGATGTTTGAACATATTGCAGTAGCAAAACGCCAGACCTGTTCTCAGTTATACCTATTGTGTACCTTTTGTATTGTGAAATTTCACTGCCACTATTTGCCCCAGTTCTTTCTAGTAAACTGTCTGTTGGAAAAACTGGGACTCGTTTTGCTCAACTACATATTGGGGAAAAGGATTGCCATGTCTTACTGTGATGGGGTGGGGACCCTTCTTGTGGGCTTCCCCCCCCCACTTTTGTTACCCTCTATGACAAGGATCAAAACACATTGTTTGAACTGCGGCCTATTTTCTGAGAATTATAATGTGTTGCAGGTTATAAAAGTACCCCATGTCCCAAAGAGTTCTACCCAAATACCAAAACAAAAAACAAAAACAAACAGAAAGTGAAATAAATAAAAATAAAGTCCCCCCAAATTTGTTTTAAAAAACCTTTCAGTTTAAAGCAAAATATTATGGATCGAGCTCTACAACCAAAAGCAAGAAAATCTGGACCATAGATCAGAACCTGGGCACATTGATGAACCCTTATTGTACCTTAATTTCCACCCAATGCAATCACCAGAGCAATCAATCAATCATTTTATTTATATCCTGCCTTTTTCCCCAGGTGTGAGACACAAGACAGCTTACAAAATAACAAGAGATACAAATAAAATGACATACACCTAACAGCAAACCAAAAGTTAAGATTAAACTGTCTATACAAATCTGTATCCACGGATTTGGCATCTTCAGATTCCATCATCCACAGCTTGAAAATATTCCATAAAAATAAATAAATTCCAATAAGCAAACTTTGATTTTGTCATTTTATATATGGGACACAATTTTACTACACCGATGTATATTATGGGACTTGAGCATCCACAGATTTGGGTATCCGCGGACGGTCTTGGAACCAAACACCAGTGGATACCAAGGGCCCACTGTAAAATTAAAGCCATATAAAATTTTAATTTAAAAAAGAAGATTAAAAACAGTACAGCACTAACACAGAAATGGTGTAAAACAATCAGTCCCCAAATACCTGCTGGAATAGAAAGGTCTTTACCTGATGACAAAAGGATAGCAAGGAGGGAGCCAGCCTCTTACAAAGGAGTCAGATGCTCCCTGTAACCAGCCCTCGCCCGCACCCCAATAATCTGCTGCAGCTTTTTGGACAAGCTGAAATTTCTGGACATTCTTCAAAGCCAAGCAAGTAAAACACATTTCTTCTTGTTGTGTGCCTTCAAGTCATTTCTGACTTATGGCGACCCTAAGGCAAACCTATCACAGAGTTTTCTGAGGCTGAGAGTATGTGACTTGGCCAAGGTCACCCAGTGGGTTTTCATGGCTGAGCAGAGATTTGAACCCTGGACTCCAGAGTCATAGTCCAACACTCAAACCACTACGCCAGGCTGGCTACTTACAGTAACCCAAATGGGATGTAACAAAGGCACGTGTCACCATGGCCCAGTCAGATGTTCCAAAGAACAAGCACAATTGTTGCACTAGTTTAATTGTACAAAGGAACCAAAACCTGAGCATTCAGGTTCAAGGAGTACACCTGTATCTTCAGAGGGACTGTAATGCCATCTAGGACAAATTGAACCCCTATTTCCTGATCTGCCTTCTGACTGAATAGCAGCACCCCTATCTTATCAGGATTAAGCTTCAATTTGTTCACCTTTATCCAGTCCATTACTGTTGACAATCACCAGTTTAGAGCCAAAACAGCTTCCTTGGACTGAGGTGGAAAGGAGACATACAGCTGGGTGTATCATCAGCATACTGATGACAAAACTCTGAACACTCTCTCCCAGCCATTTCATGTATATGTTGTTTTATTTTTATTTGTAATATAATTTTTATTCATAAAGGTCATCATGTGAATTACAAAAGCTAAAAATTAGCGTCACATAAAAATGTCCATGATCAACCACATACATAACAATTCTGACTTCCCCCGTCCAAATAACTCAAGGTATTTTTTAAATACCTTATCTTTATTTTCCTCCCTTCCTTCTGATCCCTTTTAGTCAGCTCTTTTTGTTATTCGATTCTTTGCATATGCTATTGTTTCACTGTCTCATCTCTCCTGTTCCTCTATTCCGTCTTTATTTCTTCTTCCTCCCTTCATTGTTTCTTAACCTTCTCGCTAATTATATTCTTGAGATTCCTGTTCCTTCCCCATTCTAATTTCCCCGTTCTATTTTCCTTATATCTCTATATCTTTATTTACCCCCCATCTCGTCTTGCAGTAATCAACTATATGTATATGTTGATATGTTGAATATCAACATATTCATGTATATGTTGAATAGCATGGAGAACAAATCAGAATCTGTGAGACCATATAGGCCAATGGTCAAGGAGTCAAACAGGAGACACCCAGCACCTCCAAGTAGGAATAGAGCCACTGTAAAACAATGCCCCCTGAGCCCCATCCCGACAGGGTGGCCCAGAAGGATACCATGGTCGATGGTATCGAAACTTGCTGAGAGTTCTAGAAGAATCAACAGGGACAGTTCCTAGCATAGGCCATCTTCATCCCATAATGGGGCCTGAATCCATACCTGCACATAGAACAATAGGAATTCCCTCACAGGAGGTTCTTATTCCAAATAAACTGACTTTTGGTAAGCAAATTTATTGCTTTCACATTTCAGTACTAACAGACCGGCTGCTGTCACAACTCTGATGAGTTCTGGTCAGGGTCACAATTTGCCACTTGTTATATTCTCTTATATCCGGATCCTATTCTCACAACTATGTAACTGTGCTTAAATACCTCTGACTTGAATATTGCACTCCATTAATGCATCTAAAGAAGTGGATTGAAATCCATAAAAGCTCATACAGTCGTCCCTCTGTATCCACAAATTTGGCATCTGTGGATGCCACCATCCACAGCTTGAAAACACTCCACACACATTAAAAAAAAAATTCTAAGAAGCAAACCTTGGTTTTGCCATTTTATTTACGGGACACCTTTTTACTATGCCACTGTGTATAATGGGACTTGAGCATCCATGGATTTTGGTGTCCATGGGGGGTCCCGGAACTAAGCCCCACTACTGGGCCCACTGTACTGATATAAATTAATCTTAAAGGTACTACTAGATCCCTTCTTGCCCCTCAGTTTCCTTTTTATGTAACAAAACATGATTCTGAGATACTAAAATATCCCATTTTACCAACTATCAATTGACTAGCATTTAAAATAAAATAAAATTAGTTTTGACAAGGACTGTACAGATCCCAAATTGACATGTTTCCTAAATTGTACATGATAACATACACCCTCTCTATATACGCACGTGTGTTTAAATGGTACAGTTTCAGCAGGTAAGTACTGCAGGCCTATAATGCCATATACTCATTAAAGTTGCTAATAGAAATCCAGCATACTCCTCTGTGCTCAAGAAGTAAAATTCCCTTGTGCTGTTGCATTGTGACCTCACGCCCCTCTTCTTCTTTAACTTTCAGCTCTTGTCCTTTCCCCCATTATCCTCTCTCCACCCCCGCCAAAAAAAAAAAAAAAAAAAAGCTCATATAGTGCCAGCTTGGGATTTTCTCACAGGCAAGCACAGGCTTTGGGGGAACCATCTGGGCCCTCTTGCCAGCAATAAACTAGATTTGGGATTAATCTTGTTGGAGTACTCCAAATTTAATATTTGCTAAGGTATTACAGACTTACTTTTGGAACAGTCTTATAGTCCTTGTCCTTGTCCTTCTTTCAGTTTTACAAGTTAAGTTTGACAGTGGAGCTTTGACATCTTCCTGTAGCTCATACTGTAGGAATAATGTCTTATGCTGTATTCCAATTAATAATGTGGTACATTCACTTTACAGCTGAAAAGGTGCCACCAAATACTGTGAGTAAAGTCATAAACTACAAACACAAAGAGGTGAACAAGTGAATCATATTGTCTGGGGAGCACATAAAACATTTGCCTGAGTTGTCTGAGAAGCAGCACTTCAGGAGGCATGCAAGGTTTGAATGGCCCAAAGAATTAAAAAGCTACCCTGCAAATAGTAGCTTGAACTGGAAATTGCCTCTTTTCTCTTTCCCATGCAGACATTTTAAAATCCCATTGTACTTCGGGAACAGAATTGCCATTTTCTTTGGTGTCCACTGTGTTCCATGTCTGAAGAGAAAGCGCTTACATCTGCGTCTATATACATGAGCTTCAGCTGGGTGCATAATGACAGCTGCAATAACGCTACTTTGAAAGCAGTTATAAAGGCGAGCTCTATATATGATTTCGTTTGCAGGAAGTAGGATGTTCAGGAATCCTGAAGAGATTTTGTAAAGCAGCAAGGCAGGCAGCTGTGAAGAGATTTCAGAGGTGTTCTGCCTCAGGATGGGAAACAACTCTTGAATTAGTCTTGCTATGGGCTGCTTTGTGAGAGGACATTGTGTGGCGTTCTTCACAGATTCTAAAAAGTCAAATGAGAAATAGTAGCAAGACAGGTGAATTTCTTACAAAATTATATACCAATATGTAATTATTTAAAATGGTACCAATATACTGAAGCAATGCATTTCCCCTCCAGTAAAAGCTTATTTTTCATGAGTGACATCCTAAAAATGTGAAGACGCATAATGCTCACAGCTTCTCTGGAAACTGTGTCCATAAACCCACCAAGGCAAGAAAAACAAGGCATTTAGAGCAGTGGCTCTAACATTTTCTTTGCCAGGGACTCCCTTTAAATATCCTTTGTTGCTGCAGACACCCCGCCCCCGAGACTTAACAACAGCAATAACAATAATACAGTTACACCATCTATTAAACCTTTCCCCTCACCATTGACGCCCCCTTGTCGTGGGAGAGAGGCTTGCGTACCCTAATGATGTTTTGAGCTATGCTGGTGGTGGCATAAAGCCACCAGTAGGGTCTCCCATGCCAGACAGTTAAAAACTGAAGGGTCTGACAAAGGGCGTCAAAGGGCAGGATGGGCTCTCTAGCCTTGTGGCAACCGTCCTAGGAGAAGGAAAACTCTTAATCCCAAACCCAGGCAGATGGTGCTCGTCCAACCCTGTAAGGTAAACCATCTAAGAGAAGGAAACTCTAATCAAACCTATGACCCGAGGACCTCGCTGCTACGTCCATGCTTGCAAGGCCACGGCAGATCAACCTTTGGTTTAAAGGGTGAGGCCAGTTCTGTGCACGCTGCGCTCCACCAGAAAAATCCATTGCACAGGCTCGAAAGACAAATCCAGTTCCAAAAAAGCCCTGTAGTGATAGGCGAGGGATGAAACGGAAGGTGTAAAGATGCACTGGAAGCCGCAGACCCAACCCTGCATGCAGGCGGTACAGGACATTGGTCGCTCGAGGCTGACCGGGAGATGACAGTCTTGTTCAGCAGCATCCTGAATGACCAAGCAGCCTTTTTAAAGGAGAGCACTGCTTGCTCCATATGGAGAGGGGCCTAGAAAAGGTGGCCTAACGAAAGCTCATCCCCAACTACCTGATTGGCTAGCCACGGCCAACGGGCATCTTCTGATGCAGTCAAACCAAGGCAAAGAAACAAAGGCACACACCGGCCTCCAAAGGTGTAAATAAACTGACACTTGCATGCTACAACATCAGAACCATGCAAAACTCTGAAGATAGTGGATGGCCTGAGCGTCGTTCTGCCCTAATAGCCCATGAATTATCACGACTTAACATTGACATCGCTGCTCTTAGTTAAGTTCGCTTCCATGAGGAAGGCAGCCTTAAAGAACATGGCGCCGGCTACACACTTTACTGGTCTGGCAAACCCAAAGCCGAAAAACATCTTTCAGGAGTAGGCTTTATGATTAAAAACTCCATTGCCTCCAAACTTGAAACCTTGCCAACAGGACACTCTGATCGCATTATTTCCTTACGCCTCCCACATGTTGTTCTCTTTAGTATATATACCCCAACTATGCAAGCCGACCCTGTAGAGAAAGACAAATTCTACACAGACCTAGGCCAACTCATACAAAAAGTCCCTGTAGAAGATAAAATTATTATCCTTGGTGACTTCAATGCCAGAGTAGGAAAGAACTCCGAAGCCTGGAAAAGTGTCTTAGGCAAGCATGGTGTTGGAAATTGCAATGATAACGGACGCCTCCTGCTAGAGTTCTGTGCAGAACAACAGCTGACTATTACAAACACAATCTTTCAGCAGAAAGATAGCTTGAAGACAACCTGGATGCATCCCCTATCCAAACATTGGCACCTCATTGACTACGTTCTAGTCCGTCAGAGAGACATTCGTGATGTCCGTCACACCCGAGTGATGCCCAGTGCAAAATGCCAAACAGATCATCGCCTCGTCAAATGTAAACTAAATCTTCATCTTAAGTTCAAACCTAAGAGGGGTGGCATCTTAAAGAAGAGACTTCAAGTCAACAATCTTCAACAAGCTACCATGAGAGACAACTTCCAGGCAAATCTACAAACGAAACTTGAAGACCATCCTACAGATCCTTCTCCTACAGTGCTTTGGCAACATATCAAAAACACTATCCTCCAGTCTGCAGAAGAATCCCTCGGGTTCTCCCACAAGAAAAATCAAGACTGGTTTGATGAAAACAACCAAGAGATCCAGGCGCTGTTGACAAAGAAGAGAACTGCTCACCAGGCATACCTCGCCCAGCCAACCTGCCATGTAAGAAAGCAGTTTTCTGCCTCACATGTAGTAAACTGCAACAAAAACTCTGAGACATGCAGAACAAGTGGTGGATCAATGTAGCAGAAAAGACACAACACTGTGCAGATCTGGGTGATCATACAGGATTTTATGAAGTTCTTAAAGCAGTGTTTGGATCTACTTATCAGGTCCAAAGCTCCTTATACAGTACAGATGGTCAAACATTAATTACTGATAAAGCCTCCATCCTGAATCGATGGGCTGAACATTTTCAAAGTCTCTTTAGCGCCAACCGAGTAGTCCAAGCCTTAGCTATCCAACATATGATACAAAAACCAATGAAAAATGAATTGGACATAGCTCCCACTTTGGAAGAGACCCTTAAGGCCATACAGCAGATGGAAAACGGCAAGGCAGCTGGGATTGATGGAATCTCACCTGAAGTTTGGAAACACGGAGGTCATGTACTCCACGAAAAATTCCACGAATTCCTTGTGAATTGCTGGGAAAAAGGGGAACTGCCATCAGACCTCCGAGATGCAGTCATCATCACCCTGTACAAGAAAAAAGGAGCAAAATCCGATTGCTCAAACTATCGAGGCATAACACTGCTCTCTATTGCTGGAAAAACCCTTGCAAGGATACTCCTGAACAGATTAGTTCCTGCTATTACAGAAGAACTTTTCCCTGAAAGCCAATGTGGCTTCAGAACCAATAGGAGTACTACAGACATGGTATTTGCCCTTAGACAACTGCAAGAAAAATGTAGGGAGCAGAACAAGGGTCTCTATGTAACATTTGTCAGCCTCACCAAAGCCTTCGACACTGTGAGTAGAAAAGGTCTGTGACAGATCCTGGAAAGACTAGGATGTCCCCCCAAATTCCTTAAAATGATTATCTTGCTACACGAGGGCCAGCGTGGTCAAGTCAGATATGGCGATGCTCTTTCAGAGCCCTTTCTAATAACTAATGGAGTGAAGCAAGGTTGTGTTCTTGCACCAACTTTATTTACAATCTTCTTCATTATGATGCTCCAAAGGGCTATGGCAGAGCTTGAAGAAGTCGACGGCATCTATATACGTTACCGTACTGATGGTAGCTTGTTTAACTTAAGCCGTCTGAGGGCTCGCACTAAGACTCTAAACTATCTTGTCCATGAGCTGCTCTTCGCTGATGCTGCTGCCCTTGTTGCCCACACAGAAGCAGCTCTGCAGTGCCTCACATCCTGCTTTGCAACAGCTGCAGAGCTGTTTGGGCTGGAAGTCAACCTGAAGAAAACAGAAGTTCTTTACCAGCCTGCACCACAGGACGAACACCACCATCCCCACATTGCCATCGGCAAATCTGTGCTCAAGTCCGTTCAGCAGTTCACCTACCTGGGAAGCATCATCTCCTCAGATGCCAAGATTGACAAAGAGATCAATCACAGATTAGCAAAGGCATATAGTGCATTTGGAAGACTTCACAAAAGAGTCTGGAGCAATAAACACCTGAGGCAAAGCACAAAAATCAGTATGTATAGAGCCATTGTACTGTCTATCCTCCTTTATGGATCTGAAACATGGGTCACCTATCGCCACCACCTACGACTCCTCGAGCACTTTCATCAGCGCTGGCTACGCACAATCCTAAATATACGCTGGACTGACTATGTGACGAATGTTGCTGTCCTTGAGCAAGCAGGGATCACCAGTATTGAGGCCATGATACTGAGAACGCAGCTGCGCTGGGCAGGGCACATTTCTAGGATGGAGGACCATAGCCTTCCAAAAATACTACTCTACGGTGAACTCGCCATGGGTCAGCGTAAGAGGGGCGCTCCAAAAAAGCGATACAAAGACTTCCTGAAACAACATCTCAGGTTCGGCCAAATTGATCACCAACAGTGGTCCGCCCTGGCCTCACACCGGGAGGCATGGAGATGCACTATCCACAATGCTGCAGCCTTATTTGAGAACTCACGCCAAACAAGTCTTGAAGAGAAATGACAACGCAGAAAGAATCACAACCCAAAAACATCACCCAAGGAAACCTTCTGCTGTGCTTTCTGCAACCGGACTTGTTTATCTTGGATTGGCCTTTTTAGTCATCAGTGCGCTTGCAGAAAGCGTGGGATGAGTCCTTCCTGAATCTTCGTTTGCGAAGATAAGCCAGAGAGAGAAGGAAAACCTTCCCTCAGAGGCACTGAAGGGGGAGGGAAGACTTTTCTCTTGCTTCTTCCTGTAGGTTTGTGGCTGGAGCGGATTGATTGGCAATGTGCAGGCCAAGTAAGCCAGCCAGCCTTTGCCTTGGATCCTGTCACATGGCCACTCTACTGCAGGCAGGAGGTGGGCCGAGCAGCCTTCCCTACTTTGGACTAGCAGAGAAAGAACTAAGTCTGTTTAGTGATGTGTCTGCCACTAAAACAGAGAATCCTTGGCTCAGAAATACAGCCAGCCCTCCATACTTGTGGGTTTAATTATTGCAGATTTGATTATTCACAGATGATTCACGAATTATTTCCTGCCACCTCCGCTGTTGCCCTATGCCAGTTTTAATAGGGGCTGAAAGCCTCATGAGACTGAGAGATACTACAAACACATGGCAAGGCTATTTAAATGCCGTAGGGCAGCAGCGAAGGCAACGACAGTCCCCACCAGACACCTGCTTCTGTCTTCTGAAGGATCCTTGCCACCTCGAAGGCATCCACAGTAGGTTGACTCCATGGATTGTTCTTCTTGTGTGTGTTAAATATGGTTTGGGGGAGGACTAGAGATATTTGTGGTTTTACCATGTTCACAGGGCTCCTGCACCCCTAACCCCAGTGAATGTGGAGGGCCAACTGTAATCAAATGGAGGCTTTGAAAGCCTCTTAGCATTTCTTTTTCATAGAAAAGGGCTTCTAGGTGTTGTTTTTCTCTACACATCTAACAGCAAACTAGGAAATGCAACAGAAAATACCTGGAAGAGTATGTTTACTTATTTTACTTTACTTATTAATGTATTTATTTCATCTATATCCTGCTGTTTCTTCCACCATGGATCTCAAAGTGGCATACAATGGGTCCTCGGTATCCACTGGGGTTTGGTTCCAGGACCCCCTGTGGACACCAAAATCCATGGATATTCAAGTCCTGTTTATATACAATGGTATAGTAAAATGGCATCGCTTATATAAAATGGTGAACAACTCAAAAATTTGCTTTTGGGGATTTTAAAAATATTTTTGAGCCGTGGTTGGTTGACTCTTATGGGTGCAGAATCCATGGGTACTGAGGGCTGACTGTACATGGAGCTCTGATCTGTTGTAACTATGAAAAGCTAGCTCTGTAATAGGCAGTTCAGGAGAGTAAGTGGTGTTTCATTGCTTTCCAGTTAGTTGGGGAGGGGGTCGTTCCCATGCCATAACAGATTTACTTTTAAAAATTGTTTTACTACAAAAAATTTTTTAAAATGCTTAGTGCTAAAAAAAAAAAAAAGCTTTGAAAAGGAATTCTACGTTTTATACATTTCAGAAAGTACCTGTAGATGTGTGTTCAAGAGAGAAGATTGCTGCTTTGTTTTAGATCACCTGAATCAGTCAACTTGTAACTGTTGCTGGCATTTGAGAGGAAGACCTGTTGACTACATGCTCAGTTTTGTATGTGGGTGAAACTTGTTCAAAGCTTTTGCAGCTCAAGAACATTTAGCTAATGCCTGATGTTACATGAAGAGATCAAAAAGGTCTAAAAACTATCTGCTAGCTTTCTGTTAAAAGCAATTAGGACAAATTTATATTCCTCCCAGATCATCCTATAATAAATATTTCAGCCTTCCCTTGAGAAATCACTTAGATTTTCTCAAGACTTATTCTCTGGCAATAAAAACAATCAGAATTAGATTTCTGATTAAAAATGGACAGTGTGGTTGTATGCTTCCCCAGCCCACTCTGTTTTTCTCAGCATCTGATGATAAAAATTAGATTTCAATAGAAAAATGAAATACAGTAGTATACAAGTCCTTCAAGACATTTGTGAGCTGAATTTATTGTGTGTCTCCTATTATAAACACATAATATATAGCTATAATAACCATATAGTATAAGGAAATAATGTGTTTCAACACAAACACACACATATATCCATATATACCAGATACACTCTGAACCATTCAGCAGCTGGAGCTACATTATGAGTCAATACTGCTTAGG
This sequence comes from Gambelia wislizenii, assembly GCA_030847615.1. Lineage (NCBI taxonomy): Eukaryota > Metazoa > Chordata > Lepidosauria > Squamata > Crotaphytidae > Gambelia > Gambelia wislizenii. Next base: position 206,758,698 of record JAUMIR010000001.1, read on the forward strand.
CTGGGGTGGAACTTGTGGCTCTGCACATGTTGTTGGACTGAAGCTTCTATGGCTCTTTACCATCAGTTAAGCTGACTAGGGACTTGTCTAGATGTGATGGTATACTGTGAGTGGGTGTGCATTTTCGCACATTCACAGCTGCACTGTTTTGTCTCCACCATTTTTTTTCCTATTTGCATCTGTTCACAACTATTTGAATGGAGTGGCCACATGCTCTGATAAAGGCCAATAGAGTGAAAATGCCAGGAATGTGAATTCGGATGTCCACATGTGTGAAAATGTGCATCTACGCTCATTTTCCAGAAAACTTGGGGGAAACCGCAGTTTGTGGAATTTTTAACCCCTCTCCTTCTGACTACCGTGAATCTCATTCAGATCATGTTGGGACACATTGTGTTCTCTGCAAATTCTATGAGGAGTATTTTCATCATCTGGAGAACCCCTGGGACTGATGGAAGCTGCTGTTTCCATGTAGAGGACCACAAGTTGCTCCTACCTGGCTAAGGAAAAATTCCAAGAAAATATAGTAGACAATTTATCTCAGCATTCTAGATCTTTGGAGTCTCCTGATCTGTATGTTGTAACTGCATAAATGTCATTGACTTTAGACTTAGGTCTTGTCACTTCAGAATATTGTAGGAACTAAAGAACTCAGAACATTGTTTTAAGTCCTCGCATACCTTTTTTCATTCTTGCTAACCACCCAACTAAGAGCATAGATGGCTTTATTCATATTCAAAGACATATTTATTCAAATACATACTTATTTTTATAGATTGCCATACAGAATCAGTGGGGTAGTCTAAGTTGCTGATAATTCTCCATAGGAAATGCATATAGTGATCCATAAGAAGAAATTATTATAGAAATTCTATTGAAACTTAAGTAACTTCCCTTTTTTAGGATATTAAATTATTGTTCCTTGAACCTGTTTCACTGGGTATTATTTGCAATTAATTTAATTGGTGAGAAAATCATACAGTGCTTGTGTCCAGACAATGAAGTTTGGAAACTTTCCCCAAAGGCTCATGTATTATTTTAGTCAGGAACTTGTATTAACAAGATATGATGCAAAAATCCCAAGCAGTCAAAAGAAAGACTTTCTTTAAACACTTGTTGCTGATTCCATTGAGTTGTAACTTTGGATGAAAGAGAAGAGTTTCTTCCTGATAAGGGACTGACCTAACTTCCCCTAATTTGCTGCAGTTCCAGCGTTTGGGAAAGTTGCTTTTTTGGACTACAATATCCCAAATCACCAAGCAGCCCCGGCATCCTGGCTATTAAAGGTTACTTAAGAAAGTTACAGAGTTTGATACAAATTTGGTGTGTATTTCTCAGAACTTCATTGACATGGGCAGTGGCTGCTTCGACTAAATTTTAAATTGCTGTACACAAAATAAATGTTTTTATTAGAGCTGAATAATATCTATCATTCTTTCACTGCAAAATGTAACCTGAATGCCAGTATGTTGTCTGCATACCTTCTCTGTTTAGGGTTGAATTAATTTCCCATAATTTGCCAATGCCCGTGGGCTCTGCTTGTGGGCATATGTAGCAATCTCAAGGACCTTCATTCCTGCAGTGGTACTTGCTTGAGCACTTCCTCACCATCTCTCTTGGACTGAATAAAAAATATGAAATGCTGTGACAAAGGGGGATGTCCCAAGGCACTGGCTCATAACTCTGAGTTTTAGTTCCTTTTTTTGAAGGAAAAAAAGTTTGAATACTATAAATGGTAAACTTCCTTGGATATTTCTTAGAAAAGGAGCCTAAAGAAGTTTAAATAACAGTAAATAATGGCAATCCTGGTTGGGCTGGTAGTGTTGGTGGTGGGGAGGAAAACAATAATGGTGATGATGTTGGCTAGGAAAAGTAAAGATCCCAATGTTTCATTAAGCCTGTAATTGTATAAATGCCCTAATTTTTTTTCTTACTGTTTCTTCTTTAACTTTGGTAATATATTTTTGGTCTGTGACAGCAATAAACAATGTTGTTGTTGTAGCTGTGTACAGGGTGTAGGAATCTGATCTGTTCCAAATCAGGTCCAGAGTTTGGATTAATTTCAAACATCAAACAGAAATAAATCTGTTTAGATTATATCTAAAATACAAATGAGCAGATCTGTCCATCACTAACAAGAAGCATATGTCATTGGCACTGTCAATACGTTAAGGCATGAATTACGGGTAGATGTTCCAGTACAGTTCTAAAGAACTTTGTTGAATCTTAATGTTTGTTTAATTATATGGATAGACAGAACATTTTGTTCTGAGTGGGGGTATTCTGTGAATGTTTTGGCCCACTGAAAATTACGCCTCCTGGTAAAAGGGTGAAGTAGTCCACAGTCAGTTTGGCATCCAGGATGAAATGAAGGGAAGGCTTCCTCCATGCCAAGGCACCCTGATTTTTGCCTTAGACTTTGTATGCCTTTCATCTCTGTCCCCTACGCTTCAGTGGGATGCATTCCTTGATGTGTATCTCAAAGTGATGGAGTATCCACCCAGTTACCTCAGTAACTCAGATGTTCCTACCCCCTGTATGAAACATCTGTACATCTAAGCAACAAGAATTGCAAAGGCATTTAAGAGTGGAAGGGGTCTCACACCAATGTCTGAGAGGCAAACCAAGAACGGACATCACCTCAGTAGCATGTGGCACTGCTATTAGACTCTCAGCTAAATGGCTCCTTTAAAAAACCAAGAAGCAGGTAAATATACATATTTAGAGTGTGTCCTCTTTTTAAAAATCTGTCTAAAGTGGCAGTATTGAGTAACTCATAAACTTAGGTTATTATCTAGAATTTAGGAAAGAAATGTGTACATCTGGCAGGATAGACTTTGTTTCCATGTCACTATCTCCCAAACTTCAGAATTCATGTAATTTTCTACTACTTGCTGTCTCACTAACACAGTATATAATCCTAGTTTGCATGCCACAGATGGGTGGGTTGCTTATTATGGGAATCTGTTCAACCTGGTCTAGATGAATTTGCACTCCTTCTAAAAGAACTAGGTTTGCAGAGTAAGGATGCGTTTAGATCTGCTCTTGACTTGGGGTGTGCAGGAGACATCTATGACAGGAACCATCATCCACCTGCTTCAATTGATGAACCAGATTCTCTGTATGTTTCCACCCCAAACAGGTAGTGTGGCAACATCCCATTTCAATAACGGTAATACCCTAAAGGCACCATATCCCATCTGATCTTAGAAGCTAAGCAGGGTCACCTCTAGTTAGCATTTGGATGGGAGGCCACTAACAAATTGCAGGTGCTGCTGGCTATATTTCTGAGGAAGGAACTGGCAAACCCACCTCTGAGGGGTTGTCTAAATGGTGAAAATACTCCTCATGGATTGTGAGGGGAATCCTACCTGTCTTAATGGGATCCTGCATTGTTTTGCCGAATTCGGAAGGAAGCGGGGCCAAAAAATGTCAAAAACTCTGATGGGAAAAAAGCCTTTGCAGTTTTTCCGGAGTTTTTTAAAAACAGCGAGGGAAATGTGCATTCCTGCTCATTGGGACAAGCGATTCACTTTGAATCTCTTTCCCATAGGAGAGGAAGCGCAAATTGATTGGCCAGATGAGAGCAGGGGGTGGGGCTTGCTAACAAAGCAAGTGCCCGCTGCTGGCACGTTGCATTTTCACCTTAGCAAATTCGTGCTAAGGCGATTAAATGATGCTTTTCTTTTCTTTTCTTTTCTTTTCTTTTCTTTTCTTTTTAGTAAAGCTGAAATATTGCTCCAGTGCACATTTCGGGTTTTTTTTTGTTTTTGTTTTAAGTTAGGCAGCAGCAGATTACAGTAGGTGAAAAACATGAGTAATTCATTCGCAGTGGCCATCTTGACTGACAGGCATGCAAAGGTTTGGGGGGACAAAACACCATTAAGACAAGTCACACCTGCTGCAAATTGCCAATACGGTGGGGCACTCTGTTTTTGTGCGCGCTCATATAGACAAGCCCTGAGTACTCCTTGCCTAACAAAACCCTATGTAATTCATGAGGTGGCCATAAGTTGATAGGCAACTTGAAGGAACATGCACACACAATATGTTCTGTATGGACCTCCCTTTGGAGATTTAACGGAAACTACCATTTCTAGTGGCTTGTTAGTTGTCTGGAACTGACTGTATGAAACATATCCTTTCAGTTCTTGAGCAACTGTACTGGCTGGTAAATTCTTTCTAAGAACAAATCAGTGTCCCTTTAGCTAAGGTCTAAACACCTTGCAACCCAAATACCTGACTGTAATCTCCCTACCTTGATTGAAGATTAAGGTAATCTTCAGAGGCCCTTCTCTGGGTGTGAATTTTCCCCTCTGATATTTCACATCCCACAACCCCAGAGGGTCTGTTGAAATCTACCTTGCGTTCTTTAAGAGAATAAGAGTGAGGTAGAAAAATGGACATTTCAGGCCTTTTTCTCTGTCACCTTCTACTGAGACGAAAGATGATAGTGTGGTGGATTCTGGGACAGATTAAGAAGCTGCTGGTTACCTTTTGTAATTCTGAAATTGGTTTTCTATTTTTCCTAGTAATTTTACATAACAGCTTCCTGTAGTTATACCCAGTAGGGTTCTCTGGCTGATGTATTCCAAATGCTCATTATATAGTAGATCCTGTGGTGGTTTTATTAAGCAAATGTCTCCTTTAGGCATTAACATTAATTACGATTTCTACAAATGGTGTGGTGGCCTGAGGGTGGGAGGCTGTGAGCATGCTGACAGAGCTGGTGTTTTCAAGAAGCAACTTTAAGTGTTATCACTATTCCTGCTATGCTTGAAGTGAAATCACAGGTTGGACAATTGTGGCTGGCTTCAGACATTTGAAATGACATCATGTGGAGTGGCATCTCCCCTGCCCCAGATGCTGTGAAGAACATTGTGTCTGAGGTGATGTGTTCATATCCACTTACAGCTGGTGGTTTGTTTTGCTGAGGTGGCACCTTAAATTGATACCAGTGTTTGTGGAGAAACACAGAGGTTGCTTCCTCCATGCTACATCCAAAGGACAGTTTCCATGATGGAATTTCTGCCCATGAAACAAGCGCTTTGGCTAATAACAGAATGACACATTCAGCAACAAATGTGGAGCTGGAGTGATGGTAAGGTAAGGATTTTCAGAAGGGTGTGCCCTCTACCCTTCCTCTATCTGCCTCATAAAACTCTGCAACTTCTCTTCCTAGTTGGCAGTTCTAAACATATAAGAGAACCTGAGCTGAGCAGGAACAGTATTAAGCTCTTACCTGCCACTGCACTCTTATAAATACTCTCTTTCCTTCACTTTGCACATGGCATTGCTTCCAACAGTGTCCTTCTACTGGTAAAAATGGCAGCTAGCAGATGGAGTTGCTCCTGCAGCTTCCATTGTGCTCCCTTGGTTCTCTCCAGAGGGTTGGAAGACTCTGTGAAGTAGATTTCCTAGGGTGCATGGGGAGGGGGGTGAAAGAAAGAAAAGGGTTGCACAGGGGATGGCTGTAGAGGGGAGTGAGAAAGGGCAACTCCAGTCACATAAACAGAAGTCTACTTATATAACATGAGACTTAGCTCAGTACTGTATTTGTAAAAACTGGACTGGGAATACTACTGTACCTCCATATACATATATATATATATATATATATATACGTATAGTTCCACCTTAGCTAAAAGTGACTGTGGAATGGACTTTGATCATAGTCTCTTGGCCATAGAGACTGGATTTATAAATGCAGAAATAAAAGACCTGTTTGGCTTTAGTTTCTGGGTTTGATTTGAATTTCATTTTGGTCTCTAATTTTAGCCTAGGAAAGCGTGATTATTTTGTTTATACCAGAAGTTTGGCCGTTGGGCTTCCAGACTTTGTTATTCAATCTGCTAGTGGAATTCCTATTTAACCACTTGTTGTTAAATATTAGTATAGTTGCATCCCATATCCATGGGGGTTTGGTTCCCAGACTTACTGTAGATACAGGAAACTACAGATAACAGCGAACCCTATTAAAATAAATGACTTCTGGTAAAAACATACCATAGAGTTTGTATTGGAGGACCTAGAAAATGCATTTTCTAGCACAACTCTACGGTGTGTGCCTCCTGCTTTGTGTCCCACAGACAACTGAAACTGCGGGTATTGTTTCCATGGATACAGGGGTCCAACTGTAGATTTAAATTTCCAAAAGCAACAGGGCGGTTTAAGACCTGAAGGTCCACTGGCTTTCAGTTCTCTGTTGAGAGTAGGAGGGCTAATTTTGGTCACCGCATTTAAGAAGGGTTATAAAAGGGTCTGACTGTGGCTAAACAGATTGGAATGCATGACACATGAAGTAAGGAGAGAATAATGTTACTTAGTTTTGAGAAAAAGACAAAGAGACAAAAATTAGAAAGCAGTTTATAGAGCACCGGCATCAATATTGAGAGAAAATAGATGCTGGGACACTGACAGAATGACAAAAAAGTTAGCACCAGAATCCTGTTTGGGCCTTATATCTTTATAAATTGACTTACATCTGCAGGAATTAGAATTGTACAGCTGTATAGTGTCCCTATCCAGTAGAGGGCTGCTGCTACATTACTATGTTGCAGAGCCACCAAAGTACCCGGTGCGCATCAGTACACAATGCTCACCAGCCCTGATGTTCATCGGGCATTCTTGCCAGTGTTCCATTACACATCTTCGCAATTCAGTAAAGGGGCTTCTTAGTGCCTCTGCTATGTAGTAGGTATAAGTTACATAATATAACAGGTCATATAGGATTCTGGCAATGATTTTATTTATTTACTTGCAAAAATGATTACTGAGGGAAATGATGGGTTTCTCTTCACTGCCATTTATGAAGTGGCTTAACCATTTGCTGGGTAGAAAAGCATATACTATATACAGAAGACATTTTGACATTGTGTTTGATGCAAAAGTGGCTTTAGACATTATACAGTGTATGTCTATATACAGGCAGCTGAAATAATCAGTGCTGCTGGTTCCTTGTACTGTTTACAACATCTCAATATGGACTTGCGCTTCTTTCCCCCCTACAATTTTATTTGGAGGCAATGGAGTTTTTAATCATAAAGCCTACTCCTGAAAGATGTTTTTCGGTTTTGGGTTTGCCAGACCAGTAAAGTGTGTAGCCGGCGCCATGTTCTTTAAGGCTGCCTTCCTCATGGAAGCGAACTTCACTAAGAGCAGCGATGTCAATATTAAGCCGTGATAGTTCAAGGGCTATTAGGGCAGAACGACGCTCAGGCCGTCCACTATCTTCAGAGTCTTGCATGGTTCTGATGTTCCAGCATGCAAGTGTCAGTTTATTTACACCTTTGGAGGCCGGTGTGTGCCTTTGTTTCTTTGCCTTGGTTTGACCGCATCAGAAGATTCCCGTTGGCCACGGCTAGCCAACCAGGTAGTTGGGGATGAGCTTTCATTAGGCCACCTAACAATTTTATTTAATTATTTAGTTATTCATCAGATTGATACTCTACCCTTCTTCCAGTAGTGGAACTCAAGGAGGCTAACGATAAAACAAAGTTTTATAAGTTAAAACAGGTGAAATACTTTAAGAGGCAAGCCCAGGAAAAACTCAGTGCTTTTAGGCCATGCTACCTTTTGTGTTCAAAGAGAATGCTTTCATTTTTGTGCACACACTATGGAAGCCGGAGTCGGGCATCACTTTCTTGGAGGCCAGGAGGATGATCTATATATGAGGTCTTTTTATATTTGTTTAAAATCAGGTGTTGATCTGTATTCCAGGAGATTTTAATAAACAATTGTAAGTTTTAGATATCTGTGTGTAGTGCCATATCACACATATTTAAAAAAAGAAAAATGTCATAAGTACCTATTTTTTAATATACTCTCTCTCTCTCTCTCTCTCTCCCCATACACACACACACACACACACACACACACTATCCTCTCTCTTCATTCTGTCCTTCATTTGTTGGTTTTGTAAACTTGTGAGTTTTTTCAACTCCTGTTGGTCCATCTGTCAGCACATGGAGGTGGAGCCCATTGCTCAGTGAAAGCATTTTTCATGTATGCTGGGTCTTTGTATAGACCACTAGTTTATATTGGTCTCTGTGAAGCAAAGACTAGGCTCACTAATACAGCTACAAAAATGACTGTAGGCTTCAAAAGGTTTCAAATCTCCAAACATTTCATCTTCTTTAAAGTTTGTGTATGGTGTGAATCATGTTGCTACATTTTATCTCAGACTAGTACTTTTAAAATAGCTCCTGATACAGCACCCAAAGGAAACCATGGTTTATTTTCCTCTAATATAGATCTGACACAAGCCTGCTGTTATTTCTGTACCATCTTTAATGATCTGTTTGCTCTCCAGAGAACACTGACCCATTTCAGTGCAGAATAATTAGCCTTTCAGACACCATTGTGATTCCATTAAATAGACATAAATATGCAAGGTGACACTTTGCTGTCAAGACCTGAAAAAATCTATGTTGTTTATGTTGGACTTGGCTTGGTTATCTCTGAAAATTATCAATATATAATTTAAGTGTTCATAAACTTGAGTTGCTGCTTCTTTCATAATGTCTGCTGTTTTTCCACAAATGACATTTGTTTGACAAAGTCTCAGTTTGGGAGTGGACACTGTGATCAGAAATGAGGTATGGATCTTTTGGCCAGATATTCTGTTTCCATTACCTTGTGAGTGACAGATATACTTTAAGGTCACCTAAACATCTAGATTAGTGCAAATGGATTGAGCAGAAGGAGAATAGTATCATTCACAAGAATGGATCTATACAAGTGTTCAGGGCCAGTCCAGGGCAATTTACTACTGGAAACAGAATCACATTATTTTGGCACACACACAATAATCACATTATTATCTCACACATGCTTCTCCACCTTCCTAGTAGTAAAATCATAATACTTTAAAGAAATAAAAGCCAGCTGTTCTTTCATGATATCCTGAATTTGCTGCCTAAGGCAGCTACCTCATTTTTTTCTAAGGGTAGTGCCAGATCTGTGAGTCTGAAGAAAATGAAGGTCTTGCTGTTGTTGTTGTGTGCCTTCAAACCATTTCCAACTTATGGTGATCCTAAAGTGTGTCTATAATTGGGTTTCTGTGTCAAGATTTATACAGAGGAGATATGACATTGTGTACCTCTGAAACCAAGAGAATGTGACTTGCCCAAGGTCACCCAGTGGGTTTTCATGGCTGAGCGGGGATTCGAACCGTGGACGCCAGGGTTTTAGTTCAACTCTCAAACCACTACACCACACTGGCTCTGAATGTCTTGACCTATTGCAAATGCAGAATAGCAGATGAAATGCATTTCAAAGGCAGGAAAAAAACTTAAAATTGGTTCTTTAAATTGCACATTTACCAAAAGTCTGTGTTCCATCTGCCTGGATAGCTTGCTTTCTGGGACATTAGTTTAGGGACTTATTCACCATGGAGTTTCTTATCATTTTCACAGTCTTATAGGGCTGGTTTGCTCTCTCGATGTAAAAGAAGTGAGAGCCAGGAGATATATATATATATATATATATATATATATATATATATACATGGTAAGTCAATTGCAATGAGAAATACATGTTCTTAGAGCTGGATTTGTATTCTCTTGTGTTAAAATGAATTGATACTATTAATTAATTCTAATTCTAAAAACTGTAGTCAGTAAAGGTTCCAGTCTTGAGGAATGGCAGAAGGAGCATGATGCTCATTCCTTTCATTGTGTGCTGTTTTTAGTGAGATATTTAACGTGTTGAAAAATGTTGCCTTCTGCTTTGAGAATTTTCTAGTTGTCATGGTTATCTGATCACAGAGTTAAACTTCTTGTTTACAGCTTTTTATTTGTACTTTTTGTTTTGTTTTGTTTTGTTTTGACCAGATGTAAACTTAAGGCTTTCTATAGAATTTTCACAAGCTTTGCACTTCCACCCACCCACCCACCTTTTGGAACATGTCAAGTTCATACTGCACCATAAATGTCATGTTTTAATTTAGTATTAATTCTAATACTTTTAAAAGTCATTTGGGTTGGGAGATGATAAAGCATTCTATTACAAGTTATCTTTAACTGTTCTGTGGTGATGTATTCTTTGTGCTTCTAATTTATTGATGCAAGAAAACCTTTTTTCCCCCTCTTTGAAATGTAGATTTTTTTGTTATTTCTAAAGCTACTGTTTCTTGCTTTTTTTATAAGCATATATAATTATCCGTATAATGTGTATTATGTTTGTGATTTCTTTGAATGTCAACGTTGAACCAGTCTTGCCAACAAAGATTATCAAGAATTTTCTATTTTCTCTACTTTCCTTGTTTTTATTTTTATTTTTATTTTTTTAAAAAGAATAAATTTTAAAAACTCTTAATGGGAATCCTGGCACTGTCTATCTTCTCTGTTCTGCAGAAATGTTGAAGGAGTTGAACCAGCAACGCAGAGCGAAAGAGTTTACAGACCTGAAAATTATTGTTGAAGGCAAAGAGTTTGAAGTCCACCAAAATGTTCTAGCTTCCTGCAGCTTGTATTTCAAGGACCTGATTAAAAGGTTTGCCTTCCTTCCAGCTGTGATCTGGTCTGTTCTTTTGTAGGGCGCATTTGTGTCGCTTTTTTTTTTCCTCCCCTCTCTTTCAGGTTTATGAAGATTTGACTCTCCTGTCACAGAGCCAGTAGCCATTCTTTCCACTTACTCTGAATGTATTTTTTTTGTTCAAAACAAAAAGTTTCAGATCCTTTTGTTACCCATAACCTGAGCTGCACGATTCCTGATCTCACTAGTTGCATATTTTGGCTGAAGTGAAATGTCCTCTCATGAGCCATTTTTAAGGTCAAACTCATGTTAAGTTGTAAGCAGTACCCAAAATCACAAAACGCAGGTGTTAGATCAGCAGTTTAAAGGGATGCCATGAGCTCTTCATTTAATGCTGTAATAACCCTTATGCATATCCCTGAAAGATTATGAGCTCATACTGATGAGGATTGAGTGGTGTAGCATACATGCAACCCTTTTGTCTTTGAGGTCTTGGACACCTGATGCTTTGGCTCCTGGAAATTAAATAATGAATAAAAATTGAACACACATGAGGGCATTTGTATGCAGATTTTTGTAAGTAAGAATACACTTTTAAAGCAGCAACAGCAGGACAAGTTTAGGATTTTTTAAATTCCTGAAATCTCTTTGTTAAAGGACTTTTCTCCCCAGCCAAATAGGAATTTAGTGCTTAGTGCTGTGCGCGTGTGTGTTTTACAGAATGCCTTTCCACCTTTGCAGTTTTCTCCCTCCATTTCTAGCCAGTTGAATCTAAACATTGCATGGTTCTCTTTTACTCGCCATCCCATTAATTATTTTAAATGTACGTACTTCACAGATTCACATAGAAATAAATTGTTATGTTCACACTGTTAGTCAGCAAGGTAGCCACACAGGGGAAACCCACAAGAATAATTTTCATATTTCTCTCAGTCATCAGCAAATTAATGGGGCTGTCGATTTTTGCCTTGCAGTATTTTTCCTGAATAAACTCTGAACCCCGGAATGTGCAGAGACACACACAGACACAAAAGTGGGGCAGGGGGAGAATTACAGAACATTGCGCTTGCTTTCGAATTGTGCGTTTAAGTGTTGCCAACTAACAGAAGAGCGCCTGTATTTTATTCCAGGGTGGCATGTTTGCTGGTATCTCCTTTGCAGTACATTCTGTCCTCTTGCTTAATGCTTGGGTTGTGGTTTGTTTTTTTCCCCCCATAATTGTGGAGATCTTACACTACTGTCATATAATTGCACTGACTGCCTTATCAATTATTCATAAAAGGTTGGCCTGATAGCATGTTTCCCCCTCCCCCTTTCATAATCTAATGATAGCTAGCTTGAGCTGCTGTCTCCATCTCTGCTCTCCTGTCTGCTCATTATCACTTACTAGTTAAGGCCTACATTATATGCCTCTGCAGAGATGAGGTATGTATTCTTCAGGGAAAGGCAAATCTTAGACTCCGTTTATAGAAACCCAGTAATTGACTGGCCGTGCAGTATCATTGAGCGTAGTTGTGAAGCCTCTCACTAGCTAGTCAAGTCATCAGATATCATCTGCTTCTAGAAAGAGAGAGAGAGAAGGAAGTCAGAGATAGTTATTATTTATCTGAAAGTTGTCAGATGGAGATGAACTGCAGACTGACTAGAGCATTAATAAAGCCATTGCGGTACAGTTCCAGTCCAATAAGTGAGAACCTCTAAATGACTTGTCTTTTGTTATTAACTGATTATTCTGAGCTGCTGTAAGCCACCTTGACTGCTTTAACAGAAAGTTAGAGTATAAACATTTTAAATAAATAATACAAGATTTTTTTAAAAGGTTTGCACATTTATAGTGTCAAAATAAGGAAAGAAAGATTTAGAGACAAAGAAAAGATCTTAGCTGGAGGTACCATGGACAGAAAATGAGACGGTCAGCATGCAAAGCATTGGCTCTTTCACTGAATTGTGACCTCACCCAAGGTCTGAGAATAAACACGTACAGTTTCAGAGATTTCTTTTGACCATTCTTTAGGGACTGTAATTTGCAAATATGTGCTGCATTTATGTCAAACAAGCAGCCCAAAGCAACAAACAAACCAGAAGTGAAGTTTAGATAACCAACATAGTCAATTGTCACAATAAGAAATAAACTATAGATTTTCCTAGATAGCCTGAGTTTTCTGTGAAATAGAGGGTTTAGTGGGTTGTGTTTATGAACTAATAAATTACACTGTACATACAAATACTTAAGACTGAATCACAGCAGGGTTTTTTGGTTTTGTTTTGTTTTGCAAATGCAAAGCAATTTCAGCAGAGGATTATTACAGCATAGAGAATATTGATTGGGGGTACTTAAATTTCCCCTCTTCCTATTTATGTGCTCTGGATTAAACACCCCCCCTCACTGCAGGTGTACAAGAGAAAAATGTATTTGGGACTTTATGGGAGGAAAACCAAACTATTAAAAAAAACACATGAACAGTACTGAAAGTGCCACCTCATTTTTTTCCAGATAAGACCTATAACTTTTCCTCTTCTTTTCAAGTCAACATAATTGAGTCTGACCTATGTGTCCCACTTCCTTTTGCCTATTAATAATAGCACTGGAGATGTATTAGACTCAAGTGTTTATTAATGTAATTATTCCAAATTTGCCATTTTGAGATGCTCATTCATTTGGTGAATAGATCCTATGAGTACTCAGTTCACTGACTTTAAGCAACATGAAAACTTTAGCCTGAGACAGGAAATAAAAGTAGCTACCAAAGTTTAAAATTGGATTAGAATGTCCCGAGCTTTGTCAGAGTTATATTGCATGAGGTAAGCATACCTCTCTTTTTTGTTAATTAATTGTAAACCATCTTGGTTCCTGTTTGGGGAGGCAGAGGATATATAAATTAAATATGGAAATAAATAGTTAGACCAACAAGGTGCACAGAGAACACAAGAGCAGTTGTTCTGGGCAGAAGCCTAGATCTGGAGCACTTCTTTTCTCATACAATGGATATGGAGTACTTCCTTTAACAGAACCTGAACTCAAAGTGAGTGTTTTAGGCTCCAAATATTGGTGGTACACTGGGGTTTGTTTTTCCTTCTTGGCTCTTCTCAAACTCTGAAGGGATTTTCCCTCATCCCTTGGGCAGGTTTATTCAATTTTCACATCCAGCTCAGGTCCTTGGTGTCTAAAAGTTTCACAGTGATGGAATCTTTGCTTCTCAGCTATCTCTTGCTGTTGTGTGTATTGGTATTGGTATCTTATTTCAATACTGTATTTAAATGAATGGAAGCCTCCTCCTCCTTCTTCTCCAGTCCGTCAAATTTTGTACCATCTAAGCCTTAAAAATAAAGTTCTGATGGACTCAAAAGCTCACCATGTTTTACACATTTTAGAAGCCTAAGAAATATATTATTCTAGCCTTTATTTTGCATCCAAAATACTGTCATTTTGCCCTGGAAGTTCACCTGGAAGTAAAATCTGGTGTTCAATTACATATCATTGGGTTGAGGTTGGGAAAAGATATTGGAATCAATTGCTTTCCCCCAAAATCAAGGTTTTATTCTTAGAATTTTTTATTCTTTGTTCATATTCATGTAGATGTTCATGTTCATGTGTTGTATACATCAAAGGAAATTAGGCATGAATGAGTTTGTGGCCAAAATCATTTATGAAGATGAGCACATGTTTTCATTAACTAGTTCAATTCTGAAATCATGTAGAGCCAGTGCTTTGTGTACTTTTATAACAAGTTTCAGTGCTTAGAAGAGCAAAGACAGAAGTAATTTGTGTATTTTTAGAACGAAGTTCTAGTTTTCAGATCTGGAGAAAGAGGCAAAAATCTAACCAATGAATCTGCTAGGCATTTAGAACTGGACTACTTGTTATAGGGTTTCCTTTTAACTGAAAAGTGAAGTCAGACCAAATATTCATAGTGTGCCTCCTTTGGCCCTTAAAGAGATAAATAGGCAGTGTGAAGGTCCTTCTAGTCCCCCATTCAAGGAAGAATTAGATTGTTCCATTCTGAGCCAAAACACTTTCTATAGCCATAAGAGTGTTGTCAACAGCTTCTGTTAAACCAATTATAAAATCTGGAGGATGGTCAGATAGTTTGTGGGAAAGAACAAACTGTACAATTCCTTTTTAAGGTATGGGGAGGGAACAAAATGCTTGAAATGCCTTTTCTTTTACCTAAGATAATGAAATACCAGTATGGAAAATAGTTCCATGCTTTCACTTATGGCTTCCTTTTGTGGGGGACATATACTGTAGTCTGTTTTGTTAAGCAGTGGCACGAATCCCACCTTAACATTTTAACTGGCTGCTAGGTTTAATGTTTTGTGGCTGCCAGACTTCTGGAAAACATGTTTTCATAGAGTATAAATTTGTGGGATTCTGTATAAAATGTGTTGAAAGTTCCAAAAGTATTTAACTCTTTCCATGCAAAGCAAAAGGACAGCATGAGAAGGTGATCTGCCTTGCGTTGAGCTGCCACAATAATGTAGTATAGCAGATAGAAGGAAGTAACAAGGCTTAGGTTTAGCTAACTTGAGCCACTGGTGTTAATTGAAAATCATGATCCTAATCCAAAGTTATCATGGACACATGAAATCTGTGCACTCGCTCAATCTCCCTTTTCACTGAAGTAAGACAGAGGAGTGCTTGAACAGACATGTACCCTTTGGGCCTACAAGGCCTTCATTGTATAACAAGCATGACTGAATCTGGACAGAAATCTGTATAGGTCTGTCTGTGTGTGCATTTATATCTTGATTCACACAGTACTCTGTGAGGTTCTTTTTTTAAAAAAAAAATCGAGGAGCAACAAAATTGTCAGTTTGAAGTTTTGCCAATAAAAATGCTTCATTTAATACCATATCTTTACAATAGCACCATTTCCTGAGATGGTGTCATATTTGTTTTAATTGGTTATGTTATAAATCCAATTAATTAAAAACAAACCAATTAATAGAGTATAATAACTTTTTAAATTGGTTGACATCCCTAGATTTGTCAGATTTATGTGCAGATATGAACTGTGAAGGCAATGTTTACAGAGGAGATAATGTTAACCAAATGAACAGCTAAAATCTTGACAAGTCCAAGTAGACAGGACCCTTATTTTTTCAAAAAAAAAAAAAAATCTGCCCATCTCATCTACATTAGACATCCATTTATGCACACTGTAGCTGTGAGTGCAGAATTAATACTGCTTACCCTCCTTAAGGGTTTTATTGTTTGCCTTTAGTTTTTTCACTTGTTCAAAATGGAACTGCAAATCTTATCCAAGAAATGACAGACTAATCACTGCTCTGGCTCTGGCTCTGGCTCTGACTAGATAGCAGTGAACCAGACAGCTGTCACATAGTGGCTTGCAAGGTGATTTGTGTGACCTAGCCATGGTTACTCATGCCTTACAAGCCACTCTGATCCTGTCTTCATTGGGGACTTGATAGGTAAGGGCAAAGGGAAATTGTTATCTAAATGAGGGACACTTAGATCGAAATGAGTAAGGGGCAAAAGCAAAAAATAAAAAAAATAAAAAAAAATACAGAAACTGGAACAAAATGTTCAAACTGTTGCTTCAAACCACTAGAAATGTCTTCAGGAGTGTACCTTCCTTGAAAAGGAGGCTCATTCAGATCTCTGGCACCAGGTTTTTAGTAGTTGCAGGTATTAGAAATGGCTTCTGTGTGTGCACACACCTCACCTAATTAGACAGGGCAGAATATAATTTGAGAGTTTGTAAGCCTCCTTATATACAGGTCAACCCCCATATTTGCAGGTGATACATTCTAAGACACCCACTGTAATGTCCAGCCAGGACTGTTTAAATCTCCCCTGCATTTTCCTTTGTTTTGTTTTCAAGGCCTTAGCATGTCTGAGTATAGGAATACTTCATTGTATTAGACTTGTGGGAGAAGCTAAGAATTCCCCTGCATTTTTCTAGGTTTTGGTTTGTTCCTTCCCAGCAAGCTCTGTTTTACCTAGAAGCTTTTTAGTTCCTTTGGGCAGTCTTTGCTGTGAGCTTGCAGAGAGCAGTTCTGGTGGCAAACAGGCCCAGACAGCCGGGAAGGTCATTTCTTACACCATCAGCCAAATTAATTACCAACACCATCAGCCAAATTAATTACCAACAATCATCAGCCAAATTAGTTGCCAATAACAAAGGAATCAGGAGCTGAAAGACCCTGCACCAGCTCCATTGAGTGAGGAGATCAAACCCAGAGAGATGTCACCCTGAAAACAGCTGAAACTCCAACTGTAAAGTACCTTTCATTTCAAGCCTTTTACAGCTGGGGAGGAGAAAGCTCTTTTCTTTTGTTCTTTAAAATAAACTTCCCCCTTTTTTGAACTGGATATTCAGCATCAGAGCCTTTTTGGGTAAAGGAGTTTGATCTCACCAGGGTACTGGCGTTGCACACCCAAACCTGTCACCACCTTTAGTTGGGTGTGTCTTCACACCCACCCTCGGGGATACTTGGAACCATGGATAATAAGGAACCCTATTATTTTCAATGAAATGAGCACTGGAGGTTGACCATAGAATCCCATTGGACGAAATGCATAGACAGAACATTCCCCCCGACATGAACAAATGTGGATAAGTGAAACTGTGGATATTAAATCCATGGTCAACCTTGTACTCTAAATTGCTAAGTTAAAAAAATCATTATTTCTAGTCTTTCAGTTTCTCGTCTCTATCAGTGTACATCTCTATTGGACATTTTTTTCTTTTATCTTCTGTTCCTTACTTTACCGTAATGATTGTTAGGGTAAACATTTGCATTTTATTAATAAGAATGTGCTCATCTTAGCTTTCCTCTCTTGTAACTCTCTATGGCTCTCCTTGATCTCTTTCTTCTAGTAGCATTCTGCTGCTTTTTTAAGTGAGAGCCTTTTGTTATATTAACCTGCCTGTAGAATGTTCTCTGCCCAGCATTTATAGGTTTCCTGTTCTTCTAGTGGCTTAACATATCATCTTATCTGTCTTTCTTTCTCAGCTTTCTCTAATGTCTTCTAATGTCTTCTGACCTTCACTTATTGTTTGAATTAAAACAGACAGAACAGTATATGTAAGTCACTTCTCTATATCTATGTAGGCGTAACATTGTAATTTAAATATTATTAGTATTTTTATTTTTCTTTAAAACGTTGGTTAGAGAAGAGTGTCTTCAGGTTGCCAGTAACTGCCCTAAACCAACAGGTAGATCCCACAGAATGAAAAGATACTAGTGGTAGAGCTCTGTTATAAAAAGATTAGGTAACATAAGATTCAAGATAGAATTTTTTATTTTTATAGGATTGTCAACTCTACTCAGTGCTGAACACTTCTCAAAAGAATCCAGGAACATATATTCTACGAAAGTAAGTGGCTTGCCAAAGACCTCTTAGTGAGTTTAATGGCTTGGTGGCACTGTGAAATGAAGGCCCCACCATCCAAATTTAGTATTTAATTCACACATATACTCCACACCACTAGTGCTCAGATTTCTTTAGTTGTATAAAGCTGTGTTCCCTGCCCATTCAACAGTTTACCTCATAACAGGACAGGCACTTCAACATCAGTGTGGGCAGTGGGAATCGCCATAGAACCTGAGCAAAGGTGAACTACTGTTAAATCCAATCATTTAAACCAGCCTTTCTCAACCTTTTTACCCTGGAGGAACCCTTGAAATAATTTTCAGATCTCAGGGAACCCCTACATAAAAATTATACCTACAGTTCCCTTTTTAAAAAAAATTATAGAAACAATGAAAAAAATAGATGCTTATTATATTCCACGTTGCTAGCAATATGTATTTGATACTTGCAGGGTCAGAAATTTCTACAGTACAAATATAATATAAAATATAAATATAAATATATATCTCCAAAGTAAGACAGTCTCAATTTAATCATCTTGGCATCTAGTGAGAGTTCAGGTTACCATGATCTGCTGCCTGAGGCAGCAACATAGAATCATAGAGTTGGAAGAGACCACAAGGGCCATCCAGTCCAACCCCCTGCCATGCAGGAATACACAATCAAATTATTCCTGACAGATGGCCATCCAGCCTCTGTTTAAAAACCTCAAAAAATGGAGACTCCACCACACTCCCAGGCAGTGCATTCGACTGCCAAACAGCTCTTACTGTCAGGAAGTTCTTCCTGAAGTTTAGGTGGAATCTCTTTTCCTGTAGTTTGAACCCATTGCTCCGTGTCCTAGTCTCTGTAGCAGCAGAAAACAATCTTGCCCCATCCTCAGTATGAAATCCCTTCAAAAATTTAAATATGGCTACATCACTGACTCTGACCTAAAGACTGAGCTCTGATCTAACACAGCTTGCAAAAAGCATTAACTGAGCAGCCAGACGCAGGCTGAGAGAGAAGCTGTAGCTTCCTGTCAAGGTAAGTGGAAGGATTTTTTCAATAATATGGGAGTTGGTCAGTCTATTTGTGACCCCCACATTCAGTTACCAGACCCACAGTTTAAAAACCTTTTCTCTATCTACAATGACTCCTTTACTGTAATGGCTCTGCCCTCTCCAAATCTGGTTTAAAAAGAATAAGCCTTAAGTCACTTTTATCAGAGTTCTCCAGTCCACAGCTGGCACCTGAGCAGGGGGTTACTTGGATTACTTGGTCAGTTTCCCCCAATTGGCTAAGAGCTGTACAGTATTGCAATTCTCTTTCCATTGTTCTGAATTTTTTAAAAAATCCTCATTTTGCATGTGTACCTTTAAATCAGTTTTAGTCAAGCCAGGTCATCTTTTGCCTCAGTTCTGGGTCTGTGGCTGCTTGCAGGAAGCAAATCACACACACACACATTCTTTGCCTCCTCCCTTTCCCAGGCCATCAGGAGCTTCATTAGCATATCTAAAAGCAGATCAAAAGCTGGGAGGGAGAGCAAGGTATTTGGCATGCAAACATCCTTTCCCCCCCCCCATAAGAGGACCCTTTGAGGCTCCGTTGGTGTGAAAACATTCAAACACACACACATTCCTCGCCTGGCTTTCTCTGTTGTGGAGGGGAGAGATAAGCTGTTTCAGTTCACCACTTCTCCGTGATTTATTAATTTATTACTGTTTTCTCACTGAACACCTGGCCATCTCTGGGGGAACCCTGGGGTTCAGCAGAACCCCAGTTGAGAAACACTGATTTAAACACTGAGCTCATTTTCTTTGAGTGCAGCACAGTTGTATTTTCATCACATTGTGAATCTTGTAAAAAATTTTTATGCTATACAAGTCATCCCCGTATCAGTGGAACCAATACCTGCAGTTTCAGTTATCCACAGCTGAATAAATAGGGACATATATCATAGAGTGATGCTAGAAAATGCCTAGAGGGGTATCCTCTCTAGGAATCACTAGGTCCTCCGATGCAACTCTGTCATATCTTTGTACCGGAAGTCCTTTATTTGCTATTATCCATGGTTTCACTTATAAACAGTCAAGAACGTAGCTCCCATGGATACATGTGTGTGTGTGTGTGTGTGTGTGACCTGTATACTCCATCTCCTCCGTCATCACCATTAGTATATATATATATATATCCAGCACATAGCACATAGTCTGGGAGCTTAAATTGTGGACTTGGATCAGTCCCATGGAGGGGGAGCCCATTGGGAGCCTCATGTTAGGCAAGATATGACTATGGGAAATATTCGAGAGGAGGAGAAACAGTGCAGACAATGAAAGTAGTATGGAGGGAATAGGAATGAGCTATTTAGACAATACATGGGAGTGACAAATAATCTGTAAATTCAGCCTCTTAACAGAACAAATAGTTAACTGTACTCCCGTGTCTGGAGATTTATGTACATCTAGAGTAAGAAATATTTCCATACTAGTTTTGCCACTAGCACCAGCTGTGTTCCAGGTGCTTGTTTTATTATGGTGCAGTAAATCTGATTAAAAGAGATCTGGCCTCAATGAACTGAGGAAAATATTTTCTGTCAAGAAAGAGAAGAGAGAGAGATACACATTTTTTCCTGATTTATTTTGTATTCCTTCCTTTCCCATCCTTGGGCTCTTGGAAACATTTTAGCTGTTTAGCTTTTATGTAATTCTCTAGCCAACTGTGCCATTGTGTAGTGTAGGAGGCATCAGCTTCTGGTAATGCTTTCATGTGTATTGGTGCCAGTACAGTTTTTTGGCCGTTTCTTTGTTCCTCCAGAAACAGGTCTTGAGGGAGCTTGCTCTGTCCTCACAGTCTTCAGAGAAAGACTTGCAGGTCAAGGAACATTACCGTTCCAAGGACAATTGGTTCATTCTCTGGCTTATTTAACTTGTACTTTTTGAAACTTTTCTTTCCCCTTCCCCACCCCCAAGAAGTGTCAGCAGGGAAGCAGATTTGTGATTCAGTACATGAGCTCAGCTCCTATGACATTCTGCTTGCCTACCAAGCTAAGCTTGTCCCAGATGTCTTTTTTTTATGAAGCAATTAGATTATGCCCTACTCTTTAAATAGTGTTACAAGCATATTTGAAAGTTGGCTCTATTGTTTCTGTTGGTTTAGTTCTGGCAACATCTCTTGTCAGCATAGCATTTGCCATTAATCCGGTCTTGGTTTCACTGATGTGATAATCACAATAGTAGGTAATAGATTGACAAAGAATATTGAATACATGAGTTTGCACCAACAAAAGATTTATCTTCTTGAAGCTGAGCAAATATAAACTTAGACCAAATGATTCACTCTCACAGTATGTTAAACTAGACTTCACAAATCCTCATCTTTCAGAGCAAAAAATAATATATCTACAGCGCGTGCATGCACACACACTCCTAAATAATTGCATTTTGTTCCCAAAATGCGTGAAGTTTACATAACAAATTCATGAAGCTCTTTTTAAATGTAGTACCAACCACTTCTAAATAAAGGAGGCAGAAATAACCCTTTTCCTACTAAATTGTATAGCGGGATAAATGCCTAGGAATTATATTGTCCATAATATAATTCTAAATGAACGTTAATAGTATCTTTTTAAAAATCAATTATAATTGGACATTCATGCTTTATGGCATTCATATTACAATGATGCTGCTGTAGAAGTATCCTCATTTACTTCACTGATTATCTTCCAGCTGTAGCCACTCCACTGTATTAAATTTGTGATGTAGTACTGTTCTGTTGTGGAAATCTCTTACTTTGTAGTGCATCTGTCCTTATGTGTGCTCTATGAACACATAAGTAATTATAAGTAAGATGGTGTTTCTCTATAGAAAACACTAACATTTTATTAGGTGGGAATAAATTGTAGAGGGACCATGTTTCTCTGTGGTTGATCTCATAATAAATACACAAAGGGTTGGGATAGTTAAAGACTAATAATCCAGAGGTAGGACTACCAAAGAATGGAAAATTTTAAATTCACGTTGTTCTTTATGCCAACAGTTTTCAATTCCTTAAGCATTAACCAAATTAAGATTTCCCCCAAATAAATAAATAAAATTTATATCGAACAAGACTTAAACAAAATTATCCTAATATTATTGCATTAGCAATCAGAGCCAAAGACTCCACAAAGAGCTACGAGTCCCTTGTGAGCTATACTTGCCAACCAAAACAATTCTACAATATGCTTTTTAAATATATATATATATATATATATATATACACACACACACACACACAGTTTTATCTGCACTTAAGATTTTCATCAGGCTTTCCAAATATTTGATTTTCTCTTTCTGTTTGAGACACACACACACAGCCAGATAAGGAGACAACTGGTTTTCTTTATTCCATTGGTTTAAGCAACTAAGTCTTGTTTTCTTTCTTTTTAGTGGACAGAGAACTAAGGGAATATTTATTGCTCAGCTGGCTATATTTCTAACCACTAAGGGATTGAGCCAAGGAAACCAGCACATTACACACTAATACTTGGGAAGAGGACAGAAGTTTCTAATTTGAATTAGCAGATATGGGCATGACCAAAAAAAACAGATTGCATAGCTGAGAACCCCTAGGAACTGGCAATTTGACAGCCTAAAATAAATAAATAAATAAATACACACACACACACACACACACACACACGTGTCAAAAATGACCAGCAAGCTAATCAAACGGGTTGTCTAGATGGTGAAAATGCTTCTCATAGAATTTGAGTAGAATACCTTTTTCTCAACGAGATCCTGTGGTGATTCGCATTATTCAGAAAGAGGGGGGGGTGTCAAAAACTCCAAATACCAAACTTTTATTTAAAATCCGCAGAAATGCGCATTACCACTCGTTAAGACAACTGATTCGAATTGCAGCGCATTCTTGGCAAGGATGGAACTGGAAATCTGATTGGTCAGATGTGCATGGGGGTGGGCTTGCTGATAAGGTAGTTTCTTGGTATCGATCATCTGCGTTTTTCCTCTGCTGTGGTGACCAAACAGCTTCTTTAAGTGGAAGGTTGCACTCAGGGACCTTTAATTTACAGTTTTAAAAAAATAGTATGCAGCAGCAGCAACTTGTGGAAAATAATAACACAAGTAATTCACTCGTAGCCACCATCTTGATTCACAGGCATGGCTGCGTGTGAACGTCAAACATGGATAGCTTCACATACCAGTGATTTTGCCAAAGGATTGTGGAGACACATGAATGCTGCTGCAAATTTGTATTAATGCACTGCAATTCACATTATATTGCCTTGTC
The DNA here is from genome assembly GCA_030847615.1 of Gambelia wislizenii. Classification (NCBI taxonomy): domain Eukaryota; kingdom Metazoa; phylum Chordata; class Lepidosauria; order Squamata; family Crotaphytidae; genus Gambelia; species Gambelia wislizenii. Next base: position 206,781,787 of record JAUMIR010000001.1, read on the forward strand.
TAGATAAGACCAAAATGTTTATGGACTAGTGACTTTTGAGAACTTACTTTCAAGGTGGCTGCAGTTAATTTTCTGAGACATTGCAATTTATGTAGCCCCTTTACCTTCCAATTAATGCATCAGAAAGCAAATCATGTTCCTCTAAAACTACCGGTAGTAAGACACTGAGTCATAAGGATGAAATTGTGTCATCAAGGGGAAAGGGAGAAACAAATGGTTTCTTCTGGAATTTGTCCTATATTCTTCATGAGGAAAACTTATACAATTGGCTGAATAATAATCTAGCCAGCTCCAGGTTTTTAAACACAGCCTAATTTTAGCATCAGAACAGATTTAGAAAAGCTTCATTTCCCCACTCAAACCCAACTCTCCCAGGTTCCTGCTTCTAGTTGGAGCTGCCTGGTTTAATCCATGTGGCTTTGAAATGGGGTACGCAGCCCTTGTGGGTAGATCTCTACAAGTAACTGGGTTGCAGTTTACAACTCACAACTAATACAAAGGAAGCCTTTTTAGAACTTTCAGCCAACCCAGGATGCTTTTAGCCAACAACTTTCCCTGATATTATTACACAAATTTTAACTTGGAGGCATGTGTTTTTTGAGGTTGCCTAGGTGTGAACATACTGCTATGTTCCACATGTATAAGATACCTCTTCCAGACTGGTGGTGTTTCACTGTGGATTGATGCCACTGGACCAACTGTTCTTAGTTGCAAGGCTTTTCCATAACACATTTCACATTATTCACACGTCTTTTTTTTTTCCTAGCAGATGGCTTAGTTTTGAACATCCTGAGTTTGTTTTGACTTGTTAATATAACTCAAGCATGTAACTAGAGAGCAGACAGCTGTCTATAATATGTATAGGTAGCTTTCCATATGCAATGTGAATCTGAAGAAGAATATGGCCAACCTTCAGAACACAATCAGATGGTTAATCAGCCCAAATAAATATGGTTAGCAGGTTTAATGAGGCCTCTATAGTCTAGCAATTGGAGAGAAATCCATTAGAAATTATAGTCAGAGATGTATAGAAATGCTGTCCATAGGCTGATGGATAAATCACCTACTATTTCTATAGCTGTTCAGCCAGATGCTGAATATGACCTTGATCTTGAAGAGACTTATGCCTGATGTTGTTTCCTCCTATTTCAAGGAGAAGGTTTCACTAATCAAGCATCTTGGTAAAAAAATGCGTGTACATCTGAGTACAAAGGAGCACAAACTTACCTTTTGTGATAGCTTTTAAAAGTTTACAGTGTGTCTTCTAAAGTTGAAGACTGTTTTGCTTCCATTAAGAATCTAAAGGTATATGGATGTATATCTGTGGTAGGTCTCAAAAGCAACACCAGGGATGAATTAATTTGAACAACTTTGGACTTTTTGGAAACATGGTTAGATCTTTATCTAAATCTCCCCCCTCAAAAAAAAAAACCCACTAATTTAATCCTTTTATCTTCAAATAAGCTGGAAAAAATGTGTGGCTGCTTCCTTTGCCCAAGAAGATTCTTTAAGTATATGTTAAAAGTTTTGCCATAACTCCAGTTAATTAAGCAGACAGGACATGAACTGCATTAGGCACCAGATTCTTTTAAAAAAACTTGTATGCCTTACATAATTAAAATTCTGGTTTACAGCAGGAGTCTAATGTAGCATTGCTTATCTCTTCCTTGTTAGTAGAACCTCTAAGTCTTTTCATCACACGTAGGCACCATGCTTTACATTTGTGAAAGAATTCCCTGACAGACCCCATCAAATTAAGTTGTTAAAAAGCTCCCCTCCTAGCCTGTTTTAACACTGACCTAAACAAACCCTGTTGCTGTTTAGCTCCTGATAAATCTTGAGTCCTGTTCTAAATCACTTCCTAATTTTAATGAGCTTATCTATCAGGCTTCCCCAGGTTTTCACTGCAGCCATTCTCCAAGATTGTCAAGCTGATAAAGCAAAGACTGAAATTGTTTATTATTACACATTATTCTTTAGAAGCAAAACTTTCTTTTTCTGGGGGTTGTGGGAGGAAGTTATTGATTTCCTGCCACAGTGCGAAATGTTTGACCTTTATAATGTGAGCAGTGATTACAAGGCCAATAAATGACATCATTCTAGATAAACTTTTAGGGAAAAGATAAAAACTGATCAGTTGTTCACAATTAAGTTTCTGCTGATTTCTAAAGCCTTTCCAAAGCAAACATATGGGGACATGTCCAGTCATACTGATACAAATGGCAGATTTTGACAGACACTTTATAGTTTTATTAGCATAATAGTCATTATGTATTTTGTAGAGTAGTAAGAATAGAGTAAGTAGCATTTAATGGTTTGGGGAAATACGGGTTCGGTTGGCTATGTAAGACCAAAACGTTTCAACATTTTCTAAGCAGTAAACTGAAACACATTTGGCAAAAATGTTAAGTGAAAGGGACTCAATTTTATTTTCTGTTACTCTTTTGTTTTGTGAGTTTATATCCTACTTTTTTTGGCCCTAAATGAACCTCCAAGGCAGCCCTTAATAGATCCTTTTAAATATGATTGTTTTCCACAGCTGCAGCAGAACACTTTGGTTGTCTTTTCAGGAACAACAATGAAAGAGACAGCAGCTGCAGTTTGGAGTGGGGAGAAGAACAGTGTCTTGTGAGCGGAGTGTATAGCTGTGAGGGGCTACAGCTTTTAAAGGGGTAGATACATGTGTAATGACCATGAGTTCCCAATGGGCAGGAAGCCTGAAACTGCAAATTGAATTTTGAATGTTAGCAACAAGCACCCTCACTCACTACTAGTATACCAGCTGATAGAAGGTACTAGATGGACATCATGCCCTCTGCAGCATGTCCTTGGTCAGGGCTGACGAAACAAGTTGGCACAGAGAACTGGATTCATGCAGAGAAATAGCTGCACCAATGTATGCCCCCCCCATTCAAAAATATGTATTGCAGTTATCAACTCCTAACCTAGAGCTGCAATTCTGTAACTGCCTGTTTTCAATAAGGCTATGTAGTCTTACTGTAAAAGTATGTATATTAAAAAAAAAAGCCCACTCTAACAACCAGCAGCCACATTGGATGAAAGAGGTCTGTTCAGCTACCAATTGGGGTTCATGGAGGATGACATTGCAGCCCCCCTCCCATCAGCAAGGGAGGCTGTAACAACCAGAAGCAAAACCCTTGTTGTAATTCCTTGTCTCAGCCTTGCTTGCTGGTGGGAGGGGGTGAAAACGTCATTTTCCTTGCACCCTGATTGGCAGCTGGTCAGCTCTCCTTCGCCCAGTGTAGCTGCTTGCTCTTTAGGTGGGCTTGGGGGATCAGGCCAGAAGACATTACATGCATTATGCATACGTAACTAAATAGCTGATGTAGAATATCAGCATTTCTTTTTTATTCCCAATGTGCTTCAAGAAAAGAGCTCTTTCTTAAGGGAGCATTTTAAAAACAATTCTGAATATCTCCATTGGATTCCAGAGGATGGTTACGGTACTTTTCTTCATATTCATTCAGGGAGTTTCTTTCAGGGGTTTTTAAGGTGTTCTCTTTACAAGGGGAGTTGTCTTTGCCTTCCTCTCAGGCTGAGGGAATGTGAATTGCCCATGGTCACCCAGTGGGTTTCCATAGCTGAGCAGGGATTTGAACCCTGGTCTCCAGAGTCTTAGTCTAATACTCCAACCACTACACCATGCTGGCTCTCTGAAACACATAAGGGCTAAGCAAATGTAAAGGTACCTACCTGCATTTGACTTCACCACATTTTGTGGCACTACAACCTGGGATTGAAATGGATTTAAGTGGGATTTTTACTACATGAGGTACACATGATATTCAATATGGTGAAGGTTCAGAATAGCTTTATTGTGACAACAATTAATTAAACCAAAATAAACTGAAACTTGTTTGTTGCATAACTATTTAGCCCCTTTGCTGTGAAATGCCTAAATAAGCTTTGGTACAACTCACTGTCACATTCAGCCCATATAAGTAGATCAATGGAATGTGCATATGACCTCAGATTCAACAGAGGGGAACCTGGGATTCAAGACTGCAGCTGAGTCTCTGTCACACCCTAGCCCCCCTTCCAAGGGGACAGGGCTTCAAGGAAGGCTAGCATTGACTGGAGGGAAGCTCCATGGGCCACATTAGGATCTGGGGTTTCCCACCATTTCACAAGGTGATAGTGGCAAGGAGTTATCTGAATTCCATATATAGCAAATCTGATGTTAAATAGGGATCTGAAAAGGTCATATTCCTGTAGGAACAGATTAAATGAAGCTGGAGCTTCCTGTCCAGTCAGGTAGTGTCTTATGGGTGCTTCATTAAGATGTGGGTCAGGCACTTTTTAGAGCTCTGTATTTCAGCCAGAACCTTTTGGTGCTCTGTCACCAGGACAGAGACTTAGAATCCTCTCTTGCAGGGTGGGTTCTATACTATTAGATTGAGCAAGGTGGCTTTTGAAAATGTCTTGCTTATCTCATAGGAACCAGTTCAAGCCATGGCCCCTCTGGTTTGTGATCTAAACTTGCACAAGCTGGCCCATTCTCACAGAGGCCATACTATGAAGGTGGTTAAATTGATGCATTCATTCATTCATTTCAAATCCAGATGATGCATCTAAACAGTGCCCGTGATCTGTATGCTACATGAAGACCCCAGTTGCAGCATGCTGCCGATATTAGAAGAAGAAAAAAGGATACAATTTTCTTTTCCATTTCTGTCAGTTGTGTAACATCAGTAATCTCTGCTGGGTATTATGCTCTTCATAAGAGGCTTTTGTGATTGATTAAACACCTTAGCTTTGTTTTGGTGATTAATCAATTGCAGCAGCCATTTATAGCTTGGCATATTACAAAGGAGAAGAGATTATCACTGAATTATTCCAAAGAGCAATAACAGGGTGGAGTTGTCTCTAATATTGTTGTTTTCTTTATTCTAATGGTGGCTCGAGCTCTTAACAGCTTTTTCACTGCTGTTTGCTTCTGTTGTCTCCAGAGAAAGCTTAATAAGGTCAACCACAGTATAGTGCACTGAATATCCTCTCAGATAAATATGAGGTAATAGTGAGGTGGCATTAACACAGAGAACTTGAATAAAGATGAAGGATGGCTCACATTGATTTTTCCCCAGCCTGATTCCTTACGTACGTGTTATACTGCAGCTTCCATCACCCGCAACATGGCCAGTGGTGGGTGGGGAGGATGGGGATTTCAAAAGCAACACCTTTGGAGAGCACCAGTTTGAGGAAGGCTATGTTGAAGCCTTAGTGGGGAAGCCCTTGTCCCAAATTTATATTCTACCGTAGACTTCCTGTCACATGGGGAAATCATTATTCTGGCCCATCCCTTATTTACTGCTATGTGAGGTGAAAGAATGCTGCCTACTTTACAAAACATATTTGCTATGACTGCTTTTTTTATTGTGATGTATATCCAGTGTATACTCACAGATAAAAATGTGAGGGAATAGGGAGGTCAACTGAGGAGCAGAAAATAATGGAACCCCCACAGATGACTCTTTACCCTTAAACTGAATCATTTGGGGCACTCCTCAATGAGGAGGAAACAGTTTCATCTTACGTAAACACCTCACACATTTTAAACAGCCTACAATAATGTCTCTGGTTGGCAGGTTTTTTCACTGAGCAGTTCGCACTTTTACTGTAAAGATGTTAGAATAGCTGGCTGTATTTAAAGATTGTAAACTGAGCAAAGAACATATTCCCTCATATTTAAACATTGGTTAACTTTGTTTCCACATAACAAGTGGGAAATGTTGGTAGCATCAAAGCACCATTACCTAAAGAATAAGATTATATAGTATATAGATGGTCTAGTACCTTGTTAGATGAAGTTACATTTTTAGTTCAGCTCATAAAATAGGGCATAGCTCTCTGAGTAAATGTAAAGAAAGTACATGCTGGGGATTTTCAGAAACTTGTGTGTTTGCTTAACTTTATCAAGCAGTTGGAATTAGTCAAGTCTGATTGCACCACTTTAGAGTCACATTTAAATTTCTGCAGGACCATTAGAGACTCTATACATCATAACTATCAAACTTGTATTAACAGGGTAGAAAGCTTTTGAGTCAGACAATGGGAAGACAAAAGCAGCTGGCATTGGGAGGCGGGGAGTAAATTCTCCTGGCCCATTGGAATATCTTTATTTCTGTATACTTTGTCATCATCCCCAACCGTAGACGTTAGCTAGTTGAGACTGCTTGGCCATATTGACCTCAATGCTTGAGGTTCTTGTAGAATAGCCCTTACCTTCCAGGCTTCTCTTTAAGGCCAAACTTTTTTCCAAAGAGTTTACTGGGACACTGAGTACTGGTGTTAATCCTGACACAGGTTTTTTAGCGGCAGAGACTTGTTACCTACACTGAGAGCAACTAACCCTTCTGTGAGAAGGAGCTGGTGGTGTTTCTAACCATTTAAAAGGTGTTTGCTTTCCTATGCTTTATGCTAACAGATTTTCCTCCTTTTCTTGACATTACCGAATGTGTGGTCTTGGTTGCTTTTTGTTTTGTCTTTCAGGTATAACCCAACTTTAGTGTTTTGCAGCTATACCATGCGCCAGCCATTAGGAAATGGGCCCTTCTCACCCACCTCCCCCATGTACCTTTTTTAAAAAAAAAAATTATTTTTTTCTGATAGTTTCACAAGCACTAATGCACACTTCAAATGCAGGCGATATTTTGATCACCAAATTGTTTAGCACTTTATGCAGGCCACAGTCATGAAACTTCGAGAGGATGGCTGCTGGCTTCCTGTGGCAGAGCTGGTTGTTCCAACCCCCCCTTCCCTCCTCCACTCTAACCATTTTGTCTGTCTATCTCGTCTTATATTTAGTTTTCAAAGCAATACCATGCAGGGGGTCTCCTTCCTTCCTTTTCTTTTCTTTTCCTTTTTTTCTTTTTAGTGCCTAAAAGGGAACAATATATTTTTTTAAAGAAATAAATATGCACACAGCAAGAAATTACATATTTATGAATTGTCTGCAACCTTGAGAAAGTTATGCAGAGAACCCTTTATGCTCCATTCCCCTATTACTTCAGTTAAGACAAAAGGTCCTTAAACATCATTTTTAATGCTTTTTGAGATACCATTCCATGGATTGCATGAAGGGTGCGGTCATGAAGGAACAACAAAGGAGATTACCTTTTCACTTGAAAAGCAGTAGGCTTATTTTCCCTTGCTTGATTTTGCTATCTAAAGATGAAGATGAAGAGGCATGGAATGTAGACATGAAAATGTATTGCTTCCCTTTGAAATTTAATCCTTTTCCACCTTTTCATTAATGTTGGCTCATCTTCGCACTTATTTTTGTTTGGTTGGTTTGCAGTTTTGGTTTCTTGTTTTATTTTTTGTTTTTGCATGAATATGCAGAGTAGGAATAAATTGTTTTGTGTCTGTGTGCAAGACTCTTCTCTTTCAGATCCAGTAATAAAGTCTTTTTTTAAGTTCTTCATTAAAAAAGAAAAGATACAGTACAGTATTTTCAATTCTTAAACAACAATAAAAGCAATCTGTGTCAATGAGCAGTAATATCTAGCCATCAATAAGTGACAACCATTGGGGAAAAGTTAATGTCCTGTAAGAATTTCGTTGTCTGCTGTTACCAGGTCACCTCGGGACAGTAGCAGAAGCGGTGAGAAGCTGGAGTTGGAATTATCAAATCTCACAGCGGATGTCCTGGAATTACTGCTGGAATTTGTTTATACAGGTTCCTTAGTAATAGATTCCGCCAACGCTAAAACACTCCTGGAAGCTGCCAGCAAGTTCCAGTTTCATACATTTTGCAAAGTCTGTGTGTCTTTTCTAGGTAAGTATTTGTGTTATTTCTCTCTGTTCTACTTCTGAACTTCAATTTTTTTTCATGCTGTAGCAGCTCTGCTATAAAACTTGTTACTAAATACCATTGCAATATAACAACAAAACAACAACAAAAACTCATATGAGTATATCAGTAGTTTGGGTGCCCTGTTGAAGGCATTAGGAGCCTGGCTTGCTGTGTCATTGGCCCAAGGCTGAATAGATGTCGAAGGGCAGAGAACACAGAGAAAGTGATATAGGTATAGAACCCAGCTGCCTGAAGGATTACAGATTGCTTATGAAAGGAGGAAAAGCATGCCTCTAGTCCTTGCTGATGTCAGGGGGTATAGCTATCTGGGTGCATCAAAATGAGGACATTGACACATTCTGTCCCCCAATGATCTTTTCCTTCAGTCCCTAAATTTCTAGCATTGCAGAGAGTGAGACAGTGAAAATCATTCACATCTAGAATGCTTCTATTTATTGTACAGCTGTCCTTCCATATCCATGGATTTGCCATCCATGGATTTAAGTATTCACAGCTTGAAAATATTCTTTAAAAAATAATAATCCTAAAAGCAAATCTTGATTTTGTGATCTTATATAAGGGACACCATTTTGCTATGCCATTGCATATAATGGGACTTGAGTATTCGTGGATTTTGGTATCCACGGGGGGTCCTGGAACCAAACCCTAGCAAATATGAAGGGCCAACTATATTTACATTCCTTTGATACATTCCCTTCCCCTTTGGATGCCTAAACTGCATTTCTAAATGCTCAAGTAAAGTTTTACATTACTGCAATGCTAGAAATTGGAGAACTGAATGAAAATCTCATGGGCAAGGCAGAATTCTTATTTGTGCATGGGGGGGAGGATAATGGCCTCATTTTGAACCCCGACCCCACATAGCTACACCCCGATAGGATGTTTGTGGGCTGTGCTGGTTGAAATCTTATTGTCCTGAATAGCTTCCTGAATGAAACTTCCAGATATCAAATGTGGGGTATCAGAGCCCTATATTCAGTCGTGTGAAAAAGAAAGTACACCCTCTTTGAATTCTGTGGTTTTACATATCAGAACATAATAACAATAATCTATTCCTTAGCAGGTCTTAAAATTAGATAAATACAACCTCAGATGAACAACAACACATGACATATTACACCGTGTCATGATTTATTCAACAAAAATAAAGCCAAAATGGAAAAACCATGTGTGAAAAACTAAGTACACCTTATGATTCAATAGCTTGTAGAACCACCTTTAGCAGTAATAACTTGAAGTAATCATTTTCTGTATGACTATATCAGTCTCTCACACGGTTGTGGAAGAATTTTGGCCCACTCTACTTTACAATGTTGCATAATTTCATTGAGGTTTGTGAGCATTTGTTTATGCACAGCTCTCTTAAGGTCCCACCACAGTATTTCAATCAGGTTAACGTCTGGACTTGGACTGGGCCATTGCAACACCTTGATTATTTTCTTTTTCAGCCATTCTGTTGTAGATTTGCTGGTGTACTTGGGATCATTGGCCTATTGCATGACCCAATTTCGGCCAAGCTTTAGCTGTCAGACAGATGGCCTCACATTTGACTCTAGAATACTTTGATATACAGAGAAGTTCATGGTCAACTCAATGACTGCAAGGTTCCCAGGTCCTGTGGCTGCATAACAAGCCCAAATCATCACCCCTCCACCACCGTGCTTGACAGTTGGTATGAGATGTTTGTGCTGATACCAAACGTGTTGCTATAGATTATATCCAAACATCTCCAGTTTGGTCTCATCTGTCCAAAGGACATTGTTCCAGAAGTCTTGTGGTTTGTTCAGATGCAACTTTGCAAACCTAAGCCATGCTGCCATTTTCTTTTTGGAGGTAAAAGACTTTCTCCTGGCAACCCTTCCAAACAAACCAGACTTGTTAAGTCTTTTTCTAATTGTACTGTCATGAACTTTAACATTTAGCATGCTAACTGAGGCCTGTAGAGTCTGAGATGTACCTCTTGGGTTTGTTGCAATTTCTCTGAGCATTGCACACCCTGACCTTGGGATGAATTTGCTGGGATGTCCACTTTTGGACAGATTGGCAACTGTCTTGAATGTTTTCCACTTCTGAACAATCTTTCTCACTGAACAATGATGGCTTTCAATTGTTTGGAAATTGCCTTATAACCCTTCCCAGACTGATGGGCAGCAACAATTGCTTCTCTAAGATCATTGCTGATGTCTTTCCTCCTTGGCATTGTGCTAACACACACCTGAATGCTCTAGACCAGCAAACTGCTAAAACTTTGGCTTTTATAGAGGTGGTCACACTTGCTGATGATAATTTAATCAAGGGCATTTGATTCGCAGCACCTATTTGCTACTTAGCATCTTGAGTCCTATGGAAGCAGTAAGGGTGTCATAAATAGCTTCTCCATTTTAAGCTTTATTTTTGTTCAATAAATTATGACACAGTGCAATACGTCATGTGTTATTGTTCATCTGAGGTTGTATTTACCTCATTTTAAGACCTGCTAAGGAATAAATGATTGTTATTATGTCCTGATATGTAAAACCATTTCTTTTTCACACAACTGTAGCTCCTTGTACCATCCTGTGGTTACCAGGAACAGAGTAAAGAATGTTTGGAAATTACAGAATACATTCTGCTTAATTTACATTTATACAAGTAAATGTACTTTTCCCTTGGTGCAGAATTCATATTTATTCTGTGTGCGGGTTGTCATTGTTTTTTCATATCTCCCCTTCACACATTAATTTCACTGCAACCTTGAAGGTGTCATTAGGGGGGCCGCTAGTTAAACCATCTCAAGGAGGATTTCCATAAATCCATAAATTCCATGGGGATTTAGTGGGGGTGATCCTATGGTCATGAAAACTAAAAGATAAAGGATTTCATGATGGATAGCAGTTTCTTAAAAGTGAGATATTGAAGGCACAACTTCAAACAGTTCCAATGAGGAGGAAACATGGCAGGTGTTTAAAGAAACCAGGAGGGATGTGGAAAGAACTCGACTGAACTAAAACTTAAAAAGGACATGTACAAGAAATGGAAAAGGGAGTGGGGGCGGAATTACCAAAGACAAATTCAAACAAATAGCCAGCTCATATGGGGGGGTGGGAATCAGAAAATTAAAAGCACAGATGGAGCTCAGGCTTGCTAGAGAGCTGAAAAACAAGAAAAGGGGGTTTGTTTGTTTGTTTTTTGGTTATGTCCGTAGCAAAAGGAAGAACAAGGAAATGATAAGGCCGTTGCGTGGAGAAGATGATGAAAGGCTAACATGGGACATAGAAAAAGCAGAACTACTTAACACCTTCTTTGATTCAGTCTTCTTTCGAAGGGGGAACAGTTCTCAACTTGGGGAAAATGGCGCAGATGATGCAGTAGAGGAAATACAGCACAGAATTGGTAAAGAGGTAGTTCAGGAATACCTGGCCAGTATAAATGAGTTCAAGTCTCCAGGGCCAAATGAACTTCATCCAAGGGTATTAAAAGAACTGGCAGAAGTAATCTCAGAACCACTGTCAATAATCTTTGAGAATTCCTGGAGAACAGGAGAGGTCCCAGAAGAATTGAAGGGGGCAAATATTGCCCCATCTTTAAAAACAGGGGGGGGGGAGAAGACCCAAATAATTACTGCCCAGTTAGCCTGACATCAATACTAGGAAAGATTTTAGAGGAGATCATTAAGCTGACAGTCTGTAAGCACTTAGAAAGAACGTCGTGATCACAAGAAGTCCACATGGATTTCTCAAAAACAAGTAGTGCCAGACTAATCTTATCTCTTTTTCTGATAGAGTTACAAACTTGATAGATGAAGGGAATGCTGTGCATGTAGTGTATCTTGATTTCAGTAAGGCTTTTGGCAAGGTCCCCCATGATATTCTTGCAAAATATTAGTAACCTATGGGCTAGACAATGCAACTGTTAGGTGGATTTGTAATTGGTTGACTAACCAAATCCAGAGGTAATCACCAATGGCTCCTCTTCATCCTGGAGAAAAGTGACAGGTTGGGGGCCACAGGGTTCTGTCCTGGGCCCAGTGCTATTCAACATTTTTATCAATGACTCGGATGAGGGAATAGAGGTTATGTTTATCAAGTTTGCAGATAACACCAAATTAGGAGGGATAATTAATACCCCAGAGGACAGGATCAGAATCCAAAGTGACCTCAACAGATTAGAAAACTGGGCCAATATTAACAACATGAAATTCAACAGGGAGAAATGTAGGCTACTACACTTGGGCAATAAAAATGAAATGCACAGATATAGGATGTGTGACACATGGCTTGATAGCAGCACATCTGAAAGGGATCTAGGAGTCTTAGTGGACCATAAGCTGAACATGAGTCAGCAGTATGATGCAGCAGCTAAAAAAGCCAATGCAATTCTACTCTGCATTAATAGGAATATAGTGTCTAGATGAAGGGAAGTAATAGTGCCACTGTATTCTGCTTTGGTCAGACCTCACCTGGAATAATGTGTCGAGTTCTGGGCACCACAATTGAGGAAGGATATTGAAAGGTTGCAACATGTCCAGAGGAGGGCGACCAGGATGGTGGGAGGTCTGGAGGCCATGCCCTATGAGGAGCGGCTTAGGGAGCTGGGCTTGTTTAGTCTGGAGAAGAGAAGGTTTCAAGGGGACATGATAGCCATGTTTAAATACTTGAAGGGATGTCATACTAAGGATAGAGCAAGCATGTTTTCTGCAGCTCCAGAAACTAGGACACAGAGCAATGGGCTCAAACTGCAAGAAGAGAGATTCCACCTAAACATTAGGAAGAACTTCCTGACAGTAAGAGCTGTTCAGAAGTGGAATGCACTGCCTCGGAGTGTGGTGGGATCTCCTTCTTTGGAGGTTTTTAAACAGAGGCTGGATGGCCATCTGTGGGGAATGATTTGATTGTGTATTCCTGCATGGCAGGCGGCTGGACTAGATGGCCCTTGTGAGCTCTTCTAATTGTATGAGTCTGTGATTCTATAAGCAAGTCTGGTGAGTCACTTCACAAACAGGAACATATTCTTAATCCTAAACTCTAGGGGCTTTTTGAACTTCACTAAACATGTCACTGAAGGGCCCCTAGTTTCACTAATTTACTTACTTTTAATTTGTATCCCACAATTCCAACCTTTCTGCCAAAAATGGTATTGTGTCTACCATTATAAAATAATATAAAATATAAATAAAATATAAAATAATAAATCACAGAGTATCGCTAGTGAAGAGACTTTAACTGCCCTGACTCAGTTTAGAATTACACCCGGTATTAAACCCAATTGTGAAATTGGACATCACTACCACACTTTTGTCCTCCTGATTGGAAAGAAAATGGCATCGCAACCCATGAGCATGTAATACACAACCTCTCACCTGTCTCTCTTATTAGTTAACCTGAACTGATAGCCATGGGGTCTTCTTTAGAGGCCTCTCTGCAGCTCTTGACACCTTGAGCATGATAGGGTAGTGTCTCAGGTACCCTATAGACTGATGTCTGAGGACCCTGAAAAATGTAGGTCCCTCAAACTTTTCACATAGCCTGCAGATGTGTGTGTTAGGGATCCGTCCTAGGGATTCATGGTGAGTCCCAGGGCTTGTCTGTATAGCAAAAATACTCCTCATAGAATTTGAGGAGAATACCTTTTGTCCTAATGGGATCCTGCATCATTTCACCATATTCAGAAGGGGGGGGCAAAAACTCCAAATACCTTCGTGGCTTTTCCCCTATTGAAAAAAAAACTCTGAAGGAAATGCACATTCACGCTCATTGGGACAACTGATTTGCTTTGCTGCACATTCCCAATAAAAGCAGAAGTGGAAAGCTGATTGGTCAGATGTGCACAGGGGGCAGAGGTTGCTGGCAAGGCAAACACCTGGAACCACCATGTTGGATTTTCGCCATAGCGATTGTGTGCTGAAGCGATGGAACATCCTCCCCCCCCCTCTTTTTTCTGTTTATTTAAGTGGAAGATTGCACTTCCACACCTTGGATTTGCTTTTTAAAATATATATTGTTTGATGTCAATAAAAATGTGAGTAATTCACTGACGGCCGCCATCTTGATTCACAGGCATGCCCCTTTGAACAACAAACGTGTATGGCTTCACATGCCTGCAATCTTGGAAAAAAAAACACCATGGAGACAAATGAAAGCTGCTGCGACTTGGCGTTAGTGTGCATCAATCCATATTTTATTGCCATATATAGAAAAGCCCCCAGTTTCAAGACACAAGGGGCAAAGTCCTGTCTCTCCAGCTCAGCAGGCGTATGATACTTACATTTTGCTGCATCTGGGCTTTATGAGCTGGACACATTTATATGATGGCCTAGGCTAGTTAGGAAGCTGGGTTACTTCACAAATTGGAAGTCACTTATCCTTTCTTTTCCTAACACATCTCCATCCCATCAGAAGTGGACTTATCATATTTCCAGTGGCAGAGAATTGCTCACCTCGTTCTTGTAGCACACATGCTGACAAAAACAGCCTTGGGGAATCATTCAGTTTCTACTGCAAACACTGACTCTGTTAGACCAAGGCCCTTGTGCGTCTTCAGGTTTCCCTGACGTATGTCTTGTCCAGATTGCTCATACCTGTTCCAAACCTAGATGTTGAATGACTTTTGCTGTACTGGTAAAGATTTTTTTAAATAGCTGCCATTCAGTGTGTTTTAAATTAATAGGTTTTTACAGCTTTTATAATGATTCACAGATCTATCCATGCACATTATCGCTAAAGATTCAACTACTATAACAAAATACATTTATTTCTACTAAATCAATGTGAGATTTTCCTTTTCCAATACTTAATATTTGAATTCAGTGAACCATGTTATGGTTATGCAGTTGGGAGAGTTGGCTGTAGGTTTCATTATAGATGAGGAACTAGAGGTTTGTAGTCTCATTTAGAGAATTCATAAAGTATAATTGCTTATTTTTATTTATAGCTCTTACCGGATTGCGCTTCAGAGATAGTGGAATATTTGCTATATGGAAAGTTTAGAGAAAAGCATTTTGGTTAGCCTCATTTTTCATTTTTGCATTGCATGAACTAAACATCTCATAATTCACAAGCACTATTTGCAGTGTTCTTAGAGCCACCAATGGAAAAACTGGTCCATTACACTCAGTATGTCACAACAGCAAATAGGACCAAAAGATTAATTTTCCTTTTTCTTTTCTTTTTGTATTTGTTTTATTCAACCATTCTTCCATCTTCTGCTGGATTAATCTAAGCCTGGTTAGGAATGAGGGGAATTGCAGTCCAGCACATCCAGAGGATACCAGTTTAAGGAAGGCTACCATGAACAACCCAAACTGATTCCTTTTCCTTCAATCTTGCAATGACTTTAATAGTTTTCTTTTAAAAATGAGAATTCTAGGGGAGAAATTAGAGCTATGGTTTTCCAAATGCAGAATTGGGACATTGGTGCAGTAGAAGTTGGTAGCCCAACGTGGCGGTGAGAAATAACATTTGTGACGGTAGCACTAATGAGTATGTTACCTTTGTTGGTACTGAGGGTGAGGAATCTAACATTAGTTTTGTCAGCTGGGGAGCAGTGCAGATAAAATGCTTCTTGCCTTATAGCCATTAAAATCTCATTGCCTCTTCTTGGAGAACTTTGGATTGGTACAGATTCAGTGCACATGGTCTCTTGTGGGTGAACTCTGTTGAATTATTTCACAGTTCCTTTTCCATCTACACAATTCTCTTGTGCCCATCTTTACCATGGTTGAGCGTTTCATTGGCACTGATGTTCACCACTATTCCCAGTCAGTTTCCTGGTTTCAAATCCCAGTTGATTAAGTGTATTTTCAAAACCTTTTCTCTTGCTTACCATTATCCATAGCTGATGGTGCTGTAGATAAGAAGATCGACAGTACTGGAGACAACAGCAACAAAAACCACCACCAAGAGGAATAAGGATTGTACAGTTACACACCCAATAATTAATACACTGGGAGCATTACGTGTACAGTGGTCCTTTAAAAGTTAGCAAGAAGAAGCCATGAGGATTAAGTTGTTCAAGTTATATGGATGTAAATCTTCACTTAATTCATTCTCGTACAAAAGAACAATAAATTTCAAATATGTTTTCTCTCAATTGGACAACATTATCAGTATTTCAGTGCATGTTTTCACATTTCAGGACTTTTGTACAAAAGTTACATTGTGAACATTGTTTTCTCTATAATAACTTATTGTGCAATTAATAGACTTTGTTTTCTTTGCTTAGTGCAAAAAAAACAACAACAACCCCAATGCTTTTTGCACAAACAAAATATTTGCAAATTCTTGAAAAATGCAAAATGTCTCACTGTGGTTCACAATTTTTTCCAAGGCTGAGATAATCTGGTGAGCATTCTGTACATCCCTAACACATAGCAGATCCATTTCCTAACAACTTTTTCTTGGCAACCATGAGGACTAGCACATTGCTTTTAATGATTATTATACCTAAGATTCTATGGACATTCTCACAGAAAACTCCAGTACAAACTGTACAGTATATCTTTTGATACTGTGAAAGCAGAGTACATCCATTATTACTCAGATGATTCGTACGGGCAAGTTGCTTTTTAAAAACAACAACGTTGACTGAAATGTCTCTGTCTTCATATTGGGACTTATAGTTTTGAATCTTAAATTAATGTTTTATTACTAATACTGGCAAACAGATTCCAAACATGAAACTTACCAGCCTTCTTTCTTTCTTTCTTTCTTTCTTTCTTTCTTTCTTTCTTTTCTTAGCTAAATGAAGTTTGGCTTAGCTGAGCATTTCAACCACAACACTATAAGTTTTCCTTAAAACCAATGTCTTTGATTGTTTCTTTAAAACTACATGTATCCATTACTGATTGTATGGATTATGTCATTATGAGGAACTGGGCCTATATTGAATATGATGTCTTTGGATAGCTTTGCTTGATTGAATTCCATTTTAAAAGAGGCCAGATTCTTGTTGAGGAGACAACCAGCAAGCAGAGTCCATTGTCAAAAATGGATTTCTGTTGCCTGTCACCTAAATAGGAGGGGTCTGATCGGTCTCACACAAAAAGGAATGAATTCAATCACTAATGTTCACTGTTACTGCATAGACATGGATTGACTTGGCTCAGCTGCATGACTTGTTGAGCTTCCAAAGTGTTGAAGTGTGTTCTTCCTATCACAAAAGTTATGTTCCGTGGCCTTTCACAAGCCCTGCCTTCTGGTTCATTTGCTTGTGTCCCAAAGGGCAGAGGATATATGCCTTTTAGAATCAGAGAGTTGGAAGAGACCATGAGGGCCATTCAGTCCAACCCCCTTCCTAGCAAGAATACACAATAAAAGCACTCTCGACAGATGGCCATCCAGCCTCTGTTTAGAAACCTCCAAAGAAGGAGACTCCACCACACTCCAAGGCAGTGCATTCCACTGTTGAACAGCTCTTACCTTCAGGAAGTTCCTCCTAATGTTTAGGTGGAATCTCTTTTTCTGTACTTCGACTCCATTGCTCTGTGTCCTAGTCTCTGGAGCTGCAGAAATCAAGCTTGCTCCCTCTTCAGTATGACATCCTTTCAAACATTTAAACTTTACAATCATGTCACTTCTTAACCTTCTCTTCTCCAAGCTAAACATACCCAGCTCCTTTAGCTTCCCTTCATAGGGTATTTTTCCTAGTTCTGAAGGATTTTTCCCATTACAAGAGGGGTCTCTAGTATCATTTGAGTGTCTTAACTTCGGAAGGGCTTTGGCTAGGAAGTCCTGTTCTCTAGGATGGCATACTTGGGGCTCATGGAGGTTGCCTGCCTATTGTATCCTGAAGTCCATATTTGAAAATTTATAATTCATGACTTCCTTTTGCCATTGTTTAAAGAGTAAAATGCCTTTCTTTAAAAAAAAAATTTTTAAAAAAAATATTTTGCATTTGAAAGAATCCTATTTCCTTAATAATAAACCTATTTTTATCTATTCCATTAATGTGCTTATGTATTTGAACTTATGTGCTACATCCTCATGCTGTTAGTAAAAGAGCATGAGAAACGGAGGTATGGACTTCCAAAAGCCTAGAGGCCAGGAAGGAAATAGTAACAATTACAATTAGTATCATCATCATCATAATTCACCCTGGGACTCCAGGCAGCTTACAAAAGTTATAACTGAGCAGATAAAAATTTCTCATCATTAACACATGCTAAGGTTAAAATTTCATTAAGCAGCCATTAGAATTGACTGTATTTCAAAAGCATACCCATTAAAAACCAAAGAACAAGAACAAGGGCAACAAATATGGGAAATGGAACACATTATTAAAGGCCTTTTCCCCTTAATTTTGAGGAGCAGTTTGAGGTGATGACAGTTCTTAATATTCATTCATTCATTATTTTAATTTTGATAGGGAACCGGTTCGGATTGAAGTTAGGGGCAAAGGACAAATATGTTGTTAGTCCTGGTCTCCTGCTGTCACTGAAGTCTACTCCTACTGTATATCTTATGCAGGCTCTGTGAGATTATCAGTGTCATGGTTGTGTGTGTATGCCTTCAAGGTACCTGATGACGTTATGGTGACCCCATGGATTTCATAGGGTTCTCTTAGGTAAGGAATACTCAGAGGTGCTTTTGCCAGTTTGTTCATCTGAAATAATAACCTACTGCACTGTCATAAGAGTTAGAAATGTGTTATTTCAAAAATATGAAATCTGGTTTTCTTGAGATGGTGAAGTCTACAGCTCATATTAACCTGTGAACCACTTCTGCACTCTTGTGGACTCAGCATAGTCGGACATACAGTATGTTGGTTTAATACAAGCAAAATTCATTCACCCCTTTATTTTATCCCCATCTGCTACTGCCAGATATATCTCCCCTGAGTAGCTATGGGGTCTTGTGTTCGTTATATTTCCCCTGTTATATATATTTGAAGAAACCTGTGGTCATTTAATTTAACCCATTGTTCTTGAGACAGACTCCTTCCCACTTTCAGATTTTGGGTGACAGCATACAAGTTTCAAAAGCAGGAAACAAAGTGAGGCAGGTCTGTTTACAGCAAGTTCAGAAAAGCACACTATGGTAGTGCAAGCACATGATAGTGCAAGTCAACCAAATTGGTACCTGGGATTTTGACATGTTTTTCCTCCCTTTTCTCTTTTATGTATGTTCCTTTTAGAAAAACAGTTGACAGCTAGCAACTGCCTAGGAATATTAGCCATGGCTGAAGCAATGCAGTGCAGTGAGCTATACAACATGGCGAAGGCCTATGCATTGCAGATTTTTCCAGAAGTAGCAAATCAAGAGGAGATTCTCAATATCTCAAAGGACGACTTCATCTCCTACATGTCCAATGACAGCCTGAACACGAAAACGGAAGAGCTGGTTTATGAAACAGTGATAAAGTGGATTAAAAAAGATGCTGCAATCAGAGCTCAGGTAAGGAGAGGGAGAAACCTTCTTAGATACTTGCTCTTTCTTCAATTTCCATAAATAGTTCCTTAAAATAAAATACTCTTCTGTGCTGTTCTAAATCCTAAACCAGAAGCAAAAGGGGGGGGGGGTAGAGGGTATCAAAGAGAAAATTAAACTTTCTTTTAATTTCATCATTTGATCCCCATGTCTGATTAGAAGTAAAAAGTTCACATATCACACTAAAAATAGCCTTGTCGAAGATAGCTCTTGAAGGATTAGTATTGTATGATAATGTGCCTTCAAAAAATGGGAAGTCTTTTTCTTTTTTTATAGAAACAATGTGCATTCAGCAAGAAGCAAGAATCATCACTAAAGGTCTAGGCACTGAATGCTAATAATGTGATCCATAGTACTGAAAGAAACTACACTGTATCTGTGTTAATTCTTTGCAGATGTCTGTAAATATTTATTGGGGCTACCTTCTCTGGACAAGTTGCTCTGCTAAGCAGTTGACCTTAACTGAGATAAGGATTCAGATAAGAGTTATAAATACTGTCTGCCTTTGAGGACAGCGATAGTAAATGTCCTTGGGCTAAAAGAATTACAACAGCAGCACATAAATTTGCCAGTTGCCTTACCTGATTAAGATTTGTAGTAATCTAGCTTCACATGTTATCGACCCAAGACCAAGGAATTGACTCAATGATCAAACACCTTCCACATTTGCTCCTGCTATCAGTTCAACTCCTCAGTGAAGCTGAGAAACAGATTTTCTTATAATGTTGGATTATTATGGGATAGAATGTAGCTGCTTGTGCAGTGTATTCCAGGCACTCTTAATACAAGGAGCTATGGTTACCCCCCCCCTTCCAGGAGTTGTTATTCCAATACTTCCAAAGCCACAATCTTTATATCCCTCCTTGTGTTCTAGCCTCTCGCTCTCCAAAACTTGCTTTTCAAAACTTAACCCATCCTAACCATTGTAAGAATAATTTCCTAAATATAATTGTCAAATGTTCAAATCAGAGGGAAGTCATCTTAGTGTTCAGCTTCTCTTCCTAGATTGGAGTGTTCAACTGTTCTTTCATTTGTATAGATAATTGGTGTGCCATCCAGTCAGACACTTCATCTAGAAGTATCAGAATTAGGTGCATGTTTAATATACACGAGAAAACTGTATGAAGCACCAGTTCTGCAGTGACTGGATAATACAAGTAGAAAACATATATGTGAAATCCCCAAATGTTAGTGAAGTCTGTGGAGTCTCATACAAGGAGTGAAGAAATTGTAGGGTTAGGAATTTGTTTCAATGTAACCAGACTTTTGGGGGTTGTCCAAATGGTGAAAAAACTCCTCACGGAATGCGAGGAGAATCCTACTTGTCCTAATGGCATTCCATGTGATTTTGCCATATTGTGAAGGAGGGGAGCAAAAAAGGCCAAAAACTTCACCTTTATGGTTTTTCATATGTCATCTAGGATAACTATGGAGGGGAATGAGAAGGAATCTTAGGAAAGTCTAAACAATAGCATTGCTCATTAAGTCACTTGGCAGTGCTGTATGTACCACAGGTGTTACTCTGCCACTCCCAGAACCAAAATATTCCTCATACGCTCATAGGAGGTTAAATAGATAGTACTCCACTTGCCTTAATCCCAGCTCACTCAGTAATACTTAAAAAAATCTTCACCAGTACAGCAAAAGTGATTCAACATCTAGGTTTGGAACAGGTATGAGCGATCTGGACAAGACATATGTCAAGGAAACCTGAAGACACACAAGGGCCTTGGTCTAACAGAGTCAGTGTTTGCAGTAGAAATTGAATGATTCCCCAAGGCTGTTTTTGTCAGCATGTGTGCTACAAGAACGAGGTGAGCAATTCTCTGCCACTGGAAATATGGCAAGTCCACTTCTGATGGGATGGAGATGTGTTAGGCAGATAAAAGAAACCCAGCCCAGTCAGCTTTTCTTACCACTCAAAACTCCACGCCCAAACTCCAAACAGCCTCTTACCTCACCCTCCTTGCTCTTTGTTTCACTCATCTGCAGAGGCACACTGCAAGAGCTATGCATTGCAGGTGAGAGAGTGAGGGTGAGACTTTCATTTATTTATTTTTGGAGAAACATTGGAAATTGGAAACGTTATACATTGGGGCAATACAAATTGCCACTCACCTGTACGTCGTGCTGTGGTGATGTCATCATTTTAAGTGTTCAGAAAAAAAATGGGGTTTGCATTTCCCCCATGTTGCCATTGCCACTGTCATTTTTCCACACTCTCCTTTTCTTGCTGCTGTGACGCTTTTTCAGCATTGCTCTCCAGCAATGCTGCTGCTTCTGCTTCTTCTTCTTCTTCTTCTTCTTCCTCCTCCTCCTCCTCCTCCTCCTAAAAAAGATGCATTTTTAGCATCTTTATTTGTTTTGCCAGTGTGTGTCTCCTTTCATGTTATTTTGCTTGATTGCTTCTTTGCTTTTTTTTTGAAGAGCTTTTAATTTTTATATATATATATATATGTTTCTTTGGAAAAGGGTGCTTTGCACTTAAATTACTGTTAAAATCTGGGTAGCTGGTTGCTTTCATGTGTTACAAATAAATCAGCTTTCTGCTGTAACTTCTCCCTCCCCCTCTTCACCTCTTCGTATCCTGCTGGTTTATAATAGGCTGCCTAGTCACAAAGATGCTTATTTTATAAACATAGAAATTCTTCCTTTTCAAAATGCTTCCATGAAGCCCCTGCCTTTAAAATTTCATAATGGCATCTTTTGATTCTGGAATTCAGGAAGAGATTACCTGGGAGTGGAGGGCATAAAGTGAAGCTCAACAGCGGTGAACATGTGGGCTTTTAAAAAAATGTCTGTGGATATATGACACTTCCTTGTGGACAGGAATCATGATACATAGTCCACCACTGACACTTGCTAGACAGCTACATACTCTTTGTGAACCCTGAATTCAGTATTTTTCAGAAAAAGCTCAGTACCTTGCGAGATAATGCTCAACACTTCTTTCCATAACATGAAAATCTCTCGTGCAATGTGTACTATGGAAGAGAGGGCAAACCTGAGACCTCTAAATATTGAGGACTCCTATTCTCATCAGACCATCCAGCATCCTGTGGAGACATGTGGGTCAGGAACATTTGGAAGGCTACAGGTTTCCCACATGTGCCACTCATAAATCGACACTTTCTGAAATTTAGTGCCTGGTTCATACATATTTTTAAGCTTATGATATAACATAAGCTTATCACAGTTTTTGCTTTAGTCATTGGTTTTTGTCTTTTATGTGAAATGGGTCAAAAATGGGCATTTGTTCTCTGGAATAAATCCATATTCGAATTCAAAGACATAGCTATGTTAATCTGTATCAGTAAATGAAGGGAATTTGTTGCTCCTTTGAAACTAAGGAATTTATCAGACTATCCCTTGAAAGCATTCTTTTGCTGGCATTAAAAAATCCATTTTTATGCCAGCAAAAGAATGCTCCCTTCGCCCGCACTTACTTCTAATCCTGGCAGAGGCAGCTCCAACAATTAAAGAGGAAGTGAACAGAGCTCCGTTCACTTCCTCCTTTGAAATCCCGTGGAATATCGTCACACAATAAATTTTTTTAAAACACCAAAAATAACACTAAGAAAGTTTTTAAAAGCACAAAAACACACTTTAAAACTTACAAGTAACCCAGGGAGGGTCATAAAAAGTGTGTCACTTATCTGGATGTCGCAATCTCACCCTGAAGTGTTCTTGACGGACTGGCCACTGATGGTGTAAATGGGGGGCGGGGAGATGCAAGGTTTCAGACGCTGGCTATGCCAGCAAAAACACACCATGGGGAATCAATTGATGGCTTAAGCTGTCAATTAAAAAGTACGGGTTTTTAAGGGGACGTAACTGTGAAAGGGCAACTTTGTGTGGTACGAGTACCCTTTCACGGTTCTGTGATGTCGTTATGATGCCTTATTCTATGTGTCTAATAAAGTCCTCACTGAGAGAAAAGTCTGTAGCATATGCTTTCATAGACTCATAGCTTCTCTACACTACCCCGATGCAGTGCAGTTTGTCCTTTTCGCACTATTAATTCAGCTTAAAGAGAAACCACAAGTTGCTCCAGAGTTTTCAAGAAACTCCAGAGTGGCCCTGGTGTTTGGGACATGTGGACAGCTGGATCGGGCTGGATCCAGAGTGACTCAGCTGCCCACACGTCTACAAACCCACCACATCAGCCCCGCTAGCCTGTCCCCCTTAGTGCCACTGCCACCACTGCCTTGTCCGCCAGCCAAGCAGGTCTCTGCAAGAGCCTGGCCATCGCCATTGCTACTGGTGAGGTCAGAAAGGAGTGCCATGCCATGTGATCAACAAGGAGAGGGCCACTTTACCCCCTCCTTGTTGATCACACAGGCTTTCTATTCTGACCTCACCAGCAGCAACTTGCAGAAAATTACTGGGCCAGTGGGCAAGACAACAGCGGTGGTAGCACCAAGGGGGACAGGTCAGCGGGACCAATGTGGTATTGGCCCATCAGCCCATCTGAACTATGGCACAGCTCTAGAATGGATCTGTGCCGGTATGTGTAGCCAGCATTGTGTCAATTCAGGGCAGCTCCAGAGTATAATGCTCCAGACTGGCCCCAGATTACAGAGCCAGTGTAGATGCACCCGTAGTTTACTTCATCAGATGTACTTCAAAATAAGCCTTTGTGAACAAAGCCTGTAACAGACTTGCAAGCCTGTTTACAACACTCCTGCAACACACAGGTGGAGAGGGACATGGGTAGGGTATTAGGAAGCTATGAAAAAGGTTGTGTGGTGATTTTTCCACCCCTTTTCCACCCTTCTTGGACTGGCTATGGACCTCTGTGCTTTTGTATCAATTCAGGCAAATGAGAAGCATAACAGATACAGTAATTGCTAGCATTAATCTGGAGCTTTTGACACTACGAGCTGAATGTCACACTAATCTGTTTAGGTCACTGAAAAATCTGCTAGGGAGCAGGTCAGCACTGGTTCACTTGCTATTGTTGCCACCACACCTGCTTTAAATCCTACTAGGTGGCAGCTGCCTCATGTATGTGGCAAGCTGCTTTGTGTGCAGCAACTCAGCATACAGATGAGCAAGCTTCTCTGACTTTTTCACAGTAGGGTAGAGAGGAAAAACTATCTCCTGATGGCTGTACGCTGGTGGTTTTCAAGCTGCATTGGGGGGGGGGGGCTGTGGGTTCTACCAGGAGGAAGAGGTAGTAATGGCCAGCAACCTTTTCAATAGAACAGCTTGCCCACTTTTACAAATCTTGCTCTGCAGCATGCAGCCACTTCAGTGTACATAAGGCAATAGTGAGACCAAGCACTGCCTGTCCCTGAGTCCTCTGTAAAACATTGAGTTTGCTGTGGTACATGCATAGGGGATTTTCAACAGAACTGTTGATGCAGGAAGGGTTTGTTGCAAGGAGGGATGTACCAGAATGGCATTGTCAGAGATAGCCGTCACATATTAGCCAGCATGTGTGCTGCAGCTGTAGCGGGAGCCACATGGGCTTGCCCTGACCTCTAACTTCTACGTTTGGAGTTCATACTTCTGGAATATCTTGAAAATCCTGTTTATATGAGTTGTGGTGGGCTTTTGAAAGAGAGACTTAATGCATGATATAACACTACAACCGAGAGTTGCTTAGAAGAAAATCTGCTGCTTGCCTCCCCTTACCTTCCAAAGGTCATTCAATCTGCTTGAAGAATAAATAAGAACTCAATATTTTATTAAGCTAATGCTTTGTAAATAGCTATATCCCAGTGCTTTGGAAGTGAATATCAACTTCACGTAATAACATTTTCTGGAGTTATCTGGGCATGCCTGTTTGTGCAGGTGGTTGATATCATAGAATCATAGAATTGTAGAGTTGGAACAGACCACGAGGGCCATCCAGTCCAACCCCCTGACACACAGGAAATCTTGATCAAAGCATCCCCGACAGATGTCAATCCAGCCTCTGTTTAAAGACCTCCAAGGAAGGAGACCCCACCACGCTCTGAGGGAGTGCGTTCCACTGCTGAAGAGCTCTTACAGTCAAAAATGTTCCTCCTAATGTTGAGGTGGAATCTCTGTTCCTGGAGCTTGCATCCATTGCTCTGTGTTCCAGTCTCTGGAGCAGCAGAAAACAAGCCTGCTCCATCCTCAGCGTGACATCCCTTCAAATACTTAAAACAGGGCTATCATATCACCTCTTAACCGTCTTTTTTCCAGGCTAAACATACCCAGCTCCCTAAGTCTCTCCTCATAAGGCATGGTTTCCAGACCTTTCACCATTTTAGTTGCCCTTCTCTGGACATGCTCCAATTTGTCAATATCCTTTCTGAATTGTGGTGCCCAGAACTGGGCATAGTATTCTAGGTGAGGCCTACCCATGGCAGAATAGAGTGGCACTATTACTTCCCTTGATCTAGACACTATACTTCTATTGATACAGCCCAAAATTGCATTGGCCTTTTTAGCTGCCGTTCAGCTTGTGGTCTACTAGGACTCCTAGATCCCTTTCGCACGTAGTCTCATTCAGCCAGGTCTCTCCCATCATATATCTATGCATTTCATTTTTCCGCCCTAGGTGCAGTACTTTACATTTCTCCATATTGAATTTCATTTTGTTAGCTTTGGCCCAGCTCTCCAGTCTATCCAGGTCATTCTGAATTTTGATCCTGTCCTCTAGGGTATTAGCTCCTCCTCCTAATATGGTGTCATCTGCAAATGTGATAAGTATGCCCCTAATTCCATCATCCAAGTCATTGATAAAGATGTTGAATAGCACTGGGCCCAGGACAGAATCCTGTGGCACCCCACGGGTCACATCTTTCCAAGACGAAGAGGAGCCACTGCTGAGCACCCTTTGGGTTCGGCCGGCCAACCAATTACAAATCCATTGAACAGTTAACTTGTCTAGCCCACATTTTACAAGCTTGTTTGCAAGAATGTCATGGGGAACCTTGTCAAAGGTCTTACTGAAATCAAGGTATGCGATGTCCACAGCGTTCCCTTCATCTACCAAGCTGGTAACTTTATCAAAAAAAGAGATCAGATTAGTCTGGCATGACTTGTTTCTCTGAAACCCATGTTGACTTTTTGTGATTATGGCATTGCCTTCTAAATGTTCACAGACTCTCTGTTTAATGATCTGCTCTAGAATCTTCCCTGGTATTGATGTCAGACTAACTGGATAATAATTGTTGGGATCCTCTTTTTTCCCCTTTTTGAAGATGGGGACAACGTTTGCCCTCCTCCAGTCTGCTGGGACTTCTCCTGTTCTCCAGGAGTTCTCAAAGATTATTGCCAATGGCTCTGAGATTTGCCAGCTCTTTTAATACTCTTGGATGTAGTTCATCTGGTCCTGGAGATTTAAATTCATTTAGATTAAGAAGGTATTCCTGGTAGGGTTGTGTGTGTTTTTTTTCCCCCAGAATAAAGAATCAGCCATGAACCCTTTGTTCCTGGATAGTTAGACAGATTGCATGGCAATTGATAAGATTGGAATAGAAAAGATATTAGCAGGAGGCTGTTTGGCCTGATGGATTGCCAACCATTGGCTGACATTTTGTTAGTGATATACATAGACTTAAGTTCACCTTATGCCTGCATATGTTTTTGTTGTGTGTGTGTGTTTTTTTTTTTTTTTTGTTTTTTTTGGTCATTTCGAAGGTTGGTATTTTCTTCCACTTTCTACAGTGTCCAAAACCAGCTACTATAGCAATTTCTCCATTGCCATTTTGTGGCTGGTGGAAATCTGGGGGGGAGGTTGGAGATGCACCTGGCTATGTCCCAGTAGTCAGAGGCAGAATAATTATTTCCTCTGCTGAGACCTCCAGATGGATGTCAGCAGATGACATAATCATTATGCATCTGGCTACAGGACATAGCCAGACAATTTCCAATCCTTCTTCTCTTCACCAGCCACAGAATGGTCATTGGAGGAGTGCAGTGGCTAAACGGTGAGTCTGGCGGCTGTTGAGAGGAGAGGTGTGGCATATTTTTGCATGTGAGACTGTTATTCTACACTATGCCAAACAGGATCTCAGCCAATGTCTAGTAAGACTTAGCAGATTGGAACTAGGAAGAAAAAAACACCCTCTACTTGCTGTTTCTTTGTGATGCTTCTTAACTGAGATGGAAGTGTTTGTACTGAAATATGTTCCCTTAGTACACTTTTGGATGTAGTAAGGAAAGTGAGGTACTTTTAACACTTTACAATTTTAGCACTTTGATTCCACTGTAACTGTCATGGCTGCATCCTATGGAATCCTGGTGTTTGTAGTTTGAGGAAGCACTGGGACTCCCTCACAGAGAATTCGAAATTCCTCACAAAGCTATATATCCCAAGATTCCTTAGGATGAAGCCATAGCAATTAAAATGGGATCAAAGTGCTGTAGGGGAACATTATCATTTGAAAAACAGCATGGATTGGTTGTGTAGAATATATTATGGGCCACAGCTTCGCAAGAGACTGCTTTTTAGAACCACAAATTGGAGTACAGAGAAAGGTGCGGTAAGGTATCCTAAGCCAGAACTGCGTATTACAGAGAACTTGGGCTCACTGCAAGTGTCGGCTTCCTCTTTCCCTTCCTTAATAACTAGCTCTTTCTGCATATTGCCTGCATACAACGCATGTATACTAGGGGTGTAAATCCTTGCTTGAAAAACCTTTTTGCATTTTCTCCTCACTTACAAGACCACAACATACTTTCTGCCCTTTTAGCTACTGTTGCACTGACTATTTAAAATTATGGCTCCCAGGATATAAATCAAATAAATAAATAAATATTCAACATATTGGGTGCATTTTTTTAACCTTTTTAAACAGCCAGCCTTTTCTGTTGTTTGCGCTCTCCTCCACCCCCACCCCGCGCTCTCTGTATACACATAACTTCACAAAAGGAACAGACAGCACTTTTGCATAGATATTTTTCCCCCAAATTATGGTGAACCCAAAGGGGGAAAATATTCCTTATCTCTTTCTCACATTGCAGGCAAAAACTTTTGTGAAGGCTAGTGTCTCAGAGAATGAGAAAATTTACAAATATTCATCAGATCCCTGATGTATAGCCCCCCCTCACTCCACATAGGGTGGAGCAGCTCTAAATTTGGAAAAGCATGTCTTAATGATGTTGGGATATTAAGGTAGGGTTGTACATTAGAAAACATAAAAGAGGGCATTTGTAGGGGATAATCCATGGGCTGAAGCATGTGTACTGGTGACAATTACAGTCAGCCCTCTGTATCCACGGATTTGGTATCCATGGCTTCCACCATCCATGAATTGAAAATATTCCGAACACACAAAAAAATCCCAAGAAGCAAACCTTGCTGTTTGCCATTTTATATAAGGGACAATATTTTACTACTAGCTGGACCCAGCATAACATATGCCATTTAAAAACTCCTCAAAAAATGCCCGGTAGACCTCACAACAACCCTGTAAGGTAGGGCGGTCGATTTAAATTCCATCTCCCCCATCTCTGTGTTCCACACTTTTCCAGGAATTGCTGAGGGTGACTCGCTCTGTTATCCTGCTGCCACCGCTGCCAGTTGACTACCTGGACCCCATTGCAGCCTGTGAAGGATGAGTGGCTGAGGGAGTGAGAGGAGGGAGGGGCCCTTGTGAGGCGGTGATGCAGATTGAGTGGATTGTGACGTGGATAGGAAATTTGTATGTGGATGGTGATTGGTTGGGTGTGGGTTGGGTATGTTTCCTGAGCAGCCAATCAGCACACTGGGAAAGGGAACATACCCAAGAGAATTATATACAGTTGTCCCTTCATATTCACTGCAGTTTGTTTCCAGGACCCCCCATGGATACCAAAATCCGTGAATACTCAAGTCCCATGATATGCAATGGCATAGCAAAATGGTGTCCCTTATATAAGATGGCAAAATCAAGGTTTGCTTTTTGGATTACTTTTTTTTAAAGAATATTTTCAAGCTGTGAATACTTAAATCCATGGATACCAATCCATGGATACAGAGAGACAACTGTATATAGATGCCATTGTATATAATGGGACTTGAGCATCCACAGATTTTGCTATCCATGGGGTGGGAGTGTTCCAGGAACCATATCCCAGCAAATACCAAGTGCCCACTGTACTGTATTGTTTAAAATGAGACTTCAGTCCATCTTGCAGTTAGGTTCCAAGACGCAAAGTAAACCTGGCTGGTATGGGGAGATGACCTTGTGAAGGAGACATTATCAGGAGAGAATCAGGGGCATGGAAGACTTCTCCCACCTGCCAGTTCTCTCTTACCAGCATTGTCTTTCACCATTCACATAGTCTCAGTGAGAGATGCATTTACTGAGGTAAAGTATAGTTGCACTCCTTGACATCAGGGTTGAGAGAAGCTGGACTGCTGTGGAGTCTTAATCAGAGCTTGGGCAAGTTGGTGTTTGTTTCTTCACTACCACTCTAGGAATCCTTCAGCCAAAGAATATTTGTTTTCTGTGGGTTTTTTCTGGGCTATGAGGCCATGTTCTGGAAGAGTTTATTCCTGACGTTTCACCTGCATCTGTGGCTGGCATCTTCAGAGAATGGTTGGGTAGGGGTGGGGGGGTTATATACTGTTGAGTCCCTGTTGGGGAGGGTATGTAAATGTGTGTATTTTAATGGCTAGTTTCTGGGTGTAGATATGCAAGGAGGATTAGTGTCTGTTTGGCTAATGGATGGTTGATGGGCCATTTATCTGCTGGAAATCCCCCTGTCCCTGGGTGGAATTCATTTGCAAGTGTTGAGTTTTGATTCTATTGTTTTTCAAAACTGGGAGCCAGATTTTGTTTACTTTTAGGGGTTTTTTCTTTCCTGTTGAAGTTGTCCAGGTGTTTGTGGATTTCAATAGCTTCTCTATGCACTCTGACATGACAGTTGTTGGCCTGGTCCAGAATTTCTGTGTTTTTAAATAACTGTGTGTCCAGGTTGGTTTATAACATGTGCTGGTACTGCTGATTTTTCTGGCTGGCCCAGCCTGCAGTGTCTCTCATGTTCCTTCATTCGTGTTTGCACACTGCATTTAGTGGTCCCTATGTAAACTTGTCCACAGCTGCATGGTATGCGGTAAACTCCTGCAGCTGTGAGAGGGTCACTTTTGTCCTTCGCTGAGCGTAGCATTTCATGGATTTTCTTGGTTGGTCTGTAGATCGTTTGGAGGTTGTGTTTCCTCATCAATTTCCCTATTCTGTCTGTGACTCCTTTGATGTATGGTAAAAATACCTTCCCTTTGGGTGACTGTTTTTCTGTGGTTTTTTTCTGGGTGTGGCTGCTCTTGTGATGTCTGATCTGGAGTAACCATTAACCTGTAGAGCCCAATTTAGGTGCTTCAGTTCATCCTCCAGGTAGTGGGGTTCGCAGATCCTTTTTGCATGGTCTACCAATATTTTTATTGTGCTTCTTTTTTGTCCTGGGTGATAATTGGAGTTCTTGTGTAGGTATCTGTCTCTGTCTCTGTCTCTGTATCCGTTTTCTGTATACCTTGTGGCCCAACCGTTGGTTTGGTTTGCGGATGACTAGGATATCCAAGAATGGCAGTGTTCCTTCCTTTTCTTTTTCCATCATGAATTGGATAACTCAGGTGGATGCTTCTTCTTCATGGCTCCAAATGGTGAAAGTGTTGTCCACATATCGGAACCATGTTGTGGGCTTTTTGGGTGCTGTTTCCAAAGTTTGCTTTTCAAAATGTTCCATGTAAAAGTTTGCTATCATGGGGCTCAGAGGGCTGCCCATGGCTACCCCATCATTATTTGTTTTATTTTCTGTTACATATTTAATTTATATCCCATTTTTCTCCTCTATGGGACCCAAAGAAGCTTACACTGTACATTAAAACAATATAGCTAAACCAATCCATAATACAAAAATGAAAAAAAGCATTAAACGACAACCCACTTAAAAACATTAATTTCAAACCATTAAAAACACATTTAAAACCTCTTACAACTTTAGAACCAGCACACCCATTGTACTACCCTAACCAGTTAAAAGCTGAGAGTCTGTTTAAATAAGAAAGTCTTTGTCTGCCAATGAAAAGAGAACAGGGAGGGGAGCTGAAAGAGAATTCCATAGCCTGAGAGCAGCCACCGAGAAGGCTGTCTCTCAAGCCTTCGCCAGTTTTATCTGTGATGGCGGTGGGACCAAGAGTAAGGCCTCCCCCAAAGATCTTAAAACTTGGGTAGGCTTTTATAGAGAGATACAGTATTTCAGATAGCCTTGACCTAAGCTGTACCAAGATTTATAAGTCATAACCAGCACTTTGAATTCTGCCCAGAAATGGACCAGTAGCCAGTGAAGCTATTTCAGCAAGGGAATGGTATGTCACTCATAACCATTAATGGATGGAAATAAACGTTAGGCACTAAGTGGGGTTTTTTGATCTGGTTCTGGATGGTATGGGAGATACAGTGGACCCTTGGTATCCACAGGGGTTTGGTTCCACGACACCCCCGCACCAAGGATATCAAAATCCATGGATGCCCAAGTCCAATTATATATAATGGCGTAGTAAAATGGTGTCCCTTGTATAAAATGGCAGAATCCAGGTTTGCTTTTTGAGTTTATTTATGTTTTAATATTTTCAATCCATGGATGGTTGAATCCCTGGATGCAGAATCCATGGATACAAAGGGCCAACTGTATTGTGGGTGAGTTTAAGATTTGGATAATACATTGAAGATGCAACTCCTCACAAAAACAAGACTATCTCATTCATCTGCTCAGATTAGCAAGGTCTCACCTGTTCTGAAGGTAGTTGCAATCTTTCTTAAGGATCAGGAATTTGGGGGGGTTAGGAATTTTTTTATTGAAATAAAACCATTCTATAAAATAATACACACGACCTGATCCTTAAGAATCAGGGGTATAGGGGTTCTTTAGGGGGGTATAACCATGCTTGTCATTGGAGACTCAGCCACAGCACAAAGAGCTTTTCACCATCCTTAGTCAGTGTGCCAAATACTGAACCTTGGCTTGAGTTATCTGTGACCTGGCAGGCTGTTCTTGGATTACGGAAATCGGTCGTACATGGGGTTGGCTTTGAAAATGATCCAGAAAACTCAATTATTTCAGAATGGAGTTGCATGATTACTAACTGTGATTGAACAGTATAAATATACCATGGTAGTGTTTTGCCTGCTTCACCATTTCCCTACCCATTTCAGTGTCCCACTTCAAAGTGATATTGAATCCTTGGATTTGTAGTTTGGTAAAGCACCAGCACTCTTTGGAAGATGTTGCAAAGATGTTGCAAAACTACAACTCTCAGGAATCAATAGGAAGGAACCATGGCAAATAATTCAGTTTCAAATTGGATTATTTGTGTAGTGTGGATTAGCCCCAGTGTTCTCACCAGACAGCTACTGGGAAATGGATCAGGTTTGCAACATTTACCTTGGAGAGGATTCACTGGCACTCACCTTGATGTCATTTTAGAGTATCATGAACATCTTTGTCCATAGTGGCTGGAGATTCAGACACCAGTTGGGCAGCTAATCTACTCTGGGTTTTAGTCTGATCTTCAAAGGAGTATCCAAGGTGTACAATGAATGTAGTATAGCACCTTGGATAGCTCCTTTAAAGTTCTGAATAAAGCCTGGAACAGATTCATGCCCTGCCCGCATGCCTGCCCCCCCCCACCACATCAGACCCACCCTTAACCATTTTTATTTCTTCTGGACTTTTCATCTCCTCATCTTAAATTTGTTTCATCTGGGCCTTGATTTTTGTGCTCAGAAAGACCTGATGCAGAGCCCTAGCCTAGACTGTTGTTTTCACCTTTGTTGCAAACTCCCCTGAAAAAAGGGTTATAGGCAAGACACCTTTTTTTCATGGCCAGACTGTCCCATTAAAATAAAGTAGAAAGTTAAAATGTCCAATTATAATATGGGAAAATTTTAAACAAAACGTTAACTTTAATAAATATTATTAATATACTAAAATTCTGTAATTCCTTCCCTCACAGAAAGCTTTGTCTAAAAAGTAGTTTAATAGTTTCTGGGAAACAAATATTAATGGAGAAACTGGGGGTGATTTACAGAACAGCAAAATAAAGAATATGAGGAGCTGTTTGAAAAGAAAAAATTGAAGAACTGAACATGTGTAACTTGGGAAAACAAGATATAGAAGAACAGAGAATAAAAATGGTTATGTTAGGGAGACTGGTAGTATCCTTCAGTTAGAAATGAAGCAAAATTGATGTAGGAATGATACATGACAATCAATTCAAAGGATCCTCAAGTATACAATGTTACGTTGTCACGCCATATCAGCTTGAGCTACTTTATTCTCCTGTAATGGAAAAAGGTACACATTTAGATGTTCCTTTTGTTACAGAGGACTCCCTTGTAGCCTGTGTCTCCTTTTCACAGCTATGAGGTGACCAAAGCCCTTATTTTCAATAATGCAAGCTTCCATAAACCTTTCTTTATGCTTTTATCTCCTCCCAAACCCCACCAGCCTTCACTACTTGCAAATGTCCTCTTTTATTTTAAATGTTGGGCTTGTGTGATGCTGTGAGCAAGAGCACTATAAATTTCTTCACTGCCATGTTCAGTCTGAGGAAAACTTGGACCCAACACCATAACATAAAATGGTGCATATGTGTTTCACAATGGCACACTTTTGGTGGGTTGTAAGTAACATGAAAAAGAGAACAGATTGCACAGGAGTTGATTTGGAATGAGTGAACTGAATCTAACAACAGAAGGCACTACCAAATTTCCAGGATGTGTGAACAGGTAGATTTGATGACTTTCCAAAGTAAAGTTTGGAGTACTATGAAACTCAAGGTAGTAATAGAAAGTGTGTAAGAACCAGAGCTTGGAACCTTTAGAAAAAAAGGGGGGGGGGAAGGAAGTCCCACATTCAAGTTACTCACTTAAAAAAAAAAGTGGTATTCCATACTTGTTAATAATGCTTTACTTTTTGTTACTTTTATTTTTTTATTACAAAACTATAAAATAGAAAAATGCCCTCAAATTCCTCAATAGACTCCAGCATAGGTGTGTGTGTATTTAGAAGTAATGAGCAAACATTAATGATTTGTTGGAGTTCAAAAACATATGTCTAGAAGTATCTGTAATTCTCAGAATATAAAAGAGAAAAATATGGGGATATTACATCAGTCACAAATATTCCTGATTTCCAAAGAAGTGTTCCTATATCAGGGACACTTAAAAACATCGGCTCAGCTTTGTCATATCATCTATGATTGCATATTAATATAGTTTTTGGTGTGAGAACATATAAGTGACTCCTATCTTTTGAGATGGAAAAGAAAAACAGATGAGGAGACCTGCTCAGCTGTTTCCTTATGCAGTACAGTCAGTCCTCTGTATTCGTGGATTTGGTTCCATGGATTCCACATCCACGGCTTAAAAAATATTCAAAAACAGAATAAATTCCAAGAAGCAAACCTTGATTTTGCCATTTTATATAAGAGACACCATTTTACTATGCCATTGTATATAATGGGGCTTGAGCATCCATGGATTTTGGTATCCACAGCGGGTCCCGGAACCAAACACCAGCGGATACCAGGGACCCACTGTACTTCATTAACTGTTGGATCCTGTTTTGTCTTGAGTTCCATATTGGCAGAAATAAAATAAAATAAAATAAATAATTTATGTTTACATACATTTTACGTAATAGTTTTATGTAAAAGAGTAGGGGATTTACACCCGCTGATCTCATCCCTCTCACCACACACCTGACCTCTACAAATAAGGTCCAAAAGAGCAACCTGTAGCTATCATTTTCTGGATTCTGCATACAGAATCTACACAGATTGGGTTGTGCACACATCTTGTAACTCATTGTGTTTGATGAGACCTCTAAGCACATAGAGGTTGAGTGTGGGGGAGGGGGACCAGCCAGCATGATATTGCTCTTTCCTAAATGTATGCATTCAAAAATCAGCTGCTCATTTAGGACTTGTACAGTGCGATTGCAGCTGTATAATAATCTCTATGACCATACCTTATCACACAATGTTCTCTCTGTCTTGTCGCCAGTTTGTATTCAACTCGTTGTTGGAGCACAACTTTTCATTGACAGGGAACCCCCGTCAATGGCTCTCAATCTCACTGCCTTTCCGTGAC
Organism: Gambelia wislizenii; assembly: GCA_030847615.1. Taxonomy (NCBI): domain Eukaryota; kingdom Metazoa; phylum Chordata; class Lepidosauria; order Squamata; family Crotaphytidae; genus Gambelia; species Gambelia wislizenii. The sequence continues at coordinate 206,817,084 of JAUMIR010000001.1, forward strand.
AGCCCTCTTGGGTTCCTTCCATTGCAGTGGCGAGATGCCAGCAGTCACATGGCATCAGTCAGTGTGATCCTCTTCCTCTCCCCCTCCCCATTCCAAAGCAGGCTCTTTTCCCTTTTATTTTCTATTTCTTTTCTTTTTTTAAATTTCCCCCCATTGTATTGCCATATTGCTAAATTATGGCAGAAATTAAAAAATAAAATATACCAAAAGGCACATTAGATAGGGCATAGGTCAGAAAGGTGGAGTTATGGCACCGGTGAGGAAGATAGGTTGCATGACTATAGACCACCAAAGCAGCGCAATTGTGTGATTCAAGAGGGTTATGATAAGGAATGTTCCCAAACTGGTATGTTTCCATTCCCTGAACTAGTGCTATTGCAGTGAGACAAAAGGCTGGTGTGAAAGTCCTAAGAATGTTTCTGTTTTAGTCACTAGTGCTTCATCCTTGGTTCTTTCCCCCTCCTAGTAGTTAAATGAACTAAAACAGGGATGGCTTCTGTCCTAGTAGAGTTTAAGAATAGTGTATATACGTATCTGACTGACTAACTGATATGCCATTAGCTTGGTTTCTCATTATAAACAGCTATAATTCCAGTCTAAATATTTTCTAGTCCTTAGCAGCATTATTTGATAAATTCAGTTAGTGAGGAGCTTTTAAACTTCTCCTTTTGTTTATATCCTTTGGACTGATTTCCTTTCTTCTTCTTCTTTTATAATCTCTTCAGTATTTTTCCACTCCTGGAATCATTATCAGCTGCTGGAGACAGACATTATTATATAAATTAACCACAAAAGAATGTATAAGAACATTTTATGCCTGAACACCCAACTCCTCTATTCAGCTCTAAAGAGTTTCATGTACAGCTTGGAATTTACTAGTTGGATTACCACTCTCAGAATCCCCATTCATTATGAAACTGCAGTCCAAAAAAGTAACTTTTCCAAGCTCTGGTTTGAGGGTCTTTTGAAAAGGCCAGATTGTGTTGCTTTCCTTGGCCATGTGTCATGTCACTGCTTTTTTATCAAGTGCTTCCATGCAATTGGGAGGGCTTGGGGGCTTGTCTAAACAGTGAAAATACTCCTCATAGAATTCAAGGAGAATACCTTTGGTCCAAACAGGATCCCGTGGTGATATGCTGTATTCGGAAGTGGGGGGCCAAAAATGCCATATACTGCATGGGAAAAGCAACAAAGTGGCCAGAGCTGCCATGTTGGATTTTCGCAGTAGGAATCATGCACTGAGTCGACAAAACAGCTTTTTAAAATCTTATTTAAACAGAATGTCGCACTTCCACACGTTAGATATACCATTAAAAAAATACTGTTTGGCGGCAGCAACTTGTGGAGAATAAAAACGTGAGTAATTCACTTGCGGCCACCATCTTGCCTCGCAGACATGCCTGTGTGAACATCAAAGACGGATATTTCATATACCAGCAATATTGCCCCCAAAAACTGTAGAGACAAATGAATGCTGCTGTGAATTGGCGTTACTGTGCACCAATCCACGATATGTTGCCTTGTCTAGACAAGCTCTGTGATTGGCCCAGTCATATGGCCAGGGTTCATTGGAAGGGCCTTGCCAGATTACTTTGGTACTCCCAACTGGTAGAATGTCAGTTCCATAGCTGGAATTCACGTAAATCAGTTCTATTCATGTGACTGTGTTGGCTGTACTGATGGAAAGACAGCTTCCACAGACTTATGGCTGTGAGGAACCTATACATTACAACCCTCATATCCACAGGACCCATATCTGTGGATTCACTGATCAACATCTGCAAAAATGTGGTCTCTCTAGGTATCTTCTACGTCCTCCGGCATGATTCTGTGGTATGCTTCTGCTGGAAGCTAACCATGGAGTCATACTGGAGGACCTAGAAGATGCCTAGAGAGATGTTCTTTCTAGGATCTTCTAAGTCCTACAGCATGACTGTATGGTGTGCTTGGGCTGTAAGTCATACATTTTAATAGGGTTTGCTATTATTCACAGCTTCCATGGTAAGCCTGGAAACGTATCCCCTGTGGATACAGTGGTCGTACTGAACATAGCTCAGGATGTCACTAAAATAACCAAAATTTTAAAAAATTATCTACAAGATGGAGCATCCTTTTGTCCAATTTAGGGCCACGAAGTATCCACCACATCTTATGGGACAACCCTGGGAGCACAGAGAACATCACCAGTTCATGAATAATGAAGTGCAGAGTTCACTTACATAGTGGTGTATAATTCACTTCACAAATAATTCAAGCAGCAATGCTATCTTAATTCCTGGCAGTGGTCATTGTTCAGTATAAAGAAAAATGCTTTCAAGGCTACTCAGATCAGTTACTGTATGTGTGCCTAATTCATTGTTGGATCGCGGCCTGTGCTTTTTGATGGCTCTTTCCATTTTGAAAGTAATTGTCAGAAGTAAGTAATCAGAACATAAACCTTTCTTTGAACAATATGGAAAGAGAAAGAGGCACATGGTTACAGAACAGAGACTGTGCAGTTATATTTAGACCATTTGAAAGAATATTTACATTAATGCTGGCTGTTCAAAGAATTCAGGCTACCATTTTATTCCAATGAGAAAAAGCACAGCAAGAATACTTTCTCCCTAAGAGGCCCCTAGTCTTATATTTCATTGACCTAACAAAAGGGAAAGTAGAAAGAGTGAAATATACTGTCTAAGGTTAGTGATAGAATAGAAAAACAAATGAACCCTGCAAGGCTTCTGGGACAAGAGACTACCACCAAAGCAGGAATATACAGTGTATAAACCAAGAGTCCATTCACATTACAAAATTATAGCACTATGATTCCACTTTAATTGCCATGGCAATGTCCTATGGAATCCTGGGATTGGCAGTTTAGGGAGGGACCTTTAGAATCCTCAGCCTGAGAGCTCCTCTAGTAACTTTCACCAAACTACAAATCCCAGGATTCCACAGGATGCAGACATAGCATAGAATCATAGAGTTGGAAGAGACCACAAGAGCCATCCAGTCCAACCCCCTGACATACAGGAATACACAATCAAAGCATTCCTGACAGATGGCCATCCAGCCTCTGCTTTAAAACCTCCAAAGGAGACTCCACCACACTCCAAGGCAGTGCATTCCACTTCCAAACAGCTCTTATTGTCAGGAACTTCTTCCTAATGTTTAGATGGAATCTCTTTTCCTGTACAGTAGTTTGAACAGTTAAAGTTGGATCATACTGCTATATTTGTGAAGTGTGAAAGGGCCCTTAACCTGTAACAATGCCACCCCAAACAAGCTAGAAGACCTAAAATAGATTAAGCATAGCCTTCAAACATACCCTACAGTGTGGTGCTTGAGGCAGGCCAATTTATCACTCTCACATTGGGCTGTGATACACCATTTTCAACCCAAAGCTACAACCAGCTGTCACTTCCAGTTGAGACATCCAGATTTCTGCAAGTGTTTTGGCCATTTTGAGGGATTGGGGGAAGGGGGTGTTTCCATCAAATATGCTGCACCTAAATGCTCCAGAGCAAATAATGGATCTCTGCTTTTTTTTTACTTTGTGGGTGTTTTTTCACCTTAAGTTTTATCATACCCACCAACATTTCACATAAGAAAACTGGGATACATGTGGATGTGGTCAGATGGCAAACATTATTAATGCAAAAGAGCATACATGGTAAGAGGGGCTGCAGCAGTTTGTTTTTCCCTGAGCCTCCTGGGAAGGGCAAGACTCTGCCCCCTCTTCTCCTCCCCAACTGAGTTAATTGAATGCAAACTATTTGCACTTGCACTTTGAATTTGATTTGCAACAATTGATGTTAGATACAGACAAATGGAAAAAATGGGAGGAGTGAGAAACTAGGACATTTTAAAAGCAGCCGAAAAAGTGGGACAGAGGATTAATCCAGACTGTCCCTGCCAAGCTGGGACAGTTGTAGGGTGTGTTTTTGTGGGGTGTGACTGAGAGCTGGGTTGGGGGTGGTGAGGGAGCACACAACTGCAAAAAAAGTTGTTGAGCCTGCATCTTCTTCACCCTTGCAGTAAAGTACCTAATATAGCCCACCAGCTTTGCAGCATGATCCGCCCAGTGCTTAACAAACTGCTACCTATTCTTTCAGTGAAGGAGGCAGCAAAATCAAGAGGTGTTATCAGTGTCCATTGGTTACTGGGCTGTGTTCAATTCAATGGATCAAAGCTATACAGATAGCATTGGCCTGAGTGTCTGCTACTCCCACTTTTGAACCTGGGAGGAAATCTTCTGAGGATGGGGGAATCGGGGGGGGGGCAATACCTTTTCTATGCTCTAATACAGTGGTTCTTAACCTGGGGTCCAGGGACCCCAGAGGTCCACAATGTCTTTACAGGGGGGTTGCAAAGGCTTGAAAGTTGCTCAGCTCACCTCCTCCCTGCAGAGGAGTATCCATGTGGCAGGAGCCAAGGCAAAGACTGGTAGGCTGGCTTGGCCTGTGCATTGTCATTCAGTCACTCCAGCCACAAAGTTGCAGGAAGAAGCAGAAGAAAAGTCTTTCCTCCCCCTCCAGTGCCTCTGAGAGAAGGCTTAATGGATGGTGTAATTGTATTATGATTATTATCACGTGTTGTGGTTGTTGTTATAGTTTTAAATCTTGAGTTAGGTCTTGGGGGTCCATAGCAACAAAAGATTTAAAGGGGATCCCTGGTAAAGAATAGGTTAAGAACCACTTCTCTAATACTTTGTACAATACCCGAGAATTATAGTTTCGAGTTTGTTTACTTAAAGAACAACACTACAACAGAAGAGACCACAATATAATGGATTTAACGATACATAATGAAAAGTATGCAAAAACAAAATCATTAGCACCAGCAATACGTGCTCATGTGCTGCTGTAGGCAAAGTCTGGAGAACAGAAGAGCAGGAGAGAGCAGCTTCCTTTATATAAATACAGCACTCAGTCAACTGTGCTGCTATTAAGATAACATGTTATAACTTCATTTGAGCAGGATTTGGTCACTGTCCCATCTGTCCCTTTAAGCCCAGGTGAGGCAAACATGACCTGATGCCAACATTCATCTCATGAGGTTATGAAGTTTTCAGTCTGTGATGCCACTGAACATCGTAGCTCTTGTGGGATGATTTCTCCATTTTGATAAATCATTTCAGAGACTAGGAAGCTGTCAGTAAATGTGGAGAGTCACATATAAATGGAGTGTAGATTATTTACTTGGTCTGCTGAGAATGCACAGTCAAATTGGAATGACTTTGTCTGAAATAGTTGACATGTATACTGAGGCTTACTGAGGTGGTAACCCTAATCACCTGCTGGACCCAGGACCATATTAAAAATAACAAGACACCTAGGTTACCTTTCTGTGCTCCCCTCTTTCATCTCATGTCTCCCAAGGCTGGTCATTCTTCCATCTCAAGTCAGAAAAAGAAAGTTCTAAAACAACCTGTCCTTATAGTGCAGGTTAAGTAGCCCTTATCCGGAATTCCAGAATATGTCAAAATTCCAAATTTGTCCACATTGATGGCTGAGATAATGACCCCTTTGCTTCCTGATGGTTCATTGTAGACAAACTTTGTTTCATACACAAAATTATTAAAAATATTGTGTATTAAATTACAACCTTCAAGCTATATGTACAGACAGCCCTCCATATCCACGGATTCCTTATCCATGGATTCAAGCAACCACAGCTTGAAAATATCCCCCCCCCAAAAAAAAATCCAAGAAGCAAATATTGCTGTTTACCATTTTATATAACAGACATCATTTTACTATGCTGTTGTATATAATGGGGCTTGAGCATCCACAGATTCTGGTACCCAGAGGCGGTATAAGGTGTATATGAAACATAAATGAATTTCGTGCTTAGACTTGGGTCCTATCACCTAGATATCTCATTATGTACTGTAGATGCAAGTATTCCAAAATTTTAAAAAATACAAAATATGGAACACTTCTTGTTCCAAGCTTTTTGGATAAGGGATACTCAACCTGTATTATTCTTAGTGAGTACAATCTGTTCATCAGACTAAACAAGGATTAAGGACAGCAGTTCTGTTCTTTTCATGGTTTCTTGAACTAAGTATGAGTGAGGTCCATGTTCTGTGTAGTTGAGATCAATGCAAAAGAGGACAGAGAGCACTGCAAAGGCTGTTAGCTAGAGAGAGCATGTCACCTAGACTCTGAAACAAGTTTGACCTTGAAGCTTCTGTAAGGGGGAAGAGGGAGTTCACCTGGCCTAGATGCCAGGAGCTGGACTTGCTTGGCTGGGGTGGCCATTCTCCCTGCAGTTCCTACTTTTGAGCAGGCCTGAGTGATGGGACACAGGCCTAAATTCAATCACTAATCCCAACTAGAGTAGACCTATTGAATCAATTATTAAATGCTAAGCCAACACATATGCAAGTCCCATTAATTTAATGGGTTTACTTGTAGTTGGGGCTGTCTGTTGAATTTAAGCTACAGTCTAACTCTTTCCTCTGCATTCCTGACTCACCAGACCAAGCAAGACCTGCTACAGTACTGTGACCTTGAGTAAACATCAGTTGACATGCAGCAGATGGGGTTTGGTGCCAAAAGTGTTGTGCCGCTCTAATTGTACCACCACTGCTGTTTCCTCTTCCTCCTTGTTGTTGTTACTGTTATTACATTCCTAATGGTTTCAAATTTTCTTTTGTCGCTGTGTCATCAGTGCTGTCCTTGACTAGCTCACTGGAAATTGCTTAGCACTTCTTCAAATTAGGTTAAAATTGCTTCTTAAGATTTTTTTAAAAGAATTGTCTTGTAAAAGTGGAAATGATTTGAATTTCTCTCTATATGGGTGGAACAAGAATCGTATTTTAAGAATACAGTCAATTTGCCTTTTTAATTTGTATGGTAAGTTGTGGGTGTTCCAAGTACAGTTTAATTTTTATCAACTGTCTCCTGGTATTAGGCATAAACAGGTAAATCAGTGATCACAGAAGACTGAAAACTCATATAAACCTCAATGCAATTTAACGTCTTAATTTTAAAGTGCTAGTTAATGTTTACTCAGTCCAGCAGCACACAAAGGTAATTTTGTATGAAGTAATAGTAACTATAGTGGTGGTGGGGGGAATGATATTTAAGACAACTAGGAGATGTTTGACCTTTCTGAGCATTACTGCCAAAAGTGTCAAAAAGCTTAATCTCCTTCTACTATAATGTTTAAGCCATGGGAGATCTGATTTTGGAAAAAGTAAAGACTTTCCTTTTTAAATCTCTACATGAGAAGAAAAACAGCCCTAAATAGAATACCCTTGGATTCTTCACTAGGCTGGGTGGTGAAGATGGTGAAAGGCTAACAGGGGACAGAGAAAAGGCAGAATGACTTAACACCTTCTTTGCTTCAGTCTTCTCTCAAAGGGGGAACAGTGCTCAACTTGGGGGAAATGCAGCAGATGATACAGTAGGTGAAATACAGCACAGAATTGGTAAAGAGGTAGTTCAGGAATACCTGGCCAGTATAAATGAGTTCAAGTCTCCAGGGCCAAATGAACTTAATCCAAGGGTATTAAAAGAATTGGCAGAGTCAACATGGATTTCTCAAAAACAAGTCATGCCAGAGAACATTAACGAAGTGATGAATTTATTGAAGGAATTTGAAATTGTATCAGGCTTGAAGGTAAATAAAAATAAAACAGCAATGCTAGCATTTAACTTAATAGAAGTAGAAAAAAAGGAGATCTCAATAACATCAGGATATGCTTGGGAAAAGAAAGTAAAATATTTTGGTGTTACTATCACAAAAAAATAACAGTGATTTAATAAGAAACAACTATGAAAAAACTTGGAAAGAATCCAAACATCATATGGTAAAATGGTCAAAAATGGGATTCGCCCTTTTAGGGAGAATCTCTATAATAAAAATGAATATACTCCCTAAACTTTTATTTCTTTTCCAAGTAATACGAATTATCAACAGTGACAATTTGATTTACAACTGGCAAAGAGAACTAGGTAAATTTGTTTGGTTAGGCAGAAAACCCCAGATAAAATTTAAAAAATTGCAAGACACAAAGGACAGAGGAGGACTGGGAATGCCGAATCTTAAACTGTATTTCTATGCTAGTGCCCTCAAATGGATAAAACAATGGATAAATTTAAAAAATGAGACCTTATTGGCAATTGAGGGAGAAGATATGAGATTTGGCTGGCATAGGTGTATCTGGTTCAATAAAGAAAGTGTCAACAAGGATTTCAATGAACATTTATATTAAAAGACCATTATTCCGAATTTGGAAAAAATATAAAGCAAAAAATATTCTTAATACTCCATTGTGGGTTTTGCTAAATGAGGCATTTTCCAGATAAGAAAAAATAATAGGAACAAAATGGTTAAAATATAAGGATTTAGTGAAATGGAATAAAGATCAACCACCAATAAAAACCCATTAACAGCTAAGTCAAGAAGGAATAAAATGTCATTGGTGGTTATTCAGGCAGATTTGGGAAAAACTGAAAGTTGATATAAAAATGCATGGAATTAAACAAAAGAGCTCAAAAATAGAAGAAATACTGATAATGGAAAGCTCTAAAAACCTATTGAAATTATATAAACTATTGCTAGAAAGAGAATGCAAAGAAGAGATAGTCAAGGAATCCATGGTTAAATGGGCCCAAAACATCAAGAAACCAATACTCTTAGAGAGTTGGGAGAAACTCTGGACAAAAACAATAAGTCTCACAGCTTCCCAAGACTTAAAGGAGAATTGTTGGAAAATGATATACAGGTGGTAGCTAACCCCAGATAAATTGTCACGAATTTATAAACATACTGACAATAAATGCTGGAAGCGTAAAACTGAAGCAGGTACCTTTTACCATTGTTGGTGGTCGTGTAAAATCGTATATAAGTACTGGTCTGAGATTTATAAAGAAATAGAAAGGATAATAAAAAAAAATTTCAGATGATACCAGAGATATACTTATTATGTATATTAGATGATAGTCTTGGAAAATCACAGGAAAGAGTTTTATTTTATTTAATCTTAGCAGCCAGAATTACCTTTGCAAGACACTAGAAAATGGAAACTGTAATGGTCAGCTAAGGTAGTTGAATTGATATATTTAGATAAATTGATACAAGAAATAAAAGAAAAAATCAGGAGGATTTGGAAGAAGAATGGAATGAAACAAAAGTATATCTTATTACAGTATGGGGTAGTTGGGTTAAGGTGGGGATTCTTGCTTAAAAATTAACATGAATGAAGATAATACCTGTATCTGTTAAATTTATTTAGAGGAAAAGATGTTGATACATACTATCATTAAGATGTAGAAAGACATAACAAAATTGGTTCATAAAGGATTAAACTTAATGGGAAGTAACGATTGAAGGTTGAAAGAATTGTTGTTTGGATGAAGATGAGAAAGGAAGATAGTTTGAGTTTAAGATGAGAGAATGATGATGGAGTGATTTTTATTGTTGTAAAGAATGTAAATGTAAATGTTAACTAGAGTATTGTATGATAATGATATGTTTTAATAAAAATCATAGAATGAAAAAAAACCAAGTCATGCCAGACTAATCTTATCTCTTTTTTTGATACAGTTACAAACTTGATAGATGAAGGGAATGCTGTGGATGTAGGGTATCTTGATTTCAGTAAGGCTTTTGATAAGGTTTCCCATGATATTCTTGCAAAAAAGTTAGTAACCTATGGGCTAGACAATGCAACTGTTAGGTGGATTTGTAATTGGTTGACTGACTGAACCCAAATGATAGTCACCAATGGCTCCTCTTCATCCTGGAGAGAAGTGACAGGTGGGGTGCCACAGGGTTCTGTCCTGGGCCCAGTGCTATTCAGCATCTTTATCAATGACTTGGATGAGGGAATAGAGGGTATGCTTATCAAGTTTGCAGATGACACCAAATTAGGAAGGGTAGCAAATACCCCAGAGGACAGTATTAGAATCCAAAATGGTCTAAACAGATTAGAAAGCTGGGCCAAAACTAACAAAATGAATTTCAGCAGGGAGAAATATAGGATACTACACTTGGGCAGAAAAAAATGAAATGCACAGATATAGGACGGGTGACACCTGACTTGATGGCAGTACACGCGAAAGGGATCTAGGAGTCTTAGTGGACTACAAACTGAACATGAGTCAGCAATGTGATGCAGCAGCTAAAAAAGCCAATGTGATTTTAGGCTGTATAGTGTCTAGATCAAGGGACGTAATAGTGCCACTGTATTCTGCTTTAGTCAGACCTCACCTGGAATACTGTGTCCAGTTTTGGGCACCACAGTTCAGGAAGGATATTGAGAAGCTGGAACGTGTCCAGAGGAGGGTGACCAACATGGTGGGAGGCCATGTCGTATGAGAACCTGCTTAGGGAGCTGGGCATGTTCAGTCTGGAGAAGAGAAGGTTGAGAGGTGACATGATAGCCATGTTTAAATATTTGAAGGGATGTCATACTGAGGATGGGGCAAGCTTGTTTTCTGCTGCTCCAGAGACTAGGGAGATTTTCACACGGGGCCAAAATGCCCCGTTACTGCCCCGCTACCTCCTCTCCCGTTCCTGCCACAGAATAACATAAATCTTTCATACACTCACCTTAATTCCGCAGCAGGAACGGGCTCCCCCTCCCCTTGCTGGCTGCTTTTAAGACCGGCCGTCTGAAACGTTATCACGTTATCACGTGATAACGCCAGACAGTAAATTTAAAAAATAAAACTCCCCCAAACATAAAATCAGTTCACCAAGCACAAAAACACTCTTTAAATCACATAATCAAAACAGGGAGGGTAAACTAAAGGATGCCACTTACCTGGATGTCCAGATCGTACCAGGAAGTGCTTGGAACGGACCTCCCCTCTGTGGCTGTCATTTCGGAACAGGAATGGGGCTCCTGTTCGCACACCTGTGATTGCGTTATAGCAACAGAATGGGAGGTCTATTCACAATGAAAAATTGTGATTACATTGTTCTGGAACAGTCATGGGAGTAGGATGGATGCAGGACAGAACGGGGTCAACGTCGTCTGAAAGGGAAAACCTTTCCCGACCCTGTTCTGTTCCTGCCACGGGATATATAGCCCGTGTGAAAATCTCCTAGGACACAGAGCAGTGGGTTCAAACTACAGGAAAAGAGATTCCATCTAAACATTAGGAGGAACTTCCTGACAGTAAGAGCTGTTTGGAAGTAGAATGCACTGCCTTGTAGTACGGTAGACTCTCCTTTCTGTGGGGAATGATTTGATTGCGTATTCCTGCATGGCAGGGGTTGGACTGGATGGCTCTTGTGGGCTCTTTCAGCTCTATGATTCTATTCTAAGGGTGGAACTAGAAAGTGAAGGCGCATCAGGCTTTAATTTTGAACCCTGACTATGAAGAGAAGCATGGAATGATATCTGTCTGGCTAAAGAGTGCTTCCTACAGAAGATCAGTAATATTTTTAAGTACCGGTAGTCATATAGATGATTAGTAAGAAATAAACAAGATAAGAACTCAAAGTACTCAAAATGAAATAGGTGTGGACCAGGACAAGAGGAAGAAGGTGTTTATAATAGGCGGCTGCTGTTGCCTTCATGTAGAGGTATATCTGTGCCTGGGATGCAAAGAAGGAGCCCTCTTATTGGACACAATCAACATTACCTGCCCATCAGTGATCCTTTTTATATTGGGAAAACATTTTCATACAACTTGGGGGGGGGTAATATTCTTAAAATGTCCATAGAAAGTTAGAAAGCAAGGACAGTTGCACAAAACAAAAAAAACCTGAAGTCACTCATCCCAGCTAATTATTAAAGGCAACAGCACCTAGGAGTTTATGTTGCTTATTTCCTCATGTCATTTTCCTCCCATTCAGCACTCATACCAGAGCCTTGTGCTGCCTCAGCGTATGCCATTTACAGTCTCTTTTTTGGTTACTTGTAATAAAACTGCATGTTCTTAACCCAACTCTGAGTATGCATGGGCCTCTCTCTTTCTTTTCTCTCTGTCATAAGTAGAAACTATTCAGCAAGCATGGAAAGGGTTGTGACATTTCCAAGCTTTGCAAAGGCATTTTCTTGACTTCAAAGCCAGTCCACGCTGACCTTCTGATGCTATCTAACATTTTAGTGGTGTAGCATAAAATAACAGAGACTGTAGTACTATGTACCTAGTGAGCATCTCATTAGTGTGTTGATAGCACTAGGCTGTCAAATGGGCTTCTTTTAGATGTATTCTAAGGTGGAGATCCTGCTTCTATATGATCATAATTGTCTTGCTGTTTTTAAAATTGACTAGCTTAGAAGGATGTTTCCACATAGTTGCAGAGATTCCACTATGTGTTATAATAGTTTTCTTCAAAATTGTTCACTTTTACCTTAATCCATACATCAGGATCATACTGTGTATCACAAAGAAGCTTCTACTCATGAAGTATTTGAATGAGAAAATTGACAATTTCTTTAAAAATGCCTTGATTTCTGCATATGTTCTAACCATCTAGTTAATTCTTTCCCCAAAATTCCCTTCACCTCTTTCAGTAAACTGATTAAGTCTTTACCATTTTACCTTTTAAATTAAAATGTTTCATATTTAGACTCAGACTTCTAGGTATCTTGTGATAAAACTATGTGAGACCACATGCTAACCCATGCAGTAATTTCCTGTGACTACTTTCCCCATGTTCCTCATCCACTGCCTAATTCAATTTGTCATTCCATTGAATGAGCTTGCATTAATTCAGGGTTCCACTTCATCCCTCCATGGTAATGTCAATGCATTCTTAGTAAGGGTTGAAAGCCTAGAAAGGCAGCCTTTCTGGAATCCTGCCCATCAAAATCCATTGAGATGTCATGCTTCATGTTACATATTGAGTTTCTGCCACTTTCCCCAGCTATCTGGATACTGAGCACTGAGTTTTAAAAAGAGAGTGATAGAATTAAACTATGTGCCATCTGTGTTGGCTAAGCAATGAAGATTTATGATTTAGGAACCAGTGCCATGTAGTGGATAGACTGAATGTGGTGGATTTGGGAGGTCAAGATTCAATTTTCCCCACTCAATCATAGTCCATAGAGGTGCCATGAAAATGTACTGTGTCTCAGTTTTCTATTACCCTGTAAACAATGGGAGTGGTGTTCTGTGGATCCACAGCTGGTAGAAAAACAACTGTATCCAGCAAGTGCTCATTAATGGCCCAGGAGGTAGCTATTCAGTGGACTGACACAGGCCTTGTCTAAACAGGCTATTGGCCCCGTCTTGGAACCCTGCAATCCTAATGATGCAGGGCTGTTGCCCCCAGGCAGCCCTCCCAACGCCCAGAGCTAAAACAGGGGGAAAACAAGGTAAAGCCTGTTACACTGTTTTAATATAACACCCATGAAAAAACACTTCAGCTGATAAAAAAAAAACAGATCAGGCCCCACATGACTACAGGAACCCATACCGATTTGCCATCCCATCAGTGCAGTTGCCATCTGTGGTGTTCTCTCCGCAGCAGGGCTGGTCACATGCAGAGGGCCTTGATCACATGCTGTGGGCCTCCTGCCTGGCATCAGAGAGAGCAAGGCAGATGGTAGCAGAGGTGTCTGCAGAGACAGGCTGGTGTGCCTATCTGAACTCCATCTCATTCTGTGCAGGTAACAGAGGAGCAACGGGCTTCATCCGGGGCCAGAATACACCAGCGGGAAACTGGCATATTTCTAGCCAGTATAGACAAGGCCACAGAGTGACATCCTTGGTCCTCTGCTGTTCAACATTTCAATAAGTGATTTGTATGAAGGAGTCAAGAGAATGCTTATTAAATTTGCAGATTACATGAAGCTGGGAGTGATAGTTAACACCACAGAAGACAGACTCAAGGATCAGAACAGTCTTTATAATCTCAAAGGCTTGGTTGATACAACTATAGGATGGGGGAGAGCTGGTTTGCAGGGGTTCATGCAGAATAGCTCTTGGTGTCTTAGTGGATCACAAGCTTCATATAAACCAGCAGTCCAAGGGCTTATTCACACCACACAAATATAGAGCTGTATTTTACTTTAGCTGCTGTGGTTCCATCTTATGGATTTTTGAGTTTTGTAGTTTGGTCAGAGGTACTAGAGGAACTCTCAGGTTGAGGATTCTAAATGTCCCTCCCTAAATGCCAATCCCAGGATTCCATGGGATATTGCCATGACAATTAAAGTGGCACTAGAATTGTTTGTGTAAATGGGCCCCCAGTTGTGAAAAGTGATAAGCCCTATTCATGTGCTACTTGTTTGAAGAAGGTGTGTTGAAAGGGGCAGCAGGGCTGAATGTTTACCCCCCATCCACCACCAAAGTTACACCCTTTCTTCCATACACAGAATGCTATCCTAAGCATAACGTCTGAAGCAGGGAGCTTCCTGCGGTTGTAGAGATTCCTAGCACAATTTAGAACTCTGATGACGCCCCACCTACATTTTATTTCCACGCAAGAACTTTGAACACCTGCAAAGAGCTGTCTGTGATAGCAGTCTTCAAATATCTGAAGGGCCATGGAGCAGAGATGGAATAGAATTTGTTTTCCATTACTCCAAAGAGCTGGAGTATAAATGGTGAAGGGAAACTTTAGGGAGGCAGAGGCTGGTTAAACAGTGGAAGAAACTTCCTAATGTTAAATGCTGGTTGACAATGGAACACGCTGCCTTTGCAGGCTTTCCTTTGCAGGACATATTGTTATTGGTGCTGGATAGTCACCTATCAGAGAAGCTGTAGTTGCATTCGGTATTTCAGATCTTACACTGAGCAGGGGATTCAACCAGATGATCTCCAGGATCAACAGCACTGTGACCTGTCTTAATGGTTTTACAGCACCCATAAACTGTGCATGCCCTCTAGACAAGATGGCAGCCACGAGTGAATTACTCACATTTTAAAATCTGCCACCATCTATTTAAAAAAAAAAAGTTTACTATGGTGCACACAAGCAATACTTCATATTTACAAAAGAAAAAGGAAGGAGAGGGAAATGTAGCCATTTTATCACCTTATCGATCTCTCACTTAGTCAAAAATCCAACATGATAGCAGCAGGCGCTTGCCCTTCTTGCAAGCCCCGCCCCATGCTCTTCCAGCCAGTCAGTTTGCAGCGATGCAAATGCAACTGTCTTAATGATTAGACATTTGAATCCTCTACAGAGCTTTTTAAAAACTTCAAGAAAAGTCCTGAAGGCTTCCCTAATGCAGTTTACAGTGAATTTGCCTGCCCCTCCTTCCGACTATGATATCTTGATGTGAATGTCGATATAGACAGATCACCTTCTATGCAAATTCCATTAGGATTATATTCACCATTTGGAAACCCCTGAAATCATAATTATTCATGTTCTCCAATAATAAAATAAACTAAATGAATTTTTGGTTATTGAAGTCACACAGGTTTCAGATTGCTTAAATGCTTCTTGGATTTCAGCCCAAAGGGCAGTGTAAATGACAGACTGTTATGGTGCCTGTTGTTTAGATTGAGAAAGCAGGGCCTTGGATGTTATGAGTAAAAATCATGAATGAGGATGGATTCATGTTTGCTTAAATGGAGGTTTATGAGTTAGCTCATTGAAGGTTTAGTTACAAGCACCTATAAAATGATCCTATTGCTTGCAAGTTTATGGCTTGATACTTTGAACCATGGCCCTTTCGTTCCCAAAATGAACTGCAAGCACAGATCTGAATATTTGCATCCATTTGGGTATCCAGTATTCATCTGCATATTAAATAATTAATGAAATATATATTAGGGCCTAAATTCAGTCCATAGTCTGAACTAGAATAAATCCCCTTTTGACAAATAATCAACATTTAGAATCAAAGAGATGGAAGAGACCAGGAGGGCCATCCAGTCCAACCCCCTGCCATGCAGGAACACACAAACAGAGCACTCCCAACAGATGGCCATCCAGCCTCTTTTTAAAAGTTTGTGTAAATTCAATTTATTGAGTGAGTCTACTTTTGCTAAGACTAGTGGGTTGACTTAGGCCTATATCTATTAATTACTTAAGTACAAACAACATACATTCACATTGCAGAGCTTGAAAAGGTTCCTTCGTTGGACTACAACTCCTTGAATCTAGTGACCATGCTGATGGGGATTCTGGGACATAATCCAAAGAGTAACTTCTCTAAAATCTGCCATATTATAATCTACCAATCTGGAGTTGGTGGCTCATTGGAAATCCAGTGCTGTTGGAATTCCACAAATTATCTGAGTAAATCATTCTATATTAATAATAACTGAAGGGGGGAAGAAGTCACAGTATCTCTAAAAGGAAAGAATAAAAATGAAGGAAGTCAAAGTATTGGTAGATGGTAAGGAGGCTGAAATACTAAACAGTGTTTACTCCAGGCTTCAGTAAAAAGAAGGTGGCTAACAAGATATTTAATACAATCCTAGCTAACAATGCTAGAAAGCCATTGAAAGTCAGAATTGGAGAGTAATAAGCTATGGACTGTCTTGATCACTTGAATGTACTTAAATCAACAGAGCCCAATGAATTTTGTCTTTAGCTATATTGCTTAAAAGAGCTGGTACAACAAAGATAAAAAAGAGGCAACACACACACACAATTTGTTTTTATAAAAAGCCTTCCAAGGACAGCAAGCTTATATTTGGGCGTGCACGCAGACACATGCGCGCGCGCACACACATATAATCCCTTGGTTTTAAAAATAGGGGATTATGCATATCCTAATGCCGTCAATGATCAACCAGCATTAAGAACAGTGTGGGCCAGAAGATATCAGAGAGAATGGTGGCATTAGCTTCAAACAGTGATACTGGCTTTTTTGCTGCTGAGATAGGGCAACCTGTTCTAATTACTGTTAGTTTTCACAATGAGATGCAAGCTCACACAAAGAGAGGCAAACAGAATGATTTCTTTCCACTAATCTAATTAAGCAAAGGTGAATGAGCTTTTGCTTCATTACTGCAGCAGTTGTTACCAGAGTTTATCCCAGGCACTGTATAGCCAGTTTAGTCATCCTGTTTGTTAGTGTTGGAAGAGATGGAGAACTTCCTTTGTAGACTTTACACAGCTTTAATTGGAGGAGTTTTGTTCCATTTAGCCTGAAACAGACTGCAGCAAAATTATTGTATTGTTTTAGATTAGAAGACATCTTTGGAGGAGTCCTATAAATTACAGAAATACAGGCCTTTTAATATGTCTCCCTTTTTTAGGTAAAGTTGTCATGTGGACTGCAGTTGAGCAGTTCCAGAAACTCCCGAATGATATGGCTGTCTAGTCCAATATCAGTCTGCTTTCTGGATATCGTTCATTACTGAGGCTGACTTGCTTGCCCTAGTTGATAGGCTTTTCTGTCAGATACACACAGTTTCCATCTGTGGATTCTTTTGGATCACTCAATATATTTTTATACCATTGGCTGTGGTATCATTTGGGTTCACCTATCTGGGATGGGAGTCAGAGACACCCTTTTCCATTGCTGGTTTTCCATTGTTGGTTTTCCATTCTGGCAGTTTGATTGCAGAAAATTATATGTCTAATTGAACTTTTGTTTTTGCTAGACAGGAACACTTGTGTGAAGACTTGCAAGGATCTCTTTTACTCTGTGGTTTTAAACATGTACATTAAACTGGTGGGAGAGGCTATCCAGGTCTTGGCAATGACACCAATAAGCTAAAGATGCCCAACTCTTGTTTATCTTTTCTGTCTGAAACAGGGTGGCAATGTTATTCTTTGATGATTTTCTGAGGTTGCCAGTGGTTTCCTTGAATGGGTGGGATGAGGACTAATAGTGCAAAAACTGAGTTTAAAGATAATTGCTTGTTAGTGGATGGTATCAGAAGTGTAGTATTGAAACTTTCTTGCCCCAGGGCCCTTTTTCACATTATATAATTGTAACTCTTTGATTCCACTTCAACTGCCATGGGATCCTGGGATTTGTAGTTTCATGGGGCATTTAGAATTCTCTGCCAGAGAGGTCTAGTGTCTGCCCAAATTACAAATCCCAGGATTCCATAGGATGTAACCATGGCAGTTAAAATGGAATCAAAGTGCTATCATTCAGTGTATCCATACTGTAGAATTAATGCAGTTTGATACCACTTTAACTGCCATCCTACAGAATCCTAGGATTTATAGTTTTGTGAGGCACCAGCACTCTTTGGTAGAAAAGGCTAAAGAGTTGTAATTCCAGAATCCCATGGGATGCAGCTATAGCACTTAAAGTGGTGTCAAACTGCTATAACTCTGCAATGTGGACATACCCATTATGTACCGTGAAAGGGCCTCCAGATGGGATTGTCATGAGTGCTTCATAACTCAGGGTTTATGGTCAGTGCCATTAAGCTTAGGTCAGTCTCCACCCCACACTTTGGGTCACCAAAACAATTTCTAAGGAAAAAAAAATCAGAGATGTTCAGACTATCCAAGCCATTATTATAAGGGTCATCTCTGACTGGCTTTAGTACTTAGTAAATGTGTGTTTTCCCAGTAGGCTGCCAGACCTTGAATACTCTATCATTTAAATTCCTCACAGGCTACATCTGAGCAAGAGTTGCCTCCCTTCATACAGGACAAATTGTGGGCCATGACATATATTACCCCCATCCCTTCCTAATCTACTTTGCTGTTTCCTTGAGGAATATTACCTCAGCTTGGTTGAAAATGCTGTAAGATTAAACACCCCCAGCCTTCTTGAGAGAAAAAGCAGCCTCTAAAAATCAGAGCTTTGCCACCCACTGCCATATGTCTAAGGCTCTCCGTCTCCTATTATTATTGCTATTATTGTTGTTAGTATCATCTTCAACAAAAACAACAGCAACATCAAACACATTTTATACCATACATTGATAATAAGTACTTTGGGCTGTGTACAAGTCTGTGTGTGTGTAAATTGAAAGCAATATTTTAACATTAATTGTAGATAGTCATTTCAGTTGCTATTAGAAAAATGGCAAATAGAACTTTAGCTATGGAGAATAATTATATCCTTTGCCTATTATTTGTTTGTTTGTTTGTTTATTGCCATTCTCTTCTTTCCTACAGGTAAATTTCCAAATTATTAGTTGGAGAAATAATTAAACTTAGATTTCAAAGGTTTTAGTTGAATACCAGGAGGTGCTTTTCCTTACTGTCAAAGACTGAGGCCAAATCCACACTACACAAATAATCCAGTTTGAATCTGTATTATATGCCATAGCTCCTTCCTATGGAATCCTGGGATTTGTAATTTTAAATCCTTTGGTACTTTTATCTCTCTTTCCTAGCTTGTTAAATGAAGGAAGAGCTTTCTAAAAAGGCAGCCAGCAATCGTCCTTCTTTCTGACTGAGCCCAATATATTAGTAAGCATTTTGACTTTGTTTTTAATTAGTTGAAGTGCTGGAAATGGAGAGGTTTAGTGTCCTGAAAAGGAAGAATCCAAGTGATTTTTGATTATACTTCATTGATAGCAGTGAAAATTATAGCCACATAACTGCAGAACACTTCTAAGAGGGCCAGATTCTTTAACCTCTGTCTAGTAAACTAGAATTATGCATGTTTACAGCTTTAGGCATAGTTTTAATTTTCAGTCTCTAAGTGTTTCATCTTCTGCCTTTAGCTGCCTTCATTCTTTCTCTAGCTGCCATCCTCTCTATCTTTAAGGGAGAACATTTAGTTAAGGAAGGAATTATAATTGATAGTGGATGTGCACAGTTGCCTATAGATTACAGGAGCTTGCTTGGCAGCTTTGAAGCCTTTAAGGAACACTGCTGTTTTGGGAGTATCAGTTCATTGTCCTAGTGATAAAACTTTGTCTCTCCTTAATCATCTTTCCTCATTTATACAAATCCCCCACTTTCTGCCTCTCTTCTCCTTCTGCCAGCACATTCTCCAAATGTTGAGCTTTTTTGCTCAGAGGCAGTCTGTGATATTTAGGAGAATGAACAGTTACAAAAATAAATCATTGCAGGAATTTTTCATTTTATAACATGCAATTTTCTCTCTGTTGTGCTTTTGCTTTCTGTTCAGCCTTGACGGATGATGGATGTTTTCAGCTATTTAAATGTCCCTTGCACCATCAAGTTTATTTTATTTATGCAGAAAGAAGGAGATATGCCATCTGCATTTGATTATTAGCTCCTGGAGTTTGACTTCTAGCAAAACCTAGAAGAACACATTTGTTTTGCCAAGTGAACAAACCCCATGGCTTTATCAAAACCACTGCCATTATTCAGACATTCACCTTAGATATTCTATAAACATAAACTTTTTTGACATTTAAAATGCTACCCGAATAGCTGTTTATTTGAAACCAAGCAGCCAGTCTTAAATTTCAAGGTTAACTGAGGAAACTGGAATGATTACAGGGTAAATTTGGCATAAATTCACCTACCATTTTTAGTTTGAAATATTTCTGTCCAAGATAGTAGAACAAGAACTGCTATCTTTGGAATACTGTATTTTCCCCCTGTCAGACCTACAAAGGTATGTGTAGACAGAGAGATTTTTTTTAAAAAAAAATGTATTGCTCTCATCTGAACTGTATCTGTCTTTTGAGAAGGGAGAGAAAGGAGAATGCATTCAGATGTTGTTAACGAAAGTTGAAGGTTGGGCTTCTTTAAATGTCATACTGTCCCAAGTAATAGAAAGGAGAAGAAAGAAGTACAGACTCTTCTTTTAAGTAAGGCTCTTGAAATGTGTTCCTTTGCAGTACGCTGCTGAGTTGCTGGCAGTGGTCCGCCTACCCTTCATCCATCCCAGTTATCTCCTAAATGTTGTTGACAATGAGGAGTTGATAAAGTCTTCAGAGGCCTGCCGGGATCTGGTGAATGAAGCAAAGCGTTATCACATGCTGCCGCACGCCCGACAAGAGATGCAGACTCCAAGAACCCGTCCCAGGCTATCAGCAGGTAAAGCACAGCTAGGCTTCAAAGCTCAGACTCTGAGATCTGTCTTTTTTTTTTTTTTTTTTTTCTTGCAGCTATTGATGGGATGGGTTTCAGGCTGTTTACAGCTTGCATATGGATAGATGTTTAGATGGCTTCCTTTTCGCTCTGTCTGTGGCACTTCCAAGATACAGTCAGAGTAGCAGATTGGGCAATCAGGTACTCTGCAGTTCTGCTTCAGGTTCTGACACTGATTTCCCCTGTGGCAAAATTGGGGAGGGGAGAGAGAGAGAGAGAGAATAGTCATCACCACATAACAAGTAACAAGATCCCACCAGCTGGTTTTCTGTCACAAATTGGGCATATTTTTCAAAGTAATTCAGTACAGTCAAGATGTGAGAACTCTGTGTGTGCATTGCTTACATATAAACTGGAAGGGAATTTCCTTCTCTGGTAATTCCAGGAGAAATTAGAAGACCAGGCTTGGTGAATCAAGGATCTAACTTTACTGAAAGATATGTATTTCTGTTGCACACCCTGACAGATGAAAATCGGAACAGAATGGGGCTCTGAGTTCGATACCTATACAGTCTAATATAGAGGTCACCTTACAATGCACATGTACTATATTAGCATTCCATTCCACTAACATTCCTGATCAGATACTGTCTACATTATCTTCTCAGACTAGGCACAAAAGCTGACCTTCCACAGATTAATTCCAGACTCCCTGTTATCAGAAGGTCTTGCCCCTTACCTGCCAGGGAAGAAGAGACAAGCTGGGGATGACTCTAGGAATATCAGCTTATTTTTCTGGAGGAAAAGTTCCAAGGCATACAATTCTCTAGAAGGTAGCCCAAGCAAAAACCATATTAGCCTTCTCCTTCTAACACAAATTATTGGAATTGAACCCCTCTGAAAATCCCTACATCCAAGAATACATTTGGATGTCTTACACAAAATCATGTAACCTTTACATAATGTACCTCTGTTCTGATGTAACAACTTTTAAAAAGATAAATCAGTCAACTGAAGAAAGTACTTTAATCTGTACATATAATAAATGGGGTTAGCCTATCTGTATTTGCTCGGTATGTGACGAATGTTGCTGTCCTTGAGCAAGCAGGGATCACCAACATTGAGGCCATGATACTGAGAACACAGCTGCACTGGGCAGGGCACATTTCTAGGATGGAGGACCATTGCCTTCCCAAAATAGTACTCTACAGTGAACTTGCCACAGGTCAGCGTAAGAGGGGCACTCCAAAAAAGCAATACAAGGACTCCCTGAAACAACATCTCAGGCTCAGCCAAATTGATCACCAACAATGGTCCGCCCTGGCCTCACATCAGGAGGCATGGAGACACACTATTCACAATGCTGCAGCCTTATTTGAGAACTCACGGCGAACAAGACTTGAAGAGAAATGACAACGCAGAAAGAATCACAACCTGGAAACATCACCCAAGGAGACCTTCTGCTGTGCTTTCTGCAACCGGACTTGTTTATCTCGGATTGGCCCTTTTAGTCATCAGCATGCTTGCAGAAAGCGAGGGATGAGTCCTTCCTGAATCTTCGTTTGCAAAGAAAAGCCAGAGAGATATTTGCTCGGTAGTAATAAGCCCCACTAAATTTAACAGTACTTCTAGGTAAGTGTATATATGATTGTAAGGACCATTTCTAAGGCCAGCCCTACTTCTGGACAGAGTGAGCTAGTTGCCTCAGGTAGTAAATGCTGGAAGGTGAGAGAAGTCTACACCCATTACTCTTGAGCCTTCCCTGACCATTCCCAGCACCTTGATTGTTCCTGGCCTGTCTCATCCCAGTCACACATGACATTGTTGTTGGAAAATGCCCATGTCCAAGGCAACCAGGCCAGGTGGCACATGCCACCAGGCATCACATGTTCATTCCTCTGCTTCCACGATACACCCTGGTGCTGCAGCTGTTGCACTGCAATATTTGTTTGAATGGACAGCAAGCCAACAACAGTAGAGCATTGAGCAAGAGTTGGTGAAGTGTTTGAAGGCAGGCCCGTGAGCACAATGTGGCTTGCCCTGTGCCCACTGGGCTAGCCTGCTAGGTTCAGGTGTTGTGGTGGAGAACACCATTATGTCCTTAGTATTGAAGGGAGATTCAGAGATCAGTGCATGCAACTTCTTCATATCATCTGCTCCAGGCTACAGAATGCCATGTCCCATGTCCCTTTTTTTTGGTGAGGTAACTCACCAAAAGTTTTCAGCAAACTTTTTCGGTATTGTTGATTTCTGGTGTTTCCAGAAGAGAGCATATAACACCTGTGCTAAAAGCTCTCCACTGGCTGCCTATTCGTTTCCAGGCACAGTACAAGGTGTTGGTTATAACCTTTAAAGCCCTGCATGGCTTGGGTCCAACTTATCTCCGGGACCGCCTCCTCCCGTACGACCCTCCCCGTGCACTTCAGTCCTCTGGGAGGAATCTGTTACAGCCTATGAAAACAAGGCTGTCGGTGACGTCCCAGAGGGCCTTCTCTGCTGCCGCTCCCAGATTATAGAATGGCCTGCCGGATGAGATCCGTCTTATTAACACCTTAGACAGCTTTAAAAAAGCTGTCAAGACGGATCTTTTCCAGCAGGCCTTTCCTGAATAACTATCCCGGCCCAAGACTCGGCTGTCCTCCCTGAGCTGTAATCAGATTTTTAAAAAAACTATTGTATGTTTTAATCTTTTTTTCTAATTTATATATTTTTAATTACTGTATGTTTTTAATCTTTTATAATTTAATATTATTTTAAGGGGTGGGTGGGCTAGGGTACTGGGACTATGGAGTTTTTATATTGTAAGCCGCCCCGATTGCGTTGCAGAGGGGCGGGATAGAAATAAAATATTATTATTATTATTGTTGTTGTTGTTGTTTTAAAGATATGTTTCTAACTGCTGCTGCTCTTAGGGTTGTGGTTGTGGGTGGTGTTTGGTGTTTTTTTTTAATATTCTGCTTTATGGTTTTTTATTTTTTTATATAATTTTTGATATATTATTTTAATTTCTGCTCTTATATCTTTACTGCTTTGAATGTTTTTTTTTTTAAAGGCAGGCTAGAAATACTGAAAAGAAAGAAAGAAAGAAAGAAAGAAAGAAAGAAAGAAAGAAAGAGCTTAAATTAACATGCTGTACTTACTGCCTGGGGAATATGAAGACATACAAGTCAAATTTTATCATAGAAATACTGAAACTTTTCTGTGCAGCTATTATATTAGAAGATAGCATGAATTCCTGTCTCAAATTTAGGTAGATTTTTATGTGGAAGGAATGCAGAATGCCTTTTAAAGTTGTTTCATCCTAGCTAGAAAAATCAAAAAGCCAAGAAATTGCTACTGATGCACATAGTATATAAAATTATATGTCAAGTTGTATCCTTTTCAGTTTGTGGAGACAGTATCTAATCAGGGAAAATTTCAAAAAGATGAAATACTTAGGATTTTCAATAACAATACATGCTCTAACTCTTCAGCTGGGGTGACTAATGGTTTATTGGACAAAAGTATTTCTGAAAAGTCCCTATTTAATGTTTGCAGATAAAATGGTAGGTGTAATGCAAACCATTTTCAGAAGCTTGTTGATTAGGTGAAACTAATTTTCCAGGGATAAGGGGAAGAGAGTGATTATTCTTGTAGGCTGAAGTCCAGTTATGTGGAACTGTTCGCATACTCACAGAGGGTCTTTAAATCCTTTGTGAATATCACAGTATGTGCAATGCCCTCTTGAGGTCATGTATTATAATCACATTAGATATGGCACAGGTGATGAGTTTTCCCTTCCATTTTTTCCTAAAAACAATGATCTTATTACCAACACATTTTTACTTCAAATTGTGCACTGTGTCACTTTTCAGTACAGTTGATATCTAAAATGAGAAAGCTATGCATGACATGCAGTATGTAGCAGGTGTAATGAACAAGCATTTCTCTACCAAAGGATATATAATAAACTGCAGCTTTTGAAAATGTTCCTAATCCCTTTTTGTGCTCATAACAAAGTAAGGCAGGAAAATAGCTGTTTTTGTAAAACAAACAAACACACATTTTGAGGGGAAATTATGTAAGATAAAGCCTGAGAGCTTAGGAGGGAACATTGTGTCTTACGTTGCATGGACATCTAAAGGTCTTCATTCTGTCATTTTGCGTGGCTTCATTGTCTATTAGAACACAATTCATTCTTTTAGAGTATAATCCTATGCAGGTTTAATGGGAAATAAGATCAGTATAATGTATTCCATAGCATATTAGTTTAGGAATGCAACTTAAAGCTGCAGTGGGAGAAGATCTTTGTTACAAAGTAAGCAGTGAATCCAATGAGACTTACTTCTGAGCAAATATGGTTATGAGAACACTGTTATTTCTTTTAAGTACGGAGTAAATTATTCAAATCCATATTAGGAATGATGGAAATTGAATGTGTGTGTGTGTGGTAATAATTTAAGAATGTTTAGCCTTGACTATAAGAATGTGATCTTATCAACATTCTCTTAATATCCCTATGAGTTTTTTTTTCTTTAAATCTCAGCTGTTAGCTATTTTTGAAAAATAAAAAGGACATAACTTGTCAGGCAAAGGGGAATGCTTGGGGGGAAAACCTGTTTCCTTTCCAAACTTACTCCTCATTTGTTCTAACCATGTCTATTATTGCATAGATAGAAAAGGCTCCATGCATTATCTATTGTTTGAGCAAGAAGGAAGAAATATATTTGACCATACTTTAACATGCTGCCATTTATACCTTTTCAAAGTGTAATAAGTCTATAAACATAATGAGCATATAATCAAACTTAACCTAAGAAGCCTTGCTACTAGCTATCTGAAAGCGGATTTGGGATTATGGAGCTCTGTGTGTCTGTGTGTGAGAGAGAGAGATTGAGAGAGAGAGAGAGAGAGTTTTAGATTAAAAACAGATGTTTGCGAAACATTTATTCTCATTAATTTACATCCTAGGTGTGGCTGAAGTAATAGTCCTAGTTGGAGGTCGTCAGATGATTGGGATGAATCAACGAGCCTTAACAGCAGTAACATGCTTCAACCCTCAAAACAATAAATGGTACCCATTGGCCAGCGTGCCCTTCTACGACCGGGAGTTTTTCAGTGTGGTGAGCGCTGGAGACAATGTCTACCTCTCAGGTGAACAGCGAGAATTGGGGAAGAAATGCATTGTCTGTCTGAAAACTATTTCACATGACAGGCCACATTATGAATGTATGCCAGCTTGCTTGGGAAAGAATCTCTTCCTTTTATCACTTTCCATTTCACATCAGCTCAGATTTCCTCCCCAGTGCATTCAGCACTTGTAATGTGCAAAGGATAGGTTCAGCACCCGTCAGGCATATGAAGAGCTTCCCCTTGCAATTGCAACAGAGTGTAAAACTTTGGCTGGAACTGGATTTAAATAGGGGGCTTCCTGCACCTAGAGTCAGTTTGCTGCATACCTGACCTACACTTACCATATTTGCTTGCAAGACAGTTCATGCTTGCTCATCTTTGAAATCTATTGTTGACAATGAACTGTAACCCTCTTGTTAGTTCTAGTGAAACTGAGCAGACACTTCTCTCTGACTTTTAACTGGAGGAATACCGAAGTATCACTTCACTAACTTGTGCTAGATTTGCTTTTCCTTTTATAGGCTTTATTTTAAGCTCTATTATATAGACATAAGTGCTTTGGTGGAGAATGTGACTCACACATTTCAAGTCTACTACAACCACTAGTATTGTGTACTAGTACTATGACTACTTCTACATAACAACTGTATTATAAGTAGTAGCCAGTGGTTGTGTACATGGAAGACTGTTTTTGACTCTGATCATTCTCTTCCCCTCCTCCTACTTGCAATTCTATAGATCCATTTTTTAAAAAATCCTTCTAGAGAAGGTTAAGGAGACATCCTTAAGTGGGGTGAGGGGCAGTCTATCTTACAGGGCTGCAGTGCAAACAGAGAATTAATCCAAATTGGGTAGAGGGAATATCATGCCACCTGGACATGGGTTGTGGGAACATAGGGGCCTGTAGGGGGTGGAAGGGAAAGTGAAAATGGATTGAGCATACTTGTGCAATCGTTGTACACAACCATTGGATACAATACTATTATTTATAAAAAATGGGAATAAAATTATAGTAGCATCTTAAAAGTGATCCCTGTTTATTAGTATCAAACCTCAGGAATACCTCCCATTTTATTAATGTCTAGGTGCACAGCTTAGGGCTGTTCTGCACATCACACAGCCACAAACTTGGGTTTGCTATCATGTATACATGGAGGAAGCTGCTCCCAATCCCCATTCTTTTGACAAGCGTGCCTGTTTGATATATACTGTTTGAAACACCTGAAGACCGAGATCCTAAACCATAGACATAGTTAAGAATACTTAACTATCATTGTTATCATTTTATTGCAGTCCATAGACCTAAAATTTACAAGTACAAACAGTAAAAATAATCAACAATAAAACCCGCATATGGCAAATGCATATGAATTCCTAAATTGCATTCTGGCCATTTCTTTGTACATAAAGGATTTTAATCGTGGCAGCTTCAGAGAGGAATTTGGCTATAGCTAAGGTACCCTTTGGGCATTTGTCTTCCATCAGAATTTTACAATACTTAACGATCCATCATCTCTTAACCCAAACTCCCCAAACCTACCTTAGCAACCAGCACCTGCACCAAGCGATGAAGCGATGATCTTTGATCGCGAGTAAAATATGACGGTAGAAAGCAAAAATATCATGGTCAAATGTCCCAGCGGTACTGCAACAGTACCGCTGGGAAGGAGCGTCGTACGAAACTGACGCCCTCTAGCGCTGCAGCGTCGCAACCTGGCGACGCTGCTAGCGTTATTTTTACATTGTCCGAAAAAGTCCTTAGTCTGGAGAAGAAAAGGATAAGAGTGACATGATAGCCATATTTGAACATTTGAAGTGATGTCATACTAAGGATAGAGCAAGCATGTTTTGTGCTGCTCCAGAAACTAGGACACAAAGTAATTGGTTCAAACTACAGTAAGAGAGATTCCACCTAAACATTAGGAAGAACTTCCTGACAGTAAGAGCTGTTCAGAAGTGGAATACACTGCCTCGGAGTGTGGTGGGGTCTCCTTCTTTGGAGGTTTTTAAACAGAGGCTGGATGGCAATCTGTCGGGTATGCTTTAATTGTGTATTCCTGCATGGCAGGGGGGGTTGGACTAGATGGTCCTTGTGATCTTTTCCATCTCTATGATTCTATGATAAACATGTGTAGTTATGAATGCATAAGTCTACCTTACAGATTCATAAGTGCTCAACAGGATGCCAGCCACAGTTTTTATATGTGCACCTAAAAATTATAATGTGTGGCAAGGAAATTCTTAGCTATTCTATTTTGTATCTAGATTAACTTTCAGATAGCCTGAGAAGGGGCCCTTTATTTTTATTTTGCTTAGGATTCATTACCTAGGTAGTATGACCCTTAAGACTTCCAGTCACATGATTTTCTGAAAAAGTACTTGTTGGTTCCTACCAGTTCCATCTGCAATTGAATAGACTGCTGATTATTTATGAATGCTGCCCGGGCATCGTCCCATATGCAAATATCCTGCCTAGCCTGACAACATGACAGCATTTTTTTAAAATAACCTGTGAGATGCATGAATAAATGACAACTATCTGCATCATCTGAACAGATGCTGCAACTGAGGGTGATTTATTTTAATTAGTCAAGTGTCATTGGAAGGTGTTCTCGTATTGCCACTGGTTTGCATTGCAGAAAAGGACAACCAAAAGGGATGGAAGAACTTTTCTTGCAAGGAAAGGTTACCTTATTTGGGTCTGTTCTGCTTAGGGAAAAGGCTAGTAACAGGAACCATGATAGAGGTGTACAAAATTATTCACTGTGTAGAGAAAGTAGACAGGAAGAAGCCTATCTGTCTCTCATAATACTAGAACTCAGTGGGGTCACCCTCTGAATACTGTGGGGTCATCCACGGAAGCTAAATGATGGGTGATTCAGGACAGATAAAAGGAAGTACTTGTTCATACAGTGCATAGTTAAACTGTGGAATTCATGGCCAACTAGGATGGCTTTAAAGGGAGATGAGATAAATTCATGGAAGATGGCACAATCAATGTCTACTAGTCAGGATAGCTATATATCAAATACAGCAGTGGTTCTTAACCTGTGGTCTGCGGACCCTCAAGTGGTGCAGTGTCCTCATAAGGGGTCTGCGAAAGCTTGAAAGTTGTTTGGCACACCTCTTGCCTGTAGCGGAGTTGCCACGTAACAAGAGCCAAGGCAAAGGTTGGCTGGCTGGCTTGGTCTGTGCATTGTCATTCAATCCACTTCAGCCACAAACTTGCAGGAAGAAGCAGGAGAAAAGTCCAGTTCCTCTGAGGGAAGGTTTAATGGATGGTGTAATTGTATTGTTGTTGTTGTTGTTGGTGGTGGTGGTTTTAAAATCTTGAGTTAAGTCTTGGAGGTCCACAGCAACAAAAGATATTAAAGGGGGTCCCTAGTAAAGAAAAGGTTAGGAGTCACTGAACTACAGTATCAGAGGTGGTATTCTCAATTCACTATTCAGTTACTGGGAAGTGCAAGAAAGGGGGAATGCAGTTGCATTCATTTCCAACTGGTGGTCTTTCCATAGACAACTGATTAGCCACAGTGTGAACAGAGTGCTGGATTAGATCCAACATGGCTCTTCTTATGTTTTTATACATCATAAAGAAAGAGTTCCTTTTGCTCCAACTCATGTAGATGGTGTTTTTCCCCCCCTCTTCCACATCCTGAGGACAGGTGGCATGGAGTCCGGAGTCACGCTCTCTGATGTCTGGTGTTACATGTCACTACTTGACAACTGGAATCTTGTTTCCCGAATGACAGTTCCAAGATGTCGACACAACAGCCTGGTGTATGATGGGAAAATTTATACCATTGGAGGCCTTGGAGTAGCAGGCAATGTTGATCACGTGGAGAGGTAATGTTCTTCCATTCATACAAAAACTTTCAGAGATAATTATATAAGAAAACAGCATCACTTCAGATGCTATACATAGAATACATTTTTAAAAATACTCCTACTTTTGTGATGCATATTGAACAAGTAGTTTAGTGAAACACCTGAGAATAAGGAGTGTCCGTGACGAATATAAATGTATATTTTAAAACTTACTCTGAGCCATACCTTTCATCAAAGAGAGGCAGTTAAGTCACACTGGTATGTTTATATTTATTATTTATTTATTTCTATCTAGAATAGTCACAGTACTTCACATACAAGATCTTGCTGGAAATATTACAACATCCCTCTTGGGTAAATCAGCATTTCTGCCCTCACCTTGCAGATGGGGGGAGGGGTGGGGGTGGACAAGGAGACTGGAAAAAGGTGCCTTGTCTATATCTTAGAGCAGTGGTTCTTAACCTGTGGTCCGGGAACCCCTCAGGGGACCACAGTGTCCTCACAGGGGGGTCTGCAAAGGCTTGAAGGCTGCTCAGCCCACCTTCTCCCCACAGTGGACTGGCCATGTGAAAGGAGCCAAGGCAAAGGCTTGGCCTGTGCATTGCTGTTCAATCCAATCCAGCTGCAAACCCGCAGGAAGAAGCAGGAGAAAAGTATTCCCTCCCCCTCTAGTGCCTCTGAGGGAAGGTTTAATAGATGGTGTAATTATATTATTGTTATCAGGTATTATTATGGTTATTATTAGACTTTTAAATCTTGAGATAAGTCTTGGGGGACCGTGGCAACAAAAGATATTCAAAGGGTGGGACTGTGGTAAAGAAAAGGTTAAGAGCCACTGGCCTAGAGAATGGAAAGATTCAAACTGGTGGTGTTATATAGAGCCAGTGCCCTATGCTGATTAGAGTATCAAAGTAGAACAGAGTTCTCCCATTTGATGCTCTCCAGAAGTTTTAGACTTGAGCTACCATGATTGCTCACCACGGGCCATGGTATCTGGGTTTGATGGGAATTGCAGTCCAGATAGTCTAAAGGGTACCAGGTTGGGGAAGACTTAACTAGACAGAGGAAGTGCAGGTTCAGATCCCTGCTTAGCCATAAAGCTTATTGGGTGATCTTTATGCGAGGGTAAAAAATTAGGGGATTTATGCATCATAATAAAACTTTCAAAGGGAATCCATAATGCCTGTATGTTTCTGAGGGCTCATCTACACACGCCAGGATACTCTAGCATATCCTCCCCATGGGTCAGGCCTGTTCTTCCCCCATTACCTCCATGAAATGGGCCAGAGTCCAAACGGGCACACCGACCCAGCTCTGCAGCCACCATGCCACCACTGTCCCACTCTCCGATTCCAGGCAGGAGGCCAGCAGCATGTGAGCAAGGCCCCCTGCATGTGACCAGCTGGGTCTCATGCTGTGGGACCCCTTCCTGGATCCAGAAGAGCGAGGCAGCTGGCAGCTACAGTGATGAGCCAGCCTGCCAGAATGGACTCCTGCAGTCGTACGGGGCCCAATCCTTTTTATTTTGGTTGAAACACATTTTAACAGGTATTTTTAAAAACTGTTTTATCAGGCCCTGCCTAATCTTCCCCCCTGTTTTAGCCCCAGGGGATGAGAGGACTGCCCAGGAGTAGAACAGGGCAAAGGCCTTATGTCATCAGGACTGAAGGACTCCAAGACTGGGGCAAAATGGGATAAGTTGCCCATCTAGACAATCCCTGAGTATCTCCTGACATTATTGTGATTCCTTGACATCTTTAAAATAATTGGACATAGAGCATTTGGCCTAAATGTCCTGAAAGCACCAGATGCCATCATATCTTGGAAGCTGAGTAAGGCTGATTAGTACTTGGATGGGAGACTGCCAAGAAATACCAGGTGCTATAGGCTATATCACAATAGCAAATCACTTCTGAGTACTGCTGCCTAAGAAAACCCTACAGAACTCATGGACTCACTGTAAGTCAACAGTTGACTTGAAGGCACATATACACAGAGAGAGAGAAAGGTTTGATCAGTAGCACTTCAGCCAGAAAATTGTTTGAATGAAGAAGAGAAAATATACAAAAACAACCCCAGCCTTAAAAAATGTCAAGGTTCATATAACACAACCAAAGAGAAGAGCATCCTAATGCAATGCTACTATAGTTTTCCATGACTGCTCTTCAGCAAACTGCATTCTGAATAATGTGTAAGATAGTAAAGGTGTGGTATATAAGCTCCAGATGATGGTGGTGCAAAAGCTTTATGGAGGAACAAATTAAACCATTCACTCATAAAACTGCTAACTTAGACAAGAGAAATTAAGAGGATAAAGCTATGGGGGAGATGATGTGTATTCAGATACAATGATGGAGGTTAGAGTGAGAGAGAGGCTAATAATGCAAAGAGCATTTTTTTTTCTACAGCAACTGCAGAGGAAATAAATAAAATATGTAAGAATACCAATAAAACTGTGGAAAGAAAGAATCACAAAATAACAGGAATGGGGGAAGGTCTACACTATTACAGCTTCAGTAATTTCCAGGTATACCTCAGTTGACAAAATAGATGTGTTCCTTAGTGTGACTTTTTAACAGAAAATTTGGTACGAAAGGCAGAAATAGCATGGAAAGGTTCCTTCACTACAAAAAAACAGGGGCGGGGGGAATGCAGTTCAACATGTTTGAGCATCCTTTATATCCAAAACTAACAATATGCACATGTTGATAATCTGGAAAGTGTTAAAAGGAGGGCAACCAAAACAGTGAAAGGTCTGGAAGCCATGCTCTATTAGGAGCAGCTTAGGGAGCTTGGTATGTTTAGCCTGGAGAAGACAAGGTTAAGAGGTGACATGATAGCCATGTTTAAATACTTGAAAAGGTGTCATATTGAAGAGGAAGCAAGCTTGTTTTCTGCTGCTCCAAAAACTAGGACACGGAGCAATGGATTCAAACTACAGGAAGAGAGATTCCACCTCAACATTAGGAAGAACTTCTTGACAGTAAGAGCTGTCTGACGGTGGAATGCACTGCATCAAAGTGTGGTGGAGTCTCCTTCTTTGGATGTTTTTAAACAGAGTCTGGATGGCCCTGTGTTGAGAGTGCTTTGGTTGTGTATTCCTGCAAGGCAGGGGATTTGACTGGATGGCCCTTGTGCTCTCTTCCAATTCTCTGATTCTCTGATTCTATGTGAAATGAAACAACCAGGATGGGTAAGCCTTGAGAAAGAAAACAATATTTTGAACCTCTAGAGACCTCTTGAGAGAGCCAGCATGGTGTACTAATCTGAGTGTTGGACTAGGAGTCTGGAGACCAGGGTTCAAATACCCGATCAACCATGGAAATCCACTGGATGAGCTTGGGCAAGTCACATTCTCTCAGTCTCAGAGGAAGGCAAAGGCAACTCCCCCTAAAAAAATCCTGCCAAGAAAACCCAGTGATAGGTTGGTTTTAGGGTTGCCATAAATCAGAAACAACTTGAAAGCACACAACAACAACAAGAAGATAGAATTACACCATGATAATTCGTTTTTATGGTTGTTGCCGGGAGGTCAGAATTCTATTCTGACCATGCAGTGACCAACATTCCCCCCACATGCATACACAATTAAAACTTATCTTGTAAGTAGCACAACAACCCACTACCACCCACCATTTCTGTTTCATCAGAGAGGATGCATCCACCTATTTTCTTGTAGTTAGGTGCACTGCAAGGACATTAGCTGCAGAGAGCTCACAAGAACCCTGGAGGTCTCTGCTGATGCCTATTGCAGCATGTGCAGCTACAGGAAAATAGTTGGATGGATCCCACTCATTGCCCCATTCTCCAACAATGTGTAAATGGCTGTGTTGTTGGGGGAGGGAGAGATGCACTGCTTGAAAGGTGAATTTTGGGATGGTAGAATCAGGAGACATAGCTACAGAGATTTGGTTGCATGATACACACACATACCTCTTAATGTAGAATCTTGGCACAAAGTGGTAGTAGGGAATAATGGCACATCCTGAGAAGTGCTCGGAACAGGAAACCTCCACCTTGCAACATTTTTTTTTTTGCAGGTCCCCTTTGTTATTAATAACATTAACATTTTCAAGACACAGCTCAAGTGTTTTATAGTGCATCACATGGAATAATAGAATCTTAGAGCTGGAAGGGACCACAAGGTCCATCTAGTCCAACCCCTTGCCTTGCAGGAATACACAGCTAAAGCACTCCTATAAGATGTCCATCCAACCTCTAAAGACTTCCAAAGATGAAGGGTCCACCCCCCTCTGAGGCAATTGATTCCACTGTTGAACCTTTCTTACAGTAAAAAAAGAAGTTCTTCCTAATGTTTAGCTGGAATCTCTTTTCTTGTAATTTATAACCATTGCTCTGTGTCCTTGTCTCTGGAGCCACAGAAAACAAGCTTGCTCCACCTTCTACATTATATCCCTTCAGATATTTAAAGATTGCTATCATGTCATCTCTCAGTCCTCTTCTTCCCCAAGCTAAACATGACAAGCTCTTTAAGTCATTCCTCACAGGGTTCGGTTTCCAGACCTTTCACCATTTTGGTCACCCTCCTCTGGAAACGTTCCAGCTTGTCAATATCCTTCTTGAATTTGGTGCCCAGAATTGGACACAATATTCCAGATGAGGTTTGACCAAAGCAAAATAGATCAGTACACTATACTCCTGTTGATTTACCCCAGAATTACATTGACTTTTTAAGCTGCTGCATCACAGTTTTGACTCATGTTTAGTTTCTAGTCTACTAAGACACTTAGATCCTTTTCACATGTACTGCTTTCAAGCCAAGTGTCACTCATTCTATATTTGTGCATTACATTTTTCTTGTCTAGATGTAGTACCTTACATTTATTCCCATTGAAATAATGCTATTTCTTATGCACATACTTGCTCAGTAACAGTGAAGCATCGCTACATGATAACTGAATATTATCTCCAGATAGGAATGAGAGGTGTGTAGTGAGAGGATGATGGCTTACCCAAAGCCAGCTAGTAAGTTTATGGTGGAGATAAGATTTGAACTGAATAATTCTTAGTTCGCAACTTAACATTCTCTGTCACTTATAGCAGGTTTCATTGTTCTAACAATTCTGAATTTCCTGTGGTTTCACTAGAGCATGGAAAAGCAATCCCCCCTCCCCAGTTTCTGCCTTTCACACGCTTGTTACATGTGGTTTCAGTTTCGTTGCTCTCCAAGGGCATTGGGCTAGTGCCGCAGCAGTGGTAGCACCAGTATATACCATGTGGCTGTCCTCCCTCCTGTGAGAATTGTAGGGGCTACAGGTTTTCCAGTGCAACCTACGATGT
Source organism: Gambelia wislizenii (assembly GCA_030847615.1). Lineage (NCBI taxonomy): Eukaryota > Metazoa > Chordata > Lepidosauria > Squamata > Crotaphytidae > Gambelia > Gambelia wislizenii. The sequence goes on from JAUMIR010000001.1 coordinate 206,852,115, forward strand.
GTCAGCTCTGAGCCCTGTAGTGTAGACACCCGGCATCTGGCCATATCCTTATGTAAATTCTCTTTACATCAAGGCATGGAAGAAAGTTATAGCAAGAAAGAAATCAGGTTTGGCTCCTGGCACTTAAGGTATACTCAGGCTGACTTATTCCCCTTCTACACACACACACACACACACACACGCACACACCAATAAAGTGTGCCTTTTAAACCTACACCACCCAAGTTTTTTGTTCAGATCTGAAAATGAAGATTTAGAAAAGCTACAAAAAGTAGGAATGGCCAAAACACTTCTGCCTGGGAATGTCTTGGGTTCATTTTTGCACTGCTTAATGCACTGCTTTGGAAGGAGGGGGGAAAGGGTAGTGGTTCCAGAGGGCCTGCCAAGTAAGATGGAGTCACAATTACCAAAAAGGATGGTTAGCACAGTGGCTCTTAACCTTTTCTTTAGCAGGGACCCCCTTTAAATATATTTTGTTGCCACAGACCCCTAAGACTTAACTCAAGATTTAAAACCCTAACAACAACAACAACATACATTAAACCTTCCTTCAGAGGCACTGGAGAGGGAGGGAAGACTTTTCTTCTGCTTCTACCTGCAAGTTTGTGGCTGGAGTGAATTGAACAGCAGTGTGCAGGCCAAGCTAGCCAGCCTTTGCCTTGGCTCCTGTCATGTGGACTAAACAGCTTTCAGTCCTTCGTAAACCCCCTGTGAGGACATCACGGCCCCAGGGGGTCCATGAACCACAGGTTAAGAACCATTGGACTAGCACAACAGTTCATTGCCACTTTTTAAAGGGAGAGGTCAAGGAGAAATGCCTTCACCCTCCACATGAAATTGTATGAAGGCATCACCTGAAGAAGTTGTCTAGCATTTGCCACTAAGATGGCCACACTCCATGTGGAACTAAGTTCTGTGTCACTGAGAGCTGTGCAGCAAAACAGAATTTGTCAGTTGTCCTAGCCATGCGCTATAACATACTGGAATTCCACATTGTTCTTAGGGGAACAGAAGATCTGCTGTCTTTGCAGTTTTCCGTACTGCAGGTGAGGAAAGAACACAAAACAGAAGTTCTTGTATACCTGAGGCAAGCAGAGAAATGCAAAGGAAGAACCAGAATTAATTTGTTTACTTGTTTGTGAATCAAATAATTAGAGACAGTTGATAGAAGGGAAAACATTCTGAAATGTATTGTTTCGATCTAAAAATGGCAGTGTTCTGATAACCCAAGTATTTAATTAAGATGTTGGAGAGCTTCAAAAACTGCATCATCTTGTCATCAGTAAAGGACGGGATGAGGGAGAACAAAGAGAATCTAGACAAGACAGAGGTGCTCCTGGTCAGTAATAAGGCAGATCTGGGAGTAGGGATTCAGCCTGTGTTAGATGGGGTTACACTTTCACCTGAAAACATGGGTTCACACTATGGGTGTATTCCTAGACTCGGCTTTGAACCTGGAGTCCAGGTTTCTGTGGTGGTCAGGCATGCTTTTGCACATTTAAAGCTTTTGTGCCAACTGCACCTGTTCCTTGAGACATTGGATCTGGCCATGGTGGTACATGCCACAGTTACATCCTGTTGGGACTATTGTGACACATTCTACATGGGGCTACCTTTGGAGACTGTTTGGAAACTTCACCTGGTTCAAAGAGCTGCAGTCAGAGTGTTAACCAGGGCAAGTTACAGGGATCATACTACTCTTCTGTTAAAACATTTCCACTGGCTGCCAGTCTGTTTCCGGGCACAATTCAAAGTGCTGGTTATAACCTATAAAGTCCTATATAGCTTGAGTCCAGGCTATTTGGCAGACTGTATCTCCCTATATGAGCTTGCCCAGCCCCTAAGATCATCTGGAGAGGCCCTTCTCTCAGTCCCACCACCATCACAAATGCAGTTGGTGGGACGCAAGAGATAGCCTTTTCAGTGACTGCCCTAGGCTCTGGAACTATCTTCCCAGGGAGACCAGAATGGCCCCCTCCTTGCTGTCCTTCCATTGGCAGGCAAAACCCTTTTTATTCTGACAGGCTTTAGAAAGTTTTTAAAGGGGATTCTGTATTGTTTTAAACTGAATTGTTTTTAATGGCTTTTTATCTTTTTAATTGCATTCTATTATTTTAACAGGAAGTTTGAATTGTTTTAATACTTCGAATAGTTTGATTCTATTTTAATGTTCACTTTGTGTATGTTTTTAACTGTATTGTTCTTTTAAATTGTAAGCTGCTTTGAGTCCCAATTTTGGGAGAAAAGCAGGATACAAATAAATACAATTAGCAACAGCAGCAGTAGGAACAGAGTTTTCTTTGATCCTCTCCCTCACATGGGCAGCTTTGGGGTTATGAGGTTGCCCAGCAAAATGAACCTCCCAAGCTGACCCACACACATCCAGAGAGACCTAGTCCCATGTTTGGAGAGAGGGCAAAGGTCTCAGAAATTTTACTGCTTCTCTTTGCACAGATTTGTGGGGTAGATTGGAGCAAGAAACCTCTACATGTGAAACTGGAGTGTCTAAATGTAAATCCAAGAAACCCTATTCTTGGAACTAAAAATGATAAAACACAGCTTGCACCAAGAGACTGCCAGTTGGCTACTTATATTTCCCCTTTGGGTTCAGGGTTGTTTTCTTCCTGCAATCTGCAAAGACAGTCTCTAAATGTATTTCACATGTTCTTTCTTGTTTATCACTTTCCATATTTAATTACACATGCATTTCCATTATGGCTATTCATGTTATTCTGTTCATAACTGCTTTTGATATTAAGATCATGCAAATGTACTTACTTCAGCTGTGAATGTTAATAAATCCTCCTTGGCATTCATCTTTCATTTCCCACCTTTGTATCTCCCCACTCCCCCCATTTCCCTTTTTTGACTCTGGCAGGTTAGGTCATCATCAAAAATCTTGTTAAAATTTATAAACCTAAAATTTTTATAAGCCTAAAAATGTATTAACAATAAAAAGTTCATACAGGGGGAAAAACATAACTCATGCATGAAAACAATGTTCGTATTTCTTAGCTCCAATGCCCTTGTGGCATTAAACAGTAAGTGTGAGAGAGAGTGTGTGTGTGTGTGTCATAATTTTATTCTTGTAATCTACTGTTCCAATTGTTGGGTCCATGAATCTGCTATTTAACTGGATATGCCGCCATTCCATGGAAATGTTGAAGCCTAACAACCATACATTTTTTACTGTCTCACAGACTCATTCTGTCGGAGTTATTTGGATTGTTGCCATGTTAGCTTAAAAAATAGGTGTCTGAACTGGTGACATTGTCTAAAATGAATCTTCATCTATGGTTTATTAACTGTACATCTTTATGGTCAATGGCTTAATTAAATCTGATACCAATGACCTTAGAACTAATTTAGCGCTCTAACGCATACTCTTATCTTCAGTGCAACATGGGAAAATGGATGCAACGGTTGAAAATCTTATTCCTGCAACACATTTTCCATTAGCTTTTTCATCAACCTGTAGCAAAGTGTGGTAGCTTTGTCCACCCACTGAAAATTAAATAGAGGCAACTTGCACATCCCCAACATGCACATTTAATGTCTGGTTAAGTGGGGCAAGGAAAGCTATCTTGTTGCAGTATGTCTGAAGATCAGCCGATCTTTAAGCAAAACAATTTAAGTGCATTAACTCTTGCCTGCTTCCAGTTGCTGCAGGGCATTACTTACACTGATTTGGAAGAACAATTTCAGTCTGTCATAATTAACAGAAATTAATTAGCATTAGTCATCTTGTCAAAGATATTCTGGGCTATAATTAGACTTGAAAAACATATGTGCAGAATAGGTTTCATTTATTTATTTAAAATGGTGTGTTGTGATTTTTAAGCCGTAGCCAAAAGAAGACCCCAGAATAGCTTATGTGTGGTCAATAAAAGCAAGATAGTCCCTGAATGAAGGTTCATAAGCTAAAATAACATTTTTTAGAAAACTTCCCTCCATCCATCCCTCTCTGCATTGTTTACTGCAAGGGATGTGTTATGCTTCTGGGATTTGCAGCCCTACAACATCTGGAGGGCTACAAGTTGCCCATCCCTGATCCCCTGGCTGCTTTCTAATGTGGTTATGGAATGTATGTCTGAAGAGATGTTTTCCTGACCAGCAGTTAGTAGTGCATCTAGGCTTATTTATCTGTCTTTGTGTTTTAGGTATGACACAATCACCAATCAATGGGAGACAGTTGCACCTTTGCCAAAGGCTGTGCATTCTGCAGCTGCCACAGTGTGTGGTGGGAAGATCTACGTGTTCGGCGGAGTAAATGAGGCTGGGCGTGCTGCTGGAGTGCTGCAGTCATATGTACCTCAGACAAATGCATGGAGTTTTATAGAATCACCCATGATAGGTAAAAAGACTACATTTTGAAATATACATCTTGAAATACAGGATCCAAGGAGAGTACTGTGAGCATTATGCCCTTGAATTGCTGACATCAAGCAAGTAATATAAAATATTATTGTTAATACTAGAAACAAGAGTGATTATTAATTTTTGCACAGTTATCAATCTGGATTGTTAGTCATATGTAGTTCAAGGTAGTCTGTATTATACTATACTGGATCAGTCAGTGCAGTTGATACTCCTTCTTGTTATTTCCTAAAATAGGTGGGCTCCTAGTGTATTAACCCAGTGGTATTCAAAGTGGTGGTCAGTGGACCAATGCTAGTCTGAAAGTCATTGGCTGCTATTCTGTGACAGGTTTCCTGGAAAGAAAGAAACAGTTGTAACCAATAGGCACAACTACAGTGCCAGTCCCTACACATTAGGAAAAAAAGAACCTGCTGGGCCCCCGCATCAAATAGTTTAAGAAGCACTGTATTAGCCTAAGGTTATGACATCACAAATGGACACCTCTCCACCTGTGTAGATGTTATTTCTCCAACCCTCACCCCCTTTGGCACAAGAATAATATAAGCTGATATGTTTCCTCTCACCACATGTACAATTGGGGGAGAGAAATTTGGGAGCTTCAATCTGCCATGATATGTAAAATGCTGGCTTTTTTTGTACGTTGTAACTTGTAGGTGCATTTTCTTGAACTATGTGGCTTGTAAAATAAGCAGTATTTTTTATAAAAAATATTTATTATTATTATGGTTACTGTTTCTCTGGGCAGTGTAGAAGAAGCAATTTAGTTCTCATTTGTTGCATCGATTTGTGGGTGTAGCATTGCCCTTTCCTGTTCTTTTGCTGCTCTTAGCATTCTGTCTAACATGACATGACATGCATACGATGTAGCATGAAGCACCCAGCAGGAGGACATTAACCATTGGCAATCATGTTTATGTATTACACAGCAGTGCAAACAAACCCATTTCCTAGCTCTTTCTGTCACATGCACACAGTGCTGCTGTTCATATAACCCACTGAGTGACATTATGAGGTTTCCCTGTACTCAGAGCAGACTGCAAAACTGAACGCATTAGGAGGGGGAAAGTCTTCTTCCTTACCAAAATAATGAAAGTGCTATAGAAGGAAGGAGTCCATTCCCTAGATTCATTACAGTATCTAGCAGTTGTCAACCCAGACAGATTTAAAAAAAAAAAACCATTCCCAACTATCCCAAAGTGCATTGTAAATTTACAAGTAAATAGCTTTATGCCTGAACAAAAATATGTCAGAACTCCAAATAATGAAAAGATAGTTATGCTTCATTGGAATAAAAGTGGCTAATTAGCTAATGTCTGTACAATACTTAGAAGGAAGAGAACACTGCATACAGTGACGTTCTGGTTTTGTGGTTTTGCCCAAAGATAAATAATAGCAGTTGATTTGCAATTTTTTAAAGAACTGGATTACAGAGAATAATGGTCTGTAACTACTCAGCATGTCCTTTAAGGGTAAGAAAGGAACTCTTACCATTTTGAATAGAACCTAAATCTACAAGATTTGGGAGCAGCACAGTCCATTGACATTTGGGTTTTATTCACAAACCTTCCATAGGAGTTTTGCATGTTACTAGAGGCTGGACAGACCAAAGAGTTTTGCCCTATTTTTCAGCCTGCTTCCTAAGTCTATTTTGTCCAAAAACACATTTGGATGATTTTCCTTGGTTTTTTTTCTGGGCTGTGAGGCCGTGTTCTGGAATAGTTTCTTTCTGACGTTTCACATGCATCTGTGGCTGGCATCTTCAGAGAATGTTTGGGTAGGAGTGTATGTGGAGTTTATATGCTGTGAACCCCTGTTGGGGAGGATATGTAAATTTGTGTAATTGACCAACCATTAGTCAAACAGACACTAACGAGTCTTGCATTTCTATACCCAGAAACTAACTATTCAATTACACAAATTTACATATACTCCCCAACAGGGGTTCACAACATATAAGCCCCAGACACACGCCTACCCAACCATTCTCTGAAGACGCCAGCCACAGATGCAGGCGAAACGTCAGAAAGAAACTATTCCAGAACACGGCCTCACAGCCCGGGGAAAAAAAATCTATGGATACCAGCCGTGAAAGCCTTCAACTTCACACTCGATTGATTCTCTGTAACAAATGAGCAACTACAGTTGTCCCTCCACATTCACGGGGGTTAGGGCCACAAGACCCCCACGAATATGAAAAAAACACAAATAAAAAATAGGTCACAGCACCGCCCTCCTGCAACCCACCGGCCATCCCAGAAGCAACGAGGGGGCTTGTAAAGCCCCCTTGCTGCTTCTCTCCTCCCCCACTTGTACAGCCCTGTTGCTGCTTTTGGGAGGGTGGGGGGAGGGCTCCCAAAAACCACGAATAATCAAAACCACGAATGTTAAAGCCACAGATGTGGAGGGGCAACTGTAGTTACGTTCTGACTGACTTGCTGCTTTGTCTGAGATTCATATTTTTAAGACAGTAAGGCATTTTCTAGGCCTGCATAGCTCTGCTTTTTTCTCTACCCCCCCCCACCACAAGGTGTCCCTGTTGCTGAGCCTTGAGTCAGAATATTACATTCACCTGAGCTATCTGCTCTTTTTTGTTGTGGAAATCCATTCTGACTCACAATTTTGATATGTTGTGAAGTCATTCCACGTTGACCTCACCATAGTAATAATGACCAGAATCCTATTGGGGAGTTACAAATACATAACCTAGAGTTATGCACTTGCGACTGTATTATATTCATGATCCCTATGTAGCCCCTAGTTTAGGGGATGCATAGGGACTGTGAAAGTCCCCCAATCCCCATTTATCAGTTGCAGGTGATGTAATTGATGGGGGGATTGGTCTGCTCTGATTGCTTGGTGTAGGGATGTTAATTGAATAGGCATCTCATCCCTTTTTAAATATTGTTTTTTGATCTGTGGACAATGTGGGTGAGTTAAAAATTTAATTCATATAGTACGACCCCCATTTTTGTGGGAGTGGTACCCATAGTTTCACTTACCCACGTGTGAAAAAATATGTTCCCTCTAGGCATTTTCTACGTCCTCCAGTGTGATTCTGTAGTATGCTTCTGCCAGATACTAACCATAGAGTTGTGCTGGAGGACCTAGAAGATGCCTAGAGAGAGGTTCAGTCTATGAATCTCTAGGTCCTCTGGCACAACTCTATGGTACGCTTGGGCTGGAAGTTTTTCATTTCAGTAGCGTTCACTGTTATCGTTGGTTTCGCATTTCCACGGTAAGCCCAGGAACATATTCCCTGTGGATATGGGGGTCATACTGTATAGAAATGTCTGCAGAAAAGCTGCTCCTCCTCTTGGGGTGTGCAGGCTTTAGCCATTTATGGAGCTTTTGATCACAGGCAATCCTTTCTGCCAGCCCTCACCTGCCCACTTCTAGCACTTCCTCTGCAATGCCATTTTAGCTGTATTTGGGCTCACAGGTGTACTAAGCATGCCTATCACTTTACACATGCTCAGAAGCCATTGTGGAGATAATTTTGACAGTGATGGAAATGGCAGGTATGCTGTACTTTAGAAAAAGTAACATGAAAATGCATGCACATTTTTTTTAGAACTATACTTTTAGAATATCTGAAGAGGCCTTTATAGTAATTACAATTAAGGCATTACCAGGTGGATGACATTCTAGTCTGTAACTCCAGCTTGTGTCTCAGAGGAGCATTAAATATTCAGACTTGTTGAATCTTACTCCCCACCATAAACAGGACAGAGAAGCAGCTGCCCTAAGACATTTGCATTTAGTCCTAAGGTACACTTGACATTATTTGTTCCCATGGTGGATATCATCATGTGCTCGAATATGTGAGAGCTGTATAAATAGCAGCTTAGATTCCATTGGGAGCTCTGATACCAGGTTTCCTGAGTTTTCCATTACTGCTTCGTATGAGTATCTTGAGAGAATTGCCTGTGCCCATTTTCACTATAAACATTTGTTCATGGCAATATGAGCACACTGCAGACAGTCACTGCAGTGTCTGTCCAGTTCTGTTAGAAGCCCTAAGCCTTCTTATAAACAGTGCATGAGTCCCAATGATTGCTTTTGAAAACTTACAGTCTTTTTCAGCAGAGTTATGTATTAATGTGCAGTGAGTGTTAAAAGTCATTGGGCCTGACTACATGGCGGGCAAAAACTCCAAATGGAGTTCTGCCTGCATGCCCCTGCATTCGCCCCAAAGCCCTGTGCATTATTATTCTCTGCAGAGACATGGGGTACCTTGTCTTCACAGTCCCTGCGGAGTTTGGTCTGCTGCCATCTCCGCCACCACCTGGACCATAATTTAAAGCTCAGGAGGCAGTTCCCAGCCAAAGGGAGAGGTTTTCTCCCTTCCCCTGGCTTGGCAGTGCTACCTCCACCCACTCTTCTGCTCACCCATCACAGGAAGAGGTGCTTGAAAAAAGTGACAGAAGTGCTTGAAGGAAGTGACAGACAAGCGGAGTCTGGGCAAAGACAGCACTTTTGAGCCAGGGAAAGGGAGAAAACCTCTCCCTTGTGCCGGGAACTGCCTCCTGGGTTTTAAAATGGTCACGGTGGCAGCGTGAGAATGTGGAGCAAACCCTGAACCCAACATACTCTGCATCTAGGTAAAATACCCCAGAATGCCCCGACTCTGGGCCATGCAACATATGGCTGGATCGCCCCACATTCAGGGAAAAGGTTTTGCGATGTGTGGCCTTTTTGCCACAGATTTGGGGGAATTTGCAGGAGGGGGATTTGAGGTTTTTAATAGTGTAGACATGCCCATTGTTTGGCTTCCCCACGTGGGGAAATCTCATCAAAACGTGCTACAATTTTGCCACCGGTGATCTTCTTATCAGAATTTAAGAAGAATCTTCAATCTTGGCTATGGGATTATTGTTCATAAAAAGATACCCTTGTGTGACTTTTACATCATGTATGCCATAGAGTGAAAATGTTGCAGTATCTGTGGTTAGAATCAAACGTTAGGCAAAACAGGATCCCTGTACTCTGCACCCCTGCTGTTACCCTTTAAATCATGAGCCCTTTCACACTACACAATTATAGCAGTAAGGTTCCACTTTAACTGTCATGGCAACATCCCATGGAATCCCAGGATATTTTGTTTGGAGGGAGCATTGATACTCTGTTCTTTAGATATCAGTCTTGGCAAGGGTCAACATTTAGTTTTCTGCACATACTGACCAGCTTATACAGTATATTAACAGGCTCTGTAGTGCTAGTAGTAGTAGTAGTAGTAGTAGTGGCAATTATCACAATAACAATGGTTCTGTGCTTTTTCTTGGCTTTCAGTTCAGCACGTAATGAGCTATCCCTGCCTTAAGAGGTATTACATAGTTAATGGATAAGAATTCAGTTTCAGTTAAAGCCTAAATTTAGTTGTCCTTTGTTTCGTGTCACTTTTCCTAATAAGTCTTCTACTTTTCACTATAAATGTTCAATCTCAGTGAAGTTACACATGAGTGATAATTACCATTTTTGTAACCTGCTTAGCCTTTCCAGCTCCATGGCGAGCTCAACAGCAATGATTCATTATTACAAGATATATACAGAGTATTCTTCCTTTTAAACAAATGTGCACTTTGTGGAATGGTAACTCTTCCACTTTTGCCATACACATTAAAACATGGATACATGCTGGTAGAATAGTGTTCTCCTGATTCCTTTAATTCAAAACAGAAAGGGGGTGGGATGAGGAGTATACCTATGTGGGGGGAATGAGGCCATTACTCCCCCAATTCTCTCCCTCCCCTCAGAATTTTTCTTCAGTACCCAAATTTCTAGCATTGCAGAGAGTGAGCCACTGAAAATTGTTCACACCTGGAACTCTTCTATTTGCTTTTTCACATTCCCTTTATCAGCTACTTATTTAAGTATACTTGACTACAGCCTTCTCTATATCAGGGGAGGGAATGTGGATTGATGCACACTAACACCAATTTGAAGCAGCTTCAATTTGACTTAACTTTTTTTTTTTTTTTTTTTTTTTTGCAAAATTGCAGGCATGCGAAGCTATCCACTTTTGCTGTCCCAATGGTCTTGCCTATGAATCAAGATGGTGGGCGCAAGTGAATTACTTTTGTTTTTATTTTATTTTTATTTTCACCAGTTGCTGCCGCCAAACAGTATTTTTTAAAAAAGCTTATCTAAGGTGCGAAAGTGCAATATTCCACCTAAATAAATTTTTTAAAGAAAGAAAAGGCTGTTTTGCCAGTTCAACACATGATCGCTAAGGCGAAAATCCAAGATGGTGGTTCCAGGCACTTGCCTTGTTATCATGCTCTGCCCCCTGCCCATGTCCAACCAATCAGCTTTCTACTTCCACTTTTATGGGGAATGCGAGTCAATGTGAATTGGTTCTCCCAACCAGCAAGAATGTACATTCCCCGCAGAGCATTTTAAAACTTCAAAAAAAAGCCACAAAGGTTTTTCCTTGGGAGTTTTTGGTGGATTTGCACCCCCTCCTTCCAAATACTGTGGATTGATGGGGGGTGGTATTTAGACAAATTGTATTCTCAAATTATATGAGGAGCATTTTCGCTGTGTAGACAACCCCTAAGTAACCTCTCCTGCCCCAACCCCTCCAAACCTTATGGAAACATCATTCACCCATGCTCCAGTTGCTGGCAGAATGGATCTCCTTCTCCAAGCAGCCAACCAGTAAATTAGGTTGACAGAAGGGAGTTATAGTCATGGGAACAGTGTCACAAGCATGACTAAGTAGGAATTTGTGAATGGAACACTTACTTAGATTTACTCATCTGTAACTGTTTCATATTAATGATCACTACTTAGTCACAATACTGACACCATTGCCATGATTGTAACTCTGCCCCCAACCTACTTTACCAGGCATCAGCTGCATGGGGAGAAGGGGGTCCATTCTGCCAGGGATCGGAGCATGAGTGAATGATGCATCCATCAGGTTTTGGGGGAGGGTCAGTCCAGGAGATGTAGCTGATACAAGTTTCTTGCCTCTATTTCTAAATGTTCAACTGAAGTTTTAAGTTATTGCAATGCTAGAAATTCAGAGACTGAAGGAAAATTTCATTGACGGGGGAGAATTCCTATTTGGCGGGGCAATGGCCTCATTGTGCTCCTCCCCCATAGCTGCATCTCTAAGGAGGATCCAGACACTGTGGGGTTTAATTTGCACATCCTTGGTAAAGTAAAAATTTCAAGAGATTTCCAGTATTATCCACCCACGAGCATGGTAAATAAGACTGCATCGTGGCTTGTTGCTGAGCCATGTGAGATCTCCCTTTAGCAAACTAACACCTACAGAAAATTGCCACCATTGCCTGTGTTTTGTCTTTGGCAGTTTTTTTCAAGTCTGGTCCTTTGACATACAAGCATTTTGACTTATTGTAGGCTCTCCTTTTCTTCATAAGGCTTTTGGCTAGAATCCTTTCGGGAGCTTGCATCTTTGTAAGTGGACTTATGTATGCAGGAATTAGAATTGTGCCATTGTGCAAAGTCCATATCTAGTAGAGGGCTGCTGTTAGATTGCTACGTAGCAGGGTCAGCAAAGTGAACCAATACACATTGGTGCCCGATGCACAATGGGACTGATGCACAATGGAAACAATGTGCAGCAGGCATGATGTGCATTACATCAGTCCTGATGCGCAGTGGGCACCAATGTATATCGGACACTCTTGCTGGTGTCCTGTTACACATCTTCATAATTCATTAATGGGATTTCTTAGCACTTCTGCTATGTAGCCAGGTATACATAAAGTTACATAGGTCATGTAGGATTCCAGTGTTTGCTTCTATGACTTCCTCATGCGCTTTGCATTGCTTTCCACTGAATTCTCGCATGCCTACCTTGCATTTATTTGCGGCAGTGAGGAGAAGGTGGACAGTGCAGTTCAGTGAGCAGGACATTCCAGGTAAAATTTACAATCGTAAGCTCACACACACACACACACACACACACACAGAGAGAGAGAGAGAGAGAAACATTGGGTTGGAATGGTAGTAATTTGGAAGACTTATCATAAAGGCCTCCAGATAAGTTTTCCATTTCCTGAAATTGCAGGGTATCAGACTGTTCACTCAGTCTTCAGATGAGAGGGGAATGTAGAAGAGAGGCTGACTAGGCACTTGTTTAAAACAGTTCCTTTTTCTGTGAGCACAGACAATCCCAATCCTTTCACGTTGTGCTGGTTGTTTATTTCCCCCTTATGCTTCTCACTCCTGCTTGCATTGTTTGGGCAGCTTGCTATGTTCTTTCGTTGCTGGAACGATCTGATCCATCTATTCCTCTGATGCTGGGTGCTCACTGTGCTAAAGGTAGGGACCCCATCTCATACACGCTTGGCTTTAATAAGCAGCAAGGGCTTTTGCCGGCTGCCTGAAATTCTAGAAGCCCTTACTAATTACCCTATTTATGTTCAGCTCTCTCTCAAGCTACGCTAGGCATCAGACTGCAATCACACACTGGGCAGCTAGTCTCCTCTTATCCCATTACTATATGTCAGTTGCTTAGCCTAGTCTGGGGATTCTGTCGTTTCTTAAAAAAGAATGGACTCAGATTTTCAAGCACTGGCTTTTGATGGCAGATTTCCTTTCTGTTGGCTGGTTCTCCTTTTCTAGTTTCTTTTATTAGTGAATAGCTATATAATCATAAACAGGGACTCATAGGTTACTTTTATGAGTCTACTGTGCTTTGTTATATATGAATGTGATCATAAAATTGCACCATCACAGAGTGAATGGAGAGAGAGGTTGATTGATTGATTCTTTGGGATATTTTCACAATTTAGAACAAATCTAGCTACCCTGTAATATTTACGAACATGCTGTATCCTTCCATTGACTTTGAAACAGTTTATAACACTGGTCAGGGTCTACGATAGGACTGTGCTGTGTTAAATTATTCATTTCTGCAAAGGAGAACAAACAATTTAATCAGTTTTCTCCCAGCTGCCAAACATCCTAAAAAAATCGGCCAGAATCCTCTATGGCAGTTATGAATGTGTAACCTAGAGTTGCACACTTCTGACTGTTTCATATACACGATCCCTATGTAGTCCCTAGTTTAGGGGCTATGTAGGAACCATGAAAGACCCCCAATCTCAACCTACCAGGCAGCAGCTCCTGTGATTAACAGGGGTCTGTTCCCTGTTGATCAGGAAGCAGCTGACTGCCATTCCCCATGTGCCACCAGGGGAGGCTGTAGCCTCGTTACCTATATTCTGATAGCTGGTTCATGATTGTTAACCTGAACCATCCATCAGAACATAGCCCAAGACAAACCTGGCTTCTGAGCTTAGTTTTTACTATGGACATTATCAGACTAGCATCTAACAATGCTGTAATTCAGCAAATGAAGATAGCAGGAACATCTTGACATTATAACATTTATTATCGCACATAGCTGTAATCATGCAAAAGAAATGCCACAGAAGTATTGCACAAAGACCACTAGCACTTTAAGAACAGGAGTTTACTTCCGCGATTTGGCATGGGTGAGATTTTGTTGGTTCTTGCGAGAAGATGCAAGCATGCTTAAAACTCAGAAAAAAACATTAATAAACAAAATAAATGAACACACAAGCACTGAAACAAACCTAAAAACGTGCAAACCAAAGAGGACAGTTCATAAAAAGAGCATCCATCCTGTGCTTCATTTTTGCGTTCTCACCTAGAGGTTTTGTGCTGAGGAATGCCCATTCACACTGTAATGTTGCGATTATAACGGGATGTGCTTTAGCATGCAGTCAATAGCAGAAAAAGAGCACTATTAATGATCTATTGACAGCTTCTCCCATAAAGGAGAAAGAACACTTTTTTTGAGGCTGGAGCACAGAGTAATAACATGAGGATGACGATATTGTTCGATAGTGGGGCCCATTTGCACTACCCTGATGTCATAATCCCATGATTTTTGTTGCATCTGATAATGCCCTATGTTTCTAGCTGATGGTCTTAATACAGAAAATGGCAAAGTTGTGTGTATGTGTTCCACTGTACAATTGTACAGGCAACATGGGATATACTAACTAAAACTAAGGTTGCTTACCCAGAGATTCTGCAAGATAGATAATCAGCACATCAGTTTTCAGAACTACTCACTAGTAATGCCTGTGATATGCAGATTATTTATTTTAACATCCTATTTTTCTTTAAAAAGTAATTGAAGATTTTTGTTAAAAAGGTCCAGTGATAAACCAAAAGCATAAATAAAAAATGTACAGCAGAAATATAAAATGAAGGCAGCTTATTTTTAATCCTTCAGAGAAACCAGAGTATTTTTTTAATCAATACATATCAGATACTAAAAAAAAAAAATCCATAATAACAACCACAACCATCATTACTAAAAGTAATATATAAAAGAAGAAAAGCTAAGGTGGAAAACAGAAATGTCTTCACTTGTCTTCCAAAGATTAAAGATCAAAAAACATTTGACATCTATTGTGAAATATTCCCCATAGTTGGACTACCACCATAAATTCCTTTTTCCATGATACTACAGTTGTTACTTGTTGAAGTTAGGAGCCTGAAAACGGTCCCTCAGTTGAAAATCTACCAGAAGATTCAAAGAAAGTGTTACCTCTGTATCCACAGATTCCACCATCCATGAATTCCACCATCCACAGCTTGAACATATTCCCCCCCACAAAAAATAAATTTTCAAGAAGCAAACCTTGATTTTGCCATTTTATAAAGTGACACCATTTTAAACAACATCTCAGGCTCGGCCAAATTGATCACCAACAGTGGTCCGCCCTGGCCTCACATTGGGAGGCATGGAGACGCACTATCCACAATGCTGCAGCCTTATTTGAGAGCTCACGCCGAACAAGTCTTGAAGAGAAACGACAACGCAGAAAGAATCACAACCCAAAAACATCACCCAAGGAGACCTTCTGCTGTGCTTTCTGCAACTGGACTTGTTTATCTCGGATTGGCCTTTTTAGTCATCAGCGCGCTTGCAGAAAGCGCGGGATGAGTCCTTCCTGAATCTTCGTTTGCGAAGAAAAGCCAGAGAGAGAGAGAGAGAGAGAGAGAGAATATAATGGGACTTGAGCATCCATGGATTTTGCTATCCATGGGGTGCCCTGGAACTAAACTCAGCAGATACCAAAGGCCCACTGTATATATCTGAACAAAAAGGTCCCTGAATTGTATTCCCGTTCAGTTCCTCAGCCTAAATGGCAATGTTAGAGATATGTTTCTTATTCTGGGGATGAAAGATATTGCTAAGATCTTGGAAGCTAAGCAGGTCCAGGCCTGGTTAGTATTTGGACCACCAGTAAATACCAGGTACTGTAGGCTATATTTCAGGGGAGGCTAATGGGAAACCACCTCCAGGGATTCCTTGTCTGTGAAATTTGTAGGGTCACCATAAGTCAACAGGTGACTTACAGGCACATACCCACACTCATACACATACACTGCAATCCTTTACATGTCTGACTAGAAGTCCCACTGAGTTCAGCAGAGCTTACTCAGTTGGGGAGTACAAGGACTACACTGTTAACTTGATGAATAAATTTAAGATACAGGTCAACCCCCATATCCCTGGGGAATACGTTCAAAGACACACACACACACACCTGTGGATACCTGAAACCATAGATAATAGGGAACCCTGTTGTTTTCAATAATACAAACAGAGGATCTTGACAATAGAATTGCATTGGAGAACCTAGAAATGCCTACAGAGAACATATTTTGGGGGCCTGGATAAATGAATCCGTGGATACAGGTGTCAACCTGTAATCAGAAAGGTATTCCCATCAACAGCTTCTAAGGAAATTCAGTGTTTACTGCATTGACAAAAAAAGTGAATTGACTGGCTCTGTCTTTCTGACCCTGCTCATGTTTTGCAATATAGAAGCTCCTGCCTGTAGTCTTTTGATACATGCTTCTTTCTTCCTGAAACCAGCAAGCAAGGTCTCTTTCCCTCTCACTTTTTCATAAGAATTTTCTAAGATAGCTGAAGCTGAAAAAATGAAGCCAATCGGTTGAACATTGCAAACCGTTATAGGGCATCGAAAGCAATACAATGCTAGCTCACTACAAAAGAATCAGACGAACTGTGCCAACTGCTTATAAGAAATAAAAGCAAACGTCTGCTATTTAAAAAAAAAAAAAAACCAAAGGGAGACGTTCTTTCTTTTATACAACACAGGAATATGAAGGCAGGGAATTAGTCTCCTGAGAAGATATTGTTTCTGCCTTTAGGTAGCCCAGAAGAATATCCCTGTGGGCTTTTGAGGTTAAGTTTCAAGATCTCTTTTGTTAGATTAATGTGTCTTCCACAAAGTAACTTAACTCAAAAGAGGCTGTGAAAATGTGATCAGCATACATGGAAGGTTCACATACCAGAGAGCTTTTTGTGTCAATAACAAAAACAGACATACACTGGTTTGATTTTGCAAGCAGTAAAAGGTGGATAGAAGACTGACAAATTATAGTAATGGTATAGTGGAGAAAAAGCTGATAAGTAGTTGCTTTTTATCTCTTTCGTGAATCAATTCCTATCCTTTTAAAGAATTGCTCAGATAAAACAACGTGTTCTCGTAGATGTATTTGTACATTTTTCACACATAGCTTAACTAGTTCTGGACTTTTTAATTCTTCTCCTTATTTTCATGGAATACTCTGCTTCCCTCCCCCTTGTGTTCATATTTAAATGATACAAAGGAGACTATCATTGCCCCCATACACAAACATCAGAAACATGATGGCACCTGGAAAGTGAGGGTACATCTACACTGTAGAAATAATGCAATTCGACACCGCTTTAAGTGCTGTAGCTCCATCCTATGAAATCCTGGGATTTGTAGTTTTACAAGGTCTTTAGCCTGCTCTGCCAAAGAGCACTGGTACCTTGCCAATTTATAATTCCCAGGATTCTGTAGGATGGAGCCATGGCAGTCAAAACGATGTTAAACTGCATTATTTCTACAGTGTAGATACAACCTGAGACCAAGATTCAACAATACTGTGACAGAGTATAAGGTTCCATCAGTGTTACAGCATTGGGCTTCCCCATTCCATAGGGGCTCAGTGCAATTTGGCAGTGTTGGGGCACACACACACACAGCCCATTAGTGGCCAAGTGAACAGGGAGGTGTCTACAATAAAGCCCCTGGTTTGCAGTTGGGCAGGCTGGATAAAAGGGATCGCTGTCGTCCTTCCAGACCTCCAGCATAATGCAAGGGCTAAGAGAGTGACAGCTCTTCTTTTTCCCCCAGCCACTCAACTGTAGCTACAGAGTTTCCGGGTGCTTCTCCCAGGGCTCCCCAGTGCCATCAAACTATGGTTGTACTGCAGAGGGGGCCATTGCATAAGGAGGCAGTCAGTGGATACTCCCTGCAAAGTCCATTAAAGTACATATGCCAAGTGTTACACTGGCATAAGGCACCAGTAAGATTCCAGCCATTAACTTAAAATAGTGAAGCCCATCTTTCTCCAAGTGTATGTCTTAATACCAAAGCCTAGATATGAGTAGCATGCACATGTCCTCACATACGCATTATCTGAAGGGAGTCAGAAACTGTGGGTTAGTTTAGAAAAAGAGCTGTGTGTGCATGAGTGTGAGTGTGTCTGTGTCTTAACCAAGGCTCAGTACTCTGGTGCTTTTATCTAACCATTCACCCTTCACAAGACAAGGATTTATGGCAGACAGTGGCCAAGGAGAAATGTTTTCTTAAAAATCATTGAATCATCATTTTGCATTGAAGATTCAATGAGAAATGATGGAGAATAATGGTGGCCAGCCTGGGCTGCTGCTACTACAAACAGAACCCATGAATAGCAGAACAAGAACAGCAGCATCCTCTCACAGGCTGTGCAGAATCTGAAAGCCAACACCAAATATGGCGTCCTGAGCATTATGTCTTGGAGTTGTGGAGTTTGGAAATGAGTAGGTGGTGTTAACTCTTTGGAAAAAGCTGAAAGGGAAAGGAATTCCAGTAGTCATGGGCTAGGATTTCTGTGCTCTGAAACATACTTCCTAAGACCCTGTTCCTTGTTCTCTAGCTCTTACAGCTCTGCCCCTAATAGCACAACTGCCTGCTATTATGGTGTAGTGGTTTGATTGTACCATGGTGGGTTAAAATTCCCACTCACCCATGGAAAGCCACTGCATGACCTTGGGCAAGTCAAACTCTCTCAGCCTCAGTGGAGGGCAAAGGAAAAACCCCTGTGAACAAGTTCTGCCAAGAAAACCCTGTGATAGGTTCACCCTAGGGTTTCCATAAATCAGAAATTACTTGAATGCACACAGCAAGAGACGAGAACTACCTAGATGGTGGCTGGCATCCTGTTCAGTCATGATGATGGCATAAGTCCTGACTTACAACAACACAATTCACTTTTACAGTTATGCCATTGCAATGACCAAAAGTCCCCTGAAGACCTACATTTTAAGCTACGCCCCCCACCCCCGTCGTTTCTAAGTTGCTGAAAAGCAAGTGGGAGCAATGGCATGTCCAGCCCTCTTCCTATAGCTGGATGCACTGTGACAGGCTGCAGGTCTGGAAAGATGAGTTTTGGGTGTGGGGTAACATCCAGAGCTATAAGACATAACTCTATCTCTGTAGCTACGTCTCCCCATACATGATCTCAGCCTTTGCCTCTTATTGCTATGATGTAGAGTTGAATAACTTGCACTGAGCATGAGAGTTTTATGTGTGGATTTGTTTGGTGGTGGTAAGAGTGTATTTTTCAAGAGAATCTTGAAGAAAAGATGCAGAACCTAATGCAGTTCTTGCAACATAAAAATCTGTGATTTTGTACCATGCAGTGGTAGTAACCATATTGCAAGCCAGGGAAAAATAGCTTGCAGGATTAACTGTCCATATTGCTCCACCTCACCCTCACCTCACCCACCCTTTTAACTAAATAAATCAGTAGACAAATAGGTGAAATCTCTCTATGTTATGCTATACAAGTAGTTCTTCAGGCTAAAAAAAACAGCATTAATGATGTTAACTTAGTCAGATGTCAGCTGGAGATTCAGAAATGTGTTTGCTAGTATTAAACACTTGCTCCTTAGAAGAGCATATTTCTTACAGGCCTGACTTCCAGAATTCCCAGATGGAAGTCTCAGATGTGGGGAAAGTAGGACTGTTCATGAATGCATCCTTCTAGAAGTAAACACATGGAGTAGGAAGTACATTGCATCCATTGCCTTATCTCTGGGATTTCAGTCTCTAAATAGAGCCTACATGATGATGGCTTCTTCCTCCCTCCATGGACTCACTTTCATACAGATTAATGTGTGAGCATGTTGTTTAGTTCAACCCAAGATGTGTGTTTAATCCCAAGGTATTAAAAATTTTCACCTATAAACATCAGACTAATTTCATGACTTGTGCAAAGCAGGCTACCAGTTTTAAGTATGCTGGCCTTGGACATTCAATAAATAATTCAACTGATACACTTTGTATTTGTTAAATGAAGATGTATATCCCATCTTTATATAAAGATTTGAAGTGAATTACAAAAATGTGACAGTTGATTTGAAAATCCCATAAAATACCAAAGTGCCTAATAGTCTAGCATTAAATGTATATGTGTAAACTAAATTGCTGTATAGATGAACATACAAAAGTGCTGGAAAACCTGTCTAGCCCACTGTGACCTATAAGCACTTAGTATCACTTAAGCTAAAAGAGATGTGCAGGAGCTGCTGTTTGATGTATCTGTTGCTGAGCTGTTCCATTTTAGACTTTCAGGCAAGAAACGGAATATTTAAATCCCCCCTCCAACATAAATGCAATCTATTTTTTGAAAGCCAGGTGAAAGGCTTTCCTAGAACCTTCTTTCTGGCATTCTAATTTTGAGCAGGTAGGAAGAATTTAGATACCTGATTCCTCATTTGCCAAAGGAATAATTTAGGTAGGAAGGTACCATCCAGAGCTTCTGTTCTGTTCTGTTTTGCTCTCAAACCATGGCCAGAAAAAATGAAGGTGATGATGGTGAAATGGGGGTTAGGAAAAGGGAAGAGATACAGGCTCCCCTAAATAGTGGAATATCCAAAACCAGCTCCTAGCAAGGATGGCTTCTGGTTGGCTATGCTACATAGAAATTAACCTTATTGGCAGGCATCCTGTTGATGAAGTATGATCGTGTAAGTTGGACTTGTGTTATCCCAACTCATGGTTTTGGTCATTGCAGAAGTCAGAATTCCGTTCAACATTCAACAACCAAATTCTCCCCCAAACCCTCCTTCTGAGTAGCACAGCCCCCTCCCCAAAGCATGGGCATTTCTGTGTTGTCAGAGAGTGAGAGGTTTAGTGAAGATTCATCTAGCTATGTTCCAGTAGCTGGACACATTATAAAGATGTCATCTTCAGGTACCTTCCATGGGCCCTAGGTGGACCTTGCAGATGCCTGTCATAGCATATCCAACTACAGGAAAATAGCCAGATGCACTCCTGCTGATCCCTGCCCCACAACACAGAAATGGCTGTGTTGTGGGGCAGTGCTGCTTTTAGGTGGGTTTGGGTGGGTAGTTCGTGATACACATACATCTCTGGATGCAGGATCGTGGGTGATCTAAAGCTGGGACAGTTTTGTATCTGAAACAATTTGGCATTGTCACCTCAGCAGCAAAAAAAGAGGTTTCAGAGAGCTACACTTTGATTTTTGAGGCAAGTGTACTTAACTTTAGATTGGACGAGACAAAGGTATTGGATGACAGCCACTGTGTGCTAGGAACAGGGAGGACAAGTGAACTTTAAAAAGTGCCTTTCAGAAGTTTAGGAGTGGAAGAACAAAAACAGCAGCAACAGCAGCAAAAAGACTTCCTCATTTTTCTTTCTCTGGCCTTGGAGGTTTCAAGAAACGTGACTTATCTATAAATAAGGGGAATGTATAAATAAAAACCTGATTCTAACACCAAGCTTGGAAACTGATCTCAGTGTTGCTTTCCATTGACAGATAACAAATATGCTCCTGCAGTCACGCTCAATGGTTTCATCTTTATTCTTGGAGGAGCTTATGCACGAGCGACCACCATCTATGACCCAGAAAAAGGCAATATTAAAGCAGGCCCCAACATGAACCACTCCAGGCAGTTCTGCAGGTGAGATAATAACAAAAAATTATGATTGAATTACCAGCACCTAGAATATTTTTCTGCTGCAGAAAATTATTGAATTAGAGTGAGAAGCACAGTGAGACTAGAGATGTGTGCTTCTTGCTCATTCTGACAGTATGCTTTTGAGGCCATCATGCTGTCTGGGTTATACTAATTGAAACCTCCAGTTAATTATCTGACTGTGCATCAATCTAAATGATCTCCCTTGGTATCCAGACATTTAAGATCTTTCAGAGGGAGCCTGTTCTTTCAAGTACTCTTCAAGAGTTGGGATGATCTTGTGATTGGACCTGAATGTGCCTCAGTTTTGAAGCAAAGGCTGGTCACAGCTAGTTTGCAAGAGTTTGTGTAAGATAAACACATGCATGAGAAGCTTTGCTTCTAATGACCATTCCCTCTGTATTATTGAGTCTGTAGGCATTAGACACTGTATAGGTCGACCCCCATATCCATGGATTTGGTATCCATGGTTTCACTTATCCACGTCTGAAATAATATGTTCTCTCCAAGCATTTATAAGTCCTCCAGTGTGATTCTATAGTCAACCTCCAGTGTTCATCTCATTGAAAATAATAGGGTTCCCTATTATCCACGGTTTCAGGTATCCATGCAGAGTCTTGGAACATATCCCCTGCAGATATGGGGGTCAACCTGTACTAAATATTGTGAACCAAGGATATGCAATATATGAGACCTGTGCACTGTATCCAGCCCATCGAGCTTTGAATGATCACAGGTGAACCACCATTTCTAATTGGATCACAGATAAAAAGGCTGAGCAGAAGCCTTGGTATGCCCAAGCTGGTTTGCTAGCTTATGTTCTGTACCTATGCTATATATCATTAAGACCATTCACCCAAATGATGTGGAGATAGCAAAAAAGAAAAGGCGGGCATACTGTTTAGTATTTATGATGCTATATGCCAGAACTATGATATTGTAAATATTATAATTCACATTTACAGTCATGACACCATTGCAAAGACCACAGATGCCCCTCAAATCCCAACTTAGAAGCCAGGCAGATGCATCAACCAAAAGAGTGCTGAAGTGCTGGAGAATTCCTTTGGTTGGTGCGGCTGCCTGGCTTCTAAGGTAGGTTTTGCGGGGGTTGAATCAGGAATTGAACCTGCAACAACGGAGCTCAATTGTCATAGCGCTGTCTGACAGTGCAGGATCCCAGCCAAAATTTTAGACATTCAGAGCTATGCTGTATAAGTAGTGCATCATTGACAAATGATCAGCATAGGGAAAGAATTACCTTGAATGTGAGATAAAGAAAAGTTCTGATTGGGCCTGTTGTATAGTACTTTATGGCAGTTATATGGTTCTGACCAAAGAGAGAAAATATGTTAAGCTTTTGATGACAAAAGCTGTTAGTGCTTGAGCAGAAATCCCAAGGGAGTTTTAAAGTGTAGACAAGACCAGTGCTTAAATGCTTGAGTCAAAGCTGTGGATGCAGCTCTGTTGGGATTTTGTCTGTGTCTCCACTCATTACAAAAGCTGAAATCCAGTGACCATTTTGAATAGTCCCAGAGGAAAAGCCAGTTTGTTCTCAAGACAAGTTAGATCTGATTTGCCTGGGACTAATCTTACAGATGGAAGTTCCGGGACGTTTCTCTGCTCACTGTTACCTCTTGCATCTTTTTTCCCCCCCTGTTTCCCCATTTTTATTTGCCTTTTGGCTCCACTGTATAAAGCTTCTGTTCCTCTTTGCCATGTGCGTATGTATGAGTAAACCTATTAGATGAGAAGGCCACTTCATTCCTCTGGTTAAGATAGTCTAGTCAACAAAAGTCTGAGCCAGAGTTTGCTAAATTTTATGACATTTATGACAGTGATTGATGTGTAGAAATCTAGCTGAAACTTTTGTGTAGTGACTTCTGGGTTGCATGTATTTTCTCAGTTATTTGGGGAAACAGATGAGCATCTGAAGCCAGACTGAAATGTAACACTTTTTTCATTTTGATAATGGACCCTAGCAGTGGGTGTTTCTACATTGCACAAGTATAGCAGTTTGCTACTGCTTTAATTGTTATTCCCCTGTTTTATGGAATCCTAGGATTTGTAGTTTGCTGGGGTACTTAGACTTCTCTACTGCACCCTTCGGAACTGCAAATCGGATCTCTCTGGCAGAAAATTCTAATTACGTCATCAAACTACAAATCCTGGGATTACATAGGACTGCCGGTATCAAACTGCTATCACAGTACAGTGTGAATACACTGCAAATCTCTGGCTCACAAGCTTCCCTCTCTCTTTCATGCAGAAGAGAGCACAACTTAAAGCTTCTCTTTGTGTGATGTGACAACTTGCAATTTCCCACTTTTGCTAAATATTGACAAATGTTAACTATGGCTTTTAGAAATGCTAGCCAGAATCCTGTATGACCTGTTACATTACATAACTTTATGTACACCTAGCTACATAGCAGAGGCGCTGAATTGCAAACATGCATAACATGACACTGGCAAGAGTGCCCAAAGCACGTTGGGACCAGTGTGCATTGGTGCACAATGAGCATTGGGGCCAATGAGCATTAGTGTGCAATGAGCATTAGTATGCACTGTGTAGTGATGTGCAGTATGCACAAATGTGCATTGTACATTGATGTGCATAGTGAAGCGATGCATATTGCACACCAATGTGCATTGAGCACTTTGCCAGCTCTGCTATGTAGTAACATAATAGCAGCCCTCTACTGGACATTATCCAACTGCAGATTTCTAATTCCCACAGAGGTAAGTCCATTGACGAAGATGTGAGGCCCCAACAGGATTCCAGCAAACATTTTTTCCTATATTTAGTTAAGTTGGGAAACTGTGTTTAATTCCAAAGTGTGACTGGAAGTTTCAGATTTCCTCCACTCATGCAAGAAAAAGAAAGAAAGAAGAGATAGGAGCATACAAGCCCAAAGCATACAGCTCATTCATTATGTCTGAGGATGTGACCCAAGGGTGGACATAAAATACCCAGCATAGCTTATTTGAGGGACAAGAATACACAACAGAGTCCAATGCCTCTGTGGCTTGATGCTTCTGTGATTAACAGAAACTAAGGTCTTGTCTATATGGGGGCGGGGGAATACGAACATGTTCGGAATACAGGTGTTCGCAATGATGCAACCTGTCTACATGGCCAAAAGACCCCCCACCCCAGCCAGATGGCCACTGCGAGTGATTTACTCACGATTTTAAATCTGCCATCACCAATTTAAAAAAAAAACAGTTTCCCAGGGTGCGCACTACCAACACTTTGTATTTACTGTCAGGATTTTGGCACATGCAGTCCAAGTACTGTAGCTTTATTCTCTAAATTGCTGAGGCTGAGATGTAACAGTTTGCAAGGTTTCCAAGGCAAGAGCTCCGAGCAAATGGCAGTTTGCAAGCCTAGCAATTGTATCCATATTGACTGGGCCCAAGAGCTAAACTGGGCAGGGATGAGCTAAGCAGTTCTACTTTGGATTTTACAATGTGAGGATGTGTTCTTTAGGATCTCACATTGAGAAGATGTGTTTTTCTTCTGTAAGCTGTAGGTATCTGTAAATATATTTTTTATTATGTTCAAGTAAAGAACAAGAATGTTTTTAGACACAAGCCTGTGTCTGAGCCTTTATTTGTCATGCCTTAATTTAAGGAGCAACTCTGCTGCAATGTATTGCTGCCTGAGACTTGTTTAGGTTCTCAGTGCATGCTCTAACCTGACATTTATAAATAAATAAATGGGGGGGAAAGTATGAGATTGCCATTTGATCGACTTACCAGACACTTGGCTGAAAATCCAAGATGTCGGCTGCAGCCACTTTCCCTCTTTGCTAACCCTGCCCCCTGTACTCTTCCAGCCAATCAGATTGCACTGCCCATTCATATCTCTGCGAATGTGAGTGTTCAAGCGGTCACACATTCGGAAATCGTATGGAGCTTTTCAGAAAATCTGTATGAAGCCCCATACACAGTACACATGGACTTTGAGATGGATTTGGATGCCCCCCTTCTGAATGACATGTATTTGTGCGAATGGCTGTTTGAACGGATTGCCGATCTTACGCATCGCATTCATATTATTTTGACCATATAGACAGGATCTTTACTTTTTAAATGTGTGCCTTTCCCTTCTGTATGTGTTTGCTACTTGCAGTAATAGTTGCTAGGGCAGAAACAGACTCGGTATCAGAGCAATTATATTAATTCCCCATAGTATGCTGGAAAGTACAGAAGTGAAGGCGGTAAAAGTAGCTGCAGTTGAAGGGATGGGCTTCCTTTCATCAGGTATAGTAATTTGCGTGCATCCCCAACCCAGTGTTCCTGAGTGTTCATCCTTCAAGAAATGTTTAAATAATAACTCAAACAAAAGTGTTTCCTCATCCTTCTCCATATTGCTGTAGTTGTTTTTGGAGCATAAAGTAGAAAATATCCATACCAAACAAACAACATTTCTAGGCTTGACTCTCCTTTTTTTATTAAAGAGTGCCCCCTCTTGGCTGTAGAGAGAATTTTGTCCTAGCCCTAACATTATGTTACATGCAAAAAATATTACAGGCCAAATCCCAGCCAATACCACTGTGTTCCTGCTGCTTCTGTGCTAATTACAGATTTTTATTGTTCCTCTGTGTTAACAAGAGTGAAATTGAATGTACGAGAACCCCACTGTGTCCAGACAGTAGTTAATTATATTTTTTTCTCTCTCTCAAGATTGTAAACCAGAAGCAAACAGTGTGGTACAACTGACATAACTTCCCTTGGTAATTCATTCCATTAATTATGTGGTGTGTTTTTTAAAATGAGGGATGTTCTTTAACCACATTAAAATTACTTTAATGTGGATGGCTGATAACATAACAGTTCTTTGGCCAAGATCACTTGACAGAATAGGATCTGCCCATTAATGGAAGAATTTGTGCACGTTGTTAAAGAAAGGAAACATTGTAAAGGCACCAGATCCTGTCTGATCTTGGGAGCTAAGCAGAATCAGCCCTGGTTAGTACTTGGATGGGAGACTTCCAACAAATACCAAGTGCTGTAGGCTATATCTCAGAGGAAGGAACTGGCAAAACCACTTCTGAGTATTCTTTGCCTTAGAAAACACTGTGAAGTTCATGGGGTCGCCATAAGTCAATAGGTGACTTGAAGGCACTACGCACACAGCCCCCAGAATAATTCCATTTACACCTTCGGAATGGATGAGATGAGTACTTTCTATCCATGCAGTTAAATTGATAAGCAGCATTACTCAGGTTTTATCTGTTTGTCTGACTATGCATTTATTTTATTTTATTTTTTGCAGCATTTAGCATTAATTATATTTTTGCTGCACTTTCCTATGCAGGCAGTAACTTGCATTCAGCCTATAAAAACATCATATACACTTTGCAAAGATATGTGGAAGGTACAGTAGGACCTCCGTATCCACCGATTCATTAGCCACTGATTCAATTATCCACACGACACAAAACATCACACCTATCATAGAGTCTTCCTAGAAACTGTGTCCTCTCTAGCCATTTTCTAGATCCTCCAAGGCAAATCTATGGTATTTTAAGCCGGAAGGCCCATTATTTTCAATGGCATTCACTGTTATCCATGGTTTTTGGTATCTACGGTCTCCCCAGAACCAATCCCCAGTAGATAAGGGGGTCCTATTCTATATACTAATAACAAGTTTTTTATAAAAAAATGCATTCAGGAGCCAAATTTAAAGAGAATTACTTGCCAGAAAGCAGCTTGAAGTGCTCAAGGATTACTGTATGGGGCTGGTACCTTCATGGTACAAGTACTGATTTCTACAGCTGTGTGTCTTCAAGTCATTTCTAACTTATGGTGACCCTAAAGTGAACTTATCATAGGGTTTTCTTGGCAAGATTTGTTCGGCGGGGGGTTGCCTTTGCCTTCCTCTGAGGCTGAGAGAGTGTGACATACCAAAAGTCACCCAGTAGGTTTCCATGGCCAAATGGGGATTCAAACCCTGGTTCACAGAGTCATAGTCCAATGTTCAAGCTACTACACCATGCTGGTTCTCAATTTCTACAGTATCTTACTGAAATCTCAACCATTTCATTTTTATGTTGATATCTCTTTTAGCTCTCCTCTTTGTGCCACTGTAAAACATAAGACCTTTTCAGTGTATCTAAAAGGACCATGTTTGCTGTTTGTATGCCTTCAAACCATTTCCAGCTTAGGTGACCCTAAGGTGAACCGATCATTGGATATTTGTGCTAAGCTTTATACATATTGCCTTCCTCGGAGCCTGGGAGAACATGACTTGCCCAGTGTCACTCAGTGATCTTCCATGGCCAAGCAGGGATTGAAACTCAAGTCTCTCAGAGTCCTCTAGTCCAACACTCAAACCACAATACTATGCTGGCTCTTGTTATTTTAAGAGGCCCTATTTCCTAGACATTTAAATGGGCAATATCTAAATACTGAGAAGACTTCTTCCTCCTCTGTTCAGCACCAATTCTTCTTCCATTTTGGCAGCCCTGCAATTTCTCTGGATCAGAAGTCCAAACTAGGGCTCACCACACAGAATTATGTTCTTTGCCACTCCCTTGCCTTACCATGCACCAGTATGAGGTTTCATATAGTAAGGAAAATAGCTTCTATTTAGCTTCCACCATCTGTCTGTCTGTTTATTTGATTTATATCTCACCTGTCTCCTGGCATGGGACCTAAGGTGGCTTTCAGCAAATTAAAATGAAGTCATAGTAACCTGAGGTTGGATTCACACAGTCAGGTGTTATACACCAACAGCTCAAAAATAGCTTCAAATGGTGCCTGTATGGTAAGAATGCCATCTGTAGCCTCCTGTTACATGGTTAAGAGCAGCAATATTATCCATTTCTAAGAGGGTATACAAATATGAGGTGTAGTTATTTAGGCAGGCCTTTGAATTTTAAATTATGGAGCTGTAGGCTGTTGCCACACTGCAGAAATAATGCAGTTTGACACCACTTTAACTATCATGTCTCCATCCTATGGAATCCTGGGATTTGCCATTTGTTGTGGCACCAGAGCTCCCAGAGAGAGAAGGCTAAATGTGTCACAAAACTACAAATCCCAGAATTCTACAGCATGGAGCCATGACAGTTAAAGCAGTATCAAACTGCATTATTTCTGCAGTGTCACAGCAGCTGTACAGTAGGACCCCTGTATCCGCTGGGGATCAGTTCTGGGGAGCCCCATGGATACCAAAAACCGTGGATGCGAACACTATTGAAAATAATGGGACTTCTAGTTTAAAATACCATAGAGTTGCCTTGGAGGACCTAGAAAATGGCTAGAGAAGACACATTTTCTAAGAAGACTCTATGGTAGGTGTGCTGTTTTCTGTCCTGTGGATAATCGAATCAGTAGCTAATGAATCAGTGGATATGGGGGTCCTATTGTAGTATGTATGTAAAGTGGTATGCTATAATTTTTAATCTTTTAAGTGTTTTTAACAGTCTTTAATCATGTTTCTAATTATATTGATATTTAATGCTTTTTAATGTTTGTAAAATTATGTTTTAGCTGGGTCTTTTTAAAATCATTGTAAGCTGCCTTGAGTCCCATTTTGGGAGAAGGCAGGGCATAAATCCAATAAATAAATAAATAAATTTTAAAAGTTGTGCCCTGGCCTTAATCTACATGGAGGCTATGAAGCTTCCCCTTCCCCTACAGGAACAAGTTGTTGTAAGATTGTAATGCTTTTATTTGTACAGTGAGCTGAAGCCTTACTAATATAGGCTCTACACAAGGCTGGCCTTACTCTAAGGCAGAGTGAGGCAGCCACTGTAGGCACCAGATTTGGGGGGGGGGTGTACAAGGGCAGCCTGTCACTCGTTCTCCAGTTTGTTGTTTTTTGTATTTTACTGCCAGGAGAGGGAAGAAGTGTTTGTAGGATTTTCTGCCTCATACACAAAGTAACTTGAGCTTTAAATACTACATACCTTAAATTAAAGGGGTGCCATTCCTTCTTCCACCTCAGATAGCAAAATGTATTAGGCAAGCGCTGAATCTATTTCCAATCCCCTCCCAGACCCTAGTTGTCATGCTAAGAAACTTCTAACACTGACCACAAGAGCATTCATTTTCTAAATATTTAAGTGATATCCTCCTAAAAGCCATATGTGCCAGAAATTATGCAACTGTGACTAGAGAGACATCCTCTCCTTTTCTAGTTCACCTTGGAACAAAAAGAATACAGAATGTGTTTTTCTGTGTATGAATTAAAAATTCTACACCCCCTGTCTGCGTAGAATGAAGGCAGCATGCAAATAGACCTGTGTTTCAGAGATTATCCACAGGGTATCAGCCGCCATGCACCAGCACAAGCCGGGAGCCCAGAGAAGCTAATTTAGAACTAGCAACTCCCAGCTGGCTGTGTCTTTTTCCTCTGAGTGTTAGCTAGTCAGATTTGTTATCCAGTCCTGCCAATTGGAAACTCTTAATAAAAGCAAGGTTCGAGCTATAGTGCACAACAAAGGGGGTGGTGTGTGTGTTTCCTTTCTTTACAAACTTCTGTTCTTGAACAGTGAAGCATGGTGATGGCTGCACTAGACTAATAGGAGCTGTTAGCACAAGGCAAGGGATGATGGTTCCCAGCCAAGTAAATTCCTTATTACAAAGTTAGGATAAACATGAAGCACTGTAACATGTTGAAACAGATGACCTGTGGTGGGGGAGGGAAGAGCATGGGAGTCCCTTATGAATGGCCCTAGGAAGCACCAACTCTTCTCCCATTTTTAAATAACAGCTCATCTGCAAGCTCCTTATGCAACCACCCTGGGCTTTTCTACATGTGGGGCAAAAACTCCAAATGGAGTTTTGCCTGCATGGCCCCCAAAGCCCTGCACATTATTATTCTCTGCAGGGATGCGGGGCACCTTGTCTTCAGCATCTCTGTGGAGTTTTGTCTGCCACCACCATCACTGCCATGACCAATTGTAAAGTTCCACAGGCAGTTCCCAGAGAAAGGGAGAGGTTTTCTCCCTTCCCCTGGCTCAGCAGCGCTGCCTCCTCCTGCTCTCCCGTCACTTCCTTCAAGTGCTTCTGTCACTTTCTCCAAGTGCTTCTTCCTGTGATGGATGAGAGGGAGAGCAGACGGTGGCAGCGCTGCCGAGCCATGGGAAGGGAGAAAACCTCTCCCTTGGGCCAGGAACTGCCTTCAGAGCTTTAAAATTTGTTTTCATGTTGGTGGTGGTGGTGGTGGCGGTGGCTGCAGCAGACAAAAATATAGAGAAAACCCTGAACCCCACATACTGTGCATCCTGGTAAGATATCCCAAAATGCTGTGAATCTGGGCTGTGCCACATGTGTCCAGATAGCCCCAGATTCGGGCAAAAGGCCATGCCATATGTGGCATGATGGCAGCAGATTCGGGGGCATCCACATTGGGACTCAGGATATTTGATAGTGTAGACAGGCCCACTGTCTTGTGCAGATACCTTCCTTTTTCATTGGATTTTTTTTTTCAGTTGTGCCATCAATGGTCAGAGTCCTTTTAGTGGACTTACCCACATTTACAGCAGCACAAGAACAAGGTTGCCCAAGGAGGTTTCCAGTGCTTTACTCCAGGTGATTAAGAACAGTTAAAGGTTTCTGGTGCAGCTCTACCCTGCCACCACCATGACTACCACTGGCTGGCTACAGGTTTGTGCTCCCAGGCACTATTCAGCCACTTTTCCACACCTGGGAAAGAAGAAGTCATCTTTGTCCTTGCCTAGTAAAGGGAAAACAAAGCCTGCTTCTTCCTCCCCAGATGGGCAGTGATAATTGCTCAGCGCCAGGGCACATCCCTGCAGCCAATCAATGAGCCAGGGAGTGGGAACAGGGCTGCACCTGGGCAGGAGTTGTTCCAGCAACATTCCTACTGGATCTTGGCCATAATCCCACCTGTAAAGAAGTCACATTTGACTTCTCAAATTTTTCTCTTGTGCCCAGTGTGCATCAGAAAAACCTAATTCTTTTTTTGTGTGTATGGGGGGAAACTTATGGATGAATAATTGGGAAAGGAAGCATGGGAGTCTGCTGCAATATATGGCTAAAGCAGCAAAACTGTTACATGCAGAAAGATGGAAAAAATCAGCATTGCCCCCCAAAAAAGTGGACTGGCTGTCAAAACTGAACGATTTAGCAGGAATGGATAAACTATCTGCTTTATTTAGGGGGAAAAAATAATTAGTGACATTTTTAAAGAAAGGGGAACTCCTGAATGACTTTTTGCAAAATAAATAAACAAATCAATAAAAAAGATTTGATAACTGTGGGTTTTGGCAATTGGTAAGATTGGGTAATCAGAAGACATGTGTGAGGTAATTTTTAGATGGAGAGGTAAAACTATATTATATATGTTTATAACCACCAAAAAGAAACTGAAAAGTCATTGTTCTGTTCTTAGTTATGTTTTTTTATACAGTCAGACCCCTGTATCCTTGGGGGTTTGGTTCCTAGACTTAGGGGTTGTTTGGATGATGAAAAAAATCCTCAAGGAATCCTGGCAGAATACTTTTTGCCCAAATGAGCTCCTGTCGGGATTCGCCATATTCAGAAGGAGGAGGTCTGAAAACTCCAAGTAGTTCATGATTACAGCTTTCGTTGTTTCTCACAATCTTTTTTTTTAAGTGAAAATATGCGAAACAGCCCATTTGAACAACCAATTTGAATTAGGGCACATCCAAGAAGTCAAAACGTGATTGGTCGGATGTGTGCAGGAGCAGGCTTGCTGATGACAAAGTGGCCAGAGCCGCCATTGTTGTTTTTCACAGACACGATCAAGTGCTATTTTTGAGCAGCAGGAAAAAAAATGGTTTTTAAGCAGAGGATCACTCTTCCACATCTCTCATGGGGACAAATGAACACCACTGCGAGGTGAGGTCATGTGCTATTTGCTGCAATTAATTCTCCCATCTGACTGAGCCCTTACTGTGGACACCAGAAACCACAAATAACAGCAAACCCTATTAAAATAAGGAACTTCTGGTAAAAACATACAATAGAGTTGCATTTTCTAGGCAGAGACCTAGAAAATGCCTAGAGAAGACACCTCTCTATGCATTTTCCAGGACGACTCTATGTTATGTATCTCTTATTTGTGACCTGAGATAACTGAAAACACAGCTATTGGTCCCACGGATACGGGGGTTGGACTGTATTTCAAGTGCTTTTTCTTTCTCTGTTTTTCCCCCTCTTTTTTTTTTCTTATACATTTGTATTTCTTTTAAATAGTTATAGTTTTTAGTGTACTTGGAAATTTGCAATATTTTTTCCTTTTTTTGGTATGTATATATGCTCTTTTTCTTCTCTTGGTTTTTCTTTATTGTATGTATTTTATATCTTTATAAAATTAAGAAATTTAAAAAGACATTTGCAATAAAAGGTAATTATTTTTTAAAAAGAAGAGCCGAATGTGCATCAGAATTCACCAGTGCACATTGGAACGCTCTTGATAGTGCCGCACCTTTGCAATTTATTTACAGGGTTGCATTGCCCTTCTACAACATAGGTAAGGATTCATAAAGTTATGCAACGTACACCACGATGTAGAATATCAGCCAATATACTTCAGCTTGACTGTTTCTGATTCTTTTAGCGTTTCCCAGGTAGTGTGGAGATTTTCCCTCTTGTATTTTTTTAGTTTGTGAGCATTTGGTCAGGATGTTTTGTTTTTGTTTTTTTTCTTCTGTACAACATTTTATTTTTAGTTACTTCTGTAAATATAAGTGTCTGCATTCTGCATCCTGGTGCTGGGAGAGAGACCCAGTGTATATAAAACCAAAGGTATTCAACATGATTTTACACTACAGTATATGGCTCATTTTATACTGTTTTAAGACCTTTCCCCTGCAAAAGCTGCAAAGCCACATACTGTGAAAACTACAATTAAAACCGTAGAATGATGTATCACAATATGAGTGATGGTGTAATGGCACTGTGCCAACAATCTAGTGTTATGAAATCTAGCAGCAGTTGAACCCACTTGAACTTACATGCAACATTTTGTCATTCTGAATGGCAAATTTAACAAGCTTGTCTCATAGGCTGCTCTGCCAGCCAGGGAGCCCTTGGCATTGGAATCCACATGTGAGACAAGGTTTTGTGAATGACGCAGCAGCCCTGTGGATAAACACTGTTAAGGGCCCCTCTTATCAAATATGTGGCGGTGCCATCCAGGGAGATTTTGCAGGCCTTGGTGAGGGGGAGAGGTTGAATCCTATTGGCTAGTCCCCATGAGAACAGACTCATTGGGATCTGTTCCCACTGTAATTTACCCACTGTATATGTAGAATTGCTATTTAGCAACTGATTCAGCAGATCTGCTCAATCTGGGATTAACCAATAGGTTTCAGGCCAGTGTTAGGTAGTGGGATGTCAGTCTGTCTCCATCTCTTTCCAGGAAAAAAAAATTAAGAAAGTTTAACTGTGCCAAGGCAGTGAAAGCTGACAAAAGGCATGGGGTTTGCAAAATGAAAGTGCTCCACTTGGTATGGGAACGGTACTGCCGCAGTGCTTCACATTAGGTTATTTCTGTGTGTCCTCTCTCTCTCTCTCTCTCTCTCACACACACACACACACAGTAGGACCTCCGTATTTGTGGAAGATTGGTTCCAGGAGCCCCTGCAGATAATGAAATCCATGGATAATAGCACATGCCCCCATCGCC
The DNA here is from genome assembly GCA_030847615.1 of Gambelia wislizenii. Taxonomy (NCBI): domain Eukaryota; kingdom Metazoa; phylum Chordata; class Lepidosauria; order Squamata; family Crotaphytidae; genus Gambelia; species Gambelia wislizenii. Next base: position 206,886,199 of record JAUMIR010000001.1, read on the forward strand.
ATTACCGCCACTGAGAGCCATCCCAGGAGCGATAGGAGAAGGGAGGGAGAACTCCTCCTCCTCTCCCTTCTTCTCTCCCCCCCCCCCGTCACCATTGCCACCACTGGGAGCCCTCCCAGGGGAAGGGAGGAGGCAGGTGAGATCATTGAATCAGTGGTTGGCGAATCAGCAGATACAGGGGTGCTACTGTGTGTGTATGTGTGTGTGTGTGTGTAAAATTTCATTTGTATGCCACCTTTCTCCCTAGATGGGACCTAAGGCATCTTCCTTAAAACAGATTTTAACAATACAATATATACAGTTAAGATATTATAAAATCAGATTAAAACATACTATAAAACATTAAAAACTAAAACATACAAAATAAAACAAGCCCTACTGCTTATACATTAAAAACCTGCTTAAAAAGAAAAGTCTTTGCCTGCCAGCAAAAAGAAATCAGGAAGGGGGCCAGTCTAGCCTCATGTGGAAGGGCGTTCCAAAAAGTGGGAGCAGCCACTGAGAAGGCTTTCTCTCAAGTCCTCACCAAGCGAGCCTGTGATGGTGGCGGGACTGAGAGAAAGCCTCCTCATGATGACCTTAGGGCTCTGGCAAGATCATAGTGGGAGATTTGGTCTTTCAAAATATTCTGGACCCCAAGCCTATGCATGTTTAGAGCATAGAGGTGTTGACTATGCTCAGTGCCTATGAAAATGGTGTAACCCACCCCTGGCAAGGAAGCATGAAATGGTTGCCCTTTGATCCTGTCAGCATATCTTTTACCACAGAAATGTGCCTATCACATTAAAGGAGGAGGATGAAGGTCTGCATCTCATTATGTCAGACAATGTATTAAAAGCTGTTGGTTTGCACTTAGAAGAGCAAGGGAAACCTGGTGATTGACTTCAGTAGCATTCACACTGTAAAAACCAGTAGGCAGTATACCTTTAGTTTCACACCAGTATATCATACAGGACTCCTAGTTCTATGATATTTTAACATTAGCCATAAATGCAGACACACTAGACCTAGAATGACAAAGGAAAGAGAATATAGAAACGCCGAGGCCTGGATATCATCTTCCTGTGTGGTCAGATTTCACCAGGATGTTTGTGGGTGGCTTTTCTCCCCTTGGAAATACCACAAAAAGGAAGTTTTTAAAAGGAACTCTCTGGCTTGTTTATAATGGCTCTTTGGAGTGATTCCAGATAAATTAGTGTGTGTGGCTCAGTGCCCATTTTCAGTTACTAAAACTGGTGGCAAGAATTAGAAAGAATGTGATGCATATGAACATGCTAATTTAGTCATTTAAATGTTCTTTTACAACCTCAAGGACAGCTACAGTGGATATTTTTTCATTTAAATGTTGCATCTGGACAAGGATTAATGTTCTTGGTCAAGTCACGCCAAGATTATAAAACATCTCACAGCAATAGGCTTCCAAAGAAGGAGTGGGTGTTGAGCATGTTTGGGACCTGTGCCTGAGGGTCTCCCGAGACATAACAAACCATAGCTGCTCCACAGCAAACTAGTGTTGATGAGTCAGCACCAAGCAAAATTGCCTCGCCAGATGTTAATGAGCATTGTGCTGCTGGAAAAGCCAGTTTAATTGCATCTGTTCCAAAAACAATAGCTTTCAGTGGTCACTAATGAAAGACCTTGTAATAACCCTCTTATAACCAGTATGAAAGCAAAACTGCCATTCCATAATTTATTGTCTGCTTAGTTAAGTTCTGCTGTTTTCACTTCTGAGAGCCAGCATGATATTGTGAATTGAGTGTTAGGACTCTGTGAGACCAGGGTTCAAATTCCCATTCCGCCATGGAAAGCCACTGGTTGACCTTGGGCAAGTCACCTTCTCTCAGCCTCAGAGGAAGGCAAAGGCAAATCAGCTCTGAATTAATCTTCAAAGCTTCAGAGCAATGGGGGAAGAGGGGGGAAGGGAGGAGGAGGAGGGAGCTCACCTTCCCCATCCCTTCCTCCATGAGGGCTCCAGTCATGGCAGGGGGGCAGGGGAATGATAGAAGGTATCTCACCTCCCCCTCCCTTCCTCTGGGAGGGCTCTGGGGCAGTGGCAGGGTGGTGGTGGGAGGCATTACCTATTATCCACAGATTTCGTTATTTGCGATGGGGTCCAGAACCAATCCCCTGTGGATCCATATCCTACTGTATTTATTGGTGGTCTCTCATCCGAGTACTAACCATGGTTTACCTTCGCTTTTAAGTTCAGGTGGGATCTGGTGCCTTTAGGGTATTTATGCTTCAGTTTTGCCTTAAGGTCACCATGGGACTCCATAAGTTGGAAGTGACTTGAAGGCACAGCAACAAAATTTTTCACTTCCTTTGCTGCTGAAAATTTGAGTAGCCCGTTGTTCAGTCTATACTGTGAAACTGTTCTTCTCTTGGAAGGCTGTGTTAACATCTCTTGAAATCTTGCCTGGATTTGAAGCAGAAAAAAAAATGTAAGTCTGCAGAGGTGCAGTTTTCCAAGGCAAAAACAGACATCCCTCCAGTAAGCGACAATGGAGCACTTAGGCACTTTGCTTCTTGAACTCTTTTCCCTTGTGGTGTCTCTGTTTAGTCTCAGCATCATGTGATTCCAAATAATTATTTAGTACTGTGGTTAGAGGATGTGAAAAAATTGTTCATGAATACCGAGGCCAGCACATGTGTGGTTTTTTGCTGCCTGGGGCAAAGAAGAAGAAGGCACCGCCTTCTCATACCATGTATAGAAGCTAGTCTGGCTGGTAGCTGAGATATACTATAATACTGGCAATGAGCTAATGTCATCTGCTGCACATGAGGGCAGCAGACTATCATAGGTAATATAGGGCACACAGAGCTTTGTCTCGCAACATCTCCCCATCTCCTTGCATCTGCTGCCTGAGACAGTTGCCCCACTTAGACTCATCACAGGGCATGAAACTATGCAGGTTGATTTCTGTATATGTAGGGGATATATTTCAAGCCCGCCCACCCCCATGGATACTTGAAACTGTGGGTAATAGGAAGCCCTATTATTTTCAATGAGATGAATGCCAGAAGTTGACTATAGAATCACATTGGTGGACCTAGCAATGCCTAGAGAGAACATATTTTTTCAAACAAAAATAAGTGAAACTGTGGATACCCAATCTGTGGATATGGGGATCGACCTGTTTATAAAATCCAGCCCTCAATGGGGAGCCCTCCCTCCTCCGTCTGCCTCTAGAAGAACTTCTGGGGAACCATCTTGCCCTGAGGGGATGGCAGATAAAGCAAATGAATCTCAAACTCAGGAATGGAAAACAAAAAGAGAAGGAAGATAAGAGAAACAGTCTAGCAAAGAACATGCTACTCCACAAGGAGAACAGTTTCAGTAATACATATAATACACACTGTACATTGAATTCATAAGAAGTATATTTCTAGCCTTCTGGGGAACTGAATCCACCACCACTCTCATGCCTTTTTCCTTCCTCTTCCACAATCCTGTTCCTTCTGTCTTATGCATTTTGACTGTAAGGGCAAAGACTGTCTAATTATTGATTTTTTCAATCCACTCTAGGAGCCTTTTGTGGGTTGAAGTGTGGGGTTAAGTATTCTTCAGCTAAAAGGAAATTAAAGAGAAACACCATGATCTCATTCAATATTACAATCGATGTGCACAAAATATGTGCCTTTTTTGAAGAAAGACTGGAACTGAGTAACTTTCTCCACAGATGTAGCTTTTAGTGTCAGATCTATAGGTAGCAAGCCTCAAAATCCTGCCATTAAATGATGACATGTTATGACAGAGATTTCTAAGTCTCTTCAGCATCTGGCTTGCAAAATATCTTACGCCTCTGCCTGTAAAAGTCATTACTCTGTTCAGAGGTCCAAAATACCTCAGACATATGCCCCCAATGATACATTTCAGAATAACCCCGATTATGTTATGTTATGTTATATTATATTATATTATATTATATATACTATATCATAATTATCCTGACATCCTCTTCATGAATTCTCTCTCTGGCTTTTCTTCGCAAACAAAGATTCAGGAAGGACTCATCCTGCGCTTTCTGCAAGTGTGCTGATGACTAAAAAGTGACTAAAAAGATGACTAAAAAGATGTTCATGAATTACAAAGGCATAAATCAGACTTATTACATCACAATTCACTGTTATGTTTATTGTGCAAGTCAGAAGTCTCTTTCAACCACCTAATGACCAAATTTCCCTCCAAACCTGCTTTTAAGTAGTGCAGCCTCTCCCCAAACATGGCCCTTTCTGTGTTGCCAGAGGATAGGAGAGATGAGCAGGGAAGTGTCCAGCTGTTTTCCAGTAGCTAGATACACTGCAACAGGCATCTGCAGCAAATACCTGTCGCCGCGTGCTCAGCTATAGGAAGAGAGCTGGACATGTTTCCACTTATCCCCAGGTCTCTAGCAACACAAAAATGGCCATGTTGGATGGGCTGCACTGTTTAAAGGATAGGTAGGGTTTGGGGGGGGGGATCAGGAGATGTAGTTACAGAGATGTAGCTGTGCCTCTCAGTGCAGGATCTCAGCCTATGTTATGGCCAACATTCTTCATCAAGCGATGGAGCATAATACTGCCTACATAGTTCTGTGTCCATCCGCCCCTGCATTTGTCTTCATTTTTATAGAGTGCAAGGGGCTACCTTACCCTCTAACCAGCCTTTCTCAACCTTTTTATCCTGGAGGAACCCTTGAAATAATTTCCAGGTCTCAGGGACCCCCTGCATAAACATTATCCTATATACTTCTATTGCTTCCCCCCACAATCTCAATATCTCAGGAACCCCTCGCAACCTCTTGGGGAACCCTAGGGTTCCAGGGAACCCTGGTTGAGAAACACTGCTCAAACCCTTTGTGCCCCGTACAAAACGTCTCCCTCCCCCGCAGCTATCAAGCCCTGGCAGAGGCTGCTGCTGCAACTTCTGCTTACTAGTGGGAAGAGGAAGGAGTGGGGAGGCAATTCAGACAATGAAGAACCAGCTGGGCTCATGGGGAGGGGAGGAAATGGGAGAGCAATCCCAGATGGACCCTGCCCTCCTGCCCCTGCCCCTTGGATCCATGTTGTGTGAACTGTGATGAACTTCGAAATCTCCGGCCAAGTTTACCTAATTACTCAGCCTGGTCACTTGTCACTGGCACCCTTCATTCAGATCCCCCTTTAAACCCTTTCTGGACTAGAGTCTGAGTCTTATGTGGACAGATTATGTGTTAGTGTAGTCTCTGTTGGTTAGTGTGGCTAATGCCTTTCAGTGAGAGGAATAAAGTACAATGAATCTGGAGCTTCTAAACAAACTGATTGGTTTATTGTTCTTAAAGTTGCAACTTCAACTATTCAGTACTTTGTATATAACTTAGTTCCTTTTCTTAAATTCACTTATTGTTACTACTGGATGACAGACTATAACTATAGATATTAATGCTTTAGTTTCTTTAGTACTTTAACCAAAGTGCCTTCATATATGACACTCTTAATATATTTCAAATAACAGACTCATCCACTCTTTGTCTTTCAAATCTCAGTCTCCACTCATTCTCTCAACCACTAAGTCTCAAGTCTCAGTATCAACTTCAACTCTCCACCTCCAAACTCAAAACTCTCAACTGAAAACTCTTAACTGACATTCACTCAGTTCACCCTCTCTGAATCATAGAATCATAGAATTGTAGAGTTCGAAGAGACCACGAGGGCCATCCAGTCCAACCCCCTGTCACGCAGGAAATCACGATCAAAGCATCCCCGACAGATGGCCATCCAGCCTCTGTTTAAAGACCTCCAAGGAAGGAGACCCCACCACGCTCCGAGGGAGTGTGTTCCACTGCCGAACAGCTCTTACTGTCAAAAATTTCCTTCTAATCTTGAGGTGGAATCTCTGTTCCTGGAGCTTGCAAACCCCTCCCAATCCCAGTTCCCTGCTCTGGGATTGGTTGAGGATGCTTTCTTTCATCTAATTGGCTCAGATGCAGTCTGGCTCTAGCTCTCCACACCCTACTCCCTTCCCTCCCTACCAGTAAGCAACAGCAGCTCCTGCGTGGGAGGAGGGGGAGATCTTGGATATTACACAAAGAGCTATAGAATAGCACTTTGCACGCCATCTAAAAAGAGACACATGTGTATAAACCACACTTACACACATGCATGTTACTAACAGGAATCCTGCCAACATGCTATATCATATTATACTTGCCTTAAATCATTTTTTAAAAAAATATGTCTGACATGCTGTTGAGCCATTATGAATGCGTAAACTAGACTTGCACATTTGCAACTGCTAAGTATTCAAGTTTTCAATTGTGGCACTGTTAACAGCCAGCAACCGTGCTGAGCAACAGAGATCTGTTCTGCTGGCGATTGTCGTGCAACAGGATGTTTCCAGCCTCTTCCCACCAGTGAGCTGTAGTGCAGTAATCAGAAGCAGGACCATGATCACAATTCCTCATCGCATCAGAGATCACTAGTAGGAAGGGGCTGGAAATGTCATCCTGCTGCACATCGATCGCCAGCAGAATAGACTTCTGTTGCTCGGTGCAGCTGCTGGCTCTTAAGGTTGGTTTGAAGGGTCGGTTCTGGAGACAATACATAGTTACACATTTGCAACTATCTTGGGCATTGAACCAATGAATCTGTGTGGAAACATGGCCTCTCTCATAGGAATTAGCAGCAATCTGGCATCCTTTTTTGCTTTATAGTTCAAGTCTATAGTCCAAGTTGGCATTAAGGTAGCCTCATGTCCTACTTTGCAGAGGACAACCCCATGTTTGAAGAATGGTCAAGTCCAAGACCCATTTAAAGAAGGAAGAACAATAAGAAGAGAGAACAAAATGGGGTTTTCAAATTGCTCATCCAGGATTCCCAGCTCTCAGGGCCTTCCTGAGTCTCAGGGATAGGATCTTCTTCTCCAATCCTCAGAGCAAGGGGAAGGAAACTCAGGGTGAGAGTATTGCCTTCAGAAATGTGTGTAAACATGTTTTACTCATTACTTAAATTGATTTATTTGAATGGGATCCTCCATGTAGCTATGGGTGATGCATAATGTATTATGCTCAATAACATCACCAGGATCCACTTCCTGTGACATCATAAGGGGTCATCCCTTGACCTTAGGGTGTTGCCCTAAAATGTCAGGGCCTGGGATAGTCTTGACTTGCCAACCCTACCATCCAGATAGCAGCTGGCACAACAGTCTTCCCTGTCACGGGGGAATGCACTGTATGTCCACTCAATATAGACCCACTGAGAGGCACATGGCACAGCCTGGGGACAAACAAACCCAGGAGTATGCAAACAGCAGAACTGCACAGTAGAAAGGGCACAAAAACAAAGGCTTCAGCTAGCAGCTGTTTCACTGCTCTGAACTACTTTCACACACAAAAAGACTTACCAACAGCAAGGTTCATCCAAAGATATTTGGAGGGCTTTGTCTTCAGTTTCAGTATAAACAAACACACTATATACACAGCAAACCTCGTTAACAAACTCAACAGCAATTTCTCCACCAACCCTCCTCTTTCTTCATGACACCAACCCACACATAATGCATCTTGTTGCTTTGACTATGTAGGTGTGTTTGATTGTCAGCCTTCTGCCTAGCCACAGCTGTGATCAAACCCATTTCAGCTGTGCTAGTGTGTGGTCTGTTGCTCCAACATTTTTCCTTTTGCATTTAAAGCAATATTACCATGACACTGTATTCCTATTTAAACCATAGTAATGGCAAGTCACACTGTCTTAGTATCAGAAGGCAATGGCAGCACCTCCTCTGAATGGATTTGCTAAGAAAACCCCAGCAGAGGTTTTTGTAAGTTGGAGCTGGACACGTAGACACATAACAACAAACAAAAAACTTATTTCTAAATTGACATCTACAAGTATAAAAAGGGAATGCAAATTTCATGCAAGTCTTAACTCCTAGGGGGATGCATAATCTCTCTGTGTGTGACCACATGGAACTTACAGCCAGCCATGGAACTAGGATATCCTGGGCCAGCCAATGCCATCTTAAGCATCAGTTGCCCTATTCTGCTTAACCAGAAGAAGCATTATGCTGGTATCCATCATTCTAAGGCTGGGGTGGGCAACTGTGGAAGACTTGGGGGCTATTAGCACTCCAGGAGAACTTGGAAGGCCTCGTGCCTCACTGTAACTGTGCCCACAAAACAAATATCATTTTTAACCCAAATTCTCTCACACCCCCTCTAGGAGGCTTGGAATTGTGTTTTGGGGCCTTCCTGGGCCCCTAGAGAACTTTGGGGGGCAAAAATTGCTTTAATTTCTGTAAAATTTCAGTGTGAACCCTGAGGGGGGGTCTAAGGGAAGTCCTAACATGGTGAAAATGCCCTCCACACCTCCTAGAGATCATTTTTGGGCATTTGAGAGCATGCAAAAAATATGTTTGCCCCCCTGGGGGCCACAAAAAATGGCCTTGCAGGCTGCACTTTGCTCACTCCTATTCTAATGGGAGACTCTGATGATTGGGCGGAGGGAACACGATCCTGGTTACTCACTGCCACTGCCCCATCCCCCACCCCCAAATATGCAACAGGCCACAAGAAGGGCAAGGACTAAGCATAGATGCAGCCTTGGTGTGGCAGAGGGAGTCTTCTTCCAGGACTTGGAGGACAGCAGCTCACATAGGTAGGTAGCTGTGAAGGGTTCTAAGTACCAAGCTTTCCATCCCATTTTATGTCATTCGTTCCACAATCCTTGCAGCAGCAGCAGCACTGTGAGCTGGGCCAGTATTGTTACCCCGCATTCTATATGGAAAAGCTTATAATGTGGTGTGTAAAGAGACACACTGCAACCAGGGTTTTGCTGAAAGATGGACTGAAGCGCATTCCAGCTTGGATTTGTAACCCAGAGTACCAAACCCCCTGATCTTTATGGGCCATGACAAAATTCTGTTAACTTTTTGTGACTAATAAAGCTACTGTTGTGTACTGTTTAAAGGAGAGCTGTGGTTTCTGTCACGGCAATCACTGACAACCATTCTATGATGTGCCTCTGACCTTTCAGAACCATTTCTTCTTTCTTGTTACAAAGCTGGGACTTTCAATGCTTTGTCAGAAGGTATTTGAAACTGAATGGGCAGGTCTGCCCAGCATATCCTGTATTTTGTGTGCTATTTTTATTTCATTGTAAGGCCAATGAGAGGTATAATAATAAGTAACCACAAATAAATCAGTTGTCTTTGGGAGTGAGAGAAGTGATTGGAACAGCTTCAGAGCAAGGTCTTCTACTTCTTCTTCTCTTGAAGAATCCTTAAGCAAAGATTGTGTTAAGTAACGTTTTGGGGTGGAGGGATCATTTTCCCTTTTAAAAAAAGATCCTGTCCAGCAGAGATCCATTAAGTCTTTGGTTCCCATTTTCCTAACTTCCAATTTCTCTTCAGAGTTTGGGAAAGTTACTTTTTTGGACTGCAGCTCCCAGCAGCCATACACTAAGGCTGGTGTCAACTCCCCCCCCCCCCCCGCGATGGTGTCACCTGGTGCGGTTTGGCCTCTCCACATACCCCTAGTGCCACCACTGGGCATACTGGCTAGGGAATTCTGGCAACTGTAGTACAAAAATAACTTTTCTGAGCTGCTCCCAACTCCTTGGGGTTTTCTCTTCTGAATCTTATATATATATATATAAAACTCTTTGGTATTCAGCCCAAAGCTTAATTAGAAAAATGGTAAAAATCTTGGCTAAATACTCAAAAATTTACATCAGCCCAAAGCTTAATTAGAAAAATGGGAAAAATCTTGGCTAAATACTCAAAAATTTACATCAGCCCAAAGCTTAATTAGAAAAATGGGAAAAATCTTGGCTAAATACTCAAAACTCTTTGGTATGTTTCTTTTCCCATTGTGCTGATTGGCTGCATCCCCTACCTCCTCTCACTCCCTCAGCCAATCATCACCCACATGCAAATTCCCTCGCCCCCTCACAATCCACTCCTGTCAGCAATCTGTATCTACACCTCCAGCCTCACAAGGACCCCTCCCTCGTCTCACTCCCTGAGCCACTCACCACCCACATGTAAAAGAATGCAATATTTTGTCCTAAAATAATAGTGTGTAGCTGAACTGTGTGAAAGGATTCTGAGAAAAAACACAAACAATTTATAAAATATATGAATACACATATAAAACAAGGTATTAATTTATAACCTTTACAATCGCCTATAACATTGTATGTTACGCCAGGTACATCTATCCTAGTAGAAAACAGATTGCATGACATTGCCCCCCTGCACTAATGAAACTAAGAAACACTCCTCCACCCTAATCATAATAGATATCAGTAAGCAAGGGGATCTTGTAGCACCTTTGAGGCTGAGAGAAACTGAAGCATAAGCTTTTGTAGACTTGCACTACGTCCTGAGATGCAATAGATATTGTCTTTAGCCACCATTAACAACTTAATGTCTTCATAACTGATGACCAGGCAGGCAATCAAAGAGTTGTAACTTCTTCAGTGGAAATACATGGCACCTCCTTCTCTCCCCAACCTGTTCCCTAAATCACCAGCACATAAGAATCTGATTAAGAGGCTTTCACTTTTTTCTGTATTTCCAAGTGGACATTATTTCAGATTAGACTCTAGGTTTCTACACATTTTTCAGCAGTTGCAACATGAAGAGATATGTCATGGTGCTAAATAATCAATGCCTTGTCCCAAAGCTAAGATCACATAATACAAGAAGTTTAATGGCTACAGTGACATAGGAGACTGATGTTTTAAATTATCTGCTGGTTATAAAACTCCTTCCTGTTCTGAGTGCTAGAAATGGTGTTATCAGGCAAAACAGTGTCATCGAAAAGACAGCTTGCTTACATGATACCCCTGGACAAAGAAGTCCAGTGAAGATGTGGCTGTAAACATTTTGCTACATATTTTTGATATGAGAAAAGGACAGATGGATGGCTTTGGGTCAGTAAATTTGTCAGACTTTAGACCCTCAACCCTCCAACAAGCAAGAACAAAAATACCAAGCATGCCACTCCATTTTAATATGTGCGTTCCTCATGGGGATGAGTAGTCCCCTCTCAAGTAGACTGACCCTCATGTTATTTCACTCAAGTTTCCTTCTCTATGCACTCCTTTTGTTTTTTTGTTTTTTAAATCTCTCCACTCTCAATACTTCCCACAGCTCTCACTTTTTTTTTCTTTCCATCTCATTTTCTTCATTACTGCAGACAACCATTTGAGTATGGTGCATTATTCTAAGCCACCTAAAGAACAATCCACACTGAATGGTTAGTTTGCTTATACATGTGAGGAGGGGGCTGCTCATTTCCAATAAATAAACACTAAGGGAGGTGAGCCTTAAGTCATATGATTATTTGAAGATTAACACAGAGAAATGAGGAACTGCTGTCACCAGTTTGCATTGTAGCTTTCTGGACAAGTTGTAATAATGGGCTCTCCCCATTATCCAGGCAACCTACCTGAGGGATATAGTCGTTAACCCTCCAGATAAACGAAGGGTTAATGATGTATTGGGTTAAGTTTGATTTATTGGGGTCAATATCATGGAGGAATCACAAGAGACAATTACTCAGTGAGGATGACCAGTGTCAAGCTGCCCAGGAGAGGTTATAAAGACCCCAGGAGGACCACAAGGTGACCTGGGGAATGAGGCATCTGCCCCACTCCAGGAACTGGTTGCAGGCTGGACCATGTGGTTTGGACTCCCAGTTTTCCCCCTGGACATCCAAGGCCCAGGACATCTGTGTCATGAATAGAATAGTCATGTCTTAGCTAGTCATGTTAGGGAAGTATATTTCTTTTTAACCTCGGCTAATTATGACCTAGACTGTTTTGTAACTTTGTAACTGCTTTTAATTAACTGCTTGAAGGAAAGTGCCTTCATGTGATAGATACCTTTTTGCTAATGTAGATTGGTTGCTTAGAATAAATGCTTTCCCTTTAAAGATCTTCTCTCTTCCATACTCGTTCATGCGCCTTTTGCTTGGTGGGGTGTGTGCACACGTGCATGCATGCGGGGTTCCTCAGTAACTCCCCAAGTTACTGGTTCATGGGGTTAAAATCACTGGGTGGTGGCAGCTTATATGATCTCAAGGGATCTCATCTCCTGCTCGGGAGAAGGCGCAAGCCCTGGCACATGTTCTTGGTGACTTGTTTGTACTGACTTAAAAAAAAAAACCTACGTGCTATTTCCTTAATTCAGCTGCTTACAGAACCCCAAATCATTGTGACTTAGAAAAAGTTTCTAGTGAAATAATTTATTTATTAGCAAATATCACTGGATTTGTGGGACAGTGCAGCATCCATCCGTAAATGCAGTGTTTTAGTTGAGATTTTCACTGTATTACTTGTTGTTAACAGCCTTTATTTCCTTCCTCTCCCTTCTCATACCTGAAAACTCTTTTATGTGTCTTTCGAACTGTTTGCTCTATTTCAGCCTCAGCTTGTTTGTCAAGTTGCATAGAATTCTGTTACCTCTGCCTCCCAAAAATTAATACAGAAAACAGTAGGAAATCTACATTGACAATTAACAGAAGTCAGGTTTGGAACACCATAGTGTTTAAATAACTTCACATATCTCTGAGTGCTCTCTCATTCATGACCCTATTGTCTTCTTTATGTGGTATGGTAGAATGCATAGAAAGTAAATCAGGACTTACTTGGGTGATCTGCATAGTTTCTGATTTCCATTTGTTTAACAACAGCGGTAGCAAAATAACTTTACCCTCCTAAATTTGGCCGTTGGATAACTTCATAGTTTTTTTAGCTGCATTTTTTTCATAGTTTAGGTCTATTTTTTAAAAAAAATGTTAAAAAGCAACTCTTTAGAAATGAGTCATGCAATTGGTTACTCTTGCAGTAAAAAAAGTAACTGTGATAAGTCACCAGGCTGGTGGTACTGTGTGTTTCCAAAAAGCAACAGGCAAGGAGTCAATGTTCCAGTCTCTGAATTGCCCGTAAGTAGACTCACCAGACGTTGGAGATGCTCTGCAGTTCTAGGTGTAAGTATTTCATAAAAAGCCTTGCACAACACACAATTTGAAACCATCTATTTTATTCTTTCAAAAGCAAGTAACCATAAAAGGTGTAACATCAGCAGCCATACACAGCAAGAGGAGAGACCAAGGCCAGACCGCCTGTTGCCATCCCTAATGGAACAGGATGCCCCCACTGAAACACTGGTCCCCAGCAGCAAGTACAGAAGAAGGCCAACCTTGGTGTTGTTTTCATTTGTATGTAGAGGCACAAGCATGAAGCCACCCTGGTCACATAAACATTGGCTGCGCTATTTACTCCCTACTGTGGGTCATCAGGGCCAGTTGCTGCCTCCATCTTCAATTTGAAAGAGCCTTTCTACACAGCAGGAACATTCTGAGAATTAATGAAGGTGTGTAAGGGCCTGGAAGGGCTTCTTATGATTACTGCTGGGTTTTCAGCTCCAAAGGAGGCAGAACTTGAGCATTTCTTCCAAACAGCAGGCTGGATAAATAAAATGTAGCACATGCTTACTGAAAAACCACTAACTGCATTTTTTTTCCTTTTCTTTCTCCTAACAGTGCTGTGGTTCTTGATGGAAAAATTTATGCCACAGGTGGAATTGTTAGTAGTGAAGGACCTGCCCTAGGAAACATGGAAGCCTATGACCCCAAGACAAACACATGGACGCTTCTACCCAATATGCCGTGCCCTGTGTTCCGACATGGCTGTGTAGTAATTAAAAAGTACATTCAGAGTGGTTGATGCCAACAGAAACTTGGATAGCAGACTCTCTGTTTCTTGCTGAAAGTAGGCAAGAATAAGAAACTGTCCTGGAGAGAAAAGTCAAGGAAGTGCAACTGACGAACATCTTGTCTAAAATTACAAATAATCTCTACATTGAATGTAGAAAATCATCCTCACCTTTTGGTGAACAAGGAGCAACGAGCTCCGTCCTATGTGTGATAAGTGTGACTTAACACAAGTGTGCCACTAGATGTCATAGTGGCACTGGTTACAGACATGGGCTTTTGGTCTACCCAGGTGCAATATCATTTCCCATATGTTGTTTAACTAGGGGGAAAAGAGAATCTGTGTTATTACTCCTTGAGAGCAAGTTCAGTTCTTGGATTTAACTTTGTCAGTTAGGCTTTGCTACTACACATTAAGCATCGGGGCTATATGAAATGAAGGTCAAAGTGTCCTTACCACTTTGATTGCTACATTTTTGTTTTTAACCCAGCATATGCTTTTCAATACCAATGACTGAGAGAGAACTTAGGTGACAGACTGCATAGATTGAAGTCAGTCTTCCATCAGAGCAAATGTTTTATTACAGCTCCTTAGAACAGAGCTAATAAAAGATAGAAGTGTGTCTGTCTGTCTACTAGCATTCCATGTCCTTTTAATGAAAAGGTTTTCTGAAGTTGTAATGCCAATGTGAATGTGTGGTCGTGAGGAGGGCTTGTTTCTGCCTTTCTACTGTTTTTCTACTGTATGGATAAAACGACAGCTAAGTTTCTGTAAAGCAAGAGGCATCTAGGAGCTTTTATTAAACTTTTATTTATCTATTCAAAGTTTAGAACGAAAATTCTGTGTTGGATTTCCATATTTTGAGCCAGTTATTTAAGGCAATGCCTTGTGGGGAGGTTGAGATCACCACTGAGTGACAGTCCACTAGCCAGGATATATACCACTGTCTATATTTTTGTCAGATTAATCTTTAAAAAAAATCCTGTCTATTTTTTCAATCTCTCCTGCTCGGTCGCTTCCCTCTCCCAAGTGGAAGTCCTTGTAACACTTGGGAAAGGGAAGTGCTCCGTCTTCAAGAGGCCTCGGTGGCTGCTTTTCTAAGAATAAATGCTTTTGCAGCTTCTCAGTACACAGGTTTAACAACAATAATTGAAAATGTATCAGGTTATATATCCTGCTTTACAGAGAGGATGTGGTGGGGGAAAGGATGTAGAGTTGTAAGTATATACACAGCAGGGCTATATTTTTGTATGTATATTAAAATATTGTATATTCAGAGACGCATTGTGATGTGAACATTTCTTTATAAATGTGTAAATGAAGCAGATCAGAAGGGACAACAGGATTACAACATAACAGCAAACATCTCTTAGGATTAACCCTGAGCCACAGAGTGATTGCTGATTTTCTTCGCAGCAGCAGAACAGAGCGGATATACCTGTCTTCATAGAACTTCATCATTGCCATTGGAAAGACAGCTTATTCCATCTGAGGTACTGTATGCCAGATACAGGGAAGACAGAGAGAAATCCTAGTTCATCTAAAGTCTTAGCCATTGAAAGCAGTGGCACCAGGATTTCACATACAGGAGAGGTAATCCTTTCGGAAACTAGCAATTTAATGGAGGCAGTTATTGCACCCTCCACAGGGTTGCTGCCAAAAACATCATCCCCTTAGTAAGACCTAGGATGCTAACTGCACAAAGCACAGTATCATTTTGTAAGTTCTGCTTGTACCAGGGTGTTGGCTGATGCTGATATGGGCGAGGAAAGTCACAATATGACACCTAAACACTATGGTGCCAAGGTACTATTTGCAGCAGTATCCCCATGATAAGTATAACGTGTGAATTCAAAGCAAGTCTCATTGATCCCAGTCCATCTCTTTCAAGAAGTATGCTTAGAATCACAACTTTACTCTGACTTTTAAGTAGTCAGGGAATTGTAGCCAATGGCTAGTTGATTTTGATACCAAATACATTTTCTTTTTAAATTGGAAGGTTTTGGATAAATACACTACAGATGGCTGGCCAATCATATTATTTTATTAAGAATAAATTTATACAAAGCCAAGGTTATTATAAAATTTGTATCTTGCCATATTTCAAAAGAAACACATATTCAGGCTGGAATCTAGGTGACTGAAATCTCTCACAAGGGCAGCAATGTTCAAACTTCGATGATGCAGCTTTATCTCAGTCTTCAAAGTTGGGGGGCGGGATCATGTGGAATTTTTTTCTCAAGCTTGGTGCGAGTGTGAACCCAAAGACTGGCACATAAGTTCCTCCCTGCCTGGGGCAGGTTGAATTTTTAGCACTGGTGTGGTCTACCGCCAAAGGAGGTGCTAGCTT
This sequence comes from Gambelia wislizenii, assembly GCA_030847615.1. Lineage (NCBI taxonomy): Eukaryota > Metazoa > Chordata > Lepidosauria > Squamata > Crotaphytidae > Gambelia > Gambelia wislizenii. Next base: position 206,902,232 of record JAUMIR010000001.1, read on the forward strand.
GTGAGCCTTGCTAAGCATTCAACATCTTCAAATTTATCTTACTTCTTTTCTCACACTGGACCAAAACTGGCTATTTCTGTGAATACTAAAAACACAGGGTTTTCTGTAATGATATTGTATATATGTTTACTGTTAAGTTCTTGTTAAATAAATCTATTTCTAGATCTAGATCCAGCATTAATTGGATTATTTTTTAAAACAAAACAAAAGCAACACTGTTTTTCTTAGCCAGGATACCTTCTAGTCATGGATGTTAAAACCTTTGGCAATTCTTGGAAATTAATCTGTACTGTACTTGTGCTGCAGGAACAGCTTGTGCTCTGCCATTCTTAAACATTCTTGGTCACCTTTCCCTTCAACATTAATGCACTTTTAACTTTGCTTTCAATGTCAATGCTTCACAAAAATTTCATATGTATCATCACAAAATTGTGTTGCATTAATGTTTTAATAGATGAGAATCCAAGGTCACATCCATCTTTGGTAAAATACTTTCACTCTCTCAAAAGAAAATTCCACCCAGGATTCTGAAAAGCATGTGATTTGGACAGCATGTGGTTTGGACAGCATACGTTAACCATAAATTCCAGAGTGGGAAACAAATGTTCACCTAAGTACAATAGACTGGGGCCACACACCTCTTTAAATTAACAGAGTGCTCTCTGTATGGAACATTCATAATATGATTAGGCCTAGTTTGTGTATTAAAACATTGTATGATTTGTGAAGCCGAAGGCTTTCATGGCCAGCATCCATGAGTTTTCCATTGTTTTTTTCCGGGCTGTGAGGCCGTGTTCTGGAAGAGTTTATTCCTGACGTTTCGCCTGCATCTGTGGCTGGCATCTTCAGAGAATGGTTGGGTAGGAGTGTGTGTGGGGGTTATATACTGTGAGTCCCTGTTGGAGAGGATATATAAATGTGTGTATTTTAATAGCTAGTTCCTGTGGGGAGATACGCAAGGAGGATTAGTATCTGTTTGTAAATTGCAAGATTTATTTCCAAACTAACACTACAGTCTCTGAGATCTCAACCTGCAGTCCTTCAAACATTTTTTTGTTTCCATGTTGCCGTTCGGGAGAAACTGCAGGAAGTGCCTACTGTATTGCTTTACAAATTGAATCCCTCAAAGAATCCAGGGTGAGTTGAAGGAGCTGCCAACCTTATTAACACTGGAGAAGAGGTCTTATTCAGCATAAGTCAATACTACTTGGTAAGATGAGCAAGGGAGATTTTGCTTGTATGTGCAAATTATTCTGGATTTCCTCTGGGAAACTGGTGGAAAGCATGTGATAAATGAATCATATGCACATATCTGCTAAGAGATGCAGAAGCAGTCTCTCCTTAAAAGCTTTCAGAGATTCTAAAGATAGGTTGGTTCATCCTTTCACCTCCTGTTGACACTACCCTTTCCTTCACTAGGGAAATTGCATGCTACTCTTTAAAAGGTTGTTTGTAATGTTCACAGAGTTTGCATAAATGTTGACTGCCTGCTGTTGCTTGTCATCCGGCAGAAAATCTTGAACGTTAAATGACATTTGCCATAGTAGGCTGACAGTCTTGTTGCACAAGGTGCTAGAGGTTTTCCAGAACAGAACAAGTTACATTATACAGTCATTTTTGCATCTCAGAATGCTTCTGTATATTTTACAGACCTGCTTCACCCATACATCTTCCATCAGCTCTAGCATCCAAGGATGACACAGATATGTGAATAGTCCATCCCAGCTGTAATACTATACAGGGCTGGATCCAAAATTCCCAGCAATATTTATCTCTTCACATACACAATATTTAAGTCAACAATTCAGCCACAGAGTTGTCCATCAAATAGAAAATACAAAAAAATTGAATGATCATCAACCCTTAGCCAACCTTTAGCAATACATGACTGTAGAAAATGGTGTAACAAGGCATGATGCATATAATTGCGTCTCTTCAGCTGATGGAAAGTTCTTTATCCAAAGGAGACTCAGGGGGCGGGGAGTGGGTTGCTGGTTTCACCCACCTTCCCTACACAGACTTCTGAAAGGGGATCACCACTCCACTTTGCCCTGGATCAAAAAGCATCCCAGCAGTGGAAGGATGCAACTGGATACAACTCAAAGTACTTATTACATATTTATTAATAAGAACATATTATTTGGGGAGGAAGTAGGATTCCCCTACACACAGGCCCAGCACAGTTCAGAGTCAATTAAGCTTTAAAACAAATTTTGCCCACATCAACACAGGCAGGAATGGCTTAAATGTCACTGGTACAACTTGGTTCAAAAACGACTTCATGCATATCAGTGCCTAAAGTGTTAAAAGGATGGAAAATATAAATTGATCAGTAGAACAAAGGGGGATTTTGCATTTTCCCCATGTACATTTGGAAGATCCCTATAATGTGCATTCCGTTTTCACCCGATACTCAGTGACGACTTTGTTTAATTTTACAATGCAATTTTGAAAAATTCAAAAGTGGTTTATAAAATCCAAACAATAGTAAACTAGTTTACTATATAGGAATATTATGGTAAGAATAATAGGGATTTTGATAATAGGAATATAATCTTGTGAAAGATGTTAAAGGAATTGTTACCATTTATAAATTACAGTATTTTGAAGAGAACATAACTGAACTTTTTTCTGGGGTTGCTGTTACACAGTATGTGTGTGTGTGACATCTTTCTATTGAATGAGTTACTAGAGCATGCAAGACTGTAGCTTTTAAGTACCAGTAACCCAAGATGAGTTTGGCTCTGGGGTGCTGGTTTCTTTATTGTCCAACAACCTTTTACAATTCTGTGATACAAAGAATGAATGCACTTCCACAGTGTGTGTATTTGGTTCTCACACACCCTGTGATTACTTCTGGCAAATGAAAAAAGAAGCGAGAGATGTTCTGGCTAAGGCAGACAAACACTTTATTTTGATCATTGGGTGTTCTGGCTATTTCTTCATAGCAGCTAACAGCTTTCACTCCTACCCCTCACTCAATTATCATATATGGAAAGTACTATTCATTGTAATTTTCTCATGCTTATCAGTTCATACTAGCTAATCTCAAAATCCTGAAGTCCACATTATCTCCAGAATTTACACTTTATTGACAGAAAGAAATAAAAATTAAGGGCACAGAGCAACGAGGCTTAGCACAGCCCTCTGTATACGCCTGCGCACACACCCTCTGGTGGACTGGAAAGCCTATGTGAAAAAGGACACCTATCGTACATTCTGTTCCTCTCCATCTAGCATTCTCTCCTGCCAATGGATAAAGAAAAGTACCCTTAACACAGGCAACACTGCACTGGTTGCATCAGGAGAAGACAGGAGGAAGGAACAAACAACGGACTTGAATTTATCCCTCTAGCACCACTCAACTGATGAGTAGTCGTTCTCAAACTTTGGTCTTCCAGGCCTTTTGGACTTCATCTCCCAGAAGCCCCCGTCAACTTGGCCACTAAGTGGTCAGGGATTCTGGGAGGTGAAGTCCAAAAGACCTGGAAGAGCAAAGTTTGATAACCACTGCTTTAAACCGAGCTTATTGAAACTGTAACAGTTTGTTGGTGACAGAGCACACATGCGTGGCTTTTGTTGGACTCAGGTATGTTGCTTAGAAAAATAATGTGTAAGCCTCTGGTCACATTAGACCACTAGAAGCAGAAAAGAAAGAATAACCTTGAAATAGTGATATATTTCATCACAGAAAGGCCAAAATCCAAAGGTGTACTAATATACTCAGCTTTTCCCTTTGGTTTTTCCTTTTGGATTCTTTCCCTTTGAACTCTTCTTCATTCCTGCCTTGTTGCCATTACCATAACGCACCATAAGTCTTCGCAATGCAAGAGGAGGCAATGGCAGGACCTTCTGACCTATTTACACCAGTAATTGGGAGGAGACGTTAAGCTAGATAGTGTAACAGATGATCTTTATTTGAGAAAAACAATAACAACATTTACGCATACATTCAGGCATCAAGCACACATGCAAGATTAATGAATGAAGTGGAAAGATATTGAGATAGAGGAATAGCACAGAGTTTCCAGTGGGTGATACAACACCTTTCTTGTAGAACAGAAGTTCCTGCAGGGGTCTTAGAGTTGTGCTCTCAGGGTGAGTCAGCAAACCAACAGCATGGATGTAAGAGGAGGAGCTGAAGACACATTGGTGTTGTTTCGGAGGAGTCTTTATAGTTAATATTTGCCTTCTGGGGATGGGATTTAGAGTAGAAGACAATGTTTCTCTGAGTTGCTCAAGGTGAGACAAAGGCACTCCGGATATGTTAATGGCATCTTAATGGGTGGACACTTTGTGACTGAAAGGGAGGAAGCAACTTCCTTTGTACAGGTAAGGGCAAACTGATGTGGGTCCTTTACAGGTTTGAGTTTGCCAGTCTTGGCAAATGGGATTAGCCAGATGTGCATGCCTTCAGTTGCTTTGTGAATTAACATTTCTTTAGAATTTAGGTGGCCCCTCCCTCAGTGCATACCTGACTGAAGCTTTGCAATTTGGTGGAATGTTCCAGGGTTAATGGCCACATTGCATGGAAGGCTACATGTTGACCTAATTATTAAATATTGCCAATTATTAATATAGATATGAGGCTGGAGGTGTCAGGATCGGTAACACTTCAACTACTAGGTACCTCCAATCCCACTGCTTCCTTCAGAACTGATCATCCTCTTACAGCGCGCACGTGCACACACGCACACACCCCATGCATCCTGAAAACCTGCTGGATGCATGTTTATTTGGTGCCACTAAAGACTGCATCAGATCTTTCATGGGGAGGAATCCCAGACCATTGATGATAGATATAGCAAAGTACAACATGGGCCAGAAAGTGTTACTAAACAATGATAGCTTATGCCAATAGTTGGACTGGGACATAGTAGTTGGTACTTGCTGAACCATGAACCTCACTGGATGACCTTAGGCCATTTACTTCGTCAGCCTGACCTGTCTCACAGGACTATTAAGAGAATGGCATTGGGAGGAGAGCCATGAATGCACCCTTTGTGTGAGGGAAAGTGAGATGTAAAGGTAATACATAAACAAACAAAAAAATTAAAGTGCTGTAAATTTGTCTTTGCTACAACAGATTATCTCTCTGGAAGATATTAATTGGAATGTTTATATAAACATGGACGGCATCCTATTAGTGGAATATGCACAGATTAAGTCTGGCTTACTTATGCATGTATCTTTTTTTGGACAGGGTTCAGGGAATTGTTTTCTAGCTCTTTGTATCCCGTCCAAAACCTCTTCCCCTCACCAGTGCCCTGTCAAACCCTTGGAAGGGTTGCTGCTGCTTTCTAGTGGGGAGGTTTAAGGGTGGGGAAAACAATTCAGACAATGAAGATGCGGGTGCTTTGCACTCCAAGGGGTAAGAAAAGTAAGGTGCACTTCATCTATGAGTGTGCCTCCTTTTCTTTCACCTCTAAGCTGAGATCTGCTGCTTCTTCCTCACCTGAAATGCCTTTCCCTCTCCTTTCCAACTACTAAAAAGCAGCAAGTCCTCCTCTTTCTGGAGCATGACAGCTGCTAGGTCTGTGGGGGAGAACATGGAACTGTGCAGGCAGACTGTTATATTTCACCTGCTATACGTGCCATGTGTGCCAAGTACCATCAAACCACTGTTAGTTTCTGCTTTCAGGACCTTACAGTGGAAGCATTCCGAAAGCTGGAGTCCCTTTATGCACAATAACTCCTAGCTATTCTAGGAGTGGTGGCATATAAATTAAATGAATGAATGAAACAGAAAAGGGGGGAAAGAAAGGAAAAAACCACAATAGACAACAGCCCAGAAACCCTCAGATGTAAACCAGTTTTGTACCCTGCAACTTCAGTGAGACTCAATCAGATCCCATTAATTTTTACTGAAGTAACATAAAGTTTTGACTTAATTAAAAACCATTGCAACCCATTGCAAAAAGGGACAGAGCGAATATACCCAAAAAGATAACTGTAAGGAGGTGGGATAGTGATGATTATGGTAATAATGATGACAATACCACCTATCGACAAAGCAAATTAGCTTTGGCACACAAAAAGTGCTGAGAGGATCTAAAATCCAGCCCTTTACATGTTAACCACAAAGCCTCTCCCAAACCATCCATTTGCATGTCTACTCAAAAGTAAAAGTAAAAAGCAGCACAGTACAACAATGTAGTTTATGGATATCAATTCAAATATAAGGAAGATTAGATTCTTCAGGAGACAGGATGGAAAGCATAGCATAAGAACACCCACAATCCACCCCTTCACATACAATAATAATGATAAGCCACACAAAAGCATTCCTTTAAAACCACATTTTTTCCTCCTCCACCAGCATCCAATATTGCAATGAAAGAAATTGAATTAAGTGACCTTAAGCTCATGAGTGCATAACTTTGCGGGGGAGCATTGCTGGCAGAAATCCAGATTCAATCTGGACAGAAATCTACTCACCTATGGTCTATGAAGAAATCATAGAATCATAGAATTGTAGAGTTGGAAGAGACCACGAGGGCCATCCAGTCCAACCCCCTGCCACGCAGGAAATTATGGATCAAAGCATCCCCGACAGGTGGCAATCCAGCCTCTGTTTAAAGACGTCCAAAGAAGGAGATCCTACCATGCTCCAAGCGAGTGTGTTCCAGTGCCAAACAGCTCTTACTGTCAAAAACTTCCTCCTAAGGTTGAGGTGGAATCTCTGTTCCTGGAGCTTGCATCCATTGTTCCGTGTTCTAGTCTCTGGAGCAGTAGAAAACAAACTTGCTCCATCCTCAATGTGACACTCCTTCAAATACTGAAGCAGGGCTATCATATCGCCCCTTAACCGTCTTTTTTCCAGGCTAAACATACCCAGCTCCCTAAGTCTTTCCTAATAAGGCATGGTTTCCAGACCTTTCACCATTTATTTATTTATTGTATTTATTGTTTTTAAATGTGATTTTAGATTAGTTGCTTTTGAATTTATATTTGTTTAATATCTTTTTATGGGGGTGGGTGGTGTTTAGGGATTTTTATCTATATTGCATTTTAATTTTTGTAAGCCGCCCCGATTGTTTTAACAGAGGGGCGGGGTATAAATAAATTTTATTATTTTATTATTATTATTAGTCGCCCTTCTCTGGACACGCCCCAGTTTGTCAATATCCTTTTTTAATTGTGGTGCCCAGAACTGGACACAATATTCTACGTGAGGCCTGACCAAGGCAGAATAGAGTGGCACTATTACTTCCCTTGATCAAAACGCTATACTTCTATTGATGCAGCCCAAAATCACATTGGCCTTTTTAGCTGTCGCATCACACTGTTGACTCATGTTCAACTTGTGGTCTACTAGGACTCCTAGATCCCTTTCGCACGTAGTCTCATTCAGCCAGGTCTCCCCCATCCTGTATCTATGCATTTCGTTTTTCCACCCTAAGTGCAGTACCTTACATTTTTCTGTATTGAGTTTCATTTTGTTAGCTTTGGCCCAGCTCTCCAGTCTATCCAGGTCATTTTGAATTTTGATCCTGTCCTCTAGGGTATTAGCTACTCCTCCTAATTTGGTGTCATCTGCAAATTTGATAAGTATGCCCCTAATTCCATCATCCAAGCCATTGATAAAGATGTTGAATAGCACTGGGCCCAGGACAGAACCCTGTGGCACCCCACTGGTCACATCTTTCCAAGACAAAGAGGAGCCACTGCAGAGCACCCTTTGGGTTTGTCCGGTCAATCAATTACAAATCCATTTAACAGTTAACTTGCCTAGCCCACATTTTACAAGCTTGTTTGCAAGAATGTCATGGGGAACCTTGTAAAAGGCCTTACTGAAATCATGGTATGTGATATCCAAAGCATTCCCTTCATCTACCAAGCTGGTAACTTTATCAAAAAAAAGAGATCAGTTTAGTCTGGCATGACTTGTTTCTCTGAAACCCATGTTGATTTTTGTGATTATGGCATTGCCTTCTAAATGTTCACAGACTCTCTGTTTAATGATCTGCTCTAGAATCTTCCCTGGTATTGATGTCAGACTAACTTGGACGATAATTGTTGGGATCCTCTTTTTTTCCGTTGGGGGACAATGTTTACCCTTCTCCAGTCTGCTAGTCTGCTAGGACTTCTCCTGTTCTCCTGTTCTCCATGAGTTCTCAAAGATTATTGTCAATGGCTCTGAGATTACATTTGCCAACTCTTTTAATACTCTTGGATGTAGTTCATCTGGTCCTGGAGATTTAAATTCATTTAGATTAAGAAGGTATTCCTGTACTACCTCTTTGCTTATTCTGTGCTGGATTTCCCCTATTGTGTCCTCTGTTCCATTCTCCTCAGGTTGATCATCCTTTTCCTTTTCTGAAAACACTGAGGCAAAGAAAGTGTTGAGTAATTCTGCCTTTTCTCTGTCCCGTTAGCATTTTGCCATCTTCTCCACGTAGTGGCCCTACCATTTCCTTCTTCCTCCTTTTGCTGCGGACATACAAAAAAACAACAACCCTTTTTATTGTTCTTAACTCCTCTAGCAAGCCTGAGCTCATTCGGCACTTTAGCATTTCTGACTCCTACACATGTTCGCTATCTGTTTGAATTCTTCTTTGGTGATTTCCCCCTTTTTCCATTTCCTATACATGTTCCGTTTAAAACTTAGCTCTGTTGAAAGTTCTTTAGTCATCCATCCTGGTTTCTTGAGACACCCCCAATATTTCCCTGAGTTTATTGAAATCAGCTCTCCCAAAGTCAAGAATGTGTGCCTGACTATGCCTGGCTTCTCCTTTCTATTGTATAACAAACTCCAGGAGAACATGATCACTCTCACCTAAGGATCCCACCACTTGCACCCCATTAACCAGGTCATCCCTGTTGGTTAGGATGAGATCTAAAATAGCTGACCCCCTTGTTGCCTCTTCCACCTTTTGGACAATGAAATTGTCTTCCATGCAAGTAAGGAATTTGCTAGACCTTGAAGTTTTGGTTGAATTAGATTTCCAGCGAATATCAGGGTATTTGAAGTCACCCATCACTACTACATCTCTCCTTTCTGCGTGTGTGGTCATCTGTTCTAGAAAGGCATCATCCAATTCCTCCGTCTGACTTGGGGGTCTGTAGTAGAGTCCCATAATAGCATCCCTATTGTTTCCTTCCCCTTTAATTTTTATCCAGATGTTCTCCACCTGGCCTCCAGTATTGATGTCATGGATCTTTTCACTGGTATAAATATCCCTGGTATATAATGCTATTCCTCCTCCTTTCCTGTTTGGCCTGTTTCTCTTATAAAGGTTATACCTTTCTATTCCTACATTCCAATCATGCAACTCATTCCACCAGGTTTTAGTAATGCCTGTTATATCATATTTGCTTTGTTGTGCTATGAGTTCAAGTTCATCTTGCTTATTTCCCATGCTCTATGCATTAGTGTAGATACATCTTAGACCATGTGTTCCCTTTACTTGCTGCCTGTGCAAGTTTTTTTGCCTCCCACTGTTGGGTCCTTGCACTGTTCGCCTTGTTCCCTCTATGACAGTTTGACTATTTTCTCAATCTCTTTTGCCTTCCAGAATACTGTCTCCCTCCCCCATATGACTCAGTTTAAAGCCCTCCTGATCAAATTCTTGAGACTGTTGGCAAAAACGTTTCTGCCAACTGTTGTGAGATGCACCCCATCCCTTGCCAGAAGTCCCCCCTCATGGAAGTGCAGCCCATGATCCAAGAATCCAAATTGTCCTTGGTGTCACCATCTACGGAGCCAGTTGTTTACGTCAGCTATTTTCCTCTCCCTTCCTGGACCATGCCCTTCAACTGGCAAAAGAGACAAGATGACAACCTGTGCATCCATTTCTTTCAGCTTCCTCCCCAGAGCCTCATAATCTCTTCTGATCTTTGAAAAGCTGTGCCTTGCAGTATCATTGGTTCCCACATGGACCAAAAGGAAGGGGTAATGATCCATAGGCTTGACCAGTCGTGTCAGCCTCTCCGTCACATCACGGATCTTTGCCCCAGGGAGACAACACACCTCCCAAGACATCTTGTCAGGCCCACAAATGACTGCTTCCGTACCCCTCAGCAAGGAATCCCCCACCAACACCACACACCTCCGCCAAGGCTTAGCAGCAGCTGTTCCTTGCGGTGGTACTCTCAGGGTCCCCTGCTTTGCCCCTGAAGTTTGTCCATGCTGTTCTTTCTCATTGTCCTTGACAAGGGAGAGAGCTTCAAATCGATTCTGCAGCTGCAAGCTGCCAGAACAATCCCTTGTTTTTCTACTTCTGTGTGTGACATTCCTCCAGCTGTCTACCTCCTGTGTATGTGCAGTGACCCTTTCCTCCCCAGCAACTTCCTCTGCGTGGTCCCTGTCCAAGACTGTTCGTTCTGTTCTGTCTAGGAAAACCTCTTGCTCACGAATATGGTGAAGTGTAGCTACCAAGGTCTCCAGCTGCTGGACTTTCTCCTCCAAGAGGGCTACCAATTTGCACATGGTACATGTGAAGTTCCCCATATTTGTAGACAAGAAGACAAACATTGCACAAGTGTTGCAGGTGACTGCAGCAGTCCCCTCAGTTTCCATGGTGAGAGCTTATAGGTAATCTAAGAACTCTTAGTTAATGCTGAGAACTCTATGCTGTACTTTTAAGTATGCTGTAATGGCACGTGCCTCTGCAAGGAGTTATATAGAGCTAGGCTCCCAGCTCCAACCCCTAGCGACTCACAGATGTGACTCACAGAAGCTCCACCCCCTCAGCAACAAGCACTTTCTCCCAATAGTTTAAAAAAAATCAAACTCACCCACTCAAAATGGCTGCCCAGAAGCTGCTCTCCTTCTCGCTGGCAGGAAATCCATTCACTCCAGGTAGAAACCCACATATCCCATACACCGATTTGTGCAAATACAAATACTTATACCCAGGTCCCCCTGAAGACACACAGAAAACAGAAACTAAGCCACTGACTCCCCACAAAAGTAAAACCAATCCAACCAATCAGTGGTAGATTATCAATGGTTCAACTGGTACAAGTGATCTAGCCCTGCTAGGGTTCCGGGGGTTCCCTAGAAGTACAGGACAGTAAAGAAGTGCTTACCAACTAGGATAGCAACAGTTGCAGTGGCAACAGCTGGCTGACAGAGGCAAGGTCTGATTGGCTTGGCTCCCTGCCCCCTCACCCACCCACCAGTTTCTCAATCAAGCAGCCTAAATACTTAAAAGGGCAATGGCAGCAACTCATCAGATGGGGGCCTACCCTTCAAGAAGCAACAGTGGAGAAAGAAGAATGGGGAAATCCCTCCATTTTTTTTGTCAATGTTTGCCCTGGCCCAGCCCTAGCCCTACTGTCTCACTTCAGAGCGCCAACATTTCTGTGTGTGTGCGTGTGTGCATGCACCAACCATGAGCAACGTTGTCACTGCCATTTCTCCTTCTTGGTGTTCCACCACTTCTGCTTGGGCTCCAGGCACTCCTGCCCACTGAGTGCACAATCATGAGAGAGAGAGAGAGACAGGGTAAGAAAAAGTAGATTACAACAAAAGGGAAGGAGATGTCTTCAGGTTCTGGGCAGCAGATCCCCTTCAGCTGGAGATTAGGCGGGGATCTCAAGGCAAAAAGGGACACCTGGGGAGGAAAACAAGTAAAAATAGTGAAGGAGGGAGATGTCCTCTGGTTCTGAGCAGTGTGGAGACATCTGCTTGTTCAGCTGCAGTGAAAGAGAGGACAGAGGCCACACGTGCATAAGATTGAGAACTGGCACAAGAGGAAATAGTTACAAAGTGTAATTATTAAGAATAAGGACAGGCTCCTGCACCATGTAAAAAGAAGAAGAGTTCAACCTGTTTCAACAAACTTTTTATCATCAGCATCATCAAGATGTTTATTCCGCTAGCCAAAGGTCATGACAAAGAGCTTAAAATGCATAAAACATGTAAGATAAAAGGTTGAAAAGGCTCTTTTAATCCTAAACTAACAATATGATCATGGGAAATGAAACAGCCAGGTCAGGCAAGTTTCCATAAGTAAACAAAAAAACCCAAAATGTTTTGAACCTTCTAGAAGCAACCTGAGAGCTTCTTTTAAAATGCATCGAAGGATGACTTCCTTTGTCAGCCTCCGCTTCCCTTACAATTTCTATTTTGGTGGCCAAACTTACAGATCTATGCTTTAAAAAAAAATCTTGCCAGAGGTAGCTGATGAGGCAGCCTTTTCTGCTCTCCCACTTTCTCTCCATTTTGCTGTTCATACATGCACCGTAGGAGATTCTGGAGGCTACCCCTGTTTACCTTGCCTGTTGTAGGCAGACACACACATACAGTAGGATCAGCTAGAGGAGGAGAATCCCATTCTTTCCCAGATCAAGCTTTTATTGCACTGTTCACTGCAGATATACTGCTATAATGCAACACCAAAACTTTTGTTTTTTTCCACCCCTCCTTCCCTTTGCAGATGCTGCTAAGAAAAACCTTCCTGCTAGACAGAAGGCTAGGAGGAAAAGCAGGGCTAGGTGGCTGTAAAAAGACTTTGTAAAAAGGAGCTTCTTTGTCCAAGACTTTGTTAACTGAGGTATGCCTGTATTTGGAAAGCTAGTCCAGGACAGTTCTTTTGACCCAGTAGAGTCTTATGCTTGCCTCTTGGTAAAACCTATTATTGCTATGCTTCAGCTTTTAAAAACTATTCATACATATAGCTGGGCACTGCAGAAGTATTTTTACGTAGTCATAAATAGGTTTAAACAAAAACTTTTGAACAGAATGAATGCATTAAAGAGAAACAATAAGCACATAACCAATACCAGTGGTATTCTGAATGTAAGCAGTACAGTTCTGAGTTGTATTTCAGCCACATAAGTCATGTACTAATGAACTATTTACTACAGTTAATGCACATAATCACCAGGACCTACTGAGTCAAACTTCTCAACCAATGAAGCATAGCAAGAGAGGTTTGATAGGTTTGGAACTCACACAGGGAAGCATCTAGGAAGTCTTCATGCAACCAGAAGAACAGTAGCAGTGATGAACAGCACCACCAGTAACAATGGCTACCCACTGCCTGCAGACGCCAAAGGAGGAGGCAGACACCTGATTTATGCTTCCCCCTAGAGGTCTGTAGAGCCAGCAATTTACTTGATGCATGATGCCCGGAAACTTCAACTGGTACAAAATATGGCAGCCAGGTTAATTACGGGTACATCTAGGAGAGAGCATATAACACCTGTGCTTAAATCCCTCCACTGGCTGCTGATCAGTTTCCGGGCACAGTACAAGGTGTTGGTTTTAACCTTTAAAGCCCTACATGGCTTGGGTCCATCTTATCTCCGGGACCACCTCATCCCATATGATCCCCCCCACGCACTTTGGTCCTCTGGGAGGAACCTGCTGCAGCCTATGAAAACTAGGCTGTCACAGACCTCCCAGAGGGCCTTCTCTTCTACGGCTCCCAGACTTTGGAATGGTCTGCCAGATGAGATCCATCTTATCACTACTCTTAATAGTTTCAAGAAAGTGCTAAAGACGGATCTCTTCCAGCAGGCCTTCTGGAATAACTTCCCAGCTCAAGTGGAGCTGATTGCTTACCCGCCCCCTTGCCACCGTTGCCTTTATTTATTTATTTATTGTATTTTATCTTTGTTTTAACTCTCTATTAGTTTAATTTAGTTTTAAGGGGTGGGAGGGTTAGGATTGGGAAGGATTGTTTTAACTTGCTGTTGTTTTAATCTTGCTGTATGCCACCCCAGTTGCCGAGCAGAGGGGTGGGTTAAAAATAATAATAATAATTATTATTAATATTATTATTATTCTAAGGTGGTCTCAGAGCCAAAGCACTGTAAGATGGGTGGCATGGAAGAATGCCTGTGCCAAAGCAGGCATCAAGGAAATCACCCACTCTGTATAAATCACCCACTGCCAGAAGTGCTTTCTACTCTACCAGGACCAAATAGGATCTTGGCCCCACTCTAAATAAGCTATTTATTTCTAATGGAGATTAGTGCAAGTTAATAGGTTGGATCTAAAGTAAATTAATCAAAATTAGGTTCCACTAACCCAATGGAAAATTAAGTTGGTCGTAATTAACTCTGCACACTGAATTCAGTGTAATCTAAAAGTGACTAACGTGTTTTGGATCCAATCTGATGATATATATCAAAAGGCATTTGAAATGTAACATGCTTAAACATTTCATTTTTAAAAAAACACCTGTGCTCTTATAAAGATCTCAGTTTTTAGTTCATCACTTCTGTAAAAATATATTTCCTTTTTTCTTTTCATCCTGTGCACACAGTAACACTATGGAGGCTGACCTGTTATTTTGATGAACTACTATATACTACAGTGGGCCCTTGGTATCTGCTGTGGTTTGGTTCCAGGACCCCCATGGATACCAAAATCTGTGGAGGTTCAAGTCCCATTATATTACAGTGGCATAGTAAAATGGTTTACCTTACATAAAATGGCAAAATCAAGGTTTGCTTCTTGGGATTTATTTTTGGGGAAATATTTTCAAGCCGTGGATGGTGGAATCTGTGGATACCAAATCCGTGGATACAGAGGGCTGACTGTACTGGAAATTCTGTTAAATGCATCATTATAGGCTAAAATTTTACATATCCACAGTTACGAATGGTAAGAAGAAAAGTCCATCCACATTATCTATGCATCCCACCTTAAAGAGGCCATATGTCAATGTAACTTACAATATATTAACAAGACTGCTCACCCTGGCTGTTGCTGAAATTTTTATTATTACACACATTATATGTCCCATGTAACACAAGGCAGGATGTTTATATGCTTCCTTACCTCCAGGGAGCTCAAGTTTCTTTCCTCTATGTTTACAGATTTAAACTCATGGCAACTATGTAACTGTGGATGTTCAGTTATGAGAGTATGCTCCATATTCACAGGGCAGAAAGTGAAAGAGCCAGGCACTTTGTTCAAGTGCCAAACAGCTTCTTTGCTGTAAATGAACCAAGGGGCAACATTTCACCTCTAATTTCTGCACTTCTGTGAAGAGCAGTTATCAGAGACCCTGCACAGCTTTTCACTGCACAGGAAAAAGGGGGAGAAAGGGGGGGGTCCAAGGTGAAAGAAACCCCAGTGGGGATCCAGTGGGGACTCAGTGGGTGGTGGTGGCAATGTTGTTTTTGGGGGCTTTAGGGGGCATCCTGGAGTGAGGTTGCTCAGGGTTACCTCTACAGGGGAGCTAATCTGGGGTCCAAGGTGAGTGAGCCCCAGGTTTAGCCCTGCATAACTTCCATCTTTATGTAGCATTTCAGCTATTAATACATAACAACCTGGATCTGTAAGAACAGCAAGATTAATTTTGCAAGCAAGAGGGGGCTTCAGAGCTGTGTTATCTCAAGCTGTAGCCTCTAGCAATGTGTTCAGCTCCTTCTGAAAGTGAAGGAGGCTTCAAAACTAGTTCATTTGAAGGGAGGGGGTGGAAGGGAAAGGCAAAGGTGACTATTCAAAATCCCATTCAGTGAATCCAAGTCTTTAGGCATGCTTTAAAAAGTGCTCTAGTTTTCATCCACTGAACACTTTCCACATGCTGTAATTAAGAGTGGACATTATCTTGCCCAAAAAATGCAGACATGAATGACACTGCCTAACTGTTTAATAACAAAGGAATAAGAGTGCTAATATTAGCATTGAATTAAAATGCAAAGAGTATTTGGAAACTCAGGATTTTTACTTGTCATCTTTATTCAAGTATTTCACAGCAGTTATATTACAAATTACAGTAAAATGTTCAAAATATCCAGAATTTTTAAAAAATTAAATAATTTACTTAGCTAACGCAGGATGAACTCAAGATGCAAAAAGAAAAAAAAATAAAGTGAAACACAATTCTGAATACAACTGACAGAATCCAAAATTTCTCATAGCTGAGGAAGTAAGCTTACATAATCAAAAAGGAAACACACATTAATGAAACGGAACAACAAGACATCCCCATTGCCTAGAAAACCAACATACAATAAAGAAGCAGGTATGAGCTTAAATTTAAGCCTATGTTGAATTTACACAAAAAGGGGAGAGTAATGAGCAGTAGCTACAGGACCTGCCATTCAAAATATCAGACAAACCCAGAAATGACCTTCCAACTGAAAAGAAAAGAAAAGAAAAGGAAGTATGGGAAGACAAGGTATTAGCAAAGAAAAAAAGAAAAGACAGACCCCCATAATCCTATAATAAATAAGTTGGCATATGAGAAAACTCAAGTAACAATACCAAGGACACAAAACATAAATTAATCACAGGTGAAATTCAAGCTTGCAAACACAATTAACTCCACAGCCGTGGTCATCTTAGAGCAGTTCCATTATTAGCCTCGTAGAAATTTAACCTCCATCTGGCCCTAGGATAAAGGCCTTGCACAGGAGTTCATTGGTAATATTCATAACAAGAAACAGGAATTGATTTGTACAGATTATTGCCAATTTTATGTGGCAAAAATAATAACAAAAATACAGAGAGTAAACAACTTGACAACAGGAAGAGATTAACAGGTTTAACTCTACAACCACTAAGCTATTAGTAAAGAAAAGCAATACATGTTTTAGCGTGGTTCTGGAGCCAAAAGAGTGAATATATAATTTTATTCATGTTGCCCACTAACACATTTATATAAGCTAATTTATCTGAAAATCCTATAACATTTAGAGGCAGCTCCTCGCTTTCTTTTTCAACATTCAGAAACTACTAAGGGGTGTTTTTTTCTTTTCTTAGTGGACCACTCGGAAGCATTTTTAATGCTGGACTTGAATTTCAGATACTCTTCAAATTATTTAACAACTATATTTAAAGGATTTAAATTTGTACAAATTTAGCAACTTGTTAAAAATGTATGCAGTTTTTCTTTTCACAAGTGTTGCTGTTACTTGAACAAAAGAATCTTTGAACTAGAATATTTTAAAAAATGCTGCAAGAACCTGAGACTTGCAAAAAATTGTTTTACCAGAAACTTGCTACAAAAAATCTGCTACATTTTATTTCATCAAATCTCAAAATTTTGTAACAATTTCCATCAAAATACAAAATGCTAATGGATTTGACAGCAAAATATCCTGAACAGGAAAACATGGCAATAAATATGAACAGAAAAATGAGACAGCCCCACAATCAAATTTCTAAAATGAAAGATTTACTAGTTTAAAATATGCTTTCATTTTAATCGCACTTTCCCACCTAAAAATACAGCATCTCTACAGGAGTTATGTTTGGAATAGTATGACTAAATGCATATTAGAAATTAATGAAGTGGCATTTGGGGGTGGGCCTAGAAAGGTTTGGCCACAAGAAGGCTTGGACGTAAATTCTGTATGGGTTTTTTGGGGTGGGGGAGCACATTGGATTACTGCAGTAACCTAACACCACAGCTTGGTGTTCAGCAATGGTCTATTACTACAAGCTACATGCCTATTGACAAGTACCTTAGCATCAGCATGTAAACGGTAGCAAAACAGATTGCAGCTTTCTGTAAACACTGGTGGTAACTAAAATACAAAAAGCTGAGGTAGCGGAGTATCTCTGCAGTAGTCCAAGAACTGGTTTTGCTCATTTAAATGAAAACAAACAGTTGCTTATTTTGGAAAAGACACTTCTGCCGTTTCAGATCACATTACAAGTGGACACTATGTCATGTGACACTAACACCAGAAGCTTCACCCATCCACCTGACCATCTATCTACATGTTGACCTAAACAAGTCTAACCCTCAGAAGCTGCCAAATACTGAACCCTAAAAGAGAATTTCTACTGCCTGAAGTGTGCCTTCTCTTCATTACTAAAGGAAGGAGTTTGAGAACTATCATCACATCATTCAGCCTAAGAAAAAAACAGTAATCTTTACAGGCCAATTCTGATATCCCAAAATAAACAAAAGGGAAAGCCATTAAGTTATCTTCTAATTAATACTGAGCAATATAGTCTGTACTGAATAAGTATGGTCTAATTCATACAAACACCCAAAAAAAAAAATGGAGGGACAAAAATGTCTCTTCTGAATATGGCCACCCAGCAAGTCTTAGTTTCCAAAAATAATGGAAGATAGAAAGAAACCTGTTTTTAAGAACTCTGAAGGAATACAAATGGAACATTTGAAATAAAAACAAAAACACAACTACAGCCACCTTAAATAGCCACTGTGACATTTTCACAGTGCAATTTGCTTGAAAAACTAATATACTTGTGGAATAGATGCATTTTACCATTTTGAGATAACATTGTTAATTTCATAATTTAGCTTTCTGGGAGCAACATATACATGTTAAAACATAATACTGACTGCCATTCGACAATATGGGAACCTGAAACTGTTCTTTGGGAACACAGGCTTTTGAAAATAACTTTCTAATTCTGTCATTGGCTACAATCCCAACCGCTTTAATAGCCTTCTCCTCCTCTTCCTCTTCCTCCCTCCACTGACTAAAAAGGCACATTGAAGGTAGCTCCAGAGAGCCTCATCTTCACATTATTGTATACCAAAGGTAATTCATTTTTACCACAATTCTTCACTGCCAGCTTTAAAAACAGGCTTCTGTCCATTACACCTCAGAGAATAAAGGAAAAGGGAAAAAAATAATTTGTTTTAGAAGTTGCCCACTTAAAAAACAATCAGTTAGATCTGCTCTATCCAGTTTGTGGGTATTTATTAGCCTGCTCCATTTTGCCTGAAGCTTCTCATAAGATAATGCATGTAGACAGCAGAAATTGGAGCAGTTTCTGTAGCACCAAAAATCTCCAAGTTGTGGCATTATATTCTTTATTTATATCAAGATACAAATATTATGAAGTTCCGTTTGGTTCTTGTAGGCTGGCTGGTTTCAGGTACCTGAGACAATAGCACCAAATTCATAACAGAAAATGAGACAAAGAGCGAGCATGTTAAGACCAAGGCTCTGCACATACTTGGTGCAACTGGAAATCGAATGGCTCAGAAGATGGCTCTCCCATGAGCAGCTTATGAAAAGATAAACCCGCACATCTTGGAGAGTTCACAGGAATGTTTCAAACATATGAACTGTTCTTTCCATCTCCTAAAAGAAGGCAGAATATTATTTATTGCTATAAAGCAACATGACTAACAGTAAGAGTTAAAAACAAAAATACCACTACTACTGCTGTACAGAAGTATCAGCAATTTGTTTGTAAGGCAGAAATTTTCTTTGCTGGATGCCACGACAAACAGAGATTAATGGCAGTTCCAATTACCAACTAATTAAACTTTACTCTAATTTCAGCCAATTTAGCCTCACTCACATTAACACAAATAAATTTTGCCTGGCTTAAATTTAACTTCACTGATTTAATCTTAGATTAAGTCCCAGGTATCATGCCCTTTTGGACTAAATCCAACTGTAAGTCCAAGTAGAGTAGATCCATTGAATCAACAGAAATTACATAAATGCTGATTTATCATTCAGCAATTGATTCAAAGATTCTAATCCTAATTGGGATTAACTAGATTTAGGTCTTTGTGGTTTTTTTTAATTTCTATCTTTTAAAAATCAGTCTTGTGAACCGCCTCCCATCAAAGTTTTAAGAGAAAGACAGGATATAAATCAAATTATGCTGCTTATGTTATCACACCTTCACAGCAGTTCTAATAATCAACAACTAGATGACACTCAAAGAAGGTTTTGGCAGCTATTAGTTAATTAAATGTGTATTCTGTCATTCCAAGTGTTAAACAGGCAGCTACAACCAATAATAAGACAGCTAAAACCAGTAATATAATACCGTACTATACATACAATAAAACACAAAAATAACAATGAAAATTGAAGAAACATAATAAAATGAATGCTAAAATAAAATCAACCATGAACTATCAGTAAAAATATTTAACAGCCAAAGGCAGAAAGTCATCAGCAAAGGAGTAATGGCCCTCTCCTTGTCAAAGGAATCCATCATCTGCAAGTAGCCACCAAGGTAAGCCTTAAAGGAACAGTCACTGTGGGACTACAGTACAAAAATCACAAATGTGTTACATAAACTTACCTCTACAAGCTGTGTCTTGTCATAATCTTTACGATGCCGGTAGATGCATTGATTAAGGAGTGAGTAGAGCCTCTCAAGCTGGTCAACAGTCAGGTTATCACTTTTCTTAACCAACAAATCCAGTAAATTCTATAAGCAGAAGTTGGTGTTAAGTTCAGGATGAAGCGTGAAGGACATCTAATTCACGCTTTTGCTTTCAGACAGTAAATGGGCTACAATATTTAGAAGCCGAAATATTACTCAGCCTTTATTTACTACCCTCTTCACTGCTAAGTGCTCAACAGAACATGGAATTGGAACTCTTTGCTTAAGAGCCTGCAACAAATGTATGGTTCACCATAATAACTAATGACTAATGCCATGTAAATTTCAAATTGATGGGGAAGGTTATTTTTTATTCAGCAAGTACAATCACTACTCTTGTGAAATCAAACACACTAATATGATGGAAAATAATCAGTGCACTGACAAATGGAGATTTATTTGGAATAAGCTGCACCAATTATTCATAAGCGAACCATTTTCAGTGCACAAAAGGAGTTCTGGAGAACCACAAGCTTTTTTCACACTAGCTTGATGCTGTCTGTGCTCCAAATTAACTGCATTTCTGCTACCAACTTTTTGTTTGAAAATAGTCTTCCTTTTTAGTTGGTATGAGAGATACACATCACATCACAAAGTAACTATTTCAAAACAAGGTCAACACTGTAATACTAACTTAGATACATTTGACCCAATTATATTGTCACACAACCAAATAGCCATGTGACAACATCACTGTTATCAGAAAATATATTTTTAATTTACAGATGATGTAGAAAGGAAAATGGTCGCTGCAGTGCCATTGTTTTTGTAGTCCCTGAGAATAATTTTTCCACTTTGGGTAAAAATCAGGTCTGGTTTGGCCTGATTTCAAATACAGGCCTGGTTTGATTTTCAAAAAGACAGGCCAGGCCCTGAAGGTTAGCTAATGTAAACACACAGTAGGTTAGAACTTCACAACAGCTGTGCCTTAAGGGGTCTAATTGCTGAGTTCATGTGAAAGTCTTTTGTTATCTATGCAACCTCTGTGAGAAGCTGCTGTGTTACGATTTAGCTCCAATCAGCTCTCTCTGTGTTAAAGAGGAAAACAAAACTGTCTTTGTTCTTTGCCTGGCTGTGAGAGGGACACAGACAGTGAAAATGATCTCTCTGTAGCTCTGTAGCTTGGCTGATGCAGCCAGAATGTAACCTGTTTCTGTAGTGAACTAGAACTTTTAAAATAAACTGGAAAAGTTTATTTTTCTCCATGTCTCCATGCTTTAACACACCTGGGTATGCTTGGGGGTAATTATTCCTCATGCTTTTGCTGTTGTACTATTGTTCCCTCTGAACATGTACAGATTGCTCAGAGGGGCTGCCTATCCTGACAGGTCTTACCTGTGATACATTTTTTTTCCAGTGGTGAGGCAGAGAAGAACCAAAGTCCTTGGGTAGCTCCTCCCACTTGGTCCTGGTAGGCAGGCAAAAAACCTATTCAGAACTGTCAATCAGTGAGGTCATCTGGGAGGGGTGACCCATCTCTAACCAGTTCATAAAACAGCTTTGTGACGTGCTCCTAATAAAAAAAAAACTTTTGTCCATTAAGAATAAACTATAAACAAAATTAATTAAGATCATTAGAGCCCAGATGCAGATTTTCCACCATGTGTCCTGATATGTCGCCAGCATCCCGGGTGGGAATGGATGTTCTTTGCCTCACCACTGGAAAAGAACACATCACAGCGTAAGACCAACGTTCCTTTTCCCAGTGGGGAGGACTACAGAACATCCAAAGTCCTTGGGATGTACAAAAGCCTCTTGATGCAGGTGGCCGCTGGTGATGGGCTCTTGAACACCTGCCAAAGGCAGCTTCTGTTGACTGTAGCTTGTCCAGCCTATAGTATCTGATGAAGGTTGAGGATGACTTCCAGGTGGCTGCCCTGAGTATCTTCTCCAAAGAGGCATCCTTATCCCAGGCCGCAGAAGTCGCGACACTCCTTGTAGAATGTATGAGGATTCCCTCAGTTACCAGGAGCCTCATGGATTCCTAACATGCCACAATACGGGCCTTGATCCATTGGCTTAAGGTGGACGCAGATACTCTACATTCTAAGGATATGGCATGGACTGAGACAATCATGGCCTTCAACACTCTAAAAGAACTGGTTCTTTTCATATATATGTGGATGGCCCTACGGACACCCAGAGTGTGCCAAATCCTCTCCAATTCCCTTGTCAAGTGAGGACAGAAAGAAGGACGTATACTCTCCTGTGACCTGTGGAATGCAGAATTGACCTTAGGCTTGAAATCTTGGTGCAAGCGAAGAACCACTGAGTCAGGGCAGATCAGGCAGAGGTCCTTCCTCACTGAAAGAGCCCCCAGATCCGACACCCTGCATACGGATGTGACGGCAACATGGAAAAGGATTTTCCATGAAAGATGCTTCAGAGAGACCTCCCAGAGGCTCAAAGGGGGGGACCATTAAGGCCTTTGGGACCGTGTGGAGGTCCCAGGATGGAAACTGATGAATTGGGGGTGGAGCTAAGTTGTTCAAACCCCTTAAGAATGTTTGAATATGCGAGTGTGATGAAGCCTGCTCGGGAGGAAGGACAGAGACAATAGCCGGAACCTGTCTCCTTGATGGTATTTGGTTGTAGGCTGCCCTCAATACTGTCCTGTAAAAACTCCAATAAGGTCGGAACCGTGACATCCAGGATGCTGTGGCCATTCCGTCTACACCACCTATGAAACACCCTAAAGGTGTATTTGTAGATCTTCTGTATGGACTCCTGTCTGGAAGTCAAAATGGTATCTACTACCGATGGGGGGTAACCCCTGGAATTCAGCATTACCCACTCAATCTCCAGGCGTGGGGCTGAAGCCAAACCGGATCCGGGTGGTGAACTTGGCCCTGCAATAGAAGGTCTGGCCGCGTCGGGAGCACGATCAAAGATGCCGCCATACTCAGAATGTTGGAAAACCAGGCCCTTCTTGGCCACGCCAGGGCAACTAGAATTAGTTCTTCCCTCTCAGTTTGGGTTCTCAACAGAACCCTGGAAATCAGATGCAGAGGAGGGAAAGCATACAACAAAACTTTTGGCCAGGGACTCATCAGGGTCTCGTTCACTGGGGAGGCAAAGAGATCCAGGTCCGGTTGCCCTAGTGACTGAATGATGATGTTGAATACCTCCGGGTGTAGACTCCACTCTCCCTGGTTGATGTCAGACCTGATGAGCCAGTCTACCTTGAGGTTGAAAGACCCCAGGAGATGCTCCACCTCCAGGGAGATGAGATTCTCTGCCCATTCCAACATGAGTCTCACTTCTGACATGAGGGATCAGGATTTCATACCTCCCTGGCGATTTATGTGGGCCCTCGTTGTTGTGTTGTCGGTCCAGCTCAGAACCACCCTGTCCTGGATCAGATCCTGAAAGGCAAGAAGTGCAAGCCTGGCTGCTCTGAGTTCCAGCCAATTGATGCTATGGGAGGACTCCTCTGGTGTCCATTTGCCCTAGGCTATGCAGACTGTGCAGTGGGCTCCCCAGCCCTGGAGACTCGCATCCAAGGTGATCTGGACCCTTTCTGGTCTCCAAATCAGATGCCCCTGAGGACTGCTGATGACGTCCACCACCAAAATGATCTCGGAACCTCCACTGGAATCTCTACTCTCCTGTGGCATCTGACTGCTATGTCCTGCTGAAAAGGTAGCAGGAACCACTGAAGTGGTCTGGTGTGGAAACGTGCCCAAGGGAGGCAGTCTATGGAGGCTATCATGAGCTCCTGAAGCTGGGCAGGGTGCATTAAGTCTGGGCAGGGCACCCTCCTTATCGCCTGACTTGCTCTCTGCAGAACCTTGAGTCTCTCCAAGGGAAGAGAAACTTGGCCTGCTATGGAATCCAGCTTGAGCTGTTGAGCTGGCACAATGGAACTCTTGTCAAAGTTGAACTGGAAACCATGTTCTTGAAGAGACTTAAACACCAACTGTACATCCATCCTTGCCTCCTGGATGGACGGTGAGTGGATCAGCAGATTGTCCAAGTAAGACCTGACCATCTCCAATGAGCAACCAAGGCAACCATGATCTTCATAAAGACCCTGGGGACTGAAGAGAGCCCAAATGGGAGTGCCCTGTACTGAAAGTGTCTGTTGTAAGTGAAGTGAAAGAAACAGTGGTGCTCGGAAATACTGGGATGTGAAGTTAGGCATCCTGTAAGTCGAAGGAGGAAAGGAAGTCCCCCGGACGAATGGCTTCTAAAATATGCTTTTCCGAACAAGCCTGTTGAGCCCTTTTAGGTTGAGAATGGCCCTCCAATCTCCATTCTTCTTGGAGAGCAAGAAAATATTTGAGTAACAGCCTCACATCCATTCGGCTTGAGAAACCTTCTCTATACTCCCACTAGGATCAGATGCTGTATGGTATCCAGTAGGAGGCGATGCTTCATCAGATCCCTGGAGGTCAAGGTGAGAATGAACCAACATGGAGGGAGGCAGGAAAACTCTATTTGGTAACCCTGATGAATCATCTGTAGAACCCATCTGCCCAAAGTCCAGTTCTCTCAGACCCCCACATGGGTCCAAAGTCCCCTACTGGAATGACACTGTCATTACTGGTTCTTTGGCTGGCCCTTGGGACCAGTAGCCTGGGAGAATCTTCCAGAAGATCCTGGCTTGTTCTTCCGGTGAAACTTGGGATTCTCCCCATCGTTGTCTGAAGGTCCTTTCCTCTGTTCCTTGGGTTGAAAGGAAGATGAGATGCTAGGCTGTGGTCTGGAGACTCAAAGGACCAATTTTATCTCGAGAATTTCCTGTCATCCCTTCTTCAGGATGAAGCAAGCGTCTTCTTCTTGTCATTGTCTTCCATCAGGCCCGGCTCCAGCGACTCATCGAAGAGCTTCGCCCCTGAAAGGGAGAGAAGACCAAGTTCTGCTTGGACGTGAAATCCACACTCCAGCTCTTGAGCCAGACCTGCCTCCTAACTGCCACTGCTGCTCCCTGCGCCCTCACATGAAACTGGATGGAATCCAAAGTACTATCTGCCAGGAAGGCAAAGGCCTGGGATATCTTGTTGAGGTCCTGCCTAATCGTGGTTTCAGCCTCCGCAATGTCTGCTAGGACCTGCTTGGACCACTGAAGAGATGCTCTGGCAATCATGGTGACAGTAGTAGAAGCCCTGATAGCTAAAGAAAGTGCCTCATGGGCCTTCTTGAGTGTGGCATCAGTTCCTGTCCTCAGGAATCTTAAGTGTATCCTCACCATCACTGCAGAAGATAAGCGATGAAACAGGAACATCGGTAAACAGGACCTGTACTTCTGTCATGACCTTCTTGGGTAGAAAATACAGTCTCCTGGCACAAGTAGGCTGTGTCCTGCTAACAGCTGGGATTCCCCATTCTTTAGAAATCACCTGCATAAGATTGGCTGGAACAGGCTGGGAGGCAGGGAAAAAAACTCCCCTGACACCTTAGGAAGGTCAGGATCCATTTGCGGCTCCTGTGTTGGAGGCAGGCTGAGATCCAAGGTCTTGACTGTCTTCCTGAGCAGAATAGGAAAATTCTCCAATTTAAAATGGTGAGCGGAGACATGGGACGAGGTGTCTACCTCCTCTGCTGAGAACTCACCCTTCTCATGGTCAGAATGAGTGGAGCCTGCTGAAAGCTCCGCCTCCTCCACTGAGGAGTGGTCAGAAACCACCCCATTGCCATTTCCGGCATGGGTGCGCCTCCTTGGGGTGGGCGCTCAGCTCTGAGTTCGATGCCCAATCATCCTCCTCATCCCCCCATCTCAGGCCCCTGGCCTGCCCTTCCTTGGGCTGCACCTGGGCACGGGGGCCACTGGTGGTCTGAAAAGACAAAGCCTCTGCACCGTCCCTCCCCCCACCTGGTGCTGGACTGCGCAGTCGGCTGATGTGACTTTCTTCCCCCCCGCCGAGGTTCCATGCCTCCCCAGAGGCTGGCATGGCAGTGATAGTGGCAGAGAGAGGGATGTGGGGGTGGCAGCACTGTAGCAGCTCCCTGATGGTTGAGGTCCCTCCTTGGAGGAACCTGGCGATTCCAAGTAGGCTGGGCTGAACTAGGCTTGCCTCCAGCCACCCCCTTGCTTCCCTCAACGAGGCTGGGACACCTGGGATCGCATTCCCCCTGCAGGACTTACTCCAGCCTCCTCTTGTGGAGGCGGATGATCTGCGCCACTGGTCTGGACAACAAGGTGGCCAGGATCCGCCAGAGCACGGGAGGGCTCCAGCTGACTCGGAGCACTCTGTGCCTCCTCCTCCCAGAGGGCCTGACTGGCAGCCACCGCCTGGATGGCTCCCAATCCTGCCAGGGGGAGCAAAGCCAGGGTAGTAGTTCCACTGGTCAAGACGGGGGTCTTGTCCCCCTTTTTCAACACGTTCTGCTGCACCATCTTCTCCTTATTTAAAAATGTATTTTTTTAAAAAAAAATAGAGATCTGACTACACAAAGGGACAATGGCTTCCCAGCCACATGGGAAGGCAAAGGAGCACAGCACACGCTTCTTCCAGCAGGGCAGGCAGGAAACAGACTGGCTAGAAGTGGGTTGCCCCTCCAAGATGACCTCAGTGATTGGCAGTTCTGAATAGGTTTTATATCTGCCTACCAGAAGCAAGTGGGAGGAGCTACCCAAGGACTTTGAATGTTCCGTAGTCCTCCCCACTGGGAAACACACCCTACAGGGCTAGTGCCTGAGTATCAGATTTCTTGTGAGGGAAGTAAATGTCCCTCAGATTCCAAACTGGGCTGAGATGCATTTGACTCCATGGAGTGTGGGAGGGGAGGGCAAGGCAGGAATGAACACCTAGATAACCAAAATATCTTTAACTCTTTTACTGAGCTACAATACTAAGGTACTCATAATTTTACTAAGTGAAATCAATTTGTCAGACAGACTGCAAACATGAACTGCAAACATTTTAATTTTATACAATCCAAAATTACTTGGGAGGACAAAGGATGAGAAACAAAATATTTTTCAGGTTTAATATCTTATTTCCTACCATCCTTACCATTAATCTGTCATGGTCAACAACAACAGGGGGTACAGGATCCTGTTCCTCTGGAACCTGTGCCAAAGCAACTTTACGAGGTTTCTTATTTTTCAATATACCTGCAAGACAGTAAGCCAAGACAGAAATCAGGAGCTGGGGCTAAATTATAATAGTGTTAAATTCCAAGTTGTCTAAGAAAGATTTTCAAAATCGTAAGTACCTTCTGTCAGAAGAACAGAACTAAGCACATCTCTAATAATTAGCTAACACACATTGGAAACTGTTTAATGCAGTGTAGATGTGTAAATAGCTATTGCTTAAAACAATTTGTAAGCCACTCTGATAGCCTTGTGGCTGAAGAGCGGGATATAAATAAATAAATAAATAATAAAAAATAAATAATAAGGCAATTTCAAAATTCAAAATTTCTAAAAGAAATACCCACACTTGCAGGGGGGAGTGATTGAAATATTCAAGG
Organism: Gambelia wislizenii; assembly: GCA_030847615.1. Taxonomy (NCBI): domain Eukaryota; kingdom Metazoa; phylum Chordata; class Lepidosauria; order Squamata; family Crotaphytidae; genus Gambelia; species Gambelia wislizenii. The sequence continues at coordinate 206,929,680 of JAUMIR010000001.1, forward strand.
CTGGATCCAAATTTAGGAGCATGTAACTGAGTTACAGCAAAGGGGACTTCCCTGCCTCCCCCCCATGCTCCACACACACAGGATCAAATGATCCTGCTAAATACAGTGGGCTGTAGTGCAAAGAGAAGGGGGGATCCCTCCCAAATCTGTCAGCACAGCACTTCCATCAATCGAAGGCAGATTTTGAATCCAATCTAATGAATTTAAATAGCTTTTCTCAATTTATTTAGTAGGAAGTTGCAGCAAGGAAATTGCAGCAAACACTTGTGGCTCTCATGTTATTCAACCTCCCTTTCATCACTCTTTCTGTCTCACCATCATCTTTGTCAAAAAGAACTAGCGTGATCTAGAAGAGAGCTGAACAGCTGGTGGCTCTGTGGGCTGTTTTGATTTCTCCAAGCCCCCCTTCTCACCCCCACCCCGCATGGGACATAACTAAATTTCCAAATCAAACAACAGTAAAACGTTCTCTTCAGACTTTCACACAGTTTTTGCCCATGATGTATTATCTGTCTGGACTCTCTCGAGGTTTTGTTAATCAGGATAGCAGTTTTGTTATTCAGGATGATATTCATTATCATCATATACACCCCACCCCAGGCCTCTTTTGTAATATGCTGGGTCTCATGTCTCTGTATCACATAATCAGCTGACCTTGGTTCAAATCACTTTTTGTCCACAAATTTACTTATCTGTCAAAATGGGAATAAACTACTTTAAGGATGTATTATATATGCTTTCTTTGACTATGATATCAGACTGGATATCAGACTATGATATCAGACTGGTGGGTGGGACATGTATTTTCCATACCTTCTTTATCTGATTCAGTTTCTTTAGTCTCAATATCTGTGCCATGTGGTTTCTTCTCATTATTGCTGCAATGTGATATTTCACTGCCAGAATGTTTTATTTGTTCTACTTCTTGACTATCACTTGAAGCTTCTGATTTTTCTTTTTGGCAATCATCCGTGGTTTCAGCTTGTTTCAGAGTAGATGTGTCAGTAATGCCAGAAGGTGAAACAGCATTCAATGATTCACATTTGGCATACTGACATGCGGGAATAGGCATCCCACCAGAGGCCTCACCATTTAAACGGTCCCTCTTGAATGGTGATTCCTCCTTGGATTCATTTCCTACATTCATAGCTATCTTGTTATTTACCAGAAGCGACTCATTTGAACTCTCTTCTGTGGATGGGATACTATTTTCTTTCCCCACTGTCCCATTATTAAGTCTTTGTTCTCCATGTATATCCATGATATCACAAGATGATTCATCGTTTGTCAGAAAAAGGTCTCCTGCTTCCTCCCCATTCTCCTCAATGCAGTCTGTACTTCCCTCAAGTTCCCCATTCTCCATCAGTTTGTTGTCCTCCCCTTGATTTTCATCATCTGCAAACTTGGCATCATCTTCATCTTTTTTTAGATTATTCACTTTTCTCTTTTTAATAATGCCTTTTCCCCACTGTGAACGTCGTCTTGATTTCCTCCTTAAACGAACTGTGACATAAAGAGACAAAATATTCCTTACAGGCACAAACATCTGCACAGTATAAGTGATTAATAAGCAATGGGCAAGGTAATAAAATCAAGTATATTTATTTGAAATATATTAAAATACTGTACCTGCTTTTCTGACAAAAATGTCATGTAATGAGCTTAATATGATCATAAAAACATAAAAACTGTAAAACATAGTCCAAAACATAGATATGGGCCAGGACAGTAAAAAAAAATTAAAATCACCAACAAGTACCAGCCGCAACAGTCTGAATGAAACAATTAGTTTGGCTGTTCCCAAATGTCCTCTGAAAAATGTTTTTATTGCTCAATACAAGGGAAGTAGTGATGGAGCCAAGAAGGCCTTCCCAGGGAAGATATGTAGCTTTACTTTTATCAAATATTCAGAATATTTACATATTACTGTTTAAGACACTTGAATACTTCCATTGGATTTATAAGAAGTTCAACTTAATTTTTTAAAGAAGCAGGTTTTCCTAAATAGAATCTGACAACAATACACCCATGAAGTCGAGTTAAGAGCCAAGGATAACTGCCCAAAATGTAATTAAGAATTGGATTAATTACTATCAAAACTGACTAGCCTAGTATCCTCAACTCTATCATGTGATGATAGGATGTCCTAAAGGAAAACAGCTTTTATAAAATGAAGAGAAGAAATCTTTTAAAGCACTTTACAGAAGACCATGCTTTGTGTATTTCATGCCCAGATTTGTACTGATATATAAATTTATTCAGGGCACAAGAACAATGCCCAATATCTAAACAGATATGGTCCACCAATTAAATATAGTGCTGCATATTCAAACAGCACTTCAACAGAACCACTGAAAGTTGGCACCAAGTCGCTAATTCAAAGATGCAAAACAACGTGCTTTTAACACCATCTACTGGCAATAACAAGGAATCTTCTGTTTCTTTAACTCATCTAAGTAGTATATTTTTAAAAAAAAATCTTAAGTTTTAGCCTACAAGAACAAAAGTCTCAGGGACACATATTGGCAATGTTGCATCTCCATCATATGCAACCAAGCAGAAATGACTGTTATGTCAGCTTGATCTATACTGATCTTAACTCATTTAATACCCCCAGAGTTTGCAAGGCCAATCAGCAACACACACTTCCTAGCCTTCTCTTCATTCACATCATGTTCCTGTGCTGTGTTATACAGGAACATAATTAGATGTTCACATTATCTTCTTCCTTCTAGCATAAAGCTATACAGTTAGTCTTCAGAAGCCATTTAAAAACTGGATACGCTAAACAGAATTATGCTCTGAAATCAACTTAGATTCTCTAGAAGGTGCCCCACTTTTTTAAAAAAATGTTCTGCTATCTCTGATCATAAATCTAAATACTGGCTAGGCACCTACAAGCCAAGAACAAACCCATGGTATCAAGGCTATTTAGGCTGTTATGGCAACTCTAGCTTCCTATGATACAAGAGAACTGAAGTAGTTAACACATTATGTTCAAATGCTTTTAGTTCATATCCGATGAGACAGCAAGACAGAATGCTACAGGCATATGTGCTACTAGGACTTTACTTCTCTGCCACTTTTGGTGATTTTGTTATCAATTATCCCAATGGCACTCTAATGCTATCTATATGCCACCAGTAATAAAACTCATCCAAGAGTAATTAACACCCCCAGCATCACAGAAAGCAATAAGTAACACCACTACAAACTAAGGAGCTTATGAATTTCACAGATCTAGGGTAGTAAGATTTATCCATTTGGGAACCAAACAAGAGCAATGTGGAAACCACACCATACTCATTGTTAGACGCTTACAAGGATGAACTTGGGAATGAGTGTATACACTTTGCATTACCCACTAGGGTTAAAAGTTTTCAAAAAGTGATATGCATATGCTATGGCTGTACTTGGTTCATATCAGAGAGATAAGCAAGCAAGTGGAATAACCAAGAAGGACAGTTGAACCAGAGTGCAACCACTGGCGACTCCACCATTTCTAAACAGATTGTTTAGGGAAGAGAGGATGAGGAAGAAAAATATGCCGGCTATGCTTTCCTCACTCCAAACCAAAGTTGGAAAACATAACCTGCCAGGTGGTGGTGATGGTGATGGTGATGGTGATGATGATGACGATGCTATCAACAAGCGTGCATCAGAAAGATGCTCATCTTGTTGACTGCTAAACTTACTGTCTGGATAAATCATCTCGAACACTTACATGCACATTTATTTGCAGAACTGTGCCAAAGTGTCATTGCATTTTTTTGCTTGTTCTGGAATGCTTCTTCAACTCTAGTTTCTGTTTTCTGTACATTGGAACCATGAGGATTTATTTGTTCTGCAGTTACTGATAAGCCTGTGCACAGAAGATAAGCATATTTATTTAAATAACCCTTGCAATATTAACCAGCTGTTCTGAAAGCAGAATGAAATGTAAAATTAAAACCCCATAGCAATTAAATGCATTTAGAAGAACACTACAAAACAAAGATTTATATGAAGAATATATTGGTTTTTCTCACAAATGAATGTATCAGACATACGAGGTCTGTCTATTAAATAATGAGACCGTGTTTCTACCTTTCAGACAATCAGGGAGAACTGATTGTGAACACTTGAGTGGTGACCTTAAACATGTCTGAACCTACATGACAAACATCAACACTCTTGGCTGTTCAGTTAACTGTCAGTAGTCATTTAAAGCAGCTGTGTTGGCTGTTGTGTGCCGGAAAAATGCTGTTTAAAAGTCAAGCAACTTGACATTCTACAGCTACCTGAGGCAGACACAAACCTTTTTCAAAAAATCATCACTTGTGATAAAACCAGTATGATCCTGAGACAAAACGACAGTCAATGCACTGGAAAACTCCATCACCATCAAGAATGAGAAAAGTATGTCAAAGCCATGCTCATTGGTGTGCATTTTTTTACATCACGGGAACAATTTTGGCAGAATGCATTCCAGAAGACAGAACAGTGAACCAGCATTATTACAAGGAAGTTTTCACAAAGCTGTGAGAAAGAGTCAGAAAAAAAGGCCAGAACTATGGGAAAATGGTTTCATTCTTCATCAAGATAATGTGCCTGCTCACACACCATTTTTTGTGAAGCAGTTTTTGGGCGATAAAACGCTTTACTACACTTGAAAATCCTCCATATTTGCCAGATTTGGCCCCGTTCAAATTTTTTTTCCCCTAAAGTGAAATCGGTGCTTAAAGGGACAGGTTTTGAGTGAACAGATAAAGTAAAGAAGAAAACAGGACCAGGATACCTGTCCAGAACAGTCTACTTCGAGTGTATGTACCTTAGCCTGAGGACCAGGGATAGTTTGGGGATTCTGCTACTATAACGACCACCCCGTTGTCTAGAAGACTCCCTAACCAAGCTGACACAGCTGGTCTCAGAGTTGCTGTTGAAGTTGCCCAGACTTTTAGTTTTGGCTGACTTCAACATTCCACTCGAGACCAGTTTGACAAATCCGACTGGTGCGGCACGGGGGTTCATGGAAACCATGACAAACATGGGCCTATCCCAATTGGTCATCGGGCCCACACACTGTACGGGGCATACCCTCGATGCGGTCTCCAGTACAGAATAGGAATATCCATGGGCGGAGGTTATTAAAACCACCACATTGTCATGGACGGATCATTTCCTGGTCAAGACAGAACTGAGTCTCTTCCCACCCCACCGGGGGTAGTGGACCCATTAGAATGGTCCGCCCCCAAAGGCTAATGGAACCAATAGGATTTCAGAAAGCCTTGGAGGATTTAATGGTTGGTAACACTGGTGACCCTGTCGAAGATTTGGTTAATATCTGAAACACTGACCTTACCAAGGCTATTGACACGATCGCTCCCAAGCGTCCTTTCCTACCTGCTCCAAACTGTAAGCCATGGTATACATCAGAGCTTAGGAAAATTAAGTGGGTTGGACAACGACTAGCGCACAACTGGCGGAAAACTCGACTCTTATCCGACAGGACTCGTCATAGGCACTTTCTTTGGCCCTATCGAGAGGCAATATGTGCAGCACAGAGATCCTTCTCATCTGCACTTATTGCATCTGCAGAGTCCCATCCAGCAGAGCTGTTTAGGGTGGTAAGGAAGATGACGCAGGTTATACCTGCGCAGAACCCGTTGCTTAACCCAACAACGGCCTGCTGTGACGCGTTTAACAACTTCTTTGCAGATAAAATCTCTCAGATAAGAGTTGACTTAGATGCCAGTATTTTGACAGAAACAATAGACGAGGTGTCCAGCAACTCTGCTGATGTAAGTTTACTGGATCAATTTCAATCCGTGAGTACCGAGGAAGTGGACAAACTACTTGGTAGAGTGAGGAATCGATCCTTGCCCTTCATGGCTGGCCATCCGGGGGGGGGGAGTGCCTTGATGGTGTTCCTTAAGGACATCATCAATGCATCCCTCAGGGAAGGATCCTGTTTAAAGAAAGCAGCAGTTAGGCCGCTCCTGAAAAAACCTTCCCTGGACCCCCTGGACATGAACAACTATAGGCCGGTTTCTATGTTACCATTCTTGAGCAAAGTGATTGAGAGGGCAGTTGCTCTTCAACTCCAAGTGGTCTTGGATGAAACCAATTATCTAGACCCATTTCAATGGCGTTAGGACGGGATTTGGAGTTGAGACTGCCATGGTTGCCTTGACCAACGACCTCCGTCTAAGCATTGACAGGAGTAGTGTGACCCTGTTGGTGCCTCTAGACCTCTCAGCGGCTTTCGATATGATAGATCATAGCATCCTCTTGGATCGCCTGAGTGGGTTAGGAATCAGAGGCAATGCACTCCAGTGGTTCCAGTCCTTCCTCTCGGGGAGGTTCCAGAGGGTGCTGCTCAGGGACAGCTGCTCCAGCAGAAAGGAGCTTATTTGTGGCGTTCCACAGGGCGCCATCCTGTCCCCGATGCTGTTTAACATCTATATGAAGCCGCTGGGTGAGATTATTCGGAGTTATGGGGCTGGATGTTATCAGTACGCTGATGACACCCAGATCTATTTCTCCTTGTCCCAATCATCGGCCTCGAATTCCGATGGCATCTCTCCTCTTAATGACTGTCTTAAAGCTGTAATGGGCTGGATGAGGAAAAACAGACTGAGATTAAATCCGGACAAAATGGAGGTGCTCACGGTAGCGGCCCCAAAACCAGGAGTTGGGTTGCAACTCCAATCCTGGACGGGGTCATGCTCTCTGTTAAGGACTCTGTTCACAGTCTGGGGATGCTCCTTGATTCATCACTTCAGATGACTAGTCAGGTGAATGCGACAGTCAGGAGCGCCTGTTATCAGCTTCAGCTGATACACCAACTGCACCCTTTCCTGGAAGTAAGGGACCTCAAGATTGTGGTGCATGCGCTGGTAACCTCTCGTCTAGATTTCTGCAATGTGCTCTACATGGGGCTACCCTCGTGCTTGATCCAGAAACTTCAGTTGGTACAAAATATGGCAGCCAGAGTGGTCTCGGGAACATCTCAGAGGGACCATATAACTCCAGTATTAAAATCTCTCCACTGGCTGCCTATCCGTTTCCGGGCCCAGTATATGGTGTTGGTTATTACCTTTAAAGTTATTACCTAAATGGCTTGGGTCCAACTTACCTTCGGAACTGGCTCCTCCCATATAATCCTCCCCGTGTACTCCAGTCCTCTGGGAGGAATTTGCTTCAGCCACAAAAATCTAGGCTGTCTGCAACCTCCCAGAGGGCCTTTTCGGTAATCGCCCCCAAATTATGGAATGGCCTGCTGAACGAGATCCGTCAGATGACGAGCTTGAGTAGCTTTTAAAAAGCACTAAAGACAGATCTCTTTCGGCAGGCCTTTCCTGATTAGATCCCAGCCTCAGGAGCTGCATCTCCTGGCCTCTTTTAGTCTTGCTGGCTGTTGATTTTTGTATTTATTTCTGTGACTTTAGTTTAGGTGGTTTTTAATTTGATACTAGTTTAATATCTTTTTATGGGGGAGGGTGGGGGTGGGTGGTGCTTAGGGATTTTAGTCAGTATTGTTGTATTTTAATTGTTGTAAGCCACCCTGATTGTTTTTAGCAGAGGGGCGAGGTAAAAATAAATTTTATTATTATTATTATTATTATTATTATTAATTAAACAGCAGATGTGTTGAAACAGCTGACAGAAACTGATCTGCTCCATACCTTCGACCAGTGGAAAATGAGACTGCATCAGTATGTGAGTGTGAATAGGTAATATATTGAAGGGGATAAGCATTAGAATTGTAATACATATAAAAAAGGGTTATTGTATTAGTCCCGTTATTTAATAGACAGACCTCATAGTCAAAAAAATGATGAGTTTTAAAATTTTCATTGTTTCGAAGAAAATACTCTAGCATTTATATAGGGCTGCAGTATTCAAAGAGCTTCATACACTTTATACTGTATCCTTACAACAACTCTGTTAGAATAGCTCAGCACTATTCTCATGTTGCAAAACTGAACACAACCCAAATCTGAACAAGAAGCACAATTCAGGGAAGAACTTCAGACAGGTACGTAAGAACCAACAGAATAAACCTGCAAGGCTTAGCTGCCTATTTCCGGTAAATCATGTAATCCAATGAGCTTTTGTACTTCCAGGAAAAAGCTGCTTTGGGATGGTGGTAATTTAGGGCAGAAAGATGAGGCAAGGTTAAGCATCCAGTACCATTAATCCCAGGATACTTTCACATTCCACATTCCTCCCTCTGAACAGTGGGAGGGAGGGCTTTTGAGGTTGTGCTAAACATGCTTGTGTGTAATGAGACCTTCAGTGACACACACATAACTGGGAGAGGCACACTGTGAAAAACCTATTTTAAATCCTTGGTTGGGTTGCACCTTACTTATAACTCTAATTTATGATGCCTACATTTGTAACTCTTAAGTCGCCTTGAATCCTATGCCGGGAGAAAGGCAGGATATCAATTAAATACATAAATAAAAATAATAGACTGGATGCTTCAAAGCCAACATGCTCTGTTTTATTTTGTTTTGGGTTTTTTTGTGAGAAGGGAAACTGAGGCAATCACATGAATACAATCACACATCTATATGACAATTCTGCTATTTCTTGCCAGCAGAAAACAGGAGAATTGTGTGAGATGAAACCACTTAGTCAACAGAAGAACTCATGTCAGTGGTGAGTCAGCTGGTGCTTATGAACAAGGAGGTTTAAGGCCATGGGCTTAATGATATGATCTGCCACCAGGTCACATTATTAGGGAAACCAATTATGTCAAAACCAAACAGGCAAATGTATAACAGCAGCCAGAAGGGACAGAATTAATCTTTGTTACTGTTGTGTGTCCCTCAAGTCATTTTCGACTAATAATGACCCTAAAAGTGAGCCTACCACAGGGGTTGTTTTTTTTGGCAAGGTTTGTTCGGGGGGTTGCCTTTTCCCTTCTCTGAGGCTGAGAGCGTGTGACTTACCCAACGTCACCCAGTGGGTTTCCATGGCTGAGTGGGGATTCATATGCTGGTTTCCAGAGTCATAGTCCAACACTCAAACCACTGCACCATGTTAGCTCTCATCTTTAGTGCCCCTTACAAATTAGATTTAGTTCATTTCCCAGCAATATATGGCTTTCCAGAACACTAATTTTCATTATTCAGCCACCTTGCAGAGTTTATATAATTATAATTACTTGATGTTCACTTCTAATTTAAAATTCTTGCATTTGTATGTGGGCATTCACTGATCTGCTTAACATAAAACTTGTCTTACTGGCCTGTTGCTCCTCCCTTTAAACAGAAGTAATCTGTATATATAATTCTCTTGGGTATGTTGCCTTTTCCAGTGTGCTGATTGGCTGCTTAGGAAACATATCCAACCACTCCCTCAGCCAATCACCACCCATATGCAAATCTATATATTCCAATGTCATACTGGGAGCAACCAACCAATGTGCTACAGTGTTGGCTATAGACTAAGGCTGCAGGCCTTTTCAGTTCACCAATATCTCAGGGCTGCACAATTCCCACTTATGATCTAAGTCTACACAGTAATATATTCATTCCCACTACAACAGGACCCAAACAGTCAACTGGCAGAGGAATCCCGCTGCTGAGATGGGACCCAGGCAGTCAAGTGGCAGTGGGAAGCCGCTGATGCCACTGCAACAGACCCCAGGCAACTGGCGGTGGGGGCAGCACAGCAACAGAGCAAGTCACTCTCAGCAATTCTGGGAAAAGTGTGGAACGTTGAGAAGGGGAAGGAAGAATTCAAATCCACCGGCCTACCTTACAGGGTTGTCGTGAGACCTACCAGGTGTGTTTTGGGGAGTTTTTTAATGGTGTATGGTACGTTGGTCCAGATAGTTGATTGTAAAATGCCTGAATTACAGAACAATCCTTTGTTTCTCTTTAGTACCACGTCAAACTATTTCCTTCAAAGCCATTATTTACAGACAGGCAACCATATTGTGTTTGATGTATTTTCCCATTGGGCTCAAATTCAGAGATCCAACCAGTAGAAGCAGGCAGTCATAAGATGACCTTCCCACCTTTCCCATCCCTTCTCTCCCTTGCAGGCACCTGAAACTGCTCCCAAGAGGGTTGAGGGACCATGCTGAAAGAAGCAATATTGTACAATGCACCTGTGTGGGAAAAGAGGCATGACTGAGTCAGCCATAAGCCCTTTCTTGAGAAGAGCTTTTGCTTACAGAAAGTGTTTCTGCCTAATTTCCTGCATCCTTCTCCATTCTCCTCAGTCCACTCTGCAGGTTCTCCCAAGTCTCTGAAGATAAGGTTTGGGACAGTGAAGAAAAGGATGCAAAATAAGGTCATCATCCACTTACCCATATAACAGGTGGATTTCTGATCTAATCCATTATATTTTAAAAGTCTACAACCCAAATCACTTTAGCCAAGAATACTGTCTGCTATAGAGGAATTGGCTATTCTTGCAAAGTGTCTTGAAAAGAAACTAAAAAGCCTTGTAACTAAAAAGTTGTAAGGCTGATCATAGGTATCTTCATGGAACAATATGTGCAAGTGTACTATGCCTATAAAGGTATTTTTTCTGGTAAATTAAAGAACAAAGTGGAAGAATCCTTGAGCTAAAATGTAAATAAAGATGATTTGATTAGCACAGGATACATAACATTGTTTAGGCTTCATTGTTTAAGCTCAAAAAGGATGCTTCTCGCTTATCTTTTTTAAGCATTTTCTGGGAAGGATGCTTATTTTCTGAAAGCTCATGTAATTTTAATATGCAACTTGAAAGAAGATTTATATATTCTAAGACCAGTATATAAGAGGATGCCCAAAATACATAAAAAATACTCCCTGGCTTATTCCTCCAGCAATGAATTGCTTTGAACAAAGCTTATCTAACTTTAACTAACATATTTTAAAAAGCTTCTGTGTACTTGTCTGCCCCAACCTTTCTGCGTGAGGGAAGGTCTACATCTGGAAGAAATCAGGATGGGTGGAGCTAACCAGGAGGGCTGAGAATCTTAGACTTCTGTCTCCCTTTTTCTACAAGAGTTTTGATCAACATAACACACAACCATTCAGAAGATTTCATGATGGAAATAGTAAAGGTTTTAAAAAGCATCTCTCTCCTCCAACAAATGTATATATTCGAATTAAAGGACCCATTTGCTAAATCTCCATAGCGCAAACCTAGAAACAGATCAATTAGAATAGTATCTTTTTTGTACGAATTGGTTGGATAGAGGCAGCTCATCTAATGATCAGGGATTCAACTACAATTATATACAGTGGCGCCCTTGATACTTGTGGGGGGGGGGTCCAGGATCCTGTGGGGATAGCAAAAAACATGGATGATCAAGTCCCTATTAATAATATGGCACAGGGTAGCAGCAGAGGTGGCAGCAAGCCCCGGCTGCCAGGCACACATTCTTTAGGCTTTCTCGCCTCTGGGGAGCATACCAGTCACCCGATTCCACCTTCAAGAAGGTGGCTGCAGTGCTTCTGCTCATTCATTCCAAAGGTAGAAGTGAGTGGAAGCATGAAGAAGTACAGCATTGCACTGTTGATTTTTTGAATCCGCAGTGGGTTGATCTGTGGATCCTGAACCCGTGGATACAGAGGGCCCACTGTATTTCTACTGTCACCGTAGATCTGTGATATATATTTTTAAAAAGAAATGATAATACCTCTCTTTTTTCTTGCTTCTTTGATTTCTTCACACATTTTATTGAACTCTGGATCCAGTTCAGCAGCAATGATAGCATGTGCAGTGTCCTTCAGAGTACAGGCTCTGTGCCTAATTATTTTATCTACAAAATTAGCATAACTCTCATTTTAACGAACATTTTTATTTATTTTTAAATTTATAAACCATCTTAATCATAGGAGTGCCCAAGAAAATGACACAAATATCTTTTTAAAATACATAGATCAACACATAATTAAAACTACACAATTAACATTTGTAAATTAAATAAGTTAATATCCACAGAAGAAATCAAATGATAAAAATAACCCTGCTAGTGCCTGACAGAATAAATATATATTTTATCTTCTAAAACATGACAGTAATATTGCTTGGCAGGTGCATTGATCAACATGAAATCTTTACAAGTGGCTCTTCAAGCCAAAGGCCACCAGAGGAAGCCTGCCTTCAAGCCTAATTTAATTTCTTTGGGATTAGAGTGTTCAGGGATGTGCAAAAGGAGAGAGAGAGAAAGAGAAAGAGAGTTCAGACTATTTTTTCAAAGCTATTAATGAACATTCATACTGGAGGCACCTGCATTTCAGGAAAACAAAATATTTGGGCTGGTTCAATTTTAGTTGGTTTAGCTACCATTTCAATAAATCTAATAAGGAAAAACTTTAGATATTCTTTCCCCCCACCCCCAGATATCTATGCCCTCTAACAAAAGGCCATGTAGCTAAATACCTGCAGTAAATGAATAAAATAACTCAAATGCATTCTAGTGCTGTTTCACAAATGAAAAAAATGAGAGGACAGATATTTATCACTACAAGATATCTGCTTTTAGGACTATACAAACAATAACCTTTTTCCTGTCCTCACACAAGTGGCACCTGGGAGTTTGGCTGCTGCTGACATAATATAGCTGTGGGGTAAGTTAGGCCATTTGACTGCAAATGGGGAAGACCTGCTCCCTGTTAGATCAGATCTGTACTGAAGTAGGGTGGGGATGAGGGAAGCACTTTGAATAAGAAAGTGTATGAAAACCTGTCTTTTGCTATATACATAACATGCAGTAATATAAAGAAGCAACTATTTAATGCAAGATACTTTATTAATGAAGCACTAGACTGAAATGATCCCTACTTTATTAATGCAGTCCAGTATTAATCTGTCAATAGTTTACTGCACTGCCATTTTACAATACTCAAGATCTATTCAAGACAGTGTTACACTAGTAATGGCATTTAAGGGATTCAACCTATTTACATTAAGTTCTTTTAAGACTGTACAGTTGTCTTTCACCTTGCATGTTATCCCTACAAGATATCTTGCATGTATGCATCTTGCATACATTTATGTTGAAGTATGTCCCAATGAAATTAGACTACAGTTAGCTCTCCACATTTGTGGATTTCACTTTTGCGGATTTGATTATTCACTGATTATTTGCTGCCACTTCTGCTGCTGCTCTATGCCATTTTTAATAGGGACTGCAAGCCTTGCAAGAATGAGAGATTACGAACAAGGCTTGTAAGTCCCTATTAAAAATGGCGTAGGGCAGAAGAGGAGGTGGCAGCAAGCCCCACCAGCCACCTGCTTCTGCCTTGCGAAGGAACTCTGATGTCTTGAGGGCATCCACAGTGGGATGAAGCTGTGGATTGTGTGTGTTTTAAATATAGTTTGGGGGACAGCTAGAGTTATCTGCATTTTGTGTGTGTGTGTGTGTGTGTTTTAAATATAGTTTGAGGGACAGCTAGAGTTATCTGCAGGTTTTCTACTTTTGTGGGGATCCTGCACCCCTAACCCCAGCAACAGGAGGGACAACTGTACTTTGAAGTAAAAAATATTTTGAGATCCAAAGAGCTCCTTTAGGCATGGACTTGTTATACCCAATTTAATTGGAATATGTTTTTTTAATAGCAGCCTTCCATACTGTATCGCAACTTAATTGTGAAAGCTGCATCAGTTGTTATTGTTGTTAGTGTTTTTAAAGTTTCCTTCTGGCATTTGGAGGATAACTAGAAGAAACAAACACAATTAAATTTTGCATCTCTTGGAATCCTAGCCACAGTTTGGGCAGGCTATTTTATGTCTGCATATTTAAACAGAGATTTAAGGCACAGTTTTAACTAACATACATTTATGAGATGGAGGTTACACAGACACTTCAGCTGCAACAGAATAACTGCCAAATGTCCTTTGACGTTTAAGCAAAAGATGATAAAATATTCTCTTACCACCTGGCTCTTTGTCAGGATTATATTCCAATGCATTGCTGCAGATGAGATCTATGTCTATTAGAAAATCCTTCGCTGTTAAATAGTTGTGTTTATCAATTTTACTTATTACTGTAGACAGGTCCATTGGTTCCTTAATCACTTCCAGATAATCTGAAACCTATAATCAAACAGCACAGTAAAGTGACACAGATATTTATGCTCACTTTTAACATATATTCAGTAGTATAATTATTCATACTGTCAGACAAGTTCACTGCAAAACATTTTCATTTATAAAGCTGTCTTCAAAAACATAATTGTAAAAAAGTTTTCTGTCTTAAATACATCAGAAGAATAAAAACATGGGGCTTTTTCAAAGGTTCAAACACAAGGTAGAAGAGTTTATTCACATGCATGGTGTGAATCCAATGGGGTCATTCTGCTGACAGACGTGCTTCTATCAGCAGAACAGCGAGATATAATTCTCCCATCCCAGCCCTGGCGCTCTTAAAATTGGATCTACAGGTTCAATAAATCCAGAGCAGATTTTAAAGTGACAGTGCTGCACAAAGGAGAAAAGAGAGACAGCAGATTTCCACTAATGCAACGTTTCCAAGACACACTCAAGCGCTGCTAAGCAGGTTCCTGTATTGCCAGGAGCAGACAGAATTCTAGGGGCTGAAAAGCAGATTCCTATGCAGATGATAAATCTTGTAATAGGAGCCTATGTCACAAATGGGGAAAAGGAAATATGATTCCACCCACCTCATCCCTACCTGATTTTTATATACTGGTCATTATATCTGCTCTCTCAGCTTCAGAGGAGGGCAATGGCAAACCTCCTCTGAACAAATCTTGCCAAGAAAACCCTGTGATAGGGTCGCCTAAGACAGGAACAACTTGAAGGCACACAACAACAACAACAACAAATCTGCAGGCTCTGGTATGAGCATTGGCCTATCTACAGAACATATCTGACATTCAAATGTCAGGCATCAGACCCTCCATTTCAGTTCTTGACCAATGTAAGCACTCCCCATCAAATGTAACATCCGCACATAACTAAAGTATGCCACGTACCAATCCCAAGAGTAACGAATACAACTAAAATGATTAATCAAGGAGAGGAGAGGAGAGAATGCCTTATATACCAAAACTCTAGACATATCCATTTATATGGTCTTACTTTGTACAAATCACGTATGTGTACCTGGCCAGAAGAAATCTACATGATTAAAATGTATCATATGCAAATATTTTTAAAACCTGTACTACATAAAACTATGCATATGGAATCAAAATGACTTCTCTGCAACAGTTAATTGTATGCAACATCCTGTAATTCCATCCATCTGTATAATTTCTCCACAAAAGCTGTGCAGTATTAACTGAGAAGAAAAATATTCCTGAATCCAACAGGCTCTGACAACATTCCAGAATAAAAATAGATTAAGCTTTGCTTAAAATCAGTACAGCTTGTTCCAAATAAAGTTCAGGAGTTATTCCACACATTTCTATGCCACACCACCAAAAATGCTCTGCCTAACACACTGAAGGCCACCTTTGTGACACTGCAGTCTCCAACCACCTTTTGATCAGCAGCTGTTTCTTCTTCTGCTTCAAACTGTGACCAAAAAAGAATGAGTTGCTTAACTGTAACTATGATTCTTTGAGTGGTCATCTGTGAACTCACACAAATGGGTCAACTGAGCCTGTGCAGTGCATCTTAGAACCATCTAGAGCTATGCAATATGCATTTTGGCAGTAGTCCCTCCCATCTCCTGCATGCATGACTAGCGCACTTCCCACCTAAACCTGCAGTTCCCTGGATGCTGAAGCAGCAACCAAGGATCTAAGGAGAGGCAGGGTACAATGAGGAGAAGATCGGCAGGATTGTGTGAGTCCACAAACGACCACTTGAAGAACCACAGTTACAAGTAAGCAATCTGTTTTACTTCTTCATGGTCTCTATGACTCACACTAATGGGAGACTAGCAAGATACTAACCACAGAAGGAGGAAGTGTCATGCAACACGAGAAGAGCACAGCCATCACAAAAGCAGCCTCCACCTGGGACCTTGCATCCAGCCTATAGTTTGAGATGAAGGCTGAAGGCTGGCACCAGGTGGCAGCTCTCCAAATGTCATGGCGAGGGACACCCCTCAGGAAGGCTACCAATGTCACCATTGTTCTTGAGCAGTAGGTTGCTTGCCAGCAAGTTCAGAAGCCAGATGGATGGTAGCTGCAATCCATTTAGAGAAATGCTGAACCAAGACTGGTAGACCCTTCTTGTTGGTGAAGTAGCAGAGGAAAAGTCTCTGAGACCTGTGAAAGGAGGCCATATGGTCTACATAGAAGGCAACTGCTCTATACACATCCAGACAGTGCAGAGAATGCTTGAGGTCTGAAGTGAGGTTCTGTATAAAAGTAGAAAGCACAATGTCCTAGTTGATGTGAAAGGCAGAGATTACCTTGGAAAGGAAGGAAGTTTCAAGTCTTAAGAACTTGTGAAAGCATAGCTAAGGCAGATCAACTCTTTAATGCACAGAGCTCATCTGCCCTCCTGGCTGAGGTAATGGCAACAAAGAAAGCAGTTTTCCAGCTAAGTAACCTCAGATCACAGAAGGCCATGTGCTCAAACCATTTCCTTGGCATCTGAGAGAGGACCAGCTCCAGGCTCCACTGAGCCATACATCCAGTCACAGGTGGGTGTAGATTGTTATATCTCTTCAGCAATCTTTTGACCAAGGGGTCTAGAAAACTTGAAGGCTTGCCAAGGAGATTGCCAACAGGTGACATCTAATTGATGAAAGGGACAGGCCTCTGTCCGACAAAGAAACAAATTCCAGAATATGACTAGTCCACACTCCATCCAGAGAGACACCTTGAGGTGCTAGAAACTTGAGCAACTTGTTCCACTTATAACAATATGAATATTGAGTGGATGGCCTATGTGCTGGCTCAACCACATGCCTGAAAGAAACTGACAGAGAAGCAACTGCTTGAGAGTTCACACGTCCAGGTGCCTCACCCTGTCCTCATGGATGGCAAGGAGACCAGGGTAGTGGCAACCTCAGGAATTTCCCTTGGGACAGGTGAATCAGTGGGGTGAACCATGATTGTCTGGGACACCACAGAGTGACTAGAATGTACTTGGCTCTGTCCTGACGAATCTTTGCAATCATCCTGGTGATGAGGGGATACAGTGGAAAAGTATACATAATGGGCCATCCCCAGTAGAACAGGAATGCATTGCTAAGTGAGCACCTCTCTCTGCAGGCTCTGGAACAGACAACCTTGCACTACTTGTTCCAAGATGACATGAAGACATCTATGGCTTGTTCACCACACTTCCAGAAGATTTTGCAGAGTGCCCAGAAGCAACCCCACTTATGACAGTACACAGGTATTAGATTCAGGGCATCCACCACCAGGACATTCTCATTCCCTGGTAGATGGATTGAAGAGACTAGGATTAATCAAGGAATGCACCAGTTCCCACAGAAAAACTGAGACAAAGTAAGGTGTCTGATTTCATACTTCCTTCTTTGTTCAGGTAGAAGACCACCATGGTGTGGTTGGAGACCATTTGAAGCACCTTGCCTCATAGGGTATGTTTGAATGCCTAGAAGGCCTTTATGTCCACCAGCATCTTGGAAGTGTTGATGTGGAAAGCGCTCTCTTCGGGAGACCAGCATCCCCTAACTGTCAGTTCTGCAGAGTGTGTACCCTAGCCCTTGAGAGATGCATCAGTCATGACTACCACTGTGGGCTGGAGAGAAAGAAACAGCATTCTGGCCTGCACATTCTGCAAGTCCATCCACCACCTCAGAGAACAATGCACACTTCGCAGAATCATCAGTCTCTTTATATGAAGAGTTGCTGAGAAGATCAAAACACAACAGGGACCAAGCCTGCAGAGGTCTCATCCTGAGTCTCACAAAGGGAGTCAACCAAGGTTGTTGACTTCATGAGTTCCAGGAGGACCTGCATATCTCTGGCACACACCCTTCAATTGCAAAGACACTGAAGAACAAAGCTCAGAAGGATAAGATTCCTGTCATCTGGAAGAAAAGCAGCCAGGACTTGAGAATCTAGCAAGGCCCTAATAAATCGCACCTGCTGAAATGGTTTTAAGTGGGATTTTTCATGGTTCACAACAAGGCCCAAAGAGACCAAAAACCAAAGTGTGAGAATAAATGTCTGTGAGGAGCTGCTCGCAAGAGGCAGTGACCAACAAACAATCATCTAAGTATGGAAATAGCAAGACAGCTTGTTGGCAAAGCCAGGCAGCCACCACCACCATGCACTTCGTGAATACACATGGGGCAGTGCAAAGGCTGAAGGGGAGAACACAAAAGCTGTATGTTCATTTTCCCACCATGAAGCAAAGGAAATGCCTGTGTGTTATCCTGATTGTGATGTGAAAATACTGCACCCTTAAGGTCCAGGGTAGCAAGCCAATCACCCTTCTGCATCAAGGGGAGGATGGAGCTGAAAGTGACTATTCTGAAATGTCTAGGCCGTATGTAGAAGTTGATGCCTCAAAGGTCCAGAATGGAACACAGGTCTACGTCCTTCTTGGACACAATGAAGTAGCAGGAGAAGAACCCCTGATGCAGATTAGAGATAGCAACAGACATGATGGTACCGTTCACCTCCTCTTTCAATGTGAACAAGGGAGGAGTAACACAAAGGATCCCTATAGGGATTCTTCCAGAAATTGCGTACTCCCTCCAGATGATGTCAAGGACCCATGAGTCTGAGGTAATGGAGGTCCAGGTGTGATGGTATCTCTAGAGCCTGTTGCAAAAGGTAGGAATGGTAGTAGGTGTGGTGTTGGCAGTAAGGCAGTCATTCTGGTAGAAGTCAAAGGAGCCATTTGCTGAATTCTTGGTGCCTTTTCCAAAACTGCTGGGGCCTGTACCAAACAGAAGAAGTCTTCCTGGAAGTGGAGTCTGCTTCTGCTGGTCCCAAGAGTGTATCTGAAGAAGCACAAATGAGATGACTGAGCTTGAGGGTGAAGGCCAAACATTTTGGCCACTGAGCACATCTTGGGAGTATGCTCAAGCTTATCGGTTGCAGCATTAAATAGCCCCCCTCATCAAAAGGAGGTCTACAATTGTCAGCATGGCCTGATGAGAAAGCCCAGAGGACCTGCAAGGGCCTTGCAGCTACAGCAAGGGCCTTGCAGCTACAGTCAGCCACATGGTGAGCACATGGAAGATAACTGTTGCACTGCCAATCCATGTGCTTCTGCTTGGAGCATTGTGGTGACTCTTTGATCTTCCTTGGGGAGCTTAACAAGAAACAGTGAGTTTATCTTACAGGAGTTGCTGATATGCTCCCATGCAGGCACCACAGTTCGAAATACGAACAGCAAGGCAGAGTTAAGAGTAGAACTTGCGCCCCATGGTGTCAAGCTTCTTGCCTGCCCTGTCTGCAGGAGTACAATGAAGCTCTTGGGATAATCTGGATTGCTGTTTGACAGTAGAATGTGCTGCCTCGAAGTGTGGTGGAGTCTCCTTCTTTGGAGGCATTTATACAGAGGCTGGATGGCCATCTGTCAGGCGTACTTGTGTATTCCTGCATGGCAAGGGGTTGGACTGGATGGCCATTGTGGTCTCTTCCAACTCTATGATTCTATGTACATAGATCGCACTATATAAGTAAACGACAACAATAATAATAAACTTTCTTAGATGAGGATGCAGCATCAAGTATAGAGTTTGGCTTGGGATGTTGAACAAACCACTCCAAGCCACTTTCCACAACTTTATTAAGGCCCTCTATCTTCTTCGAGGTTGAGGGGATCAATGAAGGGATTACCCACAACTTCCTTTCCACCTGAAAAAGATAGGGGAGCAGAGGAAAGGAGGCTAGACACAATGCCTGACTCTGAACCCACTGGAACACAGGATCTTTGACCACAGGCTCCAACTGTTGCACTTGCAAATTCAGGGCCCTCACCATATGCAGCATTTGGTCTGCAAAAGACCTGACATCTGTAGGTGAAGCTGTATCACTCTCCACCACCACAACACAGGGGACTCTATTACGGGTGCGACTCTGCATACGAGTCAGAATCTCTGTCCAGACCAGAGGAATCCACCAGTGAGGTGGTGCAAGATGGACGAGCCAGAGAAGGTAATGAAGGGCCAGACCATTCCAGGACTGCTGATGCTGCTCGAGATCGAGAAGTAGCCAAAGGAGAATGAACCCAAAGCAGCTGTGGTTGAGCAGACTTAGGAGAAGGTTGTGTATGAACGCTTGCAGAAACCGGCAATGGAGATCTCGAGTGGCTAGATACTGAGACTATTGGTACCAGCCCAGGGACCACACCTCAATGTCAATGAGACAAGTAGCACGGATCATTGACTTCACTGTAATGCTGATAGTAATAGTAGTCTCTATAGTAATAACAGTCCAGAAAACAGTCCAGATAGTAGAAAAAGCAAAGAATCAATTAAAATTATACTTCAAGGAGAATATGAACAAAGGAACAAAAATGAATATGGTCTGGGATGCGCATAAGGCAGTCATGAGGGGCTTCTTCATAAAACAGAATCCTGAATGGAAAAAAAAGGAGAAGAAAATACAAAATATTCTCTCTCTCTGGCCTTTCTTCACAAACAAAGATTCAGGAAGGGCTCATCCCGCACTTTCTGCAAGGGCGCTGATGACTAAAAAGGCCAATCCGAGATAAACAAGTCCGGTTGCAGAAAGCACAGCAGAAGGTCTCCTTGGGTGATGTTTCTGGGTTGTGATACTTTCTGCGTTGTCGTTTCTCTTCAAGACTTGTTTGGCGTGAGTTCTCAAATGAGGCTGCAGCATTGTGGATAGTGCGTCTCCATGCCTCCCAATGTGAGGCCAGGGCAGACCATTGTTGGTGAGCAATTTGGCCGAAACTGAGATGTTGTTTCAGGGAGTCCTTGTATCACTTTTTTGGAGCGCCCGTCTTATGCTGACCCGTGGCGAGTTCACCATAGAGTACTATTTTTGGGAGGTGATGGTCCTCCATCCTAGAAACGTGCCCTGCCCAGCGCAGCTGTGTTCTCAATATCATGGACTCAATGTTGGTGATCCCTGCTTGCTCAAGGACAGCAACATTCGTCACATAGTAAGTCCAGTGTATATTTAGGATTGTGCATATACAGCGCTGATGAAAGTGTTCAAGGAGTCGTAGGTGGTGGCGATAGGTGACCCATGTTTCAGATCCATAAAGGAGAATAGACAGTACAATGGCTCTATACACACTGATTTTTGTGCTTCACCTCAGGTGTTTATTACTCCAGACTCTTTTGTAAACTCTTCCAAATGCGCTATATGCCTTTGCTAATCTGTGATCGATCTCTTTGTCAATCTTGGCATCTGAGGAGATGAAGCTTCCCAGGTAGGTGAACTGCTGAACGGACTTGAGCACAGATTTGCCGACGGCAATGTGGGGATGGTGGTGTTGGTCCTGTGGTGCAGGCTGGTAAAGAACTTCCGTTTTCTTCAGGTTGACTTCCAGCCCAAACAGCTCTGCAGCTGTTGCGAAGCAGGATGTTAGGTGCTGCAAAGCTGCTTCTGTGTGGGCAACAAGAGCAGCAGCATCAGCGAACAGCAGCTCACAGACTAGATAGTTTAGAGTCTTAGTGCGAGCCCTCAGATGGCTTAAGTTAAACAAGCTACCATCAGTACAGTAACGTATATAGATGCTGTCTTCTTCTTCAAGATCTGCCGTAGCCCTTTGGAGCATCATGCTGAAGAAGATTGTAAATAAAGTTAGAGCAAGAACACAACCTTGCTTCACTCCATTGGTTATTAGAAAGGGCTCTGAAAGAACATCGCCATATCTGACTTGACCGCGCTGGCCCTCTGCTCCCTACAAAATATTATGGATCAAATAAAAAGAAAAGAGGACATACTAAAAAAGAGATAAAGGTAAAAAAGAGGTAATGCAGGAAATTAGAATCCTGCAAAATCAATTATCTATCTTGACAACTGAAGAGATAGAAATTAAGCTGAAGTTAATAAAGCAAAGAAATTCTGACCCCGCAAATAAACCGGGTAAGTGGTTAATTCATAAAATAAGAAAGATAAGGGAAGCAAAATCGATTATGGAAATAAAGCAAGGAAATAAAACTTATAATAATCAGAGTGAAATTAAGAGGATTTTTGAAAATTACTATGCTAGATAATTTCAAGGAAAACAAGAGACACCTTCGAAAATACAGGAAATCAAAGATTATATAGATAAGCAGGAATTACCAAAAATCACACAAGAACAAAGGGAGATATTAAACTATCCTATTACAGTCACAGAAGTGAATGAGGCAATCAAGAAAGCTAAAGCAGGGAAGTCAACTGGGCTGGATGGCTTTATGGCTTTATATTACAAAAAGTTTAACGAAGAATTGATAACACCACTGAAAGATACGATGAATCAAATATTAGAAGAAGGAAAGCCAAAGACATGGGGAGAAGCCATATAACACTGATTTTGAAAGAAGGAAAGGAGCAGCATAATCCAGGAAGTTATAGACCAATATCATTATTAAATAATGATTATAAGCTATTTGCTGACATATTGGCAGAAAGACTAAAAAAGGACTAAACAAATGGATACACGAAGATCAAAATGGATTTTTGCCTAAAAGAAAAATAAGTAAAAAAACTGTAATTGACCTTATAGAATATTACGATAAAAACCCAGGGAAGAAGATGGCTTTCTTCTTTGCAGATGCTGAGAAGGCGTTTGATAACGTGAATTGGAACTTTATGTTGGAGACTTTGCACAAAATAGAAGTAGGCCAAAAATTTTATGAATGGACACGCGCAATTTATCATGAACAATCTGCGCAGATCATTGTAAATGATCAAAAGACAAACCAATGTAACATTACAAAAGGTACCCGTCAGGGATGCCCAATGTCACCATTATTGTTTATAATGGTACTTGAAATAAATCATAAAATAAGACAAGAACAACAGATATGGGCACCCAAGATAAAACAACAAGAACATAAGTTAAAGGCCTTTGCAGATGATCTAGTGATCTTTTTAGAAGATCCTAAAGAAAGTATCAAAAAGCTAATGGAACTTATGAACGAATTCAGAACACTTTCAGGGTTTAAAATCAACAAAGAAAAAACTATGTTAATAACAAAGAATTTAACAAAGAAAGAACAGGAATTAGAAGAGGAATCAGGTTTCAAGATAACAAAGAAAATGAAATATTTGGGTATAACCACCTCAAATAAAAACTCAGTTATTTTATAACAACTACCAAAAAAGTTGGAGTGAGATAAAGAAGGATCTGGAAAAATGGAAAAAAATAAATCTATATTTGTTAGGAAAAATAGCATTAATAAAGATGGTTATACTTCCCAACTTTTTATTTTTATATCAAAATTTACCAATAATCACTAATACCAAACCTTTTATTATATGGCACAAAGAATTAACAAAATTTATCTGGGCAAATAAAAAAACAAGAATCAAATGGAATATATTACAGGATAATAAAGGGGAGCTTTGGGTCTACCCAACCTTCAACTTTATTATCATGCAAGTGGTTTATCTTGGATAAGAGACTGGATAGAATTAAAAGACAAAAAGTTACTGTACTTAGAAGGAATAAATAAAAGTTATGGATGGCATGCTTACATGTGGTATAGCCAAACAGAAAAGAACAGAGGATTTGAAGACCATTGTGTAAGAAAAGCACTAATCAAAATATGGAACAAATATAAGGAAAAATTTTATTTTAGGATACCACAATGGGTGTCCCCTCATGAGGCTTTTGCTAGAATGGAATGATAGAGGAAAAACAATGGATGACCTATAAAGATATATTATGTTGGGAAGAAAAGGGAATAAGAATCAAGACACGTCAAGAACTGCTGGATGAAGGACAGGATTGTCACTGGTTTACATATCAGCAGATTTATGATAAGGCAACAAAAGATATAAAATCAATAGGAGTAGAAAGAATAAATACAGAGCTAGATGAAATTATATGGTTATCCCCATCCATTATTATTGCAAAATTATACAAACTATTACTAAAAAGAGAAACGGAACAGGATAGAATAAAATAACACATGATAAAATGGATGCAGAACTTTGGCTATACAATTCAGTTAGAAGAGTGGGAGAGATCTTGGAGCAGAGATATAAAATTTACACTATGTAATGAATTAAAAGAAAATCATTATAAAGTACTAGTTAGATGGTACGTGACACCGGCACAGATAAGTAAAATGAACAAGGGAAAAGGTAATGACAAATGTTGGAAATGCCAGGAGCATTGAGGCACATTATATCATGTTCTGTGGACTTGTAAAAAAGTCCAAAAATACTGAAAGAAATCCATGATTCAATTATGAGTATTATACAGGAACATATAGGAATGAAACTTGAAATGTATTTGCTCAATATAGTCGGTGCAGAAATAGAGAAAAACAAGAAAGGGGTCTTGTTGTATTTAATGACAGCAGCAAGGATAGTTCTGGCTAGATATTGGAAAACCGGAAATATACCAAAGGTAGATGAATGGCTAAT
The DNA here is from genome assembly GCA_030847615.1 of Gambelia wislizenii. NCBI lineage: Eukaryota > Metazoa > Chordata > Lepidosauria > Squamata > Crotaphytidae > Gambelia > Gambelia wislizenii. The sequence continues at coordinate 206,954,087 of JAUMIR010000001.1, forward strand.
TAAAGTACTAGAAATTATTCAAATGGATAAATTAACATTGTCAATGAAAGGAAAATCAACTACAGAGATTATCAGTAAGTCGGAAGAAGTTATTAGATTTATGAAAGAAAGATGGGGAAAAGAATTGATTTTTGAAATAAATTAAACTATATAGAAAAAATAGAATGAAAGATGGAGTACAACTACTACATAGGAATAGAATAAATAAAGATGGTAAAGGAGAAAGTTAAGATGTACAATGAACAGGGAAAGAGCTCTTTTTGATACATAGCGGATAAAGCTAAAAAGTTCTTCAAGAGGAAGAGAGAAAGGCGAAAAGAAGAAAAGAAATAAGAAAGATACAAATTAAAGGAATATGAAATATCAAAATCTGATGTTTATCCATGTACGTATACACACACACACACACACACACACATATATATATGTGTGTGGGGGGGGGGTGCGCATGTGTGGGTGTATGTAGGTGTGTCTTATGTGGACCCATACAAGGATATAAATATATACTCTGGATATTTTGTAAATGATATTGTGAATCTATATTAGAAGAGAAATAGTTTTTTATTATTATTACTATTTACTAGGTATTATTTTTATTATTATTTTCTCTTTTACTTGTACTTAGTAAAATAATTTATCTATTTATCTTTTAAAAAAATTCCAGTCCAGAGACGGTGACAGCTCACAGTAACCATATGGACACTGCATCCAATAAGAGTGGAGCAGGCATGCAAAGCTCTCCCCACTCACAGTAATCTCTTAGGGTCCCAGTGATATCGGGAATGGTGGTACTGAGGGCTTTGAGATCAAGAGTGCCAGGAATGTCAGGCGGCTGAACCTGACTGTGAAGTGCTCAAATGACAATGCCGGTGTGAAGAAACTCTCCTTGGTGGTGACAATACTGAAGGAAGAAGTTGATCCTGAGAAGAAAGGACAGCACGTCGACCATGGTCCAGAGTAAAAGCTGTAGGAGCCTGAGAGGAAAAATCTGTAATTTCACCCTCAGAAACTATGCCCACCACAACAGGCTGAGGTGGCTTCTCTAGCAGGGCCACACTGGTTGTATACTCCCTGTGGTTAGAGAAAGGATGAGACTCCACCAAAATCAGGCTGGAGAGTTCCCTCTCCCATGTTCGTGTTGATGGGTCCTGCTGAACTGGAGGTGGAGAAGATGGTTCTTGACTGCATGATGGCAGAACCTGGGCATGGTGTCGAGATGGATCAATATCCCTAAGACCCGGTTTTCTTCTTGTGCCTCTTGTGTGGGGGTAGCTATTGTTCAGTAACAGGCTTAACCACCATTTCAAGAGATCTACCCAGTGTGGAAGGCACATAAATCCGAGCAGCTGGCTCCAAAACTGGTTGTTCCATGGATCCTTGTCTGTTGGGCCTAAAGATGTCTCAAGCAAGGACCATTTCAGTGCAACCCACACAGAAGAACCTGATGCTGTTGGTACTGATGGGGAACATGGGAGTAATTGCTGTCAGGAGGAAGAAAAGAGACCAACCAAAGCTGTGTGCAGGGGCCTGTTTTCTGCAGCCCAATCAGACGCCTTAAGCACATTCTCTCAAAGGAGAGCTTTTAAGCAGAAACCACAGTCCCATCAAGCTTGTGGGATAAAGGACTGGCAGTGGGAGCAAGCCCCCATGTTAATGCTCTTCATCAAGGCAAAGAAGGCACTTTGAATGCCCATCCTTTTTGGGGATCTTTCTTCTGCAACATTTAAAGGATACTGAGGAGGCCATAAGCCCCTGAGGACATGCACAGTCAGCCAAAGCCGAACAAACACAAAATCCAGATGAGAAGCAAAGAACCAAGGTAAGTCCAAGCCAAGTTATACATGTAAGAGACAGCCTGATCCAAAAAACCAAGCCAAAACAGAGAGAAAAAGAGGGAGGAACCAACCCATACCATATCTAAGCCAAATCAACCTGAACAGACACACAAGGACAGTTCTTAACAATGCTGCTGCTGCAGCAGACAAAAAAGGAACTGAGGTTTTAGCCAGGAAGTGGGAGTTGGGTGGCACGGGCACATATTGCATTGCTCTAGAAGGTTTTGAGAGATGCACCGTGCAGGCACCTATTTGTGAAAGGCAGAGACCACAAAGAAGAAAAAGCTGTTCCCCAAGTACATCCCTAACAATGCTTTTAGTGTTATATAACAATGATAGGCAAGGTGCCATATGCCAAGACTGGTTAAGCAAAATACTTTTAAAAAACACACACACAATCTGAACTCTTTTGGAGTAGCAGGATAGGTGAATGGATGTGGATTTGACAATTAGCCATGATCCAAAACCACCAGAGATGACTGGTGGCCCCCATCTTCTGCAGCAGTCAATTTGCTCTGAGTTTTAGTTAGAACTTTAAATAGGTATCCAAAATGCTGGACCTAATTCGGGGATAGGTTTCAGTGCTTTGGATAACAAGTAGAAACACTGCCCCACTGATGTAGCATGCCACTGAGCTTGTCACAAAAACAGCACTGAGCTTTACACCAACTTCCAATTACTGCCCAAATATTGCTTGATTACTTCCGAATGCCTCCACAGAACTACCTGAGGTCAGAATCAAGATGAATCATCTTTCACCATGAGCTGGGCAAGCATCACGAATTCACCCAGCAAAACAGTACTGAGCTGACAAGTATTTGTGGACCTATACACTTTTTTAAAAATTCTAATCAATTCTGGTGGTCACTTCTTTTCAGCCTGAAATTCTGCCTTTTTGATAATTTTGGCTGCTCCTGGATTACCATCTTGTCCATTTTAGATTTTTGCAGTGGCACTCCTTTTTCTATTTCAAAAGACATGTCAGCAAGCTCTGGTCACTTTGGATTTTTAGAAAAGCCAAAATCCTGTTGTTATTCCTGAGTAGAGCAGACCCACTGATTTACTTACATGTTGAATCACAATTCAACAACTGACTGACTGGGTCTACTCGATAGTTGGGACTAACTAGCAGAACATCAGCCAAGAAGTATCCTGCGGGGACACGCCTTGGGTATGAAAAAATTGGTTATATATACCAAAAAAGATGTAATAACACAGGCCAGGGTTTGACTCGAGCCAGGACTTAACATGGAGATTTATTTTTAATCAAGAGCTCAGCCCTGGAACATTTCAAGAAGTATTTAAAAACAGAGTGGTTCTGAGCATATCCCAAATGCATTTGTATTACTCATACCCACTACTATACATTTAGGACTGCAGAGTGGACTTTTCAAGTAAAGAGAACGACTTGCAAGGTGCTTTCAGTTCTGGCACAACTCAAAAATTATCCACTGGCCCAACTACACATTTGAAAAACACAGGTGTTAAATACTTTGTTCATATCACGTGAGCAAGCATGCATGTTGTCCACTAAACAATCAACCCCCAAATACCATCATAATATAAATTACATTTTTCTAAGCACATCACCACAACTTGCTGTTTCACGGGTAAGTTATCTGTGCAAAATTCACTTTTGAAGTTGACCGGGCAAAGGACAGATGTCACAAACATACTTGTAAACATGATCTAATAATCACTTTCTAGTATACAAATGACACTTAAAGCATACTTGCTATTTTATGTTGGGCATTAGAATTTTTATTTCATTGTACAGTATTTTACTTTTTGTCTGAAGACAAATTTGGCATGTTTAGCTGTAACTCAAATCTGATTAGCCAAATCCAGTCTTTTTTCTTTCAATTTTTATAAATGGCTACACAAGTAATCAATGAAATCAATCATTATAGTTACAGCTCTAGATTTTTCCATGTTTTCTTTGGCTAGAAACCAACAAGGAGAGATGGTTGCTTAATTTGTTGAATTTTCTGAAGTAGATGTTAGAATTCAATAATTTTTTTCCAGCACTTTCAATAGCTTAGTGCTGTTTTTCCAGGCATTTACTTCCTATGAGCAAATAAAAATATTGCCACAGATGTGGCCTGAGTTCAATAGTATGTTAGTATTATGGCCAACAGAGGTTAGATCATAGATATAATCTGTGATAATTAATATAATGCCTTTTTTGATTAATTACTAATAAGGTCAACTTCATCGTTTGCACGTTACGGAAACAAGACCTCTTCAATATCCACCGGTTTGCTGAAGATGTTAAAGCGCTTGTCTGTGGCCAGTCTCTTGGTAACATCCCTGAGAAACAACCGCAGCTCTCTCAGTGTGTTTTCTTCTTGGTCCTCCAATCTCTGCTTTTCTGTCTCTGACAGCTGGCGGGTAGGAGATGGTAGGGCAAGGGGGAGCATCTCCATGTCAGAAAGAGCTTTAAGAAAAAAGAATGGAAACTCAGGCAAACAGACTCTTCAGATTATATCCTTGGAAAAAAAAATTATCTTACTAGTAAATTTTGCACTATTTTTTTTCCGTTTGTATAACACCACTATCTTAGTTTTGCAGATTAAACTAGAAGAATCATATTGTAGAAACTATACAATATTTATGAATGGCAGTGTTCAGCACCAGAATTCCTTCTTGCAAAGAAAAGAAGCTGATAAGAAACATCTTGGCAAGAATCTTAACATGCTACATGATTCTAAACAATTCTCCTCTATACCAGACAAATTAAAGAGTTAAAGCCAAAAAGTTTTCTACTGGTTTGCTTAGAAAATGCATATCCTCTCTTCTGACTTGAACAATCCTGAAGGCAGCTTACAGCACAGGCGTGCGTAAACCTAAACACACCCAAGCAGCCTTTAGTCAGGAGGTGGATGGTGCTGTAACATGCTTCTCATCAGTTCTGTAGTCCCATGGCAACTACTTCACACTCTGGGAAATCACATGCCTGGCAAGTTACAAAGACATTGCCTTTCCACAGGTAGTAGAAAGGACACTGGTTGCCTTGCCTTTGAGTATGTTATAAATCTTAACACTTTCTTCCATGTGCTCTACTCATCAAGTACAGTTGCAATCACCAGAGAACTTGCCTGTCCCTTGCCTTTTGGACCTTCATATACAATAGGACTCCCGTATCCACTGATTCAATTATCCACGGGACACAAAACAGCTCACATACCATAGAGTCTTCCTAGAAAATGTGTCCTCTCTACCCGAGAGAGCAACTCTATGGTATTTTAAACCGGAAGTCCCAATATTTTCAATGGTGTTCACTATTAGCCACAGTTTTCTGTATCCACGCCCCCCCCCCAGAACCAATCCCCAGCAGATACAGGGGTCCTACTGTACATATGTATGTACGTCAGGGGTGGGCAAACTGCAACCTGTGAATCACATGTGGCCCCTAGGGTGACAATCACCCCATTTTAAAAAAGGGAATTCCATGTATTAATTACACATTGCATGTATAAATACTTCCTTTTGTCTTTTGTTGACTCTCCTGACTATCCATTTAATTGGATGAATCTGAGGTCTAGTATTATGAGACAGGGAGAAAAAAAATCTCTTCATATTTTCCCCTTCCAAATTAAAATTAGAAAACCTCTACTTTGGCTTACTTAAGTCATTATTATTATTATTATTTGCCTTTTCACACACCTTTATCAGCTCTATAATATCATTTTTGATGCAGAATGATCAAAATATTTTGTACACCACCCATTTGCTTATGCCTTTGGGGGGGCTTTCCTTGGAAAGGAGGTATATAAATAGTTTAAATCAACAAATACAAGTATTACAATGCTATTTAAAATTGCCTGCCCTTTACCTAATCCTTACTCTTAGCATGAAACCTATCTTTCCCCACTGAAATAACATACTAAATTGCAAGTTTTCATTCAGCTAATCATTACAACCCCAAGGTATTATTCCTGGCTACTCGCAACTAGTTCAGAATCTCACTGGTGTACATCTGAAGTTAGGACTTTTGCCAAATATGTTTTACTTTACACTTATTTACAGTGAATCTCATCTGCTATTCATCAAACTTCGAAATATTCTTTTGGAGCTATTCAGTGCCCACTTGTTTCACTATCATGAATGATTTGGTATTATTTGCAAACTTAGCCACTTCAGTGCTCTTCCTAAATTCCACAGCACATATGAAGTGAATAGCTGCAAATAGGCTTTGGACTCCTGCCCTCTTCGATACACCATTTCCATCTTCAAACGGAGACCAGTGATTCTGTGAACAAGGACCTTCACTGGATAAAGAAATCCCTTTTAACGTCATAGCCAATGCCTGTCATTTCTACTTTTATTTAAAACAGAACACAAACAGGTGGAAGTGTAGATACTATCTGAACTGCAGAGAATTAACTTACCAGTTTGTTTCCTCCTTGGAGGAGGCATTGATGCCTGATTGAGAACCAGCTCTTGGAAAAAATTATGCCTGTCTTCTTTGCTAGGTCTTTGAATATAAAAAACCTCTTCATACTGGATTTTAAAGATACACTTCACCTATTAAAAGACAGTGAAAAATTAGAGGGCTTTTAATATCTAAGCTCCTAGCAACCTAATAACTGACAATGCCATTACACGTTGAGGACCAATTCTTCAAAAATGTTTTTAGATGTCGTCATTTCATGAACAAACTGTGAAAACACACTACTCTGAAAACGCACTTTACCACATGCATTGTGAGGGATAGTTGTGTGCTGAACCCTTTTGCACCACATATTTATAGCATTATGATGCCACTGTAATTGTCATGGCTGCATCCTGTAGTATCTTGCAGTTTGTAGTCTATTGAGTCTATCCACCTGTCAAGTAGCCTTCCTCTTTTCCTACTGCCTTCTACTTTACAAAGATAATCAATAAAGTGGCTACAGAACTACAGTTGTCCCTTCGTATCCACGGATTTAAGTATTCACGGCTTGAAAATATTCTTTAAAAAATAATAATCCGAAAAGCAAACCTTGATTTTGCCATCTTATATAAGGGACACTATTTTGCTATGCCATTGCATACAATGGGACTTGAGTATTCACGGATTTTGGTATCCATGGGGGGGGGGGGGAACCAAACCCCAGTGAATATGAAAGGACAACTGTATAATGCTGCAGTATGAATAGTCCCCTTTCAAACTCACCTCATGCACAACTGAGCAGTGTTCACGCTAAGAACCATGTTCAGTGACATAAACTGGTTCTTCAGTGGTACAAACCTGGAAGCAGTATTACTTTAACAAATCCTGACCACTCTCAAAAGAAGTTGACCTCACACTTAAAAAACTTTTCTACAAAAGGAATCTGGAAGCCCGTTCCCACCAAAATCTGAACATGAGTTGCTAAAATTTAAAGCTCATTTAACACATAAGGATGTTTACAGCTATTCACCAGAATAAATATAGTCTGGGATTCAAGAACAATCAAACTAAAAGTCTAAGAGTGACATGTCAAGTCTGTGTGTCTGTCTGTCCATCCAATTGCAGACCTCCATATTTTCCCATATTAGTATTCTCAGACTCAAAAGTACCTAGGGAGTGGGGCTGCAGCTTAGAAAGGACTGGAAAGAAAGGTGTTCCTGATCAAGGCATGCAATATTTCATGGGGAGCTCCTTATCAAGCAAAGTTTTTGACTGCTTCTTTTCTAATTCTATAATTCTGAGATACTGCTCTGTGTAGCCACAGATCCCCATGTTCAAGAATGCATAGAGACCATAAAGGACTCCCTTTCCATTATGGCCAAAATCCAACATCATGCTGGTTCTGCTGTGCCACCACAACAGACCTCTCACTCTCCTTCAGGCCTTAACTCAGAACCACATAAAAATCTGTCTCCAGAGGGCTGAAAGAGGAATTAACATCCCCCTAATTCCATTGTTCCATTAACAGAACTCCAGTATAGAATACTGCCCTATAACCACATATTTTTTCCCAACCACTGTTACAGTATTTCAGCTATAACTATTTTACAGAATGTAGTCAAAATCAAAGGTGGAGCCAAAAAACTGCTATAGAAAATTTTTAACCTAGTAAACCTTGCAACAGAACAGAACCAAGCTATTTATTTGTGCCAAAGCAATATTCATCCAATCAATATCAGCTAGTTTGGCAATCACAGATGTGGGACTCAGGTGGCAGTTAAGCGAGAATTGAACAGAAAAATGCTTCCTGCCAAGGCATTCCAGTAGACCAAGCAAAGCAGTAGCAAGGGAGGAAGAGGACAGATGGGGCAAACAGATAACAACAGAAAACTTTTTTCTGTATTTTTTAAAATAATGTATCACTGTTCTCTTTTACACAAAATTTTGAATGTCAGAAAAATTACCTGATCTAGAGATGCATACAATGGAGGGATCCCCATTTACCAACCTGCAGTCTCCCATTATTATATTATAGGAGGCTATCAAACTCCTTCCAATAAGCAGAAATTCTTGTAATGCTGAGATGGAGATTCCCTCAAAGTAAGGAAAGCTGGGGGAAGTTCCTGCATGCACATGGTAGGGTTCTCAGGAACAGGTTCACTATTTCTTACATGGTGCCCATTTGCTTCTCAAAAAAATAATGTCATGCTCACCTCTTCTGGCAGCTCACTATACATGGTTTCAGAGGTAGAGAGTAGAAATATAGGTGAGAATGATGGTATATCTTGCAGTAAAGTTAGAAACGTAGCTCTCACAGTTTCACTGACAGCTTCCCACCAATCACCAATATGAGGCATGTAAACAATACTTGGTAGTGTTCTTCTTGCTTCACGAAAGATCTAGTTAGGAAGGACACTGACATTAAGATAATGCTAAACAAATAGTTAAAGTTGCTAACACAGTTAAGAAAGCATTTGAAGAATAACAAATGCCATCTCCTTTGAAGTTTAGGTCTGAGTAATGTTTTTCACATACATTCTTCTTAGTCATCATACAGCTTTACAAAGGGTCATAAAAAGCAAACATTAAACAATCTGAAGATAAACCAGAGTACGGTTTGCTTTTTATGAATCTGATTGAATTTTACTGAATATTATTGTATTTTATTGAATTTCATTTTTAAAAACCCAAACAAATACCGGTATCATGAAAATCTATGGCTTATATAAGGATAGTAAACATACATTTTTCCACTATTTCTCTAGATTTGATTTTTCAAAATATTTATAACACTCTTTATAATTGGTCTCTGTTAATTGTGAATCATTAGTGAATTGAAAATATTAAAAGTGATGAGTCATTTCTCATCTTACCAATAATTTCCTGAACAAACATTTATTTACCGGTATTTTATTTATTTACTTATTTCATTTGAATGCTGCCTTTTGCCCAAAGTGGGACCCAAGGAAGCTTTCAGAAAGAGTTCATTTTAAAAACCTGAACAATAAAATTAAAAAAAAAAACAAACAACAATTAAAATCATCACATAAAACAATATAAAATTATTTAAAAGATATACAAAAGTTATAAAAGATAAATAAAATATCCCAATGAAAGCTTCCTTGCTTATACTTTAAAAGCCTGCTTAAACAAACAGGCCTTTATCTGCTGGGGAAAGGAGAGCAGGGAGGGGCCAGCCTAGACTCCCATGGAAGGGAGTTCCGGAAGGTGGGAGCAACTCTCTCTCATATCCTCACCAACCAAGCCTGTGATGGTAGCAGGACCAAGAAAAAGCTTTCCCCTGTAGATCTTTAAACTCTGGCAGGTTCATACGGACAAATACAGTCTTTCAGATAGTCTGGACCGAAGCCCTATAGGGCTTTATAGATCATGACCAGCACTTTGAATTGTGCCCAGAAATGAAGCAATAGCCAGTGAAGCTGTTTTAACAACAGTTATACGATATCAGTAAGTAGCCCTGATCAGCATTCTGGCTGCAGCATTTTGAACCCAATAAAGTTTCCAAACAGTTTCCAAAGGCAGCCCCATGTAGAGTGCATTACAATAGTCCAAACAGGATTATTATCAAGGCATGCGTCACTTCAGCCAGATCTGACAGCTCAAGGAATGGGTGCAGTTGTAGCACAAGTTTTAGATGTGCAAATGCACTCCTGGCTACTGCTGAAACCTGGGCATCCAGGCTCAGAGCTGAGTCCAGGATGCAAGCCTGAGATTTCAGGGGGAACATAACCCCATCCAGCACAAGCAGAGTCCCTGTTCCCTGATCTGCCCATTGACTGACCAGGAGCACCTTTGTCTTGTTTGGAATAAGCTTCAATTTGTTTGCCCTTATCCAGTCCATTACTGGTAACAAATCTTGGTTCAGTACCAAGACAACTACCTTGGAATCAGATGGAAAGGATAGGTAGAGCTGGGAGCCATCAGCATATTGGTGACCCCAAATCGCCAAACTTCAGATGATCTCTCCCAGCAATTTTGTGTAGACGTTAAATAGAATGGGAGACAAACCAGAACCCTGAGGAACGCCACAGGCAAACAGCCAGGGCAACAAAAAGGAATCCCCCAGTACCATCTTCTGAGTTCACCCCTCAAAGAAATACCAGAACCACTACATAACAGTCCCCCTAAGTCCTAGAGAGTCTGCCAAGAAGGATACCATGGCTGATGGTATCAAAAGCAGCTAAGAGAACCAACAGGGACACACTCCCCATATTCTGTTCCTTACATAGCTCATCCACCAAGGCGTCCAAAGCTGTCTCCATTCTATAACCCGTCTCAGCCAGAAACCCCTGAAGATGGGAGGCCACCACATGCTCCAGAACCTGGCTCCAAAATGGCATGTTAGAAACTGGCCAATAATTATTCAGAATGGTGGGATGCAAGGAGGCCTTTTTCTCCATAACACCTCTGTATCATATATTAATAATACAAAATAGCAGGGTTGTGATTACAGAAGGGATTTAGGATAAAGTACCTTCTTTTGTGTGTGGTGCCTTCAAGTCACCTGTTGACTTATAGCAACTGGTTTTGTAAGGCAAGGAATATTCAAAGGTGGTTTTAACAGTTCCTTCCTCTGAAATATAGCCTACAGACCTGGTATTTGTTGGCAGTCTCCCATCCAAGTACTTACTGCCAATCCCCCAACCTCATCTCTGCCTACAGCCAACACAAAAGCATTCTCTTTCATGTATGTCTTTTCTACACCAGGAAGTATGACCATTCTAAATACAAACATAGCATTGGCAGAAACTACATTAAGAACACAGTGGTATGGCATAACAAATAACATTTGGAAAGACCAAACAATATTTTAGATAGGTTTTCTAAAGGGTTTTGATGGAAAGATTAGCTATTTTGCTCTTCTCTTATAAAGCTAACTAGAAGCTTCTGCAAAGTTTCTGTCAGAAGCATCAGTTTAATTTTAACAGGTATAGATTTTCCTTGGTTTTTTTCCAGGCTGTGAGGCCGTGTTCTGGAATAGTTTCTTTCTGACGTTTCGCCTGCATCTGTGGCTGGCATCTTCTGAGAATGGTTTAAAAACACAGAAATTCTGGACCAGGCCAATGACTATCATGTCAGAATGCACAGAGAAACTATTGAAATCCACAAACACCTGGACAACTTCAACAGGAAAGAAGAAACCTTAAAAGTAAAAAAAAATCTGGCTCCCAGTTTTGAAAAACAATAGAATCAAAACTCAACACTTACAAATGAATTCTTCCCAGGGACAGGGGGATTCCCAGCAGATAATGGCCCATCAACCAACCATTAACCAAACAGACACTAACGAGACTTGCATTTCTATACCCAGAAACTAACCATTCAATTACACAAGTTTACAAATACTCCCCAACAGGGGTTCGCAACATATAAACTACACACACACCCCTACCCAACCATTCTTTGAAGATGCCAGCCACAGATGCAGGTGAAACGTCAGAATGAAACTATTCCAGAACACAGCCTCACAGCCCACAAAAAAAAACCAAAGAAAATCTACGGATGCTTGCCGTGAAAGCCTTCGACTACACATTTAACAGGTATGCTACAAAATGACCCAGCAATATAGGGGATATTCATCTTGACCGCAGTGATTCTTCACAGCCAAGATAAACTGGCAGCATAATCTTAAACATATTAACCCGAAGTTCCATTGGACTCAATGCGGTTTACTACATAGTAAGTGTGTTTACAAAGAGCTTTATCTAGCTTCGTTATGTTTCCTCACTACTCACAGCAATGCTGCGCACTGCTTCCCACACACCACATCCTACTGTTCTTCCTCCACTATCACATGCTACACTAAAGGAACTGTTCCTCAGTATTAGCAAGTGAAATTAGTGTCCGAAACAATTCATGTACTGCTACGTCACCGTAAAGTGTGACCAGAATCAATTCCAGTACAGAAGCCTCCTCCCTAACTGAAGCTTCTCCCAGTTTCTTCCAGAATTTCACCTATAAATACACAGTCTCCCACATATACACATCAGAAACTGACAGCCTTATTGTACTACAGTTACAGCACTATTATTCCATGTTAACTGCTATGGTTGCCTCCTGTGGAATTCTGGGGTTTGTAGTTTAGTGAAGCCTAAGAGCTCTCTGACTGAGAATGCTAAATGCCCCTCCCTAAACTACAAATCCCAGGAGGCAGCCAGAGCAGTTAAAGTGGCATAATATCACTACAACGTGCAGTAAGGCCCTAAATTCTGGCATCCCAATACCAGTTTGAAAGTACTGTTCATAACTCTGAAGATTCCTTATTTTAACCCTTCTAAAGTATTCCCTTATTTATCTCTACCCTTCTGATGTCCTTTATCTTCACCAGAAATTAAATGGTGAATGAACTGCAAAACTGTAGTACTGCTTGTGTTGGAGGAGAGGGGCATGGTGTATGCCTCCTCTTTCCTCCTGCAGCCTGTACCCCCAAAAACCTGCTTCAGAGAGCTGCTGAAACCTGTGGCACTCTGGACTGCAAACAGAAGGTGGGATTGGCCAAGATTACCACATGCTTGCTTCATCCAGCAGGAAGGCTCCACTGTAATCTGGTTCTCTACACTTGTGGAAGAACAATCCTGTATGCCAATCCTTTTTATAACCTGGTATCACTCTTCACCTTAGGTTTTCCGTGGTTTTTTTCTGGGCTGTGAGGCCGTATTCTGGAAGAGTTTATTCCTGACGTTTCACTTGCATCTGTGGCTGGCAAAACGTCAGGAATAAACTCTTGCAGAACACAGCCTCACAGCCTGGAAAAAAACCATGAAAAACCTATGAATGTCAGCTGTGAAAGCCTTCGACTTCACTCTTCACCTTGTTAACCAGAAATCTGAGTCAGTAAAGGGAGGTCACATTGCAGGTTACTAATTCTTCCTGACCAGGGGGCTTTAAATCATGAAGATCAGTTTCTCCAGAGAATGGATAACTGGGTAGTGGGTTTTGGCCTCATATACTCTCACTCAGACAAGAGAATAGATATGCACAGGCCTGATAGTAGGAATATTGGTTTATTCCTCCAGGGGTGCAGCTGTTAGTGTCTTGTGTTGCCTTTAAACTAATGGGTATATTGTTGCAAACTTTAGTACACTTAATAATGCAGAGAGAAAGGGGTACAGGATTTCCTCCTAGTATTGTTTTAAACTGACATTAATTTAAGGCTTCTGCTTTACAAGGAGAAATTATCAATAACACTAAGGCTCCTTAACAATCCACTGACTACGTGTGTTTGTGAAAGGGGGGAGTCAGTACATTTGTACTGGCACATAGGAGAGCCTCAAGGATGTGACAAGTTGAGCGAATTATCAAAGAGGGTGTAAATGCAGACTAACCTGTGCACATGATTCTTCAGGTGTTTTGGCACTGACCGAATAAAGTGCTGGCAGATCTAATCTGTGTACAGCAATTTTTTCAAGAGAGTGCAATAGTGCTGGAGCAAGGTGTGAAGTCTGACCTGAATCTCTTTCTCCTGAAAGCAGTAATCTTGGCCTGTAAGAGGTGGGCTGGTGATAAGCTGACCTGTAACAAAAGTAATGTCAGTGTGAAATTAGATGTAAGTGAAAGGTAAATTTAGCAATAGCAATGTGAAACACTGACATGAGCACCAATTCTGTTTAAGCATATGAAAACCACCATGAACTCTCCAGCAAAATGGGGATAAAAACCCAAGAATTCCAACTACTCGGGGTTGTCAATTCTGCTTAAAGAATTACAAAACATCTATCACGAACACTGCTTGCCCTGTTTCTCTGATCTTAATATTTAGATGAAATAAATTTTGACAAGGCTGCAAACAAGCTAAATATCCTAAGGAAAAAAATATCCCAAGAGCTAAAGCTATTCTAGTTAGTTTCTCACACACAAGTACTTCCCAATATAAACACGCAACAACCATCACAATATATTTTTCGAAGCTATCAGGAAGCATCATCCAAGGATCACTACTATCTGGCTCCAATAGCTGTCAGACCTGCTGGGCAAACAACAAACAGGACACAGGATATTCAAACTGATACACCAAAGCACTGTCACAAATCATGAGCCATGGTCAGTACCCAAAAGGGTGATTCTGTGGACAGCACTTGCTTTTGACAACAGAGCTAGAAGAGGGGAGATAAAATTCCCTAGAACACACTGGAGAACTATGAATCCCTCCACATACCATTTTCAGACAGGATAAAGGGCTCCTGAAAGTAGAAGATAGAAAGGAAAGTAATGTGGATTTAGGCCTATGTTGTTACTGTACATAGGTATTTCTCTGCAAATCTTGACAATGAGCATATCAGAGCATCTACTTACATTGTAAAATGAAGGTAAGGTTTATGTGTAGCAGCTGATAATTGTTTCTTTGGTGATCCTGACTGACAACTTGTCTCAAATATTGATGAAGCATTTTCATCTTCACTGTCATCCAAAATTAGATTTGTTGCATCTATTCAATCAAAGTAAAAGCTTATTAGTATATAACAAATATCCAAATATATGGAACCAGATATCTTCTAAGCTCAGAATAAACTATCTGCACAAAATAAACTTTTACTCTTAATAGAACAGCTAACAAAAAACACAGCTATAATTAAACGTATAAAAGCATTTTCAATCAATACTCATAATAGGCCCTCCATTACCCTTTTTCAAGAATGGTCAGGGAACACTTTAAGTTAAAGCACCACTAGAGCTAAACAGGTTTGGAGCAGATCAGTACTTTGGTTGTGAGACCACTGGGAGCACCATTGGACAGTTGATAAGCCATTGCTTCCAAATAGCAGTGTTTCTTAGGGCCATGCAAAAAGATTGCTTTACTTTAGATCCTTACCCCTGCAGTACAGGAGTATTTAGAGAACAGAAAAACAAGAATTTAGCATTTCTATAGTAGTTTTTAAGCACATCCTTTACCAATACGTATTGGGGTAGTTAGTGATTGGGTGACTTACATGGCCTATTATCCCAAATTCAACTTCTTTGCTTTACTACATCAAAGAGTTTCAAAAAAACAATTTAATAGCTGACTGGTGTTCTCTGGTAAAAATATGATTCAAGGCCATATTCAGATGTATAGTTCCTGGTTTGTTGTTGTTAACTGTTGTTAATCAACTTCGACTTATGGTAACTCCATGGATGAGAAGGACAGGTTGCTTACCTATAACCATAGATCTTCGAGTGGTCTTCTGTGAATTCACACAGCTGGGTTATTCCTGCGCCTGCGCAGAGCATTCAGAACCTTCTGGTATCGCTAGGCTTTGCAACATTTTGGCGGTAACTCCACCTCTCCTAACGGTCCCTTTAAAAGGCTCTCCCGCCTAATTCTCCTCAGTTCCTTGAATGAAGCCGCAATCAGCAGCTTGAGGAACATTAAAGTATATATGCCATGTAAGGACATAGACAGGAGGATGGGTGGGTTTGTGTGAATTCACAGAAGACCACTCGAAGATCTATGGTTACAGGTAAGCAACCTGTCCATCTTCTTCGTGGTCTCTGTGAATCACACAGCTGGGTAGATTAGCAAGCTTTTTCCCAGGAGGCGGGTATGTCCTGTTCATCAGTAGATGAGGACAACACTGTGTATTCAAACAACACATGGATTTATTGATAGCACATTCTTTTAAGAAATAAGTAACTCATTATCAACCAGTCAATTAAACTTACTCATTGAATGGAGAACAAAAGTATAGCCCCCCCCCCAAAGGCAGCCTCGTTTCTAGAATGAGTGTCCAGTCTATAATGTGAGATGAAGGTCAGAGGTGATGACCAGGTGGCAGCACGGCAGACATCTTCTAGGGGCACCCCTGAAAGAAAAGCCGCTGAAGTGGAGACAGCCCTTGTGGAATGTCCACGAACCCGAGGAGGCAATGGTCTCTTAGCAAGTTCGTAGCAAAGGGTAATGGTCGAATTTACCCACTTCGAGAGACGCTGTGATGAGATTGGTGCACCCAGCTTCGAGTCCGGTAGGAAACAAATAGCTGGGGTGATTTACGGATTGGAGCAGTTCGTTGTATGTAGAACGTGAACACCCTCCGCACATCCATGGAATGGAGAGTACACTCAAATTGGTCTTTTGGGTTCTGCATCAATTCAGGCAGAACGATGGGTTGGTTGAGGTGGAAGCTGGAGACCACTTTTGGCAGAAAAGAAATGTCTGGTCTGAGCACTACTTTGTGCTTATGGAAGGCTGTGCATGGTAGATCCGACCATAAGGTACACAGTTCTCCAGCTCGATGCGCAGAGGTGATGGCGGTAAGGAAGGCAGTCTTCTAAAAGAGCAGACGAAGGTCAGCTATAGCCACGGGCTTGAAGGGTCATCTCACCAGCTGGGAAAGGATGAGTTCGAGGCTCCAAGCGAGGGTGGGTTCGAGCACCAGGGGGGTGAAGGTTGACATATCCCTTCAGGAACTTGACTGTTGGATCCTGGAACGGAGACGGTCGACCCCGAGCTTGGAATTCGACTGAGATTGCAGCCAGATAGCATCTAAGGGATGGTACCGAGAGCACTGCTTCTCATAGGAGAAGAAGAAATTGAAGGACAATTGGCACAGAACAAGAGTCCACGTTCAGGCCACACTCAGTTAGGAATGCTTCAAAACGGTACCATTTGTATAGGTAGGATTTGAAGGTAGATGGCTTCCTAGCCGCAACGGCCTGGACGTCAGGTGGTAAAACAACAGGAGGGATAGTTCTGGATGTGAGAGGATTCACAGACCTACCCTCCAGGCTGTCAAGTGGAGCGTCTTGAGGTCGGGGTGTCTGACCTTGCTGTTCTAAACTGTGAGGAGGTCGGGATGGGATGGTAATTGGATGAACTGCCGACCGGACAGGTGGAGTAATGGTGTGAACCACGCCTGTTGAGGCCACCATGGAGTGATCAAAATTGCGTCCACTCAGTCCCGACAGAGCTTGGCAATCACCCTCGTAAGAAGTGGAAATGGAGGGAAAAGATAGAGGAATGGTCCCGTCCACTGGAACAGGAACGCGTCACCCCTCGATCCCCGGGATCAGACCCTGGAGCAAAACTAGATGCACTGCTTGTTCTCTCGAGTTGTGAAGAGGTCTATTAGAGGAATTCCCCAACAATGAAAAAGCTCCTTCACCACAAGCCTCTTCAACATCCATTCGTGGACGGATAATCTGGACCGGCTCAGTCCATCTGCAAGAATATTCTCCTCCCCTGGAAGGTGGATGGATTGGAGAAGAATGTCTCGATGAACACACCAGTCCCAGACTTGAAGTGTGAGTTGGAGAAGTTGTGGAGACCTTGTTCCTCCTTGCTTGTTCAGGTAATACATGATAGGTGTTGTCTGTCAGTAGTAGCAAGGTCTTGCCTGTCACCAGAGTCTTGAAAGCCCAAAGTGCCTTTTGAACCGCAAGAAGCTCTAGTATGCTGATATGGAACGTCCGTTCTTCGGCACTCCCAATGCCCTAGATATTGTGGCTCCGAGGTGGGCTCCCCATCCCAGCATGGAGGCATCTGTCATCAATGAGACCTCTGGTTGTGGAGGCTCGAATGGCAGTCCCAACAAGACGTTTGGTATCAACCACCAGTCCAGGGAGCAATTCACGTATCGTGGCATTGTTAAGAGCTTCTTGGTGAATCTCGCAGAGGATCGAACACATTCAGGAACCAGGCTTGAAGTGGTCGGAATTGAAGTTTGGCCAGACGAGTGACTGACGTGGTAGCAGCCATGTGGCCCAGTAGAACTTGTACCGCCTGGACAGTCAGTCTCCAGGATTGACGGCGGTCGTGGATGAGGGACCAAAGAGTGTCGAATCGATCCTGAAAGAAGTATGCCCTCGCAGTCACTGAATCCAGTCAGGCTCCTATGAACTGGATGGATTGTGAAGGGATGAGATGGGACTTCTCCGTGTTGACAACAAGTCCCAGGGTGCTCAGCACATCTAGGGTGAAAGTAATGTCCATCTCGAGCTGGTGCTTGGATCCTGAGACCATTAGCCAGTCCTCGGTGTAAGGGAAGACTACCACTCCCTGTTGTTGAAGAAAGGCAGCCACTGTAGCCATGCATTTTCTGAACACCCTCAGTGCTGTGGAGAGGCCGAAGGGAAGGACACGGAACTGAAAGGCATCGTCCTTGATCTGGAACGCCAAGAACTGTCTGTGGGCACGATGGATCCAGATGTGAAAGTAGGCATCCTTGAGGTCTATGGGTGCAAACCAATCCCCTTGTTGAAGGAGGAGCAGTATAGTAGCTAGAGTGACCATCCTGAACTTCCTCGGGGTAATGTACCGGTTCACTCCTCTGAGGTTGAGGATTGGACGGAGGCCCCCGTCTTTCTTCGTGACAAAGTAGTACCTCGAGAAGAAGCAGAGGTGTCGGAGATCGGGATCATCAATGGGTTCAATGGCCCCTTTCTGAAGCAGCGTCTGCACCTCCTCGAGGAGGGGAGGGGAGGGGAGGCATTGGTTGGATCCGACCTGTCGGAGGCAGAACGTCGAATTCGATCCAGTAGCCTTGTTGTATGATCTGTAGTACCCAGCGGTCCGATGTTATTGAGCACCAGGCATCCTGGAACGATGACAGTTGATCTCCGAACAGGGGGGTCTAGGAGAAAAGATCTAGTCACAGTGAGATTAAAGTGGATCAGAATCTCCTTCTGCCATGGTCCTTTGGTTTTTGTCTGGAGGGCAGCCTGTAACGGGCGGTTGAGCCCTGGCTCCTCACCGACAAAGCCGACAATGGAGGCTGTTGGAATTGGGAGCGCCTAGATGATTGAGGCGCATTCCCCTTTCTGAACTGGAGGCCGTAAGAGGAGCCTTGCCAGCCCATGCAGCTCCGTGCCCGGTAAGAAGATGAGGATGATGGCATACCATACTTGTGCGTGGTGGTCCTCATCTTCTGTGTAAACTCTAGCTTCTCATCAGTGGATCCATTTAAGAGGCTGGAATTGTCAAACGATATGTCTTCAATGGTCGCTGCCGCTTGAGGAGCGAGTCCAGAGGAGCAGAGCCAAGCATGTCGTCGTAGGGCGATGGAACCTGCGACAGTCTTGGCGGCACAGTCAGTGACATGCCTCGCCGAACTCATTTGCCGCCCGGCCAGCAGTTGGGCCTCAGCCTGGATCGTTTCGGCTAGCCTCCTCCACTCATCAGGCAAGTCTTGAATCAGGGGCATCATTCTTTCCCACAAGACCTGCTGATAAGCCCCCATACATGTGGAATAATTGGCAATTCGGAAGCTGAACCCAGCAGCCAAGTATATCTTTTTATCAATTATATCCAGCTTTTTGCCTTCTGGGTCCAATGGTGTCGTCTGAGCCCTTCATTGTCTTTTTGCCGGCAATGCCTCAACCACCACAGAGTTGGGACACAGGTGCTCCTTTAGCCAGTCAATGTCGTTGCCTGCCACCCAGTATAGGCGATCGATTCTCTTTGAAGTTGCCAGGATGGAAGATGGATTCTCCCATGAACCCTGCATCAACTTCAAGAGGGAAGGCAGAACAGGGATGCTTGGCGCTGGAGGGGCCTTTGACTTTATGTGGTGGTAGACTGGATCCACCGGCTCCGACTCTTTCTCAATCACTTTTAAATCTAGTGCATGAGACATGCGCACAACCAGTTTGGAGAAGGACCGAACGTCATTGGTAGGCGAGGATGAGTCTTCATCTAGCACGTCAGGCTGCGGTGATGGGACGAAAGGCTTGTAGTCCTCGGAAGACTCGAAGGATACCGAAGAGTCTGAAGATGGAGAAGGACTTCAGTGGTTACGGCGCAGATAAGTTGTGTGAGTCGGAGATGTAAGAGGCAAAAGAGGCAAGGGACGAAATGGAGGCACTTGTATCTCGGTGTCCCTGCGCATCGGTACCGAGGGCCTGTGCTCTGTTCAAGGGGTCTGTCCAGTCCGTGGAAGGAGAGCCTAGGCGGTGTCCATACCCTGGCACACAAAGTGGCAGCTTCGGTTGAAAGATGAAACACTGGATCAGGCAAGCACTTCCTCTGTCCCAACATGGTGGAGATAGGGGCATGGAAGACAGCCCTAGCCAAATCATAGGCCCCGTACGCTTGTGCATCTTCTTGGATCCTTGAGGTGGAGGGCCTGGGCTCATCGACCTCAATGATGGATTCGGTCTGCACGTCAACATCAGCGTCAGTGTGCTGAAGGAGCTCTGCCCTCGAGACAAGTAAGGCCAGAGAGTGGGCCCGAATCCAGGAGGTCATCTCCAAAGCCTCTGTAGATGTGTCACCCTTATCAACCTCTACGATTTCCAGAGAGGGAGTTGGGGTGCCCCTTCGGGAACAGAGCCATTCTGTGTTGGATCTCTAAACTCGAGATTCTTCTCGAGTTGGAACCATAAACTCATGCACCGTCATAATGCTAGTGGCAGGTGGGTGCAGAGTCACCTCTGTGGAGGACTTGGCCAAGTCCTTCGATGCCTCATCGCTTCAAGAAGAATGTTTGGTCTTCTTTTTCTTGGAGACCTTATCCTCAGAGGATGTGGATGATTCCCCACCCCGACTGGGGTTTCTTGGTCCTGATCAGTCCCGAGGCGCCGCCTTCGAGGTTGAAGCGGTCGAATCCGATGAGGCTCAGTCCCGAGCCGAGGACGGTTTGGCTGAATGTTTATGAGAATGCCGTACTGCTTCAGGGTCAGAAGCCACAGACCAACGGCGGGAAGGTCTCCTTGATTGATGACACTGCTTCTGGGGGGATCGAGGTGAAACTGATCGTCCCCTCTTCTGAGGTGAGGCCAGCTGTTTGGTCGTCCAAGTGGCGGCCGCGGATGGTATAAGGGCCTTTTCATATAGAAAGGACTTCAGACGCGAAGACCAGTGCTTGCTAGCCTGAGGTGCAAAGGCTCTACAGTGGACGCAAGCATCGACATTATGCGACTCACCCAAGCAAATAAGGCGTTTGGAGTGGCCGTCCAAACTTGGCAGCTTCGCTTGGCAAATGGAGCACCTCTTGAAGGCAGCCCTTGAAGCCATTTCGAGTGGGGCACAGGTATTATAAGACAACCCGGGTCTAGCCGAGAGAGCTGAGATCAAAGCCAAGTCCAAGGGATCAAGAGATAACGTTGTCAGCACGCCGTGTCATGTCAAATATCAGAGAGCGCAGACAAGTCCAAGCGGATGAGCAAAATCGTAGTCAAGAAATCCAGTCCGAGTCGCAAACGAAAGTGAAAATCAACAGGATCAGCGACAGAAGGTTCCTTTGAGCTGCTAACGGGGCGGAAAAAAAGGAACTGAGGGGAATTAGGCGGGAGAGCCTTTTAAAGGGACTGTTAGGAGAGGCAGAGTTACCGCCAAAATGTTGCAAAGCCTAGCGATACCAGAAGGTTCTGAATGCTCTGCGCAGGCGCAGGAATAACCCAGCTGTGTGAATTCACAGAGATCACAAAGGAGATCTTCAAGTCAGCTTGTCATCAACAACCATGCTCACGTCTTACAGACTCAGGGCCACAGCTTCCTTGATTGAGTCTATTCATCTGTAATGCAGTCTTCTTCTTCTTCTTCTTCTTCTACTGGCTTCTACCTTACCATGCATTATTGTCTTTTCTAGTGCATCATATCTTATTGTAATATGACCAAAGTATGACACTCCAGTTTAGTTGTTTCGGCTTCTAGGGAGAGTTCAAGCTCGATTTGCTGTAGGACCCATTTATTTCTTAGTAGCCCACGATATCTCCACCACATTTCAAAGGAGTTGATTTTCTTATCAGCTTCTTCACTGTCCAGCTTTCACAACCATACACAGTAAAGGGAAATATAATGACATGGATAAACCTAACTTTACTGTTCAATGATATATCTTAATATACTTCTGGATCTTGTTTAGTTCCTTCATAGCTGCCCTTCCAAGTCCTAGTTTTCTTCTGATTTCTAGACTGCAGTCTCCGTTTTGATTAATGACTGAGCCAAGCCATTGAAAATTTTGAACTATTTCAGCATCTTCATCATTTGCTTTAAACTTACGTAAATCATCTGTGGTCCTTATGTTTCCTTAATGTTCAACTGTAAACCTGCCTTTGCACGTTCTCCCTTGTCTTTTTCAGTAATCATACCAAATCTTTGCTATTTTCTGTTAGTAGTACAGTGTCATCTGCATATCTTAAATTGCTGGTGTTCCTTCCTCTGGTTTTCACACCTCCTCCCTCTGAATCTAATCCTGCTTTACATAAAGGTTCAGCATACAAATTAAACAGTGATAAAATGCAGCCCTGCTTGACCTCCTTGCCAGTTGCCAATTTCTGATAGCCAGAGTTTATTACTTCATTTTGTGTATCTATTTTATTGATATTACTGTGCTACTATCAACAAAGTCAAACAACGATAATAGATAACACCCAGAAGTATATAATATTGACCTATAGCCCAATCTCCCAGGGGTAGTTTAATGCTCCCAAAATTATATTGAAAATTATAACTATGCCCTACTACTGTTGGCATTTATGCTTTCGGTCAGATCCAGAGTGGTAGAGAACAGAATTCCATGAAATGGCCCACTTCCAAAGGAAGAAGAAGGAAGAAGAGCCTTTTGCAGATACCTACTATGCCCCTAAAATTCTGCTCTGGAGGGCAGAACCCTACAGAACACATGGGGTGGGGAGTCTGTGGGCTTTCAGGGAGAGGAAGAACCACCATCACCACCATTTCACCCAGTTCGCTAAGCAGGAGCCTCAACTCGATCTGATTCACTTTCACAAGTGGAAGTAGCCCTTCAATTCACAGAACAATAGGTTTAGAACCCACTAAATGTACTAAATGAATAAATACAAGGATAAGCTTTGCAAAAAAATATAAGGTTAGAAAAAGATGAACATCAGCCTTACAACTAATGACAACAGCAAATACAAAGGCACACCAAGATATTAGTTCTGCTAAGCATATTTTTGGGCTTTGATCCATAAAGGTATTATAGCTAAGCCCAAAGGATGGGATTTACCAAGCAGGAACTGTGTATCTTCCTTTGATCAATAGACCTGTATATAATATCGAAAACTACTTTTGAAACTTGTCTTAGTTTCAGTAATTTAGTAGTTTAGTAGTCACAGAATGCTGTCTGAAGTACAGAGGTGCGAAACAGCAGCATGGTGTTATTGATTATGTGCTTAGTTTGCAATAAAACCAAGGCACTAAAGAAGTAGAATAAATTGAAATAAAAATGTACAGGTACCTTCTCTTTTGTCACCCTGACTGATTTCAGCATGAGGAAACACTCTATGTAAAACTGCCAGAATGTCATTGAAGGTTCTTTCCAGCAGTGGCCTAATGATGGGAGACAGCGCATGCCCTGATGACATCACAGCACGCTGAGAAGCAGGCACAATATTCTGCATTGCATGGTAAAAATCTTGTGCGCTGAGAACTATTGAAGAAACGTCAAGCTGCAGCTTCTGACTGCTCGCATAGATCTGGGGATAGCGCCGTCGCAGGGCAATCAAGGCAGCCTCAGTGCAAAGTGCTTTTATGTCAGCTCCACAATACCCTAGGGCACAAAAAAAAACATACACAGGTTTTGTAAAGGGGCACAAAATGTTCTGCATATATCAAGCACAGGCTTGAAGCTAAATGCAGCCAGCACCCTTCTGTCAGATCCATGACGCAGTTAGCAGTATGTAGAGCTTTAGTATCAATCAACCTTGCCACTGACATCTGAAGAAGCAAATGTTAAAACTTCTTCTTAAGTCAAGTATAAATAAGGCTTTAGAAAAAGAAACATAAAGGAACCTAAGAGAGAAAGGCAAGTGTAAATACATGACAATCCAATATTATCTGGGCCTAAGTTTTTAACAGACATGTTAAATCACTATAGAAAGCACAGAATCAACTCTCAGCAAGTTGGTATTTAGTAATAAAGCTTTTAATTACAAAGAAACTCAAGTTCTCATAAACACAGGGAGTCACATCAACAGTTAAAAGCTTGGAAACTATACAGGGTGGCAAGCAGACCTCAAGAAAGATGACAGAAGTATCCTTCACGTTTCCTGCTCTCTCCTTCTATGGTAACAGTTAACTAACTCATTAAAGAGGTCAGGGAAGAACCCCTCCACCAAGATAAAGGTTTCCTCCATCATTGTTTGCTCAGCTGCATAAAACTTTGCAGTCAATACGTGTCTATAAGACTCAGAAAGTCCAGTATGTTGCATAGCTGGTGGTGGACATTTTGCAGGGCTCTTTTCACTACCCTATATGGGGTAAATTATAATTATAGCAGCTGATCAGCATGATTCTTAGTTTGTTCCCACATACTGGCGCAACCCTTGACTGGAGTTCCACTCATAGAAGCTCCCTACCAGTAGAAAGAAGTAAGGAAACTCTCACCAATTTCTCCTTCTCTCTGCAGTCTTCTGCCCCCAAAACCCTACTGCAGAGCACTGAGAGGCCCTCTAGGATCCCCACACACACTCCCTGAGTATGGTGAGTACAAGGACAGAGTAAAAGCAAGAAAACTGTATCCTCCTCTTCTACTAGTGAGATCATCAGCTGAATCACATTCTCAGTCATTAACAGAAGGGCTCATTCTGTTCATGGATGCCTAGTGAGTTCTCTTTCCCCACTCCTCTTCTGGTAAGGCCACAAGGAGTTCATCCACTTCCATGTCAGGTTACATGTTCAGCATCAAGCCCAAACCATAAACTACTGTTAACCTTAACTGTGGCTGAACTGTGGTTTGTGGAAACAAGCCAGACTCCTAAACTTATGTTTGTCACTGACTTACTTCAACAAAGCATAATTAAGGTTAACCACAGTGTGTCCAATAGCATGACAAAATATGGTTATTGCATGGCAAACTATACTCAATCTAAAAGAGAAGTGAAAGCTTCCAAATTCTTCACAGCCATGCTAAAGAAGGAAAAGGTGAGAAGCATGCAAGTCTAAGGCTCACTGCAACTTGTTTAACATGGGGATAGAAAAAGTGTGATTTCTCCCATCCATTTTGGCTCTCAAATGCTCCCCTCTAAAAAAAAGTGACTTCAAATTTACTTCCTGGTTCAAAAAAAGGCCTTTACTGGGCCTAAAACAGCCGGGGGGGGGGGGGGCACATGATTTTATTGCCACTTCCATATGCCCTAGAAGCTACAGGGAAGCTTTCAAAGTCTTTTTAAAAGGAAAATATAAATTGGCAATTGGTTGCAGCCCTCCAATGTCTGGTGAAGGGCATGTCAGCACCTGGATTAGGTAACCATCCACCTGTGTTTTAACACAAGGTCATACTTTAAGTATTACACAGGAATCCAGCCAGTGTCTAAAGAGACACAAAACACATCTTCAAGACACACTGTGCTAATTGCCCCCAATTTAAGAATTGCATACAGCATGTTATCAACCAATAAACATTGATATATGTATTAACAAGCTTTATAAGCATTATGACAAATGCACAAAAATGACCAAGCTGCTAGGACACGACCTGCTGCTGTACCACAAGTGATTTTACACCCTTCTGCAAAAGCATGGAGAGGTCTAAAGAAGTGAAGTCGAAGGCTTTCACAGCCGGCATCCATAGATTTTCCTTGGTTTTTTTCCGGGCTGTGAGACTGTGTTCTGGAATAGTTTCTTTCTGACATTTCACCTGCATCTGTGGCTGGCATCTTCAGAGAATGGTTGGGTAGGAGTGTGTGTGGAGTTTAGATATTGTGAACCCCAAATTTACATATACTCCCCAACAGGAGTTCACAATATATAAACTCCACACACACTCCTACCCAACCATTCTCTGATGATGCCAGCCACAGATGCAGGCGAAACGTCAGAAATAAAGTCTTCCAGAACACAGCCTCACAGCCCGGAAAAAAACCCAAGGAAAATCTATAGGTCTAAAGAAGCTTTAACAGCAGCAATAACAAAATGTTGCCATAAAACAAAATGTTTTAAAACTTATTGGCTTAAACAAACCTATATTTGCTCAAGGAGATATTAATAAGGAACTTTTATGCAAGTATCTTGATGGGAATTAGATATCATAGCACAAGATCTTAATTTTAATGCAACAAAGAATCAAAGAATCCTAGAGTTGGAAGAGACCCTCAAGGGCCATCTAGTCCAACCCTCTTCTGCTCTGGAGCAAGACACATGATATATTCATAGAATCCTAGAGTTGGAAGAGACCTCCAAGAGCCATCTAGTCCAACCCCCTTGTGTTTTAGAGCAATACACAATAGAATCATAGAATCCTAGAGTTGGGAGAGACCCTCAAGGGCCATCTAGTCCAACTCTCTTCTGCTCTGGAGCAATACACATGATATATTCATAGAATCCTAGAGTTGGAAGAGACCTCCAAGGGCCATCTAGTCCAACCCTCTTCTGCTCTGGAGCAATACACAATAGAATCATAGAGTTGGAACTAAAGCCAGAATCATTAATTTTTGGCAATTAACATTACAAAGAGTAAACTAGAAATACTGCAAATGAATGAACTGCACTCATCCTCCTACATAAGAAACACAAGCTTATGAAAACCATTTACAAAGCATTTTCCTTTATATAGGTTCAAAATGGTAGCAACTCTTCTAGCATACGGGGGAGGGGGAGTTTGATAGAAGTTTATTACTTTGAAAAAAGAAGGCTGAAGTATGACACCAAAATGGCAACAAACAAACAAACTGTGATAGATTTTTATTTTAACTCAGAACATTTTATCTGGGAACATTACTTCACCTATTGAGTCTATGTCAGTTTCAGCAAACTGAATCAAGAGCTATTATGCATCAATAAAAATACTGCAAATACTCAAGAGCCTCTAATTATGTGAAGGAATCATTAGGTCAAGGTCCATTCCTTTTACAGTTTTCTCCTAATAATGAATGCTTTAACTCCTAATAAATGAAGGCTTTTTGTTAATTTCTATGCCTTACTACAACTCCACATACATTTTCTGAGCAGAGCATAATAACTTTATGATTCTCAGGAGATCAGATCTAAAATTAGTCTCCTTCAGCTTCTTTGGTGGGCAGGGGGGACTACTTCAACTTTTTTACCTACTTCATCACAGGCACTCCCTGAGTGCTCTCCAAATGTTTTAGACTGCAGTTCCCAAAATTCTTGACTACTGGCTGTGCTAATTAGGACACCAAGTGGGAAAGACTGCTCTAATTATATTGCAAGTTCATCTAGGCTGGCTGACAAGGTGATTAAAAGCTTCTAAACAGAAATTAAGATGTGGCTTGATTAATACAAGTGGAATAGGTGGGCAAGAATATTTTTACTGGAAGCTCTACAAAACTGTGCTATAAGATATTCTTTCTCTCTGTGTGATGTGGTCTCATTCTTTCATATGGACTTCATGCATACTGACTTTTAAGGATATGTTCTCAGTACCAAACACAACCTAACCCTCAAAACCTGGGGGGGGGGGATTACACTGGCTACTGCCATTCAGTGTCCCATATCTCCACTAATCTCATTCCCCGTCAGCAATATTCTGTGGCGGAATGTGCTTTATTTTGCAAGAATATTGGCACAGAGTCAATCAGGAGCTGTCAAAGAACATTTTCCTTAGATCAGGGTGGGCAAATGGTAGCCCACCAGATGACTGATTTCCCCTTATGATCCCCCAAAGTCTCAGAGACTCACTCCAGCCCCAGAAAAACAATTAGTCTCCAAAATGGTAAATTACATGCCTGAAGCTTCTGAAGAGTACAGTGTGCTCATTAAATATAAACCCCAGACCAGGGAGGGTGGGTACAACAGCACTGACAGGTTGACCCCTGTATCCACGGAGCATATGTTCCAAGACTCCCTGTGGATACCTGAAACCATGGATAAGAGGGAATACTATTATTTTCAATGAGAAGAATGCTGGAAGTTGACCACAGAATCACATTGGAAGACTTAGAAATGCCTAGAGGGAACGTATTATTTTGGTACATGGATAAGTGAATCCATGGATACGGGAGTCGACTAATATTTGAGAAACTGAAAGAGACTAGCTTAAAACAAGATCCAGGGCTAGAATTATATTAAGAAGGCAAATCACATGTGCACACCTACTCACTTACTACACACACACACATGGGACACGATTTGCCATGTTGCAGAGGCAACATTATTTGCTATTTGGGGGACTATTTTTTTGATCTGAGAAGGGCAGATCCAGCAGAATGGCAATTATGACCTCTAGAACCTCAGAATCCCCACCCAAACTCAGACAATTGTCTTCAAAAAGCTACAACTGTTTGTTTTTTCAGACAGTATCTTGAACAAGTATTAATGTTCTATATTTAATTTTAGTAAGTGTCACTTTTAAGATGATCTGCAATATCCATTTTGCAGCCTCATAGATGTTGTTTTCAGATGAGAATCCTGTGTTAAAATCCAGAAGGGGGATCATCACAGAAACTAACAAGTTCATGTTTTGGGCTATAATCTGATATCTTTCCCATTTTAAAATCCTACCACAGCTAGTGAGAGAAGTGAATTAGTTAACACTCTCGAAACAGGTGCTCACCAAGAGGGAGAAAACACATTCATTTTTTTAAAAGTATCACCTTGTAGTCTGAGTCGTTAATTTGAATTTATGTGCCTAATTATATTGAAAATTTGGAACATGCTGTCAGAATTCAGCTGCTGTGTTATTTTTTATGCAATATGGTTCTGAATTTAACCTACTAAAAGATGAAGGCCCAAAAATTGCTTATTAAGCAATTAGGCAAATGTAGACTCGAACAGGGAAAACTACTGGAATTGGTACGTTGAGTTCACTTGATCAGGTAAGCATTATTGAGAATAACCTCAAATTGAATGATGACTGAATTTATCTTTATTAAATTGGAACGACAGTTACAGAACAAGAAATTAAATGCAGTTTGATATAGAAGTGATTTCTGAGAAATTCAATGGCAAGAAGAGTTGAACAAAGAAGCAGATTAAGAATATGGGTGCCTATATAGGTCTGTGATGAACAAAGACTTCAATGAGCTAAGGGAAAACAGACAAAACATACTAAATTTACAAATACAAAAAATTAAGTGTATTGTGAGAATGTATTTTGTGGTCAGTTTTTTTTTAAATGTCTAGCAATCAGAAATAGAAGGATGCCAGAAAAATGGTCATACAGTCTGAACTTGAAAAGTGGCACAGCTGCTCTCCTGCAACTCCCCTAAAGAGCACTCTAAAAGTTGGAACTTATGTAGAAAAATGCATATCATGGAATATGGAAAGATCCAGGCTTTTAGAAAACATACAAGGGATTTTTAAAAATAGAACAAGAACCTTTCAGCAGAACATCTGAAATCCCACAAAAGTGATTAGCGGCAGCCTCCAATACATAATCAGAAACTATTATTTGAACTGGTTTTCCAACTAAGCCTCAGAGGGCATGCTGGATAGTACTAAGCATCTAGCCTAGTTCAGGTATCGTGACAAACCATGATTTGGGGAGGAAGAAACTGGTAAGCAATAGGGGAAGATGAAGCGGGAGAAAGCAATGTAAGTACAGGTGAGGGTTCGGCACGTTTTGGAAGATGACCTGAAATGTACATTGCTTCCACATTTACTAGCACTACTGAACAATATGACGCTGAAAATGTGACCTGAACTGGATAATCATAGAAACTGAAAATTACAGCATCCTATGACACTCAAATCAAAACTGTAATAACTTAAAAAGAAATCTTTAAGTCTTAGAAGGTAAGTTACAAAAGATGACAAAGTTTTAAGGAAAAATATAAAACAACATAGGTAGCCATGTAGCAGTTAGCATATCTTCAATTGGCACATGATGCCCTACCACATAAAATATACAGAAGCACAAAGAGAACAGCAAGTAAACATTCAAAGGTAGAAAGTATCTATCATCTCTCTTCCTCAGCTAAGAGCTTGCGTGGGAAGTGAAATGCAAAAGATAGACTGGGGTTTTAGTAAAGCAACTGATAAAGAAAACTGTATAATATATAATGCTAAAGAACAGGCTAGGAGAAAGCAAAGTGGAAGCTTTAACTTGGAAACTGGAACCATATGGAACGTCATAAATCCAAAAATACGTAAAATTAAATTGCTGGAATTCTGCAACCATCAACTCTATGCTCTATTTCATTCAATATTTCCTTCAATGCCAAAGATGGCAAACAGTAACATAATGATGCGATCGTGTTGAGACAAAAGACTGAAGGTTTAGGTCACAGAAATGTCTGGGTTATACTGTATCTCACACATGCATGCACAGTCATCATATAAGATAGTTATACAAGATGTACTCGATGTTCCCAGGAACTAGAACAAAACAAAGGAAGTGTGGATTCCTTCTCTCACCAATCCAGAGAATGAATGACTTCGTTAATATGTGAAAATGACAGAAGAGGAAAAATCTCAAATCTTAGTTGACATGACACAATCATGCCCTAAAAATGAGACTATCAAGGCAGCAAACGTGTCCAAGGTGTGACACTAAATTTAAGATCGATTCCAACAGAACAAGTTACAAAGTTAAGCAATTAGACTAATTAAAGAACAGATCACTCAGTTTAAGAGCAGAGATTAACAGTGTGTTGCCACCTACTAAAAGAATAGAGGATATTAGCACAAGCATATATTAAAAGGATGCCACAGCAAATTAGAGGAGTGTCTTGGTTTCAACTGTCCATGGGTATGAAAAATAATGTCTATAAATGAGTCACTAAATACAGTCCAGGGAACTGAGATGTTTCTAAAAGAACAGTTTTGCTAGAACAATTGGATGAGTAAAGAAATTCTCTGTATTCAAAATTGCGATATTATGCCAGCTGTTTTACAGGATTATTCTGATACCCTCTATACATACAAGATAAATTATTTCTCCCTACATCCATTTGGATAGAAAAAAGTTTTTGTTATACCTTTGCTTTTAATATGTGGCTTCATTCAATTGCATTAGTCATCTATAACTATGCCCACTGCAAAGCTCTATTTTGACAGTGGTTTATTAGGACTTGGACTACATGGGGTAAATCTGTTGTAAAACACTAACGTGTCAATGGCTTGGATAATGCATTCTGATCTCTTCTATTTGGATTCCACTCTTAATTTCTTTCATGTGTTTTCAACAATATAATCCTCATATTACTTCTATGTTTTTTTTTTGCTGTATATGTTGAGTTTCAAATGTTTCATGCAGATTCATATCCATAGGGATTGTTTTATTTTGAAACCCCACAAACTGCAGAGTGCAGTTTCAAAGAAACAAGCCTCAAGAAGCCACACATTAACAATTGTAGTTCCTGTGTTCAAACTCTCAAAACAAAACAATGCATTAAGACGTCTATGTTTTACATAAGTGATTACTCTCAATCCGTGGTTGCTGTGCAAAATTACTTCTGCACCATTCAGTCATCATTTTCTTCTTTCTGATCCAAATATTTGTACTTGGGATATCAAAGACAAGCAGTATTTTGTCATTAAAATTCTCCAGAAGAGGTGAACAATGGGAAGTGTTTACCAACTGCATCTAATAAAAGGCTAAGCAAACAGGTGTGCTTAAACAGTCTCAATTAATTTTCAAAATGCTGAGCGGCACACCATATGTTTCAAACACTTCCAATAAAAATGACACTATCTTTTTATAAATGATGGAAATTATATTTATCGTCCAATCAGTTTTCATTGTAACATACCTTTCATGTTTAAAAACTGCAGAGCAATTGCAAGATTTAAAAACATAAATCTATGCTGAGAGGGAAAGCCAGATCAAAAGCTATGGGCTTTCCCCCCAACTTTGATTTTCCTTGCATATCCAACTGGTCATACCACAGTACAGGGCATACTTTCTAAGCAGGTCAACAGGAAATTTCCTTGCAACCTTAAAATATAATTGTTTGAACTGAAAAATGGTCAACAAGGGACAAAAAATGGTATCTTGTATCATCTGTTTCATACTAAATGACTTCTGCAGAATCTCTAGAAGAATCTACATGAAATGGGATTCGGCACATGCTCTCTTACACCAGGCAAAGCTTAATTTGTCATTTGCTGGATATTTGTTTTCTTCTCACCAGAATATGTTGGGGTCTTTGCAGATCAAAAGTGGAGGAATGCTGCTTCGAAGATAGATGTCCCTGTGGATGAAGAGGATAATTCGGATGTACAGTAGCTGACTGAATGGACGGTGTTCAATTTAAAATGTTACTGCTTTGATGTAGACCCAAATGATCTGATGTCGTTGCTTTGCAAAAAAAACCAACTGTTGACTAGCACGAGATTGATAGAAGATGAAAACTGTTTTGACGATGCTGTGGTTATTTTTAAGGGTTAGTTTACAATGTTAAAATGTCTAATTTATCAAGCTTCTTCCTAACCTACTATTTTTTAAGGAAGAAACCAGTATAGTTGCCAATATACTAAGAACTGTGTTTATTTTGAACAACCAATCTCTTATTTACTGCTTTTTGTCTTGTGTTTCATAGTATGTTTCAGATATTCACACTACCCAGCTTTTAGAGACAGAAAAACTGATCCTGTGCCAGCTACCAGTCGATTCTAGATCACATTTTGGATGATTATTAAGCTCAGATGTCTTCTCAGTGTAAAATGGTGGAGGGGGGGAAATGGGCTTTATTAGCATCCACACATCTAGGAAAGTAAGTTATTCCTAATTTTATTTTGTAATTCAAAAACTTTCTAAGCAGGTGGTATTTTTCTTGTAGAAGAACTGCATCCAATGAGCTTTAGGGTAGCCTTCCATGTTAAGTCCTATAAAGGAATAATGGGTCGTACCAAGATTTTCAACATGACATATCTTACTAAAGATTTGTGGTTGTTAAAGGAATCATCAACAAAAATGGCATGAGAATAAACTTATTATTTATATTTAAAAATCTAATTTAATGTGCAGGAAATTATAAATATATTATCAATGAACAGAATACATGTACAATATTTACTAACCAAGCATTAAGCACACTTCCAAAGATAAAATCTTTAAAGAACAAAAGCATCTAATGGGAAAGCACTAATAAGATACCACTCACCAACACATTTTTCAGCTAACTCTTCTAAAAAATGATCTGACAATCTGGGGTTCCAGTCCCTGGTATGAATTTGTAAAATGTGCTTTCTTGCCTTGCAAAAAAACAGAAAATGTAGTATTAAGACTTGCCCCACAATACAAATAACATACTACTCACATATAATTCGTTAACTATTTTTACTATATAGGTCAACTCCTGTATTCGTGGGAAGTATCTTCCAAGACATGCTCTCCCTCCTCCCCCCGCCCCCCCCCGGTGGATACCTGAAACCATGGATAAAAGTGAATACAATTTTTTTGAATGAGATGAACACTGGACGTTGACCACAGAATCACACTGGAGGACCTAGAAATGCTTAGAGAGACATATATTTTTTGGATGTGGATAAGTGAAACCATGGATACCGCATCCATGGATACAGGGGTCAACCTGTACTTTATTTCTTAAAATCACTGTAGACACAGAAGAACATACCAGGAAAAACTGCTAATCTGCCAACTGTCCTAATGAAGCACTGTTACTAGAATGCCTAGTGGTTTATCATTTTCAGAAAACTGTGATGTATCAAACTTGATCCGGCTGAAACATGGTATACAAGGAACAGAGGTCACGCCCCCCCAATCCACGGGGGGGGGGGTATGTTCCTGGACTTACTATGTATAAGTGAAACCATGGATAATAGCCATGGATAAAAGAAAGGACTTCCTGTACAAACATACCATAGAATTGCATTGGAGGACCTAGCAATTCCTAGAGAGGACACCTCTCTAGGCATTTTGCAGCACAACTCTATGGTATGTGTCCCCTATTTCTCACAAGAGAAAGGCAGAATATAAAATAATTAAATAAATAAATTACTAAAACCACAGATACTGGTTCCACAGTCACGGGGGGGGGGGGCAGCCTGTATTATAACAAATAACAGTTATTTTGTGCTCCTCTATTTGACCTAAATTATGTGCCTTGCTATTTAATGTTTACTAAACAGTTTACTACTGCAGATTGCTACCACAAATATGACATTAAGGCAACCCAACAGATTATAATAGTAAAGAGGAAGATTTCAATAAAGATATGTTGAGGTAAAATGATAGAAACATAAGCCTGACAATACAAGGAAATACATGTTGCAACTCACACAGCAATATATTTAGTTCAAAGTAAAGCATCTGTTTATAGTTAATGAGTTTTTAATATGGTTCTTTCTAGTAAGCTTTAAGCCCCTATTTTGGGATGAAATTACAGTTATCCCTCCACATTCATGGATTTGACATTCACAGATTTGAGTACTCATGGGTTGAAAATATTCTTTAAAAAATAATAATCCTAATAGCAAACCTTGATTTTGCCATCTTATATAAGGGACACCATTTTGCTATGCCATTGCATATAATGCGACTTGAGTATTCACGGATTTGGGTATTCACAGGGGGTCTTGGAACCAAACCCCAGCGAATGTGAAGGGACAACTGTAGTTACATTTGGTCTCAGACAAAAGCTGACATTTCCATTGAGAATGCTGAAGCAGAAGGAGACTTGCACTTGATGATGCAGCCTACCTACAGACAGTTTTATGCGAAGTTAAGATAAGAAACCTTGTCTGACACTAGCTTCTCTTCAGGTCAAAAATTAGTGGATGTATTCTAGTAATGAATGGAGAAATGTTTATGCCTCCTGAAGAAGCATCTGAAATAGAACTGAGGAGGAAAGAAGCTGCTGCTAAAAAACACAGCATGGCTTAGTTAGATGAAGCTCACAATCCAATACAGGACTGCAGGGCAGGATCATTTTGCTGAATGAGGTAAAGGGTAAGATAATGACCACTCCATTTCATTAGGCTGACAGCTGAAACTTACTTTGACACTGACAGTATACCATATATAGCTATAATTTTAATACGGTGATCTTTTAAAATTGTGTCTTAAATGTTATCACATCTTTAAAGGATAAATAACTAGTCTGATGGACTATCCAAAGAGCCATCTTTGCCTATTTTTTCAGCTCCATTTGCTACAGTATCATCCAGTGCTGGATTAGAATGCAGGGATTTCAGCCTTAAATTTTGACACTGCAAAGGGGAGTATGTACTAGTTGATTGTTTAAATTTTATTATTATTATTATTATAAAGTTTTCACTTATTCTCTTCACTCCAAGAGAAAAGCAGCAAATAAATGAAATATATGAAAATAATAATAAACCATTTCCACTACACCTGAAGGCAACAGAACAGCCTGCTCCTCAAAAAAAAAAAAAGAAGAAGAAGAAGCACCCAGCACCCACTTTCTGCGGCACTGTGAGAAAAGGGTCAGGCCAGCAAGATTGTGATAAATGAATTTAGGAGTACCTAAATTCAGATTTGGCACGAAAGGTTTTAGAAGAATAAAAACATATTAAACAAATTAAGAAATTAAAAGAAGACAAAATCAGTTAAAATACTACTACAAGCAATTTATTTTTTCACTTAATGTTAGAATCATTTCAAATATAACCTTACCTTTTGATCAGGCAAGCTAAAAAGAAATTCCCTGTCAAAACGACCAGGTCTCCTGAGTGCTGGATCTATTGAATCAAGTCTGTTTGTAGCACCAATGACAACTATTTCTCCTCTGTTGTCAAGTCCATCCATGAGAGCAAGTAGAGTAGACACTATGGAGCTAAGATACAACATTTCAATTCATTTTGTTACAGCAGAACATTTAGAATAATTGAATTCAAATGTTTTCATATTGAGTAACTAACAGCCACAATATAAGGTAAATAACTCCACACTTAAAACTATACATGCATTTGAAATGAACTATCCTTTAAGACACATTTATGTTTATGAATAAAACATAAATACATTAATTGTGACAATCCCATTACAAATATAAACCAAAATGAACAGCTATTCAACTTTCAAAGTTCTGTTGTTTCCCATCTCTGGACAAGGCAAGGGCTTTAAGCCCTGGAAAATGCTATAGACAAAAAGAGTCTGGAGAAGACTGATAAAACATGAACATTGCTGTACGATATTTAACTGTTCTCCCAGCAACATACCATTTTGAGAAGCATCACATTATTTTTGTTTTATTAGTTAAGCTCTAATTAGAGGATGGAGGGTTATTTTCTTTTAATGCCATGTGTGAAGAGAACATCACACACACTCCATCAAACATTATTATTCTAGTCATTTTAGTGAACAAGCTCCACATTCTGTACTATAAAAGGCTGCAAAAAGCAATTTAGGGAGAGGCATTTAGAATTCTCAGCCAGAGAGCTCCTTTATTGCCTCAACAAACTCCAAACATCAGGATTCCATAGGATGCAGCCATGACAGTTAAAGTTGAATCATGGTGCTATAACTTTGTAGTGTGAAAGAGTGCCATGATAACAATTCAAGGCTTAGTACAAACAATACATAAGAAAACAAATTATTTATTTTGAATAATGTTCCAAGCTCTAGTTAAAAATTAAACTTATCTTGTGGAGTCAACAGGAGATTAATGAAGAAAAGGGTTGAGAAAAACTATTTTAAGAATTCCACATTTCTATGTTTTAATGACAATTTGATTACTAATATTTAAATGCTCTTTTATTTATCCTATTCAAGGAGCATCCCTAATCCAAATTAAAATGATAGCCTTTATGTACAACACTAAGAAGATAATGGATTGAATTCACACTTCTAAAATGGAAGGGCTCTCATTTGCTTAATTGTGTATCCAACCCTTACATACCTGTGAATTTGGTCTTGTCTGCTAGAACGGACTGGAGCCAAGCCATCTATTTCATCAAAAAAAATTATGGATGGCCTCATCAAGTATGCCTGGTAAGCAACAAACAATATGAATTACAAACATGAAAAACACATTTTCGCCATTTCAAGGACTAGACCAACTTGTAAATTTATTGTATTGAACTTGAAGTGCTGGGTTTTGAGATATATCTACTGATCATAAATCTAGAAAATTTAGCAACTGAAGTTATTAACTGAGAAAAGTCTTATGGTCAAATGCATTTTCCTAAACAGTAACAGCATTCAGGTTATAAACTCTAAATTTATAAATAAGTGATCTCTTGACATCTCTGGGAATTACGTCCACAAACACACATATTCTCATATCCTACCAGCCATACAAGAACCATAAAATGTCCTTTTTGAGTGCTCATCTACTTTGAAGGAACTGCAGTTATTTTTCTTCTAACATCCTATTTCTGTTTCTTTTTCTCTCCAAACAGCCACATCCAACCATCCATCAGAAAATTAACATTTGTGGACACATGACAAAAAAGAAATATGGGCAGTACCAAATTCTTATTTAAATAGATTATGCTTAACTACATATCCTATCAACAATGAAAAACTGGCCTCTTACACATTTCTATTGTCACCTTATTAAATGTTCTTGCCACTTGTATTCCTGATAGCTTGCCAAAATTCTTTTATGATCTTACAAATAAAGGCTCAAATGCTACTCTTTCAATCCACTTAAGAAAGGACTTCGGATCATGAAAGCACTCTTTGTGAACAGATGTGCCTACTCACAGAGGGAAATGTTAGGTCCAAGCTCTCTAGACACATGAGGACCATTAGGATCCACAATATTTAACTCCACTATTGCCCTGAACATGTTCATAAACAAAACTTCTAACATAGTGGTTCTCAAACTTTTGTCCTTCAGATGTTAGGACGAATTGCTGCCTCAGGTTCATACTGGTTGAAGTTTTTGTTGGTTGAAGTCCAAACTGTATGGAGAACCACGGGTTGAAAACCACTGCTGTAGCAGTCACTTCTGCTTCAATGTATCTTACTATATTAAAGCTTTCTTTTGCATAGCATCATTGTGTAATTAAGCACAAGAAGCTAGACATGAAACAAACTGTGACTGGATTGTTTTTAAGAGTAGAAGTAATGTTGGGGGAAGGGCAAAACTTTCTTCAAAACCAAACCCTTCATCATTTGTTTTTGGTGACTATTCATGGTTAACTGGGAGAAATCATTTCTATTCTTTGCACTACTTTAATCTGCTTAAAGACCATCATGGTTTGTCATTCCTGTAGCAACTCTACCAAAAGATCACATCACAAATGATATCATGGTGCCATCTAGCCAAAACTGACTCAGCAACAAGATTTCAACAAATGCAAAGGATCACAGTTCAATAATGCTTCCTGGTTTGGACTGCCTTCTCACTCATGTTTGTCACTACATTCCCAACTCACAAAGAGCTGATTATGCCATCACTGAACATGATCATCAGAAGAAAATCTCATTTTGGCCCAAACTATCAGGAACATAATATTGTCTACTAACTTGATCAAAGAGGAGTCGAAGCTGCCGTTCCGATTCACCAACCCACTTGCTGAGACAATCTGCTCCTTTCCTCATAAAAAAAGCAACTTTTCTCTCCCCTTCAGTGCATTCGTTGGCCAGAGCTCTAGCTACCAAGGTTTTACCTGTTCCAGGAGGACCATAAAACAAACAGCCCCTGAAGACAAATGGACAAACATGGTAATCACTATTTCTTTTTTCCCCTGTATGATCAAGCCGATAGTTGTGACCTACAGGACAGGAGTTTCAGTAAGCAAGCACTCGTCAATATTTCAGCATGCCTAGGAAAATTCAAGTTAGTACAAATTAAGAATAAAAATTAAGAATAAAAATGAATAAAAACGAAAGAATTGAAATTATTTAGAGAATACCACAATTACTCTCTTTATTACAAATTATTTATAAAAGATCTGATTCATCCATGTGAACAAAAAACAACTGTTAAATCTTTCACTTCTTTTTCATATGTCAACTGTTGGGGCAATTAGCTGTTGCATATGATCATCAGTTATTAAAAGGAATATCAGAGATTGTTCCCTCAACATTGTTAACAGAAAAGTAAGATTATAATACTGGGTAGTCTTACTCAAATATAAATTCTCCTATCCTTATGCAAACCTACTTCCAACATCAGTTGTACATTAAATAATGGAAGAAACATAGGAAAGAGTAGTAAGTCTGTCAATGAAGTCTTAACATTTTGCCTCTGTCCCTCAGTACAAATTTGTCATGCCATAAAAGATTTACAGTGGGCCCTTTAGACCCACAGGGGTTCAGTTCCAGGACCCACTGTGAATGGCAAAAACCGTGGATGGTTGCACCCATATTATAAATGGCGGTGATGTGCACACAGATGTGTCAGCACATCTGTATGCATGTCACCGCCGTTTTAGATATGGGATGTGATAATTCATAGGGGGTTGAAACCACAGATCAGAAGGCCACAGATCAGGAGGGCCCACTGTACTGTGTTTTTGCCCACTTTTGTAGTTCCTTTAAAGCAGGGGTAGGCAAAGTACAGGCCATGGGCCACACCTAGTTTTTCAGATGTGTGGTCCTTGAAAGCCCCCCAGAAACCACCTGAAGCCCCCAGATCCTTTAAAAAAAATTATCGGGGGATTTTTTTTGCCCTGAAACCAGCTAAAATAATCTAAAACCACCTAAAAATGGAGCAGTTTGGTTCCCCTAACTTCCCAAGAACAACAAAAAAGAAAAATTGGCCAAAAATCAACCCAAACGGCACCTGGAAGTGATGTCACATCACTTTGGACATGATTAAATGTTTTAGTGTACACTACCAGACAGGCACAGGGAGGAAAAATGGCCCCGGTCCCATCTGCAGTTGCCTATTTTAAAGACTTCAAAAGACATGGTTCTGGGGTCTATTAATCAACCTTGTATCAATATTCAAATTTGGGTTGTATCACACCCAAAGGATGCTCTGCAGTGGCTCCTCTTTGTCTTGGAAATATGTGACCAATGGGGTGCCACAGGGTTCTGTCCTGGGCCCAGTGCTATTCAACATCTTTATCAATGACTTGGATGAGGGAATTAGGGGCATACTTATCAAATTTGCAGATGACACCAAATTAGGAGGAGTAGTTAATACCCTAGAGGACAGGATCAAAATTCAAAATGACCTGGATAGACTGGAGAGCTGGGCCAAAGCTAACAAAATGAAATTCAATACGGAGAAATGTAAGGTACTGCATTTAGGGCGGAAAAATGAAATGCATAGATATAGGATGGGGGAGACCTGGCTGAACGAGACTACATGCGAAAGGAATCTAGGAGTCCTAGTAGACCACAAGTTGAACATGAGTCAA
The DNA here is from genome assembly GCA_030847615.1 of Gambelia wislizenii. Taxonomy (NCBI): domain Eukaryota; kingdom Metazoa; phylum Chordata; class Lepidosauria; order Squamata; family Crotaphytidae; genus Gambelia; species Gambelia wislizenii. The sequence goes on from JAUMIR010000001.1 coordinate 206,994,339, forward strand.
CAGTGTGATGCAGCAGCTAAAAAGGCCAATGCGATTTTGGGATGCATCAATAGAAGTATAGTGTCTAAATCAAGGGAAGTAATAGTGCCGCTCTATTCTGCCTTGGTCAGGCCTCACCTAGAATACTGTGTCCAGTTCTGGGCACCACAATTCAAAAAGGATATTGACAAATTGGAGCGTGTCCAGAGAAAGGCGACTACAATGGTGAAAGGTCTGGAAACCCATGCCTTATGAGGAAAGACTTAGGGAGCTGGGTATGTTTAGCCTGGAAAAAAGACGGCTAAGGGGCAATATGATAGCCCTGTTTAAGTATTTGAAGGGGTGTCACATTGAGGATGGAGCAAACTTGTTTTCTGCTGCTCCAGAGACTAGAACACAGAGCAATGGATGCAAGCTCCAGGAACAGAGATTCCACCTCAACATTAGGAGGAACTTTCTGACAGTAAGAGCTGTTCAGCACTGGAACACACTCCCTTGGGGCGTGCTGAGGTCTCATTCCTTGGAGATCTTTAAACAGAGGCTGGATGGCCATCTGTCAGAGATGCTCTGATTTTGTATTCCTGCATCGCAGGGGGTTGGACTGGATGGCCGTCGTGGTCTTTTCCAACTCTACAATTCTATGATTCTGTGATTCAAAAATGCAATACCTTCCGTCACAAGTGAAACACAATAGAAAACGTCCCTTTGCTTTAAAGTCACATCTAAAAATTCATCTGCCTTACCCTTCACAAAAGATCTGATATAGACATACAAATAAAGAAGGATTTAACTGCAGCCTGTCAACGTGCTATATGGGCTCAGACCAAAACTTAAGAGGATTTCTTGTGCATATTTAAGAGATTGGGTAGTTCACAAAGGAAGTTTAACTTTTCTTTAAGCATTCCAAAACTACTTTTGAAATGCACGTATCACTTCCAAGGTATGTCACAATGAGTCAAGAAAGTTAGTTACAGGGTTCTTGAAGTATAGAATGTTGTATCAATCAGTGTAACCTGGACTTTACATTACAGAACAAATGGCTTTGCTAAACATCTAATTCATGCAACAAGTGGAGAAAGAATTTGGCCTGGCAGCTGGTCCTCTTCCCATTGATACCTCTACCTTCAAAGCCCTTTCACCTCCAAGTCCATAACTGTGTAGTAAATTGAGAGCGTTATACCTATACCCTGAATGATCAATCTAGGAAGGCTGAAGGAACAATCCTCAACCACTGGAATATTCCCTCACGCCAGCTGATCAAGGCAGGAGACCAAAATTCCAGTGGTGCTTAAGCTACTGCCTGCTTCTCTCTCCCCTTACAATCGAACTACATAGCCTTCCATGCTTTTTTTCCTTGAGTTATTCATAGAAAGAATCAGGATAGATAGAAAATGGACAAATTTTTAAAAAGTATTTATTGCAGCCAAGAGTGGGCATGAATCGCTCCTTCGGCCTTCCTAGAATGATCATTCATGGTAAGTATCAACCTCTCATTCTCAGGACAGCTGAAGAAGCAATCCACAACTACTGAGATATACACAAGCTGAACCTTTTTATGGGTGGGAATGGCTGCATCTTTCCTTAACTACTGCTTGCAAAACAGTTTGCCCAAATTTCATCTGCCCTGGCTTAAATTTGTCCACTTTATAATGCCTGATAAATGTTAATAGTTCCTTCCATCCAGATGCCTTATATATTTTATCCAATGAAGATGTTACTCTGAATCCCATTGTCATCAACATCCACCTTGGTGAATGGGCCCACACATGCAGTGGTCTCAGAATAAGAGAGTAGTTGTAGCATAGGTAAATATAGCTTTTCAACCATCTGGAAATCACTGATTTATATGCTTTGAATCTAAGGTTCTAGGATGAAAAGAAACAAAACTTTTGCATGCCTGTTTATGTCCTTTCTGTGTAAACCTTCGGCACCCTCCTAACATCCAATGAGTGCCACTGTCTGTCTAACCAATATATTAGATTCAGGCAAAATGCTTGTACCTCTAATGTCTGATTCATATTTGTGTGTAACACAAGATTTTGGAAACAATGAGGGATCAATGGTCTAAGACAATTTGTCTTAAACCTGCACAAGTTAGGTTTACTGACAGATGACATTTCCAATATCCTTGCTGATATAATTGATACCAGAAATGACACTTGCCTCACAAAGTGGCTCAAAAAGTGTTTTTGTCAAAATACTCAGTACTGAATTCAAATCCCATGTAGGGAATCTACGAACAGTTGGCTGATCTTGTAAAGGTGCTCCCCTAACAAATCACTTGATATGAACATAGGTAGATAAAGGCTTCCCATTAGTTACCAGCCCAGATGACAAAGCAGCAAGCTGTCTCTTTAAAGTATTACGTGTTAGACCTTTATCTATTCCACTCTGAAGAAAAGTCAAGACATCGCTTGTTTGAATCTTTTCCATTAACACTGAATTCTGCTCACACAACTTCCAGAAAGCCCTCCAAGTGGTTTCATATATCCTCTGTGCAGACTGCTGTCTAGATGCTAAAATGGTGTTCATTACTGGTGTGGTGTAACCGTTGCCTCAAAGTTTCCCACTCAACCTTCACGCAGTTAAACTTAATCATTGTGGGCTGGGGTGATAAATTGGACCCTGAGTGAATAGATCTGGTCTCTAGGGCACTCGATATGGATTTTCTACTAACATATTGTTTAGCAAAGGATCCCAAGACCTGTGCATCCAGTGTGGAACAATTAAGATCACCTCTGCTCTCTCCACTCTGATTTCCTTAGAACTCTCTGTAATATTGGAAGCAGAGGGAATGCATAAAGTAGACCCTTTGGCCATTCCACTGCTAATGCTTCATATCCTTCTACACTCATTAATTTTGTCTAATTTTTTTTTTGTACTTAAGGTATCTTTAAGGGAGACATGTTTTGATTTCTCTATACAGTTGCCCTCCACATTCACGGATTGGCATTCACGGATTTAAGTATTCACGGTTTGAAAATATTCTTTAAAAAATAATAATCCAAAGATACTTATGTATGTTGTATGTTAGTTTATTGTAAGAATGTCTATTCTTTCTATATATTCTATGTATGTATGTATATTTGTATGTTTGCAAAGTTAAAAATATTTTTAAAAATCCAAAAAGCAAACCTTGATTTTGCCATCTTATATAAGGGACACCATTTTGCTATGCCATTGCACATAATGGAACTTGAGTATTCATGGATTTGGGTATTCATGGGGGTCCTGGAACCAAACCCCAGTGAATGTGAAGGGACAACTGTACACTTCTTTGATTTCTCTGTATGCTTTTGATTATGTTCCTGTGCTTGTTTTGTTAACTGCTGTTTCTGAAAAACTTCATGTTCTTCAGAATTTTCACCTCCTCCCAATACACATTCTAAATTCATTAAGTTTGCAATGTCATCATTTTTAAAATTAACTGCTGTAAAATCAGTTTGAGGAATCAGTTTCATTAAATTAATAATGTTAGTCAAATTCATTGCAGTTGATAAACTTGGACCACTGAAGGCATTTTTTATCCTTTTTTTCCATTTCCACATTAATTAATTGTTTATGCTTTTTAATGCAGAGATATCATGAGGTTGAGGCTGAACAAATCACTGAACTCTGCTTGTATGACATTAACAGAATTGTGAACCTGTACCTAAGGCTGAGGCTAGGTGAACATCGTAGCCAGGTAATTAAAAAATTTTTCCTGAGTCTCAGCTATATGGCTTGAGTTTAAAAAGCACCTTTTTTCTCTGGCATTCACTAACATTTCATTGCTGGTGCCTTTGCTGTCACTCAAAACATGTGCCTGCATGTTTGATGACACAGCCTTCTCCAACTGGCTGAGAACTCTTAGTTTCTGCCCCTCCCTTCTACCAGAATCCTCAGATTCAATATGGCAGTCAGAAGGAATGACTGAGTTTGAATAGTCCGATCTCCCTTTCTTCCTCTGGGGAGACATCACTAGCAAATCTTTTGCTTTCATTTTCTCCCTATGTTTTTATTTTAACTTTTTTAGCCTTCTCTGAGGTAATTATTTTTGGTCTTATCACCATGGCTTTTGAATTTAAAAACTGATGAGGGGATCTTCTCTCTGTATCACTCTCAACAGAGCATAGAAAAATGTCCATTCAGGACAGATTCTGATGCTTGTGCAGAGGTACACCACTAAATGCCCAACTGAATGGCAGAACTATGTTTGTGTATAATCTCTCGTTCTGTAATTTGCATACTTGCAGCTAATAGAGCGACTCTGATAGTGGTCTCTTCATTCAGCAGCTTTTTTGTTTTCTCTGATGGGGCACAGAGACCTTCCACATCTGATTCTGTGTTTTCTTTCTCTTTTTTTTAAAGAGATCTCCTGGAGATGCTATATTTAATGGATTCCTCCTCTCACCTACCCAGAAAGGCTATATTTAATTACCTACAACCTAATGCCCAACTAGCTTTAGTATAATTTAAGTATCAGTGTTAATATAATGAGAGAGAGAAAAAAATCTCAACCAGCTGGTAAGGTGGGAGAAGAAAAACTGAAGGGGAGAGAGAAGCAGGCAACAGTTAAACAGCTTTGGAATGTTGGTCTCCTGCCTTAATCAGCTGACATGAAGAAACATCCCAATCATTGTAAATTGTTCCTTCAGCCCTCCTGAGAATGACACCTAGTAACAGTATACATTGGGGGGCATAACTGACTGAGATGCTGCAAAACAAGACGTTAGAATGAAATGGGTTCCATCTAATGTTCCATGGGTGAACTTCTGCTTCCACAATAGGACTTCACCTTCCTCTCTGCCACTTCCTACAGACACACCCTCCAAATCTGATGCTGAGGATCTCACAGCCTTCTGAAGAAGCTATGGGATGTGAACAAGGACTTCAAGCAGGAAAAGAGGAATTTGTTTCATCAACAGTGTCTACTCCTCTCTATATAAAGAAAACAATTCTACCTACCTTGGTGGTTGAATTTTGAATTTTTCAAATATTTCAGGATATAGAAGAGGAAATATAACCATTTCCTTAAGTGCATGTATATGATTGCTCAATCCACCTATGCTATCAAAACGCACCTAAGAGAGAGATAAAAAAAATAACTTTCATTATTGGTTTCATAAACAATCAGCACAAGTTTACAAAATGCACTCAAAGCCAATTTATTTAATGCAAGTGATCAAATATCCTTAGCATTTGGAAGTGCCATTTGAAATATGCCTATTTTCTTTGGATGAGGCATCAACCCATCTCAAATTAGACAATACAGTCAATCTCTTGTCTATGAAAAGTAGCTCACAAGCAGTTATTTAATTAGCTGAGCCAAATTCATTGTACAAGATGGGATTTTAGAAAGCTTCAGATTAGATGCTGATGAGTTTATTTTTGGCACAGATGTATAAACTATAAAGACAAGCCGATGAAGCATACCGATTTGTCAAGAATCATTGGATCTACATCAGCCAAGCTTGCACCAACTTTCACACGTTCACGTAGGATTCCGCTGGCCAAGTCTTCTGCTCTGAAGTTCATAGGCAGACATCTGTTTGACACAAAAACCAAAACATAGAACTTTCAACTTCATGCCAGCAAGGCTACAATCCAATGAAGTTACAGGAATGTATAGGGAAGAAAAAAAATGTCCTTGTTTAAATATGCCCCACCATAACAATGAGAACTTCAATTAGCTGACAGAAAAATGTGGGTAGGAGGCAAATAACCCACCATGTACACATGATCACAGACAAATGCACTGCAGGGAACGTGATTCTGAAATGTACCTGAGTTAAATTGGATGGTTCCAGAACTGTGTTCGGTAGAACTCCACTCCCTGGGCAAATGTTGTGGGGGCAAGTGTGGGAGGTGATGCCAGGGGCTTTGTGGGGGCGGGGATGAAGCATCAGCTAAGTACAATGTCTTGCCCTCTCCTCCAGCACGGACTTTCACTGAATCTTGCTTTTCTCCACAAATGGAAAGTGTCCTTCAATTCACTAAGGGGGCAAATCCAACCCTTTCTACAACATGTAGAAAGAAGTCTTACGTTTGGTGGCAGGGATGTGCAAAGCTCATAATTTTATGATTTGCATGGAAAAGGTCTCAGGCATCATCCCAGTACTTTTAATTAAAATAAGGCAATTTCATACGTTTGATGCAACTCATCAAGGATATATTGAATCACATTATTTTCTTCAAGCTGAGTAAGCAAAAGAACATTCTTACCGGTTTCTTGCTCTTGCCATGCTTTTTGATTTTCTTCTTTCAAAACGTTCTTCATCTGAAGAGGTTGTATCACTGCTATGAATGGCATGCTTCTTTCTTCTGTGCAAACAATAAAATATTTCAACTGAATAGCACATACTGAACTGGCCGGTGTTAACATTAAATGACATCACAAGCACTTACAACTTAAAAGGTTATGATAAAGAGCACAGAGCAAGCAGCACTGCCTTCTTAAACTGAGGTTATTCAGATGTTATGCTAAACCACATTTAACAGGATGGAATCAAGACACATGGGCCTCACAGGTTTTCTTCTTCCAGCATGGTTGGAAAACTGAATTGCAACCCAACTACGAACCATAAAATGAATCAAAACTGAATTACTGTAGCAGAAAAGCAATGGTTTGGCAAACCCTTGAAGTCTTGCATAATGAGCCATGAGAGATGGAAATTCATTAGACCAAATCACTGCACGTGAACCAGGATTGTTTTACCACATATTGTATACCAACCTATACACACACACACTGTATATGTAAAAACAAAATGCTCAAAGTATTATGGGAGGGAAAAAAACTAAATATAAAGGACTGGGCAAAACTACCATACAAAAGAAACTTTTACCCACCATATTTATAACCAACATCTTTGTTTTATACATTCATTTATCTCAGGGGTTGTCTAGACAGTGAAAATACTCTTCATAGAATTCGAGGAGACTATCTTTTGTCCCAATGAGATCCCGGGTTTATTCATGGTATTCGGAAGAAGGGGGGCAAAAAAACCCCAAATACTCCACAGGAAAAGCCTTTGTAGCTTTTCTTGACTTTTTTTTTTAAATTCCAAAGGAAATGCACAGTCCCACTCATTGGGACAACCGATTCACTTTGCTGCACTTTCTCAATAAGTGTGGAAGTGGAAAGCTGGTTGGTTGGAAGTATGCAGGGGGCGAAGTCTGCTGGGACAGCAGGGCCCAGAATGCCATGCTGGATTTTCACCATAGCAATCGTGTGCTGAGGTGATGAAATGACCTCCCCCCCCCCCTCGGCCACTGCCGTTTATATAAGTGGAAGATTGCACTTTCACACCTTGGATTTGCTTTTTAGAAAAATACTGTTCAATGACAGCAACTAGCAGGAACAAAAACACGAGAAATTCACTTGCACCTAACATCCTGATTCACACACATGCCCATTTGAGCATCAAACGCATATGACTTTGCTGCCTGAGACCTTGCCAAAGAATCATGGAGACAAGTTAAAGCTGCTGCAAATTGGCATTACTGTGCATCAATCCACATTTTATTGCCTCATATAGACAAGCCCTAAGCATTCTCCACCCAAAAATCTCCCTGAAAATCCAGGAACCCACAAATATAGATAGGAAATATTCTACCAGTATAACTTACCTGATATGGCTTCTTCTTGCAGGAGATCTATGAATGTCAAACAAAGCATTTTCCCTTTTCTTCTGGTGAGCTGGCACTGAATAATAATCCAATTTAAAGAAAATCAAGCCAACAACATAATTTTGTGTACAGTTGACTTTGTTGTTGATTTATATCTTTGTTTGTTATTGTTAATGTGTCTTCATACTAACCTACAAACCTGTTCCCTCAAATGCCTCAAATATTTTTCTATAATACAAGTATGCTTGACTTCCACCAGACCACAATCAAATTATTGTACACAGTAAAAAAAAATATTGCTTCAGGACACCACTGAAACTTAAAGGATAATAAAAGATAAAGAGGACTTCATCGTATTGCTGGCTTGGAGGATGACAGAAATTTAAATGACTTCAAAGTATAATTTAAGGTACCCACTTTCACTTTTAAAGGCCTAAACAGCTTGTTACTTGACTCCTTCAATGTGAACCTGCCAAGACTTTAAGATGAGTTGTCGCACTCCTCTCACCAGGTAACACTGACAGTGGCAGCACACAAGCTGCTTTCTTAATGTTGGCACCCACGTGTGTGTGATTCCCTGCACCAAGAAGTTATGTCATCTTCCTCTGTATTCTGCCAGCAAGTAAAAAAATTCTCTTTAATCAAACATTTGATTCTGCTTTTGCTCAATTTCATTTACTGTTTGTTAGTTTTGAGCTTTGGGAATTTGCCACTGTTTTTAGATTATATTTGCTACTCTTTGGTATGTTTTAATTATTGTTCTTTCTATAGTTTGTAAAGAACTTTGAGTTACTTTTTGGTTTAAAACTCTCCTACTTTGTAGCCACTTTCAGTCTCATTTTGGGAGAAATGCAGGATATAAATCAAATAAATAAATTCACATAAATAATAAATGACATTGAAGCGGCAAAGAGGATAAAAGGCACATAAGCCCAAGATCTGCTCTTATTCTCTACATACAAACAAAGCCAAGGTCATAACTGTGAATAATAAAATATTTATTTCAATAAACAAGTCAAAGAGTGAAACATATAGACCCACTGAAGTGGTAAATTAAGTAGAGTAAAAATCTTAGGAGGCCAAGTTCTACAGCACTCTCTCTTCATGATGTATTTCAAGGGGGGAGGGACACGATGGGCAAGGCATGGAAAATATTAATCAGATTATTCTCATTCTTCCTCAAAAGGAACTCAAAATGACATACATGGTTCTTTCTCCTCACCATGAAGTTGGGCAGTTAGAACAATGATGACTGGTTGCAGATCAGCCAGGGGTGAGTAGTAATTTAACCTGGGTCTACACAGTATTACTCAACATTCAAATCAGAGGTTCCCATAGGTAGCGAACCCAATTTTCCAGTAATTTCAAAATGGTGCAAGTAAGCTGTAGCAAGGCGACAGCTCCTGTGGCTCTCAAGAAAACGTTTTTAAAATGATATATTCCTTTTGTGGACATTGTTTTGTGTTGTGTTCAGAAAGTTTAATGTGAAGAAAAAGCACTGTGGGAGCTTTCTGAAAAGTAATTCCCCCTTTAAAAAAAAAAAAAGAGAGAGAGAGAGAGAGAGAGGCAGCATTTCTCTTTGCTGTATGTTTCAGAAAGTCTGGTCAACACATCTATGTAAGACTAAGTTCAGTTGTCTATGCAACTTATAGAACTCTTCTCCTTTTCTGTCTTACCTATAGGAGGCGCTTGATATCGTTCAACTGTTTTTCTTTGTCTAAGATTATACGGGCGATCATTTTCTTCACCTTCTGCTTCTTCTACTTCAATATCTCCATCCTCCTCTTGTGATTCTAGAAAAATTAACATAAAGATTTGATACACAAGAGTCTGTGATGACATTGTAACATTTTTAAAGGATTCCTCTTAACATACAAATGAATTGATTTAATAAAATGTATGATTGGCTCAGGGTATTTTTGCAATATTCTAGGATGAATTTTCTAACAAGTGATATAAAATATATTTATTTATTTTTAAAACTGCTAACCTACATCTTAGAGCACACTACCCTTACAGGACACCTTACAAGCCTCTAAACACATGAGAACACCATTATGATATCAACATTTAAATCACAGAAATTATTTTTAAAACATCCTAGCAGCTTAACATTTTTTTTAGTACAACCAAACACACTGTGCAAAAAAGATGTACTGTATACTTTTTTAGCACTGTTTTAAAACAGCACCGATGAGCCCATATGTATCTCTCTAGTCTAGAAAAGTACAGGGCCTCTACTGAGAGAGTCTAATCCCTAGTACCAACCAGCCTAATGACTCTTGCTGTTCTGCCAGAGCAGGGCCTAAAACACTAATCTTAATGCTGAGGCAAGCTTATATAGATATGGGTTTTCCTTCAGATAAAATTGTCCCAAGCCATGTGAGAGTTTAAAGATTGAAAACAACACCTTGATTTGGGATCAGAAACCAATGATCAAGCAATGTAACTAATACAGTACAGGTGCGGTATCAAAATATCTAGCTGCCACAAGCATTCTGGTTTTAGATTCTGTACTAAATGCAGTTTCTGAACCATCTTTGAAAGCATGAGAGCATGTCAGACCTAGATGTAATTAAAGCATGTATCACTGCAGCTAGGACAGGTTTGTCTAGATAGGGCTGCAACTGGCACCCCAGCCTAAACTGGTAAAAATCACTAATTCCTGGAAACTAAACTGTGCCTCCACAGATCGAAAGAAATACAGGGAGCTGCCTTACGCTGAATCCCACCATCTATCCTGATATCATCAAAAGAGGCTGACAGTAGTCATTCAGAATTTTAGATAGAGGTTTCACAAGCTCTACCTGAAAATTCCAGACGCTGACCCCAAAACCTTTTACAAGCAAAGCATGTGTTCTGCCATAGATCTCTGTCAATGAGTTATGCATTACCCACAGACTCCTCATCTCAAACCTCCATCTGACTTCACCTAGTTGTTTCATGTAGATTTTGAAAAGAATTTCAAATCTATCAGGACAAGACAAATATCCACTAAGTAAATTAATTATCTATTAATATCTATGCAGCAGATGTATTGTATTTTGGTTTACAGAATATAACTAACAAAGCTTGAGGATGTTAGTAATTCTATTGGTTTTACAACTACTTCCAGTAGCACCTATCAAGACAGCTATCTAACTGCTGCCATCATTACCTTCCTCTTCCCCTTCTGTGGAAACTTCATGGTGGTTCTGGATTCCATAACTATTTCTCCTCAATGATTTTCTCCTTCTTTTCACACGTGAATACATATCCATGTTTTCCTAGAATAAAGGTATTCCAGAGTAAATGGCACTGCATACAGTAAAATGTTAATTATGATTTCCAAACTACATGGTTACTTGCATAGTTCCCAGCAGAGTGAATTGATTTAAATCAAGTTTACATCACTAATTCAACTCATTATTTAAATCAGTGCTACTCAATATAGAGGTCCGTGGACTAGTACCAGCCCACAAGCTACTGGCTCCTGGTCCATGGAGAGTTTTCAAGAAAGAAACAGCAGTAGCCAATGAAAACATATGGTACCAGTCCCTAACACATTAGGGTGGAAATGCCATTCCTTCATATTAGATAAACTTAACAAGCACTGACTTAAATAACCAACAGAAAATGGTGGGTTAAATTACTGATTTAAATATTTTTTCCCCAGTACTGCCTCATATTTTTAGGACAGTGGAACAAATCTGATCACTTCAATGTACTAATTTACCATTCAGTAGAGCAATCCACATCTCATGGCATATTATTTGAGGAGGTTTTTTTTAGATAACATAATTTTTATTATTTTAATAAGTAGTTGTTGCTGTTGTGCACCTTCAATTGTTTCTCAAGAGTGAAATTTAGTATTCTGATATTTTTCAATTGAGTTATAAAGTCTAATTTAAATATTAAAAAATCTGGGGTTTAAATGTCTTTTAAATCATAATTTCTATCTGCCCTAAATCCCAGTCTCTCCAGAAAGTATTAATACATTTTAATGAGAGAGAGAGAGAGAGAAGTAAGACTTAGACCACAGGCAAAATAAATATAACTGTTTATGGAGATTTGATCAGCATACTGAATATTACAACATCTCATCTTGTTTCTGAAAATACAGCAACACTTGTGGGCACTGAAAACAAAATAACGTAGTGTCTGTATCTATCCATCTATGTTAACATGTTTATGGCATATACAAATATTTGGATTTATAACTGTGACACACTCTACTTAAGCCAGCATTCCACTTGAGAGTGTGATAGTCACAACAGCACACTGTAGAACTCACAATAACAAAGAACCCTGCTTCTCATGTCTGAATTCTCTGACCTTGCCACCATGAGGTGCACAAGCTGTTTTTGCTCCAAAGTTAGGCTCCACTGAACTAGAGACTCAGGGATTCTATCACTCAGAGCCACAGCTTCCCATTAGCCCAATGGGGTTGTTGGGAGGGGCATAGCTGTTGCAATTTAGCCAGCTCATAAAACAGGAAGACTTGTTGCCTCATCAGCTGGTTTCCATTTAACCACATGTTTGTCACTTTATTTCAATAATGGAGCAAGTCTGATGACTTGCAGCAAATTTTTATAGTTCCTGTGATGAACTTGCAAATTTTGGCTTCTTTAAGATACCATAGGGACAGTATTGGCCCTTGAATACTGATGTGCATAAGGGCTGTTCAACATGAACTATAACAATGCAAGCAAATAACTGGGGCAGACTAATACAAAGTATGTGAGAATTCACCTCCACTTTAACAGATTTTATATTGCTACCGCTGAAATAGTTTTTCCTCAGTATGCTTTTATCTAGCCTGCTACATTAGGTATTCCTTTCTTCTTCTGCTCTACAATTGTCAAGTACTCACAAGAATAAAATAAAATATGGTTATGTCTGTTAAAAATTAACTTGCTTCAGTACATTATTAATGTGTGCTTTAAGTGTGATGTATAAACAGTGTATCCAGTGCTTAAATAAAATACAGGGGTATATGTATTTTTTTTTTCAAATTTAGGATTAAAGAACTTAAAACTTACAAATTCTGTATCTGTCCACATGCGCAACCGTTCCACTTCGCCCGATCGCCTATTTCGTCTGATGTTAATATTGTCCATTTCCTGAAGAACAGCTTCAGCAGTACTAAAATATATAAATACTACTATGAAATATTACTTCATATTTAGAATAATAAATTCACCAAAATTTACATAGACACAATGGGTTGGAATGTAACCTGTCCTTCTAACAACAGAAAGGTCCACGGAAGGCTTTTGATCCAGCAAAGGATCATACTGGTAGAATTGGAGGAGAAATCCTCCCCACTCTTCCCACTCTGAGGGACCCCCAGCTATCCAAAGTAGATTTTTCTGAAGGCAAAAGGGGCTGCAGGAAAGTGGGAAATCGATGACAATTTCCCCCTTCCCTCACTAAGAGCAAAACCATCTTGCCACAAGTGCACTGAGGTGGTTGAGTATACATTCAGCCCATAAGAGTCCCTCACTCAAGTCAGCTATCAAAGCTCTTGCTTCATGTACTGAAATCAGCACATGCCAGTTCTGAGCTTGAACCATTAACATTTTGAAATAAAATAAAAGGTAAAGAAGCAAAAAGTTCAAAAAGTTCCAAATCAGAGACAAGTGGTTCATAGCTAAGAAATACTGAATATAGCCTGGAGGCTCAGTCCAATTCAGTACCATTTGCCAAGTTTCAGACATTCAGAAAGGTCTGAAAGTTATAAGAAGGAGAAAACAAGACACTTGCCTAGCTGATAAAGAGAAGTCAGGAGGGTCTGAAGCTGATGCCACAAGACCTCAAAAAATGAGGTACTCTAACCCCCAGTGTCTTGGACAGATACCTTCTGAGAATCTGAGGCCCTTGATTTTGCCATCTTATATAAGGGATACCATTTTGCTATGCCATTGCATATACAGTAATGGGACTTGAGTATTCATGGATTTTGGTAACCACAGGGGGTCCTGGAACCAAACCACAGTGAATACGAGGGGACAACTGTATTTGTCAGGGTTGCTGAGACCTGCAGTCCACCAACATCTGAAAAGCTGCACATCTTTTTCAGGCAGTAAGTCTGAGGGCAAAGAACTATCAAATTAACAATTGTAAACTGCTCATATAAAGGGCAATGTACATTTGATGGCACTATATAAATAAATAAATAGATGACAGTCATTCCCATCCATGCCCTATAGAATGCATAAATCACCTATCAAAAAACAAGGTCCTGTTCATTCAAACAATCCACCCACAAAAACATAACTGATTTTTCATTTGGTTTCACTGTGAACAGTGGAAGCTTCAGGTAGGATTTTGTAGGCATAATGAAAAGTAACTTTCAGATATGAATGGTCATTGGTTTATAACGTTAGAAACAGAATGTAAACTAACTGCTTTCAAGAGTTACACACAATGCAGTATGATAAATATTACATGATAGAAAGTGGAACACAATAGTCTCCAAGTATGAAATCTATAGACAATTAGCTAATAAGCTATGGTTTCAATGGTTGTACATCAACCAAAGAACGTTAAAGGGACAAAGGAAGCTCAAAATCCCTACTAAACAAGATCGTATCAAAATGTTTGAAAAGGAAACCAAAATATAAGCATAGTTCTGTAACGATTAAAAAAAATTCAATATGCTTATTGGCAATACTGCATTATCACTAGAAAATATATTGGCAAGTGATAAGTTAACAAAGCTTTATATGGCATCAGAAAATCATTGTTTAAAAGGTTTAATGGGACACATCTTTGGCTACAAGTTGTTTTCTCCCTGTCTATATAAAAGATACCAGCTGTAACAAAGCAATTGCACTGGAAAACATTGTTACTGCCATATTCCAACATACCTGTTTACTAGCTGATCAAACAATAAACTTTGATTCAAACTTTCAAATCTGTTTTTCCTGGACCGACAACTTTTTCTGATTTCTCTGCCTCCATTTATACAACCATGGTCCCCATCTCCCTTTTTCTCCCCACGAAGGGAGCAGCTTTTGAGCGCTGAAATTTTAAGTTATAATTTTAGTCTTCAAGAAAAACCATATGAGTAAGAATTCTAGGCATCTGGTTTCTGCTCTCTTGCTTTCATAGTAGGATCAATTATAAAATTAAAGTTTAAGAAGTCACTAATTCCCTTAGTTTAAATAGAAATTATCTCTCTACTTCTCTTTTGGTGCCTTCTGGTTGTTTATTTAGTTCTAATACATATTTAGCTTTTTTTAGTTTCTGAAAAATCAGAAACCATCCTAGCAATCCTCACTCAGTATCATACAGTATTTGTTTTTTAAAAAAAAAAAAATCGCATTGTAAAAGCGTTTCCGGTGTATAAGACGACTGGGCGTATAAGATGACCCCCCAATTTTTAAGTTAAAATATAGAGTTTGGGATATACTTGCCATATAAGACTACCCCTCCTTCTCTTATACAGTATATCCCAAACGTCCCCCTCAAGAAAATGTCAAGAAAAACATCATTAAGAAAAACTGGAAGATAATGACATCAAATAGTTTTTATGTACATTTCTCGTATTTACAGCATTAGATTCCATCTTCCATCTTCCAAGGTGATGCACGTAAGCAAAACAAAAACAAAAAACAAAAAAATCTGCTCTAGGCCAAGCACATTCTGCTAAAACTGGGGGGAGGGCACTGAAGCCGGTAGGTGTAAGATATTAATTAAAGATGTCATAATAGGATACCTCGCATTTTCCCTTGTCAAAACACAGCAGGCAGATTTACATTTCAGCAACTGAGGGGGGTGTTTGGAAATTGTGGAGGCTGGGATGTCCCAGGCAGTGCCTGTGGAAAAGTCACCCCAAAATGCTGGGGATTTTCCAGGCCTAAACGATTCTCAGCTCCTCGGCACCGAGTTGAGCAAGTCTGAGCCTGGAGTGGGATTTTACGGCTGAGCTGGAAAGGAGGCGGCAGCGCCGGCAGCAACAGCAGCTGAAGCAGGGGGAGGGGTGGGCTGCCTGGCTGGGACCTGCCATCCTTCTTCGCCTTTGTCCTCCTGGATCAGTTCTTTCACCACTGCGGGGCCCAAGAACAAGTGGGTGGGTGGGCGGACGAGCAGACCAGGCTGGCAGCGGCGGCACTGGCCTCTCCCTTCCGCATTTCCCTGGGTCCCTCTTGGGCAGTGACGTGACGTGCTGACGGCAGCCTGGCCCAGCACAGGGAACCTGGCTGCTTCCACTCAGGTCCGCGCTTGTCCGCTCCCGCCCACGCCACCGCAGCAACATTACCACCGAGCGCTGCCCAGTGACATGGAGAAAGGTCACCGAGAACCCCCCGCCCGATAAGCCGCCGCTGACAGGCCCAAGCTAGGCCCCAGCCCCCACGCGGAACCAGGCCGCGGCACCCACCACTGTGCAGGCCCCAAGAAGGCTGCACCAGGGCTCCCTGGGTTGGGAACAAAATCGCTTTATTTGCCCCTCTCCCCCGCCTTCGATTCCTCCTCAAAGGGGGTAAAGGCAGAGGAGAGGGGCGAATGTACCCGCCTTGCCTCACCCCCGCCCAGTCTCCTGCATCTTCGCTCCCTTTGTGAAGGGAGCGAAGACACAGGAGATGGGCAGCGGCTGAGGCAAACCACTACATTCGCCTTTGATTCCTCCTCAAAGGGGGCGATGGCAGAAGAGAGGGGCAAATGTACCAGTACACACTTTGCCTCATCCCCCCCGCCCAATCTCCTGTGTCTTCGCTCCCTTTGCAAAGGGAGCAAAGAGGCAGGAGATAGGGCGGTGGGTGAAGCAAACTGTATACCCAGTGTGTAAGATGACCCCCGACTTTCGAGGCTATTGTTCGGGGTTTTAAAGTCGTCTTATACGCCGGAATATACGGTACGTACATTTCTCTTTTATTTCATACTTCTATACTATACTATACTTTTATTTCATACTTCATATTTTCTGTAATTTCTTCAAGCTGAAGCAATTTTTAGCTAGAGTTACAACCATGTGTGACAGTTGTGACAAGTAAAACATAGCAAAGGTGCTGGACTTCTGCTGTGGCAAAACAGTGCAATCCAGCAGGAATGAAAGGAGGGGTAATTTCTCTTTGCTAATGTAGTCTCCACACACATTGTAAAATTCTAGGTCTGAAAGGCTGCAAAACTCTCAGAACCAGTCTTCCAGCAGCTCCACGGATGGCAATGGGATTTCTTTGAGCTGCTGGAAATAAACACTGTAGATGCCAGAAGATAAAAGGTACAAAGGAATTATATGGGTGAAGAGCCATAGGCAAAACAAATGTAACATGAAATACTTACATAAGCTACGCCCATTTGGTAAGGTAGCACCAGACTGAGAATTTAACCTAAGAAATAAAATTTGCAAAACATTAATTTCTTGCACTAAAATTACATTTCACATGGTGCATTTACACCAATTTCTAAATGTTACAGCCAAAACATAACCATCTCTGTAACTCCATATAAAACTAGTAATCTGAAAAATAGTTTACTAGCAATCTGTCTCTTTCACAACCACATAGAAACAAGTCAGTATTTTAGCTTTTACAGATGGGGAAATTTGACAAAGTTAATTGTTTGTCCAAGCCTACCCAGTAAAAACAACACTGCAATGAGCACCAAACCTAGGGCTCTCAAGCTTAAGTTTGATTCTTTACCCAGTGAACATTTGTTCTATATTTGTGCAAACCTGGGGTAGTAATCAGGTAGCCCTCCAAATACTGTCGGACTGAAAGTCCCAGCAGCCCATGCCAGTCCAGCCAAAAGTAAGGAATGCTGGGAAAGACTGCAGACGGGAGGGCCATATGATTCTCAACAATGGTGTAAAGCAGTGGTTCTTAACCTTTTCTTTACCAGGGACCCCCTTTAAATATCTTTTGTTGTTGTGGATCCCAGACTTAACACAAGGTTTAAAACCCTAATAATAATAATAATAATAATAACAACAACAACAACAATAAGAAAACAAGACATAATAATAATAACAACAAAACAAGACATAGCAGCAACAACAACAACAACAAAACATAGTAATAACAACAACAACAATAATAATACAATTACACCATACATTAAACCTTCCTTCAGGGGAAATGAAGGGGGAGTAAAGATTTTTCTTCTACTTCTTCCTCCAGGTTTGTGGCTGGAGTAGACTGTATGGCAATGTGCAGGCCAAGCCAGCCAGCTTTTGCCCTGGCTCCTGTCACATGGCCATTCCACTGCAGGGACGATGTGGGCCAAGCAGCCTACAAGCTTTCGCAGACCTCCTGTGAGGACACCACAGACCCCTGAGGGTTCCCAGACCAAGGGATAAGAACCACTGGTGTAAAGCATTCATACTATAGTCGTCCCTTGGAATTTGCAGGGGTTGGGGGTGCAAGACCCCGCAAAAATGAAAAAAAGCAAATAAAAATAGGCGTCCGCCACCACCACTCGTCCCATCACCGCCATCATGTCACTCAGGCCGAGAGCAGCTTGGCTGGGGGGAGGGCAGGCCACCTACCCCCAGTCAAGCCATGCGGTGATGCTGCCTGCCTCCCCCACACACACACACAGTCAAGCCACACAGTGATACACGTTTGGGATTGTTTAGGCTTTGGCTTTCCTCCTCCTCCTTCCCCGCCCCCCCCCCCCGCACGCCACAGGGAACGAGGCAGAGGAAACCCGGGGCTGGCTATAAAGCCTCCCATTTCTTGTACTGCAGGGGGGGAGGAAGTCAAAGCCAGAGCAAACCCTCAGTGGCTTTGCAGCCAGCACAGGTTTGGGTCTGTTCGGGCTTTGGCTTCCTCCCCACACTACAAGAAAAAAGTGGCTTTCCAACCAGCCCTGGGTTCCTCCGTCTCCTTCCCTGTGGCACACAGGCGGGGGAGGGAGAGTCAAAGCCTGAACAGACCCACCCCCGTGCTGGCTGAAAAGCCACTGAGGGTTTGTTCCGGCTTTGGATTCCCCCCCCCCGCCATCCACCCGCCACAAGGAACGAGCAGAGGAAACCCGGGGCTGGCTCAGCTTTCATCCCACTTCATTCCATCTGGTGTGGGGAAGCCAGGGCTGATGAAAACTGGGCGTTTGTGGGCTTTCCTCGGCCCAGCCTCCCTCCTGCCAAACAGAGCGAAGCCGAAGGAAAATCGCCGAAGGCTCGGCTTTCCTCCCACTTCGTTCAGTTTGGCGGGGGGAGTCAGGGCCGATGAAAACCGGGCGCTTGTAGGCCCTCCTCAGCCCAGGCTCCCACCCGCCAAAGAGAACGAAGCTGAAGCAAAGTCGCTGAAGGCTTGGCTTTCCTCCTGCTACATTCCGTTTGGCAGGGGGGAGTCAAGGCCGATGAAAACCGGGTGTTTGTGGCTTTCCTTGGCCCAGGCTCCCCGCCCTGCCAAAGAGAACGAAGCTGAAGGAAAGTCGCCGAAGGCTTGGCTTTCCTCCCACTACATTCCATTTGGCAGGGGGGAGCCAGGGCCGATGAAAACCAGGCGTTCATGGGCTTTCCTCAGCCCTGGCTCCCCCATGCCAAACAGAATGAATCCAAAGTCATCGAAGTCTCGGCTTTCCTCCCAATTCTTTCCGTTCGGCAGATGGAGTCGGGGCCAATGAAAACCGGGCGTTTGTGTGCTTTCCTCAGCCCAGGCTCCCTGTTGTCAAATGGAATGAATCCGAAGAAGGTCACTGAAGGCTCGGCTTTCCTCCCAATTCATTCAGTTTGGCGGGGGGAGTCAGGACCAATGAAAACCAGGCATTCATGGGCTTTCCTCAGCACAGGCTCCCCCCTGCCAAATAGAATGAATCCAAAGAAAAGTCACCAAAGGCTCTGCTTTCCTCCCAATTCATTTCATTTGGCAGGGGGAGTTGGGGCCAATGAAAACCAGGCATTCATGGGCTTTTCTCAGCCCAGGCTCCCACCTGCTAAATGAAACGAAGCTGAAGGAAAGTCGACGAAGGCTCAGCTTTCCTCCCACTTCATTCTGTTTGGTGGGGGGGGGAGCCAGGGCCGATAGAAATTGGGCGTTTGTCAGCTTTCCTCAGCCCTGGCTCCCCACCACCGAACAGAACGAAACCAGAGGAAAGCTGCACTTTCCCCGCAAAGCCACTGAGGGTTTGCTTGGCCTTCAGCTCCCCCTCACAGGGAATGAAGCTCAAGCAAACCCTCGCCGGCTTTCCGCTAATACATAAAACAACAAAATCCAAAGCCGCAAATTCCACGGGACGACTATACTTCCATTACGAGCTTTTTAAAAATTTTAATGCCCCAAAAGTATAGATTAATTAATTCCATTGAAAGATAAGAATTAGCTGAGACTTCAAAATTATATTGAGATTGTTGCCCTTCCTGGGTTATTAAACAGGCTAGAATTGGACTGGCTAAGTGAGAGTAGTCAATGCCTCCTTACAAGAAAGCAGAGTTCCAACTTGCCTAAAGGAGGAAGTTTTAGGCCTTTCTTGAAAAAGCTATCCCTGAATTCCTCTGTAATGAATAATTATCAGCCAGTGTCCAATATACCATTTTCGGGCAAGGTACTGGAGCATTTGGTGGCCTTCCAGCACCAGGGGTTCTGGATGAAACAGATTATCTAGATCCATTTAAATCTGGTTTCATGCCTACTTATGGGGTGGAGACAGCTTTGGTCACCTTGGTGGATGACCTATGCTGGGAAATGGATAGAGGGAGTGTGTCCCTCTTGGTTCTGCTGGACATCTCCGTGACTTTTGATACCATCAACCATGGTACCCTTCTGGGCTGCCTTCTTGGGATGGCAATTAGAGGCACAGTTTTATAGTGGATCTGTTCCTTCCTGGAGAGGAAAACCCAGAAGGTGGCGCTGAGGACCTCATGTTCGATCCCCTGGCCATTGGCTGGTGGTGGAGTCCCTCAGGGTTCTGTTTTGTCTCCCATGCTATTTAACACATACATGAAATTGGTCATCTGGAGTTTTGGGGTGCCGTGCCATTAATATATGGATGACATCCAGCTGAACTACTCCTTTTCACCCCAACCCGAGGAGCCTGTCTTGGTTCTAAACCAGTGGTTGTCATCAATAATGGACTGGATGATCAAGGAAAGTAGAGTGGTTTGTGTCTGTTGCATCTAAGTAACCTTGGGAGAGATACAGGATTAAGAACTGTTGTTACAGAAACAATATTCGTTTTGGAAGAATTGTTTTAAGATCAACCAAGACACACACTGAGTAAATAAAATGAGTCTGCTTGATAAAGGCTATCAACAGAAAAGATTTTTCAAATAATTCCCGCTTGGCCATGGAAACCTACTGGGTGACCTTGGGCAAGTCACACTCTCTCAGCCTCTGAACAAATCTTGCCAAGAAAACTCTGTGATAGGTCTTAGGGTCACCGTAAGTCGGAAATGACCTGAAGGCACACAGCTGTAGAAATCAGTAGTCATTCCATGAAGGTACCAGCACCAGTAAGTCAGAAACGTGAAGTCGAAAGCTTTCATGGCCGGCATCCATAGGTTTTTTGTGGGTGTTTTCTGGGCTGTGGTGCCAGAAATGACTTAAAAGAATACATGGTTTATTCTCTTTCTCTAATGCTTTCTCTAAGCTGATGCAACATGAAAAAGTATTCTATTTATGGCAAAACAAGGAACTCCCACACACATCCTAGACACATAATACATGCCGAAGTCAACTCTAAGTTTTATTAGGGTAAGTAAGCTTCTCAGTACAATTTGTCTGTGTTAATTTGATCAAACCAGGCCCTTGTCATAGCAGTCTCATAATTCAAACATTGGATTGAGCCATTTGGTACACACCAAACAAACATAGAAATAGGCACATACTTTCAACTGCTGCACATAGAGATTTGAACTAGTTAAACGTTTTGGATTTAGTACAATGTCCACAGCAGACACAAAACTGCACTGAAATCACAAGGAATTCCAGATGTTTTAATATAAGCAACAGATGGAGTTGCTCTGTTCAGTTTCCACAAACAAAGCCTTGTCATTTGTAACAAAATGTTTTGGAGTGGAGCAAAAAAGAGGAACAAGCTATGTCTCATGCACACATGCATAAAGTCAAAAACTTTGGGTAAACTCAGCAACTAATAAAGAGGTTACATATTACAAGAAACACAGGACATCACAAAAAGCAGCACTCCGAAGCCTAGCTCTCCCCTCCCTGCCCCAAGACATACACAAAGTTCATTACCCTCAGCCCATATCACTGACTGCCAGTGTATGTACAATCCCTTGAGATTAGAACCCAAGATACATGTTAGCAATGGGAACCAATGGTTTCATAGGGAGGCTAGTTTAAGCAGCAGGTTCACGTAATATCTTTCTCTGAAAAAAAATATAGATTGCTCATGATTTTATCAGAGGATTTCCCAAATTTAGGAAAATGATCAGAAGAACCGTATTAGACAAAATATCATAATACTTTTGACATTCTTACCGGGACTGTCCAGTTGAGACGCTCCATTCCTCTCGCTGCCCAGTACTGCGAGATTTTGATTTGTCTTTGCATACAGAATCAGCATGTTTCAACGTACGTTTGGCTGGAGGAGATATGTGACTATCACTCAAGCTACCATCGCTGCCATCATCTCTCTAGGGGGAAAAAAAGCAAACAGCTGATGGTTTTATTTTAACCCACTTCCCGCAAGTAAGTACTTGTTCTCCCAGTAGTTAGAGGTGAAGGGAAGGATTCTATTTTTCAGACAATGATTTTATTCCATATGTAAAATACAAAAGCAGAAATCTTGTCCTAGAAAGAACATATGGAGGAAACTGAAGGGTTGCATTACAGTACGACCCCTGTATCAGTGGGGCATACATTCCTGGGCAGATAATAGCAAACCCTATTAAAATGAATGACTTCTGGCCCAATCATACCATAGAGTCACACTGGAGGACCTAGAAGATGCCTAGCGAGACCATATTTTTCTGGACATGGGTAAATGAATCCACAGTTACCAGTCCCACAGATAAAGGGTTAGTACTGTATGTCTTTTTAAAGTACCTATAGCAGATTTCTTATCGAAGTTCTAACACTTAAACTGAGGGAGAAGTGACAACTTAATGTTTCTTCTGATCACACTGCAAAACATGCAAAAACAACAAGGATCACACACTGCATTTACATGCCATGCAACCTCTAATATTTGCATGCTAATAGAATATTCATTCTATAAAGGTTTGGGGGGGTCTTTCTTTTTAGCTGTGCTCTTCATAATCACTGCAACTGTAAGAATGTGTCCTTGATGCCTAAAAATTTTTCCTGGCAAATAGGAATTTGAGACTTTTTTCCAGCTCTGCCCAATAATAAATTCAAACAATTAAATAAAGACAGGTACTTTGGAGATCCCAAATGCCTTTAAAAAAACAGTAGCCAAATGGTTTTGGGGAGCCCTTGTGGCGCAGTGGTTAAATGCCAGTACTGCAGCCACAATGTTGCAAGTTTAATCCCAAGGGCTCCAAGGTTCACTCAGCCTTCAATTCTTTCATAGGTTGGTAAAATGAGTACCTGGTTTGTGGGGGCAATTAGCTAACACACATTGGAAACCACTTAGTGCCTAATGCGTTATAAAGCAGTGCAGATGTGTGAAATGCTGTTGCTTAACAATACATAAGCCGCTCTGAGAACCTCTGTGGCTGAAAATACATAAAACAAAATAAATAAATATTTTTCTATTAAGCCAATAAATATAAGGCCAAGATCCTGCATCGTCAAATATAACTGCAATGATGGAATTCCCATTGTCATAGTTACCTCTGATGATGCCACCACCCAAAAGCCTAGCATTTCATCCAGTCAGTGCCTGTGCCAGTTTCTAGGGTGCTACAAATGAAGGCACTGGTAAATGAGATCTCTCCCAGTCATGGGGCATATCAAGAACAGGAGGCTGGAGAGACCCTCGGGGTCCTAACACATTTGCTTCTCTCCATGGGCCCAGCAACCAGGAGAGTGCTGCAAACATCTTTTCGCAGTGCCCCAGAAACCCTTTGATTAAAGCACTGCCAGACTGAAAAGGTAGGTGTTTGGAGTCATGTCCAATTGTTAATTACTGTAACTGTGAACTCCCAGCAGTTATGAGATCCTATGTCTAGTTTACAATCTTGTAACTACCAAACAGGATGCCAGCCAAAGTTTCCTGATCCCAGAGAATCCTTTCATGTGAAGCCTTTGCATATCAGGCATGAAAAACCGCAGTCTGGCAGAGGGTTGTGGACTGTATTCTAAAACAGTGCTACTCAAAGTGGTTGACACCTGGGCCAGATCTGTGAAGAGTTTCCTGGAAAAGAAGAAACAGTTGGAGGCACTGGGCATAAGCACTGTCCATGGGGGGGGGGATCCTATCCCTTCCCCATATTGATAGTGTGAGACGTACTATTCCTAAACACATTCACATTAACATCATGGATACTTTATCTAAAACCCCTAGCTGTTTGGGTGGGATTATCTGGTGGGGAGGGATCACACCTGAGGAGGCTAGGAATAAACTTCTGCTCCCTATTCAGAAGGGATCTCAGTAAAAAAATAAGACTGCTTCGGTTTAAAAATACGGGAAAATACAGCTGTTTATTAGATTGTTAATATAACATGTATTTTGCCCTCCACTTCTTGCTGGGAAGCAGAGGTCCTTTACCCTGTGAGAACACTGGAACACATTCGGCACTCTCCAGGAGTTGCACACCACAAGGAAAGATCAGACATGCTATCTATTAGGCAAACTGTGGTTACCAATCATCTTGTCAGTTTGGATTCCATGAAATATGATTTCAACACCACACTAGGTCTAACGTTTCTGAATGGGCTATAGTCAACAAATCTGCATTGAAGAGCAGAATATATACATTGTACAGATACCTGCACTCATCAATTGGAGGGGGAAGCTTTTATTCAAGCCCACTCTATTCTTTATTTTTTAAACAGCTAACTACCAAACCACAATCATGTTTGTGCATGCTGTGTGAACTAGCCAAAGGTGTTCTTTTAGAAATAATTAAGTATACTCATTATGCAATCCACTCCTTAATTAAACATTCTGAGTAAGTAGAAACTTTGAAGGTACATAACTGGTTTGAAACCTGTTTGAGTACTGTGGGAGAGCTTAATTAGATAAAGCAGACAAGGCAGAAAAACTGTTGCATCATTATCTGAAGAGATTAAGAAACAACCTACATTGAGTGTACTGTAACTAAAATCAATGATTGTTACACAAAATACTGAAAATATTTTAAAAGGTTACAATAACTTTCAAAGATGCTTTTAGTTTATCTCTAACGACAATTTCAAAAAGGCTTAAGCACGATGACATTTGTTCACGTTTATCTGTCGTCTCTCTTTGGATAACTTCATAAAATCTGGCAAAGGTTGGGTGTGAAACTGTCAGGCTCAATTTAAATGGAAACTGAAAAGCCTGAACTTGTTTTGAGGATGATGTTGCACAATCCTCATCATGTTTCTTAATCAGTAATGTGAATGGCTACAATGTGCAAAGCAATATTTTTTCACATTACTGTCTACCTAAGAACCCAATTACTTCACCCCTGAACTGGTCAAATATCAGAACCTGTTTCCGAGAGCAGAGGGTGAAACAGTGTAGAACCAACGTAGTAAGACAAGGGAGAACAGTGGAAAGTCAGATAAGCAAGAAAAAGGATGGGATGCTGCTTAGTATTTGAGACTGGAAGGCTGTACAATATTTCATTTATAAAGTAATGCTGTCCCATTTGTTTATGACAAAAAAGTATGTCAAGGTGCCTGCTGCTACAACTCCGAACCAATATTTAAACCAATCCTGTCTTTCATACAGTACAAATGGTGAATTTTTGTGATCTAGGAGGATGAACTGTTTCTCAAATTATGTAGCTACAACCATTCACACAGCAAAAGGCAGAGAGCACTGATCAGTGGACTGATTTTTAAGAAGCTCTTTAAACTCCACTGAACATTTAATGGCAGAAAAATGTATGTTCAAAACGTTATCAGATAAGTCAGTCCTGTACATAACTTTCAATAATTAAAAAAAGTATGGTACCCAAGTACAGGTGCAGACCACACATTTAGAGTGGCAGATGTATTTGGTATCACCTCACACAGGGCCAAAATCTATGTTATCTCTCAAGCTTGGACAGAGAGGCTTCATCCAGTCATTCAAAATGATAGTTCAATTTTGTGGGCAGAAATTAATTACACCTTCTAATAGAACTTAGCACACCAACTTTATAGATCTTTTGAGGTGTAACCCTGGTACATTAAACCAATACCTGTATGTGTTACTCTGAAGACCTGGGGTTTGTCTAATAGCTAGACAATGTGACTATTAGGTGGATTTGTAATTGGCTGACTGACCGAACCCAAAGGGTAGTCATCAATGGCTCCTCTTCATCCTGGAGAGAAGTGATCAGTAGGGTGCCACAGGGTTCTGTCCTGGGCCCAGTGCTATTCAACATCTTTATCAATGACTTGGATGAGAGAATAGAGGGCATGCTTATCGAGTTTGCAGATGACACCAAATTAGGAGGGGTAGCTAATCCCCCAGAGGACAGGATCAGAATCCAAAATGACCTGAACAGATTACAAAGCTGGGCCAATACCAACAAAATGAATTTCAACAGAGAGAAATGTAGGATACTACACTTGGGCAGAAAAAAATGAAAAGCACAGATATAGGATGGGTGACACCTGACTTGATGGCAGTACATGCAAAAGGGATCTAGGAGTCTTAGTGGACCACAAGCTGAACATGAGTCAGCAGTGTGATGCGGCAGCTAAAAAAGCCAACGAAATTCTAGGCTGCATTAATAGTATAGTGTATAGATCAAGGGAAGTAATAGTGCCACTCTATTCTGATTTAGTCAGACCTCACCTGGAATACTGTGTCCAGTTCTGGGCACTACAATATTGAGAAGAATATTGAGAAGCTGGAACGTGTTCAGAGGAGGGCGACCAAAATTGTGAAAGGTCTGGAAGCCATGCCCTATGAGGAGCAGCTTAGGGAGCTGGGCATGTTTAGTCTGGAGAAGAAAAGGTTGAGAGGTGACATGACAGCCATGTTTAAATATTTGAAAGGATGTCATACTGAAGATGGAGCAAGCTTGTTTTCTTCTGCTCCAGAGACTAGGACATGGAGCAATGGGTTCAAACTACACAAAAAGAGATTCCACCTAAACATTAGGAAGAACTTCCCAACAGTAAGAGCTGTTCAGAAATGGAATACACTACATCGGAGAGTGGTGGAGTCTCCTTCTTTGGAGGTTTTTAAACAGAGGCTGGATGGCCATCTGTGGGGAATGATTTGATCGTGTATTCCTACATGGCAAGGGATTGGTCTGGATGGCCCTTGTGGTCTCTTCCAACTCTATGATTCTATACACAAAGGGAAAAAAAGATTGCTCCATGGTAATAGCAAGTCGCAGCAGATCGCGACCTCTCTTAATTTTTTTACAGGTCCCATGAACTTCGCATGCCTGTAGCCAAGATGGCAGCCGCGAGTGGATTACTCACATTTTTAAATCTGCCGCCACTGAACATTAAAAAAAAACTATTTCTATGGTGTGCACAAGTGATATTCCACTTTTCCAAAAGAGAGAGAGAGATAAGGGGGGGGGGGAGAGCAGAAATCTCTCATTTTATCACCTTAGCAATCACTTGCTAAGGCAAAAATCCAACATGGCAGCAGAGGGAGATTGCCCTGTAACCCAGCCCAACCCCCTGTGCTCATCTGGCCAATCAGGTTTGTGCTCCATTTGTATGGGGAAGCAATACATGTCAAATTATTTGTCTTAATGAGCAAGAACGCGCACACCAAACGGAGCTTCTTTTTAGAAGTCGGGAAAGGCAACAAATGCTTTTCTCGTGTGCTTTTTGCTCTTTTTGGCCCCCCTCCTTCACAATACAGTAAGACAATGTGGGATCCCATTAAGACAGCTCGCTTTCCAAGTGATTTCTGTGAGGAGTATTTTCACTGTATAGACAACCCCCTGGTGATTCCATGAGCTTTCCACACTTTGGATGAAAATGCTAGCAGCTAATTAGCTGATCTAAGTACATATCTGTGTGGGATACATTCCAAGCCCCATTCCCATGGATACTTGAAACTGTGGATAGAGAAGCCTATTATTTTCAACAAGATGAACACCAATAGTTGACCATAGAATCACATTGGAAGAACTAAAAATGCCTAGAGAGAATATTTTTTTTTCGGATGTGGATAAAATATAAGTGAAACAACAGATACCAAATCAGTAGATATGGGGGTTGATCTGTAGTCATTATATTGGTAATTGATTTGCTACTTTATTGCTAGAAAGATCTGAATGATCCCAAGATTTTTCACAGCTTTTTTTAAAAAAACTACAGCTTCCTATAGGCTGAATCCCTATTCCCTGATCTGCCTTTCGACTGATCAAGAGCACTTCCATCTTGTCTAGATTAAGTTTCAATTTGGTCACCCATATCCAGTCCTTGACTGATGACAAGAATCAATTCAGGACCGAAACAGATTCCTTGGATGATAGTATAGTCCCCTCCCTGTTATCCTTCCACTTGAAAGTAACATTCTTTCTACTTAGGCAGATCTTTGGCAACTGACTAAATATTAAGTATTAACTATTTTAATACATATAATCAATTGTGTTTTTACTAGTATGTATTGTTTAATTATGCTGGAAGCTGTCTTGCATGTCAGCCATGAGAAAAAGGTACAATATAAAGCACAGAAATAAAATAGAAATTAAAAAAAAAACCTAGAAGAAAGCCCAACTGAGCTCAATGGTAATATACCAGCTAAACTATAGTACTGCACCCTGAAACTCACCCTGTTCAGATTGCATCCTGAATCTCATAAAATTAACTTTGTAAACTGGAAATCAAAACGCAATGATCATCTTAGTAGAACTTCAACATCTGTGTGAAATTGTAAGATACAATATTTTTTTCAAATATAACCTCAATAGTTCTTTCTATTCAAACTAGACAAAGATAATAATATACTCTACTTTTTTCTGTATAGTACCAGAAAACAACAATACTACTTCAACTGAATAAACTCATCCCTTGATCCATTTAGCACCTGGAGATTTAGTTAATTGGTGGTCTGGCTATTCACAGAATATGTTCATCTGAACGACTGCACCTATGTTCATATATAAATAACAGAATACAGTTATCCCTTCATATTCGCTGGGGTTTGGTTCCAGGACCCCCTGTGGATACCAAAATCCATGAATACTCAAGTCCAATTATATGCAATGCCACAGCAAAATGGTGTCCCTTATGTAAGATGGCAAAATCACAGTTTGCTTTTTGATTTATTATTTTTTAAGAATATTTTCAAGCTGTGACTACTTAAATCCATGGATCCCAAACCCATGGATATGGAGTGACAAGTGCATTTCTTTTTTTCAGTATTGAAGTCATCTTTCAAAGCTCTAACAAAATATTGCCAAGCAGCTCTTCCTTAAAGTTAGCAAAGATATATGGTAAGATCAAATGCACAATGTTACATAGGTTTACAGCCCAACTATAATCATATTTATGGAAATACATCATGTTATTTTCAACTTCGCTTACTGCCAAGTAAGCATGATTCGGAAAGTGACCTTATACTAGACTGAGCAACTGGGGGAGATCCTGGGAGCAATTCTGTGCCTCTGGAGCCATACAGGGGCTACAAAAGTAACTTTTTTAAAAGCCCCCTCAAAACAAATATAGAATGAGCAAGAAGTACACTTCTGATTTTGAAAAAAAAAGAAAATTAATTCATGCAAGTGGGCCCTTTAACCTATTTAAAAAGTAAACTGCTATTCCTTGAAGCTTCCAGAAAAGACAATATACCTGGGGGGCAGGAGGCAAATTGTGTTGCAGGGAGTTTGGAGGCATCAAGGGCTTCAAAAATAGTCTTGGGGACTGGATGCAGGACCAAGAGCACACTCCCTACCTTGGACTATAATCAAATTGAAACTGGCAAAACATGGTTCATAAAAATACCTCCAATTGTGTTTATCAATGTTTGGGACTGATATGTCCCTTAAATATGTGGATAAGATCCACTGTACCTACTTTACAAGGTCTAGATCATCTAGCCACAGTGGTTCATGCACTGGTGATCTCCTGGTTAGACTACTAGGACGACTTGGAAGCTGCAGCTATTACAAAATGCAACCGTTAAAGTGCTCAACAGACTACCATATAGTATCACTTCTCAGCCTTTTGGCTAAGATCAAGTGTAGTGTGTGTAGAATACCATATAGACCTCATATACCATTCTTAAAAGAATTTTACAGTTGCTAATATACTTCTGATCTGAATTCAAGGTGCCTGTGATGGCATTTAAAGTCCTAAATGGCTTGGGACCTAGATATTTAAAGGAGCACCCCTCCCTATATACAGTCATGTGAAAAAGAAAGTATAGTTGTCCCTTCACATTCGTGGGGGTTAGGGGTGGAGCACCACCGTGAATGTGAAAAAACAGCGAATAAGTTAAGCCCCGCCCCCAACATATGTACTACAGTATTGTAGATTCCTCTCTTACCAACAGGACTGCTGATACCCGCCACTGTGGTAGCAACACCCACCCCAGGCACACAAACCATGCCCCTCACCCACACTCGCCTCCCTGCCAGCTCTCCCTCCCTCTGCCCTGCCAACAACACAACTCCAGCTTGCTTTCTTACCTTACACCAAAACAGTGTTGCCCATTTAAAACAGTAAGATCACTCCTTTCCCAAACTGAAGCTAAAAGTTGCAATTGCAGCAACACCCACCCACCCCCCGACACACGCACAAATCACACCCCTCACCCACACTCCCCCCCCCAGCTCTCCCTCCCTCTGCCCTGCTAACAACACAACCTTACTGAGTGTTTTAAATGAGCAGTGCAGTTTTGGTGCTAGGTAAGCAAGCAAGCTGGAGTGTTTTGTTGCCAGGACAGGAGGAGAGGGGAGGAGGAGGGGGGGTCTTGGAGTTTGAGCTAGTTGAGCAGCAGCTACAAACCGTGAATACGCAAAATCGTGAAAGTAAAACACGCGAATGTGAGGGAACAACTGTACACCCTCTTTGAATTCTATGGTTTTACATATCAGGACATAATAACAATCATCTTTCCTTAGCAGATCTTAAAATTACAGTAGGTAAATACAACCTCAGGTGAACAACACATGAATATTACACCATGTCATGATATATTCAACAAAAATAAAGCCAAAATGTAGAAGCCATGTGTGAAAAACTAAGTACATCTTATGATTCAATAGATTATAGAACCACCTTTAGCAGCAATAACTTGAAGTAATTGTTTTCTATACGACTATATCATTCTCTCACATCACTGTGGAGGAATTTTGGCCTACTCTTCTTTACAACTTCACTTCAGTTTTTTGAGGTTTGCATGCATTTGTTTATGCACAGCTCTCTTAAGGTCCCACCACAGCATTTCAATCAAGTTGAGGTCTGGGCTTTGACTGGGCCATTGCAATACCTTGATTCATTTCTTTTTCAGCCTTGTAGATTTGCTGGTGTGCTTGGGATCACTGTCCTGTTGCATGACCCAATTTCAGCCAAGCTTTAGCTGTTGGACAGATGCCCTCACATTTGACTCTAGAATACTTTGGTATACAGTGAAGTTCATGGTTGACTCAATGACTGCAAGGTTCCCAGGTCCTATGGCTGCAAAACAAGCCCAAATCATCACCCCTCCACCACCATGCTTGACAGTTAGTATGAGGTGCTTATGCTCATATGCTGTGTTTGGTTTTCACCAAACGTGTGTCACTGTGCATTATGGCCAAACATCTCCACTTTAGTCTGGTCTGTCCAAAGGACATTGCTCCAGAAGTCTTGTGGTTTGTTCAGATGCAACTTTGCAAATCTAAGCCATGCTGCCATGTTCTTTTTAGAGAGAAGAGGTTTTCTGTTGGCAACCCTTCCAAACAAACCAGACTTGTTAAGTCTTTTTCTAATTGTCATGAATTTTAACTTTTAACATGCTAACTGAGGCCTGTAGTGTCTCAGATGTACCTCTTGGGTTTTCTGCAATTTCTCTGAGCATTTCACAATCTGACCTTGGAGTGAATTTGCTGGGACATCTGCTCCTAGGAAGATTGGGAACTGTCTTGAATGTTTTCCTCTTTTGAATACTCTTTCTCACTGAAAAATGATGGACTTTAAATTGTTTGGAAATGGTCTCATAACCCTTCATAAATTGATGGGCAGCAACAATTGCTTCTCTAAGATCATTGCTGATGTCTTTCCTCCTTGGCATTCTGTTAACACACACCTGAATGTGCCAGACCAGCAAACTGCTAAAACTTTGGCTTTTATAGAGGTGGTTGCACTTGCTGATGATCAATTGATCAAAGGCATTTGATTAGCAGAACCTATCTGCTACTTCACATCTTAATTCCTATGGAAGCAGTAAGGGTGTACAGTTGCCCCTCCGTATCCATGGATTTGGCATTCACAAATTTAAGTATTCACAACTTGAAAATATTCTTTAAAAAATAATAATCCCAAAAGCAAACCTTGATTTTGCCATCTTATATAAGGGACACCATTGTACTATGCCATTGCATATAATGGGACTTGAGTATTCACAGATTTTAGTATCCACGGGAGGTCCTGCAACCAAACCCCAGCGAATATGAAGGGACAACTGATAGTTTTTCACACATGGCTTCTCCATTTTGGCTTTATTTTTGTTGAATAAATCATGATACAGTGTAATATGCCATGTGTTGTTGTTCACCTGAGGTTGTATTTACCTAATTCTAAGACCTGCTAAGGAACAGATTATTGTTATTATGCCCTGACATGTGAAACCATAGAATTCAAAGGGGGTGTACTTTTATTTTTACACAACTGTATTTCATGATGTATATGCAAATATTCCAAAATCCAAAACACTTCTGGTCCAAAGCGTTTCAAATAAGGGATATTCCACCTGTACAATAATGTAATTTGCTGAGCAAGTTCAAAGAGTTCTTCGCTTTTGTAAATGCAATGAACTTTATCATTTTCACTGTAATCATCTCTGTACAAGTGTGCCATATCTGAACTACCTATGTTCAATTCAGACTGCAATTCTATGCAACATTCACCTGAGAGGAAGCCTCACTGAACTCAGCTGGATTATACATAGGATTACAGCATTAGACACAATTTTATCACTCCTCCTCACCTCTCCACAAAATAAGATGCAGACCTATGAAATCCTTTTAACATTTCTTGCAACTCATATCACTGCATAAAATTTTAAACATGACTGGGAAAACAATATTCTTTACCCCTCCAACATAAACGAGCTCACAGATCATATCAGACCTAAGCACAATAGTAAACATTTATTTTCCCCTTACAGTGCACTTATTTTAATGGTTAAGCAAGTTTAAAAGTAGGTAAGAGTATGAAGATGAAATAAAACAAAGAAAAGATATAATATGGGGAGAAAACAAAGATAAAGAGTAGATTATTTGAAGTATGGTAACAAAAAAATGTGTAGTTTATAAATGTATGAAAGGCATATGTAGTTTATAATGTATGAAAGGCAACAAGAGTTTCCTAACACAAGGTTTATTATGCATGCCATACAGAACTTTGCAGTAGAAAACACAGCTGTGTTGACATTCATAAACTACAAAATATATACCTTTTCCAACATAAAAAATTAATTTCTGTTTTGTAAAAATTTAACTTAGCCATATCTCTCCTACAGACATTTTGCTAAAACAAAAAACATTTTTGTTATTTACAATGTTATGTGTCATGTCTTTTTTACAAGATCCAGATGCTTACATTTGCTATGAAATATAAAAGAAATGCACATAATGGAGAGTGTCATTCACTTAACATTCAATCAGGCTTTATAAGAGCAGAGATAGCTAAACCATTTTCAATTTATAACTGCCTTTTAGCCATCTGCGGGGGTGGAGGACAGACAACAGTTCATACTGGGGTAGCATCTTCTGTGGCCAATTGCTTAGACTACCTTGTGACTTTACAGAGAAGAGAGCAACTTTTCTTCTGTTTCTACATGCCTGCCTGTGTAGGAGGCACAGACAGACTGGCAGACTGCTATGCCAGGCAGCAGATTGGGAGGAAGGGGAGATCTGATGTTCTTAGACTGTGCTGCAAGGCTGGTACATAGTATTCAGATTAAGACACAGTGGTGGGGGGAGGGTCAATATTCTTCATTTCGGGGACTTTCAAAGGTAATTGTGTTAGTTTCAGTATAAATAAGAGGGAAAGGACACTTGAGGCATCTTTAAAACTAGCATTTATTTTAGCATGAGTTTCATGGATTGTAATTCATTTACTCAGATATGTGATAGAGCACAATATACAAGCTTCAGGTATACAAGCATAGTTATACAGGGAGGATCAGAGTGATATGGGAAAAAGAGAATAACTGTATTACCACACCATAAAATTTCAAAGGACTGTTTCTGAAAAAAAAACTTTTTTCTGTTAAACTACTGTACTATACAAGGCTGTATGTGTGCCTTCAGCTTATGGCGACCCATGAATTTCTTGGGTTTTCTTAGGTAAGGAATACTCTGAGGTAGTTCTGCCAGTTCCTTTCTCTGAAATGTAGCATACAAAACCTGGTAGTCTCCCATCGAAGTACTAACTAAGTTGACCCTGCTTAGCTTCCAAAATCAGACAAGATCTGGTGCCTTTAGGGTATTTAGGCTACAAGGCTATTAACTGCCTCTGAAATGTTACAGCAACATTTGTTTTGGGAAAGTTTGTTCTTTTGGAGGCAAAGTCTTGTTTTGAAGGAGAAAAATGTTGTTAACTATACATAATACTGTGATGAAAACATGCCTATGCACCAAGAAGTCGTTGTTCCTGTTCAGACATCTGTTGCTAACACTAGAATTTCTAAATGTATGCCAATTCAACTGTCTCTCTTTCAAATCTTCCCTTGAAATTCCACACCAATCACTCTGAGATCAGCAAATTAATATTGTGAGAGAAACACTCTTCCAGTCACTTCAGCAGTTACTGTGCCAGGAGTTATTGTCTTTAAAGACTCAAAAAGTTATTACCACATTATATTCTTTTCCACCATCAAGGCAGAGATGTAAAACTTAGTTTGATTAGAATACATCAAATGGTACTCTCAAACAAAGGCTGGCATCTTGTTGGTTAAGTCCCAGCTAGAGTCAACCCATTCAATCAATTGTTGAATGATAAGTCAACTATGTATGATTGTGAAAGCTGGACAGTGAAGAAAGCTGACAGAAAGAAAATCAACTTATTTTAAATGTGGTGCTGGAGGAGGATTCTAAAGATACCATGTGAGCTGCTAAAAAGACAGATAAATGGGTCCTAGAACAAATCAAGTCTGAACTCTCCCTAGAAGCCAAGATGACTACACTGAGACTGTCATACTTCGATCATGTCATGAGAAGACATGACTCACTAAAAAAGACAATAATGCTTGGTAAGATGGAAGGCAAGAGGAAAAGAGGAAGACCACATTCCAGATAGTCAATCAAGGAAGCCAGGGCTCTGAGTCTGCAAGACCTGACCAGGGCTGTTGATAATAGGGTGACCTGGAGGTTGCCATAGGTCCACTTGACAGCAGGTGACACCAACAAAGTCAATACACAGATAAATCAAATGGATTCAATCAGCCTAGGCAGGACTAGAAAAAAATTTAAGCCACAGGCTATCAACACGTGAGCTGTAGCCTGACATACTTGTTTCAAAATCATGTTTTTAAAAATTTTACTTCTAAACATTTTTCAGAAACACAGTTGTGTCTCTATAACAAGAAATTATCCAAAACTGAAGAGATGAATGAGAATTTCCTCCTCTCAGCGGAAATTACCAGAAAAAGTCTCTAGCGCAGTGGTTCTCAACCTGTGGTCGAGGGACACCCAGGGGTCTGCAAAGACTTGAAGGCTGCTTGGCCCACCTCCTCCCTGCAGTGGAGTGGCCATGTGACAGGAGCCACAGCAAAGGCTGCCTGGCCTGGCCTGTGCATTGCCATTCAATCTGCTCAAGCCGCAAACTTGTAGGAAGAGGCAGAAGAGAAGTCTTCCCTCCCCCTCCAGTGCCTCTGAGGGAAGGTTTAAGGGATGGTGTACTTGTATTATTATTATTATTATTATTATTATTATTTTAAATCTTAAGTCTTCGGGGGCCATGGCAACAAAATACAATTATCCCTCCATATCCACTTATTTGGTATCCATGGATTTAAGTATTCATGGTTTGAAAATATTCTTTAAAAAATAATAACCCAAAAAGCAAACCTTGATTTTGCCATCTTATATAAGGGACACTATTTTGCTATGCCATTGCATATAATGGGACTTGTGTATTCACGGATTTTGGTATCCACGGGGGGGGGGGGTTCCTGGAACCAAACCCCAGCGAATATGAAGGGACAACTGTATATTTAAAGGGGGTCCCTGGTAAAGAAAAGGTTAAGAGCTGTTCGAAAGCATCATGTAATTTAAAAAAAATATGGAAATTTAGTGCTTAATGCTCCCCCCCCCGTCGGCGTTGTCCTTTTAGATGCAGTACCACTTTCAGCCAGCGGGGGAGCCTCGCTCTCCCCCCTCCCAACCTGCCGCCTGGCACAACAGAGGCACCCACAGAAATGTGTGTGACACAGACCCAAGACTGCACTGCCTCTCGCTTTCAATTCCCTTGTCAACTGGGCGAAACCACACTGACTCCTTCCCCCTGCAGCTCGCTCTCGCTCTCCCTCCATATCCACACGCACGCCTTTCCCTCCCTGCTGTTGCCGTAGGCAGCCAGTGTGCTCGTCCCCGTCCGGCTCCGCGCCAAAGCTTTTAACTGCAACCCGCGTCCTCGCTTGAGCTGCGAGCAGGGAGCCATTCTACCTCAAATGACCTCCCTTAGATCGAGCTGCAAATCCCAGCCCGCCCCTCCTCATTGCTCACGTCGCTCTCTCTTGCAACATCCCCACCCTCCCATACACACACACACACACACACACACACACAGGGCTGGGAAACACTCTTGTTGCCTTGTGTGTGTATGTGCAACATCGCCCCAAAGATAAGGGGCTACTACTCTCCCACCCATTATTTTTTAAAGGAGGGGAAACACCACCCCTCCGTCCTCCAACCCCTCTTCCCCACCTCACAAACACACATACATACACACAGATACACATATTGGTCCCACCATGCCTTGTGTGGTGGGGGTGGGGTTGCAACATCGCCCCAAAGGCATGGGACTAGTACTCTCCGGGAAAAAAACTATTATTTTTTTAAAGGGGGATCCCCTTCCTTCCTCCAATTCCCCTTCCCCACCTCACAAACACACACAAACACACAAGAGGCATATCCATGTTGGCCCCATGTCTCTCAAACCCACCATGCCTTGTGTGTTGGGGGCGGGGGTCAACATCGCCCCAAAGACATGGGACTACTACTCTCCGAACTATTTTTTTAAAAAGGGGGACCCCCTTCCTTCCTCCAATTCCCTTTCACCCCCACACAAACACACACACAGAGGGATATACATGTTGGTCCCACGTCTCTCAAACCCACCATGCCTTGTGTGTTGGGGGGGGTGCAACATCGCCCCCCAAACAAGGGGCTACTACTCTCCCACCCATCATTTTGTAAAAGGGAGGGACCACCACCCTTCCTTCCTCCAATTCTCCTTTCCCACCTCACAACAACACACAAAAACACACAGATACACATCTTTTGGTCCCACGTCTCTCAACCCCACCATGACTCTTAGTCACCAAGAGCACCCCACACACACATACACACAAGCCTACCGATGCTGTTGGCCCTGGACTTCACACACACACACACACACACACACACGCTTTTATTTTCCTTTCTCTCCCCCTCCCCTCCCCTCCTGGTGTTGTACTCTCGTCCTGTGACACTTCCAGCTTTGGACGACGGCCTTAGGGGGACAATGAGACACACACACACAGCGCCCTTTAAACACGGGAACCCCCCGCCTCAAGAAGGGACACCCACCACCCACTCCACACACACACACACACACACTGCCCTTTAAACACCGGAACCCCCGCTTCAAGAGGGGACACCCACCACCTACTACACACACACACACACACACACACTTCCCTTTAAACACGGGAACCCCCCCTCAAAAAGGGACACCCACTACACACACACACAGCCTTTAAAACACGGGAACCCCCGCCTTAAGAAAGGACACCCACTACACACACACACATCGCCCTTTAAACACGGGAACCCCCACCTCAAGAAGGGACACCCACTACACACACACAGCCTTTTAAACACGGGAACCCCCGCCTCAAGAAGGGACACCCACCACTCACTATACACACACACCACTCTCGGGTTAAGTTGCTCCGGGTCTTCTCAGGTAAAACCACACAGGTGGGTATGTGTGTATACGTGTGTGTGTGTGTGTGAAAGGACACCCACCACCTAATCCCCATCCCCCCCCACACACACACCACCCTGGGGTTACAACTACGTACACCCCTGTGTGTTTTAACCCGAGCGTGGTTGGTTGGGGTGTGTGTGTGTGTGTGTGGTGTGCCCTAGGCGGCCCAGCTCCTTCCTTCTCCCCGCTCTCCGTCCCCCTCCGCCGCCCCTCCCAGGCGCCTTACCCGGGCCGACTCCTCTTCCTGGCCGGCCGCCGCCGCCGCTGCCGCCGCCGCCGCCGCCTTGGCGCTGGTTCGGGACAAGCGAGTCCTGGACGAGATGAAATGGCTGCCGGGCCCGGAGACCCCCGCCGCCGCTTTCGCTGGGAGCCGCTGGGACTGCGAGCTCTTTCGGGTGTTCACCATGGCCCCGCCGCCGCTGCTCCAGCCGCCCCAGGAAGGAAGAAGGGAGGGAGGGCGGGCGCTGTCGCTGGCTTGGCCGCCTCTGCTTTGAGGAGCAGTGGCGGCTGCCGGGCGGAGAACAAGGAGCCTGAAGGCAACAGCCTCCTCCCGCTCTGCTCAGTCACACACACAGACTGGCCGCCATTACTTGTTCCCTCTTCCCTTTCTCTCCTCGGTCACAGCGGCGCCTCCCGTCTCCGCTGGGGGGCGCTGCGCCGCCGCCGCTCATAGGACGGCCTCTTCTTCCACCTCCTCCCTACACCTGGCAACATAGAGACGGAAAAAGATGAGGCTCCTGACGCCGCACGGAGGGCTGGACTTCCGGTAAACAGAGGAAGCCGCCATTGGCCAAGGTTTTTCTATGGGACGCTCTGGCCCGTAGCAACTCTATGAGGAAGGCTTCCTATGCGCTTGGCATTGGAAGCTTAGTTATCACACTGTTTTAGTGCTATTTCTCCACTGTGGCGGCTTTGGC
Organism: Gambelia wislizenii; assembly: GCA_030847615.1. NCBI lineage: Eukaryota > Metazoa > Chordata > Lepidosauria > Squamata > Crotaphytidae > Gambelia > Gambelia wislizenii. The sequence continues at coordinate 207,033,154 of JAUMIR010000001.1, forward strand.
TTCCTCCTATGGAATTCTGGGGTTTGTAGTTTAGTGAGGCCTAAGAGCCCTCTGGCTGAAAATGCTAAATGTGCACCTCCCTAAACTACAAATCCCAGAATTACCCAGGAGGCAGCCATAGCAAATAAAGTGGAATATTATCATTATTAGTAGACTTTCCTTGGTTTTTTTTTCTAGGCTGTGAGACCATGTTCTGGAAGAGTTTATTTCTTCCACAGCCCGGAAAAAAAACAAGGAAAATCTATGGATGCCAGCCGTGAAAGCCTTCAACTTCACACCATTATTACTATTTCTTACTTGCCTCTCCCTGTGGGTTGAGGTGGGAAACAACACATCAACACATAAGCATAATATTAGTTAAAAACACATATCAGTTAAAACTTGTCGATTTAAAAAACAAGTAAGACTAAGACATTTTAAATCAGTACACAGATTAAAATTCACTGTTTAAAATCATCCTGATAGCACTATAACAGTATAATGTGGTAACTAGATTTTGTGGAAAAACAGTCCGATTTTCACTGCAAAGACATGAGCTTCCAGGCTCAGGGTTTAATCAAGAAGCACACCCAAGTTACAAACCTGAGATTTAAGGGGGACCATAACCCCAACCAGTATAGCCTGAATCCCTGTTCTCTAATCTGTCTTCTGGATGACCAGGAGCACCCTCTAACTTGTTTGTATTTTCAATTTGTCCTTCCTCATTGAGTCCATTCCTGATGACAGGCACCAGTTTAGAGCCAAAACAGCATCCTTAGATTGATGCAGAAAGAAATATTAGAACTGGGTATCTAAATTGGTTCACATATGCCCAATTAAAAGAGAGATATAAAATGGATACCAGACTGCAAGGGTATGAAACAGGAATGATGGATTTGGACAAAATAATTTGGGGGTCCAGAGAAGAAGAAAATAGGTCAATTCTACAATCTTCTGTTAGAAAGGGAAAAAAGAAAAAGAACCTATAAGTACTGCAGTGATAAAATGGGCCAAAGATATTGGTCATGAAATAGATATTAATCATTGGGAAAGTGCCTGGATCAACTCTTAACAAATTCACTGCATGTCAAGATCTGAAGGAAAACATTTTCAAGATGCAACTTCAATGGTATCTGACCCTGGCAAAATTGGATAAGATATAGAAGACAGGAGAAAATGGTTGCTGGCAGTGTCAAGATGAAGTGGGCTCATTCATCCATGTATGGTGGAACTGTCCCAAAATAAAAAGATTTTGGAAGAAAATTCACAGAACAATCTTGGAAATGCTGAAGACAAATTCTGAGATGTCCCCAGAACTGTACTTATTGAATATGACTACTAAATGAAATAGAACAAAAGAAAGGAAATATAAGAAAATTCTACTATATATGATATCGGCTGCTAGATTATTAATAGCAAATGAGTGGAAACAAGAAGAAGTTCCGAATTTGGAAGATTGGAAACTAAAGATTATAGACATGATCAAAATTGATGAACTGACAGCTTGGTTGGATTTTAAAATGACAGAGCAGGTAGAGAAAGATTGGATGCCAGCTATTAAATACTGGAATCTGGATCAAAACAAACTAGTTTAGAAGGATAAAGAAGGGGTCAGGAGAAGGAAAGATAGGAAATTCAGAGCATAAAAATACTTGCACACATACAGGAGATAAGGTGGGTGACATGAGAAAAGAGGTTAAATAAGGTCACAAAGTCTATATTAACTCATAGGAGGGTAACCAGTACAAATCAGTAACAATCTAGGAAGGGAGATAGCATATGAAAATGATGAAAAGAGCAAAGAAAAAGAAACACAAAGCTTTTTTTTTTTTTTAGGAAAAAATGTATAAAATTTTATTTATTAAAAGTGGTATGTGGTAGAAAATGTACTAATTAACAGGATTGACATAAACATATTATACACATTACACATACTATAGTGAATGAAATATGCCATATGGAAAAAATAAAATTTGAAAAAAGAACTGGGTATCATCCGCATACTAATGACATTGAACCCAAAACCCCATATGACCTCATCCAGCAGGGTCATGTATATTTTAAATAACCTGGGAAACAGAACCAAGCTCTGGAGAACTCCACAGGCCAGCAGGCTGAACCGGAGTCCCCCAGGGCCATCTTCTTCATTCACCCTCCAGGAAGAAATGGAGCCATGATAAAACAGTGCCCCCAAACCTCATCCCAGCAGGGAGGCCCAGAAGAGTACCATGGTCAATGTCATCAAAAATCACAGAGAGGTCTGGCAGAACAAACAGGCCCACACATCCTGTCCAGTTGCTGGTTTAGGTTATCCACCGAAGCAACCGAAGCTGTCTCTGTCCCACAGCCAGGTCTGAAACTAGATTGAAATGTGTTTTGATAATCCATCTCATCCAGAAGCCCCTGGAGCTGAGAGGCCACCATGTACTCTGGTGCCTTGTTCCAAAACTGAATGTTGGAAAATAAATTAACTGTCGAATCTCAATAGCTGACCTTCTGAATGACAAGGAAATGGCCAGAGACTGTTTGGAAGAGGGCTGACCTTCCTTCCTCCTTTGACTTGCACTTATATCGTTTGGGGGAAAGGAAACTGAGAAGTGACAGAGACCTGAACTGGAAGCATTTTAGAATGCTGGCTGCTTCTCTACAACACTAACCCTCCACTCCTAACAGGACTAAAGAAAGCCAATAGCATGTTTGAAACTAACTGGCATAACCTTTCTATAGTAAGCTTCCATGGACTGCAGTCCACTTCATTCAATGCATGGTGCATTCATCAGTCTGAGATTCATCAGACATTCATCAGTCTGAGAGGGCTGCTCTGTACATATAATGAAGTGCACTGGAGGCCACAAACACTTATGCGAGAATAAACCAGTTAGTCTTTAAGATGCTAATGAATCCCTTTGTACCTTTTTATTCTAAAAGAGACTAGCATGGGTATCTCTTTGAATATTCCCACCCCAAGAAATCTCATGTGGAACTTTGGGCAATTTGCCAGAATGTTGGATAGTGAGCTACCCCTTGTCCTGAAGTGTACCTATTTTTTAAATAAACATATGGATTATAACATAACAGTAAGCCTCCAGTGACAATAACAGTAAGCCCTGGTGGCGCAGTGGTTAAATGCCAGTACTGCAAGCCACCACGTCACAAGTTCGATTCCAGCTGGCTCCAAGGTTCACTCAGCCTTCCATCCTTTCGTAGGTCAGTAAATTGAGTACCCAGCTTGTGGGGGCAATTAGCTAACACACATTGGAAACTGTTTAATGCAGTTAGATGTGTAAATAGCTATTGCTTAAAACAATTTGTAAGCCGCTCTGATAGCCTTGAGGCTGAAGAACGGGGTATGAATAAATAAATAAATAAATAAAATAAAACTAATTCTGGAAGAAATCAAATGCAGGTAAGCATTGCACCGCTGAAATTACTCACCACTTGGGGAATTATACATAACAGTGCATAGAATTCAGTTGGCACAGGTTTGAGATGGCTAGACCAAGAAAACAAGACTGAGAAAAGGTGAAACATCCCACTTGTAAGATATTGAGGGAGCAGATCCAGATCTGGCTAGTGTCTCTAAAAATGTTTCTGCTATCTCCTTTTGCTTTCATAACTCAGTTTTTTTAAACTCCCTATCTGCTACACTTAATTTTATATTTATTTAGGTTTATTCTTACCCCTTTTGAAGGCTGCCACCTTTCTAAAGCATTTCATGATATAAAATGTACAATTCCATGTCTACATTAAAGGTTCATAAAGTTACTTTTCAACATATTTAAGCATGAACCAGTCACAAAATCAATACACAACAGGAACAGATTTTAAAAAAAATATTTAATGCATTTATTTCTAGGTAGCTTTTAGCAAGTCTATTTACTACATTGATCTATATTGCATATTGGTATATGACACAGTTCTCTCTCATTGGGGAAAACACACTTGTGAGACAGAATAGAATACAGCGTCTTAAATAATTATTGGGGGGGGGGACTCACAATGTAAAATTTAAAAAAGACCCTTGGCTTCTTAACTAATGTACAGTTAAATTATTATCTGTGGATTCATACAGACTTGGCCTGGGTTAGTACAGTTAATCCATGAATGTCCCCAAAGAACCCACAAGGCCAATCTTTCTCCTTCAACTGATCTTCATCTATCTGTTAATCATCTTAGTGTTACTTGCTTTTCTGAAAACAATGGAGCCATACACAACGTTATTTGCAGTTGCTAGAGTAACCCAATCAAATAGAATATCTGCACAATGCTATATACCTTTCATTTTATTATTAGCATCTGTAGGAGAGAGTCAGGTGTAAATTACAACAGAAGTCATACATCTGCTCTTGAAATGATGATGCCATTATAGTTTTTTTTTAAAAAAATATACAGTACAGTAGTAGTATGATTTATTTTAGCTATACTTTGCTTTAATCTATTTTAGCAGTTGCCCTCAATTCTGTACTGGGAGAAAAGTAGGGTTTTTACATTAATTAAAATACTGACGCTGCTTTGTTGCCTCATATTTTTACTACAGTATATCCAGTGGTAGATGCCTAAATATCCTGAAGGCACCAGATCCCATCTGATCTTGGAAGATAAGCAGGATCACGCCTGGCTAGTAATTGGAAGGGAGACTGCTCAGGAACACTAAGTGCTGTATAGTTCAGGGGAAGGCAATGGCAAACCACCTTTGACAATTCCTTGCCCAAGTACTCCTTGCACATACAGACAAGCACATACCTCACGGTGTTTGGAAATAATTTTCACTCACGTCAGGTGCCCTCCCCCCACCAAACTTCATTAATCTGCCCAAACTATTACATTTGTTTGAGCCATATCATAGATTGTTACATAAGGGTCTGCAACACTCAAGGGTGGTTTGGGGGAGTGGGAATGTCAGGAGCAACAGTGACAGAGAGTTGGTAGAAAACAAGCTTACACAAAATAACAATTGGATATGACTCAATGTATTATAATGCATTTTATTTTGGATGTTTTTGTAAGTCAGCTTGAGCAATTTAATAGACATGACTAAAAGGCATGCATGGATAAATCTATCTTTATGTAGGTCGATCAATAGAATAATTGTTAGGGGGGGGGGAAAGTAATTCCATTTCATTCTACTATGTTCAGCTTCTATAGAATAAAACAACTACCTGCCAAATAGTAAAAGAAACAAAAGTTAACTTTTCTGGAGATCCATTATTTATAGCATGCCTCCATTCTGTTAGCATGGATGCTAACTAATCTTTTTTTCAGATGGATGATAGAAGCATTCACAAGGATTTTCTTAAGCCTGTCAAGAGCATGTTTTTTACATCATCCAAACAGGCCACCAATTATTTTATATGCTTTTGTAGGTGTAGAAGAGGGTGCTGGGACTCCACGCTATGTTTCTTGATGTGTGTGCAATGTTTTCTTTAAATGGGCTTGTACCTGTGATTGCACTAGGCAGGTGCATCTCTTGCACAAGAGGCTGTCTGTTTGTGATGCTTGGCATGGCCTCATTTGGCCTTTTTTTATTGGATTATTCCCTCCTGCCTTTGCAGTTGGCAGCAACATCTTCCCCACTGTTAAGGAAGCTCTCACAAATCTTCAGAGCAGATTGCCACAGGATGTTCAGCAACTCCAGGGAAGAGGGACAGCTAGGTGATGAAGATCCTAGTTCAGCCAGCAGAACAACTCAATTTAATCAAAATCATTCCACAGATGGAAGACATTATTCCATCCATGGCAAACTTTTGCTGGGTCCATCTCAATGTGAGCACTCACCTGTCCTGTCCTCTTCCCAATAGGAAATGCCCTTGCCCATTTCTCAGCTGTGCCATTCCTTACTTGGAGCACCTTTTGGACAGCCACGTAAGTTTGCCGTCTCCCTTCCTAACTATCTCTCTGGGTCTTGGGTCTTTCAGTTTGTAATCCTGAGGACCGGGAATATCTAATTACTTTTTGGAAAAGATTTTAGGAGGCTTTTTTGATTGAAGAGTGGAGTAAACATTCTCTAGGGAGAAACCCATGCACTGTTGCAACACAAACCCTCAGACTGTTCCAATTTGACAGGAACAGTATTGATTAATCATCTGTCATCCCATTTTTCAATTGCGTTTAAAATGGCCCTGTTTCACTCAGTGTCCTTCTCCTACTTTCCTCCTTTGTCCTTTACTTAAATCAGTGCAAGCTGAGTTCAAAGGGAAAATGTAGTTTGTACTCAACACAGCAGGATGGAGAAGAGAGGAGAGGGCAGAGTCTTGCCCTCCCCAGTAGGCTCAGGTAAAAGCAAACTGCTGCAGCCTCTCTTAGCTTGTGTGTCCTTCCTTATTAATAACTTTTGCCATCTTCACCATACTCTGATGTTGCTTGGCCACATGTGTCCTGGTTTTCAACTGTGTCATGTTGGAGAGTACAGTGGGCCCTTGGTATTCACTGGGGCTTGGTTCTGGGACGCCCTGTGGGTACCAAAATCTATGGATGCTCAAGTTCCCTTATATACAATGGTGTAGCAAAGTGGCGTCCCTTGTATAAAATGGCAAAACCGAGGTTTGCTTTTTGGGATTTTTTGGGGGAGGGGGAGGGGGTATTTTCAAGCCATCAATGGTGCAATCCATGTATGCAGCATCCCTGGATATGGAGGGCCGACGTATATTGTTACCTCTTATGCTGTGTCCATATGAGGCAGCCATTGACTAGCCAATTTCAATCAGGGAAGCACAGTTTGCTTCATCATAGTTCTATCTTGTCAGAAGATAGGATGGGAACCTATGTTTATATTACTATCATCTTAAAAAAACTATTCACATGAACCTCTCTAGCATATGTTTTCCAAGTTCTCAAGCAAGCAGTATGCATTGGAGAAATGCCCAGAGGCCCTTTCAGGATTGAAATCTCTCTGCTAGAGCAATAGGAACATATGGTGAAAAGGGGGAAACCCTTTTCTGAGCAGTCAGAAAAATGAACAGAGGGACTCAGATGGTATAGTGATCTCATACATTATTAAATAAATGTTTGCCTGTCCTAGTTCGACTTGACTCTTTCCTGCATTTTGTTCTAATATTTGAAATGCAGGTTGGATCCTTGTCTCCCTTCACCAAGTAACAATCTCATTCTCTTCTCTGAGTCAGTAGACAAAAACTTCGCAAAAAGAAAAGCCTGTAATTCAAGGGGATTATGTAGATGTTTGTAGTCTCATAGATTTTATCCTAACCGCCCACCACCACCTTTACAGGTTCTACTAGATTCTACTAGATGCCATTTCAACCAGCACTTGGATTGTTTTTGTTGTAAAACTGGGAATGGATCGTAGGTGGATGGATGCATGGAACCAGAAGGAATGTTTCTGAAGACACCTTTCAAAGTACCATCAAGTTGGCACCTAAAGAATTTGAAGTCTTTCACGGCCGGCATTCATAGATTTTCCTTGGGTTTTTTCCGGACTGTGAGGCCATGTTCTGGAATAGTTTCTTTCTGACGTTTCGCCTGCATCTGTGGCTGGCATCTTCAGAGAATGGTTGGGTACGAGTGTATGTGGAGTTTATATGCTGTGAACCCCTGTTGGGAAGGATATGTAAATTTGTGTAATTGCATTTCTATACCCGGAAACTTCAATTACACAAATTTACATATCCTCCCCAACAGGGGTTCACAGCATATAAACTCCACATACACACCTACACAACCATTCTCTGAAGATGCCAGCCACAGATGCAGGCGAAACTATTTCAAAACATGGCCTCACAGCCTAGAAAAAAAAACAAGGAAAATCTATGGCACCTAAAGAGTCTACCAGGTACCTCTTTAATTATGGAGACTGACTGCCTTCAGTAGATGGATCTTACTCAGATCTTCTGAATGGCTTGGAGAAACCTGAAAGGAGGCGTGTTTTTCTACCTACACTCCTACATAAGGATGATGTATCCTACGCCTTAACATAAAAAGAAACAGTAGAAACAACTTTTTGAGTCAGTGAGTGAAGCATACTGAGAAAAAGAAAAGAAGAATTGTTATCTGTAAGCATTTTGAGGTGCCAATGCCTCTCTTCAAATAGCTGATGTGCAGCAGTGAAATTTGCTACTAGAGTGGTTAAACCTGTGCTCAGCCTTTATATTTGTAAATAAACTCACTTCTCACAAGATAACCACAATATTTAGAAGACTTCTTCCTCCAGATTACACCTACTCTAGGTAAGCACTGTGATCCTGGAACCTCATCCTGGGAAAAGCTATATGAGCATAACAGGACCACCACTGTGTAATTATAGCTTATCAATAAACTGAGTTGGCGAAAGGAGGAAGAGGGATGCATGCACAACAGCAGGGGTGGACAACTTCAGAAGTCCTGTAAGCCCTGTTTGTGCCTTCAGGCTACAGCCTAACTGAAAAATAATAATAAAAAAGGTACAAATGTTAAATTACTTCTGGTCTATTTCATTTTTTAAAACAGTGTTTTTTGGGGGAAGGGGTTGTGTTTTAGATGACCTAAAACACAAAACCTCTGTTCCTGAGAAAAAACAACAGAATTTCATTTAAAAAAATACTTTGGTGCAGGTAGCATCAGTGATGCTCCTGAGAAAAATGGCCTTGGAGAGCTGTGTACAACCTGTGGGCTACACATTGCCTATCTTCACATTAAAAGCATGTGTTTGCACCCCATCTCTCTCTCTCTCTCTCTCTCTCTCTCTCACACACACACACACACACACACACACAAACGACCTATTCCAAATGAAAAATAAAACACAACTTGCTTTGGACATGGCCCTGTCAGAGCCAAAAGAAGCCTCAAACTAGATGTGAAAACCTTCTTTATGCAATTCTGAGATAGCCAGCAGAAGGGTCACCATTGTCAACTGGTTTCTTTTCCTTTTATTATCTTAGAAAATGAACTTTACAGTATGAACAAGTAGAACATGCTGTGAAGGGAGGAGCTGGGTAACCCTGGTTGGTGCCAGCCAATCACAGATCAGGGAATACTGTGAAGGGAGGGGTCTATGGGAGAGAAAGGATACAAAACAGAGGCTTGTCGCTGACAGAAAGCTGATAGAGAAAACACGGCCTAGAAATGGGGAAAAGATGGCATAGAAACAGGGAAAAGTTGTAATTGAGGTCCTTGAGGTAATTGAGGTTCTTGGAAATCTTAGAAGCAGCGATGTTGTCTAAACCTATGGGACTTCCCCCTATTCATTTTCTGTTACATCTTATTGAAATAACTTTGACTAAGAATTATTTTAAATTCGGTAACCAATTGTACTGGCAAACCTCTGGGGTGGCAATGGGTTGTAAGTTTGCTCCAGAGTTGGCAGACTTATATATGGACTATTTTGAATGTTCCTATATATTAAGCAATGAGGTTCCCCCACCCCATATATATACATGGAAAAGATTTTTAAATGATATTTTTTGTATATAGGTGGGATTTGAATCTTCTCTCAAGGAGTTTCTGGTTTTTCTTAATGGTATCCATGAAAGCATCAAATTTGATATGGTATATAATTCCTGTACAGTGAATTTCCTAGATATATACATTCAAATAAATAGGGGCTCATTTGAAACAAACCTATATAGAAAACCAAAGGATGTTAATTCATTTTTAAGATATGACAGCTATCATCCAACACCTCTTAAAAACAACCTTCCGTACTCACAATTTTTATGTATTAGAAGAAATTGTAAAACACTGGAGGGGTTTGAAATGGAATCGAATATTACATGCCTCCAATTTTTGGAGAAAGGGTATCCCTTAAAGGTTATAAAAGAGGCACAAGACAAAGTTCGTAAGTTAGATTGAAAGAAACTTCTGTTTGATTCCAGACCTAAGAGAGCAACTGAAAGGGTGGTTATACCACTGACTTTTAACACACATTCACAGAGGGTTAAAGAAAGTATTATGAAACATTGGCACTTGTTGGAAAATATACCTGGATATAAAAATAAACTGATGTTTGCCTATAAACGTACTCAAAACATCAAGAATATACTAGTATGGGCAGATTTGATTTTCCGGTTGTACAAAATAGTTTGATTGCCAAGGGACATTACATCTGTGGACATTGTTCGGTATGCAGACATAGCAGCAATTTGAAACGTTTTGTAAATACTGCTGATGGTAGAAGTTATGAAATATACAAACTTTTTACATGTGCTAGTAAAAATGTCATATACATAACTGAATGCTCTTGCAAATTAATTTATGTGGGGATGACCAGCAGAGCAATAAGAACTCGGATCACAGAGCACAGAAGTTGTATCAAAAACCATAAAATAGAAGCTCCATTGGTAAAACATTTTCTTGAGAAACATCATACTCATGATTCATTCAAATCCAATACTAAAAACATAAAACAATTAGAAATATTGGAACTCAAATGGATTTATCATTTGAAATCTGAATCCCCGGTGGGTTTAAATGAAAATGTGAATTGGCTAGTTTGAGTCTTTTGCTGTCCTTCCACACCTTAAATTTTCCCTTAGTTCTTTTCTTGAGTCTTGGCAGGATGGTTGCCACTACCGGTTTGACTGGTTATAGAAAAGATTCTGTGAACAGGAGAAGAACTTCATTTAAATTCTGGTGCATTGATGGGATATCTAATACTAAGTACATAAAACTACTACCAATATTGGTACTCAAATGGACACATGGTTGGTAAAATTGTACCCCTGGTGGGTAAAGGTGTGGGTGTAAGTGGTTGGTTGAGTTTTTCAATGTCCTTCCACACCCTAAGTTTTCCCTAGGAACTTTTCTTGAGTCTTGGCAGGATCGTTCCCATTACCAGATCAGCTGGTTATATAAGATACTCTGTGAGCAGGAGTAGTACATTGTTGCTTTTGAATTGAGCAGAATCACATTCTGTGAGCTGAGGAGTTGTTATACATATATACATTTTGAATGCTTGTAGACCACTGAGGAAGATTGTTGTCAAAACGTATCTGGCCTTGAATTTTTATTATTCACTATTATTATAATGTTTTATTTTTAGCATTTGACCACTTTTCAGTGGGGTATTGTTACCCTTTTAGAAATTTAACTTTATTGGATTTTCTGCTCCAGGGTTTAGTTATCCTTTTAATTCTTCATATTGTTGCCTTTTTACAATTGGAAGTGGGATTAGTTTATCCTGGTTATTTTTTGGCAGAACCCTTAAGTTTGGTTTTTGGTAATTGAGGTCCTGTCTATACAAGGGGGAAATAATATGAACATGTTTGAAAAGGCAGGCATTCACAATGATGCAATCTGCCTACACAGCTAAAACTCCCCCCTAAACTCTGCGTGACCCTCTAGCCAACTGGCCACCGCAAGTTACAGTCCTCCCTCAACATTCACAGCCTCCACACTCGTGGTTCCACATATTCACGGTTTGCTGCGAGGGGAAGCCGAGGAAAGTGGTGACGGGGCCTCTGAGGCCCCGTCGCCACTTTCAGGAAGGAGTGGAGAGGTGTGAGAAGGTGACTTCGGGGCCTCCGGAGGGCCTCCGGAGGCCCCGTGGTCACCTGGGGAGGGCATGGGGAAGTGACTATGGGGCCTCTGGAGGGCTTCCGGAAGGCCTGTGGTTGCCAGGGGAGGGCGTGGGGAGGTGACTACGGGGCCTCCGGAGGCCCCATTGTTGCTTCAGGAGGGAGGGGGAGGGCAGTCTTTATTCACAGAATTTTCACATTCGTGGGGGTCTGTGGAACCTAACCCTCATGAATGTGAAGGGACAACTGTATTTACTTGCACTTTTAAATCTGCCGCTGCCTATTTTTAACTTCTGCTAGCTGGGGATTCTGTGGGAGTGTCCTTTGCAAAAGAACTTTCCCAGGGGAACTCCCTGGTTTCCAGACTTTTGATCATCTTTCCAGGGGGACTCCCAAGGAGTGGCGGGGTCAGGGTGACCCCACATGCCCCCTCACTCTTTCCCAATGGTTTCCGCCTGCCCAGCCCAGCCACTTTCCCTGGCAGCTCCCCCAGCGGAGGAGGGGCAGGAGGGACTGATTGTAGAGACCCCCTCCAGCCAAGAGGGTCCGGGGCTGACCAACTGACCTGCCCAGGCGAGTTGGATAGCCAAGGCCAGGCCTAGAGCTGGGAGCAGTGCGCACCCCATGGTGGCCTTGGTCAGTCAGTGGAGCTCCCTGTCAGTGCTTCTTCCTTCCTCCTCCTCTGAAGATGAAGAGCTGTTGGGGGAAGCTGGGCCCTCAGTCTCTGGGGAGGGGTGGGATGGGGCAGGAAGGGAAGGTCCAGTGCCGGTTGGCCTCCCTCCCTCCCTCTCCCCGTCGTCCTGGGCAGGGAGAGACACACCAGCACACTCACCCCCTTTGTGGCGGTGGCTCCTGAGGGAGTCCCAGGTCTCAGGGGGGCAGAGTAAAAAATGCAATTTGATCGCCTCACTTAGCCGAAAATCCAACATGGCCACTGCAGCCTATTTCCCTCCTTGATAGATTACACTGCCTGTTCATATGTGTGTGAATGTCAGTGGTCAAATGGTCGTACATTTGCACATCGTACGGATCTTTTGGAAATATCTGTACGAAACCCCCGATGCACCACGAACAGAGTTTAAGGTGATTTTTGCTGCCCCCCTTGCAAATGACATGTATTTGTTCTTTCCCCCCCCCTTTTTTTGCCATTTAGATGGCCCCAGAGATGTTGGGATATGTAGTTTGCAATCCAATAAGTTGAGATGTTTAACAGCTGAAAGCATTAACTGATAGAAGTAAACAGAAAGTATGAATTAACTTCCTATTGAAATGTGGTTGGCTTTCCAGAGGAAGAGGTGTGTCTAAGTCCTTCTGTTTGTCTGGAAAGCTGCCATGAGGTTTACCTCTCGTCATGATGATTTTGTAGAGGCAACAACTCAGGGACAGAGTTCCCACACATTTTGTTTTTTAACATGTAGTTTTTTGTTGTATTTTACTAGTTTAGCCTTCACCTGTTGATATGCTGCTGATATTCAATAAGATATGCACACTGATTGTAAGTAAAGATGTTTTTTATACTTTTAAACTGCTTTTGAGTGTTTTTGAGTCTTTTTATGCTAGAGAATATAAACTGGGGGAAATTGTGTGGATGATTATCTTAAACATGCATGCTGGAATCAATACGTGTCTGCTGTATATGTGTTTTAAATAGGAAACTCTGCTGGTTAGTTCTGTGCTTTCTAAAGGAGTTAAAGCCATCAGTTTTATGGTGCCTGTTTTGTAAAGTACTTCCAGTAAAGCACAGGGGATAACAACATTGTTATTTTTAACAAGCCCCATTAAGAAATAGGACAGTCATCTGAGGAATGAACTGAATAGGGGTTTGGGGAGCTGTGAATTATTACATAATTCAGGGGTTTGTGTGTTATCTAATTGTGTATACATAAACGTCTACTAGTTTATTCTTTTTTTACAATTGTGCCTGGCTGTTCCTGTTAAGTTTTGATAGAGAATCTGGTCACACTTACCACAGTGAACCCACTGAATAAAACATCCACTGGTCTACACAGAGATCACCTTGAGGCCCAAGTACCTAATCTAGGGAGCGATCTTAGGGGGAAAGAAGCAAAGTGAGTAACAGGAGCCCAAAGGTTTAGAACTGTGGGACTAGCCTGGAGAGCAGATGCGTCACACATACATGCAGAAGGGATATCAATATTATCAATGAAAATTTTCTGTGAAAGTATTTAAAATGAAAAAAAAATGTATTTAAAAATCCTCACCAAAATGAATTATAACACAAAAAAGCTATTAATATCCTAGTTATAGCTAGCTGTTATAAAGTCGGTAAAAGTTCATTGACATTGGAAAAAAAGAATTATTTTGTCTGTGGTCTCTTAGATGAACTAGCTGATTTGCTCAGACATCTCTGCAACTTTCCAAACTATTCCCTCAGAATGGGGACAGTGTTGCTCCTCCAGTTTCTACGTGGACTAATTACAAAGGATGATAGTTTATTATGTCCAAACAAGTGAGAAACATAAACCAATTTTAAACCAGGGTTTGTGGTTGAATTACGAATCCTGGCTTCTTTGGGCTCAATGGGGGTGGCTGGTAGCTTCCAGGTCAGTGGTACAGTAAATCTGCTCTGGGTGTTGTTCCAAATTTCAAAGGTCCAAGATGCTAGAATCCTGTCCCAAAAAAGGTTCAGCACCTTGGATAGCTCATTTAAAGTCTGGGATGACACCCAAAGCCTATTCACTGTACTACTGATATGGGAGCCTCCAGCTGAACCATAATCCTGATGTGTATGTAATTTCCTTGGTAATGCAGCCTTGTTTTCAGTAGCTTACCTCATTGCCAGAGGCCACAAAGAATTCCACACAGGTGAGTTAATACATTTGTGGAGAAAGCATGGAACTCCAGCCAGCATATGGGTGATTATAAAGAATTACAAGACTGATAGCCCAAAATATTTGGAGAGTGAAAGGTTCCCTGTCCCTAGTCTAGAATGTATGTGCTAACTGATTCTGAATTAGTCTTCTGTACATACAGTGCCATCTTAAAGGCCTAATTTCTGATCACCTAAATGAACATCATAACACTGAATTTGTTTTATTTTTAATATATTCTGTCATGCCAGAGATTGGAAGTAGTGAGGTACAACTAACTTAGTTGCCTGCAGTGAGTAACTTAAAATAAAAAAACTCGGGGGAGGGGAGAACAACATTACATTTCAAAAGTAATGGAACAAGTAGAGATTAAATTACTTTACTGGTGTAGCAAGCAACATTTCTAGTTACAGTACTTTTAAAATGTTAATCTTCATGGACATGTTGAAGAAGCATTTTGAAATTTCCCCATTTCTATGCCATTCCTTCATCCACCTGAAGGGTTTTTTTTTTTAATGTATTTAAACAGTTAAATTTTTTAAAGCAACAAACCATACAATGAGTACTTAACAGGTTGTTTTATTAACACTGGAAGACATAAGGACAATGAATGACTTCTTTATATATAGCAACAAATATTGGGATTTAAATACTTTTTAAAAAACTTTCCAGACTTTGGACCGTAAAACTTAATTAGAAGTCTCAAGCCAACTTACACTTATCTACACAGTCAGTCAAAAATTACAAGCAAATAAACCCAACAAAACCCACAGAGGATCAATGAGATATATCACTAGTACACATCTAGAATAATATTAATAACTCATATATACATGCAGTGTTCATGCAATATAAAGTACATATACAAAGAAAGACAGACATATACTGAATCAACATGGGAAGGAAAATTCCACTACCCTGCTAAAACCCTTTCTTATCACTGTTGATCTGTGCTGTTAACAAAGCACTGTACATTCAAGACTACTAGCGCATAGTTCTCATGTCACTGTGATTTTCCAGGTGCAATAACTGATGTTCCAGAAGGTGGCTTACAGACTCAAAGCATTACTCTAGTTTTCTCCCTGTTGTCAGTTTGCTATTTTTTTTTTTAATCAAGAGTGTGTAATCAGGCTCAGCATCTCCTATGACTCTCTTCAAATACATATAGCAAAACGATTACAGTAATATATAACCTATAGGAGGCTGAGCCCAATTATTGTCTTGCTTTTTTTACACCTATTGTTTCTTCCATTATTGCAGTGTAATAGGTCTTTCAGATAACACTGCAGACCTCCATTCTGTACCTTTGGCATATGTAAGAAGACAGTCTGAGGTTGAGTCATTATGGCAAGATGGGCCTCGTGGTCTCTTCCAACTCTACAATTCTATGATTCTATGAATTCCGTTTAAAAAACGATCAAACATAATAAACAATATTAGAAAAGCCAAACTATAAAATAATAGCTGAAGCATACCCAGCATTACCTGGATCCATATCTAATATTGTACACCAAAAGGGGTCAGGGGGGCTTCAACTTTTCCCAGCCCCCCTCCTGCTTCATCAACTCAGAAATCTTAACCAGCAGAACTTCAGAGTGCATTTTCCCATTTTCCTGTCCTTTTAAAAACTCTCATGAATCTTAGCAAGAGCACCTCAGCCCTCTCCTGTTTTTTACCCCCCCCCCTTTTAAAGTTATTTTTGAATTAATCATGGCAGCTCCCCCCCCCCCCCGTTTGTTTCTAGGACGCCCCTATCAGGAATTTGCTACTTTTTCAGTTGAAACTGGCCACTGGAACTTGGACAACCAAAAACACTATGTTAAATTTTGAGGCCTCTTCCACAATTGTACTAGGATTTTTGGCTGCCTCCCTTTTTTGCTTCTAGCAAACCCTTCATTTGGAATTTTGGCTTGAAACTGGCTACTGCAATTTGAAAAACAACCAAAAACACTCTGAGAAATTTTGAGGCACCTAGCACAATTTTTCAGTGAGTTATGGCTGCCACAGATACACAGACATTCTCATCTGTTATTACAGATTATGGAGCTACAATCATAAATAGAAAAATATTTATATATTATTTATTTTATTAAAATATTTATACCCTGCCCTATATCAAGAGACCTCAGGGTGGCCTACAATAGCATTACAACATGTTAAGCAAGCTAAAAACAGTAAGATAGTTTAAATAAGCAAAAAACATATTTAACATTTTTTTCGGCGGAGAAGGGTGCATGATTGCATTGCTGATTATCTGTAATCTACCGGTACAACAGTGGCTCTTAACCTTTTCCTTACCAGGGACCCCCTTTAAATATCTTTTGTTGATGTGGACCCCCAAGACTTAACTCACATTTTAAACCCTAATAATAATAATAACAACAACAATACCTGACGATGATGATGGTAGTGGTGGTGGTGATGATGGTGATGACAATACAATTACACCATCCATTAAACCTTCCCTCAGAGGCACTGGAGGTGGAGGGAAGACTTTTCCCCTGCTTCTTCCTGCAAGTTTGTGGCTCGAGTGGATTGAATGGCAGTGTGCAGGCCAAGCCAGCCAGCCAGCCAGCACCTTGGGTCCTGTCACATGGCCACTCCACTGCAGGCAGAAGGTGGTCTGAGCAGCCTTCAAGCCTTTGTAGACCCCCTGTGAGGATATTGTGAACCCCAGCAGTCCCCAGACCCCAGGTTAAGAACCACTGATCTACAACATGTTCCCCTGCTGTGCTATTTTGTTTGTATTGTCCTTTTAACCTTTGCCATCTTGACCACACTCTGACATTGCTTGGCCAATTGTGCCCTGGTTTTTATATGTTAAATGTTGGAGAGTATGTAATATTAGGAAAAGGATGGTGACATAATAAAATAGTCAGTACTGTACATTCTTAAGACTACTGTATGGTATTTACTCATCCAGGGTTTTCTGCTTTCTATTTTTTCTTTTTAAATTTTTTGGGGGATGTTTTTGTTTAAATGGCACTCACTACATTCTTGTTGAAATTCATGCTGCCTTAATGTTAAAATAGTGCTGTAAAATTCCTACAATTTTAAAGGCCCTGGAAGGTGACCCTAAAAATTAATGCTTGTATAACGCAAACATGGGAAATGTAAAAGTCCACTGTGACACAAATTACCATTAATAGCACAGCTTCCCACTTGCCTGGGAAAAATAAGTGTGGTCACACAAGTATATATTAAAAAATAAGTCCCAGTGAGTTCAATGGCAAGAAACTATCCTGGTGATAAGCATATAACACATTTGATTAAATGAGAAAGTGGCCTGCATAGAAATCAGGGGGACCTCCCTGCTCATAGCTTCCTAGTTTTAACCACTGTACTTCATCTGAGTGTGAGTAACAAATTGTGTCCTTTTTTAAGTGCACTGGTTAACACAAATGCCTGTCTTTCCCACCTGTCCACCAGGACTCCTTTGAAAATAACCCTAAACTATATTACTTATTTAAAATGCTTCATTCATGCATTAATATCACACCTTTCTTTCAAAGCTGAAAGTTAGTGGATGCCCTTTCACAGTACACAGTTATAGCAGTCTGATTCCACTTTATATGCCCCTGGCTACATTCTATGGAATCCTGGGATTTGTAGTTTGGTTACAGGCTCTAGAAGAGCTCACTGGCTAATTCTAAGCATGCCTCCTTAACCGGCCAACCCCAGGATTCCATAGGTCAGTGGTTCTTAACCTGGGGTCCAGGGACCCCCAGGGGCCTGCAATGTCCTTGCAGGGGATCCGCAAAGGCTTGAAAGTTGCTTGGAGACCCACCTACCCACCCACCCACGTTTCATGCACTCCTTGCAGTGGAGTGGCCATGTGACAGGACCCAAGGCAAAGGCTAGCTGAGCCTGCACATTGCCATTTAATCTGCTCCAGCCGCAAACTTGCAGGAAAAAGCAGAAGAAAAGTTTCCCCTCCCCCTCCAATACCTTTGAGGGAAGATTTAATGGATGGTGTAATAGTATTGTTGTTGTTGTATTAAATCTTGAATTAAGTCTTGGGGGACTGCAGCAACAAAGATATTTATTTTTTTTATTTATTATTGTATTTAAAGAGGTCCCTGGAAAAGAAAAGCTTAAGAGTCACCACCACAGTTAAAGTGGAATCACAGCGCTGTGATGTTGTAATGGAAAAGAACCCAAGGAGTCATGAACACGTTTTATTGGAAAGAATTTCCCCTGGATCCAGGGCTGGTTTAAGGGCCCTGCAGCACCTGTAGCCACAGGGGGCCCCATCATTGTGGGGGCTCCATAGTAACCCTCCTCCTGCAAAATAATTATTAGTAATAATCTGAATATCCTGTACTGTGAATAGCTTAGGTTAGGTTAAGTTACATTGACCTGAGATAAACATATCCCCCCCCACCAGCAAATAAAGCATTGCAGGGGCTCCCAAAATTCCTTAAACCGGCCCTGGCTGGATCAGCTCAAAGCTGGTAGCTTGGCTCAAAGTTTTGGGGACATGTAGACATTTTGTTTTTTTAAACAGTCTGATCCCATCTTCCTTTACTCAAAAGTCAGCCTCCACACTCCTGGGTTCTGCTGGAGCACTTGAAGAGGCAGCCCCTGTCTTGGCAACCATGGAACTGGGATAAACACACACACACACAGAGACTGGACGTTATCACACCACACTGTTATAGTGCTATTATTCCACTTTAACTGCTATGGCTGCCTCCTGCAGAATTCTGGGGTTTATAGTTTAGTGAGGCCTAAGAGCTCTCTGGCTGAGAATGTTCAATGCCCCTCCCTAAACTGCAAATCCCAGGATTCCACAGGAGGCAGCCAGAGCAGTTAAAGTGGAGTAAGTGCTACAACTGTGTAGTGTGATAAAGTTTAAAGCTCTCCCTTCATATTTGCTGGGGTTTGGTTCCAGGACCCCGGTGGATGCCCAAATCTGTGAATATTCAAGTCCCATTATATGCAATGGCACAGCAAAATGGTGTTCCTTATATAAGATGGCAAAATCAAGGTTTGCCTTTTGGATTATTATTATTATTTTTAAAGAATATTTCCAAGCTGTGAATACTTAAATCCGTGGATATCAAACCGTAGATACGGAGGGACAACTGTATATCCCTGGTCTTGTTTACACGGGCAAATATTCCTCTAAATATACCACTAAGATTGCTCATTGTTCCCATGGACCGTGCCACACTATCGCCGCATTCAGAAGGGGGGAAGGTAAAAAACCAAAATATAGCGTCTCAGGGGATCTCGCTACTTTTGCCAGTTTATTTGAAAAGTAGAGCAACTTAGCGCATTATTGATAGTGTAAACAACCATTTCGCTAAGGGCTGTGTGAATTACCAGCAATCTTCCAGATACAGTTTCAGCAGAGCTGCACTGTGATTGGTTCTTATGATGAAGAGGTGGGCTGGCTAGATGTGGAGTCAGGAGGGAGATTCAGTAGCGATCCAGAGGAAATCTTAAAATCCTTCGTGTCTACTGCTTGCTTTGGTGCCAAGGGAAGTATGTACAGGTAGCTGCAAGGGGGAGTAAATTGCTCAGTCTTGATCAGCTGTAACCCACAGAGAAAAAAACCTTCGTGTCTGCATTTTGATTTGGGGCCAGGAGCTACAGGGAGGAAGGAAATGGCTCAGTGTCGACCCGCTGTTACCCACGGAGTTGGGGCCAGGGCAGACCCTATTGCATTGCTTTGTCCTTCTCTCCAATGCTTGGCCACGCCCCCCCCCACATTTGCCTGTCTGAATCTCAAAGAGGAAAAAAACAAAGAGCAACAAAATAGAACTGTTTCCTCCATTCACTGTGTAAACTACCCACCACTGGTGTGAAAAAGTGGTAAAGCACAATTTATCGCTATAAAACCTGCCATGTAATTGCAACCCCTGATTTTCAAAATACTGTATGTATAATTGTAATGTGCAACTTCTAATTTTAGTATAAAGGTGTAAATATAATGTTCATTGGAAAATGAAAAAAGAGTGATTATAGTGTGTTTAGATTAAGAGGAAAAATGTATTAGTGTTAGGATAGATCATTTTAGTGTTAGGATAGATAGTTTTCCAAGTTTCACTCAGCCTTCCATCCTTTCGGAGGTTGGTAAAATGAGTACCCGGCTTGTGGGGGCAATTAGCCAACACACATTGGAAACTGCTTAATGCAGTGTAGATGTGTAAATTGCTATTGGTGAAAACAATTTGTAAGCCCAGGGCAGGTTTAAGGCACTGGCCACATCAGCATCCGCGGGGGAGGGGCATCATTGTGGGGGCCCTGTAGTAACCCTCCTGCAAAAAGATTATTAGTAATAATCTGAATATCCTGTACTTTGAGTAGCTTAGGTTGAGTTAGGTTACATTGACCTGAGATAAACAGATGGGTCCCCCAAAATAAAGCACTGCAAGGGGGGGCATCATTGTGGGGGCCCCCATAGTAACCCCCCTCCAGCAAAAACATGGTTAGTAATAATCTGAATATCCTGTACTGTGAATAGCTTAGGTTGAGTTAGGTTACATTGACCTGAGATAAACATATGGGTCCCCCAAAATAAAGCATTGCGGGGGGGCATCAATGTGGGGGCCCCCATCGTAACCCTCCTCCTGCAAAAAGATTATTAGTAATAATCTGAATATATCCTGTACTGTGAATAGCTTAGGTTGAGTTAGGTTACATTGACCTGAAATAAACATATGGGCCCCCCAAAATAAAGCATTGCAGCCCCCCCCCCAAATTCCTTAAACCGGTCCTACTTAAGCCGCTCTGAGAGCCTTTGTGGCTGAAGAGGGGGGTATAAATAACTAATACAAAAAAGTTTTATTTTTGTATTAGTAAGAAAAGAGAAAAACAAATTTTTTTTTGCGTTATTGTTATGACCTTTTGTGGTGGGGTGTATTTTTCAGTAGAATGGTCTTATTTCAATATTTTAAAAAATCCTACCCCCCCCCTTCCCCCCAAAACTCCTGAGGTAGGAGTCAGAAGGGAGAGTGGGGTGGGCGGGTGGCGAGGGCGGAGGAGGCCGTCCAGCGGCTCCGTCCGTCCCCTCGCCTGGCCGGCTCCTCCTTCCCCCTTCAGCCGCCATCCACCGAGGCCCTGCCTGCCGGCCTGCCGGCCTGCCTTTCCTTTGGGTGAGGGCGGGAAAAGGCCGGCGCGGTGATGCCGCTCTTGCCGCCGGGCGCCTGGGCCACCGCCACCTCCACCGCCACCACCGGGCTGAGGGCGCATCCGTGGCCCTGAGAGCCATCGCCTCAGGGGCCCCGCGGGCGGCAGGTGAGGAGGGGCTGCGGGGCGGAGTCCTTGCGGGCTTGGAGCTGCACAGGGCACCCATAACCCCATTTGGACCTGGGTTATTTATTCCCCGGGAGTGAGGGGAGGCTCCTTCTTAGGCACCACCAGCACACTTGGGCAGAGAAGGCGAAAGACCTTGTAAAGCTACAGAGCCCTGAGGAAGGGAGGAGCCAAGGGGCAAATCATCCGGTTACAAAGTGTGTCGTGTGGAGGTGGCCTAGGGTGCCCCACAAGCGACGCGATGGAGGAGAGGTGGGTGAGTGCGTGGGCGTCGTGACTTGGCATTTCGGCTGCTGGGAGAGCCGGGTTTGGGGCCGGAGAGGTTTGGGAAGGGGCGTCACTTCTCCTGGCTGGTCGGTGTTTGCAAAGCTGGCTTAGCCCGGAGGGAGAAACATGGGTGGGTCTTCTTTTTCGTTGGACATCAGAGGGGAGAACCAGGCAGTTTTGTGCATGGGTGACCGAGGAGCTGCTCTTCACTGGTGGTATATTTCCCCCCCCACACACACACACACTCCCCGGTGCTGTCTAGTTTCAGGCTGACATTCCTTAAAAGTGCGAAGTGGATTCTGATTCCGCCTAAAACTGTCTGTCGAGCCCCCACATTCGGTGAGGGTTCGAATCAATTAAAACCTACCCCCTGTTTATTTAAAAGCAAGACCACAGAATAGCAGTGGAACGAACGATCAGTCTTGGAAAGTAACGAGTTCAATTTAACAAGTTGGCTGGTAATTAGGTAACCCCCTACCACCACCACCACCACCCAGCCAGACTTAACCAGGGAGTTGTCTAAAGCAGCCTTTCTCAACCTTTTTACCCTGGTGGATCCCATGAACAATTTTCAGGTCTCAAGAAACCCCTGCCGTAAAATGATTACAGTTGTCCCTCTATATCCACGGATTTGGTATCCACAGATTTAAGTATTAACGGCTTGAAAATGTTCTTAAAAAAAATAATAATCCAAAAAGCAAACCTTGATTTTGCCATCTTAGATAAGGGACACCCTTTTTCTATGCCAAAATAGTGAACTCTCCATGGGTCAGCGTACTCGCCATGGGTCAGCGTAACAGGGGCGCTTCAAAAAGGCGATACAAGGAATCCCTGAAACAACATTTCAGGCTCAGCCAAATTGATAACCAACAATGGTCCGCCCTGGCCTCACATCGGGAGGCATGGAGACGCACTATCCACAATGCTGCAGCCTTATTTGAGAACTCACGCCAAACAAGTCTTGAAGAGAAATGACAACGCAGAAAGAATCATAACCCGGAAACATCACCCAAGGAGACCTTCTGCTGTGCCTTCTGCAACCGGACTTGTTTATCTCGGATTGGCCTCTTTAGTCATCAGCGCGCTTGCAGAAAGCGCGGGATGAGTCCTTCCTGAATCTTCGTTTGCGAAGAAAAGCCAGAGAGAGAAAGCCAGTGAGCATATAATGGGACTTGCATATTCATGGATTTTGGTATCTACGGGGGTCCTGGAATCAAACTCCAGTGAATATGAAGGGACAACTGTATATCTGCAGCTCAAAAAATATGTTTACTTCCCCCCCCCCCAATTGCAATATCTCACAGAACCCGTAGCATACTCTTGTAGAACTCTAGGGTTCCAGGGAACCCTGGTTGAGAAAGCCCACCATCATGGAATTCGCTGGGAATACAAACTTTCTAAATGACATCCCACATCAATCCACTGTATTTGGAAGGAGGCGGGACCAAAACAGCAAAAACAATGCAAGAAAAGCCTTGGTGGCTTTTCCATGGCTTTTTTTAAAAACAGTGAGGGGTGTGTGCATTCCACCTCATTAGGACAAGCACATTTGCTTTGAATCACTTTCCCATATGAGAGGAAGCTCAAAGCTTATTGGCTGGGCAAGCGTGGAGGGCGGGGCTTGCTAACAGGGCAAGCACCTACTGCCACCATGTTGGATTTTTGCCTTAGCGAATGATTGCTAAGGTGATAAAATGGGGTGGGTTTTGTTTTGTTTTGCTGTCCTTTTAACTCAAAACACCAGTGCACCTTAGACAACTTTTTTAAGTTTGGCAATGGTGAAGTACTAATGTGAGTAAATCACTCGTGGTCACCATCTGGCATGCGAAGCTTATGGGGCCAAAAATTCCATTAAGACAAGCTGCTGCTGCTGCGAAATACCATTACTGTAGGTACTCTGGGTTTTTTTTCCAGATGGGGCCCAGATAATCTTTGGGTTGGTGGCACTTACAAGATTGCAGCAACCTCATTTGTGCTTACCCAGAAGTTGGTTCTGTTGAATTCAGTGTTCCCTGTATGGGGCAGTAGCCCTAAGATTTCGATCAATATGTAAGGAATTGATTTAAATAGTATTGGAGAATCAATATATTTCTTTAATTATTGTGCTCATCATGTTTGTGTTCTGGGATTGATAGACAGTTAAAACATCAATATAATTTTCTTGGCAAGTGAACCTTATGTGGTTTCTGCATGTGATTTTTGCAAGTTTCTCATTGTGCGTAGCTTCACCGTTTGTGCTCTCATTTGTCCTTCCGTTGTAGTTCTGCCTTATTTTCTAAGTGCTCAATGCACTTTTTTTTTAAAGGAGGAAGGACTACAGTGCAAAACATCTATCAGTGATGTTTCAGTTATTCCTTGCAAAATGACTAACAAAATAAAAATACAATATTTTATTTATTTATTTAGGTATTTATACCCCGCTCTTCAGCCACAAGGCCCTCACAGCAGCATACACTTGTTAAGCACTAGCACTTTACACATCTACACCGCTTTATAGCATGCTAGGCACTTAGCCATTTTCAATGTGTGTTAGCTAATTGTCCCCACAAGCTGGGTACTAGAGTGAACCTTGAACCCCTTGGGGATCGAACTTACAACACTGTGGCTGCAGTATTGGCAGAGATCCGTCAGATGACAAGCCTGAGTAGCTTTAAAAAAGCACTAAAGACGGATCTCTTTCGACAGGCCTTTCCTAATTAGATCCCGGCCTCAGGGGATCCTGGCCTCTTTTAGTCCGCTGGCTATTTATTGTATTTATTGTTTTTAAATGTGATTTTAGATCAGTTGCTTTTTAATTTATATTTGTTTAATATTTTTTTATGGGGGAGGGTGGGGTGGGGGGATGTTTAGGGATTTTTATCTGTATTGTATTTTAATTTTTGTAAGCTGCCCCGATTGTTTTAACAGAGGAGCAGGGTATAAATACATTTTATTATTAGTAGTAGTATATTATTATTATTATTGGCATTTAACCACTGTGCCACCAGGGCTCCCTATAAAATAAAATCTGACACAGACTAATTTGGAAGTTAGTATAAAAATCCAGCATGGAATGATGGTCACTCATTAGGAAGCTTAGGTAAATAAATGTTTTCAGCTGGTTGTGAAAGCAGTGCCAGGAAACCCTCTCTGGGGAGAGAGTTCTCCAAATGATGTACTAAAAGGCCCAGTCTCTTGTTACCACCTACTTTGCTTTAGAAGTAGCATGTTACAGGGCCTTTGAGACTGATATTGTCATGCCTTGCTTCCAGAACTTGGAAATAGACTCTGACTCAGAGACTGAAGCAGTGGACATACCAGGAACCAGAACAGGAGGATGTTCCAGGGCCACAGGCCTCAGGGACAGACAAGTACCAGTTCTGGTCAAGGGTCCTCCCCCTTCAGATATAGAGGACAACTTATCTATACCTATCTTCACAGCATGGAGACAACAAAAGGAGGGCTTGAGATGGTCTCAGCATATTTATAAGAAGTAGCAATTAGTTAAGCAGCAGCTGCGTTAGCTGCCGTTCTGTCATTATGCAGTACTGCCCTCCAGGGGTTGTTGGAGATTATCAGACCTACCTGAGTGCTCATTGTGTTCCTGCTCCCTGTGTTTGACCTGGACTGTGTTTGTTTACTCTGAACTCTGCCTGCCTGACCTGGATTCTGCTTGACTACCCTGAACTCTATTTGCTGGACCTGGACCTTGTATATTGGACTTTGCTTGTAGAATTGTGTTTTGCTTGCTAGTAAAGTAAATGTCTGACTTCACGCTACCTTGATTCCTTTGCCTGTAATTAGCTTGAATGTGCTGTGCCTCTGCTATCAGCTGTGTCACCGTCTAGAGCTTTGACTACATGGAGGTGTGTGCGTAAAAATCTGGATGAAATTTGGGCTACTTTGACCCATAGCTGTGGTGCATGAAATTCGGACTACTCTGGGCCAGATTTAAGCACCACACCTGCCAAAGCCTGAACCTGCATTCGGATTTTTACTTGGCTTCCATTCAAAGCTGTTACTCATGCTTGACTCTGAGCTCTGGGAAAAGCAAAGCCCCAATGACGGTTGCTCTTTTCTGAAGTCAGAACTGGCAACTAGCCTTACAATGGTGGGACTTGCAGGGTGTTCTGACCTCAGAGAGTGGCCACTGCTGGGGCTCTGCTTTTGGAATGAAAAATGGTGCTGAGGGGAGGGGGAATGGTGGTGCCTCAGGCAGTGCTTGTCTCTCATGAAACCAAACAACATCAGTCATACCATCAAGAGCTCATTTACCTGCCAATTGTTTAACATGTAACACCCTCCCCTAACTTACTTGTACCTGTAGCAGCAAGAGGATAAGTGGGCTCAAATTGAACATAAAACAGCCATGCTAAGAAATCACTGAGGGGCTGGTTTGGTCTCCCAGGACAATTTCCTTATGGCAGTCTTCCCCAAATCTGGTACGTTTTGGGTGTGTTGGACTACAGCTTCCATCATCCCCAGCCATGCTCTAGGGATTTTAAAAAATAGTTTTAAAGGGAAACTCCCACTGCTAAGACACCAAACTGGAATTCACTGGCAATTTTGAGTGTGCAGATTAGTTGCAACAAATGGCTGGCTCGTTAAATAAAGAAGGACCCTATGCTTATTTGGTAGGATTTTGTATCTGTATCTGTCCTGTGTGATAGTCAGAGATTGGGAATGTTAAGGACTCCTTCCCCATGGCTGCTGAAAAAGATCTTTCACAGTGTCCAGTTTTGGACTATAATTTCCAGGATTTCCAACCAGCATGTGATGATATTTTTATACAGCTACTGCCATCTTGTATTGCTTTGCTTGTGGGTTCATTTTTGTTTTGTTTTATTTTAAATTTTCTGTTCAGAATATATCTATCTATCCACCTGTCTCCAACCTTGTGTTCTTGAGATATGTAGGACTAAGTCCCATATTCACATAGCCAGCTATAGCTGTGGAAAATCATGTAGTCTTCCAGATGTTGTTGGACTGCAAGTCCCATCAGCCCTAGCCAGTACAGCCAATGGTGAGGAATGTTGGGCCACAAATTCCCACTCCTGCTATAGGCCAACACATCTGGAGGGTAACAGGTTGGGGATGTATCCATGTAGAGGACCACCTCATGTATCTTTAGAAGTCAGCTCTAGTCTACTTGAAAGTACTGTATATCACAGTGTATTTATTCATTTAATTTATATCCTGCCTTTCTCCCAGCACAGGACTCAAAGCTTGTGGGGTATGTTAGTCTTTAAAGCAGGTGTGGGCAAAGTGTAGCCCTCCAGATGTAACTTGCATCAGTCCTAGTTAGCATTCAACTTTTTTCTGAATAGATATATGTAGGAGTGCTCTCTGTGAAAAAGAAAGTGATAAATCTTTCTACTTAACATGTCCCTAAAAACACTTTAGAAAAACTAAACCAATCTGCATAGCTGTTTCTGTGACTCTGTGCAGCATTTAATTTTTTAATAAAGTTACACATTCTAGTTTAAATCTCTCTCTCTCTCTCTCTCTCTCTCTCTCTGGCTTCTCTTCGCTTACAAAGATTCAGGAAAGACTCATCCCGAGCTTTCTGCAAGTGCACTGATAACTAAAAAGGCCAATCCGAGATAGACAAGTCTGGTTGCAGAAAGCACAGCAGAAGGTTTCCTTGGGTGATGTTTCCAGGTTGTAATTTTTTCTGCGTGGTCGTTTCTCTTCAAGACTTGTTCGGCGTGAGTTCTCAAATAAGGCTGCAGCATTGTGGATAGTGTGTCTCCATGCCTCCCGATGTGAGGCCAGGGCGGACCACTGTTGGTGATCAATTTGGCCGAGCCTGAGGTGTTGTTTCAGGGATTCCTTGTATCGCTTTTTTGGAGCGCCCCTCTTACGCTGACCCGTGGCGAGTTCACCGTAGAATACTATTTTGGGGAGGTGATGGTCCTCCATCCTTAATTAGTCTAGACTCCACCGTAATTAGTCTAAATGAACTAAAAGGATAAATCTACTGTACATTAGTTGAAGATAACCAGTATAGCTGAAATCCTAAATATGCTCAGAGTGTAACTTCTGTGTAAACAAGCCTAAGATTGCATTTGTAAGTTCGTAACAAAATCCTTGAAAAGTCCTGGTATGTTTCAAGTTGAGAACAGATAGAATGATGACAGGAGGAAAGTTTTTTTCCTTGGACTTCCATAGTTACTAACTAGCCTGATAGAGGTTTTATAGTCCTATGTGAATCCTATCATAGAGTCATGGAATCATAGAGTTGGAAGAGATCACAAGGGCCAATCCAGTCCAACCCCCTGCCATGCAGGAATAGTTACACTGGACTCTTTGATTGTGGTGTTGGTGGGAGGGTAGTTCCTGTAGTACATTTTAAAAAATTGCCTAGTTTATTTGTTTGTTGTTGTTGTTGTTGTTGTTGTGTGCCTTCAAGTTGTTTCTGATTTATGGTAACCCGAATGGTGCTGTCCCTTTAGCTAAAGAACTCTGTGTGTTTGTTTTTCTTCTTATCCAGATTCAGGGCCCAAATCCAGCTCCATGTTTCATTTGGGAGGTGACAGTGGGATTGATATTTAAACCCCACCCAACAGTGGGCTTTCTTAGCAAGATTCATTCACAAAGGGATTGCCTTTGCCTTCCTGAGGCTGAGAGTGTGTGACTTGCCTGAGGTCACCCAGTGGGTTTCCGTGGCCAAGCAAGGGTGTTCTACCCCTGGTCTCCAGAGTCTTAGTTCAACACTCAGGCCACTATACCACACTGGCTCTTGCCGAGTGTATACAGTATTAGGCTTTTAATGATTAAATTTTATTTGAGTTGAGACTTGCTGGTAAGAGCACTTTGACATTCACATACTGGATTTTATTGTAACTGCCTTGAAAGGATTGCCACTGAAGCATATCTGTTTGCGTAATGGCTTTTTCAGGGCTATGGACTGGTGTGTCAGTAAGAAGGGAAGATGGCTTGTGTTACAGTTCTGACATCATGTTTCTGGAATGCTGCTAAAGCATTCTCACAGCAAAACAACAAATATAAAATTGGATGAGTGACTATAGTTGTAGTTACAGTGGGGGATAGAATTGAAAAGTAGAGGGGGCTCCTGTAACTTAAATGTTTCTATAGAAGAGGAAATTTCAGCAGGTATTGCTTGTTACCTCTGGGAGATAACATGGCAGAGGATGGGAGCAAGAAGGAAAGAAAACTACAAAGTTTTAAGTGTGTATGTATATGTGTCTGGATTTTGTAAATCCAGAGTATTTTTGCGCCCCCCCCACCTCAAGTCTTGCATTTTTGGTGTTAGTCCTGGAGTGCTCAGTGTGATGCCCACATGCACTGTTATGGCCAGAGGCACCTCCTTTGGTACCCACCTGGCTCCCAGCCCTTCACAATATATAACACAATGTGTTATACGTATTTGTTTGTTTGTTACAATTAAAAAACTATAAAGGCTGCTATGCTACCTGGCAGCCTCCAGTAGCCTTCTTAAATATAAAAATGGCCAAGAGCACGATCACTAAGTAGAGGATTTTTCATTCTGTATCGGTGCAATGAAGTCGCCAGCCTAGAAGTGCTTGAAGAAAGAATTTATTGTAGTCTTTAGGTTTGTCCACATGGGCAGTATACCCCATCTTGCTCCCATCGTAGAGCCCTGCAGTCCTGATGATGCAGGGTTTTTGCCCCGTTCTGCCCCTGGGCAGTCCTCATGACCCCCAGAGCAAAGATGGAGTAGGGCCCAACAAACTGTTATATTAAAATATCTGCTTTAATCCGTTCCCTCGGGGAAGAAATGGATTGGGCCCCGCGAGACCACAGGAGCCCATCCTGGCAGGCCGGCAGGTCCGCTGCTTCAGCTGCCGGTCTGCCTCGATCTGCCTTGCTCTCTCTGAAGCAGGAAGGATTCCTGCAGCTTGTGACCAAGGCTGGTCACATGCAGGGGGCCTTGGTCATATGTTATAGGCCAGTTTCTTTGGGAGGATGAGGGAAACAACAGTGGCTGTAGCAATGTGCTGGCATGCCTGTCTGGACTTCCTCCTGTTGGGGCAGTAACAGGGGAAGAACAGGCCTGATCTGCAGCCATGATACACCAGCGGGGAGCCAGCATATCATGGCTTGTGTAGATGAGCCTTCAGCTGGTCCACACTTTCTGAGCAGAAGTGTGAATCGAAACACATTTATTCTTAATCTTTCACACTTGTTAAATTTCTGGTACTACTAGAAGCCTTCCTAGAAGCCACAGAACACTCCAATCTGTTCTGAGCTACAAGTACCTCCTCTGTCCTCTGACTTCTTTTAGTCGATTTTGTTACAGGAATTGAGGTAGGCTGGAGGCAGAGGCTAGCCTTTTCGGCTCAGTCAAATCAAGATGGGAGAGAAAGTATCATGCAGTCTAGGACAGAGCAGTCCAGTCTGAGAGGTAGTGTGGTAGCCTGGTTCTAACACAGAACCAGGACTGAGGAGACCTAGGAGTGGTCACTATCTCTCAGCCTAACTTACCTCATGAGGTTATTATAAGAATACAGTAAATCTAGAGAGGGATCATGTATTGTTCTTCGAGGAAGGACGTATGGTCCTCAAGCGAACCTACCATGGGCTGTTCTTGGCAAAATTTGTTCAGATGGGGTTTGCCCTTATCTTCCTATGAAGCTGAGAGAGTGTGACTTGCCCAAGGTCATCCACTGGGTTTCCATGGGTGAGCAGGAATTTGAATTCTGGTTTCCAGAGTTGTAGTCTGACACTCAAACCATGACACCACACTGGTTCAATTTTATTTACTGTACAGGACAATATTCGTTTTAAACCAGTTAATTTAATTGTTATCTTTTGCGGATTGCTCCAGTGAATTTTAATGGCGGGAGAAGCTGCACCTTCTGTGCCTCTCTTAGAACAGGGATGGGGGGCATGTTTCAGTGGGAAAGCTAGATGATCCCTGCCCATGCCCCTGCTGACCCCTCATTCGTTTGGATGGTATTTGGGATGTGGCCATACCAATATCGTCTTGTCCTTGTCTGATTCACCAGCTGGAGCTTCTGCAAGGAGCTGGATCTACTATGTACAGGCTCCACAATTTGTAAGTTCTACCATATGTATACTTTCCACAGGCTGAAGGTTCCCTGTTGCTGTCTCTAGAATAGGAGCTGGCAATCTGTGTCCCTGAGGCTTCCAAAGCTCCCTTGTCTGTTTGCTTTGTAAAGTGTTGCCACTGTGCTTTTAGCTCCAATGAGACCATGACCGCAAGATGCTAAATGGCCTCTTCAGTGTACACTGAATGCCCAAGAGCTGTTCCAGTCTAGCTTTGACATTGCTGTGCTCCTGCTAATTTGCAAAGTCTGAAGTGCAGCAGCTGCTTAAGCTCTCTTGGCTTTCTATGCCTTTTGGCAAAATGTGCTAGAGAATCAGAGCAAACGCACAATGAACTCCTATCAGTTTAGTTGCATAGCAATGGGCTATTCTAATAGTATTGGCAAACCCAAGATTTTCTTCCTTGTCATGTGAATACCAGTAAAATGAAACTGGGGGATGTTTTTGGCAGGCTCCCAGCTTATTGTGGAAAAAAGAGACAGTGTTGACAGATGCCATATTATTTTGTTTTGTTCTGATTAAGATGTATTTTGATGTTTCAGAGGGTACTCTGCAGCTGCAGTCATGTTGCATTGCAGCTCTTCTGAAGCTAAAACTTGGAAAGATCATAATATGGGCCAGCCCTACTGTTCGACCAACTAGGAATATGACTCAGGAACCTAGATTTTGGGTGTCATGAAAGGCAGGGAAGAAGTGTTGTTGTTGTTACCGTATTTCCTTGAGAAGGAAAGAGATCTTCTATCTTTCTATCTCATGTACCCCCCAAAATTGGCTGACCTTGGGTATTATATAACTTGACTTGAGAGACAACAGAGGTGAGGGGCAATATTTGCTGCTTTGCCTCAGGCAGAAAAATGTCTTAGGTTGACCTGGCCCATAGTTAAATATGTGGCCTGACACTATACAGACAGAGAATGACAGAAAGGAAGTAGCTGGCAAAACTACCCCTGAGTGGTCTTTGCTTAAGAAAACCCTATGGGCTTGTCTATATGGAGGAGGAAAATGTGGATTGCTGCAGGGTGATGCCAACTTGCTGCAGCTTTTGTTTGTCTTAATGGTCTATTTGCAAGATCGCAGGCATGCAAAGCAAACTGCATTCAGTGTTCCCATGGGCATGCCAGCAAATCAAAATGGTGGGTGCAAGTGAATCACTTGCAATTTTATTTTCCCCAGGTTGCCCCTGCTGAACATTTTTTAAAACAAAATACAAGGTATGGAAGAGCAACCTTCCGCTTTACCAAACACACACACACACACACACACACACACAGAGAGAGAGAGAGAGAGAGAGGCTGTTTTCTCACTGTAGCACATGATTGCTATGGGGAAAATCCAAGATGGCAGTTCCGGGCGCTTGCCCTGTCAGCAAGCTCCACCCCCTCACATGTCCAACCAATCATTTGCTAACTTCAGCTCATTCTGGGAAAACGAATCAGTTTGGCCGTGTCTCCCAACGAGCAGGAATGCGCATTCCCCTCACTGTTTTTCAAAAAAATTGGGGAAAGCTGCAAAGGCTTTTACTGCAGAGTATATGGCATTTTGGGGGCCCTCCTTCACAATACGGTGAATTGATGCGGGATCCCATTGGGACAAAAGGTATTCTCCTTGCATTCTATGAGGCATATTTTCGCTGTTTAGACAACCCCTATGAAATTCATGGGGTTGCCATAAGTTGATAGGCAACTTGAAGGCACACACATATGACACTGAGTACCTATTTGTGTTTCAGGATCCTTTAAATGCCCAGCTGCATTTAGGGATGTTGTCTGGAGGAACAACTGACATTTGTGTACTCTGTGGCTTACAGATTCAACTCAGTGATGATCAGAGTTGCACTGGTGCATGGTGCCTTAAATGTCCTCTTCCATGTAAGCAGAGGTTAGGATCATGCAATTGGTAGGACTGCACAGTAGTTGGCCATTCGAATCTAAATTCACCATCTTGCAAATTAAGGAGCGAACAGTTCCCTGGTGAAGCTGTCTTTACTGCAGACAAATTACTTTAAGTGTTCCAAAATGCTATCTTGTAAATTTGTGTAACTGACTTTATTACGATAGTAGTAACAATATATATATATTTTAATATCAGGTGGAGCAGAATGCAAGAAGTCGACAAGATTGAAACTTTGAAACAAGAATGGTAGGTCTGTGTTTGCATTTTTGCATTTTGCCCTGTACAGAAAGAATTCATACATGCTCAGTTTTAGTATACAAATAGTTATACATTTTAAAAATTGCTACAAAAGTTTTTTTAAATTAATATACAAGTCTTCTGTGATGCAATTGTGTTTATCTCTGGGGCTAGCACAAGTTCACTTCTGTTTAATAATAAACAAATCTTGTTTAATAATAAACAAATCTTGATGCACAGTTCACAGGGAACTTAGAATTGTATTGTAGAGTTGGAAGAGACCACGAGGGCCATCCAGTCCAACCCCCTGCCACGCAGGAAATCACGATCAAAGCTTCTTAGTCTGTTTTCCATTCAGGCTAGTTGTTCTTGGTAAGAACTGTGTAGCAATGGCAGCCCTGACCACCTCATGCTAAGTTTGTTATCACTCCCAGAGTTAGATGAAGGGTGAATGCTTCCATGAAAGAATTGTTCTTTGCCCAGTTAGCCCAGTCTAGGTACTCAGAACCTAAACATACATCAGGTGGGGATGAAGGAGTATGTTCCGTTGTTAGTGAGTGAATAACCTCCATGTGGAAGGCCATCTGTACTGAGATCATAAACAGCATTATTCATACATTTGTAATCTACCATGTATTATATGAATCCCTTCTGATTTTTTTGTTGTTGAAATGTACACACACACACAAGATTTCTGAAATCAAAGAGTTGCTGAAGTGAAGAGTCTTCTGAAGCTTTGAGAACCCCACCATTAAAAGTTCCTGGTGGCTGTAAACAAAGTTAGAGTTGTACAACCAAAAGCCTGTGAGCATGATCAATTTGTGGTGTGTCCCCCCCCCCCGCCACGTTCTTACACAGCTTGAAATTTGTTGTACGTGCAAGTACATGCTCAGTGGCAAGGGTCCACACTACTGGGAACCCTGAATCTGACAGAATACTCCATTCATTTGCACGGAGCCCTGCCAAGACGTGTACTATAAAAGGGCAGACATATGTTTCAAACACTGGCAGGCATTTTCCTTGGTTTTTTTCCAGCTTGTGAGGCCGTATTCTGGAATAGTTTCTTTCTGACATTTCGCCTGCATCTGTGGCTGGCATCTTCAAAGTATGGTTGGATAGGAGTGTGTCTGGGGTGTATATGCTGTGAACCCCTGTTGGGGAGTATATGTAAATTTGTGTAATTGAATGGTTAGTTTCTGGGCATAGAAATGCAAGGCTCGTTAGTGTCTGTTTGGCTGATGGTTGGTTGATGGGCCATTATCTGCTGGGAATCCCCTTGTCCCTGGGTGGAATTCCTTTGTAAGTGTTGAGTTTTGATTCTATTGTTCTTCAAAACTGGGAGCCAGATTTTGTTTATTTTTAGGGTTTCTTCTTTCCTGTTGAAGTTGTCCAGGTGTCCAAGTTGTCCAGAAAATCTATGGATGCTGGCTATGAAAGCCTTCGACTTCACACTGGCTGGCATCCTGGTTGCTTGTCCCAAGTAGAGTGGACCCATTCAATCAATTGTTGAATAGTGAGTCAACATGTAGGTAAATCTAATGAATTCAGTGGGCTCTTCTCTCTGCGTATGTGCCTTTAAGTCACCCGTCTGACCTCATGAATTCCATAGGGTTTTCTTAGGCAAGGAATACTCAGAAGTGGTTTTGCCAGTTCCTTCCTCTGATATGTAGCCTAGAGCACCTGGTACTCATTAATGGTCTCCCATCCAAGTACTAACCAGAGCTGACCCTTCTTGACTTCCAAGATCAGATGGGATCTGGTGCGTTTAGGGTATTTAGGCTGGGGTCTGCTGGAGTTGGGAGAAAGAGAATTTGAGCTGTAGAGTGGAACTGGCAAGTATTTGCACATTCCCTGTATGCATAAAGATGGGTCATAATAAAGGAAGAAGGCTTGGGAGTTGCCAAGGCAGGGAACAGTTGTGGGAAGGTAGAAAGAGACTCATGTTAGGTCTTTTGGGGGGGTGGATGTGTGAAAAACGGTAAGAGAAAAGGGAAAGTTGCCTGTGTATGACAGATAGTTTACATGTTTGGATGAGAGATGGTGTGTTGTGCTTTGGGACTCCTGCACAAGGCTTGTGGATTCTCTCCACCCTGATTGACCTGCAGACATAACACCTGCAGATTTAGCTAACTGGATTTATCAGTGCTGAAAAAAATTGTGAACCGTTCTGATAGCACTGTTAGGTACAACGTGACCTTCCCTTAGTCATTAGTTGTTGAATACATCCTTTCAAAAGAAATCCTTTGTTCAACAGA
The DNA here is from genome assembly GCA_030847615.1 of Gambelia wislizenii. Classification (NCBI taxonomy): domain Eukaryota; kingdom Metazoa; phylum Chordata; class Lepidosauria; order Squamata; family Crotaphytidae; genus Gambelia; species Gambelia wislizenii. Next base: position 207,068,359 of record JAUMIR010000001.1, read on the forward strand.
GCCTTAAATGCTTTTCCAGGCTAGTATATATCCTGTTCCCAGTTTCCTCTCTGCTTGAAGGACGCAGCTGCAGCAAGAGCAAGTGTTACAGCTTCTAGCATATCATATTATTAAACCTCCTCCTTTGTAATAAAGGACTGAGGTACACGTGCTATTCAAGAACAAAGCTGCTGTTTTCCTGAAGATCTTTTGTTTTTCTCCAAACAATATTTTTTCTTTAAAGTAGCTCTGTGCAAATGAATGTGTGCTCTCCCCCCCTTGTAACTTCTGTCATCTATCTTATATATATAAATGTTTCCTTAGTGTTTATATCATGACATGCATGTTTGAAAACACAGAACAGTCAAAGGATTCTTTGCTCTCCTTTTCTTTTTGCTTTCCCCTGCCCGTATGCTTTTCCTTTATTGGAAGGTGGTGTCACTCTGGTCTTTTTAAATAAAACAGAGGTAATGCTATATTGAAGACTTACTTATACTCTGCTTGGAACCCCCTGAGATAGCTCCCCCCCATGCAGTCTTGAGAGTCCCTCTGCTTGGGAACCCCCCTCAAGATCACCATCTAGAGGTCAAAAGCTGCCACCACCCGCTGAGTTCTTTATACACAGTCCATTGGGATCTGTGATATCCTTTGGAACTCTCTGCTACTCAGAGCTCTTCCCACACCTCCCGGTTCACCAAGAGGGAGCCAATGAAATACAATGACTGAGAATTAAGGTACGTGAAGCATCAGCTTAAGAAATATAGAAAAGGCTTGTTTATTCAAGCAAGGCTTAATAGGCAAAGATCTTCATGGGGAAGGCACCTTCCATTCTCCAGGTACATCTTCGGAGTTACAGAAAATAATAAAAGCAAAGCAACCAGCCAATAAAACATAATTTCCTAACGCAAAGCTAACTAGACATTCTTTGTCTACTCACTGAATAGTAGCCAGTTCCATCTGTGAATTCAGGATGGTACTGTGAGCCATGCTGGCCATCTCAGCCCAGGCTCACAGTGTCCTCCATTTTAAGTTCTCATCTCCCCCTGGGATGCCAAGTCTTCATCCCAAGGCGTTCCTTTGTCCAACGCTCTACCTCGTGCCTCAGCGGTAGCATTTATAGTGTTTTTGAAATTACCACTCTGGCAGTCCTCATCGGTCAGTCCTGCCTCAGATGATATGACCTCATTATGATACTGTGCTGGTGGTGGTATCTTTAGTCCCACCTTGGTTAACCCCTTGTTACCTGATAGCTGTGTTACAGAAACCTGATTGCTGAATTGCAGGATAATGGGAGATGTAGTACCCATCCCATTATCACAGTAGGAAAGAACAATAAGGTGATAATCACAGGGACATGGTCCCAGCACACTCCCTCTGCATCACCACATGCACAGCGTAACTATGCCCCCAGTATATCAGCCCTTCTTAACACCACCAGCAGTGAACTCAACACTGCCAGTCCTCAGTTACACTTTTAGGCAAGGGTTTGAATCGCTGTAATGCTTTCCATTGTTTTACAAGCACAGCTTACAAAGGGGAGAAAGGCAAGTCCACACAACACAGCACTGGCATAATGAACAGCCTACGCAGCCCTTTTGTGGCAAGGCTTCAAGGCTCACTGAGGAAGGGAAAGTGTTGTGTTGACAAAGAGCCAAGAGGAGGTGGGCTGGCTAGATACCAAGGGCAGCCATGGCGGAAAGTGATAGTAGTAAATTTTTCATTGTGCAGTTAATTTCTTTCACTTATTTAAAAATCAATATAATATATAATTCACTTTTACAGAGCAGATCATTGTTTATAAAGTGTAAGGGCTTGACTACATGAGGAAAAAAACCTGTACCTACCTTGAATCTGGTGCTATAGGAACAATTGATGTAAGGCCCTGTACATAGCTAAAGCACCTTTTTTTACTCTTTGATGCAATTTTTAAAAACTCACCTCTTGCTTCACAGTTTCCAGGAAAAATCTGGTCTTTACCAGGCTTTTGTACATGTGGCCATCTGGATCGGGGTTGCATTGGATTTTTGGATGCCAAGCATCACCATTTTTTGTTAGATGTCAGCGGTAGTTATTGCAGTCGTTCAGCAGTAATGATCCAGGGCCATTCATTACCTGCTCCCCAACTGAGCCCAGTCACAAAAAATAAATGTCCCTTCTCCCCATTACGTTGCTTCTGATGTTCCTTTCTCCTTGGGTCCACTACCGCTTCCTTCCCAGCCAAGCACCTCTATGTCAGAGCCCTGCTGGTGCACAGTCACTCGCTCTGAGGTCAGAATGAGGTGCCCAGCCATGAGAACATCGGTGAGAGGGTAGTCCAATCGACCTCCTCACCATTGATCTCCATGACTGGGTGTCTCATTCTGACCTTAGAGCAAGCGATTGTGCACCAGCAAGGCTCTGCAATGGAGGTGCCTGGTTGGGATGGTGTCAGCGGTGTCAGCAGACCCAAGAAGAGGACATCAGCAGCAACGAAGCAGTGCAGATTCGGGCTTTGGCCAAGGGACATGTATTGACATCTATACATTGTCCTTTTGGCGTAAACCAGGTCCTTGTGGCACTAATGGGGTGCATCCAGGATGTCTCCAGGCCAGAGTAGTCTGAATTTAATCCAGATTTTTGCCCCCAGTGTAGACAAGGCCTAATTGTGTTGTTTCAAAGAGGCTTATAGCATAGCCATATATAGTTATTTGATTATTTAGAAGTGCTCTAGGATTTTTATACATATGTCTGCCATCCTTAGTAAAGGTTGAGGATTTGATTAGGACCATTCCTAAGCTAGCAGTAGTAGGGTATTACTTGACAGCTGGGAACAGAGGCTATGGCTACCTGCTAATGTTGTTCCCCTGAGGGCATTGTCTGCCGAATGATAGGGTACTTACTTCAGTAAATGAAATTGGGATATTATTTATTTATTAATTATATTTATTTATTATCCCACCTTTCTCCCAATATAGAGACACAAGGTGTCTAATAACAAATTTTAAAACAATACATAAACATGTAAAATACAATAATATGAAATTTAAAAAACAGATGAAAGAATTTAGAATGTTAAAACATTTAAAAACATTTAAAATATTAAAATACAATAAAACTATATACAGCATAAAGATAAGATAGGAAATAGTCCTTGAATGGTTTAAAATTCTGTTTTCATATGATATAAACTACCCTTGATAGTGTGTCTCCACCACATTTCTTTCTTTCCTTGATCTGAAGACAAGTACCTACCAAAATAGCAATGGCTTGGTTCCTGAGAACTTCCTGTCCAGTTTCTCTCCCCCACCCCCAAATACATACATACATACATACATACATATTACAACAGGAGTGGGCATGGGATCACCTGCAGCCCCACAAGGCCATTTTGAAGCCCTCCAGTCCCTCCCAGTACAGGTGATAAAAGAAGGAAGCTGTTAAAAGAGAAGGTTCGAAAATTACCTCATAGAATCATAGAGTTGGAAGAGACCACAAAGGCCATCTAGTCCAACCCCCTGGCCCTGCAGGAATACACAATCAAATCATTCCCAACAGATGGCCTTCCAGCCTCTGCTTAAAAACCTCCAAAGGAGACTCCACTACACTACGGAGATTATCACACTACACCGCTATAGTGCTATTATTCCACTTGAACTGCTCTGGCTGCCTCCTGTGGAATCCTGGGATTTGCAATTTAGGGAGGGGCATTTAGCATTCTCAGCCAGAGAGCTCTTAGGCTTTACTAAACTACAAATTCCAAAATTCCACAGGAGGCAGCCATAGCAGTTAAAGTGGAATAATAGCACTATAACGGTAGTGTGATAAAGTCTAGCGAGGCAGTGTATTCCACTTCCGAACAGCTCTTACTGTCAGGAAGTTCTTCCTAATGTTTAGGCGGAATCTCTTCCTGTAGTTTGAACCCATTGCTCCGTGTCCTAGTCTCTGGAGCAGCAGAAAGCAAGCTTGCTCCATCCTAAGTATGACATCCCTTCAAATATTTAAACATGGCTCTCGTGTCACCTCACAACCTTCTCTTTTTGAAGTTTTACTGTAGCTATATACATTTAAGCTTCTGTCTGTAACTTTTAAAATCCAGCTCGTCAAAGTCTTTCTTTTAAGTGATGTGTCTTGTTATGCAGCCTAAATTAAAAAATAATTATGTTTCCCTCCCAGGGCCCCCAAAGTAGATTTTCATGTACACCATGTAGCTTATGTTTTAGGTCATACCATAGCAAACATGCCCTCCAAATATGATGAAAATCCAATAAGAAAAGGAGCATCTATAATGAATAATGATATATACTTTAAAATACATTGTTGTCTTATCATTTGTATACAGCAGGTTGTGCTTGTAGCATTCCTGTATAGCAAATTATGGATGGCTAACATTCTGAATAAAAGACATCATTCTTGTTACTTGCAGGCATCAAAGAATGCATGGCAAATATAGATCACTGTCAACTGACTCAGTGGCCAAACAACTTTAAACTGAGTTTCAACATGCAACTAAACCCAGGATTTAGGGATCAGTAGCAGGCCATTGGACTGGGCATCTTTACCTTCCCCTGTTTTTGCATACAAAGATCCCAGCACCATCCTTTTCAGCAGCTGGATTGAAATGGAACCAGCTATGCTGCTAAACTCGTACTGAGACCAACCTTTCTGAATCTGAACTTCACTGTGATACAAGTACAGCTGTTCTTTCATATTTGCTGGGGTTTTGTCCCAGGACCCCCCCCCCCATAGATACCAAAATCCATGAATACTCAAGTCCCATTATATGCAGTGGCATAGCAAAATGGTGTCCCTTATATAAGATGGCAAATTTAAGGTTTGCTTTTTGGATTATTATTTTTTAAATAATATTTTCAAGCCGTGAGTACTTAAATCAGTGGATACCAAATCCATGGATACAGAGGGACAGCTGTAAAAGGAAAGAGTATCATAGATTAGCTATCTAATCTGATCTGTGGGAGATTATTTTCTGATCCCATATAAATTACTGAGGTCAGAGTATTAAAAGACTTATCTGGAACTGCTTTACAGTAGAAGTTACTTTCAAATAAACATGAATAGCTATTACTTAGTATTTAGGGAGCTGAGAACCCGTTTCATGGATGGCTTGACTTGCAGTAGTCATATGTTACAAATCAATCCAAAGTGCAAAATAAACAAATACTTTCTTGGAATGTTTATAGTGGGCCCTTGGTATCCACCGTGGTTGGGGGAATCCATGGATGCCAAATCCGTGGATACAGAGGGCCAACTACTACCTTCCATAACAAGAATGGCTGCGTTAAGTTTTAATATCACTGGCAAGCCAGTAAACGTGTGGTTTAGATGAAACTGTGAATTTCATATGCAACTTCAGTTTTTAAAATCTTTTAATCTTTTCATTTTATAGGGTTTGCACACCAAGAAATGACAGCCAAATTCAGAATGGCACAGACCAGAAAAGCTATGATATTTTTGTGGACAATCTTTTTGAGGAAGCTCAGAAAGTTGGGGCTGTATGCACACAGCAAGCAAAAGCTAAAAAACAAGTAAGTAGTTTTAATTTTGTAAAATGTAGTAATTTAAAGTTGTGTTTAAAAATTTTAAGAAGTACAGTTGTCCCTCGACATTCGCGGGGGTTAGGTTCCACGGATCCCCGCGAATGTCAAAAAACCGCAAATATTGATTGCCCTCCCCCCATCCTCCCTGGGGCCTTCACGGAGCCTTCGAAGGCTCCGTGAAGGCCCCCGCGGACTCCCCCCACCCTCCCCAGGCCTTCACGGAGCCTTCCAAGGCTCCGTGAAGGCCTCCCCCCATCCTCCCCTCTCCCTCCCCGGGGCCTTCACGGAGCCTTCGAAGGCTCCGTGAAGGCCCCCGCGGACTCCCCCCACCCTCCACCCTCCCTCCCCGGGGCCTTCACGGACCCTTTCAAGGCTCCATGAAGGCCTCCGCAGCCTCCCCCCACCCTCCCCAGGCCTTCACGGAGCCTTCCAAGGCTCCGTGAAGGCCTCCCCCCCATCCTCCCCCTCCCTCCCTGGGGCCTTCACGGAGCCTTCCAAGGCTCCGTGAAGGCCCCCGCAGACTCCCCCCACCCTCCACCCTCCCTCCCCGGGGCCTTCACGGACCCTTTCAAGGCTCCGTGAAGGCCTCCGCAGCCTCCCCCCATCCTCCCCAGGCCTTCACGGAGCCTTCCAAGGCTCCGTGAAGGCCTCCCCCCATCCTCCCCCCTCCCTCCCTGGAGCCTTTCAAGGCTCCGTGAAGGCCCCCGCGGACTCCCCCCACCCTCCACCCTCCCTTCCCCGGGCCTTCACGGAGCCTTTCAAGGCTCCGTGAAGGCCTCCGCAGCCTCCCCCCACCCTCCCCAGGCCTTCACGGAGCCTTCCAAGGCTCCGTGAAGGCCTCCCCCCCATCCTCCCCCTCCCTCCCTGGGGACTTCACGGAGCCTTCGAAGGCTCCGTGAAGGCCCCCGCGGACTCCCCCCATCCTCCCCAGGCCTTCACGGAGCCTTCCAAGGCTCCGTGAAGGCCTCCCCCCATCCTCCCCCATCCCTCCCTGGAGCCTTTCAAGGCTCCGTGAAGGCCCCCGCGGACTCCCTCCCCCCTCCCTCCCCGGGGCCCCAGGCCTTCACGGAGCCTTCCAAGGCTCCGTGAAGGCCTCCCCCCACCCTCCCCCCTCCCTCCCTGGGGCCTTCATGGAGCCTTTCAAGGCTCCGTGAAGGCCTCCGCGGCCTCCCCCCACCCACCCCAGGCCTTCACGGGGCCTCTGGAGGGTCTCCAAAGGCCCCGTGAACGCCTCCCCGGCCCTCCCCGCTCCTTCCCAGGGCTTTCAAGGGGCCTCCGGAGGCCCCTTTTCGCGGTTTTGGGGGGGCCCGGGGGGGCCCTCCCAAAACCGCGAATAATTAAAACCGCGAATGCTGAGTTCGCGAATGTGGAGGGGCAACTGTAGTGTCCAAAATTACTGATGGAACTGCTTCCATTAGTGGGCCTGGAGTGCGTGGTCTCTCTCTCTCTGCCCTCCCCCACTTCAGTCTCTAGTACACTCATTTACCTCAAATCTCCTCTTGGAGCTAACAAACACTGTGGAGCCAGTTTTTGGTCAGGATCATGCAGTGGGAGTGGGAAGAAAATAAAAGAATATTTCATTGATCAGATGTCAGACATTGGATGTAGGCCATTGTTTTTATTTAAGGAATAATAATAAATATGCCGTTCCCAACAAACTCCTCTTGAAATGTCCTGGTGGCAGTGCAGGACCCTTCTAACAAAGAGAGGCAAAGGAAGTGGAGTGAAGAAGAAGAAAAGAAGTGAAGGCAAGGCAAACAATACAAAATACCAACAAGTACTCTTTTAGTAAGTCAGAGGTGATGTTCTTGAAAGTACAGCTTGCAGCACACCTGCTTAAATGTTGTTTGCTCTTTGACTCTTGGTTTTAGAAGATCTCCCTTCTGAGACTCACTTTGTGACGGACTTTATTTAGCATTGTGGAGCATCTATGTTTCCTGAAGAGTCGCATAAATGCTCTGTGATAATTTGGCAAAATGGTATTTACCTGTACAATTTATCCAAGTGAATGGAGGCTGCAGATCTGTGAACATTACTATAAAACATTGTTCCTCTGGCTGTAATGTTGAGGAAAAGAGTGTTTACAGTGTGGTTGTGTACAAGTGTACTTACAGTAACCTGTATTTATTTATCATATAACTATTTCATTGAGTTCAGTGGGGCTTACTTTCAGATAAACACGTACTATGCAATAACAGCTTTACTGCACACATGGTACTATCCATGTCTACTCAGAAATGAATCCTACAGAATTTAATGATGCTTACTTTGAAGTAGTCATGTGTAGAAGTGCAGTTGCAAATCAGTAAACACTTTTTGCAGTCATAATTCAGTATGTATAATCCAAAAGCACTTTTAATGAATTCTCAAATATAGCTTTGCCAGATCTGGCTAAAGAAATTTGCATGTGGAATCAGGGCCCACAACAGAGTGGTCCTCCTGTTTAAAAACAAGGAAAGCAAAAGAAAACAAAAGGACTGGGGTTCCCAGCAGCATTGGGCAGCTGAGAGTAGCTACCATTTTAACTTTCCACAGTACCCTCTGTGTAGAAGCACTGTAGAGCACTGCTTCTGCCTACCATCACAGTCAAGTAATAAGCCTACCAATGGATACCAACTAGGGTTGCCAGAGTGAAATCTGGACATGGCTCCTATACCTTTAATAATTGCATGGAAGAGGGCATTTTCAGCAAATATTGCTTGTTACCTGTTCGCTCAACAAGCAATATCAGCTGAAATTTTGTATCTACAATCCTTAAAGTTAAATGAATGGTCTCCAATATCAACATAGAACTGGGGTCTCGTCAAAGGGAACTTTGCCCAAGCCCTTTAAGATCTTAACATGGTATAAATCTCAGCAATTTTGGTATTCCTAATGCGTTTTTATAAAAGAGCCTGGAGGGAGTGATGTTCTAGAATGAACGCCGTCTAGATTTAAAGACCTAATCCAGTGAGCTCTAGTTATATTCTAATGTGTTTGCACTGTGTCCTGTTTAAACTTACGTTTTGGGTGGACAGACGTTTTGGATCTTTCTTCATTATAAATCTATTTGTACTTTCTCAACACATTGTCCTCTGATGGTTAACATTTTCATGAGTTTATCCTTAGATTATTATTTTCTCAAAACCACCCTGTGCTATATAGAAAAGACTGCATAATCCACTCAAGTCTTTCAGGATATAGGGGGAACGAATATGTCTCTTGTGTGGTGTAGTGGTTAAGGAGTGACTAGGACATGAAAGATACATGTTGTGCTGCCCACTGAGCTGTGTAATTCACTGGATGACCCTGAGCCTGTCACTTTCCTCTTAGCCTGAGCTATGTCACAGGGTTTTTTTGAGGATTAAGCAGGAAAAGGAGTGCCTTGTATGAAGCCTTGAGTTAACTGAAGGAAATATAGGATATGAAAGTAATAAATAATATTGTCTTATGCATGTAAGCACATACATTTTTATAAAGGGAAGCCAATGTCAATGTAGCATCTTATGGGTAAGTGGGTGGGTAGAAAGACAAAGGACTTTGTAAGCAAAATTTATATTGTGAAGAAATGTGGAATGGCCACCCAAGAATAAACATTGATCAGCAAGATTTGGGTTAATACTGTATCCTAGGATAGACTGAGCAACAATTTAAAGAATGGTGTAAAGAACTGAAATGCAAACTTTATAGATGCTAATTATTTTGGTGTATCGGGTAGTGGAATAGAGAGTAGTTGAAATATTTGATTTACCTTTTGCAAATTGTTTAGAATCATCACTTGTTTCCCTGTAAAAATATACAGATTTAGATGTTCTTGGTGTCATTATGTACCTTTGATACCAGAGAACACAGGAATTAACTGATTCCTTCTTGTTGACAATAACTGCACAACTGACTTAGGTCCAGTTGCAGGACAGCCAGTGGTGATTAATGGATTCTTCACCAGGCTCAGTGTTATAGCACATGGCTTTGCATTGCAAAAGATCCTCTATTCACAGGATTTCCAGGTAAGACTTGAGGAGGGGGGAACCTTGTGTGAAACTCAGGTGAGCAAGAAAAGACATAATACTAGGTTAAATGAACCAATGAGAGCCAGTGGAGTATAATGATTGATTTAGCATTGGACTACAACTCTGGAGACCAGGGTTTGAATCCCCACTCAGTTATGGAAACCCACTGGGTGACCTTGGGCAAGTGACACTCTCTCAGCCTCAGAGGAAGACAAAGGCAAGCTCCCTCTGAACAAATCTTACCAAGAAAACCCTGTGATAGGGTCACCTGAGGATCGCTGTAAGTCGGAAGGGACTTGAGGGCACACAACAATAACAAATGGACCAGTAGTTGGGACTATGAGGCACTTCTCATATTTCTGTCTGCTGCATTCTTCACATGAATGGTGTGGCTCTGCTGTTCTTGTTTCCCAGGCTTTTTGTGTGTGTGCTTTTGTTTCCCAGGCTGATACAACAATTAAATTATGGAAAAATGGATTCACAGTGAATGATGGTGAACTCCGAAGCTATACGGATGTTGCAAACCAGCGTTTCTTGGACTCAATCAAAAAAGGGTAAGTTAATTTAGTGGCCTGTGCTAAACGGAACTGATGTAGCCTCTGCGCTGCTCGACTTCCATTCTGGGGTTGTCTAAATGGCGAAAATGCTCCTCATAGAATTCAAGGAGATTGCAATTTGTGTAAATACCATTCCACATCAATCTGCCGTATTCAGAAGGAGGGGGGCCAAATCCACCAAAAATGCTCAAGGAAAAGCTTTTGCAGGTTCCCCAAAGTTTTTTAAAAGCTCTGCAGGGAATATGCATTCCCACTCGTTGGGACAACTGATTCACATTCATTTGTATTCCTGATAAGAGTGGAAGTGGAAAGCCAATTGGTCAGATGTGCACAGGGGGCAGAGCTTGCTAGCAAGGCACACACCCAGAACCGCCATGTTGGATTTTTGCCATAGTGATCATGTGCCAAGGCGATGAAACAGCCACTTTTTCCTATTTATTTAGGCAGAATGTTGCACTTTTGCACCTTAGATATGCTTTTAAATAAATACTGTTTGGCAGCAACAACCGGTGACAATAGAAACGCGAACAATTCACTCGTGCCCGCCATCTTGATTCGCAGGCATGCCTGTTGAAACAGTGAAAGCAGATAGCTTTGCAAGCCTGCGATCTTGCAAAAAAAAAAAAAAAGTTAAGACAAATTGAAGCTGCTTCAAATTGTCATTAGTGCACTTCAATCCACATTTCCCCCTTCATCTAGACAAGCCCTTTGTGTCCATGTTGTCTCTTGCTTGGCTCTCCTTTACTTATGCTTGCCATAAGTATAACCATAAATGGCTATCACTGCTGTTGTGTTAATATATTGGCACTGTCTGTTTACGTATTATGTTTTTAAAAAATTGCTGCCTATATAGTATTTGGCAACATTTTAATGCAAGGATGCTAATTAATTAATTAATTAATTAGGGGTGTTAGGCTTTGCATTCTGGACATGATTTTAAAATAGCACAGAAAAGCTCCTACTCTCAATGGCTTGCATTACTTTTAGATGCTTGCCATGTAGAGTCTCACAGGGTGTCGTTTAGTAGATTCTAGATAATCATTGGGTTTGGTAAAATAAATTAAGTAAGAGACTTTAAGCTCTTGCTAGATCTGCAGTCAGTCTGGGGCTTTTAAAATCATTGATTTTTAATTTAAATACCTCTCTTCTTACTCAAACTGTAATTTTTACAATAAATTCTATACTTCGTGATGTTAAATAGAATTATTTAATTATGAGGGGAAACAATAACTTTGGTCTGAATTTTCCTGAAGTCGTGTCACCCAGTGAATTACTTCAGTTCCCTGTCATTTCAATTACAGATAAATTAGATTTTAAGACATTACAGGACCTCAACGCTGTATCCTGAAAACATAACTGAATCGTTGAGTTTATCCCTGGACTTTCCAGCAGGTAGTTAAGGTGGTCTTCAGCAGAAATAGAAAAACTAAACCAAATCTGTAGTTTGAGGCAAGTGTGCTGATGGCAGTAGGGGGCAAAAACCTGACCATAGGAGGGGGTGAATTCTGAGGGCTTATGGGGTTATGGAAAAGGTATTGGGGACCACACTTTATCCATCCCTGGTGTCATTAGAAGCAACAAGATATGATAGATAGAAACAAGATATTGCCAAAACTCTGAAGGGCCAGGCAGATTCAGCAAGTTGTCATCAACAGAGGAAATGCACTCTTGGTAGTATGCCCTACAGTTTTGGAGCAGTTCCAGAGAATGGGTTCAGTCTAACATTCTGTCACCAGTAGTGTTGGGATTTCCTTCTGCTCATCCTGCGGCCCCTCTCCATGCTGAAAACATGTTCTGAATTTCACTGTTTCAAACCTTCCAGAGGAGGTTTTTAAGGCACATAGGGAGAGGGTGCTGCAGGAGGGTTGATGGGCCCATTGCTACTGGCCAATGTAATTCCCATCTCCCTGGAAACATGTTGGGTAAGGCACAGTCTTTTCACCCTCTGTTACAATAACACCCCCCGCCTTATCTGCAAGGAATACATTCCAGTACTTTCCGCAGATACCTAAAATCATGGATAGTCCTGAGTCCTATATTTTTAAGTGAAACGAGCACTTTACAAGCATAAGCCCTTTACACAAGCACAATGTGGGACAGTGCAAGACAACAGTGCACCCTTTCTAGAATTTTCCATTTTCCGTTTGATACTGTATAGGTATTTCCACTTCTACTTATTATTTATTATTTCCATTTCTTATTTGCACTTCCATTTAATATTTTTGGACCACAGTTCAGCACAGGTTACTGAAACCATAGATAGTTGTCCTGTCAATTAGGGAGGCAGGGGTTCTTACTATAAGTACATTACTTTTTTTTTTAACAGAGGGCATGTTAATCTAATAGTTAATAGGCCAAGGTATGACATAGTGACACTTGGATGCTATCATTGCCACTGCAGCAGTGGGGAGCCCATGGTCTTCTAGATGTTTTAGGACACCGGCTTCCTTAAACTACATCTACTATGTCTATTACACAGTCACAAGGGGAATCAGATTTCATAAATATCTGCAGCACTACAGATTCTTTACACTTGGTTTAGTGTAAGTACAGACATTCTTATCATTGTATACTGGAGAAGAAATTGTTGAAAGGGCAGAAAATAGTGAAAACGAATGCTTATGATGTAATTGCAACATTTAACTTGTTTGTTAGAGAAAGTGCTCATGCACAGATCTATATCTGTTCTGTCTATGTGGTAATGATCGTGTACATTTTTCTTTTTCTGATTTTTTTTAAAAGGGAGTTGCCTTCTGAGTTACAGAAGATATGTGACAAAGAGGAAGTGGACGTGAAGGTAGATGATAAAAAGGATGAGGTGTATACTCTGAAGAAGCCCGTGTTTCATCCTTTCTCTGGACAAGGACACAGATTAGGAAGGTGAGGAGACTAGTATTTTCTGATATTTAAAGCCACTTAAGCAAAAGAGTTAAGAGGAGGCCTAGGAATCTCTCTAAGGCCTGCCTTCTGGGTATTTGAAGCCAGGAAATCTGAGAACACTGGTTTGGAATGTCATCTGATCCCATGACACAAGGGCTATCCAAGCCAGCCTTCCGAAAATGCATAGGCTTTGAGGACGCACCCTCTCACCCCCCAGAAATCAGTCATTGGAGAAGTAAGTTGCTCGAAGCTGGGAGCCTTCCTTTCCTGATGACTTGTCTGTCTTCCTTTACTAGTGCTGCAAAGCCTTGGCCTTTTCCCTCCTGGTGCTGCCACCTACCCCAGCTTTATTGGAATGTGTAAAAATACACTGTTTAAAATATCAGGGTATGTTGTCTCTGTTTAAACATCCACACTGTACTTCACACGTTAGTGGAGCATACAGCCAGTTTAGCAGAGTTTAATGTTAACACAGCAGCATCTAGCGTCAGAATGTTAGCATACATAGCTTGTTAAATAACCAAACACCCTTTGTCTTTTCCCAAGTTGTTTAACTACCAAAATAACCACTCAAGACTCAAAAGTTAGTTTAAAAAGTACAAAAGCTTCATTACTCACAGTTTAGAGAGCTCATTCTTGGCAGGAACAAAAACTTCATCAAAACAAACTAAAACTAGTTCAAAATACTTAAAAACTACATTGTTACAAGTCTATGTTTAGGACACCCCTTTCGGGGTCCTCTCAGTTCAAAGGGCCATGCGGTTTGTTAAGGATCATGGCTTCTGGAACAAAGAAGAATACTCAGACACTCCCCTTCATCCCAGATTCTCCAATAGTAAAACTTCAGGAAGTTACATCAGCTCATCTCATATGGCTTCTCAGTTAACCCTTCAATAGCAGAACCATTTCCACTTATTGGACTGCAAACTATATTTTCCAACAAGCTTGATAGGGTTTTGACCTTGAATAATAACTTGTAAAGGAGACCAGCTTGCTTTAAACCTGTTAAATGTTCCACTCTGCACACACCAGCCAATGCCCTATCATCATTGCCAACTCACCAGGGCTGTTCAAGAACAGTAAAAGCAGGAACAGCTGCACTGATGCCAGCAGAACCCATGGCAGCTGCACCAATCCTTCATCAGTCACTGTTATCTCCAGATAAACTCTCTTGCAACGGTGGAGAGGAGATACTTGCCTTATCAGTCCTGTTGTACTGAAAGTGAGGCTGTAGCTGGGGCAGAAAAGGAACACAAGGCCACCCTGTGCCCTCCTAAAAGGCCTGCCTTCTCAGCAACCCCCAGGTCTCATCCAGCAACCATTCTTTCAGACTGTAAAACAGTGGGGGAGAGGAAATAGAGCCACCCACCTGCTTAAATGAGAGACTCAACAGTTTTGGTTCCTCCCTTCTGTAAGCTGTTTCCTTTCCAACTGGTTATGTCAAGAAGACCAACAATGTTTAATTGTGTTATTGTTCCATTATGTCTGGATATTGTAAAACCATAAAACATTAAGAACTGGTGATTGAATTTCCCCTTCCCTCCCTTATTTCTTTCACATCTTGTCTTTCTTAGATTGTAAGCCTGAATGCAAAGACTGTCCTGTTCTTATTCTTACATGAACTGCTCTGGGAGCCTATCCAGCTAAAGAGTGAGGAATAAATCTGTTAAAGAAATAAATAACAAAACCAGCTGTCATCTTTACCTACTGGGCCTCTCAGGCCAGGAGATTCTAAGCCCTATCCATAATAGAGCTCTGAAATTAGGTCCCTGAGATAAAAGCCCTGAATATGTACAGTCATCCCTTCACATTCGCGGGGGTTGGGGCAGACAACCCCCGCGAATGTGAAAAAACCGCGAATAAGATATGAGCCTGTGGGTCAGCTGCTTCCCACCCCTCTTCCCAAGGCACCGAAGGGCTTCCTCAGAAGCCCTTCGCTGCCTTGGGAAGGGAGTGGGGCACAGAGGCAGCACCCCAGCTGCTCCCCACCCCTCTTTCCCAAGGCACCAAACGGCTTCTTCAGAAGCCCTTCGCTGCCTCGGGAAGGGAGTTGGGCCCAGAGGCAGCGCCCCAGCTGCTCCCCACCCCTCCTTCCCAAGGCACCGAAGGGCTTCCTCAGAAGCCCTTCGCTGCCTCGGGAAGGAAGTGAGGTGCAGAGGCAGCGCACCAGCTGCTTCCCACCCCTCCTTCCGAAGGCAGCGACGGGCTAAGCCCTTTGCTGCCTTGGGAAGGGAGGGTGTGTTGAGCAGCTGGTGGGGAAGCAGCCTTCCGTGAATAATCAAAACCGCGAATGTGAAAGTCGCGAATGTGGAGGGGCAACTGTATTCCTTTCTGTATGTGTCACGCCCATAATATGGGTAGGAGTTCTCCAGAAGACATGGAAAGACTTGTTCCCTCCAACTGCATGTATAAAATAACCAGTGAACTAGACTAAACGTGTACTTCGCTGTCCTTTGCAAATACAGTGGAGTGGGTGTGTGTAGGGAGGTGGAGAGTGTAATGTTAATGTACTGGCTTTTACACATGAAGTAGCATGGTCTTGGACTGGTTAAAGAACCTTCTTTTTACTATAAGGTTATCAAAACAATACTCAGGATATACTGGATTTCAAGGTTTAGAGTGCTGTTTATGGGAAAAGACTTGCCTTAACAGAATGATACAGTGTAATCAGCAATATTTTCATTGTGTTAGTTCCTATGCATAACTGAAGTCTTGTCTATACGAGGGGGGGGGAATATGAACACATTCGAAAATCAGGCATTCACAACGGTGCGACCTGTCTTCATGGTCAAAAGATCTCCCTAAACTCCGTATGACCCCTAGCTAAGATGGCGGCTGTGAGTGATTTACTCGCGATTTTAAATCTGCCGCCGCCAATTTTTTTTTTTAAAAAAAAAACAGTTTCCCATGGTGCAAACAAATGATAGTTCATATTTCCAAAAAAGAAAGGAAAAAAAGATTGGTGTTTGATCGACTTACTGGCCCCTTGCTTATCTGAAAATTTAACATGGCAGCCACAGGCACTTTCCCTGTTTGCTAGCCCTGCCCCCATCTTTGTCCTGCTGATCAGATTACGCTGCCTGTTCGTATCTGTGCGAATGCGAATGTTTGAATGATCATGCATTCGCATGCCATACAGAGCTTTTTTAAAAATCCCTACAAAGCCCTGGATGTGATGCATACCAACTTTGTGGTGGATTTGGCTGCCTCCTTCCTAATGACACGTATTTGTGCAAATGTCTGTATAAGTGGATCGCCTTCTGTTTGTATGCCGTTTGTATTATTTTGACCATATAGACAAGACCTGAGCCATTTACATTTCACATATAGGATTTATTTTATTTCAAGTATTAATATCCACCAGTGTGGTGTAAGGGTTTGAGTGTTGGGCTGCAACTCTGGAGACCAGGGTTCAAATCCCCATTCAGCCATGGAAACCCACTGGGTGACCTTAGGCAAGTCACACTCTCTCAGCCTCAGAGGGAGGCAGAGGCAACCTTCACTCTGAACAAATCATGCCAAGAATACCCCATGATAGGTTCATCTTAGAGTCACTGTATGTCAGAAACGACTTGAAGGTACACAACAACAAAACAGCGACTTTCTATTAAAAGGTATTGAAGGCAAACTAAACACGATAGCATACCATAAACTTGGGAGGGAAAGAGCAAATAATAAAACATTATCCACTCTGAGAAAGGATTTGAGTAGTCAAGCATCTTATCAGCTTGGAGGCAAAACAGGGCTACTCAGAATAACAAGGATTTCTACATGCTGGTTTCATTTTTTCTACTAAGCTTAAATGCAGTTTTTAACATTTAGTCATCTGCCTGCTAATAAGGTCTAAGTCTTTTAAAATGTGTTTTAATTCAACATTCTGTCATCTTGTCTTGCTAAAGCTAATGTTTCATCTATTTGTTGTTAGTAAGATTTAAAGCTGCATAACACTGTTAAGTATTTTGCTGTCACCAAAAAATAAAGAATAACAAGTTTGTTGCATAATTTAATGTGATTTAACATCCTATGGTCTAATGTGAAGATGGATTAAATCTTGTTTGAACTTGTTCTTTATTTTCCAGCGCCACACCAAGAGTAATTTATAAAGTAAAAAGAGATGTTGAAGAAATTGAAAAGAAAAAACCAACTGTAGTGTTAAATTACTCAGAACCCATCACTAGTGTCCAGATCTGGTTAGCAGATGGAACAAGGATAGTACAGAAATTTAATATTTCTCATAGGTAAGAAGAGATGATATTGACACACATCCTGACATGTGCAGTGTAATCCAATATGTCCACTCAGACTTAAGCCCCATTGAGTTTATACTTGTAAGAGAATATATATGTAAGATTGTAGCCTGATAGCCCCATCCTAAGCATGTTTACTGGGTTCAATGGGGCGTACTCTTAAATAACTGCATAGAGTGCAACCTAATGTCTGTATCACTTAGCTCCTTGGGTGAGTGGACTGAAAAATAATTGCTTTTCATTAACGTTAGCTTCTGTTAGAACAGAAATAAATATTTTTAGTGTGAAAATTAAAATAAAAATGTTAAATGGCCAAATGCATTTTTTTTTTGTTATACATAAAGGAAAACCAACATATTACATATTTTGAACAGTTGATATTCTGGGCTTTTTGAACATCAGTTATTTTCAGCATGAATTTCAGGTTCTGCAAGAAGACATTCAGGCATGATATCCCATCCAAGTTTTGTATCTGAAACTTAGAATCAAAGAATCACAACCAGACTTTTAGACAATATTTGGATGATCTTAGCGTTCATTTGCACAGCCCCACTGTGCACTATTCCAATTGGCAAATAATATTCCAGTTGATCAGTTTTAGACTTGGGACTTGGGGTCTTGGAAGAACCCCCTTCTTAAATCATCACGCATATGTTTTCACTTACTTCAAAATGTGGTCAGCCAGTTGTGCTGGCCATGATATTGACTGACCCTGGACTTCTGTCCCGAAGTATTTTCCTTATGACACCCTGGATGAACCATTTCACTCTTAATTTCTTCAATTAGCTCCACTTTCCCATTTTGTCCAAACTGGGAAAATGTGCTTAACAGCCTTGGAGCAACCCACACTATTAAACCAAGTTGGTGAGGTATAAATCATCTGAACTTACTCTTAGTATTAACTCAACCACTTCAGTTCCCAACATGATGGTTATCAAAATCTGATTATTTAAAATACTTGATTCTCATTTGGCATTATCCAGTTGAGTCATCCATTTTGGATTTGTATCACATTAATAAATAATAATAATAAAATTTATTTCTGTCGCACCCCTCTGCAATGCAATCGGGGCGGCTTACAATATAAAAACTCCATAATTACAGTACCCTAGCCCACCCACCCCTTAAAATAATATTAAATTATAAAGGATTAAAAAACATGCAATAATTAAAAATATATTAAATTAGGAAAAAAACATACAATAATTTTTTTAAAAATCCAGTTGCAGCTCAGAGGAAAAGGACAGCCGAGTCTTGGGCCAGGATAGTTATTCAGGAAAGGTCTGTCGGAAAAGATCTGTCTTGACAGCTTTCTTAAAACTGTCTAAGGTGGTAATAAGACAGATCTCGTCTGGCAGGCCATTCCAAAATCTGGGAGCGGCAGTAGAGAAGGCCCTCTGGGAGGTCACCAACAGCTTTGTTTTCATAGATTGTAACAGGTTCCTCCCAGAGGACCGAAGTACGCGGGGAGGGTCATACGGGAGGAGGTGGTCCCAGAGATAAGTTGGACCCAAGCCATGTAGGGCTTTAAAGGTCATAACCAACACCTTGTACTGTGCCTGGAAACTAATAGGCAGCCAGTGGAGAGCTTTTAGCACAGGTGTTATGTGCTCTCTTCTGGAAACACCAGAAATCAACCTGGCTGCCATGTTCTGAACTAGTTGAAGTTTCCGAGTCAAGCACAAGGGTAGCCCCATGTGGAGCACATTACAGAAACTGAGACGGGAGGTTACCAGTGCATGTACCACAGTTTTGAGGTCCCTGGTTTCCAGGAAAGGGCGCAGCTGGTGTATCAGCCAAAGTTAATAACAGGCACTCCTGACTGTTGTGTTTACCTGATTAGATATCTGGAGCTATGGGTCCGGGAGCACCCCCAGACTGCGAACACAGTCCTTGGAGGAGAGTGTAGTTCCATCCAAGATTGGAAGTTGTGTTCCCAGACCTGGTTTCGGGCCCGTAACTGTTAGTACCTCTGTTTTGTCTGGATTCAGTCTCAATTTGTTTTTCCTCATCCAGTCCATTACTGCTTTAAGACAATCATTGAGAGGAGAGACACCATCTGAAGTTGAAGCTGATGACCGAGACATGGAGAAGTATATCTGGGTGTCATCAGCATACTCCATGCCTCCGAATGATCTCTCCCAGAGGCTTCATATAGATGTTAAATAGCATCGGGGACAGAATGGCATCGTGGGGAATGCCACAGTTAAGCTCTGTTCTGGTAGAGCAACTGTCCACGAGCCTCACCCTCTGGGATCTGCCCGAGAGGAAGGAACGGAACCACTGCAAGGCAATGCCTCCAATTCCTAACCCTCTCAGGCAATCCAAGAGGACGGAATGGTCTATTGTATCGAAGGCCGCTGAGAGGTCCAAGAGCACATTAGTTCAGATGAAATTGTGTTTATGCTTTCTACACTTGGGTATGACTGAGTTTTATTCAAGACTACAAGTCTACTCTGTTCGTACCATTGTACCGGTTGCTTTAGAAGTCATAATAATAGAGATTTTGTTGCTGCATTGTTCAAATCACCACATCCCTCTGCTGTTGACTTATAGGTATTACAAGATGAGAGTTGGGAGGGGGGACTTCTGCATGCATACTTGGAGCCAGAAAGCATGTATATATGGGGGTCACGGGATAGTATTGGATGGGCCAATTGCAGAACATCCTACATTGCCAGCACTGAGACTTGACATAATGAAGAGGGGAGATTTCCTACAGAGTGGGCACCACTGAAAGAGAAGTTCATATCTTCTTTTGAGTTCTAGATTTTTATAAAATCTTTTTTTAAAAAAAATCTTTTATTTGTTTTTCTTCTCAGAATAAGCCATGTCAGAGACTTCATAACAACTTACCAAGGACAGCAAGGAAGGAGTCCCTTCACACTGACCACTTCGCTTCCTTTTCGGGAACTGCTGAATGAATCCCTCACGCTAGAGGAAGCTAACTTAAAAAATGCTGTTATTGTTCAGAGACTTAAAAAAATGGCTGAGCCATTCAGGGGCCTGTCTTAATAGCCTCCATCAAGGTGGCCTAAAATACACCGCAACAAAGCTGCTACAAGGGAATCTTGGAGAAGAGACAGAGCATACCCAATTAATAACTGCCCAGTGGAGTTTGTTTCACCGTGCTCAGTGGCTTTCTCTTAGTTGAGTTACTTTAGTCCATACCAAAAAGAAATGAATAGCAATATTAGCTGTGTATAGTATAAAATCTACAGCGTTGCTCTGAAGGAGTATGTAGCATGTGCTGTACTGAATCTACTCCATTGTGTTCTCTTAGGGTTTTTTTTTTTTCAAAGTAATGGCCTGGATGTAGAATGTAGTAGACTGTATTTCACCAGGCCAGATATCTGAAGCTGCCAACTAGATAGCTGTGCTAGTCTAGTAAAGAGACTTGTAGTGAGAGTCTTAGGCTTTTACTTGCACCTTGAATTATTAACTGGACAAAATGTTGCACTTTACTTTGAAAAGTACTATGACTCAATTTCATTCTTGCTTTTTCTTTTTTTACTACTGTGCTTTTGTGTCTTTGCAATGCCACATTACAAAATTTTCATAGGTTGATACAGTTAAACCTAAAATTCAATTTCTTAGAAAAATCTACATTTGAGGTAAGTTTCTAAATTTTGTAATGATGTCTACCTTCCTTGGAAACCTTTCTGCCAGTGCATATGTAAGACTGCAATCCTGTACACACTTACCTAGAAGGAAGTCCCACTGAATTCAGTAGGGCCAACTTCTGAATGGATATGGCTTGTACTATTTGTCTAATTTTGTGTCACAAGAAAGATCCATACATTATCCACAGACCGAAAATCTGTGCTTGGAGTAAAATTCCAAACTGCAGTAGATTGCAGTAGAATGTATATCTGTGTGAATGTGCTTAGGACTGCAGTGTTAGCTTATGGGACTGAAGAGAACAGTGATTCTACCCACTGTCAGAAAGGCTGAGTCAATTCCAAAGCCAAATTGCAGATTGCCATGTGTAGGGAACCTTTGACAAGGGAAAGTTTTAAATAGTGAATCACATGGCTTATGAAATGGTGCAGTCTTAGTGAGAAGACTGCACTTAGTGAGAAGACCATGTCAGAAGTACATGTTTGAATCAGTTTACTGAATAACAGGAACATGGTTTTGAAGAGGTCACCTATAATTCCACTTATTTCATAAAGCTTGTCTAAAATTATTAGAAATATTTGACATATACATATCTGACCATGTTATAGGCAGGAGGGGGTTTAATAAGAGTGTTGTTTGCTGAGTTCCCTACTCTGGATTATGATTGTTTTATTTATTTATTGCATTTTAAAAAGATGCACTGTACAGTATTTCATTTCATTTAAAGATGCTATACAAACATTAAGAAAACAGCAGCCCTTCCCCACAAGCTTGTAATTTAATATACGGCATATGACACATAGAGGAAAAGAGAGGAAACAGAAAAACAAGTAAATGCAGGCACATAACCTTCATAGTTACATAAATGCTTAGTGACTGAGATTTCTTTTGCATTGTAGAATTATAGCAGTTGAATGCCACTTTGTCACGGTTGCATCCTATGCAATCTTGGGGTTTGTGGTTTTATAAGGGATTTAGAATTCTTTGTTAGAGAGATGTAATGTCTCACTAAAAATCCCAGGATTCTTTAGGATGCAGCCATGGTAGTTAGAGTGATAGCAAAATAAAATAATAGTGTGGTGTAAAAAAGACCTCAGCAGAACAGCTAGTGAAGGGGAAAGAGTCATATGGCAGTTGATTCTGTCTGAGCAAGTGGGGTGGGCCTTGTCATCTCACCTCTCTCCTTCCATGGATAGGCCAGGCAGATATGTATTCCAAAATGTTTGTTTGAAGACAGAAAAGTATAGTTAAAAGGTATTTTCAGTTTAGTTTGGTGTGTTTTTTTTAATGTTTTTGTCTGAGAGGTATTACCTCACCTAATTTTCCATTAAGAAAAACAACACATCTTTTCCTCAGTGTTAGTAATTCTCTGTATTTCTTCCATTCTACTGTGGTGGGGGCTATCTTGACCACTGGACAAATTCTTGCTCTTAGTCATCAGGTAGAGT
Organism: Gambelia wislizenii; assembly: GCA_030847615.1. Classification (NCBI taxonomy): domain Eukaryota; kingdom Metazoa; phylum Chordata; class Lepidosauria; order Squamata; family Crotaphytidae; genus Gambelia; species Gambelia wislizenii. The sequence goes on from JAUMIR010000001.1 coordinate 207,090,614, forward strand.
CAGATGTAGTCAGCGACAGTGGGAGCAGCTATCCAGGGCTCCAACATGGATTGTGTCTCAGGGCTTGTCTATATGGTGAAAATATTCCTCATAGAATTTGAGGAGAATATGATTTATCTTAATGAGATCCCTCATCAATCTGCCATATTTGGAAGGAAGGGGGCCAAAACCTCCAAAAGCTATGCAGGAAAAGCCTTTGCAGCTTTTCTAAAAAAAAAAAAAAAAATTAAATCTGCGGGGAATGCACAATTTTTCTTTTAGGATTTTCCTCAGATGTGGTGTTCTTTCCCACTGTCTTCCTTCCCACATGTTTGCTGCAGGAAAGGCACTAAACAAAGAATGCCTTTGTGCTATTTACCCTATTCTAGTTATCCACACAGTAGTCAGAAGCAGGTTGGAATATCTCTCTCGAGAATCAAAGCTTGGAAGAATGGCCATGCTGGCTGGTAGAATCTGGGAGTCCTAGTCCAAAAAGTGACTTTTCCAAACTCCTCAGGATTCAGTATTTCTCTGTATACCAGTAGTCAAACTATCCCAACTAACATGCCCCTGAAGCATGGGAAGCTTGGCTGTATGTGTATTTCCATTCTTGGTAGAGTAGTCTACTGTACTTGCTAAACTGGTTGCAAAAAGGCATGCTGCATTTTTCTCCCCAGGACTGGTGGGTATAGAAGGTCTTGGGAAGCGTTCACCAAGGAGGCAAAGCCTTGTGTTCTTCATACTTTTCTTTTTTGAAAATTGGCTCACATTTTGCTGGTGTTCTAGTATAGTTTTTACTGTTATGTTGGTGATCTGATGCCAATGGGAGCTGTCTTATAGTTGAGGAGTTTATCTGGATCCTGGGCTTAGTTAAAGACTGCTTTCTTATCTGCAGATTACCTCTGCCTAGTGACTAAGAGAAGGGCCTGTTACAGTAGTCAAAGTAGTAATTAAGACTGGAAATTTGCAGAGGGGTCCAAACTGAGTTGTTAATTGCTGAAGAATGAATGTGAAGACTGCTTTCTTTGCTGTTTTGCTATGCCGTAGGCAGCTAAGATCAGACTCACACATTTTTTAAAGATGATACGGTGGCTACTGAGTATCTCTGGCTAAAATTGCATTGGTAATATATGCCAGCTCCTGGGACTGTAATATTGTGGGGGATTATTTACATTAATGCTCCATGCAGAAGTTTCTAGTGTGATGCTAAATCTAACTGTAGAGAAGTAGTTTTACTGCAGTTAACACATCTTAATAGCAGTGGAATCCCCAGTGTGCTGCCTATGCATATTGCCCTTGGTGAGCATCACACTCCTTTTGCCCCTCCTGATTTTTTTTTTAAATTAAATGTTTTAAAGCTGGCACATTGGAAAGCAGTGTGCTGGCCTTCAGTGCCAACTTTATTTCCCAGAAGACCTCTGTTCCCTAAAGGCATTCTTAAAAAACAAAAATGGCAGTCATAATCCAGTGCATTATGTTGAAACATGCTCAACCATCCAAACAAATGAACAACAACAAAAAAAGGTAAGCTGTGTGGCAATTCACCTCACATCTGCCTTATATTCAGGCTCTTGCAAGCTACTCTTATCTTAGCTTCATTAATAATAATAATAATAAAATTTATTTATACCCCGCCCCTCTGTTAAAACAACCGGGGTGGCTTACAAAATTTAAAATACAATACAAATAAAATCCCTAAACACCCCCACTCCCACCCTCCCCCATAAAAAAACATTAAACAAATCTAAATTAAAAACAACTAATCTAAAATCACATTTAAAACTATAAATACAATAAAATATAATAAATGGCCAGCAGGCTAGAAGAGGCCAGGATCCCCTGAGGCCGGGATCTAATTAGGAAAGGCCTGCCGAAAGAGATCCGTCTTTAGTGCTTTTTTAAAGCCACTCAGGCTTGTTATCTGATGGATCTCATTCGGCAGGTCATTCCACAATTTGGGGGCGATTACCGAAAAGGCCCTCTGGGAGGTTGCAGACAGCCTAGATTTTTGTGGCTGAAGCAAATTCCTCCCAGAGGACCGGAGTGCGCGGGGAGGATTGTATGGGAGGAGGCGGTTCCGGAGATAAGTTGGACCCAAGCCATTTAGGGCTTTAAAGGTAATAACCAACACCTTATACTGGGCCCGGAAACTGATTGGCAGCCAGTGGAGAGATTTTAATACTGGAGTTATATGGTCTCTCCGAGATGTTCCCAAGACCACTCTGGCTGCCATATTTTGTACCAACTGAAGTTTCCGGACCAAGCATGAGGGCAGCCCCATGTAGAGCGCATTGCAGAAATCTAGACAGGAGGTTACCAGCGCGTGCACCACAGTCTCGAGGTCCCTTACTTCCAGGAAATGGCGCAGCTGGCGTATCAGCCGAAGCTGATAACAGGCGCTCCTGACTGTCGCATTCACCTGACTCGTCATCTGAAGCGATGAATCAAGGAGCACCCCCAGACTGCGAACACAGTCCTTAACGGAGAGCGTGACCCCGTCCAGGACTGGAGGTTGCAACCCAACTCCTGGTTTGGGAGCCGCTACCGTGAGCACCTCCGTTTTATCTGGATTTAATCTCAATCTGTTTTTCCTCATCCAGCCCATTACTGCTTTAAGACAGTCATTAAGAGGAGAGACGCCATCGGAATTCGAGGCCGATGATCGGGGCAAGGAGAAATAGATCTGGGTGTCATCAGCGTACTGATAACACCCAGCCCCATAACTGCGAATAATCTCACCCAGCGGCTTCATATAAATGTTAAACAGCATCGGGGACAGGATGGCGCCCTGTGGAACACCACAAGTAAGCTCCTTTCTGCTGGAGCAGCTGTCCCCGAGCAACACCCTCTGGGACCTGCCCGAGAGGAAGGACCGGAACCACTGGAGCGCAGTGCCTCCGATTCCTAACCCCCTCAAGCGATCCAAGAGGATGCTATGATCTATCGTATCGAAAGCCGCTGAGATGTCTAAAAGCACCAACAGGGTCACACTACCCCTGTCAATGCTTAGACGCAGGTCGTCAGTCAAGGCAACCATGGCAGTCTCAACTCCAAATCCCGTCCTAAAGCCAGTTTGAAATGGGTCTAGATAATCTGTTTCATCCAAGACCACTTGGAGTTGAAGCGCAACTGCCCTCTCGATCACTTTGCTCAAGAATGGTAACATAGAAACCGGCCTATAGTTGTTCATGTCCAGGGGGTCCAGGGAAGGTTTTTTTCAGGAGCGGCCTAACGGCTGCTTCCTTTAAACAAGATGGAACACACCCTTCTCTGAGGGATGCATTGATGATGTCCTTAAGGAACATCATCAAGGTAGTCCCCCCCTGGATGGCCAGCCATGAAGGGCAAGAATCGAGAGGGCAGGTCGTCTTCCTAACCCTACCAAGTAGCTTGTCCACGTCCTCAGTACTCACAGATTGAAATTGATCCAGTAAACTGACATCAGCGGAGTTGCTGGACACCTCGTCAATTGTTTCAATTAGTTTGCCTTTGAGAGCCAGTGTGGTATAATGGTTTGAGTGTTGGACAATGACTCTGGAAAACAGAGAGGCTTACCACACGCTGAAGTAAAGTGGAAGGGCAGCCAGAAGGTTCCGTCTTCCTGCATGTCCTGCATGCCGTAGTGCATGACATAATCATTCTTCCATTTCAGTTCCATATGAATATGTGAAGCCACATCTTTTTGCTAACAGAAAAAAACCATTTGCAAAAAGATGCCGTTTTACCAGAACGGCAGAATACTGGAAAAATGACACTGTCATGCAGTAAAGCAGCCCAGAAAGCGGAAACTTCCAGCTGTCCTGCCAGTTTACTCTGGCATGTGGTAAGCTCAGAGTTTGAATCCCCACTCAGCTATGGAAACCCACTGGGTGACCTTGGCCAAGTCACACTCTCTCAGCCTCAGAGGAACGCAAAGGCAACACCCCACCCCCCGTGAGCAAACCTTGCTAATAAAATCCCATGATAGGTTTGCCTTAGGATCGACGTAAGTTGGATACTACTTGAAGGCAAACAACAAAGTCTACCTTCTGGGAAATTTGACCATGTCTGCCATTCTAGTTACTGTAAATGAGCAAGTGCTCCCCTATGGCAGTCATTTTATGAAACTGCCCATGATGCTCTCTCAAAATTCCAGATGTGCCCACGGTTCTGCAAAGGTTGTGGACTTGTAGTAGCACATGAATTGGACCTATGTGTTACGTAGATGATCCATACAAGTTATGAGACATGTTTTCTAGCATCCTTCCCCTGTAGAATGATGTTGTTCTCTCTGAAGATACTTAGAAATAACTGCTTTATATAGAGATAAGTAATTGAATTTGAAATTTAGTGCCAAACCTCCATTCAATGATCCTAATATTATTCAAATGCTGTTATCCTTAAGCTACATTTTCAGTTGCAAAATATTTTTTCCAGATTAGGTTTATACAATAGTTAATCAAATACATTGTCTAAAATTTCCACTGAGTCATTAACACTGCAGTTTAGAACCACTTCTCCACACTTCATGTTGTATTCACATCAGTGCTTTTGCCTTTGCTTGAACCATGCTCGTTCTATTCATATTTTTCTTGACCATTTTATTCTTTTTGCTAATTTGAACATTTACTACTTTTAACAAAAAACTAGCACATTTGCACATTGTGAAAATTAAATGGATTAAATTTGAATAACCTCCAAAATGCCACCATGGACGCACAGTATTTAACCTCTCTGGAGAGGTCATTCCAGATTCTTGGGGTGAATGTACCAGTAGTTAAAACTGTTCTTAGCTGCTGAAAATTCCACCTTCTCTTAAGGAGGGAACAAGGAGCAGGATCTGATTATCACAGCCAATGTAGGTTTCATATCTTCTTCTAGACTAGACCTTGGAGAGCGACTCCCAGTGGCCACAGGATAGATTAGATCTCCCTTCTAGGATGGAGAGAGAAAGAGATCTACTATTAGACAAACAGGTCCAACACCAGATCCCTCTTCCCCTGGTTTCTGTTGAAACCTTTGACACCCTTGCTTCTTCACTAGTAGAGCTCCAGTTAAAAAATATAAAGGCACATCAGGCGAGGTTTTGGATTCACGCACTGCCCCAGTGCAGGGGAGGGGAGGCGTGTATTCTCAGCTCTGAACTTGGATTGAATAGTTTCATTGCTGTTGGTTGCAATGGGAGGGAAATAATTCATTTTTCAAAAGAAGGAACAACACAAGGCTCAGTCCTTGCAGAGCTGCGGATGAGGATATTTCTGTGCCTTTGGATCTCTGCACAGCAGTCAGTAGGATCATACTGCCTATTTCCTTTCAAGCTAAGTAATCAGGAATGCAGATTTATGTAGCTGCACAAAGGGGTTGTTATTTTTTAACCACTCTCAAGGAGTGGATTATTTTACATATACACCTAATTGTTTCTTTTCTAATGGGTAAATATATTGAGGCATTAAACTATGTTGTGAATATAAGTCTTTATTTTATAGGGGGGGAAATCTTGACTATACAGTATTTGTCTGTTCTTTTACATTAAAGGAGAAAGGAGAGCTATAATTACATTTGACAGTTTTCACATTTTTGTGTAAGCATGGACATGAATAAGTTTGGCTGATTTTGCAGCCCTCAATTCTTCCAAATTCCCCAGGCCACTCTTCTCCTACCCCCCCCCCCTTGAAAAGGGTAAATTGCCCCTCCTGGAAGCCTCCAAGAGCAGCAGTACATAAACTGCAGGGCATCCCTGTTCTATTTGGCATTTTAAAAATACTTTTTCAAAGCTAAAAGACCTGGTTACTTATGTCCCCCCTCCCCACACACACCTAATTTTTGACAGTCTGAGGGCCCTGGAAGGTTCTGGGGCAGGAAATTGGTCCCTGGATCTCCCACATTTCCCACCCTAGAGGTAGCTTGATGGCAAGTTCCGGTTGGTGTGTTCCCACAATGAAAGAGATGTATGTAGATACTCATCACAAGACTTATGTGCTTGCTGATTCCATATAGAATATTTTAAACTTGTGGGAAATAATAGCCTTTGTTTGCCACTAGCACGTGTATTTATGTGTAGACAGATACATACCCCTATGCACACCTATCCATCTATATACATACACATCTTCTTTCTCTGTATATACGTATATACATATGTACATATTCTCCCCCACACAAGACACAATCATATTGCATATTGACTATCAGGAACCATTATTTGTACTGGTTTTTAGAACTATTTTATAGGAAGCTGAGTATTTCTTGCCTAAGAAAAAACATGAAATTCATGGGGTTGCCATAAGTCAACAGGTGACTGGAAAGCACACAGAAAGGACAGTATGTAGAACTGCTTGCATAGGTAGAAGAATAGGTAGAATTATCCAGTCTACAATTCTATCAGCAGTTTGAAAATCTTACTGGTCCCCCCCCCCCCCCGTTTTGAGCTCTACCTTGTATGCATTTCTCAAAGCATGTCTTGTTTACTGGAGATGCACAGAAAATAAGTGCCTGCTAATTTGCAAGTTTTTCACTTGGGAGCGGTCTGGCTTTTTAAAGTATAATAAGCTCAAGATGGGATTGTTTTTTTCTAATTAGTCTTGTATTGATAAATAGATGAATTCATGTATAACTTAATCTGTTACCTAGATCCTTACTCTATGCATTGATTTAAACTAGGACACAGTGACACCCAATGATGTAATGTAAGTGACATAATATATGTGCAAAATTATACATGCGGTATTTATTTCATAACATACCCATATGGGTGTTTGGATTTAGTGCCTTAATAAAAGATCATGCAACAATGTGGCCTAATGGAAAAAAGTTTAATATGGTGTTCTTTTAAGAAGCTAGATACGTACTCAATTTAGATTTAAAAGCAGAAGGCGTTAGGAAGGGTTGAAAAGCAGCTTCACATGAGCTAGAAAATAAATTTATGTCAAGGTTCTAAGAAAATGGTAGCATACCCTTGCTTTCTCAGCTGCTTTTAAAATGCCCCCTTTCCGCTTTTGTCCTCAGCTTACTTCAGTTGCTGCAAACTGTTCAAAGTGCAAAAGCAGTTTGTACTCAAGTAACTCAGCAGGGTAGGAGGTGGAGACATGAGGGGTTCCCATCCCCCTAGACCCACGCAGAAGCAAACTGCTGCACTCTTCCAGCTTGTGTGATCTTCCTCATTAATAACTTGCCTCTTGACCGCACTCATATGAGTTGGTCATATGTGTCCTAGTTTTCTTCTGTGATATGTTGGAGGGTATGTGGTAAGAAACATAAGGAATGTGTTAAACTGGTTAAGAACAGAAAATGACTTGTAGCATCCCATTGACGCATTCAGTTCATTCTTCTGCAGGTATCTCCACAACCACCCCCCAATGCACCATCTTTCCATTTTGGAGGCAACATTTTCATATCTACCAGTAGTCATGGTAACAGTACATAGCCAAAATCAGTTTCCAGATCCTGTCGTGCCAATGTCCCCATAACCAGCAGATGGGATGAACAGGATGTTTAAAATTTTGCACATCTAGAACCCAAGAACTGCAGCTTGAAGAGTAATCCTATACGTGTCTAACAAGTGATTTAAAGAGGACAATTCCCAAATCTGGGGAGTGTAGGATATCCAGCATTAGGTAACTATGAGAGTCAGGTATTGGAAACTGTATTAATGGGGTTTTCCTTCCTGGAATGAACGTTACCATTTAAAACTAGATAACATTAAAGCTAAATTGAGAATTGTTTCGTGATTTTAAGCACAATGGGTTCAAGATTTCATTTTATAAATGTTTTGAGTACTAAAAGTGAAAGATAAGGCACAATATAAAAAGAGGCTATTTGTAGAATTCTTTGTATTAGTTGAAGAAGAAATTATAATTAAAAGCTGTGATTTAAAACTGAATTTTCTTTAGTGTTTTCTCTCTCCCGTTGATTTGTTTGCAGAAGCCTATACAGCTTGAGTATCCCATACAGAGCTATGAAGGCCCAGAAAAAAATCAGAAAAAAACCCAGGTTTTTTCCTGAAGCCTTTTTTGTTTTTTTCCAAAAAGGAAAAAAGGAAGAAAATCAATTATGGAATGTTATTTTAGCATGATGAATAAAATCTTAAAGACAAGGTGTTCATGTATAATTGTTTGAATACACTGTATTTTTAATATACCAATTGTGATAATTTTATGCCAAATCAAATTGTACATAGTCATATTTTATGTTCCTAAAGTAACAGAGTGACTTTCAATCTGTCAAAAGTGTTAATGTTGCATTTTTTTCAATTTTTCAAAAAAAAATATTTTTTTTTCTGGAAAAAAACTGGGAAAACTATTTTCCCCATGGCTTCAAAATTTCCAGAAATTTTACATCTCTAATCCCATACCCAAAATGCTTGGGACCAGAAGTGTTTGGGGTTTGGGGTTTTTTTTCTTTCCAGATTCTGGTGTATTTATATATACATAATGGATTTTTGAAATGGCGGGAATCCAAGCGTAGTGCTTGGCATGAATCCATGCTGCCCACCATTTCACAAAGCTTTGCCTTCTTCCAGCTTTACATCTTGTTTGTTACTTGTGTTGTCTATGAGACGAGAGGCTGGAGAGAGACTGAGGGTATAAGGGATCTGCTGTTCGGGTGGGGGGCATACAGTACGTATGGGAGACCTCCAGGGAGCCCGCCATCCACCTGCTTCCGTCTTGCGAACAAATGAGCAGGAGTGTTGCTGCTGCTGCTACCTCAAAGGTGGGGGAGCCCAAAGAATGTGCCAGGCGGCCAGCACTTCCACTGCTGCCCTATGCCATTTTATAAATAAGAGACTTCAGCATCTGCGTTTTTTGGTATCCACGTGGGGACCTGGAAGCAAATCTTCATGGATATGGTTTTGGATTTTGGAGTATTTCGGATTATCAGATAAAGGATATTCAAACTGTATTGTAAAAATCTGGTTTTAAAATCTGAAATGTGCTGGTGAGGCTCTGGGCTTTTGGTGTGTTTTTCCAATTGTAACTTTGGAGCACAAATGTATAGCCTCACAACTGATTCTTTACTCCCTCACCTGGGAAATGTTTATGTGTGGGGAGAAAAAGAAAAAGACTTGATAGCAACCTGCTAAAAAACCCTCAAACCAGAGGTGTTAAACACTACAGTGCATACATCTGATTAGCAACTTCATCTCTTTTTAATAGTTTTTTTTAAGGTTTTACTAATAACCTTGTCTCTTAACAAAACAAAAATATTTGTCAATGATTAATACATGGCAGATTAACAGACACATATTGGACCAAGCTCTGATACACACACACACACGTATATGAAAACCCCAGGTATTTTGCGGTCTGTGGGGTCCACTCTCCATTCGTACAGAAGCCAGCTAGGCTGCCAACCGAATCTTAACTTGCAACCCAGCAGCAATGAGATAAGTGTCCATCCTTATATCTGAGGCAGCAGGCTTGTTTGAGGGGCCCAGAGCAGGGGCCTTTTCACCCCACATTACTGTAATGTTATAACTCCACCTTAACTGTGATGCCAACATCCTATGGAATACTGGGATTTGTAGTTTGAGGAGGTGCTACAGGAGCTCCCTGACAGAATTTTAACAGCCTCTCCCTAAACTGTAAATCCCAGGGTTCCGTAGGATGTTGCCATGGGTGTTAAAGTAGAATCATAGTGCTATAATTGGGCAGTGTGAAAGGGCCCCAGGTTGTTTGGTATATAGAGCTCTATGCAATAGCAGCTAGGGAGCAGATTCACACTACACTGTTATAGTACTATGACTCACTTTAACTGCCATGTGTCCATCCATCCTACACAATCTTGGTGGGCCTCCTTGCACAACAGTGTTTATAGCACTATTACTCCATTTTAGAGTTTTCCTTCTCCTAGGATGGTTGCCACAAGGCTAGAGAGCCCATCCTGCCCTTTGATGCTCTTTATCAGACCCTTCAGTTTTGACCTGTCTGGCATGGGAGACCCTACCAGTGGCTATTGTGCCACCACCAGCATAGCTCAAAACATCATTAGGGTACGCAAGCCTCTCTCCCACGGCAAGGGGGCGTCAATGATATTGAGAATGCAGCTGCGCTGGGCAGAGCACGTTTCTAGGATGGAGGACCATCGCCTCCCAAAAATACTACTCTATGGTGAACTCGCCACGGGTCAGCGTAAGAGGGGCGCTCCAAAAAAGCGATACAAGCACTCCCTGAAACAACATCTCAGGCTCGGCCAAATTGATCACCAACAGTGGTCCGCCCTGGCCTCACATCGGGAGGCATGGAGACGCACTATCCACAATGCTGCAGCCTTATTTGAGAACTCACGCCGAACAAGTTTGAAGAGAAATGACAACGCAGAAAGAATCACAACCGAAAAACATCACCCAAGGAGACCTGCTGTCCTTTTTGCAACCGGACTTGTTTATCTCGGATTGGCCTTTTTAGTCATCAGCGCGCTTGCAGAAAGCACGGGATATGTCCTTCCTGAATCTTCTTTTGCGAAGAAAAGCCAGAGGGAGACTCCATTTTAACTGCTCTGGCTGCCTCCTGTGCATTCCTGGGATTTGCAGTTTAGGGAGGGGCACATTTAGCATTCTCAGTCATCTCTTAAGCTTCACTGAACTACAAACCTCAGAATTCCACAGGAGGCAGCCATAGCCATTAAAGTGGAATAATAGTGCTATAACAGAGTAGTGCACTAAGGCTTGAAGTTTAGGGAAGGGACATTTAGAATTCTCAGCCAGAGAGCTCTAGTGCAGTGGTTCTTAGCCTGTGGTCTGGAGACCCTCAGGGGCCCACGATGTCCCCACAGGGAGTCGGTGAAGGCTTGAAGGCTGCTTGGCCCACCTTCCAGTAGTGGAGTAGCCACATGAGAGGAGCCAAGGCAAAGGCTAGCTGACTGGCGTGGCCTACACATTGCCATTCAATCCGCTCCAGCCACAAACTTGCAGGTAGAAGCAGGAGGGGAGGCTTCCCTCCCCCTCCAGAGCCTCTGAAAGAAGGTTTAATGGATAGTATAATTGTATTATTATTATTATTGCCAGGTGTTGTTATTAGGGTTTAAAATCTTGAGTTAAGTCTTGGGGGACCTTGGCAACAAAAGATATTTAAAGGGGGTCCCTGATAAAGAAAAGGTTAAGAGCCACTGCTCTAGTGGATCCCAGAAGTACAAACCCCCGGAATTCCACAGGAATAGCAGTGAAAGTGGAATCATAGTGCTATAATTGTGTATCAAAGGTCCCTTCCAGCCTCTCATTTCATAAAGTTTGTAGCTTGAAAAAACTACAGTGCCACCAAATGTGCGGGGACCTACCCAGATCAACAGGTTTGTTATTTCATCTTTCTGCAGGGCAAATCTGCATTGCAAACTTTTATAAGCCTTTCTCAACCTTTTTACCCTGAAGGTAACATCATTGAAATAATTATTAAAATAACCCCTGCAGAGGAATACTATCTTTACAAAGCAAAATAAATAAAATAAAATATCATCGTCCCACCCATCAGAATCTTTCGTAGAATTCCTCCCATTACTCTCCAGAGTGCACTGGGGGTGAGAAACCCTGATTCAAACGCAGGTCAATGCCACGGTGATTCTGTTTTGCAAATAAGTTCAGGGAGGATAAGTGCTGCCTGGGCTGCAAGAATGTTAGACAAGCGACTAGAGGTGGAGTGGCCTTTCCCTGTGGAAAGGCAGGCGCCCCACGGGAACATTTGTTGCCTTGTGGGTTCAAAATGCAGTTCCTAGGAATTTTAAACTCCATTCATACATTTGCAAGATGCCGCTCAACTTGGTCCTGCTGGTTTCAATGGGGTTGGTTCCCAAGTAAGGGTGCATTGGAGATTATCACACTACACTGTTATAGCGCTATTATTCCACTTTAACTGCTCCGGCTGCCTCCTGTGGAATCCTGGGATTTGCAGTTTAGGGAGGGGCATTTAGCATTCTCAGCCAGAGAGCTCTTAGGCCTCACTAAACTATAAACCGCAGAATTCCACAGGAGGCAGCCATAACAGTTAAAGTGGAATAATAGCATCATAACAATGTAATGTGATAAAATCCATTAGAAGAGCACAGTCCTCTATGTCCTGACTCAAGAGAGCAGCCTTTCTCAACCCTTTTTATCCCAGAGGAACCCTTGAAATAATTTTCATGTCTCAGGGAACCCCTGCATCAATAATTATTCTATATACAGTACTGCTATTGCGTTCCCACCACAATCATAATCTCTTGAGGAACCCCTAGCAACCTCTTGGGGAGCCCTGGTTGAGAAACCTTGCAAGCAGGGCTGGTTTAAGGCACCAGCGGCGTCAGCATCCGCAGGGGTCCCATCATTGTGGGAGGGCCTGTAGTAACCCTCCTCCTACAAAAACATTATTAGTAATAATCTGAATATCCTGTACTGTGAATAGTTTAGGTTGAATTAGGTTACATTGACCTGAGATAAACATATGGGGCCCTCAAAATAAAGCATTGGAGGGCCCCCAAAAATTTCTTAAACCGGTCCTGCTTTCAAGAGACTGTCACTGTGGGTTTTATGGGACTCCTTCCCTAGGAAGAAGCAGCCAAGGTGGCCAAATCCACACTATGCTAACAATCCGCTTTGAACCTGGATTATTTGCCCTGGTGCCTTCCTATGGCATCCTGGGATTTGTAGTTTTACAAACTCTTTAGCCCAAGAGTGCTGTTGCCTCGCCAAGCTACAAATCCCAGGGTTCTATAGGAAGGAGGCTATGGCAAATAATCCAGTTCAAACTGGATTATTTGTGCAGTGTAGATTTGGCCTGATCAGAGTTCCCTATATAGGCTCCAGATGAAGGAGCTCCTAAGTGATGCTTTGCACCCTCCTGTCTATCCCAAAAGTGACCCAGGACTGGGAGGTCAAACTTAAATACCTAATTTTAAAAAGTGTGTTTGAATCCTACGGTTGGAATTTGCCAGTGTTTCTAATTTTAAAAAGTGTGTTTGAATCCTATGGTTGGAATTTGCCAGTTTATCTTTCTCACACTCATCTGTGTGTTAACACTCAGGGCCCAGAATGTTTGAAAGTGTGTGTGTGTGTGTGTGTGTGTGTGTGTGTGTGTAGTAGTGAGTAGCTGAGAGTGCAAAGTACCAGGGTCCCCCCTTTAAGTATCATTTGTTGCCACGGAGTCCCAAGCCTCTGCGGAGCGCTCGGGCGGCCGGGGCTGGGCATGATTGTAATCGCTCCGGGGCGGAGAGTCTGAAATGTTCCGATGCCGCTTTCCATTCTTCTCCAGCGCCTTGGCTCAGCTCCGACCGGCCCCGCCCCAGGGCTATCTGGGCTTGGAAGAGAAAGAGAGAGGCAAAAAGCCCACGGCCACCAGCTCCGGAGTTAAAGGGGCGACAGGGAAGATCTGCCTCTGGGAAGAAGATGGCTGGAGCTGGAAGGAAGCAGCGCCCAAATCCCGAGGCTGGCCCCTTGCAAGAGGAGCAGCACCAGCACCCCCCAAGTGGGATATCTTCAGGAGAGGTGGGTCCCCCCTCCTGTTTGGCCCGTCTGCAATGCCTCCTTTCAACTCCGGCCCGTTTGGATGACCTCTCTTGGCAGGGCGCTAAGTTTTCCTTGAGCCAAGTCATCACCTGATTTTATTTCTATTTTTATTTGCATTATTTTTATTTTTATTTGCATCTCTGGACTGCAGTGATGTAGATAGCAAAATGAGGGCATGACCTCCTCCCCAATGAAGAATTCGTCCCCTCTAAGTGGGTTCCCCCCCACTTCAGTCCCCCAAATGTCTAGCATTACAAAGGGTGAGGCACTGAGAATCTTTCATAACTTTACATTTTAAACTGTACAAGTTGGCCCTCTGTATCCACGAGTTTGGCATCCAGGGATTCCACCATCCACGGCTTGAAATTTTAAAAAATAATCTAAGAATAATTTTAAAAAATAATAATCCAAGAAGCAAACCTTGATTTTGCTATATTATATAAGGGACGTCATTTTGCTATGCCATTGTATATAATGGGATTTGAGCATCCACAGATTGTAGTAGTCCTGGATCCAAACCTCAGCGGATACCAAGGGCCCACTATATTTGCTGTGTTCTCTTTCCCTTGGTTACTTTGCCTGCCCCTTTTCTTTGGATGCCTAAACTGTATTTTTAGTTCCTCCAGTGAAGTTTTTAAATGACCACAGTGCTAGAAATCTGGGGACTGAAGGAAAATGTCATGGGATGGAGCAATGGCCTCCTTTTCCCCTCTTCCCCTTAGCTGCACCCATGATGGATGGAGATGCATTGAAATGAGTTCAGAGGAGAGAGGCAAAGAAGATTGAGGGGTGTGAAGAACATGTTTTAGAAGGAAGGCTGAAGGAGGTGGGTATCCCAAAAGAAGAGGATACTCAGGAGATGGAATGGGATGAGGAATGCATGCTAGCCAAGTTTCAATACTCCTAGAGGGCTGTTGCATGAAAGAAGCAAAGACAAAGTTTTTCAGTTACCACAAAGAGCAGGATGATAGATTTAGGTTGAACATTAGGGGGGGGGCAAAATGAGGACATTGTCCTCCCCCCCAAAAAAGAATTCCCTGCCTCCCAAGAGAATGAGACCTTGAAAATCACACACACCTAGGACACTTATATTTGTTGTGTTAGCATTCCTTGGAAACTTTGCCTGCCCCTTTTCTTTGGATGCTTAAACTCTATTTCTAAATGCTCACTGAAATGTTACGTTCCTGCAGTGCTAGAAATTTGGGGACTGAAGGAAAATTTCATTCAGAGGGGCAAGATTCTTATTTGGGCAGGCAATGCCCTCATTTTATCCCCCCCCCCAGCTACACCCCAGGTGGACAGTGGAAGTACTTACCTGGGGTGGTAGGTTCTCTCAACATCTTCAAAGGGAGCCAGAAGAGCCATCTTTTGAGGATGACTTAGCTTTTAGGCATCCAACAGAGTATTCCATTGGATGACCTACAAGATTCATCCCCTCCAAGGGAGGTGGTTTATTAAGAGCCTCAGTGTTGACTACAAATTGGAAGATCCAGGTTCAGCTTGCTACTGAGTCATACATTCCACTGGGTGAACTTGGGGAGAGCCATTTTCCTCAGCCTGGCATACCTTGAAGGGTTATTGTGAGGATAGTTTGAGGAGGAAAGCTATATACTGACAGTTTATTGGAGGGAGAATGGGATATAAATGTAACAAAAACTATAATCCATCTCAAAAGTGGCCCAGGACTGGGTGGCCAAGCTAGCTACAACTTTAAAAGTGTGTTTGAATCCTGTGCTTGGGATTTGCCAATCTTTCTTTTTCTTTCTCATGCTCATCTGTGTGTATCACTCAGGCACACAGTAAGAAGAACTGCCCAGAATGTTCAAAAATGGGGGAAAAACATTTTGCCACTTAGTGAGTAGATAAGAGTGCAAAGTATTGGTACAGTACTTAATATTTTACAGGACATAACTTCCATTTTGTTTATGGTGCAGTTCTAAACATGCTTACTTGGAAGTATGTTCCATTGTGACTTAAGCTGCAGTGCTATTTCCAGTTTCCTAGCAGTAACCCTAATGTATATTAATAGGGCTTGCTTCTGAGTAGACATATATAGGATTGTGTTGCTCATTCCAGGTAACTGTACATAGGATTGTACCCTTAAACACATTCTGTTAACTTTCCAAGAGCACTAAAAATATACAGAATATCCATACTCTCAGAATATACCGTTTTGCAACAAATGTTTGTAGAGTAAATGTTCTTCCTGTAAAGCATTTTCCCTGCCCCAGTATCCTGCCCTGGGATGTATACAGTTGTCCCTCTGTATCCACGGATTTAGTATCCACGGATTTAAGTATTCACGGCTTGAAAATATTCTTTAAAAAATAATAATCCAAAAAGCAAACCTTGATTTTGCCATCTTATATAAGGGACACCTTATATGCAATGCTATGCCATTGCGTATCATGGGACTTGAGTATTCACGGATTTTGGTATCCACGGGGGTTCCTGGAATTAAACCCCAGCGAATATGAAGGGACAACTGTATTTTCCACTTGTACATTCACACCTCACAACATGTGCTTTGCATTGTGTCACTTGTGCATGTGTGACTCCATTCCACAAGATGTCAGTTCTTTCAGTGTGTTAAAAGCAGGTAGCATGCACCCATTGTCTGTGACCAATTTGTCTTGGGCTACATTTGAATTATCTTGAAGGACCAGCTACATTGCTGTGCCTTAACATTTTGATGAAGGTCTATTATTCTTAGAAAAGTATGCCCCTCTTTTCTAGATAACCTTTTCCCCCTTTCTGCTGGTGGTATCTCAGTGAAATACCTGAACTGAGATGCTTCTAAAATTTCTGCCGAATCTTTTTATTTTGAAAAGTACATAAGAGATGTAAGTAAATAGTCATTTGGTTTTCAAGTCCAGTATTCTGTTCATACAACGGGCATCCATTTGCCTACGGGATGCTTGAATATAACCGCATCCTACTGTTAATGAATGAAGAAACCAGTTTGTTCATTAAAAATGGAAGGGAGAAAGAAAAATAAAGGTTAAGATAGGGAATTCCAGAGTTATATGGATGTCCAATAAAGGGTGTAGAGTGCCTGACAATGTTTCTCTTTGAAAATGGTGGCAAGCCTGAAACCAGCTCATGTTTACTCAATTTATTTCAAGTTCTGCTCACTCTCATTTTGTGTATGCAGATTGAGAATATAACCAGAGCATATTTGACTTGCTTGAAAGCTTTTCTTCTTGAGGAATGGAGGTCTGCTTTGCGCTCTGAATTCTAAACTGGAAAGTTTTCCTTTCTAAAAGTCAACTGGTAAAAAGGAAAAGTTCTATTAATGTACATACATCTTTGTCTCAATGATAAGGCTGTTCTAGAATTTTATCTGAGAGTCCCACGCTCTGTAGTTCCTTTTTACTCCTTTCAGACTGCTACTGGCTTGATCCTGGCCTTTTCTGATAATTTTTTTGTAACACCATGCAGATACAGAGATATTTGACTGACAACTTTAGAAATTCAGTTCTGCATCTGAAAATCTATCACTTTATTGTTTCCAGTTTGGTTGATTGTTACTATTGTTCAGTTTTAAGATTCACAAACTACGATGTATGGTTTAGGATCCAGAGGAAACCAGTTACTATTGTCAGACCCCCTTATCCACAGAGGTTCAGTTCCTGGACTTACTGTGGATATTGGAAACTGCAGATATCAGCAAACCCTATTAAAAAGTAATGGATTTCTAGGTTTTTTTTTAAAAAAATACCATATAGTTGCCTTGGAGGACCTAAAAGATGTCTAGAGAGGATACCTAAGATAACTCTATGGTATGTGTCCCTGTTTTGTGTCCCGTGGATAACTGAAACCTTGGATATTGATTCCACGGATACAGGGATCTGAATGTATTTCAACACTTTTTAAAGTTATCCCACTACATTTCTGTTAAGTCCATTATATACTTTTACAATATGATTTCCATTTTCTCCATTGTGAGAATCTCTGTTAATTCAAAATGCTCCCTTCCTGTTATGGGTTAGGTGAAGTGGATTTCCTTATGCTGTAAGAAGGACGTACAGTAGGACCCCCATATCCACTGATTCATTATCCACTGATTAAATTATCCATGGGACACAAAACAGCACACCTACTATAGAGTCTTCCTAGAAAATGTGTCCTCTCTATCCATTTTCTAGGTCCTCCAAGGTAACTCCATGGTATTTTAAACCAGAAGTCCCATTATTTTCAACGGGCTTTGCTATTATCCACAGTTTTCAGTATCCATGCCCCCCCGCGAACCAATCCCCAGTGGATACAGGGGTCCTACTGTAGATCAAAGAAGTGGATTGAAATCCATGAACACTCATGCTAAAATGCAATCTATATGGAGCTGCCCTTGAAAATTATTTGAAAGCTGCAGCTACTGTAGTGCAAAATGCAGCAGTCAGACTGGTGTCAGGTTTGCATTTTAGAGACCTCATAAGACTGGTCTTCCAATTTGCTTCTGAGCTCAGTTCAAGGTGCTGGTTTTGACCTACAAAGCCCTAAAAAGCTTGAGGTCAGGATATCTGAAAAATTGCTTTCTCACATATGAGTCTGCCCAAAATGTGAGATCCTCAGAGCAGGCTCTATTGTATATCCCAATAACTCATGAGGGTGTATTGGTATGTACAGGGCTTTCTCTGTAGCAGCACCCCAATTATGGAACACCCTGCCAAAGGAAGTTAGGCTGGCTCAATCTCTTTTGAGCTTCTAGCAAGCAGCTACTACAACAGTGTTGTTCCGCAGAGCTCTCTTAGTTTTTCAAGATTGTATTTTAGGATTATTTTTAGACTGTTTCTAAAAGTTTTTAAGGACTATTTAATGTGTTTTTAATTTTAAAAACATCTTTGTACTGTTTTAATTGCTTTTATTTGTTCATCACCTCAGGAGCCATTACAGGCTGGGAGTAATATAGAAATACATTAAACTACTTGTACCCAACGTAACATATGCAATTACAGTAGATTTGAAAGGTTCACTCAGTTCAGCTACATGCTATTATTGTGGGGGAAAATATTTAAGTGTTTTACATGTGGTTTTTCACATAGTTCAGCCACACGCTATTAATTTAGGGGAAAATGTTGCAATTTTTTTACATGTGGGTGGTGAGTGGCAGAGGGAGTGAGAGGAGGGAGGGGCCCTTGTGAGGCTTGGGGTGTAGATGCCAATTGAGTGGCAGGAGTGGATTGTGAGGTGGAGAGGGAATTTGCATGTGGGTGGTGATTGGCTGAGGGAGTGAGAGGAGGGAGGGGATGTTTCCTAAGCAGCCAATCAGCACACTGGGAAAGGAAACATACTCAAGTGTTTTATGTATATAGATAAATAATAAATCAGTTTCAAAGGTGCTACTAGTTTCTTTCCTCATTCTCTCATTTTCTCTTCTTCACCCCCACTTTTTATGCCAAAGTTATGATATTTCCAGCTTCCAGTGAAGAATGTATCAAGTAGGAAGGTTTTTCATAGCAAACACATTTGAGAAAACTGATGTACAGTGGAAAGAAAGCAGAAATAAATTTATGTGTATTCTTTCTTTATGCATAGGATCTGGTAGATGGTGGCTGTGCTGAAACTGAAACTGTGGATAACTGAATCAGTGGATAATGAATCAGTGGATGCGGGGGTCTTACTGTACACTGAAAGAAAATAAACCATGTTGGTTCATGAGAAAAATTCCAAAAACCCATTGTCAGGGAATACCTTTATTTGGGTCAGCTAACACTGGATCTTTTCTTCAGTTTATCTGTTACATGTGGGGGGAAGGGGAACCTGGACTTGATTTTGAAATCTCAAAATTTCCTGCTGTCTTAAGATGGAGTATAGAGAGTGACACAAACTTAGCACTTTGATCTTAGCTTGTACTTTGTCCATTAAGTTACCACTTTGGATTTTGTTCTCTTTTCAGCTCAGATATGAAGATACCCTCTCAGTCTGCAGCAAATTGTGCTATGGCATTGGGGGTGCTCCAAACCAAGTTGCTAGCAGTGCTGCTTCATTCTTTCTTCAGATCTATCTCTTAGATGTAGCTCTGGTAAGTAATTTGGGAAAATCTGCACTGCCTTAAACTCCAGATAGATTTGCAGGGTTGGGGGAACCTTTGGCCTTCTAGATGTTTTGGACTTCAACTCTCACACGTCATAGCTTAGCATGGCCAGTGGTGTGAAATTATGGGAATTGTCATCCAAAACATCTAGAAAGCCAAAGGTTCCTCACCCTTGGATTAGCACATTCGCCTTTGGCAATGTTACAGTATTTGGTAACCAACTATTCAGATAATTCAGCTCGTAAACATTGTTCTTTGTTTTTACTAGAGTTTGAAAAAAGTTACTTTTTTTAGACCCCAACTCCCCAAATCTGACAACCACTATGACCAGTGGCCATGTTGGCTATGGGATTCTGGGAGTTGTAGTCTGACAAATAAACCAAGCATTCTGGGAGTTGTAGTCCAACAAATAAACCAACTTGCTCTGATTGTTATCAGTCTTCTGCTAAGAATAGCTGTGGAAATGTACTAGTGCTCTATGAATGTCTTAGTAATTCTGTTTACTTGTAGCAAGTGGGAACTAGCAAGAAATGACTGGGTGGGCAAAGGACTGTTTTGCCCACCTCCCGCATCATTTGAGAGAGGGGGGATTGGACTCAGAGAAAGCTTCCTCTAAACTCCATCCTTACCTCAACCACTTCAGTTACTTAATCTCAACAGGGAGGTTGAATCTGTTCCACTCCTTTCTGTCCACTGATGGTCACATTGTGTGCTTTCTTGGCTTCTCACCTCAGGAAATTTATTTATTTATTTATTGGATTTATAGTTGGGTTTAACATGCTCAAGTGGGCTTAAAACTGTTTCCAGAGTGCAGTAGTGGGAATGTACACATCATGTTGTCAGTGGGCTTGCATAATGAAAGTACCGGACAGCAAAATTTTACAAGCAAAAGCTTGGTGGAATTTGTGAAATCCTGCCTGAGAGGCAGTACACCCACAGCAGCACTTTATGGTGGATCCTTTAAATCAGGGCTGGGGAACATGTGGCCCTCCAGTTGTTGCTGAAATTCAGTTCCTATCAGCCAGTGGTGAGGCTTGAGTGGACTAGCAGTTCATCAACAACTGGAGGACCAAAGATTCTTTACCCAATGACAGAAATCATGAACATGATTTCCTCCCATATCAGTGCAGACCTTTGGACTGACTTTTGATGAAATGATCAACTGAGTGACTAGCATATAGGGTTTGCCAGCTTCTTGACCCACATAAATGGCTGTCTAGAGAGGTTGCCAGAATGGCATGCAAAGCAGCCACAAAGAAGGAACACTCATGTAGCATCTATATCAGTCCTCAGATCCTATAGAGCAGCAGCTCTGGTTTACTTGCCTCTTGTAGACCTTCATAATTTGATATGTTAGGTAGAAAACTGCCTGAATGGAAACTACTCAGCGACTTCTGCACTCATCTGAAGGGAAGCTGTGCATTCCAAGCTAATAAATGTGGGAAAGGGGTCTTAAATAGTAATTTTTTGATTGGCAAAATTTGAGTGATGGCTCATGCACAAAGCTAGCAGTACCCTTCCACCTTTTAATGACAGAGCTGCTTGAAAGTACAGGAAATGCTACATTTTAGTTCAAAATTTGTCACTCTTTGGTCCAGAAAGGCCTTAATTTTCTTCTTATTTTGGCTGTCATTTCATAAACTACATGAAAGTTGGCCACAGAGAATAGTTTATGAATCACTATGCAATTTACAAACTGTAAACATATTGCTAGTTTGTTCCTCCCTGGTGACAGGGAGTTATCTACCGTAGTTTAAAACCTTCAGTAGCAAGTAGACTGTGGTGTTGTATACATATTTAACCCTCCATGTCATATTTTCAGAAGCTAACCATCAGGGTAGCTTTTAAACACTGGAAAAAATGCTGTAAAACCAACTAGCAACAAAAGAAATAGCTGGCAATTCCCACCCCCCGTAGTAACATTCTTACCACGACATGTGTCTTGAGTAATTATTTTATTCTGTTTAATTCTTCGGCTGAATATACCTTAATTCAGGTTACTGTGCTTTTTGATCTTTCAGATTACTCCATCGCATGCCTCCTTGGTGCTCTCCATTGGCAAAGCATGGGGAGCAGCTGCAGATCCTATTGCAGGATTTTTTATTAATAAAAGCAAATGGACTAAAATTGGCCGACTCATGCCTTGGTAAGCATGTTAACTGTTTCATTGGTTTCCTTATTTGCTGATTGCTTCTGTCATATATTTTCTTTTGTATTCTGCTCACATGTCCATTCCTGAATGGGGTTGTTTTTAATTAGCATATTGTTGTTTTTCAAAGTTCCTCTTTTCAATCATAAATAGAATTTTGCAATTATAAATAAAATATATACCCACCAAAAGAAGGGGAGAATTACTGATCAAAGAAATTTGAATCTAACACAGAGACAGCAATAAACTCATATTCTTCCATTTTAAGTAAATTTAAATTTCTGATATAATTAATACTCGCATTTGTCACTACAAAAATATCTTTGAATTACTGTAGCTGCTGTAACAGTGCAAAATTCGCAAAAGAAAATATTACCAGTGGGATGATGTATGGTGTTCTTGTTGAGAGCAAAGGAGGAAATTATAAGGACACTGTCTAAGACAAAAAAAAAAAATCTAGTGGTTCAGAGAGGAATGGAAAAACAGCTTTGATCTAGGATCTGATCCTGGATGAGCATGCTGACCTGGCTTACATTACAGAGAGCTGGCTGGATGAAGCAGAGGGGTTAACTTCTCATGGCTTTGTCCTCCACAGTTCTCAGTGCAGCAGCCAGGCCTGGTGGGTGGGGAGATGGAGTTGAGGTGGTCTGTCGGGATTCCATCTCCCTCACCAGATTCCCCATCCCGCAATCTGCAGAATTTGAGCGTGTTATCTGAAGGTGGATGGCCAGGACAGAATAGGGATTCTCTTGGCATATCACACAAGCTAGTGCTTAACAGTCTCCTGCCTGAGCTGGCTGAGTTCGTCTCGGCAGTGGTGTTGGAGTGCTCCTGGCTTGTTGTGCTGGGGGACATCAACATGCATGGTGAGGCCACAGTTGGGAGCAACTTGGGACTTCATGTCCTCCATGACAACCAAGGGACTGTCCCAAGTAGTAATTGGGGCTGTCTGCTTGTGATCTGGGTGTGAGGAACTTTCTGTTGTTCCTTTGTCATGGACAGATCACTATATAGTGTTTAGATTCACTGGGATCTGGAGCCTCTGAAAGCAGGGAGGGGTGGGGATCAATTAAGCTTGTCTCCCCCAGGAAGCTTATGGATCCAGATGGATTCCTGGTGGCTTTTGAGGATTCTCCTGTTGCCTTAGCAGGTGATCCTTGCTCCTAAGGGTCCCCTGCCACAGAGTGGAGCCAAGCGAACCCCTGATTCACTAGGGAGCTGGTAGTGATGAAGCAAGTGGGATAAAGACTAGAGTGTTGACAGGAGAAAACTCAGAGTGAATTTGACCAAACCTGGGCTGGAGCCCATTGGAAAGCCTATGGTGGCAGAGAAGAAATTGTCATCATCATCATCATCATCATCATCTTTATTTATAGCTCATTTTTTCCCCTAAGGCTGGGACCCAAAGTGGCTCAAAGTTTTAAAAACACACAATTAAAACCTACAAAATGTGCAAATAAAAACAGAATTAAATGGATTACATCATTAAAAGAACATCAAAATATTTAAAAGAATAAAATATAAGGAATAAAAAACATTTTTTAAAAAAGATAAAAAGCTTTTAAAAACAGCCCAACAAAACCACACAGCACCCCCCCCCAGCCTGTTTGTTAAAAAGTCTGCCTGAATAGAAAGGTTTTGGCCTGCCACCAGAAGGACAACAGGGAGAGGGCCAGTCTGGTCCCCCGTGGGAGGGAGTTCCAGAGGGGCAGCCACCGAAAAGGCCCTCTCCCATGTCCCCATCAACCGTACTTGAGATGGTGGTGGGACTGAGAGAAGGGTGTCTGCTGATGATCTCAGGGCTCGGGCAAATTCATAGAGAGAGATACGGTCTGTCAGATAGCCTGGACCTGAGCAATATAGGGCTTTATAAGTCATAACCAGCACTTTGAATTGTGCCCAGATCCAGACTGGCAGCCAGTGGAGCTGTTTCAACAGAAATCTTTCTTCTCTGACATTATTGCATCTGCATAGTGTTCTCCAGTGGAAACGGTTTGAGTGGTCAAGGGCCTTTTATGCTCTGCCCCACAGGAGCAGCATGCAGAACACTTGACAGCCCAGTGTGAAAAATGTGCATGACCTGCAGATAAAATCACCCAGATTTGTTCTGGCTTGGATGCTGTGGCTGATATAGGTCCAGTTGACATAATCTTGTCCCCTGCTCATCCCATGTTATTGGATATGTTTCAGTTTGTGCAGCTTGTGAGGATGTGGACAGGATCCTTCGAGTGTTGAGGGCTGCCACATGGGCACTCGACCCTTGCCCTTCCTGGTTTACAAAAAGGAATCAGAGGAGGACTGGCTGAATGGGTAATGGGAGCACTGAATGCCACATTGCAGCAAGACAGAGTTCCATTTTGTCTAAAAGAAGCTGTGGCGAGGCCCCTATTTAAAAAGTGTCCCTGAACCCAATTAGACCCGATAACTACTGACAAGTCTCCAATATTCTGTTTTTGGGCAAAGTTATAGAGTGTGTGGTAGCCTCCCAGCTACAGGGGTTCCTGGGTGAAATGGATTATCTAGAACCATTTCAAGCTGGCTTCAGGCCTGGCTGTAGGAAAGAGATAGCTTTGGTTGCCTTGGGGGATGACCTCTGCAGGGAACTTGGAAAGGAGGAGTGTGTCCCTGTTGTTTGTACTGGACTTTTCAGTAGCTTTTGATACCATGGTATCTTTCTGAGCTGCCTGTCCGGGCTGTGACTTGGGGACATCATTCTGCAGTGGTTCCAGTACTTCTTAGAGGGGTAAATGCAGAAGGTGGTGCTGGGGAATTTCTGTTTAACCCTGTGGCCATTGGCCTGTGGGGTCCTCTCAGGGCTCAGTTTCTCCCCCCCCCCTCCGCATGCTATTTAACATCTACATGAAACTGAAACTGCTAGGAGAGGTTATCCAGAGTTTGGTTGTTGGATGTTAGCAGTGGTCAGGAGTGCATTTGCACAGCTTAAAACTAGTGCACCAGCTGTGCCCATTCCTTGAGACATGGGATGTGGCTATCATGATACATCCTTGATTACATCCCATTTGGATTACTGTAACACATCCTAAAGGCACCAAATCCCATCTGATCTTGGAAGCTAAGCAGGGTCAGCCCTGGTTAGTGATTGGGTGGGAGATCACCAATGAATACCAGGTGCTGTAGGCTATATTTCAGAGGAAGGAGCTGGCAGAACCACCTATGAGTATTCCTTGCCTAAGAAAACCCTATGAAATTCACAGAGTTGCCATAAATTGACAGACGACTGAAGGTAGAGGCATAGGTGTGCACGTGCACACACACACACACACACACACACACAAAACACACTCTATGTGGGGCTGCCTTTGGAAATTACTCAGACACTCTAGCAGACCCAAAATGCTTTAGCCAGGTTGCAGACTGGGGCAGATTAAATGGATCATATAACCACCTTGCTGAAACACGTCACTGTCTGTCTGTCTGTTTCTGGGCGGAATTCAAAGTGCTGGCTATGACCTTTAAAGCCCTACATAGCTTGGATCCAGACTATTTGGAAAATCATATCTCCCTACATGAGCCTGCCTGAATTCTAAGGGGAAGGCTTTCTCTTGGTCCAACCACCATCACAGGCATGCTTAGTAAGGACAATGGAGAGATCCTTCTCGGTGGCTCCTCCCAAGTTGTGGAACTCCCTTCCCTGGGAGGTCCAATTGGCTCCCTCGTGGCTGTCTTTCCATTGGCCAATAAAGATATTTTTATTTAACAAGGAATTTGGTTTTTAATATATTGTGGCACGTGCAGCTTTTAATGGGGAAGGGGGTGTTGTGTTTCTATTTTATTATGTTTTAAATGTATTTTTAAAACTGCTTTTAACATGCATTTTAAATTGTGTTTTTAAATAAATTGTGTTTTTAAATAAAAGTTTGATTTAATTGTGTTTTAACTTTTGTACTAGGAGATTTTTAGTTGTATTGTGTTTTTAAAAGGTTGGGCTTATCTATATGAGACAAAAAGAAGTGGATTGCTCCGCAGTAAAGCCAACTTGCAGCAGCTGCGATTTGTCTTAATGGTTTTTTAGGGTTTTTTAGGTAGATCGCAGGTGTGCAAGCTATCCATGTTTCCTGTGCAAACAGATATGCCTGCAAATCAAGATGGCGGCTGTGAGTGAATTACTTGCATTTTTACTTACCAATTTGCTGCCGCCAATCAGTTTTTTAAAAAAAATCTATTCCAAAGATACAATGGAATAGAAAAATCTATTCCAAAGATGCAACAAACCTCCACTTTATTGCATTAGTGCGCACTTGCTAAGGCGAAAAACCAACATGGCAGTTCTGGCCACTTGCCTTCTTAGCAAGCCCTGCCCCCAGCACTCATCCGGCCAATCAGCTTTCAGCTTCTGCTCATATGGGAAAGCAAATCTAATTGAATCACTTGTCCCAACGAGCAGGAATATGCATTCCCCTCACTGTTTTTTAAAAACTCTGGGAAAAGCCATGAAGGCTTCTCCTTCAGAGTTTTTGACATTTTTGCGGCCCCTCCTTCCAAATATGATGAAACAATGCAGGATGCCATTAAGACAGGTAGGATTCTCCTTGCATTCCGTGAGGAGTATTTTTACTGTTTAGACGACCTCGTTGTATGCCATCTTTGTTCCAACACTGAGAGAAGGGTGGGATAGAAATGAAATAAATGAATAACAAGATTCAGAAGGTGAATCGCTTTCCAGAATATCTCTTGATTAAAAGGTGAGCAACTGTGACCCTCCAGACATTTTTTTCCTCTAACTTCCATCAACCCTAGCCAGCATAACCAGTGGTGAGGAACTGTGGAAATAGTAGTCCGAAACATCTGGAGAGTCACAGTTGCAGGACTACGAGCCACAGAGGGTAAAGAAACACAGCCTTTTGATTTACAGTGACTTTTAAGCATTACTATCTTCAAATTGGTTCACATCCATGTCTGTTCGTCGCTTTATATTTATTTATATTTGTATCTCATTCTTCCCCCAGAGAATTAAGGGTGGTATACATGCACTTCTCCTACATTGACTTCACAACAGCCTCAGGAGGTAGTAGTTTAGTCTGCTGAGTGACCTCCTTGAGATCAAATAATGGTACTAAAATAGAAAGTACTTTCCTGGCCTTGAATAAAAGCTGACACACAATTCTTTTTGCACTGTTCCTCTGTGACTACATTGTCTACAGCTAGTGATCTGCATTGACAAAAGGAAAAGTATGCTCTACAGAATTACATTTGTCAGAACTTTGTCATCCTTGACAAAGGGCAGCGTTAGACTTCCTCTTATCTTGGCAGTGCACCGTCTTATCAACCCCCTGCAGTGCAGACTAACTTCAGTTTGATTCCTCTTCCTTGCCCTGAGAAATAGTTGCTTATGATCGCTTTCCCAAACTTGCTTTTTCAAAGAGTGTGTTACCATCTGGAAGAATTGCAGTGCTTTCTGGATCTCAAACTGGAAGCAAAAAAGTTACAAGAATTTATGCCTTTTTCCATGCCCTCCACATGTCCACTCCCATGTTTCCACTTTAACATTTGAGGCCTTAGATTGTTACCTACCTTGACACCCCAAGGCCCATATCTATATTAATAATGGGCAATATTTAATAATTAGGTCAACATGTGGCCTTCCATGCAGTGCAGCCATTAACATAAACCTGGAGGAACTAGAAAACCCAAAGACAAACATTGCTTAGTCAGGTATGCACTTAGGGAGAGGCCACCTAAATTCTAAAGAAATGCTAATTTGCAAGGCAACTGAAGGCAGATACATCTGGCTAATCGCACCTGCCAAGGCCGGCAGATTCAAACCTATAAACAACCCTCATTAGTTTACCCTTACCAAACAAAGGAAGTTGCTCCTTCCTTTCATTCGCAAAGTATTCAACCATTAAAATGTTATTAACATATCCAGAATGCCTTTATCGCTCTCTGAGCAACACCACAAAGTATTGTTTTCTACTCGAAATCACATCCCAAGAAGGCAAATATTTACTATAAAAACCCTTCCAAAACTCCATTCAAGCACTCACAGATCCTCTTCCTATGGACACTACGTCCGTCTGTGCAGCCGTTCCATATTGGGACCCCTGCCCTGATGGTTTCTTCCTCAACCTCATCTCTAAAGGAAAAGGTGTTGTATCACCCACTGAAACCTCCCTTCACTATTCCTCTATCTCAATCTCTCCCACTTTATTTGCTAGTCTTGCGTGAATGCTTGATACCTGAATGTGTGTGTGAATGTTGTTATTATTATTTTCCCATATAAAGATAATCTGTTGTACTAACTTATGTCTCCTCCTTAGTACTGGCATAGTTGGTCACAAGGTCCTGCTGTTACCCACCTCTCGCATTGCCAAGCTGAGTGTATTAAATTCCCCAATTTAATATTGATATCCAGAGGGTCCTCAAGACCCCAGAGCCTTTAGGGTAACTATTTCAGAGAAACCATTGATAAGTGAGCTGTGGCAGGTGGCAACAAGGAGCAGAATATAGAATTATGGAAGGGACCACTGGGGCCATCTAGCCAATGCCCTGTCGTGCAGGTTGGGGAAAACCAGTTAAAAAAAAAGTTTAAAAAACCAGTTTAAAAAACTGGTTGTGGTTTTTGTTTTTTTGTTTTGTTTTGTTTTGTTTAAACCATTTTTGGGGGGAGGGTTAAACCAGGGCTGTTGTTGTTGTTGTTTGCATTAAAACTAATATAGGACTAAATCAGAAAATTAAGTAGCAAAATGCAGTCTGGATGTTATGGCCACTAGCTTAAATAATAATGGTTCTTTAAAAGTGTTATTTTAAATCAAGTTGTTTGGGTTAAACTTACGTTAATTGAAGAATTTGTTTCTGAGTAGCATTTCTTGCACTATAAAATAAAATGATTAAAAAGAAGCAACTGACACTGCATACTGGTCTAACAATGAACAACTGCCAATAAACTGTTAAAGTTAAAATGTTTAAATTCAAACAGTCATTGTTGTTTCAGTAAGAGCATTGGAAAATAGTAATAATAGCCAGACTCAAAAAAAGAAAAAGAATAATCAATTTAAAAACCAGGAGTGTTTTTTTTTAAGTCATTTGGTTTAAACCAGCCAAGGCAGATGGAATACACAACTAAAACACTCCTGAGAGATGGCCATCCAACCTCAGTTTAAAGACCTCCAAAGAAGAGGAGTTCCCCACCCTCTGAGGCTATCTGTTCCGCTGTTGAACAGTGGAATAAACTGCTTCAGAGGGTGGGGAACTCTCCTTCTCTGCAGGATGCCCTCCATAAGGAGGTATGGCAGGTACTTCATTGTTACATGATTGAAGTTAGGCTGAATGATGGTTCAGTTCTTTGTAGACCAGTGCCTCTGACTGCAAGAAAGTTCCTTTCCAGCTCTTTGTAAATCTTGATTTTAGATTTCTGCTAAATACATTGGTCATTTAGGTGCCTGGAGACTAACCTGAAAAAAGACATGTGATTGCCCTTGACAGTCCCTGTTTGCGTTTTTTAATGGGAGCCATCTGATCTTGGAAGCTAAGCAGGGTCAGCCCTGGTTAGTACTTGGATGGGAGACAACAAACGAATACCAGGTGCTGTAGGCTATATTTCAGAAGAAGGAATTTGTAAAACCACCTCTAAGGAATGATTCCTTGCCTAAGAAAACCCCATGAAATTCATGGCGTCATCATAAGTCGATAGGTGACTTGAAGGCACCCCCTCACTCCTCCCACACACATGCACATGATGCACATGTAGTGTTGGGTTAGAAGCCCAATGTGCAAGTAAAAGAAGGAAACATTGGGGACAGGAGGAGATTTTATTGCTGCTGCCTCCATATTGAATACTGCTTTGTTACTGTTTGATTTTTGTGGTTTTATATTAGACTTCTCTGCAAATAGCACACATAATATGATAAACAGTGGAAATTCCATCTGTGTCCTGCAAAATGTGTGGCCTTTCCTGAACCTGGAAATTTAGGATGTAATATGCTACCATAGATGACCCCTCCATACATTAGAATACTGTAATGGGGGAGACATAAGACTGTGCTGACTAGCCTTGCCCCCGCTGTGTGCTGTGGCTATGACCATCCCTCTGAGACACACAGCAGAAATGCTTCACTGCCAGGCGTGCATTGAGACCACATAAGAAAAGGTTGTGCATACCTACCAATTTACACATACAGGAGGTCCCCCATGCAAGAGAGGGCCAAACATTCTCCACTTGTGGGAGAGCTTTATGTATTTCCATCAGTAACCATGGAGAGATCTTCCCTATGCCATCTAAACATGTGGGAAAGAGCATCAGTGGACAGAAAGGTTAGCCTGTGCAGCCCTGTGATATACTCTCTCTCTCTCTCTCTCTCTTTCTCTCTCTCTCTCTCTCTCTCTCTCTCACACACACCCCTTTGCAAGTTTTTTTCAAGCGCTCAGGGGGTGGAACTTACCACACTGATGGTTCTGTTTCAGCGCTAGCAACCGCCATTGTCACTGAATGGGCCATTGGTCCAAAATAGGACCTATCTTTCAGGACAGAACATGCTTGTATAATGCATGTCGATTGTATCCACTTTGAAAATCCACTCACACATCGATTCTGAGAGAGATCATCCCGCAACCCCGGGGTCAAAATTGTAAAGATATTTTACATAAAAGGTACATATCTGATCTGACTGCAATTATTCAGTAACTTGAAACTTTACTGACTGTAGCTTTGTCAGTGCAGTGCAGTTTCCCCCTTTAGTCCATTTTTGGGATTTTTTAAATCATTCTTATGTTTCCTTTCAATCTTGACCCTCTGCTTGCTTGCTTGTTCGTCTAATGAACTGTGACATTAAATGCTGAGGAACCAGATCATGGTCATTTCCCTTGCAGTCCTTCATACCCAGCTTCTCCATATTGCTTTTCATCCCCTAGAGGAGGCTGGAAGAGTTATTGTACTGAATTAATGTTCTCTTGTCTTCAGTCCTTCCCCCCACCCTCCAGCTCTCTTCAATCTGCTACTGCAAATAATCAGCTGACATACACACTACATGAATGGTGGTGGGTAAGAAAATACTGTGCAAATAGTGCTGTTCTTATGGGATTAATCTGTATTGTCTGTTCATTCAGTTTTTTTGTTAATAGCATGCATGGTCATCTAATTACATTGTGCAGTTTCTGCTTTACAAGAACACTGGAGAATTCTGTTGTAGCTAGAGGTCACACTCTGGGGAATTAATTGCTTCTGCTCATCACTCACAAATAACAAAGCTAGAACATACTCGATTTCTCTCTCGGCTTTACACCAGTTTGGCTGCCATGCAGTTTATCAGCCCTGAGTGTCATTTTAGGGTTTGTTTACAACTGTGTTTACTCACTGAAGAGCTGATCTACATTTCCTTAGTGTTGCTGTCATCAAAATTAATGGAAGTATCCAGCAGTCATAAAACATAAGGCTGGCTAAAGAGCACTCATTTTCAGGTGACAGTATCAGAGCCACCTGTACCTCTTGTAAGGCTATTCTTGCACACATCTGAAAATGTACCAGTAGTGAGCTCTTACAGCATCTTTGGTTGGGTGAAGCTGTAAAACAATAACCATGTGAAACACCTCACGTTGTTAGAAAATACACAGAACCAATCCACAGAACCAATATCCGCGGTTTCAGTTATCCGTGGCTGGAAAAGCGCCATAGTTGTGCTGAAAAAGGCCTAGAGAGGTGTCATCTTTAGGCATCTTCTAGGTCCTCCAACACAACTCTATGGTATGTTTGTACCAGAAGTCCTTATTTTAATAGGGTTTGCTATTATCTGTGGTTTCCGGTATCCACAGTAAGTCCAGGAACCCAACTCCCACGAATATGGGGGTCTGACTATAGAAGATAAATTAAAATACTGTAATAACACTTGCCTACCGGCTTACAATATAAAACCATGGAAAGTTTGAGGTCATGAAATAGATAAGCTGCTGACTTTAAAAAGTGATTTCTTGGGGAGCAGCCATCATTAGCACTTCTACCATTTCAAGAGTGATTTAAGGAGTGTAATTTGAATGAGGTAAAAGGGGAAAAATTATATTGGCCACATGCAAATGTAGGTGGATTAATGTTAATGGGAACAAAGAAAATACTATACATAGCAAAGTCTGCAGCAGCCTGCAGGTTTTAAGAAAATAAGCTTAGGTACTTTTGGTACTGAAAAGGAGTGTATATGTACAGAACATACAGGAAGTCCCTTGTGAACAATCTTACTGGAGGAAAGGAAGACCATGCCTAGGGATGTATGGGTTCTTTCCTAACACTCTTGCAGGCAGTGCTGGATTTAGTTATAAACTAACTAAACTACAGTTTAGAACCTCAGATTAGGAGAAGCCTCAAAAAAAAAAAAAAAACTTCCCAAAAGAGGTTAGAGTGGGCCATTGGTCCAAAACAGGACCTATATTTTTCAGTAATGCTGTGAGACCTCTTCAGTTTGATATAGCTTAGAACCTCAGCATGCCTGTATCTGGTCCTATTTGCAGGGCTTCTCAAATAGCTTACCTGCCCTTTCCTCCTGCTGCTGAGCTGTGGAAAGATTTATGGCTCAGCATGGGCAACATGAGAAGAGAAAGGGACTCTCCAAATATTGAGTCTTGCCCTCTCTCAGTTGTGTCCCTTTTTGCAACTCTTTGCCTTTTTTTATGTAGAAGAAGATTCCATGATCTAGAAGACCTCCATTCTTTGAGGTCTCTGTGACTCACACAAAGGGGTCACCTGTGCCTGCACAGTGCACTTCCCAGAACCTTCTAGAACTATGTCAATATATGTTATGGCGGTAGCCCCTCCCATCCCCTGCATGCATGACCAGCGTGCTTCTGCCTAAACCCTCAGTTTCTTTTTGTCTGCTGCAGCAGCAGCAGCATTAGGAACTGTTCTTGAGCATTTATTCTGGTGTATTGGCTTAGATACGGTACAAATCGGTTTTCTCCCTCTTCTCTCTGCATTTTGGCTTGGTTTTTTTCAGATTGGAGTGTTTCTATGTGTACAGCTTGGCTTGGACTTACATCCATTCTCTGTTCTTGTTTGGATTTGGTTATTGGTTTAGCTTTGGCTGACCATTGTGCCCTGAGGGCTTTATGGCTGCCTCAGCATCCTTTAAATGCTGTACCTCTTGTGGGGGAAAAATTCCCCAAAAGGGCGGGCATTTGAGGTGCCTTCTCTGTCAGGGCAAGGGACACAACGGTGCTTGTGCCCACTGTCAGGCCTTTACTCCACAGGCTTGAAGGAACTGTGCTTCCCACATAAAGATTCTTCAGGAGAACACACTTAAGGCGTATGATTGGGCTGTGGAATACAAGCCCCTGCACATGGCCTTGGCCCATCTTTTTTCTTGGGTTCCTGACTGCAAACGTCTTCATGTCCCCCATTGCTACCAATAACATCTGGCTCATCTGTGTGGGTTGCATTGAAGCATTCCTTACTGGAAACATCCTTGGGCTCTATCAGATGGTAATGGATGGAATGTCCAGTTTCAGAACCAGCTGCTCAGATTTGAGTGCCTTCTACCCCAGGTAGATCTCTTGAGATGGTCATTGAGCCTGCTACTAAGCATCAGCAACCTCTCCCCAAGAGGCACAAAAAGAAAAAGAGGGCCAGGGATACCAGTCCCTCTTATCACTAGCTCATTCAGAACTGTCAATGCAGGCCATGAGAGGGAACTCTCTGCTCTGATTTTGGTGGAGTCTCATCCTTCCTCTGACCAGGGGGAGTGTGCTGCCACTGTGGCCCTGCCAGAGAAGTCACCTCAACCTGTTGTGGTGGGTATGGTTTCAGAGGGGGAAATTATAGATTCTTCCCCTTAGCTCCTGCACTTTCCACTCCTTCGGATCGTGGTCAATACGCTGTTTTTTTCTCCATGGGATCAACCTCTTCTGCCAGTATCATCACCAGCAAGGAGGGTTTCTTCGCTCTGGCATTGTTGATCCAGAGGGTCTTGGCAACCTCGCGCTCCTGCTATTCTTAGTCTTAAAACCTGTAGTACCACGGTTCCAGATACACTGCTTGATATTGTCAAGACCCTTATTAGTATCATGATCAGGGAGCTTCATATGCCCACTCTCACACTTATAATATGGAGTCTCCTTATAGTTATCCCAAATTGTTGCCATCTCCAGGCTATTGTTATTTTAGGGATTACCATTACCATTGGCCTCACAAGGAACTTGAAGATCCTCATTATGCCCCCCCCCCATCAACATTGAGAGTTGGTTCCGAGGTTGATACCGACAGCCTCTGTATCTAGCCGCCTGAGATCTCTGTCTCCTGTTTCTCCAACAGTTTCTTCCATGACTTTCTCCTTGGGTTACCCAACCATCTCTGCCTCGGGTTCATTCCCCTCAGTTGTGTGCACTGCAAGTTCCACCAGCGTTCACAGAACAGTCTAGCCCTCTGTTAGTTTCTCCAGCTTGTCCATCTATTCTGATCTACAGCTATTCTGATTCATCTTTGGAGTCTTCTGTTGAGCCTGTAAGAGAGTCCCCCTCTACTTTGGTTGGGGTGTGTGACCCGGCTTCGCCTACTGACGATGTCAGGTCCTTTGCAGACTAGATATTGCATATGGTAATGGCCCAGAATCTGCAAGTTCAACAGTTTGAGCCTGTCATTGAAGACCCTGTATTCCAACAGGGTTCAAAATCAAGCAATGTGTCTGGTCTCCCTTCTTTTGCTCCCCTATCTTCTTCAGGAGGTCAGGAAGCTGTGGGAAACCCCTTCATCAACCTCAAAGAAAACAAAGGGCCTGTAGAAAGTTGTGAAAACTGGGTCAGAGTGGCTTGTGCAACATTCCAAGCTTAACTCCATAATTATTGATGCTGCCCAGCCTAGATCGTCCCAGAAGCTTCATTTGACTCCTGCAGACAGGGAGGACAAGAAGCTTGACATCATGTAACACAAGTTCTACTCAACATCTTCCTTGATGTTCTTCATTTCCAACTACAGTGCCTGCATGGGAACATACCAGCAGTTCCTATGAGAGTAACTGTCATCATTCCTTGATATGCTTCCCGAAGGAGAACGAAGAATTACCACAGTGCTCCAAGTGGAGGTGCACAGATTGGCAGCGCAACAGCTAACTACAGTTCACTATGTGGCTGACTGCAACAGCAAGGCCCTGGCAGGAGCGGTGGCACTCTGGCACACTGCTTGACTCAGGTCCTCTGAGCTTTCACATCAGGCCAGGGTGACTCTTATAAACCTCTCCTTTGATGAGGGGGAGCTGTTTAACAACATGACTGACAACAAGCTTAAGCGTATGCACAAGATGCATTCAACAGCTAAAAAGCTTGGCCTTCAATTGTTGTCTTCAGGTATGCTCCTGGGGCTAGGCACCAATACAGTCTAAGAAGCAGTTGCCAGCAGAAGCAGACTCTGCTTCCAACCTCTTCCTCTAGGAAGACTTCTGCCGCTTGGTACAGGCCCTAGCAGTTTAGAAAAAGGCACCAAGAAGCGTGAAAACAGCGCTTTTAACTTCCACCAGAACAACTGCCTTGCTGCCGACATCACTCCCACCACCATTCCCAACTTCTGCGACAGGCTCAGCCAGTACCATCATGCTTGGGTCTCCATCACTTCAAGACTTGTGGGTCCTTGACATCATCAGGAGAGGATATGCAATAGAATTCTGGAGCACTCCATCTGCAGGGGTTCTTTGTGACAGTCCTCCCTCACCCATGCTTGAAAAAGAGGTCAAGATCCTGCTTTGCACAGGGGCTATAGAGCCTGTCCCTCTCTTTCATCTGTATCAGGGGTTCTTTTCCTGCTACTTCATTGTGTCCAAGACAGATGTGTCTCATTCTGGACCTTCAAAGTGTCAATTTCTGCACGCAGCCTAGACATTTCAGAATGGTCACTGTCAGCTCCATCCTCCCCTTGATCACCCTGGAATTGATTTGCTACCCTGGACCTGAAGGATGTGTATTTTCATATGGCAATCAGGCAGTCCCACAGATGTTTCCTCTGCTTCATGGTGGGAAGACAAGCATACTGCTTCCATGTCCTACCCTTTGGCCTTTGCACTGCCCTCATGTGTATTCACCAAGGCAGTGGTTGCTGCCTGGCTTCAACAGCAAGTGTTGTTCTTTTTCAATACCTAAACTATTGGCTTTTGGTTGCTCACACCCACAAGCGGCTCCTCACATTCACCTCACATTTTGGCTTTTGGACTCTGGGCCTCATTGTGAACCACAAAAAATCCCACCTAAAACCATCTCAGCAGGTGCAATTTATTAGGGCCTTGTTAGACTATCCGCCTGGATCTCCTCACTATTCACGTGGGCAAGGTGAGGCATCCCGACTTGCAGACTTTCAAAATGACTGCTTGGAGGCTCTTCCTATAGCATCTGTCAGGTCCTGTCAGGTGTGTGTTTCAGACAACACATAGGTCATCTACTCAATGTTCATACTTGTACAAGTAGAACAAATACCTTGAGTTTCTGTGACCTCAAGGCATCTCTCTGTCTAAAGTGTGGGTTAGTCATGTTCAGGACTTTCTTGTTTCTCTGTCAGAGAAGGGCTTGTCCCTTCATCAATTAGGTGTTACCTGTCGGCAGTCTCCTGGCACTTTCAAAACCTTGGCAAGCCTTCATGCTTTCTGGATCCCTTGTTCAAAAGATTCCTGAAGGGGTACAAGAATCTATACCCACCTGTGACTGGACTTAAGGCCCAGTGGAGCTTGGAGCTGGTCCTTTCCCAGCTGTCCAGGAAGCCATTTGAGCCCACGGCCTTCTGTGATCTGAGGCTATTTATCTGGAAACTGCCTTCTTGATAGTTATCACCTCAGCCAGGAAGGCAGGTAAGCTCTGTGCCTTAAGGGTTGATCCATCTTACCTGCAATTTCAAGAGGACAAAGTGCTCCTTAGACTAGTCATTTCATGCCTTCCTAAAGTGGTCTCTGCTTTTCATGTTAACCAGGACATTGTGGTTCCTGCATTTATGCAAAAACCCACTTTGGACCTTGAGTGTTCTCTGCACTGTCTGTATGTGTGTTGAGCACTTACCTTCCATGTAGACCATATGGTCTCTTTTCACAGATCTCAAAGACTTTTTCTCTGCTATTCCACCAACAGGAAGGGTCTACTGGTCTTGGTCCAGTGCTTCTCTAAATGGGTTGCAGAAGCCATCCATTTGACCTATGAACTTGCTGGTAAACAACCCCTGCTCAATTGAGGAGCCACTCAGCCAGAGTGATGGTGGCGTTGCAGCCGTCCTGAGGGGTGTCCCTCTCCGTGACATTTGCAGAACTACCACCTGGTTCCAGACTTTGACCTTCATCTCACACTATAGATTAGACATAAGGTCCCAGGTAAAGGTTGTATTTGGAAGGGTTGTCCTCCTTTCCTGTGTGGCATGACATTGCCTCCTCCTATGATTAGTAGTTTGCTAGTCTTCCATTTGTGTGAGTCACAGAGACCACAAAGAAGAAGAACAGATTACTTGGTTGTAACTGTTGTTCTTCAAGTGGTCATCTGTGAATTCACACAACTCTGCCTGTCCTCCCTTCATTCTGTCCTGCCACTACTTAGATCCTTGGCTGCTGCTTCAGCATCCAGGGAACTGAGGGCATAAGCAGGAAGGTCATGTGCACAGAGGATCAGAGAGGCTACTGCCAAAATGCATATTGCATAGCTCTAGAAGGTTCTAAGAGATGCACTGCACAGGTGCAGATGATCCATTTGTGTGAGTCCACAGATGACCACTCAGAACCACAGTTACAAGTAAACAACCTGTTCTTCTGAAGACTGTATAATCTTGAATTTATTTTAGTTTCTTTGCAAACTGAACATTTTGTCTGATAGTTTTCCTTACACTTCAGCTAAGAGGCAAGGATGTGTCAGTATCTGAAAGCCAAAACTGCTGTTCTGTTATGTGTGTTTGTGGTACTCATGCAATTTAAATACACTACTGCATACTGAATAGACTGTATTATTAGCACTAAGTACAAATTGTCTGGCTAGGATATGTCCCCTTTTCTTACCTTTTCTTAACTTAATTTTTTAACTGTCAAAATGTTTTGATATGTATATTTGATATGAACTATATTGTCTTTTTTTTTTCCAGGTTACTGGGTTGTACGCCTTTTCTTGTTGCGTCCTATTTCTTGCTATGGTACTTACCTCACTTCATATCTGAAATAGTTATATGGTATCTGGTTTTCTATTGTCTTTACCAGGCGCTGTCTACAGTAAGTTTATCAACACTGAAATTCTTTCCCCCCCCCCTGCTGTTGTGAATGCTGTATCTTTCTAAAGAGAACTTGGGAGAGTTCAGCAATAATTCCCACAGGCCCCCAACCAACACAGCCAGCATCCATGTTGGCTGGGCTATGCTCAGAGAATTACATCAGTGAATCAGAATTACTTCTAAAGCAAAATGGACACCTCTTTAATAAAATCTTCCATGTGTGCGTGCATTACCAACTCTGCAGAGACTAACAGCCATATCCCATACATGTTTAGTTACTCTAGAAACACACAAAATCTTGATGGTAAAAGAAGCCTCAGGAGATTCAGGAAGTGACTGTGGGAGGAGAGGAAGCGAATTACACTTTGTTTTTCTTTTTGGCACTGGGCTCCCTAGTCTATGAGAGGCATGGAGCAGTTGCTCCAACTGAACCACTGGTAATCTAGCCCTGTATATTGCAATTACTTTGGGGTAGTTTGAGAAGCTAAGGTATTGCTTGCTATTTTCAAATCCTCTTGATTCAGTGGGGGAAACATACGTGCTCATGGAATTGTTTGTCACAAGAATGAAAAACAGAGTAGTGGGGAGTTTTGTGATTGTTTGGCCCTCTTCATTGACATATTTTGAAGCTGATGCTCCAGGTGCAGGTGCACCTCGTAAAGGCTCTCTAAAAATTCTCAGGCCTTTATTCTGTGTAATAAAAGTAGGCTTATAGAAGTTAGAGATAAATTCTTCTTTCTTTGTTCATCTGAGATGTTTACTCCATTACCTTGCTAGAGTCTGTATGGAAGCAGGACAAGAAACAACAATGCCTTCCATTTAGAGTGACTTTTTCTCTTATTCTTTGAAGGTAAAGGTACACTCCACCCATGCAAAATGCTATTCATTACTCAATATAAATATGGTTCAGAGTCACTCATATACCCTGTAACCATATTTATGCCCTCCTCTGCTTTGGTCTTAATGCCTCCCATGTGCCTATACAAGCTTTAAAGGATTTATGCTTTCACATGTGGGCATTCCTACTAGCTTGTCTACTGTCTCAAGGGACCCCCTGGGATTTTTCTGTGAGCCTTTTAACCTGAGCAGTCCTGTCTTATCAGTTCACATAGGATTCGTTGCATACAACCTTTGGACTAAAGTTCTTCAGGGCATCTGAATTTTAACCTTGGGTTCAATTTGTATTTCAATCTGTGCTATAATGTGGTAATAAATACAGTATAATGCAATGTCATCATTTTAAACAATTTCCAATTTACACCATTTTGTGTGTTTTCTTTTGCTAAATAGGCTTACCACATTCTAAAGAAAAGCAGAAAAGCAGCATGAACATTCTGTCTTTCTTGCTGCCTTACTGCATGGTGTCGGCGTTCTTTCATTCCAGGCCTGTGGGGGACCAAGGTAAAACCGTGTCTTTCTGCTAACCAGAAAAATCCATGGGACTGGAGCAAAAGAACACCAGAAGAACAGCAATACCATGTGGTAAGGCAAGAGGAAAGATGGAACGTTCCTGCTGCTTTTCTTTGGAGTGCGGTAAGCCCCTAACTATGGGGTTATAGTGCTATATTTCTTCAATTAAAAAAGCTCCACGTCTAGCAAAAAACTAAATAAAAAAAGATTAATAGTAAATATATAGATTTTTTTTAAGTCATGTCATAAAATGGTGCCCACTACAGGGGTAATAGTGATTGTGGGCCAAGCTTCAAATGGACCCTCCTACAAGACCTGTTATACCTATTAGTGTAGATGGAATGCAGCAGGATGTATGCACAGATAAAGCACATTTTAGTGTTCCCAATAGTGTGGGAAATCTATGGCCATTTTGCATGTCATTTATAACAGAAGATCAATACTTGGGCAGTGTTAAGAGTCCCTCAGCTATGCCTTCCCAAACTATCTCCCTTTTCATTATACAGCATTATTACTAGCTTCTGCTTCATCCACTCCAGCTGCTGATCCCAGGTTCTTTAGACAGCAAGCCAAGTCAGGCCACTCTGGCCTACTTACTCATGACAACTTGTCAAGACAACTTGGTCTGAATACGTTACTCTAGATTGTGAGTGGAAGTTAACATGATGAAATGTTATCTCCCATGAGAAAATATTCCTACCTATAGGAAGGATAGGATTTGTTTTTTGCGATAGGAAACTGCTAGGGAGAAGGGGGAGACTAGAGCTATTCTCCTTGACACATGAAGGTGTGTGGGGGGATCACAGTGCCAAACAACCCTGTGAGGCAGGACAAGGCTGCAGCAGTCTGCTCCAACACGCTAAAACACTCACTGCCACTCTTTCTAGCTTATCTGGGAACTAAATGGTTGCTTACTGTTCACATTCTGCAAAAGCTTGCTTTGAAAGTAAGGAAAGAGCACCATAGAGATCTTTGCAAGCTATATCATGCTTTCTTCAGGAGAAGATGGAAACCTCTTCTTGGAGGGCTCACAGATGCTGATCAGGAAGCTATTTCATCTTTCTGTCTATGGAAGAAAGGTAAAAGAAATGGTAAGAATACACAGGGGTGCAAATTTAAGACAAAGGGGTTTGGATGCCTGATAAAATCCCATGAATGAAACAGGACAATTGGATAATAAATATTTAATTTGTAAGCTGTTTAGACACTAGAGATGAGTTTTTCTTTCTTTGGTCATCTGAGTTATTTACTCAGTTCCCTTGCTAGAATCTGTATGTGCACGGAGCAGTGTTAGAAACATATATCTTAGAAGAACTTTTCAGATCCTGCCTTTGAGTGGGGAAATGGCATGCTGCTACAAGCCTCAAGGGCCAACTTAAACCCCTATCCTCAATTTATTTTCAAGTCATTGTGTCCTGGAAGGTTTGGAAGAAAGGTACAGTACGACTGATAACAACAGGATTCATCTACTTAACTACACATTGGTAGCTTTCAAGTGACCATAAATATGTGAGATATTTTCTTGGCTGGTGTATATTTACTTGTATTGAAATATTTCCAAGCCACATTTCTTGTCAGAGATTTCCTCACTACTGTACATAATAGCTTTTGCAAGTGAAGCACTAAGATAAAACATAAGGACATCATTTTAAAAAACTCATGTGGCTTTTAGAATGGAAAGTACAAAAAGGAAAGCACAGACGTTAATAAAACACAGATTGAAATAAAAATTGTTGTAAAAGTTTT
This sequence comes from Gambelia wislizenii, assembly GCA_030847615.1. Classification (NCBI taxonomy): domain Eukaryota; kingdom Metazoa; phylum Chordata; class Lepidosauria; order Squamata; family Crotaphytidae; genus Gambelia; species Gambelia wislizenii. Next base: position 207,131,526 of record JAUMIR010000001.1, read on the forward strand.
TGCTTAAGTTGGTGATGATGGAACTAGATATTTACACATACTTTTTTATAGTTATTCCAGGTAGCATATTCTGCTCTCACCATGTTTCTCACCACAGAGCAGAAGGATCGAGACTCTGCAACAGCTTACAGTGAGTGCAAAGAGGAGCTGCTTCACTTAAAGTCCTTTTGTCTGTGTAACTGTGACTGTATTTTCATTCAGATCAGTAAGCCGGGCCAGCCAAACTTTTAGGCAAACTGAGGTGATCTAGCAACAGATAGGGGTGGGGTGGAAACCTCCCATATATTTCTTCTTGGGCACTTTCACGCTACAACCACACTGCTATGGATGCTTTTTTTTTTTAATCTTGATGTTTTGTAGTTTGGAAAAGTTATTAGAATTCTCTGGCAGAAATTCTCTCCCTCTAAACTGCAAATCCCAGAATTCCATAGGATTGAACTATAGCAGTTAAAGCAAAATCATAGGGGCTTACTGCATTGTGAAGTAAAGTGGCAGTACAGCAAGAAGGTTCTGTCTTCCATACTGCCTTACTACATGATGTCATCATTCTTCTGCTGTTCTGCCATTCTGGTCCCATGGGAGACCAAGGTAAAACCACGTCTTTTTGCTAACGGGTTTTCCAGTCTTACCTCAGTCTTCCATGGGACTGGAATGAAAGAATGACAACGTCATGTGTTAAGGCAGCATGGAAGATGGAACCTTCCTGCTGTACTGCTGCTTTACTTCAGAGTGCGGTAAACCTCACAGTGTATACAGTTGTCCCTTCATATTCACTGGGGTTAGGGGCAGAGCACCACTGCAAAAATGAAAAAAACATAAATAAGTTAAACCCTGCCTCCAACATACATACTACACTACAGTATTGTAGACTCCTCTCTCACTAACAGGACTGCCAATACCTGCCACTGGAGTAGCAACACCTGCCCCCAGGCACACAAACCATGCCCCTCACCCACACTCACCTCCCCACCAGCTCTCCCTCCCTCTGCCCTGCCAACAACACAACTCCAGCTTGCTTTCTTACCTTGCACCAAAACATTGCCATTTAAAACATTACCATTTAAAACAGTAAGGTTTAAAGTAATGGGCAATGATGTTTTGGTAGAATGTAAGAAAGCAAATTGGAGTGTTTTGTTGCCAGGACAGGAGGAGAGGGGAGGAGGGTGGGGTCTTTGAGCTATTTGAGCAGCAGCTACAAACTGCAAATATGCAAAACCGCGAATGTGAAATATGCAAATATGAAGGGACAACTGTAATTGTATATTGAGAATGGGGCACTGAATTCTCCAGTGGTTGTCGAAGAAAGGTCTGCATTGTCCTTGATCCTTCAAACAAACTTGCTGCCTCAGATAGCAGGATATACACTACCCCATTGCCAATTAGCTAACACACATTGGAAACTGCTTAACACAGTGTAGATGTGTAAATTGCTATTGCTTAAAACAATTTGTAAGCCACTCTGATAGCCTTGTGGTTGAAGAGCGGGGTATAAACAAACAAACAAACAAACAAACAAACAAACGTCTTGAACTCAGATTCAGCTGCCAACCCAGCTGGCTTCTGGATGTGGAATGGAGAGGAGAAGCTACCCTGTCCTTTACCTCAGACATCAAAATGTCTTGAGGTGGCTGTTTTGTTTTTATTAAGAGAAAAGATTGTTAGTAAAGCCCCTTTTTTAAAAAAAATAACTTGCCTGATTAGAAAAGAGACAAGGTAGCTAATCAGAGTTCAGGTTTTCCAAACTCAGACTAACAACAGAAAACAATGTGAATTAGGCAATATATGGGTGTATTGCAGACCACACTGTGGCTTGGATCTGAGGAAGTCTTCAGATTTGTACCAAGTGCATGCACAGAGGGGAAAACTTGTGTTGCCATTCCCCATGTCCTTTGCACCACGTTGTATGTTGCTTTAGAGCAGTGGTTCCCAAACTTGGTCCTCCAGGTGTTTGGGACCTCAGCTCCCAGAAGCCCCAGCAAGCTTGGCCAACTGTCAGGAATTCTGGGAACTGAAGTCCAAAACACCCAGAGAACCAAAGTGTGGGGACCATTGTTTTAGAGGGTTCCCTGATGTTTTAGAGGAAGTGGCTCTACAGCAGAGAGAGACTAGTTTCGACAAACAGAACATGTAACATCAAATCATATAAATGCTGGCCTACAAGAGCTTGTGCTACAATAGACCAGTATTCTTTCAAAGTGTTCTAATACCTTTGTTTTTTAAACCCCCCACATATTTAGGTAATTTACTACTTATTATGGTGATTCTCCACCTGTCCCGTCCCCCTTTATTTTGGTACTGTATGGCACTGCTTCTCAACTTTTCATGTTTTCAGTCACACTAATCACTCTTATCAACAAACCTGGATTTCACCCTAACAAAAGCCCATTTTTTTTCTGAGAAGGGATTATTATTTTTTACTGATGTTCTGTTATATAATTAATGGTAAATTTAAAGGAATAAAAAATGTACTGGTAGCATTGGGAGTATGTACTGTATAAACAAAATTAGTAATTCCATTGGTAGTGGGCAAATAGTAATAAATGTTGATCATAAATGTTACCGCTACCATAAAAACAGTAAAACAGAAAGAATGGAAATAAAAAATGCCTGTAGTACTGTTGTAATAATTGCTGTCACAGAAACATCTTTGTCCCAGCTGGAGTACTACTACTACTACTTATTGTTGTTGTACAAAATTTATATCACATGTCCCACTGATGGCACATCTACCACAGATAGAGAATCACTGCTGAACTGTATCTGGTGTATCTTGAAAATTTATGTTATATTTGTGCGTGTGTGTGTATACGTGCCTTCAAGTGTTCTGTCAACTTATGGTTTGCTATTTCCTTCTTCTGAAATTCAGCCTATAGCACCTGGTATTCCTTGGTGGGGCCCCCATCCAAGTACTAACCAGACTGGACCCTGCCTGACTTCCAATATCAGAGGGAATGTGGTGTCTTCTGGGTATCTAGGCCCTCTTGAAATGTTACAGGAGCTGTTATAAGCTGTGTGTACATGCCTGGGCACATTGGGCTGCTAACCCAACACTGCATGGACATCTTGTGTGTGTTTGTGTGTGCCTTCAAGTTGCCGGTTGACTTATGGCAACCCCATGAATTTAATAGGGTTTTCTTAATCAAAGACTCCTCCGAGGTGGCTTTACCTGTTCCTTCCTCTGAAATATAACCTAAAGCACCTGTTAGTAATTGGTGGTCTTCCATCCAAGTGCTAACTGGAGCTGACTCTGCTTAGCTTCCAAGATCAGGTGGGAACTGGTGTCTTTAACATATTTGGGTCTCTGTTCTAAGCTACATCTATGCTATATCTGTGCTTCAGCCATTTTTATCCACAAATCCCAGGATTGCAGAAGTGTTGTGTTTCCCTACTTTAGGAATGACGTTTGAAGTTCTTGGAACCTTGGTTGGAGCTGCACTCCAGGGACAAATAGTTGCCAGTGCTCATGCCTCTGATCACTGCAGCCACAATCATACCATAGAAAGGTTGTACTCTGCCAGCCAACAAGGAAACATTTCCATCATTCAAGACCTGTCTCATGGAGTAAGTTGACATTGGAGGCTGTTTGAGAGTACCTCATTGTCCTACTATGCAAATATGATATTATCTTAATAATAATGACATTGAAATAAGGACAGCCTGCCGTGCTTCTTTGACTCAACTAGTGAAACATATTGGACAGCATAAGGCTCATGTTCTTTTTCCAGTGACCAAGAGGCAGAGAACAGAAGTGACTACTCTGGTTGTGAGGAGTTTGGTCCATTCAGGGAGAATATTGGCATTCTCACTGAAATTCTCACGAAGTATACATGGAACCCTAACTCTAGTCCTCAGTAACCCTAACCCTCTATACATTGGCATTCTCACTGGGGTCAGGAAATGCAGGAAGTGCACATGAAATCTTAACTCTAGTCCTGACCCAAACATCAAACATTTTCATTGGATGTCATAAAATATCCTACAAGTCACTCAATTTGAGGTTGGTAATGTTTTGGCAATCCTGATGCATGAGGGTTAAAAAGAAAAATAAATTAACAAAGCGGTTTCTACTTCATCACCCCTTTTGCTAGCTTCTTCCTGTGGCTTTTTTCCCTCCCCTTCTGCTAGCAGGCAAAGACCTTTTTTTATATTAGACAGGCCTTCAGCTGTTAACATTAAGGCTCTCTTAATGTAAATAATATATTCATATCTTCACTATTATGTTTAAATGCTTTGGAAACTGTTTTAAATTACTGTTTTAATTTGATTGATTATTCCTTTTAAAAAACTTTTGTATTATGTATTGTTTTGCCTATATGTTGTTTTAACTTATACTATAAGCTCCCTTGGATCTCACATTGGGAGAAAGGTAAGATATACATTAAATAAAATGTTTTTTCTGATTCCATTAAGCGTAAATCTTGAATTCTTGGCTGCCCTCCACCAACTCAGCCTCAGCCTCAGCCTCGATCTTAGGTACATAGTTAAGGTAGCATGAGCTGGCTCCTCGCTCTTCTGTTTTAACGTTGTTGTTGTTGTGTCACTTCAAGTCGCTTCCAACTTATGGTGAGCCTAAGGTGAATCTATCATGGGATTTTCTGGGGCTGAGAGTGCATGGCTTGCCCAAGGTTGGGTTTTCATGGATGAGCAGGGATCTGAACTCAGATCTCCAGAGTTGTAGTCCAACACGCAAACCACTATGCCACACTAGCTCTCATTCCCCCCCACCCTACTGTCCTTGATCCATCTCTTATCAATTAGCTGTCCAGTTCTAGCTCTGTTTCTTTCCTCTACAACCCCAGGCTTCTTTTTCTCTTTCCCTTGTCTTTTTCAACTTCTGTCCCTGGCTTTTATCTTGCAAAAACATATTGCTCTCTCAAACTCCAACCAGTCAGGAGGGTGGTGTCATATTCATTCCTGCCAATTAAGATTTCTTTCCTAAGTTGAATTCTTCAGTCTTGTAGTGACCTTCATAACATCCTGCTGTCATGGCTGCTTAAAAAAAAAGCAAACCTGATGAACTTTTAAATTTCCTGCTTCTTCATCTAAAATGTCCTAGTATAATGCCCAAAGGTAGAGGTACATAACAGTGTGAGGGATAAGGACCAGTTTTCATCCCAGTGACCTGTGCCTTTTTTGTCCCAGTGGGATGCACAGAAACACTTTTGACATTCTGGTTTTGCTTGGACTGCAGTAATTTTGATGTCTTTATGTGTGTGGGGAAGAGGAGGTGAGAGTGACTCTAGCAAAACTATGTTTGGGAGTGGTTTTGCACTGATTTTGATCATTTTCAGGCATCTTTTTTTTAAAAAAAAACTGGGATATTGGTGGGTACCCTGGGGGATTGATGGAGCAGAAAGACATGTAGTGCCACCTGTGTCCTTCAGGCTACATTTTCCCCACCCCTCCCCTATTCCAAAGTTGTGATTTCTAAGCTGTTAACCTTAGGGTTGAAAGAGATCACCACCACCGAGAGGAGAAAATTAAACTGTCTTTTACAGTACCATAAATGGCTTTGTACTGAATAAAAATAATCATCTCTTTGCCCAATGGAACTTTGTTGTTGTGTGCCTTCAAGTCGTTTCTGACTGATGGCAACTCTATCACAGGGTTTTCTGAGGGCTGAGAATATGTGACCTTGCCCAAGGTCAGCCAGTGGGATTTCATGGTCGAGCAGAGATTTGAACCCTGGTCTCTAGAGTTGTAGTCCAACACTCAAACTGTTGTGCCATGTTGGCTTTTTCAATGAAGCATACATCAGTGTAAATAATTTTATTTATGTTTTCAATCCCAGCTTCTGTTCTTTTGTCTGTCTTTCAAATAGCTGTGTGATTTCTGGCTCACATTGTTAGCCACCATATCATAGCAGCTCGGAAGTTAAATTCTTGTTCTGCTTGTCAGAAAAATCCCAAACATCCCAGAATTCCCCAGACAAGACACAGTTATTGACCAAGTGGGCTGGGAGATTCTGGGTGCTATAATACTAAAAACTGTACCTGCTCTGCCTTTGACTATACAGTCAACCCTCTGTATCTACAGATTTGGCACCCACAGATTCCACCGTCCATGGCTTGAATTTTTTTTTTTTTAATTTCAAGAAGCAAACCTTAATTTTGCCATTTGATAAAAGGGGCACAATTTTACTATGCCATTGTATATAATGGGACTTGAACATCTATGAATTTTGATATCCATGGGAGGTGGTGATGGTCCTAGAATCAAAACCTGGTGGATACCAAGGGCTCACTGAATGTGTCACACAGCAAACAGATCTAAGACTCTTTTTTAGCACAAGTGTGTGTTTCTCTCCCTGTTCCTACAGCGCTGCTATGTACTACAGTTGTCCCTTCATATTGGCTGGAGTTTGGTTCCAGGACCCCCCGTGGATACCAAAATCCATGAATACTCAAGTCCCATTATATGTAATGGCATAGCAAAATAGTGTCCCTTATATAAGATGGCAAAATCAAGGTTTGCTTTTTGGATTATTATTTTTTAAAGAATATTTTCAAGCCATGAATATTTAAATCCATGGATACCAAATCTGTGAATATGGAGGGACAACTGTATTTTAAAAATTAGTCATTCAGGTTTCAGTGAAGGTTAATTTGAACACATTAAAGCACAGGCATTAGGGCATACAATGAGTGACAGCAATAGTTGACTCAGCAAACGTCCACCGTGGAAACTAAACCTGAACCATTAATAAAATGGCTGGATCGTTGATGATAATTGCATGACAAATTCCTTCTTATTAGGAAATACGAGGGATGCAAAAGTGGATGTTATTTGGGCTAAAAATATTTTTTGTAGTGCCACCATCGGTCTATGTAGCAGTTCACAGCATAACCCTAAAAGAGAGATCCTTGTCCCAAAGCAAGTACAGTTGTCCCTTTACATTCGTGGCTTTGACTTTCATGGTTTTATGTCCCAAAGCAAGTACAGTTGTCCCTTTACATTCGTGGCTTTGACTTTCATGGTTTTATGTATTTGCGGAAATTCCTTTCCCCCCCTGCTCTCCCTAACACAGCCTCTGAGCATTTAAGGAGGAAATTTTCCTGCACACATACACACACAGGAAAGATCCCAGCAAGCAAGCAACCCCCACACCAGCCTCTGAGTGTTTAAGGAGGAAAGAAAATCACAGCCCCATATTGTGAGCACGCAAGCAAAGTCCCCCCCCCTTGCCACTCCCCTTTCTGTGTCTTAACAAACTGAATTGCTTCTTTAAAACTCACATTTTGCCCCATGTCTCCTCATGGCCCAAAGAAAGGCACAGCCTCATGCTTGCCACCCCCTCTCTGTGTCTCAACAAAATGAATTGCTTCTTTAAAAGTCACATTTCCAACCTTTCCTACACACATTCACACACAGGGAAGGTGTGGGTGGCATCTCCCAGCAAGCAACTGACCCAGCCTCTGAACATTTAAGGAGGAAAGCTTGTGTGCTCACAGTATGGGGCTGTGCTTTTCTTTTGGCCAGCAGGAAGCTTTCCTCAAATGCTCAGAGGCTGGGTTGGTTGCTTGCTGGGAGATGCCACCCGCGCCTTCCCTGTGTGAGAATGTGTGTAGGAAAAGTTCGAAATGTGAGTTTTAAAGAAGCTGAGTTTTAAATTCAGTTTGTTGAGACATAGAGAGGGGGTGGCAAGCATGCAGCTGTGCTTTTCTTTGGGCCATGAGGAGACATGGGGTAAAATGTGAGTTTTAAAGAAGCAATTCAGTTTGTTAAGACACAGAGAGGGGAGTGGCAAGGGGGGTACTTTGCTTGCGTGCTCACAGCATGGGGCTGTGCTTTTCTTTCCTCCTTAAATGCTCAGAGGGTGGGTCAGTTTCCCTTTGTGTGTGTGTGTGTGTTTAGGAAGGGCTCCTCGTTAAACCCTCAGAGGCTGCTTTAATTCACAGTTTTTTCACTTTCCCGGGGGTCTTGTTCCCATAACCCCCACGAATGTGAAGGGACGACTGTACTGTGTTTATGTGATAGGGAAACAGAGAATAGTAAAGGGATACATCTAAGTACAGTGGGCCCTCAGTATCCACAGGGGTTTGGTTCCAGGAACCCCCACAGATACCAAAAAACATGGATACTCAAGTTCCTATTTAAAATTTAGAATTATTTGTCAGGATAATATTCCTTTAAGTGCAAAAGGAAAAATGTTGGCACAACATACCACTCACTAGTACAACTGAAGTGGGTGTGTGCACAGCTGTGGCTAGGCAGAAGGTGACTATCTAAACACTCCTATAAAGATACACTCTGTGTGAGTTAGTGTTGGGGGTTGGTGTTGAGAAGTGTTTGGAGAATTGATATTGGATTTGTTACTGAAGTTTGCTGTATATATTCTGTGTTTGTTTTGTACTGGAACTGAAGATAAAGCCTCCAGAAGGACCTTGCTGCTTGTAAGTCTTCTTATTTTGGGTGAAAGTGGGTCAAAGCAGTGATAAAGCCTGCTAGCTGAAGCCTTGTTTTTCAAGCCTTATTCTGCTATGTAGTTTATCTGCTGTTTGGCTAATCCTAGGTTTAGTTCGTCCCCATGCAGTGCCTGTCACCTCTCAGCGAGCCTATACCGAGGGAACATTATTATGTGACTGACTGCAGCCAGGCTGAGAAGGAGTCCCAGCCCAGCAGCAGAGGCTATTGCGGCAAGGCTTTGGCTGCAGCACTCAACAGATGGGGTACTCCAAGCAGGAAGAATGTGCACCTGGCACACGGAGCTCCACACTGCCACCTCTCCTTCTCCTGAAGCTTCTTCAAACTTCAGAAGAGGGGAAGGTGGTGAGGATGCACAGAGCTCTCTGCCGCCACTTCCGCCTCGCCTGAAGTGTCTTCAGGCTTCAGGAGATGGGGAGATGGCACCAGCAAGGGTACACAGAACTTGCTGCCGCTGCTCACCATATCCCTGAAGAAGCTGCTCACTGCCACTGCCATTCACAGGGTAGCAAGCAGGTTCCGCAGGACATAGCGAGCAGCAGTGATGAAGCTCTTGCTCATGAATGACCAGGAGCACCTGCTCCTGCCACAGCTCAGCATGTTCCCGAAGGAGCCACTCATTGCCACTGCCAATTGCAGGGCACAAGCAGCTTCCACAGGACTAGGCGAGCAGTGGTGGCAGCATTCATGAATGAGCAGGAGTGCCAGCCCCCACTCATCATGTTCGTGAAGAAGTTGCCACCACCAATCACAGGGTAACGAGCAGCTTCCACAGGACATGGTGAGAGCAGCAGTGGTACTCTTGCTTGCAAATGAATGAGCAGGAGCACCTGCCCACACCACAGCTCACCATGCTCCTGAAGAAGCCACTTGCCACCAATGCCAATTGCTTCTGCTGGACATGGTGAGTGCTGGAGCTCTTAGAATCAGAGAGTTGGAAGAGACTTCAAGGGCCATCCAGTCCAACCCCCTGCCATGCAGGAATACGCAATCAAATCATTCCCAACAGATGGCCATCCAGCCTCTGTTTAAAAACATCCAAAGAAGGAGACTCCACCACACTACGAGGCAGTGCATTCCACTTCCGAACAGCTCTTACTGTCAGAAAGTTCTTCCTAATGTTTAGGTGGAATCTCTTTTCCTGTAGTTTGAACCCATTGCTCTGTGTCCTAGTGTCTGGAGCCGCAGAAAACAAGCTTGCTCCATCCTCAGTATGACATCCTTCAAATATTTAAACATGGCTATCATGTCACCTCTCAACCTTCTCTTCTCCAGAATTTGCCCAGCTCCCTAAGCTACTCCTCAAAGGGCATGGCCTCCAGACCTCCCACCATCTTGGTCACCCTCCTCTGGACACCTTCCAGCTTCTCAGTATCCTTCCTGAATTGTGGTGCCCAGAACTAGACACAGTATTCCAGGTGAGGTCTGACCAAAGCAGAACAGAGTGGTACTATTACTTCCCTTGATCTAGACACTATACTCCTATTAATGCAGCCTAGAATTGCATTGGCTTTTTTAGCTGCTGCATCACACTGCTGACTCATATTTAGCTTGTGGTCCACTAAGCCTCCTAGATCCCTTTTATATGTACTGCTATCAAGGCAGGTGTCACCCATCCTATATCTGTGCTTTTCATTTTTACTGCCCAAGTGTAGCATCCTACATTTCTCCCTGTTGAAATTCATTTTGTTAGTTTTAGCCCAGCTTTCTAATCTGTTGAGGTCATTTTGGATTCTGATCCTGTCCTCTGGGGTATTAGCTACCCCTCCTAATTTGGTGTCATCTGCAAACTTGATAAGCATACCCTCTATTTCCTCATCCAAGTCACTGATAACGATGTCGAATAGCACTGGGCCCAGGACAGAACCCTGTGGCACCCCACTAGTCACTTCTCTCCAGGATAAAGAGGAGCCATTGGTGACTACCCTTTGGGTTCGGTCAGTCAACCAATTACAAATCCACCTAACAGTTGCATTGTCTAGCCCTCATGTTGCTAACTTTTTTGCAAGAATATCATGGGAGACCTGGTCAAAAGCCTTACTGAAATCAAGATACACTACATCCACTGTGTTCCCTTCATCTACCAAGTTTGTAACTCTATTAGAAAAAGAGATGAGATTAGTCTGGCATGACTTGTTTTTGAGAAATCCGTGTTGACTTTTAGTATCACGGCATTCCTTTCTAAGTGGTTACAGGCTGTCTGTTTAATGATCTGCTCTAGAATCTTCCGTAGTATTGATGTCAGGCTGACTGGGCAATAATTATTTGGGTCTTCTTTTTTCCCCTTTTAAAGATGGGAACAACATTTGCCCTCTTCCAGTCTTCTGGGACCTCTCCTGTTCTCCAGGAATTCTCAAAGAATTCCTCTTGCTTGTGAACGAACGAGATCAGCCGAGGGGAAGATGTCAAGCCTTCATTGCCAGGTGCTAACCCCTTCCTGGCATTGACTATCATCAGCCAAAGGCAGGCAACAAGCCCCAATCGCCAGGTGCACATTCTTCATGCTTGCTGCTGGGAGCATGCACCTGCAGTTTCCGGCTTTCGGAGGAAATTGCAGAATCACCGCATCTGAAGCAGGAAGAATGCGTGCCTGGTGCCCTAATATTTTCATCGCAGCCTCTGCTACTTCCTTGCACCACTTTTCAGCCTTGCTACAGTTGATCACATGTAAAAAAATAAATAAATAATTCTTCATTTCTACCCAGGGTTGTTCAAATCCATGGATACTAAACCTGTGGATACCGAGAGCCCACTGTATAGGAACAGCAATCACACCTTCCTAGAAGTCATTGCTGTAAGGAACGAAACATTTAGCTTTATTGAGATCTGTGTGCCATTTCATTTTGCTAATTTTACATGCTCCCCGATTAGACAAGTGGTGAGAAGTTTTATGTGTGGGGTTTGTTTGTGTGTGTGCATGCGTACCTTCAAGTTACCTGTTGATTTATGGCAATCAAGTTAATTTTTCATAGGATTTTCTTAGGCGAGGAATAGTTAAAGGTGGTTTTGCCAGTGTCTGGAAAGCAACTAGTTACCAGCAAAGTATAGACAGCAGTAGTCTGGGAAGGTAGCTAACTTAATTAGCTCACAGGAATGCAAACACAGTCAAAGATTTAGTCCAGTAACACAGTCCAAAAGGTCAAAGGCTTATGGCAGTTAGTCAGAGCGGGTCCAAAACAGTCTGTGGGTCAACAGGAGCAGGCAGCAGAGTAGTCAGGGACAGTCCAAGGTCTAAGCACAGGTCAAGGCAACCAAAGTCAAGATAACTGGAATCCAGGCACCGAAGTCAGCAGGAAGCGTTCACCAGGAAGATCAGGTGATCTCTGACAAAGCCTCCATCACCTCTCCCAGCATATATAAAGCAATTAAGGCTTTGTCAGGTGTTTCTTAACAAGCAGGTTTTTCTCATAAAGTCTCAGATATTTCCTTTGCGCTTCCTTTTGAGCTCGCTGCTGGGTATACGATGGTGGAGATAAGTTCCTCTCTTCTTCATCATCCTTATCTGAATTGGCAGGACTCTCTGCTGGGACTGATGCCAACCCACTTGGACCAGGCTCTTCCCCTGCTCGAGCCTCTAGGTTGGCAGGTTCCCTGCTGGCACAGGTGTAGATAAACCTGTGCCAGGGTCCATAGGACCGTTCCCTGCCATGTCCTTCTCCTCCTCTGACTCTATACCCTCATCAGGCTCACGGAGCATGACAGGCAGTTCCCTACCAAATTTTATTTCCTTCAGAAAGAAAGATCACTGGAGGGCTGTGCTGTTTATATACCAGTTTATTTTGCAAACATACATTTGTCTATATGAGCATAGGTAGTGGCAGATGACACTGCTAAAAACAGCAAATTCATTGCTGTTACTCAGAGGGGCCCTCCAGTACCCTGACATGCATTCATTTTGCAACTTGGTGCTTGTGCTTATGTCTTCACTTGCTTTTTTCCCTTGATGTTTTTGTCTCTGCTCAAACTACATTTTATCTGTTCTTCCTTTTCACAGATACACACAGATGTTGATCAGCCCTTCCTACCTAGAGAGATCTCTGGATCTCTTCCATTTGACAAAGCATCAGCTACCTCTCTGGAGCAATTAGTCAGCAGCTGTCTCTCCCTAACAAGTGAAGGAATAGCCAGAAAAGTCTGGCCATAACAGCATGCAATCTTTTTACACTTAAGACAGCTTCTACTCTTCTCCTTGGCTCGACTACTTACTTTCTAACATGGATCAATGTAGTTACTTTGCATGCGATAGATCCTCTGTACAGGCCACAACTTCTTTATTCAGTAGGCTTGGATTTGAGCACTAGCCTGGTCACCATAGGAGTGAGCTGGATTCAGGTATTGTGTGCAGGCAGACTGGTGGAGAAGGGAGGGAGTGCTCCATCTCCAGCCACCACAGAAACCGTATAGGCTGCTAGAAGCAAAAAGTCCGCCTTCTCTACACCAAGCAAAGAAATGCAGATCTCCATCCCTCCTTTGCCAGCCCCAATAGGCTATAAAAATCTTTGCAGGCAATTAACTTTTGTGGATATATTTATAATGCTGCTACTCAGTACCTCACTTTTAAAGCTTTTTTGGGGTTGTTTTCTCTGTATTAAGCTATGATGAGATAAGCCATTGTCTCATTAGTGTCTTTTGAATGAAATATGCTTCTCTCTCCCCACCTTCCTATGGCACCCTTCCATCCCTCTCCACCACTTTATACGAAGAGAAAAGTCTACATGATTGCAGCAGGAGCAATAGGAGGCATATACCTTGTTGGCATTGTCGCCCTTTTCTTTGGAGTGAAAGAAAAAGTTGGTGAGTAGTATGATGAATGCTTACGAACATTTAAGTACCCCCCTGTTCTACTTTCAAAATGCAATATCATTTATACCTGTATATTCCTCTCCTTATAGATGTGTACAGCTTAAAAACAGACAGAAGAATTCCTTTCTTTGAGGGACACAGGCTGGCAATGAAGCATGGGCCCTATGTGAAGTTCACAACATCATTTCTCCTGATCTCAACTGCTGTCCAGGTAATTCCAGTTTGGCAGCAGCCTGCCTTGTACTAGTGCTATGAAATCATCCTTATCACCTTTGATAAGGATACATGGTAATTTGGGTCATTTGTTTCCGAAGAAATGATGGGATTTGGGTTCAAATTGTAGTGGTATCAGTGATGAGGAACCATTGTGTTGCAAAAAGTACTTGACCCTAATGGCACAGTAGTTAAACGCCAGTACTGCAAGCCACAAGGTTATAAGTTCAATCCTATAAGGCTCCAAAGTTGATTCAGCATTCCATCCTTCCGTAGGTCGGTAAAATGAGTACCCAGCTTGTTGGGGGCAATTAGCTAAAAGTCATTGTAAACTGCTTAGGGGGTGCTTTGGCACTGATAAGCGGTATATAAATGTCAATGCTATTGCTATTGCTACTTGGTGCCTTCACCCAGCTTCACATTTCCTGAAAGCGAAAGAGCTTACTTTTTTGGACTACAACCTCCACTGGCCATCCTGGCTGTACAATTATGGGAGTAACTTCCAAGCCCTGTGATACAGAGATCTCAGACATACCATTCAGTGAGAGCCTTGTGCCTGCTAACTAACCATCAGCCAACTCCTTAGGTTAGATTTATGTAACTAGCACATTTTGAAGAACCTCTTTCTCCCATGTCTTTGTCACTATTCCAGTAACCCTTCTATTATCCCTTCTGGAAGGTGCTCCAGACCCAGACAAATCTTTTAGCATGCAGTAATACTTTCATTGTGTAGTCTTTAATTAATTTGGTTTGTCTTCTGTTTTAAATCTCTCTCTCTCTCTCTCTCTCTCTCTCTCTCTGTCTCTCTGCTTAAATTAATTTGGTTTCACTTCTTTGTTTTTTTCTTCTTCTTATGGTGACTTCTTCTCATTAAAAAATAAATAAAAAATCATGCAGATCCTTGCCTCATTCACAACAAAATGCTATGGGGATCCAAATAGTGCCATCTTCCATTTGTAGTCATCTGGTGTTTTCCCACCACTCCTTTTTTTCTTGCTACAGAAAAAACTATAAAAGAAATGCAGAGAAGCTGTACAGTGAACCTTGATGGGGGGCTCTTTAGAAACATGCACATACTTTGTCTTGCTATAAATGGATGGAGTTGGTTTGTATAGATTTTGTCCTGTAGCAGGTCATTCCTATTTGATTTATCCTTGCTGTGTGCTAGTTTTGTATTACAACTTCCCTTGGCTTTAGTCTGCAATAAGCCATTGCAAAAGGGGAAAAGGACCTTTTGAATGCCCCAACATTCTGAATGCTTGTAGATCAGGGGTGAGTACAGTGGGGCCTCAGTATCTGCGGGGACTGATTCCAGGACCCCCCCCCCCATGGATACCAAAAAAGTGGATGAACAATTCTTTTATACTAGCTGGACCCGGCATACCATATGCCATAAAAAACTCTGCTCCCTGCCACCCCACTCCTCTTGTTCTACCCCCCTGCCACCCCCCTCCGCTTGTTCTGCCCCCCCTGCCACCACCCCTCTACATATTCTAATCCCCTGCCACCCCCTTCACTTGTTCTGCCCCCTGCCACCCCCTCTGCTTGTTCTACCCCCTGCCACCCCCTCCACTTGTTCTACACCCCTGTCACCCCTTCTGCTTGTTCTGCCCCCTGCTGCCACCCCCCACTCGTTCTGCCCCCCTCTGCTCATTCTGCCCCATAGCCCCACCCCCTGCACTCCAGCACACACCACATCCACCCCATGGTACTCCCTCTCCAGTGGCCATGTTCGGAATGTACATGGTCCTGCCCCCAGTGTGCTGATTGGCTGCTCAACAGAACTGTGATTGGTTGGTCAGGTCCCTAAGCTTTCTGGACAGATGGCCATCAAGCCTCTGTTTAAAAACCTCCATTGTAGGAGACTCCACCAGGTGTTTATCAAATAGAGGAATGGTATAGAGAAGTTTGGGATACAGTTATTAATGATAAATTAACATGTAGACTTAAAGTTAAAGGATTATGGATAATAATAATTTTGATGAAATATGGAAGCCATTTGTAGAATAAGCTTTCTTAAGAAAAAAGGGGCATATACCTCCAAGAGAGTCATTGCAATTTTGGAAAATGGAATAATTAAATGGTATAGATGGTCCTGGAGGTGGGGAGCACTTTGTAGTGGTGTGGAGATTAATCAGTTTATGTCAACAATTAAGATGAAAACTATATATCATTTGTTATAAATGAAAGAATGAATTATGTTTCTTGTATGTTTTTAAGTTTAAAATATATATATGGACGAGAAGGGAGCGCACAAAAGCCCTGCTTCATGTAGACTCCAGGGCTCCAAGATGGGGGCAAAATTGCCTGTGTAGACAAGCCCTGAATGGCTTCTCAGTTGCTGTCTCCTTTGCTGACTCCTGCTTTGGGTCATGAGACCAGGGGAGGGGAGGGGATACTGCAAATGCATTGGGTCATTTGGTTGTTTGGACTCTGGACTTGTGTCTCATGTCACACCAACCTATGCAGCTTTAACTCATTAAAGTTGTGGACATTGTATCTTCCACACTCTGGATTACAGAGTGTGGAAGATAGAAGGTACTCCCCTAGAGGAAGTCCAAGAAAGGCTGGCTCGGCGGGGTCTCAGGGATCCATGGCTTCGCAATGAAGCATGGCGGTACATGGGTGGCTTTGCAAAACCCGTCACTTTCATGGAGATTATCGGCAAAGGATTCAAATGGGGATTTGCAGCCTTCATGGTATCTCTTGCAATTGAATATGCATTTTTCCCTCCAAAGAAAGACAACAATAATGGGCATCACTGAAGATTTTTTTTGCTCCTAAATTATGCATCAGTTGTGTGTTCTGGCTGTTCATGAAAAGCTCCTATTAAAGTTGTTCAGAAAGGAAAAAAAAGTTGTGGACATTTTATCTTCCACACTCTGGATTACAGAGTGTGGAAGATAGAAGGTACTCCCCTAGAGGAAGTCCAAGAAAGGCTGGCTCGGCGGGGTCTCAGGGATCCATGGCTTCGCAATGAAGCATGGCGGTACATGGGTGGCTTTGCAAAACCCGTCACTTTCATGGAGATTATCGGCAAAGGATTCAAATGGGGATTTGCAGCCTTCATGGTATCTCTTGCAATTGAATATGCATTTTTCCCTCCAAAGAAAGACAACAATAATGGGCATCACTGAAGATTTTTTTTTGCTCCTAAATTATGCATCAGTTGTGTGTTCTGGCTGTTCATGAAAAGCTCCTATTAAAGTTGTTCAGAAAGAAAAAAAAAGTTGTGGACATTTTCTACCAAGCTCATTTGTGGTGTAGTTGTGTTCAGGTTGTGGCTTCCATCAGCCTGCCCCAGCCTCTCACCAGTAGGCCTGCAAAGGTGTTTTTCAATTCATTCTTTGAAGGTTTAGAAAAATTCTGACCTTGTGAGATATTAACAAAGAAAAGTAATTGAGGAGGCTTTTAACATATCAAAGTATATGTAATTTCAAAAGAGAGCATCCTTTTTAATCAGAGTATTTTCAACTACAACAGTTTTGAGGTAATAGTGGAAAATGCAAGCATAAATGATGCTATTTACACTTTGAGAGGTCCTTATTTCTAGTTTTACTAGTTCACACCAGATATTGTACCTGTATGTAAACAGGTTTTTGTTGTTTTTTATTTATTCAACATAAAATATAATTGTGTAATGCAAAAGGCATACGTGACTAGAGATTTTGATTAGGGTTCTTAGTAGTAAAGGCTTTACTTCATTGCAAATGAACACATTTTAATTGTTATATCACCCTATTAAAGTACACTCTTGTTGGAAAAAATATTTGAATTCCAAATGTGAAACCTGGTTTAAATCAATGTTACTGTTATCCATCCTGCTCCCAATTTGAATGGTAAGTAATCTAACATTTTGTTCATGTTTTTGTAATCTAACATTTTGTTCATGTTTTTTGTTTTGTTTTCAATTCACCAGCTTGAACAAGGCAACTTTATCCTCTTTTGTATCCACGCAGCTGATCTTCACAACCACTTTCAAAACTTAGTGGTGACACTTTTGGTAAGTGTGTGGACAAAGCAGACCTTCCTTGTGAAGGGTGTTGTTGTTACAGTCTCATTTTCATAAAACTGTAGCCATATTTTCATATAGGTTTATTTTGAAAGCAAGGCAGTTTACAGCACTATCTTATGCATATTTACTTGAAGGAAATCTCAATATGTTCACTTCCAATTGTGTTTGTAGAATTCTAGCTTTGAAATCCAAAGAAACACATTTGTCCCAGGTCATTCATAGATCCAAAGATGACAGTGTCCCCATGCTGAAACTTCTGCATTATATCATATTCACTATTCAGATTATCCCCTAGCTTTAACTTTTATGTTTTAATCACCTACACATCTCTGCATCTTTCCCTCAATAATAGTACTTTATATTTGGAATAGATGACACAGCTACATTTCAAAAGTACTGAGGTCTCACTTGCAAAATTAATGGAAATTGTGGCCACTAAAGCAGTGGGCTCATTTCTTTCCCCTGTGTATCCTGAAATGATGCTAAATCATGTGTAAGCATATTCAAAGTTAAGCACTGTGAGGGAAACTGACAGCCCAGTGAGCTACTGAGAGAAGAGATATGCGCTGATAGCCTACACCAGCTATGGTACTTAGTTGTGTAAATAAGGTCTTGTCTATACAAAGGGGAAAAAATATGAACATGTTCAGAAAGGCAGGCGTTTACAACGATGCAAACTGCCTACATGGCCAAAAGATGCCACCCTAAACTCTGCATGACCCCCTAGCCAGCTGGCAGCCGCGAGTGATCTACTTGCAAATTTAAATCTGTCACTGCCATTTTTTTTAAAGCTTCCCAGGCTGCGCACAAGCAACACTTCGTATTTACAAAGACAGGAAGAATTTAAAAAGAATATAAAATTGCAAGTTTCATTGACTTACTGGATCCTTGCTTAGCTGAAAATCCAACATGGCAGCCACAGCTGCTTTCCCTTTTTGCTAGCCCCGCCCCCATCCTCATCCAGCTAGTCAGATTGCACTGCCTGTTTGTATTTGTGCGAATGTGAGTGTTCAAACAATCGCACATTCGCATGTCGTACTGAGCTTTATCAAAAAATCCATACAAAGCCCCAGATGTGCTGCACATGAACTTTGCAGTGGATTTTGCTGCCCCCCCCCCCGTTTCTGAATGATACGTATTTGTGAAAATGGCTGTTTGAACGGATCACCGTACATTTGCATACTGTTCGTATTATTTTTACAGGACCTAACTAATGCATAACTAATTTCTCCTGGGCCAACTCCACCAAGCATGCTTTAACAATCAGCAGCCACATTGGGCAAAGTAAATTCTGTTCACCTGGCGATTGGGGCCCAGGAGGGTAATATTTCCAGCCCTTCTACCAGCGAGCAAAGCTGCAATGAGGGAAACCTCATCCTTCTGTGCCCTGATCACCAGCTGAACAGCTCTCTATTGCTTAATGCAGTGCTGGCTGTTAAGGTAGGTTTGGGGGAGTATTTATGATTGTGACACAATCACAATCATATATACCACAATTGTAAATATATAGTATTATTGAATATGGAGTGGTTATGGATCCACAACTCTTGGTTATGAATCCATAACTGCAGTAAAGGATGCCAGCCCCCTGGTTTTTGCTTGTCTGTTTATTGCATGGATGGCCAAACTGTATTTTTAAAATAAATAAGAAAAACAGTACTGTCATCACAATAAGATTCTAACCCATAATATTGTTTTGGTCTGTTTTTGAAGAATATTTTTAACTGTTTATATCTTTTAAAATTTACTATACATAGCCTTAAGAGCCCTGGTGGGCTGAGAGGCAGTTAATTAATTAATCCTACCCTCCCAAGAAATCACTGAAAATTAAACTCTTTTTTTTTTTTTTGGTAGGTTAAGCTTTCATGGGTCAGAATCTGCTTCTTCAGAAGCATGACTATAACTGAGAACAGTTATTCACCAAAGCCATTACGGAGCATAAAACAAAAGCCTTTCTCCACACGATAGCTCAGTTATCATGTGAGCTATCAACTAAAACAGTTTATACTGTTTACACTCTGAGGGGTCCTTATTTCTAGTTATATCAGTTCACACCAGATATTCATGGGAATCAGTATCTGGTGTGCAGGCTACAGGCTGTATGGCACTCCAAGACTTTTTGTGGTCCCCAAAGCCACAAAGGGGAAATATTACCAGTAAAGTTCAGTAGCAACTTGGAAGAACAAATTAAAGAAGAAATCAAAATTTATTTCTGTTTAGTCCTTTGAAATTCTGCTGTTGTAAAAAAAGAACAACCAGTGATAATATGACAATTATATATGTATGGAATTTAGGTAACTATGTTAGTATTAAATGACAGCTATTTCATAGTAGTCTGGACAGATCAGCAGCAAATTTTTCCTTGAGTTAGACATCACTAATTCTTTCACATACTTATGAGAGGCTACTTCTACCTTAGAAGCAAAGGTGGATTAGTATGCCATTCAAAATTGGATGGGAAATTCTGTTACCTCATAACAAGGTTTTCTCTGCGGTACATATAGTTCTCATACTGTATTGTTGCATACCATTTATTTGGCCCTGGATCATGCCAAGGCAAGGGACACCAGAGGACAGTTAACATGTGACCAACAAATGACTAGTATTAAGGATTTGCAAAGGTGTGAAATTCACTTAATTTAACTTGCTTTTGGATTTGGTAGTTATCCAATCACCTTTTTGTCCCATCTTTATTGAATTCACATGATGGGGTCTGCTTGGGATGGCCTCCCCAAAGGTCCAGTTTGTGGTAATTGAAACTCTTCATATTCTATCTAGAAATAGTATTTCTTAATCTGGTTGACCATTCCTCCTGACTGCTATAAAACATATTTTCTATTCTGTATTGAATGACTTTCCTGATACTGTACGTTGAACTCCTAATATTCTGCCTAGTGATGTTACAATATGATCCCCGTATCCATGGGGGATATGTCCCAGGACTTACTGTGGATATTGGGCCCCTGCAGATAATAGTGAATGCTATTAAAATGAATGACTTCCAGTCCAAGCATACCATACAGTTGCTCTGGAGGGCCTTGAGATTCCTAGAGAGAAACACCTCTTCTAGGTCCTCCAGCATGACTCTATGGTCATCTTCTGGTGGAAGCATACCACAAAACAGCACTGAAGAATTTAGAAGATGCCTAGAGAGACCAAATCTTTTCAGATGTGGGTAGGTGAATCTGTGGGTACGGGGTCATACTGTATTTCTTAATCTGCTTGGCCATTACTCCTGACCACTATAAAACATGTTTCCCCTTCTCAGTTGACACAGCTTTCCTCATTGTGCATAGGTGTCAGCAACAGTGAGCATTCCATTCTGGCAATGGTTTCTGAAGCATTTTGGCAAAAGGAGTGCAGCATTTGGGATATCGGTAAGTAAGACATTGAACCATTATCATTCAGGCTGACATTTGTGCATCTTGACATGCATGGAAGGGAATGTCAAAACTCCAAACAAATTTTGAAACTTGTAAGACTTTCTCCTTCTAGCTCTTGTACTTCATATCCCAGCCTGCTCAGTACTGGCACTGCCCCCAGTGTCTGCTTCTCATCCAGATTCATCTCCTGCTATCATTCTTTATACAGTCATTCCTTGGAATTGGCGGCTTTAGATTTCGCGGTTTTGAGTATTCGCGGAAAGCCCCCTAGGGTTTGTTTGGCCTTCGTTCCCTATGGGGGGGGAGCTGAAGGCCAAGCAAACCCTCATTGGCTTTGTGGGGAAAGTGCGGCTGTCCTCCAGCTTCATTCCATTTGGCGGGGGCGGGGAGAGCCAGGGCAGAGGAAAGCCGAGGAATGCCCAGTTTTCATTGGCCCTGCCTCCCGCCAAACAGAATGAAGCCCTAGGAAAGTTGCACTTTTAAAGGGGCTTTACCAAGGGTTGGGGGTGGTGCTGGTGGGCAGCGGCAAGGCTTTCTAAGCCCCATCACTGCTTTACCAGGGGTGGGGGGGTTGCGGGCAGGCGGCAGCAGAGCTTTCTAAGCCCTGTTGCCTCTTTAATAGAGTTGGGGGTTGCAGGGGGTGGCAGTGGGGCTTTCTAAGCCCCGTCACCGCTTTAAGAGTGGCGGGTGGTGCGGGCGGGTGGTGGTGGTGGGCTTTCTAAGCCTTGCCGCTGCTTTAACAGGTGAGCTCATTGGGAGAGGGGAGTCGAAAGTTATTTGCCGTTTTTCAATTTTTGTGGTGGTGCTCTGCCCATAACGCCCATGAATTGGAAGAGAGGACTGTACTTCAAATGGGCTCAGGAGCTGCTTCATATTATACCCTGGGCTATACCCTTCTCAGACCAGTTGAGTAACTAAAATGTAATCAAAGGTAGGAGGCTGCATCAGAGAACACTGCACTCTGCCCTATAGCCTTCAGAAGTTGTTTCTCTTAAACCAGTGTTTTAAACTCACTATGATCATGGCTTCAGGTCCAAGCTTCAGGGAATATTCATTAGTTTTAATTAGAATTAAGTTAGGTGATGGCCAATTTTGATGGCTTAGATGCATGATGAAAACAATCCTAAATGAACAACTGAGCACTTAGCCTTTCTGCATTTTTTGTACAATGGATTTTCCTTAAACCAGAGAGCCTCTTGATTCCCTAAAGCTTTACTCTGTATTCCTTAACCTATTTCTCCTTCCCCGCATGCTCCTGCTGCTTAGCATACCATGTAATTGCATGCCCAGATGAGCCAATTATACAGTCTCTTCATATTGGCAGCTTCTGAACTGTGTCAGGAAGGAAAATGCTTTATAAGTGCAAATTGTGTATTACAGTTAATGGGAAGACCAACAGCAATAGCTACCTAAAAATGCTATTGAAAGCTAGAAATGCTCATATCAATACTGAGTTTCTTTCCTGTTTTCTCTGATGATGCTAGCAAAGCTTCTGAGTACATTAGTCTAAGCTTGTCTTCTTTTGGGCCCTTCCTTACTAGAAGATCCATTTTGTGCCGCTATTGGTTTATCCATTTCTGGATACTTTGGCTTCCAAGTGGACAGTGTTGCTGCAGTGCTTAATCTTGCTTACAGACACATTACAATCTTGTATTGTTGGAGTGCTCTCTTGTGGCGAAACAATGGCTTCTTTGCTGACCAGTTACAGACCAATTCAAGTGTGCTTTTTTCCCCTAATCCAGAGTTCAGTAGCTGAGTACCTCTTTTGCTTTGAACAGAAATGCTGATTCTATAGGGAGAGGGCTGTCTAGCTGAATGCCTGCTGCTTGAAAGTTTAGGAACTGTAGGCAGACTATATTGAAGTATATTTTTGCCCGTTGAGGGCTGGATAATATGAGAACATGAACCTGAAATGGATGGCTCAGGCAAACCTGTAAGAATTTCTAAAATTAGGAAGATTTGGCAATAACAGTGTTGACATGACTGGCAGATTCTTTCCTAGAAAGGTACTGATATCCTTAAAGGTGCTGTGTGCCTGTTTTGCACTGTGGTGGGTAAGTGGCAAAGGCATGATCGCTGGGCAAGGCAGACACAATTGCTCCACAAACACCACGACAACACAGTAGTTTTCTTGCAGAAAACACACAGGGGTTGGATCCAGGGTATGACTTCCATGGGTGAGCTGTCATGACAGCTTAAAGTTCAAGCTGTCATGACTCCATCAGACTGTTCATTGAACCGGTTTTCAGAGATAACAGTATTAGTCCGTTTTGGCATAAAAAAGGAAAGCAGAGGGGAATCTAGTAGCACTTTTAAGACAAGTGGTTTATTTTAACATGCTCATGGAAGGTGCTTTCATTTGATTTGGGGGAATTCCTGCTGCACTATTTAGCAGAGATCCTTTCACCTCTCTGGAACCTTTTTAGAGGTATGGAGGGGCCCCTGTAGAGGGGAAGGCAGGGATTTCAGCATCCACATGTCTCTTTCTGGCTCCATAGCATTGTCAATGTACCACAGGTAACACCTTCATCTTTAATACATCTGTGTCTGGGTGCCTGCATATTATGTACTGAAATCACCAGTACATTATGACCCCCATATCTGCAGGACGGGTACCTACAGATTCACTTACCTGCATACCCCCAAAATATGGTCTCTTTAGGCATTTTCTAGGTCCTCCAACATGATTCTGTGGTATGCTTCTTCTGGAAGTTGACCATAGAGTCACACTGGAGGACCTAGAGATTCCTAGAGGGATGTTTTCTCTATGAATCTCTAGGTCCTCCAGTGTGATTCTGTGGTATGCTTGGGCCAGAAGTCATTCATTTTATTTTATTTTTATCATTCTTTTTAGTAAAAGAATTCTCTTCCAAGTTTACTCAAAGCATCAAACAAAATATATGTGATTTTCACAATGTCTAAAAATTGAAATTTACCATTACATGTTTGTCTAATTATATAACATTAGATCCAATAATACATTGAATTCTTCTATTTCTATATTCCAAATTTCTTACTTCCCATATTTCCCTTTGTCTTCCCTTCACCAACCAAAGTACAACACGTCAATAAGTATTATTTTAATCTCCGTTTCCCATACCTTGTACACAACTTGCTCTCCTAATTCTTTTTTCCATTAATCCGTGTTAAATTTGATTAAATCTCATTTGTGAAGTATAACATAATATTATACAATGTAATTTATTGAGATATTTATGTTAATCTCATTACAAATCAAATTTAGCTAGTCCTCTCCATTTCTTTTTCCAAAAACTTTTTGTAGGTTTCCATCCTTCTTTAACTTCATCTATCAATTTTCCCTTAATTGTAGTGGTTAAGATGTCCATGTCCATCATCTCATGGAGATGTCATTCATTTTATAATAGGGTTAGTTATCCGTGGTTTCTGGTATCCACAGTATGTCTAGGAACGTATCTCCTGCAGATACGGGGTTCATACTGTATAGTGATAGAGTTCATGTTTGGTACTTAAAGTGCCAGCTGTCATTAACAGGTGGAATAAAGGAGAGGGAAAAGCTCTTAACTATGGTAGGAATCAGTCCCTCATCCAGCTCTCCCTTGGGCAGGAAATATCTGACAACAGACATTAGCCGTCAGCTGTGAGTTGTAAAATCAAATGTGTTGAATAATTACAGTCGTCCCTCCGCATTTGTGGGTTAAGCATTCACAGATTTGATTATTTGTGGATAATCAATTTGCTACTGCCTCCACTGCTGCCCTATATGCAACTGAAAAAATATGTTCTCTCTAGGCATTTCTAGGTCTTCCTCCATGGTTCTATGGTCAACTTCTGGCAGAAGTGTTCTCTTGGGTAAAAATAAAAATAGCACCCTATATTCCCAGATTTTCCACTTTCTCAGGGATCCTGCACCCCTAACCCCTGCTAAAGTTGAGGGCCAACAGTACACCACTTTGTTAGACCCACTCTAATGTTGCCTCTTTTTTGTTTTTGTATGCATTTGTGTGTGCTTGGCCTTTACATTATTTTAAAAGCATTGGAAGATAAGCTTATAAATCAAGAATTTATTTTAGCCATGTCTGTTTTCATGGGAAATCTTCCAACCCAGAATTCATGGAAACCTTTCCTTAGTGCCTTATTGTTTCAAATATTAACCTTCTCATGGATGGAGTCTTCTTGTCAGTCTCGACCAGTTCTCAGAAGTTTAATCATTAGAACTCATCTAATATTGTGATCTCGCTCAAGATTATAGCTGCTCACTGTGTTTACAAAAGGCCTTCTGTTTGTTATGAGTGTTCCACGATAGAAATGAGTAATTAATATCTCTCTCACCTCTATTTCCCTTTCTTCCAGTGGATGATTCCTTTTTCAGTCATGCTGGTGATGATCCCAAATCTGTTCCTTGCCTACGTAGTGGCTTTCGTATCTGGGATAAGCATTGCATCATCTATGCTGATGCCATGGTAGGACAGGCTTGTACCTGGGGCACTCAGGTACCAGCTGGAAATGAATGGACTTAAAAACTTACAAGAAACATTTGTTAATTGTGTGGGACATCAGAGTCTTTGCAGTACAGTAGGACCCCCCGTATCTGTTAGGGATTGGTTCGGGGGATGTGTGTGTGTGGATACCACCAACTGTGGATAATAGCAAACACCATTGAAAACAATGGGACTTCCGGTTTAAAATACCATAGAGTTGCCTTGGAAGACCTAGAAAATGGCTAGAAAGGACACATTTTCTAAGAACACTATGGTCGGTGTGCCATTTTGTGTTTTATGGATAATTGAATCAGTAGATAATGAATCATTGGATACCAAGGTCCTGCTGTATCTGTAATATTAGTTTGCCCAAACCATTTAAGAAAGGAAGACCATATGGAAAGCTCACTACCTCGCAGGGGAAAATGGTCTGAAATTGCTGATCTGCAAGAATAGCTCTGCCTGCCTGAAACGTGAAAATGTGTGAGCATCCGGCAATAACACTTCTCCTTGTTACCTATATATGCAAATACTCATGATTTAATAGCACTGAAACCGCTAAAGGCAAAACATGAGACTCTAAAATATTGGTTGGTTAAAGTGCACATTTAATTTTAGATCAGCTCTCTCTCACTTGCCAGCCATAAGCTTACTAGAATAACACAAAGAAATTAAAAATAATTTTGAGTCATGATTTTTTAAAAATGGCTGATTTGCTATCAGAATGTTTTTGTGTTTTGGAGCATTCAGTATTTTTTAGTGTTACAGGTCGCCACCCCCTTTATCCACAGGGGATACATTCCTGGAGTTTCTGTGTATAAGTGAAACCACAGATAATAGCAAACCCTAATAAAATAGAGGACTTCTGATACAAACATACCATAGAGTTGCATTGGAGGACCTAGTGATTCCTAGAGAGGATACCTCTCTGGACATTTTCCAGCACAACTCTATGGTATGTAGTCCCCTATTTTGTGCCCCTTAGATGACTGAAACCACAGATATTGGTTCCGTGGATACGAGGGGGGGCGACCTGTTTTTGTTTTTGCAAGGACTGGAAGGATGGAGGATAAGAGCAGGTATTGATGAAAACTAGAAGCTCTGAGAAGTGGGTGGGATCTGTCTAAGGGCACAAAGTAGCTTATAGAATTTGTGCTGGAAGTCAGCTCTTCATTTCTGAATCATGAAAATATGCAGACAGTTTTTTAAAAAGCTTTTCTGACAATTGTGAGAATAAATTTGAATAATTCAGGGGAGGCTGTGAGCCACATGTCTGTTTTCAGATCAGTCTCAAACACTCTGGGATCTTTGATTGGTCAGTGTCCCTTGTGACCTGTGACATCTGTGATGAAGCTGACCCCAAAAGGTGTTACCTTTCTCAAGACCCTAGTTAACCCTTTGTTTACCTGACTGCTGAGCTGGCAGATAATGGGAAATGGAATCCCCCCATTATCACAGGGCCCTTTCACACTATGCAGTTATAGCACTTTGATTCTACTGTAGCTACCATGGCTTCAGCCTGTGGAATCCTGGGGGTTGTAGTTTGGTCAGAGGCACCAGACGAGCTCTCTGGTGGAGAATTCTAAATGCCCATCTTTCAACTGCGAATTCCAGGATTCCACAGGATGTTGCCATTAATGTGGTATCAAAGCATTATAACTGAGTGGTGTGAAAGGGTCCCATATGTAGTGTGGCATATCTGCCGCTTGTTGCTATCCTTTGGGTTCACCTAACAATACTATGCCAATGGCCACCCTGTGTGATATGAAAACGAATAATGTACTGTATCACTGCAGCAACCTTTCGATTTCCCCAACATAGGACCTTCCCAGCTACATATACCAGAATCAACTGTCTAAGGGCTTGTGAACACCAGCCAACTAATCCAGTTGCAATTCAGAGTATTCTGCCCCAGAGCTGCCCTGAATTCACCCCATTAGCGCCACACCTACTTGTAATGTACCGCACAGAAATTGAAATGACATCCACACATCGCCCCTGCCCAAATTCAAATGGGGACACCTTTTTTTATTCTCTCTTTCTCCTCGGGGCCGCTGCCTTCCTGGCCAAGCACATCACCAGCAGAGCCCTGTTTGTGAAGTTGCTTCCTCTAAGGTCAGAATGAGGCACCTGGCCATGCCATCAGTGGTGAGGGTGGTAGCCCAATGAAGCCCCTCATGGTCGGTCTCATGGCTGGGTGCCTATCCCACCACCACCCTGATACAGGTGGCAACAGGTAAAAAGTAGACCAGATTTTCCTGGAAACTGCAGAGTGTATTAAAGTCTGAAAGAAGTGCTTTCACTGCTAAAACAGTCCTATGTTGTGTGTTCCTCTAGAACCAGATTCGAGGCTGGGATGGATTTTTTTCCTGGTGTAGACAAGGCCTAAGCTGAGGTTAAGAAAATTTTTCATGCTAATTTTTCTGTCATGGGTGGGTGAACTGTATGATCAGAATGGCTACATCAATGTCCACAGGGTAGGGAAGGGCAATGCAGTTTTAGTCTGTTGTAGCAAAAACATGAAAGAATATTGTGGTCTCACTAAGGACTTTTTCAGACAATGTTTTTACTGCGCTAGAAGCTTGCGAGAGAGGTACGGCACTGTCGTGCGGCAGGATGTCCATTTCGGATGCTGCCATCCCTTTTGCAGAATTGTCCATGTCACTTCCGTGTATGATAGAAGGCAGCTACACCATATTTTACTCACCGACAACTTCCGTGAGTAAAATATGGCACTGATGCCTTCAATCATACACAGAAGTGACATGGACAATTCCGTGAGAGGGACGACGTTGTCCGAAACAGACCCCCTGCTGTGGGACAGTGCTATACCTCTCTCGCAAGCTTCTAGTGTGGTAAGCATTGTCTGAAAAAGTCCTAAGAGTGACAAATTTATTTGGGCATTGACTTTTGGGGACTACTGCCCGTGATCAGATGCACGACGGGTCTTTTTCCTCTCTCAGTTCTCACTGTAAGATCCCTCTAGCACATTAATACCATTTTCAGAATGTCAGGAAGCCCTAAAATTGAAGTTAGTGTTATATCCTACAGAGAATGTGGCGGTGCTGACTCTTCTATCTGGGAAAGGGCCATGGGAATAATAGAATAAACAAGTATGTAATAATGAGCTGCTCAAACTGAAGAAATGATTTCCTCTAGATTTTCCTTTGCCTTGGTATTTTAAGGAGTCAGAATTACCTGTAGGTGCTTTGAGAAATGACTATATGATCAGAAGTATAGATGTTTGGCATCTCACTCAAATAATAGCTTGAAAGGCTCTACAAATTTCTATTATTGATGCTCATTACAGAAGTCCTCCTGGGGAACATTCTACATCCATTCAGACATATTATCAATTGTTCACGTTAGCACTAAGTATTGACAGAAGTAATGAAATTTGATGTTAATCAAGAAAACAGTCCCAGCCTCCCTCACCCATGCTTATACCTGAATAGCAACACCCTGCCAATACCTGTACTAGTTTCTTTTGACAGATCTGAGGGGGATAATTGATTGCTTCAGGATACCTTTAAAACCTGACCTAATTCATTTGCTAACCCACTGTACTTTATTTAAAACTAGTAAGTGGTATAGTGTTCATTAATCAGGCCACACAATGTGATGATGGATTTTTAAAATGTATTATTAAATACCATGACATTTCCCAGAAATATCTAATGAAGATATGTATTTCTTTTTAATCTTTTGGTTAAAGGTCCATGTTGCCTGATGTAGTTGACCACTTTCAAGTGCAGAATCCTCATTCAATAGGACATGAAACCATTTTCTATTCTTCATATGTTTTTTTTACCAAGATATCATCTGGGATTGGACTGGGCATTTCCTCCTCTAGTCTGGAGTAAGTGGCTTCTTTTTTTACCTGACCTAGGTCGTTATGAAAGTGTTGCTCCAGTCATTTGGTTCTCATGTAATATTTAACATTTGAAAATTGACAGATGTTTCGGAGAGAGCCAGGGTCACTGCTGATTAAGACTGAATAGTGATCAAGTGCATGCAGCATTTAGAGACCATGATTAAGGAGCAAAGACACCTGTGGTTTGGAGAAACAATCTAAATACTTTATTAAAGGAACCCCATTCTAAGATAAGAAAGTTACTCTGGGTGCTAATATGAACCAGCTGCATTCTAGGGAGAGCTGAGCAAAGGACTCTGTGAAGAGGTGGAAAACATCCTTCAGATTATCAGTTTACAATAGGACCCCCGTATCCATTGGGGATTGCTTCCGGGCCCCATCGCAGATAACAAAATCCACGGATAATAGGGAACACCATTGAAAATAATGGGACTTCCAGTTTAAAATACCATAGAGTTGCCTTGGAGGACCTAGAAAATGGCTAGAGAGGACACATTTTCTAGGAAGGCTATGGTAGCTGTTCTGAATCTGAAACCTTGGATAATTGAATGGGTGGATAATGAATCAGCGGATATGTGGGTCCTACTGTATGTACATCACAGAGAAAGCAGGATAAGCTGACAAGCAGGGAGGGCACTGGTTAACTCAGACTAACCTTATTGCTACTGCCCACTCTGTGAGGCATTCTTGACTCTTCAGTGCTAAGCATTGTCACACTTCCAACAAATAAAATGTGAGTTGAAATCAAACATGAGCCCTCAGTTCATCCTCAGAAAGTGTCAAATAATTGGAAACCTCTTTTCTGGCGTATAAGATGACTTTTTAATCCAGGAAAATCTTCTCAAAAGTTGGGGGTCATCTTATATGCCGGGTGTCATCTTATAGGGCAGGTGCTGAAACTTCCGAGCCGGACTGGAGACTCTGCGGTTGCCACATGTGGTGGTGGGAGCTGGCTGGACGGGGGGAAGCTTGCCATCCACCTTCCACGCTTCCTGAAGCCACGATGGGGCTGGGGAGTCTCATCGTGGCTTCAGGAAGCACAGGGGGTGGCTGGCAAGCCTCCCCCCCATCCATCCAGCCACCCCTCTGTCCTTCCCGATCTCGGGACCTCTCAGATCTCAACCCAGCTTGTTGAGTACCCCAACAAGCTGGGTACTCATTTTTAATTTTTATTTGGTGTGCGTTGGAAGAGGGGTAGTCTTATATGGCGAGTATATCCCAAACTCTATATTTTAACTGGAAAAGTTGGGGGTCATCTTATACGCCCAGTCATCTTATATTCCGGAAAATACGGTATTTGTGAAGCTCTGGAGGTCTCCTATGCACATGCACACTGAGAACTTCAAAGTTAATCTAAAATCTTGCTGCCACCACCCACTGACTGCAATTCCCCCCTTCAAGGTAACCCAGTGAGAAGTCACATGGTTCAACTTGTACTTTCCACTCTGACTTTGCAGAGCTTCACCTTCCCCAACTCCTGTGGGAAGAGAGCCAAGCAAAGCAGGTGAAGTGCTGAGAAAGGTGAGCTTTAAATGAAGTTTATTCTAAGCAGAAATTACATAGCATAATAAAGGTAACTCTTTCATGAAAGGCAGCTTCCTTTCAGGCACACTTTGGAGTTGCAAAGTTGCAGGTAAGTCTAGTCATTTCTACCAAGTTTATAAAATAAACATAAGCCCTACATGACTAAACTGAACAATTCCCAAATCTACTAAGGAGTGCAGTCCAGTTACACTGGATATTCAGGGGGGGGTGTTGGGAGTCTAGGCCTTTGGTCCAGCCTCTATCAAGCACCCCCCTTAGCTGGGACAAGAGTACCTCTAGCTCAGGTCTCTCTTGTTCTTCTTTGTTCTTCTCTCTGCCTGGTGGCCCCTGAGGCAGTATTTATCACCCCTCCACAGAAGCATCTGAAACTCCTTCCAGGTGGTCATCTCATTGGTCAGCTATCTCTTAAACCCCCTTAAACTGTAACTAATACATCCGTAACCCTTTGTTTAGCTGGTTGGCTGTGCTACCCAGATAATGGGAGAG
The DNA here is from genome assembly GCA_030847615.1 of Gambelia wislizenii. NCBI lineage: Eukaryota > Metazoa > Chordata > Lepidosauria > Squamata > Crotaphytidae > Gambelia > Gambelia wislizenii. The sequence continues at coordinate 207,162,729 of JAUMIR010000001.1, forward strand.
CCCATTAGCACAGTATTATAAAGCAAATTTTAGTATACTAAGTGGCAAATTTCAGCTTCCAAAACAACATCCAGTATGGTGTAGCGGTCTGAGTGTTGGACTAGGACTCTGGGAGACCAGGGTTTGAATCTTCACTCAGCCACGGAAAGCCACTAGGTGACCTTGGGCACATCACACTTGCTCAGTCCAAGAGGAAAACAACAGCAAATTTCTGAATAAACCTTGCCAAGATCCTAGAAGAGTGATAGCAATCCAACATAAGTTGTTGACTAGAAAGCATCTAACAACCACCATGTGATAAATAAATGAAAAATTAGCTAATAACAGATAAATGCAGCATCCACAAACTATGGCTGTGAGAATAATATTAGCATCTTGTCTGTCTTGTTCTTTGTGTTCTTTGTGTTGTGTGTTCTGTGACTGTTTAACACATACATACACACACTCACATGTGCATACCCACACAGAGACAACACATACACATTAAGTGTTGGAGAGAGCAGCATGTACCAAGCACTATTGTTGTTATGTGATTTCAAGTTGTTGCCAACTTATGGTGACCCTCAAGTGAACCTGCAGTCTTGTTAAAGATTTCTTTAAAAAAAGAAAAAGAAATGCTGTAACTGGATACAAAGATTAGAGGGCAAAATATGTTTTGCATGAAGGATAAAAGATTAATTCCAGAAAATGAAACCAGGGGTTTACCAAGGTTTTGAGCTACAGAATGTAGCTACTGATGGGCAGCACCAGGCAGTACTGACAGGGGTCAAGACACTGCTGTCTTTGTCAGCCATTCACTGTTTCTATCTATAAGTCCTTAATGCCTGATTTGCTGAGAGCTGGAATGAAATTTATTGATGGCACATTTTGAGTATTGGCATCAGTGAGAAAAATGCTCATCCCTGGAGAAGCAGATTTGATACAAAGGAACCAGTAAAACACTAGAAAGAAATGAGGGGGAAACTTTAGAAAAGGAGGAAGAGGTTTTATCTGTGTGTAATGGTACAGGGATTACAACTACAATAACTCTGTGAATTTTTAATAGTTTTGCAGGTTACAAATCAGGGCTGTGCAAACAGTCCAGCAGTGTTGTTACCATGCTAAAAATCTTGATTGGTGCAGTTCCAGCCATCCTCATTCTTTTAGGCTTATTTATACTCCATTTCTATCCCATCAATGAGAAGAGTCGAAAGGAAACTAAATATGCCCTTGAAAATCTAAGGTAAGTTTGTACCAATAACAGATTGTCAGCATTTCTCAGTCCTGTGAACCACCACATTCTACCCCACATGACGTTTGAAACACTATATATCGTACATGGCAGCAGTCAGGCTCAAGTTTCAAAACATGGGTCAGTAGTTACCCAGGCTGGGATTCTTTATCGCCTACGTAGCTACATAACCACCTTAGTTACATAGCTAAGTAGTGTCTCTCAGCCCAACTCCCCCTTCCAATCCTCATTTACTGGGCAGCAGGCACTGGCAAGTGACAAGGGTCTGTTCCCCCATCAATTGAGAAGCAGCTAACTGAAATTTCCACCCCCTCCCGTGAGTGATCTATGGTGTGAATCAGAAGCAGAGTCCCTGTCATAATACCCCTTCACACAGATCGCTTGTAAGAGAGGGTAGAAATGTCTGTCAGCTGCTTCCCCATTGACAGGGGAAAAGGCCCGTTGTTCATAGTGGCTGCTGCCTGGTGAGGATTGGGGGACTTTCACAGCCCCTACGTATGCCCTAAACTAGTGAATATTTAGGGATTGTGAATATGGACCAGTCACAAATGTGTAACTCTAAGTTACACATTTCTAACTGCCTTAGTGGATTCTGGCCTCAGTCATTAACTTCTCCAGAAAGATATTGATGGCATATGTTATGTAATGGAAAGTTGCATTTCTAGATGTGTAGCATCAAAAATGCTAGACCCAAATTCTGTAGCTGTTACTTGAAATCTTTCATTGGGAGAGGTATGTGTCCTGGAACAACCCCCTTCCCCCAAAGCCTACCTTTAAAGTAACACAGACCTCCTCCCAACATGGCCATTTCCATGGCGAGTGGAAGATAAGCAGAGACATGTCCAGCTATTTTTCTGTAGCTGGATGCATTGCAACACATCTCCATCACTAACAAGATGCCAGTCATCGTTTTCTGAATATATTAATGACAGCACATGCCACAGAAACAATGTCTCTTCATGCAGGATTACTTTGTTTTTTTCAAAACAGGAGGAATCATCCGAACATTGAAATTCTCCCAGAGAATGAAGAAGACACATCACTCTAAAAGTCTGAACAGAAAAATCTGGAAGCAACAAACTTGACCAGGTGCCCTCCCCCTTAGTGGAATGAATGCATTGTTTTATCCCACTTCAGCTTTGTCTCAAGGGCACCACAGTCATCTCAATATCAAGGTTACCTTAATTCAAAATATGATTGTTTGGATCACTGTTTAACATGAGTGCTTAGACCTTGTAAGTGTAAAATATTGTGGTACCATATTGTTTTGAAGTTCTAGATCTGCTTGAAAGATGGAATGAGCCGTGCTTGTTCCACAGCTACGTTGTATGGAGGATTGTTAATTTCTACAAACCTGCTGCCTTGGAATGAGTCTTGCCAAGTGGATAGCACTCCTTAAAAATGTTGATCAAATTTAAAAGAACAGATCCTGTTCTCCATAATGAAGGTCATACAATTTCTTTTTGTTTACAGAATTCCCTGCCATCATCACCTGTTGATGGGTTAACTTATTTAGAGCAGTGAAAATATTTCAAAGAAAATATTGCCCTTGGCAAAAAAATATTTAGTACATGGGCAAATTTTCTGCTCAGTGCTGACCAAATGTGATGGGGTATAAAACTGAATTATCTCCCTCTACTGCTAGCAAGAAAACAGTTGTAGTATTTCAGTAATGGTGGCGCAGTGGTTAAATGCCAGTACTGCAAGTCACCATGTTGCAAGTTCGATTTCAGAGGGCTCCAAGGTTCACTCAGCCTTCCATCCGTTCGTAGGTCGGTAAAATGAGTACCCAGCTTGTGGGGGCAGTTAGTTAACACACATTGGAAACTGCTTAATGCAGTGTAGATGTGTAAATTGCTATTGCTTAAAACAATTTGTAAGCCGCTCTGATAGCCTTGTGGCTGAAGAGCGGGGTATAAATAAATAAATAAATAAATAAATAATGGAGAGCGGGTTCTCTCAGCCTGAGCTATACAAGAACATCTCAAACTTCACAACAGAAATTTTTATGCTAAAATGTATATTTAAAAATGGGGAGGAGTTTATTTTTGTTAATGAACTAAACATATAGAATCATAGAATTGCAGAGTTGGAAGAGACCACGAGGGCCATCCAGTCCAACCCCCCTGCCACGCAGGAAATCACAATCAAAGCATCCCCGACAGATGGCCATCCAGCCTCTGTTTAAAGACCTCCAAGGAAGGAGACCCCACCACGCTCCGAGGGAGTGTGTTCCACTGCCGAACAGCTCTTACTGTCAAAAAGTTCCTCCTCATGTTGAGGTGGAATCTCTGTTCCTGGAGCTTGCACCCATTGCTCCGTGTTCCAGTCTCTGGAGCAGCAGAAAATATATTTTTTTTATAAAATTTATATTTTAAAAAGCAAAGCTTTTTTGTTCCTGTTGGGAACAATTATTAATGCTTAGAATTAGTAGATTTATTTTGAGTCTAATGCACTGGAAACAGCTTCTTCACTAGTCTAAATGAATGAACGGAAACATTGCAGGAGCCAACCAGTGTCCTTAGTGTATTATAGATACCCTCTAGGGGTGTTGTGCCCTAATAAATCATTTGAATTATACATGTACACAGCCATACCCAGGATGCATTTACATAGAATAAATTAAGGATTACTCAAATTGTCACCTATCCATAAATTTAGGAAGGAGTCATTTCTTACTGCACAGTTAGAAAAAAGGCTGCTTTCAAGGCAGCAGTTAAACAGTTTGGTTTAATTTTATCTTAGAGAACTCAATTGCATCCCTCCTTTTTCCTAGCCCTGCCGAGGAGCTACAGAAACCTTGCCCAAAAGCTAAATCAAGACCTTCCAGATGTCTGGTACTTCTGCTCCGTAATCCCTTACCACTGGCCATGTTGAGTAGGACTGGTGGGAGCAGACACTCTAAACATCTGAACAGCCTAACATTTTGTTGCAAACCCCCTTTGCCCTTTGGAATCAGAGCACAAAGCTAGAAATTCAGTTGCCAACTCTGGCTGGAATAGACTCATTGAATCAATGTGAACTTCACAAGTTACACTTAGGTACATTTCATGGTTTCACTGGGTCTATTCTAGTTGGGAATGATTGCGCATAGCCAAAAAAGCCCCATTACACAGGGAGAGGGGAAGACATAATGTCTGTGATCTTAGTCCAAAGTGCATCTTTAATATCAAATGCTTCCTTTTAAAAGATTATTACAATGTTGTACTTGACATTTTGTCTTCTTAAATTCCTCCCCCCACACACACTTAAAAGATATTCCAAGTAATTTGATAACACACTGTTTGTAACATCTTTGCCTAGTGCATGTTCAATAAACCAACAAAATAAACCATATAATTTGGCTGTGTCTGACCTTTTTTCTCTATTGACCTGAACACATCTGGGGAACGCTGTCAAATTGTTTTATTTTAGTGCTTAAATAAGCACATCTTCAACAATACAGTGTCCTTCCACTAACAAAAACTGCAGTGCAAAATATCAGCACTCTGAAAGAGGAAATAAAACACACAGATCTACTTTAACACCAAATATTCAGCAAATCTTATAATGAATTATATAGCAGTGTTGTATTAGGATGCTGGAAGCTCAGATTGCAACAGTTATGTTTTGATGACTACCACACATTTTGAATAAAAATTTAGATTAAAGATTTTATAGTGGCTTTATTTAGTTTATATCCTGCCCTTACTCACAAGGAGGCCAGGGCAGCTAACAATGTACATAAAAACAGTCCTATATACACAAGCAGCTCATGAATTGAGCAGGGGGGGGCAGCTCTCCCCATTATTTTGCAGTAAGGCACCCCCATGTTCATTCTGAAGCCACCACTGCCAACACATAAATACTATTAAAATTATAATTCTGAGATAAAGACATAGTATAGTAAAACGAATGTAGCACTTGCCTATCCCCCAAAGGCTTACACAAATAAATGTGTTTTCAGCTGGTGCCTACATGACAACAGCAAGGTGGGGGGAGGACAACTAGATCTTCACCATGAGGGTGTTCCATAGTTTTGATACCACCAAAGAGGAAGTTCTGCCATGTGTGGTTGCCATATAGATTACATTCATCCCACGTTGGTCAGTATAGGAGAATTTCAGTTACTTGGGTCCTCAGCCATTTAGGACTTTATAACTAGTACTAAAACTCAGAATTAATTCACTGTCACATCAGTGTAGTGATTTCAAAACTGGCACAGTATGTTCACTGACAACACATGGCAGCAGGGTTTTTTTCCCCACCAGCTGCAACCTCCCAAACACCTTCAAATCTGTTCGGCACAATGATTACAAAGGGTATGATGGCTGTAATACCATTTCAGACTGGCTAGCAAACAGCCTGCATACAGTCATTATGAATTATATAAATTTCCTTTTTATTATTCTGAAAACAACCTAGAGCTATTCACTTTCCATACATGCATAGTGTAAAAATGTCTAGTGGACCCTGTGAAGGAAGACAGAGTTGAGATGTGTTATGTTCAGAAGCAGATGCTCTTATCCTCTAAAGGACTTTGGTACTAATTATTAAGTAATTTCATAAACAGAGATAAATAACTTGTTTAAGTGCATAGCATTCTCAACAGGCACTGGTAAAATACAAAATTATCTTAGTATAATAATACAGAAACTGCAGTTGCAGGACTTTGTTAAATGACACTATAATAAATAAGACCCAGTTTTGTTTTCTATTTCAACAAGCACTAGAAACAACATTCATACATTTCCTGTGTCTTCATGCCAATGTGATTTCTCCTGAGTAAATGTAGAGGACACTCCCACTGCAAGATGTTTATGCTTTGGCTAACATTCAACTTTGTATTTAGTAGAGAAACACTATTGGTGATATAATGTGAAAATACAAACTTGTTGAGTCAACTTAGCAAACAGGCTTAACTAAGAAAACATGCAAACTTGGTCTACAAAAGCTGCCAGGAGAATCATTTAAATACATCATAGGAGTGACCTGCAGTTGTAAAAGTAAAATTGTGAAAACAAAACAGAACCCCCCCACCAGACTGACAATTCAAGGCATGATCTACAAACACAGCAAAGCATCACATAGTTGAACAATACAGTACATAAAATACAGTGAAAACTCAGCTTTAATTATGCCCAAAGTCAGGGCCACTAACAAATTGTCCTTGCTGAACAACTTTTGTTCTTTTATGAGGGTGTGGTGGCTTGTGCTGAAGAACTGCTGCTTCCCACAAGACTCTGGGAAGAACCTTCTCTCAGGACTTCCATAGAACTGGTAGCAAGGTCCAGACTTTGTGAGGAAATCTTCCTGTATCCACCTGTAGAACTGACAGCATCCAGTGTTTTGGAAGAATTGCTAGAGCTGGCACTAGCATCTCTTATGACTATCTCCTGCAGGGTATCAAATATTAATGGAATAAAGCCTTCACTGTCTGCAGTAAGAACAATCCAGGATAAATCTGTTTAAAATATTAGAGAGATATTTTTTTCAGAAATGGATAAATATTTTCCATTACAAATATTAGGCAGGATGAGAGTCCTGCCTTGCTTTCTATGCATGAAGTTAACTTTAACAAAACAAAACAGCTATATATTTACAGTACTAGTAACTGTTAGTAGCACTGGAAACTATACTCATTTCCTTGGGGAAAATATTAATTTTGCCCACAGAGAAATCTACAGCAGTGTTCCCCAGCCTGGCACCTTTCAGATGAGTCTGACTACAGCTCCTACCATCCTCAGCCAGCATACCTGTTAGCTGGAATGATGGGCATTATAGATCAATATATCAGGTGGGTGCTAAGTTTGAGAAGGCTGAGGTAATGAATACAACATGACATAACTTTAGACAACAGGCCGAATCTATCAAAATTATACTTAAGGCATTTCTTGTCTGAAAGCATTCACCTCAAGCTACATTCCTGTTCTGACTCTATCTGTCCTACATCATGCAATTTCAGAACCAAACACTGCTTTTAGAATACTGGAGTTGTGCCCACTAAATTGATGTAGCCAGTAAAAGCTAGTCATAAGTGGCCATTACCACCCTAATTCATCCCAAGGGAGGAAAAACAGATATACCAACACACCAATCAGTAACTGATGATGACTAATGACTGACAACCACTAGGCTGGTTTGGCTGAGGTCTACTCAGCTGAGGCGCCAGCAGCAGGACACCACAGAGGATGGAGTCTGGCTGTCCAAGGCTAAAATATTCCTTTACTGCTTATGTGTATATCTCTTTACTGAAATCTACATCTCATAAATCTTAAATTAGCCTGGGTTGTAAAAATTGCTTGAAAAAATATATACTGCATTCTGTGTGAAGTTGAAGGCTTTCACAGCTGGCATCCATAGGTTTTTAGTGGGTTTTTTTCCAGGCTGTGAGGCTGTGTTCTGGAAAAGTTTATTCTCTGAAGATGCCAGCCACAGATGCAGGCGAAACATCAGGAATAAACTCTTCCAGAACACGGCCTCACAGCCTGGGAAAAAACCACGGAAAACCTATATATTCTGTATTCTTAATTTGACGGAGATCATTACCAAGTGCATGTCAAACGTGCACCAAATTCTAGGAACAACGTTGGTCTCAAGATGAGCAGGCCTTTGACTCTTCACTTCTCAACCTCTCTCTGTCATCTTGCTTTGGAATTCTTATCTCCATATATCCTATCTGTTGAAGGCCCCTCTTTCCTTTAGTTCTATTTAACTCTATTGCTAGTAAGAGCTACAAACAAGGGAGGGTGCTGATTTGAATGTATACTGGAGGTAACAGCCATCATGACTGGTAAGGGGAGATTGTACTGCTTTCTCTAACAACAAAACAAAAACCCTGTGCAGAGATTATGCTGCCTAAATACCCTAAAGGCACCAGTTCCCATCTGATCTTGGAAGCTAAGCAGAGTCAGCTCTTGGATGGGAGACCGCCAATAAATACTAGGTGCTGTAGGCTATATTTCAGAGGAAGGAAATGGCAAAACCATCCTTGCCTAAGAAAACCCTATGAAATGCACAGGGTCACCGTAGACAGGTGACTTGAAGGCAGAGCACATGTGTGCGCGCACACACACACAGATTATGTTGCTTTGCATAATAAAGAACTTGATCTCCCCCACCTTTCCTAAATCCCACAGTATCATTCAGTTTTGTTTCCAGTGATTATTTCGGTTGTTCCTTACTTCTGAATGCCCACATTCATTTCTGACATTACTTTTGGAGTCTTTGCCATTTTTTGTGGCAAGTTGGGTGGAAACCATGCAAATAGGTCTAAGAATGTATTTGGGGAGGGAGGGACTGATGTAACAGCTGCTGAAGTCACAGCGCCACCTCCAGTTCCCTAAAGCAAACAGATTCTTTCTATGCCATTCCATAGAGGCATATGGAGCTTCTCTCTTAGCTAAAAGCTCACAGGTTTCCCAAGCACACTGCAGCTCAGCTTTCCAATAGTGCTTCCCCTTGACTGTAAAAATATAGGAGGGACAGGGAAGAGAACTGTGTATGCTATCTGGAGCTTTAGAGAAAAAAATGGGATACATCTAACATCTCACAAAGCAGTTCAAGAGGAACAGGTAAGCAAACTCACAGATGTGGGGTCATCAGTACAGAACATGAAGAGAGCTTTTTGGGATTAGACCAAAACCTTGGCCCAGCATTCTGTTCCCAAAGTGGCCAACCAGATGCCTGTGAGAAGCCCACAGGCAGGACATGAGAGCAACAGCACCCTTCTGCTCCTATTGCCCAGCAACTGTAATTCAGAGGAATGCTGTCTCCAATACTGGAGGTAATAGATAACCATCATGACTAGTTGCCACAGGGGGCCTTATCTGCCACAAACTAGTCTAATTCCCTCTTAAAGTTGCCCAAATTGGCAGCCATTGCTACACCCTGTGATAGCATATTCCACAGTTCAACTATGCACTAGGTGAAGAAGGGCAGTAAACAGCTTTTTCTAACCTCCTCCTACCAAAAGAGGTTGGTACCACTAGCTTATACGTTTAATGGTGATCAAATAGCCAGCTCTAAACGTTTGGTTCTGCTGGTGCTTTATACAGTAGTCCTGTTAGCATTTCAAAAGATATACTGTACATTCCCAAACTGTAAAATTATTATTGGATTAGAGAGGTAGACAGCTGTTAGCAGTCATTCAGTACTTCTGGTATTTTACATCCACACTGTGGCTTCATGCATTACAAGTAATTTTAGGAACTGCTTGAGATGCAGTTCTCACTAGCGGTTCCATTTACCAGTTATGTAACACTATGTGGCAAGCAACATCATGAGAAGATTGTAGCTTACAACCATGTGAACCTTTAATCTTTCTGCTTAATGCCTTATTTGAACTCAACTTAAGGCCAATACAAGGCAAGACTTTCAAAATATCTCTGTAGGCATATGTGTGTATATATATAACATATTATATACACATTAGGAAGTCACACAAAAACTGTACTAACAGGTTTAGCCTATGTTGCACCTTAAAAGATCTGTTTTCGTAATTGAATAATGTGGAATAAACCTGAAAATATATTTTATAGCAATAATGTTGCTATAATATAGCAATAATATTTAAACCAAGTGGTCGAACATTTTCTTAAATTATTCTAAACATCATTTGCTATTTCTCACAAGTTTTCAACTAATAAATCATGTTTAAAATTTCAAACCACTGAAGACAGACTGGATGTTGTTGAATGTGCCAAACACTATTTCTTTTGTACTGCGTTCCTATGTACTAATAACTTGTAAATACTGGCATTCAGTGACACCCCCCCAACCAAGGATGTGAAAATAAAACCTGTTCCAATCACGGGGCTGCAAAAATAGCAGAAGCTACCAGCAGACCTCAGAGCCCAGAGACAACAAGGAGCTAGAATACAAAGCTGCAATGTGGGAAACCTTGTAGAGATCACTCTGTTGTGAGAAGATGTCTTTACCCTAAATAGTGAATTTGTTTTTTTCACTGGTTGGTTGGGAAGACTAGCTGAGACAACACAACACTGAATCATAGATTCTACTTTGTTTTTCACTAGAATACTGAGATCCACGCATCAAAACCTATTCATCTTTTCTTTTCTGGACTAAAAGTACTCAGCCTTTCAAACATTCCTTACAAGACAGGGCATAATCCATTTTGTCAATGTGACCTTCTTAAAATGCGGTGTCCAGCACTGGATACATCAGATGAAATCTGACTAGGGCATAAGAGAGTGGAACGACAACTTCCCATGATCTGGGAGCCCATTCACAATTATAGCACTGTGATTCCACATTAACTGCTCTGTTTCTATCCCATGGAATCCTGGGGTTTGCAGTTTAGGGAGAGATAGTCATAATTTTCAACCAGACAGCTCTAAGTGCATCGCCAAACTATAAACCCCAGGATTCCATAAGATGCGGCCATGGTAATTAAAGAAGAATCATAGTGCTGTCTATAACTGTGCAGTGTGAATGGACCCCTGGACACAGTTTTCACTGAAACAATAGTTTAAACATAACCTAAATGTATTTCTGGAAAGCACAAACTCTACCTAGAAGTAAAATAAATGTTTTTAGCATCCTCATGTATTATAAACAAAAATGAACAGGAAATGCCTTGTCTGGATTTTGAATAAATCAAACTGTCAAACACACCAAAATAAAATTTTGTACATTTTTTAAAAGCTGACATATTACCTTCTTTTGGATCAATCATACTTTCGCTGAATATTATTTTTCTGACAAACAAAACTTACCATGCTGCATTTCAATGAGACACAAATTAAAAATCTGCTGAATGACACTTAAACAAAGTTTGCCATCACAGAGGATAACAGCTCGCTTTTCAGGTGTAACAGTTCCAGAAGACTCCTTCTGTTAATTAAACAAGAAACATTTTAAGACTAGTACATTCATGACAGTTTTCTTTCATTCTGTTCTCATACACCCAGCTCCAACAACATTGATCTTCCTGCCCAGAATCTCACTGGATGGGTTTACTTGGTAACAGTCCTACACGGGGTTGAAAACCTGCAAATGTATACGGTCATTGGGTCTGCACGAAGGAGAACACTTGTAGGACTAGATCTCAATATGTGTCCCCTATGAGACCACCTGAACAATCTATTCAGCCTCTGCTGGGACCAGGGATGGGAAAAAAGAATCTAGATTATCTTTTTGTTTCTCTGCCTTTAAAAGAAGTTCCCATTTATCAGAGGAGCGGGCAGATTTCAGGCTTGCAGGATCTGCTTAATTTTTTTTTTTTTTTACTAGAACCGGAGCTCCACCAGCTGGCCCTTGTTGCAAAAGACACACACTTAGAACTGAAGAATTGGTTTTGAGTATCAGGGCTGAACTGGGGTTGCAGTCCTTCTAACCCATCGCCACAGTCATTCCAAGCTCTCCTCGTTTCAACAACATGACATGGCAAAGTCTGCAGCGAAGCATTTAGTCACTGCTACTGTGAAATAACTGGGAATCCAAAATCCTGCTAATTTTGCAAATCACCTAGATCAACGCCAGAAAATATATGTCTTCTCTGTCACTTCTGTGGCTCCCACCACAAAATTTACTTCCATGCCACTAAATTTCAGTGCCACAGAAGTGAGGGAAATTCATTTTTATTTTAAAAGAAGCTACAGGGAATGGAAACCTCGATTTTAAGTTAATGGGCACTCCTGGAAGAGAAACTTACTTTTCAAAACAGGAGGTATGCACTTCACATCCCTTGTTTTGGAGAGAATATGCAAGGATTTTCAGCTACCAGACTGAAATTCAGCAACACAGCAGATCAACTGTGACAGCAGCAGCAGCAAGGTATTTTGCAGCCACCAGGGGGATTTGTAGAGGCTAACTGTACCACCACCATCAGTAGCACACTCTCCCTGCTCTAGATCGACCTTCTGCCTCCCCCTGATCTCCTAAACAGATGAATGTAATCTGCAACTTGGGTGTAAGAACTGCAAGTCAGTGCAAGAAGTAATACATACTGTGAAAGTCACATATTTTTAATTCTGTTTTTCCTTTAAAGAGCTCAACCCAAGAAATACAGTCCTTTCCCCTGCATGCCTTCAGTCTAATCCTGACAAAAATGACTCTGAAAGGCAAGATAGGCTAAGATAATGATAACCTTGTAAGTGAGGAATTTGGATTTAGGTTTCCTTAGTTTCAGGTCTCCCGTGCTAGCCAGTGTATTAGGCTCTCAATTCGTCTTTCTGAAACTCCTGAGGCACTGATAACTTTTCTAGACTACATGTGACACTGTCACACAGCCAACCCTTGATTCTGCATGCATAAGAATCCCAAGCAGACTACTCCTTCCCCTTTGGCCATTCTATATAAACAGCCTTGAAGGGCTAGATGGGGGGTGGGAAATCATTTCTCTATTTTCACTGATTTTGAGCTGAGCCAAACCAAACACCTTTATAAAGGCACATTTTTATCTGAAGGAAGAGCAACCATATTTTAAGCATAGCTGGTGAACAGAATATCCACGAATGCGTACATCTTTCATTTGAAAGTTACCTGGTAAATGATGTTAACAAAAGAGGGTTCACGAGAAGATGGGTATCGTGGAACAGGTTTTTTCCCAGACTTCAAAAGTTCTGTCACTTCAAAAAGTTGATGCTGCAGTTCTGTAAAGCTGCTGCATAGTCTTTCCAGATTTTTAGAGATGTAACTGGCTTCTTTGTCACTTCTCAGTAAGTTTGTTTTTGAGGTATTTGGCATTTCGTGAGAACTGTGGAGTGGCTTGTTTTGTGAAATAGGTACATCTGACACTCCTGAAGAGGATTCAAGCCCTTGAAGAACCAGCGAACGATTTGTTGGCTCAACATCTAAAGTTTCCAGAGCCTGAGGGAAGTCCTTGGGAATCCTCTTCTCCTTAGAGTCAACCATACTCAACGACAGGTTCTGCTCAGTTGCAGGGCTTTTTATCTCTTCTATGAGCTTTCTTCTGTTTCTAGGAGACTGTAGAACAGTACAACCAGGAAGAATCAAACCATCTCTCAGGGGGTGAGTGTCCGAAGTGTGTGTTTCTATGGTCTCTCTCTTCACAGGTACATTTGTGAAGCAAACCTGGGTAGCACCTGAAAGTGGAGAGGAACCCTCTTTGCCTACAATGTCTTTGATCATCAAGCGGAGAATGTACTTGTCTGAGCGCGAGGATGGAAGGAAAGCAGGATCTGTTAATTTCTGTTTTCCAACCAATATCAGCAAGAGTTTATCTGTGAGGAAACATAATCCTTTAGGCCTCTCGCTTTTCTCCAGCTGAATCTGTTGAATGTTGGGCAAATGAGATGAGGTTAAAGAGTAAAGTAAAATTAGATTACAAGTGTTGGAGGCTACAGCAACAGTCTGAGTTTTTGAATCAAAAGTCATTATATCAGGGACGAGAATACCTGGGATGCTGACCTTTTTGGTAGCTGTCACTTTTCTTTCAAATGTCACCAAGATCAGATGTGAGGCATCTTGGCCACTTCCGGTGAGGTAATCCTTGGACTTTAGATGAATAAGAGGACTATTATCGCATTGCTGTTTGCTTGAAGAGAGATGGGTCAGATCAACAGGGGAAGATGCCGAAGTTACAACAGACCCAGATTTTTCTTGGTCTGGTAGTTTTTTCCCACCATCCATGGGGTGCTCTTCTTTACAGCTCAAAGAGGTAGTTTGGGAGGGAACAGAGTTTCCCACAACCTCAGCTGGGACCTCAAAAGAAAGGCCGGCATTTAAGGTACATATTTTATCCAATGGAAGCTCAGTAGCAACAGCCACTTGAGAATTCAAGGTGGCTTCAATTGCACAGATGTAGCCTCCCACATCAAATACTGGGCAAAAAGAACATGCACATAATGTTTTCTGATCATCGTCCCAAATATAGGAATGGAGGGCACTGCCTATCCCCACCACCAAGCGGTTGCCTTCCTCAGTCCAGCAAGCACAGTGGATGAGACCAGTGCCTTTAATGTCTGCTTTGATCCTGGAACTGTTGAGACGGACCGAGTGCAGGACTGAAGTGTCTCGTGTTGTTAACACAGCCAATATTTCTTTGTTTGGATGCCACACGCACCCCTGAGGAAGTATTGGGAACAGCTCGCTAATTTCACTAATTTGATAAACCATCAGTTTGTTTCTCTCAGAAACACTGTAGCATAGTTGCCACATTGTGATATGTTTTTTATGCTGAATAGCAAGGAGAGCAGGGAGATCTGAAGCACAAGACGGACCCCAGTGAAGTCCATGAACATGTTCAAACTGACCAACGACATTTGAGTTGCCAAACTGGGGCTCTCCATTTTGTAGGTATAAAGATGTCAGTATCACTTGCTTTCCATCTGTCCAAGCAATTCCATGCACTGGATGAATGGCCTGATATAAGGCATTGAGGCCAGTTCGTAACAATTTTCCTTTCCCCAATTCCATGGTTAAGCTCTAGTGGAATACATCTGTAAAGAAAACAAATACTGTTTTAAATTTCTTCTCCCCCACCTCCTGCCATTTGCCCTTCTACTATATTTGCAAAACACAAAACAAGCAAAAGTGGGTCATACAAAGCAGCTAATGAGACATGTACAGTCCTCTTTTCTCTCTACTGTTGCAAACTGCTGACTACAACTGGAAAGAGAATACTGGGCTAAATGGATCTTTGGCTTCATCCAATATGGCTCCTCCTACATTCTTCTATGAAGCACTTACCTTTGAATTCATAAGTCTTACATTAATGCAAAACATCAAATTGGTGATTAACAAGGACCAGCTAAAAGGATAAGCTAAATGAGATGGGACTACATATTGTCCGCTATGCTCCACAAACTGCCTATTGCCCATGGTATTTATACATCTCTCTCTCTCTCTCTCTCTCTCTCTTTCTGGCTTTTCTTCGCAAACGAAGATTCGGGAAGGACTCATCCTGCGCTTTCTGCAAGCGTGCTGATGACTAAAAAGGCCAATCCGAGATAAACAAGTCTGGTTGCAAAAAGCACAGCAGAAGGTCTCCTTGGGTGATGTTTTTGGGTTGTGATTCTTTCTGCATTGTCATTTCTCTTCAAGACTTGTTCGGCGTGAGTTCTCAAATAAGGCTGCAGCATTGTGGATAGTGTGTCTCCATGCCTCCCGATGTGAGGCCAGGGCGGACCACTGTTGGTGATCAATTTGGCCGAGCCTGAGATGTTGTTTCAGGGAGTCTTTGTATTGCTTTTTTGGAGCACCCCAATTACGCTGACCCATGGCGAGTTCACCGTAGAGTAGTATTTTTGGGAGGCGATGGTCCTCCATCCTAGAAATGTGCCCTGCCCAGCGCAGCTGCGTTCTCAATATCATGGCCGCGCTTTCATCAGCGCTGTCTACGCACAATCCTAAATATACACTGGACTGACTATGTGACGAAAATTCATACATACAGCAATACTAAAAAACAGCCAAATCAAAAGTTGGTCCACCATTATAAAATATCTACCAAATGGATTTAGAGTATTAGGTAAAAGATGTTTAGGTCTTTTTCTAGAAACTAGGGGAAACTTCCCACTAAGAAAAACACAGTATTACAGAGTACGGTATTCTCATGCACTCAGCATTCTAGAAATTCTATCTTATTGGTCATTCTGCTGTGGCCTTTCCGTAGCTGCAATGCTTGACATGCTTGTCTGCTGATTTCTGGTGCCTCCTTAATGCATGTGGCAGCATTGAGAAGCCTGAGGTTCTTGAAGAAATGGAGAAAGGGGTGGAGATGGCAGATTCAGCAGGTAGGAACTCAGCTGACTTTGCTACCTGCTGCCATCAAGGTGAGTACAAAAACTGTCAGGATTACTGCAGATGTCGTACTTGTATGAAAGGATGTGAAAGTGTTTTGTGGTAACAGAGAGAGGGAGAGATGGGAGAAGTGTGCAATTGATAAATACTTAATTTGGATAAATGGGTAAATACAGTACATAATTAATAACATACTTAATGCCACAACTAAATAATACACACTGTGACTTTCCTGTCTGTGGTTTGGCACACGTCCATGAGTGATCTGTTCTGCATGTGTCAGGGATTCTCTGCCAGGGATATTCTCTTCTTGCCCTTGTCAGCGTGGGTGAAATGGGTTAATATTTTCTAGAATGCTTTATAAATGCACAAATGTATGGATAACATACTACGCAGTAAGACACGGAGTACATGGAATATACCAGTGGGGACCCCCCCCTTTAAATATCTTTTGTTGCAGTGGACCCCCAAGACTTAACTCAAGATTTAAAACCATAATAATAATAATAATAATACAAGTACACCATCCATTAAATCTTCCCTCAGAGACACGGGGGTCAGGAATACTTTTCTTCTGCTTTTTCCTGCAAGTTTGTGGCTGGAGTGGACTGAATGGCAACACACAGGCCAAGCCAGCCCAGCCTTTGCCTTGGCTCCTGTCACCAGGCCACTCCACTGCAGGGAAGAAATGGGCCAAGCAGCCTTCAAGTCTTTGTGGACCCCTTGTGAGAACACTGCGGACCCCTGGGGATCCCCGAACCACAGGTTAAGAACCACTGGAATATACTATGCCACCAAGCTTATTAGCAATTAGAAGCTAGTCTAGCTAGTCAGAACATCAGAGGCTGCTCCTGTCAGGTGCAGCACAACTAAGGGGACTGCCTCTCTATAATGCTGCAAATATGTATGTGACTGATGTGTAGTCCTCAGCTGGTCTCACTTCCTCACGTTACCTGCTGTGTATGCACTTGCCTGGTGCTTGTAACACCATTCTAGTTTCGCTCCTGTCAGGTTAATCTGTGCTGGTCCTGGTTTCACCTATGCCTATATTGCTCATTGGCAGCACTTGCAAAAGCTCAACAAAGCAGCTTCTAAACAGGGCCGTTTTCCGTGGGTTCCACACACACCCTTCTCTCCCACTGGCCTCCACAGCGGTACCAGAAGGTCACCTCACAACACCTGCCTGCCTTACTTGTCCCATGAAGCCTGGCACCAGCATGCCTACACCAGCCAGGGCTGTTATAAGGTGTGGCCCCTAGGGCTACTAGGCTGGCCTTAACTCCCTGGACCTGGCCCTTCCAAACCCAGATGGTGTTGGACTACACCCAGGGGTGGTTTAAGGAATTGGGGGGGAGGGCTGCAACGCTTTATTGGGGGGGCATATGTTTACTTCAGGTCACTATAACCTAACCTGACGTATTCACAATACAGGATATTCAGATTATTGCTAATAATGTTTTTGTAGGAGGATGGTTACGACGCCCTCTCCCACAATGATGAGGGCCCCTGCGACTGCAGGTGCTGCAGGGCCCTTAAACCAGCCCTCTACATCTCCCATCATCCACTATACCAGGAAGAGCTGTTGGGCAGTGGAATGCACTGCCTGGGAGTGTGGAGGGTCCTTCTCCTTTGGAGGTTTTTAAACAGAGGCTGGATAGCCATCTGTCATTGGGGGTGCTTTGATGGTGTGGGGTTGGACTAGATGGCCCTTGGGGGTCCCTTCCAATGCTATGGCTCTATGCTCCCCAGCCCTCAGGGCCCAGGGGGGGGGAGCTGTGGCCCGGGGACATCTGTGGGCACCCCAGCCAAAGGAAAGGCGGCGAGAGAGGAGGGCGAGGGTGGGCTGGGCACGGGCACTCCTCAGCCCCCTCCCCAACCACAACCTCAGCGCTTCGGCCCCGCCTCCCCGTCCCTTCTCCCTACCTCCATGCGGGCGCGATCCCGCCTCCGCTCCGCCTAGCCACACCACAGGAGGCCTCTCCCGGCGCCCGCCCGCCCGCCCGGCGCTCAATTCATTCCCCGGGACCGACCAAGAGGAGGCGAGGGAAAGGAAGCGCCGCTGACGCCGCCGCCGGGCACCATGCCCTCGCCCCTCTCCGCCACCAGGGGCGCTGCTCCGCAGAGGCGGGCGCGGAAGGGGGCGGGGCCAAGGCACCTCACCCAAAGCCCTTGCAAACATCATCACTTCCCTGGCTGGCTGGCTGGCTGGCGGGGCGGGGAGGGGGAAGAGGGTAACTACGTCACCGGTGACCCTCAGCTCCCTATTGGTCTGTAGGTGAGCGAACAAACGCCCCCTTGCGACAAAAACAAAACAAAAGCCTCGCACGCCGCCGACAGTTGGTCGCCACAATGCTGTTAGGCGGCTGCCTGCTGTGCGCGTGGGTGAGGGCACGAGGGAGGGAAGGGGAGCGCGCGCCCGCCCGCCCGCGGGCACGTGTCCTGTGACGAAAGCAATGGGGGGCAGGGAGAAGAAGGAGGAGAAGAAAAAAGGAGGGACGCCTTCTATATGAACGGCAGCCCTTCCTCTGTTGCAGTTAATGTCAAACGCACACACCACTGTGAAGCCGAAGGCTTTCACGGCCGGCTTCCATAGATTTTCCTTGGGTTTTTTTCTGGGCTCTGAGGTCGTGTTTTGGAATAGTTTCTTTCTAGAAAGCAAGAAACTATTCCAGAACATGGCCTCACAGCCCAGAAAAAAACCAAGGAAAATCTACACACACCACTGTCTCGTGGCACCTTAAAAAACTAATAAAAGTTTTAATTGGCTTCCAAGAAAGCTTATGCCAAGTAAAGTACTGTATAAGGTGCCACAAAAACTCCCTTTTTAAAATTTTTGCTGCAACACACTGATACAGTTACTCCCCTGGAAATGTCTGTTAAGGGGTTGGTTGTCTATATGGCAATACTACTCCTCATACGGGGTAGAATATGATAGAATAATACGGGGAGAATATGATTTGTCTTCATGAGATCCCACATCAATCCGTCATATTTGGAAGGAGGGGGATCAAAAACACCAAAAACTGCAGGAAAAGCCTTTGTGGCTTTCCCTGTATTTTAAAAAAAGTTCCATGGGAAATGTACATTCCCACTCTTTGGGACAATCCGATTCACTTTGATGCGCGTTCCCGATAAGAGCAGAAGTGGAAAGGTGATTGGTCGGACATGCGCAGGGGGTGGCGCTTGCTAACAAGGCAAGCACAAGGAACCACCATGTTGGATTTTTGCCTTAGCGATTGTGTGCTGAGCTGACAAAACAGCTTCCCCTCGCTTTTTAAAATTTATTTAGGTGGAATATCTCACTTTCACACCTTATATATGTTTTTTTTAAAAAAATACTGTTCAGCGGCAGCAACTGGCGACAATAAAACCATGAATAATTCACTTGTGCATGTCATCTTGATTCACAGGCATGCCCGTTTGAACAACAAATGCACATGGCTTTGCATGCCTGCGATTTTGCCAAAAAAAAAGTTAAGATAAATCGAAGCTGCTACGAATTGGCATTAGTGTGTACCAGTCCACATTTCCGCCTCTCATATAGACAAGCCCACGCTAGCTTGTTTATTGTTAAGTTGCTTTTTATGCCGCCTTTCCACAGTTATGTGCCCAGCATGCTTGTAAGAAGAAATAAATTATTATTTTATTTATATCCTGCCTTTCTCCCAATATATGGACTCAAGAAGGCTAACAATGAGTCCAAAATTACAATACCACAATTTGGTTTTCAGTTATACTTATCCACAAGATTGGCTATGGCCACAGCTATTTCCAGAAATGAGAGGGGTATTAACTTAGAACAGTGCAGGCAGTTCCCCTCCTGCCTGTTGGAGACAGGGGTTGAGGATTTTACCTCCTTCCTGATTTCTCATCTTCCATCAAAGGTTTGTCTCTGTTTTTAATAACCAGGAAGCAATACCAGTGTGCTGTTCTCTACTGTGGCAGTGCCATAAGAAAAAGTTATCACAGTTAGATCAGGAGTGGGGGGGCACTACATGTTGCCCCGCTATATGTTGTCAATCTACACTTTCTGTCATCCTTTATCATTGTTTGGGATTGTTAGGAGCTGCAGTCCAATTACATCTGGAGCCCCACCCATTCTTCAGGCCCTGGGTATCAAACTAGGACTGATGGGAGACCTAGGTTACAAACCACCACCACCACCACCACCATTAAACTTCTTGTGTAGTAGTTTGAGGATTGGATTAGGACTCTGAAAGTACAGGGTTCGAATTCCCTTTCAGCCATGGAAACCCATTGAGCGATCTTGGGCAAGTCACACTCTCTCAGCCTCAGAGGAAGGCAAAGGCAAACCCCCTCTAAACAAAGCTTGCCAAGAAAACCCCATGATAGGTTCACGTTAGGGTCACCATAAGTTGGAAATGTCTTGAATGCCCACAACAACAAAGACCTTGGATCAGTTGCCATCTCAGGGCCTTACCTACTTCAAGGTGCATCCAGGCAGATTTAAAGACCAGAAAATTGCAGATTTTGTTACTGTTCTTTCCAATATCATTTTGGAGAGCCATACATGTTTTGTTTATCCCAGAATATTTTCTGTCAGCTCCCAGTACAATTTGAGAGTTTTTATACCAGCTCCCCAGGTTTATAGACTCAAAGAGTTGGAAGAGAACACAAGGGCCATTCAGTCCAACCCCCTGCCATGTAGGAACACACAGTCAAAGTATTCCTGAAGATGGCCATCCAGCCTCTGTTTAAATACCTCCAAAGAAGGGGACTCCACCACACTCCAAAGCAGTGTATTCCACTTCCAAACAGCTCTTACTGTCAGGAAGTTCTTCCTAATGTTTAGGTGGAATCCCTTTTCCTGTAGTTTGAAGCCATTACTTTGTCTCAAGCAACAGAAAACAAGCCTGCTCCGTCTCTCAACATGACATCCGTTCAAATATTTAAACATGGCTATCATGTCCCCTCTTAACCTTCTCTTCCCCAGGCTAAACATACCTAGTTCCTTAAGCCACTTCTCATAGGGCATGGCTTCCAGAACTTTCACCATTTTGGTTGCCCTCCTCTGGACATGTTCCAGCTTGTCCATATCCTTCTTTAATTGTGGTGCCCAGAACTTAACACAGTATTCCAGGTGAGGTCTGACCAAAGCAGAATAGAGTGGTGCTATTACTTCCCTCGATCTAGACACTATACTCCTACTGATGCAGCCTAGAATCGCATTGGCTTTTTTAGCTGCTGCATCACACTGCTGACACATGTTCAGTTTGTGGTCCACTAAGACTCCTAGATCCCTTTTGCATGCAATGCAGTCGGTTTATTTTAACCCAGTATAAAATTGGAAAGATCAGGAACAAAATCTGGGACTTTTCAAGCAGTCTCGATGCACTCTCTGAGGATTCCGGTGAAGAAAACAAAAAAGTAAGGAGAGAACAACATGTACTACCCTGAATGTTCTGAGGAAAGGTGGCATATAAATGTACTGTAATAAAACGAAGGCAATACACCTGTGCATGATTTGGTTTATGGGTGTCTTGGGAGAGTGTTTCTGTGTATTTAAACATGATTTTTCTACATTCTTGGGGAGGATCTCTTCTTTGTCTCAGGACTGCTTTGGCACCTGCTTGATCTATATGCAGGATTCCTTCCTACCTCCCTTGCAATTATAAGAGGGATTGCGTCCAATGGAATTTGTTCTTACGTGCACTTTTGAAAGTAACTGGTCTAAATCCTGTTGTTAGTCCTGACTATTGAATCAATGAGATTTACTTAATGTGTTGACTCACTGTTCAGCAATTGGTTAAATGGGTCTACTCTGATTGGCACTCCCAACAGAATACCAGCCACTAAGTGATTATGAGGATTAAAAGTTACTAAAGAGTGATTATGAGGATTGTATAAGAAGGATTAAGTCCAGTACACTGCGTAAAGAGTGTGAGTTTATATGAACAGTGTTCATTTGAATCAATTAAGGATGCACTTCCACATCCTTCTCTGCTTCACAGGGATAAATTCAAGAGTGGTATCTTCTATTACAGTGTGCTTCAAAACTTAATGGAGAATTACAATTACCATAGTAACTGATTCATAAGTGTCACAATCATACAATCAGGCAGAATCTGTCATATTTTTAAAAATATAAACAATCTTTTGCTTCTCTCTCAAACAAAAGCAGCCATAAGGAATTGCACTTTAAGGAAATTAAATGTGGGTACTTAGAACAAAACAAGCACGGCAAGGATGGTAAAACTGGAGCAGGTGGTGATTCTGTTCCATTATGGTGATAGTTTAAAGACGAATCATGCTCTCTTCTGGCCTATATTTGTGTCATGATCATTGGGTATATATGAAATCATTGCTGGCCTTTGGATAAAGAACACTCTTGTTTTCCTCATGGGAGTATGTACTCACCAGAACCCAATGAGACCAAGGGATGATAGAAGAGGGAATAGCTTCAAGTGTAGTGCCAAAGAGCTTAACCTTTCTGGATAAGCTATTGCTTGAAAAGAAAACCTTTGCTTTATTGGAAACCTTGCCGGGGACTTCATTATTTTACAGATGTAAGAGCCCTAATCTGTGCCAGTTCTTTCATAGTTGAGAATTTGTGACCAGAAATAGCAAAATTACTAAAATTATTTAATACTTTTAAATAATGGTTAGTGCGTTAAAAATTTAATTCAGTTATCTTTCTGTTGAGGAGGGGTTTAACTATTATATCTATG
The DNA here is from genome assembly GCA_030847615.1 of Gambelia wislizenii. Lineage (NCBI taxonomy): Eukaryota > Metazoa > Chordata > Lepidosauria > Squamata > Crotaphytidae > Gambelia > Gambelia wislizenii. Next base: position 207,185,355 of record JAUMIR010000001.1, read on the forward strand.
CACTAAAAGCTAGAATTAAGCAGGGAAATACTCCAACCTCCATCTATATTTTGAGTTTTGGAAGGAAGGAAACAGCTGTATGACTTTTTGAAAGTCTCCTTTCACAGCTACCTACCAATAAACTTTCTCTTGCTTTCATTTTCTCCCTCCCTTATAATCTCATCTCTTTACCCAGCCCCTTTCTGAAGTTCTTCAGATTTTATATAAAGAAATATCTGGTTTTAGTAATATGGATCCTTCATTATGGGGCAGGAGGGAGAGATGAGTTATGATCCTGTTGAACTACTCTTGAATAGCTTGACTCTTGTGATGCTTTGGGGCCGGCAAAAAATAATAATAATAAAAGGCAAACAACCCCCACCCCCACGAATGGTGTGCAAACAAATGGCGATCCGTACAAACAGCCATTTGCACAAATCCATGTCATTCAGAAGGGGGGGCAGCAAAAATCACCTTAAACTCTGTTTGCGGTGCGTCTGGGGTTTCGTACGGATTTTTCTAGAAGATCCGTATGACATGCAAATGTGTGACTGTTTGACCACTCACATTCACACACATATGAACAGGCACTGTAATCTTATTGGCCGAATGAACACAGTGGGCAGGGCTATCAAAGAGGGAAATTGGCTGCGGCCACCATGCTGAATTTTCAGCGAAGCGAGTGTCCATAAGTTGGTCGGGACAGGGAAGGGAGAAATAAATAGGATGGCCTCTGTTTCAGACTGCCAACCCGAAGGGACTGTGGATTGCAAAGCAGGAAAAATAAGAGGCAGAGATTTACCCTCTGCTCCAGGAGTTGCAGCTGCAGCTCGGAGTCCTGCTCGCTTTCTTGACTGCGATCCCAGTGGATTGGAGGGAACTGGAGTCGAATCTGCTGGTGGGTGGGTGGGTGGCTGGGGTGGGGGAGAGTACAGCAAAGGATACAAATACAAGATGTGGATGCAGTCTCAAAAAATAGGGAGCAAACGGACCCCTGGCTCTCCCCCACCCCTTTATGACCCCAGTCTGGAAAGTTGCTTTGGGAAGCTTCAGAGGGCCAGCAAGAGTAATCCTGGCTGGCTCGGCTTCTTGGGAGCTCATTACATAATGCACCACAGCAGGGCCGGTTTAAGGAATTTTGGGGCCCCCTGCAATGCTTTATTTTGGGGGCCCCATATGTTTATCTCAGGTCAACGTAACCTAACCTATTCACCTTACAGGATGTTCAGATTATAGTAGGAGCCCCGTATCCATGGATTCTTTATCCATGAGACACAAAACAGCACACCTACCATAGAGTCTTCCTAGAAAATGTGTCTTCCCTAGTCGTTTTCTAGGCCCTCCAAGGCAACTCTATGGTATTTTAAACCAGAAGCCACATTATTTTCAATGGTGTTCACTATTATTCATGGTTTTCAGAATCCACGCCCCCCCCCCGAACCAATCCCCAGTGGATAAGAGGGGCCTACTATATTACATAATTTGCCACCAATAATTTAGTTTAAAAACTATATTATAGGCACTAACATAATATTTTTTGTTTATTAGCAATTAACATAATGGTGTAGATTTCCTCAAAGAAAATAAAGGATGGACTACAAACTAAACATGAGTTAGTAGTGTGATGCAGCAGCAAAAAATGCCAATGCGATTCTAGGCTGCATTAATAGGAGTAGTGTCTAGATCAAGGGAAGTAATAGTATCACTCCATTCTGCTTTGGTCAGACCTCACCTGGAATACTGTTTCCAGTTCTGGGCACAACAATTCAAGAAAGATACTGAGAAGGATAGTGGGAGGTCTGGAAGCCATTACGCCCTATGAGGAACGGTTTAGGGAGCTGGGTATGTTTAGCCTGGAGAAGAGAAGGTTGAGAGGTGACGTGATAGCCATGTTTAAATATTTGAAGGGATGTCATACTGAGGAAGGAGCAAGCTTGTTTTCTGCTGCTCCAGAGACTAGGACACGGAGCCATGGGTTCAAACTACAGGAAAAGAGATTCCACCTGAATATTAGGAAGAACCTCCTGACAGAAAGAGCTGTTCGGAAGTGGAATACACTGCCGCCTTGGAGTATGGTGGAGTCTCCTTCTTTGGGTTTTTTTTAAACATAGGTTGGATGGCCATCTATCAGGAATGCTTGGATTGTGTGTTCCTGCGTGGCAGACGCCGATTGGGTGGGATAGCTGTTGGGGTCCCTTCCAGCCCTATGATTCTATGATTCTAGGCTGCATTCAGAGCCAGGGAAAGTTATTCTTAGATTACACCTCCCAGAATCCTCCTGCCAGCATCCTTCTCAAGGTCTGGTTGCATTGTTCCTTTTCCAGCATTCTCTAGCCCAGTGGTTCTTAACTTGGGGTCCACAATGTCCTCACAGGGGGTCCAGAAAGGCTTGAAGGCTGCTTGGCCCACCTCCTCCCTGTAGTGGAGTAGCCACGTGACAGGAACGAAGGTAAAGGCTGGCTGGCTTGGCCTGCACATTGCCATTCAATCCACTCCAGCCACAAACTTGCAGGAAGAAGCAAGAGTGCCTCTGAGGGAAAGTTTAATGGATGGTGTAATTGTATTGTTGTTAGCTATTATTATTAGGGTTTTAAATCTTGAGTTAAGTCTTGGGGCAACAAAAGATATTTAAAGGGGCTCCCTGGTAAAGAAAAGGTTAAGAACCACTGCTCTAGGCCAATGCCTCTCACATAACACTAATGGGATACTGGTGTTTTAGTGACAACAATAAAACCATTGTTCCCAGTAATATTACTCCAATTTTTATTTATATTCTTTATATTCTTCTGTTAAAAGAACCAGAGTGTTGTAAAAGTTTCAGCATTGCCCTATGACTGTGGAAACGAGGGTTTGAATCCTTACTCAGCCATGAATGCCCACTGGGTGACCTTGGGCAAGTCACACTCTCTCAGCCTCAAAGGCATACCCCCTTTGAACAAACCTTGCCTAGAAAACCCCATGGTAGGTTTGCCTTAGTCAGAAATGACTTGAAGGCACATGGACAAAGACAGAAATTCCTTTTGTAGGCTGAACTCAGTTGGCAGCAAGGAGAGGAAGCTGAAGAAGACCAAGGGGGAAAGGGAGAGGAGGGGAACCGGGAAGGGAAGGGAAGGGAAGGGAAGAAAGAAAGAAAGAAAGAAAGAAAGAAATCCTTTCTGAGGGAGACAACACTCAAATTCCCCCCCCTCTCTCTCTCACACACACACACACACACCTTCTCCGTGCCTCTCCCTCCAGCTTCTGCCACGGAGGGCTGCTGTTTCTTTCGCTTTCTCTTTGGGTTTGTGAGACACTGTTTTATTTTTAAAAAAAGCCAGCAGAGGTTTTTGGAGGAGGAGGGTAGGAGGGGGCTCCTACTGGCTGTCTCCTTCCTCAGATTAAGGAGGCTAGTATGGGGCCCTCTCTTGACCTGGGCCCCCCCGCCAATGCTGATTTGGCAGACTGGTTAAACTGGCCCTGCACCACAGGAAGCTTTTAAAAATATATACTGTATATAGGTGGCAGCAGATTTAAAATCGCGAGTAGATCACTCACGGTGGCCATGCGGAGTTTAGAGGAGAGTTTTAGCTGTGTAGGCTGCTCGCATAGTTGCAAATGCCTGCCTTTTCAGACGTGTTTGTATTATTTCCCCCTCATATAGACAGAACTTTTGACTCATTGCAATTCACCAATGTAAGGAATGAAGAAAAAGCAAGTAGTTTTACAAAAATCTAAGAGAACTAGGATTAAAAAAATAAAAACAAATGGAAAATGTAAATTTGTTGACATTTTAACACAGTCTCCCATTTAATTAATTTAATACCTAATCATGGAATTAAAGTAATGCTTAATTTCCCATTTAAATCAATCACATTAATTAAAAATAATAATAATTCAGTTACTCCTTTTGTTAAAAAATCTCTTGATCTAATTAATAACTTAGCTGATTTTAACCGTTCCTACTGCCTGTGACCCATCAAATACAATTGAGGTTACCATCCATGTATAGTTCAAAGGTTTATTCATGTACTTTCAAAGTGTTTATAAATCTAACCTTTGTGTTGTGTGTGTTGTTACCATGCCCTACATCCCTTCCTTATAATATCCTATAAATGGGCAATGTTAAGACACTTCACAGAGTCTGGTAGACCAGGGCAGACCAGATAGGGGAGGCCAAACAGAGGTCACAAAGACCCAAGAAGGTGTTGTGGAAAAATGCTAGCAGAGACACCCAAGATAAGATGAAGCGAAGCCCCTAGTAAACAGAGCCGTTAAGATGGTATGTGCTAATCCCCTCTTGGGCACCCTTGACAATGAGTCAGACATCACAAACAAGTGACCAAAACAACACTTATCACCAGGAAGTGTTCCTCCTCACCCCTCCCCTTCCTACAATACGAAGGTTGTCATAAACCAATCAGTTCCTATCTCTAAGCCATAAACAGCAATTAGCAGAGTTTCGGTTTCCTTTGTCTGATCACAACAGGAGAAGGTTAACACTTCTATGCCTTGCTTGTGAGCTTTCCAGAAGCATTTGGCTGGTCACTATTAGAAACAGAATACCGGACCTTTGGTAGGTGACAAAGTAAATGTAGTTGGCTCAACCTCTGGAGACCCTGCCCTCTGTCCCACCAGTTCCACTTGGTCCAAGATGCCACTGTACTGAAGGATGAAACACAAGACCTACAGAACCTAACTACAACCAGCCAAATTGACAGTAATGATTATTACGGAAACAATGCACAACCTAGCTGCCTAGCAAGCTTACAGATACCAGAATGTTAATGCTAAAATCAGCTGTTTGAAGGTTTATTACTGTTACAACAATTACAATTTTTTGTATCCTTTTTGACTCTGATCCTATCCTGACAGCTTTGCAACTGTGCATGGATGCCTGGGGCTTGAATATTGTGCTCCATCAATGCATCCGAGGAAGTGAATTGTAATCCATGAAAGTGTTTGCTAAAATAAATAAGTTGAAAGTGTCAGAAGACTCATTTTCCTTAGAATAAATTATCCCCTTATTTTTATAGTGAGATTATCACAACTATTTCTTTGAAGTTGCACGTACTTTACCACAGATCAGAACTCTGCAGACAACAGAGTAAGAATAATAAGCATCAGCAACTGAAAAACAAAACATTATGCCCAGGGGTGACACATGTCTTAGTTACATCTAGACTGGATTACTATAATATGCTTTATGTGGGACTGCCTTTGAAGAGTGTTCACAACCTGCAGTTGGTCAAGAATGCTGCAGTGAGAATATTGGTAGGTGCCTACGTATGGAATCATTACACCTCTCCTACAAGGGCTACAGTACTGTATTTACCATATTTCAAGTCACAAATAATGATCCTAATGATCTTTAAAAATTTCTTCAGTGCAGTTTTGTATGTCAGCTGAAAAGTAAACCCCCCCCACCATCAGTTAAATGGGAATTACAGCCAAAGTAAATAGTATTGCATCCCTAGACATTAACATTAGAGAATAAATAGTTGAAATCAAAGCAAAAACTGAATTAATATATCTTCCAGAGGATTTGGGGCTTGATTACACGAGCCACAAACCCCAAATCCAGCCTGATACAACACACAATGTGTGGCCTTTTCTCTGAATCTGGTGTGACAGTGACACATGCTGTAGGGCCCTATTCTCACCAGACTCAAGGGAATACCTCCTTAATACAGGTTTTAGAAAACTCAGTTTTCTCTGGAGTTTACTGGAAACTCTGGTGAAAACTGCCATGTGAACAAGCCATCTGCACCAGAATTGGAGACGGGGAGGAGAGGAAGGACAAGCACTGCCTGAAGTGCTGCCATTTCCCACCCTCCTTGGTGCCACTTCTTATTCCAAATGCAGAGCCCCAGCAGTAGTCGCTCTCTCTGAGGTCAGAATCTCTGGAAACCCTGCCATTGCAAGGCTAGCTGCCTGTTGCTACAGAGAGGGTGGCTGCAGTTGGGGTTCTGCTTTTCCGGTGCACAATTGCCCCTCCGAGTTCAGGGAAAATCAAAGCCCCAGCAGTAGCTGTCCAATCTGGCTTCAGAGAGGCAACCACTGCTGGTGCTTTGCTCTTCCTGGAGCTCAGAGGGGTGATTGTAAGCAAAGTGCCAATGGTAGCTGCCCAATCTGGCTTCAGAGAGACTTTATTTATTTATTTATTGGATTTATATACCACCTTTCTCCCAAGACAGGATTCAAGAGACTACTACTGCTGGCACTTTGCTTACAATCATCACTCTGAGCTGTGGGAAAATCAAAGTCCCAGCAGTAGCCACCCAGTCTGGCTTTGGTGAAGTGACTACCAGTGGTGCTTTGCTTTTCTCAGAGCTCAGTGGGGCGATTCTAAGCAAAGTGCCAATGGTAGTCTATCTGAAGTCAGATTGGGTGCCCACTCTGCCATTGCGAGGCTAGCCACCTGATCCGGCTTCAGAGAGGGCAACTATTGTTGGGGCTTTGCTTTTCCAGCATACAATCACCCCTCTGAGCTCCAGGAAGAGCAAAGAGCCAGCGGTAGCAGCCCTTTCTGGCTTCAGAGAGGCGACTACCACTGGCGCTTTGCTTTGCCTGGAGCTCAAGAGTCAAGGGTGAGTAACAACTTTGAATGGAAGCAAACCAAATGCAGATTTGGATTTTGGCAGGTGTGGTGCTCAAATCTGGGCTAGAGTAGCCCAAATTTCATGCACCACAGCCCCGGTCCAAAGTAGTCCAAATTTCATCCGGCTTTTTAACTCCTATGTAGTTGAGCCCTAAGTACCTAAGTGCCAGTGGTAGTCTATCTGGCATCTTAATCAATTAAAGCATCTGCATAGACAAACACAGAAAGAATAGATACAGATGTTTGTGGAAGAAACAGAATCTAAAATCTGTTTAGTACTTTGTGCAACATTTTAGTCTATATACAGTTACTATCCTACTGTGGCTCTTAAACAGGAATTCGGGTGTTTGGGAATAATTCTTAAATTAGGAATGGTATCAAGTCAAGCTTAAAGTTAAGCTTCATTTCCTCCCTAGTCCTTAATATTTCTAAGTAATAGGTGGGGAAAGAAGATGGCATCAGAGAAAGTAACCTTGTTTGGGGCTCTGCAGTTAGACTAACTGCAGATTTATTTTATTTATTTAGTGTTTTTACAGGCAGGAATTCTGTGGGGAGACAGTAGTCACAATGGGCTAGTCTACACTTGGGGCAATAGTCTGAATTGACTCCTTCCTTCGTACTCACCCTGAAGCCACACCACAGAATTTATTCTTCACAGGTACTTTGGGTATGTTGTCTTCACTGCCTGGAGTTTCGCCCACTGCTGGTGCTGCCACCGCTGCAAGCCAGGTCAGATCCTGGCAAGCATGACATTTTAAACTGTGTTTAAAATGCAGAGACCAGTTCCCTGCTGAAAGGAAAGGTTTTTCCCCTCATCCCCCACCCGCTCTCACCCGTTGCTTGTTTCCACACCTCCTGTTTACCCCATCAATCAAAGCAACAAGCGAGCAGGCAGGGATGGAGGCAGAGTGCTGCCGAGGGAAGAGGAGAAAAAACCTCTCTCTTTGACAGGGAACTTACCTCTGGAGTTTAAACACACAGCTTAAAATGCCGTGCCTGTCAGGATCTGACCTGGCTTGCAGAGATGGCAGTGGGCGTGGACAAAACTCTGGAAAACACCCCAAAGCAAAAACAAAACAAAATGCATCAAGGTAAAATGCTCCAAATCTGGGGCAGATAGGGCCAGGCATCATGTGGCTTTATGGGAAAGATGCATGTTGTGTGGCCTTATCACTGAAGATTGGGAGGGGGAAATGCAGGGGTTTTGAGGGTTTTTTAGTAATGTAGACAAGGCCAACAGCAAGGTTCAAGTTGAGGGTTCACATAAGTGCAGAAAGGTCATTTGAAAATGGATGACACACTGAATAAAATAGTGGCCCAAAAGGGTGCACGTAAGATAGAGAAAAAAAAGCAAAAACATCAAAATGGCAGGAAAGCAAGGGAAATATGTCCTGCATGTCCAGAAGAAAGACCTACAGAGATTGTTTGATTTGATGGGCTCTCCTGTAAAAGCAGTCCCTCTTAAGGCAACTCAGAAGGAGCCACAGAGAAGAAAGAATAAAAAAAATCAAAGCATAAAAGTACTGTATGTGTAAGTATACAGTTTGATATTATTGTCCACTACACAGGTTGGTTTGCATAGGTGACTGGGGAAGTTTAGATCCAATTGTAGGGAGAATGATTTAGAAATTAACAATAAGAAATCAAAACTCTTCATTTTTGGCAAGAAAAAGAAACACCATAAGTGGTTTCTGGATATTAATGAAATTTAACTGGTGGATTATCTTGCATATCTTGGGCTAGTCTGCTCACATACAGGTTCCTGGTCATTGCAGATCAAGAGAACTGAGCTAAAAACAATTGCCTATGCCCAGTCTCTGAACTGACTTTTGAATTATAACTACCCTGGATCTCTTTTACCACTAATCAATGTGTATAGGCAATGGTGTGGTCAGTCCTAATGTATGGCTCAGAGATTCGGAGTTTTTATGAATCTAAATCAGAAAGAGTCCAAATCCACTTTTTGCATAATATTTTAGGAGTGCTTCCAACTTGTCCAGCCTATGCTCTGAATTATGGCAGTTTCAGACCAAATTCAGCTAAAGTTATAGATCTACTGGTTCAAGCTAGCGTCAATGAATGAAAATAGGGTTCCAAAGAAATGCTTACAATAAGAGTTGGTTAACAAGATGGAATCATCCTGGTTACATAAATTTGCAAGGATGTTGCCTAACCATGGTTTCAGTTGGGAGGCCCTAATGGGGGACAACAATGGTATTAAAAAAAAAAAAGTTAGGTTAAGAATTACTGACATCAGAGCCCAACCATTGTGTGTCCCAGAGGGCCTCCCTATTTTCATCCAATGCTGCCAATTTAAGGGTGAAGAGGTGGAAAGAGGGAATAGTGTTTAGTTTACCAGATGGCATACTTTTATTTTGCTTCAATATAAAATGAACATAAGTGACAAGGCAATTTTTTATTGTAACTGTATTGTAGTATTTATAATTGTACTATTTTATTATTTGTATTTGTTTGAAATGGTCAGTAGACTATCTATATATATAATTCTCTTAGGTATCTTGCCGTTTCCAGTGTGCTGATTGGCTGCTTAGGGAACTGACCAACCAATCAAAGCTCTGTTGGGCAGCCAATAAGCACACTGGAGGCAGGACCATGTGGAAGTTGAAATCCTTTGTAAACATGGCAGCTGCAGAGGGAGTGTGAGTAGCATGGAGGTGGATGTGGTGTGTGTGTGTGTAGCATGTGCCGGAGTGCAGGGGGTGGCGTGGGGGGCCAAGTTCAGCAGTGGGGGGGGGTGAGTTCGGTGGCAGGAGGGCGAGCGGCGGGGGTGAGGATGAGCAGCGGGCAGAGTTTGGTGGCGGGGGGCAAGTTTGGAGGGGGAGGTGAATTAGGCGATAAGAGGCGAGTCGGCGGTGGGGGGTGAGTTTGGAGGTGGGGCGAAAAGCGGGGGGGAGTTCAGCGATGGGAGGCCGGGGGGGCAAGTGGCAGGGGGGCAGTTTGGAGGCAGGAGGGCGAGGGGTGGGGGAGTGAGTGGCAGGGGGGACAAATTTGGTGGCCAGCCTAACTTACAGGGTTGTCATGAGGTCTACTGGGCATTTGGGGGAGTTAACGGCATATGGTACGCCAGGTCCAGCTCGTTTCAATAAATTGATCTGATCTGATGTTTTGAAAAAACCAACGCTAAACTAAACTGCCACACTCTAGTGTTATCTCGAAGGCTATTCAGGGCTTACTGTAGAGCAAAGTGGTGGTAGCAGTATAGAAAACACATAACAGAGATGTCCTAAAGTTTGAACAAGCTGCAGTGAGGTAGATGAGAAGTGAGGCAAGGGAGAAGCCACAGTAATAGGAGGTGGCAAGGGATGGGCTTTTTTCCACCAAGGACTCCAGACAGCAAAGATGAAATATCACAGGAAATGCTGCAGAATAGAAGCATCTTCATAAGGAAAGGGGAGACTTTTTTGAAATGATGGGCATAACTCCATGGAATCCATAAATGCATTTAATGAACCATAACATTTGTCTGTCAGTATAACTCTATGTTTATAAAAATACATTTGCGGATGTAGCACTGTTTCTTGAGAATGGTTTTTAAACTACAGTAGAAAAATATACAACAGTTAGAGAGTGAAATTAGAATCCAGTTAGATAACTTCATATATTTTACTGTATATTTTAAGTTTCTAATGAGGAAATTATGGCAGTTTGTTGATATCCAGGCCAGACCCACCTTTGTGTATTTGTTTCCTCAGTAATTAAAAACAACAAGCTGCCCTCATATAAAAAGTGTGCAAAAATAGAACCTCTGAGGAAGAATAATTAAGATATATTTTTAATTTATTTTGTTAGTAGCATTTACAGATGTCTTGTTTTCCAGAATAAAGATGCACAGTGTTCAGACTGGTTGATTATGTTTAATTGCCTTGACTTTTACCACAGAATCCTGGGAATGGGACTGTTATAATGGACAACTATAGCCTTCACAAGCCACTACTATTTTTAATGCTCTGTAGAGAAAAGACATGAGAGTTAAGCCAATTTAGGCCTTGTCTGCATGTGGGGCAAAAACTCCCAATGGAGGTCTGCCCACATGCCCCTGTATTCCCCCCCCAAGCCCTTCTCATTATTATTCTCCACAAGGACTTGGGGTACCTTCTGTTCACTTCCCCTGCAGAGTTTCGTCCACTGCCACCACCACCTCAGCCATAATTTAAAGCTCAGGAGGCAGTTCCCAGCGAGAGGGAGAGGTTTTCTCCCTTCCCCTGGCTCAGCAGCACTGCCTCTGCCCACTCTCCTGATTGCCCATCGCAGGAAGAGGTGCTTGAAGAAATCAACAGAAGCACTTGAAGGAAGTGACGGGCGAGTGAAGAGCAGGTGGAGGTAGTGCTGCTGAGCCAGGGAAAAGGAGAAAACCTCTGCCTTCAGCCAGGAACTGCTTCCAAAGCTTTAAAATTGGTTGTGGTGTCAGTGGTGGGTGGGGTGGAGGCAGCTGCAGTGGTGAACAAAAATGTGGAGAAAAGCCCAAATCCCACATACTCTGCATCTAGGTAAAACAAACCCAAATGCTGCAAATCTGGACCATGCAACATGTGGCTGGATCACCCCAGATTCGGAGGAAAGGCCATACCACATGTGGCCTGATAGCTGCAGATTTGGAGTCATTTGCAGGGGAACTCGGGGGTTTTGATAGTGTAGACAAGCCTTTTGATTTGATCTGGAGATCTAGGAGAATGACGTCCTCTCTCTTCTGCTGTCTGCAGAATGATAGCCAGATGTTACCCAGTGCCCTGTGCTTTCCTCCAGCCACTAATACATCACAGGAGTGTACTTCAATGTGGACAAGGTCTGTTGTCTGGGAGGGAGGGCATTATACAAGGATGTATTGAGTACCTCCTTGTGCAATGACCTAAAAAGCACATAAGCAGGAACAGTGGAAGGTTATGTCTTCATATGTGATCAGCAGGATTGCAGCCCTGGATTACCAGTCTCCCATATCATGTCCAGTTTTGTTTGCAAAGTAGAAATACAGGTCCCCCTCCCTTGTTTATGCAGGGGATACGTTCCCAGACTTACTGCAGATAGGTAAAACTGTGTATATTAGTGAACCACCATAGACCATGCTGGAGGACCTAGAAAATGCCTAGAGAGGAGGTCTCTCTATGCATCTGGCACAACTCTGTTGTCCACCTTCGGTGGAAGTTGACCATAGAGTTGCGCTGGAGGGCCTCTTGATGCCTACCTAGGGAGACCACTTCCAGTGCAACTCTTATAGTCCTCCAGATGTCTAGAGCAATCTTTCTCCCCAATCACAGGTAAGTGAAACCATGAGTAACGATCCCATATAAATAGGGGGTAACTTGTACAGTTTAGTAAAAGGGAGTTCTCAGCAGCCACTTATATTCTACTGTATGGATTTCATCATATGTGTAGACTTGAATTAACAGGGTTATCAAGACTGGGGAAACAATTGCAAAGAAACTGTATGCATTATGTCAAAAATATTTGATTATTAAAGTCTAGGAATTGCTACATCACACTTCATGTTCATGTGGCAGTGGGGGCGGGAAGAAAACACTGTTTGTGGAATGATCCTCAAACAATTCAGGAGAAAATATATCTAAACAAAAAAGTTAACAGTCTGCCTCTTCCTTCCAGACTGAAGAAGTTCAAATATGTGTGCCCTGGGAAAATTCTTAGAGCACATCTGAGACTGTGGTCTGTAGTCAAATCTGGAGATTGCTGTTCTCCACCTTTTCTTTGGAGTAAAACTCAAGAAGATGCCTCATGCAACAAGCAGTTGGGTGGGTAGCTTTCAAAAGTATATTTCAGAGGATCTGACTTGAATCACAACTCTGAAGTTGGCTTTAATCTTTTGCCCCTTGCTGTAGTCTTGATCTGAACCAGGCCTTGCTAATACCTGCTAACGGGAGCTTTTTCTCCCAATGCAAATAGCAGGTGTTTGTCCCTGTGAAGAACACTAGCTGCAGCAGATGCCATCTGGTTTAATGTCCTCCCACTCACACACACCAAAAGAGTTCAGGAGGCAGAGAGATTCTTCTGCTTTGTCTGTGTTCACTGTAATAAACATGACAATTCCCAGATTAGTGACCAACGTATACCTAGGAAATGTCTCCATGATCATTTGCTTTATGAAAAATGACTTGGGTTTTGAATTAATATTCCATGCATGGTAAAGCTACTTCTGTTTACAAAGGGGACTTTTTTCCAGCGGAGATTTTGTTGTTAACTGTGGTCAAGTCGACTTCAACTCAACCCCATGAATGAGAAACCTCCAAGTCACCCTATCCTCAACAGCTCTACTCAGGTCTTGCCGACTCAGGGCCGTAGCTTCCTTGACTGAGTCCATCCATCTGATATGTGGTCTTCGTCTTTTCCTATTGCCTTCTATCTTACCAAGCATTATTGTCTTTCCTAGTGAGTCATGTCTTCTCATAATATGGCCAAAGTACTACAGCTTCAGTTTAGTCATCTTGGCTTCTAGAGAGAGTTCAGGCTTGATTTGCTCTATGACCCATTTATTTGTCTTTTTAGAAGTCCATGGTATCTGCAGAAATCTTCTCCAGCACCCCATCCAACTGTCCAGTGGAGACTACTGCTGGTGGAATGGGGGACGTTTTTAAACTCTTTCCCCTAACAGGCTCCAAGGCCGTCGTGAAAGTCTCACAAGCCACAATTCATGGAGCAGATTTTGGGGATTCAGGGAGAAAGAGGAATATATGTAAACTGCTTTCTGTCCTGCCCCTCCCATTTCTGTTGGCAGGGGTATGCTATGAATGGAGTTCCAGTAACAGAAAGTTGGAATTCAAACCACCATTATATTTGCATTCCTCTCTCTGTTGTGTTCAATATGTTTTTATATGGTATCATCTAGGGAGGGGTCTTGTCACACAATGAATGGAAACAGACTAAACAGCGATGCTTTGCCATGTTAGTATTATATAGGTTTGAAACAATGCATGTTTACCTTGCTCCCAGAACAATTAAGATGAGTTTATCAGCCCATCAAACTTTCACTGAAGACATGACATCCTAGACCTGATCTCGTAGACTAAATTGCTGTGTGTGAGGACTAGCTATTGTGGAATATAAGCCACTTGAGTGACAAGTAAAATGCAGTCAAATGTGCTGCTGATAATTTTCTATCCCTGCAGTTTTTATATTGAAAAACCTTTTTTTTTTTATGGTTGTCTGATTATGTTACACTGCTTGGTGGTTGTGAAGAATTTTTTCTTTTGAAGGAATGACTTCCACAGGCTTCCAAACTATCACCTCCTTCTCTTATGATTATCTCCTGCTTTGCTCTGAATGTTAGTGGAATAAAGCCATCACCATCTGCAGCCAGAACAATCCAAGAAGAACCTAGGGGAGAAAGGAAACAAAATATCAAGATATATTTGTGTAATAAGCATTACTAAATAAGCATTACTCAATTACTTGAATACTGGGTGTTTTTTTCTCCATCAAGTTCTTTCTGCAGTGTCACTTAATTGCTTACAGCGCTGAGTTATGTTGATTTACGTAAATTTGTATCTAGATGTTTCTAGGAGTAACGGAAGATTTTAATATTAATTCGTATTCATTGGCAATTTCTTAACAAGAGTACTGACTTTTTAAAATTTATTATCCCAGTTTGCAGGAGACAGTGAGGAGTTCAGTGCAAGGAACAGAAGGAACTTCTGAATTCAGTTTCCTCCTTGACAAGGGGGGAGAAGCCATGCGAGGCAGGGTTTTTTTCTCCATGACTGACAGTCATGGAAAAACACCCCCCAGCCCATGTGGCTACAAGGGGGGGAAGCTGTGCGGGGCGGGAGGCATCTTCTCCATGACTGGCAGTCATGGAGAGCCCTCCCCGCCCTATGCTGCTGCAAGGGCGGGGGGAAAGCTGTGTGGGGTGGGTTGGGTTCCATGACTGACAATCTCGGAGAAGACACACACCCCACGCAAGGGCGGGAGGCAGTAGCTCCGTGGGGCAGGGGAGGGGGGTTCTAGTTAGAAGCAAGTGTAGCTGTGCCTGGCTGAGAGACAGAAGAGGGTTTTTTTTTCAGGCTCTCTTGGCACGGACTAAGCTCCAAGAGCCTGAAGGAAGCAACAGCCTCCTTTACTTTCTCTCCAGTGGCCCTTTTGGGGCTTCTCTGCCCTGGTGAACAGACAGAGGTCACTTCTCTGCTGAAGGGGGGAAGCGCCAATGAACCACCACTGCTGCCATTTTCCCACCCAGGCATAGCAAATGGTCACTGGAGAGGGGATCGGTGCTCCTTTTAGAGTGCTAGAGTGGTGAAAGGCCTTTTTGAGTGCCTGGGTGGGAAAAATGGCAGCAGCAGCATTGGTAGCCAGGAGTGACTGGCCCCCTGAGGTGGTGCTGATGCTTTTTGCATCTTCATGGAATGGATCTGAGGAGCCCCATGCTAAGCCCCAAAGTTTTACCCTTGACTTAGCCACAGGTTATATCAAAATCCATATTTTTGGCCCCACAACCTGGCCTCGACTTATACATGAGGTTGACTTATACACGTGTATATACGGCAAATACAATTTAAAATTCATTTAAACAACAATATTAAAACATCAGCAAAACAGCACAGTATACAGTAGGACCCCTGTACCCACAGGGGACTGGTTTTGGGCTGCACCGCGGATACCGAAAACTGCAGATAACAGCGAACGCCATTGAAAATAATGGGACTTCCAGTTTAAAATATCATAGAGTTGCCTTGTAGGAGCTAGAAAACATCAAGAGAAGATGCCTCTCTAGGCATTTTCCAGGAAGACTCTATGGTAGGTGTGTAGTTTTGTGTCCCTTGGATAACTGAAACCGCAAGATATTGGTTCCACAGATATGGAGATCCAACTGTACTATGAAATGCCTATGGTCAGTTTCTAAAAGCATGATGTAATAGGAAGTTTTTACTTGCCAGTGGAAGGAGAGCAAAGAGAGACCCATCCTAGCCTGCCCAAAAAAGGGAGTTCCAAAGCTTGGAAGCAGCCATTGAGAAGTTCCCATTGTTCCTATTGAATAAGCCTGAGAAGGTGATGGGATGGAGAGAAGGGCTTCTGCTGAAGATCTTAGAGCTCAAACAGGCTCATATAGGGAAATGTGGTCCTTCAGGTAGCATGGATTTGAGTTGTAGGGCTACTTGAGTCATAGGGCTACTTTTGGACTACTTCGGCCTGGAGCTGTGCCAGATGAAATTTGGACCACTCTGGCCTGGATTTAAGTGTCACACCTTTGCCAAAGCCTAAATCTGATCCATCCAGATTTCTACCCCCAGTGCAGCAGCTCACGCTGACCTCAGAATGAGTGACTGCACCAAGGCTTTGCCTTCCCGGCATGTAGCCACTCATTCTGAGGGCAGAAGGAGCAGCTGTGCCCAGCACGTTTGCTTGCTCTGCTCTCAGAACGAGTGGCTGCATGCAAGGCTCTATCTTCCCAGTGTCCTGAAATCAGAATGAGCAGTCTCATGTCATGAAGGTAGAGCCAGTGCCGCCAGCACCAAGGAGGGCAAATAATGGCGGCAATTGTCCTGCCTCCGCACCCCCTGAATCCAGTGCAAACTACAATTTTCTAAAACCCAGATTTAAGTGGTATACCCCGAGTCTGGTGCAGATAGGGCTGTATGTTATATGGCATTATTGAGCTAGATTTGGGGATAAGGCCACATGTTGTGTGACATTATTAGACCAGATTCATGCAGGGGAGGGGGTTTCTAGGTTTTTCATTAGTGTAGACAAGGCCATATAGGGCCTTATAGGTCATAAGCAGCACTTGGAATTGAATCTGGAAGGGGAGTGGCAGACAGTGAAGCTGTTGCAACAAGGAAGTTGTACACTCCCTGTAGCCAGTTAACAACATATACCACTCTTGCACCCAAAGGCAACATCCATAGTACCCAAGGCCAACTGAAATATAATTGAGTTAAATATTTGAATGAAATATTCCACAATACAATCTCCCTAGAAGTCAAAACCCGATTAAAACATGATAAAGATAAATGACATAATAATTTGCTACTCTTTTAGGACACTGAAAATAAGTTATTTAAGGTAGCTGTTTTATTCTAATTAATGGAAAGTGCAACCCAACAGGCTTCAAATAATGTGGCTCTTCTTTCAGGGCAACTTGTTTTGTGTGTTCAGAGGATAATGTTTGAATTTTCTCAAAGTAAACCCTCAGAATCATCACTGTCTCATGGAAATATATTTTCTGAAGCACAAACCTTGGGCAAACAAAATCAAGCTGCAGCTAGGCAATATGGTTTGGATGTGAACACTTATTTGCTGCCTGTAGGTAGTCTATATGCATGTGTAGGTTTTAATCTTTCGCTCACATACACGTTGATAGAGGCCCTCATAAGCAGATTTCCAGCTTCACTTATTACAGCTTGAGCTTTCTCAAGACAACTGTTTTAATCTTACCAAGAAGAAAATCTTCCTTACCAAAACAATCATAGATAAAAAGTGTATTTTGAAATTTCTTTGAAGATGCCAGCCACAGATGCGGGTGAAATGTCAGGAATAAACCCTTCCAGAACACGGCTTCACAGCCCGGAAAAAAACCATAAAAAACCTATGGATGCTGGCCGTGAAAGCCTTTGACTTCACATTGTATTTTGAAATGTCACATATAGTATTTAGAACTTGTTCCTAACATTAATATACGTAGGTGTCGTCTAGACAGTGAAAAAACTCCTCATGGAATGCGAGGAGAATAGCTTTTATCCTAACAAGCTCACATGGTGATTCACCATATTTGGAAGGAGGGGGAGCCAAAAACCACAAAAACTATGTGAGAAAAGCAACAGCAGCTTTTCCTGAAGTTGCTTTGATCATGATTCCTGCGTGGCAGGGGGTTGGACTGGATGGCCCTTGTGGTCTCTTCCAACTCTACAATTCTATGATTCTATCTGGAAATGCATATTCTCGCCCATTTTGACAACCAATTTGCAGTGGAGCACATTCTGGAAGTCGAAAGGTGGTTGGTTGGACGTGCATGGGGAGGGGGCGGGCTGCCAGCAACGAAATGGCCAGAACCATCATTTTTTAGTTTCATGGTAGCAACTGTACACATTTGGGGAGTGGCAGGGTGACAAAACAGCTTCTTTAAGTGGAAGATTGCACTTTTGCAACTTGTAATTGATAAGAAAAAACAAGAATTCTGTTTCGGCTGCAACTTTTGGAGAATAATAACACAAGTAATTCACTCGCAGCCACCATCTTTATTTGTGGGGATGCCTCTGTGTGAACTTCAAACATGGATAACTTTGCATACCAGCGATCTTCTCAAAAAACTGTGGGACAAATAAACACTGCTGCAATTGTGAGTTAATGTGCAGCAATCCACATTATATCTTCTATTATAGATAAGCCCTTTGTATTTTCCCACCAGTCTTAAGAAAGTGGAAGAATGTTCTGTTATTTTCCCCAACAATAGCAATGTGTAAAATATATATTTCAATACATTAGCCTCAATCCATTCCTTGTTGTGTGTAAACAGGGGCCAGGATCCTATACTGGGATTGTGTACTGTAAATTTCTGCATGCAGGGTTACACATTATTTGTGTTATGCTACCATTGTGTTGAATGGCAACATGGCCTAATTAAACCAAAGTCTTGTCTATACGAGGGGGGAAAATATGAACACGTCCGAAAAAGCAGGCATTTGCAACAATGTGACCTGTCTTCATGGCCAAAAGAGCCCCCCTAAACTCCACATGACCCCTAGCCAGGATGGTGTCCATGAGTGATTTACTTGCAGTTTTAAATCTGCCACCGCCAAATTAAAAAAAAAAATGTTTCCCATGGTGCACACAAGTTTGTATTTTCAAAAAAAGAAAGAAAAAAAAAAGAGTATAAGATCCCCATTTTATCAACTTATCGGACCCTTGCTTAGCTGAAAATTTTATATGACAGCCACAGGCACTTTCCCTGTTTGCTAGCCCACCCCCATGCTTGTCCAACCAATCAGATTACACTGCCCGTTTGTACCTGTGCGAATGCGAGTGTTCAAATGATTGCACATTCACATGTCTTACACAGCTTTTTAAAAAATCCGGACAATGCCCTGGACACAACACACAGGAACTTTATGGTGGATTTGGCTGTCCCCCTTCTGAATGACACGCATTTATGTGCATGTCCATATGAACGGATTGCTGTACATTTGCATCACATTCGTATTATTTTGACTGTATAGACCAGACACCAGGTGTGCAACCAAGTGCACATGAACAACCAAATGCATGTGCACATCTGCACACAATAAAGCCAAATGTGCAACTATAGTTCAGCAGCCTTGAACTGAATATGGCTCTTGTATTAGACAAAAATATTCAACCACTTCCATATGGGAACATATGTGTGTGTAAGATGCCAACAGAATTCTGGCAAAGATGTCAATCTGTAAATCAATGCATGTGGATGTGGAGGCAGAGCTGCATCAATTGTGTTTGTATTCAAATGTGTTTTCTATTTTATGCCCACACTTCTCACACCACACAGGGTGCGATACATACCTTGTTTACGTGTGTGAATCTCCTTACACAGGCAAGGATTATTTCCTTCAGAACAATACAAATTCCAACTGATTTTTCCTAGTACTTATGCAGTAAGGCAACATCAAGCATCATGGAAATTAACTTTCACTCAAGCTTTAACAGAACAGGACTGTTACTTCCTGTCTTCCTCCCTGTAGATTCCATTCAACCACCAACTTGCCCCATAGGGCCCCCAAACTTCAAGTACAGATTTGAGGGTGCGTGGGTGCAGGGAAGATGAACACCGTTAGACACAACCCAAAGTTCTGATGCTATTGAGCTCCATATATTGCTCCATTTTGATTTTCTACTTAACTGGCTGTTATTTAGCTAGATCTGTTTACCAATTCTTCATACCGTGATATTCTATATCAACAGAGTGGCTGAGGTTGAAAAGTCCACAGAGAGTCATGTGTGCAACATTGAACTGTTCTGCTTCGTGAGTAATAGCTATCTATGTCCCATGATGGTTATTTTTCAAATAGAGGTGTGTTTCAAAGATTGTTTTAAAATAACATGGAAATTTGCTGTACAGAGAAAATAACTGTTGTTGTGTGTGTGTGTTTTAAATCCTACAGCATGCACAAAGTCTTGGGTATCCATCTAAAATAGACTTTTGGGTTCCAGCATGTAGGTCTTCAAAGAATGTTGTTTGCTAGTTTATAAATAGGAGATGCCAAGGATCTGAAGAATTATCTAAATAGTTCCAGATGTTGTTCAGCCTAGTGATGCTTGAGCAGCAGTTTACAATTCGGCAAACTACTTGTCAAATTAAAGGAAGCCTTAAAAGCAATTACGATGTGCAATCAGGTTTGTGATTGGGGTGGAGTGTGGGGAGGAGTTATAGTAAAAGCATTAGATATTACTAAAATGGCTCTCTAAATCCCAGCCTTTTAATATAGTATTATAGTAAAGATTCCTGTTTGTTAGGAGAAATATGTAGTAGTTTTTTTTACTGATTCAATGACAATGTAATTGAATTATAAATTAATGCTAATAATATTATTATATCTTCCAACACTATGCATTGTTTACCTCTTCCCAATATACAGTTAAATTTAAATCTGAATCTAAAATGAAGAGACAGAAATCAGAGTTCTAAAAGGTAATTGTCTATTAGAAGCTGTTTATTTCTGTGCATGCCTATATTCAGGATAGCAACCTTTTAGAAACTAATACATTGCACCAAATAAGAGGTGATGGTTAAAATAAAAGGTGCTTTCCAGTTATTCTCAAGAAAATTAAAACAAAACAGACTTGTTCTTTTGTTTTAACTTTACATTTGAAAGCACAGAAAACTTCCATTTTGTTGGATCTATTAACTGAGCACACTGACACGTTACCTTGCTGTTTCATGTTATCTATCACGTCATAAGAAGATTGCTGTTACCAACCATGAACTTTTAATCTTTCCCAGTTAATGCGTTCTTTCTAATTCTGGACAGACTTTGGATTCTATAAACTACTCCATGTGCGTGTGTATGGATGGATATGGATACAGGTAAGGTAAATGTAAACTTACACAACTGCATTGTTAACCATATATGTAAATGGTTATTATCCAAGGTTTAAATGTGAAAAACACTTACAAAATCATATATTTAACGTTCTACAGTGGGTAAATACACATGCTGTTATTTTATTCAAAACGTACAGACTGGTTTGATTCTTAGTCTTCACTTAATTGGAAGTACTATGAGATATTATTGTGGGCTTCTATGGCAAATCAGTGCATGCTGTGCAATGTAACAATAACCATGGAAAAAAGAAAGAAGCAACATGTATCTCTGTGAAGAGAGAGAATGGGGAAAAAAAGATTGTATTTAACTCAAGTATTACATTTCTTTTACAAATGGATGCTTCATTTATTAGAACAGACTGAGCAACTGTAATCTGCCAGATTTTTTTACTGCAACTCCCATAATCCCTTAGCATTGGCTATGTTGGACAGTATTGATGATTGGAGTTGTAGGCCAAAAACACAATTAGCTTTTTGAGCTTTGATTTCTATCAGAAGCTGTTCACAGTTGACATTTCTGTATTATAGAGAAACGCAACTCACAATAAATGAAATATGGCATAGAATTTGCACCCAAGACTCCAGTCCTCTCTATACTTTTTAAAGGTCTCATTAAATTTAGTTAGGCAAATATCAGAGTAGAGATGTACAAAATTGCTCTATATAAGAAAGCATATAATAAATCTGGTTTATAAGGAGGACATATGTTTTGAATGTATCTGAAATAGTGAATTCAGACACTTTCATGATTTCTAAACTTAGTCCAAAGTTCCATGGTAGGTCATAAAAAACATAGGGGTTATCTAACCAGTGAAAATATTCCTCATAAAATTAGAGAATGCAATTTGTCTAAATGCCATCCTGCATCAATCTACAGTATTCAGAAGGAGCGGGGCCAAATCCACCAAAAACTCTGTCAGAAAAGCTTTCGCAGCTTTTCCGGAAATTTTAAAAAAGCTCCGTGGCAAATATGCATTCCTGCTTGTTGGAACAATCTGATTCGCATTCATTCACATTCCCAATAAGAGCGGAAGTGGAAGCTGGTTGGTTGGATGTGGGCAGGGGGGTAGAGCTTGCTAACAAGGCAAGCATCTGGAACCACCATGTTGAATTTTCATGGTAGCAACCATGTGCTCAAGCTATGAAACAGCCTTTTTCCTTTCGTTTTTTATTTATTTAGGTGGAATATTGCAATTTCACATCTTAGATATGGTTTTTTTAATTAAAAAAACCCTACTGTTTGGTGGTAGTAACTGGCGACAATAAAAACACAAGTAATTCACTCATGCCCACCATTTTGATTCACGGCATGCCCGTTGGGACAGTGACGCAGATAGATGATCCCTGTGATTTTGCCAAAAAAAATGTTAAGACAAATTGAGGCTGCTTCAAACTGGCATTAGTGCGCATCAGTCCACATTCCCCTCCCCCTTGTTTAGATAAGCCCATAGTATCACTAATTCTGTAGTTCTAAAATTCAGGATGTTAAAAGATTTCTCTGCTGTCAAGGTAGAATGGAAGCTGTGTCTTTGCTGTTTCTGCCCAATTGTGCACCATTTCCCCTTGCCCAGTAGCCTATATCCTGCACTCTATCCACCATTATTCAAGACAGCCTGACCCTTTGGTGAGGTTTTTGCAGGAACACAGTTAGGGGAAGAGGGATGGAAATTTTCTTTCCATTACCTGGATTGAGTTAAGTTCTTAGGATTCAAGTCATAGCATGCCAAAAAGATATGTTTATATAATTCCTATTAAAAAACCTGGAGGAGTTTCCCTTGGGACTGTAAAGCACTGGTCATACTTTCAATATGATCTGATAAAATTACAGTTTGTCATACCCACAACATGATCTAATCAGTTTCATCACCACCATATTTTGTAGGAGACTATAGAGATAACACATCTACCGGTACTCTAAATAAGAAATAATTTCATTCCCGCATTTTTCAAGTAAAGCTTTTAGAATTAAAATAATCTGTTTAAAAATAAACCCTTATCATTTACAGAGTCTGCCTTATGTTTCTGTGCAAGATACCATTCTTAGCATGCTTTCTAACTTTTGTGGCTACCCAAGAAAAATGACTTTGCCAAAAACAAATTGGAGGTTGCCGTCCTCTACAGCAGCGCTTCCTATGCTATCTGATGTGGGGAACCACCATTCCCCAACCTCCCCAGTGTTCCAGGGCTGGTACTATGTGTGTGCCCATTGGCTACAATTGTTTCTTTTCTGGAAGTTCACCAGAGACCAGCAGCTTATGACTTGCGGACTGACACCTAGTCCCTGGACCACCATATTGAGGAGCACTGCTCTACAATGTACATTTTAAGGATCATTTAATGTTTAGTGTAAGATTGTACTAAATGACCCAGTCATTCCAATATAGTCAGATAATTTGCCATTAGCAGCAGCTGCCTGGTAAGAGATGTGGCCAGATCAGCCAAATAATGCAGCAGTGCTGTAGACATCCTCCTTTAATATAACCCATTGCCCTTCTACATGGCCTGTGGGAATTGTCTGCAATTAGGAACAGTGAACATATCCTCAGTGAAACTCCCTCTATTCCTATAGTTCTTGTGTAGGCTATTAAGCTTTGATAAAGGGATAGTACAGGTTGAGTGTCCCTTATTTGAAATGTTTGGGAGCAGAGGTATTTGGGGTTTTGGAACACTTGCATATACATAATTAGATATCTTGGAGATGGACCCAAGTCTATTCATTTTCATGAAATTCATATACATTTTACACACATGGCCACAAAATATTTTTAATACTTTTGTACATAAAACAAAGTGTGTATACATTTAACCAAGAGAAAGCAAAGGTATCACTATCTCAGCCACCCATGTGGACAATTTTGGATTTTTAAATATTTTGGATTTCAGCATTTCGGATAAGGGAGACTCAACCTGTATTCCTTGGTTGTTTGGTTTACAACTATTAAATCCAAAACTAAAACAAATATAAATTGGGAGGGAGGGAATTAATAGTGGGAATGTACCAAGACCCAATGAGGTACAGAGAAGAATACTGGAGGCTTCACCTAGCCTGCTAGCTACAAGTGGATTACCATCTGAGTAAAACAAGTATGCAGTACTTTTGTTAAGTAACCCATCTGCAGAGACACTGTATGCAAAATGATTTGAACAGTGAGCTCTCTATTGAATTTCTAGAATATTTTGGTTTTCTCCCAGTAAGCAAATCCAGATGTAGCAGATGCTACATTAAATTTGGGTTGCACAAATGGACCTTTATTGGTTGATGCTCCCTTAATAGTTTAGTGATCTATGAGGACTCCTTCCTCTTGAATGGTTCAGTTTTTAAAATGATATTCTGATTGCTATTATTGCTTCTGCTTCTGCTGTTGAGGATGATGGTTTTGTTTTAAAACTCTTAAGAAGCAGTGTGTCGCTACTACAACTGAATAGGACATGGGCTTCTATTTAGCTCCTATAGAAAATAGTAGAAAGCTATAGCAGTGGTTCTTAACCTGTGATCCAGGGACCCCCAGGGGGCCGCAATGTCCTCACAGGGGGTCTGCACAGGCTTGAAGGCTGTAAGGCTCACCTCCTGCCTGCAGTAGAGTTGCCACATGACAGGAGTCAAGGCAAAGGCTGGCTGGCTGGCTTGGCCTGCACATTGCCATTCAATCTGCTCCAGCCACAATCTTGCAGAAAGAAGCAGGAGAAAAGTCTCCCCTTCCCCTACGGTGCCTATGAGGGAAAGTTTAATGGATGGTGTATTTGTATTGTTATTATTGTTATTATCAGGGATGGTGATGGTGATGATGGTGATGATGATGGTGGTGGTGGTGATGGTTTTAAATCCTGAGTTAAGTCTTGGGGGTCTGCGGCAACAAAAGATATTTAAAGGGAGTCCCTGGTAAAGAAAAGGTTAAGAGCTACTGAGCTATAGCATTGGTGATGTTATTTCCTCCCTGAGCAGGAATGTTCCACCATTTAGTTACTCTTTTCTTCTTTCTTTAGCCCTTGAAGCATGGAAAGCTCTTTTAAAAATTATTTATTGTGGTTATCCCCCTACAGGAAGGCCACCCATACAAATTATATAAGGATGAATAACATTTTGGTTATGAATGAACTACTGATAATGAGTTGTTTCATACCTTCTTAGAAGTCCATTTATTAACATTTCATATTTTCATATTTTCTTTTACTGTAAAATAGAAACAGCATCTCCCAAGACATATTTATCATTACTATATTGTATATATATGCAGAATGATGATGAAGACAACATCACAGGAAAGAGGGAGGCAGAAAATGGTTGAATTTCTGTTGAAGGTATTAAATAATGATATATTTATATAGATATGTTGTTATGTGCCTTTAAGTCAATTCCACATAAAAGGAAGATATTTCCATTTCTGATTGCTTCCCCCTTCACAAATAAATCAAAGGTGGCAGGTAAAGACAGGAATTTGAAAGATTAAATTGGTGAGCTCCTTCTGTCCTCAGTATAGATTAAACTAATCCAAAGCATTGGAAGCATAATCATTTGAAAGACTTGCTGTGTCTTGATGTTTTTTTTATGAATGAGAAAGGCATGACGTTGTCAGAAAACATACTAGGAAATCTTTTATTTGAGTTCATTTTTCCAGTTATTCAATTTAGTCAGAAGAGGCAGCAAGCAGATTCCTTCAGTTATGCTATTGTCTGTCAACACGATCATGACGTTGTACCCACTGGTTTGACCTGGGCTGCCTATTAATCTGTATCTTATTTCTGGATATTGGGCATAGAAATTGTGGAATGGGGGGAAAGATTGGTAGAGATGTCCTACTAAAAAAAACAATGTTGACATTAAAGCTGACTTTCCATTTATTCCCAAGCCCTTTTCTAAATCAATATATCCACAAATAGGGTATGGAGCATTTGTAGACAGGGCCGTGCCATTTTGGGGCTAAATGGCAGGAAGGTTTGATCAGCATCAACTAGTAATGAGTCAAAATTATGAACTCAGACCAAGCTTGACAGACCAAGCTCCAACAAAGGAGTAAGGGATGGAAGTCGGCTGAACCTAAGGAGATTTTCACACGGGCTATATATCCCGTGGCAGGAACAGAACAGGGTCGGGAAAGGTTTTCCCTTTCGGACGACGTTGACCCCGTTCTGTCCTTCATCTGTCCTACTCCCGTGACTGTTCCAGAACAATGTAATCACGATTTTTCATCGTGAATAGACCTCCCGTTCCGTCACTATCACGGAATCACAGGTGTGTGAACAGGAGCCCCGTTCCTGTTCCGAAATGACAGCCATGGAGGGGAGGTCCGTTCCGAGCACTTCCTGGTACGATCTGGACATCGAGGTAAGTGGCACCCTTTATTTTACCCTCCCTGTTTTGATTATGTGATTTAAAGAGTGCTTTTGTGCTTGGTGAATTGATTTTATGTTTGGGGGAGTTTTATTTTTTAAATTTACTGTCCGGCGTTATCACGTGATAACGTGATAACGTTTCAGATGGCCGGTCGTAAAAGCAGCCTTACGACGGCTGCATTTACGGCCAGCCAGCAAGGGGAGGGGGAGCCCGTTCCTGCTGCGGAATTAAGGTGAGTGTGCGAAAGATTTATGTTATTCCGTGGCAGGAACGGGAGAGGAGGTAGCGGGGCAGTAACGGGACATTTTGGCCCCGTGTGAAAATCTCCTAAGTCACACAGGAAAATATACGTGTAAAAAACTTTGCGTGGTGTAGCTGATATTTCCAAAAAGCTCCCACTCAGTAAAATAAATCTTGCAAGTAATAAGAGAGAGTGTGACTAATAAAGCAAACTTACCATATTTCATTTCAACAATCGGCAGATCAAACAGCTGCTGGACTAAACTCAGATGAACCTTGCCATCACATAGGAGAACGGTTTTGGTCTCTTCAGCTATAGCACCATTCGAAAAATGCTTCTTCAGGCACATAAACACACAGAGAAATGAACATCTTGTTAGAACAGTGAAGATACTTCTTCTACATTAGTAATCATCCCCATAAATCAGTCCCTCCCAGATTTTATTGCTTTCTCTCCCTCTATTTTACATGCACACAAGTGTTGTTATTGTTTTTGTTTTTGGTGGGAGAAGGGGCATAAACAATTGTACTTGTTGGCACGAGGCATATATGCAGGCAAGTCTCAGGGACTATGGCTGCTGCCACACTGCAGAAATAATCCAGTTTGACACTGCTTTAACTATCATCGCTCCATCCTATGGAATCCCGGGATTTGTAGTTTGTTGTGGCACCAGAGCTCTCTGACAGAGAATACTAAATACCTCACAAAACTACAAATCCCATATTTCCACAGCATTGAGCCATGGCAGTTAAATCAATGTCAAACTGCATTATTTCTGTAGTGTGGCGGTTTCCAAATGTAGGAATTAAGTCCTGTTGAAAATATTGACAGGAAGTTGGGAGTCTTTGAAAGTGCAGTTCTGTGCATATTTACTCATAATGAAGTCCCCCTGAGTTTGGCAAGGCATAATCCTAGGTAAGTGGGCATAGGAGAGTAGCCTGGGTACCGTGGACTCATCTCAGAATGCTGATTAAAGTGACATTGAGAACTCACATGTAAAGGCTGCGAGTAGTGGGGACTGACATGGTAAACTTGTATGCTAGTATGAGAATATCCAAGTAGCAGGGAGAAGAACAGTAGAGAGAAGGAAAGCTGCAGCCCTACGGAATCAGATGCTGCTCCCAGTAAAGGACTTCAGCCCGTACTTGTATTTGTAGAGCTTTACAAACTTCAAACCTTTGACCATGTGTACATTTTGTACAAAGTACATTGGGCAGAGTGAAGCCATACATTGTATGTGTGTGCATACATACCGGTAGGCATGGCTCTGTGGACACCATTGAAGTGACATGCTTTTGTGGCAGTCATTTAGTGGTTATGCTCACAAACACTCCTTCAAAATTTCAGATGTCCCTATTGGCTCAAAGAAATTGTGGACCCCTGGGTTACTGTAGCATAAAATATGAAAATGTTGAGTAAACCTATAGTGGACGGTAGCATTACCATCTCTGACACAACATATTGCATGTTTTCTGTCCTTTCAAGAAGAAAAAAAATAGTTCCCTCTTGAAAGTTGGATACTGCAAGATATTATTTAGCAAATACAGCAGTGTAGGTGCCAGGAACATGGGCACCACTGGAAACTGAGCTGTTAGAACGAGGACTTACATGAGAAAAGAACAGTGTAGCTGCTTTGCTGACTGATAAATAAGGAGGATGAGAAATAGACATTTCCCTGCGCCCACATACATCTTGGCCTTACTTTGCTCAGAAACTGCTTGGAGGTTCACACAGAGACAGTATGCAGGGAAACTAATGTCTTGTTACTAGGAATGGCACTCTGATTCATGTGCTTCAGGACAGCATTCTCTAGCTGCTAGGCAATTATTATTTCTATTATTTATTATCTATTATTTCATCCTGATTTTGACAAAAGGCCACCGTCAGGACAGAATATGGAAAAATAGAATGGTTTTCTTTTAAATGGCTCACAGCTAATAGCAATAAATATTTTGGATTTAATGGTTTCCAGTTGGCAAGTTGGTCAGACAAGACTGTTTCTTCTCCCCGTGTCTGCTTAACAGAGATGCAGTATGTATACAGAAAATGGGATTAGACTCAGAGGAAAGAGGTGTAAAAATTCTGGGAAGGAACATGAAGAATTTAAAATATGCAGATGATATATTACTAGCAGAAAATAGCAAAGACTTGGAATGACTACTGATGAAAGTTAAGGAAGAAAGTGCAAAAGCATAGTTAATAGGTAAACATTAAGAAAACAAAAATAGTGTCCACAGATGACTCAAGTAACCTGAAAAGTAGATGATGAATACTGTACATCAAAATAGTTTTAAAGCATTCTATACCTCAGCCCAGTCATTAATCAAACTGGGGACTGTAGTCAAGAAATCAGAAGGCTAAGAGCCTTACCACACTCTGAGCTAAAACCGTGCTTTTTTGCTAACCAGAAAAGCCCGTTTGCAAAAAAGCGCAGATTTAGCTCGGTCTCCCACAGGGCCAGAACGAAAGGATGCCAGAAGGATGTTGATGTCATCTGGGAAGGCAGCAGGAAAGACGGAGTGTTCCTGCTACTTTGCCACTTTTCCTCGGAGTGCAGTAAAGCTCTAAGGCTTGGAGGAAGAGCCATGAAAGAGCTTGATAAGTTCCTCAAGTGTAAATATATATCATTAAATACCAACACCAGAATCATACATGCCATAATATTTCTGATCACTATATATGGCTGTGAAAGCTAGATAATGAACAAAGCTGACAGGAAGAAAATTAGCTCATTTAAAATACGGTGTTGGAGAAGAGTTCTCCAAATACAAGGGACAGCCAAAACAACAACAAATAAATGGGGTTAAGAGTAAATTAAATTGGAATTCTCCCTAGAATCCAAAATGACTAAACTGAGGCTATCATACTTTGGAGACAAATTTATTTATGTATTTATTTATTTAAATATTCATAGCTCACCCATTATCCAAAGATTTCAGGGCCACTTACAATAAAGGGGTTGTCTAGGTGATGAAAATACTCCTTGTAGAATTTGCGGAGAATACCTTTTGTCCCAACACACTGCGAACAAGATGCACGCTATTTGGAAGCCCCCCCCCCAAAAAAACTCCCATCTACTGTGTGGAAAAAGCCTTCATGGTTTTCCCTGAGGTTTTGTTTAATAATGTGTGGACTTGCACGTTGTTGCATGTCTGGACATCCAATTCGCATTGCTGTGCATTCTCGGCAAGGGCAGAATAATAATAATAATAATAATAATAAAATTTTATTTATATCCCGCCCCTCTGCCACGCAATCGGGGCGGCTTACAATATAAAAACCCCATACTCACAATACCCTAGCCCACCCACCCCTTAAAATAATATTAAATTACAAAGGATTAAAAACATGCATTAATCAAAATATATATAAATTAGAAGAAAAAAATTTAAAACATACAATCATAGCCTAGAAAGGGCAGCTGAGTCTTGGGCCAGGATAATTATTCAGGAAAGGCCTGCCGGAAAAGATCCGTCTTGACAGCTTTTTTAAAGCTGTCTAAGGTGGTAATAAGACGGATCTCGTCCAGCAGGCCATTCCATAATCTGGGAGCAGCAGCAGAAGTGGAGAGTGGATTGGTCAGGCATCCACGGGGGCGGGGGGCGGTGAGCTTGCTAGCAAGGAAGTGGCTGGAAGCACCATTTTGGAGTTTTGCATTATCGATTGTGCACTTTTTTGCTGTGCTGAGATGACCAAACAGCTTTATTAAGCAGAAGTGCACACTTGTACACCTTTGATTTCCATTTAAAAAAACAAACAAACAAACAAACTGTGCAGCGACAACAATGTGTGGGGAATAGTAACACGCTGTAACTTACTTGGCCACCATACTGATTCGCAGGCATGGCTGTGTGTGCACTTCAAATGTGGATAGCTTTGCATACAATAGATTCTGCCAAAGGACTGTGAAGACAAATGAATGCTGCTGCGGATTTGCATTAATGCACAGCAAACAACGTTATATCTTCTCATCTAGACAAGCCCCCAATTTATACAAATATTTAAAAGATTTAAAAAATATATTAAATGCTTTTTCAATTTAAAAATAGGCCCATTAAAACCAGTTAAAACAATCCTGAATGATATAACTATAAAACATATGCAGCCTGCATAAAATCAGTTTGGCCCAGAGGCTTTAATAAAAAGCCAGGTTTTAACTTGGCACTGATGTTGGTGCTAATCGAGCCTCCAGAAGGAGGGAATTCCACAATTGGGGTGCCACCACAGAAAAGGCCCTCTCCAATCTCCTCCCACCGTGTATTTGCCCTACTGATGGGATATAGAAAAGGCACATGAGACAACATGACTGACTGGAAAAGACAACAATGCTGGGAAAAGTGGAAAGGTAAGTGGGAAGGTAGTGGGAAAAGAGAAAGACTGCATTACAGATGGATTGATTCAACCAAATAAGCCACAGCCCTCAGTTGGCAAGTTCTGAGCAGGGCTGTTAATGACAAGGGCTCTTGGGGCTCAGCTAGATGGGAGAATTAATTGTGGAAAATAGTGCATTAACTCACTATCATATCAGTGTTTATTTGTCCCCACGATCCGTTTGTAAGATCACTGGCATTGGAAAGCTATCCAAATTTGAAGTTCATATGGAGCATGCCTGTGAGAAAATATGGTGGCTGTGAGTGAATTACCTGCATTATTATTCCCCAAAAGCTCCCTCCATCCCCCCCCCACACTTTTTTTGCCTTGTTAAATGAGAGATGCGGAAGAGCGATCTTATGGCTAAAAAACTTTTTTTTTTTTTGCTCTGCTGCTCAAAAACAATGCATGATAGCTTCCGTGAAAAACAACAATGGCAGCTCTGACCACTTCATCACTGGCAAGGCTGCCCCCATGCATGTCAGACCAATCACATTTTGACTTCCTGGATGTGCCCCAAGTCGAATTGGTTGTTCAAATGGTCTGTAATGCACATTTTCATGTATTTTTTAAAAAAAAGATAGCGAGAAACAGCAAAAGCTGTAATTGTTAACTATTTGGGAATTTTCAGCCCTCCTCCTTCCGAACATGGCGAATCCCGGTGGGAGCTCATCTAGACAAAAAGTATTCCACCTGCATTCCTTGAGGATTTTTTTCACCATCTAGACAACACCATGGATATCTCTGAGTCATAGAATCAGCATAGGGCAACACCAGCTCGATGACAAGTAACAGCAACATACTGGTTGAAAAGTAGGCTTACACATTTGAAGATGATTATTCTGCAATAACCAACACATAGTCCAATATTTCTTTAGTATGTATGCTTGGAACTGTAGCCATCTTTGGAGAATTAAAGTAAGGGAGAACAAGAAACCAAGAAATGTAAAGAGCAAACAAAGGCTGCTCGACAGGGAGCTGTGTTTTAACCGTTGATGCCTTTGTACAGCATGTATACAACAAACTTTAAGTGAAATCATTACCACAAGAAATCTTGGTCTGACAATTATTTAGTGAGTTCAATGGCTGAAGGAGGTTTGAGGTGGACATCCATCCTGCACTTTAGTAAACATCGCTCTTTTCACTGTGCCAGGAGCTTTCTATAAATTTGAAAGAGGGCATGGCCTAGATTTCAAGCTTTCAACTCCTACCATGTGTTTGGTATGAGTGGAGAGCATGGTAGTGGCCAAGAACAGGCTGTTATTTGCTCATGCTCACCTGAAACAGCCTTTGAGGAACTTCTGTCCAAAATCCAATTAGCTGCCACAAAGGTAAACATCTGAATTGGAGTGGTGGGGACAGCTTACCTTGCCAACATTTTGTCAAACCTGGCCTTCAGTAGAAACGATCAGTTTGGGGCCACATCCTAAATCTAAATATTCAGTTGCCTGCTCTTCAGGAGATCTTTTCTCCTGCATATAATGTTTCATATTGCCCAGTGAGCATATCCATCTTTCTGTCTCGTTCCTGATTTACTTTGCCTGTCTGAAAACATAATAAAAGTCTGAGCTGAAAATCATATATTGTTTGAGGGAGTCTGTGATTTTTCACCAGGAAACTCCCCCTCTCTCTTGGGAAATGCTATAGCAAGACTGGCTGAGTTTCGGCTTCTATGTGATTAGGGCAACAGCAGTCACCTCCTTCTACCTTTCTCGGGAGATGTATGAAAATGGCTTGTTAAGAATGAGCTCTAACTATAGGACAGAAAGTAAAAAAAGGAGGTAGGCAGGATGACTAACAGAAGGAGACAGTGAAGGTACTAAAAGAAAAGAAAGAGGAAGCAGCCTAGGAAAGTGATAGTGAGGCTTGTCTAGATGAGAAGATATAATGCAGATTCGCAGCTGCACTCTATTTGTCTACATGGTCTTTTGCCAAAATTGATTGTATGTGATGCTTCCCATGTTTGAAGTGCACACGCAGCCATGCCTGCAAATCAAGATGGTGGCTGAGAGTACAGCATGTTATTATTCTCCACATATGTTGTAGCCACTGCACAGTATTTTTTTTTTGTCCTTGTAAATCAAAGGTGTGCAAGTGCAACATTCCACTTATAAAAGCTCTTTAGTCACCTCAGTGCAGCAAAAAAGCGCACATTTGATAACACGAAAATTGAAAATAGGGCTTCTGGCCACTTCCTTGCCCCCAGCGCACGTCCGACCAATCCACTCTCCACTTCTGCTCTTGACAAGAATGTGCAGCATCCCGAACTGGATGTCCAGTTGTGCGATAATGCGCAAACCTGTGCATTATTTGAAAAACTTTGATGAAAACCATGAAGGCTTTTCCCACACAGTAGATGGAGTTTTTGGCCCCCCCCTTCCAAATCCCACAAATCCCGTTTGCAGTGTGTTGGGACAGTGTGTTCTCCTTGAATTCTATGAGGTGTATTTTCATCGTCTAAACAACCCTGTGGAGATGGCTGACCAGCTGAGACAAGCATATGGCCTACATTCACTAATGGAAGAAAAAGCGGAGATTGACCACCCAAGAAGAGTTCAGTCATCTTCATTCTGTCTTCTAAGATGTTGGGTTCATTTTCTTTCTTCATTCCTGAAGGAACTGGGGCTGGATATAACTAGAGATGTACTACTGGTATGCCCATAGACACTACAGAATATAGGTATGAAGGTTGCAGTAGGAAGCACATGTAAACCATTTCTTGTTCCTGTTCTGTATTTACAGGGCATTATAATCTGAATAACATTGGCATCTGTCTAGATGCAGAAGATCCTGACTCTGAAAATGTTATACAGGTGCCATACATTATAGAGAAAAACACTTTTTCTTTTTCACCCATTCTGTTTTGTGACTCTATCATAAAATACAGCCCAGCTAGATTAGATTAAGAGATACCCTTGAGCTCTGTTCTGAATAATGAAGCAAAAGTCTGTGGTAAGAAACTACATGGAATAATAACTGATGACTATTCAGCTGCAAAATGGAGAGACGGATATATCTCCCCATTTAAAAAGTTGTTGCTTCTGCTTTAGAAGCTATGGTTTTCTGTACTTTGCATTTGTTGTAATAATTAAGTTTATATTCCCTGCCATTCATGGTTTGTTTCATCATTTTGGCTGGTGTCCTGAACACACAGGGTGATGAGTCCCTGTTGAACTCTTTAGGAGTTCATTATTATCATTAAACATACTGAGTCTCTGTTTGAAGCTCATTTCCTTCCTACACAGTTCAAGTCTCATCCTATTCCCAACCTATACCTCAAGTAATTGGTATTTGCAACACTTCCGAGTTTAGCACCTTCTGTAAATCATGTTAACATCCTATTTAGTCCTCCACAAGTTAAATGAGAAACAAAGTGTGATGTCACAACAATTTAACAACAACAAAAATACCGAGAACCATCAAAACAAACTTCATCTTGTTCTGCAGCTTCTGTAATGTTTAATCTCTTGACATTTGATACTTTTTTGTAGCTATATTTTTTCTACCAACAGGCTTATAGCCAAATTGCCTGTTTCTGTTTTTAGTAATCTGTTCCACATCTTAATTAACCTTCAGCACAAATTAATGTCTCCTAATCTCCTTTAGTGCTCTGATGCTGGTTTCTGTTCATCCTTACTTGCTCTCCCTCATATAGTTTTCTTGCATCAGTGTGCTATACATCATGAATAATCCCTGTAGGCATCCTCATCACAGTTCACTTTTCTTTCAGTCTAAAACAAAAATTTGAGGTTTCTGCTGTACACAGCACCCCAATGGTCTACTTCTTAACAGCAGAAAATGTAGTGAATTTCTGTCTGGTGCGTTCCACATCAGACAAAGGTGGGGGTTCCTGTGGTTTAATTCTCCTTTGTAAAGTCCTGCTAATAAAAAACTAGATGACAAGTCTATCCTTTCCTTTTATGTGCTACTCATCTATATGTTGAAATCCCCACCACCAAACTTTCCATCATATGACCCTTACCTACAGAAGTGAGATGTGTGTGTATATGTGCTTTCAAGTTGACTTATGGCAACCCAATGAATTTCATAGGGTTTTCTTAGGCAAGGAACACTCAGAGGTGGTTTTGCCAGTTCCTTCCTCTGAAACGTAGCCTACAGAACCTGGTATTCATTGGTGGTCACCCATCCAAGTACTACCCAGGGATGACACTGCTTAGCTTCCAAGATCAGATTGCACCTGGTGCCTTTAGGGTATTTAGGCCCTGACAGGTTGAGGTACCACAGCTGAAATACAGGTTTATCATCTCAGCTAATGTTTGGAAGCTGGGCTAGTGTCTTGCTTCTACAAACAAACAAAATCCAATTATTTCCTAATGGCACAGGCTGAAGTTGTAACCACATAAAATATGCCCTGAGTGAATCAACATGGAGAGGAAATAGGAGGCAAAAGCTATGAAAAGCTGACAGTCCTTTTTTTGTGAGAGGAAGTGACAGGTAATAACCATTACCTTACCACAGACACTCATTTTTCTAAAGGCAGAATCTGGGCATTTCACAGAGGAGGAAAAAAAACCAAAAAACCAGGGCATTACACAGTGGCATTGTAACATGAAAAAAAAATGGGTATCTGACAAACCT
The DNA here is from genome assembly GCA_030847615.1 of Gambelia wislizenii. Lineage (NCBI taxonomy): Eukaryota > Metazoa > Chordata > Lepidosauria > Squamata > Crotaphytidae > Gambelia > Gambelia wislizenii. The sequence continues at coordinate 207,220,486 of JAUMIR010000001.1, forward strand.
ACTGAACTTTGAACCATACCATATAGCTCACAGAATAAGAACAATGAATATAAATGATCATAAAGCAGCTGTCTTTGTACCATAAGTGATTATACATTTTCCTAGGAGTAAGCCTCAGTGAATAGAGTGAAACTATTTTTGAGCATGCCTACTAGGATTGTGCTGTGAATGGATTTGTGAGCTGGAGGCAGGGGGAGAAGAAACATTATCCTGTATCTTATAGACTGTTGATTGTAGCTGTAACACATTATTGTAAAAGATTCCTAAAGTGAAACAATTGTAGGAAATCCACAGTAAAACAGGACACCCGTGTGTGTGTGTGTGTGTGTGTCTGTCTGTCTGTCTGTCTGTCTGGTCAGAGAGCATCTCAGACTGTAGCCTCACTGTAGCAAAGAAAATGTGGGCCTCATATCACCAGGAAACCTCTTTGACATCCATAGTAATAAGTTTTAAAATTAAAAAAAATAAAACAACATTGTGGTTTGTATTCTATCTACAAATCAAAATAAATGACTAGCAGTTCCCTACAAAAAAGGAAGAAAAAAACCCTTACTCTTGATGCAGCCCTCCCTTAATTTTTTGTCACACATCTTGCTTAACCATTCATCCATGGATTGATGATGGTGACACAGTCACAGTCAGTACAGAGATCTACTATCCCTTTTAGAACCAGAATCCTTGCTAAACCCACCAAAAGCAATTATGGACAAAGAAATATATTGATCTCCCTTCTTATTAAGATGACTCTAACTGATTCTGGGGGAGACAACAGATAATTGACCATTGTGGCTAGTAGACTGGGGTTAATAAATTACTGAAAGAACAAGAAATCACTAATCCAAGGATGAATGGCCAAGAAAAGGACACAATATCTCAATATTACCAAAATTTAACACACAAGGAATTTCTGAGGCTGCAATCCTAGAACAACTTACAGAGGAGTAAGCTCTGTTGAACATAGCATTTACTTCTGAGTAAGTATACAAGAGCCAGAATGGTGTGGTGGTTTGCTAGGCTGGGAGCACAGAGTTTGAATCCCTGATTGAGCAAGGAAAACCCACTGGGTGACCTTGGGTAAGTCATAGGAGATTTTTCAGATAGGGAAATTATTCCCCGGGGAGATCGGGACAGAATTGTTTCTGTCCTGGAAGCAGCGCCGCGTTTCGCATGCCCACTTCCCTCTCCCAATCTCCTGTTGTCCTGATGCTGTACTTGTTCTGTTTTCCTGCTGGTCCCTTCCATGATAGTTTATTAACGAGAGTTTGTTGTTAAAAAGAAATAGAACAAGGACAACGTCAGGACGACGGAAGATCAGGAGAGGGAAGTGGGCGCTGCTTCCAGGACAGAAATAATTCTGTCCCAATCTCCCCGGGGAATAATTTCCTCATCTGAAAATCTCGATACTCTCTCAGCCTCAGAGGAAGGCGAGGGCAAACCTCTTCTGAACAAATCTTGCCAAGAAAACTCAGTGATGTCCCATAGGGCTTCTATAAGTAAGAAACTATTTGAAAACACAACAACAAAAGGGTTGTCTAAACAGTCAAAATAATCCTCATAGAATTCACAGGGAAATCGATCTGTCTTAATGGAAATCCACAATGAAGCATCATATTTGGAAGGGGGCAACTAAAAATTTCATAAACTACGCCCAGAGAGCTTTCATGGCTTTTCTTGACATTTTAAAAAAGCTCTGTAGAGAGTGCACGTCCGCTCGTTAAGATAGGCGCACTCGCATCGCTGCACTTTTCCATAGGAGAGGCAGCACAAGCTGATTGGCTGGATGAGCATGGGGGTGGGGCTTGCAAACAGGGCAAGCACCTGCTGCCACCATGTTGGATTGTTGGCTTAGTGAGTGATCAGTAAAGCAATAAAATGGTGGTCTTTTCCTTTCTTTTCTCTTTTTTCCCTTTTGTAATTGTGAACTATCGCTTGTACGCACCATGGTAAACTTTTTTTTTAAAGTTTGGTGGTGGCAGATTTAAAAATGCAAGTAATTCACTTGTGGCCACCATCTTGGCTAGGGGGCATGCAAAGTTTATGGGGGCTGTAAAACCATTAAGAGAGTTTGCAGCTGCTGAAAAATTGCTATTACCAATCCATTCCCCCACTTGGTATAGACAACCCTCAGTTTGAAATAAACTAGTAATATTTATTTTTGTCTTGAATTAGTCTGTTTATCTACCCTACCATCATTTGACTGCTTTTGTATTGTCTGGAACCTGGCCTGTTCCCACTTTACCCCAACTATATCACCCCCAACTCCCTTTACATATAAGTAAGTATCAATTGTCCCAATAATTATTCATTGTGCCAATCAGAAGTGAGGAAGTGAGGAGCTAACATTTATAATACAATCCTGTGTAAGTTTAATTATAGCTTAGTTGCATTGTGTTCAATTGACTTTACTCCTAAGTAAGTGTGGATTTCAACTTTTATTATCTTATTTCAGGTCTTATATTCATTGTAATGAGGCTGTTCCTTTTACAATAACTGTCACAGTCGGCAGAATCAAAGCTTGGAAATAATGTAGTGTTACAAGCAGTCCATTGCTGGCTGCATTATAGAGAATAATGTTCCTTTTGCAGCAAACACGACAATTGGTAATGTCTTTATATGTGTGTGTGTGTTTGTTTATTGAATTTTTATCCTGCCTTTCTCGCAAAAATAGGATTCAAGGCAGCTTACAATAATTTTAAAAGATGCTGCTAAAACATTTATTTACAAAATGTTATGGTTCTTCATGTTACTTTCTCATTAGTCTTTTCTGTGTTTCTTTTTGGGGGGGTTAAAATGCTTTCTTGGTGCACTTGAGATTTTTTCCCCCCTTCCAATTATAGGCTATTTTAGTCTGTGACATCACTAAGGCTCATGTCACCACCACCACCCCTGATGGTGTCATCTGGTGTGGTTCGGCCTCTCCACACACCCTTAGTGCTGCCACTGATTTTAGTATATATATTAAATGAATGAATGAATGAGTACGGTAATGTCTTTGGCTGGCACTGCTTCCCTTGGTCACCATCCAGCCGCATTTGTAAATATGGTTCCTACTAATGCCACCTATGCTACCCTCCCTGTAAAAATTCTTTATTTATAGCCTTGACTATCCATCCATTTCCTCTAAAGAAACATCTCTGGGGTTGTTTACACGGCAAAATAAATCCTCAAAGAATGCGACAAGAAGCCTGATAGTTCCCATGCATTTCGAAGCAACAGCGCCCTTTTCAGAAGGAGGGGGTGCAAAAAAACCATAAGTTGCGCAGTATCAGCTTTCGCTAGTTTTCCGCACTTTTTTGATTAAGTTCGTGAAAATGCGCATAATTTATCGTGGGAACTAACGATCGTGTAAACTGGCATCTGCCTTTTCGAATTACTGTGAGCAGAGCTGAATCCTGATTGGTTGGAGTGACCATTCTGCTTTATCCGAATAGACTGAGGGGTTGGAGAGAAGAAATTCACCCTCCTTCTGCTTGCAACCCACTTTGGGAAACCGAGCCCTTCCTGTCTATCTTTCGGGGGGTGGGGGGGTGGGAAGATGCTTCACTGCTTCGCTGGTGTGTGTGTGTGGATGGGTGGGTGGGTGGGTGTGCTGGGAAACAGCCGATCGCATGTTCGTTCTTTTGTTTGTTTGTCCTTCCATTCACTTGCCTTTATTCAAGGCTTCGGAGGGAGGGAAAACAAATGAGGCAAGCCCTAGTTCTGTGGTGTGTGTTTGTGCGTGCATGCATGAAGGGAATGGAAGATCACTCCACCATGCTTTTGCTTGTTCGTGCTTTCATTGACTCCTTTCTTTATAGAAGCCTTTCGGGGCTGGGGAAGACAGGGGGAGTTTGACAGATCACTCTTTCGATCCCTTGTTTGTTTGTCCTTTTTCTTTCCTCTCATTATTTATGGGTCCATAATCCCCTCCTTGCTCCCTCCCCGCCTCCTGCCTGGCTTTAATCATCTGGAGGCGATTTCCCCCACCACCACCTTTGCCTGTGTGAATTAAGCAAAACAGAAAGTTGCTGGATCTGGCTTCATCATCCGAAAATGCCAGGCGTCATGTGATTTATGCACTCCTGATGCGAAAGAACGGTAATCTGGAATCTGGCGAACTTTTTTCTGTCGTGGAACCGGCCCCTCTGTAACTACATCAGATGAAGGAAAAACCTCTTTGCAAGGTAACACACTGCCCTCAAATCTTCAGCCAAATCAAACATTACAAACAGTGATCTCTCCCGCTTCTTTGTGCCTCAAGGGCAAGATGTTCTCTCTCCCTCCCTCTCCCACTTCCCAAATACAGACTATTAAGGACTTTATCAGATGAGCGTCTAAAAACACTGTAATTCCGTTATTGGGGAAAGCGGAAATATAGTAACATGATAACAGTAATGATTGTACATCACCATAATTGCACAACACTACCACCATGGAATTATCACATGACCACCACTACCAGTTTAAGAATAGGATTTCAACTTGCACTATAGTAACACTTGTCTTTGTAGTGCCTTCTAATGACAGAATATTAATGCTTTGTGCTGGCCCGTGCATGTGCCTTACTCCTACATGGATTTGCATGGGCGAGATGTTGGCTGTTCTTGCAAGAAGACATAACTTTGCTTAAACATGCCAAAAAAACAAAAATAAATAAATACCAAAAGAAATTAACAAATAAACACTGAAATAAACATGAAAATGTAACCTGAAAAGGCGACAGTAGTCCTATAGCAAATCAAACTCTTTGGTTCTACATTGACACACAGTGGCAGCATTTCAAACAGGGATGTTCTTTGGAGATGGCAGGGATTTATGTCTTTATTAGCTCAATAAATATCCAATTATTTATCTCACATTTTCCCCCAAAAAATGAACTAAAGGTGATTCACAGAAAGAACAAATGAAGTAAGATTTAAAGCAGCAAACAAAATTTAAAACACAATTAGATCTAAAACATAGTATAGAATAATTTAAAACACATCAACATGGAAAAAAAATCAAATGCCTACATGGTAAAAAAAAGAAAAATCCCCTCTGTCAGCAACAGTTAATTGCCAAAAACCTAAATAAAAAGGTCTGCCTGCTATCAGAAGAACAACAGGGAAGAGAAGTCAGCCTAGCTTCCCTTGGTAAGAGTTTGTGGTTGTGAAGGTGATGAGACTGAGAGAAGAGCTTCCCCCTCAGACCTTGGAACCTAGCAGACTTGTCTGGGAGAAAAAGGTTCTCCAGATGGCTCCAATAAAGCAGGATAAATGTACACCATTAAGTCAAAAAAGATAGAGGAAAAACTGGGTACCAAAAGAAAGAGGATAGAGGGCAGAGAGGAGAATGAAACTGGAAAAGTCAACTGTCTGGCCCAGTGAGGAAGGGAATCATTATAGTTCACAGGAGGTCATCTTTAATAAATCCACAAACCATTTTTATAGCCAGGAAAGCAATTTTGAATTGGACTGAAAACATAAAAAGAAGTCATGAAAAACTGATGAAAGATGAGGGCAATATGTCTTTCTTTTACAGCGTGATAGAACAGTCAGACCACTTTGGAAGCCAAGATTTAAAAAGACCATTAAGAAGTGGAAATGCAGTAGTCAAAACACAAGACGATTAATGCATAGATAAGTTAACACTCCAAAAGAACAGGGTAAAGAAAGAGCATATTGTGATACTGCTCTGACAAGACTCAACAGAGAGAAACAATTATGAATCATTTTAAAATATGTTGTTAGCTGCTTTGAGTCCCATTATTGGGAGAAAGGCAGGATATTGATTATGATGATGATGATGATAGAAACCAGTGGTGGATTTAGAAATATATGCAGTACAGTATATTTCTTACCTAGAGATTTTCCAAATAGACATTTTACATCAAGCTGCAGGTGCTGTAGGACGCACTTCGGAGGAAGGCAATGGCAAGTACATCATGTTGTTGCATTTTTAATTTCTCTTCTTGTAAAAGGACAATATGAGAATAACATAGAAAGAATCGCTTATTTTGATGCTTCTCTGATTTCCTGTTTGTTTCTCTGATATAGGTTTGTTTCTCCACATTTGTTTCAAGAGAAGAGGGAGTGCCTGTGATAGTGTCCTGGGGCATCACTAAGATTGGTGTCACCCACCCCTCCCCCCCAAACAGTGTTGCCTGGTGCAATTCAGCCTCTCTGCATCCCCCCCCCCATGCCGCCGCTGATAGTGTCTCCCTCCTCTCATGGACCATCTCCTGAACTTGCTTTCTGCCTGCTAGTTATGCCTTCCACCTGCCAATTACCACTTCTTTTTTTTAGTGGTCAGAGCTGCAGAAGGATTAGGTAAATATCACTTTTATCAAACCAATCAATACGTATTGGTCTGGATGGCCCTTGTGGTCTCTTCCAACTCTGTGATTCTATGATTCTATTTTATGCCTTGGAATACAGAGAAGTAGATAAACTAAAACTCAAGATGGAAGAGTGGGATTGCAGCATAGGACTACTGTGCTAGTGAAGGGAAGTCCTCGTATCTTTCTCTTTCCCACTTCTCTCTCTCACACACACACAGAAGGCATCACAGGTGACTTCGCACATATATGGCCCACATTTGTGCCAGATTTCCTGTCTGCAGCTATGATTTCAATTGCAAATAGTCCCTATGTGACCTATGTGGATCCATACACATTTCTGGGGACCATGCTCCCCTACTGGCCCCTCCATGAAAATGGGAGCAGGAGAGAACTGGAAAAGACCACCCCTACCCCGGACTTGTGATTTCCCTTTTCATAGAATAATAGAGTTGGAAGAGACCACAAAGGCCAGCTTGTTATAGCAAATAATGCCTTCAGATTTGAAAGCAGCTACATATATAAGAAATTAAATTAAGCTGAATAGTAAATGAAGAACAGGTCTGAGTTTGTTTAATGATGTGAAGTATCAGGTACAATAATAGTTATTTCCCTCAAAAGTAATTTCTATTTAGATCAAGCACAGAGTGGTGTCTCTATGAAAGTTAAGCTGAATATTGAAGTATTATTTTATCTTACACAATCTCCATGAGCAGATTACCAAGAAGAATGTTATATTGTTACCTGGTAGGTGATATGAACAAAAGGTGGTTCTTGAGAAGATGGGTAGGCTACAGATAATCTCTTCCCATTTTTTGTGAATTCTGTTATTTCCAGAAGTCGCAGTTGTAAGTCATTGAAACTTCCACACAGTCGTTCCAGATTTCTGGATATCTGACTTGCCCCTTTTTCACTAACCAAGGTGTTGTTTTTAGAAGAATTTAAGGTTTCTTGCATCATTTTAGAAGAAACAGATCTATGGGAAAACCTAGTACCTGTAGATGTTCCAAGACCAAACAGGGCCACAGAGCGATTCACTGGTTCAGTATCCAACATTTCAAGAGCAATTGATGGATCTCCCAAGACTCTTCTCTCCTCAAAATCACTCACACTGGATGATGAACTTTGTTCATAACTGGGACTCTTCACTTCTTCCAACATACGTCTCCTACCACTAGGAGACTGAATAACAGTGCTACCTGGTATTAAGAGTTCCCGGCCTACAACATGATCCTCTGAGGCAAGATTCTCAAAATATTTTCTTTTCCCAGGAAGATTGACTGAGGACTCAACACTAAAAGGAATACTTTGGGAAATATGAGATTTTGCTGAGGATTCTTCTTCAAATGTTAATTCTTTGATCATCAGACGGATGATATATCTGTCTGAATTAGATGATGGAATAAGTGCAGGATCAGTGAACTTTTGCTTGCCAATCAAAATCAATAAGAGATTATCTGTCAAAAAGGTTAGACCTTTGGGTCGTTCACTTCTTTCTAGCTGGATTTGTTGAATGTTGGGCATACAGAATGAGGTTACAGAATAGACCAAAACAATGTTACAAGTATTAGATGCTATTGCCACAGTTTGAGCTTTAAGGTCAAAGGCAATTATGTCAGGGACCAAAATTCCTGGAATACTGACTTTTCTGGTTGTGGTTACCTTTCCTTCAAAAGTCACTAAAATCAAGTATGATGAATCTTGTCCAGTTGCTGAAGGATAGTCCTTCCTTCTCAAAGTAATGAGAGGACTGGGATCAGATCTCCGGTGGTTTGCAAGGACATGAGTTAAATCAACTGGACCTGATGAGGATGAAGCTACTGAATCCATTGTTACTGATTTGTCAGACTCGGTAGACCTTCTCCTTAAATCCATAGAATATTCCTCATCCCCAAGCACCAGTGTAGACTGTGAAGTTAGAGAACCCGTTTCAGTACCTACTGGCAATTCAAATGTAATACCTGCATTTAAACCACATATCTTATCAAGAGGAAGCTCAGTAGCCACAGCAATCTGGAAATCTAGAGTGGCTTCAATAGCACAAATATAGCCCCCAATGTCAAATATTGGGCAAAAGGAGCATGCATTTAATGTCTTCCTGGCATCATCCCATATATAGGAATGAAGAGCAGTGCTTATGGCAACAACCAAGCGATTGCCATCCTTAGTCCAGCAGGCACAGTGGATGAGGCCGCTGCTTTTGATATCTGCTTTAACCCTAGAGTTGTCTGAACGAACAGCATATAAAACAGAAGCATCCCTTTTGGTAAGTACAGATAAAATGTCCTTCTTTGGATGCCACACGCAGCCCTGAGGAAGCAATTGGAAGGGCTCACCAACTTCACAGGTCTGAGAAACCAGAAGTTTATTCTTTTCTGAGACACTGTGGCTCAGCTGCCAGACACTAACATGCTTTTTATGCTGAACAGCAAGCAGCGCTGGTGTGTTGGCAGAATGGTACGGGCTCCAGTATAGCCCATGGACATGTTCAAACTGACCAATAACAGTTGAGTCTCCAAACTTCAGTTCCTTGTTATGATAGTGCAACGCCGTCAGAGCCACTTGCTTCCCATCCGTCCAAGCAATCCCGTGCATGGGGTGAATGGCTTGATATAAAGCATTAAGACCACTTCTCAGAAGTTTAGCTTTTCCTAATTCCATCCTTTAAATGTCCTTTGTTTAATGCTATTCGCTCCAAAACAGAAGCTCTGCAGGATTCATCAGATCAGCTGAACAGAACAGACACTCTGACTGAAGCCTGCTTTCCTTGATCACAAGTTTTCTTCTAAGCACCACAACCACCAATGCTGTATAACTCTGGTGCTGATCTAAGGATAAGATCTGTATCAGCGCTGCTCATCCTATACCCTTTCCTGGGTGGAGACTTCACTCTCTCATGTGATGTCTAATGAGGTTTAACTAATTACCATTTCTCTTCAGTGAGATTTACTTGGAAGCCTATTTTTAACTCTTCAGGGCAAGGCTTGCTTTCAAAAATAGAATACTAATACCTTTGGTGGATAAAGGTCCTTTCTTCACTGAACAGAGAAAAGCCAGGGAGTCATTTCAGCTGCAGCATGAAATAATGACCTGACACTTCTGCTCTGACAGCCTTTGAAGAGAAGACTAAGGAGATTTAATCATATCCTTGAAGGAGGAGGGAAGGCTTGTAATACACAGTTTTGTCAGCCTTTCCATGCAAGCAATGAAAGTGACAGGGAAAGGAAAACAATATAAAAAAAGGGCTGTCTTGTGGGTGGGTGACAGACTTTCCTTCTTCTGCATTTACTTTCTTATTCCTGTATCATGCAGTCCAAACTGAAGGGGGATATAAAAGTATTTTTCTTTTGTATTTCTAGAAATAGAAAAAGCTGGGCTTTAAGCCTGTCTGGGGGGTGATGTTGTCTAACAACTGACCTCTAAGATGAGATGTATGTAGGCTACCAGTGATTACTCTTTGGTGAATGCAAAGTGCCCTCCCTGTACTCAAAAGCAAATAAGGGCAAATCCACACTGCACAAATAATCAGTTTGAAATGGGATTATTTGTCATGGCTCCTTGCTATGGGATCCTGGGATGTGTAGTTTTACAAGGTCTTTAGCCTTCTCTGACAAACTGTGCAGGTGCCTCACCAAACTACAAATCCCAGGATTCCATAGGAAGGAGCCATGGGAAATAATCCAGTTCCAAACTGGATTATTTGTGTGGTGTGGATTTGGCCTTATTATCTTTATTGCTTTCATTTCAGGTATTTATTCCTTTAATTTCTATCCACATATCTCCCAAGAGAGGATCCAAGGCAGCATACAATGTTTAAAAAGCACAATAAAATTAAGGTATTTGAGAGTTGAACCCTAGTATTTGAAACAAATGTTGCATCTGGATGTTCACAATATTGTTAAAATATACTGGCTAAGGGATTACTCTGTGCTGAAAGGAAAGTGCCCTCCCTATACTCAGAAGCAAATTTATCTTTATTGCTTTTATTTAAGGTATTTGAGAGTTGAACCCTAGCACTGGGAACAAGTGCTGTGTCTGGATGTTCACAATATCATTAAAATATATGGTTTAAGTGATTTTACAATCCATTTCTCATCTTCAGTTATTTTATTTTTTTGATAGGCTCTCTTTATTCTAAAAAGTACCAAGTTTCCAATATCTCAAGGACCTGGTCCTGATTTTCAAACATCAAATTCTTTCCCAGTCAAAATTTGTCCATATTTTCTAGTTCAGTGTTTCTCAAACTGTCTTGTGGCAGACTAGCTAATGGTTTTTCCCCAGTGTTGAGCACCAGTACTATTAGCTCTTCTCCACCTGGTGCTTCAACACTGATGTGGAAGCCTTTATCTTTAACAGTGTTGAAGGTACCCTAGGTCTACAGGTGGTTATTATCTTCTTTGATTATTAAGAGAAGCACAAAGAATGTAATTTATGTGAAATTGAAGGCTTTCATGGCTGGCATGAAGATTTTCCTTGGTTTTTTTCCAGGCTGTGAAGCCATGTTCTGGAATAGTTTCTTTCTGATGTTTCGCCTGCATCTGTTAGTTTCTATACCCAGAAACTAACCATTCAATTACACAAATTTACATATACTTCCCAAGAGGGATTCATAGCATATAAACTCCACACATACACCTACCCAACCATTCTCTGAGGATGCCAGCTACAGATGCGGGTGAAATGTCAGAAAGAAACTATTCCAGAACATGGCCTCACAGCCCAGAAAAAAACCAAGGAAAATCAATATACCGGTAATTTATATTTCATCGATGGCTTACTCCTTTTTTTTCCTCCAGTTCCTCTTGCCTCACTGGTCCTTCTGGCCTTCTGCTTCCCGGCCCTGCCTTTTAGCTCTCCCCAGGTATTCCCCTTTCCATAGGACAGGGATGAGCAAGCTCCATGGTTGGGAAGCAAACTGCTGCTGAACATCTGCAGCAGCCAATTGTGCTGCTGAATTTCATTGGTAATTGCAGCAGCTGCCTGTAGGGCACTGAGACAATGGTGACATGAATGAAACAAAAAGAGGACTGCCACGAATGCAGAAACTGGAAGAAGAAAGGAAAGAGAAAGCAAGAAGTAGGTGCAGTTGGGGTTTTCCAGAGATGGAAACCTCACCTGTGATGAGGTTTTGGCCCCAGCATTGCTGCAGCAGAGTGACATGCTGTGGACAGTAAAACAGCTTCAAGGGGTTAGATGAAGTCCACAGTCTCCAAGTTTCCCTCCCCTTTAGCTTCTCTCATGGCAGCTCCAATTGGACCATTAAGGGCAGTTATCATTAAGATTCCTGGATATTAGTAGAGCAAGTGTTTTGGACTTAATAGTCACTTTCAAACTTCACATCTGAGGCAGTGCGTTGTTTTGTTTCAAGAATTTTCAATCGGTTTGCAAGAAAATGCTAAAATATGAATTAAACAAAAATAAAATTTGTCAACTACTAAAATGTTTTAATCAGATTATAGAGCAGGAAACCAGAAAACTAAAATACTAAAGGAAGGGAAGCAGCAGAACAACAATGAAAATAACTATAGGCATTCACAAGAGATGCTGGGCTTCCTCCCCCACCCCGCAAGAATATCAATAAGACTGAGATTCTCTACATACTTATCTAGTGCAACTTAATGCAGCTTACCTCTGAGCTGACAGACATGGGCCTGGGATATTTATTTTTGATTTGAGGAGAACAAGGAATGTTATTTCATTTAAATGGCCTTCATGTGAGGCTCCACTGACTTGCACAAATGCTAAAATCTGCCACCAGGTGGTGCTTCTACTAGTTCCACAGTACTGCACAATACAGTATTGGAATTAAAGCAGCCTTGCAGATATATCTATAAAAATTAGCAGCTCACAAAATATTGTCATAGCCATCCCATCCACATAATTTTCTTTAAGTTATTTGTGGCACACATGGAGGATATGAAAGAGAAAAGGGCCAGATTTCCTTGCGTTCATAACAGCTTTCCTGTTATGAACAGCCAGGCTCAGACTGCATAAAGATTGCTGTGGTGCCTTTAGGTTTAAAAACTGAGGCTACTATAAGTGTGGTGTAGTGGTTTGATTGTTGGACTACAACTCTGGAGACCAGGGTCTGAATCTTTGCTCGGCCATGGAAACCCACTGGGTGATCTTGGGCAAGTCACACACTCTCAGCTTCAGAAAACTCCATGATATATTTGCCTTAGGGTGGCGGCTTGAAAGCACACAACAATAACAACTATAAGTGTAGACTTCTAAAATGTCACAGAAATATATGGCAGATACTCTTCTCTCTCTCCAGACATTGGGGGGAGGGTGTTAAGTGTGTGCCATTTTATTTACCAAAATAGCATCAAATGGATTATGATAGAAAATAGAATACAGTGGGGGGCCCTTATCCACAGGCTCCATATCTGCAGATTCAAGCAACCACAGATCAACACACACCCTACCTAAAATGGTGGTGACAAGCAGGCAGACATACTGAAGCCAGCCTTTCTCAACCTTTTGATCCTGGAGAAACCCTTGAAATAATTTTCAGGTCTCAGGGAACCCCTCCATAAACATTATTCTATATACTACTATTGCTTTCCCCCCACAATCACAATCTCTTGAGCAGGACTGGTTTAACCTGTTTGCCAAATCAGCATTGGCAGGGGGCCCCGAGGTCAAGAGAGGGCCCCGTGTTGGCCTCTTTAATCTGACGAAGGAGACAGCCGGGAGGAGCCCCCTCTTACCCTCCTCCTCCTCCAAAAACTTCCTGCTGGCTTTTTTAAAAAAACAAACAAAACAGCCTCTCCAAAACTAAAGAGAAAGAGAAAGAGAAAGAGCAGCCCTCCGTGACAGAAGCTAGAGGGAGAGGCACGTCAGGAAGGGTGAGTGTGTGTGTGTGAGAGAGAGAGAGACAGGGAATTTGAGGGTTGTCTCTTTCCCTCAGAAAGGGCTTCTTTCTTTCTTTCTTCCCTTTCCTTCCTTGCACATAGATCCCCTCCAGCCCATCTTTCCAGCTGCTTTTAACATGTCTTGGTTCCTCTCCCCTCCCTTCCCCCCTTGGTCTTCTTCAGCTTCCTCCCCTTGCTACCAACTGAGTTCAGCCTGCAAAAGAAATTTGTGTGTGTTTGCCCATGTGCCTTCAAGATCATTTCTGACTAAGGCCAACCTACCAAGGGGTTTTCTAGGGAAGGTTTGTTCAAAGGGGGTGTGCCTTTGACTTCCTTTGAGGCTGAGAGAGTGTGACTTGCCCAAGGTCAGCCAGTGGGTATTCATGGCTGAGTAAGGATTCAAACCCTGGTCTCCACAGTCATAGGACAATGCTGAAACTTCTACAGCACTCTAGCTCTTTTAACAGAAGAATATAAAGAATATAAAGAAAAATTTGGAGTAATATTACTGGGAACAATGGTTTTATTGTTGTCACTAAAACACCAGTATCCCATTAGTGTTATGTGAGAGGCATTGGCCTAGAGCAGTGGTTCTTAACCTTTTCTTTACCAGGGAGCCCCTTTAAATATCTTTTGTTGCCCCAAGACTTAACTCAAGATTTAAAACCCCAATAATAATAGCTAACAATAATAGCTAACAATAACAACAATACAATTACACCATCCATTAAACTTTCCCTCAGAGACACTCTTGCTTCTTCCTGCAAGTTTGTGGCTGGAGTGGATTGAATGGCAATGTGCAGGCCAAGCCAGCCAGCCTTTGCCTTCGTTCCTGTCACGTGGCTGCTCCACTACAGGGAGGAGGTGGGCCAAGCAGCCTTCAAGCCTCTGTGGACCCCCTGTGAGGACATTGCGGACCCCAAGTTAAGAACCACTGGGCTAGAGAATGCTGGAAAAGGAACAATGCAACCAGACCCTGAGAAGGGTGCTGGTAGGAGGATTCTGGGAGGTGTAATCCAAGAGTAACTTTCCCAGGCTCTGAATGCAGCCTAGAATCATAGAATCATAGGACTGGAAGGGACCCCAACAGCCACCCCATCCAATCGGCTTTTGCCCTGCAGGAACACACAATCCAAGCATTCCTGACAGATGGCCATCCAACCTATGTTTAAAAAAACCCAAAGAAGGAGACTCCACCACACTCCAAGGCAGTGTATTCCACTTCCAAACAGCTCTTACTGTCAGGAAGTTCTTCCTAATGTTTAGGTGGATTCTCTTTTCCTGTAGTCTGAGTTGATTGCTCCATGTCCTTGTCTCTGGAGCAGCAGAAAACAAGCTTGCTCCATCCTCAGTATGACATCCCTTCAAATACCTAAACATGGCTATCATGTCCCCTCTCAACCTTCTCTTCTCCAGACTAAGCATACCCAGCTCCCTAAGCCATTCCTCATAGGGCGTAATGGCTTCCAGACCTCGCACTATCCTTCTTAGTATCTTTCTTGAATTGTTGTGCCCAGAATTGGAAACGGTATTCCAGGTGAGGTCTGACCAAAGCAGAATGGAGTGATACTATTACTTCCCTTGATCTAGACACTACTCCTATTAATGCAGCCTAGAATTGCATTGGCATTTTTTGCTGCTGCATCACACTGCTAACTCATGTTTAGCTTGTTGTCTACTCTTTATTTTCTTTGAGGAAATCTACACCATTACATTAATTGCTAATAAACAAAAATATTATGTTAGTGCCTATAATATAGTTTTAAAACTAAATTATTGGTGGCAAATTATGTAATATAGTAGGCCCCTCTCCCCTCTTATCCACACGGGATTGGTTGGGGGGGCGTGGATTCTGAAAACCATGAATAATAGTGAACGCCATTGAAAATAATGGGACTTCTGGTTTAAAATACCATAGAGTTGCCTTGGAGGGCCTAGAAAAGGGCTAGGGAAGACATATTTTCTAGGAAGACTCTATGGTAGGTGTGCTTTTTGTGTCCCATGGATAATGAATCCATGGATACAGGGGTCCTACTATAATCTGAACATCCTGTACGGTGAATAATTTTAGGTTACATTGATCTGAGATAAACATATGGGGCCCCAAAGTAAAGCATTGCTGGGGACCCCAAAATTCCTTAAACCGGCCCTGCTCTCGAGGAATCCCTAGCAAACTCTTGAGGAACCCTACGGTTCCAGAGAACCCTGGTTGAGAAACACTTCATTGAATTATATGGAACTCAACCATCCATGGTTTTCGGATACGGAGGGCCCACTGTATAATGTATGTAGATTCATGTATCTCTGTATTTACAGTAAATATAATTTCATCACTAATATCCTGTATATGTAGAGCTTATATAAAGATAATTGTTGTTTTTATGTGCCTTCAAGACCACTCTGACTTGAAGGCAACTGTATCATAGAGTTTTCTTGTCAAGATTTATTCAAAGGAGGCCTGCCATTGCCTTCCTTTGAGGCTAAGAGAGCATGATTTGCCCAGGATCACCCGGTATGTTTCCATGGCTAAGCAGGGATTCAAATTCTGGTTTCCCAGAGTCCTAGCCCAGCACTCACACCACTACATCATACTGACTCTCCTAAAGATGATACCAATTATGAATTTATATTTACTGTTGATACAGAGTTATATGAATTCACATACTGTATATTACAATGTGTATTTGGATTATACTGTAATCCATTATAAAGAGATGAATTTAAAACCTTGTAATCGTGTTTGTGAACGAGGTCTTAGTTTATAAATTCAGCTAATCTCTTTCCTCTTTCAGTGCCTTTCATAGTTGGACCTTGATCCCCATCTGATTACACAGACATTCAGTCTTCTGAAATACAAAAATGGACAAAGTTTTTGACATAACAAATGCAAGTTGGATGCAGAGTACCAAGCAAAACAAATGCATTAAAGCTTTAAAGCAAATAAAACATTATGTTCAAGCTCCCCCACCCTGCACCACTAATTGTGTGTGTGTGTGTGTGTGTGTGTGTAGAATGTGGGATCAAAACAGGGTCATTCTGTAAAAGGTCATGCTTCCACAGTATTGCAGCAATGTAATACTTTAGAGATTTCTCATGTCCAAATTCTTTTCTAACATTTTTATCCTTGGGCTGGTGGTGTGTCATAGACTAGACACGCTGGAAGAAATCCAACCCAAACAGAGAAAACTAGCAGCTTCTTCACTTGAGAAAACAGGACTGTATTACAGAAATAAATGAACGCTGTAGTCTGAATACACCAATATATTCCCCCAGGGTTCCGAGAATATTAAAACACTAAGATAGGCAGATGATGCCATCGTTCCCCCACCACCACCACCAATATTAAGTGTAGCATTTCAGATTGCATGTATGTGGGGGTGGGGTCATTGGAATGAAAACAACGCTGGCCTATGGGACCAACAAAGTGAGGTCCCTCAAACCACAAAATACTAATATCTGAAAGTGTTTCCACATCTGTCTGTTCTGCAGGAGACTGTATACTTTCTGTGTTCCCCTTTCCCATCTTTTCAGCAGTATTTTCATTTTTAAAAAAGGCTTTGCTTTTGCACTTCCTCTTAAAGCTTTCTACTCCCTTAGCAATTTCCAGATGGAGATCTGAGAGGACTTCAACACCTCCAATAAACAGAAGTATAACTTCTGTGATTCTGTTATAGAATACGCAAGTGCTTTATTACTGAGTTAATGGCAGTTTAAACATTTTGGCTGGAGGAATTAAAGTCTTTTATTTTCAACCACTTTTTGCTGGTAAAATAACTTACCTGAAAAGTTCTCTTTCTGGAAAATGGAGTGATTTGGTGGTGGGGAATTTCCCCAGGCTTTGCCTTTAACTGAATGCAAAAAAATGTTAGGTGGTTTTAAAGTTTTAAATCAGTGGAGGGAAAACAAACTTATATTGGCCAAGTATGCAGCACAGACTGTTTGTAGATACTGAAGGCAGGAATTCAATAGGTGCAGCTTTCCCAATCACGTACTATATGCGGATGTTATCCTATTTTAGAATGTGTTTAGGAATGGCATAAAAGCTATTACAAAGTGGTGTGGTTTTGAGCATTTCTTTCTGTTTTATTGACATACTAAGTTCAACCCCTCCATCCTTTAGTTTCAGAGAAGAATAGTTCACGCATCCTTCCAAAAGAAGTGCAGTTCACCCATCCTTCCAAAATTCTAATTTAAGACTCTTGCCTTAATGTTCACTCTGTGTAAGCAGTAATATCTTGTGTATAGGGCTTGGGTACAATTTTGGATCCATATACTTTTCTTGCCATTCGGTATGTTCTTAACTTGGACCAAATCCCATTGGCCTCAATGAGGATTTCTTCTGAGTGGGGATACATAGAATTCCACTATCAGTCTTCCAAGTATTTTCTTCTGAATGGTGAGATCAACACAGACGTGTGGGGGGGGGACTATAGGCACACTAGTCAGGGGATGGCAGTGTGACCCATGGCTCACATGTGTTTGCCCAGGGCACCTCCTTCTATGCTCCTCCCATTTTGATTGTGAAACAAAAACCTTTTTTGATGAAAAAGCCCCTCAAAAAGGTTAATAGGGCCAGTACTATATAACCATGTTCTGAGAGTGACTGGCCTATTTTATTCCAAGGCAGGCCTTTTAATAACCAGATTTTTTTAAAAAAGCCTCTCCACAGACCAGCCCCCGCCCTCAACATGTGGTGAAATTTCCCTCCATGCTCCGTCAAGGTTTGTTGTAGTTGTTGATTGTTGCCAAGCCAACTTCGACTCATGGCCTATGAATAAGAGACCTCCAAGTCACCTACTCAGATCTTCTGGACTCAGGGCTGTGGCTTCCTTGACTGAGTCTATCCATCTGGAATGCTATCTTTCTCTTTTTTTGCTGCTTTCTGTCTTACCAAGCATGATTGTCTTTTCTAGTGAATCAGGTCTTCTCATTATATGACCAAAGTGCGACAGCTTCAGTTAAGTCATCTTGGCTTTTTAGGGAGAGTTCTGGCTTGATTTGCTCTAGGACCCATTTATTTGGGTTTTTTTTTTTAAATGGTCCACAGTATCCGCAGAACACTTCTCCAGCACCACATCTCAAATGCCTGCCTCTTCTCTCTCTTCAAGGCCAAGGCAATGGCAATTGGGATAGAAGGAAGGTCTTTCATCTACTCTGGGCCTAGGTATGATGGAACAGTGTCTGCTCCCCTAGCAGCAGCTTTAGTTTGACTGTTTCCCGTTTATCATTACTCTGTAAAGTGCTCTGAATCTGACAGGTCTGGAAATTTTGGAGGTGCAAAAGGAACTCTTTGGGGGTGGAGTAGGAGAGTGCTTCCACATGCAGCTTTTCTTATCACAATGCCTCATTCATGGAAGTTTCTTGAAGGTCCAGATGTCTTCATCTTCAATGGGCAACCTTCCTGAGTGTTTCTCTTTGTTTAATCCATTTTTTTCCTTACCGTTGTTGTTGTGTGCCTTCAAGTCATTTCCAGCTTATGGCAACCTCAAGGCGAACCTATCACAGGGCTTTCTGAGGCTGAGAGAGCGTGATTTGTCCAAAGTCACCCAGTGGGTTTTCATGGTCAAGCAAGGATTTGAACCCTGGTCTCCAGGGTCATAGTCTAATACTCAACCACCATGTCATGCTGTCTCCTTTTTCTTACCATAGAATCTATTAAAGAAGAAAGTGGAAAAACTGTCCCAAATGTCATTCACCTGTGAAAAGTAGCAGAGTTCTGTCTAGAAGCACCCTTGATTTGCCTTTTCTGAGAAGTGGTACATAGGATAGGCAAGACATTGGCATAGTAGCAAATATACCCCTCATATCTTTAGGTTGCAAAAAGAGGTGGAATGACTATGGACATGACATTTAACTGGTGAGAAAGGGGCTTACTGCACTCCAAAGAAAAGCAGCAATGCAGCATGAACATTCTGTCTTCTGTATTGCCTTACCACATGATGTTGTCGTTCTTTTGTTCCAGTCCCATGGGAGACCAAGGTAAAACCGCATCTTTTTGCTAATCTGAAAAACCCAAGAGCAAAAAGATGGCTTCCAGGGCCTGGAATGAAAGAACACCGGAAGAATGACAATGTCATGCGGTAAGGCAGCATGGAAGACAGAATCTTCCTGCTACACTGCCACTTTACTTTGGAGTGTGGTAACCCCCAACATTTCAATTCATATGAGTGCAGGAAGGGGGTAGCAGCAGATTTTGCCACTGTTTGTTGTTTTTGTTGTTAAGTGCCTGTGAATCAGTTTTGACTCATGTCAGCCCCATGGATGAGACATCTCCAAGACCCCCTGTCCTCAACTGCCCTACTTAGGCCCTGCAGATTCACACCTATGGCCTCCTCTATCTGCCTAGTGTGTGGTCTTCCTCTCTTCTCCACTCCACCTTTCCTAGCATTATTGACTTTTCTAGTGAGTCATTTTGTCTCACGGGGGTTGTCTAAATGGCGAAAATACTCCTCACGGAATGCGAGGAGAATCATACCTGTCTTAATGGCATCCCACATCGTTTCACTGTATTGGGAAGGAGAGGAACCCAAAAGTCAAAAACTCTGGAGGTTTTTTTAAAAAGAGAGGGGAATGTGCATTCCTGCTCATTGGGAAAAGCAATTCGATATGAATTGCTTTCCCATAGGAGAGGAAGTGCAAAGCTGATTGGCTGGGTGAGCGCAGGGGTGCCAAGAAGGTAAGTGCCCGCTGCCACCGTGTTGGGTTTTTTTTTGCCTTAGTGAGCAAAAGGGGGGGGGGTTGTTTTTGTCTTGCTTTTCTGTTAAATCAAAAAATTGTTCTGTTATGTCTTGGACATTTTTTTTTTAGAAAAAGTTTGGCGATGGCAAATTGAGGTAAGTAAATCACTCACGGCAACTATCTTGCATGCGAAGCTTATGGAGGCAAAAACACCATTAAGACAAGTTGCAGCTGCTGCAAAATGCCATTATTGTGAGGCACTCTGGATTTTTTTTTTTTTTTTGCCTTGTACAGACAAGCCCACAATGTTTCTGAAGTACAACAGCCACAATCTTGGCTTCTAATGAGAGTTTGGGCTTGATCTGCTGAGACCCATCTGTTTGTCCTTTTGGCTGTCCACGGGATCCTCAGCACTCTCTTCCAACACCACATCTCAAATGAGTTGATTTTCTTCTTATCAGCTTTCTTCATTGTCCAGCTCACACATCCTTACACGGTGATGGGAAATACGATGGTTTGAATCATCCTGACTTTAGTGCTCAGTTTATATCTTAGATTTTATGACCTTGTCCAGTTCTTTCATAGCTGCCCTTCCCATTCCCAGTCTTCTGATTTCCTGGCTGCAGTCTCTGTTCTGGGCTGATTGATCCAAGGAATGGGAATTCTTTCACTATTTCAATTTCCCCGTTGTCTACTTTGAATTTGTGTGGATCCTCTGTGGTCATTATTTTTGCTTTCTTAATGTGTTTTAAAATGCTCTGGCTGGCATCTCACAAAACTTGACATGCTTCACCCACCAGATCCTCCTCGTTCTGTCCATCTAAGACACCCTTTGGCTCAGGGTGGATTCTTTAGTATCATTACCACTTTTTCCTTAAGTGATCTTAGGCTGTTTGCTACTTTCACTTTGAGAATCACAGATATCTTAAAGGGGAGGGGGGTTATTGGAGTAAATTAAAAAAAACTGCACTTAGCCAAGTTGTTCCAGGGTTGGACTCCCAAGGCCAAATCTACCCTGGCCTCTTCCATTTTTCAAATGGAAGCACTAATGTTAAGAATTAAACATAGCTTTCAAAATGTTCTTGAACAGGGTGTACCCATGCTCTAAGAAGGGGGGCAACAGGCCTCACCCAGATTTCTGTATTCAATGGCACTTCTGCCTGAGGGCTTCCTGGGAGGGCCCTGGCAAGGCCGGGGAATGTACAGCAGTTCCAGATGTTGCTGGACTGCAGTGCCTATTACCCCCACCATTAATGAAGGTGGGTGGGGCAGATGGGAGCTGCAGTCCTACCCCATCAACTAGAGAGCTACATGTTCATCTCCCTTGGACTGGAATGTTTTTTCATCTGCTCCGTCTGGCCAGGCACTTCTTAGGGCCAGTCCAGACGCTGAAATAAATCCTCTGAGAATCTGGGGGGGTGGGTGGGAATCCCATGTGTCCAAATGGGATCCCGCAGTGGTTCATCATTTTCGGAGGGAGGGTGACCAAAATTTGGGAAAACTACACGGGAAAAGCCTTTGCAGCTTTCCCTGAGTTTTTTAAAAACTGCAGGGGAAATGCGCACTACTGCACATTAGGACAACCAAATCACAGCGCAGCACATTCCCAAAGTGGATAGCTGATTGAAGGAACGTGCACAGGGGGTGGAGCTTGCTAACAAGACAGCACCTGGAACTGCCATGTTGGATTGTGCGTTGAGGTGATGAAATAGCCTTTCTTTCTTTTTTCATTATTTAAGTGGAAGATCACTCTGCTGCACCTTGGATTATTTTTTATAAAAAGAATACTGTCTGGCAGGGGCAAGTTGAGTATAGAACGGCGAGTAAGGAGATTTTCAGACCGCGTTTTAGAGTGCCTATGGCGGGAGGAGCTTTCGGGAGAGGGACGGCGATCTTGCGCAGCAGGGGGGCGTTTTCGGACGCCGTTGTCCCTCTCCCGAAACCATCCGTGTCACTTCCATGAAGCTTCGGAAGCCGCAGAGCCATATTTTAATCACGGCTCCTCCCGCCCTAGGCACTCTAAAACGCGGTCCGAAAATCTCCTAAGTCACTTACACCCACCATCTTGATTTGCTGGCATGCCTCTGTGTGAACAGCAAACATAGATACTTTCACACACCAGTGACCTTGCAAAAAGATTGTGTAGACAGATGAAAGCTGGTGTGTAGGTGCGAATCAATCCACATTTCATTCCCTTGTCTAGACCGGCTCTTAGGTTCTTGTCCAGTGTGAATACCAGACAGCTGCACCACACTTACTATGGGCCCATTTACATGAGGGGGGGAAATCTAAAATACCTCGTAGTATTGGCATCTTGCAGCAGCAGCAACATGTCTAAACGGTTTTTCTGGCCTTGGAAGCCCCCATAAGCCTTGCATTCCTGATGGTGGCTGTGATTTACTCGTGTTAGTTCTTCAGTGCTGCCGTTTTGTGTTTTTTTTTAGTCATCCCAAGGTGTGCTGGTGCGATAGAGCAATTTTCCAATTTTGTAGGAAAGCAAAACAGAAAATATTCATCCTGTTTTATCACCTTAGCGAGCGATCGCTAAGGCGAAAATGCAAGATCCCGCTAGCAAACCCTGCCCCTGCTCTCACCCAGCCAATCAGCTTTGTGCTTCCCTTTGAATTTTTTGTTATTCCATAGTCCAAATGAGCAAAAATTCACACCCGCCTTGCAGTTTTTGAAAAAGTACGGGAAATCTGTGAAGACGTTTCCTGCGTTCTTTTTGCCGTTTTGGACCCCCCCCCTCCTTCTGAATAATGTGGATTGCTGTGGGATCCCGTTTAGGCAGGTAGGATTCCCAGCGAATTCCATGAGGGGTATTTTCACCATTTAGACAGGCCCTATTTCCCCTCCCTTTTCTGAGGCCACTGGCAGCAAGAACGGTTTCCCCAGAAAGAAGCCCGCCATTGCAGCTTTGGAGCCGGAGAGGAAGCACTGAGCCAGTGGGCAGAAATTCCTTCCAAGACCTGCCAGAAACCTGACCTGTCTGCAAGGGTGGGGGGGAGACACCATAGGAATGTTGGGGGGGATTAGGATTTTGTTAAAAATTGAAATTTTTGAAGATTCGGCTGCCTTTTCCCTTAAACTGCCACTGGATTATTTCATTTTCCCCCTCTTGTAATTATTGTATGTTTTTAATATTTTTAATTTAATATTGTTTTAAGGGGTGGGTGGGTTAGGGTATTAATGTAATTATGGGATTTTTATGATATAAACCACCCCGATTGCATTGCAGAGGAGCGAGATAGAAATAAATTTTATTATTATTATTAAAAATACACCCAACCGCAAAAGGCCATAACAATAATGCAAAAAAAAAAAAATGTTTTCCTCTTTTCTTACTAATACAAAAATAAAACCATCTATCCTAACACTAATACATTTTCCCTCTTAATCTAAACACACTATGATCACTCTTTTTTCTTTTCCAATGAACATCATCAGGGCTTCGCGTTGATGCAACTCGACCTCAGCAGGGCGAAGCAATGCCATCGCTGGGCAAAAACGAGGTGGGAAAAACCGGGCTCGGACCACCTCCCTGCCCACGTTTGGACAACCAGGCACCCCCAGGGGGTCCCAAGCGTTGCAAAGGGAGCACCCTCCGCTTCCCTCACCCCCCCCCGAAACAAACCCCTTTGCCTCCAGCCATTGCGCATCCGTAGCGCTTCTCCCCGCCCGTCCGCACCTTCAACCAGTCCCAATGGAGCGAAGGCGGGGAGGTCGCGTCGTGCCAACCCACCCCCCGATGCGGGAGCCCTGCCTTTGCTGCCCAACGGAGCGGGGGGATTGGACGGCAGAGCCGGGAGCCCCCCTCCCCACTTTCCCATTGGCTGAGAGAGGCTGACGGGCAGCTGCGAGAGGGCTTGTCGGTCAGCTGGCTGGGAGCTGGGAGGGGGCCGCGCTTTCTTCGGAGGGGAGCCAGAGCGAGAGCCCGGCTGCTGCCTCTCTGGAGCGCCTCGGCCATGGGGGTGGAAGTGGAGACCATCACGCCCGGCGACGGTACGGTCCCCGCCGGCCTCCCCCTCTCCACTGCGCCTGGTTTTGGCGCCAGGGGCGCAGCAGGGGCTATTATTTGGGGGGGGGGAGGGAGGGGAAAGCTCCCTTTGCGCGCGCGCCCCACCTCAAGAGGGGGGGATTTGGTGTCTGAGGGGAGGGGGAAGCGGAGGGACTTCGGAGCACAAGGAGCCGAATGGGGTGGGGGTGGTGGGGTGGAAGGGAAGGGGTTTGGGCGCCAGAGAGGGTCTCCTAGATCCTGGGAACGAAGGGAGGGAGGGAGGGTCTTTCAAAGGACCGAGTAGCCTCAGCCCCCCCTGTGGCCCCTCTGGAGTAGCTGCCGTGGTGGGTCGCTTCTGAAGCACCTCCACCTGTTCCCCACTCGCTCCTCGGCCAACAGCTTGGGGGGCTGGGTTTCCTAGGCGCCTTCCCTTCCCTTTGCCAAGCTCAGAAAATAGCCTCAGACTGTGTGTGTGCGTGTGTGTGTGTGTGTATACTGTATATATATATATATATATATATATGGGTAAATTTGGCTGGTGTGTTCTCCACTCTATATGTATGTGTTTGGGTGTGTACACACACACACACACATATATATAGTGGAGAATACACCAGCCAAATTTACCCATATATATAAATATCCATATATATACCGTATGCATATATATATATATATATATATGGGTACATTTGGCTGGTGTGTTTTCCACTATATGTATGTGTGTGTGTGTGTGTGTGTATACTGTATATGTCTACACACACACACACACACACACATATATATAGTGGAGAACACACCAGCCAAATTTACCCGCTTATATAAATATCCATATATATATATATATATATATATATGGGTACATTTGGCTGGTGTGTTTTCCACTATATATGTATGTGTTTGTTTGTGTGTGTGTTGTGTGTGTGTATATACTGTATATGTCTACTACACACACACACACACACATATATAGTGGAGAACACACCAGCCTAATTTACCCACTTATATAAATATCTATATATATATGGGTAAATTTGGCTGGTGTGTTCTCCACTATATATGTATGTGTTTGAGTATATATATATATATATATACACACACACACACACACACACACATATATATAGTGGAGAACACACCAGCCAAATTTACCCATATATATATAGATATTTACTGATACACACACACACATATATATATATATGAGGATATTTTCTGATATATATATATATATATATATATATTGTGGAGAACACACCAGCCAAATTTACCCAATTATTCAGCCTGTCCGCCTTGCCACTGCCGCTGCCACTTTCCTTTCAGATTTGCCTTTTCCATTCTTTGAACTGGGTTCTGACTTTCTGTGGGTAGAATATGTGATTGTGTGGACTCTATTGGTAGGCATGCCTAAGATCTGGTTTCTTAATGCAGCTTTTGGTGGATGTTTGAGGTCGTTCGTGTGTGTGTGTGTGTTGATGGATGTTGGGGTGTGTGTGACTGGGTTAGTAACTCCCCAAACACCTGGAGGGTCAGCCAAAGATAAAATTTGAGGACGTTCAGATTTTCATGAGCAGGCATGGGAACTGTACCAAGCAGAAGATGGGAGTAGGAATTGGGTGATGGGGGAACTATTTTCCTTGCTGTCAGATCAGAGGAGAACTTGAAAATCCCAAGTGTAGGAAATTGAGGGGTGGGGTTGGGGGATCTGTCCAAAGTAACTGACCTATATGAGGGCAAAAAGCCCTGGAGGGTTCTGTGGGATCAAGAGGCTGCAGTCTTCTGCTTCTTTGGCAGCAGCGTTGGCAGCCGTGAGCGATTAGGGATATTTAAATGGCATTTGCTGACAGCTGCATAAATCCAAGTGTGGTGAAGTAATTTAGTAACGAGAGCAAATGAGAGTACATTCTGCACTTCCCTGTTTCCAGTGTAATGGTCACCATTCAGCAGACAGAGCCGGTTCACTTCCGATAATAGCAACCTGGAGAAAAGAAGGCTTTCTGCTTGCTGAAACGGCTGCTGCAACTGCAGCGCTGTTGAAGCAGTGGAACTTTTGTGGGAGCCACCAGGGGATTGAGGAGGAGAAGAAGGATAAATGACTGGCAAGAAGAGGGCAAAGTGCCGTGGTAGATGTGAACATCCATGGTGATGTATCGGGACTGGTTGTTTCAGCCTACTTATGAAGGAAACACATAGGTGGTAGTCGCCTTATTGATGCTGATGGAATTTTCCTCATGTACACAGTGTGGTTTTAGAATATCTTGGAAGAATGCCAAACTGGAAAGCACCATGCTATGATTTAACCCAGTTCCTGGCACAGAGAGGGAAAGTCCTGTGAAATGTGAAATATTTCGCTCCTTCTAAAATAGTCATAGTATGTTCTCTCACTGCTCTTTGACTTGTGCTCCGAAACACTGCAGAAACAATGCAGTTTGATACCACTTTAACTGGCAGGGCTCAATGCTATGGAATTCTGGGATTTGTAGTTTTGTGAGATATTTAGCCTTCTCTGCCAGAAAGCTTTGGAGCCACAACAAACTACAAATCACAGGATTCCATAGGATGGAGCCATGATAGTTAAAGCAATGTCAAACTGGATTATTTCTGCAGTGTGTCAGCAAATCCACAGCCTGTGGGATCGTCTACACGGTGAAAATAATCCAAATGGCAATCACATGGAAGGCGATCTGTACAAATGGACATTTGCATCAATACATCTCATTCAGAAGGGGGGGCAACCAAATCCACCTTAAACTCCTTCAGGGAAGCCTTTGGAGCTTTTCTTGGAGTTCTTAAAAAGCTCCCTAGGGCATGCGAATGTGTGACCATTTGGACAGTTGCATTTGCATTGCTGTGACCAAGCAGCATAATCTGATTGGTTGGACGAGCATGGGGGGAGCAGGCCTAGGAAACAGGGAAAGCACCTGCTGCCGCCATGTTGGATTTTCGGCTAGGCAAGGGTCCAGTGAGTTGATAAAACCATGATCTTTTACTCTCTCCCCCCCCCTTTTTTTTTGTAAATATGAAATATCGCATGTGCGCACCATGGTAAACTGTTTTTAAAAAAACCAGTTCAGCGGCAGCAGATTTAAAAGCGCAAGTAAATCACTTGTGGTTGTCATCTTGGCTAAACTTCATGTGAAGTGTAGGGGGGCTCTTTTAAGACAGGTTGCAGCGCTATGAATGGCTGCTTCTTCGGAGGAGATCGTATTCCACCCCCCCTCGTATAGACAGGACCTGTGATTCTTGAATACAATTATTAGTGTGTGGACTACTTTCCAGAGGTTTTTATTAAGAGAAAAAGGCTGTCTCTAACTAGTAGTCTCAATAGCTGTCTGCTACATCCAGGTTCAGAGGTAGCATACCTATAAATACCAGTAGGGGAATAACATTGGGGGAGATTTATTGCCTTTGTACCCTGATCGTGGATTTCCAGAAGGCATCTAGTTGGGAAACATTGAGGATGCTGGATTAAGCAGCCCATGCGTCAGATCCAGGGAGACTTTCCTTGTGTACTTTATGGTAGCCAACCAGCATTCAGTTTTCTTACTTCCTCCCTATGTAAAAACAAAAGCATGGGTGTTTTTGTGCCACCTGCCCAGCAAGAGTGTGTTTTCTGTATTATTTATGAGTATTTTAAATCATTTACATCTATCTAGCTGTACCCAGTGTAACATACACTGTTATAGTAGATTTGAAAGGTTCACATGCTTCATCTACACACTATTATTTTTGGAAAAAATATTGCATTATTTTACATGTGGGTGGCTGAGGGAATGAGAGGAAGGGGGGGATTGGTTGCGTAAGCAGCCAGTCAGCACACTGGGAAAGGAAACATACCCAAGCATTTTATATAGATAGCTAGATTATTTCCAAGCAGTATACAACAATAATAAAATATACAATATTAAAAATTTATAAAAGCAATGTAAAATATCTACATTATCCATAGGAGTAAAATGCACAATAGACTGCACTGGGAAGGCTTGCAAAAATAGTTGTCTCTTCAATATGCACCTAAAATTAAGGATTGGTAGAGTACTGTACAGTTTGCCCTCCATATCGACAGATTCTGCATCCACAGATTCCACCACCCACATCTTGAAAATATTTTTAAAAAATAAAAATCCAAAGAGCAGACTTTGATTTTGACATGTTAAAGAAGGGACACCATTTTATTACACCATTGTATATAATGGAATGTGAGCATCCACAAATTTTGGTATCCACAGTGGGTCCTGGACCAAACCCCAGTGGATACCAAGGGCCCACTGTATGTCTATTAACAGATGGAAGAATATTGCACCGTGCTAAAAGCCCTGCCCTGAAAGAACTCATGAGCCTGGGGCACCGTCAGGACAGCCTCTCCAGATGTCCTCATGGACTGACTGTAATAAAGAAGATGGTGCTACTTCTCAGCCAAAGATGTTGTCTTCCACCACTTGGAAAGAGGTGCTTTCTGCCTTTCTGTGTTGCTTGATTACTTAGTAAAAAATGTTATTCCTGTGGTGAAATACAAAGGAGGCTTATCATAGTTCCAACTTCTGGTCACTATTGACAACCTTGGAAACTATATTTGTGGACCTTTTTTGTGTATGGGTTTAGTTGTGTATCTTTTTGAGGTTCATTTTTGGTGTTCCTCTTCTTTTTTTGCCCTCCCCCCCACTGGAAGGTTATTACTTACAATGGTGTTTTTTAGGCTGTGTTATGAGGAACTCCAGGATTACTTGGAAGCTCATTAGGAGTTCCCTTATTAGAAGATCAATCATTCTGAACAAGCTTTCTGAATAGCAGCTTGTCTAGCTTACCAATCTTCCTTTGCAAAATATAGTTACAGGATATGGTTGGATGTGACCCAGGGCACACTCTTATGTATCCCTATGGTGTCCAGTGCAAAGGGAGTGACTTCTGGAATGTGCTCTGGCACAGTCTGCAAGAGATGTGCACACAAACACATTTCCAGGCAGACACAGAAAGTATCCCTGGAGGGGAAGAAGCTTGAAAATCACAGTTTACATGTGGTCCCTCTTAGGGAAATAGCACCAACTGTATTTTTTTACTGATGGCCTTTGAGAATTATATGTGATTTCCTTGTTTTCTCCAGGCAGGGGCTCTGTAGGAGGGTACTGCTGCTAGAAGCTATAGTTGTGGGACTACATCCTCCTCCACACCATTGTACCTTCAGCCCTTTGTGCCTTATTTCTCCATTATGAAACCAGACAGTTTGTTTTTAACAAAGAAAATCAGAACTATTCACCCTTTATTTTATCTTCTTGTGCAATATTGCTTTTGTGCTTGAGGCTCCTGTGTTTTGTTGCGTTAAAAAAAAGTGAGTGGAATGCCTTACCTAAGGTGGTTAACTATTCCCAAATATAGAAATGCTTTCTCTTTGGCAAGGCTTAATGTCCTTCCCTATACCCTGTTAACTGGCAGATTTAATAAAACACCACTGAACAAGAGATGCTGCCCCTGTGGTAACCATTAAATTGAGTCCATATTCCACTGTAGTTTTTATCAGGGGACCAGGGAAGATTTATTATATGCCATTACTCAATGTTTCCCTGGGCACTCCCCTGAGTCTCTTGTGGCTATCCTGCTCCAGAGTTCTGACAAACTGCTCACTCTGCAAGTGGCAAAATTCTTAAATATGGCTGTTTTGACTAGATTATCCTTGTCTGTGTTATGTTATTTTATTTAGTACTGTATTTTCATAACTACCAGTTTGATTTAATTGTATTTATACTGTTGATCTGAATGCCCATCAACACTGTTTTAAAATGTATCTAACATGTTCATTTAATGGTCTGTTGACTGCAATAAAGTGATGATGATTTTTTTTTTAAAATCATTTCAACGTAGATATTTAATACATTTGAAAAAGCATGCACTGTTTATATTTTTTAACAGGAAGGACATTCCCCAAGAAAGGCCAGACATGTGTGGTCCATTATACAGGTAAGATCAATGACAAACAGCCCAGTTTGTACTTTCTGCAACATGTTAGTTTGCATTTTCAAGTTAAACAAAATAGGTTTATTCTGACTGGCTGGCAATGGCTGCTGCCACACTGCAGAAATAATGCAGTTTGACACTGCTTTAAGTGCCATGGCTCTTTGCTATGGAATTTTGGGATTTGTAGCTTTGTGAGATATTAGGCTTCTCTATCAGAGAGCTCAGGTGCCACAACAAACTACAAATCCTAGGATTCTATAAGGTGGAGCCCTGATAGTTAAAGTGGTGTCAAACTGCATTATTTCTGCACTGTGGCCAATGTCCCAGATGTTAGAATACTCATATTTGGGTAAGCAGAAACACTGTTTATTGGCATGCATTTGAATAATTGATTTTTTTTTTTGGTTAATGTGTTCTTGTGGGTGAACTCTGTTGGCCTTTCCAACCTATCACCACTCCTATTACCACCCATAGGAATTATATTAAATAGGAGATGGATTGTATGAAGGTTGCATTCTGGCCATCCCTGCTGTTGCAGTGGCAGAAATAAAAAACAGAATCTTTGTCTCTTCAGTCCAGCTCAAATAGCTCCACTGCTCTCCTGCTGCTCTTTCTCCATCCTCTACTGTTCAACTCCCACTAGACATAGCAATAGCACTTACATTTCTATAGCGCTTATCAGTGCAAACCACTCCCTAAGCAGTTTACAATGTGCTAGCTAATTTCCCCCAACAATCTGGGTACTCATTTTACTGACCTACCAAAGGATGGAAGGCTGAGTCAATCTGGAGTCAGTCAACGTGGAGACAACTGTGATAGTTGGGAAACTGGTAACTGGTGGGAAAAGGTGAGCAACTGTCTTGGTGTCCTAGCGCCATGATCTTCAGCTTGTCAAGCTTGCCTTCAGACTTGCCTGGAAGCCCAAACTGCAAAATAAACCCACTTCTGAAAGCCCATGCACTGGAGGGTAGTGCCTTGGGACATACATAGGGCATGGGCATTTACATAGGGCAGAGCCAAGGAACGAAGGGAAAGAACCTGTGTTTCTAGTATTGAGCTGTATCAATGGACAGTGTATGGATATTTCCAGGAGAGTGTGTGTATGTGGAATGTGTGTAGACAGAATCATGCAATGGCTGTCAGGGTCCCTGTTCCTTCTGCCATGTGTGCTCCTCCTATTGCTAGAGGCTTGGCACTGGGTAAGAACTAGCTTTTTGGGGAGGACTAGTCCCCTTGGTTGAAGGCTAGGCTTTTTGTTTCTTCCCTGCTTGCTATGTGGGTTTTTTAAAAAGTGATTTGGGGTCGTGAAACTATAGCATTGCTGAGCGCGGGTCCAAAAGTCAGAAGGTGGCACCAAAGCAGAGAGCAAACTGTGTGTCAGGAGGAGGTATTCCCTTAGAGAAGTAGCTTGTCTTGGATGTTGTGGTGAGCCTTCAAATCATTTCCAACTTATAGCAACCCTAAGACAAATGAAGGTGAACCTCTGACAGAGTTTTCTTGGCAAGATTTCTTCTGTGGAGGTTTGCCCTTGCCTTTCTCTGAGGCTGAGAGTGTGATTTGCCCAAGGTCACCCAGTGGGTTTCCATGGCCAAACAAGGATTTAAACCCTGGTCTCCAGAGTCTTAGTTTGATACCCAAACCACTATGCCATGCTAGCTCACACTTGCCTTACTGTCCCAGATTAGCTGGACTTTTTTGGTTACTTGAAGTAAAGACAGTTTTCATTTGTTCTCCCTGCAACCCAAAATACACTTTGCATCTATAGGGCCCCTCTATATCTCCCCCCCCAACTTTTGGTGCTACTATTGCAAAGTCTTCATATTGCTGTAGAAACCACCTAAAGCAACCTGAATTTCTTCCAATGATGATGAATTCCATGATGAACTGTTCTACTCTGTTCATGGTGCATGAACTTGGTCAGTGCAGAAAGCATGTTTTCCCATTCAGGAAGAAAATAGGGTGTTAAACTATGAATTTAATAACATTTCAAAGTCTCCTAGTTGTTTGAGGGGTGACTTCTGTAATAAGGTAGTGAAAATTGCAGCAGGAAGTAATGTTAATGAAAATTACATCACCACTGACTTTATAATTGTGCCCTACTAAAGACAGTCCATACAAAACTTGTCTGGCTATAGGGGACTTGCTTTATTTGTTTGTTTGTTTTAATTTTTTTGGTTTTATTAAGTATTATTTTGGGATATCTTTTAACCTCCAGGTAGGATTTGTGGGAAGGGGTTAATAGCAGAGCTTTGTGGATCTGTTGTGTGTGTGGTTTTTTTGTTTTTGTTTTTTGGTTAACTGTCATCAGTCTCTTTAAATTGTCATGTCTTGAAAGATGGAAGATTTCCTATTGTTTTTAGAATTCTAGTGGCAGCTAATAACTTCTGAAAGTACATTGTCAAGTGTTCTGTTCTCTTCAGTGTGTTGTAACAGCAAAAAGTATTTGCCTGCTCAGCATGAAACATGATCTTCTGAGACCCCATAGAAGCAATTTGTTGGCTTCACAGTCTTTGGTGGTTAGTAAAAATATCCCCTTTTGTTTATTAAGCATGTATTGGTACTTTGAGGGAATTTATTAATGGAGATTTAAGTGAGAAATATTTAATAGATAATAGGATGAAAGAATAATCTCTACTAGCTGGTCTTGCTACCCAGGAATGTATTTCTGATGGTGCTTTCTTTTTTTCCATATTCCACCCATCTTTCTGGTTGCTATGACATTTTTCTATTGTTGCTGTTGTGGTTGTGTGCCTTCAAATCATTTCCAGCTAAGGCAAACATATCACGGTGTTTTCTTGGCAAGATTTGTTCAGAGGGAGTTTGCCTTGGCCTTCATCCGAAGCTGAGAGAGTGTGACATGCCCAAGGTCACCCAATGGATTTTCATGGCCAAAGGGGATTTGAACCCTGGTCTCCAGTGCAATGCTTAAACCACTGCTAAAACATCTGAGCTTGCTGTGCTTATTGAAAATGGAGAGGACCATTAATTTTATTGCTAGGGTGTAAAACCTTTGGCCCCTGAGATGATTTGGCCTATAATTTCTGTCAGTTGCCCCTAGCATGGCCAGCAGTAAGGGGATATGGTAGTTCAAAACATCTGGAATGTGATGGTCTCTCCAGCCCTGTTTTCACAGAAAATATGCTTGTACTGTTTTGTCTTTGGCAAGTTATATGGAGCAGGGAGCAAGAGAGCAGAAACATTCAACCAACTACCCCTGTGTAAACACAGTGTACTTCCTCCAGAAAACAAGTCTGGTTATACCATTTATTTTCCAAAGACTCTGATTTGCTGTTTTTCTACCTGTGGCTTATTGGTGTGGCCAACAGTATAGAACCTTAAGCAGCCGGTGTAGTCAACTGTTAAAATTATTTTACAAATTTGAGGGGTGACTTCTGTAATAAGGGTCTAATTTATAATTTTGCAATGGGAAGACAGAAAAACAAAGCTTTGAAGTTAATTTGCTTAATGTTTCCAGCCAAATTGGTCCATTAGTATAATAATAATTTTTAAAATGACCAGATAATCTCTTAATGACCAAAAAGGAGCAAAAGAGTTAGCTAACTTGTTAAAAAGTCTTGGGCTGGGTGTTATTATTAAACAAAAGTAACAAAGGTGGGGGTGTTTTTCAGGAATGGAAACAATGTAACAGGAATTTCAGAATGAAAAAACAAACATGAAAAACACTCTTTTCATGGGTCATGAGACTGTATATTTGGAAAACAGGATTCCGGTGTCAGTGTGGAAAGGGGACCCATGTTACAAGTGTGTACCAGCTCCTCCCAACCCCCAGTGCCTGAAGCCAGTCTGTAACATGTGGTGCCTTGGAAGTCCTGCCATACATGCATCTTTCTGTATTCCATTGGGAGCTAGCTTTAGTGGGGCTTAGCATTTCACAAGGGGAGTTTTATCATCCACAGAGCTGAATATACAAAAATGTCAGTGCAACTTATCTTGTTCTGTGCATTCTTGGAATTATCCCTTCTACTCGGAAATCATTAGAACATCTTTTTTTATTTTCTTTTTTTAAAAAACATTTTTTTTTGTTTTTTGTTTTTGAAATGAGCCAGGGTGTTTATCAGATTTGGAAAGCATTATATTGCATTTTTAGTTGAATGAGATATTCTTTGTGAACCTCTGGGGATTTCTCTGCATATTTCTTATTGTGCTCTACTGCTGTGATTTCATTATATTCTCGTATGCTTAGCCTCAGTTGATATGTGGTTTTTCTTTGTGGAATTTATTGCCATACTTTGGAGTACTTTCTGTCCGTTAAGAAAGAAGGCAGAGTATATTTGGGAACGGAATGGTACTCAATATTAGTTGGCACTCAGCTGTTCTTCTCTGTGGCCCATATCTCATGCCAGAAACGTGAGCAAAATCCTGATTTTTATGTCAGCTGGGGTTATCTGTTTGCTTGCATAATAACTGAAAGCTGAAGGAATGCATGTGACATTAGACACTCCTGAAAGATATATTTATATAACACAATTGTCACTAAAAGCCAATATTGTTAATTAAAATGGAAAATTGTTCTATAGTCAGTCATAGGCTTGCTGAGATGCCCAGTGTTTTAATGGGAGCTAATGAATGTTCATTAATCTAGGAGGTGCTCTAATGTTTTCAGCACCATATTAAAGAAGTGTTCTGTATTCTTGCAGTCTCTGTCAGAGCAAGCCTAGAGGAGGGACTGAAGAGGTGGATAACCCATCTCTTCCCATACCCTGATAGCTTTCACCAGTGAAGAATCAATTTTTTTTTTCTCCTGTGAAGTTTTTAAATATTCCCTCAGCACTGTTGGTTTCCTCTTACATTGTTTAGCAAAGCATCATTCATTACCTAGCATGTATGAAGATGTATTAGCCTGGTCCTTTACATTTGTGTACGGGAAAATGATTCTTCTTCAGAGCATGTGTAGTCTCTGTACACATGCCCATGAGTTGGAGAAGGGCCAGCAGATTTGCATTTGCGAGGGTAAAATGGGCTTCCCATTGCAGGTAAATGATTGACATGTTGTAGTATGTGCTTGGACTGAAAATAAAATTACAGGTGTGCCACAGTTAACAAAGCAGATGTGTTCCTGGGTATTAATTCTTTAACAGAAAATTTGGTACCAGAGGCAGAAATAACATAAATTATATGGCAAGAATAGAAATAGGTTCCTATACCACACATGCACATAAAAAGAGCAGTTTAACATGTTTCAGCAAACTTTTTATCCAAAACTAACAGCATACACATGTGAAATGAAACAATCAGGTCAGGTAAGCCTTGCATAAGTTAACAAAATGTTTTTTGAACTTTCTCGAGACCACTTGAAAGCTCCTTCCAAATTGCATCCAGGGATGATTTTTTTTCTTTCTTTCACGTGCCTCCAATGTTCTTATGATTTCCTCTTTGGTGGCCATATTTATGCTTTTTTTTAACATACTGTGGGGAGTTGGTGAGGCAGGTTTATCTAATTCCCCTGTTTCCCTCTGATTTGCTCTTCACACATGCTCAGTAATGGATTCTGGCTGTTTACATTGCCTGTTGTAGGCAGACCCATACTGGGATCAAATAGAGAATAATCCCATTCTTGCCCGTCTTAA
Organism: Gambelia wislizenii; assembly: GCA_030847615.1. Taxonomy (NCBI): domain Eukaryota; kingdom Metazoa; phylum Chordata; class Lepidosauria; order Squamata; family Crotaphytidae; genus Gambelia; species Gambelia wislizenii. Next base: position 207,255,850 of record JAUMIR010000001.1, read on the forward strand.
ACGTTGGTCTTGTCCACGCTGGCCGCTTAGTCTGGGGCCAGTTCAGAGCATTATGCTCTGGACTGGCCAGGATTGACCATGGTGGTGGCCACATGCACTGGGCCCAATTTAGTGTAGTAGTGCATTGTTGTCCACACTGGGCCTGCCAAGCCAGCTCCACATCAGCACCACTGGCCCATCCCTTTGTTCCCTGTGCTGCTGCCACCTTGCCACCCAAGCAGCTCCCTGCAAGAGCCTGGCTGGTACTATACCAATGTGTGGGAGGTGATTATCACTTACAATGATTGCTAGCACTATCTATATTAGATATCCTAGAGTAATGAATAAAGATATGCAACTCAAACATTTAAGTGTGTTGTGTGTTTCTTATTTATAGAATATTAAATGTGGTAAGTGTAGAAGCATTATATACTATACAATATTTCTACAATCCTTATACAGTATAAGGATTGTAGAAATTATTATTTCTACAATAAATATCTAAAATATACAAATAAATACAATCTATTTCTGTTGGAGTCCAAAGATGTTCATGAAATTGTGGGACTCTACAATGCATGTAGTCCTGAAGATATTTTCTTGTAGCTAGAATGCAATGATGTGGTCAAGCCACTTCCACAATGCTAATTTCTCACGTTTTTTTCAAGTCCAAATTGATGATACTTTGCAAGTAAGATATTTCAAAACCGGAATTTCTTATATGGAACAGGTAAGTAGATCATGGGTGGAGCTGCGTACTGGTATTACTATTTTTAAATCCAACATTGCAGACGACAACCTCTAGAGCCAGGATATAGTTGGCTGTTTCGTGGGCTTTATCAATGCAATGTTTAGGATGCTTTAACCATACGTATTACATATACAGCAATAGTTCCATTCTGCTCCCCGTGTCAAACATCCTGGCTCTAGAGGTTGCCGTCTGCAATGCTGGATTTAAAAATAGTAATACCAGTACGCAGCTCCACCCGCGATCTACTTACCTGTTCCATATAAGAAATTCTGGTTTTGAAATATCTTACTTGCAAAGTATCATCATTTTGGACTTGAAAAAAACCTGAGAAATTAGTGTTGTGGAAGTGGCTTGACAACATCATCGCATTCTAGCTACAAGAAAATATCTTCAGGACTACATGCATTGTGGAGTCCCACAATTTCATGAACATCTTTGGACTCCAACAGAAATAGATTGTATTTATTTGTATATTTTAGATATTTATTGTAGAAGTAATCATTTCTGTGTATACTGTATAAGGATTGTAGAAATGTTGTATAGTATGTAATGCTTACCACATTTAATATTCTATTAATAAGAAACACACAACACACTTAATTTTTTGAATTGCATATCTTTATTCATTACTCTAGGACATCTAATATAGATAGTGCTAGCAATCATTGTAAGTGATAATTACCTCCCACACATTGGTATAGTACTAACGTGGTGAAACCTTCCCTGTATGCTTGTTTAGAGCCTGGCTGGTGCCATCGCTTCTGCTGAGGGCAGAATGGGGTGCCAGTGTAATCACTGAGGAGGGGGCTAGAGCATTCCCTTCCTTATTGATCACATGTCCAGGTGCCCATTTCTGGCTTCAGCAGAAACGGCGCAGCACTGGCTAGGCTTTCCAAGGAGCTCCAGCTTGTGAGGAGGCAGCGGCAGTGGCTCAGAAGGGGGGAGAGCGTGGGGAAGGGGGATGGCACTGCTCTTGTTGGGTGGACAACTAGGTCAGCCAAATTGGACCCAAATACAGCTGTCCAGGCATCAACAGAATGCAAAGCCACTCTGGGGTTTCCGGAAAAGATTGAACTTTCCCGCAATTTTGCTTAGTGCGGGGCAAAGTTGGGTTAAGGGCTAAAAACTGCATTTCCTCACTGGAAGTAGCCATACATCATGAGGACTGCCAGCACCTGATCCAGGGTGAGTACAGTGTTTTTGGCACATGAGGACATGGCTTTTATTGCTTTGTTGACTGCAGACACACTGCAACAAACTGATACTGAAAGTCTATGTTTCTCCAGCCCTCCTAGATCTTCCTCCCAGTGCAAGTGCTGCTAAAAATCTTTTAGATAGGCAGAGGACAAGGAGGAAAAGAGGGACTGGGGTGGTATAAAAAGACTTCATAAAAAGAAGCTTCTTTGTCAGAGGCATTGTTAACTGAGGTATGCCTGTACTGTATCTACAAAGTTACAGAGAGAATAAAATGTGTTTATACAGGACATTGCTTGCTCCATAGCTTACATTTCCATCTTCTTGTTCTTCTCAGAGCATGGGATTAGTGAGTTTTCTGGACTCTCTTCTTATGGAAGACCAGCTCAGAGAAAGCACAGTATTTAATGAATGTCTTGAAGGGGTGGAGTGGGGGATTCTGAAGGGAATATTTGTGTGTGTGTGTGTGTGTGTGTGTTTGTCTTAGGTTTTTTTTCCAGCTCTGACCTCACCCTTGCTTTGGAAATGCCTGTGTTCTTACAGTATGTACAGTATGAGTGTGTTGCTATTAATATATTCCTTGTGGGAAGGGGAGAGACTGGACTGAACAGCATGTGTGAAAAGAGATCTCGTGCAAGGAGGCGGCATGAATTTTGGATTGAGTCATTTCCCCTTGTCTGTCAGGGTTCCTTGTGCGAACATCGTCCATGGTTGGCAGGTTGAGGTAAGCCGACACAGGTCACTAGGTTCTCTAATTGCAGTTCCATGTTTATATTAAGCATTGGCCTGACTTCTCGCCTTCTGGTCTCAACTCACTTTCCTTCTGTAAATATTTTTGCTGTTCATATCTATTGTTGGTATAGAGACACCAGCTGAAAGTTCTCTTAAGCTTTTCATTGCATGGATGGCTCCCTGCCAGCAAAAGCTAAACCCAAGCATGTCAGCCCTTTTTTTTCTTTGCTGCCTGGGGACAGATTCTTACTTTAGTAATATGTGTTGTATTTCTTTAAGAAAGGCAGGAATTTCATGAGGACAGTTTTCAACCAAATGGGTCTATGCCACTGCTATGAGAAATGGTAGCTCACACTGCCCTGGTTTCCCTCCTTTTATTCCTTCCCTCACCTTCCAAATTTTTCGTCTTTAGTTAATCCATACAGGATGTATATTTGTTTCATGTGTTATGGATTGTCTTCATAAGGTGTGCCAAATTTCCCAGCATGAAGTGGCTTCCTTTAAATATTTATCTGCTGTTTAATTGGCAGGTGGTATTTTAGAGTTTTGTAGTTACCTTCTTGAGCTTCTGGCAAAACTTGAAATGACAATTTACAAGCTGGCCAAAATTGTGTAATAATTGATGTACTAGGTGAGGAATGGCAGCAGTGATTCAGGTCCTTAGTTGAGGAATTAACAGGAATGACTTGCATCCACAGATTCCCATTAAGTCTGCCAGAACATTTCTGTGAAATGAAAAAAATGTCATACAACTGCTTCTGCTAGTATTTCTGGATTAAATGCAGCCAGAAATCAGTGTTTCACTACCCACAATTGGACGCTTGCTTCCCAGTTCTCACTATAAATATTTGCATACTGTACAGTACTTGTTTTGGGGAATCATTGGGCCCATTACATGAGGGAGGGGGAAATCCCAAATACCTCATGCTATTGGCATCTCGCAACAGCAGCGACATGTCCAAACAGTTTTTCTGCCTTGGAAGCCCCCATAAGCCTCGCATTCCTGATAGTGGCTGCGAATGATTTACTTGCATTAGTTCTTCACTGCCGCCATTTTTTTTAAAAAGTCATCTCAGGGTGTGCTGGTGCGATAGAGCTAGTCTCTAAGGCAAAACAGAAAATATTTATCTTTTTTTTTTATCGCCTTAGCGAGCAGTTGCTAATGCAAAAATCCAACATGGTGGCAGCAGGCACTTGCCCTCTTAGCAAGCCCCGCCCCCTGCTCTTGCCCGACCAATCAGCTTAGTGCTTCCCTTCGAGGTTTTTATTGTTTGGTAGTCCAAATGAGCAAAAATGCGCACCAGCCTCACAATTTGTAAAAAAGTACGGGGAAATCTGCTAAGACTTTTAACCCATTGTTTTTGCCGTTTGGGCCCCCCCTCTTTCTGAATAGTGTGGATTGGCGCTGGATCTCATTTAGACAGGTAGGATTCCCAGCAAATTCCATGACGGTATTTTCACTGTTTAGACGGGCCCATTGTCATTTGGGACTGGCTTTGTGTTCCGGTTGTCTTCTGGGAAGGAAGATGGAACATTGCTCTCTTTGTTTGAAACTGGGGTATTACAATGTACTTACAGTATGTGGAACCAGTGTAACACTAGATGTTTATTTTATCTTACAATAAATGTTTCCTGCTTGGGTAAGGGAGTGGAGAAAAGGATTCTGACATCAGTGATGCCAGCCAATCAGCACTGTAAAATAGGAGAACCAACATCCCAGGGTTTAGCCCTGGAGAGGATTATGTCTGTCTTTCAGAATGTTTCCGGAACACAGATACTCCACTTTTATGAATCTTTGACCCATCCACAAGTGATCAAGCTACCTCATGTCGAGTTTACTAACTCAAATGTAGCTTGGTTATTCATAGAGGTAAGGATAACCTTACCCTTAAATATGTGTCAGGGGTGTACAAATTTATATCTGGTTTCATGGATGTATGCACATCCAAAGATTTTAACAGAGCTCCAAAAAGTTAGTTCAGTAATCCATAACTACCATATTAGTTCAGAAAGGGAAATGTCAGAAAGATTATACTTTCTAATACAGGTTCCCCCCTCCCCATATCCACAGGGGATATATTCCTGGACTTGATGTTTATAAGTGAAACCACACATAATAGGAAACCCTATTAAAATACAGGACTCCTGGTACAAAACATACCATAGAGTTGCATTGGAGGACCTAGTGATTCCTCAAAAGGGTACTTCTCTAGTCATTTTCCAGTGTGACTCTATGGTATGTGTCCCTATTTTTTTCAGCTATGGATATGTGAAATGGTGGATATTGGTTCTGTGGATATGGGGAGTGGGGGTGACCTGTATTGACAGGCTGAGGAGCAAATAAAAGAGATGGTAACTGTTCTGCTTCAAAGCAGTTAGGATATTTGCAAAATCTAATGCAGTGCAAAGTAAGATTCCCTGAAACCCTTAAACAAAAAACATGTCCTGTGTCTCATTTGGCACTGTACCTGCCTCCTCCGCATCTGGGAATCTGTTAGACTGATTAATAACTAACCAAGCAGCAGCTGCTCATAACCACAAAAATGAAAATAAAGATCACATGGAGGTAAACTGTCACAAAGGTTCAGATACATGGCGTATCTGAAACACACCAGAAGTAGGACTCAGTGATAAATGAGTCATACTTTCTATATTTATATTGCATTTATTTGAGTTTTGTTACCTATATTTTAATACCAGGCAATTGGCAAATTCACTGAGATGTTCACAAAATGAAACTTAACACTATAACACACACAAATATAATGCAATGTGATGTAAAATATAAAACAAATAAACTCTCCCTGGTTTTTCTTCACAAACGAAGATTCAGGAAGGACACATTCCCGCGCTTTCTGCAAGCGCGCTGATGACTAAAAAGGCCAATCCGAGATAAACAAGTCTGGTTGCAGAAAGCACAGCAGAAGATCTCCTTGGGTGATGTTTTTGGGTTGTGATTCTTTCTGCATTGTCGTTTCTCTTCAAGACTTGTTCGGCGTGAATTCTCAAATAAGGCTGCAGCATTGTGGATAGTGCGTCTCATGCCTCCCAATGTGAGGCCAGGGCGGACCATTGTTGGTGATCAATTTGGCCAAGCCTGAGATGTTGTTTCAGGGAGTCCTTGTATCACTTTTTTGGAGGGCCCCTCTTACGCTGACCTATGGCGAGTTCACTGTAGAGTACTATTTTTGGGAGGCAATGGTCCTCCATCCTAGAAATGTGCCCTGCCCAGCGCAGCTGTGTTCTCAATAGCCACAGAATAAAACCATTGTTTTTCAAAGTGCTTCACATATGTAATCTCAGTTGTTGTACTTAGAGCAGCTTTGTAAGTTTATTACAGAAAAAAAGTTGGAACTGAGCTAAGAGATGGTGGCTGGTCTAAAGTCACTGTGCAAGTTCATTATGACAGAGCACGGGATCACAGTTGAGCCTGGGGAACTTCCAAGTGGATGTAGCCCCTGAGGGCCTGGCCTCATTTGCTTTTATCTCTGATCAGTGATTGGAAATAAGAAGGCATTTAAACAAATGTAAAATGAAATACTGTGGATAGATCTCAGCTGTGCTTGGCAGGCAACAGTGCTGTTGCACTGAGCTTTACAGGCATAGAATGAGCTGTGCTTTATATGCTTAGTGAGAAAATGTCCAAATCGGTAAGAATTGCATATGGTCCTGTCTTCTTTATTTTGGCCAATGCTCCTCTGTCCTTGGTCCTGCCCAATGCTGTCATTTGGCCCTAAGATCCTTCCCTAATTTGAATTATTCCATCATACAAGTCAGGCTTTACACATCTCTGAAGAAATCTCTATCACAGAGTGACTACATGCTGCCATAGTATATTAGTAGTGTATAACCTTCTCCTACCCTCACTACTCACTAAACTGTATTCCTGTGTTCAGCTTCTGGTAGATATGGCAGCCTTATACAGTAACTAGTTCATCAGATGGGATCATTAAATGCAGCTGTTAGAGTGCTGAGTTGTTCATTAAGTATGATCCACAAACTTCATTGTCTGTCAACACTTCTTGAAGAACAATTTTCATGGAGAAGAAACCAGGAATCTGTTCATCCAGCTGGATATTAGTATTTCTTCTGTATGTGACTGAGGACATCAAAGATGTTTGTCACAGTTAGACAAAGACTTTGAGGCAAGGGTTGATCAATTAACACTATACTGTTAATGTGGTTTTGATTACAGAGCATAACAGCCAGGCCCAGTTGCCCCAGGCAAATCTTCTGAGAAGGAGCAGGGCTTGGGAAAGTTACATTTTTGGACTACAGTTGCTACAATCCTTTAAACTTCATAACTTCTGGGCATGCTGGCTGGAGGATTTTGGAAGCTATACTTCAAAAAAGGACCTTTCCCAAACACTGAGAAGGAACATCACACCACCCAGAGCCCTGTTGTTACTCAGATTGTAGGAGCTTTCAGTGACCAGAAAAAAGATGGCTGCTCTTTCTACTGTCTCCACCACAGCCATCCGGTGGCCAGAAAAAGATGACCTCCCCAGAAAGGTTAGGTGAAGGACAACTGGTAGGCAGCAAGTGTATGGTACATTTTTTATTATTAATTTGGTTTTGCTTTTCAATTATTAGAATTCTTAGTTTCTGGGATATTTGGGGTAGTTTATTCTTGGTTGAAGGAATTTGGCTTTTCTGTCAAAGAGCTCATCTACCACATAATGCAGTTTGGCATTTCATCACTATAGTCTTGCAGTGGTCATCCTAACAAGGTGTTGCAGCAGTGTTTAAAAAAATTACAATGCATCATGCCAGTGTCTCGATTCAGGAACTGTAGAAAGGAGATAGCTCTGGCCATCCACTTTGTGCTGTTGCTTGTTGAATGCCTAACAAGCCTATCCTAACTTTAGCAACTATAGTCCAAGGGTTTTGCATACCACACTCATTTACTTGCCCAAGGTGTATCTCTGGCCCTTCTCTGTTTTGACCCTAGAATAGGGGAGTTTGAATTCCAGGAGGCTGCTTGAACCAGTGCTTGCAGACTTTCAGATCATATAGTAAGGTAAGGTTAGAAACAGAGCTTAGAAAAGTTACTCATCCTCTCTAGGAATTGTCTAGGTCCTCCTGCGCAACTCTATGATATGTTTTTACCGGAAGTCCTTTATTTTAATAGGGTTCGCTGTTATCTGCAGTTTCCGGTATCTGCAGTAAGTCTGGGAACCAAACCCCCATGGTAGAATGGTCTTAATCTAATAAAAAATTCCTAATCCCCATGCATACGGGGGTCTGACTAACATAACCATGGCATCACCAGGGTCTGCCCCAATGGCATCACCAGGAGCTGTCCCTGGGTCCCATGACCTGGGATGCTCCTGACCTAGCAACCCTATCTAAGCTGAATGAGCCTATCCCTGCTGCAGATGTGGGATGAAGGGGAGGCTATTTGTATGAATGGACATCTGCATATCTGGGTTTGTACTTTGCCTCCCTGGGAGTCATGCTAAATATCTAGAAAAATCTAATTGTTTCTCAGTATCCTTTGATTTTTACTAGTGCTAGATTCAGTTGCATACCCTCTGTTGTGTTTGATAGCTGATGACTTTGTCTTTGTGGATAATGGGCTATAGAGTCCTTGGCTCGTGTGCTTTTTGCTTGTAATTTTTATAAAGATGAACAATCAAGTCCTGTTCTTCAAAAATTTCCAGGTTGGTCTTTTGACCTATGAGTTTGAAAATATAAACAAATAAACAACAGAGGCAGTGGTTACATTTCTCTTTTTGTAAAGACGTGAGCCTGCCCAGGCCCTGAGTTCATCAGGAGAGAGGCCTTTCTCTCAGAGAGGCCTTTCTCTCAGAGAGGCCTTTCTCTCACTAGCACAGTTGGTGGGGACATGAAAGCCAGCCTTCTCAGTGGATGCCCCTAGACTCTGGAACTCCCTTCTGAGATTGGCTAGATTGGATCACTCCCTGCTGTCTTTCCCTTGGCAGGCAAAAACCTTCTTATTCAGGCAGATTTTTAAAATAAAAAGTTTTCGAAGAATGGGCTAAAGGGTGCTGTCTTGTTTTAAACTGAACTGTTTTTAATAATGTCTATCTTTTTAATTACATTTTGTTCTTTTAACTGGAGGTCTGAACTGTTTTAATTCTGTGAATAGTCTAATTCTGTTTTAATGTTCACTTTTTGTATGCTTTAGCTGTATTGTTCTTTTAAAATTATAAGCTGCCTTGAATCTCAATTTTGAGATAAAGGCGGGATACAAATAAATATAACAACCACAATAGCAACATTAAAAGGAATTCCCCTTACTTAAACCTACCTTGCTTTGCAGTTGTTTTATGCCCATAATTTTTTAATGTTTATTAAGTATTTTACAAGACATCAAACATGCCCCATAATTCTTAGCTTGCTTAATCGGTTTGGCCATGTTATGCATTTTAACATCTACATTTCATGATTTTGTATTGCATTTGTTGTGTATATTTGAGTCAACTTGAACTTATGGCAACCCTATCCTAGGGTTTCTGTCTATGAGCACATAATAATAACATTGAATATGAAGGACTGTTTCTCACAAGCACTGAATGTACAGCCTCTCTTTTTAATGCATGCTTTGTGTAAGGGCTTCTGACTATCACCTCCCCACCCTAGGTCTGATTAATATTTGGGGCTTATATATACAAAGGAAAAAAACAATGGACTACTCCACAATAATAGCAAGTTGCAGCAGCTGTGACCTCTCTTAATGGTTTTACAGCCCCCATAAACTTCATATGCCTGTAGCCAAGCTGGTGGCCTCAGTGAATTACTTGCATTTTAAAATCTGCTGCCAAACTTAAAAAACAACAACAAAAAAACCTTGTTTCTGTGGTGCGCACAAGTGATATTCTACCTTTCAGGGGAAACAGAGAGAAAGATAGCATGAATCCCTGTTTTATCACCTTAGAGATCACTCGCTAAGGTGAAAATGTATCATGGAGGCAGTGGGCGCTTGCCCTGTAACCAAGCCTCACCCCCCTGTGCTCATCCGGCCAATTGTGCTTGTGCTTTGTCCTGTATGTGGAAGTGATTCATGTCAAATTGCTTGTCTTAATGAGCGAAAATGAGCATATCACAGGAGCTTTTATAAAAAGTTGGGGAAAGCTGCAAATGCTTTTCTCCTGTAGTTTTTCTCCCCCCCCCCTGCCCATTCACAGTATGGTGAGACAATGTGGGATCCCATTAAGACAGCTTGTATCCAGGCAAATTCTGTGAGGAGTATTTTCACTGTATAGAAAACCCCTTGGACTTATTTACGTCTGCTTTTTCGGGAGTGGGGAGCCAGCTTGGATTAAATAGTTGGGGAAAGATAGAATATTAAAAAACACAACACTGAATAAATACATGTAATCCACAGAACTGAGGTAAGGATTATCAAACGTGGGAGGCAAATTTGATCCATTTCAGAGGCTAAACACAGGAATGTTGCAGAGGAAGACCTGTCCGCTTGACTTTTCCTCTACCACTTACTTTGGGTGTACATTAGGACACCCATATCCACTGATTCATTATCCTCTGGTTCAATTATCCACCGTTTCAGTTTCAGCACAGCTACCATACAGTCTTCCTAGAAAATGTGTTCTCTCTAGCCATTTTCTAGGTCCTCCAAGGCAACTCTATGGCATTTTAAACCAGAAGTCCCATTATTTTCAGTGGCATTCGCTATTATCCACAGATTTCATTATCCACGGTGGGGCCCAGAACCAGTCCCTTACGGATATGGGCCTCCTACTGTAAAAGTACAGAATTTGTTCTCTGTAAGATATTTGCAACTTCTTTTTCCAATTATTTTCTCTTACTCCCCTTTTATGCTGCCTCCTTTTTTGGCTGAGGTGGTGTTAAGAGAAAATATTTTACACATTATGTTTCCTGTTTATATTTATGCATTTGTGAACAGTCAGATAAAATGAGGAGACTGATGTCTGCCCTCTCCCAGACCCAAGGGCAAGTGACACCAGTGCACAAAATGCAGTGACTATTCATATTTGAAATGCTGAGTGTATTCTTTTTTTAGCATTCTGTTCTGAAAGTGTCCCCAACAAATTTAATTGCCTGTCTTTTCAGTACCAAGATGTTCCACAAACCCCTTGTAATGTTAATTCCAGATACCCTATCCTGCAGACTGGCATCTCAGTAGCAAATGGTGTCAAGGCAATCAGTGCGGCAGCCACAACATTAAGTCCCTACGTGCTGCATGGATCAAAAGAGGACATGAGAAGGCGCATTTAACTTGCAAGCCTTGCAAAAAAGACGTGCACTGTTAGTGCCTGCCAGTGCTGGACTTGATGAGCAAGTCTGAAGCTGAAACCATATTGGGTTGTAAAAATCCTGATTGGCTCACAGTGAGGGCTATTAATAGCAGGTGGCAGAATCGTCAATCCCAAAATCACAAGGTACAGTGTATTCAGTTGCATGGAGGAGGCCCAATCAGGATTTGTAAGAAAATGAAAGTTCTGGATGGAAAAACCAGAAATGGACAGCTTCATCTGCTCAGTAGCACATGTACCCAGAATAAAGACAAAATGCTCACAACTACTGTGGCATTACTAAACTCTTCATAGGCTGTGGTTCAAAACAGCTGCAGCTATTCCAGTGTTTTAGCAGATGCTCACACTATTTTCTTCCCAATTAAATTTTAAAGTATCCCAGAAGTTCTGAGTTTGCCTGATGAGCCAGCACATCACTGCTCCAGCCATATTTCTTATGGCACTGATTTTTTTTTGATTTTTTTTTTTGCATCTTGCCTTGATTGTGGTCTCAATACCATTAAGCAATAATATTAACCACATTTGTTTAGGAATTTGTCATGTGAGCTAAGTTAGATGTGACAGAGGCAGTGATATATGTTGGGTCATGATTATCCACCGCCCCCGTGGGGTAGGCCTACATTTTATACAGAAAGAGGAGTATGGATCAGAGGGGCTGACCCACAATAAGTGGACGTGCCATTTCCCCCTCGGTTAGGCATACCACACAGGGTTGTGCTGAGGATGAAGTGGTGGCGAGGAAGAGCCATATACACAAACAACCCTCTATACTTTGTAGGAAAGATGGGATAGAAATATAACTAATAAAATATAAATAAAAACAAATGCTTCTCCATCTGACTTCTTCACACTTGTCAGCCCATACCCTGTTCTTGAGGCAGTTTGGTATAGTGGTTAGAGTGCTGTAATAGGAATCCAGGAGACCAGGGTTTGAATCCCCCCTCAGCTATGAAACACCATGAGGTGATCTTGGGTAAACCACACTATATCAGCCTTACAGGAAGGCAGTGGCAAACCTCATCTGAATGAATCTTGCCAAGAAAACCCTAATGAGTTGCCATAAGTTGGAGTTGTCATGAAACCACAGAATAAAATAAATATATAACAAGCTTTTCTCTCAGTCCAGCTCAGTCCCCACACAAGTTAACTTATGGAACCAGGGTTAAAGAAAAGTTCCGTAAGTTAACTTGTGTGGGGACTGCAAGGTAATATTTTGCAGGTGGTGTTGAGATACATGTAAATTTCACTTCAAAAAGGATCTGCAAGATTGTAAGTTACAGCCACCTACCCTTCACTTTATTCACAAATGATTTAACAGATATGACTGCCATGATGTGTCTAATGTTATTTTGTGTTCTGTTTAATTTGGGAAGAAATCGAAAAAGAGTACCCGAACTTGCAAACTCAGGTTGAGATTCTTCCCATTTATTGCTATTGCATTCATTTGATAAAACGCTCAATTAAGTGATTGGAACATATATCAAACCCGAGACCCACACATAAGAAGGGATTTTAAAATTAAGATGTCTTAGTAGGTTTGTCCCAGAGATGCACATTCTCATACCACTTGTATTCCGCAGGAGATTGAGTTCTTTATCATATGGGAATAAAAAAAATATATACCCAATAAGCACTTTGGGAACTAGGTTGTGAGAAATTGTAGGAGTAATGAGTCTAAAAATAAAATTGTATTAAAAATGCCAGGATCTAGTCCTTTTAAAAAGCAACAAGAATTATTTCCTTTAAAAAGAGAGTTAAAAATCATTCATTTACTTTTAACTTCATGCAGAGTGCAACTTAAGAAGGCTGACTTGAGCTCAATTAACATTTAAAAGAAAAGTGTATTCAGAGGTCTGGGATCACCCAGTTAAATTAGACTCATTACAAAACAAAGGAGTCAGTTTAAAATGCAAATCAAAGTTTACTGAAGGTATATCAATCTCAATCTACATACTAAAACAAACTTTAAAAAGAGAGGTTCCTAACTGACTAAGAATAGGGTAGGAAAAACTCACTCCGCCTACAGCGGTAGAAGGCTGGGTTGCGATGCATCATGGCATGGTTTCAGATGGCTTAAGATGAAGATGGCTCAAGAAGGCTAAAGATGGCTCCAGCCTCATGGAGACTCAAACTTAAAGAGAACTTACACACAGCAATAAAATTTAAATTAGGTCATGTGTTGAATGACCCAGCACTCCAGTTGGCTGGAAGTGCCCAGTGAAATAAGAGAAAGGGAATTTTGGGAGAACAAATGCATGCAGGGAAAAACCCTAGACTTATCTTAGGATGTGAATGAGGTACACAAGATTGTTTTTACATTACAATGATTATTTCCCCACATACTACAGAAATCAGCACGCAGTTAAAAGTAGTGCTGCGTAAACTGTAATAGAAGCTTAATTAGCACAAAGATAATTGTCAATCCTAGTCCTATTAACCATATAAAGCAGAAGGCCAAGTAAACCCCAAACCCATCCATGCATAAGGCTCAGTATTGTGCTAATCGATAGCTTGGACCTGAACAGGGTGGCTTCAGGCTCCTGGATCATTGCTGAGCTGTGCAAATGGAGGAAGAAGAGCATGAGTCACAGAATGGAGCTCTGCTGTAGTTTGTTTCCAGACACACGTGAAGCACTGGGTCACTGTGGCAAAAGGGATGGGTAAAACTATTGCGACCTCTTATTTTCCTCTCTCACATATACTTTGATGTCTCAAGCACTTATTCCTAGTTCTTTCTATTCTCTTCTGACTGTGTATTGTGATCCCTTTCAAACATCTTCCAGATGTTTTGCACTTTAATTCCAAGAATCCCTGAACTTTAGCCATACTGGCTGGGACTTCTCGGAGTTTGTAGATCAAAATACCTGGTGGACCACAGGTTGAGAACTGCTTCCCTAGAGCCTTTCAGTAGATCAAAAGGAGCACTGGACTAAAAGGGGGCATTGTTACCATCCTTGCCAGTGATGCACCATGGGAGAGCTTCATTTAAGTGGACTTCCAATCAAAAACTGTTTTCCAAGATATGTCTCTCCATGCTATAGCAGATAAAAGAAGTTACATTTTGTAGGATAAAGAACCCCAGAAGATAGGATAGAATTCAGAAGATACTTTTCTAGGAATCCCAGTGGACTACCTGGAGGCAGGACCAGGGTTTGGGGAGACCCGGGTGCCTGCCATAGGAAGGGAGCACTAAGCAAGGCTCCTAAGTGCTGCTCTGGACCTCTACTTTGGCGGTAGCAGCCAGGCCTCAGGGTATCAGAAGTGAGGGTGAAAAAGACCATGAGACTCTTTGACAAAACCCCAGCAAGGCTTTAAAATGTGATTTCAGCAGAGAAGTGATTGAACTATTCAAACCATGGAATGGGTGGGCACCAAAATCTTGGACATTTATGGCATTTTTAAACAAAGCAGACAGAAAGGGGAAACATCCTGGTGAGAAAGAATTGGTTGTTGTTATTTGCTGTACTACATGTGAGATCGCTAAGAACCTCAGTCTTCAGCTGCTCTGCTCAAGGCCTGCAAACTCAGGGCTATAATCAAATCTACTTGCAATGCTGTCTTCTTCTTTTCCTACTGTCTTCTATTTTGTTTTATTTATTTATTTCATTTATATGCAGTCTTTCTCCCAGAGTGGAACCTAAGGCAGCTGACAAAAAGAATCAATTAAAACTAAATCAATAAAGAATCTATTAACAGTAAAAATTTAAAAAACAATTTAAAATCATCAGATTAAAACAATATAAAACCATTTAGGAGACATTAAAAAGTTAAAAGAATAAATCACACCCCAAATAAGAAATCTCCCTGTAAGTAATTATATATTAAAAGCCTGCTTAAACAAAAACGTCTTTACCTGCGGGTGAAAGGAAAGCAGGGAGGGGGCCACCCTAGCCTCCCTAGGAAGGGAGTTTCAAGTGGGTGGGGGTAGGCACTAAGAAGATTCTCTCACATATCCTCACCCAGCGAGCCTGTGATGGTGGCAGGACCAAGAGAAAGCCCTCATATGTGACTCTTAAAACTCTGGCAGGTTTGTGTGGGGCAGATAGTATGGACCTAAGCCATATAGGAATTTATAGGTCATGACCAGCACTTTGAATTGTGCCTGGAAATGAACTGGTAGCCAGTGAAGCTGTTTGAATAATCTATCAATAATTTATTAATGTGATAGACCACCATTAAAAAAAGATGACAATTTTTACCATAACATACATAAAAGAGAATAACATGAAATAAAACATACACATAAAATTCACATTTAATAATAAAAAAAGAAAGTCACAACACTTTACCTGTGACAGTGGTTCTCAACCTGTGGGTCCCCAGATGTTGTTGGACTACAGCTCCCAGGAGCCCTCTGAGGTCTCACCTTGACAGCCAGGGGGTCCTCCCAGTCAGTGAGGCTGTAGGATTGAACTCACAGCCTCACTAATGACTGGGAGGACCACCTGGCTGTCAAGGTGAGACCTCAGAGGGCTCCTGCGAACTGTAGTCCAACAACATCTGGAGACCCACAGGTTGAGAACCACTGACCTATGACAAAGGTTTGTGCTCATGAATACTCCTAGCAGTCCCACATGGCTCACATGCCTAGCTGAGTACAGTAGCACCCCATGATCTGCTGGGGATTGTTTCCGGGACCCACCGCAGATGGCGAAAATCACAGATAATAGTGAACGCTGCCACGGCCATGCCGGAACCCTCCTCCCACTCACCCACCATGCCAGAGCACCCCCTCATGAGGTCGTCTCCTCTCTCCCTCCCTCCCCTGCCCACCCACCCACCGCACAGAACCCCCGCCCCCATGGAGAAGGCACCTGCCAGCTCTGCCATGCCAGAACCCCCCCCTGCAAGGTTGCCTCCTCCTGCCTTCCTTCACCCACCAGCTCTGCTGCACCACAACCCCCCCCCCCGTGAGGTTGTCTCCTTCACCCACTTGCTGCCTGCCCAGCTGCTCACCTGCCCGCCTGGCCGCCCGCTTGGCTGCTCACTCACCATGGCAGAACCTCCCCAAGGTCACATTCTCCCTCCCTCCCCTGCCCACCAGCTCCACTGTGCCGCCACCCCCACAAGGTCGCCTCCTACCCCCGCCCACCCACCATGCTGGAATCCCCCCCCCCAGCAAGGTAACCTACTCCCTCCCTCTCCCCACTGCACCGCAACCCCCCTGCCCACACTGCCATTGCCATCCACGGATAATTGAATCAGCAGATGGCGAATTAGCAGATGGCAGAGTGCTACTGTACTTCTAACACAGCACTTTATTGTCATTATCTACTGCAGATTTATTATCTGTCTATGACTCACAATGGCAGTTGAACAAAAATCTAGTGATCTTGTCCATAATCTGTTTGTCATGATTGGAGAGCAGAAGGAACAATAGAATTCTTCTGTCCTGCTGGGAATATTTTGTGATTAAAGCAAGATGTCTCCCTTGTGGGGGGGTGGAAAGGACAATATAAAAGGACATGGCTGAGAGTTACTACCGCCACATTTGCACAGAGACAAATACGCTCATGATATGAGATCCTCTTATGTTTTCCCTCCAATAAAGTAGCAGGCAGATTATTAAATAGTGCTAATGCAAATGCTTTCCTATACTTAGCAATTGTTAAATTTGTCAGATAATTAGGGCAGCCAAAAGGTTTCTTAATAATCTCAAGACTGGGATATTTGGTGACTAAACTCAAGCAGTTTTGTAACTCTGTCCCTTACTCATTGTTTGATGAGAGATTTAGTGGTTGTCTGCATGGATTGCCCTGCAGTAGCAGCAGCTGTGACTTGTCTTAATGGTTTTATAGCCCTCATAAACTTTGCATGGCCTCTAGCCAAGATGGCAGCCAAGAGTGTATTACTTGCATTTTTAAATCTGCTGCCGCCAAACTTTTTTTTTAAAAAAAAACCCTATTTCCACAGTGCTCATAAGTGATATTTCACCTTTACAAAAAAAGAAAAAAAGAGATAAAACAAAACCCTGTTTTATTGCCTTAGCAGTCGCTCACTAAGGTGAAAATCCAACATGGCGGCAGTGGGTGCTTGCCCTGTTAGCAAGCCCTTCTCCCCATGCTCATCTGACCAATCAGATTTGTGCATCCTCTTGTATGGGAAAGCGATTCATATTGAATTGCTTGTCCTAATGAATGTAATGTGCATTTCCTCAGTGTTAGGCTTTTCCTATGGAGTTTTTGCCAATTTTGCCCCCCCCCCTTCACAATACAATGAAAAACGTGGATGGCCATTGGGACAGGTCATCTTCTCCTTACATTCTGTGCAGAGTATTTTTGCCATTTAGACAACCCCTCAGTGTTACTGTAGTCAAATGCTATTAAAGCACAAGGCTATTTTAATAAGAAGTTATATGTTCCCTATAACTGGCCCCGGTCAGCATTCTGACTGAAGTGTTTTGTACCTGCTGGACTTTCTGAACAGTTTCCAAAGGCAACTCTGTGTGAGGTGTGTTCTAGTAGTCCAAACAGGATGTAAACAAGGCATGTGTCACTGTAGCCAGATCTGATGTCTCAAGGAACCAGTGCAGCCAGTCTACTAGTTTTCGCTGAGCAAATGCCTTCTTGGCCACCATTGAAAACCTGGACATCCAGGCTCACAGAACAACAAAACTGTGAGCCTGAGATTTCAGGAGGAATATAATCCCATCCAACACAGATGAAGTTCTCATTCCCTGATCAGCCTTTTAAATGACCAGGAGCACCTCTGTCTTGTGTGAATTAAGTTTTAATTTGTTTGCCCTCATTCAGTCCATTACTGATGACAGACATTGGGTTCAGTATTGAGACAGCTTCCTTGGAATCAGATGGAAAGGACAGGTAGAGTTGGGTGTCATCATATTGGTGTATTGTGCATTGGGTATTATCAACATATTGGTACCACTGAACCCCAGAACTGCATGACTTTACTGAACAATGTCATCTTTTCTATTGAGTCATGTCATCTGATTATAGAATTCTACTATGTTACTCTTTCTAAAGATAGAGCTAGGTCTGACTTACATCCTATAACTCGTCCGTTGGAGGGTTGAAGCAGATGATTTACTTAGCATACTCTTAGAAGAAGTGCTCCCTTAAGTAGTGAAAGACATCTGTCATAGAACAGATTTCCCCTCATTTATCTATCTTGCATTTTGAATTTATTGTTTTGTGATGGGGCACTGGAAAGTAAATTTGAGCTTAATTTCCCTGAGGCATGTACCGTATATTCCGGCGTATAAGACGACTTTTGAGCACTCAAAAGTGCCCTCCAAAATTGACAGTCGTCCTATACGCCGGATACACTTTGCTTCGCCCACCTGCCTATCTCCTGCCTCTTCGCAAACGGAGCGAAGAGGCAGGAGATGGGGCAGGGGGGTGAAGCAAAGTTTTTTGAAGATCATTAGCCCCCCTCCTCTGCCTTCTCCCCCTTTGGGGAGCAACGGAAGACAGAGGAGGGGGGCAAACATTGCAGTTTGCCGCAGCCGCCGCTGGATCGCTTCTGCAGCGGCCGAGGCAAACCCGCGATTTGCCCCCTCTCCCCACTTTCCTGGAAGGTGGGGAGAAGGGGCGAACGTGCCCCGTTTGGCCGCACAGCCTGCGGATCCCCCTCCTGCGCTCCCTCCTGGAAGGGAGCGCAGAAGGGGCATGCAAAGGCTGCGCGGCCAAACCGCGATTCGCCCCTTCTCCCCACCTTTCTGGAAGGTGGGGAGAAGGGGCTAACGTGCCCCGTTTGGCTGCACAGCCTCCGGATCCCCCTCCTGCTCTCCCTCCTGGAAGGGAGCGCAGGAGGGGCATGCGGAGGCTGCGCGGCCAAACCGCGATTCGCCCCTTCTCCCCACCTTCCTGGAAGGTGGGGAGAAGGGGCGAACGTGCCCCGTTTGGCTGCACAGCCTCCGGATCCCCCTCCTGCTCTCCCTCCTGGAAGGGAGCGCAGGAGGGGCATGCGGAGGCTGCGCGGCCAAACCGCGATTCGCCCCTTCTCCCCACCTTCCTGGAAGGTGGGGAGAAGGGGCGAACGTGCCCCGTTTGGCTGCACAGCCTCCGGATCCCCCTCCTGCTCTCCCTCCTGGAAGGGAGCGCAGGAGGGGCATGCGGAGGCTGCGCGGCCAAACCGCGATTCGCCCCTTCTCCCCACCTTCCTGGAAGGTGGGGAGAAGGGGCGAACGTGCCCGGTTTGGCCGCACAGCCTCCGGATCCCCCTCCTGCGCTCTCTCCTGGAAGGGAGCGCAGGAGGGGCATGCGGAGGCTGCGCGGACAAACCGCGATTCGCCCCTTCTCCCCACCTTCCTGGAAGCTGGGGAGAAGGGGCGAACGTGCCCCTTTTGGGCGCACAGCCTCCGCATCCTCCTCCTGCACTCCCTCCTGGAAGGGAGCGCAGGAGGCGCATGCGGGGGCTATGCGTTGGAAGAGGGGGGGTCGTCTTATAGGGCGAATATATCACAAACTCTGCATTTTACCTTAAAAATTGGGGGGGTCGTCTTATACGCCGGGTCGTCTTATACGCCGGAATATACGGTATGTCTGGGGAAATCCCATTGTCAGATGGAAATCCGGTTAATAGAGGAAATGTGGAATAGGGATATTCTTATTCTAATTTTTATAAGAAGTGTTTAAAGTGGGGTCCCAGAGCTTTGTTACTTTGTTGGACTACAACTCTTCGAATCCCAAGCCTGAATGGCCAGTTGGGAGTCCAGCAAAGTAACCTTTCCAAGCTTTGGAGCATATACCTAAGGTTGCATTTCTAGTTTGCAAGGGCTTTAAAAAAATAGGGCCCATCTAAATGGTGAAAATACCCTCATGGAATTTGATGGGGATCCTACCCATCTAAACGGGATCCAGTGCCACTCCACACTATTTGGAAGGAGGGGAGCCCAAAACAGCAAAAACAACAGGGTAAAAGCCTTCGCAGATTTTCCTGTACTTTCTCAAAAACTGTGAGGGGTGTGTGCATTCCTGCTCACTTGGACTTTTTGTTTAGTTAGTTAGTTAGTTGTACCCTGCTCTTCAGCCACAAGGCTGTCAGAGCAGCTTACAAATTGTTTTTAAGCAATAGCAATTTACACATCTACACTGCATTAAACAGTTTCCAATGTGTGTTAGCTAATTGCCCCCACAAGCCGGGTACTCATTTTACCAACCTGTGAAAGGATGGAAGGCTAAGTGAACCTTGGAGCTCTCTGGAATCAAACTTGCAATGTGGTGACTTGCAGTACTGGCATTTAATCACAGCGCCACCAGGGCTCCCTATCAAAAAACAAAAAAATGGAAGGGAAGCACAAAGCTGATTAGCCAGGTGAGAGCAGGGGTGGGGCTTGCTAGCAGGGCAAGTGCCCGCTGCCACCATGTTGGATTTTTGCCTTAGTGATCACTCGCTAAGGAGATAAAACAGGATGAATATTTCCTGTATCTTTTACCTCTCTGAGAGGGGAAAAAAGGTTGTGGAGATCATTTTGGAGGGCATTTGATGGGGAAGGAAAGGAATAGATATCCTTTGTACCAACCCACCAGTTCTCGGCTCACCCTCAAGCCATAAACTGCTTTACTTGACAATAGTCAATACATAATTGGTATATTCTGGAATTCCATGAGAAATCGGTTGTTTGCTTGGTGAGAAGCTATATGTGGTCACACTGACAAGTATTGTAGTGGCAGCGGGAAGAGACATTAAAAAATACTTCATTTGTGTTGCATACCCTACTATCCCCTCCGTATAGTATCTTATATTGGAAATATTGGACACTTTGAAGGGGTAAATAGACCAGGGTGGTCCAAAAAGATGCCAAGTGGAGGTCACAAGGACCTGGGAAAGGTGTCTTAGAAATGTTTTTAGCAAGCAAGCCCAAACTATGATTGAGCGGAAGTCCCTTAGTAAACAAAACCATTAAGGAGGTATGTGCTAATTCCTTCTTGGGCCCCTCAACAATGAGTCACACAACCTAAACAATCAAATGACCTTACCAACCCAAATCCCCAGGAAATCTCCCTTGGAACTCTGCAATGCAAGGTTGTCATAAACCCATCAATTTCAGTCTCCTCGTCATTAAGAGCAATCAGCTAAGTTTCAGTTTCCTTTGTTTACATGGTGGGAAACCTTGGACCAGTCTCAGAGCATAGTACTTTACTATATTGTGGCATGGGCAGAGAATAAAACCAGGTTTGTTGTCCTGATCTCTTTGGGTGGGCACCTGTTGCACTCCAGGTGTTTTTGGCCTCTAGTTCTAACCACCAGAATGGTGATGGATGGTGGAAGATGGATCATTTAGAATGCTCTAGTTTCCCTTCTCTGGTTTAGATTCAGACTTAGAGCCATGGCATTTAGTTGAAGTTGTTCTTGTGCCTCCAAGTCATTTTCTGACTTACAGTGATCCTAAGGTGAACTTATCAAATAATTTTCTTGGCAAGATTTGTTCAGGGTGTGTGTGTGTGTGTTTGCCTTTGCCTTCTTCTGAGGCTGAGACAGTGTGACTTGCTTGAGGCCACCCAGTGCATTTCCATGTCTAAGCAGGGATTCAAAGCCTATTCTCCAGAGTCATAGTCCAGCGTTCAAGCCACTATATCATATTGGCTCTCTAGTTGCTGTGACTAAATTAAGCCTTGTTGATTTTCAGTGCATCTGTATCAAGTATGACAAATCTGGATTCAACCCTAGGGAAGAAGAGGTGGATACAATTTTCCTTCCAAATAAGCAAATAATATATCATAAATACACTCCCAGTTGAAAGTATTTCTTTGGCATCAGGGACATTTATTTATTAATTTATCTATTTATTTACTTACTTACTTGTCTCAACCTTTCCCTTGAATATATAATCAGCAACTTGTTTGTCTGAAATTGGATAGCCTTGTACAGGCTGCCCTAGTTGCCAGTTTGTCTGGATGACTTTCTGGGGTCTTAGCAGGCAACTGCATTGCTGGGAAGGTTACATAATTGCAAGAAATTTGTCACCCATTCATAGTCTGGAATTTGAAGGATATATACAGTCCTGTTATAGTGTAGCAGGAAGTGTCTTGCAACAGATCAACACTAGAGGGTCAGGTAAGTCACAGAAGAAGAAAGTGAAATGAATACTTCCAACAGTGTCTACAATTAAATGGCTCAAGGTTCAGTAGAGACTTCTAGGATGAACTTGGAAAAGTTACTTTGGGGGCTGTAACTCCCATAACTCCACAGGCAATGTTGGTGTGGGAAATTCTGGAAGTAGGCC
Source organism: Gambelia wislizenii (assembly GCA_030847615.1). NCBI lineage: Eukaryota > Metazoa > Chordata > Lepidosauria > Squamata > Crotaphytidae > Gambelia > Gambelia wislizenii. Next base: position 207,277,955 of record JAUMIR010000001.1, read on the forward strand.
AAAAGGAAAAAATGTCCAAACTCTGTTTCTAGTCCTTGCCACCAGCACGGGAGTAACAAGTCACTGTACCACTGGGTTGAGGCAGTGGACCAGAAGGCCCAGTCTGAGATTGTTTCCTAGAGTCACATTTAAAGAATGGCAGTACCTGTCACTTTGTTCTGACTTAGTAAGCCTTCTATAGTTTGTTGCCATCCCAGAGAATAACAGCAGACTTGACTGGAACATGAATTGTTTGTGTTGTTTTGACAGGGATGCTACAAAATGGAAAGAAGTTTGATTCCTCCAGAGATCGAAACAAGCCCTTCAGGTTCAAGATTGGTAGACAAGAAGTCATTAAAGGATTTGAGGAGGGAGCTGCACAGGTATAAGGGATTATGCTTGTCTATTTCCACAACAGCAAGTATGATAACGAGCAGATAACAGTATATTGGATGAAGGGGGAAAGAATATTAAAAATGGTAGGGTCAGATCCAGATGTGGTCATACCTAGAGTAAACCCACTGAAAGGATTGTTTGCTGTGCTGCAAAAGAACATAGGTTTGCAGTGCACACTTAAAAAAAAATCTCTATGACATAATTTTGGGAAGCAGGTAACATCTTCCATGCTGAACACAGTCTCCTTTTACTTCCTTGGGCTGCCGTTTCCTTCTTCAAACTAATAATGGCCAGAATCCTGTTGGGGATTTACATATGTGCTACTCAGTGAATCCCATCCCGATACCCCCAGTTCCCCACTTAGGAAGCAGCCACTGCAATCAGCGGGGGTCACATTCCCGTTGATCAGGAAGCCTCTGATTGATGGCCTTACTCCCTCCTATGAGCAATTTCCAATGTGACAGGCAGAAGCAGGACTGCTGTCACAATTCACCCTCATGCTGGAGATCATTTGTACAAGGGGATGGGACTGTCAGCTAGTTGCTTCTTGATCAACAGGGGAACAGACCCTGTCGATTATAGCTGCTTCCCAGTAAGTGGAGATTGGCGGACTTCCACGGTCCGCAGGGGCTATGAATCATGAATATGAAATGGTCATGATTCTAGGTGACATAGTCATAGCTACCCAACAGGATTCTGGCCATTAATAATGAAGTAATCTATAATGCAAGTTCCCATATATTGGCAGTGTATAGCACAATCATGCTTACTGTACTTAGAAGTTAGTTCCACCCTATTCAATGGTGCTTACTCCCAACTAAGTTTGTGTGAGAACCCATCCTCAAGCATGCACCATTCCCACACCATCAAACCCCTATAAAGGCCCTACAATTAATTCCTTGCCTCTGTCACCTGTCTGCTTGCTCCACCTAGTGGCTAGTTGTATTGGGAATTAAACATTAATAAATAAAATATGTGATTCACACAAGCACAGCAATTGGAGATGCAATCTGATTGCTACTTTCTGGGCATTCCAAGCCAAATTCTTGTGCCAGCATGTAAATATTTGTATCAGGAAGGTATAGTAACAGTTGCATCACAACACACCATTACATTACTACAATGTTGCCTAGTACATCATTACCACTATAGACATATAGTTCCAAATACCCTTTATTGCTAAGCTGTTGATGCCTATATTCTTCCTGTACTGTTTGGATCCAGTGTCTTTGACCCATTACTTGTTTTAAAGATTAAGAATATAATGTGTGGTGTTCAGGAGAACCCATAAAAAAACTAGGCACATGTTGAAAAGCTGAGATCATTGACATGCTTTCTGATGCTTTCTCTTACTTTCTCTCTTCTAATTGCTACAATCCTGTATGCCAGATGAGTTTGGGACAAAGAGCAAAGCTAACCTGTACACCTGACATGGCGTATGGAACCACAGGCCATCCCGGAGTCATCCCGCCAAATGCTACTCTAATTTTTGACGTGGAGCTGCTTAGGATAGAATAAAATGCTGTGACTGACTGAAGGCATCTGCTCATAACCACTCATTCTTTCTTTTTAATGGGAGGAATCTCTTTCAAATTTCTACCATCTTCACTCAAGCTGTCATGCCCGCAATGCTATCCTGAAGTTGTATCCTCACTTTCACTCCCACCCTTTTTTTACTGTGGTTATTGGTGTATTTGTCCCTGTTTAGATGCTTCTTTGCTGTGGAGACAGGAAAAATGGCTGTAACATTTTTGAGTTGTATATTTTATTTTGATTTGCATGTGAAGCTTCAAAATTGTGATTAAAACTATATATACATATATAGATATATATTTAAATAAACCTATAAATAGAGATGACTTATTGAAAAACCACTGCCTTACTATACACTTAAAAAAATAACACAGACCAGGGTGCTCAGACATCAAGTGTACGTCTTGTACACATGTGGGCATTAGCCAAACCAAGTTACCTGCGCTGCCACTTTTTCCTCAACTTGTATGTTCTGCTTGCTACTGTTTTAAAGAATATGAATATGAAAACTTTTCAAGAAGAAAAATAAAAAATCTTGATACTTTATTGCTTCTCTTGTTTATCTCTGACCGTCTTGTTTCAAGTAGTTAGAACCAAGCAGAAGATAATTGTTTTGAATCCATAGATTACATTACTGCAATTATTGAATGGTTGAGTCTTACTAACAGCTGGAACAACCAAACATCTGTAATGAGTAGATTGGGCCAATATCCACAAATAAATGCACAATAGGTTTAACAGGAATTTTGCACACACTGCATGGAAGATTATTAAGGATCCTACACCTGAGAAAATCATGATCTGTGCAGGAAGCCCCCACTTATCTGACAAGTTAGGGGCTGCAGCACTCAGAATTGGTCAAAAAGCAGAATTCATGTAGGAAACATGAAGGAATTACGGTGGCTTTGTTTTGCAGTCTCTCAGTTAGCTTCATGCCTTTCCCCACCTCAGCTCACTTTGCAGGCAGCACGTGCATGTATGGACAGTCCCAAGGAAGCCTGTATAGGCAAAAAGAACTGACAGAACTCCTTGTCAAATGAATAGAATGTTCCTTAATTTCCAAGTGTCGAAAGAGTGAGTCGTCAGATAACGGAGCATCAAAAGGTGTGGGTTTCCTGTATTTGGAATGCACTATACAAATTATTACATAGGTGTGTCAAAATATTACTTGAAAACAGGCTGCCTCATGCCAAGTCAAGTAGTCCACTATTTCGTACACTTCAAAGTGTTCTGCAGCATCAGGCCAAGGCTTTGCTATGTGATCCCTTTAAATGAAGACAAATGGAACAGACGTTGGATGGTCTGGCATGCAAAGCTGCAGCTCTAACGTTGAGCTGTGGTCTGCTCTGGTTGTATTTCTAACTTTTCTTTGGCATTCATAGGTCTTCCTTGGGTTTTTTTTTTCAGGCTGTGAGGCCATGTTCTGGAAGAGTTTATTTCTGACATTTCGCCTGCATCCATGGCTGGCATCTTCAGAGAATGGTTGGGTAGGAGTATGTGTGGTGTTTATATACTGGGAACCCCTGTTGGAGAGGATATGTAAATTTGTGTATTTGAATAACTAGTTTCTGGGTGGAGATATGCAAGGAGGATTAGTGTCTGTTTGGCTAATGGTCCATTGTGTGCTGGAAATCCCCCTGTCCCTGGGTGGAGTTCATTTGCAAATGCTGAGTTTTGATTTTAGTGTTTTTCAGGACTGGCAACCAGATTTTGTTTACTTTTAGGGTTTCTTCTTTCCTGTACCCAACCATTCTCTGAAGATGCCAGCCACAGATGCAGGCGAAACATCAGAAATAAACTCTTCCAGAACATGGCCTCACAGCCCAGAAAAAAACCCAAGGAAAACCTATGGATACTGGCTGTGAAAGCCTTCAACTTCACTCGTAGGTCTCTCAGCCAGCTGGATTTTTTATTTATTTATACTCCGCTCTTCAGCCACAAGACTATCAGAGCGGCTTACACATTGTTTTAAGCAATAGCAATTTACACATCTACACTGCATTAAGCAGTTTCCAATGTGTGTTAGCTAATAGCCCCCACAAGCTGGGTACTTATTTTACCGACCTACGATTGCACTGACAGCTGCTTTGGTTTTTTTTTTTTTTTTTTTTTTTTTTTTTTTTTTTTTGCTAATCCAAGTTATTCTGATCATAGTATTTTGCCAGGTTAACAGAACCTGAAAGGAATGGAGTAGGAGTAACTGTAGTATGTGGGGAAATAATCATTGTAATGTAAAAGCAATCTTGTGTACCTCATTCACATCCTGAGATAAGTCTAGGGTTTTTCCCTGCATGCCTTTGTTTATCCCAAGTTCCCTTTCTCTTATTTCACTGGGCAGTTCCAGCCAACTGGAGTGCTGGGTCATTCAACACATGACCTAATTTGAATTTTATTGCTTTTGTGTAAGCTCTTTTTTTTTAAAGTTTGAGCTGTCTGGCACACCAGACATTTCATGGGAACTTCATGCTTCCTTTCTTCCTACCTTTAGAATTGGGCCAATAAAACATCTGGCTTCATAAGCCATCTTTGAAGGGAAGCTCAGGAAATTACCTTGGGGTTTTACAACTCAGTGTTACCTTCCTATCTGTAGTTTCCCATGGAAGTTCCTTTCATGTAACATCACATCCCTAGGCTAAGACCTCCTTTGATCTCAGTGATTGAGTGTATCAACAGACAAATGGTTAACTGTGTACGTGACATAGAGCCTATATAACTTGTAAGCCCTGGACAAAGGAAAGTGCTTCTGCTCATTAAGGAGAAGCTTCTTCTCATTTTCATCATGTCTCTCTGTTGCTCTCTGTATCTATCTACCTGCCTGCCTGCATTGCTTTGACTGAGATGCAGTGTCCATTGTTTTCTCCTAATGTCTTTCTGTTAGCATGCAAACTCTGAATAAAATCTCTTTAGCATTTTGCTTCTGGATCGCGATGCTTCCTTGTTACTTGCTGTAACACTTATTTTACCGACCTACGATTGCACTGACAGCTGCTTTGGTTTTTTTTTTTTTTTGGTTTTTTTTTTTTTTTTTGGCTAATCCAAGTTATTCTGATCATAGTATTTTGCCAGGTTAACAGAACCTGAAAGGAATGGAGTAGGAGTAACTGTAGTATGTGGGGAAATAATCATTGTAATGTAAAAGCAATCTTGTGTACCTCATTCACATCCTGAGATAAGTCTAGGGTTTTTCCCTGCATGCCTTTGTTTATCCCAAGTTCCCTTTCTCTTATTTCACTGGGCAGTTCCAGCCAACTGGAGTGCTGGGTCATTCAACACATGACCTAATTTGAATTTTATTGCTTTTGTGTAAGCTCTTTTTTTTAAAAGTTTGAGTCTCCATGAGGCTGGAACCATCTTAGCCATCTTTAGCTATATTTGCCATCTTAAGCCATCTGTAACAATGCTATGATGTTTCGCCATGCAGCCTTCTACCGTTGTAGGCTGGTGAGTTTTCTTACCTAAATACCTTTAGTTAGGGACCTCTTTTTAAGTTTGTTTTAGTATGTAGAATGAGATTGATATACCTTCAGTAAACTTTGATTTGCATTTTAAACTGACTCCTTTGTTTTGTAATGAGTCTAATTTAACTGGGGGATCCCAGACCTCTGAATACACTTTTTTTTTAAATAATTGAGCTTACAAGTCTGCATTCCTAGGCGCACTTTCCATGAACATGAAGTCAAAAGTGAATGAATGATTTTAACTTTTTAAAAGGAAATAATTCTTGTTTTTAAAAGGACTAGATCCTGGGATTTTTAATACAATTTTATTCTTTAGACTCATTACCTTCCCATAGTAACAATATTTTATCAGAGGACAGAGGAGAATACAAATTGGGAAAATCATTTCAGTCAAAAAGTGAAGATCTAAAAATGCTCAGAACCTGCTGTTTCTGAGCATTCAGCACATGCAGGTTTTGTTTCCTCCTAGCCCTCATTCATGAAGATCAGAAGCTACCGTACTTTAAATTCGTAACTGGAGCCTTGCCTGTTAAGCACAGGTTGCTAGTGTAGTTTTGTCAGTACAATCCAGTCTGCATCCTGTCAATAGTACATACCGTATATTCTTGCATACAAGACTACTTTTTAACACTTGAAAATCTCCTCAAAAGTGGGGGGGGTCTTATACCCCAGTAGACCTTTTCCCCTGCTGTGAGAATGATTGAAGTGTAAAATGGCCTGGGCAGTTTTCCCAGCAGATCCTTCCTCCTGCTGTGAGAATGACTGCTTTGCATTTGAAGAGTTAAATGGCCCTCTATTTAGCTCAGGAGAGTCAAAATGATGTTTCTTTTCCGGACAAGTTAGCCTAAAATTAGAATTTCTGGATTCAACTTCTCATTTTGCATCAAGTTTTGTCTATGGTGAAATTCTCTTGTCTGCCAATGTGGCTCTAAAATCATTAATGTGCTCATTCATTAATGTGCTCATTCAAAAATTTGGGATTTGATAGCTTCATATTAACCAACTTATTAATGCAACCTTACTTTCCAAAGATTGAACACCACAGAGATTTTTCAAAGTATCCCATGCTTTTTTAGCTGTTCTCAGTCCTTTAATTTCACAGACTATTCCATCATCTACAGCCACTGAGCTGGCTGGCTGGTGAGGAACAGGCTTTCCAGCCAGCTGGCTGGCTGGCTGGCTGGGGGGGGCAAACTCTATATTTTAACTTAAAAATTGGGGGGTCGTCTTATACGCCGGAATATAAGGTAGATGTAGAAAAACAGGCTGCAAACTTCTATTAAGACAACCAAGGTATTCAATTGCATGTACAGTTGCCCCTCCACATTCACGAACTTGACATTCGCGTTTTGGTTATTCGCGGTTTTGGGAGGGCCCCCCCCAAAACCGCGACACGGGGCCTCCAGAGGCCCCGTGAAAGACCTGGAGGGAGCGGGGAGGCCCGGGGAGGCCTCCACGGGGCCCCCAGAGGCGCTCTGGAGGCCCCATGAAGGCCTGGGGAGGGGGTGGCGAGGCCTTCACGGGACCCCCGGAGGCCCTCCGGAGGCCCCGCGAAGGTCTGGGGAGGGGCGGCGAGGCCTTCGCGGGACCCCCAGAGGCCCTCCGGAGGCCCCGCGAAGGCCTGGGGAGGGAGGGAGGAGGGGCCGGGGAGGCCTCCGCAGGGCCTTGCTAGGCCCCACGAAGGCCTGGGGAGGGAGGGGGGAGGGGAGTCGTTATTCACGGATTTTTCACATTCGCGGGGGTCCGCAGAACAGAACCCCCGCGAATGTGAAGGGACGACTGTATCTCTTTATTCAGCTTCCTGCCTGTGTTGCATAATTATGTCGATGTAATGGAATTTATAAGAGAAACTTATTCCATTCCTAATATTAAAGAAAATAAGAGATGGACAAGCAACCTTCTGGGCATAATTTCATGCTCTGTTTCTTGGTGGAAAATTGTAGCTGAAAATGCAAAAGCATCAACACTGAAGTGTATAAAGATGTCAATATCTATTATCTACTTCTGCAGGCTACCCTTTCCTTTGTTCCTATTAATTGACCTCATTCTCTGTACTTTGATATTGTATTTTGAAATCTTGAGCAGACTTCATCCTCCAGGCATTTACTTTCCATATTCCAGTATGGCAAGCATAAAGTGTTTCACTTCACCTCCACAGAGCAACAAAGCCCCAGACACCTTTAAGAGAGGAGTTCAACTCACATTAACTCCTTTCAGATAAATCAGAAAACTATCACTTTATAAGGTTCAAAGGAATTTGCTACTACCAAAACAAGTCTTAAAAAGAAAGATTAAAGACAGACAGGGTCATTTTTTCCCCTGTAAAGACAATGTAACAAGGGCACAATCTGAGGGCACTACTGCACATAAAAGATCTAAGAGATTTACAGGTACAGGCACAGCAACTACATAGCTGGCTGCACATCTGCACTACAGAACTCATCAGGGCAGCACTTCTGAAGTGGAATGCACATCCTATTCATGTGCTATTAACTGATGTACATAATGCAACCTGGATAAGGATGACTAATTTAAAAAGTGGAATAATGTCCTTAAACAGGCTTTCAAGTGCTTTGGTATTCAGATGGGGTGTGTGTGTGTGTGTATGCACTGTTCAATTTAAAAAAAACACTAAAATTCTACTATGGAAAATTATTTCCTCCTGTGTGGTTAAATCAAGAAAGGAATTAATAGCTGTGAACAGCCATGAACTGCCTTTTTCAAAGATCCGAAAGCACAACATCCACCTCGAAATCATCCAAGTGAAAATTCAGTACAGCCCCATTATAAAAACTTTTAATGACATGACTAGAGTTGGGTCAAGGTATTTCTACAAACAGCATAATTTCAAGGAATAACTGACAGGTATAAACTTCACAAGAAGTGTCAAACAACAGTTGCATCAAAAATATTAATTCATTCCAAGATGTAAATGAACATAAACATAAACATACACTCAGTAGTATTCAGCCACACCTCTGAAGTCCAAAAAGGTTAAAAAACATTAATAACAGAAAATAGTCATTTTTAACTATTAATAGAAGAGCATACAGAACAATTAACTGAATCATTAACATCTATGGGATTTCACTCTCGTTTAGAATACTGTAATTTAGAAAAGCAAGCAGTATACTAGCAAAATTGAAAAACTAGATGCACTTTAATGCAGAATGAGTTGATTCTGCAGAAAGACTCAATTTCTCAACAGTTGCATGATTTTTATTTTATTGAAGAGCTTTGGAGTTTGCTATTTCCCTTGCTCTAGTGTTCTTAATGCAACATTAGACCAGATGAGGAAGACAAGCAACTGGATCACTGCAGCAAAACCTAGTGCTGCTAGTTCTTTTAACAACAGAATTCCTGAATGTACGAGAGCTTCTAGCAAGCTGGGAAATGGCAGCCTTATTTGGTCTTGCTATTATTAAGATGAATGTTGTACCTGCACTCAGTAGGCATATGGAAAATTAACAGAATTTCCTACTTTCACACCTTATTTTCTATCAACTTGAAATTATCTTGCTTACAATTCTCTGCAGGTACATTAGGCTGCATTTTCTTACAGCACACCGTTTGGAGAAGACAAGGATGCACTTGTGAAGACAAATCAAAACACAACATTTTAAAATATATGCTTTTTCTTAACAGATTAAATATAGCATTTAACACCAAATATTTTACATATTCTCCTGACTGCAGCAATTAAATTAGGATATCATCAATGTGTACAAAGCTTTCTATAAGCCTCTGAACTGTGGAACATTTCAACAGAAGTGTACCAAACACTATGGCAAATCTTAATTTCAATATGCTGTTCATTGTAATTATACAGCAGTGATGAGTCTTTTCAAACCTAGGATTACCAAGTGGTATATGAATTAAATTTAACAACTAAATACCAATGCTTCAAACTAGGCGTGCACATATAGAGATGTGTGCATTATTAGTCTAGAGATACCAATGGGATTTTTTTAAGTGTCCAAAAAAGCCAGTTGCTTATGAAGGGTAAGAGTTTTATTTTGGTGGGTCTGTGTTTATTCCATATTTCTCTTTCAGAAGTTTGAGTTGCTCTTCTTTCTTCTTTGTATCCATCTTTTGGAATGCCTGTAATAAAACAAAAACAATTAAGAGCAATACTAACTAGTTTTAACTCAGTTGTTTTTAAAAAAACAGCATTGCTCCCACTATGCAGCTGTTCTATGGCACTTCCACAGATAGTGGGGTGAGGGAGAAGTTTCTGGGGGTCCACTGCTGATCTGTAGTAAGAAATCACCTCCATGCAGCCAAGCTTTGTGAATAAAAAAGAAAAAAGAACTTTTGTTTATTGCTGCTGTATCAGACCATCAGTTTCCTACAAATATGAACATGTGCAGACACATTAATCCGTTCTTTGCAGGTTTACTTGATGGGATTTATCAGTCCCGTTATCCATACTGATACAGAACTTCTAGGTAGTGGCATAGGAAGCCTGCATAATACTCTAAAACTCTGGAAGGAATGCACTGAAATAAGATCCCCCACAAGAACACACAAACCTTTGTAGTCTTTGTGATTGTTCTAGGCCTTGAGAGAGACTACCACATTACGTGTCTTTCTTCTGGCTCTCTTCTAATATAATACTGTTACACAAGGGTCTTACACTACCATTTCCTTTGAGGTGGATATGCATCAATTACATCCCTTGCCAAAACATGTTAGCAGCAAGACCCTCAACTGAGAAATTGAACCATTAAAATCAGCAGGTTCAAAATCAGGGTCAAGTTGTACCGAGCTGCTGCACTTTAGCTCTGGTTTGAGACAATAAAAGTTCAGATAAAGCACTTCTGCCAGTATTCAATATTTTCACTACACTGCAGATTTACAAAACTGGGCAGTGTAAATTAAGGGAAATAGTGTGGCTCAGCATTAGTCATAAGTATGATAAAATACAGACAAAGGAAACAAGATCCACAACTTCATCTTGGGAGAAAGGCGGGATATAAATAAATAAATGGAACTTGTATGTAAGGGAACTTGCTATTTAACTGGTCTTGTATTTAAGCACTAGCCTGGCAGCCACAGATAAGAATTACAGCACAGTAATTTTTGTGGCTTCTTTACAAGGTTGATGTATATGCGGACATTAAAATCAAAAGTGTAGGCCAAAAAAAAAGATAATACAACTTTAACAGCTATAGACCCTATCAGATTATTATACTCCAGCACTGTAGAGGCAATCTGCAAAATGCAATAAGAGAACAAATACAGCTTTAAACACACATCCATCACATACAAATAACAGCTGCATGTTTTGATCTTCAGTTCCAATATATTTTGCTATACATATTTTAAAGGTGAAAAATGTTCTCCATACATACAAACAATGCACATTAAAAAGTCAACCCACAATATACTAACTTGTGTACATTTTACATTCTTAAATCATAACACACTGGGAAAAAAATAGTTCACCTGAACTTCAGTGGCTTAAAAACTGGAAGATGCGTAGCAAAATAATTTACAGAAAGAAAAAAACCCAGAAGGAATTAGATAATGTTGCCTGAGATGCAACAGGATCATGCTGCTGATAGAAGTGGTGCTATTGCTATCTCAACAGAAAGAAAAAAGGCTCATCTTTGGGCCAGGACCTATTTCAAACCTTTGGTTCTTGTATTTAGGACTCTGTGCTCTAATCAACCCCAGTACACTGGCAGCTTGGCTAGCATGATATGCAACCATCGGGGAATTTCAGATCTACAAGCAACATATTATTGTAGTTCAACCAACATGCACCGCTATGTCAAGGCTGCAAGCCTGTCAAGCTCTGGCTCCACATTGTAGAACAGTCTCCCTTTGGACCTCCATCTGAAGGAGGATCTCATCAATTTTCATACGGGGTTGAAGATCACCTTCTTTTATTCCCCAGATTAAGCTGCTGAGTTGTTCCTGAGGTTGGGTAGTGGCTGGTGGCATGTTGGCAGTTTTATGTATATTTATAATGTTATGTTTTCTTGTCTTTGTCTCTGACCATATATGTTTCTGCCTTTTGGTGGAAAGGGTGTTATAAATAAACATTGTTATCATCATCATCATCATCATCATCACCACCACCATCATCATCTTATTTCTAGCAAGAGCTGAACTGTTTTAACAAAATCCCAGGTACTTACCCTGTTTGCATTATAGTACAAGACGACAAGATATCTGTTGCACACGTTGAACCCTGACAGATGATCACAAGCATTTTTGGCATCAAAAATATCTTCATAGACAACATAGGCTGTTCCTCTGGTCTCTGGGGTGTTTCCTCTGTAGAATAAGAATAATTTCAATATTAGCAGAAGAGGAGAACACATTTCAGTTAGTATTCACATCGTGTAGAAGAAATTTGCCACAAACCTCAGTCCTTTGAAACACTAAGTGGAAAGTTTGAATTTCCTGGAACCAGTTAACAACACTGGCTTAAATCCTGTGCACTCTTAGATAGAGTAGCCTATTTTCAGAGTAAGTATGTATAGGACTGGACTGCAGAAGATGTATAATCAACAGAATAAGCAGTTGTGCATCCAGTCCAAACACACTATTCAGGTTCCTACTAAACCCATTTTAACTGAAAAACTTAGGTAGAGCACAAAATAACGTGTCTTAAAAGGACTGACCTGTGATATCAGTTACATGACTTTTGTCAGCATAAACTTCAGGACTCAAAAAGTACAGATCTGGTACCAAAAAAATCCTCAGGGTTGGTTCCAAGCAATGTATGGAGTTATAGATAATTATAACATGTGACTGTCCACTCAATAATCTGTCAAAAGACAGCTAAGCAGCACAGTTGCATTGTGTTATTTTCAATGTGGTATTGAAAGATAATTTTTATCCTGAATATGTTTTGCAATTAAAAAGAACTATTCAAATATATTTTTGCATTTAATTTTTTTCTCTCCATTAACTGATAAAACAGGCTTCTTGGCCTTTTGGCTAAGATCAAGTATAAAACACAGTATGTTGAACTAGTACAGTGGGCTCTCCAGATCCATGGTGATTTGGTTTGGGAACCCCCCATGGATGCCAAAACCCACAGATGGTTGCATCCCATATTATTAAATGGTGCTGACATGACTGCAGATCCTTCAGCGTGTCCACATGCACATCACTGCCTTTTTAGCTATGGGGTGTGACAATCCACAGTTGATCCAGAGCCCACGGATCCGGAGGTCCACTGCATTTTGAATTATTGCTCTGTCATATACTTTGGGGAAATTTCCTTTTGGCTCATTCCTCAGAGTAGTTCATACTTTAATAACTGGATGATATTGTAAATGCCATACTGTCCTTGCCTGATTTTTTCCAGTTTATCAACTGGTTCTTACCACTGCCTCCAAATCTCTGGAGCTATGTTTTCTATGGAAATTTTTCAAAACAATTTTAGCATAAAATTTCCACAAAACAACTGGCTAAATTATGTAATGCCCCATGTTCAAGAGTAATATTTCACCACTGCATCAAGAGTTATTCTACATATACCTGGATGTACACCTGCTTATAACACACTAACTTTATACCACAGGATCTTCCCTGCACAAATAAAACTGAGTGATTAGATCATCTGTTTCATGAAAAACTGCAATAGTGATATCCTAGTCAATTAGAGCACTACTTTGCATAACTACAATGATTCCTATCCAAAGCATAATTCTGAAACACAAAGCAGACTTACACTCTGATTTGTCGAATAGGTCCATATTTTCCAAAAATGTCATACATTTCTTCAGCTGTAATCTTATATGGCAAGTTTCTGATATACAAGATGCGGTTGACTTCAGGGGGCAGACGGATCTAGATTTGGTAAAATATATCAATTAGCAACAGGAGCACTAAGATTTAGAAGTGCAAACATTTGTATGTTATCAAAAAGAACTGTATTATTATTGTGGAAGCCTGCTTCTCCTCTCTCGTTCTTTCAATCCGTTCTTAATTCCACTGTTTTAGAGGAACAAATAGAATAGTTCTTACCAGAGCAACATTATGACTAGAGTCCTTTTTGAACTATGAAAATAATCCCAATGGAATTTGAACAGAAGGCGATCTGTCTAAACAGACATTCACATCAAGGTCTCATTCAGAGGGGGGCAGCCAAACCCACCAAAAAGCTGTGAAGGGAAGCCTTCAGAGCTTTTCTCAGAGTCTTTAAAAAGCTCCGTAGGGGCTGCGAATGTGTGATCATTAAGACAATCGCATTCATGTTCCTGCGACCAAGCAGCGTAAGCTGATTGGCTGGATGAACATGGGGGCAGGACTAGCAAACAGGGAAGGCACTTGTTGCTGCCATGTTGGATTTTCAGATATGCGAGGGTCCGGTAAGTCGATAAAAAGGTGTTTATTCTCTTTTTTTTTCTTTTTGTAAATACAAAATATTGCATGTGCGCACCATGGTAAACTGTTTTGTTTTGGTTTTTTTGATCAGCAGTGGCAGATTTAAAACAGCAAATAACTCACACGAGGCCGCCATTTTGGCTAGGGGGCATGTGAAGTTTAGGGGGCTCTATTGACCATTACGACAGGTCTTAGCACTGTGAACTGCTGACTCTTTGGAGTAGATGATATTTTCCCCCCTCGTATAGAGAGGCCTAGTTTAGCCATGCATAGTTTTAAAAGGCCTAAATATGCAAAGTGTTGTTAAATACATTTGACTTCAACAGGCCTAGGAGTGCCTAGATTGCTAGGACCAGGAGATGAGTCTGAAATGATACAGTGTATATATAGTTTAGACAATGTTAATGTGTAGACTGGAGGGCCCAATTTAAAGAACCAAAGAAAGGTATGGATGAACAGGCTGGGCGGTGGGGGGGGGGGTAAACACTATTGATACTTCTTATGTTGCCCAATGTTAGGAAAACTTTTGTTCCTGCTGAGTTTTCTAGGAATAAAGAATCTAAAGGGTAAAGACCTGGGGAGGAGAAGCATGCAGAGGAATTGGTTCATTACAAGCCCTTTGTCAAACATGGCATTTTAACTACTGCCAAGGTAGCCTCCTGTTCGAAGACACTGTAGTGTGGGGCTGAATTTCCTTAAAAGGCTAGTAGGACTTAGCATATACTTGGCACCTAGGTGTGACACTTCTTTGTGGTAAAGTGGGGAAGATGATCAAACTGAAAGCGTCCTTCTATATCTAAAATGAGGTGGGCTACCTCTGAACCATGTATTCTTCTTGTTACACTTTATGAGAAGGACCTAGTACAAATAGATGTCTGAAGATAGATCTCACTGTGCTTTAACTCCAGATCTTGGAAAAGTTACCTTTTTTACCATGATGGCTTAGGGGATTTGTCAAAAAAGTTACTTTTCCAAGTTCTGTCTTGTGTGCCAACTTGCCAATGGGTGGGTTTCCAATCACAATTTTTCATCTACTGTAGTTGTTATTATAACAACCCTATCCTAGGGTTCCTTGGCCAGATATTATTATCATCATCATTAATATATTTTTTATAACCTGCTTCCCCCCCACCAAGGCTGGGACCCAAAGCGGCTCACAGTTCTAAAAACACACAATTAAAACATTGGCTTGTTATTGCCTTCCTCTTAGGCTGAGAGAGTGTGCTTTGCCTGTCAGGATATTGGGACATACAGCAGAAATATCCTGTAAAGAGCTGAAATGTAACAAACATTCTGCAGTTTGCAGAAGCAAGCTAGCTGGGTAAATGTATCAATATTGACTGAGCCCAGGAACTGAGCAGTGTGGGGCTGGGCTGAGAGCTGAGCAGTTCTGCTTTGGATATCACAATGTGAAGATGTTCAATGTTGGATTTCACAGATGGAAAATGTTTTTCTTTTGAATGCTATATACTGTATATCTGTAGATACTCTTCATTATGCTGGAGTAAACAGAAGTTTATTTTAGACACAAAGCTTGTGTCTGTGCCTTTATTCTGATGCCTGAAGGAACAACACTCTGCTGTTTATTTTTTGCTGCCTGGGCCTGTTTAGGTTCCCAGGCATGCTAACACCTGACATTGCCCAGTCTAATGCTCAAACCACTACACCAGCAGTACTCAAAGTGGTGGTACATGGACTGTTGTTGGTCTGCAGGGAGTTTCCAGGGAAAGAAGAAACAGTTGTAGTTAATGGGCACAAATATACTTTCAGTCCCTGACACACTGGGCGGGGGGGGGGACCCTTGCCGGGCCCCCATATTAGACAGTTTAAGCAGCACTGCACTATACCAAATTAGCTCTCACTTACTATACTGTAGTATATGAAACAAGAGAGCCAGTGTGGTGTAGTGGTTTGAGTGCTGGGCTACAACTCTGGAGACCTAGGTTTGAATCCCCGCTTGGCCATGGAAACCCACTGGATGAGCTTGGGCAAATCACACTCTCTCAGCCTCAGAGGAAAGCAAAAGCAAATCCCCTATGAACAAATCTTGCCTAGAAAAACCAAGGATAGGTTCACATTAGGGTCACTATCAGTCAGAAATGACTTGAAGGCACACAACAACAAATGAAACAAAGAAGGACACAGTATCCTTGTGTCAGGCTAGGGTAGTTAGAATGAAAACTGAAGAGCACTCCAGTACCTTTTAATGGTTGTGTAGAAGTGGGAATTTCAGCAGGTGTTGATTATTACCTAGTTGCATGACAAACCACACTTGCTGAAATTCCTTCTATTACAGTGGTTCTTAACCTGTAGTCCATGGACCCCCCAGGGGTCTGCAATGTCCTCACAGGAGGGGCCACTGAAGACTTGGTGGCTTAATGGCTGCTCAGCCCACCTCCTTCTCACAGCAGAGCAGCCATGTGACAGGAGCTAAAGCAACGGCTGTCTGGCTAGGCCTATGTGTTACTATTCAATCCACTCCAGCTGCAAACTAGCCAGAAGAAGCAGGAGAAGTGCCTCTGAGGGGAGGTTTTAGCAGATGCTGTAATTATTAATGGTTCAGTATTTTATTATTGTTGCTTAAAATCTTGAGTTAAGTCTTGGGGGCCCTCAGCAACAAAAGATATTTAAAGGGCATCCCTGGTAAAGAAAAGGTTAAGAGCCACTGCTCTATTACATAACCATTCGAGCCCTCTCCAGTTTTCACTCTGGCAACCCTAGGTGGCACCTTTGTGGCTAACTAACTTATTCCATGTATGCATGTATGGACTACAGACCCATTTCTTCAGCAGGTTGTAGACCAAGAAGGCTTATGCTGAAATAAACTGGTTACTTGCCTTGTTGGCATCATAAGACTTAGCACACTACACTGTTATATAGTAGGGCCCCCTTATCTGCTGGAGATTGGTTCTGGGATGCCCCCCATGGATACTGAAAACTGTGGATAACAGTGAACACCACTGAAAAGAATGGGACTTCCAGTTTAAAAAAGCACAGAGTTGCCTTGGAGGACTTAGAAAATGGCTAGAGAGGACAGATTTTCTAGGAAGATTCTATGGTAGGTGTGCTGCTTTGTGTCCCGTGGATAATTGAATCAGTGGATAATTGAATCAGTGGATACGGGGGTCCTACTGTAGCGTTATGATTCCACTTTAGCTGCTCTGGCTGCCTCCTGTGGGTTTGTAGTTTAGGAGGGGCTAAGAAGTTATTGGCTGAGAATGCTAAGTGCCCCCTCCCTAAACTACAAATCCCAGAATTCCACAGGAGGCAGCCAAAGCAGTTAAAGTGGAATCATAGCGCTATAAGAGTGTAGTGTCCATATATATTCTGACCCAGGTGGCCAACCCATCCTCACGGGGCTGCCCCAGCGCGCTCTCCACCGGCCGACCTGCTAAGAGACCAGCCCGGGAGGAGAGGAGCGCGGTCTGCAAAATGGTCGAGGACTCTGGACTCACGTTGGCGCGTTTCGCCGCTTGCATCGCCATGGCGAAGGCTTAGAGTGGGTCCTGCTTCCTCAAAAAAGAAATACAAAATAAACCTTTCGCAAATCTTCCACGGCCACCGAAGGCTCCGGATCCACCGCTGAAACGACTCCCCGCCTTCCTCCAGGCCTCCGCCGGAAAAAGAGAAACGTCACTTCCGGTTTATGAGGCTCGGAAAGCCGCGCGCCTTTACCTTCCGGTTGCGTTTAGACTCCGCCCCCCTCGCCTCCATAAGCAGGGAAGGGAAGGAGTGGAGGAAATGCAGAGGAATCAGAGCATCTCAGACCATTTAGAGCAGTGGCTCTGAACCTTTTCTTTACCAGGGACCCCCTTTAAATATCTGTTGTTGCTGAGGGTCCCCAAGACTTAACTCAAGATTTAAAACAATAATAATCATCATAATAATATGATAATATAATAATATTATATTATTATTAAATTATTATTATTAATGATTATTATAATTATATTAGCATGATTATTATAATTATATTAGTATAGTTAAATTATTATTATTAATGATTATTATAATTATATTAGTATAATTAAAATATTATAATTATAAATATTATAATTATAATATTATTAATAATGATAATAATAATACCACATAATTATGATGATGGTGGTAATAATAATAATAATAATAATGATATAATACATGATGATGATGATAATAATAATAATAATAATAATAATACAATTAGACCACCCATTAAACCTTCCCTCAAAGGCACTGGAGGAGGGCAAAAGACTTTTCTCCTGCTTCTTCCTGCAAGTCTGTGGCTGGAGCAAATTGAATGGCAATGCATTATTAATGATTATTATAATTATTATAATATTATAAATAATATTTATTTATTTAAATTATTTATTTAAATAAATGTATTTCTTTAAATAATTATAATAATATTATAATATTATAAATAATACTATGAATTTATTATAAATAAATACTATAAATTATAATAATATTATAATATATAATATTATAAATTATAGAAAGAATCACAACCCAGAAACATCACCCAAGGAGACCTTCTGCTGTGCTCTCTGCAACCGGACTTGTTTATCTCGGATTGGCCTTTTCAATCATCAGCGCGCTTGCAGAAAGCGAGGGATGAGTCCTTCTGGAGTCTTCATTTGCAAAGAAAAGCCAGAGAGAGAGATATACTGTAATATTATAATTATATTATTATGATTAAAAATACAAATATTATAATTATGTTTTTAATTATAATAATAATACCACATAATAATGATGATGGTGATAATAATAATAATAATAATAATGTAATAATATCTGATGATAATGATAATAATAATAATACAATTGCACCACCCGTTAAACCTTCCCTCAAAGGCACTGGAGGGGGACAAAAGACTTTTTTTCTGCTTCTTCCTGCAAGTCTGTGGCTGGAGCAAATTGAATGGCAATGCATAGGCCAAGCCAGCCAGACAGGCTTTGCCTTGGCTTCTGTCATGTGGCCATTCCACTGCAAGGAAAAGGTGAGTCAAGCAGCCTTCAAACTTTTGCAGATCCCTGAGGGTCCTGGACCACAGGTTAAGAACCATTGATTTAGAGGCTTTATTTTGTCGCCAAGTTATGAAATACTTGGTAATGGTGTTGTTGTTGTTTTGGCCACCACACCATTCTTTAGAAAGTTGCAATGCTCAACCTGGTTCCTCTTCTGCTCTTTGGAACAGAACTGTAAGGTTCTTCGGGTTTTTTAAGAGGAAATGTGTTTACCTGGTTGAAATGGGGCAATTTTATGTTTTTGGGAGTAATTATAAAAACCACTATACCTCTCTGTCTGGCTTTTCTTCACAAACGAAGATTCAGGAAGGACTCATCCCGCGCTTTCTGCAAGCACGCTGATGATTGAAAAGGCCAATCCGAGATAAACAAGTCCGGCTGCAGAAAGCACATCAGATGGTCTCCTTGGGTGATGTTTCCAGGTTGTGATTCTTTCTGCATTGTTGTTTCTCTTCAAGACTTGTTCGGCGTGTGCTGCATTGCGGATAGCGCGTCTCCATGCCTCCCGATGTGAGGCCAGGGCGGACCATTGTTGGTGATCAATTTGGCCGAGCCTGAGATGTTGTTTCAAGGAGTCCTTGTATCGCTTTTTTGGATTGCCCCTCTTACGCTGACCTGTGGCGAGTTCACTGTAGAGTAGTATTTTTGGGAGGCGATGGTCCTCCATCCTAGAAATGTGCCCTGCCCAGCGCAGCTGTGTTCTCAATATCGTGGCCTCAATGCTGGTGATCCCTGCTTGCTCAAGGACAGCAACATTCGTCGCATAGTCAGTCCAGTGTATATTTAGGATTGTGCGTATACAGCGCTGATGAAAGCATTTAAGGAGTCGTAAGTGGTGGCGATAGGTGACCCATGTTTCAGACCCATAAAGGAGAATAGACAGTACAATGGCTCTATTCACACTGATTTTTGTGCTTCGCCTCAGGTGTTTATTACTCCAGTCTCTTTTGTAAAGTCTTTTGTAAAACGTGCTATATGCTTTGCTAATCTGTGATCGATCTCTTTGTCAATCTTGGCATCTGAGGAGATGATGTTTCCCAGGTAGGTGAACTGCTGAACGGACTTAAGCACAGATTTGCCGACTGCAATATTGGGATGATGGTGTTCGTTCTGTGGTGCAGGCTGGTAAAGAACTTCCGTTACCTACATTTGTGAGAAAAATGCAGTTGGGCTTCAGGACGTGTGGAAGAAACAAGACAGTGGTGGGGTGATAAGCGAGTAGAGTATGCAGTTCTATGCTTTGTCTAAAATGTAAGAGTTACAAACAATAAGGCTGCACTTCTGTATTTGTGTATATGCCTTCAAGTCACCTGTCGACTTATGGCGACCCCCTGCATTTCATAGGGTTTTCCTTAAGCAAGTAATCCTCAGAGTTGGTTTTGCCAGTTCCTCTGAAATATAGTCTACGGCACCTGATATTCATTGGCAGTTTCCCACCCAAGTACTAGCCAGGGTTGATCCTGCTTAGCTTCCAAGATCAGACAGGATCTGGTGCCTTTAGGGTATTTAGGCCAGCACTTCTATATTTACTTGGGAATAAGTTGCATATAATTTAATGGGATGCACTTTTTCAATAGATGCGTATAGATTTAAATTGTGATCCTCCTACTCTTTAATCTGGGTTAAAGTCTCAATGGTCAGATTCTTCCATTTAAGCAAAATATATGAACTTGTCTAACCTCTGGTATCTTTGAGGGAGACCCTTCTCTCAAATCCCATCATCCTTCCCTGGCACCTTTGGTGAGTACAAGGGAGAGGGCCTTCTTGGTGGCTGCTCCCAGGCTCTGCAACTTGCTCTTCCTTTGCTGTCAAGTGAAATTACAGTATTTAATTTACTGCAATAGGATTTTAATGGTGTATTTTCTTGGTTTTTAGTGTTGCGTCACTAAGACTGGTGTCACCCCTCCCTCTGATGGTGTCACCTGGTGTGGTTTGGCCTCTCCGCAACCCCCTAGTGGTTTTTATATCCTGTCTTTTAATGATTTTTAAATGGTTTTAATTCTGTGGGTTGTTTAGATGTTTTTGTATGTTTTTATCCTCTTCTGGTTTTAATATTCTGTAAGTCACCTTGAATCCCAATATTGGGGGAAAGACAGACTATAAATGAATACATAATAATGATGATGAAGATGGGACAAGGTCATCTCCCTCTGTAATCCGAACACCGAATGCTCAAACTGGCAAGATTTTAAGTAGAATCTTGCCAATTTGATTTTAGGAGAATCTTCAGTGTAAATTCTTCTCAGATCCTCTTGAATTCACATTATATTGATCTGAGACAACCACCAGTAAATCATAGCCTTAAAACTGAGATCACTAGCACTTCCTGGCACAGCTGTGGCTCAAAGACCTGGGGCCTTTTCACAGTGTGCAATTATAGCGCTATGATTCCACTTCAACTGGCATGGTTCTGTCCCTGCAATTTTATAATTTAGGGTGGGATACTTAGACTTCTTAGCCAGAGAACTCCTCTGATGTTTCTGACCAAACTACAAAGTCCAGGATTCCATATTATGCAGCCAAGACAGTTAAAGTAGAATCATAGCACTAGAACTGTGTAGTGAGAAAGGGCCCATAAAGCTAAGGCATGTTTTTAAAGCCCTGCCCATGATTCTCCATTGGATGGCAGCAGAAAATGAAGAAGATGGGAACCTGAAGATCATATGCGGGAAGAAGTACTGTAACTGAGCGCAAGTTATGACTAGGCAACAGCAATACTTAAGGAGTTTGTGCACCTTTCCCACTCTTTGTGCCAAAAGCGTGAAGTCTTTTCTCGTTTCAATGAAACAAGTGTTGGATTTCTCTGGGAGGGTCAAATGTCTGAGAAAGCAATTTCTGTACAATGTAAAAACTTTTGCAACAGCCTGAACAGTGTTTTGTATTGGGCTTTTCTTTCTGTGTCCAAACCATTCACCAAGGGATCATATTTTGGGGTAGCCGCATTGGCCATGAGCAAAATACAGTTGTCCCTTCACATTCGCTAGGGTTTGGTTCCAGGACCTCCCGTGAATACCCAAATCCGTGAATACTCAAGTCCCATTATATGCAATGGCATAGCAAAATGGTGTCCCTTATATAAGATGGCAAAATCAAGGTTTGCTATTAGGATTATTATTTTTTAAAGAATATTTTCAAGCCGTGAATACTCAAATCCGTGAATGTCAAATCCGTGAATGTCAAGGGACAACTGTACAACAAAATCCACAAAAGAGTGATACCTTTACTGGCCAACCAAAATGCAGAAAATATATCATGCAAGCTTTCAAAGCTCCACTGGCATCTTGACCAGGCAAAAATATGTTTTAAAAAATCATACAGGAGAAGAAAAAAGACAATGTTAGAATCATAGGCCTATATTTTGTATCAGATGGTGCTTCTGTTGTAGTTCAGTTGGTTTGGAGGGATCTCAGTGCAGGCAGAGGCCATTCTCCTTCTTGGCCATGTGGTGACCAGGGACAAAGGACAGTAAAATTTAAGCTCCATTAGCAGCAGTAAAATAATTTATCTTGGCATCTACTTACTATCCAAGGTGCTGGTAAAAAAAAAATTGAGAAAATTGAGAAAAATTGATTTAAAAAAGAATTGGATTGTTTACTGATTTGTAAGATGCTCTGGGAAGACTCAGTTGAAGACTAAGGTAAAATGGTTTCAACACTAAAAGTTCATATGTGGGAGGTCATAACAGGGATAAATCACGCATGTGTGTATATATATGCCTTCAAGGTTTTCATAGGGTTTTCTTAGGTAAGGAGGAAGTCATGCATACCAGTTCAATACAATTGTCAAAAGCTCTGCTGGTTCAATAAAAAATAATGTTTTCACACTGAATAGTTGGAAGGAGGTGTGGATGTTCATGGCCTGGGCACCATTTGGTTTAGAAATGGCCTACAGTAATTTTATGGATATGCATATGGAGGTGGTACAGCCAGCATGGTATAGTGTTTGGACCATTGGACTAGGACTGTGGAGACCAGGGTTCGAATCCCCACTCAATCATGCAAACTCACTGGGTGATGTTGGGCAAGTCACACTCTCTCACCCTCAGAGGAAGGCAAAGGCAACCCCCATCTGAACAAATCTTGCCAAGAAAAGCCCATGGTAGGATTGCCATAAATTGGATACACCTTGAAGACACACGCAACAACAATGTGGAGGGGAATTAAGTTGATTGTAGTGGTACTAAGAGGTGATCAATCACTTTAGCAATGCCCCCATTAGAACACTAGCTATGCAGGATCAGACCTGAGGCTTCTTTGTTCCAGTATCTTGTTTTCCACAGTGGTCAATCAAATGCTTCTGAAGAACCCAGGGCATTGCCAGCTGAAGATCTGGGACTTTTTCACACTACATAATTATAGCAGTACAATTCTATTTTAACTACTATGGCTGCACTCTATGGAATCCTGGGATTTGTAGTTTGGTGAGACACCAAGTGGAATCATAGTGCGATAGCTGTAGTGTGAAAAGGTCCCAATCTTGAATGGAGCATATGGCCATTGTGACTACTACCCACTGGTAGCTTGCTCCTCCATGAATGTGTCTAATCCCCTTTCAAAGCTACCCAAGTGATTAGTGATTATTACATCTTATGGCAGTGAATCCCAGAGCTTAACCATGCATCGTGTGATAAAATACTATTTTCCCCAAATGATTCCACTTCAGTGTATAACCCCAGAAAAATGCATCCTTACCCACATGCATAATTGTATACACCAGTGGTTCTTAACCTGCGGTCCGGGGACCCCCAGAGATCTGTGATGTCCTCACAGGGGGTCCGCGAAGGCTTGAAAGTTGCTTGGTCCACCTCCTCCCTGCAGTGGATTGTCTATGTGACAGGATCCAAGACAAAGTCTAGCTGGCTGGCTTGGCCTGTGCATTGCCATTCAATCCGCTCCACCCACAGACTTGTAGGAAGAAGCAGGAGAAAAGTCTTCCCTCCTCCAGTGCCTCTGAGGGAAGGTTTAATGGATGGTGTAATTCTATTATTATTATGGTTTTAAATCTTGAGTTAAGTCTTGGTGGTCCTCAGCAACAAAAGATATTTAAAGGGGGTCCCTGGTAAAGAAAAAGTTAAGAACCACTGGTATACACCTCTAACATAACCCCCTTTAAAAACGCACACAGACAAAATAACCCCACTGTTTTATAACATCTACAACATTTCTTCCCAGCAGGACTGTTCTTGAGTCTGGGTGGCGGAGACAGGAATTAGGTCTCCGGCATCCTAGAAGCATCCACCCCAAACTAACTGAGGGTGCTAGGGCATTTCATAGCAGGCAGTCTCCCACTGACCCTGTGTTCTACGATGTGGGGGGGGGTAATAGAAAAAAGTATGATTGGGTTGGACACGTGCTCAGTAGCGATTGGTGAGGGCATCTGCCCTGTAGTGGAAACAAACCCTCTCTGCCTCCTCTTGCTGTTAGGTCTACTCCCAAGAGCTGTGCCGGAATTGTTGCTTTTCTGGCCAGATTGTCAACATAGACTCATAAAAAGGAGGCCAAGAGACTTACCCTTTCCTCTTCATACCATTTCAATCTCTCTTTCTTGCTGCGGAAGTAACAACCGCGGGTAGGAAATAATAAGAAAACCCCTTTCTATTATCCCCCCCACCCCCTAGATAGAAAAAGAAAAATTGCCAAACCATCATTGGAGAAAGTTTTGGCAGTGGTTTAATGAGACAACCCCAGCAATAACTTAAGGGATATCTTTAAATAAATATTCTATTATTATTATTGTATTATTATAGTATTTTTATTAATTTTTTCTTTTCCAAACATAGAATCATAGAATTGTAGAGTTGGAAGAGACCACGAGGGCCATCCAGTCCAACCCCCTGCCATGCAGGAAATCTTGATCAAAGCATCCCTGACAGATGGCCATCCAGCCTCTGTTTAAAGACCTCCAAGGAAGGAGACCCCACCACGCTCCGAGGGAGTGCATTCCACTGCCGAACAGCTCTTACTGTCCAAAAGTTCCTCCTAATGTTGAGGTGGAATCTCTGTTCCTGGAGCTTGCATCCATTGCTCCGTGTTCCAGTCTCTGGACCAGCAGAAAACAAGCCTGCTCCATCCTCAGCGTGACATCCCTTCAAATACTTAAACAGGGCTATCATATCGCCTCTTAAATTAGGAGACCATGTGATGAATGACTCAGTGGTCACCCCATAGCTCCAAATGGCTAAGATAGCCTGAGATGAGAAGGGGGGATAGAGACATAAGCATGCAAGGAATATCCTAAACTTACTAAGCAGGGGTGCAAAAAGAATGCTACATTTCCCATATTTAGATTAAGAGGAAAAATGTATTAGTGTTAGGATAGATAGTTTTATTTTTGTATTCCTGAATCTTCGTTTGCGAAGAAAAGCCAGAGAGTAAGTAAAGAGATTGGGGGAAAATTTTGCATTATTGTTATGGCCTTTTGCGGTCAGGTGTATTATTTTGTAGAATGGTTTTACTTCAAAAAAAAAAAAAAAAAAACACACCCTACCCCCCCCCCCACAAAATCCAGATAGAAGCCTAAGTAAGAGTTCATAGCTTTTCTGACTCCAAAGAGTATGTAAATACAGACTGTATGCCTCTTGGGGCTGCGGCTGAGAGAGAAAGCTTTTAAGGTGCCACCAGAGTTTGTGTTGGTATAAGATCGGATAGTTTACAGGGCTTTACTTGGCCCTTCAGGTGCTTTGGACTTCAACTCCCAGAATTCCTGTCTTCTTTACTGTCTTTCTTCCAAAGCCAGTTCCAGTTCTATCATCAAGACATCCTTAGCCCAGTGAAGAGATAGTTTGGCTGGATAGGGGAGATTTTGGAATCACTACCATAAGCTCAAGTGTAGAGTGTGTGCGTGTACATGTATTCCTGCGTGGCAGGGGGTTGGACTGGATGACCCTCGTGGTCTCTTCCAACTCTACAATTCTATGATTCTATGATTCTAAGTCCCAGCCAGCTTGGCCAACAGTCAGGAATTCTGTCAGGAGCCGAAGTCCAAGACATCTGGAGGACCAAAGTTTGGAAAGCCCTGGTTTACAACAAGGATTTACAACAATATAGGCAACTGCACTCCTGTGTTATCCAGTCCCTGAGGAGTTTGGGAAATGCAGCAAAAGGGGCTGAGAAGAGAGGAATGGGATAGTGGAATGTTTCTTTCCTATGAGGAAATCAGCCTCTTCCACAGGGTCTTGCTGGATCAGACCAAAGGCATTTTATTTCTTCCTACAGTCTGGCCATCAAATAAATGCCTTTGGAAAATCCACAAGCAGGGGTGTAAGAGCAGCCTCCTACTCTGGCTGATATTACAAAGGCATGCTACTTCTGGTCTGGAGGGAGAATAATTTTTATTATGACAAGGAGGCATTGTTCCTTTTTCATTTTTATAGAGAAAGTGGCAGATGGAGGGAACCAGCAGAAATTATTCATTATTATTTAACTCTTAACATTTTAGACCCCAGATTGCTTGCTTGCTTGCAACCTCTATGCTTATTTTGGAAACGCTTCCTAACAGAGCAACCCACACCAACAGTCTTATCATATCACATGGTTATAGTGCTATCGTTCCACTTTAACTGCCATTGAAACATCCTATGGATTCCTGAGATTTGCAGTTTAGGGAGGGGGCATTTAGAGTTTCTCAGCCAGAGAGCTCTTGGGCCTCACTAAATGACATACCCCAGAATTCCACAGGATGCAGTCATGGCAATGAAAATGGAATCATAGTGCTATAATTGTGTAGTGTAAAAAGGCCCGTGCAGCCTCTCTCATTTCATAAAGTTTGTACCTTGAAAAGACTGCAGTGCCACCAAACACCTGGGGACTTACCCAACTCTGCAAGTTCCTTAGGTCTCGTCTACACGACAAAATAAAATAAAAAATCCGTACGGCGTTCGAAAGATTGATCATCTGTACAGACAATCATTCGAATGTAAACATACTATTCATAAGGGGGCCTCCACAAATTTCCCATAAAGTCTGGCATTCAGGTGTTCAGAAAAATTATTTCACCTTTCTGCAGGGCAAATTGCATTGCAAACTTGGATTTCTACAAGTCTTTCTCATCCTTTTCACCCTGAAGGTAACATCATTGAAATAATTATTAAAATAACCCCTGCAGGAAAATACAGTTGTCTGTCCGTATCCACGGATTTGGTATCCATGGATTTATGTATTCACGGCTTGAAAATATTTGTTAAAAAAAAATAATCCCAAAAGCAAACCTTGATTTTGCCATCTTATATCAGGGACACTATTTTGCTATGCCATTGAATGGACCATTGCCTCCCAAAAATAGTACAGTTGTCCCTTCACATTCGCTGGGGTTTGGTTCCAGGACCCCCCGTGAATACCCAAATCCGTGAATACTCAAGTCCCATTATATGCAATGGCAGAGCAAAATGGTATCCCTTATATAAGATGGCAAAATCAAGGTTTGCTATTAGGATTGTTATTTTTTTAAGAATATTTTTCAAGCCGTGAATACTCAAATCCGTGAATGTCAAATCCGTGAATGTGGAGGGACAACTGTACTCTACAGTGAACTCGCCATGGGTCAGCGTAAGAGGGGTGCTCCAAAAAAGCGATACAAGGACTCCCTGAAACAACATCTCAGGCTCGGCCGAATTGATCACCAACGGTGGTCCGCCCTGGCCTCACATCGGGAGGCATGGATACGCACTATCCACAATGCTGCAGCCTTATTTGAGAACTCAATGCTGCAGCCTTATTTGAGAACTTATTTGAGTACCCAGCTTGTGGGGGGCAATTAGCTAACACACATTGGAAACTGCTTAATGCAGTGTAGATGTGTAAATAGCTATTGCTTAAAACAATTTGTAAGGCGCTCTGATAGCCTTGTGGCTGAAGAGCGGGGTATAAATAAATAAATAAAAATAAAAACTCACGCTGAACAAGTCTTGAAGAGAAACGACAACGCAGAAAGAATCACAACCCAAAACATCACCCAAGGAGATCTTCTGCTGTGCTTTCTGCAACCGGACTTGTTTATCTCGGATTGGCCTTTTCAGTCATCAGCGCGCTTGCATAAAGCACGGGATGAGTCTTTCCTATTTATTGTATTTATTATATCTATTGTTTTTAAATGTGATTTTAGATCAGTTGCTTTTTAACTTATACTTGTTTAATATTTTTCTATGGGGGAGGGTGGGGGTGGGAGGTGTTTAGGGATTTTTATCTGTATAGTATTTTAATTTTTGTAAGCCGCCCCGATTGTTTAACTGAGGGGCGGGGTATAAATAAATTTTATTATTAGTAGTAGTAGTATTATTCCCGAATCTTCGTTTGCGAAGAAAAGCTAGTGAGGATATAATGGGACTTGAGTATTCACGGATTATGGTATCCACGGGGTGTCTTGGAACCAAACCCCAGCGAATATGAAGGGACAACTACTATCTTACAAAGCTAATAATAATAATAATAATAATAATAATGAATCCCCCCATCACAATCTCTCAGGGAAGTCCTAACCACTCATCCCAGAACTCTCCAGAAACCTTGAGCCTTATCACGCTACACTGTTATAGCGCTATTATTGCACTTTTAACTGCTCTGGCTACCCCCAATGGAATTCTGGGGTTTAGTAAGGCGGCAGAGCTCTCTGGCTGACCCTTCTAAATAGCCCCCCGTAAACTACAAATCCCAGGATGCCACAGGAGGCAGCCAGAGCAGTCAAAGCGAAGCAGGGCCGCGCCTCTCGTTTCCTGGCTCCGGAGGAGGGAGGTTTGGCGGAGGGGGCGGATTGTGCCGCGGGCTGAAGCGGCCGAGGGCGCACCATGCCGAGGGAGCGGTGCTCACCTCTAGCGCCCACCGAGAAGCGCGATGGTGGGAGCCAGTGGGTGATGGTGGTCCCAGGTAAAGCAGCCCCGGGGCGTCCCCCTCCTGGCTTTTCCCGCCCTGCCGATGAAGGCGGCGGCAGGGGCTGTTTTGCTCGTGGCGGGAAAGGGGGTCTCTTCGCCGGCATCGTTGTTGCCATCATCCCTTCCAGAGATCCCAGTCCGCTTAATATAGGAACTTTGGGCAAGTTGTCTTTTCGGATCACAACTCTCCAAACCCCCCAGCCCCAGTGGCTGTGCTGGCTGGATTCTGAAAGGCTGTAATCCAAAAAACAGCACGCTTTCTAAACTTCCCAAAAGTGGTCTCTTTGGCCTTTATTTTATGAGACAACTCATGGTGTGTGTTTCCATGTGCGTACGTGATGCTGTATGTATGCACATTAAAACACACACACACAGAGATCGTAAAGGAGCAGGCCATTTTTACGAGCTTTTTTTTAGGTACAGTTGTCCCTCCGTATCCACGGATTTGGTATGCACGGCTCGAAAATATTCTTTAAAAAATAATAATCCAAAAAGCAAACCTTGATTTTGCCATCTTATGTAAGGGACACCATTTTGCTATGCCATTGCATATAGTGGGACTTGAGTATTCACGGATTTGGGTATCCACGGATTTAAGTATTCACGGCTCAAAAATATTATTTAAAAAATAATAATCCAAAAAGCAAACCTTGATTTTGCCATCTTATATAAGGGACACTATTTTGCTATGCCATTGCATATCATGGGATTTGAGTATTCACGGATTTTGGTATCCATGGATTTAAGTATTCACGGCTCGAAAATATTCTTTAAAAAATAATAATCCAAAAAACAAACCTTGATTTTGCCATCATATACAAGGGGCACCATTTTGCTATGCCATTGCATATAATGGGACTTGAGTATTCACGGATTTGGGTATCCACGGGGGTCCTTGAACTGTAAACTGGGGGTGCGGCTATACGATCATAAAAAAATCCGTATGGGGGGCAAAAAATACGAACAGCCTGTCATTCGTATGAAGGACAGGCTGAAGGATTAGTGAATGGAGCAACTATTCAAGGTACTTTAGCCATGCAGCTCCTAGCTCCTAATCAGGTTTGCCTATTTGTTAAACTTATATTCTGTATTTTTGTTTAAAAAAAAAAAAAAGTCACTCAGGAAGGCCAGGAGTAACAAATTAAAATAAAAAACAAGAAAAGGTAAAACTAGACTGAAAACATAGTTAAAAGGCATTCATGGAAAGAGGGATATATTTTTTTTCTTAAAAGGAGGTAAATGAATTGAGTGGCATCTTGCTGTTTCAGGTGGAAGGTCTACCCTGTGAAATTTTTGGCTGAAGAAATAGTAATGCTTTTCAGACTAGAAATAGTAATGCTTTTCAGACTTCAGTGTGACTCCTCCATTGTGAGGAAGAATGATGGAGATATAATACATTAACTCTATATCTGAGCACATGTAGCACATTCGCAACTGAGAAATGAGGAAGGAGTAGGGAAGTGTTCTGTCTGAAGCAGCCCTGATTGTGTGGCTACAAAAGTATTTCTAGATCTATTAAGTACAGTACTGTAGGAAACTGAAGACATTTGTTTGTGAAGGCAGAAATGAAACTGAAAGTCACTTCATGAACACTTTGGTCTCTAAACATTGTTCTTAATACAATTAGCCATAAAATCAAAGGAAGTTGTTTTATGTATTGGCCTGAATCTGGGTGGGAAGCATGGAGGGCACCCAGATGTGTTTGGACTACAGCTCCCAGCAGTCCAGCCTGCATTGCCAATCATGGGATATGTTCAGAGTTGCAGTCCATCAACATCTGGAGGGCAACCTTGTTCCCACCCTGTGACTAAATCCATTTGTTAGTCCCAACTAGAGTACCCTCATTTAACCAGTGGAATTTAAGTGCTGACTTTGTCGTTAATGGCCGTCAAGCAAGCTTTGACTTATGGTGGCCATATGAACAAGGGACTTCCAAGACACGCTGAAAATGTTGTCCTACCACGCTACCTATTGATTCAGCCAGTTTACACTAGTTGAAATGAACATTCAGATTTAAGATATTTTCAGCCTTTGGGGAGTTGTAGCTGACAGTGGCTGGATTCAGACGTCAATGTCAAGTAGGTTTGGGCTTGTTCATCTCAAACAGCCCTCTGTGGTCTCTTGCAAGCTTTTTTTTTTTTTTTTTTTTTGGGTAGCCACAATATTTAACATGTCCCTTGGGCAATTAAACTAGTCAAAAATTCCCTTGGACATGCCTGAAGCCTTCGGTGTAAACAGCCTCATATTGTAAAGGCTTCCTATCTGTCCATACACAGGGCCATTTGAGTAGTACTGTGAGTGCTTCATTTGCTATTGTAGAATTTATTGTTAAGGTATTGTAGTATCTCAGCTGACTTTTGTAACATCTGAAACTTTGGAATTTGTGTGCGTGTTTGGCCTCCCCAGTTTGTTTCTCATTGCCTCGTGTGGCCCTGGCCACAAAAAGGTTGCCCACCTCTAGTGTCAGGAGTCGCAAATGGAAGAGGAATGTTAGAGGGGCTTACACTCCTGTGCTTTCACTTGCACACGTACACAACCTTTTTACATATTGTGTGCCAGCCAGAGAACTATTTGTAATAGACCGGTCTATAAGTAGAAGCATGAACAAATATATGATGACTAACAAGGGGAGTAGCACAGAGGGACCAAAGCAGAATTCTGCCACTATCTCTCCAATTTCAGCTACACACACATGCATCCTTCTAATTGCCATCTTGTTTCTCCCCCTCTTCTCATTTCTTCTTATTCCCATTCTGTCTGCCTCTGAGAATGGACTGTACCGCTTCAAATTGCAAGTGGGCCAATACTAGTTTTGAATATTTTCCCCTATTAAAAATAATGCCACATGTATCCCAGGAAGTAAAGATGGAGCACATTAGGGTGATAGATTCTTGCCCAGCCTGTTTCCTTCATGTTTATTTCCTGGTTCCATGACATCTGTATATTTTCTAAATCCCGCACTGATGGTGTAAAGTGGCACAGTTCATTCTTTGAGACAGGTAGCACAGGGACTTCTCCTGTTTTGCTCCCCTACGTGCCCCCTTTGCCACCTCTTTCTCTCCTCATTGTTCCCTCCATATATCTGTCCCTTTGGCCATAGCTACTGAACTTTGCTGTAGGTTTCCCCATATTCTGCTTCCTGGCCTTGGAAAACCAGCACTCAGCTAATCAGTGGCAATGGCCCTGTCAGGGTTTTCCAGTTTAGCTTCAAAGTTTGGGAAAAGGCTGGCAGGTTGCCATCCCATGGAGGTAGCGTGTGGGGATGGCAGTGCTACCCAAGCTGGCCCATTAATTTTATTCTTGACCTGAAAAGATACAGGAAGCCATTGCTAAGTCTTTCTTGAGGACCTTTGTATCCAGAAGGGAAAACGCAAGAAAGAATAGTGTGAAGTGATATGGTAGTTCAGCCATCCTCCCTCCATGCCAGTGGTGTTGAAATGTTGAAGTCCAACACGCAGTCTCCCGTTTGTAGCTTTGTTTTAACATGGGTGGGAATCATACAGCCCTCCAGATATTATTGAATTGCAACTTCCAGCATGCCTCATCATTGATTGTGCTGGCTAGGGCTGCTGGGAGTTGTAGTCCAGCAACGGCCAGAGTGTCACATGGTTCCCATCACAGTTTTTAACAGAAAGGTGCATTTGGAAGCCCAGATTCAGCCAGTAAATTGTGATTCCCCATAGGTGACTAGGCAAACCTAGTCTCTATTTATCATCGTTTTTAAAATGTATTTTTAAAAAGTATGTAGGATGTCTCTCACATTAGAACTTAACATTTTTCAGTATCAGTGACTGATCTCCCAAGGAAGCCAAGCTCTGGGCCTTTGTTTACAAGACTGCGTAATCCAAGCACAGGCAAGTAAAAAATCATAACATATGCTATATTAAGTTCCTCCATCTAATTCCTAATTTTTAAGCTTTAAAACGGTTTTTTAAAAGAAGAATGCTTGTTCAAAGATTTAAGTCGTTTTCCCTTAAAAAAAAAGTCTGTATAAATTATGTCTCTATATTGCAAATTATGTTTTTCTGTGTTTGCATGAGACTTGGGGTAGCTGGGCCAATTGGCAAATTATTGCTCTGTTCCTGAGCAAATAAGACTTCTTCAGTGCCATTTGGTATGTCAACTGAAAATTTATTTGTCATTTATTTTCAATTAATTTTGAATCAGTAGCAGGGCTGAAAAATTACCATCTTTCTCTATATCTCATAGGCTCACTTCAGAATACATGCCATCATATAATTAATACAAACTATGGTTTGCAAACCCTATTTGAACCATTCAAACCCTATTGCAAGCCTTTGCACACTGCAAACTGTGGTGCCAAACATGCCAAATTATAGTTAAGCTTAATCATGGTTTGATTTGCTGCCTGAATTGAGACCCTCCCCTTCACTCCCTTTGTCTAAACATTTCGTTGCAGTTTACATAGATGTTCTTCTGAGAGATTGCATGTTTTTTCTATTTGGAAAGGACACATGAAAGCTTGCAAATGGAAAACCTGATTTGTGTTCTGGTTTCTGTAACAGGACAGGCAGCCCTGTATTTGTTCAGTGGTGATGCTCGGCAGCTATTTGAATTAAAAGCTTTTCGTGAAGAGTACCGGTCGTGGTTTATAGGTCAGGCTGTTCA
Source organism: Gambelia wislizenii (assembly GCA_030847615.1). Lineage (NCBI taxonomy): Eukaryota > Metazoa > Chordata > Lepidosauria > Squamata > Crotaphytidae > Gambelia > Gambelia wislizenii. The sequence continues at coordinate 207,311,180 of JAUMIR010000001.1, forward strand.
ACATGGTGAGTAAAATGGCACACCCTTTCTTTGATCCCACCTTTAACTGCTTTTCAAGTGCATTTTCCTCATAACTTTACATCAACAGAGATTTCTGAGCTTCTATATTTCGGGGCGGGGGGAGCATACACGTCTTGTCCATAAAGGGTCAGAATCTGTCCCATGGTAGATGCTGGATTGCCTACTCCCTAAGCCTGTGGGGGCCAGGGGAGAGAAATCTCTATTATCTTCCATAAGTGATTTCCTATCTGCTTTCCCCATAGTTGTCTTCAACCCAGTAGCAGCTGGCAGTTGTCATGTCAGTGGAGCAGTGAATCCACTCTGGGTTTTAGTCTAAACTTCAAAGGAGCTAATTCAAGGCAGCAGACCTTGTATAACTCTTTTAAAATTCTGACTAAAATCTAGTGCACATTCACAGCCCTGCTGGCATGGAAACCACCAATTGCCACTGCTTCAACTTCCCTCTGTAGGAATGAATCAATATTAAGTTAATAAAACTTGTTTGTATGAAAACAATAGGGCTTAGTCATGACTGGCTTTTCACACTGATCTCAATGAGACCTGAAGTGCCATTAACTTCATGTGTTTCTAGTACACGTTTTTATTTTTGGAATGAGCTCTCAGAGTTTAATCCATTCCACAATCTCTTGAATGTTATGGGAAAATCCTGAGCAGAATCTCAGAGCAAGTGATCCAATTGCCAAGTGGACTGCTCAAGAGCCACTGCCTCTCTTGACAGCACTTTGAAGAGACACAATCCTGCCTCACCGTTAGACTTATATAAGGGATAGTGAAGATGGATGTAAACTGAAATTGCTGCTCTCGCCCCCCACCCCACCTTAAAAAAAATTATATTAAAGGTAATATCAGTCAACAAAAAGAGGAAGAGGGGAAATCCAACAGCATGATGCCGATAGTAGAATTTGACTGTCGGTCCAGGTTATAGGAAAGTTAAAATAAAACAATTCAACAACATAAACTAAAATGTGGATGCTATTATAAAATAAAAGAGTCCAGATGTAGTCATTTTGGTCTTGTCTTGGATTATTCTTAGGAGTCCTGTGTCTTTCCAGAGATTTAAGTGGCAGCCCGGTGGCTTTATCTGCAGTGTTTTATTGTTGACATAGTCTATAAATGGAACCCAGATCACACCAAATTATTTCTATCTTCCAGGATTTCCCCCTCCCCACACAATGCCTGATAGCTTTTCCATTAGCAATGTGTCCCATATGCGGCCCCACCCCTTTTCCATGATGAGATCTCCTGTTTTCCAGTTTGTAGCTGTCTCTAGTCTCGTGACCATTATGAAGGAACAAATTAATGACTTGTGTTTTAGATTTTTATTTTCTCCTATAAAGATCAAGAGCAGTAGGAGTTCTGCAAAGGGTTTAATATTCTGCTTGCTCTCCTCCCTTTTATTAATGCTTTGGTTCATGTAAGAAGTGCACTTACATAAGTGAAAATTCAGGAACCATAGGGAAAATGAGAATTTCCTAGTTCTTGCAGCATAAATTAAGGATATTATGTCTTAATGCCTGGCTCTTGTGAATAATAAGACATTGTTATTGTCCATCATCTACTGACTTGTATGAATGCAGAACAGGCTTGATTAGTTTTTGGAACTTAAATAGGCAGTATATGGGTAAAGAGATCTACCTTATTTTCAAGAAATAAGTTTTCTTACTTAGTTAACATACATAGGATGGGGATTGGAAGCCCATAAACTTGTCAGTGACCATTGTAGTGTTCCTTGCTAAACTGCACATTAATAACTGAGGACAATATGGTAGATAGGTACAATAGTCAGTATCCAGTCTTGATGGTTGTTAGGAACAGGTGGTAAAGCGACTTTTTCCTGTCAGTTTTGTGGAGTGATGTTAAGTGTGCTGTGTAACTGTTTGATATTTTGCTTCCCTTTGAAATGGTAACAAATGGGTGTGCTGAGAATGGTTGAGGGAGGATGAGTTCTGTTAGAGCAAATGGTTGAGAGGATAATACAGCTACAATGATAACCAATGAATGAGTTGCCTGCCATATTTGGCTGATTGTAAATACTTTATATTATACTGCTTTTCCTTTGAGCTTCATTCAAAGCAACGATGTTGTATAGATCACTCTTTAGATTTCTGTTAGTAATAAAGCTTACTGCTAACTCTGAAACTTCTGGCATCTGAGTCATGACAATGATACATCTTATTATGTTGCCTTCAGATGGACGTCTGTTCTTTGTCACACCAGTGGATCCATTATTTCTTGTGCTGCTCTACCTTATCAAGGCAGAAAAAGAGGTAGGTAACTAGGATGTTGAAAGAAAGATGGCGTTACAACCCCCATGAATAGAATTGCTGCACAGAGGTTGAGCTCTCCGTGCCATGCTTGAAGCAGACCACACAGTTTTGTTACAGATGAGAAATTTACTTTTTCCAAAGCTGTTCTGAAATATCTGTGACTGAGCTGGAATTTTTGACTATGTCTAAATGCACTTCTCCATATAGAATGCATTGGTTAAAATCAGGGGTGGGTCCCAATCTCATATGAACCCATGGTGGGTGGTCTGCACAGGTACTCCAGACTGAAACCAGAAATGACAGAGAATAACTTCCGGTTTCATTTTTGGGTATTTATTACTATTATTATTATTTGCCTTTTTGGGGGTGCTGTCTTGGGAGTTGAGGGAACAAAATGGCTGTGCTTTGAGCTAGTTCTGAGTATTTGGGGGGTAGGAAAATTGTCCTCAATTTTTGACGGGGGATCTGGGATGTTGAACAATGTCCTGGGGGCTGTACAAAAAAAAAAAAAAAAAAAGACAGGGGCACTTGTATCTTGTGGGGTACACTTTCCCTGCCCCAAGTTTAAATAATCCAAAATAAATAGTGATTGGATTTTATGGCAGTCCATCAATTCCCATCTCCTCCCGCCCCCGCCGCCATTATTCCAGGCAACTTAATGCTGAAAAGACTTATCTAAATTGGTGCTATACTTACAGTTAATTGCTTATCATATTTCAGCCCCGCAGCCAAGTATATCTATCCATTCCTCTGAGGCAGAGAGTCTTTAATTATCAGGTATTTAATTATAGTCTGTAGTGAATCAGGGACAATTTTATCATGATTTCCCTATGTGAAGGATACTTCTGGTATGTTATTATCTCAATAAGCCATACAAATGTTCAGCAGTCCATACAGAAGGAATCGGTAATGTCCTGGATGAGGACCAGTAATTTGAAACTCTGTCCTGGTAAGATGTGGGTTCTGCAATACAGTAGGACTCCCGTATCTGCTGGGGATTGGCTTTGGGCCCCCCCGTGGATACTGAAAACATGGATAATAGCAAATGCCATTGAAAATAATGGGACTTCTGGTTTAAAATACCATAGAGTTGCCTTGGAGGGCCTAGAAAATGGCTAGAGAGGACACATTTTCTAGGAAGACTCTATGGTAGGTGTGCTGTTTTGTATCCCGTGGATAATGAATCAGTGGATACAGGGGTCCTACTGTAAGTGTTTATGCCAAATACTGTGTTTGTGCCTTATGTTTATGCCAGTTGTTCAGTAGGATTTTAATAAAGACTAACATTTAAAAATACTTTGATAGATGTTTTGTTTCCTAAATCTGAAATTGCTGTTAATGGATTGCTTGCCGCTATGTAATTTGTTAGCCAGATTTGGTCCGATCAGTAATTCATCCTTCTCTTGAAAATCTTAATTTAAAAAACCTGTTTTGTTAGTAGTTGTTCGAATCACTTATTTTTTTTACTCTTTGCTTTATCCCCCCGCTCCCTGGCCCCATGCCAGCACGGAAAGTTTCAGCCACTAGATCAAATTTTGGTAGATGAAGAATTTCCTTCCTGTGCCATGTTGCTGCAGTGTACAAGTATCTCACAATCAATTCACCATATCGTAGATGAAAAAGGTAAAAGATCTGAGGAGTAAACTTAGTAAGTAGCATTAAATGCAGACATGCATGCCTGTGTTCACTGGTTCTGTTCAGCCAGTCGAAGCCCTCCCTGGGCCTCACAAACTAATTCAAGGAATATGGGTCCACTGACTCCATTGGGCCACGTGAAGCCACGAAGAGTTCTTTGAAGCCTGACTGCTGGAAGACACACATGACAGGTCCAATTTGGTCTCTTTGCTCCCTGCCAGCAGGAGCACTTCTTGAGTGAAGTTCCACTTAGGATGCTTCAGCTGGCCAGAAAAGGCAAGGCTAGAGTTATTTTTCCAGTTTCTTCCTTTCCTTGCAGCACACTGCACCATGTCCTGTGCTGTTCAGTAGGAACATTCAACCCCTGGAGTAGATGTGGGAGTGGGCATTGGGGACTGTAGAGGAGATAAACAAAAATAGACATCTCCCTTCTTCCATCACAGAGAAATGTGCATGTGATCTTGGCAGTCGCTTTGTATTAGACCCTGGTGTAACATCTCCATTTTAATGTTTTATTTCATGGCCTGCAAAGACAAACTAAACATAATATGACTTCTCCTTTTTCAATCTTAGAAATCGGTGGCAAGAAATTTTATAAATTTAGTGAGGAGAAAACACTGAAGTGGCTAGAGAAGAAGGTATCTTTCTCTTCCATTTGTCTTTGAACATTCAAGCGTTCCTTGCTATAGTGCTGCATGTGCAGTGCTATATGACATACTTTTCCCAACCTGGCATCCTCCTGATGTTTTGGTCTTAGCTCCCATCACCCCTAACCAGCATGGCCAGCATGGGCCGTTATTATGAGAGTTGAAGGCACCAGAATAGGGAAAGCTGTTTGTTCTATGATACGTTGCACTGAACTAAAAAGCCAAGGCATACAGCCAAAACTGAAAAATATGGCTAAGCCACCTTGAGTCCTGTTCTGAGAGAGGCAGCATATCGGTTAACTAAATAATAAAAGTGAACATAAAATAAATCAAAATAATAAATACTGCAGATCACTTAGAAACTTCCTCCTCCTATAAATGCTGCTTGATTTAGTGGGTATATAAGGCACCAAGAATGCTATAAAAATTACAGTAGACGCTAAGATCATATTAGTCTACACTGTTACATTGGCCTAGGAGGAGGTTGTAGAGATGGCACAACAGAGGTGTAGTGGCTACAGGTTTGGGGATGATGGGGGATGGCAGCAAAACCTACCTCTATGAAAAGATAAAGTTGACCTGCTGGCCTCCACTGCTGGCTCTTGCTGCCATCTCATGCTGCCCCTACATCCCACCCAAAAAGTGATTTATGCCAGCGCAATGGACTCTTACAGAAACATAAGTCACCACCATTATTCCAACGAATATATACCGTACTGCAGTTGTTCTTTTATTGCTGTTGGGATGATCCCCTTTTTACTCCTTTTTTCCACTAAAAATCTGTACAAGATCCAGTACTATGCCAATGACTATGTTTCCAATGTCATCTTCTCAGTTGTATAATAGTAGATGTTTTGTAGAATCCAAAGATATCTGACAAGGAGTCAAACTTTTAAAAGACATGGAAGGAAGTGAGGGGTTGGACAGAACTGGTTTAGAATCCTTGAGGGAAAGAGGTTACCAAAATGTTGCTCATGTATCTTTAGGATCCCTACTAGTTTCAGCAGACAGCCCTTGCATAGTTCTGTGCTTTACTCCATCATCAAGAGGTCTTGGTACTTCTCTTTAAAAGATAGGGGAGGGGGGCTGTAAGGTCAAGCACAATTTTCTTGCTACTCTAAGAACTGTACAGTTCTTGAGGAAAAAGTTTTATGCCAGGTGCGGCTGTAAGTGTTGCTAGTTTTCTCCCTGTTTTCAGTGTGATTAGTGTAGAAATGTGTTGTTGTTAACTGCTGTCAAATTGACCTTGACCTATGGCAGGCCTATGAATGAGACCTCAAAGGCACCCTGTCTTCAACAGCCCTGCTGAGGTCTTGCAGACTCAGGGCCGTAACTTCCTTGACTGAGTCCATCCATCGGGAATGCAGTCTTCCTCTTTTCCTACTGCATTCTACCTTCCCAAGCATTATTGTCGTTTCTAGTGAATCATGTCTTCTTGTGATATGGCCAAAGTACAACAGTCTCAATTTAGTCATCTTGGCTTCTAGGGAGAGTTCAGGTTTGATTTGCTCTAGGACCCATTTATTTGGTTTTTTAGCAGTCCACTAGTATTGGGGTAAAAAGTAAAGAAAAGGTTGTGTAGGATCACTAAATTTTGTTAGTAATTTACTAAAATTATAGCTATAGGGACAGACAGTTACTTGCTATGAACATCATCTTTCAGGCTTTTCCCTTAACAGCTATATTTAAATGGACAGAAATGTTCTAAGAATATAGTTTGCATAATCCACATTTGTTTCACTGAAGGTTATTCAAGTAAAGATGATAATTTGACTCCCTTGTCAGTATGACAAAGATATATGCTAGCTATTACAAGTATGTGTTGAATTTCGGTTCATAGCTTAAAAGTTTGGTTGTGGTAATATCACATTAATAAACGACAACAGTAATACAAGATTTCCTACTATCCAGGTTGACCAGACTATGAAAGTATTAAAAGACCACGATGTGCCTGTGGGTACAAGAGTGCAATCGGCTACATTTATCAGTGGTAAACAGATCCCTGATGCCACAGAAGGTAAGGGAACTGAATTGGCTTTGAAAGAAATCTGCAGAGTAAAATATAAAAATTGGCATTATTAAAGGTTATTAAAGTTGTGTTTCATCTGATTTTTTCCCCAAATGCATGCTCTTCTTTTACTATGATTCTGCTGTTGTCCCCCCCCCCCCCGCTGGGACACTTTCATCTTAGGGCTTGTCTAAATGACAAAACTACTCCTCATTTTTGAGGAATTTGAGGAGAATACATGTTGTCTTAATGAGATCCTGCAGCGATTCACTGTATTCAGAAGGAGCCCCCCCCAAAAAACGCCATATACTGTATGCTAGGAGACTTTGCAGTTTTCCACGAAGTTTTTTAAACACTGCGTGTGGATGCACATTATTGCTCATTGAAACAATTATTTGCATCACTGTGCATTCTTAGGAAAGGAGGAAGTTGATAGTTGATTGATCCAGCATGAAGTGTGGGCGGGCTTTGCAGCAGCAGAGTCCAGAAGTGCCATTTTGGTGCTTTGGAGGAGTGCATGTGCACATTTTCATTGCACTAAGGTGAATTTTTTTACAAGTGGAAGGTCTCCCTTACGCCTATGTACATTAAAAATTAAAAAAATAAATGTACAAAATAATATAAGATGTGCAATAGACGTTATTGAATATTTGGATAAACATATTGAAAAGAAAGCAGCCTTAATCTTCCTTGATGCCGAAAAGGCATTTGATAACACAAACTGGAACTTCATTATTATGGTTTTTGAAAAAATGGAATTTGGTAGCAACTTGCTGACATTGACAAAGGCAATTTACAACCAACAAACAGTAAATATATTAGTGAACGGCATGCCAACTAAGACTTTTAAAATTCAGAGAGGAACAAGGCAAGCATACCCGTTTGATTCCCTTATTATTTATATTGATCTTTGAAGTATTGATGAGAGCAATAAGAAAGGAAGAAAAATTAAAGGATAGAAGGTAAAAAAGAAACATTTACATTAAAAGCCTTTGTGGATGATTTATTAATAATATTAGAAGATTCCAGAGAAAGTATTGATGATTTACTAAAAAGTTTAGAAGAATTTGGGCTAGTCTCTGGACTTAAAATTAATAAGAAAAAGACTAAAATATTAACTAAAACCTCACCAAGGAAGAAAAATTAGAACTTGAAGAACGTTTCAGTTTCCAGGTGGGAAAGAAAGAAGGTTAAATACCTAGACGTAACATTAACTAATCCCACTCTTTCTGCCCCTCCCCCCCACTCGTTCTTGTACAGCGACTGTATTATTGGAAAGAATAATAGCACCCTCGTACTCACGGTCGCTGTCTTGATTCACGGGCAATGCAGATAGCTTTGCAAACTGATTTTGGTGCCAGAAAATCATGGAGACAAATGAGAGCTGCTGTAAATTCCTGGTAGTGTGCATCCCCACATAGTATTTCCTCCCGTATAGTTGAGCCCTATATCAGTTGTGGGAAAACATTTTTGGCCAGCGATGGGTAGGGCTATGGATGTCCATGAGGCCAAGGAAAATTGGTCAAGGCCATATGTTATACCTGTGCAAGAATATTACGGTAAGTGCAGCTCAGTTTAATGCATGACTACTCAGAATGAGGCAGGCAGAAAACTTCGTACGCACCTTGTTTACAAGTGGAATCATGCTTCTGAAATTGATGAAAAGGATGATTCTACTTGTAAACAAAGTACACGGGGAGTGCATTCTTTGTTGTAAAGGAAAAGCTGCTGGCTTTTTCTGCTGTTTACTGCAATGGCAATTCAGTGTTAGTGAAGTATTTTCTTTTAAAGGAGACACATTTATTCAGCATTGTGATCAGTCTAATACAGTTAGCAATCAACATTATTAGTGTGGAAGAAATTATCTACATAAAAACCCTTGTTGGAATGCTTTGCCCTTTCTGCAGAACAAAAACTATAATATCCCGTTGTACAGTTACTCACAAATACAGTCCTAATGTTTGTAAATAAGCATTTGGCTAACACATATCTTCATGAGGCAGTTCTACCCTGGCACAACTGTTTGAAGGGTGCCAGTGCAGTATTGCTCAACCATTATTTAGGCCAAAATTTTTGTTTGTCTTACGCGCTGATTGGAATTGTCTTCATTGGGAATGACATAAAACAAGGATGGGGCAATTGCCTCCTGTCTGTATTTGTAGCCCTCCAAAAGTTCCCCTGGTCACCTGTTATCATCTACAAAAAGCAAAAACAAAACAATACCCAATGCTTTACCTTTAAAGTAGCCATTTGTTCTTTAAATCCTCCTGAGTGCCTTTTTATGGGTAGATTTGCATACTTGAGAGCCTCCCAGGAATCCTGATCTGCTTGTAAACAAGGTCCATGGAGAAGTGCAGCTTACACTGCACTGCTTCCTTAAATGCTAAAGAAATTCTGATCCCTTAAAGGTAAAACGTTTTGGCTTAGCTCTCTTTTAAGGGAGATTGGCAATGTCACCTTGATCTGGTTGTCACCTGGGAGGAGGGAGAGCTTCTGATTAAAAGAGGGAGAAATTGGGCTGGTTCATCTATGATAGCATTCATTTGGAGGAGGCTGCTATTTGAAAGAAATTTGAATAATATATGGTATTTTCATTTTTCTGTCAGAGGACTATATTCGCTATGCCCATGGCTTAATATCGGAATATCTTCTTGAAGAGTTGAGTACTGCACTAGCCAAGTACTTACGGTGAGTGTTTGAAAAATATACCAGTTGTCTGCTCTGAAAGAGAATTTTCCTGACATGGTTGCGATGAACAATAATAGGTTGATTTGAGACAAAAGATACACCTAACATCTTGGTGGAAAATGAATTCCCCCCTCCTCAGTTCTCTCAGCCCCTCCTAGCTTTTCTTGAGAATTTGGGAGACCCTGCTGACTTGGACAGCCTGTTTGGGAGCACTTTGATCAAGAATGGTGTAAAACAGGAGTGGAAACTGAGTGAGAGGATGGATCCTATGAAACCATGCAGAGGATCTTTCTGTAAGTCAAGCTTCCACTTGTAGAAGTTGCCTCTTATTTTTGGGTGGACCCCTCTGTGTGCTACAATCCACCTTCAGCAGGGTCCTTTAGCCCTCTGGAAAGGCTGCAGTGGGGAAGTGCTGGGAGAACCAAGGAACGGGAAGTCAGCTTCTCTCAGCCCAGTTCTGCCCAATTTTCTTTAGATCCAGCTCTGAATCCCATGCCTTTGCTCTTGATCTGTTTATTCCTTGGGGAGAAAGCTCAATCTTTTTTGCTCTATAATGGAGGCTTAATATAATACAGTGACACAGCCTCAAAATGATACCAGAAGAGCTTATTACATCATAATGTCCAGTCTTGATATGATGAGATGGAAGTAGCATGATGAAAGAATTACACTTTATCTTTTTAGTGGCTGGGCAACCCAATCTGAAAGGTTAATGAAACTGGTGCTTTTTGAGTTGAAGTGGCTTACAGGTCAAGCACCCATTTTCATGCAATGTAGTTTGTCATCTCATACTACCTCTGTTGAATCTCTGTTGTAAGTGCTGATACACTGCACCACGAGGTGTATTGTCTGTTAATTCTGGTGGACAACTTTCATGAAGTGCCATTCAGTCCGAATTGTTACAGCTGATGAAAATGTTCGCAATTCATATTTGTCTCCTCAGTTAGTATCTTTCACAACAGCTATTTCAGGTTCTTCTCTGATAATATTTTGGACAAGACTATTTAGCTCTGTTTGAAGAACTGCATCCAGTAATAGGGAAAAGCCTATTTGAATGGAGAAAATGCCATATCGTAAAAATAGGCAGTCTGAGTGAAGGTGGTTAGGACCAGGGATTGGGCCTCTTTGGTGATAGCAACCCATTTGCCCAATGCCTCTTCCAGAAAGGTTCACCTAGTATTATTGTTGTACACTTTTGGTACCAGGTTAAAGCTAGTCCTAAATGTACTGCTTAGGGGAAGGTTGGGCTATCTGTGGCTGTTCAGATAATCTTAGACTGCAATTCCCATCAGCCCTAGTCTGCAGTGTCTGATAGGCTGCACTTTGAACACCAATGCCTTGAGAAGTAAGCCTCACTGAACATTTGAATAAACAACTTAGCATTGTCTGATGGTGTGATCAATAACTGCTCTGACACTTACTGGCTGGCATCCTGTTGGTTAGTCCCAACTAGAGTAGACCCATTCAGTCAGTTCTTGAATGGGGAGTAAACATAGGTAAATCTCATTGAATCAGTGGGTTTGCTCTGATCAGGACTAACATCAGGATTTAGGCCATTGATGCATACATTTTAAAATTCTTTTCATTTTTATTAACAGTTATTGCTGGTTGCTTTGAATTTTATTATTTCAAAATTGACAGGATATAAATCTTGAAATTTTTTTTTAGAAAATAAATAGATATTTTAAAATAAATACATGAATCTGATCTTGTGGGCTTGATGTCAAGCAGGGATGGGCAAAGTGCGGTCCACATGCGGCCCTCAAGACCCCCCAGAAAGCCATCAAAGCCCCCAGTTCCCCCAAAATATTTTAAAATTTCTTCTTGGGCTGGTTTCCCCAAACCACCCCAAATCTCCCAAAACTGCCTAAAAAGGCAACAGTTTGCTCCCCTACTATTACACTGGCAGCACAACCCTGGATCAGGTACCCTGCTGGTTTAGGTATGAGGCAAGCAAAATCACTACTCAACAGTCCTGGACTTGAAAAGGAAAGCTATTTTATTAATGGCAGCAGATGGAGAAACAGAATAGGCATACTTTCAGCAATCAAGCAGACACAGAGAGAAAACAAGAAGATACGTACACAAACCAGCTACACAGAGTTGCATGCTGCTGCGAAGCGCAAGCCTTTGTCTGACACCACCTTATATGTGTTTCTTCTATTTAATAATACTAATAATAATAATAATAATAAAATTTATATCCCGCCCCTCTGCGAGCAATTGGGGCGGCTTACAACAATAAAATAGTACACAGTATAAAACAACTCAAAATCCCTTCTGCCCCTTAAAACATTATTAAATTAATACAAATTAAAATCAGTATATAATACAATTTATTAAAAACCCTTTCGAGCAAGCAGCATCAGTTTGGAGGTCCAGAAGCAACCTCCAGAGGGGGTTTAACCTTTGAGAAGATGGTGGACTGGCCTGGGGGGAGGAGGAAGAACTTTCCCATACCAATTAAAAGGGAGGAAGTTTCTCATGCCAATTATCACACGAGGTGTCGGGATGTATTGAAACATCTTTATCTCCTTGGCCTTAGGATGACATTCATCTCCCCTCCCCCTGCTCCCTCCAGCTGCAGAGAGAAAACTCTCCTTGACCCATTATCTTATGGGTAAACAGGTCCTAGAAGTGTCAAATACAGCCTGAACCAGCCTCCGCTAGGCTGTGCACGCAGGGCCTAACACCTACCCCCCCACCCAATCTCCCCAAACATACAAAAAGAAAAAAAAAGACCAAAAATGGTGGCTGGAAGTGACATCACATCACATCACTTAGAGCATACTGAAACATGCTACTGCAGGCTGCTAGGTGGGCACAGGAAGGAAAAATGGCCCCTGCCTGGTTTGCAGTTGCCCACCCTGATCTAGCTGTCCCTTCTGAAAACAATGGCTGCTTTCATACACACAAGGAACTGAAATGCAGTGAAAGCTCCCACCATAGCAGGGGTGAGGGACTGTGGCTGGTCCAGGAGTCAATTTTCTGCCCCTGGAACCTTCTGTGGGCCAGACAGAAGACCTAAAATGACAAAAAACAAAATGGGAAGAGGCCCACTTCTGGTTTTGAAAAATGTGTATGATGTTTTGATATTAAGATAATGCAAGGGGACAATGCAGGATGTTTAAAAGAAGAGTTGACCCTCCTGGAATCTTTCAAGACAGGCAAATTACCCTTTTGGAGGGTAGAAGAAGGGGGGTTCAGGGAATCTTGAAGGTTGCAAAAACAACCGGGGGGGGGGTGTCTTCTGAAGGATCCTGCAACCTTTCAGAGCAGCATCTCAGGAGGCATGAGGGCTTTTAGAAGAAGGAGGAATTGGTGAACATGGCCCCTTCCCCATCTATTCCACATAGAGGGGCTCTGGAACCAATCCTGATAAACCATTTTAGTTAGCTGCTTCTAGAGTTTATCTTCCTCAACATTTCATTTCATTTCATTTTTGCTTTTCAGACTTCCACAAATTCCATCTCCTCCAGCAGAACCAGTGTCAAAGGTAAGGGGGGCACTGTAGTGGTGGTGGTGGTCGTTTTAAATGCTGCTGAGTAGTTTCACACAACTATAGACTTTAACTCAACAGTGAGTGCTAAAACATGGTGAGGTAGAACTGCTGAAAAATCATTAAAAGGAAGGCAATCAACTCTCAATATTTTTTTCTTTAATAACAAATGAAGGTGACTTTCTTTTCCCCAGTATCAAGCTGAAGGAATGAATTGTCATTGTAGATTTTCCTTGGGTCACGAAACGTCAGAAAGAAAGAAACTATTCCAAAACACGGCCTCACAGCCTGGAAAAAAACCAAGGAAAATCTATGGATGCCAGCTGTGAAAGCCTTCGACTTCACAATTGTCATTGTGTTTGAAAGTATTGAAGCAGAATGTGCAAAAGTTCATGTTTCCGAGTAAAAGACCAATTACTGTAATGCCCCCAGCAAGAAGGAAAGGGGTTAAAGTGGTGGCATTGGGCTGAACTGAGATTTAAAGATGCTACAACACCAATTGCCTGCAGCTTCCATGCATCTGGTTTAAAGTGGGCAGGGACAGAGGAATACAGCATCTGACCATGATTCAGTCCATCTTTTGGGTCCTCAGTGGAGAAGGAGGAACAGAAGGCAGTGAATATCATGAGCTGCTTGTGCTGCCCTCAGCCACCAATTTAACAGCGCAGGTGGTATATGCAGCTCTGTATAGATCATTAAAAAGAGTTATCATGATGGTATAGAGGGAATCTGTTTCTTCCTTCTCACAAAACCATACTCCTTGCCTGATACTCCTGTGTCTCTGGAGGAGGGTGTCATTTGGTTTGCTTATCTCCAGTGGAAGCTGCATCCCTCCCAAAGGCCAGATTGGGCATCATGATAACTTAGGTGTCACTGCTGTTCTCCAAGAGGGATGCTTCACCATTCCATTCCATTGTATGTGATTGTGCAGAATGTCCAAATGATGACTTCTCCCCACCCCCAATCCACTCACCACAGATTCCTCAACATGGCTCATTTTTCATCCAGACTCTCTTCAGGTTCTGAGCTGCTCTATCTCTCTGCTCATGACTTTCAGTATCATTGACCAGTGCTAATTGGAGTGGTACTTTGTAGACCGGAGCTATTGGCTGCTGCTCTGTGGTGGGTTTCCAAGAAAGAAAAACAGTTGTAGCCAGTGGGCACATTTATGGTGCCATTCCCTGGTATACTGGAGAAAAAAACCTTACTGTTCCCTAACATCAGATATCTTAAGAAGCATTGGACTGTATCCATGAACAGCAGGCAGTGACCTTTTTCATCATCCACTCTCTTTCCCTTTTGCATCCAACATGGAGAGGCATAAAACTTTTCCTACTGAAAGCCAAGACTGTGCTTTCACATATAGTGACTAGTTGTCCCACACTGGATTAAGAACTGTGCCATCTTTTTCTGCCATGCCGCTGGCATAAACTTCCAGTTGCCTTCATTATTTTTGTAAACTTGGTAGCATAAGTGCATGACTGTCTCCATCAGATATAGTTGCATATCTATTTGTGGCAATGGTTGAATGTGTTACTTTTATCATTCAAAGTATCCTTTGTCCATATCTTCTGAAAGCCAATTTTATTCTCCAAAACATCTTTGGAAGAGTTTTCAGTTATTACCATTGTGTCCTGCTGGGTTAGAACAGGCTTCAAATCAACTGAATAAATTACAAAGTTCATTCCTCTGGTTTTGTACAAAATATCTGGAAATGTGAACTGAAACAGTCTTTAAAAAATTGTACTGTAACAGAGTTATATTTTCTAGATTCTCCTGAATTTCAGATGACTCCTAAAAGAGAAGAGAAGTATCCAGATTTTAAAGTTTTTGACTAAAGACTTTCTCAAAGCTTAATACACAGACGAAATTACTAACTGACCTTTTGAAGGTGGCCACCTGAATGGGCACATTGTCCTATATGTTGAAAAATACACCCTAAGAGGACAATGGCATTAAGCAAGAGTCTTTCTGAATTCCCTCTAGTGTGTTCATCAGCCAGTCACATTTATACATTGAAAAACAGGGTTGGATAACTTTGACAGATTCAGGGGTCAACAGGCACACCCCAAAACTTGCTGCTGTTACTTGGTACTCAGTGTCTACAGCCATTTCATAGTGTAGCATCACCAGAGCATGAACTTTGTTTTAAAGGAGAATTGTGCTTCCAGGAGATATCTGGGAGTGCAATTATTTATTTGTTTGTTTAATTTATATTCTGCCTTTCTCCTGAATGGGACCGAAGGTGACACACAACATGAGTTACAAGAGGGTACATATATTAAAAATTGGTAATAGGTTTTTTAAAAATTAAATAAGCTACTATACTAAACATCAGTACTTTAAAACAATATGAAATCACTTAAAACCATGACAAGAATAATACAAAATGCAGCACATGCACATCCTTCAAGACCTTTCTACATAGCCATTTTGTCACCAAATGTTTGCTCAAATAAAAAAAAAGTCCTTACAGGCTGCTAGAGGGAGATCAGGGAGGAGACTAGCTTAATCGGCCATGGCAGGGAGTTCCAGAGCCTGTGAACAACCACTGAGAAGGCTCTCTCTCATGTCCTCACCAAATGTGCCTGTGAAGGTATTGACACTGAGCAAAAGCTCTCTCCCAAGGATCTTAAAACTTGGCCAGGTTCATATGGGTTTTTCATTATCTCTTTTCATTATCCTTTAAAACACATTGCATGCTCCCACCATGCCTTATTTGAAGGCAAAAAATGCAATTCTTTGTGGTAACAGTGCTGTCATGTCACCAAATTTCACTCTGCAAAAATGACCTTTGTAGGGACACGTGATCTGCATGTTGGCTGTTCACAGATACATGACCATGGAATTCAGAATTTTTCAAATTAAAGAAAGACAGGCTCTAGTTTCAGTGCACAAATAGGTCAGCTTAAAAGGCAAAGAAGCCCCTACTACACAAACGAAATGGCATCTCTGTCCATGTTAAGTCATAACCATAGAAAGGAACAGCAGTCCTTTGGAGAAATTTAAATCTAATTTTTCTCTATTGCTGCAACAAAAAGCCCGCCCCCCTGAATTTTATTACAGTGGGCCCTTGTTATGTGCTGGGGTTTGGTTCCAGGACCCCCTATGGATACCAAAATCTGTGGACACTCATGTCCCATTATATACAATGTCATAGGAAAATGGTGTCCCTTATATAGAATGGCAAAATCAAGGTTTTCCTTTTGGATTTTTTTTCTGGAATAGTAGAATCTGTGGATACGGAGGGCTGATTGCACTTATCAGAGTCTGATAACGGGACACTCACTTTTCCCATATTCAAGCAAGAATGAAAATATTGTACCATTGTGCAAGCTAAGGGGAAGCCTGGATAAGGAATATGGGCCTCAAATCCTCCATTGGGCAAGATTGGGCAAGATGAGGGGGTGAGGAAAATCTCAAAACTGTGATCTTCAAAACAATGATATTAAAATGATATTAAAATGCCACAGTGATTAATTCCTTATTGTGTGTTCATTTTATATCAATATCCTGGGCTACTCAGTTTCTCAACACCATAGTACTACCTGTTTCCTTTCTTTCAGACCTCCCTCCTCCACTTGTTGTCTTGTTGGGTCCTTACTTCGTGCACATTCTGTATTCTTTCCTCCTTCAGCTACTCTGATTTTTCTTCTTAGACTATGTCAACACTGCACAGTTACAACACTTTGATACCACTTTAACAGCCATGGTTCTTGCTGATGGAATCCTGAGGATTTTTAGTTTGATGATTTTACACTTCTCTGCTAGAGAGCTCTAGTGCTGTAGTGTGAGGGAGTGGATCACATCCCTCTAGCCACAGCAGCAACAGCAAAATAATGTAAAATAAAGCTTGGATTATAGACATGGCAATCCCAGGAGACAGCAGAATCAAAGACAAAGAGAGGGAAAAGATGATAAAGTATCGAGACTTGTTAATTGAGATTTAGTACCTCTGGGACAAGAGAACAACTGTGGTTCCAGTAGTGATAGGTGCTCTGGCAGTAATACCATATGGTTTGACAAAACATTGGAATGAAATTGCAACAGATGGGATCACAATAGCACAATTATAAAAGGTGACAGTGCTTGGAACGGGCCACGTTATCTAGCGACTTCTCACTAATTCTTGGATAGATTCAGAGTTATTGATGGTCCAGAATTCCAATTGGTAAAATGCAGTAGGCAGGGGTTTCTTTAAATGGCAAAAATACTCCTCATGGAATGCGAGCAGAATCCTACCTGTCTTAATGGCATTCTGCATTGTTTCACCATATTGGGAAGGAGGGGGGGTCCAAAACATCAAAAACTCAGCAGGAAAAGCCTTCACAGCTTTCCTCGGAGTTTTTAAAAAACAGCAAGGGGAATGCACATTTATGCTAGTTGGGCCAAGTGATTCGTATGAATTGCTTTCCCATAGGAGAGGAAGTTCAAAACTGATAGGCCAGGGGTGAGCGTGGGGGGACGGGCTTGCTAACAAGGCAAGCACCCGCTGCTACCATATTGGATTTTCACCTTAGCAAGCAAGTGCTAAGGCAAGAAAAGGTGGGTTTTTTGTTTTTTGTTTTTTTGCTTTTTTGTTAAATCAAAAAATTGCTCTATCGCACCTTGGACATCTTTTTTTTTTAAATGTTCGGCGACAGCAAGTTGAGATAAGTACAAATGTGAGTAATTCACTCACAGCCGCCATCTTGCATGTGAAGCTTATGGGGGCAGAAACACCATTAAGACAAGTCGCAGCTGCTGTGAAATGCCATTACTGCAAGGTACACGGGGTTGGTTTTTGGTTTTTGGTTTTTTCCCCCTCATATAGACAAGCACTGTGAAACTGATGGTAATACCAATAAATTTTTAAAAATACTAAGCACCACACCAAAATACAAGTTCTCTGGAATCCACAGGATGCAGTTATGGCAATTAAAGTGGTATCCAGCTGCTATAACTATGTAATATAGACACACTCTTTGCTTCCTTTTGAGTCAATTTTTTTTCAGATTCTGGAATTAGCTTGACCATTTAACTACAGAGTTGAAATGCACAGTGTCACCTCACATGCCTTTATCACTTCTAGCCTACCTTATTCCCTCTAAGTCTGAACATTTTTGACTCTGAGATTCAAAAACTACAATGTGTAATTTATGGAGCAAATCATCACTCTAACATTGCAGAAAAGGAAATTGTCAGATGCACCTGTGGAGGCAGAGGAAGATTATACTAAGTTTAATACCAGTGACCTAAAAAACAAAAAGGTAAGCAATCGTTCTTTTTCTCCTACCTAACCATTTGCTCAAAGTCTGGTGATATTCTAGGATGCGTCTTGAATGAGGAAAAAATAGAATTGGGATTTTAAGCAATTTCAGTCTCTATTTGAGGAGTAAAACTCCATTTTTCTAGGACATCAAGTAGTAAAACAATTGGTGAAATATCTGCAGCATGTATGTGTGTGAAAAGTACATATCTTATTAAAGAGAGGATTTTAGGTTTCATAAAACTGCTATGTTGGTTACTGCTACAACATTAAATGCATAATATCTGCTACTTCTGATTATTTTTAACTTGATGAGTTTTGCCATGAATTGTTATGTAGCATTAATGTGCGTTTAACTGGCATTCAGTCACTTCGCTGATTTCTTTTACATTGTCCTATAGTTCATAATTGTGCCACATACTGGTTGTGTGAGTATCAAAGTTAAATGAAAGTTTCAAAAAGTAGTGTGTTCCAGCTGGACATAAATTCTATTGGGCTTACTCCCAAACAAGAGTGTTGCAGCAATGCTAAGCCAGTTCAGGGGTGGGCAGTTCTGGAAAACACCACTATCAGTACTTGTCTGGTTTAGAGCAGGGGTGGGGAAAGTACAGGCCATAGGCCATGTATAACTCCCATTTTTGTGCCCCCCTAAGCAACACTTCCCCTCCCATTTAAGGGAGGTGAAAATTTCACCCCAGAATGCCATCTGAAGCAGCAGCATGACTCAAAAACCTCCCTGAAAATCCCCCCAAATTGGTCCCAAACTCCTTAAGTCAAAACTAGAAGCAGATTTCCTGTCACTTCTGGGATTGGTCTTTGGCTGGTTTGGGGGCTAAAATAGGAGGTGTGGCCCACCACTGGTATGTAGTAGCAAGTGCTGACTCTTGTTGCATTTGCTTACTCCTGGTATTCAAGAGCTGGCAAATAGGATATGCAGAAGAATGCACAGTTCAACTCACTTTACTGATAAAAGATGTTGAATAACTGAAACCACATGGTTTTTAGACCAAGATTCATTTAAACACTGATATTTATTTCTGTTATTTTACCATGTGGATTTGATACCCTCTGTGTGTGGATGTGGGATCAGATATGTTTATTTGTGATGTTTAGCCAAAAACATCCCACCTATCTAAATGTGAAGGATATAATCCAGATCTGGCCTGAATATCAGTTTCCTACACTGGCCAAATCTGTGTAATGTTCATGACGGATTTATCTCCAAATAAAAGGTATGCCCCATGTTACATGAAGGGGTGATTAAGAGTTCAAGGATGGATGGATTGAGAGACAGACGGAGATGTGACTATTGTTGTTGTGTGCCTTCAAATTGTTTCCAGCTTATGACAACCCTAAGGCAAACCTATCACAGGATTTTCTTGGCAAGATTTGCTTAGGGACAGTTTGCCTTTGCCTTCCTCTGAGGCTGAGAGAGTGTGACTTGCACAAGGTCACCCAGTGGGTTTCTATGGCCAAGCAGGGATTCAAATTCTGGTCTCCCGGAGCCCTATAGATATAGATATATAGTGTTTGTCTGATATGAATGTGAAGCAAAATGAACACTGAATCCTCTAACTTTTCCTTTGTTCATTTTCTTTTTTAGGCAAACAGTAAGATGTCAGCGGCCCAGAAAGCTCTAGCAAAAGTTGACAAGAGTGGCATGAAAGCTATTTCTTCTTTCTTTAGTTCAAAAAATAAAGCTACAAAATGAGATTAAGATTTGGTGCAATAATTGGTCTTGGAATGTTTCTTTTAAACCCCAGAGTGTTTTTTTTTATAACATCCACCCCAGTGTCCAGATAAGATTAGTCAACTTAAAAGTAGGGCTTATCAGAAGAATTGTTGTTTGGTTCCCATGTGAGCTTTAGTATTGGGAAATTTAATATTGTATAACAATGACGTTAGAGCAAACTTCTGTAGTCCCTAGTGGAAAAAAAAACCAAACTGGTTTGGGTCACTTACCATTCCAGATACTCCTGACAATATGCTTGCTTCATTTACTTTGTTACTGCAAGTTCTACATTATAACATAATGCAATACAATAAATGAATTTCTAAAACACCTGCTTGTGTTTCTTGTCTTCTTGACAGAGAGAGGTGAGAGGAGTGCAGTGTGTTTCCTCCTGTTTCCTCATTTTTCAAAACAGATTATGGTATTTCTAACTCTCCGGGTTTGTGAAGTGATATGACCAAATGTGATACCTTTATTGGGCCAACTAAAATGCATAAAATACATCACGTAAGCTTTTGAAGCTTTATTGGCTTCTTTATCAGGCAAAGATGTTGATCATATAGGAAAAGAAAAGTGTCTATGTCAATAGGCCTACATTTTGTGTCAGATGTTACTTTGGTTGTCAGTTAAGATGGTCTAGAGCAGTGGTGTCCAACCTGCGGCCCTCCAAGTGTTTTAGATTCCAACTCCCAGAAGCCTGGGCCAACTGGTCCAACGGTCAGGAATTTGGGGAGCTGTAGTCCAAAACATCTAGAGGGCCACAGGTTGGACACCACTAGAGGGATATCAGTGGAGTAAAGGCCACTCCTCTTCTTGACCATGTGGAGACTAAGCTAAGTTACTTTGTTGCTGCCCCAAATAGATTTGCAATTTTATTGCCTATTTTTAACTGCCTTTTGTCTCCAGTCCCCACATGGCCAAAAAGGGGAGTAGTTTCTGCCTGCATTGATATCCCTCTAGACCATCTTAACTGACAACAGAAATAACATCTGAGACAAAATGTAGGCCTGCGACTCTAGGGTCTTCATTTTTCTTCTCTAGTATGATTTTTAAGAAGCCAGTGAAGCTTCAAAAGTTTGCATGATGTATTTTGTGCATTTCAGTTAGCTCAATAACAGTATTACTGTTTTGTGGATTTTGTTGTATTTTGCTGCATGGCCAACACTGCTTCCCCTGAATATGTTTGGTATGACCAAATGCGTTTTCCCTACACATGTCTTGGTGATACTTGCTTGAAGAATTTCAGTGATTCCTGTTCCAAATAAGATATTTTTGTGAGTTAAAAAAGGGGCTGCTCATTTTAGATACGAGTTACCATATTAGTCTAAGAGAGAATGAGCAGGGTAGTCTTAATGAATCCAAGATTCTTGGTGTACAGAAGCCTTTCCTCAACCTTATGCCTTCCAGATGTGCTTGATGGCAAATCCTATTATCTCCATCACATCTGGAGGGTCCAAGGCTGGGAAAAACTGGTGTGCCTGTATGCAACCTTAAGTTACATAGAGCTCCTCATTATACAGAATAGAAAAGTAATCTCAGCAAGGGTATGTCTTAGAGCAAATGGTTTTTCAGACGGTGAATATGTCAGAAGGGGGGTGGATAGGTTGGCTGGTTTTACAGGTTGTGGTTATAATCCAATGTGTGTACATCACTGGGGTTTGCTAAATGCTGAATAGTTTTTATAGTCCCACTTCTGAGACTTAACATTATACAGTGGGTCCTTGGTATCCACTGGGGTTTGGTTCCAGGACTCCCCTAGATAGCAAAATCCATGTATGCTCAAGTCCCATTACATACAATGGCATAGTAAAATGGTGTCCCTTATATAAAATGGCAAACAGCAAAGTTTGCTTTTGGG
Organism: Gambelia wislizenii; assembly: GCA_030847615.1. Lineage (NCBI taxonomy): Eukaryota > Metazoa > Chordata > Lepidosauria > Squamata > Crotaphytidae > Gambelia > Gambelia wislizenii. Next base: position 207,332,783 of record JAUMIR010000001.1, read on the forward strand.
AATTAATTCTTAAAAAAAAAAAATTCAAGCCGTGGATGCTGGAATCCGTCGATACAAAATCTGTGGATATGGAGGGCCAGTGTATAACATAAATCAGGTTATCATTTATCAGACTTTCACCAGTCTGAAGGGATCAAACACTTGTGTAGTAATAAATTCTAAAGGAAAGATGAAAAACCCTCTCATCAACAGAAGTCAGGAACAGTGGATAAAATACCCTACCCACCCTTGTAAAATAAACTAAATTGCTTTATGCAATTTGATATTTATAGATGTGCTCCTTTTTTTCTTTCACTAGATGTCAGTACGTCACCAAAGGAAGAGATGAAGGGGATAAAATGAAATTTGATGCCTTATCTTAACATGGACTATTAACACCATTTTAAAGACTGTAACTCATACTGTAAGAATCTGTTATCCAGGTGAGAGTAGATGAGGAATAAGGTAATCTTTTTAACACATAGGATTGTGGCAGCTTGAAGTGCTAGTCTTTTCAGTTTACTAAGCCTTTTGTTTTATTATATTTACTCCTTGTTCAGCAGGCAATTTTGACTTGATTTACTTTGCTGACTTACAGGATGTTGCTGGTAAACATATCTAGGTGCTGCTGTATAATCTGAAAGAATCTTATGTGTATGTATGTGTGTGTGTGTTTTAAAAAAGCTAGGATTTGCAGTTGTGGGAGGAAAAGTTTTGGCAGAAGGCACAATGTTCCTCAATGAATGTAGTTCCGTGACTGCCATCCACATGGGGCAGAAGATGACCAGAGAAAGAGCCTTTTCACTGTGGCTCCCTAGTTATAGAATACTCTGTTCAGTAGACTGGGGCCTATTTTACAAGCTTTTTAAGCACTGAAAGAAGATAATTTTATTCTTTGGGGCATTTAATGATTTTATTCTGGTGTTTCTTGCTATTCCTTTGCACTTGTGTTGTCTGTGATTTTCAAACTTTTAAAAAATGTTACATGTTTACATTTATCATTTTATATTGTTTGCGTTGGTGGGGTGGCAGTTTTTAAAATAAATTACAGTGTCCAGTGACTATCAAAAGTTCATCTCCATTGGATTTCTTTGCACCCTATATGTGCACTTGTCTCTCATGTATTGCACAAAATCCCTGTTACCTTTCAAAACATGGGTTTTATTGGGAGGGGGACATGCTGCATTTCCCTCCAGCACTTGAATTGCTGTGTTATCTGTGAAAAATAGGTTTCTCTCATGGCTATATACAGTTGTCCCTTCATATTCGCTGGGGTTTGGTTCCAGGGTTCCCCATGGATACCAAAATCTGTGAATACTGAAGTCCCATTATATGCAGTGGCATAGCAAAATGGTGTCCCTTATATAAGATGGCAAAATCAAGGTTTGCTTTTGGGATTATTACTTTTAAAGAATACTTTCAAGCCATGAATACTTAAATCTGTGGATACCAAATCTGTGAGTACGGAGGGATAACTGTACCTTCAGTTCGTGTCCTGCAGGCTCCATTAGCTTACTGAGCCATGTATCTGTCAAAAGGATCCATAAACAGAAATTAAAGGTTTGGAATGTTAATGGTAAAATATAATTTGATTCAGAAATGTATTCATTAACATTGATCATATTTGTGAACATCATGCAATTGTTATATTAATTGTTAATGATGTGTTGGTGTCATGATAGTTTAAAATTTTAAAAATAAATTAATTTTATTTTAAATAAAATACAGGGTAGAGTGATATGCTGTTAGATATGCTTTTTTAGTATGCAATATGTTATTTTAAGTGTTTTAATGTTAATGTTTTAAAAGTAATATTTTAATTGGATGTGTGGCATATTACTTTTTAAACATTTGTACTTTGTATTGTTCTGTTTTTATACTGTAAGCCACTTCAGATCCATTTGAAGAAAAGCAGGATATACTGTAAATCAAATAAATAAATAGATAATTACAGTTACTAAAATTAACCAAAAATGCCACCAAAGATTTCCAAATTATTATTTTTTAATTTAAACCATTATTTAAAATGGCTTATTTTGAAATTAAAATAATGTGAACTGTAAATCATTGTCCCATCCATTAAAGTTAGCATTTAACAATTTAAATAATTTTTAAAAGCATTGTTAAAATGTTTAATGTACCAGGAGAAACAAATTAATTTTTAAAACATTCTTTCTAAGGTTTGCCCCGTCTTCACCCTGACACTTTTTGTAAATATATCTTTGGTTAACTTGCTATTGTGTGTGTGTGTGTGGTATGTGTACCTTCAGGTAATTTCTGACTTACGGTGACTCTAAGGTGAGCCTATCACGAGCTTTTCTTTGCAAGATTTGTTCAGAGTGGATTTGTTCAGAGTTCAGAGTGGGTTTAACCTTGTCTTTCTCTGAGACTGAGAGAGTGTGACTTGTCCAAAGTCAACCAGTGGGTTCCCATAGCTGAGCAGGGATTCGAACCCTGGTCTCCAGAGTCATAGTCAAATGCTCAAACTACTATACCAGCAATTGAGTGCTCTAACTCCGTTTTTTTCATAGCCTACCTAGGAAGGTGATGAATGGCAGCACAGCTGTCCCTGGCTGCAATGTTACTCCCTTCCTCTACATCTGCCGAATAGCTATTTGTTGCAGTTGGGGATATCAGGCAGCTGGCACTGAAAAAGGATGTTGAACCAGTTAAAGCTTAAATGTACTTGAAGTATGCATTGACTGAACTGGTTATGGCGAAGGACTATGTTCTTACAATTTCTGATGATGGTCTGGGCTTACTACTCATTGTATGTTTAGTAATATGTAAATTAAAGTAATTCTACTTTAAACTTTGTATTTTGCTTTTTCAATACATGCAATAACTTTTAAACAATAAGTATGGGAAACAGTATAGATAAAAAGAGGAAGTAGGATGGACATGCTGCATCAGGATACAGTCATATTTTACATTTTAAGTATTGACTAATTAAGTGTATGTTTCCAGTCTTGAGCACTTCACACACACACACGCAACACCCTGATTCATTGCTCTTATGACAGGGGATGGAAGTGTTCACATTTCTCCCCCCCACCCTGTGAAACTCAACCCTCCGCCATGCACACTTGCAATTCAATAAAATCCAACAACATTACTATGAAGCTACACAGTTGTTAGGATCACATGTGGTAAGTCTCTTAATTGGAAACTGAAGTTATTTCCTCTTTTGACAAAATACAGTTGTCCCTTCACATTCACTGGGGTTTGGTTCCAGGACCCCCCATGAATACCCAAATCCGTGAATACTCAAGTCCCATTATATGCAATGGCATAGCAAAATGGTGTCTCTTATATAAGATGGCAAAATTAAGGTTTGCTATTAGGATTATTATTTTTTAAAGAATATTTTCAAGCCGGGAATACTCAAATCCGTGAATGTCAAATCCGTGAATATGGAGGGACAACTGTACTTTAAAAAGCTAATAGACGGGTTTTATAACCCATAAGAACCAATTGTGTCTGAGTAGGTTCCTGCCACAGATATAATCTTGCTTATATAAATAGACCACCTTGTGTCAACAGTTAAATGTGCATTGCAGCAACAAAACATAACATGTGAATAAATCCTTAGTGTTGCATATAAGGGTGAACTGTTATTTTCCCCAATCACTGTGGCAGTTTAGACAAATGTAAGAGAAACAGCGCTTCAAATTACATAAAATCTTCATAACTTTGTAAAGTTGAAGGCTTTCATGGCCGGCATCCATAGATTTTCCTTGGTTTTTTTCTGGGCTGCAAGGCCGTGTTCTGAAAGAGTTTCTTTTTGATGTTTCACCTGCATCTGTGGCTGGCATCCTCAGAGAAGATCTCCGAGGATGCCAGCCACAGATGCAGGTGAAACATCAGAAAGAAACTCTTCCAGAACATGGCTTCACAGCCTGGAAAAAACCCAAGGAAAATCTACTTCATAACTTTAAATGTGAGGAATGCAGTCTATCTATATGTGCCTCCAAGTTGCCAGTCAATTCATGATGACACCATGCATTTTCATAGGGTTTTCTTAGGGAAGGAATACTCAAGGTGGTTTTGGCAGTTCCCTCCAATGAAATGTAGCCTACAGCACCTGGTATTTGTTGGTGGTCTCTCATCCAAATACTAACCAGGACTGATCCTGCTTAGCTTCCAAGATCAGGCACAGTCCACAAGAGGCGAAATGGTTAAACAGCCTGTTCTTCCTAGGCTTCTTTTTAATTGATTATTGTTGTGGGCCTTCCACTGATGCTAAGTGGAAGCTAATGCTAATCCCACTGATGCTAATCTTGCTATCATGGCAAGATTTCTTGAGAGAGGGGTTGTCATTGCCTTCCTTTGAGCTGTGTGACTTGCCCAAGGTCACCCAGTGGGTTTCTATGGCTGAGCAGGGATTCAGACCCTGTCCCCTGGAGACCTAGTCCAGTGTTCAAACCACTACACCACACCGTCTCCCTTTAATTCATTACACAGTATTAACTTGCAAAGCCTAATGTGTATAACATGCAATAGTGTTCACCAAAGGTTCATGATATATTTATTTCCCCCCCTAAAAGACAATGCAAAACGTTGAGTGGGTATCGTTGTTAAGATGTTTTGACCTCGACTGAGTAGAAAGTGATGGCTTGTCTTCCTCTTGTGGATGTTCTCCATAGGCACGACACCTTTCAGCCCCTAACAAGTAGTCAGGGAGAAGAAAACAAAGGTGTGAGAAAAACAGTTTAGAACATCAGTTCATTTCATTTTAAGCTGTCATGAGAACCAATTTGTAGCCTATTAGTATTCCCACCTGAATCCCTTGGCCATTATCACAGGAGACTGCTATTATTCCTATGGGCAACAGTAGTAAACTTGGCACAACTTTACTGGATAGAGTTCAGCTCTTGTTTCTGGATGTGCAGGTAGGTGTTTGGGCATCAAAGCAACAACAAACTCATAGTGTAAAAACATAGTGTTATAGGCATGACATTCTATTATGCAAAGTGAAAAAATGTCCTGCTCCATAACAGGTTAGTTGAAATATTTAGATTCATAAAGAGACATGCGTTTTTTTTAATGTTCTGAATCTGGAAAACTTTAACTCTTGTTGATGTCTGTCAACCCCATTTACTTCTGCCCTCTCATCTTGAGACATTCTAGTTTTAAATCTCATAAAAAGGCAAGGCTATTCCAGTACTAATTCTGTCTGTCTGTTATCTATCTATCTATCTATCTATCTATCTATCTATCTATCTATCATATTCTATGATTTTATTTAATTTCCCTTTGGCTTCATGGCTTAGATTATTGTTTTCTGTATGTCTGTGTGTATGCCTTTGTGCCAGCTCAGGGTGACACTCCATGCGCCTGGTGAAGTTCATCCATGATAGGCGATCCCATGACAAATTTGTTGGTTCTTAAGGTGCCACAAGACTCTGTTGTTTTTACAGCAAACATCTTAAGTGTCCAAAATTGACCAAGATTCAACAAATTAACATGGCTACCCTTCTGGAAAAGCGTCACTCACCATTCTTTCCCTTCTGCCTCCTTTTGTTGTCACTAATTAATTGAGGCTGGATGGCCATCTGTCATTGATGCTTTGATCGTGATTCCTGCATGGCAGGGGGTTGGACTGGATGGCCCTTGTGGTCTCTTTCAACCCTACAATTCTATGATTCTATATACTGCAGTTAAGGTGGCTAGCAACAGCAATTCAAAGGAGGCGGAGGATTGTAACATCTCCCCCATTACTCTCATTCCTGAATGGGGAGATAAACATGAATATGATAACCAATTCTGTGTTGAAACAAACCTTCGGCATCTCTGGGTTCTGCATTCCTGGCAGTAAGTTGCTCTTGACAGTCAACATACTTCATCAATACAACATCTTTGTCTTCCTGACACTTCAAAGCATCTGCCACAGCCCAGAGAGAGAAATGTGAGGATATGTGGTGAAAGCTGGAATTGTATTGCTTCTATGAAAATACAGTATACAGATATGATCCCCTCGCAATATATCATGTTTTAGAATAGATACATCCTTGAATGCATGAGAATGTTTATTATTGCTTGTTCCCTACATGTAGGTAGCAGTAAATGGCTTCTGGGATATGCTGAAAGCAAACAACTATGCACCTGTTGTTTCTGTGAGAAGCAGTAAAGTGTGGTAGGGATGCCCTCATTAAACTTTAGTTCTGTCACTCTTGTATTTAGGGGGTGTAACTCTCAGCATTTTAGAAAATAAAATTGGAACAGTTAGAGGATTTGCTTGGCTGATATAAATTCTCTAGGAGGTCAAAGCTGTTCAATGCGTTCTGCCCCTCCTCAGTCAGCTTTTTAGAAAAAGAATAAGAAAAGTTTTAAGCACATGCCCAGGGCAAACTGGCAAATTTGTGATGAGCTTTATCTCACCCATTAACCTTTTTGAGCTGCTTCTCCCCACCCTCTGTCTATTAGCCTTGTTTAAAAAAAGAGCAGTACTAGAGGACAGTTTTCTTGTTAAGTTGTAGAGTGGGAAGAAAGGAGAATTAAAGAGGATGTGGGGTAGTTAATGGGGACAACAGGGTAGATTTGAAGGTAACTTTAGTAGGTAAACTGGAACTGGAAGAAAATTCTGATCTGTTTGAGGGAGAATTTGAAAATGGGGATGGTGTATGGGAGGACCAAGAAAAAATAAATGATACTGAACAATGAGGTTAAATTCATGCAGGAGAGAAGATGGCAAGGGAATTTTTTTTTTAATGTTTGGTATGTTAGCATGTAAGAGCCACTGTAGTGTAGTGGTTTGAGGGTTGGACGATGACTCTGGAGATCAGGGTTCAAAGTCCCACTCAGCCATGGAAATCCACTGGGTGACCTTGTGCACGTTACATGCTCTCAGCCTCAGAGGAAGGCAAAGGCAAACCCCTCTGAATAAATTCTGCCAAGAAAACTCTGTGATAGGTTTGTCTTTGGGTTGCCAAAAGTCGGAAATGACTTGAAAGCCCACAAAAACAATAGAACTTTTGCAGCCAAAGCCTCAGAAACTCTTAATAGATATCTGGATGCTTATATTCCCATTTTTGCTACCTCTCTCCTTTGGGAAGAGAGAAGAAGAAAGACTAGTTGAACCCTATGCCCCTGTGTAAGTGTTTTCCCTCTGCAATGTTATTCACCCAACACAAAAAATGAAATCTGGCTGCTTAGCCATGTAATGCAACAGTTCTGGGAGGGATAAATACCTGATCCTGTCAACATAAGTGTGGCCTACTTGCTCTGGAAACTCCAGTGCCAGAGGGAAGGTTTACGGTAGAGCACATTCAGAATATGAGTTACAAAAGTGCATTGAGAGACTTTGTGTATTGATCTCATAAATTTAAAATTATTAAATCATGCTAGGAATGTATCTACATACTGTTGCTGTCAGTGTTATCAGCCCAGCCCATTATTTCATTCTCGGTGACATGGAGGTTTTGCTTCAGAAAATACGTTGTCATTTTCCCTTTGCCTTTGACCTCTATTTCTCCCCTTTCCACTATCTCAAACACTTGATGTGGCAATGCTCTGTATAAGCAGAGAAACAAAAATGTGGGGTTAACCAATCATTCATGGTTAAACTCCAACAAACCATGGCCCCAACAACTGCCCCAAGAGCCTGCCACCCTACATATATCACCTCGTCCACTGATCCTTGGCTCTAAATTCCATTCCTCTTGATAGCTACACTGCTAAAATCTGATAAAAGATACAAAATAACATGAAGTAAAATCCCACCTATATTTTTCTTTTTCACCATGGAGCAATAAAGATTCTAGCAAGCAGGCCAGAGCTTCCTTTAGGACATACCATTCCACCCCCTGTTCCCATCATTTTATATATTTTTGTGAAATCTTACTTGAATGCTGTTGAGCTGACATGGATTCTATCTGGGAGGCCATGGCTTTCCATTCTAGAAGCTGTATTGACAGTGTCACCAAATAAACAATATCTGGGCATTTTCTCTCCAACTACTCCAGCTAGCACTGGACCAGTATGTATCCCAATTCTGATCTAAACAAAACATGAAAATACAGCAGTGGGGTGAGAGGTGAGGATATTGTTCTCCATTATTGTTAAGAGCAATGCAATTCCCTTGGTTTTAATTTTAAACAACCTTGCCCAAACTAGTGCCCACCAAATGTTCTGGACAAGTGCCAGATGACCAGTGACTGTTTTAGCCAGGGCTGGAATAGGAGCTGAAGTCCAAAATATCTGGAGAGCCCTAGGCTAGGGGAAAGCTGGCATAGTATGAGGAAATTTAGCAAAAAAAAGGTTGAACAGTCCTACAATGCCCCCTGAGAGGGAAAAAGGCTCACACACCAATTTTACTTTATTTGTGCTAAGTGTCATTTGCTGTGATTCAGGGCTGTAGTGTTTGTTTGCATGTTTATACAGTGTCTAAGCCTAAGCACTGTATAAACTTTTAATGTTTTCTAGAGGAGACAGTGTGGCATAGTGGTTTGAACATTGGGCTACGACTCTAAAGACCAGGGTTCAAATCCCTGCTTGGCCATGAAAGCCCACTGGGTGACTTTGGGCAAGTCACACTCTCCCAGCCTCAGAAAGCCCTCTGATAGGTTCGCCTTAGGGTTTCCATAAGTTGGAAATGACTGGAAGGCACATAGCAACCAAATTTTCTAGAGGAGCTGGCATAGTATAGTGGTTTGAGTGTTGGACTGAGACACTGGGAGACCAGGATTCAAATCTCCATTCAGCCATGGAAACCCACTGGGTGGCCTTGGACAAGTCACACTCTTTTAGCCTCAGAGGAAAGCAAAGACAGAACGGCACTCTGAATAAATCTTATCAAGAAACCCCTGTGATAGGTTCGCCTCAGGGTTGCAATAAGTTGGAAATGACTTGAAGGCACACAATGTTTTCTAGATTCTATACTAAGATGAAGAAAACCCATTTTCTCACTTACAACCTTTTAAGAAAATACACATTATACAAATAGAGGGAAAAGATGGGACAAGAAGAACCGTCTTCCACCCTGAAGCTATAACAACTGCTACTAGCTAAGTGTCAAGACCTTGGCTGGGAAGGGTGAGCCTTTGCCTGGGAGCCATGCCCCTGTGGACTCCTTGGAGCAGGGCAGCGGTGAGAGGGGGCATGGCCAGGAGTGGCTGGCGTTATAAGCTACTCCCGCACCCCTCAGGAACACCAGCTTGCCAGCCAGGAAGACCCAAGCCTGCAATTGGAGTCAGCTAAGACTGGGAATGGAGTGGGGGCGGAAATTGGAGTTGTGCTGGGGAAAGAGAGGTATGGTCAAAACGGAGTGAACAGATGTTACAAAAGAAGGAAGGATCACTGTTTGTTAGCTATCCCACCTTCAGTTCACCCTGTTTCCCGGAATGGATTGGAGAGCGTACCCACCATTCCACAGAACCTTACTTTACTCCTTTGCAATGCCAGGTCGGTTAAGAATAAAACTCACATTATTTACAATCTTTTGGATGAGGATGCCGACCTGGCTTGCTTTACAGAAACCTTGCTGGGAGAGGATAGCGCTGTCACGTGGACGCAGGCCCTCCCAGCCAGGTATTCTGTCAGTGAGCAGGTGAGGGGAAGTGGGCAGGGGAGTAGAGTGGCTCTGGTTTATAAGGACAATCTGACCTTGACCAGGATACCTGTCCGAAACACAGTCCACTTTGAGTGTATGTACCTTAGCCTGAGGACCAGAGATAGTTTGGGGATTCTGCTAGTATAACGACCACCCCGTTGTCTAGAAGACTCCCTAACCGAGCTGACACAGCTGGTCTCAGAGTTGCTGTTGGAGTCGCCCAGACTTTTAGTTTTGGGCAACTTCAACATTCCACTCGAGACCAGCTTGACAAATCTGACTGGTGCGGCTTGGGAGTTCATGGAAACCATGACAAACATGGGCCTATCCCAATTGGTCGTCAGGCCCACACATTGTGCGGGTCATACCCTCAATGCGGTCTTCAGTACGGAACAGGAATATCCGTGGGCGGAGGTTATTAAAACCACCGCATTGTCAAGGAGGGATCATTTCCTGGTCAAGACTGAACTAAGAGTCTCTTCCCGCCCCACTGGGGGTGGTGGACCCATTAGAATGGTCCGCCCCTGAAGGCTAATGGAACCAACAGGATTCCAGAAAGCCTTGGAGGGTTTAATGGTTGGTAACGCCGGTGACCCTGTCAAAGCTTTGGTTAATACCTGGAACACTGACCTTACCAAGGCTATCGACACAATCGCTCCCAAGTGTCCTTTCCTACCCAATCCTAACCATAAGCCATGGTATACATCAGAGTTTAGGAAAATGAAGCAGATTAGACAACGACTAGAGCACAACTGGCGGAAAACTTGACTCTTATCTGACAGGACTCTTCATAGGAACTTTCTTTGGTCCTATCAAGAGGCAATACGCGCTGCACAGAGATCCTTCTCCTCTGCACTTATTGTGTCTTCCAAGTCCCGTCCAGCAGAGCTGTTTAGGGTGGTAAGGGAGACGACGCAGGTTATACCTGCGCAGAACCCATTGCTTAACCCAACAACGGCCTGCTGTGACTCGTTTAACAACTTGTTTGCAGATAAAATCTCTCGGATAAGAGCCGACTTAGACGCCAGTATTTTGACAAAAACAATTGACGAGGTGTCCAGCAACTCCGTTGATGTAAGTTTACTGGATCAATTTCAATCTGTGAGTACCAAGGATGTGGACAAGCTACTTGTTAGAGTGAGGAAGACGACCTGCCTTCTCGATCCTTGCCCTTCATAGCTGGCCATCCGGGGGGTGTGTGTGCCTTGATGATGTTCCTTAAGGACATCATCAATGCATCCCTTAGGGAGGGGTGTGTTCCATCCTGTTTAAAGGAAGCGGTGGTTAGGCCACTCCTGAAAAAACCATCCCTGGACCCCCTGGACATGAACAATTATAGGCCGGTTTCTATGTTACCATTCTGGAGCAAAGTGATTGAGAGGGCAGTTGCTCTTCAACTCCAAGTGGTCTAGGATGAAACTGATTATCTAGACCATTTCAAACTGGCTTCAGGACGGGATTTGGAGTTGAGACTGCCATGGTTGCCTTGGCAAATGACCTGCATCTATGCATCGACAGGGGTAGTGTGACCCTGTTGGTGCTTCTAGACCTCTCAGCGGCTTTCGATACGATAGATCATAGCATACTCCTGGATCGCCTGAGTGGGTTAGGAATAGGAGGCACAGCGCTCCAGTGGTTCCGGTCCTTCCTCTCGGGCAGGTCCCAGAGGGTGTTGCTCGGGGACAGCTGCTCCAGCAGAAAGGAGCTTACTTGTGGTGTTCCGCAGGCCGCCATCCTGTCCCCGATGCTGTTTAACATCTATATGAAGCCACTGGGTGAGATTAGTCAGAGTTATGGTGCTGGGTGTTATCAGTACTCTGATGACACCCAGATCTATTTCTCCTTGTCCCGATCATCGGCCTCGAATTCCAATGGCATCTCTCCTCTTAATGACTGTCTTAAAGCAGTAATGGGCTGGATGAGGAAAAACAGATTGAGATTAAATCCAGACAAAACGGAGGTGCTCATGGTAGCAGCCACGAAACCAGGAGTTGGGTTGCAACCTCCAGTCCTGGACGGGGTCATGCTCTCCGTTAAGGACTGTGTTTGCAGTCTGGGGGTGCTCCTTGATTCATCGCTTCAGATGACGAGTCAGGTGAATGCGATGGTCAGGAGTGCCTGCTATCAGCTTCGGCTGATACGCCAGCTGCACCCTCTCCTGGAAGTAAGGGATCTCAAGACTGTGGTGCACATGCTGGTAACCTCTCGTCTAGATTTCTGCAATGCACTCTACATGGGGCTACCCTCGTGCTTGGTCCGGAAACTTCAGTTGGTACAAAATATGGCAGCCAGAGTGGTCTTGGGAACATCTCGGAGGGACCATATAACTCCAGTATTAAAATCTCTCCACTGGCTGCCTATCAGTTTCCAGGCCCAGTACAAGGTGTTGGTTATTACCTTTAAAGCCCTAAATGGCTTAGGTCCAACTTATCTTTGGAACTGTCTCCTCCCATACAATCCTCCATGCGCACTCCGGTCCTCTGGGAGGAATTTGCTTCAGCCAAAAAAATCTAGGCTGTCTGCAACCTCCCAGAGGGCCTTTTCAGTAATTGCCCCCAATTTATGGAATGGCCTGCCAAACGAGATCCGTCAGATGACAAGCTTAAGTAGCTTAAAAAAAACACTAAAGACGGATCTCTTTCAGCAGGCCTTTCCTGATTAGATCCCAGCCTCAGGAGCTACGTCTCCTGGCCTTTTTTAGTCTTGTGTATATTTGTTTTTAGTGTGATTTTAGCTAGATGATTTCAATTTTATATTGTTTAATGTCTTTTTATGGGGGAGGGTGGGGGTGGGTGGTGCTTTTAGTTGGTATTGTAGAGTTTTAATTGTTGTAAGCCGCCCCGATTGTTTTTAGCAGAGGGGTGGGGTATAAATAAATATTATTATTATTATTATTATTATTATTAGAAAAGAAGGACAGTTTTCCCTCTTTATCCACAGATTTGGTATCCATGGATTTAAGTATTCATGGCTTGAAAATATTCTTAAAAAAATAATAATCCAAAAAACAAACCTTGATTTTGCCATCTTATATAAGGGACACCATTTTGCTATGCTATTGCATATAATGGGACTTGAGTATTCATCGATTTTGGTATCCACGGGGGTTCCTGGAACCAACTCCAGTGAATATGAAGGGACAACTGTACAGTGAGGTATCACAACTTCATAATGTTACATACATCTTTCATGGTATGTGGAAGAGGAAGAGTCAAATGGTAATTTCTCCCAGTTAAGACCAGGCTCATTCATCTGTCCTATCACAGCCAGGTATATATTTTCATTTGCTTCAACATTCTAAGACGTTAATTACCTGTATAGGTTGATCAGTAATAGGGTTCATAACCTCTCTTGCAGCAATTCTCATGCCGAGGGCAAAATTAGCCACCCTTTCAGCATGACTAGTGACAGGAACTGGAACCCCTCCTACAACCATGTAGGCATCACCTATTGTTTCCACCTGTAAGGCAATATGAAGACCTGCTGTGTTAGGAGTGAAAAGATCTAACCCTGCAACATACAGAAAAAAATGTTGAAGCTGATAGCTGTTTCATACATGAAGACTTGTCTAACCTTCACTTAAACACTAAAGTGACACAGAGAATTGCTTGGCCACAGTTGCCATGCCTTCTCCCTTCTCTTCTGTCCCTTAAATTGTGAGACACCCAGTGGAGAGCATGTAATGAGGCCTAGTCTACACGAATGGGGGGGGGGATCCATATGGGGGTAAAAAAAATTGAAAAGGCAGTCGTATGAACGTGTACGATCTGCCTACATGATCAAAATTACTCCCTAAAATCCTTATGACCCCCCTTGCCCAGCCGGCCGGAGCAAGCAATCCAAGTGGCGGTTTTAAATCTCCCGCTGCTTTTTAAAATTTAATAAAAAGGTGCCTGCCGTTTGGCTGTGATTACATCTTTATATTTTAAAATAATAACAAAAAAAAATTATCATGGATTTACCGGACCCTCGGCTACCCAGGAATCCAGCATGGTGGCCAGAGCTCCTTTGCCTCTTTCCTAGTCCCATCTCCTCTACCCAGCCAGCCAATCAGATTGCACTCCTGTTCATATCTGAGCGAACAGGAGTGTTAGATGACCAATCATTTGACAGCTGTCCGGATTAAACCCTGAGATCCGGATGAAGAGCCAGATCCACCAGACATGGACTAAAAGGTGAGTTTTATAGCTCCCACTCTGCATGACACATATTTATTCAAATGGCGGTCTGTACAGATCGCCAATTTTGCAAATAAATACGTGTGATTTTTCATTGTGTAGACGAGACCTGAGTATCTGATGGAATGTTGATGAGCAAATGGGAAGAGAGCATGAAGGACCCAATCCTGTGGCAGGAAACTGGTATGGGAGGGGTCTCCTAGACTGAAATGAGGTGCATGACAGTTGAAAGAAAGGAGATGACAGTTGAAAGGGGGAGCTGAAGATGTGATATGATAAGGAGAGGGCTGGAATATGTGTATGGCTGTGAGTGGAGCTCAGGGAATGTATGTGCACTGAGAATAAGTGTTAAGAGGAATAGAGGATGATTGGAATATAGAGTGAGAAGAAAGAACCTCACAAGTAGTGATTGAGTCTGGCAGATTCTGAAGTTATATGGTCACCACAGAGTGGGACTATCAACCAGTTTGAAATTAACCAAGTTGTAGACAAAGTTCAAAGCATTTTCTGTTACACTGTTTACACAATAAATCAATCTTTATGTTTTGTTTATCCAAATCGAGATTCCTCATTAATTATTTTCCATACTCATATTTATTTGGCATGCTAACCCTGTAATTAAACACACCAATACAAGCACTATAGAGATTAAGTCAAACCCCAGTCCAAGGAAGGGATAAAGGGGAAGTTTAACATAAAGGTAGCAGCTGTGGAACTGCAGTCTCCACAGTTATTTATTTGGTGGCAGTGTAAGCGACGAGGCAGCCAGGCTGAACAGTGACATAAATTCAGCTGGTGCCCCTGCATCACAAATTTGGTGGCAGCGGGGGAATTTAGAAGGCCCCTGTGTCACACACCCTCAGCTATGTTTTCTTGCAATTCATGTTGGGATCAGAGATTGCTGACTCTGGGCAAGTTCAAGGTTCATAAATGAACAATTCAAGCTCATAAATAAACAAGTTATCTGGAGGTAATGTTAGAGAGACATCATTCTAACCTGGTTAGTTAACAACATCAATGAAAGGATTGTGATGACACCATCATTAAAACTTAACTTGTCACCTCATCACCATACCCACAAGTTTTGCATTTTTATTGCTATTTACACATACAGTTTGCTCATAAAGGTCTGTTCCTAGGCACTTCATTCCATGCATCTGATGAAGTAGACTTAAGTCTATGAAAGCTTATGCTACCAACTTCTTTCTTTCAGTCTCAAAGGTGCTACAAGATCCCTTTGCATGCTTTCCTTGGCATAAGCTTTTGTGATGGTATTGGATTTATGTAGAGTCTTGGAAGAACTTATACTAAATGAATTCCCAGTTATTAAAACAGTCTAGTCCAGAGGTGTAGCTATGGAGGGACACAAAATGAGGGCATTGCCCTGTAATAAGAATTCTGCCCTCCAAATTAATTTCCCCCTCAAATTTCTAGCATTGGAGTAACTTTAAAATTCAGTTGAGCATTTATAAAAGCAGTTTAGGCATCCAAAGAGGGGTTGGCAAAGTTACCAAGTGAATAAAAACACGACAAATAGAAGACTTCTAAGTGTGAGTGGCTTTTCCTATTTTGGAGGATAATGTTCTCACCCACTCAACCCCTCTCATAGCTCCACCCCCGGTCTAGTTGGGACTAACAACTGCATGTCAGATTTTGTTGTTTTTGAATAGAAGTAGGGAAGACATGCAAGGCTTGACCCAGGACACAGAATCATAGAGTTGGAAGAGACCATGAGGACCATCCAGCCCAACCCCCTGCCATGCAAGAATACACAATCAAAGCACTCCCAACAGTAGGCCATCCAGCCTCTGTTTAAAAACCTCCAAAGAAGAAGACTCCACCCACCACACTACGAGGCAGAGTATTCCATGGTCTTAACAGCTCTTGCCGTCAAGAACCTCTTCCTAATGTTTAGGTGGAATCTCTTTTTGCTGTTTGAGTGTTCAAAGAGATAACCATGTTAGTCTGTTTTAGTATAAAAGACATAAAGGAATCCAGGATTTTAAATGTCTTTGCATTACTGTTTGAGGCAGAATAGGAAATGCTGCCCACCCCCAAATCAAGGGGGTAAATTTGTTGTATGAAACAGAAAATTATACAAATATGTCTACCCATCAAAGCAAATAACCAGTAATGTGCTGCCACTTCATGACACCCAAAACCTGCTGCCAGAAGCAGCTGCTTCGTTTTTCTTGCCTTCAGCTGATTATATTAGGAAACTCCTGGTCTAGAAGGTCTAGAATACTTACTTTATAAACGCCGTGGACACTAGTTAGGCGATCAAACTTGGAGTACATTGAATTAAGCATGTTCACTATTTGAATTGGTTCGCAGACAGAACAGATGTTTGTGAAGGTGACAACATCACTGAAAAGTATTGTGCAGGAATTAAAATCTCCTAAGGAATAAACAAAAGAATTGCTATTTTGGGACTACTTTGAATATAAGGCTAAAACATGGGACAGCTTTTGTTTGTTTGTTTGTTTGTTTGTTTGTTTGTTTGCTGTTTAACCATTCAATGGAAAGGCTCAATGGAAAGGCCTAACTATCAGGGCTATTTATTTCTACTCTTCTATCAGGAGAAATGAAAAGCCATTCAAACATGCATGACCTATTTTATGTGCTGTAATATATTTACATTTATATATGGGCTTAAGTTCTACATCTTACTAGACCTGCAAAACAGTCACATTCACACGAAACTCTCATTCACGGTCCTTGAAATCTAGTTTCCAAACCCAATTGCTCTACCCAAGCCCCCCTGGTTTTTACAGTGTGAGATTTCAGGGTGAGGGGGAAAGTAGTTATATGCAAATAATAAGACATCTGAAGATTTTTGGTCAAGTAAATGAGAGCCAGTTTGGTGCAGTGGTTTGAGTGTTAGACTACAACTCTGAAGATCAGGGTTTGAATCTTCACTCAGCCATGGAAACCCATTGCGTGACCTTTGGCAAATCACAATGCCTCATTCTCAGAGGAAGGCAATTACAACCCCCTTGAACAAATCTTGCCAAGAAAACCCTGTGATAGGTTCACTTTAGGGTTGCCATAAGTTGGAAACAAGGTACACACAACAACAACAGGTATGTCCTACATGCCTGATTCTCTTGAAGCAGAAAAAAATAAAAATATACTGTATCAAATTCCCCAAGTGTTTCAACTTACATCACTTAGATCTCCCTCTTAAAAATTTTTATTAAACATGTATCTGTTTGTCACCTGCAGTTTCACTGCAACTATTGTTCCCAGACCAGAGTGGAGAACATACATGCTTCCAGAAGTTGTTGGACTGCAAGTCCCACAAATCCTCACCACTGGCTATTATACACAGAGCTAATGGGAGCTGCCAGCCAAAAGGACCTATAGGGCAACACATTCCTGTCTCCCAGTCCATCTCCCATCATTTTTTTTTAAAATTAATGAGTTTTGGACCAACTCCCAGAAGCCCCAGTCACCCCGGCCAAAGAATGATAAGAACTTATAGGAGCTGAAATTCCTAACAACAAGATGACTCAAGTCCCCCCTCATCTCTTTATTATGTTACCCAGTTGCAATTTGTTCGCTGTGGAGACCTCTATAAAGCATCAAAGTTATATAATACACCCCCCCCTCAGGGTGCATCTACACTGTAAAAATAATGCAGTTTGACACCACTTTAACTGCCATGGCCCCATCCTACAAAATCCTAGGATTTGTAGTTTCATGAGGCACCAGCATTCTTTGGCAGAGAAGGCTAAAGACCTTGTAAAACTACAAATCCCAGGATGCCATAGGATGGAGCTATAGCACTTAAAGTGGTGTCAAACTGCATTATTTCTACAATGTAGATGCACCCTCTGTCCTCATAAAGTACTAAGGACAATAGAAGCACCATACCTGCCTCCACCTTTTTGCCCTCCTTAAGCTGATTGGCCACATGTTTGGGCAACATGGCATAGAGTAAGGTTTCTGATTTCTTCTTTTCTGCTTCTAGGTTCTTGGAGAGAATCCTGAGCTCTTCCTTTTTTCTCTCTAGCTGGTTGGATAGTTCTATCTCTGCCAGCCGCTGCTGGTTGAAGAGGATGAGGTCCCTTGTTGTGTCATGCTGTGCTATGTCAGAAAGGTACATCTGTTGCTCTTCCAGTTCCTCCAAACTCCGTAGCTTTGGGGAGCACAAGTACATCATGCACTGGAAGGAATCCATCCAGATCATTTGACCTTTTCATAATTAACACAGAATGAGAATCTGGTACATTTAACTTCACTAGTCAGTCGAAAACTTATCTGGAAACCTGTTGCTAACCTACGAATGGGGAATCAAATTTTCATGTGCTATGTGAAATAACAAGAATAATGCACAGATATGTAGCAAAGAGGCATAGATAGTTCTGCCAAAAAAAATGGAAAGTCTAATAGATTTATACGGTAGTTTCATTTGAATTTACTTTGCTTTGGGTATGACCCAAATTATAGTGGTATTTCCTTTGTTAAGCAAAGCCACTGTATGATTAAATGGTGAACAACTGTGTACAATCATACAGACTCATTCACTAAAGTTTATAGGAGGTCTGGTTTAGTGCCTCTCGGCCTATCTGATGTGGGAGACTGGTAGCTTGTTTGTGTATTTGCACCCTCTGGCTACAACAGTTTTTACTTTTCCTGGAAATGCTCTGCAGACTAACAGCTGATAGCTCATGGAACTAAAACCGTCAAAACCAAAAAATACAATCAAAACCATTTCTGTTTGGTTGGAATTGTCTTGCAAAACCATTTGGGTGAGGGTTAGGGTTACAGTAAGTGTTAGGGTTATTATCAATTACCAATTGATATTATTGATAATTAATAATTACCCTAACCCTTGCCCAAATGGTTTTGCAAGAAAATCCCAACCAAACAGAAATGGTTTTGATCACATTTTCTTGACAAAATTATCAATTATCAATTGATATGCAAGCAGAACCATGCTGCACTGAAATGGCCACATTGAAATGGCCGCACGAACTGGCCACATCAACACACCCTAGAGCCGACTGGCAACAGTCCAGGGACCATAGCACTAGTCTAGATGATATCTTAAGCTCTTTGCCCTCCCATGTTTTCCCATTGTTTCTCCTGTGCCTTTTTTTTTCCTGTGAGAGAAAGTCTGTTAAGGAAAAGACAGAATTGCAGGACATTGCCTTTTAAATGTGATGGGTAGGAGTCCTCTGTCTGGAAGCCAATGTTTCATAGGATCAAAGCCCATCAAGTCACATTCTCACTGAATGTCTCAAGGGAGGGAATGGAGCAAGGGTAGATACAGTAAGCTTTTGGCTTCTAATGCTACCACTAGACAGAATTATTCAAATGTGAGCCAAATAGTTAAAATTAATTCTTCCATTAACTGCCAACAACTGGCGTTGCTATGGAAGTCTCCTCTGCTATGTCTGAGTCCAGCCATTTTCATAAACCCTAGTTTGTATTTCTGTAAAAGTCTTTTATATAAACTACCTTGCTACCACTAGGGGATTCATATTATCTATGACTGCATTGCACTGTCCTCCTAGTTATTGCATGAAGACCATTTCGGTTATTCCTCTTGCAGTTGTGTTAAAAGTAGATGAAGATTCTACATCTGCAAAAAGCAACTTAGTCTGGTACCTCTGAGCTTCAGTGCAGGCCATTTCTTCCATGATTTGGGAAGCATATCCCTTCGTATCTTGAGAACAAACTGACTATTGATAAACTTCCTTATGCTGACAATAGTGAATGTAACTTGTGGATGAACAATAGAAAAATACTCATCTAATTTGGCTCCGAGTATCTGAAATCCTGGTATAGATTTCTGAATGTTTATACCTGCTTGTTTGATCTTCAGCTAAGAACAAGACAGAAAGGGAACATTCAGTAACAAAAGAGTACAACAATTAACAATTACCTTAAAACCAAGGGTGATACCACTTAAAACACCTGTTCAGCATAGTGATTATATGAGTTTAAGCATTGGACCTTAATAACATCTACATCTACATGCATTAACCAGGAAAATCATTTTAACATTTTAAATACAACCGAGCTTGGAAATGTTATTACAGTATTTGAGGTGGGTGGGTGGGAGCTGTTCAAAGACTCTAGGAGCTGTAGCCCAAAAAAGTAACCTTCCCAAGCTGTCACTGAACCAAGTCCATACCAAGAAATGTTTAGTCCTAGGCTATGTCAAGTTTAAGAGGCCCCACAGCATTACATAAAATACAGTAGGACCCCTGTATCCACTGATTCATTATCCACTGATTCAATTGTTCATGGGACACAAAACAGCACACTCACTATAGTGTCCTCCTAGAAAATGTATCTTCTCTAGCCATTTTCTAGGTCCTCCAAGGCAACTCTATGGTATTTTTAACCGGAAGTCCCATTATTTTCAATGGAGTTCGCTATTATCCACAGTTTTTGGTATCCATGCCTCCCCCAGAACCAATCCCCAGTGGTTACGGAGGTCCTATTGTACGTGTATTCGTTGAACAATTGGTAGTTTGTTTGTTTTTGTCTTTATAGCTGCTGCATTGTCTGAGGCCTTAGCTAGGGCACAAACCCAGCACTGAATCCAGCCTTTACTCAAGGGCTAACTTACTGTTTCATCAAACACAATGTGGAAAGGAAATGCACAGCAAAATGTTCTCTCATCAATCCAAAGCCTCTCAGGAAAAAGTGGTTCAAAAGTACATAAAAGGTGACCTAGGAGCAGGGAAAGAGAGAATACAGTTTACTTCATTTTGCACATTTCATCTGTATGCAGAAATTCAACTGTTCTCCGTTCTGAATAAATATATGCCTTTCTTCACAGATGAGCGTGAGAATAATACCCACCCACCACATCCATTTTAAGGAGCACTATTGAGTCAACTGGATGTGAGCACCCCAGGTGTTTCAGCCCTTGGCCGAGATGTTTTAAAGTGGCTCACCAGTTGTTGCTTCCACTTTCCTCCCCACTCCAGGCCCAACACTTTTTAAAGTCTCCCACTGCAGCATTCAGAAGCAGTTCCTGCCATAATCATCCCCTTCACAGATACACACTGTTCACCTTGCTGCAAGGTAAAGTAAGGCAAGGCTGCCCCTACACCCGTTTCTGCAAGCAGCTGCTTGGGATCTCTGGCCCCTTGCATTGTGTTGCTGGTTATTCTGGGAAACCTGGAGGCTGTGAAAATATATCTCAGCCTCAGAAAATCCTGTGGTAGGTCCACCTTAGTTGAAAACGACTTGACGGCACACAACAACAACAATTTATGGTAGAGGCATGGAATTAAACCTCCACCCCCTTGAATGATCATGTGGTCCATCATTAGAATATTGGCCTGAGACTTGAGAAATCCAGATTAAGCCCCCGTTGTGCCATGCAACTCACTTGACCAGTCACTTTCTCTAAGCCTACTTTGCAGGGTTGTTCTGAGGATAACATGAGGCGAATCAGAAGGCGTAAAGGTGAGGTATAAAACCTAATTAACAGTGTTGTTGTTTTTTAAATCTCAGAAACATCATGGCAATCACAACCATATATTTTTTAAAAACTATTTTTGAGGTAAAGGTGATCTTAGTTTCCAAGTATTAAAATGCAGAGGTCAGAGTCAATTGTTGTAATTAGCAAAGTTGGGTAGCTCACTGTATGACATAAAACCCCAGGTCTAATTCCATATGCTAATCCCCTCTAGAATAAACCCGCTAAATCAGTTGCTGAATGGTCAATCAGCACTTGTGTAAATACTGTTGATTCAGTAGATCTGCACTAATTGGGATTATTGATTTTATTTATTTATTTATTTATTTATGCTTGCTTGATTGATTGATATTCTGCTTTTCTCCCCAAATGGGACTCAAAGCAAGACCCAAAATGGGCCTTTAGGCTCCACTCTTTTAAGGACAGTAGTATTCAGTGACTGGAAAACAATTAAGCAACCATGCTCTACAAGGCAAGGCATCCCACTCTTGCTATGTCAAGCATTATCTATCACATCCAGAGGTTTGGTGTTTATATACAGCATGCTCATGGCTTCCCATTTATGTTAATGAGGCCCAGGCTTCCTTCTTTATTAACATCATGCCCAGGCTAAAAAGGACCCACTTACCTTTCCTAAATTTCACAAAATGTCTTGTGGTATCTTGGTAGGACTCCTTTTCTGTAGATTCTTCCCTTTCTTTCTGAAAAGTCATGCCTGGTCTCTAAAAAGAACATTAGCAGAACAATAGAACATGGGTGGTTATCAAAATGAAAGCCTCTCTTTTTATCCATTATAGCAATTTATATTAGATAAAGCTCACAGTTGAACAGAAGGCAGTGAACATTAGAATGACATCTGAATTCTTAATTTTCACTTAATTTATAGAGAGTGATGCATCCATTATTATGTTACCATGCAGTGTCTGTTGAAGCCAATGCTTTATAGATAATCTAAATGAATAAAATGAATATATGGGGAAGCAGTGGTGGCATTGCAGTAACAGGCTCAGTTTCAACATACACATTATTTGTGCATTTGTTTTTTGTTGTTTGCCATCAAGTCAGCTTCGACTTACGATGACCCCATGAGTCCCAGCCATCAATTGCCTAGCTCAGGTCCTGCAAACTCAGGGTTGTGGCTTTGTTGACTAAATCAATCCAAGAGTAATGCAGTCTTCTATTTTTCCTACTGCCTACCACTTTATTGATCATTATTGTATTTTCCAGTGAATCATGTTGTCGTTTCCAACTTACGGCAACCTTAAGGATTCCATGAGGTTTTCTTGGCAAGATTTATTCAGAGCGGGCTTGCCATTGCCTTCCTCTGAGGGTGAGAGAATATAACTAGCCAGTGTGGCATGGTGGTTTGAGTTTTGAACTATGACTCTAGAGACCAGGGTTCAAATCCTGTTTGGCCATGAAAACCCACTGGGTGACCTTGAGTAAGTCATAAACTCTCAGCCACAGAAAATCCCATGATAGGTTCGCCTTGTCTTTTTCCCAAAGCTAAGTAAACACTTCATTGGTTTGTTGACCCCATTTATTGTTCCTTTTGACGATCCATTGTATCTGCTGAATTATCCTCCAAAACAACATTTGCTCTATTGTATTTTCAGTATTTATGTATGCCACTTTGAAACTGGTGGGTATAAAGAATATATAAATCTATCGAAATAAATTAATAAAAGTTTGAAGCACAACTTGGAAAGTTACAGCTTTGGACTGCAATGCCCAGAAGCCCTAACTAGTATCGTCATTGGCTGGGGTAAGTGGCGGATTCTGGGAGTGATTGTTAAAAAAAACCATTTCAAGCCCTGAAATAAGTGTGTGCATACACTTATGGCCCTGTAAATTTACCTGTGGGGAGCCAGCGTGGCATAGTGGTTTGAGCATTGGACTGCAACTCTGGAGACCAGAGTTTGATTCCCCGCTCAGCCATGGAATCCACTGGGTGACCTTTGGTGAGTCACACACTCTCAGCTTCAGAAAACACCATGCTAGGTTCTCCTTAAGTCAAAAATTACTTGAAGGCACACAACAAAAACAACAACAACATTTACATTTATATGGATGTAGGCTGAAGATCCACTTTTGGTTTTGAAAAACCTATTTTGTATGTTAAACAATAAAGGGCTTCTGTAACTTACTTAATAAATGAGCTGCCATGCTTGGGGGAAACAAAGGGCAACTTGAGAGACTGAGGGAAGAGGATCAGAGATTACAAAAGCAGCTGGTTACAAGCTCAGGGCATCAAATCACTCACTTCTGCCCAAGGTAAGTGATGAATGTATGAACTCAAAGCTAAGATACCCCACCCCAGCCCCCAGTCCAGGACCAATTTTATCACCTCTTTTTTCTTCTCAGAGTGGTCTCTGCATGAAGAATTTGCTATTCCTTTAACCTTGTTCTTTGCTGCTTTACTGTTCTGTAAAAGGAAAAATACCACATGCTCTTTCTTCCCAGTACGTTCTTCTTCCACATTTTGAGCAAGAATTTCCAGTGTTACTTCTGTGTTGAAGAAATCTTTGGCCACAGCTTCAATAATCCCTGAGAATAAAGAAAAAAAATCATAACCTGACCATTTTATGGTAATACAGGATTTGGGGTGGATGACCCACATACGCAGTGGCTTGGAGGCTAAACTAAAGTAATCTAAAGGAAGTTCACAGAAGAGAAGTTCCCTATCCCCACTATTGCCTACATTCTCTTGAGAGCTTCTTCAGAATGCTGAAGGTCATTTGTGGCCATTTTCACATCCTCTTTTTGGCATACCATGTCCCAAATTATTCAGGATCATAGAGTTGGAAGGGGCCCTATGGGCCATCAGGTCCAACCCCTGTTCAGTGTAGGATCTCCAGCTAAAGCATCCCCAGCAGGCAGCTGTCCAGCCTCTTTTTGGAGACATCCAGAGAAGGAGACCTCATCACCTCTAGGCAGTTGGTTCCATTGCTAAGCTGCTCTCAAGTTCCTTCTAATCAAAATCTACCCACCTGTAACTTCAAAGCATTAGACCTGGTTCTACTTTCTGGGGCAGCAGAGAACAGGTCTGCCCTCTCCTCTCTGTGACAGCTCTTGAGATATTTAAACACTGCAGCCATGTCACCCCCAATCTTATTTTCACCAAACCGAAGATGCCCAGCTCCTTCAACCTGTCCTATGTTTTGTTCTTTGTACCTCTTATCATCCTCATTGCCCTTCTCTAAACTCGCTCCACCTTGTCTATATCCTTTTTAAAATGAGGCACCCAGAAATGAATGCAGTTCTCCAGATGAGGCCTGATGACTGTAATGCAACTATTACTTCCTTCAACTTGGAAACTATGCTTCTATGAATGAAGGCTAAAATGATATTCACCTTCTTTGCTGCAGAATCACACTGCTGGCTCATGTTCAGCTTATGCTCAACAATAATCCCAAATTCCTTCTGCCATATAGTACTGCTGAACCAAGTATCCCCCATCCTGTACCTGTGCATTTGCTTTTTGTTGCTTAAATGTAGAATTTTGCATTTGTCTCTGTTGAATTTCATTTTATTAATTTCAGCCCAGTTTTCTAGTTTACTAAAGTCCTTTTGAATTCTGTTCCTATTTTCCAATGTGTTAACCACCCCTCCTAGTTTTGTATCATCTGAAAATCTGATAAAAGATTCCCTCCACCCCATCATCTAATTCAGTGGTTTCCAAACTTTGGTCCTCCAGATGTTTGGGACTTCAGTTTCCAGAATTCCTAACTGTTGACCAAGCTGGTTGCAGCTTCTGGAAACTAAATTCCCAAACACCTGGAAGATCCAAGTTTGGGAACCACTGATCTAAGTCATTGATAAAAATATTGAAGAGTGTCAGCCCTGCTGCACTCCACTTGAGACCTCCTTCCAATTTGAAATGCAGCCACTGATGACAGCTCTTTGAGCACAGTTTTTCAACCAATTATGGATCCATCTGATGGTGTTTCCATCTATGCCATATTTAGTCAGTTTGCAAATCAAAATATAATGGGGGACCTTATCAAATGTTTTGCTGATATCTGGATAAATGACATCCACAGTATTCCTACTATCTACTAAACTAGTGACCTGATTCCAAAAAAAAAAAGAGAGAGAGAGAGAGAGAGAGAGAGAGATAAGGTTAGTTGGGCAGGATTTGTTTTGACCAATCTTTGCAGGCTTCTCAAAAGAAGAGTTCCTCAAATTTTGACAAGGCCTTTTGAGGTGAAAGGTGGAACAGAATAAGATAGGAAAGTCTTCTTTCCTGGCATTCCTTCAGTACTTGCTGTTGCTGTTGTTATCTTTATGTATATAGTACCTGCCTTTTTGCTAAAACCAATTAAAACAAGTGGGAGACAGTTCAAACAAACAAATAAACAAAGCATTAAAATCAAATTAAACTGTTTGCAATACTAAAAAAAACAGTTTAAAACATACAATTGAAATGGTTTAAAGCAGTTTAAAAGACAATATGATTAAAACAATACAGCATACTATTAAAGGCCCTTTCTTTAAAAAGCTTCAGTTCTCAAAAGCCTCTTGGAATAATTTTTTAAAAAGTCTTTGCCTGCTGAGAACAACCAGGGGCCGGTTTACACAGCAGATTTATTGCGGCAACTTGCGGTTTAATTATTTTCCACAGCTGTGCCAGTCAGGTTTTTTTTCTAATTATGTCGCTTTGAAGTTCAGACTTGAATAAGTGTGGGGGGTGTGGCTCTGTGTGTCTGTAAATCTGCCTGTAAATGAACTCACTCCATAAAGCAGAGGGAGAGTAATCTCTCTGCTAAAAGACCATGCCGTGGATCGCACGTTTTTCCAGCTGCTCTCTCTCTCTCTGTGTCTCTCTATTTCCCCCTCCCTCCTTCCCCCAAGCAGAGAGAGAGAGAGGGAAAATAGCAGTTCATCTTGCTACAGCCCTTTGTGAAATGGTTTCTCTCCCTCCCCCGTGCACAGGATAAAAGTGACAAACAAGCTTTACATACTTTCAAAACAGCAGAGGATGAGAAGGAATGCTCCAGGAATGAAAGAAGTTGGGAATCCTTTTTTTTTTTTTTTTTTTTTTTGCAAACTGGCTCGCAAAATAGCAGACAGGATTTTTGCAAGTTTCTTCTCTAATGGCTACTGTCTTTGCCTCCTCCCTGCCCCTCTTTTAAGCCCACCCCTGCATCATCAACCAATCACAATGCAGCTGTGCTTTAACCCTTAGCGGAATGCTAGTTTACACTGCCAATAAAGCACTACATTGCAAATATTCCTGCAAAAATAGCGACATGCCCTGCCACGCTATATTTGGGTGTTTTACCTTCCCCCCTTCTGAATGAGGTGATGCTGTGCTGCGATCTGTGGGAACTATGAGCTATCTTAGCGGTATATTTAGGGGAATATTTGCCCGTGTAAACGACCCCCAGGAGAGGGCCTTCCTAGCATTCAGATGACAGGGTACAAGCCATTTTGAAGCAGAAGTACAAAATAAAAAGTACAAAATAGTTGGAGCCCCAGTACTGGAGCTGAAGTTCCCCATATTATATATATATATATATATATATATACATATACATATCCAGTTTCCATTAAACCAAGCATAAAGCAGTTTCAGCATCATCCAGAGTTGATGTGAATTGTATACCTATTTGAGGGATAGTCAACTGGTGGACCGATTTGGCTGCTTAAAAGTCCATAGCGTAGCCCTTGATCACAGGGGTTGCTCTCTCTTATTATGTTCATAATCGGTTTTCCTCTGTCTTTTAGGGAAAGGTTGACTTTTAGTAGGAATATGGTTGCACAACATACACTCCAGATTTAAAACCTAATGAGAGGCCGTGGGCGTTGTACCTGGGACAATGTGACACAGGCCTTTCCTGTCAGAGTAATAGTGAAGTAATAGCATCCCCTCTGTCTGTTCCACTCGAAAGGATGGTGCATTCATTTCCTAAGCAGAAAAACTGAGTTTTAATTTTATTGAAGAAATTCCCATATACAGCTCTTACATTTAGAACATTTACTCCTAATCTCCTTGGGACAAAACCTGAACTTGTGATATGGTTTCATTTATGGAATTTAAATAGCATCAGATCATGTTCACTTACTTCCATTAAATATAATGTTGGGAGATAGGCTCTGCCTTCCACTGGTGGAGGGAATCTACTGACATATCTACCCAATTTGTATCCACATTCTTCCCCTTCCACCATGGATCACCCAGTTTTGCAGGTTCCCTGTGACCCTCTGTGTAGCATTTTCAGTGGGCTAGAGGAGTTGCAATAAGAGGGGTAAGAAGTAACGACATTATGTTGCCCATGCCTAAGTCTGGACCATCCCCACTGAAGCTATTGGCAAACTTGGGGTGGGTGGGCTTGAAACAATAATCTTTTGTAAGTAAGTCCCAATAATTGCTACTATGTTGCTTGAGGTGAGTTCACTACTTAAAATTTGAATTTTTGTCCATAAAATTATAGGTAAATTTAGTAATCACCTAACATTTCCTTAGAACCAAATCTAGTATCATAACACTCTGAATTTTCCCCATTTTATATTGAAAAGATGGTAGCAACCAATCTACCCTTTTCCTCAGTACTTCCCATGATCTCTAGACATGCTGAGGTAGTAGAATAACTGTACCGTATGTTTTCCAGCTGTCATAACAGAGAACAACCATGGCAAAAGCTAAAATATAAACATTTTTTTCTGTATTGATATGACTAGGTTTGTGTGTTGATGACTCTGTAGCAAGAGATAAATAATCTTGATGCCATGAGTCATCACTCCTTGCCAGTAAATGGCCTCTTTGTCACTGACTTAACTATTCTAGTTGGTTATATTTTCCCTTTCCTACAATAAAAGGGAGCAGGAACATTCTGTCTTCCACACTGCCTTACCACATGGCATTGCATTTTTTCATTCCTGTCCCGTGGGGGACTGAAGTAAAACTGTATCTTTTTGCTAACCAGAAAAACCCATTAGCAAAAAGACGTGGTTTTACCTCAATCTCCCATGGGACCAGAATGAAAGAGAGGAAAGGACAACAATGTCATGCGATAAGGCAGCACGGAAAATAAAATGTTCCTGCTCCCTTGCCGCTTTTCTTCAGAGTGCAGTAAGACTCTCTGTGAGATAGGTCAGGCTGACTGACTCGTTAACACAACAGCACTCAATATGTTTTATAGCTCAGTGAGGAATATTTTATTTATTTATTTATTTAGAGCATTTATACCCTGTTTTTCAGCCACAAAGGCTCTCAGAGTGGCTTACAAATTGTTAATTTGACAGTTCCCTGCCCTCAGGCCTACACTCTAAATAAGAGAGGACACACAAGAAAAAGGGAATCTGAATCTCCTAAACCCCATTCTGATACTCAAGCCACTATGCTGTAGTAGTCTTCTGTATTAACATGGGGCAGCTCCACACATGACAGTTACTGCAAGCTGTGTTATACTGCTTTCCCCTTAGCTATCACATCACATCCATATATATAGGCATTTTTTCAAACTACTTTTCAGTAGGGTGCTTCTGTATTGCAAATACCCAGCAGAAGAAGTACCTGGTAGGATAAGGCAAGGTAGCTATGAAGGGCATCAAGGTTCTCAATGAATTCTGTCAAGTTTCCTCCTAGTGTCCGTAGCATTCGGTCGTACCCTGACATTTTACAGAAATTGAAAAAGTATTCTCCAAAAAGTTTCAGCACTGCCTCTTCTGACACTTCTGGATGGAAATAAAGGAGACAGAGAAATAACAAGGGTAGGAATCACTCAGATCTTGAGCATGCACAAAATGCAGCCACCAGACTTTCCCAAAACATAACAAGCACAACTTTCCAACATCCTGAGATGCTCCCAGATGTGGCTTTTATAATGTTGTCACCTTGCCTTGTTCACATAATATTATGGTGGTGGAGGAATCAAGGTTGTCACTGGCCGAATACTTTGAAATGGGATTATTTGCCATGGCTCCTTCCTATGGAATCCCGTGATTGTAGTTTACCTTGTAAAACTAAAAATCCCAGGATTCAATAAGAAGGAGTCATGACAACTAATCCAGTTTCAAACTGGATTGTTTGTGTAGTGTGGATTTGGCTTCTGTCTTCCATTTCTAACCCTCTGAGTTTTCCCACTGTTTACTATTTAAAAAAAAAAAACTAACAGCAAAAGATGTAATAGCTGCATTGTGCCTGTTGATGGCTAGTGCTTTGTTTCTGTGTGTCTTCAAGTCATTTCTGATTTACGGAGACCCTAAGGCAACCCTATCACAGGTTTTCTTGTCAAGATTTGTTCAGAGGGGGTTGCCTTTGCCATCCTGTGAGGCTGAGAGAGTGTGACTTGCCCAAGGCCACCCAGTGGGTTTCCTTGGTTGAGCAGGGATTCAAACCCTGTTTTCCAGAGTCATAGTCCACCGCTCAAACCACTACAGTATGCTGGCTCTCATGGCTAGTGCTAGGAGCCCTCTATCTAAAAATATGTCTCATCTGGATTGAGAGACCTCACAGTCACTACTGCTTGTAAGGATCTTTCCTGTCTCTCCAAAAAATACATGATCAGTCTTAACTTCTCCCACCATTTCAGCGCAGAGAGATCAGAACTGAGAAAGTTACTTTTAAAAAGCAATTAGTTCTTGTTATATAACATTACATCACACTGCATTATTTGTAATTAATCCCATTATAAATACTGTATAGCCCATTCTTGTTACTCCTTATAATTGATGGGAAAGTAACTCATTACCTTACTTGTTGCTTTGCTCAGTCCTTTTCTATTACTTTCTGTTATTTTGTGAAAACCTTTATGACTGGTAGGAAAATGGCATCAAATGTGGAGCAACAGAGCCTATCATAATGCTGCTTAAAAAAGATCTTTAAAAGTAACTTCTGTTCTGAACATAAACAGAAAGTTGGCCATTGCACCAGTACAGTAGCATTACTCACTGCACCTTATTAGTACCCCATTAACTAATTATAGGTACCTAGGTTGTTTGTAATTCATTACTTCCAGGCTCTGTGTATGATAGTCCCAGTTATACATTTGGCAAAGGTCTCTGGGGGCATGCATGTGTTCAACAGAAAGCAATCAGTTTTGTCTTTTCTCATGAAAATGCCTATAGGAGGTCCAAACTTAGGGGTTGTCTAAACAGCAAAAATACTTCTCATAGAATTCAAGGAGAATATGATTTGTCTAAATGGCATGCTGCATCAATCTGCCATATTTGGAAGGAGTGGGGGCAAAACTGCCAAAAACTCTGCAGGAAAAGCCTTCATGGCTTTTCCTGTGTTTTTTTAAATATGTGCATTCCTGCTTGTTGGGGCAACCAATTTGGCTTGATGCACATTCCTGTTAAGAGCGGAAGTGGAAAGCTTATTGGTTGGACATGCGCAGGGGGCAGAGCTTGCTAACAAGGCAAGTGCCTGGAATCACCATGTTGGATTTTCGCCATATTGATCGTGTGCTAAGGTGACAAAACTGCCTTTTCTTCTTTTCTCTATTTATTTCTCTATTTATTTAGGCGGAATATCATACTTTTGCATCTTAAATATGCTTTTAAAAATGTATTGTTCTTTGTTGGCCACTGGTGACAATAAAAACTTGAGTAATTCACTTGCACCCACCATCTTGATTCGCAGGCATGCCTGTTGGAACAGTGAAAGTGGATAGCTTTGCATGCCTGCAATCTTGCCAAAAAACCTGTTAAGACAAATAGAAGCTGTTGTGAATTGTCGTTAATGTGCGTCAATCCACACACACACCCCACCTCGTATAAACAACCCCCTTCATGCCTTGCCTGTTCTTTCTCCATTCAGCACCTTCCCATTTGGACAAGACCAAGCCATCTTGCATGCCCCATGACATCTTAAGGTTTTCTTTGCCACTGTTCTCTCCCTGGAGAAATATTTGCAGTCCTCACAGGAGAAGTGGGCTGGACAGCTTGAAAAGAAGAATGTCAACAAACTGAAAGAGAGAAAATTCTCAAAGAGTGTCCAAATTTTATTTGGACCCACCATATCTTTCTGAGGCTGAAGTCCTCCTTCAAGGAAGAATCCTTCTGAATAGCACGGACACAGATGCTGACTCTTGGGCCCATTCACAACCTGTCTGAGTTAGCTTGGGGAGCAAGACCCTGTTGGCTCCATTTCTTTTTTATATAGGAAGATTACCCAATGGACTTGTTGTGAGAGGATGCAGCTGGTGAGATGTGAGAGGGATTTCAGTGATTAACAAAAATTATGCCAAAAAGGGACACAGACATGCACAAGTCTGTGAGGGCTAATGAAGATGCTCAAAAGCATGGACATGTTCAAATATGGTGGCAGAAACAGTGCAACAAAAGAGAAGTTGAAGGAGTGGCCAGATCTATGTATGCCATAAGGATAACCTGAACAGTTTTACTATTGTATCAAGTTCTCATCCCAGGTGTGGAAAGGGAAGCTGACTTTCTATCATGGAAGCCAGCTAAAAATAGTGTGAATGTTCCTACAAAAAAGGGACCACATGAAAAAGGCCTAAGCCATTTTATACTATCTGATATTTTATACTGCTTGGTTTATCTTGTAGCATGATACAGCTTTAGAAACAAAGAATAATGGAGCCCAACCCTGTGCATGTTTACTCAGATGTAAGTACAATGTGGGAATAGGGTTGGAGCCTATACTGTACATGGTTTCTTGGGCATTAAGTCACACTGAATTTGATTAAATTTGGCTTGGCAACTTCAGGGATGGAGAATAATGAGCGTTGGGCTATGACTCCGGAGAACAGGGTTTAAATCCCCACTCACCTATGGAAACCCACTGAGTGACTTTGGGCAAGTCACACTCTCAGCCTCAGAGGACAGCAGAGGCAAACTTTCTGAACAAGTCTTGCCAAGAAAACTCTGTGATAGGACCTTAGGGTCATCATAAGCAGAAATAACTTGAAGGCACACAACAACAGCTATATAAAGTAACAAAGTGAAAAGAAAGTAAGACAGAACAAAAAATAAAGTGGTTTTTTCCCATTTTGATTTCAATGTATTATTTCAAGGTATTTCATTTCATAAAATATGAAAATGAGAAAAGAAGTAAAATTATAATAACAGTAAGAGAGAAAGTAATAGTCAACAATTATCTCAGTACTTAGTGTTTTACAGGCTTCCTGGATCAATTTTAATGTGACAGTGTCATCATATACTGTATATGTCATAAAGGTGTCTTCAACGCCAGCTTTTATTCTGTGGAAACAACAAAGATAATATCTGAGGGTGAAAAGAAATGGAAAGCATGATTGGCAACCCAGTTAAATCAAAATTATTTTAAGTAAGAATTCAACGTTCAGTTGACTAAGAATATTTTGGTTAATTTAAAACTTACACCCATTTAATTGGACATAGGATTGTTGTTTTTTAAAAAATATATCCTGACTTTAAAAAAAATTAAACAAAAGTACTATCACCTACTTGGTTCTCAAATCAGTGTAGGACAAGCTGTTGAAAAGTATATTTGTACCATATGTGCCAGGTAGAAAATAGCATTGAGCAATGTGAAATAAGCAGCAGAAGGATGATCAGGCAATGATTCTATAAGAATAGGACTGCTGACAAATTCACAGACTATTCCAATTGTCAGATTTCACTTGCAAATGTTGTAGAAGTACAGATATTTACCTGAGATTTTCCCATGTTTCTTCACCATATTTCTCTATAAGAAGAGATTTCAAACAAGTGTTGATAAATCCATACTAGAGAGAGAAAAAGAGAGTATTGTGCAGGAGCAGGTACAAGGTAGATCTTTATCTATGAGTAGATCTCAGAGTGACTTGCAGTAAATCAGTGTCAGAGTCTCAATTTTTTAATAATAGGAGTAATAAAAATGTCTCCCCACACTTGGTGAAAATTATACTGTTGATATGAAGAAAGCTTTGGATAATTAGGAGTGGAAATTTTTGTAAGTTCATTCACAGTTCTGGTCCTCTAGATAGATTTCTGGCCTCAGAAGGGCTCTGTTTTTCAAATACATCATTGCTACTACCTAAAAACATAAGAAGAGCCCTGCTAGATTTGACCGAAAGTCCTTAGCTCAGTGCCCTGTTTCCTATGATGGGCCAACCAATGACCTATCAGAAAGCCCACAAGTGGGACAGGAGGACCATAGACCTCTCCCAATGTTGCTTCTAGCAACTGGTATTTAGAGACATGTGCCTCTGGGCCAAGACATAATCTACAGCCAGAGCTTCGTTGTAACTAGGTACAAATAACTACAGTAGTTGCTTGTAATTTATTTCTTTTTCCCAGTAATGACCTGTAGCATTCAGATCCCCACAACCCTTTGAAGATAACTATAAATCATTATTTCCATTCTCAGACACAGGAAAATGAAGAGATACTGTTTAAAATTGTATCAATTGCACCACTTCGCTGACCTTGGAAATGGAATCTCTGCAGCTTTGACCAGTTACCTTAAAAAGTAATTTTCCAAGCTCTGCATTTAGCTGTGATGACAATTTTCCTCATGAATTTATCTAATCCCTTCTAAGAGCCACCTAACTCAACAGTATTCAACACATCTTACAGCAGTGAACTTCATAAATTAATTCTGCCATGTATTAAGCAGTAGTTTTGTTGTACTCTTGTGGGTCTGCCGATTAATTTCATTGGCTGACTCTGAATTCTAGTACCGTATTATGAGAGAAGGGGGGGAGGATTCTCTCAATTTCACTTCCTCCACACTATGCATAGCATTATAAAACTCTGTCTGTCCTTTCCCGCTCCATAGATTTCTACAGCCCTCAAAGCAGGACAGTAAGAAAGAATGCTTCCTTACCATGGTATTGTTGCCTTAAACCAGGCACAGCAGACTGTTCCTGAAGCTGGTGTTGCTCTGATCTAACATTTGGTTGCATGGCTGACCATTAAATGTACAGTGATGAGAGACCAGGAAGATCCACAAGGGATACTGTGTAGTGAATCTCACCAGAGCATAAAACCAGAATGCTCAGTGTTGAGGATAACAAAAATAATTGGTTTCCCGATAGTATATAACCAAACTTTGGAAATAAAGCCCTGTTATTCTATGATAGTTCAGCAACACGAGAGTCCCAGGAATGCACAGAATTCAGGGAACATCCCTAATTCTGGGTTAGCAGAATTGTAGGAGGTGCTAAAATCATATATAAATGCAGCCAGTTATTTAACCCAAATATATGTATTTTAGTTCTCCTTGCCTCTGCAAAGCTGGTCAGAGGGCTTCTCTACACAGCAAAATAAATAAATAAACATACTCACCCATTTCCAGTGCTATAGGGACACACAACATACTGCTCGTTTCACAGTGAAAACACTTATTTTAGGTGTTAATGCGATTTTTAAAATTTCACCTTTTACTCTGCAGTTTTAGGAAAAGCTGGATTTTTTACACATGTATCAGGATCAGGGTGGAGTCAGGGGGTGGGCTGGAGGGCAGGACAGGTTTGCAGGTAGTTACCAAGGTCTGGCAAGCTTGGTGTGTGTTGCCATTTTGTTTTTACTTCAGTGTATGGATGTAAGTACAGTAGGACCCCTGTATCCACGGGGGATTAGTTCTCGGTCCCACTGCAAATGGTGAAATCCACAGATAATAGCAAACTCCATCCACCACCCACCTGCAGAAGCCCTCCCGGGGGAAGGGGGAAGCAAGATCCCTCCCCCTCCCTTCCCCTTTCATCCCTGCCATGGCCCCACCGCAACCGGAGTTCTCCCAAGGGAAGAGATGGGACAGGTGAGATCCCTCATGGCCCTTCCTCCTCCCCCCTGCAATCTCTGCCATGACCGGAACTCTCCCGGGGGAAGGGAGGGGCAGGCGAGATCCCTTCTCCCCCTCTGTTCCCCTGCCATCGCCAACCACGGATATTGAATATGTGGTTGGCGAATCAGTGGATAAGGGGGTGCTACTGTGTGCAGATTGCATGAATGAGTCAGTGAAGGAGTCAGAAAGTGCACTCCTCTTCCATCTTCCTTCCCTGTCGGATCCACCCCACATCACCCACTCACTTGGGTGGGAAGGGAATCAGATAGGGTGAATGAAGAAGGGTGCGTGCACTTGCTGGCTCGTTCACTCATTCATTCACTCATCTGATTCCCTTCCCATCTGAGTGGTTGATCAGGTGTCAGATGTGGGGAAGGAAGTGATCTTTGGGAGAGTCAACCTCAAGCCCAGAAACTGACTTTTACTTCCAAGCAGTGATAGTGGCATCAAGAAGGTTAAGCTCAGCCAGCAGCTAATTAGCTGCCAAAGTCCCCTGGGGTTCTGCAAGAGGAAGCCCCCTCCCCAAAGCCCATGGGCAGCAGACACAGGTGCTCTGTGGGGCCTGAAACCATGGCATGTTCCTTCCCCCCCTTTCTCTTTCTGTGGCAGAGCTTCATGGCCAGTCCCAGCCCCTAGGCACAAATCTAATGGGTGGGGGGGATCAGATGGGGTGGCGAAGGAAGAGGGAGGGAGTGCTTGCTCACTGGCTCATTCATTCACTTGCTCACTCAGTCACACGGAGATCTGCATACATACATTCTCTGAAGTAAGATGGAGGGGGAGAAGGAAGAGAGAAGGGGTAGCCCAATCTATACCCCCACACACATTGTTGATCTCATTGTGATCTCACTGTTGATGGCTGGGCTCATCCAGGGAAGGGGTGGTGAACCCAAGGAGAAGGAAACATTTTATTTTGTGTGTGCATGTGTGTGTCTGTGTGTGTCAGGAGATATTTAAAGTTCCCTCCCTCACTGATGATCACTCACAGAGGTGCAAAGGGGGAAAGAGGACTGGATGGGGGAGGCATCCAGTCAGTGCAAGGTGGGTCATTAGATTGGCAGAGGAACAAGGAAGGCTATTGATAGATGGGTTTTGCCTACTGGGAATGCAGAAAAAAGCAGAGTGGACTCAACAGTGTGGCTGAAAATAATGCGAAGGAATGGAGATGTGGACTGCCTTCTTGCACCGAAGTGAGTTTGCCAGGGGGAAATGTGTGGCTGGTTATGCCGATCTCACCTGGATGTGTGTGGTGTGAACGGGGTCACTGTGGGATCACTGCGAACCAGGAAACTGTGAGCAGGATTTTTTTCTGTCAGCATAAGCAAGCCCGTAGTCATCTCCCTGCACATTCTTCTTCTCAGTTCTCTTTTCTTCTTCTGGACTTTTCTTCTATCTTCTGTTGTTTTTTTTCCCCTTCACTCCCTTTGGTGGTGCCTGCTCAGGCAAAAGTCAGTTTCTCTCCTCTCCTTCTTGCTTTCCTTTGGCCTTGTCCTCTCTGAGATCCAAACACATCAGCCAAAGACATCCACTTGTAGCTCCTGAACCCTAGACCTAGCCAATCACCCTACCCAAAATACCTTTGTTGCTATTGTTCTGTGCCTTCAAATCAACTCTGACTTATGTTCTATGGTTTTCTTGGCAAGATTTATGCAGAGGAGCTTCCTGTGAGGTTGAGAGTATGTGACTTGCCAAGGTTACCCAGTGGGTTTCCATGGCTAAAGGAGGATTTGAAACCTGGTCTCCTGAAATTGTAGACCAACACTCAAATCGCCAAACCAGAAAGGCTTTTTAAAAATACCTTAGCACATTACAATCGATATTTATTTACCAAATCAGAATAGAGATGCAAAGAGACCTGCAAATTTTTCTCAGCTTTGATGAGAAAGAGTACCTCAATACATTGAGAACTCTTGTTTAGAAAATGGTCAACTGATGCAAGATTTTTTTATTTGTTTGCTTTCTAGGAATTTTTTGTAAACAGTTTGTTTATGCAAAACATATATTTCTGTGTAAAACCTTTTTCCTTTTTTCATGAATCCAAGGTGGGTTTTTTTGTATACAGTACTTCTTTTCTCCAAAAAAAGCCCCCAAATGCCCTCCCCAAAGCCCTCATCCAAAAAATGCACAAAAACTCTTGTAATCTCAAGGGTTACAAAATTTTTGTAACCAAAGAAGAAATACAACAATTTTTTTTGAAATGATTGATTTACATATGTGAGAACAGAATAAGCAAATATTTAATCCCTAGATAAGAAACACAGTACAAACAGGAAAACCCTTGAGTCCCGACTGAAAATTTCAGGAAATGCAATACACAATTAGACTGTAGAACATAGAAAAATGTTATTGTTTTTTCCCCTGATTCTTTTAAAAAGGGTGAAGTTAGAGCATTGCAGCTCATTATACCTAGGGCCGCCCTTGAGTCAGAAATTTCAGCTGGTTCAGAACATGACGATTAGATTTGTGTACCTTCAAGTTGTTTCCAATTTACAGCGGCCCTAAGGTGAATCTATCATGGGGTTTTCTGAGGCCGAGAGTGTGTGAACTACCCAAGATCACCCAGTGGGTTTTCATGGCCGAGCAGGGATTCAAACACTGGTCTCCAGAATCGTAGTCCAACACTCAAACCACTATGCCACACTATGCCAACTTCACTTGTGTTAAAGGATCCTCACTGCCTGATTACCAGTACATTTTCAAAGATAATTCAACCTGAAAGCCTTAAATGGCTTGAGACGGGGGGGGGCAGCCACACTAGAGAAATAATCCAAATTGAAACTGGATTATTTACATGGCTCCTTCCTATGGAATCCTGGGATTTGTAGTTTGGTGAGGCACCAGCAGTCTTTGGTAGAGAAGACTAAAGACCTTGTAAAACTACAAATCCCAGAATTCCATAGGAAGGAGCTATGCAAATAATCCAGTTTCAAACTGGATTATTTGTGTCACGTGGATTCCCCACAGGTAATTATTTTCGTCTATTTGAATCTGCCTGAGTATCCATTTCAAAGGGTCTGCCCTGTGCCCCTGTTTTCAGATTTGTGCACAGTTCGGAAGAAGCATGTGGCATCATTATCTGTAATGCATTATTTTGGCAGATAAACAGGGCATAATGACATTCCCTTTTGTAAATAACATAATGACTGATAATGCTGCTACTCCCCGCCCCAACCTACATTGCCTAGTATGGAGTAAGACTTACTTGTTGTTTTTTTTTCAGGACTAAAAATGCTTTTGAAGGAGATTTTGAATGATTTTTTTCAAACATTAAGCCACTTTCTTACTTTTTTTAGAAATACTTTTTTCTAAAAAGGAACTAAAAAGTATCCCAAAATGATGTTTAACACAGAAAATTCTGATCCATATTCTGATTCAAATATCATGGTGTGTTGTCCAGCGCCGAAAAAGCTACATAGACTCATGGAACTGTGGTTACCACTAGCCCAGTGGAATTTTTCACTTTCACTGGAGTGGAGTTCACTCCAGCCAACTTCTTTTGAGACCCCCCCACTCCATTACGGAAGAGGAAGGGATGTCTATTCAGGAAAAATGATTTCAATGCCACTTTTTGAGTTTATGGAATCTATTATGATTTTTTTCCTCCAATGTGTCTGAATGCCTGTTCTTTGTTGCAGATGTTGTCTTGAGAGGTCAATGTAAAGGTGGCATGTAAATACTACAAAATGTAGAGTATTCATAGGCCACCATTGAGCCCACAAGGCAAAATATGTTTAAATATTTAAAATTTAGACTAAAACCTAGTGTTGATTTCTTGCCTCCCTGCCATGGAAGCCATTAGTTGGCAGTGTTGTGTCTTGTTATTATTTGTGCTCCAGCAAAGGCATAAGGGACATATAAATCCAAAAGTATAAGAACTGTCAGGAAAAGTGGGTTATAAAAGTCAAACAGGTTTTATTTAAAATGTTCACAAGGAAATGTCTAGTTTTTCTGCTCTCTTGCACTTAAAAATAAATCCTGGGTGTGCATTCCTGCAGTAGGATTACTAAGGATGGTAGTAAATGACTACCACTGAAAGATTAAAATATATTATAAAGAAAGGTCACAAAATATCGTGGTCATGGGAAGAAGGGGATGTCTAGCTATCTCTCACAGCATAGCAGGAAACATCCAACAGATGATCATGACACTTGAGCTATATATATTCTATATATGGCAAAGAAAATTAGAAATAGATGTGCTTTTATGTGGGCACACATGAGGGTCAAATGATGCCTTTTCCATCCTACAAAATATTGTATTGGAACTGTAATATCCCTACTATTGCACTCTTAAGTGAAAACCTGTGAGCTGCGTGCATCCAACAAATAAAGACTATTGGAAACCTGCTGCACAAAGACATCTATTGTGTAGAAAGAGCTTTCTCTGTTTAGGCTGCCCTTGAATGGAAGGGATTCCACATGCAGTGTTTCCAATCACGTCCAGATCAATGCTGTTCTTTTGGGCACATTTTGGGCTTAAATTTCAAAGTATTGAATGCTCCCTCCACAGCTTTAGGGAGATACATTGGGTATCTTTGTAATTTCTTTCTGGAGCTGATTGTTCTTCCTTGGCTGTTTCTTTCTGATTGGCTTGTTGTCTTCGCTGCTTGGAGAACATCTTGGGAATGTCTCCGAGGGGCACGAAGAATCCAGTTGGAATGTAAGCTGTGTTCTCTTGAGCTAGTAACAACTGAAAGGGGAAACTACCCATTAGAATGAAGACACCTTCACAACAATGTAAACTTAGAACACAGCAGTTCCATAGTGTATGGCATGTGTGTGTGTGTGTGTGTGTGTGCCTTCAAGTTGCTTGTCAACTTATGGTGACCCCATGAATTTCATAGGGTTTTCTTAGGCAAGGAATACTGAGAGGTGGTTTTGCCAGTTCCTATCTCTGAAATACTGTATAGCCTACAGCATCTGGTATTTGTTGACAGTCTCATATCCAAGTACTAACCAGAGCTGACCCTGCTTAACTTCCAAGTTCAGATGGTGCCTTTAGGGTATTTAGGCTTGACTCTTCTTTTATAGCCAAGTTTACACAAATTTTACCTTATCTTGTCAACTATTACTTACTAGAGTCCTATGAGCAAACATTTTGGTGAGTTGATTCAAGTCACTATGTAAGGAGACTACGGGCCCATCTACATGAGGGGGGGAAATCCAAAGTACTTCATAGTATTGGCATCTCGCAGCAGCAGCGACATGTCTAAATGGTTTTCCTGGCCTTGGAAGCCCCCCTAAGCCTCACATTCCTGATGGCGGCTGTGAGTGATTTACTCACATTAAGTCTTTACCGCTGCCATTTTTTTAAAAAAAAGCCACCCCAAGATGTGCTGGTGCAATAGAGCGATTTTCCAATTTTATAGGAAAGCAAAACAGAAAATATCCTGTTTTATCACTAAAGAGAAAATCCAACATGGCAGCAGCGAGCGCTTGCCCTGTTAGCAAGCCCTGCCCCTGCTCTCACCCAGCCAATCAGCTTTGTGCTTCCCTTTGAATTTTTTGTTGTTCCATAGTCCAAATGAGCAAAAATGTGCACCTGCTTCGCAGTTTTTGAAAAAGTATGGGGAAATCTGCAAAGGCTTTTCGTGTGTTGTTTTTGCTGTTTTGGGCCCCCCTCCTTCCAAATAGTGCGGATTGGCACTGGATCCTATTTAGACAGGTAGGATTCCCAGCTACGGTAATTCCATCAGGGGTATTAGACGGGCTCTACACTAGGCAGAAACAACATACATAGAAGTCCAGTGGCCTGACAATGCCTTGTGATAAGGGCTGTGATCTGGGGACAGAAAAGAAGAGGCAAGGGAGTCTTTAGTTCACATTCATGTTGGATGGATAGGGAAATTTTACTGCTATGATGATAGATGACTTCCTTGTCAGTGTGATGGTGAATCTATTCTGCATTATAGTTTTTACTTTAAAGCTGCTATCCAAGATGCTGAATCTATTTTGGGGTTGGGGTTCAGCACATTAGAGAGATCCATTAAAGTTTAGACTAAAACCCAGCATGGGTTTTTAACCATTCCACTGACATCAACACCAGCAGCTATCCAGCACTGTTCTATTGTGTTGTGGCTTTTCTCATAATTGCAGGACTAGGTGGGGAAATGCATACATGATAAAATATTCTCCTCTGTGTATACATCTAGCTGGACAGAGAGAGGCCCCCTCAGAGTCTAGAGGAAAAATGGGGAAGCATGTCTCCAAGTGTTCAGTGATGGTTTTTATTTTTATTTTTTATATCGGAACAAACCTAATGCATTTCGGCCTATATATAAATTTTAATGGCCATTGAAATTTATACATAGACCAAACGCATTAGGCTAGTTCCAAAATTAAAAATTAAAAACCATCTACTAAGCACTTGTAGACATATCTCCCCTTTTTTCCTGTGGATTCCATTGGGTGCTCTCTAGTATTTGCCTCTTCAGTTCCCCCTCAGAGTCTAGTCCTAAAAACCCCAAGGTATCAACCATGAGTCAAGGAAACTGGGCAGCAGGTTATATTCTAGAAATTGCTAATCAGCAACTGAGATTATCAGACGTGGCAAAAACTGAATCAGAAAATTGCAACAAGAACAGGAAGGGGTGACGTTATCAGACAATGACATCCTTCAGCATTCTGGGGGCATAGCACAGGCATGAGTAAGGCATCCCTTTTTATTGGTGGCTTGTCCCCGTCAATGGAAAAGGGAAACCTTGTCCACAGCAGTGCTACACCCCAGGAATGGCTGAAGGAAGTGGGCGTCTGGTAATGTCGCCCTTTCTGTTCTCCTAGGTATTTTCTGATGCAGTTGGGAACGTGGTTTATTGGTGTGTTCCCCAACATCTGATAATATCTTGAGAGGTGAGTAAATTCAGAGCTTGAGGTTGGCACTGTGTACCCTGAGCATTGGACACTACCCTTAAATCTCCACTAGAAAGGGCAGGAAAAGGTTATAATGACTCTACTGGAAAGGCAGAGTCCTTCTATCCATTTTGCAGCCCCGTTCTGCAGCACATCTGGTGTTGGAGAGAGTGAAAATTTACTGCATTGCAAAGGCAACATCCACATTATCATCAGAAATAGCAAAGATTACTGGAGGGATGATGATGATAAATAATACCTTTGTCACAAGGAGGCAAGTGGGATTGAAATATAGTCAGACCCCCATATCTGTAAGGGTTTGGTTCCCAGACTTACTTACTGTGGATATTGGAAACCACAGACAACAGTGAGTCTATTAAAATTAAGGACTTCTGTTTAAAACATACCATAGAGTTGCACTGGAGGACCTAGAAGATGCCTAGAGGATGCCTCTCTAGGCATTCTCCAGTGCAACTCTATGATATGTGTCCCCTATATTGTGTTCCGTGGATAACTGAAACCAAGGATATTGGTTCCATGGATACAGGGGGTCCGACTATATTTCCTTGTGTAACAGAAAAGCAATTGTATGCTTATGACTATTAGTATGCTTATGACTATTTATTCTGTAGTTCAGAGATCACTGTTTTGACTCTGGTGGGGCCAGATCAATTAAGGCAAGGATTATTTTTATTTCAGCAAGAATACAATGGTGAGCAGCCATATAACTCATCCACTATCACTCAGCAGCTCTCTGGAAGATGGCATAGGGGTACTTACCATCAAAGTCAACATCTGCGTGTGGATGATCCCTCACAATTATTTTTCTGTGCCTTTCTGCATCCAGCTGTGCAATAATTGCATCAAAATAAGCAATTGCCTCAGCTACTTCTGAACTGAACTGTGAGACTTTTTTCTCTGCTGAGACCTGTTGAACGAAATGCAAAGGCTGTAGGTGAGACAGAATAAGCAGACTTTGCTGTTGGAAAGAACAATTGTGCATTTAATTCCTAATCCACACTGGAGTGGGTCTCACTCATTTAATCAACCATTGAATTTTAAATC
Source organism: Gambelia wislizenii (assembly GCA_030847615.1). Lineage (NCBI taxonomy): Eukaryota > Metazoa > Chordata > Lepidosauria > Squamata > Crotaphytidae > Gambelia > Gambelia wislizenii. The sequence goes on from JAUMIR010000001.1 coordinate 207,375,570, forward strand.
AACACTTATATAAATTCCATTGATTCAATGGACCTTCTCTAGTTGGGATTTTAATTGGATCTAGTTTGGGATGGGAATCATGTAGACTTCCAGATGTGTAGATCTGCAATTCCCAACATTCTCACCATTGCCTATATAGGCTAGCGCTGCTGCAAGTGAAGCCCAATGACATATGGAGGGCCACAGGAACCAAAGGGGGTCTCACGATGGACCAGAATGTTGGAAAGAGGCTTGGCAATGCTCTTTGACCCAACTATCTATGCTAATTGGCTAAACCAGTGGCTCTTAGCCTTTTTTTAAAACCAGGGACCCCCTTTAAATATCTTTTGCTTCTGCAGACCCCCAAGACTTAACTCAAGATTTAAAATAATAATAATAATAATAATAATAATAATAATAATAATAATAACAATAACAACACCTGATGATAATAATAATACAATTACAACATCCCTTAAATCTTCCTTCAGAGGCACTGAGACTTTTCTCCTGCTTCTTTCTGCAAGTTTGTGGATGGAGTGCATTGAATGGCAATGCACAGGCCAAGCTAGCCAGCATTTGCCTTGGCTCCTGTCACATGGCCACTCCACTGCAGGGAGAAGGTGAGCCGAGCAGCCTTCAAGCCTTTGCAGACCCCCTGTGAGGACATCATGGCCTCCTGGCGGTCCCTGGACCACAGGTTAAGAACTACTGGGTTAAACTATTCTTTGAATCCTTTGCTGCAGATTTGTCTTTAGATTTATCTGGATCTCCTACTTGGTTTCTGCCACTGTTTTGAATAATTTGTGTGAGGGTTAAATATTGTATTAACTTCTTATTGTTTGAGGCTTTTTAAAAATAAACACTATTGAGGAACTGATTTGGACCAAGGGGCAGGTTTGAAATTCAAAAACAAACAAATTTAGGGAATACTCCACTCTATACGTGCAGCATATTCAGTAGCGTACATCCACACCACCAGGAGGGGGAAATGGAGTAGCAGATGCTGAAGATAATGGGGTTCAAGGCATCCAGTGTGGTCTGGCTTGATATTGTAAATGTGAAATGTACAAGGGAGGAAGGGAGAGAGAGAAAACAGAACATAACAAATATCTTCCAGATCAAGCCAATATATATATAGAAAAACTGAAAAACAAAAATGTTGTACTCTCCTCTCCACCTACTGAGTTGAGTGCAAACTACCACTGGAATACTATATGACCATTGTATACTACGTACCGCTGTAACACATTGTTATGTAATGAATTCCGGCATGACCACCTCAAATCCCACTTACTGGGAAGCAGCTGCTGGGACTGATGGGACCATTCTCCTGTTGATCAAGAAGCAGCTGCCTGACATTCCCATCCCCTCCTGTAAGCTGACAGGCAGAAAAAGGACCCCTGTCTCAAATCCCCCTTGCGCTGGAGATTGCTTGTGCCAGTGGTGTGGGGGGGAACATCAGGCAGCTGCTTCCCAGTTGACAGGAGAACAGACGCTTGTCGATTGCAGTGGCTGCTTAATGGTAAGTGGGGTTTAGAGGACTTTCAAGGTCCCTATGTAGCCCTTAGAGACTCTGTAGGGATCATGATTATGTAGCCATAACAGTTGTGAAGGAGTAACTATAGGGACCCATCTACACAAAGGGAAAAAATATAAAATACCTTGTAGTATTGGTATCTTGCAGCAGCAGCAACATATCTAAAAAAATTTTCTGGCCTTGGAAGCCCCCATAAGCCACACATTCCTGATGGTAGCCGTGAGTGTTTTACTCATGTTAGTTCTTTAACACATCGTTTTTTGTTGTTGTTGTTGTTTTAAAAAGCCATCCCAAGGTGCACTGGTGCGATAGAGCGATTTCCCAATTTTACAAGAAAGCAAAACAGAAAATATTGATCCTTTTTATTGTCTTAGCGAGTGATCGCTAAGGCAAAAATCCAACATGGTGGCAGTGGGTGCTTGCCCTGCTAGCAAGCCCCACACCTGCTCTCACCCAACCAATCAGCTTTGTACTTTCCTTAGAGGTTTTTATTGTTCAACAGTCCAAATGAGCAAAAATGTGCACCCGCCTCTCAGTTTTTGAAAAAGCATGGGAAATCTGAGAAGGCTTTTCCTGCATTGTTTTTGCTGTTTTGCCCCTCCCTTCTGAATAGTGTGGATTGGTGCTGGATCCTCTTTAAACAGGTAGGATTCCCAGAAAATTCCATGAGGGGTATTTCCACCATTTAGATGGGCCCGCGGTTGCCTATTTGCAGTTGCCCAACAGGATTCTGGCCAATTTTTGCACTTTGAACTCAGCTGCAGCAAACAAAGTAAGTTGAGGATGAAGGGGAGAAGTGGGAGAAAGAGGAGGAAAACTAGGATGTTTTAAAAACAGCTGACAAAGTGGATGACAGAATTAATCAGGACTGTTCCTGCCTAACTGGGACAGTTGGGGGAAGGGATAGTTGAAGTCGTGAATCTAAGATCCATGACTTAATAAGGCTAAATGAATCCACCTACTCCCAAAATTAGAAGAATCAGAAGCTGCAGTCTTACATGCTTACCAATGTAAATGAAGCCCATTCACAAACCATTAGACTTCACTGTTCAGAGGAACTGACCTGAAGGATTATTTTTACATAATATTGTTGTGGTGCATAGATTTTGATGCAATGTACATTCAGGAGTTAAAGATGTATTTTAGTATACAGGACTAAGATGGGATATTGGAATCCCAGACGCTACTCCCTTTCTCCCAGTGCACAATTCCTTTGTGTGTTTGAATTATTTATCTAGGCTGCAGCCCTAAAAGAGTAGGATAAATAAGAGGGTGCCTTCTGATGTCTAAAATCTGTTCTTTACAAGGTTTGTTTTATGAAAAAAGTTTTTCCTGTTTGCAAGCAATGTGAGGGAATTAGTTTAGATAAGCTCTGAGGCATGCCTATTTTTTCTCTGTCTGTGTATTGGTGGCACAGGGGCAGGGGGCTGAGAGATCTGGGATCCAGTAGATTCCAGGCTTCTCTCTCCTTGCTCACTGCCACACCTATTTTTGTCCCTCTCTGAGGTCAGAATTCCAAAGTGGATGGAGGAGACCACAGTGGCTGGGAGGGACCAAGAGAGAGGGGTTGTCTATATGAGGCCAAAAGAAATTGATTGCTCTGCAGTAATAATATGTCTTGCCTTAGTGGTTTTAGAGCCCCCATAAACTTTGCATGCCCTCTAGCCAAGATGGTGGCTGTGAGTGAATTACTCACATTTTAAAATCTGCTGTTGCTGAACTTTTTTAAAAATAAAAACCCTATTTCCATGGTGTGCATAAATGATATTTCACTGTTATAAAAAAAAAGAGAGAAAAATGATAAAACCCTGTTTAATTGCCTTAGCAATCGCTTGCTAAGGTGAAAACCCAACATGGCAGCAGCGGGCACTTGCCCTGTTAGCAAGCCCCCCCATGCTTGTCCAGCCAATCAGGTTTGTGCTTCCTCTCATAAAGGAAAGTGATTCATATCGAATTGCTTGTTCCAATGAGCAGGAATGTGCATTCCCCTCGTTTTTAAAAAACTCCGGGAAAAGCCACAAAGGCTTTTCCTATGGAATTTTTGCTTGTTTTAGCCCCCCTCATTCACGGTGAAACAGTGCAGATTACCATTGGGACAGGTCATCTTCTCCTCACATTCTGTGAGGAGTATTTTTGCCATTTAGACAACCCCAGAGATATCATATCAGAACCCCAAACACATATATTTTCAAGAAAATAGTAGATTTATCCAAATAAAAGGGCAATAGAGAAACCTGTCTAAAGAACAACCCTCTGTTAAATATAGTTTGTTATTCCTCAATCATCCTTAACCATTGGCTGTAAGAGACATGGGTTCAGTTTCTTGATATGAGATCCCTTGAGTAATTTGTCTTGGCTGCTGGGAATGTTTCACATGCCAACCACGCAGAGGTATTTTAAATAAACAAACATCCTACCCACTGGACTCATGGGAAAGGGTGCACAGAAGATAAGGGGCAGCCCTAGCACAATGGTTGTCAGCTTTCAGACTGAGTGTATGAAGGGTGAAGGTGCATGAGAGTAGGATAGGTGAAAGGAAGCCCTCTTTTTACGTTAGATTTGAGTATTGACTGTGAGCAATGTGGATGTATGTTAGTACTGACATCCAGTGTTGTGTAGAGTGCTGAACTGGGTCTTAGGAGATACATGTTCTAGTCCCTACTACATCATGGAACTCGCTGGAGAACCATGGGCAACTCTTTCCCTCTCCCCCAGCCTACCTCACAAGATTGTTGTGAGCATAAAGTAGGGAGAGCAATGAATGCTGCCTTGAGCTCATTGGCAGAAAGGCAGGCTATAAATGAAAGAAACTAATAAAACACACAGTAGCGTAAATCTCTATGTAAGAGAGGTTGAATGGAAAATGGAGCAAAATAGCATTACTATGCCCAAACAAAAACCCATCATCCAAGTTTTAGGGATTCTCCTTCCACATCTGTACATTATTCTTCAACTCCTCTAAATTATTGTTGCTTAATGGTGGGATACAGTCTCCCCTACCTTGGATGATTTTACAGGAGGAGGTGGGGCTGGTGGCTTTTTTCTGCTCTTAGAAGATTTTGTGGATGAAGGGGCAATTTGAGATCCTTTCTCCATAGACTTCAGATCTTTGATGCTCTCGAGGTATTTTTTCCTCAAGGCTAACAAATCCTGTAGGTACTGCAAACAGTCTTGGGTCTTGGAGTACATCCATGCCCTTTCTTCTGCCTTCAGCTGGCCGCAGGCAACCGAATCTATACTGGTGGTACTTTTGCTTTTTTTGAGAGGTTCACTGAACTTGTACTCCTCACCTCCGATAACATACATTGAAGTGCTACGGATCAGTCGGACAGCAGAGCCATCATAAGTAGGGATCCCATCCGATAGACTCCTCCGGCGGGAGTTGGGGTGAAATATGGAGTGTATTTTTCTGAACATAGTGCTCTCCCTTCTTCACCTCATCCATCGATCTTTCACTTTCATTTAGGGCTCCTCTTCAGTGTGTGAGACTTGCTTATAGAATCTTTGCCATGGACCTTGTCATTAGAATCCCATCTCCTGCTGATTCAATCTTCTACTGTGCCTGTTCACTTAGTTCAGACCATCATCAAGAATGAACTAATACAAATTTTCTCTCTCATCTCTTTCCATGGCATGCCTAGCATTTGAAGTTCATCTTATGGTTGCACAGCGAGTTGCCTTCCTTGCGCTGACCATGGTACTGAACAGCTCTTACAGGTAGAGAATAAAGTCTGAAAAAAACATTTTGTTAAGCAATGAGAGCCATCCGAGTATACCTAAGTATTGAATAAAGCTAAATTAAAAGATGCCAACAAACCAGAATCCCCTGTATGTCTCCTGTTCACCTCTGCGTACATTAGAACCAGACAGCAGTTCAACTGCTGTTCGAAGGGGTTTTGTTTTCTCTGCTATGGCAACAGAGAGATGGTTACAGCTATCTGATAACACACCATTGTTAAGAATAAAGTAGACTAGAATATCCAGATCCATTACACTCACAACAAAAGCTTGAGCATGGGAGACTAGCCATCAAATAAAATGATGTTCCAAAACACACTTGCCTAATCAACAATGATGGTTTAATTTTTTATTTATTTGTTAACACATCCAGCTTCACGTGATCTCAATACTAGCACAAAGAAATTCCAACAATAGTGGTAATTTGTGTGAAAAGTTTGTATGCCTGAATCAACCATGGGGCACCTTTTTATCAAGCCTTGTGAAAGGAGACCCCAACAGTCTTTTTGCTTTGAGTCCTGCTACTGGCTCAGAGTTATGGAGACCTGGGAGGGGGAACAAGAAAAGGAGAAAAGCCCCTGCCCCCACTTTAATCCATGTTTCGCTTTCCTAAGCCATTGGTTTTCTGTAAGGTCTGGGCACAGGTGGACCAAGCAGAATTGAAAGTTGGACTCAGGATGTGTTTGAGCAGCATGCAGTCCAACATGGTTAGAATGGTGCGATTCTTTACCTAAAGTCAGACAAGGATGTGTGAGGCTGGGCATTCTCGTGGTTTTAAGATACCATGAGGAACATGCAGTAGTTTCAATGGTCCAAATCTTTACCCAAACTTAGTTGGTAAAGGCCAGATGTGTGGTAATGATCAATAGAAAGCAAACCATTCCAAAAGTAATGCATGCCTAGTGTGTGTGTGTGTGTGTGTGTGTGTGCCTCCAAGTCACCTGTCATCTTATGGCAACCCCATGAATTTCATAGAGTTTTCTTAAGCAAGGAATACTCAGAGGTGGTTTTGCCAGTTCCTTCCTCTGAAATATAGCCTACAGTCTTAGCACATTGTATTTCTTTTTAGTGTTTATCACCTTACAGCATTTTCCTTATTCTTCCAGCCTGGGCAGACATTATTTTTTCTCCATATTGCTATAGAACATTGAACCCACAAACTCTTCCTCTCTTTCTTCCTCTCACTTACAGGTATGGGCCACACATACACACGTGCACACACACTCACAAGTTGAAGAATTTGCATATAAAAATCCTTGATGCTGCTCACTAAAGATGCAGAGAGATAGCTATGGCCCCAGAAAGCATAAACCCCATAGAAGGTCTGCCTCTACAATCCTACCCACTTCCATTTTGCCATCACTAGGACTCATTTTTCTGTAAAGCTCACTTTGCTGTAAAGAGGGAAAGTGTTGTGTAGTGATTAGAATTTTGGACTGTAATTAGGAGATCCAGGTTTGAGCCCCACTGAACCATGAAACTTGCTGGGTGACCTTGGAACAGTCACTTTCTCATAGCCTGGTCTTCCTCACAGGGTTGTTGGGAGGATAAAGTGGGGAGGAGTAGAGGCATTTATGCTACCTTGAAGGCCTTGGAAAAAAGGGAGGATAGAGCAGTAACAAATAAATAAAATAAAATAACATCTATGCAAACTTAGCATGTCAATGTAAGAGGTAAGAAATCACACACACACACAAATCAATAAAACTATTCCTGCTTCTGAGCCTATTAAAATCTTCCTTCTGAGGACTTTGTATTCCAGATTTCAGTGATAATTAATGACACAACTCATTCCAGTCATGGTCAGTTTAGTTTATTCCTTCCTGAGCATTACTGTGAAGCAGAACTGAGAGTCAGAAGGGAATTCAGGATGTGTTAGGGATGGGTGGATCCATGCTCAGTTCCAGTTCTCTGAAGTCGTGGAAAGATGTCAGAAGGGAAAGAAGAAAAGAGCAATTGTTCAGGATATCATAATTCCAGGACTACAGAAAAATCTTCAGAGGTCCTGAGACAATCATGGAGACAGGAGCAATATATCAAAATGTACTGAAGTAATCTGAATATACACATACAGTATATTATTACAGTTTTTCTTGTGTTGGACCTTCAAACCATGTTAAAAATAGTTGTCATTTTCTCAGCCATATCAAAAGTGCCTGAATGAGTCTGGACTGATTCAAAATGGCTACCTTCTTGCAGTACTGGATGTAAAGTTGTACAGAAGAGTATACTATAGATATACCTGAAGAGATATGTCGGGGTTCCTAATTTAAAACCACAAGATAAACATAGAAGTATTAAATCATAACTAAAGACTTTGTTAAAGATGTGAAAAGGAACTGGTCAAATGGTTTTGCAGCTAAATATTTCATGGCATATAAGATTACTGGCTTTGAAAAAGAAGCTCTAGTATCTTGTTCATTCGTATGGCTGCTTAAATCCAACATGGTTATAGCCATATGTTATAACAATGGTTATAGCCATATACTGCTGTGAGAGATGATTTTCTCTGCAGCTTTTCTAATTGTGCTGATGATTATTTAGCTTTAGAAACAAAATAGCTCAAGCTGCTAGAAATAATCGGATAATTTTTAAAGGGAAAGATACAACAGCGTCAATATCACAACAGCATGCTCATATAATTCAGGGCCTTGATGAAATGTCAGGATAAATCTACATTGGTTGTAATCCATTTTGTCCATAGCTGAAAAAAATAAATAATGTAAGGTGCATTTCCTTAAACTACACCCACATGGACACATGACAGTGGATTAAGCTTGGGAACTTTGAGGGAAAGGCCAGGTCTTCTTTATTGTCTTTGTGCAGTTCTGCATTGGGAACAGTCCACAGTGGCAGCTGATTATTTCCATGTTAGTGGAGCAGTGAATCCACTCTAAGGACTTTATCACACCAGGGTGGTATAGCACTATTTCTACTGCATAATCACATCTACTGCATAATCACATCTGTGCACCCACAGCTCTGAGACAAAGGCTCTCTTAGAAGCATCATTGGGGTTGTTTAGATGACAAAAAAAACCCCACAAAGAATGTGAGCAGAATACCTTTTGTTTAGATTAGCTCCTGCCAGGATTCACCATATTCAGAAGGAGGGGGGCTGAAACCTCTAAATAGATTGTGACAACAGTATTTGCTGTTCCTTACGACCTTTTTTTTTTTTAATCTGCAAAAATGAGCATAACAGACCATCTGAACAACCAGTTTGAATAGGGGCATATAGAAGAGCTGAAATGTGATTGGTCAGACCCCAGTAGGGGTTGGACTTGCAAGGGAGGAAGCAGCTGGAGTCACCATTGTTGTTGTTTTTGGGCGGGTGAACGATCGTGTGCACGATCACTCAAGTGTCAGAGAGAAAAAAGGTTTTTTCAAAGCAGAAAATAGCTCTTCCGCATCTGTTATTTAAAGAAAAAAAGGGGAGAAATGGAGGGAGATTTTCGGGAGGCACTTCACTCACGGCCACCATCTTTTTTGGGTGGGCATGCTCCATGTAAACTGCAAACTTGGCCAAGTTTCCATGCCAGCAATCTTGCGAATGAATCAGGGATACAAATGAAGACTGCTGCGATAGGGAGGCAAGGCGCTATTTTTCTCTATTAATTCTCCCATCTAGCTGAGCCCATTATCTCTTTTTTTCTCTTGATGAAGATGTCTTTGTCTCGTGTCAGGATACTGTGTGTGTGTGTGTGTACACACACACACACACACACACACACGCACCTGCCCTGTACTCTCTCCATTGCTTCTATGCAAGAAGATTATAGGTACAACATTATGCCTAATGAGTGGAAATGTATCTATTTAATTGTATATACAAAACTGTCCATACATTCAGTTATCACAGATGGCCGTTTGTAGGATTATCACACATCCTTATGGAAAAATGATGGCTGGCATCCTGTGCAATATTTTATAAGGTTTTAAGCTGGACTTGTCACTTTCGGGATTCTTGTCACTTTCAGAATTCATGTTTATAGTTATTAATGATCAAACGTGACTCCCAAAACCTCTTGAACCAGACAGTGCTCCAACTGAAGGGCTTCCAAGGTGCCAATGACCAGGGCTCTGGGAAATCACATCTGCAGCACTCTCCCAGTCGTGGGGTGCATTGAGAGAGGCAGTTACAGCAGGATCCTGAGTTGTCGCTCCAGCTGCCCATCTCAACATGGCCCATGACTTGGACAGCACAGTAGTTGTCATTTCCCAGTGCCCTGATCTACAGCACCTCAGAAAACCTTCATTTGGGGCATTGCCTGGCTTAAGTGGTAGGTTTTGGGGAGGTGGCATTGGAAGAAGTAGCTATGACAATGGAGTTCCATCATTATAGCTACATCTAACTGATGTGGGATCTTGGCCTGTTTTTGTTAACTTGCTGCATATGAAGCATCCCTGAGGAATCTGAAAGAAAATAAGATCTAAAAACTTTTCACAGAATTATAGAGTCATAGAATTGGAAGAGACCACAAGACCCATCTAGTCCAACTCCCTGCTGTGCAGGAATAAACAATCAAAGCACTCCCAACAGATGGTCATCCAGCCTCTGTTTAAAAGCCTCCAAAGAAGGAGACTCCACCACACTCCGAGGCAGTTTATTCCACTGTCAAACAGCTCTTACCATCAGGAAGTTCTTCCTAATGTTTATGTGGAATCTCTTTTCCTGTAGTCTGAGTACATTTTTCCGTGTCCTAGTCTCTGGAGCAGCAGAAAACAATCTTACTCCATCCTCAGTATGAAATCCCTTCAAATACTGTATTTAAAAATGGCTATCATGTCACCTCTTAACCTTCTTTTCTCCATGTTAAACATACCCAGCTCCCTAAGCTGCTCCTCATAGGGCATGGCTTCCAGACCTCCCACCATTTTGGTCACCCTCCTCTGGCTCCAGCTTGTCAATATCCATTTTGAATTGTGGTGCCCAGAACTGGACACAGTATTCCAGGTAAGGTATTTTGCTTTGTGTTGGCTTGGAATGGTTGTAATCTAGATGGCAGAAACTGGGTGTTTTTAAAGCATTTCTTATTTTTCAATTACTACATCAGACTTTAATGGGATATTTATTTGGTCTGTGGCAGATCCTGGAAAGACTAGGATGTCCCCCCAAATTCCTTAAAATGATTATCTTGCTACACGAGAGCCAGCGTGGTCAAGTCAGATATGGCGATGCTCTTTCAGAGCCCTTTCTAATAACTAATGGAGTGAAGCAAGGTTGTGTTCTTGCACCAACTTTATTTACAATCCTCTTTAGCATGATGCTCCAAAGGGCTATGGCAGAGCTTGAAGAAGACGACGGCATCTATATACGTTACTGTACTGATGGTAGCTTGTTTAACTTAAGCTGTCTGATGGCTCACATTAAGACTCTAAACTATCTAGTCCATGAGCTGCTCTTCGCTGCTGCTCCTGCCCTTGTTGCCCACACAGAAGCAGCTCTGCAGCGCCTAACATCCTGCTTTGCAACAGCTGCAGAGCTCTTTGGGCTGGAAGTCAACCTAAAGAAAATGGAAGTTCTTTACCAGCCTGCACCACAGGACGAACACCACCATCCCCACATTGCCGTCAGCAAATCTGTGCTCAAGTCCATTCAGCAGTTCACCTACCTGGGAAACATCATCTCCTCAGATGCCAAGATTGACAGAGATCGATCACAGGTTAGCAAAGGCATATAGTGCATTTGGAAGACTTCACAAAAGAGTCTGGAGCAATAAACACCTGAGGCAAAGCACAAAAATCGGTGTGTATAGAGCCATTGTATTGTCTATCCTCCTTTATGGATCTGGAACATGGGTCACCTATCGCCACCACCTACGACTCCTCGAACGCTTTCATCAGCGCTGTCTATGCACAATCCTAAATATACACTGGACTGACTGTGTAACGAATGTTGCTGTCCTTGAGCAAGCAGGGATCACCAGTATTGAGTCCATGATATTGAGAACACAGCTGCGCTGCGCAGGGCACGTTTCTAGGATGGAGGACCATCGCCTCCCAAAAATACTACTCTATGGTGAACTCGCCACGGGTCAGCATAAGAGGTGAGCTCCAAAAAAGCAATACAAAGACTCCCTGAAACAACATCTCAGGCTTGGCCAAATTGATCACCAACAGTGGTCCGCCCTGGCCTCACATCGGGAGGCATGGAGACGCACTATCCACAATGCTGCAGTCTTATTTGAGAACTCACGCCGAACAAGTCTTGAAGAGAAACGACAATGCAGAAAGAATCATAACCCAAAAACATCACCCAAGGAGACCTTCTGCTGTGCTTTCTGCAACCGGACTTGTTTATCTCGGATTGGCCTTTTTAGTCATCAGCGCGCTTGCAGAAAGCGCGGGATGAGTCCTTCCTAAATCTTCGTTTGCAAAGAAAAGCCAGAGGATTTTTCAATTACTACATCAGACTTTAATGGGATATTTATTTTTCTACTTTATGTATTCTTGCTTGCCTCAAAACAACATGTTGTAACTTAAGTAACATGTAAATGAACCAGCTAATGCAATTAGAGTAATTACCTTCAATCAGTTTAATTTATTTGTATAAGAGGAATGAAAGAGAGGTTATGCAGGAGTGATGAAAGGTGAGTCAGATGAATTTGAAGAAAAATAAAGACCATGAACCACAGCTAAAGACATTGAATATGTGGCAGAGAAAGAAAGCCCAAAATAACTGGGGGTGGGGGACAATTTTTAAAATTGTTGGGGACTTGCATGTTGGAAACAGTTACATCTTCCATCCATTTTTAAAGCATTATTTTAGATTCATCCGTGTTCAGCTATGGGCTTTCTGGATTTCTCCCCTGCCCCGCTCCCATTGCTTTCCATCACTGCTCTCTTTCCTCGTATTACCTTGGCATAATTTTTCTTAAAAAATTATACTTGATTTTCCATTTTGGTAATTCTATCAGAGACATAACAGGAAAATGTATTACTATTTTGTTGCTGCCCATGCTCACAAATGTATGACATACTTTCTTAGTGCTGACATCATTTTCTCATGCCTGATATAGAAGAGATTCAAGCAGGGCCAGCACCATCATCAGACAGAATGAGGTGGCCACCTTAGGCAGCAATGGCATGCTGAAGGAAAGAGCTAGGTATGCCATCCAGTCTGCCTTGTGCCCTCTACTTGAACTCAATGTGGCAGAAACCTCAACTAATAATAATAATAATAATAATAATAATAATAATTTATTTTTAACACGCCCCTCTGCTCGGCAACCGGGACAGCGTACAGCAAGATTAAAACAACATCAAGTTAAAACAATCCTTCCCCATCCTAACCCTCCCACCCCTTAAAACTAAATTAAACTAATGGAGAGTTAAAACAAAGATAAAATACAATAAATAAATAAATAAATAAATAAATAAAGGCAACGATGGCAAGGGGATGGGTAGCAATCAGTCCACTTGAACCGGGAAGTTATTCTGGGAAGGTCTGCTGGAAGAGATCCGTCTTTAGCACTTTCTTGAAGCTATCAAGAGTAGTGATAAGACGGATCTCATCCGGCAGGCCATTCCAAAGTCTGGGAGCCGTAGAAGAGAAGGTCCTCTGGGAGGTCTGCGACAGCCTAGTTTTCATAGGCTGCAGCAGGTTCCTCCCAGAGGACCGAAGTGCGCAGGGGGGGGGGATCATATGGGATGAGGGATGACTCATTTAGTTGTCTTGGGCACGTGGAATGGGGGAGGGGGCAGCAGCTAATCTAGACCCTGGTCAACAACTGCTCTACTTAGGTCTTGCAAACTCAAGGCCATGGTTTCCTTGATCAATTCAGCCAATCCTCCTCTAGTGCGGTCTTTCTTTTTCCCTACAGCCTTTTACTAAGCATGATTGTCGATATATCTATCAGTGCGTGTGCAAGTGTGGGCACACACATAGTACTTACACATGGTCAGCAAGAATGGTGTAGTGGTCTCAGTTGTTGGACCAGGACTGTGACCAGGATTGAAATTCATGCTTAGCCATGGAAATCCACGGGAGTGACCTTGGACATGCCCCCCACAAAGTTGGGGGCTGACAGGGCTTTAACTTGGGGCACCTGGAGGGCTGGGATTAGGAGGGGGGGCCAGCATGATATTATTGTAAGCTTTTATTATGTAAACCCATTTAGTTTTTTAAAAATAAATATAAATATTACTTTGGTGTCATCATTTAAACTGACTTCCTTTAATTTTTATCCTAAATCTCATAGAGCATGTTGCTGCCCTTAACCTTAGCAGTAGGAAGGGGGTCTGCCAAAGATCCTGGGCTGGGGGCCCACTTCAGGATGTGGGGACCATAGCCTTGGGCAAACCACAATCTCAGAGGAAGGCAAGGGCAAACCCCCTCTGAACAAGTTGTGCCAAGAAATCCCTAGGATAAGGTTGCTATAAGGTGGAATTGATTTGAAGGCCTATAACAGCAACATTACGTATGACTGGGGGTAATGGAACTGTGTAGACAATGAGGTCAGAGAGAAATTAAGTGCAAAAAGTCTTGGCTGAGACCATTCTACTTTCAGCACTGGCCACTAACAGACACATCCTCTCTCTAGGCAAGCCTAGAGATGTGAAGGCCTGGAAAAAAACATGGACAAATTCAGGGGGAAACACACACACACACATCTTTTTTTCCATGAAGCCTTTTTTGTTTTTGTTTTTTTCTGAAAAATTGAAAAACTTGAAAAAAAGGAAAAAAATTGATTATGGAATGTTTTATTTTAGGATGATGAATGAACTTTAAAAAAAAGTAAATTCCATTTGTAATAATTGCTTGAATACACTGTATTTTAATATACCAATTGTAATCATTTTATGCCAAATCAAATTGTACATAAGTCATATTTCATGTTCCTAAAGTAACAGAGTAACTTTCAATCTGTAAAAACTGCTAATGTTGCATTTTGTTTTTCAATTTCCCCCAAAATTTCTATTTTTTTCTGGGAAGAAAACCCAGAAAAAACCCGGGGTCTCCCCCCCACAATGGCTGCAAAATTTCTGGAATTTTTACACATCTAGAATGACCACATGGAGTGTGATAAGAACCCATTATTCTTAATCAGACCTCTGGTAATGTAAAAATTATGCATACACACACACTTAACAGTGGCACAGCGATGCCCACCCTGGTGTTTTTTATGGAGTTGTCTATACAAGCCCATAAAAAATGGAGTCCCTCGTACTAATGACATTTTGCAGTAGCTGCAATCTGTCGTAATGGTTTTTCTGCCCCCTTAAGCTCCGCATGCCCGCTAGAAAACATGGCAGCCATGAGTGATTTACTTGCATTTGCACTTATCTGAATTTGGTGACAACCTTTTTATTAAAAAAAAAATTATATCCATGGTGTGATTGAGCAATTTTTTACTTTAACACAAAAGCAGAAAACCCCCCAAAACTCCAACACCCAACACCCTGTTTTCTCGTCTTAGCGCTTGCCCGCTAAGGTGAGAATCCAACATGGTGGCAATGGGTGCTTGCCTTGATAGCAAGCCCTGACCCCTGTGCTCATCTGACCAATCAGATTTCCTCTTGTTTGGATAAGTGAATTAGATTGACTTGCTTGTATGAGAGGCTGCCTATACAGTTAAAATAATCCAAATGGCAATCGCATGGAAGGCAATCTGTCTGAACAGACATTCACAACAATATGTCTCATTCAGAAGTGGGACAGCCGAATCCAGCTTAAAACTCCTTCAGGGAAGCCTTCGGAGCTTTTCTCGGAGTTTTTAAAAAACTCTGTAGGGCATGCGAATGTGTGATCATTAAGACAGCTGCATTTGCGTTGCTGCGACCAGGCAGCGTAATCTGATTGGTTGAATGAGCCTGGAGGGGGGCTAGGAAACAGGGAAAGCGCCTGCTGCCGCCATGTTGGATTTTTGGCTAAGCAAGGGTCCGGTAAGTTGATAAAACAGTGATCTACTCTCTCTCTCTCTTTTGTCCTTTTTGTAAATATGAATTATCGCATGTGCGCAACAGGACTAGTTTAAGGAATTTTCCCTGCAATGCTTTATTTTACGAGCCCCATATGTTTATCTCAGGCCAATGTAACATAACTCAACCTAAGTGATTCACAGTACAGGATATTCAGATTATTACTAATAAGGTTTTTGCAGGAGGAGGGTTACTATGCCCCCCCAATGATGGGCCCCCCTGTGGATGCTGATGCTGCTGGTGCCTTAAACCGGCCCTGAGCATGGTAAACATTTTTTTTAATTGATGGTGGCAGATTTAAAAGTGCAAGTAAATCACTTGCTGCCGCCATCTTGGCTAGGGGGCATGCGAAGTGTAGGGAGGCTCTTTCGACCCTTAAGACAGGTTGCAGTGCTGTGAATGGCTGCTTCTTTGGAGGAGATCATATTTCCCCTCCCCTCATATAGATGGAACCTTAACAAGGGGAAATGCGCACCCCCTACCCCCTTGTTGTTGTTTTATAAAGAGGGGAAAAGCCATTAAGGCTTTTGTGGCGAGGTTTTGGCCCCCCTCCTTCACAAAAGGGAGAAATCAGGCGGAGTGCCATTAGGACAGGTAAGCAGGGCCGGTTTAAGGCACAGGTGGCATCCGCATCCACAAGGGGCCCCATCATTGTGGGGGCCCCATAGTAACCCTCCTCCTGCAAAAACCTTATTAGTAATAATCTGAATATCCTATATGGTGAATAGCTTAGGTTAAGTTAGGTTACATTGGCCTGAGATAAATATATGGGGCCCCCAAAATAAAGCATTGCAGCCCCCCCCCCAAATTCCTTAAACTGGTCCTGGCTGGGGGGGTAGTTTTGGTGCCCCTGAGGCAGCCCCATCTTCCCTCCGACCCAAACAGGGCTGGTTTAATGCACCAGCGGGGTCAGCATCCACAAGGGGCCCCATCATTGTGGGGGCCCCGTTGTAACCCTCCTCCTGCAAAAAGATTATTAGTAATAATCTGAATATCCTGTAAGGTAAATAGTTTAGGCTGAGTTAGGTTATAATGGCCTGAGATAAACAGATGGGGCCCCCAAAATAAAGCATTGCAAGACCCCCCCAAATTCCGTAAACAGGTGCTTCAGGTAGGATTCTCCTGGGATTCGGTGAGGGCTTTCCCCCATCGGGACAACCAGAGAGCGCAGGGCCTGGGCGGGGAGGAAGTCGGGCCAATCTCCCTCCTTCTCTCTGAGGGAGGCAGAAGGGAGGCCCTTTCCCGCCCAGGGGGCAGGCCGGTCCCGCCCAGCTCTGGCCCTGGCCGGCTGGCATCTGGCCGCCGCCGCCTCCTCCTCCTCCTCCTCGGCGGAGCCTAGCGCGCCATGCAGCGGAAAGGGGGCAGCCGCTGGACCCGGGACCCGGGCGCGGATTCGGGAGCCGAGACCGGCGGGTGAGTCCCCCCCTGCCCGGGCCCGGCCTCCCCGGGAGCCTCCTCATGCGGACGATGGGATAATGAGTCCTCCGCTAGATCTTTTTCCCCTTTCCTTTCTCTCTTTCTTTCCT
Source organism: Gambelia wislizenii (assembly GCA_030847615.1). NCBI lineage: Eukaryota > Metazoa > Chordata > Lepidosauria > Squamata > Crotaphytidae > Gambelia > Gambelia wislizenii. Next base: position 207,392,276 of record JAUMIR010000001.1, read on the forward strand.
TGCTTCCCCATTCTCGGATCGCGCCCCTGGGACTCGGAGCTTGTGGGGCTCCCTTGCTTCTCTTCTGGTCTCTTCTCCACCCCCGACCCCAGGGACTGAGACCCGGGACTGGGGAGGTGGGGGAGGTCCTTGACTAGCAGGGGTACAATCTAGGGCGGAGGGGGGTGGGGGGGAACAAGGCACAACAACACGCCTGGTAAGAGCCAAGCCGCCCGCAACGCCTGCGGGTCAGGAAGGTCGGGAGGAGCCAGCCGTTCACACGTACACGCAGGCAAGGTCTGGAAAAGCAAGGCGGGCTGAGGGGGTTCGGAAGGAAAGTGGTGGTTTGGTCCTCTTCACAGCCAACGCTTCTCCGCGATGCTGTTGTGGAGGATGCGTGTTTTCCAAGGCACCGGAGTCGTGCCTCTGGGAAATCGAAATACACTTTTCCCTCCGTATCCACGGATTTAAGTATTCACGGTTTGAAAATATTCTTAAAAAAATAATAATCCAGAAGGCAAACCTTGATTTTGCCATCTGATATAAGGGACACCCTTTTGCTATGCCATTGCATATAATGGGACTTGAGTATTCACGGATTTTGGTATCCACGGGGGTCCTGGAACCACAAGGAAAAGAAGCGATGAGATTACAAGCAGAGCGCCCTAGATGTTGCCACCGGCGTTCTTCTTTGATCGTATTTGTACAGAGATTTGAACATCCAACTAACAAAGGATTCCATCCAAAATTATTCTTTATGCAGAGTTGCAATATTAAGCCATAAAATAGGCAAAGGTTCTTTTTTTTTTTTGTCAAAAGTATGGCTCAGCTTAAGTTGTAGTGACTCAGCCGTAGCAGAAACTGTTTCCACTCAAACAAGTTGGTTTACTCCGATTTTCACGAATCTGTCCTACCACTTAAGTCTTCAGGGCTCTCTTCTACACTTCCCAAAAGTTATTGCTGAAGATTGAGGGGACCTCTCAAAAACCGAATGGCATATGTTTCTGCTGTCATGGGTAGTGGTGGATTGGTGTTCTGGCTTGTGTGAATGGCTGCCTTTACTCCTAAGGCAAAGTACTGTATATAAACCACTGTCAATTGTCTATTGACAATAAACTCTGTGGCGTGTTTTTGTGAGGGAAGTGTTCATCTACCAATTATAGCAAAGCACACTAAAAATGCTTTGAGTCAAAATTGTCTCTTCTCTTTGCCAAATTCTTCCAAAAAAAGTCTGAGGGGAGAAAGACCTTAGAACACTTAATTCGCCCAGCCTTCTTTCGTCAACATTGAGGAACCCTCAGTGCAATCCCATATAGGTGTCCTTAGAAGAAAGTCCCAGTGAATTCAGTGGGACTTACTCCCAAAGTAAATGGGTGTAGCATCGCAGCCTAAAACTTTGCTTTTCCTTGCACCTATATTTTGGGGTTTCCCCCTCCTTCCTTTCTTTTTTGTAGGGTGTGATCCTCGATTCTTGTTATATTCAAATATTAAATATTACTTTTAGAACACATGAAGGACTTGGCCTAACTCCAGAAGGCAGGAAGAAATTTTCAACTCGGAAATGCTTTACTGTGCAAGAGCAGCATACTGAATCAGCAGGCAATCACATGTCAGGTTCAGTGTAACTAACTGCTTTCAATATTTGAAAATACAAATGTCAATGGTCTCTTAGGACCATTCTGTCGCATGTCTTGGCTGGACGAATGTATTCTGTCCTTTGCATACAGAAAGTATTATCTAATCTGGGTGTATGCACACACATCCTTAGGTGCACCCTTCTGTGCTTTTTGCCCATTTGCCCTTTTTTTCTTTTCTTTGCAGCTGAATGTCTGCATGGTCATCTTTCAGGTATACAGAGATGTGCCTGTATATGCCTTGAATCCAGAGCTGAACAAATTTACTTTTTTGGATTACAACATCCAAAATCCTACTGCCAGTATGGCCACTGGCCATGATAGCTAGGGGATTCTAATCCAAAAAAATTAAGTTTCCCAGGCTCTGACTGAATCATATAATAACTTCTACTGTGCGCCTCCCAAAAATAGTACTCTACGGTGAACGCGCCACAGGTCAGCATAAGAGGGGCACTCCAAAAAAGCGATACAAGGACTCCCTGAAACAACATCTCAGGCTCGGCCAAATTGATCATCAACAATGGTCTGCCATGGCCTCACATCGGGAGGCATGGAGACGCACTATCCACAATGCTGCAGCCTTATTTGAGAGCTCATGCTGAACAAGTCTTGAAGAGAAGCGATAACACAGAAAGAATCACAACCTGGAAACATCACCTAAGGAGAACTTCTGCTGTGCTTTCTGCAACTGGACATGTCGGATTGGTTTTTTCAGTCATCAGCGCGCTTGCAGAAAGCGCGGGATGAATCCTCCCTGAATCTTCGTGTGTGCATGTCTGAGGTGCAAATTCAGTTGTGTGCTAACTGGCGGACACTGTTTAGTTTGAGTCCAGGGCCTGATAATTTTATAAACTGAAGCAGCCTCTTTGCACAGAATGTAATAGTCTAAACATATTTGTGCAGCCATCCAAGGAGAAAGGTTTAATCTGTGCAGATCGATACAGTTATGCAGATATTTGTGATTTGATTTTGAACTGTAATCTAGAATCTTTTCATGCAAGCAATTCAAAAGAAGGTCTCCTCATTTCAAGCTTGATAAAGATCTTGCTTGTTTAATTCCATTTTAATATTCATTTTTGTATGTTTTTAGCTGTATTGTTGATTGTTAAATTGTAAGCTGCTTCGAGTCTCAATTTTGGGAGGAAGGCAGGACGTAAATAAATGTAAACTATATTATAGGGCAAGAAAAACATGACACAATTTTAGCTATGTTGTTGTTGTTAACAATAGCATGGCTAAAACTGTGTCATGTTTTTCTTGCCCTATGATATATTTTTCTTTTGTTTATTTATCAAGTTAATACCCCAGTTTTTCTCCAAGGAGCACAAGGTGGTGTACATGATTTTCCCAGCCTTTGCCACAAGCCTCTGAGGTCACTTAAGCTGAGAAATGGTGACTGGCTTGCAATCAGGTTCTGAGCTCCATAGCTCAGTGGAGATTTGAGCAAAAGTCTCCGAAGCACATGTCCAGCACTCTAATAATACTAAACATGTTTATTTATTTAAGATATTCTATATCTTCTCCTAGCTTGCAAGAACTCGTTAGCTGATGAACAAATAAAAGCAGTTAAAATCCACCCCTCCTGTATATGTGAGGGATACGTTCCTTGACTTACCATTTATAAGTGAAACCGTAGATAATAGCAAACCCTATTAAAATATAAGACTTCCTGTACAAACATACCATAGAGTTGTGTTGGACCTAGCAATTCCTAGAGATGAAACCTCTCTAGGCATTTTCCAGTGCAACTCTATGATATAAGTCCCTATTTTTTTGAGCCATGGATAACTGAAACCGTGGGTATTGGTTCCATGGATACATCGAGCGACCTGTGCAAAGATAAAACATTTAAGAAACACATTAAAATACTCTTTCAGACTTTTAAAAAATAGTCTAAAAACTATCTTAAATACAGTTTTAAAACATAAACATAACCTAATCCACATTGTTGAGCTATCCTTTGTAAAGAGCAAAACTGTTGAACTTAACTTTTTTTTTTTAACTGCAGGTCAGAATACAGCTGTGTATCATCTTCCAGCAGTAAGTATAACTGTTGTTGTTGTTTTCTTAATGTCTCTTTAATATAGCTGAACCTCCATGAGGGGAGCTTTTGGAAGGAACATTTTCAAGGAGGAAGGGTAAGAAGAAAGAACAGCTGGAGAATGGTTCAGGATTTTTCTAGGCCAAGTCAAAGTGAGAGTCTTCTCTTTGCCTTCTTGTGCTCATTTTCCCTTCTTATGTGGTGAGATGCTGTGTGGCTGACTGGAGGGCAAGGACAAATTCAGGAGGGAAAATGGAGGGAGGAAGTCGTGAATATCCTAGTGCTACAAGAAAGGGAGGAAAAAGCTGTAAGGGTGACATGACTTCCTCTGGTCTCAAGAAATTGCAGCTCTGAAGATGCCAGCCACAGATGCAGGTGAAACGTCAAGAATAAATTCTTCCAGAACACGACCTCACAGCCTGGGGAAAAAACCATGAAAAACCTATGCAGCTGGTGGCTCCGATGTCAGCAGTATGCAAATCTGCTCTTGGATTTATTAAAAAAAACATATTAAAGGAGCTGTCCAAGGTGTTAGAACTAGTTTAAGGATAAGGTTCAGCACTTTGGGTGGCTTCTTTGAAGTTCAGACTAAAACAAATTAACTGCCCTAGTGGCATCAGAGGCACTAGCCTCACTGGTCTCAAGATGGCAAGAGCAGAGCTTGGAAAAGTTACTTGGCCATGCTGGTTGGGGGATTCTGGGAGGTGTAGTCCAGAAAAAGTAATGTTTCCAAGCTTTGATGCAACACTTGTGTTCTGCCACCCCAGCACTCTGATATAGTATCATAGAATCATAGAATTGCAGAGTTGGAAGAGACCACGAGGGCCATCCAGTCCAACCCCCCTGCCACGCAGGAAATCTTGATCAAAGCATCCCCCTCATAGATAGCAGAACAACTGCTGCCTCCCCCACCCCCATCATACAGAACCTATCATAGAATCATAGAATTGTAGAGCTGGAAGAGACCACAAGGGCCATCCAGTCCAACCCCCTGCCATGCAGGAAATCACAATCAAAGCATCCCTGACAGATGGCCATCCAGCCTCTGTTTAAAGACCTCCAAGGAAGGAGACCCCACCATGCTCCGAGGGAGTGTGTTCCACTGCTGAACAGCTCTTACTGTCAGAAAGTTCTGCCTAATATTGAGGTGGATGAATGGGGTTTGTTTATCAAATATTGTTGCAGTCCCTCTCGCCTTTCCATTACCTCCAGCCACGAATTGTTGTCCAAATTGGGATTTTGGAAACACGGGGCTGGGTGACTTGTGCGTCTCCTGTAGAAAAATGATGTTCGAGTGGAGAGGTTTGAACTGTTTTAATATCTTAGCTCTCTTAACCGGTGATCCTAGTCCTCTGACATTGAAAGAGAGAAATTTGAGGGTAGACATGTCTAATTAGATAAAAGTCGCTTTTGCATTTGTTGCTGAATGAATAGGCTGAAGGCAACAATCATGGATGGCAAGAGAGAATGTGCTTGCAAATAGAGAGCAACCATACAGTGAATTTCCAAAACCCTTTCAGGATTTTTGAGAGGAGAGTTAAACAAGATAACAATTAAAAACATCAACAATATCAGCAATGACCCCTGAACATTCAAACACCTGGGCAAGAAGACCCATGCATTGCATGGAGCTTCGGGTGGGGGTGACATCCCTAGCCTTCCCAGGGGAACCATATTTGAGGGACAATCTAGAGAAAAAAGACTGTTAAGGCCTCTTTATATTGACAGTGTTAAGTATGTCCAACCTTTTTCTGAGTGTTATGTGGCACGGTACCACAGGCCGTGGTGTGCCACCAGGGTGTGTGGCCGTGCTGCACCCACCCAGACCAGATAGTGCATAGCAGGCATATACTTATCAGTCAGCTTAGGCAACAACAGAAGGATCAGTAGGTGTGGGTGTTGCAATGGAGAGTCTATTGAAGCCCGTAGAGGACCCAGTTTCAAAATGTGCTTCTGTCTTGACTGGCAGTGTGGAGCGCTGCCATTAGCTCTTTGTGGACCTGTTGTTCCAGTTGCCGCCGTGTTTATGGAGCAAGTGTTTATGGAGCTAGTGTTCTGGCTCCTGTTAGTCCTTTTGAGGTGTGAAGCCTTTCTTCTTGTGTGTAGAGACCAGGGTCCATGTGTTGGTGTCAGGCGTGTGGGTTTTCTGCGCAGCGGTGTCCTCTTCATGCCATATCTCCTGTTCCAAGGTTTTGGGTACAGGAACATCTATGGCTAGCAGTATGTCCAGAAGCTGGGATCTTGCAGTCACAATCATAGTTTTATTGTTATGAAAGATGATTAATTTGAATGGGAAGCCCCATTTGTAGCGTATCTTCTCCTTTTGTAAAATTGATGTCAGTGGTTTAAGGAGTTTTCGCTTGTGTAGGGTTTCTGGGGCCAGATTGTGATAGATTGCTATTTGAGTAGCATTGTGCAGTATTGGCGCTTGCTTTGAAAGGAGGTCAAATATGCAAGCTTTTACAGAGAAGTGGGCAAACCAAGCGATTATGTCTCGAGGAGGCTTGTTCAGAGTGGGTGGAGGGCCCAGTGCTCTGTGGACACATTCTATATCTGTTGCAGTAATGGTGTCGTTGGGGCAATGCTTATTAATCCAGCCCACCAAGAAGGTCAGGATGTCTTTCCCACCACGCGTTCCACAAAGCTGCAAAATCTAATATGCGCCCTCCTCCCCCAATTTTCCAGATCTTCCAGCTTGTTTGCTAGGGATTCATGTGCTTCCTCAAGGTACTGTATTCTGTGCTTGTGGCTTTGCCCCATTTTATGGGCCTCTGCGGCTGTTTCAGCAACTTCAGAGATTGTTCCTGTAAGTTCTTTGATAGAGGTTTGCAGGGGGGCAAGATGGCAGACCAGTCTCTTTGCAGGTCTGAGACAATCTTCTGTCACAGCCTCTCAAATTGGTCTGGCGGCTGCTGGTCATTTAGCTTTGGTGGAGTCTCTTTCCCTCCCCCGCCTTTGCCGCCTTCTCCCCTGCTTGCCTTGTTAGCTGCAGGTGCCATTATGTGACAGGCTTGTTGTTTTCTCTGCTGCTGAGGCCCGGAGTTGTTTCCCTCCCCTTTTTGATCAGGCAGTGTTCAGAGATAGACCTGTCAATTGGTCTCTTGCTGCTGATCATCAGGGGAGTGTTTCCAGGGTGTAAAGACTCCTCCAGTGCTACAAGGACAGGCTTAAATCACAAGGCCTTTGGGAGCCTTCTCTATAGTTGTCAGCCATCTTAGGCATCCGGACACGCGCCTCCCCCCCCCCCCGCAGAAAAAGCTTCTTAATGGATCCAGCAGATCACAAATAAACCACACATTGAACAAGATTTTTCTGCATATGATGTATCAGACAAAGTCAAGGAAAGTTGATTTTGCTCACTTGTGAAACCACAAATAAACAAAGGTCAAAGGGCAGTCTAGCAGCAAGTCTCACCTTGTCTCTCTTGATTTTCTGAAGTGCCTGTTTCAGATGCTCTTTGCAATTAGTCAGCTCCTCTGGAGACACTGTAATCTTGGACTTTAGTTGCTCTTGTTCCTCTTTTAGATTACATATGGCCAATTTTGAGGCGGTTGAGTCCAGGGTTCCAGACAAAAGAATCCTATGCCTTGTCTCCTGCACCAACAGCATTGTTGTATAAGTCAGTGGTTCTTAACCTGTGGTCTGCAGACCCACAGGGATCCATGATGCCCTCACAGGGGGTCCATGAAGGCTTGAAGGCTGCTCAGCCCACCTCCCCCACTTTCCCAAAACAAACAGATCTTTTCCCTTTAAGTCTCTTCAGTCCATTTTACATGCAAAATGCTCACAAAGACAACCAATCTTCCAACCTTTTTCTTTTTAAATCACAATCTTATTAAATTTTCTGACTTCAAAATACAGTCTTAAAGGTTCTTAAAAATAGTTCTTAAGGTCTCTCATATAAAGCAGGAAATTCACCGAGGCATTGTTATCACCACTGAGTTGAAGATTTCTTTTTGTCAAGCAAATTCAGATGTTTTAAAAAATAATTAGAAAGAAAGTGATGTTGTTGGCTTAATGTCCTTTAAAGTCTTGCTTAAAGCGGCCTGAGTATGATGGGATTTTTCCCTGCAGTCCCCCACCACCCGCTCTGTTCACAACCAACTACTAAGGTTCCTATGAGCTTGACAAGGCTCTCAGACCCTTGTGGATGATCCCTATACTCTCCCCTTCTCTGGGGAGAGAATTACCAGCTGGAACTTGCCTCCATGCCAGTGACCATCACTGCCGCAGCTTTCCTTTTCCTGGCGCTCCGTGAAGTGACATCAGCCCACCATTATGTCACCCTGAAGACACAGGCCCTAGCCTGATTCTGACTACATACAGTTTTAATCTGGGGATGCTTTCATGATTCTTTGCACTACGGGTCGCTGAGCTTCACTTTTAAAGGAACTTGTAAATAGTTGTGACACCTGTCCAAGTGGTTGTGTCTCCAGGAGTGAAACACAAAATGACAGTCTGGCTTGAGGCTTTTCTACTGACCTATATTGCAGTGAGTGAGGCTGCTAAATTCTCTGTGGCTGCAATTCTGAGCAGAGATGTGAGAGGGATCCTGCCAGCCTCATCCTTGTTAACTGCCACAGAAGCCAAAAGACTCTGTCTACCAGAGAAGGAATCGCCACTTCAAAGACACTGCAAAACACAGCTGAGAAACTACAAGCAGACAAGGGACTATGGAACTACCATGCCTGCTAGCCAATCTCAGGACTGAGCCAGCCTTCACCTGTTGCACACCCATAGCTCTGGCAGCCAAGTGGTACTTGCCTGACCCCAACCAGAGAGTGGGTAAGAGTGGGCAAAGGCAGCCCTTCGGATGTTGTTGGATTGCAACTCCCAGCATTACCTACCACTGGCTATACTGGTTAGGGCTGATGGGAGTTGTAGTCTAACAACATCTAAAGGGCCTAATTTTGCTTACCCCTGACTTACACAGATGTGTGTGTGAAAGGGGTCTGCCCCAGAAAAGATACATACACAACACATGACCAGTACACAGTAATGAGTGCCCACAGAGTGCACCAACAAAGGCAGAAATAGAAACCCTGCAGAGAGCAGCCCAGTTTACACAACCAGCTTGCCCACCCAACCCCTAGTGATCCAGGAACCAACCATAGTATCTTCATCAACTCAGTCCTGAACCAAATTCGTGTCTGAGCAGAATAGAAATTGCAAGCAGTCAGCATCAGTGGTAACCTCACTTTGGGAAATACTTTGGGCCCTGAGTACTCATTGAGGGATTATCTAAATGGTAAAAAATACCCCTCCTGGAATTCACTAGGAATCATACCTGTCTAAATGGGATCCCACTTCGATCCATTGTATTCAGAAAGAGCGGGGCCCAAAACAGCAAAAACGACGCAAGAAAAGTATTTGCATCTTTTCCCATAGTTTTTTAAAAACAGCAAGAGGGTGTGCATTCCTGCTCATTGGGATAAGCGATTCACTGTGAATAACTTTCCCATAGGAGAGAAAGCACAAAGCTGATTGGCTGAGTGATCATGGCGGGGCTTGCTAACAAGGCAAGTGCCCGTTGCCACCATGTTGGATTTTCACCTTAGCGAGCGATCACTAGGGTGATAAAACCGGGTATTTTTTTGTTTTGCTGTCCTGTTTAATCAAAAAATCACTCTATCACTCTAGCACACCTTGAACATTTTTTTAAAGTTTGGCAGTGGCAAAGTACAAACGCAAGTAAATCCCTCATGGCCACCATTTAGCATGCAAAGATTATGGGGGCAAAACCACTTTTAAGACAAGTTGCTGCTGCTGCAAAATACCATTACTGTGAGGCACTCAATTTTTTTCTGGCTTGTATAGACAAGCCCTGAGACACTGCATCCAGCACTTGGGGCCCAGGGAAACACAGGAGGGGGTATGCTGTGGGGTCTTGATCTGACAAAGCATTAGGCTCAGCCTATACATTGCTGGATACACCCCCGCCCCTTTGAAGAGCACCATGATAAAGGACTTCTTCACTGAGCCAGGGCTAGCCCCCTCTCCAGAACTTCAGTGCATCAGATGGGGGCGTATAATCTCTTGGAGAGAAAGGGGGGGTATCATCCCCTTGGTCCTCCATCTTTTCTGTCTTTGGACTGCAGAGGTGGGCAATGGTCCACTCCCCTGGATCCTTCTGGGCTGCACCCACTTATTTCCCCAAACCAGGGCCAGAATTTCATACCATTTTTTGAAAATGTTATTTTGAGCCTTAAAAGGGAATGAGAGTGTACTTAAATTGAGGCTCACACCCTCTAGAAGCACAATTGTCTAAGTTCTATCCATTTTTTAAAAGATGAGGTCCAGGCAGGGCCCAGGCCTACACAAAAGGCTTTGGGGAGGCACATGCACCCCACAGGATGCACAGTCCTCCCTTCCCCATATTAGTGGTCCATGGCTTCTCTACCAGGGTGACAGTTTGTAGGAAACAGAAGAGGAAGAGGGAAAAGATGATGGCGCTTCTCCATGTTCTTAGGACTATGAGGACAGAGAGATCCCATGGGGCCCCTTTCTGAGGTCTTTGCCATTTAAAAAAAAAATCATGCTCAGCAGCCATTTCTGACCCTAAAAGGGTGGAAGTCTGAAAGGAAGGCTTCCAATTTAACTTCAAAGTTTCAGACAAATGTATAGGTTTTCTCTCCCCCTCTGTCTCTCTCTCTCTCCCTCTCTCTTCAATTTGCCAGCTTGAGGGCTAAAAATGTCAGTTCACACTGTGAGGTACATTTTCAAAAACCTGCAATCACTGAAGGCTCTTTTAATCATGCAGATTGAATTGACACATTTATGTTTCCTACCAAAAGCAGAGCACTCTTGCCAGCTTGTGAGAGACTGATAAGTGATGTAAAGTGACTGGCTGGAGTCTCATTGCACACCCTGGGGTAGATTTGCTGTCAGTCTCCCCTCTGATCTTTGTGTAAAAGGATGGATGGTTCAGGATACTTTGCCTGTTCCAGCATTTTGGGCTGTGTATGTGTTTGGGGGGGGGGGAGAAAGAGAAAGGTGGGGAGATGTCTGTGAGACCTTATAAATTCTGATTTACATGACTGTTGCTTCCCACATGGTGATAATCTCTGTATGAGAGAAATTTCATCTGTAAAACAACCCTCCAGTTATCCAAGGCTATGCTTTTATACTTCCTGTGCTTAAGTAGCTTGACTTTTTAAAAGCTGCTTTTGTTATACAAACGTAGGTACTGGAATAGTAGACTGGAAACTGTAGGAACAAGGCCGTGTTTGCTTTGAAAGAAGTACTTCAGGATTGTAACATTTTGTGCAGGATTAACCATTGGTCTGTGAGGCCTGATGCAAATCCTTGCTTTGGTGATAGTCTGCCAGGAATCAAATTGAACTGAGCTGGCATTTAGAATGCAAGAGCATCTGTTTCTCCCTTTTTTTCGCCCCCCACCCTTTTTTTTTGTTAAAGGAGAAACTAAATTAGGGGCCCATCTACACGAGAAAAAATCCAAAGTACCTCATACTATTAGCTTCTCACAGCAGCGGCGACATGTCTAAATGTTTTTTTCTGACCTCAGAAGCCCCTATAAGCCTCATATTCCTAATGGTGGCCATGAGTGATTTACTCATGTTATTTCTTCACCACCACCATTTTTTAAAAAAGAAAGTTGTCCCAAGGTGTGCAGGTGCAATAGAGCGATTTTCCAATTTTATAGGAAAGCAAAACAAAATATTCATCCTGTTTTATCGCCTTAGCGAGCAATCACTAAGGCAAAAATCCAACATGGCGGCAGTGGGTGCTTGCCCTGCAAGCAAGTCTCATCCCCACTCTCGCCTGGCCAATCAGCTTTGTGCTTCCCTTCGAATTTGCTGTCATTCGATAGTCCAAACAAGCAGGAATACACACACCACTTGCAGTTTTTGAAAAAGTACAGGAAAATCTGCGAAGGCTTTTACTGCGTCATTTTTGCCGTTTTGGGCCCCCCTTCTTCTGAATAGTGTGGATTGACGCTGGATCCCAATTAGACAGGTGGGATTCCCAGTGAATTCCATGAGGGCTATTTTCACCGTTTAGGCAGGCCCAAAGAGGTTCTTTCAGCTGCACAGAAGCCATTCGTTTGGTCTAACAGAGCAAACCTATACTCACATTATATTGGCAGAAGAGTGGCTGCATCTAATGCATGCTCAAGGATGCAAGTAGACAATATAAATATGGTATCAAAAAGGACAGGCAAGCCTCCAGTGGCCCTGGAACTATAGAACACAGACAAGTGAGTCCACTTCACATTTTAGTCTGAACTTTAAATGAGCTATCCAATGGACTCTGTGTGTGTGCATGTGTGCACGCACACATATGTACACACAGACACATGCCTTCAAGTCACCTGTTGGCTTATGACGGCCCTGTGAATTTTTGTAGGGTTTTCTTAGACAAGGAATTCTCAGAGGGGGTTTGCTGTTGCCTTCCCCTGAAATACAGCCAACAGCACTTGATATTCCTTGGTAGTCTCCCATTCAAGTACTAACCAGGTTTGATGCTGCTTAGCTTCCAAGATCAGATGGGATCTGGTGCCTTCACTACTTCCAGCGTAGGTTCAGAACTTTAAAGAGCTTCTTCAAAGATCAGACCAAATCCCAGAGTGGATTTACCACTTTACTGACATCGAAGTTATCATTGCCATCATCACAGTATGAAAGTCTTTGCCAGATCTTATTAGCCCCCTGTTGCATAGCCAGCAGTGACCTTGTCTGATATTCCAAACATCCAGCCATCCCTGCAGGCTGAGGCATGAATTTGTGTTGTTCACAATTACTGTTCTGGAGGGCAAAGCCAATGAGCGTGGAAAGCTTTGTTGTTTTTGTGTGCCTTATGGCGACTCTCAGGTGAATCTATTATGGGGTTTTCAGGGGCTAAGCGTGTGTGATTTGCCCAAGGTCACCCAGTAGGTTTCCATGGCTGAGTGGGGAATCGAGCCCTGGTGTCTAGAGTCATAGTCCAACTCTCAAACCACTATCCTGTTGCTAGCTCTCTCCTGGAAAGCTAGCCTGATGTATTTTGCACTTTTTGGTTGGCCTAACAAAAGTATCGCCACAGCATGTATTTTGAATCTGGAAGAAGTGGGGTCTTCAGCATATAAACACTTTTAGGCATGAACTGAATTCTCTTTTATCAGAGGCTCAGATTTCTCACGAGAAAGACTTCATATAGATTTGAGATTTTGTTAATTGAATGTACATTGCGAAACAACAGCCTTAACTTAAAAAAAAACTGGTAGAAATTTTGTTCTTCTTATTCTTTCCTCTTCCATTCAGGTGAGCTCTCTGTGGAAGATGCACCTGATCCATTTCTTGTCTGCATGCACATAATTGCAAATCCAGGAGAAACAGCTGCTCTCCAACAAGCCATCGATAACCTTTTGGCCTGGATCCATCCAGACCTCCAGCTCTTCCGGGTGTCAGAGAGGCGGCTACCAAAGAAGCCTCGCAATGTGATAGCTTCTCAGCCAGCCCTTGCTGTGATCCTCTTCCTGCAAGAAGACTATGACGGTGAGCCCATCCTGCAGCTCCATGAGTCATTTCAAAGCCCCCCCTGGCATTACCACCACACTGAGCGAGTGCACGGAAAGTTCCTCCCTTACATGCCAGGCAGCCAGGACTTCTTCATCTTGGTCCCTGGGACTCCCTTGTGGGCCATCCGGCCAGTGCATTATGGGAAGGAAATAATACGCTTTACCGTCTACTGCCGGCATGAAAACTTTACCAGCACTATGAAGCTCTACGAGTTAATTCTGAAAAGACAAATTCATCAGCAGAAGTCAGATTTCTGTGTATTTCCCATCTATTCCAATGTGGACATTGATGTTCAGTTCTCCTTGAAGAAGCTCCCAAGAGGCCTTGTGCCAAGTCCTACAGAGTCAGCTGTGCTGGAGTTCCGCGTAAAAGATATCCGGCAACTTCTGCCACTCTTGCCCAATCCTTGCAGCCCCATCAGTGAAGGCAGATGGCAAACTGAAGATCCTGATGGGAATAAGATCCTTTTGCAGGTACATAGCACATTAGAAATTCAGAATGCACATTTTAAGCAATATTGCATGAAACAAAAACAAATCAGAATGAGTTATTGAGCTTTGCAGGATGATGGTTTATGTAAGTCAGGGTGGGCAAAATACAGCCATCCATGTGATGTTTGACTGGAAGTGACTCCCAAGTGGCTAGGCTAGGTAGAGATGCTGAGAACTCCTGTTCTGCAATATCTAGAGAGCTGCTGGTTCCCTGTCCCTGATGCAGTGGCAGCTGGTGGCTTCCATGTAATGGGGTGGTGAATTCACTTTGGGTTTTAGTCTGCATGGTCCAAAGTGCTGGACCATAATCCCACATTAGAAACTGTTCACAGTGGTGGCCTCCACATCAGTGAGATGTTCACTCTGAGTTGTAGTCTGAACTTTAAAGGAGCTATTTGCATCCACCTTGGAGAGCTTCTTTACAGTTCACACAAAATCTGGAGCAGATTCACCATCCCATTGACATGAAATCCACACAAGTACTATGACAGTGATGTGAGGTTTATTTGGAAATAAATACCATTGAATTGATGATGCCTGTACTAGGTAAGTGTGCACAGAATTGTCACTTCTTAACAGGAAGCTCAACACTTGCCTGTAGGTCTTGGGTTGTTGTCTTGTCAAGAGTGTCAATTTTTTTAATAGATCCCTTAAAGAGGTTTTTTAAAATAGAAATAGAAATACAGCTCACTATTTTTCACTTGATTAGTATTTCATTTCCCCAGTTTGCCCTAAAAAATATCTGTCGTCACTAATGTGGAGAAGAAGGCATACAGTTTTGTGATGAGTACTGGATCAGGACTTGGAAGGTCCAGGTTCAAGTCCTCACAGAGCCCCACTGAAACTCACCGGGTCTCACGGGGTTCTCTCTCAGCCTGACATACCACCGAGGATTGCTGTGAGGATAAAGGAGGGGAGGAGGAGGGGAGCTACATATGTCACCTTGAGCTCTTTAGAGGAAAGGAGAGATATAAATACTGTATAAGAAACAAATATAGGTGTCACATGAAGAGTGCAGGATACTGGGAAACAGTGGGTGGGATTTAGAAGACAACTAATTTCCCCAGAGAAGTAAGGTTGATAAATTCCCAAGACAAGGCCTTCTGTTTAGTAGCTTCCCAGTTATGGAACTTCCTTCCAAGGGAGGCTAGCTCAGCTTTGCCATTATTAGCCCTTAGTTAGGTGGGGAAATGATACTATTCCACTGAATTTTTAGTGATTAATGCTGCTCTCTGACTTTAGGTTCCCTTGTTTTTGATACCGTTTATGTGTTCTATTAATTTTGTCTGGAATTGTTTCATTTTTTTGCTTTTACAGTTTTATTGTAAAACTAACTCATTCAGTGGTGGGATAATTTTAAATTTTTAAAATAAATTGTAAAGGGATGCCTGAGGTATTACAGAGCTTTACAGAAAGCATGAATTTTCCTATTGGGACAAAATACATCCCTTTGAAGGGTTCATCTCAAACTTGATTTTGCTTTTGATTCTGCATGCATTAGAGTGGGTTAGCGTGGGAAAGAATACCACTATATATATCCTCTTGCTCACCATGGAGTGATGAGTGGGGAAATTCATAAAGACAATACAGTATATGAAATTGGATAGGTTTCCCATAGTTATCACCTTTTAAAAGAAGAATGTCTATCCCTAAGTAAATAATTAATTTATTTCAAAATTCTTTATTATTAAAATATTTCTAGCCCTCCCTATATCCAAGGATTTCAGGGTAGCATACAATAAAACTTATTTAAACAATTAAAAAATATGGAACAGTAAAAAATTAATTTACAAAATAATGTTCATCTCCCTTAAAAATTAAAATAAATTAAAATAGTTAAGATTGGGTACATGTACAAAAATGGGTAAAATGATGAGACACCCCCCCCAAGGGCATTAATAAAGGCTTTAATAAAGCTGATTGGAAAATGTATGTGCTGCTTCTTGGATAGTGGCATTTAGCATCAAGCCTTGCTTTTTTCTTGCTTCTCTTAATTAATTTCTACCCAGCTATACAGTTGCCCCTTGACATTCGCGGCTTTCACATTCGCGGTTTTGATTATTCGCGGTTTAGCCCCAGCCCCTTAGGGAAGGCTGCCAAAAGGCGGGGCAACCTCCTGCCTGCACCTTCTCCGGCCTTCCAGAGGCGGCTCCGGGGCTTCAAAGCCCCGGAGTCTGCTCAGGAAGGCCTGGGGGTGGGGCGGTCAGCCTCCCTCCCTCCGCCTTTCCCAGCCTTCCTAAGGGGACTCCGAGGCTTCTAAGACCCGGAGTCCCCTCAGGAAGGCCGGGGAGAGGCCGGGCAGCTTCCCTTCCGCCCACCTGCTGCCTTCCCCGGCCTTCCTAAGCGGGCTCCAGGGCTCCAAAGCCCCGGAGTCCGCTCAGAAAGCCTCCTCCCCGCCCGCCCGCTGCCTTCCCCAGCCTTCCTGAGGGGACTCCAAGGCTTCTAAGCCCCAGAGTCCACTCAGGAAGGCCAGGGAGAGGAAGATAGCCGCCCGGCGGCTGCCTTCCCCGGCCTTTTTAAGTGGGCTCCGGGGCTCCAAAGCCCCGGCGTCCACTTCGGAAGGCTGGAGAGGTAGCGCAGCCTCCTCCCCGCCCGCCCACTCACCCGCCCACCCGCTCCCGTCCCCAGCTGTCCGAAGTGGGCGCCGGGGCTCCAAAGCCCCAGCGCCTGCTTCAGAAGGCCGGAGAGAGGCAGCGCAGCCTTCTCCCTGCCCACCCGCTCACCCGCCCACCCGCTGCTGTCCCCGGCCTTCCGAAGTGGGTGCGGGGGCTCCAAAGCCCCGGCGCCCGCTTCGGAAGGCCGGGGGGAGGCAGCGCAGCCTTCTCCCCACCTGCTCACCCGCTGCTGTCCCCGGCCTTCCGAAGCGGGCGCAGAGGCTCCAAAGCCCTGGCGCCTGCTTCAGAAGGCCAGAGAGAGGCAGCGCAGCCTTCTCCCCACTTGCCTGCCCACCCGATGCTGTCCCCGGCCTTCTGAAGCGGGCGTGGGGGCTCCAAAGCCCCGGCGCCTGCTTCAGAAGGCCAGAGAGAGGCAGCGCAGCCTTCTCCCCACCCGCCAGCTCACCCGCTGCTGTCCCTGGCTTTCCGAAGCGGGCGCGGGGCTCCAAAGCCCCAGCGCCCATTTCGGAAGGCTGGGGGGAGGCAGCACAGCCTTCTCCCCACCCGCCCGCCCACCCGCCCGCTGCCGTCCCCGGCCTTCCTAAGTGGGCTCCGGATATTCTAAGGCCCGGAGTCCCCTCAGGAAGGCTTGCGGAGACGCCAGCCAGGCTGGCCAGACACCCTCCCACCGCCTCCCTCCCTCTGGGGGTGGGGGCTGCCGGAAGCAGTTGTTATTTGCGGTTTTTCCACATTCGTGGGGGTCTCAAGAACGTAACCCCCGCGAATGTGGAGGGACGACTGTATATGCTTTAAAAAAAAAAAATTGAAACATTCTGTATTGTTGTGAAACACTTTGAGGCCCTGAGGGTGCAAAAGCATCTGAAATGTTTAACAGTTCATTCCCAATCTATGATAAAATCATCAGAATATTGGAAGGCTGGTGGAAGCAAATTTGTGGTTGCAGGTCAGAGAAGAGCAAGAGGAATGCCTTCTCTGTGTGAACAAAACTCCACTTGTGCAACGTCGGATATAGCACTAGCAAATTCATTATGGCATAAGCGCACATGGACTAGGTTCTTCTTACTGTTGTAGGCTTGCACTGCTAAGGGGCAAATATTCTTTATCGTTCCCATACAACACAGTTAGAATTCTCCTCTCCTTTTAAAACCTCTCTCTTATCAAACTAAAAAATGTCACAAGGATTTGGATCTACTCCACCAATTAGACTAACAAGATCTAACCTCAGAGTTTATTTTTTTTCATCATATTGAACAGGGATCACTGTGCCTGCTACCGAATTGGATTACTGCCCTGCTCTTAACCCAAATGCAGTTTATTATCAGGCAGCTTAGATAAAGCAGTGGTGAGAAAATAAATCTGGCCATCGAGGTAATTAACTTTGCCTTCTTGGTTTGTAAACAGGACAGCCCTAACACCTTTGTCCATGGAGGTGTAGGAGGATAGGTCCAAATAAACCTGGATCCCTGGTCTCATCCTGATCAGGTTAGCTAAGCATGCTGTTCCTTCTCCTGATCTCTACACCTGCTCTTTTAACAGCAGCTGACATGAAGACTTCTGACAGGTGAAGCTTTTCCTGACATGGAGATAGTGCTGGGGAAAGCGTCACATGCCACATTTCTGTGCACCAGACTCTTATTAATGGTGTTGGAACATGGCTAGCAACAGGGTGGGCATTTATAGGGTTGCCAGAATGAAAACTGGAGTGGGCTCCTGTATCTTTAATGGCTGTGTAAAAAAAGGAATTTCAGCAGGTGTGGCTTGTTACCTGGTTGGGTGACAAGCCACACCTGCTGAAATTCCTTCTTTTACACAGCTATTAAAGATACAGGAGCCCTCTCCAGTTTTGGCAAAGACTATCAACATGGGCCATATGATGCCTCTTCAAGGGACCCCTAGTCCCTGAACAATTTTTGGATTTTTAAAATGTTAAATATATATATATATTACTCCAAGTGCCTCACCACACCTCCTGGTTTACCTCTAGTTAGAAAAAGACCTCTTGTCTAGGGAGCAAGAAAATCATAACAAAATTACCTGATGCACAACCTAAAAGGTGCTTGAGGCATTTTGAGGTAAACAATTTTTTTATTATTAATTTGTAATCCAAAAATAATAACAAAAAATAACTTCAATTTTAAATTATGAAAAGATTCATACACACAACACTTACATCCCAAACGCACTCTAATCCATAATACACATTCCTTTTATACTATTTAAAATACAAACATTCTTTCTTCTTACATCTTCATCTTTCGCTATTTCCCAGTAAGATATCGTAGTTCAATCTAAATAAAGTCCTCTATTTGTCCTAACTCTTTTTACAATATTAATTCTTCCAAAAACTTAATCTTTGTTTCTTGAGGCAGAAATACTCATATATTTGTATTTTTCAAGATTAATCAGTAAATCTCAATGAGGCTCAATCTCCCCAAATAATTCTGAAATGATCTTTAATATCTTCCAGTCTTCTGCTATGGTATTCATACTGTTTTCTTTTGTAATTTGTGTTAAGTTATCTAAATAGATCATTTCAGTTAATTTGATGGACCACTCCTCCATTGAGGGTGTAGTTTCAGCCTTCCAATAACGTGCATAAACAATCCTGAGGTAAACAATTTTTTAAAGAGTTTAAGAGGGCATGGAGTTTGTGTGGACCTCTGATACCCTGTAGAAGGCCAATGTAGCCCCCCCAATTCTTGGCAGTCTCCAAACCCTAATTTAGATAGATTGATAGCTAAAATATATTGAGTCCCTATACTATGTGGCATTTACAGAAAATGTATGCAAAAGAACACAGAACTAGACAAGTGATACATAGTGATCATACTTACATCTAATTACAGCAAGTTTGTATAGTTAACAGTATGCTTACCTCTTTATATTTCTCTTTATATTTCTCCTTCATACATATTGAAAGTAAGTGCTCATTGGAATAGCGGGAAATGGATACCATTATTGGGGGATCAACTTCCTTCTAGACCATTGAAGAGATTTATAATAAAACAACATATGTGAATATATATATATATATATATATATATATGGTATACCCAGAACCACAGAGGCAGAGTCTTAAGGGAGCAGAGATTCTTCCATATCCAGCAATGGAGACTGAGGAATTTATCAGATGAGGCAAATAACGGCAAAAAAACCACATAATTTAGGACACAACAATAGCACAAAAGGCAAAATTATCATATGTCCTTGTCGCTTACCCATTTCTGCTGCATTATGCTGGTGCGAATGAGGCATCACTTTTTATTGACGAGCTAAACCATCAATAAAAAGTGATGCCTTATTCATACCAGTGCAACACAGAAGAAACGGGCAAGCAATGAATGACATTGTCTGATAATATCAGCCCTTTCGGCTATCGTCATGTTCTAATGCCATAGTTTTTGCCACATCTGATAAAGTCCTGAATCTCATTACACTGTAGTTGTGTAAAAACAATACAATACTTTGGAATAGTCATGGATTTTATTTCTAATGTGGGAAGAGGCCATATGTTGTCTGAATAACAAACTGTTATTGTTGTTGTTGAGGTAGCCTTTCATCAGTCACAATTCTTTGTCTCAGATAATAGCCATGAGCTAGTGCTATGTTTCAGCATAAACTATATAATTCTAGCAGGCAAAGAGCAGGTTGAGTCTCCTTATTTGGAAATCTGAAATATTTCAAAATTGTCCATATGAGTGGCTAAGATAGTGATATCTTTGCTTTCTGATAGCTCAACATACACAAACTTTGTTTCATGCACAAGATTATTAAAGATTATTGTGTATAAAATTACCTCCAGGCTATGTGTATAAGGTGTATATGAAAAATAAATGAATTTCGTATTCAGACTTGGGTCTCATCTTCAAGATACCTCATTATGTACTGTATATGCAAGTATTCCAGAATCCAAAATATCTCAGGTCCCAAGCATTTTCAATAAGGGAGACTCAACCTATTTATTTATATCCTGCCTTTCTTCCCTAGAAAATCTGCAAAGTGGTTTCATTCCATTCTTAAACTAGACATGGGAAACTTTTCATCCTCCAGTTAGTTGAGACTAAACTCCTATAATCCCTTGCTTCTTGAATACACCCCATGTTTGCTTAAACCTGATAAGACAGTCCCTTGCTAGAAACATTCCTTCCTAGCCTGAAATGTAATGCCTTCATATTTTAGGACTCATCAACACATGCCAAATATGCTGGCTTCTTGCCAGCATATTATACCCACTGATCAGACCCATTTCTCCCCCATTACTAGCACGAAACAAGATGGAGTCCAGACTGCCACACCAGCCCATCGCTGCAGTCACCATTGCCCGCATCCCACACTCTGAAGCCAGCCTGCAATGTGACCAACCTAGTCACATTTATTTTTTTAAATTTATTTAGTTATTTATACCCCACTCTTCAGCCACAAGGCTATCAGAGCAGCTTACAAATTGTTTTAAGCAATAGCTATTTACACATCTACACTGCATTAAACAGTTTCCAATGTGTCTTAGCTAATTGCCCCCCACAAGCTGGGTACTCAATTTACTGACCCACGAAAGGATGGAAGGCTGAGTGAACCTTGGAGCCCGCCTGGAATCAAACTTGCAATGTGGTAGCTTGCAGTACTGGCATTTAACCACTGCGCCACCAGTGAGATGGCGGGTGCGAGTGAATTACTCGTGTTTTTATTCTCCCTTAGTTGCCAGTGCTGAACAGTTTTTTCTAAAAAACTAAATTCAAGTTGCAGAAGCGTGATCTTCCGTTTAAACAAACAAACAAATACAAACAAAAAAGAGCATTTAGTTGCCTCAACACATTATTGTTATGGCGAAAATCCAACATGGCGGTTCTAGGTGCTGCCTTGCCAGGAAGCTCCAGCCCTGCACACATCTGACCAATCAGCTATCTACTTTGGGAATGTGCAGCGATGTGCTTCGGTTGTCCTAATGGGCGGGAGTCTGCATTTCCCCCACAATTTTTTTAAAAACTCAGGAAAAGTCCCAAAGTCTTTTGTAGCATAGTTTTTGTGGGTTTTGGCCCTCCCTCTTTCTGTATACTATGATTCAATGCAGGATCTCATTAGAACATTCCATGAGGAGTGTTTTTGCTGTTTAGACAAGCCCTTCGACCTCAGTACATTACAAGCAGTGTGAAATTACAAGAGCATAATAGTTTAAATGAACCACTTTAAAAGTATTTCAGTTACAGTCCTGTAGTATTGTCTGTATAATTCCCAAATCAGTTAATATTTCAGGAGACATCTCTAAAAATCTGTTCCCAACTTTCAAGTTTCAGGTTTCCCTCCATTTTGTTCCCCCAGTGGCTGTCTTCACCCGTTCATTCACATCTCTCTGGAGAAGCTTCCTTGAAAGATAGTTTACTCATCATCACCCATCTTTCCGGGCACGACCATAGAGGAATTTAGCCTATATTTAAGGATATGCAGGAACTTCAAAGCACACCCCAGAAACTCCATATTCTTAAAACTGCTTGCTAGGAACTCCAAAATATGAAGTGTGGGAATTCTTTCCACATGAGTTTTAATAAGCAGTTGCCCTTTTGCAGCCATTGGTTCATTAGGACATCTCGATAGTATGATTAGGAAAGGCAGATTAAGAAAGCAGCTGAGTTTGTTTCACCTGGATGCAGTAATAGAAGAGTGTGCTAAGCTTCATCTGTAGATTGTGGGAATGGTGGGAAACCTTTGGGAAATGGAGCAGCATTACATGTCATGACAAGCCTTTTCAAGGACATATTTATCCTTAGGATGCTGTCCAGCCTTTGTGCAATGAACAGTAAGTGGTGCCATATCTGGTAGCTGTGTAGCTCAGTTCAAAATAGAAGTGGCTCTTTTGTGGCTTCTGCATTACAGCTGTATCAGTTTGTACACAGAGCTTTTGTCCTCTAAACTCACACCGGTCTCACAGGGAGATTCGTACACTGAGATTAGTCTATCAGTGCCATGTGTACTCTTTGTTTCTGGCTACTATACAGAAAACAAGCAATTATCTGTCAGCATAAATGGCTGTACAGAAACCAGAAATATAAAGGGGAAAAGAAAAAGGAACAGCATAATGCTAGCCTTTCTCTAAATAAGTGGGACACATTTCTCCATGGAGTAAGTAACTCTTTAGAGAAGGAAATCAGGTTTTTCCATAATGGTTACTTGCTAAATAAACTCATAGGCAAATGGTTTCCAAAAGACCATCTCTGAAAGAAAAATAAAGGGTGGAGGATGAGTTTATGTTTTCTTTTTAAAAATATCAGTAGCATTAATATTTTGTTGACAACAAGTTCTTATTTTATTAGTGCAATCTAATTCATGTCAACTCAGAAGTAAGCCCTATTGAGTTCATCCTGACTTACTACTAGGAAAATTTAAATAGGATTACAGGTTGACCCCCATATCTGCGGGGGATATGTTCCAACACACACACACACACACACACACGTGGATACCTGAAACCGTGGATGATAGGGAACCCTATTATTTTCAGTGAGACAAATGCCCGAAGTTGACCATAGAATCATGCTGGAGGACCTAGAAATGCCTAGAGAATACATATTTTTTCAGATGTGGATAAGTGAAACCATGGATCCTGAATCTGTGGATCCTGGGGTTGACCTGTACAACTGAATTTGAGCTGTGAGTTAAAATAATAAAGCCAGAATAATATGAAGACAGGAATGTCCACCTGCCTGTTTTCAAAATCTAGAACCAGGATCATTATTCCACTTTAAGCACTTGTTCCCAATATTGCTAAATATTACTACTACCTAATATCAAAAAGTTCCACCTGGAGACACCTCCCATTGATATTCCTGAGGAGAGTATTTTACAAGCAGGGTGCCACCACCAAGAAAATCCTATTGCTGGTCAACACCCACCTTTGAAGGTAGAATTACTCAGAGGAGGACCCTGTGAAGTTTTAACAAGTAGACAAGTTGAAGTGGGAGCAGGTGGGCCTTCAGTGACCCTTGTCTGTGGTGCTGCTCAATCACCCAGCCCTTCAGTGATAATCTTGATCTCCCCCCACCCCCAACTGTGTCAGATTCATTTGCTTTCTTTAAATTGTGGGTGAATTAGCATCCTGTTTTCACTTTGGAATAGTTGCATGTACCTTTGGAGCTATATCTGTCTCTGTGATTGATTAAAAAAAATCAGTCTACATATAGCAGAAATTTAGCTCTGGAAACAGATATTTGTTAATGAACTATCTGACCTTTTTATTACCTTTCTCCACAGCAAGTTCGTTACAAGAGGTGTGCTAAACAGAACAGGTTTTGCTGGTTGTCTTCCTTGAGGAATTTTCCTTTTACACCACCACCAAGTTTTGTTCCTTACAGCACCAAATGGACTCTTAACAAAATCAGTGATCCTTCCAAACCCATTCATCCAACCACATTGGATCATGCCAATCGTTGCCTTGGTGTTTCCCAGCAAGACTTGAGGAACGATGACCAGGAGTGCTTCCCCAAAAGAAGAAGCACTGCCTCAACCAATTCAGATTCATTTCGGCGAAGCAAGTCTCTTATATGCTTGCCCACCACAAGCTCTTCCCTGACCTCTGAATCTTTCCATTTTAGTGAGCCAAACTCATTATGCACTTTCTCGTCTGAGCACAGGAGAAGAACCAGAGTTAATATTGATGACTTGGAGGGCGTTCAGGAAACTGATGTTGACACAGGGATGAAACTTGCTTTCTCTGATCTATCTGTAGTTTCTGCTTACTCGGCTCCTGAAAGTTTCAGTACTGAGAGGGAAGCAAGGACAGAGTGTCTTTCACAAAAGGAAAGTGTTGATAGATTTAAGCAGGCCCTCTCTAGAAGAATATCTCCTTCAGCCAAGTGTAACCTCCTTGAATTATCCTCCAGTTCCTTTCCTTTTCCTTTCAGTTGCTCTTGGGGCTCTTCTCCCTCTCTGTCAGCTTCATCAGTGGCTCATTTTGAGATCAAGCGTTTGCCAAAAGGAACAGCTTTTTCTTTTGATGACAGCAGAACAACTGGCGGTGGTGAGAAAAATGAAGAAGAATTCTACATCTGAATTGCTTCCATCTCCCAGCTTCTCTCTGTGTAGGTGTGTATGTTTAAGGTGTAGAAAACAGACCCTAGATAATCTACTGTTTGGATTACAACTGCTAGAATCCCCCATGGAGATTCTGGAAATTGTGATCCAAAAATGTAACTTTTCCAAGCTCTGGTAGAAAGATTGCAGGTTTAGCAGGACTCAGCATTCAATTATTAAGCTCAAGATGAGGTGTCCGAAAGGTAGCACTGTGTACTATCATTTGGTATCAGAACATTCCTGGTGACTGGTGGCTAAGTGTGTATGTGTCTCTCTCTTGGGCTGCTGCAGTTTAGGCAGGCCAGGAGTCAAGTTTGCTGTTGCTTACGACTTTTCTTTAAGAGCACAACATTTTTACCCCTCCTTTTCTACCCTTTGCCCTGGTGAGATCAGACCTGGGGTGATGGCATTGCCAAAATTGTTTTACCTTCTCTATTCTGTGCAATATTCATGGAAAGGAGGGAGGGAGGGAGGAGGGAAAGAAAGAAAGAAAGCTTAACTGGCATTCTGTTGAAAGTTACATCATCTTAAACCAATTTACAATTGTCTAAAGTTGACTTGTGGGGTGCATAACATTTGTATTCTCTGGACATAGCTGCACCATTGTTACCATTGCACAAGCGGAGCCACCAATGTGTCTGTTGCACTATAGTCCTGATGTACAATGTGTCCCATTGCACAAAGGAAGTTCACTAATATGGTTAAGTATTGTGTCAGTGACATAGCTCTGACATTTTAAAGTCGCACATTGTAGCCTCTAATGCAGATTTCAGCTCCTACCTTCTTCAATAGGTAAAGTTTATTTCCTTACATCTCCTCTTGGATTAATGGCTGTGAAGCAAACTGCCCTGGGAGAGAGGGGCTTCCAAGAAGCTATAGGTAATTACTTCTCTCTTTCTCTCTCTCTTTTTTAAAAAATGATGGATGTTATTGCTGTGGAATTAACCCAAAGCCCTACACTTTAGTGGTCAGTGCTAGGAATAATGGCCAGGTTTTGCCACCACATTTTTAAATATTTTTTTGCCATACTTGTGAAAAATCTGAATACTTGAAGATGCCACTGAGCAAAAGCCAAACTGTTCCAAGTGTCAGTGGTGAGAGGTGGGTCTCATTGAGTTTTCCAGCAGAATTTAAATAGGCTTCATTCAGAGAGGGAGTGTGTTCCTTTTAACCTAGGACTCCTGTACATGAGCCAGGCTAAGTGGGCTCCACACCAGTGTATCCTGGTCACAGATCAGGCCTGTTGTTTCCTCTTTCCCTCCAAGGAACAGGAGCAAGTCCTAATGGGCACACCATCCCATTGCTGCAGTAACCATCTTGCTGTCTTGGAAGTCAGGAAAGGGGCCCGCAACATGTGACCAAGGCCCCCTGCATGTGAATAGCCTTGGCAACATTCTGCGGAACTCCTTCCTGCCTTCCGGAGAGCAAGGGAGATGGTGGAGGCAGCAAGAGCCGACCTATCGGGACTGGCTGTTGTGGATACACACGGGCCCGATCTGTTTCCTCCCAGCAGAAATGGAGTAAAACAGGTGTTATTCTAATATATCGTATCAGGCCTTACCCCACCTTGTCCCACCCCGTCTCAGCCCTGCGGCTGCCCTGGGGGTGGTGAGAACTGCCCGCAGGCAGAACAGGGCAAATGCCTTGCATCATCAGGACTACAAGGCTCTGAGACAGGGGCAAGATAGGGTATATTGTCCTTCTAGACAAGCCCTTGGTGAGCAGTCAGGATCCAGTAAACTGCTGGCTTAAATCTCAGCTGCAACTCATTATTTGATGCCATTATGTAAGACACCATTTACACAGCAGCGGTGGCAGGTGCCTCCTTTCTCCGTTTTCCTCATGAGGATAATAATATTGGCCTGTTGTAAGGGGTAATTGTGGCAATGGATGAGAAGTACTGAAAAGGCTATAAAATCTAATCTAATATGTATTTGGATCACCCTTCCACTGAATGAGCACTCAAAGAGATGTACAGATAAAAGTCATAAAAAGCATGGTGGATAAAAATCAGTGTTTTATTTTGAAAAATTAAAAACCAGGGCCAAGACCTTGCATCAAGAGACATAGCTACAACAGTGTAGCTGATGCTACCCCTCAAAACCTACCTTTTAAGTCATTCAGCCCCCACTCCCAAGAGAAGCATTTCCAGGGCTCTGGAGAGTGAGGCTGTGAGTGATGACATGTCCAGCCTTCTTCTGGTAGTGAGATGCACAGTGACAGGCAGTGACAGGTCACAGTTTCCAGTTACAGTGTGCCCTGCTACCAGGAGAGAACCAGATACGTCATTGTTCATTGTATGGCTTAAAAGGTAGTTTTGGGAAGCACCTTTGGTCATTGTGGTGGTGCAATGACTGTAAAAGCGAATTAGTGTAATTAAGATGGCATACATTGGGCTTTTGACATCATAATTACTGAACAACTCAGATTTTTAAAATTTGAATCACGTTTTAAAAATATAAGTAAAATACTAAATTTCACCTTTATTAAAAAAAAAAATAACATCCACTATTTCCTCTCATCACAAACATGCTAAACCTACACTGAAATGAATTAGTAGCTCTGTCACACTGACTCCCATGCTCTGAGTTATCTACTATGACCCAAGATTCCATAGCATGCCTTAGACCTTGTCTACACTGGTGTGAAACCCCACACTTACCTCATAGCTGCAGCAGATTTATTCAATCTGCAGTGGCTCCCGAAATGCCGCATACACCAGGCTTGTCCGATTGTAGATCAGAGTATCCCACTACACTCGAATCTGCGTTGGAGTAAAAAGGTGGTCCTATGCTGATCACTGTCCTATATGTCATACTATTTGTGGCCAAATGGCCAGGGCTGCTCTGTGATTTTTTTTTTTTATTCATTCATGCATGCGAATAAGTGAATATATGTGGTCCCTGAGTACTGTCTTACTAGATAAGCAGAGATATGCTTAGCTAGATATGTGAACAATTGAAAAATAAAATAAAATACAGTAGGACCCCCGTATCTATGGGGGATTGGTTCCGGGCCCCACTGTGGATAACGAAATCCGCGGATAATAGCAAACACCATTGAAAATAATGGGACTTCCAGTTTAAAATACCATAGAGTTGCCTTGAAGGACCTAGAAAATGGCTAGAGAGGACACATTTTCTAAGAGGACTCTACAGTAGCTGTCCTGAAACTGAAACCGCGGATAATTGAATCTGTGGATAATGAATCAGCGGATATGGGGGTCCTATTGTAAAGCACTAGAACAGAGTCCTGTCCATCACAAGTCCCACCCTGGCTTTGCCCTGAAGCCAATCCTTGGCTGCCACATGGTCAAAAATCCAGGTTTCCCCCCTCAAATGCAGAGCAAACTGCGAATCTTACAGATCTGGAGTTTCCTGCAGAAACCCCAGTGAAAATGCACATCATTGAAAACGTTATGTGTCAACTGTGCTACAAATACATGGCAAGTACAGGATTTTTTCTTTGTGTAGACAAGTGTTTAGTATCCTAAACCATTGGAATTGGGACTTTCTCCCTCCCTATGCAGTCCTCCATGGTACTGGGGGAAAAAAAACTATTCCAGATTTTCCTCTGAAGCAGGTTTGTAGGGTACATGTTTTATGTCATATCTAATGTAAATACTGTACCTAGAAAACACTTTCCCCTGTATCTCTGAATCTAAATTTGTGATAGGCTCAACTCTAGCTGTAGGTTTTAAATGTTCTACTACTGAATTATGGTTTGTTTCAACTGTGATAAAGGAATAATCTGGTCAAATGTAGCAGTTGCTCTATTCAGCGTATGCTAACTGGGTTTTTTTAAAAAAATATTTATTTATTTATTTATTTATTTATTTATTGCTGCATTTTGTGAAATATTTTTTTTACATGCAGGCAGATTGGAAAGTTACTTTTTCAAAAGTAAAATGTTATTTACAATTGTTAATCGTAACGTGTTACAAAATGTCATCCCGTATTACAATACAGTACTGTTCCCCGTTGTCTATTACGTTACATTTGAAATGTAATTTCAGTGTAAATGTAAACTAAATCAGAAAACTATAATTTGTTCCAAATAAAGTTGTTAAAGAAAAATATACTAAACTGTACTAAAATATACTGAAGCAGAACCAGAAAAGCAATGGGCCAGTGGAAAAACATTGCGGAAATGGTGGGCATGGCATATGCTTGGCTTCCTTTTGGAATACTTGTGAGAAGTGAATGTGGGTGGGGGTATCAGCATAGCATAATTTTGCAATTATGGCGTCCTATATTTTTTTTAATGCATGCATGGATTTTTACTGGAAACACTACCTATCACAGGACAAAGGTGGAGAACAAAAGGGAGGCATAAGCATTAACTTCACGTGGGAAAAGGCAAGCATGGGAACTAATGCCAAAGCACAGTGATGGTGTGAAAGAGAGCACTGCCCTTTTGCTATCCTTCTGAGGACTTTTTCAGACACCCCTTACCAAGCAAGAAGGGGAGAAGCACTTTTCAAGCAGAATGACATGAAACAATGGCCTGGTGTGGTAAGCTCCTACATTACAGGGAACTTGTTCCTTCAATGCTCAGTTTTTAAACATGACACCCAAGAGGGCATCCTCCATCTGTACTCATACAATGGCATAATTTTTATAGACACTTCAGGTTTTGTGTCATTAGAGCAGGGCATAAATGCATCGGCTCCACCATAGCATCCATTTCAAAATTCACTCCCTCCTCTTGCATTTACACACTTCATTTTGTTTGTTACAGCTGTTGTAATTTCATCCCCCTGAAGCTCCCTCCATAAATGAGAACAGGAATCCTTCTCAGCTGACCCTTTTCTAATTCAGTACCAGAATCATTAAATATAAGATGTCCTGACTATGGTGATTTTTACACACAATTTTGCTCAAGGAGTGACTGTAGTGAAATATATTTGTGTTACATCATATATAATTGAATGTTTTTGTTATTATTTTCAAGTGATTGCTTCCTTTCAATTGGAATAACCAACAACCAATTAGAACTGCATTAATTTCTCACTGGAAAGAAAAAAAATCAGTTATGCCAGGTGTCATTGAAACAGAAGTTGTAGGTTTATTAAATGGGGTGGTACACAGGGAGAGAGCGCTCTACCCACTGCTTTTTCTACAGTTGTGTGCATCTCTTTTGAACCTCAAGAATCCATCAACAAGTATCTTACCTGATAATCTTAAAACATCTCTCGTGGCTTCATCTAAGTCTCATGGAAGGACACATTCTAATGGTGTTACTCAGTCTGATCGGTGCCATGAAGCTAAGAAGTGGAGTACCAGGAAGCTAAGAAAAGCACAGCTAAACAGATTAGGATGGATAACCCTGAACTAGCAGTTAAAGATCTTATTGTAGAGGAGAGAGAATACAAAAGCTTACTGAGTTATAAAAAGTTCCTGTCATCATAGAAGTGTTTTGTTTTTGCTTGAAGTATGCAAAGGAAGCTAAGGGACTTGTAAAGACTGATTAACAGTGGCCAACATATTCTTCTATCGGCTGCAGGACACCATTTCCTCACTATTTAAATAAATTGTGATTTGATATGAATCTTGACTCAAATCTTTGAATCTGAACTGTAGCTTTTCTTTTCTTGATCTTTGGGCCATAATCAGTTCTTAAGGAGCTGGGGAGGAGTAATGATCCCCCTTGCCAATAGCAATGTTCAGGGGAGGACGATGAGGTCACCAGCAAGAAGTTCAGGAACAACCAGCATTGGTAGGTAGCTCTCACTGGCTAATTTCCACAGGCTCCATTCATTTGGGATGGGATTTGGGTTGTGCCTCTAGTTGTAGACAAATAAATTTAGCTCCTTGCAAAATTAAATGCCAAATATCTGCGGTTAAAACAACTTTTCTGTATTTTCTGTAGTTTATTGTTTTGTATTTGCCTATTTTACATACCAAGCAGAGGGAACATCTGGCTCTCTAGATTGTCTTAGACTACAGATCCCACAATTAATTAGTATTGATTATACTAGGTAAGGCTTCTGGAAGTTGCAGTCCAAAACACCTGAAAAGCTAAATGCTCCCTGCCATTAGAATACACACATTAATGTTAGAAAAAGTAATGTGTATGTTTTCTTTGCCGCTTTGAATATTTGGATATACATCATAGTGAATACTTTAGGAGAAAATTAAAATTGGAATCAGCCCAGTTCATAGGCTCTTGAGGGTGATAATGAGTCAGCATTTTGAAGATCTTGTATTCCACCTTGACTATACAAATGACTAAGAATCCTGCAACCTACAGAGTAAAATATCTTGGTTCTTTTTTCTAATATTAAAAAATAAATGGGATTATAAATTTCATTGCTAGCGGGTAGCAGCAAGAAATTATCTCCACTGCTTCTTGTTGATTACACAGATATTCCATTCTTTTCATAGTAAACAGTTGTATTAATGTATAACATCATATTACGCAACACTGGTCATTATTTTAAAAATGTTTTGCTGCCTGTATAAAATCCCCACTGCAGTTCAGGTCATGTGATCAAACATAATGAAAAAAATCCCTCCAAACTGTTTTTCATTGTTCTTTTTCTTCCCCTTCCCCGCTTTGTAATGTTGATCCAAAGGCTGTCTCCCAAAAGATTCCAGAAAGGGGCCAAGCTTTTTTTTTTTTAATGTGATTTTAGATTAGCTGTTTTTTTAATTTTATACTGGTTTAATATATTTTTGTGGGGGAGGGTGGGGGAGGGTGGTGTGTAGAGATTTTTATCTGCATTTGTATTTTAATTGTTGTAAGCCGCCCCGATTGTTTTTAACAGAGGGGTGGGGTAAAATAATAATAGTTATTATTATTATTATTATTATTATTATTATTATTCAGGCTTCAAAATGCTCATCCCCTCAGAATTCACCACTGCTGTGTACTGTGATGTACTCCACGTCCTCACAATCAGAAGTAACTGGAGCTCAGAAATAACAGGCTACATGCAATTAATTTCTGGTTACTTGCAATTAATTTCTTGTTCTCAACAGCAAAGCCAAAAATAAACTACATGAATTACATTATGACTGTACATTGCAAAGGGATAGTTTTATTCCTTTTACAAGGTAACTAAGTTGTAACTGTAATTGTGTCATTACTAAATGGTAGTAATTCACTAAATGGAGGAAGAGGAATATCACAAGGTTCAAGTGGCAGTTTGTGACTTGTCTCCTGGTCTGTTATAGGTATTGAGACCATAACAAGGGGGGCAGGATGAAAATGTGTTTTGCAGTTCAGTCCAATGGGTTTTAGTATTCATGCTTTTTTTAAAGATAACTACAATGATTTTCAAGATAGCCAGCATGGGGTACTGGTTTGAGCATTGGACTAGGACTCTGGGAGAGCAGGGTTCAAATTTCCACTCAGACATGGAAACCACTGGATGACCTTGGGCAAGTCATACTCTCTCAGCCTAAGAGGAAGGCAAAGTCAAAACCCCTCTGAACAAATCTCGCCAGAAAAAAACCATGATAGGTTTGCCATAAGTCAAAAAGATCTTAAAGGTACACAACAAAGATTTCTACTTACTTTTGAGCAATAAAAAAGTAAAACCTTACTATTAAAGCATTATGAATATGATGCTAACTACTCCGTTGGGGCAGGGTCTTGCAACTATAATTGCAATTATTATTATTTTTTTAATTTGCTTTTTTTTTAAAAAAAGAAAAGTAATTGTCCAAGCTATAACTTTTATCCTTCTCTTCTCTGTGTCAGGGCTGGCTTCAGTGATTCACATCTTCAGGCAAGCTGTCAAATCTCATGAGCTGGCATCCCTCTGCCTCTCTATCCCCTAACCCTGCTGTTGCTGCGGCTTGTCAATGCTGCTGTCCTTCAGGGAGCAATCAAATGGCATGGGAGTTATGAAAATGTGTCACTGACACAACCACTGCCCTTTTCTCTTGACCTCTCCTGAGTCGTTGGTGGGGTTGGGCTCAGATTGGGGCCCTTTCACTCTACACAGTTACAGCACTACTGTTCCACTTTAACTGCCTTGTCTGCCTCCTGTGGAATCCTGGAACTTGTACTTTGATGAGGCACTGGATCACTCCAGCTGAGGAGTCTAAACCCCCTCCCTAAACTACAAATCCCAGGATTCCATAGGATGTTGCTATGGAACTATAGCGCTCTTATTGTGTAGTGTAAATGGAAAGAGCTGATGCTCCTGTTCATCTCTTCCTTTGAGTCCAATCCCAACTATCACTCAGGGGGAAAGCGTAAAGAGGCTGGTGGACAGCAGTGGCCAAGAAAGGATAACTCACAAAAAATGCCATATTCAAGGTCCCTCAGAATGTGTGGCTCCAAAACTGTACTCTATCTTTCTTTTAGGAAAGAGTGAGAGTATCTGGATCTACAACCCCCTGTTGTCTAGCCCCAGGGTTGGTCCAAGACATTTTAGAGCCTGAGAGCAGCCACCAAGAAGGCCCTCTCCCATGTTCCTACTAGATGTACCTGTGAGATGGTGGAACAGAGAAAGGTTTCCCCATCTTAAAACATCAACATACCTAGAATATGGTCCTTCAGATAACCTGGACATAAACTGGTATAGGGCTTTGTAGGTCATAACCAGCACTTTGAATCATGTGAACCAGCAGGCAGTGGAGATGTTGCATCAAGGATGTTGTGTGCTCCCTGTTGTTGTTGTTGTTGTTGTTGTGTGCCTTCAAGTCATTTCAGACTTATGGTGACTATGACGGGATTTTCTTGGCAGATTTTTTTCAGAGGGGGGTTGCCTTTGCCTTCCTCTGAGGCTGAAAGAATACAACTTGCCGAAGGTCACCCAGTGGGTTTCCATGGCTGAGTGAGGATTTGAACCTTGGTCTCTCAGTGTTCAAGTCCAGCACCCAAACCACTACACCACACTGGCTCATGCTCCCTGGTAGCCAGCCAGTTGAAGTCAGCACTGGAGAGAGGATACCATTACTCATCACCTCTGAGGGCAGCAAGCCAGTTCAGGGGAGTCAACAGAAAGGAGCAGCGGGGAGGGGGGATTGAGATGAACAGCCAAGAGACAGACTCCTGCTCCCAGAATTTGCTACAGGAGACAATTTCTCACTCTGCCTGATGACAAAGCCAGTTTCGCACCTAAAATGGGTTGCTGAATAATTCTTGAGGTGGGGGTTTCATGGCTCATGTTAAGAAACCTCCAAGGACTTGTTCAGACCCCTGAGATTCATATTTGAGACCCCAGTGTTATATGGACCCTTGAGACTTCTTGGGGGAAGTCCAACTGGTGCCCATCTAGAAAATGTCTTTTCCACTCTCCTTAGGAAAACAACTGAAAGTGCTCAAAAGTAAGTTTCTGGTGCCATCTTGTGGTTGTAGTCTTCTAATATACATCCACACCAATTCTCAGATGTTGGTTTAAATTCATGTTATTTTGATAACTTCCCCCCAAACTTCATTGTTAGGAATCCAGAAACTGAGCTATTGTTTTTTTGTTTGTTTGTTTATATCCTGCATTTCTCTCAATAATGAGACTCAAGGAGGTTAACAACATATTTAAAAACAATTCAGATTACCGTGTGCATTGCTCCTAGGTACTGGGTGTTGTTAGTGTGTGCTATTTTGTGTTAGTAGGGCAGAGGTGATCATTTCCATGAGGAGGCAAAAATGTTAAAGCCCTTCTGGCAGCCATTTTTTAAAAGTTTCTTTCATAAAAGTTTCTCAATCAAACATGAAGGCAGAGATGTTTTTGCCAAACATTGCTTACTTACTACAGATAGCAAATTGTTAGACTGACACAGTCACCATTGGTTCTTTTCCTACCCTGTCCAGTCTTTCTGTAGCATCAGTGCAGACTGCTAAAACAGTGCCATCCTAGATGGTCTTATATTCCCAGAAGCAAATTGGAGAAAGAGAGAGAGAGAGAGAGAGAAAGAGATCTATAAGAAATGCATTTTCTTCTTTTCCTGGGTTCTGTCAAAAGTAAAATGGGAAAGCCCTGAATTCATACACAAAACAGAGAGTCAGGTCTGGTGACTTGAGGCAACAGTTTTATACAACAATTTCCATGCTTTGATAGTCTGGAGCTAAATTTGTCTGTAAATCATTCACAAAAGTGAACACTAGACCTCCCTCTGGGAAGCACATGCACAGGCAGATAATCCAGCTCACTTTACCTCTGCGTACCTGGTAGCACGCTACTCTGCAATGAGCAAATATCAGATGTGTGTGGTTTAATTAGAGTCGGATTAATTCAAACTGACTGCCTGTCTCTGTGTGTAAATAGGGCGCTAGAGGTCAGAAAGTATTAAGTACCTTAAAGGTTTCCTTGCATAATGTGAAAAGCTATGAGAGATTGATGACCTTTGTGTGGACAAAAGAATTAGTTGGGGCTGGGGGCTGGATAGTCATTATTTGGTACCATTAAGCTCAATCTCTTTAGCTATGCAGAAAATTCATTTACAAAAAATTGCTGATTATAATTCTTTGGTCCTAGCTGTCTCAAGAGTCAGGCTGCTACCGCTGAATAGTCTCTCTTGTCATCTTTGAATCAGAATTGGGTGTGATTATTTACAATACATAGAATAAGAATTAAGGAGAGCAGAATTGCAGGTGTCTGTTGATCAGCTGCTACAACTGTTCCTGTGTTGATTGAGGTTTGTTTAATTACACCTCCCAGAATCCACTTTTCCAAGCTCTGATTGAGAAACCTGAATTTGTACTAAAAGTGTTGACCTACATGGGTAAGGCATCAAGCATTGCAGAATAATCTCAATCTGAACCTATACATTTTTTTTCCAAAAGCTGCATTAAGAAACAGAACACTGTAAGACTGAAGCAAACTTCAAATTTAAAGCATAACTATGTTTTAATTTCTTGCTTCTCTGATGGATGGACAGTTGAGGATGGACTGTACACCTGCCTGTTTGGTTATGTCTTATCATTACAGGTGGTTCTCTGCCTGACAGCAGAAGACAAAGCCTCCTGCCAGAGTCCCCCATGGACTAATTGTGGCTCTGCCATTTAAATCATAGCAGTCCAGTATTGTTCTCATTTATGGACATAGATGAAATCAGATCAATGCAGTGTGAGACATTTTGCTGATGGAGATGGAGCAGCAATGATGCTGTCCTCAAGCCGTCACACACACCCTAGGCATATCGTACTAAAAGCAGCCTGGGTTTGGGGGCACCTGAGGTAGAAAATAGCACAAGCATCTCTCCCCCACTCTTGCCAGTAAAATGTAAAAGTCATAAAAAACACCACCCTTGTGCTATCCTCAAG
Organism: Gambelia wislizenii; assembly: GCA_030847615.1. Classification (NCBI taxonomy): domain Eukaryota; kingdom Metazoa; phylum Chordata; class Lepidosauria; order Squamata; family Crotaphytidae; genus Gambelia; species Gambelia wislizenii. The sequence goes on from JAUMIR010000001.1 coordinate 207,427,835, forward strand.
CTAGCTGCCTCACTCCGTATAGTGGCAGAGTGGATCCCCTTTCCAACAGCATGATAGGAAGGCAACCTTGCTGACGATAAGCAACCCTCGGTCTCATCAGTGTTTGGATGGGAGATCACCTAGAAATCCTATGTTTCCTGAGTTCTGTGATGGAAAAAAGGTAGGTTATGACTACACACTGATTGTGTAGCATAATCTATCATCTGATAACAAAATGGCCTGGCACTTAGGACAATGAAATAAAACTACTGATTGCTCTTGAGAAAACATAACACACTGAGCAATCTATGGAAATCCTGCATTCTTATAGCCTCTGTAACATATCTTATCCTATGTTTCTAGAACAATGAATCATAGGCTGCATCTGCACTACAGAAATAATCCAGTTTGACACCTCCTTAACGCCCATGGCTCAATGGAATGGAATCCTGGGATTGGTAGTTTGTTGTGGCACCAGAGCTCCCTGACAAAGAAGTCTTAATATCTCACAAAACTACAGATCCCAGAATTCCCTAGCAATGAGCCATAGCTGTTAAACCAGTGCCAAACTGAACTGCAGTGCAGGTGCAGCCAAAGAAAATGTTATTAATATGTGTGTGCAAGAATAAGAAGTGAACATAATTGTATACTCTATAATAGCAGACATGGGCTATACAAAATTTAGGTTAATTTTAAGCTGTGAATGAGTTTCAAGAATACAACAAATATTTTTGAGTAATTTTATTTGAGTAGCCGTTTCACGGTATTTCTCTACTTTCCTCCATATATTGGTGTCTTGGGTCCAAAGTAGATTTAACACAAATCTGTGATCAGAGTCTCACATTTAAAAAGAAAAAAAAATTATCATAGCTTGATGTATAGATGTGGGTATGCCTGTATATACACATATAGAATTGGATCAGGCCCACAGTGCTGAAGGAGGAGGGATTACCATTCCTCACAGTTCAGTTTTCCTCATTACCTCCCATTTCACATGGCTATTTCTCCACCAGGAGTCATATCACACAAAGGTACCACCAGGGCCGGTTTAAGGAATTTTGGGGGCCCCTGCAATGCTTTACTTTGGGGCCCCCATATGTTTATCTCAGATCAATGTAACCTAACCTATTCACCATACAGGATGTTCAGATTATAGTAGGACCCCCGTATCCATGGATTCATTATCCATGGGACACAAAGCAGCACACCTACCATAGAGTCTTCCTAGAAAATGTGTCTTCCCTAGCCCTTTTCTAGGCCCTCCAAGGCAACTCTATGGAATTTTAAACCAGAAGTCCCATTATTTTCAATGGCGTTCACTATTATTCATGGTTTTCAGAATCCACGCCGCCCCCAAACCAATCCCCAGTGGATAAGAGGGGCCTACTATTTTACATAATTTGCCACCAATAATTTAGTTTAAAAACTATATTATAGGCACTAACATATTTTTTTAATTAGCAATTAATGTAATGGTGTAGATTTCTTCAAAGAAAATAAAGAGTAGACTACAAGCTAGACATGAGTTAGCAGTGTGATGCAGCAGCAAAAAATGCCAATGCGATTCTAGGCTGCATTAATAGGAGTAGTGTCTAGATCAAGGGAAGTAATAGTATCACTCCATTCTGCTTTGGTCAAACCTCACCTGGAATACCATTTCCAATTCTGGGCACAACTATTCAAGAAAGATACTGAGAAGGATTGTGCGAGGTCTGGAAGCCATTATGCCCTATGAGGAGCGGCTTAGGGAGCTGGGTATGCTTAGCCTGGAGAAGAGAAGGTTGAGAGGTGACGTGATAGCCATGTTTAAATATCTGAAGGGATGTCATACTGAGGAAGGAGCAAGCTTGTTTTCTGCTGCTCCAGAGACTAGGACACGGAGCCATGGGTTCAAACTACAGGAAAAGAGATTCCACCTGAATATTGGGAAGAACTTCCTGACAGTAAGGGCTGTTTGGAAGTCGAATACACTGCCTTGGAGTGTGGTGGAGTCTCCTTCTTTGGGTTTTTTAAAACATAGGTTGGATGGCCATCTGTCAGGAATGCTTGGATTGTGTGTTCCTGCAAGGCAGAAGCTGATCGGATGGGGTGGCTGTTGGGGTCCCTTCCAGTCCTATGATTCTATGATTCTAGGCTGCATTCAGAGCCTGGGAAAGTTACTCTTGGATTACACCTCCCAGAATCCTCCTGCCAGCACCCTTCTCAAGGTCTGGTTGCATTGTTCCTTTTCCAGCACTCTCTAGCCCAGTGATTCTTAACTTGGGGTCCGCAATGTCCTCACAGGGGGTCCACAAAGGCTTGAAGACTGCTTGGCCCACCTCCTCCCTGTAGTGGAGTAGCCACGTGACAGGAACCAAGGCAAAGGCTGGCTGGCTTGGCCTGCACATTGCCATTCAATCCACTCCAGCCACAAACTTTCAGGAAGAAGCAAGAGTGCCTCTGAGGGAAAGTTTAATGGATGGTGTAATTGTATTGTTGTTATTGTTAGCTATTATTATTAGGGTTTTAAATCTTGAGTTAAGTCTTGGGGCAACAAAAGATATTTAAAGGGGGTCCCTGGTAAAGAAAAGGTTAAGAACCACTGCTCTAGGCCAATGCCTCTCACATAACACTAATGGGATACTGGTGTTTTAGTGACAACAATAAAACCATTGTTCCCAGTAATATTACTCCAAATTTTAATTTATATTCTTTATATTCTTCTGTTAAAAGAGCTAGAGTGCTGTAGAAGTTTCAGCATTGTCCTATGACTGTGGAGACCAGGGTTTGAATCCTTACTCAGCCATGAATACCCACTGGCTGACCTTGGGCAAGTCACACTCTCTCAGCCTCAAAGGAAGTCAAAGGCAGACCCCCTTTGAACAAACCTTCATTAGAAAACCCCATGGTAGGTTGGCCTTACTCAGAAATGACTTCAAGGCACATGGGCAAACACACACAAATTTCTTTTGCAGGCTGAACTCAGTTGGCAGCAAGGGGAGGAAGCTGAAGAAGACCAAGGGGGAAAGGGAGGGGAGAGAAACCAAGACATGTTAAAAGCAGCTGGAAAGATGGGCTGGAGGGGATCTATGTGCAAGGAAGGAAAGGGAAGAAAGAAAGAAAGAAAGAAAGAAAGAAAGAAAGAAAGAAGCCCTTTCTGAGGGAGACAACCCTCAAACTCCCTCTCTCTCTCTCTCTCACACACACACACACACACACACTCACCCTCTCCGACGTGCCTCTCCCTCCATCTTCTGCCATGGAGGGCTGCTGTTTCTTTCTCTTTCTCTTTAGTTTTGGAGAGGCTGTTTTGTTTGGTTTTTTTAAAAGCCAGCAGGAGGTTTTTGGAGGAGGAGGAGGGTAAGAGGGGGCTCCTCCCGGCTGTCTCCTGGCTGTCTCCTTCCTCAGATTAAGGAGGCCAACATGGGGCCCCCTCTTGACCTCGGGGCCCCCTTCCAATGCTGATTTGGCAGACAGGTTAAACCGGCCCTGGGTACCACTTATCTTTTGGGTCTTCATACACTGATAAACTATAGGTCTTATCATTCCTCATCATTAGCCGGGCTGGCTAGGGCTCTTGAGAACTGGAGTTCAACAATTGGAGGGCCACATGTTTTCCAGTCCTTATTTAAGCAACTAGACATAAGAGTGTCAGATCTCCCATTGTTGCACACTTTATGTGCTGAAATTAATGGTGGCATTTTGGGGTGGGGTTCATTTAATGTGATGGATCTCCTCAGAAAGATACAAATTTGAGGTGCTGCAGACACTGGGAAACTATCAGATAATTTCTGTGCTTAACCCTTTATGGAGAAGTTATTGATATTTGCAAACTATATTCAGCCTACATGTTCATCTTTGATTTTAATCAACAGACACTTGTTTAGCACCATCTAATCACGACTTGGGACGTGGATCCTGGAACATCGCCTACAGTGATACAGGTCTTTCAGACCTTTACAGTGGGCAGTTAGCATTGTGTGAAAGCAATAAATTTGCTTCCCAAAAGTCAGTTTACCAAGGTTAAAAATACTCTCTGAGCATATTCCTTTTTCTTATTATTCTTCACTGTATTCTGTGTTATTACTTCATAAAAAACATACATGCAAGTATGTAAAATTCATTAATGACCTGCCTGCCAGTCTTGAGCCCTACCTTAAGAATAGACCCAGGGGCCCTGACCGAGGGAGAAAAATAAAGATTGCTATTTCTTGTTTAGTTTTTTTAAAAAATAATTTGTGATATGTACCATTTTGTGTTTCCTGAATCCCTGTTGACATGTAAATATTTGATGCATCTTCCCTATGTCTTTTTTATGAAAAAGTAAGCACCTTTTCATGTGTTTATTTCTCCACTGGATATCCCTGAGCTATGAAATGTGCTCCTGTTGTGTGACAGCAATGTTATCTTGAAATGATTTTTTACCATAGTTTAAAAAGACTGCAAAACTCTGATATTCTGGCAGGTGAGAGTTTAGAATATCATATCAAAACTCTTGGCTGTGACAACCACTGATCCTAATAGCATCAGGATCTTCATAAAAGCTCTTCAACAACAATTTTTGCAGCTGTTATCTTTCCTATATTTTAATTGGTATCATGTTTATATAATTACTAGACATTTATGTAATTACAAATATTTGTTATTTTGGAGTTTATAGCTTATTTCTCTCTTAGGGTCATAATCTTGTTTTGTGACATCACATTGTCACTGTGGCTAACAGTGTGATGCCATCAATGCAGGATTATTACTTCAAGAGGGACATTAGCCATAGGAACAGATCAGCTACTCAAAGAATAAAGAGCTTGCTTTGACAAAAATTTCTCTGGTAATAAAATATGGTGTAAGTGTCAGGGGATGACAGGACATTCAGTCCCCGGCAGAAGCCAAAAACTGTCTCAGCAGACCTGGTAGCAACCCTTTCCCAAGAATACTCACACACAGAGTGTTTGGTGTCCAAAAAACAGGAGGTGCTTTAATCTTCAGAGTAGTTTCAGCTATTCACAGTATTTACAAGGAAAGCACTACACCAGGCATCACAGGATCATAGGAAGAGAATGAACACTGATCTGGATCACTTATATACATATCAGCACAGCATTGGCTTATTCAAACACATGGTTACATTGCATCAGATTTTCATACTACTGTACATGGCTTTGCACTCTAATAACCCTTCTTCTGATGTAACCCTTCTCCTCATGTAGCTGTAGCATGATTAGGCATGACTGGCAGTTCATGGAGTCATGGAGTCAGTCATCATGACTCAGCATGATTTCGGCAGTTGTCTGGCCATTTTAAAACTTAGGGTTCAGTAACCAATTCCTGACAGTAAGAGGTTTCTTTACTGTTTGCTTCCAAATCACACAAAATATGATAATGGAAAATTGGCCGCACATTAAAAGGGCAACACAACTTTCTCATGCATCCGTCTTCAGCACCTATCAGAACATGGCATGCCACCATGTCAGGCATCTATTCTATTTCTGATCTAGGGATCAGTAGTTCCCAGGGGTCTAGAGTCAATAATAGAATGAACTAAGCAGGAATTCTAAATCTTTGACTTGGTAAAACATGACTTTGGAAACGTGTTTTGCCAAGACTGGTGTCTCCCCACCCTAGTATAGGCACAAAATACGTTCCCAGACTTACCAGTGATACGTAAAACCATGGATAATAATGAAACCTAATGAAATGAATGACTTCCAGCCCAACATCAGGCAGAAGCATACCATAAAATTGCACTGGAGGACCTAGAAAATGCCTAGAGAGGACATATTTTTTTCGGATATGGGTAAGTGAAAGCACAGATACCGGTCCCCTGGATACAGGAGTTGACCTGTACTTTCTGCCAGTATATATTTTCTTAATACTGTTGCCAACAAAATAATAAATGTCACTTGCCTCATCCTTCCATTAGAAAGTGTCTTTAAGCCTGTGACAATTGGGCAACCTGTTCCTTTGACCTAGCCAGGAACACAACTTAACATACATGTCAAAGAGGTACACTGCTTTCCCCTCCCCACCACATATGCAAGTCCATGAAGAAAAACCAAAATTGGCAATTTTGAACAATGACATGTGACTGCCAAGAGTGAAATGCTTAACAGTCTGATCCCATGCATATTTATTTGGAAATATGTCACAGGAGGTTCTCTGGTACTTACTCCCAGGTAAGTGAGACAACAGACTTAGGGCTTGAGTACGTGTGGGGTAAAAATCCAGATGAGATTGGACTACTTTGACATGGAGCCACGGCGCATGAAATTCAGACTACTCTGGCCCGGATTTCAGCACCACACCTGCCAAAGCCCAAATCTGCATTGGAATCCAGTGCAGATAGATTGTCCGCATGGCAGTTTTTTCTGGAGTTTACAGCAAACTCTGGAGAAAACTGTGAGTTTTCTAAAACTTCATTAAGGGGATATTCCCAGAGCCTGGTGAGAATAGGGTTGTACATCATGTGCCTCTATCACACCAGATTTGGGGGAAAGGCCACACATCTTGTGGCATTATTGGGACAGATTCAAGGGGAATTTGGGGTTTGTCACTGGTGTAGACAAGCCCTTAATCATTCAACTTATTTTTAAACAAAAGTTTATTAATCTAAAAATTATCCCCAGTTAATAGTAGGTTATAATACATAAGAAGATAATGCTAGCAAGATCTGCCAATGCTACTGCAACTAGCTGGTGCTGATTTAATATCTTTAGTGGGTAGCGAAAGTTAAGTATTTTGTCTTGTTCTGTCTTGTCTCAGTAAGTTTCATTAAAACAGATACACCAACAGCAATAATGTTCTCAACTGCAATCCTAAGCTTCCCAATGACAATGGGGTTGTCTAAATGGTGAAAATACTCCTCACAGAATGTGAGGAGAAGCCTACCTCTCTTAATGGCATTCTGCATCATTTTGCCATATTGGGAAAGAGGCCCCCCCCAAATGTCAAAAACGCCACAAGAAAAGCTTTGTGGCTTTCCTAGACTGTTTTTGTTTTGTTTTGTTTTGTTTTGTTTTGTTTTGTTAAAAAGGGGGAGAATGTGCATTCCTGCTTGCTGGGACAAGCAATTTGATATTAATCACTTCCCCATAGGAGAGGAAGTGCAAAGCTGATTGGCTGGGTGAGCCTGGGAGGCGGGGCTTGCTAACAAAGCAAGCACCCACTGCTGCCATGTTGGATTTTCTCCTTAGCAAGTGAGTGCTAAGGCGAAAAAACAAGGTGGTTTTGGGTTTTTGTTTTGCTTTTCTGTTAAATCAAAAAATCACTCTATTGTACCATGGACATAATTTTTTTTTGTTTTGTTTTGTTTTTCTTTTTAAACAAAGTTCAGCGGTGGCAAATTGAGATAAGTACAAATGCAAGGAAATCACTTGTGGCTGCCATCTTGCATGCAAAGCTTATGGGGGCAAAAACACCATTAAGACAAGTCACAGCTCCTGCAAAATGCCATAATTGTGAGGTACTCCCGGATTATTATTATTATTATTATTTGCCTTGTATAGACAAGCCCAAATTGTTTGGTACCAAAAACTGGCACACACCATTGCTTCAAGATAGGTTTCATTGATGATCAATGATGCATCAGGTCACCAACAGAGGAAGCATTTCAGTCCTTTAGCTGAGAGGTTACAGCATCATGTCACAGCAAGTGGTAAAATCAGGCCACTAAACAACAGATTCTACCTAGAACTTTCTAAGGCCAATGCTTTAGATTCCTGGGGCTAGAAAACTAGTCAACTGAGTTGGAATGCAATCCCCTCCCCTCCCCTCCACTTCCTTGGGGTCGCTGGAAGATGGATCACTGAGATTATGAAGGGCAGAACTAAATAAAGAAAATTGAAGTGTGCAGGTGCAACCTATCTCCCATTTTAATAGCTATGAGAACAGTATAAGCATGTTGGTTAAAAGGAAAGCTTGCTCTGCCAGTTTGTTACCAGCTGCAGATCTTCTCTCAGCCTTGAACTGCCAGGCTAAAGTGAATCTACAGGAAGCCCCCACCTTTTGATGCTGTGTTATCTGACCACTCACTCTTTCGATGCTGGCAGGTTAAAGAAAGTGACATTAATTTGAAAAGGGGTCTGCTGCTTCATCAGTTCTTCTTGCCTATGGAGACTTGCTTGGGACTGGCCATCCATGCGCAGACTGCTCGCAAAGGAGGTGAGGGGGGGGGGGGAAAGGCACCAAGATAACTGAGAAACTTTGCAAGCAGCAGGCACATGGGTGTGAGTGGTACATGTGGGTGGCAAGCTGCTGTAATTCCCTCATGTTCCCTACATGGGTTCTGCATTTGGGCCAATTCCAGTTTCTGACAGTGCTGCAAATCCCTAAGGGGGGGCTTCCTGTATCTCCCAATTAGGAAACCATTGATAGATGTTCCCTCCCACCCCTTTGTGTGAACCATCTCCAACACAAGGGGGCCTTGTGACAGGGACCCTGATTCTGCCTATCACACCAGAGATTGCTCATGGAAAGAGGTGGAAACAGGCCCCCATCAATCTCAGTGGCTGCTTCCTAATAAATGGGGATTGGAGGGGTTGGGACAGGATTCACTGCATAGCACCATAACTATGGTGCTTATACATATGTATATCCTACACAGGTTTCTGGCCTATAATTTTAAGTACTTCTCCTCCACCAAGCCATACGGGTGCTCCCATGGCCATACCTTTAATGGAATTTACTTCCCAACATCATAAGTATATGTTATAAACAAATTAAATATTCAGTCAACATAGAGGTACCAGCATCTGTTGGTACAAATGGTTTATGTGCTGGTTTATTCAATTTTCATACAACTTCCTTGCAAAAGATTCAAAGTGGTTAATCTCTGTTCCCAAGAGATTAGCCTCTCATGTGCATGTCTCTTCTCAGACCATATTCAGATCACTTAGCTTCAGCAAATGCTTCTGCATCAAGTCATGTCAGACTATGCCTTGATACTGACACTTTCTCTCAGAGGTCATTCAGGGCAGAGCGGGAAGGCAGGAGGGGGGGGTGTTTTCATACTTCCAGTCCCACCGCAACAATGTTTGTCCATACAAGTGTTTCCAGATTTTGGAGTCCTAAATTGACTACCATCCTATGTTTCTGGGCGTACCATGGATATGTGAACCCATGGATAATAGCAAACCCCATTGAAATGAATAACACCTGGCATAGCTTCTGGTGGAAGCATACCATAGAATTGCACTGGAGGACCTAGAAAATGCCTAGAGAAGATATGTTTTTTCAGATGTGGTTAAGTGAAACTGTGGATACTGGTCCCATGGATATGGGAGTGGACCTGTACTTTTTAAAAAATTGAAATATACTTTTAAAAGCACATTGATGGCCCCAAATCCTTCAAAATGTCCTCCCAAAGGCAAGCGTTTAATAGTAACGAGCAAATACAGTATTACTCATGAGCCATAACACTAAAAAGAAGCAGCAATGTTCTCTGTTGTGATGTGGTCGCTGTTTTCTAAAGAAACCTCGTTGGGCCCTCATTATCCCTCCGCACCAAGTAGAATATTGCAAGTACCGTAACACCATAACTTATAGTGTGATTCTTCCAAATCCTGAATTCAAAGCAGCCTTTTGGAGCTGTTTTAACAATCTGCAATTCTCCTGGTTCCACAGTGCTTAACTGTTATCCATGTTATGCATCCCTCTGCCTACTTTCCCCTCCTTTCTCTTGAGGAAAAAAAAGAGAGAAAAGAAAAAGAAAGAAAGCATAGGGCTTGTCTAAACAGTGAAAATACTCCTCATAGAATTCAAGGAGAATACCTTTTGTCCAAATGGGATCCCACAGTGATTCATCATATTTGGAAGGAGAGGGGCCAAAAATGTGCAGGAAAAGCCTTCATGGCTTTCTCCAAAGTTTTTAAAATAATGTGAGGGAAATGCACATTCCTGCTGGTTGGGACAAGAGATTCAGATCGCAGTGCATTCCCAATAAGAACAGAAGTGGAAACCGAATTGGCCAGGTATGCACAGGGGGCAGAGCTTGCTGGCAACAAAGTGGCCAGAGCTGCCATGTTGGGAGTTTCACAGTAGGTGATGAAACAGCATTTTTTAAAGCTTGTTTAAGTGGAATGTCACACTTCCGCACCTTGCCTTTACTGTAAAAACAAAACAAAACTGTTTGGTGGCAGCAACGTGTGGAGAATAAAAACACAAGTAATTCACTCGTGGCCACCATCTTGATTCACAGGCATGCCAGTGTGAACATCAAACATGGATAGCTTCACATACCAGCGATCTTGCAAAAAAAACACAACAACGATGGAGACAAATTAATGCTGCTGCAAATTTGCAATAATGTGCAGAAATCAGGATTATATCACCTCGTTTAGACAAACCCTAAAGAACAGTGGCAAGAATAATCTTTTCCCAGGGGTTGTCTTTCTCCTGAGGTGTTCCCTAATAAGTTGATGGTAACACTATAATGTTGGCATTGGGGTGATGGGAAATAGAACTGATTTCATCTACAGCCACTTTGGCTTTACTGTTTCCTCCCCAGCCCCCATTCAGATAAGCTTTGTGCCTGATACACATCAGGAACCATTTCTCTTTCCTTCCTTCCTTCCTTCCTTCCTTCCTTCCTTCCTTCCTTCCTTCCACTAGCAAATGAGAAATCTATGGAATGTTTTTAAAAGGGCATAGCAGCCGGGTGGGAAAGAGGAGGGAAATTATGCCAGTAGGTGATACTTTCCTGGGCAGAAGGAGGTCACACGCCTATTGAGGTTGGACTGTGCTTGCTAGCTCTTTCTCCATCAGTACCTTTTTGTTCCTTGCTTGGGATTTGCTGGAGCAGTAACATGCCTCTTTGCCTGACTCCCTATAGAGCCCACAGGAATTTGGACAGGGTGGTACAGACATCGCCGACGAGAGACCATGATCACGGACTATCCCTTTCACCGTGGTCTTATGACTAAGACCCCACTTCATTATATATTATACAAAGGGATAGACCAAAAGCAGAGCTTTCACAGCACTCCAGCACAGAATCCACACCCAGCTTGTAAGTAAACTGGAGGAGTTTATTTTGCTTTGTAAAGAGAAGGGCACAGGTGGTAGACATTTACCTAAAATTCTGAAGTGTAACTACTTATTTCTGAAAGTGAGTTTCAGGTGTGTAGAGAGAACCCTCAAGGTCTGTTACATCTCATTGGTGAACAAGGTCAGTTCTTTTGCCTGAGAAGATTTTAAAATAGTTTGCATTGGTAGTAATCCTGTTGCCTGTAGAATTGAAAAGTGCAGTAGTAACTGTCATTGTTAAGGAGCTTAGCTTTTATACCTTCCATGCATGTGTATTTTTGTCATGTGCTTTCCAATAATAGAGCTCACCTTTTTATTTTGCATCCCGTTTTTTCTGGGACCACTGTAGCACATGTACAAAAAAATCCAATTATTTAGTCCAAGTTTATATCTTTCCAGTGTGTATGATCTGGGAAATCTTCCTTGTGTCAGAGACTGTGAGGAATGGGGCACTTTTTGATGGTACAAAAGTTAGGTTAGAAGATGATTCACTTTTCATTTTTGTCAGGAACTGAGTTTCTTCTTTGCTGTTTGCAGGTGTGATCTTCCTGCAGCACAGCCTCCTGCCTTCATGCGGCCCCCCTCTGACACTATCCTCGTCCTTCTGTCACTTTGGTCTTGGAACATTGGAAGCTGTGGCCACCACAATAATGACCCAAAGAACCTGAATACTGAGTTTGCCCTCAATCTCTACCAACGCTTGACAGAGCTTGATAACAGAACTAACCTTGTTATTTCTCCAGCAAGCATTTCTCTTTCCCTGGGACTTCTGCAGTTGGGTGCTCAAGGGAACACCTTTGCCCAGCTGAAGTACGCTCTGGGATACAATACTCATGGTATGAGACCATTAGAGATGCTGCTTTTCAGAGAACTCTGTGTGTGTGTGCCTTCAATTCACTTGTTGACTTATGGTGACCCCATGAATTTTCAATATGGTTTTCTTAGGCGAGGAGTACTCAGAGCTGGTTTTACCAGTTCCCTCCTTGGAAATATAGCTGACAGCACCTGGTATTCATTGGTGGTCTCTCAGCCAAGTACTGACCAGGGCTGGCCCTGCTTAGCTTTCAAGATGAGATGGGATCTGGTACCTTTAAGGTGTTTAGGCAGTCAGTGAGGACTACACGCCCGTAAAATTTATTTTTCACTTTTGCCTGACTCAAGAAAAACCGTGTCAAACAAAACAAACCCTACAGAGTTTTTGTCTCTTAATAGTACATTTGCTAGGTCTAATATAATATTCTCTTCCTGTATTTGAGTCAAAAGCTATTTGTACAATTGATGGATGCATGTAATTTATTGCTCTTTTCCATATGTACCCAACATTGTGCCTCTTTTCAAAACCAACCTTAGAAATTTCAAAATTTAAAAGTTTAATTTTAAAAATTCAGCTGCATTAAAATAAACATCACATTTCCCCCTTAGATAAGATCCTGAAAAGTGGATTTCCCCACAGAATTCACATGCCACTTTTCTTTAAAAAAAAAAAAAGAGTAGCATGCTCCTTTTTTTCTACAGCTGGAGGGCAAAACAGGTATTCCTGCACTAATTGTTTGATAATATAGAGGAATATGAAGGAAAATTTGTCCTGTTTTTATTATACAGCTTGGTTGAACATGAGATGTCTGCATTGCTCAAGTAAACTATTCCTCAGCTAGAAATCTTGTGGAACTGATGCACCATCATAATATTTACTATTTGGTACCTTTTAACCCCCCTGTTTATAGAGGAGCTGATGAGTCTTGGAGCAAGGAACCAGAAAATTATCTCAGATAACTGACTGGAAGGAGTCATAGAGTAATATTCATAGGACTTTTTCAGACACCCCTTACTGCGCAAGAAGCCTCCGGAACAGTTACGGCACTGTCGTGTGGCAGGGGGTTCATTTCAGATGACGCCATCCCTCTCTCGGCATCATTTGTTCTGGGTATGATTGAAGGCAGCTGCACCATTTTTTTACTCACGGATAACTTCTGTGAGTAAAAAATGGCGCGGCTGTGTTCAATCATACCTGGAACAGTCACGGATGCCGCCGAGAGAGGGACAGCATCGTCTGAAATGGACCCCCTGCCGCGCAACGGTGTCGTAACTGTTCCGGAGGCTTCTTGCTCAGTAAGGGTTGTCTGAAAAAGTCCATAGAATCGTTGAGCTAGAAGGGCCTCATGGGCCATTGAGTCCAACTTCTGCTCAGTGCAAGATCTCCAGCTAAAGCATCCCCAGCAGGTAGCTGTCCAGACTCTTTCTGAAGATATCCAGAGAAGCAGACTCCACTGCTTCTCTAGGCAATTGGTTCCATTGCCGAACCTCTCTTACTGTCAAGAAGTTCCTTCTAACGTTCAATCGAAATCTACTCTCCTGTACTTTCAAACCATTAGACCTGTTCCTGCCATCTGGGGCAGCTTTCATCACATCAGTGGAATCATGAAGAGGCCATTCTCCTCTTCCCTGAAGTGCTCCACACACCAGCAGCAGTTAGCAGCTCTCATGTCAGTAGAGTGGTGAATCTATTCCAGGTTACAGCTGAAATTTAAAGGATCTATCCAAGGTGCTGAACGCTATACCCACAATAGGTTCCGTGCCTGGTAGCTTTACAGTTTGGACTAAAACCAAAGGACAGAGCATTTAAAGCTCCAACTAAAACTGAAGGAACTACTACTCGCTGGTGTCATGCTCTCTCTAAACCTTCTCTAGATGGCTGAGAAATCCTCTGGAGCAGAGGGCTGCTGGGAGCTGGGGAAGAGAAGAAAGTCCCACCACACTAGCCCTAACCTATTATGCATTCTCTGAAATGGCTTTCTAGAGACCTTGGGGTTGGCTGTTAATAATGTTTTTTGGGGGGAAATCACAGTGTGTTTTCCCCTCTTCCAAGACATTTATAACCAAAGTTTATTGCTTGTTCTTAGATCAGGACATGCGGGAGTTCTTGCACAAGATGTATAAAGGACTAACCAACTCCAAACAAGGCCCTGTAGCCCAGTTGGCCTGTGCCCTTTTTGTTCAAGCTGGAATACATCTTTCACCTCAGTTTGTTCAGTATGCTGCTTTCTGGGCAAACAATGCAGTGCAGCAAACTAACTTCAGTGAGCCCAACAAGACTGCAACGCAGATAAATGAATGGATCGCCACAAATATTGGAGGTAAAGTGATGACAATGACCCCATTTGATGGTTTTATTGTGCAGACTTTAAAAGCCACAAGTTTAGTAGCAGATAACTTCACCCAAGCACACCAAAAACTGAATCACTTTGGTTAGGAAAATACATGGAATGGTCTGAATAGTTCTTGGAATGAAACAGGCAAAGGCTAGATGGTCCAGTAAGTGGTGGGGAGGTAAATTACAGTTGTAAGTATCTCCAGGGGCTTAATGACCTTTAAGTGCCAGTTATTTATCCCATCTCAGAGATTTATTTCCAAGAAATGGCTGATTGGTACAGAGCACATGCTTTGCAAGTGAAAAGTCCTTCATCCAGTCCTTGGCGTCTCCAATTAAAAGAGCATAGCGGCAAGTTGTGACATGGAGCGTCCTAGCTACAACTGTCTCTAATCTGCATGTTGGCATTTGAGTGTGGAAAACAGTGGCCTCATTATCATTCCAGGGACAGCAGCATCCTTCTGATTTTTGATCTTCAGACTTTGATTGTGGTGTTGCTTTACTTATGCCAGGAGATGGACACAGGGATTGTACTCTGTTGACCCTATTAGAATTTTCAGGGGCATTCAGATAGCTTGTGGTTGTGACATAAGACATCTGACAGACCTGATAAATGAGGTCGCTTTCCAGATTGCTAGGATTGCTAGGAGGGCCAGCCAATATGCAAGCCCAAACTCTATTGAGTTAATGCATAGATTTTTTATAAAGTCATTTAAAATTCTAAACAGTTTTAGCTCTAATAGGATAGCTGTGCTAAATTCAAATTTGCTTGCACAATAGCCTCCATTATGTGTGCCTCTTTCCTTTATAGATGGAGAAGAAAACTGCCTGTCCTTGGAGAACATTGATTCTCCCCTTAACCAGGTAGCAGTGGTGAGCACCATGTACTTCAAAAGCACTTGGCAAAGGAAATTCACCTTCACAGATACTCAGTCCTTGTCCTTTACTACTACAAAAGGCATTACTCTGAAAGTGCCTACTTTGTATCTCAGTGCGGAAGTCAATTATGGTAATTATATCAGGGTTGTTGCAAACACCCCAGTCTATAGAACAGGGAAAAGTGTGACTCTTCAGATGCTGTCAGGGTTGCTGGTGGCTTCCATGTCAGCGTGGCAATGAATCCATTCCAGGTTTTAGTCCAAATTGGTTTCAGCACGTTGGATACCTCCTTTAAAGTTTGGACTAAAACATGAAGTAGTCTCTCTGCCCCACTGACATGGAGCTACCAGCCTTCACTGGATAATGTTGGACAACAACACCCAGCACCCCAACCAGCAATGAAGGATGATGGTACTTGTAGTTCAGAAGGAACAAGAGAAGCACAAATTCCCCACCCTTGCTATTGAATGATGTCCATGTGGAGAAATGAGTTTCTACATATGCATCTTCTATGCAGAAGGAAGCTGGAAGGGGGAGGAACCACCAAGGAACCAGCTCTTGTGCTGGAGGTCTCTGCAAAATGTGAGGGGAACCTTAAAGTTGTTGAACTATAAAGGAACCAGAGCATTCCAATCAAGTCTACATGATAGCTAAAAAAATTGAGATTGACATCTGGAGAAATGTGATGAGTAACAAACCGATGCAAATGATGGGTGCATGGAATGTTCACTGTTTGGTCTATGCACTTCTAAGTGTGTGTGTGTGTGTGTGTGTGTGTGTGTGTAAACCTGTATTTTGATTTTTTTTTATTAATCTTTATTAATAAACCTGTATTTTGGTTTAAGGGGAGAGAGAGAAGTTTCCCTTCCTCAGCCTAGCTTGCAGTTGTAGCACTAGGAGTTTTGGGGGAAATAGTCTAGTTTGCTTACTCTGGGAGCAGCCAAAGAGAGAGCAATCACTGTCAGAGCAGACATGGCTTGCCTGTTTTCTTAAAAAAGCCTGGTACTTCTGTGGTTGTTGCCTAGCTATATCAATTGAGTGTTATCTTCACTCTGAATTGGCATCATAATATTGTGGAAATGTGGCCTCCTCTTTTTGGCATCATGGTCCCTAACCATGGTTTGATTGTACTGCCTCCAGAACTTTGAAAACAAAACAAAACAAGAAACAAAACAAAGCAAAAGTGTCATTAAAATATCAGAAGCAGCTAGTGTACAAACATGGTGGGGGGAAGGCTTGGGGAAAACATTTCATAACCTCCCCCCAAACATCTTGTTTTGCACCAAATATTTGGCACAACTCTATTTTCCAAAGACACGAAGCAAGTTGGTTTGACCAGCTTGCATGTCAAAGAATTAATGCCAGCTAATATATATCTCCTCAAAATTTTAGAGGTGGATGTACTTGGAAGTACAAGCTACTTAAATGTTTAATCTTGTGTGGATTACCAAAAGGGACGGAAACTAGAATTTTAAAAGTGAAAGCCAAGAGCTAATTTTAGCATGCAGGTTTCAAGATTATACAGTCCTCATGTGGGGACTGTTTTAGCTCAGTTCTCACATTGTTTGAGAAAACATCCATGGTAAAACATTCTTCTGAACAATTGTATCTCACTTGAAATTTTCCGAGCATGGACTTTATAAGGGACTGTAATAAAAGATGCAGTCAAGGTACTTGTGTCACTGATTTTGTGTTGCAAACGAGTACACTGGCAAGTCATTTCCATTATTAAAATTGTACTGTGAAAACATACACAGTACACACAGTCAGAGCTGCATGTAGAAATCAGTCACATTTTCTTATTTTCCTCACAGTCCTAAAGAGGGAGTTATATCTAATGTCTTTATTACTTCACATGCGCTTTTGAACAGTGTTCTGCTGGCAAATTTTACTTAGTAGAATCTGAAGATATACATGCAAAATCTGTTATTTGGGGACACAAGTTATTGGGTATGTCACATTGTAGAGGTGGGGTAATGTGATGGCCAGGTGGCGCAGTGGTTAAATGCCAGTACTGCAAGTCACCACATTGCAAGTTCGATTCCAGTGGGCTCCAAGGTTCACTCAGCCTTCCATCCTTTCGTAGGTCGGTAAATTGAGTACCCAGCTTGTGGGGGGCAATTAGCTAACACACATTGGAAACTGTTTAATGCAGTGTAGATGTGTAAATAGCTATTGCTTAAAACAATTTGTAAGCCGCTCTGATAGCCTTGTGGTTAAAGAGCGGGGTATAAATAACTAAATAAAAAAATAAAAATTAAAAAAACTAAGAGATTGTGCTAGAAATCAGAAATAGTTTGAATCTCACCTCTGCCAGGAACTCACTAGGATCTGAACCCTTTCTTAGTCCCAACCAAAGTAGGTTCATTGAATTAATAGTCAGGTTGATTTACCACTCAACAACTGATTCAGTGGGTCTCTTCTAGTTAGGACCACCCACAGAATTCAGGCTTTGTTGGCCTTAAGAAGCCACTCTGTCCTTCTGCTCTGCAGTTTGGGTTGGGGGAATAATAATACCTCTAAAGAGCAGTGGTGGGACTTACATGGTTGTCCCAATGTTGTTGAACTGCAACTCCCAGCATTCATCACCATTAGCTACACTGGCTAGGGATCTGGGAGTTGCAGTTCAATACCATCTGGAGGTCCACAAAATTCATACCCCAATTTAAAGAACTATTGTAAGGACTAGAACCTATAATTAAGTAAAACATGTAAAGCACTTTGAATATTTTAAACTCCTATACAAGTGTTAAGGATTATTAGTACCACTACAAGAAGTGCTATCTGATGCAATGTACTCAAATAAGATTCAACATACTTGAAATCTAAGTGCAATACTGTATTTGTTTTCCAACCTACAGGTGAATTCCTAATAGACTCTTTGGAAAGGATCAGTGTGGTTGAATTGCCCTATTTGGGGGAAACAGTCAGTATGTTTGTGGTTCTTCCATCCAATCGAAGGACATCTCTAGATGAAGTTGAATCATACCTCTCAGCCCAAACCTTCCCACTGTGGTCCAACAGCTTGAGAAGAACAAAGATGGATATTTTTCTCCCCAGGTAAAAAGGTTAATGTGCATATACCGTAGCTACATTACCTTCTTAAAAACAGGACTTGTTTTCTTCTGATTGCAAATGTGAGGGATATGGTTGGAGTAGTAGACAAAATAGCTGAGAATATGGTTGAAGTAAGGAGAAGGAGATGGATGTACTGTATAGTGTGCATAAACTACAGCATCAAACTAGTCTAAACCTCTACTTTCAGCTCTTTAGGTTTCCCATAATTCAACAAACTTGAAAGACATTAATTTTAGGTAAAGAGAAGGTCTTCAAGACTGACAGCTGAAATACTTTTTGATTCTGATATGTGAAACAAAGGAAAGCAGTAAGTCGTAATTTCTAAATAGCAGAACTTACTTCCCTTTGATAGTAGGTGTGAAACACACCCTACAGAAGGCAACTCATAGTGTAAATGAGTTACGTATTGTGATGCATAAAATACTGTAGGAAAATCAGTTTGTTGTAATACATCCCCACCGACATCTTTTTACACCATTTTGGATATCACCTCACTGGCGCATCTAATGGTTAGAAAAAGAAAGTTCATTGTCATGTCATCCTTTTAGAGTAGTGTGCTAAGAAGTATTACCATGTTCCTCAAATAATGGCCGTGATAGAAATCTGTCTTTGAAATCATCTAAGAAAGAGTTGGTCTTGAAAGTAAATGCACAAAATGAAAGTGGTACACAGTCGACATCTATTAGAATGGATGAAAAAAGAACAATTACTACCAAAATCTAGGTTATTAGGAAGTCTAAAAAGACTTCATGTGGAGAACTTCTGGGGACTAATAACTCTCTAGAAATTAGGTTCTCCAGTATATGGTAGCAAGCCATTTGTGTAACTGACTATAGTGCAAGTGGTTTGACAGTCTTGGCCTTTGTTCAGTCTTCTTCCTTTCTCTTTCCAGACAATAGTACAGTTGTCCCTCCACATTCGTGGGGCTAAGGGGTGCAGGAACCCCACAAAAAAAATTTAAAATGCAAATACTTACAGTACAGTGGAGGTGGGGGGGAAGCTCCCCAGAAGGGCTCCTCAGACTTGCGAAGCAAGCAGCTGGAGGTGGGGGAATACAAAGAATGTGGGCCTGGAAGGCAGGTCCCTCAGCCACCGACCTGCTTCTGGAAGCCCCATGATGCTGTACTAAGTGTTCAGAGAAGGCAGAAAGGAGAAATCTCCCTTGCAAAGAATCTCCAATCCCAGCAAAGAAGCAGGCTTCAGGGGCTCTTTGCAACTGAGATTTCTGCTGCTTTGCATGCCAGCAGCTTGCAACAGAAGGAATGTGGTGGGGAGGTCTTTTAGCCAGGAAAGGTTTTGCAAATGAAGCAGGGAGATCTTGATTGCAAGCAAGAAATTGAGTGAGTGGCTGGAGGCTTTGGTATGACAGGAAATAGTGGGGCGAAGAAGGAACAGAAGGACTAGAGTGAGGAAGTTGGGCTACTTAGAGCAGCAGCTACAAATCCGTGAATAATCAAATCCACAAAAGTGAAAGCCAAGAATGTGCAGGGACGACTGCACTTCCACTCACCTACCCCTTTTTTAAGAGTTTGGGGGCCCTGCAGAAGGAAGCATTACTGGAATTGCATAGAGGCTGTATTGGAGAAATGAATATTCCAGTCTTGTTTAGGGATGTCTGCCACCTATGGACTAAAGATGGTACTGCAAGTACAGACAGAATTTAATTAAAGGAAATTAATGAATCCATTTTAAAAACAAAGTAACTCTTTACAGTTGTCATAGTGTCCATGCCACATTTCAGGTGTCTAGGGTTTGAAGACTTGGCTGTAGAGAGGAAACAGATGCATAATACACACACAATTCTTCTTCTTATTATTATTGTTATAGCATGATGTGGATTATAATAGAGAGCAAAACATAGGCAGGGCAGTTTGCGAGTGGCGTAAATGTTTTTAAAACATCCATATAATATCTTTTCAGGTTCAAAATTCAAAACCACCTGGACCTCAAAATAGTTTTACCTGCATTAGGAATCACAGACATGTTTGATCCAATGGGGGCAGATTTTAAAGGCATTTCAGGTACGTCTACTGCTTGCCTCATGTTTTTGATCAAAGTATTGGGGCATCTTTTGTGTCAACAATCCAGCACAATCGATTCAATAAGTCAAAAGTGAAGACCCATTGGGACTTCCAGATATTTTAGCCAATAACTTCCACCAGCCCCTTTCAGCTTGGCCAATGGTGAGGGATTAGAGAGTTATGGCCCAATATTTCAGAAGGGTCAAAGGTTTCCTAGCCTTCCTCTAAGTTAGGTCCTACCCTAAAGGAGTTCCCAGAATATTAGTAGTACTACTAACATCCCTTGTAGGGTCATGGGAAGGTGGCAAGTGGGAATGGAGACTTAGTCCCCAACACTAGCCACAGATTCATTGCTGCACAGTGGAGGATGGAGTTCTATAAACTACAGCAGCCCTTCTGGGCCATTTGTCCTCCTGATGTTTTGAACTACAACTCTGATCAGCCCAGCCATCACAACCAATGGTCAGGGATAATGTAGACTGTAATTCAAAACAACTAAAGGGCAGCAAGTTGGCTGTGCCATAGGGGACACTTTTCTTCACTGATTTGTATCCTGTTTGCCAAAAGAATGGAAGCTGCTTCTAGAACAGATTTCTCTCCTTTTCCAATTCCCTGTATGCCTCCCCCACAAAAAAAATTAAAAAAAAGTTTCAGATTGTTAGGGAATCCTTTGGAGCAGAGTTGGGACATGCAATGAGAAGAAAAAAAACAGAAGACCCATTGCATAAGCAGAAGTCCACTTGCACAACAATGGATGTAGCCCCATAGGAGTAACTCTTAAACAACACACAAGATAATGCAATACTTTATACATTCCAGAAGAAAATTCTGTAACTTCCCATAACCCATTATTTCATTCTCCTAAGTCACAACAGGAAACTGTCTCAATAAGTCTTGACTGATCAATTTGATGTTCAACTTCCAGTCTCCAAAGGGAGCAGTGATGTAACTCTGTTGCAACAAAACCAACACAATATGCTGGTCTTTAAGATGCCACATGACTCTCTGGTTCTGTCTCCCAGTCTATATGTGACAGACCCCAATCTCTCTTTATTAAGTAAGGTTATCTTGGGTTTACACTGACAAATGGAATAATTACTGATAGTTCTGTTTACTAGAGCAGGGGAGTCTTTATATCTCAGAAGCCATCCACAAAGCAAAGATTGAAGTGACAGAAGAAGGCACAAAGGCCTCAGGTGTTACAGGTAAAACAAACAGAGATTGTTCATGCATTAATCTGGATGGCAGCTGATTTATTGCTTAAATTGTGTTCTATCCATGAAGATTTCTTTGTGTTGCCTATATCTGATTCTTCCAAGCAGGCAGTTTGTTCTAGGTGTTCTAGGATGTTATACAGTGGGCCTGTATAACATGTTCTAGGATGTTCTAGGATGTTATACAGTAGGCTTTGGTATCTGCTAGGGTTTGGTTCCAGGACCCCCATGGATACCAAAATCCGTGGATACTCAAGTCCCACTATATACAATGGCATAGTAAGATGGTATCCCTTATATAAAATGGCAAAATCAAGGTTTACTTCTTGGATTTTTTTTATTTTTTATTTTTTTGTGGGGGGGATATTTTCAAGCCATGGATGGTGGAATCCATTGATGCCAAATCTGTGAATACAGAGGTCCAACTGTATTTCAGTGGAAGGAACTGGCAAAACCAACTCTGAATATTCCTTGCTTAAGAAAACCCTATGAGATTTTTATTTATTTATTTAGTTAGTTAGTTATACCCCATTCTTCAGCCACAAGGCTATCAGAGCAGCTTACAAATTGTTTTTAAGCAATAGCAATTTACACATCTACACTGCATTAAACAGTTTCCAATGTATGTTAGCTAATTGCCCCCACAAGCTGGGTACTCATTTTATCGACCTACGAAAGGATGGAAGGCTGAGTGAACCTTGGGAGCCCGCTGGAATCGAACTTGCAACGTGGTGACTTGCAGTACTGGCATTTAACCACTGCGCCACCAGGGCTCCTTTATGGGTTTGCCATAAGTCAACAGGCAACTTGAAGGCACACAACCCCCCCCCCCACACACACACATACATAGTTCCAAGGCATTGGGGAGGAACTTCATGCTGCAGGTAGAATTAGACATCAGGGGCCAATGAATGTCCAAGGAGACCCCAGAGAGCAATTCCTGATGGGAGCAGTGGCAAACAGATCTGGTGTCAGCACCTGCACTACCATGTGGATATGTCCGGGCTGACACTGCTTGCAGGAAATTCCTTCCCTCCCTCCATCTCTCTTGCCCTCTCTCTCTCCCTCCCTTTCTTTCTTTTTCGTTCTTTCTGACATGGTGTAGACAGGGGGCAACTGGGCAGCTACCCCCTCCTACAGCCTGTGGGGGTGGGGAGTAACACTTTGCTTCCCACTTGAGGTACCACCAAGGAAAGTACCACCAAGGAAGGAAGAGGAGGGGACAAAGAGGGACATGATGGTGGCAGCAGCTCCTGCATACTGCTGAAACAGGTGATGGCAGCATGCAGCAGCTGGCTTGTTTTTGAATGTCTTGCTCTAAGGACATTCAAAGTGCTGCAGGATGCCTCAGAGCAAAACATGGGGAAAAAATAGCTGGCCATCATATTCCTCTTCCTCTTCCGGTAGGGTTGCCACTTCAGGATTGTCCCAGGTTCTGAGGTTTCTAGGTTTCCTTTGACCTGAGCCCTATGAATGGCCCCTGGTGATGTCATTAAACGGTATGCATTATGTACCAGCCACAGTTGCTCATGGCTTATCAATCAAATACACACACAAATACACACAGAGAACATATTTTCCTTTCTGGAAATTAACAGAAATTGTAGCTAAAGGCCCTGTTCCCAGATCAAGGTGAAATGAGGGGATTATTCTTTGTCCTCCATTTAGGGAGATGGAATAAGGAACATTTAATCTAGTGTCCTTGCTTCTGGCCAAAAGGCGGGTGCAGAGGAGAGTGGAGGGTGAGCTCTGGCACCACAGGGACTGGGAAGGATGGAGAAAGCTAACTATGTAAATAGATAGTCTCCCCCAAAAGAGTCTTTGCAAGTTGCAACAACAAATCCATGTAGCCTTGCAAAATGTAGCAAGCTGTTGCTCTACTACCTGAATTGGACATTTGCACACAGGTCTTTACTCTTTCCTGGAGATGAGCCTGCCAAAACTGAAGGTTTCAAAATGCAGAAATAATTTATACTCAATTAATTCAACAGGATAAGAAGGATAGAATCTTGCCCTTCCCAGAAGGCTCAGACAAAAGCAAACTTCTACGGCCTCTCCTACTTTATGTGTCCTTCCTCATTAGTAACTTTTGCTGTCTTGACCACAGTCTGATGTTACTTGGCCACATGTACCAGATTTCACCTATGAAATGTTGAAGGATGTAGTAGAGTTGATGGGATGTGAACAAAAGGATTAAAAGTGCTGATTCCACTGTAGCCCAAATGGCACCACTTCTAGCAAAAAGAAAAGCAAAAAGAAGGGAAGGAAACATCAGCAAACTTGGAGGAAATCTGAAGATATGCAGAAGTAAAAAAAAACCAAAAATAAATAAATGAAGATTGAGTGTCAGGGCAGAGGAGGTAGAAAGCCACAGGCAGGGTGGGTGGGAGGAGATGCAATGGAATATCCTAGGAGATTGTCACATGAGGCTAGTATCTTGGGGCAATTGCATTATGAAAGGAGCCAGGAACATACCACTTTGAAAACATTTCTTACCGCATCTCTCTTCTTTCATGCAATTGTGCTGCTGTGAAGACTCCCCTGACATGATAAGTCTCTTCACTGTAGTTCCAGCATTACAGCAGTCAGTCCATAAGGGAGCCTGATTCTCCTCCTCTCCTGCTTTGTCCCATTCCCACTCACTGTTCCAAAGCAGGCAGGCTAATTCTATGCCTATCTGGGTTTTTTATTTTTATCTTTGCTGTATTTGAGTACTTACAGCAAAATGATACAATAAAAATAATTTTAATCATTTTTGCCATAATTACACAAACACAGCAAAGATAAAAATTAGGGGTGGGGGTGGGATGGCAGGCATGGAGTTAGTCTGTTTTGGAACAGTGAGTGGGAGTGGGAGAAAAGAGGAGAGGAGGAGATTAAGGCCCTCTCATGGCACTTACTGCTGTAATGCTGGAATTGAAGCAAAGGGAACTATCGCAGAAGGGCCAGCAGTGGAACCATAGCAACAGTTAGAGCTATTGATGGGCTTTCCCATCAATTAAAAGGGATGCCACAGTAACATTTGAATACACACCAACCAGGGCCAGTTTAAGGGCCCTGCAGCACCTGCAGCCGCAGGGGAGCCTGTCATTGCGGGGGGGGGGGGGTGTAGTAACCCTCCTCCTGCAAAAACATTATTAGTAATAATCTGAATATCCTGTACTGTGAATCGGTTAGGTTAGGTTAGTTTTTGAAATAAACATATGGTCCCTCCAAAATAAAGCATTGCAGGGGTCCCCAAAATTCCTTAAACTGGTCCTGACGCCAACTACAGGACAGTCACAATATTGTGTGAGAAACTTTGGCCACAAATACTATTATCCTGCTTTAATTCCACTTTTCTAGCCTTGTGTGATAATCTCCCTAGAATGGGCATGGCAAGCTGGTTGGAACCTTATACAATAGCACCACTCCATGAAATATTCTTGTTGAAACAGGGACAAATATATATTTGAACGCTTAGAGAGGTAATTAATGTTGATGTTTTTGTGAACCAACTGAGATAATGAAACCAGCCATTCACTGATTCTTTTATGACACAGCTATGGTGTTGCTAAAAAGATCCCGGGCTCCTGTCTTCAAAGCTGATAGACCTTTTAATTTCCTTCTATGGCAAGCCAGTACAGGTAAGCATAAGTTAAAATTTATCCATAAAATGTCATGAGTATGATAGCAAAATATTACTGGCTTCTTTAATATACTACACAGCTTGAAAGTCTATAAAACAAATTCTGTAATTTAGAACACTAGCAGTATATGTAGATCATTAACAAAAAAATCCAAAATGCATGCCAAACATATAGTTTGACCCATTTTCAATCATTCAGCGGAGTGTCTGGTATAGTCCTCTCTGGGAATGTTATCACATTAGAATTAATGCAACAGAATGCATTCTTGCAAACCACCATACTACAGGTGTCCCTCCACATTCACAGATTTGGCATTCATGGTTTTAAGTATTCACAGCTTGAAAATATTCTTTAAAAAATTAATAATCCAAAAAGCAAACCTTAATTTTGCCATCTTATATAAGGGACACCATTTTGCTATGCCATTGCATATAAGGTGAACTGCTGAACGGACTTGAGCACAGATTTGCCGACGGCAATGTGGGGATAGTGGTGTTCGTCCTGTGGTGCAGGCTGGTAAAGAACTTCTGTTTTCTTCAGGTTGACTTCCAGCCCAAACAGCTCTGCAGCTGTTGCAAAGCAGGATGTTAGGCGCTGCAGAGCTGCTTCTGTGTGGGCAACAAGGGCAGCACCATCAGCGAAGAGCAGCTCACGGACTAGATAGTTTAGAGTCTTAGTGTGAGCCCTCAGACAGCTTAAGTTAAACAAGATACCATCAGTATGGTAACGTATATAGATGCCGTCGTCTTCTTCAAGCTCTGCCATAGCCCTTTGGAGCACCATGCTAAAGAAGATTGTAAATAAAGTTGGTGCAAGAACACAACCTTGCTTCACTCCATTAGTTATTAGACAGGGCTCTGAAAGAGCATCGCCATATCTGACTTGACCACGCTGGCCCTCGTGTAGCAAGATAATCATTTTAAGGAATTTGGGGGGACATCCTAATCTTTCCAGGATCTGCCACAGACCTTTTCTACTCACAGTGTTGAAGGCTTTGGTGAGGTCGACAAATGTTACATAGAGACCCTTGTTCTGCTCCCTACATTTTTCTTGCAGTTGTCTAAGGGCAAATACCATGTCCTACATGGGAAGCATCATCTCCTCAGATGCCAAAATTGACAAAGAGATCGATCACAGATTAGCAAAGGCATATAGCGCATTTGGAAGACTTCACAAAATAGTCTGGAGCAATAAACACCTGAGGCAAAGCACAAAAATCAGTGTGTAGAGAGCCATTGTACTGTCTATCCTCCTTTATGGATCTGAATCATGGGTCACCTATCGCCACCACCTACGACTTCTTGAATGCTTTCATCAGCGCTGTCTACGCACAATCCTAAATATACACTGGACTGACTATGTGACAAATGTTGCTGTCCTTGAGCAAGCAGAGATCACCAGCATTGAGGCCATGATATTGAGAACGCAGCTGCGCTGGGCAGGGCACGTTTCTAGGATGGAGGACCATCGCCTCCCAAAAATACTACTCTATGGTGAACTTGCCACGGGTCAGCGTAAGAGGGGCGCTCCAAAAAAGTGATACAAGGACTCATGACCCATTGCCAAAATGATGGTTTGTGAAAAACCCAATTTACCTAGCTTCTCATTTAAAATCTTGCTCCATCTAGATGGAAACCCATCCAACAATATCAAAGGAGCTAACCCTACTGGGTTGAACAGCATTCTGAGCCAAAAATTAAACTTAAGTATCCATGCCCGCGATTCAACTGACATTTGACCTGTCTCCAAATGTAAAATTGCATTAGGCACACACCTTGGAACAGCCAGAATGGATCTCAAAAATTTTGTCTGCGTAGATTCCATAGAATCAAAGTTAGTGTAAGCACACCACTGCGCCCCATATAGCATCTGTGCCAGTACCTTCATGTTAAAAACCTGGATGGCTGAAGGGATGTGCTGGCCTCCTTTGGTGAAGAAAAATGATATAAGTGACTTAATGCTTCTCTGAACATTTGCTATGGCATTTGTAGACTGGGCCTTCCAAGAGCCTGAAGACTGAAAAATCACTCCTAAGTACTTATAAGATTTTACTTGCTCAATTGGTTGGTCATTTATTTGCCATTTATGGATGCTCCGTTTTCTAGTAAATACTAAAACTTTAGATGTGTTATAATTAATCACCAACTCTTCAGTTTGGCAGTAATTACCCAAAGCTTTTAGTAGTCGGCGCAACCCAATAAGGGTTAAAGAAAGAAGTACTACATCATCCGCATACAGGAGAGTTGACAAGGGTCTGCCCGCTAATTTAGGAGGATGGAAATTTAAGCCAGACAAACTCTTGACCAAAGAGTTAATATAGATGTTAAACAAAGAGGGAGCTAGCACACAGCCTTGTCTAATGCCTGTAGATGATGGAATGGCCTTAGTAAGATGGCCTAGCCTGTTACATCTAACTTTCAAACATGTTTTTGTATATAGGCTATTGATCAGAAACAGCAGGCGTTTATCAATATTGGTTATTTCTAGTTTCTGCCATAATCTATCACGGGGAATCATATCAAAAGCCGACTTAAAGTCAATAAAGGCTGTGTAAAAAGCCCCACTAGGCTTAGTTGAATATTTGTCTACAAGATGTTGTAAAATTATTCCATGGTCTCCTGTGGAGTGACTGGGTCTAAAACAACATCTCAGGCTCGGCCAAATTGATCACCAAAAGTGGTCCGCCCTGGCCTCACAACGGGAGGCATGGAGACGCACAATCTACAATGCTGCAGCCTTATTTGAGAACTCATGCCGAACAAGTCTTGAAGAGAAACGACAACGCAGAAAGAATCACAACCCAAAAACATCACTGAAGGAGACCTTCTGCTGTGCTTTCTGCAACCAGACTTGTTTATCTCGGATTGACCTTTTTAGTCATCAGCTCGCTTGCAGAAAGCGTGGGATGAGTCCTTCCTGAATCTTCGTTTGCGAAGAAAAGCCAGAGCATATAATGGGACTTGGGTATTCACAGATTTGGGTATTCACGGAGGGTCCTGAAACCAAACCCCAGCAAATGTGAAGGGACAACTGTAATTACCATATGTCAGGCTTTTCATATAAAATTTCCCAAATCTAGTGTTGATACTTCCAAATAAGCAGTTTCAGCCACATGTATTGCGAATCCTATGAAGGTTCAGTAGCATGGTCTCTACTTTCCTGAAGAAATGTTACTTCTCTTTGCCTGTTTAGGAATTAGGCTAAGTAAATTATTACTGCCTGAGGCAACAATTCCGAGATAAATCTAATTTATTTTTAATGCCTTGTCCAAAGCTGCTTGCTTGCTCATGCATGAATCCCTTTTGTGTTGTTAGCTATGTTATATAAATAATTATATTATAGCATATAAACTACCAATTTCTGAGGCCAAATCCACACTACACAAATATTCCAGTTTGAAACTGGATTATTTCCCATGGTTCCTTCCTATGGAATCCTTGGATTTGTAGTTTTACAAAGTATTTGGCCTTTTCTGCCAAAGAGTGCTGGTGCCTCACCAAACTACAAATCTCAGGATTCCATAGGAAGTAGCCATGGCAAATACTATAATCCAGTTTAAAACGGAATTATTTGTGTAGTGTGGATTTGGTATTAGTTCCAAGTGTCTAAAAGTTATCAGCTTCCATGTGTTAGTGTACCCTAAATTTGACCATCCTGGTTCACATATACATGCCTATTCCACCATATAAGAAAAAATATATGTAAGCACTGTTGTTAGCGAGAGCATATTTCTAAACTGAAACTTAATAAACAAAGTATAATTTTCTTCTTCACAGGTTCAATTCTCTTCATAGGAAGACTTACAGATCCTACAGAGTAAACATGTAAAAGCCACATGTCCATCTCTCTCTGCTTTCCCAAGTCATTGAATTACACCATGCTTTGTTTAAATAGCACATTTTCAGTCTTGTGAACATCAAGAGGAAGCAGGGGCTGTGCAAAATCCTAGGATTGTAAATAAAAAATAAAGCTTTTTGTCATTTGTAGGGTAGCCTTACTTTGTTTATAGTAGTTATCCTCTTATGGAAAAACACCTTAAGAGAGAACTACACATGCTGTCTAGTCCTGTTATTCCAGTTATGGGTGTTTTCCCACAATACACTCAATGAAGAGGAGATATGAAAAGCAAAATGGTTTCTTAACATTTTCCCTGAGACCTTTTCCCACTAACAATGGCCCCTTCCTAGCTGTTTTTACATCTGCTGCACAAAAGGAGTGGGAATCTTCTGAAGGAGCCTTTTTAAAACAAACCTTCATAGCATCTGCTGGAAAGATCTTCTGTTCAACATATAATTGATCGAAGGATGGTGCACTAAATCTATCTATCTAGAAAATTCTCTTGGGTATGTTGCCTTTCCTAGTGTGCCGATTGGCTGCTCAGGAAGCACACTCAACCAATCACCACCCACATGCAAATTTCCTCTCCACCTCACAGTCCACTCCTGTCACTCAGTATGTGGCCCAGATTGGGACCCAGACAGTCAATCGGCGGTGGCAACAGGCCGCCTGCAACAGGACCCAGGCAGTCAACTTGTGGTGGAAGCAGGGCAACAGAGTGAGTGACCCTTAGCAATTCCGGGAAAACTGGGGAATGCTGAGAAGGGGGAGGAGGAATTTAAATCCACCATCCTATCTCACAGGTAGGATGTTGTGAGGTCTAATGGGCATTTTTGGGGAGTTTTTTTAACAGCATATAGTATGCCAGGTCCAGCTAGTATCCAGAATTTCTGCTTCTGAGTTTGAGACAAGAAGTCAATTCACAGTCCCATGAGGAGCTTGTTGGAAATTCTCCTTGGTCTCAGCATCTCCTTGGCATACTGCAAAGGGCAAAAGTTGAGGATGACAACCTATGTGCCCCTATGTGTTAAAAAGGGACATCTTGAGGAACCATACAGCATCAACTTCAGTGACCAAGAAAAAAGAGAAAGTATGGTTGTCAGATCAGTTTGACTACCATATGAATTCCTGTTTCAACCTTATCACAAGCCCTTTCTCATAGTAATTAACATTCTGAAATGACAGCCTTACTTCCCGATATCCAGTGCACCTACCCCCATTGTCTCAGCAGGCCTAAGCTGTATGCTGTTCCCACTGAGACTACATATAGCAGGGATAGGGAACCTGTAGCCTACCAGGTGTTTTGAACTGCAGCTGCCACATTACTTTACCATTGGCCATGCTCAGTGGAGCTGATGGGAGTGGTAGGTCAAAATATCTGGAGAACCAAAAGTTTCTACCTCTGCCACAGTTTTCCCAGAAGATGAGTTAGGTGAATGCCAATTGTAAATTGGGTCCGATTGTTTGGCCGTGTCCACTGGAGGCTGTTGTATTACTGGGTGGTTTTGTTTTGTTTGTTTGTTTAGTAGAAACTCCCCAGCAGGTAAAATCATTTATCTGATTCTTTGTGTAAACAGAAAACATACATTCATGGCTAATCCCCTTTGTGAAATGCCAGCAGCATGAAAGACCTCTCTTAAGTCTCCTAATGAACACTGGTACTGCAGTCATAATATTGGTGTGTATGTGCCTTCAAGTTGCCTATTGAATTATGGTGACCCCATGAATTTCATAGGGTTTTCTTAGGCAAGGAAGACTCAGAAGTAGTTACGCCAGTCTTTCCTTTGAAATATAGCCTACAGCACCTGGTATTCATTGGCAATCTCCCATCCAAATACTAAACAGAGCTGACCTTGCTTAGCTCAGAGAGGATCAGATGCCTTTAGGGCAGCCTTTCTCAACTTTTTTATTCTGGAGGTGTCAGGCTCATCCCTGAATTCTGGGCATTGGAGTGGAATTCATGGAGGCCCTGACATGTAGCTAGTATTTTCTCAGGATTTTGGAATGCCTGAGAAGTGAGCCAGGCCTCCTGGTTGGCATGGTAACGCAAGTCCTACCGGGAACTCAAGGCCACGCTCCCCAGCTACTTTTGCTCCCCCGTGTCTGTTCTCACGCTTGATGCCTTATTATCTCTGGATAGTTTACAGTTACTTCAGTAGCAGCTCTGCAATGGTTCCTTACACAAGCTACTCTTCCAATAAAGAGTTTTATTGAAGAACCCTGAGTTTGTGTTCTGAGTACATCACAGAAAGCCGTCCTCACTCGGAGCAAAGCCAAAGAACAGAAATCCACTGATAGCCCTGCTCAGGTGCCGGGTCCTACTGAAAGTGGCGGTGATTCACCCTTGGCGCAGGGACCGGTGCCACAGCCCTTGAACCCCGACCCGCCTTCCCCCGATCCGGGGACCCAGGTGGTGACCCCTACGGCAGATGGCTCTGCCACGCCCACTGTTTCTCAAGGGGAGGAAGGAGGGTGGCATGCTCAATTGGCCTCGGAACTGCCCCGGGACCAGTGGTTCCTGGCTCACCCCAATGAGGTAACTGTGAAGGAGGGGGTGGCCTGGAAAGGGGATCGCCTGTATGTTCCTGAGGTCTTGAGAGCGAGTATTCTCAAACAGTGCCATGATGTCAAGAGTGCGGGACATTTTGGGTATCTCAAAACTTTACATTTGGCCCGCAGACAATTTTGGTGGCCCCGCATGAGGAAGGAGGTGGAGGATTATGTAAAGGGGTGTACCACTTGTGCAGTGTCAAAAGGGGGGTCAGGGAAGCCCAAAGGTTTGCTCCACCCTCTACCTACCCCAAACAAGCCCTGGGAGGTCATTAGCATGGATTTTATTGTGGATTTGCCAGAGAGTAGGAAAAAGACGGTTATTTGGGTTGTGACTGATTTGTTTTCCAAGCAAGCGCATTTTGTGGCCTGTAAGAAGCTCCCCACAGCCTCCCAACTAGCCAAATTGTTCATTCAGCATATTTATCGGATTCATGGCATTCCGGCCAAGATTGTGTCGGATCGGGGGGCACAATTTACTTCGCAGTTTTGGAAGGCTTTCACAAACCTTCTAGGGGTGGAGCTTGGTCTCAGCAGCTCCCATCATCCCCAATCGGATGGACAATCGGAACGAACGAACCAGACTCTGGAACAATACCTAAGGTGCTATGTGAATTTCCAACAATCTGATTGGGTTGATCTTCTACCTTTTGCTGAAGTGGCCTACAATAATGCCACTCACCAGAGCACTGGGCTCTCGCCGTTCAAGGTTGTGTCTGGGCATGATTTCGGTCCCCTCCCCTTGTTGGAGGGGTCTCCCAACTCTGACCCCGTTTCGGTCTCCCAGTGGAGTCAAAAGGTCAGGGATGCGTGGCCTCATGTAATCTCGGCCTTGGACTTTGCCAAAGCACGCTACAAACATTATGCTGATCGGAAACGGGACCCTTCCCCCAGATATGCAGTGGGAGATATGGTTTATTTGTCCACCAAATTCCTTAAGTGTCCCCAACCCTCAAAAAAGTTGGGAGCCAAATACATCGGGCCTTTTCGTGTTGTTAGGATGATAAATCCTGTGGCTTTTGAACTGTCTTTGCCTAAGTTGTACCGTCATGTACATCCTGTGTTTCATTCCAGCCTGCTCAAGCCCGTGAGCCCTCCGGACAAACACCACCCGGCTCCAGAACCTGCTCCTCAGCCGATCCTGGTGGATCAAGACCAACATTTTGAAATTTCTGAGATTCTGGACTCTAGACTTCACCGGGGAGGGTTACAGTATTTGGTAAAGTGGAAACACCTGCCGTTGGGCCATGCAGAGTGGGTTGCTTCTGAGCATGTCAATGCCAAACGCTTATTGCGAAAGTTTCATGCCCGCTTTCCCGATAAGCCGGGCTGAGAAAGGGGGAGGGTTGGTCTTCAGGGGGGCAGTATGTCAGGCTCATCCCTGAATTCTGGGCATTGGAGTGGAATTCATGGAGGCCCTGACATGTAGCTAGTATTTTCTCAGGATTTTGGAATGCCTGAGAAGTGAGCCAGGCCTCCTGGTTGGCATGGTAACGCAAGTCCTACCGGGAACTCAAGGCCACGCTCCCCAGCTACTTTTGCTCCCCCGTGTCTGTTCTCACGCTTGATGCCTTATTATCTCTGGATAGTTTACATTTACTTCAGTAGCAGCTTTGCAATGGTTCCTTACACAAGCTACTCTTCCAATAAAGAGTTTTATTGAAGAACCCTGAGTTTGTGTTCTGAGTACATCACAGGAGGAACCCTTGAAATAACTTTCAGGTCTCAGGGAACCCCTGCATAAGCATAATTCTATATGCTGCTATTGCTTCCCCCCCCACACAATCATACCTCTTGAGGAACCCCTGGCAACCTCTTGGGGAACCCTAGGTTTCCAAGGAACCCTGGTTGAGAATCACTGCTTTAGGGTATCGAGGCTCCTGCAGTAAGAATACCTCCTAGTTTTAATTATGGTCTGGGTGAGGCATTGGGGCTGGGGAGAACTTCAATATAAAGTCAGCCCTCCATATCCACCGATTCTGCATCCATGTATTCAACTATCCGTGGCTTGAAAATACCTCCCCACCAAAAAAATTCCAAGAAGCTAACCTTTCTGTTTGCCATTTTATATAAGGGACACCACTTTACTAATGCAATTGTATATACAGTAATGAGATTTGAGCATCTCAGGATTTTGGTCCTGGAACCAAACCCCATTGGATACCAAGGGCCCACCGTAGTACAGTTTAGCTACTAAGTTTCACCCTTTCAAAAGAAGGTCAGCTAATGTTCTACGCTGGCGTTGTCATGATGGCCTGCCCTGCCCATCATGGGAGTTCATTTCAACAACCTACACTTTACAACACTGGAAACTTCCACTCCTTATTTGGAAATGGGAAGGGGGTGGGAGAACCTCATTGAATAAACATGACGTCACATCACTTGATTAAGATAGATGAGTCTCCCTCTGTTTGCAAGCAGCAACAGTGGCAGCGGTCATCTACTATCTCGAGGGCGACACCTCCAGCTTCTAGAGGAAAGCGGAAGGTGCGTCCTACCCGAAGATGTTTCTCCTGTGGTGAACCTGGCCATGTCAGGTCACAATGTCCACAGCAACTCGCAGCAGCTAAAGTGAAGGGAGCACCTGCTTCACCATCCCAGGATGATGGCAGGAAGGTCCCTCCTGCTCCCACAACCGTGCCTCCCAGCCACCAGCAGACATTGCTTGTCAATGGGATTGAAGTGGTGGCGTATGGAGACACGGGAGCACGGTTCTCTGCCATTCATCGTGCCTACATTGATTCTCAGTTCGTGGATGACTACATGGTGATGCCTCTTCAACCTTTCTATGCCATATCCATCAAGCTTCCTACAGCCCGGGTGCCAGTGGAATTCAGAGGATGGAAGGGCCACTGGACTTTTGCAGTCTACACTGACCTCAATTACCCTGCTATCTTAGGTGAAGATTTGGCATATCAGGTGGAACAATTCTGTGAGTCTCAGCAGCAGCAATCAATGCAGATCTGCGACCAAGGTCTGCAGCCATCAGCTATGGATTCTGAGGAGGAGGCCGTTCCTTCAGGTGGCACCATAGCTGAGGAGCAGGCCGCTGTGGCACCAGCTGAAGACCCTGTTCCTGATGCCCTTGATACCGCTTCACCTCTGACAACTCAACTGTCTGCAGCAAGCATCCCTGCGATCCAGACGTAGTGTAATGGTGAGCAGTCTCACTCTGTTCCACGGCAGGAGGGGAAATGTGAAGACCAGCTATCTTCAGGCTCCCAACAAGCCAGATTTGGGATCACCAGCAGCTTGCTCTACAGTGAACCTTGGCCTGATAGCCAGAAGGACAAATGGCAGCCCCAAGGATGACTGTCAGTCCCCACACCTCACCGAGACAAGCTCCTGAGCTTAGCCCATGACCTCCCTAGTGGACAGACTAGGGTGTGTCATGCCATGGACTGGATAGGGAAATCTTGTTCATGGAAGGAGATGGGCACTGCTGTCACTGAGTCTGTCCGATCCTCGTGCGAGTTCCTTGATGGTGGAGAAGCACAGGGATCTGACTCAAGTCCCCCTCCACCACTTCCCAGCATTGAGGTCCCATTCCATAGAGTGGCTGTGGCTGTTTTGAGACTCCTTCCTCGCAAGGCGGCGAGAGAACATCATGTTCTTATGACTTTTGTGGACTTTTCCACCCTGTGGCCTGAAGCTACACCACTAGGGAGTGGCTCAGTCGAAACCTGTGCTCACATGTTGCCTAACATACTGACCCTGAACTTTGGGACTTCACTCTCTACTGACTGGGACTTGGTGCTGCTGCACTTCCTGTTTGCATACAGGGCCGTCTCACATCCCAGTTTATTCTTTTTGCCTTCTGAGTTGGAGCATCGCCATGAGGTTGCAAGGCCATGGCAGTTAGTACAGTGCCAGTGGGAGGGAAATGTGTCTTCTGAGTGGCAGGAGATGCCCAGGGAAACTTGGGTGGCTGCAAATGAGAACCTACACTAGCTCAACAGCAACAGAACCCTTGGCTCAACCAGAGTGCTGGGGAATCTTCCTTCATACCGGGAGATCCAGTGTCAGTACCCCAGCTGATCCCATCCGCCGAGATGGAGACATCATGGGAAGGTGTGGGCACAGTCTCAGAGCAGCTTGGGCACAGTCTCAGAGCAGTGCCATGTCTTGCCCAGTTTCCAGTAGTTGAGACCAGCCAAAAGGGGTACCAGATGACCTCCCGGCAGATGCTCTTCCAGAGACCCCAGCATTTCATGAACCTTCCACTCCCAGAAGCGGAAGATGAAGGAGGCCTAGGCGGTGCCAGTGATACTCGTCTGGAAGGTGGTGGCCTGGTGGAAGTGGCACCCCCTTCTGACCTCAACCTGAGACGTCCACAGCAGTTTACCCAGTTGGCAGCCACGGCTGCTTCATTGTTCTCATCTGCTCCAGGTCTCATTGCTCATCCTCAACACTCAATAGCTGCTGATGGCAGCGGGCCGTCTGCAGAGCAGCCTAGACATGTATCACCTGCAGGGCTGCAGGTCTTGGAGGAGGAGGTGGACTCTGGCTATTACCCCATGCTGCGTGCAGAAGACCTCTTCAAGACTTGGGGACTCTGTGTCTATTCTTGGTGCTTTTGCCCATAGGCTTTTGGCAGCTGGCCTTCACCATAGGGTCTGGTTACAGCATGGCATTTATGACGAAGTTGGACCCATTCAACTTCTCTGTTCTTCCTTTCGGCCTTTGTAAACTGCCCACACCATTCAAGGGACTGGAGCCCTCTCTGCTGTGGGCTGGGGGCCCTGAAGCGAATGCCTACCTGGATGTCATCGATATCTTCCCTGATGACTGGGGTGATCACCTGCATCACCTAGAGACTGCCTTTCATTGGACCCAAGATGCTAGTACGATTGTCAAGGCAAGGCAGGGCCAGCAGCTGCCTGGCAGAGTGACTTACCTTGACCATGGGGTGGCTCAAGAGACCATCCCTCCATTGCGAGTGAAAGTGGAAGCTAGCCAGACTTGGCCTACTCTGCACACCAGGAAGTCGAAGCAGTCTTCCTCGGTCGGGCGGAAGACTACCTGAGGCTCGGGCCTCGCTACCGCCAAGTAGCGGCTCCGCTTACAGATTTGCCTGGATCCAAGGTACCTGACCTGATACAGTGGACAGCAGATTGTCAGGAAGCTTTTGACCACTTCAGATGTTCTCTCACCTCTGAGTCAGTCCGGTTGGCACCAGACTTCAACAAGCCATTTATCGTGGCTTCAGATGCTTCTGACAGAGAAGTTGGTGCGGTGTGGATGCAAGACCATCCGGATGGCATCTTGCATCTCGTCCTGTTCCTCACCCAAGAGTTGGATGTCCAGGGGTTGACTTGGTCCATCCTGGGGAAGAACTGCTACACCATTGTCTACGCACTGGACAAGCTGAGATCGTACATCTGGGATCAATGCTTCACTCTTCAGACTGACAATGCCACTCTACGTTGGCGCCACGTGAGTCAAGAAGCTACTGACAAGTTACTCCAGGAAGCTAATTCCTGCATGACCTTGACTTTGACCTTGATCTTCAGCATGTTCCAGGCACCTCCAATGTGGTTTTCGACTCTCTCTCATGCAAGGGACTGGTGGGAGGGTAGTGAGGGGCGATGTTACGTACTGTCTCTGCTCATGATTTCAATGGATTGTTTGTTGTGCTTACATGTTAACCTTTTGCCTTTCACTTTAGCTAACAGGTGGAAATCCCAGCCGGTTTGGTCCTACTTTCAGAGTTCCAGACCGTCTGAAATTTGGGGGGCGTGTCATGATGGCCTGCACTGCCCATCATGGGAGTTCATTTCAACAACCTACACTTTACAACACTGGAAACTTCCACTCCTTATTTGGAAATGGGAAGGGGGTGGGAGAACCTCATTGAATAAACATGATGTCACATCACTTGATTAAAATAGCCACTCTGATTGAGAAAAGGCAGAGCCAATCAGAGATCACCACAAAAGACTTTAAAAGTTCTGATTTTTCCTTTGTTTGCTGTTGGAGCACATGGCCTAGCTCTGAGCCACATGGCCACATGGCCTAGGGGCCTCATGGCTGAGGACATAGCAGAGAGACCACAGAATGGAACAAGCCATAGAGTAATCAACAAGATACCAAACTATGATAACAGAAAGTTGTGGGGAGCCAATCTTGCTCAAAGGCCTAAAAGGATTCAAAAGGACTCTAAATTCCATCACAGAGACTGTAAGTTACCTTTACATTTAGTAGTTAGGGAAATGTTTAGTTAGTTTGCGTTAGATTATGGTTTGTTTTGTTAAGTGCTCTGAATGAATGTATAATTGTATAAGCCTTAAGTTGAACCTGGGAATGTTTTGCCTTCCCAAGTAGCATAGACTCCTGGAATTGAATAAAGCCTTCTGTTATTTTCTAACCTGCCCCAAATCGCCTGCTTCTGGTCAGCTATCAAAACCTTCTCTAGATTAGAGAAAGGGGTTATTATTTCTTTAACCCAGCCTGTCTAGTTCTCACTGCCTAGATGTGGAAATGGGTAAAGTCAGTGAGTGGTGGTGGCCACCCTTATAGAAGGGATTTATAGACTAGAAAACCCTTTCAAGTGTGTTTTTCAGGTTGTACAAATAAGCTGGAAAGCCTTCCCTTCCTGCTGAAAGAGAAGGGCCAGCTTATGACAGGAGTGAACAACTGTGGGAAGCTAAGGGGTATTAGTCCCACAGAAGACCCTGGAGAGGTGCACCCTCTGCTGTACCCACCACACATGCACACAAAAATGTTTTGCCTCCAAATGCCTTCTGGGGGGAATGTTCACCATCTGGTTTTAGGACCTTGGGCTATTTTAGGCCCAGAACAGGCCTTTAAAAAAATATTGGTATTCACTTCCTGTTTTTAGAAAAGGCCTCTCTTGGGACTAAAATGATCCAGGTGGGGGAACATGATGAAAATGCCCCCATACCCTCTAGAGGGCATCTGGGGCCTTTTGGAGATTGAAAAAAAAATGATTTCCTCCCCACCCCACACACAAAAAACAAATTGACTCTTGGGTCTCTTGAAGCCAAAAAAAGGCCCTGAGGGCCACATGCAGGACCGGTTTAAGGAATTTTGGGGCCCCCTGCAATGCTTTACTTTGGGGCCCCCATATGTTTATCTCAGATCAATGTAACCTAACCTATTCACCGTACAGGATGTTCAGATTATAGTAGGACCCCCGTATCCATGGATTCATTATCCATGGGACACAAAACAGCACACCTACCATAGAGTCTTCCTAGAAAATGTGTCTTCCCTAGCCCTTTTCTAGGCCTTCCAAGGCAACTCTATGGTATTTTAAACCAGAAATCCCATTATTTTCATATTAAGGAGGCCGACACGGGGCCCTCTCTTGACCTCGGGGCCCCCTCTTGACCTCGGGGCCCCCTGCCAATGCTGATTTGGCAGACAGGTTAAACCGGCCCTGGCCACATGTGGCCCATGGGCTGCACTTTGCTTATTCCTATTCTGCACCATCATTGGGCAATAGCTCAATGAGATGAATGGGCATTGATATGAATATTATGTGATGAGAAGTCACCCACATATATAAAACACTAATGTGGTACAGCATTTGATAATATTCAATATCTACACAGCACTAATTTAAAAACAAAAAGGCCATCATGGTCGGCTTACTGCTAATCTGTTTCAGCCCGTGAGAGTGGGAGAAGGAAATTTAATTACAAGAATTCATCAAAATGTTTCCGTAGATAAAGAGTCAGCTTACTGGAGAAGCAGATTTGGGGGATATGTTCCACGAGACATAATGTGTCTAGAACACATGCAAACCTGCATTCTTTCAGTACTGAGAGGCAGAAATTACTTGCTTTGCTGTGTGTTGGTGTTGTATTGGTAATTTTCCTGAGATGGTTAATAGAGGCAGAATGACTCAAAATGTTGCTAACACAACTGTCCTGGAACTAAGTCTGGAAAGCACACTATCATAGGGTGCGTCTATACGATCATAAAAAAATCCGTTTGGGGGGTAAAAAATATGAGTAGTCTGTCGTTCGTATGCATACGGACCGCCCACACGATTTTTTACCCCCCTTAACTCCGTATGACTCCCTCTTCCCCAAGCTGGCTGGAGCGAGCAAGCCAAGCAGAGGTTTAAAATCTCCCACCGCTTTTTTTTTTTAAGGTTCCTGCTTTGCGGACACTCGGTTTCCCCTATTTACAATATAAAAATAAAAATAAATAAATGTATAATTCCTGGACTTACCGGACTCTCGCTAGCCAGGAATCCAACATGGTGGCCGCTCCCAAGTCCCCTCTGTGCTAGCCCCGCCCCCTCTACCAATCAGCCAATCAGATTACACAGCCTGTTTGTATGTGTGCGAACGGACTGTACAGACCCATCAGCCATCTGAACGGCGTACGGATTTCTCTTCGCGATCCACTTTCTCTCCCGAACGCTGCGTGTGCGTATTTCAGGGTGGAAAACCGCCCCTCCCTCTTTTGGATGTGTGTGTACCGAAGCGCACACTTCCGCACGTCGTACGTATTATTTAAATCGTGTAGACGGAACCTTAGTATACTGTTATTCCCCAATGTATATCTGATAAATCTACTTCTACAGACCGATCTATCTCTATCTCTATCTCTATCTCTATCTCTATCTCTATATCTTGATATCGATATTCCTGTATATCAATAGCTTAATTGTATTTGACAAGAGAATACATTAACAATCCAAATATAATACAATGTAAAATGCATGTGATAATAATCCAACCCTCTATTCGTACATACAAAAAAAAGTAACAAGGTTTTACTAATCAGCAATTTGCAATGATAAAATATAACATTAAGGTCCTAATGGATATTATCCATCTACCCTATATAACAATGAACAGAACCTTATCACACAACAAACAATGGCAAAAGAGTAAAACAATGGCAAAAAAGTAATTTCGTAAGACGACTCAGCCAAATTGTTGAATAATGTCTGTGACGGCCATGTAATATAGTCCTTTTCAACTGCTGATAGCCATAAATAGGAATAATACTTTCAAAACTTTACACAACAATCAGCCAAATAGGAGTGAAACATCCCCCGAAGGCTAGGCAGCAATGTTGCATGACATATTCTTTTTAACAATGGATAGGAATGGACAGAAGTAATATAATGTTCAAAGTTTCACAAAACAACAGCTTTCCGGACTTAGTACCAGGACAGTTATGTTAGTTTGTTTTTCAAGAGAGTTTGCTGGTTGTTTTCAGGTTAGTGAAAATGTTCCTAGTCAAGGGCAAAATTGGGACAATATTAGCAGAGATATCTTTTGTTAGGGAGACTGCTGAGTAAGGTTGCTCTGAAACAGAGGGCTCCTAGCAAAACCAATCGAAAGACATGCTATCTTCTCTCCCTTTTGGTCCTTTTTAATTTGATTGTTTATGGAAAGAAAAACAGCTGGAAATGTAGCTTTCCCTTGCCCTTGTCTAATGGCTACTGCCTTCCACCTAATCCACTCCTTTTCAGGAGTCGATACTGGGTTTCATTTTGGGCCAAATGCCTTCACACGCTCTCCTGTCTGGCTTCTGCTGCCCTCAGGATCTTTACACAGATCCAGCTTTCAGTATCAAAGGTGTATGTTGTGGTACCATTGACTATTTGGCTGTGTTGACCTATTCCCTACAGTAGCTGAACAAGAAGTAGGCTTGCATTATCACAGAAAACAATGAATAATTTATTATTTACTGGCTCAGGATATTATATACAGTAGTTATATCTAGCTTGTTCTTACTCTCTAGCACATAAATATCTAGTTACAGGTAAAATAAGGTCAACAATATTCTAATACAGAATTACGTACAAAATTTTACTGCATGTATAGTTGTTTTTAATCCTATATCTGTTAATATGTTTTTCCTTTGACTCACACAAAGTCTCTCTCAGCTGTCTTTTTCTAAGGGTCCTCTCAACATGCTTTTCTGCCTTTTTCTTCCTACAGTGCACACCATACCATTCCAAGCCAAACCTCCTCCTGTCATTCCCTCAGCCAATCCACATATATATTCAAACCCAATATCTGTGTCAATCTTTCTATATTTTCAATCACTCTATATATACCCCTGGCACTACTTATCATAAAAACCAGAATTGTGTGGCAGAAGTATATTCGCTGCTCCCCAATCACCACTTATTATTTTTTTTAAAAAAATAGGAGAATCATGCCCGTAGGGGGCACAATTCTTCTTTTTTTAAAAAGGTATGCTGTCACACCTTCTGTCCTGAAATACAAAATAATGTGTCTTAAAAGGGAATTTATTGGGGGAAGCTGGTGCAGGCCCCAGAGAGTCCTTGGCCTGGAAAAATAGCTCCTGAACCTCTGTAACTTGCACACCATTGCATATAAATAACACTTAACAACAAGGCTTGGTGAAGTGCAGCCTCCAAGCTGCATGCAGTTCCACAGAATGATTTTTACAGCCCTTGTTTTGCCCTCAGATGTCGCCCAATGCTCCTAAGGGGTGTGGTGGTGGGCAATTTCACCTTATGGATCACTTCCTGTTGGGAAACAGGGCTTCTCCTAGACTTAAAATAGCCAGAGGGGAAAACAAAAAAAAATTACCCTCCAAGTCCCCTTGATGGGCATTGGGGGAGAGATTTTTTTTTAAATGAAATAACAATTCTGGGATTGTGGCCACCAAAGTCCCCGGGGATGTGTGTCAATGACCCCTCTGAACTCCTGTCAGTTGCCTTCCTGCCTTACAATGGCACAAACCCACGTTATGTTCCATCACAGAGCCAGCCAGGAGCGATACAGATGTCAGGAAGTACAGAGTAGATGCGGAAAGGAGAGCCAGGAATCATAGAGAGATGGAAAGAACAGCCATGACTTCCATCTTGGTGGTGGTGGTGGGGAA
Organism: Gambelia wislizenii; assembly: GCA_030847615.1. Taxonomy (NCBI): domain Eukaryota; kingdom Metazoa; phylum Chordata; class Lepidosauria; order Squamata; family Crotaphytidae; genus Gambelia; species Gambelia wislizenii. Next base: position 207,470,016 of record JAUMIR010000001.1, read on the forward strand.
TGTAGCCATTCCAGATTTGGGCTAGCTGTCCAAGGTCCTGAACTGGTTTAGAAATAAGGTTTAGCACCTTGGACCTCACCTTTAAAGCCATTGCCCCACTGACATGGGAATACCATCTGCTCCTGGGGAAGAGGCACTGAGTACTCTGGTCAACAAGAACAAAGAGCTGTTCAGTAGGACCCCCTTATTCACTGGGGATTGGTTCGGGGGAGGTGTGGATACCAAAAACTGTGGATAATAGCGAACACCATTGAAAATAATGGGACTTCTGGTTTAAAATACCATAGAGTTGCCTTGGAAGACCTAGAAAACGACTAGGGAGGACACATTTTCTAGGAAGACTCTATCGTAGATGTGCTGTTTTGTGTCCTGTGGATAATTGAATCAGTGGATAATGAATCAGTGGATACGGGGGCCTACTGTATTGAAATGGGAGGGGGCCTCTAGTAAAAGAGAGCCAGGCATGAAAGAGGAGAAGAGGAACAAGGCACTGAGTACATATTTGCTCAGAGGTAGCATGGGCCTTGTCTTAAAGGAGGAAAATGCTTCTAGGAGTCTTCTGGGAGCATACTTCTTTAAAGCCACCAAAAGTACAAGTTGACATAACTCCCACTCTGTTGGTGATTTTATCAGTGTGCTACCAAATTCATTAGAGGGGAGGCAGTGGCCACAGTAGAAACTGTGGGCAGGGTGGGCAGGCCAAATGTTGCTTCCTCCTAATATAGATTCAGATTAATGAGAACAAGAAGCTGAAAGGGTAAGCTGTGAAAGAGAAAAGGAGGGGAAAACTGGTGGAGCTGCACAGAGATTCAAAAATATTGGATGAAAATCCATAAAATTATTCAAAAAATGTTCAATATACAAATTCCATTTAATCCAAAATTATACTTACCAAACATTACATCAATATTAGATAGGGAGGTAGAAAAAAATACTGGAGAATTTTGTTATATCTTTGCATGGCGGCTCGCATCAATATAGCTGCTAAATTGAAAAACACGGAAAAACCACAAATAGAGGAATGGCTGAATAGGATTCTGGAAATGAGAGATAGCAACAAATTAACATATATTTTGAATAAAAAAAGGACAGAGGAACTAGAAAGGGAATGGGACCCAATAACTGAGTACTGTAAGAAAAGATGGAATATTAATATTGGAATGGACATATAGGGAATTTGTTGTTGATTTAAAGAATACATGGATTCAGTAATAACAGAAAAAGAATTAGATGAGAATTGTTTAGCTGAAGATGATATTTTGTATATATAAGGATAAGGTTAAAGGAAGAAGTACAGTAATAGAATAAAGAATAAAAATAGAAAAGGACACAGAGAGGAACGGATAGGAAGTTGGATTAGGGATTACAGGAGGGGGAAAAATTCTTTGAGCTATTTTTACGGGGGGAAGTCAGATTTTAGGAAACATATAAACCGAATTAAAGCTATGAATGATAGGGAATGAGGTATGCATGGAGGAATGATTTCTCTATAAGGAAAAAGACAATGTATAAGAAGAGGACACAAAGATGTATATCTTTATTCTTGTATAAAATGTATTATTGTATAAAAATTATAATAAAAAAAGGAGGGGAAGAGGGGACATGCCCTGAAGGACTGCAAGGATGGGAAAAGTACAGGGGGAGTGAAGGGAAGCACCACCAGTGATGGTGACCTGCACTTTGGAGTGGACACAACTCAGTGCTACCTGGTAGAGGACATTCCCTTGGATCTATGGCTGTAAGATCTGGAGTGGCTCACAGCTGATTGTTTAGTGCAGGAGCCAATAATTTCTCATTCTTTTGTACATATTTTGACTCTTATTGAGCAAGAAATGCCAGATGTCCAAGCTGGGTTCAGGAAAGGAAGAGGCACTAGGGATCATATTTCGAACATGTGTTGGATAATGGAGTGCACAAACAAATTTCAAAAGAAAATCAGCCTGTGCTTTACAGATTATAGCAAAGCCTTTGATTGTGTACATCACAAAAAACTATGGGTCACTTTTAAAGAAATGTGTGCCACAACATTTGATTGTCCTGATGCATAAGTTATAATCAGGACAAGAGACTTGTATAAGGACCAAATACGGAGAAACAGAATGGTTTTCAATTGACAAGGGTGTCTGGCAAGCTTGCATTTTATCACCCTATTTGCTTAACTTGCATGCTGAACATATCATATGTAAAGTAGGATTAGATTAGACTCCGAGGAAGGAAGTGTGGTGATCAATTTGGCCGAGCCTGAGATGTTGTTTCAGGGAGTCCTTGTATCACTTTTTTGGAGCGCCCCTCTTACGCTGACCTGTGGCGAGTTCACCATAGAGTACTATTTTTGGGAGGTGATGGTCCTCCATCCTACAAACGTGCCCTGCCCAGCGCAGCTATGTTCTCAATATCATGGCCTCAGTGCTGGTGATCCCTGCTTGCTCAAGGACAGCAACATTCGTCACATAGTCAGTCCAGTGTATATTTAGGATTGTGCATATACAGCGCTGTTGAAAGCGCTCGAGGAGTTGTAGGTGGTGGCGATAGGTGACCCATGTTTCAGATCCATAGACAGTACAATGGCTCTATACACACTGATTTTTGTGCTTTGCCTCAGGTGTTTATTGCTCCAGACTCTTTTGTGAACTCTTCCAAATGCACTATATGCCTTTGCTAAAAAAATAATACACTAATCCAAAAAGCCAACCTTGATTTTGCCATCTTATATAAGGGACACCATTTTGCTATGCCCTTGCATATAATGGGACTTGAGTATTCACGGATTTGGGTATCGACGGGGTCCTGGAACCAAACCCCGGCGGATATGAAGGGACAACTGTATAGCATTTTCTACATCCCAACAGTAGTACAAATGTCCAGATTATTTTCTCACTTTCCAAACTGCACGGGTGTACTCTTTCCTTAGTGGTTGTTATCAGAGGGCTAAAAAAAAAAAAGAGAGAGAGAGAGAGAGAGAGAGACAACAATGAGCTTTATTTTGTTTACAGACGTTCCTACGTCTCCCCACCCCCTAAAAGTGATTTGTTTGGTTGTTCGGGCCACGAACAACCGAGCAGCAGCTGGGATCCGGAAGTCGTGTCGGTGAACGATTGAGACCGCACCCCCTTTTTCCTCTTTGTCCCCCTCCCTCCATCCCGTGGCCTCCATCCCGTGGCTTCCGGCCTTCCCTCAGTGCGCAGGCGCGTAGGGGCCGGTTGGGTGTGCGAGGCTTCTGGTGCCTGAAGCCGCCGCCGCCGCCGGGCTTCCTTCCCCGGGCGCTCTTTCCAATGGCTGCGGAGCCTCTGCCCGCCGTGCCCCTCACCCGGCGGCCCATTCTGCTGGGGCAGGTGGAGGGCTCGCCGGAGGCGGTGACCATGGCGGCCATCGTGCCCAAGGAAGAGGGGCTCATCAGCATCTCCGAGGACAGGTGAGGAGGAGGAGGAGGAAGGAGACCCGGGCAGGCAGGGCTGGGCTGGGCTGGCTTTTTTTGGGGTGCTTTGCAGGGCGAGCTTTGCACCCCCCTGCCTCTGAGACCCCTAGCCACATAGCACCAAGCTACAAAAAAAAGGTAAAGCATTGCACACAAAACAATTCAGTTTATTGCAATGTTGTGTGAATTGCACACAAAACAATCCTCTAGTCCTTTCATGTGTGCAATGGTCCTGCTTTTCCCCCACAGTTGCTGCATGCCTTGAGTGCTCTTCCTCATTCTGTACTGTATTCCATGCTCTCTTTTATTCTATATTTTTATATTGCCTATTAGGCAATCAAGGCAGCTCACAACAATTGGATATAAAACAAACAAATTCATAACAGTAGTAATAACTTTCAACAATTTACCCCCCCCTTAAAATTACATATAAGAGCACATATATTTAAAATAACTGGCAAATTCACCAGTGACATAAAATAACTACCCTAAGACTTTAAAACTGTAATATCAAAATGTAGGCTATTGTACGTATCTCTACGTAGGTTATTGATACGGTTGTTCCTCCGTATCCACGGATTTGGTGTCTGTGGATTTAAGTATTCATGGCTTGAAAATCTTCTTTAAAAAATAATAATCCAACAAGCAAACCTGGATTTTGCCATCCTGGACTCCGTTTTGCTATTCCATTGCATATCATGGGACTTGAGTATTCACGGATTTTGGTATCCATGGGGGTCCTGGAACCAAACCCCAGCGAATATAAAGGGACAACTGAGTTGTGTTTTTCATTTGTGTGTCATCATGTATTTTGCATTACCCAATCAATACAGTTCTACTTCATTGCTCGAATTGTTTTATGTGCAATTCTTGCCCCCCACCCCACCCCTGTAGTTCGGTGCTCTGTGGCACCCCTGTATGATTATCCTTCATATTGCAACCCTCTTTTTTCTAGTTGAGTCCCACTAGCACCAGGCACAGAGCTACTGCAGGCAGGCAAAGGACTGGCCCCGCTATACAGGGTGGGAGGAAGGCAGTGTGTGTGTGCGCGCTGCACAGACAGCCCAGAGTTTGCTGGGCTTCAGCCTTACTCTGGCTGACCTGGACTCTCTCCGTATGGCTGGTGGGGAACAGGGGAATTAGAGTCCTGCTTGGAAGAGGGCTGTGGAGCATAAAAGGGCTGCTGGGACCAGAGGTGGCTTCAGAGGAGGGCATGCCAGTGTAAAAAAATGGGGGTTCATTCCCTTTTGCTTCCCTTGGAGAAAAAGCATTTTCCCCATGGACAAATGCACTCATATACAGTTGTCCCTCCACATTCGCGAACTTGACATTCGCGGTTTCGGTTATTCGCGGTTTTGGGAGGGCCCCCCCCGGGCCCCCCCAAAACCGCGACACGGGGCCTCCAGAGGCCCCGTGAAAGACATAGAGGGAGCGGGGAGGCCCAGGGAGGCGTCCACGGGGCCCCCGGAGGCCCTCCGGAGGCCCCATGAAGGCCTGGGGAGGGGTGGGGAGGCGATCCTGGGGCCTCCGGAGACGCTCCGGAGGCCCCAGGAAGGCCTGGGGACGGGGTGGGGAGGGCTGGGGAGGCGATCCTGGGGCCTCCGGGGCATCTCCGGAGGCCCCAGAAAGGCCTGGGGACGGGGTGGGGAGGGCTGGGGAGGCGATCCTGGGGCCTCCGGGGCATCTCCGGAGGCCCCAGAAAGGCCTGGGGACGGGGTGGGGAGGGCTGGGGAGGCGATCCTGGGGCCTCCGGGGCATCTCCGGAGGCCCCAGAAAGGCCTGGGGACGCGGTGGGGAGGGCTGGGGAGGCGATCCTGGGGCCTCCGGAGACGCTCCGGAGGCCCCAGGAAGGCCTGGGGACGCGGTGGGGAGGGCTGGGGAGGCGATCCTGGGGCCTCCGGAGACGCTCCGGAGGCCCCAGGAAGGCCTGGGGACGCGGTGGGGAGGGCTGGGGAGGCGATCCTGGGGCCTCCGGAGCATCTCCGGAGGCCCCAGAAAGGCCTGGGGACGGGGTGGGGAGGGCTGGGGAGGCGATCCTGGGGCCTCCGGAGCACCTCCGGAGGCCCCAGGAAGGCCTGGGGACGGGGTGGGGAGGGCTGGGGAGGCGATCCTGGGGCCTCCGGAGACGCTCCGGAGGCCCCAGGAAGGCCTGGGGACGCGGTGGGGAGGGCTGGGGAGGCGATCCTGGGGCCTCCGGAGACGCTCCGGAGGCCCCAGGAAGGCCTGGGGACGCGGTGGGGAGGGCTGGGGAGGCGATCCTGGGGCCTCCGGAGCATCTCCGGAGGCCCCAGAAAGGCCTGGGGACGGGGTGGGGAGGGCTGGGGAGGCGATCCTGGGGCCTCCGGAGCACCTCCGGAGGCCCCAGAAAGGCCTGGGGACGGGGTGGGGAGGGCTGGGGAGGCGATCCTGGGGCCTCCGGAGCACCTCCGGAGGCCCCAGAAAGGCCTGGGGACGGCGTGGGGAGGGCTGGGGAGGCGATCCTGGGGCCTCCGGAGCATCTCCGGAGGCCCCAGAAAGGCCTGGGGACGGCGTGGGGAGGGCTGGGGAGGCGATCCTGGGGCCTCCGGAGCGTCTCCGGAGGCCCCAGGAAGGCTTGGGGACGGGGTGGGGAGGGCTGGGGAGGCGATCCTGGGGCCTCCGGAGCTGCTCCGGAGGCCCCAGAAAGGCCTGGGGACGGGGTGGGGAGGGCCGGGGAGGCGATCCTGGGGCCTCCGGAGACGCTCCGGAGGCCCCAGGAAGGCCTGGGGACGCGGTGGGGAGGGCTGGGGAGGCGATCCTGGGGCCTCCGGAGCATCTCCGGAGGCCCCAGAAAGGCCTGGGGACGGGGTGGGGAGGGCTGGGGAGGCGATCCTGGGGCCTCCGGAGCACCTCCGGAGGCCCCAGAAAGGCCTGGGGACGCGGTGGGGAGGGCTGGGGAGGCGATCCTGGGACCTCCGGAGCACCTCCGGAGGCCCCAGAAAGGCCTGGGGACGGGGTGGGGAGGGCTGGGGAGGCGATCCTGGGGCCTCCGGAGCATCTCCGGAGGCCCCAGAAAGGCCTGGGGACGGGGTGGGGAGGGCTGGGGAGGCGATCCTGGGGCCTCCGGAGCATCTCCGGAGGCCCCAGAAAGGTCTGGGGACGGGGTGGGGAGGGCTGGGGAGGCGATCCTGTGGCCTCCGGAGACGCTCCGGAGGCCCCAGGAAGGCCTGGGGACGCGGTGGGGAGGGCTGGGGAGGCGATACTGGGGCCTCCGGAGACGCTCCGGAGGCCCCAGGAAGGCCTGGGGACGCGGTGGGGAGGACTGGGGAGGCGATCCTGGGGCCTCCGGAGCGTCTCCGGAGGCCCCAGGAAGGCTTGGGGACGGGGTGGGGAGGGCTGGGGAGGCGATCCTGGGGCCTCCGGAGATGCTCCGGAGGCCCCAGGAAGGCCTGGGGACGCGGTGGGGAGGGCTGGGGAGGCGATCCTGGGGCCTCCGGAGATGCTCCGGAGGCCCCAGGAAGGCCTGGGGAGGGCTGGGGAGGCGATCCTGGGGAGGGCGGGAGGGAGGGCCGGGGAGACCTCCGCGGGGCCTAGCAAGGCCCCGCAAAGGCCTGGGGAGGGAGGGAGGGAGGGCCGGGGAGGCCTCTGCGGGGCCTAGCAAGGCCCCGCGAAGGCCTGTGGAGGGAGGGGGGAGGGGTGTCGTTATTCGCGGTTTTTTCACATTCGCGGGGGTCCGCGGAACGGAACCCCCGCGAATGTGAAGGGACGACTGTATAACTATCTAGGTAAGTCAGGGGTGAGATAAGTACATCACTCACCCCCTTTTGCAGCCCAGTATTAATTAAAGAATTGCAATTGAAGTTTGCCACTGATGTAGTACAATGTAGCTCACCAAAGTAGGAAGAGATTTTGTTCTCTCGGCACCCCCCTCCCCCTGTTTTCCAGTGCGGGCATTGACTCTGCCTTGTGTAATCTGATCGCCCACAGAGGTGGCTTTCCTAGGCTCAGCAATCAAGACAACTCGAACAACAAAGCCCAAGCTACCATTTCTGAGCCACAGGAATGGGGGCCTTGTGCTTATTTAGATGAGGTGGGGGGGATGTTTGTCGAAACCAGATTGGTTAAAGAAGGGGGCCAGAGGACCAGGGTTTTTACCTCCTAAAACATTTTTGCCAGGTCTTCAGAGTGGCAGAACTCTTCCTATATTGTCCAGTCTGAAAGCCTGGACAAGTTTAAAGTTTGGTGTGTTTTCTCTGCAGCACAACATCAAGCCAAGGAGAGACATGATATTTGCTTTAATTACTTGTTATTTTGATTTCTGGAGCTAAGCACAACGTTAATGCTTCACGCTGCAGCTAAAGAAGGTGCCTGGCTGCTTCCAGTCAATCTGTGACACTTACATCTCACCACCACCTTGTATTTGTTGGCCTGATAAGATCTGATTTTCCGGGGGCCCTTTTATGCAACAGATTTATGATGCTATGATTCCACTTTAACTGCCATGGTTCCATCGTGGGGCATCACTAAGGCTAGTGTTACCCTCTCCCCTACAGTGTCACTTGGGTGCGGTTCAGCCTCTCTGTACCCCCCTAGTGCCACCAGTGCTTCCATCTTGTGGAATCCTGGGATTTGGAGGGCCATTTAGATTTTTCAGTCAAGGAGCTCCTCTGGTGCTTCTGACCAAGCTACAAACCCCAAGATCACATGGGATACAACCATGGTAATCAAAGTGGAATCAAAGTGTTATAATTGTGTCATGTGAAAGGGCCTGGAATGCTAACTCACACTGCTGCAGTAGAAACCCCCCCCAGTAGGTACCCTTCCCCTCCTCACTAGCTCTCAAGCTAGGCAGCAGGGCCTAGTTAAATGTTGTGTGCAGATATGTGGAAGAAAACACCTGATAAGTGCTGTGTTTAACATGAAGAGGCAGATTTGGCAAGGAGTAAAGCCACCAGATCCTGACTGATTGTGGAAGCTAAGCAGGGTCAGCCTGGTTAGTACTTGGATGGGAAACGGCCAGTGAATACCAAGTTCTGTAGGCTATATTTCAGAGGAAAGAGCTGGAAAAACCACCTCTTAAGTATTCCATGACTAAGAAAACCCTATGAAATTCATGGGGTCACCATAAGTCGAAGGCAACTTGAGGAACATACCCACAAACACATATGCAGCATGAAGGGCTCTATGTCATCTCCTTGCTTTTCCTGTTGGTGGGTGTGGAAGGAAGTGAGGAAGCAAATTTGCAACCCCATCAGGAAAGGGGAAGTAGCTTGGAAGAAAGGAAGTTTGAAGGACAGACAAATGATGGAAGTATTGGTCCCCTTTATTACCTGCCACTTCTGTGCTCTGTTCTTTCCCAGAGACGTGCTCTTTTTAAAATAAGTAGCCTATGTCCAATTTTACTGTTGTGTGTCTACTTTTAATGTTAATTAGGCCATCACCCCTGTGTTCTCCCTTGTTTCCTGGCCTTGACTCTCCAAAGTTCTCTTATGTAACCTGTTAATAATGCCCAGTCCCTTTTATCCCTGGGTCCTGTTTGAGAGTTTGCCCAGTTGTATGTTATCCTTCCTTCTTAAACTCTGTGCCAAATTAATGGTTTCTGCAATGCTCTGCTTTTTAATTTGCTGACAGGATAACATTTTATTTGTGAACTAAGGAGAAATTTGGAAGCAGCTGTTTGAAATGCCATTTAGTGTATGGAACAATGTGGCTTGTATGCTGTTTTGGCTATCTTCATAGGCTCCTTTTAAATTAAACCTTTCTTCCCTCAATTCTCTCTCCCTCTCTCCCCTACACTCTTGAACCCCTTCTCCAGCACTTCTCCTCTTGCCAACCATGCACATGCTATTTGCCACTTTGTCTCTGAGCTTGCCTCCCACTTTGGGGATTTCTTTAGTCCTCAGCCTGCCGTACAAATATGCTCCTTTCTTATGTGAGTTTTTAATCCCAGCCAAAGTGACAATTTCTTTCCCTCACACTGAATACTGAAAGTATTTTAATGAAATTGTTCATTCAGCATTTGGAATGTTCATGCATGTCAGAGACTTCTTCTTCCAAAATGCAATAGGTTATCAGCATTGGGCTCACAGATGTTGTTTGACTACAAATCACAGATTTCCTGCCCATTGGCGATACTGGTTGAGAGTGATGGCAGTTATAGCCCAACATCTGGGGACTCAAGGGTAGAAACCACAGCAATACAGTATGGCTGCTGTACCCATTTAGAGTAATCTAATGTGCTGTTGTCACTATCTTTGTATGTTTTGTACGTGCTGAGTTGGGAAGCCCTATAATCAATAACTGGGATTTGCTGAATGTTATTCAGGAGGTGCTGGCACTGTTTTGTTGTGAACATTGCAGTCTTCTCAGTGGAAGAACTAAGTACTTAATTACTTCCCCGATTCCATCTATTAATTACCTTCCCAAACAGTGTGCAAGGTAAGGCATTAAAATGTAATTCCTGCTTCGGGAAGGGAGCAAACAGACCTTTCATGCTAGCAGTTGGCCTTCTGATTTTAACCAATTACCCTGGCTAGTATTTGCCACAGTCAAAAACTAATCTCTTTAATCTGTTATCTTAGCTGTGGGGCATGTGCTGTGAATAGCAAAGTGTGTCACACTGGCTAGTATTTGATGGATCTAAGAGCATCTTAGTTCAGAGCAAGGTGTTGGTAGCTTTCAGCAAAGATTACAGATGTGTAGTTGAATTATTTATGGCCCCCATGTTCATTTTCAGCACTCCCTAATACTTGTTATAAGAAAAGCTGTATATTCTTGGTATTTGTAGTTAATTCAGGCATGTAGTGTGTTTGTGTGTCTGTTCCCATATTATTTCTAGATGTGTCTGTTGCTCTTTTCAGAGGTGCAGAATCCCTTGGAATGTTACACTGTGCCTTATCACTGCATGAGGACTGAAAATATGTCCAAATTCCTTATAGCTGTACATCCCTGACAAGCCAGAGTTAGTTTTGATCTCCTGCTCTTTTACTGCACGTTCTATCATCCATATGACTAGCATTCTTTTATTCCAATGGCTAAACCTGCTATCTCAACATTCCCCTTTCTTGCTCAGTGGTGGGGAAACTGATCCATGGATTGTGTGTGGCCCCAAGAGAATTGGGGGGGGGCAAATGCAGTCTATGAGGAGGATTAGTCCTTGCACAGTTGCCACCCCTGTACTAGATCCTGGGTGGTGGCTTCTTAGGGTTCCCTGTAGGGTTGCTGGGTTGAATATGGGGCAGGGTTCCTGTATCTTTAATAATTGACAGCTCCTGAAACAAAAGGCATAAGATTAAGTTGCACCTGGAGAACTGTATGCCACATGGTACTGTCCTATGGAATTCTTGGATTAGCAATTTAGGGAGGGTCATTTAGAATTCTCAGCCGGAGTGTTCCATTGCATCACTAAACTACGAGTCCCAGGATTCCACAGCATGCAATCATGCCAGTTAAAGTGTAATAATAGTCGTTCAATGTGAAGTTGAAGGCTTTCACAGCTGGCATCCATAGATTTTCCTTGTTTTTTTTCTGGGCTGTGAGGCCGTGTTCTGGAAGAGTTTACTTTTGACGTTTCACCTGCATCTGTGGCTGACATCTTCAGAGAATGGTTGGGTAGGAGTGTGTGTGGAGTTTATATACTGTGAACCTCTGTTGGGGAGTATATGTAAATTTGTGTATTTTTATTTATATATACCCCGCTCTTCAGCCACAAGGCTATCAGAGCGGCTTACAAATTGTTTTTAAGCAATAGCTATTTACACATCTACACTGCATTAAACAGTTTCCAATGTGTGTTAGCTAATTACTAATGGTTGGTTAATAATGGCCCATCAGACACTAATCCTCCTTGCATTTCTACACCCAGAAACTAACCATTCAAATACACAAATTTACATATACTCCCCAACAGGGGTTCACAGTATATAAACTCCACATACACTCCTACCCAACCATTCTCTGAAGATGCCAGCCACAGATGCAGGCAAAACGTCAGAAGTAAACTCTTCCAGAACACGGCCTCATAGCCTGGAAAAAAACCAAGGAAAATCTATGTAATAATAGCCCTTTAATTCTGTAGTGTGAGTGGGACCCTGGGCAGTAAGCTGGCTTTCTACTTGATAGCATCCTATCAAAGAGCAGGGATTGCCTTCCCATGCCTTCCAGTTCCATTGCTGATGTGAAGTGGAAGATGGGATGTGAACTGATCACACTGGCCAGAAATGAGCCATGTTGCTGAGTCACTGTTGCAGTGGGGAAACCTTGGTTCATCTCCCTTCAAGCAGCTTGAAAGGGAGTGAGTTTCTTCTTTTTCTGTTCCCTAAGAGCTGGTTCACATGTTACAGTTGGCTCCCCCCGCCTGCAGTGTAATGTGGAGATTTGCCCTCTTGTACACATGTGTACCAGTGGTTCTTATTTTAGTTCCAACACTTCCATGAACTCTTATATATGCATTGTAGAGCTCTGAGAAATTAAAGTTGTGGTAGTTCAGTGTTGTGGCCTGCCAGCTTCTAAGCCATTAAGAATTTGAACAAATTGCCTGTTGCTGCTCTGAACTTTCTTGAACCAGACCCCTTCACTCATCACAATAAAGGCTGTGTGCTACTTCCTTGAGTGACTTGTATTTCTTCCATTGGTGCGGAAAACAACCAGAACTGCTTTGTGTGATCTTTTCAAGCCTGCCATTTTCTGCTACCGTAACATATGGTAACTAAACTAGTGATTTATTTATTTAAGATCCTGCTTTTCTTCCAGTGTAGGACCCAAGGCCATGTATACAAGATGAATTAAAGCAACATATAGCTAAAACTTAATCAGTTATCACACTGAAGAACAATTTTTAAAAGCAAATCAGCAATCATATTGAAACCAGGTACTTAATTAAAACAGTTTAAAAACATAAGAAGAAAGGTCGGAAATTTATACCCTTCCACTAAAAGTTAATGGCCAAAAGCCTATCTGAATAAAAAGGTATTTGCCAGTCCAACAGAAGGAAAGCATGAGAGGAGGCAACGCTAGCCTCCCATGGAAGAGAGTTCCACAGTCAGGAAGCAACGAGTATGAAGGCTGCCTGTGTATCCTCACCAAACATGCCCATGCATGTGACCAAGAGAAAGTTTTCATCAGGAGACCCCAAATCTTGGGCAGGTTCATATCGGAGATACTGTCTTTCATATAGTATGGAGCCAAGCTATACATGGCTTTATAAGTCATAAACTGCACTTTGAATTGTGCCTGGAGACAGGCTAATAACCAGCGAAGTTCTTATAACAAGGAGGGGTTTTCCTCTCTTTGAGCAATGATCTGGCCATAGCATCTTGGACCCACTGAAGTTTCTGAACACTCTAAAGGCAGCCCTGTGTGGAGTTCACATCCAGTCTTCCACTTTACATCAGTAATGTAGAGTTTGTTATAGTAATCCAGATGGGCTATAATTAAGGCATGTGTCATTGTGTACAACCAAGCTGCAAACATGAAATTTCAGGGGGAGTGTAACTGTCCAGCGTAGGCTGAATCCCTATTCCCTGGTCTGCCTTTCGACTGACCAGGAACAACTCTATCTTGTTTGGATTAAGGTTCAGTTTGTTCACCCTCATCCAGCCTGTTACCAACACCAGATACTGTGGTTTAGCATTGGAATGGCTTCCTTGGAATTAGATGGAAAGGAGAGAGGGAGTTAGGTGTCATTAGCAAACTGGTAGTACCAAACTCCAAAGTTCTGGACAATCTTTCCCAGTGGTTTCATGTGTATATTAAATACATGGAAGACAAAATAGGAGCCCACAGCACAATGGCCAGGGATAGGAATCCTCCAGCACTACCTTCTGACCTCAGCACTGCATGTAGGACAAAAGAGTGCCCAGAATCTCATCCCAGAGAGGTGGTTCCTAAGGATACTATTTTTGATGGTATCAAAAGCTTCTGTTCAGCAGAACTAACAGGGACACACTGGCCTGGCCAGTTCCTAATGTAAGTGATTTACCAAGGCAACCAAAACTGTCTCCATCCTATAACCAGGCCTGAAGCTAGATTGAAAAGGAGTTAGGTAATCTGTCTCATCCCAGAGCCTCTAGAGCTGGGAGGCTGACACACACCCTAGTACAGTGCTCCAAAACAGGATACTGAAGCTTAGGTGGCAATTACCAAATATAGTGGGGTTTAGGGAAAGCTTTTTCAATAAAAGTTTTACCACCACTTCTTTAAGGAATTCTGGATCCTAATCTTCCTCTGAAGGGGCCTTCACCACTTCCCCTTTCCACTCAGCCAGTCTCCCCCTCCTTCCACCTTCAAACCACGTTTGTGGTCTGGGGAAGGGCAAAGGGGTAAGATGAAATCATTTGTCTTTATCGTTCATTTTGTCTTTCATGTCATCAGCTAATAACTGTAGGCTTAATTTTGTGGGGAAGAAGGGAGAATAAAATTCAAGAAGCGCCACAGTTGATGCAAGCTTGATCACTGCGCTGTGTTCCTGAGTGGCACTGCCTGCTAACCAATTACTTTTTAAAAAAAGGCAATTGTGTGCATCCCTTGAACATAGCCCATGCCATTCATGCATAGCTTAAAGTGGAAGAACAAGAGTTTTACCTCGGGGGATGAAATGCTGGATGAGAAGATGTAGACTGAAATGTCCTTTAATGCCAGACATTTACCACTAATATTAAATATATGGTTCTTGCTTCCATCACAGTGAGTAAGTCCTTGGAGTCTCCATTGCTTTATAGTTCTGCTAACAGAAAAGAAAAATGGTGTTTCTATTTCAGCTTACCTGATGGGTTGTGCTTTTCTGCTCAGTGCCTTGAAATATTGGTAAATCCTTACGTCACCGTTGTTCCTTGTTGAAGCATTGGCTGAACTGTACATAAGCCCTTTCAAATCTCTGCTGCTGCTTCTGATGCTATGTTTCTTGAACTCAGATCCCGTGGGACCTCTCCTCAGTCTCTCTTTTGGTCAGGAACTGAAGTGCAACTGTAAACAGATGACTTGGTTTGCTAAAAGTTTTGAAGTGTCAGTTGAAACAAATAGGATGAAGTGTTTAGAGAAAAAGACTGCAATTAGAGATTAAATAAAAAATAAGTACGGTAGATTAAATGAAATACAGCAATTGCTTCTTTGTGCTTAATCTCTTGCTTCTACTTTCATTGCCCTAGTTAACGGCTCCAAGATGCAAGTGCCTACCTGCTTGCTTTGGCAATGAAATTCTCTTTACTTTGCATGTGATGTCCCTGCCCTTCTTCCTCTTTGATCTGGAATTGGTGTCTGTGTGTATCTGTCTCCACTTGACAATTGCTGGTTGAACATATGGCCTCTGTAACTTCATATGTCTATATCTATATATCTACCGTATCTGTATACACACACATGATGTGGCCTAAATACTCTCAAGGCACCAGATTCTGTCTGAGTTTGGAGGCTAAGCAGGATCAGCCCAGGTTAATACTTGGATGGGAGACTACCAATGAATACCAGGTTCTGTAGGCTGTATTTCAGAGGAAGAAACTGACAAAACCACCTCTGAGTATTCCCTGCCTAAGAAAACCCTATGAAATTCGTGGGGCTGCCGTAAGTCAACAGGCGACTTGAAGGCACACACACACACGTGCATACACACACACACACAATTATTATATTTATTGGAGTGATCAACAAACAGACCTTAATAAATTAGCAAAACATTTTGGCTTCTGCCTTGTTCAGGTGCTGGAAATAAATGTAAGCTGTATGCACTCCAGCAATTTAGTACACTTGCCAACATTTTTCAGTGGATGGTGGTGTTATGTACAGTCGTCCCTTCACATTCGCCTGGGTTATGTTCCACGGACCCCTGCGAATGTGAAAAAT
Source organism: Gambelia wislizenii (assembly GCA_030847615.1). NCBI lineage: Eukaryota > Metazoa > Chordata > Lepidosauria > Squamata > Crotaphytidae > Gambelia > Gambelia wislizenii. Next base: position 207,485,224 of record JAUMIR010000001.1, read on the forward strand.
CCACGAATATTGTTTGCCCCCCTTCCCCCGCCATAGTGACCATGGGGCCTCCGGAGGCCCCATGGTCGCTTTCCCCCGCCTCCCCACTCCCTTCCTAGGCCTTCCCGGGGCCTCCGGAGACCCTCCCGAGGCCCATGGATGCCTCCCCAGCCCTCCCCCCTCCCGCCCAAGCCCTCAACGGGGCCTCCGGAGAGTTTCCGGAGGCCCCGCGGAGGCCTTCCCAGCCCTCCCCACTCACCCCCTGGACCTTCGCGGGGCCTTCGGAGGGTCTCCGAAGGCCCCGCGGAGGCCTTCCCAGCGCTCCCCTCTCCCCCCAAGGCCTTTGTGGGGCCTCCAGAGGGTCTTGGAAGGCCCCGCGGAGGCCTTCCTAGCCCTCCTCCTCCCCCCAAGTCCTTAGCCCACGGAGGCCCACGGAGGCCTCCCCGATGCACCCCAAAGCCTTCGCGGGGCCTCGCAAGGCCCCGCGGAGGCCTTCCTGGCCCTCCCCCTTGCCCCAAGGCCTTTGCGGGGCCTCGCAAGGCCCCGCGGAGGCCTCCCTGGTCCACCCCAAGGTCTTCGCGGGGCCTCGCAAGGCCCTGCAGAGGCCTTCCCGGCCCTCCCCCTCACCCCCAAGGCCTTCGCAGGGCCTTGCGAGGCCCCGCGGAGGCCTCCCCGGTGCACCCCAAGGCCTTCGCGGGGCCTCGCACGGCCCTGCGGAGGCCTTCCTGGCCCTCCCCCTCACCCCCAAGGCCTTCACAGGGCCTTGCCAGGCCCCGCGGAGGCCTTCCTGGCCCTCACCCCTCACCCCCAAGGCCTTCGCGGGGCCTCCGGACGGTCTTGGAAGGCCCCGCGGAGGCCTTCCTAGCCCTCCCCCTCCCCCCAAGTCCTTAGCGGGGCCCCACGGAGTCCTCCCCAAGGCCTTTGTGGGTCCTCGCAAGGCCCTGCGGAGGCCTCCCTGGTCCTTCCCCCTCCCTCCCAAGTCCTTCGCAGGGCCTCCGGAGGGTCTCCAAAGGCCCTGCGGAGGCCTTCCCAACCCTCTCCCTTCCCTCCCAAGGCCTTCAGGGGGCCTCCGGAGGGTCTCCGAAGGCCCCGTGGAGGCCTCCCCGGCCCTCCCCGCTCCGTCCCAGGGCTTTCACGGGGCCTCCGGAGGCCCCGTGTTGCCGTTTTGGGGGGGCCTGGGGGGCCCTCCCAAAACCGCGAATAATCAAAACCGCGAATGTCGAGTTCACGAATGTGGAGGACAACTGTATTGTCCTCTAGGACAGTGGTTCTTAACCTGTGGTTTGCGGACCCCCAGGCGGCTCTGATGCCCTTTCAGGGGGTCCATGACGGCTGCTCAGCCCACCTCCTCCCTGCAGTTAAGTGGCCATGTGACAGGAGCAAAGGCAGGCTGGCTGGCTTGGCCTCTGCATTGTCATTCAATCCACTCCAACCACAAACTTGCAGGAAGAAGCAGGAGAAAAGTTTTCCCTCCCCCACCAGTGCCTCTGAGTCAAGGTTAATGGATAGTGTAACTGTGTTGCTGTTGTTTAAGTGTTGGGGGTCCATGGCAACAAAATATATTTAAAGGGGGTCCCTGGTAAAGAAAAGGTTAAGAGCCACTGCTCTAGGAGACCATGAGGTGTTGAGGTCTTAGGTCTGTGGAGCCAAAATACAAAAATGCAAAATCGTTTATATATAAACAATATATCAGATGACGATGACAACAGTGAGACTAGTGACTAAGCAATGAAAGATAATATTTTGAGATCACAACTGGTATTTGAACCTGAGTAGCTGTATGAGGAAATCTCTGGTTGCATGCTCTTTTGAGATGCCAGCCTATCAGTAAAACTTGCCCGAAAATCTCAAATCTGCTGGAGTATCACAGTCTCCCAGATCTGCCATTACTTTTTTCTCCAGGGGCAGACAGTTGTGAGTACATCATTTACCAGCTTTGTATTTTGATTTCCATTGTAAGGGTGAATTATCTTTATCTTCCCCCTTCTTCCCAGTGAAGGAACACAGATTTTGTTTCTCTCTTTTTATACTGGCAAGCAATCCCTTGCTGTATTTGTCAGTGTTATCTTAAGGCTTCCTTTTAGTACTGGGGTGGTGGAAGTAAGCCTGCATGAAACTGGTTTGCTGGTTAACAAGCTGAATAGGACATCTCAAGCAGACTTTGAAACTGATGCTCTACTGTGACCCTTTGCAATATGAATGAGTACTGTAAGGTCATTAACTTTTAAATTCATAGTTGCAGGAATGTGTTTTGTAAATAGAAAGCAAATTTCTCAGAATGCAGTTGAACCTTGGTTGCTCCAGTGCCATTCTTTAGTCATCTAGAGCACTCAGGAGCATCCTTCCATTAGAGATCTTGGTTTTTTATTTTCTAATTTTGGCTCTAGTAGAAAGCTTTCACTATAGAATAGAAACTGAAGCAGTGTATTGATTTCACAAAGTGTAGATACAGATGGTTGGGTTTTTTATGGCATCTTGAAAGAATAGTGCTGGGTTTGAAGACTAGGTTTGAAAGGAAGATCAGAACAAATAAAGAAACAACAAGATTTTCCCAACACTTTCATCCTCTGTCCTGCATATTGTTGGGGTTCATGGTGTGCTTTCTAAAACAAGTTTCAGAAACAAGTTTTAGAAAGGAAGTGGTTAGTTACAATAGATCCTTTGTACAAAACAGATATAGCTAATGAGTTGCCCAGTGGCAGCACCAGGCACTTGAATATTGTAGTGTCTATGAGAGGAGTGTGAGTACAGAATTCAGAAGAGTTATTTTAGGGGGTTACAACTCCAAGAATCCCTGAATAGCATGTCTCCTGTCTGTTCTGATTATGGGGTTCTTTTGTGGATCTCTGGGAAAGCCTAGAAAGGTAACTTCTCCAACTTCCATACAGGTCAGCATATTTCCCAGTGGTGAGGACTTCAGAGCATCCAGCTTGCTTGGGTAGTTCCTCCCCATTTGCTCCTAGTAGGCAGGGAACAACTTTTTTAGGACTGCCTACCGGTGAGGTCATCTGGGAGGGACGACCCCCGGCTAGCCAGTCTGTTTCCTGCCTAGCTCCTGGTAGGACATGTGGTTTTGTTTCTCCTGACCTACCTCCCTCCACATGGCCAGAGCCATCTTGGATCCCTTTTTTGTCTCTTTAAAAAAAAAAAAAAAAAGGGAAATCCAATAATAATAATAATAATAATAATAATAATAGCAACAACAACATTTGTGGCCATGGAAGGGAGGGAGGCAGTATGAGCAACAGCAGCAGCAATAGTACAGCAGCAAAGCCAGCAGCGGCAAGAACAGAGGCAGTAAGAAGAAGCCGAAAAAGGGTGAGAAGACACCCGCCTCGGCAGCCACCGTCAGCACCCCAGTCCTGCTCCACCTGATGGGCTAGGAGCCGACTGGGAGGAGGCCACCACGCGGCCCCTCCAGGAGGAGGCGGCGCGGAACGCCCCCAGGAGTGGGGAGCCATCCGCCGCGTTGGTGTTGCCGGGCTAACCCCCCCCCCAAACACTGAAGGACCTGAGCCCCAACTGCCGCCAGGGAGGCGGCCACAGTGAGTGACAACGGGCCCTGGGGAATGGGGCAGTGGGGGGGAGCATCACCAGCCAATCTGCCAGAGCCGCTCTTGGAGCGAGCCAGTGCAGTCAGAGGCACCAAGAGAGTCCAGCGCCGCTCAGAGAGCGTGCCACGGGCGTTCAGCATGGTGTTGGCGGCAACGCTGGGAAGCGTTCAGGAGAACCCTGCAGGAACTGGGGTCGAGCCCGCCACAATTGGTGCCGCGGCCGAAACAACCATCCCCCCTGCTCATAGAGGCACTGCAGGGGAGATGGGGGACTCGAGGAAGGGTAGAGGACTCCCCATGGAGCTGGTACTGGGGCGATGGCGTGGGGGCAGGGGAGGTTGAATCCATACCCCACCAGCCACAGGCTGGGTGCCTTACTCCCCCTCCCTCTGTACTTGGAGCAAATGCTCCCACTGAGCTCTCTTTGCCACTGAGCCTCATTCCCCCCCTTCCTTTTTTCAGGGGTGAGGCGAACAGCATGCGATAACTCTTGTTGTGTTTTCATATTAAAAACAAGAAAGAAAGAAAGAAAGAAAGAAAGAAAGAAAGAAAGAAAGAAAGAAAGCAATAAGGAGAGGCTTTTTTCCTTCGCCTGCTGTTCTGCTCTGCATACCATACCAGTGGCAACAGAGCTTGGGTGGGAGTTCATTTTCCTTCCCGGGAATATATGGAGGGAAGGATTGCTCCCTCAATCTCCAGGTCGCTCCTAGATCGCTCTACCCTGCTGTGTTAGGAGCGAGCCAGGTGCAGCCATGATTCCTTCCCCCCAGGAGGAGGAGGCGCGGAGTACCCCCTTTTATGGGGGGGATCTCTCCAGTGCTATCGCGGCTGCCCTCCAAGGAGGAGGATCCATGGGGCGAATGAGGAGGACAAGCTCTCCATTTCGAATTCTGACCCCAGCTTCCCTGGCTTCGCTCCCCCTTGCCAGGTTAGGAGCCAGCCAGCTATAGCTGCGAACCCTTCCCTCCAGGAGGAGGAGATACAGAGTGCTCCCTTAAACAGGGGACCTCTCTGCCGTTAATCGCAGCTGCTCCTGGTCATCCCAACGACTCCTGAGATGGAGGCTGCAGTGAGTGTGCCAGGGCCCCCAGGTTCAGCAACCAAGGGGAGGCAATGGGTGCATGACTCGGTGACCAGGGAAAGGGTGGGGCTTGCCGGTGGTCAGCCTAGTCCAGCCCACCCCCCGGGGAATCACAAGGGGATCACTAGCCTCCTGGGAGCCACCAATCTTCCTTTTCCCCTCCTACCACCTGCACCACCTGCTGTGCTGCCCTGCGTGGTATACAACACAAAGGAGTCCCCGATCTCATCCCCCCCGCCCTCCCCCCCCAAAGTCCGCACCGCACCAATCACCAGGGATACCCGCAGCAGCCTTGGCTATCCCCCCCCCCCGCGCTGAACCTACGTGAGCCTCTCTGCAGCGGAACTTAGTTCCACAGGCAGGGGAAGAGGACACTAGGGATGGCGACCAGTCCGCCAAGGCGGCTGGGCAGACCACGGAGAGGCGCAGCGCGACCAACACCCGACTGGGAAGCAGTCGCTGCTGCATCCCATTCAGGGAGCTCGGGGGCTCGATTCCAGCAGGAAGCGCTGACTTGTTCATGAGCAATCCTCCAATTTTGGAGGCGTCTCGTTGAGGAGGCCGAGATCACAGATAAGGGGGAATCTGTGGGCAGTCACATGACCGAGGCCCACATGGTCGGGGGGGACAGTGTTTGCGAACGCAGTTCCCTCTTACCCTCTCTGGATTCCCACAGGAGGGCTTTAGTTCTGCAGCGATAAGGCTGGTCTTTTCAGGCCTTGACGAACCTCTTTAGGACTGGGACCCCTTTGAATGGGCTAAACCCTATATCAATCCTATTTTTCCCAGCAGAGATGGGGGATACCCCCCCTCAGGCAGGACTCTCCACATGGGGGGTCCACTCGCCTTTCCGCATTCATGGGGGGGGGGCGTCAGCACCTTTTATTCTTCGGGTACTGTACCCCCTGGAGACCAGGGCCTTTTTCAGGTGGAACCAGGGAGTGGTGCAGGTCCCAGCAGCAGTGGGACAAGCCACCAGATTAAGAGGAAGACTGTGTCCTGTCTGAGTCCTGGCATGATGAGTACTCAGCTTGTGAGTGCAATTAACTGACACACATTGAAAACTGCTTTATGCAGTGTTAAGTGTAAAGTGCAATGGCTTAAAATGGTTTGGGGGCTGCTCTGTTGGCCTGGTGGCTGAGGAGCAAGGTGTGGTCCCCCCTGGGGGACTACTCTACCTTCCAGAATACATGTATTCTCGTCTGGATATTCCTGGGGCACCGACTTTGTCTGTGCTTGGTGTACAGCAACCGTCACTCCAATTACAAGTATTTCCATTGGTCTCTCTTCAGTTCCCAGGGTGTTTTTGCCAAGATTAGGGCGACCTTTGTAACACAATGTAGGGGTTCAGGTCTGCATAGTCATCATTACTTGGACAGCCTGCTAATCTGCTCTCCATCCAGGCTGAGGACAGAGAGGGATTTGCTTCGGGTTCTCAACTCACTTAAAGCCCACAGGATCCAAGCGTGTCTTGCAAAGAGCTCGCTGTTCTCAAGGTAATAGATGCAACAGCTCGGCGCTACCCTGGGCCCAGTGGGGATTCTGATCTCTCCCCTTTAGGAGAGAATCGATTCCTTACAGGGCAATTCAGGAAGTGAGACACATCCCGACCGGCTATTATGCAGCTGACGGGGTTGCAGAGTCGCAAAACGGCCGCAAGAGACTCTCTGCTGTGGGCGAGATCTCACCCCAGGACGTTGCAGTGGATTCTTGCCTCCAGTCCAAGAAGACTGACCTTTTCGACGGCACAGGCACCTCAGAGTGCCTAGGGAACTCTCACAGTGACTCCAGTGGGGGTCCTCATCAGTTCTTCACAGAAGTCCTCTTTCGGTAGACGGATGAGATACAGATCACCCCAGGTGCAGCCCTACAAGGCTGGGGAGCAGACTACGGCCCCAGCTGGCGCAGGGCAGATGGGCGCTGGTGGGATGCGAGCGCAATAGCAGCTGGCATGAACTGTGGGGGGGGCCAGTCTGGCCCTGGTAGAGTCTCAGAACCTGGTTTGTCACACAGCGGTCCTACACTGCCCGGGCCTTGTCTCGATGGAGGCTTAAATAGATTGACAGGAAGGTACGAGGTCCTGCACAATCATGGCAGAAGCAACTCATAGGCGGAGGGATACCTCACATCCCTGAAGTTGGAACATCTACAGGGATCCCTCAAACTCAAGGTCGATTCGCTCAGCTACACTGACATGGACCAAAGGGGCATTGGGCCACTCCCGGACTGATCCACACCTTCAATGACCACCAAGTTTCCCCAGTTCCTTTCCCCGTTCTTTCTGACGGAGGGAGCAGAGGCCATAAATGTGCTGTCGGGACCTTGGCCACGAAGTCTGGTATGCCCTTCCAACAAATCAGCAGATTTCTAAAGTCCCTGCTGGAACCAGGTCCGAAAGGGCAGATCTGATTCTACTGACCCCGGCGTGAGCCAGGCGGCAGTGGTTCTCAGACATCCCTTGACTTGGCGATGGACCTAATCCAAGTCCTGGACTTTTCGGAACTTCTTGTCCCAGGCCAAGTTCAGCGTCCGGTCCTGAATTGGATGCAGCTCCACACCTGGAGGTTAAGCGGAGGATGCTAAGTTCAAGGGGATATGCTCAGACAGTTGTGCTTACCATCCTGGTGTCCTGGTGAGAGTTAGCACAGAGCATCTACGAATCCACAGTCAAAGTGCCTTGGAGATGGTGTAAATGCAGAGGCTGTGTTTTTTCTGGGGGTCACCCTTCTGTCTCCTTCGTTATTTCCCTGCAGGATAGTGTGAAGGTGGGTCTACGACCCAAAGCCATTAGGAGTGTCGCAGGCGGTTGCTCACCCACATGTACCAAGAGCTCTGTGGGGGTTGGGTGATTCTGCATCCCCACCAGGGCATAGAACCCTCCTTTGGGACCGTCATACAATCCTGAAGGCTTTGACAGGGGCACCATTTGAACCTCTCAGTGGTCCCTCTAAAATTTTTTATCTTGGAAAGCCGTTTTCTTGGTGGTGAGTGCACCTCCTAGTAGGAGGTCAGAAATAGCAGCAGTACCTGTTCGGAGGGATCTCTGTATTAGTAGACCTGATTCAGTAAGTCCTCATCTGCGTCCGGATTTTAGTCTGAAGGCCAATCCCCTGTGCTGCTGGAAGAGACATGATCCGGATATAACTTTTTGAAAAATGAACAAGTTCGAGCAGGTGCTCAGAGGCGTTGGCCATTGGAGGCCATGTCAAGCCCCTAGGCCGGAGGTTTTCGCCACCAACACTGGGGCGTTGGATCCGAGCATGTATTGTGGCGTACTACAAGCACGTGGGCATGCTAGTGCCAGATCTTATTGTGGCACACTCTACATGAACTGCGGCACTAACGGCGACCTGGAATAAGGACGCCTTCTTAGAGGAAATTTGCAGGGCCATCTCCTGAAATCTTCATCAATTTTTCATCAGACACTGTAAACTTGACAAGTTGCAGTCTGCTTGAGCAGCGTTTTGGTGGAAGACTCCTCTAGCATGCGGTCAGTCCCTGAGGGATTAAGCCACCGCCAGGCCCACCCACAGGGTCGTTGCTTTTGTATGTCCCAAGCAAGCTGGATGCTCTGAAGTCCTCACCACTGGGAAAAGGAACGTTGGTCTTACCTGTGATACGTTCTTTTCCAGTGGAGAGACGAAGAGCATCCAGACCCACCCGAGGCGTTGGCGATAGTGGAACAGGCTGTGGGTCATTTGAACAGAGACTCAGTTTCATTTCTTTGAGTGGAACTTTAACTTTTCAAAATGTTTGTTGTCTCCTCCTGTTTTTTCTCCCACGACAGAGGGCAGGTAGCGAGGCTGTGACATTGACTGGCTAGCCGGGGGTCGTCCCTCCCAGATGACCTCACCGGTAGGCAGTCCTAAAAAAGTTGTTCCCTGCCTACTAGGAGCAAATGGGGAGGAACTACCCAAGCAAGCTGGATGCTCTTCGTCTCTCCACTGGAAAAGAACGTATCACAGGTAAGACCAACGTTCCTTTTTATTAGCTTCCAAGTGCCTGGCAGTGCCTTTTTAGTGAAAGTGCAAGAGCCCTATTGGAAAGCTCCTCTTAAGGAGGCATGCCTGGCATTTGCTTTAGAACTTTAAGAGGCCAGGTTGAGACCTTTTTTTATTTACCCCCGCAATTTAATGTGCCTATAATGCCCCTCTGTGTGTATGCTCCCCCCACAACCAACTTTTGTTATGATATGTTTTATGGATGTTTTACTTCATTGTCCTTCATTGCTCTGGATATTGGCTCAGTCAAAGCCAGTGTATCAATGCAAGCATTAAATTAAACACAGGGCCTATCTAGCCCAGTATCCTGCTTCCTCCAGGGATCATCCTGTTTCCTACAGTGGAAATCCCACATGTATTCCATGAGGGCAACAGAAGTTTTTGCCTTTATGAGCTCCTGCACCAGAAAAAGAAATGTTTTTGTAAGTTCAAGCCCATTTTCAACTTTGAAATACAGTAGGACCCCCGTATCCATGGGCGATTGGTTCCAGGCCCCACCACGGATAATAGTGAATGCCATTGAAAATAATGGGACTTCCAGTTTAAAATACCATAGTGTTGCCTTGGAGAACCTAGAAAATGGCTAGAGAGGACACATTTTCTAGGAAGACTATATGGTAACTGTGCTGAAACTGAAACCGCGGATAACCATGCAAAGCATTTAAGCTCATTCAAGATATTCTTAAAGCCCATCAAACAGTGAATTATAGAATTACTACCAAATCGTCATTATATCACTGTCTTTATATACAACTAAATCATACATCCCTCGTACAACCCTCCCCGCACACTTCGGTCCTCTGGGAGGAATCTGTTACAGCCTATGAAAACAAGGCTGTCGGTGACCTCCCAGAGGGCCTTCTCTGCTGCTGCTCCCAGATTATGGAATGGCCTGCCGGACGAGATCCGTTTTATTACCACCTTAGACAGCTTTAAAAAAGCTGTCAAGACGGATCTTTTCCGGCAGGCCTTTCCTGAATAATTATCCCGGCCCAAGACTCAGCTGCCCTTTCTAGGCTATGATTGTATGTTTTAAATTTTTTTTCTACTAATTTATATATATTTTAATTAATGCGTGTTTTTAATCCTTTGTAATTTAATATTATTTTAAGGGGTGGGTGGGCTAGGGTATTGTGAGTATGGGGTTTTTATATTGTAAGCCGCCCCGATTGCGTTGCAGAGGGGCGGGATATAAATAAATTTTTATTATTATTATTATTATTATTATTATTACATAATAAGCAAAACTGCATTTTTTCTTTGTCTTGGCATGTTTGCAAAACTTTAATAGTTATCATTATTGGTTCTTACATTTATATCCTTCCTTTCCTCCAGTGAGCTCTAGATGACATATATGGCTCTCTTCCAACCCTCTTTATCCTCACAACAACCCTCTGAGAGGTCTGGCTGAGAGAGAATAACTGTCCTAAGGTTCAAGCAATGACTTTCCTAGCATGCTGGGGATTTGAACTGGGGGATTTTGAACATGGTTCCATCCTGACACTTTAAGCTGTATGCCACATTCATTTTTGGCATACAGCTTAAATGAATTAGAATCAAAATGGAAATCAGGCAAATTGAGATGACTACAGATAAGGACATCTCTCATCTCTCAGTATTTCATAGTCCTGAACTATAAAGGCTACTACCAATATTTGATATTTATTACAAGAATTTAGAAGTATCTATTTAATTAGCTAACACACATTGGAAACTGCTTAATGTAGTGTAGATGTGTAAATTGCTATTGCTTAAAACAATTTGTAAGCTGCTCTGATAGTTTGTGGCTGAAGAGTGAGGTATAAATGACTAATATAAATAAATAAATAACTGAATCAGTGGATAATGAATCAGCGTATACGGTGGTCCTACTGTATTGAAGTTTAAAATCCACAGAATACAATAAAATAAAGTACAGTGGGCCCTTGGTATCCTCGGATTTAGTTCCAGGACTCCCCACGAATACCAAAATCAATGGATTCTCAAGTCACATTATATACAGTGATGGAGTAAAATGGTGCCCCTTATATAAAATGGCAAAATAAGGTTTGCTTTTTGGGGGAAAAATCAGAGAGGGGGTATTTTCAAGCTGTGGATGCAGAATCCGTGGATACAGAGGGCTGACTGCAATAATGCAATAATTTAAACATTTCATTAAATGGCAAAAATCAGCAGGAGTAACTGACTAGGTTAGTGATCAGGAAAATGCTAATAATAAAAGAAGCCTCTGATGTCTGTCACTGTGTTTGTGTGGGAGACACAAATGAAACTGCAGTTTGCTTCCTTTCAGAGGAGAGCTGCTTGGTAGAATGGAAGATTGCCATATGGTATCATCTGTTTCCTAAATGCTTATGACTGCAAAAAAGAGATGTATGGTGTTCAGGAGGAGGCTGATGGCAAAATCTGGAAGGCCTTGTGAGAATCCTGAATAAATAATTGAAGTTAGACAATCCACTGAAGTCTCTTTGCCAAATAATGTCATTCTTTACAAATCCACTGAAATATCTTTACAAATAATGTCATTCAGGGGGGGTCTGAATTTCTACACCATAGAAAACATAACAGCCAGAATCCTGTTGGGGAACTACACCTATGGTTGCACTTTCTCCAGAGTTGCACCAACAGTAGCAAGGGAAGGCAAACAAAATCTACCAGCTCCAAGCAGCCTAGTTCTCTGTTGTCTTGCTTCCTTCATGTCACTGTGCTAGTGGCCATTTCCCTCCTGCTGCAAACATCTACGCCATCACTGTTGCACTGGGGCAGTGCATGAACAGAATTCCAGCTGATGTCTCACAGTGCCATGTGGTACTGGATTATAATGTCACCATGGTGTCAGTCCAAATGCCTTTGTTTCTTCGTATGCTCAGCCTCTCTCCATGACAGTTCTATGAAGTATTGTGGTGTGTGTTGATGGTACTTGGCTGGTTACTGTCTCTTCCTTAGGCACCCTTTTCACTTCCCTGATTTGTACCAGTGTACTGTACTTGTTTCATCTGCCTTTCCCAAGCAAGCTGTTTCTTTGCAAGTGCTTCTCTTGCCTTTCTACCAGAAATCTGCTGACACTAACAGAGTGTGTGAAAGAAGGAAAGCATTGCTAGGGGCAGGGGAGAAGACTGAATGTGAGTGGCATGCCTCTATAAGCCCCACCCACTCATCCATGCCCCCTCTGGTGTTTAACACGGCAAATGCAACCAAGAGTTCATGCATTAACTTGTGTGTCTCTTTTTAATTATCAAGATTGTAAATAATGTGTGATAGATGGTGTTTTGCCTGCAGGGTTACAGAGTCATTGCTAGATCATCTTTAGAATGTGTCTGCTTGCCTGCCTGTCTGAATGTGGTAGCACTCCTATGAGGATGAGTCAGGCAGAGGTCAACAACCAATCTCAACCCTTCTAACAACTTTTATTGGTGCTGATTACTCATGGGATCTCTCTCTCCTACTTCATGCTGGACTTCCCAAAGACCTGAGTAACTGTATGAAATGATACTGATCCATCCTCTCTCCCAGTTGGTTCTCAGTGCCCGAGAACTCAGGGAGGGGAAGGATCTCTGACTCTTGCACCATGCAGAATGAGGGAGAGCTCCCAGAGGACTTGGCAAAGGGGTGTATCTCCCCACATTCTATGCCCATGTTGATAAAACATGTAAGGTTGCTGCTGGTTACCTGACAGATCCATTAAGAGGTTTCTTTGAAGCAGATAACAAAGCTGTTGGGATTTTCAGTAGAATAGCATTAAACTGCCAGACCTAATCTGGTATATGTGTGCTACAAGAAGTAGAGGGAGCCTAGAGCTGCAAAATCCATAGCTGATGTATAACAAATGACTGTAGATAATACATCATAATTAGAGTTTAGAAATAGGAATATTGTGTTTGGTCCTAGGGATTTGTTTTTAAGCCAGAAGTTGCACTACAGATCCGTTTCCTCCTTTTTTAGAAGGCTGGCTGAACACAAACCTTTAAAAAAAAAAAAAAGGAATGCCAGGAAGGATCTATGATCTTTTTTCCCACAGTAACAAAATCTTGTGACACCAATTGTAACATTGGTACTTACTGTGAAGGTTCTTCTTCGAGAGGGAGTCCTTATGTTGGGTGTTGCTTCTCTCATACTTCCTTGAGGCCAAGCTTAAAGAAACAGTCAATCAAACCTCATACTCTGTATGGGAGAGTTAGACCCTCATTCCAGTGGTGGAATAACAACCTCTGACATAAACAAAAACTGCCAGTGGTGACTCAAACAACACTTACACCCACCAAACAAAAGGCAGGAAGGATTCCCTCCCTACTACTGCAGAAAAGGACCCTCCACAGTAAGTACCAATGTTCTGTTTTCCTGCAGTGTGGGAAAGTAATCCTTATGCTAGGACCTGCACAAGGAGTCAACACATTGGGTGGGTAACCTTTCATAACTACAACTACAAAGACATAACCTGCTGCAAGACACACTTGCTGAAGGATGCATCTGTGGAAGCAAACTTGTCGTTTTTTTAATGCCTGATGAAAGATGAGGGAGAAGTCCAAGTAGTCACCCTACAGATTTCCACCAAAGACATAACTGTACCCAATACCACCAAAGTGGCAGCACTACACATGGAATGTGCCTGAATCCCCTCAGGAACTGGCAAAGAGCTGTAAACATAAGCTAACTTGATGCAGATCCTCAACCAACAAGACAGAGTAAAGGAAGAAAACTTCTGTCCTTTAGTGGACTCCTGGAAGGAAACAACGATAATGTGACTTTTGAAAATCCCTAGTTCTCTCCAAATAGAACTTGAGAACCTTGCACATATCCAATCTGTGCACTCTTCCTGCAGAGCCCTAGGATCTGGGAAAAAGGAAGGCAGAACAATCTCCTGAGCATGGTGAAAAGTTGAGTTCATCTTATGGATAAATGAAGGATCTAAGTGGAGAACAACATAATTTTTATGAAAAAGACACAGCTTCTTCCACACTGACAGAGCTCTCAACTCAGAGACCCTGTGAACTGAAGTAATAGGCACCAGATATAATACTTTCAAGATAAGGAACTTCGACTCCACCGACCTCAAAGTTCAAAAGGATCCTTCATCAAAGCCCTTAACACAAATGCAAATTCCAAGAAGGAAAATGATTCACTGTCCCTGAATGGATCAAGGAGACCCCTCTCAAAAAAAACCTCTGTATATGAATGGGAATTGAGTGGCTTACCCTGTTTTCCTGTCAAGATGGACCTCAATACTACACATGCCTCTTGAGTGTATTGGTACTAAGACCCTTCCTTATTCAACCCTTCCTGTAAAAAGGCCAACAAGGATGCAACTGATGCAGATTGAGGTCTCACCCCTTCACATCTGCTCCACCAACAAAAGGTCCTCCAGGTGGATTCATAAAGTTGTTTAGTGGAAGGTCTCCTAGCCGAAAAGATAGTCTGAATAACATCCTGCTCATACCCTTCAGCCACTAACCTTTCCTGCTCAACCTCTAGGCAAGTAACTAACCAGCTGGGATCAGGATGTAACAGACCTCTTTGATGTACCAAGTTTGGCCATTTTGGCAGAGCTCAGCCTTCCTGAACCTGCATGTTGACTATCTCTAAAAACCGTGGCTGATGAAGCCAATGAAGCACTATCAGAATTACCCCTGCTCTCTCCATTTTTATTTTCCTCAACACCCTGGACAAAAGCACAACCAGAGGAAAGACATAACATAACATCCCTGGCCAAGTGATAATCAGAACATCAAAGCTAATGCCCCCCTCATCCAAAACCTTAATATGAATTGAGGGAGTTTTGATTCCCTGGCAACATAAAAAGATCCACCCATGTGGTGCCAAACTTTTACACTACTCTGTGAAATATCAGGGAGTTCAGTTCCCACTCTCCCTGATCTGCACTCTCTCTGCTCAGTCAGTCAGCCTGAGCATTCAGCTGTCCCTTGAGATACTCCTTCCTCAATGACAAGAGGTGATCTTTCCACCATAAGAGGAAGGTCACTTCCCCCATCAGGGACTGAGATAGACTCCCCTTTGTGTATTTATGTGAACTTTTGTGGACATGTTGTCTATCTGGACCAATATGTTTACCCTGAACCTCTGCCTGTAAGCTGAGGAACACCAGATGCACTGCCTGTAGTTCCAACCAGTTGATACTGTGGATCCTCTTGCTGGTTGACCATAGGCCTTGTGCCATCTGCCCATTGCAGTGCACCCCCACACCCTCAAGCTGGCATCAGTGGTGAGTGTGATGCACAGGGCACGCCAGCCGAAATTATGTCACAGTTCAGCCTGGCTGCCTTGTCACTTTCGCTGCCACTACATTTGTGACACAGGAGATTTCACCTCCCACTGCTGCCATAGAATGAATAACCTGTAGAAACTGCAGTGCCACAATTAGATGAATAGTACTTCTACTAGGGTGTGGGTGCTTATAGTGTTGGAGTGCTAATTAAATATCAGTAAGAGAAAATAACTCATGGATAGACTGAATATAATAAACAAACATAAAGATTGATTTATTGTTGAACAAAAATAACATAACTGCTTTGAATTTTATTTTCAACCCACCTCTATTCTTTGTGTCACTTATTCTCCCTGCACATTAATTCTTTCCAGCTTCCCTCAAAGCAGCCTCTCCTTAACACATCACATCTTTCAACAGTTGACTCTCTTCTCCAACTGTCATTCTCCCTTACCTGTCATTCAGACTTAAAACATCCAGAAGCCCCTCCCCTTTCTGCTTCCTCCCAGAGGATTGGCTCCTGAAACATACTCCTCTCATTCGCTCATATAGCTGTTTGTCACATTGAGTACCACTCTCCTCAGTTCCTGGATGGGCATTTCCACCTTGAGCACCTCGGATGGCCACCAACCCAGGGAAGAAGACGTTACTGCTGGGGGAAGCTGAAGCCTCAGTGAACACCTTTCTGCAGTTTCCTCCTGAACGGGAAGAGGAAACAATTGCAACTCCCTTAGGTGGAACCTGGCTCAAGGAACCAAATCTATACAAGCCACCATTGACCCCAACGGCTCGTTCAACACCATCACCTCCAACAAAGGCTGGGACAACACTGTGGCCACCAGGGACCATAACTTCTCCCTTCTATCCTCCAGGAAGAATACTCTGTGTTGGTTCATGTTTATAATGAGACCCAGGTGCTGGAACCTCTGAATCAGTTCCAGCTGACTCTTTTCTCTGTTGATAACAAACCCATGAAACTCTAGACACTCCATGCTGATCTCCACATCCTTCCTGACCTTCCCCAGTGAGGATGAATGGAGCAGCAGTCTGCCATGAAGGCAGATGTTTTGGCCAGTTTATTAAGTCCATCTAAATTTGGTCTCCTCCTTAGGGATTTAAGGTAGCAAATCCTTAGCCCACCTGATAACAGCCATAGCAAACAAGGTGGTCACTGAAGCAGCTCAAATGGCCAGAGCAGCTGCCTCATGTGCGAGGGGAAGAAACCACTGTAGAACAACTTCCCTTGTGACCTCCCCCTCCTCTCATGAAGAAGCAGAAGAATTGGAGGAACAAGGTTTACTTGCATGTCTTGTGTGCTTACAGCCTCTAACAGACCCACACTCACCAGAGTCACTGAACCTGCATTCCTTTTCGCACCAGATGTGCTCCTTCCCATCATTGTGTAAGGCCTCCAAAGTCACTGTCATTTCTTGTCCAAGGAGAGATCGGGGTTGTGAGGACTCTCCATCCTCCAGAAAACTAGCTGTCCCCATTAGGGTAGTGAAGTTTGAGGAGAGGGGAGTACAGTGGACCCTCTGTATCCTCACAGGTTTGATTCTGAACCCCCCCCCCCCGCAGACACCAAAAAAAGTGGATGGTTGAAATGAATATAAATGAATAGGGTATGCCATTTTTGTTATGGGTGCTGCTGTTTTAGTTATGCAGCGGCACCATTTTTGTTATGGGTGCCATCATTTTAGGTATGGGCATGGCCATTTTAGGTACGCGACAGTGCCATTTTATATATGGGCGCCACCATTTTAGATATCCAACAAGATGATACATGGATACTGAAAACCATGGGTATGGAGGGCCCACTGTATTTTTAGAAATAATAATAATAAAAAAGGCTTGAAATCTGACTCTGAAGTGCCAGAGCAAGTAATGCCCTGTCCTGTTCAAAGCAAGACAGGACAAAACTTGGGGTAAGGTCTAGCTCTCCCACTTAGGGTGGTGAAGTTTGATTCAGAGTTTCTTTAAGTCCTGCCTCAAGGAAGCATGGGAGGAGCAAGACCCAGCACAAGGATTCCCTCCCCACACTGCAGGATAAGACCACAATATGTGTATATTGCACAATTAAGTCAGTTGCACAATTTAGAATTTGAAGTTCACTTTTGAGGAAGAAAAAGGATGGTTTTAAAAATTACATTAAAAAAGGAAGAAACAAGTAGAGAAACTGCAATGGAGACTAGAGTTGATCAGAAAACAGAACAAATAGAAAGGAAAACAAGCCCTCCTCCTGTTGTGAGGCAATTTTGTGGATCTCCTACAGGCTTTATTCAGTGGGGCTCTTAGGACATTATTTCACAATATGCTATAGAAGGGGTGGTAAAGTGCAGGGGCTCTCAAATATTTGCACCTTCAACTTGCAAAGACACTATTAAGGTATTGTAAGAGCTGTAGTCCAAAACATCTTGAGGGCCAAAGTTTCCCCACATCCTTTTGACTTAGAGAACCCCACAGTTGTTTTGAAAATGGTGCTTAAAGTGAAATTCCTCCTGTACTTAATAGAGGCACATGGCTGCTTTGCCATATCTTAAACTCACTGAAAGTGAGCATAAGCTGTACTTGGTGTACTTGCTGGTGGCTTCTGCATGTTGATGTGGTTGTGAGAAGAGGACCTGATTTCCATATTCAGGAGAAGTTGCAGACCATTGTTCTACAGATTCCTTTTGCCACAACCTTCTTTAGAACCTACACATGCCTTTGTTATGGCAGCACTTTATTCTGTTCTCTGCTGAACTTTTCTGACATTTTAGGAAGTATATTGCATGATCATTTAATTTCTTAGTCATATTTGGAAGTGTAATGGGATTTTTCATATCTAGGGACAGAAACATATAAAAAATGGCTTGCTTACACCCAGGAAGTTTGTATTGACTAACATGTACCATTTTTGTCTAGAAGATGTAAGCCTGGGATGAAACCAATTTTCGAGTCAGAGTGTTGTGCACCGTATCTGAATCAGAGTTTGGAAAGGGTGACTTTTGGACTAAAACTGCTAGAATCCCCCAGCCAGTGAATTAGGGGTGTTGTAGTTCAAAAAAGTAATGTTTCCAAGCTCTGACTTGAATGGAAAAGTATTGCAGACTAATTTCCTCCCCCACCCCACCCCATCCCACCAACCTGCCTTGCCAAGCTATCGGTCAGGTAAACAAATACTCTCCCAGGGTGAACCATCTGTGCCCATAAGATTTATTTCTTCTCCTTCTCTGCAGGCTCTTTGTCGACCTGATGAGAAAAAGCAGGGCATGAATGTGGGGGGAGGGGAAAACTTTCTTATTTGCCCCCTCCAAATGGATCTTCTAAAATACCATTCTCATCCAGTGAACTTAATAACGTATTCTCTGAAGTACTGTTGCTGAGTCCTAGCCCAGAACCTATTTGCTTTGCTACTGGAGAGTATTTTCTGTGAAAGGGTCCACTTGCTCCTCTAAGGTTTACTTTCCAGTAATGGTGGTAGCCCTCCAGTTGTTGCTTACCCACAGCTTCTACCAGTCCTAGACAGCACAGTCACTGGTGAGGGATACTGGGACTTGCAATCCAACAACATCTGCCCTTTGCTCACTCTTGCTTTTATGGGTTGATTTTAGGCGCAAAGGCTATATATACAACAGGGAGTTACTGCTAATCCTGGTGTCATGAGCACGTGCACAAAGTACATGTTTGTCACAGGCATCATGCTTTATGCTTTTAGATATACAGCACTTTGCCTAGACACCTATAAACATAAATGTGTGAGAAGACAAGCAGAGAACCATTTGCCTTGCTTTAAAACAAAGCACAGTATCTGTGGATTGTGTAGCTTTCTTCTGGGAGAAGTGCAGAAAATGAATGAAAATAAATAAAATTTAAGTATATTGTCTTCTCTTAAGCCTCTTCATGAATGCTTTTGTGAATGCATTGGCAGGTTTCTTATGACCTTGCCTTCCTAAATATATCTTACCTTTTAAACCTTTTCTTGTCTGGCCCTGGATTAGTTAAAGCTTTGGCTTATTAACTCCTTCTGCTGCTTGGACTTGCTCTGTAGTTCACTTGCTGTTAGGTAATCTACAGAAGGCTCAGGAAATATTGTTGAAAAGCCCTGGAGTGTAAATAAAATTCTACATAAGCTCATATTCTTTTTGCCCTTGACCATGCTGTGGCACCAGGAACCCCCCTTCTGCCTGGTCTTGCATAAAAGGATTGGTGGTGGCAGCTACTCAGGGGCCATCTATACAGTAAAAAAAATACGTATGGCATTCAGAAGATTGATCATCTGTACACATGGCCGTTCGGATGCATATGTATCATTCAGAAGGGGGGGTAGCGAATCCCCCGTAAACTCCGTGGATTTGGCATTCAGGAGGATTAGCAAATCTCGAGCTAAAATCTGTACAGCTGTTAGTATTATCGATGGTCTGTACACCGCGTTTGCACACATACGAACAGGCAGTGTAATCTGATTGGCTGGCCGAGCAGAGGGGGTGGGGCTAGCAAAGAGGGGAATTGGGAGCGGCCACCATGTTGGATTCCCAGCTAAGCGAGAGTCCGGTAAGTTCATGAATTTTACATTTATTCCTTTTTATTTTATATTGTAAATATGGAAAACCGACTGTCTGACAGGCACCTTTTTAAATTAAAAAAGCGGCGGGAGATTTAAAACCGCACTTGGACTGCTGGCTCCAGCCAGCTGGGCAAGGGGGGATCATACGGAGTTTAGGGGAGGCAAAAAATCATGTAGGCAGATCGTATGCATATGAATGGCTGCATTTTTGGATTTTTTACTGCCCAAACAGATTTTTTTTTTTAATCATGTAGACATGCCCTCAGACTTGGGCCCCAGTGTTAAAAAGAAGTTGAGCTCCTCTCCTTGTTTGCAGAGTTACACAGAGCAGCTTTAAGTAAGAACTGAATCAGCCATCAAGAGCTAACTTATGTAATTTCTTATTCTTCAGCTCATGTGACCTCTCAGTGGTGGTGAGATTTTGAATACAGAAGGCAAGGTGGATGTTCTTGAGGAATCTACTCACCTGCTTTTAGACCTTATAGGGTAACCACACAGGGTGGGAGCAGTTTTCACCCCTGTGACCTCCTGAAGGCTGAACTGGTGTGTCTGGGTGTACTGGGAGTGATATCACATCACACCCAGCCACCATTTTTGGATGGTTTTCCAGCCAAAAACTGCCATGGAGGGTTGGAGGTGGGAAAGGTAAACCACCTCACTTTGTGGTGATATTGTAAGGAGAAATATTTCATGATTTATTTATTTATTTGTAATTTTGTTGGTGTTTGGGGGGGGGGCTTGGGAGACTGCCAGGGGCTTCAGGAGCTGCAGATGTTGTGTTCTGTGCACTCTGTGGGACATATTTTCCCCACCCATCTTAGGCCCTGATGATAGCCAGATATAGGCCTTTTGGAATTGTCAAATACCTGACACACCTCTTGCTTCTCACATGGTGTTGGCACTGCTAACATTTCCACCCACAGTCTGTTTCTTTTCAGTCACTCAGCAACAGGTGTGCATGTTCTGTTATGTTGTGCACATGCAGTCCTGTGGGAATCTAGGTAAAACTGCAAAGCTCAAAAGCCTTGTGACACGTAACATTCCAATCTGCTTTGCATCTTTCTTCCCTTCTTACTCCATTGGGTGCATGTGTCAAGTTGTTTGAACGTCAAACGGAGAATGACATTGCAACTGCTGGGAAACAGGTATAAGGGTTTGAAGTTAAAACTGGTGGGGTACAGGCTCATAGAGTCATAGAGTTGGAAGTGGCCATCGAGTCCAACCCCCTGCTCAGGGCAAAACCTCCAGCTAAAGCATCCCCAGCAGGTAGCTGTCTAGCCTCTTTTTGAAGACGTCTAGCAAAGGAGACCCCACCACTTCTCTAAGCAATTGGTTCCATTGCCAAGCCACTCTTGCTGTCAAGAAGTTCCTTCTAATGTTCAATTGAAACCTACCCTCCTGTAGATATCCTCTGGAGCAGCAGAGAACGAACCTGTCCCCTCTTCTTTGTGACAGCCCTTGAAGTTTTTAAAAAGTGAAATCTGGTCACCCCTTGATCTTCTCTTCACCAAGCTGAACCAGCCCAGTACCTCTAATCTTTCCTCGTATGTTTTGTTCTCCATACCCTGTATCCTCCTTATTACCCTTTCCTGAATTCACTCCAGCTTATCCTTAAACATTTTTACTCATGTGAAATTAAAAACAGGTTGGGTCAATATAGAGACGTCCAGAGGAGATGAAGGCACCATGGTGGTTCTCTATGTGATTCTTTCTCATGCCTCTTCCAGCCCACCTTCTAACACAGAACAATAGCAAATAAAGCCTGACCAGTGGGAATTCCAGCATCACACCAGACGTCTTCAGGGACTACTTCTGTCCTTGTTTAGGAAGGGCTCTATATAGTGAGTGAGGCTTACTTTGCATGCTGCTTTCAGACTGTGGGTACCTTGTCTTGTTGGTATCTCCTCCCTCCCACACCATCTTGGCTAATGTAGGAGAAGGGAAGGACATTAGCAGTTGAAACCAGAGGAAAATGACAAAAGTATGAAAAGTTACCTTATGATTTTCCAGAGCTCACCAGCTGACCATGCTTTCTGGGGGATCAGGGAAATTGTAGCTCAAAAAGTAGCTTTCCCAGGGTTTGGCAAATATCGTAGTAGGGGAAGCGGATCAGGTGTAGCCAGCATATGTAATCTGAGCAATAAAATAGTAAATGTACAAAGTCACAATCCTATAAAGAGTTAGACAAGCATGTTTTTAACTACACCAGTCTTTGCTCCTGAATATTATCTTGTGGAAGTAACCTTCTCTTCCAACTCTACAGTTCTATGATTCTATGATTCCATTAATTAATAAGTTCTACCCTCTTTTTGAAGATGGACAGGTATTTAAATTAGCCACACTCACTCAGTTCATAGCTGAATTTTGTGGCGGGGGGGAAGCATAATTCTGCTAACAATGCAGATTCATTCATTCTCCAGTTCTTTGCTGTCTGCACCCTTGTAGATTTTAACATGCTAACTTTCAGCTTCGTATAAACTAAATGTTAACATACATTGGCAAAGTTCAAATGTTTTATTTTATTTTATTTTATTGCAGAACCTTTTACGCTGCCTTTTCACTCACAGGTGCCTTGAGACAAACAACAACAGAAACAACAACAGGGCCTCTGCTTGAATGCCAGGGATGGGCAGAACCATATAGAATAAGGGTGGGGAAACTTTGGCCCACCAGATGTTTTGTTCTGGGTGGTGATGTCCCAAAGAACTGGAGAGCCAAGAGTTCCCCATGCCAATATAACAGGAGGTAATCCTGAATGTATTATTCATACTATAGTAAGAGCAAACTAGGTGGAGTAATAAAGGTGCTAACTTATAACACATTACTACTGATTAATGCTTTGCACCACAAGGATTATACCTAGCCATGTTGAAAACTATGTATCAGTTGGCTGTCCTGAAAATTTTGTGACAGTTTAAGGAATGAAAGGTAGCTTGCTGACAGATGACATTGCTGTGGTTTATTAAGAGACTCACTGTTGCTTTCACAAAACAAGTTGCAGGAAGGATCAAATATTCATTTACTAATATAGTGCATCACAGTTTCTTACAACATATTGTGAGCAGAATAGGTTTTCAGACTTAATGATGTGCCTACTGGTGTCACATCCAAGTTTCCATTTACCAGTAACCTAGGATCTGTGAATAAAACATTAGCCCTTTAGTTTAACGGATCTGTCCAAGTGGCTGTAATGACTGACAAAAATTCAGGTTTGCTGAGTGGTTTCGCTCATGGAAGAATGTAGGGGAAGCTGTCTATTTCTCTGTTAAAAGATCTTTCAGTCCAGAAGTGTACTTAGTGGGCTGGGGTCCACAGCAGTTGCTGTTGTTGTTAGCTACCCTTGAGTTAACTTCAACTCATGGCAACCCTGTAAATGAGACACCTGCAAGACCCCCTGTTCTCCCTGTCAGGAGAGAATTATGTTGGGGTGTATGAGCTTAAAAATTAAAAATTCATTAAGGATTCCAGGTAGCAAGCCCTGTGGGAATATCGTCTTCAAAATTAAAACTTCTAGTATAGCAGAGTTAACAGAGACGAAATGGGACAGACTCAGTAAAATACTGTAAAGCACTCAGTTATTAATGCCACTTAAAAGAAAGACAAACAACTTCTTCTTTAAAAGAATACTTAAGCATTTAATAATAGCTCTTGCAATCTACATATGCATGGGAAGGTAACATCCTAACTAACTCAAAGAATTTTGGGGTAGAACTCACCCATTTAGTGAGATCAGGAAAGATAGGGGAAAGCTGGGCAGGACGTCCCTATGTCTGCATGCAGGCAGTGTCCATGTTTCTTCTTCTTCAGAGTGAGTGAATGCATGTATGTGTGAATGAGAGCATGTGCATCTCTCTCTGTGAGTGTGAGGACAAAGAGTCATAAACGTTTAAAATCATGAGGTCAGAAGACCTGGGTCATGTGATGAATGACACGCTGGTCATTCCATTTGGCTTGGCTGAGTCAGAGCTACTAGCTAAGCCCACTAAGGTTAGAGTGGGGATAAAAGGAAGGATCTCTTTAGCATGCCAGGAAGACCCTACACACCTTTCTAAGACTTGCTTAACTCTATTAGCCAGCAAGTGGGGGTGCAGGAAGAATGCTATATCTTCAACAAATTACCACACCATTCACTCTTGTCAGGAGTGCAATTCCATCCAGCGGTGAATATTTCCATGGATGTGTTCATATCCTTTTGATTAGGAATCTCCACTCAAAATGGAGCCAACTTTTCACATTGCCATACCATTTTGTTTTATTTTTAAAAGAAACAATGTAATGCCTTGATCTGAGCATTTGTTAGGGTGGTGTAGAACTTCTTTGGAGAACAAGAAATACATAACAGAGGAACTCAAAAGCCCTGGCAAAACAGTGTTAATTTAAAAGGAAATCACAGTGTTTAGGCATCTTCTCATTCTACATTGACTGTTGCACTGTAAACCCCTACAGTTTCTTCCATGGCTGCACTTCGGGGACATTAAATATAGTGTATACCTTTGCCAACACTTGGTTCTTCCTCGCTAGTTGTGAATGTGCAGTGAATACTAGGTCCAATTATGTGTCGATTTAACCTGGTAGTGTCTAATGCAGTCTTCCTTGAGTCACAGGCTATATATAAGACTTGTGGGTGGGTCTTGAGATCTTCTTGGGTGGATCCAGCTGTGAGATTCCTTTTTCTTCCACTGGAGTGACAGCCTATGATGGTAATGTTGTGGTTCCTCTTTAAGAAACAGGCTTGGTTCCCTCTATCCTTTTATGTCATGCCAAAATTCTATTCAAATACACACTCCCTGGAATATACCTAGAGGCATATCTCAGCTAAAAACAAAAATTGATATAAATCTATCCAGTTATGAAATGCTGAGATGATAGTCCTACTTTTTCTCTTGTTTTACAGGGACAGGATTGAAATTAGCACCAGCTAATGGATCAAATGTCAGGGGCCGTACATCCTTGAGGAGCTGCATGGAGCTCCTCCCTTTTCATTTTTAATGGACCTACACTGCTACTGAGAAGTGTACTTGTGTACCTGTGAAGCCCACAGCAGTTGTTGTTAACTGCCCTCGAGTCGACTTCGACTCACAGCAACCCTGTAAATGAGATGCCTCCAAGACCCCTGTCCTCAACCACTCTGCTCAGGTCTTGCAGGCTCAGGGCCCTGGCCTCCTTGGTTGAGTCTTATCCATCTGGTATGTGATCTTTCTCTCTTTCTACTGCCCTCCACCTTTCTTAGCTTTATTGTCTTTTCTAGTGAGTCATCTCGTGATGTGGCCAAAGTGCAACAGCCTCAATTTAGTCATCTTGGCTTCCAGGGAGAGTTCAGGCTTGATCTGTTCTAGGACCCATTTGTTTGTCTTTTTGTCCATCCACAGTGTCCGCAGCACTCTTCTCTAGCATCACATCTCAAATGAGTTGACTTTCTTTCTATCAGCTTTCTTCACTGTCCACTTCCCACATCTGTACATGATGATGGAGAATACGATGGCTTGGGTGATAATAGCTTTTGTGCTCAGTTTTATGTCTTTGCACTTTAAGCTCTTGTCTAGTTCTTTCATAGCTGCCCTTCCCAGTTCTAGTCTTCTTCTGATTTCTTGACTGCAGTCTCCCTTCTGATCAATGATTGATCCAAGGCATGGGAAATGATTAACTATTTCAGTTTTCTCATTGTCTAGATTGATTTATGTAAATTCTCTGTGCTCATTATTTTTGTCTTCTTAATGTTCAACAGTATGGCAGGAGCATGTGTGAGGTACTCATTTCATGCTCTTCTTTACAATGGTCAGTGTAGAGGCAGCTGGAGTGGCTAGAACTGCATTGCTTTCAGTGCTGCTGTGTAGCTTTCTCCCACCATCTATTAAGATGGCAGGGAAGGGATGGCTGGAGGATGCTTTGCCCAGGGTCCCTTCAAACCTGGCACCTGGTCTGTAGAGGGGGAAGGATGAACTCAAAAGTGAGACTGAATGAATTTGCTGAAAGAGAATAGTCTGAACACCCCATGCATGCTGCCATTGGGTTTGTCCAATGGTGCCTTTCCTGTCTTGCGTACCTTGTATGAAGGTCTTGTTTTACCTTGGTTGGGTTATTCTCTCAACTACATGGACTTGATGCTGTTGATAGAAGTGCAAAATGTTAAGTGAAAAACAATGCAAGAAAATAAGACTAGATTATATTTCAGCGGAAGGAACTGGCAAAACCACCTCTGAGTATTCCTTGCCTAAGAAAATCCTGTGAAATTTATGGGGTTGCCATAAGTCAACAGGCAACTTGAACGCACATATTCACACACTTTGATGTGTGAAATGCATCTTGGAGTCAGTCGAAGAGATTTATTTTACCATGGATTGGAACAGCTGGAACTGTGTGAATAGTTGAAATGCAACTGAACTGCATAGACCCAACAGATCAAAAGTTCTTAATATGTGTCAGTCCCCACAAAATTGAAGACAAACACTGAAAAGTGTGTGTGTGCATGTGTGACAAATAGAGAGAAAAAGAGAATAAATAGCTCGCATAAAATTATGATCCTCTCTTTTGCATTATTTTGCTAAAGCCCTTGGTTCACCCCTTGGGTACAGAGAAACAAAAAAGGGTTGGTGAATTGTTATGGAAATTTTTTGGAAGTGTACTTTGTTTGGAAGGTGGGCCATGGACTTACACAGGGTGCCCGCTTGCAGGCAGAAGTGTGGCTAAGGAATTTATCAGATGAGCCTCTTAAGATGTTCTTTTGCTGGCATTAAAAAATCAATTTTTATGCCAGCAAAAGAACGCTCCCCACCACACTTACCTCTAATCCCAGCAAGAGCTTCCCCAGCAATGAAAGAGGAAGTGAACAAAGCTCCATTTACTTTGTCTTTCAAAATCCTGTGAATTCTCACGAGACTTCATCTATCGGGAAATTCTAAAAAAAAAAAGAATAAACAAAAAGTTACACAAAGCACATATACACATTTTTAAAGTCCCAAGTAACCCAGGGAGGGTCACAAAAGGTGTGCCACTTACCTGCATGTCAAGATATCACCCGGAAGTGTTTGCGCTGGACCAGTCATTCTCGCTGCATTAACTTGAGTACAATAGTGCAAGGTTTCACACGCCGGCACTAAAGTGCCATGGCTGATCTGTTGATGGGTTCAGCCATCAATTAAAAAGTACGGGTTTTGGCAGGGACATAAACACGAAAGGGTGACATCATGTGGTACGTGCACCCTTTCGTGTTTATGTGGTGGTGTTACAACACCATAGTCAGTGCATTTGATAAAATCCTTACTGTGGCAAGAAGCCATCACCAATGCCACCACCATTCCGTTGCTAGGACATCTTCCCAGAAACCCATACAGTTTTTGCAGGCTTTGGGAGAATTAACTAATCAGCACACAGGGGAGAAGGGCCCCTGTTGGCACCCAACCTCAGGACAGCAACTGGGGGTCCAGTTATATGCATTCACACAAGACTCACCCAGCATTTGGTTTCTGACTCACCCACCCACCCTGCATACTTTTGTTTTGTTTCTATAATCATAACTTTGTGCGATGTGGCATTTGGTAGGAACCAGGGAGTTGGAAGCCCCTCAGTCCTGGTTAAAGGGCCCTCATAAGGGACCTTGAGGTTGCAGAGGAGAGGTCTGGTTTGGGGGACCTGGGGGATCTATTACACCTCCGAGTTGTAGGGAACCACGCAGTGGCTGTGTGCCCACGTGGATTCCATATCACTCCTTGGTTGATCCTTGGCAGTTGTGTCAGCAGGGGTGGCTTGTCACGTAACAGGCAGGTTATCCAATTCCTGGATCTACGCCTCATGCCAAGCCAACTCTGTAACAACTGTAAGCAATAAAGTTGTGGCCTCTTTTTCAACAAAACTTACTGCGTCTGTGCATTTCATTCTGCTTGAGCCCATCTTTTGCCAATTGGCCTGCAATAAGACAGTATTTCTCCTTGGGCCTAATACATTTCCCTGAAGCTGTTTTTTCCAGCCCATATTCTGCTTGCTTGCTTTCCTTGCACAGAAGCTGCTTTTCATTGAATCCAGAGTGGTAGGTGAAGAAAGGAATACTCAGTGCCAAATGCAGCTTATTGCTTAGTGGAATTCCACTGAACCAGAACTAATGTAAAGTACTCTGTATTCTCTATCTGCCTCAAGCATCTGTAATTCCTCTAGTGTGGAGCTCTCTCACTGCCGTATCTCCTGCTTACTCCTAGCTATAAGAAAAAATGCATTTTATACTGTATTTATATCTAACACTCATAAAATTTGTAAAATTAAATATGCCCTTTGTTTAGTTTTATTTACTAAATATAAATCAGACATATACTGTACATTAGATTACAGTAGACTTAGGGCATCAAGAATATTCTAGAAAACCAGTACATTTACTGGAAGAGTAATCAGTTCATTTCAGCCTAAAGTTCCATGGGTTCCAATACATCTGTTCAGATGCAAGATGTATCTGAATAAGTAAGCTGGAGTCCATAAAAGTTTATGCTGAAATAAAACTGGTTGACCTTAAAGGTGCCACAAGACTCCTTCCTTCTTTTTGTTCTAGAAGAAGACTACGTATGAGTGGGTAACATGTTAAGTCCTGCCCGTAACTTGGAAAATTACTTTTACTATCTGCAACTCCCAGAATTCCCTGGCTGGTGTAGCGAGTACATATGCCCTCTAAAATCAGTGTAATTTCATTGCCTTTGTGTTTTAAAAATAAATCTAATATAAAAGAGTATATACTACCAAGTTGTATAACATAACATTAAGTATGGTTTTCTTTAAGTTTAGTTTGTTCAAATGTCAAAAACAAATTAATTGGATTACAGTAGTTTCCTACTACCAGCTGCTTGTCCTTTGCTCCTTGCCTGTCTTCCCAGAACTGGCACAGCAAAAGGGGAATGAAGCTAGCTGGCTGAATCCTCACCCCCAGGAATTCTTCTGCCCTGTCTTCCTGTGGGGAGGGTGTGTGTGCTTTGCAAAGGGGATGAATTAACCTGGGAACCTTCAGACAACCTGTTGACAACCTTACTTGGCAATCCAGGGGTCCTTCTCCCCTGTAGTAGACTTAAGTAATTGAAAATGACTTCAGTCATTTTCAAAATTATTTGAAGAACTGCATCTCGATGTATGACTGTATCTCCCTGTATGAGCCCAGTAGAGCTTTAAGATCATCTGGAGAGGCCCTTCTCTCTGTCCCACCACCTTCTCAGGCATGTTTGGTGGGAACAAGGGAGCAAGCTTTCTCAGTGGCTGCTCTCAGACTGTCAAGGCCTGGCCTGGATCCAGGGGCACTATAATGCGCAGCATATAATACCGTGTATATCCTGGTCAGTGAACTGCTCAAAGAATATTGGTTCGGTGTGTGTTACTTGTTCATCACACAGACTGTGGAACTCCCTCCCCAGAGAGGTGAGGTTGGCCCCATCTTTACTCTCCTTCTAGCAGCAGGTTAATTTTTACTGTAATGTTTTTAACTTGTAAACTGTTTAATTATTTTTTAAATTTTATATTTATAATGTGATTTTAACTTTGTCCTGTTTTTAGCTTGTATTGTTTTTATAATGATATTAGCTACCTTGAGTCTCATTGATGGGAGAAAGGTAGGATAGAAATGAATACAATAATTTTTAAAAAGCAATAAAATTAATGGAAGCCAACAGCACTGGTTCAAAAAGGGAGAAGGGTGTCAAGAAATTAATAGCAAGGTAAGACTTGTGTCATATACATGTGTTTAGGCCAGTATTAGTTTTGCTGAGCCTAGACAGCTGTTTCTGCTCCACATACTTTAATGGAAGGGTTCAGTGGAATGAGTCTGAGCTTTTTTGGTGGCCAAATCTTCATATTTGGGACTTGGTGTCCATTTTTTCTTTTACAAAGGCCATTAATGGGGAAATGTTAAAGATGTTTTCCCCTCCCACTCTTTTACAGAACTGTTCGTGTATGGCTGAAGAGAGACAACGGTCAGTATTGGCCAAGTATATACCATGCAATGCCATGTAAGTATTTGCAATACTTGGCATGATTTCTTAGCAACCTGCTTTCTTTTCATCTCAAGTTTTCAACTCTTTGCTGTCAGTTGTGGGGAGAAGATCATTTAGCAGGCTTTGAGATCTAGTTCTTCCACTAATGCTAGCAGTATTTGAATCTGTTCCTACACATGTTGGTGTTACTATAGTACAAAATAATAATAATAATAATAATAATAATAAAATTGTATTTATATCCCGCCCCTCTGCAACGCAATCAGGGCGGCTTACAATATAAAAACCCCATACTCACAATACCCTAGCCCACCCACCCCTTAAAATAATATTAAATTACAAAGGATTAAAAACACGCATTAATTAAAATATATATAAATTAGTAGAAAAAAATTTAAAACATACAATCATAGCCTAGAAAGGGCAGCTGAGTCTTGGAATGTCCTCCATCTGAGATTCTCAAATACATGAAGGAGTGTATTGACTGGAAGAAGAAGAAAATAGAACAATTTATGCCGTGTTTGTCATTCTGTGAAATTCAGAGAAACTATATCTCTTTTCAGATAGCTTCAAAAAGGCTGTAATATGGAAGGTTTGCTTACGTGTTTGTTTTTAAAAACCAACTAAGAAGCTGGATATCTGATCAACTAAAACTTACCATTTTTTGCTAGCCTTAATTTTAAGTAACTTGTATTGGTTTGTATTAGTGCATGGGAAAACAGCAATATTAGGAACAGTGTTAAGGAATAATATTTATGAGTTATGTACCAGCAGGATGGCTGCAACATTTCAGCATAAAATTGAATTGCAATTAAAACAGGTATTATATACTGCAGTCTATGAGATGCATCTCATTTCCAAGCCTATTTTTGCAGCTCTCAAAACCAGCACCACTGAAATTCAGTGGCAAATCATGCTGCCAGATGTCAGCAGCAGCATAGGAGAACCCCATTTAAATCAAGTTTTTAAACTTGGCAGGACATCAGAAAACCTAGTCAAATACTTACTTTAAATGAGGTCATCCATGGTATGACTTGCTACTGAATTTAAGCTGTGAGCACTGGCTGGCAAGAGTCCTAGAGTATATGAGACTGGCTCCCAGACACATTGAAGATGCCCACTCCTAATGTACAGTGGGTACACCGTATTGGCAGGCTAAACATCCACGGATTGGAGTGTCCATGGATGGCCATGCCCCATATTATTCAATAGCAGCATGTGCATGTGGACACGTGCAGCCATTGATTAATATGGGGCTTGAGCATCCACCTTTTCCCCCATCTGTGGGGTGGCCTGAAACTGAACCCCCATAAATGAAACGGGCCCACTGTATTAAGATCCGTTGAGAATTCAACTTACAAATAGGTTAATTGGTTGCAGAGTGCTCAGGTGTCCTGTTTTCTACAGGACATGCTATGTTTGATGTTCTAAAGTGTCATTCCATATCACGGCGATCCCATATACCCCATATCCCATATTTGAGAGCGGGCGCCACCTGCATTCCCACCAGACTGACCTCTAAGAATTTATTATTTTTGCAGCCACCAGGGCCTTACATAACAAATGCTGTGGGCCTGTTTGCTGGGGTGGGAGCTGGTTTGAAACCACTCTTCCTCTTCTCTGTCTGTTTGGGGAAGCTGCGGAGCAGCAGAATAAAGTTTTAATCATGCAAAGCCTAGCCTGCCATTGCAAGATCTGCATAGTTCTTTAAGTTTGTTGAAGATTGGCAATCTTGCAAGAGCCCTGAGATCTCACAAAAGGCCTTACTACTACTACAAAGCATGAGGTGGCCTTATGTGGTGGTTCTGTATTAATTTTCAGGCACCCTGGCAACCCTAGGTCCTGTCTACACAATTTAAATAATACGTACAGCGTGCGGAAGTTCGCGCTTCAATACACAAGGCTGTTCGGATTCACATGCATCCAAAAGAGGGCCCCCCCGGTTTTCCACCCTGAAATACGCACATGCAGCGTTCGGGAGGGAAAGCGGATCGCGATGAGTAATCCATACGCCGTTCGGATGGCTGATGGGTCTGTACGGTCCGTTTGCACACATACGAACAGGCTGTGTAATCTGATTGGCTGGCCGAGTAGAGGGGGCGGGGCTAGCACAGAGGGGAATTGAGAGCGGCCGCCATGTTGGATTCCCGGCTAACGAGAGTCCTGTAAGTCCGTGAATAATACATTTATTTATTTTTATTTTTATATTGTAATTAGGGAAAACCGACTGTCCGCAAAGCAGGAACCTTTAAAAAAAAAAACAGCGGGAGATTTTAAACTGCAGCTTGGCTTGCTCGCTTCAGCCAGCTTGGGGAAGAGGGAGTCATACGGAGTTTAGGGGGGTAAAAAATCATGTGGGTGGTTCGTATACATACGAACGACAGCCTATTCGTATATTTTACCCACAAACGGATTTTTATGATCGTATAGACGCACCCCTAGTCACAGTGGTGGCACTAGGGGTATGTGAAGAGGCCGAAATGTACCCCTAGTGGTACTCCATCAGGGGGAGGGGTGACACCAGCCATAGGTCTTGTTTGTACGAAGGGGGAAAATACAAACACATTCGAAAAGGCAGGCATTCACAACGATGTGACCTGTCTTTGCAATCAAAAGAGCCCCCCTAACCTCTGCATGACCCCTAGCCATGATGGCAGCCATGGGTGATTTACTTGCAGTTTTAAATCTGCTGCCAATTTTTTTAAAAAAAACAGTTTCCCATGGTGCACACAAGCGATAGTTTGTATTTACAAAGAAAGAAAGAAAGAAAGAAAGAAAGAAAGAAAGAATAAGATCACCATTTGATCGACTTACTGGACCCTCACTTAGCTGAAAATCCAACATGGTGGCTGCAGGTACTCTCCCTCTTTGCTAGCCCTGCCCCCCCATCCTCGTCCAGCCAATCAGATTGTGCTGACTGTATCTGTGCAAATGTGAGTGTTCAAACAATTGCACATTTGCATGTCATACGGAGCTTTTTTCAAAATCCGTACGAAGCCCTGATGCAACACACACAGGCTTTGCAGTGGATTTGGTTGCCTCCCTTTCAAATGACATGTATTTATGTGCATATTTGTATGAACAGATTGCATTCCACTCATATGCTCTTTGTATTTTTTGGACCGTATAGACAAGCCCTTAGTGACGCCACAGTCTAGTCACTTGAAAACTGGCATTACACAGCCAGAGTGGGCCAAGAGGCATGGAGAAGTCTCGATGTAGTATCTAATCTTCAAATAAAACTTTTGTTTGTGGCTTGTATCTTCACAAAGAAATTCTTGAACAGGTACCAGGTGTCAACAAGGAGATTTCATAAATGGTAATGACTGAAGAGGTGAAGATCTTTTAAAGATGGAAACAAGAGACTGGAAACTCTGCCTCTGTGTCAGTGTCGGCTTTTAGGCCTCACAATAACAAAGATAATTATAAAACAGGATTATCCTCATTTCTCCAGACAACATTTCCCCACTTCCGCCAGCATGGCATATAATTCCCCAAGTTTTGACTGCACCCCATAAATAGGCTGAAAGTCAGGGATGGAATAGGACCATTTTTATTGGGTGGGCAGAGACAAAAATGGGAGGAGGGCAGAAAGGTTGGGGCATTAGTTATTATAAAAGAGGTGGCTTATAGATGAAGCTGTAAAGTGAATCACTGGGCATACTTTTTGCTGACTATCTATAGATGCAGTTGGTGGTTGAAGTGATGGACATGGGGAATTTTTTTTCCAACGTTCTCTTGGGGCAATTTCTGAACACCACCTTGTTTTCCTAAAATAACATTTGCATGCTCATAACACTGACTGATAAGCTGTTGTTTTTTGATCAGTCCCTACACTTAACAGTATTTACAAAATCCTGCTTAGAATACTGTTTTCAGATTCATAATTGATCTGTGCCATTTCTAACCAATGCCCTTAACAGCATGCCACATGCCACATAGTTTTAAGCTATTGCTTAAAACAATTTGTAAGCCTCTCTGATAGCCTTGTGGCTGAAGAGCGGGGGAGAAAAAAGAAAATGTATGTCTCTCTTTGAGCAACAGGTGCTAGAATTAACTAGTACACAATCTCTAGTCTACAGAAAGGCCCTTGGCTAGCCAGGTAACACTGCTTCTGATGGCTGTGCCAGTAAATGTCACATATCCTATTTTGATAGTATATACATTTGCAAGAGAAATCATAAATAAAGTGAATTATTTATAATGGTTATTTGGAAGACCAAGCTCCTGCATCTAAGAGTCAGGTCACATTGTACTCTTTAAACCCATTTTGAAATGGAACCAGCTTGAAAGTATTGAAAAGGATATATTTTATTTTATAATGTTTTAAAAAAAAAAAAACCTAGGGAAGAAATGCCTCCCAGATAGAACACACACAGTGATCCAACTGCCCAGTGCTAGAGCTGAAATAGTAAGGTCTCTTTACTCACTTACCTCTTTGCTTCTTCTCAGGTCCTGCCCTGGACTAGACTACGTTCCTCCTCAGTAGTCCCCAAACCAAGGCATAGCCAGATGTACTAATAACACTCACCACTTGCAAAGGCTGGCTGGGCACTGCAGGGGAGGGGGAGATGCTCTGCACGGCATAGTCTTATAGTCTTTCCTACCTTTCCTTCTTCCACCTGTAAACCCTTAGGTTTCCAACTCCTGCCACCATCTATCAACGTTTGTATTAACTTCACCCGTTTGTCTGAAGAGGCTGAATTCCTATTTCATCTCATCATTTCTTGCTGCCTTTGTGCAATAATATTTCTGTTTGCTGTTCTGCCCTAACTTTGGGTGCATGAATTAACTTTTATATCTCTGAGTATACACGTGTCCTGTTTAATTTGACAGTTATTGACAGGTAATTCTCATTGTGCTAAAGATCATCTGATAGAATCTTAGAGCTAGAATTGATCCCAACAGGCATCTGGTCTAACTAACCCCTTCCAGTGCAGGAATCCACTGCCAAAGTACCACTGACAGGTAGGCAACCAAACTCTAATTTAAAAACTTCCAAAGGAGGAGGACTCACCACCTTTGATTATTATTATTATTATATTTTTATTCCAAGGTTCACTTATTATACAATTAGTTACATATTATTAGTTATTGTCATCTTTTTGCATTCAACAATCTATACATTTCTTAAGCATTACACTACTAAAATTTGTGCTTCCCACCTCCCCTTTCCGTTTTTTTTTTTGGGGGGGGTGCCCCCATGGTATTATATCCCTTCTCTGTCTAATATACCTCTTATATCTGTTATATCATTATAGATCATCAATAGAAAGATGAAATAAGCCAATGGATTTTATGCAAAAATTATTAGAAGAATTCCAAAAAATGCAACAAGATGTAAGGAAAGATCTAAAAGATATGGGAACAAAGCTTAGACAGGACTTTAAAAGGGAAATAGATAGTCTAAGACATGCAATTGGAAAAGTAATGGAAGACGTGGAAGATTTAAAAACAAAAGTAGGAGACTTGCAAAGAAAAACGAACGAATTTGAAAAAACAATGAAAACATTAACTGAGGAACAAGAATCAGAAAAAGAGACACATATACTGATGGGTTGAAGATTCACCACCATCTAAAAAACTCTTTTCTACTGTCGAACTGCTCTTACCATTAAGAACTTCTTTGTAAGATTTAATTAGAAACTCCTTTCTTGCAATTTGAATCCATTGATTCAGTTCTTGTTCTCAAGAGCACTGGAGAACAGGAAGTTTTGGACTTCAGCTCTCAGAAGCACCAACCAGCATGGCCAGTGGTCAGGAATTCTGGGAGTGGAAGTTCCAGACATCTGGAGGACCAAAGTTTAAGAACCGTGCTCTAGAGAAACAGAAAACAAGCTCATTCCATCTTCTACCTGACAGCCCTTAAGTTATTTAAAGGGAACTCTCATATTACCTCCCCATCTTCTCTTCTCCAGGTGAAACATCCTTACCACTCCCTCAACTGTTCCTTATACAGGCACCAAATATTCCTTATGTTACCACCTGTCTTGACACAGTTGCTAATGTAACAAATGGGGTGCTAATGGTGCTTAACAAGCAATCTGCCATCATGCCTCAATAGTGCAGTAGCTGATGTGGATAGAGGTGTGAAGGCCCAGAAAACCCCCCCCCAAAAAAATTAAGAAAAAACAGTTGTTGTCCCCCTGTTGTTTTTCCTGAAGTCTTTTTTGTTGTTTTTTTCTGAAAAGTTGAAAAAAGGAAGAAAATCAATTTTGGAATGTTTTATTTTAGTATGATGAATAAAATCTTTAAGACAAGGTGTTCATATATTCTCCAAATCATTTCTAAAAACTATGTACAGTATCAGATTATTCTAATTTCTGTGTACTAAGGACAAGCAAGTCCTAGGTTACAAACTGAACTCTCCAATGCAAGAACAAGATGCATTTCTTCCTTTAGGGGGCACTGCTATTGTTACAAGAGAAAAAAGTTTTTAAAAGTGCTAATGTTACATTTTTTTCAATTTTTCCAAAAAAATCCATTTTTTTCTTTTAAAAAAGGGGGGGAATGGTTTTTTTCCTCCCATGGCTTCAAAATTTCCAGAAATTTTACATCTCTAGATGTGGAGCAAGGTTGCAGTCTTTTTATTCTGCAATATACAAATTTTAGCTGTTCTTCTTTTTTTGTTCAGAAAGGCAGATTGAAATTCCTCCAACTTGCAAAGTGAGACACTAAAAATTGCTCATACTTTTTACTCCTCTATTTGCTGTGTTCGCATTCCTTTGGTCATTTTACCCTGCCCTCTTAGTTTGGATGCCTAAACTATATTTCTCAAAGTTCCACTGAAGTTTTAAGTTAATACAATGCTAGAAATTTGGGAGCATTTGTAAGGTCAGAAATATAATGCGGGGACAATGTCCTTATTTGCTTCCCATCACTATACCCCTGCTGAAAGTGCAGGAGTGATATGTATAATCTGTGTGGCATGTAGCCATTATTTTGTGGTGCTGTAACAGGAGTAGGAATCATATAGATCTCTAAATTATGTTTTACTATATGTAACATATTGTGAACTAATTTATGTTTTAGACATGAGTACTCCTGGCTGAAGGGTGGGAAGTCTTATCTCCCCTCTTAAACAGAAAGGGAATAAAAGACAACCAGGCTTCCAGTGCTATGAATTTTAATAATTTTTTTTATAGGTTACTCAAAGATGAGGGCTCATCCTTTTTTTTTCCCAGTTGGGGAACTATGAGAAGCAGATTGGAAGCTTCCACTTCCATTTTAGATTAAACACTGTTTGGGGTTGCATCTGAAACTAGACTAAACCAGAGCTTAACTATGATTTCTTGAAACAAACAAACTTCCTAAACCTTGGTTTGAAATTGGTTTCTTTCAATAAACCATAGTTAAGATTAACCACAGTTTGTTGGGTTCAGAATAAAAACAGAAGTGAAAGCTTCCAGATTCCTTGAAGGACTCCTATCTTCCCATTTGAACCTGGCCAGTCCCTGAGATCCTCAGAAGAAGCCCTACCACCTTCATATGTGTGTATGATGAGAATATGAACCAGAGCCTTCCTGGTAGCTACTCCTGGGCATTTGAGCTCTGGAACATCTTTCCCAGGGAGGCTAGAATCTCCCCCTCCTTCCTGTCTTTCCCTTTTTCTTTATCATGATAACTAAATGCTTTTAAAGGAAGTGCTATGAATAGGCCACTGTACTGCTTTTAATTGGACTGTTTATAAACTGCTTTTTATTATTTTTTACTGTATGTTTAAATTGCTTTTAATATTAACTGCTTATTTACATTATAATGTTAACCTTTAGTATGTTTTAGCAATATTGTATTTGTTGTCATTTGTAAGCTACCTTGAGTCCATTTCTCCCCCAGGACAGCAATGCATGAATAACGATAATAATACAGTAATAATAAATAAGAACTCCTTGTGGCCACAGCAGAGAATGAGAGGCTTTGTTCTCATGATTGTAAACTATTTTTCAGTATTGCATTTGAACCGGTCCTTTATCTCACTCTAAAACCTTGTGAGTTTGTTCTGGGGATAACTAGCTTGGTCTGTTAGTAGACTGCAAAACATTTTAGATTTTCAATCAGCTTAACACTTGCATAACACTAAGTCATCAACATAGGTGGCTTTTCAGGAACTATGTGAACTCAGGAACTGTGTGCAGTTCAGCCTGTTGTTGGAAAGAAAGACTAGCACTATTATTTTCTATTCCATCATTACTATAGCACCCCAGAACCATAACTCTGAAATACAAACAGATGTCCTATCATCATGGTAAATGTGTTCTCAGTGATAGAAATTAGCTCCTGAAAATTAATAAAGGCTTTAAAACAGCTACTTTGTAAGTAGGTTAAAGTTTTCAGAGTTAAAGGGAACACATTAAGCTATTCTTTCTCACTCACACACACACAAAAGAGCCCAAGGTGGATGTGGGGAATTCTAACTAAATATCAGGGTATATTTTATCCAGCCTTTCAAGAGAACAGCTTTTCACATTGTAATACAGGAGCTCCAGCTGAGCTATCACACAGTAGCTGTATGTGTTCTTTATTGTAAAGAGCACTGGAGTATAACCTTTTTCAGAAAACCTGTTGCTAGGATGCAGTCCTAGCACGCAGACAACCACAAAGAAATTCTAGTCACGACAAATAACTTAGGGAAGAACTGTGGAATAATTTCTTGTGACAGATAAACAAAGCTCCCCCGCAGAACAGGATGAAATGGACAGAGCTGTGATGGTGAAGAGGATTTTTTTCCCCATGCAATTGGCAAACAACTGTGCTGATATTCTTTTTGTGCCGTCCTATTGAGAGTAGCACACCTGAGTCACACCTGGCTACATCGCAGCCGATACAGCACCACTCTTAATTTCAACCCAGGAAGGAGCCAATTCCACATACCTCTCTTGCTTTTCTTCTTCCCTTGTGCCAGAACTTGAGTTTCAGGGCACGGGTCCCAGGGAGGGACAAAGGAGACCCTGCATAAGTAATCCTTGCCGATGAAGCTTCTAGGTTGGCTTTGAAAATGAAGGGAAACACATAAAGTTGTGTGAAAAAGAAAGTACATCCTCTTTGAATCCTTTTTTTATTTTATTTTTGTTGAATAATTCATGACATGGTGTAATATGTCATGTGTTGTTGTTCATCTGAGGTTGTATTTACCTAATTTTAAAACCTGCTAAGGAACAAATGGTTGTTATTATGTCCTGATATGTAAAACCATAGAATTCAAAGGGGGTGTACTTTATTTTTTACATGACTGTAACTCTGCATGCCTCTCTCCTCCCTGTTGGCTAGACAGAGAGTCCTTTGATAGTAAAGAACTATGAGAGTACATGGTTTTAATTTTATCCTCATGTTCATTTTTTTTTCACAGCTCCATGTTCATGCATGTGTGTTAACCCAGAAACAAGAAGACTGTCTGTCGGCTTAGACAATGGTACTATCTCAGTAAGTAGATTGGATGAAGATTTCCATCTTTCCCATGTGTGCTTTGAGGATTTTGTTTTAAACAGAGAATTGGCAGACAAATGCAGGGGTACGAATCATGCAGCCCTACAGATGCTGATGAATTTCAGCTCCCAGCACTCCTCACTATTGGCTACCATGGCTAGGGCTGCTGGGAGTTGTAGTCAAACATCCGCTAGAGCACCACACAATTCCTACCCCTGGACTAATGCAATGAAAAGCTGCTAAGTAGGACACAGTGAGTTGTAAGTGCTTCTCCATTCAATAACAGCTGGTGCTCTAGCTGATGCTAGAGATGTTCTGCTAGGTCAGGGATGGGAATGTATGACCCTCTCTGGATATTGGTGGACTGCATTTCCCATTATTTCTTACTGTTGGCTGTATTGAGTAGGGCTGATGGAACTCATGGTCCCACATCTGGAAGGCCATGGGCCCCCTCCCCCACATGAGATTTTTGCTCCAACAAAGTTGGAGAATCTCTGCGTTACAGGGTTTAGCTCAATCTGCACACAAGTCTGTCAGGAGGAATTTGGGGGCATTATTCATTGGCAAGCCCATCTCTCCCTAAAAAAAGAGCAGTATTTGTACACTTCCCATAGCTCAGGTATTCAAGTTCCCTAAACAGAGAAGGGGCCCTGGAGCCATCATGCAGATACCCTTTTGCCTCCCATCAGTGGCATCCTGGCTGATGTATTTAAGTGTTAAGTGACTAACAAAAATGCAGGGTTGGGCATTGCAACAGAGAAAGTCATGTGCTGGAGTTATAAAGCCATTGGACATAATCTGTTTGCTTACTCTCTGCAGCTCCAGAACAAATATGTGCTGTGCTCATTGTCTCTGTTCTGACTCACTGTTGAGTTGGTAGTGAAAAGTTATAGAGCAAACATGAATTTTTTGTTAGGGGAATACCCTGCAACTCAGTTGTATCTCTCCCACTTTGCATGCAGAAGGTGCCAGGTTCATTCCCTGATATCACCAGGTAAAGCTGGTTAAGTCCTCCTCTAAAACCTTGACAGCTACAGCAAGTGAAACTAGATCAGGGATTGGCACATTCTGGTGGTCCAGGGATGTTTTTCCAGCTTCAGAATCCTTCAGGGGCTAACTTCTATGGTTATTGCATAGGCCAGAATTCTGTTCTGACGATGCAACAACCAAGATCCCTCCCCCCGCAACTCATGTTGTAAGCAGCACAGTCACCCAAGATGGACAGTTTCATGTAGCTGGAGAGCAGGAGGATGAACAGGGATATACCCAGCAGTTTTTTTGTAGCTAGACATGATGCAAGGACTTCACTTGTGGAGAGTTTGCAAGGATCCCTGAGGTCTTCACAGATGCCTGTTGCAGTGGACCGCACTCTCCAACAACCCAGATGTGGCACTACTTACAGTTGAGATTTTGGGGGATAGCATCAGGAGTCCTAGATACAAAGACATAGCTACATCATAGATGTACATCTCCCAGTGCAGGATCTCAGGCAAAGATGCTTTGATTTGTCTTTTGTATTCTACATCTCAGATAACTGCATTTTTGACAACTGTTACAATCATGTTCTCAAGCTTATTTCTGCATTAGTGAATGATAGAAACGCATGTACTTTATATTAGTGGGTGGTAGAAACATACTACACATACTAATTTTATTATAAGAGATGCATACGAATGCCTTGGTAAGCTGTATGTTTCTTACCATCAGTGTCAGAAAATCTCATTAGTGTCTCCAACGTGCTCTGTTCCACTATTGTTCTGCAGTTCTGTTATACCTTGCATTCCACTCTGATTTTCTTCCAGCAAGAAGAGGAAATTTCAGAATGCTAGTGAGTGAATCTGTGTATTCACCTGCCACTCTCAAAATTCTTGCTTTTCAAAAGAGTTTGGAACATATTTTA
Organism: Gambelia wislizenii; assembly: GCA_030847615.1. Taxonomy (NCBI): domain Eukaryota; kingdom Metazoa; phylum Chordata; class Lepidosauria; order Squamata; family Crotaphytidae; genus Gambelia; species Gambelia wislizenii. Next base: position 207,525,881 of record JAUMIR010000001.1, read on the forward strand.
AAGCAGGATCTGGTTTTTAAAAAATGTAATAGTAATTACTGTAAAAATGGATATTCCAGCATGTAAAATGTGGCAATAAAACATTGAGGGGGGAGTAGTAGCCAGAATTATACAAGAAATGTAAAATAATAACCACTGTAATATCAAAATAATCCCAAGTAAATAACAGTGTGTGTATTTAATTCAAAATGATATAAAACACAACAAATTGCAGTTCACAGAAAAGCTTTCTGAAACCATTTTTGGCTATTACTGTGAATAAATAAGTCGTTTTCTATTCTAAAAAAAATATACCACAACAAATTGCCAATATTACATAGACTAAATACACATTAATAGATGTGGTAATTACACTGATAAAAGACAATAAAACTATCACATAGTATCACATAGTGTTAACGAGGTAGTTACATAATATGTATACAGCTTTTGAAATTTTAACTGATTTGATATAGAGTTGACATTTCTACAGAACAGAACAAATGGAGCGTCTTTGTCTTCAGCCAACAATTTCTAAAGCAGCCTCTCCCAACCTGGTCCCTTGAGATGTATTGGCCTTCAAATCCTATCATCTCCAGCCAGGGACAGAGAATATAAAGACAACCATATGTATTTGGAGCTGATATAAAATTGGGAGAGACTGCAAACATTCTCAACAGCGTTAAAAAAAAAAGATTGAGAGGGTGATGTGTTGATGCTGCACATACTTGCTGTTTACTGCAGAGAAAAGGCACAAAATTATGGTTTTAGTAGAGTGCAGGAAATACATTGAGCAAAAAAAAAGGATCCCATCAAAAAAGAACTTCCATGAAACTAAACTTGTTTGGGTTTACCTCTCCCTCCCTCCACCCCAATGTAACCAAAGAAAAAGTTGGAATAGCCAGGGCACAGGCTGAACTTGAGCCACTGGATTATTTTCAGTATTTGTGGTTAAATCTGAAATTCTGTGCAGTGTTTCACAATTGCGTTTCTTGTTACTTCCTCCCCTTCTGGGCTAAACTAGGTGGTTCCTTCATTTTACAGTGTAATACACCCTGCACTTGCAAGTGTGCTGGCTTTATCCCTTCCTTTTTTAAAACTCCTCTAAGAGATGCAAGCTAATATATACTAACTAGCTGGACCCAGCGTACCATACGCCATTAAAAAACTCCCCCCAAAATGCCCAGGAGACCTCATGACAACCCTTTGAGGTAGGCTGGTGGGTTTAACTTGCTCACCCGCCGCTCGTTCTGCCCCCTGTCTCCCCCACCACTCGTTCTGCCCTCCACTCGTTCTGCCCCCCTCATTCTGCCCCTCCTCCCACTCGTTCTACCCCACCACCCTCATTATGCCCCTCCCACCATTTGTTCTTTCCCTCCCACCACTCATTCTGCCCCTCCTCCCACTCGTTCTGCCCCCACCATTCATTCTGCCCCTCCCACCATTTGTTCTGCCCCTCCCCCCTCGTTCTGCCCCTCCCACCACTCATTCAGCCCCTCCCACTGCACCCCCTGCACTCCAGAACACACAGGCACACACCACATCCACCCCCATGTTACTCCAGCTCCAGCCGCCATGTTTGAGATCTACATGGTCCTGCCCCAGGTGTGCTGGTTGGCTGCCCAACAGACCTGTGATTGGTTGATCAGTTCCCTAAGCAGCCAATCAGCACACTGGAAATGGCAACATACCCAAGATAATTATATATATAGATACTGCCCCATTTGGATTTCTTAGTGTCTTAATAGAATACCAAGCAATCAACAGTGACAATTTAAAGTGTGTTCTGGGAAGGAATAGAATAATCTGTCCTCTTCCTGTTTCCTCCTGCTGCTCCATTCCTTTCCTTCCTAAGTGTGGAAGAAACCTGTATTGCTTCTTTAGATCATCAAAACAAGTCTTGTGATTTTGTATTTTACATATCAATTTATTCATACCAATGCTTTTACAAGGCATCTCTCCAAAATCAACAAAATCCATTTCAGTCACTCTGAATTGGATTTGATTGTTCCATAAGAGTTGCTTAACAGGCTGTAGAAAGCCTCCATCCACTTCCAGTCTTGAACAAATTTACATGTATCTCTCTCCCCTTTTTAAAAAAAGAAAAGAAAGGAAAGGAAGATTCTCATGTATTTTTGAAATAATTTTTAAAAGTGGATTTATTGCTAAATTTTCACAGTTTGAGAAAATTGTATTGTCTTTTTTTGTTTTCTTTTTTTTTAATTGACATACAAATATTACCTACATTAACAAAAAAAAGAAAATTGTATTGTCGTTGGGTGTACAATTCTAAAACACCAAGACTGTGAGTTACCTTTCTCTTTCTTTGCTTCTTCCTTTATTTAAATTAGTGGGGGCAGGCGGAAGAATTAAGGCTGTTGACCATCTTGAAACTTGTGATTCCAAAAGGCTGTGAACATAAACCTTTTTTTTTTTTTTTACGTTGTGTTTCTCAAAGCCCAAACTGCTGGGCAGCAGGGAAAGGGCCTAAATGTAGAGAAAAGAGGCCTCCATACATTCCAAGCTGCTGATGGGAAGTGAATGTGCTGAAAAGGATAACACAGGAGACATTGCAGGTATAGAATGGCTAGGTGATATATATAAGCTCAGCAAGCATATCTTAGGCTGTTGTCACACTGCGGAAATAATGCCGTTTGCTACCACTTTAACTGCCATGGCTCAATGCTATGGAATTCCAGGATTTGTAGTTTTGTGAGCTATTTAGCCTTCCCTGTCAGAGAGCTTTGGTGTCACAGTAAACCACAAATCCCAAGATTCCATAGGATGAAGCCATGATGGTTAAAGCAGTGTCAAACTACATTATTTCTTCAGTGTGGCAGTAGCCCAAATGTAGATTAAAGCTGGATATTGATCTGTATTGGTATTGTGGTTTTCATCTACATTTTGCAACTAAGACTTTTATATTGACATGATCCAGTGGTTGCTATAAATAGGTTTGTAGAAGTGCTTATAGCTGCTATCTAGCAGGATGGTGCATCCAGGAGATGTAAGATTACCTTGACAGAGCTCTTAATACAATCCAAAAAAATGAGACAAAAGGACAAGACTAGTCTTCTGAGACTTGTTAAAAAGATTAATGGAATGTGTAAGGCACTTGATGACACTGGCAGTGTAGCTCTCAGTTTTGTTGAATTGCAGCAACACTAATGGATTGGGCTGCAAAGACTAACAAGCTTGCATGGGAGAGCATTCTGCATAGCAATTGAACTTTGCTTGTCATTTCTGCAGCAGTGAAAATATCAAACAAAGCTCTGGCAGGGTGGACAGTTTTATCTCTCCCATGAATGTTGTTCCCCTTGTATTATAAGTTGAGTACCCCTTATCCAAAATGCTTGGGACCAGAAGTATTCCATATTTTTGGATTTTGGAATACTTGCATATAAATAATGAGATATCTTGGAGATGGGACCCAAGTCTAAACACAAAATTCACTTATGTTTCATATACATCTTATACACTTAGCCTGAAGGTAATATTATACATAATATTTTTAATAATTTTGTGCGTGAAACAAAGTTTGTGTACACTGACCCACCAAAAAGCAAAGGGATCACTATCTCAGACATCCATGTGGATAATGTTGGAGTATTTCGGATTTCAGAATTTTGGGTAAGGGATACTCAGCCTGTAGTAACTTTCTATTCTTCATGTTGAGGTGGGTGATACTACTAACATTATGCTGTATAAAAGTCATTGGCTGGTTAAAGAAAGAAAAAACATTGGTAACCTGAAATCTGATGATTCTCATCATTGTTCGGTGCTATCTTCATGTATATTTCTCTTCCTTTTGATATCCGTGTGGTTGGAAATTGTGTAGGTTTTGACCCTCCTTTGTATGTAGGAAGGTGGAGTGCAGCGGAATGAAGTGGAATTTCATGGTGGTATTGTTAATGATAATAACCATCCTCTCACTGCTTGCGATTTCCCATTTCTATCTTACCTGTTAGTTCCTTAGTTTGTTTCTTCTTGTTTGATTTCCCTTTCCCATCTGCATGAGATGCACCTCTGCTTTAAAAAAACAACAACAACACAAAACACATTTCTGCTTACATATGCAGACCTTGGTCCAGGTAAACAACATCCTTGAAGTTCATCAACAGTGCTGTGAACTCCTGTGAAATGGAGGTATCACTATGACACTGTCTTCTGGCTTCCATTGGCTCCAGGGACCATTAGATCCTCAGCACTAACTTCCCATTGAATGAGCTGTCAATGTTGTAACATATAACAATATTGTAATTAGGGTAATCCACTTAATATTTTTTCCAAAATATATTTTTCTTCTGCAGCTAGTGGGTCTGTTGTCTTGTACATGTTAGAATGCTGAACTGGGTCTGGAAGGAGTTCCAGGTTAAAGTCCCCCAGTGTAAGCATGAAACTCAGCCTTGGTCCAGTCACACACATGCACACACTCACACATTAATTATCAAATTAATTATAATGAGATAAGAGGGAAGGTTCAGAATAACTAACAGAGATCCTTGGGATTTGGCAAGAATTGTAGCTGTACTTATCAGGGAAGCAGGTTTATATCTATGTGATGTTCTTTCTGTCCTGTTTCCCCTGCTACTCAAATGCTGGTACTAGCTGCAACTTTTCAGTCCCACTTCAGAGGTCCCCCCTTTCCTAGGAGTTTCCGATTACAGGCCAGGATAAATGTCACACATCTGTATCCATTGTCTCTGTTCCTCCCAATGTTTTTTTGGGCTATCCCATTGATGACATTTTGAACAAGGGTGTGACCTTCACTCTGAAGGTTTCCCACTGACCTATGTTTCACAACATCTCTATTCACCAAGGAGCTGCCATAACATGACAACACATGGGCATCCATTGTGCATGGCCTTACGTGCAGTGAGCACTGATGCACATTATAGCATTCCCCGATGCAGATCCAGACACTGTCTAGGAAGTGCTGAAACACATGTTGCATGTCAGAAGTGCTGGCTGCACATTGGAGCACTCTTAACCGCTGCCAGATAGCCATGTTCACAACTCTCTAACAGGGTTTCCTTGCATTTCTGTGATGTAGCTATAGAGCTGTAGTTATGTAGACTGTGATGTAGGATGTCAATCCCAGTATATCTAGGATACAGCTGCACAGAGAAGCAGAAACAACCATTGCAAGGCATTACAGTGTGTGAAATTCTGAAACAATCTTGACATTTACTAGAACTATTGGCCAGTCTGAAGGAGCCCTGACTCCCCAGACTTCCCCAGGGCTTCTTCTGGAAGCCCTGACTTCCAGAAGAAAAGCGGAAGAAAATTGGTCTCTGAATGTTGCAGGACATGCAAGGGAGGAGAAGAGGAAGGAAAATGTGTTGAATCTGAGTTACGATATCTGTAAACATTCTCGTTGGATTCTGCTTTCTCATTTACAATTAGCAAAACTAGTCTGTGCCTGCTTACTGGCCAACCACTCAAGGGAGAAGCCACCTGGGCAGATGTTACCGTACTTGGAAAAGCAGGGAATTCCAGGCCCACACTGTAGACTTCTTTCAGATATTGCAGAAGATAGGGAAGCAAAGTAGAAATAGTCAAGGTTTCATGCCTCCTCGACTGAGACGTACAGCTCCCCTGGTGTTGCTGATGAGCTGCATCAGCTAGAGCTGATGAATGGAACGTGCCACTCTCTTGTTGATCTCAAAGGCTGAGATTGAAATCCAGAAAAATTGACAAAGTGATAAATTCTTGGATTTTAACAAGAAATGATGCATTACAAACTAATCTTTAGATACGTCATACATTCTAAAGTGGCTACTTTGTTATTTTCCAGGAATTTATTTTATCAGAAGATTACAACAAGATGACACCAGTTAAAAGTTACCAGGGTAAGAAATGCAGTCAATATTTGTAGAATTATTTTTTAAAAACTTTGGATTTTGTTTTTATTTTTTTAACCACGAGATCTGCTCTTTAAAACCTCTGGCAGGTCTGAGACTTTTTTTTTTTTTTTTTTTGGCATGACAAATATTATAGGATGTTTTTGCAGTTCCCACCCCATCCCAAAAACCCATGCCACCAAACATTAATCTTCTCTGTTCTCATCCTCTGGGATGGGATATGGATTATGAAATCATTGCTCCTTTTGTGCCAAAAATTTGAAATGACACCACTTTTTAAAGGAGAACTTTATCTTTTCACAAGGATGCAATTTAAGAATATCAAGGAAATATTAAGTAAATCTCCCAGACTGTCAGCTTCTCAGTATCTTATCTGAAAATGTATTTATAATGACAAGCAAATCTCCTATGGTTGCAGAACTTTAGAATCAGAAGCCAAATGAAGGAACTACTTGCTCTAGACCAGTGCTTCTTAGAGTATCTGATGTGAGGAGACAGCAGTTATTTCCCCCACACCCGCACTGTGCCAGGGACCAGTATGATATATGTTCCTAATGGCTGCAGTGGTTTCTTTTGTCCTGGAAACTTGCCAGGGACTGACAGCCAATGGCACATGAACTGGCACTGGTCCAGGGACCACCATATTGAACAGCACCGCTTTAGACAGTCAAGTGGAACATGTCTTCTCCCACTTTGGGGGAGGGGGAACAGACAAACTTAAAATGCATGAAAAACCATCCTTATTGCATCCTTCAAATGGATTTCAAACAACAGTACTAGTGAATTCCTGTGAGAGTAAGGCAATTAAATACGTTGTGTTTTCTTCCATCTGCCATTCCTTCCAATTTGAAATGTTAGCTTAGTCTCTTTCCTGAATGCAAAACTTTCCAGGAACCCAGGTTTCTGACAAATGCATTACATTTCTGCTCTTGGGAAAACACTGAATATTAAACTTAATGAAAAATAGGAGTGGGAGCATTTCTAGTAACTCCATGAACTTTTTTTAAAAAAGCAAATTAGTGTGTCACATTCCCAAAAGATAAATAATTTAAATGGCAGTTTGCTGGATCTGTGTTTTTTATTTGCTTAAAGCCTTTTGGGCTTAAACCTACTTTTTAGTCCCAGCTAGAGTAGACTGACTGAATCAGTGGAAGCTTAGTAAGTCAATGCATATGTAAATTTCCATGGATTCAGCGGGTCTGTCTGAGGTGAGACCAACAATCGAATTTAGGTCTTTTGATCAAGAATGTTCTTCTGCTACAACAGTGATTCCTATACTCTCTTCCTATACTCTCTGATGTGCCAGGAACTAGGACCATATTTATGCCCATTGACTACAAGGGTTTCTTTCTTTCCTGGAAACTCACCAGGGACCAGCAGCTAATGGCTTACAGGCTGGCACCAGTCCAGGGGGGATCAGTTTGAGTAGCTGTGCTCCAGTGCACACTCTGCATGTTTCCCAGAGGGTCCCTTAGCACTGATTTACTTCTTGAAGGGCAGGCCATAGAAGCCAATTTCCTCACCCAAAGCCTCCTTTTCATGTATGCCCACTGCCATTTTTCCTTTTCTGCTGGAGTCCCTGGTTAGGCCAATCTGCAGCCTTCCCCAATCTGAGGTCTATTGGGTATACTAGATTACAGCTCCCATCATTCCCATTACCTTGGTTATGCTGACTGGGGGCAATGAGAGCTATAGTCCATGGAACTTGGTTAGGAAAAGCTTCCCTAGGCTCCTCTTTGCCTCACCAGAACATTTAAGTTTGGCTTCCCCCTGTGTGTGCTGCCTCAGCTACCATATTTGCCTGTTTGTTCCTGGCTTGTAAATTTCCAGCTCTTCAGTCAAATCATGAGATTAGGAAATCCAAAAGCATGATATTACAAAATGGAGTGCTTCTCTGTGTCCAAAGCCAAGCATGAATAGTATTAGCACTCTGCTGTGACATGAGATGATAAGAAGAACAAAAGCTAGTTACAGTTTTTACCCATTAATTGGATGCTGCCTGCAAGAGTCAGATGATTCAATGAATGCATTGTTTAAACTGAAGCTATGCAGTTTCTTCCAGCTACACATATGGTGCGAACAGAAACAGAAAGGCCGTTCCACTGTGTGGATCTCAAAAGAAAAGAAAAGAATCATATACCTTAGGTTGGAAATATTGAAATAAGAAAAGTAGGAATGGATGGCACGTGGCATGGACTCTAGATCCTCTCTTGCCCTTTGTTCTTTCCTCAGTGTAATAGAGAGTTAAGGCTATTGTACTGGGTACTGAGAGCAAGACTGGCTTCTTTTTTTATCTTTGTTGCTTTCTGTCATTTTAGATTATACTTTCCCTGGTGCCAAATACCTCATACTTAATGGGGATTTTATCTTGTAATGGGAATTTGATTCTAATTCGTGCCCACTGCTTGGATGATTCTTTTGGTCTCAGAATTCCATCCATTTTCCCTCCCCATTTGGGTCAACAGTGTGCCAGGCCTCATCCTGGGAGCCCTGGTGGTGCAGTGGTTAAATGCCAATACTGCAAGCCACCACGTTGCAAGTTCGATTCCAGCGGGTTCCAAGGTTCACTCAGCCTTCCATCCTTTCGTAGGTTGGTAAAATGAGTACCCGGCTTGTAGGGGCAATTAGCTAACACACATTGGAAACTGCTTAATGCAGTGTAGATGTGTAAATAGCTATTGCTTAAAACAAGTTGTAAGCCGCTTTGATAGCCTTTGTGGCTGAAGAGTGGGGTATAAATACCTAAATAAAATAAAATAAAATAAAATCCTGCAGATCCTCAATAAGTCTATGACTCCACTGAGGTCACTTTGGCACCTTTAAGGAATACATGAAAATAGCACAGACATAGAAGAACATGGAAACAACATAAGTGTATTTTATAGGAAGAGGAAGGAGGTGTAAAGAAAGGAGATGTAGAAACCCTTGTGTGAGATATTAATGTTTTGTTAATGCTCTTTTTTCCTAGCTCACCAAAGTAGAGTCATGATGGTTCTATTTGTCCTGGAAATGGAATGGATCCTGAGCATAGGGCAGGATAAGCACTTCACCTGGCATTGTTCAGAAAGTGGGCAGCGCCTCGGGAGTTACCGGATTAGCGCTGGAGCCTGCGGACTACAGTATCCTTTACAGTAATTGTAGTGTTAGCGTTAATCTGGTTTCTTTCTTCCCTGGGTGTTTTAAGGAGTTTACAGTCAGTTTCAGAACATGGTGGCTGAACAGGTAAAAGCCTGGACATAATGGCTGGAATCTGCTATGCGCTATGTTGCTATGTAACCACAGTAGTTATGTAGCTACATAATGAATCCCGGCCGAATCCCCCCCCCCATCTTCACTAACATTCCCACCCCTTTCTGCAGGCAATCTCCATTGCAACAGGCAGAAACAGGGTCCTTGTTGCAATCCATCCTCGAGGCGGAGATTGCTCGCATGAGGGTGGGGTGAGAACATCAGTCAGCTGCTTCCTGAGCAACAGGGGAACAGACCCCCGTCAATCGCAGCAGCTGCTGATTGGGGATTGGGGGACTTCCACAGGGGCTAATGAGGGGCTGCATAGGGATCATGAATATGAAAGTCACGTGGTTCTGGCCATTATTTATAAATGCGATTTTGTTTTCATGCTTGTTATGCTATACAGTTACAGTTTAAAAACTAGCAAGGAGTGCCCCTCCTATAATACTGGATTTGTACACACAATCAGATGTTTCCTTTTGTTTGTGTGTGTGTGAGTATGTGTGTGTGTGTGAGTATGTGTGTGTGTGTGTGTGTGTAGTATAGGTATGCAGCAAATGTACTGATTGGATTACTGATGGAAACATGTATTCCACTGTGGAACAGATGAGCTTCCATTTCAGGGAATGAGTGCCCCCTAAATGTTTCTGTGTTTTTTGCCCTTACAGTGTTTGTGGTGTATTCTTTGGAAAGTAAACTAAGCTTTATCTGTACACCAGCAAGTTTCACACTATACTGGCCTTGAAACTATTGAAACTGAAGGTACAGAGAAAGTACAGGCCTAAACCTAATTGCTAATGTAAACTAAAGTAGGCCTATTCAGTATACATGATTTACTTAAGTATTGACTCATTCACTGATTACTCTAGTTCGGACTAGCAATTGGATTTAGGTTACAGACTGCTCCGTCCATTTTCCACCAGCCTGTGGGTGAGCTTACCTGCATGTAATTCTTTGGTCAATATTTTGCTGTTATTTACTGTCAAATTGGCCTCAACCTAATGCGACCCTATGAATGAGACACCTCCATGAGGCTCAGTTATGAACAGCCCTGCTGAGGTCTTACAAACTCAGGGCAGCCATGGCCTCCTTGATTGACTCAGTCTTATGGATACTTAAGTCAAGGCTGGTGGGTCCTGTGGCCCTCTGGATGTGGGTTGATATAGCTCCCAGCAGCCTTAGACTATATAGCGGTGGTGAGAGTTGGTGGAAATTGCAGTAAAACATCTGTACCTAGGAGTCAGCATGGCATAGAGGTTTGAGTGTTGGACTATGACTCTAGAGACCAGGGTTCAAATCCCCATTCGGCCATGAAAACCCGCTGGGTAACCGTGGGCAAGTCACATATGCCTAGCCTCAGAAAACCCTGTGATTGGTTAATAAATTAAAGTCTACAGAAGGAAATTTAACTCAAGTATACTGTACAACAATACTTCTAGTAAGAAAATGGGAAGTCGTTTTTGTTGTTGTTGTTAGCAGCCATGTAATACAGTATATGTTTGTTTATTTGTTTGTATTTGTTTATAACATATGTTTGTTTGTATTGTGGAATCTTAATTTAGTTTGCAGTGTAATATTTGTGAAGTTTGTTTTGGTTGAACTTATATGTACAGTAATAAAAAAAGAATATACCGCAAGAAAACCCTGTGATAGGTTCTCCTTAGTGTCGCCATTAAGTCGGAAACGCCTTGAAGGCACACAACGACACAACGATAGCTTTAATCCACCTCTGGCTTACATGCAAAGGCTGGTGCTACAAGATGGGATTTCTGCTAATACTGGTGATCTTGTGATGCAGCTTCATAGAATTTTTTTTTTAAATGTCTCTTTGGGGAGGTACTGCTGCCATTTGATTTAGTGATTTGACTAATAATCAAATTTTAGTTATTAAAATCATTAATAACTAAAAAAATTAATTTTGACTTAGCTGGAATAAAAGATGGGGTGCTTTGTTTATAAATGAAGATGTTGTTGACAGGGCCATTTAGTGCTATGATGTTTGCCATTTGTTAGACAGAACAAAAATACACAATTACAAAGAACGTCTGGCATCCTGTATTGCAGTTAAGGATTCATAAACTAGAGTTATGGATCAGTAATTGTTCTGTATTCAGTAATACTACGTATTCATGATTGTAATACTATTGCCATGAGTGTAAATGGCCCCGTTTACCTCCCTTAGCACCCAGCAGCCACATTGAATGAGGGAGGTCTGTTCAGTTGGTGATTGGAGTACAAGAGGAGGATGTTTCCAGCCTCTTCCTGCCAGTGAGCGAGGCTGCGCCACTCAAAACAGGACCCCTGTCACCTCATTGCAGCCTTGTTCTGTGGCAGGAGTTGGCTGGAAATGTCATCCTGTTGTGACTCAGTCACCAGCTGAGCAGAACCCCATTGCTTGATGGAGCTATTAGCTATTAAGGTAGGTTTGGGGGTTCATGCAAGGAGACGTTACTTTATTATGCATTCATAACTAAGTAGGTGATATGGGATCTTGATGAATAATACTAACATGATTAATGCATAGGTACATGGATGGAAAGGATCCTTTTTGAGGAACAGTGAGTTGTTAGGGGTTGGGTAGTAGAAGCAGGACTAATTATGGTCCAAGTATGATACTCCCTCTTCCCAACAGCCCTGAAATCACTGATGACTTTTCAGGCATTGCTGTGTAAAGACATTTTAAAAAAAAACACTAGTATGCAGGTGTGTTACAATCTAGATAGGATTCTGAAATGTTGTTAACATTCCCTGAGCGCTTCCTTGCCAGATTTGATGTGGAAACACGGCACGTTTTTATTGGTGATCATTCTGGGCAAGTGACCATCCTTAAACTGGAGCAAGAAAACAGCAACTTGATAACGACTTTTAGAGGTCATACAGGTAAGATTTGGAGCAAATTTGGGCCATTTGGGGATTGTTGTATATGACTAGCATATCTAGAAAAATATCAAAGAGTTGGAAGAGATGACAAGGGCCATGTAGAAAAACAAAAGGGTTTGTGTGCCCTGCAAACATTGCACTTAAGAACCCAGGATACTGTGAAAATCCTTTAAATTCTTCTCTAGCCCTTATGCCTGCTTAGAATATTTTTCATATTACAGTACAACATGGCTGATCAGTATTCCAAAAATACAGTTTCTAACCATTGGAGTGCTCTTTTCCCATATCTTTCCTCCAAACATTTGCCATATGGAGGAAAGGGAAGTGAAACCCTTGCCAGCATGGTCATAGTGAGGTGTTGTATCACTTTCTCTTATTGGAGCTGTACTCCAAAAACATCCAGAGAGTAACAGATTGAGGAAAGATAGTTAAATGGGTAAGGACTTTGGGAAGATTGAACTTCTGGTGTGGGCATATGCTGATTTCAGATGCAGTACCCTAGGAAGGATATCAGCCTCACTTAAACATTTGTGAAGATGATTTTCCTTTGCATTTGGAATTTGCACCTGGATGTAGAAATTGACAATCTGTTGGTTCATATATTCCTCTAATTAGTGGTATACCACTTTAAGATATTACTAAATATGAGAAATGGCATGGAAATTGATAATGATAACAACAGCAACGAAAAACTTCATAATGACTGTGCCACCAAGGGCTGGTGGGAGTTTGGCTTAAACTTAATAGTGTGTCTGTTGTTTTGTTTTTACTGTGAATGTTCAGCTTGGTTTTACTTGTCAGTAATTTGATACGTTCCACACTCTTTACAATATAAATTTATCTGTGACTGCATGTCCCAATGCCCTGACACTCTGGTGGCAGAGTGTTCATGCAGCAGGTGGCCAGGGTTGTCCACCACCATTATGATCTGGATATCACCTTCTGCAAGTGCCACAACTGTCAAAGTACTCACGGTGTGGCCTGTTATGTGAGCAGGTGATTCAGTAGGGCCTTAGCTTGGGAAACACATCTTGAGATCTGTTGTAAAATCCAGAGTGTCATTTCAGTTTTAATGGAAAGAGATAAGATTCACAGGAAGATTCCCAAGTCCAATCTCTGAATCTTTTTATAAAATTCAGGGAGCTGTTCAGGATAGGAGGGAGGAGGTCCAGTTCACCCCTGGTCCTTACCTTGCCAAACAGATGATCAAGAGATTTTTTTTAAATGGCTTTTCATGGGACCCAATAGGTTAGTGCAAGCTTATGCATTATCTTCCATGCACAAAGGGTACAAGTTGCCTGTCCAAATGTCCAGGCTGTTGACATTTTATAGAAAATGCAGTTAGACCCTTAAGTGTTTGGTGATGAGCTTTCAGTGTATGTAAGTTCCAGTGTCTTGATACTAACGCCCTCCCCCCCCCTCACTTTCTCTCCCTCTCTTCTGCCCTAATATTTTCCAGGTGGAATCAGCGCACTCTGCTGGGATCCTGTGCAGCGTGTTTTATTTTCCGGCAGTTCGGATCATTCAATTATTATGTGGGACATTGGAGGGAGAAAAGGAACTGCCATTGAACTACAAGGACATAAGTACAGTACTTCTGTCAAATGCTTCCCCTTGTAGCCTCCTCTAAGTATGACTCCCACAACAGAACATGTGTGCTGTGTTTCATTTGAGGGGAAGCATCTTGTTAAGGGACCAAGCGAGATGTAGTGGTTTGAGCATTGGACTACAATTCTGGAGACCAGGGTTCAAATCTCCTCTCGGCCATGGAAACCCACTGGGGGACCTTGGGCAAGTCACATTCTCTCAGCCTCAGAGGAAGGCAAAGGCAAACCCCCTCTGAACAAATCTTACCAAGAAAGCCTGTGATAGGTTCACCTTAGGAGCCACAAATAGGAAACAATTTGAAGGCATGAAACAACAATCTTGTTAAGAATTGTAGCTCAGCTGTCATTCTCAAAATGAATGGAATTCAGGAATGACTTATATCAACACTCTGTGATCTAGTTGCTAGAAACAAACTTGTTGATAAAGAGTCCAGTGTCACTTAAATACACACATGAGAATCCACTAAATTTTCTCAAACTGTGGGTCATCCTGTCTCTTGGGATAAAGAGAGGCAACGTGGCTATCCCCATATCTTGTTTTTGGAAAAGGAAGTGTGAGATAGATCCCCCTCCAAAGGTTTATATTGAGTTATATTGAATTTTGGCTAGTGAGTCCTGGATTTAAATAGCAGTTTGGTCATAAAACTCACTGGATTACCTCAGGTTAGTCAGTATCTATCAACCTAACCTATGCCATTTATGTCTTCATAAAGAGTCCATTAGAATTACTTATAAGGGCGTTAAATAAACAACCACCCTGAAATACATCCTGTATGAAATATGAGATAGACAAGGAAAATATGTATTTGTTACTGAAAGCTAGGCCAGGCATCGTACTGCAAGGGTTAATGTGCTTTTAATGAGTTGGAATAAGATTTGGATTCATGCTTCTCCTGTGGTTATACTGTCCATAGGGCATATCCACAACATTTAATTATAGCACTTTGATACCACTTTAACTACCCTGGCTCCATCCAGGATTCATGCCTTTATGAGGTACTCTGCCAGAGAGATCTAGTGCTGTTGTTCAAAGAGTTGCACAAGATAATTCTAAGTCCCATCATACTACAAATCCCAAGAACCCATGGGATGGATGGATGGATTGATTGATTGATTTTTCTGTCCCACCTTTCTCCCAGCATAGGACCCAAGGATGGAACCATAGTAATTAAAGTGCTATCAAACTGCTACAGTTGTGCAGTGTGAATACACCTCTAATCTTGCTAAGCAGTTATTCTCAGTCTTCTTTGGTCCTCCCAGATGGTTTGGGACAACTTCTCCAAGAAGCCCTAACAGGCATGACCAATGATCAGGGATTCTGAAACAACACTGAAATGCCAAAATAGAACCTAAGGTTGAGAACAAGTACAGTAATGTTTGCTTTAAAAAAAATGGGTGAGTGACCATTGTATAGCCCAGCAGAATACTACTTGTCAACTGTAATCTGACAGCATATTTGGTGGTGGAAGGGAGGCATTCAGTTGTACATCTGTGTAGTCCATATTGCCTTAGTCCAAAAGTATCTGAGGACCCACAACTTGAGAACCATTCCCTTAGAATACCACAGGGATTGTGCCTGTGTACAGAAATGAGCAGATTACAGAGGAGAGTTCTATTTCCTGCACCTCTCCCAGGCTTGGCCAGCTTGTGATATTAACTTAGTGCTGTTCTGCATTTGACAAAAGTCTGTGGAATCTTCCGTTGTAGAAACTGGGTCATTCCATGTGAATGTCTAACAGGGAAGAAAGTTGAGTTGTTCAGATTGCTGACCCTCCTTGCAAGTGTTTTCTAATTGTGTTTTATGTTTGTGTCTCCCGCAGTGATAAAGTTCAGTCCCTCTCCTATTCCCATCATACTCGGCAACTTATCTCCTGTGGAGCAGATGGTGGAATTGTGGTCTGGAATATGGATGTTGAGAGGCAGGAGGTGCATACTCAGTTCTTCCCCTTTATCTGGTCAGGGAAATCACAACTTACTTAACTTAAACATTTTAAAGAATATGTGAAAAGCCAATCTTTCCAAGGGAATCTCTTAGAATTTGACCACACAATTAGATTCATATGACATTTTATCTTATTTGGGTCATCTGTTTTAGGAGATTATCACCCAAGTCTAGAAATGTGGAATTAAAGCAGGATAGTAGTGTCTGTGGCCAAACCTTATCACATGACATTGTGACTGTCCTGTAGGTGTCATGTATTCAAACTGTTACTGTGGCGTCCCTTTTAATTGACGGGAAAAGCCCATCAATAGCTCTAGCTATCGCTATTCTTCCATTGGTACAATAGGTCTCTTTGCTTCAATTCCAGCATTACGAGGGGGCTTTAATCTCCTCCTCTCTCCCACTCCTGACTCCCTATTCCAAAGCAGGCTAACTCCGTGTCTGTCTTTTTTTTTTTTTTTATCTTTGCTGTGTTTGTGTAATTATGACAAAAATGATTTAAAATCATTTTTATTGTATTGTTTTTGCTGTAAGTATGCAAACACAGCAAAGATATAAATTAAAAGGATAGAGTTCTAAGCATAGAGTTAGCCTACCTGCTTTGGAATAATGGGTGGGAGGGGGACAGGGCAGGAGAGGAGGAGATTAAGGCTCCCTCACGAACTGAGTGCAGTAATGCCATAACTTCAGTGAAGAGACTTAACACACCACAGGGGGGTTTTCAAAGCAGCACAGTTATTTGAAAGAAGAAAGGTGTGATAAGCAATGTTGTTAAAGTGCTATGTTCCTGGTTCCTTTCATAACGTGATTGCCCCAAGATAATCTGTGATAATCTCCTTAATTTGAACCCTTAGTATTTCAGTATTACTTGAGGGTTGTTGGCTCTGACACTAAGGAAAGGAAGATTTGTTTTAATTTTAATTTTAATTTTAATTTTATTTTTTTCAGTGAGAGGTAATTTCAGGCAAAGTATTCTGTTTTTACCTTGGCCAATATACTTAACTGAGGTCTTGTCTATATGGTCAAAATAATCCGAACGGCATGAGAACATACGGTGATCCATTCATACAGACATGCGCATAAATACATGTCATTTGGAAAGGGGGCAGCCAAATCACCACAAGTTCCATTAGCTTCATCCGGATTTTTAAAAAAGCTCCGTATGACATGTGAATGTATGATCATTTGAACACTCACATTCACACAGATATGAACAGGCAGCATAATCTGATTGACTGGACAAGCATGGGGGGGTTGGGCTAGCAAACAGGAAAAGTGCCTATGGCCGCCATGTTAAATTTTCGGCTAAGCAAGAGTCTGGTAAGTCGATCAAACAGTGATCTTACACTCTTTTTTTTTTTCTTTCTTTTTCATAAAGACGAACTATCACTTGTGCACACCATGGGAAACTTAAAAAGTGGGGTTTTTTTGTTTGTTTGTTTTTTGGCTGCAGCAGATTTAAAATTGCAAGTAAATCACTTGTGGCCATTTTCTTGGCTAGGGGGTCATGTGAAGTTTAGGGGGGCTCTTTTGACTGTGAAGACAGGTTGCATCATTGCGAATACCTGCTTTTGTGGACGTATTTTTCCCCCTCGTATAGAAAAGACCTAAGTAGCTGATGCAGAATATGAACCCTTGTTTCCTCCAGACTTGTTTTAATGTCCCTCCCCCAAAAAATCCACATTATATAAACATCTCTCTGTTATGACCAAAAAAAATCCATAAGTTGATTATTAACTGAAAGTACTTCTTCAGTCACTCCTGCATCTATCACTAGTCAGTTTGGTTGCCTCTTCCTAAGTTCTGGTTCGAGAAAAGACCTGAGGTAATTTCAAGGGGAAGGGAAAAACTACCTCAACACACTTGATTAGGAATAAAAACAAAGGTGAGTCTCTCTTTCACTCACTGTGGATATCAGGGAAAGAAAAATAGAAGTCTCTCCCAGCTTTCTCCACATCCTGAAGAATTATGTAAACCTCCATCATAGCTTGCAAGGAGTTTTGAGCAAGGTGGCTTATGGAGCAGACACTATGCTATGAATTTGGTTCAGGTGATTTGGCAGTGCTAGGGAGCTTGTTGACACATATATTTCTTACTAGGAATTCCTCTGCTCTCATGTCTTAGAATAAGGCAAAATTTCCCTACCAATAAAAATACATGCAAAGCAAATCTTCAGTATTAACTGCTCAGTGACTGTTCCTGTATTGTTTAACGTGGATTTGTAGTAGGCTTTTGGCTCATCTTACTCTGAATGCAACCTTGTTCTGAAGCTGGGGAACTCTTAACTGGTGTTTGTTTAAAAATAAGTTTTTAAAAATCACTTGAGCAAACAATAGAACCAGTAATCTTTCAATTGGGAAATTGCTTCTAGCAAACTTTCCTCTAGAAAATGGCTGTAACGTCAGGTTGCATACAACTACAGACCCAATTCTGACAATGGCCTTGTCTGCACAGGCCCAAAATGCCGTACTTACCCCAGATCTGGTGCTGGCAGTCTGAACGTGGTGCAGCTACTTGCAGGGGAGGATCCACACTTTCTGGCCCTTAACCTGACTTTGCCCTGCACTGCGCAAAGTCAGGAAAAATTCCGGTGTTTGCTAGAAACCCCGGAGTGGCTCCGGGATCTGTTGGCGCGCTGCACACGGAGACCTGGATCAGGCAGGAGCTGGAGTGACCCAGCTGTCTGCTTGGTTCCCCACCCAGTGTATTGGCCCTGCTGGTCCATCATCCTTGGTGCTGCCACCTCACCTAACCCAACCCAACAGCTCTCCCCAAGAGCCTGGCATCTCCTGTCACTGCTGGTGAGGTAAGCAGAGGGCGCTGTGCAACATGCTTGACAAGGAGGGATCACTCCCCCTCCCTGTTGATCATACAGCCACCCTCTACTTACCTCAACAGCAGTGACAGGAGATGCCAGGCTCTTGGGGAGAGCTGTTGGGTTGGGTTAGGCAGTAGCAGTGGCAGCAGTGCCAACAAGGGCAATGGGCTAACACGGCCAGTGCAGTACCGGCCCAGCTGGCCTGTGCAAACAACATGCTCTCGCACTGGTGTGTGTGGACACCAGCATGGTCCATCTGGGGCTATAATGTTCTGGACTGGCCCCAGATTAAGTGGCCAGTGCAGACAAGGCCAATATGAATTACTGTACCTCCTTTGGCCTGCTCTTTTGCTTGACAGATCAGAGTAAAAAGGCTCTTAACCATCAACAGAAGCATAATCTCTTAAGTGATTGATAGTTCGGTCATTTTAGACAGAAAACAAAACTCCCGTTACCTCCTGCTCTTGGTATATTTCTGTTTGTCTATGAGAATTTTCCTGCTGGGTTGTGTATGTCATCCAGTGTAGGGTTAGGTTTATTGGACAGAAAAAATATTTGTAGACAGTCGCACAACCACAAGAACTTTTAATTTTTGTTGTTGTTGTGTGCCTTCAAGTCGATTTTGACTTATAGCGACCCTAAAGTGAACCTATCAGAGGGTTTTCTGAGGCTGAGAGTGTGCAGCTTGCGAAAGGTCACCCAGTGGGTTTTCATGGCTGAACGGAGATTCAAACCCTGATCTCCAGAGTTGAAGTTTTTAACTTGCAACAAATTTGGTACCTGGTATAGAACTGGATTCTTTTAAAATCCTATTGGTTTAAAAAGCTTCTAGCTCTCATGATTATGGAAATGCACTTTAAACATGCCAACCATGATTACAGAACATTCCCTAATGTTGAGGCCTAGACATCTTCCTCCTCTGTGAGCCCATCAGTTTACTAGCCACTTATAACTGTTGCTATCCTCTATACATTTTAAAATTTTAACGACAGAATGAAATTGGCTCACTACCTAACTGGTGGGTGTTGAGTTAGCAAAGACCCAGAGGTAAAGGACTTGCTGTTCACAGAGGTATTAATCCTGATTAGGGGGAGAGATTTAAAGACAAAACATTCCTGTTTGTATCAGTGGCTAATTATTTTCCATTAGGATTAAAGTATCTAATAAGAATCACAGACAATCAGAATCCTCAGAGCAAATCAGTGTCAGCTCTTGCCTTAATTGCATGTAGAGTGAGCAGATGGAGAAGCAAGAACCCTGTCCTTCACCTCTGTGTGTTCAGCTTAAGAGGTTACATCCAACAGTGTCAACCCTCCTGTAGTGAAGGAAAGAACCCCTCTCCTCCTTGCAGCCCCCCCCCCATACTTCCAAAGTCTTTTCTGGGGGACCAATCTGGAGCAGTTTGGAGGCCATGGTGAGTGGGGAAGAGAAGAAAGGGAAGTTTCCTTGCGTGAATGGAAGTCTATTTGTGCAACATCATGACATTGTGAAAAGGGATCTTATCTATATTCATTATATTTGTGTGTACGATTGGGAACTCGGTTGCAATCAGGGTTTCTGATCATAGGTAGAGGTAATGGCTGGAATTCACTCAGGCAGTTATGAACGCATTAGGTCCGTAGCTATGTAGTGTCTTTCGGCCCAAACCCACCCAATCCCCATGTACCGGTCGGCATCTGTTGTGATCAATAGGGGTCTATTCCTCTATCGATTGGGAAGCAGCTGACTAACATTCTCAGCCCCTCCCATGAGCGATCTCTCATGAGACAACCATAAACAAGGTCCCTGTCGCAATTCCCCCTTGCACCAGAGATTGCTCACACAAGGCATGTGGTTGGGAATGTTAGTCAACTGCTCCTGATCAATGGGGGAATAGACCTGTGTCGATCTCAGCAGCAGCTGCTGCCCAGTAAGTGATTACTGGGGGATTTTCATGGTCCCTATGTATTCTCTGAACTACTGAATAGGCAGAGATTATGAATACAAACCAGTCACAAATGTGCAAATCTAGGCTATCAATTCATAACTGCCTTAGTGAATTCTGGCCCTTGTGCCAACCTATTGAATCTACAAAGGCAGCAAGGGTGTAAATAGAGGGTGGGGTGGGAGTGAGAAGATTCCCCCAAAATAAGAATTCTGGAGCCAGTGTGGTATAGTGGTTTGGATATTGGACTAGGACTGTGGAGACCAGAGTTCGAATCCCCACTCAGCCATGGAAATGTACTGGGTGACCTTGGACAAGTCACACTGTCTCAGCCTGAGAGGAAGGCAAAGGCAAACCTCCTCTGAACAAATCTTGCCAAGAAAATCTTGTGATAGGTTTGCCTTAGGATTGCCACAAGTCGGAAATGACTTGAAGGCACACAACAATTCTAACCCAACACCCCATGAAATTTTACTTTAGTCCCCAACTCTCTAGCATTTCAGGACCTTAAGACTTCAGTTGAGTATTTACAAATAGAGTTTAGGCACCCAAAGAAAAGGCAGAGTTTCCAAAATAATGCAAATGTAACAAGTAGAAGACCAAGGTGTGAGTGATTTTCAATATCTCACTCTCTGCAATGCTAGAAATTTGGGGACTGAAGGAAAATGAGGTGGGGACAGAATTTTTATTTGAAGTGGCTGAGCCTTCATTCCTCCCCCCCCCCCCTCCCCGGAAGACAGCTGGTACAATCCCACTCCATATGTGCCAGTGTACAACTGAACATGGCTTATGCATAGCCACTGCTGCGGGGTGATGAGGAAGACATTCAACAAGACCTGGAGGCCCACACATTGCCCACCCTGGTCTAGATCTTTGAAAATGCCAGTATTATTTGAACTTTGTATCTTGCTGGAATTCTGGCTTTGATGGATGTTCTTCATCAAATCTGAGAAGATGGAAGTGGCCTTTTATTTTGAGGGTATGTAGATTTTGCTACATTGTGGGGAGGGCCTCAGAACAGGAAAAGTTACCTCCTCGCAGGATCTCTAGAGAAGAACTTCACTGAGAATTGTTCTTGATCAATTAATAGTGAATGTATTCAATTAATATTTAAAAGCTGTAGCATTACTCGGGGGGAGGGGGGGGAAGAAACATTTATTTGACAGCTTTAACCCTGACTGGTTTCTACCAGCTGTCCCATTAATTGCCAACAATTCTGCTGAGACTCAGGATGGAACTACATGTTACATTAGCAAATAGTACATTTCCCAATCCTAGCTGAATTTTAACAGTGGTGGGGGCGGGGTAGCTTACAGCATAGAATTGACAGGTGAGGAAGAGAATCCTTAACCTTTCCCCTATTGCCAATACGGGGCTAGTTTTCCTTTAGCTTGGTTTATTTCCATCCCCAGATTATGTTGACAGAGGTTTGCAGGAAGTAATGCAACCGATTAAGTGTCTCCCTCCAGGCTACTAGTGCTTTGCCCTCATTAATATACACAGGATTGGGAAATGCCTGTTTGCCTTGTGACGTCTGAGCCAGCCTTTCACAACCTATGGTATCCTCTGAATATTCTGAGCTGCATTCCCAATATTCCTTGACCATGGCAGCTGCCCCTGACATAATTTGCAGTCCAATACATCTGGAGGGTATCTGATTTAAGAAGGCTGGTTATATGCTCCATGGATAAGTGAATGCAGGTTATAGATTAACATCATAATGCAGAATTGTGAATGTATTTGCTATACAGTGTGAACGGGTCCAGGCTGGAGCAAAGCATTAGCAGACCTACAGCAAAGCTAAGGAAATCTTGCCTATTACAGTTGGCCCTTCACATTTAGCAGGGGTAAGGGGCACAGGACCCCTGCGAAAGTGGGAAAACTGTGAATATCTCTGGGCTCCCCAAACCAATTTTAACACATGAAAAAAATACAATCCATGGATTCAACCCACCACGGATACTTCAAGGTGGCAGGGTTCCTTCGCAAGGCAGAAGCGGGTGGCTGGCAGGGCTTGCTGCAGCCTCCACTGCTGCCCTACACCATTTTTATTGGGGACTTAGAAGCATTGCCATGTATTCACAGTCTCTCTCTGTCTTCCAAGGCTTGCAGTCCCTATAAAAAATGGCATATGGCAGCAGCGAAGAATCTGCAAAATGTAATCTGCAAAAGCTAAACCTGCAAATGTGCAGGGCGAACTGTATTTTGTTTCTGTACATAGAGTGGACTTACAGCTGCACTGAAGGATTCCTCCCCCCCACCCCCTTGTTCTTACATTAGACACCAGAATGGTTGGACAGCGACTCCTGTCAAAAGTGTAATCAGCCCTTCTTCTGGAACTTCAAACAAATGTGGGATAGCAAGAAAATAGGCCTTAGACAGGTAGGTGGCATGTTCCTCCATAAAAGGTTATCATCACTAGCCTCCTCTTTCTGTAAATGCAACAGCCTGCACGTGAAGAGTGAGTCCCTCCTCTGAGGATGGAACCTGGTGCTACCAAAGCAGCAACGTCTGCACCCAAGAGGGAAGCATCCGTGGACTGGGGGGGAACTGAGATGTTCAGATATGCAAAAGAGGGAGGGGAATCCTTTTAAAAAAACCTATGTAGGCTGAACAAGCTTGGTGGTCAGAGAAGACTGAGCATTGATCGGGGGGGGGGATACCTGGTGTTGAAATGGTTCTGGGAGGATGATGGGATGAAGCACGCCTGGAAAAGGCAGGACTGATTGACTGGAACCCTGAAGAGGAACGGTCCAAGCTGTAACTTTTTGTTGCAGGCTCCTTTGTGCCACCATGTTGTGCTAGTCCTCACAGTTCAGGGTGATAACTCTTTGCCTTTGAGCATTTTCAGTAACTCAGGGATTGTGCCCCGACTTAGAAGAGGTCTTGGCAAAATGAAGCCTGTTTTCCCAAGCATTCCATATTACATTTTGTTGTTTTAACACGGGTCCTGACTTGTGCCAATATCCAGAGTTGTTAAATGTAACCTGTATGAAATGGTTAAAAGGGTGGGATGGAGAGATGAGCGCTGACATTTCCATTAAAATAATGGTGCATAATTGAAGCCTAGTGCTTCCTGTAAGGACTCCTCCATTCTTTGTATAAAAACAAAAGGGAGGGGCGAGGAGCAATCACTCCTCTGAGCATGGTGGGTGTGCATGAATTTATTGGTTTAAGATGAGTTATATGCAAT
The DNA here is from genome assembly GCA_030847615.1 of Gambelia wislizenii. Classification (NCBI taxonomy): domain Eukaryota; kingdom Metazoa; phylum Chordata; class Lepidosauria; order Squamata; family Crotaphytidae; genus Gambelia; species Gambelia wislizenii. The sequence continues at coordinate 207,549,319 of JAUMIR010000001.1, forward strand.
TTTCCACCTCCTTACATGCCTGGGTTTGTTAGTCTTTATCTGCATTGGCAGAGCTCTATGGAGGAAACGGGAAATGGTAACAGAAATGTACAGAAGGCACACTTTACTCCTTAGGTTGTATAGAGATGCCTGTATAAATCCGTTCACGTCCCCTGGGTGAATCCTATCTGCTTTTAATTTCAGCATCACTGTCGGAAGTGTGGGAAAGCTGTGTGTGGCAAATGCAGTTCAAAGCGTTCCTCCATCCCACTGATGGGCTTTGAATTTGAAGTGAGAGTCTGTGATGGTTGTTATGAATCAATAACAGATGAGGAGTAAGTAGGCCATCCTGGTCTTATCTCATCTCTTGCTCGCCCTCCTTCCTTGTTACTTGCCTGTCCTGCCCTTCTCTGATCCTTGGCAATGTAATTCGATTTCTGGGGGAAGGTGAATAATTACAACAGGACATGACGAATTATCTTCTCCAGTAACAGAATTCATTCCTGGTTGTTGTTTTTAAAGTGTATCTAACCCTAAGCTTAGACTGAAATTGCTTGCTCTACATCAGAGATAAGCAACCTGGGGCCTTGTCTAGCCATCAGCTATGCTGGCTGGGGCTTATGGATGTTGGTAATCCAAAGTGTCTTGGGAGACTAGGTGACCTATACCTGCTCTAAGCAATGTAGATAGGAGGAACCACTATAACAAGTTTTTCAACTACCTTTCTAATGCAGGGATGGTCAGTCCTTGTGGGATCTGCTTCATTTTTTAGCAGAAACCCCTGATCCCCCAACTGGAGCCAGGTGCAGAAAGCATTAAATAATTCAGAATCCAGGAAATTTATTTAAAGCACCAGAACTCACAGCCCTTCCACATAGGAATCCCTCTCCCCCCCCCCACTCTCTCTCTCTCACACACAAGCTTTTTTCCTTTCAGCAACTTATTTTAGGGCAGTGGAGAAGAAAGCCATTTGACTGCTGCTAAACTTGAAACAATTAAGAATCAGAAATTCTCATTCTATCGCAGAGACCTCCCCCAATAGATCCTGATCAGTTATCTGCTTACCCTGCCTCCAGCTTTCATTTTCCTTGTTCTTGTTCTTCGCCCTAGGCGTGCTCCCACGGCCACTTTCCATGACAGTAAACACAATGTTGTCCATGTACACTTTGATGCAACCAGGGGGTGGTTGCTGACATCTGGGACAGACAAACTTATTAAGGTAAGTACACAGGATGGGAATTTACACCTTTCAAGGGCTCTGCTACTGCTGAGATGTCATCTTATTTATGGATTGCTGCCTCCATTTCCCTTGCCTGTGTAAGTAGGGCGGGGGGAAAGATTATCAGGCTAAGGCTTGAGTAACTCATTTCAATAATCTCTTCTCACTGTCGGCATTTGTCTCTTTTTAATAGTTGTGGGATATGACACCTGTAGTATCCTGATGCATCCATGAAGCCTAAAGAAACTTGGTGTTACTGAAAAGGGGATTCCTAGTCCTGTGGTAGAAGATGGAACAAGCTGTGTAGAGACTGATAAGGGCAAGAACTAATACTTCTGGGTGGTTTTCCAAGCGATCTAGCAGATCCAGCATGAACACTTATACCAAATGCTCTACTTCTTTTCATTCTCAAATGCAGAAGATATTTTTTTAAACCTACAGTTATACAAGCTGGCTACATTCAGCCATTTGGAACTCTTGTCTGGAAAGTCTGTGTGCAGTGCAGTTTGTTTCACGTTCCATGTTGGCTTGTGCTCTTTTATGTGGAGGGATTCTTTTGCAAATGTTGAGCGGTCATCTGCTGTGTGACATTGGCAAGGCTGATGCTGCATCTTCAGAGACAAAACAGAAAGCAAAAAGTACCTCTTTCTGTATTGTCCAGTGGCATCATTGAACAAGAACTTGGGGTTACGTATTGTCTTGTAAGTTCTGGGCAGCCAAAGCTCATCAACAGAAAAGGTTGCCTTGGTTCTTGTATTCTAGCAAACAGTCCTAAGGGATGCGTGGGCAAAGGGAAGTATAGATCTGGTCTTTTTCATTGCAAAGCAAGGATGAATACATTATTTGGTAGGAAACATCAACGAGGATAAACTAGCCTTCTAACCCGAAACATTACTGATGAGTGCAGAAACCAGTTCAAACCAAGGCTGCAAAAAAATGGCTTAACTTGTTGCCCATTGTACTGAATTATCATTGCAAAGAATGTCCTTCGGCTTAGCTGGACCAGGGCTGCGGGAACTTCCTTTGGGATTTGACTTAAAATTGACATGCTTTACAGGGCATGGTTTGAAACTCTCTTACTTTGGTCACCTCTCTGGCAGGATGTGTGTTTTAAAAATTACGGTTCACTGTACAGTAATTGTTTTTAATTCTCAAGATCGTCCTCAAATTAATATGGTTAAATTTCAAGTTTTGTTTTGCTGCCTTACTAGGCATTTTCTTTTTCTTCCCCCCCCCCAAAAAAAAATACAAATTAAAATGACCTCTTTCAAAGCAGCTAGGTTAGAAAGTGTCCATGTAAATGTTTGTATTTCATTTGCTGTGGGAACCAGCAACTCCTCTTTGCCTCAGAGTGCATATTATTTATTCTTAAAATTTAATTTTCAATGGTTACAAAACATGCCAATCCGTTACATTTTTACACTATGAATGTATAACAAAGCATCTTCCAGCTATAATTGTAAGGAATTGATCCATAATTGCAGAACTGCTGCAAGCAAGCAGGGCCAAACATCTTTAATCACAACAGTGGGATGGTTTATGCTGACTGCCACATGCTATCTGTTTGAAAGCTGAAATGTGCAGTTGAGTATCCTTGTATAATTGCTCAAAATACCAGGCTTGCCGTAAAGCATTACAGTGGCTACGGGCTGTAAACTGAATTACCCCATTGCATGAGAAGGTGTGGGCTACATTTGCCACAACACTTTTTAAAACCTTTGATTTCATGGAGTTTCTAAGGCAAACATTAGCTGCAGTGACAGACTCTTCAGGAAGATGTTCAGATTCTGTCAGACTTCCAAATAGGGAGGAAGGCTCCAAAGGTTGTGGGAGAGCCCTCACAAGTTCTGCACAGCAGATATTCTTTCTTTGTTTTGGTATGTGGCCTCTATGCATAAGGGAGAAGGACGATTAGTAGTAGAGAGCCAATCTGTACAGGTTTAAGTAGCTCCTTGGGGTTTTCTGAGGACATTGTTGTGAGGGGAACAATATTCACAGTATGCTCTCCCTGTTAGAAGGTGAAAACTCTAGGGCTTTTAAAAAGAACAAGTTTAAAATGGGTAACTGAAGGATATAAGTTATATGGAACTGTGACTGTGGAGAAATACAAGAGCTTTTCCACTTTTTCTCCACTCGCCTCTCAAATCATCTGTCATTCTCTGGACTGGCTTGCAAAAACCACTGAGACTGGAATTAGTTGCAACTAACTTGTTCAACTGAAACAAATGACTAACTTTTCCAGGAATCAGCACAATGTCTGCATGTGTTCAGCTTTTACCAGAAGCCTGTTCTAGAAACTCCACACAGTTCTATTGAGCAAAAATCAGCTATACATAAAACACAGAAATAGAGCCAGGGAAGCTTCAGATGTTTTTCTGCTGTAAAATGAAGTACAGTTGTCCCTCCGTATCCACAGATTTAAGTGTTCATGGGTTGAAAATATTCTTTAAAAAATAATAATCCAAAAAGCAAACCTTGATTTTGCCATCTTATATAAGGGACACCATTTTGCTGTGCCGTTGCATATAATGGGACTTGGGTATTCACAGATTTTGGTATCCCCAGGTGATCCTGGAACCAAATCCCATTGAATATGAAGGGACAACTGTATGTGAGTTCTTGTAAACTATTAATTTACACATATTGCAAATTTTCAACTGCAGTGTTGATTTGTTTAGTTGACCCTTCATAGAATCATAGAGTTGGAAGAGACCACAAGGACCATCCAGTCCAACCCCCAGCCATGCAGGAATATACAATAAACACATTCCCGACAGATGGCCACCCAGCCTCTGTTTAAAAACCTCAAAAGAAGGTTTCCACCACACTCCAAGGCAGTGCATTCCACTGCCGAATAGCTCTTCCTGTCAGGAAGTTCTTCCTAATGTTTAGATCAAATCTCTTTTCCTATAGTTTGAGTCCAATGTTTAGATGGAATTTCTTTTCCTGTAGTTCCTGTAGTTACTCCATGTCCTAGTCTCTGGGGCAGCAGAAAACAAGCTCACTCCATCGTCAGTGTAACATCCCTTCAAATATTTAAACATGGCTACCGTGTCCCCTCTTAACCTTCTCTTCCCCAGGCTAAACATACCCAGCTCCTTAAGCCGCTCCTCATAGGGCATGGCTTCCAGACCTCCCACTATTTTGGTTGCCCTCTTCTAGACACGTTCCAGCTTCTCAATATCCTTCTTGAATTACAAATCCACCTAACAGTCTCATTGTCCAGTTCAGTTTGGGAAATGCTGCTGTAATGCACTGCTATACTACTAGAACTATTGTTAAAAAGGAAGTAGAAAATAGTGATTATTGAGGTTTAAACTTCTGGGAGAGCTCTTCAAGTGCCTGCATCAGTTTTTCTTCATCTCCAGGTGAAGATTTTGTCCATGCCAGGGGTAAGTGGGTTGGAACAGGCTGTCTGTCTGGAAGTAAGAATGCACAATTAATTTTAACAATCAGAACAGGCTTAGGGGGGATCATCCTTTCCTGAATTTTATCAGCATTAGTGAATAAGTGTGCAACACTAGTTGAGGGGCCACTGTTCAGGCACATTGCAATTTAAATGTTCACAACATAAAACAAAGCTGGGGCATGTGTGACCCTCGAGATCTTGGACCACAATTCCCATAATTCCTTTACCATTAGCTATGCTGCTTAGGTCTGATGGGAATTATAATCCAAAATCTGCTGGACAACCATATTCCTTGCCCTGATGTAAAACACTAAGGAGTGGTTAAATGCCAGTACTGTGCCAGTACAGTAGTGCAGTGGTTAAATGCCAGTACTGTGACCACAATGTTGTGAGTTTGATTCTACAAGGCTCCAAGGTTCACTTGGCCTTCCAGCCTTCCGTAGGTTGGTAAAATGAGTACCCACTTTGTTGGGGGCAATTAGTTAACATATTGTAAACCGCTTAGGGAGTGCTTTGCACTGATAAGCGGTATAGAAATATAAATGCTATTGCTAAGGCTGTTTCAATGGGGACACAGCAGTAAACCCAGGTTGCCACCAAAAGCACACTACACAGAGAGCTACAGCAACTCCCAGCTCAGACTTTGAGCATGTATAATGTACATACTCTCAATACTATTGTAGTCACGGGTTTTTTCCCCATAATTTTGAATATATTGCTAGAGGACAGGTTTTTCCATGCTTTATTAATTTCAAGGATACTCTAAGGAAAACATTTTACCTTGGAAGAACTGGCCGCTGGCTTGCTTGCTTGCTGCCGAGGAGACTGCAAGCCATACCACAGTGTCTGCACCCTGAGCCTCTGTCCGTAATTTGTTCTTCATCTTCTCATAGAAATCTGGCATAGAGGACCTTACCGCTACAAGGTAACAGTTCCAATTAAGTGTATGTACAAAATGTCCTACCTCATAAAATAAGTGGCAAAAGACTTCTCTTCCAATAATCAATGGGGTCTAGCCTAGTTTTGGAATATGCTACTCCTTCTAGCCTGCAAAGTCTCTTTTTGTATCAGTGACCACCATTATTCGTCTCCTATCTTTGATACCAGTTTTGATTCTATCACACTGTTTTTGGGCAACAGAGACGCCTTCTGCACTTTGGTATTAATGGACACTGCTACTCAGTGTACAAATGTGTATTTGTACATTAATTACATTTGTACTTTTAGCAGAGGCGACACTAGGGGGGTGCAGAGATGCCAAACCATACCAGGTGACACCAGCCTTAGTAATGTCACAGACTTTTAGAATAATTCCTTTAGAACTGTTCCTCCAAATCTCACCCAATGCAGAATGGAAGGACTGAAGTCCTCAAACTGCAGAAACATACTCTTTTCTTGGTAGTTGTAGATGTGGCAGTTAAGTGTGTGACAAACACTGCTAAAAAAAACCCAATACTACATAGAATTAGGTAATCATACATCTCCATATACTTTGGGATGTTTCAGCAGAACTAGAAATTTTGCTAGTACATAATTTTATTTAGCATGGCTTTCAAACGAATTTCTCTCCACACACCCTACCTAGACTGCCACATGTAAGCTATTTTAGCTCATAATAGGTCAGGTCTGTCTTGTTACCAGTGAGTCAACTGTTGCAAGCCCCAAGAATCTACCACAGGCTCAGCTGCTAAGTCTATACTTAGACTATCTCAAATAAATTCCAAATATTTCAAAGAATTTCCATCTTTTACCAGAAAGTGGGAAGAGAGCAGCAAGAGAACAACCAGCCATCTCCCAGCCACCTTACCTGAATCTGGGTAGTTTTCTTCCCTTGTGGAAAATATAAATATTTGAACTTGCAGAATAGAAGTGGAAGCAAGAGTTATAACAAGAGCCTTATTGTGATAAGACAACTAATTTGTTAATTCAACAGCAAAGATTTTTGGAATAAACAGTAGTCTGTTCAGCTTCCAGCACTAAGAATATAACTCCTCTCAGCCACACAAACTATCTGCTCTGGATCCAAAGGGAACATGATTCTGTATCACAAAAGCCACTGGGACCTTTTAGAACAAGTATGGCGAGGATTTTTAAAGAACACCTTACTGATGTTTATTTGGAGCTTTAGAATGGGGGGAAATCTGCTTGAACCCTTTAGTAGGTAGCATAATACTGCATGAGTAGCAATAGCAAGAGGTTTGTTGTGGTTCCAAGTGCAGGCAGTTAGGCCTAAGTTTACTAAATTGGTCACAGTCCAGCAAATTATAGAGTATGCTTGATCTGTGCCCTTTCAAAGCTTTCAAGCATCCATTGTTCCCCAGATCATTCCTCAAATGTTTGGAGGTAGACCTGCTCACATCTGCTTTCAAATATATTACTCCTTGTGTTTCTGCACCTCTACCGAGGAAGGGTCAACAAGCAGCATTTACAATCAACACGCTCCATTATAGACCTTTAAGATGTTGCTTTATCAAGTTTTTTTTTGTAAACTGTATAAATTTATATGGTATAAATTGTATTGCATAAACTTATAAAATTTATCAATTTTACCAAGTTTCTAAATCTAGCCGGCTCTTACACATGAACACTGTTCCTGCCCCACAAGCAAGTAAATGCACAAGCACAAGGATTTTTTTTAAAGCTACCTAAAGAACACTGCTATAAAATTTATTGCAAGGCAGAATTTTCTTCATGGTAGCTAAAGATTTACAAGTAAGCACCTCTGCTTGCTCTCAAACACTAGTGAAGTTGAAGTACAAAGGACAGGTAGTCCATATTTTCTCTTTACTCCACTTACCAGTCTGGTCCAGAGTACAACCCTTTCATATGTTTTCTTAGACAAGGAAAAAGATGCAAAGTTCAAAGTCAGGTTATAAAGGGGAAGCACAGCAAGGAGAGCCACTGTAGTGTAGTGGTTTGAGTGTTGGACTAGGACTCTGGAGACCAGGTTCAAATCCCCACTCGGCCATGGAAATCCACTGGGTGACCTTGGGCAAGGAACAGCCTCAGAGGAAGACAAAGGAAAAACCCCTCTGAACAAATCTTGCCAAGAAAACCCCATTATAGGTTCAACTTAGGGTCACTATAAGTCAGAAATTACTTGAAGGCACATAACAACAACAAACAGCAGGAAAAGTGGTGTGGGGTGTTTCCCTCAAGCAACAGACAAAGCTACTTTATATTTAGGCAAAGAGATTAGTATTTCTACTCAGCCACAAATACCTGGCGTATCTGCCCAGCCAGGATGCATAGAAGAAAAGTGGATGCTGGGATGTGCTTTAGCCCATTGTTCAGTCATGACCACCTGCTGTCTCTAGGATACAACAAAAGGCATCAAACTGGGAAAAGAGCAATAGGGCATGTAGTTCAGCATCGTCATACTTAATACCAACTATTAGGGAAAGGACACAGTAATTATTTGATTACAATAGTTCCCCCCCCCCCGCTACAGAGCACTGTCTCCACTGTGTATGAAAATACTGCAGCTTCTGTTTCAGTTCCAGTTTTTTTTAAAAAAAAAGAGCTCCATGCAAACAATGTGACCTTAAAAGCACACGCACAACTGAGATTGCCTGTGGAGCTCTGCATCTCCCTTCTAAGCTTGTAGGCTGAAATCCAATCAGCAGGCTGTCAGGGCACAAGTCTCTACCAATACCTTTACTTACTGGCATCCAAGGGCGGAGGCTGCTCCTTCCCCCTAATGCCCACCCTGGGTGTGCAACAGCAGCCGAGGGCTTGGTGCAGCTCCATCCCTCTGATCACTGATCAGTTGTGAGTAGGATCAGGATGGACAAGATGCTCTTTTGCACCCAGCCTTGGGAACAGTCAAGAAAAAGAGGAGTGCCAAAATAACAGTCCCAGTGTTCACAGCAGTACTGCACCTCTTCAAACAGTCTCCGGACAAGTACCCATCAGAGGATTCAGTTGGTGACGGTGAGCCGGCAGGAAATGAGGTGAGCTTGCCTTTAAAAGTGCTAAAAGACAGGCTACAGAAAACAGGTGCACTGAGTCTTTGGTGACTGGTGACGAGACCCCCTTGTTTGTGCAAGTCAAGCCGAGGCACCCAAAAAAGGAGAGGAGCATGGATTTAATAGCTGTATTGGATTCTGGGTGCACCAGATGCTTCATAAACCCCACCGTAGCAGCTGGACTAGGGTTACAACTTGAGGAGTTGGACACTCCCATTAATTTTGTTCAAATGGATGGAAGTGAGATGAAGAGGGGTTCAGTGAGGCACCAGACTTCAGTTGGATTTTTTTGGGAGTGGGAAGACACTGGGAAGCTATTCAATTCTTGACTATTTGTTTTCCTTCCCCAGATGCTAAAGTAGAGTGGAACAAGCCCTGGAACACCCACAAAGCCAATCACTATCTAGAGGGACTAAACTGCCCCAAAGAGTCCCCCAGCTGCTGATGCACCCTTAGGGTGAGGGTGTTGCAGAAGGAGTAGAGGATACCTCCTTCCACAATGCCCCTAAAAGCACATGTACTGACATAACATATGCTAGCCTATGTCAACAACCCAATTCTAGCCATAGCTAGCAACTAATTTCAAAACCCTTCTGAAACAAAAGAGCTTGCAGCTTTCTAGAGTTCTTTTTCACATCAAAATGGAATTTACTCAAAAACTGCCAAGCATGTGTGTATCATCTCCTGGTCTCTGGTTTTTCTTCAAGAACTGAATCCTACCTTATTCTGTGCATAGACCATTGTCCCATCAAATTCTGTATTTTCTGTCTGCAAATCTGATACATTCAGTTTCTGAACTAACATCCCTCCTGAAGAGACAGTGATCTGGAAAAAAATAAAATAAATTAAAAATGCATCCGTGTTGGAAACCTAGAAAACCAAAACCTCTGGAAGGAAATACCCAACAACCCTGATTTGTAATTGAACATGTAGGCCATCTTTCCTAGAAAGCCATATTGGTTTCTAGCTGAGTTATTTAAGAATCACAATGGAAAGATACTTGATTAAATTCAAGTAGAAAACTCTTGAAGCTTTACATAAAATGCTACTACCTCAAGAAGCGAGCCTGAGCTTTCTATCTTTCTTTGAAAGAGATAAATGAATCCTACAAATACACACTCACACACACTAATAGACACAAAAAGCTCTTGTTAGAAGGGGTTCAGCTGTGCTGAGTTGGAATGAACATTCCTTTAAACACCCACTGGCTTCCAGAAACACAAACGCATTTCCTTTTTACCTCTCCAGGGTGCGGGTAGGGGGCAGAAATACATCCAAATGTTGGTGATGAAAGCACTTTTCTAACAACAGGCATGGTGTGCTGTCCAAATAACAATGTTTCAATAAAGCACAAGGTAAGCACTAACACCACATCCCCAAAGTATAGAATGCCTCGGTTTCTGACATGGGCCTGGTACAAGCATCAGGTTTGTTTGTGGCTCAGTAAAGCAGCTGTTAAATGAAATCAAGTAAGGCCCCTGACAAAAAAGTGTTCATGATTATGCAATCCTTTAGGCAGTAAGTAGTATGAGGCTGGCATAGTAAGCTTGCTCTAGTGTCTGAGGTTCATTATTTCCTCTCCCCTTCCTTACAAATGTTGCCTTAGTGCTGGCATGTAAATCAAGACCAGCAGAAGTCGTGCAAAGGTGTTGGTCTCTTTTTTAAGAACATGAAAGTCTTCTCCCCAAACCGTTTTGTTTGTTTATTTGTTTGTTTTGGGCAAATCTGTTGCAGCATCTCTTGGTGTTAGCAAAAGTGGGGGAAAGCAGAAGTAAGTGGAAACATCCAGCAAATCCGACATAAAAGAGGGACTGAGTCTCAAGGTGTATAAAATGGTTTTGTTCCTCAAATTTTGAAACTCAGCCTCTCTTCTATGTAAAGAACATGGATGGACAAGGAAAGGGTTACCGCAGCAAGTGGCAACATTTGCCTTCAAATTAAGGTACATAGACTTACAACTCTAGGGTCTTCTTCTTTTTCCAAGAGAGGTAGAAGAGCTGTTGTTAAAATATATGGACCTACAAGATGAATTCAGAAAGTTTAACAGGTAGTTCCTTCTACATAAACTCATTTATTATTTATTTATGTATTGGACACTACCATTATGTAACCCTTCAGTTGGATTGTCTACTCACAACATTAGTGAGTCTGTTCCAGGTTTTTGATAACATTAAAGGAGCTATCCAAGATGCTGAACCTACTTTGGAGATACAGTATATTGCAGCATTTTGACCAGTTTCTCAAAACTATGAACTAAAGCCTGGAGTAGATTCACTAGCTCACTGACAAGGGAGCCACCAGCTCCCACTGGCTACATATATACATGTAAACATGACCCAACTATTGCAATTGACAAGGTTTTCAAGAGGAGACAACACAGCACTTATGATCCAAGCAAATGCCTATACATCCTTCCATGCAAAAACTGCTATTTGTAGAAATCGCCTAGGGCCTAGATTATGTAACATTTGACTCACTACTTCAAATTTTTTGAAGGCTTAGTCTAGTATTCCATGAAGGCAACAACTGGAAAAGTATATTTGTTTTGCAGATGTCAGAAGCAAAGAAAATACTGCATTCAGACTAAAATGTTATCTGTGATGAATGGCTAGACTGAAAAAAAGAATTTAGAGTGAAATACACCTTAAAACTGTAAAGAAGAGGCATTTTAATATAATTTGGGCTGGGTTTTTTGTTTTGTGTTAGTTTTGTTCTAGCATTCTAGAACAGTATTTCCAATGCTATTTAAAAAAAAAAAGCCACATAAAAACACAACTGAATCTTGTTCCCTGTGTCACTTTTTAACAATAATTAGCATAATGGACTTTGGGAATCTGAGAAGAGTCAAGAACATAAATGTATATTGTTAAGTGAAAAACCACTCTCATCATAATGTCCTTCCACCCCTTCTGCAATTTGGACTTAAACATCACAGTCACTTTTGTCTCTCCCCAGATCACAGATCACATCAAATGAGCCCTGGTGGCGCAGTGGTTAAATGCCAGTACTGCAAGCCACCACGTTGCAAGTTCAATTCCAGCGGGCTCCAAGGTTCACTCAGCCTTCCATCCTTTCGTAGGTCGGTAAATTGAGTACCCAGCTTGTGGGGGGCAATTAGCTAACACACACTGGAAACTGTTTAATGCAGTGTAGATGTGTAAATAGCTATTGCTTAAAAACAATTTGTAAGCCGCTCTGATAGCTTGTGGCTGAAGAGCGGGGTATAAATAACTAAATAAATAAAATAAACAGGCCTGTATCAACACCTCTCTAGCTAGTGTGCTTTTTTAAATTTGAAAAATGCAAGCAAGCTTATTCAGGCATTAGGAGACCTTGAGAAGTTTGTGACAGCCTGTATCATCTCCCTGAGAAAACTACAGTACTCTACTCACCCAAAGTGTTTGTAGCAAAATTCTTTTCAAGCCCATCTTCTGTTAGTTCTCTTTTGTTTATCATGCAGCCTGCATTGTTGATCTATGAAGACAAAGTGTAAACCAAAAGATGTGACTGTACTACAGTGAGAGAGCAGATGCTTTGCAGGTTCGATCTCTAGCATCTCTGTTTTAGGACTAGGAAAACTGTCTGAAAACCTGGGAGAGCTGCTGACAATCGATAAGACAATACTGAGCTTTATGGATCAGGGGTCTGACTCAATGTAAAAGAGCTTTCCAGTGTATAGGAGTCACATCACTGCACTGCCATCGGTGATCTATCCCAACACTGTCATATGAAGCACTTCAAGCTGTCATGAAAGTGGATGTTTCTGAAGAAAAGGCACCACGTTTCCACAGCCGCTCCAGTCTCCTGACCACAGCATTGACAGTACATAGACTATTGTCCATTTGTTCCTTGTTCAAGCCCACAACTGCCTTCAATCAGGCTTCTGCAAGCCGAGCTGTGCTTTATGTCCCCAACTCACCAAAACATTGAGTCTGTGTTCATTCTTGAACTGTTCGGCAAATTTCCAAATTCCTTTGGGGTCAGACATGTCCAGAATATGGACAAAAATATTCTAGGGAAAGGGAAAAAAATAATAATAAAGCAAGAAAGAAACGTGGCTTTCTGCACTTTAAATCCCACTTTAAATCTCAGGCCCAGCTAGGGACATATAAAATATCCAATGGTGCTTACAAAACTGATGTGACTGGCACAGATAAATACTCAAGACACACACAACATATCCAAAATCAATATGACTGGTTATCATTTCACACACTTTTAACAACACTACATGATCATACCGTAGGTTTTGATTATACTGTATCTACTTTTCCAAAGGACATTTAACTAGGGGGTAGGGACCACTATCATCTTTGTGGTTGAGGGGAATAGTAGAACAATAAAAAAATGACAGGTCACACACACCCTGCAATATCCACAGAGAATATGTTTAAAAATGAAACTGTGGATAATAGCAAACTGCCATAGAATACCATAGAATTGCAATGGAGGACCTAGAAAATGTCTACATAGGACACCTCTACATAGGGCCTCCAGCATGACTCTATGGTCAACTTCCAGTGGAAGCTGACGAGAGTCATGCTGGAGGACCTTCAAATGCCTAGAGAGACCATCCAGATGCCTAGAGAGACCTTCCCCTCCTGACTGCAGGTAAATGATACTGATACCATGACTATGGTGAGGGGTAGAAATCTGTACATAGAAAGATGAGATCCTGAAACCTAATACACATGTTACATAAGATGCAACAAAGAGAGAGAAAGCAACAGAATAATAATAATATGGATGGTCTGTGCTTTCTTTTCCTTCCTTTACTGTAAAGTGGGAGCTGGGATTCAGGGACCAGATAGTAGGGAGAAAGCTACAGTAATCACAAGCAAGATGTCTGCTTCTCCACCACTACCAGCAAAGGGGGAATGGTGATCTCAACAGCATTTGGGTTCATTGTGAGATAGCAGAGGCTTTCACCTCTTCCCAACCTGACAAAATCTCCATGGAAATTGCTGTTTTGCTGCCGCTTTCTTGACAGTGTTAGCATTGGGCAGGTGGGGTGAAAACCTCTCCCAGCCCCACCCCACATGATCTTGACTTGTGCTGCTAAGAGCTGGACAGTGGGAGAATGAAGGGGGGGGGATCCCTGGCAGTAGTGAGGAGCAGCACACTCAAGATTCTTCAGTCAGCTATAAGCAGGAGTTGGCAGCTTCCAATAAGGGTCACACTGATCTACCTGAACCCATTTGGAAGGCACACCTCTGCCCCTGAATTTGCTGCTGAATTTTAGCACTGTGGCAAGGTGGGAATGCATTTTCCACTGTAAAATAGAAATGTGCCCCCCCTCCCTACTGCTGCTGCCCCAGGTAAAATTCAGGAACATGGAGGCAGCAGTCATAAAACCGGGCAGCCCATCAGCTATATGTTGTCCACCGCTGTCTTGAGGAACATCCCTTAACAGTAGGTGAATCATCAGTAATGAGGATCAGAATCCTGTATGAGATTTACGTTATGCACATAAGCGTTGTAGTTACAGTATTATGCAGTGAATCTCAGCCTGATCCCCCCAATCTGCACTTACTGGGAAGCAGCCGCTGTGATCAATGGCTGTGATCTGTTCCCCTGTCAATTGGGAAGCAGCTGACTGTCATTTCCATCACCACCATCCTTAAGTAATTTCCAGTGCAACAGGCAAAAGCAGGACCCCGGTCACAATCCCCCCTCATGCTGGAGATCACTCATGCAAGTGTCAGGCAGCTGCTTCCCAAGGAAACAGACCCCCATCAACTGCATGTGGGGATTGGGGGGATTTAACTGTCCCTATGTAGGTCCTAGCTGAAAGCCAAAGTGGTGTAGTGGCTTGAGCACTGGACTATGGCACTGGAGACCAGGGATCAAACCCCCACTCAGCCATGGAAACCCACTGGGTGATCTTGGGCAAGTCACACCCTCTCAGCCTCAGAGGAAGGCAAAAGCAAACTCCCTCTGAACAAATCTTGGCAAGAAAAATCTGCAATAGATTCGCTTTAGGGTGGCCACGAGTCAAATGACTTGAAGGCACATAACAGAAGCAACAACAGTGTCACCTCTAAACTAGAGGCTACGTAGGGACCGTGAATACGTAACAGTCACGAGTGCATAACTCCATTTGTAACAGCCACAGAGGATTCTGGTCATGGTCTCTGGGAAAGGACACTGAAAAACAGAAACAGTTTTTGTTTCTGAGAAACAGGCTTTCAGAGAGAACACGAAAATATTTTTAAAAATGGTCTCCTTTGCATGCTGCAGAATTCACACTGCTTTCAAGATAATTTGAGATAATTCTGTGTTTTCTTATGTTTCTTATTTTAGAAGAAGTACGACTAAAGCTACTCATGTGATACATAACATCCATTTAGCTGAACCAGCTGCATTTCTGGCATTAGCTGTACTGTTTTCTATGTTCACTGGAAAATAACTGCTTTCTGTTTTAAAGTCCTGGAGTTGAAAGACATCCAAAACATCCACAGAAGTGGTTACCAGTATTTTGTTTTATTTTATATCCAGCAATGGATTTTAACAACAGCAAATGCAGTCATAGAACTACAGAACCATAGAGTTAGAAGGGACTTAAAAGTTCATCTCGTCCAACCTCCTGCCATGCAGGAATACACAATTAAAGAACCCTTGAAAGATGCCCATTCAATCTCTGCTTGAAGACTTTCCAAAGATGGGGAGTGTACCACCCTCTGAGGCAGTTTGTTTTTTTATATTTATTTATTTATTTATTTATACCCCACTCTTCAGCCACAAGGCTATCAGAACGGCTTACAAATTGGTTTTTTTTTTTTAAGCAATAGCAATTTACACATCTATACTGCATTAAGCAGCTTCCAGTATGTGTTAGCTAATTGCCCCCACAAGCCGGGTACTCATTTTACCGACCTACAAAAGGATGGAAGGCTGAGTGAATCTTGGAGCCCCCTGGAATTGAACTTGCAACATGGTGACTTGCAGTATTAGCATTTAACCACTGTGCCACCAGGGCTCCTTTTTCCACTGTCAAACAGGTCTTACAGTCAAGAAGCTCTTCCTAATATTTAGGTAAAATCTTTTCTTGTAATTTGAATCCACGGGTTCATGTTCCAGCCTCTGGAACAGCTGAAAACAAGCTGACTCAGTCAAGCGAAATAACTGACAAAACTAGAAACATCACCAAAGGTTCAGAAAAAAATTCCTGGCAACAAAATATAAAATTGGGGGGGGGGGGAATCCAAGAACAAATCTTACTTGATTTCCAGTTTCTGTTGTTATTTCTTTTTTAGCTTCTTCACCTCTGTCCTTGTTTCGGCAAACTAGATGAACGATCCCCCCTGAAGGAGTTCAATAACAATCAGTGAAATACAAATATTTACATGGAAGTAACATTTCAGTCAGTTCTCCATGTTATTCCCATATCTGATAGAGATTTATACTGCATGTGTGAAAATGCAAACACAGTGCATTTAATTAAGTGTATGAGAAAGAAACCTCGTATCTCAAAGTTTCAATTAGTAAAACTCTTTAGCAACTGGTAACGCCACAACTCTCCATGATAGGATCAGTACAGGGGACCAAGATTATGCTCTAGTTCTCACGTTTACAGGGAGGTCCATGCCAAAACAGAATGGTGAAGGAATATTTTGTGTGAACCAGGTCTTGGCTATGTACATCTGATCAAATGGAGGCCTGATTCATGTGATCTCCTGCACACTTTTAACGTCACTAAGGATAAAGCGTTATATGACTGGAGAGCCCTCACATGACTGGAAAATCATGATTCACATGAAAAGCTAAATACTGTACTAACAGTTACTTTAAATACTCTAATTGATTTGGAACCAAGAGATCTTAGACCATCTGCACCTGTATGAACCTGTTCAGGCTTTAAGACTGGTCTCCAAGACCCTGCTATTAAGAAGTATTAGACTGACAGACATTGGAGGGACTTTTTAACAGTGGTATCATATTTATGGAATGTCTTCCCTATGCAGGTAAACATATTCCTTATGTTGATGGTTTTTAAACTGTTTTTGAAGAACTTTTCATGGTGGGTTCCAAACTGCTTTTAATTTATATTTTAAAATATTTCAATACACTTTTTAGGATGTGTTCCACTGTTAATTAATATTTTAATATATAGTATTTAATGGCTGCTGTTTCTAACTAACTTTTCTGCTGTTTTTGATGTTTAGACGCTGCTATTGTATTCCTTGGTATGTTAACATTTTACTTTGTGAAGTTACGATTTTATGGTTTGTAACACATTGTTATGAATAGTGTTTTAATATGTTGTGAGCTCTCTTTGCAGGGCTAGCTCTGAAAGGTGGCCTATAAATACTGAAACAAACAATCAATTCAAGAGTGGTGAAAGAGTTGTATCACTCCTCCACCATGTTCTTTCTGTACTAGCCCCTCAGAAGGACAGAAGAATACTCTGTTCTTCAACAGTGATGACTCCTAAAACTGGTATCTGTGCTATACTATGTGCTATGGTGCTCAATATAACTGTAATAACTGATCACTCAATTCTCATGCTAATAATCATGGCTGCTTCTCTGTACCTGCAACCAAAGAATTAATTCCTAGGCCAATGCCTATGGTTTTCTCCATATGAGAAGTTTGTTTTATCCAGAGACAGAACTATCAAATGGGATTGGTTTTGGAGATGCCCTTAGCCTGCGCATTAAAACGTACCTTTCCCTCCAGTATTTCTCCATCTCTTTTAGTAAGTAGGCAAACATATAAAAATTAATACAGTCCTATAAGTTTTCAGCCAAAAGTGCAGTAGATAGCACTGCCTAGTTAAAAAAAAAAACTCACCTCTCTCCTCAGTTCCTTGAGCTATTTTGCAGTCATTTCTAACAGCCTACCTTATATATTTTAAAGGCAACAGATCAAGAGACAAATGAAGATGCACAGTGAAGGCAAACAAGCGTGGGAGCCTGCCTGAACTGTGGAATAAGCATCAAAACTGTCAGCTGACCCATGAAAATATAAATTTGCTATACAAGTTCTGAAGTTGGAAGAAAGAACATCTCATGCCACAAGTGCAAAACCCACTGTGACATCTTTTGGAAGATTGTTCATATCTTCCCCCTAGGTTTCCATCTACAACTGGGAAACAAAAATAAGAGCTGCTAATGTGTGTATGAACAACCCTTCAGAAATACCAGCCTCAGATGAAGCCCAGTTGCTTCAACTTACCTCTTTTTGCTATCTCTTTTGCAGCTGCTTTGCCAATACCACTGTTTGCTCCAGTGACCATGAAAGACCTCCCAGTTACACCTACTTCCAAGTCTCCTGGAACAAAGCGCTCGCTTGCCAACTCATAGCCACTCCTAGAGAAGTCAATTGAAAATGAAGTTTGAGCTTACTTAGAAACAAGGATTGTTATGTTCTTGATTTAAACAATATCACCCGAATGGAAAGATGAAAGCTCATTTTAAGTGACTTCATTTTTGTATTTTAAAGTGAGGCATCAAAATGAGCTCAGTTTTCCTCCTACTCCCCATATTAATTCATCAGACATAGCTGACAGTTTGGAGATTTAACGAAAATGTGACATGCATCTTTTTCTTTCTCCAGGATGGCTAACATTCTTGTATGACACCTTACTCTGAACAACAACAAGAAAAAAGCCTGTTAGTCTACAACAGCATTTGTGCATTTATCCCATAACTCTCCCTTCACTCGGTCTCCTCTTCCTCAGGCAAAGGCTTGTCCATTTACTTCCATTTTGTCAAAGTCCCTAGAGCACCAGATCCTCTAAATACACCTTTAGCTGAATTGTACCAGTGTTGCCTAGGCAATCAACTTGCAAAAGGCAATTTTCTCTTGCAAACATACTCATGTGAGTGTCCTCTAATCTTTTTATATACACACCACCCTGTCCCATCAGTATTAAGGCAAGCAGTGAAGAAGTTGTTATTGTGTGCCTTTTCTTGGCAAGATTTTTTTCAGAGGGGCTTTGCCTTTGTCTTCTTCTGAGGCTGAGAGAGTGTGACTTGCCTAAGGTCACCCAGCGAGTTTCCATGGCCAAGTGGGGATTTGAACCTTTATCTCCAGAGTCGTAGCCCAACGCTAAAACCAACACAACACACTGGTTCTCTGAAGCAGTTAACAGCCCAGCACAGTCGATGCTCAAATTAAGGGAGTAACAAAGGGGACCCTAAAATCTACAAGATCCACCTTTACTTCCATTGGTTTTAGCAATATTCTGCAAGTGCCATAAAAAGGGATGCAACAAAAAGGGTAAGTGGACTGCATGCCCACTGTAATTGTTAAAAGAGATAGCCATGTTAGCCTGTTTCAGTATAAAAGAAAGTCAGGAGGGGCAGGGAATCTTGCATCATCCCTTTAAAATTAACAGATTTTAGCAAGAGTTTTTATAGATTGTAATTGATGGAGTACAATATTCAGTTTTCAGGTATCTAAGCACAGCTACATAGTTTTGGAGAGGAAATGATTTTCAAAGAAGCAGCCACACATAAGAAAGGGAAAGGAAAAAAAAATATCCTGTTGATACCAGTTTAAGACTAACCTCTTTATTTCAGCACAAGCTTTCAGGGGCTACAGCCCGCTTCAATCCAACAAAAGTCCCTACAGCCAGAAAACCCAAAACATATAACCAAAAACCAAACTGAAGGGTTCTGCCAAAAAATAACCAGGATAAACTAATCCCACTCCCAATCATAAAAAACAACAATATAAAGAAATGAAAGGATAACTAAACCCTGGAGCAAAGAATCCAATAAAATTAAAATTTCTAAAAGGGTAACAATACCCCACTGAAAAGTGTGCAAATGCTAAAATTATTAATAGTGAATAATAAAAGCTCAAGGCCAGATGCGTTTCGACAGCAGTCTTCCTCAGTGGCCTACAAGCATTCAAAATGTATAATTACTCAACAGCTCACACAATGTGACTCTGCTCAATTCCAAAGCAACAATGTACTACTCCTGCTCACAGAGTATCTAATATAACCAGCTGAACTGGTAATGGGAACAATCCTGCCAAGACTCAAGAAAAGAAAAGGTCCTAGGGAAAACTTAGGGTGTGGAAGGACATTGAAAAACTCAACCAACCACTTACACCCACACCTTTACCCACCAGGGGTACAATTTTACCAACCATGTGTCCATTTGAGTACCAATATTGGTAGTAGTTTTATGTACTTAGTATTAGATATCCCATCAATACACCAGAATTTAAATGAAGTTCTTCTCCTGTTCACAGAACCTTTTCTATGACCAGTCAAACTGGTGGTGGCAACCATCCTGTCAAGACTCAAGAAAAGAACTAAGAGGAAATTTAAGGACAGCAAAAAACTCAAACTAGCCAATTCACATTTTCATTTAAACCCACCGGGGATCAGATTTCAAACGATGAATCCATTTGAGTTCCAATATCTGTAATTGTTTTATGTTTTTAGCATTGGATATCCCATCTATGCACCAGAATTTGAATGAATCATGGGTACGATGTTTCTCAAGAAAATGTTTTACCAATGGAGCTCCTATTTTACGATTTTTAATACAACTTCTGTGTTCTGTGATCCAAGTTCTTATCGCTCTGCTGGTCATCCCCACATAAATTAATTTGCAAGGGCAATTATGTATATGACATTTTTACTAGCACATGTAAAAAATTTGTATATTTCATAACTTCTGCCATCAGCAGTATTCACAAAACATTTCAAATTGCTGCTGTGTCTGCATACCGAACAATGTCCACAGATGTAATGTCCCTTAGCAATCAAACTGTTTTGTACTACCAGAAAATCAAAATCTGCCTGTACTAATATATTCTTGATGTTTTGAGTACGTTTATAGGCAAACATCAGTTTATTTTTATATCCAGGTATATTTTCCTGCAAGTGCCAATGTTTCATAATACTTTCTTTAACCCTCTGTGAATGTGTGTTAAAGGTCAGTGGTATAACCACCCTATCGGGTGCTCTCTTAGGTCTGGAATCAAACAGAATGTATATGACATTTTTACTAGCACATGTAAAAAGTTTGTATATTTCATAACTTCTACCATTATAAAAGAGGCACAAGACAAAGTTCATAAGTTAGATCGAAAGAAACTTCTGTTTGATGTTTGCCTAGGGATGCACAGCTTCAGAATTCCAGCTCACAATCCTAGCTTTTATCACTGTTATTTTTTACTATTTAAAGGTAGTATTTATTATGCATGAACTTGAGGTATTAGCATTATTTATATATGCTGTTACTCTATCTCTGGCTTTTCTTTGCAAACAAAGATTCAGGAAGGACTCATCCCGCGCTTTCTGCAAGC
This sequence comes from Gambelia wislizenii, assembly GCA_030847615.1. Taxonomy (NCBI): domain Eukaryota; kingdom Metazoa; phylum Chordata; class Lepidosauria; order Squamata; family Crotaphytidae; genus Gambelia; species Gambelia wislizenii. The sequence goes on from JAUMIR010000001.1 coordinate 207,570,167, forward strand.
GCGCTGATGACTAAAAAGGCCAATCCGAGATAAACAAGTCCGGTTGCAGAAAGCACAGCAGAAGGTCTCCTTGGGTGATGTTTCCAGGTTGTGATTCTTTCTGCGTTGTCGTTTCTCTTCAAGACTTGTTTGGTGTGAGTTCTCAAATAAGGCTGCAGCATTGTGGATAGTGCGTCTCCATGCCTCCCGATGTGAGGCCAGGGCGGACCATTGTTGGTGATCAATTTGGCTGAGCCTGAGATGTTGTTTCAGGGAGTCTTTGTATCACTTTTTTGGAGCGCCCCTCTTACGCTGACCCGTGGCGAGTTCACCGTAGAATACTATTTTTGGGAGGCGATGGTCCTCCATCCTAGAAACATGCCCTGCCCAGTGCAGCTGTGTTCTCAATATCATGGCCTCAATGCTGGTGACCCCTGCTTGCTCAAGGATATGCTGTTACTAACAGCCAGGTTAAAGTCAACATTATTGGCACCCGACCCATGAGACACATCTTTTAGCTATGAATCACCTGGAACAGGTTGGCAACCACAGCAGCGCCCCCTCCCGGCCCCCGGAGGCATTGCGCACAAAGGCGCTCGTAAAGCCCAAAGCAGCCCTTGAGCTGCGCCCCAACACTTCCGGGTCCTCCACCGAAAAACGCCGGCGCCGCGACGAGGGGCGAACGGCAGAACCCCGCACATGGTGGCTGCGTTCCTCGCTGGAGAGCCCTGAAGTGTCGTTGAGAACCTTTTTTTTTTTTTAGTTGCTCCCTACGGGCTGGAATGAAACCGTTATGTAAAATTCCTCTCAGGGAAGGGAGAAGCGAGGAGGCAACCCTCCGCGGGTTGTTATCTTTTTGTTGCCTTAATATACTAATTGCCTTTTTAAGTGCGACTCAGTGGAGGGAGACGAACAGGTTACTCCTCCCTCTTTTTTAAGGGGGCTCCATCTCGACATAACCTCCCCCACACACAAACACCCCTTCGTACCGGCAGTATTGGTTCAGCCCCTTCATAAACCACACGGCATTCCTGTACAAGGACATGGCGAGGATGCGGAGGGAGGGGGCGCCGGCAGAACCACTTGAGCGAACGCGGGGGGGGGGGGCGGGCGGTACAGTAGCAGGAACCCCGATCCCTCGCCTCGCTGCTGCTGCTGCTCCTCAGGTGCCGCCCTGGCAAACAGGAGAAGCCAGAGAGGCTGAGGGAGTCCCCGGCTCCAGCCACGCCCTGGACGGACTCCGCCTTCTCCCCTCCTCCTCCTCCTCTTCTTCTTTCCCTAAAGATGGGGAAGAAGGGGGTGTGAGGGACCTGCCAGCCAAGTTTACCTCAACACACACCGTGTCACTGCCACCTTCCTTCCCTTTCCCCTTTATAAACCCCTGAACACTAGACTGGGGTCTGAGTCTCCAGGTGGCCCTTCCTGTGGATAGATTAGGCATTCATTAGCTTGCTTTCCTTTCGTTAGCCTGGCTGTTGCCTTTTCTAGTGAGAGTAATAAAGCACAATGAGTCAGTCTCTGAATCATTAACAAAACAAACTGGTTGGTTGATTATCTTCAAGGTTACAAACTTCAGCTGTTCAATACTCTGCATATAACATAGTTTCTTTTCTTAGTTTCCCTTATTGTCACTATTTGGTGACAGACTATTTCTTTAAGCATATACAGTAGGACCCCCGTATCCACTGATTCATTATCTACTGATTCAGTTATCCATGGGACACATAACAGCACACCTACCATAGTCTTCCTAGAAAATGTCTTCTCTGGCCATTTTCTAGGTCCCCTTAAGGCAACTCTATGGTATTTTAAACAAGAAGTTCCATTATTTTCAATGGTGTTCACTACTATCCATGGTTTTCGGTATCCACAGCCCCCCCCCTGAAATAATCCCCAGTGGATACGGGGGTCCTACTATATGTTAATTCTTTAGTCTCTTGGCTAAGTTAACCAAATTGCCTTCATCTATGACACTCTCATTATCTCTTGGATAACATACTCATCCACACTTTCTCTCTCAATTCTCAACTATCACTCTCTTAACTTCAGCTGTCATTCTCTTAACTGGAACTGACTCTCTTAACTGACATTCACTCAGATCATACTCGCAGAACCCCCTCCCATCTCATATCCTTCCCTCCCTGATTCCTTCTTTTACATGCTTTCCAGTTCTAGTTCTCCACGGGGCCTGCTCTACCTTTAGGCAGGCACAAGGAAGCAGGCTCCAGATTGTGGTTTTAGCTGTCAAGGTAGGGTTGCCAAGTGAAATAAGGGACAGGGCTCCTGTCCCATGATTAATGGTTGTGTAGAAAAAAGGGGGAAATTCAGCAGGTGATGTTTGTGTAATAAGCAACACCTGCTGCAATTCCCCCTTCTCCACAACCATAAAGGCACAGGAGCCCTGCCCCTTATTTCACCTGGCAACCTTACTCTCACTGTTAGATAAGGAAATGGGCATCCCAAATGAAAGTGTGAACCATCCCCAAATCAGCCTTACTTCCAGGAAAGACTCCTCTATAACTGCCTGATATGCCAGTGAATGGGACATATAGTAGGCTTGTCTATACGAGGCAAAAAAAAATGTGGATTGTTCCACAGTAATGGTAATTCGCAGCAGCTGCTACTTGTCTTAATGTTGTTGTTGTTTTGCAGATTTTGGCAGATCACAGGCATGTGAAGCTATCTGTGTTTGCTGTGCAAAAGGGCATGCCTACAAATCAAGATGGCAGCCCCAAGTGAATTACTTGCATTTTTATTTACCTCAATTTGCCGCCACTGGACAGTATTTTTAAAAAACCATATCCAAGGTGCGAAAGAGCGATCTTTCACTTTAACAAAAAAGAAAACAAACAAACAAAAAAGCAGTTTTATTGCATTTGTGCTCACTCACTAAAGCGACAATCCAACATGGCAGCTCTGGCGTTTGCCTTGTTATCAAGCTCCATCTGCCACATTTGTCCGACCAATCAGCTTTCAGATTCCACTTATATGGGAAAGTGAATGAATTCATGCCACTTGTCCCAACAAGCAGGAATGCACATCCCCCTCCCCACTGTTTTTTAAAAACTCCAGGAAAAGCCACAAAGGCTTTTCCCATGGAGTATATTGCATTTTTGGGGGGCCCTCCTTCTGAATACGGCAAAACAATGCAGAATTCTGTTAAGACAGACAGTATTCTCCTCACATTCCATGAGGCGTAGTTTCGGCATTTAGACAACCCCAGTATTTGTGCTCATTGGCTGCAATTGTTTTCTTTCTTTCCTGGAAGCTCGCCAGCGACTGGCAGCAGATGGGCACATGGATCACACCAGTCCACAGGCTGTCGTTTTGAGTAGCACCGCTGTATGAGGTGACATTAACACGCCTCTGGCCAAAAGCTTCATATATACGCAGGCTACTAATTCCAAATTAGATTAAAATTAATATCTCCCCAAACTGATAAGCTATCTAATGTGTTAGTAGGGTATTTGTGCAGCCAGAAATGAAGAGAGGTCCTTGTAGAATTTTTCTGCCAAAAATAACTTGGCTGGCTTTGAACTGGACAAGTGGGAGAACACCACAGCATTATAAAAACAATTGTTACTAGGTGTACATTTTCTCATTCTGATGTCTTTTATGTGCTTCTCTATTTACAGTCCTAACATTCCAGCTGAGATGAAAATGAACAAGAACAACAGGAATGAATGGAATTCTACAAATACATTGCCACATGTTAATTCCGTAGCAATTTTTTTTGCATAACACAACCAATAAGTGCAAGTCTGCTTTTGTTCATTCTTCTCATATAATAAAGCTATTTTGTACCTTCAGAGTATTGAGTATTTTGTGTACATCAAGTGGTAACAATCCCAGTTAAATCCATTTCAATTCCAGGTTATAACACAAGCAAATATGAAGAAGTCCTGAAGGTAGGTGAATACATCTGCAACATACTGTGTGCCAACACAGACCAATAGTTGCAAACTGAATAGATGAGAATGAAAACTGCAGATGTGCACCCCAAAACAAGTTGTGGGCCACTACAAATTATGTACCCTTACATCTAGGAAACTCTCCTCTATGAGATGGCATTGCCACATGTCTAGCCCAAAACTTTATGTACATACAGAACATAGTTAAGTGTGCCAACCCAAATCACTCTTGGCAAAATACAAAGAAAAGAATAAGGAACTTACGATGTGCGGCTCAAAATAAAGTGTGAACTAACCCAAATCATACACCCTTACATCCAGGAGAGAGTACTTTATGTGACAGCATTGACACCCATCTGACCAAAAACTTCATAAATGCACAGGGCACTAATAGCACAGTACATATAAAATAAAGGTATAAGGAGCTGCATTCCAAAAGAATCTAAAAGCAACTATGGCATCTGTTTTGTAAGAACTACCCCATGCTTGAGGTATCCTGAAACAGATGGCTTGGAGATAAGAATCTGTCTCCTTGTCTGATTTGCACTATTGACAATACACAGTTCTTTGTCTATGTGTGGACCCCTAGAATCTCTTCCAACACCTGACCAGATGCCACCTCAATATTTTTTTTTGCCTAATATCCATAAAGGGCAAATGGTACCCCAAGACGACTTCAGGGGATGCATTTTGCCATTTAAAAATACTTTGCTCCAACAACTATAATTTTCTTAGCCTTCTTTTTCTCCCTTAGAAACCAGAAGTCACCATAAATTGCCATTTATCTGTCTTCCACCAGTACAAATATTTATTGATGATTTTGCTTTCAATATAGTTTACAATAAAATGTTAAAATCCACTTAAAATGTTAAAATCCACTTAAAGAAGGAATCAAATAAAATAATGCAACAATAAAAACAGAACAATAACAATAAAACAGAAGCAATAAAATGTTTTTATTTAAATTATTTTTAAAATCTGTCAGCAAATATGGAAAACAAAACAATGGCCCACTGATTGAAAATGCTCAATATACTGTACATTCCAGTCCCCAAGAAAGGAGACACCAGGGATTGCAATAACCACAAGACTACTAAATTAATTCCCCATATAAGCAGAGATGCTCAAAATTCTACAACCAAGACTTTTGTCATACAAGGAGCAAGAAATGCCAGATGTCCAAACTGGGTTTAGGAAAGAAAGGAGCACTAGGGATCATATTGCAAACATATGTTGGATAATGGAGTACACCAAAGAATTTTAAAAAAAATCAGCCTGTGCTTTATTATTGTTTGTTGTTGTGTGCCTTCGAATCATTTCTATTTCTTATAGCATTCCTAAGATGAACCCATCACTGGGTTTTCTTGGCAAGATTTGTTCAGAGGAGATTTGCCTTTGCCTTCATCAGAGGATATGAGAGTGTGACTTGCCCAGTGTCACCCAGTGGGTTTGCATGGCTGACCGGGGATTCAAACCCTGGTCTTCCAATGTTCTGCTCCAACATGCAAGCCATTTAACTGCACTGGCACTCCTGTGCTTTATGGATTATAGCAAAGCCTTTGATTGTATAGATCATGAAAAACTATGGCACGCTCTTGAAAATATGGGTGTGCCACAACAGTTGACTGTCCTGTACTCACTACAAGAGCCTACTGTTGGGGCAGAATAGAGAGAAACAGAATGGTTTCCAATTGGCAAGGGTGTATTTTATCACCTATTTAACTTGTATGCTGAACATATCATACATGGGCCCTCCAGATCCACAGGGGTTCAGTTCTAGGACCCCCACAAATGGCAAAAAGTGTGGATGGTCACACCCCATATTATTAAATGGTGGCAATGTGTGCACGGATGTGTCAGTGTGTCCGTGTTCACATCACTGCCATTTTAAGTATGGGACACAACGATCTGCAGGCGGTTTAAACTGCGGATTAGGAGGGCTCACTGTGCTGTCAAATAAATGCCTGAAGACCGTTCAGCTTGGATGGAGTTAGCAGGGCTCTTGAAGCAAAAGTAGTGTTGTTGGCCAGACTTGCATCAGCTGCAGAAGGGTGTGAAGAGTGAGGAGCTTGAACTACAGAGATATGTGCCGGGTACCAAACAGAGAAAAGGCCTCCTCCTCTTTATCTCTGCCCCTCATTCTCTAGCAAACAGAAGACTTCTATTGCTATTGTGTGGCCCAAACTCTCTAGTGGGCTACTAGTGTTCCAGCTGTCAGGGAGTCTGGGAAAAATCACCTAGCCTCACAATTTCCTCATTGGGCCTCTGTGTGTTGTGTTCCAGGATGGGAAGAGATGGGGAGTCATCCAATTACACCCAGGTGACTATTTCTCTTTTTTTCAATGTTGTTTTGTGATTCAGAACCCATCAGAAGAGACAGAAGAGTCCCACACACAGAGTGGACAATGAGGCAACTTTGTCTTCCTGCCCTGTGTTGTGGGGGTTCATGTGCAAGGAATCTTCCTGTTTTGGTGGTCGGTAGGGAGAAGCTTCCAGAAGAGTCAGGAACTAGATTTAAGGGAGGGAAAAGAGGGTCCCAGAACTAAGGAAAAGGATATTTTGCCTATTGTGGAATATCTTGATCAAGGAAGTTGCTAAATAAGAACAGATGGTGGCCCTAGTGCTAATTGCACACATCCATAACCAGACACACAGGAAAGGCAACATGGCCTATTATGTAAGAATAGCAAAGTTGACTAGAATTTCCATCAGCAACCCTCATCCCTCCATTGTGGCAAGTGCTGCACTGGGGTGTGTGGATATCTTCAAGAAAATGCCAGATACCTTCAGGTTTCTGAAGCAAAACTGAATTGGTCTGGGAAGTGAAAACACTGAGGTATGTTGCAGAGGTAAAGTACAAAATATTTTACTCTCACTAGGCCTATAGGAGAAAGATTTAAATAAATGTTTTGAAAGGCATCTCATAGTGAGTTGCAACGTGCAAAATTTAAAGAATAGATGCAAAAATAAAATAAACCTGAGATGATTTTATGATCTCTTGGGGCTCCCTTAGTGGGCATTGCAAATCTCCCGCTCTTCATTGAGCTGATTGGAGGGAGAATTATTGTGGGAGACAGAGACCTTAAAGTACTTGGAAAATTACTGTATAACATGAGAGGATCACCCTGGGTCAGGGGGGAAGCACTCGTCATAATTAGAAACTCCACAGCCAGCAGAAACAAGACAAAAAATAGATTCACAAAACAGAGACAAAAAAATGACAAAATGATGCAAAAAGGATCACAATAGGAAATTTTCCCAGCAAAAACTCCTGTTTGCAAATAGTTGCAATGAGAGGAAAATTACAGAAAAACACAGCTTGCAGTTGTTGTGGTCAGACAAATGGTGACTGACCCAACTGGATTTCTGGGAGTCATGGCAAGTAAACAGAATACATTTTCAAAGAAGCAGGTGTGTTAATCTCTTGCAGCATAAAAGGAGGAAGAGAGGGGAAGGGGGGGAGGAATGTGGCAGCACCTATAAGACTAACTGAGTTTTATTTTAGCCTGAGCTTTCATGGATATAAACCCACTTCTTCAGATATAATACAGAGTGATATTAGGGCCTCGGGTATACAGCATATTAATACAGTTGTGGGAGTGGGATAGAATGTAATAGGATCCAGAAAGATGTAAATCATATCCCTTGCCCTAATTTTTCAAAGGGCTGGGCGAGGTGCTAAAGGTCTTTCAGGTCTTTATAGTGGTCAATTGGTGTGGATATGTGAAAGCAATAAATCTGCTTACCAATAGTCAGTTTCCCTGGATTCAAAACTCTCTCTGAGAAGATTTCTCTGTTATAGGTACAGTAGTGAGGACTCTTGTATTGATATATGTTGTGTGCTATGAAGCCATTACTCATTAGATAACCAACTATCAGGAGAACACATACCAATAACAGGAAGGTTCAGAGTAATCCTACATGATAATGGGAGAAATAATCAAAGAAAACAGAGGAAGAATATATATGACTGGAAGAAGTGAACTACTGCTGTTGGGACTCAGAGCATGTGAGTGCCTGGGATTAAAAGGGAAGACATATCATTTCAGCAGATGTCTTCAACATATAGAGTAAGGGTGGTACTAGAACACTGGCAATATGATAACCATCTTGGCCCACTTGTTTTTGTCTGAAAGATATTGTCAACAGTGGGGAAGGGTTGTTTCCCATCACATGGATATGGAAACATAACTGGGATCATCACATTGAACTACATTTATTTCATAATCAGCATGGACGACAGCCCCTGGTCCTTCACAGAAAACTGAGCTTCTCCTCTGACCAATGGATATAGGTATATAGAGCTGCTCAGGGAAGACCATGTTGATGTGCCTCAACCAGTTCTTTGCCCAGAAAGTAAATATGGAGGAACAGATCAAATAGGAAAACCAAGGAAGAGGTGGAAAGAAGAGGAATGACAACTATGCCCACTTTCATGTCAACTTAAAGCATAAAGAAGTTGTTTACATGTGTGACAAAGAATATAGGAAACCATTCATTACTCTCAGGGAAGGCTTCCAGAGGAGAACTGCCATGATGTCCATGCCACTTCAATTACAGCTTCAGCTCTCACCTTACCGCCATGCCAGATGCTTCCCAGTCCCCTCCTATATGAGGGAGGATGCTTGGTGCTACAAAATACATGAAGATATTTGTTGTCTAAAGACCTGCTACAATGGACTGTCAAAGACATACATCAAAACAATATAATTGTGAGGTCAAATAGCTGCTTTAGTTGCATCTGAGCATATTTTTAAATACCGCTTCAGTAACTGCATTTATCTTCCCATAGCCATTTACAATTACACAGGCAGTTTTCTTTATGCGACAATTATAGTTGTCCCTCTGTATCCACAGATTTGGTATCCATGGCTTGAAAATATTCTTTAAAAAATAAAGCAAGCCTTGATTTTGCCATTTTATATAAGGGACACTATTTTGCTATACCATTGCATATAATGGGACTTGAGTATTCACGGATTTTGGTATCCATGGGGGACCCTGGAACCAAACCCCAGCGAATATGAAGGGACAACTGTACAACATTTGGGATGTACAAATAAGATTGGGAAAAGGTTCTCCTACTCCATTTTCACTGCCCATCCAATCCCTTTTCATTTGGGAGCTCCCATGACATTTTATATTATATTTGCAAGCATGGCACATCAGAGAATCAAACATGAAGAGGGAAGCCAGATCTATTTCCATTTTACTGCTAGTAAAATAAATGACTAATTTGAAAATGATCTTCTAAAGAGAGCCTTAAGACTTTATCAGATGTCCCCATTAAAACTTTCGTTTGCTGGCATTAAAAAAAATCAATTTTTATGCTGGCAAAAGAACGTTCCCCACCGCACCTACCTTCTAATCCTGGCAAAGGCAGCTCCGTGAATAAAGAGGAAGTGAACAGAGCTCTGTTCACTTCCTCTTTTGAAATCCCGCATGATTTTACCATGTGGGAAATTCAAAAATAAAATAACAATGCAAAAGTCACACCAAGCACACACACACACACTAAAAAACCTCAGAGTAACCTGGGGAGGGTCAAAAAAGTTCATCACTTACCCGGATGTCCCAATTTGACCTGGAAGTGTTCGCACCGGTCCAGCCATTTTCAAGGTAAATATGAGATTTAAAGGGACAGAGGCTTTAAGTCCAAAACAGCAGGAAGATCTATTGATGGCTTAGGCCATCAATTAAAAGGTACAGGTTTGGGGCTCTTCATAACTGCAAAAGGGCAACATCGTCTGATCTGCATGCCCTTTCGCGGTTATGTGGTGTCGTGATGATGCCATATTTTTTGTGCCTGATAAAGTCTTTCTGTTTAATTATGGCCCAGAAATGTTTTGGTAAAGATGAAACATTAGAAAAAGAAAAACAATATTTTTCATCATCCATTAGCAATACAAATAAATGTACAAATAGACAAATTTACATCATATATGATACTTTAGAACATTTGTCTGGCTAGTTTGTTGCCATCACACACAAATACACACTGTTTCCAAATTCATAAATGACATAAAGCATTCCTAGATTCTTTTTATAAGTCTCTCAGCTGCAAGGCTGGGGGTAGGGAGTGAGAGTGTTTTTTTTTAATTTGTCCTTTTAAATGCCTTGCATATATTATTTCATTTATGTAAGTTGTCACTTTGACACTAACTCTCTCCACCCAGAAAAGAATATTTTTGTTTACTGAGAAGTTACATATAATGGAGATCAGTGTTAGTCTTTTTGAGTGAGCCAGAATCAAGGACATCCCTTGAATTTGATTTTCACACATAAAGTACAGTAAAACAGTCAGGACAGAGACAAAGAGAGAGAGAGACTATGTAATACACTACCACAAGATGTAGTGATGGTTACCAGCTTAGCTGGCTTTACAAGCAGTTACACAAATTCAGGGTGGGGCTGTTTAGATGGGGTTGTCAGTTACACTGACATAAGGGAAGTATGCCTCAGTATATCAGTTGCTGGAAGGTGCTGTTTCCTTCCCCTCCTGCCTGTGGGCTTCCCGTGGACAAATGGCTGGCCACTACATGAACAGAAAGATGGATTATAGAGGCTTGTGGTCTGGCTCAACATGGCTCTTATGTTATTATGTATAATTATTAGCATCATAAATTAATGTTCCCCCTAATGAAGCCTTTTATTTTTGTATTGTTTGCCTCACAATTTACTGTTTTCACTGCTGTGTTTGCTAAAATGGGAGGTGTGTACATAGAATCACAGAATTGCAGAGTTGGAAGAGACCACAAGGGCCATCCAGTCCAACCCCCCTAACTGATAGTGTAATGATTTTATTTTGGGTACACACACTGTTAAGTGGACCGGTGCTATTACATGTGCCCAAAGCTCAAAAGATTTTTCTGTTATGATCACCATACACTTTCCTCCACCCCACCCCACCCACCCCACCCCACCCCACCCAACCCATCAGTCTTATTTAATTCAGCATCACAAGCAGTAACATGCAAAAAAGATCTCACAACCTTCTCCGTGGAGTTTGCTAGTCATATGCAGCATGGGGACGCAACAGAGCATACAACCAGCAAATCCCACTCTTGTGCCCCTTTGTTCTACCCCACTTTTCTAACTGTTTAATGGCTCAGCCTCAGTGACTTTTAATCCTCTTCTGTCACATTCTGTTGCCTGGAACAACAATATATGCAGCAACTGAAGAAGATCAGCAAAAACAGCACAGTGTGGCTAACAACAAGCACCCCAATGGCAAAAATGTACAGCATTTTATCACAGTAATCCTGGGGATGGTGGAAAGGTGGAATGAAATTAGGCAGATAAACTGAAAATACCCAATAGTTCCCCAGTATGAACCACAGGAAGAGGAAGAGGCTGAGGATGAGATGAATATAATATTTGTGAGCATTCTGCCTCCATGGATATTCGTCATCGTCGTCGTCATCGATCATGACTGATTTGGAAAGCAGTTGCCTCATCCTGGTGGAATCCAATAGCAGGAGGGCAACCTATACATTGTATACAAAACCCCACAAAGAAACAAAAGAGGGTCAACAAATTGCAAATCTGGCTCCTTAATATCAAACACATACACTGAGGACTGCATTTTAATTGCACTCACTTCAACATAAATAAATGTAATATAAGCACATTTATTATACTGTAGCTCACAACTCAACAACAGATTAACACACCTGACCTATTTGGAAATTGTCAATACAAAAGCAACAGGTTATAGGGATGGAGAGTACTTGAAAGTCCACTGGGGCATGATCTTCTGACTTAAAATGGTATTTCAGCTACCATTACATCCTTCTATGAAGAGCTGCTGTGTAACTAAAAAAGGGATAGACAAAGAGCAGCCATGGCCCTGCATATGGCCTCCAAGGCTGTTTTTGTAGCTCACTATAACTCCCCCACACACAAAACTTGCCCTTTTTCTGACAAAAAGAAAAAGAAAAAAAGGTGAGCTGCCTCCTCTGCAAGCTTCCAGGAGTAGAGAGTCACTTTTTAAACAGGTTGCAATCATTATGGATCCACTACTGTGATCACTAGCTTTAAATATGTAAACATTACAGGCATATTTCAGTTAGGAAAAACTCTGATAAAGAAGCTCCTTTTTTACAAAGTCTTTTCAGGCATGCCCATCCGTTCTTTTCCTCCTTCGTCCTCTCTCTAGGGGCTTGACTACATGGCAGATAAAAATCCAGATGAGATTCAGACTACTTTGGCCTGGTTCTGCAGCACATGAAATTTGAACTATTCTGGCCCGGATTTAAGTACCACACCTGCCAAAGCCCGAATCTGCATTGGGTTTTTACTTGGTTTCCATTCAAAGCTGTTACTCATGCTTGACTCTGAGCTCCGGTGGGGGGGAGCAAAGCCCCAGCAATAGCCACCCTCTTTGAAGCCAGAATGGGTGGCTAGACTCACAATGGCAGGATGGGTACCCGTTCTGCATTCAGAGAGGGTGACTACCACTGTTGCTTTGCTTTTCCCAGAGCTCAAAGGGGCGATTGTACACTGGAAAAGCAAAGCTCCAGCGATAGTTGCCCCCTCTGAAGCCAGAACGGGAAGTTAGCCTTGCAATGGTGGGGCTCGCTGTGGGTTCTGACCTCTGAGAGAGTGACTACCACTTGGGCTCTGCCTTTGGAATGAGAAGTGGCACCAAGGAGGGGGGAAATGGCAGCACCTCAGACAGAGCTTGTCTTTCCTCTCCTCCCCACTCCCTGAATCCAGTGTGGATAGATTGTTCACATGGCAGTTTTCTCCAGAGTTTCCAGTAAACTCTGAAGAAAACTGTGAGTTTTCTAAAACCCGGATTAAGGTGGTATTCCCTGAGACTGGTGTGGATAGGGCCATATGCTGTGTGTCACTATTGCACCAGATTTGGGGGAAAGGCCGCATGAGCTGTTCAGCAGTGGAATACACTGCCTTGTAGTGTGGTGGAGTCTCTTTCTTTAGAGGTTTTTAAGCGGAGGCTGGATGGCCATCTGTCAGGAATGATTTGATTGTGTATTCCTGCATGGCAAGGGGGGTTGGACTGGATGGCCCTTGTGGTCTCTTCCAACTCTATGATTCTATGATTCTATGATTCTATGATTATTGGACCAGATTTGGGGGGCAGGGGATTCAAGGTTTTTCACTGGTGTAGACAAGCCCTAGCTGGGAGATTATTTTTTTTTAGCTGCATCAGCATTTGGAAAATGGTGAAGAAGGGCTGGAGAAACACAGTCTGTTGGTGCTGGGTTGCAGCAGCATGTCTGCAGTTAAACGATGCAATAAAGCTTGAGCTGAGAAAGATCTGGATTCTACTCTAGCTGATCCTACAAGGTACCTCCCTACAACAGGCACTGTAAACAGCAGCTGCCTCCAGAGTCCCTTACTGAGCATGTATGAACTGCAAAACAGAGAGAAAGAGGACAGTAGATAAGCCTCCCTCACCAGATATCTCCAACAAGTTGAGAAAGTTTAAATCTGTAAGTTTGGCCACCAAAATGGAAATCATAAGAAAAGTGGAGGCTGATGAAAGAAAACATCATAACTGGATGTGTTTTGGAAGAAGTCTTCAGTAAATCTCCAAAAAAATGTTGAAAATGTTTTACTTATGCAAGATCTACCTGACTGGCTGCCTCATTTTGAATGAAAAGTCTGTTGAAACTTGTGGAATTGTTATCTTTTTTGTCTTTTCTTTTTTGGTGGTGTAGGACCTTGTGCCTATACTTTCCATGTTATTTTGCCTCTGGTACTAAATTTTCTGATAAAGAAGTAATGTTCAGGAACACATCTACTTCATTCATTGAGGTATACAGTACTAGTATTTCAGCGAAATGGAAGTTGTTAATGTACATAGTTGCCATAGAGCTATATTAAAGGGACTCTGAGGAGATTATCAGACGCCCTTAATATGCCACCACAGGGACGCCACAGGGATGACAGGACATTGCCAAAGGGCTTGAATATCAGACAACGTCGTCCCTGTGGCGTTCTGCCCCAATGCAGCTTCCGTTCCATCCACATTCCTTTTTTATTGACGGCTTAAGCTATCAATAGATCGTCCATTCCGTTTCTGAAATGGAATCATGGGCAAGCAATAAGGTGCCCCGTTCTGCTGCCGCGATGCCAGCTGCAGTGGGAGGTCCCTGATGAACACTTCCAGGTGCAATCAGGACATCCAGGTAAGTGACACCCTTTTTTTGTACACTCCCCAGGTTACTTCTTATTTTTTAAGTCAGTTTTTGTGCTTGCTGTCACTTTTTAAACTGTATTTTTGTTTTTAGTTTTGAATTTCCCAAGTGCTTGTTCTCTCGCGAGAATGGCCCAGGATTTCAAATAAGGAAGTGAATACAGCTCTGTGCGAACTGTATTCATTCCGTGGCTGCCAAGGGGAGGGGGAGGGCACAGCAAAGGTAGGTGTTATAATTTTTTGTTCTCGTGCTGGGAGGGGGATGGGAGGAGGGTATAGGAGATAGCAAGACGGGGACGCTATTCTTGTCTCCATCCAATAATCTCATTAGTTTCTGCTTTTAGGGGTAAGTAGCAACAGCTATGATATAGCCTATTAAACATACCTGCCAGCCAAGAGATAGATAATGCTTGTTCCAAACCACCACCACCATTCTGGGGCTTTTAATAGTTCCCAACCGTGCAGAAAAATCAGCAAGTACTGCATGTGCATGCCAGGAAAAATTAAATCTCCCAGATTTCACCCTGTGATACATAGCACAGGTGCCTTGCCAGAAAAATAGTCAGCAGCCATTATTATGATGTAAACAAACAAACACACCTCCAAACAACAACAACAACAACAACTCTAAACACGACTATCAGTCTGTTCTCAGGAGACATTTCTTTCTAAACACCCAAATGGCAAAGAGTTAATTCTCAGAAGGAAAAAAGGTGAATAAAAATAAAAGATCACTCCATTTATTCTCCCAAATAAACACATCTGAGGAAGCAGACTGAAGACCTGTCTACACTGCAGAAATACAGCAGTTTGACACCATTTTATCCACCATAGTTCTATCCTATGGAATCCTGGTATTGGTAGTTTGGTGTGGCACCAAAGTTCTCTGATAGAAAAGGCTGCATACATCGCAAAACTACAAACACCAGGATTCCATGTCTGTCAATGAATCTAATCCCAAGCATACTTGTATCACATTTTCTCATAGGAAATATTATCACATGCACAAGAATACCTTCAATGTGCCAACTACACCACCCACAAGAAGATATAAGGGGATTAGTGGTTGGACTGGACAGTTGTTTAAAAATTTCATGCCTGCAGAACAATAAAACAATAGTGGTTATCAGGGACCAAAGAAAAGATGCAGTGGTTTTAAAATACAAGTACTCATCATGAAAGTTATATTAGGGACAGCCTCTAGGGACAAACCATAAATGCAAGTGTAAGTAAATTTCAAAAAACTACAAATATACCTCTGTTAAGAAAGCCTCTGTCTCCTTTTTACAAAGTCATTTTATGCCTGCCCAGCCATCAATTTTAACACCTTGTTCTATGTATATCTGGAAGGTGTTTTTTTTTTTTAAAGCAGCATTAGCACTGGGAGGTGAAGGAAGGTTGGAGAAAAACTGACTTTTCATGTTAGGTTTCAGCAGTGTGCTGCAGAAACAATCTACAGTAATTAAGCCTGAGTTGAGAAAGAGTGGGAGAGCTGATCTTACTGTAACTGTATGTGCCTTCCTACAACAGGTAAGGTAAATAGCAGCTGCTGCCAGAATCCCTTACTGAGCATACATGAACAGCAAAACAGAGAGAAAGGGGGGGGGAGCACATAAGCCTGCTTTACCATCTACCCCCAGCATGCCAAAAATGCATAGATGAATAAGTCTGGCCACCAAAACAGATATCATAAGAAAAGGGGAAGCTAGTGAAGGAAAAAGTCTACTTTGGCCTGGAGCTGCAGCACATGAAATTCAGACAATTCTGGCCCAGATTTAAGTGCCACACCTTACCTACATTCTGAGTTTTATCCCCAGTGAAGCTATGGGTCTTCCACTACTGCTAGCCAGCCATCTCCATGGCACTGCTGCCACGGGTGTGAGGCAGAAGAGCAACAAGGTTCTGCCTTTCCGATGCATAATTACCTGCTCTGAGGTCAGAATGACCAGCCAACACCTCCATCGTGAGCCCGCCTGCATGTTCTGACTTCTGAGAGAGAAGCTAGCACTGAGGCTTTGTTCTTCCAGCACACAATTACCCGCTCTGAGGTCAGAAGGAGCAGCCAGCCCCACCATCACGAGGCTGGCTGCCCATTCTGACTTCAGAGAGAGCAATTAGCACTGGGGCTCTGCTTTCATAGAGCACATTTGCGTTCTCTGAGCTCTGTGAAATCAGAGCCCCAGCACTAGTCACTCTCTCTGAAGTCAGAATAGGCAGTCAACATCACAATGGCTGCTCCTTCTGACCTCAGAGCAGGCAATTGTGCACCAGAAAAGTAGATCCCCAGTGCTAGTCACTCTCTGGGGCTAGAAAGAGTGGCCAGACTTGAGATGGCGGGGCTGGATGGTCATTCTGACCTTAGAGAGAGCTACTAGTGCCAGGGTTCTGCCTTTAGAATGAGGAAGTGGCAGCGAGGAGGGGGAAATGGCAGCACCTCAGCAAAATCTGAAGAAAACTGTGAGTTTTCTAAAACCTGGATTAAGGGGGTATTCCCCGAGTATGATGCGGATAGTGCCATATGTCATGTGGCATTATTGCACCAGATTCGGGGGTGGGGGAAGACCACACATCATGTGATCTTATTGGGCCAGATTTGGGGGGATTGGGGTTTTTTCACTAGTATAGACAAGCTCTTACACAAGGCTTGCCTGACCTGGTTGCTTCATTTCACGTGTGTATATTGTTTACCTTTAGTAAAAGGTTTTCTACAACATGTTGAACTGCTTCTCTCATTTTTGTGGTTAACTGAAGTATACCTATCTTTCTAGCTGTTTTCATCTCCACTCGACTCAGGTTTTTTGTGTGTCTACAGCAGGTCTTTATGTAATGTATTTTCACTGCCAAGTCCAGGCAGTCCCCCAAACACTTTGGATACCTTACAACAATATATTGCTACTTTACACATTCATTTTGCTCCCAGCTATTGTGAGGATTGCAGCTAGGCTCTGAGGGAACAATGCCATGGTAGATAACTTCATTGTTCTTGCTAATGAAAATGTCCTGCTGCTTTGATCCTATCAACCCGATACAGTTGAACCCAACATTTTATAGCAACATACTAGTCCCGCTGAAGTTTAGGTTGCCAGTATCTGTCTGGCAGGACTTTAATGATGATCATGAAGAGGATCCCACTAATATGTATATGGCTTCATCTGATGCTTGGCCTAGCATGCTAACAGCTTAACAAACAAACAAATATTTTGAGATGCTTGAACATTCATAAACATTAGATAACATCTCAGCAAGGGAGCCATCAGCTCAGTTCAATTAAATGGAATGAAAAGAAGCACTCTAAGAACAAACCCTGTGAGGTAACAATGGGAGAATCCCTGCTTCGTGCGATAAGAAAAAAAAATGGAATTAGACCAATGAAACAATGCAACAACCCCTCGTATGGTAATCTCCTCCGAGTTCTCACAGCCACTAACTATACCACATGTTACAATGACTGAAGTCCACATTGGAAGAAGTGCTTCTTTGTACAGTCTATATGCTATAGAATACATAAACACGATTTGTGAGGATGAACACCACCAACTCAGATGGCTCTGAGAAGGGGATGAGGGAAAATCGTAGGTGAGAAGGCTTTCAGTGGCTGCTAGTCATAATAGCTGTGTGTTATCTCCATAGGATCAGAGGCAGCAGTCCTCTGAATACCTTTCATTGGGGAAGATGTACAGGACAGTGCTGTTGAATTCATCTCCTGGTTGAGAGCCCCCCCACAGGCATTGATCTGTTGGGTCTCTGCCAGAACCAGGTCCTGGATCTGACAGGCCATTGGTCTGATCCAGCAATTCTGTACGTATATTCTTATTTTTCTGTAAACATACTTTTTAAAACTTTAATCTTATACCTTATCGATCTAGCTACAACTATAATAAGTGCTCTAGCAGGGCATTAAAAAAAACAGAGAAAGAGCAAGAGAGAGAGATTTCGAGATGTACAGTATCTTTGGGGTGTTAATTAATTTCTTTGGGAAACAACTTACCTGTAAAAGCCATAGACAGTGGTAATGCTAGGAAGGCAAGAAGTCCAAACATAAAGCAAGCTGTAAAGGAAATAAGCACTGAGTTAAATAAAAGCTTGGGATCATTTAAAAGGTGAAAAGTTGTACAAAAATGTTGGGTGTCTGTGCATTAATTACGAGTTGCTTCTCATTATTTTCCTCTTGCATGAAAATAGAGCCAGTTCACTATAAAATAAAGAGCAAAATGAAGAAACCTTATTATTAACATAATAAGGAGAACAAGAAAGGATTCATAATGAGGCATTCAATAACCACTTAGCAGCTATTAAGCAATAATATGCTGGCTATGCTGGTGGGGGTGGAAATAACAGGGGCAGCAAAGATGACACTATTAATTTCAGTTACAAGTCTCTTTAGGAAACACCAGGTAAACACTACATAGAAGAGTCTTGGCTACATGGCATTGCTGGATTGTTGTCACTGTATGTCTTCCATTTCCTGTTTATGGCAACCCTAAGGCAAAACTATCATGGGATTTTCATGCCAAGATTTGTTCACAGGAGGTTTGCCTTTGAGGCTGAGAGAGTATGACGTGACCAAGGTTGCCACTGTTGGATCATACAGCACTATATTAAAGGCCATGTGGAACCACAGTGTTACATGTGTTACCAAGTGATTGTGATAGCTCCCTGAGGGGAGCTATAAGATCTTACTGTGGAAGCCACAACAGTTACACCATTGCAGCATTTCAGAGAAGTGCTTTCAGATTCAGAGTAAAGACTTTATTAGACGTGGGAAAACGCAGCAAAAAACCACGTCCAAAATCACATGATAAGGACAGGACACTAGCCCAAAGGGCAAAATTATCAGATGCCTGTTTCGTCACCCATTCCCGCTGTGTGGCATGGGCGTGAATAAGGAGTCACTTTTTTATTGATAGGAAAAGCCATCAATAAAAAGTGACACCTTATTCACGCCCGCGCTATTCCCCAGGAACAGCTGAACAACAACGTCATCTGATAATTTTGCCCTTTTGTCTTATCATCCCATCCTTATGATGCAGTTTTTGCCATGTCTGATAAAAGTCCTAAGTTTCACTTTGGCTTTACTTTGGAAGTAAACAGTAAATCCACCATGCATCCCACACCACACATTCAATTCTAAATTATTAGCTCTCCCATTTCCCCCAAACACCATAGAGGGCTAATATGCTCTAAAATGAAAAACATGACTGTAGCACAGCAGATTTCCCAAACACTATCTGCTCTTTCCCCAAGCAACCTACCGTTGCTGGCAATTTTGGAGATGCACCGGTGACATGCTTTCTCAAAGCCTCCAGTCATTACTGGTGACAATGTTCTGTAGCCCTTGGGGAAATAAGAAATCAGTGGTTGGATTTTAAGTTAGATAAATGACTTCATACTTAGCACAGATCAAACAAACTAGCAAAAATGTTGTTGTAAATTCTCAAGACACTATTAACTCCTCCTTTTTGCTTCCTTTTTTGTGACCCTAACACTTTTTTGGTGACACAGACTCTAACTCCCATCAGCCCTACCCAGTTGGTGAGAAATCATGGGAGTTGTTGTCCAACAATATTTGGAGGGTTACATGTTCCCAATATCTTTTTTACTGGGATGACCCTTTGGAAAAATCCAGTGTCCTTTGCAGGAAAGAGCCATTGCAAAGTGTGAAATAAAGCTGATCTAACTAGGAAATGAGAACCTCCCATTCTTAGGTAACAACATTTTTTTATTATTAATAATAATAATTGCATAGAAAATAATAAATGCATAAAAATTAAGATTATAGCTAATTATGTGACTAGAAAAACTGGTTATGTTCTGTATTCACATAAACATATCATCAGAAAAATGTCAGGTTTCCACAGTTAAAGGTAAAGTCCAACCTCTCTGCCACACTACCAGGGATGCTATCTTACACATTTCCATGGCTGTTATAGAGAGGCCCAGAAGAAAAGCTAAAGAGGTGTTTCACGTGAATCACATTAAACCAGGGAGTTTTTCAAAGGGATCTTGGAGGTTATATTTCAATGTAAGCTCTGCAGTGTAAAGATGTAGCTATATGAATCTTCTTGACAAAGAGCAGGGCAGGTTTTGCTTGAATAGATGCTTTCTTTCCTTAAATCCATTTCCAAGAAGCCTTGGGAAATATTTAGCATTTGATTAAAAGGTAATAGACCACTAATGAAGCAGAAAAGTGCTGGATCACAAAGCACATCTTACATGGTAAATAGTAAGCTGTCTTGCACACAGTCAGATTATTTGTCCATTCATCCCTCTGATTCCCCAAAATCTCACCATCCTCATTAAACAGGATATGTTTGGGACTGAACCTGGAGCTTTCCACATGCAAAACATGTGATCATATCACTGAGATACAGCCCTTCCCCATCGTTGTAAAGCACTGTCCACCTAGCAGATGAATGAACAAACGAAACAGGAACGATATGCAGAAATCCCATAGGTCCAACTACCAACTCTTTAAGAAAGATGAAATGTTAAGTGTTTGTAGGTTTTATTGTCACCAAATAATTTTACAGTCATCCCTTCTTTTTCATGGCTTTCCTTTTTGCAGTTTTGTGTATTCATGGAATCCCACCCTGCCTCTGCAATTCTCCTGGGGAGAGGAAAGTAAGTGTGTGTGTGCATGTGTGTGTGTATGTGTGTGTTGGAGGAGGAGGGCGGGCAGGCAGGGACACAAGGGGATGGCAGCTGGGCTCTCTTGCCCCTGCTGCAGCTTTGGCTAGCCTCCCCCTCCCCAGGATTTTGAGGGCCGCTCAGCCCTGCCTTCCACCAGGCCTCGTCCTCCCCCGGGACGGGGAGGGGGAAGTGTGAGTGTGTTTTAATTTTATTATTATTATAAACTTTAAAACATACATCAAACATATTACCATCTTTCTTTTATATTAAATGATACATACTTTTCATCTTAATGATTGACATTAAAACAATTTGTAAGCCGCTCTGATAGCCTTGTGGCTGAAGAGCGGGGAATAAACAAATAAATAAATAAATATAATTTGATTGCTCTCTACCCTCCCTACCAGTGCTCCCCTTCAGAAGTGCCACTTTTGCAGCAACACACAAACCACAGATTGAAATCAGAAGTGGGCATCCAGGAAACTTCAATGTCCCCCAAGCTCTGTTGGAGAAGGAGGGATGGCTCATATTCTCTCTGATCCCTTGAATGTGTGATGGAGGGCAGCGTGGGAGGGGGAGAGGCACCTGTGTCTCCATTGCATGAAGAGCACTGTAGGCCAGCTATACTAATTATTTATTCCATTTTCCAAAATTGCAATAATTCTCTTAGAGGTGTATACCCCTTTTTTCTTAAGTGTGTGTGTTGGAGAAGAAGGGCGAGCATGTGGAGGCGAACAGCAGTGCGGTTTTTACTTTACTTTTTACTTTATTTGCGGTTTTTTGTTTTTGTTTTTACTTTCACAGTGGTGCTCTGCCCCTAACCACTGCGAATGGGAAGGGATGGCTGTATTTATTTCGCTAGTTCTATCCCACCTTTCCCCCAATTTGGGACTCAAAGTGGCTTATAACAAATTAAAAAAACATATGTGTAAAAACTCACAAGATTCAAAAGTTAAAATGAGATTAAACTACCAAAAAATGTAAAACCAATTTAAAACATTGATCATGAAGCATGCGTGCACACACACCAGCACAACAATTAGCAAGATCCACCACGTTATTTTGGTCTTTATACTGTCAATCATCAAATGCCTGTCTAAACATAAAAGAATAAACATGAAGTCATCATGGAAAAGATTTCAAGTTCTCCAGAAGAGAAGAAGACAGAGGAGAGGAGACCTCAGTGTGAGTTACTGTATTTTCAAGACTTTTTATTTTAGGTTAATTTGATTTCATTACATCCAGTAACTGTTTCGGGTTTTTTTGGGTCACTAACATCTGTCATTTCTCTTGGAAAGGTCACACAGGCAAGTGTACTCTACAGATGCCAACTCCAAGGATATATCATTTTGGCCATATGGTCAGCCTAATTGACTGCATATGCCCAGCCCACATTCATATACATTTGTCCCTTCATATTCGCTGGGGTTTGGCTCCAGGACCTCCCGTGGATACCAAAATCTGTGAATATTCAAGTCCCATTATATGCCCTGACACAGCAAAATGGTGTCCCTTATAGAAGATGGCAAAATCAAGGTTTACTTTTTGGATTATTATTTTTTAAGAATATTTTCAAGCCGTGAATACTTAAATCCGTGGATACGGAGGGAGAACTGTACTGTGTATTTCTCCTTTCTTGCTTTTTCTTTTTTGCTTCTCTATCTCCCCCCTATTTTGCATTTATATTTTTTTAATCTAATAAAAAAATATTTAAAACAAAACACAAAAACAAGACAAGACACCACTGTGACCCTGGCTAGCTGACTGAATTGGTTTGCATCAACTTTGCAAGCTCTTGGGGGAACAAAATGGCTATGTGCTTTCTTTATAGGAAGGGGGGGGGCGGGTTCTCATGAAATGCCTGTTTTTCAGAACAACAGCTTGGGAGTGTCAGTATTCAGTGGCCATGCTGGCTGGGGGAGATTCTACAAACTGGAATCCTATGGAGTAACGTTTCCAAGCTGTGGGCTTGAGCAAGATGCTCTCAGCCAGCCCTCCCCTGCTCCCAAAGCAGATCCCTCTTCTCCTTGTCCTTGTCCGCTGCCCCTTTGCTTGCCCTTTCTGCTGTTGCCAGGTTGGCACCACTGTTGCCAGGGCCAATCGGATGGGTTTGCTAGTTCTCTTTGCTCTAGTGGCAGCTGCCTGCACACTCCAAGAGGGTGGGCAAAGAGGCAGCAGCAGTGAGAGCTATGGAGTTCAGCGGTCATAGAGTAATTGAGTTGGAAGAGACCAGAAGGGCCATCTAGTCCAACTCCCTGCCCTGCAGGAATACACAATCAAAGCATTCCCGACAGATGGTCATCCAGCCTGTTTAAAAGCCTCCAAAGAAGGAGACTCCACCATACGCTGAGGCAGTGCATTCCACTTCCAAACAGCTCTTAGGAGATTTTCAGATGCCTCTTTCAGCATCTTGCCGCGCAAGCAGCCTCCGGAGCAGTAACAAGGCTGCTGCGCAGCAAGGGGTCCATTTTGGACGAAGCCGTTTCTCTCTCGGCGTTGTCTGTGACTCTTGCGGCTAGCATTGGAGGCGGCCACGCTGTTTTGTCCGTGAGTGAAAAACAGTGCAGCCGCCTCCAATGCTAGCCTCAAGAGTCACGGATGATGCCGAGAGAGAAACGGCGTTGTCCAAAATGGACCCCTTGCCGCGCAGCAGCCTCATTACTGCTCTGGGGGCTGCTTGCGCAGCAAGACACTGAAAGAGGCATCTGAAAATCTCCTTACTGTCAGGAAGTTCTTCCTAATGTTTAGATGGAATCTCTTTTCTTGTACAGTAGTTTGAGTCCATTGCTCCGTGTCCTTGTCTCTGGAACAGCAGAAAACAAGCTTGCTCCATTCTCAGTATGACATCCCTTCAGATATTTAAACATGGCTATCATGTCCCCTCTTAACTTTCTCTTCCTCAGTTTTAACATACCCAGCTCCCTAAGCCTCTCCTCATAGGGCATAGCTTCCAGACCTCCTACCATTTTGGTCGCCCTCCTCTGGACATGTTCAAGCTTCTCAGTATCCTTCCTGAATTGTGGTGCCCAGAACTGGAGACGGTATTCCAGGTGAGGTCTGACCAAAGAAGAATAGAGTGGCACTATTACTTCCCTTGATCTAGACACTATACAGCAAGGGCCCAGCAGTTGCCAACCCTGATGCCACTACCCCTTGCTCACAAAGACCCAGTTAATTGCAGATCTTCCACCTTTCAGAACAACTCAGTGGGGCAGAGAGGGGTGGTATTTGCCTTGCTAGCCAAAAGAAAGAATGTTTTGCCTTTCCCCCCTCTAGCCAATAAGTTAACCCTCCTGTACATATATTATTTTATGAGAGAAACATAAATCCTTGCAAAGATTGCAAATACGGTGCAACATGCCAGGGCCAGAAGAGGTAGGACAACCATCACCAATGAGAAATAGACAGGTTGCTAGCTGAAAACTGGCAACGGAAAGTTGGCTTGCTGAAAAGTGACAACATTCGAGCCAGCAAAGGGCTATGGTGTAACCTGGAGGTCTACAGTTGTCCCTCCATATCTACGGATTTGGTATCCATGGATTTAAGTATTCACGGCTTGAAAATATTTTTAAAAAATAATAATCCAAAAAGCAAACCTTGATTTTGCCACCTTGTATAAGGGACACCATTTTGCTATGCCATTGCATATAATGGGACTTGAGTATTCACAGATTTTGGTATCCATGGGGGGTCCAGGAACCAAACCCTAGCGAATATGAAGGGACAACTGTATATACTTTTACACCAACTGAATTCAATCCCTAAGATATCTGAGACAGATAATGGATCAAGTTTGTGTCTTTTATTGTCTGAGACTGACATAGCAGCCACACTCTCATTCCCCTCTCAGTTAAGATTGCCTCACTGATATTTTTTAATCGCTCTCAACCCGCTTTGCTAATTTGCTGCTAATAAGTACATTGCAATGCCACCCTTCCTACTCACCTTATTGTGCCAAAAGAAGATCTGAGAGGAGAAAATGCAGGAGATAACAAAGAGGGATGGTGCAAGTTACACTCTGCCTGGTGTAGCTTTCTTTGTTTCCAAGTCTTTAACTCTGAAGCAACTGAAGCTTTCCTTTCCCTTCCTTCACATGTCCTCACTTTGAGGACCACTCACTGTTCTTGTGCTCTGCTTCTGCAAAACACACTTCTCCAGCTTGTTGTGATGAGAGAGCTCATACCTTTATTCCCACTACACACTCCCACGTTCAGTTCGCTTAATAAAATAGCACCTAATGATTTTCATTGTGCCACCAGATGGCAGTAAAGGAGCGTTTGGGACTTCTACAAAAAGCTGTAACTTTTTTTAAACTGAAAATATTTAATCTAGATGCCAGCTACCTGACCATTTTAAATGGGAGATGCCAAGGCATGAACCTGGGGTCTTCTCTGTTACATGAAGCCTGTAAAATGTAATTCACTGAGTTTGTTAAGGCCTGCACCCTACCACAGGAAATGCCGTACTTCAGAGTTTGTCCAACAAACATTGCTGTCTAAGGGCTTGTCTACACTGCCGGGAAACCTACCTCATAGCTGTGGTGAGTTTCTTTGATCTGCAGCAGCCCTGTAAATGCCAGACACACCGGGGTTTGTCCGATTGCATTGGAGTAAAAGGGTGGCCCTATGCTACATGTCCTATACATCATACGATTTCCAGCCACACGGCTGGGGTTGCTCCAGTGTGTGTGTTTTTTTCTGTTCGCTCAGGCATATGAATAAATTAATTTACATGGTCCCAGAGTAACATATTACTGGATAAGCAGAGCACACTTATCCAGATATGCACACAATAAAAAAATTAAAATAAACAACATTTTGGAAGTGCCAGAATGGAATCCCATCCACCAGAAGTCCCACCTTGGCTTTGCTCTGAAGCCAGTCCTCAGCCACCACACAGCTAAAAATCTGGGTTTTCCTCTCAAATGAGGAGCAAACTGCAAATTTTACAGATCTAGGGTTTACTGAAGAAAACCCAGTGAAAATGTCCACTGTTGAAAACATTGTATGTCAACTGTGCTGCGAATATGGAGTGAGTATATGTATGGTTTATTGGCCGTGTAGACAAGCCCTAGGACAAAGCACATAATTCATACCCACAGTACCCAATTTCTGGCCACACTTACCTTGGACAGGAAAATCTCATGCTCATGTTAGTTCAAGTAGTCTGGTATAATGGTTCTGGGTTTTAATCTCCACTGATCCATTACATTCTTGTGTGACTTTGGGCCAAGGTTGTAGCTACAGGGGAGGAGAGCAAAATGAGGGTGTAGTCCCCCCCTCCCCCGATGAATTCTTCTCCCACCAAATGAAATGTTCCTTCAGTCCCCAGATTTCTAGCATTGCAGTAACTTAAAATCCCAGTTGAGCATTCAGAAATACCCTTCGGGCATCCAAAGAAAAGGGACAGGCAGAGTTCCCAAGGGAAAGCAAACACAGCAAATATAAGAGTTTGGGGTATGAACAATTTTCAATGTCTCACTCTCTGCAATGCTAGAAATTTGGGTACTGAAGGAAAATTTCAAGGAGGGAAGAGAATTCTTATGTGGGACAGTATCCTCTTTTTGCCCCTTCAGCTACACCCTTGCTTGGGCCAGTTATATTCTCTCTCAGCCTCACCCATCTCATAGGGAAGGATAAAGAAAGTGTGTGAGAGGGAGTTCTACACAATGGCTTGAGCTCATGGGTCAAAAAGCAGGAAATAACTATACTGGGCAAAGCATTAAAACAAGAAAATTACTGGACCATTTTTGCTTGAAAGCCAGCAAAGGCCAAGATTCAATGGTGCGACTTCAGCATCCAATGCAAGTGAATCTGAGATTGTCTTCCATTCCCTCTCTTGTGGCAGCCTTATGTGACACCAAGGAGGGGGAAAAACCTCTGCTAGAGGATTCTCTCACCCTCTGCAACAGGTTTTTAGTGCTCTGGGGAAAGAAGGCTTCAGGAGGAAAGTGGAGGTTGCTGATTCTGATGGAAAACTGTGATCTAGCAGGACGTACACTGCTGAATTCTGGCCAAAAGGCTGTCAAGTACATTTTCAAGTTAAAGCATGCATGTATGTGCGTGTGCACACACACTATCTTCCCACGAGAAAGAAGTCTGCTCTTGCTTGGAATGCTGCTTGAAAGCAATGCATACAGTAATAATAATTAAAAGAAAAGCCTTTTTACAGCATTTTCTCATCCAACCAAGGGCCTCAGATTATATCTGGCACAAAACTGCACACGTCAGCATCCAGACACCAGAGTTACTCACATAGATCATTGTAGGAAGTCCCACATTGGTGCCTCATTCCACCTGTATACTGAGCTGTGAGACTGATGCTGCCAGCCACTTACTCAGAGACACACCAGACATATTTTCTGGACAGGTAACATCCCTTCTGAATAGGAGTTGCAATGGTGTTTGGCTTTGCTCGTTCCTGGCTGGCCACTGTATCGGTTCACCCATAGCCAATGCTAAATGTCAACATTTTGGGTAATTTGAGATGAAAGTTGACAGCGAGTGGAGGGCTGTCCCAGACTAGCTCCTCTGTGGAGGTATAAGGGCTGTCTGCCTTCTGGGCAAATTTGTCAATGAGGATAGGAGTGAGGTGAATCTCTTTTGTGAAAGCAGTGGCAGCAACAGCAGCTGTGATGATAGCAGCTATGAAGAACTGAATATTGGTTGGCACAGCAGAGTCAAAAATGGCCAGGACAACTGTGGCCCTGCCAGTACTGATGAAATATTACTTCCGTACTCAGTCCCTCACTGTTAGCCAGTCTTGCTAGAGCAGATAGGAACTGGAGTCTAACA
This sequence comes from Gambelia wislizenii, assembly GCA_030847615.1. Taxonomy (NCBI): domain Eukaryota; kingdom Metazoa; phylum Chordata; class Lepidosauria; order Squamata; family Crotaphytidae; genus Gambelia; species Gambelia wislizenii. The sequence continues at coordinate 207,597,646 of JAUMIR010000001.1, forward strand.
ATATCTAGAGCAGAAATTCTCAGGCTATCTGATGTGGGGGACCGCAGTTTTTTTTACTCCATTATGGCAGGGAGTCATACCATGTTTGTGCCTATTGGCTACAACTGTTTCTTTCTTTCCTGGAAACTCTGCATGGACCAACACCCAATGGCTTGAAGACTAGCATGGAGCCAGGGACCACTACTTTGAAAAGCACTGATTCAGAGGACCACAGGTCTCCATCCCTGCTTTGGGCCCTTGACAGCAGCCTGACCACAGTGACCCTGTGTCATCTTCACATGAGGAATTCTGGGCATGCTGACTTTCATGTCCAGAGCCATAAATGCTCAAAGGCATGTTTGCTAACACTGTAGTAAAGAGTGAACACCATATATGCCAACAGATCTCACTGTACTAAATCCACGTGCAGTAGCAGTGCTAGTTCCACATTTAAGAAGTAGTCCAGCAATGATGTAGCAGTTGCAGTAAGAGTTCACTTGGTTCCTACCCTCCTCATCTGTTGAAACTCTCTTAAAATGGCCATGGGTGAAGTGTCCTTTTCCCACCTCCAATTTATATATTTAAAATGAGAATTGTCATTATTTCCCATCTTAGTTGCCAGGAGGAATTAGTTCATTTGAATGTGAAATCGAAGGCTTTCACAGCCGGCATCCATAGATTTTCCTTTGGGTTTTTTTCCGGGCTGTGAGGATGCCAGCCACAGATGCAGGCGAAACGTCAGAAAGAAACTATTCCAGAACACAGCCTCACAGCCTGGAAAAAAACCAAGGAAAATCTATAGTTCATTTGAATGTTTAAAAATACTGAAACAGTCCCAGCTCAAGATGTTTTGCTGCCTGACACAGATCAGCAGATATCCCCTTCTCTTCAAGCTGGTATGTGTGTATGTTTGTGTGTGCGTGCGCATGAGCATGTGTGTGTGATGTATATAACTACAGTGGTGTGGGGCCCCTGGTTCAGGTTGGCCCAGCACTAGAGGGCCAGAATTTTCATTTTGTTTTCCGTCAGTTTGATTTGGCTCTCTGTGTGTTGTGAGATTTTTTTTAAAGATGAAATACATTAAAAATAACTATATAAATATGTGTTACATATAATGAAAAATTCTATTTTCCTTTAAGGGTCTGAAACATGGGTCACCTATTGCCACCACTTACGACTCCTCGAACGCTTTCATCAGCGCTGTCTACGCACAATCCTAAATATACACTGGACTGACTATGTGACGAATGTTGCTGTCCTTGAGCAAGCAGGGATCACCAGCATTGAGGCCATGATATTGAGAACACAGCTGCGCTGGGCAGGGCACATTTCTAGGATGGAGGACCATCGCCTCCCAAAAATAGTACTCTATGGTGAACTCACCACAGGTCAGCGTAAGAGGTGAGCTCCAAAAAAGCGATACAAGGACTCCCTGAAACAACATCTCAGGCTCGGCCAAATTGATCACCAACAATGGTCTGCCCTGGCCTCACATCGGGAGGCATGGAGACGCACTATCCACAATGCTGCAGCCTTATTTGAGAACTCACGCTGAACAAGTCTTGAAGAGAAATGACAACGCAGAAAGAATCACAACCGGGAAACATCACTCAAGGAGACCTTCTCCTGTGCTTTCTGCAACTGGACTTGTTTATCTTGGATTGGCCTTTTTAGTCATCAGCGCGCTTGCAGAAAGCGCGGGATGAGTCCTTCCTGAATCTTCATTTGTGAAGAAAAGCCAGAGAGAGAGAGAGAGAGAGAGAGAGAGAGAGAGAGAGAGAATGACAAATTAGCTGAAATTAATCAAAACAATGCTTCATTTAACATTATTCAATTCATTTAAATTCTCCCTGTCTTTATTAACAAGTAAAGTCCTCCAGTCATATTTGGTTAAATCGTTTCATTTATATATAAATTAAATTATTTTAAATTTCTATATTTACTATTATAGAGACTATTGCTATCCAACTTAAAGGACCAAAAAGGACTAATGATTTCCTTTCCCCACTAATTGTAGTCAGTGGTGGCACTAGGGGGATGTTGAGAGGCTGGACCACACCAGGTGACACTGTTGGAAAGAGGGGTGACACCAGCCTTAGTAATGCCTCAGGTTGTAGTACATTTAGCAGCTTACTCTTCACTTTAGTAGAAAGCTGTGGTGCCAATTTAAAATAAATTCTGGGGTGCACTGGGAGACCACCAAAAAAGGCTAGGGACCACATGCAGCCCAGGGGCCCACATCTTCCTAATGCCAAAGTGCATTTTGGGAAGCACGTGATTGGCTGAATTGGCTGCCATTTTCTCTCTGGGAAAATTATTCAGATGAATTTAGGGGAGTCTTGGTTGTTGGCACACCACTGGATTGCATGCCTTCATGTCCTGTTAGAGCTTCCTGGCTGATTGTTTAAATGTGCCAGCTCTTTCTTATGTATAGTGGACCCTCAGTATCCACTGAAGTTTGGTTCCGGGAGCTCCCGTGGATACCAAAATCCATGGATGCTCAAGTCCCATGATATAAATAAAATGGCATGGTAAAATACCATCTCTGATATAAGATGGCAAACAGCAAAACTTGCTTTATTGAATTAAAAAAAAAATATTTTTGAACCATGGTTGGTTGTATCCATGGATGCAGAACCCATGGATATGGAGGACTGGCTGTATTTTATTTAGGGATGCCAGATCTCAGGGCCTGGCCCAGCTTCTCAAAGCAAGGTGGATATATCTCAGGGTGAGTGCACTGCCTTGAAAGGTGTGTACATGTGTGGCTGATGCTTAATGTGTTGTGCTTAATGACTTCACCAGAGCTTGCCCCTTGGAACATCAGAAGGGACCACATTGTATGACATCAAAATGACCCTGAAATCATGCTAACCTTAATTTTATTATTTGAACACATAGAAGCATTAGAGGAAGGGAGGGAGGAGACTAGAATACGATTTGGAATAGAACAATATTTTATCTCAGTTCGTGACAGCTTTTAAAGTTTAAAGCTGGAAAATAGACCAGCCAACCACCCCACTCAAAACTGATTCTTCTCTATTATTCAAATCAACATGTCAGTTTAATAGCAATTTATACAAATATGCACTTGCCCTTTCAAAAAAATCAGAAAATGATTAATGCTTCTAAGAAAGAAGAAGTTAACAGACTTGCTTATAAAAGCCAAAGCTGAAGAAACACTGTTGTCATTATAAGCACTGACAGGGTTAGGGATGGATTTGGGATGTGTCCCCCCACACAAAAGCAGTGGATGGGTGACAGTAAGCCATAAAGCAAAATGCTAGGCTGGCAGCTCATCTTAATCTGAATAATTTTGGGGAGGTGGGAAAGCCAAATTTACCAGACTGGATAACACCTTTAGGAACATATTACCAATGAGGGTACAGGCGTGTCTCACAAGATGACATCTGATTGGTGGAGCTCACTGCCACTCTCATTCTGGGAAAAGGTTCGAAGGGAGTTGGCAGGAACCAGAAGCATGGCTTCTCATTTTGCAGCATGTTAGATACTCACCATTGCAAACATTTGTCTGCCAGGCACTGGCTGGACCCATCTGGGTCCTTACTGGCCTGTGTGGCAAGACTTCCCTCTGAAGACCAGCCCTGATGGTGCCACAGCACAAGCCAAGGTGTGGAGAGCTGATGGCCTTCGGGCGCTTCCATATCTGACATTCATAAAAGGGGGGCCTAAGAGAACACCCTCAAGTCTTAATGCCATTTAAATGTGCAGCCATGAGTCCTTTTCCTCCACCTCCACAACTGTACTACTCTGCAACAGATAAGGGGAGAGCTGAGGACAGGGAGAGATGCTACACACACATTACTGGCAGGCCCCAGCAAAATGCATCTATGTATAATTACTATAATTAAGTTGTCTCCACTCTCTGTTATATATCTATGGCAGTATGTATTTAATAAGCCAGTTCCCATCAAGCAGTCTCTTTCTTAACACATTTCATTTTAATGCCCTACCTGCATTGCAGAGAGCTTAAAATAGCACACACTTTACTTTAGGGGAAGGAACAAGTCATACTACAAATCAAAATCTCATTCCTGCATGGGAGAATCATAGGCTCTCGTGTAGGGATGCCTCAGCCAGGCCCTCTCTCTGAACTTGGAGTGCAGTTCTAAATCTGAGTCTTTGCCACCCCCAGCTATACCCATGACTCGTAGTTACAAGTAGCTACAGCAGCGTTTCTCAGCCAGAGGTTGCTAGGGGTTCCTCAAGGTGAAATCAAAGGCTTTCATGGCCGGCATCCATAGGTTTTCCTTGTTTTTTTTTCCAGGCTGTGAGGCCGTGTTCTGGAAGAGTTTACTTCTGATGTTTCCCCTGCATCTGTGGCTGGCATCTTCAGAGAATGGTTGGGTAGGGATGTGTGTGGAGTTTATATACTGTGAACCCTTGTTGGGGAGTATATGTAAATCTGTGTATTTGAATGGCTAGTTTCTGGGTGGAGATATTCAATTTCACTTACTTCCTAGTAAGCATGCTTGCAGCTGCAGGCTCAGTAATAGTAGAAATAAAATCAGCTGTTGTGAAATGCCAGCCACCCTGAAATGATTTCCTTGTAATCCAAGTTTTCCCGCTTCTCAGCTTGGGTGTGGCAGTTCTGAAGAAATGTTGGTGATCTGAAGTGTATTTAGGTCCTTCAAAGATTATTTATCACATCAGCATATACACAGCAGAGCACAGCTTTCTCTATGTATTTTAAAACAGGGACAGGCAAACTACTTGGATTTTTATTAGAACCTCATGAGCACTTCAAAAATTCTGAACCCATAGTACTCTCAGTCCTTCCTCACAAAAAAAAATTTAATCTAGTTTTATCTCAAGCTTTTTTCTATTCTATATGCAAGGAGGATTAGCATCTGTTTGGCTAATGGTTGGTTGATGGCCCATTATCTGCTGGAAATCCCCCTGTCCCTGGGTGGAATTCATTTGCAAGTGTTGAATTTTGATTCTATTGTTTTTCAAAATTGAAAGCCAGATTTTGTTTACTTTTAAGGTTTCTTCTTTCCTGCTGAAGTTGTCCAGGTGTTTGTGGATTTCAATAGCTTCTCTGTGCATTCTGACATGATAGTTGTAAACTCTTCCAGAACATGGCCTCACAGCCCGGAAAAAATCCAAGGAAAATCTATGGTTCGTCAAGGGATTGTGATTGTGGGGGGAAAGCAATAGCAGTATATATAATAATGTTTATGCAGGGGTTCTCTGAGACCTGAAATTATTTAAAGGGTTCCTCCAGGATAAAAAAGATTGAGAAAGGCTGAGTTACAGAATGATCCCTTTAATCCTGTTTAATTGGCAGCCAACCAGGCCCAAAGGCACTCTCATCAATAGAGATTCTCTTTTCTTGTTAGAACCAGCACGTTAGTTGCCCCCTTAGCCCAGCATGTGGGCAAAACCAGGTGATACTTCTCAAAGGTGAGCATAAATCTGGTTGTGGAAAATCATGTAGTGAGCTGGTCTGAATGCCACCAAGGAAATGTCACCTCTTATAAGAATGTGGAAGAACAAGTAGTTAACCTATAACAATGGTTTTTTGAGTGGTCATCTGTACCATCACACAAATGGGTTTTGTGCTACTGATCCCTCAGTTTCAAAGTCTGCCATGAAATATACAGGGAACTGTGGGGATTGTCTATACAAGGCAAAAAGAAGTGGATTGCTCCGCATTAAAGGCAACTCAGCAGCTGCGATTTGTCTTAATGTTTTTTTGTGGGGGGGGTGGGTTTGGCAGATTGCAGGCATATGAAGTGGTCCACATTTGCTGTGCAAACGGGCATACCTGCGAATGAAGATGGCAGCTGTGAGTGAATTACTCGTGTTTTTATTATCACCAGTTGCTGCCTACGAACAGGTTTTTTTTTTTAAAAGCACATCTAAGGTGTGAAAATGATAGAAAAGTGTGACAGAAAAGCAAAAAACCCAACCCCAAACCTGTTTTATTGTAGCAAGCCCCAGCACTCATACTCATCCGGCCTATCAGCTTTCATCCCATGCTCCTTTGGGAAAATGAATCAATTCAGTTGCTTTTCCCAACAAGCAGGAATGTGCACTCTCCCTGCTGTTTTTTAAAAACTCTGGGAAAAGCAGTGAAGGCTTTTCCTACAGAGTATATGGTGTATTTAGCACCCCTCCTTCTGAATATGGTGATATGATACAGGATGCCGTTAAGACAGGTTGTATTCTCCTCAGATTCCATGAGGAGCATTTTTGTCATTTAGACATCCCCTGAAAGAGGGTGGGTAGGGCAGGTTTATGTGAGGGCACAAATGACTAATCAAAGAACCACAGTTACAGGTAAGCAACCTGTTCTTCTTTGTGGTCTCTGTGCCTCACACAAATGGGTAACTGTGAAGCTTACCATAGGTTGGTGGGTCAGGTCACTGGAGAACAGCAGAAAGCACAGCATGTCCAAACCGGGCATCCGCCCTTGCCTTGCAGTCCAGTCTACAGAGTTGGATGAATGTGGATGGCTGCAACCATGTTTTACACAGTTCAGGCAGGGGAAAGCTGAGAAGCACAGTTGATGTTGAAGCCACTGCCCTGGTGGAGTGCAGCCACATAATGCAAATGGAATAGACTGTTTGCCCAGTTCATAGGCAAGACTAATGGTCTGAACAACCCATTTGGAGAGTCACTGTGAAGAAACTTGTTGTCCCTTTTTAGAACCACTGTGACAAATGAATAGTCTGTTGGAATGACAAAATGTCACCATGCGCTAAATGTAGAAGGTCAGTGCTCACTGCACATTTAGACAATGCAGAGCTCTTTCCAGAGGTGAGGTCAGTTGTGGATAGAAAGTAGGGAGGACAATGTCCTGGCTCAGACGGAACTGTGAGATTACCTTAGGAAGAAAGGCAATATCTGGTTGAAGAACCACTTTGTCCTGATGAAAGACAAGAAATGGTTTGTCAGACCACAGAACTGTGAGCTCACTTGCCCTTCTCACAGAGTGATAGCCACAAGGAATGCCACCTTAAAAGTAAGTAGCTGCTCATCAATTGATGCAAGTGGCTCCAAGGACCTGCACATAGGTTGTGAAAAGACCAAGGGCAGTCCTCACAGTGATGTCAGAGGAGTCACCAGTGGATAAAGGTACACTAGTCCTCTGACACACTTTTTTAGAGAGTGGTCAAAGTTGGAGAGGCTGATTGGTGGGCCACAACAGCAGTCAGATAGACCTTCAAAGAAGAAAAAGCCAAACCTTGCTCTTGAAGGTGCAACAGAAACTGGAGAATGGTGGAAACTGCCACTGGAGAAGGAAGCTCAGACCTTGATGACACAAAAGAGCAGAATGTCTTGTGTTTGTATTGGTAGGATCTTTTGGTAGTGTCCTTCCTGGATGCTGATAGGGCTGCTGTGAGCTGAGGCAATGTTGTGGTGTTATCCTCCATGCTGAGAGCTGCAGCATTTTGAGATCAGGTTGGAGCACTTGCCCCTGGGAGTGTAACAGCAGCTCTGGCACCCAAGGAAGAGGCATGACTCTGCCCCAGGAGAGGTGAAGAAGTGGGGTGAACCACAGCTCTCTGGACCAATATGGTGCAATCTGAATTGCATTTGATGTGTCTCTGGTGACTTTCACTACCACTTTCATGAGTAATGGAAAGGAAGGAAACAGATACATCAGATAGCCAGACCATCTGAGTAGAAAAGCATCCCTGAGAGATCTTTGTCCTTTCCCTGTTCTGGAACAGAAGCAGGGACAATTCACATTGATAGGAGAGGCAAAGAGATCGATGTGAGGCATCCTTCATCTGGTGGTCACGACGCGATAAGCATCTTCAGACAGAGACCATTCATGCTGAAGGACATGGGCAAAGCTAAGAGAGTCCACTAACACATTCTCTGTACTTGGCAAGTGCACTGTCATGGGATGAATGTGTGCACCAGTTCCACAGAGTCATGGCCAGATCAAGAAGTAATGTTGAGTATGTCAGGAGTTAGAGACTGAACTCCATTATAAAATGGCCAAACAACTGCAGAATCATGCTGAGTTATAATGGCTGACTCCATGAACTACCAAGTCATGCCTAGTCAGGCCACTAGAGGGCAATGTCACACATACATTGTGTGTGAGCTAGTCCAAAGCTCATTCTCTTCTTGTGAATGCTGATGCCTGGTAAAGCAGTTTCTCCTTCAATTGTAAATATTTGTGTATATATTGCAACTGTTTGACTTTGAAGATAAAAGCACCTCCTGCTTATTTGGACATCAAACACTCTGTGTGAGAGTATTCTTGGGAACGGGTTGCTACTAAGTCTGCTGAGACAGTTTTTTGGCTTCTGCCAGGGACTGAGTGTCCTATCATCCCCTGACAGAGTAAGTGCCTTCTTGTTTGTTTATACAGTAAACAGCAGTGGTGTTGTCTGATGTTACCTGTACAACTCTGTCCTTCAATTTCCTCTTGAAAAGTCTTGATGATTGCAAGAAGTTCCAAGGCATTGATATGAAGCTGGACTCCCAGACAAACCAGTGACCCTATGCAGTGACAGCATCACAATGTTCTCCCCAGAGATGCATCTGTAGTTACAATGCACGACAGATTGGGCAGACAAAACAGCATGCTGGAAAAAAGATTGTGGGATTTCATCCACCAGGGAAGAGATTGACGCATGCAAGGGCACTGTCAAAATCATGGATTGATGATCCTGAAGGGGGTTGAAATGTCTGAGTAACCAGCCTTGTAGAAACAGGAGCACCAGGTAGGTAACAGCTGTAGAGGCCGGAAGCCTCTGAATAGTGAGCCTGGAACAGTGGTTGATGGAGGAGTGCATCTATTTCATTTCTTAGATTCTCCACTCTGTTGAAGGGAAGGGGAGTTCTGCCCATATGAGAGATCAGTGATGCCCCAATGAAGTCAATGACCCTTGTTGGCTTCTTGGGGTTGACATTCAGACCTAAGTCTTGGAAAAGAGACAGAGTTAGATGAATGTCCCAGAAAAGTCTGCTCCAGGAGGGTGACACCAGCAGCCAATTGTCCAGATATGGGTAAGTCTGCACACCTTGAGTACTGAGAAAGGTGATCACCACTGCCGTGCATTTGGTGAATATTCATGGAACTATAGAGAGACCAAAAGGGAAAACTATGTATTGGTAAAGGTCCTTGCTGATTGTGAACGTGAGGAATTTGCAATGTTGTGGCCTTATCCCCATGTGAAAGTAGGTATCTCAGAGATCAATGGACATGAACCGATCCCTCTTGCAGAGGAATATCAGAGTGAAGTGCAGCACCACCATCTTACATTTACACTGACGTATCAATTGATGCCACAAAGGTCTAAAATTGGACGAAGGTCACTATCTCGCTTTGAAACCATGAAGTAATGTGAAAAATAACAATCTCTCCTACAACAATCCAGAAGCCTCTCTATAGCATCTTTCTGTAGCAAGGCAGTGATCTTGTCTAACAGGGCTCTGAATGTAGTGGTACAACAGAATATGTCAATGGGTGGAATACTTGAGAATTCTATGCCATAACCAAAATGAATGATGACAAGCACCCAGGAATCTGTAGTGATGTTCCACCAAGTGGTATAATGGTGGTATAGTCTGGAAGCCCATGTGGCCTTGATAAATGAAAGAGTGGCTGCGGTGACATCCTGACAGAGGAGTCAAAGATTCAGCTGAGGAGCTGGAGGATTTCTTGGAGGCCAATGACAGGTATCTTTGCTGCTTGCATGGATGCCTCTGCTGAATGGAAGAACACTGTGAAGGAGTATGAAAGGCTGTACGTACTGGCTGCTCTCCTTGGTCCAGCCAACAAAAACCAGCATGATGGCCGAGGAGAAAGATTTGCTCTACATATAGCGTGTTACAATAATTTAGACGAAAAGCTCTCATGGGCCAGATGGATCATTCACCAACTGTAGTTTATCAGGATCTAAAGGGAAACATGAAATTTCAACTTTTCTGTATTGCCTTTGGTGAAAATTTGTGAAATTACAAGCAACCCTGATATTTTGTAAAAGATAAAGTTGACTCACAATTTGGTTTTTAATGTCATAGCCGTTTCATTTTTCTCTGTGTAATAAACAGGAAATACTCAGTCTAAATTTATGAAAGGAGAGGAGAAAGGTGATGAGGGAGATAAAAAAAAGCACCAGCATTAAAAAGCCTCCTAGGTTTCCTATTGGGAAATCTAAATGGCTATAAATGCTTTGCTTCGTCACAGATCTGATTAAACTGGGAGAACTAAAGAAGAAATTAAGTCTGCCAAATTGCACACAGGTATTAAGAGACTCTATGATAGGCAGATTTAAATTCCAGTTTTTTTAAAAAAAGCTTTGAATGCTGTTTTCATTGAAAAATAGAGGTTATCACTTATCCAAAATATCCAAAAGTGTCCACATGAGTGGCTGAGATAGTGACACCTTTGCTTTCTGATGATTCAACATACACAAACTTTCTTTCATGCACAAAATTATTAAAAGTATTTTATGGTTATGTGTGTAAGCTGCATATGAAACAAAAATGAATTTAGTGTTTAGACTCGGGTCCCATCTCCAAGATATCTCATTGTGTATAAGCAAGTATTCCAAAATCAAAAAATAAATAAATCCAAAACACTTCTGATCCTAAGCATTTCAGATAAGGGATACACAACCTGTGCTCTTTTTGAAAACTGTTGTGTTTGCCTAGGATTGCCAGGTGTCCCTTATTATAAGGGATGCCCCTATTTGAGGGTTAGAAAGCTTTTTCTTTTATATAGACTGAACAAGATGTCCCCCAAATCCTGTATTTTGGACTGCAGGCCCATCATAAAGGCAGAACCATGTACAATCATGTACTTTACAAATGAAGACAATATGTTAATTTTACAGAGAAACACATGGCTATATTAACTTAAATCAATACAAGTCGACCCCCTTATCCACAGGACCGATATCTGCAGTTTCACTTGTCCACATCTGAAAAAAATGTCCTCTCTAGGCATTCTCTAGATCCTCCAGCATGATCCTATGGTATGCTTCTGCTGGAAGTTGGACCAGAAGTAATTCATTTCAATAGGTTTTGCTATCATCCACAGTTTCATGTATCTACAGTAAGACTGGGAACGTATCTCCCATGGAGACCGGGAGCAACCTGCATTTGCATTTGGTATTTTGGCAGAACACAAAGATGTTAATATCTACATAATGACTGTCAACCCTGTTGTTAATATGTCATTCATTTCTACTGTTCCTTTTTACATTTTTAAAAAACCTGGCAACATTATATGTATGTGAAAGGAAACACCCCTTTACTTTGAAAGTATGCTATGAAAATGAATTGGCTTCCAAACTCTACACACAAAAGGACTTGGAAACAACCATTCAAAAACAGCAGACTATTTGATTTCACCTAAAGAGTTCAAAATTTAAACCTAAGAAGAATGAGAAAACCCCTCTCTAATCTCACAAATGCATGTACGTATCTCTCTCTCTCTCTCTTTGGCTTTTCTTCGCAAATAAGATTCAGGAAGGACTCATCCCGTGCTTTCTGCAAGCGCGCTGATGACTAAAAAGGCCAATCCAAGATAAACAAGTCCGGTTGCAGAAAGCACAGCAGAAGGTCTCCTTGGGTGATGTTTCCGGGTTGTGATTAAACTGTGTTGTCGTTTCTCTTCAAGACTTGTTCGGTGTGAGTTCTCAAATAAGGCTGCAGCATTGTGGATAGTGCGTCTCCATGCCTCCCAATATGAGGTCAGGGCGGACCACTGTTGGTGATCAATTTGGCCGAGCCTGAGATGTTTTTTCAGGGAGTCCTTGTATCGTTTTTTTGGAGTGCCCCTCTTACGCTGACCTGTGGTGAGCTCACCGTAGAGTACTATTTTTGGGAGGTGATGGTCCTCCATCCTAGAAACGTGCCCTGCCCAGCGCAGCTGTGTTCTCAATATCATGGCCTCAATGCTGGTGATCCCTGCTTGCTCAAGGACAGCAAGGTTCATCACATAGTCAGTCCAGTGTATATTTAGGATTGTGTGTATACAGCGCTGCTGAAAGCGTTCGAGGAGTCGTAAGTGTTGGCGATAGGTGACCCATGTTTCAGACCCATAAAGGAGAATAGACAGTACAATGGCTCTATACACACTGATTTTTGTCCTTTACCTCAGGTGTTTATTACTCCAGACTCTTTTGTAAAGTCTTCCAAATGCGCTATATGCCTTTGCTAATCTGTGATTGATCTCTTTGTCAATCTTGGCATCTGAGGAGATGATGCTTCCAAGGTAGGTGAATTGCTGATCAGACTTAAGCACAGATTTGCCAACAGCAATGTGAGGATGATGGTGTTCGTCCTGTGGTGCAGGCTGGTAAAGAACTACTGTTTTCTTCAAGTTGACTTCCAGCCCAAACAGCTGTGCAGCTGTTGCGAAGCAGGTTGTTAGGCGCTGCAGAGCTGCTTCTGTGTGGGCAACAAGGGCAGCAGCATCAGCGAAGCCTCTCTCCCACAACAAGGGAGCATCAATGGAGAGGATGTACGTATACACATAACTCCAGAATGGTTAAACTGAATTAAGCCTAAGAAAAACCTCACAAATGCACAAACACGTGCACAAGCAGCTCCAAAATAAAGAAGAAAATATCTTCCTAGGTAACTACAAATAAATAATGCATATACAAACACAGCTTTCAATAGGCTTCTCATATCCATTTCTCCACAGTGCCTTGCAGAATTATTAACTCCCTCCTTTGACTTTTCCACATTTTATAGTGTTGCAAACCTGGAATTAAAATGGATTTGATTGGCATTGCTACCACAGGATGTGTAAACGATGCTCAACATGGTGAAAGTGCAAAATACAGTAATTGCACTGGGGTTTGTAGTCAATAAAGTAATGTTCCCAAGCTTTGACCAGGATCACTGTTTGGAGGGAACCTGCCCTGGTCAGAAGGAACTCCTCCTCAGTTGAATCCACACCTGCAAAATAATTCATTTTACCTCAGTCCAAGTGCTGTTGGAACACATAACGGTTGTTGGGCCAAATCCAAAGGGTAGTCACCAATGACACCTCTTCACCCTGGAGAAAAGTGACTAGTGGAGTGCCACAGGGTTCTGTCCTGGGCCCAGTGCTTTTCAACATCTTTATCAATGACTTGAATGAGGGAATAGAGGACATGCTTATCAAGTTTGCAGATGACACCAAATTAAGAGGGGTAGCGAATATCCCAGAGGACAGGATCAGAATTCAAAATGACCTTAACAGATTAGAAAGCTGAGCCAAAACTAACAAAATTAATTTCAACAGGGAGAAATGTAGGATATTACACTGGCAGCAAAGTTGAAAAGCACAGAAATAGGATGGGTGACACCTGGCTTGATGGCAGTAAAAGGGATCTAGGAGTTTTAGTGGACCACAAACTGAACATGAGTCAGCAGTGTGATGCAGCAACTTTAAAAAAACCAATGCGACTCTAGGCTGCATCAATAGGAGTATAGTGTCTAGATCAAGGGAAGTAACAGTGCCACTCTATTCTTCTTTGGTCAGACCTCACTTGAAATACTGTGTCCAATTCTGGGCACCACAATTCAGGAAGGATATTGAGAAGCTGGAACGTGTCCAGAGGAGGGTGACCAAAATGGTAGGAGATCTGGAAGCCATGCCCTATGAGAAGCGGCTTAAGGAGCTGGGTATGTTTAGCCTGGGAAGAGAAGGTTAAGAGGGGACATGATAGCCATGTTTAAATATTTGGATGGAGCAAGCTTGTTTTCTGTGGCTCCAAAGACTAGGACACGGAGCAATGGGTTCAAACTACCAGAAAAGAGATTCCCCCTAAACGTTAGGAAGAACTTCCTGACCATAAGAGTTGTCTGGAAGTGGAATGCACTGCCTTGGAACGTGGTGGAGTCTCCTTCTTTGGAGGTTTTTAAACAGAGGCTGGATGGCCATCCGTTGGGAGTGCTTTGTTTATTCCTCCATGGCAGAGGACTGGACTGGATGGCCCTTGTGGTCTCTTCCAACTCTATGATTCTATAATTCCATTTTCAAAGTGAAACCGCATCTTTTAGGCTTTAATGTGGTTTCTTAAAAAACCGTTTATTCCTCTTTCCTTGAAAAAACAGCTTTATAGATGTGTGCCCTGCACTCTGAATTGGGATTGGGTGGGGGTGCAGTGGTTGGAGGGTGGGAAAGGTTGGTAGAAGCTTATCTAGGCCAGCTGACCACCTGATCATTTTGGCCTTGGAAGGCTACCTCCTTTCGCTTTTTTTCTTCCAGAACTGGAAAGTGTGGTCACTCCATTTAAAAAAAAAATACAGTTCATTTGCAAACATCTGCTTACCAAGCATTGTGTGCTTTCCCAAACAAACATTTAACCTCACTGTATGTCTTTGATTTTTTTGAATGGCAGATGCCCTTTGAGCTGAGGAAAAAGAGGGAGGGGTGTCTCAGGGAGCAGGGAGGAAACTAGTGACCAGATCTCCATTTGGGGTGAAGCTAAGGTACAGGAGCAACTGAAGCAGAGCCACAGAAAGCAGAGCCGCTAAAATTGGACATTATCAGATGAATGTCTAAAAATGCTGTAATTCCATAAATGAGGAAAGCGGAAACATCGTGGCATTATTTTACTGTTATTATCGCACGTCAGTGTAATCGTACAAAAGAACCACTATGGAATTATTGCACGATTACCACTAGTGCTTTAAGAACGGCAGTTTACTTCTGCGATTTAACATGGGCGAATTTCAGCAGTTTTTGTGAGAAGATGCGAGCGCACTTAAAATTCCCAAAACTCCTTAATTAACAAAGTAAATGAACACACAAGCACTGAAACAAACCTAAAACATGCAAACTAAATTGTACAGTTCATTAAAAGAGTGTCCTGTGTTTCATTTTCACTTTCTCACTGGAAGTTTTCTTGCTGAGGACTGTCCATTCATGCTGTAATCTCATGATTACAATGGCACATGGTTTCACATGCCATCAATACCACAAAAAAGTGATATTGAAGATCTATTCACGGCTTGTCCCATGAATTAGAAGCAACACCTTTTTCATGGCTGGACCACACTGTAACCACGTGAAGATGATGACATCATGTGATAGTGGGACCCATTCACACTACTGTGATGTTGTAATCCTGCTATTTTTTCCCTGTCTGATAATGTTGATTGATATCTTTGAGAATATTTTTTGTGAGATACAGGAAAAGGGGCATGAGAGGACTGCGGAGAAGTGCAGGATGAAAAGCAAGTCTCTCCGACAGCATTATAGGGAAGTGTGCGATCACAATTCATGGAGTGGTAGTGGCACAACCACCATGCCCTTTTAGGAAAAGTTGCACAACTTTCTCTGTGTAGATGCCACAATACACCAAAAGCGCATAGATTACAGCACAACGATAGTGGGGGGTCCAATAGGGCAGGCTCCCTCTGTGCAGCAAGTGTATGTACACTCTCTCTCACACACACCCCTGGCAGATGGCTCCAAGGAACTTTTCTCTAACACTCAAGTTACTATGGGTGAGATGGAATTCAGGTCTGTAAAGGATGCTGGATTGCAGGGTAGGTGTTTCAGTTCTCCCCCATGTAATTTGACACTTGTTTTGTGATGCCCAGCAAAGCAGCTGGGTGGGTTCTTACTTTGTGTGCTTTTAATTTATAGATGAAGCTGAGCTTTCTGACTCCCACGTTCACCACCAGGAGTACTGTGGGTCAGTTCCCTGACGAAGCATTACGTGATAGGGTGGAATCTCCCTCATCTTCCTCTGCAGGAAGCAGCTTCCCACCATGTAAGCTTTCATCAGGGATCTCTTCTACAGCAGGTGGAGCAAGGCATGGGGACTCCTATCATATCTTTATCTTTCTTTTTCTTTGAATATTTTCTATGTTGATTGTGAAGTAGATTGTATTAAATTAAAATCAATAAAATCAAATATAAAAAAAGAACACAAAAGTCTTTGCCTGCCAACATTCTAGCTCAACTAGACTGTTTTAGAGAACAGGAGAGTACAGTCTTCAGTTGTTGTTTTTTTAAACCACTGTACCGAAATAGTGTAGTAGTAGTTGTTGTGTGCCTTCAAGTCATTTCTGACTTACGATGACCCCGAAGCAAGCCTCTCAGGAGGTTTTCTTGGTAAGATTTGTTCAGAGGCAGACTGTCATTGTCTACCTATGAGGCTGAGAGAGTGTGACTTGCCCAAGGTCATCAGCCAGTGTGTTTCTATGGACAAGCGGGGACTCAAATCCTTGTCTCCCAGAGTTGTACTCCAACATCCAAGTACTACATCATGCTGGCTCTCTATGCTAAAATAATGACAGATTTGTAAAAAGTGGTTTTGAAGATCATGTTAAGAAGTGAAAAGGGTAAGGTAGGGGTCTGATTACAGTATAATCCCCATATCCACAGGGGATCCATACCTGGACTTACTGTAGAAACATGAAAGGACAGGTTGCTTCCTGTAACAATAGATCTTCGAGTGGTCTTCTGTGAATTCACACAGTTGGGTTATTCCTGCGCTTGCGCAGAGCATCAGAACCTTCTGGAATCGCTAGGCAGAAGGTGCTTTGATACATTTTTGGCAGTAACTTCACCCACACCAACGGTCCCTTATAAGGCGCTCCCGCCTAATTCCCCTCAGTTCTTTGAATGGCGCCGCAACCAGCAGCATCAGGAACATTAAGCATGTTTATATGATGTAGCACGACATCGAGGGGAGGATGGGCGGGTCTGTGTGAATTCACAGAAGACCACTCGAAGATCTATGGTTACAGGTAAGCAACCTGTCCATCTTTTTGTGGTCTCTGTGAATACACACAGTGGGTAGATTAGCAAGCTTCACTCCAGGAGGAAGGTCTCTCTCTGGCTTTTCTTCGCAAACGAAGATTCTGGAAGGACTCATCCCGCGCTTTCTGCAAGCGCGCTGATGACTAAAAAGGCCAGTCCGAGATAAACAAGTCCGGTTGCAAAAAGCACAGCAGGTCTCCTTGGGTGATGTTTTTGGGTTGTGATTCTTTCTGCGTTGTCGTTTCTCTTCAAGACTTGTTCGGCATGAGTTCTCAAATAAGGCTGCAGCATTGTGGATAGTGCGTCTCCATGCCTCCCGATGTGAGGCCAGGGCGGACCACTGTTGGTGATCAATTTGGCCAAGCCTGAGATGTTGTTTCAGGGAGTCTTTGTATCACTTTTTTGGAGCGCCCCTCTTACGCTGACCCGTGGCGAGTTCACCGTAGAGTAGTATTTTTGGGAGGCGATGGTCCTCCATCCTAGAAACGTGCCCTGCCCAGCGCAGCTGCGTTCTCAATATCATGGCCTCAATACTGGTGATCCCTGCTTGCTCAAGGACAGCAACATTTGTCACATAGTTAGTCCAGTGTATATTTAGGATTGTGCGTAGACAGCACTGATGAAAGCGCTCGAGGGTATGCCTATACATATTGGCACTAGTACCATGTTGCACAGTCAAGCATCAGTTGGATTTCGTGACAGCACATTCTTAAGCAAAAACTAATGAACCATATACACTAATCATATCAAGGATATCATCAAATGACTTGGCACACATTAACACTCACTCATTGAATAGAAGACAAAAGTACAGTTTTCCCAAAGGCAGCCTCGTTCCTGGAACGAGTGTCAAGTCTGTAATGGGAGATGAAAGTCAAGGGTGATGACCAAGTTGCTGCTCTGCAAATGTCCTCTAGAGGCACGCCAGAGAGGAAAGCTGTTGAGGTGGAGACAGCCCTCGTCGAGTGTCCTCGAATCCATGGCAGCAGCGGTTTCTTCGCCAGTTCATAGCAGAGAGCTATGGTCGATGTCACCCACTTCGACAAGCGTTGTGGAGAAATAGGCTCTCCAAGTCTCGAGTCTGCATAGGATACAAGCAGTTTAGGTGACTTCCTGAAGGGAGCAGTCCTCTGGATGTAAAACGCAAGCTCCCCCCTGACGTCCATGGAATGGAGGGTATGCTCGAATTCGTCCTTAGGATCCTGCATCAGAGCAGGGAGAGTGATAGACTGATTCAGATGGAAACTCGACACCACCTTCGAAAGGAAGGAGATGTCGCAACAGAGCACCACCTTATGTTTGTGGAAGGCAGTGTACGGAGGGTCCGATCGCAGAGTTCACCAGCTCGACACGCTGTAGTGACGGCAATAAGAAAGACAGTTTTCCAAGACAAAAGTCTCAAGTCCCTGAATGCCATGGGTTCGAAGGGACGTCGAACCAGCTCTGAGAGGACCAGTTCGAGGCTCCACGTCGGGGTAGGCTCAAGTACTGGAGGATGGAAATTGGCATAGCCTCTCAAGAACTTCTTGACAGTCAGATCCGTAAAAGGGGACGGATGACCTCTAGCTTGGAATTTGACAGATACGGCTGTCAAGCAGCACAGGATCAACGCATTCAAAAGTCATGTGGAAGACAAGTGTAGAAGAAAATCTAGGACAGTTGGGATGGAGAAAGCTTCCGTAAGCGACCCTCGACCAAGATAGAAAGGCTTCAAACTTCTTCCACTTGTAGTGATATGACCTAGCAGGTCTCCGGGTAGCGTCGATGACAGCCTGGACCTCTGAAGGGAAGGATGGAGAGTACCGGCCCGTCGGGACTGAGGATGAATCCAAGGTCGTAGGTACAGTGGCCCCCTGTACCAAGGACGGAGTCAAGGTCGCAGTCTCCATGCCGTTAGCCATAGAGCCTCTACATCTGGGTATCTGACCTTCCCGTCCTAAATGGTGAGAAGGTCGGGACGCGACGGAAGTCGGATGAACCGGTGCCTGGCTAAACGCAGGAGGGTTGCAAACCAAGGTTGGCGGGGCCACCACGGAGTGATGAGGATGGCATCCGCTTGGTCCCAATGCAGTTTGGCGATTACCCTCATCAGCAGTGGGAACAGAGGAAAGAGGTAGAGAAGCACTCCTGTCCAACGGAAGAGGAATGCGTTGCCCCTCGATCTCGGGGCGCGTCGTCTGGAACAGAACTGGTGGCACTGACTGTTTTCCAGAGACG
Source organism: Gambelia wislizenii (assembly GCA_030847615.1). Taxonomy (NCBI): domain Eukaryota; kingdom Metazoa; phylum Chordata; class Lepidosauria; order Squamata; family Crotaphytidae; genus Gambelia; species Gambelia wislizenii. Next base: position 207,616,553 of record JAUMIR010000001.1, read on the forward strand.
CAAAGAGGTCGACTTGAGGAGATCCCCATCATTGGAACAGATCTGCGGTCACTGACCTGTGCAGCTTCCATTCGTGGATGGAGAGGTTGAATGGCTGAGTCTGTCTGCAAGAGTATTCTCCTCCCCCAGAAGATGGATGGATTGGAGAAAGATGTTCCTGCAGACACACCAATCCCAAATGTCCAGTGTGAGTTGGAGAAGCTGAGGGGATCTCGTTCCTCCTTGCTTGTTCAGGTAGTACATCACCGATGTGTTGTCTGTTACCACCAGAACGGTCTTGTTCATCACCAGGGTCTCAAAGGCCCGCAGTGCCTTCTGGATGCCGAGGGTTCAGCAGAGGGTCCAGCAGAGGGTTGCGACTCAACGGTATCGACCGGCCATGCAGCTTTTTCAGTAGAGGCTGCAGACATCGACTTTTTAGACACCTCTTTTGGCTTGCTCTTTGATTTGGAGCCATCGTGATGCCGAGAGGTGTATTTTTCCTTTCTTTTTTTCTTCAAGGAATGTACGGCCTCTCCAGAGATGCCAGTCTGACTGGTAGATTCAGACGACACCTGGTCCCAAGGGGCGGCCTTCGAGGTGGAAGGCTCCTGGTCCTGTGTCGATGTTGAAGGTGGCGAGCAAGCTCGATCCCAAGCTGCAGCTGAAGAAGCATGTTTGTGCGAGGCACGCACAGCCTCTGGGTCCGAGGCAATCGAATGACGTTGGGACGGGCTATGGGACCGATGGGGCTTTTGGGGCTTGGTTTTCAGAGAAGGCGAGCGGCCACATTTTTGCGGTTCGGACGCTGAAGTAGAGGCCGGAGTCGAAGTAGGGGCCAGAATTAAGGCCTTCTCGTACAAGGGACATCCTGTGCTTACATGCCTGAGGGGTAAAGGCCCTACAGTGCATACAGGAGTCAACATTATGGGTCTCTCTGAGACAAATCACGCAGCGGGAATGACCATCCGTGCTAGGAAGTTTGGCCTGACAGATCACACATCTCTTGAAGGCCCCTCGTCCAGACATTTTACTCACAGTCGCCAAATCCAAAGGGAGAAACACAGGGAGTAGAGAAAGACAGTCCAAGTCAACACCGAAATTCAGAGATAGAATGCCAAATCTAAGGGAATGAGAAAAAATCATAGTCAAAAATCCAAGCCAAGTCAAATCCAAGTCAAACCGAAAGTGAAAGAGAAAAAACTAGCGAATGAAGGTTCCTTCAAGCTGCTAACACGGCGGAAAGAAAGGAACTGAGGGGAATTAGGCGGGAGTGCCTTATAAGGGACTATTGGTATGGGCGGAGTTACCTCCAAAAATATATCAAAGCACATTCTGCCTAGCGATTCCAGAAGGTTCTGATGCTCTGCGCAGGTGCAGGAATAACCCAGCTCTGTGATTCACAGAGACCATGAAGAAGATCCATGATTAACAGCAAACCCTATTGAAATGAATGGCTTCTGGCCCAAGAATACCATAGAATCATGCTAGAAGACCTAGAAAATGCCTAGAGAGCATGCTGGAAGACCTAGAAAATGCCTATTTTTTTCAGACGTGGGTAAGTGAAAGCACAGGTACCGGTACTGCAGATAGAGGAATCATACTGTATTCTATTGGCATCTCCAGAGTGTATTAAATGTCACCAAAACAAGTCAAACCTTGGACTTGTTTTTAAAGATTTAGGATGGTTTCCATTCTTAAAAAAAGTAGGCATTTCACTCCAATGGTAATGGGGTCAAAGTTCAATATATAACTTGTTTATTTTGACCCCCAGGAATGCTAGATATATAAAAATTGGGTTCAGACATGGCATCTGCTGTGGCAGCAGTGAATAAAGAGGGGTGGTGTCCAGTGGGGATAAAAGTTGTGATAGCCAAAGGACCTAGGCCTGAGCAGAAAGTAGGCTCCCAGCCTCATTTTAGATAAACAGACTTTGGTCAAGCAGAAAAAAAACAGACTCTGATCAGACTCTGCTGGAGGGTTTAGCTTCCAGGACAATAAGTGAATTCAGTTTTGCTATGCCTAAACAAAGATACATATGTGACCTAGTAAATGAAGCTTAAACAAATCTTGGTCCATGACCATAGGTTATGTTCGTATGTGAAATGTCATTTTCCAATCATAGCTTGCTCTGATGTCATAGCTATAAGCATAAAATGTAAGAGTGCTGTGCTCACTAGCAGTGGTGAGGCACATGATTTGCTGCTGAAGCTGTGTGTGCTTAAATCTTGCCAGACTTAATTAAGTACCTGAAAGAATATCTCTCTCAGTGTGTGAACTGGGACCCTAGCATGCTGGGCACAAATCCTCACTGAGGGGCCTGTCTGGGTTCGGGTGACAGTTGCATTATATCTCACACAGGAAACTTGAGGACATCTAGGAGGTCCCCACAATTGGTGGTCAGACAGGTGGGACAGGAAGAAGTCCTTACTTTGGTGGCTGAGGTGGGGATAAGGGAAAGACCTTATACTTGGTGATTGCAGTGAGGTTGGTGGTAGTCCTCACATCTGGTGGCAGCAGAAGTTTAGGCAGAATCTGACATCTGCTGGGAAAAGTAGTAGGATAAAGGGGTAAAACCACAACACCATGTCCAATGGTGTTTCACTTTCCATATTGCAAATGTTGAAAATCAGCCCTCTGAAGCATATTAAACATTTCTGTGTCTCTAGATCACAGGAAAAACACAGAGCTCATGATTTAGCATTAGTAAAAGGGAAAAAATATTGCTGAATCAAGTTCTGATGCAGTGGTAAAATTGCTCCAATGTTATAGCCAGTGGGTATAATGTGAATGAGAAAGCAGGTCTGCATTTCCATCTTTATTTATCCGTAAACAAAATAAAATTAGGAAGTTTAAGCTATTAAAACATATTTTCTATATTTTTAGGGGAAAAATATATTTCTAAAACAGTCACACTCTCAGTTAAGCAGGAGGCGCCTCATCCTTACAACCATTCATTCCTGCTTCATGTAATACTATTTGTGCTATTAAGGAGAAGAAACATCCTGATCAATCATCTCAGATATATACTTCATCTCTATGCCTGTAAGAAATTCAGTTTTTATAACCCAAACCAGCAAACACCTGACATCTCTCAGTAAGTGTGTCAGCACCTTCTGTTCACAAGGTTTCATTTCTTAAATTAATTCATGTTAAATATTCTTGGGAAGCATCTAGGACACAAATGTAATGTGTGGGAAAACTCTGAGGTTCAGGCTGTAGTTTTTGATGCCCATATTTTGAATATGACGTGTCCTTATCCAGAATCCTAAGAGGAAGCTCCGGTGCTTGGATTACTTCAAGGTAGCTTCCTTCATTCTCATCAGAGCACACAGAATACACATAATCACAGCATGTGTTCTGGAAGCTGAGCATAAAGCCCCCCACAAGAAACAACCACAAAGTAAGGTACTCCTATTCCTGATCAGCCACAGAGCATGTGTTAAATATATTGATCTTCATCTTGACTGTTTGTGAGCAGTGACCACCTGTCTGCTTTGTTCCTCAGAGAATCCCCCAAGTGTCTTGACAGTCTGTCTGAAGTCAGCGAGCGAAGGGAAACTTGACTGATATCATCCCAAGCACCTGCCTTGGGATGGTCTCGTCTCCTGTCATCCATTCCAATATGGACACTAACTTGGGAAGGAGTCAGTGGCTTCATGCGCCCATGAGCTTGTGCTTCATATCTTTCCATATCTGGTTTTTTGTAGCTGCAGAAAGTAGAGAGACACACATGTTATGAAATGTTAAAGGCTCAAAGAATTGTTTTGCAAATAATAGGGGCCACTGCAGTGACTACTTGTCACTGGTAAGTAGTGAGCTTATGGCTTTAAAAATAGACCTTCTGAATGGCAGAAAGCATTGGGGCTATACGGTAACTGGCATAGTCAGTAAATCTATCAATAAAAGCAATAATGTGTTCCCTTAATGATACATTTACTTTTTGTCACCAGAGGGAATCTGCCCCACCACCCATCTTTTCCTGGGCAACAAAGCACTGCCAGTGCTTTGGTGTCTGGGAGAATCCATCCCATTGCCCCACTTTCTTCCAGGTGACGAAGCCCAGCAAGTACAGAAGTATTATGAGAAAATGAAGATAGATGAAGCCACAGCCTCAGTGCTGACACTTCTCTCCTCAGTGCTAACTCCTTGTCTCCACCTATTGTAATCTTACTTGGGGGAGGTCCACTCTACTTTTCCCAAGACCCTCTTGCCTGCCACCAGCTCTGTCCACCCTCAGTGACTTGGTACTATTCCCTTCAGGAAAATTTTGCATAAAAAGGGAGCCCTGGTGGTGCAGTGGTTAAATGTCGGTACTGCAGCCACAGCATTATGAGTTTGATCCTACAGGGCTCCAAAGATGACTCAGCTGTCCATCCTTCCAAAGGCTGTTAAAATGAGTACCCAGCTTGTTGGGGACAATTAGCTAAAAAACATTGTAAACCGCTTAGGGAGTGCTTTGGCACTGATAAGCAGTATATAAATATCAATGCTATTGCTAAAATTCTATTAGCTGAAGTTATGCACATTGGCTATGACTCCAAAAAATCACATCAAGACTTACCATTTGAGCTGCAGGGAAGAGAGTAATACTGATACTGAAGATGCTGCCATGGCTGCTGACCCCATCCATGGTTGCAACACAATTCCAATAGGCATAAATACTCCTGACATAAAAAGGTGCAAAATGCACGCAATAATTGCACAACATTTGTTTAAGTATCTGTATAAGCAGCTGAAAAATTAGTTCAGGTATTAAAGGGAACCCCTCCCTAGTCCAAGTTTACTTTATTTTCCTCCTACCAAGTTCCACTTTAATGGAAGAAACTATTGGTCTGATTAACTTTCCCCCAAACCCATTAAATGACTTTTCATTTGTCATGCTCCAAAGTAAGTCAGGTCATAACACAAAGAGCTAGAAGGCTGAGTTATTGCTGTTATAGAAGGGCTTGACAGAAGTAGATGACCAAATGAACAGGAAAATCTTTTGATGTTTTTAACTGATTTATAAAAAATTCTGTAAATAGTTTAGTAACATTCCAACACTAACTTTTTGTCTGGTTTTACCTATATGTGTCATTTATCTGTACCTGTTTTAATCTTTGTAAGCCATCTTGAATCCAGCTTGTTGAGGAAAAGGCAGAATACAAACATCACCACCACCACCAAATAGGCCCACCTGCCATCCCAAATCACATGGCAAAAGGAACAAGATACTAAAATGTCAGTCCTTTCACTTCCACCCTTTTCTCTTCCCTCTCACCATTCTCACAACTGCCCTAAGGAATAATTCATGAGGAATGTTGAATAACTATGCAGTTGTCATGCCATTTATCACCTGTAGCCTTTTTAAGACAATGAGAGAGGTAAGAACGTTCATATAAGGCCTCAACAGACAGTCTCCTTAACTATTATGTAAAAGTGCCAGAGTCACAGTGGGCTTCTGAGAGAAATGAGGTGGTAACAATGCAGCAGTGCCAATGCTGATGAGACCCCCTTCCTGTGTGAGCTGCCATATGTGAGGCCTGCAGCAACACCCTCTCCCACCTTAAAAAGGCCCTGACTGCAGGCAGCATGTTCTTAACTAGAGACATTTCTTAACAGCCAACCAATCTCCCACTTGTCCAACACTCAAACCAAATGCTTGAGAACCATCCACATCGTTACTTACCTGCTGCTATGGGTATGCCAAGGAGATTGTATATTAAGGCCAAGATGAGATTTATTCGTATTCTTTTTACAGTCCTCTTGGAGAGATGGATGCTTGCAACCACATCTAGTAGATCATTCTACACCAAGAAGTAGGGGGGGGGGAGAAATCAGGATAATTTGTATTTTTCTTAAAAATCTGTGGACTCTAAAATTTCGGTGGGGGGGGATCCCAAGAAACCTCTCCCCCCCATCCCCACCCCTATTGTATATATTATGGGCTCACACGAATGAGAACAACATCTGCTGCTTCTATGGCAACATCTGTGCCTGTCCCAATAGCAATGCCAACATCAGCCCTGGCCAGTGCTGGTGAGTCGTTGATCCCATCTCCAACCATGGCAACTCTCTTCCCTGCTGCCTGGAGTTCTTGGACCTTGGCTACTTTGTGAGATGGAAGAACCTCAGCAAAGACTTTTCTGATCCCGACCTAAGTGCAGAAGGATATATTGTGTTAGGACAAACTAAGCAGAAAGTAATGGCAGGAGTGGCTGATTATGGAAACCTTGAAGAATGGACAAAAGGAAACCTTGAAAATTGGGGATGGGCAAACATATCAACAGAGTCCTGCTGCTGGATCAGACTAAAGACCTATTTAGTCCAACATCTTGTTTCACTTGGTGGCCAACCAGATGCCTTTGGGAAGAGGCCCACTCTTACTTGCCAACAGCCAGCAACATATTATGTTTAAATCTGAAGGTTGTATATAGGCATCAAGATTAGCAGACAGTGAAAAGTGACTGGTCCATCCCAAATGGCCATATGACTCCTTATTCTCAACTTCTGTTTAGAGGGGCAACACAACTAATATTTAATCTCTGGACATAAATCGGAAATACTAAAAATCAGTTGACTATTTCAGAATAGAACACAGCTTGGAAACATTACTTCTTTGGACTAAAACTCAGAATCCACCAGCCAGAATGGCTATTGCTTTGCTGGCTGGGGGACTCAGGAAGTTGTATTCTATTTATTTATTTATTTATTTATTTATTGAATTTATATCCCATTTTTTCTCCCCAGTTGTAGTCCCAAAAAGTAATATGACTAAACTCTGGAGTAAACTAATGCATAAAGCTGCAACTTAATCCAATCTGGATTCTGTGTTGGATGGGAATGTCCTTTTCTGATACCAGAATCTCATAACTCTGGAAAAACAACCTATATCAGACCACCACATAAATTGGCATTGAATTCATGTACAGTCTTAATTTATGTATATCTTAAAACATATTCTTTAAATTTATTTTCTCATCTTCTCCATCCCATTGCTGTACAGATCACAGTGGCACCAGGACAGAGACTGTGTATTTGCTGAAATAGTGTCAGTGCTGGGGAAACTGTGCTGGATTCAGTCCTCCAGTCAGTCACATAACTTACTGGGTGACCTCAGGCCTGTTATCACCTCTCCCCCTAATTTAATTCACTTGGTTATTGTCATGCTTAAAAAAAGGCCAAGGGAACACACTGTGTATGTTCCTGTCCTCTCCTGAAGAAGGACAGAATAAAACATTATTGTATTATCTATGTTGGCACACCTCATAAATCTAGATTTTCATTCAGTTGAAGCTACAATTACTTTTCCTCATAAATTGGCAGTTGATTTAACCAGCCCATTAGTTAGCACAATTCAGCTTTGGATAACATGTAGCCTTCCAACTCTGAGATGCAAGTTATTTTTACATGCACAGTGAGATCCTTCAAATAATATCCAAACCAGGGTCAGCATCCTAATTCAGTTGGTTAATCAAACGACTGATCACTCTCTCATGCTCCTATCAGACCAGACAGCATACCTGAGTTGCAATTGCTTTGGCTGTTTTTCTATTGTCTCCTGTAATAAGCACCACATCCACTCCCATATTCTGCAATGTATGCATAGCTAGAGCTGCTTCTGGTTTGACTGTGTCTGCTATTGCAATCATAGCACAAAGCGCACCTGAAGAAGTAAACACAAATATTTCATGGATTTATATTGACACTTGACATCTGTATGGTGACCTATAAATCTGAGGACATTTTCAGGAGGTTGTCCGTGAATAAAATCTTGCCGAATATAGCGCGGCGGGCTCCAAGCCTAAGCACAAGAGGGACAGACGATCTCGCAGCAGGCATGGCGTCGTCCGAAATCGACTCTCCACTGCACTGCTGCAATGAACCTCTCCCGGGCGATCCTTGCACGGCAAGGATCGTCTGAAAATGTCCTGAGTCAACTAGGGCACCTACTTGTTTATTTAGCACCCAAAACCAAGTGGCTCCACACTGGAATGCTGTATGCATCCATCCCTCACCCTGTCTTTATATCCTTAGTTCTTTAGAACAGAACAAGATCCCACCAGAGCAGCTTTGGCCAACCAGAACTACAGCGATCCAGCTATTTCATCCTTCCAATTATGGCAGTGATTAAAGTGTGGCCTGATCAGATGCATGTGGCCTCTGTTGTCATTTTTATGGGCCATAGTCCCCCTCTGCCACCCTGACAAAGTTATCCCCCCCAAAAAAACTTCTGCCCCCCCCCCAACTATTTGCCACTCCTACAGTCTTCCTAGAGTGGTGGTTTTGCAATTTTTAAAATGTTGACAATCATCTACCCCTATAATTTCCAATAACGCAAAACAAAACACACAGTACTCTGAAACTACTTCCTGTTTCTATTCCTTTGGATTAAAAAAAAAATATTCAGCCAGACCTCAGACTGCCCCAGGGGTCAAAAATTAGCCTGCACACCTTCTCCAGTTGTCCATCCTTGTTCTACCCCACCATATGTCAAAGCAGGACTCCCGTTGGCTACAAAGAACACAAAGTATGTTTAAATAGTCTTTAGAATACCATCTATGGCCACTAATACGGCTGTGTGCCCTTTCATTTCATGGCTCGTCATTGCTTCATCGACATCACTGGAGATGTGTAAGCCATTCCGTCTCATCCATTCCCGATTCCCGATCAACACCGAGTATGTCTGAGGGACATCTGCATCTGTCCAGTACAGAAATACAGCTGTATTAAAACTTTAAAATGGTTTAAGCTTTTCCACAAATTACAGAGAAGGACACAGCTGTCTTACAGAATCAGCTTAATAGACACTGGGAATATTTCCCTCTACTGCATAGTGATTGCTGCTCTCTTGTGAAATACTAGGGTTTTGGTTTTTTAAAATAATAACCTCATTCTACTTTGGCTACCTTATACTGAAGACATTTTGAAAATTATGGTACTGGGAAGCAGACAGCCTTTCATAGATTGACATACCTAAAGCACATAGGCGCATATATTCTAAGTCGTATACTGGCTAACACACTCACACACTCCAGTGTCCAAAGTTATCTAGTGGAGCATGTAAACCACAAGATTCTTACAAAAGACCTTGTTTTCATTGCATGCTACCTCTCTTAGTAGTAGTAGGAATTATATTTATTACATTTAAAAACTGAACCCCAGCAAGCATGGAGGATGTATATATAAGAGCCACACCATGAAGGAAGGGAGGTGAAATGGGATATCAGCTACTACCTGACCTAGATTTGGATGTCAGAAGTGCCTTCTGATGAAAAATTCCATTCAGGTAGATTGTTTTGAACCAATTTGTTTTCAGATTTATTTCATTTTTGGCTTCTTGGAATCTCTTGTTTTAAAATACCAATTAATGGTTCTCCCTGTGCTGCTACTTAGCATATACACAAAATTTCCTGCTCACTTGTCCTCTGCCCTACCAGACAGTTCAGGTTAACCTTGCATTAGAAACAATCAGGCTGCAGTTATTTTGTTTAAGAATGTCTAAGGTCCATCAACTTCATATTCGTGGGGCAGGCATGTCCGGACCTCTAAGATGGCTGACTACTATAGAGAAGGCTCCCAAAGGCCTTGTGATTTAAGCCTGTCCTTGTAGCACTGGAGGAGTCTTTACACCCTAAAAACACTCCCCTGATGATTGGCAGCAAGAGACCGATTGACAGATCTATCTCTGAATACTGCTTGATCAAAAAGGGGAGGGAAACGACTCCGGGCCTCAGCAGCAGAGAAAACAACAAGCCTGTCACATAATGGCACCTGCAGCTAACAAGGCAAGCAGGGGAGAAGGCGGCAAAGGCGGGGGAGGGAAAGAGACTCCACCAAAGCTAAATGACCAGCAGCCGCCAGACCAATTTGAGAGGCTGCAGCAGAAGATTGTCTCAGACCTGCAAAGAGACTGGTCTGCCATCTTGCCCCCCTGCAAACCTCTATCAAAGAACTTACAGAAACAATCTCTGAAGTTGCTGAAACAGCCGCAGAGGCCCATAAAATGGGGCAAAGCCACGAGCACAGAATACAGTACCTTGAGGAAGCACACGAATCCCTAGCAAACAAGCTGGAAGATTTGGGAAATCGGGGGAGGAGGGCGCATATTAGATTTTGCAGCTTTGTGGAACGCATGGAGGGGAAAGACATCCTGACCTTCTTGGTGGGCTGGATTAATAAGCATTGCCCCAACGACACCATTACTGCAACAGATATAGAATGTGTCCACAGAGCACTGGGCCCTCCACCCACTCTGAACAAGCCTCCTCGAGACATAATCGCTTGGTTTGCCCACTTCTCTGTAAAAGCTTGCATATTTGACCTCCTTTCAAAGCAAGCGCCAATACTGCACAATGCAATTCAAATATCAAACTATCACGATCTGGCCCCAGAAAAACCTATGCAAGCGAAAACTCCTTAAACCACTGACATCAATTTTACAAAAGGAGAAGATACGCTACAAATGGGGCTTCCCGTTCAAATTAATCATCTTTCATAACAATAAAACTATGATTGTGACTACAAGATCCCAGCTTCTGGACATACTGCTAGCCATAGACGTTCCTGTACCCAAAACCTTGGTACAGGAGATACGGCATGAAGAGGACACCGCTGCGCAGAAGACCCACACGCCTGACACCAACACATGGACCCTGGTCTTTAGACAGAAGAAGAAAGGCTTCACACCTCAAAAGGACTAACAGGAGCCAGAACACTAGTGCTCCATAAACGCGGTGGCAAACGGAACAACAGGTCCACAAAGAGCTAATGGCAGTGCTCCACACCACCAATCAAGACAGAAGCACATTTTGAAACTGGGTTCCACTGCTTTCAGGGAGGGGGTGGATGCGCGGGGGTGGGCAGGGGGAAGGGAGGAGGGGGCTTCTTCGCCACCCCCCCTCCCTGAAAGCCGCGGTTCCGCTGCTTTCAGGGAGGGGGGTGGATGAGCGGGGGGTGGGCGGGGGGAAGGGAGGAGGGGGCTTCTCTGCCACCCCCCTCCCTGAAAGCAGTGGTTCCGCTGCTTTCAGGGAGGGGGGTGGATGAGCGGGGGGTGGGCGGGGGGAAGGGAGGAGGGGGCTTCTCTGCCACCCCCCTCCCTGAAAGCAGTGGTTCCGCTGCTTTCAGGGAGGGGGGTGGATGCGCGGGGGTGGGCAGGGGGAAGGGAGGAGGGGGCTTCTCCGCCACCCCCCCCTCCCTGAAAGCCGCAGTTCCGCTGCTTTCAGGGAGGGGGGTGGATGCGCGGGGGTGGGCAGGGGGAAGGGAGGAGGGGGCTTCTTCGCCACCCCCCCTCCCTGAAAGCCGCGGTTCCGCTGCTTTCAGGGAGGGGGGTGGATGAGCGGGGGGTGGGCGGGGGGAAGGGAGGAGGGGGCTTCTCTGCCACCCCCCTCCCTGAAAGCAGTGGTTCCGCTGCTTTCAGGGAGGGGGGTGGATGCGCGGGGGTGGGCAGGGGGAAGGGAGGAGGGGGCTTCTCCGCCACCCCCCCTCCCTGAAAGCCGCAGTTCCGCTGCTTTCAGGGAGGGGGGTGGATGCGCGGGGGTGGGCAGGGGGAAGGGAGGAGGGGGCTTCTCCGCCACCCCCCTCCCTGAAAGCCGCGGTTCCGCTGCTTTCAGGGAGGGGGGTGGATGCACGGGGAGTGGGAGGGGGGAAGGGAGGAGGGGGCTTCCTAGCCACCCCCGAAAGCCGCGGTTCTGCGACTTTCGGGAGGGGGGGTGGAAGCGCGGGGGGTGGGCGGGTGGCAGGGAGGAGCACTTTGCTTCACCCCCTGCCCGATCTCCTGCCTCTTCGCTCCGTTTGCGAAGAGGCAGGAGATAGGCAGGCAGGTGAAGCAAAGTGTATCCGGCGTATAAGACGACTGTCGATTTTGGAGGGCACTTTTGAGTGCTCAAAAGTCGTCTTATACGCCGGAATATACGGTAACTACATTGCATAAAACTGCCTACTTCTATTTTCATGACCAAATGGAACTGTTTACTAGGAGAGTATATTTAATTTATTAATACATATACTAGGAGAGTATATGTATTAATAAATTAATACATTATACATAGAACAATGTATAATGGATTATTTTTTCCTTTCTTTTCTTCTGTTTCTCCTTTTTATGTATAAAAATACTATTACTGTCTGACATTTTGTAGTGACTAGTAACTACAAAATGGACATGTTCAATTGTATTCTACTGTTTTTTTGATAAATAAAAAGGAATTATATAAAAAAACTATTCATATTCAATCTACCCCAAATTCTTGCAAATATGGATTCTGACATAGTGTCTTGTAATATGATGCTGGTTTCACAAGCTTAATTTGGAATGCCATGAAGTCAATGTTTTGATAAGGTTTCCTAAACACCACCTATCAGAAGAAACACACATTGTCCACTCTTAAAAGTCAACACATGAAACATTTTAAGGTTCTACATCTAGGGAGATGGTTGAGACAAATATATGAGTGACTGGAGACCTGATGATTCAGGAACCGCTAATTTACCAGCCCCCTCAATGTACTACTTACCTCTCAAGTCTGAGATCAGAGGCTGTAAACTCTGTTGTGTCCCACTTCTGTCAGTCTCACCAAAGTGTTGCTCAGATTCTCCCAGCACAGCGTCAATGCTGCTGACAGTACAGCTTATTCCACATCCAGGAACTGCATGGAAATCTCTGCAGTACCCTAGGATCTCTGTGCCAAGCTCCTGCAAAAATAAGGGTTTTAAATAAGCCTTTGCTTCTTCAAAAGTGCTGCACAAATGGAAGCTATATTAAGATTGCTTACAACAAAGGGCTGAGGCCACAGCTAAAATATAGACTTTCTTTAAGTCATGGGTAAGAACTGTGCAGCCTACGTAGCCTGCTCACCCATGCCTTAAGACACCCCAAGATCTTGAGTCTGATGAGGAAGCTTAGTGACTCTAGAAAATTCTCGCTACTGTCACATGTGAACAAACATTTCCAAGTGTGTCAGCCCCTCTAGTTTCCTTCAGGGGGTCCCATGTCTTCCAGCTTCTGACAGCTATTTCAGACTGTTTATTTTGCACTGTATTTAAAACCAGTCTGTAGTGCTAACTTGACTTTAAATAAAGGCTACATGGTGACAAAGATCACTTTGGGTGTGAGCCCATTAAGAAAGCATATTATATCTCTATGATACAATAATAAGAAAGGTCTACCAGTTTATGTATGATATTAAAGCTGTTTCCTCATTGTTAGGGAAACACTAAGTTATGTGTAGTAGTAATACGTATGTATGGTATGTGTCATGAATAGTATGTCAAGCTATGTTTGTAATGGTTTGTTAATAGTTATTTGATTTGATTTGTGGTTGTTTGTGTAATGTACTGTTATGCAATTATAAGTTATTTATAAATGAGTAATAAAAATATATTTTAAAAAAAGAAAGAAAAGAAAGGATATTCATCGTACTTTCTATAGTCACTCTTCTCTTCAGCTTTAACCTGAAGAAAAATGGGTTCTTCTATAAAATATAGTGTGAGGTCAGCCTTAATCCTCACACTACAGTATTTGAGAGGAGTCCCCCCCCCCCCCGCCAATTTTCTGCAAGATTACAGTGGATTTAAAAGTAAGGATGGTACCAAATTAGCACTCACAAGAATGAACACTTATCTTGAGTTTCACTTTATTTTTTAGGCAACAGGCAGCCCTCCTGAACCATGGACGAGAAGAATAAATAAATGGTGAAGGAGGCTTGGTTGAAGCAGTAATTGGACAAGTTACCTTCTGGGGCTGTTGTTCCCTAACCAGCATGGCTGTAGCTCTGTCCTGGAGCTATGGGAGGAAACAATGGGATGTCTGCACATACATAACATATAATTTAATCTGTTTTCTCTCCACTTCCAGACATCTTCAAAAACTATGCAGTTTTCAAAGAGGCTTCATGTGGGGAGAAAGTCTCTGGCAGCAGGGGAGGATCCCCATTGCCTGCCCCCCACACACCATTGGGATGGGGGGAAGGCGGCCAAGGATCTGGAAGGTTGCAGCCTTCCAGGATCCTCTGCTGGCTTCCACCTTCACCTACCACACACACATCTGAGGGACAGGGTCAAGGATCTGGACACTGTAGCCTTCCAGGATCCTTTCTGGGCTCTCCTGCACCTGCTTGCCCTGTGACACTAAGAAGAGAGCCTTTTTAGGGATTGTGAGGTGAGGGAACTGAAAATGAGCTTTGAGGAGGATTCTCCTTGTTCGTTTTTCAGACACTGGAAAAGCTCCTTTTTTATGCCAGCCACCTCAAACAATAAAATATTATTTCTATCCCTAGTTGCTGCACAGCACCTTTCAGAGATGCAATATCCTAGCCCCTCTTGGCTTAAAACACTCTTCTGAGCAAAGTGCAAGTGAGCTGTGAGAAAAATCATGCCCACTACTTCACTGTGCAGCCATCAATCATGAGGCTGATTCTTGTCCCAGGCTGTGCTTAGTTCACAGGGACATTTCTTGAGTTCAGACTGGGGGCCCAACAGCCTGGTAGCTTGCAGCACAATGTCTGGCCTGGGGAACCAGCATGGCTGAACTTGAAGAACTTGCTTCAGGCACAACATGGCTGGGGGTGGGGTGGGGGAACAACAGGAAAGAAACCTCTTGCCAGTGTATGCTCATCCTCAGGTGTTTCCTCAAGTGCTAGAGATGGTTCCAGCAAAAGGTTTGAAGTGGCTGATACCAGGAGGCAGCATGGTATAGCTTTGGGCTAGAGCTCTTTGTGCCTGAAGACCAGAGGATGGGACTGGGGAAGGCTGCCTCATAACTTTCTTCTCTCTCAGATCTTTTAGTCATCTGTACCATCAGAAGGTACAATTTTCCTGGCATTGCCTTTCAGCAGGCAGCATCCCCAAGGAGCCTTGTGGGAGGAGAAAATGCAGCCCCTCCATTCCTTGCCCATGCCAAGCATTAAGGGTATTCTCCTCCCTGATGTGTAGATGGGAGATAAGATGCTTCAAATGGCCTCTGACTGGCTCTAACAGTTTCATAGCAGGTTATATATGGCAGAACCTTCCTTCTGAACTGAGATTAAATGGTGATTAAAAGGACATACCTCTTTGCAGTATTTAGTGACAGCCATTCCTAGAGGATGCTCACTGCTGGCTTCTGCTGTGCCAACCACTGAAAGTACTTTCTTCAGAGAGAGAGAGGCTCCTGCATTTCCAAGCAAGAGAACTCGCATGACTTTTGGAACGCCATAAGTGATAGTCCCAGTTTTATCAAACATCACTGTCTTTATCTGCAAGAAGCAATTCAGACAGATTATAGTCATTTGTCATAACCTGAAACGCACCAAGAGTTGAATTCGCAAGTTCTACAAAGGACAGGATAATTTACAGAATGATGTCTCTTGCATAAAAATAACTGCCACAGACTTTGTTCATGTATTTTTCTTGCCTATTTGAGGCCTGTAGAGTATTCAGTGTGTAAGAACTATGGGTAAATTATTTTATCCTAGACAAAGCCTGTCAATAACTTTGCTCAGTTTCCGCCCCCCTAGTCTCTTCCAGACTCGTCTAAATAAGTATGTGTTCTCACAATATAACATTCTGGGTTTTGCCAGTTAATGTCACCTTCCTGTCCACTCGTTTCATTCTTTTGGGAGGGCTGTTTGTAGTGATTTCTTGGATCTGTAATAGGACACTTCCAAAAAAAACCCCACAAAAACCCAGCACATGGTTTAGAGATGCAGTCTTATAATGTTCTCTCCTCTGAATTTTTTTTAAAATCCTTAGATTTATAGTGTTATTGTGCAAAAGTGCCATTTCCCTGTATAGCATTATAACTCTAAAAAAACCCTGAAAGGCGAGAAAGAAGGTTAAGCTTTGTTTGTGCCAATATGTCTCAGAATTAAAAAGAAAAAGTCAGCTGAGGGTGGGAATAAAAGGTTACAGGTGATGTCAGGAATTCCAGAAAATAGTCTGGGTACTTGGATGGGAGACCACCAGGTACTGTAAGGCTACATTTCAGAGGAAAGAACTGGCAAAACCACCTCTGAGTATTCCTTGCCTAAGAAAACCCTATGAAATGCATTGGGTCACCATAGGTTAACAGCCTTCAGCAACCTCCAACACATTTGTCTATCTGGAGGAGCCGTCTCTGTGAAGACCAGAAAGCTATTCTATTCCACATATAAAGTTGCACTCTAAGTACCTGGACAAGAACTTCTATTTAAGTGTAACACTACAATCCTATACATTTTTAATGAAAGTAAGTTTTTAAACAGAGGCTGGATGGCCATCTGTCGGGGATGCTTTGATCGTGATTTCCTGCGTGGCAGGGGGTTGGACTGGATGGCCCTCGTGGTCTCTTCCAACTCTACAATTCTATGATTCTATGAAGTCCCTGTGAATTCCTAAAGGCTTACTTCCAAGGAGACATACAGAGAGTGGCACTGTAAGCCTGTCTTAAGATTTGTTTAATAATAATAATAATAATAATAATAATAATAATAATAATATTTTAAAAGTAGGTTATGCCTATTAACTCCTAGCTTGGAGCTAAATAGCAATAGATATGGATTAGCAATAAAATATTAACCTTATGTGCCATTTCCAGGGGTTTTCCACCTTTGATGAGAATACCATTCTGTGCAGCAACTCCAGTGCCCACCATGACAGCTGTTGGGGTGGCCAGACCCAAGGAACAAGGGCATGCAATGCTCAGTACTGTGATGGAGGTCTGAAAAGCAAATCGGAGGACAACTTCTGCTTTTGGGATGTGTTTACTGTGATGCTGGAAGGGAAAACAAGAAATGGTTGGTCACAGTGAAATCTAGTGATATTAAATGAGCAGTAATATTATAGAGGAAGGAACTGGCAAAACCACCTCTGAGTATTCCTGCCTAAAAAAAACCTAGGAAATTTGACAGGTGACTTGAAGGTACAAGCACACACACAAACATTAGCAAAACATAACATTAAACAATACTAGTAAAGGTCAGCACACACACATACACACTCACTTAATTATTACCTGTACTCTAGTTCTGACTGTATTAATTTACTCTTAATATTAATTTAATATTAATTTAAAATTTACTCTCTCTATCCATTAGTACACACAAGGGAACCTGGCCTTGGCAGTTCTTTGATCATAACTGTTCCTAGCACATTCATCCAAGGCAGAATGCTCTCTACTGTCTTTGTGTGTGTTACTGCCCTGTTTAAATTTAGAAAGTGATTCTTATTCCTTGTATTGAGATCTTATTTCCTGTTTGCCCCCAACCTTCTCTCTCTTCTTATTGGTAGTCTCTTCGGAAATTGAAGGCTATTGTGTCATCTAAAATTCAGCATGGTACAGTGGTTTGAGCACTGGATTAGGACTTTGGAGACCAGGGTTTGAATCCCTGCTCAGCCATGTAATCCCAGTGGGTGACCTTGGGCAAGTCACACTCTCTCAGCCTCAGAGGGAAGCAAAGGCAAACCACCTTTGAACAAATCTTGACTAGAAAACCTCATTGACAGGTTCACCTTAGGGCCACCATAAGTTAGAAAAGACTTGAAGGCATACAACAACAACAAGTTCATTTCTCATTGTCTAGTCTTTGTATGTTTGTGGCTCTCTTTGGAAATCCAAGCCAGACAATATTCTTAAGTGTTGATCAGATCAGTCTCAGGACTTAACTCCAATGTGTCCCCAGAGCAGCAGAGAAAGAATTATATTCAACACAGTCCTGAGCAACTTTAGTTGTACATGTGCGTGGGGTGTCCACATGCAACTTACTTAGTATGTGTATGTGCACGCATGCAAGCTCACGTACAATGAATAAATAGTACTTACAGTAAAGTGCTTCAGCACAATATCAAAGCGTGTAAATCCAATTACAATCCACGTTATCAGAGTTACAGTTGAAATTATGACTATAAAAGGGACAAAATATCCACTAAATTTGTCAGCCAGCTGCTGGATGGGTGCCTGTAAATTCAAAAAGTAAATTACTTTACATTTACACACAGTGCAAAGAAGGATACATGACCTCAGTTCACCGTGCCTAGTTACAAGTACATTTCTGGTCTTCACCTCCCATCAGCCCTAGTTAGCATAGCCAATAGTAAGAACTGTCATCCAAAAAATATCTGGAAGACCACAACTGCCCATCCTTGCTGTATGGGGCTGTGGTTCAGACAATAGGCAGGAAAGAGAAGGGTGCAAGAAAGAGGACCAGCGACTAATACTGGTTCTCTAGTCAACTTCAGCAATTTTCACATGGATCTTTGGCAATATAATCATCAAAGTGCACTGGCCCCCGTCTCTCAAAGGATTGGCTTTTGCACATTTTATCCTACGTGACACATGTATCTGCCCATTGGCTATCCAGACTCACAACTGCACTCTGTACTGGGAAGAATGATGTCCACAAAATCACAGAGTTGGAGGGGGTCTTAAATGCCACCTGGTGCAACCTTGTTGCTTGGCACAGGTCTCTTTCACACTACACTATTATAGCACTTTGCCATGGCTGCATTCCCTGGCATCCCGAGATTTGTAGTTTTGTGAAGCATTAGAGCTCTCTAGCAGAGAAATCTAAATACTTCACAGAAGTACAAATCCCAAGATTTCATAGAAATGGAGACATGGTAGTTAAAGTGGTATCAAAGTGTTATAATTGTGTGTGTGAAAGATAACATGAAGACATGTCTTACTTGAAGACATTTTTAGAACTGAGCAACTGACATTTTTAGAGCTGAGCAATGGGGCTTCACAACACAAGCAGGCATGGAGACAAAATGGACTAGGTTTTGGAGAAATGTTGGGGAGGGTTGACTGGATTCAGGCAAGACTTTAAGTGGCAATATATGGGACATTGTAGGCATCAATTCTGAGCCTACCCTTGATATGAACACTAAGGTCCTTATCAAACCATGCTGTTATACCATCATAGGAGTGGTTTGGTTCCACCTTTGTCTCAGCCCTATCGTACGATGTCATGGTTCTCCTGATGCTGTTGTGCTGTTCAGTCATTGGGAATGTGTTTTTTTCATGCTGAAAATAATCCATTAATGACCCCTTTTCCTGCTATGATTCAGTAGCCTATTTGAGCGTGGATGCCTCATTCCATTTCATTGTGAGAACGATTGATTAGTGGGTGCAGTGTGGGTGTGGTCTGGTTGTCCCTCCCTTCAGGTTGTCCCTCCCTTCAGGAAATCTTTAGCAGGGAAATCTCAGACTATTTCCAGTGCTTGGGTGGGGAGGACAAAACTTCTAAAGAGAATAGCTGTGTTTTCTGTGACCTATACTCTTGAAACCCTTTTTAGTTTTTTTTCTTTTTGTTTTTTTTACAGAAATGGTTTGCTGTTACAGTGCAATAATGCTGTTATCCTGACCTGTTCACCATTTAAAGTCATTATTGAGGTGCCTTTACTGCATGGGGGATGTTTTCCAAAAATTTCTCCACTGCTTTCCTGTGGTACTACAGTATTGCCATCACAGTGTTACTTTTTTAAAAAATATTTTTTAAGGTAATGGTGTAATAATGCTATGATGTTATGCTGTAATAGCACTATTATGGCTTAATGAGTACAACTGGAGGTTTTTGAACAGGACAACCTGAGCCAACTGACTAGCATGATATACACTTCTGTTTTTCACAGGAGAAAGGGCATCAAAAAGAAGAGGAATGGTGCAGCCTGTTTCTTTTCCTGTGCTATCTCTCGAGATGAGAGATTTGGACAGTGATGGGTGTGTTGTAATGACATCATGCCATAACAACATTATTACAGCTATTTTAATACGGGTGAGTGTGTGTGTATGTGCACAAACCAATGACAAAGCACAAGGCAGGGTAAATTGGGTGGTGATAACAGCATTAGTGCAGATGAAAAAACTGCAAATCAAGGTATAACAGCACAAATGTGGCAAGGGTGTGATACATGGCATCAGCAATCAGTGATCATTGTGACTACAGCTAAAGTGGTTTTTTAATGGTATAACCTCACATAACAGGTGCGATAAGGACCTTAAACACTTTCTTTGCTTTTTCTGCACACAGTATAGATGTCCAGTGCCAGGATAAACACTCTGATTGAAAAGCTAAAAGCCAGCAAATAGTTGCATTATACCTTTGACATCTGAGCTTCTTCTACCAGTTTCACAATTTGGGCCAGGGTGGTATCAGAGCCAACGTGAGTTGCACTCACAAGCACAGAGCCGTGTGCATTGAGAGAGCCTGCAATTACAGTACTGCCAGGTTTTTTAACAACAGGCATGGCTTCTCCTACAAAAACAGAAAAGGTGAACCAACCAATATCTTTTTATTCACACTTCTCTCATTCAATGACAAGGATGGGCTTGAGCAACAAACACATGGGCTCCACCAGGGGCCACTTGCAGCCCCAATCATTATATTACTGTTGCTGAATTTGATGGAGAACTAGCAACCTCTGCTCCCACCCCCAACCCCCCAAAATCTCATGCATGCTTCCTACACACCTTATTTTGGAGAAAAAAAGCACTTTTTGGAAAACAGCAATAGGGATTTTGTGCTTTCAATTGCTGGTGCAGAGGTGGGAGGTTCTGAGGTAGAATTCGGAGTGGGTTAAATGGCTCCAAAACATGTCTGAGTTGCTCACCCATAACCAAATAAGAACTATCCTAGAGTAGAACTGGAATCTTATTGGCAAGGGACAAAGGTGGTGCTGATCAAAGCAGATGAAATAGTGTATATATCTGCTTTGATGAAGGGGCCAGGAACAAACAGTTTCTTCTCTTTGCTTACTCTTTACTTTCCTATAGCAACCTTGTATCTCTTCTCAGAAGCTCAGATAATTAAGTAGTGAAATGCAATCCTTTATCCATAATAGCTGATAGAGATTCTTATCATCACCAAACCCTATTCTATTAATTATTTGTGGGAGGATTTAATAGAGCTATACATTTGAATTCCCAGGAATCTCTTTAAACAAATGTGGATCTCCAGTTGTGCATAGGATAGAAGAAATACCATTCAAATGAATTGGGGGGAACACATAAAGAATAACTACATTTGTTATGGTCTCTTCCATTTCACCTACATTCTCCACAGGAGCATAGTGCACTTTGGATGCAGAGAGCCATCACATTTTGATTGGCTTGCAGTTAAGGACACTGGTAATTGCTGTTCCTAGAAAGATGCTTTAACACTTTATACATGTAATTCCTAGCAGCATTTCATCCTGGCTCCCTGACCCATGAGTTCAAGACCCGTAAGAGAAATAGGGAAAATGTGGACCTTCAGATGTAGTTGGATTGTTGCTCCCATCATACCTTCCCACTGGATATACTGTACTGGTTAAGGCTGATGGGGGCTACAGCTCAACAACATCTGGAAGCACACGTTTCTCAACTGGATCAGTGGGAAAGCAAACATGATTCAGATGCTGAGTTTTATGGCATCAACAAAAGAAGCAGCTTGCACCTAGAATGTACTTGTTACTGCTGTACTGCTACAGCCTATCAGTCATAGAAAGTGAAGAAGGGATTGTTGTAAGCAACACTTCCACTGAAATTATTAGCATAAGTGCAATTGCAAGTGCCAGCTGGGATAGAACCATCATATCAGTATGAGTTAATTAAATGCTGGCTTGGCATTCAGCAATTGATTCAATGATCTTAATCGTGATGGTATTAGCAACTGCATTTCGCCCGCTGTGAGGAACTCTTTATTTTCACCTGTTTGTGTTTTGCATTAACTTGGATCCTCTGAGTAACCCCTGAGGGATGTTGTATTGCAGGAGTGAGAATCATACAGCAATCTTGATTCTAGACTGCAACGCCTAGCTTTCTTCACCACTGGCTGTCCTGGCTAAGGTTGCCAGGACTTGCAGTCCATCAAAATCCTGAAGGTCTCATGAATCCCACCTCTGTTGTAATGTAACCAAGATAGGGCAGAAGCTATTTTGCTATTCTCTATTACATATATAAAATAATTGTAGCTGCCTTAGTGATAGCTGCTATGCATTAAAGGTACAAAATTGAGTTTGACGATGACTAGGACTAAGGAGAGAAACAAAATGAAACCTTTTCTTTTTTTGGAGTGGTCAAGTGGGAAGAGTCAAAATGGGTTTTAAGCGATTGGAAGTTACATGAGGGACACCATTGGCCAGCCTGGAGATGTCTGGGGAAATGATTGTTAGAACTCTGTTAGAGACAACTAGGGAGAGTTAATTGTTGTTGGCTGAAAAGAGAGTGCTCAGAGCAGGAGAAAAGGGGAAAGGCCAGCTTGGAGAACTTAGAAACTCTGAGTACTAGAGCTGATGGAGCAAGAAGCCAGATAGTGTGAGGCTGTGATGATGTTTTGAGTAGGCAACATAATTCAGCACTGACAGGGTTCAGGCAGAACTCTGACCAGAGAGAGATTCGGCAAACAACCTCTGAAACAGAATAACCCTAGAAGCCAGATGGAAGAAAAGGAAGAATGATGTACAGCACCTGTTCCTGATAGGGAGGGATTGGATGGGATGAAGAAATCTAGTCAGAAAGAAAGGCCACCGAGAGCTTGTTTAGGTGGGGAAGACTACTTATTAGGCAGAGTAACCAAAGATATTTAATGTAAACACACTTAGGAAATCTCAAACTGGTAATAAGACAGGTCCCCTTTTCTAAATCATTCTTATTTTCGTTTTATTAATCTTGTGTCTCATGGTGATGCCAGTTCCATGCCTATGCTATCAGAAGTAAGTTACTGAGTTTCCTAAAAGTACAGAGGGTACAATTTTGATGGCAGTGAATACAGATGTTATAGAAGCAAGCTTGTGGCAGGTAGTTCTACAGACTCAGGTATCAAAGATTTAATAAGTGAAATACAGCAAAGACACTTGTTTGGGAAGCCCTATTATTCAGTTACTTAACAATATGGACGTTACCAGTGATGAGGGATTCATCAGCCATAGAACTGCCTTCAGTGACTTTTCCATCAACTGGGAATTTCCCACCAGGTACTACCTTTACAATATCTCCTCGCTGAACCAGTTCAACAGGTACTTGTTCTTCCCTGTAAGAGAAAGCTCACTGTAAGTGAGCACACAATGCAGACAAAAGCATTGAAGTTTTTTCATAGGGGTGGATACCCAGCAGCTCAAAGACATGCATGAAAAATAGTATAGTTACACCTGCTTAGTACAGTGGGCCCTTGGTATTTGCTGGGGTTTGGTTCCAGGACCCCCGTGGATACCAAAATCCATGGATGCTCAAGTGCCATTATATACAATGGTGTAATAAAATGGTGTCCCTTATATAAAATGGCAAGATCAAGGTTTGCTTTTTGGAGATGATACATACATATGCACACACTGCATTTTCAAGCTGTGAATGGTTGAATCTGTGGATGCAGAATTCATGAATATGGAGGGCTGACTGTACAGTATATATTAAAGTTTTTCAAGCTGGGAAACAAGATACTCAATATTTGTTGATACTGGGGCAATATCCAGATTTCTGGATTACATGTGGCCTGAACTTGTCTCTCACCATGTAGTGTAATGTTTATGTTGCCCCTGTGTCCCACCTTCATCTGACATTGTTCTGTCAAATACAGTTCTGTAAGCAAAGCCAAATTCTGCCTGACTATCTAATGTATATACTATACATCATAATGGAATTGAATCCTTGCCCTAAAACTTAGGGATTAATAAATCAACAAACAGATTTTAAACAAACATAAGTGTGAGATCCTACATTGGCAGAAGATTTTTATACTATGCCTAAAGCTGGAGACAATTCCAGGTAACAATGGTATATTTTGTATTTTCAGAAATGAGGTTTCCAACATTATTTCTGCCTTGTTCCCAGCAGTCCCAGGGACAGTGAGATACAACCTGAAGCCTGGAAGAATCTAAATTTGAATCCCGTAAACTCCCTTCTTCTCCTACTCCATCTCAAGCTTCTGATCATACACCTTAGCGACTGCAAAAAGTTTGCATCCCATATCCCTTTGAACCCAAACAACTTGCTTGAATGCTTCTACATTTTGGTTACCTCTAAGGTTTTCCTCTAATACAGATCCTGGAATTAAATAAAAGTTGCCACATTCTTCTTCATATGCTAGTCACTTACACCACAGCCCATTTACTGTACATCTAAACTACATTTCAAAAATACTGAAATAGCTTATAATATTTTTACACAATAGAAAGAACACATTTTTACCACTGACATACCCAACGATGCAGTTGTCAGGCCCAAGTGTCACTACAACAGCTTCTGTAGCTTGAAGAGACATTAATTTAGCAAGCGCCTCTGATGTTTTACTCTATGAAACAGAGACAGATGACACATAAGCAGTCATTGTGCATTTACTCAGGTTCTCATTGAATTACACATAGCTTAAGACATGGGTGGGTAACTGTGAGCCTACAGATGCTTTTGGCCTATAACTCTCTTCACCATAGCCAGTGTAGCTAATTGGGAGAGATTATGGGTGATGGAATCCAAACACGTTTGAAGGACCCCGGTTGCCCACCCCAGTCTAAAAAACTGAAATGTCTTTCACTTTCTCTTACGTTAGAATTACATGGAATGGCACTTGTCTCTCAAAGATTCAAGCTGAAGATATACTAACCTTGGCTATGTGTTCCAGCCACCGTCCAAGAGCTATGAACACAAAGAGCATTGGAGGGGTGTCAAAAAAGGTGATGGGACTTCGCTCAGCCTTTTCAGCTATGGCAACCAGCAAAATGGCACATGAGTAGATGTAAGCTATAGATGTGGCCAGCACAATGAGGACATCCATGTTGGCCATCTTGTGCTTCAATGACTTGTAGGCTTGGACATAGAAGTACCATCCGCCAAAGAACTGTCCAAAGAAAGCATTATTCTCTCAAGTTGGTTCAACCAAGGCTTTTATATCCAATTACACAATGGGAGATTTCAAAAAGAAAGAAAATACTCTAGAACAGTACCTGAACCAAAGTGCAAAGGACAAAGAAAAGCAGGTTTAGAATTGATAACCCAGGAATTATATTTTGATCTAGCACCATTGAGTCATGATGGTCAGCAGCAGGTATTAACATGTAAATCATTAAGATCAAAACAGGGATACCGAATACCAGGCTGCATAAGAAAGATTTCCTCCATCTGAAAAAGAAAAGGAAGCCACAGTATTAGAACGAAAGGCTTCCCTGACAATGAAACAGGCAAATATTGCACAATCCCTACCGATATCCATGTCAGCTGAGTATGTACTGAACCCGGAATATGGATTTTTGCTTCCATGCATCATTGCTATAGCTAGCTCTGGGATTTTTGTAACAGGATTTGAGGGTGTGCTGCAAGGGGAAGGAGGCATCATCCTGTCCAAGTTGCTGGTGGAAGCTTTTTCACTGGTGGGGGATGGAGGGGACTGATTGGGTAAAATCCACGATTTGTATCTGTCTGTCATAGCTCTCACTTGCAGCCATACTTACTGTTGGATCTCCTGTTTGTGATCCAGGTTATGATCTTTCGGATCTCTTTTAGCCAAAGATGCCTGAAAACCAATTCCCTGTATAACAGAAAAGAAGGGGGGAAGACATCTATAAATTTAAATACAAAAAAGTCAAACAAGTAAAATCAGGTATAGCTGATTATGCATCCATTAAAATGTGGCTCTGGTTTTATCCAGCGCCCCAAAGTTGGACTGTAGATTTGCTCTAAAACACGCAGCCATAATCTATATATAAACCACATGCCTTTTATTTATAATTGTTGGAAAAGACTGAAGCATTGTCTTTCCTCCACACTCTCTTACTATAGAGCAACCCCTGTTGGACCTCTTGTGTATAGTGATTTGTACCCTCTCAGCCTCTGTACTTAATATGCTTCTGTCTGTACCGCCCAGTTTTTCTTGGACAGCCATCTTCTTTTCCCTTTCCAAGCTGGTGGATGACTCTTCTCTCCTTCACCCTATTAAGTAAAGTTTCTGAGTTATTTAATCTAAAGTTGCATGTTTTTTTGGTCATATATAGTTCAGGGACAAGTAATGTGCATATGAGCCATGCCTCTAAATCTAAACTGACACTCTGCTGGAGGGAAGTTAAAAGAACTTAACTTTTAGAGTTTGCAACACAATAATTCATAGCCTATGTTTTCCTGACAAAATGGCTTTAAGTGCCTTATATCCATACCATATTAAACACTTTAATATGTTACTTTGTAGCTGTGGAATTTGTCTTTGTCCATAAAATACGAACGAGAATAACAGGACATTGCTATAGACACATTAACATGGCTCTCCTGACTGCTTCATTTATTGTTTTCTTCTGTTCTTGGTTTTTCCCCACAGCAGTTGTACAACTGGTTGACGATTCTGATGTCTTAAAATGTGACTTGCTGCTGAGATACCACTTTAATTTTTTCCCCTTCATGCTATTCTCCTGGTTGTTTTTTAAAATTCTCTTTCATCTGAATTGTTATTAGAGTAAACCTCAAATGTGCTGCAGGACAATATTTAAGGATTCAAACACTTCCCTAAAATGAGCTTATATCAGCTGTGCTTTACAAGAGGGGCTGAGCTTTACCATGCCTGAGATCATTTTAATGTTTGTCTGGCTGCCTACCATTTTCCATATGGAACTCTAGGGGCTCCTAACTGGACCTCAGAGGGCTGCATCCCATTATGGAATCGCCTTCACTGCATTTTTTTGCGGGCGGGGGGGGGTCCCTCTAGTCACTTGGAAGTAGGGGACTATTTGGGAGGGGGGCAGAAAAACTTTAGGTCTCTTCTGACAACTCCCCCCCCCCGGGAATTTGGAACTAACTTTGAAAAAAGGCCTCTTCTGAACCTAAAATAACTGAGGTGGACACTAAAAATTGCTCCCACACCCATATGAGAGGTAGGGGAGGCATTCTGAATCTTTAAAAATCAACTGGGAATGGGGGACAAAAAAACCCACAAAAAATCAGCATTGGGGCCTCTTGGGCTGCTCTTTTTCTACCCAGATTTACAACTTCAAGCAGAAGAGAGAGGCTCATATTGATTTACTTAGTACCATGTTACTAGCTGCCTTTCTGATGACTGTTTCATTAGTTCAATTAACACCACTAGCTGTCCTTTTGCCATGCACCACAGAATGCCCATCTTACAGATACTGAGCCTGCATTCCAAATTCCCTCTCTCTCTCTGGCTTTTCTTCGCAAACGAAGATTCAGGAAGGACTCGTCCCGCGCTTTCTGCAAGCACGCTGATGACTAAAAAGGCCAATCCGAGATAAACAAGTCCGGTTGCAGAAAGCACAGCAGAAGGTCTCCTTGGGTGATGTTTCCGGGTTGTGATTCTTTTTGCGTTGTCGTTTCTCTTCAAGACTTGTTCGGCATGAGTTCTCAAATAAGGCTGCAGCATTGTGGATAGTGTGTCTCCATGCCTCCCGATGTGAGGCTAGGGCGGACCACTGTTGGTGATCAATTTGGCCGGGCCTGAGATGTTGTTTCAGGGAGTCCTTGTATCGCTTTTTTGGAGTGCCCCTCTTACACTGACCCGGGGCGAGTTCACCGTAGAATACTATTTTTGGAAGGTGATGGTCCTCCATCCTAGAAATGTGCCCTGCCCAGCGCAGCTGTGTTCTCAGTATCATGGTCTCAATGCTGGTGATCCCTGCTTGCTCAAGGACAGCAAGATTCATCACATAGTCAGTCCAGTGTATATTTAGGATTGTGCGTATACAGCGCTGATGAAAGCGTTCGAGGAGTCGTAAGTGGTGGCGATAGGTAACCCATGTTTCAGACCCATAAAGAAGAATAGACAGTACAATGGCTCTATACACACTGATTGTTGTGCTTTGCCTCAGGTGTTTATTACTCCAGACTCTTTTGTAAAGTCTTCCAAATGCGCTATATCCCTTTGCTAATCTGTGATCGATCTCTTTGTCAATCTTGGCATCTGAGGAGATGATGCTTCCCAGGTAGGTGAACTGCTGAATGGACTTAAGCACAGATTATCGATTCCCAAATTCAGTGGCTTTTAAAATAAAGTTTGTTTTAATAGCTTACCTCAATCATTTTTATAATGTCTCGAGGACCAACAACTTCAGGATCAAAGCGGACATGAGCTTTGGAAGTAGCCAGAACTACAGATGCCTCTAGAATGCCCGGTGTACGGGTAAGTTTGGATTCAATATTATGAACACATGAAGCACATGTCATTCCTAGGACCTAGGGAGAATAATAAGTTAGTGTCAACATGAGAAACTATCTTATGCTGTCAGACCAATGCAGAGAGGGGAAGCAAATAATTAAAACAGTTATTTGTTATTTGAAGGGTGAATGAATAGCATACATGTGGCTGGGGTTGGGTACGGGTGGAAAGAAGAGAAGAAATATAGCAGATACAGAGGTATGGCTATGTGGGGGTTGGGAATGAGGGCATTGTCCCCCAAATGAAAGTTTCCTTCAGTTCCCTATTGGTAGCCTCGCTGAGAGTGAAACACTGAAAAACATTCACACCTAGAAGTCTGAAATTTTAAGTTACCACAATGGGAGAAATTTGGGGACTAAAGGAAAACTTCATTGGCAAGGGCAGAATTCTTACCTGGGAGAAAATACCCTCATTTTGCATATATCCCCGCCTGCATCTACACCCCTGATCAGTGGCAAAACTTTGCACAGATTGTTAGATGTCATGTTTTAAATATAGGTCAATCTCCATATCCGCAGGGGAAGTTCTGAGACAAACAGCAGAAGTTGACCATAGAATCACACCGGGGCCCCCAGAAATGCCTAGAGAGAACTTTTTTTTTTTTTTGGATGTGGATAACTGAAACCATATATACTGAATCCACAGATACAGGGATCGACTTCTATAGCTTTCTTCAACTTGGCTCTTTCCAGATGTGTTTGCCAACAGATTTCCATCATCCCCAGTCAGCAGGTTGTAGCATTTGTACACATCAGGAAAGTGCTAGGCTGTGGAGGGCAATTTAAACTTCCCAAAAGCATTTTTCAAGCAGCCAGCAAGAAAATTAGTCACTGGCAAGTAACAGCATTAATAAAGTATCTTATGCCATTTTCTCTGTTTTCTGTCAGCGCTGTGGTTTCTAGTGTCAACATTCATGATTAAAGTAATGTTAAGTCAATGTTTTAAAAATATTCCCCATTCAACATTTAGTTCCAGTTTTTGGATCTTTGGTACTTCTAGGTATCTGTTCTATTCTAATTATCCTGATACAGAAGAGCAGAAGAGCCTTCCTTCACCTGATGCCCTCCAGATGTTACATGTCCCACCACCTTGTGAGGCTAGGCTGATATACATGTGACAGAACTTGTATATGGTTTTTAGTTATTTATTTAGTGTTTCAAAAGTGGTTTTATCTACTGTACATTGCCTCGAAAGCCCTTGTGGGTTGGGATGTGATAAATAAATAAATAAACATGCTGAATTGCTATGGTTAGCTGGAAGATGCTGGGAGATGGAGCCCAACACAATCTGGATGGCATCATGCATAGGAACACTAGCATAGAAATCTACACACAAGCTCATTTTAGCCTCTCAGACGTTGCAACATTTTACAAATCTTCCTATTGCTATCAACAGATCTATCCAGAGAGAAAAGTAGAAAGAAATATTAGAGTTTGGAATATTAAGCAATTAAGCAAAGTTGAAAATTTTCCAAAAGATCCTTTGCCTATCCACCACTTCCTTTGCTGGGGCAATTCAGACTCTCAAGTGAACCATCATTACTTTGAACAAAAATGAAACTTCATTCAGAAATTCAGCATTCAATCATTCTTTTGGAAGTGGAAATCTATCCAACTGAAAATACAATTTGCAATTGAATTTTGACGTGCAGATTAAATTAACCCCACAACATTCACAGTTGTACAAGAAGAAAAAAAATCAGTTTAGCCCCAGGCCAAGCTGCTCTACTAGTGTCTGGAATTATTAGTTACATCCCCACAGCAACAAAGGCCTGCTACTGGAACCTAAAATATAGTTTCAAAATTCCTATAAACCTCAAAACTACAGAATATAACTTTCAAATATGAATATTCCTGTTTAATTTGTAAAATACTGACTGTTTCACTGGTAAGCTGATACGTATGCTTTTTGAGTAGAAGAATGATTCTACTGAACATTGATGGAAGTACTTGTATTTGTAGTCTCCATGATACTCACTGTAAGATCTATGTTGCCATCTGCACCAGGGTAATCTTCTAGGATTGAGGCTCCAAAACCTAAATTCTCAATCAGCTGGGTTATTTCAAGAGGCTGAATTCTGTCTGGTTTATATTTTACTTCAACTTTTCCTGCCATCAAGGCCACAAGCACAGAGATGATTCCTGTAAGAACAAAGCTGGATCAGATACAAAACTACACCATGGTCTCATCTACACAAGGGGGAAAAATACAAACGTGTCTAAAAAAGCAGCCATTTGCAGTGCTGTAACCTGTCTTAACGGTCAAAAGAGCCCCCCTAAACTTCACATGACCCCTAGCCAACAAGATGGGAGCTGCGAGTGATTTACTTGCACTTTTAAATCGGCCACTGCCCATTTTTTAAAAACAGTTTACCATGGTGCGCACATGCAATATTTACAAAAAGGAAAAAAAGAGTAAAAGATCACCATTTTATTGACTTACTGGACCCTCACTTAGCCGAAAATCCAAGATGGCAGCAGCACGCGCTTTCCCTGTTTCCTAGCCCTGCCCCCTGCTCGTCCAGCCAATGAGATTACGCTGCCTGTTTGCAGCAATGTAAATGCAACTGTCCTAACAATCACACAGTTGCATGTCATACGGAGCTTTTTAAAAGTCCAGGAGAAGTCCCGGAGGCTTCCCACACAGAATTTAAGGTGGATTTGGCTACCCCCCTTCTGAATGACACATATTTATGCGAATGTCCATTTGTACAGATCGGCTTCCATGCAATTGCCATTTGGATTATTTTCACTGTACAGACAAACCCCATGAATCACGCAACAATCTGGCCATAAGAGCAGCACACCACCCATCCCTTACTGTTAAGGGGTGGTTTTTTATTATTCAACTCAATCTATAATTTTATGTACTCTGAGGTAGAAGCAGGTTCTGCTGAAATCAGTGGTGCTCATTTCCAAGGGGCTGTAGAGGTGCCCAGCCTCTCAGGCCAGATCCACAGTATGCAAATAATCTAGTCTGAATCTGGATTATTTGCTATTTGCCATGGCTCCCTTCCTATGGAATCCTGGGATTTGTAGTTTGGTGAAGCACCAGGACTCTCTGGCAGAGAAGGCTAAAGACATTGTAAAACTACAGATCCCAGGATTCCATAGGAAAGGAGCAATGGCAAATAACCCAGTTTCAAACTGGATTATTTGTGTAGTGTGGATTTAGTTTCAGTCACAGCTATATTCATGTCACTGCTAAGTACTGCATAAATTAAGCTACATTTACTCCAATAAATATAGCCTTATTCATATAATACTCCTATAAATATAGTCTCTTATAAAAATAAAGCATCATTTATGCAGAACTCCTATAAATATAGCTTCATTTCTGTAGCATTTAAGAGACAGCTGTTCATGTCACTGCAAGTACCACAAAAATAAAGCTGTATTTATTCTAGAATAATCAGACCATCCCATCAAGCAGTAGGTTTCACCTCCTATATCCTAGAACAAAAGCAGGCTCTCCAGACAATCAACAGTGATTGAAAGTTCACAGCATCCAAAGGAGAGACCAAAAACAACATGTAGGGATATTGGCTATTTTACCATCTTCTTTTTTCAGGTTCTTCTCAATGCTTGATACACATGATGCACACGTCATGCCTGTGACCAGCATAAAACATCTTTCTGTTGTTCCATCACTGGATGGCTTTGGAGAGTCATGAGGCAAGCTCTTTTTCTGTGACCAAGCATCTTTATGTGATAACCTTGGAGTAGCTTCATTATTCAAGGAAGCAGAGGTGATCACACCGGGCTCTTGAACTTCATCAGTAGACCTCCCAGTGGTGGTGGTGGCATCTTGAATAAGGACAAATTAAATTAATATAAACAACACTATATCAGAAAACACTAACTAATAGTTATTCAAAAGTAGATTTTAGAATTCCTTTGGAAAAGTTGACATCAAGTTGGAAAAAAATATTTCTTTAAAACCTGAAGATAATTTAAGAGAGTTGCAAGGAAATATATCTAGGAGACAGATTCCAGAAGGAAAAACTAGATACTAAGAGGCTTATTGCACACCAAAGTAAAGTGGCAAGGCAGCCAGAAGGTTCTGCTTTCCATGCTGCCTTACCGCATAATGTTGTCATTCTTCCGGTGTTCTGCTGTTCTGGTCCCGTGAGAGACCAAGGTAAAAGTGGTTCTTTCTGCTAATGGATTTTTCCAGTTAGCAAAAAGATGTGATTTTACTTCGCTCTCCCACAGGACCAGAACAGAAGAATGACAACATCATGCAGTAAGGCAGCATGGAAAGCGGAACCTTCCGGCTGCCTTGCAGCTTTATATTGGCGTGCAATAAGCCCCATAGTTCTTTATCACACAAGTTTATTATGATCCATAGATCAGTCACAAAAAAAGGAACACAGATGTAAGGCAGAAAATAGACAAAATATTTTTAAAGAGATCTAAACAGTAAAACATTTACAACTAGCTTTTACCTAAAACACAGTTATCACATAGTTTCTTGCACTAGTCAGTTGTTTTGGGTTGTCCCATTTGAAAACCGCTTCACCTGTACTCATGAATATAGACAGCTGAATGCTCATGCTATGTATTGCAGTCTGTCAAGTCTCTGACTACTAGTTAGATGGAGTTAGGATTGTTGCTTTTTAGTCAGCCATAGTTAAGCCTGAAGCCTGCTGGTATTAGCCAGAGACTTGACATGAGTGAGTTGGGTGATGGGAGGGGTTGGCTGGCTCTGGAAGGTGTTTAGCCCAGTGACTCAGGGTCATTTTAGCCTGGGAAGGAAAAGGGGAGTTGGAGACAGTACAGCCATCCCAATTAGTGCAGGTGGATGGGGGCGGGGGAGTGATACAAATGGGGAAAATGAAGCCTTTGCCTGATATTATCTATAGCTGTGGTTTTGGCGGGAATTTGTCAGATCTCTCAATGAAGTACAGTTGTCCCTTCACATCCGCTGGGGTTTGGTTCCAGGACGTCCCGTGAATACCCAAATCCGTGAATACTCAAGTCCCATTATATGCAATGGCATAGCAAAATGGTGTCCCTTATATCAGATGGCAAAATCAAGATTTGCTTTTTGGATTATTTTTTTTAAAGAATATTTTCAAGCCGTGAATACTTAAAACCGTGAATGCCAAATCCGTGATTATGGAGGGACAACTGTACTACCATTCACTTTGATGCCTTGCAATAAAGCATTTGAACTAATGCCTGTTGTCCAAGTGATTGAAGTCTGACAGGGTTCATCACACAGTCTCACCCCATTTGCACTTCAATAGCATAACTTCCATTGTTTTCTCCTCCTCACTGTAAATTCCTCAGTACCAAAAATACCACTCGCATCACCCTGCTTGCCCACTTTCTGTGTCATGGTTGTTTTCCATTTTTTTTTAAAAAAAAATGGTATGACATTCCAGCACTATAACATTAGTGCCTTAATTTTTTTTTAAAAAAAATATTATTTAAAAGTAACACTGTGGGTTGATAACACTATGCAATAGTATGAGAGGAAAGCAGAAGAGAGATCTTTAGAAAACACTCCCATGTAGTAAAGATATCTGAATACTGTAGTGACTTTTAACGGTTAACATGTCAAGAGCAACCTATATTTGGCCACCCAAACATTCTTGCTGTCTCCAATGGCAATTAATCTCACAACTAAAAAGAGAACAAGATTCCACAACATTTGTTTTTGCACTGGAAGAACAGCATCACTGCAAAAAGGATTAAATGCGATGGAATTGGGGGACAGCCAGCAGCAAAGAAATGGAAATTTGACAGAAAACTATGCTCACTCAAAGGTTACTCCTGCCTCCCCCAGCAGCTTAATAAACCTTGGAGTACGAGGGGATGCTGAATATACCCCCTTTAAAATAAATGGTGTGTCCCAATTGCTGTCTCTCTTCCCCTAAAGGCAGCAGATCCCATCTGAGCTTGAAGCTAAGCATGGCCAGTCCTGGTTAGTACTTGGATGGGAGACCACCAATGAATATCAGAGGCTGCAGGATATATTTCAGAAGAGGGAATTGGCAAAACTACCTCTGAGTATTTTTTGCCTGAGAAAGTCCTATGAAATGTCATGGGGTCACCATAAGTTGCCTGTTGACTTGAAGGCACAGGCGCTCCCTCTCTCTCTCTCTCTCTCCCTTCATCCCAGACAAAGCCATAAAACAAAACTCAACTGGGCAATATAAACCTCTGTTGTTTGATTGTATTACTCATGGATTTTTTAATGCTTATGAAGTACTTGGACATATATTAGGCTTATGAAGTCCCTGGACCCCTTGGACAGGAACAACTATAGACCAGTCTCCTTGCTGCCTTTTTTAAGCAAGGTGATCGAGAGGGCGGTCGCTTCCCAACTCCAAGCTGTCTTGGATGAAACCGATTATCTAGATCCATTTCAAACTAGCTTTAGGATGGGATATGGAGTGGAGACTGCCATGGTTGCTCTGGCTGGGACCTCCGCTTGGGTATTGACAGGGGTAGTGTGACCCTGTTGGTGCTCTTGGACATCTCAGCAGCCTTCGATACAATAGCCACTCTGATAGCCCTTGTGGCTGAAGAGCGGGGTATAAATAAATAAATAAATAAATATAGATCATTCCATCCTCTTGGATCGCCTGAGGGGGTTAGGAATTGGAGGCATTGCCTTGCAGTGATTCCGTTCCTTCCTCTCGGGCAGATCCCAGAGGGTGAGGCTCATGGACAGTTGTTCTACCAGAACAGAGCTTAACT
The DNA here is from genome assembly GCA_030847615.1 of Gambelia wislizenii. NCBI lineage: Eukaryota > Metazoa > Chordata > Lepidosauria > Squamata > Crotaphytidae > Gambelia > Gambelia wislizenii. The sequence continues at coordinate 207,651,303 of JAUMIR010000001.1, forward strand.
GGCATTCCCCAGGGTGCCATTCTGTCCCCGATGCTATTTAATATCTTATATGAAGCCGCCGGGAGAGATCATTAGGAGGCATGGAGTGCGGTGTCATCAGTATGCTGATGACACCCAGATATACTTCTCCATGTCTCAGTCATCAGCTTCACCTTCAGATGGCATCTCTCCTCTCAATGATTGTCTTAAAGCAGGAATGGACTGGATGAGGAAAAACAAATTGAGACTGAATCCAGACAAAACGGAGGTACTAACAGTTACGGGCCCGAAACCAGGTCTGGGAATACAACTTCCAGTCCTGGATGGAACTACACTCTCCTCCAAGGACTGTGTTCACAGTCTGGGGGTGCTCCTGGACCCGTCGCTCCAGATGTCTAATCAGGTAAATGCGATGGTCAGGAGTGCCTGTTATCAACTTCGGCTGACACGCCAGCTGCGCCCTTTCCTGGAAACCAGGGACCTCGAAACGGTGGTACATGCACTGGTAACCTCCCGTCTGGATTTCTGTAATGCGCTCTACATGGAGCTACCCTTGTGCTTGATTCGGAAACTTCAACTAGTTCAGAACATGGCAGCCAGGTTGATTTCTGATGTTTCCAGAAGAGAGCACATAACACCTGTGCTAAAAGCTCTCCACTGGCTGCCTATTAGTTCCCGGGCACAGTACAAGGTGTTGGTTATGACCTTTAAAGCCCTACATGGCTTGGGTCCAACTTATCTCCGGGACCACCTCCTTCCGTACAACCCTCCCCGCGCACTTCGGTCCTCTGGGAGGAATCTGTTACAGCCTATGAAAACAAGGCTGTCGGTGACGTCCCAGAGGGCCTTCTCCGCTGCTGCTCCCAGATTATGGAATGGCCTCCCGGATGAGATCCATCTTATTACCACCTTAGACAGCTTTAAAAAAGCTGTCAAAACGGATCTTTTCCGGCAGGCCTTTCCTGAATGACTATCCTGGCCCAAGACTCGGCTGTCCTTTCCCTCTGAGCTGAAATTGGATTTTTTAAAATTATTGTATGTTTTAATTTTCTTTCTAATTTAATATATTTTTTAATTACTGTATGTTTTTAATCCTTTATAATTTAATATTATTTTAAGGGGTGGGCGGGCTAGGGTATTGTAATTATGGAGTTTTTATATTGTAAGTGCCCCAATTGCGTTGCAGAGGGGCGGGATAGAAATAAAAAATTATTACAGTTGCCCCTCCACATTCGTGAACTTAGCATTCACAGTTTTGCATATTTGTGGTTTTGGGAGGGCCCCCCTCCCTCCCAAAACCGTGACATGGGGCCTCTGGAGGCCCCATGAAGGCCCTGGGAGGGAGAGGGAGGGTCGAGGAGGCCTCCACGGGGCCTTCGGACACCCTCCGGAGGCCCCGTGAGGGCCCTGTGTGGGAGGGGGGAGGGCCGGGGAGGCCTCCATGGAGCCTTCTGAGGCTCCGTGAAGGCCTTGGCGGGGAGGGGGGGAACACCAGAGAGGCCTCCACGGAGCCTTCCGAGCCTCCGTGAAGGTCCTGGGAGGGAGGAGGGAGCGCCGGGGAGGCCTCCACGGGGCCTTCAGAGACCCTCCGGAAGCCCCGTGAAGGCCCTGGAAGGGAGGGGGGAGTGCTGGGGAGGCCTCCATGAAGCCTTCCTAGGCCCCATGAAGGCCCTGGGTGGGAAGGGGGAGGGCCGGGGAGGCCTTCACAGAGCCTTCCGAGGCCCTGTGAAGGCCCTGGGTGGGAAGGGGAGGACCGGGGAGGCCTCCACGGGGCCTTCCGAGGCTCCGTGAAGGTCCTGGGTGGGAGAGGGGGAAGCGCCGGGGAGGCCTTCACGGGGACTTGGGAGGGTCTCTGGAGGCCCCGTGAAGACCTTGGGAGGGAGGGGGGAGGCGGGGGAAAGCGGCTACGTGGCCTCTGGAGGCCCCGTGATCTCTTTGGCGGGGGAGGGGGAGAGCAATAATTATTCATGGAATTTTCACATTTGCGGGGGTCTGGGGAACCTAACCCCCGCGAATGTGAAGGGACGACTGTATTATTATTATTATTATTATTATAAAGTAAAACATAAAGTAGTATATCAAGTTTTATATACAGTATTTTATTCAAATAAATCAAGACGTGTGGTAGGAATGCATTCTAGAAAAACAAGAGCAGAAACACTGGGTAGTAGAGCACGTTATATAAGCAAAATACATAATAGCTAAGGAGATCAAAAATGGGGGAATACCCACATTTTTCTTAGCAGTCACTTTAGAAATCTTCTACCTCAGGGTTCAAGTTTCATACTTGCACACTAGGAAGCTGAACTCTACTCTTGCAACTACTGGCATAAGGCGAAGACATTGCCTACAAGCAAGTAGTGGAGAAGAGGACAACTCATCAGGGATTAGAAGTCCATCTTGTCAAGAATGACACCTACATATCCTCCCTTAATCATCCCTACGTACTACCTCAAGAAGAGAGGCTTTCCTAATGTGCTCTTTCTCCATGAAGTACTACTGAAATCCACTGATGCCTTTAGAGTTTAACATAAACATACCCCAAGATAATTTAATATAGGGCATTTATGCCTTAACATAGTGGTGGGCAACTGCAGTAGGCCAATTTCCTGCACCTGGGATCCTCTGGGGCACACAGACTGCCAAAAATGCCCTTGCAAAAGGGAAGATGTCCAGGAAGGTACTTGTGGGTACAGTGGTCACTACAGGCTCCACCTTGGGCATCTAATCCTAGATATAGCAAGTGATCCTGAAGCACAGTCTTGGGAGGGACACAATCAGAACATGATAAATGTACTTTGAGGGACTACAATTCCCAGAATCCCCAAACTCATTTGGGGATGTGGTCTGTAATGCCATTCCTGACTGACTGTTTGGATTGCATTTACATTTAAGAGGGCATTTCCTATTCTTAGTACAACACACACATATGTAAAGGTCAGTTTGAAGTGTCCCAAACTAAGGAGATTATCAGACGTGTCAAAAAATAGTGTTATGACGATGCCATGAGATCACAAAAGGGCTTCCTTATCAGATGACATTGTCCTCCATCATCTCCCAAGTGTTCTGCTGCCATTACAGGGGCATTCTTTTTTATTGGTGGGGAAAAGCCAGCAATTGATCTTCTGTGGCGTTTCCGTTCCGGATTTGCCTGTGTGTGACAATGTGCCCCATTTTGCTGGCGAGATTCCAGCATCAATGGGCGGTCATGCCAAAACACTTTTGGATGAGATTGGGACATCCAGGTAAGCTAGCCTCTTTTTTGTACCCTCCCCGGGTTACTTGTAATGTTTTTAGTGTGTTTAGGTGCTCTGTTAGATCTCCATTCATGCCTGGGCTGCCTCAGTGATGGGAAAGAAGTGCGGTGGGGAGGGTTATTGTTTCAGGACAGGGGCAGGTTTGGAGATTGTGGGGCAGGAACACTTTTTGAGTTCCTGTATGATAATCTCCCATATGTTCTGCTAATAACTATTGTCAGAGCAACCTATCTTTGGCCACCAAAACATTCCTGCTGCTGTCTTAAAACATATACAGTATTAACCCCACAACTAAAGAAGGAACAGGATTCCATTCAACATCATATGGTTACACTTATATGCTCCAAGCTAACAGAAAGCTATAGTAGCAGTCTCAAAGCAAAGGCATTTTGAGCTCTAGACAGCAGGATTCTTGAGCAATAGACAGTATTCTTCTTCAGAAGGAAATAACAGTAAGCAAGATTATGTCCTGTAGCCACTATCTCAATGGTGTACAATGGTGCTCAATGGTATGCAACTATCTCAGTGGTGTACAGTTTCTACCCAGTACACTCTACTTCAGTTTCACTTTTAAGATCTGTCCCTGGTTTGGGTCCTATCTATTGCATTCTGGACATTAACAGGATCTTAATTAGCATATCAGTTAGTCACCTATGGAGACTAAAGAAAATTCTAGTGAAATGCTGTTTGCAACTATAAACTACTCTGGAATATACCTGCACAAGTTAGCATGTAAGATGTATAGTTTGCTGATCAGTTTCCAGTACTGCTGATGGAGGTGATCAGATCCTTCCCAGTCACACAAGATTCCATGACAGAAAAAGCTTCATCATACCTGAAAGGACAGAGGCATCAAATCCCATGTCTTCTATAGCAGCTCTCAGCTCTTCAGAGTTGGTTATGACTGGATTGTAGGAGATAGTTGCAGTCCTTTCAGTTAGAGACACAGAGATATATAGCACCCCTTTCCTTTGGGATATGGAGTTTTCGATGGATTTTACGCAAGAATTGCAGGTCATTCCATCAACCATAATAACAATTGCACTGGATTCACCCTGTATCTGTGATGGGGTAGGAGGGATGCTAGAGAGCCAAGGCAAAGAGGATGCTGCATTTGAGGTAAGTAGTCTGTTGTGGTCCTCCATTCTACTAGATAAGGATACTTTAAAGTTACCAGGAGGAAGAGCTTGAATGGCTTGCTGCAATGAGGGCAGAGTGATGAGGTCTTGGTCAAACCACACCGTGGCATTTTTCTGTTCCAAGGAAACTTTAATACATTGCACCCCAGGAATATCTGAGACTGAACTTTCAATTATATTGACACATGACTTGCAATGCATCCCTTCCACACCCAACACTGCAACACAAGCAGTGGCTGCATTGTCTTCCGATCTATCTCTAGCACCCTCAGGCCCACCAGGCATTCTTACACCTGACTGACATAAGTGTTCTGCATCAATCAAGCCAAGTTTCAATGGGGGTTGCTTATGCTTGATAGCGCTTTTATATCCCAAGCTATCTATGTTATCCTTTAGTTCTTCAGGGTTGATTACAAGTGGATAATAGGCGATGGTAGCTTCCTGGTTACTAAGAGTCACTTTGATTTTTTTCACACCATGGAGTTTCCCAATCTTTTCTTCAATGGTGTTAACACAAGACTGACAGGTCATACCTTCTATTTTCATCTTAACCAAAGCTTCCCCAGCCCCTTGTCCCGAAGACTGTGTTGCATTTACAATACTGGCATCAAATCCCATGTCGTTGATTTCCTGGCAGATCTGATGGGGACTTATTTCCAGTCCCAAGTATTTTACAACAGCGCTCCTCTGCTCAAGAGACACCTTGATGTCAACAATTCCTTTCACCTTGGAAATTCTGCCCTCTATGGATTGCACACAAGCCTGGCAAGTGATACCCAAGATGTCAATGGTAAGAGTGTTCACCTGAGGATGAAGAGTGAGTGAATGCTCCAAGTCATTCTCAAAGCTAACGTTGTCAAAAGCAAACTTGTGCTTCATTGCTGATGCTGATACAGCCTGAAGAGAGGGGAAAAGCAAAAATAATGTGCCTGTTTTGAAAAGATATTACAGAAATGTACATAGCCAGAAATAATTCAAAGATGTCTAATAATTTCTGCATTGTAAACACAAATACAGGTCAAGCCCCATATATGCAGGGGATACGTTCCAAGACCCCCCATGTATACCTGAAACTGTGGATAATAGGGAACCCTATTATTTCCAATAAGCTGAATGCCAGATGTTGACCATTAGAATCAAATTGGAGGACCAGAAATGCCTAGAGAGAAATGTAGTTTGCACTCAGTCACCAGTAGGAGGAGGGAGAGGAATGGCCAGGATCTTGCCCTTCTCAGTAGGCTCTTGCAAAAGCAAGCTTCTGCAGCTTCTCATGACTTTGGAACAGAACATGCTGTGTTTTCTAACTCCAAATTGTTTCTTGGGGTAAGCAAAATGAATAAGCACACCTTGTAAAAAGCAGAGGAAGGGAAGAGCCTTGACAGTTAAAAGGGGCCTTCCTTGACAAGAGCCCCTTTGAATTACAGCTTCCTGGAACTGTGTACATATGCCTTGGTATTCCTTTGGAGGGTAAGAATAAACACTTTTGTGGAACTGAATGTGAACTCTCTTTGAACTGAAACTTTTTGTTAATTTATCAGCATTGGCAAGGAATGGGTGTTTACTTACTAGTCTGTGTACTGAAACCCTAATACAGCCATGGGCCTACTGGATGGCCTAAATAACTTTTTTACATACACACGCACACCCTGTGTACTGTGGGATTAACTGCAATTGACTTCACCAGGAAGTCCTACTTATTCTGGCCTTTGGGAAAAACCAAGAGGTTCCAATAAATATGTTCCTCTTTCCTTTCTACATTTATGTCTCACCCTTTTGTACAAACATCACTAAATACGAACAATTGTAAAAATAAGCAGTTTGTAGCATTTGATGCATTTGAAATGTGGTGCTAGAGAAGAATTCTGCAGGCACCCTGAAGTGCCAAAACGATAAATAAATGGGTCCTAGAGCAAATTAAGTCTGAACTCTTCCTAGAAACCACGATGACTAAACTGAAATTGTGAGTCACTAGAAAAGACAATAATGCCTGGTAAGGTAGAAGGCAATAGGAAAAGAGGAAGACCACATTAAAGGTGAATAGACTCAATCAAGATAGCCATGGCCTTGAGTCTGCAAGATCTAAGCAGGGCTGTTGATGACAGGGTGACTTGGAGGTCTCTCATTCATACGGGGACCATAAGTCAAAGTTGACTTGATGGCAGTTAACAACAAAAGTAATCAGAGTATTTGCATGTTCATAAAAAGGTGTTTTATTGGGAGATACCAATGATTATCTTATAAGAGGGCCTGCAGTTCCTTAGTGGACCAAAAGGATCACTACACTCATTATTAACATACATCCTGATAAGCCCTTGAGAAATGTTGTTACTGTCTCCTCCATTTTATTTCTAAATTTACTTCCTGCTTCCCCCTACTATTTCTTTCTTATATCTACATTTTTTGACATTGTGTTGAAATGTTTAAAAAGAAATGGGCAATACTCTTGCAGTGGCTATTGAGCTACAAGACAAGATGACCCTATCCCAGCAATTCATCAACGAGATATATCTTAGCACAAAGTGTGCCAAAATATGGTTTTGCAGCCACAAGTCCCCATAAGTCTGTTTTGCAACTTGTTGTTAGAAGTACAACAATGCTTAGCACTGAAGAGTCAAGAATGCCTCAGAGTGGGCAGTAATAATAGGGTTAGATAGCTTGAGTGACCCAAAGTGTCCGTCTTTCTTGTCTATTTATCTTGACCCTCTGTGATGTAAACTGATGTTTTCCTTCTCTTCCACCTGTCCCCTCTCAGCTCTTCCCTAGAATGAAGCTAGATTAGATCAGCACCCTGAGTAACTTTCTTATCAGAGAAAGGAGATCCTATTACAAAGCCTTTAGTTTGTTTCTCCAACCACTGGAGTCTTTGCTCCTTGATCAGGATCTCTAATCACTTCCCGCTCTCTTTATTACCCGTGCCCTCCCCTCCCTCCATTGCTGTCTTCCCAATTTCCCCAAAAGCAGGAAGTAATTTTAAGACAGCTTCCCAGGTCCTCCTGCATGCTTTAACATTTAAAAATTCTTGGGTTTGTCTACACAAGCCTAAAAAAACCCATAGCACCCCACAGTATTAGCAAGTCACAGCAGCTGCGACTTGTCTTAATGGTCTTTTTGCCCCTATAAGCTTTGCATGCTAGATGACAGCTGAAACAACAGAGCCCTCTTCCCTTTCTGATCCCAGTGGCAGCCTGGATGGGTGAGAACCGGGGAAGGAAGGAAGGAGGAGAAGTGAGCCCTCTTCCCTTCTCCAATCCCTGCAGCGGCAGACCAGGGTTGTGGTGGGAATGATAGCCACCCTCCTTCCTTCTCCATTCCCGATCGCTTGGGGGGAGATGGTGGCTCCAGGCATGCTCCCTGTTAGCAGGCTCCACCCTGTGCACATGTCCAGCCAATCAGGGTCATGCTTCCTGTACACTCGGACAGCAATTCCTATCGAATCACTATCCTAATGAGCCATTTTGGGCCCCTGTCCTTCCAAATACGGCGTAATGACACAGATTCCCATTTAGACTGGTAGGCTTCTCTTCCAATTCAGTGAGGAATATTTTCACCATTTAAATGTCCCCCTTGTTTTTCAAAATGAGAAGTAGACTTTCAGAGACTTCCAGATTTGGGGTGTGTATGTGGCAATGTTCTGCTAAATTTCTTATTAAAACTGAAATTCTGTCATTAAAGTTTAAAGGAGATTCATGTTTCTTTGAGTCAATTTACACAGAAAATATCTACATTTATCAAACAAACAATTTTAAAAAGAGAAGAAAGAGCTCTGCTATATGTTTGCTGTTCAAGTCATTTCTGACTTATGGCAACCCTAAGGCGAACCTATCACAGGGCTTTCTTGGCAGAATTTGTTCAGAGAGGGTTTGCCTTTGCCTTCCTCTGAGGCTGAGAAACTGTGACTTGCCCAAAGTCACTCTGTCATTTAATTTATCTATGAAAGTACAGACAAGAAGCAACTGTTGCAACCTGCTGTACTATTAAGAACTATTATTGGTATAAGTTTCCAAGAAGGAGCTTACCTATAATTATGATTGTTTCCCTTTCCAAGCATACTTATTTTCAACTCTCCCACTGAACTGGCAAAACCACCTTTGAGTATTCCTTGCCAAGAAAACCCTATGAAATTCATGGAACTGCCATAAGTCAACAGGCAACTTGAAGACACATACCCCCCAAACACTGCTCACAGACTGATATCAGAGCAAGCCATTTTCAAACTGTTTACTGGTGCAGGCTATTTGCCCTTTTAGGTAATCTTTAAAAAGGAAAAGGGGTGTTTTGTTTTCCAGAGCACAAGAACAAGAAGAAGAAGAGTCTAGTGTACATAACAACAATGCAACAGATCTTCACAGTTTAAGAAATCCCACATGAATTGATAATCAGTACTTTCATATTGACTGTTTCAAGAGACATTTCTGTATTTTTGCATGTGAAAGAAACTCCCTTCCTTGTGCCATCTCTTTAAGTAAATACCATTCAGCTCAATGGGGATCATTTCCAAGTAAGTGGGTATAAGGCTCCAATCCTAACTTCTCACACACCCCAAGATCCAAACAAAGAACAGAGCATGAATACTCCAAAACATTTAATGCGTACAGTATTCCTCCCTCCCATTTAAACTGACCTGTGTATCACTGCTGTCTGGTACTCCTGATAAGACACTGTAGGAAACGTCCTTCTCTTTCTGAGACAGACCATTCGTTTTTGCAAGAGCTTCCAGCCTGCCATATTCACCATCTTCTAACCTGAATAGCTTTTTAGACGGTTGTTCCTTAGAGAAATGCACCAGAGTGATATTTTGATGCTGAGAAGTAGCCAGTGAAGACTGACTTTTTCTCAAAGGCCTCTCTTTTTTCTTTTCCATCACCTAATGAAATTTATGACCCTGGAAAGCCAGTTTTTAAAAAGGCCTACTGAGTTTGCCACTGCATAGCAATTTCCTCTCACTAGGGACTGCAACAATTTCTACAATCGTCTAGTGAATACTGAATGGTTAGGATAGTTGAATTGACTCCTCCCCATCTCCTCCTGTAGCAGCAGGTTGTGCTTGACTGTATACATTTACAAACAGGTTTAGGTATTTCCCACCAATTGTCAGTATTGTACTCAGTAAGAAACCCCATCCAACACCAGTAATCTTTGCACACGGCTCACTAGTGTCCTCAGTCAAGGCTGCCTTTCACAAACTTATCAAATATGGCCTGTGTGAAGCAACCTCAGTGTATAATTAACTTCAGCAGCCAGGCTTTCATCCTGCTTCTATCACATACATGTTCAAAATAGGGGAATCTACTTTTTTTTAATTATAATTTAATTATACACACACATTATTTAAACTTGAGGAGGGCACTATGCATACTATGTAGCTCCTTACAGTTTGTCAGGGTTGCAGAAAAAAGCCATCAACTATGAAGAACAACCATTAAGATAGTTTCCAGATCCAGAAGGAATTCATTGACGTGTTAGATCATCAGGTAAAGCTACCTTATAAACACAACTTCAGCACATATCCAGCCAAATTATTCTAAGTAAGGTTTTCTCTTTGCATTAGCAGTTCCTGCCTCAGGAGTCACCAGTTACCAGATCCCAGACTTTTAATGTATTTGTGTAGAAAAGAAAAGAAAAAAATAATCAGGCATTGCTTGTTATCTGGTTGCATTACAAGCAGCATCTTCTGAAATTTCTCTCTCCTACACAATCATGAATGGTACAGGAGACATCTGCAGTCTGGCAACCCTAGGGCCTCAAATCCTGAATTATGAGGCTGTTTATCTGCCAAGTGCCTGTGCTTCTGCTTAACACATGCTTGCTTACTTCACCAAACAGGCTAAGGGCTTGTCTATATGAAGGGAAAAATGTGGATTGATGTGCACTAATGCCAATTTGAAGCAGCTTACATTTGTCTTAACAGGATTTTGGCAAGATCGCAAACATGTGAAGCTACCTGCTTTCACTGTTCCAACAGGCATGCCTGTGAATCATGATGGAGGATGCAAGTGAATTACTCCTGTTTCTATTGTCACCAGTTGCCGCCGCGAACAGTATTTTTTTTAAAAAAGGCATATCTGAGGTGCAAAAGTATAATACTCTGCCTAAATAAATAGAAAAAAAAAAGAAAGACTGTTTTGTTGCCTCAGTGCATGATCGCTAAGGCGAAAATCCACCATGGTGGTTCCAGGTGCTTGCCTTGTTAGCAAGCTCCGCCCCTGCACACATCCAACCAATCAGCTTTACACTTCTGCTCTTATCGGGAATGCGAATTAATGCAAATTGGTTGTCCCAGTGAGTCGGAATGTGCATTCCCTGCGGAGCTTTTTAAACATTTTAGGAAAAGCCGGAAAGGCTTTTCTTTTGGAGTTTTTGGTGGATTTGGCCCCCCTCCTTCTGAATACAGCAGATTGATGCAGGATGGCTTTTAGACAAACCACATTCTCCTTGAATTCTATGAGGAGTATTTTTGCCGTTTAGACAACCCCACATTCTTGCTCCCCTTCAGAAGTGACTTGGCTGGTTTTCACTTACAGTCGTCCCTTCACATTCGCAGGGGTTAGGGGTGGAAGACCCCTGCAAATGTGAAAAAAATGCGAATAATAATAGTCCTCCCCCCACCCGCCTGCAACAACCCATCCTGTCGCCACTCACTCCCACCCACCCCTGCCCTTCCCAAAGTGGCGGCTTCAGGAGCCCCTGGCGCCACTCACTCCCGCCCCCCCGCCTGTTCCAAGGTGGCGAAGGGGGCTTCTGCAGTCCCCAGCGCCACTCACTCCCACCCCCCCGCTTGTTCCAAGGTGGCAAAGGGGGCCCCTCGCTGCCTTGGGAAGGGACTGGGGTGGAGAGAGGGAGGGAGGGAGGCTTTCCATCCTCCCTTCCTAAGGCAGCGATGGGCTTCGTGAGAAACCCTTTGCTGCCTTGGGAAGGGATGGGGTAGAGAGAGGGGGGCAGGCGGCTTTCCATGAATAATCAAAACAGCGAATGTGAAAGTCGCGAATGTGGAGGGACAACTACAACTCTTCAATATACGTATCAGTAATGGGATCACTGCCAGCAGTTCACCCAGCTGGCCAAAGTGGCCTTTTTACTGCCTTATCCATTCAGTGAACTTTCATTGCGCTTTCCCACTTTGGGACAGATTGCTCCCTCGTAATTTATTTTCTGCATATTTCAAGCCAGTTCCAAGGTGATCACTGCATTGCTATACTCATCCCAATTCTCCCAAGGTAAGCACTGTCTGCCAGTTAAGGCCTTAACATCCCAATTCTCCCTGGTGTAAAATGTTCATTGGAAGGCAGCGCTTATCCACACTGGCTTCTTCTGGAATTACTGGCATTTTGTAGTATTTGTGTTTATTTACAAATATACAGACTAAACACAGATGAAAACACACAGCTTAATGCTTTCCAAAAGTCAGGCAATCTGCTGCTCACTCTGCAGATCTCAGGGGTCTGCCAGCATAGTTAGCTTACAGAAGCCCAAACTCATCTGTCTTTGACCTTCTTAGGGCCTTGTCTACATTGCAGAAATACAGCAGTTTGACAGCACTTTATACACCATAGTTTGATAATATGGAATCCTGGTATTTGTAGTTTTGTGAGGTATTTAGCCTTTTCAATCAGAGAACTCTGGTGCCTCACCAAACTACAAATACCATAGGATAGAACTATAGTGGATAAAGTGGCGTCAAATTGCTGTATTTCTGCAGTATAGACGGGCCCTAAGTCTCACTCCAACTGCAGTCTTTGCCCCCCCCCACACACACATGGGCTCCTAAATTACATCATTTGCATCTGAAGAGAAGAGGAAACCATACCCCTTCTCTGATCATTCCTTCGTTATATTCCTCACCAGTAATCTCCTATCAAGAAACAACTTTCTAGCTATTTAGTTTCCACAGTAATATATCACCTGTACTTGTTTATTTTACCTAAAAAAGGATGTGGCTGGGCTAGACCTGTCCAGGAAGTTTATTTCCCCCATCCCCAGCTCAGAACTGTATACAGCTATCCCTCCGTATCCACAGATTTGGTATTCATGGATTTAAGTATTCACGGCTTGAAAATATGCTTGAAAAAATAATAATCCAAAAAGCAAAAGTTGATTTTGCCATCTTATATAAGGGACTCCAATTTGCTATGCCATTGCATATAATAGGTTTGAGTATTCATGGATTTTGGCATCCATGGAGGGTCCTGGAACCAAACCCCAGTGGATACTAAGGGCCCACTGTATTTGATTACACCAAACCTCACCTTCCATTATTTTTATACATTCATCCAGTCTGGAGTATTTCACTCTGTTTCAAATATCATCATACTAAATAGCTTCATGTCATCTGCAAACATGGTTGCTTTTCTGCAAAATGCCTGATTCCAGATCATTTCTACCACATCTGACTAGGGCCAAATCCACACTACACAAATGATCCAGTTTTTGAAACCAAATTATTTGCCATGGCTCCTTCCTTTGGAATCCTGGGATTTTCAGTTTGGAGAGGCATCAGCATTCTTTGGCAAAGAAGGCTAAAGACTTTGTAAAACTACAAATTCCAGGATTCCATAGGAAATGGCAAATAATCCAGTTTCAAACTGGATTATTTGTCTAGATTTGGCCTAGGTGTGTCGTAAGTTTTAAAGCTAAACTTTAACAGCTCATAAGTAGGAAGATGTGAGACAATCTACAATAGCAAAGAGTATCCTTCTGGTCTCCTAATCCAATGGTAGATACCGAGAACAGCACACAAAAAATCTGGACCCAGACCAACGTATTTAGATTTCTTTTCATTTCATTGGAGGAAATATGCTCTGCTTCTATACATATCATGCCAAATTTTAAAGGGACGAATGGGTGGGTGGGGAGAGAAACACAGCACAATTACACCACCCTACCATCTTTTATGAAGTGATGCCACATAACATTATTGCAGAACATGGAAATGTTATAATTTTGGATGACAACTTCTAGAATTCCCCATCCAGAATGTCCTAAAATTCCAAGAACCCACCAACCAGCATGGCTACCAATGACAAGCTCTGTAACACTGGCATTGAAAAGGAACCCAGGGAGTATATTATATGAAGAATAAAAGGCAACTGGGTCATGGGTTTTTTTTTTCATGCAACCAGTCCCATACAGAAATATCTCTAGCACACAAGGGACAATCAAATGCTTAAGCAGAAGGCTACTGTCTGTCCCAACCCCTGTTGGTCCTGCATTCAGTAATGCAAAACTCAGCATGGCCATGCTACCATGCCCTGTGGTAGTCCAATCCTTCCCAGTTAAACAAAAGAGCAAAGCAACAATGCAACAGTCACACAAACATTTCACTTTCAACCACTGTCACTTACCAGAGCAAAAAAAGGCTCTCTTAATGTGTTTATCCAGTCCTCCACCACTTCTGCCTACCTTCAAAATGGCTGCATGCAACAGCATTAGAAGCTTTCTATGCTGCTAAAAACCCTTTCTACTTCTCTGGTAACAACTCTGGGAGACAGGCAAGGTTGAAAAACAGCGACTGGTGCAAGGCAGCACATTAAAGATACAAACCCAGCTCTCCCTGATTCGTGTTCAGCCAACTATCAGGGATCCCACCTTGATGCCAATACTAAACCAGGGAGGCAAAGTGCCCAAAAGAGGATAATCAAGATAACTTATTATATCAGTAATAAATCTCAACCCTTTCCACAAACTCAGAGAAAGAGTGCTTCCAGGTAGAACTGTAGTCAACATCCATGCCTGTTCTGTCACAAATCCTGCTAGCCTGGCCTGTGCCAAGCAAACAAAGGCTCTCTATATCTAATCTCTTGGATCTCCTCCCAGCAAAAACCTCTTTTTTAAAATGTCCTACCTGAACAATAGAACTATGATTCTATTGAGACTCAAGAGCAGAACTGAAGCAGAGGAGAGAGAATTGCTTAAGACAGCAACATAAAAGGGAACAGAGATCAGATGCGTTTATGTATTAGAGAAGGCTACGCAGAGTGAAGATGAAAAGCTTCTATTCTATCAGTGTATCCAATCTCCGCCTCCTGGAAACACTACCAGACTGTTACAAATCTAGCAGGCATTTTTCAGTACCCATTTATCCTGCTTTTACAGTGAACACACATTACTCAGCTTAGAGTGAAGCATTATTTTATACAAATTATGCTTATTACATACAATGTACATACAATGTCTGGTTCTTCTCTCAGGAATGTCCATTCTAAGGGCAGATTATTAACTTTTTCTGGAGCACACTGGATCAAGAACAGAAGAGAAGTCCGGAGCTAACTATAGCCAGAGTATCTTTTTAATGGCATGTTTTTCACTGGTTTTAATTTTATTGATAGTTTAATTACACTTTTAATTTTTGTATGAGGTAAATTATCAGCTATGTTTGTTTTAGATGTTATAATCTGCCTTGAGTCCCAGTCTAGGGAAAATGTGTATCCATGTGTGTGAGGGAGAGACAGAGACAGATAGATAATATCAGTCTGAATTCTAGTTTTACAGTTGTGGTATTTGCTTAGGTCTTGCCACCATACCATAAATTGGTTGGGAAACTCCAGCCCACCAGATACCACTGGGCTGCAATTTCCATTACCTGCTAACGGAAACTATAAAAGGTCACAGTTTTTCCACACCTGGTTTAAGGCCTATGTTCCTGTGGCCATGTTGGGCTTACCAGCTCAAAAGTCGCCAACAAAAATACAGCACCTGTTTATAGCTGCATGGAAATTTTACCCCCTAGATGCTTTTGGACCAAAAATCCCATAATTTCTTATCTTTGACCACAGCGGATGGGACTTTTGGGAAATGAAGTCCAAAACATCTGGAGAACATCTCCCCCACCCGCTTTAGAGAATGAAGACAGAATAACCCTACAATGGATGGGACTTAATTCCTCCTCAGACTATGGCTAAGCCTAAGGAACTAAATCAAATAAGTCTAATGAATTCTAAGGGTCAATACATAAAAGTGGATCTTTAGAAGTCTAGAAACTTAGATATCCTAAAGGCACCAGATCCTGTCTGATCTTGGAAGCTAAGCAGGGTCAGACTATACTTGGATGGGAGACTGCCAATGTAATACCAAGTGTTATAGGGTATATTTCAGAGGAAGGAACTGGCAAAACCACCTTTGAATATTTCTTAGCTAATAAAACACCATGAAATTTCATGAGGTCACCATAAATTGGCATGTGACTTGAAGGCACACACACAGAAATGTCAAGTTGTTCAAGATGTTCTGCAACATATACACATAGATTCAGGCCTTGGTGGCAATGAACAAATGCTATTTGTGTGTGATCTTGAAACCTGGAACCACTTGGAGCATAATTATGATGGAATGAACATCTTAGCTGATACCTTTCAAGAATGTGCAAGCACATAAAAGTGGGGCAAGTAATTTGACACCGGTTCTCATTAATAAGATGCACAACACAGCCAGTAATGTATGCTGGAAGTGTGACCAAGCAAAAGGAAATCTATTCCACATGTGGTGGAATTGCACGCACGCTAAAACATTCTGGAAAAAAATACATATAGCAATAACGGAAATGTTAGAGGTGAATTATAGAATGGATCCTGAGATCTACCTGCTTAACATGATAGATAAAATTAGAGAAAAATATCATAACCTTAGTGGGAGAATTTTATTATACATGATAACTGCAGCGAGGTTAGTGTATGCTTCAAAATGGAAAATGAAAACATACCCCAGTACAGAAGAATGGTTGATTAAGCTATATGAAATGATGGATATGGACATATTAACTGCTATTATGAAGGAAAATAAGATTGACAAAGTTAAGAAGGATTGGGAACCAGTTATAAAATTTCTGGAAAAGAAATGGGGCAATATAGGCATAGTTGGCCTGTAATGGAACATACGGGCCCATGAAGTTGGAGGGGCCTAAGTTGGAGGGACCTAGGGAAGAATAGATAATAAACCAGGATTCACGTTAGCCACAGATGGAAACGGCACATGTAACAGGCCAACTTTATAAGATAAACTACAATCCTCAATCAGAAGGGAATGTAGCAAGGTGAAGAGCGGGAAACAGTGACTATGATCAGGAACAAATATACTTCGGCAAGAAGAAAGCAATAGGGGAAGAAATTGGAAATTAGTTAATGGGAAACCAAGATGTGTTAAAGATACAGATAGTTTGGGGTTGTATACTCGGATATTTGGTAAAAGCCTACTAATGTAAAAGACGTAATGTTGTTAAAAATGTTAAATTTTTAATTTAGTTGATTTCTGGAAAAACCAAATATGTAATGTATGAACTCGAAGTATGTTGGAAGAGATTTTTGGAAATAATAAAAAATATTTAAAAAAAAAAAGTGGGGCAAGTAAATGGCACTTGAGTTAGCATCCCGGTCTAGTGTTAAGGAGGTGGAAATGCTGAGACAGTGGTACTTAGCACAAATTCAAGTTGCTGTAGAACAGATTTATTTTTGTTTACAGAACAGACTTCATTCTATGTACAAATGCTGAAACTCCTATCAGCAAACAAAACTTTCCCACTGGGTATGTATGCACTATCCCCAGCAGGAAGGTTGTGCAGTTTAGCAGCACACTCCACCCAATGTTGTATGTGACTTATGCTTAAGGAAGGAGTAGGCAAACTGCAGCCCTTTGGATGTTGCTGATATGCAATTCCCATCAGCCCCAGCCAGCATAGCTAATGGTTAGGAATGTTGGGACTTGCAGTCCAATACCTGGAGGGCCAAACTTTGCTCACTCTTAGTTTAAGGGTGGTTCAAATGATTCTGAACAGAGGGAATGTATAGAAAGAGCACTGCATGCACCAGTGTACAATGCCATAATGTTAAAGGCACTGAAGCTGATGCAAGGCAGATGACCTCGCAAGATTATATCCCTTTGCTCTTGTATTAGATGATCATGTGAACAGTTTCCTCTTCATTTTCTCCATAAACCAACATTTTATTTCAGCAAATGTCCTTTGCTTATAATCTGCAAATGCAGTTGTATGCACAATGTACAGTAATGTCTTCTGAAGCAGGCTGGATTGAAAGCTCTGCCTTTTTAGTATACAAGTGATACACAAGTTCTTTCTTCCTTAGCTAGTGTCTGCTGTAGTTCTTTAAGATGAACAATAAGAAATGATGATACTATTGCTACTTCTGCAGCTTCTGTAGAAGTTATTTCAGACTACTCAAGAAAAGAATAGACATTGCCTTACAGATACAAGAACATGAAAGCCACATACTCTTCAGCAGTCATCTGATTGGTTTTGGTTAGCAAATCACAGTTTTACTACAAACAGTAACATTTCTTAAGATCGATTTTCCTTGGGGGTTTTCCGGGCTGTGAGGCCATGTTCTGAAATAGTTTCTTTCTGACGTTTCGCCTGCATCTGTGACTGGCATCTTCAGAGAATAGTTGGGTAGGAGTGTGTGTGGAGTTTATATATTGTGAACCCCTGCTGGGGAGTATATGTATATTTGCGTAATTGAATGGTTAGTTTCTGCGTATAGAAATGCAAGGATTGTTTGTGTCTGTTTGGCTAATGGTTGGTTAACGGGCCATTATCTGCAGGGAATCCCCTTGTCCCTGGGTGGAATTCCTTTGTAAGTGTTGGGTTTTTATTCTATTGTTCTTCAAAACTGGGAGCCAGATTTTGTTTACTTTTAGGGTTTCTTCTTTCCTGTTGAAGTTGTCCAGGTGTTTGTGGATTTCAATAGCTTCTCTGAGCATTCTGACATGATAGTTGTTGGCCTGGTCCAGAATTTCTGTGTTTTTAAATAACATTTTGTGTCCAGGTTGGTTTATAACATGTTCTGCTACTGCTGATTTTTCTGGCTGGCCCAATCTGCAGTGTCTCTCATGTTCCTTGATTTGTGTTTGAACACTGCATTTAGTGGTCCCTATGCAAACTTGTCCATAGCTGCATGGTATGCAGTAAACTCCTGCAGCTGTGAGAGGGTCTCTTTTGTCCTTTGCTGAGCGTAGTATTTCTTGGATTTTTTTGGCTGGTCTGTAGATTGTTTGGAGGTTGTGTTTCCTCATCAGTTTCCCTATTCTGTCTGTGACTCCTTTGATGTATGGTAAAAAATACCTTCCCTTTGGGTGGCTGTTTTTCTTCTTCATTCCTGTGGTTTTTTCTGGGTTTGGCTGCTCTTGTGATGTCTGATCTGGAGTAACCGTTAGCCTATAGGGTCCGGTTTAGGTGCCTCAGTTCGTCCTCCAGGTAAGTGGGGTTTGCAGATCCTTTTTGCGCAGTCTACCAATGTTTTTATTGTGCTCCTGAGGATGCCAGCCACAGATGGAGGCAAAACGTCAGAAAGAAACTATTTCAGAACACGGCCTCACAGCCCGGAAAAAAACCGAAGGAAAATCTATAGCACTCTGTCCCTTTCCTAATAGTACAACCACTTTATTGTACAAGAACACAATGAAGAGATATCAGTGAGGTATGTTGATACTAGGCAACAATGTATCAAAGAGACCTGGTTCATATTTCATTCAGTCATGAAGTTTAGGAACGTACTTTGAGGTACTCATACTACCTCCTGCAACCTAAACTACCTCACAGGGTCATTATAAGAATGGACAAGTTGAAAAAATGCCATCCCTACTGACTGAACTTTTTGGAGGAAAGGCAGAATACATGTAAAATAGCAAATTAGTCACCTTTTCATTCTGTTCTATTTGGACCAATCTAATAAGGAACTTATTTAAAAATACATTTTAATTATGTTAGCTACATTATGAAACATCTATTCTCTTGGCTTTTTAGTTTTCCACCTTTTATGAGCACAATTACTGTAGCTATAATCCTCAGCACATCCATCATTTTTCAGCATTCCCGCAATACCTCCATTATCTTCTTAAAGTAAGTTCCAATCCAATCCTCTGCATATTTATTGAGAAATCTGTCCCACTAGCTCTGTAAGACATTACAAAACACACATATACACACAGGATTGCAATATCAATGCTTAGATACCACAGCTTATTCAGCATACCAGGAAATACACTTTCTGTGTACTTTATAAAAAAACTAACCAGTGTAGTCTATAAATATTTACACTTACTTTGTACATTAATAATCTCAAGCTTCTTTTGTCCAATACAATTCTGTGCATTCTGGAAACTAGGTGTTCATCCTCCTATAGTTCCAACGTTGCCAGAACTGCTTCATGCATACCATGAGCAAAAGCCAAAAGGCAATGACCACACAACAAGGAATTAAAGGCCACATGATGGTCATATGAATGTACTTGTGCACAATTAATCTAATTTATTACTTACCAAGAGCTTTATTGCATAAAATTGGCTGCATACGTTTTGTCCAGGAAGCACAAGTGACTAAAAACATACGTTTTCTTTGCTTCACATAAGAAGCCTCCCTCAAGCTTCCTACACCTGTCCTTTGACCATCTAAAATGCAAGGTCTTCTTGAGCAAATACAGAGAGACTGCAGCTGCCTGATATTTCAAACAAGTACATTTGCTGTACTAATATTTTTTTTCTCTCTGTCTCTTTTTCCTCTGGTTTAGAACTAATATGAAAACAACCCCTTTTCTTCCTGGACTGATTCCATCTGGAATAACTACTAGTACCAATAGCCACTAAAACTAGTCAACTAAGAACCAATAAGCACAAGTACACAAGTCAGTTGGTAAGTGGGAAATGTTTTCATTCCTTTCTAAAGTTTTGCCCGTTTTGAAGGACTATGCAAAAGAACGGTTGATATTCTGGCAAAATAGTAATCAATTTGCTTTGCATGATCCTGTATGGCCTAAGAATGCAAACTTAAAGTTCATCTTAATTTGTATTCAACCATTGTTACAAAAACATTATCTTTTGTACATCAAGGGAAACTCATGTTTGTATGACTTCAGACCCTTCAAAGTCAGTGGTCACACTCACACAGAATAATAAACCACAATTGTAGATAATTCTGGTTTATTGTGAAACAACTGCATACTGGATCAGACAACCTATTCACTCCTGCTTTGCTCTTTTGTGCTTGTGTGATTGCTAAACAAGCTGGAAACTGATTGTTTAGCAAGTTGTCCAAACTAAAAGGGCACTGAATGCATGCATTTCTTTATATCAATTATATCCCACCCCACAATTATGTCTTTCTTGTTGTTTTTGTTGTTGTGTGCCTTTAGTCATTTCCAACTTAATGGCAACCCTATCACGGGGGTTTCTTAGCAAGATTTGTTTAGAGGGATTGCCTTTGCCTTCCTCTGAGGCTGAGAGAGTGTGACTTGCTCAAGATCACCCACTGAGTGGGGATGTGAACCCTGGTCTCCTGAGTCATAGTCCACTGCTTAAACCACAACACCACACTGGCTGTCTTAACTACTTTCATTCCATTTATGCCCTGGAGCTCTAAGCATTGTACATTACTTTTTCATCCAGTTTTTATTTTAACAACCACCTTGTGAAGTAGGTTAGTCTGAGGGGCTATGATTAGCTCAAGGTAACCACATGAATTTTATAGGGAAGCTGGGAGTTGACCCTATATGTACATTGAGCAGAGGGGGTGGGGGTGAACATAGAGTTCACGCAGCGACTATGGATCTGAGAGAAAGCTGTAATTTTGAGCAAGGTCTGCTTAAGACTTCTTGATCATACAGTAACGTATTATATATTTTTATATTCATTGTTAATCATGCGGGTATGCATGCACACACACAGTATTGTATTTTATTGATTTGGATCTCCCCTTCTCCAAGGCTTTTCTACTGGGTACATACATTCCAAAGTTCCTCTGTTTAAAATAGTAGTTTTGTGTGTTCTTCCCCATTACTCACTTTTGCCCTCTTGTTGCCTGGCCACACCCTTTTGGCTGCACTCTGAGGTACTGTGGTGGAACAGGATTACATATGCAGCCCGATCCAATGAAGGAAATTTCAAACAGGGAAAGGGTTTCAGCTTGGGAGAGTAAATGAGGATCTAGTTTGGTTATCTTTCTTGATTTCCCCTTTACTGGTAGGAACGTGTCCTTTACCATTGGCACCAAAAGAGGGCAGGTGAGAGAATTTGGGCTAAGTGCCTCTGCTGTTTAGCCTCTTAGAGCGATAGGAGTCCCTTGGTGGCTTCAAGTCTTTCCTCTCTTTCTTCCCAATAAATTAACTTCCACAACCAACTTGGTTTGCAAAAATTGCACTTCCATTCTTGATTTCAAACTGGCATGATCATTTGGAAAGTAGCAGCAGATAAAAATGAAACTCGTTGGATTTTTAACAAAACCAGAAGCCAGAAAGAAATATAAAAAGGACCTTCTTACCTTCAAAACTCTCTATGGAGTTGCCTCTTGCTGTCTCACTTATATCTTGAAATATCCAGTTCTGCCTCCCCCACCTGTCTGAAAACCTAATTGTACAAACTTTCCTTGCTGCTCCTTACAATAAGAACTAATTCTCTCCCTTTTGTCAGGTCTCTCCTCAAAATTCACCTTTCCCAGAAGACTTTTGCGACAACTAATATGCCATCGTAAGTATGCCACAGTATGTGAAACTGAAATAGTCTAATATTTTCCCCTTGTTTACTTCTGCCTTCACTCCCTTTCCCCCATTATTTCCCTTTTTTTTTCTTTTTAAGATTGCAAACCCCACGGGACAGGGACTTTTCAGACTGGATCTCTGTGTATAATTTTTTTAAAAAATTATTTATTTATTTATTTATTTATTTCCCACTCTTCAGCCCCAAGGCTATCAGAGCGGCTTACAAATTGTTTTAAGCAATAGCTATTTACACATCTACACTGCATTAAACAGTTTCCAATGTGTGTTAGCTAATTGCCCCCCACAAGCTGGGTACTCAATTTACCAACCTCCGAAAGGATGGAAGGCTGAGTGAACCTTGGAGCCAGCTGGAATCGAACTTGCGACGTGGTGGCTTGCAGTACTGGCATTTAACCACTGCACCACCAGGGCAGTGTACATTATTTACTATCTATCTATCTATCTATCTATCTATCTTGCTCTTAGGTATGTTGCCGTTTCCAGTGTGCTGATTGGCCACTTAGGAAACTGGTCAACCAATCAAAGCTCTGTTGGGCAGCCAATCAGCACACTGGGAGTGAGACCATGTGGAAGTTTCATTCCTTTCTAAACATGGCATAGGCAGAGGGGGTGTGAGTAGCATGGGGGAGTGGCATGGTGTGCGTGTGGTGTGTATGGGGCTTGGGGAGGGTGGTATGAGTGGGAGGAGGGTGGCACAGGGTGCGGGGAGGGTGGTGCAAGTGCAGGGAGGGTGGCACGGGGTGCAGGGAGGGCAGTGTGAGTGCGGAGAGGGCGGCACAGGGCAACATGGGGTGTGGGGAAGCTGGTGCAAGTGTGGGGAGGGCAGCACGGAGTGTGGGGAAGGTGGTGCGATTACGGGGAGGGTGGCACAGGGTGCGG
Source organism: Gambelia wislizenii (assembly GCA_030847615.1). Taxonomy (NCBI): domain Eukaryota; kingdom Metazoa; phylum Chordata; class Lepidosauria; order Squamata; family Crotaphytidae; genus Gambelia; species Gambelia wislizenii. The sequence goes on from JAUMIR010000001.1 coordinate 207,674,046, forward strand.
GGAGGGCAGTGTGAGGAGGGCGGCACAGGGTGCGGGGAGGACGGTGCGAATAAAGGGAGGATAGTACATGGCTGCACAGGGTGTGGGGAGGGCAGCACGGGGTGCGGGGAGGGCAGTGTGAGTGTGGGGAGGGTGGCACATGGCGGCACGGAGTGTGGGCAGGGTGGCACAGGGTGGCACGGGGTGCAAGGAGGGTGGCACAGGATGAAAAAGGGGTGTGGGGAGGGTGGTGTAAGTGTGGGGAGGGCAGCAGAGGGCTCAGGGAAGGCAGCACGGGGTGCAGGGAGGCACAGGCATGGGGAGGGCAGCGCAAGTACAGGGAGGGCAGCACAGGGCACAGGGATGGCAGTGCAGGGTGTGGGGAGGGTGGCATGAGTGTGGGGACAGTGGCACAGGGCTTGGGGAGGGCGGCACGAGCACAGGGAGGGCAGCATGAGGGAGTGGCATGTGGACCATGGGGGGTGTAGCATATGGGGGGGATGGTGTATGTTACACTGGGTATAGCTAGTTTAATCATAATACTCATAATTTACCTTTTATATCCAAATATATAACTAGTAAAACATATATAATTTACAATCTTCAAGCAAAATTATTAAAGCATCCAGACATAACAAACCTCAGTCATTCTATTCATGTCTCCTCTCAGAAATGAATGTAGTTTATCCTGTGTTATTTTTCCCTTCTCCAGTCCAGACCAAAAACACAGCACATCAGCCAGCAATAGCCTTTAGTATCTGTCCTGTTCCACTGGTACAATAAAAGGTGTTTATTACCTTCTCTCTCTAATTATCTCCTCCCTCATTGTCAGAAAAAGCCAGTATTTTTCCACAATTTCCTTGAAAACTATTTCCTCATTTCCCAAATGCCTAAGTGACCTCACACATCCCCCAGAAAGACTCTGGGGTTTCTAAATGGTCAAAATAGCCCTCATGGAATTTGCTGGGAATCCTACCTGTCTAAATGGGATCCCACACCAATCCACAGTATTCAGAAGGGGGGGGGGGCAAAATGGCAAAAACAATGCAGGAAAAGCCTTCACGGCTTTTTCTGTTTAAAAAACAACGAGGGGGTGCCATTCCTGCTCATTAGGACAAGCAATTCGCTTTGAATCACTTCCCCATATGAGAGGAAATGCAGAGCTGACAGGCTGGGTGAGCATGGGCAGTGGGGCCTCCTAACACAGCAAGCACCCGCTGCTGCCATGTTGGATTTTCACCTTAGCAAGTGATCTCTAAAGCAATAAACAGGGTGGGGGTTTTTTGTTTTTGTTTTTTTTACTATCCTTTTAATTCAAAAAACTACTCTATCACTCCAGCACACCTTAGATGACTTTTTAAAAAAATCAACACTGACAAAGAACTAATGCAAGTTAATCACTTGCAGCTGCCATCTGGCATGCAAAGCTTCTGGAGGCTTCTGGGGCCAAAAACACTGTTAAGACATGTCGCTGCTGCTGCAAAATGCCATTACTGTAACGTACTCCATTTCCCCCCCCCCTTGTACAGATGGGCCCCTCACTGAGCAGGAGCAGGATTTGTATATCAACGCTCACTGGTTCTCAAAATAGCTAACTTCCCTGGATAGAAAATTTAAAATGTACCAAGATTATATATAAACATTCAGCACAAATGCATTCCAATACTGTATTACGATATCCAATATATTAGCCTCTGCCTAAATTTCAAAGAATACAGAGCACAAACAGCCTCTCCTTTAAACATCTTAAATTCAAAAGCAACCCTTAAACTGTGAAGAGTTCACCTAGAGTTTCATTTTACTATATCACAGATGAAGTTTTTTTAAGTGTTTGAATGGTATCACAAATTTATCATCTCCCTATCCTATCTTGCGTTTTGATAACTCTGCTTCCCAACAAAAAGGGAAGAGGAAATTCTGAACAAACAACCACACAGTTGAGGAAATTTTAAAAAGAGACAAAGGGGACAAAATTGAGGTGTAAGACCATTCTTGGTGGGCTCAGTGGACTATACTAAAAAGCTGTAAGACACAATATCTTCAACACCCTGGCCTAGACCATGGCAGAATAAAAAGTTTTCTTTTGAGCTTTCTCTGCATTTCCCCACTATTTGTACTGCCAGCCCATTTTTTCTGTTGAGTATCACAATACTTAGCTACAACAGGAAGCTCATAATAGTGTGATACAGATCTATTGCGTCTTATTTATGAAGTTAGATCTAAGAAGTCAGATATGTTTCCCCCATCATTATTTTCCATAGAAAGCAAGACTTTAGACATTTAGTTTTATAAAAATAACATTAACATGTTTTAATTTAATCCAGTTCATTTTAAACTAGCCTGTTTTTTAAAAAGAGAAAACATGAGTCTAAATATAATTTTAGATGCCTGTTTAAAAATAAGTCTCACTTTGAATGATGCAGGCTTTTTCTTAATGGCCAGTGGTGACAGTCTAATTTTATTTGTGTGCAGTTTTGCTGTAACCTCACAGTTAAGATTCCAACCCCACAACCACATGGATGGTCTATTTATGGGTGTGTGAACACACACACACACACACATATATATATGTATATATGCACTTAACAAACAGAACTCAAAAATAGGACATAAGCAGGATTCAGCTTTCCCCTTTTTCAGTTGTTAAAGATAAGACAGGTGTGTGTGTGTGTGTGTGTGTGTGTGTGTATGAGGAGGAGAGCCAGTCTGAGTGCTGGCCTAGATTGTAAGCTTGAGGGCAGGGAACTGTTTTGTTGTTCTTTTTCTTGTAAAGTGCCATATACATTGATGGCGCTATAGAAAATAATAATAATAATAAATCTAGGAGATCAGAGTTCTAATCACTGCTGGGTCATGGAAACGCACAGGGTGACCTTGGGTAAGTCACACTCTCTCAGCCTTTGACAAAGGCTGGATAAAATGCCTAGAAAACCCCATGATAGGTTCACCATAAATTAGCCATAAATTAGAATATAAATTAAATACAGTTGTCCCTTCATATCCACTGGGGTTTGGTTCCAGGACCCCGCCCCCGTGGATGCCAAAATCCGTGAATACTCAAGTCCCATTATATGCAATGGCATAGCGAAATGGTGTCCCTTATATAAGATGGCAAAATCAAGGTTTGCTTTTTGGATTATTATTTTTTAAAGAATATTTTCAAGCCATGAATACTTAAATCCGTGAATACTCAAGTCCCATGATATGCACTGGCATAACAAATTGGTGTCCCTGATATAAGATGGCAAAATCAAAATTTGCTTTTCGGGTTTTTTTAAAAAAAGAATATTTTCAAGCCGTGAATACTTAAATCCGTGGATATCAAATCCGTGGATATGGGGGACAACTGCAAATATAAATATCAATTCGATAGCCATAAATTAGAAGCAACTTGAAATTACACAACAACAATATACGAGGAAGTGGGCTGTCGCCTCCCTGCTAAAAACAAACCTTTTAGTCTCAAAGATGGCCCAAATTCTTTATTGCCCTTCCTTCCCCGCAACCTCCACTTCTGTTCACCTTTAAATTTGAGCTCCCGTCACTTACTGGCTAAACGGGCACCAACTCCGGCCACCCATTGGCTGGGTTTCTCCAGGAGGCCGGTTGGGCGTGCCAATCCATACCGGAAACCGGAACAACTCTATGATCCTACCGGAAGCCATAGAAATAGAAACCTTGTTGGAGCGACTTATAAGGATAAGATCATAGAGCTACGAAAATGTAGAGAACTTCTTGAATATCAGACAGAAGCTATCGTTAATAGACTTATAACCTTATTTTAAAAAAATACATTCATTTTTATCTCTATAATAAAAGTATTTATCTGCTCCCCGCCTCATTTCTATGGTTTCACCTCTATTCGCTGCCGTATCCTTGAGCGCCATTGGAAAATGGCTGAAGCAACCCAACTTGGAAAAGATGGACGCACCCTTGTGTTTACACGGAGAGGCGGGGGGGAGCGCGGTAACAACCACTTCCGGGGCGGGGCGAAGCTAGACGACTTCCGTTACAGGAAGAAGGCGGCGGGTTCCACAATGGCGGCTTTCTCACTCGGGCCGCTTCTCAGGTACGCGTTGCCCCTTGGTTGGCTTTTCCTCTCTTGACTGGGCAGCGCCTGGCATGACCTTCCTTTCCTTTCCTCACAATATCTGTGGGCGCACCTGCACTGTAGAAATAATGCAGTTTGACACCGCTTTAGTTGCTGCAGTTCCGTCCTATGCTTTCCTGGGATTTGTAGTTTCACAAGACCTTTAGCCCTCTCTAAAGTGGTGTCAAGCGGCATTATTTCTGCAGTGTAGGCGCATCCTGTGTCCAACCTGGCTTTTCTTTCTCATTGTCGTAATTGTTGTTGTTGTTTATTTTGTGGGACTTCCTAATTGCTCTCCCCCCCCCCCTTTAAATTGCTGCACCGCTTGTATTTGGCCATGATTTCCATCAGGGCAATTTGGATGTTTCTCCAACTGGCTTGCCCATCTGATAAAATAAGACATCTCGTTAGTATAAAAAAGGGACGGTCAAGTTTGGGGTGGTTTCCTTTCTTTCCTAAAAGTTGATGGCGATGAGAGAGAGATCAGAGCCAAATGCAGCAACTTTGTGGATTTAAGGAGATAAGAGGTGGTATAAGTATGTCAAAGCTGTCCACTATCCCAACTTTTTATTGGCCTTCCTTTCCTCTGTCTCTTTTTGGCAACGGATCTTTGGCTGATTGAAATCCACACAACTGGATTGACAGAATGATCCTGCCCGTTGAAAACAGTGGCCCTGGGTCTGAAACATGGGTCACCTATTGCCACCACTTACGACTCCTCAAACGCTTTCATCAGCACTGTATACGCACAATCCTAAATATACACTGGACTGACTATGTGACGAATGTTGCTGTCCTTGAGCAAGCAGGGATCACCAGCATGGAGGCCATGATATTGAGGACACAGCTGCGCTGGGCAGGGCACATTTCTAGGATGGAGGACCGTCGCCTCCCAAAAATAGTACTCTACCGTGAACTCACCACAGGTCAGCGATACAAGGACTCTCTGAAACAACATCTCAGGCTCAGCCAAATTGATCAGCAACAATGGTCCACCCTGGCCTCACATTGGGAGGCATGGAGACGCACTATCCACAATGCTGCAGCCTTATTTGAGAATTCACACCGAACAAGTCTTGAAGAGAAACGACAACGCAGAAAGAATCACAACCCGGAAACATCACCCAAGGAGACCTTCTGCTGTTCTTTCTGCAACTGGACTTGATTATCTCGGATTGGCCTTTTTAGTCATCAGCGTGCTTGCAGAAAGCATGGGATGAGTCCTTCCTGAATCTTCATTTGCGAAGAAAAGCCAGAGAAATCACACCTTAGTAATGTTCAGATTAGTGTCTCAGACTGGTCTGTCAACTCAGCTGTTGTTACTTTATTTATAGCATTTATATGTTGCTTGGTATTTGACCTGCAAATGTGTGCTTGAGTGTGTGGTTTCTTACTCAGTCTCTTATTTATTGGATGTGTAGATTGTCATAAAAAGTAATTCCTTCACATTGTCCTGGATTAATATTGAAAACTGCCTAATAAGAAAGCAGACCATTTGTCCTTGTTGTTTAGTATTGCTATCACACTAGGGTTTCATACAAGAGTGTTTTCCAGTCTTACTGTGATACTCCAGGAATTAAAATTGGGAATTTATGCATATTGATTAAAACAAAAGAGAGAGAGAGAGAAACAGTCTGTGTATCGTGTATGCTGGACATGTATTTGTTGTTCTTTTTAATGGTGTGTTTTAAGCCAGTCTTCATTTTATGATAGTTTAATTGCATTTTAACTTTTGTACCCTGTGAATTTTTAACAATGTTTGTTTGTTGTAAACTGCTTGGGTCCCATACTGGGGAAAAGGCAGGATATAAATAAATATAATAATGATGATGAGAACGATAATAACCATTCCTTGCAATTGACATACTATCTTCCTGCTTATAGAAGATACTAACTGAAACTGATCCAGCATTTTAAATTCATGTTGATTGAACCAATTGTTATTTAGATTGGCTTAGGAGGGTTTTTATTGTTATTCATACTAATAACTTTGCCTCTATTCAAAGTGACAAAAGTGTGTAGATGACTCTTTAGGTCAGTTCACAGGTCACAGAAAAAGGTGAACCCTGGCTTATCAGGATCCAGCAGTATAGTCATACGTGCTCCCCAATCATTTCTGCTTGACTTCTTTTGTAGGCGAAAGCCCTTAACAGCACTGCTTCTATTGTTATGTTTCTAGCATTCAGAATTGTTCCTGTACTCAGAACTTTCCCCTTCTTGTTTCAGATTGCTGTTTTCATTGGCGATCCCTGCATTGATACTAGGTGGGGTATTATGTCTTTGTCTGTTCATGCTGTTGTGTGGTCTACAGCAGTGGTTTCAACAAAGGAAAAGGCAGCTAATTCCACCTGGGAAAGATGGGGAAAGGCCGCTTGTGGTTGCTTTTTTTCATCCATATTGCAATGCAGGTGGTGGAGGGGAGCGAGTGTTATGGTGTGCTCTAAGGGCACTGCAGAAAAAGTAAGTAGATGTTTTACTTTTGTACAGTGATGCATGTATGTTTGCCTTAACTTTCACTTTATGGAAGCTGTTAATGAAAATGACAAACTAGGTTACGACGATGCTCCTCAACTAAAACCATTGACTGAGATCCAATACCTCCACTGGCATAGTTATGCCAACAGTGGGGGTAAAGGCAGTGGCAGTGGCAACAGGAGTAGAAGGTTGATAGTGCTGAGCTATCTGTTGCTCAAATGCCTGACTTCTTGCGAGGGGTGGGATGTTCTTGGAACCAGTGAACTATGGGAGGAGTAGGTTGAGCAGTCACCTGTCTGCTGGCAAGTAAGTCATATTTGGAACTTATTCCAAGTTCAGTGGAGAAAGCTCAGAACGTTTCTGGAATGTCTTGTGTTCCCTGCCAAGCCAAGCTATTAAAGTTACCAGTGCTTCTTGCATGGGGGCAATTTTTTCCATTGCTCATTACTAACATGTTCCATTACACATTCCCCTACATCCCTCTACAGTACAACCCCCTCATCCAGGGGGATATGTATCCGGATTTACCACAGATATTGAAAATAATGGATAATAGCAATCCTACACTTCCAGCAGAAACATACCATAGAATTGCACTGCAGGACCTCCAGATACCTAGAGCGAACACCTCTCTAGGCATTTGGAGGTCCTCCAGTGCAACTCTATGGTCAGCTTCCAGCAGAAGTTGACCATAGAATTGCGCGGGAGGACCTAGAAAATGCCTAGGGAGAACATATTTTTTTGGACGTGGGTAAGTGAAACTGTAGGTACCTGGCCCACAGATATGGGGGTCATATGCACTTACAAACCCCCCTCCAGTCCTCCTCCTGAAGCCCCAGAGCCTTACTTTTTGTTTTAGAAAGTGTCCTCCTCCTGAAACCCCAGAGCATTACTTTTTGTTTTAGAAAGTGTTACTGTATTCTACTCCCCGTTTCTTTTTACAAACCAAATATGTTCTCACATGGCTTATCCAGTCATCTACAAATCCTGAGGAAGCAACCAGGAAGCTGTAAAGACCTACAGTAGTTTTCCTTGCACACTCTTAAGAATTACATTGGGGTAGGCTACTGTCTTGGATTAGAGGCCTGCATAGGCCTCCAAGGAGACCTTAGAGGCCCACGCTAACTGCTGAGCCTTTCATAGAAAAAAACCAAACATTTTTTCCTCCCAAATACCCCCAAATGTTTTGCAGTGGGCATGGGTGCATTTTTGTCCCCCAGGTCATTTTAATCTCAGGAGAGGCCTTTTTACAATAGGAAGTGACTTCAAAGTCATGCAACATACAATATACTTCTCTCTTTTTCTAGGAAGTCAAAATCTTTGATCTGAAATTCTTGAATAGAGGGATAAATCCAGACCACAAAGGTTTTGATAGAGTCAGTCTTCATATTTAACATACGGCCATTAGGAATACATTAATCACTTTATTCTCTTTCAGAATTTTCACTGACACATTTAAATATTCTTACGTATCCTTTTTTGTGGCGATTGGAATTAACAGTAAAAGCCTTTGGGAAATCCAATCTTCCACATCATTGTGTAATCATAATACCAAATTTCACAGAGCCATTTAAAAATGATCATAAAGGCTGAAAGGAATGTAGTGGTTGCACATGATTTTTTTTTTCCAGAAAAGGCCTGAAGATTAAAATGTATTTTATTTTCCAGGTACAAAGATGTTTCTTATGTTGTCTATACTGGCGACTCTGCCACAGCTGACAGTATTCTTGAAGGAGCTCACAGACGATTCAACATCAGATTAAAGCAACCCGTGAAATTTGTATTCTTGAAGAGGCGCTACCTGGTGGAAGCTTCCCTTTACCCCCATTTCACTCTGCTGGGTCAGAGTTTAGGATCATTGTTTCTTGGCTGGGAAGCTCTTACGAAGTGTGTCCCTGATGTTTACATAGACTCTATGGGTTATGCCTTCACAGTTCCTCTCTTCAAATATTTAGGAGGTTGCCGGATAGGCTGTTATGTTCACTATCCCACAATCAGCACTGACATGCTTTCTGTGGTTAGGAATCAGAACGCTCGCTTTAACAATGCAGCCATCATTACAACAAATCCCCTACTAAGTAAGCTGAAACTTGCATATTACTACATTTTTGCTTCCATATATGGGTTAGTGGGTTCTTGCAGTGATGTTGTCATGGTTAATTCTTCATGGACCCTCAATCACATCCTGTCCCTTTGGCGGTGCAGTGATCGTACAAGCATTGTGTATCCACCTTGTGATGTTCAGACTTTCCTGGATATTCCATTACATGAGGAAAATAACACTATAGAGCAAACAATTGTTTCTGTAAGCCAGTTTAGGCCAGAGAAAGACCACAGTCTACAAATCAGAGCCTTTGCTAAATTGCTGGCAAAGACTGCAGGCCAGCAACTACAGCCAAAACTCATTCTGATTGGGGGCTGCCGTAATTACGAAGATGATCAGCGTGTAATTGGACTTAAAAAGCTCTGTCAAGAGCTGGGCATTGAAAATAGAGTGGAATTCAAAATAAATATCCCATTTGAAGAACTAAAGAAGAATCTGGCAGATGCCACTATTGGACTTCACACTATGTGGAACGAACACTTTGGGATTGGTAAGTATTTTTGCATATAATTTTGTGGTTATGTTTTGATCTATGGAGGTTTTGTTTTTGTTTTTTTGGTTCCTGGTGTTGATGATCTGTTTTCCACATTCAATTCACAAGAAGCTACAAGAGTAATCTCATTTATTATCCAGTCAAACTGGTACAGATATTAATTACTACTGTATTGTATCTGTCTGTTCCGTTGCTGAATTTTCACAGTCAGGGCTGATTCACCATGAAGCAATAGTGAAAAAAAGTACTGAAAAGCACGTATGTAAGCAGAAAACAATGAGGAGACAAGCTCCTCATGCTATTGGATGGTCAATTGTTTATTCCATTTTAAAAAGGAATAAACAGTTGACCATCCAATAGAACGTGGAGCTTGTCTTCTTGTTATTTTCTGCCACCATGAGGCAAGCAATTGGGTGGGTAATGGAGCAAGCAAAATACACATTCTCTCTCTGCTGCGTAGCTGCCCTGGCCACCTGCTTGTCAGTTATTAGCTTCATTTCACCTAATGGGGAGTGGAGTGGGGTGGGCAACCTTTGCAAGTCTGCAGGCTAATTTTTGCCCCAGGACCCTCCCACATTTCATACAAATTGCCACTTCTGGTTTTGAAAATTAGGTAGTATTTCCTGTTAAATAGTTGGAGGGAGATTCATCCTATTTAAAAGGTCTCTTGCTACTTCTGGAAAATTCCAGGAGAAGCAATTTGCCCTCTCTTTTTTTGTAGGAAAAGACAGATTGTGGAGTTTGGAGCTCTAGTTGCACTTTGTCCATCTTGACCTAAAGAGAATGTCAGATGTCTTCTAGTGGTTTAGAGTGCCTGGCCTGACTAGATTTCTCTTAAATTGAATTGAAACATCAATCCCAGAGAGTGAAAAGCCCAGCTGAGTTACATCTGCTGCCACCATTGCTCAGTTGAGATTCCTCTCAGTGCAGCTGTAAGCAGAGATGTAAAATTTCTGGCAATTTTGAAGCCATGGGGGAAAAAATGTTTTTTCTAGAAAAAATATGTTTTTTTCCAGAAAAAATGGAAATTTTGGAGGAAATTGAAAAAATGCAACATTAGTTCTTTTTACAGATTGAAAGTCACTCTGTTATTTAGGAACGTAAAATATGACTATGCACAATTTGATCTGGCATAAAATTATCACAATTGGTATATTAAAAATACAGTGTATTCAAACAGTTATTGTATTCAAACAATTGTATATGAACACCTTGTCTTAAACATTTTATTCATCATGCTAAAATAAAACATTCCATAATCAATTTTCTTCCTTTTTTCAGTTTTTTTGGAAAAAAGGAAAAAAGCCTTCAGGAAAAAACCCGGAGGGGGGAACATTTTTTTTTTAAAAAAAATCCAGGTTTTTTGGGGGGCTTCACATCTTGAGTTGTAAGTCTGCATATTGGAGGTGGAAGCTCGGAGAACTCTGAGGGCAAAACCAGTACTGAGGACATCTGCTAAGCTCTTGAACTGCTTCTGCTCACACTATATTCATTGTATTACAGTGTTAATGTGTATGATTTACATCAGGGTTTTTTTCTAAGTATGTAATAAAGCAAAAAAAAAAGTTTAAAAAGCAAGCACTGAGGGAGAAGCAAGTGTATCTCTAATCCTCTTTCACAATGTATGAGAAAGCAAGCGAGGGCACATGGCACAGAGATTGACATTGCTGGTTGGGGGGTAGTCGAAGCATAGCCAAAAATAGCTGGATTTGTGCATCTCAGCAGGGTCATTCAAAAAATAAGAATGGAGGCCTTAAAGTGGGGGTGGGGACTTGTGGCCCTCCAGATGTTGTTGGACTGTAATTCCTATCAGCACTCTCCAGAATCGCCCATGGTGGGAACCACAGGTTTCCCATGTTTGTGTAAGATTTTGAGTCAGGATAACTTCCAGCCACTGTGCCTTCACACCTCTCTGTATGTGTCACAGCTCACTGAAGACTAACTAGCATGTAAGGCACAATTACTGTACTCCAAGGCTCTCCTAAAAATTGGATACAGTAGGTAACTAATATGCTGCAAGAACTGAATGGCCTTTAACCATGGCCTTGTCTCACTAGTCTTCTCTATGGCTAGGTAATTTGGCTTTGTGGCTATAGAAGCAGCAGCATCCATTTATAGCTAGTGCAAAGATAAACAAAATTTTATGTGTTTCAGAATTCTTAAGTTGTGTGATATGTGCATGCCTCTTAATTTTCATAGATGTAAAACTGATGTCTACATTTATCTCATCACTAGTATTGACTGGGCCATAAAACATACAAGGCGTATCGATTAAATAATGAGACTGTATTTCTACCTTTCAGACGAATCAGGGAAAACTGGTTGTGAATGATTGAGTGGTCACTTTGAACATGTCAAACTGCATGATAAACACCAACACTCTCAGACGTTCCATTAATTGTCAGTCATTGTTTAAAGCAGCTGTGTTATCTATTGTGTGCCAGAAAAATGCTAAGTTTAAAATAAAAGTTGAGCAATTTGACATTCTGCAGCAACTTGAGGTAAACCCAAACCTTTTTCAAAAAAATCATCACTTGTGATGAAACCTGGATTTTCCACTATGATCCTGAGACAAAACAAGAGTCAGTGCACTGGAAAACACCATCATCATTAAGAATGAAAAAACAACATCAAAGCATCAAGGGTGTAATTTTGGCAGAATGGGATCCAGAAGGCGGAACAGTGAACCAGCATTATTATAAGGAAGTTTTGACAAAGCTGAAAGAGCCAGGGTGGGGAGGCCAGAACTCTGGAAAAATGGTTTCATTCTTCATCAAGACAATGTACCTGTTTACACAGCACTTTCTGTGAAGCAGTTTTTGGCCAATAAAAGCATTACTAAAGTTGAACATCCTCCATATTCACCAGATTTGGCACCATGCGGCTTTTTTATTTTCCCTAAAGTGAAATCAGTGCTTAAAGGAACACATTTTGAGTCAGTTGATGCAGTAAAGAAGAAAACGGAAGACATGTTGAAACAGCTGACAGAAACTGATCTGCTCCACACCTTCGACCAGTGAAAAACAAGACTGCATTGGTGTGTGAGTGTGAACGGGAAGTATATTGAAGGGGACAAGTATTAGAATTGTAATACATATAAATAAAGATGGGTTATTTTATCAGTCTCGTTACTTAATAGACACACCTCATATCATCTGTTGAGGGAAGGTTGTTGTTTTTTTTAATCAACTTCCCTTCCAATATTGGTCTGGAGGGTTCTCCATTCATCCAAAGCAGATTTTCTAACTATGTTCCTTCTGCAAGTGGCAGTGGCCTTTCCATGAATGGGACTCTGCTCCTGGAGTCTTATGACCCAATGAATTGTGTTTTTCCTCATGCTTTCACATTTGTTGTAGAATTAGAAATCTGTAACTCATTCAGGACTAAGGGGAACTATAGTTAATGGTTTGTTTTTGTATTTTTTATAGGAATTGTTGAATGTATGGCAGCTGGAACAATTATCCTTGCTCATAATTCTGGAGGCCCCAAGTTGGACATTGTGGTGCCCTATGAAGGAAATATTACTGGATTTCTAGCAGAAAATGAAGATGATTATGCAGACACCATGGTTCTTATCTTTTCATTGTCTCCTGCACAAAGGCTAGAGATCAGACAAAATGCTCGTCAGTCTGTGAAGAGATTTGCTGACCAGGAATTTGAGGAAACATTCCTATTATCTGTGGAGCAATTATTCAAATAAAGTATTTCATATATGTGATATCTGGACATACTTGAGTCACTATGATTATGTTTGTATATTTTTCTAATTTATTTCTGCTGTACAATAAAGAGTTTCCTAATCCTGAGATACACTTCTTTGTGAAATTCCTTCCCAAATTCATATTTTTATTTTACACAAATCAAACAAGTGAAGTTTAAAGGCATCTGGGCTTGAATCTTCATTTGATAGCTTTACATCGTGGGGCAGAGGCATACTATTCTTCGTAGAGAAAATTAGTATGTTACGGAGAAGCTGGTCCAATAAGGTTTCTTTGTGTGCAGATTTTTTGGTTAATTTTTTTTTGGACAGGGGGAAAGAATAATTCAACAATTTGAGACCCACCTGCACTCTGAAGTTTATCATATAGGTACAAGTAAGACATGATGATAAATCTGTTAAGGGCATCACCATCAGAAAAATGAAACTAGTAAACTGTTGTGATGGTAGATGGTAGGTTTAACAAGCATGCAGGGGTAGCCTAGATGTATTTTCTACACGCTTTAGGGATAGTTACTGAAAAGTATCTCATCCCCATTGCCCATTTATCAGAAGATCCTTGGGGGCTAGAAATTGGAACAAATAATCAACTAAGGCAGAGGTGAGCTCCAGCTTTAGGGAACAACACCATGGCTATGCTGCCAGATCTGCAGCCTGCTGGGTTACAAGACTTACAGCATGGAGAGAAGAGTCCATACATCTTTACACTGGATGGAACCACCTCACTGATCTAGCTCGGTTTCCAAAAAATTAATGCTGGTTATATTCCAGCGCTTAAATAATAATTGTAATGAAAAATAGCATGAAACCACTGTTAATTAGAGAGATGAGGCACAGAAATGCTTCTATGTAAAGGCATTGTGGGGTTAATAAGAGTAATGTCTAATGTGGACATATAAATCCAGTTAGTTCCAAGTAGTGTAGATCCACTGAATAAATTTGGTAAGTCAAGACTTTAGTAAATATAGTTTGGATTTAGCCCAGAAAAAGATAGGGCCCAGTTTTGCATTTTGATCAATACTGAGTTCAAAATGCCCAAGTAGGTACATTACTGGATTTTGTGTTCTCAACTCTTGAGTACCCCTTATCTCTGATTAACTGCTAAATAATAGATGACAATTCTACAAACGGGCACTTCCCAAATATTGACCATTTAACATGGATGCCACAACCTGCTATTAATTCTTAAAGTATTAACAAAAAACATGTTAACTGATCACTCCTTCCTATTTGTCTCTAGCCAAGTTGCTACCTTCCAGACATACATTAGGGTTTCTAAGTTCACTCTGAGTTTTTATTTTCCTCTTTCACTTCATTTTCATCTGTTGATTCAATTGGAGCTTTCAAGATCTCTTCTTCCAGAGAGGTTACCACTTTTTCCAGGGATTCTACCAGCTCATCTCTCAGTTCATCTTCAGATTCTTCAAAGTTTCTACACAATTAATGAGAGAAAAATTATTCTCATCAGCATATCAAAATTTTAAATTCTCAAACTGGGGAAGATATGTATCAAAATTATTCTAAAAATTTGAAGCCTGGTTCATATGTGTGATGGACCCTTCACAGTTTCCTCATAAAACTGCAGAGTCCCTACCACTCTCGTCACTTGGGCAGGATTGTCTGAAACTGTTGTATGAACAGAAACAGTCCTATGCACCTTAAAAGACAATAAATTTATTACAGTGGCTACGCAGGCTATAGTCCACAACAACATGTGCTGTAATCAAATTGGCAGTTTTTAAAGTGTTGCAGGGCTCTTCGTTGTTTTCTTTGCTATAAATGACTAACACAAGATACCCCTTCAGAAACTGTATAAAGAGAATGTGTGCCCTAATTCCTGAGACTACAGGAGCACACATTCTTCACACACAGCCATAATGGGAAAACAAATGATCCATTACCAATATGGAGGCACCTTTTCAGACAAATCACCTCTATGCAATCTCAACCAATCCATAAATCCAGTGAGCATGTGCTCTTGGGGGTGGGGGCACTGTATATTTGAAATGGCCAAGAACAATCTGAAAGTAATAGCTGTTCTTTCATTAATGTTTAAATGCCAGTTCACACAACCAAATTTTTATTTTTAATTTTTTTATTCCACATTTTCAGTAGAATACTGCTCAAGGAGATCTTTACAACATTATCATGCTGTAATACTGTTGCTTCATCCAACTTGCTATGCTAACTGTATCATCAGTGAACCCTCTTAACAAATTATTATGGTTCAGGTAGTCAAATGCTCAAGTTACTGCATGACCTTTTTACTCCACGTAAATCAAACTGCATCCCAGTTGCATGTATTTGCAGTATTATTTCTCCACTATCTAATGGGTATGTTTACTGATTCTCCTCATCCTGGGCCTCTGGGCTTAATAAGACTTAAGATTTGGAGTCTTAAGTCCAAAAATACTGTTGCAAGACTTGGCACTGTCAAAGAAGCAAACTGAAGATGGATGGACTGGAGCCGACTTACGTGTCATCATCATCAGATCTTGGATCGAGTCTGTCTTCATCCGCTTCAATAGCAGAAGCCGCTGCCAATTCAGCTTCATCATTTTCTTGAGCCTGTGGATTTACTGTCTCAGCTGGGAAGGAAAATATTTTAGCTAACTTAAGGAAGAGAAGAGTAAATATTTTAAAATTTCACAAATAAAATTCTGTCCAGAGGAGTGAGGTTTAAAGTGTGTGGGAATCTAGTTTATTTGCTGCTATGCCCATTCACAGATGGCCTGTGGTGACTTTTTAGAATCCAGAGGTTAAAGAGCGACCCACTTGGACCAGTCCCCACACAACTGCCTTCGCAACAGTGATGGTTTACAAGATTTCTCTTAGAAGCTACAGCTCAGGGGTAGGAATAGTGACAACCAAATGTTGTTGGACTGCACCTCCCATTAGTCAATATTAAGAAATGGTGGGAGTTTCAGTCCATCAATATCTGAAGGGATGCATGATTCTTCCTCTCCTCTTTCGACTTTAAATTAAATCCAGTGCTTAATCTCAACTAGACTGAATGAATGTGACTTTAATGGGATTCATAATAGGATTTAACCCTGTTTTTTTCAGGGCACTTGAACTTTCTCTCTTATTAATATGTTTGTTGTACGCCTGTAATAAATACAAATAGGTCTCAAAAGTGACTATCAAGCAGCAAATGTGCAACAAATAACTTACTTAGCTCTTCTGCTTGGTACAAAGTGTCACTGGAACATTCTGCTTCTGCTAACATATTCATTAGTGTTGCAGGAGATTCTTGGCTCCATTTTCTCCTATTTTCAGGGAGCTCCAAAGGCAATGCGACTACCTGACCAACTAAGAAATAAGATACACTCAGGGGTCGTTTACACGGGCAAATATTCCTCTAAATATACCGCTAAGATAGCTCATAGTTCCCACGGATCGCAGCACAGTATCGCCTCATTCAGAAGGGGGGAAGGTAAAACACCCAAATATAGCATGCCAGGGGATGTCGCTACTTTTGCCGGTATATTTGCAATGTAGCGCTTTATTGGCAGTGTAAACTAAGGGCTGCATCAGATCTGCATTGTGATTGGTTGCTATGATGTAAGGGGCGGGCTTAAAAGAGAGGTACTGCGTTCAGTAGTGATCAGGAAACTGAAAAATCCTCTCTGCTATTTTGCAGAAGGTCTGCCAAGAAAAAGGATTCCCAAGACCTTTCAGTCATAATGTTCCCATCTGGTCAGCTCTGCTTGGAGGAGGGAGGGAGAGAGAGAGCATGAGCGAGAGAGACAGGGGAGGGAGGGGGGAGGCTGGAACAACTTGCGATAGGTTCACCTTAGGATCCACGGCATGGCTGCAAGGTCTTTTAGCAGAGAGATTACTGTCACTCTGCTTCAGGAGTGAGTTCATTTACAGGCAGATTTACAGAGACAGAGCCACTACAGTACTTTGATCTTCCCTCCTGCTATTTGGGCAGAGTCTGTAAGTCTTGCCCTATGTCCTTCCCCATACAGCCTTTGTCTGCTTGGGAGGCCACGCCCCCCACACTTATTCAAGTCTGAACTTAAACGCGACATAATTAGAAAAAAAAACCTGACTGGCACAGCTGCGGAAAAGAATTAAACCGCAAGTTGCCGCAATAAATCTGCTGTGTAAACCAGCCCTCAGTCACTGTTGATTGGTACAATATTCATGTAACTTTGATTCTGCTATATTTCATTTCCAAACCAATAAAAAACAAAAACTCATTCTCTCTGCTGCTTTTCTTTTCCCCTACTTCTCCTGCTTCTTCAAAAATAATTACTCTTTCAGAAAACGTTATGGGGAATGGGGGAATTCCACATTCTCAGTCAATAATAATAAAGAATATGCCTTAGGATGGCAGAATCTCCACAGAGCAGGATGACAACAATTTAACATACTTCTTCTCTGGGGGGAAAACAAGTCTTAAGACTTTGGAGATTTTCAAGCAGGGCCAAATGCCCCGTTCCTGCCCCTCAAGCTCCAATCCCATTCCTGCCATGGAATAAAGGTAAAATGTTCAAACACTTACCTTAATCCCACAGCAGGAACATCCTCCCTCTCCCCTTGGCTTCACTGCTGTAAATGCAGCTGCTGTAAAGCTACTTTTACAGCAATGAAGCCAAATCTCACTCGTTCTCGCAAGAGAACGGGCGGGAGGGAAATTAAAAAATAACACCCACAGCTGTCAAAAATGAAAATGGAGCAGAAAAATAATAATAATAAAATACAAGTAACTCAGGGAGCTGGGAGAAGGGTCCCACTTACCTGGGTATCCTGTTCCTGCCCCAGAAGTGTCCAGAACAGACCTCCCTCCTGCAGCTGTCATTGCGGGAGAAGAACGGGACACCTTTCGGACAGTCCTGATTCCGTGACAGAAACAGAATGGGTGGTCCAAAAATGATGTTTCCCCATGATGAAAATATCACGGGGAAATCCGGAATGAGGACGGGGGAGAAACGGAAAAGGGTCAACATCTTCTGAAAAGAAGACTTTTTCCCAACCCTGTTCCGTGTCTCCCACAGATTAAATTGCCAGTCTGAAAATCTCCTTTATCACACTATGCAGTTATAGTGCTATTATTCTACTTCAACTGCTATGGCTGCTTTCTGTGGAATTCTGGGGTTTGTAGTTCAGTGAGGCCTAAGAGCTCTCTGGCTGAGAGTTCTAAATGCCCCTCCCTAAACTACAAATCCCAGGCTTGACAGTTTCTGTTCCTAGCATTTCATTAAACAGAGCAAAGCTGGCCATTTTTTTTTCTAGTTGGCTTAGCAGTTGCAACTTAATACCAGGTACTTGCACTCTGAAATGTATGGTGAACAAACCTGCAGACCTAGAGTTCTAGCACTGTTCTGGGGCCTTTATAAGAGGACATCTATATATCCCATTCTCTTGGGTATGTTACTGTTTTCATTGTGCTGACTGGCTGCTTAGGTATCAGGATCTGCCTCTCCTTGCAGGACTAGGCCTCTGGCTGCACAGCCCCTTTGCAGACTCAGGCCCTGGCTGTGGGAGTCTTGGAGGAACCAGGGCCAAGCTATGAGACGCAGCTGGCTGCAATCATGCAGCACACCTGAAGCAGCCAGGGGAATTGCTATTTGAGAGCGGCATTTGGCCCTCAGTCTTGGCCACCACAACATTGTCTTCTGTGCTCTTTGTAGCTGCACCTTCCTTTGGGGGCCTTCCTTTTGGGTGCTTGGGCCTTCTGTTCTTTCTGTAGCTGGGCCTTGAGCCTTCTGTGCTCTCTGTGGCTGGCCCTTGGGCCTTGTGTGCTGTCTGGAGCTGCTCCTTGCTCTTGGCCCTTGGGCCTTTTGTGCTGTCCTTGCTCTTGGGCCTTGGGATGGCAACATGTGGAAAGCTTCAAGTCCTTTCTAAGCATAATGGTGGATGGGCTCTTGCGTCCTGGCATGTATGGTTTGTGTGTGTGTAGTGTGGAGGTATATGTGTGTGGCATGGGGGTGTAGTGTGGGGTGTTGTAGCATGGGGTGTGTGTGTAGTATGGGAGGTGTGTGTGCATGGTGGCGGTGGTGGTGGAGGGGCTCTTATGTCTTGGTGCACATGGTGTGTGTGTGTGTAGGATGGGGTGCTGGGTGTTTGTACAATTGCTTGGTGGTGGCAGAGGGGCTCTCACATCCTGACACGTGTGAAGTGTGTGTATAGCATGATGTGTGTGTGTATGTGTGTGGCTGCATGGTGGCAGCGGAGGGGCTCTTGGCATGAAACTAGCCATTATAGTTGATTTGAAAGGTTATATATTAATACGTCAAATGACAGTACTCTTGACATGTTTCCAAAGTGGCCAAGCAGCAGAGTGGGAACGGAAACATACCAAAGTGTTTTATATATGTAGATAATAGTGTATGTTACACTGGGAGTAGATAGTAGGGGAAGAAATCTGTATGGTAACTTCTTATTATAGGAGTATCCCTTTCTATAGTATGGATAGCCCACTTAAAAGTGGCCAGAATCCATTTACTATAGGCTGTAATTATTAAGATATCTCACATGGGTCACATTTGCTAGCTGAACATTAGACACAGCCCTTGGGGAAATCAACATCTGCTTATCTTGTGGCAACTGACTGCATGTTGGGTATGGTATAACCATCTTGGAGTAGTCAGCTTTAATGGCTATAAGAACTAGTTACTTTACACGGACAGAATGATTGGTCTGGCAGTAATGGTGCTATGGCTGATGTGATAATAGGCTCTCTTATTAAATTGACAACACAGCAGAGGGGTATAGTCTTCAGGTAAACAAAGGGTTAATGATGTAAGGAGTTTAGGTTAAATTTATTGGGGGGTCAGCATCAGTAAGAGCAACAGAGATCAATTGTCCAATGAGGATGACCGGTTTGGGAGAAGTGTGAAAGCTTTAAGGTACATCCAAAATGAGTGGTTATAAAACATGGTGCCAGGAGGCACAAGAGAGACTAAGAGATCTTCAGAGTCTTTGAAGAGTTTTCTTTGGCCTGATGGAAAGGAAAGGGAGATGCTGCCTCCCTCACCAACCCCAGGGAAGCTTGGTTCTAGACTGGGCAAAGGAGTCTAGACGTCCACCTTCCCATGAACATCCCAAGACCCAGACCACATTCTGTTTTGTGAGTAGAATAAGAATGTCCATGCAGTTGTGCTAGGACTTATGTTTTATTTCTAGCCTTGGCTAAATGTGATGTAGGGTCTTTTTGTAACTTTGTAATGACTCCTAAGTAAGACCTGAAGAAAAGTGCCTTCAGGTCTCTCTCTCTCTCTGGCTTTTCTTCGCAAACGAAGATTCAGGAAGGACTCATCCCGCGCTTTCTGCAAGTGCGCTGATGACTAAAAAGGCCAATGCGAGATAAACAAGTCCAGTTGCAAAAAGCACAGCAGAAGGTCTCCTCGGGTGATGTTTTTGGGTTGTGATTCTTTCTGCGTTGTCGTTTCTCTTCAAGACTTGTTCATCGTGAGTTCTCAAATGAGGCTGCAGCATTATGCATAGTGTGTCTCCATGCCTCCCGATGTGAGGCCAGGGCGGACCACTGTTGGTGATCAATTTGGCCGAGCCTGAGATGTTGTTTCAGGGAGTCTTTGTATCGCTTTTTTGGAGCGTCCCTCTTACACTGACCCGTGGCGAGTTCACCGTAGAGTAGTATTGCCTTCAGGTAAAACATACACTTTTGCTAATGTAAAACTGCTTGCAGAAAATACAAGCTTTCTTTAAAAAGTGTCTTCCAACTCTCTTCACATGCCTTCTCTCAGTACGTGCATCTGTAAGCATGTAAGAGTCTCATGTCCCCCAACAGTAGGAATCAGAGGTGGGAAAAGTGCCAGTTGAACCTGATCTGAAGGAAAAACACTTGGTTATTATGACCTCAGGCAGAGGCTGCCTGGCCAAAGGAAAAAGACGTGGCTATTGTGGCCTCAGACTGAGGCTGCCTGCCTCAAGGAAAAGACTTACCTATCGTGACCTCATTTTGATGCTGCCTGCCTGAAGGAAAAAGACTAGACTATTGAGACCTCAGGCTGATACTACATGCCTGAACGAAAAAAACTCGGCTATTGTGATCGCTGGGTGATGTTGCCTGCCTGCCGAAAAAAGACTTGGCTATCATAACCTCAAGTTGATGCTTCCTAACTGAAGAAAAAAGACTTACCGGTAGCTATTGTGACCTCATGTTGATGCTGCCTGCTTGGAAGAAAGGACTGGGTATCTTGAGCTCAGGCTGATGCAGCCTGCCTGAAGTAAAAAGACTCACTCGGCTATTCTGACCATAGGTTGATACTGCCTGCTTGAGGGAAAGGATGGGGTATCCTGACATCAGGCTGATGTTGCCTGCCTGAAGAAAAAAGACTTGGCTATTTTGACCTCAGGGTGATGCTGCCTACCTAAAGAAAAAAGACTTGGCTATAGTGACCAGAGGCTGATGCCTAAAGGAAAAAAGACATGACTATTGTAACCTCAGACTAAGGCTGTCTTCCTCAAGGAAAAGAACTTGGCTATTGTGACCTCAGGGTCATGCTGGTTGCCTGCTTGAACGATAAAGGAATGTCTATCATGACCTCAGGTTGAATCTGCTTGGCAGAAGGAAAAAGACTTGGCTATTGTGACCTGAGGCTGAAGCTGCCTGCTTGAAGGAAAAATGCTTGGCTATTCTAACCTCAAGCTGATGCTGCCTGCCTGAAAGAAAAAGACTTGCCAATTGTGACTTCATGCTGAAGTTGCCTACCTAAAAGAAAAAGACGAGCATTGTGACCTTTGGCTGATGCTGATAGCCTAAAGAAAAAGGACTTGTTATCACGACTTCAGGCTGATACTGCTTGCTTGAAGGATAGGACTGGGTATCCTGTCCTCAGACTCATGCTGCCTGCCTGAAGGAAGGGTTACATTAGGCTGATGTTTTCAGCCTGAAGGAAAAGGCTGCCTATCATAACCATAGGTTGATGCTGCCTGCCCAATGTTAAAAGGCTTGGCTATTGTTGCCACAGGCTGATGCTGCCTGCCTGAAGTAAAAGGACTTGGCTATTGTCACCTCAGCTGATGCTGAAGGAAAAAGTCTTGGCTATTTTGACCTCAGGTTGATGCTGCCCTTGAGGTCTCTTCCAACTCTATTATTGTATGATTCTATACTGACCTCAAGCTGATGCTGCCTGCTTGAAGGAAGGAGACTGGGCTATTCTGACCTCAGGCTGATGCTCTCTCCCTGAAGGAAAAAGGCTTGGCTATTCTGAACTCAGGCTGATGCTGCCTGTCTGAAGGAAAAAGACTTCATAATTGTGACCACAGGCTGATGCTGCCTGCCTGAATGAAAAAGACTTGGCTCTCGTGACCTTAGATTTGTGTTGCCTGCTTGAAGGAAAAAGACTTGGATATCAAAAACTCAGGCTGACGCTGCCTCCCTGAAAGAAAAAGCCTTGGCTATTGCGACCTCAAGATGATGCTGCCTGTCTGAAGGAAAAAGGCGTGGCTATTGTGACCTAAGCCTGATTCTGCCTCCCTGACTGAAAAAGGCTTGGCAATAGTGAACTCAGGCTGATGCTGCCTGCCTGAAGGAAAAAGGCTTGGCTATTGTGTCCTCAGGTTAATGCTGGCTGCCTTAATGAAAGACGTTATTATTGTGACTTCACCCTGATGCTGCCTGCCTAAAGGAAAAAGACTTGACAATTATGATCAAAGGCTGATGCTGCCTGCCTGAAGGAAAAAGTTTTGGTTATAGAGACCTCAGGCTGATGCTGCCTCCCTGAAGGAGAAACAGTTGGCTATTGTGACCTCAGGGAGATGTTGCCTGCTTGAAGGAAAAAGACTTGGGTATTGTGGCCTTAGGCTGATTCTGCCTGTCTGAAGGGAAAAAAATTGACAATGGTGACCACAGGCTGATGCTGCCTGCCTGAAGGAAAAAGACTTGGTTCTCGTGACCTCAAGTTTGTACTGCCTGCTTGAAGGAAAAAGGTTTTGATATTGAGACCTCAGGCTGATGCTGCTTCCCTGAAGGAAAAAGACTTGGCTATTGTGACCTCAGCCTGATGCTGCCTACCTGAAGGAAAAAGGCTTGGCTATTGTAACCTCAGGCTGATGCTGCCTACCTGAAGGAAAAAGGCTTGGCTATTGTGACCTCAGCCTGATGTTGCCAGCCTGAAGGAAAACGTTTTAGCTATTGTGATCTCCTGCTGACGCTGCCTGCCTGAAGGAAAAATATTTGGTTCTTGTGATGTCAGGTTGGTGCTGCCTGCTTCCAGGAAAAAAGCTTGGATATTGAGACCTCAGTCTGATGCTCCTTCCCTGAAGGAAAAAGACTTGGGTATTGAGACCTCAGGTTGATGTTGCCTGACTGACTGAAGGGAAAAAAACTTGGCTATTGAGACCTCATGCTGATGCTGCCTCTCTAAAGGAAAAAGACTTCACAATTGTGACAACAGGCTTATGCTTCCTGCCTGAAGGAAAAAGACTTGTTTCTCATGACCTCAGGTTGGTGCTGCCTGCTTGAAGGAAAAAGTCTTGGCTATTGAGACCTCAGGCTGATGCTGCCTCTCTGAAGGAAAAAGACTTCACAATTGTGACAACAGGCTGATGCTGCCTGCCTGAAGGAAGAAGGCTTGGCTACTGTGACCTCAGGCTGATGCTGCCAGCTTGAAGGACAAATATTTGGTTCTCATGATGTCAGGTTGGTGCTGCCTGCTTCAAGGAAAAAAGCTTGGATATTGAGACCTCAGACTGATGCTGCCACCTTGAAGGAAAAATATTTGGTTCTCGTGATGTCAGGTTGGTGCTGCCTGCTTCAAGGAAAAAAGCTTGGATATTGAGACCTGAGGCTGAAGGAAAAAGACTTGGCTATTGAGCTATTGAGACCTCAGCATGATGCTGCCTCCCTTAAGGAAAAAGGCTTGGCTATTGGGATCACAGATTGATGCTGCCTGTCTGAGGGGAAAAAAATTGACAAAGGTGATCACAGGCGGATGCTGCCTGCCTGAAGGAAAAACACTTGGTTCTCGTGACCACAAGTTTGTACTGCCTGCTTGAAGGAAAAAGGTTTTGATATTGAGACCTCAGGCTGATGCTGCTTCTCTGAAGGAAAAAGACTTGGCTATTGAGACCTCAGCCTGATGCTGCCTCCCTTAAGGAAAAAGGCTTGGCTACTTAGACCTCACGCTGATGCTGCCTGTCTGAAGTAAAAAGGCTTGGCTATTTTGACCTCAGGCTGATGCTTCCTACCTGAAGGAAAAAGACTTCGCTACTGACACCTCATGCTGATGCTGCCTCTCTGAAGGAAAAAGGCTTGGCTATTTGGAACTAAGGCAGATGCTGCCTGTCTGAAGGAAAAAGGTTTGACTATTCTGACGTCAGGCTGATGCTGCCTCCCTTAAGGAAAAAGGCTTGGTTATGGTTTTTTCCTTTATTCAAAATTTCATGATATTTCCATAAAACATTCCTACAGTCATCACATTTCCAAATACATCACATATAAAACCATACATCCAAATCTCTTACATACTGTTTAACTTCCTTATTTCTTTTTCCAACTCTATTTGATAACTTCATACTTTGCTTCCCCTTTCATTCTTTAATCTCACAATTCTCTGTTTCCCTTTATCTTTAGTTCGATGTTCCTTTGTAATTCCCAACTCTTATCCTCTCTTATCCTATCTCCCATCTTCTCCACCTATTCTCTCCCCAAATGGAGCGTAAAACTTCCCATTCCTGCAACTTTTTGTGTTTTCCTTTCATCCAACATAATTGTCAGCCGGTACATTTCAAACATATCTTGTATTTTTTCTAACCATTCCTCAATTGATGGTATACTCTCTAATTTCCAATATTTTCCATACACTATTCTGGCTGCAGTTACCACATACGCTAGTATCCTCCAATATTTCTTTTGCAATTGCTCATCTATTTTATAAAACATATTTAACAGGTACATCTCTGGATCTAATGGAAAGTTAGTATTAAATATGCTTAACATTTTTTAATGTATTTTTCCCCAAAATTTCTTCGCTTTGTCACATCTCCACCATATGTGGAAATAAGTACCCGCCATTTTTTGACACTTCCAACACTGGTTTGACATAGTTTTATAAATTTTTGATAACTTTACCAGGGTTAAATACCACCTCATCATTGTCTTATATATATTTTCCTTTATATTGTAACTCCTTGTAAAGGAAAAACCTTTTTCCCATAGTTTTTCCCAGTGTTCTAAGGGTATTTCATGTCCAAAGTCCTGTGCCCATTTTATCATGTAGGATTTAATATACTTCTGTTCTTGCTTTAGTTCTAATAATATTTTATACAATTCTGACAATTTTATATTCTTGTTACCTTGTATAATCTAATCAAATGTTGTTATTTGTGTCTCTATTCCCATAAGTTTTTGATCCATCTTAAATTTCTCTGAAGGAAAAAGGCTTGGCATTTCTGACCTCAGGCTGATGCTGCCTGCCTAAAGGAAAAATATTAGGCTATTTTGACCTCAGGCTGATGCTGCCTGTATGAAGGAAAAAGGCTTGGCTATTGTGACCTCAGGCTGATGTTGCCAGCCTGAAGGAAAAATTGATTGGATATTGTAACCTCAAGGTGATGGTGCCTGACTGAAGGAAAAAGGCTTGGGTTTGTGACCTAATGCTGATGCTGCCTCCCTTAAGGAAAAAGGCTTGGCTATTGTGATCTCAGGCTGATGCTGCCTGCCTGAAAGAAAAAGACTTCACTGTTGTGACCTTTAGGCTGATGCTGCGTGTTGGAAGGAAAAAACTTGACAATTGTGACCGATGCTGCCTGCCTGAAGGAAAAAGACTTCATTCTCGTGACCGCAGGTTTGTATTACCTGCTTGAAGGACAAAGGCTTGGATATTGAGACCTCAGGCTGATGCTGCCTCCCTGCAGGAAAAAGGTTTATCTATTCTGACCTCAGCTTGATACTTCCTCTCTGAAAGAAAAAGCGTAGGCTATTGTGACCTTGGGCTGATGCTGCCTGCCTGAAGGAAAAAGGCTTGGTTCTCATGAGCTCATGGTGATGCTGCTTCCCTGTAGGAAAAAGAGGTGGCTATTGAGACTTCAGGCTGATGCTGCTTGTTTGAAGGAAAAGGCATGGCTATTCTGACCTCATGCTGAGGCTGCCTGTCTGAAGGAAAAACCCTTGGCTATTGTGACCTCAGGCTGATGCTGCCTCCCTGAAGTAAAAAGGCTTGGCTATTCAGACGTCAGGCTGATGCTGCCTGCCTGAAGGGAAAAGACTTGGCTATTGTCACCTCAGGCTCATGCTGCATGCCTGAAGGAAAAAGGCTTCAGTATTGTCACCACAGACTGATGCTGCTTGTCTGATGGAAAAATATTTGGCTTTTGTGACATCAGGTTGGTGCTGCCTGTTTGAAGGAAAAAAGCTTGAATATTGATACCTCAAGCTGATGCTGCTCCCCTGAAGTAAAGAGACTTGGCTATTGAGACCTCAGGCTGATGCTGCCCCGCTGAAGGAAAAAGGCTTGGCTACTGTGACCTCAGGTTGATGTTGGCTGACTTACTGAAGGAAAAAAAACTTGGCCATTGAGACCTCTTGCTGATGCTGCCTCTCGGAAGAAAAAAAGCCTAGGCTACTGTGACCTCAGGCTGATGCTGCCATCTAGAAGGAAAAGCGTGTGGCTATTGTTACCTCAGGCTGATGCTTCCTACCTGAAGGAAAAAGGTTTGGCTATTGTGATCTCAGTCTGATGCTCCCTCCCTTAAGGAAAAAAGGCTTGGCTATTGTGACCTCAGGCTGATGCTGCCTGCCTGAAGGAAAAAGGCTTGGCTATTGTGATCTCAGGCTGATGCCGCCTGCTTGAAGGAAAAAGGCTTGGCTATTGTGACTTCAGGCTGATGCTGCCTGCCTGAAGGAAAAAGGCTTGGGTTTGTGACCTAAGGCTGATGCTACCTCCATTAAGAAAAAAGGCTTCGTTATTGTGACGTCAGGCTGACGCTGCCTGCCTGAAGGAAAAAAAACTTCGCTTTTGTGACCTTTAGGCTGATGCTGCATGTCGGAAGGAAAAAAACTTGACAATTGTGATCACAGGCTGATGCTGCCTGCCTGAAGGAAAAAGACTTCACTATTTTGACCTCAAGCTGATGTTGCCAGCCTGAAGGAAAAAGGCTTGGCTATTGTGACCTCAGGCTGATGCTGCCTGTCTGAAGGGAAAAGGCTTGGGTTTGTGACCTAAGGCTGATGCTGCCTCCATTAAGGAAAAAGGCTTGGTTATTGTGACGTCAGGCTGACGCTGCCTGCCTGAAAGAAAAAGACTTCGCTATTGTAACCTTTAGGCTGATGCTGCATATCGGAAGGAAAAAAACTTGACAATTGTGAACACAGGCTGATGCTGCCTGCCTGAAGGAAAAATGGCTTGGATATTGTGACCTCAAGGTGATGGTGCCTGAGTGAAGGAAAAAGGCTTGGGTTTTTGACCTAAGGCTGATGCTGCCTCCCTTAAGGAAAAAGGCTTGGCTATTGTGATCTCAGGCTGATGCCTGCCTGCCTGAAAGAAAAAGACTTCACTGTTGTGACCTTTAGGCTGATGCTGCGTGTTGGAAAGAAAAAAACTTGACAATTGTGACCGATGCTGCCTGCCTGAAGGAAAAAGACTTCATTCTCGTGACCGCAGGTTTGTACTACCTGCTTGAAGGATATTGGATATTGAGACCTCAGGCTGATGCTGCCTCCCTGCAGGAAAAAGGTTTATCTATTCTGACCTCAGCTTGATACTTCCTCTCTGAAAGAAAAAGCATAGGCTATTGTGACCTTGGGCTGATGCTGCCTGCCTGAAGGAAAAAGGCTTGGTTCTCATGAGCTCATGGTGATGCTGCTTCCCTGTAGGAAAAAGAGGTGGCTATTGAGACTTCAGGCTGATGCTGCTTGTCTGAAGGAAAAGACATGGCTATTCTGACCTCATGCTGAGGCTGCCTGTCTGAAGGAAAAACCCTTGGCTATTGTGACCTCAGGCTGATGCTGCCTCCCTGAAGTAAAAAGGCTTGGCTGATGCTGCCTGCCTGAAGGAAAAAGACTTGGCTATTGTCACCTCAGGCTCATGCTGCATGCCTGAAGGAAAAAGGCTTCAGTATTGTCACCACAGACTGATGCTGCTTGTCTGATGGAAAAATATTTGGCTTTTGTGACATCAGGTTGGTGCTGCCTGTTTGAAGGAAAAAAGCTTGAATATTGATACCTCAAGCTGATGCTGCTCCCCTGAAGTAAAGAGACTTGGCTATTGAGACCTCAGGCTGATGCTGCCCCGCTGAAGGAAAAAGGCTTGGCTACTGTGACCTCAGGTTGATGTTGGCTGACTTACTGAAGGAAAAAAAACTTGGCCATTGAGACCTCTTGCTGATGCTGCCTCTCGGAAGAAAAAAGCCTAGGCTACTGTGACCTCAGGCTGATGCTGCCATCTAGAAGGAAAAGCGTGTGGCTATTGTTACCTCAGGCTGATGCTTCCTACCTGAAGGAAAAAGGTTTGGCTATTGTGATCTCAGTCTGATGCTCCCTTCCTTAAGGAAAAAAGGCTTGGCTATTGTGATCTCAGGCTGATGCTGCCTGCCTGAAGGAAAAAGGCTTGGCTATTGTGACCTCAGGCTGATGTTGCCTGCCTGAAGGAAAAAGGCTTGGCTATTGTGATCTCAGGCTGATGCTGCCTGCTTGAAGGAAAAAGGCTTGGCTATTGTGACTTCAGGCTGATGCTGCCTGCCTGAAGGAAAAAGGCTTGGGTTTGTGACCTAAGGCTGATGCTGCCTCCATTAAGAAAAAAGGCTTCGTTATTGTGACGTCAGGCTGACGCTGCCTGCCTGAAGGAAAAAAAACTTCGCTTTTGTGACCTTTAGGCTGATGCTGCATGTCGGAAGGAAAAAAACTTGACAATTGTGATCACAGGCTGATGCTGCCTGCCTGAAGGAAAAAGACTTCGCTATTTTGACCTCAAGCTGATGTTGCCAGCCTGAAGGAAAAAGGCTTGGCTATTGTGACCTCAGGCTGATGCTGCCTGCCTGAAGGAAAAAGGCTTGGGTTTGTGACCTAAGGCTGATGCTGCCTCCATTAAGGAAAAAGGCTTGGTTATTGTGACGTCAGGCTGATGCTCCCTGCCTGAAGGAGAAAGACTTCACTATTATGACCATTAGGCTGGTGCCTCCTGCCTGAAGGAAAAAGACTTGGCTCTCGTGACCTCAGGTTTGTACTGCCTGCTTGAAGGGGAAAGGCTTGGATTTTGAGACCTCAGGCTGATGCTGCCTCCCTGCAGGAAAAAAGTTTATCTATTCTGACCTCAGCTTGATATTGCCTCTCTGAAAGAAAAAGGCTTGGCTATTGTGACCTTAGGCTTATGCTGCCTGCCTGAAGGAAAAAGGTGTGGCTCTTGTGAGCTCAGGGTGATGCTACATCCCTATAGGTAAAAGAGGTGGCTTTTGAGACATCAGGCTGATGCTGTCCCCCTTAAGGAAAAATGTGTGGCTATTGATACTAAGGCTGATGCTGCCCATCTGAAGGAAAAGGCTTGGCAATTGTCACCTCAGGCTGATGCTGCCTCCCTTAAGGAAAAAGGTTTGGCTATTGTGATCTCAGACTGATGCTGCCTGTCTGAAGGAAAAAGGCTTGGCCATTCTGACCTCAGGCTGACGCTGCCTGCCTAAAGGAAAAATATTAGGCTATTTTGACCTCAGGCTGATACTGCCTGTGTGAAGGAAAAAGGTTTGGCTTTTGTGATCTCAGGCTGATGCTGCCTGCCTGAAGGAAAAATATTAGGCTATTTTGACCTCAGGCTGATGCTGCCTGTGTGAAGGAAAAAGGTTTGGCTATTGTGATCTCAGTCTGATGCTCCCTCCCTTAAGGAAAAAAGGCTTGGTTATTGTGATCTCAGGCTGATGCTGCCTGCCTGCCTGAAGGAAAAAGGCTTGGCTATTGTGACCTCAGGCTCATGCTGTCTGCCTGAAGGAAAAAGGCTTGGGTTTGTGACGTAAGGCTGATGCTGCCTCCATTAAGGAAAAAGGCTTGTTTATTGTGACGGCAGGCTGACGCTGCTTGCCTGAAAGAAAAACACTTCGCTATTGTAACCTTTAGGCTGATGCTGCATATCGGAAGGAAAAAACTTGACAATTGTGAACACAGGCTGATGCTGCCTGCCTGAAGGAAAAAGACTTCGCTATTGTAACCTCAGCCTGATGCTTCCTACCTGAAGGAAAAAGATTTCGCTATTGTAACCTCAGGCTGATGCTGCCTGTCTGAAGGAAAAAGACTTGGCTATTTTGACCTCAGGCTGATGTTGCCAGCCTGAAGGAAAAAGGCTTGGCTATTGTGATCTCAGTCTGATGCTCCCTCCCTTAAGGAAAAAAGGCTTGGCTATTGTGATCTCAGGCTGATGCTGCCTGCCTGAAGGAAAAAGGCTTGGCTATTGTGACCTCAGGCTGATGTTGCCAGCCTGAAGGAAAAAGGCTTGGCTATTGTGACCTCAGGCTTATGCTGCCTGCCTGAAGGAAAAAGGTTTGGCTCTTGTGAGCTCAGGGTGATGCTACATCCCTGTAGGAAAAAGAGGTGGCTATTGAGACCTCAGGCTGATGCTGTCCCCCTTAAGGAAAAATGTGTGGCTATTGATACTAAGGCTGATGCTGCCCGTCTGAAGGAAAAATATTAGGCTATTTTGACCTCAGGCTGATGCTGCCTGTGTGAAGGAAAAAGATTTGACTATTTTGACCTCAGGGTGATGCTGCCTGTCTGAAGAAAAAAGGCTTGGCCATTCTGACCTCAGGCTGATGCTGCCTGCCTGAAGGAAAAATATTAGGCTATTTTGACCTCAGGCTGATGCTGCCTGTGTGAAGGAAAAAGGTTTGGCTATTGTGATCTCAGTCTGATGCTCCCTCCCTTAAGGAAAAAAGGGTTGGCTATTGTGATCTCAGGCTGATGCTGCCTGCCTGAAGGAAAAAGGCTTGGCTATTGTGACCTCAGGCTGATGCTGCCTCCTTTAAGGAAAAAGGCTTGGTTATTGTGACGTCAGGCTGACGCTGCCTGCCTGAAAGAAAAAGACTTCGCTATTGTAACCTTTAGGCTGATGCTGCATATCGGAAGAAAAAAACTTGACAATTGTGAACACAGGCTGATGCTGCCTGCCTGAAGGAAAAAGACTTGGCTCTCGTGACCTCAGTTTTGTACTGCCTGCTAGAAGGACAGAGGCTTGGATATTGAGACCTCAGGCTGATGCTGCTTCCCTGCAGGAAAAAAAGTTTTTCTTTTCTGACCTCAGCTTGATTGCCTCTCTGAAAGAAAAAGGCTTGGCTATTGTGACCTTAGGCTTATGATGTTCGCCTAAAGGAAAAAGGTTTGGCTCTCATGAGGTCAGGGTGATGCTACTTCCCTTTAGGAAAAAG
Organism: Gambelia wislizenii; assembly: GCA_030847615.1. Taxonomy (NCBI): domain Eukaryota; kingdom Metazoa; phylum Chordata; class Lepidosauria; order Squamata; family Crotaphytidae; genus Gambelia; species Gambelia wislizenii. The sequence goes on from JAUMIR010000001.1 coordinate 207,705,223, forward strand.
AGGTGGCTATTAAGACATCAGGCTGATGCTGTCCCTCTTAAGGATAAAGGCTTGGCTATTGATACTAAGGCTGATGCTGCCCGTCTGAAGGAAAAGAATTGGCTATTGTGACCTCAGGCTGATGCTGCCTCCCTGCAGGAACTGACCTCAGCTTGACATTGCCTCTCTGAAAGAAAAAGGCTTGGCTATTGTGATCTCAGGCTGGTGCTGCCTGCCTGAAGGAAAAAGATTTGGCTATTTTGACCTCAGGCTGATGCTGCCCATCTGAAGGAAAAGGCTTGGCTATTGTGATCTCAGGCTGGTGCTGCCTGCCTGAAGGAAAAAGATTTGGCTATTTTGACCTCAGGCTGATGCTTCCTGTCTGAAGGAAAAAGGCTTGGCCATTCTGACCTCAGGTTGACGCTGCCTGCCTGAAGGAAAAAGACTTTGCTATTGTGACCTTTAGGCTGATGCTGCATATCGGAAGGAGAAAAACTTGAGAATTGGGACCAGAGGCTGATGCTGCCTGCCTGAAGGAAAAAGACTTGGCTCTCGTGACCTCAGGTTTGTACTGCCTGCTTGAAGGACAAAGGTTTGGATATTGAGACCTCAGGCTGATTCTGCCCCCCTGAAGGAAAAAGGCTTGGCTATTGTGACTTCAGGTTGATGTTGGCCGACTTACTGAAGGAAAAAAAAAACTTGGCTATTGAGACCTCTTGTTGATGCTGCCTCTCTGAAGAAAAAACTCTAGGCTACTGTGACTTTAGGCTGATGCTGTCATCTAGAAGGAAAAGGGCGTGGGTGTTGTTACCTCAGGCTGATGCTTCCTACCTGAAGGAAAAAGACTTCGCTATTGTGATCTTTAGGCTGATGCTCTGTGTCCAAAGGAAAAAAACCTTGACAATTGTGATCATAGGCTGATGCTGCCTGCCTGAAGGAAAAAGACTTCGCTATTGTAACCTCAGCCTGATGCTTCCTACCTGAAGGAAAAAGACTTCGCTATTGTAACCTCAGGCTGATGCTGCCTGGCTGAAGGAAAAAGACTTAGCTATTTTGACCTCAGGCTGATGCTGCCTATGTGAAGGAAAAAGGTTTGGCTATTGTGATCTCAGTCTGATGCTCCCTCCCTTAAGGAAAAAAGGCTTGGCTATTGTGATCTCAGGCTGATGCTGCCTGCCTGAAGGAAAAAGGCTTGGCTATTGTGACCTCAGGCTGATGTTGCCAGGCTGAAGGAAAAAGGCTTGGCTATTGTGACCTCAGGCTGATGCTGCCTGCCTGAAGGAAAAAGACTTGGCTCTCGTGACCTCAGGTTTGTACTGCCTGCTTGAAGGACAAAGGCTTGGATATTGAGACCTCAGGCTGATGCTGCCTCCCTGCAGGAAAAAAGTTTATCTATTCGGACCTCAGCTTGATATTGCCTCTCTGAAAGAAAAAGGCTTGGCTATTGTGACCGTAGGCTTATGCTGCCTGCCTGAAAAGGTTTGGCTCTCGTGAGCTCAGGGTGATGCTACATCCCTGTAGGAAAAAGAGGTGGCTATTGAGACATCAGGCTGATGCTGCCCGTCTGAAGGAAAAGGCTTGGCTATTGTGACCTCAGGCTGATGCTGCCTCCCTTAATGAAAAAGGTTTGGCTATTGTGATCTCAGGCTGATGCTGGCTGTATGAAGGAAAAAGGTTTGGCTATTGTGATCTCAGGCTGATGCTCTTTCCCTTAAGGAAAAATGGCTTGGCTATTGTGATCTCAGGCTGATGCTTCCTGCCTGAGGGAAAAAGACTTGGCTATTTTCACCTCAGGCTGACGATGCCTGCCTGAAGGAAAAATACTTTTCTATTGCTGATGCTGTGTTTCGGAAGGAAAAATACTTGACAATTGTGACCAGAGGCTGATGTTGCCTGCCTGAAGGAAAAAGACTTGGCTCTCGTGACCTCAGTTTTGTACTGCCTGCTTGAAGGAGAAAGGCTTGGATATTGAGACCTCAGGCTGATGCTGCTTTCCTGAAGTAAAGAGACTTGGCTATTGAGACCTCAGGCTGATGCTGCCCCCATGAAGGAAAAAGGCTTGGCTATTGTGACCTCAGGTTGATGTTGGCCAACTTACTGAAGGAAAAAAAAACTTGGCTATTGAGACCTCTTGCTGATTCTGCTTCTCTGAAGAAAAAACCCTAGGCTACTGTGCCCTTAGGTTGATGCTGTCATCTAGAAGGAAAAGGGCGTGGGTGTTGTTACCTCAGGCTGATGCTTCCTACCTGAAGGAAAAAGACTTCGTTATTGTAACCTCAGGGTGATGCTGCCTGCCTGAAGGAAAAAGACTTGGCTATTTTGGCCTCAGGCTGATGCTGCCTGTGTGAAGGAAAAAGGTTTGGCTATTGTGATCTCAGTCTGATGCTCCCTCCTTGCTATTGTGATCTCAGGCTGATGCTGCCTGCCTGAAGGAAAAAGGCTTGGCTATTGTGACCTCAGGCTGATGCTAGCCTGAAGGAAAAAGGCTTGGCTGTTGTGACCTCAGGCTGATGCTGCCTGCCTGAAGGAAAAAGGGTTGGGTTTGTGACGTAAGGCTGATGCTGCCTCGATTAAGGAAAAAGGCTTGGTTATTGTGACGTCAGGCTGACGCTGCCTGCCTGAAGGAAAAAGACCGCTATTGTGACCTTTAGGCTGATGCTACGTGTCTGAAGGAAAAAAAAACTTGACAATTGTGATCACAGGCTGATGCTGCCTGCCTGAAGGAAAAAGACTTCGCTATTGTAACCTCAGGCTGATGCTTCCTACCTGAAGGAAAAAAACTTCGCTATTGTAACCTCAAGCTGATGCTGCCTGCCTGAAGGAAAAAGGCTTGGCTATTGTGACCTCAGGCTGATGTTGCCAGCCTGAAGGAAAAAGGATTGGCTATTGTGACCTCAGGCTGATGCTGCCTCCCTGCAGGAACTGACCTCAGCTTGACATTGCCTCTCTGAAGGAAAAAGGCTTAGCTATTGTGATCTCAGGCTGGTGCTGCCTGCCTGAAGGAAAAAGGTTTGGCTATTTTGACCTCAGGCTGATGCTGCCCGTCTGAAGGAAAAGGCTTGGCTATTGTGACCTCAGGCTGATGCTGCCTCCCTTAAGGAAAAAAGCTTGGCTATTGTGATCTCAGGCTGGTGCCTCCTGCCTGAAGGAAAAAGATTTGGCTATTTTGACCTCAGGCTGATGCTGCCTGTCTGAAGGAAAAAGGCTTGGCCATTCTGACCTCAGGTTGATGCTGCCTGCCTGAAGGAAAAAGACTTTGCTATTGTGACCTTTAGGCTGACGCTGCATATCGGAAGGAGAAAAACTTGAGAATTGTGACCAGAGGCTGATGTTGCCTGCCTGAAGGAAAAAGACTTGGCTCTCGTGACCTCAGGTTTGTACTTCCTGCTTGAAGGACAAAGTCTTGGATATTGAGACCTCAGCTGATGCTGATTCCCTGAAGTAAAGAGACTTGGCTATTGAGACCTCAGGCTGATGCTGCCCCTCTGAAGGAAAAAGGCTTGGCTATTGTGACCTCAGGTTGATGTTGGCCAACTTACTGAAGGGAAAAAAACCTTGGCTATTGAGACCTCTTGCTCTCCGAAGAAAAAACCCTAGGCTACTGTGACCTCAGGCTAATGCTGTCATCTAGAAGGAAAAGGGCGTGGCTGTTGTTACCTCAGGCTGATGTTTCCTACCTGAAGGAAAAAGACTTCGCTATTGTAACCTCAGGCTGATGCTGCCTGTGTGAAGGAAAAAGGTTTGGCTATTGTGATCTCAGTCTGATGCTCCCTCCCTTAAGGAAAAAAGGCTTGTCTATTGTGATCTCAGGCTGATTCTGCCTGCCTGAAGGAAAAAGGCTTGGCTATTGTGACCTCAGGCTGATGCTGCCTTCCGGAAGGAAAAAGGCTTGGGTTTGTGATGTAAGGCTGATGCTGCCTCAATTAAGGAAAAAGGCTTGGTTATTGTGACGTCAGGCTGATGCTGCCTGCCTGAAGGAAAAAGGCTTCGCTATTGTGACCTTTACGCTGATGCTGCATATCAGAAGGAAAAAAACTTGACACTTCTGATCATAGGCTGATGCTGCCTGCCTGAAGGAAAAAGATTTCGCTATTGTAACCTCAGGCTGATGCTTCCTACCTGAAGGAAAAAGATTTCACTATTGTAATCTCAGGCTGATGCTGCCTGTCTGAAGGAAAAAGACTTGGCTATTTTGACCTCAGGCTGATGCTGCTTGTGTGAAGGAAAAAGGTTTGGCTATTGTGATCTCAGTTTGATGCTCCGTCCCTTAAGGAGAAAAGGCTTGGCTATTGTGATCTCAGGCTGATGCTCCCTTCCTTAAGGAAATATGGCTTGGCTATTGTGATCTCAGGGTGATGTTTCCTGCCTGAAGGAAAAAGACTTGGCTATTTTGACCTCTTGCTGGTACTGCCTGCCTGAAGGAAAATGTCTTGGCTATTGTGACCTTGGGCTGATGCTGCCTGCCTGAAGGAAAAAGGATTGGCTATTGTGACCTCAGGCTGATGCTCCCTCCCTTAAGGAAAAAAGGCTTGGCTATTGTGATCTCAGGCTGATGCTTCCTGCCTGAAGGAAAAAGGCTTGGCTATTGTGACCTCAGGCTGATGCTGCCTGCCTGAAGGAAAAAGGCTTGGGTTTGTGACGTCAGGCTGATGCTGCCTGCCTGAAGGAAAAAGACTTCGCTATTGTGATCTTTAGGCTGATGCTGCGTATCGGAAGGAAAAAAAAACTTGACACTTCTGATCATAGGCTGATGCTGCCTGCCTGAAGGAAAAAGACTTCGCTATTGTAACCTCAGCCTGATCCTTCCTACCTGAAGGAAAAAGACCGCTATTGTAACCTGAGGCTGATGGTGCCGGTCTGAAGGAAAAAGGTTTGGCTATTCTGATCTCAGTCTGATGCTCCCTCCCTTAAGGAGAAAAGGCTTGGCTATTGTGACCTCAGGCTGATGCTGCCTGCCTGAAGGAAAAAGACTTGGCTTTTGTGACCTCAGGTTTGTACTGCCTGCTTGAAGGATATTGGATATTGAGACCTCAGGCTGATGCTGCCTCCCTGCAGGAAAAAAGTTTATCTATTCTGACCTCAGCTTGATATTGCCTCTCTGAAAGAAAAAGGCTTGGCTATTGTGACCTAAGGCTTATGCTGCCTGCCTGAAGGAAAAAGGTTTGGCTCTCGTGAGCTCAGGGTGATGCTACTTCCCTGTAGGAAAAAGAGGTGGCTATTGAGACATCAGGCTGATGCTGTCTCCCTTAAGGAAAAATGTGTGGCTATTGATACTAAGGCTGATGCTGCCCGTCTGAAGGAAAAAGGCTTGGCTATTGTGACCTCAGGCTGATGCTCCCTCCCTTAAGGAAAAATGGCTTGGCTATTGTGATTTCAGGGTGATGTTTCCTGCCTGAAGGAAAAAGACTTGGCTATTTTCACCTCAGGCTGACGATGCCTGCCTGAAGGAAAAATACTTTTCTATTGCTGATGCTGTGTTTCGGAAGGAAAAATACTTGACAATTGTGACCAGAGGCTGATGTTGCCTGCCTGAAGGAAAAAGACTTGGCTCTCGTGACCTCAGTTTTGTACTGCCTGCTTGAAGGAGAAAGGCTTGGATATTGAGACCTCAGGCTGATGCTGCTTTCCTGAAGTAAAGAGACTTGGCTATTGAGACCTCAGGCTGATGCTGCCCCCATGAAGGAAAAAGGCTTGGCTATTGTGACCTCAGGTTGATGTTGGCCAACTTACTGAAGGAAAAAAAAACTTGGCTATTGAGACCTCTTGCTGATTCTGCTTCTCTGAAGAAAAAACCCTAGGCTACTGTGCCCTTAGGTTGATGCTGTCATCTAGAAGGAAAAGGGCGTGGGTGTTGTTACCTCAGGCTGATGCTTCCTACCTGAAGGAAAAAGACTTCGTTATTGTAACCTCAGGGTGATGCTGCCTGCCTGAAGGAAAAAGACTTGGCTATTTTGGCCTCAGGCTGATGCTGCCTGTGTGAAGGAAAAAGGTTTGGCTATTGTGATCTCAGTCTGATGCTCCCTCCTTGCTATTGTGATCTCAGGCTGATGCTGCCTGCCTGAAGGAAAAAGGCTTGGCTATTGTGACCTCAGGCTGATGCTAGCCTGAAGGAAAAAGGCTTGGCTGTTGTGACCTCAGGCTGATGCTGCCTGCCTGAAGGAAAAAGGGTTGGGTTTGTGACGTAAGGCTGATGCTGCCTCGATTAAGGAAAAAGGCTTGGTTATTGTGACGTCAGGCTGACGCTGCCTGCCTGAAGGAAAAAGACCGCTATTGTGACCTTTAGGCTGATGCTACGTGTCTGAAGGAAAAAAAAACTTGACAATTGTGATCACAGGCTGATGCTGCCTGCCTGAAGGAAAAAGACTTCGCTATTGTAACCTCAGGCTGATGCTTCCTACCTGAAGGAAAAAAACTTCGCTATTGTAACCTCAAGCTGATGCTGCCTGCCTGAAAGAAAAAGGCTTGGCTATTGTGACCTCAGGCTGATGTTGCCAGCCTGAAGGAAAAAGGATTGGCTATTGTGACCTCAGGCTGATGCTGCCTCCCTGCAGGAACTGACCTCAGCTTGACATTGCCTCTCTGAAGGAAAAAGGCTTGGCTATTGTGATCTCAGGCTGGTGCTGCCTGCCTGAAGGAAAAAGGTTTGGCTATTTTGACCTCAGGCTGATGCTGCCCGTCTGAAGGAAAAGGCTTGGCTATTGTGACCTCAGGCTGATGCTGCCTCCCTTAAGGAAAAAAGCTTGGCTATTGTGATCTCAGGCTGGTGCCTCCTGCCTGAAGGAAAAAGATTTGGCTATTTTGACCTCAGGCTGATGCTGCCTGTCTGAAGGAAAAAGGCTTGGCCATTCTGACCTCAGGTTGATGCTGCCTGCCTGAAGGAAAAAGACTTTGCTATTGTGACCTTTAGGCTGACGCTGCATATCGGAAGGAGAAAAACTTGAGAATTGTGACCAGAGGCTGATGTTGCCTGCCTGAAGGAAAAAGACTTGGCTCTCGTGACCTCAGGTTTGTACTTCCTGCTTGAAGGACAAAGTCTTGGATATTGAGACCTCAGCTGATGCTGATTCCCTGAAGTAAAGAGACTTGGCTATTGAGACCTCAGGCTGATGCTGCCCCTCTGAAGGAAAAAGGCTTGGCTATTGTGACCTCAGGTTGATGTTGGCCAACTTACTGAAGGGAAAAAAACCTTGGCTATTGAGACCTCTTGCTCTCCGAAGAAAAAACCCTAGGCTACTGTGACCTCAGGCTAATGCTGTCATCTAGAAGGAAAAGGGCGTGGCTGTTGTTACCTCAGGCTGATGTTTCCTACCTGAAGGAAAAAGACTTCGCTATTGTAACCTCAGGCTGATGCTGCCTGTGTGAAGGAAAAAGGTTTGGCTATTGTGATCTCAGTCTGATGCTCCCTCCCTTAAGGAAAAAAGGCTTGTCTATTGTGATCTCAGGCTGATTCTGCCTGCCTGAAGGAAAAAGGCTTGGCTATTGTGACCTCAGGCTGATGCTGCCTTCCGGAAGGAAAAAGGCTTGGGTTTGTGATGTAAGGCTGATGCTGCCTCAATTAAGGAAAAAGGCTTGGTTATTGTGACGTCAGGCTGATGCTGCCTGCCTGAAGGAAAAAGGCTTCGCTATTGTGACCTTTACGCTGATGCTGCATATCAGAAGGAAAAAAACTTGACACTTCTGATCATAGGCTGATGCTGCCTGCCTGAAGGAAAAAGATTTCGCTATTGTAACCTCAGGCTGATGCTTCCTACCTGAAGGAAAAAGATTTCACTATTGTAATCTCAGGCTGATGCTGCCTGTCTGAAGGAAAAAGACTTGGCTATTTTGACCTCAGGCTGATGCTGCTTGTGTGAAGGAAAAAGGTTTGGCTATTGTGATCTCAGTTTGATGCTCCGTCCCTTAAGGAGAAAAGGCTTGGCTATTGTGATCTCAGGCTGATGCTCCCTTCCTTAAGGAAATATGGCTTGGCTATTGTGATCTCAGGGTGATGTTTCCTGCCTGAAGGAAAAAGACTTGGCTATTTTGACCTCTTGCTGGTACTGCCTGCCTGAAGGAAAATGTCTTGGCTATTGTGACCTTGGGCTGATGCTGCCTGCCTGAAGGAAAAAGGATTGGCTATTGTGACCTCAGGCTGATGCTCCCTCCCTTAAGGAAAAAAGGCTTGGCTATTGTGATCTCAGGCTGATGCTTCCTGCCTGAAGGAAAAAGGCTTGGCTATTGTGACCTCAGGCTGATGCTGCCTGCCTGAAGGAAAAAGGCTTGGGTTTGTGACGTCAGGCTGATGCTGCCTGCCTGAAGGAAAAAGACTTCGCTATTGTGATCTTTAGGCTGATGCTGCGTATCGGAAGGAAAAAAAAACTTGACACTTCTGATCATAGGCTGATGCTGCCTGCCTGAAGGAAAAAGACTTCGCTATTGTAACCTCAGCCTGATCCTTCCTACCTGAAGGAAAAAGACCGCTATTGTAACCTGAGGCTGATGGTGCCGGTCTGAAGGAAAAAGACCTGGCTATTTTGACCTCAGGCTGATGCTGCCTGTGTGAAGGAAAAAGGTTTGGCTATTCTGATCTCAGTCTGATGCTCCCTCCCTTAAGGAGAAAAGGCTTGGCTATTGTGACCTCAGGCTGATGCTGCCTGCCTGAAGGAAAAAGACTTGGCTCTTGTGACCTCAGGTTTGTACTGCCTGCTTGAAGGATATTGGATATTGAGACCTCAGGCTGATGCTGCCTCCCTGCAGGAAAAAAGTTTATCTATTCTGACCTCAGCTTGATATTGCCTCTCTGAAAGAAAAAGGCTTGGCTATTGTGACCTAAGGCTTATGCTGCCTGCCTGAAGGAAAAAGGTTTGGCTCTCGTGAGCTCAGGGTGATGCTACTTCCCTGTAGGAAAAAGAGGTGGCTATTGAGACATCAGGCTGATGCTGTCTCCCTTAAGGAAAAATGTGTGGCTATTGATACTAAGGCTGATGCTGCCCGTCTGAAGGAAAAAGGCTTGGCTATTGTGACCTCAGGCTGATGCTCCCTCCCTTAAGGAAAAATGACTTGGCTATTTTGACCTCTTGCTGGTACTGCCTGCCTGAAGGAAAAAGACTTGGCTATTGTGACCTCTTGCTGGTACTGCCTGCCTGAAGGAAAAAGGTTTGGCTATTGTGACCTCAGGCTGATGCTGCCTGCCTGAAGGAAAAAGACTTCGCTATTATGACCTTTAGGCTGATGCTCCCTGTCAGAAGGAAAAACCTTGGCTCTCGTGACCTCAGGTTTGTACTGCCTGCTTGAAGGACATAGGCTTGGATATTGAGATCTCAGGCTGATGCTGTCTCCCTGCAGGAAAAAGGTTTATCTATTCTGACCTCAGCTTGATATTGCCTCTCTGAAAGAAAAAGTCTTGCCTATTGTGACCTTGGGCTGATGCTGCCTGCCTGAAGGAAAAAGGCTTGGTTCTCGTGAGCTCATGGTGATGCTGCTTCCTTGTAGGAAAAAAGAGGTGGCTATTGATACTCAGGCTGATGCTGCCTGTCTGAAGGAAAAGGCATGGCTATTCTGACCTCATGCTGAGGCTGCCTGTCTGAAGGAAAAACGCTTGGCTATTGGGACCTCAGGCTGATGCTGGCTGCCTGAAGTAAAAAGGCTTGCTATTCAGATGTCAGGCTGGTGCTGCCTCCGTGAAGGGAAAGGATTTGGGTATTGGGACCTCAGGCTGATACTGCCTGTGTGAAGGAAAAAGGTTTGGTTATTCTGATCTCAGTCTGATGCTCCGTCCGTTAAGGAGAAAAGGCTTGGCTATTGTGACCTCAGGCTGATGCTGCCTGCCTGAAGGAAAAAGGTTTATCTATTCTGACCTCAGCTTGATATTGCCTCTCTGAAAGAAAAAGGCTTGGCTATTGTGACCTTAGGCTGTTGCTGCCTGCCTGAAGGAAAAAGGCTTGGCTCTTGTGACCTCATTCTGATGCTGCTTCCCTGTAGGAAAAAGAGATGGCTATTGAGACTTCAGGCTGATGCTTCCTCCCTTAAGGAAAAAGGCTTGGCTACTGATACTCAGGCTGAGGCTGCTTGTCTGAAGGAAAAACGCTTGGCTATTGGGACCTCAGGCTGATGCTCCCTCCCTTAAGGAGGAAAGGCTTGGCTATTGTGATCTCAAGCTGATGCTTCCTGTCTGTAGGAAAAAGACTTGGCTATTGTCACCTCAGGCTCATGCTACATGCCTGAAGGAAAAAGGATTTGGTATTGTGACCACGGGCTGATGCTGCTTGTCTGATGGAAAAATATTTGGCTTTCGTGATGTCAGGTTGATGCTGCCTGTTTGAAGGAAAAAAGCTTGGCTATTGAGACCTCAGGCTGATGCTGCCCCCTGAAGGAAAAAAGGCTTGGCTACTGTGACCTCAGGTTGATGTTGGCTGACTTACTGAAGGAAAAAAAACTTGGCCATTGAGACCTCTTGCTGATGCTGCCTCTCGGAAGAAAAAAGCCTAGGCTACTGTGACCTCAGGCTGATGCTGCCATGTAGAAGGGAAAAGGCTTGGCTATTGTGAATTTGGATGATGCTGTCTAAAGGAAAAAAACTTGACAATTGTGACTACAAGCTGATGTTGCCTGCCAGAAGGAAAAAGACTTGGCTTTTGAGTCTTCAGTCTGATGCTCCCTCCCTTAAGAAAAAAAGGCTTGGCTATTGTGACCTTAGGTTGATGCTGCCTGAATGAAGGAAAAAGGCTTGGCTATTCTCACCTCAGGCTGATGCTGCCTCCCTTAAAGAAAAAGGCTTGGCTATTGTGACCTCAGGATGATGCTGCCTGTGTGAAGGAAAAAGACTTGGCTATTGTGACCTTAGCCTGATGCAGCCTTCCTTTTTTTTTTTTTTAATTTTATTTTTATTCAAACTTATTTTCCAACATAAAAAAAGAAAAAATATTCCATATCCACATACTTAAATACCATATACACATACACATAGTTTATCACATTTTCTATTGAATGCAATGAATAACATAAATCCTTGTTTGAGCTGTACATGCTATGTATGTTATATGTTATATTTTATTCATCTATAAACATCCTATCACTCATTCTCTCGCATCTATCTCCATCACACCAATCATATTTCTTCTTCTATCTTTACTTATTCTTTTCTTAATTCTCTCTCTGTCACACTGCCATTCTTACACCCACCTGCCCTATCCATACTTCTCTCATTCTAATCTTCCTATCCAGTCTCCCCGTGTTTTCCATTTTTATCTATGTGCATCATTTTTATTAACCTTATATATATATCTACATATATGTTTAGATCTATATATCTATATATCTATATAGATATATATCCTTTTCCTCTCCTCTTATTCTCCGATTGTTGCTTGTTTCATGTTTTCATGTAATCTCAAATTATTTCTCTCTTTTTTTATTCTTATTCTTATTCATTTATTTATTTTTCCTTTATCTTCCCCCCCCCTTTTTTATCCCACTTCTCTTATTTCACCTTATTTGAATATTTAGAGTTCGTTTAACATCTAGTGTTTTAAATCACACATCCTTACATAAATTATCTCGTGTCTTACAGTTTGGTTTTACTTAATTTTCCTTTATATTTGTTGTTGCAGGAGAGGTCTTATAGCATTCACATTACTTATTTATTCCAGTCTGTTCCCCTATCCATGTTCTTTTCTCTTTTTTCCTCCCATCTCAGAGGTATCTGTATCCATAAATATAATGTAATGTCAATGCATGCATTCGTTTATCTGCTGATTTTGAGCTTTGTTTGATTTCTGATGTGTTGTTAAGTTGTTCAATCTTATTTCCATATGATTTAATAACAGATCCCAATCCTTCGCAAACTTTCCTATGTTTTTCCCTTTGAGTAACATTGTTAATTTATCCATCTCTATAATTTCAAACAGTTTCTCCAGCCATTGATCCATTGATGGAGTTTCCTTTTGCTTCCATTTACTTGCGAATATTATTCTGGCTGCTGCCAACATATAAAAAATCATCTTTCCTTTTTGTCTTTCTAACTCTTGTTCAATCATTCCTAAGAGAAATACTTCAGGTTGCAGGGGGAGCATGATTTTCAAAATATCTTGGATTGATCTTTGTATTTGTAACCAATATTTTTTAGCTTCTCCACAGCTACACCACATATGAAAAAATGTACCGTTTTTATCATCACATTTCCAGCAGTTCGGTTTTACCTTCTTGTACATTTTTGCTAATTTGCTTGGTGATAGATGCCACCTAAAATACATTTTATATACATTTTCTCTAATGTTTTGTGATAATGTGTATTTCATCCTTATTGTCCACATTTTTTCCCATTGACATAACTCGATTGGATGGCCAACATTTTATGCCCATTTTATCATACTTTGCTTTATTGTTTCTTCTTCAGTTTCCCATTTAAGTATTAATTTATAAAGTCTTGAAATCATACTTTTATTTCCAGCTTGTATTATTTTTTCCAGTTCCGACCTTGTGTCTTCAATTCCTTCTAACTTCATATCAATTTTATATCTTTCTTTTAGCTGCCTATACAAATACCAATGGCATATCAAGTCTTCTTTCCTAAATTCTTCTTGTGTTTTCATTCTAAGATGTTTCCCTTCTCCTGTCAGTATATCTTTATATAAAATCCATTTAAGTGCTGGCACACCTTCTCGACTATACAAAGCTTCGTGGGGGGAGGCCCAAAGTGCTATTTTAAAGCATATTCTATTTTTGTGTTTTTTCAAAATTCTCAATAAGGACTTCCTAATTAGATGGTTATCAAAGTCTTTGTTCACTTTATCTTTGTTGTAAAATAAATATGCATGCCAACCAAAATGATTATTATCTCCTTCCAATTTTAATTATTTGTTATCTTCCAATGTAATCCAATCTTTAATCCAAAGTAGACAACATGCTTCATAATAAATTTTTAAATTCGGAACATTTAATCCCCCCTCATTCTTTAGAGTCTTGTAACACCTTCATCCTTACTCTAGGTTTCTTCCCTGACCAAATATACAGTCGTCCCTTCACATTCGCGGGGGTTCCGTTCCGCGGACCCCCGCGAATGTGAAAAAACCGCGAATAACGACACCCCTCCCCCCCTCCCTCCCCAGGCCTTCGCGGGGCCTTCCTAGGCCCCGCGGAGGCCTCCCCGGCCCTCCCTCCCGCCCTCCCCAGGCCTTTGCGGGGCCTTGCTAGGCCCCGCGGAGGTCTCCCCGGCCCTCCCTCCCGCCCTCCCCAGGCCTTCCTGGGGCCTCCGGAGCGTCTCCAGAGGCCCCAGGATCGCCTCCCCAGCCCTCCCCAGGCCTTCCTGGGGCCTCCGGAGCGTCTCCGGAGGCCCCAGGATCGCCTCCCCAGCCCTCCCCACCCCGTCCCCAGGCCTTCCTGGGGCCTCCGGAGCGTCTCCGGAGGCCCCAGGATCGCCTCCCCAGCCCTCCCCACCGCGTCCCCAGGCCTTCCTGGGGCCTCCGGAGATGCTCCGGAGGCCCCAGGATCGCCTCCCCAGCCCATCCCCAGGCCTTCCTGGGGCCTCCGGAGCGTCTCCGGAGGCTCCAGGATCGCCTCCCCAGCCCTCCCCACCGCGTCCCCAGGCCTTCCTGGGGCCTCCGGAGCGCCTCCGGAGGCCCCAGGATCACCTCCCCAGCCCTCCCCACCCCATCCCCAGGCCTTCCTGGGGCCTCCGGAGCGCCTCCGGAGGCCCCAGGATCGCCTCCCCAGCCCTCCCCACCCCATCCCCAGGCCTTCCTGGGGCCTCCGGAGCGCCTCCGGAGGCCCCAGGATCGCCTCCCCAGCCCTCCCCACCCCGTCCCCAGGCCTTCCTGGGGCCTCTGGAGCGCCTCCGGAGGCCCCAGGATCGCCTCCCCAGCCCTCCCCACCCCTTCCCCAGGCCTTCCTGGGGCCTCCGGAGCGCCTCCGGAGGCCCCAGGATCGCCTCCCCAGCCCTCCCCACCCCGTCCCCAGGCCTTCCTGGGGCCTCCGGAGCGCCTCCGGAGGCCCCAGGATCGCCTCCCCAGCCCTCCCCACCCCGTCCCCAGGCCTTCCTGGGGCCTCCGGAGCGTCTCCGGAGGCCCCAGGATCGCCTCCCCACCCCATCCCCAGGCCTTCCTGGGGCCTCCGGAGCGTCTCCGGAGGCTCCAGGATCGCCTCCCCAGCCCTCCCCACCGCGTCCCCAGGCCTTCCTGGGGCCTCCGGAGCGTCTCCGGAGGCCCCAGGATCGCCTCCCCACCCCGTCCCCAGGCCTTCCTGGGGCCTCCGGAGCGTCTCCGGAGGCCCCAGGATCGCCTCCCCAGCCCTCCCCACCCCGTCCCCAGGCCTTCCTGGGGCCTCCGGAGCGTCTCCGGAGGCCCCAGGATCGCCTCCCCAGCCCTCCCCACCGCGTCCCCAGGCCTTCCTGGGGCCTCCGGAGATGCTCCGGAGGCCCCAGGATCGCCTCCCCAGCCCTCCCCACCCCGTCTCCAAGCCTTCCTGGGGCCTCCGGAGACGCTCCGGAGGCCCCAGGATCGCCTCCCCAGTCCTCCCCACCGCGTCCCCAGGCCTTCCTGGGGCCTCCGGAGCGTCTCCGGAGGCCCCAGTATCGCCTCCCCAGCCCTCCCCACCCCGTCCCCAGGCCTTTCTGGGGCCTCGGGAGATGCTCCGGAGGCCCCAGGATCGCCTCCCCACCCCTCCCCAGGCCTTCCTGGGGCCTCCGGAGCGCCTCCGGGGGCCCCGTGGACGCCTCCCTGGGCCTCCCCGCTCCCTCTATGTCTTTCACGGGGCCTCTGGAGGCCCCGTGTCGCGGTTTTGGGGGGGCCCGGGGGGGGCCCTCCCAAAACCGCGAATAACCGAAACCGCGAATGTCAAGTTCGCGAATGTGGAGGGACAACTGTATTTCGATACTTCCCGTTGCCACTCTTTAAACACTTTTTCACTATGTATGATTGGAATCGTTTGGAAAAAGAACATCAGCTTTGGTAATATGGTCATCTTAACTGCCGCAATTCTGCCTAGGAAGGAAAGTTTTAAATTTTGCAAATTTTTCAGATCTTTCTTGATTTCTGTCCAGATTTTCTTATAGATTTTTATTTGTTATATCAATCCCCAAATAGCAAGTCTTTTTAACGACTTCCCATCCTGAAATTTTTGTTAAATCCTCTTTTTCTTTTCTTGTCATGTTTTTAGTGATTATTACTGTTTTTTCACTATTTACTTTTAGTCTTATTATTAATTCAAACTCTTTCAAAACCGTCATCAATGTAGTTATGCCTTTAGTTGGTTCACCCAAGGAAATAACCAAATCATCTGCATACATTCTCAATTTGTACTCTGTTTTTCCTATTTTGATTCCTTGTATTGCATCTATATCCTTAATTCTTTTATTTAATAGTTCCATAACTGTTATAAATAAAAGAGGGGATAACGGACATCCCTGCCTCGTGCTTTTCCTAATTTTTAATTCCTTCGTCTTTTCGCCATTGATTAACACTTTCGCCATTTGAGTACAGTAAATTGCCTCTATCCAATTAGTAAATTTCAACCCTACATTTATTTTTTTAAGAATATCAAACATTGCTGACCATTTAACATTATTCAAAGCTTGGCTATTCAGGAAAAAGGCTTGGATCCCGAGGCCTTAGGTAAATGCTGCTTCTGTGAAAGAAAAAGACTTGGCTATTGAGACCTGAGGCTCATGCTGCCTCCCTGGAAAAAAAAAGGCTTGGCTATTGTGACCTCAGGCTGATGTTGCCTGCCTGAAAGAAAAAGACTTGGCTACAGTGACCTCAGGCTGATGCTGCCTGCCTGAAGGAAAAAGACTTGGCTCTCCTGACCTCAGGTTTGTACTGCCTACTTGAAGGAAAAAGGCTTGGATATTGAGACCTCAGGCTGATGCTGCTTCCCTGAAGGAAAAAAGCTTGGTTATTGTGACCTCAGGCTGACGCTGCCTACCTGAAAATAAAAAGACTTGGCTATTTAGACCTCAGGCTGATGCTGCCAGCTTGAAGGAAAATTTCTTCACTATTGTGACTTCAGCCTGATGCTACCTGCCTTAAGGAAAAACACTTGGCTCTCGTGACATCATGTTTGTACTGCATACTTGAAGGAAAAAGGCTTGGATATTGAGACCTCAGGCTGATACTGCTTCTCTGAAGGAAAAAGACTTGGCTCTCGTGACCTCAGATTTGTACTGCATACTTGAAGAAAAAGGCTTGGATCTTGAGACCTCAGGCTGGTGCTGCTTCCTGAAGGAAAAAGACTTCACAGTTGTGACCACAGGCTGATGCTTCCTGCCTGAAGGAAAAAGACTTGGCTCTCCTGACCTCAGGTTGATGCTGCCAGCTTAAAGGAAAAGGATTTGTCTACTGAGACCTCATGTTGTTGCTGCCTGTCTGAAGGAAAAAAGCTTGGCTATTTAGACCTCAGGCTGATGCTGCCTGCTTGCCTGAAGGAGAAGGCCTGGCTCTTTTGACCTCAGGCTGATGCTGCCTCCCTGAGGAAAATTGGCTATTATGACCAGAGGTTGATGCTTCCTACCTGACGGAAAAAGACTTGGCTATTGAGACCTCATGCTGATGCTGCCTCGCTGAAGGAAAAACGCTTTGCTGTTCTGACCTCAGGCTGATGCTGCCTCCCTTAAGGAAAAAGGCTTGGGCTATTGTGACCTCAGGCTGATTCTACCTGCTTGAAGGAAAAAGCCTTGACTATTGTGACCTCCGGTTGGTGCTACCTACTTGAAGGAAAAAGGCTTGGATATTGAGACCTCAGTCTGATGCTGCTTCCCTGAAGGAAAAAGACTTGGCTCTCGTGACCTCAGGTTTGTACAGCACACTTGAAGAAAAAGGCTTGGATCTTGAGACCTTAGTTGGTGCTGCTTCCTGAAGGAAAAAGCCTTCGCTATTATAACAGGCTGATGCTTCCTGCCTGAAGGAAAAAGACTTGGCTCTCATGAGCTCAGGTTTGTGCTGCCTGCTTAAAGGAAAAAGTCTTGGATATTGAGACCTCATGCTGATGCTGCCTCCATAAAGGAAAAGGACTTGGCTATTTAGACCTCAGGCTGATGCTGCCAGCTTAAAGGAAAAGGGCTTGGCTACTGAGACCTCATGTTGCTGCTTCCTCTCTAAAGGAAGAAGGCTTGGCTATTCTGACTTAAGGCTGATGCTGTCTCTTGCCTATTGTGCTGATGCTGTCTGCCTGAAGGAAAAAGACTTGGCTATTCTCAACTCAGGCTGATGTTGCCAGCCTGAAGGAAAAAGCCTTGGCTACTGTGACCTCAGGCTGATGCTGCCTGTCTGAAGGAAAAAGACTTGGCTCTCCTGATCTCAGGCTGATGCTGCAAGCTTGAAGGAAAAGGGCTTGGCTACTGAGACCTCATGTTGCTCCTGCCTGTCTGAAGGAACAAAGGCTTGGCTATTCAGACCTCAGGCTGATGCTGCCTGCTTGCCTGAAGGCCTGGCTCTTGTGACCTCAAGTTGACACTGCCTGTCTGAAGGAAAAGGGCTTGGCTATTGTGACCTCAGGCTGATGCTTCCTGCCTGAGGGAAAAAGACTTGGCTCTCGGTAACTCAGCTGGGTGCTGCCTGCCTAAAGAAAAAAATCTTGGATATTGAGACCTCAGGCTGATGCTGTTTCCATGAAGGAAAAGGACTTAGCTACGAGACTTCAGGCTGATGCTGCCTCCCTGAGGGAAAGGGGCTTGGCTACTGAGACCTCACGTTGCTGCTGCCTGTCTAAAGGAAAAAGGCTTGGCTATTCTGACCTCAGGCTGATGCTGCGTCCCTTAAGGAAACAGGCTTGCCTATTGTGACCTCAGGCTGATACTGCCTGCTTAAAGGAAAAAGACATGGCTAATGTGAACTCAGGCTGATTCTGCCTGCATGTCTGAAGGAAAAAGCTTGGCTATTGTGACCTCAGGCTAATGCTGCCTGCCTGAAGGAAAAAGACTTGGCTCTCGTGACCTCAGACTGATGCTGCCTGCCTGAAGGAAAAACCCTGGCTATTTTGACCTCAGGTAGACGCTGCCTATCTGAAGGAAAAAGGCATGGCTATTCTGACCTCAGGCTGATGTTGCCTGCCTGAAGGAAACAGGCTTGCCTATTGTGACCTCAGGCTGATACTGCCTGCTTAAAGGAAAAAGACGTGGCTAATGTGAACTCAGGCTGATTCTGCCTGCATGTCTGAAGGAAAAAGCTTGGCTATTGTGACCTCAGGCTAATGCTGCCTGCCTGAAGGAAAAAGACTTGGCTCTCGTGACCTCAGACTGATGCTGCCTGCCTGAAGGAAAAACCCTGGCTATTTTGACCTCAGGTAGACGCTGCCTATCTGAAGGAAAAAGGCATGGCTATTCTGACCTCAGGCTGATGTTGCCTGCCTGAAGGAAAAAGACTTGGCTATTGTGACCTCAGGCTGATGTTGCCTCTCTGAAGGAAAAAGACTTGGCTATTGTGACCTCATGCTTATGTTGCCTCTCTCAAGGAAAAAGACTTGGCTATAGTGACTTCAGGCTGATATTGGCAGCCCGAAGGAAAAAGGCTTGACTATTGTGACCTCAGGTTGATGTTGCCTGCCTGAAGGAAAAAACCTTGACAATTGTGATCATAGGCTGATGCTCCCTGCCTGAAGGAAAGAGACTTGGCTCTCGTAACTTAAGGTTTCTACTGCCTGCTTTAAGGAAAATGGTTTAGATATTGAGACATCAGGCTGATGCTGTTTCCATGAAGAAAAAAGACTTGTCTATTGTGACCTCAGGCTGATGCTGCCTCCCTGAAGGAAAAAGCCTTGGCTATTATGACCACAGGCTGATTTTTCCTGCCTGAGGGAAAAAGATTTGGCTCTTGTTAAGCTCAGGTTGTTGCTGCCTGCTTAAAGGAAAAAGTCTTGGATATTCAGACCTCAGGCTGATGCTGCCTCGCTTAAGGAAAAAGGCTTGGCTATTCTGACCTCAGGCTGATGCTGCCGGCCTGAAGGAAAAAGGCTTGGCTATTCTGACCTCAGGCTTTTGCTGCCTGTCTGGAAAAAGACTTCAAACTTGTGATCACAGGCTGATGCCTCCTGCCTTAAGGAAAAAGACTTGGCTCTCGTTACCTCAGGCTGATACTGCCAGCTTGAAGGAAAAGAGCTTGACTACATAGACCTCACATTCCTGCTGCCTGTCTAAATGAAAAAAGCTGGGATAGTCAGACCTCAGGCTTATGTTGCTAGCCTCAAGGAAAAAGGCTTGGCTATTCTGACTTCAGGCTGATGCTGCCTGTCCGAAGGAAAAAGACTTGGCTATTGTGACGTCAGGCTGATGCTGCCTGCCTGCCTGAAGGAAATAGCCTGGCTATTGTGACCTCAGGTTGATGCTCACTGCTTGAAGAAAAAAGACCTGATTCTGCCTGTATGAAGAAAAAAGGCTTTGCTATTGCAACCGGAGTCTGATGCTGCCTACCTGAAGGAAAAAGGCTAGGATATTGTAAACTCAAAGGGTGCTCAGCAGTGGCTCCTCTTCATCTTGGAAAGATGTGACCAGTGGGGTGTCACAGGGTTCTGTCCTGGGCCCAGTGCTATTCAACATCTTTATCAATGACTTGGACGAGGGAATTAGGGGCACACTTATCAAATTTGCAGATGACACCAAATTAGGAGGAGTAGCTAATACCCTAGAGGACAGGATCAAAGTTCAAAATGATCTGGATAGACTGGAGAACAGGGCCAAAGCTAACAAAATGAAATTCAACACGGATTCAACATGTAAAGTACTGCACTTAGGGCAGAAAAATGAAATGCATAGATATAGGATGGGAGAGACCTGGCTGAACGAGACTACGTGTTAGAGGGATCTAGGAGTCCTAGTAGACTACAAGTTGAACATGAGTCAACAGTGTGATGTGGCAGCTAAGAAGGCCAATGCGATTTTGGGCTATATCAATAGAAGTATAGTGTCTAGATCAAGGGAAGTAATAGTGCCGCTCTATTCTGCCTTGGTCAGGCCTCACCTAGAATACTGTGTCCAGTTCTGGGCACCACAATTCAAAAAGGATATGGACAAATTGGAGCATGTCCAGAGAAGGGCAACTAAAATGGTGAAAGGTCTGGAAACCATGCCTGATGAGGAGAGACTCAGGGAGCTGGGTATGTTTAGCCTGGAAAAAAGACGGTTAAGAGGTGATATGAGGTCTGACTATCCTTGTTTAAGTATTTGAAGGGGTGTCACGCTGAGGATGGAGCAGGCTTGTTTTCTGCTGCTCCAGAGACTGGAACACAGAGCAATGGATGCAAGCTTCAGGAACAGTGATTCCACCTCAACATTAGGAGGAACTTTTTGACAGTAAGAGCTGTTCGGCAGTGGAATGCACTCCCTTGGAGCGTGGTGGGGTCTCCTTCCTTGGAGGTCTTTAAACAGAGGCTGGATTGCCATCTGTCGGGGATGCTTTGATCAAGATTTCCTGCGTGGCAGGGAGTTGGACTGGATGGCCCTCGTGGTCTCTTCCAACTCTACAATGTCAGGGATGATGGGAGTTGTAGCTCTTCACCTCTGGCTCAAACTCACCACCTTGTTATGCAGCAGAGCTGACCAGCTTAGATCAGTGGTTAATGCTTTCCTCCAAAGCAGCAGAGTGTCAGAGAATAGGCTGAAGATCCTGACAAACTCTCCAAGCCTTCTCACTCTTCACCAGGTGTCTCCAAACTCTCCAGGATTCACTCAGGCAACTCAGTAGTTTTATATAAAACCTACTTTATTCTTCTATATAAATATACTATATGGTCAACAAATCACAATCTCTATACACTACACCACCTCTACTCCACCACAAAAATACATTGGCAATCATTGCAATTATATAGCCATTGTTTATCACCACCCACTAATTAGTTTCCACCCAGTGGGTGTGTACTTCCATTCTGATTGGTCCACATAGTTCCACCCATGCCTAAGACCAACCCATGTATTTCAACATTTCACCTTGTACACTTAATGATTCTCAGGTGTTTCCAATCTGCATTCAGTACCTCTGTCCTTGGCTCTCAGGACTTCTAGATTACATTAGCAGTTTCACCTGTGTAGCTTCATAATTGCTCTTGCTTAGTCATTGTGACTTTCACATACATATTTTATTTCTTTCACTGTATGTCCCATGTTGCATTTTCCTTAACATACAATTCTATGATTCTATGATTCTATTCTAACATCAGGCTCATGTTGCCTGTCTGAAGGAAAAAGGCTTCAGTATTCTCAGCTTAGGCTGAGGCTACCTGTCTGAAGAAAAAAGCCTTGGCTATTGTGACCTCAGGCTGATGCTGCGTGCCTGAAGGGAAAAGGCTAGGCTATTGTGACCTCAGGCAGTTGCTGCCTGCGTGCCTGAAGGAAAAAGCCTGGCTATTCTGACCTCAGGCTGATTCTGCCTCTCTGAAGAAAAAAGACTTGGTTACTGTGACCTCAGACTGATGCTCCCTGATTGAAGGAAAAAGGCCTGGCTATTGTGACCTCAGGCTGATGCCGCGTGCCTGAAGGAAAAAGGCTAGGCTATTGTGACCTCAGGCAGTTGCTGCCTGCGTGCCTGAAGGAAAAAGCCTGGCTATTCTGACCTCAGGCTGATTCTGCCTCTCTGAAGAAAAAAGACTTGGTTACTGTGACCTCAGACTGATGCTCCCTGATTGAAGGAAAAAGGCCTGGCTATTGTGACCTCAGGCTGTTGCTACCTGCGAGAAGTAAAAAGGCTTGCCTATTCAGACCTCAGGCTGATGCTGTTTCCATGAAGGAAAAGGACTTGGCAATGAGACCTCAGGCTGATGCTGCCTCGCTTAAGGAAAAAGGCTTGGCTATTCTGACCTCAGGCTGATGCTGCCGGCCTGAAGGAAAAAGGCTTGGCTATTCTGACCTCAGGCTTTTGCTGCCTGTCTGGAAAAAGACTTCAAACTTGTGATCACAGGCTGATGCCTCCTGCC
The DNA here is from genome assembly GCA_030847615.1 of Gambelia wislizenii. Lineage (NCBI taxonomy): Eukaryota > Metazoa > Chordata > Lepidosauria > Squamata > Crotaphytidae > Gambelia > Gambelia wislizenii. Next base: position 207,727,072 of record JAUMIR010000001.1, read on the forward strand.
TTAAGGAAAAAGACTTGGCTCTCGTTACCTCAGGCTGATACTGCCAGCTTGAAGGAAAAGAGCTTGACTACAGAGACCTCACATTCCTGCTGCCTGTCTAAATGAAAAAAGCTGGGATAGTCAGACCTCAGGCTTATGTTGCTAGCCTCAAGGAAAAAGGCTTGGCTATTCTGACCTCAGGCTGATGCTGCCTGTCCGAAGGAAAAAGACTTGGCTATTGTGACCTCAGGCTGATGCTGCCTGCCTGCCTGAAGGAAATAGCCTGGCTATTGTGACCTCAGGTTGATGCTCTCTGCTTGAAGAAAAAAGACCTGGCTATTGTGGTCACAGGCTGGTGCTTCCTGCCTGAAGTAAAAAGGCTTGGCTATTCAGACCTCAGGTTGATGCTGTCTTCCTGAAGGAAAAAGGCTTGGCTATACTAACCTCAGGCTGATGCTGCCTGTCTGAAGGAAAAACACTTCGCTATACTCAGCTTAGGCTGATTCTGCCTGTATGAAGAAAAAAGGCTTTGCTATTGCAACCGGAGTCTGATGCTGCCTACCTGAAGGAAAAAGGCTAGGATATTGTAAACTCAAAGGGTGCTCAGCAGTGGCTCCTCTTCATCTTGGAAAGATGTGACCAGTGGGGTGTCACAGGGTTCTGTCCTGGGCCCAGTGCTATTCAACATCTTTATCAATGACTTGGACGAGGGAATTAGGGGCACACTTATCAAATTTGCAGATGACACCAAATTAGGAGGAGTAGCTAATACCCTAGAGGACAGGATCAAAGTTCAAAATGATCTGGATAGACTGGAGAACAGGGCCAAAGCTAAAAAAATGAAATTCAACACGGATTCAACATGTAAAGTACTGCACTTAGGGCAGAAAAATGAAATGCATAGATATAGGATGGGAGAGACCTGGCTGAACAAGACTACGTGCGAAAGGGATCTTGGAGTCCTAGTAGACCACAAGTTGAACATGAGTCAACAGTGTGATGCGGCAGCTAAAAAGGCCAATGTGATTTTGGGCTGTATCAATAGAAGTATAGTGTCTAGATCAAGGGAAGTGATAGTGACACTCTATTCTGCCTTGGTCAGGCCTCACCTAGAATACTGTGTCCAGTTCTGGGCACCACAATTCAAAAAGGATATGGACAAATTGGAGCATGTCCAGAGAAGGGCAACTAAAATGGTGAAAGGTCTGGAAACCATGCCTGATGAGGAGAGACTCAGGGAGCTGGGTATGTTTAGCCTGGAAAAAAGACGGTTAAGAGGCGATATGAGGTCTGACTATCCTTGTTTAAGTATTTGAAGGGGTGTCACGCTGAGGATGGAGCAGGCTTGTTTTCTGCTGCTCCAGAGACTGGAACACAGAGCAATGGATGCAAGCTTCAGGAACAGTGATTCCACCTCAACATTAGGAGGAACTTTTTGACAGTAAGAGCTGTTCGGCAGTGGAATGCACTCCCTTGGAGCGTGGTGGGGTCTCCTTCCTTGGAGGTCTTTAAACAGAGGCTGGATTGCCATCTGTCGGGGATGCTTTGATCAAGATTTCCTGCGTGGCAGGGAGTTGGACTGGATGGCCCTCGTGGTCTCTTCCAACTCTACAATTCTATGGCTGAGTTCTATGAATTCTATGACAGGCTGATGCTGTCTCCCTGAAGGAAAAAGCCTTGGCTATTCTGACCTCAGGCTGATGCTGCCTGTTTGAAGGAAAAAGGCTTTGCTATTCTGATCTTTGGCTGATGCTGCTTCCCTGAAGGAAATACAGTAGGCTCTCATGACCTCAGGTTAGTGCTACCTGCTTGAAGGAAAAACGTTTGGCTATTTCTCCACTGGCTGCCTATCAGTTTCCGGGCCCAGTATAAGGTGTTGGTTATTACCTTTAAAGCCCTAAATGGCTTGGGTCCAACTTATCTCCGGAACCGCCTCCTCCCATACAATCCTCCCCACACACTCCGGTCCTCTGGGAGGAATTTGCTTCAGCCACAAAAATCTAGGCTGTCTACAACCTCCCAGAGGGCCTTTTCGGTAATCGCCCCCAAATTGTGGAATGACCTGCCGAACGAGATCCGTCAGATAACAACCCTGAGTAGATTTAAAAAAGCACTAAAGACGGATCTCTTTCGGCAAGCCTTTCCTAATTAGATCCCGGCCTCAGGGGATCCTGGCTTCTTTTAGTACGCTGGCCATTTATAGTATTTTATAGTATTTATTGTTTTTAATTGTGATTTTATATCAGTTGGTTTTAATTTATAATTGTTTAATATTTTTTTATGGGGGAGGGTGGGGTGGGGGGTGTTTGGGGATTTTATCTGTATTGTATTTTAATTTTTGTAAGCCGCCCCGATTGTTTTAACAGAGGGGCGGGGTATAAATAATAATAATAATAATAATAATAATAATTATTATTATTATTATGACCTCAGGCTGATGCTGCCTGTCTGAAGGAAAAAAGATTGGCTATTCTGACCTCAGGCTGATGCTGCCTGCCTGAAGGAAAAAGACTTGGCTCTCGTGACCTCAAGTTTCTACTGCCGGCTTGAAGGAAAAAGGTTTGGATATTCTGAGCTCAGGCTGATGCATCTTCTGTGAAGGAAAAGGACTTGGCTGTTGAGACCTCAGGCTGATGCTGCCTGCCTGAAGGAAAAACGCTTCACTATTCTCAGCTTAGGCTGATGCTGCCTGACTCAAGAAAAAAGGCCTGTCCCAAAACGCCTGATGCTCTGCCTGTCTCAAAAAATTGGGCAATTGTGATCTCACGTTGATGCTGCCCGCCTGAAGTAAAAAGGCTTGGCTATTGTGACCTCAAGCTGATGTTGCCTCTCTGATGGAAAAAGGCCTGGCTATTGTGACCTCAGGCTGATACTGCCTACTTGAAGAAAAAAGGGCTGGCTGTTGAGACATCATGCTGATCCTGCCTGCCTGCCTGCCTGCCTGCCTGCCTGCCTGAAGGAAAAAGCCTGGCTATTGTGACCTCAGGCTGATGCTGCCTGTCTGAAAGAAAAAAAATGGACAATTGTGACCACAGGCTGATGCTGCCTGCCTGAAGGAAAAAGATTTGGCTCTCAAAACATCAGGTTTCTACTGCCTGCTTGAAGGAAAATGGCTTGGATATTGACACATTAGGCTGATGCCGCTTTCCTGAAGGAAAAAGATTTAACTGTTGAGACCACAGGTTGGTGCTGCCTGCCTGAAGGAAAAAGACTTGGTTATTGTGACCTCAGGCTGATGTTGCTAGCCTGAAGAAAAAGGCGTGGCTATTCTGACCTCAGGCTGATGCTGCCTCCCTGAAGGGAAAAAAACTTGACAATTGTGACGGACAGGCTGATGCTGCCTCCCGTAAGGAAAAAGACTAGGCTATTCTGACCTCAAGTCTCTGCTACCTGCTTGAAGGAAAATGGGTAGGATATTGATACCTCAGGCTGGTGCTGTCTGCCTGAAGTAAAAAGGCTTGGCTATTTTGACCTTAGGCTGATGCTGCCTGCATGAAGGAAAAAGGATTGGCTATTCTAACCTCAGGCTGATGCTGTCTGGCTTGAACGAAAAAGGCTTGGCTGTTGAGACCTCATGCTGATGGTGCCTGCCTGCCTGCCTGCCTGCCTGCCTGCCTGCCTGCCTGCCTGCCTCCCTGAAGGAAAAAGACTTGGCTATTGTGACTTCAGGCTGATGTTGCCAGCCTGAAGGAAAAAGGCTTGGCTATTATGACCTCAAGCTCATCATGCCTGCTTGAACGAAAAAAGTTGGGATATTGTGATCTCACACTGATGCTGCCAGCCTAAAGGAAAAAGGCTTGGCTATTGTGACCTCAGGCTGATACTGCCTGCTTGAACGAAAAAGGCTTGGCTGTTGAGACTTCATGCAGATCCTTCCTGCCTGCCTGCCTGCCTGAAAGAAAAATCCTAGCTATTGTGACCTCAGGCTGATGCTGCCTGTCTGAAGGAAAAAAGATTGGCTATTCTGACCTCAGGCTGATGCTGCCTGCCTGAAGGAAAAAGACTTGGCTCTCGTGACCTCAAGTTTCTACTGCCGGCTTGAAGGAAAAAGGTTTGGATATTCTGACCTCAGGTTGATGCTTCTTCTGTGAAGGAAAAGGACTTGGCTGTTGAGACCTCAGGCTGATACTGCCTGCCTGAAGGAAAAACGCTTCACTATTCTCAGCTTAGGCTGATGCTGCCTGACTCAAGAAAAAAGGCCTGTCCCAAAACGCCTGATGCTCTGCCTGTCTCAAAAAATTGGGCAATTGTGATCTCACGTTGATGCTGCCAGCCTGAAGGAAAAAGGTTTGGCTATTGTGACCTCAAGCTGATGTTGCCTCTCTGAAGGAAAAAGGCCTGGCTATTGTGACCTCCGGCTGATACTGCCTACTTGAAGAAAAAAGGGCTGGCTGTTGAGACATCATGCTGATCCTGCCTGCCTGCCTGCCTGCCTGCCTGCCTGCCTGCCTGCCTGAAGGAAAAAGCCTGGCTATTGTGACCTCAGGCTGATGCTGCCTGTCTGAAAGAAAAAAAATGGACAATTGTGACCACAGGCTGATGCTGCCTGCCTGAAGGAAAAAGATTTGGCTCTCAAAACATCAGGTTTCTACTGCCTGCTTGAAGGAAAATGGCTTGGATATTGACACATTAGGCTGATGCCGCTTTCCTGAAGGAAAAAGATTTAACTGTTGAGACCACAGGTTGGTGCTGCCTGCCTGAAGGAAAAAGACTTGGTTATTGTGACCTCAGGCTGATGTTGCTAGCCTGAAGAAAAAGGCGTGGCTATTCTGACCTCAGGCTGATGCTGCCTCCCTGAAGGGGAAAAAAACTTGACAATTGTGACGGACAGGCTGATGCTGCCTCCCTTAAGGAAAAAGACTAGGCTATTCTGACCTCAAGTCTCTGCTACCTGCTTGAAGGAAAATGGGTAGGATATTGATACCTCAGGCTGGTGCTGTCTGCCTGAAGTAAAAAGGCTTGGCTATTTTGACCTTAGGCTGATGCTGCCTGCATGAAGGAAAAAGGATTGGCTATTCTAACCTCAGGCTGATGCTGTCTGGCTTGAACGAAAAAGGCTTGGCTGTTGAGACCTCATGCTGATGGTGCCTGCCTGCCTGCCTGCCTCCCTGAAGGAAAAAGACTTGGCTATTGTGACTTCAGGCTGATGTTGCCAGCCTGAAGGAAAAAGGCTTGGCTATTATGACCTCAAGCTCATCATGCCTGCTTGAAGGAAAAACGTTGGGATATTGTGATCTCACACTGATGCTGCCAGCCTAAAGGAAAAAGGCTTGGCTATTGTGACCTCAAGCTGGTGTTGCCTCTCTGAAGGAAAAAGGCCTGGCTATTGTGACCTCAGGCTGATACTGCCTGCTTGAACGAAAAAGGCTTGGCTGTTGAGACTTCATGCAGATCCTGCCTGCCTGCCTGCCTGAAAGAAAGAAAGAAAGAAAAATCCTAGCTATTGTGACCTCAGGCTGATGCTGCCTGTCTGAAGGAAAAAAGATTGGCTATTCTGACCTCAGGCTGATGCTGCCTCTCTGAAGAAAAAAGTTTGTCTATTGTGACCTTAGGCTCATGCTGCCTGCTTGAACGAGAAAGGCTTGGCTGTTGAGACCTCATACTCATCCTGCCTGCCTGCCTGCCTGAAGAAAAAAGCCTGGCTATTGTAACCTCAGGCTGATGCTGCCAGTCTGAAGGAAAAAGATTTGACTATTGTGACCTCATGCTGATATTGCCAGCCTGAAGGAAAAAGGCTTGGCTATTATGAGCTCAAGGTGATGCTGCCTGCTTGAAGGAAAAAAGTTGGGCTATTGTATTCTCACGCTGATGCTGCCCGCCTGAAGTAAAAAGGCTTGGCTATTGTGACCTCAAGCTGATGTTGCCTCTCTGAAGGAAAAAGGCCTGGCTACTGTGACCTCAGGCTGATACTGCCTACTTGAAGAAAAAAGGGCTGGCTGTTGAGACATCATGCTGATCCTGCCTGCCTGCCTGCCTGCCTGCCTGCCTGCCTGAAGGAAAAAGCCTGGCTATTGTGACCTCAGGCTGATGCTGCCTGTCTAAAAGAAAAAAAAATGGACAATTGTGACCACAGGCTGATGCTGCCTGCCTGAAGGAAAAAGATTTGGCTCTCAAAACATCAGGTTTCTACTGCCTGCTTGAAGGAAAATGGCTTGGATATTGACACATTAGGCTGATGCCACTTTCCTGAAGGAAAAAGATTTAACTGTTGAGACCACAGGTTGGTGCTGCCTGCCTGAAGGAAAAAGACTTGGTTATTGTGACCTCATGCTGATGTTGCTAGCCTGAAGAAAAAGGCGTGGCTATTCTGACCTCAGGCTGATGCTGCCTCCCTGAAGGGAAAAAAACTTGACAATTGTGACGGACAGGCTGATGCTGCCTCCCTTAAGGAAAAAGACTAGGCTATTCTGACCTCAAGTCTCTGCTACCTGCTTGAAGGAAAATGGGTAGGATATTGATACCTCAGGCTGGTGCTGTCTGCCTGAAGTAAAAAGGCTTGGCTATTTTGACCTTAGGCTGATGCTGCCTGCATGAAGGAAAAAGGATTGGCTATTCTAACCTCAGGCTGATGCTGTCTGGCTTGAACGAAAAAGGCTTGGCTGTTGAGACCTCATGCTGATGCTGCCTGCCTGAAGGAAAAAGACTTGGCTCTCGTGACCTCAAGTTTCTACTGCCGGCTTGAAGGAAAAAGGTTTGGATATTCTGACCTCAGGTTGATGCTTCTTCTGTGAAGGAAAAGGACTTGGCTGTTGAGACCTCAGGCTGATACTGCCTGCCTGAAGGAAAAACGCTTCACTATTCTCAGCTTAGGCTGATGCTGCCTGACTCAAGAAAAAAGGCCTGTCCCAAAACGCCTGATGCTCTGCCTGTCTCAAAAAATTGGGCAATTGTGATCTCACGTTGATGCTGCCAGCCTGAAGGAAAAAGGTTTGGCTATTGTGACCTCAAGCTGATGTTGCCTCTCTGAAGGAAAAAGGCCTGGCTATTGTGACCTCCGGCTGATACTGCCTACTTGAAGAAAAAAGGGCTGGCTGTTGAGACATCATGCTGATCCTGCCTGCCTGCCTGCCTGCCTGCCTGAAGGAAAAAGCCTGGCTATTGTGACCTCAGGCTGATGCTGCCTGTCTGAAAGAAAAAAAATTGACAATTGTGACCACAGGCTGATGCTGCCTGCCTAAAGGAAAAAGATTTGGCTCTCAAAACATCAGGTTTCTACTGCCTGCTTGAAGGAAAATGGCTTGGATATTGACACATTAGGCTGATGCTGCTTTCCTGAAGGAAAAAGATTTAACTGTTGAGACCACAGGTTGGTGCTGCCTGCCTGAAGGAAAAAGACTTGGTTATTGTGACCTCAGGCTGATGTTGCTAGCCTGAAGAAAAAGGCGTGGCTATTCTGACCTCAGGCTGATGCTGCCTCCCTGAAGGGAAAAAAACTTGACAATTGTGACGGACAGGCTGATGCTGCCTCCCTTAAGGAAAAAGACTAGGCTATTCTGACCTCAAGTCTCTGCTACCTGCTTGAAGGAAAATGGGTAGGATATTGATACCTCAGGCTGGTGCTGTCTGCCTGAAGTAAAAAGGCTTGGCTATTTTGACCTTAGGCTGATGCTGCCTGCATGAAGGAAAAAGGATTGGCTATTCTAACCTCAGGCTGATGCTGTCTGGCTTGAACGAAAAAGGCTTGGCTGTTGAGACCTCATGCTGATGGTGCCTGCCTGCCTGCCTGCCTCCCTGAAGGAAAAAGACTTGGCTATTGTGACTTCAGGCTGATGTTGCCAGCCTGAAGGAAAAAGGCTTGGCTATTATGACCTCAAGCTCATCATGCCTGCTTGAAGGAAAAACGTTGGGATATTGTGATCTCACACTGATGCTGCCAGCCTAAAGGAAAAAGGCTTGGCTATTGTGACCTCAGGCTGATACTGCCTGCTTGAACGAAAAAGGCTTGGCTGTTGAGACTTCATGCAGATCCTGCCTGCCTGCCTGCCTGCCTGAAAGAAAAATCCTAGCTATTGTGACCTCAGGCTGATGCTGCCTGTCTGAAGGAAAAAAGATTGGCTCTTCTGACCTCAGGCTGATGCTGCCTGCCTGAAGGAAAAAGACTTGGCTCTCGTGACCGGTTTCTACTGCCGGCTTGAAGGAAAAAGGTTTGGATATTCTGACCTCAGGTTGATGCTTCTTCTGTGAAGGAAAAGGACTTGGCTGTTGAGACCTCAGGCTGATACTGCCTGCCTGAAGGAAAAACGCTTCACTATTCTCAGCTTAGGCTGATGCTGCCTGACTCAAGAAAAAAGGCCTGTCCCAAAACGCCTGATGCTCTGCCTGTCTCAAAAAAATGGGCAATTGTGATCTCACGTTGATGCTGCCCGCCTGAAGTAAAAAGGCTTGGCTATTGTGACCTCAAGCTGATGTTGCCTCTCTGAAGGAAAAAGGCCTGGCTATTGTGACCTCAGGCTGATACTGCCTACTTGAAGAAAAAAGGGCTGGCTGTTGAGACATCATGCTGATCCTGCCTGCCTGCCTGCCTGCCTGAAGGAAAAAGCCTGGCTATTGTGACCTCAGGCTGATGCTGCCTGTCTGAAAGAAAAAAAATGGACAATTGTGACCACAGGCTGATGCTGCCTGCCTGAAGGAAAAAGATTTGGCTCTCAAAACATCAGGTTTCTACTGCCTGCTTGAAGGAAAATGGCTTGGATATTGACACATTAGGCTGATGCCGCTTTCCTGAAGGAAAAAGATTTAACTGTTGAGACCACAGGTTGGTGCTGCCTGCCTGAAGGAAAAAGACTTGGTTATTGTGACCTCAGGCTGATGTTGCTAGCCTGAAGAAAAAGGCGTGGCTATTCTGACCTCAGGCTGATGCTGCCTCCCTGAAGGGAAAAAAACTTGACAATTGTGACGGACAGGCTGATGCTGCCTCCCTTAAGGAAAAAGACTAGGCTATTCTGACCTCAAGTCTCTGCTACCTGCTTGAAGGAAATGGGTAGGATATTGATACCTCAGGCTGGTGCTGTCTGCCTGAAGTAAAAAGGCTTGGCTATTTTGACCTTAGGCTGATGCTGCCTGCATGAAGGAAAAAGGATTGGCTATTCTAACCTCAGGCTGATGCTGTCTGGCTTGAACGAAAAAGGCTTGGCTGTTGAGACCTCATGCTGATGGTGCCTGCCTGCCTGCCTGCCTCCCTGAAGGAAAAAGACTTGGCTATTGTGACTTCAGGCTGATGTTGCCAGCCTGAAGGAAAAAGGCTTGGCTATTATGACCTCAAGCTCATCATGCCTGCTTGAAGGAAAAAAGTTGGGATATTGTGATCTCACACTGATGCTGCCAGCCTAAAGGAAAAAGGCTTGGCTATTGTGACCTCAAGCTGGTGTTGCCTCTCTGAAGGAAAAAGGCCTGGCTATTGTGACCACAGGCTGATACTGCCTGCTTGAACGAAAAAGGCTTGGCTGTTGAGACTTCATGCAGATCCTGCCTGCCTGCCTGCCTGAAAGAAAAATCCTAGCTATTGTGACCTCAGGCTGATGCTGCCTGTCTGAAGGAAAAAAGATTGGCTATTCTGACCTCAGGCTGATGTTGCCTCTCTGAAGAAAAAAGTTTGTCTATTGTGACCTTAGGCTGATGCTGCCTGCTTGAACGAAAAAGGCTTGGCTGTTGAGACCTCATACTCATCCTGCCTGCCTGCCTGCCTGCCTGCCTGCCTGCCTGCCTGCCTGAAGAAAAAAGCCTGGCTATTGTGACCTCAGGCTAATGCTGCCAGTCTGAAGGAAAAAGACTTGGCTATTGTGACCTCATGCTGATATTGCCAGCCTGAAGGAAAAAGGCTTGGCTATTATGACCTCAAGCTGATGCTGCCTGCTTGAAGGAAAAAAGTTGGGCTATTGTGTTCTCACGCTGATGCTGCCCGCCTGAAGTAAAAAGGCTTGGCTATTGTGACCTCAAGCTGATGTTGCCTCTCTGAAGGAAAAAGGGCGTGGCTATTGTGACCTCAGGCTGATACTGCCTGTTTGAACAAAAAAGACTTGGCTGTTGAGTCCTCTCATGTTGATGCCTCCTGCCTGCCTCCCTGCCTGAAGGAAAAAGCCTGGCTATTGTGACCTTAGGCTGATGCTGACAGTCTGAAGGACAAAAACTTGGTTATTATAACTTCAGGCTGATGCTGGCTGCCTGAAGGAAAAAGACGTGGCTATTGTGACCTCAGGCTGATGTTGCCAGTCTGAAGGAAAAAGGCTAGGCTATTCTGACCTCAAGTTTCTGCTGCCTGCTTGAAGGAAAATGGCTTGGCTATTGTGACCTCAGGCTGATGCTGCCTGCCTGAAGGAAAAAGCCTGGCTATTTTGACCTCAGGCTGCTGTTGCCAGTCTGAAGGAAAAATACTTGGCTACTGTGACTTCAGGCTGATGTTGCCAGCCTGAAGGAAAAGGCTTGGCTATTTTGACCTCAGGATGATGCTGCTTCCGTGAAGGAGAAAGACTTGGCGCTCGAGACCTCAGGTTGGTGGTACGTGCTTGAAGGAAAAAGGTTTGGATGTTGTGACCTCTGGTTGATGCTGCTTCCGTGAAGGAAAAAGACTTGGCTATTCAGACCTCAGAGTGATGCAGCCTCCCTGAAACAAAAAGAGCTAGCTATTCTGACCTCAGGCTGAGGCTGTATACTGAAGGAAGGAAGCCTGAAGGAAAAAGTCTGGCTACTGTGACCTCAGGCTGACCCTGCCTGTCTGAAGGAAAAAGACTTGGCTATTGTGACCTCAGGCTGATGTTGCTAGCATGAAGAAAAAAGGCATGGCTATTCTGACCTCAGGCTGATGCTGCCTCCCTGAAGGAAAAAGACTTGCCTATTTTGACCTCAAGCTGATATTGCCTCTCTGAAGGAAAAAGGATTGGCTATTGTGATCTCAGGCTGATGTTGCTAGTCTGAAGGGGAAAAAAACTTGACTATTGTGACCACAGGCTGATACTGCGTGCCTAAAGGAAAAAAAAACCTGGCTCTTGTAACCTCAGGTTTCTGCTGTGTGCTTGAAGGAAAATGGCTTGGATATTGATTCCTCAGGTGTGTGCTGCCTGCCTGAAGTAAAAAGGCGTGGCTATCGTGACCTCAGGCTGACGCTGCCTCTTACGGAAAAAGGCTTGGCTATTGTGACCTCAGGCTGATGATGCTTGTCTGAAGGATAAAGACTTTCTCTCGTGACCTCAGGTTGGTGCTGCCTGCTTGAAGGAAAACAGCTTGGATATTGAGACCTCAGGCTGATGCTGCTTCCCTGAAGGAAAAAGACTTGGCTATTGAGATGTCAGGTTGATGCTGCCTTCGTGAAAAAAAAGGCTTGTCTATTGTGACCTCAGGTTGGTGCTGCCTGCTTGAAGGAAAAAGTCTTCGTTATTTAGACCTCACGCTGATGCTGCCTGTCTTAAGGAAAAAAACTTGACAATGGTAACCACAGGCTGATGCTGCCTTCCTGAAGGAAAAAGACTTGGCTCTCGTGACCTTAGGTTTGTACTGCCTGCTTGAAGGAAAAAGGCTTGGATACTGAGACCTGAGGCTGATGTTGTTTCCCTGAAGGAAAAAGACTTGGCTATTGAGACCTCAGGCTGCTGTTGCCTCCCTGAACGAAAAAGGCATCGTTATTGAGACCTCACGCTGACGCTGCCTCTTACCGAAAAAGGCTTGGCTATTGTGACCTCAGGCTGATGCTGCCTGTCTGAAGGAAAAAGGCTATGCTATTGGGACCGCAGGCTGATGCTGCCTGCCTGAAGGAAAAAGACTTGGGTATTGTGACCTCAGGCTGATGATGCTTGCCTGAAGGAAAAAGGCTTGGCTATTGTAACCTAAGGCTGATGCTCCTTCTCTGAAGGAAAAAAACGTGGCTATTGTGACCGCATGATGATGATGCCTACCTAAAGGAAAAGACTATCCATTGTGACCTCAGTATGATGCTGCCTGTCTGAAGGAAGAACACTTGGCTACTGTCACGACTTGGTCCTTGTGACCTGAGGGAGCTGCTGCCTCTCTGAAGGAAAAAATGTTGGTTATTGTGACCTCATGTGTTTGCTGCCTGTCTTAAGGAAATATACTTGATTATTGTGACTTCACCCTCATTCTGGGGTTCCTGAGGGGAAAAGACTTGACAGTTGTGACCACAAGCTGATTCTTCCTGCCGGAAGGAAAAAGACTTAACTCTCATGACCTCAGGCTGGTGCTGCCTGTCTGAGGAAAAAATGCTTGGCAATTGCAATCTCAGTCTGATGCTGCCTGCTTGAAAGAAAAAGACTTTGCTATTGTGACCTCAGGCAGATGCTGCCTGTCTGAAGGAAAAAGGCTTGGCTATTGAGACCTCAGGCTGATGCTGCCTGCCTGAAGGAAAAAGGCTTGGCTATTGTGACCTAAGGCTGATGCTGCCTCCCTTGAGGAAAAAGGCTTGGCTATTGTGATCTCAGGCTGATGTTGCCTGCCTGAAGGAAAAAGAATTGGATATTGAGACCTCACGAAGATTCCGGCTCTCTGAAAGAAAAATGCTTGGCTATTCTCACCTCAGGCTGTTGCTGCCAGTCTGAAGGAAAAAGACTTAGCTGTTGTGACCTCAGGCTGATGCTTCCTGTCTGAAGGAAAAAAGTTTGGCTATTGGGACCTTAGGGTGATGCTGTCTGTCTGAAGGAAAAAGACAGCTATTGAGACTTCACAAAGATGCTGCCTATCTGAAGAAAAATGCTTGGCTATTCTGACCTCAGTCTGTTGATGCTTGCCTGAAGGAAAAAGGCTTGACTATTGAGAGCTCACGCTGATGCTTCCTCTCTGAAGGAAAAAACGTGGCTATTGTGACCTCAGGATGCTGCTGCCTGCCTAAAGGAAAAGGACTATCCATTGTGACCTCAGCATGATGCTGCCTGTATGAAGGAAGAACACCTGTCTATTGTCATTGTGACCTGAGGGAGCTGCTGCCTCTCTGAAGGAAAAAAAAGTTGCCTATTGTGACCTCAGGTGTTTGCTGCCTGCGTTAAGGAAAAATACTTTATTATTGTTACTTCGCCCTCATTCTGTCTGCCTGAGGGAAAAAGACTTCACAGTTGTGAACACAGGCTGATTCTTCCTACCGGAAGGAAAAAGACTTGGCTGTCATGACCTCAGGTTGGTGCTGCCTGCCTGAAGGAAGAAGACTTGGCTACTGTGACCTCAGGCTGATGCTGCCTCCTTGAAGGAAAAATGCTTGGCTACTGTGTTCTCAGGCTGATGCTGCCTGTCTGAAGGAAAAAGACTTGGCTATTGTGACCTCAGGTTAATGCTGGCTGCCTAAATGAAAAAGACTTTATTATTGTGACTTCGCCCTCATGCAGCCTGCCTGAGGGAAAAAGACTTGACAGTTGTGACCACAGGCTGATTCTTCCTGCCGGAAGGAAAAAGACTTGGCTCTCATGACCTCAGGCTGGTGCTGCCTGCCTGAAGGAAAAAGGCTTGGCTATTGTGACCTCAGGCTGATGCTGTCAGTCTGAAGGAAAAAGACTTGGCTATTATGACCTCTAACTGATATTGCCAGCCTGAAGGGAAAAGGCTAGGCTATTATGACTTCAAGCTGATGCTGCCTGCCTGAAGGAAAAAGACGTGGCTATTGTGTCCTTAGGCTGATGCTGCCTGCCTGAGGGAAAAAGACTTGGCTATTGTGACCTCAGGCTGATGCTGCTTCCCTGAAGGAAAAAGGCTTGGCTATTGTGACCTCAGGCTGATGCCGCCTTTCTGAATGAAAAGGGTTATCAATTGTGACCTCAGACTGATGGTGGGTGCCTGATTGAAAAGGACTGGATATTGGGACCTCAGATTGATACTGCCTGCCTGAAGGAAAAAGACACTGCTCTTGTGATCTTACGCTGTTCCCGCTTGCTGCTCTTTCGCACTGGTATGATCTATCTTCCCCCTGCTTCCCAGCCTAATCATTCTTACCCTGCTCCACCGGCCAGATCTCTCTTTCCCCACCCTGCCCAGCTTCTTGTCTCTTCTTGGCTTTCACTGGTCCAGTCTCTGTTTCCCCTTAGTAACTCCCACCAGTTCACTGAGTAACATGGGCAAACTAGTAGCAGTGGCAGCTATAGAATTGGGGTGTGTGTGTGTCCCTCTCCTACTCAAGAGCAGAAGAGGGGGCCAGAGCCTGTTACAGCTTGTTAATACTTTGTTTTAGAAATACCATTTTAAAATGATATTTATCTTTATGCAACCATTTTTGAGCAAGCCAAAACCAGACAGGATATGGGCAAGAAAGAGTCGACATATCCTCTTGGTTAGCCCATGCCCTTAACCTTTTTGGGATGCGTACTTCACATTTTAGGAAACTATATTTCAGATCAAAGTGGAGTACCATTCTGAAAGGACTAATGTGTTGCACATCTTAAAGTACATCCACATGCATGCAGTAAAACCAGGAACTCTCTTTACTCAATATAAGAACAGGAAAATTTTCACAATGGTCACCTTTTTCCATTGTAGGACATACAGAGGTTATATCTGCATTTTCGAGAAGATTCAGGAGAGTCTGTGGAACTGAAGCTTTCCAGTGTTTTCTGTTTACTGGGGCATCATCTTCACTGTCACCATCTAAGGGGCAAGAAGAGATTATATTTAATAGTTTTAAAAAGCATATGGTTGCAATTCTGATGCTCACTATTATACATAAAGGGCTGGTTTGTGTAACTGTTTTCCCAGTAGGTGAATTTTGGAAGATATCTCAAGGTGAAATTCTGCATAAATATCCTTTGGAAAGAAACTGTATTTTTAAAATATTTATTTCTTATAACCACTGCTTAAGAACTGATGTTGGTTCCTCCTCTCTTACTGAGAAGATAAAGGATGTAACCTTTCACCTACTAGTGGTCTTTGTCCTCTCTCCAATATTTTAACTTGGAATCAGGACCTATCCAACATAAACTGTCTTACTCACAAGAGACTACATAACTGCTAATATCAAAAAGAATTTTAAATTTCAGTTCCAGGAAAATGCCACTTCTGCTCTCTTTGTCTTTCTTGCATCCCATTCAGGAGAACTTAATGACAGAAAGAAGGAGAAAGAAAGAGCAAGAATGTCAACTGAAGCAGATTGCAACATAAGCAATCTGGAAGTAAAACAATTTGGGCAAAGCTATTCTAAAGGAAAGCCGAGCTAAATGCTCTGGATACAGGTAACGGGCAAATGCCCACAATCCATTTAAACAGAGAATATTATGAATATGGAAACAGAAACCTTTGCCTCCTGGGCAAAGCATTGAAAAATAAAGCCTTCAAGAAAGCAATACAGGCAATTAAAAATACATCTGAATTTCTAATGTCCTTCCACTTAGCTTTCAGGATTATTATTTAAAGATGTATTCCTCATTAGGTGAGAATGTAAATCTTGACAAATTCTTCAATACTTTAAAAGTTGAACCTTTTAGTGGACACCATAATATCTATCTCAGCTCCCACACAATAAGGAAAAAAATAAAGCTGTGATTTTTTAAAAAATGAAACCAGAAAAATCATCACAGTTAGGAGGGTTCACCACTAAATGCTATAAAACTTTTACAAAAGAACTCATCCCAAACTTAAAGATTTGTTTCATTTTTATCGTTTCTGGGGGATCGCCTCTGAATCATCGAAAGGGGCAAGAATAGTGACAATACCTAAACCAGGTGACATAGACACCAAAATAGGTGCTTACTGACCTATAGCTCTCCCTAATCAGGACCTAGCCATACGAGGTCATACATTGAACAAATGTACATATAACTACATTAAAAGTGATCATGTGAGTCTTATGCCCAATAGGAAGTTATCTGATACAATACAGAGAGAATTACAGTCGTCCCTTCACATTCGCGGGGGTTCCGTTCCACGGACCCCTGCGAATGTGAAAACTCCGCGAATAACGACTGCCCCCCCTCCCCCACCATAGCGACCATGGGGCCTCCGGAGGCCCCATAGTCGCTTCCTCCAGCCTCCCCACTCCCTTCCTAGGCCTTCCCGGGGCCTCTGGAGACCCTCCCGAGGCCCCGTGGATGCCTCCCCAGCCCTCCCCCCTCCCGCCCAAGCCCTCAACGGGGCCTCCGGAGAGTCTCCGGAGACCCCGCGGAGGCCTCTCACGGCCCTCCCCTCTCCCTCCCAGGCCTACATGGGGCCTCCGGAGCGTCTCCGGAGGCCCCATGGAGGCCTCCCCAGCCCTCCCCCAGGCCTTCATGGGGCCTCCGGAGCGTCTCCGGAGGCCCCATGGAGGCCTCTCCCAGCCTCCCCCCTCCCTCCCCGGGCCTTCGTGGGGCCTAGCAAGGACCCGCGGAGGCCTCTCCCGGCCTCCCCCCTCCCTCCCCGGGCCTTCGTGGGGCCTAGCAAGGCCCCGCGGAGGCCTCTCCCAGCCTCCCCCCTCCCTCCCCGGGCCTTCGTGGGGCCTCCGGAACGTCTCCGGAGGCCCCATGGAGGCCTCCCCGGCCCTCCCCCAGGCCTTCATGAGGCCTCCGGAGCGTCTCCGGAGGCCCCATGGAGGCCTCTCCCAGCCTCCCCCCTCCCTCCCCGGGCCTTCGTGGGGCCTAGCAAGGCCCCGCAGAGGCCTCTCCCAGTCTCCCCCCTCCCTCCCCGGGCCTTCGTGGGGCCTAGCAAGGCCCAGCGGAGGCCTCTCCGGGCCCTCCCCCCTCCCTCCCCAGGCCTTCGTGGGGCCTAGCAAGGCCCCGCGGAGGTCTCTCCCAGCCTCCCCCCTCCCTCCCCGGGCCTTCGTGGGGCCTAGAAAGGCCCCACGGAGGCCGCTCCCGGCCCTTCCCCCTCCCTCCCGGGCCTTCGTGGGGCCTCCGGAGCATCTCCGGAGGCCCCATGGAGGCCTCTCCCAGCCTCCCCCCTCCCTCCCCGGGCCTTCGTGGGGCCTAGCAAGGCCCCGCGGAGGCCTCTCCCAGCCTCCCCCCTCCCTCCCCGGGCCTTCGTGGGGCCTAGCAAGGCCCCACGGAGGCCTCTCCCGGCCCTCCCCCCTCCCTCCCGGGCCTTCGTGGGGCCTCCGGAGCATCTCCGGAGGCTCCATGGAGGCCTCTCCCAGCCTCCCCCCTCCCTTCCCGGGCCTTCGTGGGGCCTAGCAAGGCCCCGCGGAGGCCTCTCCCAGCCTCCCCCCTCCCTCCCCGGGCCTTCGTGGGGCCTAGCAAGGCCCCACGGAGGCCGCTCCCGGCCCTCCCCCCTCCCTCCCCGGGCCTTCGTGGGGCCTCCGGAGCGTCTCCGGAGGCCCCATGGAGGCCTCCCCCGGCCCTCCCCGCTCCCTCCCAGGCCTCCATGGGGCCTCCGGAGCGTCTCCGGAGGCCCCATGGAGGCCTCCCCAGCCCTCCCCCAGGCCTTCATGGGGCCTCCGGAGCATCCCCGGAGGCCCCATGGAGGCCTCTCCCAGCCTCCCCCCTCCCTCCCCACGCCTTCGTGGGGCCTCCGGAGCGTCTCCGGAGGCCCCATGGAGGCCTCCCCAGCCCTCCCCCCTCCCTTCCAAGGCCTTCGCGGGGCCTCCGGAGGGTCTCCGAAGGCCCCGTGGAGGTCTCCCCTGCCCTCCCCGCTCCCTCCCAGGGCTTTCACGGGGCCTCTGGAGGCCCCGTGTCGTGGTTTTGGGGGGGCCCGTGGGGGCCCCTCGCAAAACCACGAATAATCGAAACCGCGAATGTCAAGTTCGCGAATGTGGAGGGGCGACTGTAAATATCATATACTTTAGTAAAAATCCTTAAAAATAAACTTTCTCTCCTTTCACTGGATGCATTCCAGACATTCCACTGCCTTGAATGGAGTTAACTTTTCCAGCTAGTAGACAAGTTAAACATAGGTAAAGTTTGTTTCAACTATAAAAATCTATATAAACTCTCAAGAGACAATTTATACAAGCTGGCTGGATTTTGCACCCCCCCTTGTATAAACAGGCATGTGACAGGAGTGCCCACTCTCACTGCTATTATATAACATCATGGTAGAGCCACTGGCAGGTGTCTGAGATCTGAGGAAAAGAAACAGTTGGTCATGAGCATAACATTAATCTTTATGTCGATTACCTAATGCTGTTTCTGAGGGATCCCCCTCCTCAGAAGTTGGAGTAAATTATAAATTGTATTAGATGGCTTTCAGAAACATACAGATCTAAAGACAAATGTGGAAAAATCTAGACACCCCTGTGTACATCTTAATTTGGCTGAACAAAACATATTACAAAACCTCTCTAAAATACCATTCAGTATCAAATACCCTGTACCAAATATCTGAGAATCCAAGATACTAATAATATTTTGCAACTAATGATATTTTACAGAAACTACAAAACTCTCACTGGTTAAATGGAAAAAAAAAACAGAATATAGAATATGCTATACCATGGAGCAGAGTATGGGCCCCTCCACCCTACAAATCAACATAGGTCCAATATTGAGACAGTGCATGGAAAGTAGCACATAGGTGGCATCTCTGTCCAAGTTGAATAACAGAGGATGAATAAGGAACCCTTCTCAAAGGTGCTGGAGAAGGTACAGAGAAATGGGCACCATGTACCCTACAGTGTTCTGTTGCCTCAAAGTTGTCAGTTTCTAGAGAGAAGTACAGTAGCAACCCCGAATCCGCTGATTTGCCATCTGCTGATTCAATTATCCATGGATGGTGACAACAGGGGGGGATTGACGGTAGGGGGAGGGGGAGAGATCTCACCTCTCTTCTCTCTTTGCCTCCAGGACCACTGACCAGGATCGGGGTGCTCCTGGGGCGGAAATGGCAATGCAGGGGCAAATGGAGGGGAGGAGGGATCTCACCTCCCTCCTCCCTTTGCCCCCAGGTTCGCTGCCCAGGATCGCTCCTGGGGCAGAAATGGCGACGGGGCATTTGTTATTATCCATGGACTTTGTTATCTGCGGGGGGCCCTGGAACCAATCCCCCAGAGATATGGGGGTCCTACTGTACTTGATATCTTAAGGCTGGGTAATGGGCCAAATGGTAAATTACTCTTGAGGCTCTCTTACTCAATATTTGAGGGTCTTAATGAAAAGCTTATGCAAAGAGATCTAATAGCACTATGGTCGGCCCTCCATATTCACATATTCTGCATTTATAGATTCAACCATCCACGGCTTGAAAATACCACCCCCCCAAAAAAAAATATCCAAAAAGCAATTCTTGATTTTGCCATTTTATATAAGAGACATCATTTTACTACACCATTGCCTATAATGGGAATTGAACATCCACAGATTTTGGTATTCATAGGGGGTCCTGGAACCAAACCCCAGCAGATACCAAGGGCTACTTGTACTTCTTGGAGTGGCCAGACTGGAGATCTCTAGAAGATGGAAAGACTTCAAATACTTAAGTATTCAAGGCTGGCTTGACCATGCGTGGAACCTCAAATTGGCAGAGAAATTGACTTACAAACTTAATTACACGCACACATTAAAGCAGACCCATTTGAAAAGATACAAGGACATTTTATTCTCTGTGAGTGAAAGGACTCATCTATTCATCAACCACTGAATTCCCAAACTAGATTTTGGAGGAACCTGTTCTGATTTGAAAGTTTTGTTCACTAGCACTAAACAATCTCTGATGCCAAAGGTTCTGTTCTGAGTTACTATGGGTTTTTTTTTTCTCCCCAGGTTATTTTCCTTTTAAATGCTCACATGTCGACATTTTATCATTGTAAACTGAAATGCTTTAATATAATTTAAAAACAGAAGTTCTGCATAGAACCCATTTTGTTACAGACTTATCTAATACTACAATGGGTTTAACAACAAAAAATACCTTGCTGAGCAAGTGCTTGGTGACAAAGCAGCTAGGAATCATTTTATGACCAAATCAGAAAACAAACATAGTTATGTGGACGAACTCTCCGCAATAAAAGTTTATATAATATGAGCCTTAGGCTGAACACTAGAAATGAAATTACTAATTAACATTAATTAATAATTAAGAGTAGTACACAAACAAATCTAGTGATTTCAAGAAGCATACCCATTTCCCAACAGCACAATTCTTCCAATGCTTTGTCTATGTTATTGTCATAGTTGTTTCTCAGACTGTTCTTAAGGCTTTCCCCATCTTCAAAAGTCAAAGTGTCATTAAGTTTACCATGGTCCTGAAATCAAACAAAAGGCTCCATAGTGAGAACTTATTCAATTGATTCAGATTGTTTAATGTTCCTCCAAGATGTATCCTTCAGGCAAAATAAGCAAGGTAAAAGCACTGCACAAATCTAATAAACCTAAGCCAAACTTTTAGTTTGGACTGTATTGCAGGCATGCATTTCACCAAAAGCTGCACCTGAATGGTGTTTGAACTCTCTTTATCAGCTCTCAATCCCTTCCCAAATTTTCTTTCAGAAGAAAGAACATCTCATATAGGGAACAGCCCTTATGAATTCGTAGCTATCATTTTGAAAAGTTATTTCAGAAGAATAGAAGCCTCAACCTTACATTCCAATTCAGGAACCCACATGTGCCAACAACAACATTTATTTTTTTTATCCACCTCCCCCTATGTGTGCAAATAGCCTAACCCATTTATCCCAACTGAGGGACACAGCTAGATTTGCTTCCTTCCCTGAAGGGAGTGAAGGAGGTTTTCAGGCAAAGGAGCTCAGTGCACAGTTTGGTGCTCATGCACTTCCAAAGATCATGAAATCATATATTAGTCCAAAAATGTCATACCTCTTTCTCTTCCTGGATGTTGCTTACATCTGGGACATCAGCTTTTAGATCAATCTGAAACTTCACACCTCCCTGAAGGGGAAAAAATTACAGGTTCTGTACCGTGTGCCGCTTTCATGATAAAATGCTCTTTGATCCAGGAAAAGCTTCCATGAGGAGAAGGGGGGGGGAGATTATTTTTGTTTATTCTCCTTTCCCTCTGCAGCCTTCATGTCTTTCTGCCAAATCTCAGCTAGAGGGTTGCAAGAAAACTTTGGAATACATGGGAGGCAGCATGAGGCTGTAGAAGAAAGGAGGAATGTGCAAAACTCATCCCCATCTCACTTCTGCTGGTGGAAGTCCCTCCAGAGGGTCAAAGAGACTTCTGTTAGCAGAAGCATGCAATCAGATTGAAACCTGGATGCTTTTAATAAATTATAGACAGACAGCAACCATCCTAGATGGATTAAAAAAAAAACCTCATGCCATGTGTCAACATAAATGTAGCCAAATGGGTGTGTGATATCTTGATCATCATTCCTGCTGCTCAATGGTGAACAGCAGCAATTCCCAGCTGTGCTCCCTCTTCCTGAGCCTGGGACCCCGCATGAAAGGGGTGCATGAAATCAAAGTGAATTAATAAGGAAAGAGGATAAGAAAGAATGCCTTCTACAGCCACACCTCTGGCAAATACTAACTGCCAAAGAGCTGCTTGGAACCCTATTTTCAAATCCATCAGTATTTTTTTAAAAGGCAACCTGAAATGATATAACAGAAAAAGAATGGAAATAAAATATATCTTTCTTGAACCTTTGCTTTGCGCTTTACTTCCAAGACATTTCTCTCCTGCCAGTTACACAATCCAATCCGTTTCAAATTTTGTTCAATATCCTGGATGAGAAAAAAGGACATTGCTATTACATGCTAACATACATCCAATCAATAGTATTCACATTCAATTTTCTTTTGTACAAGGATAAGCAATCAATATCTCAACCTTATTGTTGACTTAGAGTGAAGAAAGAAAGAGCTTTTACAAAATGTAGGTTAAACCAATCCAACAGTAGATTTAAAAGTTTTGTAGGACGCTGAATTCCAGCCAACATCATTCAAAGAAGCTTACAGTTCTGAATCCTTCTCTTCCTTCCTGAAGCCCCCAACTCCCCCTCCAAATCTCCTCTGGACAGCCCCCCAGCCTTTCATAGCCAATTTGGGTATGTGTGTGTGGTGGGATCTGTTTCACCACAGATGGACACAGCTGGATGCAACCCCAAATCCCATATCTCTTAGTGTAAAGAACAACAATAACATCACTGCTTTGTTCTTTCTAAGTTGAAATTATGTACTTATTAGAGTGGACACTTGAGGCTAGCCTTTTGTACCATTAGTTTGTACCATATACAAGTGTTGCTACCTGGAATGCTTCATCTTTTCCTCCAGAGATATCATCATTGTAAGCAGGAAGATCCCCAGAGTTCCTCTGATTCACAAGATAGGTTTTATCCTTTATGTTTTTATTGTTCTTTTAAGACAGCAACAATAATAAAGGTGAATTAACTAAGTTCACGTTTCAGCAGATGAATGCACAGGCAATTTTTACAACTAATTTCCTTCTGCATCCTTCATATTACTGAAATCTACAGGATTCAGAATTTTAAAATAAAATAACATTACTGAAATAATGAAAACAAAACACAATGTTTTCTCAATCCATATCATAGTAAGACTGTTATTAGGCCAATCCAAAAACCAGAAAATTATCCAAGCAAGCTTTCAGAACCACAGGTTTCTTTTTCAAAGCTAGCTTAGAGAATTTTATGCCTTATTAGTTGGCCTAATAAAGATATTACTACAATGTGGTCTTTGAAATTTGTCATATGATCAACATGGCTATCCTGCATTTGAATTATTTTCCCAAGACATTCTGACTCCACTTGAACATACATTTTCTGTATAATGAGAAAATGAAAGGTACTTACACACATGCACTAAAGAACTAAACTATTAAAAACTCGAGTCTAATTCTGATAGAGTGTCATCAGATTTCTTGCTTTCCAAATTTGGTTCCGGTTCAGGCACAAACTAGCCTTCTTCAGACACATTTCAAAAAAACAATGAAAACATTTTTGGTGTGCAAATATAATTCCTATAACATTTATCATGGGCTAAAAATTATTGATGGGACCCAAAGGTTATTCCATAAAAACCAGAAGTGGGCCATTGCAAGGGTCTGGGGGCCACCCTGTATACATTTTCACAACCCCCGAACACCCAAAAACCACATCCATTCTCTTTTTTCCAAACTGGAAAGTAATTTCCATGTTTTTAGAAATGCTATTTTGGGTCCACAAAAAGTTAGCATTAAATAGGAGAACTGTGCCTCTAGGAGGTTTCAGGAGGGGGTGACTGTCCACTTGGGGGCTAATTCCCGCCCCCCCCCCAATATGGCTGGTTGGGGGCACACATTTGGCTTTGGTGAGCTGTATGAGGTCCAATGGCCACACCATTCCACCTCTGATATAAACAGTGGAGTCTGGATCCATCAAAGTTCTCCTGTGAATGGAACGGCTCTTTCTGCTAGTGGAATGTTTTTGATCCAGTAGGACTTTTCCACTGGTTGAAAAAGAAAAGAAGTGGTCTTCCCCAATCCCCCTGAAAATCTACTCTGGAGGACTGGATGGTCCTCTGAAACAGCAGGGGAAATGTCATTGTGACCTGTGGAGGGAAGGGAGGCTTGGCAACCCCTTCCCCTTCTGCATTCTGAGCAGAAGTTTGTTTGCAGACCCAACCCAATGTCTTTCAATCCTTGTCTACCCAAAGCACTAGTGCAACTTAAAAACCATTTCCTTAGATCACAATAAGCTGTTGTCAGAAGACGCAACTCAAGTACATTTGTAGAATTACTTGCACATATTAGGACAACTTTGAGCCACAGCCATTATTTGCACAAAGTAATTAATACTGTACTCCATTCCCTCAAATTCTTGTTATGCCAGTATAGCCATTAAAAGAAGAGAATGCATGGTAATTGCTCAAATAGGCTTTCTATTCCGATGTTCTTAACCTTTAAAACAATTAAATTATCCTGACTTGTTTGATTACCAACAAAATCCTCTGTCATTCTTCTTTTTAATATCCTCTTCCTCTTCTTCTTCATTATCCTCCCCCACCCTTCATTATCCCAGAACTGAGAGTTGAGGCAACTTAACAAAAATTAAAACAAATACAGATAAGCACACATATAGGTACAAATGAGGAAAAAGTTATAGTTAAAATATAATTGAATGATCTATAGAATTAAGGACAATTTAAAATTTATACGTACACTACAAACGTAAGAAAGAGAGATGTGGAAAACTGTGGTATGTTTATGTGGACACTTACCTCTAGTGCTTCTGCTTTAAGCCTAATTTCATTCACTTCGCTATGATACTGCTGACGGATTTTCTGCAGCTGTTTTAAGTATTCCTGTTAAATATTACTAGATTTTAAATATTTTAAACACAGGCACATTTAGAAACAACACATATGCCACTGGCAACATATATATTAACAGCACACTCCTATGAATATCTACTCAGAAATAGGTCATACTATGTTCAAGGGAGCTTACTCCCAGGTAAGGCTATGCTTAAGTTTCCAGCCTAATTTAAAATGTAGATACCCACAGAAAAGATGGAAACACTAAACAAGCACTAGGGCAGGGGGAGATAAAGGTCAAAAAGAAAGAAAGAAAGAAATGAGTGGGACATAGAGGAGAAAGAGAAAGAGCACTGGCTATGAGAAAGGGGTGGGGGTCCGGATGAGAAGGAGGACAATTAAGGGCTTTCCAACTAGCTGGCTGGCTAGTGGTAACTACAAGCAGAGTGACTTCATGTATGGTTTCTTCAACTCATATCCACCTAGAATACTGGTACTGCACAGAGCAGGAGATCTTCCTCACAATGTTATCCTTTCTTACCTGCTCCTTCATTTCATTTTTTTGAGCAAGAGCTTTTTGACTGGCTCTGATCTGCTCTTCCTTCATCTCCTGATTCTGCATCTGACCATAATAGTTATCAGCAGAAGATGGGCGCAACCCCTATTGAAATGCAAAACAGTTGCACTACATCAGAAAAGCTTTACTGAAAGTTTGGAAAAACACAAAATAAGACTATGTCTGAAAATTCCATTATGGTCATCCCTGCATGAAGCTATGTTCTGTAGGGAAGGAATATCTTCCAAAAAATGGCTCACATATAGACATGTATTGATTGCTAATGACGGCGACCAACCCATACTAAAAACACAGGAACAACTGAACAAAGAGGGAACAGAATGTCATTGGTATCTGTATAGACAAATCAAAGAAAGATATAAAATAGACATGAAATTAGAAGGTCTTGATAAATCGAAACCAGTGTGGGTAAGTATAATACAATCAGGCAACAAAAATATGATTACAAGATTCTATCAAACGCTTCTAAAATGGGAGACAGAAGAAGAAGTTATCAAAGAAAGCAGGATTAAATGGGCACAAAATATCGGACATTCAGCCGAACTCAAACAATGGGAAAAAATGTGGACCTTAAGAATGAAATATACAGTCGTCCCTTCACATTCGCGGGGGTTCCGTTCCGCGGACCCCCGCGAATGTGAAAAATCCGCGAATAACGACTCCCCTCCCCCCTCCCTCCCCAGGCCTTCGCGGGGCCTAGCAAGGCCCCACGGAGGCCTCCCCGGCCCTTTCTCCCTCCCTCCCCAGGCCTCCGGAGGGCCTCCGGGGGTCCCGCGAAGGCCTCCCCACCCCTCCCCAGACCTTCGCGGGGCCTCCGGAGGGCCTCCGGGGGTCCCGCGAAGGCCTCCCCACCCCTCCCCAGACCTTCGCGGGGCCTCCGGAGGGCCTCCGGGGGTCCCGCGAAGGCCTCCCCACCCCTCCCCAGGCCTTCGCGGGGCCTCCGGAGGGCCTCCGGGGGTCCCGCGAAGGCCTCCCCACCCCTCCCCAGGCCTTCGCGGGGCCACCGGAGGGCCTCCGGGGGTCCCGCGAAGGCCTCCCCACCCCTCCCCAGGCCTTCGCGGGGCCACCGGAGGGCCTCCGGGGGTCCCGCGAAGGCCTCCCCACCCCTCCCCAGGCCTTCGCGGGGCCACCGGAGGGCCTCCGGGGGTCCCGCGAAGGCCTCCCCACCCCTCCCCAGGCCTTCGCGGGGCCACCGGAGGGCCTCTGGGGGTCCCGTGGAGGCCTCCCCACCCCCTCCCCAGGCCTTCATGGGGCCTCCGGAGCGCCTCCGGGGGCCCCGTGGAGGCCTCCCCTCTCCCTCCAGGTCTTTCACGGGGCCTCTGGAGGCCCCGTGTCGCGGTTTTGGGGGGGCCGGGGGGGCCCTCCCAAAACCGCAAATAACCAAAACCGCGAATGTCAAGTTCGCGAATGTGGAGGGACAACTGTACTTCGAGTCAAAATATAAGAGAAAACATCTACAAAATGTATTTGAGATGGCACCTATCTCCTCACAAATTACAGTCATCCCTTCACATTCACGGGGGTTAGGGGCAGACAACCCCCGCGAATGTGGAAAAACCGCAAATAAGAAATGAGCCTGCCGGCGAGCGGTTTTCTACCCCAGTCCCTTTCCAAGGCAGCGAGGAGCTTCCTGAGAAGCCCCTGGCTGCCTTGGGAAGTGAGTGGGGTGTAGCGCGAGTGCGCCAGCTGGTTCCCAACCCCCTTCCCAAGGCAGCGAGGAGCTTCCTGAGAAGCCCCTGGCTGCTTTGGGAAGGGAGTGGGGTGTAGCGCGAGCGCACCAGCTGGTGCCCACCCCGCCTTCCCAGGGCAGCGAGGAGCTTCCTAAGAAGCCCCTGGCTGCCTTTGGAAGGGAGTGGGGTGTTGAGCGTGGGGGGGGGGGCGCAGGCAGCTCTCCGCGAATGATCAAAACAGCGAATGTGAAAGTCGCGAATGTGGAGGGGCAACTGTATCAAAAATATATAAGAATTCAGAAAAACAACTGTTGGAAATGTGATTATAACCCCAGAACTTTTTATCACATGTGGTAGAGCTGTAAATCTAATAAAAAGTATTGGATAATAACACAGAAGATGATTAATGAAATGTGAGGTATTAATATGTTATCCAAACATGAAATATACTTATTAGGATGACTGATGAAGAATTGGAAAAAAAGAATGGAAAAATATTATTCTATATGTTAACGGCAGCTAGAATTGAATATGCCAAGAAGTGGAAGAACAAAGAAATCCCATTGATAGATGAATGGTTTTTAAAAGTACATCAGATGGCGGAGATGGACAGGTTGACAAACTTCCTAAAAGGGAGATCTAGAGAAAGACATCAAGAAGACTGGAATGAATTATCTAAATATTTGGAAAACAAATGGGGAGAATCTCCAGCAATCAGAAGCTAAATAAAAAAACAAAACAAAACAAAACAACAATAAAAAATTCCATTAATGAGCATTTTTTTAAAAAAAAATATGTTGTTGACGCAAGTTATGACCCCCCTATGATCTCAATGAGAGATCACTGAGAAAGAGTTATATTAGATCAGGGAAAAAATGAACATGATGAAATTAAAATTGTCAAAGAAATAACATAGCAAAAGATGTACAGATATATAGTCAACAAACAGGCAATGTCGGATTGGAAGTCAAATTAGGGAAAGGAAAGGGTAGCTTTAGTTAAATGTATGTTTCAGGTACTTTGTGGATTATGTCTAGTTGTAGTACGTGTTGTCTTTATATGCTTTTTTATTTATATACATTTTTTTCTTTATGGATGTCTGTCATCAGTGACTAGAATGTAATCTATATGTGTTCAATAAAAAGAAAATTAAAAAAAATGTGAACAATTGAAAAATACACACTTGAAAGAAAATTTTTGTTTTTTTCTGAACCCACCCTACCAAACAGAAAAATAAAATGCATAGGTTAGACTTTGAGTTATTTTTTCCATATTAATACATTTTTTAAAAAAATGCTCATTTGTATTTTTCAGATAATTAATGAGACTTCAGTAATTTTCTGTTCCACTGTGAGATTTCATTTATATGAAAAAAAAAATGCTTACAAGTTGTTTCTGTACTTTTAACTTGTACTGCTGGGCATTGTATCGTCTTTGAAGATAGTCTGCAGGCCTAAGATATACAACATAAAATTCAGTGAAAACTCAAATAGGAGATGGGTGTGGCATCTTAGGTTTCACTGCTGATTTCCAAAAGTAAAAGAAACACTGACTAAGGCTAGAATCCTATAACCAATTGCCTGAAAGCAAGTTCCACTGAATGCAAGAAGTCTTGCTCCTAAGTAGGGGTGGTAATTCTCAATTGTCTCCATTTCAATTAATGTCAGGGAAAATCCATCTACTTTCATTCCCACGCTGTTGGGAGGTGCAGTGGGAACACACACGCTTCTGAGATGACAGGAAGCTGCACAGCTTTCCCTGGAAACTGCACAGCTTTCATTGAAAAAATGCTCAACTTTTTAAGCTGTCATGTACTAAGTACTGTTTTTCTGAAACTTTCCCTCCTTTCTCCCACTCTGTGAAAAGATGTTACAGCTGTCAAACCAGCTGGGGCTCAGGGGGAGGAGGGAAGTTGCCAGAAAGTTGACAGCTCTCATTTGAGAGCTGCAGCCTTTACCCAGGATTTCTGTGAAAGATTGGGGTGGGAGGAGTTGGCAGCTGATGATCTAGTTTCTGGTTTTAGATATTTTTATTGAAAGTTTCCAAGTACACTAAAAATCTATAAATGCATAGGTATATATAAAGAAAAAGAAAATAATAAAAAAGAGGGGGAAAAAGATAAGATAAAGAATACAAAATAAGAATTAAAGAACTTACTAAAGAATGGCTTCCATTCTTCGTTTCAGCAGTTATATAACACTTTAATTATTTCATGCCCTTCCAACTATAAATCCTACAGTACTCTTCTTTCCATCCCCTACTTCCCATTGCTTTTCAAAACGCAGAGATATTTTCCTTATTCCCAAAATTAGCATATCTAACATTAAGATATCATTCATTATTTTCTATATTCCTGTCAAGCAATTAGACCATTATTCATCCTTAATACTGACATCATCTTACCAGCACAGTTACATAATACTAATGTTATAAATCTATTACAAATTATATAACAGTTCTGCATTCACTTCATCTTTTAACTCCAGTATTTCTTATCTAGTTCCATTTTATGAAATCATTATGAAAGTCATATCCACATCCAACTTTCAATATCGTAAATTCTGTGACCAAATTTCATAAACTGGCTTCAGTCAAACATTATTCCTTCCATGCATCTGAGGAAGTAGATCAAGTCTATGAAAGCTTACGCTACAATTCCTTTCTCTCAGTTAGTCACAGCCTCATCAGGATTGGGGCTTGACTGGGAGGGAAGTTGCAGGGCGGGGGGAAAAAACAGAAACTAGATCATCAGCTGCCAAACATTCTGTCATATGCTCCAGTCAGCAAGTGACCCAGAAACCAGGCAACTGGAATACAAGAGTTGTCCAGGAGTTAATTCAGTCCAAGTCAGTCACAGGGTATTCAGCAGGATGAAGAGAGAAGCAATAGAGTGGTCGTCAGCCAGTCCAGAGGTCCTTTAGCAAGTCAGTAGTCCAAATAAACAGAACCAGAAAGAAATCAAACAGAATCGTAAATCTTAGTCTGGCCAAAGTCAGGACAACACACACTGAAACGTACTGCTAGTCAACAAGAAGGAGGGTTGAAAGCAACGAAGCTGCCAGGGAATGGCTGGGAGATTTATGGGCACCTGTTTCAAGACACCAGGTGCCTACTCAGGTCAGCATCTCCTGAAGCAATCTCTCCTTGTTGCTTGATGAATGATGGAAATGGGCCATCTGCAATCTCCTGCTGGGGGGTAGGGCCACCCTCTGCCTCAGCCCTGGCTCCTTGGACTCAGAGACCACCACCAAGAGGGGCTACAGATTCTGGGCAATCTGCCTTCTACTCTTTATCTCAATCTTCCAACTCCAGAGGTTGAGTTATGACACTTCTGCAACTTTCCCTCACCCACAACTTCCCTCCACAAATCCCCTCCTCCTATCTTTCACAGAAATCCTGGCTAGAGGCTGAGAGCTGTCAACTTTCTGGCAACTTCCCTCCTCCCTCCCATCCCTCTCCCTCAGCTGATTTGACAGCTGTAACATCTTTTCACAACTGATGATTTCTGTGCAACACACTGATTTCCAAATGGGTTGAGGACTCAAATTTGGAGCCCATTTAGGAAACTGGTGAATTCCCATCCTATCCCTACCTCTGAGTATACATGTATGGGATTGCACTACACAATATTAAACTAGAAGTAGAACTTCTTTCATGCTGCATCTCTGTTTTGGGTAATGAATGGCCTATGCTCTTTCCATCTGAAAACTGAATTGTCAGGCTGCTGTCACACATTTTGCAATCTATGTTGGAAATTCATTTTGTTATATTCAGTTTCACTAGAATCTCAAACTGAACAAGAACAGCTGAATTCGTTGATGCTGGGATGTCTACGTCTGTGGGGTATTGTACTGAAGGCCAGAAACTGAGGCACTGGAGTAAACTGAATCTAATTAAATTGTACATTGCCAGGAATTCCTATGTCACAATACACAGATGATCAAGAGATGTATTAAAATTCAAGACAAACATTGCTACCAATGAGGTGGAGGAGGTGGTAGCTCTTGTCCTTTCTGCTTATAATACTCGTCCATTCTTTGGCCAATACGAGGACCATTTTCCTGCATCAAGGGTCTCTTCTGCAAGTTTTCCAGTTTCACATAATAATGGTCATAGTGTCCACACATTCTGGCATCTTCTGGTTTTCTGCACATCTTTAACTTAGGATCCCAGGGGTGAAAACATACCATATTTATTAAAATTATGAAGACAAGAAATCTAGTTCACTATATCTAAATCAGTATGCATTCTACTAATCATATTATTAACATATATCCCCTCCTGACCTAATGAAAGTCACCCAGGGTTACATCATTGTAGAAACTAGGGAAGCATGAATTGGATTAATGCCTGCATGGGATATCAGAGAGAGCCCCACAAAAGTGGGAGTCTGACCTTTCTAAGGAAGAGAGAGGTGTAACACACCATATTGTGTTAGTCTCTGCTGCAACTACAGCATACAGTGTATTCAATGTTCTGCTGAACATTCAAGTATTTATGTCCCCATGAATTCCATTTGTCTTTTCTCATCCCACATGAGCCCATCAGCCATCTTGGCTACAAAAGAAGAAACAGCTTACACTGCAGCTTCTCAAATCTTGTCTTGCACACCAATCGAGGGCATTCTTAATGCACTCTTATTTATTTCTTTTAACTATACTTCTATAACATAAAAGGGAATAATTTTTAAGTGAACACAGATTTTCATGTTTTTGGTGAGGTTTGGATTCAGAGTAGTATAACAGAATAAAGTTTTCTGTGTTTTCCCCTAATATTTGCTAAATATTAAGTACATCTTTAAAAATCCCCTCCTTATGATTTTCCTCTTAAAAACAACAACAACAACACTGAAACTATACAAGGCCTTCTGCCACCAAGCAATCAACATCACTTCTGAGCAGACATTTTCCACACCATAAAATGACAAGATGAAGTGCCTGAACCCATCTCTATATATTTGCTTGGTAGGGTGGTTCTTCTTTGTACAGTCTTACTGCCTTGAACTGCGGCTTGTTGTTTTACCTGCCCTCCACTTTTTAAAAAATTGTTGTTATGTATAATGACATTGTTTTGTATTAAATAAACAAAATTAAAATTAAAATTAAAAAAAGACTGAAACAGCTGCAAGCAAGCCTGATCCAATGTGCATCCCCAGATGAAAGAGAAAGAGAGACCATGCAGAAGAGGAGGAAGAGGAAGAGGAGGAAGAGGATTTCAAGCATAGGCCTCAAAGGCACATTGAATCTTGAATCACATAAGTTGACCCTTATTTGGCAAATAATACAATCACTAAAAATACATAGTAGTTTTTCTTTACCTGGCTAATAGGATCCTGGATCCTTGAAGGAAATTTCCATTCATTTTGATTTAATAACTCTTGCATTCTGGGAAGCATTTCCATCTTGATTTCAGGAGAATGATGACCATGGATTCTTGGTTGCTGTACTTTAGGAGCTTATTTAATAATACAATGAAACATTGCTCTGATAATTATTACTAATGTTATGGGTTTGATCTAACATTGTGTCATCTAATGTTCTGTTTATGTAACAGGATTTCCACTTCCTCTTCCCCACCCTGCATCCCTCTTCATTGCCCCTAAATCTGTTCCAGAGGCTCCCCTAATCCTCCAGAGCAGATTCAGGGGCCACACAGGGGTGGGAAGAAGCGAAATCTGCTTTGCCACTGGTGTGTCTGTTCTGTTACCAAATCTGGATATTGTTGGATTTATACAGCATTTCTATACTCTATTTTTCTGTTACACTTCTCCACTACAAATCCCCACAGCCGTGGCTATACTGAATATCAGCAGCAAACATTGGGACTCCTATGCTTACCATCAAATGTATGAAGTAGAACATTGAATGTACTCCAATACATGTCAACCCTTGACTAATGAATATTCATGCTGACTGAGCTATTTTACATCATCTCTTTCTTTTTAGCTAAAACAACCTTCAAAGTGCCAATGAGAATAAAACTTGACTGCCACCTCTAATGTTAACTTATCACTGGTTCGGTCTTTACCACTGATGAAACCTCTCTACGCACTGACAGTACGTATCTGTCGTCCATAGTGTATAAGCAATACACAGGCTCCCTCTTCCTCTGCTCAGAGTCTTAGAATGTGTATAAACAGCAAGGTGGCAATTCTATCAAGTTTATGCTTTACAAAACAGAATCAGAGGCTTGAATTTATTCCAGTGTAATTGTTGGAGACAATAGAGTATATGAAATAAAGTTCCTTATTCTTACAGAAAAACTAAATCTCTAATGTTAGTGATTTAGAGAATTAAAGAATTAGAGAATTAAAGCAATTTCATAGTTTAAAAACTGTACCTACTGCTCCTACTTCTCATCTGTAGCACTCACAAAGTGCAGCAACATCTTGAAAGCACAACTATCGATTCACATTCATTCACAAAAGCACATTTGCTCAAGTTCTGCTGTTATTCTTTCCTTGAGTGGAAAAGTGCAGGTCCTCTTATTATTTAAGGATATTTTTATACCATCTTGCATTAAAAAAACACCACAGTTTACAACTGTAAATAGCCCCAACAAAATACAATAAAACTGATTTGTAAAAATAATTACTATTATCAAGACAAAGAGGCAAGTCTTATGTTAGAAGCAGGAGCACCCCATACTGGGAGCCCCCTGATCTCACTGAAAAGATCATTCTACCTAGTGGGAACCTCAGTGATTAAGACCCTCTTCCACATTGTAACCAAACAAAACTCAGTCTGCCATGGTATGGTAAACTTTCCCTCAGACCATTAAGATTTATACTCTTTGGCTAGCATCCTGTTTATGACAAACTGAAAGTTACATTATTATATTGAGTTTTTTTTTATAATTGCAGAGGCAGAAATTTCCTAATGCAACAACCAAAAAGCCCCCACAGGGCTCACCCTCCTCTTTTGGTTGCCTCCCTCCATGGCCACTTACTGGCCAGTGGAGAGTGGAGGGAGGCACTAGAAAAGAGTCTGGCAATGTTAGGATAGCCAGATGCAGAACAACAAAGACATCCTCTGAGACTTCCTGTGGAGGTCCTGGAGAATTACATCATCACTGTGTGTTTGGCTACAGAGACAGCCAAATTCTTCTTTGACATCCCCTGCTCTCAATTGGCCACTAAATGGCTATGGAAGGGGTAAGGGTTCTGCAGGAGGAAGGTGAGTCCTGCGTGAGAGAAGGAGTGATATACATTGTACAGTAGCTCAGCCTGAGTGGAACTTTATGATATATCTCCTGATACAGGATGTCTTGAAGCTGGTCCCAACACATTTCAGTTTAAAACAAATTTGACATGTATACACATACATAAACAGAGTGTTATGCTCTCGACTATAAAAGTCTTATTGTGTAATAACTTGCCTGAAGATAGTGAAGTTGGTGGTCTTTTTCTGTGGAGAACAGTATGGTTGAATTCTTCCTCCATGATCTAGAAACAAATGTGACAGATTACATCTATGCCTAGGTTAAATTTCGAAAGAGTAGTGACTGAAGGGTAGAGTCTCACTCTGCGCAGGAGGGAACAAACATCTTGCTTTTAACCTTTTCCTGGGCAAAGTAAGCAGAGCAGCAATTTTCACTGGATAGTTTCTCCCTCCTCGCTGACCATCCCCGTAGAGCTCACTTTATAAATGTGACTATAATGGGCAGAGCCAAGGGGACACATTTCCCCCACAAGGTGATCTAACAAGGGAATTAAATAGACTCAGGGATATTAAAGTCACCAGTAGCTACTAGTCAAGATGTCTACACATTTCCTCCACTAGCAGACACAGTATGTCTCGGTATATCAATTGCTGGGGAAGATGAGATGGAAGGTGCATCTGAACTCGCACTTTGCTGGTGAAATTTCCTTTGGGGCATCTGTTTAACCACCATGTGAACAGAATGCTGGATCACGTAGCTCTCATTCAACATGACTCTCATTATGTTCTTATGAGGAAGTGAGAGGAAGTGCAATTAAGCCATCCCCCATGGCAAGGGGGATGGCTTATCGTCTTTGGATTAAACCTCTTTATACTTCCCTCAGCCCAGCAGCCACTCACCTCAGCAGGTAAATATTTCTTTATTTGTTTCTCCAAAAATGGCTTTTTTAAAATGGAGTTGATTGAAGGGCGATCTCTTGGAGATCTTTTAAACAACTGGGATATTAAACTTCTTAGGTCATCTGAATACTTTGTAGATACTGGGATAAAATGGCCTCTACAGATCTGTAGCACAAGCTGGGGTAAATTGTTGCCTTGAAACTGTCATATAAAAATAAAGTCATAAATGGTAAACTGCTAACATAAATAGATATGTTTAAAAGTGCTAAGAGAAAGGGAAAGATGAACTAGGAAGTTATAGTCCCGGTTAGCTAGATCCAACTGTTCCCCTAGAACAGAGTAGACCCATGGAATGTTAAGGGTTTGCCAACACTCACCTAAGTCACACTGATTCAGTGGGTCTACTCTGCTTGGGACTAATAGTTGGATTTAGCTTTTGACCTTAAGGCATGTTCACCTGTGCTGTCCCTCCAGCAAGATGCCCTCTCATCTCTTAATCTCTAATTCTAGATATACGGTATGAATCTCCACCATATTTACAACTGTAAATCAGCTACCCCTGTACTGAAATCTCAGTTACATTGATAATTGACAAAGTAATTCAGTTTTGAATGTCAAAATATGATAAGGATGGAGGCAGCGTAACCTTCCTTAAGGAAGTGTTCAACAATTGAGGTGCTGCTGCAGGACAATCTCTGGTGTGTGTACCAATCAAAGCTAATCTATCAGGGTGGGAGCAAGCCTCCACTGAAGACCTCAGACCTTTTACAGTTAAGATTTTAACAGCTATCAGTAAATCTGTATTCTTGATAAATATTATGTTCAATGGTGGAAGAATATCCAGTCTGACAATACAGTATACTTACAGGGTGCTTTAAAGTACAGAGCTCATACAACACACAGGCAAGAGACCATATATCTCTATAAAAGAAAGCAGAGTATCAGTAGAAATAATTCAGCAAGACAACAAAAGCATTCATCTCAATTCAGTATAGCTAATTCAGAACTTTCTGCTCTAATTGAGACATTAAAAGGAAGAATGGAGTATAATTTGTCTGCCTAATTTGGAGCTCAGTAAAATAAGAGGGATGGCACATTGCTGACCTGAAATAGAAAGACTGTGATTAATTGTGGTTTTGAAGCTGTAAGCATTATTTGAACTATAGAGTAGGGTACACAAAGTGTGGCCCTCTAGAGGTTTTTGGACTTCAGTTCCCATCAGCTCTACCCAACATAACCAATAGTGGGAGTACTACCTTTTTCACTATATAAGCTAAATGTATCAGGCAAGAATATTATAACACTTACGTTTTATTGTTATATGGTTTATTCTCACAAATCTCAGGTGATAAGTAATATGGAGTTCCTACACATGTACGTGCAAATTCCATGGTGCTAAAGAACAGAGGTTGGGGGAATTGAACAATAAAGTTGCTAAGTAGACAATTTGGTATGGGGAAGCAATTATATATGGAGAAAAAAAGTTAAATCAAGCCACATAGTAGAGAAATGATGACTCAGTTCATCATTTAGAGACTGCAGGAACAAAATAGAACAGTCTTGGCCAAAATAATGCCCTCCAGATATGTCAGACTATAACTCCTATAATGCCCTGCCGCCGCCACCCTGCTGTATTCAAAGAAAACTATCCCCTGTAGACTAAAGTGTTTGAAGAAAAACATTTCCACTACTGTGACTTTTGGATTCCCTAGTTGCCTCCCAATAATGGTAGAGAAAAATAGGCTTTATTCCACACTTCTTTAAAAACACCCCACAAACCTGAATCAGAAGTGTCTATTCCAAACTTGGTTTAGATCACAATGTCCAAAAAATTAATTATAGCTGAATGAGGACCAAATTGCCTGGAACAAGTCTGTCTTCTGCAGACCTAACACTGAAAAGATTAACATGGGAAAGCTATAAAAATCATGCTTACTTGCTCAATGTTCTTGCAATCCCAAAGTCTCCAAGTTTTGCTGTCATTCCATTATTGCTGAGGAAAATGTTCTGCAGAAAAAGAAAAATAGTATGTCATGGTTAAAAGCAAGCAAGCTGTAAGACTCAGTGGTGAAAAACTATCTCCACTACTACCTGAGCTTTTACATCTCTGTGTAGAATCTTCCTGTCATGTATATGCTTCAGTCCCAAGCAGATTTGCACAAACCATCCTAAGATCTACAGACAAAGATAAAATGTCAATATCTTGGAAAGAACAAACACTGGCATTGCTACAGGAATGGTCAAACTCTGGCACCCTCCAGAAGTGACAGAAAGCAACTTCCACCAATCCAGCTGCTGGCTGGCAATTATAAGAGTAGTCTAACATAGTGCTACTCCGTGGTTGTCCATGGACTGGTTCTAGACTGCAAGCCATGAGCTGCTGGTCTGTCACACGTTTCCAGGGCACTATGGAAATACAATAATAATATGGAACAAATCATGGTTTCTAGTCACTGGCACATTTGGAAAAAAAAAAACCCTGCTGGTCCACCACATCAGCTGGCTTCAGAAGCACTGGGTAAAACCAGGTTGGAGATGGCAGGAGGAAAGGAACCATTTGTATGTGTCTTTATACTGTATATTTAGATATTTTAAATATATATTTTAGTAACAGCTATGGCATTTATATTACTATTAAGACATACATTACAGTGTGCCACAAGAACAATTAATACAAGAAAATGGAAGCCAGGATGTAGATCATCTTCTTAATGTCTTCTATCAGTGTTAAATTATTGAAGAGATGTGGATAAAAGTAGCGGATTCTTCAGAGTGCAAACTTACCTTGTCCTCTTCAAACAGCACTCCATGCTGCATATTAATCCTCTTCATCAGGTCACCTCCATCACAATATTCCATAATAATGTACAACTTATTTTTCTCTATAATAAAGTATATTGGGTTTTGAATAAGTGTTTTAATTATACATATAACAATTGACTGCTTTGACTGCAGCTTGTAGAGCAATAGTCAACTTAACCAAAACCATAATCTGGTGCAGCCTTTCTCAACCTTTTTACCCTGGTGGAAGCCTTGAAACAATTTTCAGGTCTCAGGGAACCCCCGCCTAAAAAATATTGTATTTACAGCTTTAAAAAAAATGTTTATTTTTTTCCATCTCAATATCTTGCAGAACACCTAGCAACCTCTTGTGGAACCCTAGGGTTCTAGGAAATCCTGGTTGAGAAACCCTGATTTAGTGTATTGCTTATTTTTAAAACATCTTGCCTAACTTGCTATTTAAAAGTGATCCGTCATTTACAGTCTAATATACAGTATATAATCATTATCCCAGCTGTAAACAGCACAATCAAGTAATTTGTTGTAGAAAAGTAATCCCATCTACAGGATCTTCAGTCTCTCGGGGCTTCAGAACCAAAGAGATACATTCTGTGATGGGTACATTAAGTGCCCACTCTTTTCAGGAAATTAAAAAGTTTGCCTACCTCTTAACCCCACATTAGATAGGAGTACACACATGCCAAAAAAAGGAAAAAAAAAGAAAAGAAAAGAAAAGAAAAGAAAAGAAAAAAAGAACGCCTGCAGAAATTCCCACTTCTTTACAGAAGGCATAAGACTTCTGTCCTTTTGCATCTATCCATCCACTGCCATCCTCTACTCTAGGGATACAAGGCACCAGGGTAACCAGAAGTTAAGGAAAGTAATACCACCACTGTGCCTTTTAAACTTATGCAAAGGATATCATTTTACAAAAAGCCACTTAGTGCTCTGTGCAACAAGCTACATCTGATAGTGTTTTCTCCTCTACAAGGTGGGTAGGGTGGAGGCTGAATCATTTCAACAGCAAAATCACTGCTTCTGGAAACGTTTGCAAGTGAACTTTAAAAAAAAAACTGCTAATTGGGGGTGAGGGTTTTCTGGACACAAGAGGAGGTTTTGAGGCAGAGTCTAGGGGAGACATGCAAAAAGGCCATGTGGGACTGCCCTCAGTCCGCAAGATTCCTCTCCTGCCCCCACCCTAAAAGAACACACACCAAATCATTCCAGAGTCTAGATCCAATTGCTAGTTCCACTGAAGAGCAGATTAACTGAATGAATTGGATTTATATAAGTGTGGATTTACCATTAAGCAATAGATTTCATGGATTTCCCGTAGTTGAGACTAGCAATTAGACATAGGCCAGATATTTTAACTTTTCACTCCTGGGAAACAAAGGTCCTATGCGGAAATCTATACCAAAAAAACCAACAACACATGAAACAGTCAAAAGATAAAATTTGACCTTGAAGGGAAGTGTAGAAGGCTACTATATTAGGGTGCTTCAACCTGGCCAGAAGGGTAACTTCTTTCTGAGATGATTCTTTCTCTTTCTTTGGCATCTATATCAGTTTCGAAACAAGAAAATTTTGATTTTTTAAAAAAGTGGTTCCGATATTAAATACCACAATAGGGATGAGAAGACCCCATATGTCACCTAAAATATCATTTATATAAGGTATAATGATATAAAGTATAATTTGTATAAACACATACACACTGCATACACACACACACACACACACACACATATATAAAACAAAATATCGTACAGTAGACTTTAAACAAGGAAAAATCAACTTGTGACCCTGCTATCTAGATGCTACCCTGCAACTTGTCAGCCCTAAGCAGCATAGCCTATGGTAAGGGATGATGGGAGTTGTAGTATAACAACATCTAGAGAGCCAAACGTTCCCCGCTCTAGGTCTAGAGTATCTTGCATGCCATCCTCAGCTTCTTACTTATATATTAAATTTATAAACCACCCTCTTTATACCAGTCTCCTTAAGCAATGTTTTATAAAATATATATATAATTAAACCATAATGCCATTCCATACAATGATACTTGAGAGAGGCATTAAAATTAAAAAGCAAAATGAGACCTGAGTGATGGAAGCAGAATTACATTGTGGGTAAGAATATTTAATTTGCATAACACACACTGATAAAACTGGCATTTTATGAAGAGAATGTACATAGCTAGCCTATAACTGCCATTTATCATTGCTTAGTTCTATCATTAAGAAATAATAAAAGTTTCTTTTTTTTAGTTTTGTAAGAATGTAATTTGTTTAATTTTCTTTTTTTTTTTTGTAACTAGTAAATTGGTGAAATTGCTAAACTGGGGAAAATATGGCCTTCTAGAAGTTCTTAGACTGCAACTATCATCAGCCTCACCACTGCCCTGGTGGCGCAGTGGTTAAATGCCAGTACTGCAAGCCACCACGTTGCAAGTTCGATTCCAGCGGGCTCCAAGGTTCACTCAGCCTTCCATCCTTTCGTAGGTCGGTAAAATGAGTACCCAGCTTGTGGGGGCAATTAGCTAACACACATTGGAAACTGTTTAATGCAGCGTAGATGTGTAAATAGCTATTGCTTAAAACAATTTGTAAGCCGCTCTGATAACCTTGTGGCTGAAGAGCGGGGTATAAATAAATAAATAAATAAAATACAGCCAATGAGGAGAGATTACGGCAATTGCTTCACCAATAGGTGGACAACTATGCAAAAGGATTTTATAGAATCTTTGAGACTAACTGAGAGAAAGAAGTGGGTAGCATAAGCTTCCATAGACTTAAGTTAGGCGTTTACCACACAAGGTTTTTTTCTGTCATGAAAGCGCTACAGTATTTGGTTGTATTTCCACGGCCCACACGATGCCATATATATTCAGTGTTCTCTCCATCTCCGTTTGATCTCTGGTGCGCTACAACTAATTGACAATCTTTCCCCGTCAATAGTTCTTGATCGCGCAAAACTCCCACAAGAAAAACACATATGGTGCGAAATTGCATGCTTGTTCCGTCTACTCTTCATCACATGATCACACGAGGGCGTGACTAGGCTGCTCAGTATTCACTCTGCCCCTACAGTCTTCCCAATTCAGCTTCCGGTGGCCATT
The DNA here is from genome assembly GCA_030847615.1 of Gambelia wislizenii. NCBI lineage: Eukaryota > Metazoa > Chordata > Lepidosauria > Squamata > Crotaphytidae > Gambelia > Gambelia wislizenii. The sequence goes on from JAUMIR010000001.1 coordinate 207,767,292, forward strand.
TCATTGAGACCCAGGAGAAGCTCTGCACCAAGCCCTGTAGCCCCAAAGCCTGACAGAGCTGAAAGGGAGGCTGAGGTGGCTGCAGGGAGAGAGAGAGAGGAAGGGGGGAGCGCTTGATCTCACTCAGACACACTTATTCGCTTGCAGACATCCACCTACCCTCAGACACAGACACTCCCCACAGACTGGGGTGGGCTTGGGAACGTACCCCCCCCCACCTGCAAAGAGAAGCAGGGAGATAAAGAGGAAGACCCCTCTCCACCACAAAGCTGAGCCAGCTGCAAGGCGGAGGGAGAGAGGATGGGTGGGGAGAGTGAATGTATGTGCCAAGATGAGGGACAGTGGAGGGAATGGAGGGAGCCAAGCAAGCCCCGGGCTTCAGGGAGCCCTTGCTTCGAGTGGGTGGGTGACTGCGGCTGCTGCCTTCACGACCCAGAGGGCAGCCTCCCTTGAAGCTCTGCAGAATCCCTTACTGTGTATGCATGAACAGTAAAACAGGGAAAAGTGGAAAACAGATAGGCTTGCCTTGCCAGCTCTCCCCAGCATGTTAAAGAAGCATAGATCAACACAGCTGATCAGTGAAATCAAGTGACGGGCATACTGAACGTGTCTGTCATATAATAGTGCCAAACATGCTGCTAAGTACGCATGTGCTAATTGACAAAAATACCAGGCAGAGGCTGAATCATCGCAAGATCACGCGAAATACAAATGCGAACCCAGCAAGATTTACAAACTTGCGCATGCGCACAATCACGCGAGGAAGTGACGTGAGAAGGAGGAGCTTGACGCATAAATGGGAAAATGATGGAAAGGAGGAGCATTGCCCACAAATGTGGTGTGCAAAAAGCACAACACTTGCTTGTTCTTCTGCCTCTGTTCTGGAATGGGCTGATACATGTGGTGCAAAACAGACATGAATCCATCATTTACATGACGGAATCATTGCACCTTCAGACCTCTATGTGGTAAACACCTTAGTCTCAAAGGTGCTACCAGATCCCTTTGCATACTGAACCATACTAACACAGCTATGTCTTTGAACTGGATTACTAAACATTCCCCACCCTTGTCTTACAAGATTAAAACAGGTTCAATTTATATTTAAATATTTTTATTGTTTTGCTGTATAAATCCATTCAAAGATGATTTGCTTTATCATAGACCACAAGTATAGATGCTACACAAACCAACACTCTTAATACACAAGCGAATGTAGGATTGAGAAACAATGGCAATTTACCTTTGTTAAACTGATTTCCTTAATAACACATTGTTGATTATCCTCCTTTCCGCGGGCTAAGAAAACTTTGCCAAAGGAACCCTCCCCAATCATTTTAATTATTTCATACTGATCCATGGTACTTTATTTTAGATAAATGTCTGAAAGATAAGAAGGTTATAATGATGAATATCTACACAGACACTTGTGACATCTTTGTATCTGTGAGTAAACATTCATTCTTCAGATTTCTTATTTTTTAAATGTAGCTTGACCAATGTAAAAAATGGAAGTCTATTCCAAAGAGAATGAAGAACGCTTGGTACTTACCAAAGGTATTCACAAGTGGAAGAGCACTACACTCATCTTGATTAGAAGTGGAGCAGATCAGTATATGACTGCATAGCTGGAGAGAATAAGAATTGTCATTGTTTCCGATGAATTATCTTGACCTTGAGTTTGGGATCCAACTCACTGTGTGTGAGAAAGACCTATTTGACACACAAGCAGAAGACAAAAGGCTCCACCCTATCCGGCTGATCTACACATACAACTTTAATTAAACTGTATTTTTTAAAAAAGCATACATGCACATGGTTAAGTGACATTGTCTGAGGGTATATGATACAACCAGCTATTTAAGCAGGTCTGTCAGTGCGTGGATCAGAGGTAGTTTGGGAACCCCGGGTAGACTACTTTAGGTTCCATTATTTAAAAAAAAAAAGCTAGATATAAATGTATTAAATAAATGTTTTAAAAGGATGACAATTTGTGCCCTTCAAGATGTTGTCACACTGCAGCCTCCATCATCTCTCATCACTAGGGTTAATGGGAATGCAGTCCAACATCTGGAAGGGCACAAATTGTCTGCTCTTGTCACAAACAATGGAAGTATGTGGAACTGAAGTAGTGTGATTCCTTCATATGTCAGAAGAGAATGTTGTTGTCTGTTCTGAGTCATTTAAGACTGCTTTCCAGGCAAGTCTACAATCACTTAACACAGCACTAGAAGACTGGGGGGTTGTCCACATGGTGAAAATACCCCTCACAGAATTTGTTCAGAAAACTAGTTGTCTTAATGGGATCCTGCATTGTCTCATTGTATTGTGAGGGAAGGGGACCCAAAAAGAGCAAAAAGTACATGAGAAAAGCCTTCACAGCTTTTCCTGACTTAAAAAAAACAAAAACTCCAGAGAAATGTGCATTTTTGCTCGTCAAGACAGGCAATTCGACATGAATCACTTCCCCATGCAGGACACAGTGTAAACCTGATTGGCTGAACGAGCACAGGGGATGGCGCTGGCTTACAGGGTAAGCACCCGCTGCTGCCATGTTGGATTTTCGCTTTAGCAAGTAATCACTAAGGTGATAACATGGAGGTTTGTGCTACCTTTCTCTCTCTTTTTTTTTTTTTGGAATGGAATATTGCTTGTGCGCACCATATAAACAGTTTTTTAAAAAAAAGTTTGGTGGTGGCAGATTCAAAATGTGAATAACGCACTCACAGCAACCATCTCAGCTACATGCATGCAAAGTTTAGGGGGGCTGTAAAACCATTAAGACAGGTCACTGTGACTTGCTATTATTGTGGAGCAGTCTGTGTGCCCTGGGTGTTTGGTTCCTTTTCCCACCCTTTTGAAGCACTGGCACTCCAGAGGTGTTTTGAAGGATGCCAACCACTGGCTGAGCTGGGAGGGGATCATGAGAATGGAAGGACTGTACAAAAACATTAAGGGGACTAAAGGAGCCCTACCACAGTTGTAAATACTTAAAGGAAAGCTGTTATCAGTCTATTCCTTCAAAAACCACAGAGACCTGTTGCTTGTCATGCTGTAAAGAATAATTGGCAAGTGTACATCTAAATGAACATGAATCCATGACTGCGGTGGGTGGTAGTGGCATTAAACTGATAAACAGAGAACACAAGATGGACTAGGCCAATGGTTCTTAACCTGTAGCCCGGGGACCCCCAGGGGGCCGCAATGTCCTCACAGGTGGGTCCATAAAGGCTTGAAGGCTGCTTAGCCCACATGACAGGAGCCAAGGCAAAGGCTGGCTGGCTTGGCCTGCACATTGCCATTCAATCCATTCCAGCCACAAACTTGCAGGAAGAAGCAGGAGAAAAGTCCTCCCTCCCCCTCCAGTGCCTCTGAGGGAAGGTTTAATGGATGGTGTAATTGTACGTATACTTATCCCTCCGTATCCACGAATTTGGTATCCACGAATTTAAGTATCCACGGCTTGAAAATATTCTTTAAAAAATAATAATCCAAAAATAATAATCCAAATAATCCAAAAAGGACAACTGAATGTATGTATTATCATCATCAGGTATTATTACTGTATTATGGTTTTAAATCTCCAGTTAAGTCTTGGGGGTCTGAAGCAACAAAAGATATTTAAAGAGGATCCCTGGTAATGAAAAGGTTAAGAGCCACTGGACTAGTGCAGTGGTTCCCAAACCTTGGTCCTCCAGGTGTTTTGGACTTCAGCTCCCAGAAACCCCAACCAGCTTGGACAACAGTCAGGAATTCTGGGAGTTGAGGTCCAACACATCTGGAGGACCAAAGATGGGAAAACCATCGTGCATTTTCTACATTGGACACCCTCCAAACAGAAGAGCCATGCTTCTGCCTTGAGGGTGTGGTGGGGCTTTCTCAAGGAGATTCCACCTGCAGCTCTATGCCCGCTTTACCTGGAAGTAAAACCACACTTCAGAGCAGGGCTTACTCCCAAGGGAGCACACAGAGGCTGAAGCTGACCACACCGACCCTAACCTGCGCCCCTTCCCCTAAAGGCAGTGAGGGGAGTGAGGCCTCTCCCTTCCCTTCCTTTCCCAAGCTAGGAAGCGGGAGGGGGGGAGAGAACGCGGGCTCCCCCTTCAAGCCCCCCTCGCCGCCGTTGCCATGGTAATGGATGACGCGCGCGCACTTTCGCCTGCTCCCCCGCCCCGCTCCACACACTCAGCCCTCGTTCACTCACGGCGGAGACGGTCTGCCGGTCTTGTGGGGAGAGGGTCGGTCGCACTAGAGACAATAGAGACTAGTGGGCGGAGGGCTGGGAGTTGGGCCAGCCAAGACAGTGGGTTCAGCCACCCTCTGGCCTTACGCACACACACAGACAGGGCTGTGCCTTCTTCAGGCTCCGCCCTGCCCTGCCGCCTAAAGAAAAAAAAAAAGAGTGTTTCTAGTGTGTTTAGATTAAGAGGAAACATGTATTAGTGTTAGGATACATAGTTTTATATTTGTAGTGTATTAGTAAGAAAAGAGGAAAACAATTAGTATTATTATTGCGTTATTGCTATGGCCTTTTGTGGTCTGGTGTAAAATGGTCTTATTCCAATAAAAAATTCCTAATCCCCAAATTCCTAAATTATGGCCTTTTGTGGTCGGGTGTAGAATGGTCTTATTACAATAAAAAATTCCTAATCCCCAAATTCCTAAGTTATGGCCTTCTGCGGTCTGGTATAGAATGGTCTTATTCCAATAAAAAATTCCTAATCCCCAAATTCCTAAATTATGGCCTTTTGTGGTCGGGTGTATAATGGTCTTATTCCAATAAAAAATTCCTAATCCCCAAATTCCTAAATTATGGCCTTTTGTGGTCGGGTGTATAATGGTCTTATTCCAATAAAAAATTACTAATCCCCAGATTCCTAAATTCAAGGGTTCATTCCATCCCATCAGAGCCCACAAGTCCCATTTATCCCCATAAGACACCCCACACACCCCACCCCAAAACTTGAGATCAATCTATTGATTGCGGTGGTTCTTACCCCTTTCTTTACTAAGGACCCCCTTTAAATAGCTTTTGTTGCCCCGGACCGCCAAGACTTAGCTCAAGATTTAAAACCCTAATAGTAATACTATACAGTTGTCTCTTCATATTAACTGGGGTTTGGTTCCAGGACCCCCGTGGATACCAAAATCCATGAATACTCAAGTCCCATTATATGCAGTAGCATAGCAAAATGGTGTCCCTGATATAAGATGGCAAAATCAAGGTTTGCTTTTTGGATTATTATTTTTAGATTATTTTCAAGCCGTGAATACTTAAATCTGTGGATACCAAATCCGTGGATATGGAGGGACAACTGTACTACTACTACAGTACTACTACTAATAATACCTGGTGGTGATGGTAACAACAACAACAATACCATTGCACCATCCATTAAACCTTCCCTCAGATGCACTGGAGGGGGAGGGAAGACTTTTCTCCTGCTTCTTTCTGCAAGATGATGGCTGGAGAGGATTTTTTTTAAATATCTCTTTATTCAATCATTTCAAAAAGATTACAATCAAACAAAACTCAGGCATCACATATACACATCTCATATATCCAATACAATAAAATAAAACACAAAACAAACCAGCAATCAAACCTACATTCTCCTTTAGCCTTTTTCATTCTATCTTCCATACGTTTCTTTTCTTTTCATCCTTTCTAATTCTCTCTCAAACTCTGTTACTTCCTCATCTCTTCATCATCCATCTTGCTTTTTTACCTAGTTACATACCCTTTTTCTTTCGTTTATCCTAATTCTGTTTTCTGATTTTCGCTCTTTATCTCTTTTTTTTCCTTTCTCTTTTTTTCTTTATTTTGAATTGTCTGTATTCTATATATTAGACTCTACCAGATATAATCTGTTTTTATAATAGCTTCCTTTCCCCACTTATTCTCCCAAAGTGGGTTCAGTATCTCCCAAGTCTCCAAATCCTTTAACGTTCTATTTTCATCTAGTAACTGTCAATCTTTCCATCTCATACATATCTAGGAGCTTCAATAGCCACTCCTCTACAGTTGGTATTTCTTGTTTTTTCTAGTATTTTGCGAAGGTTATTATTGCTGCTGTCATCATATATGATAGCACTCTCCAGTATTTTTTTTTAATTTGAGTATCTATCTTTTCAAACATATTTAAAAGATAAATCTCCAGGGCAAAGGGGTAATCTGTATAGAATACTTTTATAATTATTTTATGAATTTTTTCCCAGTATCTCTCAGGCTTCTCACAAGTCCACCAAATATGAAAATATGTGCCAGAAACTTTCTGGCAATTCCAACATAGATCCGATGAGTTCTTATAAATCTTCGCTAGTCTCTTTGGTGTTAAGTACCACCTGGTCATCATTTTATACACATTTTCTTTAATATTACAACTCCTTGTAAAGGATATATTTTTTCCCCATAACCTTTCCCATTGTTCTAGTAATATTTCTTGACCCAAATTTCTTGCCCACGCTATCATATAGGGTTTGATTACTTCCTGTTCTTGATTTAGTTTCAATAGTAGTCTATATATTTTTGAAATTATCTTTTTTCTGCTTCCTTGAACTACTCTGTCGAACTCTGTATAACTCTCCTCTAATTTTTGATCAATTTTAAATTTTTCCCCTAATTGTCTGTAGAGGAACCAGTGACATTCAATATCTCCCAGTCTTAACTCTTCTTTAGTTTTCATAACCCAATTGTTGCCATCTCTTTTCAATAAGTCATTATACGTTAACCATTTCCCCTTGTAAATATCTTCCTTCTTGTAGTATGCTTCATGATTTGAGACCCACAAAGGTGTTTTCATGTAAAGTTTCCTTTTATATTTCAACCAGATGTTCAATAAGGCTCTTCTTAGGTAATGATGTCTAAATTCTCCGTGGATATCTACTTTATTATGCTGGCTGGAGAGGATTGAATGGCAACGCACAGGCCAAGCCAGCCAGCCTTTGCCTTGACTCCTGTCAGGTGGCTGCTCCACTGCAGGCAAGGGGTGGGCTGAGCAGCCTTCAAGCCTTTGTGGACCCCCTGCCCGGAGCAGTTTACAAACATCTAATGAAAGCTCCTTACCACATATAGCTTTTGGAAAAAGAACTACAGTTGTCCCTTCACATTCACTGGGGTTTGGTTCCAGGACCCCCGTGAATACCCAAATCCGTGAATACTCAAGTCTCATTATATGCAATGGCATAGCAAAACAGTGTCCCTTATGTAAGATGGCAAAATCAAGGTTTGCTTTTTGGATTATTATTTTTTAAAGAATATTTTCAAGCCGTGAATACATAAAACTGTGAATGCCAAATCAGTGAATGTGGAAGGACAACTATACAGTGGACAGTGGTAGTGTTTTTCAAAAATAGATACAAAACTAATTCTATAATTATTTCTGTAGAATATAGAGTATACACAGAAGTCCATGTATCTGTGTGTGTATTTCACGAGGTATGATACTAACAAAAGATATATTAATTAATCAATACTGATGACTAAATTTTTGGAAATTGTCATATAAGATACACAGAGATATTGTCAAATATTTTTGTAAATAATTCAGTGATATTGTATAAATAGTCCAGTGTCAATCAGTGTCCACATATCATTGTACATCATTGACAGAATTATTGCTTAGCTAAAACTGCTGAAAGAATATTTAAAGTCTACACAACTACTCTTTGGGTTCATTAATTAATCATACACATTTAGAATTAGCACAATACATGGTTGCGATTATAGTTTACAAAATTTATTATAACGTATGGTTATGTTCATTAGTTAAAATCTATTTCCAACTAGCACAACGTATGGTTGTTGTTTTATAAGTATAAGGTTAAAACCAGCACAACGTACAGTTGCAGTCATTATCTATAAGATGTGTTAAAACTTTCCGCAACACTTAGTTGTGATTATTATTTAAAATTAGCGTAAAACCAACACAACACTTGGTTGTGATTATTGTTTCATAAACATCATTGTTTAAAGTAGTCTAAAATCAGCGCAACATATGGTTGTGATTATTGTTGTGTAAACATATGTAAAACCAATACAATGTAATATTGTGTACAATTTATGTGGTCACACTTTGCATGTAGTTGGAGATGTCTGTTACAATTGTTTTTAATATATGTAATTGAACCATTACACACAACACAATATAAAATACACATATAGTGTCACAAAAATTGTGGTTTCTTTGTTTTAATATTAGAACTACACGACTTTAGTATTACAGTATAATTATTGTCCCAGTAGATAGTGACCCCCTGGGATAGTGACCCCATCACGGCCTGCTGGGGGTCCCCGGACCAAAGGTTAACAACCACTGATCTATTGAAATCAAGGGCATTTGAAATCAGCCTGGGGACCTCTCCCAAACCTAAATGCTCTTCTTTTAAACAATCATTAAGAGATTAACTGGTTTTCTGTCACAATGAAGTTTTATTTAAGAATATTTATGAGATGTTTATAACTGAAGATTTCCAGGCAATACAACAATAAATAGAACATACAATATAAAACAGTATACAGTATAAAAGTTGCAACATTTATATTATCTATTAACAAAATTGGTAAGGCTGAACTATTATAAAAAAAAAATTGCAAAACAAACAGCCAAGTATAGTGTTTGAAGGATGAAATGATCTGCGTTCCATATAAAAAGGGGGTTTATTTGTTTCTACTGGGACAGTGTGATATACTGTACCGTACAGGGAAAAACCAAAAAGAGTATGTTTCTAATATTAACCCACCTTCCCACTGATATGCTCAGCACAGATTAAGAAAATTACCATTACACAAAAGAATTGCAACAATTCAGTGTAAAAACATAGGAACCAACGTATAGAACAGAGGTGGGCCAAGGGATGTCCAAACGTGGTAGAAATGCTCTCCACACCCCTAGAGTACATTTAGGGGCATTCTGGAAGGGGGAAAAAAGACTCCTTGGAGTGCCCCGGGGGCCACAAAAACAGCCTACGGGCCGCATTTTGCTGATGCCTAATACAGAAGATCACTTGATGGAAAACTGGAGAACTGTATTTTGGGCCAACTTGAATTCTTTCAGTGACAGCAGCAGCAACGGAAAATGGAGACTGTAGCTTTGCTTTACTGAGTCTGAAGATACTCTGCATTTCTGCATTACTGAGTCTGAAGATACTCTGCATTTCCAAAAGTATCATAGGTATCTAACTGAAGAACAGGTTTAGTTTATTTCAATGCCAACCACACCTGGTTGCTGTGCCTTCAGTATACTAAATGATACTATTATTATATGCTGTCATTTATCATTTCATTTTGGTCATCCTTTTCAGTTCAGAAACCCAGTCTGGATCATCTTCTGCTTCAAAATCCCTACAAAAAGATTGTGGAAGTGTCAGATTTCATTGTAATAATTTGAGAGAGAAAAAGTTAAATCTAGAACTACAGAACAAGAAGGACTCTGGTCTCTTACAATAAACTTCCAGTACCTATAGCACCCAGCAGTCATATAGATTCTACAGTCTTCCGGGAAAATTAGGTCTGCTGTGCAACCATTAAAATATCAAAATGACTTTTCTAGATACCTGACTTACAGCTCCTTCAATTTAGTGCCTACACATTGCTTCATGTTGCTGAAATTAATAAGTACTTGCAAGAAGGGAGGGATTATTTTCCTTTTGGGGGTGTTTTAGATATCTGAAAGGAATATCCGTGTCCTCTCAGAAAGAAATTTCTGAAATTGTCCCATAGAAATTTCCATGCCATATATCACCTTTATTATTCCCTTCTTTATCACCTTTAATATCTGTTTGTAGTCTTAGGGCACAATGTACAAATGGCTGCTACTTTTCTCTACCAGTGCCACCATTGGCTGAGCTGCAGGCACTTGGATTCCAAAGACCACACGGGCCACTGCCCCTGTAACAGCCACAGTGCTCCATGGCCCATATACTTCTACGTGTGGACAGTGATGCTTTTCCAATATTGTGTTCCAATTGAAGTAACCAATACGGTACATGCAGGTTGCTCCCAAGTTTCAGAAAACACTTATCAGATTGTAAGGGAAGTGGCTATGGGGAAGGGGATCTGAAAACCCATACACACTAGCTCTTCCACATAGCTCTCCCTAAATACTGTAGCAGCTTTATAAGGCAATGATGTTAGAAAATGACTAGTGTTAGTCAGGTTTGATATAAAGAGTTAAACAAAAAGAAACTGCAATAATAAACTATATGTCAACATACGTGTCTTCCTCATCTGATCTAGGTTCAAGTCTCTCTGTATCCTCCATAATTATGTCCCCATCTGGTTCATCAGATACTCCTGTGTCTTCAGTAAGTGGTCCTTTCAGCAGGTCATCTGATGCTTTAACAAAAGGAAAATGAAATAAAAACAGGTTCCCTGCCCTAAGATAAGAAAACTAAGTTCTGGTGTAAATTTCAATATAAAGAAAATGTACTACACATTCTTCACTTCCTGTTTGCTCATGTAACAGTCTTCATTTCATGAAGACATTCAAGCTTGTGTGTCAGTGATCTAGAAATCTCTGGTTCGGAACCTTCTTCCTAATCTTAGTATCAGAATGTACATATAATTTTAATCTCCTCTTTTGAATTTGCACAGTCACCACATATGCTCATTTATCACCAGCTCCTGGCTAATTTAAATATGCACACAGTTTATTAAATTTTGCAAAAATTATTAAACTAGAACTGCCAGGGGTTCCAGGGACTGGGACGGAGGCACATGCTCATGGACTCTCTCCTCCCCTCTATCCTTTCATCTATCTCTTCTATGTTTTGCTATACTGTAATTATAGTTTGCCATTATGTCTGAACTGCAGCAAACTACCATTGGCATTATCCTAGAATGCCCCAAAACAGCAATGCAGTGGTTCAACAGCAAACTATGGTCATTGGAAACGAGAGGAAGGAAGGATAAAAGCCAAAAAAAGCATGTGATCTCACAGCAAGTTCTTGTTGAAAAATACAGTTTCTAGGGGGGTGGGGAAATCAGTTTTGGGAAAAAGCCATCTCTGATTTGAGCCCCTGGAGTCAAAGAAATGCACTTGCACACCTTGGTAAGTGATGCTTCTCTCATATTACTTTCAATGTCTTTAAAATTATTGAGCTGAATTGAAACGTCTGTCTGCAATAATGCAAATTCAGTATTCATATACTTCAATACAAAACAAATGTCCACAAGTACAACAGGAAGAATGTATATGTATGGAAAATGCCTGAGCACATACTGACAAATAATCTGAAATGAAACAAAATGCAACTCTGCTGCACATTTAATTTAATAGCTTTGATTTTGAAAAAGCATTCTATGTTTTCCTATCCAATGTCTGCACTTAGACAAACTGCTCCAACTATCCAAGTTGTGAAGCAGCAACCAAGGCTGCTGACACACTGCAGAAATAATGCAGTTTGATGCCACTTTTAACTATCATGGCTCCACCCTATGGAATCCTGGGATTTATAGTTTGTTCTTTTTAATCTAATAGATATCTGAATTTGGAACAATGAGAGACAGAACAATGTTCTCAGAGGCCTCAACAACATAAATATCACAGCATGTGATAGTATTATTAAAGTGATTTTATTATGTCTAAATTTTCTTTTGCAAAATAGCCAGCATCACCTACATTCAATTCATTTTGATGATACCATCCAAAAAGGCAATACTGAATTAATTGCCCAGTCACCTATTCATGGCAAAGAGTGGTATCTTGTGCAGTCAAAATACAAACCACACCAGCCAGTGCATGCTTGTAGATTCTTACACCCAGCTTTCGGATAGCTCCCTTCAGCATTCAAAGAACTGCGTGTTGAGACATATTCAGTGTTAGGCTACTGATATGTTGTAATTTACCTGCTTTGTAGATTGTGTATGTTTTAAAAGCTAAGCTAATATCAGCATTGTGAAGAATATTCATCAAGGTTTCAGGAGGTTCCTTAGACCACTGCTTACGCACAATGTTTCCATCGCATTTTCTCACGTAGCCACCTAGTCACAAAAACATTAAACATTAAATTGCTAAAAAGGTACCAATACAAATTCACCATAAGTGAAACTGATTTAGAAAAATATCAAGAGGATCTGTTCTAGATTTTAGAATTCAAAGACATAGCTATGTTAGTCTGGAATATCAGTATGCAAAGGGATTTTATAGCACCTTTGAGACTAACTGAAAGAAAAAAGTTGGTAGCATAAGCTTTCATAGACTTATGGCCTATCTACACAGGCTAAATATTCCATCTTGCCCCCGTCTCAGAGCCCTGCAGTCCATATGGTGCAGGGCATTTGCCCCATTCTGCCCCTGGGCAGTCCTCATCACCCCCCAGGGCAGATATGGAGCTGAGATGGGGGAGGAAGGTGGAGTAGGGACCAATACAATGGTTTATAATACTACCCAGTTTGCTCTGTTACTGCTGGAAAATGACGGATCGGGCCCCGCGTGTCCCCAGAAGCCTGTCTTGGCTATAGAATCGTCTATACAGGAAGAAATAATGCACATACCTGAGTATTATAAGCAATTCGCAGCAGCATTCCTTTGAAGGCTAAGGGGACCCGGCAGTGTAGTATCTGGAGATGAGGAGGAGGAGGCCACCGCGAGGCAGAAGAGGACAGCTGCCCATCCTTCACCCATCCCAGCAGTGGTGGCAGCAGCAGCGACCTCCGATTCTGGCTGCAAAGGGACAGCCTCCTGGCCAACTGCTCAAAGAAAAAAGAGCGGGGGTGGTTCTTTGCGGAAGGTGAGATGAAGCAGCAAAGGACCTTCCCCTTTTCCTTCTCTGAGTGTATGGCCAGGAGGCTCCTACTGTCCTTTTGCAGCCAGAATTGGAGGCTGCTGCCGCCAGGATAAGTGAAGGGCAGACAGGTCTCCTCCTCTTCCTTGCACTGGCCGCTCTCCTCCTCATCTCCAGACAGTGTGCTGTCAAGTCCCCTTATTCTTCCTCATCCCCCGCTCCCCTGTGCAAAACAACACAACCACTATCTTGAATCATAGGCATGTACGCTTTTGACAATACAGTTTTAAAAAAATACAAAACCACATGATCGCTTGACAGACAGCCCACGTCTGCGGACGTCCAACCAATCAGATGAAGAGTGCTGCCCCATTAGTACTGCGCAAGAAATCATATCCGTGTTCAAACAAGCAGGAATGCACATTTCCTGCAGAGCTTTTTTAAAAATACAGGAAAAGCTGCAAAGGCTTTTCCCATGGAGTATTTGACCCCCGCCTTCACAATATGTCGAATCGCCACAGGATCCCATTGAGACAAAAGGTATTCTCCTCGCATTCTATGAAGACTTTTTTCAATGTCTAGACAGCCCCATAGTCAACCTAAAGCTCCACTAAGACCCAATGAAATTGTGACAAATCTTTCAAAGAAATCCAGTTCAGCAATCTCACCCTCTATCCACCCCTTAAACTTCTATGCTTGAACAAAGCAACCATAGGCTAAGTTTAATGAGATACTGAAAGCTTTACCCTGGTTTGCCTGCACCACTTCTACCATGTCTACAGTGCAAAATTACTAGAAATGGGCAAAACCAGATCATTACAGTTCAGCATGGGCCCAGCTTTTCCAAGGACTTGGAAAAACCAATGTCATTCAAGTACTATTCATACCTTACTGGCACTTTCCCCAAATTTACTTTGGGGAGAGATGAGGGAGGACAACCAATAGGAGGGACAGGAAAGGTTGTATCAAAGCAAGCTATAAGCCAAACTGAATTTTGGAGGATAGTATCTTTCAGATTACATCTGGCACATTTCTTACCATAACTACCACTTCCGTTTTGAAACATGGTGTAATTCTGAAATGTGGTGTAATTGTTTGAAATCACAGACAAATATGGAAAAAATATTTCCAGAAATTACTGATTCCTAGCAGAGGAGATTGACCCTTCTTTTGCCTTTGTATCTTCTCATTGTTTTCTAGCCCAAACTCTGATACATAAAGAAGGGGTTCAAATTCTCATCCTATTGTCTTGGGGGTCTCTGACCTCTTTTCCAAGGGATTTTTAAGCATTATATAGGGAACTCTGCAAGCCACCCAAGCCCAGTGGATAGTCCCAGGAGAGCTGGAATAAAGATATACATAGATGAGTATGTCAGTGGCGAGGTTGACATTGGCACTGTCAATGTCAGCCGACCTCTCAGCCCTGTCACTTTTTAACCTGGTATTACTGGATGGGGTTTTCCCAGACCATCCATCCATTTATTTACATAATTAATTTTTAAACAGCACACTAGATAAAACTCTCTGGACATTGCACGCTATGTTAAAATGATAAAATAAATTAAAATACAAACATTATAATTTTACAAACTTTAAAAAGTGGAATCCAAAACTAGGGTAAAATCAGGAGCAGCAAACATTCAACATATTGTTACCTACCCTGACACCCCCAGCCCCATGTCTGTATTAATAATTAGCAGTATCTAATAATTAGGTCAAATTTTATTTTTTTATTTTTTTATTTATACCCTGCTCTTCAGCCACAAGGTTATCAGAGTGGCTTACAAATTGTTTTAAGCAATAGCTATTTACACATCTACACTGCATTAAGCAGTTTCCAATGTGTGTTAGCTAATTGCCCCCACAATGTGGCCTTCCATGCAGTGCGGCCATTAAAACCTGAAAAATTCCAACAAATTACAAGGACTAACATTCAGACTCAGTCAGGTATGCATTTAAGATGGGGCCACCTCATCTCTACAGGACAGGTGTCTTATCCCCCACAAACCACTCCCTTCTCTATTCCTCTATACCAATATTTCCCACTTTATTCACTAGTCTTGCATGAATGCTTGAAGCCTGAGTGTGTGCGTGAATGTTATTATTGTTGTTTTTTCCCATATAAAGATAATTTATCATACAATCTAGCTTCATGTCTCCTCCTTAGTAATGGTAAACATTGGTCAAAAGATTGTGCTATCTGTTGCTCCCTCTTGCTTAGCCAAGCTGAGTACATTAATTCCCCAAATTAATGTTGATATTTTGAGGGTCCCCAGGACCCCTGAGCACAGAGGGTAACAATATAAAATCAAATTAAAAACAGCAGTCTTGGAATAAAATTGCAAAGCTGTAAAAGCAATAAAGCTGTTCTTTAAATGCCTTGCTTCACATGGTGCTTAATGTATAAAATAGATGCCACGTATGCCTCACATAGAATCATAGAATTGTAGAGTTGGAAGAGACCACAAGGGCCATCCAGCCCAACCTCCTGCCATGCAGGAAATCATGATCAAAGCATCCCTGACAGATGGCCATCCAGCCTCTGTTTAAAGACCTCCAAGGAAGGAGACCCCACCATGCTCCGAGGGAGTGTGTTCCACTGCTGAACAGCTCTTACTGTCAGAAAGTTCCACCTAATGTTGAGGTGGAATCTCTGTTCCTGGACCTTGCATCCATTGTTTCGTGTTCTAGTCTCTGGAGCAGCAGAAAACAAACTTGCTCCATCCTCAATGTGACACTCCTTCAAATACTTAAACAGGGCTATCATATTTCCCCTTAACCGTCTTTTTTCCAGGCTAAACATACCCAGCTCCCTAAGTCTTTCCTCATAAGGCATGGTTTCCAGACCTTTCACCATTTTAGTCACCCTCCTCTGGACACGCTCCAATTTGTCAATATCCTTTTTGAATTGTGGTGCCCAGAACTGGACACAGTATTCTAGGTGAGGCCTGACCAAGGCAGAACAGAGTGTCACTATCACTTCCCTTGATCTAGACACTATACTTCTATTGATACAGCCCAAAATCACATTGGCCTTTTTAGCTGCCGCATCACACTGTTGACTCATGTTCAACTTGTGGTCTACTAGGACTCCAAGATCCCTTTCGCACGTAGTCTTGTTCAGCCAGGTCTCCCCCATCCTATATCTATGCATTTCATTTTTCCGCCCTAAGTGCAGTACCTTACATTTCTCCGTATTGAATTTCATTTTGTTAGCTTTGGCTCAGCTTTCTAGTCTGTTCAGGTCATTTTGAATTTTGATCCTGTCCTCTAGGGTATTAGCTACTCCTCCTAATTTGGTGTCATCTGCAAATTTGATATGTATGCCCCTAATTCTGTCATCCAAGTCATTGATAAAGATGTTGAATAGCACTGGGCCCAGGACAGAACCCTGTGGCACCCCACTGGTCACTTCTCTCCAGGATGAAGAGGAGCCACTGCTGAGCACCCTTTGGGCTTGGCCAGTCAACCAATTACAAATCCATTGAACAGTTAATTTGTCTAGCCCAGATTTTACAAGCTTGTTTGCAAGAACGTCATGGGGAACCTTGTCAAAGGCCTTACTGAAATCAAGGTATGCAATAGCCACAGCATTCCCTTCATCTACCAAGCTGGTAAGTTTATAAAAAAAAAAAAATCAGATTAGTCTGGCATGACTTGTTTCTCTGAAACCCATGTTGATTTTTTGTGATTATGGCATTGCCTTCTAAATGTTCACAGACTCTCTGTTTAATGATCTGCTCTAGAATCTTCCCTGGTATTGATGTCAGACTAACTGGACGATAATTGCTGGGATCCTCTTTTTTCCCCTTTTTGAAGATGGGAACAATGTTTGCCCTCCTCCAGTCTGCTGGGACTTCTCCTGTTCTCCAGGAATTCTCAAAGATTATTGCCAATGGCTCTGAGATTACATTTGCCAGCTCTTTTAATACCCTTGGATGTAGTTCATCTGGTCCTGGAGATTTAAATTCATTTAGATTAAGAAGGTATTCCTGTACTACCTCTTTACTTATTCTGTGCTGGATTTCCCCTATTGTGTCCTCTGTTCACTTATCCTCAGGCTGATCACCCTTTTGCTTTTCTGAAAACACTGAGGCAAAGAAGGCGTTGAGTAATTCTGCCTTTTCTCTGTCCCGTTAGCCTTTTGCCATCTTCTCCACGTAGTGGCCCTCACTGAAGAGGCCACTCCAAAGTCAGGGTGCTACCACTTTTAAAAAATCCTGTCTTTTAGTCTGCTTCACCTCCTTTGGCAGGGCCCCCCAGTAAAGTTTTCATTTCTTCTACACTCTAATCTAGATAGAAATTATACACCAAGTTTAAATATGACAGTAACCTCTAATGACAAAAAAAAAAACTGTGTTCATGTATAAACATGTGTGCTACTGTTACCCAAATTGGTGGGGGTCTGTGGGGAACCCACTTGTGATGCCAAATTTACATTATTAATTGGGGGCATTATAATAGCTCAAATGAATGACTGGGAGAGATCAGGTAACTTGTGGGACCTTTGCACCTATGCATACCAGTACTAACTGCAGGGACTCTGGGTTAAAGTGAAATAAAATATAGTTTTTATTGAAAAATAACATGGAAGCATTCGCACACACACACACACTCACAAGAATCACGCAAGGCTAGCAAAGAGTTACAGTAGAAAGGCTGTATAAAGGAATAGATTCAGGGAGTCTGGGTGATAATTACCAGACCTGAAGAGTAGAGTTTCATGCAGAGGAGGAGACTCAAGACTTGGAGTGAGAGAGGTACAGCATTCCAGCAAAGTGAAGGTGTGGCACACTTTGCTATTGTTTGGGGCTAATATTTATACCCTGTTTAATATCCTGAAGGGGGGTCTGCGTGTAGAACAAACCTTAGATGGGTTTTCCATCATTAAACAAAGGAAACCGTGACTTTGCTGATCGTTGTTAATGGCTGAGATATTAGAATTGATGGGTTTATGACAACCTCCATATCTGGAATAGGAAAGGTGCAAGGAAAGGCTTTCTAGGGATAATGGTTGTTCTGGTCACTTGTTTGTCTGCGTTGGATGGCTCATTGTCAATGCATCCAAGAGGGGATTAGCACATACCTCAGTGATGTTTACTAGGGGCTTCACTTAATCCTACCTTGGGAGTATCTGCCAGTAGTTTTCCACAACATCTTCATTTAGGTCCTGGTGACCACCATTTGATCTCAAAGTCTGAGCCCACCCTGGTCTACTAAACTTCGTGAAATGTCCAATTATTGCCAATCATGAAATATTAAGGGAGGGGGTATAAGGCCAGGTAACACTAAATTCACACACACAAACACACAAATATAAATGGTCTCTTACTTGTTTCTTCCTTGGTTGTAATACTAGAAGAAAGTAAAGATGCATTTTCCAAGATGTTCATCACTGTACTAGATCTCCCTTTTTCCCACTGTCGTCTCTGCGAGTTTGGTAAATCAGCTTCTGGGGAGACTTTATAATGAAATGTTTTATGAAAATTCACTTGTGTCTTCACCATTTCTATATTCCATCAGACAACCCAGTCTCATGAATGTGTACTGAGAAGTAAATCTCCCTGACTTTAATAGGGCTTCTCTGAAATGTGTATGATTGTAGCTTTAGAGAAGCAACTCACAAATCACCTGCACTCATGGAAGCCCCAAAATGACTTCATCAGAAGTCATCTCAGTCAACAAATTACTTCAGAATTCTAAATATATTTTACCTTTTTTATCCACACCTGTTTTCTCCATTCCCATTTCACAGAAACCCTTGGAAACAGCTATGGCTTCTGAATAGCTATTCTTGTTCCTCGTATATTTTCCTTCCTCCTTTAAAATGTTTAGGAACAGTATTAATAAGAAGTTATTGAACAAAAATATAGTGTAACAAAACATATAAAGTCTAGCTGCTTTTGTTTTGCTGTGTTTTAATCATTGAACAAATGTTTTTGACAAATCTGTGAGTTACAACTACCCTGTAATTATATTTTATATTATGTGGCATGAGAAAGAATCTTGGTTTCTGGGACTAGTGTTACTCATACAACAAACAGAAAACACAGTGTGCACATCACAGTAAATATTCAAAAGACTGAGCTTAATAATAATCACAAGGCACTAATCCTCATTTTATCTGGCAGATGACCTCAAAACAACTACACTGTAAAATACTCCTTTTCATGACATTTACTAATCTACTGACATATGGTCACTGCCAGTATTCACCAGTATAATTCCAAGACTAAGAATATCTACTAAAATTATAACCAGGTATGCATTTTTTAAAAATCTTGTATCCACGTGGATGCTTCTCAGTGTCATATGCATGCGGAGGAATCTGACAACTTGTGTGAGAATCTGAAAACTTTGAAACACGTATGGAAATATGAACTAAAGACTCAAAGAAGCAAATAGAAGTCTATTTTTTATGTTTCTGATTTCTATCTCATGTCAGTATTTTAGATACTTGCTAAAAGTTCTTCATACCTGCATTTAAACATTTCAAAGTATTCATTTCACAAATAAACAAAACTTAGCTGGAAAATCTGGTTTGCTAGTCACTAGTTTTTGTGTTTAAATTAATTTTTATTAAAGTTTTAATATTTAAAATCCATATAGACATCGACATAAACATATAACACTAGACAATACATATTAAAACACATATATAACCTTGACATTCTAGCTAAACATATCCCCTTCCCTATACATAAAAGACAATGAATCTTCCCACATCCCCTTAAACAACTTCTACAATAATCCAGTATTTCTCCTCTTCTTCTTCTACTCTGTCTCTCTCTATTTGTTACTATAACAATAATTTACATTCCTATTGACATTACTGTATTTCTTCTCCTTTCCCCTTAATAGAGAAAAGCAAATTTCTCTTATTATTTTCAATATTCTTTAACTGTTGAATCCCTCTATATATCTGACCCCTCTTAATTGTTTTATATAACTCATAAATGGCTTCCATGTTTCCACAATTTTTTCCAATATATTCCCTCTAATTAAACGTGTTAATTTATCCATCTGTGCCAAATCCATAACTTTTTCCATCCATTCCAATCATGATGGTATTTTCTTTCTTTTCCAATACCTTGCATACACTAATCTTGCCACTGCTATTAAGTACAATATTAATCTACTATGCCTTTTTTCATTTTTATTCTCTAAACCCACCGTATTTAATAAATATAATTCTGGTCTCATTCTTAACTTAAACCCTAATATTCTTTCCATTTTTTAAAAAAATTTGCCCAATATCTTTGAGCTTTCTTACAGTTCCACCATAAAAGAAATGTTGTTCCTATTTGTTCCTTACATTTCCGGCATCTATCTGAAACCTGCTTAAACGTTTTCGCCAATTTCTCCAGACTTAAATACCAATCATATAACATTTCATAATAGTTTCTCTCAAATTAGATGAACACGTAAATTTTAATCCTTTGTTCCAACTAAATTCCCATTGTTTCAAGGCAATATTATACCCTATTTTCCTTGCCCAGTTTATCATACAACTCTTAATCTGCTCCTCTTCTGTCTTAAATTTCAATAACATTTTATAAATTTTACTAATCACCTGTATTTCGTCTAATAATAAAATCCTCTCTACTTCTGATATTTGTCCATCATATTGCCAACTTTTAAAATCCTCTTTAATTCTTTATTTTATCTGTAAGTATTTTAACCAGTGTAAATTAATACTTTCTTTTTCTAACTCTTCTTTCTCCTTTATCCTCCATCTCCCTGTCTAGTGAACTAGCTATTCACTAGTTTTAAGAATACAATGTACCAGTTAAGCTTGTTCTCTGTCACTACAATGTGAAAATCAGAAGTGGTTATTCAAAAATTATGTTGAAATCTGTTCTGAAATTTTTGTTACAAAGATTTATATCCAACAGTGCCCATTTGCCAATGGCAGAACAGATTCCTGCTCCACCTACCCTGGCTGCACCCCAGCACACACCCCAAATATGCTCCAAAGGATTGGGAGACCCTTGAGAGCATATTTGGAGGTGGCGTGCAGTCAGGGAGGAAGCCAACACATCTGGAGGGATCCCATATATGTCTATATTATTTATTTATTTATAGTATTTATATGTGGTAGCCATTTGCATTCTAATGTATATTTGCTAAACACTGTAATCTTACAATCACTATTTGGGGTCAGACTAGATAGCCCATGAGACTCTGGGATTCTGCAAAGTCTTTTTCCTTAAACTGTCAGGCCTAGTCAATGTTCTTACTAATCAACCCTATGTTCCATAAACATATGATGTAAACAAATTCTTTCTCTAATAACGCTCGAACTGTACCCAAGTGTACTAAGTTATCTTGCCTTGTACTTTCTGAACTATCAACAATTGTCGAGAGAAATTGTTGACACCAAAGAGAAGGAGGAGGGAATTGCTTTTTGCATACAGTATAAAAATATTCTGTAACAACAACTCTGGGTTCTGACTCTTTGGAAGATATTCCAGTCAGGCCCACCGGTGTAATAAAACTCACTTTCCAATCTATGGGTCTGCTGTTCCATGATTTCTGCATCAATACTCTGCTCTTCAACCACCAAGGCTCTCAGAGCGGCTTACAAATTGTTAGCAACAGCACTTACATTTCTATACCACTTTATAGTGCAAGCACTCTCTAATAGTTTCACAGTGTGTTAGCTAATTGCCTCCAACAAGCTGGGTACTCATTTTACCATCCTGCGGAAAGGATGAAAGGATGAGTGAACCTTGGAGCCCAGCAGGATTGAACTCCCAATGGTGGGGCTGCAGTACTGGCATTTAACCATTGCACCACCAGGGCTCCCTTTATATTGATTTTTAATTATGGTTTATTCTAAAAATATTCCAAATACCTAGGAGAAATTCTACATTTGAACAAGTATTAGTGCTCTCATTATGCAAATAACTTTAAAACATGCCAGTTTGCTGCCATTTTTTAAGGCACTTAACTTTATGGCCGGAAAGAAAAGAAATGGTCAAAAGTAGGCAAATACCTCCACTGAAGAAATATTTCTTATACGCTTTGCCAGGCAGTTTCTTGCAAGAATTGTGCTAGCTGATGGACGGTTCTTGGGATTCTTCTTGAACATTTGCTTTACCAAATAGTGAAGTTCATAGGTATAATGTGATGGAAGTGGATTGTAGTATCCTTTACATATCTTAAGTATAAGATGCTTCCAGCTATTGGCCTGAAACTAAATTGAACAAAATGGAAAGAAAAAAAGATGACTTACTAGCAGAGATATTTATTATTTTTTAAATGCCTAAAAACCCTAGGTACTATACAAAGATTAATTAATGTTATCTTTATACCAATGCATATAAGTGAACTAGCACAAAGCTTCTTAAACTGTGGGTCGCAACCTCATATGGGGTCATGTAAATGAATGTAGGGGGGGGTCACGAAAAATTTGGCAACAGTACATTTGATTTGTCTCTCTGGCTTTTCTTCGCAAACGAAGATTCAGGAAGGACTCATCCCGTGCTTACTGTAAGCGCGCTGATGACTAAAAAGGCCAATCTGAGATAAACAAGTCCGGTTGCAGAAAGGTGACCCACGTTTCAGATTTGATTTGTATACCTATTGTATATACCTATATACCCAGGGTAATGTAAAAATTTCTCATGTGAAAAGGGGTCACGAGTGGAAAAGTTTAAGAAGCCCTGAACTAGCAGTATGCATAGCACTGAAGGTAGGAAACTTCTCATCAGAAATGTCTGTTGCTCATCTGCCCACACCCAGTGACAACTTCTAGTGCAAGAGGGTTACAGTTGGGGACCAAAGGGTCTGGCCTCATTGTGCATTGTACCCCTCTAAATCCTCCTACATGGCAATTCAGCTTTAAAGAAAGGTTCCAATAGCACTAATGGGAAAAAAAATGAAGCCTAATTGCTGCAGGGGGCAATTTTTGGATAGATTACAGCTGGAAATGGGCAAAGCTGCTCCATCTCTGTACACTGTGACCTCTCCCATGAAAACCGGCCCCATGGCTGTGAGGGTTTAAAAAAAAACAAAAAAAACAAAAACACCTTTACAGCGAACAGAGGAGTATCTCCAGCTTTCCCAAGAAGGAATGCAACTGTGTGTGCATTGGGACATCTTCCTCCCTGTTCTGCATTAACCAAGCAATCTAGAAATCATAAAGAAAAACCCAATACTGCTGTTAGAGCAAGTGCATATCCTGTAGCATTATTCTTGGGGCAGCATACATCATTTTGAAGAGAAAGGCACGCAATAAAGAAGCCTTTTCACGCTAACATACATGGATGCATACGCTGCAGCAGCTGTATCACAGTGTATTTTACATACTACATACTGACAAGTGTGTCAGGATGCCGAGCATTAGCCTGAAGTATGAACATAATATAGAAACTGGCCCTGAATTGGTTTTTCGAAATAAAACAAAATGGGATTAAATGGTACTTACTGGATGTTTAAGAGTGCATAGCTCATATAAAATGCAACCCAGAGACCATATATCACTGGAAGGACAGGTAAAAAAGTGAGTTAGTTTAACATCATAGTATACTGTCCCCCTTATTACAAATGAAATTATCTTGTGAGTGGAAAAATGCAGACAATATTGAGAGCAAAGCATTATATATATGCAGTCATGCTCAACTGTGATACAGCAGAAGATGCTGCTGGATAAGTTAAACGATCTGCATTATGCTAGTCAGGATGGTCAGATTGTAACCCAGGTACTGCAAACATCACTGGTAATATTGTGTGGTTATAGAGTTTGATGTTAGGAATCACAAACAAGGATGGGATGATACCATTAAAAAGCATTAGAAAAATAGACGTCTGGGAGTTATAGCTGTGCACAAGCTCCTAGGGTACATTTCCTCCCATCCTCTAAACCAGTGGTGAGGATTATGAAATCCTACAGATAGTGTTGGACTTCTAGCAGCTGGAGCCAGAATAGTGAATGGTGAAAAATGGTGGCAATTACAATTCAACACCATCTGGAGGATCACATGATTTCCATCCCTGTGTTAAAGTCCAACTAGCCCAACGGAAAAAGTGGGAGTCAGCAGCAGCAAAACAACAGGAGGCATATTCAAAGAACTGTTAACGTAGCATGATGTTTCTCATACAGAAGTGAAACTGATAGCCACACGCTATATGACAAACTTTTGAGATTGGGGGCACAATCTGATGTGATCACCACAGGACCCAATGCCAGTCCTGCAAGTTCTCTGTAAGTGAGTGGGATGTTTTATGGTATTTCATTGTTATTTAAAAGGGGGTTATATGGTTATTTAAAGTGCATTGAACCTTCTCCCACTCAGTCACCAGAAACTGATTTTTAGTTATTTTTGTTTCCTTGGTTATTTCTAGTTTCAAGAGCTTCAACTAGAAAAATTACTTTTTAGAAAGTGATTTCAAGGGAGAAAGGAAGATTCAGCCCATATTACACTTTAAAACACCCCCCCCAATAATTTCATAGGAATTTAGATGCAGAATCAATTCTGCACACAGATCTGCCACTGTAACATCTAGTTTAGCCCTCAAGGAAGTGTCAAAACCAATTTTGAATAAGAGTCAGCTGTTTAAAGTGAATTATCAACACCACCACTGGATGAGTGTTATACACCTAAGTAACTTTATATCTCTGCCATTACCTACAATAAATTTACCTCTATAACAGGGGTGACCAACTACAGAGGGGGCAGTGGTCAAATAGGAACACAGAGAGCCAAACATCTTCAAGAAGAGGGAGGGGGTTGCATTCATGCAGAGGTCAAATACAGACTACCATATGGGGTTCCCTATGAGATAAGAAGACAGCCAGTGTGGTGTAGTGGTTTGAGCACTTGGACCATGACTCTGGAGACCAGGGTTCAAATTCTCACTTGGCCATGGAAACCTACTGGGTGACCTTGGGGAAGTCACACACTCTCAGCCTCAAAGAAAGGCAAAAGCAAATCCCCTCTGAACAAATCTTCCCAAGAAACTCTGTTTTCTTGGCATAGGTCGCCATAAGTCAGAAACAACTCCAAGGCATACAACAGCAATGAGATGAAGACTAGGAGAAGTGCTGCCATGTTTTCAGAGTCTGGCACAAAGTTACTCTGTCCATGCATCTCTACTCTCCTTCACATGGTCCTATTTTTGTTTCTGTCACCATGCTTATTCTTTCTTGGTCAAAATGCAAAAATTAATAGTAGATTCTGAATCAAATTTGCAAACTGAGTAATTTCATCCTGATTGGCATCAACTGTTTCCCCCCCACTATTTATCTAATGCTACATAAGACTAAAGCAAATGCTCTTTCCAGTTCAGTAACCCTTACCTTTTATTGTTGTAGGGTATGTTCTCCCATATTTCTGGAGGCACGTAATAAGGAGTTCCCACATAGGAACAGGCGTACGCCATTGGGCTTTTCCAAAAACAAATACAGGTATCATTAGAAACAACAAATTAATATTTCTAAAGCAGCTAGCAAATTCTTTTTAAAGTACAGCAATAAAGAGCACCTAGTTCCCCAAATGGTATTTACTTGCCTAGTGAGAAGAAGTGCTGATCCAAAGTCTCCCAGTTTTACTTTCCCATGTTGTGTGAGAAATACGTTCTGGATTACGCAGTAAGAAAAACAGTTCATACAAACAGGAAAAAAGTTAAATCCCTATGTTAGCCTTTGCATTATTTAATCAGCACACAATTGTTGTATAAGCAGCATCCTCGTCTTATGTCTCACTAAAGGTGGCTGTTTCTACATAATTTTTAACATGTCTAGTTCAGTCTTCAGAATACAATCGCTATTAACTAACCAGCATCCCTAATATAGTTACTTATTTTTGTTAGTTTTGCACAAAATAGGAAGTGTTATGTTCCAATGTTCATCAGCGGGAATTGTCTAGTTTAGCGGAGTCACCCTTCCGTGACCACTGATTCTGCATTGATGCGAGTCCACCATCCAGCTTGAAAATATTGAAAGAAATTCAAAAAGCAAACCTTGATTTTGCTAGTTTATATAAGGGAAACTATTTTACTATGCCATTGTATATAATGGGACTTCAGCATCCACAGATTTTGGTATCCAGAGGGAGGTAGTCTGGAATCAAACCTCAGCAGATATAGGACCCACTATATAAGCCACAGGTGATGTTGGCTGGACAGCCAGGGGCACTACATGTAAACGCACACTTTCTTCCCCATCTATATCCTGATTCCAGATTGTTGGGAAGAGGGAAAGGTCTTTACCTTATCCTTTCTTACAGCTGTCTTGATCCAGGGCACTGAAATATGGGTGAGAGAAAAGTCTTCTCTCCATCCCTAGCAATTCTGCTTCTGCTATTTGGAACCCAATTCTCCTGAGAAACATGGACACATACGGTTGACAGTCTTTGCACATTCTCCATGGTGGTGTCACCAACAGCAGTGTGGGGAGTGTAACTAGAAGTGGGGTAGAGTGCCCATGGTAGTGCTACCTACAAGTTGTGGGTTGCCCACTTTTGCTTTAACTGTAAATCTCTCAAGTCAGCTAGGGGCATGTTTCTATTTTACAGCATTATGGTGACCCTGGAGTGGAATTCATATCATCTGGAAAGAAACGTTACATGGCAGCTCTCTGACTGTGGGCACCCTTAAAATCAAGCAAATCCAGCAGGTGCCTATTTTTAGGAAAAGCAACAAAATATAAATAGTTCAAAGAGATTGGTAAAAAAAAAATACAAAACCACAGAATTTTACAAAGAAACTAGCCTTAGGAGTTTCAGTTTTTTTCAGTATGAAAGGATTAGTAGCTCTCTTATAATAAGTCTGTAATTATCTATTTCAGTCACCTTGGATTTGATGTCTCTGTGCAACACACGTTTGTCATGAATGTATTTTACACCCAGGCATATCTGTGTAAACCAATCTAGTATCTGTGGTGAAGAAGAAAAAAGATAGGGCACATGGAATTATAGTCTACTTGTACCATGGGGGTGGGGGTGGGAATAAAGGTAACAGTTGGCAACTGCAGGCCAGGCTGTTGCTTTGGGGTAAGCCCAGCTGCCTACTAAAACTTTAAAAATGGAGGAGAGGGCTACTGCTGCTGTTGCTACCTAATAAACTTGGGCAATAGCTGTGGTCTGGGGGGTGGTGGGCTGACTAGGAAGTAGCAAGGAGCTCTGTGTAATAATCTTGAGAGGTCTGGTAAGGTGCTGGTGGGGGAAAAGGCTGCTAAGAAGGGCAGCAGAGCAACCTGTGCTGGGAGGGGAGACAGTTGGTAAGGCAGGCTGGTAACAGAAGCTGCTGGGTAAATTTGGTAAGACTGGGAAAGGTAGCAGAGCAAGAAGAGTGAGCGGATTGAACTGTTGTTGTTATGTGCCTTCAAGTCATTTCTGACTTATGGTGACGCAAGGCAAACCTATCACAGACTTTTCTTGGCAAGATTTATTCAGAGGAGGGTTTGCTTTTGCCTCCCTCTGAGGCTGAGAGAGTGTGACTTGCATAGGATCAGCCAGTGGGTTTCCATCACCAAGTGAGGATTCAAACTTGGTCTCCAGAGGCTGAAACATGACTGTAAATGAGTGGGGCAACAGCTGCAGTAGCAACACTAGGAAGATTCAAGTTGTAAGTGGGATGGGAAGGAACTCACATAAGGCATCAGCCCTGGTGAGTCCAGGAAATACCCCCGTATACCATGTGCTGACCAAAGGTTTAAAAACAAATACCCCAAACACACCCAACTATAAGGTATTGTGTACTTACTGTATCTTCCGGAAATAACTTTCCCTTCTGAAGTTTAATCTTTTGCATCAAATCTCCATCATCACAGTATTCCATCACAATATACAAATGTCCATCATCTAATATTTAGAGAATTTAAGAGCATTTCTTTAGAAGTACTACTATTATGCAAAATGTATCACTATTCTATTATTTTGGCAGCAAAAATAATGTACTTTTTAAAAAAAGACACAAAGAATGAATTCTACAAACTGAATAATATAAATAAAGCAGGCATTTATTTATTTTTTGAAAAATAATGCCCATATTTACCTTCAAACGATTCTGTAAAGGTGACAATATTTGGATGTCTCATTTTAGCCAAAAGAATAGATTCATTCCAGGACTTCTCTGTATCACGGACAGACTGGAAATATATTACTGTACTAATAAGTAAAAATATAGAACTACTGCAGTAGAATAGTACAATACAGGTTTATTAGACAAAATTGTTTCTGTCATCCTCTTAAGGAAAGCCTAAATCTGACTTCTCTAAGGCCTTATCATATACACTTAGAATCATGAACCTCTGAAATCAGTGGGACTTGTTTCCAAATAAGTGAGCCTAGACAGCAGACCGTTAAATGGGTATCTGAACAGACACCCCTCCGCTAAAATGATTACAAAATAATTATCAATTATTGTTTGCACTGATGGTTGCCCTGGAAGAAAGATCCTACCTGGAGGGCTCCTATCAATTAACAATTACAGTTGCCCCTCCACTTTCGCGCCCCGGGGCAGAGGCGATTTTCACACACACACACACACACACTGCCCTTCCCAAAGCAGCCATGGGCTTCTCCTGAAGCCCATCCTGCCTTGGGAAGGGTGTGTGTAAAGACCCTCCCTCCCACCCCCCTTCCCTTCCCAAGGCAGATCGCTATCTTGGGAAGGGGGGGTGAAAACCCTCCCACCCCCAGTTCATTTCTTATTCGCGGTTTTTTCATTCACGGGTGTTGGCTGCCCCTAACCCCCACAAATGTGAAGGGATGACTGTATATAAAAGGTGGCACCAATTAATATATAGAAAGCTATCTACACACGGTTACTGGAACCCCAGTAAACATTCTATGTTTACTGTTTGGAAATTCTTGCTCCTCACTTAGGGTTCTCCCTTATGGTCTGTCTAAAATTATCTGGAGAAGCCTTATCATCAGAATTACATGAGGATGTCTAAAGCCCCCTCTCTCTGGCTTTTCTTCGCAAACAAAGATTCAGGAAGGACCCATCCCGTGCTTTCTGCACGCGCTGATGACTGAAAAGGTCAATCCGAGATAAACATGTCCAGTTGCAGAAAGCACAGCAGTCTTAAGCCAACACACTGATAACAGTAGTGG
Organism: Gambelia wislizenii; assembly: GCA_030847615.1. NCBI lineage: Eukaryota > Metazoa > Chordata > Lepidosauria > Squamata > Crotaphytidae > Gambelia > Gambelia wislizenii. Next base: position 207,796,082 of record JAUMIR010000001.1, read on the forward strand.
TAGCTTTCTAACTAGAAAAATTTGCAAGTGGAATTCTCTCAAAGCCCATACATGTCTTTTGTATACAACCTAACATTTTAAAATATAGTCTGCCCACTTATAGCTGGGAGAAAGGTCTTGTCTCTCTCTCTCTCTCTCTGTGTGTGTGTGTGTATTTGAAGCCATTAACAAAAATATACATCAAGAGTATATATATATATATAGAGAGAGAGAGAGAGAGAGAGAGAGAGAGAGAGCGCTGACGGAGAGGGGGAAGATGAACTGCATTATTCTCGGATCTAGGACAAACTTGGAAGAGATGTCGGTTGCTTCTATATGTATGTGCAACATTACAGAACAAGAAATATATACATATTTAAGTCGCAATAGCTCAACAGTGAGTCTAGGCAGTGTCAAGTGGACAGCTGTAGTATAGCTCTTCCCCAGTAGCTCGTAGAGTGCCATCCAACCTGGGAGTGTCATCTTATGAAATTATTATACTATGCTGTGCCATACAGGATCTTGGGCATTATGTAATTTTTAAAATTCTTTTTAATTTGGGGGGGGGGGAGTTGTCGGCATTGTGCTTTGGAGTTTTCCACACAGAGAAAATGTCATCTTGTATAGCATCCAATTAAACTTTTCTTGCAAGGATCTAACACATAGGTCTTTAGAACTGACTAGGAGTCTATGTTCAGGCTTTCAAAATATGTGGATAAATAACAGTTACCTTTGGAAGTCTTATTTCTTTCATTGCATATTTCTGGTTTCTGTTTCTATGGTGGACCAAAAGAACTCTCCCATATGATCCTTCTCCAAGTATCTTTAGCACACTGTATTTCTCCATGGTTATCAAACTGCTTTAATGATTGTGGAGGTCTCTCCAAAGCTGAGGAGGCTGGCTTTCTTCCCAGAATTTCCTAATTCAAAGTAACAGAACAGCAATAACGTTAGCCTTGATTCATATAACATTGGTCAGCTCCTTCTGAAGCAAATCTTGCCTCTCCTCACACTCCTTTTTTAATCTCTCTCCTTCCAAATTCCATCACACCTCTGTGAATGATTAAAATATTAATCAGCACTCCAGCACAGAATCTCTCAATTTCTTTGTCTGCTTCTGTAGCTAGAGCGTAAACTTAGAATATGGTTATATTAATGGGTTTTCCCTGAATTAATGGGTTTTCCCTGAAGTCTTACTGATATATTTGATCAGGCTTCCTTTGACTGCTTTTGCTACATCTCTCCTCCCTATTAGTGCCACCCCATTACTTTTTAGATTTACATTTCCTAAGTAAAACACTGTATAATTATCTGACTCAAAATGTCCCATTTTTGTCTGCTTTAGCTTTGTCGCCCCAAGTACTGTCTTGTAATGTTTACACATTCCGACTTCCGGTTACGTGGGCGGAGACGACGGTCGACCTGCGACGAGGCTCCGCAGGTTAGACTTCCAAACAGGACTGCTTGAGGGTTTTAAACTATCTAACATCTAGTTTGATAACCTTCAAGGTACTCTGGTCGGGGAAGACAGAGTACTGGGACTGGTGTGAGTGCCCAGTAGAAGCTGAGGTCCAAGATAAGGTTAACACCTTGTCGGAGACAACAGCGAGGTAAGGGCGCGGTAGCCTCAGTCCCGTAGTGAGAGCGTCAGCTCCGAGTCTCCAGCAAGCCCACGACCTAAAAGCTTCAATTCATTTAACTGAAGTTTTAATTGCGTACCCAAAGTGGTCGGAGGGGGTTTTGAACAGTAATAGTGTTTGCCAGCGAATTAGAGAAGAAGGAGACAAAGGTGCCATGAGTAAGGAATCCCTCCTCCCCCAGAGGTGGGAAACGAAAAGCGGAGGAGGAGTAGCGGGGTGGAAGAGAGACGGAGAGACGAGGAGACGGAGACGAGGAGTAAAGTTTGGAGGAGGTGGTCGGAGGGTCTGGAGAAGGAGAACTGACGGAGGGAGAACGAGCCCCACGGAGAGAACAGAGACTGGACGGAGACGGAGGACAATAAAACCGGAGGGGTGAGTCTCTGATCTCTGAGAGGGAGGAGAACGGGACGGTGAGAAGGCGAACCCCGCCTGGAGGAAACAGACGAGACCAGAGTTTTGCAGACAGGAGGAGTGAAAGCTGAAGGCTGAGAGAGGAGAGGACTGAGACTGAGTACAGCAAAATCTGGAGGCGGGAGATACCGAATAGAGTGGGGAAAGAAAGAACGAGACGCTCCGAAGGTGAACCTCCTGGAGACAACAGGGGAGAGAGAGAGGTTGAGAATAAAAGCCCAGAGCGGCGTTTAGAGTCCTAGAGACCAGAGCTCAGAGCAAAGAAAAGGGGTGCAGCAGTGAATCCCCGGAGACAGAGAAGAGACGGAAACTGAGAAGAGACGGAGACTGAGAACAGGAAAGCCGGAAGGTGGGAATCCGAAAGGCCGAGAAGCGAGTGAATGGGACAGGACAATAGTGAAGGTGACTTGTTGGAGAAAGCGGAAGAAAGGTTGGATTTGAGAACAGTAAAGCCTTGAGGGTGGAAGTTGGGAGGTTTGGAAGGTTGTGGGTGAAGTAAATGTAAAGGCGAAGGCCTGGTGAAAACAGAAAATGGGCGGGTGCCATAAATAGAAAAGTGATTGAGAGCGGGGGAAGGAGAATACACATAGTACCTGTATAGACTACGTTGCGGTATGAAAGAGAATAAGTTTGAGCTTCTTATTTAGAACAATGATTTAACTGGATAGTTCCAAACTACATATTTGTATGAAATTGAAAGTAACTAACTAAAAGTTTTTCTTTTGGTTTAAGCAATGGAGTAATAGACGCAGCCAGAGACAGATCGGGGGACCATAGGAAACAACAAGGTAACCTCCCAACGATTGGAAAAGAGATTCTGTCAGAACTGAATTTAATTGACGCATGGCCCTATAAGAAAGATAAGGAAAAAGGCTACACATTCTACTCAGAGGTGCACAAAAGCTGGTCAAGGCTGGATATGTTCTGGGTAGCAAAAGAAATAAGTACAAGAATTAAGGATATAGATATTCTGCCAAAAATCTTATCTGACCATAACCCATTAAAAATGATCTTAAATGTTACAAAGAAAGAATACGCATGGAAAGATGAAAGAAGCAATGCTAAAGGAGGAGAAATTCATAGCTAAAATAAAGAGAGAGACAAAAAAATATTTTGAAATAAATAAGATTGGAGAAACTTCCAGTAAAGATGGGACGCCTTTAAGGCAACTATGAGAGGCCTGTTTTTACAAAGAGGCGCAGAGATACAACGACAGAGAAAAGAGAGAGCCGAGACATTATAGAAAGCATTGAAGGAGGACGAAGAAAGGCTAAGACAAAAACCCGGAAATGATAAGATCCTAAGAAATATAAAAAGTTTACAGAAAGAACTAAATCAGGAAATAATAGAAAAAATGGCATACAAACTAAAAAGTGTTAAGCAAAGATGGGAATGTGCCTGGAAAAGAACTAGTGGCTTCACAGCAAATCAAGACTTAAAGGAAAATTTCTTAAAGATAGCTAATAGATGGTATCTTACACCAGTAAGATTAAGTAAAATATAGAAATCAAACAATAAAAAATGTTGGAAATGCGAAAAGGAGGTGGGATCTCTACTCCACATGTGGTGGGGCTGCAATAAGATAAAAAGATTCTGGATAAAAGTGCATGGGGTCATACAAAAGATATTTGGAGTTATGTTTACATTAGACCCTAAGTTATATCTGTTAAACATAACGATGATACTAGAGAACCAGATTGAGAAAAAATATTGGAGGGTGATGCTTTATTTAATAACGGCGGCTAGATTGAAGATAGCTGCGGTTTGGAAAGCAAAAGAAGGGCCAAATATAGATGACTGGTTAGATAAGTTGACAGAGATGGAGGACAATGATAAATTGACACGGTTAATAAATGATGGTAAGATAGAGGAAGTGAGAGCGGAATGGAAACTGGTTACTGATTATCTGCATAAAAGAGCAAAAATTTAACCCATCTGAGAGGAATGGGGCAAAGGTGAGGATTCCAGAAAGTCACAAAAGTAAAAGAGTAAGTCTAGAAAATATGACAAATTACACAAAATAAGGAAATAAGCTATAAAATGCATAAGTCAGATTGGAAATGCAATTATGGATCAAAGACAGAGAAAGAAGTTAAGATGAATAAACCCTTTGGGCCCGCAACCATGGGAAGTCAAGAGGGAGAGAAGGTAAACAGGGAAGCATTTAGGAGTAAGAGGAGAAGTTATAGGAAAGAAAATTCTTGATGGATTGTATTATATGCATGATAATGAAGAATGTATGTAACGAAGAATGAAGAAACATGGCTGTGGAAGTATAAAAAATGTTAAGATTATGATAGACATAAGATTAGGTACTAAGTAGTATGTAGGTATTGAGTATCAGGTATAATGTTTGTAGATGTAAGCAGCATCTAGATAAATAAGGGAAGCATTTAGAAGAAAGAGGAGAAGTCATAGGAAAGAAAATTCTTGATGGATAGTACTATATGCATGATAATGAAGAATATATGTAATGAAGAAGGAAGAAACATGGCTGTGGAAGTATAAAAAATGTTAAGACTGGGATAGACATAAGATTATGTACTAAGTAGTATGTACTGAGTATCATGTATAATGTATGATGATGTAAGAAGCTTCTGGATAAATAAAAATATAAGTAATGTTTACACATTCCATTTCCTGTTTTACTATGTCTAGCTTTCCCTAATTCATGCTTCTCACATTCCATGTTCTTATAATATGTGTTGTGCAGCTTCAGACTTTCCTTTAATCTCTGAGCACATTAATTGTTTAATGTTCTTTTGGCTTGAGTCCGGTTGTGTCATTAGCCACAGTGTTTCTTATACACTACTTGTCCTCTGCTCTTCCCCAGTAGCTTGCAGAGTGCCATCCAACCTGGGAGTGTCATCTGGTTTCATTTTGGATTGTCTCATCATAGAGTTTTTGTGATAAAAGGCATTAAAAAGAGGTTTACTGTGCCTCCTTCTGTACAGTACTAACAGGTGTTAGCTGTGCTACCATTCACATCATCTCTGAGAGATCCTCCATCAGTGTCACCCTCCACTACTGCTTCTGCCCAGTAACAGTTTGGAACATTCAGTCTGGGTTCTCAGCAAATGCCTTTCTAACATGGGAGACTCTACTAGCAGCACTGCTGCCATCAGTATGGCCTCTTGCCTCAGAGAAGCACACAATCCCACCACTGCGGAAAGGTAGTGCCATTCGTGGGAAGTTATCTAGCAGAAATAAACATATACTTTGGTGTATTATGCTGTAACTGTAAGCCACAAACCAACCAGCCCTTTCAAGTAAGACTGACTCAACACAATCAGAGACAGGTGTAGATGATTTAGAAAACTGAATAGAAGCCCATGAGTTAAAAGGAGCCCGCCTGGCAGTGACTTGTAGGGTTTTCTTGTTTTGATACTGCATGGTGTATTTTTGTGGTACTTTTGTGATACTCATCAAGAAAACAGCTTGCAGTGCTACTGTGCACACTAACTAGGAAGAAAAGGTTTGTGTAGAGCTCTATAACTAAGAGTTTGGAACTGTGAGAAAACTGTTACCAGTTACTTGTAAACTGAAGAGAACTGTATATATATCTTATAAATAACTAAACAATCTGAAACTGTTTTTCCTGCACTGCTGGCATCATTATAGAGTACTCAAACAGAGAAAGAAAATTGTCTCTACTGCTAAAACGTTTCCTGGTACATGCACTATAAATCCCCACGCTCCATACTATATATGCGTAGTATACAGTATATGGGATCCCTTACGGATAAAAGGCAGTTTATAGCATTTGAAAAGGGAAAGTGTTCTAAAGAGAATTCACCAAGTGCCCTCACATATGTATACAGGTCTATTCACATGAGTATCCTGACATCCCCTGTATAACTCATATAAAAATATGTAAGGTTCACCCTGTAAACAAAGTGAGAGACAAACAAAAAATATAGATATATTTTAAAAATCAGCAGAGACCACTACAATGAAATGGATGTGTTTGCACCAGAGTTCTGATACAGGGCAAACATCAAACCATCTAGTTTATTTATTTAATTAATTAATTTATATCCTGCCTTTCCTCCAATATGGGAGCATGGTGGCTTACAGTGTAGGATTTTTTTTAAAAAAATCAGTTAAAATAATATATGGCACACCCATGGAATTAAATAAACAATTGTATTAAAACGTTCAGAACAGTTTAAAATATGTAGAACACATAAGACAAAGGGCACCTGCAAACAAGCCTACTGATGAGTAAGATCTCATGAACAAATCTACAAGTGACTAGAAAGCTTCAACATCCTTTCCTTTCCATGGAACTGATTTCACCTGCTAATTGCCTGCATCACATCAACAAAGTGAAACCCCCTGCACCCAATAACCTATGTAGGAATACGGTATGTACTTTGGCCTTGCCTAAGTTGCTTATTGGGCTGCTCCTGCGAAGCCACATAATTCCCCTCATGAGCCTACATAAGTGCATTTCTTGCACTCATTGACTGCAGATCCACATACTTCTAAGAGATGCAGCCTAAAACAGAAATGTTTATATTCCTGAGAAAGTAGCCCAGTCCCATGCAGCTCTGCTTTGTCCATCTGCACTTGGAATGGGCTTCAGTTATGTGATTAACTTGCCTTACTGCAGCACATCCAGGTAACTTTTAAACACTATAACTGTACCATAGGAGCAACTTTTCTGTGGTTCAGCCCATGGTGTATCTGTAAAGTTTAAAGGCCAGCAACTATTCTGAGTGTGACAGGTAGTCACGTAGTTCCTTAAGATGAAACCGGCACTCTCCATGGCAGTGAGGAACTTTGAACATGACAGCTGACCCATACGACTGTAGGGTGAAAAGTTTAATGGCCCATAAATTAAGGCTGCTTTTGTGTGGAGGCCATTTGTGTGGGTCTTTAGCTAGAACTCAAAGCCACAGTGATGGCTCCACAACAAATACATACAGCATTTATTTATAGGAGGACCACATATGGGACAAATTGCATGCGGATGGATGGGGTGACTGGAAACATGCCTTATGTTAGATTTCTGAAAGAAAGAAGGATGGCTAGCCAAGGAATGCGTGTTTTTCTGATCACCTCTTTTAGTGTCCCCTTTTCTAAAAGGATCAGTGTTCTACATCAGTGCTTCTTAACCTGTGATCCAGTGACCCCCTGGGGGATGTGATGTCCTCACAGGGAGCCCCCAAAGGCTGCTCAGTCCACTTCCTGCCTGCAGTAGAGAGGCCACTTGACAGAGGCAAAGGCTGGCTGGCTTGGCTTGCGCATTGCCATTCAATCTGCTCCAGCCACACACTTGCTGGAAGAAGCAGGAGAAATGTCTTCCCTCCCCCTCCAGTGTCTCTGGAGAAAAGTTTAATGGATGGTGTAATTGTGTTGTTGTTAGGGTTTTAAATCTTGAGTTAAGTCTTCAGGTCCGGCAACAACAGACATTTAAAGGGAGTCCCTGGTAAAGAAAAGGTTTAGAGCCACTATTCTATATAATGTCCAGAGCTTGGGAAAGTTACATTTTGGACTACATCTCCTAGTAAAGCACGCCACTGGAAAAGTGCGGAGTAAGAAGTTTTGAAATAAATAAATACTGCATATTTTTAATTAAAAAAAATGAAAACACTTCTCAGTGAGCATCCCGTCCAGCACCGGAGGCGAACAACTATGGCGGATTCAACCGCTTGAGGAACGAAGCGCCCCCGGCAGGACCGGTTTAAGGAATTTGGGGGGGCCCTGCAATGCTTTATTTGGGGGGGCATGTTTATCTCAGGTCAATGTAACCCAACTCAACCTCAGCTATTCACCGTACAGGATATTCAGATTATTACTAATAACGCTTTTGCAGGAGGAGGGTTACTACGCCCCCCCCCACAATAATGGGCCCCCCTAAGGATGCTGTTGGTGCCTTAAACCGGCCCAGGCCCCCGGGTTGATTTCCAAAGTCCTATTCCAGGCAGGAAAATGAAGAACAAAACTGGCGGGAACCAAAGCCCCCGGCAGAAAGAAACAAAGGCGGCGCCTTTTCATTTGGTCTCTCAAGCATAGCACCGTCTTCGCGGGGCCTGGGAACACTTGCCGGGGTCGCCACAGCCCCACCTGCCGCGCTTTCACCTACCGGGGCTTTGCCAGCCCTTGACTCAGCAGCCACTCTTTCCCGGCCCTTCTTGGCGGCGGCAGCAGCAGTAACACCGACGGCGGGGCGGGAAGAAGGAAGGGCCGGCCGCTGCTCCCCTCCTCCTCCTTCGGGATGGGCGTCCTTGCCTTCGGAACAAGGCCTGAGGAGAAGGAGGAGCTCCCGGCTGTGGGCGTTTGGGACGAGAAGCATACCTTGGCTGGGTGGAAAGGACGAGAGGAAGGGTGGCAGTGAAGCTCTGGACTCCACAAACGGGATTGTTTGCCATGACTCCTCCCTATGGAATCCTGGGATTTGTAGTTTTACAAGGGCTTTCCAAAGCCTGCTGGTGCCTCACCAAACTACTAATCCCAGGATTCCGTAGGGAGGAACTATGGCAAATAATCCAGTTTCAACCCGCTTTATTTCTCTAGTGTGGATGGTGTGTGTGTGGGTGCATAGAAATGGAGGTGGGGACGCTTGTTAGGGAAAGGGAGGTCAGGGTGCGTGAATACTAGCGGGATTTGTAAGTGTATAGAGCTGCTCTTTATGAGCTGTTTGTGATTTATTCGAAGTGTAAGCCTTGTCTTTTTTTCGGTGGAAGGCAGGAAAAGTCTTCAGCCGCTGAATTCTGTCAAACAGCTGTAGGACTTTGTTCACTAAAATGTGATATGTAGAAATGAAAAATGTTTCTGGAATCATCATCAATGCCCCTAATCATGTTAATCTGAAAACAAATGAATAAAACCTTTAAAATCAACATGATAAACCATAATCATTAAATATCAAAAACCATTTTTAAAGGGCCATTACTCCTGATTCCAAGATTTAGCTGCCTTCAGCCACCTTTTTAGTGGAAAAGCAGAATGAATGTGTGACATCACATAAAGAATGAGTGAATGTTTGTCTCTCTTGTTAATGTCTGAATCATTTGACTGTCTGCAATAATAAAGCCTACAGTAATAAATAAACCCCAACTTCCATCAATTCTCATCCCACCCCTCAGAGTGCTTTCATATGACTCTGGAGTGGAACAACCTTGAAATACCAAGCACCCAGACTGATGCATTCCTTGGGACTGAGAAGATGCCAGGAATGCATGAATTCCAGAGGACATCTCTTTTGCTGTGTGCCTTCAAGCATCCCCCCCCCGCATCCTAAAGCAGGCCCTCAGGCCAGGATCTTTATAATAATAATAAAATTTTATTTCTATCCCGCCCCTCTGCTACCTCCCACCACACCTATTCCTAAGGTTAAGGGCAGCCAGAGGCACTGCAGGATTTAGGATAAAAAAATTAAAAAGTCCGTTTAAAGGGTGACACCAAAGTCATATTTATATTTATTTTTAAAAACTAAATGGATTTACATACTAAAAACTTACAATAATATCGAGCTGCCCCCCTTCTAATCCCAGGCATCTAAATTTTTAATATCTAATGTAGTTTCACTATTTCAACATTGTTACTTTCAGCATTGTTCTTATCCTTAATATCAACTTTATATTTAGTAGTTTATTTTAATTCGTTTTATTGTTTTATCTACTTGGTTTTTTACTTATTGCTTAAGGATCAAAATCAATGTATTCATTCATTCACTTTTGGCTTTGGGGGAAAAAATAGTGTTGAACAATGCAAATCAACCCTGTGACCCTTTATAAAGTTGAATTGCTGCTCTTGGAGAATTCTGGGAGAAAAAAACCCACACACACCACATGCCAAAAGGAATGGTCTGGGGAAGCTAGAGGATTCAGGTGCTGCAAAAAATAAGCCAGATGTGACTCCAGGACTGCACTTTTCCCTTCTGCTGCTATTAGGGTTGCCATGTGAAATAAGGGACTGAGCATTTCAGTAGGTGTTGCTTGTCACACCATGCTCCTGTTCCTTCTTAAAGTTGGCAACCCAACTTTCTTTCTGGGCAAGAAAGTTGTAGCCAATGAGATGAATTGGCAGGGGGGGGGAAGGGATTATTGGACTCCTAATGTCAGATATCTTTGCAGCACTGATTTGTATGTGTATGTCCTTCAAGTACAGTATATGAGTTTGCTTAACACTGCATTGTAATGTAGTGGATCATTGTTCCATCAACACCTCTGCTACCTGAAATCCTTTAAAGTGGAGGCCATTTCCTATTAATTTAAAATTCATTTGGCTAGATATGCCAGGGTCTGAACATGAGATTATGTACTGTATACTAAAGATGTGCTCTGCCAGCTCTACCCCTACCCCCTTGGAAATGCATCCATTGCTAGTTTGTGAGCTGGTGGATAGTCTGTTTAGTAGCAAATAGCTTGACATACAGTAGCTGCCTCTTTGATATTTCAGTACTTGTAAGGTCCTCAAATTGCTGCACCTAGGTATCTCCCTTCTGACTACTCTAAATGCAAAAATGCTGATTTGTATTGAATGTCGGCACTATTATAGAAGCCTCAATAAGGATGGCTAATATTTTTAGACAAAAAATGAATTCCAGAATGTCATTGGCATACCAAGTTCCTATTCTGCAATTTATTGATTTGCTGTTGTCTCTATCAGATTTTCCAAAACTGTGTTTTGCAAGATGATTGGACACAAGTGAAGCTGTTCTTGCAGTTTTATCTATGCTGTCCACACATCTAAGATAGCTGCTTCCATCACCTCCTGCTCCATGAACCAATAGCTTCCTGTCTTCTTTCCTACACGCTGCTCCCAACAGTGGGAGGCAAAAAAACTTGCACAGGGAGCAAGTAAAGGGAACACATGGTCTCAGATGTCTCTACACTAATGCACAGAGCATGGGAAATAAGCAAGATGAACTAGAACTCCTTGCACTACAAAACAAATATGATATAATAGGCGTTACTGAAACCTGGTGGGACGAGTCTCATGATTGGAATGTAGGAATAGAGGGGTATAACCTTTACAGGAGAAACAGGCCAAACAGGAAAGGAGGAGGAATAGCATTATATGTCAGGGATATTTACACCAGTGAAGTGATCCATGACATCAATACTGGAAGCCAGGTGGAGAGCATCTGGATAAAAATTAAAGGGGAGGGAAACAACAGGGATGTTATTGTGGGACTCTACTACAGACCCCCAAATCAGACGGAGGAATTGGATGTTGCCTTTCTAGAACAGATGAATATACATGCAGAAAGGAGAGATGTAGTAGTGATGGGTGACTTCAACTATCCTGATATTTGCTGGCAATCTAACTCAGCCAAAACTACAAGGTCTAGCAAATTCCTTACATGCCTGGAAGACAATTTCATGGTCCAAAAGGTGGAAGAGGCAACAAGGGGGTCAGCTATCTTAGATCTGATCCTAACCAACAGAGACGACCTTGTTAATGGGGTGCAAGTGGTGGGATCCTTAGGTGAGAGTGATCATGTTCTCCTGGAGTTTGTTATACAATGGAAAGGAGAAGACAGGCATAGTCAGACACGCATTCTTGACTTTAGGAGAGCTGATTTCAATAAACTCAGGGAAATACTGGGGATGATCCCATGGTCAAGAATACTAAAAGAGAAGGGACCTCAAGACGGATGGGACTTTCTCAAAAGGGAGATACTGAAGGCACAATTTCAAACAGTACCATTGAGGAAGAAAAATGGGAGGTGTCTCAAGAAACCAGGATGGATGACTAAAGAACTTTCAATGGAGCTAAGTTTTAAACGGAACATGTATAGGAAATGGAAAGGGGGGGAAATCACCAAAGAAGAATTCAAACAGATAGCGAACACGTGTAGGAGTAAAGTCAGAAAAGCTAAAGCGCAGAATGAGCTCAGGCTTGCTAGGGAGGTTAAGAACAATGAAAAGGGGTTTTTTGGGTATGTCCGCAGCAAAAGGAGGAAGAAGGAAATGATAGGGCCGCTACGTGGAGAAGATGGCAAAATGCTAACAGGGGACAGAGAAAAGGCAGAATTACTCAACACCTTCTTTGCCTCAGTGTTTTCAGAAAAGGAAAAGGAGGACCAACCTGAGGAGAATGGAACAGAGGACACAATAGGGGAAATCCAGCTCAAAATAAGTAAAGAGGTAGTACAGGAATACCTTCTTAATCTAAATGAATTTAAATCTCCAGGACCAGATGAACTACATCCAAGAGTATTAAAAGAGCTGGCAAATATAATCTCAGAGCCATTGGCAATAATATTTGAGAACTCCTGGAGAACAGGAGAAGTCCCAGCAGACTGGAGGAGGGCAAACGTTGTTCCCATCTTCAAAAAGGGGAAAAAAGAGGATCCCAACAACTATCGTCCAGTTAGTCTGACATCAATACCAGGGAAGATTCTAGAACAGATCATTAAACAGAGAGTCTGTGAACATTTAGAAGGCAATGCCATAATCACAAAAAGTCAGCATGGGTTTCAGAGAAACAAGTCATGCCAGACTAATCTGATCTCTTTTTTTGATAAAGTTACCAGCTTGGTAGATGAAGGGAATGCTGTGGACATTGCATACCTTGATTTCAGTAAGGCCTTTGACAAGGTTCCCCATGACATTCTTGCAAACAAGCTTGTAGAATGTGGGCTAGACAAGTTAACTGTTCAATGGATTTGTAATTGGTTGACCGGCCGAACCCAAAGGGTGCTAAGCAGTGGCTCCTCTTCGTCTTGGAAAGATGTGACCAGTGGGGTGCCACAGGGTTCTGTCCTGGGCCCAGTGCTATTCAACATCTTTATCAATGACTTAGAGGAGGGAATTAGGGGCATACTTATCAAATTTGCAGATGACACCAAATTGGGAGGAGTAGCTAATACCCTAGAGGATCAAAATTCAGAATGACCTGGATAGACTGGAGAGCTGGGCCAAAGCTAACAAAATGAAATTCAATACGGAGAAATGTAAAGTACTGCATTTAGGGCGGAAAAATGAAATGCATAAATATAGGATGGGAGAGACCTGGCTGAATGAGACTACGTGCGAAAGGGATCTAGGAGTCCTAGTAGACCACAAGTTGAACATGAGCCAACAGTGTGATGCGGCAGCTAAAAAGGCCATTGCAATTTTGGGCTGTATCAATAGAAGTATAGTGTCTAGATCAAGGGAAGTAATAGTGCCACTCTATTCTGCCTTGGTCAGACCTCACTTAGAGTACTGCGTCCAGTTCTGGGCACCACAATTCAGAAAGGATATTGACAAATTGGAGCGTGTCCAGAGAAGGGCAACTAAAATGGTGAAAGGTCTGGAAACAATGCCTTATGAGGAGAGACTTAGGGAGCTGGGTATGTTTAGCCTGGAAAAAAGACGGTTTAGAGGCGATATGATAGCCCTGTTTAAGTATTTGAAGGGATGTCACGCTGAGGATGGAGCAGGCTTGTTTTCTGCTGCTCCAGAGACTGGAACACGGAGCAATGGGTGCAAGCTCCAGGAACAGAGATTCCACCTCAACATTAGGAGGAACTTTTTGACAGTAAGAGCTGTTCGGCAGTGGAACGCACTCCCTCGGAGCATGGTGGGGTCTCCTTCCTTGGAGGTCTTTAAACAGAGGCTGGATGACCATCTGTCGGGGATGCTTTGATTGTGATTTCCTGCGTGGCAGGGGGGTTGGACTGGATGGCCCTCGTGGTCTCTTCCAACTCTGCAATTCTATGATTCTATGATTCTATGCTCTTTTACCAGCTTCTCTCCTGCTTGCCAGAGGTTTTTTGCTCTTCATGACATCTGCAGCTCAAGTGACTGCATAGGGCAAGAACTGCCCAATCAATCAGCATCTCAAAGATGTAGGGGGTCACTAAACACAATTTCAGCTGAATTGTCAAAGAATTCCTTCCACATGGCTTTCAAGCTAATTTAGCCACCTTGATATACACGATCTCTGTGCAGTATTTCTAGAATCCCCCTAAAAGCAGATTACAGATTTATACTCATTGTAATCTCACCCAAACTGTACCCTGCCTTTCAACTCCATTTTATTCCTTCTTATTTCTGGAGCGATGTTGCAACATTCTTCCATGCAGCCATCTTTCATTTCCTTCAAGACTGACTTTTTCTGTGAAGCTTTTGATACTTCCTCTGAGTCCCACAATACCTGTGTACATTTAATGACCTCTCCCCATATTCTCCTTTTTCTGAATTATAAACAAATCAATTTCTTCTTCATCTGCTTCTGTAGTTGGAGTGTAAACTTGTTTCTTCTAAAAAGGAAGCATGCTTCTTTTAAATACAGTACTGTCGTCCCTTCACATTCGCAGGGGTTAGGTTCCACGGACCCCCGCAAATGTGAAAAATCCGCAAATATTGATTCCCTCCCTCCTCCGCCAAAGCGACCACAGGGCCTCCGGAGGCCCCATAGTCGCTTTCCCCCGCCTCCCCCCTCCCTTCCTAGGCCTTCCCGGGGCCTTCGGAGACCTGAGGCCCCGTGGATGCCTCCCCGGTCCTCCCCCTTCCCCCCTCAAGGCCTTCATGGAGCCTCCCTGGTCCTCCCCCCTCCCTCCCAAGGCCTTCGCGGGGCCTCGTAGGGCCCCACGGAGGCCTTCCCGGTCCTCCCCCCGAAGGACTTTGCGGGGCCTCACAAGGCCCCATGGAGGCCTCCCCGGCCCTCCCCCCCAGGGCCTTCACAGGGGATCCGAAGGCCCCGTGGAGGCCTTCCCGGCCCTCCCCGCTCCCTCCCAGGGCCTTGGGGGGCCCTCCCAAAACCGCGAATAATCAAAACCGCGAATGCCGAGTTCACAAATGTGGAGGGGCAACTGTACAATTGTTTAAGCTCTCATATCTCCAAATTCAAGTTTTAAAAGAAGTCCAGTTTGTAAGGGACTCAAAATACACGCCATTCTGGAATAATGTGACCATTTTCAGTAGCGATACAAATGACAAAGGGGTAAATAATAAACCCAGTCACTGCTTAAGGCATCCATAATTAGGCCATCTGAGCTGAGTAAATTATCGAGCACTCAACATTTTATATAAGTACTGTTGAGTATGAAAGATAGGTCCAGGCATACTGGAGAATTTGCTGTGGCTTATGCATCAACAGCAAGTTCCCAATTCCTAGTACCCACTGTGGCGCTCTGGCAGTACCACTAATCCAAGCATCAGCCTTTTGTTCAGCAGCAGTACTGTTCTGAGACAAAGCAACAATTGCTTATAACATAAGAACCCTGTTGGATCAGATCAAAGCCTAATATTCTCTTCACACAGTGGCCTACCAGTTTTCTACAGGAAGCCCGTCAATAACTGCACCCTGTCTCACGTTCCCCAACAACCAGCATACTATCTGATATTTGAGATCATACGTAGCCATCCTATTAGCCACAGATAGCCTTTGAACCCCATACATTATCCAATCCCCTTTTAATGCTGTTCAGGTTGGCAGTCATCACTACATCTATTGGTATGATTGCCATAGCTGAACAATGCACTGTGTGAAGTAGTTGTCTCTTCATATTTGCTGGCATTTGGTTCTGATAGGGTCTGTTTGTATTGATTAATAACCAATGCTTGTTATGGAAAAATAATATGGTCTGCCTTGCCTGTTAAAATCAAAGGCAAGGTCGGCCTTTCCTGTTGGAATCTAAGACAATAGGTTATTAAATTAGCTAGCCAGTTGCCTTCGTTATCTCCTTTTGGGCGCACTGCCCAGTTTGGCTATCTGCGGCTAGGTACTAAAATTAGACTGTTACAAGGCTAAGTAAGACACAGAGCTGAAAATGATTTCTGTTCCAAAGAAGTGATAGAAAAAGCTAGAGAATGGAATCTTTTAGAAGTTGTCTGAGAAATGGAAACTGTTTATTGTGCTGATGTAGTTGACATGCGCAAACCTTAACTTTCATGTTCATGTGATAAAAAACTGCTGTAGGCGTTGACACAGTTCGGCAGGAATGATCCTTGTCATTGCTAGCAAATAAAGCCATCTGAATGAATTGAACCTGGACCTTGAGACTTCATTATTTGTTAACCCAGATAGACCTTAACAGTTCCAGGACACACACACATCCCCATGGATACCAAAATCCATGAATACTCAACTCTCATTATATGCAATGGTACAGTAAAAGTGTCCCTTATATAAGATGGCAAAATCAAGGTTTGCTTTTTGGATTATTTTTTAAAGAATATTTTCAAGCCGTGAATACTTAAATCCGTGGATACGGAGGGACAACTGTATTTCCTTTTATCAGTCTTTAGGGCTCCCACCATTCAGCTTCAGTGGATGACCCTGCATTCTAGTAATATGAGACAGAGAAAAACATCTACTTTCTCCACATCTTCCGTAGTTTTATAAACCCTTATGTCTCACCTGTTCTCTGAATAGCTCCAGATATGTAAAAGTCACAGATGACTTTTCTTTTTCTATACTTTCCCTAGTTCTACAATATCCTATTTAGGTGCAGTGACCAGAAATGCACAGCACTGTAGATGTGGTTTTACTCTAGACAGTATGATATGGGGAGTTCTCTATCTTAAATTATATTTTTAATTATACCCAACATGGAGTCTTTCTTTCTTACAACTCCACAACCCTAATAAATGTAAGATTGCTAGTTACAACAGGATAGCTGCCTCCAGTTCAGACGGAATTACTTGGGGGTAGTATTGCATTAGGCTGCAGAGTTGAGCAGTTCCTGACACTCCAGCCCATTCTAGCACCACTATGGTAATATTGATACTTTTACTATATTCAAATATTAATAGACTTCTTATCCTTTATTAAGCTGCTCAAATTAATATTTTTAGAAGAAATGTGTTACCTTGCTGCTGAAGATAAACAGATTTATTTAAGCAATTATTCTGAAAATACAATATATCCACAAATACAGTTAAGACAGACAAGAAATTTTAGACACAGGCCAAGGTCCAATTAGATCCCAGTGCTGAAGGAAGAAGCCCATCTGGAAATCTTGGGAGGAAATCTTGTCCCTCCTCCCTATGTAGCCTGTATGGACCCTCAATATCTGCTTTAGAGGGCTGAGAAATCCTCCAGAGCAGCTTTGAGTGGTGCAGAGAAGGAAAATCCCTGCACCAAGACCAACAGGAAAGCTACTTCTGTCAGCTCAAGGACTGAGTTGGATTCTGGCCACAGATTTTACACACTTGAAGGTGATAGACAGACACTTTAAAAGTTAAATGCTCAAACCTGCTAAAGCTGTTTTCCTGGTTAAAATAAAAACACATTAGTGTTACCCATGGTGAATGTCCATGTAGACGCAACCCTTAGCCATTGCCCAAACCACATGAATTGGGAGTGTGCCATCCCCATCGCCTATTTGATATTTTAATACCTTGGTTAAAAAAATCATTTTATTTACACTGAGCTATAGGAGCGGGACAAACAACATTTTATACTATCACTCTTTGGACTCTTGTGGGTGGATAGAGACTTTTTGCAGGGCACTGTTTTGTCTATAGATGAAACCAGTGCCATCATTTCCCAATTCGCCGAGCTGTTCAAGAGAAGAAACACAAAGGTTGTGCTCTTTCAATACATTTGGCAACTTGGACATCTTCTCATTTATGCGGCGAGAGCGTCTTACAGGAGTTAGAAATTTCAGATCCTTAACAGCAGAATCATTAGCTTCAGACTGTAGTTTTTTCTTTGCACTTGGGGATCAGAAAAAGAAGAGGCCATTTAGACAAGTAGATATTAATTTTGTATAGATTATGACTTCAGTACAGGTTGAGTCCCCCTTACTGGGAATTCTGAAATCCAAAATATTCCAAAATCCAAAATTGTCCACATAGATGGTTAAGATAGTGACATCTTTGCTTTTTGATGGTTCAAATGTACACAAACTTCGTTTCACACATAAATTATTAAAAATATTGTATATAAAATTACCTTCAGGCTATGTGTATAAAGTATGCATTTCTTATTTAGACTTAGGTCCCATCTCCAACATATCCCATTATGTATATGCAAGTATTCCAAAATCTGAAATACCTCTGATCCCAAGCATTTTGGATAAAGGAGACTCAACCTGTACTGCTGAAAAAACACCTTCCCAATATATAACCCTATTAAGTACATTAGATATCTCTGTGCCCAAGTGACACATAATCTGGAGGAACATAAAATCTCACCTATCAAGAAAATACTGAAATGGTTTTGTCTCTGACACAGCTACTGCTGCAAAAAAGAAAATCTGAGATTTTTTTGGTAGACTTTAATAGATTTTAGTAGAAAAAATGGCAAGCACATACCCTAACAATGTGGCCCCATGCTTGTCTACTCAAGAAGAAAGTCCAACTGAGTTCAGTATAGGACTTAGTCACTGGTCAACAAGTATAGAAGGGGTGGAATCATGTGGTCTTCCAAATAGTAAGGACTACAGTTCCCAGCACAACTCACTATGAGCTATGCTGATTAGGTCTTCTGGGAGATCCAATCCAACATCCACATGATTCCCACCCCTGGTATATATTACTGAAACCTCAAGAATACAATATGTCAATTGGGGTAGTGGTGGCAGTAAAAAAAATAGATCAGTCATAGATCTCTGTTTAAATTTATCATCAAGCATAATCTTCCAGAGGCTATTTTCCTTCAGTCCTATTAGTATTACTCTGTTCAAAGCATATTATGATTGTGAAGTCAAAGGCTTTCATGGCAGGCATCTATAGGTCTTTCATGGTTTTTTTCTGGGCTGTGAGGCTGTGTTCTGGGAGTTTATTCCTGATGTTTTGCCTGCATCTGTGGCTGGCATCTTCAGAGAATGACAAGTTGTACTTACTGTGAAGGTTCATTCTGGGATAGCAGGAGGATCAATCCATTACCTATGGGTTTATCCCTGCATGCTAAATCAAGTATGCATGACTTCTAAGTTATTTTTACAGTTTAAACCATTAGAACCCCTCCTCTTCTCCTTCAGTTTCATTTCCTAGCCCTAACTAATCTACAAAAACACACTCAGTAGCACAACCATTGTATCTACCTAATACCAAGAGACACTGAATCAAAAAATGTAAAACAAAAAAATCTCCCTATATTTATTTAAGTACGGTACTTATTTCATTATTCCCCCCACTCTGCCTGCGTGGGCATGGATTGATCCTCCTGCTATCCCAGAATGAACCTTCGTGGTAAGTACAACTTATAATTCTCAGGATAGCACAGAGGATCAATCCATTACCTATGGGATGTGCCCAAGCTACCTATCAATCCAGGCAGGCCCATCCTTCCTGTACAGTGTATCCTCATATGGAAGCATTTCATATTTGAGACTGCAGTACTGCTTTACCAAAAGCAGCCCTAGCAGATTTGAACTCATCTAGTTTATAATGCCGGACAAATGTGGTCGCCTCTGACCAACCAGCCGCCTCACAAATGTCCTGTAGAGATGAAGTAACAGCATAAGCCTTAGAGGCAGCCATAGATCTTGTCAAATGTGGCAACACTGACTCTGGGCAAGGCTTATTCTCATAGTCATAACAAAGGTAAATAAATGTTTTCACCCATGTTGCTATTGTCAGGAAATGACATGGATGTGACCACAAGATGGAGCTGTAAGCTTAGAAATGAAAGTAAAGCTCCAGTGGAAGGTGTGTGTGTGTGTGTCAGCACTTGAGAGTATGCACAGCTGAGATGCCTGATATAACAGGCATTGTTTAACTGCCTATAAAAAGGAGATGGGAATTATCTCCAGTGTGGGTTTGTTGTGGATGGTGGTTGGCAAAGCAGTTTGTTGGTTTAAGAGAGATTGTCATATACTCTGTGTATATATTGTAAATATACTGCAAACAAAGATTAAAGCCCTCAAGTTGAGTGAAGGCTGGCCTTGTTGCTTTCTTTATTTGGCAAGCCAGAGCTCAAGGCAGTATGCTGGGGTGAAGGAATTTTTCCTTCTCAGCCTGAAGTCTTTTGCAGAAGTCTCTCCAGAAACCTTCTCCTTGGCGTCCTGTCGACATGGAACAACCCTCCAGGTGGTCGTGGTGGACACAGAGTGTCTTTCTACGCCCCAACAGCTATTACTGATTTTTGATGCTCTTTGCCATAAAGAGTGACGATTAAAAGACACAAAGAAAGCTTCAGTGTGCCTGAGCGTTTGCGTTGTTTAAATATACAGTTGTCCCTTCACATTCGCGGGGATTACAGGAACAAGACCCCCGCGAAATTGAAAAAAACACAAATAAAAGCAGCCTTCCTAAACACACACACACACACAGAAACTGACCCAGCCTCTGAGCATTTAAGGAGGAAAGAAAAGCACAGCCCCATGCTATGAGCACGCAAACAAATTCCCCCCCTTGCCATTCCCCTCTCTGTGTTTTAACAAACTGAATGGCTTTTTAAAAACTCACATTTCGCCCCATGTCTCCTCATGGCCAAAAGAAAGGCACAGCCGCGTGTTTGCCACCCCCTCTCTGTGTCTCAACAAACGGAATTTATAACTCAGCTTCTTTAAAACTCACATTTCAAACCTTTCTTACACACATTCACACACAGGGAAGGTGTGGGTGGTATCTCCCAGCAAGCCTCCTTAAATGCCTCTGTGCATTTAAGGAGGAAAGCTTCCTACTGGCCGAAAGAAAAGCACAGTCCCATACTGTGAGCACACAAGCTTTCCTCCTTAAATGCTCAGAGGCTGGGTTGCTGGGAGATCCACCCATACCTTCCTTGTCTGTAAATGTGTGTAGGAAAAGTTCGAAATGTGAGTTTTAAAGAAGCAGAGTTTTAAATTCAGTTTGTTGAGACAAAGAGAGGGGGTGGTAAGCATGCGGCTGTGCCTTTCTTTGGGCCATGAGGAGACATGGGGCGAAATGTGAGTTTTAAAAAAGCCATTCAGTTTGTTAAAACACAGAGAGGGGAATGGCAAGGGGGGGGAGAGACTTTGCTTGCGTGTTCCCAGCATGGGGCTGTACTTTTCTTTCGCTTTAGACCCTGAGAGGCTGTTGGGGGGAGTGTTGGTTGCTTGCTGGGATCTTCCCTGTGTGTGTATGTGTGCAGGAAGTTTTCCTCCTTAAATGCTCAGAGGCTGCGTTGGGGAGGGGGAAAGGAATTTCCGCGAATACATAAAACCGCGAAAAACAAAGCCGCGAATGTAAAGGGACAACTGTATTAGCACTTCCCTTTTAATGTTCAACTTATGCCACCGATGTTCCTGTGGATGACTTGGATGGGGACAAAATGTTGGCAAGACTATAGGATCCAGAATCCCCTTTTTGGAATGCACTTTCACAAAAAAGAAGGGTCTAGAATCAAGACCAATCTGTAATCTTCAAACTTGCAGAAGTTTGGACACATTCACAGAGATGCCAACTCTGAAGCTCTTCTCGCAGAGGTGATAGCCACCAAGGAAGCCACCTTGAATGACAGTAGTCTTAAAGATGCCTCCTTGAGCGGTTCAAAGGGAGGTTGAATGAACCTGTTCAGTACTAAATGCAAAACCCATGTAGGGAAACAATGCACTGTAGGAAATGTTAGCATTGTGGCCCCTTTTAGAAACCTCTTTTGGTGTGGATTCGCTGAAACTGACTTCCCATCAAACAATAGTAGAACTGACAAGGCCACTGTCTGCCTTTTCAAAGTGTTTGGTCTCAACCCCCTGTCTAATTCCACTTTTAGAAACTGAAGAACATGCTTAGGCATTGGACATTGAGGTTTGTTATTCTGTTTGCACTAATTTTCAAACATAGTCCATGTCCTCCTGTATATGCTTTGAGTTGAAGCCCTGCGAGATGCCATCAAAGTCTCAATTACTGTAGAGGAATAACCCTGACCCTCTAGGTGCCTCCTTTCAATTTCCATGCAGTCAGATCTAACCACTCGGGATTCAGATGGCAAACTGGACCTTGCATCAGAAGATCTCTTTTCAGTGGTAATCTCCATGGAAATGTTATTACCAACTGCCTCAGCAGTAGAAACAACGGCTTCTGAGGCAAGTGCGGTACTATCAGAACCATTGTTGCATTCTCCTGCTGGATCTTTAACACTTTCTAAATAATTGGTACCGAAGGAACTGCATAATGGCAACCTCTCAGGCAAGAAGTTTCTAGTGTGTCGAAAGCTTCTGCATCTGTTGCCACTTATAGACAAATATTGCTTTAATTTTGCATTCTCTTTTGATGTAAACAGATCTATGTAGAATGGGTCCCAAGCTCTGAAGAGATGATTGAAAATACTCTGATGTAATGCCCATTCTCCTGGATGAACCCAATGACAGCTCAAATAGTCTGCTTGACAGTTTAGTTGGCTCTTTAGGTATACTGCAGAGATCGACTTCAAATTCCTCTCTGCCCATTGGAATAGTCTGTTGGCCTCCATCATCAACAGTAAGGACCTCACACTGCCTTGATTGTGAATATATGCCCGAACCGACATATTGTCCTTTCAGACTACCACATGGTGATTTTAAACTATTGGCTGCATCTTCATAAGAGCTAATCTTACTACCTAATATATGCTTCTGCAGTTTGTCTCTTGCACTTCATAGACCCTGAACTGATGTCCTTCCGCAATGAGCTCCCCATCCCAGGAGACTCACAACCATCATAACTTGTATCACTTTTTGTTTTAGCAGTGGCACTCCCCATCTAAATTTTGGTCTAATATCCACCATTTTAAATCTCTCTTCAATGTACTTGGTAACTTTAGCAAGCAATGCTTTTTTCATTCTATCACCCTCTGATATAGAATCAGAATAGTCTGTAACTGTCTTGAATGAAACCTCCCCCATGGGACCAGCTGTACCATAGATTTTACAGTGCCCATTACCTTGGCTAGAAACATTAAGTCCACTGACGGGGTAGAAATTACATGGGTTATTTCTGACTTTGATTTCATCTTCCTCTCACTTGAATTTTATAAAACCTATCTCAGTGTTTATTACTGCACCCAGATGAGCAATAACTCAAGTGGGATGGATCTGGCTCTTCTTGTAATTTATTAGATATCTGTACTTTTCCAAAGTTGTTATGGTCAGTTTCATATCCCTTATTAACTTTTTCTATGTGCTCGCCTTCATCAGTATGTCATCCAAGTAGGGAAATAAATGGACCGCTTGCAATCTGAGAAAAGCTACCAAGGGGACCAACACCATTGTGACTGCATGTTGATGTCACAATGCAGGGCCAAATGGAAGAGCTGGGAACTGATTACTGTCCTTGTAATGGAACCTGAGGTACTGCTTGTCCCCCCTCTGCCATTGGGATGCTTCCATTTTGAATATGAAATACCTGACAGAACTATTCAGGCACCTCAGCTTCAACACTGGGTGAAATAACCCATTGATTTTTGGCACTGTAAAAAAGGTAGAATAAACCCCTTTGAAATGTTGATCGGCTGGGACCAGATCTATTGCTTTTATATCCAATAAATGTTGTACAGTTGTCCCTTCATATTTGCTGGGGTTTGGTTCCAGGACCCCCCATGGATACCAAAATCTGTAAATACTAAAGTACCATTATAGGCAATCGCATAGCAAAATGGTGTCCCTTATATAAGATGGCAAAATCAAGGTTTGCTTTTTGAATAATATTTTTTTAAAGAATACTTTCAAGCAGTGAATACTTAAATCCATGCATACAGAGGGTCAACTGTATTTCTCCGAGAACTAACTGATGTTTCATCTGACTTTTTGATACCAGAGAAAGAATGTATTTGCTTCTTGGTTTTCTGTTGAACCAAATTTTGTAACCCTTGGTGACCAAGTGAATCACTCACATGTCTGTTGTTACCTGTGGCCAGAGAAAACCAAAATGCAGTAGCCTTCCTCCCACCAGTGCTTGTGTTAAGTCAGTATTGCAGCTTGTCATGCCTAGGGGCCTGGCCACCACCTCAACCTTGGCCCTGTCTATTAAATGGCCCAGCTTGATTAAACTGCTGGTGACCTCTGAACCATTAAGGCTGTTGTAATTTATAATCCTGTCTTTGCCATCCTCTGATAGCATTATCAAGAAAGGAAAAATTACTGGGCCTATTATAACGCCTCTCCAACTTTTTCTTATGTAAAGTGGGCATTACCTATATCTTACCCCTACTTTCTACTAGTACTTTCTCCAAAGCCTTTTCCCCAAAAAGAAGTTGGCCTTTAAAAGGGACATAGGTGAGATTGTTTCTAGATTTAGAGTCTGCCTCCCAGTGACGCAGCCACAGAGATCGTCTGGCTACCATCACTACTTTTCTACTACATGCAGAAAAAGCTGTTGAATCTTGACCTGCATCAGCTGCATATTGCAACACTTTCCTAACTCTTTCCAATGCCTTAGTGTTGCAAAACTCATTTCCTGTGATTGCATAATTTCATCTAACCACAGAACCCCTGCTTTCACAAACATGAAGGAAGCTATGGACACCTTAATTGCCAGAGCTGTGGCTTCACGAGCCTTCCACAAGACTGAGTTGGCCCTTTTCTCATCTGGATCTTTCAAAGTTGCATCCTTTTCATGAGGCAGCAGCGCAACTGAAATCATAGTGGTCATGGGACTGTCCACCAAAGGGACATTAAGGAATTCTATATCCTGCTTTTTAAATGAATAAATCCTGTGACTGAAATCTACATATTTCCTAGAATTCATGAGAGAATTCCATTCAACCTCTATGGGATCTTTAAACATTTCAGGGAATGGAAATTCAATCTCCTGAAAAGGTTATTTCTTTAAGATTGCTGAAATTCTGTCATCTTTCCCCTTTTCTGCTTAGGACACCCCAGGTGAATCCAAATGTAAAGCCAAAGTCTGAAGAACCCTATTTAACAATCTTAAAGACTGTATGGGAAATAATCTATTTGCATTTACTGTATATTCTGGCATAAGACGAACTTTGAGCCCTGAAAAAATATCCTCCAAAATCGGGGGTCGTCTTATATGCCGGATACACTTTGCTTCACCTGCCCACCAATCTCTTGCCTCTTCGCTCCCTTCGCAAATGAAGCAGAGGCAGATCGGGTGTGTGGGGGTGAGGCACAGTTTACCGGTTCATTCACCCCCCCCCCTATGCCTTCTCCCCCTTTGGGGAGCAACCGAAGACAGAGGTAGGGGGCGAACATTACGGTTCTCTGCTGGATCTCCTGTTCCCAAACGGAACAAACACACAGGAAATCGAGTGGCAGCTGAGACCGGGTAAGTTTATTCCTTCCTGGAAGGTGGAAGAAAGGGGCGAATCTAGCTGTTTGCAGCAGCCGCCCCCGCTTCCCCCATCTTCATTCCCTTCCAAAGAGAATGAAGACAGAGGGAGGGGGGGTTGGACGAGGCAAACCGGCCATTTTCGCCCTTCGTCCACCTTCCTGAAAGTGGAAAAAAGGGGAGAATCCTGCGGTTTGCAACAGCCACTGCCCATTCCCTCCGTCTTCATATCTCGAGCCATCCTTCCACTCTCCATGAAAGCGTGATCGGGCTCCCAATTGTGGCCTCGGAAAGATGGGGGTGGTTGGAAAGCCGCTCCTGGAACCACCCTTCAACCCTCCATGAAGGTGCAATCGGGCTCCCGATCGCAGCCTCGGGGAGGGGGTGGGTGGCTAGAAAGCCCTTCCTTGGAGCCACCCTTCCACCTTCCCCGAAGGTGCAATCAGGCTCCCAATTGCAGCCTGAGGGAGGGGGTGGGTGGCTGGAATAACCCCCCTGGAGCCCCCCTTCCCAAAGGCGCAATCAGGTTCCTGATCGCAGCCTTGGGGAGGGGGTGGGTGGCTGGAATAACCCCCCTGGAGCCACCCTTTCACCCTCACCGAAGGCGTGATCGGGCTCCCGATCGTGGCCCCAGGGAGGGGGTGGCTGGCTGGAAATCCCCCCTTGAGCCACCCTTCCTGAAGGCGTGATTGGGCTCCCGATCACGGCCTCGGGGAGGGGGTGGGTGGCTGGAAAGTCCCGTCCTCGAGCCACCCTTACAGCAGCCGAGGCAAACCAGGTATGTTTGCTCCTGTCTTCCACCTTCCTAGGTGGGGCGAATCTTGCGGTTTGCCACGGCCGCTGCCCATTCCCCACGTCTTCATTCCCTTCCAAAGAGAATGAAGACAGAGGGAGGGGGGTGGAAAAGGCAGACCGGGTATTTTTGCCCCTTTCATCCACCTTCGAGTCAAGTTTGAACTGGAAGGTGGAAGAGAGGGGCGAATGTCGGTTTGACTTGGTGGCTGCCCATTGGCCCTGTTGTCTGCCTTCACCCCCTTTGGGGAGCAACTGAAGGTGGAAGAGAGGAGCGAATGTAGCGGCTGGCTGGCTGGGAGAGCCCTGCCAGCTGATCCTGTTCACTTTCCCAACTCACAAGGAGATCCTCATGAATTGGGAAAGAAAGAGGATCAGGTGACAAGGCTCCCCCAGCCAACCAGCCAAATTGGGGGCGGGGGGAGTCTTATATGGCGAATATATACCAAACTCTAGATTTTTACTTGAAAATTGGGGGGGGGGGGTCCTATATGCCCAGTTGGTATTAGGTCTTCATCATCATCTGTTGACCTTAAGTTCTCAGAATCTATATTAACTTCCTCATCCATCCAATTAGCTTTTCTTTCCATATTCCCTGCATCTAAATGTTTATAGGCTTTCTAAGACACTTCCTATGCCCCCCGTTATCACTTCGATCAGGCAGGTCTGCATGACCAACTTTCCTTTTAATACCCGAGCAACTGTCTGGTTGGTGTGTGTGTGTAACTGAATAAGTACCAGAATCCATTTCTGAAGGTCTGTAGTCCTGTCCTGTCAAAATTTCTCTATTTAAACCTACATTATTACATAATGGAACCCCCCCCTTCAGTATCCCCTATTAACTGATTCAATTCTTTTAATATCATCTCTCTTATGCGAGATGAAAAGCCATGTATTTCAGATTGGCAGGCTGCTACAGACTCCACTAAGGGGGCTAGATTTTCAATAATCAAAACATCAGACTGTTCATTGCTTGCTCTGAATCTCCCCGTGACATGCTCCCTTGGTTTAATGAGGTCAGCAGACATAAGTTTTTGGTAAGAATTAAAATCAATATATCTGTGGAGCACAGGAATATGTCAGATCGCTCCTTCCACCAATCTAAGGTTGTCATTCCTCCCATCCATGTCACCTGACACTTCTAAAGGAAGGCTCTCTGAGCATGTCTTGTTGCCATGACTACAACTCGGCTCTGCACCACCAAAATGGCAGTCAGATCTTTCCTTTCGCGATGTCACTGCTGATGCAGCTGGTTGCTCCTAACTCACAAAATGGCAGACAGAACATTCTGCAGGAGATCTAGCCACTACTGCTGCTGATTTCCCCTGGGTAACCACCTGGATGGCACTTTTAAACGGAGGTCTCGCCACTACTGTGGTAATTTTTGCCTTTCGGTGCAGCAGATGGCACCCTTAGCAGATTTCACTGCTGCTGCAGATCCTTGCTCCTTCCTGGTAGGTCGGTTGGTGCCGTGAGTTAGTGATTTTGCTGCTACTGCGGCTTCTTTCTCCTTTTCGGAATGGGGTTTATTGGTCTTTGGCATTTTAGAAACTTTAGCTGCCGTTGCAGTCTTTGAGCCCTCATTTGCCTTGGTGTCAAAAAGTGAACATCTCGCCATTTTTTTGTCAGCCTTTGAGTTCTCTTTAACAGACTCCTTTGATTTTGAATATTGTACAGCCTTTCTGGACATTTCTTCAGTTAGACTCTCACTAGATGAGAGAAAAATCTTTCTTAGCTCTTCTCATCTTAATTCTTCGGAAGAGTGCCTTAGAGGTAGCTGTTTTTCCTTTTGTGATTCCCTTTGCCGTGGCATACTAACCTGATCTCGTTTCAATTGCCTTTAATTATAACAATATAACTCAAATTAATCTTATCCCAATTAGTAGGAAACTCTGGAGGAGAGGGTATATGCATAAAGTTAGCAGGTAGGAAAATTAAAACTGAAAGAGACGAGGGCTTCTAACAGTTTAAACTGTAAAAAGAACTTAAAACTCCTGCATACTCAGGTTAGCAAGCAGGGATAAACCCATAGGTAGTGAATCAGCGGTGGGAGCACAGGTGATTCAGGGTTCCTTTGCAAGGCAGAAGTGGGCAGCTTGTAGGGCTTACAGCTGCCTCCAGTGCTGCCCTAAGCCATTTTTAATGGGGACTTATAAGCCTCTTGTGTTCACATACTCTCTGCAAGCCTAGCATAGCTCAGTCTCTGCAAACGCGACACGAGGCTTGGAGAAAGATGGCTTCTACTGCCACCCTATGCCATTTTAAATATGGACTTATAAGCCTCACTTTGCATTTGCAGTTTCTCGGAGACTGTAAATGCAAAGTGAGGCTAATAAGACCATATTTAAAATGACATAGGCTGACAGTAGCAGTTCTCTCTCTGCAAGCCTTGTGTTGCATTCACAGATTGCAAAAGCTATGCAAGGCTTGCAGAGAGATTGTAAATGTGATGTGAGGGTTAAAAATCCCTATAGACAGATCTATTAAGAGGGCATAGAGGACTCTAGGAGGAGAGGGGAATTGCTTTACTCATACTTTCACTAGAATTTCTCTGCTGGATGGGAGGCTATCTGCATGTAAGAAATAAACTCTGGACCCAACCCTGTGTACTCCATACATTCGCACCACCTGAACATCTCTCTCACGTTACATTTCTTCTTCATTAAACTGTTAAACCATAACAAGTCCCGCACGAAAGATCCTTCAGGCACTGCTGTCTTTTTTCAGCATGGAGACTCAACTTTTAAACTCTGATTTGCCATTCTTAGCCTTATGATGGTTCTATCTTGATCATTCCACCCAGTCTGTTTTTTACTTTAGATATATATACACCAACCTTACTGAATAGGCTGTCCTGCCCAAAATATTTCTTGACATTATCTACTCAAGTCTGAACAAGCAGGATCCCTTATTTATAGCATTTGTATAGTCACATTTGTATAGTACTTTCCACCTCAGACAGTGTCTATCTAAAGGAATCAATGCTTACCTTTCCAAGTAAGGAGTAGTTGACAAATTATATTTAATTGTGTATGAACCCACTTTATCATTTTCAGGAGTTTTAATCTCCAAGATTTCATCTTTCTCCGAGTTGCTATCACTCTGCTCTTCTTTTTTAAGTAATGGAGGATTACAACTGTGTTCATTTTTTAGCTTTTTTTCAATTGGAATGTTCTCTTGTTCAGACTTCAAGCAAGCATCTGTTGCTTTTTGGGAATTCTCTTCATTACTGGACTCCATATTTTTATTCAAAGGAGCTTCTTTGGAAATATTTTCTATCTTATGTTCATCTAGATTAACTTCTTTTGCCTCATCATTTTGAGTGATTTCTTTCCTCACACATTCCTCTGGGGGAAAAAATAGGAATATAGAAATTATACAAGGTGAAGATATTTTCCAGTGAAAAATGAAATTCAAGGGTAACATTACACGTAAACCGTCTCTTCTGATAACTATGTTACAATCAACAAACATACAGAATATGTTGTGTTCCTTGTAAATCCATTTTCCAGTTAAAATTTGCAAATTTGTCCACAGGTTTTTAACCAGATTAGTAATCTCTGGGTTCATTTTACGTTCTCCCACAATATATGAACCTATCTGCAGGTCACCCATCACAACAGCCAAAGGCAGGATGGCCCAGATATACAGGTGACTGATAGATGACACCTTCGGGAGCAATATTTATTATAAAGCAACTTGGGAAAGCGAATTAAATGTCTTAATTCATGAGACGGATTGGCTAAAACTTTGGACATCACCAATTTTTAAACTCCGCTCTATTGCCTTAAAAGAAACATCCTTGAAGCTACTTTATAAATGGCATCTCACACCAATACAACTGACCAGGATGACCAAAGCTGCCTCCCCCGTATGCTGGAGGTTGTACCCACCTGGGTACGTTTATACACATGTGGCTTGAATGCCCGAGCGTCTGGAGGTTTTGGTCCTCAACACTCGACATTATTAGCAAAATCACCACCCAGGCCATAAACCCCTCTCCAGAACTACTTTCGCTATCACTGTTCACCGATTCTAATAAGAATTTAATACATAAGATTATTGTCTTCTTACTTGCCATCTCCTGAATAGTGATTGCTAAAAATTGGAAAAATGAAATGCCCAATATGAGTGCCTGGTGGGATAAATTCTGGGACATATGGTTTATGGAGAAGCTCTCCACCAATATTCGGAAGTCAACCACTGGCAATGCTGCTGACACCTTCATTGAACAATGGTTCCCTATAGTTACATAACTTTCCGAAGCCGGATCTGCAGCACAACCTCCACCACATCATGGTAGAATGTGGAATGATGTGTTTCTCTGTCCCATCTCAATGAAATCGCATGTCTGGACTGAAGTACTGTGGTCTTGTTATACTTCCAACTTCACATCCCTTCTCTGACTGTTTGTTATATTTTATTTTTGGTTATGTTAGTATTGATATCGTAAGATTTCTGTAACAAACTGACACTAATTGATATAACTACAGAATAAAAAGGGGCGGACAACTGCATGGCAGCCATCTTGAGAACATTAGAAGTGACATGAAGTTCTGGGTGCCTGTTTGTCATTTTTCAGCCAATTTTTGGCTGTTTCTTTCAGATTTGGGGGGTGCTGGAAGCCTTGAAGGGGAAAATGAGAAGTTGATACTTACCGTGAACAATCGTTCAAGGGAGACTCAAGAAAAAATCTACAATTAGTGTGTTAATCCCTCAAACCAACCTGATTGTGGCAGGAGTTTCCAAAATTCCAATCTGTTGAGACCATTGACTCCTCTCTCTACCTTCAAGTTTGATTTCATAGCCTTGCTAATCAGAGAGAAACAATGAGCAGAGAAAGAACAGATAGAATGTTTTTTTTCCTCTTTCTTACCCCTGAACTGAATCTTGACACAACAACTCCTCGGCTTTGTGCTAGACAACATGACTTCTTCACTGACATATTCATCAGCACTAGAAACCATGGTCTGCAACGCCAATAAGGGACAATCAAAACTACTTGTGCTTTTTCCAACTTGATATTAGCTAGGGCCTTTTATATTATTGACAATGGTGGAAATGCATACAGCAGCAGAACTTTTGGCCATAGTACTGATAAGGCATCATGATTCTTGGCACTTAAACTTCAATTTACAGGGGGAAATCACTTTAGTTTGGAATTTTCGCCAGAGGCAAATAATAATAATAATAAAAAATCTAACACAAATCTTCTGAACCTTGCTTACAAGGAAAAAAATGTCTGCTTGTTCAAGCTCCATTTTCCCAGTGATATTCTGTGCCTGGTCAGCAACCCCTTTAAATAAACTGCTATCAAGGATTTTAGACATCTTGTTTGATTCCCTTATTAGCTGCAACCTTGGTTCAACAAATATGCTATCACTGACACATTGTCCGTGTGTATCTGTACATGTTGATTTATGAATGAGCAAAGCAAGCCTGACTCTCCTCATCTTCAACAGACTGATACTTAAAAGACCTTTCCATCTCTGACCATTCATTCACCTTGCAGACTGGCCTCTGCAATGGGCCCCCATAAAGGCTCATATCTGTTATCTTTATTTTCTCCTATGGAATGAAGGAATTGCCATTGCCTAAGGACTTGTCCCTTATCCACCACCTTAGATCCTTTAACATACTTAATAAGGCAAAGTCAGATTGAAACATGTTTTTTTTTAATCGTTGAGACTTGATAAGGTCTCAAACAGGTGAACAGATCTTGTATAAAACCTCACCCAAGAGATTATCTGGATTGTCAGTGTTAAAATTTCCAGTACCTTAGTTAGGAACATCACATCTGCCTCCTTTGAAGAAATTTTGACATTGTTTTATTTATTTATTTATTTATCCTGAAAGGAACATGCAAGCTTTCAGTTTCTCTTTGTGCTCCCAAATAATTCAGACTCATGGTTTACTCAAGATGTCTCTTCTTGTACGGTAGTTCACCATGAAGCCATGATGCTCCAGACATTCCAACATTTTCCTTAGATCTGACTCCACCTTCATGCAGCTCCCTGCCTTCACCAAAATGTTGTCCAAATATGGAAGCAAGTAAATTTCCTGTTGTCTCAAGTGGACTATTTATTGGAATCAACTGTTGTCTCAAGTGGACTATTTATTGGAACCAACACTTTGGTCTGGCCAAGGCCAGACCAAAAAGGAAGAGGCCTGAACTGATAGCGATGGCTGTTGTACTTGAATCTGAGGGATGGTCTGCATTGCTGTTCTGTGGGAACATGCAAGCATGCTTCTGAAAAATCTATTGATAGAAAGTAATCTCCTTCCTCTAAGTTGTCCAAAAAAGTTTGCAAGGTCTCCATTTTGAACTTTCTATACTGCACAAACCCACTGAGGTATTTCAGAACTAGGAGAGGCCAGAAACCCTGATTGCATTTGGGCACCATGAAAAACAGGAAATACCCCCCCTCATCTCTGGTACTTCCTCCATTGCTGCTATTCCCAATAGGTGACAAATTTTCTTCTATCTCTCACTTTGAAACATTCTTTGATACCAGGGATGGGAGAAATATTTCCTTTGGTCTTTTGTGGAACTGAATGCTATAACCTGCTGTAATTACCTCAAGGACACACTTGTCTGAAGTTACCAAATCCCACAAACAATCCAAAGACGTCTCCCTCCTACCAGTATCTTCTCCAAGTCTATATTGAGCCCCTTCACCCCTACTGGAGAGATTAGCTCCCTTTCTTGGCTGCTGCTGTCCCTGCTTGCTTAAATTGGAATCTGGCCTCATTCCATTGAGGCCTAAAACCTCTGAAGTCTTTTTGTCTTTGAAATCCTGAAATCCTCTTCCTCTTCAAAAGAAGTAGGAGTCTTTTCTAAAATATTTCCTGTCCACGTTCTTCCTCTGAATTGTTGGTAAAATCTGCTTTTTATCCTTTTCTTCTACTAAAACCTTCTTTAGTGCTTTCTTATTAAATAGCTTTTGCCCTTTAAATGGTGCATTCACTAAATTGCATCTTGATTTCTGTCTTTCTCCCAATGTTTAAGCCATTAAGATCTTATGCTGGCAGTGGTTGCTGAAATTGACCTGGCTGCAAATAATGTTGCAGCATAACCCACAGCAATCATGAATTGAAGTAACTTGTCTAACCTGCATAAAACCTTCTGCAGTTCAAGCCCTTATATCTTCTGAGTCCAAGATTGGACCCAAAGAATGACCGCCCTAGTGAGCAGTGAAGACACCATTGAAGCCATGATTGCTAAAGCTGAAGCCTCATGAGCCTAAGAGCAGCATCTATTCTTTTTTCATTGCTATCTCTCATCAATATTTCTTTCGAGAGAACAGAGTTTGAAATCAGAGCTGAAATGGGACCACTGATTAATGGGACCAAAAATTGGTCCATCATCTCTTTCTCATACATATATAAATTATTTCCAAAAGTGGTAAACATCTTATTATTTAGAAGAGTGTCCCACTCTGGCTCAATTAAGTCTTTGAACATTCCTGGCATTGAAATTAATTACCTTGCATTGGAACTTGATGTAAAACTGCCACCAGCCTGCTAGCTTTCTACTGTTCCTTAACACCTTCTTGACCTAAATTACCTTGTATCCAGACTCAAAGTAGTAAGCATCTTAAGCACGCTCTTGAAACATTTCACCTCAATCTATTTTTGCTCTGCTTCTTTACAACCTGTGTCAGAATCATCCTCACGACCACTTTCTGACTCACTTGAATTGTAACTTGAATCTAACTCCACATCAGAAAATTCATCATTGCCCTGTAAAAGCTTTTGTACTGCTCAACTTGTCATAACCAACTTTTTGTTTTCTTTGCACTTTTGAAGTTTGTCATTAGAAACCATGGCAACTTCTTCTTTCCTTTGAGACTTTAAAGTATTTAAATGTTCTTGGTTATTTATTTATTAGAAATATTTAATTGTGATGAATTCATTGTGTTATCATTAAGCTTAGGTAATTGAATCAACTGGATTAAAAAACATTCATTAAACTGCCTAAGTTGCTTAAGTTACTCAAACTGTTCACATTAGATAAATTAGTTAAATCATCTAAGGTAATTAAATTCACTGCATTTAAAATATTTTGAGCATTTAGAGAAGACTGGACTTTGGCTTGCACTTCAGCATTAACTATGTCTCGCAGAATTCCTTAGTGCAGAAAGGTTAATCTGTGAAACTTGTGCTGCTGCTGGACCGTGTTCTTCCAGGTCTATAATACTTACCTGCAGCTTAGACAGATTTTCTGCCATTAACAATGTTGAATATTGTGACTGTGACACCTTCTCTAATTGGACGCTCAGTTGCCTAGCTTCTGTTCCACCTCTCTGGCTACAACTTGAGTTTTCAAGATGGCAACCACAAGTTGCCTCTGTGATTATGAGCTCCGCAGACCCCTCACCACCATGAGGAGACTTCCCAGGGCAGAGGTAAGCTTCACCTCATCCTTACCTTTAACTTTCTTTACTTTAAGTCCTATTCTAAGTCTGTTTCTCTTGGCCTTTGGCCACAGCAGTGATATCCCATGGCTGTGGTGAACAGCTCTCATCGTCATTTTTGTTCGTCCTCTGCTTGTTGCCTTTTCTTAGAAGGCAAGCAGCAATAATCCTTGACACCTTTGGAACCATTCTACTTACACTTCTTTTTCAGTAACTCACTAACTATCAAAGCCATGGTTTAATCTGTAGATGATTTCAGATTGCTCAATAGTTTTTTTTTTTTAAGAGAAGTTGAATGAGGTAATAGTGTGATAGAGGGAAGAGAGGAATAAAAAACTTGATTGGTTGACTAGGCAGGAGAAAGAAAAATGAAGGGAGAGAGGGGGAGAGAGAGAGAGAGAGAGAGAGAGAGAGAGAATGTTACATTGGGTACTTACCGTGAAGGTACTTTCTGTAGGATAGATGGCAGGAACAATCCGGAAGTGTTGGGAACCTAGGACCGCCCGGCTTAAGCAGGAAGTAGAACAAAGCCTCTTGGGAGATTTCGTCCCTTTGTTCTCCAGTCCTCTTCTCCCACGAGGCCAGTTCTCTGACTAGCAAAGCCCTGAAAGAAAGGTAAGGAAACTCCTCCCTGTTGAGAAAACAAACTGATACACATTGTTAGCTGAGAAAAGGAAAGGCATCTCCGTGTCATTGCCCGTAGTCCTGTCGACAGTCACCGGGTGGGACGGATTGTTCCTGCCATCTATCCTACAGAAAGTACCTTCACGGTAAGTACCCAATGTAACATTCTGTAGGTCTAGATGGCAGGACCAATCCGGAAGTGTTGGGATATACCCAAGCTCACCTATGTCGGGTGGGGGTGACTGTCTTGGCGTTAACCTCATTGTTGGACCACCTCGTGGAGGACTCTCCTCCCGAAGATGGCTGTGTTTGATTTGAATTTGTCCACCTTGTAATGTCTGATAAAGGTGGAGGCCGTGCTCCATGTTGCGGCCCTGCATATCTCCTCGATGGGTGCGTTCGACGAGAATACCGCCGAGGTGGCCGCTGACCTTGTTGAGTGCGCCACCACCCCTGATGGACGTGGTATGTTTGCGGAGTCGTATGCTAGGAATATGCATGCCTTGATCCATGTTGCCAGCGTCTGTCTCGACACTCTGGCTCCCATTGAAGCTGGTGTGAAGGAAACGAACAGTGAGTCGCATCGCCTGAATGTCGCCGTGCGCTTGATGTAAATCCTCAAGGCCCTCCTGACATCCAGTTTGTGCCATAGCTTCTCCGTTGGGTGGACCGGATTGGGGCAGAAGGAGGGCAGTATGATTTGCTGTGACACGTGGAACTGAGAAAGGACCTTTGGCTTGAAGGATGGGTCTGGCCTGAGGTATACTGCGTCCTCCTCAAAGGAGCATAAGTGTTCCCTGATGGATAGCGCCGTGAGCTCCGAGACCCTTCTTGCCGATGTGATTGCTACCAGGAATGCCACCTTAAGCGAAAGCGTTCTGAGCGGTACCTTCCTTAGGGGTTCAAATGGGCTCTTGGCTAGTTGCCGCAGCACCAGGGGCAGGTTCCAGGAAGGGAACCTGTGGTGAACGGGTGGAGATATTAAGGTTGCGCCTCTCAAGAACCTTCTGATGTGCGGGTGTAGGGAGATCCTGTTTCCCTGGGGGTCTTGAATAAACGCCGCCAGCGCTGCCACCTGTCTCTTCAGTGTGTTTGGCCTGAGGCCCTTGTCGAGGCCGTCTTGCAGAAATTGGAGGATATGCTTTGCCGAGGCTTCCAATGGGTTCACGCCTGCTTTTGCGCACCATTGGGAGAACACCTTCCATGTAGCCTGGTATATCTTTCTCGTTGACGGCCTGCGTGAGGCTAGTAGGGTGCGTATTACGTTTTCCTCGTATCCGCAGGCCTCTAGAGCTCTCCGCTCAATCTCCACGCTGTCAGTTGTAGCCACGTGACGTCGTCGTGGACGACTGGTCCCTGAAAGAGGAGATCCTGTCGTGGGAATAGTCGCATGGGTGGTTCGATCGACATCTCCATTAGGTCCGAGAACCACGGACGGCGAGGCCAATGTGGTGCGACCAGGACTACTTGAGCTCGCTCTTCTCGTATTTTCCTGCATGTTTTCCCTATTAGTGGGAACGGTGGGAATGCATATAGCAGGCCCTTCGGCCACCGAGCGCAGAGGGCATCGGTTCCCTCCGCCCTTGGGTGAAAGAATCTGGTGAAGAAGCGGTTCAGTTTGGTGTTCAGGTGTGACGCGAACATGTCCACTGACATCTCCCCGAAGTTCCGTTGAATGTGTGCGAAGGTCTCCTGGTTCAGTTCCCATTCCCCTGGGAGTACCGTGTGTCTGCTCAGGAAGTCCGCTTGAATGTTGTCCTGGCCTTGTAGGTGCTGGGCCGACAGGGATAGGACTGTCTGTTCCGCCCACTGGAACAGGATCACGGCCTCCTTGTGTAGGGACCGCGATCTGGACCCTCCTTGTCGTGCTATGTACGAGCGTGTCGTTGTGTTGTCCGTGAGGAGGAGGACGTGCTTGTCCCTGAGCTTGTTGGAGAAGTGTTGTAGTGCTAGCCGAGCTGCCCTGAGCTCCAGCCAGTTGATGCTGTGTTCCTGTTCTTCTCTTGACCAGAGCCCCTGTGCCACGTCTCCTTGGCAATGGGCTCCCCATCCTCTGAGACTGGCGTCCGAGGTTACTACTATTTGGTGACTGACGGTTAGGGGAGATCCTCTGGCTACATTTTGTGCCAGGGTCCACCAAGTAAGCGACTGCCTCACTCTCTCTGGTATGTCTAGCGTGAAGGTCTCCTTGCGAGATATTCTCTCTTGGTGAGGAAGAAGCAACTCCTGTAGTGGTCTGGAGTGAAATCTCGCCCATGGCACAATTTGGATTGCGGATACCATTAGGCCGAAGAGTCTCGCCAGGGACACGACTTGTGCCCTCTGCTTCCGGCGTGCTGATGTTGCTTCCCTTTGTATGGTCATTTGTCTTTCCCTGGACAGCGCGACAGAGTAATTCGCTGTGTCTATTTGTACCCCTAAGTGGACTATGCTCTGTGCCGGTATCAGCGTGCTTTTCTTGAAGTTCACCATGAAGCCGTGTCTCTGCAGGCACTGAATTGTTACCTGCAGGTCCCTTAGGGCCTTGTCCTTCGAGTGTGCCCTCAACAGGATGTCGTCCAGGTAAGGGTAGAGGTGAATCCCTTTCATCCTGAGGTGTGCCATCAGTACCACCATGACCTTGGTGAAGATGCGCGGAGCCGTTGCCAGGCCGAAGGGGAGCGCCTTGAACTGGTAATGTTCCTCCCCGAAGGCGAATCTGAGAAATCGCCGGCTGTCCGGGTGCATCTTGATG
Source organism: Gambelia wislizenii (assembly GCA_030847615.1). NCBI lineage: Eukaryota > Metazoa > Chordata > Lepidosauria > Squamata > Crotaphytidae > Gambelia > Gambelia wislizenii. The sequence goes on from JAUMIR010000001.1 coordinate 207,833,745, forward strand.
TGAAGGTACGCTTCCGACAGGTCGAGGGAGGCCAGGAAGTCTCCCCCCTGTATGGCGACCCGAATGGATGAGAGTGTTTCCATCTTGAATCGTTTGTAGGTGACGAATGAGTTCGTGAATTTGAGGTCTAATACCGACCTTAAGCTTCCGTCCTTTTTTGGCACTGTGAAGAAGTAAGAGTACACCCCTGAGAAACGTTGAGAGACCGGTACTTCTTCTATTGCTTCTATCTCCAGAAGGTGGTTTATGGCTGTTCTGAGGTTCTGCGCCTTTTGCTGATTCGTTGGTACTGGCGCCGGTAGAAATCTGTTCCTGGGCTCTACATTGAAGTCCACTTTGTATCCGTGGGCTATGGTCTCGAGGACCCACTTGTCCTTTGTGGATGTTAACCAGGCGCCCAGGAACTTCGACAGCCTTCCCCCCACTGGAGAGGTTTCCGAGTCAGGACTGTTGACGGGAGGAGCCTCTACGAGGCTGGGCTCCTCCTCTGCGGTTTTGGTTCGGGGGGGCGAAAGGCGCTTGACGTATGACGTAGTTTGTCCTCGCCCACGGTGGCCTTGTGGATCTGAAGTCGGTCCTCTGTCCGCTTCCTCTGTAGCGACGAAAGGAGTTATTGGTCTGGGCTGGGCGTCTGAAAGTCCTCTTATCGTTCTTATGCCCGGTTGAGGGCATTGCCTGCTTCTTATCTTTCGTCTCGACCAGTATATCTTTGAGAGCATCCTCGCCAAATAGTTTGGTTCCCTTGAACGCGGCGGTGGCCAAGGCGTTCCTGGATTTGCCGTCTGCGTCCCATTGTTTGACCCACAGGTATCTTCTCGCTAGGTTGGCTGCCCCTGAGGCCCTGGCAGCATATGTAAGGGAGTCCTGTGAGGCATCCGCGATGAAGTTGAGGGCTAGACGGATCCTGCTAAAGGCCTTGTCTAGGGCCCCTGTTTCCAGGTTTTCGGCCTCCATGACCTCTTGTAGCCAGATAATGGCTGCTCGGGAAATTAGCGCTGTAGCCATTGAGGATCTAATCCCTAATGTGGATGATTCGAACGTCCTCTTGAGTGCGCCATCGGCCCTTTTTTCGTCGGCGTCCTTGAGGACTCCGTCTTCTTCCCTAGGGGCCAGAGAGTTGGAGACCATTGATACCACTGGCTTATCTACCACTGGGGTCTTCAGTTTGTCTAGTACTTCCTTGGGAAAGCTGTAAAACCTCTGGGCAGCTGCCGTGCCCCGCCTTCCCAGCGCTGGCTTGTCCCACTCCTCCGTTACCAGGTTCCAGAAGGCTCTTGGAAACGGGAAGAGTGGTCTTTTCGATTTGTTCGAGGGCATTAGGGCTGCTGCCTTCTCGCTTCTGGGGGCATGAGGGTCCTCCGCGTTGTCTTGGTTGACCACGGGGGGCGCTATCCCCAGAGCAGACAGGGCCCTGCTGATGAGGTATGGGAACTTGTCCCCTTGAAAAATTCTGTCGGCGGCCTCCGAGTCTGATGTTTCTGACTCCGAGAGTTCCCCTTCCTCCCTGTCGGGAGTGTAGGTATCGTCGTTATCCCCCGTGAGGTCTAGGTCTAGGTTGGGGTCTTGGATAATCTCGTCCCCTTCCGAGGCCCCATCCGACTCCTCGGACGAGTGCCTGGAAGGTGGATCCTTCCTTTTCCTGCTTGTTTGCTTTTCTTTAGCGTTTCCCCCTCTGTTCTCCTGTGGTTTCGGAGGGTTTGGGGGTGCCCTATTCTTTTTTTTAATAGGCGTCTTTCCCCTCTCCCTTCGTTTCCTCAGGAGGTTCAGGGCACTGACAGTTTCTTCCTGATCTTCCTCCTGATCAGAGAGAAGGGCTTCTGATAACATTTTCAAAGCCAATCTGATTGATTCCTTCTTGGCTTTCTTTGCCCTTTCCTCCCCATTTTTGCCACCCCCCACTGCGAGGTCCCCCAGTGTCTCGCTATCGACTGCTTCTTCGTTCTCACACTGGTCATCTCCCAAAAACTCCTCTCTCCCCCTTCCCGTGAGGGCTTCCCCTTCACCCTCCTCCCCGTCACTTGAAAATTCCAATGAGTCCAGGTAGTGCCTGGCAGTAGGAAACGGTGTTCCGCCTACCTTATCCTGTGTCTTCTTCATCAGGATGTCCAGCAGGCTGGTGTTATTGGGGAAGCTCCGTGGGGGCAGGGAAGACACCTCGGCCCCCACGTCTCCCAGGCCCTCCTGCGATGTTGATTTGTTGAGCGGCTGGCTGTTGGTGGGCTTGGTTAGACCGCTGAAGCCGCCGCTAGTAAGGGCCCTCTCCGCTTCCTTTGCAGCGCTCCTCTGTGCCACTATGGCAGATAGGAGGCCAGCGGAGGCACTGCTAGTGGATGGGAGTTCACTGGCGCCATTATTGGGGCCATCGCACTCCGGCGTCCCCCTCTTTCTCGGTTTGGTGGTATCTTTCTTGGCATCAGGTCTGTTGCTTCTGATGCCCCCCATGCTTGATTCTGCTGGGCGCAGTGCAAGCAGTAGACAGCAGGTGGCGCCTGAGGCACGAAGCTCTGGCACAGCTAGAGGCCGGCTGGGTTTAGAGGGCCTAGCACGGTCCTCGTTTGTCTGTATAGTGGCCTGCCTGGAGTAAGGGTCGTTCGTTGGGGGGGGGGGGACGCGCTCGCGCGGCAGCTGTGGCCTTTCAGGGCGCCGCTGCTGGAAGGGTGGGGGGGGGAGCGCTGCGGAGCGCTAGTCTGCCGAGGGGGGGGGAGCGCTGCGGAGCGCTAGTCTGTCGGAGGGTGGGGGGGGGCGCTCGGCCCTGTGCTGCGACGTTCGTGGAGCACGGCGACTCCGGGCACCCCTGGCCCGCGCGGGGGGGGGGGTGGGCACGGAGAAACAGGGTCGTGGCTGCTCGCAGCGCTGTTCGGCTGCTGGCCGTCACGCTGCAGGAGCCGGATAAGGCTGTCGGGCCGCTCCGTTGCCGGGGGGGGGAGGGAAGTGTAGAGTCGGAGCGGGGGCCAACGGCTGGCTGTCGGGGCCGCTCCAGGGGGGGGGAAAATGCAGAGTTGGGGCAGGGGCAAGGCGGGTGGCCGCTGGGGCCGCTTCGCTGCCGGGGGGGAGGGGTGGAGGGCTTAGCGCGCTGGGGAGGAAAGGAGAAAGATTTATTTTTTTTTTTTTAAGAAGTTGAGGATAGCGACTAGAAGGTGTGGGGGGGGGTTAGATAGAAAAGTTAGAAGAAATAAGGTCTAAGATGGAGGTCAATCCGGAGGAGTTGAGATACCTGCCTTGCCGGGCGAAGCAGGAAGTAGAACTGGCCTCGTGGGAGAAGAGGACTGGAGAACAAAGGGACGAAATCTCCCAAGAGGCTTTGTTCTACTTCCTGCTTAAGCCGGGCGGTCCTAGGTTCCCAACACTTCCGGATTGGTCCTGCCATCTAGACCTACAGAATGAGAGAGAGGAGTCAATGGTCTCAATAGATTGGAATTTTAGGGACTTCTTCCACAATCAGGATGGTGCAAGAGATTAACCCACTGGTTGTGAATTGAGAAGTTATACTTACCGTGAAGGTTCATTCTGGAATGGTAGGAGGATCAATCCACGTTTTAAATTTAAATTTAAATCTAAATCTAAGTTTTAAATTTCCTGTCATGTCAGGTTAGCAAACAGGGATTAACCCATAAGTAGTGGGTTGATCCTCCATACCATCCCGAGAATGCTCCTTCAACCTACCTGAGAATAAAACAATAACATCTGCAGGGAGTTTTGACCCCCACAAAAAAAATCATGATTTTTTTTTAACATGGGAGACTAGGAGGGGGTCTCTGGCAGTGTCTTAGAGCCCACATTTTTCCAACCCTGGCATAAATGAACACTGTATGTATTTCCAAGCTATAGAAACTGATATGTATTAAAATGAGATGCCCTGACCAAAATATGTCTAATAAGGAAGAATCTAGTCCTTCCAGAAAAGACACTGTGAATAATATCCAATAGCCATCAACGTACGTGATGGACAGAAAAGATCTTCACCAAATACATAGCAGTTTTCTAGCAAGTAGTGTGGCTATTAGATTCACAGTAAGCTTTCCAAAATCCCTGGTTTGTAATGTTGTTTTTTTCTGTTACAAGTAGAAAAAACAAAGAAACCAGGAGTGTACAAAATGTTGTTGACCAAAAATGAAGCAAAAGGAAAGACACTTTCACCAACCTGCTATATTTCTGTGCTGACCATGAAAGTAGAGGCTTCAATTCTTCAGTAGCCAGTATGGAAACTGAACAGAATGGCAAAGGAGAATTGGAGCACTGTTTCTCCCTCACCAGCCTACTCAGTTTTTATGCTAACTGCAGAGGATGAGGAGCCACTGTGGAGAAGGCAGTGAAACGGTGGAGAAACAAATTGCTCTGTTTCTCTTTTTGCTGGTTCACTCCAACTTAGTCTGGAATCTTTTTTACTAGACCAAAGGCCAGTGACTTTGAGTTTTGTCCCTCCTTTGGAAGCCTATTTACTTGGCTAGAGGAAAAGCCATGCACTTACCTACATAGAATTACTGGTCACTAATGCCAACCAGGCAAGTGGCTGAGAAGGAGGAGGATCTCCAACTGAGATTGGGAAGTCAGAAGAGGATGCTCAAAGCAAGCAAGGTTAAAAAAAAAAGAATTTACAACGCAATACTCATAATTCACTGAGGTGAGCCAGATTTCTTTTAGATTTTTCTGCTGTTACTAGGATAGACATATGTGTAGAAACATATACACACACGTGCTTTTATAACAGCATGTGTGTGTATGTGTGCACATACAAATACGTGTTGTTGTGTATTTATACACACACCCAAAGTGGGATATGTAATTTAAAGAATCCTAAGACTTAATGACAAAGGGCAACAGTACAAGCTTTGCAAGAAGAAGCTGCCTACTTATTTGGTGAATCTAATAATCTTAAAATGGAAATTCTTATTCTTACCATCAGATTTCCTTAGATTTGTTGTAACTTTCATAACATCAGCTAACGCATAACGTAACTCATCCTTTGGCTGGAAGAAATATATTTTCGTTAGTATCTGATTAGGTTAAGTGTAATTAGCCAGTGTGTTGATCCGAGTTCTGGATCAGGACCTGGTAAACTCAAGTTTAGATCACCACTCGACTATGACGCTCACTGGGTCACCCTGAGATAGTCACCATCCCACAAGGCTGTTGCAAAGACAAAAGTGGGGGAAGAGAACTCCCTCCAACCCAACTACCACTGCCCTGCCCTTGGAGGGAGAGAAAGAGAGGCAGGCAGAACGCCATCAGGTCTGGGCCCAGAAGCAGGTGAAAGGCCCTACCTCCAACCCAACTGCCACGGCCCTGCCCTTGGAGGGAGAGAAGAACCAGCAGTATCTGCTGGGTTTAATCCCTACCCCCACCACTGCTGCCGTTCCCTTTTCCTTAAGTGTCATGTCTTATTTAGATTGTAAGCCTGAGGGCAGGGAACTGTTAAATTAATCATTTGTAAGCCGCTCTAATAGCGTTTGTGGCTGAAGAGCGGGCTATAAATACAATAAATAAATAAATAAATAAGCATCAGTTTGAGCTACTTGGATGAAAGGTAGATACTAATAGTCCCAGCTTTTACTTTGTTGAAAAAAATACCATGGGTTAGTCTACAAAATAAATCTTTGGATTAAAAAAAATTGATTTTTAAAAGTGTGATTACAAAGAAAGGAGAGGAAAAAGAAAAGGAGGAGTACATAGGATATGAACATGGGCTAGGCATATACATTAATATACAATTACTGTATTTTCAAAAAACACATTTTCTTGAAGCTTTTATCTGTAAAATATGTGTTCATGACATATTTCAAGCAGTGAAACCTTCCGATCATTGGACATGGGAAAACTGACCATTGGAGAATGTTTATCTTCCTAGACTTAAAGAGTACAAACCTTTTAGCAACAGTATGAGCACACAGGATCCAACCATCTTAATCATTAAATGTCGTATCTTGTTAACTTAGAATATACATTCTTCCTATTCTCCTGTTAAGATGAAATGCATTAGAAACCATTCTACATTTAGGAGTTCCTACCTGTGCTCCTGCCAGAATGGCATTTTCATAAATACCAAGGACCTTTTCAACAGAGCGAAACTGTTCAATGCGCATCTGGCAAACCCAATACTTGGCAAGCTTTTTTGCATCTGGAACTTTCAGTATGAGATTTTCCAAAGTGCAATGCACTGTTTTATCAGGATAACCCTAAGAAGAGGTGTAAAATGGTAAGGATTTTATACAGTATGAACAAGATGGGCAACTTGGGAAAAGTTGATATTTGATATAAAAAATAATGTGACACGGAAGTACTTAAGTGACCGAAGTATTACAAAACAACCAAAAAGATATACTGCATTGGTACAATTGTATTAATCTGGCTGATGCAATCATCTGATGACAAGCAGCCAGAAACAGTGGCTAACAACAGTCTCAGGTGATTGGTCCTTTTAAGTAGCTACATATAAATCTCACTTCTCATTGGAGGAAGATTTTTCTTGAAATCCAACAGAATTTGTCTTTCATTGGACAGAGGTTGTACAAAAGCTGCCTCCTGAAACACAAGAGTTAGTTTCCTTACACAGCCTCCAACAAGGAAAGGCTTAGCTGTTCATGACAACTTTTATGCTGCTGATGCTATTCCTATCTGGTAGACATTCTTAAAATGCCAGTAAAAAAGAGGGAGAGAACCTCTTCCCCAAACATGTCCCTTCATATTCACTGGGGTTTGGTTCCAGGACCCTCCGTGGATACCAAAATCCGTGAATACTCAAGTCCCATTATATGCAATGGCATAGCAAAATGGTGTCCCTTATATAAGATGGCAAAATCAAGGTTTGCTTTTTGGATTATTATTATTTTTAAGAATATTTTCAAGCTATGAATACTTAAATCTAGGATACCAAATCCGTGGATACAGAGGGACAACTGTATATTAAACAGATACTACTTATCCAAAGAGATCAGTGCCTATTATAGAATTATATGAGATGTCACAATGCCTGTTTTTCATCCACAGATGATTTTCAGATGTGTGCTGCCTTACATGAAATAGTAAAGTCAATGTACAACATATGTGCCTAGACAATGAGAATTGCACATTCCTCTCAAGGGGAACAGAGTATGTATGTGTGTATACACATGCTTCTTCATTTAATAGCACTGCCCAAAAGATTACTAAGCTGCCTGCTTATTCTCCCATGTTAAAAAATCCTGAAAGTTCAATGCTTAAGAGTACCTAAGCAAAGTGTTGATGCTAAACCTGCCTGTCTGGACTATTCTGTTGCTCATCAGCTGGAAGCCCAGGTAACCAAGTGACAGGAAGGACCTCCAAATAGATACAAGTTAGCTGATAAATGGGAAAGAATCTTCAATCTCTGTCTAAAATAAGGCTGGACAGTGTGCTTCATAGGCTGCATGCAGGACCCACAAATATGCTTCTGAGGCCCCCAAAGCTTCCAGACTAATTTTTTTGAAGTCAAGCTGGTTTGGGGGTAATTTTTTGCCCCCAAAATGTGCCTAAATCAACAAGGTTTGCTTCCCCTGGCCCTCCAAACCTCCCCCAAACACAAGATAATTGTAAAAAAAATAGTCAAAAAAATTAATATGAAGTGATGTGCTGAAATGCACTGGGACTCCCATCTCCTGTGCAGTTGGCAACCTCAGTCTAAAGAAATGAAGTGGGGAATCATACCTGTTTTTATAAATGTTCAGGGAGTAGAGTCCACTGCTGTATATTCCTACAGCTAAATGCTATAGCCCATAGCTAAATGTTCAAGGAGTATTGTCTTGAAATTGTGATATGCTGTTGCTACACAGTCTTACAGATATTACATACAGAAACACAATTAATCATACTGTAATCAACCCCTCACCTTCTCAATTAAGGACAAACAATCTTCAAGTGTCTTATTGACACTGTCACTGATTAGTCCTTGCTCATCTTCTTCTGCTATGGCAGCCCAAAAGGATTTAGCTGTTTTTTTTACAGTTTGCTCAGATATTTCTATTTCAGGTCGAGTATCTGCAGAAATTGGAGCAGGTGGCTTCTTGACCGCTTTCAGCGCCCGCCATTCAGCTAGCTGAATTCTGTAAGTAAGTGTATTAGTAGTTATCAATGCTTCCTTTGCTCCACAACAGCAACACACCTTTTAAATACGTAGCTGTGCTAGTTTAGAATATCAGTATGGAAAGGGATATTGTAGCATATTTGAGACTGAGAGAAAGAAGTTTGTAGCATAAGATTTCATAGACTTCAGTCTACTTCCTCAGATGCATGGAGTGAAGTGCCTAGGAGCAGACCTTTATGAGCAGACTTTATGAATAGTCATAAAAATGCAAAACTTATGGGTATGGTGATGAAGTGACAAGTTCAGTTTTAACAATGGTTGTTAAGGAATAAAGGCAGAAGGAAAGATGTTGCCTAAAGCCAGGATGAGTATGTAACCATATGAATGGTGGAAGGAATCATTGGAATATAATGTGATACTGGCTAGGAACCAGAAAGGATGTGATAAACTAGCCAAGAGCACCCTCATGAGGCGTGGGTGGGCGTTAACTACTGTTATAATATGTGTAATGTGCCAAGATCGAGGCAGAAGACTGATCTATGAAAGCTTGCACTACAACTTCTTTTCCTCAAGTCTCAAAGGTGTACAAGATCTCTTTGCATAGCAACATACCATGTAACAGAGATTACATACAGGTGTTCACCAACACTGACTAAATGCATAACCATGCTTAGGGACAAGTAGGAACACTCAAGAGCAAATACACTTTGTCTCCCTTTCCAACTTGCTTCAACTGCAGAGGTAACTATGGTAAGTGTTTTCTCTCTTCCAGATAGGAATTAGAAATAGAGCTAGGATATTCATTTCAAATTATGCACAATAAATGTGAGCAGAAATACCAGTGCAGACATAATGAATCATGGCGCAAAATGTATGAGAAGTGCCCCCATAGGTTGGGTAAGGAAGAAGTGCACGAGACTGCAGTGTATTCACAATCTCTTAACCATAATTCTGCAGACAGCATTATGTCTATACTAAGCCAGTGTAAAAGGAAAAAATCATGAATTTGTTAAAATTGAGTCAGGATTTCAGAAGGAGTTGCAGAGCCGGAATCAAGGGGAACAATTAGGAAGGCTGCCCAAATAAGAGTACATAGATTAATATTGGTCCTATATGAATAGCATCCTGCTCACCTCCCCTTAACCCCAGCATTTGAGGACTATTGAGCAATTACCTTATAATGCTGAGATTCTGGGTTAGGTAAGTCAATGATTGCTTATTTAGCCCCAAGTGAGGGGTGGGGAGAGCTGCATGTGACACTTCAGTCTTATTTTGATGTATTTGATCAGCACTGGACTAACAGGCTTCTCTTTGAAGCAAAGTGATTTTGCCTTGTCATACAGTATTTGTACCAAAAGCCCATCAAACTGCTATTACCTCAACTTGTTATAAAACATTTTTATTTACTAGCTTTCATCCTTCTTGCTGGCTGGCTTTTTGCCTCTAAACTAAAGAACCTATACTCTGAAAAAGGTGAACGAAGAGCAGCTCTACTCATTGTATGGTACTTTCTGCCTACAATCAAATAGTTCATTTGTATTTTAAAACATAATTTTAAAAAATTATTTATTTATTTCCCATCTTTCTCCCTATGGCAGGACCCAAGGCGGCTCACAACATTTAAAAACACTAGCTAAAAACGCAGTACAATAAATAAGAATTAAAGAGATAAACCATTATATAATTAAATTTCCCCATAAATAATAAAACATTTTTAAAACGCCATACAATTAAAATTATGAGTTCACATGCATACCAGACACAACAAACTATGTCACTGCTATCCACACATTTTTTTTCTTGTTACCTTCTCACTTCTGAAGATCTTGCTGGAAGCGTTTTCCTGCAGTCAATCGATTTTGAATCTGACACAGTACTATGAGTTTCAGAAAGAGGTCCTACTAAACTTCCTGTTACAGCTTTAGGTATACCAGGTTTCTTTGTTCTATGCACAGAATTATTAGCATTGGGTGGAACAGTTGGTTTCCAATTTCTGACAGAGTTTATTTGGACTCCTCCTTTACGCACTAATGCATTACTGACAGATTGTTTCTCATGAGTCAGAATGGGCTTGGGATGGCTAACAGACACCTTCACTGTAGGCCTGGTTTGAAGTGGGGTTAATCCTTCAGGCTTAGAAGTACCTACTGTGTTGGTGATTCGGCTGTCCCTGGTACATTTACTATTCCCTGTGGATCCAGGTCTCACTGCTGACTTAGGTGGAGCAGCCAAGGAGTTCCTGCTACCCTCATTCTCGAGAACTTTTCTGAAGGAGTTTATCTTAGATGACACTATCCTACCACGATATGAACCAAGTACACACTTCTCTGAGAGGCATGCACTGGGATTGGATGTAGCTGTTTTCAGCTGTTTCTCTTTTGCATTTCTTTTGACTAAGAATGTCTGAGTGAATGAGATGCCTTTGTTTTTATTTTCAGTAGGGTCCGAAACTGCTGTAGTTCTAGATAGAGAATTAGAGTTTGTATCTGTACCAATTTGCTTCAGTACAGTGGGAGATTTTAAGGTCTTTGGAGAAACTATATTTTCCCCCAAATTGCTCTCCATTTTATTCCATGTAGATCCATTTACATTTTCTTTGTCTTCCTGAAAAATTAAGTAAAACACAAGATAACATTCTACTCACAAGTTTTCCAACATAAATGTGGTATCTAGCTCACTGAATTAAATATAATATAGCTTTAAGCACTTTTCATACATAGTATATGCAAAGAGGCTAAAGCATTATTTCATCACCATTCCCCCATTTTCTAAAACACATATTAAAGATTAGTATGTTTTAATCGCAGGATGTGAATGGCAAGAAACTAAGAAAAGTCAGATAATTGGGCAAGGTAAGACACAAGAATTGATTCACTTCATATCTATTCTCCTGCATTTTCTTCTATACTCTGTGTGTCGGATGTAAGGGCCTGGAAAAATCCAGTCTTTCCAAGGTCTGTTTGTTTCTTTCTGAGAAACGGAAAATTGATTATGAAACATTTTATTTTTGAATAAAACATTTAACACAAGGTGCTACCCAGCCTTTAACCTCTCTCTACTCTTTAGTACACTTAGCACTTAATGCTGGAGAGGAACTTTCAAATGCTGCAGAATAAAAACACATCTTAAAATACACCAAGCAGCTTTCTCCTACAACACAGCTGCAAGGCTTTTGCACTGGCTCCCTTTTGCTTCTTGCCTACTTTACCCTGCTCAATGTGCCACAATATGTAAAAGATACTAGTCTATAGTTGGAAACACAAAAACTGATATGTGAAAGGATAAAGTTTGTCTCAGTCTAGAAAGCTCATATTCTTAGACAGCAGCAAAGATGCTGAAACATATGAACTGATTACTACATCAGGGATGGTCTGATAGATCAAATGACATGGAGGAGGTAACCTCAAGCTCTGCCCCCTCTCCTGGCAAGAGATCATAGAATCATAGAATTGTAGCGTTGGAAGAGACCAGGAGGGCCATCCAGTCCAACCCCCTGCCACGCAGGAAATCACGATCAAAGCATCCCCGACAGATGGCAATCCAGCCTCTGTTTAAAGACCTCCAAGGAAGGAGACCCCATCACACTCCGAGGGAGTGTGTTCCACTGCTGAACAGCTCTTACTGTCAGAAAGTTCCTCCTAATGTCGAGGTGGAATCTCTCTTCCTCAAGCTTGCATCCATTGTTCCATGTTCTAGTCTCTGGAGCAGCAGAAAACAAGCCTGCTCCATCCTCAATGTGACATCCCTTCAAATACTTGAACAGGGCTATCATATCGCCTCTTAATCGTCTTTTTTTCCAGGCTAAATATACCCAGCTCCCTAAGTCTCTCCTCATAAGGCATAGTTTCCAGACCTTTCACCATTTTAGTTGCACTAATAACATAGACTTTATCTCAAACTCACCACTCAAGATAGCAGCAAATTCTATCATCTATTATCTATGGGTTTGCCTTCTGAGCTGATATGCCAAGCATTCATTAGTTTGCAGCTCCATTTGCAATAAAAATTGAAAACATTTAAAATAAAATTGCTAAAGAGACAACCAACATAGATTTTAAAAATGTAATACATAGAACCATTACAATATTGTGCGAAAACTAAGTTATACATAAAATATTTTATGCTCCTAGAGTAACAAAATAACATTAGGTTTGTAAAGAGTACTTAAAAAATAAGAATTGCATCTTTTTTCTATTTTCCCTAGAATGCTTGGTATTTTTGCTGGGCAGAAAGGCTCTCTCCATCTCAAAATTTCCAGAAATTTTATATTGTACAAAATATAAGAGAAATAAGACCTTGGAAAGATTGGAGATAGGCAATAGAAGCCATGACTATCTTGTTTACTTCGAAAGATTTTAAAAACTAAAGCATCTTGCCTGCCTTTCACCTGGAAGTTCCTGCACACACAACCTCTCACAGACTTTCAACAAGAATATTCTGTAGGGACAGTGGCAACACTGAGGTGTGTGGAGAGGCCAAACTGCACCAGGTGACACCGTGGGGTGGGGTGGGGGTGACACCAGCTTTATTGGCACCATAGTTTAGGAATATTTATTTAGTCAGGACAGAATATTTGTAATTTATTGTGATCCAAAAATACAAGTGGATGAATACCAAACAATACACATGTTCAGACTTACCATTTTTTACTCTACCAATAAAACTATGTCATGCAGTTTAACTTGAATAGCTGTTAATAAAAAAACAGAAAGACACAAAAGAAAGATCTCAGTGTCAGATTTATTTATACATCACTGTACTGTATTTTATTTCTTTATACATTCCATTTGGTAAAACAGTTCCACAACAATTCTCAATGGAAAAAAATGGAAGACAACATAAAGAGCAGTATAAAAGGCATTAGTCAGCAGCAGCCTAATAAACCAATTTAGAAAAGTAAGAGTTGAAATGCAGCCCAACTAAGAAATAGTGACTTTACCCCTCTTTGGTATATAAAAGACTGAGGTTAGACAGGCCTCCCAAGGGAGAAAGTTCCAAAGGTGGAGCAATACAGCTGAAAAGCTCCACCTGACATGCCTAGTCAAGTACAATCAATATGGAAGGAAGAGAACTCTCTAATTGCTCTTTTGTTTATTTTAGTTGTATTCTGATTTTCTGTCAGAAGGGACCCCCCAAACACTCACACCATACATTAAAACAATAGAGCTAAAAAACATTCTGAAATACAAAAATTAAAAAGCATTAAATACAAACCACTTAAAAACATTAGTTTAAAACATTAAAAGCACATTAAACCCTACCCATTGCACTACCTCAACCAATTAAAAACTGGCCTTTTTAAATAGAAAGGTCTTGGCCTGCTGAGGAAAGGAAAGTAGGGAGGGGGGCAACCTAGCCTCCTTTGGCAGAGTTCCATAGTCTGGAAGCAGCCACTAAGAAGGCTCTCCCCCACATCATCACCAGCCATACCTATAGCTGGTGATGATGGACCAAAAGAAGGGACCAAAAGAAGGAGGGACCAAAAGAAACCTCTCCCCTGAAGATCTTAAAACTCAGGTAGGCTCATATAGGAGATATACAACCTTTTAGACACCTTGGCCCCAAGCTCAGGTTACACAGAACACAGTAACTCAGTCTTGCCTTTATTATAAACAGAAGTGCCATGCCATCCAGAAGTGGAAATAGGGTTACTGTATTATTATTATTACAAGTGTTGTTTTAAAAATTATTTATCTCCTCTCAACCCACCAGAGTTCTTCAGGCAATGAATTGATTTTTAAAAAACATTTAAAAACAGCTTTAGAAAGCAAATTAGAACAGTACCTTTAATTAAAATTTAAAAAAATAATTCAAAGTAAAAGAACCTCCAGCAAACTAAAATTAAAGGCCATATAAAAAAAAATCTAGTCTTTCTCAGTAGGGATGGAGCCAGACTGGCTTCCCTGGGATTTGTACATACAGTTGTCCCTTCATATTTGCTGGGGTTTGGTTCCAGGACCCCCCACCCCCCCGTATACCAAAATCCGTGAATACTCAAGTTCCATTATATGCAATGGCATAGCAAAATGGTGTCCCTTATACAAGGTGGCAAAATCAAGGTTTGGTTTTTGGATTATTATTTCTTAAGAATATTTTCAAGCCATAAATACTTAAATTCATGGATACAGAGGAACAACTGTACAAGATACTAAAACAGCAAGAGCTTATCCAACTTAATCTCTCAAGATGGTAGACCTCACAACAGTTCTCTGCTAAGGCTCTTAAAATTCTATGCAAGGTCATATAAGGGATGGCAGTTTCAGATATCCTGAAAGCCCAAATCATTTAGTGCTTTGTGATTTAAAAAAGCACAGCACCGTGAATTGCAAACCAGTGCAGCTGGTAAAAAATAAGTGACATGTGGGCTCTGAAGTGTGCATTAGACAATAGTCTGGCCACTGCATTACACACTAGCTGTTCCAAACACTTTCCAAGGACACACCCACATTGAGTGCATTACAGTACAGTGGGCTCTCAGTATCCAGTGGGGTTTGGTTCCAGGATCTCCCATGGATACCAAATCTGTGGATGCTCAAGTCCCATTATCTACAATGATGTAGTAAAATGGCAAACAGCAAGCTTTGCTGTTTGGATTTTTTAAAGTACAGATGTCCTTTCATATTTGCTGGGGTTTGGTTCCAGGACAACCACCACCCCATGGATACCAAAATCTATGAATACTCAAGTCCCATTATATGCAATGGCATAGCAAAATGGTGTCCCTGATATAAGATGGCAATATCAAGGTTTGTGTTTTGGATTATTATTTTTTTTAAGAAAATTTTCAAGCTGTAAATACTTAAATCCATGGACGCAGAGGGAGAACTGTATTTTCAAGCTGTGGTTGGTTGAATCCATGGGTGCAGAACCCATGGAAACGGAGTGACTGTATTCTAATTGGGAGTTAATTAAGGCATTAACCACTATGGTGATAGCTGCCTCCCTGTGGGAATGAGAGGCAGCTGATGCACGCTAGCCAAAGCTAGGCAAAAAAATCTGGACACAAGCAGCCATATCTATGCCTTTCAGAAGCTATGTTGAGTTCAAGAGTACCCCCAACCTTGCAAAGCTGGCCAGGTCCAGGCTATCTGAAGGACTGTATTTTTCCTACATGAACCCACCTGGGCTCTAAGATTTTGGAGGAAAGCCCTTCTCTTGGTCCCATCAGGCTCCCAAGCATATTTGGAAGTAGCACAGGAAAAGTACTTCTCAGTGGCTGCTCCCAGGTTTCAGAACTTTCTTCCTAGGGAGACTAGGATGACTCCCTCCTTGCTGTCCTTCCATCAGTGGGAATTTTTTAGGGAATTTTTTTATTGGAGTAAGACCATTCTACTAAAAAATACACCCGACCGCAAAAGGCCACAACAATAATACAAAAACAATACTAATTATTTTCCTCTTTTCTTACTAATACAAAAGTAAATCTATCCTAACACTAATGTATTTTTCCCTTTAATCTAAACACACTATAATCACATTATATTTACACATTATAATTATACCTACTTAGAAATGAAAAAAACCAATAAAATATTAATTAAAAATAATAATACAAAATAATACAAAATTAATAAAATATTTATTTAAAATATCATTTTATGTTATTGCTGGGGTCGTCTCACTAAACCACGGCCAAAACTTTTTCCAACGATAGCTTGGCAATTTCTCTTTTTCACTCAGAGCTAAATTTTCAATTACATTCTTCGGCAATCCCCCCCCCCATATACTTTCAGAGACTAACTGCTAGGGCTTTTAATAATGGATTATTTTACTGATTTTTATCTTTTAATTATTTTACATAATTTTAATTCTATGTATAATTTAATTGCATTTTAACACAAATGTTTGTTTTTACTTATATCTTTGTAAGCACTTATAACTAAGCTCATTTTTAATTTTTGAAAGATGCCTTGCATCCCAGTATTGGGGCTAAAGGCAGGCTATAAATGTATACATAATAATAAAGATGATGAGAATATTAGATGTTGTTGAGATCCACCAGAACCAACAAAATCATCCACCAACTACTGGTGGCTGGTGGTTCCCATGTCAATGCAGTGGTGAATCCATTCCAGATTTTAGTCTGAACTTTAAGTGAGCTATCCAAAGTGCTGAACACTATCTCCAAAAAAAGTTCAGCATCTTATACTGTATAGCTTCTGCAAAGTTTGGGCTGAAATTCAGAGTGGATTCACTGCTCCATTGACATGAGAGCCACCACTTCCACCAACACTCTTTCTGTCCCAGACCTGAAGTCAGATGGGAGGGATCAAAGTAATCGGTTCATCCAAGGAAGCCTGGAATTGTACTTCCATTAAAAAAAAAAGGGAGGAGATTAGAAACTAGCCAATAGATAACTAGGATGGTGGGGTCCAGCTTCTTCAGCACATGTTATTACTGCTTCAGCACACATTAATTACTGCTTCATTTAGAGTAGATTAATACAATACAGTACTCTTCCAAAGAAACAGTCACAGCCTTTACCACTCAATTGACCAGCCCTTCTCTGGCAGCTTTAATTAGCCAGAATAGACATGATCTACCCTCACTGTGCAGTCCAAGCAGGAAATGATCCAAGAGATTTCCTCCCCCAATTTATTCATTTTTTAACAAATTTATCACTGTGGCTTTGAGAGCACTTCTTTAGTACTAAGAGATCTAAAATGTAATAGTCATTTTACTACCTAAAACAATTTCACTGGATGAGACTGTGCTGCTGCAACAAAGACAGAAAGGAACAGATTCTTTGCCACCTTCACCACCACAGAGTAGGCTCTGAAATGGCCCATCACTTGTGTTTAATTGGATTTATCCTCACTCTTTCCCTTACCAACTCTCTTGTTCTCTATTCAAGCACTTCATTGTTCTGAGTTCCTTAGAGAACCAAGGAGCCCATGCGCTGCACCCAAGTAAACAAACAAATACTGATTTAAGACTTAGGTGACTGTGTCACAATTGCCTAGGTCAAGTCTCCATCACACAAATTAACTAGGGCATCAACAGAATCACCACCTCCAGCAGCTGCAAAATCTCCCAAACTATTCAAGAATCCTTCTTCATAACAGCTTGGCTGATAACAAGCCACCCTGCCTGGAGACCCAAGTATACTGTATTCACTAACCATATTTTACAGAACACGAGAACACTATTCCTTCTTATCACCTATGGTCCCCTGCTAAATCTATCCAAATGTATCATCAGCACCTCATCCTGGGCAATGGCATTTCCCTTGCACAAACCATCTGGCTTTGACAGATTATCACACAAGACTATCTGTTGTTTTTGCAGGAATAGGCTAACATAGTTTAGGCCTGGAGAGTTATGACTGAACAGCAAGTGTACTCCGCTAGGTTCCCTACCTTCACCCTGTCCCTTCCAAATGCGCTCAGTGTCAAGGTGATGGGACATGCAATCACTGGAAATTTATACTGTACAGTAAAGAGCTACCATGGTATAATATGCTACAGCCTGCAGGGGCCAGCAGTGAGCTGGCTAAATGCAGCTGGCAAGCACATCTAGATAAAGCTTGAGAGACAGCAGTGGGAAAGGAAGTGTAAGGAGTGAACTCTTATCTGTATGGGAAAATGTTGTGTAGCCCATGTATATTTGAAACATGAACTGTATACCCCATAACTGTACTGTACTGTATAACGGATGATCTCACACACTGTTTCTGTACTTGGATTTCACCCTTAGACTGTGCACATTCAGTCTAGGCTGTACAGTACAGGACTGTACTGCTGTGTTATGTAGTCTGTCTGCTAGGAGTTTCAGACTCATTGTAAATATTGCTTAGACATGCTCCAGTAAAGGAAAGTCATTTTAGATACAAGCCTGTGTCTGTGTGCTCATTTCTTCAGCCTGATGATTGCAACTCTGCTACAAGAACTTTTGCTGCCTGGTCCTCTTGATATGCTCAGAGGTACCAGTGTGCTACCGTGACGCTCAGGAGTGGGGAGCCCTCAGGAGAAAAACATGGGAGGGTATGGCCTAAATACTCTAAAGGCACCAGATCCTGTCTGAAAGCAGGGTCAGTCCTGGATGGGAGACCACCATCGATGCTGTAGGCTATATTTCTGAGGAAGGAACTGGCAAACCCACCTTTGAGTATTCTTTGCCTAAGAAAACCCTATGAAATTCATGGGGTTGTCTTAAGGCGACTTAAAGGCACATACAAACACATAGGAGTGCCCACAACTTTAAAGGAGAACACCACAGTGTGCAAAAGAGATTCCCCTTATGGGACTTTTTTATTTCCCTGTCATTTCTAAACATGGGTTTTGAATGACCGAATCAGAAACACCACATAGGCAATTTACTACTTTCAGTAGGTTTCAAGCCCCAACAGTTCAAGAAGAATGCTGTCAATTGATAAGGATCCAAAGAAGAATCAGAAAGTGGAAAATGCTCCCTCTTTTAAACTCACCACCCCCCTCTTACCTTTACTAGATAGCATCATGTTGGTTAGTCCCAACTAAAGGACACAGACCCATTCAATCCATTCTGTGGATTGCATCCTGTTGGATAATCCCGACTCCCAACAAAAGGAGACCCATTCAATCCCTTCTGTAATGGTAAGTCAACACATAGGTAAAATCCATGGATTCTGTGGGTCTACTCTAGTCAGGGCTAACAACAGGATTTAGACCACTGAGTGTCACTTCTATTTAACCTTAAGACACAACAGAGACCTGCTGTCAGGCATAACTGTTGTCAGGCCTAAAAAACAGAGGCAAACATATTTAAAATGATCATCACCCACGCCTTTTGCAACTGGCTCTCATCTGCAGAGCCCTGGATCCGAGTGAAAAAATCAAACTGAATAGACCCCTGGGGGGGACCACTTCTGTCGAAAGTCTGTAGAGAAATTTAGTTTTGACTCCTGGAGTAATAAAAGCCGCTGCCCTCGTTATATTACTCTACCCTCGGTAAACTTGCACTTATTTCTTTTCTTTAAAAAAAAAAAAACCCACACACACCCCTTCTGCTGCTCCACCCTCACCTGAAATACCACAGAAAGAAAGCTCCACCAACCTTTCTCAAGGCTCCCGTTCCTCCCCTGAAGGAACTCCGCAACGGCCACCCGCTCGCGCCGCCGCTCAGTCGGTTTGAATCGAATCACGCGGGAGGCGGGCGCCTCGTCCAAGCGCCCCGATTGGTTGGAGTGGGCGAGGCCTCGAGGCTTTGAAATCGACCAATGAGATCGAAAGAAGAAGCAAACCAGAGAGGCGGTGTTACTTGGCGGAGGCAAAGGGCCAAGCACAGCTGTAGTGCTACTGTTACTTCCGGCTCTCTTCCGAAAGGGGGCAACCGTAGGTCCGATCAATGGCCTTGTTTCAGGCTGGCCTCTGGGTCCTATGGGGCGGGGAGGGGGATCTTCCATGCGCGGGGATAGGCAGTGAAGCAAGTGCCTTGTAGTCCTTGTGACTGCCTCTCTTCTCGCTCTCTTCTAGAAAGTATGAGTGGAATTGGAAGTTTGCGTTTCGAGTACAGTACAGTAGTACAGTACTGTTTGAGGCCAAGCTTTGGCCTGCCAGGTTTTTGGACTCCAACTCCCAGAAGCCTGAGCCAGCTGGTCCAATGGTCAGGGATTCTGGGAACTGTAGTCCAAAAAAAACCTGGAAGGCCAAAGGTTGGAAAATCTTATGGTTGGAGAGGCAGAATAAACACTGTTCTGAAGGAAAAACGTTTTACTTTTCAGTTTTCGTGGAAGTGTGGATTTTTCTATTTCTGTACCTTCTGTAACACTCTCTCCTGGGTTCGAATGGTCATCTCTGGAATTGATATATGAACTCACTAGGTGCTGAGAAATCACTCTGTCTCAGCCTCATTTGCCTGCATCTGCAGTGGGGCCGTGTGAGTGTAATATTGGTTTAATGTGAGGTCGAAGGCTTTCACGGCCGGCATCCATAGATTTTCCTTGGGTTTTTTCCAGGCTGTGAGGCCGTATTCTGGAATAGTTTCTTTCTGACATTTCACCTGCATCTGTGGCTGGCATCTTCAGAGAATGGTTGGGTAGGCGTGTCTGGGGTTTATATACTCTGGGGGATAGGGGGATTTCCAGCAGATAATCGGGCATCAACCAACCATTAGCCAAACAGACACTAATCCTTGCATTTCTATACCCAGAAACTAACCATTCAATTACACAAATGTATATATACTCCCCAACAGGGGTTCACAGCATATAAACTCCACATACACTCGTACCCAACCATTCTCTGAAGATGCCAGCCACAGATGCAGGCGAAATGTCAGAAAGAAACTATTCCAGAACACGGCCTCACAGCCCGGGGAAAAACCAAGGAAAATCTATAATACTGGTTTGTTAACAGGGTCATTGTTGTAAGGATTATGCCGCCACAAAATAATGTATATCAGTGGTTCTTAACCTTTCCTTTAGCAGGAACCCCCTTTAAATAGCTTTTGTTGCCATGGTCCCCCAAGACTTAACTCAAGATTTAAAATCCTAACAACAATAATAATACAGTTACACCATCCATGAAATCTTCCCTCATAGACACCGTAGGGGAAGGGGAGACTTTTCTCCTGCTTCTTTCTGCAAGATTGTGGCTGGAGCGGATTGAAGAGCAATGTGCAGGCCAAGCCAGCCAGCCACCCTGCCTTTGCCTTGGCTGCTATCATGTGGCTCTCTACTGCAGGCAAGATGTGGGCCTTGCAGCCTTCAAGCCTGTGCAGACCCCCTGTGAAGACATTGCAGCCCCCTGGGGGTTCCTGGGCCACAGATTAAGAACCACCGCTATACTCTCTCTCTGGCTTTTCTTCGCAAACAAAGATTCAGGAAGGACTCATCCCGCACTTTCTGCAAGCACGCTGATGACTGAAAAGGCCAATCCAAGATAAACATGTCCAGTGCTATAACTAATAATAAGTATAATACCTGACGGTGGTGGTAATAATATTACTCTCTCTCTCTCTGGCTTTTCTTCGCAAATGAAGATTCAGGAAGGACTTTTCCCATGCTTAGTGCAAGCGCGTTGATGACTAAAAAGGCCAATCCGCGATAGACAAGTCCGGTTGCAGAAAGCACAGCAGTAGGTTTCCTTGGGTGATGTTTCCGGGTTGTGGTTCTTTCTGCGTTGTCGTTTCTCTTCAAGACTTGTTCGGCGTGAGTTCTCAAATAAGGCTGCAGCATTGTGGATAGTGCGTCTCCATGCCTCCCGATGAGAGGCGAGGGTGGACCATTGTTGGTGATCAATTTGGCCGAGCCTGAGACGTTGTTTCAGGGAGTCCTTGTATCGCTTTTTTGGAGCGCCCCTCTTACGCTGACCCGTGGCGAGTTCACCGTAGAGTACTGTTTTGGGGAGGCGATGGTCCTCCATCCTAGAAACATGCCCTGCCCAGCGCAGCTGTGTTCTCAGTATCATGGCCTCAATGCTGGTGATCCCTGCTTGCTCAAGGACAACAACATTCGTCACATAGTCAGTCCAGTGTATATTTAGGATTGTGCGTAAACAGCGCTGATGAAAGCGTTCGAGGAGTTGTAAGTGGTGGCAATAGGTGACCCATGTTTCAGACCCATAAAGGAGAATAGACAGTATAATGGCTCTATACGCACTGATTTTTGTGCTTCGCCTCAGGTGTTTATTATTCCAATAACAATAATAATACAATTGCACCATCCATTAAACCTTCCTTCAGAGGCACTGGAGGGAGAGGGAAGACTTTTCTCCTGCTTCTTTCTGCAAGTTTGTGGCTGGAGAGGACTGAATGGCAATGTGCAGGCCAAGCCAGCCAGCCTTTGCCTTGACTCCTGTCAGGTGACTGCTCCACTGCAGGCAAGGGGTGGGCTGAGCAGCCTTCAAGGACCCCTTGTAAGACATCACACACCCCTGGGAGCCCACAGTGCACAGGTTAAGCACCACTGATGTATACATTGCACGCAAGTCTTTGAGGCAATATATGAAGAGATGCGCAGGCGCTCCTTCATAACTATTTTATTGCTATTATTCCCCCAAAATGACAGAGCCTCAAACGCCCTGCTCAGTTATGTGCAGAAATGTGCTTATGTTCCGTTACTGCAGTGTGCCTTTTGGGTGGCTGCTAAAGGTGCCGCTCTTTTGTGGCTTTGGGACGCTCTTCCCAATACCACCATTGCACTGGTTTGGTTTAGTCCCTGAAAATGGCGGCGCCTGACGTCACCCTGCTCCCCGCCGCCGCCGCCTCACTGGCTTTGGTCGTGGAAAGGTGGGGATGGAGGCGGGCTGACCGTGAAGAGGCAGCGGCGCCCGAGCCCTCCTCCCGTCATCCCTCCAGGGCCTGGCGATGGACCGCTTCGCGTGGACCAACGGCCTCCTGGAGATCCACGAGAACCTCGTCACGCAGCAGCGCGGGGTCCGCCTCTACGACGGGGAGGAGAAGGTCAGGGCGGCCGGCGGAGGGGGAGCGGGGCCGGGGGACGGACAGCCAGAGGGCTGGAGGAGGAGCTGGGGAGACACCGAGCGCGGCCTGTGAGAGAAGCCGGCGACGGCCCGTCCCAGGGAGGAAGCCACCACCGCGCCTCCTATTCATTTCTCCTCCTCCTCATGAGAGGTCTCGGCCGACCTGCTACCACCAGTACAGCCACCATTGATTCCCAGACTCTACTCCAGTGGCTCTTAACCTTTTCTTTACCAGGGATCCCCTTTAAGTATCTTTGGTTGCTGAGGGCCCCCAAGACTTAACTCAAGATTTAAAACAACAACAATAATAATACTACACCATTCATTAAACCTTCCCTCAGTCGCCAGAGGGAGAGAGGAAAGAGAGAGAAGACTTTCTTCCTGGAGTGGATTGAATGGCAATGTGCAGGCCAAGCCAGCCTGCCTTGACCTTGGCTCCTGTCGTGTGGCCACTCTACTGCAGGGAGGAGGTGGGCCCAGCAGCCTTCACTGACCCCCTGTGAGGACATTGCAGTCAGACCCCCTAGGGGTCTGCAAGGTCACAGGTTAAGAACCACTGCTCTAGTCCTCCAGGTTTTTGGACTTCAACTCTCAGAAGCCTCAGCCACCTTGGCCAATGATCAGGGATTCTGGGTGCTGAAGTTCAAAACACCTAGAAGATCAGAGTTTGGGAAACACTGCTCTACACTGTAGAAATAATGCAGTTTGACACCACTTTAAGTGCTGTAGCTCCATCCTGTGGGATCTATAGGTTTGCAAGGTCTCTAACTTTCTCTGCCTAAAGGGTTGTCTAAACGGTGAAAATACTCCTCATGGAATGCAAGGAAAATATGAGCTGTTTTAATTGTCACCTCGCATCGTTTTGTTATATTTAGAAGGGGGGGGCAAAAAACGGTGTTTTTTAAGTTCAGCAGCAGCAGGTTTAAAAATGTGAGTAACTCGTTCGCAGCCGCCATCTTGGCTAGAGGACATGCAAAGTTTATGGGGGCTGTAAGACCATTAAGACAAGTTGCAGCTGCTGCATATTGTCTTTACTGCAGATCACTCCATTTTGGGGGGGGCTTGTATAGACAACCTCAAAAAGTTCTGGTGCCTCACAAAACTACAAATCCCAGGATTCTGTAGGTTGGAACCATGGCAGTTAAAGTGATGTCAAACTGCATTATTTCTACAGTGTAGATGCACTCCTGGTTAACAGTGTTAAAAGTGAGCTTCAAACTGCTTCAAGCTGGAATGATTTACAGGTTGAGGGTGGTTTAGCAATCAGGAAGCGTAGGCCGCTTGAGTGTCATTGCTGTGTTGTTGAAAAACAGCAGCAACAAGCCAGTCTTTGGCACTTTGGGTGCCAGCTTTATTAATTACGTGAACCACCTCTGAGTATTCCTTGCTTAAATCCCTATGAAATTTGTGTGGTTGGTATAAGTCAACAGGCAACTTGAAGGCACACACATACACAGAAACTTTAATGGATTTCAGTCCTCTTAAAAGATTATGCTGTAATAAACCAAGTAGCCTTTAAAGTAACACAGAACTCTGTAGTTTTTGCTGCAGCAGACTAATAGAGCTATTGCTTTGGAAATTGCACTTTCATGTTTTTTGATTTGGCACTTTTCTTCATTTCCCACCCTTACTGCATATATTTGTGTCCCTGATTTATTTCCTCCTGCTCTTCTGCACTTGGACATTGGTAAAAAAATAATAATAATCTGTGTTAGATTTCACACAGTGTTCATATGGCACACTCCAGATAAGAGAGTATCACTCTCACCATTGACAGACAGTATGGATTAGGATGGAAGAAGTTGTAGTCAAACACATCTGGAGTGTACCAGATCAAGCTGGCTATTTTACATATTTATAATCTCATTTTCTAGGATAAGGTAGATTGATTTCCCTCCACCCTGTCCGGTCAGTCCTCCAAGTGTTGTCCAAAACAAATAGCCCAGCAGCAAATCTTTTGAGTGGGATTTTGACTGATCCCTGTTCCGTCACAGGTTGTTATTGGAGGTCAGTTCTAAGCATGTTATTTAGAAATATCACTTCAGCTAATGGAAAACAAGTATAAGAAAGTATGGACAAAATCAAAGGGCTTGTCTACAGGTGGTATACCTTGTCTTGCCCTCTTCTTAGAGCCATGCAGTCTTGATGATGCAAGGCTTTTGCTCTGTTTTGCCCCTGGACAGTCCTCACCACCCCCTGGAGTTAAAGGGGCTAAGACAAGGTAGGGCCCGATAAACCGTTCTGAAACAATATCTGCTTTAATCTGGTCCCGCTGGCAAAAAATGGATCATGCCCTGCATGTCCCCAAGTCCCTGTTCCTGCAGGCTGCCCCATCACTGCAGCTGCCAGTCTGCCTTGCTCTTCCAGATCCATGCAGGAGTCCTGCAGCATGTGACCAAACCTGGTCACATGCAGGGGGCCTTGGTCATATGTTGCAGCCCAGCTTCCTTGCTTACAGGAGAGCAAGGGAGATGGCGGCAGCAGCAACTGCTGCTGTAATGGGCCAACATGCTCATCTGGACTCTGGCCCGTTTAGCGGAGGGAATGGGGGAGGAGCCGTTGTACCCTGGTTTGTGTGGATGAATTTATAATCTTGTAGCCATACAAAACATTTATGTACGAAGTGAGCCTCACTACTTTTTTATTAACACAGCTTACTCCCTGTTGTTTTTGTGTGACTTCAAGTCGTTTCTGATTTATGACAACCCTAAGGTGAACCAATCACAGGGTGTTCTTGGCAGAATGTGTTCAGAAGGGGCTTGCCCTTTCCCTTCTCTGAGGCTGAGAGAGTGTGACTTGCCCAAGATCTCCTTGTGGATTTCCATGGCCGAGCAGGGACTCAATCCCTGGTCTTCCAGTGTCCTGGTCCAACACTCATATCTCTACACCACGCTGGCTCTCACTTATTCCATAGTAAGTGTGCATAAGTGTGCAGTTTTGTTCTAGAAATGGCACCCTGCACTAGTGCTAGTGACACAATAGTAGTCAGCATTTATTATTATTATCATTTTCTGTATTTATATAGTGCCATCACTGTACATGGCACTTTACAAGTAAAGGAACAACAAAACAGTTCTCTGCTCTCAGGATTACAGTCTAATGATGACATGACACATTTGGTTGGGGAACGCATTTGAATGAACCCTAGGTTATAATTTTAACATGTTTCCATGGTCTTCATGTCCACAAGTTATTCATGTCCACATGTTAAGTAAATATTGAGAACACAGCTGCGCTGGGCAGGGCACGTTTCTAGGATGGAGGACCACCGCCTCCCAAAAGTAGTACTCTATGGTGAACTCGCCACGGGTCAGCATAAGAGGGGCGCTCCAAAAAAGCGATACAAGGACTCCCTGAAACAACATTTCAGGCTCAGCCAAATTGATCACCAACAATGGTCCACCCTTACCTCACATCGGGAGGCATGGAGACGCACTGCCTACAGTGCTGCAGCCTTATTTGAGAACTCACGCTGAACAAGTCTTCAAGAAAAACGACAACACAGAAAGAATCACAACCCGGAAACATCACCCAAGGAGACCTTCTGCTGTGCTTTCTGCAACCGGACTTGTTTATCTCGGATTGGCCTTTTCAGTCATCAGTGCGCTTGCAGAAAGCGCAGGATGAGTCCTTCCTGAATCTTTGTTTGCGAAGAAAAGCCACAGAGAGAGAATGATTATCCAAAATAAGCCCCATGGCTTTTCTGCAGCTCTCACACATGTATATGATCGCACCTGCTTATCATTTTTATATCCTACATTTAAGGACATGTTATTTTTCCAAAGTGGCTTAGAGCTAAAATCAAAATACATTAGTAAAACAGCAATGAAACAGTATAAATCTGAAGCTATCAGAATCCTTCACACAGTCCTGTTGGTAGCAGGTGACCCAATGGGTGGGGGCAATCCATGATTGTGCTTGCTTTCCTTGCTCTCCTGTTCCCTCCCACAGTTGGTGTCACCTGATTAAAGAAATCTTAGACACTGAGTAAGGATGTTTCCAGGTGGGCTTTTATCACATAGCTGCCGTACTTCGTTCATAGAACTTTTGGCGGTGGGTTGAGGGACCATATAAAAGTCATCTTCCTTTTGTTGTTCTGTGAATTCAGCTACATGAGTAAAAGGTGTTCAAATAAGCTGTGTAATGCATAATTTAAAAATACAACATTGTGTACAGAAATTCAGTTATATGATTGCTGTTGTAGATATGCGTATCTTAAAATGTATCTTTTTTTCTCTCTCTAGCTGAAGTTTGATACAGGGATATTGCTCCTGAGTACACATAGATTGATCTGGAGAGATCAGAAGAATCATGTAAGTGCTACTCTTCTGTTGTGTTCATGTAATAATTTCCATGTAATAATTGATAGAATAAGAGAGGTAGTTTACCTGTGATTGCAGCATGAGAAAAATCAGTCCCATATCCAATTTTATGACACTTTTCAGTTTGCTAAATTCTCAAGTCCATTTTAAAGATAAGTATGGGTAATTAATTTATTGATTTTCCTTGGGTGTTTTTCGGGCTGTGAGGCCATGTTCTGGAAGAGTTTATTCCTGACGTTTCGCCTGCATCTGTGGCTGGCATCTTCAGAGAATGGTTGGGTAGAACATTCTCTGAAGATGCCAGCCACAGATGCAGGCGAAACGTCAGGAATAAACTCTTCCAGAACATGGCCTCACAGCCCGAAAATCACCCTAGGAAAATTGATGGATGCCGGCCGTGAAAGCCTTCAACTTCAAAATCAATTTATTCTTTTTCATTTACTTTAGGCATTTTTACCATGCCCTTTACTGGTTCCCAGGGTAGTTATTAGTTGCCAGAAGCAAGGGAAGGGCAGTATGGTACTAGTGACTAGCATCAATGTTCAAGGACTCCAAAAAGATTACTTCTCACTCCTTTCCCAACACAGGGAAAATCAGCCATCATCCTGAGGACCAGCAGCTGTAGGAGGCTTATATCCTACTTCCTCAAAACCAAAACAACTATCTGGTCAGTTGCCTTGTAGCAACAGAAGCAGTGGAACAGGTAGTCAGGTTTAGTCAGCTCTGTCAAGCAAACCAAGGGCTCCTAAGGATTGCATCTTCTTCCCCTCTCAAGATTTTGTGCATTGTTGTTGGAATTTATTAAATTGCTTAGACACTTTTTTTCTAAGAGAGACTGAAGATGTTTAACAATTAAAAAGTTAAAAGGATGATAAATTTGCAGAAGGCTGATAATCAGCCAATCAGATCCCATCAAATACTTGGATATAGAAAACCACACTTGGGACAAGTATTGCCATAGAGCAATATTTCAAATGTTCATTACAGAGAAGTGATATTGTTTTCCAGTTTATTTTAGTAGACTAACCACTTTAACAAAGCAGCTACTGCTACAATTTGGTGGCTAACCTTCCAAGATAACAGTTACACAATCCAGAGTTTTGATGTGAGCAGAAGTGTTAATTTGTTGTATACACATGTTCTTCAGAGACAGTAGAACATTGGCTTGCCCCTTTTTCTGACATTAAAGTCCAAAAGTGTTAGGAGGTGCATGCAACAAAGTGTGTGTGCTGAAATGTATCCTGTACTGTTTCAAGGCTTTTGGTGTTAGCCAAGCCCCACACTTTGGCTGTAAGCAAGTTTTTTGTGAATACTCAAGTATTGTGAATGTTCAGAGCTGAGTCAACCATATTTTTCACTTCTTGAAAAACATCTTCCTCATTTTCACCTACCACCACCAATTGTCCTTTCAAATGATTGTGTTAAAATCCAGAAACTTTCTACTTGCTATGCATCTGCCCAAGAGCTTCTTCCCTGAGCTGCTGAAATAGCTGTATCAAACAAAGCGCTGAAGTTGACTAATGATAACTTTTTTTTAAAAAAAAAATTATCTTTCCTTATTTTGAATAAGAACCTTGGAACTAAATCAGTATGTCTTCATCTCTCTCTCTCTCTCTCTCTCTCTTTTTTTTTTTTTTTTTTTTTTGCTCCTGATAAATTTGGGAACTGGCTGAATTCCCCTCGTCCAAAATTTCGTTTGTACAGAAGTTGTTTTGTCACAAATGCAGAAATAACAGATTTTGTTTTTATTAAATTCAGTTCATCACCTTGAAGCTAAAGATTGCTTTCATTAAATTTTTGAAACAAGTCGGTCAAGTAAGCGATGTCACTTTTGGATTGAATTAAATTGGATCGTAAAGCATCATTTTTATCTTTCAAGAACTCCAGCACCGAGTTAAACAGCTTATAAAACCTACCTAAACAGGCACCCTTTGACAACCAATGAACTTCTGTATAAAGCAGCAAACGATTAAATTCTTCATCGTTTTCAATACAAAGCTGTTTAAATAATCTGTCATTCAATGATTTGCTTCTGATTGTGTTGATAGCAGCTTTAATTGCATATTGTAATGAATTATATAGGCGTGAACTTAAATTTTTGGCAACTAGATGCTGACGATGGATGATACAGTGTACTCTGAATGCATTTGGCATCTCCTTTTTTAATTATGCAAGAAAACCCCTGTAGCGCCCTACCATTGCTGGAGCACCATCTGTGGCTACTGATAAGATATTACAGTTTCCCCTCCACATTCGCAAACTTGACATTCGCGGTTTTGAGCCTGAAAAGTGGATATACTTGCAGAAATCTAGGAAACAATTTAATGTTCTAGTATGAGTCAACTTTTGAAATAAACATAGGAGCTTATATTATGAAATTATTACATATTTCAGAGGGCAGTAATTACTTTATGTAGTATAAATAAAACATAAACTATCAAATATATATCTCAGTTAGAAGTAGGAGGTACTGTATATTAAAAGAAATCTGGGTTAGAATGTAAAGACAGATCTAAATGTATCTTTTCCCTTCTTAGTAGAATCAAACTACTATGACATCTGGCAAATGCAGTGACGCATTTTTAGAAAACTTTAAATAAATATAAAAAGAAAACCATTAAAATCTTCAAGCTGTAAAAAGAACTGTGAAATTAACTCTCCAACCATAGGGCTCTACATGCAGCTGGGAAAATGCATTATGAGCAAGCAAACACTGCCCACTAGAGCACTACTAAAATGTGATGCTAAATGTGTGCTGTAGAGGGTGTTGAAGTGTAGCTCAAGACAGGTTTGGGAGCAGGATTAAAATCCCTGTGCTTGGTTCTTTCCCCTCTACCAGCTGTTCCTTGTAGTTTTGGATGATCTTAAATTGATGAACTTTCCAGCTTGCTGGGATCTAGATTACTGAATGCTTCCCAACCAGAACTTGGGAAAGGTACTTTTGGGGAATAAAAATCCCAGAATTCCCCAGCCAGTGTGGCTAGTGGTGTTGTAGCCCCCAAAAGAAAGCTTTCAAAGCTCTTTTCCTGACCTAAGTTCCAGATTCCATTGCTCAGCCCAGTTCTGTGGCTGCTTACCTCAGGAGTGTGCTAAAAAAATCATTGATTTCTGATGGTAAGGCAATTTGAGTGACTATTCTCTTGCTCTGGCCCCTATGTGTACTTTTAGGTTCTAGATGAGATAATAAGTACAGTATTGAGCACTGAGTGCAACTTAGGTTGATCTGTGAGTCCCACAAGCTTAAGCTGAGTCATGGTGATAGTGGATTTGAAAAGACTACAGTTCCCAAATTGTAGAGGAGGTCTGTATAAAAATATAAATTAATTGGATCCCTTTCGTTATCTTTCAAATCCCTTTCATTATTTCTAGATTGCAGTGTAGTCAACTTACAGAAATACAGGTAGTTTAAACTTTTCGAACTAAATCATATTGCTGGTGCAACTACAGTAGACTCACTGAATGTCTGAGACTTGTTAAGTCAACACTTACGTAAGTCCCATTGATTCAGTGGGTGTACTTTAGTTGGAACTAAAAGTCAGATTAGGCCCTCTATCTTTTATGGAAAAAAAATGACCTTGATAAACATCAATAGCAGTTAAACAGATTACAGTAGTTACCTTATCTATACAATATAACAAATTTCCTTGTTTTTCAAAGCATGAGTAGTCTGAAATTTCCTAATTTAGCAAAAAGCAATTACTCATGACTGTCAACAGGAAATATATATGGAAACATTGTTTAATCTTGGGTTATTTATTGCCCTTTTGTTGTCTCAGTTGTTTAGTGTGAACATATAATCCTTCGAAGTAGATGGGTTTGTGAAATTATGAGTGCAGTAGAAGAATTATGAGAGCAATAGACCTGAAAGTTCTATTCTAAGTTAGTCATGGGGTTCAGATAAGTCATGATCACTA
Organism: Gambelia wislizenii; assembly: GCA_030847615.1. Taxonomy (NCBI): domain Eukaryota; kingdom Metazoa; phylum Chordata; class Lepidosauria; order Squamata; family Crotaphytidae; genus Gambelia; species Gambelia wislizenii. The sequence continues at coordinate 207,864,418 of JAUMIR010000001.1, forward strand.
AATTTCACATCGCCATCTGTATGGGAGAGCCTGGGATTTGTGTGGGAAAAACAAAAGAAGAAGCATAGTAAAATGTTATGTGTTCACAAGTCCTAAATTACTGTGTGTGTATATGCCTTCAAGTCGTCTGTTGATTTACAGCCACCCCATAAATTTCATAGGGTTTTCTTAGGCAAGGAGTACTTGGAGGTGGTTTTGCCAGTTCCTTTAAAATAATAACTTAATAGGCCTAAGTTAGGGGTGGGAATCATATGACCCTCTAGATATTTTTGAACTGTATTTCCCAGCATTATATACCATTGGCTGTGTTGGCTGTAGATGCTAGGAGTTGCAGTCTCTCAATATTGAGAGGACCATACTTGGCTGTGAAGACATTGTGTTAACTTAGGCTGAGTGTATTGCCAGTCAGGTCTGTGAAGAGGCTCATTCTGATTTCTGCCACCAGCCACTATGGAGTGAGTACTGGGTGGGAGACACAATTGTCTTTTTCATTTTCAAGCTCCTGCTACCTCCAGTATTGGAGCATACTTTGTAAAGGAGTACTGTAATTGTTCTTGGCAGGCATCTGTATATGCCAGAGATTGTAGGCACTCCTCTTACTCCAACTAGTCCTTCCTTCTGTAGCTATTTGATGAGCATAAAATACATATAGTATAACTACCCTCTGCCGCTTTCACCTAATTATTACATGTTAAGCAGATGGAACATGGTTAGAGAACTGGAGGTCATCTACCTTTCAGGGATATACTATATTTATGCAAGTTAAATATTTAATAAAGAATGTTTTAGTGAGAATTAGAACTATAGAACTCATGAAATATCTGCCATTGCTAGATCTTTGCAGTCAAAGGTAAAGAGACATATAGGAGTGTATGTATGCATGTGCCTTCAAGTCACCTGTCGACTTATGGCAACCCCATGAATTTCATAGGGTTTTCTTGGGCAAGGAATATACAGAGATGGTTTTGCTAGTTCCTTCTTCTGAAATGTAGCCTATAGCACCTGTTATGGTCTCCCATACAAATACTAACCCAAGTTGACCCTGCTTAGCTTCCAAGATCAAACAGGATCTGGTGTCTTTAGGGTATTTAGGGTATCTGGTGTTTTTGGACTGTATTTCCAAAAATACAGGGCATTTAGAGTATTTAGGGTAAAGGGATGTATGTCTGCTTAAAAGTAAATTCCATCAAGATCATTCTCTGTAAAGTGGAGACTGAAATCCAGGTGCACATGGGGCCTAGAGGTTTAGTTAACCATCTTTAAAATTGCTAATAAATATATTTATCAGTCCATTATCACTGTTGGTGTGAAGTAATCAAACACATTTTAATGCTTGTAGAATTACTTTTGTATAAAACTGTGGATACTAGGCACTTTCCCTCTATTGGATGCTTTTTCTGCCAACATAATTTATATAAAAGCACAAGGATTTTACACATGGAGTGCTTCATGTAGAACCTATTGTAAAGACAACATTAATATTCTATAGTGTATTTAAAAAAAGAGTTATTGAAAGTCCCCCTTACGCTTTTTCTCTTTTGTTTCCTCCTAGGAATGTTGTATGGCTATTCCTCTTTCTCAGATCATCTTCATTGAAGAACAGGCAGCTGGGATAGGGAAAAGGTAGTGTATATATGTCAAATACTTTATGTTATGGATTTTAGCTTCCCCACACTGTATGGGATATCCAGTATTTCACAGTCATCTAATGCACATTACAATCCTACTTACCAGAAACTCTTTCAAGGACAAATGGAGAGCAAGGTGATACACAGAGGAATACATGTAGCTTACTAAATAATGAAAGTATCCCTTATATTTATGCATCCCCTGCTCTTGCCTCTCATACTGTTAGCTACTCAGCCCAGGGACCATACCAAAAACTTCTGTCCTGCTGTGGCTTTGTTCCATGATAGCTAGCTGGCATAAACCAACAAATGGACAAGCTGATTCATAATTCTCCTTGGAGTTAGAAAGTGGTTTGTCCATTTACTGCTTCCCATCATAGGTTGCCTATAAGCTCCCCGAAAACTGCTCAGGGTGCATTCAGCGCTTGTGTATATAGTTTTCAAAGTTGGGCTATGTGTGTAGAGCAAGAGTGGGAAACATGAGATCCTCCAGATGTCCATGGACTGAAATTTCCATCAGCTCTAACAAGAAGAACCAGTAGAGAGGAGTTGCAGTCCAGCAACATCAGGAGGGTCACTTTTCTCACCCCTGCTGCAGTTACATGCTGCCTCTGATTCTCCCTCTGATGCTAGTAGCCATCAACGGTCTCATGAATTTGTCTAATCCTCTTTCAAAGATATCTTAAGTTGGTGGCCACCAGCAGCAGGTTTCATAGTTTGACTGTGCACTGTATGGTGGAGTGTTTCCTCTTGTCTTTTATGTGTATCTCACAAACTATAATGAGACAAAATATTCTGAGAAATATTTATTGTTTAAAAATACTTAACCAAATCTGTTGAAAAGTTATTGGACATGTTCTCACATTCCCTTGGTTAATTTTTGGCCTTTAGTAGGTAACATAAAATGAAATAATATATTTATTGATTTTAGATACAGATTGTTTTTATAACTGCATCGTACATCTTTTCTTTTTCCTCCTTTTCCAATACCTTCAGTGCCAAAATAGTGGTTCATCTTCATCCAGCACCTTCCAACAAGGAACCTGGCCCTTTCCAGAATAGCAAATACTCATATATCAAACTTTCCTTCAAAGAACATGGCCAGATAGAGGTATGTATGTATGTATGTATGTCATCATGTTTATAAGATGGGTGTTGGAGTATGTTTTCTAAATTTCCTGAAAAGTAAAGTTTTGATAGCTTTTACCATAATTAATATGAACAGTTTAAATGGATGAAAACTGAAATTATAACTTATTTTATTTATTTTTATTTCTTATCTATTAAAATATTTATATGCTATATCTGAGGATAAGTAATGTTAACAATTATTTATTTTTCTGGGTTACACCTTGACATGTGCTGTATTTTTTATTTTTAATGGTGATCTATGTGCTAAAATTCAAATTTTATATATAATGTTTCCCAAAAAGATGTATACACCCTTAATTCTTGGATATATTTTTTTTGCAGTTTTTTTTTTTCAAAACATGTACAGTCGTCCCTTCACATTCGCGGGGGTTCCGTTCCGCGGACCCCCGCGAATGTGAAAAAACCGCGAATAACGACACCCCTCCCCCCTCCCTCCCTCCCTCCCTCCCCAGGCCCTCCCTCCCTCCCCAGGCCCTCCCTCCCTCCCTCCCCAGGCCTTTGCGGGGCCTTGCTAGGCCCCGCGGAGGTCTCCCCGGCCCTTCCTCCCTCCCTCCCCAGGCCTTCGCGTCTCCGGAGGCCCCAGGATCGCCTCCCCAGCCCTCCCCACCGCGTCCCCAGGCCTTCCTGGGGCCTCCGGAGCGTCTCCGGAGGCCCCAGGATCGCCTCCCCAGCCCTCCCCAGGATCGCCTCCCCAGCCCTCCCCACCCCGTCCCCAAGCCTTCCTGGGGCCTCCGGAGCGTCTCCGGAGGCCCCAGGATCGCCTCCCCAGCCCTCCCCACCGCGTCCCCAGGCCTTCCTGGGGCCTCCGGAGCGTCTCCGGAGGCCCCAGGATCGCCTCCCCAGCCCTCCCCACCCCGTCCCCAGGCCTTTCTGGGGCCTCCGGAGATGCTCCGGAGGCCCCAGGATCGCCTCCCCAGCCCTCCCCACCCCGTCCCCAGGCCTTCCTGGGGCCTCCGGAGCGTCTCCGGAGGCCCCAGGATCGCCTCCCCAGCCCTCCCCACCGCGTCCCCAGGCCTTCCTGGGGCCTCCGGAGCGTCTCCGGAGGCCCCAGGATCGCCTCCCCAGCCCTCCCCACCCCGTCCCCAGGCCTTTCTGGGGCCTCCGGAGCGTCTCCGGAGGCCCCAGGATCGCCTCCCCAGCCCTCCCCACCCCGTCCCCAGGCCTTTCTGGGGCCTCCGGAGATGCTCCGGAGGCCCCAGGATCGCCTCCCCAGCCCTCCCCACCCCGTCCCCAGGCCTTCCTGGGGCCTCCGGAGCGTCTCCGGAGGCCCCAGGATCGCCTCCCCAGCCCTCCCCACCCCGTCCCCAGGCCTTTCTGGGGCCTCCGGAGATGCTCCGGAGGCCCCAGGATCGCCTCCCCAGCCCTCCCCACCCCGTCCCCAAGCCTTCCTGGGGCCTCCGGAGCGTCTCTGGAGGCCCCAGGATCGCCTCCCCAGCCCTCCCCACCGCGTCCCCAGGCCTTCCTGGGGCCTCCAGAGCGTCTCCGGAGGCCCCAGGATCGCCTCCCCAGCCCTCCCCACCCCGTCCCCAGGCCTTCCTGGGGCCTCCGGAGCGTCTCCGGAGGCCCCAGGATCGCCTCCCCAGCCCTCCCCACCCCGTCCCCAGGCCTTCCTGGGGCCTCCGGAGCATCTCCGGAGGCCCCAGGATCGCCTCCCCAGCCCTCCCCACCCCGTCCCCAGGCCTTTCTGGGGCCTCCGGAGCATCTCCGGAGGCCCCAGGATCGCCTCCCCAGCCCTCCCCACCCCGTCCCCAGGCCTTTCTGGGGCCTCCGGAGACGCTCCGGAGGCCCCAGGATCGCCTCCCCAGCCCTCCCCACCCCGTCCCCAGGCCTTCCTGGGGCCTCTGGAGCGTCTCCGGAGGCCCCAGGATCGCCTCCCCAGCCCTCCCCACCCCGTCCCCAGGCCTTTCTGGGGCCTCCGGAGATGCTCTGGAGGCCCCAGGATCGCCTCCCCAGCCCTCCCCACCGCGTCCCCAGGCCTTCCTGGGGCCTCCGGAGCGTCTCCGGAGGCCCCAGGATCGCCTCCCCAGCCCTCCCCACCCCGTCCCCAGGCCTTTCTGGGGCCTCCGGAGATGCTCCGGAGGCCCCAGGATCGCCTCCCCAGCCCTCCCCACCCCGTCCCCAGGCCTTCCTGGGGCCTCCGGAGCGTCTCCGGAGGCCCCAGGATCGCCTCCCCAGCCCTCCCCAGGCCTTCCTGGGGCCTCCGGAGCGTCTCCGGAGGCCCCAGGATCGCCTCCCCAGCCCTCCCCACCCCGTCCCCAGGCCTTTCTGGGGCCTCCGGAGATGCTCCGGAGGCCCCAGGATCGCCTCCCCACCCCGTCCCCAGGCCTTTCTGGGGCCTCCGGAGATGCTCCGGAGGCCCCAGGATCACCTCCCCAGCCCTCCCCACCGCGTCCCCAGGCCTTCCTGGGGCCTCCGGAGCGTCTCCGGAGGCCCCAGGATCGCCTCCCCAGCCCTCCCCACCACATCCCCAGGCCTTTCTGGGGCCTCCGGAGATGCTCCGGAGGCCCCAGGATCACCTCCCCAGCCCTCCCCACCCCGTCCCCAGGCCTTCCTGGGGCCTCCGGAGCGTCTCTGGAGGCCCCAGGATCGCCTCCCCAGCCCTCCCCACCCCGTCCCCAAGCCTTCCTGGGGCCTCCGGAGCGTCTCCGGAGGCCCCAGGATCGCCTCCCCAGCCCTCCCCACCGCGTCCCCAGGCCTTCCTGGGGCCTCCGGAGCGTCTCCGGAGGCCCCAGGATCGCCTCCCCAGCCCTCCCCACCCCGTCCCCAGGCCTCTCTGGGGCCTCCGGAGATGCTCCGGAGGCCCCAGGATCGCCTCCCCAGCCCTCCCCACCCCGTCCCCAGGCCTTTCTGGGGCCTCCAGAGATGCTCCGGAGGCCCCAGGATCGCCTCCCCAGCCCTCCCCACCGCGTCCCCAGGCCTTCCTGGGGCCTCCGGAGCGTCTCCGGAGGCCCCAGGATCGCCTCCCCAGCCCTCCCCACCCCGTCCCCAGGCCTTCCTGGGGCCTCCGGAGCGTCTCCGGAGGCCCCAGGATCGCCTCCCCAGCCCTCCCCACCCCGTCCCCAGGCCTTCCTGGGGCCTCCGGAGCGTCTCCGGAGGCCCCAGGATCGCCTCCCCAGCCCTCCCCACCGCGTCCCCAGGCCTTCCTGGGGCCTCCGGAGCGTCTCCGGAGGCCCCAGGATCGCCTCCCCAGCCCTCCCCACCCCGTCCCCAGGCCTTTCTGGGGCCTCCGGAGATGCTCCGGAGGCCCCAGGATCGCCTCCCCAGCCCTCCCCACCCCGTCCCCAGGCCTTCCTGGGGCCTCCGGAGCGTCTCCGGAGGCCCCAGGATCGCCTCCCCAGCCCTCCCCAGGCCTTCCTGGGGCCTCCGGAGCGTCTCCGGAGGCCCCAGGATCGCCTCCCCAGCCCTCCCCACCCCGTCCCCAGGCCTTTCTGGGGCCTCCGGAGCGTCTCCGGAGGCCCCAGGATCGCCTCCCCAGCCCTCCCCACCCCGTCCCCAGGCCTTTCTGGGGCCTCCGGAGATGCTCCGGAGGCCCCAGGATCGCCTCCCCAGCCCTCCCCACCGCGTCCCCAGGCCTTCCTGGGGCCTCCGGAGCGTCTCCGGAGGCCCCAGGATCGCCTCCCCAGCCCTCCCCACCCCGTCCCCAGGCCTTCCTGGGGCCTCCGGAGCGTCTCCGGAGGCCCCAGGATCGCCTCCCCAGCCCTCCCCAGGCCTTCATGGGGCCTCCGGAGCGCCTCCGGGGGCCCCGTGGACGCCTCCCTGGGCCTCCCCGCTCCCTCTATGTCTTTCACGGGGCCTCTGGAGGCCCCGTGTCGCGGTTTTGCGGGGGCCCGGGGGGGGGCCCTCCCAAAACCGCGAATAACCGAAACCGCGAATGTCAAGTTCGCGAATGTGGAGGGACAACTGTATACACCCTTAACAGGATTAAAGATTACAATAGTAAAGAAGTGTCATGAAATTACAAGAGAAACTTTAAGTGACGTTTGCAACTCTATGCTTTGACAATGCTAGCATTACTGTGCATGGACAACAATATGAACCCCTTACATAAAATTGTATTTAAGTGGAATTTGTAACTCTGATTAAATCACTATTATAAGATTTATTCTTCAATATAAGTGCATTTACTTAGCCTTCAAATAATCACCATAGCTATTAATAGCTGTCAACGTGTGTATACTTTTTTTTGGGACACCTTGTATATGTCAAGTGGTATAGGGCACACACTGGGAACCTGGACAGCTCCACAGGCAGCAAAAAATAAACAGCAGAGTGTTGTTCCTTCAGTCATCAGAATAAAGGTGCAGACACAGGCTTGTATCTAAAATAAACTTGTATTTACTTGAGCATAATGAAGAGTACAGTCATCCCTTCACATTCACGGGGGGTACGGGAACAAGACCCCCACAAAAGTGAAAAAACCGTGAATAAGAGCAGCCTCTGAGGGTTTAAGGAGGAGCCCTTCCTAAACACACACAGAGAGAGAGAGAGAGAAGGCACAGGTGGCATCTGAAGTCCCAGCAAGCAACTGACCCAGCCTCTGAGCGTTTAAGGAGGAAAGAAAATCACAGCCCCATGCTGTGAGCATGCAAGCAAAGTCCCCCCCTTGCTACTCCTCTCTCTGTGTCTTAACAAACTGAATTGCTTCTTTAAAACTCCCATGTCTCCTCATGGCCGAAAGAAAAGTACAGCCGCATGCTTGCCACCCTCTTTCTGTGCCTCAACAAATGGAATTGCTTCTTTAAAACTCACATTTTGAACCTTTCCTATACACATTCACACACAGGGAAGGCGCGGGTGGCATCTGAACTCCCAGCAAGCAACCGACCCAGCCTCTGAGCATTTAAGGAGGAAAGCTTGCGTGCTCACAGTATGGGGCTGTGCTTTTCTTTCGGCCAGCAGGAAGCTTTCCTCCTTAAATGCTCAGAGGCTGGGTCGGTTGCTTGCTGGGAGTTCAGATGCCACCTGCGCCTTCCCTGTGTGTGAATGTGTATAGGAAAGGTTCGAAATGTGAGTTTTAAAGAAGCAGTTCCGTTTGTTGAGGCACAGAGAGGGGGTGGCAAGCATGCGGCTGTGCTTTTCTTTCGGCTATGAGGAGACATGGGGCAAAATGTGAGTTTTAAAGAAGCAATTCACTTTGTTAAGACACAAGAGGAGTCTTGTTAAGACTGCAAGAGGGGGACTTTGCTTGCGTGCTGAAGTATGGGGCTGTGATTTTCTTTTGGCCTTAGACCCTCAGAGGCTGGTGGGGGAGTTGGTTGCTTGCTGGGATCTTCCCTGTGTGTATATGTGTGCAGGAAGTTTTCCTTCTTAAATGCTCAGAAGCTGTGTTGGGGGGAGCAGGGGCGAAAGGGAATTTCCGCGAATACATAAAACCGCGAAAGTCAAAGCCGTGAATGTAAAGGGACAACTGTATTTACAGATTTTGGAGATTTTCAGACTACACTATTATAGTGTTACTATTCCACTTTAACTGCTCAGGCTTCCTCCTGTGGAATTCTGGGGTTTGTAGTTTAGTGAGGCCTAAGATCTCTCTGGCTGAGAGTTATAAATGCCCTTCCTTAAACTGCAAATCCCAGGATTCAACAGGAGGCAGCCATAGCAAATAAAGTGGAATAGTAACACTATAACAGTGTTGTCTGAAAATCTCCATATACAGCATTCACAAGAAAAAACATCTTCTCTCTGTGAAATCCAACATAGAACTTCTTTACATTGTGAAATCCAAAGCATAACTGGTTAGCTCTCAGCCCAGCCCTGCCCCAGCTCAGCTCCTGGGCTCAGTCAATATTGATACATTTACCCAGCTAGCTTGCTTCTGCAAACTGCAGACTGTTTGTTACATTCCAGCTCTTTACAGGATAAATCTACTGTATGTCCCAATATTCTGACAGTACAGTTGTCCCTCTGTATCCATGAATTTGGTATTCACGGATTTAAGTACTGTATTCATGGCTTGAAAATATTCTTTAAAAAAAAAAAAAATCCAAAAAGCAAACCTTGATTTTGCCATCTTATATAAGGGATACCATTTTGCTGTGCCATTGCATGTAATGGGACTTGAGTATTCACAGATTTTGGTATCCACGGGGGTGGGTGGGGGTGTCCTGAACCAAACCCCAGCAAATATGAAGGGGCAATTGTATACATATCTAGTTGTTGTTTTTTTGACTTTAAGTCATTTCCGACTTATGGCAACCCTAAGGGGAACCTATCACAGGGTTTTCTTGGCAAGATTTGTTCGAGGAGGGGGGTTGCCTTTGCTTCCCTCTGAGGTTGAGAGAGTATGACGTGCCCAAGGTCACCAAGTGGGTTTCCATGGCTGAACAGAATTCAAACCCTGGTCTCCAGAGTCCTAGTGTAACGCTCTAACCATACACCACGCTGGCTTGTATATCTGTAGCTTTATGGAAATTTTAATTTATATTTATAAAGTAACTAAATACAATTAAAATTTAAAATTGATCTTTGATATTGCTCTCTTTTGGAAATCATCATCATACAGTTCTATAGGAGACTGTCAGAAGAAATGACACAACGAAGATGGGAGAACATGCCTGTTTCTCAAACCATAGAGGTTAACAGAAGTTCACAGGTATTTACGACATTTCTGCCTTTTTTAACAAAGTAGACTTTGACATTCCATACAAAGGAGGAGGCAGTAGCAATGGCAGCTTCATATGCTATGTCGTATAAGTTTTAAAACTGTATCAAATTAGTGCTGTTTTTAATTGAATGGTCTGTTTAATTATTAGAACTTTTTATTATCATTTTTTAAAGATGTATTTTGTTTTTTACCTGTGCTTTGGGTCCCATATTGGGAGAAAGGTGAGATATAAATTAAGTAAGAAAGAAAGATGAGGGTTTTTAACCACTGTTCATGCTTAAAGATTTTATTCAGAAAAATTATTTTGTGCAATGTGTTTTTTGCATATAAATAATACATTTTATTTCTTTGCAGAAAACATGTTGAGGGACAGAGAACTTGTTTTCTATGCAAAAAGCAATATTTTTCACATGAAAGTGTATTTTGTGCAAAATATTTTTATTTATTTATTTATTTATTTATTTATTTATACCCCGCTCTTCAGCCACAAAGGCTATCAGAGTGGCTTACAAATGGTCAATTTAACAGTTCCCTGCCCTCAGGCTTACAATCTAAATAAGACACGACACATAAGGAAAAGGGAATGGCAGTGCGGGTAGGGATAAATCCAGCAGATACTGCTGGTTCTTCTCTTCCTCCAAGGCAGGGTGGTGGCAATTGGGCTGGAGGGAGGGCCTTTCACTTGCTTCTGGGCCCAGGCTGATGGAGTTCTGCCTGCCTCTTCTTCTCTCCCTCCAAGGCAGGGCGGTGGCAGTTGGGATGGAGGGAGAGCCTTTCACTTGCTTCTGGGCCCAGGCTGATGGAGTTCTGCCTGCCTCTTCTTCTCTCCCTCCAAGGCAGGGCAGTGGCAGTTGGGATGGAGGGAGAGCCTTTCACTTGCTTCTGGGCCCAGGCTGATGGAGTTCTGCCTGCCTCTTCTTCTCTCCCTCCAAGGCAGGGCAGTGGCAGTTGGGATGGAGGGAGAGCCTTTCACTTGCTTCTGGGCCCAGGCTGATGGAGTTCTGCCTGCCTCTTCTTCTCTCCCTCCAAGGCAGGGCAGTGGCAGTTGGGATGGAGGGAGAGCCTTTCACTTGCTTCTGGGCCCAGGCTGATGGAGTTCTGCCTGCCTCTTCTTCTCTCCCTCCAAGGCAGGGCGGTGGCAGTTGGGATGGAGGGAGGGCCTTTCACTTGCTTCTGGGCCCAGGCTGATGGAGTTCTGCCTGCCTCTTCTTCTCTCCCTCCAAGGCAGGGCGGTGGCAGTTGGGATGGAGGGAGGGCCTTTCACTTGCTTCTGGGCCCAGGCCTGATGTATACACTGTCTCCTGCACAAAAATGTTGCTTGTTGCACAGTAAACAAGTTGCACAGTAAACACATTTTTCGGCAGAGAAAAACACACATGTATTATTGCACAAATTAGTTTTCCTGATTAAAGTTCCAAAATTCCAAGAATCTTGTGGTCTTTGTCTTTCTTCCTTGTGAATCATTGAAGCATTAGTCACATCCTTATTCTCCACAGCCGCAGCCATCAAGAGAAGATTGGAAGCTTTCACTTTTGTTTTTAAGTATCCACAATGGGAATATGTCCAAGCCTATGTTTAATGCTAACTATGCTTCATGTTAACAAACTGTGCTTAATGTTAACTATAATTTATGAAACAATCCAACTTCAAACTGCCATTTATAAAGCTGATTTGCTTCAGTAACCCATAGTTCAAATGAGAAACACTTTACAGGTTGGTTGTAACTTGCAGTAACAGCTAATGAAAGCATGGACCCCAGAATAGGGGAGGGGGTTGAGCCTCCCAAAAACTGGGTTATGGAGGTTGACCTCTCCCCTGCCCCACCCCCCAGAATGATCTGGAAAAATTGGATCACCAGTACTACTATGTAGTTGCGCCTCCTCAGGAATGACAGTCAGAAGTGTACTGAATGATCAAGCATCAAGTAACATTAAGACAGCTGTTGTCATTGAGGCCCCTCCCCGCAACAATAATGAAAGCTGCCTGAAATCTGTCCTGTGTGCATTTACTTGGAGTAAGCTACACTGAACACGTGGAAGGCATTTCTAACTACACCATCTGCTTTTTAGAGTCTTCATATTTAAAGATGTTTCCATTATAATGCTTGAGAAAAAGTAATTTGCCCTCCCCCTGTGAGTAGGCAAAATTTATAACAATCCACTTACTCATGTTGGGTCCCCTCACCCTTTAAAACAGTTCTGGGGTCCCCAAATGAAAGTACGGTAAATGTTAATGTGCTGAACTAGACAAGGAAGGAAGAAACTGATGAGCCTACAGTTCATGTTGCATTTTAATAAAGGTGGTGTAAAAGATCTCACAGGAGTTATGTGCAACAGAAAAGTACTCCCTTCACCTGTCTACCTACCTACCTTGCTTGCTTGCTTCCTTCCTTACTTGTTTTCAGACAGGAAGAATACGAGCTGCAGGAATTGTAGGTATTGAGCGGAAATTAGAAGAAAGAAGAAAAGAAATGGACAAAAACATTTCTGAAGTAAGTAAACTTGAAATTTCAGATTCTTCTCTTAATTATTTGCAGTTGTTTATGTTTTCCCCTTGGTGTAGGTATGGTTCCTTAACAGATCTCCTGAACTCCAAACATAATATGCATCTCATACAGATGTTTCTGAAACATTGAAAATTATTTTATTAAAAAGTTCCTTTTCTAAAAAAAGGAGTATCACAAGTATTGTATGACCTGTGTTTGCACTTATTTGAGTTTCCCTGCCCCACTTCTCCATGGTGAATGCCCAAACTTCTTTTTGAAGCTTTTCTGTAATGAAAAATGAGGGGTCTCCAGTGCATCCTAGATTGAACAGTGAGTTGGACTACCTGACCTTCAAGGTTTTTTCTCTTTCATTTTTGCACAAGACATTCACTTCTGATTTTGATTGAGAGGGAGATTTCATCTTGTCCCCCTCCACCTGTTTATGTACATATAAAAGTTTTTATTGGGAGTCCCCAGCTGTGGAAATACCCCTTCAATTTATTTATTTTTAATCCTGCAACGGGGGGAGGGTTGCTAGGAAAGTAAAATCCCTCCTCAAACAGGTGCTTCAGTTGCAACAGTGAGCACTGTCGACTATGAGCCTGTCAGTGTATTGCTAAGTGTCAACTATGAGCGTGTCACTGTTGCTGCTAAGTGATGAGTGATGTCATTGTGTTCTCCATCCCCTTTACTTTGGGGACACTTAAACATGTTTTATTCTTTATAGCGGGTTTGTGGAATGTGTGTCCCTCCAGATTATGTTGGCCTATAGTTCTAATTGTCCCTGACTACTAGCTATGCTGGCTAAGACTGAGGGAAGTTCAACAACATCTGGAAAGACAAAGTGCCCCACACCTGCTAGAGGCTGGACACCAAAAACAGCTGTTCCAAGGGCCGTTCTGGTGGGGAGATTCTGGGAGTTGTAGTTCAAAAAAGTAACCTTTGCAAGCTCTGCACTTTGAGCGATGTACAGTCCAGCTCCAGCACTGTAGAGCATATTTTGAATACTTTGTAAAAGGTAAACGTACACCTACACCTTTTCCCCTTCCTTGCTTGGGAGAAATATATTGCCCTGCAACATGGCAGGCCCAGATGTTTTGCACTGATAAAACTTAAGGCTACATAAGAGACCCTAATAGTATTGTAGTAGAGTTAGAAAAACAAGCAGCCTATTGTAGTTCCAAGGCTAGAGTTCCTACCACTCACCTTGCCCTTTTACCTTTATGATTCCCTCCCTCAGGCCTCAAGGGGAGGCCTAGACAAGTGGCAGTGTGGATCAGTAGGCTCAGTGCGGCCAAGCATGACCAGTTCCCCATGTCAATTCTTACATAAAACAGATAGGGTTGTACCTGTAGAAAGCAAAACAAGTAAAGAGTTGTTGTACAACAATTAGATTAAACATGAACTCCCTGAATTATTTCCTCATTCACAGTTCCCAAAACCCTATTTAGACCTTCGCCCTGTCTCTGATTGCCCTAACTCTACTTCAGCTTTTCCCCAATCTGGCTTCTGTCTGACTTTTTCTACCAGCAAGCATTTTATCCTTTCTTCCTCCCCTTAGAGCCCCCCTTCACAGCATTCTCTGAGCTGTGTTTGGCTGTCTGTAACCAGGCTTGCCCAGCTTCTCTCTTCACAGAAGGTGATGGGCAGAGGCAGGAGGCTTCCAGGAGCAGAAATTTAATCTGATTTTTTGTGGGGCTGAGGAAGCCTCTGAGAGGCCCCCAGGATCTGCAGAAGTGGGTTCGGGTGGCACATGTTTGATTCCCACTCCTGTGCTAAATTGTGGCCTAGCACCTTGTGCAAACTAGTATATTGCTAATTAATCAATTATGATTACAAAATATTTGTTTACATGAAGCTTATGCTTATTTTCACAGTGGTCTTGCAGTTCCTTTATTCTGAGTATTTTTAATGCAACACATTAATATTCATGTCTTGTAGACAAGAATTTATTTTCTGTCATGTTTATATAACATGCAAAAATTGGGGGACAGATCACATGACAGAAGTCCCCTATTTCTTGAGCCCCTTCTCACTCTCTCCCCCAAATAACATACAGACAAATGTACTGCCTGTGTTCTGCATTTGTCCACTCCCTCTCCACTCTATATTCTTAGAAGTGGACTGGAAAGTGTCCTTCTGAAGCACAGTTGAAGCTCAGAAAGCAAGGACACAGCATAGTGGGGGAGGAGAAGAGGAGGAAATATATGGGCTGCTGTTTCCAGCAGCCATCAGGTCATGTAATTCCACCCTATGTCTCTCCCACACTCTTTATCAGAGGATAAAAGAAGCCACATTGTGAATGTTGGACAGGGAGAAACATTAAAACCCTGCTCATTATAAATCAGTTTATTTCAGAGTTGGTGCCCTGAATTCCAGAATGGGCTTCCTGCACCTGCTGGTTGCTGCTGATAAAAACTTGATTCCTTTTGCTCTTTATTTTTCTGAGGAAGTTCCTGTTAGGTGTGTGTACATTCTCCTTTGTACTCAGGCCTGAATCAATTAGAGGAAGAAGTGTTTACCACATGGTCTCAATTTGTCCAGTTCTGTTTTTCTCATTTAGTTGCATGGCTTTGGTACATGTTATAAGGTGCAGAATGTCCACTTGTTGCTAATGCAGTGAATTTGACAAATAAATAAATAGAAAAAATGCATGCCATAAAGCCCTGTTAAAGGATCCCAGATTATTATTTATTTATTTATTTATTATTTTTCTTTTAATTATTATTGTTGTTATTTATTTCTTAGCTACCACCCCTCATTGGCAGAGGGAGGGAACAACAACAGGTTAAACACATAATATCAGTTAAAAGAGCATTTAAAACCAATAAATGCTAAAATAAATCTATAAATACTTTAAAATACAGTATATAATTTAAAAATAATCTGGATAGGCCTGCCAGAGGAGACTTGTCTTTACTGCTGTTTTAAATGCAGACAGCATATCCGCTGACAAATCTCCTCCAGCAGGTCATTCCACACTCTGGGGGTGGCTGAAGAAAATGTCCTCTAAGTAACAGTTGTGAGCCTAGTTTTGACTGACTGAAGTATGTGTTCTCGGAGGACCTGAGGGCATGAGACAGATTATAGGGGAGAAAGTGATCCCGTAGGTAACTGCAACCCAAACTATATAGGGCTTTAAAAGTGCAGTGGGCCCTCTGGAACTGTGGGGGTTTATTTCCAGGACCCCCCATGGATGCCAAAAAACACAGACAGTCAAGCCCTGTATTATTCAATAGTGGTGACATGAACATGCATGCTTCGATATGTCCAAGTTCACATTCAGTGGAGGGCCCACTGTAACAACCAACACTTTGTGCCTGACCCAGAAACTAATTAACATCAGATATGTCCAGTAGATTTGTAGTTTGGGAAGTGATTAATCCTCAAGCATAAAGTAAAAATCTCACAATCACAATGTTCAAGTAAGTTAGGGAAGCAACTCACTTGACTGCCAACCCAACCCTGAGAATGACTTGTCCCCCCACCTAGAAGATAAGAACCTCTTCTCTCACCTTCCATGTAGTGGCAGAATCTGTTCAGATTATCAAACAGAGGGATAACATATCATTAATTACAGAATTGAAACTTTGTTCTTAGAACATCGGAAATTATAATTTCAGATGTTTGGGTTTAGGAGGAAAGTAATTGGTGAAAGAATTATTGGAGTGATGCGATTATACTAACTTTCTATAAGTAAGTGTGTGTGTGTGTGTGTGTTACCAACTCTGTTTTATTATTCCAGGCTTTTGAAGATCTCAGCAAACTCATGGAAAAGGTAATATAACCCCTCCATGAGTACTCCTTTCTGAGTTTACATCTTCTCCCCTCCATCCAGAAAGCCGTAGAGGTGGCAGCATACTGCATGCCATGCTCTGTGTTGCAGTTCTCAGTGAATGACTGGCCACTTTCAAGTGGGGACAAAGCAGTGGTATTAGGGCTCTGTTTCACCCACAACCCCGCTTTAAAGGCTGGTCTTGCGTTAGAGGGATATGGCTTTGTGTTACATCTTTAAGAGCTGTGTTGTGTCTCAACAGGCTAAGGAAATGGTGGAACTGTCTAAATCGATTGCCAACAAGATCAAAGAAAAACAAGGTGACATCACTGAAGATGAGGTTGGTTAATGTTTTAACATGCTTGATTTAAATACCATATGAAAAAGCTTTGCATGAACTTAAATTGCTGGGATAATATCCATAATGCTGCTAAACGCTTGATAGTAATATGGCATAACAAGTGGCAACCTGTGAAACTACATTTCAGCATTTTGGTCATATCTTTGTGTGCAGCATGCTATAGGAAACTTTCAGTTTGTAGTTGAACACCAGCTTTTTCATGTGCACAACACTGCAGTGTACTTGCACATAGTTTCTTCTGGAGCAATGAACAGCTCCCCCAAGAGGGGCATCCTCCTTGAAAATCTGTCTAATATGGATTAGTGAATGGAGTGGCTTCCTTGCAGTAGATCTTCTTCCAGGAGTTCAGTCCCAGCTCTTGGCAGAAGAAGGAAGGCTGATTGGAAAGCTTGCTACATCCTCTTCTGTAGTTGGGTGGAGGGGCATCCTGGTGCCTTTAGTTACTTCTGGCTATTCTGGAGTCTTTCCTCACTCCACATCCTGAAAATAGAACCAGCTTGCTGCTGGTTCATGGGATGCCACCTGTTATTTTCTTTTGGGAGAGAGTTTTAAAAGTGAACTAGAGTGGAAAGTGGGTCATATTTTTGCACAGCACAGTCATTCTTCTGGTCAAGCTGTGGGATCCTCCTTTCCACTGTCATCTCATTCATCTCTCTCTTACTCATTTTTTTAACTTACACTATTTAATTTTTTATTCATCTGCACTCTGGGAACTCAGAAACAAAATGAAGATCTAGGACTGAAATTAATTTTTATACTGGTAGCCTAGTTTCTTCTTAAAACACATAATTTATTTTTGCATTACTAGTTAAGAACCTTATACTACCTGTGTTTTTATTTATTCTTTCTTTTTCAGACAATCAGATTTAAATCCTATCTGTTGAGCATGGGTATAGCTAACCCAGTTACCAGGGAAACCCATGGATCTGGTACACATTACCATATGCAACTGGCAAAGCAATTAGCTGGAATTTTACAAGCTCCTCTAGAGGTAAAATATTCATGAGATCTTTCTTTTTTTTAAGTGTTATACAATGCAAACATATACCTCATTTTAGTGCACAGAGAGGAAATGTAGTAAGCTGGCAGTGCAGGAAGGGATCACGCTTTTCCTGCATTGTCTACTTTCTTGGATACCATCTATGTATATTGAGAAAAAGAATCCTCTCAGCCGAGAGGAATCAAACAGCTGGCTATGCAGGAAGTGAGACATTGCCCTGTTCTGGCATTGCCAGCTCACCTCCTCCACAACCCCAAGGGAGAAGAGCAAAAAAGAGAAAAAGGAAGACAGAATAAATAAAAGAAGGGGACGAAGGAAGGGTGCGGGTAGATGAGAGGCAGAACATGAAAATATGCATGTGTGGATGTGCATGTATATATGCAGCAGGAAGGATGTGCACTACAAATTTTTTTGTTTGGCCCTGCCCATTAAAGTGAAAGGTTTAAGAAGCTTTCTTTGAACAGATAGAGGCAATGCCCAGAGGAAGGCAATAAACAAGAGTACAACCCTGCCAAAATCTTGCAAATTGACAATAAGGCAAGCTAAATGAGAATTCGAGGGACAAATGTATAAAGTTATTTAACATTTTAAAATTCCTTTGAGGTCGTAAGCCATGAACTATGTTAGCTGACAAAAGGTGCAAAAGGGATAGTGAAGAAAAATCAGGAAACAGCCGAGAAGCTAGATTCATTCTTCACTCTGTCTTTACTGCAAAGAACTCTGGAGACAGGTCCAGACTGCATCATTGCTTTGGGGAATGCTTCAAGAGATGTATCAAACTGAACAGATAAAGATGGCAATTTAGAAGATACTGACATATTTATAGAACTGTTTCCATCCTTAATTATTGCCATTTCCTTAACATTTTTAGTTAGGACTTCCACCTAGGATTGTTGACACTTGCAATTTACTCGTCAGATTTGTACGCTATATGTTCTAATCTGGTTCTGTTGTACTAACTGATCCTACATCAACAGGAACGTGGAGGAATAATGTCACTGACGGAGGTGTATTGTTTGGTGAATCGTGCTCGAGGCCTGGAGGTGAGGAGTAATCATCTTAGTGAACCTTTCACAAAACTCCCTTGATAATTTTGCATTTCATCAAGCAGTGTTCTGTTTTATGAAATGCAAACAGATGAAAAATCTATTTCCCCCATTTTTTCCTGTGCTTTCCTCTCCCTTTAAAATCATAAGTATGAAGGTAATCCTATCTGCATAGTCATTTGGGGGGTAAAATCCATCTAGTAATCTTTTACAGAGCAGTGAAATACATACCAGTAAATTGTTTTTTGCAGGTACTAATGCTCTTAACTGTGCACACTTAACAAGGAGTGTCCCATTGATAGGATTTACAGTAGGACTTACTTCTCAGATGTGTAGACTGCACTGAAAGGTCTCAGGACCCTGTGATATAATAACAAACAGATTTTGAAAACTGGAAGCTCGTTAAAAGTGTCTGCAGATAATTAACTTAGCAAATATGAACTCTTAAAGTATAGGACAGATTTCTGCTTTGAGGACACGGGAGTACTGGAAATTGTAGTGAGAAGATTTAAATGTTGTGCTTTATTCCTGTTGCATAAGAGCCAAAATAATTCTTAGTCACTGTGCAGCAGCTAAGCCAACAAGTGCCATAAGGGATAGATTTTGAATTGCACCAGATGTGCACATTACATTGCCAGAATCTTGCTATGGAACAGCCAGATGCTCCAGAGAGAACAATTGATTGCAACTACAGTATTGTGCACTTTAAACTAAAGCCTTTAAGACTAGCACATACTACAGTGCTTGACTTGAAACAAATAACAAAATTACCATGTATTGTTTTTCCCGTCTATTCAGTGATACTTTGCTTTTCATAGCGAATTGTTCATCTCGTTTTCCTTGATATTATATACCCTTAACAGAATAGTCAATGTTTAGGCCAAGGTAGGCAACAAATGGACCATGGGCCACAAACAGCATAGCAAGGCTGTCTTTGCAGCTCCTGCTGTGTTCCCCTGCTGCCTTCAACAGAACCATGCACCAAAAGCTATGCCTTCAAAATTAATAACTAGTTTAAAGGAGAGTTGCTGCTCTTAGAGGCTTCTAGGACTGGCAGTTCTCTCCTCTCCTTGGCAATGATGATGATGATGATACAGATGCAGGGGTTCCACAAATAGGTATTGGTCTCTCCTGCTTGAAGTGATGTGGTTCTTCTATTTTTTATGTTAACTGTACCCTCTTGATGCTGTCAAATTATATTTTGACTGAGGGACAATTCATTCCTTCAGGACTTCTTTGTATTTGGATGTACATATCCATGTGCAAAATGCACAAGCAGCACATAATTCTTGGATGTAAGATTCTTTCCATTCTTTCTTTAGATACATGCAAACTGAAGTGAATTAAAGAAGTATGGAAACTGTAGTACATGTAAGCATCAAATGGCCATTCATATATTTTGCACACAGTGACCATATTCAAATACAAAAAGTCCTATAGGAGCTAACTTTGAGAGCAAGGGATATTTGCAATGTGATTAAGTGAGTGTGTGTTTTTCCCATTAGTTGCTCTCGCCTGAAGATCTAGTAAATGCCTGTAAGATGTTGGAAGCACTGAAATTGCCTCTAAGGTGAGAATTTTTCAAACTTTAATTCTGAAAACACATTCAAAAAGAGCAGCGGGTTTAATTCATCACCACCACCACTTTCGGCAACCTGGTGAACTTTGTTAAGATCTGGAAAACCAATCTGCAGAAAAAAAGGTTTTGGACTGGAAAGTGACAAAGAGAGCAACCAGGCACATGTGCAGTTTGGCTGCTCAGTTGTAAATTTCCATTTAAGAGTTTCTTTTATGTCCTGCTTACAAAACTGTTTTTTAAAGATGTTCCTGATGATGTGTGAGAACTGTAGTTGTCAAGTTACTTAACATAGTGCTGCATTTCTGAAAGTTATGGGTTCAAGTTTTCCTTCTTGCATCATGTTACCATCACCAACTTACTTATTAGAAAGTGGGGGCTTGATACCCATTGAATGGAGACATTGCAAGAAGAACAGGCCACACTGCTCCCTTGTGTGCTGTGGACAGTAGAACCATACCAGGCTAAAGTTACAAACTGTTTATTAGCCCAATTGTTATGGCTTTAGCAGCACGTGTACAAGTTTTAACTCCATGGTAGGCAAAGCCTCAACAGTAAGAAATTTCTGCTTGTGGAGCTGCTTGAAAAGACAATTTTGTGTTTTGACTTGGGTCCCATCTCCAAGATATCTAATTATGTATATGCAAGTATTACAAAATCCAAAATACCTCCAGTCCCAAACATTTTGGACATGTACAACACATCTGTAATACATGTTGTGCAGTTTCAGACTTTCCGTTCACTTCTCAGCACTTCAACAACTGAATGTCCTTTCAGCTTGAGTCCATTAGCCACAGTGCTACTCATATTTGTCTTCTGCTCCTCCCCAGTAGCTCACTGAGTGCCTTTTGACCTGGTAATCTCATCTTCTGGCACTATTTTTTGTTTCATTTTGGATTGTCTGATCATAGAGTTTTCGTGGTAGAAGACATTCAAAAGGAGTTTACTATGCATCCTTCTGTGCGGTACTAACAAGTGTGTCAGTTATGGCACCACTGCCATTGTCACTGACAGATCTTCCGCCAGTGTCACCCTCCACTGCTGCTGCCCAGTAACTGTTTTGCACATTTAATCTGGCTCCTCAGCAAAAGCCTGTCTGACATGGGAGACCCTACGAGCAGTACTGCTACTATCAGCATAGCCTCTTGCTTCATAGGACAATGCAATCCTACCACCATGGAAAGGAAGTGCCATGGTGAGGGCTGAAAACAGTTGGACAGGTAGTTATAGTTATATAGCAGCCTTCCCCAACATAGGGCCCTATAGATATGTTGGGCTGCATTTCCCATCATTCCTAGTCAGCATCAGGTTGTGGATATTGTAGTCAAACAGGAGTCAAACACAGTAACTGGGCCTCAGTCTGCTCTTTATAGACCAGGGTGGGCAGCTGTTTATTTCTCCAGATATTGGAGTTCAGCTGCCATCAAACCTAGCCAGCATAGTCAACAGTGAGGGATTATAATACTATAATAATAATAATAATAATAATAATAATAATGATTTCCTAACTATAAAATACAAATATTAAAATAAACTTAAAAAGGAGAAAGGCATAACATGGAAAATAGAAAGTACGGTAACAATGGAGAGCCGCAGAGTGGCAACCGAACATCCAACCTATTGGGAAGGCCTGCTGGAAGAGATCCATCTTAATAGCCTTCTTAAAAGCACCCAGATCATCAAGATCATTATGAGACTTAAGGACTAATATCTGGAGGGCCAGAGTTTCCCTTCTCTGCAACAGTGTGTTCTGGAATCCCTAAAGAGACCATGAAGAACAGAGAAAAGCATTGGAATAGAGCAGTGTGGGCAACTGCGTTTGGTCCTAGGCCCAGTTTCCTGCCGCTGGACCCTTTCAGAGTGCCAAAAATGTAAAAAGCAAAAAACAGAGGTAGTCCAAAATCTACTTCTGGTTTTTGAAAAGTTATGTTTTATGTTAAATAATGCTGGGGAGCTGTGATTTATTTTAAATGCCTGCTCCTGGAAGTTTCTATGAGAGGCAGTTTACCCTTTTTGCTATGAACAGCAGTCTGGAAAATTGAATATAGCTTTTACCGCTCCTGGGGTAGAGTTAAATTTCATGTCCAAGCTAACCAAGCAGTTCCTTGGGTGTGAGATTCTAGTTCTGATTTGTATTTTTCCTCCTTTTCTTGAGTTAAGGCTGCGTATATTTGACAGTGGAGTTATGGTGATGGAGCTCCAGTCCCACAATGAAGAGGAAATGGTGGCTTCTGCTTTAGAGACAGTACGTAATTTTAATTATTTAATTTAGGTATTTATACCCCGCTCTTCAGCCACAAAGGCTCTCAGAACGGCTTACAAATTGTTAAGCAATAGCAATTTACACAACTGCACTTCATTAAACGGTTTCCAATGTGTGATAGCTAATTGCCCCCAACAAGCCAGGTATTCATTTTACCGACCTATGAAAGGATGGAAGGCTGAGTGAACCTAGGAGCCCTTGGGTTCGAATTTGCAACATTGTGGCTTGCAGTACTGGCATTTAACCACTGTGCCACCAGGGCTCCTTTGTTTTTTTCATCAATTAATTAAGGAAACAATGATTTTTATTATTCCTCAACTTGAAGTGTAGAGGGATTCCTGTTGGGAGATCCCAATCCACTTTTGCTATTATTCACCCAATGAGGCCCAGATACCCTATCATCATCATTCATTCATTCATTTATATATTGCCATCACTGTACATGGTGTTTTACAAGTAAAAGAACAACAAAACAATTCTTGGCCCTCGGGCTTACAATCTAATTAAGACATGGCACAAAGGGAAAAGAGGATGGCCTTGTGGGAGGGAATTCAGTACAGCTTCTTCTCTCCCTCCATGACCAAGGCAGTGGCAGTTGGGATGGAGGAAGGGTCTTTCATCTGCTTCTGTGCCTAGGGATGATGGAGCTGTGCCTGCCTCTTCTTCCCTGCTAGAACAGTGGTTCTTAAATGTTGGTATTCCACAAATGTTTTGGATTTCAATTAACAGAAGTCCCAGCCAGTATGGCTAGTGGTCAGAGACTCTAGAAACTGAATTACTAAACATCTAGAGGGCCAGAGGTTGAGAACCACTGTGCTAGAAGGATAAATGCCTACCATCTTTGTTGTCAGCATATCTTGCTACAATCAATACAGGTTTCCTGCAAAAAAAAAAATATATATTTATGAGCTTTATTCAAGCGTGTTTGTATAACTAAGGATGGATAATTTCTCCAGTACTTTTGCTACTTGTTCCCACCTAGACAGTTCATTTTAAGAAAAAAAAAATCCTTTTGAAAGCTATTGGATCTTTCCAAAACCTCTTAACCTAATTTCAAAAATGCTTAAGCAGTCCTTCTTACACATTAATTTGTTGTTCTTTGTTTTTAAAAGCCCAGTGTTTTTAGAATGGCTCTTGTTTTTTAAACTCTCATTAAATGCTTGCAAAGCAGGATAAGCCTGGTACGTGACCCAGAGAGGAGGGCCACAGGCCTTGCTTCAAAAGGTTTCCTGTTATTAGATGGGGAGTTGAACTCATTGGAAGTATATATGAAAAAAGTGGCAGCTTCCTCACATATAATGAAGACTGATTACTTTAGTGTTCCATTTGTATCCTTTCTTTTTTTGCAAGAGCTCAGGTTGCATGTGAGGTTATCCCATTTTGTTCACCTTGCTACAACTCTGGGAAATAAGTTGGGCTGATAGAGACCAAAAGTGACATTCTGAGAGTTGTGAGGGGGCCATCATGGCTATGCATGGATTTGAATCCAGGCTTCTTTAAGCCAGCTCCCAACACTCTTATTCCTTATGTCATTTTATCAGATTCATGGTCTACATTGTAAAAGCATATACACTGTCGCTTACAATACGTAAGAGTCATACTTGCTTCTGCAGCCAACTCTGGTTAGGAGACCACCAACAGATACCAGATGCTGCAGGCTATATTTCAGAGGAAGGAACTGGCGAAACCACCTCTGCGTATTCCTTGCCTAAGAAAATCCTATGAAATTCTTGGGGTTGCCATAAGTCAACAGGCAACTTGAAGGCACACACACACACACGAAACACAACTGTCACTGGATCCCTGTAGCATGGGCTCTTGGTTTACATGAGGTAGGGTGCTTTTTTAAAGCACTCTTGACCTGTGAAGTTGAAGCCTTTAGAACCGGCATCCATAGGTTTTCCATGGTTTTTTTTCCGGGCTGTGAGGCCATGTTCTGGAAGAGTTTATTCCTGATGTTTCACCTGCATCTGTGGCTGGCATCTTCAAAGAATGGTAGGGTAGGGGTGTGTGGGGTTTATATACTGTGAGTCTCTGTTGGAGAGGATATGTAAATTTGTGTATTTGGATGGCTAGTTCCTAAGGTGGGAGGATATGCAAGGAGGATTAGTGTCTGTTTGACTAATCATCCTTGCATATACTCCCACTACTAGCCATTCAAATACACAAATTTACATATCCTCTCCAACAGGGACTCACAGTATATAAACCCCACACACCCCTATGCCACCATTCTTTGAAGATGCCAGCCACAGATGCAGGTGAAACGTCAGGAATAAACTCGAACACGGCCTCACAGTCCGGAAAAAAAACATGGAAAACCACTCTTGACCTGTATGACTCCTAAACACTAATAATTGCATGCCATACACAGACCTAATTTCTGTAGCACATGATGTAGTCCTGATTCAGAATATCCTTTATATGAAGGAGCCTCAGTATATATCTGTAACTTGATGAGGCATCAGTGAATTATAAACATTCTGCTTTAGAGTAGGCAAGTGAGCTTGATTTCCTGTTGTCGTCTTCTACTTCTTCCATCCTAATCAAACATGGGCTGCAGTCTTAGGCTGAAATCATATACTTGGGGTAGGTCCTATTGAACTGAGTGGACATTAATTCTGAGTATTTTTGTATAGGAGTCCACTGTTCGTTTATCTAGTAGAGCCTAAATTAAAAATCCAGGCATGTGATGCCATCATATAAAGGTTAGTTCCAGCTTGATTAAAGGTTTTACTGGGGGGAAATGTATAAGCACTTACGTTGGTACAGCTGAAGAGATTTCTTTGATATTGAATCTAAGGAATGTATAATAACCGAAATATTACTGTTTTAGGTGGAAAAGTTTTTTCTGTGAGTGATGGATTAAACAATGCAGTCCTGTATATCTCTAGTAAGACATAAGTCCCTATTGTATTCTTTGAGGCTTATACTCAGGTAACTGTATAGAAGATTGCAGCCTAAATATAGTCAGTGTGTGAGAGATCCACATTTAGTTTTAGGACTGATTGAATGTACTTTAAATAAGACAAACTGCAGTAAGAAGACTGTGGTAAATCCATACTGATTATGAACTGTTTTTGTATTTCCTTTTGTCTTATTATAAACTCTAATTTAAAAAAAATCTTTATGGTTTATGTTGAGAATGATCCAATGAAACTGAACATTTGTTAATGCAGGAGAAAACTAAAAAGGCAGTGTTGAGAGCAGAATATTTACTGAACTATGCTTTGTCTGTCAGGTGTCTGAGAAGGGATCTCTTACAGCAGAAGAGTTTGCAAAGCTTGTAGGAATGTCTGTACTTTTAGCCAAAGAAAGGTAAGTAGTAATAAATTCTACTCCTATTTTTAATAGCCTGGACCCTGACTAAAATAATTCAAATATTGCTTTCTTTTTCCTCTAGGCTGCTTCTAGCTGAAAAGATGGGCCAACTGTGCAGAGACGATTCTGTAGAAGGCTTGCGATTCTACCCAAATCTATTTCTTACACAAAGTTAATGGCATACTTGTTCCCTCATTCCAAATATGTTTGCTGTGTATAGCCTGGATGAAAGGGGTCAGTAATGCATCTGTTACCGAGTTGATGAAATGGCTTATGTAGCCATATTGATGCACAAATATTCCCAATGGTGGGAAGTGCGCTAACCTGGAAATCATGCTCAGGTCTTGTGGATCTAGAAATTTTATATGACATGATGCTTGAATCCTTTTTTTCTTTATGTAGGAAAGGAAGTGATCCATAAAAGGTGAGAGTGTTACTGTGACCTGCTTGCAAAGATAAAGAGTACAACACTGTTTGCTTACTATATTTTTTCAATGGTGTTATTTTTCTAAGTATGGATTTTATATTTGCAGCTCCAAATAAGTGATTTACCAAATCATTGGTATCAATGTAACTTGAAATAATGTAGACTGTGGCTGCTCTATCCAGTTACCACAACATAATTCCCTCAGAAAGGGTCCACATTTTAGGAACAAAACTACACTGTGTACATTTGTCTGTAAACCAACTTCAAAGGGGAGGATTAATCTGGATAATGAAAAATTTAGAGATTGTGTGTTGCTTTGTGCTGAATGTTAAGACAAAAAGGATTGTGAACTCAGATTTCCTTCCTTCCTTCCTTCCATTCATTGATTCTCAGCCTCATGTTGTTGCTATTTTTGTCTTCTCTTTTGCATAGCTGTAAAGGAGGGCATTCTGCCATCTGTTCTTTTAAATAATACAACGGACTTGTTTTCATCACTCTATTAAAGTAGTCATTCATCTGACCATGTATTTAGTGGCTCTTACTACTGTGTTGATCTTTGTATTTAAACATGAAACACAAATTTAGTACTATCAAATATGAGCAACCCCACCACAGTGGTGTTATATGTTGGCTTCTTGTTCTAAAATGGGAGGGGGCAACCAGCTGCATGGGGGAATGGGACCAATTTTTGCCCTGAAACTTTGAGTGAAATTTCATGAGTGCATTCTGTCAGTCGGGAAGTGATGTAATGTCAATTCTGGTTTTGTTTTTGTGGTCTGCCATTTGTGGGGGAGGAGGTATTGAGGGTTGTAGGGACAGAATTTAACAAAACCATATTTTCAGGCAGTTTGGGCCTTAAAAAGATGAGGGGGGCCTAAATGTTGGCCAATTGGCCAATAGCACATCCTGAGATGTGGCTTGCCTGTGACTGCAAAGCGATCTTTGTGGGCCTCCATGGGTTTCCATGCTTCTAGCCCTGTCCCCAATTGGGAAGGATGCCCCCCCCAAAAAAACAGCCAGTAGTGCCTCCAGGCCTTTGAGGGGAATAGTATTGGCCATTGTGCCATGGTTTTTTTTGGGGGGGGTCATCTTTTTTTAGGCCCCAAATGCCTGAAAATGCCACAAAATGGCCAATAGCAAAACCCATACCCCAAGCTTAAGGTTGGTATTTGCCACTTTGAAGCTAAATAAATAAATAACATTTATTTCCCAATAGACCTAGGGGTGGAAATGGGGGAGGTAGCCTCTTAGGGCTCTAGTGGAGGACAATGCCCCCCCCCTCGCCAGCTTAGGAGTGTGCTCCATTGATAGGACTTGGTGCTTGTTCTTAACTGGCTCCCTCTCTTTTCCCATCCATGTTTCTTAACGAAGCCCACAGAATCACTGCAGAATAAATTGTTTCTAGAGCACTCACTGAGCCTAGGAGCAGGCTCTTAAAGATAACAGGATGCCCTTTTTTTGTAATAATAGAATTCATTAGAGTTTCAATGGTAATATTATTTAGAATTTAGCAGTTTTTCATATCAGAAACAAAATCAAATGCAAACACAGTCTTTGTTTATAGTGTGAAATATTTGAACATACAATAGATTTTTCAGTTGTATTAAATAATATAGTCTGGAAGGCTAAGCTAGTAGTGATTACTTCCCCATTGCATCCCTTTTGAAATAATATTAAGGTTCATTGTATATTTTCCACCTCATGGAGCAATTGTAGCTCTTGTGTGTATTCGTCTGCTAATTTTGTACTTTCCAGTTTTCCATTCTAAAGTGTGTGTATCTCTGGGACACATTCTTAGCAAAGAATTCAGAATATGCTTCCGTGACTACTATTCAAACCATTTCAAACTATTCCTGTGGACCTAAATAAACATGTTTGTAGTAATCAGTCATGTTATAGGCAGCATGTTGGTGAATGGCTTGTTTGGAACAAACTCTTGCTCATCTGGAATGTGGTCATCCCCGCTTCATGAAGATAAAATAAGCTTGATAACTGTTAATTAAGAAGATATAAGTAATCTGCTAAAGTATGTATAGTGAGACCTTGTTCACTTGCCACACAAATCTTAGCATCCTTGCTGCTATGTTTTTCTTTTAAGAAGAAAGTCAGCTGGACAGATGTGAAAGAAGCCTACAGCTTGCATTCTCTTTTCTTTTGGGACATCTCAGGCTCATAACAAATTACTGTACAAGCAACAAGTTACAAGTAGCATAGTAATACTTTACATGTAACATTGCTTTTTTCTGTTAATGTAAAACTAAGTCACATTTCAAAAGTAACTTAACTAATGAGAACAACTTAACTTTGTGTGTGTAAAATCAATAATGAATTCTACAATTGTCCCTTCATATTCGCTGGAGTTTGGTTCCAGGACCCCCTGTGGATACCAAAATCCTTGAATACTCAAGTCCCATTATATGCAATGGCATAGCAAAATGGTGTCCCTTATATAAGATGGCAAAATCAAGGTTTGCTTTTTGGATTATTATTTTTTAAAGAATATTTTCAAGCGGTGAATACTTAAATCCATGGATACCAAATCTGTGGATACGAAGGGGCAACTGTAGTTACTTTTTAAAGTTACATTTAGAAGAAACTGGAAACTAAACAAAACAGCTAAATCTGTTGTGCATTTGACTAGAATTTTTCAAGTTTTGTGTCTTTAGGAATGCTAAAGTTTTTTTTCCAAGTAATGGGTTATTCAATAAGATGGAAGAAATTATGTTACACATTCCTGGGGGAGGGGTTCTGTAATGAATTGCATAACAAATTGGTTTTTAAAAGTAACTTTATGAGTTCTGGTGTTCCTAGTCTATGCATTATGTAATTCCCCCAGTAAGACCAGTGAGCTTGACTTTTCAGCACCACCATCCCTTTTTACTAGTTAGAGACTGTACCTTCCATTTAAGTAAAACACGTGATAGATTTAGGTATTTCATTGTTAAACCCTGCTAATTTCTTCCCTTTGTTGTTTTTGCTGTTCAGGAAAGAACTTCTAGTGTTCATTCACCAGAATCTTAGGCCGCCCATTCCTTCAAACAATCTTGAATTAACTATTGGCCTGTCTGTACGAGTCCAAAAAAAATGGAGTGCCCCACAGTAATGGCATTTTGCAACAGCTGCAACCTGTCTTAAATGGTGTTTTGGCCCCCAAAAGCTTTGTATGCCCACCAGTCAAGATGGAGGCCACAAGTTAATTACTGTACTCACGTTTTCACCTACCATAATCTGCTGCTGCCAAACTTTAAAAAAAAAAAAAAACTTTCAACTGCGCTGGAGCAATATTTTGCCTTTCCAAAAAATAATAATAAAAACACCTTAATGCTCACTTGCTAAGGCAAAAAATCAACATGGCGATGCCTGGCGTTTGGCCTTTTAGCAAACCCCACCCCTCACGCTCATCCGGCCAATCAGCTTTGTGCTTCCTCTCCTATGGGCAAGCAATTCATACTGAATCCCTTGTCTCAATGAAAAGCCGCAAAGCCTATTCCCACATAGTTTTTTACATTTGGGGCCTCTCTCTTTCACAAAACAGCAAAACAACGTGGTTTGCCATTTAGACAAGGTTCTCCTCGCATTCTGTGAGGCATATTTTCACCTTTAAGACAACCCCTCTAAGACTACTTCCTCATTAAGCTTTTATTGCACAATTGCCCTGCCTTGTTTTATAAATTTTTATAAAGAGTTCAGTTCATTTGTAGCCCTTAGATGTTTTCCCACCATGGCTTCTGTCTATTTCTTTGTTAGTGACAGACAGACAATATTACACCTTAACTTTTGAATGTTAGTGCTAGAAACCTTTGACAGCGCCTCCAGATTTTCATCAGTGGTCTCTAGACAGCTCAAGAAGGGAACTGCAAAGGGAAAACATACTTCTCTTTTTCAAAAAGGAAGAAAGTTCTGGC
This sequence comes from Gambelia wislizenii, assembly GCA_030847615.1. NCBI lineage: Eukaryota > Metazoa > Chordata > Lepidosauria > Squamata > Crotaphytidae > Gambelia > Gambelia wislizenii. The sequence continues at coordinate 207,893,961 of JAUMIR010000001.1, forward strand.
ATAACTGAAACACACCCCTTGCTCCTTGTCAAATATGGACGTTTTCTTACATATTTGTAAAGGGTGTGTGCACATCAGTGTTCCTTCAAGAAACATCAGCAGTTCTGAGTTGGAGGGTACTAAAAATCTATTGGGAGAGCTCTAGCCTCCTCACAAAACTCATGTTTAAGCATTAACATAGAGGATCTTTGCCATATATATCTGCAGCATAAGTCCACAGCGTAAGTCTGTAAGCAACTTTAGTTAGGATGCACCAATTTTTAACAAATCCTGTCGGTTTGCATTTTTAACTAAGGTTTGGCTACTTTTAACTTTTGTCAATTGGAATAATTCCTAAAGCGGTTTAGGAATTGTTTTGTCCTAACCCAGATTTCGGTGGAATCTGCTATTTTAAGTCATTTTAAAACTAGAATTGTCCTTCAGATATAATTTATTCATTAAAAAAACAGGCATACCAATAGAACTGCAAGTGGGACAGCAAAAACTTGGCTCTCTTTAGCTTCCCTTACGCTGGGAAAGGCAGTGCGGACTTGTAGGATTACAGCTTTATGTCTTCTGGGCTGCCGGTGGGAGAGTGCGGGGGATTGGGTTTCATACGAAGAAGGGAAATGAGTTATTAGCCTTGTTACAATCCTACACGGAGATATATGGAGATGCAAGTCCTATTGCGTTCAGTTTGGCATATTGTGTGCCTTAGGCGGCCCTAAAACGAACCTATCGTGGGGTTTGAGAGTGTGCAGTGAGTGTGAGGTCACACAGTGGGCTTTCATGGCAGAGCGGGGACTTGAACCCTGCTCTCCACAGTCGTAGTCCAACGCTCAAACCACGACGCCATTCTGGCTCCTTTCTGTTTGGTTTAGACCCAAGTAAATGGGTGGGGAAAGCGTGGCTCTCCAGATGTTCTTGGACTGCATCGTGCCTTAGCCCTAGCTGCCAGCATAGACAGGACGAACCGATGTTGGAATGTGTACTCCAATCACGTCTAGAGCAGTGGCTCTTAACCTTTTCTTTACAAAGGAACCCCCTTTAAAATATCTTTTGTTGCTGAGGGCCCCCAAGACTTTTGCGGTCGGGTGTATTTTTTAGTAGAATGGTCTTACTCCAATAAAAAATTCCCAAGACTTAACTCAAGATTTAAAACCTAATAATACTGCTAATACCTGGTGGTAATAATAATAATAATAATACACCATCCATGAAACTTTCCCTCAGAGGCACTGGAGGGAAAGGGAAGGCTTTTCTCTCGCTTCTTCCTGTAAATTTGTGGCTGGAGCGGATTGAACGGCAATGCGCAGGCCAAGCCAGCCAGCCTTTGCCTTGGCTCCTGTCACGGGTCCACTCTACTGCAAGGGAGGAGATGAGACAAGCAGCCTTAAAGTCTTCCCTATGAGGACATCACGGCCCCCCGGGGGTCCCCGGACCCCAGGTTAAGAACCATTGACCTAGAGGACCTTCCCTTGCGCACCCCGTCTACAGGAGAGCCGCCTGAAGCGCTAAAAAGTGCGAGGGACAACGAAAGGCCCCGAAGTCTCACACCACCCACAACCACGATGACGACCCCCCCCCGCCGTGTGTGTTTGAATTTGCCACAAGTGCTGCCCTTTGTGGCCTTCTATCCCCGTGGCGAAAGAGGGGGTTCCGCCTTCGCCCTGAGGCAGGGCCGGTTTAAAGAATTTTGGGGGGCGCTGCAATGCTTTATTTTGGGAGCCCCATATGTTTATATCAGGCCAATGTAACCTAACTCAACCTAAGCTATTCACAGTACAGGATATTCCGATTATTACTAATAAGGTTTTTGCAGGAGGAGGGTTACGATGGCCCCTCTCCACAGTGATGGGGGGCCCTGCGCGCGAGTCTGTTCCCAGAGGAGCAAGAGCTGCCCCCACCGCCCACTCGCAGTGCAAAGCAACTGTCTCGCTTGGCCGGGGTATTGAGGGTCCTTGGGGGGCAACCAGAGAGATCTTTCTTCCCCCTCAGACCCAGGAGGGGCGACAGCTCTGGGTCGCCTGAGGACAACTGGTCCCCAGGGCCGGTTTAAGGCACCAACAGCATCCGCAGGGGGCCCCATCATTGTGGGGGGCACCGTCGTAACCCTCCTCCTGCAAAAGCATTATTAGTAATAATCTGAATATCCTGTACTGTGAATAGCTTAGGTTGAGTTACGTTACATTGACCTGAGATAAATATATGGGGCCCCCAAAATAAAGCATTGCAGGGTCCCCCAAAATTCCTTAAACTGGTCCTGCTGGTCCCTGAGGGTGGCCGGCGAGGAGGGCGCGCACTTTCCGAGGTTGGCGGCTGGGCCGCGCTTGCCAAAAAGGCGGGCCGGGTGAGGAAGGGCTGCTCTTCCCGACGGCTTTCCTGCGCCACGCCCGGCTCGGGAGGAGCGGCATCTCTGCCACCAAAGGCGGCGGGGAGGCCGCTTTCTCTCGCCCTCCCGGTCTCGGTGCCTCTGGGGCAGCTCCCTGGGACTGGGAGAAAGACCCCCCGAGTGTGGTGTGGTGGTTTCCCTCGCCAGAAATGCTCCCCCGAAGCGCCGGGCAGCCGGCCAAGGCTCGTTGGCGAGGGCTGCTGCCTCTGGTCCTCTCGCCCAAGTCCTTCACCTGACGCCACACAGCCCTGGGTTTTGGGGACCCCGCCTTGGCTGGAAGTGTCCGAAGGCGACAACAACACCTTGCGAAGCGAGAAGGCGCCTGAGAAGAAAACACCCTCCTCCTGCTCGAGTAAAGTTGGGACTCGCTCCGTTTGCAATCCAAGTGGGGTTGTTCCCGGAGCAAAAGTGTTCAAGAGAGAGAGAAAAGCGAGGGAGAGGTCTTTGATACTGAGATTTCCTGCCCTCTATTTCCCTGATGTCCTGGCTATTTCTCTTCCCTTTTCCAAAACACTAGGTTCTCTGGAAAAAAAAGGAAATCTAATTTTGAACTGAGTAAGTATACACTGAGTTATGACGGATTATTTCCTCATGACAGGAATAAAGAACAGGAGGGATGTGTGTGTGTGTGTGTATTCAAAATATATTTTATTTTACACAGTACAGTATACTATTAGGTGGTTCTCCATAAGGGGCTAGGACCAGCTTCTAGGGTGAAATGCTAAATCTACTTATTGGGGTTACGTTCTGCTAAACACACTGGGGTCTCGTTATTTATGCTCAAGATTGCCTGGTTAATGCTCTTTTTATGAGTGCTGAAAGTACTGGTGGTTTTGAGACTCTTTGTTTTACAAGCTTGGTGGGAGGGCTTTGATACTTGAATTCTACCTCTTTTCACACAGCATTGTTAAGGTGATCAGTTCAATACATTTGATAATGTATGGTTAAAATATTTTTATTATTATTTTATTCATTTTTATCCCACCTTTCTCCCAATAATGGGACTCAAGGCAGCTAACAACATATTTAAAATAATACAAGTTGAAAACAATACAAAAGTAAAAATAACAATAGAAATATAAAATTTAAAAAACAATAAAACAATTTGTAAGTTAAAACATTAAACCTTTAAAAATTCTACAGAAAACCTTAAAAATCTTAAAAACAGCATCACATGCCTGGCAGTTTGAAAAATTGGCAGTTTTTAAAATTAATTGTTTTCTGAAATGATTCTCAGGTTCTCAACTTGCATTAGTCAGCACTTTCAATTCTTCCTTTTCTGGGTTATTTATTTATTTATTTATTGCCCAATAACCTGAGTTTTTTGGGTGATGTATAAGGAATCCATTTGAAACAATTAAGATATCTGATCCATAAAACACAATCAGTATATGCACTTTAAAAAAACAAACACCCATAATAGAGAATTAAAACCAGAACAGAGAAAATAACCTGTTCACAGAAAGCAAAATAACCTATAAAGGGAAAACACATCCCAGTCACCATAAACAAAAATGTTAAATATCATTTTTAAATGACATTAATAGTAGTAAGATGTTCAAAGGGAGAACATAAAAATATTGCCTGGTGGCAAAAATGCATTGTTGAAGGCATCAGGTGAGTTTTCCAAGGGAAGGATTTCCAAAAAGACCCAGTTAATTTGCATTTTAGGCTCCTGACATTGCAATTTCCACTGCCTTAATTTGGTTGTAGCTCTAATAAAGTCCACAGGTGTGTTCTGAAATAGTTGGTCAAATGATAGCCATGTTTAAATATTTGAAGGGATGTCATGCTGAGGATGGAACAAGCTTGTTTTCTGCTGCTCCAGAGACTAGGACATGGATCAATGGGTTCAAACTACAGGAAAAGAGATTCCACCTAAACATTAGGAAGACTTTCCTGATAGTAAGAGCTGTTTGTCAATGGAATACACTGCCTCAGAGTGTGGTGGAGTCTCCTTTGGAGGTTTTTAAACAGAGACTGTCAGGAATGCTTTGATTGTGTATTCCTGCAGGGGGTTGGACTAGATAGCCCTTGTGGTCTCTTCCAATTCTATAATTACAACCACCTGAGAGCACTCTCCTTGTACCATTGGTGGGGGTAGGAGTTATGATTTTTGGTGTTCCAGAGTTCCATGCAAAATGCAGAACTTTAAGCATGCCAAAAGCTTTGTACAGAGAAAAAAAGTTAAGCTGTGTAATCCATATACATTCTGCTAAGCAAACCCATTTCCCTTACTCTCCTTCCTTTGCATATTCTGCTGCTGATGACCATGGAGGGAAAGATATAAGCATGGTGGAGCAATGAAACCCTGCCTCCTGACCACTTGCAGTCCTTCTGAGCCTTTATTGAGTATTGGGAATTTCATGCAGAGGTGTTTTCCATTTATTTTAAAAGTTCTTGACTTTTCATGAAGACTGGAAACCTATCTATTTAAAATTCTTTTCTGTGTGTAAATTGAATATGAGTATCCAGATCTGCCTTTTGCAATGTTGGTTGGAGGCTTCTATGTCCATGTGGCAGTAAATCTACTCTGGGTTTTGGTCTGAACTTCAAATGAGCTTTCCAAGAAGCTGGACTTGTTTGGAGATGGAGGTCAAGCACCTTGGACAACCCCTTTACAGTTGGGACTAAACCCCACAACAGATCTGACACCCTGTTGACATCAGGGCCACCAGCTGCCATTGCCCTCTTATGGGCCACTTGTTTGTGGTACCCCTGTATATTTCAGTATATTTCAGACCATGTGCATGGGAGATACTCCCAGATTGAGGCTTTTATTGTGCAATCACCCTGCTTCTGACATGGGATTTTTAAAAGGTATTCAGATGGGTATGTCTATCATTCGTCACTTTCCTGGGTTGTCATGCTGTTTCTTCTTTTTATTACTACAGATATCTTAATTTTTTGTTCACATCCTGAAACTTTATTTAGGGTGTATCTGTGCCACTGAATCAAATACAGAGCAAGAACCTGGGAAGAAAACCAAACCAAACCATCTTTTGCATTTTTTTTCTTTCCCAACAAGTGAAGTAGAGGTTAGTTCCTAGTTGCCACTCACTTATTTTCAGTTCCTTATTTGAGTAAAAGGTGTAGCTTTGGCCTGAGAAAGGTTTTAATTAGGTCTGCTCCACAAAATCAGGTTTGGACCATTCCAAATCCACACTGTAGTGTGACTGTCCACTATGAGGTGTGGTAAAATACTGTTCTGTCCATAAGATGTTTGACAACACTGCAGTTTACCACATTGAAACATACCTGGTGATGGAAAGACAAAACAGACATAGGGCACTAAGACTTAAATAAGCCTGTGATCCAAAGCCAAATTCACCCTCTCCTTTATCAGCCCATTCACACACACACCAGCACTGAGCCAATCCTGGAGGCAAATATCCTTGAATGCACTACTGTGGGCTGGGGTGCCTGTTTATTTCAGTGCCTTATATATGCCAGTACCACTCTGGTAATCTGTATGGACCATGTTGTAAATTTTGGCAGTGCTCTTATGGATGGCTCTGATTTTCTGTACAATACCATCCTGTATAACATCAGGGTACAAAGCTGCATCTGATTTTTCTCAACACAATTAAAGAGTCAGGCACTTTGTGACTTGTTTTGCTTTCTTCTGTGTTGCTTATACTTCCCTTTTGAAACAATGGACAGGCCTCACTTCCCCTGGTAGCCCCTGTTGAATTCTGAGAGTTTGTGCTTGTACCACAGCCGGGAAAAAAAATCCAGGTTTTTCTTAGGATTATAGTGCATTTGGTAGCTCTAAAAGCAGTGCATTTATTTCTTTGTTTCCTACTGAAATAATGTGCCCCTGCATTCTTAAAAATATACTAAAAATACATCTGTCACAATTCTCTAGCACGTTCTGTAACACAGATAATGTTCTGTAACAAAATTATTTTCACACATGCACACTTCATTGCAAAGAGAATGTTAACAGCAAAGACTCATCTCTTTATGGATTTCTCATATCTTGAACAAAAGCTTCCTGTTGCAGAACACAGTGTGCCAAAAGCTTAACACCAGCCCTGCATCACCCAATGTGGTATTAGATTAATGATGCAACAACATTACACTCCTGTTATAAGAAGCTATCTTATGATTGTGGTGTCAGTCTATTGTTAGGAAGTAGTGAGTGATGTGACAGTCTGATGCATACTGGCTTGTAAGCAAGTTCCACTATGTCCAAATGGTGGGCTACACCTAATGTCATGCCCCCCTCTCCAGAGCTTCTCTGAAGGGCCCATAACCTTCAGGAACAGATTTGGAGGGCTGCAGTCAGGAGGGCAAATCTTTCCACCAGTGGTTCCCATTCTGCCTGAAAACACTAGACAAACCATAAGGGACACATGGAATCCATAAGAGACTCAAGTGTGAATTGAATCTATATATGTAATTCTCTTGGATATGTTGCCATTTCCAGTGTGCTGATTAGCTGCTTAAGGAACTGACTAACCAATCACAGGTCTGTTGGGCAGCCAGTCAGCACACTGGGGGCAGGACCATGTAGATCTCAAACATGGCGGCTGGAGCTGGAGAGTGAGTAACATAGGGGTGGATGTGGTGTGTGCCTGTGTGTTCTGGAGTGCAGGGGTGGGCTGGGAGGAGCAGAACGAGTGGTGGGGAACAGAATGAGTGGGGGGAGGGGCAGAAGGAGTGGTGGAAGGGGCAGAAGGAGTGGTGGAAGGGGCAGAAGGAGTGGTGGAAGGGGCAGAAGGAGTGGTGGGGGTGAGTTAAACCCACCAGCCTACCTCAAAGGGTTGTCATGAGGTCTCCTGGGCATTTTGGGGGGAGTTTCTAATGGCGTCTGGTACGCTGGCTCCAGCTAGTTTTATTCTGATTTCCAGAAATAAAAAGCTGTAGTAAACATGTACACTGTTGTTGTACACATGTTCTAAACAGTCACACACTCTGAAACAAGCAGTTCAAACCAACTATTCTCTCTTGTCATTCTACTTTCAGTTCCTTGCATTATTTTAAGATTTAGATCATCAGTTGATCAAATATGTTTCTGCTCAAGAGAACTACCCTTTATCATGTCTTTCTGTTCCTACATGCAAACGCAAGGCTATCCCAAGAATATTTTGTTGTCTGAGCCAAAGAACAAGCCAGTGCCCTCACCAGTTTATACAGAGATGCCAACCAGTCTGGCTGTTGAACACTAACAGTGGTGATGGGATAACGTCCACCACCACACCTGAAGGCAGCAGGCTAGTTTAGAATGTGCAGGCCAGGGCAGACTGTGCAACACACACAGCTCTGTCCTCCAAAATAGGGGACTGCCCAAATGTTTCAGTAGAAACATATTTGGGGCACCCTATCACTGACTCCCATCAGCTGCTGCCTGAGGCAGTTGCTCCAAGCTGCTAACTTGTTAGGGCCATTGTATACCAGGATACCATCCTGAACACACCCAATTTTGTCTGATTTAAGAAGCAAAGTGGGCTTGGCCTGGTTAGTACATCTGCAACACTGAGTAGTCAGTGCTTTGCTTACTCTGGGAGCAATTGCACCAGGAACAGAGAAAGTGTGGGCCTCCAGATCTTGTCATGCCACATCTCTCATAATCCTTCAGCACATACCACTCTGAACACTCCTGACTTCAGAAGCTAAGCAGCATCAGGCCTGGTTAGTCCTTGAGTGGGAGACCACCAAGGAATCTCAGGGATCTTCAGTTAGGGCTAAGAAAGAATCTTGCCTGAAAGCCTGAAGAGTTGCTGGCAGTCAGAGCAAAATAATACGGAGCTAAACAGACCAATGGTCTGACTCAGTAGAAGGCAGCTTCCTGTGTTTGTAAGCTAGAATGAATCCTTGACAATTAACTTGCTACCCCAGTAAACCTACTTCCTTATGAGGGGCCCAGCTGTGATGTAATTAGAAATGAATGATGTGTGATGAAAGGCCCTATTTATAACGGTTTTACAGAAGTTAAGGAAATAAGATTGCAAATTGCAAGTCTGTGCACATTCACAGGAACACATTTTATATAAGATCATGTGAAGCCACCTATTTTAAATATATGTGATGAAATCAGAGGTGCTGGATATATGTAGCAAAAGTGCCATCATGATGTAGTGTTTGAGTGTTGGACTAGGATCCTAGGAGACCAGAGTTCAAATCCTTGTTCAGCCATGGAAACCCACTCTGTCAGCCATATAGAAAGGTAATGACAAATCTCCTCTGAATAATTCTTGTCAAGAAAACTCTCTGATAGGGTCATCATAAGTCAGAGTCAATTTGAAGGCACATAAAACCAATGAATATCTAATAAAGGAAAGAAAAATATTTGTCAGAACAAACTTCAGAATGCTGCTAGCTGATTGTGAGGTAAATTTAAAAAGTGGTTCAGAACTTCTGTTCCTCTTCATTTCTAGGAATTCCTGAAATAATAGAACAGCTTTGGACTTGGAAGGGGACATGAGGAATAGAAGGAGTTGGGAGCCCTTCTGATCAGAATGAAACAAGTGTTGAGAGATTTTTCAAATCTCTTGCTAGTGGTACTCTGTGATTATGGTGAGTATGTGATGGAAGTAGATGGAGGTATTTCATGAGGCAATTTTGAAATGTGTAGATATTAACTGATGACTTGATGTGTGTGTGTGAATGGAGATTGAACTCAAATGTTGATTATAAAGGTGACAGAATCAGGTCTCTGTGAGTTTAACCAACAAGTGGCCAACTACTGTGGACAAATAATCTGCACTGGGACCTTGCAGAGGCTGCATAGATTGCCAAAAATGCTTACAAGCTTCTTGGAGTGGAATCAAACCACTTCGGATTTTGAAAATTGTGGGTATTTTTAATGTTAAAGGGTACGGGAGGGCTGCAATCTGTTTAAAATGTGAATTGCCATTTCTGCAAGATCCCAAGAGAGTCTGTACAACCTCTTCTTTCCTTCAGAAGAAATATGGTCCACAGAAGATTAATTTTGACCACCTCTGTTCTAAATAATGCTCCCAGTGACACTCCTTAGAATCAGAATTATTTTAATTAAGCTAGATAGTCAAGCTGGTTGGCAGTGGGCCCTTTACTAGTGCTTGGAAATCATATCTCCTTGCCTTACATCTACAATATGTAATATAGGGCTTCTCTTGTCCTAATTTATAAGAGCATTGCCCATGGTGCTAAGTTATGTAAAGTACCTGGAACATACATAAGAGCTGTTCAACATTTGTTCTGTGCTTAAGGTTGTAGTGTTATCATCTAATGTGCACACTGGAGCAGACTATAGAAGGCCTGTGGTTTAGATTTTGTATATTTTAATGTTTAATTTGGGCTGCTTTCATAGATACTAGGGTCCCCCTTTCAAATCATCTTCTATTAAAAATACTCACACACCTCTGCCTACTAGAGATGCACAACTGCAGCAGCTTTGCCTTAGATATTGTTTGCCTGATACACACGATTCCCCATTTCCCCAAGTGATAGAAAGTTCTAAGTGTAAGACATTACAGGGTCAGTTTTCCTTGCGAAAAGAGACCAATATCTTCTTCATGATACCTCATCCTACAAACTCATTCTCGGGATAGGAAGCTTTATAAAACCAAAATGGCCCCATAAGGGCATCAGCAGGGTGGGAGGAAAACAATAAGGTGTGCAGAAGTACAAAAATTCTTGAGAAAAAATAGTATGGTTTGAAGTGAAGATAACTTCAACATGGCCCAGTAAAGACTGAGTGAGAATAGTATTCCTGGAATGCTGGTTGACTGGGAAGTGGGGAGGAAGGAATGTCACTGGGAAGGAGGGATAGAACAGAGGCAGCCTCTGTACTGCAGAAATAATCCAGTTTGATACTGCTTTAACTGCCATGGCTCAAGACTGTAGAATTCTGGGACCTGTAGTTTTGTGAGATATTTAGCCTACTCTGTCAGAGAGCTCTGGTGCCACAACAAACTGCAAATCCCAGGATTCAATAGCATTGAGCAATGGCAGTTAAAGTGGTGCCAAACTGGATTGTTTCTTCAGGGCAGATGCAGCTGGAATATCCAACTGACTGGAACTCTCAGCAGGATCACTCTTGGGTATGATAATTTGTTACAGAACTCACAGATACATGCAACTTTGAATATGTGAGGACAGGTAAACATCTAGACAGTGACGATGTATAAAGCAGTATCTGTTCCTTCTCATCCCTTTCCCATCTACCCTGCAAGCAAAAGAACATGTGGCTTGGGGCGGGGGTACTCCTACTCCCAGTCAGCTACAAAAGCTTACTTATTGAGTCACTGGAGACAAAACAAATCTCAGAAGGATACACAGGGGATGACTTTGGAGGATCGTGTCTTTGTGTGTTGAAGGGACAACAGTGAGGAAGGGGTTTGAGAGCTGAATCCTTCTGTTCTAGCTATTGTCTAATTCACCCTCCTCATTTCCCTCTTCCTTCTGTCTTTCTGTGATACACATGCTTAATGAAATATTCATAAGCCCTACCATGAAAGGAGCCATCAAAGAGCATCATGGCATATTTATTTTGTTTGTTGAACTTGGGTGGTATTTTATACACTTCTATTTCAAACAGCAACAACCTCTCCCCAACCCTGCATACATTTTTCCTTTCCTTTTCCCTTAACTAATATTCAGTATAAATTAAGCATTAGTTGGTCACTCTGAAGGCAGGGATGGTTGATACCATGTAGAGGCAGGGCCACCAATAGTTTTCTGAGCTTTCTGGTAGCTCTTTACCTGCTGTGCTGCCTGTGCTGGTGAATCATTTCAGCAGGAGGTAATAAAGGCACCAAATTCCATTTGAACTTGGAAGTTAAACAGGGCTGGGCCGGGTTAATACTTAGATGGGAAACCACCAACGAATACCAGGTGCTGTAGGCTGCATTTCAGAGGAAGGAACTGGCAAAACCACCTCTGAATATTCCTTGCCTAAGAAAACCCTATGAAGGTATGTATACACACACACAATGAATCACCCACAGATCTTGGGAGCATTATTACAGGAGGTTATCCAAACAGGATTCTCTGTCCCAAGCCTTTTCAACTTTCTCAATGGCCTTGTCTTTGATAGGCTTTGTAATTGCTAAGTGTCATTTTTGTGTGTGTTAGTGATCAAAAACAATCTTTCGGCTTGTCTATACCAGGCTATAAAATGTGGACTAGTGCACACTAATCCCAATTCGCAGTAGTTTTCATTTGTCCCCATGGTTTATTTTCAAGATTTCAGGCATGCAAAGCCATGCGTGTTTAATGTTCAAACAGGTATGCCTGCAAATCAAGATGGTGGGCATGAGTGAATTACTTTGCATTTTTATTTTCAGCAGTTGCTGCCACAGAAACAGTATTTAAAAAAACAAAAAAATCCAAGGTGTGAAAGTGCAATCTTCTGCTTAAATAAACAAAGACCAAAAAAGGGCTGTTTCATTGCCTCAGCACGTGATCGCTACATCGAAAATCCAACATGGTGGTTCCAGGCACTGCCTTGCCAGCAAGCTCCACCCCATGTGTACATCCGACCAATTATCTTTCCACTTTCACTCTTATCAGGAAAGTGCAGCAAAGTGAATCAGTTGTCCCAATGAGCAGGAATGTGCATTTCCTTTGGAGTTTTTTAAAAAACTTCGGGAAAAGCCGCAAAGGCTTTTCCCATGGAGTATATGGCGTTTTTGGCCCCCCTGCTTCCAAACACGGTGAAATGATGCAGGATCCCATTGGGACAAAGGTTATTCTCCTTGAATTCTATGAGGAGTATTTTCACCATCAAGACAACCCCTTTGTCTTCTTTTCAAGTATGTATGGTTGTATTTTTTTATTTTTATTTTTGCTGTTTCATTTTTGGGCATTTTGGAAGTCTGGGTGGCCCAAAATCAACCCCCAGATCGACCACAATTGCCCACTCCTGTTCCAAAGCAACGGTGGGTAGCAGGGGTGTATCTACGGGGCAGGGGGAATGAGGGCATGTGCCCCCAAGTATGAATTCTACCCCTCCATGGAATTTTCCTTTAGTCTCCAGATTTCTAGCATTGTAATAACTTAAAATGAGCATTTAGAAATAGAATATAGGTATCCATAGAAAAGGGGCAGACAAAGTTATCAAGAGGATGCAAACAGCAAATATTAGGAGTTCTAGTTGTGAATGATTTTCTATGTCTCACTCTCTGAAATGCTAGAAATTTGGGGACTGAAGGTAAATTTCATGAAGGAGCAGAATTTCATGGAGGAGCATGAGTGGATGAGGGGCAATACCCATCAGAATAAGACCATCAGAATAGCCATCAGAATGAGACCACAGCTCTCATCACCCTAGCCATCATGAGCAGCATGGGAGATTCAGTCCAATAACATCTAAACAGCAACACATTCCATTCCCTGCTCCAGTGCTTATAATTGCTGCCTACAAGTGGTAGATAAATAGACCACCATGAGTAGCAATGGCTTTGGGAACCACTTTTTAGCAAAGTGGATTTTTCCTCTGAAGAACATTTAACTCTCCTCTCCTCTTTCTCATCCTCCCTTGCCCCAACTCCTTTCCCTTAATTCTCTCTGCTCACTAATGGTTTTGTCAAACTTCTTTTCAGTTCTTGGAGCTGTGGAATATCTTCTTTTGGAGCAACCCACTCATGTAGCTTTGAGCAATGGCACAGTGTCAGTTGGCTTCCAGAATTATGATGGTGGCAATGTGACATTGAGAAATACCTCCATCCTGCTCATAGATGCAAGCACCAACCAAACTGTTGCAGAAAAACAGCTTCCACATAGCCAATACCAAGATATTGTTGTCTTTGAGTGTTTTCATTTTACAAGCGCTGGGAAGTATTGGTTCAAAATGGCTTCTGAAAACATCAATGGCACTGATTCCCAATGGAATAGAAAGACTATCTCACTGAGTGTGATGTGGCCTGTATTTCACTTTGATTTGAGGCGGACCTCAGAAGGACTCGGGAGCCCCCTTCAGCTCCAGCTGTTTACCAATGAATATTTATGTCCGTTGAATAATACTGTGCTTTCACTAGATATAATACTGACTCGCAACTTACATAAATTAGAGACATTGATCTTGAATGAGACTGTGGGATTGAGAACTCGCAAACAACTTCATCTCTTTAGATCCCAGTGGATAAAATTTGACTGCCTATTGGTTGACCAAGAAGTGTATGTTGCAGTGTTACTGAAATCACCAGCAACCAGTTCAGTCATCACTTCAGTAGAACCCATAGATCTTTTGCACAAATTTGGCTACAAGCTGGTTGTTGCAGCAGGGGAAGAAATGTGTGAGTCTTCAGTCACTATTTCTGTTATTCCTCCTCCATGCATTTCTTCCGGAGGGCACATTGCTGTGTTCAAAGATCGTCTTGGGCCTTTGGGCCAAAGGCCATTAAAGCTGCATGAAAGCATCATCAACCCAAAGGACAACCAAGTGGAATTCAACTGCACACTGTTTGACAAAGGCACAAACAAATACTGTTTTGAATTCAGGCAGTTGAACCAAGTTGATTCCCAACCAAGAGCAAAAGAATGCAGACTAATCCAAAGGAATGTTGGTCTGTATTGCCTTTCAAAAATGCTTCATTTGAAACTTTGACAGTTTTTGATGTCTGTTTAATTTTTTTGTCATACATCCACTCCTACAGGCATATGTCTGCATCACCAGTGCAGAGCTGCATGCATGTGGTAGTTTCCCTATAAGATGGAGATGGGAAGCATGTGGCCATCTAGATGATGTTGATTGCAGGGCCCATCAGTCCCAGTCAGCATAGCCAGTGTTAAAGAATTATAGATCATGTAGTCCAATATTATCTGGAGGACCTTCCATTCCTCATCCTTGCTAAAGATATGGGAGACCCCTTTTTTGTCTTTAGTTAGGCAATGAGCATGCTCAATCAAGAAATGACAGGGAGAGGAAAAAATACATTCTGGTATATTATGGGAAACTGTACATGCAGCTCTGTGCAGTCGGAGGAGCTACACCGTACCTATGGTTTAATTAAAATGTTAGTCATCTCTCCCAAGGCTTTTAAACGGTATCTCCAGTCTTTCTGCTACTTCCTTCTTTCTTACCTTGTTACATCTCAGTCTAACGAAATTATTCCAAGATTATGTGAAGGCTTGAGAAGATAAACCAGTTGGCCAATTTAAACAACGCAGAATTTCTGAGTTAGAATGTGGGAAGGCTTGGTTTCAAATCCTAGCTTGGCCAAAAAGATTTCCAGAAGGCCTTGGGCAAACCACTGTGAACCACTTAATTTTTTTATGCAGCCACATAAAATTGAGACTCCAAACATCCTGAAAAATGTGCCCGGGAGCTGCAATAGGCCATGGGCCAATGATTGCCCACTTCATGTTTTGAGATGCACATTCTCCTCTAGCAATTTATACTGCAAACATGAAGAACTTGATGTTCTGGTTATTGTGAACCATGTCTTTTAGGGTGCATCTACACTGTAGAAATAATGCAGTTTGACACCACTTTAACTGCCTTGGCTCCTGTCCTGCAGAATCCTGGGGTTTGTAATTTTGTGAGGCACCAGCACTCTTTGGCAGAGAGGGTTAAAGATCTTGTAAAACTACAGATCCCAGGATGCCATAGGATAGAGCTGTAGCACTTAAAGTTGTGTCAAACTGCATTATTTCTACAGTGTAGATGCACTCTTAGCTTATCCTGCTTTGCAGGGTTCTTGCGGGTAAAAACAAATTCAAAAGGCACTTTGAATCTGACAATACAGATGATTGAATGCTGACAGCATTTCCTCCGGGGCCTTTTATGCATGGGTTGGAGGCTTCACAAGGCTGGTTGCAGAACCGTGAGGCTATGGTGGATACTGTTTTATCTCGTGCCTGTACTTTGCTTTCAGTTGGCATTGCCCACCAATATGGAGGATCCACTTTGAGGAGATGTGGAATCTTATCAAGACCTATCAATTGACCAATGACTGAATGAGCACCAACCAAAAGAGTGCAGATGACTGCGTTAGATTTTGTTAAAACCTCCTTTCCAAAAGGGCAGGGCACCAGGCAGTCTAACCACTACCTTTAATTGGTGTTTGCTCAAGAAACCATTATTGATGTTGATTATAATAGCTGCCTGTTACCCAATCTCTCCAGCTTCTCTTTCTGGAAGAAGAGTATGGGAAGATTCTTTTGAGCTTTGGCACAAGTAGAAAGAGAAGAGAGGTTACAACTGGGAGAAGCTGTGTGATTCATTAACTGTCCTATGGCTATGAAGGAGGGTGGAACCTGCCTAGGGGTTGCCACCTTTTTCATAGGGCTTAGAAAATTACCTTGTAAAGGTAATTAGTGTCAGTTGCAGTTCAAAGGCCTAGAAAAGTAGCTAATTGCTGCTATAGCAATGCTTCTTCTCCAACGCTTTAATATTTCATTCAGAAGTAACTAAAATGGCTACTTTTAGTTATCTTTTTAAAAAAGGAAACACCAAAATACTACAAACCAGTGGCCTGTGGTTTAAAAAAAACACCAAATAGTGAGGCAAATAACTAAAACTGCTACAGCATCACAGGAGTGATGTTATCTTTGGTTAATTTACACCTTTTTTTTTTTTTTTTTTTGCAATTGGCTAACACTTAGTAATGGCAAAAAAGAATTAATTACAAATAGGGTTACATCCAGGCAGTGCATTTTCTCCTAGTCCTGCTCCTTTATCAGTGGCATGTAGAAATGAAGTTTCCCTTTTCTTCAGTCTACCTTTCGGGAAAACATCTACCTGCTTAACCGTCATTCAGGCAGACAGAACAATTTAAGAAACAGAATTCACACAGAACTTGACTTGCAAGAAGGCATTTTATGACATTGTGGCTTGAAGAGAAATAAGCAATCTCCCTGAGTTTCAGCAACCTGCCATGCACCATTTTATTTTAACAGAGAAAAATAGAAGTATTTTTAAAACACAGAAGTGGTGTTGATTACAAACTCTCTCTCTCTCTCCCTCTCCTTTTTTGTTTTTGTTTTTGTTTTTTGCAAAATAATAGGGCTATAACAGCCAGGGCTGGTTTAAGGAATTTTGGGGGGCCCTGCAACAGTTTATTTGGGGGGGGGCATATGTTTATCTCAGGTCAATGTAACCTAACCTATTCACAATACAGGATATTGAGATTATTACTAATAATGTTTTTGCAGAAGGAGGGTTACAAAGGGACCCCCGGCAGCTACAGGTGCTGCAGGGCCCTTAAACCGACCCTGCTAACAGCTGTTCAAAACAAACGTCCCACCTCATGTAAATACATGTGTTCTGGTTCAAGGTGTTTAGGTTGTGTGAAATAGCCTCAGTTCTATGAATGTTGCTGTCCTTGAGCAAGCAGGGATCACCAGCATTGAGGCCATGATATTGAGAACACAGCTGCGCTGGGCAGGGCATGTTTCTAGGATGGAGGACCATCGCCTCCCCAAAATACTACTCTACGGTGAACTCGCCACGGGTCAGCGTAAGAGGGGCGCTCCAAAAAAGCGATACAAAGACTCCCTGAAACAACATCTCAGGCTTGGCCAAATTGATCACCAACAGTGGTCCGCCCTGGCCTCACATCGGGAGGCATGGAGACGCACTATCCACAATGCTGCAGCCTTATTTGAGAACTCACGACGAACAAGTCTTGAAGAGAAACGACAACGCAGAAAGAATCACAACCCGGAAACATCACCCAAGGAGACCTTCTGCTGTGCTTTTTGCAACCGGACTTGTTTATCTCGGATTGGCCTTTTTAGTCATCAGCGCGCTTGCAGAAAGCGCGGGATGAGTCCTTCCTGAATCTTCGTTTGCGAAGAAAAGCCAGAGAGAGAGAGAGAGAGAGAGAGAGAGATACTCACAAATGCCCATGTGGATATGGGACATTTTTATCGAATGCTATAAACTGGAATTTTCTGTGAGGTTAAAAAGCACTGTAGATTAAGCACGTAGCTCATTGTGAGTATTTATCTGCCTGGATGAAGGCTAGTTTCTGTGCATGATGCTGCTATTAAAAGCACAAAAGCAAGGCTTGTAAAATAAGCGGAAGCCTTAATATAGCCACACTTTCTCTTTTGTCTCATCCTCACCCATCCTCTCTCTGCCTTCCCTTGTAGGTGTTGGAGAAGGAGGTTCTGCTAGGCAGTGGGACTGGAAGGAGAAGCTATAGTTGGCAGCTTCCATTACAGTTGTGAGGGAGGCCTCTTGGGTCCTAATTTTTAAAACCTTCCATAAACCATTGATTCAGACCTCTGGCAAGAGCAATTTCTCCCTCTTCTGGACAGCCCATTTTGGCAGAGAAGAAGAGGGGATGGCATAAGCAGAGAGAGAGAATGGGGTGGTAGAAAGGAAGGTAAATAAAGTACAGTATGTGGCCCCATCCACTTCAACCCTTAGCAGATTACATAGGAGAGTGCTGGTTTATTTTAAAATATTTTTAATCCATTCTTCATCCCTATAGAGAGGTGGGCATTGTATAGATACAGGTAAAACAATAAGTGCATCAAAAAGGAGAAACCTATTTCCTGTTGAAGGTCACAGAAAAGGTTCCTCAGCTCGGCTTGAGAGGTCATCAGTAGGGCATCATCTTCAACCTCTGAAATGTTTCTACTTATTTTCAGAGAATGGAGCCCAGCAGCTCTTCTTAAATTTCTGGTCGGTGTGGGAATCTGTAGAGCTGGGAGGGAAACAGGTGGTTCTCCAGATGTTGGTTGGCAATACAGCTCTGATCATTCCTTACTTTTGTCCATGTTGGTGAGGACTGATGGGAATTGGAGTCCACCAGCACCTGGAGGACCCAGGTTTCCCACTGCATTCTTGCTTTAGAAGCTTCCCTCTTGTCATCTTTCCTTCTCTCTCTCTCTCTCTGTGTGTGTGTGTGTTTGTGTGTGTGTGAGAGAGAGCGGTTCTTGGGTGAAGTCATGCGAAGATGTGAAGGTGACCTCTATGCCTTCTTGACACCCAGCTTCTTTCTGTCCACATTCATTTTCATTTCTTACACAGCATTCTTGGCACAGTCTGTGCTAGTTACACATAGGTCAAGGCAAACTGAATCCAGACAAGGCTGCAGTAATATTATAGCCTAGAGTTTTGGCCTGTCTTCACTTGCAGAGGCCTGGTTCTCATATGCATGCAGATAGAGCCTGGCATTTCTTATCATTTGAGAACTCTTTGCTTCATGCATTAATTTTTGTAAATGAACAATGTAGTGTTTGCACTGAAAAGAGCATTTATTTTAGGATTAGGAAACTATGGTGCTCCAGGTTTTGGGGGGCGCAGCTCCCATAATCCCTTACCATTGGCCATTCTGCCTGGGGCTTTTGTAGGCCAAAAACATCTGGGCAGCCATGGGTTATCTTCCTCTTATTTTATCCCTGTAGCCCAGTATAGTCTACTCTGGCTGTCAGTGGCTCCCCAGCATCTCTAACAGAGATCTTCCCATCTCTTTCGGCCTGATTCTTTTCAAGTGGAGATTCCAAGGACTATACCTAGGACCTTCTGCAAGCAAAGCAGATGCTGTGTCACTAAACTGGAATTATTATTGTTTTATTACTTAAGAAAACAGTTACCTAGTTTTGTCCCACAATGCTGTGTAACTAACAAGATGGAAACATAAGTGAACTGGCCTGACAATTTGCAGCTGAAATGCATATTTTCCTCCTTGAAATCCCTGCAGGGCTGAGACTTCTCTCCAGTTCAGAGCTTCGAGGGGTGGACTACTATAGCATCATGCTCTGCATTTAAAACCATGGGAAACTGGCATAGAAGGAGCAGGCCCCTCCCTCACAGAGTTCCACCAAACTGTGTTGGTGCTTCAGAGTGTTTTTGCTCCTAGTCAGAATCCAAGTATAAAGCAAATGCCAAAACTTGGAAAAGTTATTTTTTGGGTGGTAACTTCCAGAATCTCCCAGCTGGCATGGCTACTGTCCATATTGCCTGGGGAACTCTGCTGGGTTGTAGTCCAAAAAAGTAACATTTTCAAGTTCTGCTATCATTGCATAGCCAACCACTTTTGTCTCCCAAGCAATGTGTCCCCTTGATGAGAGTATTGTTATTCCTGGCAAGCACCTTTGGGATGCACTTTCCAGAGGGTGTTTTCCATCTGAGAAGTGTTGCCATGCAGGTGTCCACATGCTCTGTGTTCACTTAGGCCTGTCACTATCTCCCACAGTTTGGTTACTATCCCAGGTCGCTTGCTTGACCCACACCCTACTGTATCCAGGAGGCACAAGTCAGCTTTTCATATTGGTAAGGTATTCCATATAAGGAGACATGGAAATCTGCCCCCATTTTGTGATTCTGCCTAGTAAGGCTGACAGAAGATGGTAACTTGATTTTGATTGGGATGCTCTTTTTAAAGGGTAACTATATTCCATTTCATGGCTAGCATTTCTCCCCTCTCCCTTTAATAGAATGCTTTCCACTAGTTATTGTAACTATTTTTAATGTACCCACAGTGTCCTGGAGTCTTTGGCAGGCCTGGAGCCCATGTAGCGCAACTTGTGGGGACGGCATCCGTGAACGCTCCCGAGAGTGTCTCTCATCAGTCCCAATGAAGAAGCCAGGATGTGTAGGGAAACAGCAGGAAATGTCTCTGTGTTCTTTGGAGGAGTGCTCCAGTACGTAAGCTTGATGTTGGGAAATCATTTGCATTCATATTGATTTTGTTCCTCTCCTCTTTGCGTGCCACTCTGTGAATTCTATCCATCTTACTGCAGATTGTGTGGGAATGGATGCCTGTAAGAAGCTTCTGGACAGGCAACCCTGGAAGGAAGGAGACCAAGAGCTCATCTACACTGGTTGAGATAAATAGGGGGCAGTCCAGAGTATTCTGGCCCCAGAGCTGCCCTGGATTCCTCCCATTACCTGAGTACTCTGCGCTGAAAACAGGCAGCTGTCCTCACATGTGTCCCGCTGTATTGCCTGGTGCTGGCATCATTGCTAGGGCACATCACATCCCCAGAGGCCAAAAATGAGGTGCCCAGCATTAATCATATACTGGGGGCCTTGTTGTTGGTATTTATTTTATTATATGAGTTAATTAATACACTATATTACCGTATATTTCATCTGATTATACGTTACCTATCTCAAAACTATACACAATTATTAACTGATCTCCTATATACATACATAATATTTCCTTAGTATAATTACCCCCTCCCCACACCCATCCTGGGAATGGTGTACCATATTAACTTCCTTTTTCTCTCATGTGGTAAATCTTTTTAACGGTTTCATTTACATTCTCATACCGCTTCCTTCCTTCAACAAACGCAATCATTATTCTCCAGTTACTAAGCCAAACCTCTCCTTTCAATTGGCCAAAATAAACCTTCCTGTTTCCATCATAAAATCAAACATCATATATTCTGTTATATGCTGGGGGCCTTGTTGTGACCTCAGAGGACATGACACATGCCAGCAGTGGTAGCAGCGACAGGTGATACAGCAGGACCCATGTGAGGACAGCTGCCCATTCTCGGCATGGAGTGCTCCAGATTTTCCTGGAAGAGACAGAGTAAAGTGGAATTTTTAAAAAAAACGTCTTAAGGGGGGTTTACACCATCTTGTGGGCTGAACTTGTTGAATGTTGTGATGACTGTTCTGTTCAGATTCGCCAGTGTCGTCTGCATAGATCATCCCCAGGACAGGCCCAAAATGTTTTATTAGGCTCATGTAGACAAGCCCCCAGATCCAATAATGTTTTGTGTACATATACACATATCATATTGTTTGGGGAAACGGCAGTTAGGAATGACATATACACATCTGTTTCACATTGAGATACATGTCCACAAAATATCCAGACCCAAACAGTTGGTATGCTGTTGAGCAGTATAATTGCAGTTGTATCTCTCGCCTTAAGTGGCCACTGTATAAATCAGGGATGGGCAGAATATGGCCCCTGGGATGCATTATGTCCCCCAAGGCCCCTGCCACTCTGCCCTTCTGATCCCTTTGCTCCCCACACCAAAAAATGTCAACAGAAAAGGGTTCCCCCCCCCCGCAGTCTCAAGGAACTGTGGTTCTGCATTTAAATAGGTTGTAGGACATGCATCAGCCCTAACCAACCAAAACTATTAGTGGACTTCAAACCACATTAGGCTTTAAATTTTTGCTTTCCCCCCAAATTGTTACTTCCTTAGGGGGCTAGGATGACCTAAAGTGGGTCTTGGATATGAGAAATTGTCCCCTTGGTCCTCTGGCATTCATGTGATGTCTGTTATCAATGTTTTGCAGTCAAATGGGTTTGCATCCAGGATACCAGGAATGTACCAGTTACACTGTGTTCTGAGTTACTCATAACAAAATCTGCCACCCTTGTTTTAATTGGCTGCAGTTGGAATCACTGTATGTTGTGAGATGCAAGCTATGTCTTCTTGGCAGTGGTTATTTATGCCCCTTCTCTATTATTCCAGATGGTACCTATTTGTATTTTTATCACATTATTTTTATGAACTACAAGTTTGCATCTGTCTGTGTGTATATTTCTCCCCCTGTCTCAACATGGCAAGATGAGTAACAAAAATGGTTGTGGATATAAAGGAACAGAACAAACAGAAAACCTTACAAAGTATATTACGGGATTATCACTATCAGTACCTCTTTGTATTTATTCTCCTCTCCTCACCACTGGCCCCAAACAATTGACATCCCCACTGCCTCTTTTTTTGCATCTGTGGTGCGGGAATCACTGCTGATCTGATCTGTAAAATGATGCTTCAGACCAGGCAAGGGATGGGTCAGGTTTCATGCCTACTAGGATGCCCACTAGAGCTCCCATGACCTTCCCCCTGTTCTGCCTCAGGTAGGGAAGCCATGTACTCTTGCTTGTCAGAGGAGAGTCAGTTTGAGTGTAGGCATCCCCTATTTGGAGGGCTGTCCAGTCCAAGTCTGGTTAAAGATAGTGAACAAGCCAGCACTGTTACATTGCCTTGATGACAGTAGATTAAACAGGCATAAGAGTCACCTGGTAACATTCTTTTTTAAATCTGTTTTTTACTTGATGTGTTTTTAATTGGTTTTAATATTGATATTAATTGTTCTATGGACTGCCTTGGGTCCCACTTTGGGAGAAAAGCAGCATAGAAATTGCACAAATAAATAAAATAAAATAATTAAAAAATTATTTCTCCCTATGGGGAAATGTATTACATTTCTATTTAAATTATGGTAATCATTTCTAAGGTTGCACCTATAGGTATATATTAACATGTGCAAACATTATGCAGCATCGTGTAACACATTCCTCTTTTTGGGGGGTGCATAACTGGCTATCCTAGGCAGCAAGTGGATATCCCTGCACTTATTAACACCCATAGGATGCTCCACTGTTTGATTCCAGCAAGGACACATCATGTATCCCAGGGCCCATATACACGAGGTGAAAAAATCCAAAGTACCTTGTAGTATTGGCATCTCGCAGCAACAGCGACATGTCTAAAGTTTTTCTGGCCTTGGAAGCCCCCATAAGCCTCACATTCCTGATGGCAGCCGCGCGTGATTTACTCACGTTAGTTCTTCACCGCCACCATGTTTTTTAAAAAATCATCCCAAGGTGCACTGGTATGATAGAGCAATTTTCCAA
The DNA here is from genome assembly GCA_030847615.1 of Gambelia wislizenii. NCBI lineage: Eukaryota > Metazoa > Chordata > Lepidosauria > Squamata > Crotaphytidae > Gambelia > Gambelia wislizenii. The sequence goes on from JAUMIR010000001.1 coordinate 207,916,833, forward strand.
TTTTATAGGGCAGCAAATCAGAAAATATTCATCCTGTTTTATTGCCTTAGTGAGTGAGCCAACATGGCGCCAGCAGGCACTTGCCCTGCTAGCAAGCCCCACCCCCAGCTCTTGTTCATCCAATCAGCTTTGTGCTTCCCTTTGATTTTTTTGTTGTTCAGTAGTCCAAACGAGCAGGAACGCACACCCTCCTTGTGGTTTTTGAAAAAGTACAGGAAAATCTGTGAAGGCTTTTACCGCATTATTTTTGCCGTTTTGAGCCCCCCCCTTCCAAACAGTGTGGATTGGCACAGGATCCCATTTAGACAGGTAGGATTCCCAGTGTATTCCATGAGGGGTATTATCACCGTTTAGACAGGCTCCCAGCGATAGTTCAGGGCCTGCCCTCTGTATAGTCTATTGAGCAGGTCCCAAAAGTATTCAGCTGTTTGAGTTGATGTCCCAACTGTCTTTTAAAAATACCCCATTTAATGCCCTGAGCTAAGAGGTTTTGTATTTCTTGAGAAACAGCTTGTACATCACCAGCTGTCCAATAAGTGTACTCTTTGTTTCAGCCACTCAGTCGGCACACATCACACCACAGCATCCTAAAGAAGGCCAGGAAACTACCAATAATCTGGTCACTGTCACTGGCATATCCTTGTGTTTATCCATCATCGTTGCAACCATCCTTATCACCTTATGGAGGAAGCTTTGCAGAACCCAGAAGTGTAGCACCCCCATGCGCTATGACTCTTCTCATTCACCCGGCTTCCGGAAGAACTCCGACGAAGAGAACATCTGTCAAGAGAGACAGCAGCGAGACAGCTTTTCTGAGGCAGAAGCCCCTTGTTCATCTCTTGAGGAACCTCCTGATATACCCTTGAATTTCAGGAGAAGCCTTCATTTTGCCCAAGATGGGGGAGGCGGATCTTCCACTATTGAGAGTTTTCAGTCCAATGCTCAAAAAATAATTCCCCCCATTTTCAGCTACCGCCTTGCACAGCAGCAGCTAAAGGAAATGAAGAAGAAGGGCCTTACAGAAACAACAAAACTTTACCATGTTTCTCAGAATCCTTTGACGGACACTGTGAGCACAGAAAACCAGGAGGCTGCAGCTACAAACAAGTTTAGGATCAAGTCTCCTTTTTTGGAGCAACCACCCAGTTATCCTAAATTACCCAGCAACAGGCCCTATTCTAAGGTGGATTTTACACTATCAGCAGTTGAACCCATCTGGAATCCTAATCAGTCCCTCATTAGAAGAGGTGTGCCCAGATATCTGGACAACAAAGGGGAGCCATCAGAGAGAGGCTACCCAAGAAATTCACAGTTCAGGAGAACAGCTAGTTTTCACGAAACTAGAAAGGCCAAGCCATTCCGAAAAAGGAGCATGTCTACCCTCACACCAACTCAGACACCACTTTACCACTGCAGAACTAGAATGTGGGATTGTGTTCCAGAAGAACAGCATAAGTCTAAATCTAAAGGTGTCAATCAGAACACCATCGAACTTGAGCTGTATCATGGTACCTGTGTAACTTCTGAAGAGATGATGGGTGGGACACAGAATCCCCACAAGTGGGAATCTCCACCAGAGAAGCCAGATCCTGTCAGCAGTCGCCAGCTTGTGTCCCAGACGCTACATGGGCCTGATGGACAAGAGCAGAAGAGAAACAGGAGCAGCCCTTTTCTGAGCCACAGGGATGCATGGGAGAGAAAACCTGCCAAGCTGGCTCCCAAGGATTGTCATCGGAGAGGAGGTGCTCTGAGCCCCACCCAGTACAGAAGGAGCAAGTGCCAGAGTTTCCCATCTGATCCCAAATATAGCTTCTATGACAACACTACTTTTGGCCTGATAGAATCAGAAAAGCAAATGATAGACCTGCCTAGATATTTTGGCTCAAGTGAAGAAGGTGAAATAAGTACTTTAAGTATTGAAAATCTAGTGATCTGAGGGTCTTGTGATCTCATTGTGAAAGACCCTGTGGGATGAGGTAAAACATGGCAAAAGTGATAGTAACAACAAAGAACCCTTGGAATTCCCCCCTTTCTTTTAAAGGAGTCAAATTTCATCATCTTAAAGCAGTGGCATCACAAGGAAGGTGTGGGGTGTGTGGACTGTAGCGAGTGACACCATCAGAAGGGGTGATACTCAAATGACTATCTATAACATATTTATGCAGTGGTTCAGCAGAAATTTATTTTTAATAAAAAATATCCCTAGCACCATGTGTAGCCAGGCAAGCCTTCCTTTTTGTTCCTCTTCTGCATGTAGGTTTTTGGTGAGTCTCAAAGTTACACAAAGATTGTGTAGATTGCTGAGATTACTAAGGATTATATATGGTGTGGTATGGGAGGAGGTCCATGGGGTTGACACCATGACTTACTGCACTGAGTGACAACAGCCCTAGTGATGCCACTGCTTAAAGGGTCAGGAGGCCCAACTGTTGCTACATGTCACATTTCAACACCAACTATTTTGGGGGAAGGGAGAATCAATTGATATAGAAAGAACCTGTCACTAAGCTAATATGTACTGGAAAGCTCCATTATGTATTCATAGTATGACTTTCATGCTTAGGAATCTCCTTCTTAGCCTTCTGAAAAATAAAACTCTTAGAAATTAATTCTACACATTGTTTTAGGCCCTGAAGCAGATGAAAGGCCCTCCCTCCATCCCAACTACCACTGCCTTTGCAGTGGGGGGAGAGAAGAAGAGACAGGCACAGCTCCATCATGCCTAGGCCCAGAATCAGATGAAAGGCCCTCCCTCCATCCCAACTGCCACTGCTTTTGCCTCAGAGAAAGAGAATAAGCAGCAGTTTCTGCTGGACTTAATCTCCTCCCACACTGCCATCTCCTTTTCCTTTTGTGTCATGTCTTAATGAGATTGTAAGCCTGAGGGTAGGGAACTGTTTTCTTGTTCTTTTACTTGTAAAGCGCCATGTACAGTGAGGGTCCTATATAAATAAATAAATAAATAAATAAATAAATAAATAAAAATAATGTTTTGCATCGACACAGCAGTTTATAGGATTCCATTTTCAGAATCCTAGTAGTACAGTAGTTTGACCCAAACCCATTTTCATCATGGAGGTGGTGGTCATTCTTGCAGCCAATGTTCTGTCTTCTTTCCAATTCTTCTTACAAATGACTGAGAAGGGTCTATGGCAGGGGTAGAAAAGAGTGCCCCTCAAATACTGTTGGACTACAATCCCATCAGCCCCAATGAGCGCAGCCAGTGGTGGGGGCTCCAGCACCATCTGGAGGGCTGCAGTTTCTCACCTCTGGCCTAACACTAGCAAGATGACAACCGAAGGGTTATCAGAGCAGCTGGGAGCTGTAACAACCACCATGAAAAATACAGATGGAGAATTGGTGCCTTCCAGATGTTTTGGACTACAACTCCTTGCTATATGTGATTCTGGGAGGAGCTTACATGAGTTGTGGTGCAAAGGTTCCCTACCCCTGCTCAAAAAGATAGTTCCACCTGCTAAGGCTGGGGAACATGTGGACCTCCAACTGTTGTAGGATTGGCAATTCCTATTATCTCTTAGCTCTGGCTGCACAAACTGGAGATGATGGGAGCTGTAGTCCATCCATGCTTGAAGTGCACATATTCCCCACTTCAGCCTACAGAGGAAGAAATCCTTTTGAGACCTCAAGAGGCTACTAGTCCAGTGGTGCTTATGTGCCTGCAGGTTGACTCCATGGTGACCCTTTTACAGGGCTTTCTTGGTAAGATTTATCCAAAGGAGGTTTGCCATCACCTTCCCCTTGGGCTGAGTGTGTGTGACTTGCCCCGGGTATTAGTTATAAGTTTGGGTTCCCATGGCTGAGTGGGGATTTGAACCCTGGTCTCCCAGAATCCTAGTCCAATATTCAGATCACTGCACCATGCTGGCTCACTACCGCTAGTCCAGTAGCAGTACAAGATTCCCATTGTGTGATTTAGGCCTTGGCAATTCGTTTCCCTTGATTAATGGCCAAATTGTTCTATAATTTTCCCCCTTCTGAAACTCTGAATGAAAATATACTCTGAAACAAAAAATGTAGTACTTTATAATATACAAATTGTAGATACTGATGAAAAATTTAAAAAAACTTTACACTTTTTTTTTATTTACTCTGCTAGATGTGATAGTGAGTTTGCTGTGATAACATCTTCCTGCTACTTCATTCAGCATGGATTATGACAAGGTACTTGGATCAATTTTACATGAATTGGGCATTGGTATCAATTGTTCATTTTTTTAGCAGAAGGCTGAGAGAACATCTAGTCTTTACTCCACCTATAGTGGACTCATAGGCTTTTGTTAGAATCTTATTTTAGATGTTGCAGTTTCTGCTTTAAATTAATGTTTTCATTTACACATAATACACATTTTTAAAAATCTTCTGCAAAAATTCATAGAAAGTCTTCTGCTTCATTAGGCATCAATCAGGGGAGGTTTCCAACTGTTTTCTTTCCTCAGTTTGAGAAGAGTCAGCAAAAACCAAAAGAGAAAGACTCATGGAATCAGCACATACTCAGGATGGGACACCTGCGACCTGTGGCCCTCCAGATGAACTTGGACTACATCTCCCAGCATTATCTTTCATTAGCTATGTTGGCTAGGGCTGATGGGAATTACAGTCCAACATCTGGAGAGCCACATAGTTCTCACCTTCGTGATAGCTAAAGCAGGTTGGTGGTAGTATTGGGAAAGTCTTTTAGCTGGTACACATCAACCTAAAAATAAAGCACCTTTTGCCATTTTGAAAAACTACAATTTCCCCCCTTGCTGGAAATGGTCTAGTCAGGTTCTGAACAAGACCTGATTTGTTAAATTTGCTTCTGGTATCCATGGAGTCCCTCCCTCCCAGTGGCTTAAACATTGTTGTTTCCTTTTAGCAAGACAAAGTAGTTCTTTGCCATAGTTAGGAATACAGTAGGACCCCAATATCCACGGGGGATTGGTTCCAGACTGAAATCTTCAGATAATAGCTATTCCCGCCAGCTCACACCAGAACCACCACCCCCACGGAGTGGGGAGGAGAGCTCACCTCCTCCCTCCCTTCCCTGCTCACCCCCCCTAGCTCTGCCATGCCAGAAACCACCACACCCCATGGAGAAGGAAAGGGGAGGTGAGCTCACTTCCTCCCTCCCTTCCCTGTCCACTCCCTCCGGCTGTCGCCATCTGCAGTCAATTGAATGCGGGGGTGCTACTGTATTGTAGAATTTCTACATTAGGGGAAGAATTTCTAAATTAGGGGAAGAGAGTTGATGATTGGTAGCAAACTGAAGAAGAAAAAATTAGAGAAGGCATTTTACCTGTCCATTTCCTATCCAGAATTCTCATGTACCTATTGATTTTGTAGTTTAAAGAAGAGGAAAGTCATAAGCTGGAATGCTGTCCTGTGCATAAAGTAGGGTTGGGCAATTGTGGCTTTCTAGGTGTTTTAATGTATCACTATTAGCTATGCTGAGTAGGGCTGATAAGCAGTTGTAGGCCAAAATACCTGGAGGGTCACAATTGCCCATCCTTGGCCTAGAGAAAAGGCTTCCTTCCCAGGCAAGGCCAATCAGTAGCTCTACTTACACACCCTCCCAAGAAGGAAGCATTTCCTTGGTCTATTATAATCTAAAGGCCAGTTATGTCCCTTGTCGTGGGAGAGAGCCTTGCGTACCCTAATGATGTTTTGAGCTATGCTGGTGGTGGCATAATAGCCACCGGTAGGGTCTTGACCTTACAGGGTTGGATGAGCACCATCTCGTCCAGACAAGTCAAAACCGAAGGGTCTGACAAAGAGCGTCAAAGGGCAGGGTGGGCTCTCTAGCCTTATGGCAACCATCCTAGGAGAAGGAAAACTCTAATCCCAAACCCAGGCAGATGGTGCTCGTCCAACCCTGTAAGGTCAACCATCTAAGAGAAGGAAACTCTAATCAAACCTATGACCCAAGGTCCTCGCTGCTACCGTCCATGCTTGCAAGGCCATGGCAGATGAATCTCTGGTTTAAAGGGTGAGGCCAGTTCTGTGCATGCTGCGCTCCACCAGAAAAATCCATTGCACAGGCTCAAAAGGACAAATCCAATTCCGAAAAAGCCCTGTAGCGATAGGCGAGGGACGAAACGGCAGGTGTAAAGATGCACTGGAAGCCGCAGACCCAACCCTGCATGCAGGTGGTTCTGGACTTTGGTCGCTTGAGGCTGACCCAGGAGTAGAGATCATCAGCGCGCTTGCAGAAAGCGCGGGATGAGTCCTTCCTGAATCTTCGCTTGCGAAGAAAAGCCAGAGAGAGAGTATGTATGTGCATGGGGTGGGGAAATCCATTTCCATTGTCAGGCAGATATCAAATGGTAATGGGGAATGCAAAGCAAAATGGTAGCATGGGAAATGCACCTTAGTGCATACTTTCTTCACTGTGTGCATTTTGAAGCAACTTCTCAACTGCCACAGCTCAGGTTCTGCAACATACAGCTAATTTGACTCTGCTGACAAAGGGGTACAATCCCTTAAATGTTGTTGTGTTTTTGGCATGATACTTTTCTCTTTCGAAGATGCATGTATGAAGTATTATCTCAGTTGGCTTCACCATCTCCACTCTCTCCCTCCACAAAAGATGGGAGTCTTATTTTCATGGCTGTGTATTTCAGGGAATACCACAGCCCTCGCCATGTCGCCCAAACCACTCCATTGTCAGAGGAAGCAGTGTATTTCCCTTTCTTGTAATATAATCCATTGAGATTTGCTGCATGGCATCTTGTAGAAGCAAAAGGGGGGGGGGATAAATAAAAATGGAAAACAAATGTTAAATTAATGATGAAGGGATGGCCTAAACACATAAAACTGATGGTTGTGTTTTCTTTATTTATATCCCACCTTTATCCTGATGTGGGACCCCAAGTGGCTTACAACAAACCTAAAACAAGATAAAACTAAAAACTTGATGATAAACAAGTTAAAACCCAATCAATCAAGCTATCATATTAAAATTAATTAATTTTTAAAGATGTAAAAACATTTTTAAAAAAATAACATTAAAGATAAAAATACAGCTCACATGCACCATAAAAAGACTCCTTGCAACCACTTAACCATCAAATGCTTGCTGGTGAAAAAAGAGCAGAGAGGGGGGGCAGGCTAGCCTCCCACAGAAGGAAACTACAGCCTGGATACAGCCACCAAGAAGGCGCTCTCCTGTGCCCTCAAGAAACATGCCTATGATAGTGGTGGGACTGGAAAAAAGCCATCTCCCAAGGATTTTAAGACCTGGGAAGGTTCATATAGGGGGATAAAGCTAGATATCATGGAGATCTTAGATCATATTTTCTGTGTTGCTCTGTTAAAATCAAATTAATTTTATTAAGTAGTTGAGAAATTTTGTTTAATGTAGGAAATTTCAGTTCAACCATAGCTGTCTGAATGCAAAACTTATCTTCCCCTACTCCCCACACATGGAGGTGTTCTGCTTTATCATTTGTGCTCCCCTATAGCATGTATCTTAACACAATGCTCTTAGAGCAATAGAATCACAGAGTTGGAAGGGGCCTCATGGGCCATTGAGGTCAATCTCCTCCTTAGCGCAGGTTCACCAGCTAAAGCATACCTGGGAGATAGCTGTCCAGCCACTTTTTCAAGATGTCCAGAGAAGGAGACCTCACCACCTCTCTCTAGGCAATTGGTTCTATTGCTGAACTGCTCTTACTGTCAAGATGTTCCTTCTAATGTTCTATCAAAATTTAGTCTCTTGTAACTTAAAACCATTAGACCTTGTGCTACCCTCTGGAGCAGCAGAGAACAGGTATGTCTCGTCATCTCTGTGACAGTTCTTGAGGTATTTAAAGACTGCGATCATGTCAACCTCACTCTCCTCTTCAGTGAGTTGAACAGGCCCAGCTCCTTCAACTTTTCCTCATATGATTTGTTTTTCGTACCTCCTATCATCCTTGTCGTCCTTCTCTAAACCTTCTCCAACTTGTCTATATCCTTGAAATGAGGCAACCAGAACTGAATGCAGTACTCCAGCTGAGGTCTGACCAGTACAGAATATAGTGGGACTATTACTTCCCTCACTTGGAGACTATGCTTCTATTAATGCAGGCTAAAATAGCATCCACCTTCTTTGTTGCAGCATCACACTGTTGGCTCATGTTCAGCTTAGGATCAACAATAATCCCAAGGTCCTTTTTGCATGTAGTACTGCTGAGCCATGTGTTGCCCATCCTATACTTGTGCATATGGTTTTGGTGGCCTAAATGTAGAATTTTGCATTTGTCTCTATTGAATTTCATTTTAATAATTTCTGTCCAATTTTCTAGTTTATCTAGGTCCTGTTCCTGTCTCAGTGTGTTAGCAACCCCTCCCAGTTTTGTGTCATCTGCAAACTTGATAAGGATTCCCTCCACCTTGTCATCTAAGTCATTGATAAAAATGTTGAAGAGTAATGGCCCTAGGACCAATCCTGAGGTACTCCACCCCAGACCATTTCCCAGTCTGAAGGGCAGCCATTTTGAGCACGGTTTTCCAACCAATTATCGATCCATCTGACATCTGTGTTCCCATCTACTCCACATTTAATCAGTTTGCTAATCAAAATATTATGGGGGACCTTATCAAATGCTTTCCTGAAATCAGATAAATGACATCCTCAGCATTCCCACCATCTATTAAACTAGTGACCTGATTGAAAAAAGATTTAAAAATTAGTTTGGTAGGATTTGTTGTTGACAAATCCATGTTGGGTCCTACTGATCACTGCTTTGTCATCAAGATACTTGCAGGCAGATACTTGCATAATCTGTTCTAATATTTTTTCTGGTATTGAGGTCAGGCTGACCAGTCTATAGTTTTCTGGATCTTCTTTTTTGCCTTTTTTTTTTTAAAGAGAGGGACATTGTTTGCCCTTCCCATTTAGTACCCTTCTGTGTCTACTATTTATTATCCAGATTACCTAAAGTGGAAGCTCTGCATTCAGACTGGCAACAAAGAATAGAATGAAAAATTCTAAATGGCATGCCAGAACACTCTGATAGCTCATTTGTTGTAGTTCTGCAGTAATTAATATTTAGTAAGAGGTGTCACATAGTCCAAAAAGTAACATTTGCAAGCTCTACATCCTAGTACAACACTTAATTTTTATACCACACTGGCTCTCCAGAATCAGCAATACAGCATGTATTTGACTCTAACAGACTTAAGACAAACCTTGCGTTCAGAGAAACAGGAGGAACTGCTGATTATTCAGCTGCTCTTGGTGTTACTTTCAGAAGGCTACCTCACCAATCAACTCACCTATTAAACCACCAGCCACATTTGCTCTCTTCTGCACAGTTGCCTGTTAGGAACCTGTCATGGTCCCTGTCAGGAGTAGAGAATGGCATTCCATTGAGTGATGCAGACCACTGTTTCTCAAAGTTGCTTCCTCCAGACAAAGCATCCCCAGCAGTCCCAGAGAAGGTACCAAAGGATATCCTGTAGTGGTCCTGAAGGAAAGTGACAGATACATTTCTTAAAAGTCAGCTACATAACCCATCCCATTAAATCATGTAAGCACTAGGGAGAAGCTTTCATCTTGCCTCAGCAGAATGTTATGGCATTCTGAGAGTCCTTTCACAGGGAAGCAGGGCCTTCCCTTGTCTTGATAGGTCTCTGGTCTCCATTTTTGATTAGCTTGTCAGAAGATGGGCTAACTTGGGTTCTGATTGACTTACAGCAATGGCTACACCAGCTGTATTGATTCAACACATAGCCATTACACCATCCACTTTTTAAAATCAACCATCACGTTAAAAAAAAATTGCAGTATTTGTTTAGTTGATCCTGTCTTTTCTCTGTGTAATTATACTGGACCCCACAGTTGTGCAAATGATTGTGCAAGCAGCACCACAGCCTTGAGCTCATTGAACAACAGTCGATTAGCTCCCCACTCACAAAGTCAAAAGTGTGAGAGAGGGCCATGTGGTGTGGGCTTGCAAAATGATTGGGTGCACAAACAACCTCCCAGAAATAGTATGCTTGTACAACTATTTTTATGCTGGCCCAGTGGTCCAGCAGGATTGTGGGCTTTGGGTATTGTGAAAGGCTATGATTTAGTTCACCAACATGGACATCCAGACACCTCTGGCCTCTCTCTTTATATAATGGCACAACAACAAATAATGATACAGAATTCTAACCACACTAAAGCAAAGAAATGCCTGAACAGTCTGTATCTCCTTTCCAATATGCTGTTGGTCAATGTTAAATTTCTTCAGGCATAGTTCAAAAACTTCTTACTATCAGTTGAGTTTTTATGATTCTCTGCCACTCCCACCCACCATTTTGGTTCTGTGCCCAGTCACCATTTTCTGTCTTCTTCTACAGCTGAATTAACTCACCTCTTATTCCACCTGCCTACTGCGCTTCTTTCTGCCTCTCTTGTCTCTCTTGCCCTAACCCCTCTATAGTATCCGCTCATTCCTAATGCTGATGAAAACTGAATAAGTATCTAGCACTGACTGAACTTCAAGCTGGAAGCTAAATGGGTGGGCCCCAAAGACTCTGTCCCTTTTCTGTGCCTCTTGCTGCCTTTTTCAAGGCATCATCACCTTCATGCTTCATGATCATGTTATTTGTGTATCACTTTTCTATATACATGGTTCACAAGAAAACATGATAACCCTCCTCCAAAAAAAGATTTCTATCCATATTTTCAAAAATTCAAAACCATTATTCATTCATGGTAACTCAATAAATCATCAGTATTTAAAATATGAATATCATAGAGTTGTATAGCTCTAAAGTGACTAGAGGTTGCCATTTGTAACTTCCAATTGAGAAACTAGGTTTTTTCATGCTACAAGATTATAACACAAAACTTCTCAGTTCAGTGTATACAGTTTCCCTCACCCTTTCTGCAATTGCAGCTTATTCCTTTAAATGATCACTTGTTAGATTTCCTAGCCTAAAGTGGTTATTCCAACAATTCACTGCTTTACCAGTTATAAACTCCCTTTTTGATTCATCCAAAATGAATTGATAATTACTTAGAATCTTTTGGCTTTTGTAATAAGGAAGCCTTTAACTTAAAAATATCTCTCTTTCTATCATCTATACTAACTCTTGGGATACTGATACAGCACCATCAAATTCTCCACCACCTGCTATTCTTCCAGGCTGATAGGCCTTATAAGATAGGTTGCCCACCGTCTCATTCTTGAGCTGGAAGTCATCATAGATTGCATATCGTCTCTCCCCATGCCAGTCCATCAGGTCTATTTTCAGTGAGTTTTCTCCTAGAATATAAAATGGGATTGTGCCAAACTCTCTTATATCAAAGAAGGAGTTATTATAAATAACTTGCAGGGATTTTCAAGTATAGGAAGACCATGCATTCTTGACATGCCATAACCAAGGTACATGCAAAAGAAAAACAGTGTAGTATATTGCACTGGGGTAGGGGAAGTGGCATAAGAGGGAAATCAGGAAAATGGCATAAGAGAAAAGGGCTAAGCTCTCCCCTCTCTTGCCGGGCCATGGCTCGGATCATATTGGATCCCTAAATATGGCTGCACGAAATGAAGAAAAATAAACAAGAAGGTACTAAAGGCCTCTTCTGTTCCTTGTAGCTTAGCCTGAAAATATGCCCATCTGGAAGTATTGTGCTAGAAGAAGGAAGTGGCTGGGATTAGAAAGTCTTGATCCACTCATGGGCTGACATGGGAAGATAACCTATTTGAATTACTTCAGAGGGATCCATCTGGAGGGAATGGCTATACTTACCTCTAAGTAGCAGATCGTAGATTTTATCATTACCCAACCAGTACTCATCACCTTTGCTCTGGAATCCTCCAAACCCTGCTTTGTAATCTGCCCAGAGTCTGCAAGGAGGCGAGGCACATCTATCAGTGTCAGTGCTACAGAGTCAGATCCAAAATGCAGACTTTCTTTTTTCATATTATTATCAAGTGAATGTACATCCCACTCTTCTTCCACTGAAGAACTTAAAATGGTGCCATGGAGTTTCCAAAGGGTCTCCCAATCCACCACAGCTAGAGACTGACCAGACTCAAGCCCGCATGACCTCAGCAATGCAGCATATCATACATCCTCTAAACACAAACTCTGGGATTCCCTGCTCATGCCCCAGAGGCCTTCCAGCCGGTTGGACTATTTTTTTAAAAAACTGGTTAAGTGCATATAGGTGTATTGTGTTGTTTTTTCCTATCCCATATACTTCCCGCTAGGTATCCGGGTACAAGGAAAGAAGTGGAAGAGACAAAGAGTTATAGAATGTACATGGAGGGGCAAGGGGAACACAGGGTCATTTCTAATTGCCTCCCCACTCTTCCATTCAGTGTTCATGGTATCTGACTAAGGGCCCATACATACTACACAATTATAGCATTATGATTCCACTTTAACTGCCATGGTTCCATTCTGTGAAATCCTGGAATCTGCAGTTTTGGGAGGAAGGTTTGCACAATTCTCAGCCAGAGAGCTCCTCTAGTGTCTCATTTCACTACAAACCCCAGGATTCATTGGATGTAGCCATGGCAGTTAAAGTGGAATCATTGTACTGTAACCATGTAGTACGAAAGGGTCCAAAGACAACTGCTAGTCCAATAATAATGATATACCAACATCAAATATTTCCCACTTTGCTCCTGTAATTTTGGAATTTTGAGACCTGTAGTGGCATTGAGGTAAATCTACAGTTAGGACTTTATCAGATGCATAAAATATGGCATCATAATGATGCTACATAACCACAAAAGGGCACGCATATCAGACGACATCTCCCTTTCGCACTTATGTCCCTGCCAGAACCCATAGTTTTTTATTGATGGTTGAAGCCGTCAATAGATTCCCCATAGCGCTTTTGTGCCAGTATTGCCAACATGTGAAACCTTGTGCCATTGTACTGTCAATGCAGCATCAATGGCCAGTCCGGTGCAAACACTTCAGGGTGAGATCGCGACAGCCAAGTAAGTGATGCACTTTTTATGACCCTCTCCAGGTTACTTGGGACCCTTAAGTGTGTGTATGTGCTTTAAAACGTTTTTTTTTCTCTCTCTCTTTTTTTAAATTTCCTACACAATGAAGTCTCATGATAATCCGGGGAAGCCTTTGTTGGGATTAGAGGTAAGTGTGGTGGTGGGTGTTCTTTTGCTGGCATAAAAATGGATTTTTTTATGCCAGCAAAATAATGTTTTTAAGGGGCTCCTCTGATAAAGTCCTTAGTCACCGATGCACTGAAATGCATGGGACTTTAGTCATAACTAAATTAAAACCCATTGGTTTAACTGGGTGTACTTTAGATATAACTGTATTTGGATTCAACTCATTAGGAGTGCCTTTCCAAAGTCTTCTGAGACAAAAAGATTTAGCAAAGATAGAGAAAATTTTGTTTGACACACAAGTTTACATATATCTATATGAACAAACAAAACATGATGGCTTGAATCCTGTTATTAGTCCTGATGAGAGTCAACCCATTGAAACAATGGAATTTATAGAATCATAGAACTGGAATAGACCACAAGGGCCATCCAGTCCAACACCCTGCCATGCAGGAATACAGTCAAAGCACTCCTGACAGATGGCCATCCAATCTCTGTTTAAAAACCTCCAAAAAAGGAGACTCCACCACACTCCCAGGCAGCATATCACACTGTCGAACAGCTCTTACCATCAGAAAGTTCTTCCTAATATTTAGGTGGGATCTCTTTTCCTATAGTTTGAGTCCATTGCTCTGTGTCCTAGTCTCTGGAGCAGAAGAAAACAAGCTTGTTCCTGCTTCAATATGACATCCTTTCAAATATTTACTTATGTGTTGACTCTCCATTCAATAACTGATTGAATGCATCTACTCTAGTTGGGGCTAATCAACAGGATGCCAGCCACTGTTTCATAAGTCACGCTGCTCCCATTCCCTCTATTCTGAGCAGTCAGGAAACTAAGGTAGCTATGTATCCTGCTTTATACCGAACAGCCTTCTTTTTTTGAAAGGTTATTCAACCTTTCAGTCCAATGTCAGAAGAGTTGTGCAGGCCAAGCCCAGTTTACAGAAAATGCAAGACCCATCAGAGAGGAAAGCAGGTGAAGCCTTGAAGTTGTCCATTGACAACACACTGAGCAGGCACCCAAGCCATCTAGTCACAATACCCTACCACACAATACCCTACTACAGGTATTTCTATTTAAATATCAGCATTTTTTATACAGATAGAATTCAACATATACAATTTTTCTTCAAATATCTTTTGGGGTGGCTGAGTCGGTGATGCATTTATTCTTTTCTGGTAATGCACAAATACCCCTCCCCCAAAGAGCCCCTTTCCAAATGAGCTATTAGTTCAGTTCCATACCTGAAGAAATTCTCTTTGCCACTGCTCCGCCGCTGGATTACAGTCCACCCTCCACCATCTGACATATCACAGTACACAAGGAAGGGTTCTTTCTCCACTCTGGGTCTAATTCTATAGTATCCACTTTCGGTTTTTCCACTGTTGAACACCATTGCACAATCTAAACAAAGCAGCATTAAAAAGCAGAGGAAGTATGAAGTGCCAGGGCTGTTGAACCAGTGCAACAACTCAGGTTGATGAAACGACATGGTTCTGGAAATGGGACTATCGCACCCTTCCCTCATCTGTCAAATTCTATAGGCTGTTAGCTTTTGTTCATTTTGTAATATACAGATTGCCCCCCATAGCTGCAGAACCAATAGGCGCAGTTCCAGTTATCCACGGCTGAAAAAATAGGGACACATACCATAGAGTCATGCTGGAAAATGCCTAAAGATGTGTCCTCTCTAGAAACCACTAGGTCCTTCAATGCAACTCTATGGTATGTTTGTACTGGAAGTCCTTTATTTTAATAGGATTCGATCTTATCTGCAGTTTTATTTATAAATGGTAAGTCTGGGAACATATCCCCCACGGATACAGGGGGCAATCTGTATTAACATCTGTAGTCTATCTCATATGTTTAGTTCTACTTTTTGTTTGTACTAGACTCTAATATTAAATCTATCGATCTGGGCATATGTAAATGGAGTTGTAGGGGACAAGGCATACTTCTCCTTTCAGTCTTCTCAGGGAAGTTGTGGTGATCATTTTGTTGCTTCACTCCTCTATCACCACCAAATTGCTACTAGAATGGATAAGTCTGTCTCAGGATAAGATATTCTCTGCAGCAGCAAGGAAAGACTTTTCTAATAATTGCAAATAAATATGAACAAAATGGTCTCACTGCTCCATTCTTTTGGGCTACTTTTCTTGTTGTAGATGCAACCAACAGGTGCTAGTCTTTGTGGTGTATCCTGCATGATGACCACTTTACTGTATACATGCCAAATAAAATAAATATTAACCTTATTTTTCTAGCAACCCCATTTCTGCTGTTGAAATATAAAATTTGAAATACAAGTGAAGATCAATCCTAGGTTGCAGTTAAGTGGCTTCCCAAGTATTACATAATTTACAGTTAAAAAAATATTACATAATTTAGCGCAGGTTATGTTTTCACAGCATTGTAATCCACAAAGAAACAGCTAAGCCTACCTATCCCCAGACTCCAGATTAGTGATTACGCCCATTAGGGCCTATGGAAATTTCCTTCCCTGCCCCACCCTTGTTTTTTGTCACTGGGGAATTCCCAGTTTCCCCACCCCAGGATCATGGGAGGGGAGGATTAAATTTTCCTTTCTCATGCACTAGGATCTTGATTCAGATCCCATCACCCCACCATCTTCATGCTTTATAAAACAAAACAAAAGCTCCCATGTTACCTCAAATTGATACATTCGAACCATATTGTTGGATTACAAATCCCATCAGGCTAACCGGCATAGCCAGTGGTAACAGATGGTGGGAGGGGCAGGCCAACAACTTCTGAAGGGCCACACATTTCTTCATTGTCGTTGTGTGCCTTCAAGGCATTTCTGACTTATGGCGACCCTAAGGCAAACCTATCACGGGGGTTTTCTTGGCAAGATTCATTCAGAGGGGGTTTGCCATTGCCCTCCTCTGCGGCTGAAAAAGTGTCATTTGCCCAAGGTCACCCAGTGGGTTTTCATGGCTGAGTGGGGATTTGAACCCTGGTCTCCAGAGTCATAGTCCAACGGTCAAACCACTATACCATGGTGGTTCTTACTCTGATTTAAAGTAACAGTTAGGCTTTCAGTGAGAGAAACCCACATCTACCCAAAGATGTTTTGATACATCATATTGGCTCATCGGTAAGGCACAGGTCTGGTGTGGTGGACAACATCAGGGATAAAATCTAGTATACCCCATGCTCTGTAGACCACTGTAGAACTCCAGAAGTTTTAAAACTGCATCTCCTGTAATCTCTCACTCTTGGCTTTGCTGGTTAGAGTTGATGGGAGATGAGAGCCAAAAACATCTGTAGGGTCACAGTTACCCTTACCTGCCTAATAAATCTCCTTTCCAGTTTGTTGATATATTCTTGAAGGAAGAAGCAACACAATTGTTTTTTTTTAATCAACATTTGATAAAAAGCTTTCAGATAGATTTCCAAAGTACATCTGCATATTGAAAGCTGTGGCACTGGCAGATAACATTTCACACAACAAAACCACAGAAAGAATAAAGTGGCCATCTGTTTAAAGATTGCAATATAAAAATAAAGTGAAATACTTCACTGAAGTAAAACTAAAGCAAACCAATGTCTAACCCCCTCAGAAGAATAGACCTTACCCACAGATCTAATCTACCTTGATCATAGACTAAGAGACTCCCACTTGTTGTGGGTAAGCATGAGTCTTGTGGTGATGGCCCTCTGGCAGAGAAAACTTTGCTTCTTTGTCTGTGGTAATTGTTCCCCAGGAGGTCTTTCAGCTGGAGTTCATAAAGCTGGGATAAATCTTGCAGTGTTTTCAGTTTCTGTTGCAGTTTGCTGTTTTCAAACAGGCAGCCATCCCTTTCCTGCAAGTGGAAAGGAAAATGTTTATTTGCAGGAAGTGCAGGCCCATCTCTGGATGTCAGCAGATATATCTGGGCAGGATATCATCAGCAACCTCAGCCTCCCACAGTTGCTCCTACTCCAAGTCATCACTGACACTGTTCAGCAGAAGCAGCAGCTGGCCAAGATTTCCTGAGTACTGGATCCTGGGGCTCAGCTAGACGGGAGAATTAATAGCTAATAATATTGCCTTACCTCCCTTTCGCTGCAGTGCCCATTAAGTGCCCACAGCTCATTAGCAGGTTTGGAAGGGAATATTTTGCAGCTTATATCCAGTTTATATCCACGGAAACAAAATTCATCGTGTAGATGACCGCCTGGTGTGTCTATGTGCACATGCAGGCATGGATCCTCATTTATATAGGGCACTGATGAGGACCATGAGGCTAACTAGATGTTGTTGGACTGCATTCCCTTCCCATAGTTCCTTGCCACTGGTTATGCTGACTAGAGCTGGTGGAAGTTACAGTCCCAAAACATCAAGAGGGCCAGGTACTCCTCACCTCAATACACTTGCTTGAAATGAGAGCACATTCTAAAGTGCCATATAGGGTCAACCAGAGACATTTTGCTTCTTGATGCTAATATGGCACCCCCTTCCTAATCCATGTACAAAAGTGGACTGGACTGGCAGCTGAATATTTCTTCAATAATGGTAACATACCTTCCAACATTTCACAGATGAAAACTGGGATATATGTGGCCAAGCAATATCAGAATGTGGTCAAGATGGCAAAATTTTATTAACAAGGAAGAACACACAAGCTAGGAGAAGCGATTTGCATCTACCTACTGGGAATGGCAAAATTCCACTCCTTCCTCTCCTCCCTACGGAGTTGATTGAATGCAGACAGCTTTTGCATTTTGAACTCAGTTTGCAGCAATTAAAGTAAGATGACAACAAATGGAGAAAGTGGAAAGAGAAAATGAGACATTTTTAAATGCAGCTGAAAAGTGGGACAACAGAGGATTTGGCAAGACTGTCCCTGCCAAATTGGAACAGTTGGGGGGGTATGTGATAATTCAGAAGTGTCTCCCACTACACCTGCAGCAGCAAACTCTGTGGTACTAGAGCCTGGAAATGTTACTTTTAAACTACAATTCCTAGGGGAGTATTATGAAACTGTAATCCAAAAAAAAAGTAACATTTGTGTGTTTTGTGTGGTATACAGCTTTCTCTCTTCGAGCTTCTTGCTGCTCCCACCCTGTAATCTGCTACCCAAGGAAGCTACCTTAGTTGCCCTGGTGGTAGGGGCTCCCCTGGGTCCCATTACATCACACCAGGGGTGGTGCTGAGTACAGTAATTTGGTTTTAGTATAACATTTAAAAACAAACCACCGTGGGCCATAGTAAAAGACTTAGTGTTGATAAGCATCTGCATCCACAGACCTGACATGTGGCATTCCTTGAACTGATGACCATTCCATGTGTTCAATAATTACAGCTCTACAAACTCTAGACTCATATTAGTTAAAGCAATTAAAAGGGGATTCATGGAAGCTTGCCATGCACAGCCACCTTTTACATACCGAAAGTCGAGGTGCAGATGAACAAAACGGCTGGAAGAACAGCAGAAATAACAGCTGAATCATCACTATGTTCATTTTATTGAACTAGGTGGGAAAATTAATATCTCGTTTTAGATAGACATGCATATACATTTGTATCATATTTTATTAATTTCTTAGGTACCTTTCAAGACTGTAACCATCCCAAAATGGCTTACCATATTAACACGTTGTATTATTGTTATATTACATAGTATTGCCATTTTTCTCTCCATTCCCTAATTCCGGTTACCTTTTTCATGCTGGCAGCACCAGTAGATATATAGGCATATACCTCAGTTAACAAATTCTCTGTCAAATAAGCTCCTTTTTACAAAGTCTTGTTATACCCTGCCCAGCCCCCACTTTTCCTACTTGTCTTCTGTTTAATTGGAAGTTTATTTAGCAGAATCAGCATTGGGAGGATGGTGAAGGAGAGCTGGAGAAATACAGATTTTTGGTATCAGATTGTAGCAGCATGTCTGCAATAAATTTTGAGTTGGGAAATAATGGAATTCTACTCTAGCTGATCCTACTGCAGCTGTGTGCACCTCCCCACAACAGACAAGGTAAACAGCAACTGCCACCAGAATTTCTTACTGAGCACACATCAGCAGCAAACAGAGAGAAAAGAGAGAGCAGATATGTCTGCCTCACCAGCCAACCCTGGCATCTTGAAAAGCATAGATCTCTTGTTTGGCCACCAAAATGGAAATAGGAAAAGTGGTGGCTGGTAAAAGAAAAAGTAATCCCTTGAAGAAGTTTTCAAGTGGTCTCTAGAAAGATCAACATGTTCCTTTTTTACTTATACAAGGTTTACCTGAGCTGATTGTTTCATTTCACTTGTGCAATTTTTTAGTTTTGGATAAAACGTTTGCTAAAAGTTGTTGAAGTGCTCTTCTCTTTTGTAGTATAGGAACCTATTCCTATTCTTTCCATGTTATTTCTGTCTTTGGTACCAAAATTTCTGTTAAAGAAGTAATGGCCAGGAACACATCAACTCCCACTTTGGGAGAAAGGTGGCATATAAATTGCACAAAATTGCATAAAGTGTCACCCATCCTATATCTGTGCTTTTAATTTTTACTGCCCAAGTGTAGTATCCTACATTTCTCCCTGTGGGAATTCATTTTGTTAGTTTTGGCCCAGCTTTCTAATCTGTTACGGTCATTTTGAATCTGATCCTGTCATCCGGGATATTTGCTACCTATCTTAATTTGGTGTCATCTGCAAACTTGATAAGCATGCCCTCTAGTCCTTCATCCACGTCACTGATAAAGATGATGACTAGCACTGGGCCCAGGACAGAACCCTGTGGCACTCCACTGGTCACTTCTCTCCATAATGAAGAAGAGCCATTGGTGACTACCCTTTGGATTCGGCCCATCAAACAATTACAAATCCACCTAGCAGTTGCATTGTCTAGCCCACATGTTGCTGATTTTTTTGCAAGAATATTATGGGGGACTTTGTCAAGGCCTTACTGAAATCAAAATATACTACATCCACAGTGTTCCCTTCATCTACCAAGTATGTAACTCTATCAAAAAAAAAAGAAAGAAAGAAAAGAAATAAGACTAGTCTGACATGACTTGTTTTACAAAAACCCATGCTGACTTTTAGTGATCATGGCATTCCTTACAGACTGTTTAATGATCTTTATAGGAGAAACAGGCCAAACAGGAAAGGAGGAGGAATAGCATTATATGTCAGGGATATTTACACCAGTGAAGTGATCCATGACATCAATACTGGAAGCCAACTGGAAAGCATCTGGATAAAAATTAAAGGGGAGGGAAACAACAGGGATGTTATTGTGGGACTCTACTACAGACCCCCAAACCAGACGGAGGAATTGGATGATGCCTTTCTAGAACAGATGAACACACATGCAGAAAGGAGAGATGTAGTAGTGATGGGTGACTTCAACTATCCTGATATTTGCTGGCAATCTAACTCAGCCAAAACTTCAAGGTCTAGCAAATTCCTTACATGCCTGGAAGACAATTTCATGGTCCAAAAGGTGGAAGAGGCAACAAGGGGGTCAGCTATTTTAGATCTGATCCTAACCAACAGAGATGACCTGGTTAATGGGGTGCAAGTGGTGGGATCCTTAGGTGAGAGTGATCATGTTCTCCTGGAGTTTGTTATACAATGGAAAGGAGAAGCCAGGCATAGTCAGACACGCATTCTTGACTTTAGGAGAGCTGATTTCAATAAACTCAGGGAAATACTGGGGGTGATCCCATGGTCAGGAATATTAAAAGAGAAGAGACCTCAAGACGGATGGGACTTTCTCAAAAGGGAGATACTGAAGGCACAATTTCAAACAGTACCATTGAGGAAGAAAAATGGGAGGTGTCTCAAGAAACCAGGATGGATGCCTAAAGAACTTTCAATGGAGCTAAGTTTTAAATGGAACATGTATAGGAAATGGAAAAGGGGAGAAATCACTAAAAAAGAATTCAAACAGATAGCGAACACGTGTAGGAGTAAAGTCAGAAAAGCTAAAGCGCAGAATGAGCTCAGGCTTGCGAGGGAGGTTAAGAACAATAAAAAGGGTTTTTTTGGGTATGTCCGCAGCAAAAGGAGGAAGAAGGAAGTGATAGGGCCACTACGTGGAGAAGATGGCAAAATGCTAACAGGGGACAGAGAAAAGGCAGAATTACTCAACACCTTCTTTGCCTCAGTGTTTTCAGAAAAGGAAAAGGAGGACCAACCTGAGGAGAATGGAACAGAGGACACAATAGGGGAAATCCAGCTCAAAATAAGCAAAGAGGTAGTACAGGAATACCTTCTTAATCTAAATGAATTTAAATCTCCAGGACCAGATGAACTACATCCAAGAGTATTAAAAGAGCTGGCAAATATAATCTCAGAGCCATTGGCAATAATATTTGAGAACTCCTGGAGAACAGGAGAAGTCCCAGCAGACTGGAGGAGGGCAAACGTTGTTCCCATCTTCAAAAAGGGGAAAAAAGAGGATCCCAACAATTATCGTCCAGTTAGTCTGACATCAATACCAGGGAAGATTCTAGAGCAGATCATTAAACAGAGAGTCTGTGAACATTTAGAAGGCAATGCCATAATCACAAAAAGTCAATATGGGTTTCAGAGAAACAAGTCATGCCAGACTAATCTGATCTCTTTTTTTTTGATAAAGTTACCAGTTTGGTAGATGAAGGGAATGCTGTGGACATCTCATACCTTGATTTCAGTAAGGCCTTTGACAAGGTTCCCCATGACATTCTTGCAAACAAGCTTGTAAAATGTGGACTAGACAAGTTAACTGTTCAATGGATTTGTAATTGGTTGACCGGCCGAACCCAAAGGGTGCTCAGCAGTGGCTCCTCTTCGTCTTGGAAAGATGTGACCAGTGGGGTGCCACAGGGTTCTGTCCTGGGCCCAGTGCTATTCAACATCTTTATCAATGACTTGGATGAGGGAATTAGGGGCATACTTACCAAATTTGCAGATGACACCAAATTAGGAGGAGTAGCTAATACCCTAGAGGACAGGATCAAAATTCAGAATGACCTGGATAGACTGGAGAGCTGGGCCAAAGCTAACAAAATGAAATTCAATACGGAGAAATGTAAGGTGCTGCATTTAGGGCAGAAAAATGAAATGCATAAATATAGGATGGGAGAGACCTGGCTGAATGAGACTACATGCGAAAGGGATCTAGGAGTCCTAGTAGACCACAAGTTGAACATGAGCCAACAGTGTGATGCGGCAGCTAAAAAGGCCAATGCGATTTTCGGCTGTATCAATAGAAGTATAGTGTCTAGATCAAGGGAAGCAATAGAGCCACTCTATTCTGCCTTGGTCAGACCTCACTTAGAATACTGTGTCCAGTTCTGGGCACCACAATTCAAAAAGGATATTGACAAATTGGAGCATGTCCAGAGAAGGGCAACTAAAATGGTGAAAGGTCTGGAAACGATGCCTTATGAGGAGAGACTTAGGGAGCTGGGTATGTTTAGCCTGGGAAAAAGACGGTTAAGAGGCGATATGATAGCCCTGTTTAAGTATTTGAGGGGATGTCACACTGAGGATGGAGCAGGCTTGTTTTCTGCTGCTCCAGAGACTGGAACACGGAGCAATGGATGCAAGCTCCAGGAACAGAGATTCCACCTCAACATTAGGAGGAACTTTTTGACCGTAAGAGCTGTTCGGCAGTGGAACACGCTCTCTCAGAGCGTGGTGGGGTCTCCTTCCTTGGAGGTCTTTAAACAGAGGCTGGATTGCCATCTGTCGGGGATGCTTTGATCAAGATTTCCTGAGTGGCAGGGGGGTTGGACTGGATGGCCCTCGTGGTCTCTTCCAACTCTGCAATTCTATGATTCTATGATCTGCTCTAGAATCTTTCCTAGTACTGATGTCAGGCTGATTGGGTGATAATTATTTGGGTCTTCCTTTCCCCCCTTTTTAAAAATGGGGACAACATTTGCCCCCCTCCAGTTTGCTGGGACCTCTCCTGTTCTCCAGGATTTCTCAAAGATTATTACCTGTGGTTCTGACATTAATGACGTTTTTGTCATTAGCCAATGGCTGGTGACACACTACAGAAATAATGCAGTTTGACAGTGCTTTAACTATCATGGCTCCATCCTATGGAATCTTGGGATTTGTAAGTTGTGGCCCCAGAGCTCTCTGACACAGAAGGCTGAATATCTCACAAAACTACAAATCCCAGAATTCCATAGCACTGAGACATGGCATTCAAAGCAGTGTCAAACTGCATTATTTCTGCAGTGTGGCAGCAGCCAATGAATTTACTGATTTCAGAGGTGGATTGAGACCGCAGCTATTTGTTTATGCTTAAAGATTTACTGTATTTTCTTCACTGTAAAATAAGATACCCCATGTCAGAGAAGAACTGTGCCCCTCCTCACACAGCAGAGTCTGAAAATATAGTAAACTCTGCAGAATTGGGGAAACACAAAGCCAGACTAGAGGTGATAAGGGAAATGGCACTGGTAATGCTATTGCAGGGACCAAGGGAGCACACACTGGAAAAGACCAATGGGCAGGAGTGCTTTGCCCTTTCTACCACCAATTCTACCTTTGAAATTCATTCACTTTGTTCCATTATTCACCTTTGTTCTTTCCTTTTGGAAATGGAAATAAATAGCATGAAAGAGGGAATTTTATTTCAGAGAATGAGTGGGCACATGAAGAGTACAAGCATTTGTCTGCTTCATATGCTGATCTATACACATCTATTCTGTATGTGTTGCATGGATTTCAATTAATGTGTACGGGATTGCTGCTTTAATATCCTCCATGAATCCAGACCTCTACCCAAAGGAAGCATCCCCTTATAAATACACTCATATTTTCAAAACCAAAAAGAAGTACAGTACAGGGACTACAAACCATATTGTATATTAAACAGAGCCATACCTGGGTGGGTACCCCAGTGAAATGCACCACAGAGACATATAGCCAATTATGTGCCCTATCACACTATACAATTGTAGCACCATGTTTCCACTTTAACTGCCATGTCAACATCCTGTGGAACTCTGGGATTTGCAGTTCAGAGAGGGGTATTTAGAATCATCAGTCAGAGAGCTCTAGTCCCTCACCATACTCCAAATCCTCAGCTTCCATAAGAAGCAATCACAGCTGTTAAAATGGAATGCCATAGTGCAGTGGTTCTTAACCTGGGGTCCGTGGACTCCCAGGGGTCCACAATGTCCTCACAGGGGGTCTGCAAAGGCTTGAAAGTTGCTTGGCCCACCTCCTCCCTGCAGTGGAGTGGCCATGTGACAGGAGCCACGGCAAAGGCAGGCTGGTTGGGCTTGGACATTGCCATTCAATCCAGCTACAAATTGCTGAAAGAAGCAGGAGAGAAGCCTTCCCTCCCCCTCCAGTGCCTCTGAGGGAAGGTTTAATGGATGGTATATTATTATTATTATCATTATCATTATCATTTAAATATTGAGTTAAGTCTTGGGGGTCTTTGGCAACAAAAGATATTTAAAGGGAGTCTCTGGTAAAGAAAAGGTTAAGAACCAGTGCCATAATGGTATAGTGTGAAAGGTCCTATGGCTCCCTGACTTTCAGACCTATACAGCACTTTTCTTTTCTTTTCTTTTTTTGCATATCCACATTTATCATATTCACATACTGTATTACATTAATAGATGTGAACTCAGATCATCTTACGCATTCAGCAAAAAAGTGGATAATAATTATACATTCTCTCTTTTAAAAAATCACTATCATAATAAACTAAGAACATTTTGTTCTTTATAAAGATAGCCCCTTTGAGATTCTGGAAGCCCTTGAAAGAGGCAAAGTCTGCCAAAAAAAATCCTCCCTCTTCCAGGAATAGTCACGCCTCCATGTATTGTTCATTTTTTTCCAATTATTTTATAATAGGGAGTCATTTGTATTAGTTTACTACAAAACATCTACTAGCATTCACTCTTCATACACTATCTTCTGGCAACAATAGGTATTACATAAATATGGTCATATTTTTAAAATTAAAAACTTGTAAACAAAATACACAACTATCTTGCCAACCTAAGTTATTAACAAATGAAAAAGGCTTCTGAAGAGAGCTATTTCAGTAATCTCAGTGGGATCTGAGTGCAAAGTAAAGGGAATCTTGCTCCAGATTTTGTTTGAGATTAAAACTAATTTGGAAAAAACGCTACAATTTTATAGTGCTATTATTCTACTTTAACTGCTCTGGCTACCTCCTGTGGAATTCTGGGCTTTGTAGTTTAGTGAGGCCCAAGAGCTCTCTGGCTGAGAGTTCTAAATGCCCCTCCCTAAACTGCAAATCCCAGGATAACACAGGAGGCAGCCAGAGCAGTTAAAGTAGGATAATAGCGCTACAACAGTGTAGTGTGATTATCTTCTATATGCCATTTGGATATTTTTTTTAAAAATCCAAACAGCAGTCTCCAAGTTAAAGATAAACAAGCAAATTAGATTTAAGTTACAGAAAGATACCATATATTCCGGCGTATAAAATGATTGGGCTTATAAGACAACCCCCCAATTTTTAAGTTAAAATATAGAGTTTGGGATATAGTCGTCCCTTCACATTCGCGGGGGTTACGTTCCATGGACCCCCGCAAATGTGAAAAATCCGCGAATATGGTTTGCCCCCCCTCCCCCGCCATAGCGACCATGGGGCCTCCGGAGGCCCCATAGTCGCTTTCTCCCGCCTCCCCACTCCCTTCCTAGGCCTTCCCGGGGCTTCCAGAGACCCTCCAGAGGCCCCGTGGATGCCTCCCCAGCCCTCCCTCCTCCCGCCCAAGCCCTCAACGGGGCCTCCCCGGCCCTCCTCCCTCCCCCCCAGGGCCTTCGCAGGGCCTCCGGAGGGTCTCTGAAGGCCCCGCGGAGGCCTCCCAGCCCTCCCCACTCCGCCCCAGGGCCTTCGCAGGGCCTCCGGAGGGTCTCCAGAGGCCCCGTGGAGGCCTTCGCGGGGCCTCCGGAGGGTCTCTGGAGGCCCTGCGGAGGCCTCCCGGCCCTCCCCACTCCCCCCCAGGGCCTTCGCAGGGCCTCCAGAGGCCCCGCGGAGGCCTTCCCGGCCCTCCCCACTCCCCCCCAGGGCCTTCGCGGGGCCTCCGGAGGCCCCGTGTCGCGGTTTTGGGGGGGCCCAGGGGGGCCTCCCAAAACCGTGAATAATCAAAACCGCGAATGTTGAGTTCGCGAATGTGGAGGGACAACTGTACTTGCCATGTAAGACGACCCCTCCTTCTCTTATATGGCAAGTATAGTTGTCCCTTCACATTCATTGGGGTTTGGTTCCAGGACCCCCGTGAATTCCCAAATCTGTGAATACTCAAGTCTCATTATATGCAATGGCATAGCAAAATGGTGTCCCTTATATAAGATGGCAAAATCAAGGTTTGGTTTTTGGATTATTATTTTTTAAATAATATTTTCAAGTTGAGAATACTTAAATCCGAGAATACTCAACTGACATTATATGCAATGGCATAGCAAAATGGTGTCCCTTATATAAAATGGCAAAATCAAGGTTTGCTTTTGGGATTTTTTTTTTTTTTAAGAATATCTTCAAGTCGTGAATACTTAAATCAGTGAATGCCAAATCCGTGAATATGGAGGGACAACTGTATATCCCAAACTCCCCCCTCCAGCCACCACCCATCCACCCTTCCAAAAGCCACGATAGGAACCCTGATCCTGGCTTTGGGAAGGGCGGCTGCTGGCTGTAAAGCCTCCTCCCCTCCAGCCACCACCCAGCCACCCTTCCTAAAGGAATCAAAGGCGGAGGAGAGGGGCAAATGTAAGAGTGGCTCGAGGGGGGGGGGCTTTCCAGCCAGCCCACCCCCTCCCCGAGGCCACAATGGGGAGCCCGATCGCGGCGTCAGGGAGAGTGGAAGGGTGGGATGAAGACGGACCATGGGATTCGCCCCTTTCTTCCACCTTCCAGGAAGGTGGAGGAAAGGGGCGAAAATACCTGGTTTGCCTCGTCCAACCCCCCTCCCTCAGTCTTCATTCTCTTTGGAAGGGAATGAAGATGGGAGGTAGTGGGGGCAGCCGTTGTAAACTGCTGGATTTGCCCCTTTTTTCCACCTTCCAGGAAGGTGGAAGAAAGGGGCAAACGTACCCGGTTTACCTCAACTGCTGCTGGATCTCCTGTGTTTGTTCCCTTTGGGGAACGAACACATAGGAGATTGAGCGACGGCTGCGGCAAACCGCAACGTTCGCCCCCCTCCTCTGTCTTCGGTTCCTCCACAAAGGGGGAGAAGGCAGAGGAGGGGGGTGAATGAACCGGTAAACACTTTGCCTCACCCCCCGCCCGATCGCCTGCCTCTTCGCTCCGTTTGCGAAGGGAACGAAGAGGCAGGAGATCTGACAGCGGGTGAAGCGAAGTGTATCCAGCATATAAGATGACCCCCGATTTTGGAGGATATTTTTCAGGGCTCAAAGGTTGTCTTATACGCCGGAATATACGGTAGGTCAATATCTGGGGAAATACTGTATCTTCAGTCAGTGGTGGGGATGTTGTTCTCCAGATGTGATTGCAACTGTCATCAGTCCTAGCCAGCACAGCCGATGATGAGGGATGATAGGAATTGTGATCTAACATTATCTGGTGAACCATCCATTTCCCATTTCTGTCTTTCTACTGAAGAGGTTCAGGATGAGAATGAAGTACCTGGGGTTGTCTTAAACGGTGAAATTATTGTTTATATAATTCGAGGAAAATACCTTTTGTCCCAATGGGATCCAGCATAATTTCCCCGTATTCAGGAATGGAACCAAAAATGCCATGTACTCCATGGGAAAAGCCTTCACAGCTTTTCCCAAACTTTATTAAAAACTGTGATGGAAATGCACATTCCTGCTCGTTGGGACAACCAATTCACTTTGTTGCACCTTCCCGATAAGAGTGGAAGTGGAAAGCTGATCGGTTGGACATATGCAGGGGCAAGAGCTTGCTGGCAAGGCAGTGCCTGAAACTACCATGTTGGATTTTCGCTATAGCAATTGTGTGTTGAAGCAATGTAATAGTCTTTTTCTCTCTTTTTTTTCCCTGTTTACCAGTATTTAAGCAAAAGATCGCATGTCTGCATCTTGGATTTGTTTTGTTTTTAAATACTGTTTGGAGGCAGCAACTGGTGAGAATAAAAACATGAGTAATTCACTTGCGCCCGCCATCTTGATTTGCAGGCATGTCTGTTTGAACATCAAACACAGATAGTTTCGCATGTCTGCAATCTTGAAAAGAAAACACCATGGAGACAAAATGCAAGCTGCTGCAAATTGGTATTAGTGCACATCAATCTACATTTTATTGCCTCATATAGGACCTTCAAATGTGGGGGGGACCCCGAGGAGGTCAGGAAAAGAACAGCACTGTCCTGCTTACAGTGCTCCGTTTCAGACGGTGCCGTCCTCCTCCCGACCTTTCCTCGTGCTTCCTCCATGCTGCAGGTGCCACTTTTTATTGACAGGGTTTTCCCGTCAATAAAAGTGGTGCGTTTCTTGCACCCGCAGCACGGAGGAAGCACAGGGGAAGGTCAGGAGGAGGACGGTGTCGTCCAAAATGGAGGGCTATAAGCGGCACTTCTCAGGTTTTTTTCCCCCCATTTGAAAATGTCCACATACAAGCCCCCTAGGGAGAATGCATAATGCCACAGATGCTTAAGGTGTGGAATTTCCTTACTTTTAAAAATTGTTTGTTGTGTTTTATATTTTTGTGATCTGCTTTGGGTCCCATTCATATAAATTAAATTAAAAACATAATAATAAAATAATATAAACCAGAAGCTCAGACAAGATAATTATGAGGAGGAGGAGATGAGATCCCAATTATTGGGTTCCAGCACCTTGCCTCCTACGCTACCACAGTGCTGTTTCTTTATTTTAATTGCTCTGTAACAATTAATTGACAATATAATACAAACAGAAAAACATAAGGAAAAAAACCAGTGTAACTTCAGATTTGTCTTGTAGTCCAGACAGTTTGGCCTGTAACAAACCTATCAAGGCTCAATCCCATTTGTGCCCTTCAACAAGCCTTCATGCAATTAAAGTGCAGTCACACCCATGTCAACACAGTCTTGATTCTACTGAGCTCCTGGAAAACTGAGTATCCTGCTGCTGAGAGGATGTAACCCATACTGCCTTACACACTTCCAGCCTGTCTTGGCATTGTCAGCTGACATTAAAAGCCAATTCCTATCAGCCAGGCCTGAGAACACTCTTCTCTGCTGTGAGGGCTCTTTGTGACAGCTTTAGTGACCTTTACCTAATGTTGAAGTTGTTTCCTGTTGGATAACCTGACCTGAAACTTTCAGTCATGAATGCTCGCTTATCACTCTCTTTAACTGATACTCAGCCCAGAACCTGGATGTTTGGAACTGGAGCGTTAACCTTGCTAAAGCCAAAGAAGTACTGTAATTCATAGGATTTCTCTTCTCCCCGGGCTTGTCTAAATGAGAGGATATAATGCTGATTCCTGCACATTATTGCAAATTTGCAGCAACATTCTTTTGTCTCCATGGTCTTTTGGCAAAAACAATAGTATGCAAAGCTATCTGCATTTGAAGTGCACACGCCCGTGAATCAAGATGGTGTCCAAGTAAATTAGCATGTTATTATTCTCCACAATTTGCCACTGTTGCAGTTTTAAAAAAATAAATAGAAGCAAGGGTATCCAAGTGCAACATTCTGCTTAAACAAGTTATTTGGGCAGCAAAAAAGTGCATGATCGCTAACCCAAAAATCCAAAATGGCACTTCTGGCCACTTCCTTGCCAGCAAGCCCAACCCTCATGCACTTCCAACCAATCCACTCTCCAGTTCTGCCCTCTTCAAGAATGCACAGCAATGCAAATTGGTTGTCCTGATGAGTGCTAATGCGCATTCCTGCACATTAGTTTAAAAAGTTCAGGGAAAGCCGCGAAGGCTTTTTCCACTTAGTTTTTGGAATTTTTTGCTCCCCTCCTTCCGAATAAGGTGAATCACTGCAGGATCTCATTGGGACGAAAGGTATTCCCTGCAAATTCTATGAGGAGTATCTTCAATGTTTAGACACCCCCCTCCCATTACTCTATGAATGTGAAGTAATTACTAGGTGTGTAACTAGGTAGTTTTAGAGCCTTACTCAGACCTTGGAAAAGTTAATTCTTTTAGGACAACTTTTTGGGAATTGTAGTCTAAAAATACAACTTTTCTAAGCTCTTTCTGAAGTTAATGGTCTTACAAGAAGCCACTTTTAGATAGCTAACACTTCCAGTTGCTATCATCAGGCTAGTGTTAGCAAGTTACAGATCATGAAAGGGCTTCTTTGTTTAAGGACCTCTCATGTCAGCTCACCACCTGGGGTAGAAAGCTGCATAATCTTAGCAATGTTCTGTCATCTATGCAACTCTGTTTTCTAACGCCTTAAAAAATTGCTATTGGTATCCAAGTAAACAAACTTTAAGCGATATTTCCAAATAATAATAATAATAATAATAATAAATTATTTATACCCCGCCCCTCTGTTAAAACAATCAGGCCGGCTTACAAAAATTAAAATACAATACAGATAAAATCCCCAAACACCCCCCACCCCCAACCTCCCCCATAAAAAATATTAAACAATTATAAATTAAAACCAACTGATCTAAAATCACATTTAAAAACAATAAATACTATAAAATACAATAAATGGCCAGCAGACTAAAAGAAGCCAGTTATATCATAAGAAAAATATACAGAGAGATCAATTTTCTCTTGACTTTGTCATTCCAAGTATAAAGACCACTTTTTTGTAAAGATATTGTCTTGTTGTCTACCTTCTTAAACTATATTTCAGTTTATCAAGTTTTCCATATAGGCCATGGTGGGAATCATGTTGTTCCTCAAAATGTTGGATTGCAACTCCCGACATTCATTACTATTAGCTATTCTGGCTAGAGCTCCTGCTGACCTGTAGTTCAACATGTGGAAGGCCACACAATTCCCACCCACGATATAAGTCACATTACATGTTCTACAGATCCATTTGTTTTCATTGGAAAGGGGTTTTTTTTAGTTACTAGCAATGCACAGATGTTCAGCTGCTAATAAGTACACAATTAATTCTGTACATCTGATTCCACTATCCCTTTTATATAGCAAAATAATATTATTAATGAATCCTAGGGCAAAACATAACCTGACATAGAAAGCCAAGATTTTGTTATCAATAAGCATGAACCAAATATATGATAAATTTACTGTCCCGAATCTCCAGCGATTATCAATAACACTTGAGTAAATCATATTCAATCCACTTGGAGTTTAGATACCTTCTGCACTGTAATTTATGAAAGCTTTAAGTTCTGTCACAATGTAATCAACATATTTCCAAATCTGTTTCAAATTAGCTAAAGACTCATCTTTCTTTCAAATTAGCTAAAGACTCATCTGTTGCCCACTTAGCCAGATCATTATTAAAGAGTCTCTTCCTATTTCCCTAATAATTTATAAAAGTTACTTAGTACTCCTATTTGTACTTCTATTCCGCCATGTCACAGCTTCATGTCTCACACTGTCTTGCTACGTTGGTGGATCATCTCTCCTCACTCTAACTCCACCATCTCCCCTGGACACCTACAAAATAAGACACAATCACTTCTGATAACTAACTCTGACTAACTGCACTTGTTGAACCAGCTCTGATTATATGTACTTGCTGTCTACTCCCCCTCTCTCCCCCTGTAATTCTCCCTGATCCTGTTGTTGTTAAATACAGTTGTCCCTTCATATTCGCTGGGGTTTGGTTCCAGGACCACTGTGGATACCAAAATCCATGAATACTCAAGTCCCATGATATGCAATGGCACAGCAAAATGGTGTCCCTTATATAAGATGGCAAAATCAAGGTTTGCTTTTTGGATTATTATTTTTTTAAGAATCTTTTAAAGCTGTGAATACTTAAAACCGTAGATACCAAATCTGTGGATAGGGAGGGACAACTGTAATTTCATTTTGAAAAATAAAATTATTTTTTAAAAAAAGTTTCTTCCAATTTCCCTAATAATTTATAAAAGTTACTTAGTACTCTTATTTGCTATTCCTAAAATGTAACTTTTCAAATTCTATTTAATCTCTCCAGGAACCATGTTTTCCAACCAAGTAACCATATGTTGTACTAGCAAATATTGACGTATTTAATACATTTTGACAACTTTTAAAGGAAAGGACAGGAACCCTACTGGGGTGAAAAGTGGAGGGAAGGAAGGGGTTATAAAAGGACAAATGCCAGGTGGGGGAAGGATAAAGCACATGTCCCTTGCTTGCTAGTTCTCCAGATTCTGCCACTGGATCATGTCCTCTTCAGTAGATTTCCAGATCCCTGTCACTGCTGAATGTACAGTTTAGCATACTGTATTTCACTTATTAGGATAACTAGAACCAGTGACACATGTTCCTTAATAGTAACAACTAGTCTCTCGTGTGTGTGTGTCTGTGTGTATTGCTTAAAGTATGAGATTCTTTCTCCTCTCACCACATAATGTTAAATTGGAAAGTATTTATTTTCTAATGGAAAATAATGCCTGGCAACTCAAACGCAATAACAAAACTTCCTTAGGTGGGTTTTTAATAGTTAACGTTAAAAGTTGATTCACTGTGTTTACAATGCTTTTAGAAAATATAAGGTTTTAAATGAAAATATATACATACAAACTTACCACACGTGTTGGCAGCTGATGTATTCAAACAGATGAGATCCTGAATATGCCTTATAAGCGTTTTCCTTCCAAAGTTTTATCGGAGATGGCGGCTCCAAAAAAAATTGTAAACATAGATATAATTCTGTCAAAATCCAAAGGGTTTATAAAACCCAAGAAGGAATACTTTGGGCTCCCTCTTGTGACTATAAAGTAGAAGAAATTATCTTTGGAGACAAGTAGAAAGTTTTAGGAAGAAATGTTATTCTTACATGATGAAAAAAAAGGAGTTTTAGATATTTTGAAGACTCACAACAAATGCTTTTTGTTCTTTTCCTTCAAAAAAATTGAGTATGGGAGATAAGGAAACAGAGAAAGGGAGGAAAAACTCCACAGAAAAAAAATACAGAATTAGGCTACAATCCTGAACACACTTACACAGGAGTAGTCCCCTTTGAAGCCACTGGGCCTTATGTTTGATGCTTGACTATGCAGGTATAATACTGCACTTAATTGTTTCAAGTGTTAACGATATCTCCAAATCTGGGTGGGGAAAAATTGGTTCTCCAGATGTTTTGGGGTTTCCAGAATTCTTTGATATTCTTCCTGTGGGCTAGAGCTTCTGGGAATCAAAGTCCAGAACATCTGGAGAGCAAAAGTTTACCCATCCTTGCTTTAGAGGCTTTTTGACACTTGAATGACTCAGATGTAAGGTCCAGTATGAGTCTTACTTTATCACACTACAGTCTTATAGTGGTATTATTCCACTTTAATTGCTATGGCTGCCTTCTGTGGAATCCTGGGAGTTGCAGTTTAGGGAGAGTCATTTAGAACTCTCAGCCAGAAAGCTCTTAGGCCTCACTATACTACAAACCTCGGAATTCCACAGGAGGTAGCCATAGCAGTTAAAGTGGAATGATAGCACTAAGACAGTACTGTATAGTAAGTTATAACTTCACATGTACTGTAACTGATCCCATTCTACCTTGTCTCAGTTTTAAGAATATCTTGATGTGTAGACCAAGATGGAAAGCCTTTGGCTCTCTGATATTTGGGAGTACAGTATAACTACAATAGTCCTTTTCCACTGTCCATAACTGGGGCTTCTGGGAACTGAAGTCCAAAATATCTAGAAGGCCAATGTTTCCCATCCCTTAATTCTAATATCAAGATTAACACACAACAGAGACTTTGATAGCAGGGGAAACCCACATTTATTTAAAAGCATATACATTGAAGGCACTGGGTCCTTGAAATATTTTATGGAGAGGAGCTTAAAAACTGTAGAAATTTTCAGAATATTCCTGTGCATGCCTCTTCAGAAGTAAGCCCCAGTGGTTTCAATTAGATTTACTCCCAGGAAAGTGTAAATAAGATTGCACCCTAAAGGTGAATTTAATGAGGTTTACTTATGCGTAGACAACAAGTTCTCAGATGTTCTGAGTAGTACAGGTTCATCCTCTTAAGCTGAAAAAGCCCATGGACCTCAGCCATACAGTTGCCAATGTCTTGGAAATAGCACTTACAGAAATTGATCAAGGGGGGCATTGATCTCTCATGTACCCACTAATTCTCACTTGAAAAATGCTCCCTTCAGATGGTTTCTTTACCAGCTGGCCTCACTTCCAGCTTCAGATGACAGGTTTGTGTGTAGGGTGGGGAGAATTACTAGAACTACAGGATAAAAAGGAGGAAGGAAAGGGGCCAAAAATGTAGCAACACCTTTAAGACTGTTTTTTATTTTAGTGTGAGCTTTTGTGGAGATAAACCCACTTCTTCAGATGCAGAGTGTAGAGGGGCATTGGTGCCATAGGATGGCATATATCAAATTGGAGGAAGAACAAGGAAATGTACCTCTGAAGTTGTGAGTGATATTCTCGGCCCCTGTCATATTGCACTACACTCTCCATAGGACAAACAGGACAGTCTCTATGCAACATGACAAATGGAAACAAATCTGACATTAGAAATGGCAATATGCAAAGAATCATTTGCAGAACATTTTGACATTCTTGGACACACAGTAAGGGATTTACAGGCTGTGGGGCTTGAACAAGGAAATTACAAAGGAATACTAGAAAGAGACACAGCTGCATTGAATTATATTCACAAATTCCAATCCGTTAGATAATGGCTTCAAAACACATTACAGATATTAATACAAGAGTCCTCGCTACTGCATGTATAACAAAAGAAATCTTCTCAGAGAAAGTTTTGAACCCTGGGAAACTGACTTTTGGGAAGCAGAGTTAGTTACTGCTTTTATAAATTAACACTAACTGACCACTGTAAAGATCTGAAAGACCTGTATCACCTTACGCTGCCCTTCGAAAATTTAAGGCAAGTTTTTGTATGTTTCTGGATTCTATTACATTCTATCCCACAGCCATAACTGTAGAAATATTCTTTAGGCCTGAGGCCTTAATACCACTCGGTACTGCACCAAAGTGGGTTTATCTCCACCAAAGCTCATGTGAAAATAAAAACCAGTTACCGGTAGTCTTAAAGTTACTGCCACATTTTTTTCTCTCCCTTCCTTCCTCCTTTTTATGCTATAAGAGATTAACAGGGCTAATTATTTAGAACTGCAGGGTGGTTGTGGTTAGCTTTTTAGCCCAGAATTGATGGGATTAATTTTTTTAGGACAGAGCACCTGTCTCCATGGTGAAATCATTATGGGTTGTTTCACTAGCTTGTAATAGGGGGAAAGAAAAATAAGGCCCTCCACATGTTTGTTGAATTGTCATTTCCATTGTTTCTTGCCACTGGCTCTGCTAGAGAGTGCTGGTGGAGTTGAAGCCTAACAACATCTGAAGGGTGACATTGCTCCTATCCTTGATTTACAGCTTCTGTCATCCAAGGCCCCATTCACTATGATAATCAACCCTGCCATTAGGCATCACCTCAGGAAGCAGTTTTTGAAGTGTAATAGAAGAGCAACTTGTTATTTATCGCTATTACAGCCTTAATGCCAAAAGCAGAGAGAGGCACTTGCAAGTCTTTCTGCCCCAGGTGCCAAAATAACTTATGTTTGTTTGTTTATTTCCTTTCTCCCGGCCTGGGAGCAAAGGTAGCTGATAATAAATTAAAGTACAGCTATGCCAAGAAAAAACGATGAGAAGTTCACCTTGGGATTGCCATAAGCTGGAAACAACTTGAAGGCACACGACAACAAGTATCTTATCATACAAATGTTTAAAAATAATAAAATAACAATTATATTAAAAGCACAAATTTAAAACACAGTAAAAAAGCTAAAAGCATAGCACAGCACAGATGGTCTTGACACTATGTGCCTTGACTTCACAAAAGCAACATTACTTGATTCTCTGCCTTAGTCAACAAAATGACTTGGGGTATTGTTGGAATAAATCTGGTGTATCCCTCCTCTAGAGCATGTTGAAAACCAGTCAGATCAGCCCATCTATGATAATAGACTGCTAGGAAAGCTGAAGCTGTGCCTTCACCATGCAACTGTCTGCTCAAGATAAGTGTCAGCAGGATATTTCCCACAACTAGATCATCTACCTCTGTAAATGGGAAAATATGAAATCTGGCTTGCAGCCTGATACCTCTTTGGTCCAACGTCATAGGCAAATCTGTGCTCAAGTCTGTTCAGCAGTTCACCTACCTGGGAAGCATCATCTCCTCAGATGCCAAGATTGACAGAGAAATCGATCACAGATTAGCAAAGACATATAGCGCATTTGGAAGACTTCACAAAAAGTCTGGAGTAATAAACACCTGAGGCGAAGCACAAAAATCAGTGTGTATAGAACCATTGTACTGTCTATTCTCCTTTATGGGTCTGAAACATGGGTCACCTATCACCACCACTTACGACTCCTCAAATGCTTTCATCAGCGCAGTATACCTAATTTCGCCCCCCCCCTGCTCTTGAAGGGATCCCAAGCCCATGGCCGCCCACCTCACACCCCTCCAGGGTGGACAAAGTAGGGCTGCCCCAAGCAAATGCAATGGGGAAACAAAAATAGATTTATCCTGGGTTTTTTTCTGGGCTAGGAGGCAGTGTTCTGGAAGAGTTTCTTTCTGACGTTTTGCCTGCATCTGCGGCTGGCAGGGCCGGTTTAAGGCACCAGCGGCATCCACATCCACGGGGGGGGCATCATTGTGGGGGGGGCATAATAACCCTCCTCCTGCAAAAACATTATTAGTAATAACCCGAAAATCCTGTACTGTGAATAGCTTAGGTTGAGTTAGGTTACACTGACTGGAGATAAACATATGGGGCCCAAAAAATAAAGCATTGCAAGGGGTCCCATCATTGTGGGGGCCCCCATAGTAACCCTCCTCCTGCAAAAACCTTATTAGTAATAATCTGAATATCCTGTACTGTGAATAGTTTAGGTTTAGTTAGGTTACATTGGCCTGAGAGAAAACATATGGGCCCCCAAAATAAAGCATTGCAGGGGCCCCCAGAATGCCTTAAACCGGTCCTGGAACGGGTCCTGGCACCTCTCTCCATTTGGCGGGAAACCAGGCCGCAGACCTGGCGGGGCTTGCCGGGATAATGGCCCCCTGGGTCTCCGGGCAACGGGGGTTCCAGGGCCGCTGTTCTCGGCTGGGGCGACTGGCGCCCTCCGCGCCCCTTCCCGCCCTCGTGGCGGCGGCGATGGATGGATGGGAATCACCACCAGGTGTGAATCTGGAGCAGGTGGATTCGCCCCGAAAAAGCCAGCATGACGCTGGGGCCGGCCACGCCCGGCTTCCCGCCGCCAGCTCTCGGGAAGCTGCCTGTTGTTGCCCGGAGCCGCCGGCCAAGGGGTCCTCTCCTTCTCCTTCTTCTTCGGCCGTGCAGCGGAGAGTAGCGCGGGCTTCGAGAGGTGAGTCTCCCCGGCCAAGAGGTCAACGCGGCGGCGCCTGTAGGAGCTCCCGAGGGCGCAAGGCTACCTAGGCCGGCCCCTTCCCTTCCTGCCTTCCCTGTGCCCGGGCCAGCGCTGGCCCTCGGTCGCTGGGTCGCCTCGGGGCTGGAGGTCCACACACCGGCTTATGGGCCCTGCAGCCTCAGGGGGTCCCATCATTGTGTGTGTGGGGGCATAGTAACCCTCCTCCTGCAAAAAAATTATTAGTAATAATCAGAATATCCTGTACTGTGAACAGCTTAGGTTGAGTTAGGTTACATTGACCTGAGAGAAACATATGGGGCCCCCCAAATAAAGCATTGCAGGGGGGGGCATCATTGTGGGAGCCCCCATAGTAACTCTCCTCCTGCAAGAAAATTATTAGTAATAATCAGAATATCCTGTACTGTGAATAGGTTAAGTTAGGTTACAACTTAACCCAAAATTCCTTAAACCGGCCCTGAGGGAAGCTTTATGGAGGGGCCGGTTCTGTCCCCAGACTTGTGGCTGTGAAAGAAGCGCTTGCTGGCTTCCTTCCTTCCTCCGGGGGGAACTCTTGACTCTTTAACTGAGCGCTGGGCTTTGGACACTTTGCAGAAACCAGAGGTTCCTTCAACTAGAAACAACCCCCCCCCGCCCTCCGTCCTGTGTCCTCCTGCATCTTTCCCCCCGTTTCCCTCCCCTCTTCTGCTCGCCTCCCACCTCCTGCTTCAGTGGGTCAAGTGTTTCGTGCCCCGTTGGAAGGCATTTGGTTTGGTGGGAGCTACACTTGCAAAGGTAAATCAACTTCTTTGAAGTGCTCTTTCGAGGGGAGATGGCCCAATGGCTCTGCCCAGACTTGAAAGCTTTTGTTAGATTCCCCCTCCCCAGTAAATATGAATGCAATCTCTCTGCAAAATCTCCCACCCCCACCCCATGCTCATGTTGATGGGGGGGGGAAAGTATTGGGCTCTATTATGTTATGCCCTGCATGGATGAGTGCTTCTCATTACAAAGTCTCAGGGTGCCTCTACACTACACAAACAATCCAGTTTGAAACTGGATTACAGTATTTGCCTTGCCTCCTTTCTATAGAATCCTAGGATTTGTAGTTTGGCGAGGCACCAGTGCTTTTTGGCAGAGAAGGGGAAAGATCTTGTAAAAGTACAAGTCCTGGGATTCCATAAAAAGGAACTGTGGCAAATAATCCACTTTGAAATTGGATTATTTGTGTAGTGTGGATTCTACCTTAGTAGGGAGCTGGGGTTGGAGGGACAGGCTCATTCCCTTTAAGACTAGCTGGAGAGGGGCTCCCCCCCCCAATCTGGCAAAAGTGGATCAAGGTTTCTATGTAGTTGAGACTCCTTAGGAATTCTCAATCAGAAGTATACTAAATGATAAGCACTCAGAAGTATTAAGACAGCAATTGTCATTGAGCTCTACCAAGATTAATAAAGGCTGCCTGCAGTTTA
This sequence comes from Gambelia wislizenii, assembly GCA_030847615.1. NCBI lineage: Eukaryota > Metazoa > Chordata > Lepidosauria > Squamata > Crotaphytidae > Gambelia > Gambelia wislizenii. The sequence continues at coordinate 207,955,775 of JAUMIR010000001.1, forward strand.
TTTTATGCACACTTACTTGGGAGTAAGTTACACTGAACACATGGAGGGCACTTCTGAGTAGACATTGTGCTTGTAAGGATGTTTCAGTGCTACTGGATGGGGAAAGTAGTTTGCTGTCCTCCATGGAAGTACAGTTGGGCCCTCTGTATCCATGGGTTCTGCATCCATGGATTCAACCAACCACGACTCAAAAATATTCAGGGGGAAAAAATCCCAAAAGCCAGCCTTGCTGTTTGCCATTTTATATGAAGGATGCCATCTTACTACATATTGTATATACAGTAATGGGAGTTGAGCATCCATGGATTTTGGTATCAATGGGCGGGGGGGGGGTCCTTTAACCAAACCCCAGGGGATGCTAAGGGACCGTTGTACCTGCAAATAGGCAAAATGAGTAATAGCTGCCTGCCAATGTTAATTCCCACACACCTTAAAACAGTTCCAGGGTTCTTTTCTTCTCCTCTAGTGTATCTTGGAGGAGGCATGGTTGGAACTCATGAAATGCTAGCTTTCAGTGCACAGCAGATAAATTTGTGAGAAGCAGGACTGACTTATATATTAGGCAGAGTGAGATAGCTGCCTTAGGCAGCAGATGATAGAGGGGTGGAGACCTATCCTGGTCTCTTAACATTACTTGCTGCTTCAGGTGTGACAGAGAATATTATTTCATCACCACTTGTTGCTGGTTGTATTGGCTTCTGAAAGTGGAATAGGAAAGAGACAGCATCTTGCCCATTACCTCAGGCAACAAAATGTTTTGGGGCAGCTCTGGTAAGACTGAACATTTAATCACCTGAGCTTCCCACCTGCAAGCTGAAGTGCCCAAGCTTAGATTGACTACCTTAGTGAGGATTAGGCTCTAGATGGTGATTCAGATAACAGCTGGCCTCAGATATTCTACTGTGCCATCTCAGACTTTAGCAGAAATGTTATTGATCTGTTTTAAATACAAGAATGATATGTGGGTTATTGAGTACATAAGTGTCCTTCGATTCAGATTCATCTGCCGTGGCCTTGCAAGCATGGGCGTGGCAGCGAGGTCCTCGGGCCATAGGTTTGATTAGAGTTCCCTTCTCTTAGATGGTTGACCTTACAGGGTTGGACGAGCACCATCTGCCCAGGTTTGGGATTAGAGTTTTCCTTCTCCTAGGACGGTTGCCACAAGGCTAGAGAGCCCATCCTGCCCTTTGACGCTCTTTGTCAGACCCTTCGGTTTTGACCTGTCTGGCATGGGAGACCCTACCAGTGGCTATTATGCCACCGCCAGCATAGCTCAAAACATCATTAGGGTACGCAAGCCTCTCTCCCACGACAAGGGGACGTCAATGGAGAGGTGCATAAATGTATGCACTTAAGTATATAAGTGCATAAATGTATGCACATAAATGTATGCACTTAAGAAATTAGTGCATGGATGTAAAGGCATACATAAGTACATTATATTGTATGTATATAAATTCATTTGGTCTATTCATAAACAACTATGTACATTCCAAGTATGTACCGGCAAAATGAGGCATTCCAGACTTGCTTTTGTTTGGATTGAAATGCAATTTAGACTGTAGAATTGGTAGGCATCTAATCTGCTAAATCACTGTCTCTTAACCTTTTTACCAGGAAGCCCTTTAAATAGCTTTTGTTGCTGTGCCCCCCCTCAAGATTTAACCCCATAACAACAACAATACAATTACACCATCCGTTAACCCTTCCCTCAGAGGCACTGGAGGGGAAGGGAAGACTTTTCTCCTGCTTCTTCCTGCAAGTTTGTATCTGGAGTGGATTTAATGGCAGTGCACAGACTAAGCCAGCCAATCAGCCTTTTCCTTGGCTCCTGTTAGGAGGCCACTCACTGCAGGCAGGAGGGGGTCTGAGCAGCCTTCAAGCCTTTGCAGACCCCCTGTGAGGACATTGTGGCCCCCTGGGGTTCCCTGGACCACAGATTAAGAACCACTGTGATAAATGATTCTGACTTGTGTGTGAAATAAATCTGTGGGTGCCATCTGTCTTTGTGCTCTTTTTCCCCCTCTTTGTAGAGAAACCACCTTGTGACTCTGCAAGCAATAAGAGCAAAATGAAAACTGTAAGATATGAACAAAGTTTGGAGTTGAAAGAATCTCTGGGGTGAGTTACTTAGGGTGGGATATAAATAGAATCATAGTGTGACGCAGGGACCTTTCTTATCTCAAATTTGTGATGCAGGCCTTTCTATCCCACTGCTGCCACCAAATTTGTGATGCCCAACGTGCCAGCCGAAATTATGTCACCTTTCAGCCTGACCACCTTGTCAATTTCGCTGCCACCAAACCTGTTACACAGGAGATTTCCACCTCCCACTGCTGCCACAGAATGAATAACCAGTGGAATCTGCAGTTCCACAATTAAGTGAATAGCACCTGTACTTAGGTGTGGATGTTTACAGGGGTGGTGGACTGAATATAAATAACAAACATAAAGGGAGATTTATTCTTGAACAAACATAACCATTTACATATTCATTTCCCCTGCACATCACTTCATTCCAAGCATCTGTCATATCTCAAGTCTCTCACTTCAACTCCCCTGCTTCAACTTCTACTGTCACACCCACTTAAACCTCCAGAAGTCCCTCCCCTTTCTGCCTCCTCTCAGAGGATTGGCTCCTGAAGGCTACTGTTTTCATTTGTCCCCATAGCTGTCAATCACACATAGTTTGTTGGTTCAAGGGCATGCAGAAGGTTCCAGTTTCAGTCCTTGGTGCATTCAGATTGTCAAGAGTTCAAGAATATAACCTTTCTGCTTGAACTATGTGGGAACATTGCTCACCACATTACAGTGTGTTAAGCATATGAGTAGAAGTTCATGTCAATTGCTCTGTATCAGGGTCAGGTGACCTTTGGTCATCCAGACATCTTGGACTACAACTCCCATAAGCCCTTATCAGGATGGCAGAGGCTTCTGGGAGTTGAGGTCCAAAAGCACCTGGAGAGGTGAAAATACCCCACCCTTGATCTGTGTGTTTTATGAGGTCTGTGTACTCTTCACAACCATACTCAGTAATGTCACCCAACCACAGTTCAGTTATAGATAACTACAACATGTCATTACTGTATAGTCATTTGTCTTAAAATAACTTTTCAAGTCCTGCAAGTAGGGTAGAGCTACCAGCTTTTGCAGGGTTCAGATGCGCCAAAAGGCTAATTTGCAGAAGCTGCCCCTTTTGAGTATATCTTTGCTGGTATTTGACCTTGAAGCCAAAAACTATTCAGAACTTGACAATTCTGATGAAAAAGAAAAAGGAGGCAGTAATTGTCTTTTACAGATAACACCAGTACAGAACTGCTTTTCAGCAGGGCTAGATAATGAGAGGCCCTCCAGATGTTCTTGAGGTTCAGATCCCATCATTCCTTACCATTGACTATCCTGGCTAACTATGATGAGAATAGCAGTCCAACAATGCCTGGAAGGTCCACTCCTACTTTATGGGTTGGTATGAGCTTGTTAGTGAAATCACTTAACTCATAGGTGGAGCCAGGTGGCCTCATTGTTTATCTTTCTCACCCTATCAATTTGCTTATTTTTCTCACCCCTTGTTTCTTGTTGAAGAAGGAATATTATATGTAACTGCTTGATTAATTCTGTGGCAGAACTCATCGAAGCACGGAGCCTACTGTTACAATTGATGATGGTGCTGATAAAGATGATGATGAACCAGAGTCATTAGCTTAGTAAGTTGAACTTCCAGAATCTGCTAGACAAATCAAAATGATGTGTAGTTATCTACATCGTCTTTCTTTTCTCTCTGTCTTTTTAAATTAAATTGCTGATATGCAAAGAATATTGTTGCCGTCTGTATTTATTTTTCCAACACCAAATTGCAAGCTCTGCAAAATTTCAAAGTATCTTATATTCTAATAGCCAGAATGCCACTATCATTACACAAGAAGCTGTTATTGGCAGATGTGTATTTGTGTGTGTTTGGGGAGAGGGGACAGATTGCAGGACTCTAAAATATGTTTTGGATAAAATATTGAGAGGAAAGAAAAACCCCAAAATCTGACTGTGAAGGACAGAGCATGTCTGACTGAAAAGGAGGAATGGAACAGAGTATTATGGAAAAGGAACTGGCTAGGTGGTACCCCGAGCAAGAATATTCTGCATTGCAGGTCCTATTTCTTTCTGACTACTTCTTTCGGCAGCTGGTGAAAACCACAGGAAAACCCCAACTTAGAATGGCTTTGCATATTCTAGCATGAAAATGTGGTGTAAAATGTCCATATTGTTAACTGTGTGGACGTGTTCTCAACTAGAAATTAGCATTTCTTGGCAGGGGGGAGATGTTTCACACTAGGTGGAGGGGACAGGAATCAGTGACTTGGAAGAACACATATATGTGTGCTTCATATGGAACCATTTCTTTGAAAGGGAGGATGTGGTGAGTATATGAGTGATCTTGGGTGCAAAGGGTTTAGTGGGAAGACTCTAGAAGAGGAGAGGGAAGGTGGGGGAACAACTATGCTTCATAGATTTGCATGGAGCCCTGAAGAGTCCTGTTTTAATTTTTGCTTATTTGAAAAAATTTTATGACCTTCATATCTTGAGGTGAAATTCATTGTTGCAAAAGGGAAGCTCGGGCAACAAAACTTGCTCTTCCATTCTTCCCTCTGCACCTTCTGGCAGCCCCCATGAATCCTTTCCAGCATGTGAAAGGGATCTACAGAATTTTGTGAACTATGTTTTATCAAGCTGTAGTGGAAGTAGAAAATCACCCAAGTCAGAGACCTCATGTAGGCCCTGCCAAGTTCAGTTTCAGGGAATTCTGTCATCTCACTGCAGCTTGATAAGACACGATTCATAGTGTTCTAACAATCTACCTCCTTACCCACTTTACACTTAAAACTAAAGCTTGAGAAAAGTTACATTTTTGGATTACAACTTTCAGAATTCTTCAGCCATGGCCATACTGTCCAGAGATTCTGCTAGTTGAAAGATTTGAAAGGAATATATACATGAGTTTTTGTCTGGGATGGAGGAAGTAACCTAGTCAGTTACATAGTCAATCCAGTGTATATTTAGGATGGTGTGTATACAGTGCTGATGAAAGTGTTTGAGGAGTCGTAAGTGGTGGTGATAGGTGACCCATGTTTCAGACTCGTAAAGGTGAATAGACAGTATAGTTAACACCACAATACTAGTGAGGTGCATTACAGGGTAATCTTACCAAAACCATCTCAGTGAAAAGAGTGTTTGACAAGGATGTATCCTAGTGTTCACATTATTTAGGTTCTCAATTATCTTGCCCCATTTATTTCTTCAGAGACCTCTCACCCTCCTAAACTGGCCTTGGCCAGTATCCCCTTTTATATCCAGATATTGCTGTCTTCTTTCCTTTACTAAAATTAGCTTGAGACGAGTAATAAGAGCTTTCATGGAGTATTGTGAAAATAACCAGTTATCTGTTAACTACAATAAATCCAAAATAATGATTTTTCCCCAAAAAACTCCAAAAAGGCTATATGATTTTAATAGAAATTTATATATATATGTTTAAATCTCAGTGTTTTCTATTAAATTTTAAACATAACGTATTAAGTTGTTTTTAAAATACCTTTATATGTAATTAATTATATCCTGTTGTTCTATTTTAGCATAGATTGTTTATATTACTTATGTATAGAATGTATATAAATATTTACTTGTGGGTAGAGTGTACTGTATAAGATTACTTTATTGCCTCATGGTTTGTTGACTGGAATAAAGGCTTGACAGCTCTGTAATTACCTTCAGGTCATTTCTGACTTAACATCAAGTCTCTCATAAAGTTTTCTTGGCAAGATTTGTTAGAGGAAGCTTGCCATTGCCTTCCTTCAAGGCTGAGAGAGTGTGACTTGGCCAAGGTCACGCAGTGGGTTTCCATGGCCAAGTGGGGATTTGAACCCTGCTCTCCTAGAATCTTAGTCCAACACTCACACCACTACACCACCATTGTTCTACTTCATTACCCAGCCCTAAATGCAATGGGCACTTGGGTGTCTCATACCCTCCAACTGTCCTTCCCAGGAGGTTCAGGCAAAAACAAACTGCTGCAGCCTCTCCTAGCTTATCTCTTCTTCTTCATTAATAATTCTTGCCATTTGAGCCACACTCTGATGTTGCTTTGCCACATTTGTCCCAGTTTTCATCTGTGAAATGTTGGAGAGTATGGTGTCCATGATGTTAGAGCTCCTTTGCACTGCACTGAAGAAAATGCCGTCTAGTAAACTGTATAACACAAGGATGGAAGACAGTGGTCCTCAAGTTGTTCTTGGACTTCAACTCCTGTCACCCTTCACCATTGATTGCACTTACTAGGGCTGATAGGAGTTATAGGCCAAAAAATCTAGAAAGCCATTGGTGTATAACAGACATACCACCACTTAAGTCTTGATCAGAAGGTCAAACACCACTCTGCTTTGGTATGCTTAATTTGTTTACTACTGTCTGATTATTTGAAGCCTTAGTCAAAGTCCTAATGATTATTTCTTTTTTTCCCCTACCTACAACCAGCAAGATTAAGAAAAAGATCTCTCCCTTTGTGATGTCTTTTGGATTCAGGTAAAGTGATATTACCATATTATGAAAATGAATAAAGCATGGAGAAATAATTATAGCACTCATTCATACCTTGCAGTGTCCCGATTACAGAATTATGAACCATAAAAGCAAATCTGATTTATTGATTATTGTCCAAGTACCTCTTCAGGTGCCTTAAGCAGAATGTGTATAGTATGGTATAACCACTGCTGATCTGGGTGGACAGAAGCTGTACTATGCTTGACTCCATCAATTGGTTCTTGGTCTTTTTGCTAAGATCATGCGTTTCTAGGTCATATATTTTCTAGATGGCTGTTGGGACATTACATGATTCAGCCAAAACATTTGCATTACCAAGTTCCCTTGCTGTAGTATATAACTGAACATTAGTGGTCATTAATGGTCCACCAGAGAAACATTCACGATGTCCGTCATACTCGAGTGATGCCCTGTACAGAATGCCAAACAGATCATCGCCTCGTAAGATGTAAACTAAATCTTCATCTTAAGTTCAAACTTAAGAGGAGTGGCATCTTAAAGAAGAGACTCCAAGTCAACAATCTTCAACAAGCTACCATGAGAGACAACTTCCAGTCGGGGATGCTTTGATCAAGATTTCCTGCGTGGCAGGGGGGTTGGACTTGATGGCCCTCGTGGTCTCTTCCAACTCTGCAGTTCTATGATTCTATAATTCCAGGCAAATCTGCAAACAAAACTTGAAGACCATCCTACAGATCCTTCTCCTACAGTGCTTTGGCAACATATCAAAAACAGTATCCTCCAGTCTGCGGAAGAATCCCTTGGGTTCTCCCACAGGAAAAATCAAGATTGGTTTGATGAAAACAACCAAGAGATCCAGGAGCTGCTGGCAAAGAAGAGAACTGCTCACCAGGCATACCTTGCCCAGCCAACTTGCCATGTAAGAAAAGCAGCTTTCCATCTCACATGTAGTAAACTTCAACAAATCTCCGAGACATGCAGAACAAGTGGTGGATCAATATAGCAGAAAAGACACAAGGCTGTGCAGATCTGGGTGATCTTGGAGGATTTTATGAAGCTCTTAAAGCAGTGTTTGGATCTACTTATCAGGTCCAAAGCTCCTTATACAGTATAGATGGTCAAACATTAACTACTGATAAAGCCTCCATCCTGAATCAATGGGCTGAACATTTTCAAAGTCTCTTTAGAGCCAACCAAGTAGTTCAAGGCTCAGCTATCCAACATATGATACAAAAACTGATGAAAAATGAATTGGACATAGCTCCCACTTTGGAAGAGACCCTTAAGGCCATACAGCAGATGAAAAACGGCAAGGCAGCTGGGATTGATGGAATCCCAGCTGAGGTTGGAAACATGGAGATCATGTACTCCACAAAAAATTCCACAAACTCCTTGTGAATTGCTGGGAAAAAGGGAACTGCCATCAGTCTCCAAGATGCAGTCATTATCACACTGTACAAGAAAAAAGGAACAAAATCTGATTGCTCAAATTATCAAGGTATAACACTGCTCTCTATTGCTGGAAAAATCCTTGCAAGGATAATCCTGAACAGATTAGTTCCTGCTATTGCAGAAGAACTTCTTCCTGAAAGCCAATGTGGCTTCAGAGCCAATAGAAGTACTACAGATACGGTATTTGCCCTTAGACAACTGCAAGAGAAATGTAGAGAGCAGAACAAGGGACTCTATGTAAAATTTGTCGACCTCACCAAAGCCTTTGACACTGTGAGTAGAAAAGGTCTGTGGCAGATCCTGGAAAGACTAGGATGTCCCCCCAAATTCCTTAAATGATTATCTTTCTACAGGAGGGCCAGCATGGTCAAGTCAGATATGGTGATGCTCTTTCAGAGCCCTTTCTAATAACTAATGGAGTGAAGCAAGGTTGTGTTTTTGTTCCAACTTTATTTACAATCTTCTTCAGCATGATGCTCCAAAGGGCTATGGCAGAGCTCGATGAAGACGCCATCTATATACGTTACCATATTGATGGTAGCTTGTTTAACTTAAGCCGTCTGAGGGTTCGCACTAAGACTCTAAACTATCTAGTCCGTGAGCTGCTCTTCGCTGATGATGCTGCCCTTGTTGCCCACACAGAAGCAGCTCTGCAGCGCCTAACATCCTGCTTCGCAACAGCTGCAGAGCTGTTTGGGCTGGAAGTCAACCTGAAGAAAACAGAAGTTCTTTACCAGCCTGCACCACAGGACGAACACCATTATCCCCACATTGCCGTCGGCAAATCTGTGCTTGAGTCCGTTCAGCAGTTCACCTACCTGGGAAGCATCATCTCAGATGCCAAGATTGACAAAGAGATCAATCACAGATTAGTAAAGGCATATAGCGCATTTGGAAGACTTTACAAAAGAGTCTGGAGTAATAAACACTTGAGGTAGAGCACAAAAATCAGTGTCTATTCTCCTTTATGGGTCTGAAACATGGGTCACCTATCGCCAACACTTACGACTCCTCGAACGCTTTCATTAGCGCTGTATACGCACAATCCTAAATATACACTGGACTGACTGTGTGACGAATGTTGCTGTCCTTGAGCAAGCAGGGATCACCAGCATTGAGGCCATGATATTGAGAACACGGCTGCACTGGGCAGGGCACGTTTCTGGGATGGAGGACCATCGCCTCCCAAAAATAGTACTCTATGGTGAACTAGCCATGGGTCAGGGTAAGAGGGGTGCTCCAAAAAAGCGATACAAGGACTCCCTGAAACAACATCTCAGGCTCTGCCAAATTGATCACCAACAGTGGTCCGCCCTGGCCTCACATCGGGAGGCATGGAGATGCACTATCCAAAATGCTGCAGCCTTAATTTGAGAACTCACGACGAACAAGTCTTGAAGAGAAACGACAACGCAGAAAGAATCACAACCCAAAAACATCACCCAAGGAGACCTTCTGCTGTGCTTTCTGCAACTGGACTTGTTTATCTCGGATTGGCCTTTTTAGTCATCAGCGCGCTTGCAGAAAGCGCGGGATGAGTCCTTCCTGAATCTTCGTTTGCGAAGAAAAAGCCAGAGAGTGGTCATTCCTTTCTTCCTGTTTTACACTTAGCCTTCTCTACTGACAGAAGCTAAGTACTCTGGTAGCCAGCCCTACCTGAACTGCATAACGGTGCTTATTTCTAGACTGCTTCTTAGTTGAACAAATCCTGAAGCAATTTATAGTATCATTATATATCTGATAAGAATACATATAATACTTAAGCAAAAATTGCAGAGAATCTTGCGTCACCTTAAAGACCAGCATGTTTTATTTGCCAAAAGCAATACATTAAAGAGTTCAAAACAGTTGTTGCTGACGAGAAAGGAAAGGTTAAAAGAGATGTTTTCAATAAACACCTTTAGCTTTGAGGCCTTGACATATTGTGTGTGTGTGTGCGCACACCATGACACAGACAGCCCAGCTCCATGACATTGCCACACAGAAACCTGTAGGCTGTGCTTATGTGTTCCACAAAGGCTATTTTTCTGTCTCTTCTCTGGAACCCCTAATGCAGTCATTATATACCACATATGTTAGACTACAACTCCTGGCATCACAGACTATTCAGCAGGCTGGCTGGGGATGATAAGAGTTGTAGTCCAACATTTGGGGGGGAAGATATATATATAATGAATTGCTATATATAATGAATTAAAGCAAGGGTTCAGAGTCCCTCTCCCCACTTTTTGGCAAGTTATTGCTTTGAAACTTATTTTCTTCTCCCGTTTCCCCTTCCCTTGCTTTTGCAGGCTTTTTGGCACAGTGCTTATTCTTGTGGACCTTGCACTTGTGGTTTTGTCTCTGTTGGTTGGTGACAGATACCTCTCTCTTGAACGCATGTTTGGAAACATCTCTCTGGCTATAGCTCTCTTCTTCCTCCTGGATGTCATCCTGCGAGTATATGTTGAAGGGTAAGAGCATCAATTCCTGTGAAGACAATATACTAGGACTGCAGGAGTCCTCTGGGAATTCAGACTTGGCTCTGTGATAGTGGGGTGATGTAAAATTCACTGCAAAAAATAATCTTGTGACACTACTTGAGTCCTTACTTGGAACAGGGACTTGGCTGAAGACCTTTTGAAGGTTTCTGAAATAGGAAAAAGTAGGAAGACCCAATGGGACCTGCAACAAAATGTTGCAGTATGGACCGCTCCTTTTCAGGATTCCAGCAAAGCTGTCGTCTTTCAAGAAGTCTGGTCCCATTCTTCCTTGCACCTGGCTTCTGGCTTTTTCCTTCCAACTTATGGTTAGCATTCTGTAGCCACCAGACATTCTCATTCCAGGCTGACTTGCTGATTTTTTTAAAATAAGAGATGTTGCCCACTTGGTTTTTTTTCTAAACTTTTTTGTGCTTCGGCCAACTTTGCATGTCTCTCCTGCTTTTCAGCAGCCTGGTTTTGGCAACATAATACCTCAGTCCCTGACTTGGTTATTATAGTATACAAATTACAGGACTCAATAGCCTGAAGGCACCAGATCTTATCTTATGTTCGAAGGTAAACTGGATCAGCTCTGGTTAGTATTTGGGTGGGAGACCATCAAGGAAGTACCAGGTGCTGTAGGCTGTATTTCAGAGGAAGAAACTGGCAGAACCACCTCTGAGTATTCCTTGCCTAAGAAAGTCCCATAGAGTTCATGGGGTTGCCATAAGTAGACAGGCAACTTAAAGGCACCCCCCTCACCAAAAAGTTGTCATATATTATGTTTATGATACCAGCCACTCTGTTCTGTTTTCCCTTTCTCTTTTTTGCAGCCAGAATTCCTTGACCACTGACCATATTTGGTTGTCTTTGGCCTTCCCCACCCTTTATTTTGTTTTTGTTTTTTTTCCTTCTGGGGTGCCTAACCCCAGCTAAATTGAAATATTGTATTTCTCCATTGATGTCTATGAATAACCCTCACATTGGTCCCTGGGAACATCCCAAAATAGCATCTTGGTGTGAGCCAGCAGGTAACATATTCAGCCAACATGATGATTCTCTTGTCCTTTCTTCTTTGTGTCTTCCTGTCTTTTTCTTTTCTTTTCTGGCCACTCCACTCAAGTCCTCTTTCTGCCTGGTTGCAAGTTCCCCCTGCACCACACATGTGCCACTGAATTATCATCAGGCTTTAGGGGTGAACCCACCCCTTCATGTTTTTTTTAAGAGTGTTTGTACCTGTGTAAATTTCTGGGCTACTCCAAATCTACTGACATTTCCCTCTTGTGCATGGGTAGTTCTTGGTTCATTTTTGTGAGCACAGAGACACTTCGATAGGAAACAGTACTATAACTTGCACATCAGTTTTCCCTAATGTGTTAGGGCAACCTGGAGCAGATGGGAATTGTAGCCTAACTTACGTAGAGTAGATCTGGCTTTGATGGGCAGGTTCCTTCAGTTCTACATAAAGGTTTGATAAAGGAGTGGCTCTTAGCCAGGCCTTACCATTTCTGTGGACTTCTTTCTTTAGCAGTGTATTCTAGGGCTGATCCTAGTTTGCATTATGATAGTTGTGTGACAGCTCCTTGCAAAAATGGTTTTAACCTTTTTGGAGCACATAGGTACATGTGCTGATGTTTTTTTGGTCCTAGGTGGGCTCTCAGGAGCTCTCCAACAAAAGCAGTTGCTGTGAAACCATGTTGCTTAACAGCTCTTGCATAGCTATATCTGTTTTGTATTTCAGTTTCAGAAAATACTTCAAATCCAACCTAAACATTCTAGATGGCATCATTATTTTGGGCACACTGTCTGTCAATATTGTATATTCCTTCTCAGATTTGAGTGGCTTAAGCCAAATTCCAAGGTAAAGAGAATACAGATTTGTTTTTCTAAATGTTTCCAATTTTCTTCTTTAAATGGAGAGCTGGGTAGGAGGAGGGCAAAATGGAAACAAGTACATATAAAACCTGGTTTCATAATTTCCTGATACTGAAAGGCATTGTTATGCAGAAATGGGGAATGTCTGGCCCATTGGCCTAGTGTGCACTTCCAGGCCTCTTAGTCCAGGACTTTAGAGCCTTTTCAGGCTAGACCCTTCACTGTTCTCACTCTAGGCTGTTAATAATATTTACTCTATCCTGCTCTGCTCCCTGGCTTCAAAGCTCCAGGGAGTGAACATTGGGTAAATTGGGGAAGAAGACTGCTTGGATGCCAAGAAATTATATTTTTTTAAAACTTACTGAACAAATCTGAGAGTTGAGTTGCATTTGTAACCCTGCCCACTTTTTTGGCTCTGAACCTATCTACTACAGCAATGTGGACTGTGACAGATTTTGATAGAAGGAATGTGACAGTCAGCAGGGAAATGGTTCTCCGCCCCTGTAATCATGTAATTTACTGTGATCATAGGGTACCTGTTGGAAGAGATCAGGCCTACAGGCCTTCTAACACCATTCCTCTGCCTCTTACTTGTTTTAAAGTGTTGATACCACTGTGCCATTAAAATAGCTTTTCAAAAACAATAAAAAAAACCCTCCTTGTTACATACTACAACTATTCTCATACTAGGCACTGCTTTTTTCTTGGGTAGAAATCTGTGCCTTCAAAAAGGATTATAGAGTAAGCCCTTCATTTTCATGGGGATTAGGGTTGCAGGACCCCTGCGAAAATGGAAAAACCATGACCATAAGCCCACTATATATATATTTTTTACCTGAGAGAACACTTCTCTAGGCATGTCTAGGTCCTCTAGCACGATCCAGTGGAAGTTGACCGTGCTGGAGAACCTAGACATGCCTAGAGAAGTGTTCTTTCTAGCATTTCTAGGTCCTCCAGTGTGATTCTGTGATCAGCTTCCAGCAGAAGATGACCATAGAATTGTGCTGGAGGATCTAGAGAGAACATATTTTTTCAATCTGCGAATAATCAAATCCATGAATGCTTAACTCACAAATGTGGAGGGATGACTGTAGTGAGACAGTTTTCATTGGGTGGGCAGACAAAAATGAGGGCTGGGCAGAAAGATTGAGCTGTTGGTCACTATAAAACAGATTTAACGGAAGGAAAATTTCATTGGGGGAGGGGAATTCTCATTGGGGGTGATGGCCTTGTTTGGCCTTCCTCCCCCATTGCTACATCTTCAGACTGATAGTCTTCTAAAAATAATTCTTCAAAGTAGATGTAAAAAGATAACCTTACAGCTTTTCTGAAGTGGTGGAAGAATAAAAGGGAAATACCTCCACTATAGCATTGGTATTTATAGATACTTGTGTTCTCCCTCTCTGTAGTAAGATCTGTCTTAACTGCAGGTCACACAGGTTCGTTCTGTTCCAAAACCTGTGCTGTTTGCAGGGGCTGCACACGTAGGCTTGGTACCCACAGATTCCTTTCATGAGGTGCCATTGGGTACTGAACTATACCTTGTGGGATAGAAATCCCCATGTGGCCTCAGGACTGGATGGGACAGATATTAAATACAAACTGCAGCCTCACAACCGTGCTTGATATGATCCTTTTGTGTGTGTTGACCAGGACAGTTATTATATTTCGAATCCTGAGGGTTATAATCCTGATAAGGGTATTTCGACTGGCTTCTGAGAAGGAACGGCTTGAAAAAGTGACACGGAGGATGGTGAGTCAGTTGGAGCCTGTCAGCTGCCAGTACCATGATGGCAGAACTTGCTCCCTCAGGAAACCTATATGGTGATCTTCCTGCTTGCCTTTCAGAGAGAAACGAAAGCTTGGCTTTCTGATTGTGGAATGTTGTTTGGGCTGCTTAATTATTTTTTTTACAAAACAAAATAGAGTGAATATTTTAATAGCACATTTGAAAACTGATTTTGTATGTCTTGTGTTGTAATTATGCTTGAGGGACTCTGACAGGAAAAGATGACAGCAATATTTAAACAACGTATAAACAACCATGGCTGGCTACACATATTTACAGATAGCAAGCACTGAGTTCTTCATGATGCTTATAGCACCATCTCTTACACTATCTAGAGTTTTTCAGATCCTGGACTTCTCTTAGCATCCAGTTTCCAAAGCAATAGCTATAACATTCAGATTTTCTCTTTGATTTTTTTCACCTATTATCAAAACAGCTGGACTCTTTAATTTTTAAGCTATTAAAGCTGATTTGCTAGTACTTGTAATTCTGCCTCATTCACAGAATTTTACCAGTAGTGTCCAGACATCATGATTTTCCATGTGTAACTCCCCCATGTGTTCTGCCTTCCCCCCTTTACACCCCAGAAAAATGCATTAAGGAGGAAAAGACAGGTTCACTGCCCAATGCTTTCTTTTATTGGTAAGACTATGAACCACCCTTGCCTAGTTATATTTCAGAGCTCAATGTAGCTCCATATCATGTTCAGGTGATAGCTTGGGGATTGTCTTAGATCCAGTGCTGCTCCTGGAATACTAGGTGGCTATGCTGTCCAAGAATGACGCCCAGCTTTGTTAATTGCTCCAGCTGCACCCTTTCTTGGGAAGAGCAGATTTGGCTATAGTGGCTCCTGTCTTAACTAGGTTACTGAAATGTGTTCTACATGGGTCTGCCCTTGAAAAGTACAAGGAAGCTATACCTAGAACAGAATGCACCAGCCTGGCTGTTGTTGATTGTGTATTTTAATGATCATATGACACTGATCTTATACTGGCTTCAGATTTGCTTCTGAGCTCAAATCAAGGTGTTGTTTTTTAACCTACAAAGCCCTAAATGTCTTGGGGCCAGGATATTTGCAAGACCATCTCCTGCCATATGAGTCTGCCTAGAATTTAAGATCCTCAGTGCAGGCTCCATCTTGTGTCCCACCACGCCATGAGGCTAGGTTGATGGGGATACATGGCATGGCTGTCTCTGTAGAACCCCTCCTCACTTCTTCACTGTGGCATTCCATCCCACAGGAAGGAAGACTGCCTCTATCCCTTCTGAATTTCTGGCAGCTAAGATGGGGTTGTTTTGCATGGTCTTTTGTCCTTGAAATTGTTCTGGCTGCTTTAACTGTCTGGTTTTAAATTGTTTTTAAGGGGTGTTTATAGTCAGTTTGTAGTCTGTTTTCACATCTGTTTTTTTCTTAAAGGTATCCTTGCATTTTACGATTATTTTTATCCATTGTACATCACCTTTGTTTATGGATGGCTGAGAAGTGATATATAAATGCTTTAAATCAGAAGTGGGCAAAATGTGGCTGCTATTTTAAATAAATAAAAAATATACTACAGTAGGCCCTCCACATTCGCAAGGCTTAGGTGTAAAGAATCCCTGCAGAAGTGGAAAAAACATGAATATTGTAAGCACCCCAAACATGCATAATGCAGACTCCTGCCAACGGCACCCGTTCGTCACTTCCTTTCCAATCTTGCCACCACGATGCCTCAGCCAGATTTTAAACCTCTTCCCAGCCCCTCAGCCTCCCCAGCCCACTCCTTTTCCTCTCAATCCCCTTTCCTTCCAACAACACCAGCCCATCACTCCCTCTCCAACCTTGCCACCACAATGCCTCAGCCCCTTCCCAGCCTATAGACCTCCCTGCCCCACTGCTCTTCCTCCCTGGGAAAGTGACTTAGTCCAAGGTAGTTTCCATCATCATAAGGAAGATAAGGGTAGCCTTGGAAATGGTTTCAAGGCAGTATTGAGATGAATGTAGATGGGATCTCCTAATATTGAACCAGCTATGATTTACATCTGGGTTCATGGTTAGGGTGATTGGTTTCCCAGCTTCCCCAATCTAATTTTCTTGTGTGTGTGTTTTGGCTGACAGGTCTCAGAAAACAAAAGACGTTACACAAGAGATGGCTTTGATTTGGACCTCACTTATGTCACTGGTTTGTATCCTTCGGTAAGGGGTGGGGTGATTGATTCATGGGAACTTGTATAATTCAGGCACCCAAGAACTGTGAAAAGTGTGTGAGTAAACAGTATCCTTTTCTCTATTTCCCTCCTGGTCTTAATGGATAGGGACAGCTGCTAATTGTAGAGATGTGATACTGCATGTATTTCTAGATACTGCTCTTCTGTTAGAAGTGAATGAATGCAAAGGCAAATCTTGCCAATTGTCCTGAGCAGTTAAAAGCTAACTACATTCAACAAGATGGGTAAAGTGCTTAGAGGCACGTTGCAAAAACTTTATGTGGCTAAGATCTACCATCCTGACACTGCTGTTCTTGCCAAACTTCTGTATTTTGAATTTTAGTCATGCCTTTCCTGTCTTCCCTCTCACCAGAAAGACATTAGTTCTTGATTGTTAAGCTAAATAAATGAACTTGAGTTGCTAACATCCACATTAAGGGCTGCTTCAATGGGACACATAGGTGTCATGGATCAGCAATAATCTTGACAAATGCCTGAGTGCTGGTGCTACAGAATGAGGGGGAAAACAAAAATATCTATGCTGTGACATGATTTTAGGTACATTAAATTGTGCAGCTTGTGGCCTTGGATTCAAATTCCACCTTCCTCCCCTTCTCCGGAGGAAACAGGTAACTAGACCTTAGACAAGGTCTCAAGTAGCTGTAGAACACATGCTTTGATGTTACAAGGATCATGAGTAAAGTCCTTCCTGAGGCCCCAGAAAACCATTACCAGTCACAGTAAAAAATCATAGAATCATAGAGTTGGAAGCTAAAAAGGCCAATGCGATTTTGGGCTGCATCAATAGAAGTATAGTGTCTAGATCAAGGGAAGTAATAGTGCCGCTCTATTCTGCCTTGGTCAGACCTCACCTAGAATACTGTGTCCAGTTCTGGGCACCACAATTCAAAAAGGATATTGATGAATTGGAGCGTGTCCAGAGGAGGGCAACTAAAATGGTGAAAGGTCTGGAAACCATGCCTTATGAGGAGAGACTTAGGGAGCTGGGTATGTTTTGCCTGGAAAAAAGACGGCTAAGAGGCGATATGATAGCCCTGTTTAAGTATTTGAAGGAGTGCCACATTGAAGATGGAGCAGGCTTGTTTTCTGCTGCTCCAGAGAGTAGAACACGGAACAATGGATGCAAGCTCCAGGAACAGAGATTCCACC
Organism: Gambelia wislizenii; assembly: GCA_030847615.1. Taxonomy (NCBI): domain Eukaryota; kingdom Metazoa; phylum Chordata; class Lepidosauria; order Squamata; family Crotaphytidae; genus Gambelia; species Gambelia wislizenii. The sequence goes on from JAUMIR010000001.1 coordinate 207,973,259, forward strand.
TCAACATTAGGAGGAACTTTCTGACAGTAAGAGCTGTTCGGCAGTAGAACACACTCCCTCAGAGCGTGGTGGGGTCTCCTTCCTTGGAGGTCTTTAAACAGAGGCTGGATGGGCCTCTGTCAAGGTTGCTTTGATCGTGATTTCCTGCGTGGCAGGGGGTTGGACTGGATGGCCCTCGTGGTCTCTTCCAACTCTACAATTCTGTGATTCTGTGAAGAGGCCACAAGGGCCATCCAGTCCAACTCCCTGCCATGCAGGAATAAACAATCAAAGCATTCCCGACAAATGGCCATCCAGCCTCTCATTAAAAACCTCCAAAGAAGGAGACTCCACCACACGCCGAGGCAGTGCATTCCACTGCTGAACAGCTCTTACTGTCAGGAAGTTCTTCCTAATGTTTAGGTGGAATCTCTTTTCCTGTAGTTTGAGTCTATCGCTATATTGGACTAGTTGGTCCAGTGGCTTGTCTCTCTTAAGGTCACATATAGTATATGTTCATTCATGTAAGGCATTTTCAAATCAGTTATGTGCATATATCATTTCAATCATTTGTAGAGATGCAGATCAACATAGAATCTAAGAATCTTACAGGTGGAAAGGGTCACAAGGGCCATCTAGTTCAACCTCCTGCCATGCAGGGATATACAACTAATGCACTTCTGAAAGATGGCCATCCAATCTCTGTTTTAAGGATCACCAAAGATATAGAGTCCACCAGCCTCCAAGGCAGTCCATTGAGCTGTCAAACAGCTTTTACAGTTAAGACGTTCTTCCTAATACTTAGATGGAATCTCTTTTCTTGTAATTTGAATCCATTAGTTCATGTTATAGTCTGTAAAGCAACAGAAAACAAGCTAGCTTCATCTTCTACATGACATCCCTTCAGATACCGTATTTAAAAATGGCTATTGTGTTACTTCTCAGTCTTCTCTTCTCCAAGCTAAATGTACCCAATTCCCTGTGTTTAGCTTTATAGGTACAGTACATAATTCCTATAAATCTAGCTTCCTTAGTGTAGAGATGTTGCATTTTCCAAGTCCTCCGACAACAATGTTTTGTTGCTAGGGAAATTAGATTTCCTTTCCCAATTATTACATTTTCCCTGCTTCATACTCTAGCTGCGTTTGTCTTGGGGATCTGACAGCACTAGTGATAAATAGCTTCACACTTTGTGAACATGGCTTTGCTCTTCAACTTTATATTCTTAATGGCCTTGAACGTCTCTACTGTGCTCCTTCTGCCTTCAGAATGCTGGTCTGTGCTTTCTCAAAGCAGGTTTTGAGCTCCCAGATGTTCAAAGCTTGCCTTTAAAAAAAATGCTGGTACTAATCCCTTCTGTACAAAATTGCAGAGGCACACTTCCTATCAGTAATGTGGGAAAGAAGATATCCTGCTACTGATTCTGAATTAGTGTACTTGGTCACTCTGGGAATGTCATGAAACAATAGAAGTGGAATCTTTTTTTTTAATGGACAAATGAATCTGAAATATTGGAAGGGGGTGTCTGAAGCATAGAATTATTTATTTATTTATTTATTGTATTTATACCCTGCTCTTCAGCCACAAAGGCTATCAGAGCGGCTTACAAATGGTCAATTTAACAGTTCTCTGCCCTCAGGCTTACAATCTAAACAACACATGATGCATAAGGAAAAGGGAATTGCAATGGGGGCAGGGATTAAATCCAGCAGATACTGCTGGTTCTTCTCTCCCTCCAAGGGCAGGGAGGTGGCATTGGGCTGGAGGGAGGGCCTTTACTTGCTTCTGGGCCCAGGCCTGATGGAGTTCTGCCTGCCTCTTCTTCTCACCAAAAAACCCTGATGCTTCCCAGCAGCTTTTTAATCTGGTTGAATCTCTTCATTTTTAAAAGAAAGGGGTATAGAGATGTACACACAGAGCCTGTGGGTATCCCTGACATTTATGTTTCGATGTCTTTAGTCCTCTTTTTTCTTAAACTGTTTCTACATTACTGATGTGTTATGCTATTATTGTGTGTGTTTGTTAATAACCACCACACACGTTTGTACAGGAAGATAAATGGGTAAAGACATGCCTTTTAACAAAGATACATGTGTGGCAGCTTTCTGCCTCTTTTGTGGCTCAAAAAACCTCAAACTTTGTTGTTTAGTAATCTCTCTCTCTCTGGCTTTTCTTCGCAAACGAAGATTCAGGAAGGACTCATCCCGCGCCTTCTGCAAGCGCGCTGATGACTAAAAAGGCCAATCCGAGATAAACAAGTCCGGTTGCAAAAAGCGCAGCAGAAGGTCTCCTTGGGTGATGTTTTTGGGTTGTGATTCTTTCTGCGTTGTCGTTTCTCTTCAAGACTTGTTCGTCGTGAGTTCTCAAATAAGGCTGCAGCATTGTGGATATTGCGTCTCCATGCCTCCCGATGTGAGGCCAGGGCGGACCACTGTTGGTGATCGATTTGGCCAAGCCTGAGATGTTGTTTCAGGGAGTCTTTGTAATACTTAACATAAAATTGCTAACTTCATTTTCATCTTATGTACTCCCCAACTGCATCCAATCACTCATTAATCTAGCCTCTTTTTTAAAAAACTACTACCAAAGAGCTTTTAGCTGAGTTGCAGGCATAAACTGCAGAGCATAATAACTCAAGAGGTCACGTCTGAGGGTATGAGTACAAAAGTCAAAGCTCAGAGCTGTATAGGATCAAGGGAGCTGGGGTGTTAAATTGGAATAGGAGCAGGAAAGGGGCTTGCTCTAAATTCTAGAAGTTCATTCCACAATGTCTGCTGCTTCTAGCAAAGCAAAATCTGAATCCCCAGGTCCGTTAAGATGTTTACACTTGCCACACAGTACACTGCTATGTAATTGCATTTGTATCTTCTTTAAGGCAGAGGTTGGGAAGGTGCAGCCCTCCAGATGTTGTTGGACTGTGACCCCTAGCAGCCCTAACCAATGGGGAGGAATGCTGGGAGTTACAGTCCAACAACATCTGGGAGAGATGCCTGATTCCCGTCTCTGCTTTAAGGTGCTTGGAGTAGCTATCCTACATCATCCCTATAAGAATTATATTAGAAAGGTTAGGCTGAGACAGCTAAACTGCCCAAGTAAGACTAGTGGTGTACAGCACAAAGCTTCCTGAACTAGAACCTAGCTTTCCCTGACCAAAGCGACGGTATACACTTCATTTGCTACCTCACCCTGCTTGCTGGCGCTCCTATAATCCACAATAGATTCCAAAAGGGGGTGAAACCACCTAGATATAGATCTATTCAATTAAAGTTACTTCTTAACAGGCATGGCGAATGATAGTGTAATCCTGGACACGCTAAAACTCTGTTCCAATTGCAGTTTGACTGGGTCCATCTTTACAGGTCTTACTAATGAGGACTGAAAATATGTTTGTTGCTAGCCTTCTCATAACTTTAGGGATTCTGCTTGGGCTCTTTGGTTGTCAGAGCTGTGAAAAATATTGTTATCTGTATTTTAATTCTTATCAGATGCAAAGCAAGAAATGTCATGTTCTCAATTATATTACATGTACAAATTTTCTGTGTTTCTCTCAGCCCGTGTTATAGCAATGTCATTTCCATCTTCTGGACAGCAGGCTTTCTATAGGAATCCTATCAAGGTAACTTAGAATCGGAAAGATTATGCAAGCAGCATGTTGCAATTTCCTGGATCTTTATCTGTCTATTCTCTCTTCTCTTTCCCACCCTCCCATAACTATTTCTGGTTTTGTTGTGATTAATGCTTGTAAAGCATTAATCAACCATAGGAAAAGGACCTTATTTGCTAAGGTTATATTGCAAAGTGAAGAACAGAAAGGAAACTATTTAGCATTTGCATGAGCCTGTGACTTGTCCCAAGTCCTTAAACAATGAGCCTTCATTGTATAAATGTTGCATCTATTTAACAGTTAATCAGCTGGTTTTGACTTACAATGAAAAATTATATGTTCAGGCAGCCAGTTTAATGAATTAAGATGCTAATCAGTGAATGTTTCAGTGGTATTAAGATAAGGAGAATTCTTAGATTAAAATCTTAAATAAAATACTTCCTTTAAGTTTGAAATTGGTAGTGCTAATCCTTCCAGCTTTTAGTATTGTTGATTCTCTGAATATCCCACTTCGTTTTTTATAGGAAGTTGCAAAGTTCTTGGATACAAAACATGAAGGCCACTACAAAGTCTACAACCTTTGCAGTAAGCATGTTTCATTGTGCTATTCAGCCATTTGTCTTCTTTGTTAATTAGATAGGGCCATTTATATCTGAGTGTATTCAATAATATCTGTTTAAGATATAAAAAAATATGAAAGAGTGTACAGGGAACTTAAGTCTACTCAAATCCCCTGTGTGCTCTACCACATTTTTGGTACCTTTAATGGAGTGCTCATTAGACCACCTCCAATTCGTTTAAAATTAGGCTTTACTTAATGGCTTCATTTGTTCAACTGAATTCTTCATGCCAAGCCTCACTATGGCACCAAAAAGGCATTTTTATACCACACTTTGGCCACATAGTTGAATAAAAACACTTTGGGGCTAAATTGGATGGGTTTATGATATTAGTACTGACTCTGGAAACTCTTCTGCAAATGCTGTAATGGTACAAAGTTTCTCTTTTTCAAGACAGGCTAACTCCAGCCTTGAGAGGGTGCTGTGCCAAGAATCATTAATAAGTCATCCTTCCTTCTGGGCTGACTTGTCAGTGGTAGGAGCAGCATTACCAGGGGGTTTGGGAATTGCTGTCTTAATTTCCAACAGTGCCTCAGATTATCTGATGTTTCTTGTCATCCTGAGGCATTGTGGGAAATGTAAAAAGAGGCTTGTAGACCCAGCTACCTTATGTGAAAGCAAATGTCAACACTGGTGGGGCTCTTAGGACCCTAGCAGCTGCCTTAGGGTGCTACATGCTGCTGTGGGGCTTGTGTCTAGTAGTTACAAACTCCAATATCAGAAAGGAGGTACCTTCTCTTCAGTGCTGCTGGTTTAGCCACATTTTACACTCTCTCCAGTGGTAGGATGGAACACCACTTGTTTATCCCTAGAGCAGTGGTTCCTAACCTGTGGTCCGGGGACCCCCAGGGGGCCATGATGTCCTCACAGGGGGTCCACGAAGGCTTGAAGGCTACTCAGTCCACCTCCAGGAGCCAAGGCAAAGGCTGGCTGGCTTGGTCTGCACATTGCCATTCAATCCGCTCCAGCCACAAACTGGCAGGAAGAAGCAGGAGAAAAGTCTTCCCTCCCCCTCCAGTGCCTCTGAGGGAAGGTTTCATGGATGGTGTACTGTAATTGTATTATTGTTGCTATTGTTCCAAATCTTGAGTTAAGTATTGGGGTCTGTAACAACAAAAGATATTTAAAGGGGGTCCCTAGTAAAGAAAAGGTTAAGAACTACTGCCTTAAAGTACTCTTAATCTACACTGGTTCCATCCTGATGTATTGGAATTCACTACCTATTATCTCAGACCACATGACTATGATAGGGATGATAGGAGTTCTGTCAAACTTATCTGGTAGCTATCAGCTTGAGGAAAGCTGTCCTATGAATCCTTTTCTTTTCTTTTACATGTCCAACCACCCATGAGCCAATCGGTCAAAATGGTTGGGCAAAATTAATACTACTGAGTCTTTCCATGGAAACGTTAGGTGCCTTTAAATAGTTAATATCTATATACCTTTTCTCCCTGCAGGTGAACAGGGTTATGACCCCAAGTTTTTCCATTACAGGGTGGAACGGATATTTATTGATGACCATAATGTCCCTACTCTAGAGTAAGTATCATGCCAAGTTGGTGCTATGTGCGTTTTACAAAAGGCAGACCTATGTCAATAGGCCAATTAAATGAGGACCAGTTGTTTAAAATTTGGAAGTGGCTGTACCCCTTGAGAAATGGCTTCAGATTAATTTTAGGCATGCTTTCAGCAGCCCTATTTAGGTTTTCATAATTTGTATCCTGGAGAGGACACTCCTGCTCTTGCCTTCTCTGTGCTGAATAGGGGTGATGGTGAGCATGTTTGGCTGAATGTTGTTTAAGTCCTCCTGTGACCAGGTATCCTGTGTGATGAAGATTCCCAGCTGTGGGGAGGACTGTAAGCCCATTTAGCCACTTGTGGGAAGGTTAGAGTGGGCATATGTGACACCCACACCCACCCGAAGAGAAAGTTAATGAATTTCGGCATAGGTCTTACATGTCATATGAATAACACTGAAATAGATAACTCTGAGTGAGGTGAAATCTAATATTACTGCTCTGATCAAGAAGGCCCTATCTTAGTTTTCCTAGAATACTATGCTAGAAGAAATCTTAAGTGAAGTATTTCTCTTTTTCACTTAAGGGAGATGCTCAAATTTACTGCTAGTGTACGGAAATGGATGCAACAGGATGAGAACAATGTCATAGCAATACACTGCAAAGGAGGGAAGGGTAAGCAAATGCTTTCCTAGTGGAAGAACTGGGGAAAAACCTGAAGTGATTTGAGATTGCATTGGGGCCTCAGTTTGTAAACTAGTTCACATCTGCATTTGTTCATCTTAATGCAAGGCACTTGTCCTTCTGTGGGGTTGTCTAGATGGTGAAAAAAAGACTCCTCGTAGAATTTGAGGAGAATACCTTTTGTCCCAATGGGATTCCACATCATTTTGCTGTATTTGGAAGTGGGGGGGGGGACTCCAAATACTCTGTGGGAAAACCCTTCGTGGCTTTTTCCAACTTTTTTTTTTAAACTCCAAAGGAAATTTACATTCACGCTCATTGGGACAACTAATTCACTTTGCTGCACTTTCCCAATAAGAATGGAAGTGGAAAGCTGGTTGGTTGGATCTGCATAGGGGTGGGGCTTGCTGTCAAGGCAGCACCCAGAACTACCATGTTGGATTTTCGCCATAGCAATCGTGTGTTGAAGCAATGAAATAGCCTTTTTCTCTCTTTTTTTCTGTTTATTTAAGTGGAAGATTGCACTTCTGCACCTTGGATTTGCTTTAAAAAATACTGTTTGGGGGTGGCAACTGGTGACAATTAAAACGCAAGTAATTCATTCGCACCTGCCATCTTGATTCGCAGGCATGCCCATTTGAACAACAAACACGTATGGCTTTGAATGCTTGCAATCTTGAAAAAAACCTGTGGAAACAAATGAAAGCTGCTGCAAATTGGCGTTAGTGTGCATCAGTCCACATTTTATTGCCTCGTATAGACTTTCAGTTACTAAATTATTACCATTACCTGTTTGAAGCAAGATTCCAAGGCACAACAACACATTATCAGTGAATTTTTGCAACTTAGGTCTTGATGGCATTTTGCTTGGTCCCTAACAAGTGTCTGTAGATAATCTTACTTAAATCACGTTGTGTGCGCTAATACTTCAAAAGATAGCATCTGAATTCAAGAACTTGAAATAATTTTGCTTTCAAGCCATTTTAGATTAAGGATCTGAATGACTGGTTATATTTCAACAGCTTGTAAGCCACTTTGATTTTATTTTTAAGGAAGCTGGGATAGAAGACTTTAAATATTGGATGTTTAATTTTATATCCTAACCTCTTCCCTAACCTCAGTACTAGAAAGGGAGGGGAAGTAGTCATTTATTAATATTAATATAATGTAAATATTAAACAAACCTCATCACAAAATGTTCACCTAAATAGTGAGTTTGTGAAGCCTTCCATAAAATGCCTGGTGTGGCCAAAGTCGTATCAGTTGGTGATGTTGTGGGTAGGGAGCCATTAAGAGAATTCTCAAATGCCCACAATGTTCAAACTTTCTGTAAGGAGCATAATACCAATAATCTACGATATTTGTGGCACACTGTAGAGAATTGCTGTGATGCAATAAAGGCTATAAAATGCAGCCTAAATTAGATTTGGGGGTTCCAGAAGGCAACACAGATGCTGTAGTACAGATGAAGTGGTTTTACACACAGGCTCAACAGAGAAAAATCCAGACCACTCAACAGCCCGCTGTAAAATTTTGCTTGGCACTTTGCGGATAAAATTGATCCGATCCTTTCTGACTTGGATGCTATAATTTATACAGATCCAGTGGCTGTAACTTTTGCCCCTGCTTGTCCAGTGGCAATGGATACTTTTCAATTTGTGAAACCCAAGGATGTGGACAAGATTCTTGGAGAGGTGAGAGCCATTGCATGTAGGTTAGATCCTTGTCCTTCTTGGCTTATAAAAATAGCTAGAGGGGGACTGGTTGAGTGGGTAAAGGGAGTGGTTAGTGCCTCGCTAAAACAAGGCAGAGTTCCAGCTTGCCTGAAGGAGGCTGTTCTAAAACTATTATTTAAAAAACCCTCCCTGGATCCCACCATTCTGGATAATTATCGGGAAGTATCTAACATTACATTTTTGGGCAAGGTTCTGGAGTGTGTCATGGCCTCCCAGCTACAGGGGTTTCGGGATAAAATGGATTATCTAGATTAATTTCAATCTGGTTTCAGGCCTGGTTATGGCACAGAGACAGTTTTTGTCACCTTGATGGATGACCTACAGCGCGAGCTAGATGGGGGAGTGTGTTCCTGTTGGTTCTGCTGGACCTCTTGGCAGCATTTGATACCATTGACCATGGTATCCTTCTGGGTCATCTTGCTGGGTTGGGACTTCCTTCCTGGAGAATTGAACCCTGAGGGATTCCTGCTTGACCCCTTGGTTGTTGGTCTGTAGGGTCCTTCAGGGCTTTGTTCTGTCCCTCATGCTATTTATACATGAAATTGCTGGGAGAGGTTGTCCAGAGTTTGGGGATCAGTGCCACCATATGACACCCAACTCTATTACTCCTTTCCACCACAAGCCAAGGAAGCGATTTTGGCCCTAAACCGGTGCCTGTCTTCAGTAATGGAATGGATGAGGGTGAACAAATTTAAACTTAATCCAGACAAGATGAAGGTGCTCCTGGTCAGTCCAAAGGCAGATCAAAGAATAGGAATTCAGCTTGTGCTGGATAGGGTTACACTCCCCCTGATGATGCAGGACTGCAGCTTGGATGTGCTTCTGGATTCAACTCTGAAAGCTCAGGTTGCAGCAGTGGATAGGAATGCATTTGTGCTATTAAAGCTTGTTACCAGCTGCGCTCATTCCTTGAGATGTCAGATCTAGCCACAATGACACATAGTACTTAGTTGTAGCCTGGTTGGATTATGTAACACACTCTATGTAGGGCTTCCTTTGAAGAGTGTTTGGAAACTTCACCTGGTCCACAGAGCTGCAGGCAGATTGCTAACTGGGGCTGGCTACAAGGAACACACAACTTCCTTGTTGCAACTTTCTTTTTGTAGACATGTAAAGGCTTTTCTGTTTAGACAAGTGTTTGATGATGGATATACTGTATAAGGCTCGTCTCACCTAATGATGTGCTGGATCTTGCTAATTGTTGTGCTGGTGTCTGTGCACCTTTTAATGATATATGTTTTAATCTGGTTTTAATTTTTTGATTGTTTAATCTCATTTTAAATTATGTGTTTTGTGGATTTTTAATAGTACTGTATGTTTTTTAATTTGTTGTAAGCTCCTTTGAGCCCCAAACTGGGGAAAAGGTGGGATAGAAATGATCATGATAATAATAGAGGTAAAGTGGCAACATCTTTGTTGGCAGTGATTTATTACATATGTCATCATGAGAGCCATGGGTATAGAGAGACTCATTAATGAAACAGAAATAAATAAATGAGCTGGCATGCTGGCTGAAGCCCTCAAACAAGGGTAGTCCTACAGATTGCAATACAACAGTTCTTCTCCTTTTGTGAAGGAAAAGAAAGATTTGGTTCTTTGTCTTTCTGAAAATGAAAAATCCACTGCTCTAAGTCAAAAGAAGAATTCCCCAGCGATTAAAGTCCTGGTATGCAAGGTGAAACTTCAGATCCCTGGAAATGGTGCTTAGTGATTGTAAGAACCTATGAGGGAGTACAACAGTCAAGTCACCCAAATTGGGAGGGGATTGAGAATAGCATTTTGCAAAAGCCAATTGAGTTTGGTGAAAGGTAGGTTGTAGGCAGAATCAAATGTGTTTCAGATTTCCAAGGAGGCAGGGGAAGTAATGTAGGCAGGCAGGAGAAATAATAATAACGCAAGTGATATTGTGTTTATATTCTTGGATGTAAGGGGAGTCCAGCCATGGTGTGTTTTCTCTTTGAGACATCTCTGGTTTTCCCTTTTTGATGCAGGTCGGACAGGGACGATGGTTTGCATCTGGCTTATTGACAGCAGCCAGTTTGAGAGTGCAAAGGTACAGAAAGCAAGGGTAGTGATCTTTCCATTGATTCTGATTGAAGCACATAAATTCTGAGCTGTGCAAATCAATCCATTTTTAGGGGAAGGGAAGGGGCTCATAACAGCACCAGCTATTGCCCACATGCTCCAGTGCTAGAGTGTAGAAGTGCACTCTATGCATGCTGGCACTAGAGTTACCTGGCCAGACAGTGCAAATATTGGAATCACCTGTGACACTTCATGGTGTTTCAGTGGCTTCTGTCTGATGACCATGAACATGATTCAGCAGTGTGATGCAGCAGCTAAAAAAAGCCAATGCAATTCTAGGCTGCATCAATAGGAGTACAGTGTCTATTTCTCAACCTTTTTTTCCTGGAGGACCCTTGAAATAATTTTCAGGTCTCAGGAAACCCCTGCATAAATATTATTCTATATATTGCTATTGCTTTCCCCCCCCACCAATCCCAATCTCTTGAGGAACCCTTAGCAACCTCTTGGGGAACCCTAGTGTTCCAGGGAGCCCTGGTTGAGAAACACTGGTCTAGATCAAGGGAAGTAATAGTGCTATTCTATTCTGCTTTGGTCAGACCTCACCTGGAATACTGTGTACAGTTCTGGGCACCACAATTCAAGAAGAATATTGACAAGCTGGAACGTGTCCAGTGGAGGGCGACCAAAATAGTGGGAGGTCTGGAAACCATGCCCTATGAGGAGTGGCTTAGGGAGCTGGGCATATTTAGCCTGGAGAAGAGAAGGTTAAGAGGGGACATGATAGCCACATTTAAATATTTGAAGGGATGTCATACTGAGATTGGAGCGAGCTTGTTTTCTGCTGCTCCAGAGACAAGGACACGGAACACCGAACTCAAACCTACAGTATAGGAAAAGAGATTCCATCTAAACATTAGGAAGAACTTCCTGACAGTAAGAGCTGTTCGGCAGTGGAATGCACTGCCTTGTAGTGTGGTGGAGTCTCCTTCTTTGGAGGATTTTAAACAGAGGCTGGATGGCCATCTTTCGGGAGTGCTTTAATTGGATATTCCTGCGTGGCAGGGGGTTGGACTAGATGGCCCTTATGGTCTCTTCCAACTCTATGACTATGATTCTGTGATCAGCACAATGTTGAATATGCTTCTTAGGTTTCACCTGTCCATGTGCTACATATGATGGAATCAGATAAACACCTTTGTTTAATCTGATGGAGCTGTATCCATTGCTAGCTCTTCTGTTGATGCAAGTTTTTTTTTTCAGCACAGGCTTCTGTGGATGCAAGGGGAGAGGGGATGCCAGTTTTTGGACACATTCCCTGCGGTGTAGACTTTAGACTATTGGGGACCCTTGGACAGTGTGGAAGGTGGTGTGGGAGGCTAAAAAAAAAAGGGAAGAAAATGATAATTTGCTTGTGCTTATGCATCCCTCACTCCCCCCTCTCTCACATGCGCGCGCACACACACACACACACACACACACCACACAGGGAGAGGGGACTTCCCAGTCCACAGAAGGCTGTGATAACTCAAATGGCCTTCCAGTTTTGTCCACTGGATGAAACTGTGGATGTGGATGTGGATTTGTAAACTTTCTGGAAACAAGGAGGAATTGAATTCCACCGTTTGGCTGGGAACAGGATTCCCACTGCTTAGATCCTGTATAAATGGAGCAGAATTCATGTTTAGACAATGGAGCTTCCAAAGCTCCTCCTTTATTCTGCCATGACCCTGAAAATCTGCTCTTGTGGAACCCATAGAAATGGGTACAGGGTGCTCAACTCCAAAGTAAGGGGGGACTTGGCAGAAATCTCTCCTTGCTTACATGAAGAAGCTTCACATTATATTTGGAAGAGAACACAGTGCCCAAGATCCTCCATTGTGGATACATAATATAAATCTCTGCATGGACTGTGCTATGCAATTCTTGTATTGAGTGGAAACATTGCACACCTGAATGCACATACACCTCTGCATGCAAAATAGCACCACACATACAAATCCACTTCCACAATCTTGAACTGAGTACAGGTATTCTGTTTTGGACAGAGATGTCCAGTTGCTTCTATAGGGGCATTTACACCTGTATAAAGACACTAACAGGATTCTGGCAAATATATATTATTGGTTTATTGCCACTTACTACAGTATCACAACTCTCTTCTGCTTTTAGGAAAGTTTGGACTACTTTGGTGAGAGGAGAACTGATAAAAGCACAAGTTCCAAGTTCCAGGGTGTGGAAACTCCATCTCAGGTAAAAGTCGTAAGTCAAGACATTACAATCAGTACTATAGCAAGGTGTTAATGTAATGAGTAGATGGTCCCAACTTAGCTATGAATCTTAATGAAGTATTGTGCCAGACCATCATTCCATCTCCCTGAATATCTGGATGGTATTGGAGCTGCCTCCAGTGCAGTGAGTAATTGATTTCCTTGGAGCAAAGGTTGGAATAGTATGACCGGTTGGCCACATGTGTCCTTTAGGGACTCAGTGCAGCCCTTGGAACTCCCTGATCCTTTGTGCCCCTCTGAAAAAGTTTCAGCCCTCAAAAGGTAAACTTTTGGCCAAAAAGACACATTGAATTGCTAAAAATAAAAACAAAATTGCAAGACTGTTACATGCTGTTTTGGAGTGCTCCCTACCCCAGAGCCCACCCCCAAGGGTGATCCAAAATGCAACTGGAAGTGATGTGTCATCTGGTAGCCCAAAATGGCAGCTCTGTCATTGAGCTGTGGCTGTCTGGAACCTTGTGGATGAGAAAATGGAGGGAGGCGGACTGCAGCCTTCTAAGCTCTGGAGTATCCCGACTCCTGCCTTCCAGACTGGAGGAACAGGATACCATGACTCCTGGATTTTGGCATGTTAGGGTAAAGCAAAGCAGTGATGCGGTTCTAAGGCTTGTTTTCTCTTGTAGCCACAGGATGGCAAAGGGTCTGCCTGTTTTCAGGAATGTCTCAGTGGTTTGATTTGCCTTGGGACCTTGGCTCTTACTTATAGGATGGAGAGAAAGAGAATTATAGAAAATATTGTAGCAGCCTCATCAAATATTTTTTCTAATTCAAAGCATGCTTATATTTTGTTTGCAGAATAGGTATGTTGGATATTATGCCACTTTGAAATTTCAGTACAACTTGAAGCTCCCACCAGTGAGACCACTCTACATCAAAAGCATAAAACTCTATGCTGTCCATGGTAAGAGCTTCAGAAATTACCCTATGAGTTATCATGGCATTTCCTGCCTCCTCCTCCTCCCCCCCCCATGAATTGTGTTTACTTTGAAAAAATTGGAAGCAAGCTGCTCATAAACCTGAATTCCAGGACTTGGTGCTAGTGATTATCATGGGTATCTTGTTCTTTCCATTTAGGACTTGGGAAAGGTAATGGGACTGACTTGAGAGTGAAGATAATAATGGAAAAACAAGTGGCATTTCACTGCATTGGTGCCACCCAGGAGAACTGCAAGGTGAGAAGTGCCAAGATTAAATCCTGTGGTAACAAAAACCTGGAATTCTCATAGAATCATAGAATTGCAGAGTTGGAAGAGACCACGAGGGCCATCCAGTCCAACCCCCTGCCACGCAGGAAATCACGATCAAAGCATCTCCGACAGATGGCCATCCAGCGTCTGTTTAAAGACCTCCAAGGAAGGAGACCCCACCACGCTCCGAGGGAGTGTGTTCCACTGCCGAACAGCTCTTACTGTCAAAAAGTTCCTCCTGGTGTTGAGGTGGAATCTCTGTTCCTGGAGCTTGCATCCATTGTTCGTGTTCTAGTCTCTGGAGCAGCAGAAAACAAGCTTGCTCCATCCTCAATGTGACAACAGAGGTGGAATCTCTGTTCCTGGAGCTTGCATCCATTGCTCTCTTCATAGCTCACCTGTGCACTTTGTACAGCTATTTGTGGCACAGAGTTTTATGTGCAGAAAAAAATCCACATATTGTGCAGTGTGGCCTGAATGCATTCCTGGAGAAAAGAATGGTGGTTGCAGGAAGGCAAGGAGGCACACTGAAAACAAAACAGAGCCAAGCGAGAGCAGAGTTCTTAAAATGCTTTATTTAGCCATTAAAATAGCCTGTCTTTTAGAAAAGTGTAACTCCTTCCTGGGAGCAAATGAAGAGGATGTGCCATGATAAGTAGTTAGAATGAACAAAGCTGCCTGCCCTCTGAGATAGGAGGAGGAGGAAGATTTTTTGTCCCAGTCTTATGCATCCACAAGCAGCAAGAAATAACTAACATTACTAGGAACTGTTTGTATGACTGGAATGAAGGAATATTAGCTACCCTGAGCCTCAGAAGTAGGTATGGTAGTCTATCTAAAGATCTTCATGATCACTGTGCTGGCAAGGGCTGGTGGGATCTATAACCTAAACATAATTAGGCAAGAGCCCTGTACTGCTAGCCTAATTGTTTATTTGCTGTGTGTACGGGACAGCTAGGCTTTTATTGGCAAAGATTTAACCTCTGGGGCCCTCCAAGTGCAACTCTCTGGGAAATGCAGCATTTTCTCCCCAGTGCCACCAGTGGTTTTAATTGTGTGGAACTGGCACCACCAAGATATTCTTGTGATGCTGTTAGTAATTACCCCAACAGTTAATAAAAACACAGTTAATATATTAAAACATAACTACTACCTCCTCATTGTTCTACACTATTTAATGTTCTTAGCCAAAGATGTTCTGGAATCTAAGCCTTCCTCCTGAGCTGAAGTGTTGACTAGCCAGCTTTTAAACAACATGAACAAAAATTGTGTTTATGACGAAGGAAGCAAATTATAATGTAGAGAATCCCTCCCTTGTCCAATATATATTGCATGCATCTAGGATATTGCACCAGACTGATATGGAAGAATAGGGATTCCCATGCAGAAAGACAGGAAAATCCTTTTCTGAAAGGTAATAAAATTTTATAAACATGGCTAGAAGACATCTGCAAACAGCAAGCAGAATTTGGGGTTTAAGTGCTGTGTTAATTCATTGCAAGATTTGTGTGTGTGAGTGTGTGAGCTGTATTCCCGTAAGTAGTAATAGATTAACAGGAGGGGGTAGCTGCTAGGCAATTTGAAGATTAGGCAGGAGGACTTTAATGGGGACAAAGGAATGCTGATGTCCTGAGAAGAAATACTTTTCCAAAGGGTGCATTAAGTTGGGTTACTGGCTGCATTCGCAACATGGCCAATCATTGTCTAGGTATCCACTGAAGATTGCTATTAACACTGCATGTTGTTATCTTAAACCACTGTAACATCAGCAGCCTGTGGCCTAACTCCTTCTATTCCATAGCCCCATTTCCTGTGTGAAGTTGGGTAACACTACTAATGTGTGTATCAAAGAGAGGCCTCTGGGGCACACATATACTCCATGGGGTAGCACGGTATTGTTGGGGGACTACCTAATTTATTTGCTTGTGGAGGGGAGGATGCTGGGCTGAATTATTTCAGTCAAGAAAAAGTGGTTGGGTGGGATAGGGGCTCTGCAGGTGGTTCTTACTGACAGTGTTGATTATCATGGGAACGTGAGGAGAAGACTGAATACAGTACATAAGAATGAGATGCCTCACTGCTTTCTTTTAGTTGTTCTTCGATGGTGAAAATGACTGGGTAGTGATTGGCCTTGAAAACTGTCCTCTTGTTAGCAATGATGTCAAAGTCAGATTTGAATCTTCCTCTGTAAGTAAAGAGCTTCTGAAATTTCTTCTGTAACTAAAGCAATTTGTACACCTACTGGGCTTTGTAGTTGTGTTCCTGTATTCAGTGACAACAACAGGTCAGCAGGAGTGTTTAATTCACTTTGTGTCTGAGATAAGATTTATCTCAGACACAAAGTGAATTAAACACTCCTGCTGACCCTATAGGAACAGATAGTTTGGAGGCAGGGAGTTTATAATCAATGGAATCTGCATCTTAAGAACTTCATTGAATCTTCTCTGAAGAGCCAACCTAGTTTTCTACAGGAAACAGAATCGAGAAAAGCCCCTGGGAATGGATTTGTTGCTGTGTGCCTCCAAGTTGCTTTTGACTTATGGCGACCCTAAGTCAAAACCTGTCATGGTGCTTTCTTGGCAAGATTTGTTCAGGCGGGTTGCCTTTTGCCTTTCTCTGAGGCTGAGAGAATGTGACTTGCCCAAGGTCATCCAGTGGTTTTTTTTCATGGCTGAATGAGAATTTGAACCCTGCTCTCCAGAGTCATAGTCCAACGCTCAAACCACCACACCACAGGCTCTCTCATGCTGGAAATGAATGCTGTGTTGTAATACTAAAGTTGGGATGGAGCATCCTGTTCAAGGGAATTGTTGTATTCCCAGTTTGTTATACTTAGAGGAGACTGAAGGTTGTTGCATTCTTGAGGAAAAATCAGAGTGAAGAGTATATGAAGCTGGCTTAGTGCAGAAAAGCTAGTCCTCTCTTATTAGTAGATGCTAATGAAGAGAGAGTGAAATAAAAACAACAAAGAATCCTGAGGCACCTTGAAGGCTACCACATTTATGATAGCATGAGCTTTTCTGGATTATAGCCAACTTCATCTGATGCATGGAGTGTTAAGACTGTCAGGTACATATAGATAGACAGTACCCTGCAGACAGGAGAGGGAACTGTAGATCAGGGGTTGGAAGCATGTGGCCCCCCATTTGTTGTTGAATTGCAACTACTCCTGTCAACCCTAGCTATGATAGGCAATGTCGAAGGATGATGGGTTATTGCAGTCCAACCACATCTGGAGGACTGCACATTCTTCAGCTGTACTGTAGACAATGAGGTATGAGCGAAAACAGCAAGGCAAAAGTACTGACTGTGGCAACTACAGTATTAACCTTTTCATTAACATTTTAATTACCCTTGGAGTTCTCTCGCTTAACAATACCACCAGTAACCATGTATCCTTCTGTGTGCATGACTGTGTATATATAAGGCATCACGGGACTCTTGTTTTTGCTGGAATAGGCTAACAGGTCTGCCCCTCTGGAGACTGACAGAATGTAGGAAACCACCTTAAACTGTAGAGCTGGTGCAGAGTTAGTGGCTCTAGTACTAAGCTATGAATCCAGTCATCCCTGGTTTCAACCTTGCATCTGCCTTGATTACTGCACACTAGGATAAAAGGCCTGAGGCAAGCCATTCACCTCCTCAAATGCTGCTCCACCTCTCTCCTGTCTGCATTCCTGGGGATAATTCCAACTTGCCTTTCAAAATCACCTTGAGTTCCAGTTTTGGGAGAAAAGTGGGATATAAAATCAAATCAGAGCTCAAAGCATTACTCTCCAAAAGTAATGCACTCTGTTACTTGTTATGTCTGAAAGCCCAGCAGTTGTCACTTCTATTGTTTCTTGCTCTGCAGTTGTAATAAGTTGCATTACATCTTCCTAACATGATTGATGGTATCTGGGGCTTTCCTGAACTCAGCCCCAGCTGAGAGTTCCACCCACCCATATTTTATGGGAGGTCTGCTTCTGGCCATTCCCTCTGTCTCTTGAAAAGTGACCTGATTTATAGTGTCCTCTTTCTTTGCCATAAAATCTTGGCTTGGATTTTGCTATAAGAAAGAGTACGTTGCTCCAAAGCTCAGTTTTCAGGAGCAGTATCATCACACAACCCAGATGAAAGTATTGCCAGGCTCACTTGTTCTTATTGTAGGAAAAAGGAACCTTTAGATTCTCATCTGTTTTGGGAGGGAAAAGGTTGATAGTTATTTTCAAGAAGTAACTACTAGCAGTGTGCCATTTTGTATTGCTCTACATCCACGCTTGGAAATAAAAAAAAAGGTAGCTGTGCACATTACAACTAGATAGTGGATGTGAAGTGCTTTGAAAACTTTAAAAGTGCTGTGGAAGAGTTAAGAGCATTAAGTGTTAAATCTATTGTCTTCTTGATATGCAGGATATTCCAAGGGGCTATGAGGACTGTATTTTCTTCTTCTGGTTCAACACCTCCTTCATAGAAGACAACAGGTAAGTTGTAATGTTGTTTGAAAGCATAGGCCTGTAGTGGAAAGCGAATTTTGAACTTTGGTTGTCATGAGGGTCAGGGTATGATAGACTTGATCTTCATGAATGGCTGGCTCAAGCCAAACCTTTATGACAAGAGGCAAGTGTTTCTTCTAAGGGAAGAAAGTTGCACAGTCAAATTATGAGAAAATGTCCTTCTATATGGGTGAGCAACATCTGCCCCTTCATATCCCAAAGGAAGACAGTGGGGCATGGCATCTACTCAGATCTCTCAAGAGATCCAGGCTAACGAATGCTTCCTCTGCCTTGTGAAGAGGGGCCAGGAGGTCAAGTCTCTGCTGTTTTTCCTTACACGTTTAGCATGGATACAACTTCCTTGGCTGCTACGGTACTGTGCCTGTATATCCATGTGTATAGGTAAGCTTGATTCACCCTGTAGGAAGACTTAAGTTGGCAGTTTTAAGCAGTGGGGATATCATCTGTCTCTAGGCCTATATGGCCAGTCTTTCTCTCCCTATATCTGTGCAGTGGGGGCTGGTATTGACCCATGTCTAATGGTAGATCAATCTGCTGTGTTATAAAGTTGCACAGTCAAATTATGAGAAGATGTGCTTGTTTGCTGGGAGAGGGCCATAAAAGCAGACTGGAGAGCAATAAAAGAAGCATTCAGACTTCTACATTCTTCTTCCTATTGCAAGTGTGCCCTGGGAAGCATCTGTTTGTGTGGTTGCAGTGCTTACTGCCAAGCTACTGAAACTCAGCTGTTGTACTTAAACAATTATGTATAGAATTCATAGTTTTGACCTTCATTAATACCCTTCCTTCTGTTAGCAGTGTTTGGGGTAAGTGCTGTCACTTAATTTTTAGCCAAAATGGCACCACCCTATGCAAAACACTTGAGATTTTCATCCTAAGTGGATCCCCCCCAAAATGCAGACGACACAGGAGGGGGGAAAATCCTCAAGAGGCAATCCTCAACAACATGATGGGGCCTGAGCATGCTCCAAGGACACAAAATGCAGAGTGTAGAGTTGCATAATTGCTGCAAAGGAGTGGAAAGAGAGTTTTGTGGAAGAAGGTATGGCTGGTTGGAATCCTGACCAGGAACACCCCACACTACAAGAATTTGTTGCAGAGCTTATTTTTCTTTCCATAATAGCTAAGCTGCAAACAGATATAGATTAAGGAATGGCAGGAAATACTGAAGAAACTTGGCAGGGAGAGCGGAAGGCAAATATAATGCTTGACATATTAAGCACCATGCATGTTCTGGATGTGGATGAATAGTGAAGGAATTGAAAGAGTTGGGAGAAACTCAGGGGGAGTCAGAATCCTAGTGGAAATGCAAAAAAATATTGAAAATATTCTTAAAAAAATAATAATTTGAAAAGCAAACTTTGATTTTGCCATCTTATATAAGGGACACTATTTTGCTGTGCCATTGCATATAATGGGAATTGAGTATTCATGGATTTTGGTATCCACGGGATCCTGGAACCAAACCCCAGCAAATATGAAGGGACAACTGTACATAGTCAGAATTAAAGAAACATTGCCACTCTTCCCCCCCACTTTTTTTCCAGACTTTACATTCCTCGAAATGAACTTGATAACCTACACAAACCAAGAATGTGGAAGATTTTCAAAGACAAGTTTGCTGTGGAGCTGAACTTCACTGAACCATAACTAGGAATTGAGCAGAGACTGTTTTAAATGGAGTTATTTACTACTCACTTTCCTCCCAGAATCATGTAGCTGGACTTATGTTGCTGTGTTGCGTTCCAAGACTTTCCTTCCATGTGCGCAGTCAGGAGAACCTTAGCACTTAAGGCTGAACCAAGAGGTTGCCTGGTTCTCTTCTCTGTGTGCATGCCACTTCTCTATGATGATTAAAATAATTAATTTTGCCAGCTGGATTGTGCAAGCAGGATGGAGTCTGGTGTATTTTGCTTCTCCTTTTTTCTACCCCCTACTTTCCACTGAGTTTGCATTCACACCAGCATGTGAAATGGCAAGTGCACAAAACATCCACAGTCTTAGGAATATGGCCATTTGACTCTGCTTATATCACCCAGAGTGGACGGACCATCTCAGTTGACTTTTGTTTTAAAAAAAAAACACTGTGTGTGTGTCTTCAGGTTGCCTGTCAACTTAGGGTGAGCCCATGAATTCCACAGGGTTTTCTTAGGCAAGGAATACTCAAAAGGTAGTTTTCCCAGTTCTTCCTCTGAAATACGGTCTACAGCACCTGGTATTCATTGGCGGTCTCCCATCCAAGTACAGGTTGAATTTCCCTTATCCAGAATTACAAAATACTTCAAAATCCAAAATTGCCCACATGGTTGGCTGAGACAGTGACACCTTTGTTTTTTGATGGCTCTATACAAACATTGTTTCATGCACAGAATTATTACAAATATTGGGTATAAAACAACAAACCACTCCAAGTTTAGAAAACACAGTTTACTGAAGTCAACAGATACTTTAAAAACAAAACCACAGCTTGTTAAAAGTAAATGTAACAGCAGTTTTACAACAGTGTGACTGTTGTGCCCCAGTGATCACTGCTCTGACCCATAGATGTAGCTAATGATACAAAGTCTACAAAGTTTTATGTATCAAACTGGTTCATCATCAGTTTCCGGCTGTACTCATAGGCAAGGAACAATGCACCATTGGCTGGAAAAGCACGAATCATAGTAGGTTTCAGTCCAGAATACAAGGCAAACACACCTGCAAAACAAGAGCCACGTGTTAATGAAGCTGTTTCCCCAGAGTGCCTCTCTCACTTAATTTCTCTACAGCTCGACCTTGCTACATAAAAAAAAACCTCTGCTAACTAAACCCATACATAGCCTAGCAAAGTTGCTTTTTGGGACTACATCTCCCAGAACCCTCCGGCCTGCATCCTTTTGGAATGCTTAAGCCTGGACTCTGTGATGGGAAAAGGAGGTTCCATTCTTATACAGTACAAAGTGTGTGCTCTGCTACCTGGCTTAACTGCTGAAATTTAGCACCTGAATGACAACAACCATGAGTTTGTTCTGTAAGAAAAAACCACTAGCTAGTCTGAAGCAGCAGGAAGACTGGTGCTTTTCAAGAATGTGAGCTGGGCTGAGGCTTCAAACAAGACAGGCATGTGACTGTATATGGCTCCTCTCCCACTGCTTCTTATTTTTAATTTTTTTAAATTGTAATTGGTTGATAGTAGGGTGGTAGTTACTTGGCATGGAACTAAAGGGAAGATGCAGATACTCTGGAGAAAGTGCCCCCACACTATTATTTCCCCTTTCCCTGCAGATATGTTCATACTCTAACCTTCATTCTGGAACACACTTGCAAATGTTCCCATAAAGCCAGCCTGCTTTCCTGCCATGGAAAGAACCTGGATTCTTGATTTGATGCAGTCCACTGGATATACCGCAATCCATAAACAGATGCCACCAAAACCACCGCTGACCATCAGTACAACAGGACCTGCAGAAACCAAGCAGTGGTGCCACAAGACATCTTGCTACTTGATGCAAAGAATTAAGTCTCCACCATCCCTTTATTGCAATAAAAACAAATACTTCCTGCTGCAGTTTCTTATAACTAATAGAACAGGAGGCCCATGTACATATGGGTACAGTTTCCTAAGGCATCATGTCTTGGCCAATGACCATTAGTGGCCTCCATGTTTTGGGGGCTGTGAATCTGCTCTGGAATTTAGTCTGAACTTTAAAGGAACTATCCAAAGAGCTGAACTTATATAGGGGATTTAGGATTTAGCACTTTGGATAGCTCATCTGAATTTCAGATGCAAAACTAGCATTGATACACTGCCCCACTAACATATACACCACCAGCTGCTTCTAATCTTGGTCAGCCAGGAAACACAAAAAAGCTGAATGCTGTTTTTCAAAGAGGGCTGATGAAGAATTGTTTCCTTCAAAACCTGCTGAAGTGTTTGTTTCTATGCCAAATTGATCTGTAGGCACTGTGAGATCTTTCATTCTTTTGGGTGGGAGACCTTGGAAAGCCCATGTTCTTGGTTTGTTGTGCCTCCCTCCACTACATGTTTATTTCTGTGTATTACAGCAGCCTGCTGGGTATGCAAAAACTACAAGTCTATTTTGAGTGGCCCTATCTTGCCTTCAAACCCATGGAGCCACTTTAGTATCTGGGGAAAATGGTAACATCCACTTTCCTGCCAATTAGTTTCTCTGTAAGGTACTAAATATTGGCTGTTACCTTTAGAGCCCAACATATTGCCTTCTCCTGTGTAATCCTCCCTGTATACTCAGGTCCTCTGGGGAACATTTACTTCAATCAGCCAAAACTAGGCTGACAACTGTTACCAGAGGACCTTTTATTTGGCTGCCCCCCAATTGCAGAATGACCTGCCAGAGGAAATTCCTTAACTGGATACACTGTCTGAGTTTAAATCAGCAAGATAGCTCAGTCTCATCTGGCAGGTTATTCAGATTATTTTTAAATTATAATTTTTAAAGTATGAGTTGTTTGTAATATGTACTAGTTTTATATGGTTTTATATAAAACTTTTTATAAAGTTTTATATGCTCTTTTAACTGGTGTCATATGTCTAACTTCTTTGTGTTCCCTGTCTCGATCTATAGGGAGAGGTGGGTAAGAAATAATAATAACAAAATAATAGTGATGATGATGATGATGACTACAGTATTTACTGCTACTACTATGATTAAGATTTGATACAGTTTGGGGGTAAGTTGCAGTCAAAATTCTATTTGCAAGTCTCTCCCATGTAAAGTTTCCATGTTCCATTACAGGGGGTAACAACTGAGCCTATTTACATGGCACCCACCGCAATTTTAAAAAGTGATGTTGGTTTTTAAAAAATATATATTTTTTAAAATAAATTTCAACTAGGCAAAGTGATGTTGATTTGAGTGTGCGTTTCCCTGGGAGCCGTATGTTGAAGGCTAATTACATTGACTAAATAAAGGGAGCACTACACTCATTTTCGGAAAGCTGTGCAGTCCCAGAGTCCTTCAACAGTATATTGTTTGTGAAATGCAACATGTAATGTATTATCTGAATATCACTTCTGCCCTTACATTATATAATACCAGCTGGACCCAATGTACCATACACTGTTAAAAAACTCCCCCCAAAACTCCTGGTAGACTTCACAACAACCCTGTGAGGTAGGCTGGGGATTTAAATTCCTCCTCTTCCTCCTCCTCCTCATTGTTCCACTTTTCCTGGAATTGCTGAGGGTGACTTGCTCTGTTACCCTGCCACAGCCACCACCAGTTGACTGCCTGGCTCTGGCCCAATGGCAGCAGTGGCATCCAGCCGTTGCCATCAGTTGACTACCTGGATCCCATCGCAGCCCATGACTGATGAATGGCTGAGAGAGTGAGAGGAGGGCAGGGCCCTTGTGTGGCAGTGATGCAGATTGAGCGGACTATGATGTGGAGAGGGAATTTGCATGTGGGTGGTGACTGGTTGGGTGTGAGTTGAGTGTACAGTTGTCCCTCCGTACCCACGGATTTGGTATCCACAGATCTAAGTATGCATGTCTTGAAAATGTTCTTTAAAAAATAATAATCCAAAAAGCAAACCTTGATTTTTCCATCTTATATAAGGGACACCATTTTCGTATCGATGGGGAAGGGGCTGGAACCAAACCCCAGCGAATATGAAGGGACAACTGTATTTCCAGAGCAGCCAATCAGCACACTGGGACAGGCAACATACCCAAGAGAATTATATATATAGATGCTGTGGATCTCTCTTTCCCATTCCAGCTAGAGCAAAGTCCTAGTGTAGAGGGTGAACAACTGGGCAATGCAGAAGATGGAAAGGAAAGCCATGGTTCAGACACCAACACATATCTGGTGCACACATTAGCACAGCTGTCTACAGCAGGACAGCCTAGATGGAACCAAGACGTTTCCAAACATTTCAAGACAGCTTAATTCCTGAGGGAAGGCGGAATAGGAAGCAAGGTTCTGTTTTTCAGTCATGGGGAAATACAGCTAAACAAGAGCCAGGTGAAAATACCACACGAGGTGGAGAGCATAATTATCTGTATCCCTCTCCATCTTTGCTGTTCTTCTGGCCCTATGGATATGTTTTCAGTTCTGGCTCTGCACAGGTAATCCTCTACAGGAGAGGACCACAGTATAAACGATGTATCCCCTGCTGAATGCTTTTGGCCAAGGGCAAGTAAAGTTGGTGGGAATCTTCTAGGCTCTGAGTGTTTTGGCCTGCAACTCTCATCACCTCCAGCCAGCACAGCCATTGGCAAGAGATTTGGGGAGTTGTAGTCCAAGAAAACTGAGCAGCCGACAATATCCTACCCTGCACTAAAATGTCAGGAAGGCATTTCTGCAAGAATGGTTATTAGATTTTTAGAAAGTGGTGGTATCGAGAAGATCACCTATGCCATCACCCTCCACAGACATATATGTGGGAAACACCCTCTTTAGTACTACAGTATATTCCCTACACCCTCTCCTTAGTACTATACAGAAGTATGTCCCAGCAATTTTGTTTCATAAAGATACTGTTAGCCAGTGTATTTTGAACAAGTGTCAAATGACTGATCTGCAAAACATGATGCTGCACTTCATTAACATATAACCTTTCCCAAAGGATAGCAGGTGTTTAATACCAAACACTGCCAGTAATTCAGGGCCGGTTGCTCTATCAGGACAAGCTCTGCTATTTTAAAAGAGGCCATCTTCACACTGTTAATAACGTACCTAATTCCTCTTTGGGTCTCCCAAATGCAAAGAATGTCCGACTCAGTTCATAGCCGCCGAAGAACAAAAAATAGCCTGGAATTTCCCGTAGCAAAGTGCTGGAGAGACCACGATAGAATCCGAGGGGACCATCTTTTTGCAGAACAGCTTTGATTACTGACCAAACTGTACTAGGAGAGGAACAAGAGTGTCAGGGAAAGGATGCTGTTTGCAGCTTTCCACGACAGCTCATTTACAAACAGCAGAAGGATAATACCATGTATATAAGAGCCTCAAAAGCTGAGATCCTATGTTGGGTGTGTATGGTGTAAATCTCTGCATGAGGAGTTACACACTGTTTTTGTGATACAACTGTTATGTTGAATGGCAAAGCTATGCAACTGAATACACCCCCAAGTGTGCAATCAGATGTGGACTGCATGCAGAATGGCACTCCATGCTCAATTCCTCTTCTGCAGCCTTCAACTGAATGCAAGTGTACATCATCAGATAAAAAGGTCCACTGCTGCAAGGGAACTTACTCATGGGTAGCCTACCAACAGCATTTCTGCCTACGTAAAGAAAGAACCATGATGAAGAATTTCTAATTCCTGTCTTAGATTAAGGGGTGCCATGTTGAAACACCTCTCAGTTACTTTATGCTATGCAGTTGAATCATATAGCCCTCCAGACCTTGCCGAACTGCAGCTCCCTCAATCCCTTGCACTGGTTATGTTGTTAGCCAGGGTGTATGGGAACTACAGTAATATATATATATATATATAGGGCCTCAAGTTGCCCTCCCTAGCTCCAGTGCTTTTGGGAAGGAAGGGCACATAGGGAGCTGCTGAACCAACTTGTAGGACCTTGTCTTGCTCCAGGACTGGCCGATTGCCCATATAGGTTTGGCAACAATCCAACCAAAATACACTTGACAGGGGCCATGCTGTAGAAATGGCTGGCTGGATGAAAGAGAGGGACCAACAAGTAGCTCTGGAAAGGGGCTCAACAGCAACAACAGCTAATAGCAACTGGGTGGTACCTTACCAAGAAGCAGAGGGACATCAGCCACTACAGAAAGAGAGGCTTTGGGAGCTATTATAGCAAGTAATTGACCTACAGGTTCAGAACTCATCCCAGCCATACATTCACTTGGTGGCCTTGGACAAACACTCTCGCCCTCAATCCCTGTCTGAAATATAGGGAATAAGAATATTTATTTCCATCCTGTCCTTCCTTCCAGGCCACCTCTCAACTTGATCTGCTTTACAGGGCTGTTATAAAGAAGCCCTTTCAACAAATTATTATACAAATGAGTGGTGTGGGGAAGTTGTGTCCTATTACATTTCACAGTGGCTGGCATCCTGCTGGTTACTTCCAATGAGAACAGACTCACTGAATCCATTGTTCAATGGTGAGTCAATGCATAGATAAATCCTATTGATTCAATGGGTTGACTCTAGTTGGGAGGAACAGTAGGATTGAGGCCTGTGTGTGTCACAATCCAGAAAGGACTAAGTGGCTCTGGAAGCGAGGGTTGAAATGACAGCACTGCCAGAGGCCTGCTTTACTTACTTGTGTCCTTGCACTATTTTCCCAGACAACTGCATTTCATGCATGGTCTGCAGGCGGCACTTCACAAGCTCTGTGGGGCAGAGGACCAAGGTGGCGAAGGCAGAGGCAAAGGAGCCAGCAACAGCATTTTGAAGGTCACTGCAAGAGAGACAAATTGTGTCTGGGACATGAGAGCCAGATGCCTTGAACTGGAGCACAATGGTGGCCCTGCAGATTTCCAGTTCTCCCTGCAGGCAACTCTGTAAAGTGACAGCAGAGGAGCAGCTTAGAAGTGGGGGGCAGAGGGAGGCTTCTTAGCACAGAGGATTAAGTCATAATCAGAATGAGAAGAGAGCTAAGGAATGATGTAGACTGACTCTCAGTTGGGAAATGTCTATCTTCTAGAGTAAGGGTGGGGAAATACAGCTAAAGGGCTGAATATTTCCCATAAGACCCCTTGATACTGTGGCTGAAGACCCCAAGAAACCCCCAAAGCCTTTCACTGAATTTTTTTTCTGGATAATTTTCAGCTCACAAACATGGTAGGTTTTGTCCTCCACTACCCCAGTCCCTCAAAAAACATGAAAATTCCCCATTCTTAGGCTGAATCCTGGAACCAGAAGTGGTGTGTGTGTATGTGTGTGACATCACTTCCACTCACTCCAGTGCAGCTCAAAGGGAGAGAAGGGTGGGGGAAATGACACACACTCAACCTGCAATTACCCATCTATGATTCAGAGTATTATATGCCTGTCCAGTCCAAACTCTTCTAAGAAATTTTTACAGGCTGTCTACTCTACTACTGACCTAAGCAGTGTGTTCCAGAGGTAAAACACCCAAACAATTGCAACCGTTTTCTCTTCTACTGTCTTCACTGTCATTTCCCTACTTCTGCCAAGCATTTTGAACAAATACCACCATCATTAGCCCACTCTCTTAACTTTCATTTCTCTGTTAAACATGAGCAATGAGAATAGAATTGCATATGGCTCACCAGCTTAATTCCAGGGGCCATCTTTTTTTTTTAAGAACTGAGATCCATGTTCAAAGCCTATGAGCACCAAAGCTACATTCGATGAACCTTCAAGCACATAATCAACTTTTCTCACATGGAGAGTGAATAATTTTAGTGACATGAACTTGAATATTACAAAATTCTCCAATAAAAAATAGTCATTAAATCTTATAATTATACAAAATCGTTAAAAACTGAGAAATGAAAAGTTTAGGTCTCTTAACTAGATTGGTTAAATTTATTAACTAACTTTAAAAAAATCATGCTCCATGTCTTTAGGGCTAGTTGTATAACTGAGGACTAGGAAATTAACCTTCCATTATCCCCAATAAATGGCTAACGGGGATTTTCAAGGATACAATTTGTAATCACATTCTCCAGATAATAGTGGTGTCCTGAACTGTAGCTAGGGCATAACTTTTGGCCACATCTGTTTTGGTTGCTGCACCTTATAATTTGGATACCATTATATATACCTTGGTAGGTTTTTTCAGATAATGTGTTTGTGTAGGTCAAATCACCAGATGGCTGGCCAACCTACATGAACCTCACATGACCCAGACAGCTGAAATTCAGAGGCCTCAAGTGGGTAGCCTCTGGATATTGTTCAAATACAGGGCTGGATATGGTATATCAAAGAAGGAAATGTCTTTGCCAGTGGCCTTTCTCCCACCTTGGCTGATACTTAGCTTAAGTCTTTAGTCTGACTTAGAGGCTTCAAGTGGAAGATGTAACTTGCTTCCACTTGAAGCCTCTTTGCTCTACACATATGCCTAAGAAGGAAGATAGTAGCCAAGCTAGCTGGGGGATTCTGAGATCTGTCATCCAAATATGTACCACTTCCACACTCTGGCTACGAGGTCTGTCTATTAAATAACAAGACTGATAAATAATCCATCTTTATTTATATGTATTACAAGTCTAATGCTTGTCCCCTTCGATATACTCCCCGTTCACACTCACACACTGATGCAGTCTTGTTTTCCACTGGTCAAAGGCATGGAGCAGATCAGGTTCTGTCAGCTGTTTCAACACATTTGCCGTTTTCTTATTTACTGCATCAATAGACTCAAAATGTGTTCCTTTAAGCACCAATTTCATTTTAGGGGAAAGAAAAAAGTCGCATGGTGCCAAATCTGGTGAATATGGAGGATGTTCAAGTGTAGCAATGTGTTTACCATCCAAAAACTGCTTCATAGAAAGTGCTGTGTGAACAGGCGCATTGTCTTGATGAAGAATGAAACCATTTTTCCACAGCTCTGGCCTTTTTAATAATAATAATAATAATAATAAAATTTATTTATATCCCGCCCCTCTGCAACGCAATCGGGGCGGCTTACAATATAAAAACCCCATACTCACAATACCCTGATTCTTTCTCTCAGCTTTGTCAAAACTTCTTTATAATAATGTTGGTTCACTGTTCTGCCTTCCGGAACCTATTCTGCCAAAATTACACCCTTGATGTCAAAAAACCTCAATTAGCATGGCTTTGAATGTGGACTTGCTTTGATGCGCTTTTTTCTTTCTTGGTGATGATGGTATTTTTCAGTGTCTCAGGATCATACTGGAAGATCCAGGTTTCATCACAAGTGATGAATTTTTGAAAAAGGTGGGGGTCTGCCTCAAGTTGCTGCAGAATGTCAGTGCAAATTTCCTTGTGGCACTCTTTTTGCTCTGGTGTGAGAACCCTAGGGACCATCTTGGCACAAATGTTTCTCATGTTGAGATCCTCATGCAAAATTTCCCACACAGTGTTTTTGTCAATGTTCACGGCTTCAGCTATCATTTGGACACTGAGCTGGTGGTCTCCTCAAACAATCTGGCTGATTTTTTCCCAAAATACTTTCGGTTCTTGAAGTGGAATATTGTCCAGGGCGTTCATAATCTTCCATATTCTCACATCCTTCTCTGAATCTTTTGTTCCACTCAAACACAGGTGCACGAGACATGCAGTCTTCCCTGTAAGCCTCAATAAGCATTTGAAAACATTTTGTTGGTGTTTTGTTCAATTTTACTAAAAATTTCAAATTGACACGTTGCTCAACTTTTAAACTTAGCACTTTTCTGGCACACAACAGACAATACAGTTGCTTTAAACAACGACTGGCAATTATCTGAACGGCTTAAAGTGTCGATGTTTGTCATGCAGGTTCAGACATGTTCAAGGTCACCACTCAAGGGTTCATAATCAGTTCTCCCTGATTTGTCTGAAAGGTAGAAATACAATCTTGTTATTTAATAGACAGACCTCATACAGAGGCCATGACTTTAATGCTTTCCTTTCCCTCAAAAATAAAAAGGAAATAAGTTTTTCCATTTCCTTCCCTTCCGCTTCCCCGCCATCACCAATTCCTTCAATTCTTCTAAGCTATTCTTTCACACTCCTTTGACCTGAAAATTCTCATTGAAAAACGTGTAGCTGTAGGGTGAGTGGCCTGCTGCCCCTTTGACAATTTGATCTACGACCTACTTAGGCAAACTACCTGGATTATTGTTAAGATTTCACTGGCAAAAATCTAAGTACTCCAGCCCAATTAAAAAATAATAATAACTGCTGTAAGCTGCCCTGAGTGTACCAGATGTGGAGGATGGATAGGATACAAACATGTTCTGTTTTTGTCAATGATCAAATCTGAAGACCGTGTAAGAAAATTCCTTTATAACAGGATTAGACATCATATAGCTAATGCAGAAAGTGTGCTTCTAGTTCTACCTGTTAACTCTTCAGCATCTGTTAGTGGTAGCTTGGTTCTAAAGGAAATAAAATGTCCATTACTAACCTCAACTTTGCTTTCCTGTCTAGTCCAGCAATCCTCCTCACAATTTTTTGGCAAAAGCCATAACACATGAAGAGCACAGAGTTCTCAGCAATATTTGCAACAAGTGCTGGGGTGGTCCCCTTGTAGAAGCCTCGAAAACCCACTTGCTTGTAAGTCTTCACAAAACAGTCGATAAGCCCTTGGTACATGTTGGGGAATGTCTGCATTTTCACCTTGGCAGTATCAAACGGCTGGCCCGTCATCACACAGGCAGTGCCTCCTGCACACACACAAAAAGGGAGTCACAAACATTACAAGTCTCTCTGTGGCCATGTGGCATTCATGAAGCAATACAATTGGAGCTTTCAAGAGATAAAATTATGACCCAGAAAAAGGCATGGGGTATGTTTGGAAATCAGTGATACTTAAAATAAATTGACTCTCCTCCACTTCAATGGAATCCTACACATTTTTTCTAATAGAATGTGTGTGTGTGTGTGTGTGTGTGTGTGTGTAAAATATCCAGATGCAGGAGAGGATTAGGAAAACCTTTGGCCCGCCACATCTTTTGGACTAGACCTTACACATTCCAAAGATTCTGCACCTTTGATGTGTAACACTGGACATGAATCAGAGAAACCAGAACTCAGATTTACCCTCAGCTACAAAGTGAAGCCACTGTCTCTTTGCCAAAGGACAAAGAAGGTGCTACCCTGAATGTCCAGTAGACAGACAGGATGAAGAATGCTTAAAGATATAGAACAGTGGCTCTTAACCTTTTCTTTACCAGGGACCCCCTTTAAATATCTTTTGTTGCTCTGGACCCCCAAGACTTAACTCAAAATTTAAAATCCTAACAACAACAAGAAAAACAACATCAACAACAATAACACAATTACACCATCCCTTAAACCTTCCCTCAGAGGCACTGGAGGGGAAGGAAAGACTTTTCTCTTGCTTCTTCCTGCAAGTTTGTGGCTGGAGCGGATTGAATGGCAATGTGCAGGCCAAGCCAGCCAGTCTTTGTCTTGGCTCCTGTCATGTGGACACTCCACTGCAGGGAAGAGGTTGGCCAAGCAGGCTTCAAGCCTTCGCAGACGCCCTGTGAGGACACTGTGGACCCCAGGGGGTCCCTGTGCCACAGGTTAAGTACCACTGATATAGACCATGGAAGTACTGCACCCCAAAGACCCAATAAAATAGAGCAGAAGGATTGGATAGCAGTAGCTTCATCAAGAGAGACAGAGAGAAATGCTGGCATTGTCCTATTAAAAACCCGCTGCTGACCATACACCCCAAAGCAAAATATAGTCTGTCCTCCATATCCACAGATTCAACCATCCATGACTTGAAACTATTCTCCCTCCCCAATTAAAAATCCAAAAAGCAAATCTTAATTTTGCCATTTTACATAAAGGATACCATTTTACTTTGCCATTGTATATAACGGGACATGAGTATCCACAGATTTTGGTATCCACGGGGGGCCCTTGAACCAAACCCCAGTGGAAACCTCCATGTAATCCTTCTCCTTTCCCAAATAAGTATTTCATGCAGACTTCCCTGAGTGAAATTTCTTATACAATGAAAATAGGTGTGTGTTCTGACATATTTAGAAAAGTTATCTTTTGGGACTATAATTTATAGTCCCCCCAAATAAAGAGTTTCCAAACTCTGGTTCTGAAGACAGTCCTTAAAAAATGAAAACTCGCAACTGTTGGTCACACCTGGCAGAAGTTTTAAACATCAGTGAGCCACTGCAGCTACTAACTGTGGAAAGCAGCCACATCCCACTCACTATGGAAATGTACTTACTCCAGGGATGGGCACCAAATGATCCTCCAGGCATTGATGGACAATTCCCATCAGCCCTAGCCAGCAGAACCGACAAAGGAATCTTCCTTATAATGAGTCAGACCTTTCGTCCATCTAACCCAATACTGGCAGCACAGGCTGGCAGCAACAGCTCTCTGGGGCTTCAGGCAGGAATCTTTCCTAGCCCTGTATGGGATTATCTGTTGGACTAACCAGACATGACCTTACTTAGCTTCTGAGTTTGTGGTGGCAAAGAGGTGAGGAATTATGGGAGTTCTGGACAATATCCAGAGGGCAATAGGCTTTCTATTCCTGGAGTAGCTACTCCCAC
Organism: Gambelia wislizenii; assembly: GCA_030847615.1. Taxonomy (NCBI): domain Eukaryota; kingdom Metazoa; phylum Chordata; class Lepidosauria; order Squamata; family Crotaphytidae; genus Gambelia; species Gambelia wislizenii. Next base: position 208,005,552 of record JAUMIR010000001.1, read on the forward strand.
AGTGAGTGAGGCACTCACTTCTCAGTGTTGCCTAAGATGAGGAGAGGTCTGGAGCAAGTGTGACAGCAAATGCAGCTCCTCCCTTCCAGAAGTGAGATGACAAGGATGCAGTGAGGTAGTTACTGTGAGCCTCTTTACCTTCTGACCCTGCACAGCTCTGATATATAACAGGCTGTATATACAGGCTTGTATATATGATGCCTGGCATTCTCTTCAGTATTTATAAATTTGTAAGATACCCATAACTTTTTGGGATTCTCATTTACGATCTTGCTGTGGTGCAATGTCTGAAAGTGCTCCCCAAAAGCTAGCATATAAGCCTGACATCTTTGCCAATAGACGGTTTTCTGAAGTGCTAGAGAGCAGGGCGATGAGCAAAGAAGCTTCCAGCTCCTCCCCAGTAGCGAGATGCTTTGTCACAGTAACTGTGACAATCCCAAAGTGCCTTGTTCTCATAAAGTGCCCTGCTGCTGGAAGTTTCTTTGCTCACCATCATGCTCCCTAGTGCTCTAGAAAACTCTCCCGTTAGCAAAAGCGTCAGGCCTATACAGTAGGTTTTAGGAGGTCATGTCTAGAGACATAGTTACAATGATGGAGCTCTGTCATCGTAACTGCATCTGATGATGCAGGATCTCTGTCATTCATTCCTAAGAAGATCATGTGCAAACAGTGCTCAGCTTAACCCTTCTAGAAACATCAGTAAGGCTCTGGCATATTGGCTCCCAACTGCACCAGTAGGGAAATCCCCCACAGGAAGAGCAGCGGCAGCATGAGGCCATTCTTCTTATCTTGTACAAATATGAAGTGGCACAAGCTGCGTCACATTATCATCTGACCTGTTATGTTCCCGGGCTTTTTTGGCCCTATATTCCCACTTGCTTCTGCATGAGTGTGTGTGTATGAGCCAACTGAGGGAAACGCCTACCAAACTGGGCTCTTGCAATCAGTGACAACTCATACTACAGTGAATTTGTGACTGTTCAACTGAGTGGATCTTGGTATTTTGGAATTTCCTCTGCTTTCATTAGGAAGGGGGAAGAATTAACAGGCTGGCACAGTTGCTGGGTCCAGATTGGGCCTGTCTCAAGAATGGAGTATCTTTGGATCCAGTGGCTTTCAAACCAGCTTGCTTCCACCACAGTCATGGGTGACCCCTTTGGGGGCTTTATGGCAGCTACCACTAGTAGCAACTTCCCACACACCAAACTTTTGGTGTGTGGCTTGGGGGACTCGATAGCAATAGACCTTTTACCCACCATTGGTGGAGCTCCTCTCTACTGCTGGGGGGTGAGGAAGTGGGGTAACCTCTGCCAAATCCCAGCTCCACTTAGGAGGCAACACCAGGGGTTTGTGATTCTATGACTGACTTTGAGATGCCTCCAGGTTCTTTTATATTAACTCCTAAGAGTACAACATATTAAAATAATTCTGCACAGCAAAGTGGTCATTGCTGCCAAAAGCAAGCTGCCCACATTAGCAAATGAGTTCAGGATTTTCGTGAAGGAGATGTGGAACATGTGGCCCTCCAAATGTTGCTGGACTACACTTCCATCATTTCTTGCCACTGGCCATGCAGATTAAGGTCGGTGGGAGCTGGTTTCCAACAACTGCTAGAGATCAATGTGTTCCACCCCTGTTTGCTTGCTTGCTTGCTTGATTTGATTAAAATGCTTATATTCCACCCTATAGACAAGGATTGCAGGGAAGTGTACAACAACAATGTAAAACAATTAAAAATAATACAGGTCACCCCCATATCCATGGGGGATGTGTTCCTGGACTTACCATGTACAAGTGAAAGAGCGGATAATAGCAAACCCTATTAAAAGAAAGGACTTCATGTACAAACATACCATAGAGTTGTGTTGGAGGACCTAGCATTTCATAGAGAAGATACCTCTCTAGGCATTTTCCAGCCAACTTTATGGTAAGTGTCCCCTATTTTGTGTACCTCAGATAACTGAAACTGCAGATATTGGTTCCAAAGATATGGTGGGGGCGGGGTGGGCACATATCTATAATAATAATTTAAGCAAACTAAAAAGACATTAAAACATTTAACACTTATGGTAGTTTAAAAACAGTAAAAACATGACAATATTATTATAGTGGGATATGGGTGGGCATTTGATTAGCCACATATAAAAAAACATGACAATATTATTGTAGTGGGATAAGGGTGGGCTTTGATTAGCCCCATATCAAAAAATGGTCAACATTTTTTAATGGATTAATACTGAGAACAATAAAAAGGTGGTAAGCAACAAGTAATCAACTTATGCTAGTTATTTAAAAAAATACTGATATTGTGAACCCATTATGATGTTAATACATCTTTCTGGCTTCCTCCTCTCAAGGAGTTTAGGCTATACACAGATCCCTCCTTCCCAATTTTATTCCCAAAGCATCTGTGCGCAGTTTGTTAGACTGATGATGTGTCTGGCCTGACCTCACTGAGTGGGCATCATGGCTCAGTGAGGAGACAAGCCTGGCCTTCTCTAGTCTTTGTCTGGCACTGGCCTCGTGATTGCTTGGACTCCGGTTTGGAGAGCCCCTCTGTTGTATGAAAGAGCCAGTGGGAAGGCTTCCAACATAGCAGGGCTGGGGGTAAGTTGCCTTCACTCCTGCACTGTCTGACAACTGAGTCCACAAACAAAATAGGTAAGCTGCCATCTACACAGTTGAACTCTTTAAACACTTGACTACACACAAGTAGTAGGTAGTGACTCGACTGGCATACCAACTCTGTATTGCCTAAAGACCATAAAGTTAAGGAAAACAAAGGTTATCTTGTCTCTCCTCTTTTTTTATTGCTCAGCTTTTACTTGTGATGTATTGTGAAATGCTCATGTGAGCAAGAAAACTAAATAAATTCAAAGCAGCAGTGAGGAAACTATTAGATGAGAATGTTTACACATTTGCCTTTCAGTGACAGCCAGGGTTTCACTGAAGCAACACGTCGGAAGTGGATCATTCAAGGGGAGACTGACAAGTTATCTCCCTTAATGTCACTTTTCTAGAAATGTACTTTTTCAGATGAGCAGTTGCTAGGGTTCAGACTTGAGAAAACTTACAGTTTGGGACAATAATTCCCACAATCCCATAGCCAGCACAGGGGCCAGGTTGACCAAGGTAGGGTCCTGGGATCTGTAGTCCACAAAGTGCTATTTTCCAAGTCTTGCACACTGGTGGGAGGTTTTCTTTAAAGGGTACAAAAATAACAGTTTCTAAAAGGTTTTGTGAAACAAGATTTCCAGAGCCTTACCTACAGCCCCAGCTGTGAGGTCAATGGCAGCCTGGATAGCTGGGTTTGTTCTCATGTTTACCACTTGATTTGTGGAGTCTCTAAATCATGAAGTTTTCTGTGGCACGTGGGGTGTTGTGATGAACTCTTCTAAACTGGCAGAAAGAAAACACAACTTGGGCCAAAATCACATAAAAGTTACGAATGAAAAAAATTACATTTACATTTATACCAAGTTAGAAAAGCCAATACCCCCACAAAAAAAAAAAAAAAAAAAAAAGAAAGAAAGAAAGAAAGAAAGAAAGAAAAAAGCCAATACCAACAGAAATAGGATGTGAGTCAAAAATAATATAATTAAACTTTTATATTGGGTCAGGTAAATGGCCCACTGTGAAGTAGCTCTGCGCTACTTCACACCCACATTTAGCACCATGTTGCATTAAAATTCATGCTCCCTTTGTTCGTTTTTAAAGAAAATATTGTTCTAATAATTCACTTACGGCAATGGATTTCCCTGGTTTCCCCTATGCCAATAAGAAGTCAAGGAAAATATGTAAATCTTACACAGGCGTTAACAGAAAGAAAAATGAGTTCATATTCATTACTGAGCTTTAAGGATAAAACACCCTTGCAACTAACTATTTTATTTTATTTTATTTATATCCTGCCTTTCTGACAATATGGGACCCTATGTGGCTCACAGTGTAAGTGAAAACAAAATAAAGTTAAAATAATGGATAAAACAAAAAGTGAAAACAAAACCACCTAATTAATTTAAATTTAATTTAAACATTAATTTAAAACTGATTAAAAAGGCAAGTAAAGCACAACAACAGTAATTAAAAAAAAGCACACAACAATTAAAAAACAGTGCAGCAGCCAGTTAAAAGCTTGGATAAACAAAAAGATCTTTGCCTGCCAGTGGAAAAAGAGAAGTGACGAGGCCAAGTTAGCTTCACAAGGGAGGAAGTTCCATGGCCTGGGAGCAACCACTGAGAAGGCTCTCTCCTGTGTTTTCACCAAATGTGTCTTATGATGACAGTGGGACTGAAAGAAAGACACCCCCCCTGCCCCAGTTGCCCAAGAATCGTAAAACTCAGGTAGGCTCATATGGGGAACTAAGTACATTTATTGGATATTTCATTGGAAGCAACTGGAGTTACAGCCAAATAAGTTTAGGAACAAAGTATAAATAAAACAGCTTGGAATGTCAATCAAATAAAGAAGGTCACTCTATTTGAATTTACTATCCGAACATCTCTTCCCATCTGTTTTCTTTATGGGAAGAAAACATATAAACTCTTCTGGAGGAAGAGGAGAAGGAGGGGCAAAAGAATATTGCCAATATGTAAAGAATGGCTACCATGACAAATACATCCATTCCTTCCTTTCATTTACACCCCACCTGACTGCCAAGATGCTTACAGCCTAACCTCCGTGGGGGGAAACCGGAAGGTGATGGAAACAAAGCTGGCTCTGAGGCTTTCATGCAGCCTGATGTCATCCAGCCTACAGGAGAGGGGTGTCAGTGGGGTCTGAATCCAACTCATCATCCTCACAGTTCTTCATCCCTGCAGTATATCCAGCAAGTAGAAAGCACCAGCACAAGGACCTAATACCAAACTCATGTATTGCTTAACAGGTGAATGCCAATGTCTGACAGCTCTGATGACCTGTTTGTCAAGAGAAGTAGGTGAGGGCTGAGCCTAGGTCCTTTCCTCCCTCCTCCTGATGGATCTATTAGTGATCAGCAGTCTTGATTTGTAAGGCATATGCACGTGGCCGCACGTGAATGTACACAGACACACACTCCTGCACCTCTGGGTTTGGGCCATTGCTTTACCCTAGATATTGATGGAAGCACTGATATAAAAGGCTTCTTTTATAAAAGACATTACAATCTTGTTTTGATATAAGATCACCTAGTATAAATACACACTAGATAACAAGAACATAAACTCAGAAAAGCAAAAGATTTATGGTACTAGTGGACACAGAGGTCTTGTCTATATGGTCAAAATAATACGAATGGGATGCAAACATATGGCAATCCGTTCATACGGACACGCACATAAATATGTGTCATTCAGAAGGGGGGCAGCCAAATCCACTGCAAAGTCCATGTAAGTTGCATCTGGAGCTTCGTACAGATTTTTTAAAAAGCGATCGTTTGAACACTTGCATTTGCACAGATACGAACAGACAGTATAATCTGATTGGCTGGACAAGCATAGGGCGTGGGACTAGCAAACAGGGAAAGCGCCTGCGGCCGCCATGTTAAATTTTCAGCTTGTCTATACGAGGGGGGAAAATGTGGATTGCTGCATACTAATGCCAATTTGAAGCAGCTTCGATTTGTCTTAACCGTTGTTTTTTTGGCAAAATCACAGGCATGCAAAGCTATCCACTTTTGCTGTCCCAACGGGCATGCCTGTGAACCAAAATGGTGGGCACAAGTGAATTATTCTCACCAGTTGCTGTCGCTGGACATTAAAAAAAAAAAAAGCATATCTAAGGTGCAAACATGCAACATTCTGCCTAAATAAATAAAACGAAAAAAGGTTGTTTTGTCATCTCAGCACACAATCGCGAAGGTGAAAATCCAACATGGCGGTTCCGGGCACTTGTCCCAACAAGCAGGAAGGCACATTTCCTTCAGAGTTTTTGTTTGTTTGTTTGTTTGTTTTTTAAAGTCGGGAAAAGCCATAAAGGCTTTTCCTTCAGAGGTTTTGGTGGATCTGGCCCCCCTCCTTCCGAATACTGTGGATTGATGCAGGACAGCATTTAGACAAATCGCATTCTCCTTGAATTCTATGAGGAGTATTTTCACTGTTTAGACAACCCCATTAGGATCAGGTATCTGCTGCACTACATACAGTGGGCTGTGCTGATAATAGCTCTCTGTGTGTGACCATGCTTCTTACACAAATGCATGGCTATGTCAGAGTTCTGGCAGATTATGAACAAGATAACCAAGAAACAGCCTACAAATCTGCAAAGGTAGGCATTTAGACAAACACACTTCCCAAACGTGTGTGTGTGTGTGTGTGTGTGTGTGTGTTCAAATTGCCTGTTGACTTATAGTGACCCCATGGATTTCATAGGGTTTTCTAAGGTAAGCAATACTCAGAGGTGGCTTTGCCAGTTCCTTCCTCTGAAATACAGTCAGCCCTCTGTGTCCACAGATTTGGCATCCACAGATTCCACCATCCATGGCTTGAAAATATTTTTAAAAATAAATAAATTCCAAGAAGCAAACCTTGATTTTGCTATTTTATATAAGGGACATCATTTTACTGTGACATTGTATATAATGGGACTTAAGCATCCACAGATTTTGGTGTTCATGGCAGGTCCTAGAACCAAACCTCAGTGAATACAAAGAGCCAACTATATATTGGTCACCTGAACATCTATTCAAGAAAGGGCTTCTGAAATCAGCAGATTGTTGGAGAAGTAATATTGCTAATGCTTCCTTAATGCATATGTTTTGGAGTTGTTCCATAGTAGCTGCATTATGGGAGGAAGTAATCACATGAGTAAATTTGGTATTGGAAAATTCCTTGATATTCAGGGATGTCCATGATCTTTTGAATCATATAACTGTTTCTTAGAAATTAACAGATGACCAATGGAAGTGGATTTTTCACACCCTTTTGACTGCTAAAAGTTTGATACTTTGTTACTGGAAATATAATTTTCCTCTATCTGTAATCCAATGGATAGAAGATCTAATAACGCTTGCAACATTTGAAAGAATTACAGATGACATTTACAAAAGGACTTAATATTTCAACATTTGGTCAGCTTTTATTGACATTTACGACTAATGTGGTTGTTTTATTCTTCTTTTTATTTTCCAGCTTTTGTTATACTGGAACATTATTGTATGTAACCGAGATCCCTTTTGAATGTACATAAATGCAAATTTATTTAAAAAATCAAATTAAAAAAAGACAGGATCTGGTGCCTTTAGGGTATTTAGGCAGTACCACCAAAAATTACAGTAACTTTATCTCATGACCTAACGTGCTCCTTTAATACCTCTAATTCCTAATCTCAGTAACCCAGTTAGATGTAATAATAGATATTTTCAGCTGGGTGAGAGTTGCCAGACAAATGTGTTAGAGAAAACCAACTTGAATTCAAAAATGCACTGGGTAAACTTCAATACATTAACTATTCTTAAACTTTACCATAGTGCAAAGGTAGAAAATCTTTTTGGAGGCATGTGAGACTGCCTCAGAGGTACAAATGACATACACTCCATGATCTTCACTGGGAGGGAGCAGAAAGCCTTCTCAAAATGGTGGGGGGACAGGACTATGTAGTTGTGGTAGTTATTTATGGTGGCTAATGTTTTAACTGCACCTTGTTTTTTAAATGATGTAGGCTGTCCTGGATCCTGCATAGGGGAAAGGTGGAATATAAATCAAATAAATGAATGAATGAATAGGGCAGAGCATCTTTATGATGCTGTGTATGAGAGAGACAGAGTAGACACGCTTGCTTTAGCCTGCATAACTCAAGGGAAAGGATGTTGTTCCTCCACTATAAAGCCACAACTTCGGAACTAATTTTAAATTTATTGTACGCTCCTTAGATATTCAATAAGTTAACATTAAAATTAATCACTGCTACCACCTGGCCTATGCATACTTGTATGGATTAGGGATTTTTGTTAGGCAGGTCACTGCAACATGTAATCCATCACTTTGATGGATCACTGTATTACTATTAAATCAATGCTAACGTTCTAGGGGGTAATCAGTCTGAAGACTGTTTGAGATCTTTACCCTACTGCTGTTCTAGCAGTCTTTGAATGTGTTGTGTATTTCTCCTCATCTCTGTCTGGGACCATAACAGACATACTGCCTTCCTCGTTCTTTTAATTTAGGTCCTGTTGATCAATATGTACCAGTTTCTTCAGATCTCTGACCAAAATTAGACAATAAATGTAATGAAACACCGACAGGCATTTATCATCTAATAATAAGATAAAATAACTAGAGGAGGAAAAGGAAATCTGAAAGCTTCAGGTGTTCCCATTTCCCCCTCACCCAGTACTTGGAGAGAAAACTATAAATGCACAATTGGCAAGCCTCCAGGGTCAACCAAGCCCGCCAGCTACCTCATCTTTTTCACATGACCACTTAAACTCCCTTAGTTCTAATGTAAAATATTTGCCTCAGAGGACCATTCCAATCAAAAATGGCAAATTACATAGGAATGTTTTTGGGAAGTCTGCACATGCTTCTTGTTATTTAAGTTTTCTATGTTGATCAAGTAGCCTACATTCATTACTTGTAACAGAGTTATGTATCATAGGCAGCAAAACAAGTAATAAAATGTCTGTGTCTCTGTGCATGTATTTACTGTATTATTTACATGTGTATCCCTTGCCTTCAGTATGCATCTTCTGAGGGTGGCTAACTACCAGTAAATCAATAAACTAAAACACTTACCTGCAATAAAATCATGATCTATATAATCTGATTACTGATCATTTTTATTGCAGGTATGTGTTCTGTTTTATTGATTTACTGACAGCCACCCTCAGAACATGCAAACTGAAGGCAACTAAAGGCATCAGATCCCATCTGATCTTGGAAGCTAAGCAGGATCAGCCCTGGTTAGTACTTGGATGGGAGACCACTAACAAAAACCAGGTGCTGTATGCTGTATCTTAGAGGGAAGAATGGGTAAAACCACCTCTGAGTATCCTTGCTTAAGAAAACTCTGTGATATTCATGGGGTCCCCATAAGGCGACAAGTGACACATAACACACAATCAGTCATATAGAGAGGAGAACTACAAATTCACACTGGTTTGAAATTTTTAAGATGTTAACCACCATGAAAATACAGCTAGTGGACAATGTGGATAAAAATATTATATATGGTACTAGAAAATAGCTTTTTACACTTGGCCTTCCAACTTCTGGGTATCTCCCCTCTTCCCTTTACCACAAACACAGAATCTTAACTGGAAGATTATGGCTGGGGATGCCACTAGTTGACTCAGGAACAAGCAGATACAAGAAGCAAAGTCCACGCTTGCTTTTCTGCAAACTGTGAGTTGATGTGGGCACTGTAGGGAGAAGGAGACTTGGGTTCAAATCCCATCACACTCAAGAAGTTCAGTGGGGGAAATGGGGATCAGGCACCTTCTCTCAGCTTAAAATACTGTTGTGATATAAAATGATGGGGGGGGTGTTTTATGGCACCCTGAACAAATGGTCTACCTCAGTGGTTCTTAACCGTTTCTTTACCAGGGACCCATCCCCTTTAAATATCTTTTGTTGCCTCAGACCCCAAAGACTTAACTCAAGATTTAAAACAACAACAACAATAATAATACAATTACACCACCCATTAAACCTTCTCTCAGAGGCACTGGAGGGGGAGGGAAGACTTTTATCCTGTTTCTTCCTGCAGATTTGTGGCTGGAAGTGGAGTGGATTGAATGGCAATGTGCAGGCCAAGCCAGCTGGCCAGCCTTTGCCTTGGCTCCTGTCACATGGACACTCCTCTGCAGGGAGGAGGGGGGCCAAGCAGCCTTCAAGCCTTCACATGGTCCCTTGTGAGGACATCGAGGACCCCTGGGTATACCTGGACCCCAGGTTAAGAACCACTGGTCTACCTTAAATTAGATGCCCTCTGAGTCAGAATCCAAAGAACATTCCCAACATCGCTTCCACCACCACTACTGTGGCTGTGTGACAGAGGACAGTTTTAGTTGTGGGTCTGTTGGCACAAGGACCCTCTCAAAATATTATGCTCTATCCTAGTGGTTCTTAACCTGTGGTCCAGGGACCCCCAGGGGGCTGCGATGTCCTCATAGGGCCCCCCGCAAAGGCTTGAAAGTTGCTTGCCCCACCTCCTCCCTGCAGTGGAGCGGCCACATGACAGGAGCCAAGGCAAAGGCTGGCTGGTTTGGCCTGCACATTGCCATGCAATCCGCTCCAGCCACAAACTTTCAAGAAGAAGCAGGAGAAAAGTCTTCCCTCTCCCTCCAGTGCCTCTGAGGAAAGACTGCATGGATGGTGTAATTGTATTACATTATTATTATTTTTATTATTATTAGGTATTATTACTGTTAGGGTTTTAAATCATGAGTTAAGTCCTGAGGGTCCTCAGCGAGAGAAGATATTTAAAGGAGGTCCCTGGGAAAGAAAAGGTTCAGAGCCACTGCTCTATCCAGACACATTGAGAATGAGCAGAAGCATCAGGTCCTGGAGTCGGTGGATGGCAGCTTCCTGATTAGGATTTGAGGGAAACGGGGATCAAGCACTGATGGGGATTAAGAATTTTTGTGGGGGGGTTAGGAATCTTTTTATTGGAATAAGACCATTCTACTGAAAAATACACCCAACTGCAAAAGGCCGTAACAATAATGCAAAAAAAAAAAGTTTTCCTCTTTTCTTACTAATACAAAAATAAAAGTATCTATCCTAACACTAATACATTTTCCCTCTTAATCTAAACACACTATAATCACTCTTTTTTTCTTTTCCAATTAACATTATATTTACACCTTTATACTAAAATTAGAATTCACACATTACAATTACACATATTTGGAAAAGAAAATAATAATAAAATTATTATTATTATTTATTTATTTATTTATTTATTTAAAGATATCCCTTAAGTTATTGCTAGGGTTGTCTCATTAAACCACAGCCAAAACCCCCGGCTGGAGAAAGAAACTGGGGAAGTGTGTGTGGGATTAGGATTTTTTTTATCGGAATATGACCATTCTACTGAAAAATACACGCGACCGCAAAAGGCTGTAACAATAACGCCAAAAAAAAATTGTTTTCCTCTTTTCTTACTAATACAAAAATAAAACCATCTATCCTAACACTAATACGTTTCCCCTCTTAATCTAAACACACTATAATCACTCTTTTTTTTCTTTTCCAATGAACATTATATTTACACCTTTATACTAAAATCAGAAGTCACACATTACAATTAGACATATTTGGAAAAGAAAAAAAATAATAAAAATCATAATACAAAACAATACCAAAAAAATAGAATAATAATAATAATAAAATCTTTGTTTAAAAAGATATCCCTTAAATTATGGCTGGGGTCTCATTTAAACCACGGCCAAATTTTTTCCCAAGGATGGTTTGGGAATTGGTGAGAGTGTCTGTGTGGGAATTGGGGTCTGGAGAGGCTCTCCACCGCCACGTGGGTGCCCCATGGAGACCCCCGGGGTTCCCTCCCGCCCAAGCCAAGAGCCCCCTTTTCTGCTTACCCCCAGCAGCAGCCCCCGAGCTCGCCTCAGCCGCATCGCCCCCTTCTCCGGCACCGTCGCCCCCTCCGCAGCCACGGCTATATACCGGCTGCTGGCGGTCAAGGAGGTCCGGAGAGGAGGAGGAGGAGGAGGAGCTGGAGCCCGGCCTGGGAAGCGGAATTGGAGGTGGTGGCAGAGGCGGCGGCCCCAAAGCCCGCCCAAAGCCAGCTGGCGAGGGAGGGAAGGAGGGACCTTGGCCGCCTCCGGGGGCACCGAGGTGGGCTTGAAAGTGGAGTATTTGGGCCGCCGCGGTGCCCAGAGCGGCTGCAAAAAGGGCCTCCTTTGTCTGTCTCAGGGCTGGCCCTGACATTAGGCAGAATGAAGGGACTGCCCCAGGCAGCAGATACTGAGGGACAACCTCCTCCTTCTGAGATGCCCAGTGTACAGCTTTATTGGAAGACACCATTGGGTATCCTGTACAGTTGTCCCTTCATATTCGCTGGGGTTTGGTTCCAGGACCCCTCCCCCGTGGATACCAAAATCCGTGAATACTCAAATCCAATTATTATTATTATTATTATTATTATTCTATCCCGCCCCTCTGCAACGCAATCGAGGCGGTTTACAGCATAAAAACCCCATAATTACATAAGTACCCTAACCCACCCACCCCTTAAAACAATATTAAATTAAAAAAATTAAAAACATACAATAATTAAAAAGAGGGAAAAAATAGATATATGCAGTGGCATAGCAAAAGAGTGTCCCTTATATAAGATGGCAAAATCACAGTTTGCTTTTTGGATTATTATTTTTTTAAAGAATATTTTCAAGCCATGAATACTTAAATCCGTGGATATCAAATCCGTGGATACAAAGGGACAACTTACAAACGATTTCGCTCCTCCAACTAGTCTACCTCCAGTGTGAGGGGCACAATCTCCCTATTTCCTTTGCAGTAAAATTCAATGCCTCAGACAGCAAAATGTCTTGGGCTAGTTCTGCTTTATATTTTCTTTCTTCTACCTTTTTCTTTTTCTTTTTAAGCCTTACTCTGGGTCTAATTGGTCACCATGTTTCCTTATCAAAGCCCAGGTAAAAAAGGGTCTGTGTCAGGTGTCATATAACCCTTGGAGAAAACAAGGATTAAACTGAAGCAAGGAGCAGAGAGATGCCAAGGGGATGACAGGAGGGAAGAGGTATGAGTAGCCCATGTTGGCAGCCCTATCTTTACAGGTAGGTTACTGAGACTTGCCTCAGCCTTTCCTCAACAGTCCCAGCTCAGTGCGAGATACAAGGCTGGGGCGCTTTTTAATTTACTTTTAATTATTTTTTAAAAACTCCTTACTCCTTTTAGACCTCCCCACAGCACAGCTCCTCATCGGGATCTAGGATCTTCTGGAGACCTTGGAAAATCCTGTTTTCCTTTGTGGTGTTTGCGTGCCTGACAAATGGCAACCCTCAGGCAAACCTTTCACGCAGGCTGAGAGAGTGTGACTTGCCCAAGTGGAATTTCCTTGGCTGAGAGGAGATTTGAACCCCTGGTGTCCTAACTAGATATCAGCAACAGTCCAATAAAGCCTTTCTCATCCATCATTAGCTCCATACAACTTTTCCCACAACTTTCCAGCTGCAAAAGGCCCTTGAACTGGACATGCCTGAGCCTTTTATAGTGGCTGCAACCTAATTCTGTGCCTGTTTATCTGCAAGTCAGCCCTACTGATTTCAAGGGAACTGACTCCCCACTCAAGACAGCACCTTTAATTTGCTGACTGGCCATTTCTCAAAATGAAAAGAAGTCAAAATTAAAGCTATGCAATGCCCATATGTGCAGCATGACTTTACACTGAGCTCTTGAAGCCAAAGTCTCACCAGTCCTCTGTTTAGCTCTGCAATTTGTCGGGCGGAGGAGGGGTTAGTAAAGAAATTGGACTACTAGATAAAATATATTTATTCGCAAGGAAACCCTACGCAGATCTTCCTTGGGTTTTAGCCAGGCTGTGAGGCCGTGTGCTGGAATAGTTTCTTTCTGATGTTTTGCCTGCATCTGAAGATGCCAGCTGCAGATGCAGGCGAAATATCAGAAAGAAACTATTCCAGAACACAGCTTCACAGCCCGGAAAAAAAACAAGGAAAATCTATGGATGCCAGCCGTGAAAGCCTTTGACTTCACAAACCCTACTGCATTGATCTACTCTTTCTATTGTGGGTGCTTTCCTTTTTTCCCCTTTGCTTTTGCTTGGGTGTGTGTTAAATTTTGCAAATGTACTAGATATCAGCAGCAGCCCAATAAACCCTTTCTCCTCCTTCATTAACTACCACTTTACCCAGGAAAAAGGAAAGGACGGGCGAACCAATATACAGAATGAGACAAAAATGAGGAGTGGGTGAAGCCTTGGGCATAGACAGCTGTGTGTAACATGGAATAAAAACTTACCCTAGCATTATATATATACTCCACACGACTAGTAACTTATTTCAACTGGGTCGTTTCCCCGCAGGTATGTATATCCTTAGCATACTGGTGGGACATGTCGGACCCATAAGGCATCATGTTCAGAAAGTGCCCATCAAGGCAGGATATACCCCAGAATCAAAGGATTAAAGGATAAATAAATGAATGAATTAAAAGCAAATAAAATTTATACGACACTGCGTGGTTTCGTGTTTCGGAACCGGTCCAAAACCAAAACGTACACAGGGCAGGAGTCCCGCATTTCCAAAGTGCTGGTGCGATTGCTGCCTGGCGAAGAATATATCGATTTTTAAACGACTTTTCTCTCTGACTGCGCTGTTCTAGAACCCGGACCAACAACCGTATGGTTCTAAAGATGTTCCCAAAGTCGGATTCCACCGACTTATTCTCATCGCACAGAAATTCCCTTTCAACCCTCGATAACAAAATCCACAAAGCAGCGAGACTGTTTTGTGGGTTTCAGGTTTTGTTGTCTTTTGATGCTCCGGAACCGTTTCTCTGCGGTACCAATCTTCGGGGATTGTGAGTTCTGTCCGGACAGATTAAAAAAAGGGACGGAACCTTACGGCGGAAGCGCCTTATGGGGGACGCTTAATAGTACGGACAGGTTGGGCTTTGCTCTCTTCCTCGTTGCTGGGGGAACGACAATGTGGCGGAAGGGCGTCCTGGTCCCTGGGAGCGTCTTTGCCGGCCTTCGCGGGGGCGCCCGGGGGAGAGGCGTCGGGCCTTTGGACAGGTATCGGGGGTGGGAAGGTGGCTCCTCGCCGCCAAGGGGAGCGCTGCCTCCTGGTGTCGCTTTTCAAGGGCAACGAAACGCCCCTTGTTTTGCAGAGGAGCGCGCGTCGTTTTGTTGCAGAGCAAGGGAGGTGGGTTAACACACTTGTCCCTTCATATCCGCTGGGGTTTGGTTCGAGGACCCCCGTGGATACCCAAATCCGTGAATACTCAAGTCCCATGATATGCAATGGCATAGCAAAATGGTGTCCCATATATAAGACAGCAAAATCAAGGTTTGCTTTTTGGATTATTCTTTTTTAAAGAATATTTTCAAGCCGTTTATGCTTAAATCCGTGAATACCAAATCCATGGAGACGGAGGGACAACTGTATAATAATATTATTATTAGAGTTTTAAGTCTTGGGTTAAGTCTTGGGGGACCATGGCAACAAAAGATAATTAAAGGGGGTTCCTGGTAAAGAAAAGGTTAAGAGCCAGTGCCCTACAGGCACCAGATCCCAGCTGTTGCCATATTGCAGAGATAGTGCAGTTTGACACCGCTTTAACTATTATGGCTCCACCCTATGGAATCCTTGGATTTGTAGTTTGTTATTGGTGCCAGAGCTCTCTGACAGAGAAGGCTGAATGTCTCACAAAACTATAAATCCCAGAATTCCATAGCATTGAGCCATGGCAGTTAAAGCAGTGTCAAACTGGATTATTTCTGCAGTGTGGCAGCAGCCCCTGTTTGATCTTGGAAGCTAAGCAGGGTCAGCCCTGGTTAGCACTAGGACAGGAGACCACTAACGAATACCAGGTACCGTAGGCTATATATCAGAGGAAGGAACTAGCAAAACCACCTCTGAGTATTCCTTGCATAAGAAAACACTATTAAATTCATGTGGTCACCATAAATAGACAGGTGACTTGAAGGCGCGCACACACAATGTTTGTTCAAACCAGGTCCCACATCCCAAAACCCATATCCCAAAACATACTGGCGTAGGTACGTATTCACAAGTAGAGGTGTATACAGGTTGACCACTATATCCACTGATTCGGTATCTGTGGTCTCACTTATCCACGTCCGAAAATATATGTTCTCTAGACATTTATAGGTCCTCCAATGTGATTCTGTGGTCAACTTCCAGCACTCTTCTCATTGAAAATAACAGTGTCCCCTATTATCTGGGGGTGGGCTTGAAACATTTTTCCTGTGAATATGGGGGGTTCGACATGTAATTTATCAACCTCAATTGCCTGCTGCAGCCTGGTGATCTTCTAAATGTATTGAGCTACAAGATCCATTATCCTCCGTCACCATGTTCATTTTTGACTAGAGAGCTCCTGATTGTGTTCTGCCTTAGTGTAACTTGTCCCTTGCTCTCTTTGGGCTGCTGACACACTGCAGAAATAATGCAGTTTCATACCAATTTAATTATCATGGCTCCATCCTATGGAGTCCAGGAATTTATGGTTTGTTGTGGCACCAGAGCTCTCTGACAGAGAAAGCTGAATATCTCACAAAACTACAAACCCCAGAATTCCATAGCATTGAGCCATGGCAATTAAAGCGGTGACAAACTGCATTATTTCTGCAGTGTGTCAGGAACCTTGGATTAGTAGTTCTTATGTCATTATTATTGGTTTAGCAACAGAAATTACAGTGCATACCCATTCCATGATATATCATTCAGTCCTATTCCTCTCCTTCCAGGTTGCTTTCTAAAGGTTGTTGGGGGCTTGAGCAAGCTGACTCCCATTCTTGTCCCCTCCCTGTTTTGTTTTCCATCAGCTGATGCATCAACATTCCATAAACCTTGGAATCTCAGGAATTTTCCCCCACCCCTTGTTTTTAATATTTCTTTTAATTAATTACTTACATCCTTTTGCATAGCCAAGGACTCATCAAAATAGAAACTGCTACCTTATTTTTTCAGTGACCTTATTTCACTTTCAACACAATAGATATTCATCCCCTTCCTCCTACACTTTTCTATTTTTAGATGGTACAATTAGGTTGTGCATGGACCTTTATATGCATATGAAATTGGAACTGATTTTCTCTGCGCCAGCTTCAGTTTGGAGTGCTGGGGAAGGAAGATTTGATACTTGGTTGAAAATTCTTTGGATTGAAATGTTGATTACAGAAACTCTCAGATACAGGAATTTATGTGATACTGATCAATGATCAACCTTCCATAGGCCTATAGTTGCTAGTTAAAACATGCAGTTAAGGATATTGGAAATCTAGTGTCTGTTGAAGTTCAGTAGAGCTATACCTCTCTGAAATAAATCATATCCAACATGTTTTGAGTCAGGAATGTTCTGGAGTAAAACAGAGATAATTCATAATAATACCAGAGATAATTTGTAGTAAATACTATAAAGTGTCTTCTAAGAATACAGAAACACTGCAGGCCTGTTGCACATAGTGCTAGTAGTGTCTTCATGTTTGCTGCTTGAAAGCAGGAAGCTGTGTTGGACAATAAAACTTCAGCATGACCAGTATATACCATATATCTGTAACTTCAATTTTATTATTATTATTATTATTATTATTATTAGCAAGGCACACAAATTCTTGGGCACCAGCTCTGTCTTTTGTACCAAGGAAGATGGGCCATTCAATAATGCTGATACAAAGACTTCACCAAACCAGGAGAAGAAAACATCTGCAACTGCAAAGAAGAACTTGCTAAACATTATTAGTGAAATGAAAGTAGAAATAAGTTCAAAGAAGAAGTTCCAGATGCTGAAAGCTCAGGAGACTGAGGCTGAAGCTAAGGGTTTGCCAGGAAGTATGGAGAGTGCAAGTAGCATGTTCCAGAAAGCTACAGAAGAGAAAGCTAAGAGGTAAAATTCTTGCATGGGTTGTGATCATTGGTTGCTGCATTGGCTTACTTTGAGGCATAGCAAGGAATGTCATCAAATCCCAGAATGAATGGAATCTTTGATAATGCAGCAACAGTGACATGCTGTGAGAACACCGAAACATGCAGTCTCTACTGAGCCTGTTCTGTGAAAGGAGGGAAATCCATTTAGGCATCCTTACTCTTGTTTTGTGTAGAAAGTGACTGATGTGTTGGTCTTAGATAAACAAGTCTTATGACCCACCCACGCAGATAATGGAGCACAAAATGGTGCACTTTTTTTTTTTTTTTTTTTTTGTAAGAGCAGGAGTGACTCTCCAAGGTCTAGGGGCTAATACGGCCCCCTAGTCTTCCACAATTACCCACCCCTGCCTTACAGATTAAGTGATTATGAGTTTTAATGCACTGATCAGTAGAATAAACCCATATATGAATAAATAATAGTTCTCTGTGTGTGTGTGTGTGTATTATATATGTGTGTGTGTGTGTATACACACACACACACTAGAGTCTACCTGTTAGATAATTTTTAAAATTAATGTGTGTGTGTGTGAATATATGACACCTTGCCTAAAATATTTTATGCCTCATCCTGAAAGAAAAAAAAATCAACCATTCATTTTTTCTTGGGAAAAAAAGATTTTTCTCTTATTTTTTTCTGCCCCTCCCCCGGCCTACACATTTGTACTGTACTCTCTTTATTATTGCATGCAAGTGTATCAAAGTACACTCTTAGAAGCATTCCTTGGGGATGTCTCTTCTCAGATGGTGCCATTTGGGAAGAAAGGCTAGAATAAAAGTAGATTATTGAGCAGCTTGATCCTCATTTATAAATTACTGTAATCACGCAAAGTTTTGTGCAAAGCTTTCTCAAGTAATCCTGTACAGTTGCATAAGTTTTGCTCTCAGAACTATAAAAATATGAAGGAGGTTGGTCATTCTGCATCCTATTATTCCAGCACATGGTGTCTGTAGAAGTATACTATTATTATTATCATCTTTTATTTCTATAGCATCATCAATGTATATGGCGCTTTACAAGAAAAAGAACAACAAAACAGTTCCCTGCTTTTAAGCTTGCAATCTAATGAAGATGTGATGCAAAAGGAAAGGGGCTGGCAGTAGGGGAAGGGATTAAGTCTAGCATTCTTTTCTCTCCTTCCTTGGCCAGGGCAGTGGCAGTTGGGATGGAGGAAGAGCCATTCTGCTTCTGGGCCTGACTTTCCTTCTCTCCCTTTGCACCCAAGACAATGGCAGTTGGGATGGAGGGAGGGCCATTCTGCTTCTGGGCCAAGGCAAGATGGAGCTCTGCCTGACTTTCCTTTTCTTCCTCTGCAGCCAGGGCAAGTATAATAATCTCGCCATGTAATTTTTATTATACTTTAAATTCATTTTATTATATTCATGTTCCACATTTCCATTAAAAAGAAATGGCACGCAAGTTGACTTAAAAATCAATATTAAAATATTAAATGGCCAGTTTAGCAGTGATTGGAAATCTTAGGGGAATACCTAATGGTAGGCGAGCAGAACAACTGAACAATTTTGTTCTTTTAGAGTAGCCTTTCTCAACATTTTTATCCTGGAGGACCCTATTAAATAATTTTCAGACCTTAGGAACATCTGCATAAAAATTATATCTATAGCTCAAAATAAGTTTTTTCCCCAGTACCAATTTCTTGCGGAACCCCTAGCAACCTTGCAGAATCCTAGGTTTCCAGAGGAACCCTGGTTGAGAAACCCTGTGTTAGAAGGCTGTATATCTAGATTTTGCTAGCAAAGATAGAATTATATTTAAACCCAACAGTTTTAGTGAGACTGCTCAGAATTAGTTCATATAGTTCTGCACTTACTGTAAGTTGGACTCAGGAGAATTTCAAGTGGCCACTAACGTTCCTCCACAGACACATACAGTAGAGTTCAAGGATTGCTATAGTAAGCTCTGTAGCAGTTCTCATAGTTCACTTACACAGGAGTAAGGACATATGTGACACTTTGTTTTTGTCTTATGTTTCATATTGGGGTTTGCTGTGATTTAGATTATTTGGAAGTGCCCTGGAGTTTGATTTTAAACCTATAAAGCCCAAGGATAAATGTTGAAATATGGACATTCCTTTCACAATGTGAAATATTAAGACAACCTTCTGTCTTGAACAGCAGGTGACTTCTGCACATGGAAGAGCGCTTTCTAATCCAATCCAGTGAAACCACAAAGATGTAGCATTCAGTCAGGATTAAGATGGCTTGTAAAAGGGAGTGGTCTCCTTTACACAGGACATCTTTTTGTTTGAAAGTTAAAGAACCAGAAGAACAAAGAGCAAGTAGGGGCCTTGAAATTTCCCATAAAGCATTACTATAGTTAGGTCTGGAAATAATTGGATACTGACACAAGTTTTGTTATTTTGCCTGTTTACTAAAATAAATTCAAGTTACAGTTAAATAATGAATATGGGCTTAAAGTGCACTCTCTCAGCTTCAATTTGAGGGTATTCACATCCAAATTGGAAGAAGGGCTTAGGAATTACAGTCATCCCTTCACATTCGCGGGGGTTAGGGGCAGACAACCCCCGCGAATGTGAAAAAATCACGAATAAGAAATGAGCCTGCCGGCAAGCGGTTTTCCACCCCAGTCCCTTCCCAAGGCAGCGAGGAGCTTCCTGAGAAGCCCCTGGCTGCCTTGGGAAAGGAATGGGGTGTAGTGCGAGCGCGCCAGCTGGGTCTTAACCCCCCTTCCCAAGGCAGCGAGGAGCTTCCTGAGAAGCCCCTGGCTGCCTTGGAAAGGGACTGGGGTGTAGCGCGAGCGTGCCAGCTGGTTCCCACCCCCCTTCCCAAGGCAGCAAGGAGCTTCCTGAGAAGCCCCTGGCTGCCTTGGGAAGGGAGTGGGGTGTAGCACGAGTGTGCCAGCTGGGTCTTACCCCCCCTTCCCAAGGCAGCGAGGAGCTTCCTAAGAAGCCCCTTACTGCCTTGGGAAGGGAGTGGGGTGTAGCGCGAGCGCGCCAGCTGGTTCCCACCCCCCCTTCCCAAAGCAGCAAGGAGCTTCCTGAGAAGCCCCTGGCTGCCTTGGGAAGGGAGTGGGGTGTAGCGCGAGCGCGCCAGCTGGGTCTTACCCCCCCCCCTTCCCAAGGCAGCGAGGAGCTTCCTAAGAAGCCCCTCGCTGCCTTGGGAAGGGAGTGGGGTGTTGAGCAGGGGGGGATACAGGTAGCTTTCCGCGAATGATCAAAACCGTGAATGTGAAAGTCGCGAATGTGGAGGGGCAACTGTACAGCTCTTTAATATGTAGCCCCCTCTTTTTCAAGGCACCAAAAATAATTGTTCAATTGACTCAGTAGCTCTTTCATGGAGAGATGTGGGCTACTCCTTCATCAATTAGGCAGGTAAAAGGTCTGGAGTTGATTCCAGGTATGGCATTTGCATTTGGAAGCTGTTGCTGTGAACCTACAACATGTGGCCAAAGGAGCTCTCAATGCAAGTGAAACAGGCCATCCTTAGGCTGCAATCATCATCATCCATTGGAGAGATAGCAGGAACATTAGGAGTGGCCAAATCAACAGTTTGATACATTCTGAGGGGGGAAAACGCACTGGTGAGTTCTGCAACACAACAAGTCCTGGATGTCCATGGAAGGCAACAGTGGTGGATGATCATAGCATCCTTTCCATGGTAATCAATGCTTCTGGGTGTTACTCGAATTGCATGGGGTCCACGAGGACCCGCTCAGCTAGTGACACAAAAATTATGATAATAATTTGGGGAATTTAATTAGCTCAAAGGTATGTCTGTGAGAGGCCTGGAAACTTTTGCACCTGTGT
Organism: Gambelia wislizenii; assembly: GCA_030847615.1. Taxonomy (NCBI): domain Eukaryota; kingdom Metazoa; phylum Chordata; class Lepidosauria; order Squamata; family Crotaphytidae; genus Gambelia; species Gambelia wislizenii. The sequence goes on from JAUMIR010000001.1 coordinate 208,026,922, forward strand.
ATACCAGTACTCACCGACGAGACTCCAAGCCAAAATGAAATAAAATGGGTTTTATTGGAAAATAATCACAGAAGCATCCACACATACACTCACATTCACAAGGCTAGTGAAAAATAAGGGCTAGTGAAGAATCAGGAGGAAGCACAAGGCTAGTGAAGAATCAGGAGGAAGTATTTGGATAGAGGAATAGGTTCAGGGAATGGGCTATAAATACCTAATGGAAAGCAGAGATTCATGCAGTGAAGGAGGACTCAAACTTGAAACTGAGGGTTGCATAGCATTCAGAGTGACAGCGTGTGGGGAACTATGCACACATGGCTATGATTTGAGGGTAATATTTATATCCGATATTGTACTCTTAAGGCGTGTTTTGAGAATAAAACAATGCTTGAGTGAGTTTCCCACAGTTAAGCAAAGAAACTCTGGCTTCGTTGATTGGCGCTAATGGTCGGAACATTAAGGTTGATGGGTTTATGGCCTCCTCTGTTTTGTGGGTGGGAAAAGGTTAGAAAGAAAGACATTTACCGGAATGAGTGGGGATAATAGGTGTTCTGGTCACTGTTCAGTTTTGAGTGTGACTGACAGCTGCGTCCAGGGAAGATTAGCATATTCCTCTCTAACGACTGTCTTAAGTGCAGGGGTTCACTTAATCGTGTCCTGGGCATGGTTGATTCTGGGGAATTTACGAGACACCTTCGTAGGCCCTAGTAGGCCCTCCACTAGCCCCCGTGTTTGGGTTAGAATAGAATAGAATCTTTATTACGGTCATAGACCAGCCCTGTGTTTGGGTTGCCCTGGTCTACTTGAAACCACATGAAGTGTCTAATAAACAGAATTATGAATTATTGGAGGGAGGGGGCTGTAAGGCCAGGTAACATGGATCCAGTTTTAAAATACTGGTATTGACCTTCAGAGCACTAAACTGTTTGGAACAGGCTGGCTGAAATACCATCTACACCCATGTGACACCTGCTTGATCTTTAAGATCAACACTCAGAGCCCTGTTATCTGATCCACCTTTGAAAATAGTTAATTGGGGAAGTGCCAGAGAAACAGCCTTCTCTGTGGTGGCCCCACAGCTCTGGCATCTGTCTGCCTCTCCGCGTCATTAGGGAAATTCTATTTTTCCATTCTGATCTGCATATGAGTGATTCTTTGGTCACTACATTTATATCTATAAGAGCCAGCACAGTGTAGTGGTTTGAACATTGGACTGTGATCCTGGAGACCAGGGTCTGAATCCCTGCTTCGCTATGGAAAGCCACTGGGTGACCTTGGGCAAGTCACACTCAGCCTCATAGGAAGGCAAGGCCAACCCTCCCTCTGAACAAAACCCTGCGATTGATTCACCTTAGGGTTACCATAAGTCAGAAATTATTTGAAGGCGCACACACAACAATAACAGCAACAACAGTTTATAAATGACTATCTGCTGCTGTTTTTTAAAGTTAGCTATTTTCATTGCTATTTTACATTTGGGACTTTTTAATGTTAAAGTGCAGCTTTTGCTCTCTTTTTTGGAGTGAATGTATTTTTGCTTGAAATTGTAGTTAAAACTGCATTAAACATATTAAGGACAATAACAATATATCTCAGCCAAAAAATATTGCAGCTTTTGCTAATATGGTGTCTGTTGTACCTCTCTGCCTGAGTTCACTCACTCATTTTTAAAGCTCTATTTTCCCATCATCTCATCAGACTAGTACAAAATTAGTTTCAAGGTCTTTGCCTTTCCTCAATATTTGCAGACCACAAAAAAATATGTAGATTTGCAAACCTCAGCCCCAACTTAGGCTCTCAACTGCTTTGTAATACAGTATTTACCCACGTATGGCTTTAACATTCTCTACCCATCATTCCACTTCTGTTTGGCAAACCATTGTGACCAGAACCCCAAATACTCCCTCCTTTACTGCTCTGTCAATGCCGGAGATAGTGTGGCCAAATAACTTGGTGTGGTTGAACAAACAGTATCTATTTAAGTATAGCATTAGCACTTATATTAGTAGAGATCTACCAGAGCAATTTTGTTCATATTTTTTAAAAAGGAGGTTTGAGCTGTGTAGATGTGCACAAATATAGAAAAAGATGGGAAAGGTCCATGCTTGAGATTTATTAATGAACCAGCAGCAGCACTTTAGTACTAAAGCAAGTACAGTAGGACCCCCGTATCAGTGGGAGATTGGTTCCGGGGCCCCCTGCAGATACTGAAAACTGCCAATAAGAGCAAACACCATTGAAAATAATGGGACTTCCAGTTAAAATACCATAGAGTTTCCTTGGAAGACCTAGAAAATGTCTGGAGAGGATGCCTCTCTATGCATTTTCTAGGAGGACTCTATGGTAGGTGTACTATTTTGTGTCCCGTGAATAACTGAATCAGTAGATGATGAACCAGAAGATACGGGGGTCCTACTGTACTAAAGAACTGTCTCTCTGCATGTCTTTTGTTTCTTGCCCGCAGAGCACCTGCCACAATAGCAACAAGGGTGTTTGTTTTTCTGTAGTAGAGCCTGGGTGGTGGTGTGGGTGGTAGGGCTGCAGAACGTGGTGGAAGGAGAATGGGGAGAGACTGGCCGGGAGGGCTGGGGAGTATATGGAGCTTGAAAGAGACTGGAGCTTGGGAGGCAGTAGATGGAGACAGGAGAGAAGTAAAAATTTGGGTGTAAAAAGAAGGTGTACCAAGAGGATGGGTGGCCAAGGGAGTATTATTGTGGATCAAGAGAGGTAGGGAGCTCTGAAACGCTGTTTTGGGGTGACATCACGTGTGTGGTTATAGGGTTGGCTGTGTATGCATTTGAATAATTGGGGAGAGATTTGTATATGTCTGTATACATATCTAGGTAGGTAGGTAGGCATGTGTGGGCGTGGGTGGAATGTGGAGGGCTCTGGGTTTGCATGAGCATAGCAGGAGATGGAATAGAGAGAGATGCAGGAAAGGCAGGAGAAAAGCATGGGGGTAGAGAGAATTCACTGTGTCAGCTCCTGACGCTTTCCACGCTTGCAGGGATATAGTCCCAAGAAGGATCACTGGGGCTTATTTGCAAGAAAGTGGAGATTTAGACTTGCAGCAAAACCTACTTCAGTTGTTTTGCAGGATTTGTTTTCAACTTCAGCCCCTTCTTTCAGCCCCTCAGATCTACTTGACTAATTTTGCTCATTCCCAGAGTACTAGTACCTGTAGTGACATGGGCTTTATAGTAGTTTGTTTATGAAACAGTGTGCAGGAAATAAATAAGTTGACTTCAAGCATAGATTCATAAAAGCTGGGGGTTACCGTTTACTTCTCCTTACACCTTAATTTTCAACAAGTCTCCTCAATTATAAATATGATTACTGCCTCCTCTACTCCCTCAGCCCCCCAGAAGAACCACTTCCCATTATTAACCCCATGGAATGTGTCATTGTTAAAAATTCTCCTCTTTAGCCTTCATGTTCTCTCTCTCTCTCTCTCTCTCTCTCTCTCTCTCTCTCTCTCTCTCTCTCCCCGCACCTAGCACCCTCCATCATTCTGCTTCTCTCAAGGCATGTCTATATGAGGCTATCAAATGTGGATTGATGCACACTAATGCCAATTCACAGAAGCTTTTGTTTGTCTCAACAATTTTTAGGCAAGATTGCAGGCATGCAAAGCTATCCGTGTTCGTTGTTCAGACCGGCATGCTTGCGAATCAAGATGGTGGGCACGAGTGAATTACTCATGTTTTTATTGTCACCAGTTGCTGCTGCTGAACGGTATTTTTTTAAAATCATATCCAAAATGTAGAAGTGCGATACTCTGCTTAAATAAATAGAAAAAAAGAGGAAAAAGCTGTCACCTCAGTGCATGAGTGCTATGGTGAAAATCCAACATGGCCGTTCAGAGCACTTGCCTTGCCAGCAAGATTTGCCCCCTATGCACGTCCGACCAGGCAGCTTTCCACTTCTGCTCTTATTGGGAATGCACAGCAAAGCAAATCAGGTGTGCCCTGTAGAGGTTTTTAAGAATTTCGGGAAAAGCTGCAGAGGCTTTTCCTACATAATTTTTGGAAGTTTTGGCACCCCTCCTTCTGAACAGTGTGGGTCAATGTGGGATCTCATTAAGACAAATCATATTCTCCTTGATGCATATTCTCCTTGATGCTTGACTGTTCAGCACCTATCAAGAACCTTACCATATTTTTTCTCAAATAGAAACCTGTAGGAAAAATGACTGACAACAGTTAAGCATCACAGTGTTGCCCAGATGTTTTAGATTACAACTTTCATGGCCCTTGCTATTGGTTGTGCTGGCTGGGTGTGCTGAAAGTTATAATCTAAAAGATCTGGAGGGTACTGTGTTGGGGAATGCTATTGTACTGATATATTGCAATCCACCTTGGAAGGATATGTGACTTAAAAGTTAGGTTAGAAATCCTCGTAGTAGTAGTAGTAGTAAATAAAGTGGCATTTTTTCCCAAAATCACAATTTCCTCTAATCACAATGTGAAGAAGGCAGTGATGCTGTCTTCTGCTTTAAAACAGTCACAGCAATTTTTCTGTGACTTGTTTCATACAGCTGGTACAATGGGGTAACGAGGAAAAAAATAGATGAGTGAATGCTTTTTGCATCTGTTTCTTTCAGCAGCAAGGAGCTCAATCCAGAGCTGGTTGCGGCAGCCTCTGCAGTTGCATCTTCACTGCCTTTTGACAGGAAAAGAACAGTTTCAGAATTGGTTCAGCTGCTGAAAAAGCACAAGGAAGTCACTGACGCACGTAAAAGTGGGGAAGCCACTGACATAAGGTTTGTAACTGCAGTGCTGATCATAATATTGCACTGTGCTCTTTGTTATGTTTTCCAGTTATAGGCCAGAAAAAATGATTTCTGATAATTGTTTTGCTCTTTTTTTAAAAAAAGTATACCCTGTTTTTGTAGATTATATGTCAGATTCACATGTTCACAGAATGAAGTTGTTTGTTGCATTTAACCTATTAGAATAAATGACAACTTATTTACCTGTTTTGGTCTCTGCAAAAGATTTCAAAGAGACAATACCTGAATATAAATGGTAGAGTAGCCAGTTGAGTTTTTGGAGTGTTGGACTAGGACTCTAAAAAACAGGGTTCAAATCCACTCTCAGGCATGGAAACCCTTGGGCAACTGAACTCAGCCTTAGAGGAAGACAATGGCAAACCTCCTCTGAATAAAACTTGCCAAGGAAACCCTATGAAAGGGCCAGTATAAGTCTGAGTCAACTTGAAGACACATAATGAAAACAGCAAAGCTTTACTGGGTACTGTATGTTTAAAGACTGTGTCTGATTCTGATCTTAAGAAGGAATCTGAAGACTTATATTCTGCAGTTTTTTTTGTCTCTTGGATCTCTGCTTTGGTTTGCTTTGGCTCTATCCTTCAACATTTTAAGAGAGAAGGAAGATACTACAGCAATATGTGAAAGGGGAGGTGGCTTGTCTTTGAGGAAAGACATTTCCTGTCAATCAGGTACAAAGATGACAGTGTTCAGTTGAAGACGTGATCTGGCAACCCTCAGTTGCCTGTTTCTCTTGAGGTAGATGATGAGAGTAGCACTGCTAGCACTTCTCATTTTTCTGTATTTACTTGCTTTGATAAGTTCAAAACCAAAGTGTAAAAACAGATTGAGAGCAATAAGTGACATCAATAGAATTGCAGTAATGTATCTCAGAAGCTTTATTTGAAAGTGATATGTGGTAATGACTTTGGGGTAATGGACAAACTTGAGGCATGAATTAACTGTTGAAGTTATAAAATGCAATCATGCTAATATTGCTGAACAAAGAATTGAGCTGAATAAACAGCTGAAAAACCCACCAAAAACCCATCAGATTGAACTGCCTACTCAATGATAGAACCTTCTGTTAGCCAGGCTCCTGTAGCACAGCTTTTGTAAACCAGAAACAGAAAACAGATGTGCTGCAATGCAATGCAGAGTGACCAGAATTCAAATGGATTAACCTCAGCAATGGAGACAACAGCTCAGTCATGATAGTTTAAAAACCACATCTTCTAGACCATTTTTGTTGAAGGACAACTGCATCCTTGTTCATGCCATTACAGTTGTCCCTTCATATGCGCTGGGGTTTGGTTCCAGGATCCCCCGTGGATACCAAAATCGATGAATACTCAAGTCCCATAATATGCACTGGCATAGCAAAACAATGTCCCTTATATAAGATGACAAAATCAAGGTTTGCTTTTGGGATTATTATTTTTTAAAGAATATTTTCAAGCCCTGAATACTTAAATCCATGGATACAGAGGGACAATTGTATGTGCAGAGTACTAGGATACCAGCATACTGCCTGGTCTAACCTTGGCATGGTAAAACAGCACATGCAGGATAGGCAATCCAGTTTTCTTTCGACACACTTTGCAAACAATGTTTCCTGGGTGGGAATATTTTCCTGTCACTAGAAATGGAGGATTGAGTATGCAGTCCCTGCATTTGCTTCCATGTCACATTGGTGATTCATGGTTATTAGTGATGCAAGATCATTAGTATATCCCAAGAACCTTTACCTCTTGATTCTAGATAAGAAAGCATTAGTCATCTCTAAACACAACTGCACTCATAGTGGGAAATTTCATTCCATTTGTATTACACCAGTTTGAATGAATCCCTTTTATCTTACATGTGTGTACATACGCCTTCAAGTCACCTGTCAACTTATGGCGACCCCATGAATTTCATAGGGTTTTCTTACACAAGGAATATGCGGAGGTGGTATTACAAGTTCCTTCCTCTGAAATACAGCCTACAGCAGTGGTTCTTAACCTGTGGTCTGGGGACCCCCAGGGGCCCGTGATGTTCTCACAGGAGGTCCGCAAGGGCTTGAAGCCTGCTCAGCCCACCTCCTGCTTGCAGTGGATTGGCCATGTGACAGAAGCCAAAGGCTGGCTGGCTGGCTTGGCCAGCACATTGCCATTTAATCCACTTCAGCCACAAACTTGCAGGAAGAAGCAGGAGAAAAGTCTTCCATCCCCCTCCGGTGCCTCTGAGGGAAGGTTTAATGGATGGTGTAATTTTATTATTGTTATTATTGTTACTGTTGTCATTAGTATTGTTGTTGTTGTTACTGTTTGAGTTAAGTCTTGGGGGCCCATGGCAACAAAAGATATTTAAAGGGGGTCCCTAGTAAAGAAAAGGTTAAGAGCCTCTGGCCTATAGAACCTAGTATTTGTTGGCGGTCTCCCAGCAAAGTACTAACCATAGCTGACCCTGCTTAGCTTCCAAGATCATATGAGATCTGGTGCCTCTTGGGTATTTAGGCCTTTCTCTTACATGCTCCCCAGTTGTTACTTTGTGTTCACACTAAAAACAACAAAGGGTCTGGTTTAACAGATTTATTATGGTGTAAGTTGCCCCTCTGAAATTTATGTTAGCATTGTCTCTGAGCATGATGAGGTCATCTGCATCAGAGTACTATTGTTTTTCTCCCAAATGTCACTGATAAAAATTATGAGTAAACGAGGCCCCAAGGCTGATCTCCTGTGCCCGGCTGATTACTCTCCACCACGTTAACTTGTGAACAGAAGCTTTTCTGTTTCCCTTTGAACATTTCCTTACTGGACTAAAGAATATTTTTCCCAAAGTAAATCCCTTAAATTCTGTGTTGGGAGAAGGGAGGGGTATTCAATAAATATATAAATAAACCAGCAAGCAAGCAGGCTCTTTTTTTCTGGGGAATGTTGTCCCATGTCCTCTTGAAATACAAGTAGATAGCTTTGTTGTTGTATATCCCTCTTCACAAAACCAGTTATCTTCCTCAAATATAAATAGTTGGATCATGGTAGGAACTTAGTGTGTTCTTGTATTTTTCAATTATGTGGTTGTCTGCCAGAAAATCATGGCTGAGTTAATTCTCTTTGCAGTAATAGAGTATCACCTGTGGATGTCACTGCTCTACAAAATCTTCATCCCTCAGTTTGTTTTGCAGACACAGGAAGGATAGAATGTTGCTAAATGGAAATAACAACAGAACAGAATTTGGGGATGGGATGTAGTTTCTCACTGTGGAAATTATGGCATCATTTTACAAAAATATTAAAGGCTCGAGCTTCATTACAAATCAAACAAAATGTAAAATGAAGATCTGTCTTCAATGCCATAGTGTTCAGATGTAAAGTTGATCAATACTAGTATAATAAAGGTGGGATTGTTAGACACTAGTTCACTGTATTTTAACAGTGTGACAAATCTCTTTCTCCTTCCATCCCCAATAGTAACCTGGGCAAGGTGGGCCTAGTACAGGTCTTGTTGAGTTTCAGCTTCAAGAATTAGATTGTCCTCAAAATGCTGGGCATTTTTCTTGGAGGAAAGAAGAGCTCTTTCAAGTGAGTTTGCTTTTTTATTACTGTGGTTGCCAAGGAAAGGCACATAGCTAGCCACATCATGAGGGAAGTAAATAGTGGCATGTTTGCCAGATCAACTTTTTTCTAGTTTGCTTGTCACACTCACCAAGAGTGATGAGTAGAACAGAGTCTTGCACTCATACTATTTCCATATCAAAACTGAATAGCCAATATTCTGAAAACCTTTAGTTTAATCATTGTTTAAGAAAAGTGTTCTGCTATTTGCCTTCCTGGCCTTTTCTGGCACCCACAGATATAAATCTGGTATAGGTTGAGTCTTCATTATTTGAAATGCTTGGAACCAGAAGCATTCTGTATTTCAGATTTTTATTTTATTTTGGAATACTTGCATATACATAATGAGATATCTTGGAGATGGGACCCAAGTCTAAACACAAAATTTATTTATGTTTCGCATACACCTTATATGCATCGCCTAAAGGTAATTTTATACACAATATTTTTCGTAATTTTGTAGATGAAACAAAGTTTTTGTATGTTGAACATCAGAAAGCAAAGGTGTTACTATCTCATCCCCCCCTGTGGACAGTTTTGGATTTTGGAATTTGGAATTCCAGATAAGGTATACTCAACCTTTAGTGAAATGTGGTTTTTTTCCTACAGATTTTCCAAGCTGCTTCTGTTTTTAGTTAAATAGATTAAACTTTAGAGGAAGCAATTTTGAATAAGAGATTTTCCAGCTTATATCGTCTGTATTTCTTTATTTAATAAAATATTTATACTCCCCCTATATCAAGAGATCTCAGGGCAGGTTACAAGTAGCATTTAAGCAGGTTAAAAACAGCAAGATAATTTAAATAAGCTAAAAACACATTCAACAATATAATGAGTTTAAAAACAGATTTTAAAAATGTAAAAGTTTTAAAAACTATGTATAACAGTCTTTGGGTTGTATAAATGAGGCCCAATGGCTTTGGTGAACAATCAAGTTGTAACTTGGCATCTAAATGACATTAGTGTTGGTGCCAGTAGGACTTCCAGGGGGAAAGCATTCTGTAGTTGGGGTGCTACAGCTGAGAAGGCCTTCTCCCATGCCCCGACACAGTGTGTTGACCTCACTGGTGGTACACGGAGTAAGGTTAGACCTGGATGTGTTTACAGTCACTGGGTACTATCATGCTGTTCTTTGAGCCTAAATATTTATTTTAATCCAGCATAGGTCTCATATACTGGCCTGTATTCTAAAGAGCAATCAAATTCCAGGATTTCTTGGACCAGCATACTTTCAAGCTTTCCACTGTTGCCATTGGCTAAATTATGTGTTCTTTGTGCATTAACGACCTTAACATAGGAATGGGAAACCTTTTCCAGCCCATCTTGGAACGGATCTCAGTGACCACATTCCAGCAGTAGCTAGGCTAAAGGCCCTGAGCAAGGCCAAGGGCAGAGTAGGCAGGACCAAAGCAAAGTGGTTGGGGTTAGCTATACGTCTTGCCAGTTTGGATACTTTCCCAGGAGGCATAAAAGCACATCTCGGTTCTATACACATCTCCACAGGGGTAAGACCCAATGTATTAGCTCTCCTAGCTGCAAAGCATGCATCTGTTCTGTATAGGGTGTTTAAGATGTAAATACTTTTAAATACCCTTTTTATTTATGATTGCTGATGAGAGCTGATAACAAAAGTAGTTTGTGGGCTAGGTGACCTTCCTCATTCCAGCCTTAAAATGAATAGTGAATGGAAGGCTTAGGCCCAGGGGGGAAAATCATAGTTGGTTTATCCTTCTCCCTGCATCATTATAGAGGGAGGGGAAGAGAGGGTTTTCCTGTTCCCAGTATGTCTGTTGATTGGGTGAAACGTGTGGCACAGACCAATGCCCAGAGGTGCACTATCTCTAAACCCCATTGTTCCACATACCCTAAAGCCACCTTTGCCTCACAGTGGCCACTGAGGAGGCATTTGTCAGTCCCTGATGGCTTGGTCTTCTCAGTGAACACAATTCTGCCTCTGCAACCCTCTGCTTCCTTCTATGTCACTTCCCCTTTGAGCAGACCCCTGAAATGTCCACCAGTGTGGGTACCACTTAACTGATACAAAATGGAGGGTTGTTGATTTGAGCATCAGTAACAGGACGCTCAGAGCAAGTTCACAGGTCATGCTGCAGAACACATACCTACTCAAAGCTATGAAGGTGATAGTGCCCCAAGCAGCAGTCAGCAAAGTGCTTTGAGTGGAAATGTTTGTGTGGAGCAGGCCCATGAAGAATTGCTGCATTTGAAGGTTATTTGCAGATTTTTCAAGCCACAGTCCACACAGAGTTCAAGCCTGAGGCATAATCTGGTTGTCACTCCTGCAGCAGCATTTGTTTCATGACCCCTGAGAATGTTTTGACGGGAGTGCTGGAGACTTACTGTGCTACCACATTGCAGCCTTGATTCATCTTGGTGAAGGTGGAGTAAGAGGTTACAAATTAGCTTTTGGTTGTTACAGGCCATGCTTAGGGAACTTTAGGCCCTCCAGATGTTTTGAGTAGAACTTCCGTCAGTCCCACACAGCATCGCCACTGGGAAGGAATTGTGGGAGTTGTAGTCCACAATATCAGGAGAAGACCAGAGTTCCCTCCCCCCCTCTTGAAGTCAAATGTCTCCTCAGGAAATCCTACAGAGTATCAACTGACTTTTATTTCCCCCCCAATTTGGCACATGGTGTTCCACAATTTCACTACCGCTGCAAATTGTATACAAGTTAATAGCTATAAAGAAGTTGGGTGAGATATTCTAGAGTTTTTGCATGACATGTCTGCATCAGGTAGCCAGTTCTATTTCAGGATATTAACGTTTGAAGGCAGTAGACTTTGTTCTGGCTTCTGAATAGATGGAGAAAATAGACAAACTGGTAGGGGTTAATGAGATGAAACAATCCAAGCACAATGGGGGAGATGATGGAGGAATTGGAGAGCTGGAGTCCAAAAGGTAACTTTTGTAAGCTCCTGTTGTGCCCTCCATGATGCTTCTTTTGCAAACAGCTTGGACACTTTTCCTGGCCCAGAGTGCTGTGGCGCTTCTTTGAGGTCAGGAAATGCGTGCATCAACACTGTGTTGATGCAGCTGTGTTGTCTTTTGCATCCTTTCTCAATTCAGGGTCCTCATGCTGGCCTGCAAAGCCCTCCCTGACACATCATGAAGACTGCATTTCATCATATGAATGCTCTCTCATTCCTTCACCTTTCAGATCTGATGTTTGCAAATAAAACAAGGGGCAGGCTAGAGCTTTCTCTGTTGCAGCCCCAAAGCTTTGGATAGCACGGAATAGTAACATCTGTTCCCGTTGACTTCTAGAGAGATGTGGGAAAATGTCTTTTAATAATAATAATAATATAATAATAATAACATTTATTTATACCCCGCCCCTCTGTTAAAACAATTGGGGCGGCTTACAAAAATTAAAATACAATACAGATAAAAATCCCTAAACACCCCCCACCCCTACTTTTGTTCTGGCGAACCTTTCTGGGAGTAGTGGACCCCATTATATTACTGCTTTCTAGGCTTTTAAAAACATACTACATTTTGATATGACTGTGTAAGTGTTCAGTTATTTGTGCTTTGGTTGTTTTGTAAGTAGTTCTAAATTGCCAACAGATTTATTTATTTTGAACATATTCCTAACCCCACTCTTCAGCTGAAGAGGTACCCAGGAGGAGCTTGTAGATCAGTAGAAAACAGAGTGACCCAGTTTACAGTCTAAAAGATACCACCCAAAAAGAAACGGGGGAAAGATATGGAAGGAGGAGGAGGAAAAGAAACCCAGGTGTCAGTCCATTCGTATAAATATAACAAATCAGAGTAGAGATTTAAGTGGGCATGGTCTTCTACTATGGGAAAGAAGAGTACAGTTATCTCTCGGTATCCACAGATTTTGTATCTACAGATTTAAGTATTCATGGCTTGAAAATATTCTTTAAAAAATAATAATCCAAAAAGCAAACCTTGATTTCGCCATATTATATAAGGTACACCGTTTTGCTATGCCATTGCATATACTATAATGGGACTTGAGTATTCACGGATTTTGGTATCCACGGGGGGTGGGTGTCCTGGAACCAAACCCCAGTGAATATGAAGGGACAACTATATTGTGAAGGAAGAGTATTCCTGGTCTTTACTGAACATGCTGCTAACAGATCTTGACATTCTTAATTTTAGCAACATCGTTACAAACATGAAGATTGGGAGAAAGCCACCAACACGGGATGCTTTTAGGGCATCCAATCAAATTCAGTTTGACGATGATGGGCGAGGTTATACAATTGAAAGAAGTGTTCCTCGTGATTACACTAGACTGAAAAGGTACTTCTCTTGCTCTTCTTCTGCATGTTCCTGCATAATTCCAATCATCAAAAAGGGATATGCAGAGATAGTCATGGATCAGTTCACACACGCATGGGATTTCCACATAATTCATTCTGAGCACTGTTGTCACTTCATGCCCTCTGCCTGTGTTGAGAAATAGAACAGTTTATTGGCCTAGTCATTTTTTTTAAGAATAGCTTTTGAAACAGTCTTTTAAAAAGAACATCAGGTTTTCTAAAGAATAAAAATCAGATAGCGCTCAAACAAGTTTATTGATTAGTCAGCTGACCATATCAACAGTAGAATATAGTAGAATACAAAGTATCTAAATATCAAAATGCATAGAACAGTAAATTAGATCACATCTAAACTCATATATAAAGTAAACTAAAAAGTTTAACTGTATAATTTGGGGATATGAGGAAACACATAAAAGAGATAAAATAGATAAAGTACAAAATGGAGTACAATATCATGTAATATCATGTAAAATGGCACAAGCTGGAATGAATGGGTTAAAGAAGCTTTACAGAAAGGTTTAAATAAACTCGTCACCATGGCATGGAACCCCATTTTGTGAAACAAACTGATTTCTTAGGTAGAAGATAGCGCTCATTGTCTAAACAAAGAGCATAGTTAGTGACAGGGTCCCATCCTGTTATGATGAGCTGGTGTTCAAAATCCAATATGCAAGCTTTTGGGTCCAACATGATTATTCTTCAGACTGTATATTCAAGGGGAAAAAATGAGAAGCAGTGAGAGGGAATACCGTATATTGTGGCGGGCAGGATGTTGGTTAGCCCAGAGTTGATGCAGCATAAGAGTCAAGGGTGTAAGCTACTAGAAAAACACTGAAACATATCACCTGTACAGTGTTACAGAACCCTGTCATAGGAACCTATTTAGAATAGAAGTATTGCTGCAAATGTGAGCACGTGCATTTAAATGTTAAGTTCTTTAGTTTTATAATAGTCTGTCTTGTTCCCTTTCAGTAAGAAAACAGCTTCATGGCCTTTATGGCTAGGAAGATCCACTTGAAAGCATAAGGGAAAGCCTGCTGAAACCTCATTAGTCAGAATAAGAGTTCCAGTTTATCTGGCCAGGATTCTGTACCTTACATAGATATGTGTCTTTCCACCTGAATAATAAATTAAGAATATTTTTTTTTATGTTAAATATTTTTTTCTTTTGTTTCTTTTATTTCGGCCTGGAAGAGGGATATACTCTGGAAAAAGACTTAATATCTTCACTCCTGCTTCTGAAACAGAAAGAGCACTAGAAACAGGTTAGTGGAGAAGCAGAAACAACAAACAAGCCAAGAAGATAATTAAATAGAATGCAAGATACCTATAATGCTGCCGTAAATCCACTGGTTGTTAAGGTGCTACAAAACTTTGTGTTTGTCCAATGGAGGTTGTCTGTGAGCAGTATCCATGTGGCTAGAAAAGTCAGTTTGTTGGAGAATATCTGGGTCCTGAAATCTGGTGCAACTGCCACACAGTAATTTGATATGCCCTAATGTTTGCATGTAATTTTCTGCAGACCTGGCTTTTAGGTATACTTTTGAAGGCTACAGGAAGACTGCAATTTTATACACACTCATTGAGGTTTATTTTGGAGTAGACATGAATAGGATTGCATTAATAGTCTTGTATAATAAACAAGAGAGCTACTAATGTTACTGTCTAATAGATGTGTGCACTGATTAACTGATTAACATTAGCAGCATCAGATTTGTGTAAAAATGTTGGATACTAGTCCACAGGTAGTAGGCAATACTTTTGGTACCTTGGTTGATTAAGAACTTTGCTATATGCTTTTGCCAAGGAGTTATCTTTGCTTCCTCAAATGAGTATATCTTAGCTGCTGCTCTTCTGGGTACTGCATGGGTTGTCCATTCACTCCAGATATCCCATCCTTCCTTTGACACTACTTCTCTACCTCCTCTTTCCACCTGTAACATACTTATGAAAGGTCCCTACGTTTGCAAGGTGTTACTTTCCGTTTGATTTAAGGAGAGTTACATGGATTATGATGAATGCAGATATTTGATCCTGAAGTCAGAGGACAGGGGATGTGTCTCAGTAGTAGAGCATGTGTTTTGCACGGAAAAAATACCGTGTTTAATTCCTGGCATTTCCAGATAAGGCTGGGAAAGTCCCCTATCCAAAGTTCTAAAGCAGGGGTGGGAACCTGTGGCTTTACAGATGCAGGTAGACTCCAGCATTCATCATTCCTGACCGCTGGTTGTGCTGGCTAGTGCTCACAGCAGTTGTGGTCCAGCAACAAAGAGCTGCAGCCTGTAATTGTAGATTTCACAGAGCCAGATGGACCAGTGGCAATTTTCTGGGTTCCTAACATCTGGAATCTCAGAGAGGAAGCTGAGTATTTATGGTTAGATGATATGTCAGAGGTCTGTGTGTGTGTGTAATGTGCTCGCTTAAGGAGTTCACAAAAATAATATTTTCCATACTATTCTACCTTTCTCTCTTAAAAGCGGTAAGGTTGAATTATTTGACACAATTATATATGTTCTAAAGCCACATAGTAATGTCTTTTGCCCTTCCAGAGTTGGGGTTTTAACCTTGGGATCCCAGACGTTGTTGGAATACAACTCCCAGATGTATGAGTGTTAGGAATACTAGCTGGGCATGCTGGAAGTACTAGTCTAGCCAAATTTGGGAACCTAAGATTTGGAATCAGTGTTGTAGAGAATTTGATCCTTGGACATAGTGCAGAGGAAATGAACCTGAATCAAAAGTATGCTTAAATGTGTAGTATATTGTGCCAATAGTTCAGTTTTCTCTAGGTTGTGCTCTTTGTTAAATAGGATCATATCAAGCAAACATGGCATCATGACATTCTTTCTCACTGATGCCATATCTTGCTTTTTTTTCCAATATTTTTATTGATGTTTTGAATCTTATTAAAATATCTCCGATCCACATACATATATTCTTCAGTTTATCTTTCATACAATCTATTTTCCTCCAGCCGAGAAACCAAAGTATATACAAATATACCGAGATCTATATACATACAGAGATTTATCTTTCCCAGTTTTTTCAACCAGTTCCATCTGTTTCTTCTCGGTTCCTTTGTAATTATTTACTCTATTCCCCATCCTTCCTTTTTTTCCTCTTCTCTATCTTGCTTCCTCTTACTATTATCTCTCCTTCTGGTGTATCTTTTTCTTTACCACTAGAATCCGACCTCTTTGACATTCAGTTTGATTTTGTCTTTATCTACCTCGTATTTAGATTTTTTTTCTCTCTCTCTCTTTTCTATTACCATTTTTTTTTCATTAATTCTACTACATCAATTTGTTACCTTACTATTCCTTAGTTGACTGAGGTTTCCTATTTCTGTATTCCTCTATTTCTCATATCATTCATCTAAAGCTTAGTGTTGCTCCTATTCCCCATCTTTCTTCCCATATTGGAATTAAGCAATTCCATTCATCTTTGAAATCACTTTCATTTTTATCATTCAGTAACATTGTTAGCTTATCCATTACAGCTGTTTCATGTAACTTGACCAACCACTCCTCTATCTCTGGTATTTCCGAATTTTTCCAATACTTAGCATATACCAGCCTAGCTGTAGTTGTTATATACAACAATATTCGCCAGTATTTTTTCCTTATCTGTTTGTCTAGTATATCTAACATGTTTAGTAAGTAGAATTCTGGTCTTATTGGCATCTCTACTCCTAATGTTTTCAATATTACTGAATGAATTTTTTTCCAAAATTTCCTTGCTTTAGGGCATTGCCACCAGATATGGTAAAAAGTACCTCTTTCCACCCCACATTTCCAACATCTGTCATTACTTGTTTTATACATTTTAGCTATCTTATACGGTGTTAAATGCCACCTATAAAGCATCTTATAGTAATTTTCTTTTAGGTCTTGGCTTTTGGTAAATTTTAAATTTTTGTCCCAGGACTTTTCCCATTGTTCTAACGTTGGCGAGAAACCCATATTTTGTGCCCATTTGATCATGTTATGTTTCACTGTTTCTTCTTCCATATCAACTGTTAACAGTAGTCTATATAATTTAGAAATTATTTTTTCTTTCTCAGTTCTCAATATTTGATCCAATTCTGTATGTTTCCTCTCAATCCCGGTCAGTTTCATATCCTGTGTAAATTTCTCCCTTATTTGTCTATATAGGAACCAGTGGCATTGCAGCTGCTCTTCTTCCAATTCTTCCCTTGTTTTTATACTCCACTGGTCTCCCTTTACTTTTAGGATCTCTTCATAGGTCAACCACTTGTCCTTGTTTAAGTTTTCTTTTTTGTGAAAAGCCTCGTGTGTCGATGTCCATAACGGTATCTTCCTTGAGATTTTACTCCTACATTTTTGCCACACACTTAATAAGGCTCTTCTTATGAAGTGGTGTTTAAACGTCTTGTGTGCTTCTACCTTATTATATACTAGATATGCGTGCCACCCGAATCTATTGTTAAAGCCTTCTAATGACAGCAATTTTTTGTCTTCTAAATTTATCCACTTTTCTATCCACGACAGGCAGCACGCATAGTAGTATAATTTCAAATTTGGAAGTTGGAGTCCTCCTCTTTCTCTCCTTTCATATAATATTTTCCACCTGACCCTAGGCTTCTTGCCTTGCCAAACAAATCTTGATAGTTCTTTATTCCATTCTTTAAATGGAGTATCATTCACTATGATCGGTATGTTCTGAAACCAGAACATCATTTTAGGTAGTATATTCATCTTTATTAAGGATATCCTTCCCAGTAATGATAGTTTTAATTTTCCCCAATGTAAAAGCTCTTTTTTTATGCCGTTCCAACCTTTGATATAGTTGTTTTTAAATAGTTCTGTATTTGTTTTTGTTAATGTTATTTCTAAATATCTTACCTTTTTCTCTATGTTAAATTTGGACATTTCCTTCAATTCTTTTTCTTCCTTTGTTGTCATATTTTTTGTTATCATTACTGTTTTTTCCATATTAATTTTAAATCCCGCCAGGTCTCCAAATTCTTCCAAAATTGATAATAATTTCTTTATACTTTCCATTGGGTTTTCCAAACAGATAACTAAGTCGTCTGCATATGCTTTTAATTTGTATTTGTAATTCTGGACCTTAAGTCCTTTTATTTCTTCATCAGTTCTTATTTTCCTATTCAAAATTTCCAAAACCATAATAAACAACAATGGGGAAAGAGGGCATCCTTGCCTTGTTCCTTTCGAGATGTTACATATTGGTGATTTTTCCCCGTTAACAATTATTTTTGCTGTTTGATCTTTATATATTGATTTTATCCAATTAATAAAGTTCTCCCCTAGTCTCATCTCTTCCAGTACTTCAAACATAAATCCCCAATTTAGATTGTCAAACGCTTTCTCAGCATCAATAAAGATCAGGCTTAGTTTCTTATGGTTTTGTTTTTCAAAATATTCCAGAATATTGACCACCGTTCTTATATTATTTCTTAGATATCTATTTGGTAGGAAACCGCTTTGGTCTTCATGTATCCAATTTTTCAATATTTCTTTTAACCTTTCTGCTATTATGAATGTGAAGATCTTGTAGTCCAAATTTAACAGGGAGATTGGTCTGTAATTTTTTATTTCTTTAGGGTCTTTTGTTTCTTTCGGGATCAGACTTATATTCGCTTCTCCCCATGTTTTTGGTGTTTTTCCTTCTTGAATGTTATTTATTATCTGATATAAGGGCTTTATTAACTCTTCACCCAATGTTTTATAATATAGGGCTGTAAGATCATCTGGTCCAGCCGCTTTCCCTAATTTTAATTTTCTTATAGCTATCTGAATTTCTTCCATTGAGATTTTTTTATTTAACTCCTTTCTCTGCTCTTCTGTTATTTGTGGTATTTCCTCTCTCCTTAGATATTCCTTAATCTTTTCTTTTTTTCCTTCTGTTTGCTTTTGCTCTTTATATAATCCAGAAAAGTAATTATAGAACAGTTTTTTAATTTCCTTTTGTTGTCTATATGATTCTTCACCTACTCTTATTTCAGAAATTATTTTTTTCTCTCTCTCTTTTCTTGTCATATAAGACAGCCATTTCCCTGGTTTGTTTGCGTTTTCAAAATATTTCTGTTTGGTGTATCTTAGTTTTCTTTCTATCTCATTTGTCATTTCCAGATTTATTTGATTCTGCAAAATCTTGATCTCATTGTTTAATTCCACCCTTTTAGGGTTATTCTTCAATTCTTGTTCTTTTATCACTATGTTCTCTTCTAGTTGTTTCACTTTTTCTCTTCTTTTCCTTTTCTGCTCTAATTCTTTCTGAATAAAAAAACCTCGGATCACTGCCTTGCTGGCATCCCAGACTATATCTATTGGTGTACCTCTTTCCATGTTTTCCTCAAAAAAGTATCTTAGTGTCTCTTTTGCTTTTTTCACTGTTTCCTCATTCTTTAATAGATAGTCTTTTAATCTCCATGAAAATTCTTTCTTATTCGTTTTCAGGGATAGCCATATCTTGCAAGTGCTATATACATTTCTTTTGAACACTACCTTTTTGGGGTTGGTGAATGGCAGTCTGATCTGTGTAGTAAATTAGGACAAACAGTGGTGTGGCAAAAAAGAGCTACCTGGTTTTTAATATATTGTGCTGAAAATAAATTTGTTTTGATAATTCTGATGTGGAGTATGTTTGTATTACAGCAACAGAAAGAAGCAGTTACAGTTGGCCCACCATATTCACAGATTTAAGTATTCATGGCTTGAAAATATTCTTAAAAACATAATAATCCAAAAAGCAAGCCTTGATGTTGCTATCTTATATAAGGGTCACCATTTTGCTGTGCCATTGCATATAATGGGACTTGAGTATTCACAGATTTTGGTATCCACGGGGGGTCCAGGAACCAAACCCCAGCGAACATGAAGGGACAACTGTATTTGAAATTTCAGGTCTCCTGTCCTTATTAATCTTGGCAATCCTGATGCCTTGTGGGGCGTATGTGTGTATATATACAAATTTTAACTTTTGTTCGTAGTGACAACACCAACACTTTGGGATCTGGAACTTGCAAAAGAAATTGAAGCAATTGCTCAACACCCCCCTCAGAATGGTTTTGAGGAGATGATACAGTGGACGAAAGAAGGAAAACTTTGGGAGTTCCCGATTAACAATGAAGCTGGTAAGTAATCTGTAGAGGTCTCTATTCAGTTTTGCTTCCAACAGTCATGCACGTGATAAATCATTTTAGGAGTTCACTTAGTTGGTATTGAGACTTAGGACTTTATCAGATGCGGCAAATGTGGTGTCACAACGATGCCCAATGAACATGAAAGGGTGACCATTTCACATAACGTTGTGCTTTCGCGTTTTTGTGTTGTAAATAAGCTGGGGGGTTTTAATTGATGGGCCAAGCCATCAGTTGATCGGTCGTGGTGGTTTTTTAGTGTGATTGCAAGTGTCTGAAACCTCGCCCTGTTCTGTCGGCACGATTCCAGTGTCAGTGGACGATCCCTGCCAGAACACTTCTGGGTGAGAACATGAAAACTAGCTATGGGATGCTCTTTTTAAGAACCTCCCCATTTTGCAGGCAAGTTTTAAAGTGTATTTCAGTGCTTGTGTGTTCGTTTTGTTTTTTAATTTGGCTGTTTTTAGACTTTTAAGCGTGCTCATGTCTTCTTGCGGGAACTGCCGAGATCACACACAGTCGCCGACATGGACATATGGGGCTGCTTTTTCATGCTATTACCGCAGCGGTTGATATAAAGGGTTCTTTTGCCAGCACATTTATGGTTTAAAATATGGTGGCAAAAGAATGATTTTAGAGGCTTGTCTGATAAAGTCCTTAATGTTTCAAGTATTGTTGAATGTTTCTTTTTTAAGTAATCAAAAGCCTACCCACATCAGCATAAGCCTGGGTTGTATTCTGTTAACTCCCACTGAGTGACCAACTTAAATGTCTGTTGTCCAAACAGAAGTCATCTCATGCAATGTTGGATTTTATTGATAGTTAAAAAAATAAAAATCCAAACTGTTCCCCAATCTCCTGATTTGTGCTGTCACACCATTTACTGGAGAAATGCAATGGCAATTTTAATCTATACATGGTAGCAAAGGGATTTGTTTATTTTTAAATATTTATTTATTTAATTTATATCCCTCCTTTCTCTCTGCATAGGAGTCAAGGTGGCTTACAATGATTTAAAATAAAGTACAGGGGAAAACTGTTAATACAAAAGTTAAAAGACAATTAACCCACAATTTTATTTTAGAAATCACAAATTAAAAACACTTTTTTAAAAACACATTTAAAACATAAGAAAATACAGACACAGCACCCTTCATTAAAAGCCCCATCTGCTGCAATGAGTTAAAAAACCAAAGGCTTGCCTAAATAAAAAGGTCTTTGCCTGCTGGCGGAAAAACAACAGGGAGGGGGCCCGCTGAACTTGCCGTGGGAGGGAATTCTGCAACTTGTGAGCCACCAAGAAGCAATGTAATGTTGGAACACTATAATGTCTCCAGTTGGTCCTGGGGGAATATCCAAAGGCAACAGGCAGAGCTTGGGCTTAAAGGAAAGCTGTTGTTGCCAGAGCAATGTCTTTGTTTATAGAACACATTTTTTTTACTCTCCTGATGACTCCAAAAGGCTCTCAGAATGGCTTACAGACCAGCAGAAATGAGACAGGCCCTGCCTGCAGGCTTACAGCCTAAAAGACATGATACAGAATGAAAAGGGCTTGGGAGAGAGGAGATAAAAACAAATGCAGGCATTCAAGAGTCTTGGTTCTGAAGTTCTGCTGGCAATACATTCAGTTTAGCAGGTCGTAGAGTTGAATTTAAGTACAGCTTACTCTTTCTCTGGTGGTCACAGCAGTAGCAGTCGGCTGCCATGGTGTGCAGGGCTGGGCAGGGGGCGGTCTTTCTGTCTGTCTGTCTGTGTGAGCTGAATCCAGGTTTACCAACCAACTGCTGCTTTCTCTCATTCTGATGGCACTAGTTTGTTCAGGTAGGCACGGTTTAAGTCCATGAGGCACAGCAATAGCAGGAAGAGGGAACATGCTGGCACACTCATACCTCTTAGTCACTTGTTGACTACAACAATATTACTTCCTTATGTGCATCTGGTATCACAGACAGCGTGTCCTTTTTGCCCAATATCAGCTTAAAACAAAGTGCTTCCAGATGAACATGCTTTCAACATTGAGAAATGAACTACCAGGCAATAAACGTGCCTATGTGAATCAGCCCACTGGCAGAATCATAGTGTAGTCAGGAGCTGGGACAGCTTAACAAAGCTTAGGTTACCAGAAGCCTGAATTCAGCAAAGCTATTCAGTCAACAGTAATATAAAAGCTCTCAGCCAGAGTTAGAAACTGAAGCCTGAAAATACTAGAGAGCTACAAATGCCTTTTTGCCCCCTCCAAGCTGGAATTATTCAATCAGTTTTACCAGATTTACACTTTTCTGTCCCATTAATACTGATGCCAGCTGTATGATGTGATCCAACACTTGAAATGCCCCTTTGGGTTGTGCACATGGCAGAACAGTGTGGTATGGAGTCTTTCCTCACAGCACTGAATTTTAGCAAAGCTGTACACTTTTTAAAAATAAGACTTTAATATCAAGCTTGTTTCTTAAAGTTAAAGAAAATGAATGTAAACATGGATTATTTATTACTATAAACCGAATCTAGATTCAGATTCTGTTAGTTTTCTAAACTGCTTTGGTGGGGCAAAATTCAGAAGTATTTCTAGGTCTGTTCAGGGGATTTATACATCTTCGTGCTGCAAACCTTTCCTGTGATCAGAATAAACTAGATCACTGAATAAAAGATGTAGCAAGTGCAGCATTTTCTGGTCAAACAAAACAAAACAAAACACAAAAGCAAACACTAGTGAAAGTTCCCATATTTTGAAAATGTATCCCCATTAGTTCTCCTGAGAATTAATATACTAGAGAACAGTTAGCTGATGATTTTGCAGTGATTTGGTGTTTAACAGCTATTGTGATTTACTTCTATAGGACTTGAAGATGATGCTGAATTTCATGAGCATATATTTTTGGATAAATATTTGGAAGACTTTCCTAAGGAAGGACCCATTCGCCACTTTATGGAGCTTGTGACTTGTGGACTTTCCAAAAATCCATATCTAAGCGTTAAAGAAAAGGTGGAACACATTAAATGGTTCCAGGATTACTTTAAGGAAAAGGAAGAATTACTTAAGGAAATTGAAGCACATGAA
Source organism: Gambelia wislizenii (assembly GCA_030847615.1). NCBI lineage: Eukaryota > Metazoa > Chordata > Lepidosauria > Squamata > Crotaphytidae > Gambelia > Gambelia wislizenii. The sequence continues at coordinate 208,049,789 of JAUMIR010000001.1, forward strand.
AAGGAAATGTTGATTCATAGAGAAAACCTATGAAAGTGAAAACTGTTTTAAAAAAGAACAGCACAATGGCTTTATGTAAATGTACACTGGACAGTTATGAAATCCAAACTGGAAAAAAGATGACTGTATACATTTTTTTACTGCTCTTTTAGGAGAAGATGGTGATCTATGAGTTACAGATATCAACACTGGCAAAGATTTTCTAATTCTGTTTTGAGATTGTTCAAGGAAACATTGTTATTATCTTCTGTTAACTTCATGAATAGTCTCAATATAGCCTTTCCCATTTTTAAAAACTATATGGAAGTAAAATGAATCCAGAGAACAGAGGGGGTCCAGAGAACAGAGTGCTATAGAAATGATCACTGATCACTCTTATTCATGGTTTGCCAAAGCTTGACTTTTGAAGATAAATGTTTTGCCACTGTGATGAGAGTTGCATATATTGTTTTCTCACATATATTGTTTTCTCACCCAGTTTTTGATGCAGTTCAGTTATTGTAAACTCTGCTGTTTGAGGATGAACAGTTTCTTTCCATAAGATAAACAATGGCATGCAAATCTTGCAAATCAGAAGCAACTCTCCTCTTTAGGTTCCAGAGTAGGAGTGGGGAAACTGTGACCCTCCAGATGGTCCTGGTATACAAGTCTGTTAATGCCTGATGACTGACCATGATAGCTGGCACTCATGGGAGTTGGAGTCTAAGAGGATCTGGAGGGTCACAGGTTTCCCATCAACACTACCTTCTCATTTTATGTGGATTTATCTTTGGTTTGTATATCTTCATCCTGTTAGCCATCCCTCCCGAAAATGGTTCAGATCCGATTTGCTCCTAGAACTGATGAAAGTAATAAACTGAGCTGTTTGATCTCAGTCAGTTGCTTCAAATAAATATTAACACTTCTGTGCTAATGAGGTTACTCTGAGTTCCAACAGCTACTTGAAATATTTATAGCTTTTCTTTGGCAAGCATGAAACACTTCATATTCTATGTACTCCTTAACAGTACCAATTGTATTGTTTTCAAGATGTTGATATAAATGAATAAAATAATAACAATAATAAGAACAACAATAACAATTAGGCAATCAGTTGCCATGTAATGTTTTCCTCATTTCATTTGTTCTTTAAAAATAATTTCAATTACTAAGCTGTCAAGGATTTAATTTATTCCTATGGAAATTAATGGCAAAGACAATGCTAACCCTAACAACAATTCAGCATACAAGTGCCAATATTTTGGCTGTATCATAAATTCCATTTATATGTGAATATACCGTACTGAGAACACTGAAGTTGTTTTTATGTTTTGGTATTTTTCCCCTATAAAATATATATTCACTTTTCAAGGAGTGGAGTCTGTTGGTTACCAGGGATAAATTTTAACAAGGATTAATTCTGTTTCAAGTTGATTTTGACACAGGTATTAACGTTCCCATAGTGCAAACTGTGGAACTGGTGGGTTTTTTAGGTGCAGGTACTCCTGACAATGGGTCCCTTCCACTAGAATTAGAATAATAATAATAATAATAATAATTTATTTATATTCCGCCTTTCCCCTAGGGAATCACGACGGAGCACAACATAATTATAATAATAAAATATTATAACAATAAAAGCTCAAAATTAAAAAAACAATCCCATATCCCATCTCTACCCCTAATCATAAAAACAACAAAGAACAATAAAATAGAAGTTAAACAACAGAATATATTAAAATTACAAATACAAATTCAATAAAATTGCAGGTAGATTTGTTTTTGGGGTTTTTTTTATCTGGAAGGCTAATCTGGAATGGCCTGCCAGAAGAGATCCATCTTAAAGGCCTTTTTAAAGGCTTCTAGGGAGGTAATATGTCAGATCCTGAGCCATAGTCAGTTTTGGTTTGGTTTTGGTTTTGGTTTGTTTCACTTTCTCTTCTGTGAATTTTAAGAGATTGAAGGTATTCTAATAGTTTTTTGTTCAAATGCACTCTTTAGATATAATACTAATATGCTTTAATTTTTCTATTGAACTAGTCATCATTAAATTAAATCACATCTTTATTTCTGGTTAGGACTTTTAAAGAATGTATTATCCTTAATGGTATAATAAGAAATGAATGTTTGAGGCAGGTTAAAACAAGAGTGGAACCTTTTTCTATTTTCTATTAACAGTATTCACTTGTTTATATCTGAAATCAGAAAACATGTTAACTAAGATTTAGAAAAACCAGTCAACTTCAAATCATGACTTACAATCTTGGTTCGTTTCCCTAAATCATGGTCAATACTAAATACAGTTTTTGGCTCAGCTGTACAAACTATTGTTTCAGTTGAACACAGAAGCAAAAGCTGCCAGCCAGTGGTTTCATATTATGTCTAAACACAACTACAAAGAATAATTTAATTCATTGGAATAATAGCAAATCTTTGTTTCCATAATTTTGCTATGTATCCAGTGTTCAATGTACGGTTCTCCCTTCATATTCACTGGGGTTTAGTTCCAGGACCCCCCGTGGATACCAAAATCCGTGAATACTCAAGTCCAGTTATATGCAATGGCATAGCAAAATGGTGTCCCTTATATAAGATGGCAAAATCAAGGTTTGCTTTTTGGATTGTTATTTTTTAAATAATATTTTCAAACTGTGAATACTTAAATCTGTGGATACAGAGGGACAACTGTATATACATCAGTGGTTCTTAACCTGGGGTCCGTGGACCCCCAGGGGGCTGCAGTGTCCTCACAGGTGGTCTGCAAAGGCTTGAAAGTTGCTTGGCCCACCTCTTCCCTTCAGTGGAATGACCACATGACAGGAGCCAAGCTAAAGGCCAGCCAGCTGGCTGGTTTGACCAGCTTGGCCTGTGCATTGCCATTCAATTTGCTCCAGCCACAAACTTGCTGGAAGAAGCAGGAGAAAAGTCCAGCGCCTCTGAGGGAAGGGTTACTGGATGGTGTAATTGTATTATTATCATTATCACCAGCTATTGTTGTTGCTATCATCAGCTGTTGTTATTGTTTTAAATCTTTAATTATGTCTTGGGGGACTTAGGCAACAAAAGATATTTAAGTGGGGGCTGGTAAAGAAAAGGTTAAGAGCCACTAATATACATTTTTCATGTGAGAACTGCAACCATAATTTGACCACCTGAACACATGAATTTGACTATCTGAATCGCTGTTTCAAACAAAATTACCTAACAATGGAAGACAAAGTGAGAGAACTGATTTTTGCTGCTGTACCTAGAGTCTAGCATTACATGTGAACCAGGGTACACCAAAAAGAGCAAATTTTATGCCAAGAGAACTAGATTAATGCTTCTATATGCTATTTGGTTAATGCTTCTATGTGTGTGTTTTAATATGGATATCTGTGGTTGCTACACTATGGAGGTAATTTAGGATTCAGAGGATGAGCTTCTGTGTTGTACTACAGGCAGAAAGGAACATATGGTGACATTGCTCTTTCATTCTTATTAGAAGAATGGGCTACAGGTTCCTGGTATCACAGTATTTTCTTCCACAAGATGTCAGCATTGATCTGTTTCACTAGGCTTGATGTAGACGTTCCTTTTCTTAGACTAGTTATGTGTAACCTAGCAATAACAGAACAACAGCCTGTTAGAGGAATTACTACTGTAGAAGGACACAGCCAAAATCCTGATGCAAAAGAGAATCCATCTTTTTGCAAAGGGACTGCTAATCTCACTTCCTTGGAAATGACATTTGATGTTAAAATTCTAATTTGAACCTTTTCTTCAAGTAAAGCTACAATTTGTATTTGGAATGGATCTTTGCAGTCCAGAAAGCTAGTGTGTATACTGGTTTGAATGTGGGATGAGGACTCTGGGATGCCATGGTTTGAATTCCTGCTCTGCCACTGAATCCCACTGAGTATTTTTGGGCGAGTCACATTCTCTCAGCCTCAGAGGAAGGCAATGGCAAACCCCCTTTGACCAAATATTGTCGAGAAAACCCCATGATGGGTTCGCCTTAGGGTTGCCATAAGACAGAAATGACTTGAAGACAAGAACAGTATTCCAGAAAGGCTCTAAACAAGAAGGGTTGGGAAATGCTATGACAGTAACTAGCAACAGAGAGTATACAATAACCCTTGCTGTGTTTCTTGGTGATTGGTTCAGCTTCTGGGCCCCTGAGATGTGTGTCTTACTTTTGGCCTGACTGGTGATACGATGTTTCCTTGTCCTCACTTAGTTCAGCCTTTTCTGTGTGCTTCAGCACTCAGATTACCTTCTCCTTCTTTTCCTCTTGCTCACTTTCTGCTGTCTTGTACTTGTACTTGAGAGTGACTGACTACCCATACCCTGTTCTTATGCAGAGGCAGCACATCTGAATATATTTCCTTTTCTCTTTCACATTCTGTGCTTAGAAAAACTCATGGTCTCACTATAACATGAGTTAAACAAAACTTAAACCCATTATTAGCCAGAGTAATCTCACTGTTGCCTTAAGTACCCTGTTAGGAATTAGGAAACTGATCATGCAGCCTTAACTATGCATGTTGTTATGAGATGCTTCAGTACTCATGCTTCAGAAATGTTATTATTTTTAGATATTAGCTGAGAGCTAAGATGATAAATCAGAAGAATCCAGTGGTGATATTTTACAAACCACTTTGCATAGTTGATGACAAATGCTGTATCCTTTAAAACAGCAACTACAGTCAGACCTCTGTATCCATGGATTTGGCATCCATGGATCCCACCATCCGCAGCTTGAAAATATTTTTTAAAAATAAATTAAAAAAGAGACAAACTTTCATTTTGCCATTTTATATAAGGGACATCATTTTACTATGTCATTGTATATAACGGGACTTAAGCATCCATGGATTTTGGTATGAAGAAGAAAAACAGCCACCCAAAGGGAAGGTATTTTTACCATACATCAAAGGAGTCACAGACAGAATAGGGGGAACTGATGAGGAAACACAACCTCCAAACAATCTATAGACAAACCAGAAAAATCCAATTAATGCTACACTCAGCAAAGGACAAAAGAGACCCCTCTCACAGCTGCAGGAGTTTACCGAATACAATGCAGCTGTGGATAAGTTTACATAGGGACCACAAAATGCAGTGTGCAAACACAAATCAAGGAACATGAGAGACACTGCAGACTGGGCCAACCAGAAAAATCAGCAGTAGCAGAACATGTTATAAACCAACCTGGACACAAAATGTTATTTAAAAACACAGAAATTCTGGACCAGGCCAACAACTATCATGTCAGAATGCACAGAGAAACTTGAAATCCACAAACACCTGGACAACTTCAACAGGAAAGAAGAAACCTTTAAAAGTAAACAAAATCTGGCTCCCAGTTTTGAAATACAATAGAATTAAAACAACACTTACAAAGGAATTCTACCCAGGGACAGGAGGAGTTCCAGCAAATAATGGCCCATCAACCAACCATCAGCCAGACAGACACTAACGAGCCTTGCATTTCTATACCCAGAATCTAACCGTTCAATTACACAAATTTACATATACTCCCCTACAGGGGTTCACAGCATATAAACCCCAGACAAACTCCTACCCAACCATTCTCTGAAGATGCCAGCCACAGATGCAGGCGAAACGTCAGAAAGAAACTATTCCAGAACACGGCCTCACAGCCCGGAAAAAAACCAAGGAAAATCTATGGATGCCGGCTGTGAAAGCCTTCGACTTCACATAGTGGACCGTGTCCCTGCAAAGGGCTAGCCTTCTCAGTACATTATCAGATTGTCATACATCATTTATGGTAGGATTTGGAGATGGTGGGTATGTACAATGCAAACGTAACAGACAGTGACGTAGTGGAGCCAGGGCTTGCTGGGTCAAAGCCTTGGGACTTTCTGATGAACAAGGAGGAGAATGTCATCTGACATCCCCCTAAAACTTCCCCTGGACAACATTCCTTGTAAGAGTTGGAGAAAAAATAATGTTCCCAGAAGCAAGAAATTGTTTGGAGCTATACTTGATGTGATGCAAAATATTGTGAGGTGCCTTATTCTTGAATTGCTAGTTAAGACCTAATAGCTTTACAAAAGACCTGCTCCTCTGTGTGTGCGTATGTGGCTTCAAGTTGCCTGTTAACTTATGGCAACCCCATGAATTTCATAGGGTTCCCCAAGGCAGGAAACACTCAGAGGTGGCCTTGCCAGCTTCTTCCTTTGAAATATAGCCCACAGCACCTGGCATTTGCTGGCAGTCTCCCATCCAAGAACCAACCAGAGCTAATCCCACTTAGCTTCCAAGATCCTACTAGAGATTTAAACTGCTATAACTAGTTTGGTGACATGAACCAGCACAGCTGACTCTAATTTTGGAATCTTTCTAGGAGGAGGAAGTAGTAGTGACACTGTCATGAAGAATGATAATGAGTCTATTGTGTAAAACTAAGATTCCACACTTTGCTGCTGGTGGTCTACCTAACCGCTCTGTTATTATGCAGGGAAACCTCATAGCAGGTTTTATAGAAACAATTGTTAGTGTTTCACAGACACAGAAGTAAACACACAAAGCAGATATAACTGTTCATCGTCCTTCAGATTGCCCCGTCCCCGTATGTGCGGGGGACACATTCCTGGACTTACCGTTTATAAGTGAAACCACGGATAATAGCAAACCCTATTAAAATAGAGGACTTCTGATACAAACATACCATAGAGTTGCATTAGAGGACCTAGCAATTCCTAGAGAGGACACATTTTCCAGCTATGGTATGTGTCCCTGTTTTTTCAGCCATGGATAACTGAAACCATGGATATTGGTTCCATAGGTACAGGGTGCAATCTGTATTTCTCTCATTTAAAATGTGCACCTGGTTAATTTTAAAATATTTTTCCAGTACGAAGTTGTACGATGTCCTAGAATCATAGAATTGTAGAGTTGGAAGAGACCACAAGGGCCATCCAGTCCAACCCCCCGCCACACAGGAAATCTCGATCAAAGCATCCCTGACAAATGGCCATCCAGCCTCAGTCCTGCCCCACAGCACAATTCCTTCAGAATCCAAAGTGACAGAAGGAGCAGTAATTGTTTTAGTTCACACCTCTTCCTCTGTTCACTAACTCTTTTCCTCATATGCTCACCCTGCCTTGACCAAACAACAGAATCCAAGGAGCAAGCTAATAGCCAGCCCCACACTTCATACAGGGAAAATAAATCCAAATGTGGGCCAAGGCAGAGGATATCTAGCCAAAGTAAGCTGAATTTCTTCAAGATCTCACAACAGCACCTTTTCTGGTAGTTTACTTTCATTTTACCATTCTCACAGTTAAGCTTCTAACAACACAGTGAAGAAGAAACCACTTATCAACCGCTGCCAGGTTATTACATTCAGTTTTGGTTTATGCATAACGGGAGGTGGCAGTTATGCTGCTGCATGCTTGATAATGCTGTTGTTAAAAACCTAAAATGCAGGGATGAAAGCCTTTCCAAGACTGGTCAAGATAATATTTTAGATAATTAAGGGTGTGCCTAAAATGTTTTCTCGGGGGAGCCAAACAACTGAATAAAGGCAAAACTATAAATGCATAAATGGACCCCATGGGGCAAACAGCAGTGCTTTCTAGCATCCTGTTTTTTCTTAGAATGATGTGAAACAGTATGTAGCAATGCCCATTGCAGCCCCTTTCAGATAGTTGAAGAGATCCCTTGGTTGGCAGTAGGATCTGAAGGAAAAGGAGTTAGGGAAACATGTAAACAACTGGCACCATGGAACTGTAATTCTGGAAAGGGGTTGAGGACAGTCAAACTGAGCAAAAAGGGGGGAGAAAGGTTTGCAGGTAGAGAAGGCACCTCCTGGCATCTTCCTGAGGGCTTGTCTAAATGGCAAAAATACTCCTGATAGAATTTGAGAATATGATTTGACTAAATGGGATCCCGCATCAATCCACCGTATTTGAAAGGCGGGGGGTGGGGAGCCAAAATACTCGCAGGGAAAAAAAAGCCAAATACTCTGCAGGAAAAACCTTCATGGCTTTTCCCGTATTTTTAAAAAAGCTCCGAAGGGAATTCACATTCCCGCTCATTGGGACAACCAGTTCGCTTTGCTGTGCATTCCCAATAAGAGCAGAAGTGGAAAGCCGATTGGCACAGGGGGCAGAGCTTGCTAACAAGGCACACACCTCAAACCACCATGTTGGATTTTTGCTGTAGCGAGTGATCATGTGCTGAAGCGTCAAAACAGATTTTTCTTCTTTTTTCTGTTTATTTAAATGGAATATCACACTTCTACAACTTAGATATGTTTTTTTAAAAAAAAATACTGTTTGGTGGCAGCAACTGGTGAGAATAAAAATGTGAGTAATTCACTCACACCCTCCATCTTGATTTGTAGGGATGCCTGTTTGAACAACAAATGTGTATGCTTCGTATGCCTGTGATCTTGCCAAAAACCCGTGGAAACAAATGAAAGCTGCTGCAAATTCGTGTTAGTGTGCATCAGTCCACATTTTATTGCCTCATATAGACAAGCCCCAAGTGATTTGTTGAAGTCATAAAATGCTGGTGGAGTTTGCCCTACCTGCAGCTGGATGGAGAACAAGGGGGCAAGTATTTCTCATTCCTTGTTTCTGGGGAACATCAGGATGCCCAACCAAAATCTGAACTGTGAGGGACAGAGCAGCAGCCAGGAGCAGGAAACCCAACCAGCATCCTGCTCTGCACTGGAGGAGCATCACGTCAACACAACATCTACACAAAACTTAATACAGAGAAGTAACGTGTTAGCAGAAGATATCAAAGGAGTATGGGATTCTGCATTTGTCATCTATTGAAGGGAAGTTACTTAGAAACCGCAATAAGACTTTTCCTGCTCTGAATAGAAGAGCTCCTTCTGACCAGTGAAGGAATTTCACTGGTGGAAGAGAGAAAAGGTCGTTCTTGCTGATTCTCCTGGAAGCTCCTAGCACTACATCCCACACTGTGCCAAAGGCTCCCCCAAGATTCTCAAATATATTTTTGTATGGTGCAAGGGCATAGAAAGGGGAGATGCACACAGGTAATTTCCTTACCTCTTACCCCTGAGTGGAACTCCACCATTGGAAGCTTATTCCACAAAGAGTGAAATCTGGATCTGTATTTCAATGTTTGCGTGGGTTTCAAACTTGTCCCAGATCACTGTATAACCTGACTTGGGCTGGTACTTGACACAATGCAAAATTTGTTACATGTATACATTGCATTTTATGATTGTACATGCACCTCGAGGTGGGTGGGAAATGGCCAGTTGCACCTACGACCGTGTTTAGACTGTGGTTTGCCAGCGCAAATACTTTGAAGGATATTACTTTAGGAGGTATTTGGGCTTTTCCTGCCTGTGTAATCTACCAATGTGGGGTATGTGCCTAGGCACTGTCCAGCTTGTATTGTACAGATGGGGAAAGAACCAGTCTTTGTCTTCCTGAACCACCAATAACTAGCCATGGGGGTTGTACCCAGGAATCACTAGGTTTGGGTGGGAAAAGGAACAGCCTTTGCCTTCCAACATAAGTGTGATGGCAGAGTTTTACACTAATAGGACCTTGGCCTTAGAGCTAAATCCAGTACAGTAAGTAGTCCAAACTAGAATGGACCAAAGAAATCAATAGGAACTGGGTAAGCCAAGGCATATTTTAAGTTCAATTGATTTCCTGGGTCTACTCTAGTTGGGGAAGAGTTCTATGGATACTGTGGACTCTTAAAATGACAAATAAAAGGGTTTTAGAGCAAATCAAGTCTGAGCTCTCCCTAGAATCCAAGATGACTAAACTGAGGCTGTTGTACTTTGGACACATCATGAGAAGACGTGACTCACTAGAAAAGACAATAATGCTTGCTAAGCTAGAAGGCAGTAGAATAGGGGAAGACCACACTACAAGTGGTTAGTTAAGGAAGTAATGGTCCTGAGTCTGCAAGGCATGAGCAGGACCGTTGAGGATAGGGTGACTTGGAGATCTCTCATTCCTAGGGACACCATAAGTCAAAGTTGACTGGATGGTAGTTAACAACAACAGCTCTAGTTGGGATAAGAATCGGACAGTCCAGTCTTGACAACTCCTGGAACTTTCTTCATAAATAGATCCTGGGCAGGATAATCACTGCAGAGAACAGGCCAGGTTGGGTTATTCCAGGTATCGTGAAGGTCTGTTGCTCCTTCTACAATCTTCTAGGTCTAATTTCTTTGTTTTATAGAAAGAATCTCAGAGAACAAAAAGTGGTGGCATGACTTTGCGAAGGACAGTAGTAGTTCTGTCTTTTGCTGTTTTCTAACAAAGATTGGCGAATATCACGCTATTTATGCAGAACTGAACTGAATGGTAAAGAATTAATTTCAATACTCAAACTAATTTGACATGCTGTTAGAACATATTCTTATGCACACCTCCTTATTCTATTCAGCAAGTTTTGCATCTCCCCCAGGTTCTCAGACTTTTGCTACAGCTGCAATTTTTTCCAACCAAGTCATCAGCTCTGAGTGGTAAATGTAACCATCCTTCACTGAAATTCTGAACCACTAGTTAGAGGTCTGATATGATAAAATTGCTACATAAGCAATTAACCACTCGACTTCCCTTCAAACATGCAAATGCAAGCAGAAACTAGCCGTTAACAAAGGAGAGCATGCAAACCTGACTAATTTCAGAAGTTGCTGCCTTCATATCTGACAGCCTGCATGTTAAATAGACAAAAGAGTAGTAGTCTAATTTTTTTTAAAGTAATATGAACAGCATGTGTTCACATGTACACAGATTGCTTGCATCTGAAGAACCACAGGGGATACAGCATGAGGATTGCAGCATGTAGGAGAAATTAATTAAAAAATGGGAGTTGCTTTCTGTGATCATGACAGCTTGGAAAAGTTATTTTTGGGGGGTTTATAGTCCCCAAAATTTCCAGCAAGCCATACTGCAGGGTGCAGTTTCTGGACAGTGCAGCACAAAAAATAACCTATTCTAAGCTTTGTAGTGAACAGGTGTTTTGCCCATTATACTGCAAAGACACCTCTGGGTCCAATGCACCATTAATAAGAAAAACATGTAGAGACAAATCTCTTTCAGTGCAGTTATGTCGACAGGATACAAATCACACCAGAAAGCCTGATTTCAGATTTCAATTTGGAAGTTCTGTTGAGCCATAACTTCATCAGTTAGCATTGGGCATGGCATACAATTTCTCTTGGCTTCATAGATCCATCCTGTGAATCAGGGGTAGGGAATCATGCAGCCCTCAGATGTTGTTGGACTGTAACTCCCAGCATTCCTTATTATTGGCTAAGCTGGCTGGGGCTACTGGACGTTGCAGTTTCAAAACATCTGGAGAGCTGTGTGATTCCCCCATCCATTTAAAATTATTTCACTGAAATCAGTCATGTCTAGTCAGATGGGACTGGACTAGAACTCAGTGAAATACAGTAGGACTCGCCCCCATATCTGCGGAACCAACGTCCACGGTTTCAGTTATCCACAGGACACAAAACAGAACACATACCATAGTCTTGCTAGAAAATGCCTAGAGAGGCAGCCTCTCTAGACATTTTCTAGGTCCTCCAAGGCAACTCTATAGTATTTTCAGCCAGAAGTCCCATTATTTTCAATGTTGTTCGCTGTTATCCGCGGTTTCCAGTATCCACAGTAAGTCCGGGAACTGAACCCCCTCAAATACTGGGGTCCTACTGTATTATCAAATAGGTTATCTAAAGATTAAAAAACAAACACAGTTACTCTTCATATCAAACAAGTGCCTCGCTCCTAATAATTATGTGCCAAACTAAAATATTTGTAGATTGTTGTAAATATTTTGTGGGCTTTTCTGTTGCTATGGAACTCCTTGGATCTTTATAATATCTTCTCTTATCCCTCAGACTCATTCACTCTTTGTCCAGTCAAACTTCTCATTCAGACTTCCAACCTCTTGCACACAATCTTGTTAAATTCAAACCTCAAACATACAGCACACACATGGAGCCTTCTGCTCCAGTCCACTCATGCTCCCAGACTCAACTGAACTCCTGGCTAACTGTCATGCATTGCTTCAAACATACAGGAACCCCTCCCATTTCAGTCTCCTGCTCTGTGTTTGGTTCCTTTCATACTCTCATCCCATTTGCTCACCTTTCTGTCCATCACAGTATCCACCCCATCTCAAAAGTTCACCACTGCCAAACATTGTATACAAACTGCTAAAACATAAAGGTGTGTAAACTATAAAGAGACCAACGATTCACAGCCGTCACAGGTCTGTCCACGCACCCCTCCAAGAATAATCTGTGCTAGGACCTTTCAGTTGGGCTAATATTGAGAGTGGTTACTGAAAAGTGGCAGTCTGCTCAGACAGTGAACCCTTATAAGCACAAGATTTCCAAGTTACTGTACATCTTATTTTCTTCAATAAAATTACCCTATGTTATGTTGTTTGTTAAACTACAGACTTGACTATTCATTGAACCTATAGATAGTGAAAGGCATGCTACCACAGAAACACGGTCCACACATTTAGGATAAAAGATACATCCCTGGTTTAGGGAGAAAGAACTAAGGGAACCACAGAAGTTGAGATGGTAGTAACAGAGAGTGAAGGCAGCCAGGCTGAACCCTCAGGTAAAGAGGGCTGGTACTTTGGAGCTTGCTCTCGACCACTTTGTTGTGAGTTGTCACTGATACATCTTTAAATAACTGCAGCATGACCTTATGAACACAAGAAGAAAAGATCAATGAAAACAAAGAATTGTAATCATGCCAAATGACTGCTGCAAACCTCCCATGTGAAATGGAGAAATAATGGGAGTTCTTTAGGGTTCGTTTTTTTAAGGGAATAGAGCGTCACTGTCAAATGGGTCATTTCTAGTTTCTTATTCAAACATGAAAATTATTCCATATGCAAAGGCACAGTGCACAGCTAGTCTCTTCCAGTATGCCTCAGTAGAAAAACAAATAATGAATGTGCCTTGAAATTCAGTGTGCGGGGTAATACTATAATGGCTCTCCTGTACATCAAAACAGCAACATGATACCCTGAAAAATACATATGCTATTAACGGTGTGTTTATTATCAGGTACATTCACCTTTGCATATGGGTGGGCCCCCATGATGCAACCACAGCTGAAAGCTGATAGCACGCTTACCTCTGGTGACTGACTACACGTGGCTGTTTTTAAAACAGACACAGTTTTTCTAAATAAATTTTATGTTACTTGTGTATGAAATGCCGTACCGTGTTTCAGCGAAAGGGTACTCAAAGCCGTGAACAATAAATGGAAAACAATGTACTCCAACGCTGTTTAGCAACATTTCCAGAAAGATGTTTTGAGATGTTTTGATACTCTGTCCAGATGGCAGTGGCTTACAGTGCAGCTGACTGGATAGCCAAAGGGGTGGTGGAGAAGAAATCTATGACCCGTAAAAATGTGCTGCAAATCTCGGCAACCAGGTCATGAACTTCTCTAATGTTTAATTCAAAATCGATTAATAAAGTATGTGTTTGTTATTGGCGTGTATTATTCAGTCAGCTCAATATTTAACACTAAGAATGATGAATACTTGACACTGGGCAGATAATTGTTACTTACCTGGCCAGATAAGTCATGCTACTGATCTTTTCTAATTTGGTAACTAGTTGAGCAATCCTGACATTAAATGCTTGCATGTGTAAAATGTAAAAACCAACCAGTGAAGTGCCAACAAAGATCAGATAGAAATGTTGCCAGTGCATGATCTTGTTGAGATGGCAATGTCCTAAAAAATGATATTCAGCACAGTTCTATCTGCATGTTTGCCTTAATTTACAATAATGTATAAAGTGGTTAGATCTGAACATTTCAAGTGGTGAACAACTAAAGAAAACATAATATACAAAATATAACATACAATTTTAGTAGTCCACAAAAGAGATAGTAGTTTGGGCTATCCAAGAAAAGTTTGCATAAGCAGATACATTCTCAACATATTATCAATATTTATATACTGAAATTCAGGATAAAAATTCGCAGAAGTCCATATGCTATGCCAAAGACTGAAGCTTTCTGTATTAATAATACTTTTCAACACATAAACTAATACACATTCTAGAAGGCCACATTGGCAAACTAAACAAGATTTTGAAGACTTAACTGGCATAAGTTTCTTTCCCTAACTTAGAATAAGAACAGTAGACTCAGTTCTGACTGGGACCCTAGTGAGCAACCAACCCTTTGACCCCATTTGTGGGGTCTGTTCTATGTATCTGCAAGTTTTATTTCCCCAAAGTGATTTATTAAAATAAATGGATCCCTATCTGGCAATTAAATTGCAGGCAGATAGAACAACGGATTTAAGCCCTCCAATTAGAATCTTAATCACTTTTCTTGTTCTAGATAATGCAAAAAAGTTGTAGTTGTAATGACACCAACTGGGCCAAAGTTGATTATACTTATTGATAACTAAGTTCACTAAGACTTGCCAGTTCAAAAGTATCATCTGTGGTCACCCAACAACAACAACAGCCACTTAGAATTAGAGGTCCATACGGTGTCAGCCATGAAGCCAGTGTGGCATAGTGGTTTGAGTGTTGGACTGCAACTTTGGAGATGAGGGTTCAAGTCCCCCCCACTCAGCCATGAAAACCCACTGAGCGACCTTGGGCAAGTCACACACTCTCAGCCTCAAAAAAAACCACACACAACTGTGATAGGTTCAGCTTAGGGTCACCATAAGTCAGAAACAACTTGAAGGCACACAACAACAACAACAACAACAACAACTGTGCCAACCATAATTCAATATAAACTATACAGATTATCTAGAGTGAAATTTCAAATATTAATTGATTCAGGGAACAACATGTAATCTATAATGGCCGGGGCGTGGGGAGAGAGTTGGTGATGTACTTTCTGGCATCTTTAGAGGGGATCAGAAGGCAAGAAGGCCCAACAATGGTGGCACAACAGGCTTGTATTACTAAAGGTAGAATTCTGCAACAACTGGGGTTGATCAAAAAAATGGCAGCCCAACTACAAAGACGCCACCAGGCACCAGAAGAGCGATTCATTTAACAACCTCAGTATCAGTGCTCATTGAGAAAGAAATGGACAGAGATTGCCTAGACTGCAAACAAAGTATTTGAAATGGGCATAAGACAGCAACTGAAAATAAATGATCTCTCTAAGGCTGATAATATATTTAATGTAGGCTCACTGTTTGAATGTCAGAGTCTGCAGAATCCCAGTCTCAGGGAAGGAAAACACCATTGTTTATATTTAACAGAGCAAGACTTTGAAAGGCATGCCTGCCTTGCTACCTAAACCTGTCCCCACAAGTGAAGCCTGGGGATATAATAATGAGTTTCAGTTAGTACAACTGTCAAAGATGCCACTCTGGTCTTGTCTACACTATTTAAAAAAAACCTCTAAAACCCCGCATTACCTCTGAATCTGCAGCAATAAGGCCACATAATGTCTGTCCTTTCCCCCAAATTTGGGGCAGTAAGGCCACATGATGCATGGCCCTATCCACCCCAGATTTGGAGCATTTTACCTTGATGTGGGTGTTTTAGGTTTTTCCCCCCCAGAGTTTTGTCCATTCCCACTGCCACCACTGTAAATCAGGTCAGATCTTGGCAGGTGCAACAATTTAAGCTGTGTGTTTAAGCTCCAGAGGCAAATTCCTGGCAAGTTCCCTGCTGATGGAAAGGTTTTTCTTCTCCTCTTCCCTTGGCAGCACTCTGCCTCCTTCCCTGCCCAGCTTTGATTGATAAGGTAAACAGGAGGTGTGGAAACAAGCAACTGGGGAGAGCAGGTAGGGGAGGAGGGAGAAAAACTTTCCCTTCAGCAGGCAACTTGCCAGGAACTTGCCTCCAGAGCTTAAACACAGCTTAAAATGTTGTGCCTGCCATGAACTGACCTGACTTGCAGCAGTGGCAGTGGTGGGTGTGGGCAAAACTTTGCTGGGACAGTCCAGAACTGCAGACCCAGTCTGATATAGTGATATACCAGTCATGATTTTTGTAAGACATCAGCCTGGACACAGTTGAGAACCAGAGTGTACTTAGATAGACTTAGAACACATAGAACGTAAAAAGCCCCACTTGAAGCTAAAGCCATAGGCAATTAGAATAGCAACATCTTCTTTCTCTCTAATGAAGAAGACATTGGAGACCAATGAGTGGAGACAGAGACTGGATCAGCCCAAAGACAAAGAAAAGAAAGAGTGGAATGTCCCAACAAGTTTATTGCTTGTATGGAGATGTAGGTACCACAAAGCCACTTTGGGATTGTCAGAAAAAGTAGGCTATTGACTGAAGTTACCCTGCATTTGTCCTATAGTCCCTTGTTAAAACTAGTTTTTGGATTACCCTGAGAGTTTATGACTGCTGATTAACAGTTGTAATTTGCTTTATGTAATGTGGAATGGTGCATTTATTGGTGTTGAAATAGTAAGGAGGGAGGGGAAAGCACAAGACCAGTATAATTTTTTGTAAGTGTAGGGGGATGTCCTAGGCTGAATGAAACAGGACCCTCCCAATAAAGGCTGCTCCTGGCAGACTGTATGCAACTTTTTTCACTTGTTTAATATATCATTGCATTTGGTTTTTCCAGTTCTACCAAATACAAAGGAGGATACTGCAAAAGATGAGCTGCTCAACCCAGAGAAGATGTGAACTGCTTTCTTTTAACCATATACAGTAAGGGATTTAAGGACAGTAGTTAAAAGGGGACAGATGCTAGATTTACTCACATGCAGTAAGCCTGACAACAGGAGATGCCCCACAAATGTGGGTGTAGTACAGTCTTAAAACATGAGTCCTTTATTCAGCAATTTGCAAGCTCGGAATCTTCCAAAGCCTGGGGCATTGCCATTCTCCTAGCAACATCTCTGACTTATCCTCCAATGCAACTCTATGGTATGTTTGTACTGGAAATCCTTTATTTTAATAGGGTTCTCCATCATCCACAGTTTCCAGTATCCACAGTAAATCAGGGAACCAAATCCACATGGATACGGGGCCCCAACTATATTCATATTTTTATTTTAAACAAGAGATCTGTTTCTTTGCCATGCAAACTTAGTACATATTACTAATGTCATTTAGGTTGCAATTCTGCACTCAGAAGTAAGCTTGACTGAGCTCTCCACAGACATAAGTAGGACTGTATAACAATACTGTCCTACAGATGTCTGTGGAGAACTCAGTCGAGCTTATGTCTGCCTATAAGAATGATGATGTGATTTGCTGAAGTAGCTAGTCTAGCAGAAATACTATAGCAAAAATCACAAGTAGCTGATATTACATGTAACTGATCAAAGTACACATTGTGGTGATACCTTTATTAGGCCAACCAGAAGGGGGAAAATTCATGATGCCACTTCTGAGGTCCACAGTGTGTCTTTGGGCCTGTCTAAACAGCAAAAATAACATGAACAGCATGTGAACGAATAGTGATCCGTTCACACAGCTGACTGCACAAATACGTATCATTCAGAAGGGGGGCAGCAAAACTCACCCTAAAGTTCATTTGTGGAGCAACCAGGGCTTCATACATATTATTTTTAAAAATCTGTGCGAATGAGCAATAGTTTGACCATTCACATTTGCACAGATATGAGCAAGGAGGGGAATTTGATTGGCTGGATGAGCATAGGGGGCAGGGCTAGAAAAGAGGGGAATTGGCAGCGGCCGCCATGTTGTATTTCCAGCTATGTGAGCCGATCCAACGGCAGCAATTTTCTCTCTGCTGCCCCCCACCCGAGACCCGGGGCTCCCTCAGGAGCCGCTGCCATGGAAGGGGGGAGGGTGCCGGTGTGTCTCTTCCTGCCCAGGACCGTGGGGGGGGGGAAAGGAGGGAGGGAGGATGGCCAGCTGGCACTGGACCTTCCCTCCCCACCCCACCCCTCCCTGGGGACTGATGGCCTGGCTTCCCCCTGGCAGGTTTTCGCCCTAGGAGGAAGTGGAAGGAGGAAGTGCTGTCAGAGGGAGCTCCACTGAATGACCAAGGTCGCCATGGGGTATGTACTGCTCCTGGCTCCTGGCAGGTCAGTTGCTCAGCCCTGGATCCTCTTGACCGGAGGGGGGGCTCTCTGGTCAGTCCCTCCACCTCTACTGGGGTGGCCACCAGGAAAAGTGGCTGGATGGGCAGAAAGAGTCAGGGGGCGGTTGGGGTGGGGTCGCCCGGACCCCACCACCCCTCGGGAGTCCCCCTGGAAAAGTTCCTTTGTCGGGAGGACACCCCTGCAGAATCCCCAGCTGGCAGAAGTAGGCAGCGGCAATATCATGATTTGCAAGTAAATCACACACCAGCTGAGCTAGGGGGTTATGTAGAGTTTAGGGGAGACCTTTAAACCATGTAGGCAGTTCACATTCTTGCGAACACCTGCCTGTTCATATCTGTGCGTATTATTTCTTCCTCATATAGACAGAACCATAATCCAGCAAGGATGGTAAATAATGCAGTGGGGGGAACTGTCACTTATAGTAACAGGTATGCACAAATCAAGTAAGTAAAAACATTTAGAGCTTGAAAATAATGGCTCAATAAACCCATTCCACTGTTAATTTGTTGTCCCCAATGTGATCAGTCCCCAATGTGATCACTGTATTTCCTGATTAACACTGAAGCTAATATTGTCTTTAAGGAGTCAATTGATTTTAGATCTTAAGAATTACACAGTGGTAGGCACTTCAATAACTAAGTTCAGAGTTTTCTTCACAGACCCCTACAATTTCCATTTAAACGACAAATGCAATGGATTAAACTTGGGATCCCAGGTTCCTCCATATAAGACATGTACTCTGACAATGTTCTTTGCAGATCCCACTTCTTGATTGACAGTGGGGAGATGGAGAGGATGCAGTGATTCAGTTTTGCAGTAAAATAGTCTGCATATGCTCAGAGGCACTCAAAACATTTTTGACTGAGAATTTTCTACACTTGATTCATTGATTGATCCATGCAGCCAGACATTTATTGATGCACCTGCAGCTGATCAGTGTCATTTAACTAAAATAAGTATGTCATCCCTTATTAACTTTAACATCACTCTTTATTAATCTTTAACAAACCTAACATACCAAGCTCTGGAAGAATCACATATACCAGGATTCTCTTCAGGC
This sequence comes from Gambelia wislizenii, assembly GCA_030847615.1. Lineage (NCBI taxonomy): Eukaryota > Metazoa > Chordata > Lepidosauria > Squamata > Crotaphytidae > Gambelia > Gambelia wislizenii. Next base: position 208,068,849 of record JAUMIR010000001.1, read on the forward strand.
TGACCAAAGACATTTTGCTGTTCAACATTATGTGGCATCTAATGATAACATATATAAGTTTACGATACTGGGGGCAATAGGACTGCAATTGGCAACTCCTTTTGTTTCTAGCTTAATGCAGTGTAAGATGTGTAAATAGCTATTGCTTAAAACAATTTGTAAGCCGCTCTGATAGCCTTGTGGCTGAAGAGTGGGGTATAAATAACTAAATATATATATATATATTTATATATATATATATATATAAAATTAATATATATAATAACCTGAAGAAAACAGAAGTTCTTTACCAGCCTGCACCACAGGACGAACACCACCATCCCCACATTGCCGTCGGCAAATCAGTGCTCAAGTCCGTTCAGCAGTTCACCTACCTGGGAAGCATCATCTCCTCAGATGCCAAGATTGACAAAGAGATCGATCACAGATTAGCAAAGGCATATAGTGCATTTGGAAGACTTCACAAAAGAGTCTGGAGCAATAAACACCTGAGGCAAAGCACAAAAATCAGTGTGTATAGAGCCATCGTACTGTCTATCCTCCTTTATGGATCTGAAACATGGGTCACCTATCGCCACCACCTACGACTCCTCGAGCGCTTTCATCAGCGCTGTCTACGCACAATCCTAAATATACACTGGACTGACTATGTGACGAATGTTGCTGTCCTTGAGCAAGCAGGGATCACCAGCATTGAGGCCATGATATTGAGAACACAGCTGCGCTGGACAGGGCACGTTTCTAGGATGGAGGACCATCGCCTCTCAAAAATACTACTCTACGGTGAACTCACCACGGGTCAGCGTAAGAGGGGCGCTCCAAAAAAGCGATACAAAGACTCCCTGAAACAACATCTCAGGCTTGGCCAAATTGATCACCAACAGTGGTCCGCCCTGGCCTCACATTGGGAGGCATGGAGACGCACTATCCACAATGCTGCAGCCTTATTTGAGAACTCACGACGAACAAGTCTTGAAGAGAAACGACAACGCAGAAAGAATCACAACCCAAAAACATCACCCAAGGAGACCTTCTGCTGTGCTTTTTGCAACCGGACTTGTTTATCTCGGATTGGCCTTTTTAGTCATCAGCGCGCTTGCAGAAAGCACGGGATGAGACCTTCCTGAATCTTCGTTTGCGAAGAAAAGCCAGAGAGAGAGAGAGAGAGATAATATATAGGTAAAATGTGGGATCAAACTTGAAGTAGTTCTTTTCTAATATAATGTCTAAGATGTCCAATAGGAAATGAGTAGGTGGATAAGGATCGTCACACGAGTCATGACATTTTTAATGACCTCTCTAGCTTCACCATGTGGAATTACAGTGTAAAGAGATTTTAGACCCATGGTGACCAAACACATGGAATTTGGAAATTCCACTTGTTCTATATTGTGAATAAATTCTCTGGTGTCCTTTATGTAAGATGTGTTTTTGAGACCATGATCTAAATAAAGACAATTTCTCCCAGGGAATGTAAAACTTTCATCTCAGGAATGGTTTCTTCAGCTTGTGATGAAAGTCTATGTTGTTTTTGTCTGAATAATAATATAATAAATCATGACTAGCCATACTAGTAAACATCAAAATATTAAAATCACATTAAAATATAATGCTACTTACAAGCAAAGATCTGTGAAATTCCCAACTATAATCTTATTTTTCTTGCCTTCAGTAATGTTTGTAGCGGGAATGAGTATTATTCCCTAAAACTTTGTAAGGTTTTATAACACTCTCATGGTTGCTGCTCAGGGTCACAACTATGAGCTCATTAAGGCTAATTACAGTTAAGAGTTACTTACCTGGCAGGGGAGATACCATGATCACAAAGGCATTTTGCCATCTGAGACAAAGGACAAAATGGTGCCTCCTTCATACCACACACAGAAGTCAACTGCTCTGGCCTTTCATTTCAACAGTGACAACAGGAAATCAGTTCCCTTAACTTCTGAAAGCAACTTAATTTAAGGAGAGGAGGAGAGGCTGTAAGAAGATTATGGTCAAAGGTTCAAGAGGAATGTCAGAAGGCTGGCCCTCTACCATTTGACTCCCAAGAAGTTGCCTCATTCTTCCTAATGTTAGAGCTGGGCATGCTCTTCTGATTTTCCCAAATACCACCTCTAGTACCTTGGGCCTTTTCCTAAGAAATGATCCCAACTCTCTCTCAGAGAGAGGGTGTGTGTGGCCTGTGTGGTAGCCCCGAGGCTACTTTTGCAGCAACCTGACCCATGGAGCCCTTTCCCCACTGCCTCCCATGCTGGGGAAGAAAACCAGCCCTCAATTTGTTTTATACTTGGTTTGGGTGTGTAACAGGTTGTACCCTGCTCCTTGCCATGCCCCTGAGCTTCTCTGAACAGACCTGGTGCAGCTTGTGCCAGATGCTGGATGTGAAAATGTGGCTCCCATGCTTGCCAAGGCTGCCCACTCCTTCTTTAACCTGTCTACCAATTTCTGCTTGGATACTGTGAGTTAAATCTAGCTTTCACTGGATTTAATTGCAAGCTACATAATGACTTTAATGGAGATGGATCACACCCTTTATTTGGCCTCATAACCCACAACATACCTTTTCCTCTATTAAACTTTGACTCAGCGCTGACTATTCACCAGACAAATCATACCCTTGAAGGCCCTTGTGGCTCTGAGACCAGGGTGCCAGTTAGACGGTAGTTTTTGTCACAGGGCATTCTGGGACTTCCTGATCCCATATTTGTCCCTCCCTGTTTAGATGATTTTTGTCACTGAACTGGATATCCCGGGAGATCCCGGGATCATTGTTTACACGGCATCACGTTCCACGATATGTACCTTCTCCCACTATATACTACCCCGTTTTTTTTTGTTGTTTACACGAGTTTACGGTCCCGGGATATTTTTTTTTAGCTGTCAATCAAGGACGCGATTGCTCGTTTTTTCACAACCTCAGTGACGTACTTCCTTTAGAGTTTCGCGCCACGAGCAATGCTATTGGCTGGCTCAAATGTTTGTTAAAGCTTCTGCGTTGGGGATGATTGAGTGTTGCATTGGGGTGAGGCAATAAGAGGATGAGTGGAGGAATGAGCGACCTAACATGGGGAGGAAGGAGCGATCAATGGCTACACCCTTTGCTGTCCTTCCGAATTGAAAGAACAGCATTTAAAGCCCATTGAAAGTGAGGAAGGAAGGGGTGCTTAGTGGTTACAGCCTTTGCTGTCCTTCCGAATTGAAAGAACACCATTTAAAGCCCATTGAAAGTGAGGATGCAGGTGGGTGGGTGTGTTTGTGTGTGAATGTGCGATCATCTGCTCAGACAGTGGCATTTTTTACTGTACCTTTAAACAAATGGAGTGGATGCAGGTGGGGGGGTTAATGGGCAATCGTCTGTGATCTCTTTACAATTTACTCTCTCTTTAAAATTTAAACCAAGCATGCAGGGGAGTGGTGGTAAAAGTAGGTCTCCCAGTGTAGAAATCCATTGAACAGGGTGATTTAATGCAGACATACACAAACCTACTTGCAGCTGGAATGGAAGCCTTTGTTTTCATCTGGTGAGGCTGAATCTATTGAACGGGTGACTGACCCCTCCTCTCCTCTCTGAGCCCGCCCCGGTCACATATATTTCCGGTCATCGCCAAGTACTGAGATATCTTGTCCTGGGGTGTTTAGATGTACGATTTTCCGAATCCTCCTGTGACTTTTTTAAAAAACCAGACAAACCGCAGGACTGAAAGTCCCGCGGGTTGCGTGATAAAAGGTGGCCCCCCTTCCCAAAATCCAGTGCCCGACATGATGTACGTGTAAACAGCCAGTGCTCGACACGAATTCCTCCCACTACTTTTTCATCGTGTAAACGGCACCCTGGGCTTGGAGTACATTCAGGCTCCAACAGCAGTCATATGAGTTAGGTTTTCGGTCTGTTACACAGGGATGAGGGGCAGAATGACAGAATCCCCCCCCCCCTAAATAAGAATTCTGGCTCCTCAAATCAAATTTTCCTTCATTCCTGGTCACCAGCTATGGGCCTGCTTCCTGGATCCGGAGAGTGTGTCAGCAGCTGACAGTAAGGCCTCCTGCGGGGCCTGATCCATTTCTTCTGAAGAGAAATGTTGTTTTCCAGGTATTTTAATATAATGGTTTATTGGGCTTTACCCCATTTTAGTCCTGCCCCAGGTGTTGTGAAGACTGCCCGGGGGCAAAATGGGGCAAAAGCAGCTCTGCATCATTAGGACTGCAGGGCTCAAAGACGGAGCCAAGACAAGGTAAATAGCCTTGGGATTTCAGGTCCTGAAAGAGTCCTAAACTGGCTCATCCCTTCTGATACTTCTCACAGCAAAAGAATTCAGGAGGAAAGTAAGAGGAGATGGGCATCCCTCCTTCTCCACTCAATGAGTGAATAGGAAGTGCACAGATATGCAGAGATCTGCAGTGTCTGCTGCCCTGCATGCCAGCCATGTCCTAGACAGCTGGTAGGCTGCTTCTGAAATGGATTGCTGCTAATCTAAAGGACTGTTAGCAATTATCGCACAAAAGGAGCAGCAGCTTCTCCAAATCCATACTGTGTTAGGTATTTCTATCAGAGGGCATTCTTCTCCCACCTCCAGGTTTGTGACTCTGGGGCAACTGAAGGCACCTTTGGCTGCCCAGCACTGATTGACAGGCACCCTCTGAAGCAAAAATGGCCAGTAGGTATATTTGACTTGCAGATCCAAAATTAAACTTGCATATCTAATTACATACAGTTCTGAAGTAAAATAGGCAACAAAGGTCTTTAACTTGCCTTCCTTGTAAAGTAAGATAAAATGCAGGAGCTGGAAGAGGAAAACTTCACTATGCCAGTTTTTTGCAAGACAAAAAATCATCCCCCTAGGCTCCAATTCTGAACTTGGAAAACTTCTTTTTTTGACTACATGGCCTAGAATTCCTAGACTTCCAAGCTGATTGGTGGATTCTAGGCGCTGTACTCCAAAAAAGAAACTTTCTCAAGCTCTACAGGTTGCCTGCTATATGCATGGGGAATACAGTACTTCCTGGACTTATTGTTTATAAGTGAACCTGCGACTAATAGAAACCCCTATTAAAATAAAGAACTTCCAGTACAAACACACCATAAAGTTATGTTGGAGGACCTAGTGATTCCTAGAATGGGCACCCCTCTAGGAATTTTCCAGTGTGACTCTATGGTATGTGTCCCTATTTTTTCAGCCATGGATAACTGAAAGCGTGGATATTCATTCCACAGATATGGGGGGAGACCTGTACTCTCCCTTCCTCTCTCATGAAACTAGGATTTACCCCGACAATCTCCAACAAGTCAGCTGTCTGACCCAGAGGTACAACAAGATGGTATTAGTATTATATGGGCCTTGTATAAGGTGCTGGGTCTTTGTTATTTATAATGGTTTTTGTTTTAACAGATTTTAATTTTAATTTTTCATATATAATTTAATTACTTTTAAAACTTTTGTAGATTTTGAATTGTACCTATGTTTGTTTTAACTAAGCCACCATCCTGAACTGGGAAAAAGGTGAGAAGAAATAATGATAATGATGATGATAATAATAATAATAATAATAGGCTCTCATATGATACCTTCTCAACACAAGTGTTTTAATACTTGGAAAATCATGACACTGGTGGTAGAACTTGCTTTCATTTCCTGTATACATCACCTGTTTATTTCGGTAGTCTTGCTTGTCCTTTGGTTTGAACAATATTCTGTATTCACAGAAGCATGAGGAATAATAATATTTCTCAAACTCATACCAGCAGATTACAAGCTCATACCAGCAGATTAATGCTCTGTACTGTGTTTATACTAAAAGACAGATCAACACCCCCCCCATATCTATGGATTCGGTATCCATGGTTTCACTTACCCACATCCCCCCAAATATGTTCTCTCCAGGCATTTCTAGGAACTCCAATGTGATTATATGGTCATCCTCCAGTGTTTGTTTCATTAAAAATAAAAAGGGTTCCCTACTATCCACCATTTCAGGTATCCACAGTCAGTCTTAGAATGTATCCCCTGTGGATACGGGGTGTGTGTGTGTCAAACCATATGTACTTTAAAAAAAAATCGAAGAAAAACATGCAATACAGTTGTCCCTTCACATTCGCTGGGGTTTGGTTCCAGGATCCCCCGTGAATACCCAAATCTGTGAATACTCAAGTCCCATTATATGCAATGGCATAACAAAATGGTGTCCCTTATATAAGATGGCAAAATCAAGGTTTGCTTTTTGGATTTTTTTTTTAAATTTCAAGCCGTGAATACTTAAATCTGTGAATACCAAATCTGTGAATATGGAGGGACAACTGTACAATCAATTCATTAACAATTTCAAATGAGATATAATACAGATCCAATGATGAGCTGACCATTATATTCTTTACAGGTAAAAATGTGGCAATAAAAAAAGAGTAGGAGACAAAACCAATTAGTCAATATATTTATCCACTGAAAGAGAAATAGACTAAGGGAAAGGGGGTGGGGGACAACACTGTATTTTGATTTTGTTTCAGTGGAGATAAATGGTCAACAGAAATATTTTTTGAGGTTATTCATTTATAATGATACAGCTGGACTCAATGCTCAATGGATGTTGTTGATGTGCTCAGAGGTGAAATAAAGTTGTTGTTGTTGTTGTTGTTGTTGTTATTATTGGAAAGTCCAAAGCTGCACAAGACATATTACGGGACATGGAATGTGAGAAACATGAGTCAGGGGAAACTAAACATAGTAAAACAAGAAATGGAACATATAAATACAGTAGCACTCCCATATCTGTGGGGGATTGGTCCCCTGCGTTGATATGGAAATCCATGGATAATAGCGAAAGCCACCCACCACCACCTCTGCCACCGCAGGAGCCCCCCCAGGGGAAGAGAGAAGGGAGGAGAGCTCTCCTCCTCCTCTCCCTTCCCCTGCTGCCTGTGCTGCTGGAGGGGCAAAGTGGAAGCAGGAGAAGCGGAGGGCTTTCGCCCAGGCTGAGCAATGCCGCCGTCACCTCTGCTGCTGCTGGGTGATGGGTAAAGGAGAAGAGCCCCCCCTGCACCACTGCGTCTCCACCAGATCCCTCCTGGGGGAAGGGAGGGGAGAGGTGAGGTTTCTCCTCCCTTCCCCCTTCACCCCCACCATTGCTAACCATGGATAATTGAATCAGTGGTTGGTAAATCGGTGGAGATGGGGGTGCTACTGTATTGTAATACTTGGGGTGAGTGAGCTAAAGTGAACGGGAATGGGACATTTTGAGTCAGATAATTACACAGTGTTTTACTCAGGAAATGAAAATCTAAGAAGAAATGGTGTGGCATTGTGAGCAGAGGTGTAGCAAAAACAGTCAGATATAATGCCGGGTCTGACCAAACAATATCAATAAGACCTCAGGGGAAACCCATCAATATACCCAGAATCCAGGTTCATACTCCAACTACAGAAGCAGAAAAAGAAGAAATTGAAAGATTCTGTGTTGGAGTCCATGAGAAAAGTGATCACACACCAAAACAGGACTTCTTGTTAATCATAAGCAATTGGAATACCAGAGCAGGAAATAGAAAAGAGTCAAAGATTATAGGAAAAATTGAGTTAGGATCAAGAAATGAACCAGGAGAGTGACTGACTGAATTTTGTGAGGCCAACAGTTTGTTCACTACAAACACATTCTTCATGCAACCAAAGAGGGATTGTATACATGGACAAATAGATTACATAATTGGGAGCAGAAAATGGAGAAGCTCCATTCTATCTGCAAAAACAAGACCAGGAGCCGATTGTGGCACAGGCCATGAACTGCTAACAGAAAAAAATTAGAGTAAAGCTAAAGAAGAACACTAAACCAACCATCATGCCAAAACACAACCTAAAAAAACATCTCTGTAGAATTTGAAGATAATGTAAAACAATAGATTTGCACTATTAAGCCTAATTGACCAGAGACCAGAAGAGCTCTGGACTGAAGCCAGGGACAATGTCAGGAAGGAATGCAAAAAGACACTATCTGCACCCAAAAAGAAAGAGAAGCTTCAACGGATGACAGATGAAACTCTTCAAGCAGTTAAGGACAGATAAGAAACAAAAGTAAAAGTTGAAAGTAACAGGGTCAGAACCTTGAATGCAACTATTCAATGACTTGTGCACAGGGATAAAGATACCTACAATAATAATCAATGCAGAGAAATAGGTGATGATAACAAAAAAGGAAGAACAAGAGACCTCTTCCACAAGATTAAAGAATTCAAAGGGAAATTTAAACCAAGAGTAGAGCTGCTATATAACCAACAGGGGAACACATCACATGACCAAGTACAAATAAAAATACAATATGAACAATACACAGAAGAAGTATATAAAAGAGATGAAAGAATAGCAGGTTCGTTAAAATAAGAATGATTTGAAGATGAGCCTAACATTTTAGAAAGTGAAGTGGAAGTTGCACTTAGACCACTTGGGAGAAACAAATTATTAGGAACAGATGGCATACCAATAGAGCTGCTTCAAGCTATAGAGATAAAAGTTACTCTAGTTCTAACTAAAATCTGTCAACAAATATGGGAAAAAATGGCCCACAGATTGGAAACACTCAATATACATTCCAGTCCCCAAGAATGGGGACACTAGGGATTGCAGTAACCTCAAGACCTTTGCAAGCAAACCGATGCTCAAAATTCTACAACAAAGAATTTTACTATACGTAGAGTGAGAAATACCAGATGTCCAAGCTGAGTTCAGGAATGGAAAACGCACTAGGGATCATATTGCAAACATATGTTCGATAATGGAACACACCAACGAATTTCAGAGGAAAATCAGCCTGTGCTTTATTGATTATGGAGATTATCGGACACTAAAAATATACCAGGACAGGGACAACAGGAGATCACTAAAAGGCTTACCTTTTAGATGATATTGTCCCTGTCCTGGGATGCTCCTGTTTGCTCCTGTTTCTCCCCTGCTTCCTCTTGTTCACGGAAAAATCCGTGAATAAGAAGACCATTCCGTTATCATAACAGAATAACGAGAGAGTGAACATGAGCCCCGTTCTGCTCCTGGGATGATGACTGGATGTGACATCACTGGGAGGTCCATGCCAGACACTTCCAGGTGCAATCGGGATGACAAGGTAAATAAAACACTTTCTCCCCCTCCCCGGGTACCTTTTATTTTTTTAATGTGTTTTTGTGGTTGGTTTGCAGTTTTGACAGCTGGGGGGGTATTTTTAAATTTGCCGCCTGGCCGCTCTCTCAAGAACAGCTGGGATTTCAGTTCCTGGTCGTAAAAGCAGCCTTATGATGACTGCATTTACAACCAGGCAGCAAAGGGAGGGGGAGCCCGTTCCTGTCGCAGAATGAAGGTATGTGTCTGAAACATTTTTCTTTATTCCGCGGCAGGAATGGGAGTGGGGCGTGTGGGGGGTAGGGGGACAAAAACAGGCTATATGGGCCCATCTGATAATCTTCTAAAGCAAAAACTTTGACTGTGTAGATCATGAAAAACTGTGGCTCACTCTTAAAGAAATAGGTATTCCAGGTATTCCACAACATTTGATTGTCCTGATGTGTAACCTGTACTCTGAACAAGAAGCTACATCAGGATAGAATATGGAGAAACAGAATGGTTTCCAATTGGCAAAGGGGTCAGGCAAGGCTGCCTTTTATCACTTATCTGTTTAACTTGTACACTGAACATATCATACCTAAAGCAGGATTAGACTCAGAGGAAGGAGGTGTGAAAATTGGAGGAACATCAATAATTTAAGATATACAGATGACACCATACTACCAGCAGAAAATAGCAACTGTTGGAACAGTTACTGAAGAAAGTCCAGGAAGAAAGTGCAAAGGCAGGTTTACAGGTGAATATTAAGAAAACAAAAAGAATGACCACAGATGATTAAAGTAGACAATGAAGACATTGGAGATTATCAGACGACCTTTTTAATCTGGAACAGGGATGACAGGAGAGCGACAAAGGGCTCTCTTTTCAGATGACATCGTCCCTGTTCAGTTCTGCTCCTGTGCCCCCTCCATTCTGTTTCCATTCTCTTCTATTGACGGATTAATCCGTCAATAGATCACCCGTTCCGTTTCCATAATGGAATAACGGGCTTGTGAAAAGGTGTCTCATTATGCTGGCACTATGCCAGCCATGGTGGGAGGTCCCTCCCGAAGACTTCCGGGTGTGATCGGGACGAGGAGGTAAGTGGCACCCTTGTTTCCCCCCTCCCCAGGTTACTTGTTTAATTTTGATGGTGTTGGGGGGCTTAGTTTTCTTTTTTTGACATTTGGTTTCCTTTTTATTTTAAAATTTCCTGTTCATTGTTCTCTTGCGAGAACATGCGGGATTTGCTTTCCGGGATGTGAATGCAGCTTTACGACAGTTGCATTCACTCCCGGAGGACTGAGGGGAGGGGGAGCAGTTACTATCGTGGCATAAGATAGGTGTCTGAAAAAAAAAATTAGTGGAACAGGGACGGGAGTGGGATGGGAGTGGGGCGGGTGGGTGGGTAGTGGGATGGATACGCTAAGAGACAGTTCGTCTGATAATCTTCATTGAAATAGTTCAAGATTTTCCATTCCTTGGCTGAGTCATTAATCAGAATAGAGACTGCAGTCAAGAAATCAGAAGACTACGGCAGCTATGAAGGAAGTAGACAAGATCCTCAAGTGCAAAGATATATAATTGGATACTACAGTTAGGATTGTCCATGCTATTGTATTTCCAATTTCTACGGATGGTCCATCCTTTCGTAGGTCGGTAAATTGAGTACCCAGCTTGTGGGGGGCAATTAGCTAATACACATTGGAAACTTTAATGCAGTGTAGATGTGTAAATAGCTATTGCTTAAAACAATTTGTAAGCCACTCTGATAGCCTTGTGGCTGAAGAGCGGGGTATAAATAACAAAATAAAAAAAAATTGTGAAAGCTAGATAGTGACGAGAGCTGATAAGAAGAAAATCAATTCATTTGAAATGTGGTGCTGGAGAAGAGTTCTATGGATAACATGGACTGCTAAAAAGACAAATAAATGGGTCCTAGAGTAAATCCTAATGGAACTCTCCCTGGAAGCCAAAATGACTAAACTGAGTCTGTCGTATTTTGGACACATCATGAGAAGGCATGACTCACTAAAAAAAGATAATAATGCTTAGTAAAGTGTAAGTGGGTAGGAATAGAGGAAGACTGTATTCCAGATAGAGGACTTTTTCAGATGCCTTAAAATCCATGAGGAGAGGGCGGGAGAAGTATGCGGCTATCACGCGGCAGGGGGTCCGTTTCGGACACCACCGTCCCTCTCCCATCGTTGTCCGTGTTGCTTCCGTGTTTGATTGAAGGCAACCGTGCCATTTTTTACTCACGGAAAACTTCAGTGAGTAAAAAATGGCATGGCTGCCTTCAGTTGAACACGGAAGCAACAGAGATGATGACGGGAGCGGGACGGTGGCATCCGAAAAGGACTCCCTGCTGCACGATAGCTGCATACCTCTCCCGCCTTCTCCTCACGGATTTTAAGGCATCTGAAAAAGTCCAGAGAGACTCAATCAGGGAAGCCACAGCCTTGAGTCTACAAGACCTGAGCAGGGCTGTTAATGATAGGGTGACTTGGAGGTCTCTCATTCACGGGCTTACCATAAGTCAAAGTGGATGATAGTTAACAACAAACTTATTTATTTATATCCTTTCTTTCTCCCAGTATGGCATCTAAGGCAGTTTACAACACAGATCAAAACAGAAATACAGCTATAAATCTGCCATAATGTCAAGGAACAATTAATCCCCAGTCAGCCATAGAAACCCACTGGGTGACCATGGGCAAGTCACACTCTCTCAGCCACAGAAGAAGGCAAAAGCAACCACCCTCTGAGCAAATCTTGCCAAGAAAACCCCGTGATAGGTTCACCTTAGGGTCACCATAAGTCAGAAATGACTTGAAGGCACACAACAAGAACTTAAGGATAAGAGAAGGGTTTCTGTCTCTAGGAATTTTCCATCAAGTCTGTACAACATTTTTTTAAAAATGGCAGATAGTTGGTTGACATTGTATGACTTGGGGGCTGGTTATGTAATGGATTGTTTGCAATCTAGTTTTATGGCCTAACTGTACTGCGTTCTTTTAAAATATCATTGGCCAGTTTGAAAGTTGGAATAGTTTTAAAATGATACATACGTAAATAAGATAAAAACCCATGGGCAGGCTACTATGATCAGGGCTGTTTCCAGTACAATCACAGCGAGATAACTTTTGGGTGAGGACTGTTGCAGTATCCCCAGAGTAGTGCTGTTTTCTCTTCAGCATCCAGTTGCCTACTAGTTCCTGAGAGAACCCCTCAAAGGATCTAGAGTGAGGGGGCACTGATTTACTTGGCTCTAAGGAAGTGCCCAGCTATGGGGTGGGCGTGAGGGAAAATAAAGACATTGTCCACCAAATAGGAATTCTGTCCTCCAAATGAAATTTTCTTTCAGTGTCCAAATTCCTAGCATTGCAGTCACTTAAAACTTCAGTTGAGCATTTTAAAATACACTTGAGGAATCCAAAGAAAAGGGGCAGGCAAAGTTATCAAGTAAATGTGAACATAGCAAACACTAGAGTTCTAGGTGTGAACAATATTCAGTGTCTCACTCTCTGAAATGCTAGAAATGTAGGGACTGAAGGAGAATTTAATTGGAGCAGGCAAAATTCTTGGAATACTGTGTCCAATTTTGGGCACTGCAATTCAGGAAGGATATTGAGAAGCTGGAACGTGTCCAGAGGAGGGCGACCAGGAGGGTGGAAGGTCTAGAAGCCATTACGCCCTATGAGGAGTGGCTTAAGGAGCTGGGCATGTTTAGTCTGGAGAAGAGAAGGTTAAGAGGGGACATGATAGCCATGTTTAAATATTTGAAGGGATGTCATACTGACGAAGGACTGAGCTTGTTTTCTGAGGCTCCAGAGACTAGGACACAGAGCAAATACAGGAAAAGATATTCCACCTAAACATTAGGAAGAATCTCCTGACAGTAAGAACTGTTTGGAAGTGGAATGCACTGCCTTGGAGTGTGGTGGAGTCTCCTTTTTTGGAGGTTTTTAAACAGAGACTGGATGGCCATCTGTTGGGAATGATTTGATTGTGTATTCCTGCATGGCAGGGGATTGGACTGGATGGCCCTTGAGGTCTGTTCCAACTCTATGATTCTATGATTCTACACCCCTGAGTGTGTCCATAGGTTACAGATCCTTCCAGCCCAATTTACATACCCCAAGTAGAATTTTAGTAGTGATTCTACTACTAGTAGATTCTAGTAGATCTGTGTGCCCCTGAATGGCTTCCTGGGCATGTAGTGTAGCATTCATGACATTTTTATGGGGGCATACTTTCATTAACTACATTCAATGCCATTTAAAACTGAGAACTCCCTGCTCCCAATTCTTTCAGAACATATACTTATTCTTGATACTCCTGGGGATTTATATGTTTAGCCGCACCTATTAGTGAAGCTAATAGTGAAATCTCACAATTTTGTTATTAATTGTTGTAATTGTCCTTGTTTTAATTTATTTTTATTATTTTGTCTATTGTTTTACTTAGATTGTACTCCTTCGTCAGGTTTAATTCTGTTTTATCCTTGATTGTTTTGTACAGTGCTGTGTACACTGACAGCGCTCTAGAAATAAACTTTAATAATAATAATAATAATAATAATGTATGTGTTTGGGGGAGAAAACACACTGTGTACTACTTTAGAAAACTACAGTAATGGACCCTCAGTAGGGCTGTCTTTCAAGATGGTTCAGAAACCTGTAACTGTCCTCCGGTTAACAGGTACAGAGTAATATCCATACATGTAGGCTGGTGTTACATTCACATGTAGTGGATACACAAGTGTAAGTTGCGTAATGCATGTAGAGAGGTTATTTCAACATTGTGCAACAGCAGAATTCAGCTGAGGGCAGTAAGAGCAGTTTCACATGCAGACTATTGCACATGTAGATGTACAAAAGGGTTCATTGTTTATTGTACAACAAGGCCCATTCATGAACCTGCATTTCACAATATTCCCATTCTGTATGGTGATTGAGTAGTGCTAGTGTAGGGTATCTCTGCTAGTGGATATTTATGCTGTTCTGTGACAACTGCAGCTGTAATCTGTTTTGAACCACCTGCATTTTGCATGTTGTACCTGAGAAACCAAGAAGGTGCAAAGCCTCGGGCCTTTGATTTCTATATATAAGTATGTGGAGTCTGAGAAACAAAGAGGAAGAACCTGAATACCTAATATGAAAATGGTAAATATAATATGACAGATATCTCTGAGACTTGATGGGAAGATACTTGTGGCTGAAATATTGTAACTGGACGGGTATACCTTGCTTAAAAAGAACAGATTCAACAGAAAGAGAGGAGTAACACTGTATGTAGATGATGTATTTTGCTTGTCCTGAAATCAGTCAGTCTGTGTTGGGAGGCCCAGTTGAATGCATCTGGGAAGGCAGAGGAGAGAGAAACCACAGCGATAACATCATGGCAGTACATTACACACCCGTAGGCAAATAACAAGACATGGGTGATGCTTTCCTGAAACAGATTACAAGCATTCACACAAGTTAACCATAGTAATAATAGGGGGATTCCCACCATTTTGCAATCTGCTGGAAGCCTAACTCTATTAAAAATGGAATGTCCAACACATTCTTGCCTTGATGGGAACTTTTCATTTCAGAAAGAAAAGGAAGGAACAAGGGGAACTTCCACAATGGACTTAAGAGGGTTGGATGATTTAAAAATTCACAGTATGGCATAGCACAGCAGGTACTATGCAGGGGTCTAATTGCACCTAAGGATGTCAGGATAAAGAGATCTACACAATGGCTCCACACCCATTTAATATATATATATATATATATATATATATATATATATAAATATATATATATATATAAAATTCACAATTTCTTTGATCTGTTGCCTGTTGATGGTAAAGCAACAAATGTATGCCTGGTTTTAGAGGAGAATTGTGCTTCCCAGAGGGTCCCAAGAGCGTGATTCTTCTCTAAAACAAGGCACATGCTCCTTACACACATTGTGTAGTGCAAACATGTCTTCCTTTTAAGTGCTGCTGTCACACAACCAAAACTAAATGGCAGGAGAGCTGTGAAGGCCACAAAAATGGTTGGTGTTTCTTCTTTTTTGTCTTAAACAAACTACAGTACTGCATTGGCTCAGAGAAAAAGAAGGGGCAGAAGAGTGGAGAACGATGTGGTAACTGAGGCTGTTGAATGAGAGAGTGAATAAGAGTTATGGAGAGACAGTTGCTTGTGGGATAAGTGAGGAGTTTTATATTCAGTAGGAACAGGAAAAGATGTTGGCACAGAGACAAATCATAACCTAGAACTGGGTGATATTACAGAGAGGGCCAGTGGAGTGTAGTGGTTTGTGCGTTGGACTACAACTCTGGAGACCAGGGTTTGCATCCCTGCTCATGCCCAAAACCCACTGGGTGACCTTGGGCAAGTCACATTCTCTCAGCCTCTGAAGAAGGCAAAGGCAAACCCCCCTCTGAACAAATCTTGCCAAGAAAACCCCATGATTGGTTCGCCTTAGCATTGTCCTAAGTCAGAAACACTTTGAAGGCATACCACCACAACAATATTATAGTGTCTGAAGAAAATGAATTATTATTTGCCATTATGCACTGCAACTAAATATCTGTGTGATAGAACAACACTACTCAAAGTGGTGGTCTTTTTACTGGTGCTGATCCATGAGCCATCAGTTGCCAGTCCATGAAGTTTCCAGGACAGAAAGAAACAACTGTAGCCAATGGGCATAAATATGGTACTGGTCCCTTGTATATTGAGAAAAAACTGCCACCACCCCCCCCCACATCAGATAGCCTGAGCAGCACTGACCTAGAGGGCAGAGGGAAATAATATACAATACATCTTTGTAATCATGTAAATTTGTATTAGTGTATAATAAAATCTAATCTAGGTTCTATCAACCACATTAATTGCTTGTTCACTAGCATTAGTACATATAATTGTATAATGAAAAGAGTCCATAATTTAATTTAGTTTTCCATGTGCTTATATGATGAGGAAAGTTTTTGGTGGCACTGTGCTACTGAGAGGGGAAGCTGCACAATGTAAGGGCAAGGACCGTCATACCTGTTGCTACCACTATTATTTCCTCTAACTTAGTGGTGGCTGCAACTTTTCTGCAATTATGTAATGATGCTGTCATGGAACTGCCCCCTTTCCTGCCCGGATTGGGAACATACCCTCTGACCGAGGACAATGAGAGATCTAATGGCAAGAAAGTCCAGGAGAAGCGGTAACATCACACATTGGTGAGGGACATCTTTGTCATCTAGAAAGGCACAGAACTTCTGCCATTTGTAAATATATGTTTTCAGGGTTGAAGGGCATTGTGTAGCCTCAACAATCACCCAGGCAGGGTCCGACAGAGCGGTTAGGAATGAATCAGCCAAGCCATGGGTCTGATGGTGTCCAAGTCTGGGTGGAGCACCTGTCCATCTTGTAGTGAGAGCAGGTCCGGATGTAGGGGGAGCCTCTTGTAACTCCTTCTGGAGAGCAGAAGCAGGTGGGGAGAGCCACAGCTGATGCGGCCACCATGGAGTTATCAGAACGCAGTATGCCTTGTCCTGGCAAAGTTTGGCTATTACTCTGGAGAATAACGGAAATGATGGGAAGGCATATGGTAGAGGCCCTTTCCACCAAAACAGGAAGGCGTCCCCCAGGTTCCTCGGTGACCATGGCTGTCTGGAACACTAGAGGTGGCATTTGGTGTTTGGCTTGGTCATGAAGAGGTCAATGAAGGGGTTCCCCCAGTTTATGAAGAGGTGACTCAGGGCATCAAGGAAGAAGGACCACACGTGGCTGCAGGTGGAAGAGCAGCTGAGGGTGCCTGCCACTTTGTTATGCATTCTCTGACAGATGGATGGCAGTGAGGGAGATCTGGTGTTCCACAAACCATTCTCATATCTGGACAGTTAGGTCAAATAGGGTGTGAGATCGAGTACCTCCCTGCTTGTTGATGTAAAAAACTGTGATCATGTTGTGCGATGTCACTTTTACCATGCGCCCGAGAGATGGTTCGAACACCTTCAAGGCTTTGAACACTGCCAGGAAGGATAGAATCATAGAATTGTAGAGTTGGAAGAGACCACAAGGGCCATGCAGGAACTCAGAATCAAAGCATCCCTGACAGATGGCCATCCAGCCTCTGTTTAAAGACATCCAAGGAAGGAGACCCCACCACGCTCCAAGGGAGTGTGTTCCACTGCCGAACAGCTCTTACTGTCAGAAAGTTCCTCCTAATGTTGAGGTGGAATCTCTGTTCCTGGACCTTGCATCCATTGTTCCGTGTTCTAGTCTCTGGAGCAGCAGAAAACAAGTTTGCTTCATCCTCAATGTGACACCCCTCCAAATACTTAAACAGGGCTATCATATCGCCCCTTAACCATCTTTTTTTCAGGCTAAACATACCCAGCTCCCTAAGTCTTTCCTCATAAGGCATGGTTTCCAGACCTTTCACCATTTTAGTCACCCTCCTCTGGGCACGCTCCAATTTGTCAATATAATTTTTGAATGGTGGTGCCCAGAACTGGACACAGTATTCTAGGTGAGGCCTGACCATGGCAGAATAGAGTGGCACTATTACTTCCCTTGATCTAGACACTATACTTCTATTGATGCATCCCAAAATCGCATTGGCCTTTTTAGTTGCTGCATCACAGTGTTGATTCATGTTCAACTTGTGGTCTACTAGGACGCTTAGATCCCTTTCGCACGTAGTCTCGTTCAGCCAGGTCTCCTCCATCCTATATCTATGCATTTCGTTTTTCCGCCCTAAGTGCAGTACCTTACATTTTTCCGTACTGAATTTCATTTTGTTAGCTTTGTCCCAGATTTCTAGTCTATTCAGGTCATTTTGAATTTTGTTTTTGTCCTCTAGGGTATTAGCTACTCCTCCTAATTGGTGTCATCTGCAAATTTGATAAGTATGCTCCTAATTCTGTCATCCAAGTCATTGATAAAGATGTTGAATAGCACTGGGCCCAGGACAGAACCCTGTGGCACCCCACTGGTCACATCTTTCCAAGGAGTTCCAAGACATTGATGTGCAGCTCGGCCTCCTCCTTCAACCACTATCCCCAGATTGTAAAGCCATGGAAGTGGCTGCCCCATCCCGTCAGAGATGCATTGGAGGTGACCGACTGAGTGAGATGCCATAGGGTGAATGGTAGGCCGCACTGAACCACCTCTGGGTTTGTCTACCAGACAAGGCACTTGAGGATCGGCTGAGGAATGGAGAGCATCTTGAGAGGGTTGTCTAGCAGAGGCCTGAATCTGGAAAGGAACCAAGACTGTAGTGGGTGCATCTGGAGTCTGGACAGAGGCTGTGGTGGAGGCCATGTAGCCCAGGGTTTGTTGGATGAGTCATGCAGGAACCCTTCTCCTGACGATGCAGTGTCGAACTGCCACACTGAGGGTCGCAAACCAGTCATCTGGGAGGGAAGCACGTCCTATTGTGGAGTCTAGATGTGCACCGATAAATCACACCACTTGCGAGGTTCCCAGGTGAGATTATTCCAGATTGACCACACAGCCCAGATTGTTGAGTAGGAAAAGGGTCAGGCGAATGTCCTTGTACAGCTTGTCCCTTGAGGATGCGGTGAAGAGCCAGTTGTCTAAATAGGGAAATATGACAACTCCTCTCAGTCTCAGCCAGGTGACCACTATGGTCATGCTTTTGGTGAAAACCCTCAGGGCTATATATACAGGCTGAAGGGCAGCACATGGAATTGGAAGGCTCGGGACCTGATGGCAAAGAACAGGAAACGTCTGTGCAGGGGTGCAATGGATACATGGAAGTAGACGTCGCGAAGGTCAAGAGTCACAAACCAGTCCCCTACCTGTAGGAGCAGGAGGATGGAGGCTAGTGAGACCATCGTGAAACGTTTTGGAATAATGTATTTGCTCACGTGATGTAGATCCAGAATGGGCCATAGCCCGCCGTCCTTCTTGTCCGCCAGGAAGTGTTGGGAGAAGAAAGCGTCGTGGATTTGGTTTCATGGGATCAGTTCTATGGTGCCTTTTAGGAGGAGAGTGTCCACTTTCTCCATGAGAGGAGCGGAAGGAGGAGTTACTCTGTAGACCCCCGAGGGGGGGAGGTGTTGAATTCTATAACGTACCCTCTGAGTACGATGCTCAGGATTCACCGGTCTGATGTAATAGCACGCCAGTGGTGGTACGCTGCGTGGAGATGGTCAGCGTAAGAGGGCATGACAGATTGGGTTTGGATGATTGTGAAATCTAACTCGCTGCTTTGAGGAGTCGAGTTTCTTCCTGCTGAATTGTGTCTTGGGCCGGGATGAGGTCGGGAACGTCCTTTGAGGCTGGGGCCCACCCATGGATGAATGCTGGGATCAGTGGGAAGCTGGGCTATATCACCTGTGGAGGGAGGGAGGCAAGCGACGTCTGTCGAAGCTTTGTTTTGGATCTAGATCACTCTAGATCAGTGGTTCTTAACTTGGGGTCCATGGACCCCCAAGGGTTTGTGATGTCCTCATAGGGGATCCACAAAGCCTTGAAAGTTGCTTGGGCCACCTCCTTCCTGCAGTGGAGTGGCCACTTGACAGGAGCCAAGGCAAAGGCCAGCTGGCTGGTTGGCTTGGCCTGTGCATTGCCATTTAATCCACTCCAGCCAGAAACTTGCAGGAAGAAGCAGGAGAAAAGTCTTCCCTCCCCCTCCAGTGTCTCTGAGGGAAGGTATAAAGGATGGTGTATTATTATTATTATTATTATTATTATTATTATTATCAGGTGGTATTCTTCTTGTTGTAGTTTTAAATCTTGAGTTAAGTCTTGGGGGGGTTCAAGGCAACAAAATATATTTAAAGGGGGTCCCTAGTAAAGAAAAGGTTAACAACTACTGCTCTAGATTTTAGATTAAGATGCTGTTTTTCTGATTCTGTTATTTTAGATCTCCTTGTGGCTTTTGGATTCATTTGAATTCTGTAAGCCACTGTGATATATTTATAAAATATTTATTTAAATACAGTATTTTTATATGTTAAATGGCTGTGTGTGTGTGTGTGTGTGTGAGAGAGAGAGAGAGAGAGAGAGAGAGAGAGATGGTGGGAGCCATGCCCATCTCTTTAGGAAGGACACAATAAAAACCTGACAAAACAAAGACTAGCAAACCACCAACAAAAAAGGCTTTTTATTCCAAACTAGCCTGTAACATAACTAACACCACACCCTGAAGCCAGCCGGCCCCCAGGCCAGGATCTTTGGCAGCCCCCTACCTACTGCTACAGTTAGGGGCAGCCACATGCTCTACAGGATTTAGGATGAAAATTAAAAGAAGACCGTTTAAATGATGTCACCAAAATAAGATGACACCCGCCTTGAATCTCATCTTGGGAGAAAGTTGGGCTATAAATCCAATAAATAAATAATATTTATTTTTATTTTAAAAAACCCTAAATGGATTTACATAATAAAAAAAACTTATAATAATATCACGCTAGGGACCCCTCCTAATCCCCCAGGCTAGAGCCCTGTCAGCCCCCCCCCTTTTTGTGGGAGTCATGACTAACACCTAATAATAGTAATAATGATAGAATGTATTTATTAGAGAACAATCCCAGTAAGAGGAGCTGGGAGTGAGGCTGCAGGGCGCTGTGTGTCACCTCCTCCAATGCTCACATCTTTGCACTTTCCGCTGCACCCTCCGCCCGCACATCCTGCCAAGCTCACCACAACCACACCCTCGACCCCAACGCCGGTCACACACACACACACACACACACCCTGCCTGCCTTTAGGCGCAGAGTGTACAGTGCTGTACTCCCACTCCTCTTTCTCACGAAATGGCGCGACAACGGCCCTCCCCCTTGGTCCTGAGGGGGCGGCTTCCTCACACCCCTGCAGAGCAGGAAAGCGCAAAGTAGTAGTAGTAGAAGGCTACTACACGGCCACAGCAGGAACCAAGCAAGCCCGCCCGCCTTCCTCCTCAGTCCCCCCACAGGCGGCTCTTTTTACCCGAGGGGCAAGCAACTTTTTTTTCTCGCTTGCAGGACAGTAAGAGCTGTTGGGCCGGGGGACGCGTTGCCTCGGAGTGTGGTGGGGTCTCCCTTCTTTGGAGGTCTTTAAACAGAGGCTGGGTGGCCACCTGCCAGGAATGATTGGGTATTCCACCATGGCAGGGGGTTGGACTAGATGGCCCTTGGGGGTCTCTTCCAACTCTAGGATTCTATAAGCAAAACGTTAAAGTGTAAGAAAAGCGGTTTTACAGAATGAGAGCTTTTTAAAAAAAAAAAAGAAAATGCAGCTCCTTTATGAAAACAAAATTAAAAGAAAAAACTGAAGGGACTGCAAGCAAATCAGCTTCCATTTCATTACATTCAGTTATCTTACCTTATTGTGAATCCCATAAAATCATCTTGTTTTTATCTCAAGCTTTTTAAAAAACTAATAATTAGGGTAGTGAATTAAGAGCTGTTTGGAAGTGGAATGCATTGCCTTGGAGTGTGGTGGAGTCTCCTTTGGAGGTTTTTAAGCAGAGGCTGGATGGCCATCTGTGGGGAATGCTTTGATTGTTTATTCCTGCATGGCAGGGGGTTGGACTGGAGGCCCTTGTGGTCTCTTCCAACTCTATGATTCTAAACATGGGGAAGAACTTTTTTAACTACAGTATAAGAGCTCTCCATAGTGGAGTAAATTGCCTTGGTGAGCGGTGGAGTCTCCTCCTTTGGAGGTTTCTTTCTTTTTTTTTTTTAATAAAGTTTATTAATATGAGACAAAAAAACCACAAATTGTACAGTCATCATTTCAGTACAAGCGTGGTACAAATATACATATAAGTAAGTGACAGAACAATTTGCTCAACTAAAGAAACAACAACAAAAGAAAATCTTTTGGCGGTTTGTAAACAGAGGCTGGGTGGTCATCTGTCATTGGGAGTGCTTTGATAGTGTGTTCCTGCAGGGCCAGGGGGTTGGACTGGATGGCCTTTGTGGTCTCTTCCAACTCTAAACATTGGGAAGAACTTTGTTTACTAGAAGAGCTGTCGACAGTGGAGTAAATTGCCTTGGTGAGTTGGTGGAGTCTCCTCCTTTGGCGGTTTGTAAACAGAGGCTGGGTGGCCATGTGTCATTGGGAGTGCTTTGATGGTGTGTTCCTGCATGCTGGGGTTGGTCTAGATGGCCCTTGTGGTCTCTTCCAACTCTATGATTCTAAACATGGGGAAGAACTTTTTTTAAACTACAGTATAAGAGCTCTCCACAGTGGAATAAATTGCCTTGGTGAGTTGGTGGAGTCTCCTCTTCGGCGGTTTGTAAACAGAGGCTGGGTGGCCATCTGTCATTGGGAGTGCGTTGCTGGTGTGTTCCTGCAGGGCAGAATGGGGTTGGACTAGACGGCCCTTGGGGGTCCCTTCCCACTATGCGCACCAGGGGCCGGCAAGGAAGGAGCCTCGGAGCTCCGGGTGAGTGGAGAGCGTCGCGCACCGCCTCCCCAAGCCTGGCTCCGCCTGTCGGGGCGCCTCCCGGGGCGTTTCAGGACGGCCATTGGGCCTCCTCCCGCCCGGGCTTGTCCCTCCGCCTCAAGGCCCAAGAGGGCGGCTCTGGAGGGAGCCACTCGCTCAGCCAGGCAGGCGAAGAAACTTGGCCCCGGCGCTGAGAGGAGACGCGGGGCTGCGGCGCTTCTTCTTCCCCCGCTTTGGCGCGCAACAGGAGGCCGCCGCTGCCGCTGAGTGGAAACCTCCCTCCCGCCTTTTTTTCCTTTTCCCCTTTTCGCTCCTTCTCCGCCATGGCCGAGGCGCCTCAGCCCGTGGAGACCGACCCGGACTTCCAGCCGCTGCCTCGCCCCCGCTCCTGCACTTGGCCGCTCCCTCGGCCGGAGCTCGCCCCGTCCAGCCCGGGACAGACCCCGGCTCCCACCCCGGCCAGGGCCGCCTCGCCTTCGCGCTGCTGTGGCGGCGGCGGGAGAGTCTCGGCCCTCTGTGGCGGTGGCGGCGCCTCCTCGCCCTCCTCCTCCTCCTCGCCCGCCGCGGACTTGCTCAGCCTCTTGGAGGGAGCCGGAGGCGAGGGGGACTTAGGGGCCACCACCACCCCGCCATCGTCGTCGGGCGGCTGCCTCTGTGGGGACTTCCCGTGCCTCCAGCACCCGCAGCAGCAGCAACACCCGCAGGCTTTGGCCTCCTCGGGCGCCGCCGGGCCCCGCAAGAGCAGCTCGTCCCGCCGCAACGCCTGGGGCAACTTGTCGTACGCGGACCTCATCACCAAGGCCATCGAGAGCGCCCCGGAGAAGCGCCTCACTCTCTCGCAGATCTACGAGTGGATGGTCAAGAGCGTGCCCTACTTCAAGGACAAGGGCGACAGCAACAGCTCGGCCGGCTGGAAGGTGAGACACACACACACACACACAACATACACAACACACACAACACCAGCCTGACAGGGAGTGCTGGGGGCTTGGGAGCTGGGTGGGCTTTGTGTGTCTGTATGTGGGGTTCTTCCTTTCCAAAGCCTTCCTTTGCGCGTTCAGCCCTTGCCAAAGGTTTGCCAAAGGCAGGAAAAGTGTGTGTGGGGGGGGGGGGGAAGAGGAGGCAACCCAGGCCCTGCCTGGCTCTGAACTGCCCCCCTTGCAAAGGGCAGGATGATAAGTTTTTAAGTGATGAATTCCTTGCTATGTGCATACTCTTTTATAACATATGAGATGCTCTTTAAACCAACCTTTTTTTTTTTTTTAATTCCAGAGGAACCCTTTGAAATCATTTTCAGGTCTCAGGGAGCCCCTGCATCAATATTATTCCATATACAGTTATCTCTTCATATTCGTTGGGGTTTGGTTCCAGGACCCCCCTAGATACCCAAATCCGTGAATACTCAAGTCCCATTATATGCAGTGGCATAGCAAAATGGTGTCCCTTGTATAAGATGGCAAAATCAAGGTTGGCTTTTTGGATTAAGAATATTTTCAAGCCGTGAATACTTAAATTTGTGGATACCAAATCCGTGGATACGGAGGGACAACTGTACAGCTATTGCTTTCCCCCACAGTCACAATCTCTTGTGGAACCCCTAGCAACCTGGTGGGGAACCCTGGTTGAGAAACACTGCTTTAAACTGATCATGATGATGATGATGATGAAATGTTCTTTTACTCTGTACCAGGGGATAGCTGGACAAGAGTAGCTTGTAAAAGTAAACAGATCTTTGTTAATGGCAGTGCTGGGGTATATGTGTTTGATGTTGGTATGTGTCAATTGGTTGTATTTTAATCTGTTGTTGCCCACCTCCATTGATAGGGAGAGGCGGGCAAGAAATAATAATATAATATATTATCTTAAAGTTTTCTTTTAAAAAATACCCTTTAGATTTCTCAAAAATGTAAACTTTGTCTTGGAAAGGAAGTAATTGGTATATCATCATCATCATCATCATCTTTATTTCTATCCCACTTTCCCCCCAATTTGGGACTCGAAGCGGGCATACAATAAAAAGTCATTGTTAAAATCAGCAAAATACCAAAAGTTAAAACACAATTAAACAACTAAAAACAGCTAAAATTTTAAAAATATACACACGTATACACATATGCAACACAGCACACACATATACCCCAGCACTGCCATTAGCAAAGATCTGTTTACTTTTACAGTGTACCGTCGTCCAACTATCTCCTGGTATATCATAAAAGAACGTATCATCATCATCATCATTTTAATTATTATTTCTTTATTATTATTATTATTTCTTATTAAGAAAAGATTGAGGTTGCAGCGTGATTTCCTCATCGACACCTGCATCCCTTTCCCCCTCTGATAAATCTGCAATGTGGGGTAGTGCTAACTGGTTTGGGGTCCTCCTGGGTTGCTTCCCTGTCTTTCCTTTTTGCACCACTTGTACCTGAGGCTGGGGCATGCCTGCGGAGGAGGACAGTGGCATGCATTTGGCTTGCTGTGTTTTCTTTCTACACAGCAACTTTTCCGCGCAGGATGTTCACAAGGTAGGGTTGGGAAGGAGGCTGTTAAGCATTTTGAGATCAGAGCAGAGGACAGGTCCCTAGATGAGGCTTGTGTGTGCATGTGTGTGTGTGCGCGCGTGTGCACATGCCTTCCTGCCTTTGTCAAAAGTTGCTAGAGCTGGAAGTGTAACTCGGTAGACAGCTGGCTTGCAAGTACAGCTGTGTCATTTCCTCTGGCGGATTTGAGAGGCCCCTTGAAAGTGAAGGCGAATCTGGCCTGTATAGTGTAGAGATGATGGTGGTGGGGGAAACAGCTCAAGACTAGGCAAAGGGCATTGTTGTGTTGAGCAAAGGTGATTCATTTACCTGAGTGATAAATGAAATATGTTGTGCGGCCAGATGTATACAATTATATATTTGAGGCTGGTGCCTTGCTCTGTTGCTTCCACACAATCTAGTACCTTGGGTGTTTCTTCCCCAGAATTTGACAGAAGGGAAGCCATTGCTGGGTAAAGCTTATCAAGGAGTTTCTACACCAGCAAGCTTTGAGAGGTCATACAGCTTAAAGTATTTTTTAAAAACCCCTCCAAATTTCTCAAAAATGCAAACTTTATCTTGGAAAGGAAATAATTGGTATACATCTGTTTAACTTTGCAATGTACCAGTGGTGGCACTGGGGTGGTGGCGGTGTAGAGAGGCTGAACCGCACAAGGTTACAGGGTTGGAGGGAGGAGTGACACCAGCCTTAGTAAGGCCACAGCGATGTACCTTTGTACAGATATTCTCCTGGTATATAGTAAAGGGACATGCTGGGATGTTTGACCTTTAGGTCTTCTTTACAGTATGTAAAATATTGAAAGGTACACAGATCTGGTAACTGAATGCAGGTAGTTATTCATTTTCCATGGTATTTATCAGTAAAAGGAAGTCATGCAGTATGATTAATATATTATGCAAAGTGATTGTAGAAGAGCAATAGATTGCCAGTTTAATGAGTGTAAATAAATCAGAAACAGAGCCTCCAACTAAAGTGCTAAGGATAAGTAGCTAGCAACCCAGGGTCAAAGTCAGCCTCTTTGACTGTGCCATATGACCCTTTCATTTGCCAATTCCAGAAGGAAAAGAAGAATGTGGAAGAGCTGCACCTTTGGCAAGATGATTTGTCAGGAGACTGTTTTAGAGGAGGAAATGAGTACAGTATTGGCCTTTACATCTCCCTCTCCTGTCTGGAGGAAAAAAGTTTTGCTGACTAACATACTGTCTAGGTGCTCCAAACACTGAATTAGTTGTGGGAGTCAGTGTGGTGATATTTTAGTTGTGTGTTAGCTAAGCAAACAAAGGAAATTTGATTTTCAGAAATTAAGCTTCAGGTCTATCTTAACTGAATTGTGTGTTTCCTTGTCCCTTGAGCCGGCTGATTAGACGGCATGTCCAGCAACTAAACCATGCCAAAGATTTGGGCTTTTGACATGGGGAAATGAGAAAGCCCCGTTAAGCCAATTCGTGAACACTTTGAGAAGGTTCATGTCCATCAAGGGTAGAGAATCTGTGACCCTCCAGATTTCAGACCACAATTTCTGTGGTCCCTGACCGTTGACTAAGTTGACTGTGGCTGATGGGAATTTCCTGGAGGGCTCCAGGTGGCCTACTCCTTTTTTGAATATTTACACTAATAAATATAACACAGGTAGATGTTAATTGTTCAGTATACCAACAAAAAAATACATATATCAGGACTGATGCTAATTTTATTTTTTATGCACTGAATTAATTTATAAATCTGTTGTTTGTTTGTATAAGCATAGCTTGTCCATATAGGTAAAACTGAACATAATCTACTGTACTGTTACTAAACAGAAAATATTAATTCTTTTGACAGGTGCTAATGAGTTTTAAGTAGGGAAAATAGCTTTTTACTAAGATGTCGAAAAACAGGTTTTTACCCAGGTAAATCTACCCTGGCAGATACTGTGTCACATGGGAAAGGTATGCAAGGTCTAGCGGTTGATGGCTATATAGGCAATAGTTCATATGTTAGCAGGCGCTATCTAATCAGGCACAAATAATTGTTATATACTTGTTGTGTGCCCTCAAGTCGTTCCCAACTTACAGTGCCCCTAAGGTGAACCTGTCATGGGGTTTTCTTGGCAAGATTTCTTCACAGGAGGTTTTGCCATTGGCTTCCTTTGAGGCTGAGAGAATGTGCCTTCCTCAAGGTTACCCAGTGGATTTCCATGGCTGAGCGGGGATTCAAACCCTAGTCTCTAGAGTTGTAGTCCAATGGTCAATAATAATAATAATAATAATAATTCTTTAATTACCTAATTTATATCCTGCCTTTCTCTCAAATGAGACCCAAATAATAAAAGTTAACATTTTAAATATCTATTAAGCAGCTTTCCCGAGATTATTTTCATGGTACAGTTCTTTATACTCTTCGGTCAAAAACTATACCATTATAAAAGGAGTTGGTTTATATGTGTTGTGTACCTTATGGATTGACAAATGTATTGTGTCCTAAGCTTCTCTGAACCAGAGCCCATTTCACTAGAAGTGTCTGTTAAACTGGAGTCTAGTCTGGTAATTCTTAGGCCACAATATATTTCTTAGCTTTTAAGGTGTCACAAGGCTTAGTCTGTTGCAGCGAAAACAACAAACAGGGTTTCTCCTCTGCAGTTTGTCCCAATGAGAACCGCTTGTACTGCCTACTCATACCGTGTGGTGTTCATGAATGGAATCTTGAAATTTTATGGAAAGTACAGTGTTTGGTGTGTTTAGGAGAAATGAACAAACCGTGACATCTGCGTGTGGGTTGCAAGCAAGTGGTTGACGCTCTGCTGACGGAAGGCTCTATAGTCCTGTGGAGGCGTCTATTAAAAAGTGATAATGAAAGTGTTTTTCAGCAGTCCCTCTTCCACCCTGCCCCTCCTCATTTGCTCTTTGATAGTTTGGGGGACCTTTTGGGACAGTGTGGGAAGTGGCTCAGGAGATAGCAGAGGATTGTAAAAGGAAGGGAAATCACTGCAAAATCATCTCCCTCTTTAATCTGTTGATGGAAGCCTTGGATGAATGAAAAAGCTGTCTGTCAGCAGAGGGACACCAACTGGTATACCCCTGGGTCTTTAAAATTCTGTACTAACTTGTTACTTTGCACTGGCACAGAAATTTGGTGATTTAACTTATTAGATAAAATCCTTGAGAAAATTTTTCATGCAAATTCAGGAAAGAAACAGAAGTACAGCCTTGATCACATGTGGAGGGCCTCCTTCCCAGCTTCAGAGAGTATGATGAGGATGTGTATTCTGCCCGTTTCGTCATGGTAATGGGAGGGGGGGATCCAGGCCAGCTCAGGGACTAGAATACTCCAGTTGAAAGGAAGAGTATTCTGGCGAATGTAGACAAGCCCTTAAGTCTACTTCTTGAAGGAGATGCTACAAGATCCCTTTTCTCTCAAAGCTTTAGAGACACCCTGAAGCACTGAGAATTGTTTATGAGTCCCAAACATCTTCAAAGCACACAGTGAATTGAGAAATTGCCAGTACTGCAAGCCACCACGTTGCAAGTTCGATTCCAGCGGGCTCCAAGGTTCACTCAGCCTTCCATCCTTTCGAAGGTCGGTAAATTGAGTACCCAGCTTGTGGGGGCAATTAGCTAACACACATTGGAAACTGCTTAATGCAGTGTAGATGTGTAAATAGCTATTGCTTAAAACAATTTGTAAGCCGCTCTGATAGCCTTGTGGCTGAAGAGCGGGGTATAAATAACTAAATACAGTATAAATAAATTTTAAAAAATGAATCCTTCCCTTCCCCTACGTTCTCTGCATCTGCCAGTGGCAGAGACGTAAGAAGTACTCTGTTGACAGTCCCTCATCTGCTGAATGAATTTCCTGGTTCCTTTTGACACAATGGCTATCTCTCCCTACAGTGAAAAAAATGACAGCTGCTTATAAGAAACAGTGTAGAACCCCAGGACCTTGCCATGATTTGGCAGTATTGTCCGCCTCTCATCCTATTTAAATTTTGATCCTATATCATTAAATACTATTTGTTATAAATTGCCTTAAATTAAAGGGGACAAGGACTTTCAGTACTAGGCAAGGAGACATAAACTATACAATATTGTGTTAATGATATTAAGGGAGGCTGAGAGATATTATGCTCATGTTGTAAGCTGGGCCCATAGTATTTCACCATATTGGGGGGGGGGAGGTGATAGACTTCATGAGAACCCTTACTGTGGTCCAGTGTGTCATTACAGTCACCAGCTGGCATCCTCCTAGTGGCATACTCACATGTAAGTTATGTGTATGTCTGTTTTTGGCTGCTGTGGAGGTTGGTATTCCTTTACTCCCTTCACAACAACCCAATAAATAAATAAATAGCCCCATCTGGACTTACCATTGAGCTGCTGGAGAGTCCCTCCCCCTCCAATCACAGGCACTCATGCTTGGAGGAGAGTTGGAAGGGGGAGGTGTTGCAGAAGCATCTGGCTGTGTTTCTGTAGCCAGACGTGAAATGTTTACTTCAGCTGCTGACACCTCCAGAGGATCCAGCAGACCTCAGCAGATGTAAAAATGAACTCATTTGATACACACCACGCATATTCCATAACTAGATAACTCTGGGGAGGGTCAGCGATGACAATAAGTAATCGCTAATGACCGAGAGCAAACAAAATCAGGCCCCCTGGTTAGCCCAGTTACGTTGGGGTGGGATGTTGCAGTATTGGGGCTCACACAGTAAAGCTAAGGTGGGGGTCCAGATATTGCTGCAAGAGTTTTAGCCTCTGAAGAGCAGAAGCTTAGTCAATTTGAGATCTAATACTGTGATATAATGATATGTGGTCTCATGCATAAAGATTTTGGGAAGAAGACAATATAATGAGCATCCATAGAAGTATAGTGTCTAGATCAAGGGAAGTAATAGCGCCATTCTATTCTGCCTTGGTCAGACCTCACCTAGAATACTGTGTCCAGTTCTGGGCACCACAGTTCAAAAAGGATATTGACAAATTGGAGCGTGTCCAGAGGAGGGTGACTAAAATGGTGAAAGGTCTGGAAACCATGCCTTATGAGGAAAGACTTAGGGACCTGGGTAAGTTTAGCCTGGAAAAAAGACGGTTAAGGGGTGATATGATAGCCCTGTTTAAGTATTTGAAGGGGTGTCACCTTGAGGATGGAACAAGCTTGTTTTCTGCTGCTCCAGGGACTAGAATACGGAACAATGGATGCAAGCTCCAGGAACAGAGATTCCACCTCAACATTAGGAGGAACTTTCTGACAGTAAGAGCTGTTCAGCAGTGGAACACACTCCCTCGGAGCGTGGTGGGGTTTCCTTCCTTGGAGGTCTTTAAACAGAGGCTGGATGGCTCTCTGTCAGGGATGCTTTGATCGTGATTTCCTGTGTGGCAGGGGTTGGACTGGATGGCCCTTGTGGTCTCTTCCAACTCTGTAATTCTATGATTCTGTGATTCTATTATTCTCTGTTTAGAGAGTGTTAAATCCATATTTGTAAACAAACAAGTAGAATCTGTAATCCCTTAAACAACTGGAATATCTGAGACTTTATCAAAAATATATCAACCTTGTAAATAAGCCCTCAAAAGTTGTTATTCCTACAGGTTGAGTGTCCCTTATCTGGAAATCCAAAATATTCCAAAATGTTTACATGGGTGGTTGAGATAGTGACACCTTTGCTTTCTGATGGTTCAATGTATATAAATTTTGTTTCATGCACAAAATTATTAAAAATATTGTGTATAAAATTGCCTTCAGTCTACGTGCATAAGGTGCATATGAAACATAAATGAATTTTGTGTTTAGACATGGGTCCCACCTCCAAGGTATCTCGTTATGTATATGCAAATATTCCAAAATCTGAAATATTCAAAAATATCTCTGATCCCAAGCATTTCAGATAAGGGAGACTCAACTTATGTATCCATAGAGCAGGAGTGGAAGTAATGTGGCCCTGCATTTGTTGTTGCACTGCTGCTCCTAGCAGACCTTCTTTGTGTTGAGGAATGCTAGGAGCTGCAGTGCAACAACATCTGGAGGGCTGCATGATTCCCATCCCTGCTGCAGAGTAACTCTGCTTGGTAAGTAAGTCCACAAAACCTATAATCCTGCAGCAGTTTTTACTAGCCTGTTGTTGGCTGCCAGAGAAGAAATGTAGAACTTTGCCTCTGCTGTCACACCATGCTGTGTTTCTGTGCTGGCTGCAGAGGAGGGGTTTTACCTTTCTGCTGGCACATGTGTTTTTGGTCCCAGACTCAGAGCAGGGATGGGCATTGTGCCTCTCCTTTATCAGACCACTCACTCAGCTGCATGGAATTCCTGTTCACTGCTAGACAACCATGTTAGTGCTTAAGTACAAGGTTGGAATAAGTAGTGCTTTATTAAATGTCCAACTTCTTTCCAGATATGAAAAGGCAACTAAAGAGCACCAAAAAGTGCCTTGGATGGTGCAAATATGTGTTGCCCAGCATTTTTCCTCTTCTTAGTGTGCTTTTCCTCCCCAGGATAATGTAGAGACTTAAAAAAAAAACAACCTAAGAAATATTGAATAAATAAAACATTACGAAATAGAGGAACATACAAAATTTCTTTTAAAAAACAGGGATGTTTTTTCTGTACGTGTTGTGTCAAAGAAAGTGTGATATGGATTTGCAGGGTTATTTAAGAAACTGTTCCTTATCAGGAGATCATGCCTGTGAGTGCTAATTGGTATGAAGACATGAATGTGATTTTGACACTTGTCTGCTGCTGCACAGCTTGAAGAGCTGAAGTACTAATAGTAGCTTTCATTGTATGTCGTAATGGACAGAACTGGAAGTCAATAGAGACCTCTTGGTTAAAGAAAGTTCAGGTGGTCTGGTGTGAAAACTCTTTCTAGATTTTTCTGCTAGCGTGTGTGTCCTTTCTCTTTCTCTCTCTGAGCACAAACTGCTTACCAGTTAAAACTGTTTATCCGTTGAAACTGTAGGGAAAGTATTGAAAGATGTTTTTTGTTCTGTGGTCCTACATGTTGCTGTGTCTCTAGCCATTCACTGCTATACGTTCACAAGTGCTATAGCAGTTCCTGTAATGGCTTCAGCCTTTGGAATGTGACATCCATCATCGGAGAATGGGGCTGGAAGAAAAAGAAGTCATTTTGGCAGATTTGAACTGGAAGATCGAGAGCTAGGTGTTCTTAACTAGAGTTGATTAAAACATGAAGTACAGCTGCTCTTTGGGAATGATGTGAAGCAATATTGGTGGACTAGGCTGCAATTTTTTTGGGGGGAGGGAAATCAAGTGGCTACCAATGTTAAATAAATAGATATTACAAGATGCCATAGGTGTGACTCATCCAAGGGAAAGTAAATTTTAGCTTAAGTGTCAGCATTCTGTTTGTTCGGAGGAAAGAGAATTCTTAACAATAGTCAGTGAAATTGCACATAGAAATAAAATAGTTCTTCAGATCTTTTCTATCAAGATGTCATTCTTCATGAAACACCCACATGATATCATGATTGACCAATTCCATTGTGGTGTTTTTAGAATAATTATCTTGTGTACTCTGATCTGAAAATAAGCAAAGCAGTATTAACACTGTGTTAGAACTCATGTGCCTTTAAACAGGATGTATGTCTGCCGTTTGGTTTTGTGTTTTGTGTTTCTTCCTGTCAGTCTGGGTTGAATTATCAATGAATGGCCTCTGATTTGACTGTTGAATGGCCTTTCTAAACTGTACAGGTGTCAATTTTTCTTCCTGTTAGAAGGGTGAACAGATTTCCTCTCATTTTTTAAAAGAATGAGATAAGTTTGATAGTTCTGTTCTAAAATTTTAAAATAAAAATAAAAATGAAGGGAACTCAGTAACGGTGGCCAATGTAGAGATGTGAAGGCAGAGAGAGCAAGGCCTAGTTCTCCCCCAGAATTTCACTGAGACAGTTCTAGTTTTACTTAGACTATCTTAAACTATCCCAGATTAACTGGAAGATGTAAAACAGGTTAACCTGCAAATGAGAACTTGTCAGTATCTGAAAGCCTGTTTGAGTAGGAAGAGCTTCTTTGCCTGCTGGCAAAAAGAGAGCAGAGAGTGAGGGGGCCAAGCAAACTTCTATTATGAGGGAGATCCATAGCCTAGGAGTCATAGAAGATGCGCCTGGAAGAGTGGTGGGATGGAGAGAAAGCTCTCCCTTGAAGATTGTAAGACTCAGGCAGGCTCTTATGGGAAAGTGTAGGCTTTCAAATAGTCTGGACCTAAGTTATATGGCACGAGTGCAGGGCTATAGGTAGCTGAGCACATGGATTCGTGAAAACAGGAGGCCCAGTAGAGTTGAACTGGAGCCTGGTTGCAAGAAGACTGAAAAAGAAATGGAAAGCAGGGTCACATAAATATAACAAGAGGTGCTAACTCTCAAGGCAGGATTCTAGCTCAGGAGTCTATTGGGAAAAACCTGGCATAGACATTCAGCAAGGTAGACAAGGAAGATAGAAGTCAGATAGGAAAGAGTTCAGTAAAATAAAGGATAGATGGCTCCACAGCAGGTCTTCCAAACAGAAGGCCAGAGAGACACACAGACAAAGAGAGAATCTGGCTGTTACTCATTGAAGTTCCTGCTCCAGTCTGGAAATGTCAAGTCAGAAGACAAATAGATTGCATGTGGAATGAGGCTGGGAAGGACACAACTTGCCTCTTTGTCCTCTGCTCTGCAAGTTCAGATGGCTTATCAGATGACGCATTGGTTTGCAAACTAGGAGGCTGACAATAAGAGACAACTAGAGATAATTTTAAAAAACCAGTGTACCAAATATTTTATATAATTTTATTTAAAAGAAGTATAGGCTGCCTTTCAAAATACAGTATGTTCTCAAAGCAGCATATAAAATATAATTGAATACAATAGAATATAATACAGTATAATTGATTCAAAAACAAAAAAATCAGTATTAAAAATAGCAAAAACAATGAGCAGAAAACATGCATTATAATAATTCTTTTTAACCAGCTGTAAGATCTAGAAACAGAAGCTAAGAACAGCACACAAACCTAAGCTATCCTCTCAATTAAAAGCTGTCTGAAATAAAAATGTTTTAATGGCCTTACTAAAAGGAAACAGGAAAGGAATTGTGTCTCCCAGAGGAAGAGTTCTATAAGTATGGGGACCATTACCAAAAAGGCCATCTCTCTTGTTCACAGAGCTAACTTCCCTTCCAGGTGGGGCTTCCATGTATGAGCTTAGTGCTTGGGGGAGTTTGTATGAATGTTGACACTCTTTTAAGTAACTTGGTCCTAAACCAGTAAGTGCTTTAAAGGTCAATATCAGCGCGTTGAATTGTGCATGGACGTGAATATGCAGTCAGTGCAGAATTGATCCAATATGCTCTGAGTCTTAACTTTGTGTCAGCATCCAGGACACGGCATTGTACACCAGCTGAAGCTTTTGAGCCACCTTTGAAGGCAGACCTATGTAGGAGTACAGTAGTCTAGTTTGTCCATAATTAAGGCATGAATAACTGTGACAAGATCTATTGTAACCAGACAGGATAGTGGCTGGTAACACAGCCTACACTGATAAAGAGCACTTCTAGCCACCTGTGTTTCCACAAAGAGTGAGTCCAGAGGGACCCTCAAGCTAAGGAGATGGCCTTTGCGAGAGAGAGTTTAACCCAGTCCAGAACTGGTTGAACACCTCTGTCTAGAACAACCGGCTTTCCTACCCACTGTACTGTTGTGTTGTCTGGATTACATTTTAGTTTATTTGCCTACATCTTTTCAAAAATGCCTACAGAAGCCTGTTGTAAGTGTTCCACAGCCTCCATGGGATGGGTGTTTGCAAATGATGGTGGTGGTGGTGATGGGGAGAGAAAGAGAGAGCCACATTGAAAACAGGTAATAGCTATCTACATAGATAATTTTACTTCCTGTTCACATAGATTATTGTAAGATTTTTTTTTCTTTCTGATATTAAATAAGACAATTCCTTGAGAAAATGTTGACTAGAACTTACATTGTACTTACCTCAGCATTGTATTGATTTGGGAGTTCAGATTTGCATACCAGATCATGTACAATTTGGGCAAGTCATTATTAAGCAAGACTCCTTGTGGGAACAAAGAAAGTTGCTTCTAACATTAGATTAGAGTTGATTGTATTAATCTCTCCCTGTTGCTTCTCAGATTGTTTTACACACAGCTATGTGAACATGTCAAAAGTAGCCAGGGTTCCAGAGACAGAGGCTCTTGAGAAGCCTCTGAGAAGCCTCTTGAGAATCATCTTGAGAAGAAAAAGTGCATTTGCTGCTAGAATTTTTGTCCCACTTTTCTAAAAATATAAGGCTGCTTGCAAATATAACAACAATAATGAAGAGCAACATAATTCAATATATACATTCTGTAAGAACATAATCGTCTAAGCAGTAAATGTATCCTTGAAGAATAATACCTGGCAAAAGCATGCTGTGGGTGGGGATGAAGTTTTGCTACTTGCTTGAAGTGGAGCAGTGAAGGGGTCAGTATACCTTCCCTGGGAAATTTGTAGATTCTGGGCATTGTGACCAAAAGGCCCTCTTTCTGATGCCCCTTCTTCCAGCATACCAAAGAAAGTGTGCTAGGAGAACCAGGAGAAGAACTTCAGAAGAGGAATAAAATTCTCAGGCAGATTCATGTACGTAGATGAGTTTTCTTTCTTTTTTTTAATTCATTTTTTATAAAACAATTAGCAACAAACATATATACAAAATGAATATAAGATGCATTAATTCTTAAGTATGATAAATAAATCCCCAAATCAACAACCACTTAATAATGTATGTAGCATCATTGCTTATTACTTCCAATATTGTAGTTTCATAGAGTCTGGTTCTTAGCTTGTAAACAACTAGCCTCATCATTATAAAAAAATAAATTATATTACCAATATGTCTAAAGACTTAACTATATTCTTGTATATCAGGAGGTAATCAATCAAAAAATAAAAAAATAAAAACGCAATATGATAAAAAACCCCAATATCAAAACATTTCAGAGTATAACTTCAGACTTACAACTATACTTCTGAAGCTTGATATTGCTTACTTCCCCTATTTTCCCTCCCATATGGGTAATAGACAATTCCATTCTTCCTTAAATTTATTCATTGTTTTATCATTCAACAGAAGAGTTAATTTATCTATCTCTGCAACTTCATGCAATTTTAACAACCACTCTTCCATTGAGGGAACCTTTGGATTCTTCCAAAATTTGGCATGTACTATCCTTCCCTTAGTAATCATATATAGTATCACTCGCCAATGATTCCTTTCTAGTCATTTGTAATAGATGTGTTTTTGAGATGCAGGCTGCCCTCTGTATCTGCAAGGGCTAGGGTCTGGTACTTACTGTTTATAAGTGAAACCATGGATGATAGTAAACCCTATTAAAATAAATAACTTCTGGTACAATCATACCATAGAGTTGCATTGGAGGACCAAGTGATTCCTAGAGAAGATACCTCTCTAGGCATTTTCGCAGCACAACTCTATGGTCTGTGCCCCTATTTTTTTTAGCCACTGAAACTGCAGATATTGTTTCCGCTGATATGGGGGGTGGGAACACCTGTATTCTGATTCCTTACCATTTGGAGCCTTATATGCACAGGCAATACATGAAGAGCAGTGCTCGGATATCAGAGGATACCTCATGTTTGCACCTCTGGAATTTCTTCCCAGGTCATCTTCCCTGATACACACATGGGTTTTTATTGTTCCAGGCTTTTCAGATCTTTTTAGTCTTTGTAAGTCACTTAAAATAGGATTTCAGTCCAGGATCCGTAGAAGTATAGTGTCTAGATCAAGGGAAGCAATAGTGCCACTCTATTCTGCCTTGGTCAGGCCTCACCTAGAATACTGTGTCCAGTTCTGGGCACCACAATTCAAAAAGGATATTGACAAATTGGAGCGTGTCCAGAGGAGGGCAACTAAAATGGTGAAAGGTCTGGAAACCATGCCTTATGAGGAAAGACTTAGGGACCTGGGTAAGTTTCGCTTGGAAAAAAGATGGTTAAGGGCCGATATGATAGCCCTGTTTATGTATTTGAAGGGGTGCCACATTGAGGATGGAGCAAGCTTGTTTTCTGCTGCTCCAGAGAGTAGAACACGGAACAATGGATGCAAGGTCCAGGAACAGAGATTCCACCTCAACATTAGGAGGAACTTTCTGACAGTAAGAGCTGTTCGGCAGTAGAACACACTCCCTCAGAGCGTGGTGGGGTTTCCTTCCTTGGAGGTCTTTAAACAGAGGCTGGATGACCCTCTGTTGGGGATGCTTTGATCGTGATTTCCTGCAGGGCAGGGGGTTGGACTGGATGGCCTTTGTGGTCTCTTCCAACTCTACAATTCTATGATTCTGTGATTCTATGATCAAATTCAAGTGCCTAGGGGAAATGCTAATCCTTATTTGCTGGTCTGGGTGTAAGTACAAGATATACCATTTTGCAATCTGCTGGAAGCCTAACTGTATTAAAAATGGAATGTCCAACACATTTTTGCCTTGATGGGAACTTTTCATTTCAGAAAGAAAAGGAAGGAACAAGGGGAACTTCCACAATGGACTTAAGAGGGTTGGATGATTTAAAAATTCTCAGTATGGCATAGCACAGCAGGTACTATGCAGGGGTCTAATTGCACCTAAGGATGTCAGGATAAAGAGATTTACACAATGGCTCCACACCCATTTAAATATATATATATATATATATATATATATATATAATTCACAATTTCTTTGATCTGTTTCCCGTTGATGGTAAAGCAACAAATGTATGCCTGGTTTTAGAGGAGAATTGTGCTTCCCAGAGGGTCCCAAGAGCGTGATTCTTCTCTAAAACAAGGCACATGCTCCTTACACACATTGTGTAGTGCAAACATGTCTTCCTTATTTTTTTTTTAATTTAGTTATTTATACCCCGCTCTTCAGCCACAAGGCTATCAGAGCGGCTTACAAATTGTTTTAAGCAATAGCTATTTACACATCTAACTACATTAAGCAGTTTCCAGTGTGTGTTAGCTCATTGCCCCCCACAAGCTGGGTACTCAATTTACCGACCTACGAAAGGATGGAAGGCTGAGTGAACCTTGGAGCCCGCTGGAATCGTGGTGGCTTGCAGTACTGGCATTTAACCACTGCGCCACCAGGGCTCCTTTTAAGTGCTGCTGTCACACAGCCAAAACTAAATGGCAGGAGAGCTGTGAAGGCCACAAAAATGGTTGGTGTTTCTTCTTTTTTGTCTTAAACAAACTACAGTACTGCATTGGCTCAGAGAAAAAGAAGGGGCAGAAGAGTGGAGAACGATGTGGTAACTGAGGCTGTTGAGTGAGAGAGTGAATAAGAGTTATGGAGAGACAGTTGCTTGTGGGATAAGTGAGGAGTTTTATATTCAGTAGGAACAGGAAAAAGATGTTGGCACAGAGACAAATCATAACCTAGAACTGGGTGATATTACAGAGAGGGCCAGTGCAGTGTAGTGGTTTGTGCGTTGGACTACAACTCTGGAGACCAGGGTTTGCATCCCTGCTCATGCCCAAAACCCACTGGGATTTTTCTTATTATTCTACATTGAACATTCATCTCTGTCCTTTATGTTTGCCCTGAAGTCCTTTATCATAATCATCTTTGTATAAACAGAGTAAGTCCAGCTCTGTATTGGGGGAAAACTGTATAGCTGGTGCATAATTAGCCCACTCTTAGACTCTAAAAGGAGAACTCTTCTTTCAAAACCTTTGTCCACCACACCAGTAGCAGTATCTTTTTTGTAGCTGTTTTAGTGGGGTTCTCTTTCAGCTGTGGCTGCTGGAATCACAATCTCCTTGCCACTTTGTTCTTGCTGCTCAGAAGTGATTGTGGTTGAAAGAATAGAGTTAACATTCAGAGAGCTGCAGCTGCCAAGAGCAAGGATATTTCAAGGATAAAAACCCAGTGAGGGTCAAGAGTTGCACTGGGGCAAGGGAGAAGAATAATGCTGGGTTCCAGCACATGCTCATCATAAAAGAGATCCTTCAAAAGAGTCTTTGAATATCAGTGCAGAACTAATTTCTATTCATCTGTGTGCTTGCTTCCTTTGCTCCCTGTTTGCAGATAACCCAGATGATACTGGTGCCAAATTGTTGCATTTAATGCATTCTGTATTATTTTCCTCCTGCCTTTTCTTCCAAAATCAATGCAGTGTGGACAAGGAAAATATTATAGAGGCTTTGAAAGATCACTGTGCTTTTAATTACGTTGTGGTCTGCCTCCCAAAAATAGTACTCTACGGTGAACTTGCCACGGGTCAGCGTAAGAGGGGTGCTCCAAAAAAAAATAATACAAGGACTCCCTGAAACAACATCTTAGGCTTGGCCGAATTGATCACCAACAATGGTTCGCCCTGGCTTCACATCGGGAGGCATGGATACGCACTATCCGCAATGCTACAGCCTTATTTGAGAACTCACGCCAAACAAGTCTTGAAGAGAAACAACAACGCAGAAAGAATCACAACCCGGAAACATCACCCAAGGAGACCTTCTGCTGTGCTCCCTGCAACCGGACTTGTTTATCTTGGATTGGCCTTTTTAGTCATCAGCGCGCTTGCAGAAGTTGCAGGATAAGTCCTTCCTGAATCTTCGTTTGCGAAGAAAAGCCAGCGAGAGAGAGAGAGGTCTGCAGTTTCTACCAATTGTATTGCTTCCCGTCCAGTCCGGGTGCTTCTGTCTCCTGTACATATATGTGTAGGCTGGTGAGGGCAGGGAGCTGTTAATTACTGGATTCCTTGTATTATTTTCTTTCTGTCTTTTATAGTAAAATAGTATTACTTCACTATAAAAGAAAATATGCAAGTATATAATGATCCCCACAAGGAAACAAAGCTTATTAACTGAAGGACTATTAATTGCTAAGCAGAGTTGAACTGGATGAAGTAAAGTTGGCAAATCTTGCAGGGAAGAAATATTGAATTAATATTGCAGGGAAACTTTACTGAATACAAATTGCTTTTAAAAATAGTAAAATGTCCTTTGCATTGAGGAAGGCGATTGCTGGGTTAGGTAGCCCAGAGTTACGCATTGCATGAAACTGCTGTTTTACAAAGCGGTCCCATTTATCCATCTATCTATAATGCTTACACACACATGCTCTCACATGCATGCAGACACATAGAATTACCTAACAATGGGCATTAAACACCCCAGCCCAAGAGCCCAACAGCAGGCAGATAAACCTCAACAACAAGGCAGCTGGAGGGAATGACTCATGATCTTAGATGTCTCTACATTTATGCACAGAGGATGGGAATAAACAAGATGAACTTAAACTCTTAATATAAGAAGTCAAATGTAATTTTTGATTTAATAAGCATTGCTGAAGCCTGGTGGGATGAGTCTTGTGATTGGAATGTAGTAATAGAGGGGTTTAAACTATTCCTAGGAAATAGACTAAACAGGAAAGGAGGAGGAATAGTATTATATATCAAGGATGTGTACACCTGTGAAGAGATCCATGACTTAGAGCTTGAAAAGCAGGTTGAGAGCATCTGGGTAAAAATTAAAGGGAAGGAAAACAACAGTGACATAATTATAGGGGTGTACTTAGGTCCCCAAGCCAAACTGAAGATTTGGATGATGACTTCCTAGAACAAATGACCAAACATTTTAATAAAGAAGGAATATAGTAGTAATGGGAGACCCTGGTATTTGTGGGAAGTCAAACTGCCAAGAATGTAAAGTCCAACAAATTCTTCAGTTGCCTAGCAGACAGTTTCATTGTCTAGAAGATGGAGGAGGCAACAAGGCAACCAACTATTTTGGATTGGATACTAACCAGCAGAACTGAACTGGTCAATGGGGTGAAAATAGTGGGAACCTTTGGTGTAAGTGACCATGTATTCTTGGAATTTTTTTATATAGAGGAAATTGGAAGCCAAATATAGTCATGCTTGCATGGTGAACTCCAAAAACCTGATTTCAGTTAGCTTAGGGAAATTGTGGGTGAGATCTCATGGTCAGAAATGCTCAAAAGGAAGGGAATTCATAACACAGGGAAGTTTCTTAAAAGTGAAATATTGAAGGCACAGGTCCAGTAAGGAAGTAAAGTAGGAAGTACAGTCGGACTCCTGTATCCTCAGGGGCTTGGTTCCTGGACTTACCATGGATACCAAATACTGTGGATAACAGCGAACCCTATTAAAATAATGGGTTTTCCAGGTTAAAGTACTATACAGTTGCATTGGAGGACCTAGAAGATGTCTAGAGAGGATGCCTCTCTAGGCATTTTTTAGGAAGACACTATCTTATGTGTTCCACTTTTTGTGTCCCATAGATAACTGAAACCACAGATATTGGTTCCATAGATATGGGGGTCCAACTGTATCTAAAGAAACCAGGGTAGATGTACAAAGAACTTTCAGATGAGCTGAAATTTAAATACATGTATAAGAAATAGAAGATAGGCGAAATCACCAAAGATGAATACAAATAGACAGGACTTACAGGGAGAAAGTCAAAAAAGCTAAAGCTCAAAATGAGCCCAGACTTTTTTCAAGGGGCTAAAAATAATAAAGGGGGAAGGTTTGCCCATGTTTTGAGTAAGAGGAAGGAACAAAGAAACAAGGGCCAAATCCATACTACACAAATATTCCACTTTGAAACTAGATTGTTTGGCATGGCTCCTTCCTGTTGAATCCTGGGATTTGTAGTTTTACAAGGTCTTTAACCTTCTCTGCCAAAGAGTACTGGTTCCTCACCAATCTACACATTGTAGGATTCCATAGGAAAGAGCCATGGCAAATCCATAGTGTGGATTTCGCCAAGAGCAAGTGCAGATGGCACCAAATTGAGAGGAGTACAGAACTTAATATCTTAGAAAATGAATTTCAGCAGGGATAAATGTAAGGTACAACACTGAGGCAGGAAAAATGAAACCCACAAATATAGGATGAGTGACAACTGGCCTGATAGAAGTACATGTGAAAAAGATCAACCAGTCTTAGTAGGCAACCTGCTAAACATGACTCAGAAGCATGATGGCATTGGCCAAAAAGCCAATAAAATTCTAGGGTGTATCAGTAGGAGTACACTCTATTTTGTTTTGGTCAGACCTCACCTGGAATGCTGTGTCCATTTCTGGGCACCACAGTTCTAGAAGGCTATTGACAAGCTGGAATATGTCCACAGGAAGATGACCAAGTTGATCAAAGGTCTGGAAACCAAGACTGAGAGGTGATCTTTAAATGTCTGAAGGAATGGTATGTAGAGAATGGAGCAAGCTTGTTTCCTGCTCCTCCAAAGACTAGAACATTAACCAGTGAATTCAAATTGCAAGAAAAGAAATTCCATCTAAACATTAGGAATAATGTATTGACTACATGAGCTGTTTGAAAGTGAAATGGACTGCCTCACAGGATGATGGACTCCTTCTTTGGAGGTTTTTAGCAAACATTTGATGGCCAGTTCTCAGCAGTGCTTTAGTTGTGTATTTCTGCATTGCAGGGAGTTAGACTAGATGGCCCTTGCGGTACTTTCCAACTCTAAGTAAGTCCCATTGACTTGAATATATCCTACTTCTGGGTAAGTAGACATAGAATTGTAGCCTTAGTCTGAGATCAGTCTGCTGGAGAGTGAAGTCCAGATTGCTGGGGAGAGACTACAGAGGCAAGCAGCCCAGCAGCGGCACAAGAGAGTTTTCCACATGCACTTCTGTGGCCAGTCAATGACCGTTTGGGTTACAGGGGTGGAGCTGTAACTGGGTACTGTCTAGCAGTTGTGGTGCTGCCCAGAAATCTCTTGCATAGGAATACCTCCTTACACAATATAGTTGTAAAAAGTAGTTCTTCTTTGTGGTTTCTATGCCTTCCACAAATGGGTTTGGGCCTGTGCAGCGACTC
Organism: Gambelia wislizenii; assembly: GCA_030847615.1. Classification (NCBI taxonomy): domain Eukaryota; kingdom Metazoa; phylum Chordata; class Lepidosauria; order Squamata; family Crotaphytidae; genus Gambelia; species Gambelia wislizenii. Next base: position 208,111,686 of record JAUMIR010000001.1, read on the forward strand.
CATTCGGAGTCTGGCTTAAAAGCCTAAAAATATTCCAGTCTTAATTATGATTTGTAGAAAAAGCACTACCACTGGTGCAGTAAGAGTTTTAGGCAAAAGCATCCTATATCTGAGCTTTTCCTTAGACTTAAGGGCCAGTGGCTTATGGTAACTGGTTCTTCCAGTTCTGGCAAATTACGTTTTGCCGAAGTTCCTTGTACTTTTAAAATAATTTGTATCTATTATTTCCCCTCTTAAGCTTCTGCTTCTTTCTAAGTTTACTGAATGTGTTTTGAAAACATGCCTTTTCTTTCCCAGTGTCAATTGTAGTAAGGGGCTTTGTTTGAATCTGAGTAGCAAGGCAAGCTGATGCAGTTATTTTTACACTTTCCTGTAAAAACAGCATCTGTGAGTGTACCACAATGGGTCGTGATGTATTTCCTCTACCAGGATGGAAAATAAGCCATTTATTATTTCAGCTCTGACTTACTGTGAACCTTCTGACCCTCAGGCCTTTTAAATCAAAATAATAAGGGGACACTATAACAGCAATGTGGGTGCCAAGCCAGGGGTTACCTCCTTGTTATAGTCAGCTACAAACAGGATGCTTCTCATTTCCAAAAGACCTTATTCTGAACCTCATATGGACTATGTCCTTGCATTCAATATCTAGGGATAAAGCAGAATAAGCTGTGTTGGCCCATAAAAATTAAACTAAAATAATAAAATGAAAATCACCAAATCCATGGTCAGATATATCCTATTAGGTGTGATCTAATAGGTGGACTTTTGAGCAGATCTCTTCATTAGGCAAGATGTGACAAAATGTAAGCGTGGGGAAGAATAAGATTTCATGTTGGAGTCATGCAATAACACATTATCTATTGTAGAATAAAGCTCCTGCTACGGTTTACTGAGATCAATAAGGAGAAAGGAACCTGGTAAGAATTTGTGCATGGGCAAAATGATGGAGGAGCACCTGGGGATGGGAGTAAGAAGTCTGTCAAAAGGCTCTGCAGGTGTAAGCAGGCAATGGGTTGAATCAGAATTATCCTTGATTTGCAGTATACTCTTAATTATAACACAATTTGCTTTATAGCACAAAGTCTTTTATAACTTTCATTGTATTATTATTATTGATAAAGACATTAGGTATAAACGGCTGCAAACTTTGCTTCTTGACTAATCAAATTGACGTCTTTTCAATCTGTGTCTGAGGAAATGGAACAGGATGTCTCATTAATTCAGCAGGAGGTAGTCCTGATGGTCATCACAGTATCCCTTGGAAAATTCTGCAAGTATTGCATGACTGACTCCAATGTTCTGGCCAAATTTTAGTTGAGTAATTACTGAGTGCCTTCTAAAATTAACTTAAACGTTCTAGCCAAAGAAAGCTCTGCTTTGTTTTCTTAATCATGGTGTGTTAACATAGAACTTTTTAACAGCCATTGCCAATTTCCACTCTGGAGGCTTCAGGTGCTTAAGCAGCAAACTTCAGACAGATTTTCAGGCAGAAGCATCTCTGTTCAGTATTTTTTTTTTTTTTGCCTGTGCGCACACATGCACACCACACAAAAGCACATTACATACAGCTTCTCTCTCTCTGCTCCAGCATGATAAAACTGTGAGAGCATTAGGTTTACAACCAGAAATCCAGGAATCAAATCCTGTATTCAAATGCTCAGTCCATGAAGCCCAGTGAATACTTTTGGCTAGCTGGTATCTCTTGACCTAAACACCCGATACATTTGCTATGAAGTTAAAATGCAGTGAGACCCTGTATCCATGGAAGCAATATCCACGGTTTCAGTTCTCTGCAAGGCACAAAATAGGGACGCATACCATAGAGTTGCACTGGAAAATGCCTAGAGGGACATCCCCTGTAGGCATCTTTTAGATCCTCCAAAGCAACTCTATGGTATGTTTTTACTGGAAGACCTTTATTTTAATAGAGTTCTCTGTTAATCTTTGTTTCTGGTATCCATGGTAAGTTTGGGAACCGAACCCCAACAGATATGGTGGTCCGGATGTAAGAGTGTGACTTGCCCTGAGCATCTTGGGGGAGATGAAAGAAAGTCTAAGCAGACAAAATTCCTCTTTATGTCCCCTATACTTGAATATAAAACGAAATGGCCAGAATCTTCTGTGGCAGTTGCAAATGCATAACCTAGAGTTTTGCACTCATGAGTGTTGCGTATTCATGATTCCTACAAGCCCCTAGTTTAGAGCCTACATGGGGATTGTGTAAGTTCTCCAGTCGCCGCCACTTTCTGGGTTACAGTCACTGTGATCAATAGGGGTCTGTTACCTCTTGATGACTTAAGTACCCAGTTGTGTAAGTGATCACCAGTGTGAGGGGGAATTGTGACAGAGACCCTGATTCTGCCTGTTGCACTGGAGATTGTTCATGGGAGGGGGTTGAAACTGCAGTCATCTGATTCCCAAGCAAAAGAGAAACAGATCCCACCCTTGACTGGGCTGCTACCCAGTAAGTGGGGACTGGGGGTGTCAAGCCAGGATACACTGCATAGCATCGTAACTACAGTGCTTACTCATACATAAACCTGATATAGGATTCTAGCCAATATCTCCAGTTTTAGAGATGTAAAATTTCTTGAAATTTTGAAAACTTGTTAGGGGGAAAAACTATGGTGGTCAGAAAGAAATTGAAGGCTTAGGGGTTGTCTAAATGGTGAAAATACTCCTTACGGATTGCAAGAAGAAAGTTATCTGTCTTAATGGGATTCTGCATTGTTCCCTTCATTTTTGCAAGTTTTCCTGTATTTTTAAAAAAACAGTGAGGGGAATGCCCATTCCTGCTTGTTGTGACAAGTGACCAAATTGATTCGCTTTCTCAGTATGAGCAGATGATTGGTTGGCTGAGCGTTGGGGTGGAGCTTGCTAACAAGGCAAGCATCTGGAACTACCATGTTAGATTTTTGCCTTAATGAGCAAGCACTAAGGCAATAAAACAGGGTGTTGTATATTATTTTTGCTTTTTTGTTAAGGCGTAATATTGCTCTTGCACACGTGTGATATAATTTTTTTTTTAATGTTCAGTAGCAGCAAATTGAGGTAAGCAAAAAAGCAAGTAATTCACTCGTGGCCACCATCTTGATTTGAAGGCATGCCCTTTTGCACAGCAAACGTGGATAGCTTTGCATGCCTGTGATCTGCAAAAAAATCCCCATCAAGACTAATAGCAGCTGCTGCAAGTTGCCATTACTGCGGAGCAATCCGTTTTTGTTGTTGTAGTAGTTTTTTGCCTCGTATAGACAAGGCCTTAGCTCTTGTAACAGCAGACATAACTACAATGACAGAGGTCTGTTGTTATAGCCACTTCTGATGACCCCCAACCTCACATCTACTTCTTAAGCAGGAAAGCGCCCTATCTGAAGGGTTTTGAAAGTGCTACCAATTAGGCTGCTGGGAAATGTTCTCCCAGGGTTGTGGGGCACATTGAGGTGGAGAAGATGCGCAGGGTTGTGCTACAGGTGGTTGTCTCAACATGCCCTGAAACTGGGAGAACACTGTAGACATCATTTCATTTCAGCACCTTGGAAACCCTTTGATTGGGGTGCTGCCTGGTTTACGAGGTAGTCTTCTGGAGACAAGTTCAGTCATTAATGACTGTAAATGTGAACCCTAAAAGTTATGAGATCATAAGCCTGGCTTACGATCTTGTAATTATTGAACAGGGTGCTAGTCAATTTTCAAGGGGCGGGGGGATGAAAAATGCAAGCTACTTTGTTACAGTAATAACATAAAATGTGTTCAGTAAACTTGGTTTGGCATAAAATTATCATGTTTGGTATATCAAAGTACAGTTTATTCAGAAAATAATTACAAATTGAATTTACAGTACTTTTAATTACCCCCCACAAACACCTTACAAATGGAGCTACAAGGTCTTGAACTATAAGGAACACCCGAACTGTAAGGAATTTGTTTGTTTTTTCCGGTTTGTGAGAATTAAACAGCAACAACAAAAACTCCCAATAAGAACAGAATCTGTATTCGTATTTGTACCCATTGTCTACTACTCTTTCTTTCCTTCCTGGAAACTTGCTGCGGACTGACAAGCTGTAGGCTGGTGCACTGGCACCAGGCTACACACCACTGCTTTGAGTAGCACTCCTGTACATAGGCTTTCATAAACTCTGCCCGCTACATTGTTTTTAGAAATACTGTAATGTGGGGGAAATGAATATATGAACACCTTGTCTTAAACATTTCATTCATCAGTCAAAAGAAAATATTTCATAAACCATTTTTTTCCTTGACATTTCCAGAAAAATGTGGCTTCAGGAAGGAAAAAAACAGGAAAAACTGTTTCCCCCCTGAATTTTTCTTGTCCCCTGTGCCTTCATATCTCTAGTGCGACTTTCCTTTTGTCCTTTTCTAGATGCTCAGGGTCAGAACACTAATTGAAAACTCATTTGCTTATGTGACTAGAAGATGGTATGCAATATTAGTCCCAGAGGTTTTTTGTTTTAAGCAATGCCAATATACTGTCATTTATTCCATGGGTTGCCCATCCAAGTAATAGCTCAGGTCCACACCTGCCTACCTTCTGCAAAGCTGCAGCCTTAAGTATTCCCAAATCTTTCTCTAAGTCCTGTATTCCTATACAGTCAGACCCTTGAATCTGTGGAATCAATACCTGTGGTTTCAAATATTTGTGGAACACAAAATAGGGGCACATTCCATAGATTCATGCTGGGAAATGCCTAGAGAGGTGTCCTCTGTAGGCATCTTGTAAGTCTTCCAACACAACTTTGTATTTTTTAAAAAACAGAAGACCTTTATTTTAATAGTCTTTGCTGTTATCTGTGGTTTCTGGTTATCTGTAGTAAGTCTGGGAACTGTACCCCTGTAGATGCAGGGGTCCAGCTGTATTTAGAATATTGTTTCCTGCCCATGTTCTGCATTTGAGCATCTCTCTATAATTCAGAGAGAGACAGTGTGGTGTAGTGGTTTGAGGGGGATGCTTTGATCGTGATTTCCTGCGTAGCAGGGGGTTGGACTGGATGGCCCTCGTGGTCTCTTCCAACTCTGCAATTCTATGATTCTATGATTCTATGAGTATTACACTACAACTCTGGAGACTGGGGTTTGAATTCCTGCTTGGCCATGGAAACCCACTGGGTGTCTTTGGGCAAGTCACATTCTCTCAGCCTCAGAGGAAGGCAAAAGCAAATCCTCTCTGAACAAATTCTGCCAAGAAAACCCTGTACTAGGGTCACACCACAAGTCGGGAAAGACTTGAAGGCACACAACAATAACAAATATAATTCAGGCAAATTGCAGAAAACATCATATGGTAAGATATCTATAAAAATAAACAGGAATACACAGTAACTTGGCCCTCACCCAGAAAAACCTGGACTCTGGAATCAGTGTTCATGTACACAGTGTATAATTCTCTAAGAACTTAATAGCATCAATACTTGTGTCCTAAAGAAATAGCTCTGTATAAGAGCTCCTTCTTTAGTTCCCCCAATGTCATATTGTCCTATCATCCTTCAGTTCTCCAAGAACTATAACTTTTATAGCCAAAATGACACCACCCATGTACAATAGGGATGTATTGGTAGGCTCAGGGGAACATCACCACTTGGAGAAGTACAGAAATATTTTTTAAAAAATATACAAAGGGGACCCGTAAAACAGTGCTATGAAGACTGACAACTTGTCTACATGAAGGGGGGGGGGAATGGATTGCTCCACAGTACAATAATAGCAAGTAGCAACAGCTGCAACCTGTCTTAATGGTTTTACAGCCCCCATAAAGTTCACATGCCTGTAGCCAAGATGGTGTCCAGAGATACTGTCCAGGAAGTGGATTACTTGCATTTTAAAATCTGCAAAAAAACCCTATTTCTTTGTTGCGCACAAGCGATATTTCACCTTTCTGAAAAAAGAGAGAGAGAAAGGTAACACAAATCCCCTGTTTTATCACCTTAGCGACCAATCACTAAGGCGAAAATCCAACATGGCGGCAGTGGGCACTTGCCTTGTAACCCAGCCCTGCCCCCTGTACTCGTTTGGCCAATCAGGTTTGCACTTCCTCTTATATGGGGAAGCGTTACATGTCGAATTGCTTGTCTTAACAAGCAAGAATGCACACACCACACAGGGCTTTTTAAAAAGTCAGGAAAAGCCGCAAATGCTTTTCTCACATACTTTTTACCTTTTTGCCCCCCTTCCTTCACAATACAGTGAGACAATGCGGGATCCCATTAAGACAGTTTGTTTTCCAAGCGATTTCTGTGAGGAGTATTTTCACTGTACAGTATAGACAACCTCCGAGTATGTTTAGTGGCTAGAGAATGCTGTCTGATTCTGTGTACTGTATGTGGGAGACAGAAAATTGAACATGGGCACTTTATACTGCAGTGGTTTGTTGCAGATTCCACTTGTAATGTTTTCTGCAAGGGTTCTCAAAACTTTCCTTGAAAAACTTAAGACTTTTAAACTATTCCTATCTCTGCACTTTTGGAAGAAATCACATAAATTTTATTTTGTGCTGCATGAAAGTTCATAATCTAATCTATTGCTCCTTTCCCTGCTTCTGATGTCCTGTTTCAATAGAGGTCTATGGAGGGGGAATAAATTGTCTGGCCTTTTGAGAGGTCTTGGTCTCTTCTTGATTTATTGTGATTCTGTGATTATCGTTAATCAACTATGTTGATTGTAACAGCTACCCTACTGAAGCTCCCTTCCCCTGGTTTTGGCAAACATGATGCTTAAAAACTCATCCCTTATTACACTGTTGACACAAGCTTCAGGGTACTAAGTCAATAGGCTGACTTTTTGCTTGTATATTAAGTGGAGCAATGTGATTGGTTTCCGTATGGGAAGCAGTACATTACACTGGCCTGGGCCCCTTAATGAATTCATCGGATTTCTGTGGACGTATCAAGTTGTCTTCTTGGACAAGTTCCATGAATAGGTGTTGATTGCAAGCTGTGTAGAGACACCTGGTAGAAGATTTTGATTGGCAGCTGTATTGATAGTTGGATTAAGCTACAGTGTGCCCTGATGATTTTTCATTTGCAAGCTTATGTTCTGCACACAGCTATAAGAACAAAGTCCATTTAGTAATTGCCAGCTAGCCTGCAAGGACATGTTTTTGAAACAGACATGATTACTATTTAAGCATGCTTATGTGTGGGATTATACTGAACATAATGGGTAACAAGTGGGGCAAATAGGGCTGGCCCTGTGGAGTTATGCTTTTTTTGCAGTACTGGTACATGGAAAGGATGCATGGTTCCCATTCAGAAACAGTAGGGCAGGAACTGGGGATCTTATGTAGTGGGAAGGCAACAAGAAAGGGCTATGCTTCAGGCAATCCAAGAAGCAGTTCAGTACTCTGGAGTACTTGTGAGTTACTCCAAATACTGGGTATTTGTGAGTTCAATTTGCGAGAGTACTTGGATACGGCAGTGTTCTTTGAACAGAATGAAAGGGAGAGATTGAGACAGGAGCTCCAGAAGTGGTTTTAACTGATCATGGAAATACAGTAGGACCCCCGTATCCACTGATTCAATTATCCATGGGACACAAAACAGCACACCTATTATAGAGTCTTCCTAGAAAATGTGTCCTCTCTAGCCATTTTCTAGGTCCTCCAAGGCAACTCTATGGTATTTTAAACCGGAAGTCTGATTATTTTCAATGGTGTTCACTATTATCCATGATTTTCAGTATCCACGGCCCCCCTAGAACCAATCCCTAGCAGATACGGGGGTCCTACTGTAAGAGGTAAAGAAGGCCTCATTGTAGCTTTCAAGCCTCAGGCCCAAGAAACATGCAGGAAAAAGAGGCAAGCATCAAAAAGACTGGGGAGATTGGGATGTGGGAAGGTTTGTCTTTTCTGTGAATTAATTCAATCTTTCATAACATCACTAAATACGGTTTTTAAAAGCATTAATCCCAACCTGTTTGGTCTTTTAACCTTGAATTCTTACAGGAATAGTAGTACAGTTGTCCCTTCGTATTTGCTGGGGTTTGGTTCCAGGACCCCCGTGGATACCCAAAATCCATGAATATTCAAGTCCCATTATATGCGCGCTCTCTCTCTCTCTCTCTCTCTGGCTTTTCTTCACAAACAAAGATTCAGGAAGGATTCATCCCGTGCTTTCTGCAAGTGCGCTGATGACTGAAAAGGCCAATCAGTGTCCCTTATATAAGATGGCAAAATCAAGGTTTGCTTTTTGGATTATTATTTTTTAAAGAATATTTTCAAGCCCCAAATCCGTGAATACAGAGGGACAACTATAGTAAGGACTAAAGCTATAAAGAGACCCCCTGGATTGTTTCTGGGGGAAAAAGAAACAATTGTAACCAATAGTCACAGATATAGTACCAGCCTCTGGCATATTGGGGGAAACTGCCAGTCCGCCATTTCATATAGCTTAAGAAGCAATGTTTTAGGGAAGAGTGAGGTGAAGTGGATTTTCCATTCACTCTGAAAAGTTTGCTGGATTCCACTGCAAGGATGTGGTGGAGATAATGTCCTAGTATGGATGGCGGTAATTCATATTCTGCTATTGGAAAACAGTTGTTTTCCAGTGGCATGTTGTTAACACCCAACAAAACACATTGAATATGGGCATCCCATGTCCTGTAAAGGTTTGTGTGCTGTAAACTCACAGATTAGATGCAATAAAGGTACAGTAGGACCTCCGTATCCACTGATTCAATTATCCACAGGACACAAAACAGCACACCTACCATAGAGTCTTCCTAGAAAATGTGTCCTCTAGATATTTCTAGGTCCTCCAAGGCAACTCTATGGTATTTTAAACCAAAAGTCCAATTATTTTCAATGGTGTTCACTTTTATCCACGGTTTTTGGTATCCCGCCCCCTCCCAGAACCAATCCCCAGTGGATACGGCAGTCCTAGTGTATATGTAAAATTTGAGCCAATGTGATGTAGTGGTTTGAGTGTTGGACTAGGAATCTGGAGAGCAGGGTGTGAATCCCTGCTTGGCCATGGAAACCCACTGTGTGACCTTGGGCAAATCACACTCTCTCAGCCTCAGAGGAAGGCAATGGCAAATCCCCTCTGAACAAATTCTGCCAAGAAAACCCCATGGTAGGTTCATTTTAGGATTGCCATAAATGACTTGAAGGCACACAACAAAACCAACAACATGTAAAACTATCCTGAGTGGAGCCTTATTTTCTGACTGAACATTCGATGCTTTCCCAGTAATATATAACTCTTTCTTATCCCCTCTGTTTTTGGCTCCTTTTTCAGAATATTACCATACGGCCTCGTGTTGTGCTTGAGTCCATTGTGCTTGAACTCACTTACTAGACTGAACCTGGAAGGGGTGCTTCCAAATGAAGTTTTTATTATGCAGAAATTTTGCTTCATTTGTGGCATTTTTCAGGGGGTTCAGACATTTAAGCTTCTCAACTCTCTTGTATTTTCCCACTGCTGTTGTTTATTCCTGCCCTAGAAAAACTGATAAGGAGGAAAAGACAGAATGACTGCACAGTGTCTTTTGGTTCATAGTGCTAGGCACTGTCTATCTGGAGGTACTGTGAGTAGTCAGATGACTTGCTAAAGCAATGTGCTGCCTGTTCTTAATTTCTTTAAAAAATTCTGCCTATGCCTTGGGGAACCCTCCATTAGGTTAACGATGTTAAGAAATATTATAGCTGGCTCTCTGAGTCCTGCTCATCAAACATGACCTAAGCGTGAGACACTACTGTTGGGTACCATCCAGTACCACATGAGCAGATTTTACTTATATAACAGAACTCTTCCCTTCCTTTCCTCCAATTGCACCTTTGCTGTTCAGTAATGACAGTATTTCTCCAGAGGTTGGGAAATTATTTTTTAAAAAGCCATAACTGCCCCTCCTTCAGAGTAGCTAGTTGCTATTACAGCTACCATTTTTAAAAAGTAATCATTTTCTTACCAAGCAGAAATAACTTAAATAGCTGCTAATATTAAAAATGAGAATGCTACTAGTAGCTGGTCTGTGGCATAATATGCTCCTTGTAACTATTGTTGTTGTTATTTGCTGTCAAGACAACTTTGACTTATGATGGCCCTATGAATGAGAGATCTCCTTGAGCCCTGGTCATCAACAGATCTGCTCAGGTCTTGCAAACTCAGGGCCATGGCTTCTTTGATTGTCTCTAAATCATTTTTAATAAAATTTACTTACAATAAAAATTGAATAAAACATACAAAGAAAAACAACAACTGTAATAAAATACACACACCCCGTATCCACGGAACCAATATCCACAATTTCAGTTATCTGCGGCTGGGGGGGAAAAAAAGGCCATATACCATAGAGTCACACTGGGAAATGCCTAGAGAGGTGTCCTCTCTAGGAATCACTAGGTCCTCTAACACAACTTTATGTGTTTGTATCAGGAGTCCTTTATTTTAATAGAGTTTGCTATTATCCATAGTTTCCTGTATCCACAGTAAGTACAGGAACCAAACCCCCGGATATGAGGGACTGTATCCACAGTAATTCCAGGAACCAAACACCCCTGCCCCCCGGATATGAAGTGGGGGTGACCTGTAGAATACAAAAAGAACACACAGAACTAACCCCACTTATAAAATATATCCTATAGTGCAACCTCACTCTATATAAACTAGATGTTACATGTCATCTATTTATTGTACTCATACTAATTTTCAAAACCAACAATCATCATATCATTTTCATTTTTTTACAAAAAGTCAATCAAGGGTTTCCAATCTTTCAAAAATGTTACTAATGATTTTTCTTGAATCAAAATAGACTATTTGGCCATTTCAGCTAACTCATTCATTTTTAATAGCCATACTTCCTTAGTATGCAATAAACCACCTTTCTATTTCTTAGCATATAATAGTCCTGCAGCTGTAGTCATATATTGAAGTATTCTTCCATGAAGCCTTTCTTGTTGGTCATCCATCAATCCCAGAAGAAAAAGTTCAGGTTTTAATTGTCTGTTAATCTTTCAAATTCTCTTTATCAAAATATGTATTTGCACCCAGTACTTTTTAGCTTTTTCACAAGTCCACTGTATGGTAAAAAGTCCCTTCTTGTTGTTCACATTTCCAGGATACATTTGAAGTTCTCTTACACATTTTAGACAGCTTCTTGGGTGTCATGTACCAATGGTATATAGTTTTGTAAACGGTGCATTTAACATCATAACATAAAGTAAATTTCAAATCTTTTGGCCAAATCCTTTCCCATTGCTCCATTTGTATGTTATATCCAAAATTCTTAGCCCATTTCATCATACAATCCTTTACTTGTTCATCTTCCATATAAAATTTTAATAAAAGTTCATACATTTTACTAATCACACCTGTTTATCCTTTGTACACTTGTTCATCTTTTGTACATTCAACTCAGTTTGGTCCCCTGACGATTTGACCCACCCAAAATAGAGACTGAGCTTCTTACTTTCTGTTGAATGATTGCTTGCACTGTTGCCCAGAGCAGTACAGTATTTGTGCAACTTCTGCCTCCATAGGTGAACTCCATAAGTGAATTGGGAGACAAGGAATACCAGTTTCCACAGTCTTTGGACAGGCAAGGAATCGTTCCCTTTAAAAAGAGTAGGCATTTTATACATGCTTAGATCCCTCTGTCCATTTTTTTTGGAAAAACTCTGCACATGATCAGGAACACTCAAGCATAGGTGTCAGAACTTTTGTTAGCAAAAGACAGAAGCTCTAAAAGGGCTACAAGTGTCCAAGAGTTGTTACTGCCACAGAATTTTCAGCATTTCTACTGAGGAAGGAGGGGCTTTTATCTGTAAAGCCTCTAGGAGGAATGAAATTCTAAAATATTCTAGAAAACAGTAGCTTCTTATGATTAATCTCTCTCATCTTTGTTCTAATTAATTAATGCAGTAAAGGAAATTGTAGAATTTCTAGAATATTCTTGAAAACAGTAGCTTCTTGTGACTGGTCTCTCTCTCCTCTTTGTTCTTATTAATTAATGCTGTAAAGTTTAATTATTGTTTGACAGTATTTGAATGATTGAATAAATTTGATATTGCACTATTTTTCCTATTTGTACCTTTGGCTGTTTAACTCTCAGGTCCTTTTCACACTACACAATTGTGGCACTATGATTCCACTTAACTGCCATGCAATCCTATGAATTTTCTCCATTTAGGTTGTGGGAAGTCATTTAGAATTCTTAGCCACAGACCTCTAGTGCATCACTAAATCCGATGGCGTCTCTCCTCTTAATGACTGTCTTAAAGCAGTAATGGGCTGGATGAAGAAAAACAAATTGAGATTAAATCCGGACAAAACGGAGGTGCTCACAGTAGGAGCCCTGAAGCCACGAGTTGGGTTGCAACCTCCAGTCCTGGACAGAGTCACGCTCTCCGTTAAGGACTGTGTTTGCAGTCTGGGGGTGCTCCTTGTTTCATCGCTTCAGATGACTAGTCAGGTGAATGTGACAGTCAGGAGCGCCTGTTATCAGCTTCGGCTGATACGCCAGCTGCGCCCTTTCCTGGAAGTAAGGGACCTTGAGACTGTGGTGCACGCGCTGGTAACCTCTCGTCTAGATTTCTGCAATGCGCTCTACATGGGGCTACCCTCGTGCTTGGTCTGGAAACTTCAGTTGGTACAAAATATGGCAGCCAGAGTGGTCTTGGGAACATCTCGGAGAGACCACATAACTCCAGTATTAAAATCTCTCCACTGGTTGCCTATCAACCAGTGCGCAGTATAAGGTGTTAGTTATTATCTTTAAAGCCCTAAATGGCTTGGGTCCAACTTACCTTTGGAACCGCCTCCTCCCATACAATCCTCCCCAAACACTCTGGTCCTCTGGGAGGAATTTGCTTCAGCCACAAAAATGTAGGCTGTCTGCAACCTCCCAGAGGGCCTTTTTGGTAATCGCCCCCAAATTATGGAATGGCCTGCTGAATGAGATCCGTCTAATTACGAGCTTGAATAGCTTTAAAAAAGCACTAAAGACGGATCTCTTTCACCAGGCCTTTCCTGATTAGATCCCAGCCTCAGGAGCTGGGTCTCCTGGCCTCTTTTAGTCTTGCTGGCTGTTGATTTTTGTATTTTTTTAAATGTGATTTTAGTTTAGGTGGTTTTAATTTTACACTAGTTTAATATCTTTTTATGGAGAAGGGTGGGGGTGGGTGGTGATTAGGGATTTTAGTCAGCATTGTTGTGTTTTAATTGTTGTAAGCCGCCCCGATTGTTTTTAACAGAGGGGCGGGGTAATAATAATAATAATAATAATAATAGTAATTATTATTAAATTACACAGTCTAGGATTCCATAGGCTACAGACTGCATCTGCACTGAAGAAATAATGCAGTTTGATGCACTTTTATTGTCATGGCTCTATGCTATCAATTCCTGGGATTTGTAGTTTATTGTGGCACCACAGCTCTCGGACAGAGAAGGCTAAATATCTTACGAAACTACAAATCCTAGAATCACATAGGATGGAGCCATGGCAGTTAAAGCTGTGTCAAACGTCATTATTTCTGCAGTACAGATGCAGCCACAGTAATGGTAGTTAAAGTGGAATCATAGTACTGTAATTCTGTAGTGTAGAAGGGCCTTCAGGTAGTCATAAAGAAAGAGTGTATTTGCAGTTATTTGATATCCGTTGTGCTTGTTCTTTCAGGCATGACTAAACTGATATATATATAGAATGGCTAACAGTAATAATTTATTAAAAAAAAACTAAGTCAAGTAATCAAAAAAGTTAGCATTTAACAGCAATATGTGTTGGAAAAAAGTTAGATTTTATAGTATAGTAGTATAGTAGGTATTTAAATCAGACTTTTTTTTCCTTTTTGATTATTTTTTTTCTTTTGCTGTATATGTAAGAATAGTATATATGGTTGACTGAGTGAAGTGAACGTTATTTTTTTTTTTGACACGTTAACAGGAAGCAGATGGATGTTTATTGATGTCCCAGTTTAAAGGGTGAATGCACTTGGGACACCTGCCTTCCTAATTTTAAATCCTATTTTGTACATTTGTCGTTTGTACATTTGCCACAGATTTCATTGTTGCCTGAATGTTGTTTGAGGTATGCTAGTGGGGGTGAGAAAAGATGGTTTGCTGTGGAAGATTATTGACTGCTTACTACTGCTGAAGACTCAAATAGTACTTCTTGGTACTTGAAATAATAGAAGGCAGACTTCTCTTGAAAAGGGGAGAACTTTCTTGTTAAGATTTACTATCTGCTTTGTTGGCTACTACCATCATCTCAATTGCTTCACTTCCTTCAGGAAAAGTGGCAGTCAAAAAAGCTCAGCCCATGATAAGAAAGGAGATGGATGTGGTGATAAATTTCTCATGTAGCATATCTCCACTAGGTGACCTTGGGCAAATCACACTCTTTCAGCCTCAGAGGAAGGCAAGGAGCTCACCTGCATGGGGCAGAGTACACTGGTTCTCCACTGGCATATTCCGCCTGTGGATCTGGCCTGTTTTCCCTGGCACAAAACAGACCGGAGTCCATATGAGCATGCTGGCTTGTCCCTGCAGCCACTGCTGCTGCCCACTGTGTCACACTCTCTGATGTCAGGTAGCAGGCTCGCAGCATGTGAGCAAGGCCTCCTGCATGTGACCAGCCTTGGTGACATGCTGGGGGGGCCCTTCCTGGCTACGGAAGAGCAAAGCAGAGGGCAGCTGCAGAGACAAGCTGGCGTGCTGGAACGGGATCTTTTTAAAAAAATGCTGTAATGGGCCATACCCTATCTTCTCCTCATCTTTACTCTGTGGGTCGTGAGGACTGCCCTGGGATGGAACAGGGCAAAAGCCCTATGTCGTCAGGACTGTAAGGCTCCAAGATGGGGCAAGATGGGGTAACATGCCCATGTAGACAAGCCTAAGGACAAACCGCCTCTGAACAAATCTTGCCAAAAAACACACACCCTGTGATCTTAGTGTCGCCATAACTCGGAAAAGACTTGAAGGCACACCAGCATATTGCACAACAGCAACATGTCTCTTATGCAGGTTAAAAGACAGCACTTACTCTTCTGTCCTTAACCTAGTCAGGGCAATACAGGAAGTCAAAGTGCTGATTTCAGGTTGATTATCTGTGCCATGGACCAGTGGAGGGAACTATCTAGTCATCTGAACTTGCGGGACTACAGTTTATTTAATCTATGCAGAGTCTTTTTGGGACTGTTAAAGCCTGCAGTAGCTGCTGCTTCTTGAGTTTCCCTTTCACATCACTCATCTGTGGATAAAAGCACTTTCTGGCTCACCAGGGCTCCTTTCACACTTGCACAGCTATCGTGCCATGATTCTACTTCAGCTGCTATGGCTGCATCCTATGGAATCCTGGGATTTGCCATTAATGGAGGTATTTTGAATTTTTAACCAGAGAACTCCTCTTGTGCCTCTGACCAGACTGCCAGTTCCAGGATTCCAGAGGCTGCAGCCATGGCAATATAAGTGGAATCATAGTGCTAAAATTGTGTAGTGGGGAAGGATACCAAATGTCTTGTATCTGTCCTATATGCATAGTGGAATGTTCCAAAGTCTCAGACTTGATTTAAGAAGACAGCCAATGTAGGTTTTAGAACTTCTTTTCCTAACTGACAAAATCTCAGTACTTTTATTTAAACTGAAACAATTTCTGGTTTCTGTGGCTTGCATTTCTGGCTCATGACACCATCTCCTTTGAGAGGCTCAAGCAAAGTGACGCATTAACATGAGCAGCCAATTGTGGATGACAAGTACTGGTGATCGTGTGCTTGAAATGGGCTGGGGCGGGGCAGAATTCCCTACCATCACCTTTTACTTATTCTTTAGCAGAGCTGATAGGAACCTCCAGAAGTGGAGGAAATTCCTTCTATTTCCTTCTGGCATCTTTGAGGATTGTGATAGCCTTTGTCCAGGTTCCTTTGGCAGATTCTTCTACTCATTCTGTTGCTGATAATTTAAAACCTGTAGCATTTCCTCCTTTTCCTTGTGAGCAGCTGACCAGGCCGTGAGGACCAACAGAAGGAGGCTGTTGCCATGGCCAGGAAGGGCTTGATCATACTGACTTCAGTAAAAATAGCAGGACAGAACCACCTCTCCTCAGCCTATCCATTAGCTTAATGAGCCATTCGTTCCTTTAACAGTTTAAGGTCCGTATTTTACTGGGTGGCTGAAGTAACACTCACTAGATAAACCCCAAATTGGATTTAAGTCCATTATTAATCTTTTGGATATTATTTGCTTAGTCATTTTATGCACCTCAGGAGATTTTCACACTACACTATTATAGTGTTACTATTCCACTTTATTTGCTATGGCTGCCTCCTGTGGAATCCTGGGATTTGCAGTTTAGGGAGGGGCATTAACAACTTTTCAGCCAGAGAGCTCTTTGGCCTCACTAAACTATAAACCCCAGAATTCCACAGGAAGAAGCCAGAGCAGTTAAAGTGGAATAGTAACGCTATAACAGTGTAGTGTGAAAATCTCCTCAGTTGGCCAATAAAGGGATTGTTCTTTTATGGATTAGTTTATCTTGTTGTATGGCCAACATGACTGCCCCTGAATATTTAATTTATGTATTATGTATATTTCGATCCTGCCTCTCAAATAAACTCAAGGTAATGTAAATGGTTCTATACCTTCTCCTCATTTTATCCTCACACAACACTATGAGGTAGGCCAATTGGAGAGACGTGATTGGCCCAAAGTTATCCAGTGAATTTGATGGGTTGATCCCAGTCCAGCAATGTACATAGTTACCATGAAGGCTTTCTAATGCTGCGAAACAACTGCTATTCTTATCTTCTATAATAGCTTTCTTTAGAGAGCCAACACAGTGTAGTGTCTTGAGCATTGGGCTACAACTTTGGAGATCAGGATTCAAATCCCTGCTTGGCCATGGAAACCCAACTGGGTGACCTTGGGCAAGTCACACTCTCTCAGCCTCAGAGGAAGGCAAGGGCAAATCCCCCCTGAACAAATTCTGCCAAGAAAACCCCTAGGGTTGCCATAAGTTAGAAAAATGACTTGAAGGCACACAGCAACAGCTTCCTTTTTGCTAATTGCTAATTTAAGTGTTCTCTGTTACAATTCAAACGTGCTCTTCTTGGCACTCCCTTTTTGTGTTGGTGGGACTACGTGCTCTTGTGAAGCAAGAGGCTATGCTGAAGGCAGCATTGCTGCTGGTAGGGTCTCCCATGTCAGACAGGCTTTTGCTGAGGAGCCAACTAAAGGTTTCAAACAGCTACTGGGCAGCAGCATTAGTGGAAGGTGACACTGGTGGAGGATCTCACAGGGACAACGGCTGTGGCACCGTAGCCAACTCTAAGGGTGGTAGTACTGCACATAAGAAGGCAATGGCAAACCATTCCTAAAGCCTTTTAATTTGCAAAACCCTATGATGAGACAATCCTAAATGAGACATGACCGGGGATCTTGGAGGTCTTTCATTCTTAGGGTCTCCATAAGTCAAAGTCACTTGGACAGCAGTTAACAACAATAACAAGACAACTATTTGTTGTTTAACATAGTAACATGGAAATTTCTACATTTATCAGCAATGATTATCAGAGCTATTGATTTCACTTTGAACAGCTAGACAAATTCATGGAACAATATACATTTCTAAGTTGGTTGAAGATTAATATATGTGTATATGTGTTCGTGAACTTGAGATTGCTTGAAGCCAGGAGTGAAATACATGAAATAAAATACTCCTTAATAGTACCCTAGGTTTTCCTAGAAAATCTAGATTTAGGGCTTATCTACACAGGCCAGAATAAACTGGCTTGCTGGCAATGTATTCTGCCCATGGATCAGGCCCCTTCCTTCCCTATGGAAGGAATGGGAGGAAGTCCAGACCACCATACCAGTCCATTGTTGCAGCCAGCAGGTGAGCAAGGCCCCCTGCATGTGACCAGGCTGGTCACATGCTGCAGGTCTGCTTCCTGGATCTGGAAGAGTGACAGCAGACGGCAGATGCAGTGATGGGCTAGCATGCCAGAATGGCTTCCTGTGATCACACAAGGTCCAATCCAATCTTTTTGCCAGCTGGAGCGGATTTTACCAGATATTATTTTAAACTGTTGTAAGGGTCCTTACTCTTTCTTCCCCCTGTCTTTACCGTGAGAGTTGTGAGGACTGCCCAGGGGCAAAACGGGCCAAATGCCCTGTGTTGTCTGGACTGCTGGACTCCAAGAAGGGGACAAGACGGGGAAAATAGCCCATCTAGACAAGCCCGTAGTGACTACTTCTTAGGGTATGGAAACTGACCATTAGTTTGAGCAAAGTAATTATGAGGAAGTTTGTGGTCACATTAATAAAATACAGTACATATATCTCTTTGAGAATTTATGTGATATAAACGTCTTCAGTCTTATCTTTGAGTAGATGTACTGGCTTCCTAGTAAATAGTATGCCCTAATATTCAGGTGGGTTGATTTTGGAACTTGGAAAGTTATTATTATTATTTTTAGCAGTAATTTGTTATGTAACATATTAAAGAGCCCCCTTACCCATTGAACAGGCCATTTCTTAATAATTCTTAGTGGTATGAAAAAGTACAGTAATATCTTATTGTATTATTCAATACTATTTGTTACTTTTTTGGTTCCTTTTAAAATAATCCACCATTATTCTCCTGGCAGGGGACTGCTTTCCATCTGTCTCAAGATACTGCCATGTGAAAAAGAAAGTACACCCTTTTTGAATTCTATGGTTTTACATATCAGGACATAATAACAATCATCTGTTCCTTAGCAGGTCTTAACATTAGGTAAATAGAACCTCAGATGAACAACAACACATGACATATTACACTGTGTCATGATTTATTCAACAAAAATAAAGCCAAAAATGGAGAAGCTTATTATTATGTCCTGATATGTAAAACCATAGAATTCAAGGAGGGTGTACTTTCTTTTTCACACAACTATTTATTTCTTCCAGTGTTCTGCCCCTTTTGCACCATTAGAAAGGTCTCTACATTCTTTAGATGTATGCAGAGTGTTGGTCTGTTACACTGATTGCATGTTACCTTTTAATGCTCTCGGAACCTATTTACGAGGTATCTGGCATTTTGGACTACGCAGAGGGCAGCACACATTGCCACAAAGATTCTCCAGTTGGAGAGTAAAAACCAGCTGATAGGCTATACTTTACTTTGGTGGAGTTGAACACAACTGCCAGCAATTAGGGGCCTGCATTGGCTCTTCATGGGGCTTTGGAGGATTGCATTACTTGTGCACCTGCACCCCTAATTTTTTTCTAGATTTCCCCCCATAATTAAGTTACCTGGGGTAACCTTGGTGCCTAAGGGCTACTTGGGGGGGGGGCTTGGGCCATTTTATGCCCAGGAGAATCCTTATAACAAACAGGAAATGAACCATAAGTCGCCTAATTCACTTCCTGGTTAAAAAGCGGCTTCTGGGCTTAAAATGGCTGCATTAAGGTTTTTATAGGCCATAGGTGTTCTTTTTTGTGGATGAAAATATAAGATTGTGTTTATTTTGAAATTTTGTTTTTCTTCCCAATTCCTGTAATTTTTTTTTTTTGTGGTTAATCCTGTTTTTATAGGCCCTAAAATTTTCATAGGCCCTAAGCATTGTGCCTGAAGTGCCTAATGGCTAAGGCACCCCTTCCCAGGAAAGCAAAAATGTGGCAAGGAGAGCATTTTTGACCTTTTCTTAATGTATTTCTCTGGGGGTGCTGCAGATCCTGGGTGACCTAAAAATGGCTCTTTCTAAAAAGCCCTTCTTCAACTTTCTATACTAAAATCCTGGCAAGCGCTCAATGCTCCTCCAAAGCCCAGAATGTGAAGTTTTAAAATAAATATATTAATTTTGCTAAACAGAAATGGGGGAATCAAATTTATCATTAGTGTTGGGAGGGGTGGAATTTAATTGGTTGTGCTGTTGTTAATTAATTACTTTATTAATTAAATCACTAGAGTTTCTTCATTTACAGGGAAAGGATGTTTGGTTGTTGCCACTGCACCCTACTGGCACATTTTGTTATTGGCTCCTTCAAAAATGGTCTTTTAAAAGTACTTTTTAAATTGCCCTCATTAGCCCAGTTTTTTCCAGATGCATTGCACTACAAATCTGACAATCTGATTGATGGTCTATTAATGGTCTAATAAATACTATTATATTTATTAATATTCTATCTTTCTCCCAGTCTGGGATTCAGGGTGGCTAACAACAGTTCAAAGAAGCATAGCTAAAAATATACCAAATATAAAAGTTAAAAATATCATTAAACTAGCCATAAATTAAAACCAATTAAAAAACACAGCTAGTTAAATTTAACTAGTTATTTCCAGCCGCTGATAGTGATTCCTGTGAGCCAATGTCTTAATTCATTAAGCATGATGGCAAGAAAAGAGTACCTAATAAGCACATAACCAGTCCAATTTAACTAATTTCCAAACTTTGCAATGGAGTACAGTCTACTTTCTGCCCACCACAATGGAAAAACATTAATATTGCTAATTTCCTTTTGGCTCAAAAAAGCCTAGAAGGAAGATATGATTAGGTAGACAATAACTTGAAGGAACAAAAATAAACATTTTCAAAGAGAAAACTGTATTGCCTGCCAAATATTTTTTTAAAAAAGTTATAAACAAGTAAAAGGTTAGAAAGGTGGAGAAACTTTAAACAAGTAGAGCAGTTCTTTGAAGTACTAAAAACAGCAATGAGCAGAACAAAAGTATTGGTACTGTTCCTTTAGCTGCTGAAATAAAACCCTTTGCTCAGAATAACAGTTCCACAGCTACGAATACTAAACTTTATGTTTTTGTGTATGCAGCCTTGATCTATCTTATAAACAGTCTACGTGTGCCTTTTAATCTTAGTTGCTGCCTATTCCATTCTTACGATTTCAGCTAGTTTTTAGTGGTACTGTAGGAAGCTTTTATAAGCTGCTCTGAGCTGCTTAGACTGAGTGGGATACAAAGGTAACTTACTGGCATTTCTCTTTCTTGTTATAGTTTGCATTGCATGTTTTCCCCTTTGGTGTTTGTAATACAGTACTGGAATTTTTGAGAGAGCTCATCCTGTGAGGGGAAGGAGGGGTTGGTGGGAGAGAGAGTGTGAATGGATGCCTGACCAGTTCCATTTCCAGTGTCATTTCCAGTATGTCATGCCAGTTCTAGTTTGCCTCCATTGAACAACAATGGAACTTCTTGGCTCATGGCCCATCACAAAGAATTGTTGCATTCCTGTTTTATGATTCTGGGGTTGCAGGAAATACTAAATAGGAACAAAGCCTGGGCTGAAGTAGTTTAAGATGTTTTCCTCATTAACCTTAGAAGGGAATATGGCTTTTAAAAAGTGATCTTTTCTAAGTGTTTACATAACCTGGAATGACAATTAAATGCCAGCTTTTGTAGCTCTGTGTAAGCAACTGACTCCCTTGAGCCTTGAATATCTGCAGCTCACTCTAGGTACGCATGGTAGGAAAATATAGGCTAGGCCTGTATGCTCAATTTATAAAGTACTGAAGGGGTTAATTACAGATGGGGTGATGTTTGGTACAACACTGGTTCCTCATTACAGTTGTCCCTTCATATTCTTGGGGGTTTGGTTCCAGGACCCCCGTGGATACCAAAATCTGTGAATACTCAAGTCTCATTATATGCAATGGGATAGCAAAATTGTGCCCCTTATATAAAATGGCAAAATCATTTCTTTCCTAGCCATACTTGGAGATTCATTATAACAAATTGGATGGCTTGATCCCTACATAGCCCAGAAATTTTCCATTGCAAAGGAGAAAAGGACTACTAAAACCAATTGGCACCTCTTTCCTGACTGTGTATAGATCAAGTTAGAACAATGAGAACAAATAACAAGAAAGATTATTAGTGGGCAGCTGTGAAACACCCTTTGCTTAGAAACCCTTAATAATTCCAGAAACACTTTACTATTTTCATGGTGCTTAGCTTCTGGTTGATGTTAAGCAAAGCAGCATACCTATTGGGGCTTAAACATTGTTAAAGTAATATTACCTGACTATATAATTTGATTATCCAGTCTTTTGATGCAGATATTTAAAACAATATTTTTGCAGCAAGAATCCTTTGTTTTTAGGTGATGATGTGTGTAACGAGTATCATTTTAGTCCTCTGTGTGTGTATGTGTTTGTATGAGAAGGGTAGATTCCATTTTTAGGAGGGAATTGCCATCTTTAGTTTTTATAAGCATAAAGCATTACAAGTTACACATTTAAAAATCTACTCTGCCAGATCAATCAGGGAGACAACTTAGTCTGTGACATTAAAAATAAATTAAACTGAATATAAAATGATAATATTCCATGGATATCATGAAGGGTTTGTTGTAATGTAAGATGCAGTTTGCCAGATCATTTCCCAAGTATGATTCGAAGTCCTAATAAGAAAGGCTTTGCTGAGTCCCACATCTGCAGAAGGTACAGTACTGTGCCGTGCAGAATCACATTGATTCTGTAGAGTTTTTTAAAAAACTGGTTTAAGGTCCATTATTATTTGAATGTCTCTTCAGCTGGGATAGATCTTTTTGAAGCATAGTAGGACCCTGTATCTGCTGATTCATTATCCACTGATTCAGTTATTTGTGGGACACAAAACAGCACACCTACCATAGAGTCTTCCTAGAAAATGCCTAGAGAGGCATCCTCTCTAGATGTTTTCTAGGTCTTCTAAGGCAAACTGTATGGTATTTTAAACTAGAAGTCCCATTATTTTCAATGGCATTCACTGTTATCCACAGTTTTCAGTATCCACGGTGGCCCACGGAGCCGATCCCCCATGGATAGAGGGGTCCTACTGTACAAAAAAATGCTTAGGACATGATAATGTAATGTGCTATAGAAGTATGAAATTAATAAATAAAACAAACACCACAGAGAGGCAGAGAGTTCTAATTCCTTTGTAATTTCTGATTAGTCCTAATTCTGCTATGAATAGGAGAGAATAGTAGCTGAGGAGGCAGATGTTCAACTTCCCAAGATGCTGTTCATAACAGCCTTCCGTATCATTAGAGGGATGTGCTCTTAAAGGAATTGATAGACACCTTAATGCAATTAATGGGCATAAGGCATAAGGCAGATCACCATAACAACTTCCTAATTTTAGAACTCCTTTTAAGAACTTTACGTGTATAGCAAAATAGAAGGAACTACCAAATCCCAGAATTAATTTCTATAATATTGGTAGAGGAACTTCCTGCATTTATCATCACACCTGGGGCGGGGGAAAAAATGATAAAATTTCAAGAGTTTTTGCTGATTTTTCTTCAATATATTTGTGTGTGTGTGCACAAACACTACTTCCTATTCTACTTGACAGTGCACTCCATATTGGAGATAGTCAGCTGAAGTCTCTGCATCCCTTTTGAGGTCCACGTTTTATAATAACAAAGGTGAATTTTCAGACCAAACTGCATGTTCATCTTTGCGGCAAAGGCTGCAGAAAGATCCAACAGGATCAACACAGATGTTTGACACTGAGCCTAAGCCACTAGAATATCATTTACTACATCAGTCAAGGGTAATTCAGTGGAGTGACCTACATGAAACCCTTGTTGAAGTGGCTCGAGGAGGTCATGTGTAGTCAGATAATTTTTGGCGGGGTGGGGGAAATGGGAGAAGAGACACAGGATGATAATTAGCATAAGGGGAAGGATCCAGAGAATCTTTCTTTAATAGAGGATGCAAGACAGCATGCTTAAAGCATGGGAATATCCCTTAACAATTCATCCAATGGATTATATAAGGCAGAAGCAGAGGCAAAAGCACTGGCTAAAAAAAGGAAGGAAAGGGGTCAGGAGGGCAGGAAGTGAAGGAAGAAGGCTACACATTCTGTAGGTCTAGATGGCAGGAACAATCCGGAAGTGTTGGGAACCTAGGACCGCCCGGCTCAAGCAGGGAGTAGAACAAAGCCTCTTGGGAGATTTTTGTCCCTTTGTTCTCCAGTCCTCTTCTCCCACGAGGCCAGTTCTACTTCCTGCTTCGCCCGGCAAGGCAGGTATTTCAGCTCCTCCGGATTGACTTCCATCTTAGACCTTATTTCTGATCCTTAATCTTTTAACTTCTTTTATCTAACCCCTTCCTCAATCCCTTACCAAAAAAAAAAAAAAAAGAATTTCCTTCTCTTTTCCCCAGCCCTTTCCAAAGCGCTAGGCCTTCCCCCTCCCCCCCCCTCGGCAGCGGAGGGGCCCGACGGCCAGCTCCCCCCACTCCAATTCTGCACCCCCCTGGCAGCGGAGCAGCCCCGACGGCCAGCTGTTTCTTCCCCTGCCCCCATTCTGCCCCCCCTCCACTCGGCACGTTCTCCCCTGCACACACAGCGCGACGGCCAGCAGCCGAACAGCGCTGCAAACGGCCACACGCACTCACCCTTCCAAGCGACTCCGCTCCCCTGCGTGCCCCCCCCCCCGCGGGATAGAGGCACTACAGAGCCTGCTGCGCTCCACAGGCATCGGAGCAGCGGCGCAGGGCCGAGCGCCCCCCCCACCCCGGCAGAGACTAAAAGCCACCAGCAGCACGCCCCGCGACGCCCCGCAGGGCTCCAGCAGCGGCGCGAGTGCGTCATTTGCCCGAACGCCCCCTACCCCAAGCCCCCCTGGGCTGGTTGCCCCACAGCCCAAGCGGGGACCGCACCAGGCACAATAAACCCCTCCTCCCCATAGCCGGCCTTTGGTCGTGGATAAGTCCTGTCTCTCAGGCGCCACCTGCTGTTCGCTGCCCACACTGCACCCTGTAGAAACAAGCATGGGTGGCATCAGAAGCAACAGACCTGATGCCAAGAAGGATACCACCAAAATGAGGAAGAAAGGGACGCTGGAGGGTGATGGTCCCAAAGATGGCGCCAGTGAACTCCCGTCCACCAGCAGTGCCTCCGCTGGCCTCCTATCTGCCCTAGTGGCACAGAGGAGTGCCGCAAAGGAAGCGGAGAGGGCCCTCACTAGCGGCGGCTCCAGCAGCGGGGCCAAGGCCACCAATACCCAGCCGCTCAGCAAATCAACATCGCAGGAGGGCCTGGGAGACGCGGGGGCCGAGGTATCTTCCCTGCCCCCACGGAGCTTCCCCAACAACACAAGCCTGCTGGATATCCTGATGAGGAAGACACAGGATAAGGTAGGCGGAACGGCGTTTTCTACTACCAGGCACTACCTGGACACATTGGAATTTTCAAGTGATGGGGAGGAGGGTGAAGGGGAAGCCCTCACGGGAAGGGGGAGAGAGGAGATATTGGGCGATGTTCAGGGTGAGAATGAAGAAGGAGTTGATATTGAAACCCAGGGGGACCTCGCAGAGGGGGGTGGCAAGATTGTAGAGGAAAGGGTAAAGAAAGCCAAGAAGGACTCAATCAGATTGGCTTTGAAAATGTTATCAGAAGCCCTCATCTCCGATCAGGAGGAAGATCAGGAAGAAACTGCCAGCGCCCTGAACCTCCTGAGGAAACGGAGGGAGAGGGGAAAGACGCCTATTCCAAAAAAGAATAAGGCGCCCCTAAACCCTCCGAGACCACCGGAGAACAGAGGGGGAAACGCTAAAGAAAAGCAAACAGGCAGGAAAAGGAAGGACCCACCCTCCAGACACTCGTCTGAGGAGTCGGATGGGGCCTCGGAAGGGGACGAGATTATCCAAAACTCCAACCTAGACCTAGACCTCATGGGGGATAATGACGACACTCACATCCCCGACAGGGAGGAAGGAGAACTCTCGGAGTCGGAGACGTCAGATTTGGAGGCCGCCGACAGAATCTTTCAAGGAGAAAAGTTCCCATACCTCATCAGCAGGGCTCTGTCCGCTCTGGGGATAGCGCCCCCCGTGGTCAATCAGGACAATGCGGAGGACCCTCATGCTCCCAAAAGCGAGAAGGCAGCGGCCCTAATGCCCTCAAACAAATCGAAAAGACCGCTCTTCCCGTTCCCAAGAGCCTTCTGGAACCTGGTAACTGAGGAGTGGGACAAGCCAGCACTGGGAAGGCGGGGCACGGCAGCTGCCCAGAGGTTTTACAGCTTTCCCAAGGAAGTACTAGACAAACTGAAGACCCCAGTGGTGGACAAGCCAGTGGTATCAATGGTCTCCAACTCACTGGCTCCTAGAGAAGAGGACGGAGTCCTCAAGGATGCCGACGAAAAAAGGGCCGATAGCGCCCTCAAGAGGACGTTCGACTCCTCCACATTGGGGATTAGATCGTCAATGGCCACGGCTCTAATCTCTCGAGCGGCCATTATCTGGCTACAAGAGGTCATGGAAGCCGAAAACCTGGAAACAGGGGCCTTAGACAAGGCCTTCAGCAGGATACGCTTAGCCCTCAACTTTATCGCGGATGCCTCACAGGATTCCCTTACATATGCAGCCAGGGCTTCAGGGGCGGCCAACCTGGCGAGAAGATACCTGTGGGTTAAACAATGGGATGCAGACGGCAAATCCAGAAACGCCCTGGCCACCGCCGCGTTCAAAGGATCCAAACTGTTTGGCGAGGATGCTCTCAAAGATATACTAGTTGAGACGAAAGACAAGAAGCAGGCAATGCCCTCAACGGGGCGTAAGAACGATAAGAGGACTTTCAAACGCCCAGCCCAGCCCAATAATTCCTTTCGTCGCTATAGAGGAAGCGGACGGAGGACCGACTTCAGATCCACAAGGCCACCGTGGGCAAGAACAAACTACGTTATACGTCAAGCGCCCTTCGCCCCCCCGAATCAAAACCGCAGAGGAGGAGCCCAGCCTCGTAGAGGCTCCTCCCGCCAGCAGTCCTGACTCGGAAACCTCTCCAGTGGGGGGAAGGCTGTCAAAGTTCCTGGGCGCCTGGTTAACAACCACAAAGGACAAGTGGGTCCTCGAGACCATAGCCCACGGATACAAAGTGGCCTTCAATGTAGAGCCCAGGAACAGATTTCTACCCGCGCCAGTACCAACAAACCAGCAAAAGGCGCAGAACCTAAGAACAGCCATAAACCACCTACTGGAGATAGAAGCAATAGAAGAGGTACCGGTCACTCAACGTTTCTCAGGGGTGTACTCTTACTTCTTCACAGTGCCAAAAAAGGACGGAAGCTTAAGGTCGGTATTAGATCTCAAATTCACGAACTCATTCGTCACCTACAAACGATTCAAGATGGAAACTCTCTCATCCATTCGGGTCGCAGTACAGGAGGGAGACTTTTTGGCCTCCCTCGATCTGTCGGAAGCTTACCTACACATCAAGATGCACCCGGACAGTCGGCGATTCCTCAGATTCGCATTCGGGGAGGAACATTACCAGTTCAAGGCGCTCCCCTTTGGCCTGGCAACGGCTCCGCGCATCTTCACCAAGGTCATGGTGGTACTGATGGCACACCTCAGGTCGAAAGGGATTCACCTCTATCCTTACCTGGACGACATCCTGTTGAGGGCACGCTCGAAGGACAAGGCCCTACGGGATCTGCAGATAACAATTCATTGCCTGCAGAGACACGGCTTCATGGTGAACTTCAAGAAAAGCACGCTGACACCGGCACAGAGCATAGTCCACTTAGGAGTACAAATAGACACAGCAAACTACTCGGTCGCGCTGTCCAGGGAAAGACAAACGACCATACAAAGGGAAGCAATGTCAGCGAGCCGGAAGCAGAGGGCACAAGTGGCGTCCCTGGCGAGACTCTTTGGCCTAATGATATCCGCAATTCAGATTGTGCCATGGGCGAGATTCCACTCCAGACCACTCCAGGAGTTGCTTCTCCCTCACCAAGAAAGAATTTCTCGCAAGGAGACCTTCATGCTAGATATACCAGAGAGAGTAAGGCAGTCGCTTACTTGGTGGACCCTGGCACAAAATGTAGCCAAAGGATCCCCCCTGACCGTCAGTCACCAAATAGTAGTAACCTCAGACGCCAGTCTCCGAGGATGGGGAGCTCATTGCCAAGGAGACGTGGCACAGGGGCTCTGGTCAAGAGAAGAACAGGAACACAGCATCAACTGGCTGGAGCTCAGGGCAGCTCGGCTAGCACTACAACACTTCTCCAACAAGCTCAGGGACACGCACGTCCTCCTCCTCACGGACAACACAACGACACGCTCGTACATAGCGCGACAAGGAGGGTCCAGATCCCGGTCCCTACACAAAGAGGCCGTGACCCTGTTCCAGTGGGCGGAACAGACAGTCCTGTCCCTGTCGGCCCAGCACCTACAAGGCCAGGACAACATTCAAGCGGACTTCCTGAGCAGACATACGATACTCCCAGGAGAATGGGAACTGAACCAGGAGACCTTCGCACACATTCAACGGAACTTCGGAGAAATGTCAGTGGACATGTTCGCGTCACACCTGAACACCAAGCTGAACCGCTTCTTCACCAGATTCTTTCACCCAAGGGCGGAGGGAACCGATGCCCTCCGCTCTCGGTGGCCGAAGGGCCTACTATATGCATTCCCACCGTTCCCCCTAATAGGGAAAACATGCAGGAAAATACGAGAAGAGCGAGCTCAAGTAGTCCTAGTGGCACCACATTGGCCTCGCCGTCCGTGGTTCTCGGACCT
The DNA here is from genome assembly GCA_030847615.1 of Gambelia wislizenii. NCBI lineage: Eukaryota > Metazoa > Chordata > Lepidosauria > Squamata > Crotaphytidae > Gambelia > Gambelia wislizenii. The sequence goes on from JAUMIR010000001.1 coordinate 208,140,149, forward strand.
AACGGAGATGTCGATCGAACCACCCATGCGACTATTCCCACGACAGGACCTCCTCCTTCAAGGACCAGTCGTCCACGACGATGTCATGTGGCTACAACTGACGGCATGGAGATTGAGCGGAGAGCTCTAGAGGCCTGCGGATACGAGGAAAACGTAATACGCACCCTGTTAGCCTCACGCAGACCGTCAACGAGAAAGATATACCAGGCTACATGGAGGGTGTTCTCCCAATGGTGCGCAAACACAGACGTGAATCCATTGGAAGCCTCGGCAAAGCATATCCTCCAATTTCTGCAAGAAGGCCTCGACAAGGGACTCAGGCCAAACACACTGAAGAGACAGGTGGCAGCGCTGGCGGCGTTTATTCAAGACCCACAGGGTAACAGAATCTCCCTACACCCGCACATCAGAAGGTTCTTGAGAGGCGCAACCCTAATATCGCCACCTGTTCACCACAGATTCCCATCCTGGAATCTGCCCCTGGTGCTGCGGCAACTAGTCAAGAGCCCATTTGAACCCCTAAGGAAGGTACCACTCAGGACGCTTTCACTCAAGGTTGCATTCCTGGTAGCAATCACATCGGCAAGAAGGGTCTCGGAACTCACGGCGCTATCCATCAGGGAACACTTGTGTTCCTTTGAGGACGACGCAGTATACCTCAGGCCAGACCCATCCTTCAAGCCAAAGGTCCTCTCTCAGTTCCATGTGTCACAGCAAATCATACTGCCCTCCTTCTGCCCCAATCCGGTCCACCCAACGGAGAAGTTATGGCACAAACTGGATGTTAGGAGGGCCCTGAGGATTTACATCAAGCGCACGGCGACATTCAGGCGATGCGACTCACTGTTCGTATCCTTCACACCAGCTTCAATGGGAGCCAGGGTGTCGAGACAGACGCTGGCAACATGGATCAAGGCATGCATATTCCTAGCATACGACTCCGCAAACACACCACGCCCATCAGGGGTGGTGGCGCATTCCACAAGGTCGGCGGCCACCTCGGCGGTATTTTCGTCAAACGCACCTATCGAGGAGATATGCAGGGCCGCAACATGGAGCACGGCCTCCACCTTTATCAGGCATTATAAGGTGGACAAATTCAAATCAAACACGGCCATCTTTGGGAGGAGAGTCCTCCACGAGGTGGTACAACAAGGAAGCTAACACCAAGACAGTCACTCCCACCCGACATCGGGGAGCTTGGGTACATCCCAACACTTCCGGATTGGTCCTGCCATCTAGACCTACAGAATGTTACATTGGGTACTTACCGTGAAGGTACTTTCTGTAGGATAGATGGCAGGAACAATCCGTCCCACCCGGTGACTGTCGACAAGTCTGCGGACAATGACACGGAGATGCCTTTTCCTTTTCTCAACTAACAATGTGTATCAGTTTGTTCTCTCAACAGGGAGGAGTTTCCTTACCTTTCTTTCAGGGCTTTGCTAGTCAGAGAACTGGCCTCGTGGGAGAAGAGGACTGGAGAACAAAGGGACAAAAATCTCCCAAGAGGCTTTGTTCTACTCCCTGCTTGAGCCGGGCGGTCCTAGGTTCCCAACACTTCCGGATTGTTCCTGCCATCTATCCTACAGAAAGTACCTTCACGGTAAGTACCCAATGTAACATTCTGACCCATGACTGACTGTGTAACAGAGGGGAAATGAAACTGTGCCTGTGATGGTAAAGACATAGCCTGGGCCAATGGCTGTGGTACATCATCTGGTGGCAGTGGAGGTGGAGATCCGTCCACCAAAAATGAAGTAACAATTGAGGTCACCTTCTTATCAAAGAAGGAGGCCAAGTCATTTGCAGAGAAATCCTGAAGTAAAGGACCCTTATCACAGGCAGCCACATCACAGCTTCTCAAAGTGTTAAAGGTGGCAAATAACTAACAAGGCATCCTGGCTTGAGCTAGATTTGTCTCCAAATAAGATTGTCCAGATTCATCTACGTGAAAATAATAAGTTGCACAATCAGTCCTCGAGCTTTGATGCAATTTGTCTGATGAGTTCTGTCTCCATTTACCTTTCTAATCAACGGGGTCACTGTTCTGCAGTCGTTCCAGGTCTTCCTGGAGGGGAAAACTCAGAAAGTGGTGCTGGCAGATTCCTGTTTGATGCACTGGTCATTGGTCTGTAGGGTCCCTTGTGGCTTGGTTTGCTTTTTAAAAACTACATGAAACTGCTGGGAAAGGTCATCTGGAGTTTTGGGATTAGGTGTCACCAATATGCTGATGACTCCCAATTTTCCATCTGATTCCAAGGAAGCTGTCTCAGTACTGAACCAACGTCTGCTATCAGTATTGAACTGGATGAGGGCAAACAAATAGAAATGTAATCCAGACAAGACTTCAGTCAAAAGGCAGATCAGGGAATAAGGACTCTGTCTGTGCTGGATGGGGTTATGCTCTCTCTGAAATCTCAGGCTCACAACTTAGATGTTCTCCTGAACTCAGCTCTGAACCTGGATGTCCAGGTTTTGGCAATGATCAAGAGTCTGCTTGCACAGTTAAAACTGCATCACCAGCACCCATTCCTTTAGATGTCAGATTTGGCTTTGGTGACACATACCTTGATTAAATTCTGTTTGGATTATTGTAACACAGTCTGTGTGGGACTGCTTTTGGAAACTGCAGTGGGTCCAAAATGCTGTGAGCAAAATGCTGATTGGGGCCAATTATAGGGAGCACATAACTCCCTTGTTAAAACAGCTTCACTATTGTTGTTTCTGATCACAGTTCAGTGCTGGTCATTACTTATAAAACACTATACAATGTACTGTAGGTCCAAACTGTCTAAAATACAGTTGTCCCTTCATATTCACTGGGGTTTGGTTCCAGGACCAGCCGTGGATACCAAAATCTGTGAATACTCAAGTCCCATTGTATGCAATGGCGTAGCAAAATGGTATCCCTTATATAAGATGGCAAAATCAAGGTTTGCTTTTTGGATTATTATTTTTTAAGAATATTTTCAAGCTGTGAATACTTAAATCCATGGATACCAAATCCGTGAATACGGAGGGACAACTGTACTGTATCTCCCTATATGAACCTGCCCTAATCTTAAGATCTACAAGAGAAGGGTTTCTCTTGGTCCTGTCGCCATCACAGGCTCGCCTGTTGAGGACATGAGAGAGAGCCTTCTCAGTGGCTTGCTCCCACCCTCTGGAATGCTCTTCCATTGGAGGCTAGGCTGGGCTCCCTTCCTGCTCTCCTTTCCCCAGCAAGCAAAGACCTTTCAGATCAAACAGGCTTTTAACATGTAATCACTGGCAGAGAGACTTCTTATTGGGTGTGTAGTTTTGTCTGCAGTTTAAATAGTTTTATGTGATGGTTTTAATTGTTTTTTAATTTTTTATTGTTGGGTTTTAATTGATTCCTTTTGTGAGCCACCTTGGGTTCCACTCTGGAAGAAAGCAACATAAAAATGAATGAATAAATAAATAAATAAATTCCCCTCCCAACACACAAAAAGATCCTTTCTGTTTTTTGAAACATTTCCCTGTTTTATTTCTTTGTCTACTACACACCCTTACTTTTAAAAGTGCTGTTCTTTGTGAGAGTGAATTCACAACTGCTTGACCGTAACTTGTAGCCTTCTCTTCTGGGATGGACAGGATAGTGTGGGCTCCTGCCCTCCTTGCCTGCCACTCCCCAAGCTGTCTTAGAACCATAGAATTATAGAATTGGAACGGATCTCATAGGCCATCTCAACCCCCCTGCTCAATGCAGAATCTCTAGCTAAAGCATCCCTGGGAGGTAGTTGTCCAGCCTTTTTGAAGACGTCTAGAGTAGAAAACCTCACCACATCTCTAGGCAATTGATTCCATTGCCAAACCTCTAGAAGTTCCTTCTAATGTTCAATCAAAATCTACTCCCCTGTAACTTCAAACCATCAGACCTGGTCCTACCCTCTGGAGTAGTAGAGAACAGGCCTGCCCCCTCTTCTCTGTGACAGCCCTTGGGCTCAGTTACACAACAGTTTTTATCCCGGGGAGAAGCGAGATATCGTCATCCTGAATTCGTCTCTTATTGTTTACATGAACAATATCCTGGGATTGTTGTTTATGCAACAACCTTTTCTGTGACAAAAGCAAGATCCTGAGACATAGTATCCCGTGTTTTTTTTTTTTTTTACACGGGAAAAAGTTCTGGGATATTATTTTTTTTTTAGTTGTCAGTCAAGGATGTGATTACTCATTTTTTCACAACCTCGGTGATGTATTTCCTGTGGAGTTTCCCACCACGAGCGATGCTATTGGCGGCCACAAATGTTTGCTCAAGCTTCTGCATTGGTCAGAGAAGGAAGGCGAAGGCAACCCCCTCTGCAAAATTCTTGTTTAAAAAATTGCCTGATGGGCTTGCCTTAGGGTCTCCAGCTCTGTTTACATGGCTGTAAATCCACAGAGGTTAATGCAAAATAAAACTTGTTTGTCTTTAAGAACCCACAAGAATCACTCTTGAATACCAGGAGCTGTAGGCTATATTTCAGAGGAAGGAACTTGCAAAGCCACCTAAGCAGCTTGAAGGCACACACACACGCCTGCTTTGTTTTCACCCAGAGATGGGGAGGGGAAAAGAACAGTCTTTCCTTGGAGCCGAGAGGTTGGCAATCTAAAAATCCATTGAAAAGGATGACTGAGGCGCGCGCCCACACACACACACACACACACACACCTGCTTTGCTTTCACTGACCCCCTCCTTCTCTGAACTCTGTGCCTGCCCCTGCCCACCTCAATTTCTGGCCATCACGTACTCCCAGATATTTTGTCCCGACCTGTTCACATATCCGATTTTCTGCAACCTCCCAAGACTTTTTAAAAAACACAGGACAAACTGAAGGATGGGAAATCATGCTCCTTGGAGGATATATGGTGCCCCCCCTTCTGAAAAGCTCGAGATCATCACGATGAATGTGTGAACAACCAGGGTTCATCATGAGTTCATCCCAGGACATTTTTGCTGTGTAAACAGGTCCCTAGAGATATTTAAAGAGTGCAGTGCTGTCACCCCCTCAGTCTTCTCTTCACCAGGCTGAACATGCCCAGTTTTTCTTGCAGGGTCACATGAAGCACAATTCAGTACCAAGATAAATGTGCTTGACTCCCATTAAAATGTACTCACCATATTTAGCTGTAGCCAGGTGCTGTCTGCTGTGCTTGAAAAGAAGAATGTTTCTTATAACATTAAGTCAGTGCATTAGGAATAATGGAAAGGTTGAGAATGACTTGGTTTGGCTCAGGGTTGGGAACTGGGCAATCTACAGGTTGCACATGGTCTCTATATTGACCCCTGGCTTTCCCCCAGACACCTCCAAAGCCCCTAAACCACTCCCATTTTGAATCCCCCCCCCAGGCATTTTCTGTCCCCAACTTGTCACTAGTGACTACTAGAAACCACCAACAGTGGCAAATTGTGTTTAGGCCTGAGCCCCTGTAAAGCTGCTGGGGAATTCCAAAGTAACATCTGGTTGCAGTTTTTGGTTGAAAATGGCAGGAAAATGCCCCCCCCCACATATCTTGATTTAGGTATAATTGAAAGTTTTGTAACTACATATGGGGGAATGAGCAATCTTCCTCAACTCTTCAATGATTGCAACAACTGGCAGTTAGATTAATAATAATAATAATAATTTATTTCTATCCCTCCCTCTGCAATGCAATCGGGGCAGCTTACAATATGAAAACTCCATAGACACAGTACCCTAGTCCACCCACCCCTTAAAATAATATTAAATTATAAAAGATTAAAACACACAGTAATTAAAAATATATAAATTAGAAAGAAAAAAATTAAAACATAAAATAGTTTAAAAAATCTGATTGCAGCTCAGAAAGGACAGCCAAGGCATTGTACATATTGGTGAAAATAAGTAGATTGATCAATGATTTTGATATGACTGAAATAAAACTCTAAATATAAAGGAAGCCATTATCAATGGCATAGATAATGGCCTTGCTTGTATTTTAATTAGATTCCATGCTGGTAAAATAATGTTATAAATACAAATTACCTGTTGAGGTAGTTTACGTACAAGGTTTTGAACCTGTGTGTGTGCATGTGCATGCATGTGCGTGTGGAGTTGGATAAGGTTTGTGTTTGGGTAGGGAGCATGACAGGGAAGTTTTGTTATGCATGAAATTGGAATCAACCTTGCAAAGATATTGGCAAATAGAACTAGATACTCTTGAGTTGCTGGTTCTGCTCTGAAATGAAAAATCTCATTTATTTTTAGAATAAACATTAAAAGTTTCACATTCTTTCACAGCATTGTCGAAAGCACTTTCTAGGTATATAGTAGTTTCCAGTGACAGCCTCTAAATCTTGTAACTGCGCTTGCTTGCCCATTTGCCAAGTTCCAGTGCTTGAAGTTGTACTGTTATCAGGTCATGTCTACATTTGGTGAAGCTTTGTAGACACAACATCATTAACTGCACTACATATTTTTGCAATATTTACTCCTCTTCCACACTTTTTTCCAAGGTAGTAAATCATCGTTTCTTTAATCTCCTCCTGGCTGCTGTGAAAAACAGGAATTTATGTAACAGGCACTTGCTGCAAACCTTTTCCTGTTTGGAACTTTTGTTGTTCTTGGCAGAATTGGGAATGGCTTTGCTACTCCAAGAGTGACCTTGAATGTCCTTAGTGAGAGAATACTAGATTGTAACTTTCTGATGACTAAGGAAGTCTGTAGCTTCTGTAAAATACTAAACACTTCCATGTGTGTGTGGATGGATTGAAAGTTCTGGATGAGTGCGTGTATGCAGGAGATAACAATTGTTTCCATCATAAATACTAAACCATATAGCTGTGTTAAGGTAGGAGATATGATGTATACAAAGCAATATTTTGAAACAGTGCTATTTATTTATTTTTAATCAGCATGTTTTAGAGAACAGCTTTCTTGTGCTTACCCACCACAACACGCCCCCAGGAATTTTACTGGCCTTTATTCAGAGCCATGACAGAATATCACATTTCTCTGGGCAAGTGGCATATTTTAAGAGACAAACTCAGGCATTCCCAGTTATTGTGTTTTGTTATCCTCTGCTTAGGTTTGCCTGATTTGCACGTAAAGCTGGAGTTGGTTCTGCTTCTCACACAGGAAAGAGAACACAGAGAAAGAATGGAAAATCTCCCCCTCCTCACTTCACTGTAGTGAAGCCAGTGGTTCATAACCCTTTCTTTACCAGGGAACCCCCCTTTAAATATCTTTTGTTGCCATGGGCCCCCAAGACTTAACTCAGGATTTAAAACAACAACAACAACATCCAATAATAATAATACTACAATTACACCATCCATTAAACCTTCCCTCAGAGGCACTGGAGAGGGAGGGAAGACTTTTCTCCTGCTTCTTCCTGCAAGTTTGTGGCTGGAACGGATTGAATGGCAATGTGCAGGCCAAGCCAGCCAGCCTCTGCCTTGTCTCCTGTCACATGGTCTGAGCAGCCTTTAATCTGAGGTGCATCCCCCTGTGATGACAACACGGACCCCTGGGAGTCCACAGACCACAGGTTAAGAACCACTGTTCTAAGCAATTTTCCTCAGCCCATTTCCAGTATCAGAAAGTCAGCAGAAGAAAGCAACGGAGTATGTGGCAAAGTGAGGAAAGGGATTGCTTTTCACTTTTCACCCCATGTGCTCCATTTTATATGAGTGGTAGAAACCCAGTAAACCCCCCTCCCCGCCCCAAATATACACTGGATTATTAAGAAAACACTTATTTATTAAGATAGACATCCTCATCTGGTTCTACCATTAAACTGCATATTCAGCAGTCGTACTAGATGAGATTATGGGAGTTGGTAGGATCAAGTGCTATCTGCATAGGTGGTAGAAGTGACTTAGCAGAATTTTAAGTGACCAAATGATACCTTTGTGAAGTCAAAGGCTTTCACAGCTGGCATCCATAGATTTTCCTTGATTTTTTTTCGGGCTGTGAGGCCGTGTTCTTGAAGAGAAATAAACTCTTCCAGAACACGGTCTCACAGCCTGGAAAAAAAAACAAGGAAATGATACCTTTGTTTGGAACAATGGAAAACGGGTCTGTTTGTTTGTTTAATTTATATCCCACCTTTCTCTCAGTATGGGACCTAGATACAGATACAGAAGTGTGAACTTTTTTAGAGCGTGTTTTGTCAAGGCCTTGTCTGCAGCCTGTTGCTGTTGAAGATGCATATGGAGGGGACTGCTGCTAACTTAATTATTTCAATTGTATTCAGTTATTTCCATATCCCATAGTTGAGTGGAAACCATGGAAGAGTTCCTTTAGTAGATACAAAAGTTAGTGATTGGCTGTGTCCACTTCTACTTACTGGAGCTCTCAGATTGCTTGTAAGATAGAAATAAAGGAAATGTGGAGTTTTTATACTAGCAAAGCTGGATATCTTGATCTCCCACCACCCAATGGAACTTTATCTCCTTCTATGAGACTGCAGCCAACTTGACTTGGTACCCAAAAGCTTTCTAAAATTAGCTCACAGCTTTTTTAACCCCCCTTGCTTTTAATGATTCATCTAGTTGCCATAGGTGGTTTGGAGTTTATTGAGAGCAAGTGAATGGGCTGCCAGGAGACCTCTCTCTTTCTGCAGCCCATTGAGTTTCTGTCTTGCGTGTATGAGAGACGCTTAGCCACCTCCATAACTAGCATGGAAGCTGAACATGCTGCAGGAGAGGGATGGAGAGCTTGGTCCTACTTCCAACAGCCCACTGTGTTTCTGTGCTGGTCAGGGAGGCGGGGGTTTGTGTCCTGCTACCATGAGGACATGCTTGCATCAGTTAAGGGTTTATTGAAAATTTGGGGTGGGTGGGTTAGCAAATAGCAACAGCATGACATAGGATCCTTTGCTGATCCATTGTTGTTGCTTCTGTTCTTCCTTCTAATGATGAATGTGTTGGATTGCATGGCTTCAGGTGAAAAGTCTACTTCACCTTTGAGAATACTGAATGGCTCCTTTCTAGCTTGCTAGGGAGCAGAACTAGTAGAGCCCACCAGCTTTCAATTGGAGCAGGTTGTTTGTGTGGCTGAAAACCGTTGTTGTTGTTCTTCTTGTAGTTGTAGTGGTAGTGGTAGTTGTTGCTGTTGCTAGAGTTATTTCTACAGGCACAGATAAATCGTACTAACAAGCTGGAACGTGTCCAGAGGAGGGTGACCAAAATGGTGAAAAGTCTAGAAGCCATGCCCTATGAGGAGCAGCTTAGGGAGCTGGGTATGTTTAGCCTGGAAAAAAGAAGGTTAAGAGGGGACATGATAGCCATGTTTAAATATTTGAAGGGATGTCATATTGAGGATGGAGCAAGCTTGTTTTCTGCTGCTCCAGAGATTAGGACATGGATCAATGGACTCTACAGGAAGGACTCTACAGAAACTACAGGAAAAAAGATTCCACCTAAACATTAGGAAGAACTTCCTGACAGTAAGAGCAGTTCGGCAGTGGAATGTACTGCCTCGGAGTGTGGTGAAGTTTCCCTCTTTGGAAGTTTTTAAACAGAGGCTGAATGGCATCTATCAGGAATGCTTTGATTGTGTATTCCTGCAGGGCAGGGGGGGTTGGACTGGATAGCCTTTGTGGTCTCTTCCAACTCTATGGTCCTATGATTCTAAACATGTAGGCTTTTAAATCTCAAAGATCTTAAGAAGCATCTATGATGGTATCCCAGTCTATATTTATACCTGTAAGATACCTGGCTGCAGTAGTCCTTTTTCATTTTGCTTCAAAACAACATTAACAACTTTGTATTTTATATGGACATAGGTAACTCAAATATTGCACTGGGAAATGAGATACTTTCTGTAGTTATCATGCATTTGGCTGAATAGCTTGTCTACTGAAAATAAATGACCAGGTGTGGGAGGCTCAATGTTTTTCTTATACCTTGTTTCCTTTTTTTTAGAATTCAATCCGTCACAACCTCTCATTGCACAGCAAGTTTATTCGAGTACAGAATGAAGGAACAGGGAAAAGCTCTTGGTGGATGCTGAACCCAGAAGGAGGCAAAAGTGGAAAGTCTCCTAGGAGAAGGGCTGCCTCCATGGACAACAGCAGCAAGTTTGCAAAAAGCAGGGGGAGAGCTGCAAAGAAAAAAGCAGCTCTTCAGTCAGGCCAAGATGGAAATAGTGACAGTTCAGGCACCCAGTTTTCAAAATGGCCTGCAAGTCCCAGCTCTCACAGTAATGATGACTTTGATAATAACTGGAGTACTTTTAGGCCTAGAGCCAGTTCTAATGCTAGTACAATTAGTGGGCGGCTTTCTCCTATCCTGCCAGAACAAGATGACCTTGGAGAAGGGGATGTACACTCCATGGTCTACCCTCCGTCAGCAACCAAAATGGCTTCAACTCTGCCAAGTCTTTCTGAGATGAGCAGTTCAGAAAACATGGAAAACCTCTTGGATAACCTCAATCTTTTATCCCCCAACACAACTTTGACTGGATCAACTCAGTCTCCCCCAACTACCATGATGCAACAATCTCCTGGTTATTCGTATACTTCATCAAGCACAAGTATAAGTTCACCAAATCCAGACTACAGAAAATACACTTATGCCCAGCCCAGCATGAACTCTTTGCCACAGATGCCTATGCAAACGATTCAAGACAGCAAACCAAGCTATGGAACCATTAACCAATATGGTTCTTGCCCTGTAGGACTTCTGAAGGAACTGCTTACTTCTGATTCACCTCCTCATAATGATATCTTGACATCTGTAGATACTCATGTTTCCCAGCCAAGTGGCCGAGTCCTTGGACAAAATGTATTATTGGCCAATAACTCAGCAATATCATCATACCAGCAGTCCCATAACAAAATCATTGCCCCCACCAGTGCTCATCCTCACCAAGGACTCATCCAGTCAACCTCAGCAGTCAACAGCCATACCTTGTCTCTCACGCTTAGCACTGTGTCTCATACTTCAAGTTTAAATCGAGCACCCACAGCAAAAACCTCAGTACAAGTGCCTATGAGCCACCCAATGCAGATGAACAGCCTCAACCCTTACACCACTGTGAACAGCTGCAATGGTTATGGAAGAGTAGGATTTGTCTCTTTCCATCAAGAGAAACTCCCTAGTGACTTAGATGATATGTTGATTGAACGCTTAGACTGTGACATGGAGTCAATAATTCGTAATGACCTCATGGATGGGGAAACGTTAGATTTTAACTTTGACAGTGTGTTGCCTAACCAGAGTTTGTCACATGGTGTTAAAACAACAACACACAGCTGGGTGTCAGGATAATACTGAAAGGTTAGTTTCCCATGTTTTATTGTTCATACGTTTCAATCAGTTCCTCACCTTTAAAAAGGGGTGGGAACCTGTGGTCCTCCAGACATTGTATTTGTAAATCTTTATTGTATTTGATTACCTGTATTGATTATTTTGTTTTATTCTGAATTATCTGTGGAGGGTTTTTTTGTTTTCTTATTGTACTTTAGTATTTTATATTATTGGAATAGTAATAATAGTTTTATTCTATAACCTTTTGTAAAGCACCATGTACATTGATAGTGCTATATAAATAAACAATAAAAATAATAACATTGATGAATAACTATTCCCATCATCCCTCATCATTGGCAGATTGTCTAGGGCTGATGGGAAATGAAGTCCAAGCATGTCTGAAGAGAGCCTTAAAAGAATGCTTAAAAGAATGCCTTAGCAGTTGTATGGCAGAACAAAATTCTACAGATGGCATCTTCCACAATAATGTCTATGCTAAAGGAAGAAGCTGTACACTGGTATCTTTCCTTTAAAAAAAGAGAAGAAAAGAAGGGCTCCTTCATTGTTGACTCTCTTAGGCAGTTACTTATCTCTATATTCATGATGTTCTGTCTTACATTCTCAATGTTTGAGTTTGCTTTCTATAACATTGTATTTTCACTGTTTTCCTAGGCTACACTTGAAAATACTTCAGACATCTCTGACTGCAAGAACTGAGCAAGGGAGTCCTAAGATGTCCTACAGCTTCTTTGCAATTTCTTTTGTAATTTTTTTTCCTCTTGTCGGACTTGGTGCCAGATAGATGTTATTCCCTGTACAGGATATTTGCCAGATACTTGCAGGTTGTTTGCTGCTGTAGGTAAGGAATGTGCCGTTGGAAGTGTCTTTATTTGGAAGTGCCAAACTCACTACGATGCCATAGAAAAGCGGAAAATTCTTGCACTTCATGTTTTGCATTGACTGTGTATAGTATATGCTGCAAAATTAAAATGGGTTCTTTAGGAATATTTCATATCTAAGAAAAGATTGAAACTTTAAATACTGCAGCAGTCTTTTATACCTTCAGTTGCTTTTGATCCAGGCTTACTTTTGATCCACTCAGCTCACACAGAACTGTGTACAGCTTATTTAATTGCCTTAAGTGTATTAAAATTGCTGTACCTTTTGTATACGATCATGTCATTAAATATGTTCTAACCAAAGTTGTTGGCCATTCAGACTTCACATCTGAGAACAGACCAAAAGCTTTGTCACCTTTGTTTTTGCTTATGTAGTGGATGTACATTGGGATTGACTTCCAGATTGACTGATTAATTTTACTGATGTACTTAAATTTTATAATAGCCATATACCTATTTTTTTACATCTCTACCTTGTTATAGAAGCTCCTTAATATTTGCCGAATCCAAGATAGCTAGCAAAATTTATAGTACTTTGTATACAATATTTTAATAAGAATAAAGGGAGAGAATTTATATTAGCACTCTATTAAGATTTGTATAAAGAAGGTTTTTACTTGTAAAAAAAAAAGTTGGATTTTTTTCCTGGCACAAGAGTGATACGTAGTTATATATGTACAGATAAATTCTGTTACTATATTAACACTTGACTACCCCAAAATTTTAAGTCTTGTTAAATTGGTTTGTATGTACAGGACTTCATATTTATATGATGGAAGTTTCATGACTTTTTTACCCCGAGACAGGAACTTCACAGCTTAATAATATTCTCAATAATAATACATTTTAGTTTCATTTGTTCTTAATTGTAGGGCTTCTCATTCTTCTTTTATATGTACTGTCTCCTATTTTCATTTAAAGATATTGAAGAGCTAGAACCAGCTTTAAGCTACATTATGATATAATAATACTATTTTTAGGCATAAACCTTGGTCACAAGCAGCGTAGTCTTAATTATATAATAATTATATAATTATTATAATTATATAATTATTGTAATTATTATAATTACAGTCAGCCTTGCATATCCATGGGTTCTCCACAGATTCAACCAACCACAGCTTGAAAATATTTGGGGGGATGGGAATTCTAAAATGCAAATGTTGCTGTTCACCATTTTATAGAAGGAACACCATTTTACTACGCCTTTGTATATAATGGGACTTGAGCATCCATGGATTTTGGTATCCATGGAGGGTCCTGGAAACCCCAGTGGATACTAAGGGCCCACTGTATATAGTTATATAATATATATTAATTAATAGTTGTAGTTGACATGTAATGGCCTATTCCGTCAACAAGTCATGTTGTTCCAGAGGAGCCCTAATTATTTATTCCATTTGAAGAGGTTTATAAGAACAAGCTCACAACATGTAGATAAATAACTATGTGTACTTCTGAGATTGCGAGCTATAGTATTGGTTGCTCATTGGCCTACTGAGTTCATTTGGCATCATTCCTCTTCGCTGTCCTCTCCCTCCTTGTTAGCTGGAAGTATAGCTGGACAATGGCATGATTTACCCAGGTTTGTGGAATCATGTTCAGATGTTTTAGGAGACCAGAGTGATGAGCATCTGCTTGTTGTCTTGTGTCTCTCTTCTTTCTCCTCTCTAGGATGCTCCAGTGACTTAGCTTCCTTCTAACCCATTCAGTATATCAGGTGTCCCAACTTGGAGGTGGGTGGCAGACAAGATGAGGAGGACTAGAGAAGTTAGATGTGATTATGGTAGCCTAAAAATTGTGGTTTGAAGCCCCTATGCTCAGTTATATTTTCATGTGTATATATTCCATTGTTTTTTTTTATTTTATTTTAATTAGTCTTAGCATATCAGTGACAGCAGAAGGGCCCTTGAACCATATTAGACATACAGAATCTATTAATTCTGCTGTGCAGTCCTGGAAGGTATTTTTAGGGAAATATGTTTAAATGATCCCCTGTGTTTATAAATCAAAAAGAAATCAAATCTGTCTACAGATAGGAACCCTGTAGCATCTGCCCAGGTATGTTGTAATTTCTGCCTCCTTTGGACTTCACCAAGTTGTGTGTTGGGCATGGTGCTCAGTGACACAAATGTAGGGTAGCAAGAAGGCTATTTCTTGGTGTCCCCAGGGAAGCTAAACATTAAGTGAAAGATGGTATTATGAAACAAAAATGTTGTGGCAGATGCTAAAATGTGCTTTTGTACAGACCTTGATTTCTCTAGTTCTTTAATTTGGGAAAAAATGTAAATTATGGCTGTGAAGTGTGTAGGTTGTTTTAACCAAGCAGCCTGGTTTGGGAGCTTTCCTTTTTTCCCTCTTTGGCCTGTGAGAAGTGTATTCTATAATAGAACTGTTCAAGTTTAATGTATTGTTTCTACTGTATATTGTATTAATAGTTGCATTAATGAGACCTCTGCTTTGATAAACTGACAAGTTGCATATACTGGTAAGCTAATGCTGTATTTTTGAATGCTGACAATTCAACAGAAATTTCCTTTAAAAAGAGAAGAATAGATTACTAAAGTGGACCAATTCTTTAACAGTCTTACAATGCAATTCTATTCATTTGCTTGGATGTAATTTCCACTGTACTTAGTGGGGCTTGCTCTTTAGTAAGTGTGCTTTAGAACTGCAACCTTACATTTGCACTTGTTCAAATAACTGGATTGGTGTTACAATTCTTTTTTTTAATTGAGTTCACATGAATTTTTCAGGCTTGTTAATTTATAATTTTTAAATAAGATGATTTTTTTTTAAAAAATGTAACTACTTAAAAGTCATGTTGTTCATGCAAGTAAAGGAATTCACCTCTGCATTAAAACTAGGCTCAGTAATGGAGGATAGCTCCCTCTTTTTGCTCTCATCCACCATCGCCTAAGCAGCTCTATTGACAAGAAAATACTTCACAAATCATTTGTGTGAATTGTAAGAACATGGTGATGTTACTGCTGTACACTGCAGACTATCATTGGGACATTTGTGGAAAAAGTGCCTGATGTTTTTCGAGACATAAAACAATCCTTTGTATAAAGCCATAATTGTAAATACACTGCTTTGATGGTGTTGTCTTTCATATGAATACTTGTATGCTGATAAAGGATTTGTTTATTTGTTTCTATTTGTAATCCTTCAGATAATTATGCAGATGGCTTTATAGTGCTTCTAATTTGCATTTACAGTAATCTTGTGAGGTAGGTTTGCTTGTTTTTGTATGGTGCCTTGGGCATTTTTATTGGAAAGATGTCCTAATATATTTTATAAATAAATAGATGAATATAATATGTCCCATTTTATATATGGTAAAGAGAAAATAAGGACGATTAACTTGCCAAAGGCTGTCTAATAAGTCCATGTCTAAGCCTAGATTTCGGTCTTGGCTCTACCGCCAACATTACATGTGGGGATTGTTTGTATACTTTTCTCTCACTGTCTCTGTATTTGCTACCCTAAAGCAAAGATGTGGAAATCCAGAGATCTCCAAATTGTACATCAACAACACAACTATGTCACTTTTAAGTTAGCTTAACTGCCAAAGGTATTTGTATTTCTCTTCCATTTTGGTGTCCTTATTCCAAAAAGCCTCACTGTTGATATGGTGAAGAATTATTGTTGGACTTAGAAAAATGAGGAAACTCGGTGGCCCAAATCAGATGTAAGGGGCAGCTCCAATAGACATTGGCTTGTGTATGAATGCACAACAAGCTTTAGTCAATTTCATTTCTTTCCTTTTCCTTCTTTCTTCTCTTGTGCACTTTAAACCAGACTCCCTGTGATAATTTAAACCAGATTCCCCATGATATTTGAACTAGGCAATTGTGGGTGCTGTAAACCAGGATCTGATAAAACTGCTGACTGTCCTAGAATTCTGGGTTCTGTTCTTCATTAAAAATCTTGTAGTAGAATACAAATGAAGATCACCTCCTGAAGATCACCACAATCCCATACTGACATCACTTCTGTCTTGGGCTGTGTTCAGCTTCAGCCTGACTGCATGATATCTTTATCTAAAGAGCAGCCCCACTGTGCTGTTAAAGTGTGTAAAACCAAAACTAGCCCAAGAAAAATGGAAAGTCCAGTGAGAAGCTGTTGTACATTATAAGAGACTGAAAGGTTATTTTGTCTCCAAAATATGAGATATACACAACCTAAGGCACACAAAAATGCAAAATAAACACAAGACAAAACTTTTTGCTTCTATTTATAGATCTCTTTTTTCAGGGTTGGGAGGCAATATTTGATTGGTTTTAACATAATCCTAGATTTCATAAAGCATATGTCTGTGCAGTCAATTCTGAGGAATAACATTTTTAGTCTTTTGTCTTTCTGTGAAGCTTAATAAAAGCAGAGCAAGCCAAATATCATGATACCAACTGGCTGTTGTCAGCAAGAACTATCAACTTAGAACATGGACGGGCAAAGTGGCTCACAGCCATCCTTGAGGGCTGTTTTTGTGACACCCATGGGTCATATTTCTTTCCTTGAAAAAAAATACTATTGTTGTTGTTGCTCCCAAGTGACCTGGAGGCATGTGGGGGGGTGTTTCTTCATGCATTATTATTATTATTATTATTATTATTATTGGGTCATTTTAGGCTGGGAGACGCCTTTAAAAACAAACAAACCAGGAAGTGAACAGGAAGTGACTTCTGTTCACTTACTGTTGTTAAAAAATAACTTTCTTAGGTCCAAATGGCCCATAGGGTCTAAAGCATTATAGAAATACTCCTCACACCCCTAAAGGGTATATGAGGTATATCCATAGAATCATAGAATTGTAGAGTTGGAGGAGATCACAAGGGCCATCCAGTCCAACCCCCTGCCATGTAGGAATACACAATCAAAGCATCCTTGACAGATGGCCATCCAACCTTTGTTTAAAGACCTCCAAGGAAGGAGACCCCACCACGCTCCGAGAAAGTGTGTTCCAGTGCTGAACAGCTCTTACTGTCAGAAAGTTCCTCCTAATGTTGAGGTGGAAATCTCTGTTCCTGGAACTTGCCTCCATTGTTCTGTGTTCTACTCTCTGGAGCAACAGAAAACAAGCCTGCTCCATCCTCAGCATGACACCCCTTCAAATACTTAAACAGGGCTATCAAATCGCCCCTTAACCATCTTTTTCCCAGGCTAAACATACCCAGCTCCCTAAGTCTTTTCTCATAAGGCATGGTTTCCAGACCCTTCACCATTTTAGTTGCCCTCCTCTGGACACGCTCCAATTTGTCAATATCCTTTTTGAATTGTGGTGCCCAGAACTGGACACAGTATTTTAGGTGAGGCCTGACCAAGGCAGAATAGAGTGGCACTATGACTTCCCTTGATCTAGACACTATACTTCTATTGATGCAGCCCAAAGTGCATTGGCCTTTTTAGCTGCCGCATCACACTGTTGGCTCATGTTCAACTTATAGTCTACTAGGACTCCTAGATTCCTTTCACACATAGTCTTGTTCAGCCAGGTCTCCCCCATCCTATATCTATGCATTTCGTTTTTCCGCCCTAAGTGCAGTACCTTACATTTCTCCGTATTGAATTTCATTTTGTTAGCTTTGGCCCAGCTTTCTAGTCTATTCAGGTCATTTTGAATATTGATCATGACCTCTCTAAGGTATTAGCTACTCCTCCTAATTTGGTGTCATCTGCAAATTTGATAAGTATGCCCCTAATTCTGTCATCCAAGTCATTGATAAAGATGTTGAATAGCACTGGGCCTAGGACAGAACCCTGTGGCACCCCACTGGTCACATCTTTCCAAGACGAAGAGGAGCCACTGCTCAGCACCCTTTGGGTTCGGCTGGTCAACCAATTACAAATCCATTTGTTAACTTGTTTAGCCCAGATTTTACAAGCTTCTTTGCAAGAATGTCATGGGGAACCTTGTCAAAGGCCTTACTGAAATCAAGGTATGCAATATCCACAGCGTTCCTTTCATCTACCAAGCTGGTAATTTTATCAAAAAAAGAGATCAAATTAGTCTGGCATGACTTGTTTCTCTGAAACCCATGTTGACTTTTTGTGATTATGGCATTGCCTTCTAAATGTTCACAGGCTCTCTGTTTAATGAGCTGCTCTAGAATCTTCCCTGGTATTGATGTCAGACTAACTGGACGATAATTGTTGGGATCCTCTTTTATTCCCTTTTTGAAGATGGGGACAACGTTTGCCCTCCTCCAGTCTGCTGGGACTTCTCCTGTTCTCCAGGAGTTCTCAAAGATTATTGCCAATGGCTCTGAGATTACATTTGCCAGCTCTTTTAATACCCTTGGATGTAGTTCATTTGGTCCTGGAAATTTAAATTTATTTAAATTAAGAAGGTATTCTTGTACTACCTCTTCACTTATTCTGTGCTGGATTTCCCATATTGTGTCCTCTGTTCCATTATCCGAGTAATTCTGCCTTTTCTCTGTCCCCTGTTAGCATTTTGTCATCTTCTCCATGTAGTGGCCCTACCATTTCCTTCTTCTTCCTTTGCAGCAGACATACCCCAAAATAACCACTTTTTATTGTTCTTAACCTCTGTAGTGAGACTGAGTTCAGTTTGCGCTTTAGCTTTTCTGACTTTACTCCTACACATGTTCACTATCTGTTTGAATTCTTCTTTGGAGATTCCCCCCTTTTTCTATTTCCTGTACATGTTCCATTTAAAACTTAGCTCCGTTGAAAGTTCTTTAGTCATCCATCCTGGTTTCTTGAGACACCTCCCATTTTTCTTCCTCATTGGTACTGTTTGAAATTGTGCCTTCAGTATCTCCCTTTTGAGAAAGTCCCATCCATCTTGAAGTCCCTTCTCTTTTAGTATTCCTGACCATGGGATCACCCCAAATATTTCTTTGAGTTTATTGAAATCAGCTCTCCTAAAGTCTAGAATGCGTGTCTGACTATGCCTGGCTTCTCCTTCCCATTGTATAACAAACTCCAGGAGAACATGATCACTCTCACCTAAGGATCCCACCACTTGCACCCCATTAACCAGGTCATCCCTGTTGGTTAGGATCAAATCTAAAATAGCTGACCCCCTTGTTGCCTCTTCTATCTTTTGGACCATGAAATTGTCTTCCAGGCAAGTAAGGAATTTTCTAGACCTTGAAGTTTTGGTTGAGTTAGATTGCCAGCAAATATCAGGATAGTTGAAGTCACCCATCTACATCTCTCCTTTCTGCGTGTGTGGTCATCTGTTCTAGAAAGGCATCGTCCGGTTCCTCCATCTGACTTGGGGGTCTGTAGTAGAGTCCCACAATAACATCCCTGTTGTTTCCCTCCCCTTTAATTTTTAACCAGATGCTCTCCATCTGGCTTCCAGTATTGATGTCAAGGATCTCGTCACTGGTATAAACATCCCTGACATATAATGCTATTCCTCCTCCTTTCCTGTTTGGCCTGTTTCTCTTATAAAGGTTATACCCCTCTATTCCTACGTTCCAATCATGAGACTCATCCCACCAGGATTTCAGTAATGCCTATTATATCATATTTGCTTTGTTGTGCTAGGAGTTCGAGTTAATGTTGCTTATTTCCCATTCTCTGTGCATTAGTGTAGAAACATCTAAGACCACGTGTTCCCTTTACTTGCTGCCTGTGCGACCGATTTGGGAACAAAACAGGATTATTTATTTATTTATTTCGGTAGGGTTGGCCCTCCTAGCTCTCTTGTGAGGCTGATATAGCCTCTTAACTTCCCACAGTTGACCACCTCTGACTTAAAGAAATACAAAAACTACCTCTGCAACAAACAAAACAAAGCAGAAAGACAGCAGTGAGATGGCTTTAGGCCTGCTGATAGGCAGCCTGGGACTTCTACCTTGCTTCTTAGGACACTTACTAGGTATCCACACTATAGAATTATTGCAGTTTAACACCACTTTAACTGCAGTGGCTCCATTGTACTGAAATCTGGGGTTTGTATAGTTTGGTGAGGCACCCACACTCTTTGGCAGAGATGGCCAATGGCCATGTAAAACTACAAATCCCAGGATTCCATAGGATGGGGCAGTGGTACTTAAAGTGGTGTCAAACTGCTATACCTCTGCAGTACAGATACACCCTGTATATATTCTGGGATGGATGAGTTAATTACCATTAGCTACACTTACCCAACATTTAGCCTTCTCTGTCAGAGAGCTCTGGTGCCACAACAAACTACAAATCCCAGGATTCCATAGGATGGTGCCATGGTATTTAAAGCAGTGTCAAACTGCATTCTTTCTGCAGTCTGGCAGCAACTTAAATGATTAAAAATAGGAGGGAGTGGTGGGATAGGCCACTTCCCACTTCTGGTCTGATAAACAGAGCAGAGGGAAAGAAGAGAGTTAACAGGGGTACCAGAGGGAAGGGGAGGACAATGAGTGTGGGGAAAGTGGGTTGGGGAACAGTGAGCACATGGGGACAGAAGGGAAGAAAGAAAGTCACCATTAGACCAACTTGAAAACAGTGTACTTCACTAGTAACTTTTTTTTTTTTTGAGAAAACAAGTTGGGGAGGTCCAGCACAGTGTGCTCCCAGCACTTTGATTGGCGCACCCACCTCCTTTTCCCATGCTGCAAAGAATACCTTTGAAAGAAATGGGTACGAAGGTGGTGATTTTCAGCAAGAAAACACTACAGTGGCCTGTTCTCCATCCCTCCCTGCTCCCCTCAACCCCTGCTTTTTCTTCTACATCAAAGCGGCCAGTGGAAGCACCCTGTTTTGAAACCATCCTAAATAGTTTGGCCCACACACAAGATGCCTGTTCGTAACATGTTTCCTTTGACTAACCTGCATCTGGTCCCTTGCCTTTGGAGGTTCCCCTGAGACCCTCTCCGATGCCTACCCTCTTCAACATTTTCACACATGCCCTGGGCCAAAACAGATTCCTTGAATGGCTTTGGGGTTGCCTTCAACCAATAAATTGCAGCTGTGCATATTGTGGGAAAGGAAAACCTTTGTTTAAAAAGGCTTAAATCTCAGGGGAAGTGAACAATTAGATGTAGAAGAACATATGTTGCTAGTTACAACTGCAAAGAAGGTTCTCAAGGGAGCAGAATCAACGCTAACTTTTATTTTGTACCATATGATTACGGCACTTTGATGCCACTTTAACTGTCATGACAACATCCTAGGAAATCCTGGGATTTATAGTTTGATGGTATATTTAGAATCTTCTTCAAGAGAAGTCTAGTGTCTCACCTTTAGATTTGTTTCATTAAGAGGTATGAGTTTATGTAAATGCAAATAATGTTTTCCCTCCAAAGGTCAGATCAGCTCTGCTGCATATAAGATGCTGTAAACAGATGCTGGAGATGCTGTTTTTTCCAGAGCAGTTTGCAATCAATAAAAGTACTGCATCATAATTGTTTATAGAGTCAAATCTGTATTCCTTGTCTAGAAAGGGGTGGGGTGGGTGATGTGATGTGTAAAAGACTTGTTTTTGAAACATTTGAAAAGGTTGTCCTCTCTCAAAATCACATGAGTGACTGAGGCCGTGATGAATGTCTGGGAATTTCTATGTTATAACTAAAGATCCTGATTCCTTCTAACCACCATGTCTGTAGGACAGGAAAGAAGGATGAAAGAAACAACGGAAAAACACAGGCAACTTATCAATGGAAGTAATTGTCTGGATAACCCTCATTCTACTCCCAATAAATTTCTATGAATAAAGCAGGCCATGCACAATAAAGGCCACATTTGGAATCACCCTTGGAAGGGGGTGCAATGGATCCTGTCTCCAGACTAGCCCCACAGTTCCAAACCCTTGGGCTCCTGGTACTCACCTTGCCCCTTTTCTCCTCAAGATCCCTCCCTGGACTGGGTACTTGGGCCTCAAGGTGACTCCTATATAGAGCAGTGGATGTGGTGTTCTGTGGCTTCACTGTGGTAAGCGTGACAAGACTCTTACTAAAATTTAATAGCCAGGCACAGTTGTAAAATACACACACACAGAGACACACATATACACAAACAAACAAGCAAACAAACAGGAGTTTATTAATACACAGATAACATATAGAAATATTTAAACATTGTCAGCTCCCTAAAACCCTATTCGCTTCTTCCCCCTGGCTGACTGTCCTAACATCATTACAGCTTTTCTCTGTCTCAATGCCATCTTTCCCTTATCTCTGCAATCCTTTCCCTATCTCTAGGTCATCTTTCTCCTGTCTGCCTTCTGTCAGAAACAAGCCTCAGTTTTTTATCCTTTCTGTCCACCCTCCCCACCCATAGCCTCCCTTTCACAGCCTTCCCTGTGATTGGCTGACACCAACCAAGCTTGCACAGCTCCTACCTTCACAGTGGGGTTTATTTAGTAATAAGAGACTAACTCCCTGCTCTCCCCAAAAAGGTATTGTGTGAGTGACACATTTGGTCTGGGAAGTATTTTACTGTCAACTGCTGGTAACATCTGGTAATTTATTGGTGGTACATAGGACAATAGAAGATCTTGGCTTCAACCTCCTTTCCCTGAGCCCTTCCAGTGCTGAAACATGCTCAAGACTGCATTGGTGAACTGCAACACAAGCTCTACATAGGTCTGATTACAACCTGGTGCCCTCCAAACGGGTTGGGCAACAATTCCCACCACCCTACCAGCATAGCCATGCTGGGTGAGAAGGGTGGTCCACCACATCTGGGCAACAGCAGGGAGGGATACCTGTACCCTCAAGCCTGTGAAGTCCCAGGAAATTAACATTCACAGAAGGGGGAAATGACACCAAGAAAAACAATTGGCCAAGGCCAGAATCAGGCCATGGCAGAAACTCCTTAACGATAGAGCTATTGTAATGATCAAACGCCTTAAGTGTTCATGCAGCAACCCCCTTCTCCTGGCTTATTGTTCATTCTCATTTATACATACACTGACTGTCCCAAGGACATTGACTTGGGATGTGTGTGTGTGTGTGTGTGTGTGTGTGTGTGTGTGTTTCAACATACTCATCCACTCATAGGGAAAAAGATAAGGAGCACTAATCTGAGGGGGGGGGAAGCATGTCTCAAAAGTATCTGTGGGGGGAATCTTACTTATGCATCCTGTTGCTCCTTACGGCATAAATAAGAGTGGCGGTACAGAATGTTCAGATAATTTGCGGGAAGATGCTTCAGCTGCCATTGACATTTTGTGGCTTTGCTGGTGAATCCCTGCACAAAGAGAACTATGTCAGATGATCCTACAGATGTTGCTGAATTCTAGTTCCTATAAGCCCTAGTCCCTGCCAGACTTATGGTGAGGGTTGATGGTAGCAGTAGTTCATCAGTGTCTGGAGAGCCACCAGTTGCCTTCATGTTGACCTACAAGTCAAGAGCTGATCTAGATCCTAGTGCCCAAGAGATGAAGCTGGCTATCTAGGTGCTCTTTGCTGGGGCCTTACTGCCTTATTTGATACTCTTGGGTTCTTGCACATCGGAGTGGGGAATCATTCAGCCTTCTAAATGGTTTTGAACTGCAACTCCCAACAGTTCCAGCCAGCATAGCCAAGGGTGAGGAATACTGAGAGTTGCAGTCCAACAACATCTGGATGGTTGCACCATTCCTGACCTTGCTGTACATATTGTCCATTGCTTAGAGCAGGAGACTTCAAGTGTCCACAAGGGTAACACACGTGTAAAAAACTTGTGTGATTTTGCAATCGTTGATTGTCTCTGTTTCATGCTTACATACATTTCTCTTTGAAGGGAGAGGGGGCTTTCAGAACAACCTGGAAACAACAAACCCATTGCTTCTTTCTTTATCTTGGCAGAAAAGAGTTGATCTCCTAGAGTCAATGTCTACTGTCACTGGAAATTAGTTTTTTTAAAAAAGTGATGGATAACTCTTGTATGCATTAAGGAATGTCCTGAAAAAGTTTTAAAAGCCAAACTCTTGGTATCATTAATAATAATGGGAAGCAAAGGATGTATTGTCAGTATGTGTTGGGTAATGGGTAAACGGTAGCCCTGGATAAGGTGTGTTTCATGCAATGTGTGTCTGAAAGAGAGAAGGCAGGGGAAATATTAGCAGCGGGGCTAAGGAAAGGCATTTTGGAAGAGCAGATGATCCCAGGAATAGAGCTTAGTGGAAGAAGCTAGCTAGCACTGTAAAAGAGATCTCAGTAAGCAAGACGTGGCAAGGAGGCATGTGGGAAACGAGTGCTGAAACAGGTAAATGGGGACAGAAAGCAGAAGCATGAAGGAACGGTAGTGTATCTGACTTTAAACCATTCATTCCCCCAATCTATCTAATACTAAGGACATCATGTGGCATAAGCGAGGGAGAAGGTTGACTCTGCCCTGCTTGGCCCTCCCATTAGGCAGGGTGATGTGTTTGTCTTATGCAGCATGTGCTAAAAATGAAGGAGCAGCTGGACCTCTGTGTGTGTGTGTGCGCACGCGCACGTGCATGCATGCGTGTGAGCCACAGAGCCTTCCCTGTGCCTCCTGAACTTGGGGGCAATAAAGGTTGTGTTGTGTTGAAGTGAAATGTAACTGCCAGTCTGGTTGACTTTTGTATATCGAATAGGGGAGGTACCACCTTGTCTTTCAGCACCAGTAGCTGAAACAATAGCTGTTTTGGACCAACTTTGTTGTTAGTCAAAGTTCTGAGAGTTCTTAGTTGAGGGTAAGGAAAGGAATGAAAAGAGCAAACCCAAATGATTGTGGGCTGTTTTTTCCCCTAGGGAGAGGGAAACAAGCAGACTGGGAAATACAGGAGAAGACCAGGAATTGAGTCAATTGTGGGGGAAGAGAAGAGGGTAATTGGGGAGAAAGTGGGGAGGTTGAAAGGAAGGAGCCAGACTACAAAGGGGAAGGAGAAGACTAACCAGGTTTAAGTGTGTTTTAATCAGCAAATAGCCACAATAACGTGGTTGAAATTAAGGTTGCTGGATTGAAAACTGAAGAGGGCTCCTATAACTTTAATGGTTGTGCAGACAAAAGAATTTCAGCAGGCATTACTTTTCATGCAACCAGGTAAAACAAGCAACACCTGCTGAAATTCCCTCTTATACACAACCATTACAGGTACAGAAACCCTCTCCAATGTTCACTTTGGCAACCCTAGGTTAAATAGTGTTAAAATGGAATGGGGGAGGGAGGGACGCTCTGTCAGTCACTTTAGTCACTCTAATGCTCAGCTTATAACAGTGTTACTATGAATAAAGATCTCTTCCTGGTCTTTGAGAAGGCCTCCTCTCAACCAAAGCATCTTTTGTGCATTGCCCTTCAGAGCTCACAGAGCAGCGCTGCCTTTGACTTCCAATGGGTAGCCAGTTCTGTAAGTTGGATGGCAGCTGTTCAGGCAGCAACAATGGCCCCATTGAACCCCCATCCTGGGGGAGATATGCCAGCCAGATCTGTAGCCTAATTGGGTGGATGGCTGCAAAATGTTGCGCATGGTAGGTGGAGCCCTTCTTGACCAGACTCCTCTTTTTTGTGATCAACATTTTCTTTCTTTCTTTCTTTCTTTCTTTCTTTCTTTCTTTCTTTCTTTTGAGAAAAGTGAAGGTTTTTCAAGGACCAGAGAAATATACCAGACTTCACACAGAATTCTGAACATGGAGAATTGCAGAAGGCAACATCCATTCTACACCAAGTGCCCTATGTGATAGGCTGCCTTCTGGAAAAGGTACCCTGGATTCTACACAGGGCAAGGAGACTAACCTTTGTATACAAGGAGAAGGACCTGGAAATGCCCAATGAATTAGATGTAAAGGAGAGACTAATTCTCGAAGTGTATGACAAAGGGATTAATCCTCAAATTGGCCCCAATCAGTCCAACCTTTTTCATACATCCTGAGACTTGGGGCTCATCTACATGGGCCAGAATATTCCAGCTCCCTGCCGCCATATTCTGCCTGTGGTTCTGGTCCATTCCTTCCCCATTACCTGAATGAAACGGGATGGTGTCCAGACTGCCACGCTGGCCAGCCTCTGCACCTGCTGCCTTCAGCATCACACTCTCTGAAGCCAGGAAGCTGGGCCACAGCATGTGATCAAGGCCCCCTGTATGTGACCAGCCATGGGCACATGGGGCAGGACCCCTTCCTGGCTTCAAATAGGGCGATGTGGATGGCAGCTGCAGCAATGGGCCAACATGCTGGGATGGGCTCCTGTGGTCACATGGGCCCAATCCATTTTTTC
The DNA here is from genome assembly GCA_030847615.1 of Gambelia wislizenii. NCBI lineage: Eukaryota > Metazoa > Chordata > Lepidosauria > Squamata > Crotaphytidae > Gambelia > Gambelia wislizenii. Next base: position 208,166,403 of record JAUMIR010000001.1, read on the forward strand.
TGGAATGAGACTGTTTTCCCCAGGTATTTTGCTAAAACGTTTTATTGGGGTTTACCCCGTCTTCCCCCCATCTTTGCCCCGGGTGTCATGAGGACTGCCCAGGGGCAAAATGGGGCAAAAGCCCTGCGTCATTAGGATTGCAGGGCTCTAAGATGAGGGCAAGATGGAGTAAATAGCCCATCTAGACAAGCCCTTGGTGTTTCTTTTACTCCCAACCTCTATGCAGAAAAAGAATACACCAACACATTTCTGACATCAGAAATGGGAATACAGTAGGACCCCCATATCCGCTGATTCATTATCCACTGATTCATTTATCCACAGGACACAAAACAGCACACCTACCATAGAGTCTTCCTAGAAAATGCCTAGAGAGGCATCCTCTCTAGATGTTTTCTAGATCCTCCAAGGCAACTCTATGGTATCTTAAATCAGAAGTACCATTATTTTCAATTGTGTTCACTGTTATCCGCAGTCTTTGGTATGCACACACACCCAGAACCAACCCCCTGTGGATATGGGGGTCCTATTGTATTCATAACCTAGTGGGAGAACATTTCAATCTTCCAGGATACCTTTTAAAGTATCCACTGGGGAGAAAAGACACATTAGAGATCAAAGCTAGAGAATGTTGAGATATAACATTGTAAATAGAGAAGCTTCAGTCTACAGTTGTCCCTCCGTATCCACAGATTTACGTATTCATGGCTTGAAAATATTATTTAAAAAAATAATCCAAAAAGCAAACCTTGATTTTGCCATCTTATATAAGGGACACCATTTTGCTATGCCACTGCATATAATGGGACTTGAGTATTCATGGATTTTGGTATCTGGGGGTGGTGGTCCTGGAACCAAACCCCAGTGAATATAACAAGCATTGCCTGGCGTTAATGAATCTACCTTAGAGCAGTTGTTTCAAAGAGTTGAAGGGACAACTGTATTGTCAGAGGGTTGAATTGAACAGATCCTCACAATGCTATACGTGTTGATTGATCTAAATGCCCTTTAGAAACAGATCCAGTTTGAACTTGGAAGCCCAGCAGGATCAGCCCTGGTTAGTAACTGGATGGGAGACTGCGAACAAATACCAGGTGCTGTAGGCTACATTTCAGAGGAAGGAACTGGAAGAACCACCTCTAAGTATTCCTTCACTAAGAAAGTACTTTACTCACTTCTCAAAAGTACTTTAACTACTTGAAAACAAACACACACCTGAATGGTACAAGCTGCTGGCCTACACCATGAAACACTCTATCCTCCAATCCATTTCAACATTGCATCAACAGCCACAAGGCAGCACGAAGCACAACAAGCCAGCACTTGAACTGTGTGATATTCCTCCTCCTACACCCCTGGCTACACCCCTGTAATTATGAAAGTAACTAAAAACTACCGATATATCACAAGAGAACTGCAGTTAGCCCTCCTTAAGTTACCATCATAATAGTTATTGAGGAAATGAACAAATTTAATATTTGTAACTAGTAGGTTATACTCTCTGAAAGCAAAGTTGTTTGCATTATCAGCAACAGTTTTGCAAGTAAACGGTTTTAATAGCTTTTAATCTATATTGTTTTAAATAAGGTGTGAGCCTCCTTGAGTCCCAGTTTTGGAGGAAAGGCATAATATACATTAGGATCCCCGTATCTGTGGGGGATTGGTTCCAGGGGCCCATGCAGATAATTAATTCCATTGATAATAGTGAATGCCCCCGCATTGCCATTGCCGCCACAGAAGCCATCCTATCAGGCAAAGGGAGAAGGGAAGTGAGACCTCTCCTCCCCTCCCTTCACCCCCCAAGTTACCATTGCTGCCACGGAAGCCATCTGGGGGGCAGAGAAGGGAGACAAGACCTCTCCTCTCTTCCCTTCTCCCCTCGTCACCATTGCTGCCACGGAAGCCATCCGGGGGTTGAAGGGAGAAGGGAAGCAAGACCTCTTTTCCCTTCCCTTTGCCCCCCTGTTGCCATTCCGCTGGGTGAAGGGAGAAGGGAGGTGAGAACTCTCTTCCCCACCCTTCATCCCCCCATCACCATTGCCGCCACGAAAGCCATCTGGAAGCCCGTCCCTCCCCTGTCCACCCCCCCTGTCACCAACCATGGATACTTGAATCAGTGGTTGGCGAATCAGTGGATACGGGGTGCTACTGTAAATGAAATTTATGAAACAACAACAACATTTTCATGTATCTACTCAAGCTAGTGATAGATAATGAATGCTCACACTATATTAAATGTAGCCATCTTAAAGATGCCACAGGATTCATTTGGTGCAACATGCTAACACAACTACCCCTTTGGAAAGATAAACTTTGCATTGCATTAAACTTTATATTTAAGCAAATGCTCTTCTACCTTCTACCCTTATGTCTCTTTTTGCTGCTGTTGATGTCTCATTTAAGCTTTTGCGGTGAGATGCTTTCAGCTTGATCTTACCCAATAACAGACCCAGTGTGCATGAGCAATTTAGTCCGTCTGAAGCAACCACAATCAAATTAGATTTGGGAAAGTAGGGAGATGGGTCATAACTCAGCTATGTGACTCTTACTTTGATCTATTTTTATCTGGATTTTATTTTCTATGGGAGTTGGTGAAAATCCCCAGAAGGGAGGTTATGTTTTTATTTCAGAAGTTTTGTACCTTTTGTTCCTTATTTGACTATGTTTCCAACATTTTTCATTGCTAAAGCAAGTTTAGAGGGGCATGAGTTTCATTTTGTTGGGTCTGAGGGTGCTTCCAGGTGAGGGTTTTATTATGCAATGGCCCTGCCTCATTCAGATAACTTTGGTGGAAGTGGTGGTGGCCAGACAGTGTCGTTTTCCATCTGTTAATCTATCCATGTTTTCTCACCTTTTGTGCTGTCATATAAAAGAACATCCAACAAGAAGGGCCGGAATGGAATAGATGACCAGCATCTTTTGATTGATAGTACTGTACTAGGAACCCTCCAAAAGACCCACTCACTTTTTGCTCCTGTGATGCTTAACTGAAGTCCAACGTTGCCCCCTAACTGACAGAAATTACAGGTATACCTCAGTTAATGGAGTAGATTAACTGGAGTAAATTAATATTCCTGAGCATTACTTCTTTATCAGAAAATGTGGTACCAAAGGCAGAAATAACATGGAATGAATAGGGATAGGTTTCTATACCTCAAAAAAAGAACAGTTCAACACATCTCAGCAATTTTTTTAAATTCGAAATGATCAATGTGCACATTTGAAATGAATCAATCCAGATAAGTATGATTTGCCTAAGTAAACAAGAAACATTTTGAAACTTCTAGAGACTATTTAAAGGCTTCTTCCAAAATGCATCCAATGCACCAAGGTTGCTGCTACACTGCAGAAATGCAGTTTGACACTGATTTCATAGAATCATAGAATCATAGAATTGCAGAGTTGGAAGAGACCACGAGGGCCATCCAGTCCAACCCCCCTGCCACGCAGGAAATCACAATCAAAGCATCCCCGACAGATGGCCATCCAGCCTCTGTTTAAAGACCTCCAAGGAAGGAGACCCCACCACGCTCCGAGGGAGTGTGTTCCACTGCCGAACAGCTCTTACTGTCAAAAAGTTCCTCCTCATGTTGAGGTGGAATCTCTGTTCCTGGAGCTTGCACCCATTGCTCCGTGTTCCAGTCTCTGGAGCAGCAGAAAACAAGCCTGCTCCATCCTCAGCGTGACATCCCTTCAAATACTTAAACAGGGCTATCATATCGCCTCTAAACCGTCTTTTTTCCAGGCTAAACATACCCAGCTCCCTAAGTCTTTCCTCATAAGGCATTGTTTCCAGACCTTTCACCATTTTAGTTGCCCTTCTCTGGACACGCTCCAATTTGTCAATATCCTTTCTGAATTGTGGTGCCCAGAACTGGACACAGTATTCTAAGTGAGGTCTGACCAAGGCAGAATAGAGTGGCACTATTACTTCCCTTGATCTAGACACTATACTTCTATTGATGCAGCCCAAAATTGCATTGGCCTTTTTAGCTGCCGCATCACACTGTTGGCTCATGTTCAACTTGTGGTCTACTAGGATTCCTAGATCCCTTTCGCACGTAGTCTCATTCAGCCAGGTCTCTCCCATCCTATATTTATGCATTTCATTTTTCCGCCCTAAATGCAGTACTTTACATTTCTCCGTATTGAATTTCATTTTGTTAGCTTTGGCCCAGCTCTCCAGTCTATCCAGGTCATTCTGAATTTTGATCCTGTCCTCTAGGGTATTAGCTACTCCTCCCAATTTGGTGTCATCTGCAAATTTGATAAGTATGCCCCTAATTCCCTCATCCAAGTCATTGATAAAGATGTTGAATAGCACTGGGCCCAGGACAGAACCCTGTGGCACCCCACTGGTCACATCTTTCCAAGACGAAGAGGAGCCACTGCTGAGCACCCTTTGGGTTCGGCCGGTCAACCAATTACAAATCCATTGAACAGTTAACTTGTCTAGTCCACATTCTACAAGCTTGTTTGCAAGAATGTCATGGGGAACCTTGTCAAAGGCCTTACTGAAATCAAGGTATGCAATGTCCACAGCATTCCCTTCATCTACCAAGCTGGTAACTTTATCAAAAAAAGAGATCAGATTAGTCTGGCATGACTTGTTTCTCTGAAACCCATGCTGACTTTTTGTGATGATGGCATTGCCTTCTAAATGTTCACAGACTCTCTGTTTAATGATCTGTTCTAGAATCTTCCCTGGTATTGATGTCAGACTAACTGGACGATAGTTGTTGGGATCCTCTTTTTTCCCCTTTTTGAAGATGGGAACAACGTTTGCCCTCCTCCAGTCTGCTGGGACTTCTCCTGTTCTCCAGGAGTTCTCAAATATTATTGCCAATGGCTCTGAGATTATATTTGCCAGCTCTTTTAATACTCTTGGATGTAGTTCATCTGGTCCTGGAGATTTAAATTCATTTAACTGCCATGGCTCAATATACTATGCAATTCTGGGATCTGTAGTTTTGTGAGATATTTAGCCTTTTCTGTCAGAGAGCTCTGGTACCATGACAAACGACAAATCCCAGGATTCCATAGGATGGAGCCATGATAATTAAAGCCGTGTCAGGCTGCATTATTTCTGAAGTATAGCAGCAGCCCAAATCTGTATTTCTCCATTCCTCCTTTAATATCTACCCAGTGCTGCTGCTGCTGCTAAAAAAAAAATCCAGCTAGAAAGGATGCAGTGGAAAAGGGGGACTGGGCAATCATTAAAAAACTTTTGTTAAAAGGAGTTTCTTTGACAGAGGTTTGTTAACTGAGGCATGTCCGTATTTGGTTGAGTGGCAGGAAATGAATGCCAAAGCATGACAAGCAAACATAGATTTCTGTCACCTTGGAAGTAACATAACAGCTAACAGTATTGCTTCTGTAGCATGCTGCTTTTTTGTGATAACAAAGTCATAGCGATGTTCCTTGTAAAATGTTCCTCATTTTTACAAGGAGCAGCGTTTTATGTGGTGTGCTCATGTAATAAAGTTGACTTGTTACTTCCAACATGTTGTTTCCAAAGGTCATCTTTAGGCCATTTCCCCATTTTTGAGTAAAAAGTGAAATAAATAATATGCTAACAATGGATTACTAATGTGTTACTCATAATATAATAAGTAACAGCTAACATGTTACTTTTACATTATTTAAGTAATGGTAAGATTAACATTCGCTTATTAAAATAACATCAAAATTTCTGATCTTCACTACTTTGTGGTGTCCTTTCTTAAGGCATTAATTTTTTTTAGGATTGAAAAGAAATCTGTATTAACTGTTTCTGGGTTATTGTTGTTTCTCCTTTACAAATTTATCCGATTCATAGTTTCCAAGACTCTTGTTGAAAATGTGTACTTATCTTTCAGTTTTCTGTCAATGAGATGAAACTTTAAATGGCAGATTCTGGCTGCTGCTACACTGCAGAAATAATGCAGTTTGACACTGCTTTAAGAGCCATGAGTTAATGCTATGGAATTCTGGGTGCCAGTTAGATGGTAGTTTTTGTCGCGGGGCGTCCTGGGACTTCTTGATCCCGTATTCGTCCCTCCCTGTTTACATGATTTTTGTCTGTGAACTGGATATCCCAGGAGATCCCGGGATCATTGTTTACATGGCATCGTGTCCCATGATATGTACCTTCTCCCACTATATACTACCCCGGGTTTTTTTTTTTGTTTACACGAGTTTACGGTCCCGGGATTTTTTTTTTAGCTGTCAATCAAGGATGTGATTACTAGTTTTTTCACAACCTCAGTGACGTACTTCCTTTAGAGTTCCGCACCATGAGCGATGCTATTGGCTGGCTCAAATGTTTGTTCAGGCTTCTGGTTGGGGATGAGGGGATGAATGAGTGTTACATTGGGGATGAGGTGCTGAGGGAATGAGGGGAGGAATCCGGGGAGGAAGGAGCGATCAGTGGCTAAACCCTGTGCTTTCCTTTAGAAATGAAAGAACACCATTTAAAGCCAGCTAAACTGCGGGGGGGGGAGCAATCAGTTGGTGCTGGGGAGTGTGAGAGAGATCAAAAGCAGAGCAGACTGGAGCCCTGGCATGCAAGCACACACACAAGCCCAGTCCAGTATGCTTTCAGCCAGTAAGCCGAGTGCAGGGGGCCAGAGGCTTGCGGTTGTCCTGTCTCTTTAAAATGTTAACCCTTTAAGCAGAGGCAGTTGTGGAGTGAAGGTTTCAAGCCAGTGCAGGGGATCATAAGAGGAGGACACACAAGGCATTTTGAAGACCCAGACACTGACATTTTTTACTGTGCCTTGGGGGGGATGGATGAATGTTTGATTATCCGTTCAGATCCAGGGAGGGGATGCAGGCAGGGGATGAATGGTCGATCCTCCGCCCACCATCTCTTTATAATTTACTCTCTTTTTAAAATTTAAACCCAGCATGCAGGAGAGGAAAAGGTTAAAGCTGAAGCATTTGCAGTGTAGAAATCCATTGAACAGGGTGATTTAGTACATGCACACACACACAAACCTTCATGCAGCTGGAAGGGATGCCTTTGTTTTCAGCTGGTGAGGCTGAATCTGTTGAACGGGTGACTGACCCCTCCTTTTCTGGTCGCTGATCTCTGAGCCCACCCGCTGTCACCATTTCTGGTCATCACCTAGTACCGAGATAGCTTGTCCCGGGCTGTTTACATTTCTGATTTTCCGAATCTTCCAGTGACTTTTTAAAAAACCGCCACAAACCACAGGACTGGAAGTCCCGCAGGTTGTGGGCTAAAAGGTGGCCCCCCCTTCCGAAAATCACGTGCCCGACCCAATGTACGTGTAAACAACCAGGGTTGGACACAAATTCTTCCCACTACATTTTCATCGTGTAAACAGCACCCTGGGATTTGTAGTTTTGTGAAATATTTAGCCTTCTTTGTCAGAGAGTTCTGGTGCCACAACAAATCCCAGGAACCCATAGAATGGAGCCATTAGCGTTAGAGCAATGTCAAACTGCATTATTTCTGTGTGGCAGCAGCCTCTGTCTCCCTGTTGAAATTGTACACAAATAAATGTGCAGAATTCAAAATGTTTATCTTTGGTAGATGCATACAAACATATTTTAGTCAATGGTAAAAATGCAGACAAAATGTATGGGTAAAGGGAAAAATATATTAAAAAGAGAGTACATTAGGGGGGAAATGCATGCTTAAAAAACATGAATTTCCAGGTGGAAAAAAATTTCCACAACCTAGAAACAAAGCTGAGAAGAAAATATAGGAGAGATAAGGAGAAACAACAGAATAGAGAATGAAATACTTTTATATCCTTAGTTCTCAAAATAAGAGGTCTGGATTCCGCTGCTGCAGTTAGGGGGGCTGCGGACTCACCTGCTTGCCCCGGCAGCTGATTTGTGAGTCCGGTCCGGTTCCCCTGGCTCCTCTTCCAGTGGGCTTCACGCAATGAGGGCAACAGATGGGATCTCCTCAGTGACAAAATCTGGCTTCTCACAGTGGGGCCACACATCAGGGGCAGAGCGGAGGGCACCAAAGCGCCTCACAAGAAGGACATGCACCACCTGGTGTGCTGGGAGTACAATTTGGGTAAGTGCTCCTGAACCTGTTGCAAGCTTGAGCATAGTTGTGAGTCCTGCTTTGGCACGCACCTGAGAATCAATTGTACACAGTCCTCATCTGGACAACAGTCCTTTCAGAATGGCCGCCCTCCTTCTTCCAGCGCCAGAAAGGAAGCAGGATTGGGAACCAATGCCAGTCAAAGTAGTGCCAAGCAGAACTGAGGAAATGGGAACGCTAAGGGGGAGCATGGTCTACACATCAGTCAAACTTCAGGCGACGCACGCTCTTCTTGCTTACTACCCCAATAAGAAGGCGGCTGCCTTCTTAGCTGAAGGGTTTTCAAAAGGTTTCCGGATCCTGACTGTAGGTCCTAGGGTGGCATCGGAATCAGGCAACCTCAAGTCTGCATCAGAGTTGCCTGAAGTGGTGGCTCATTAAATTGCCAAAGAAGGTGAGGCGGGGAGGGTTGCAGGTCCCTTTGCAGAGCCTCCGATGGATAACCTCAGGATATCACCATTGGGCATGGTACCTAAGAAAACACCAGGTGAGTATAGACTCATTCACCACCTGTCTTATCCAAAGGTGTCCTTGGTCAATGATGCCATCCCGCCAGAACTTTGTTCTGTCAAGTATGCCTCATTGGACCATGCCATTAAATTGATACAGACATGCGGTCACGGGGCACTCCTGGCTAAGTGTGACATACAATCCATGTTCAGGTTGCTCCCGGTTCATCCAGAGGATCACTGTTCATTGGGCTTCAAATTTCAAGGCCAGTGGTATTATGACATGGCCATATCCATGGGTTGCCCAATCAGTTGTGCCACTTTTGAAACTTTCAGCATGTTCCTTGAAGGCCCGTTGCAGCACAGGGCCGGGTCCCCTTTCATCACTCATTACCTTGATGATTTTCTCATGATCAGGCCAGCAGGGGAGCCAGAGTGTGGGTCTCTGCTTCATTCCTTTCAGGTCCTGGCAGAGGAAGTTGGAGTGCCCCTGATGCCAGAGAAGACTGTTGGACCTTCCACGAGCTCTAGTTTACTTCAGGATTCTGTTGGATTCTGTCAAGGGGGTTTCCTGCCTGCCAGCTGGCAAGTTGGCAGGGACCAGGGAGCAGCTGCAAGACCTCTTGTCTCGCAGCAAGGCCACTCTCAAGGACGTGCAGTCCCTATTGGGTCATCTCAATTTCGCCTGCAGGGTGGTGGTGCTGGGGAGAGCCTTCTGTGCCAAGTTGGCGGGCATCATGAAAGGTGTCAGGTCTCCTAGACATCGCATCCAGTTGACAAAAGAGGTCAAAGAGGACCTCAGGGTTTGGCTTCAATTTTTGGAAGGCTACAACAGCATCACATTGTGGCAGGGGCACAAGACTTAGGGAGCTGGGTTGCAGGTTCACTCAGATGCAGCTGGGAGCCTGGGGTCTGGGGGTTTTTTTTACAACGGGCACTGGTGTGCCAACACTGGCCAGGGGAGTGCAGGGGGACTGACATTGTGATCTAACATTTCTTGAATTCTTCCCAATTCTAGTGGCAGTGATTATCTGGAGGGAGGAATTCAGAGACAAAAAGGTCTGTATGTGTGATAATCAGGTGGTGGTGTGGATTATCAACAGGCAGTCTTCAAAGTTGGAGAGAGTCATGAGGCTTGTGCGAAAATTGGTGCTTGTTTGCCTAACATCCAATATCAGCTTCTCCGCACGGCATATTCCAGGCATGGATAATGAGACTGAGGATGCATTGTCTCAGTTTCAGGACACCCAGTTCTGCACATTGGCCCTGGACACAGACTCAGAGCCAGCACCCTTCCCCATGGAGCTATGGCACCTTGGGAAGGAGCCGTGATTTGTGGAGTCCTCAATTCCTTGGCTCCATCGACGCAGGCAAGCTACAGGAGGGCAGTTGCCCAATTCTTTGCATTCAGACGGAGGAATGGATATGGCAGTTCCTGGCCCACATCGGAATGAGAGGTGTGGCATCATCTAGCTTTTGAAAGACCAAGGATTGATTCCTCGTTCCCTCTCATTGCATCTGGCCAGCATTTCCTTCTTCAGCAAGGCAGCAGGATTTGGTGACCTTGTGCCACCTTTCTCATCTGGAGGGCGGTGGAGAGTTGGTGCAGGATGAGCCATCACAGTGTGGATGCCTGCAGGCCGATTACATACAGCATCCTTCGCAGGCTGGTGGCCAAGCTTGACGAAGTATGCCGGTCCATATATGAATCACTGTTGTTTGGCACAGCCTTCACGACAGCCTTCTTTGCTGCTCTGTGGATTGGTGAGTTGGTGTGTAAGTCCAAGAGGGACTCATCTGGCAGAGCATTGCAGTTGAGAGATGTGTCACTTAGGGAGGATACACTGTGTATCTAGATACGGTGTTCCAAGTGTGATCAGCCTGGAAGAGGAGCAGCTCTGCATTTGCAGGGCCTGGGCACATCATCACCATGCCCAGTGAACTTCATGTGCAAGTTCTTAGACAAGCGGCCAGGAGTGTCAGGCCTCCTTTTTATTCATGAGGACTTGTCTCCACTCAGGCAGTATCAATTCATCAGTGTGTTGCAGGCAGTGTTGAAGCAGCCTGCCTACAGAGACTATCAAGCGCTGGGGCAGATGGTGTTCTGGGGCCTTTGCAGGGTACATACAACCTGGTTTGTCAATTCCACTGCACAAAGATTAAGAGACTGGTCTCCCTTCACTCAGGTGGGGTTAAGGCTTCATTGGTGGCAGCTACTGGGGTTGGCGGAAGACGGACCCAGGTTGGGAGCGCCTTTTGTGGCCATTGGCATGAGTCATGATCCAAGGTCATCAGTAACGGGGGTTTCTGTCAAGTTCACTGTCAAGTTCACTGAGACCCCGGCCTCCCCCAATGGTTGGAACATGTCCAGAAGAGGGCGACTAAAATGGTGAAAGGTCTGGAAACCATGCCTTATGAGGAAAGACTTAGGGGGCTGGATATGTTTAGCCTGGAAAAAAGACGGTTAAGGGGAGATATGATAGCCCTGTTTAAGTATTTGAAAGGGTGTCACATTGAGGATGGAGCAAGCTTGTTTTCTGCTGCTCCAGAGACTGGAACACAGAGCAATGGATGCAAGGTCCAGGAACAGAGATTCCACCTCAACATTAGGAGGAACTTTCTGACAGTAAGAGCTGTTTGGCAGTGGAACACACTCCCTCGGAGCATGATGGGGTCTCCTTCCTTGGAGGTCTTTAAACAGAGGCTGGATGGTCATCTGTCAGGGATGCTTTCATCGTGATTTCCTGCATGGCAGGGGGTTGGACTGGATGGCCCTTGTGATCTCTTCCAACTCTACAATTCTATGATTCTATTATTCAATTTAGGGCTGTGATTTTATAGTGATATAGTGATAAGTAGCCAGTGGTAGCCCATGGTTTCTATGCTAATGGGGTGCTAAATCCCCTCTGGGTTTTATTCTGAACTTTAAAGAAGCTATCTAAGCTGCTGAACCTCTTTTGGAGATCAGGTTCAGCACCTTAGATAGATCTTTACACTAAAATCCAGAAATTGGCTGCCCCACAGCTATGTAAGTCACCAGGCGCTACTGATATTTCATAGCGTGAAAGTCAGTTTTTGGAGAGTAAGGCAGAATGGACAGGAGAAATAGAAAAGCAGCATTGATATTTTTGGCCTCCAGCCCTTGTTGATTAGCATCTAATTCTCCCTTCTCCACACTGGTTTTCTGTTGTTGTTTTTTTACTTAGGCTTCTAGTAAATCCTTAGCTATTGTCTCCTCACAGGCAAGGATGAATAATTACAATAGGTTTCCCCCCACTGCCAGAGAAAATGAATATTCTCATATCCTCATATTCTTCCGGTGTTCAAATATCCCAGGTGTTGCAAATGAACTATTCTATGGAGAAAAACGAGGGTTGTTGCACATGCGTGCATGCGCACAAACACAAACACACATACACACCTGTTTTCTGTGCACAAACCCAATCTTTCTGCACACAAAACAATGGCCAGAATCCTTTTGGTGACTTAATGTTTTCGTAAGTGGAGTTACATCAGTGGGAATTAGAACTGGGCCATTCCATAACGGATGTATCCTGCAAGGGGTTGCTGTTACGTTTCTATGCAGGCAGAAGAACCAGCTAAGTGACCAGTGTGCATTGGGACAGATGCACAATGGGACAAGACTAGGGTGTGCCGATGGGCATCAAGACACTCTTGCCAGAGTCCCATTGCACCCTCCAGATACCGAAATCCATAGTAAAATGTTGTCCTTTTTATAAAATGGTGGACAGCGAGGTTTACTTTTTGAAAGTCCCATAATGATTAGTATATTGTGGAGCTACTGACATATTCTTCTTCAACAAGATCTGCAGAATTGTGCAATTCAGATTAAGTTAGTCATGCTTTAGTCCTATTGAAATCAACTGGGCCAGTTCAGTATGACAAATGGAAATTCCATTCATTTCAGTGGAACTAACACATGACTAATCCATTCTGGATCTAGCCCAGTATCTTTATTGCTGAATATACACTGAGTCACACACACAGTCATAGAATGTTTGCTGTTTCTCTGTTACTGTAATATACTTTTGATATATGCAGAAAGGATTCATTCTTTCAACAACTGTAATGAACTGTTGAACTGAATGCTGAATAGGCTTGTACTGAGATGGTTCTTTGCATAATGCATTTTTAATATCCATAGAGTACTACAGAAATGAAGCACTAAACATAAAAGATAAAATGAACAGACTCACAGATGTACCACACAGTGCCATTCTGTCAATGTTTTCTCTGAAGTAAGGCACGCTGTGTTCAACTATGTTTGCTCCCAATAAACTTGCATGAGATTGCAGCCCTTAAGGATTCATTTTGGCTTTGAAAACAAGGCAAACATTCCCCACATGCTTTGTTTAAAAGTATAATTTGGAGGGTGGGCTGCTGCCCCCCATACTGCCAAAATCTGGTCTTACTGTGGCAGTTGGCAAATGGCCACAAAAATGGTCAGGCCTTGTTGCCTGATCCAGCATGGAATGTGGTTCCCCCTTCCCCAGTATCTCTTAGATTGAGGGCCCTTGCCACTTGTCAGCTAATATGGATTTTGTCTGGGGTTCCATTATAAACTTCTGGCCACCTGAGTGCCCAATTTATGATGGTGGTTAGACTAGACATGCCTGAGTTAAACATTAACACTCCACTTAAGCATTCTTAAATATTGGAATCTCAGGATATTTACATGAAAAACGAGCAGGCTCCTTGGTAATAATAATAATAATAAAATTTTATTTATATCTCGCCCCTCTGCAACGCAATCGGGGCGGCTTACAATATAAAAGCCCCATACTCACAATACCCTAGCCCACCCACCCCTTAAAATAATATTAAATTACAAAGGATTAAAAACATGCATTAATTAAAATATATATAAATTAGAAGAAAAAAATTTTAAAACATACAATCATAGCCTAGAAAGGGCAGCTGAGTCTTGGGCCGGGATAATTATTCAGGAAAGGCCTGCCGGAAAAGATCCGTTTTGACAGCTTTTTTAAAGCTGTCTAAGGTGGTAATAAGACGGATCTCATCCGGCAGGCCATTCCATAATCTGGGAGCAGCAGCAGAGAAGGCCCTCTGGGAGGTCACCGACAGCCTTGTTTTCATAGGCTGTAACAGATTCCTCCCAGAGGATCGAAGTGCACGGGGAGGGTCATACGGAAGGAGGCGGTCCCGGAGGTAAGTTGGACCCAAGCCATGTAGGGCTTTAAAGGTCATAACCAACACCTTGTACTGTGCCCGGAAACTAATAGGCAGCCAGTGGAGAGCTTTTAGCACCGGTGTTATATGCTCTCTTCTGGAAACGCCAGAAATCAACCTGGCTGCCATGTTCTGGACTAGTTGAAGTTTCCGAGTCAAGCACAAGGGTAGCCCCATGTAGAGCGCATTACAGAAATCCAGACGGGAGGTTACCAGTGCATGTACCACAGTTTCGAGGTCCCTAGTTTCCAGGAAAGGGCGCAGCTGGCGTACCAGCCGAAGTTGATAACAGGCACTCCTGACCGTCGCATTAACCTGATTAGTCATCTGGAGTGACGGGTCCAGGAGCACCCCCAGACTGTGAACACAATCCTTGGAGGAGAGTGTAGTTCCATCCAGGATTGGAGTTTGTATTCCCAGACCTGGTTTTGGGCCTGTAACTGTTAGTACCTCCGTTTTGTCTGGATTCAGTCTCAATTTGTTTTTCCTCATCCAGTCCATTACTGCTTTAAGACAATCATTGAGAGGAGAGACGCCATCTGAAGTCGAAGCCGATGACCGAGACATGGAGAAGTATATCTGGGTGTCATCCGCATACTGATGACACTGCATTCCATGCCTCCGAATGACCTCTCCCAGCGGCTTCATATAGATGTTAAATAGCATCGGGGACAGGATGGCGCCCTGAGGAACGCCACAGTTAAGCTCTATTCTAGTAGAGCAACTGTTCCCAAGCCTCACCCTCTGGGATCTGCCCGAGAGGAAGGAACGGAACCACTGCAAGGCACTATTTAGGTTATTTATTATATGCATTTATAATTACATAAACATATATATTCCCCTTTGGGAAAAACATAGACATGTCACAGGGCACTAAGTTTCACTACATTACATGTGTGACATTCTTACATACATCACATCGCATCATATAACTATCAGGATGTTAACTTTCATAAGAGCTTTCATAAGATTGAGCCCTTTTCTTTCTGTATTTCTTTAACAGGCTTTGTAATAGTTAATCCATGTGGGAATGTGCCCCTTCTAAGCCATTCAATATAGCCATTTGTCCATTATCATCATCAGGTTCTTTCGTACTATCCATAGTGTCTTTTAAGGCATTACACCAACATTATATAGGCTTTTATATGCACAGAATTCTGTCCCTTATACTAGTATCATACACATCCAATCTAAAGAATGCTATCACATTTCTAAAGAGGCATTCAAGAGTTAATCTCCTTGAGCATTGTTAAATCCTAACAGCATCTGTTACATCATAAGCACATTAACAGGCAATCATTACAAGCATAATGAGACATATATATATATATATATATATATATATATATCAGCCTTACCAATACCAGCATATATCAGCGTATTGTGCAGTTTATCAGCCTATTAATTTATCAGGAACAGCATGGCTATCTGAGACAATGATCTTTCTTGTTGCGGACTACCAAAGACAGTCTAACCTGAGGTTCTATCTTAACTGCTTTTATTCCCTCATTAGCCTCACCTACCTTATCAGTTATCCAATCTAAACAAAGGTGTTTACTACATCTGGCTTTTCCCTATCCAATTAAAACAGAAGTGTTTATCTATGATTCATCTATGATTCCAGCCACTATACACTTTGAGTCTGACTGCCTATCATCTACCCATGCACTGGCTTGGAGGGTTATCCTCTGTCAAGCCTACTGGATGCCCTTGCTTCTAAAGTACAATTGAAGGGCCAGTTTGCCCTGCACTAGGATGGCACTAGGCCAGTTATTTACTTTAATTTTCCCTCTAGAGTTCAAACCTATCTCTATTTACATTCCAATGGGCATTTTCCCAGACTGAAGCTGACACTAGTTCCTCAATGAGACAAGCACACATATCCTAATACAGTATATAGAATCATAGAATTGTAGAGTTGGAAGAGACCGTATATCTAGCCTCCTAAATTAGTTCTTATGCTATATCTCTTATATGCTATAGATTATACTAGGTTACATTTCATACTTATAAACATATTGCCAGGCCTCAAAGATGATAACTAAATAACCCAGTCTGTAACAACATCTTTTCCATATTCAAGTTTATTTCCATACTTATAAGGCAGGGATGGGGAAAGTGCAGTTTTGAGGCCATATGCAGGCTCCAGCCCTTCAAAACATTTTTTTTTTTTGGAAAATATTTCTCCAAATTTTAGCGCCCCCACAAGCCCTCTCCTAGGGGGTGTGATAAACACTTATGGCAGTCCCCTGCCTCCAGCCATTTCAGACCCTGGGGAATCCTTTTTTTCCCCCAACAGAAAGTAACCCAAATATTGACTTCCATGCTACTTTCTGAAAAAAATGAAAAAACTGAGACTGGAAAACTGGAAAAAACTGAGACTAAAGTAGCCTAGTTAAAGCCAAAACTGTGGTGAAATTGTCCCCATTCTTTAGGGGGCACTTGGAGGCAAACATTCAATTTTTTCAGGGTGTGTGTGGCCCTCCAATGTTAGCTGGAGAGTGAATGCAGTCTCCTAACCTTTCAACAGTTGCCCACCCCTCCTATAATGTCTATAAATGTGCCCCAAAATAAAGAGCACCAAACTCAGTGCATTAATCCATTGTTTGCAACACAATTCAAACAGATAGTAGATTTGCATCTCTATCATCTACAAAGGTTTATATAATCCCCTAACATGTCCTCCCCCACCCTGGCTGTGCTTCATGAGTTTACAGGCCACCCTGAGATACAATTTTTAAAATATGAACGTTGACATTGTAGGGCATGGATCGTTAACACCTGGGGATCTAGGATTTGGAAGTTTCACAGATTATTCCACTTCTTTGCCGGTCTCTATTTTGTTCCCATTTTCTCTTCCTTGATAGAATCCTGTCTTTGCTTACACAGAAGTGAGTCCCATTGAGTTCAGTGAAGGCTTACCTGCAAGTAGGAGAAAAGAAGGTTAAGAGATGTCATAATAACCATGTTTAAAAGCTTGCTGTTTTAACAGTACAATGCTTTTACAGTATAAAAATTGTGTTAAAAATTTTCAAAATTTTAAAATAAAGAGTTTTGATATTGTCAAAAAGTGTATGTTGGATATATAGAAAATAGGAAAATGGACAACATAAAGAATAAAGACAACAAAGATGATCCTAGGTAAATAGCATTTCATAATGCATAAATTACCTACATTTTGTAGTCAAGATGAGTACAATAATAAGCAGACATTTAACACTTATGGTTTGTTAAGCTAATTTAAATTTTTAACACAATTTTTATACCGTAAAAGCATTTTTAATAAATGTATGTGTGTATATTTATCTTACAGCTCATGAGGAAGGGTTAACACCCAAAACATGTCAGCTCAATAAAACAAGTTTTTCTACGAAAACTCGGCTTAACCAACTTTTCTTTCCACCCACAACACTGAAGTATACTTCTTCCCTTTCAGAACAACTTTAAAGCCAGGCTTAAAACCTGGATACCAGTATGGAGGCCCCAGCAGCTATGGTTGGTGGCATGGAGGAAGAGCTGTAGATACCACTAACTTGCAGCGGTTAGGAGAGTAACACTTTTGGATTACAACTGTCAGAATACCCCAGCTATAGTTGTTGTCCCCAAAAGTAACTTTTCTTCTAGGCTGCACTTTTGCTCATTGGTTCTTTGTCTGGCAAGCAATCAGGTGGTAACAAGGAAGAGAAGGACCATCAGATATTGGTATTGCTGATAAGAATGCTAAGGAAGAAGACGGCTATTAAAGGATCTTTCCCAAGGATTGCTTCTCCCGCCATCTTTCCTTCCTGCCCAGAATCTCGCTCTTAACCACAAAAAGTGGCAGAAGTAGTAGGAAAGCTCATGAGGGCTACAAACAGTGGAAGATGATAACACCAGGGAGGAAGATTGAAAATGCTGCCCCTGAATAAGAATTCTGCTTCCCCAATTAAATTTTCCTTCAGTCCCCTTGATTTCTAGCATTGTCTCAGCTAATTGTTTGGAAATACAGTTTAGGCATCCAAAGAAAAGAGCAGGTAAAGTGATCAAGGGAATGCAAACACAGCAAATGCAAGTTCTAGGTATGCACAATTCTCTGTGAATTTATCACACTACACTGTTATAGTGCTATTATTCCACTTTAACTGCTTATGGCTACCTCCTGTGGAATTCTGGGGTTTGTAATTTAGTGAGGTCTAAGAGCTCTCTGGCTGAGGAGGCTATATGTGCCCCTCCCTAAACTGCAAATCCCAGGATGCCACAGGAGGCAGCCAGAGCAGTTAAAGAGGAATAATAGTGCTATAATAATGTAGTGTGACATTCTCCACTGTGTCTCAGACTCTCTGTCATGCTAGAAATTTAGGAACTGAAGGGAAATTTCATTTGGGTCAGCAGCATTCTTGCTCGAGGGGCAATGCCCTCATTTTGCCTCCCTCCCCCTATAGCTACACCCCTGCCAGAGCCCCCATAAATTTCATGAACAAAGCAGGATGATTGTATAATAAAAGCCTGTCTGGAAGGAATCAGCTTGGATGGAAAAGACTATATGAGAGCAACCCTTGACTCTTGTATCAGAGGTGTGTACATTTCTCCCCTTTCAGCCCTTCATCCCAAGAGCTGCACCCACTAACTTTGCTCTTTCCCTCCCTTCCAATGTTGCTCTTATTACTTCTGATTTCTAAGGGCCTGCCTCCATTGTACAATAGATCCTGGTGGCTCCAAAATTAGTGATGTGGTGAATCTGATCTGGGCTTAAATTTGCACTTTAAAGGATTAATCCAAGGGCTGAACCCCATCCCCATAATAATTTCTTAAATGTGTAGACTAAACCCCAGAATAGACTCACCACCCCTCTAAGCAAACCACCTCCATTGTCATTGGGTTCACTGCAGTCACCCAACATACAGTCAGAGCATACTATTTTGCAATGGGGCTTCTGATGCTGTACCTTCTTTCTGAATGTTGAAACTATTTTGGCTCTGCCTGAAAGGTATAAAAATAGAATGGGAAAGCCATGCTGCTTTGGCATGATTAATCTGGAATGGTAGTTAGCTGCCCCTGAGGGCTTTAAGCAATCCCTTAAAGCTTTCCTGGTTTTACTAATAACCGCCTCCGTCCTAACTGATGAAGTCAGTCTTGTGAAGCAATAAGGAAATAGGTTGTGGTTGACAGCAGTGACAGAGAGATACTAGGCATAAGGGAGGGGCTTTTTTTAAAGGTCAAGGCCTCTTGTTGCCTGAGGAATGGGGGGGGGGAAACCCTACCACTACTACCTAAAATCATCCTGCTGTAAAGCTCAGGTTCTAGATATTCTTGCCCAGTGTCTGCTTATCAGGGTGGGCCCTCGCAGTCAGGCTTCAGTGGGGCACCTCCCACCTAAGGTTACACGTAGTAAAGGTCAGGAACTCTTGATTCTCCATAGCCATTCCCTTCTCAGAGGACACAGCTGTATACCCCACACAGTCTCTCCTGAGACCCATAAATTAATCTGTGGCTGTCAGAGGTAGTGGAGAATCCTGTCACCTTGCCAGTACTGAAGTAAGATTCCACAGCCACTCCAGTTGGCTTCTGTGCATGGAACGGAGAAGGTGCCATTTGTATTTGGCCTCAGGCAGCAAAATGCCTTGAGCCAGCCCAGTTACGTGTCTCATTCATATCTTTTCAGCCTAGTCTGTGATGTCTACCTAGTCTCTGATGAAAAATGAACTGGACATAGCTCCCACTTTGGAAGAGACCCTTAAGGCCATACAGCAGATGAAAAACGGCAAGGCAGCTGGGATTGATGGAATCCCACCTGAAGTTTGGAAACATGGAGATCATGTACTCTACAAAAAATTCCACAAACTCCTTGTGAATTGCTGGGAAAAAGGGAACTGCCATCAATCTCCAAGATGCAGTCATTATCACCCTGTACAAGAAAAAAGGAGCAAAATCCGATTGCTCAAATTATCAAGGTATAACACTGCTCTCTATTGCTGGGAAAATCCTTGCAAGGATACTCCTGAACAGATTAGTTCCTGCTATTGCAGAAGAACTTCTTCCTGAAAGCCAATGTGGCTTCAGAGCCAATAGGAGTACTACAGATAGGGTATTTGCTCTTAGACAACTGCAAGAGAAATGTAGAGAGCAGAACAAGGGTCTCTATGTAACATTTGTCGACCTCACCAAAGCCTTCGACACTGTGAGTAGAAAAGGTCTGTGGCAGATCCTGGAAAGACTAGGATGTCCCCCCAAATTCCTTAAAATGATGATCTTGCTACACGAAGGCCAGCACAGTCAAGGCAGATATGGCGATGCTCTTTCAGAGCCCTTTCTAATAACTAATGGAGTGAAGCAAGGTTGTGTTCTTGCTCCAAGTTTATTTACACTCTTCTTCCGCATGATGTTTCAAAGGGCTACGGCAGAACTCAAAGAAGAAGACGGCATCTATATACGTTACCGTACTGATGGTAGCTTGTTTAATTTAAGCCGTCTGAGGGCTCGCACTAAGACTCTAAACTATCTAGTCCGTGAGCTGCTCTCCACTGATGCTGCTGCCCTTGTTCCCCACACAGAAGCAGCTCTGCAGCACCTAACATCCTGCTTCGCAACAGCTGCAGAGCTGTTTGGGCTGGAAGTCAACCTGAAGAAAACGGAAGTTCTTTACCAGCCTGCACCACAGGATGAACACCACCATCCCCACATTGCTGTCGGCAACTCTGTGCTTAAGTCCATTCAGCAGTTCACCTACCTGGGAAGCATCATCTCCTCAGATGCCAAGATTGACAAAGAGATCGATCACAGATTAGCAAAGGCATATAGCCCATTTGGAAGACTTTACAAAAGAGTCTGGAGTAATAAACACCTGAGGCGAAGCACAAAAATCAGTGTGAATAGAGCCATTGTACTGTCTATTCTCCTTTACGGGTCTGAAACATAGGTCACCTATCGCCACCACTTATGACTCCTCAAATGCTTTCATCAGCGCTGTCTACGCACAATCCTAAATATACACTGGACTGACTATGTGATGAATGTTGCTGTCCTTGAGCAAGCAGGGACCACCAGCATTGAGGCCATGATATTGAGAACACAGCTGCGCTGGGCAGGGCACATTTCTAGGATGGAGGACCATTCGCCTCCCAAAAATACTACTCTACGGTGAACTCACCACGGGTCAGCGTAAGAGGGGCGCTCCCAAAAAGCGATACAAGGACTCCCTGAAACAACATCTCAGGCTCAGCCAAATTGATCACCAACAGTGGTCCGCCCTGGCCTCACATCAGGAGGCATGGAGATGCACTATCCACAATGTGGCAGCCTTATTTGAGAACTCACGCCGAACAAGTCTTGAAGAGAAATGACAATGCGGAAAGAATCACAACCCGGAAACATCACCCAAGGAGACCTTCTGATGTGGTTTCTGCAGCCGGACTTGTTTATCTTGGATTGGCCTTTTAAGTCATCAGCCCAAGCGTGGGATGAGTCCTTCCTGAATCTTCATTTGCGAAGAAAAGCCAGAGAGAGAGAGAGAGAGTCTGTGATGACGCAGGAAGGCCAAAAGAATGGCATTTTCTCCAACCTGTCCACAGCCCTGGTTGTCTTCCAGTTCTCTTACTTGGAATAGTCTATTTATGCCAAAGCCATCATAGGCAATATGTACTTGTATACCCAAGCAGGAGCTTGTGGTTCTTAATTGTTGTTAAGGCAGCGTGGCCCTATTAATGATAGACCTCCATGCACCCAAGCCATCAACTCTTCTGCTCCAGTTTTGCAATCTCAGGGCTGTAGCTTCCTTGATTGAGTCAATCCACCTGTAATATGGTCTTTTCCTTTTTCCTACTACTTTCCAGTTTATCAAGCATTATTGGCTTTTTTCAGTGAGTCCTGTTGGGACTTTATCAGACGAGCCCCTTAAAATGTTCTTTTGCTGGCAAAAAAAATAATAATCAATTTTTATACCAGCAAAAGAACGCCTCCCACCACCAATGCATTTACCTTCCTCTCCTGGCAAAGGCTTCCCTAGCAATGAAAGAGGAAGTGAACAGAGCTCCGTTCACTTCCTCTTTTGAAATCCCGTGGATTATCGTGAGACTTCATCATGCAGGGAATTAAACAAACAAACAAACAAAAATAAGACAGAAAAACTTTTTAAAAGCACAGGAACACACTTTAAAGATCCCAAGTAACCCAGGGAGGGTCATAAAAAGCCTGTCATTTACTTAGCTGTTGCAATCTCACCTGGAAGTGTTCATGCTGGACCAGCCATTCTCACTGCATTCATGTAAGTACAATGGCACAAAGTTTCACACACTGGCAATGCTGGCACTAAAGTGCCACAGGGGATCAATTCCCACAAGGGAATGGCTTCGGCCATCAATTAAAAAGTACAGGTTTTGGCAGGGACATAAACGCAAAAGGGCAACATTGTGTGGTACGCTCACCCTTTCGTGTTTTTGTGGCATCATTATGACGCTGTATTTTATGCATCTGATAAAGTCCCTGTTGTCTCATGATATGTCCAAACGATGATAGACTCCATTTAGTCATTTTGGCTTCTAGGGTGAGTTGCTCTTCCCAAAGAGGTACTCCTTGGAAAATAAAATCTATCTAGTTTAAGTCCTCTACCACATATGACAACAGGCTTTCAGTCAACTATTCTAGAAATGTCTAGAAGAACTGGTTGAGAGCAGGACAGGGTACCCTGCTATGTCCCAGTCACTCTAATCACTGCCCACTGATCAGAGGTTGTGGGGGACTCCCCTCCCCAGCCAGATGACACACAGATTTCTGGCCTCTAAACCAGCCTGTTGTCTCAGGTGAAGGTAGAGGATGCTACCCCATTGTCATTGCCACCACAATCAGCTCCTATATATGGAATAGTGTGTGGGAGGTGTCATTGTAGCCTTCACCTCAGGCAACAAAATGCCTTGGGCTCACTCTGCTGGTATGCAACATATAGCTGGCCCCTTGGCAAACCTGCTTTTACTTGCTGAAGGACTAGACAAGAAGAGAGCAACTGGCCAGAAGAGCTCTCTTGTGGTCTGCAGTCACCACTCAGAGAAAACCTGTATTTACCACTCAGAGAAAGGAAGTGAGGAGGTTTGTTATCTGGCAAAATCAGAGGTGGTTTTATGTTGTGTGACCCAGTCCCTGACTAACAGGTTAACACATTTTAGCTGCTTTTCTGCTGCAGATGTGAGGGTTCCCACACAGTAATTTGCACATGAACATATATTATGGCAACGTTCGAATACTCCACTAAACTATGTCTACTTTAGCCCTGGCTTGTTGCTTTGTCCATGAATTTTCCCATAGACCACTCAACAAAACACAATTTGCTTTCCCATTTGTGGTCTGTTTCTTCCCTACTGATTTTATCAGCCCTTGTTTTGAGGGCAGGCAGCTAGGGAAACAAGCTGGGGACAAGATATGGTTTGGGATTCAGAGATAACAGCAAAATGAAATTTTTAAAAATCCAGACTTTATAAAACAACAGCAAACCTGACATCTAGTTGTGGTTTGTGCCTGGCTAGCAAACCTTGATTAGTTTAGACTGACAGGTTCGAACACAACAAGCCAGAATTTACCAAACCACAATTTGACCTATGAACCTGGCCGGTGTGTTGAAACATCTGACAATAAGTGCATTTAAAAATTCATTCTTAGGACCTTTGTTTTCCAAGACACTTTCAAAACATTGTCAGATAAGAGGGCAATGACCTGAGGCAGTAAGTTCAGAAACAGTTCACCTTCCAAATGTGAATTTTAACCGTGTTTTCTGGTGTTCTTTTTTCTCTGAATGCACTTACTGGGTATTTTAGTTGTCTATGATGAGAAGGGATGGAGGGTAATTTGAAACTACCAAATATGCAGTGTGGAAAAATACACTGCATTTCCTGTATAACCAGTCTATTCTCATGGGCCCAGAGAGAAACGCTGAGACATTAAGTGTAGTATATACAGTAGATCAGGGATGAATATTCAAAATGTATAGCACGTAATTATCAATATTACAAAAAGAAGGTTTAATTGATTTCAAATATTTCACCCATTAATTTGAATGACACCCGGGTAAGATGTTATTTTGGGGGGGATGGAGTATTTTTCTGCTGAGTATTTAATCCCTGGTGGAAGCACTGGGCTTTCTAGTCTGCTGGCATTAAGTACATTTCTCAAGCCAGGTCTCCATTTGTCTTTGATGCAGCTGTGTTTAATTGAGATTCATTTCTCCCTTTCCCTTCCAGTGGGAACAAGATTGCATTTGTCATGTAGATTTACAGTCTTTCTCTCTGAGTAAATGTCACTTAATCCCAGTTGTTGAGGAAGGGCTGATTCAGAACTGGATAAAAAGTGTTTTACTCAAAATTAAGTCCCACTGATGCCAAATAAGACCTATAGTATTTCCAAACAGGCATCCTTGAGATAAAAGCTCTTGTATCAAAGTGATCTGGCAGTCATGGGATGGTGAAAGTAAGGAGGCTGCCAATTTGTGAGGTTTGGCTGCAGCCCAAGTGGAGAAAGAAAAGGCAAACAATCTAGCATGACATATTTGGTGCTAAAGAAAATTGTAATATGATCTAAACAAATGGATTTACATGTGCTGATAACATTATGTGCTTATCAATACAATACATTACAGGCTGGCATTCTGTTGGTGTTTTATGCATGAATGATTTCCCTTCCCATGTGGTTGTATTTTGTTGATTAATGCATAATGTCCACTGAAGGTTAAGAAAGTAGATTTATGCATGTGTTGCACATTGCATACCATTATGCATTGTGCATTGATTGCATGGTTGCACACGGTTGGATGTTGTGTATCATCATCAATGCACAATGTGCATTAGGTTGTGCAAAGTTGTCATTCAGTAAGGAGGTTGTGTAGCGTGACTAAACCATAACTCTTGGAGTGCAGTATAAAGTTATGCTATATCTCTTTGATGCAGGATCTTGTCCATAATGTAATATGTAGTTACAATTGAGCAAAACCATCCACTATACATAAACCTGCTTGTTTTGACATGAGCACATTCAACTTGCATGCTTTATTCTGATTCATTCATATATTTGAATTTTTGCAGGGTTCAGCATATTGGGCACAAGGCATAACATGGTCAGCATCAGTGTCTGGCATAGTTAGGCACCTTCTAAAACTCACATTGCAGCAGGGTGGCTAATTGTAATGACCCCCAGATCTCCTGGACCTCCTGGTTGCTCTTCTCCCCACCTTGGCCTTTGTCATCTGTCAGTGTCTTCTCTCCAAAATGAAAGCAGTACAAGGACAAGTAGAAGTAACAGTAGCCTCCAGATCTTCCCTTCCCTCTGTTGGAGGCCCACCTGGATTCTGCCCAGAGGGGGAGGGCAAAGACATAGACAGCAGTAACCATGACAAGGTCACTGAAAACACCTTGCCCAGTTCTCCTCCCTAGCCTCAAGATCTTGAGCTGAGACTAGATGGGAGAGGTTGCAGCCAGGAGGAGAGAAGGGTGCATTGGGTACCCAGATGAGGGAGTAACAGGTTGTAGATCTTTTGCAAAACCACTTTCCAACTGTGTTGTCACAGTGATGAAGACTAGAATCTTACCATCCCAGATATGATTCATATAAACTATTTACAGTATTTATTTAATTAATTTGTGCAATTTCTGTGCTGCCTTTCTCCCCAAGTGAGACCCAAGGCAGCTTACAGAACAATTAATATCACAATTAAAACCAATTAAATCATACAAAGTAAAAAAAACACAGATAAAAACAACATAAAAACACACCCCAATTAAAAGCCACAATTAGATGTCAAAGGTCTGCTTAAACGAGAATGTTTTTGCCTGCTGGCGAAATGACAACAGGGAGGGGGCCAGCCTAGCCTCCTGTGGGAGGGAGTTCCACAGAGAAGGCTCTCTCGCGTGTCCTCATCAAGCAAGCCTGTGATAGTGGTGGGACCGAGAGAAAGCCTTCCCTGCTGGTCTTAAAACCCTTGCAGCTTTGTAGAGGGAGATACTATCTTTCAGATAGTCTGGACCTAAATGTATGTAAGAAAATGTGAACAGTGAAGTCACAAATCAGAATAGTGATAGTAAAACAGTCAAAGACAGCAGGGTAAAAACAATTAAATTGTGGTGGGATAAAATCATTTGAATGAAAGTTTTGAATTTCTAAGGAAGCAGAAAGGTCTTGTGCTTGGTGCCAACCCATTCTAGATAGCATTTTTAGAGGGAAGCCTTCTAAAGTTGAAGTGCCACAATTAGGAAAGTCTTCTTCCTAGTCTGACCTCTGAGGGACACCTGGAAGAAGGATTTGCAAAGATGACCTCACCATATGGATAGATCCATGTGAGGAAAGGGATCCTTCAGATCTCTGTCCCAAAACCATATTTGGTATTAATGGCTCAGCATGTTTAAACTTGATTTAAGTTTTAAATAGTGAGACATGTTCCCATGCACTCTGGTCGATGACTGTAATAAAGATTGATTGATTGATTGACATGTTCCCATGAGCTGGGTCCAGATAGGACCCTAGCAGCTTCCCTTTGGAATAACTCAATCTCTGAGCAATTTTCAGGGCATATACTTAATGTGATCAGACAATGGATAATTGTGGCCAGGCTGTGTCTGTCTGAGAGTGTTCAGTCCCCAGCCTTAACTGGTGGAAGTTGTCAACACCACACAAACCATTCAGCTCTTCAGCAGTCCTAGATTTATGTACATGCCAAATAATCTGTACCACAGGGCCTCCAATTATGAGGGACCTTAAAATAAGGATCTTAAAAACTAAAATAAAAACTGTTATGACACTGTATGTCTACATGGTAATGGAATGGCCCCAGAAATTTTTCTTCTGGTCTTGGCCTTCAGAGACATAGCTGGCTCTATCAGCTTTGGATTTTACCATGGTCATGCTGATTCCTTACAGGACAACCCTTTCTAAAACAAGGAAAATACTGCCTCCGGGACAGAAGTTGCCACCAATTGTATCACTGAAGCACATAGATATACGCAAGACTGTTTGCTGGAATGTACTCAGCAATTGTGGACAAATTGGGGTGTTTGAGTGTCTCCTCCCAAAACAGGAAAGGGAGACATACCCCTGATGTACTTCAAAAGGCAGAACACTCAAGTGCTAAGAGCAGTTCCTTTTGGAGGGAGGGGAAGGAACTGGTTGTGTTTCTGATTCTAACATTGTAAACAGATCTCTAATTGCTGCAGATGATTTATTTTTACAGTTGTAGGAATCAGTTTTCGTTTACATAAAAAATAAAAGTTGATCAGGAAAGTGCATATAATTGCTTAATATAGCCTCTCTCTCTATTATCATCTTATGCAAGGTTGCATAAAGTCCTCAAAGCAACCCTGCTCCAATGCAACCACAGGAGATGAGAGGACTGATTTTCCTCCTTCCTCTCTGTCATGTGCTCTTTCAGGAGATGAGAACACACCCACTCTGTGGTTGCTATTCAAATTAATCAGCACTGAAGGAGCCTGCTTTTTCAGGTTTATGTTGCTGTTATTTTCATGCCAGCAATGGTACAGATAGGTGATTTTAGACTCTGCATGTAATGGTGTTATGGGAGTCTCCCTCTTTAGATAGTACAGTTGGACCTCCGTATCCATGGGGGGTTGGTACCGGAACTTACTGTGGATACCAGAAACCATGGATAATAGTGAACCTTATTAAAATAAAGGATGTCTGATACAAAAATACCATAAAGTTGTACCAGAGGATCTAGAAGATGCCTAGAGAGGACATCTCTCTAGGCATTTTCCAGCATCTCTATGGTATGCGGCCCTATTTTTTCAGCCGTGAATAACTGAAACTATGGATATTGGGAGACCCATTCTTATGCTACTGATTTTACCTGTTAGTTTTAGTTTTATCAATTATATTTCTCCTATGTTTTCTTATGTTTACTGTGTTTTTATCGTATATAAATGACCTGAATGAGTCTCATTTGAAGGGCAAGTTTTTAACAATCATGTAAATGTTTGTGCTTTATGAGTATTTAAAGAATGTTAGTGTATCAATTGTTTCTCTTTTCTCCCCACGCAATTTTATACATGGAGTGATCATGTATTATAATGTTTGTAAGAATTAAAAGAAGCATTATTAGGTTATTCCATTATAGTTGAATCCCAATGAAAAGAACATGCTCTTGACTGCCCCGCTCCCTTCTTGAGTGAAAAGATGAGGGGAATCTGCTGGTAGTAGTTTTACCCAATTTTGACAGCATGCATCCATTGGAAAAGTGGTTGCTGCTTCTGCACTTCCTGCATAACCATGACCTTTTTGCTCTGGAGTAGTCAGAGGAAATGGAAAACACTGCCAATTGACTGTCTCCTGGGAATCAGTGGGTTAATCCTGTGGGTAAACTGCAGGTGCTTTATTCTGGAACAACACAAGCCTGCACATGTACCTGAAAGTGGGCACTGTTATTGCTTCTGTCTCATATCAGGTAACTCCTTCTTAACAAGGTTGCTATTACTATAATTGCTTAATATAGCCTCTCTCTCTATTATCATCTTAAGAGATTTAACCACATGCTCTACCGGCCCAACGCAGGGCAACAAAATAACATTTTTCTCCTTTTCATACTCTCAGGGAGGTTATCAATCTATTTTCATTTTCTGATACAATCCTAGGTGAAATCTTTTTTGGAAGAAATTTGATAGCATTCCCAGTCAAATGTATAAAATACTGGACTGGTGGGAGAAGGCGGAGTGCAAGCAAGGAAAAGACTTTGAAAATAAATTTAAGTCAATGAACAACTTTAAGAAAAAGCAAATCTCTGAAGGAAACAACATGCATTTCCAGGTGTCTAGAAATTAGCACAGTTGACATCATACCTACATAGCTAGAACATAATTTAGTGAATTACGGCCTCTGTGGCAACCTGAGCTTTGCTCCATTTTCTTTCTTCTTTTTTTTTTAAGGAAACAAGTGTTCATCTCATGTTTATACAGAAAATCTTGAACATAACTTTACAGATTCTTTCAAGTTCAGTCAGCTTTGTTCAGGAGTTTACACTGAGTAATATGTCTAAGCCTGAATCCTATTGGTTACTCCATATTTAGACCCACTGAATGAAATTCAGTGAAATTAATAAAATAAGTAGACCCATTGAATGAAATTGCTAAATGGTAAGTTAACACTATGTAAATCCTATTGATTAGGTGATTTTACTCTAGTTCTTGTTACATGTCTTCAAGTCAATTCAGACTTGTGGTGACTTTTTAATAGTGTTGTCTTGTTACCATGCCTTACATCCCCTTCCGCTAATATTTCATAATTTGGTAACATTGAGACACTCCACGAGGTCTAGTAGATCGGGGAGGACCATAAGTGAGGTCAAATGGAGGTCATCAGAACCTAAGGGAGGCATCATGGAAAAGTACTGGCATTCACGCTCAAAATAGGATTAAGCGGAGCCCCCTAATAAGCCATCACCGAGGTATGTGCTAATCCCCTCTTGGGTGCATTGGTAATGAGTCTTCCATTACAAATAAATAGTGACTGGAACACCCATTATTCCCCAAAACATCTCTCCTTGCATCTTTCCCATCCCACAATAAAGAGGTTGCCACAAACCCATCAACTCCAATATCTCATCCATTAATGGCAATGAACAAAGTTGTGGTTTCCTGTGTTTAATAGTGGGAAACCCATCTAAGTGTTGTTCTAAGCTCAAACACCCCTTTAGGACACAAAATACAGTATAAATATTAGTCCAGAGACAATAGCCAAGTGTGCAGAGTGCTTGATTGCTGTGTCACCCTGAGCTTCACGTCTCCTTCACTGCACAAACCTCTGCTCTTCAGGACCGATAATTATCACCCATATTTCCCAAAATCTATCCCTCTATCCAACCTTTCTGCCTTAACTGTTTGTTAGCCTTGTGTGATTCTTGTGAGTATGAATGTGTTTGTGAATGTTTCCATGTTTATTTTCCAATAAAAACCATTTTTATTTCACTTCAACTTGGAGTCTCTGCAGTGAATAGGTGCAAAGGTCTTGCAGGTTACCCCCTCTCACAGCCATACCTTTAAGCTATTATAATTCCCCCAATTAATAACATGATTTTGGTATCCCCCATGGGTCCCCCATGGACCTCCAGCAATTCAGATAACAGTGGGTCCCTCACAGACTCCCAGCAATTCAGGTAACAGTCTTGGCCAGATTTGGTCAGAGGAAGTTGGCATTACCTTCCTCTGGGGCAAAGAGAAAGTGATTAGCCCAGCGTTCCCAGTGGAATTTGAATCTTGCTCTCCCAGAATCCTGGTCCACCACTCAGAGCACTATGCCATACTGGCTGTCAGATACTTTATTAAGAAATAACAATAGGATTCAAGTTAGCTTCCTGTTTGCCTTTACTCTATTCACAGGGTACTTTCCAATGGGACTGGTAAGCACATCTTACATCTTAACTCCACATTTGGTGCTTCATATGAGATTTTTGCTATTCAAATACATTAGGATAAAAGGACAGTTCTGTGCATATTTGTCTGGTTTATTTTCCTTATAGAATTTTTGGATTTGTCACCTGTTCAATAAAGACATCACTGGGTCATACTATTATCACACAATAACAAATTTCTTAGGCATTTCCCACACAGTCCACACATTGTTGGATTGTGTCAACAGTTGAGTACCATGGTATCACTTTAATGGTTGGAATATAATTAACAGCCAGATCTAAGGCATGTTTAATCAGATGTAAATCCTATTGAAAGTGTATCACAGTCCTATGCACACTTACCTGGGGTACACCTTATTGGATGCAGTATGGCAAAGAGCCTTCTGTTCATTTTCGAAGGGATGGATTACTGCTGTGTACACATTGAAACTCTGGTACATTCTCCCACAGATATCTTGTTTGATCTGCTTTGTTTTCCTTCTACTTTTGATGAATCATTGCTGAGGCTAACAACAACAACAACACTCAAATCATGTCACTTTAGAGTTGTGTAAAGCTGTCTAGATACACAGATTTTATACAAAATGTCTGGGATTCATTAAGGGGCTTACATCTTCATAAGTGGACTTATGTCTGTAGGAAACAGAGCTGAGTAGTTTCACAATATACATATTTAGCAAGGTATGCTGCCATGATGTTACTATGTAGGTGAGCAAGCAAAGTGATTGATGTGCAACTGGAAATGATGTGCAATGGGACCAACACACATTGGAAACAGTGCACATTGGAAAACAAGCTAGGGAGTGCTGATCTGCATCAGTTGAACCTGATGCTAGTGCCCTGGAATTCATCTTTGCAATTCACTAACAGGGTTTCCTAGTGCCTCTGTTATGCAAAGTACAGTATGACCCCCGTATCTATGGAACTGGTATCTGCCGTTTCACTTACCCACTATCCCCCCAATACGGTCTAGGCATTTTCTAGGTTTTCCAGCATGATTCTATGGTATGCTTCTGCCAGAAGTGATTCATTTCAATAGGGTTTGCTATTATCTATATAATCCCCGTATTTGCTGGGGATTGGTTCTCCCCCCCCCCCCGCCATGGATACCAAAAGCTGTGGATAATAGTGAACACCATTGAAAATAATGGGACTTCCAGTTTAAAATACCATAGAGTTGCCTTGGAGGAATTAGAAAATGGCTAGAGAGAACACATTTTCTAGGAAGACTCTATGGAAGGTGTGCTGTTTTGTGTCCTGTGCATAATGAATCAGTGGATACAGAGGTTGTACTGTAGTTCACATTTCCATGGTAAGTCCAGGAATGTTTCCCTCGCAGATACGGGGATTGTACTGTATCTGTTATGTAACATAGGCTGCATTAGAGGATTCTGGCCTAAATACCTTTTTTGTTAACTAACCACATAATGCACACAAATGAAATCAATTGGCTAAACTGAGGGTAGAGGTGGGAAAATGTTGTTTTCACCTTTTTCTTAATTTGATTTGTTAAAAAAGAACCTTTTGCAGTTTGTTGTGGCATCAGAGCTCTCTGACAGAGAAGGCTAAATATCTCACAAAACTACAGATCCCAGAATTCCATAGCATTGAACCATGGCAGTTAAAGCAGTGTCAAACTGGATTATTTCTGCAGTGGAGAAGCAGCACAGCTATTCCTAGCATGGTGAGGCTTGCTATATAGGTGCAAAAAAAAGGGGAGCCTCTCAGATTAAAAAAAAAAAAAGCATGAGAGAGATGGTAACCATAATTGAAAGGCTGAATATAAATAGCTAAGTACTTAAAAACCTGGGCCTAAATGATGAAATCTGTCAGTTTTCGTTTTTCCCACCTTCATTTTTTTTTAAAGTTTCAAGTTCTTCCCAACTTCAGTAGGAAGACATTTTTGAACTTTGTGATTTTTGATGTTAAGAACAAATTGAAAGTTCTCACCTATCTGAGTGTAACAGGCTTTGTGGATATAACCACCCATTTCTGCCAAGGAGCCCAATATGCCACTGAGCTTGGCACACGCACACGGCTTGCTCTTTTAGTCAGGTTTATATGAAGTTTATATTTATAGCCATCATCAGGTTGCTTTATTGCTCATTTCCCGTACTGGGAGATAGGGTGATGTGTCAAAACAATACCACAGGTTGGAGCTAAATACAAATTGACATGGGGCGGTAAATTCATAAAGATCTCTTATGAGATGCAAAAGGTACTGTGCCAAGCCATGTTGGAACCCCTGGCCCAGAGGGAGCAATGAAAAAGGAGGGAAGTTGACTTGTCAAAGGACGAAGTGGCATTATGAAACAGGTACCATGATTCTGACCATTTCAGAGTGGTTCGCTTTGGGAAAAGCTACCCAACAACAGAGCAATCAGAAAAAGTAACTTTGGGAGCATCTACATCATAAAAATAATGCAGTTTGACACCACTCTATCTGCCATGGCTCCATCCTACAGAATCCTAGGATTTGTAGTTTTGTGAGGCACCAGCACTCTTTGGCAGAGAAGGCTAAAGACCTTGCAAAACTACAAATTTGGGGTGTTGTTTAGATGACCCCCCCCAAAAAACCCCGCAAAGATTGCAGCAGAATACCTTTTGTTCTGATGAACTTCTGCTGGGATTCACCATATTGGGAAGGAGGGGGGCTGAAAACTCCAAATAGATTGCGAGAACGGCATTCACTGTTTCTTGCGATCTTTTTTAAAAATTACGCAAAAATGTACATAATTGTACGTCTGAACAATCAATTCGAAAAGGGGCACATCGAAGGACTCAAACATGATTGGTCGGACCTTGGTGGGGGCAGGCTTGCAAAGGAGGAAGCGGCTGGAGCCGCCATTTTTTAATTATTATTATTTTTTGGCCAGGTGAACAATCGTCTGCACGATCATTCAAGCGGCAGAGCAAACAAAAAAAAGTTTTTTAAAGCAGAAAATCACTCTTCTACACCTATCATTTAAGAGTTAAAAAGGGGGAGGAATTGAAGGGAGGTTTTCAGCAGTCAATTCACTCATGGCCACCTTCTTTGGGGGGGGCATGCTCCATATAAACTGCAAACTCAGCTAATTTTTCTTCCCAGCAATCTTGCAAATAAGCTGTGGGCACAAATGAACACTGCAGCGATAGGGATGTGAGGTGCTATTATTCACTGTTAATTCTCCCATCTAGCTGAGCCCAATTATTTCATAGAATGGAGCTACAGTTCTTACAATGGTGTCAAACTGCATTATTTCTACAGTGTAGATGCACCCCTTTCCCCAGAATAGCTATGAGTATGTCTTCCTCAGTTACTCAGATGTTTGTTTTTGTCCCTTTCTCCTCTTTCCCAATGGAAAGTCATTTAATCCTCCATTTCTTCTGAGGGATAACCACTGAAGTTGTTGAGACTTCATAAGATGAGGTGTGCTGGATGGTTCTGGGAACTCCTTCTTGCATTCCTTGTGCAGGTAGGCTTTGGATTCAGAGTGATTTTCTATGTGACACCCATGTTTTCTGCAGAGATTGTCATCAGATGTGTTGAAGGAGTGGAAGAATGAACAAATGACATTGCATCTAATGATAGCTTTAGCTAACTGAAAGCATTACCACTCCAACAAGGCAAGGCATCCCATTTTCACTAGTCCAAGCTACCAATTACAGACTTCTGCACTCCTTGGAACACTGCAGGTCACTTCCACCATCACTAGAGGAGAAAGCATCACTTACCGTTTAGGCTCAAAGGTATATCACTCTCTTCCTAGCAATGCCTGGAATTGACAACTGGTCTGGCCTAAACAGCTCCCCTAAAATTCTTAAAAGGTCATTGTCTCTCTTCCCCGTTGTTGCTTTTGCAACTAATTTGAAAAGATGTCTCCATTTTATTTTGGCTAGGAATGAAATTCTTCATTGGTTGCTTTGTTACAGGTGGTATGTTATATATTTGTTATGAAAATGTTTTGATTTTTCCACAGAAGAAATGCAATATTATATTATAAGGTGTTGTTGTTGTTTTCTCTGTTATGGTTGTTATTTTCTTGCTTTATTCTGAACCGCTTTAACCACGTTGTATATGGTAAGGTGGTATACCAGGGATGGACAACTTCCACAAGGCCAAAGGCCATTTTTTCCCATAGGCCAGATGCTCAGGGCTGCACACCTATAGAAGATAAGGCTGAAGGGGAAGTAAATGGAGCTTAGAACTTTTTAATAGATAAAATGGACAAAAATAGATAGGAATCAGGTAAATAATATTCTTAAAATGGAGAAATATATAATATTTTAATATGAACCTATAAAATATATTAATTTTATTATAATAAAAATATTAGAATTAAGATATAAAATCCCACTACACCCATTAAGATTTTTTTTATTTGACAATATTGATGTATTTTAAAGCTTTAAGTATGATAATAATAGTTCATTTAGGGTTAAAATTAATTCATGATAGAATAAATTCATTATGCAGTCATTTGATTTTACAATAGAATCATTTTAAATTTTAAATGAACTTGGGAAACCAGGAACTTTAAATTATCTTACTACAGTAGACCAGCAGAAGCAGTGGCAGCAGAAACAGCAAATTAAAGGCTTCCTATTCTCACTGACTGAGGAAATGCTTTGAAAGAAAACACTTGCAAAACCAAGGTTTCTGCTTGACTGGTAATTGACAACGCTGTGTGCTTTGCATTTGGACTGGCAATGCTCAAGCTGATGGGTGGGCTGTGACACGTTAGTACATTTAGTGGTTTGCCACTAAATTTCAATGACAAATCATGCTGCTGTTTTTGAGACAGATTTTTTTATATTTATTTTTTCCTAGGGTGCTGGGTGGGCTGTTGAAAAGGGGTGAGTCATGGGAAAATAATGTTGTTTATTTATTTAATTTATATATCAGCTTTCTTTTGGCTTGGGACCTCAGGGAGTTTACAACTCAGATCTAAGCAGAGTACAAGTAAAAACCTGTTAATAATTTTTCAAAAATTAAACAAACAATCCTATGGAAACATTAATTTAAAACAATGTTACAATGTAATAATATATAAAGTTACAAACCAGATGACTCATACCATAGAGATTCTTGCAACAGGCAAAATATAACAGAAGCATAAGCAATAGTAATAATAACAGCAACAGTAACAATAATGATGATGGCTGGAATTCACTGGGTAAGTATGATTGCACAATCAAGTGTTGCGCATTGGCAACTGTTTTGCATTTGCAATCTCTATATGTAATCTCTAGTTTAGGGGATACATAGGGGCTGTGACAGTCCCCCAATCCCCACTTAGTAGGCAACAGCTGCTGTGATTAACTGGGATCTGTTCCCTCTGTTGATCGGGAAGTAGCTGACTGGCTTTCCTATTCCCCCTCATGTGAGCAATCTCCACCCTGAGAGGGAATTACGACAGGAACCTGCTTCTGCCTGTCGCACTAGAGATTGCTCATGGGAAGGGGTGGGAACATCAGTTAGCTGCTTCCTGATTGACAGGGGAACAGACTCCCATCGAACACAGCAGCTGCTTCCCACTAAGTGGGATTGGGCGATAGGGCGGTCAGAACGGGAGATGCTACTTAGCTAGGAAACTATGGTGGTTATGTATTTGTAACTACCCCAAAGAATTCCTGCCAATGTGTCATTACAGTTCTCACGGTAGCAACTCACAACTAGGGACTGTTACATTTACATATTTGCTGACAGAAACACAATTTCCATATTAAGTACAGGCCAATTCTTGGGTCCTATTTGCAGGTTTCAATTGTTTTGGAATGATGAAGGAACCACTTTCCTGCACTCTAGTCAGTTAGCTGATGGGGCCTTTATCTTTTGAGTGCACAGTCAAGACTCACTGAGTGTTACCGGTAGTTAACTTTTAACTCCATAACCACTTAATACAATATTTTACTAATATTCAGGGCAGGGAAACAGTTACAGGTTGGACAGTGGGATAGGACTGTACCACTGGAGTATTTGCATATTTGACTCAGTTACAGTGATAGATGTAGGTTAGAGCCACTTCCCCCTTTATTTGGATAACTAAAATTAAACACTAAAAAGGCTGGCAGGAAGAGGAGAGGAAGGTGGGGAAGAGACTTAGTCTTAGATCTTGTTGAAAGCCAGCATAGCATAACACTACACCAGTGTAACTCTACAGGACTGCAAGTAAACTGAGGCATCCAGGCTGGTGTCAGGAGAACAGTGTGGTATCTTCATGTCTTTCTGGGAGCATCACAGACTGTTACTCAACCCAGGGGAATGCTTGGATAAGGAGGCTTTCCTATCATTAGTACAATATAACTACAGGGAAATGGAGGGCTGAGAACAGTATCACTTATGAAACTTTACGCTCTTCTCCCTCTTCTTCTTCTTTCACTGTAGCATATATAAAAGTTAATTAAAATTCTACTGCTTAATTCTTTGTGGCCAAAACTGAAAGTGTATGACAGAGCTCTGAGCGGTATTTCCTTGTACAAGTTGATTATGAAACGCAAACCACAGTTCTGAAGAAAACTTCAGAGGGAAAAAAGAGTAAAGAGGCAGGACCAGATCTTTGAACTGATTTATTCATTTGTTAAATTGTATATCTATATCCACTTTTATCCCAATGATATCAATGTGACCTACCTAGCTCTCTTCTGCTTCCTTTTATTGTCACAGCAACAACTACTCAGGCTGAGAGAAAGAGCGACTGGCCTAAGGTCACCCAGTGAGTTTCATCATTCAGTGGGGACTAGAACCCAGGTTTCCTCAACTACAGTTCCATACTCCAAACAGTATCATTCAGTGTCTCTCATAATCTAGTACCTACAAGTAGAACGAGCAAATATTTTAAGTCTCTGCCTTCATTTTTCATATACAGATATATCTCAGTTAACCAGGGACTTGTCTATGGACTTTTTCGGATGAGCTTTTATACCGCTAGCAGCCTCGTCCCCGTTGCGAGGCTGCAGCGCTGCAGGGCGTCCCTTTCGGATGACGCCCTGCCCTGCCGATCCTCTTCCGAGACTATTGCGTAACCTCTGTGACGCTGCTGCGTTATATTCGGCGGTTTTCTAATCACGATCAACTTTCGTGATTAGAAAACCGCCGAATATAACGCAGCAGCATCACAGAGGTTACGCAACAGTCTCGGAAGAGGATCGGCAGGGCAGGGCGTCATCCGAAAGGGACGCCCTGCAGCGCTGCAGCCTCGCAACGGGGACGAGGCTGCTAGCGGTATAAAAGCTCATCCGAAAAAGTCCTATGTGGCAAAAATACTCCTCATAGAATTCGAGGAGAATACCTTTTGTCCCAATGGGATCATTTTGCTGTATTCAGAAGGAGGTGGGGGGGACTCCAAATACTCTGTAGGAAAAGTCTTAACATCTTTCCCCAACTTAAAAAAAAAATCTAAAGGAAATGCACATTCCCGCTGATTGGGACAACTGATTCGCTTTGCTGTGCTTTCCTGATAACAACAGAAGTGGAAAACTGATTGGTTAGATGTCTGTAAGTGGTGGAGCTTGCTGGCAAAGCAACACCTGGAACTGCCATGTTGGATTTTTGCTGTAGTGACTGTGCACTGAGGCAGCGAAACAGGCTTTCCCCCTTTTTTCCCTGTTTATTCAAGCAGAAAATTGCACTTCAGCAACTGGTGACAATAAAAATGCAAGTAATTCACTTGTGCATGCCATCTTGATTTGCAGGCATGCCCATTTGAAAACAAACGCACATGACTTCGCATGCCTGTGATCTTGAAAAGGAACCGTGGAGACAAATGAAAGC
Source organism: Gambelia wislizenii (assembly GCA_030847615.1). Classification (NCBI taxonomy): domain Eukaryota; kingdom Metazoa; phylum Chordata; class Lepidosauria; order Squamata; family Crotaphytidae; genus Gambelia; species Gambelia wislizenii. Next base: position 208,204,247 of record JAUMIR010000001.1, read on the forward strand.
TGCTGCAAATTGGTGTTAGTGCACATCAATCCACATTTTATAGCCTTGTATAGACAAGCCCCAAGTAGATGTAGTCTTGGTCATTACTTCTTTAACAGAAAATTTGGTGCCAGCAGCAGAAATAGCATGGAAATAAGGGATAGGTTCCCACACCTCAAAAAAGAAGAGCAATTCAACATCTTTCCCCAAATGGTTTATTCAAAACTAACAATATGCACACGTTAGGTCAGGTGAGCCTTGCATAAGTAAACAAGAATATTTTGAACCTTCTAGAGACCACTTGAGAGCTTCTTCCAAAATACATCCAGGCATATTTATTTCTTTTATGAGCCTCTGCTTTTCTTATGACTGACATTTTGGTAGCTAACACCACAGATCTATGCTTTTTAACATGCTCCTTTTTAACATTCTGATAAGGGTGGCTTACCTGGTTTTCCTTTTAAATCAGTTTTGCTGTTCATACATGCTCAGTAAGGGATGCTAGATGCAGATGCTGTTTGACTTCCTTGTTGTAGGCATGCACACGCAGGTACAATAGGATAGGCTATAGTAGAATCCCATGCTTTTCCAGCTTTTTTGCATTGTTTATTGCAGGCACACTGCTGCAACTCAGCACCAAAAATCTGTGCTTCTCATTATCCTCCCAGTGCCAATGCTTCCATCTAGATAGAGGACAAAAAGGTGTTACCTGAATTGTATGGAGTCCATGAGGATTCCACTGGTCTCCGAATTCTATTATGGGAATTTTTTAATTAGCTCAAAATGGCAGCGAGAGGCTGGGTAACAGCAGGATCTTTTGACCTATGTATACCAGTAGTAACTGAGGAGACTCCAAGCCCAAATGTACAATTAAATGGTTTTTATTGGAATTTAATCTTAACAGTGTTCAAGCTAACACTCAAGCTTCAAGCAATCACACAAGGCTATCAAAGAAAGTAGGAAGGATTTGGATAGAGGAATAGAGTGAGGGGATTGTGGGTTATACTATACCTATCAGAGAAGCAGAGGATACTCAAGTGTTGCATTTTGAGCGTCACACAGCAGAGTGGATGGATGCAGAGAAGTTGTGCACACTTTGGTGGTGTTTTGGTGTGATATTTATATTTTATAATTCCCCTGAAGGGATGGGGTTTAGAGTGCAATACAATGTCGCTCAGAGTTTTCTGGGACTAGACAAAGGGTTCTCCAGTGGTGTTAATGATTGTTAATGGGCTAGACATTTGGAACTGAATGGGTGCAGGTAACCTTCTATTGTGATCTGGGAAAGGAGGAAACACCTGTTTTGCAGGCACTGAATGCTCAGCTATCCTTGAGTGGATTAGTGGATGACTCATTTCCAGGTGTTCTTCAGAACTTTGACCTGGGTATGACCTATTTGAGGAATTTCCAAGGCCCCTCCCTAGGTTGTACATGACTCCAGCCTTGGTATCTGGGGTAGTCCCTGGTTTACTTGCCAACCACATGGTGGGCCATGTCTAGCCAAATTATTAAATACTGACAATTCTGGGTTATTATGGGGGCTGTCAGGGCAGGTAACAAAGGGAACTTAGTAAAAATCATCTTTGTTGGATGCTTTGTTAACTGAGGCATGCCTGTATATATTAAGAAATCATCTCAAGCATAGTGCCTCCTTCCCTCTCCCCAGTTGCACTTAGCCCCAGAATAGAAACTTCCACTGGCACTAATGAGTATGAATCCCTCCCATATGAAATAATTGCTTTGGCCAGGATATTTGTGTTTCAATTTATTGGGGCTCCACCATAAGAGGGAAGGATTAAGCCCAGTATAGTCTGCTTTGTCTTGTGATTGGTCACTGGAAGATAAACAAGGGCTTGATTTGCATGTCTGGTTGCCGAAGCAAGCAACTCTGGGGGAATCCTGTTGTAGGAGGAAAAACAACAGGGAATAAACATCTTCTTTAAAATCAAGTCTGACTTTTCATCACACTGAAGATGTATGGGTGGAAGAATACACTGAACTTGAAAATGTTCCTGCATTTAAAAAAAAAAAAATGAAGGGGGAGAGGAGTCAATCACATCAAGAAGAAAAGTCCTACTCTAATCTTTTGCTTGTTGAGCTGGCATTCTAAATAAAAAAGCAGAAAGATGTTATGAGATTGTGGGCTGGCCAGGAGAAAGTTAATGGGCCACATGTGGATGAACACATCATTTGTTAGGTAAACTACAGGCAGTATGTTGCCATGGGAATTAGAATGGCCAGGAAAGCTAGGTGATGGTCAGAGGAGATGACTCATCTGAATTTCACCAGAGGGTGGAGTCAAGATGTCTTTGCATGAAAAGAACAATAGGCGATTGTGAGTCAGACAGAGATGAGAAAGAGAAAGATGAGGTTTTGGATATTATATGGTAAAAGCATTTTGGGGTGATGACTATCCCTCTGACAATCTAATATGAAGCAGTGGACTTTGGCTGCCTATTAAGAATATTTAAGCTGAACCTCCCTGTATGTATGTATGTAGTTAGGTATGTGTTTGCAGAGATACCAAATATTGCAAAGTACTGTCAATCTGGGTGAAGGCTGCATTCCTGGAATTTCAACGCTTTGGAAAAGTGGGGTGCACATGTGACCTTACATACTATCTTTCAACAGGAACTGCAACAAAAAAGTGTCCTCGGTGGCTAATACTAAGCAAGAAATGAAACATCCTAATAATGCCTGTTTTGGCCTGGTGTTTTCACTGCATTTTTATATTCTGCTCTCTCTCCTTTGAACAGGATGTTCCTGGAGTCTTTTAAGTCTCATTGGGCTTGACACTCTCAGTGGCTCCTCCTGCTTCTTAGCACTCTCAGTGGCAAAGGCTGTGTGAAGGCCTGAGCAATGGTGAGGTCCCAGAAAGTCCTTTTCCTGGATCTCTTGTTATCGTCACTGACTTGCTAGTCCTCCCAATGCCCTAGGAGCATATTATTGAACACCAGGGCCAGGGGGAAGTTATTTTTTGGATTACTACTCCCTGAAGCTGACCATAGTTGGCTGAGGGATCCCGGGAGCTGCGGTCCAAAAAAGTAACCATTCCACACCCTGGGCTCAAGTAAGAGAAGCTGCCAATGAAGGCAGGATTTCTTCATCACATCTAGATAGAACATCTCAGCTTCCTGCTAGTAGGGCCAGGTTTTTGGTGTGTTTGTTTTGAAACATAAAGCTGTAATCTTGCTCTTGCAGCCTGAAGTACTGACCCCCTTTGTACCCAGAGTTGGAAGAAGTTACTTTTTTGGGCTATACCTCCCAGAATCCCCTGGGATGTTACTATTTCCCCTAAATCCAACCACCATCTCTTTTTTCTGATCCAACCACCATCTCTTTTTTCTGGTCCTCATGGTGCTATAGTGTGGTTGATGGCTGTGTTTCACACACCATGATGTCACTGGGTACAACATACTCTGATTTGCTGCGGCAGCTGCAGCTCGCTGATTCCCATCGCAGGTCCTGGAGAGAGAGATGCCTGCCAAAATGGAATGACAGTGCGAACTGACTTTGCTTAGTCTGCTGCAGAGCTGAGTCAAATGCAAAGGCATTTAAGCTCTTCAAAAACTTGGGATTTCTGTGGAACTTTTCTTTTCATTCTGACATTTGAAATTTGAGAGGCCACCAGGAAAAAAAAAGGGTCAGAAAGCCTATTTGCCAAATTTCTTTCCTTCCCTCCCCCAACTCTTTTTCTCTTAAATAAGCCACAGTGGTTCACCTCATGGTCAGTGAGTGAGTCACAGCTGCAGCTTGCCAGTTGCTCTGAGGCAGCTCATAAAATAAATTTCAGCATTCCAAAGAAGACTGTTCAAACCTGACAGAACTTTTTCTTTTTAAATCTCACTGCCCACTTTCCACAGATGTTGCTGGTTTTCCTAGGAGAGAAGAGACTTCCTGAGGAGAGGCTCCCACCCACTCTGGAGGCTGCGTAACAACAGTGAGCCCAAATGACCGAGAAATACAAAAAAGCAGAGGCAGCCATATTGGCCAAAAGAAAACATCATATTAAAGAAATACCAGCCCAAAGGGGATTAAGACATCTCCAGATCTCTTAATTAGAGATGTGAAGGCCAGGAAAAATTCAGGAAAAAAAACACAGTTTTTTCAGTGTTTTTTCCCCCCTGAAGATTCTTGTTTTTTCCCAAAAGATTGAAAAAATTGAAAAAAAGGAAGAAAATTGATTATGGAATGTTTTATTTTAGCATGATAAATGAAATATTTAAGACAATAAAATCTTTACTATACCAATTGTGATAATTTTATGCCAAAATCAAATTATGCTTAGTCATATTTTATGTTCCTAAAGTAACAGAGTGACTTTCAATCTGTAGAAAGTGCTAATGTTGCATTTTTTCAATTTTTCCTGAAAATTTCTGGTTTTTTTCTGAAAAAAACAGGGGAAACCCAGTTTTTTCCCATGGCTTCAGAATTTCCAGAAACTTTACACCTCTACTCTTAATGAGGTAAGATTTTTTTTTTTTTAATGTGGGTTTGGGTTGGGTGCATGGGTGGGATGAATGGAAGGATGAAAACACACCCGACTTGCTTTTGAAGTCATGTTGTTTGCATGCTGTCCTCAGATGGCATGGAGGAGGAAGGGTCTCCAGACATGCAAAAGAGGCTCTGTCAGGTGACCTAACCATTTTCACTGGGGGCAATCCCTAGGCATGCAAGGAAGCAGAAAATGCTTGGAGACAGAGGGGGTCGTTCACACTACAAAATTATAGTGCTGTTATTCCACTTTAACTGCCATGGTTCCATTCTAGGGAATATTGGAGTTTGTAGTTTGGAGAGGTACTGGACATTGCTATGGTCATTAAAGTGGAATCATAGCACTAAAAGTCTGTAGTGTGAATGGGCTCAGCATCAGTGGTGGCACAAGGTGTCTAGAGAGGCTGAACCACAGCAGATGACACTAGTTTTAGTAATGCCACAGCCCAGCATTATATCATTTACAACAAACTCATAGGGACATAGGAAGCTCCTTTATATGGAATCAAAAACAGAGCTTGGAAAAAAGTTACAGTAGGACCCCCGTATCCACTGATTTATTATCCACCAATTCAGTTATCCGTGGGACACAAAAGAGCACATCTACCAGAGTTTTCCTAGAAAATGCCTAGAGAGGCATCTTCTCTAGATGTTTTCTAGGTCCTCCAAGGCAACTCTATGGTATTTTAAACCAGAAGTCCCATTATTTTCAATGGTGTTTGCTATTATCCGCGGTTTTCAGTATCTACAGAGGTCCTTGGAACCAATCCCTCACAGATACGGGGATCCTACTGTACTTTGGGGGGCTACAGTGACCAACCAGGCTGAGGTATTCTGAGAGCAGTAGCTCTCCAAAATAACTTTTCTAACCTCTGGACTCAGGCCATTGGTCCCCATTACTTAGGCTGCTGACACACTGCAGAAATAATGGAGTTTGACATTGCTTTAACTGCCATGGCTTGATACAATGAATTCTGGGAATTTGTAGTTTTGTGAGATACTTAGCCTTCTCTGTCAGAGAGCTCTGGTGCCACACCAAACTATAAATCCCAGGATTCCATAGGATGGAGCCATGATAGTTAAAACAGTATCAAACTGCATTATTTCTTGCAGTGCCAACTGCCCTAGTACTCAGTAGTTTTCCCACCAGTGTTTCAGAAAATAGCTTTTATCTCTCCTACCTGGAAATGTCAGGAGACTGAACCTCAGACTATGCATGCAAAATGGCCCTCCCCCAGTCCCATAATAATGGAGTGTGTGCCTTTTCTATTATTGTCAATACAACAGCACTCTTAAATCCCCACTAGCGTGCTGCGCGAAGGAAACAAAAACAGGCCTTTCCCTGGCATTCTGTATTGCTGGTAAGACTTTCGGGGGCCCACCTCTGTTTTTCCGAAGTGACCTCAGTTTCTCAGTGCTATGGCATGTACATACTTTCCAACATTTCACAGATGAAAACTGAACAGGTTGTGGCCAAGCAACATCAGAGTGTGGTCAAGGTGGCAAAAGCTAATGAGGAAGAACAGGCAAGCTAGGAGAGATTGCTGCAGCAGTTTGCTTTTGCCTGAGTCTTCAGGGAAGGGCCAAATCCCTCCCTTTCTCTCCCCCTAAATTAATTGAATGCAAGCTACTTTTGCACTTGAACTCTGCTTGCAGCAACTGAAGCAAGCTGAGGACAAGGGGGAAAGTGGAAGAAGGGGAGAGAAACCAGGACATTTTATAAGCATCTGAAAAGGGGAGAATTAATCAAGATTGTCCCTGCCAGATTGGAGCAGTTGAAAGGTATGTGTGAACAATGCTGATCATACTAGTCTGCCTTTTTTATTTTCCTTCTCACCAAATCCAGAGCGCAAAGCAGGAGGTTCATTGTTTCCTCCCCCAAAAACTGTTCGTGAGGGTGGGGAGAAGAGAGGAGATGTGTTGTCTGCCTTTTATATTTTGCATCAGCGCCTCTCTTTTTTCCCCACTGGCCTGTTTCCAAATGCAAAACACAAGGAGAAAGATACAAATCTTAGAATAACAGCTGAATCTTGGAAGTGGCTCAGCAATCATATTCCAAAAAATCTACTCTGTGTGCATACATGTCCAGGGAAACATGTATAAAATCCAGTTTCAACGACATCTAGCACGCTACAGTTAACAGGAAATGCATGATTTAAACTCTAGTATCTGTTGGAGGTGTGGCCGGAAATGCTCCCTGGGAGGTTGCGAGGATCTTGTTTTGCTGCATTTAAAGCTGCTTCTTCAGACTCTCCTTCAGACACCTTTGTGGAGATGAGAACGCAGTTTTGGTGCTGGCTGGGGTCAGGCTGGGTAAATTCCTGTTAAAAGAGTGAACAGCCTGCAACTTGTGTGTGACTCCCATTAATTAGTTTACCAATCGTCTGATCAAGCAACAGCACAAGCAAAATAAAATGATAGAGGAGACAGCAATCCAAGGGACATTTCCTCCTATTAGGTTTTTCTTCATAAAAGCAAAGTTGAGAGGAAAGCTGTTTTGATGTAATCTGCTGCCATTACACATCCTTTCCTAAAGCCCATGGAATAGACACCGTGGATGACATCAGAGCTTTCAGTCTACAAAGTTGTGCAGAAGCTATTCACACATGTTTTCCACATTGGGAGGAGGAAGAGAAGAAGAGGAAGAAGAGAGTTTTTAACATCTCCACCTTCATTCACTTTAACGTTCCAGTTGAACATTTTTCTCCATTTCACTGGTTTCTACATTTTTAAAAAATGAGCAACAACTTGAGAGAAATAATAAATTGGCCTGAGTTTCACATTAACTCAGTTCTAAAAGACTGCCCTTCTTTTTTAATATTATTTATTTATTTAGATTTCAAAGCCCAGATGTTTATAGAGGAAATAAAATGCACAAAGGCTCACCTGCACAGGGCTAGAAGTCCATCTTCGTCCCAGTTCTACCCCTTCACATGGCACACGATCAAACATTCTGTCTTGTTTTCAGAGCCATGTTGGACGAACAGCAGAAAATTATCTTTCAGAAGTAGAAGGTATTAAGACCACTGAGTCAAGGCTGCTGAGAGCAGGCTCAGGCCCTGATGGGGGAAAAAAAATCAGGCCTCCCAGCTGTTTGTCAGCAGCATATTGCATGATGGTTGGGGGCGCTGGAGGGGACTGCCAGGTAAGCACCTCTGGACTGGCGTGGTAGCTTTTAGACCAAGCGGGAACGGGCCTTCCAGTGTGCATGAAGGGGTGAGGGAATCTGATGGCTCTCCCTGCCCCTTCCCTGACTTTGTGTGGGGTAGGAAGAGAATCAGGAGACCTGCTGCCCTGGGGGTTATTTTAGTGGATGCACATGCAGTATTCCCAGCAGCAAAGCAGGTAGGTCAGGAGACAGATGGAGTGTGGGGAGAGTGAGGCAACTGTTTGGTGCAGCAGGGAGGGGAAGAGGGGAGCTGTCTTGTGCCTGAAGCATCCTGGAGCCTGGCTAAGATGGAGGCAGGAAGACTTTCCTCCTTTGCTCCCACAGTCAGGCCACTTGGCCTGGAAGTCTGGCTTCCTTTCCTGGCCTTTCGGGTGGGAATTTTGAGCCTCTGGTACACCAGCTAGAAACCTTTACAAGGGATTTAAAATCTTGTAGATCGTGATTGTTTTCTTTGAAATTTACCAGTTTTACAATGGATGTCGAAAACAATGTGCAAATAATGACACTTCCACGAAAGACAAAACATATACAGCTCCTGTATACAGTACACAATGAAAAATGACACGTACTTATTCGAAAAATCAGAGATCTGTACAGATGGCCATTTGAATAAATACACGTCATTCAGAGTGGGGGCGCGGCAAAATTCACATTAAAGTCCGTGAGTGGCGGATCTGGGTCTTGAACAGGATCTGCTGGATAAATCTGTAGAACAGTCGAATGTCCCTCCGTCTGTACACTCCCGTTCGTACACATACAAACAGGCAGTGCAATTTGATTGGCTAGCCGGGCAGAGGGGATAGGGCTAAAAAAGGAGGAGAATCAGCAGCGGCTGCCATGTTGGATTTCTGGCTACATGAGGGCAAGGTAGGTCCAGGAAACGGCTAATTTTTATTTTTATTTTTTTTGTTTTTATGCTTTCTTGTAGCAACATGATTATGGCTGTCTGTGATCACGGTACCTTTGTAAATTAAAAAAAAACGTGGCGGGAGATTTAAAACTGCCACTTGGATTGCTCGCTCTGGCCAGCTGGGCAAGGGGTGTCATACAGATTTTAGGGGGGGATTTTTATTGTGTAGGCAGATCGTACACGTTCAAACGACTGCCTTTTCTAATTTTTTTACCCCCGGACGGATTTTTTTTGTCATGTAGATGAGGCCACAACATAATTGGGCCCTTCTCATAGAATCATAGAGTTGGAAGAGACCAAAAGAGCCAACCAGGGAGGAGGATGTTAGCATCTCTATCTCCACCCTCAGGCTTCCCTCTTCTTTCTGAGCTAAATTGCAATTTTCAGAGCAGCTGAGAGTGAAATTGATTTTCCAGCATCAATATACAGTATTGTTGTAAGCTATCCCTGTTGTTATGCAACCTATTTAAGGTGGGCCTACCTTGAATGAGCGATTGCAAAACTCAGAAATATGAGCTTTTGGATTCCTGAAGCAAACAGAATTTTGGATCGTTGGCTGCCTACCCTGATGAAGGAACAGTTGATTTTGTCTGCCTGTTAGAGTGTTAGCTTTAAACTGGGCCTTTACCTTGCCCTAACCACACCCAGACTTGTATTTGTAAACCAACTGAATACAGAAAAGTCACAATAGGTTCACCTTAAAGCGAATCTATCACGAGGTTTTCTTGGCAAGATTTGTTCAGAGGGGGTTGACATCTAAGCATTAGGAAGAACTTCCTGACAGTAAGAGCTGTTTGGCAGTGAAATGCACTGCTTGGGAGTGTGGTGGAATCTTCTTTGGAGGTTTTTAAACAAAGGCTGGATGCCTGTCGGGAGTGCTTTGATTGAGTATTCCCTGCATGGCAGGGGGTTGTACTACATGGCCCTTGCGATCTCTTCCAGTTCTGTGATTCTATTATTCTTTTTCTGCTAGCAAGAGCATTCCCCAAATGGAGCTCTTCTCAGTGTGTTCCCCACACACTGGTTGGAAGAAGGGGTCGAAGAGCAAATTTTGCCAATTCCCTCTCTACCTCCAGCATCTCTGGAGGAGATTTACAGGAGACACAGGGCACTACAGCTGGAATTCACTAGAGTTATGCACTTGTGTCTGGTTTTTATTCACGATCCCTATGAATGCCCTGGTGTAGGGAATATGCAGGGTCTGTGACAGTTCCCCAATTCTCATTTACCAGTAAATATGGATTTACACCCTCCAGTACGAGGGAGAAATGCAACAGGGACCCTGCTTCAGACTGTCACACTGGAGATCACGCATGGGTGGGGGTGGAAACATTGGCAGCTGCTTCCCAATTGACAGGGGAACAGAACTCGTTTGCTCACAGCAGCTGCTGCCCAGTAAATGAGGGTTGGGGGCGGAAGGTCAGGCTGAGAGACGTGACTCAGCCACATAACTAAGGTGGCTTGGTAAGCAGGTGATACAGAATTCCTGACTACCTTAGGAGGGAGGGAATCAGCCAAAATCCCCTCCTTCCCAGTTCAGCCAGTGGAAAAGCTCCTCTGGCTCAAAAGCCTCCCACTGATGGTGGGAGATCTTGCTGTTATCTAAATTATACTTAAATAATTTATCCTTTGTCCAGAAATTGGGTTGAATTGTGTTAGAGTCAGGGCTGGCCCAAGACTGGCTGATTATTTCACTAAAAGACAGTCAGAAGACAAGATGGTGCCTCCTCCCATCCCATATTGCAGAAACTGATGGGAATTCCAGTGGAATCTTACATCAGCCCTGCCAGCATTCTCCAACACACATCAGTGAGCAACAAGCCAGTGTAGGGTGCTCAATTCCCTATGACAGGGGAAGGCCCAGGGGCAGGGCGCTCAGCTGGCAGGCAACTGCTGCTGCTCCACAGCATCTGCCACCTGAGGCACTTACCTCACTCTCCCTAACAGAAGAACAGGCCTGGATTAAAGTGGAACACAATGGGCCCTGCCACAGATTTCAAGACAAGTCCTCTCTTAGACAAGGAACACTCAAAGGTGGTTTGCTATTGGCTTCCCCTGACATGCATCCTATAGCAACAGGGGTTCCTTAATGCTCCCCCCACATCCCAAGCACTAACCCAACCCTGCTTAGCTTTCGAGATCAGATGGAATCTAGTGCCTTCAAGGTAATTCGGACAACTATCTAGAATCATAGAATTGTAGAGAAACCCCCTGCCACGCTACCTGATAGGGTAGAGAAAGAAGGAAGCAGTGGGGAGAGCTTTTTCTGTGTGCTGCAATGCTTTCTCACCCCCGCCCCGACCACCACACAACAAAACCACAGATCTACTTAGACCTAGAGGAATCTGGGTTGAAATCTAACTAGATCAGGGGGTATGTGGGCACATGGGCAACTTCACATAAGAATTTTTTCCATTGTTATTCATGTTAAAGAATTAAGAACAGTCTTTGCTTTCTTATGTTTGGATTAAATTTGGATTCTGTTTTTTTTTTTTAAAGATGTTTATTCATGTTGATGTTGATAATATTTTAAAATCAGGGTGTTTTTCTTAAAAAAATCAACTTCTGTCCTTTTCTTGCAAGTACGCACTCTGTCGTGCTATAGCTATACCTGTACACATAGGAGTTGGGATGGATTGACCTTTGTACTTTTGTATCAACATCTCTGACACATTTTTGCCTTTGCCCACACGCATGCAGATAAATTTGTTGTGGGATGAAGAGGGAGATAGTTTGCTTTTTTTATTTTTAAATTTATAAAGAGTGTTTAGGTTTCTGGGATCTGTGCTGTACCAAAATGTTGTTTCCTAGCTGTGCTGATTTTTATGCAGCAGCAAAACTGTAAAACTGTATTGCTAGAGACTGTGTTATGTATGTTTAAAGAGAAAGAAAAAACAGAACGTGGGCTTAGTCTGTGTTTAAAGATACTGTGATATGGAAAATAGTTGGGTCATATGATGCCTGCTTGTGGACATAGTCAGGCCAAATGGAAAATAAAAGATTTGAGGGTCAAAACAGGGTTGGAAGCACAGTGGCCTCCTGGTATTTCCACACCCTTTCCTCTTTTACCCCTGATAAATCAGCAAACCTGATTAAATTAGAAGCTTGCTTCAAATAAGCAAATGATTCTATCATGATTTATTAAAAGAATGCATGAATTGCTGCTAAAATGTATGCTCAAAGGCACAAAATGGCTATGTTGTGGAGGTGTCATATCAAATCGCAGGATATCCTGGCTTTATTGTTTGATGGCTTGGATCTATGTTGCTTCTGAGCCTTTATGCCTTTGCCATTTGCTTGGTTCCATGCTTCTGTTCCTATTGCTAATTTTCCTTTCCCTTTATCTATGCATGCTGACTAGTAAGTGAGCAGGATTTTCTTGTGTGTCACCCTCTGTGACTGACCTTTCTGATACCATGATTTTAGCATACATACATATTTGATACTTACTCATAGAATAACACTACAAGCAAGAGACATTAAAACAGGAAGGAGTCATGCAGTCCTTCAAATGTTGCAGGACTGCATCTCCCAGCATTTCTCACCCTTGATTGTGCCAACTAGGGCTGCTGGTTCTTGCAGTCTAACAGAATCTGAATGGTTACGTGATTCCCACCCCATATTAAAACATGTACTATGTGTAAAAGAATATATTATAAAATGGCACCAAAATTTTGGATATAATTTAGAATTGGAAATATGGGAAGAAATGTGGGGGGAAAGGTTGATGTTTACTTTGTCTAATAATCTCAGAGAAAACTACTACAAGATGATGTTTAGGTGGCATTTGACACCGGAAAAAATTGGCAAAAATGTACAAAGGTGCAGACAACTCATGTTGGAAATGTAAAATGAAAATTGAAAAGTATTATCATATATGGTGGACATGTCAGGAAGCAATAAATAAATAAATAAATAAATAAATAAATAAATATTAGAACCAGATACACAAGGTAATGGAAAATATACTTAACAAAAAAATATCATTGAAACCAGAATTTTTTTTATTAGGTTTAATTGGAAAAACTAGTGATTTGAAACCTCATATGAAATTAATACAATATTTGATCACTGCCGCTAGAGTAATATATGTGCAAAACTGGAAGAGTAAGGAAATACCTTCTAAAGATGATTGGATATTAAAAGTAATGGAGCTAGCTAAGATGGATAAATTGACAACACTAATAAAAGAAAAATCCGTAACAAATTTTTTAGAAGACTGGAAACCATTGTTAAGATATTTCAAAGAACAAGGGGAAATTCGAGTAAAAAGTTGGGTTTGAATATTAATGTATTATATTCAAAGGTATTGAATAGAAGTTTAGAAATTAAGAACAAGTTAGAAGGAGAATCAATGAAAGTGTGTAAATATCATGGAAAAGGAAGTGGGAAGTCACTTTTAAAGTTACTATTGATAAATGTTGGTTTAATTCATGGTTGAATAATTGTTGATATAAGTGGTGGAGGGTTTTTTCTTTCTTTTTTTGTTAATGTATATATGATGTGAGGGATTTTTTATTGTACTTTTGTATTTCATGTGATTTGATGTGACATTATGATTTATGTTAGCTGTTTGTTTGGTTTTTGTGGGGTTATTTGTTGTGGTGGTTTTAAGAGTGAAAAGGTAATAAAGTATAATTTTTTTAAAAAAAATATGTAGTATGCCAGGAAAGACCTGGCTAACTCTATCTAAAGACACAGGAGTTGGATCTACAGATGCAAGGGCTATTCTACTGCCAACCCTATTCCTTGAATTCTTTTGCACTCGGATTTGGGGCCTGACTACACAGGCAGGAAACCCTGCACCTGTCTTGTAGCTGCAGCAGATTTCTTTGATCCACAAAGAAACAACACATGCACTGAATGTAGGTCAGAGTATCCCGCCACATTAACATCCGAGTCTTGAGTAAATGCGTGGTCATATGCTGACCATGTGTCCTATATGTTATGTTATTTCTGGCCCCATGGACGGGTCTGCTCCAGAATTTTTTTCCTCTTTGGTTGTGCATGTGAATAAGTGAATATATGTGTGGTCCCAGAGTACTGTACAACTGGATAAGCATTGATACACCTACCCAGAAATGCACACAATTGAACAATTAAAAAAAAAAATTAAAAGTGCCAGAGTGGAGTCCCGGCCACCAGAAGTCCCACCCTAGCTTTGCTACAAAGCCAATCCTTGGCCACCCCACAGCCAATAATCTGGGTTTTCCCCTCAAATGTGGAGCAAATCATGAATTTTGGTGAAGATGCGAATTGTTGAAAATGTTGTATGTCAACTGTGCCATGAATACGCAGTGAGTACGGGTTTTATTGCCTGTGTAGTCAAGCCCTAGGTGGCTTGGCAGCAAATTCAGCATGGATCACCAAAACAGGAATAAAGAGTAGGGCTATGGGTCTCATGTTGCCTGTCTGTGCCTTAGAGCAACCATTCATCTTAAGAGGTGGTGCTTAAGTTTGCAGTGCTTCAAGTAAATGCTTATGCAGACAGCTCACTTGTTCAGGGGTTGAGCTAGGCCACTTCAGAGCTGGCAAGGCCACCAGCCAATCAGGACTACCACAGGATCTGCTCCTGAGTCCCCACCATGGCAGAAGGAGAGAAGAGAATGAAGAATGTGATGGTAGTGCATCCTGCATGTTGCTGAAACAGGAGAAGGAGTAGGCGGCAGCCAGAGGCAAGAGCAATATGAAGCCTACACTGGGGCAAAAGTGCTGGGGATAAGTAGACCAGGAAAATGCCAGCAGAACAGAAAACACCACCCTCATGGCAAAACAGGATCACCACCCTTTCCCATTCAGCACTTTGGAGAGCGCCTTTTAGGTTGAATTTTACCACCTCGTTGACACAGGGCCACCAGCTGCAACTGTGGTTGTGCCCACAGCAGTTGCTCTTAAGAAGACATTTCTTCAACAAGATCCCTGCATAAACAGCAAAAACAGCAAATGACTTAGGCTGCAGTCTTCTGCTTTAGCTGTTTGACTGTCTCTTGTTTACTGTTAACCTTTTCTATGAGGAAATTTTTCCAAGTTACACGATAAGATAGAGCCAAAATAGCACGCATTGCTCCTGGTAAACATAGGTGCACATATTTACAAAGGCAGCAATAACAACTTATTTGTAGTATAGTATGCAAGTCATTTTCAGGGTGGAGCAGTGAGTGATAGGTGTCTTGCATGTTTGGGCATAAAGAGTAGGATTGCCGATGCCCTCATTTCTGCCAACCAGTAGTAATGCATTATACATACACTTAGGTGCTTAGAATAGGTTGCCCATGCTTAGTCCTAAGTCCTTCTTCCTTATGAGTAGCTCTGTGTGCAGTGGATTTTTGTAGCCTTACTTTTCACCCTTACTCCTCAACAGAGAATGAAAAGGGGTGATCAGGTTAAGAGAGGCATAATTTTGCCTCCTGTGGAATCCTGGGATCCACAGTTTAGGGAGGGGCATTTAGCATTCTTATCCAGAGAGCTCTTAGGCTTCTTAAACTACAAACCCCAGAATTCCACAAAAGGCAGCCATAGCTGTTAAAGTAGAATAATAGCGCCATAGCAGTGTAGTGTGATAAGGCTCTAAAGAACTTTCGACTGTGCTAAGATTTAAAAGGAACATGTGCAATAAATGGGAAAGGAGGAAATCACCAAAGAAGAATTCAAACAAACTACTGTAGTTGGACCGGGCCTACCACATACACTGTTAAAAAATTGCCCCCCAAACACATGTAGACCTCATGCCCAGTTGCCTGAGTCCTGTCACAGTAGCAGTAGCGGCTTTCTGCCACCACCAGTTAACTCCTTGGGTCTTGTCACAGCAGCAGTGTCCTGCTGCTGCTGCCAGTTCACTGCCTGGGTCCTGCCACTGTCGGCATTGCCAGTTGACAGCCTGGGTCCCTCGCAGCAGGAATAGAAATACTGTGTAGACTTAAATCATAAGTGGGACTTGTGCTGCCCTGAGACATTAGTGAACTGGAAAAGCTTACAGCCTTAGTAACTATAGCCAACACTGTAGTACATTGTTTGGTGGCTCCCAGTATGCAGATTGACCATGAGTGACAGGAGTGGATTGTGAGGTGGAGAGGGAATTTGCACATGGGTGGTGATTTGCATGTGGGTAGTGATTGGCTGAGGGAGTGACAGGAACGGCCAGTCAGCACACTGAAAGAGGCAACATACCTAAGTCCATTGTACATACATAAGAGGCAACATACCTACATACCTAAGGCCATTGTGCATACCCACAAGCTTTATATATAGAGATAGCCAGCATATGTATGGAGAAAGCCAGAAAAGCTAAAGAGCAGAATGAGCTCAGGCTTGTTAGAGAGTTTAAGAACAATAAAAAGGCTTTTTTTGGGTCATATCTGTAGCAAAAGGAAGAAAAAGGAAATGGTAGGGCCACTGTATGGAGAAGATGGCAAAATGCTAATACGGGACAGAGAAAAGGCAGAACCACTCAACACTTTCTTTGCCTTTTCCCAAAAGCAAAACAGTGCTCAGTCTGGGGGAAATGAAGCAGATGATGCAGTAGGAGAAATGCAACACAGAATAGGTTAAAAAGTAGTGCAGAAATACCTGGCTATTCTAACAGTTTGTCTATACAAAGCAAAATGCAAACAAACCATGGATTGCTCCACAGTAATGGCAATTCGCAGCAGCCGCTATTTCTCTTATTTGTTTGTTTATTTATTTATTGCAGATTGCAGGCATGTGAAGCTATCTGCATTTGCTGTACAAATGGGCATGTGAATGAAGATGGTAGCCGTGAGTGAATTACTCACTATTCTACTTACCTCAATTTGCTACCACTGAACATTTTAAAAAAGAAACTACAGTATATCTAATGTGCACTAGAGCAATATTTCACCTAAACAAAAAAAGGAAAAAAACAAAACAACCCCCAACAATACCCCATTTTTTTGTCTTAGCGCTCACTCACTAAGGCAAAAAATCCAACATGGCAGTTCTGGGCGCTTGCCTTGTTAGCAAGTTCTTCCTCCGTGCTTGTCCGATCAATCATTTGCTCATGTTAGGAAAGCAAATCAATTTGGCCACTTGTCCCAATGAGCAGGAATGCACATTCTCCTCACTGTTTTTCAAAAAATACAGGAAAAGCCATGGAGCTTTTTCCACAGAGCATATGGCATTTTGGTCCCCCCCCCTCATTTACAATAAGGCAGAATGATGCGGAATCCCATTAATAGCATTCTCCTCACATTCCATAAGGAGTATTTTCGCCATTTAGACAACCCCTAAATGAAAACTGCTCTCCAGGGCTAGTTGAACTATATCCAAGAGTTTTAAAAGAACTGGCAGAAGTAATCTCAGAACGATTGGCAATAATATTTGAGAATTCCTGGAGAAAAGGAGATGTCCCAGCAGACTGGAGGAGGGCAAATATTGTTCCCGTCTTCAAAAAAAGGGAGGGGAGGACCCAAACAATTACCACCCAGTTAGCCTGACATCATTACCAGGAAAGATTCTAGAGCAAATCATTAAACAGACAGTCTGTAAGCACTTATAAAAGAATGTCATGATCACTAAAAGTCAACATGGATATCACAAAAATAAGTCACACCAGACTAATGTTATCTCTCTCATTTATTTTAATAGAGTTACAAGCTTGGTAGTTGAAGGGAATGCTGTGGATGTAGCATATCTTGATTTCAGAAAGGCCTTTGACAACGTCCCCCATGATATTCTTACAAATAAGCTAGTAAAATGTGGGTTAGACAATGCTATTGGTAGATGGAATTGTAATTGGTTGACCAACTGAACCCAAAGAGCGCTCACCAATGTCTCCTCTTCAACTTGGAGATAAGTGAGTAGTGTGGTGCCACAGGGTTCTGTTTTGGGCCCAGTGCTATTTAACGTTTTTATAAATGACTTGGATGATGGAATAAAGGGCATGCTTATCAAATTTGCAGATGACCCCAAATTAGGAGGGATAATGAATACCCCAGAGGACAGAGTCAGAATTCAAAATGATCTTAACAGATTAGAGAGCTGGGCCAAAACTAACAAAATGAATTTCAACAAGGAGAAATGTAAGGTACTCCACTTAGGCAGAAAAAATGAAATGCACAGCTATAGGATGGGTGATGCCTGGCTTGACAACAGTACATGTGAAAGGGATCTAGGAGTCTTAGTGGACCACAAGCAGAACATGGGTCAGCAGTGTGATGCAGCAGCTTAAAAAGCTAATGCGATTCTAGGCTGCATCAATAGGAGTATAGTGTCTAGACTGAGGAATGTAATAGTACCACTCTATTCTGCTTTGTTCAGATGGACCTCACCTGGAATACTGTGTCCAGTTCTGGGCACCACAATTCAAGAAAGATAATTGACAAGCTGGAATGTGTCCAGAGGAGGGCAACCAAAATCTGGTTTGGAAGCCATGCCCTATGAAGAGCAGCTTAGGGAGCTGGGTATGTTTAGCCTGAAGAAGAGAAGCTTAAGACGTGACATGATAGCCATGTTTAAATATTTGAAGGGATGTCATATTGAGGTTGAGCAAGCTTGTTTTCTGCTGCTCCTGAGACTAGGACACTGAGCAATGGACTCAAACTATAGGAAAAAATATTCTTCCTAAGCATTAGGAAGAACTTCTTGATGGTAAGAGTTGTTCAACAGTGGAACATGCTGCCTCGGAGAATAGAATCATAGAATTGGAAGAGACCACAAGGGTCATCTAGTCCAAACCCCTGCAATGCAGGAATACCCAAATCAAAGCATTCCTAACAGATGGCCATCCATCTCCAGCCTCTGTTTAAAAACCTCCAAAGAAGAAGACACCACCACACTCCGAGGCAGCGCATTCCATTGCCGGACAGCTCTTACTCTCAGGAAGTTCTTCCTGAGCCTCAGCCCCCACCCCAAATTGCTCACCAGAGTCTCTTTCTTTGAAGGTTTTTAAACAGAGGCTGGACAGTCATCTGTCAGGGTTGCTTTGATTGTGCATTCCTGCATGGCTGGGGGTTGAACTGGATGGTCCTTGCAGTCTCTTCCAACTCTATAATTCTGTGATTCTATGACACAGTTTAATCATACTTCACCCCCACTCCGAGCAGTTTTATGCCTTTAAAGGATGAGCAGTTTTATGTCTTTAAAGGATGCATACACTGAGAATGATACAAAAACCACTGGCTTTTAAAATTCAACTAGTGCCTCAGCCAAGGGAAACTTAGGGCTTCTCTACACAGGCCAAATACCCCAGCTTGCCCCCATTCTAGAGCCCTACAGTCCAAAGGATGCAAGGCATTTACCCTGATCTGTCCCCAGGCAGTCCTCACCACTCCTGGGACAGATACAGGGCTGGAACAGGGCAACCAGGATAAGGCCCGATAAACCATTACAGGAAAATACCAGGTTTACCCTGATTTACCTGGGGAAAACTGGATCGGGCCCTGTGTTCACAACAGCCTATCTGGCATGTCACTCCTCACTGCTGCTGCCAGCTCCCTGACTTTTCCGGAAGCCAGCTGGGGTCCTGCAGTATGTGACCGAGGCTGGTCACACGCAGGGGGCCTGTAGCCACATGTTGCGGGACCTCTATCTGGCTTCCACGTTAGCGGGTGAAATGGTGGTGGTGGCAGTTTCATTGATGGTCTCATTTGACTCCAGCCCATTTTCTCCAGATAAAGGATGGGTGGGTGGGCCAGATCCAGAGTCAGGATACACTGGTGGGGAGCTGGCGCATTCTGCCTCATGCAGATGAGCCCAAACTGAGCTGTGCTTTGCAGCCTGAGAAGCTGTTGCATTGAGACTTACTCCTCAGTAGACATGCATAGAATTGAACTGTTTTCCATATGCATGGTAGAAAAATCCCCAAATTATTATGATTTACAGTTGGCTCAACCTATTTATCTTTGCCCATCCCCACACTGCTGGAACATTGCCCATGGCATCCTTCCAGAGGTATAGGGGACTCTCCAGAACAGATAGGGATGTGTGTGCTACATGTTCCCAGGCTACCAACCAGAATTCTTCTACAATGCAATAGTCTGTGCAGGAACAAGGTGTGGTTCCAGGCCTCCCAAAGAGTTCTTTCAATGCCAGAGACTGACACATATTACTGCTATAGCCCAAGCTTTAGAGATGGTAAATTATGCAACAGAGGATACATGGCAGAAAAACATTCTAGTCCTTTTGCTGATGGGGACCAACATTCCCTCACAACCAGTGGTAGAGTTAAGCCCCCAAACGAATACTAACTGGATTATCCTTGGCTGGCAGTCAAATCCCCATCACTGGCTATGTGGGATTCCTGGGTTCGGGGGCCCCACCCCAGCTCAGGCTGATGGCAGGTGGATTCTCAAGGGTTATATAGTGCAGAAATAAAAGTGCTGTCTAAACAGTGAAAATACTCCTCACGGAATGTGAGGAGAATCCTACCTGTCTCAATGGGATCCTGCATTGTTTTGCTGTATTCAGAAGGAAGGGAGCCAAAAACATCAAAAACTCCAGAGGAAAAGCCTTCGTGGCTTTTCCCAGAGTTTTTAAAAAACAGTGAGGGGGATGCAGATTCCTGCTTGTTGGGACAAGCGATTTGATATGAATCCCTTTCCCATAGGAGAGGAAATGGAAAGCTGATTGGCTGGATGAGCATGGGGGTGGGGCCTGCTAACATGCAAGTGCCTGGTATCGCAATGTTGATTTTTCGGATTAGCAAGTGAGCACTAAGGTGAGAAAATGGGGTATTCCCCCCACTTTTTTTTTTTTTTTTTGGAAAGGCAAAATATCACTCCAGCGCAGTTGAAATAGCGGGTTTTTTGTTAGGTGGCAGCAAGTTGTGGTAGGTGAAAATGTGAGTCATTCACTCACAGCCACCATCTTGACTGGTGGACGCGTGAAGCTTTTGGGGCCAAACACCATTAAGACAGGTCACAGCTGCTGCAAAATGCCATTGCTATGGGGCACTCTGTTTTGGGGGGCTCATATAGGTTGGCCCAAAGAAAGAAAATCAAAATGTGTAGGTGTGACCCATTTCCTCCCTCATAGCTATGAGAACTGTGCAAGCATGTTAGCAACAGAGGAAAAATCACTCTGCCCACCCCCCAGTCCATTCCCAGCTTTCATATCTTTTCCCAGCTTCAAACTGCCAAACTAATGCAAACAGCATCCAATAAGGTCCCTAATGCAAATAGACTCTTTCTCTATCTTGAACAGCTGTTAATATCTAGCCATGATTCTAAGAAGGATTCCAAAACCCATCTGCCTTGTGGCAGAGGCCCAGCTTACTACAAACAGCTTCTCAGGGTGCAAACCACTACTCAGTCCCATGTGAGGAGTTCCAACAGCTTCTTGGGCTCCATCTACACGATTAAAAAAAATCCGTTTGGGGGTTTAAAAAATCTGAAAATGCAGCCATTCGTATGCATACGATCCACCTACACAATTTGTTATCCCCCCTTGCCCAGCTGGCTGGAGAGAGCGATCCAAGCAGTGGTTTTAAATCACCCACCACTTTTTTCTTAATTTAAAAAGGTGCCTGCTACACAGATAGTTGGTTTTCCATAATTACAATATAAAATAAAAAGTAGTAAATGTAAAATTCATAGACTTACTGGACTCTTGCTTAGCCAGGAATCCAACATGGCAGCCGCTCCTAATTCCCCTCTTTGCTAGCCCCGCCCCCTGTGCTCAGCCAGCCAATCAGATTACACTGCCTGTTTGTATGTGTGTGAATGGGGTGTACAGACCATCGACAATACGAATGGCTGTGCAGATTTTAGCTCGAGATTCGCTAATTCTCCCAAACGCCGAATCCATGGAGTTTATGGGGGATTCGCTAGCCCCCCTTCTGAATGACACATATGCATCCAAACGGCCGTGTGTATGGATGATCGATCTTCCGAACGCTGCACGTTTTTTTTTTTTTTTTACTGTGAAGATGGGCCCTCATGCTGCCAACAGGAGCTCAGCTCCATTCAGCTGCTACCTGAGTGGCAAACTAAACCTCCCTTAACTTGTCACACTACATTTCTTCCTTGTTTGCTTTTTCTTCTTAGAAAAGTCTCAGTTTTGCCATTTTCTAATGCTTTCAAACTTCTTTATTGCAAATATTTATGAAATATTAATTTTTATAGTAAGCAGGAAAGGCGAACAGCTAAAAATATACCATAGCAGGGAGCCATGATATTTGTAAACTTGCAGTTCAGTAATTATTTGTGAATAATGTTCTCTGTTCGCATATAATTAACTTGTGAGGCTATTAGATGGGGTTGGTGGTCAGCCATGTTTGCTACTACTTACCCATAAAGCAATAATCAGTACATTTCTTAAACCACAAAACCTCTTCCACAGACAATTTCAATCACCAGACAGACTTGTTTTCTTTAGGTGCTGCCAGACAAGGCTTTTACTGTGCAACTGCCCTGCCTTGTTCCCAGAATTTTATGGGGGAATTCTGTGGGCCTTACTGGAGATCTTGACAGGCCAGATTCAGCCCCTGGGCTGGGGGTTCCCAACCACTGACCTAGTTTAAGCAACATTAAAAGAACATTAATGTTGCTACATTTTTAAATATATATATAAAGAGAGAGTACATTAATCCAGCTCTCCAGAACTGAGGTTTTCTATGGGGAAAATATTCTACATGGGAAAAACAAGATGAGATTGCTAGTTTCATCCTTATCCTTATCACTATTATTAAATCCCTTAAATTAATGTACATGACACATTTTGTTGTGGTGGTTGATTGTGTTCACAGAGGGTCATGGAACAAAGTATTTCTTTACACAACACAGTTTTTGAAGAGCTTTTAAAATGTTGTTGTTGTTGTTGTTTTGTTGTTGTTGTGTGCCTTCAAGTTTGCTATGACTTATGGTGACCCTAAGGCAAACCTATCATGGAGTTTTCTGAGGCTGAAAGTGTGTGTGACTTGCCCAAGATCACCCAATGGGTTTTTATGGCCAAGTGGGGATTTGAACCCTGGTCTCCAGAGTCATAGTCCAACACTAAAACCCTGTGGGAATTGAGGGGTGCCACTTAGAATTCACCCCCACCCCAAAGAGCAAAGTCACCACCAAAAAAAAAAAAGAAAAGAACAAAAGAAGATACCCATTTTCATGAAGTTTCTGTGAGCCATTTTTAATTTCTAAATGCAAATTTGACAACAATTACCACAATTTAAAAAAGAAATAATTTCACCATAGTGACTGGGTGACCTGTGTTTCTGCTCACACTGATGCGTGGGTGTTTAAACTGTTGATGGGTAGCTATTTCTTCTCCCATCTTGTGGTTCTTTCTCTTTAAACCAGACAGCCCCTCAAACACAGGATATGTTCAACAGAGGACTTATCTTGTGAGCATCCTTCCAAAAGGGTGCATTCCAATAGAGGGCACCTTCTAAATAGAGAGCTGCTCTCTAGCAATGCATCAAAGAGAGGACTGACATCTGTAAAGCAAGACACTCGGTTACTCTACATCTTCTCTTGCTGTGGTGGCCTTGAATTGCCAATATGGCTTTTGAAGGATCTCCTGTATCCTCCCCATTCCTAGCCTTTTAATATTGTTATTTGTGAGCACAGGCCAAGTAACTTTGGTCGCAAGATGTAACATCTGATTGATGTAGAAGAAAGAGGTTTGTGTTTCTGGCTTGAAACACTGTTCTACATAGGACAAGCAGTATTTTAAAAGTGTAGTTTAAAAAACTCCTTAAGGAATTAAAACTGGCTTTACTTTAAAACCAACTTCATGGCTCCATAAATATCATTGTACTAAGGCTTTAGATAAAAGCCTCTGTTTTACAATCATCTGTGGCCTTTGGAATGTATACTTTCTAAAAAGAGAGGTATGGAGGCTCCATTCTACCTGGAGGTCACACTGTCTTCCCTGGAAGTTCTTCTCCTTAACCACAGCTATGCGTGGGCTGATTGTGGATACTGTTTGAACATGCAGCAAAGTAAATATGTGCATGGAGCTCATTGCACAATGGAGTACATAGACTTTTCCCCAGCTCTCTGTACATCCATAAGTGGGAAATGTCATGTTTTATGTGTTTTGATGCACTCCTAAGCCATCTACAGTTGTACTTAACTGAGAGTAGTTCAAGTCCCATTGAAAGGAATTTTACTCCCTTCTGAGCAGAAATGAACAGGACTGTACTGTAAGGTAGTCTTCCTAAGATCTTACTGATGCCTTCCAAATCTTTGGAATGACAGTCCACACAGACTTTAGCCAGTGTGACTACTAGTGAGGAACTATGAGTGTTGTAATCCAAAACATATGGAGGGCACCAGGTTGAGGAAGCTTGCTTTAAGGCATATATGAGAGGCTGGGAGACATAACACAGAAGCTTGTACCTTCCCGAGCTGTATTCTTTGCGGCAGATAGACCCACCATGTACCAGCAGCCAATGGCTTGCAGACTAACACTGGGCCATGGACCACCACTTTGAGTAGCATTGTGTCATGTACTTGTTTTCCCAGATGCAGTGACCAGCAGTTTTAGAGTTAAACAGAAAACTTTATTGGTGTAGGAATTCAGAAAGCATATCATACAAGGTTGTTGCTCAGAACTGAAACTGACAAAGCAGACAGTATAATAAAAGCATATAATAATCTATGAAATCTGGCAGGCTTCAGTACTATTGATTATCCATCATTCCCTGACCTCCTCTTCCTATGCAATGTCCATCCCATTTTTCCCAAGCCGATCCTGCAGCTGCAGGCTTATCTCCCCATTCCCATTAGCAACTTTTATACTCCCCTCCATAGTCACCATAGAACACTTGTTAACAAGCGCAAAGGAATGAAAACACAAGGTTATAAGAAAACACTGAAAATGACAGTATCAGGCAGCATCAGGGGCTTATCCTCACACATTGGTCTACAATGTTCACTGTCCACACCCACCCACCTCCTATCAAATCTTTTAGCTTGACCTGAAGACAGTAGTAGTGAGTGATACTTTCCAGGCCAAGAAAAACATTGCTTCTTTCGTCAAAGATGTGTGTCAGTCAAAGAGATGCTAAGGGAGCAGGCCACTCCCAGGCCTTTCCCCTCCCCGCAAACAGTGAGCAGCCATAATCAACGATGTAAGCATGAGCATTTTCTTTGTTTGGCAAGAACATTCCCAAAATTTGCATTTCTCTTCATACATGGAATACATGGAACTCGAAGTACCTGAGATTAAAAAAAATAATAAAAAAATCAAATGTGGGTCAAAGCCAAACTGACAGATTGGCCCATCCGAGGTATTTAGAAGTCCAGCTTTTAGAGTCCAGGGGTATTCAGCTATGTTTGTAGTGCAGAATTGAGTTGCTTTATTTTCTGATCTTTAACAGCACATAACATGTAGTCTCCTCCACGATGCCAATACAGTAGCTGTTGCTATTCAATTTGGCTAATGCAAATAGGTGAGAATATTGCCTTATGCATTTTCGATAAAAAAGTTACCTAGAGCAGCAAATTTCTTCATAAATTGGATGAAAAGGACTTGTGATTTTTAAATATTGAATGTTGGAGAAAACAGAACTGATGGCTCCCTCTAAGTGAATGGTAAGACTGCTGAGAATCTATGGGCCCTTTCACATTACACAGTTGCAGCACTTTGATTCCACGTAAACTGCCCTGGCTGCATCCTATGGAATCGTGGGGTTTGTAGTTTGGCCAAAGGCACCAGAGGAGCTCTCTGGCTTAACATTCTCAATGCCCCTCCCCGGTCTAACAGTCCCAGGATACTATAGGATGGAACCTTGGCAGTTTAAATAGAATCATAGTACTATAATTGTGTGGTGTGAAAAAGCCCCAGGACATCAACAGAAAATAAAACAAAACAAGCTGTGGCTAAGCTAATGAATATTTTGCAAGAAGAGAGAGGGAGAGAGAAACAGATTTGAGTTAAAATGACTCTCATGCAAATTCTCCTTTTTCAAGTCATATAGTCATTTTTATCAGCAGAGCATGATCTGGGACTGAAGAAAAAGTATTAAATAAGATTTTCAGTGTGTGGGACCAACTCCTGCAAGAGGTCTGTGTTGCAAATGTTGTCCACTTCTCCGTACCAAGTTAAAACCATTCACTAGAATCCCGTTACACACATTTACATATACCTAGCTGTGTAGCAGAGGCGCTAAGAAACCTCTTTACTGAATTGTGAAGGTGCGCAACAGGACATTGGCCAGAGCTCCTGATGTGTATCTCTGTGTGAGGCACAATGAACCATAGTTCATTGCACATCAGAGTGCAATGCACATCAGAGTGTGGTGCACACCTATGTGCATTGCACACTGATGTACATTGCGCACCTATGTGCATTGGGCACTTTGCCAGCTCTGCAACATAGTAATGCAACAGCAGCCCTCTACTAGATATGGATGTTATGCAATGGTGCAATTCTAATTCCTGCTGATGTAAGTCCAGTTCTGAAGACGTTAAGAGACCAACAGCATTTTGGCCATTTTATTTAATGGACTTTATCAGACCACCCTCCTCAAAAGTTCTTTTGCCAGCATAAATTGTGGCGGTTTTATGCTGGCAAAATAACTTCCCACCAGACCTTACCTTGCTCGCGTTAAAGAGGCAGCCCAGGCTCTAACAGAGAGTGAACAGAGCTCCATTCACTTCCTGTTTTCGAATCCCACTGATTCTCATGAGAAGACGCTAGTGTGGGAAATTTAAAAATAAAAGCAAAAATGACACACAAAAAGTACAGCAAAACACAGAAACACACTTTAAAAGTTCCAAGTAAATGAGGGGGGAGTTCATAAAAAGAGCAACCCCTACCTGGCTGTCCTGATCTCACCTGGAAGTGTTTGCCCATTGACATTGCATCCATGTGAGTACAATGGTGCACAGATTAAAATGCTGGCAATGCCAGCAACAAATAGCATTGGGAGATCAGTTGACGGCTTGGGCCGTCAATAAAAAAGTATGGCTTTTTAACAATATATGATTGCGAAAGGGCGATGTCATCTGGTATGCGTGCCCTTTCGCAATCATTAGGTATCCTTATGATGCCATATTTGCCTGGTCTTTTAAAGTCCAACGACTGGACATTTTCAATTTGTTAAGCTTGTATTTTTAAATTGGTTGAAAGAATTTTGATGCCTCTCAACTTTATTTTATTTATCTTTGGAGATTTTCACACAAGTAATCTGTTCCATTGCAGACACGGAACAGGGTCACTGAAAGATTTTTCTTTCAGACGACATTCATCCTGTTCCATGTTCTCAGCGTGACAGTTTTGTTATCTTTCTATGATATTGTATTCATGAGAAGAAGTCATTATTAACCACCCATTCTGTTGCAGAAACAGTACCATGGGTGTGCAAACAGGAGCCCCGTTCCTGTTCTGGAATGACAGCCGCAGTGGGGAGGTTCATGCCAAGCACTTCTGAGAACGATCGGGACATTCAGGTAAGTGGCACCCTTTCCCTCACGTCCCAGGGTTACTTGTATTTTTTTCTCTGTGTTTTGGGGCTTGGTTTTGTGTTTTGATTTGGGGGAGGTATGTTTGAATTTGCTGCGTGGCCATTCTCTCATGAGAACGGCCGGGATTTTAGCCGGCCGGTCATAAAGTCAGCCTTACAACGGCTGCATTTACAGCCGGCCAGCAAGGAATAAGGGAGCCCGTTCCTGCAGCTGAATGGAGGTAAGTGTGTGAACATTTACCTCCATTCCATTGCAGGAACAGAAGAGGGACTTGCAGGACAGAATGGGGTTTTAGCCCGTTGTGAAAATCTCCTTTGTTTTTTAGGCTTTTAAAAACAGTCTAGAAAGATTAATATTTATGCGCATGGCACTGAAATCCCCTTTGGGATAAGGTTGCATTACATTGAAAATATTAATTCAACTTTTTATAGGCAAGCTGAGAAAATGCTAGCAGAAAAATAAATCTATGAATTATCCCTGCAAGAGTTATAACTGCTGGGACAGGTCAGCACTATAATCCAGCTGGGGTGTTTTTCCCTCCCTCCCTACACTCAGACTTCAACAGAGGTAGATAAGGGAGCTTCATGTTAGATGGAAAAGGGATCTCTTTGTGCTGACTCAGATGATCCCCCGGCTTCTGGTGGCTGCATTAAATTTTGGTGTGCAGACTACTGCAAACCTATAATTATGTCTGTTAATTTTGCTGACAGCCTTGACCAAATAAAATTCTTTACCAAAATTCCCCCGCCCCACCCAATGTAGTGACGTCCAAGTGCACTGGACTACAACTGCCATCAATACCAGCCACCATAACTGATTGGGGATGGTTTGAGTTGCAGTCCAATGCATTTGGTAAATGCCAGGTTGGGGAAGGCTGCTTCAAGTCAGAGCAGCAACATTATTTTAAAGACCAGTTAGGGTAAGATACCATCTCATTCCAAAGCTATTTGGGACCTGGAAACAGGTAGAGTTGCTCAGTGCATCTCATAAGGGACGTCTCTAATTTGAGGCTGGAAAGCTTATAGGATTGGCAGGTGTCCCATATTATAGAGGGTGTCCCCTATTGGAAAGCTGGAAAACTGAACAAGATAGCACAAAGATCCCACATTTTGGGGTGTGGGGCCTTCATAAAGACAAATGTGTGCACCAATATGTTAATATCGACAATATGTAATTTATGAAAGTGGACAATATGTAAATGTCAATATGTGGACAATATGTTAATTAACATAGCTAAGTTAACCAAAACCAATACTTTCATTTGGCTTTTAATTAAAACACAAACTTGTTATTAGCTACTTTCTGATCCCAACCTGCATGTCATGAATTTCAACTGTCCATTACTGCTTTTTCAAAAACCTAGTAGTACTAGAAATAGGCCACAATTGCACCTAAATCTGCAATCTTGTCTGTGCTTGGGAGCAATTCTGAGAGATGTAGTCTTAAAAAGTAACTTTTCCATGCTTTGATTTGGAGTAATCCTTAGGAATAAGTACAGTGGGCCCTTGGTATCTGCTGGGATACCCCATGGATATGAAAATCTGTGGATGCATGAGTCCCATTATATCCAATGGTATAGTAAAATAGTGTCCCTTATATAAAATGGTAAAAACAAGGTTTCTTTTTTTGAATTTTTAAAAAATAATATTTTCAAGCATGGATGCTTGAATCCATGGATACCAAATCTGTGGATATGGAGGGCCAACTGTATTGTGGCTTCTGAGTAAATATGCATGGGGTTAAGACTACAAGGGAGCAGTTCAACAACAGCTCCTCCTAGGATTGGCTGGCACCTCTCAGCTTAGTGAAGGATGCCAGCTGAGTGGCTTGCCAAGCTCTGCCAAACCTTCCCTATCTCTGAGGACTACCTAAGGACCTTCCCAAAGGTTAGTGGCAAAGGGCATGGACTTGGGTGGAGCAATGTCAGGGGGGAAACTTTTTATTGTTATTACAGGATGTGGGCTGGGTTGGGCTTTGGGAGCTTTTTCTGTGAAAGTAGATCTCCTGGAAAAGTTGTCTGTAACTCCCAGAATCCTTCGGCCAATATGGCCACTATTCTGCCAGCTGGTGAACTCTTTGAACTGCATTCCAGAATAGAAGCTCCTAAACTGTGGAAGTCCAGTAGTGGCTGGTGCCATCTGAGTCAGTGGAATGGTGAATCTTTACTGGGTTTTTGTGTGTGTGTGTGTGTTTTAAAGGAACTGTCCAAAGTGCTGGATTCTGAAGCCAAATGAGTCCAACATCTTGGAGAATTGAGAGAAACACACAGAATAGATTCACTGCCCTACCTCATGTGAGAGCCAGTGGCCACTGCTATGGGGAGGAGTCAGGATGGCGAAGAAAGGCATTCAGCTGAGTTACAAAGAAGAGACTATGTGAATCCTATCTGTGTGTGCACATGCGCCTTCAAGTCACCTGTTGACTTATGGCGACTCCATGAATTTCACAGGATTTTCTTAGGCAAGGAATACTCAGAGGTGGTTTTGTTAGTTCCTTGCTCTGAAATATAGCCTATGGCACCTGGTATTCGTTGGTGGTCTCCCATCCAATAACTAGCCAGGGCTGACCCTGCTTAGCATCCAAGATCAACCCTAGAGGTTAGAAACTTGGTCTTGAAGTACCTACCAGGAAATGGGCCTAAATGAACAGAATAACAGAACAACAGCTTTGCTCTTGTTGTTTAAACTCTTTTCTTCAGGTAAGGTGCCCAGGTGTCCTACTTCACAGAGGGCAACCCTCTGTTTGAAGGGACGCCTGGTACAAGTGTGATTTAATGATAAAGAACCTTATGAAAGACATGGGTATGCTATAACATTTCCCTATTGTAGGTATTGAAAAGGAATGGTTACTGCAATTGAAGACCTACATTCAATTGTTAACTCCAAGTAGAGTGGCCTTACTGAAACAGTAGAATTTACTTAAGTGTTGCCTGGCTAAGTTTTCATTGACTGAATGGCACGACTCTACTTGGGACTGACAATGGAATTTAGGCCAGCTCTTAAAACAAAAATATTCTGACTGAAATGTTTCAAGGCTTTTTAAAAAAAGCCTTCATCCACCATTTTAATTCTTTTAATAGCCCACTGAAAGTCTGCAATGCTATCTTTGGAGCTGCCTGGGCACACATGATGACATTGCATCTGAACTTTAATGTCAGTGACCATGCAGACTCGTTTGGTGAGTCTGAAAATGCTTACACCAGCAGTATTCTCCTCATGAACTTCAACTTGCCTACAGCTGCCCATGTGGGAAATGAACCCCCCCTTGCCCCCACTCCCTGCAGCTTTTACAAGTAACATCAGTATTGCAGCTAATGAGGCAGTAGAAGGCAAGCTGGTTAGATTCATTGTTGTTAATTACTCTGTTCCTGGGAGCCCAATCAAAGAATTGTGCATCCAGTTGCTGTCTAGTCAGCACCCGCCAGCTGGGATTCCTGTCACACCTGAGCTCTCAGCTCAGTGGGCCATGATTCTAAATTAATCCATCCCCATTACTAAAGGATAGAAAACAGAGGCTCCAAGCAACCCTGAAATGGTACTTTGCTAAAAAAGCAAAGCACAAACACACTGAGCAACTCATTGCAGTCAACTGTCTGTGACAGAATCAAATGAAGAGATCTATTCACACATTTATCTATTTTTATATATCTACACTCCCACCCCCCACAGCCACTCATCTAGGTCTCTCCCAGCTTCCATTTCAGCCACCTAGCTCTGCTTTCTGTTGGTTGCAGGTAACCTGGGCCTCTTTGCTGAAGGGCAGAAGCAGTCAGAGCACTGGGATTAGTCCAAAATGCAACATGAAGACTGTGTCACCCACCACCCAGGTGTGGGAGTGCTGAAGGATTGGCAGGTACTAAGTTAATGAGGCTGTAATGATGATCCATCATTGTTTGAGAGAGATGTGTGTGATGTAACACACGGACATCATTGATGTGTTTGCAAAAGATGTTTTGATCTTTTAGTACTGAAATGGAATTCTAACATTTGGAAGAACAGGCATTTTATAGTTCTCTAACATCTGTAAAACCATATACATTTAACACTGTTTCAGTCATTCCAGAAATTCTAACTTTTCAGTTTGGGATTTTTTTTTAAAGTGCATTCTTTCTCTTTTATTTTCCTTTTTAAGTGCAGGAAGTGTCCGGCATGATGTGCCAAATACAATGGGTACAACCCTGATAAACTGAACCTACCCTATTTCTACCATCATTTCTATGGGTCACTGACAGGGGCTATATCTAGCAACAGGTTGGTAAAACAAAAATGTATCACGAGAAAATGAAGGAGTTAGTTCCCACCTGGGGTCCTGAATAATTGCCTTTGTAGCTATGTAAGAAATTAAAATAATGATACACACTTGGTTCCAAGGGAGCCAATATTACCAGGACATGCCTCATCTAGCCACTCTCTATTCAGAATAGAACAAAATACTGACTGTGTGAAGGGTCTCGTGGATCTGCTTCTCTCTCAACTAGTGCTGGTCAGCTTGTGACACTCTTTAAGGAGTCATCAAATGCCCAGCGTGTTATTCAGCTCTGATGAGCAAATTGCCATGTTAACACAGAAGCATGCAATGAAACCACAACACCCTTATCGTTTCATTTAATGCAGGAATGGGGATCCTTCAGCCAGCCCAGTGCTGGTGAAAAATTTGGCAGGCTGGCTCTGGCTGATGGGAAATGGAATTCACCAATATTTGAAGGGTTCCCTAGGCTTGCCCTGCCCTAAAGCAAAGCATCTTGGGGAAATGACATGGCTGAGCAGATGAGTGGTGGTGAGAGGGAAATTGCTTAACCCTTTCCCTGCCTCCCACTTTACCATTCCAAACTACCCCCACCAGGCCTCCTCCTTCCCCTCGCAGGCACCAACTCACATGTGCACCCTGCAGGATTCCAGAGGATAAATACACGCACACATGTGTAAGGTGAACTTGATGTGTATATGGAGGAGGGGGAAGAACACCTGGCAAGGAACATCTCTTCCCATTCCTTCTTCACATAACTGGAATTCCCTCCCAAAGTTGTCATCTGGTTTTTAAGGAAATGTGGGTAACATGTAAGACTGGGCGTTATTACCATATCTCAGACAAAAGGTCCTTATATACCAGGACTCCTGATGACAGTGGTTAACCTTTCAAAGCCTTGAGCTTGAGTTTCCATTTGGGAGGGCCACAATCTAACAGTGAATGGGCCTAAGAGCAGGTGAAAGGGCCAAAGCAAGGTGGGTTGAATCAGTTGTAATTCTTACCCGCTTGTCCATTTTCCTAGAAGCGTGCAAAGCACAGCTCAAGTCTATGCATGTTTTTTGCAGGAATAAGCCCCAGGACAACACCTTCCCAGGCTGCAAATCACAGCTATATGAGAGGATCCTGGGTTGCAAGCTATATTCTTCCAGGCTACAGACCAACCGTCAATTCCATGCTGCAGTTTTTCATGTTGCAACACAAAGCTTATTTCCATATGGAAGCTTCTCAGGCATTAACTGGCTTTTTATCTCTAGACACTGGTTCAAGATAACAACAGAAGAAGCTTGTAGACTGGATGGGGAAGCCCTACAGGCAATCTCTGGTTTTGAGAGTAAATGTTCCCCAGTCTTGATCTCTATGAAAACATTAAGTGGGGTCATTGGGAGTTCTGGAATGTGTTGTCATTAGTATGCAGAGGACATAAATCCCTATTTCTCCTCTTCCTCAGGTGAGCTGGATATGCTAGATGGATGGTCTTTGCTGTGACAATGGACTTGATGAGGGCCGATAAACTGCACCTTAATCCAGACAAGACTGAGGGGCTGTTAGTGGGTGCAGTTTCTGATTAGATGTAATGGTGCTTATATTGTTCAGGATGGGTTCTTTCCCCTCCTGAAGGTTCAGGTTTACAGTTTGCAGATTCTCCTGTATCCATAGCTGCAGGGGTGTAGCTACATGGGGGAAGGGGGCAAAATGAGGGCATTGCCATCAAATAAGAATTCGGCACCCACCCACCCAATGGAACTGGAAATTTTTACATTACAGAGCGTGACACATTGAAAATCTGCAGCGCCTAGAATTCTTATAATTGCTGTGCATGCATTCCTTTGGGAACTTTGCCTGCCTAAACTGTATTTCTAAACGCTCAACTGAAGTTTTATGTTACTGCAATGCTTGAAATCTGGAGAGTGAAGAAAAATTTAAAAGATGGTTGAGGGTGGTGGCACAATTTTTATTTGGAGGAAGGATGCCCTCATTTAGCCCCACATAGCTACACCCTGCACTCAAGGCTCAGGTGACCTTGTGCAAGTTTGGCTGGTGGTCCAGTTACAACACTACCTGGAGAGGGATGACCTAGCTTAAGTAGCCTATGGTTCTGGTAAACATGGTTTGGAAACTGTAATTTGTGCAAAACCAGGGAGCCAGACAGATAGCAGAGACCAGAAGGACTGAACAAGTAACACCAATACAGACTCTCTTGCACTTGCTATTCAGGATATACATTTCCTTTTACTTTGTTTTGAAACATGAAAAGGAAAGATTTTTACTGGTTGTTTTTTGTTTTTGTTTGTCTGTTTTTGCACTTTTTAAAAAAGTATATTTTTAACATTTTGGAACTTTGTGTCAAAAATTTGTTTGGACAAATATCTGGTTTTTCTTTTTCCATGAACAATCCTTTTCTGCAGAAAATTATTCCTTTTCCACAAAAGAGAGAGTTTTCTGCCAAAAAAACCAACCAAACAAACAAAAAAAACCCAACCAAAAACCCTGATTCTACATACAAAAGATATGTGAAATGAAAAAAAAATCTCAAGGCAGTTAACCATTTTCTCAACAGGGTGTCACAACACCCTTTTCTAATCCTTTCTTGCCAAGACTGGAAAAAAAAAGTGTGAGTATTCTTTACAATCCTGCTATCTATACATATCCAAGTACAAATCAAGATGCTTAAGAAAACAAATACTCAGATAGCCTTATGTAGCTCAGAGCCACACTACCTGAGGAAACCCATCTCCTATTCTCAGTATCAGTACCCTAACATAAACATTGGTGACTTCAAGCAAGATTTGAGGATGGCAACGAAGGAGCCTTTTTAAAAACGCATCTAAGAAATCCTCTTCCTCCTAATTTCCTCAGAAACAGATATGTACCTATGCTTATTACCTTATCCACAGGGGAGCAGTGACAACCCATAAGTAGAGACTGGATTGAATTTTGTTTCCAAAGCACACCATGCTCAAGTTCCTAAAGACTGCTTACTGGAACTTTTACTTCATCTGTGGTTACATGACAAAGATTCCTGACCCCACCAACTCCACCCAACCCTGCCAAGCATTGCATTGGTATTTCCCCACATGGCTATGGAACACCTCTCCACAGCTAATTTGATCTCTGAGTGTTGTTCCAACAAGCATCCCAAGCTCTTTTCATCTCTTGATTGCTAGTGTGGTTTTAAACCTTTAGCTTTCCCCCCTATGTTTTTGAATGTTCAAGCCTTTCTCAAGCCTTTTCTTTTCCCTGAATCACCATCTACCTTGCTTCTGATCTCTTCATTCTGCCCAAAGTGTTCTGTCCTATATTTCCATTTATCATCTCTGCAGTCAGTCTTGCATTAAATTAATTTCACTTTGGAAAGCTGGTTTGCAGAACAGCTGAAGAATTACCCATAAGCTTTGCTTATATTTTATCTGTCTTCACCTTTAGACCTTTTGACTCTTCACATAAATAGTTGTTTATTTATTAGATTTATATTCTGTCCTCTGATTGATCTTCAAGGCAGCTAACCATAGACTGTGATATTACGCACATTTATGCCTCTATACTCAAAATTCCCCTTTCAAGATGACTCTTCCCAAAAACAGTTAGGAGTAAGAAGTAAATGCTACTGAAAAGTAACAATCTTACCAGTAATTATGTTATTTTTTTAAAAAAATTGTTAAACCCATCTAACATTTGCGTTAGAAGGTTCTAACAAATGTAATTTGTGAGTTTGTATTGCACGGGTTCAGTTATATGCAATTGAAAAAAATATGTTATCTCTAGGCATTTTCTAGGTCCTCCAGTGTGATTCTATGGTATGCTTCTGCTGGAAGTTGACCATAGAATTATACTGGAGGACCTAGAAATGCCTAGCAAGAACACTTCATTGTTCATTTTGTGTAAGAAAAATAGGGTTCCAGATTATATGCTACAGCCTTATTTGAGAACTCAGGCTGAACAAGTCTTGAAGAGAAACAACAATGCAGAAAGAATCACAACCCAAAAACATCACCCAAGGAGACCTTCTGTTGTGTTTTCTGCAACCAAACATGTTTATCTTGGATTGGCCTTTTTAGTCATCAGTGCACTTGCAGAAAGCGCGGGATGAGTCCTTCCTCAATCTTCGTTTGCAAAGAAAAGCCAGAGAGAATTATTATTATTATATTATTATCTTCTTTTATTTCTATAATGCCATCAATGTACATGGCACTTTACAAGAAAAAGCACAACAAAACAGTCCCCTGCCCTCAAGCTTACAATCTAATGAAGACATGATACGAAAGGAAAGAGGATGGCAGTAGGGGAAGGGAAAATTGTATGCGAAAATTGTTCTATGCAAAGGGTCCTGGAACAGATCCCTCACATTCTGCACGGGCCTACTGTATTTTTAATTTTCAGTACCATGATGAATTTTTGGCCATTTTTGCATTTTTAGTTTTGTTTTTTAAGCCCAACAGTAACACATCAGGGACACATTATTCTTTAAATAATGAGGCTTGAGCATCACTAACAATTTATGGGTCTCTTAAAAAGAAG
This sequence comes from Gambelia wislizenii, assembly GCA_030847615.1. NCBI lineage: Eukaryota > Metazoa > Chordata > Lepidosauria > Squamata > Crotaphytidae > Gambelia > Gambelia wislizenii. Next base: position 208,239,930 of record JAUMIR010000001.1, read on the forward strand.
AATGTTCCATGTGCAAGCAAGTAATTTTTTTTTTGCAGGGGGGGGACAACCCAATTCCCCAGCAACACAGGCCAGCAGCCCTTCGCTACCTTGTCAATGCACTTAGAGCAGAGATTTAGATAGGCAGAGCAGAAGGGGCAGCAGGCAAATGTCCTGCTGCTAGCCTTTGGTCTGGTTGATGGATAGGGTCTGGATGATCTTCCTAAGAGTCAGGAAGTTCACCAGTCTCTCAGTGGCCCTTGCTCCCTTGGCTTGGGGTAGAGGCCAGGGCATGGTACCCACATCCCAAGGTGACTGACTAACAGTTGGAGCACAGTGTTCACAGCCTTTCCTCTTAATAAATCCTGGTATGAAACTCTGCATCCTCCCCTGGTGCACAAAGAAAATATTATTCTCTCAGACCTCTGGAGGATGCCTGAAAGGTCCAGGAGAGTGCTGTCTTCAGTTGCAGAAACAAGTCTGGACAGTGCATGGCTTCCCCTGGCTGTTAAATGTCCAGGGGGACAGACAGTGCAGCAGGATGCTAGAGTGTGCGTACACAGTGATTAAAGGGGTAAGTGGTGTAATGCCTGCATATGTCACTAAAAGGATTCTGGTCATGATGTTTGAATAATGAACTACGACTGCACACTCATAAAGTAAAAGTTCCCAAAGTCCCAGTAATCCAAAGCCTTTGCTGTTATGTGCCTTCAAATAATTTCTGACTTATGATGACCCAAAGGTGAACATTACACAGGGTTTTCTTGGCAAGATTTGTTCAGAGGGGCTCTGCCATTGCCTTCCTCTGAGACTGAGAGAGTTTGCCTTGTCCAAGGTCACCAAATGGGTTTCCATGGCTGAGCAGGGATTTGAATCCTGGTCTCCAGAGTCTCCTGGTCGAACACTCAAACCACTACACCACATGGTCCTAACCCTTACCACTCACTTTTTGACTCTAATGAGTGAGAACAAGTAAATTTCCCCACCCTTGAAGTGCCTGAAGCAAATGTGCCCCATGAACTCTCCGTTGATATCCAGAGGAAAAATCCAGGGGCCTACCACCCTATCAGATGTGGAGGAAAATTCCTTCCACTGCTCATTCTGACTTCAGCTAAACTTTGAGCTGCCCTTGGTGGATCTGAATCAGCTCTCTCCTGTTTACATACCCTCTTTGTCATTGGAACTTGCCATCTTTTCAAGAATAATTTTCCAGAAATCCTATTTTCCATATTCTGTTTAGCCCCAGATCTCTCTGTTAGTTCCAGAAATCCTATTTCCCATATTCTGTTTAGCCCCAGATCTCTCTGTTAGTTCTTGTAGGGTCCCATCTGTAAATGACTTCTATTCTGGCTGTAACCAGCAAATGCCTATTTCAGTACAAAAAAAGAGAAAAGGATTCAGACAACTATGAAGCTGTTTTCTTCCCCTCCCCCTTTTTAAAAAGTTTATTCATTCTGGACACTCATGTTATGATGCCCCAGACAATCAATGGCAATATTGGAAGGACAGCCTGAAAATGGATAATGACAATCAACCCGCAGTGAACTAAATGAAAGATCAGAAAAATCAGCTAGCCTAATGAATTGACATCAATGCTAAACTTATATAATTAATGAAGAATTCAAACTCTGTTGAATTTTATGAATGTTTTGTTCTGTTTGTTGCAGTTATTGTTTTGCAGACTTAAAAAACTTAATTTAAAAATGAAAAAAGAATACTTTAATTGACAAAACAAAATGCTTTATTCCCACACAAGCAGCCTACCAGCACAGTCTTCGTCATAATATTCTTTATAACACAATCTAGCTTTAAAAAACAAACCAAAACTTAAAAGGTATACATGATGTCCCCCAGTGATTCCAGAATGTTATTATCTCCAACAAGTACCTTCTCAGAGATTAATAGGCAAGAATATCAAATAGTGAGGAGGAACAGTATGGTGTAGTAGTTACACTGTTGGATTAGGACTGATACCAATTGAAGTGTCTCCCTCTGTTTGTTAGCCCCTGAAACTGGAGGTGGTTGCGGTTAAAAAACTGATGCAATGATCCAGATCAAGATCGGGGGTCCATGTGCTTGCTTAGGATTAAGAGATAAAGTAATCCCTTAATTTACTTTAATTTTCACTGTTTCTTTGTTGTTTCACTGTTGCTTTATATGCATTTAGTTGTTAAGTCATTCATGATCTCACAGCTGAATCTACTTTATAAGATTGTTGTTGTTGTTGTATGGTGAGAAAACCATGAATGCTGCCTTCAGCTGCTGGACAAAGGTAGGTAGGGTAGGAATATAAATTATAGTGAGGAAAGAATAAGCCAGCAATTTGTGCGAAAGGTATGTTCTGCATCCCCAAGAATGTTCAGGTGCTTTCTGAGAGCCAGCTCCTAGTAATAGCTATGGGATCACCATTGGTTGTTGTAGCCCAGCACATTTGGGGGGCATCCTGATATGGAAAGCGGCTCTGGACCGTTCTTGGTGGTGATTCTTTTGTTTTCTAAGGCTGCTGACACACTGCAGAAATAATGCAGATTGACACTGCTTTAACGATAATGGCTCCATCCTATGAAATCCTGGGATTTGTTGTTTTTTTGTGGCACCAAAGCTCTCTGAAAGGGAAGGCTAAATCACTCACAAAACTACAAATCCCAGAATTCCATAGCATTGAGCCATGGTAGTTAAAGTAGTAACTGCATTATATCTGTCGTGTGTAATCAGCCTAAGGTTTTGCTCTCTGTGGCTCTTTCCTAACTCAGATCTTCACCCTAGGGCTGGGTTACATGGTACAACCTAAACCATACTGGTTGAGTAGAAAATACCTGACAATCCAGTTAGTAGATTTACTTCATTGTTTTTGTCCACTGCATTTGGGGTTCTTCCAACTGTATTGTGCAATTGCCCCAGCTCCAATGTGGAAGTTGACAGGGCATCTGTCAGCTTCTGTGTTTTCCCACTGTTCACCCCACTATTTTTCTGACCACAGAAGTTTTTGTTTAAGCAGGGATAGAGGAGCAGGTACATGATGCCTTTTGAGCAATAGTGTTAAAAGCCCTGCATCTGGAAATACCTTTTGCCCTTGAAGCGCAGCATTTATTGCAACCTCTAAGCCACGCTGAATTAACACAGTCCCTACTCTAACTTCCTGCTTATCCTAGAAAGCATCAGACAGAAGACAGGTGAAAATCAGCTGGGACAAGTAAGCTTTTTTTTTTTTTATTGCTCTGAAGTTTGAGTGACATGTAAGCTTGCTTCTAGGATTCTTATAACTTTCTTTGAAGATTTTAAAAAAGAGGATTCTTTTGTTAATACTTAAGATGTGTATTTCTCACTGCCTAGACTCTTAGTTCCAAATCCACCATAAATGTTTGTCAGGTTTTACCCTATGGAGATTTTTAGAGAACTGTGGGAACATTTTTTTGCGGGGGGCGGGAGGGAACACACAGTACCATCACCTACAAAGCTTCCCCGGGATCATCATAATGTTGCTATTCCTTTCAAGGTTTCAAAAGTTACGTTTAAAAATGAGACTTAAGTGCTGTTCTTCTTGTGCTGTGAATCTTTTTATAATAGCAGAGAGGAAAACAAATATAACATGGAGTCATGACTCCAGGAGTGTGATATAGTGCATCACACCATCCTGTTCTCTTCTGCAGCTATTGTTACAATTAAGGGGAGATAGACATCAACTAGGCCCATCACATGAACCTTCTAATGCTGCCTGGTACTGGCACCCTCAGGTGAGCCAAATGCCCTGCCACGGAAATCTGTGGCGGGGGTGGTGGTGTTTGTGGTTGAGCCCTGTAGTCTCCCAAAGTTTTTGCCCTTACTTTCAAATCTTTACTTCACAATTCTCAGGAGCCTTTAGAGTTTTGTTAAATTATACCTTTACTTTCAGTCCATAACACCTTCTGCATGGCCAGCCCAAAGACAGGTGGGGCATCTTATTCCAGCCTCAATCCATTCTGCTAGTTTTTATACCTATCCACCCACACCATATATACAGTGGGCTCTTGGTATCTGCTGGAGTTTGGTTCCATGAACCCCCATGGATACCAAAATCTGTGAATGCTCAAGTCCCATTATATACAGTGGTGTAATAAAATGGTGTCTCTTATATAAAATGACAAAATCAAGGCTTGTTCCTTGGGATTTTTTAAAAAACTTTTTTCCAGCCGTGGATTGCGGAATCCATTGATGCCAAATCTGTGGATACAGAGGGCCAACAGTGTCTGCCCCATTTCATTGCCAGAAATCCCAGTTAAGTGAAAATACCTACCCACAGATTATATGTGCAGCTACAACCAAGACAGCTGTTAACCATGTATGCTGTTAATGACACAATAGTAAATATGACCAGTGAGGTTAATGGACATCTTCAAATAGAATAATAGCATAGGAACCATGTGGCCAAAACAACAAGCCAGCCCTGTATCTTGTGAGTGACAAGATGCTGGGAGGTGTGACTAATATTAATGGATGTCTCCAAGCAAAAGACAACATATGATTTATGGAAAATAGGTGTGCACATGCATGGCTGAAGTGAGGGTGGTGTGAGTTAGTTGTTCCTATTAGGATGCTTCTGTATGAAGCTTTGATTTTGCAAGTGTCCTGTCTTGTTCATGGAATTTTACAGGGGTGTCCAGAAAGATCAGTATCTCTCATTTGCACCCCTCCTGTACTTCTCCACAGTTTCTACTGTCTCTTAAAATAAGAAGAATCTGTTTAAAAGGGAAAGCTTAAATAGCTCCACAATGTCTTTGGACTGGTAGCTCTGCAAACCATCTGGAAGCTCCCTCCATCATTTCTCTTCACCAATGCAAGCTAAGCAAGGGAGGCAGAAGAAATTAAGAATGGAGTGGGTCGTGGAGATCATCTTGTCAAAGATGAAAGTTACCACCAATCATCCTGCAGATAAAGCATTTTAGGTCATCTGTGGATTAGGGGTGGAAAGAATATTCTTTTTTTTATTTGATTCCCTGCAGAGAAAAGAGTTTTCCAACACTTGGGAAAGCTTGTCAGGAAGAATAATGCAGCAGTGAAATTTCTGCACAGTTTCTCCCCATATTCACATTGCAACGCTGCCCCCTTTTTTAGTATAGAAAGCACATTTTCCGCTCAGGAAAGTGTTTGGGGGCAAAACACACTTTTTCTGTGTTTTTTGTACAGGGAAACAATTCGTATTTCTGCAGAGAGTAATTTCCAAGAATACTTTGCAATGTGTGAATACCGGGAGAATACTGCACAGAAATGTTTATGCTGTGGAAAAAAACTATAGGAATTATTCATCCTTGCAGGGGAGAATCATACAGTGAAAGTCTACATTCCTAATATGGATACGGAGCAGAAATAGAGGTACCTCCCTCAGCTTGATAAACCTTTTGGTAGTAGCTTCATACCTTGTTGTCTTTGCTTTTTAATCTTTGCAGTGAAGGTGACAGTTATGAATTTTCATCTTTTTCCTCAAAAGGGTCACTGCCTCCTGGTTTGGATGACAGCGATGAAGATAAAGAGTCACACCATGATAATAAAGTAATCTGAGCCATTGTGTTACTTTCTGAAGGTCACACAAAGACAGTTATTCAATGTATTGTTTGCTAATAGGGTATGTTTACAGTCTGATGTAGACTCAACAATCTGGGGTTATTGTGTTTTGGGCAATGCTTTAACAAGAGCAAAAATGTGTTTATTATTCCCTAGAAGTCCCCTATAACTATGAGAAGAATGTAAAAAAACACTCTACAGTGTTTTCATTGGTTATTTTTCTCAAAACTGGCTCTGTTGCCATATACACTACCTTTAGACTGCTTCTATGTTAAATAATAGAAAGATATACATTTTTCCTTAGCAAAAGCTTAATCCAGGTTACTTCAGGTCAAAACAGAATTGGTCATGCAACACTTGTTGGGTAGCAAAACTTTAATAATTTGTTGTATTTAATAACAGAGATTTATTTATTTCAACTCAAAACACATCTACCATCCTGTTTCTTTATTAATATGTTCAACACAATAGTATTCTGACTGCTGGTTCAGACACAATTGTCAAGCAGGCATATGACAGGGCAAAGTCAATGAATCATAGAGTTGGAAGAGATCACAAGGGCCATCTAGTCCAACCCTCTGCCATGCAGGAATACCCAATTAAAGCACTCCCGAGAGATGGCCATCTCACCTCTGTTTAAAAACCTCCAAAGAAGAAGACTTCACCATACTCGAAGGCATGTATTCCACTGCCAAACATCTCTTACCATCTGCAAGTTCTTCCTAATGTTTAGGTAGAATCTCTTTTCCTGTAGTTTGAACCCATTGCTCCGTGTCCTAGTCTCTGGAGCAGCAGAAAACAAGCTTGCCCCATCCTCAATATGACATCCCTTCATATATTTAAACATGGGTATCATGTCCCCTTCTCATCCCTAGGCTAAATACGCCCAGCTCCCTAGAAGTAAAGACACAAAGAATGCGATCCTAACTAGCCAAGATGGCCAACAGCTAGCTGAGCCAAGACTCAGCTGAAGCAGTGCTAAATCAAAATCCCTCCCCACTTCACCTAAGGTTGTCAGAAAGCACTCAGGACTTTCCTCACCTGTATGTATCTCAATACCAGAAAGGTGATGAAGCACAGATGGGACCCGACATGTAAAGGCTGGACCTATAAGAGAAGAGTCCCTTTGGAGCATCCTGTAACTCTGCAGGCAGAAAAGGCCTAGCTTGTGTTTTATTACACTTTTGTGTATCCTCACCTTCTTCAGGCTCAGGGTACCATGCATAGCTCTGTTCCCTTGATAGTAAGCGGTATTCAAAGGTGCTCTTTGACATTTCCCTTAACATGCAAAGCATCTTATGAAAAACATGCTAGCTTCCATGTCAGTGGGAAGGTGAACCCACTCCACACTTTGGTTTGAAGGAGCTATCAAAGGTGGCAAACCTATTTGGGAGACAGAGTTCAGCACCTTGGATTTTTTTTTTAAGTTCATCCTAAACCCCAACTGTTACTGCTTAAATGGAAAAACAACAACTGAGGCCCCAAAACACTAACTCTAGTTAGCCATCAATACCAGCAGGATTCTTTCTCCCATGCTCTACAGGGAGGCAGATTGTTCTCCCTACTCCAAATATCAACTCCTCACTCAGAACAGTGCAGTTTGCATATGCTATGCCAAAGCCTTCAGCACCACGTTCTATTTTTGTAGCAACCCTGCGAGTTTGGATAGGCTGAGCAACAGTGTTCACAAATTTAATGGCTGAATGAGGGTTTGAATCCTAGTTTCCCAGGTCAACCCAACACTCTAACCACTATATTGCACTAGCATGTCTTTTACTTCACCCACAACCTTTCCCATTAGTGAAATTGCCACTACCATGAGAAGAGGAGAGAGGAAACAAAGCCATGTGCTACTACCATCACCACCCACAACCACTCCAGCTTCTTGTACAAAAAGTCTAACTGATGCCACTCTGCCATAAGGCTTTGGTTTGTTTCCTCCTGACCCGCCCTTTCCCCCTCTGGTGCCCCTCCCTCCTTACTCGCCTTTCTCTTCCCATTCGCAAACAGCAAACAGGGAAGAGATGGGGGAGAATGGAGGAAGAGGCTGCAGCGGAGGACAGGTGGTAGATGGGACTCAGAGTCCCATCGCCCACCTTTCCCCCACTGCTGCCTCTCCCTCCTGCCTCTCCCTTCTAATCCCCGTTCGCAAGCAGCCAACGGGGAAGAGAGAGGGGGGAAATGGAGGAAGAGGCAGCAGCTGGGGAAAGGCGGGCAGTGGGACTCTGAGTCCCATCAACCACCTCTCCTCTGCTTCTTCCTCTACTTGCCTCCCCCTCTCTCTTCCCCGTTTGATGCTTGCGAAGAGGGAAGAGAAGGAAGAGGCAGGAGGGAGAGGCAGCAGTGGGGGAAAGGTGGGCGACGGGATTCTGAGTCCCATGACTGCCTGTCCTCTGCTGCAGCCTCTTCCTCCATCCCCCCCATTCGCTTCCCCGTTCGCTGTTTGTGAATGGGAAGAGAAGGGCAAGTAAGGAGGGAGGGGCAGCAGCAGGGCGAGCGACGAAGGGACTGACAGTCCCACTGCCCGCGTGTCCTCCTGCAGCCTCTTCCTGGGGCTTATGGGGTGTGGGGTGGGGGCGCGGCCGAGAGCCAACAATAGCAACGTCACAGCACCGTTGCTGTCGTTGGGCCTCCGGCCGCCCCCCCACAGAAGGCGATGGCCTTGGAGGCCTCTGGGGCAGCGTGGGTTGGGGCTTGGACAAGACCCGACGATAGCAACAGCACAGCACCGTTGCTGTCATTGGGCCTCTGGCGCCCCCCCCTAAGGCGCTGGCCTCGGAGGCCTTGGAGCTGCGTGTTTAAACCACTGCGCTGCTTCCCAAGGCTTTTGGGACAGTGTATGGTGGGGGAGCGGCCGAGACCCAACCACAGGAACGGAGCAGCACCATTGCTGTTGTTGGGCCTCCTCTCTCTCTCTCTCTCACACACACACCAAAGGTGCTGGTCTTGGAGGACTCTGTCGCGCTGGAGTCCTCCTTTCCGCCCTGGCAAGAGATAGGCCCCCATGGTTGTCAGTCACAGAGACCATGCCTCCCCATGTGGACTGCAAATTCGGAAAGCTTTCGGATGTTATCAGAGAAATGACTTTCCGGAGAAAATTGTGTAAACTAGTAGGCACTGGTTCAAAAGAGGAGTAAGCCGGCATTTTTTGAATTAAAAACTGTCGTGTAACCGACCCCCCAGTAATCCAATGAAGAGGATAGCAGCTACGCTTCTTGTTCAAGCCTCTTGTCTTTTCTTCTTGTCAAAGTCCTGTTCCTGTCAGGCCAAGCTCCTTGAAAGAAGTGTGACAAGATAGTCTCAAGTAAACATAGAGGAGGAGCAGGACAGGAAGAGTGAGAAGGCAAAAAAATGGAGTCGGAGAAGGACAGAAATTTGGGCAAGGCACACAGGGCACCTAGCCCTGAATAGGTATCTGTATATTAGAAGCAGTCTTTGCAATCATTCTACATCTTGTTTTACTCATGTGACTATACAACTAACCCCCTGCCCTGCCTTTTTTTCTGTGCAACAAACTGCTTAGAATCCTTTTCTTTTTCCTTAGTTTCTGAATCCACATGACCTATTCCTTTCTCCTAGAAGCTTTAGAACCCTAAGCATGCTAGGCTCTCACCACTAAAACACCCTGGAAGAGAAATCCAATCTACTAGGCCGTGTAGCAACAGCCTGCTACTGAGAAATATCTCAGGGTTTGTCTAGACAAGCAATTTACCCTGCCTTCACCCTGTCTTGGAGTCCTGCAGTCCAAAAGACACAAGGCTCTTGCCCCGATCCACCTCTGGACAGTCCTGACGATGTCCGACGCAAAGCTGGGGGAAGCCGTGATAAACCCATTTAAAACATTTTAAAATAACCCCCCAGGAAAACCTGTATTATCCAGGAAACCCTGGATGGGTCTGGTGGGGAAATGCAGGGTCTGTACCTGGACGCCAGGCTGTATTGCCAGACATTGATAACAACTTTGGTGTTGTGTTGCTCTGCAGCTGAGAAGGAGACCCCCAGCACATGATCAAGGTCCCCTCATGAGACCAGCCTTGGTCTCATGCTGAGAGTCTCCTTCCTGGCTTCAGAAATTGCAACACGCGACAGAAGAGAAAGCACTTGCCAATACAGGCTGGCATGTTTGTGCAGTGGCTGGCGTCGGCATGTAGACTTTTGCCCGTTTCGTTACAGTAATGGGGGGATCGAGGACAGCTCCAGAACCAGAGTACTTGGGCTGGAAGGCAGAGTATTTTGGTTGGTGTAGACAAGCCCTCAGTCTATGCTCTTCGAGTTAATTATCCCCACTTTAATCAAAGAATGACTAATGGAGCCGTATTTTATTCATTTGGTTGTCTATTTTTTTTGTTTAGTACATATTGGACTGTTTATCATAGACAAGCTAATTGATTCCCTATTAGATGCTCTGCTGTAATATTTCCTGCTTCCTATTGCATTAATGATGTGTATTTTGATTCTTCTTTGTTCAATTAAAAGAAACACAAATCTCTGAAAAATTGCTCTGTGTTGTTGGGATCAATTTTTCATGACAGATGCCAAGGAAGGTTCAGAGAATCCTGAATGCACATACTGTATATTATGAGAATGTGCGTGAGCTCTTGCCCATCTCTGATTTGCATCTGAGGAAGTAGACATAAGTCTATGAAAGCTTATGGTACCAACTTCTTTCTCTCAGGAGATTTTCACACGGGGCCAAAATGCCCTGTTACTGCTCCGCCACCTCCTCTCCCATTCCTGCCACGGAATAACGTAAATCTTTCACACATTTACCTTAATTCTGCGGCAGGAATGGGCTCCCCCTACCCCCTCGCTGGCCGGCTGTAAACGCAGCCGTCATAAGGCTGCTTTTACGACCGGCCGTCTGAAATGTTATCACATTATTACATAATAATGGCCGGGCAGTAAATTTTAAAAATAAAACTCCCCCAAAATAAAATCAGTTCACCAAGCACAAAAACACACTTGAAATCTCACAATCAAAACAAGGAGGGTAAAATAAAGGGTGCCACTTACCTCGATGTCTAGATCGTACCAGGAAGTGCTCGGAACGGACTTCCCCTCCGCAGCTGTCATTTCGGAACAGGAACAAGAACAGGGCTCCTGTTTGCACACCCATGATTGCGTGATAGCAGCGGAACGGGAGGTCTATTCACAATGAAAAATCGTGATTACATTGTTCCGGAACAGACACGGGAGCAGGGTGGATGCAGGACAGAATGGGGTCAACGTTGTCCAAAAGGGAAAACCTTTCCCGACCCTGTTTTGTTCCTGCCACGGGATATATAGCCTGTGTGAAAATCTCCTTATTCTCAAAGGTGCTACAAAATCCCTTTGCATAGTGATATTCCAAACTAACACAGCTATGTCTTTGAATTGGTTATTATAGTCGTTGCAACCAAGTAGGAGAGACAGTAAGAGTAAGGAAGGTAAAATTCACAAAATGCGTCTATTATCCTGTTCAGTTACTAGGTGATAGAAGGGGGTGCCCCATGGCAGGGCTGCATTAAGTTTTTCATAGACCCAAGGCACTCTTTTCATGGATGAAAATATAAAATATTTTTATTTTGAGATTTTGTTTTCCTTCCCAATTCCTGTAATGTGCCTAATGGATAAGGCAGCCCTGCCCCAGGATGAGGAGGCACCTAACTTGACTGGTGGGCAAAGAGGTAGGGCAAGGACTAGCCAGCAGATCTTGGCAGCTGCTCAAAATAGTACCTGCTCACAGCCTAATCATCACATAATGCTCAAGACTTAACCACAGGAACTTAGACTCAAACATATGGATGGCACCCAAGGGACATACACAGCACGCACAACCAGGACAGTTCTTCAGATATCAAAACAGTATGGAATGAGGCCTCCCCACACCTCGCTTCTAAGCTGGTTACAGATATTCATATAATTGCATGCCACAGCTGAGATCCTACACCTGAGTTGTGTACCCTAAACCACCACATGCAGAGTTACACATTGATTGTGTTGCACAACCCTTGTGTTGGATGACTCTATGGGGCAAGTGGATGGGCCACATTGTGCAATGGAGTGGGCAAGCCAAAGGGCAAATGAATTCCTGAGCTTGAGTTGAATGTGGACACTCTGACTTAGACAAAACTGTCCAGCCACTTCCATAGGAGAACTTAAAAACCAACAGCATTGTGGCCAATAAATACTGTGGCAGTATTTTATTCACAATTGTCATTCACTTCTGATGTCACTCTAAAGCCCAAATCCTTAATTCAGAGACTTTACTAACTTAGAGAGCAGCTAAGGATGATTTTGAAGCAAGTATTTCCAACACACCAACACAGGGTTTTCTCGGCATGATTTCTTCAGAGGTTTGCTATTTCCTTCCTCTGAGGCTGAGAGTGTATGACTCGCCCAAGACTGTGTTTCTATGGCCGAGCGGGATTTGAACCCTGGTCACCTAGAATCCTAGTCCAGTGCTCAAACACTTCATCACACTGGCTCTCTCAACAATATGACATCATCCCCCAAAAGGCTAGTAATTTTATTTCAACCTTATATCTGATTGTTTCGGTGACAATCTTAATTGAGAAGGAGGGAAAGGGGAACCCATTTTGTTTTCTCTCTCTCTTAATTAGGAATTAACTCATTCTTATGATCCTTTACCTTTACCTATACCCACATTTTTAATGTAATACTTCAGTCATCTATGGAAAACCATAGGACAAAATTATTTTTCTTCAATTAATCAAATAAAAATGCCCTATTGTGAAAACTGAAATTGTGGTGTCATAGGCTGCTGCCACACTGAGGAAATAATGCGGTTTAACACTGCTTTAACTGCCATGGCTCAATGTGATGGAATTCTGGGATTTGTATTTTTATGAGATATTTAGCCTTCTTTGTCAAAGAGTTCTGGTGCCACAGCAAACTACAAATCCCAGGATTCCATAGGATGGAGTCATGATAGTTAAAGTGGTGTCAAACAGCATTCTTTCTGCAGTGTGTCAGCAGCCTAAGGCAGGTGTCACCCTTTCCACCGATGGTGTCACCTTGTGAGATTTGGCCTCTCCACACACTCCTAGTGCCGCCACTGACTGAAAATATTTGTTTGTATTCAGAGTTAACGTCAGTTACATATTTTAAAAACTAACTTTTAAAAAATGATTACTGCCATGATGTTTCATTATTTCCAGCCATTTGGTGTTTAGGGATGAATCTGTTTCGGTCATGTTTGACTGAAAGGCCAGTGATATTGTTCACCTCAGAAGAAGTGGGGATGGGAAGATGTTGATATCTTTATCCAAGTAGTAAACTGGGCATAATGACTCAACTATGGAGCAATATTCTCCTGGCTTTGGGAACACATTGTAATCTGTGGCTCTCCAAGAGTCCAAGAATCCATCCTTTTCCTCAGTACCTTATTTAAAAAAAACATCAAAGGGCTGAGCCAAAATCTCTGGATTTCTTATAAAGCTCAGCCAGGAAACCATCCTTGCTTGAAAACGTCTTATTTCTCTAATTGCTTCTGTGATCTGCTGATCTTTGAAAAACTAACATGTCCTAACACGTGAGAGTTATTGCCACTTTTAAAATGGTACAACCTGTACCTCACTGTGTGGTAGTGGCTGGAGTAGGAAACTTGTTTTCTATTTCTGTAGGTTTTGTCAGCCATTTATCATAGCTACTTCTGTTGGGAAATTATATTAGCATTCATTTTCCAGGAGTGGTAGTGAACTAAAAGCTTGTCCACTCTACCTCCTTTCATAAAGGTAGACGGGGTTGTTTATATATTTTTTCATCAGTGGTTTGATCTTTAAAACAACAGATGACTGAAAAATCTTTCCTTTATATTTATGCTTTGCCCCAAAAGTTTTGATTCTATTCATAGTCTCTGTTTATTTAAGGGGTTAACATTTTGAAAGATTCTGTTTTGGAACTGCAGATTATTATGTATGTTACTGCCCAAAGCCCAATCAACAACAAAACTGAAGTGCCCACTCTTGTTTTCTGTCTCTCAGGGCACCTTCACGCTACAGTTATAGCACTATGATTCCACTTTAACAGCCATGGCTGCATCCTGTTGAATCCTGGGGTTTGTAGTTTGGTCAGAGATACCAGAGGAGTTCTCTGGCTGAGAATTCTAAAGGCCCCTTCCTCCTTACACTACAAATCCCAGGATCCCATAGGACAGAACTATGGCAGTTAGAGTAGAATCATAGTGCTACAATTGCATAGTGTGAATGGGCCTCCTGTCTGTCTGTCTGTCCCCTTCACTTCTACAATGCTTCACTCTTTTTAAAGGCATTAGGAAGTAAAGCAGCTTGATGGCTATTGGGAGCAAGGCTAAGCACACTGTCATCAAAATCGCAGTTCCCAACTTTAAATCTGCCTTTGGGATCAGTCTAGTTTATCACATAAAGGAAGAATCTGATAGAGTGTCATGATTTTCATGTAATTTTCAAAGAAGTAGCCCTGTTAATCTCTTGTAGCATAAAAAGGAAGAAGGAAGCAGGAGGGAGGGTTTTATAAAAATGTCGCAGCTCCTTTCTGGCTTGTCTACACAGGCAAAAAAAAATTGTACTCACTTCATTTTTAGTTCTATTGGAACACATGACATACAGCGAAAATGCTTCTTTTATTCATTAATGTGATTTTTTAAAAAAGTGTCAGGAGCAGGTCGTAAAATGACCTTTCCCTGCCATTAACTCTGTATGCTGGATGACCATTTGATGTTTTGTATCCCTTTGAAGCATAACAAATTGATGTACTGAGAATAGCAAGAGAGGATGGTTCTGTGTAAAAAAATGGTTGGGAGGACACTGCAATGGAAGGGGGAGGTGGATATTTGGAGAACTAATGGACGAGTTGCCTGCCAGGTTTTGGCTGATTGGGAATACTTTCTATTATCCTATTTTTCCTTTGTGCTTCTTTTGAAGCAACGATGTTGGACTGCTAACTCTTTAGATTTCTGTTAGGAATAAAGCTTGCTGCTTAACTCTGAAGCGGTTGCCTACTGAATCTCAAGAAGGGGGTTCATGACAAAAAGTTACTTTTTACTCCACAGATTTAGGAAAAGCTGGATTTGTTTTTTACATGTTTATCAGGGTAGGGATGGATTCAGGCTAGAACTGGGGGGTGGGCCAAGTGGAGGGTGGAACAGGTTTGTGGGTGGTTACCTGGGTCCAGCAAGGATGGTGTGTCACCATTTTTTTTACTTGAGTGTATATATGCAGATCTCTGCATGAGTGTGTGAGCAAATGAATGAGCCAGTTAGTGCCCACTCCCCCTTTTTTCCTTGCTCCTGTCTGATTCCCTGCATCAGCCTTGTGTTGACATTTTTCTTCACTCAATGTATGTATGCGGATCTCTGCCCAAGTGTGCAAGCGAGCCACCACCCCTGTTAGCATACCCTCCCACCCTATATCATAACTGCACATATTAGACACTTTTCAGGGTCACATTGACTGGACAATGTTCGAGGTCAAGCTGACTGGAGAACAAGGACTGAGAGAAGGGCCTCTCCTGATGATCTCAGGGCCTGGGGCTGGTTCATAGAGGGAGATACAGTGTGCCAGATAGCCTGGACCTGACCCATATAGAGCTTTATAGGGACATAGAGTGAAATAATACTATGATAGCATGTCCCCTCCCCAGATTCTTTTTCAAGCCCCCCCCCCAATTCCTTACACTTCAAGTCACTTTTGAGTCCATACCTCTTGATTGGTGCTGGCTTTTTGTTATAGACACCAAAGTCAGTAGCAGTGGAAAAGTATGGTTACACATTTATATTAAATATAACAGCTATATTACACAGAGTGTTGTGAGGTGCTCAACCAATAAAATGAGCAAAGTAGAGGAAACTCAGAACTGTTGGCCAGATGCCTCTTTACTGCAGAAGCCTACCTTTGTTGAAGTCATGCCAGACTAATCTCATCTCTTTTTTTTGATAAAGTTACAAACTTGATAGATGAAGGGAACACAGTGGATGTAGTATATCTTGATTTTAGTAAGGCTTTTGACAAGGCCCCCCATGATATTCTTGCAAAAAAGTTAGTAACCTGTGGGCTAGACAATGCAACTGTTAGGTGGATTTGTAATTGGTTGACTGACCAAACCCAAAGGGTAGTGACCAATGGCTCCTCTTCATCCTGGAGAGAAGTGACCATTGGGGTGCCACAGGGTTTTGTCCCCAGCCCAGTGCTATTCAACATCTTTATCAGTGACTTGGATGAGGGAACAGAGGGTATGCTTATCAAGTTTGCAGATGACACCAAATTAGGAGGGGTAGCTAATACCCCATAGGATAGGATCAGAATCCAAAATGACCTCAACAGATGAGAAAGCTGGGCCAATATTAACAAAATAAATTTTAACAGGGAGAAATGTAGGATACTACACTTGGGTAGTAAAAATTAAATGCACAGATACAGGATGGATGACACATGGCTTGAAGGCAGTACATGAAAAAAGGATCTAGGAGTCTTAGGGGACCACAAGCTGAACATGAGTCAGCAGTGTGATGCGGCAGCTAAAAAAGCCAATGCAATTCTAGGCTGCATGAATAGGCTAAAAAGACCAATGCGATTTTGGCCTGCATCAATAGAAGTATAGTGTCTAGATCAAGGGAAGTAATAGTGCCACTCTATTCTGCCTTGGTCAGGCCTCACCTAGAATACTGTGTCCAGTTCTGGGCACCACAATTCAAAAAGGATAATGACAAATTGGAGCATGTCCAGAGGAGGGCGACTAAAATGGTGAAAGGTCTGGAAACCATGCCCTATGAGGAAAGACTTAGGGAACTGGGTATGTTTAGCCTGGAAAAAAGATGGTTAAGGGGTGATATGATTGCCCTGTGTCACATTGCGGATGGAGCAAGCTTGTTTTCTGCTGCTCCAGAGACTAGAACATGGAGCAATGGATGCAAGCTCCAGGAACAGAGATTCCACCTCAACATTACTTTTTGACAGTAAGAACCGTTCAGCAATGGAACACACTCCCTCGGAGCGTGGTGGGGTCTCCTTCCTTGGAAGTATTTAAATAGAGGCTGGATGGCCATCTGTCAGGGATGCTTTGATCGTAATTTCCTGCATGGCAGGGGGTTGGACTGGATGGCCCTTGTGGTCTCTTCCAACTCTACAATTCTATGATTCTATGATTCTATGATTCTATGAATCAGGCTCATGATGTCCTGAGAAATGTCTAGAATCATGTAAGCTCAGATAGGACTATGCAGAAATCCCAGTTGTTAATGGTCTGTGCTAATCCTTTCAAACATGTACAGTAGCAACCCATATCCGCTGATTCACCAAGTGCAGATTCAATTATCTGCAGTTGGTGGTGGCAGGGGGAGGGAGGGGGAGGAGGGATCTTACCTTTCCCGTCCCCTCTCCTGGGGGGTGGTGGTTCCTGTTGCCACAGCAGCAATCGCGGGGGTGAAAAGAGGGGGAGGAGAGAACTGGCCTCGTCCCTTTCCCCCTTTGCCCCCACATTCACCACTGTGGTGGGTCCATGGTGGGGGTTGAAGGGGGAAGGGGTGGAGGACTGAACTGGCCTCGTTCCCTTCCTCTTTTGTCCCCACAATCACTTCTGCAGCAGGGCCATGGGTGAAGGAGGCGGTGAAGTGAACTGGCCTTGTCCCCTTCCCCTTTGCCCCCGCAATCACTGCCACAGCGGGGCCATGGCGGGGGTGAAGGGGTGGAGAAGCACACTCACACCCCCTTTCCCAGGATGACCCCCTGGGATGGCGTTCACTATCATCCGTGGAATTTACTATCCTAGAGCACCCCCAGACCCAATCCCTCATGGAAGCGGGGGTGCTACTGTAATCAGTGACCATCCCTCCACCATACCCTACAGAGATCTTTCCTATACACTCTGCCTGTCTGAACATTAAGAGGTTGTCGCAAATCCCATCAATGTTTTGTGATTCCAAAGTTAATGCAATCAGCCTGTTTTCGACCCTTTTGTCCATTCTGTGGGGAAGCCATTCAGGCTTTGTCATACTAACGCAACCCTCCAGGGAACAAAATAAGCTATAAATATCCTAGCTCTGACCCTAACCACATGTGCCACAGACTGGACCTGCCATTCTGTGTGTCACAGGCATGGATTACAGACTGGCCCTGCCATCCTCAACGGTGTTTGAGTCCCTCCACTGCATGGGCATTTTTCTACGAGACTGGTAACTATCCATACCATCCCTGACTTCTCTCTAACTTATTTATTTATTTATTTATTTAATGCTGCCTTTCTCCCAGAATGTGACCCAAGGCGGCTCACAATATATAAAATACAGCTAAAATACAACAATCAAAAATTAAAACCATTAAAACCATGATAATTTAAAACATGATATAAAGCATATAAAAGTTAAAAGAATAACAATAGAAACACCCTCAGCCTCTATCCAGCCTTTCCCAACTTACTTTCCAATAATCTGGCATGAGTCTTTGAACATATGTTTTTGTATGTTGACATATCCCCTGTGTTAATTTCAATAAACGATTTTGTTTAACTTTAACTGGAGTGCTCTCTGCAGTTAGTACTGGTATACATAGGTGAAAAGATCCCCCAAGTTACTCTCCTCTCACAGGCATCCTTTGAGCTACAATTCACCCAAATTTCAAGGAGATGCTGGTGTTGCAGTTGGGACTCCAATGTCCCACACCTCTTAGGGTAACACTCCCTTCCCAGCCAAACCCAGCCATCAGATCTACGGCAGATTGGGTTAACCCCTCCCTCTTCCTCCTCCGTCTGTGTGTGAAGCGAGCCAGTGAATGAGCCAATGAGTATACAGCCACTCCCCCTTTCCTTCTTGTGCCCATCCGATCCCCCCATCAGCCTGATGTGGACATTTTGTTTTCAATTTACAGTAGGACCCTCGTATCCACTGATTCATTATCAACTGATTCAATTATCCACAGAACACAAAATAGCACCCCTACCATAGAGTCTTCCTAGAAAATGTGTCCTCTCTAGCCATTTTCTGGGTCCTCCAAGGCAACTCTATGGTATTTTAAACCAGAAATTCCATTATTTTCAATGCTGTTCGCTATTATCCACGGTTTTCAATATCCACAGGGCCCTCCAGAACCAATCCCCGGTGGATAAGGGGGTCCTACTGTATATATGTGGATCTCTGCACAAGTGTGTGAGCGAGTGACTGAATGAGCCAACAGGGAGGGGAGCATGGGCCCTCTTCACCCTCCCGGTTCATTCACTTGTACACTCACACACTTGGGCATGGAGGAGGAAGTGGGAAGGGGTAGCCCAATCTACTCACTCACCATTGATCTCATAGCTGGGCTCAACTGAGGAGGAGAAGGAAAAGGAAACGTGTGTGGGGGGGGACATTTATAGTTCCTTCCGTTGCTGATGATCACTCGCTGGGAGGAAAGGGGATTAGATGGGGAAGGCATCCAATCAGTGCAAGGTGGGTCCCTAGATTTACAGGTAAACAATGAAGGCTATTGGTTGGTAGAGCACTTTCATTCACTTCAAATGGCAGCCATGATGGTGCAGTGAGGCCTGTCTGGTGCTCTGGGGGAGCTGAAAATCAAGGGGCCCTCTCTAGTTCTGGGTTTTGGAGCACCCCTGGGTCTCTTCACTCTTTCCACTACAGGAACAGTACTTTCTTCCAGGTCCATTTGTTAAAACAGCTGTAAGGTTATAATATTTTCAGGTTCTTCCACTTTCCCAGCAAATCCACCGATGAATGGATTATTCTGCTGTAGTCTGTTTTCTGATTTTTGAATCTTTTGCTTTCTCTAGCTCACTGCCCACTAGATTTTGCATTTTTCAAAATGATCCCAATGTTGATCCCATTGTCACTAAACAATGCGACTGTTAGGTGGATTTGTAATTGGTTGACCAACTGAACCCAGAGGGTAGTCACCAATGGCTCCTCTTCCTCCTGGAGAGAAGTGACTGGTGGGGTGCCACAGGGTCCAGTCCTGGGCCCAGTGCTATTCAACATCTTTATCAATGACTTGGATGAGGGAACAGAGGGCATTCTTGTGAAGTTTGCAGATGACACCAAATTAGGAGGGGTGGTTAATACCATAGAAGGCAGGATCAGAATTCAAAATGACCTTAACAGGTTAGAAAGTTGGGCCAAATCTCTCTCTCTCTCTCTCTCTCTCTCTCTCTCTCTCTCTCTCTGGCTTTTCTTCGCAAATGAAGATTCAGGAAGGACTTATTCCCCGCTTTCTGCAAGCGCGTTGATGACTAAAAAGGCCAATCCAAGATAAACAAGTCCGGTTGCAGAAAGCACAGCAGAAGGTCTCCTTGGGTGATGTTTCCGGATTGTGATTCTTTCTGCGTTGTCATTTCTCTTCAAGACTTGTTCGGCGTGAGTTCTCAAATAAGGCTGCAGCATTGTGGATAGTGCGTCTCTATGCCTCCCGATGTGAGGCCAGGGTGGACCATTGATGGTGATCAATTTGCCCGAACCTGAGATGTTGTTCCAGGGAGTCCTTGTATCGCTTTTTTGGAGCGCCCCTCTTACGCTGACCCGTGGCAAGTTCACCGTAGAGTACTATTTTTGGGAGGCGATGGTCCTCCATCCTAGAAACATGCCCTGCCCAGCGCAGCTGCGTTCTCAATATCATGGCCTCAAT
Organism: Gambelia wislizenii; assembly: GCA_030847615.1. NCBI lineage: Eukaryota > Metazoa > Chordata > Lepidosauria > Squamata > Crotaphytidae > Gambelia > Gambelia wislizenii. The sequence goes on from JAUMIR010000001.1 coordinate 208,260,032, forward strand.
GCTGGTGATCCCTCCTTGCTCAAGGACAGCAACATTTGTCACATAGTCAGTCCAGTGTAGATTTAGGATTGTGCGCAGACAGCGCTGATGAAAGCGTTCGAGGAGTCGTAAGTGGTGGCAATAGGTGACCCATGTTTCAGACCCGTAAAGGAGAATAGACAGTACAATGGCTCTATACACACTGATTTTGGGGGCCAAATCTAACAAATTGAATTTCAATAGGGAGAAATGTAGGATACACTTGGGCAGTAAAAATTAAATGCACAGATATAGGATGGGTGACACCTGGCTTTAGGGCAGTACATGCAAAAGGGATCTAGGAGTCTTAGTGGACAACAAGCTGAACATGAGTCTGCAGTGTGATGTGGCAGCTAAAAAAGCCAATGCAATTCTAGGCTGCATTAATAGGAGTATAGTGTCTAGATCAAGGGAAGTAATAGTGCCCGTCTATTCTGCTTTAGTCAGACCTCACCTGGAAAACTGTGTCCAGTTCCGGGCACCACAATTCAAGAAGGATATTGAAAAGCTGGAACATGTCCAGAGGAGGGTGACCAAAATGGTAAAAGGTCTGGAAGCCATGCCCTACAATGAGCAGCTTAGGGAGCTGGGTATGTTTAACCAGGAGAAGAGATGATTAAGAGGTGACATGATACCAATGTTTAAATATTTGAAGGGATGTCATACTGAGGCTGGAGCAAGCTTGTCTTCTGCTGCTCCAGAGACTAGGACACCGAGCAATGGACTCAAACTACAGGAAAAGAGATTCCACCTAAACATTAGGAAGAACTTCCTGGCAGTAAGAACTGTTCGGCAGTGGAACGCACTCCCTCGGAGCGTGGTGGGGTCTCCTTCCTTGGAGGTTTTTAAACAGAGGCTGGATGGCCACCTATCAGGGATGCTTTGATTGTGATTTCCTGCATGGCAGGGGGTTGGACTGGATGGCCCTTGTAGTCTCTTCCAACTCTATGATTCTATGATTCACCCATCCTAACCATCACTGTGAGCTTGCTGACAGTATGAAGAAAGTGCTGGAAGAAGACTGCTATACGTTGGGGACTTATACAGTAGCACCCCTTCATCCGTTGATTCGCCAACTGCAGATTCAATTATCAGCGGTTTGTGATGGCGGGAGGAATGGGAGGGGGAGGAGGGATCTTACCTTCCCCGTCCCTTCCTGTAGGAGGGCTCTTGTCACCATGGCGACAATCGCAGGTGCAAAGGAGGGGAGGAGCAAACTGGCCTCACCCCCTTCCCCCTTTGCCTCTGCAATTGCAATGTGGTGGGGCAATGGTGGGGGCGAAGGGGTAAGGGGTGGAGAAGCGAACTCGCCCCCCCTTTCCCCCAGGATGGCCCCCTGGGATGGTGTTCACTATTATCTGTGGAATTTGCCATCCATGGGTTACCCTGGAGTCAATCCCCTGCGGATGCAGAGGTGCTACTGTATATGTCAGGAGTTAGAGACTGAACTCCATTATAAAATGGCCGAACAACTGCAGAATCATGCTGAGTCATAATGGCCAACTCCACGAACTACCAAGTCATGCCTAGTTAGGCCACTAGAGGGCAATGTCCTGTAGATGTATATATAAGTGAGCTAGTCCAAAGCTCACTCTCTTCTTGTGAATGCTGAGGCCTGGGGAAGCAGTTTCTCCTACAATTGTAAATATTTGTATATATTGCAACTGTTTGACTTTGAAGATAAAAGTGCCTCCTGCTTATTTTGACGTCAAACACTCTGTGTGTGAGTATTCTTGGGAACGAGTTGCTACTAAGTCTGCTGAGATAATTTTTTGGCTTCTGCCGGGGATTGAGTGTCCTATCATCCCCTGACAGTATATGTAAACACTGTAGTTATGGTGATCTGCAGTGAATCCTGTCCTGACCTCCCCCTCTCGTATCAGGAAGCAGGCGCTGCAAATGATGGGAGTCTGTTCCCCTGTCCATCAGGAAGCAGCTGACTGACATTCCCACAACCTCCAGTGAGCGATTTCTGTTGCAATAAGCAGAAACAGACTCCTTGTCACAATTTCCCCTCATGATCACATCTGTGAGGGGGGTGGGACCATCATCCAGTTGCTTCCTGATCAACAGAGGAACAGCCCCCTATTAATCACAGCAGCTGCTTCCTGATAAGTGAGCATTGGGGAACTTTCACAGTCCCTACATAGCTTCTAAACTAGGGCTACCTAGGGATTGTGAATACAAAGCAGACACGAGCGTATAACTCTAGGTAACGTATTCATAACTGCCCAACCGCATTCTAGCCAATGGAAATAAATAAGCACTTCCATCTTTGGTGCATTGACCTTGAAGTTGCTTGATTTCTCGAATTAGACTTGCATGTCTCCATTTGTGAGTGAATATGGAATCCAGATGTACCTGTTTGAAGCTAATCTGTCATATTTTCCTCTTGGACACTATATTATATGTGGTATTGCACCACCCTGTGTATTGGTCCCTTATTACTTTGGTTCTAGACTTATATTTCCTTTCATTGGATAAAGTTTTCTTCCTGTTTTGTGCTTCTTTGTGGAGAGGAAACCTGCGTATTTCAGATGGGCAAACGTCATAGGATGACTGATATGTGAAAGAACTGGTCTGCTAACCTAAAGTGGCCAGGCCAGTTAAACTGGGAAATGTAACTAATGTGGCAACGTGATCCTGAGCAGTTAGCAATATTTACAAATGACACTAGAATGTTGAATCTGACAGAAACATTTCCATTGTGAATCAACAATAATTTCAGTGTTTGAATCACGGATTTAAGAAAGCTCAGGCTCCCCAAATCATGAATGTCTGTCACACCAAGGGCAGGATCATCCATACAGTTGATTTCTAAAAACAGTAATAGCTGGATTTAGTGGGAGGTCAAATAACATTTATAGACTAGTTTTCACCAAAAGTCTTTTCAGAAGGCAGTTACACAAGGAGGAAACGAGGCATTCTGTGCATGCTCAGTGGCACTCTTTATTCTTCATGTTTCAGGTTTTAAGTCCTGCTCCTATACTGAGGACCACTGATCGATCAGCTTATTTATTACAGTTGTCCTCTTCTGTGGCATCACTAAGGCTTGTGTCACCCTTTCCCCCAATGGTGTCACCTGGTGCAGTTTGGCCTTTCCACACACCCCTAGTGCTGCCACTGGTTCTCTTTTCTCATTTTATCCTCACAACAAACCTATAAGGTATGTCAGGCTGAGAGAGAGTGAGTGGCCAAGATCACCCAGCGAGTTGGCTAGGTGGCAGTGGCAGCAGGATTTGAACTTGAATCTCTCCAGGTCTAGTCCGGCACTGGCTTGCTTTTCAGGTTATAATGTGCCACCAGTAAAGAGCAAGAAAAAGCATATTAGCCATGGCTAATACGTTTTTATGTGTGCATTCTATGCATGAGGCCTAAATACCCTAAAGATACCCAATCCTCTCTGATCTTGGATGCTAAGCAGGATCAGCCCTGGTTAGTACTTGGATGGGAGACTGCCAATGAATACCAGGTGCTGTAGGCTACATTTCAGATGAGGGAACTGTCAAAACCACCTCTGAGTATTCCTTGACTAAGAAAACCCTATGAAATTCATGGAGTTGCCATAAGTCACAAGCGACTTGAAAACACGCACACACACAAACACACACTTCATGTGTGTATGTATTATATGTATGCATTAAAGATATTTATAACGTGCCTTTCCATTCTCTAGACTCAACAAGGGGGGCTTAGCAAAAACATAAAACAAATATAATAGAATATCTGTTTCATAAACACATACAAAATCAAGAACAAACACGGTACAATAGCAGCCGACCAACCATTAGGAAGATTGCTTATCAGCTTTGTACAAATATTATCTTTTTAAAAAGCATGCTTTAGTCTGCTGCCTGAGTCGCTTTGCAGGGGTGGGCAAGTAGCGACTTGTGGACCTTATGAAGACCTGAAGCTGGTTTTTATGCCCTCCCCTGGAGCTCTCACAAATCCCCCCCCCCAAAAAATGTTGACACCATCGTTTACTACCAAAATGTATCATAACTGGTGAGGAAATGAGTGATACTGACTGTGATATGGACTATGATAATCAATCTTGCAGTTAGTATGGGCTAGGGTCCTACATCATCATCGTAACCCTGACCAAAGCATTTCTGAAGCACTGGAGAACAGGGTGCTAGGGAATGACATCTGCTGCTCTCTCCCATTTGTGGAACAGGTAGCTGGAGAGACCCCTCAGAGTTCTGCCACAATGAGATTTTCCTTGGGTTTTTCCCCAGGCTGTGAGGCTGTGTTCTGGAAGAGTTTACTTCTGACGTTTCACCTGCATCTGTGGTTGGGATCTTCGCCTTCGACTTCACATCTGCCATGATTGTTTGTCCCAAGGCACCCCATGACCAGGAGTGCACTGCAGATGTCACTTCGCAGCACCCCTCGATCTCCAGTGCCTCAGAAACATTTCAGTTGGGGTGCTGCCAGGCTGCTAGGGTAGGTTTTTTTGGATAAATTTTGGTTGTACATGACCATAAACGTGAACCCCCAGCAGTTACGATATAAGACCAGCTTGTGATATCATAACTGCTGAACAAGGTGCCAGCCATCATCTTCAGTTGCCAGTATTAGTCAGTATCACTTCTTTTTAAAAAAAAAATCCTACACAGTACAGGGAAGGGCCCAGCAGCCTATTTAAAAGGTGAATTTCAAAGGCTTTATTTTGGTCAGAAATCCAACACTTTGGGGGAATCAAGAAGGGTTGGATGCTGCAAAGAGGACCACACATTGTGTGCCCCTCTCATGCCTTACTCCCTCCATAGATATTTTAATAGGGAAGGGAAGACCTTTCCCCCCACAATTAATGTACCTTTTCTCATTTAAGCAATTGGAACACAATACTGTGTACTTTTAACACTTTTAACTGTTGTTGTGGCTCGTGTATGGAGTGTGGCTGCACAAGCATCAAAGGATTATACTGGATACAGTATTTGCTATGATACAATTAATGACTGACACAATTCCCCCACTAGAGTGTCTGTCTAGTTTCTTTGAATTCTGTTCCATTGTTGAATGGTGGGTCAAGACTTTTGCAAATCTCATTGATCCAATGGGTTGACTCTAGTTGGGATTGATAGTAGGATTCAGGCCTACATATTTGATGTAGCATCCAGTTTAACCCTGCGTGACATTGTTGTGTTTAAAGCTTTGTACAAAGCAGGAATCTTCTAGCTAAGGCAGATGTTTAGTCTTATTTTAGAGAGCTCTACAGCAACAGTGCTCTCTCCTTCCTTCTTATAGAGAGAGAAGGAATGATCACTTGACACAGTGATAAGAATGCAAGGGAGATGCCCTGATGAGCTAGAGGTCTACTTAGTCCAGACTAATTATATTCCCACAGAGCCCGACCAGATATCTCAATGAAGCCCAAAGCTGGACATGAGTGCTATAGCTTTCTCCCACTGTTGTTCCACAATAACTGGAATTCAAAGGGGAGTTGCCTCTGAGCATGGATGATTAGTTGGCACAGATGGCCTTATTCCCCATGGGTTTGCATAAGCCTCTTTAAGATGGTGGCCATCACCACATCCTAAACTCCACAGTTGAACCGATTAATAAGGGGGCATCTACACTAGAGAAATAATCCAGGTTGAAATGGGATTATTTGCATGGCTCCTTCCTATGGAATCCTGGGATTTGTAGTTTGGTGAGGCACCAGCACTCTTTGTCAGAGAAGGCTAAAGACCTTGTAAAACTACAAATCGCAGGATTCAATAGGAAGCAGCTATGCAAACTATCCAGTTTCAAACTGGATTATTTGTGCCGTGTGGATTCCCCCTCATCAGTGACTGCTCACTTGGGAGCCCTTGGATGAAAGCAAATTGTCTACCTGTGAAGCAGCTGTAGTGATCTTATACTTCAGAAAGGAAGGCTGTATACCCCTGTATACCTCTCTGCAACATGTTGCTGTTCTATTTAGTGTGTGATTTCCATAATACGTTTGTGCATGAGTGCTGTGTGATCTCCTTCTCCTCCTGCCACTTTTGCGGGTACCTTCAAGATCTGCCCTCCAGGACTTTGTTGCCTTTGAGAACTTGAGCTGCATTTCAGAAAACAAAGCGTTGAGGTTGGACAGGGGTTGGGGATGAGGGGAAAGGGAGCATTCCAAACACATGTTGCTCAACACCACAGGATCAAAGTTTAGATCTCCTGCCTCTTGCATTCCTCTTTAAATATAACATACATTTGTCCCCTGAGGGTTTGTTTATACTAGGGTTATGTATGTGGCTGGCTTCTTGTTCCATTGCTAAATTATTTGTAGAATTGTCATTGCATCAGAAGTACGTTAACATGTCATGTGATCATGATATCATTACCTCTGTCTGAACCAGTCCTCTGCAGTATGTGTGTGAAAGAGGCTAGGCTTTTGTTCATGTTACATTTAATCTACAGCAGGAGTTGGAAACCCTTGGTCCTCCAGACACTTTGGACTTCAACTCCCATAATCCCTCCTTGTTGATCATGCTAGGTGGGGCTGATAGCAGCAGAAGTCCAAAACATCTGGAGGGCCAAAATTTTGCCAGCCCTGATTTGTGTCATCCTTTGCTATACACACACATGCGCGCCCATGCTCACACACAAACATTGTCCTATGGATTTGCTTATAAAGGATCCACCTGTTAAAATAAATCCAGGTAGTTTCCCTTTGTCTTAATTCTTTAAAGCTACACCAGCCTATCAGTGGATTACCTGCAGCTCCCGTAATTTTACATCTCACATCCCTAAATCATTATGACACAGGGTTTTTAACACTGATTGCTAATTGTATTGTATTTCAGTGGATATTCTATGAGTTGTTTGGTGGTTCTGCTATTGGTCAAATGATAGGATATAAATTAAATTAATAGTATCTGTAACTGAAAACAAAAACAAAAAACCCTCTCCGCATAGGCAGAAGAACTGACTGTACAAGTCCAAACTTGATTCACATGTTAATGTGCCTACATCTATTCAATCATAAATCAGCCCCATTTAATACAGCGATGGTTCCAGATCTCTGTACTACAACTGTAATGTCAGAAGTGGACTTCTCAAGTCTTTCCTCACCACTACAGTCTGTTCAGTCCTAGAAATGCCACATAGTAGGTTTGGGAATCCCATTGAATGGGATAAGAACTGGAGGAGGGGGGAAACTCCCTGGTCATCAGTTAGAGGAAGACCTACTATCCTTGGAAGGCAGGTCCAGAATGGTCCCAGATAAGTATGTCCAGTGGGCCCTTGGTATCCACTGAGGTTTGGTTCCAGGACTCCCACCCTGTGGACACCAAAATTCATGGATGCTCAAATACCATTATATACAATGGCATAGTAAAATGGTGTCCCTTATATAATATGGCAAAAACAAGGTAAAGGTCTGCTTTTTGGAATTTTTTTACAAAACATTTTCAAGCCATGTATGATGGAATCTGTGGGTGTAGAATCTGTGGATATGGAAAGCCGATGGTATAGGATTGTAATCTTAATATGCTTATCACAAGGCTGGAATACGACTGAAATCATGTAGTATATAACTGAGAGCAAGACCCACTGAACACAGTGGCACTTACTTCTGTGTAGACATGTACAGGAGATTACTAGATCCTGAGCTGGCCTGGGTCCCTGGAATAGACCAGGAAAGAGTTATTAAACAAAAATAAAAATAGGTGGCCATCTAGGATAGCAGCAGCCTGTGGAAGCTTTGTCTCTTTTTCTGACAAGGCTTCATCAGGAACATTGTCCTCTTGCATGACAACAGCAGCATGAAGCAAGAACACACTGGAAGGCTGGGTGCTTAATAGGCAAAGATATTCCAGACATCATAAAAATCCTGCTTATGTTTGCTGCCTGACCAGGTGAATATATAATATGGAAGGAAGAGAAAGGAAGAACAAGATGATGACGCCAATGCACATGTGGTCTGATGTAGCTCACTGCTTAGAAAGGACCACAGCAATGTGTGAAGCCCCCAAATACCTTCAACAGGTACCACAGAAGATAAACAGATATGGCTTCAGGCCAGAGAATGATTGTCCTAAACACTATCAAGACAAGAGAAGGGTAAACGTGGAGAAATAGATTCTGTTCTGGGCGAATTACATCTCCCTGGTGACAAATTTAATGACCCAAAGCTGTGACAGTTCTCTGGTGATCCTTTTTTATTCAAAAAGAATAAGGAATTCTATGCTTTATCATCCCATCTTTCTGAAACTTTCCAACAGCCATACATTGTAGGAACTCCTGCAGAAGATGAAATCAGAAATCCCTTGTTCCATTATGTTGATCATGGGTGCCATCTAGTGACTATTCCTCAAGTGTCAGCACAACACAACTTCAACTCACATCTGTACAAGGAAGGTTAAGCAACTCTTTTATTTTAAATGGATCATCCTACTTGGCTAAGAGCCAGCATAGTGTAGTGGTTTGAGTGTTCAACTATGGAGATTATGAGATGCAGGGAAACGCAGGAAAAAACGTGTCCCCAACTGTGTTAGATCTCGTGAGGAGAACAGAAAGGGCGACATTATCAGACACCTGCATCCTCAGCTGTTCTTGGGGTGTAGCATGGACGTTGCTTCACATTTTCATTGATGGGGACAAGCTGCCAATAAAAAAGGATGCTTTAATCATGCTCGCACTATGCCCCTGGGACGCAGATGGATGGCGTCATCTGATAATATCCTGTCCCTGTTCTTGTTGTGATCTTCTGACGTGGTTTTTGCTGTGTCTAATAATCTCCTATGACTCTGGAGACCAGGGTTTGAATCCTTGCTCTGCTATGGAAACCCACTGGATGGGGCTTTCTTGGGCAAGTCACACTTTCTCACCCTCAGGGGAAGGCAAAGACAAACCTACCCTGATCAAATCTTGCCAAGAAGACCCCATAATAGGTTCACCTTAGGGTCATCATAAGTTGAAAATACTTGAAGGCACACAACAACAACTTATGTGGCTGCAAAACCTGACCATACATCCATTGCAATGTGGATCTGATTTGTTGTTAACTGCCGTCAAGTCAACTTTTTTATGGTGACCCCATGAATGAGAGACCTCCAAGTTACCCTCTCATCAAAAGCCCTGCTCAGATCTTTCAGACTCAGGGCTGTGGCTTCCTTGGTTGAATCTATCCACCTGGAATGCAGTCTTCCTCTGTTCCTATTGCCTTCTACCTTCCCAAGCTTTATTGTATTTTCTAGTGAATCATGTCTTCTCATGATGTGTCCGAAGTATGACAGTGTCAGTGTAGTCATTTTGACTTCTAGGGAGAGTTCAGGCTTGATTTGCTCTAGGACCCATTTATTTGTCTTTTTAGCAGTCCACGGTATCCATAGAACTCTTCTCTAGCACCATATTTGAAATGAGTTTATTTTCTTCCTGTTAGCTTTCTTCACTGCCCAGCTTTCAGAACTATACAGTACATAGACATTGGAAATATGATGGCATAAATAATCCTACACCATTGTACTGAATGATGTAATCCTACATCATTGTATTGAATAATGTATCTTTACACTTCAGGATCTTGTCTAGTTTCTTCATAGCTGCCCTTCCAAGGCCTAGTCTTCTGATTTTTTGACTGCAGTTTCCATTCTGATTAATGACTGGGCCAACGCATGGAAAATCATGAACTACACATTTCATTTCATTTCATTTCAGTGTCTTCATCATCTACGCTAAAGTGATGTAAATAATCTGTGGTCATTACAGTCTGCCCTCTGTATCCATGGCTTTGGCATCCATAGATTCCACCATCCATGGCTTGAAAACATTTTTTTTAAAAAAATCCAAGAAGCAAACCTTGATTTTTCCATTTTATATAAGGGCCACCATGTTACTATGCCACTGTATATAATGGGACTTGAGCATCCATGGATTTTGGTATCCACAGGGGTTCCTGGAAACAAACCCCAGTATATACCAAGGGCCTACTGTATTTTTGTTTTCTTAATGTTCAACTGTAAACCTGCCTTAGCACTTTCTTTCTTGACTTTCCTCAGTAATAGTTCCAAATCTTTGCTATTTTCTGCTAGCAGTATGGTATCATCTGCATATCTTAGATTGTTACTGTTCCTTTCCTCCAAATTTCATGCCTCCTTCCCCTGAGTCTAATCCTGCTTTACATATATGTTCAGTCTACAAGTTAAACAGAAGGTGATAAAATGCAGGCTTGCTTGACCCCTTTGCCAATTGGAAACCATTCTGTTTTTCAAAGGCTTTGCTATAATCTATAAAGCACAGGCTGATTTTCTTCTGAAAATATTTTGGGAGCTCCATTATCCAACATATGTTTGCAATATGATGCCTAGTGCCTCTTCCTTTCCTGAACCCAGTTTTGACACCTGGCATTTGCCTCTCTCTATATATGGTAAAAGCTTTGTTGTAAGAATTTTGAGCATCACTTTGCTTGCATGAGAGTTCAGTGCAGTAGTCTTGTGGTTACTGCAATCCCTGGTGTCCTCTTTCTTCAGGACTGGAACATGTATTGAGTGTTTCCAATCTGTGGGCTACTCCTTTGTTTTCCATATTTGCTGACAGGTTTTAGGAGATTATCAGACGTGTACAATATCCCAGAACAGGGACGACAGAAGATCACTAAAAGGCTTACCTTTTACACGACGTCATCCCTGTTCTGGGATGCTCCCATTCTGCTCCTGTTCCTCCCCAGTTTCCTCTTATTCAAGGCAAAATCTGTGAATAAGAGGCCCATTCCGTTATTATAACAGAATGACAGGCAAGTGAACAGGAGCCCCATTGTGCTCCTGGGATGACAACGGGATGTGACATCACCGGAGGACCCTGTTGGACACTTCTGGGTGTGATTGGGACAGAAAGGTAAGTAAAAAAAAAAAAAATCCCCTCCCCAGGTAGCTGTTTCTTTTTAAAATGTGTTTTAGTACTTGCTTTTGTTTTTGACAGTTGGGGGGGTGTCTTTTTAAATTTCCCTCCCTGACGTTCTATCGTGAGAATGGCTGGGATGTGAGTTCCCGGTTGTGAAAGCAGCCTTGTGACAGCTGCATTTACGACTGGGCAGAGAAGGGAAGGGGAGCCCGTTCCTGTCGCGGAATAAAGGTAAGTATGTGAAACTTTTTCCTTTATTCCGTACCAAAAATGGGAGAAGGGTGGGGGTATCAGGACGGAACTGGACCCAAAGGGTCTGTCTGATAATCTCCTTAGTTAGAACTAGAATAGATTCTGTCTCTGTAGTTTGAAGCAGCTCAATTGGTATGCCATCTGTTCCTGGTGATTTATTCTGAGTGTAGCTTCCACTTTACTTTCTAAAATTGTAGGTCCATCTTCAAATGGTTCTTCCTTGAATGAATCTGTCATTCTTTCATCACTTTTTTTTCAGTGTATTGTTTCCATAATCTTTTTATTTCTACTTGGTCATGTAATGTGTTCCCCTGCTGGTCGTAGAGCGTTCCTGTTCTTGGTTAAAATTTCCCTTTGATTTCTCAGATCTTGTGAAAGAGGTCTCTCATTCTTCCTTTTTTGTTGTCACCTTCTTGACTGATAATGCCAGCATTCCTTAATCTGGAAGCAGTTCAGGATGGGCGTTGGGATAGGAAGAATCACTTCGGGCTTGTCTAAATGGCAAAATACTCTTCATTGAATTTGAGGAGAATATGATTTCTCTAAATGGTATCCTGCATCAATCTGCCGTATTTGGAAGGAGAGGGGCCAAAAACACCAAAAACTGCAGGAAAAGCCATCACATTTTTCCTGTATATTTTAAAAAGCTCCACAGGGAATGTGCATTCCTGCTTGTTGGGACAACTGATTTGCTTTGCTGCGCATTTCCAATAAGAGTGGAAGTGGGAAGCTCATTGGTCAGATGTGTGTGTGTGTGTGTGTGAGGGTGTTTGCTAACAAGGAAGTGCCCAGAACCACCATGTTGGATTTTCACCATAGGGATCATGTGCTGAGGTGATGAAACAGACTTTTTTTTCTGTTTTTTTAAGTGGAACATTGCACTTTTGCACCTTAGATATGCTTTTTTTAAAAAAATACTGTTCAGCAGCAGCAACTCGTGACAATAAAAATGCAAGTAATTCACTCATACCTACCATCTTGATTTGCAGGCATGCCCGTTTGAACAACAAACGTGTATGGCTTTGTGCCTGTGATCTTGCAAAAAACAATAACTGTGGAGACAAATGCAAGCTGCTGCAAATTGGCATTAGTGCACATCAATCCACATTTTTTCCCTCATATAGACAAGTGATGCCACTTGTACTTGAGTCCACTGAAGGTTTGCCTGCAGTGAAACAGTAATACTCGTGTCCTTGGGTTTCCTGTAGTGACAAAGTATTAGCACAGAGCACTGGAAAGGATGGAGACAGACAGCCATTCTGAAGTGATGCAGCCCTCCAGAGGTTGTTGGACTGTAGTTCTAAACAACTCTCACCATGGGCTATACTGGCTAGGGCTGGTGGGGCTTCCATTTGGAGGGCTGCATGATTCTTACCTAGTCTAAAGTGCAGTGGAAGTAAATGATGTGGAGGGTTGTTGTTTTTTGTCTCACACATTCTCTGCTCTGTAAACAAATGGCTCAGAATACATTCCTTGGGGCTCTTTTCAGCATCTCTTTCCAGCATCTGGAATGTGGGTCAACTCTACTTCTGTTTGAATGCAGGAGTGATCCTCCTAATGTGGTGAAACAGCAGTTCCTCTTGCCATTAACTATGTTGGTAGCTAAGGCTGAAGGAAGTTCATCCACCCAATGGAGAACCACCACCAGGGATATAGTTGTGGGCGGGGGCATACAAAATGAGGACATCTCCCCAATAAGAATTCTGCCTCCCCCTAAAATTTTCCTTCAGACTCCAAATGCAGTAACTTAAAACCTCAGTTGAACAATTTAGGAGGACAGTTTAGGCATCCAAAGAAAAGGGGGCAGGCAAGTCACTAAGGAACCCAAGCTTAGCAAATGCAAGATTTCTAGGTGTGAATGGTTTTCAGTGTCTCTCTGTCTGCAATGCTAGAAATTTGAGGACTAAGCAAAAACTCCAGTGTGTGTGTGTGTGAATTCTTATTTGGGTGGCAATGCCCTCATTTTGGCCCCCTTCATCCACCCACAACTTCTCTACCTGTGATCTATAGTGATGCAGCTAAAATTAAGGTGGGCCTGAAGGTAGTTATTCTCTGTGATGATGTAAACAGCAGCTGTTTAAAACTAGGTTCTATAATTGGCAAAACTAATCCAGATCTTCTTAACATGACAGTTATCATTATATAGAAGAATATATCTTTTTACTTTGGTGATCAGCCACAATTTCCATGCCCACTACATATTGCCACCTGCAAAGCCCAATAGGTAACCAAGTCATAGCAGGGTGTGTTGCGGGGAGGAAATAAATGTCTGGCATGTAATTTTTTTCTCCTGTTAGTGACTGAACAAAAAAAGGGGGATGTTGCCTAGGATGGGAGCAAGAAGCTGTTCTTTTGTTGCTAGGATCATGAGGCAGTCTTGAAGGTGACTTTCTGACCATTGGTACCTACAGCTGCTGTTAGAACAGAGAGATGCTTACAGGAATGTGGGGTCTTTCTGCATGTCAGTTGTGGAGAACTTTTGCCCCTTCTGGTATGTTGGCTTTCACCTCCTACCAGCCCCAACTGGTACAACCAATAGGAAAGGATTGTGGGAGTTGTCCAAAACCAGGGCTTGTAGGGAAAAAATCTTTTTGTAGTCTAAAATGTTAACTATTTCCAAGCTTGTGTGAAACAGCTGAAGGGCCAGGCTCAGCTCTGTTATGTGAAATATTCCTTACTGATAAAAGGGAGTCTTTTATCATCATGAACACTGACCAATTTGTTTTGCAAGAAATGGAATGCACTACTTTGGAGTGTGGTGGAGTCTCCTTTGGAGGTTTTTAAACAGAGGCTGGATGGCCATCTGTCAGGAATGCTTTGATTGTGTGTTCCTGCATGCTGGGGTTGGACTAGATGGCCCTTGTGGTCTCTTCCAACTCTATGATTCTATGTTTCTAAGTTTTTATGGGCTGTAGTCTGTGGAAACCTATGTTGAAATAAATTGCTCTTCAAGGTGCTAAAATACCCTCCTTTTTATTACACTGAAACAAATTGTTGCAGCTCTGGATGGAGGGTAAGACTTATTTAGGGGCTGTATTAACTGTGCCTAAGGAGAACATAATTCACAAGTTAAAAATCAGTAAGCAGATGAGCAAACAAGTCAGTCAACTGTGATTAACAGAGAGCAAATAGCATCGTCAGCAATCATTTGAAGTTAGCTCCTTCCACAACAGGAGGAGCGTGCTCTTTATTCACTTGCTGCTCATAGGTGAACAGAGCATGATTGGAGACATAAAATACAAGAAATCAGTAGGAAGCGTGGCACTGTGGTTGGGATGTCTGTGTGACTGATAATGTTCAGCATCCTCTGGTCACTTAAGCCCATCGATTCCCAAATTAATCAGTGCCTGGAATGCACTCTTTGTCAAGTGGAAATATTGTTCTCTTGAACCAAACTACATGTGACCTTAATTGCATAGTTCTGCCCATGAACATTGTCAGTGCGGGTTCTCCAAAGCAGATAGAGGTTTTCCATGTTTTTTTCCCAGGCTGTGCCCAGAAAAAAACCCAAGGAAAATCTATGGATGCCGGCTGTGAAAGCCTTCGACTTGAGATAGGGAAGGATTTACTTCTTTCAGCTATAATCTTGGGGCCCTTTCATACTACAGTTTCAGCATTATGATTCCACTTGAACTGACATAGCTCCATCCTGTGGAATCCTTGGGTTTGTAGTTTCATGAAGCACTAGAGGAGCTTTCCAGCTGAGAAATCTGGACAGCCTTCCCCAAAGTGCAAACCCCAGGATTCCATAGCTGTGGCAATTAAAGTGGAATCATATCATTATCATGGTATACAGTAGGACCCCGTATCCACCGATTCATTATCCACTGATTCAATTATCCACAGGACACAAAACAGCACAGCTACCAGTCTTCTTAGAAAATGTGTCCTCTCTAGCCATTTTCTAGGTCCTCCAAGGCAACTCTATGGTATTTTAAACGAAGTCCCATTATTTTCAATGGTGTTCGCTATTATCCATGGTTTTTGGTATCTACGGGGGCCCCCAAAACCAATCCCCAGCAGATACGGGGGTCCTACTGTAGTGTGAAAGGGCTCCTGCTTCAAACTGAAGCCCCTCAGCCTGCAATTTGTTGCTATTAAAACAAAATTTGGCATAATCTGGTGAGTACACTGCAATTTCTTTCTTGTTGGATGTGGACTGGCAGCAGATAGTCCATATCTTTTATTTCATTTCAAGGTCCATCACTAAATTGCATGAGGGTGCCCACTGGTAACTTACTTCCTCAGTGTTCCACTATATGTTTCTGGTTTATTTCTTGCAAACACTGAAAAGACACTTTTTTTGTACTATAGTCTCTGAAACCACCATAGCCTCTGGCTGTGGGATTCTGGGGGATGTCGTCCCCCAAAACTTAACTTGTTTATGTCCTGTTTCCTTGTACAGTTGCCCCTCCACATTCGTGACTTTCGCATTCGCGGTTTCGATTATTCACGGAAAGCGGCCTCCCCTCCTCAACCCCCGTCCCTTCCCAAGGCAGCAAAGGGCTTAGCCCATCGCTGCCTTGGGAAGGCAGGGTGGAAAGCCGCTAGCGCGCTCGCTCTCCATCCCACTACCTTCCCAAGGCAGCGAGAGGCTTCTCACGGAGCCCATCACTGCCTTGGGAAGGGGCTGGGGTGGAAAGCCGCTCACCCGCAGGCTCATTTCTTATTTGCGTTTTTTTCACATTCGCAGGGGTTGTCTGTCCCTAACCCCCACGAATGTGAAGGGATGACTGTATAATTCAAGGTGCTGTCAGGAACTTTCTAGAGCCCTGGGTGGTCTAGGTTGGTGCTTCTCAGGCCATCTGATTTGTGGGACTGTCATTTCCCCCCCTACACATGTGCCAGGGATTGGCATGGAATCATAGAACTGGAAGAGACCACAAGGGCCATCTAGTCCAACTCCCTGCCATGCAGGAATACACAATCAAAGCATTCCTGACAGATGGTCATCCAGCCTCTGTTTAAAAACCTCCAAAGAAGGAGAATCCACCACACTCCGAGGCAGTGTATTCCACCTCCCAGCTCTTACTATCAGGAAGTTCTTCTTAATGTTTAGGTAGAATCATATTGGCTACAATTCTTCCTTCCCTGGAAACTCACCATGGACTAGCAGCCAATGACTCAGGGACCTACTTGTCTAGGAACCACCACTTTGAGTAGCACAAGTTTAGCTATAACTTTAGCTATAACAAGTTTAGGGACCATTGCCTCCCTAAGGTTCCTTTGTGCTTCCAGGAGATCAAGAGAACCCCCTGAAACATCATATTCAAAGGTGTTGTCTATTTTGGGGGTCATACTGAAAAACTGGCTAGTTTCCAAACACAGGCCACTTTCAGAAGCACCGAAAGTCTTATATCTTTGGTCAGGGATAAACTGGCAAAGGATTAGAGGAATGGGGTGTATTTTAGTTCTTGAAAGTTGATTTTTTTAATATATTGTTCATAGGTTTGAATATGCACGCGCACACACACACACACACACACACACACACACATTTCACCACCTACACCCACCCCAAATCTCTGGGATGGGATCTACTATACATTGAAACAAAGAAGCTAAATAGACCAGAATATTTGATTTCATAGTGTGCAGTTAAACTGACATAAATGGTGGCTTCCTGAGTGTATTGATTTTCACTATTTGAGAACAGCCAGCAAGGGGAGAAACGAGTCCTATGTTGCTATCATGAACATTGCCATCAAACTTATTAGGCTTTTGTGCTTCATTTTGCTGATGGATGTTTGTTCATTATAGCACTATACTGATTTCCCTTTCCTTAATGGACAGAATAAGTGATGACTGAAACTGGAAGGACAGGAATAGAACAGAAGGAGAAAAGGCAGGCATGCAACCCTTAATTTGTCATTTAGCTATTAATTAAGGAATGTTCTCTAATAAAACATCCAAAGAATTATTTTTGTCCAGTGATTACCTTTTCAGGTATTCCATTTACACTGTTTATTTAATCAAAATGAAGTTTATTACGAATACAAAGTCCCTCTAAGTACATATATAAGGGACATACAATTTTTTTTTCATTCTGAGGTCAAAAATAATTATTATACCATTTGTTTTCAAGGGCAGACATGTTGTGAAGACAAAGTCTACAGCAAAGTACATTGATTTACAGGAAATTGCTCACTTCCATACATGCCAGTCATTTACAAATGTACTTCTAGAGGGCCCCTTCAGTGCTGATAAGCTCTGCATTGGCTGAGCCAAGTTTATTTCCAATAACATCAGTGCCTCTTTAGGAACTTAAATGCCCACCGCTGGTATTCAAAGTTCAGAAAAACATTTGCTTTGCATTAGCCTCCACCAGACAAAAGCTAGCTGTTTCCACAGCTGCAAAGCACTCGACTGGGGGGGGAAAAAACATCCCAACTGTAAACAGTAGAAGAAGATTTTGAAGAAACAGTACTAAGGCTTTATTTTCCTTGATGCATTCATCCCTTCATTAATTACAAAGAAAATACCCAGCTTTGCACAGGATAGAATATATTGTAGTTTGATACATCAAAATCTTCAAACAGTTTGTTAGAAGCACTGGACACATTTTGCCTGCCCTGCCTAAGTAAAGCCACGGTGACTGGGACTCCTAAGTAAACTCACTATTGTAGTAAACTTCCACAGGCCCCACAAAGGAGCCTGCCCATAAAGGGGAGCTGCCTCACAACAGCATGAATCCATACGTTTGTCTCTCTGATTACTCCATAATGGCTTCCATGTGCATTAACTGTAAACCTATGTAGTGGTTAGGGAAATCTTCCACCTAGTAACTGAGGATGATACTACAGGCATCAAACACATGGACACTGGAACTAATTAAAATTAATACATGTTGAAACTCAATTAACTCATAGTATTCATCCCTGGAGACCTTTCACACTATATAATTATACTGGTATGATTCTACTTGTGAACATACTGTGGAATCCTGGGGCTTGTAGTTTAGTTAAGAGGGCCCTTTCTCTTTGTTTCTTCTTTGTCCAGCTCTGGAAGGATTGGGAAACTGCCGTGAGGAGGAAAACTACCAGCAACTCCTCAGAGCAGCATCAGCAGGGGCACAGCACATTTAGCACCTCCTGCTCTCTGCCACTTGAGGCAACCACCTGGCAGGAGCAACCTACCACTTAGTGGAAGTCGACATATTGTTCAATCACTCTCTTCTAAATAGTCCCAAGGAGGCTGCTGAAACTGTGAACAGATGTTTGGTGGTAGCTTGGGGTGGATGAGGACCAGCCAACTGAGACTTAATCTTGGTATGAATGGAAATAATATGGGTAGGGAAACCATGCAGGTGTGGGACCACTATCAGATAGAAATCCACTTTGTCTAAATGGCCAAGTGTGTCGTTTGAGCTTCTTTTAGTCTCAGTTCTGTATATGGAAGTGCAGGTACCATCAATTATCAGGGGTGCCTTTTATCAGCTTCAATTGATTCACTAACTTTGCCCTTATCTGTTAAAAAAAAACACCTCCTTGCCCTAGATATCTCCAGACTGGACTACAGTAACATGCTGTGTGTGGAGATGAAAGCTAAAAACAATTCAGAGGCTTTTGCTGGTGTAGAATGATCTACCTGCTTGCTCATTGGGGCTAGAACATCAAAGGACATAACACTGACTAGTACATTTTTTAAGCCCAACTTGACGACCTACTGATCACCCCTAAAGCCCTAAAGAGCCTGGTACTAGGTAATTTGAAGGACTGTCTACACCAATATAGCAAATGGTTGGGCAATTTGTGGCACTCCTGATTCTGTTATAGACTGTAGCTCCCATCATCCCTAACCAGCACTGCCAATAGTGGGAGATCATGGGAAGTGCAGTCCAACAACATCTGTAGAGTTACATGTTTCCCACTCTGAAGTATACAAAACAAACCTCAGGCGCATCTCTTTGCGGGTTGAGATTTTTAAAAATGTCTTAAATAAACAAACCTGGTTAGACCTTAAGATTGGCTGCTAAGACTTGGCTCATATGTCTGCTACTAAGATCTGTTAGGTTGGAGGGTACAATACAGGGCCTTATTTGTGGTGGTCTAATCTTTGAGGAATTGGCGCATGGTTCCCTTCCTGTTTTTAATGGGCTGTAAAGACCTGGTTGTTTCAGTCTGCTTTTAATTGTGACTCTTTTTTCAATGTGTTTATTGCCGCAGTGTTTTATACATTTTATGTTATTTTAAATGTTCTTTTATTAGTTGTGTCCTATTTTATATTTTTACTTTGTGAATCACCTGAGGCAATGCTGAAAGGCAATACTGAAATATCTTTAATAAATTAGATAAAATATCCCATCTAGCTATGTAAATTGAGTTGATAAAAGGGATGAGTTTATTCCAATTTCAAGACTACCACATTTTTATTCAGAAAAATCGGTGAATGCCTGTTAATGAGATCTTTCGAAAATAGACATCATCCTTCTATCCTAGTTTTGCACACAGTGAAGGTACTCCTCCCACTTGAGATGGAAGAAGATAATTTCACAGAGTCTTTTCGCCCACTATCTTCCAAGGATTGTAGAAATGTCTGAAATAATATAGAAAATGGTGCAGGCAGTTGTAGGGGAGAAAGGGAATCGTCCAAAATCCCCTCCCTTTGTTTTGTGTCAACAGGAGCCTCTGCTAGATCAAAGGCCCTTTGCTGAGGGCAGGGCAGTTTAGGATCCAACCCATTCTAAATTAGCCAAGATTTCATTTGAAAAATCACAACTTTTGTTGTCTTTGGCTGATCAAACCCTGTGCTTATTTGTTCAGACTCTATAAATAGCATGTTCACAACTTCTTCCTGTTGAGTAGAACCAATAATGTAGCGAGCCAAGCATTCTTTCACTGTCTAACACTACCCCAAATGTAAGGGAGGTTGCCAAGGAAAGCTTTGTCTGCACAATAGTAATGGTTTTGCAGGATGCCAATACCTTTCGTTTGCTTCTTGAGCAAAAACAACTGGTAATAATTATTAGCATGGCATCCTTTTATAATTTTGCATTCTCCTGCATTCCTAAGGCTCTGTCCTTAAAGTTTTCTTTTTACCAAAAAAGAACTAAAACTGGCCATGACTAAACCCAAGAGTTCCATATACCGATGGGGATCTGAACCCATACTCTTCTGGCTCCTTTATATAAAAAAAAATAATAAAAAAAATGAAGGGGGAAAAACCAAGGGTATATAATAAGGTAAATTTAATTTTAAACCTCAGTCTTGCTCTTGCATCTGTCTACCAACATACTTAATCCTGCACATAATCACATGGTTTAGTCCCTCTAAAGTCAATGGGATTTCAGCCAGCTAACTTTGCACACATTTGTAGTTCAATTGCATGACTTCCAGCAACATAAAAACTGCACTGTCAGTGCTTATCATGACTACATTCTGACTGTAAACCATGAGAATATCAAGGAATGTTTCTGATGATAAGATTAGGAGAGCAGTGCTTGAACTTGATGAGGAGATCTGTGCAATATTGTTTCTGGATCTTTATATTTATTGTCTGGATTCATCACAGCTGCATATACTTCACTGTATGCTCTGCAGACAAGTTCTGTGGACAGTTTTATTATCTGCTGTCTAAAAAAATAAAGGATGCCAAAAATGGCTACGTAAGTACACAACCGATGACAATAAACAAAAAAGTTACCTCTAAGCCTCAAAATCCAGGAAAGAAGCCCTACCTTTGGAGAAAATAGTAATAGGTCAGAAAAATGCCCTGCTGCTCTCCAAGCCACCCTCCACTTACCACTGTGGGCAAGCAGAACGCCTGTGCCATTCTCTTATAGTGCTAGAAGTAGTACCAGCAGCATACTTATATGATAAGGAAGCACTGGGGGGTGGGCGGCTGAGAGGATGCGTATAATGTGGTATGTGTCCCCTGAGCCCAATCTTTTTTCACAGTTATTCCCAGCAGCAAAGTAATGCTGTTTCTTTGCTACTGCAAGGATGTCCTTCCCTTATGAAATGTCAAGGTTCTGGAGATCTCAACTAGAAAGATGGAAATAGAGTTGTGAGTGTTCATCAGGTAATTCATGTCAAGAAATCAATTACCCTCCTACCTGACTTCCACAAATCTAGGCAACACAGAAGGAAGGCATGATGTGGGCTCAGTCTTGGGGCAAGGATCTGTTTTGGTCCCAGGAACTGGGTTGCTCTCCCAAATCTAACTGGTGGGCTGGCTGATGTGAGGGGGCAGTGTTATGGAGAAAGTCCCTTTATATGTCTCTCATTGTCACACATACCATTTACCACCCAATTAGGTGATAAAAGGTGAGTGCATCTGACTTACTAACTGGATACAAAAGCTCCCCAAAAAATCTTTTGCTGCCTCCAAGGTGGCACAGCATGCATTCTAGAAGATGGGGGCATGGACATGGTGACTTTGGTCAAAACTCTAGAACCTTCTCACATCTGGGTCAGTGACTGCATGCTGCAAAATGTTTATCCACAGAGACACAAGAAGGACAATGATTTCTGGGACAGATCCTTATCTACAATCAGAGAAAAAAGGTTCCTTCATCCAAAATACTTACTTAACAGCAGTGCTTAGGAGAAAATTTATCTGTGGCATTAGCAGACCATCAGGCGCTGATAAATAACGATCAAACTGGACCTAATGTAAATATCAGAAGAATATTAGGAAGTGTATGTGTGGGTCTGCATCTGTGTGTGTATGTGTGTAAGACAGAGAGACAGACACAGAGAAACAGAGATCCAATGTACAATTTATAGTTTTTTCTTTTCTACATGAGATTCTGCTGGCAATATTCATAATAATTCCAGGTCATGAAACATGAAAATTTTCCAGAATACCGTAATTCTTCCCCTCAAATCACCCTCTGGGGGCATGGAGGGCTTTCTAAACATTTTGGGGTCTGTCTCTGAGCAAATGTAGGCCCAGGAGAGGCCTTTTTTAAAGACAAGAAGTGAACAGGAAGTGACTTCCACTCACTTGTTAAAAATAAAGGCATCTCTTTGGCCTACAATGGTTCAAAGAGGCTTTTTGGGAGGCATAAAAAGTTTTAATTTTTTTTTGTGGGAGTGTTTTTTGTTGTTCTGATTTTTTTGTTTTGTTTTGTGGAGATACAGTCCTCCAAGGTCTCTTGAGGGGCTCATGCAACACCCTAGCCGTCCACAGTTTCTCACTCCTGAACTGAAGCATATTCTTTTCACAATGTGTTTTAAAGGTTTGGGAGGTGGGCTGGGGAAATAACCTCAAAAACTAACATGTCTGCTGGCCCCAAGCACATATCAACAGAAAGTAAGAGGAGGCACAGAAGGGTGCTTCTTTCTGGTTCAGTGATTGTATTGCAAAGTGATGGTAAAGGAACCTCAGTGTATCACTGAGGGCAATGTAAAAATGCAATATGAAATTAACTCTAGAGCAGGGTTATGCAACTGCCAAATGAGTGAGCCGCATCAGCCTCCTGTAGGACCCTAGAGGGCTGCACCCCACCACTGTTTCTTGCACTTTCCTACATTTTCCCCCTCGATTAAAAAAAAATCCCCTCTACTATTTTTATTTTTACTAAAAATTACTCCCACACCCTTTGGGGGTCTGGGAAGCCCCAGACTGCTGGCCACTTTTGCTCCCCTCTGGATGCTTTAAGTGCAGGAAAAGCAAGAGCTTCAGCTTCAGACTAACTTGTCTGAGAGCATTTTTAGCTTGGTTTTGTTGCACTTTCCCGACCCTGCTGCCAGGTATCCCCTCTTCAGCCTCTGTTCCTTCCCATTCATCATCATATGGCCCACATTACTTTTTGTACAAAAAACCTAATCCTGGTCCTTACTGCTAACCTTTACGTATACAAGACCTTTATTTCTCTGGCTCAAATTAAATACATGATTGTTGTGGTTGTTGTGTGCCCTCAAGTCATTCTCCCCTAAGGCACTCCCAATTATCAATTAATAGAACAACAGACATATCTCAACATGACACATTAGAAGTGTTGGATAAGATGGAATTGGGTGAGCATCTCTTTTATGTGCTATAAGATAACACCTAGTATGCACATTATTAGCCAAGGTAATTTTCTGTACCATGAATTTGCTTTTTTTTTTTTTTTTTGCTTTGCCTTGCCAGACTGCTTCAGTATGGTGTCTTCTTTTTTACTTTTGTGAACATCTTAGTCTTTGTTACTTTTGTGAGGTGGGTCAAAAAGAAGAGGTAGGAATCACCACAGTGTCATTAAATTCTAAAATTCCTTAAAATCAACATGGAATACCCCATAATTCCTATGCCCCAAGTCTATAACTAAGTGTAACTAGATGCAACTGAAAGAACCACATACTGCTTCCCTGTTTACCTTGCCTCCCTTCCCCTCTTGATTTCTCTTGTGAAATTTTAGATAAATCTCTTGGAAAAGGGATGTGTCATCTTTTACCCTATAAAGTAACATAAAGAATGGCAACAGCAGAAGCACCACCATCTTAATCACCCCCAAAACACAGGTGTTTTTTTTTAACATAACATGAAATGCCAACATCTTACCATTGCAGCTTTTAAGGACATAGCATCCATACTGGGTATATTTGCCAAGGGACCCTAAAAATACAGCAGAACTAATTAAATACATACATACTATAAGCATGTGCTTGTTTGTGTGCATTAATGCTAAAGTGTAATTAGAAGATATACTTGGAATGCAAATCCAAGGAATTCTGTGTTTGCTATACTGACTGCAAAATCCTTGCAAAGTCTAACTCTTACACCAGAGTTTTATTTGTTTACTTAAAGCTTTTTTCACCCCAATTATCAAGTAAAAGCCCCGCCCCCAAGACAGTTTACAAAGATCAGTACTGTAGTATGACATTCCTCCCCTTACGATCATAATCCAAAAGATGCAATACAAAAGGGAAGAGGCGGAATTCACACATAGTTCAGTTGTAAAACAATACTGCTCAAAAGCCATAGGGATCATGTGAGAAGCTTCAGCTGACAAAAAGGGAGGAGAGAGAGAAGGGCATCATTCAGTCAGGCTATAAGAGCCTGTGAAGGGCAGAGGGAACTAGAATGCTAGAGGATCATGCAAAACATGATCATGCTATTTTAAAGCCAGATCTACACACTCGTGAAATATAAAGCAGCCTTGCTTTCCAAGCCTCAAGAATAAAATATTCTTTCTTTTTCATCCCTTATCCACAAACAGTAAAGGAGACTGGTAAACAACAGTTTAGCTTCACAAATGCAAGGGTAAGAAACTTAATAATAAAAACCCTAAACAAAGTAAATTCTGGGGCACTTGTGGATAAACTGAAGTAAACAACCATTCCCGACCACATCTGATGAACCAACTTGTAATTTACTTATCCTACAGTAGATCCTGCTATGATTTTTATGGAGCTACTGCATTTCTTCTGCATTTTATCAGTATCCTGTGCAAAGCAGTAAAGAAACCAAGCCTTCCTATTAAGGATGTTTTGTTTCTCTTTCTCCTTTTTATATTTGTTTATTGGCTGCATCTGTACATTAATACAGGTGTGCTGATGTACGCTGCCTATTTGCTCCTGCTTTCATGTAAATGGGTGAACAAAGCAGGAAGGAACAGTTTTATGTTGTATCCAAACCTGGGATTAAGATTAAGTGCACCCAAAGAAGCCAGGATTGTAAAACAATTTTAAAGCATATTTAGTTTGGCTTATAGAACATGGCTTATCTGGGTACACATAACTATAACCTAGGCTTTGGATATAATGGAAAGCTATCCCTTCCTTGTTCATTTTTCCACTATCATGAAAAGAAGTCTGAAGTAAGAATAAATGGGCTTGCTGCTAGTTCACACTATATAGTTTATTAAGCCAGGATCCCCAACTTACAGTAACATATAAAATGTATATATGAAAATGAATGTTATATATGAAAATAAATATATGAAAAAAAATTGGTTGAGCTATCTTGACCTTTCAGAAAAGGTGTGTTAAAAAAACAAAAATAAAGATTGTGATTCAAAGAATGGCTCCATTATCTACATGTGCTCTGGGAGCTTTGGGCTGCTGTTTCTTTGAATCTGAATGCATTTTCAAAGACAGATTTTTTTTGCCTTTGAAAGTAAAAGAAGTTAAAAGTTCTAAAGTAGCACTATAGATCCGAATATGATATATTCAATCAGCTTAAATTATTTGTTGCAACACTGACAGAAACCCTCCACATACAGGCATATACTCATGAGTCTTTATTTAACATGTTATCAGATTGTAACTTAGTTTGCATAATGAACAGCAATCTACTCACAGTTACACAGAAACTGATGGGATTCAGGCTTACCTGTTCTGGTTTGTGTTGCTGTACAACATTATATATATAATTGAGTCCCACTCTAGTTAATACATAGGAAGCTTGTTCATTTATAAGGGTATCCAGATGTGCTTCAATCTGAAGTACAGAAGACATGCTTATTTACTGGGATTGTATTCAAAGTCACTTTCCATTGCTGAAAGTAAGTTAGGACTTGGAAAACAAAATTCAATGTTTTTAACTCTCAAAGCAAACGGCAGACTTTAGAATTCTCCCCCCTAAAAGATGTGTTGATCATATATGTTTATAACCTGTTATCATTTCTTCTTCCCTTGGTAATCAAGAATCAACCCAGCAATGATTTGTGTACAACGTACCTGGCCCACAGTTTATGAATTTAAGCAAAACATGTGAGTTGCTACCTTTTCTATCAGAGAAGTTGTAATAATAGATCAGGGGCGGGGGGAAGCACTGATGGTGTTTAAGATTCCCAGTCAAATTCCTGACTGCTACTCATTTCCTCAAATCTCTCTGCATGTCGGGGTGGAAATCATGCAGCCTTCAAGATGCTGTTAAGCTGTAACTCCCAGCATTCCTCATCACTGGCTATGCAGGTGTGGACTGATGGGGGGTTGCAGTCCAACATCTGGACACCTGAATGATTCCCTTCCCCCACTGTATGTAATAGCAGCATTTCTCCCATACCAACCAGCTTTGGAGTTAAGACTCAATTGGAGGCTCTTCTGAGCACCATCAGAGGTTGGGTAGGTACCAGCTCAAAAAAGGAGTTTTTCCATCACTGGTGCCTCATTTATAGAAGGTGGCCATTAGAGATGTCTCCTTGGTGCCTCCTTTAGGCATTAGAGGGAAGCTATGTTTGCCCACAATTAATAATGAGAAGTGACCTGCTGACAACAACATAGGTCTCTTTTATTTTAATTCCCCATTTATGAAGTTTGTGTGGTTGTATGCCTAAGTAGGCTAACTTTAAATATCCCTCTTTAAGCTGCTGCAAATATGACCCAATGACCTCTGCAACTGTCACTTGCCAGCACTACAAATGATGCTGGTTACTGAATGCACCTGTTATCATGCTGCTGAATTTCACTTTAAAAAACACACACAAAACTAATTTTGTCAAAATTAACAATATAATTATAAAGATGGCAGGCATCTTGTTCAGTAACTGCAATCCTGTAAGCCTGATTTAGAACGCTGTAATTATTCTAATTCAGATTTGCAGTTGTTGCAAGATTGCAATGACCAAAAGCACACACAAAAGCTTACCTTTAAGGCCTCACAGTCTCTGCTCAATACGGTGATTTCTGAGATGCTGGAGACTGGGGTGGTGAGTAATAATGTGTCCAGCCCTCTCCTAACTGTGGGGCGTGTTGAGGCAGACCACTGCAACAAGGGGTCTTTGCATCTGCTTATCTCAGTACACTCTGTGACCAAGAGAGGGGTGGGCACGTCATTATGGACTCACTGCCCTGTTCTCCAGAGCCTTGGAAATTGTTATGTTGGAGTGGGGACAGGGAGGGCTGGGAGGCTTCAAAGGTAGGAACTTGGAGGGTAGCATTGGGAGAGGTTGTAGCTACAGCGCCACAGCTATATCTCCCGATATAGGATCTTGACCAATATGTCAAGTACACACCTACATTATCAAATCAAATCAGCTATAATAATAGATCTATCTATACATCCATCTACCCACATGTAATATTTATTATCAGTGGCTCTATTTTTATAATACAGTAGGACCCCCATATCCACAGGGGATTGGTTCCGCCCCCCCCCCCCGCAGATACCATAAACTGCGGATACCAGCGAACGCCACTGAAAATAATGGGACTTCTGGTTTAAAATACCACAGAGTTGCCTTGGAGGACCTAGAAAACATCTAGAGAGGATGCCTCTCTAGACAATTTCTAAGAAGTCTCTATGGTAGGTGTGCTGTTGTGTGTCCCGCGGATAACTGAAACTTCAGGTATTGGTTCTGCGGATACGGTGGTCCTACTGTATACTAATGACTGCTACACCAAAAAATCAAATTGATTAGTTGGAGGTCCATCTTCACCATTCAGTTCTGAGGTTTACTGGACCTCTGGTTCAATAAGAATCTATTTAGTAATATCTAAAAACACATAATACAGCTACTCCTAAGAGGGATCCCATAAAATAAACATGGTGATTCGATCCAGTAAAGCAAACGGTGGATTATGACAGCATTTTGTGCAGCCTTTCAGTTAAAAATAATTCATGCTGCAGGAATGGCTGAGCTTTACATTTCCCTGCTTCAGTGCCTAGGGCTTCTTTTATCTTAACTCCCCATTAATGAAGTTTTTTGTGGTTGTATGCATCTGCATGTTTACTTTATATATAAAGATGTGAGAATACACACATTTTATGTTTTATTTCCTGTTAATGTTTAATGGCAAAGAAAACACCAGGAGGTTGACTTTGGACATTTACCTGATACTGTAACATTTCTAGCCGTTTATCTGTGAATTCAAACAGAGCTAGTGTTGTCTTCATCATATGAAGTGAATTCACCATGAAGGTTGCCATGTCAGCAGATCCCAAGTTACTAGCAGACACAGTACACATCTGTAACAGTGGATCCAGCACACAAGAGAGAACCTAAAAGGAAGATGCGAGGGGAAGAAAAGCACACCTAAAAGAAACATTATATCTGATAAGAAGTCTTGGGTATTTCCTGTTCTATTAATTTCCCAAAGAGGAGATAGGGTTGTTGAAAACAAAAATCATATTAAGTCTCTCTGAGGGGATTCAGATGTTACAAAAAAACCACTGTCAATCATTTAAGCAATTTACTCTGCCATAGGCTGGTGATGCTTGGTTGGAAAAAGGATGCTGCAAAATGAAATTGTGGAGGCAACGCCAGCTAGAGGAAAAGGCACTTAATGGTGCTTGGCAGTCATGTCCAAAGGTGCTCCAGAAAAAGGACAGGTTTGATCGACAGGGATGCTTATTTAAGCAAAATGTACAAAACAGCCTAACAGAACCACACAGAAGTAGATAAGTCTGCCTGACAAACTGCTTCTTCCTGGGCAGTCTGCAAAGCAAGACTCAACAAGCATCCATCTGGGATTATTTCCCGGGCAGGCTCAATTCCTATTGGTTACAAAGCCTTATTTTCAGAGCTCTGTGTTTTTAACATGTAATCGCAGGCTCCAATAGTCATAGTTGCTGTTGGTTGCCTTCATGTCAATTTTGACTTATGGCAATTCTAAGGCAAACCTGTCACAGGGTGGGTTTTTTGGCAGAATTTGTTCAGACAGGGTTTGCCCTTGTCTTCCTCTGAGGCTGGGAGAGTAACTTGCACAGGATCAATCAGTGTGTTTCTATAGTCAAACAGGGATTCGAACCCTGATCGCCCAACATTCTAGTCCAACACTCAAACCGCTACACCATGCTGGCTCTCCATAGTTAACAGGGACTGAAATGTATCAAATGGAACCTTTGAATGAAACCTTAGAAATAGTTTGTGAAGTCCTGGAAACAACTTAAGCAGCAATATTGATTGAACATCCTTTGGAAATGGCTGATCATTTATTTTCCCCTCTGTTTCAGATCAGGATATAACTGTGGAAAGGATTCAGCTAATTCCCCCCTCAGTCTTTTTGTGTCTGAAAAGGACAGGTATTTACTGCATCTTAACCTCATTCCTCTTGCCTCAAGTCCCACTTCAACGTCCTTGATCCATAAAAGGTTATTAGAAAAATAAATGGCATAATGGGGCTTGTCTACAGCAGCCTCATGTAGAGTTCTCTGTACAACACTACTCTAATTAACTTGGGAAACACATGATATAAGCTGATTTTTTGAAAAGCAAAAAACCTACTGAAATGAGCCAGAATTGAAAGGCAAAGAGGCAAAGCTGGCTTTTAATCCAACTTAGTTACATGGTAAGATAAACAGATGTGGGTGAAGAACATGGAAAGAACTGTTCTTCCCCTGAGAAATAGGGGAAGGAAGAGGAGTTAACAATGCTATCTGGCAAGAAAAGGCCTGGATCCTTCTGCCAAACTGTTGTGGCTTGTAATGTTAGACTCAGAAAACTGTAGCCACGAATTTACCTGTACAAAGTCAGCTTGACGAGTATCCAAAGGAATAACGCATGAGTCATGGGATGACAGAACCTCACGCAGCAGGGCAAGTGTTTGATTCAGTGCAGAGCTTGGACCAAGATCTGCAGGTGGCAATTCAATCTGCAAAACAAACAAGAATAATTAATCCTGAAATAAAAGAAGTTTATACGCCCTCTACATATTGAAGGTGTGAACCTAACAACATACAGGTTTCTCAAAACCTCGCTTATGTATAGTATATATTAGAGCAGTGTTTCTCAAGCTAGCTGCTGTGGCAGGAATTGGTCCTATATTTAGGCCAATTATTCTATTATCTGCATAGTCTCCAGGAAATCCAGCACAAACTGGCAGCTGATGGCTCTCAAACAAAGGCTTTGAACCACCACTTTTAGTAGTACCCAGGCTAGAGGACTCTGAAATGTATGTGCTGCTCTCCATAACAGAATAGCACCTAATGCACAAGATGCATGCAAGAAACCTGTAAACAGACAAGAGCCACACTCTGTCCTTCTCTGCCTATGATTCAGTATTCACAGTTATGAAGTCAGCCCATTAGTCCATCTAGCACAGTAACACCTGCATTGAATGTTACTGGCTTTCCAGGATTTCAGACAGGAGTCTCCTGACCCTCTCTGGAGGTGCTAAGGAATGAACCAGAAACTTTCTGCATTTAAACAGAAATTCTACTGTTCAGCTATGTCTGTTGCCTGTAGAGCTAACACAGTTCTAATCCCTCTGCACTGCTTCTCATTTGCTCTGCTTTTTCCAGCAGAAAAAAAGTCATTTGAACCTCTGGGCCAGCCATGTTCTCTACCAACCCCTGAGGCACTGTGAAAGTGAACACTGTAGCTATTGGCTCATAGTGTAAAGGAGAACAGCTTTAATATCTTCAATAATCCATTAATGAAACCTGCACCAATTTCTTTGTCCAGAAGGTGTATTTGAACTGTTCAGGAAACACTTCAGAACTATCTTTTAATGGGACAAGTGTGACACATCTACACTATACAGTTAAAACATTTTGAAACTGATTGATCAGTTGCAACTTCTCCATAGAAACAACAGCAGCTTGAGAAGTTCATAAGAAATATCCAAGATCCTTAGCGTATTCAGATAACTACCCCTACTCCTTTTCTTAAAGAAGGCTAACTGTTCAGGATTTAAATCTGCAATGGTGTGATGTGGCCTAAGTAAGACAGCCAAAACTTGGTGACACAAGGTTGGTGATGGACCAAGGAGTCTGGCTTCAAGGTTGAGAGGGCAACAGAGTCTGAACTGCAAAGCAGTGGAGATACAAGCTACTTCTTCA
Organism: Gambelia wislizenii; assembly: GCA_030847615.1. Taxonomy (NCBI): domain Eukaryota; kingdom Metazoa; phylum Chordata; class Lepidosauria; order Squamata; family Crotaphytidae; genus Gambelia; species Gambelia wislizenii. Next base: position 208,290,776 of record JAUMIR010000001.1, read on the forward strand.
CAGTTCACAGATCTGGAGGGCCACCTTGCAGTATAGAGGATCTATGGCTGGCTCATGAAGAAGTACCACTCAAAAACCAAGACTATTCTATGGCAGCAGTAGAATCTGCGCACAAAGAGGTGGGGCAGGGAGATGACTCATCAGTGAAAACAGACCTTATCCATCAGTTTACTTGCATGAAGACTCAAACTGTTGAAGAATATCTTTTTACTCAATAGATGCATCTCTTCTATTGTCGTTAAGAGCACAGCTGCACTGTTCCCCACAATATTACTGAAAAAAATGAAGAAAAGGGACAGGAAAAAACTGAGAGGTTTCTTTCTTGTAGTCAATGCTACAGCAATGAAAAATAAAATTAATCTTATTTCTCTTATTTAGAATAGCTGGTTTATATCCTTTCTACTGTGGACCATATATTTTTCCTGTTACTGAAAATATACAGTTCTGAAGTTAGACCACAAAAGTGGGGAAGGAAACATTTCTCCTCCAGATATTGTTGCCCTGCAAATCCCAGAAACCTTAAGCAGCAGAGCTACTGGTGACAGATGATGGGAACTGCAGTCCAAGAACATCAGAGGGCCAACACGTTCTCTATTCATACCATGATCCCTACCAGCATCTTGTCCACTCATGTTAGAAATTCTGCAAAGGACCAGAAAATAGGCAATTTTTCTAAAGGCTAAGCCAAGCAAGCTTAGTACAACGATTACTGTTCAAGCACACATGGACACAGGTAAGAACCCAGAGAAATTATTTCGAGTAAGAAGCTAATCTGAAAACACCTAATGGACTGTGTGCAATAACATCTAGGCATGTTTAAAAATCAATTTCAACTATTACTAAGAGGGAAATCATCTTTCCAAAATGTATGGGTGTTTAATATAGCATTTGAAGAAAGGACTATTTCCCCCCCTCTTCAAACTCGCCAATTCTTAGAAGTGCAGTCCTAAAACAAAGAAAGGTATTTTGTTTTTGGTTCTGCATTTTACTTACCTGATAGTGTGGTGATAGAATTTGAGAAGATTTGAAATTTTGTATAGCAGGACTGCTCCTGGTTCAGCTAATATCACCTGTTCAATCCTAACCTGAGGAAATATAATGCAGAAAAAATTACAGGTTATTTCTTTTAAAATCCTACATAATTTAGCATTTATGTACAAATCAACTGCAAGAAAATATAACCATTTTAGGTTCCAGGACTCTCCCTCTGCAATCAGCAACCTATGGAGCAAAATGTTCTAAATCTATCATATAGTTTTGCTCTGATTATATTTATTCTTAATCTTAGTAGTAGCAGTATCCCACTTTTCCCTCAAAATTAGGACTTAAGGTGGCTCACAATTTAAAAGGAAAATACAATTAAAACATACAAAAAGTGAACATTAAAATAGAATTAAACCATTCACAGTATTAGAACAATTCAAACCTCCAGTTAAAGGATAAAATGCAATTTTAAAAAAAGATATTAAAAACAGTTAAGTTTAAAACAATATAGTACCCCCTAGCCTGTTATTTAAAAACTTTCTTTTTTTAAAAAAAAAGTCTGTCGGAATAAAAAGGTTTTAGTCTGCTGATGGAAGGACAGCAAGGAAGGGGCCATTCTGGACTCCCTGGGAAGGGAATTTGGAGTCTAGGGACAGCCACTGAAGAGGCCCTTTCTTGCATCCCCACCAATCATGCTTGTGACGGTGGTAGGACTGAGAAAAGGGTCTCACCTGGTTAGAGGCTAGGCAGGCACATACACGGAGACAGTCTGCCGATAGCCTATATCTGAGCCATATAGGGCTTTATAGGTTTTAACCAGTGCTTTGAATTTTGTCAGGAAACAAACTGGCATCCAGTGAGGTGTTTTACCAGGGGCATAGTATACTCTCTGTAACCTGCCCCAGTTAACAGTATGGCTGCACCTCTTTGGACCAGCTGAAGTTTCCAAGCACTCTACAAAGGCAGCCCCAAGTAGAACGTGTTATAGTTGTCCAAATGGGATGTAACTAAGACATGTCCAGATCTGATGAATAAAGGAATAGGTGCAGCTGGTGCAAAAGCTTTAAATGTGTAAAAGCACTCCTGGCTATCACAGAAAGCTGGGCCTCCAGGTCCAAAGCTGAGTTCTGGAGTACACCCAAACTGTGAACCTATGCCTTCAGGGGAGTGTAAACCCATTTAATACAGGCTGAACCCCTGTTATCTGATCGGCACATCAGGGAATCAGCACATTGCAGAGAAGAAGCATCGCCACCACTCCAGAAAAAAGAGGTCTGTAGTTATTCCCATCATCCACTTGCATGACAGAAAGAGAACAAAACTGAAAGAGAAGAGTCAACACTGTCATCTTAAAGTAGCAGAGAAGGAACACTGGTAAGCCCTTTTCAGATGTAATGCTCTAACTCTTTGAAACTACTGTTCTAAGGTAGATTCATTAACTCCAGGCAATGCCTGTTAAAAGAGAGGGATTGGGATGTTGTTCAACAGCTAATGGAGGTGTGAGTGGTGAGTGGGAGACGAGACAGAGTACAGTTGTCCCTTCATATTCGCTGGGGTTTGGTTCCAGGACCCCCATGGATACCAAAATCTGTGAATACCCAAGCCCATTAAATGCAATGGCATGGCAAAATAGTGTCCCTTATATAAGATGGCAAAATCAAGGTTTGCTTTTTGGATTATTATTTTTTTAAAGAATATTTTCAAGCCATGAATACTTAAATCCGTGGATACGGAGGGACAACTGTATCACTCATGGAGTTGAATTAGGCACTGTTATTAGTGTGGGCAGAAAAAGGCAAAAGTTGGAGAGAACATAAAGAGGACTGGACTAATACTTAGGTGTCATGGTGAGAACACGAAGGCAGTGTCAGTTGGAGAAGAACTCTGAAAATGGGCCCACATTTCAACAAAAATAGAGGATCCCCCCCCCACTTATTAGAGAAAGATGACTTTTCTAAAGATGATATAGCCCAAGATCGTGTTTGGATTGGAGATTTGGAACTATCAGACCCAATTGTTAACCACAGAAAGTCCTGATATTGGAACATATCAGAGAAGAGCCTCTTTTTGGGAAGCCATTCCCAGGCAAATGGATACTGTTCAACCCTCCCTGGAAGTTTTACACCCAATGTAGTGGGGCATGCTGATATGAGTAAAATCTGCGTTACCCTAAGAGGTGGGAGGTGCTCCAACCCTCCAACCATCCAACCCTTGGTGTCCAAAATCTTGTTTATTATTTTGGGAATTATCAGCTCAAAAGGAAGCCTGCGAGAGGAGGGTAACTTGGGGATCTTTTCACTTATATATCAGTACTAACTGTAGAGAGCACTCCAGTCAAAGTGAAATAATAAAGTGTTTTAACAGAATAACACAAAAGTGAACTAGCATATACAACACATGTGCTTAAAAACCATACAAGACTATAGCAGAGTAAGGCCACAAGATTAGATAGAGGAGAGGTTCGGGAATATAGGACGATAGTTACCTGTCTTGAAAAGAAGAGTTCTGTGCAACAAAAATACACAGACAGGCCTCTGAGGGTGACACAGGAGGTTCCAATCCAGGGCACGCTGAGAAACAGAGTGGCCAGGTTCGTCCAGCGTGGCACAGTTTACTATTGTTAGGGGACAAATATTTATATTCTATTTCCTATCCTGAAGGGGTACTCTGGTTATGACAAAGCCTGGATGGCATTTCCATGGGACAAAGGAAACTGAAACTCAACTGATTGCTTTAATTGCTGGGAGACAGAAATTGATGGGTTTGCGTCAACCTTGCAAGGTTGGACAGGAGGGGGTATAGGAAAGATTGGTCACTTAATTGCTTGCCTGAATCACTGCTGAAACACCCAGGGCTGGAAGAAAGGATTAGCACATAGCTCCTGAAGGACTGTGTTTACTAAGGGGCTTTCCACATAATCCTAATTTGGGTTTTCTTACTATTATATTTCTAAATACATCCCAGGTCATTGTGACCTCCAACTGACCTCTGGTTTGCCTCAACCAAACTGACCCCGAAAAGTGTCCAAAATTTCCAATTAAGAGACACCATGGGGAAGGGGTAGTAGGGCATACTAACACCTGTGAGTAATTGGTGATCATCAGACTGTAAAGAATTATTTTGGCCATAATACAACATAACATAAATATCTAAGGGATCATTGTTTTCTGGTTAGTGCTCCGGTTGAGAAAATCTTTGATAAGATTAACCCCTTGAAACAAATAACTTCTGGACTACAGGCTATACTGACCACCATTTGTGCCCTGCAAGAACTCAGAAAACTGACTACTGCCACTCCTTCTACAGTTAGACAGCATTGTCAATGACAGTGCCAGAGTCTGGAAGGCCAAGTAGGATACTATTTTTAATTGCAGAAGATAAGGAACAAATTCTCCCAGATCTTTCTATGGCTCAGCACCTATGTTTTAGATCATCTCTCAGCAATGAGACTGAGGAGGGATTGAGGCTTATAGCCAACAAAGACAATCAAAAACCGGATGGATCTCAGTATTTCATAGAATTGGAAAAGACCACAAGGGTCATCTAGTCCAACTCCCTGCCATGCAGGAATACCCAATCAAAGTACTTATGACAGATGGCCATCCAGCCTCTGTTTAAAAACCTCCAAAGCAAGAGACTCCACCACACACACAAATTCTGGGATTTCTTTGATTACTCTGAATGAGTACAGAGGGTGTTCCAGTAATGAATCCTCTGTACTACTACCAAATAATAATATGACCAGGCAAAGTAAATTGGCTTGGAAAAAAAATATCCAAGTGAATTTAGGGAAATCCAGACATCTCCCACATCTAATCCAACAGATAAATCTCAACAGTTTGGCAAAGTCAGAATGGTTCCTTTCTAAATAAACAAGCTTTGCTTCAGGAAATATAAGACATAACTTAGGTTTGCTTGAAATGGGATGAGGTTGAGCTTCACAACATTTAGACCTCAAATGGACCAAAAGAGTATGTGGAATTAGGCTTTAAAAATATCAGAATATGTAAGGAAGATCTGAAATAACATGCTACTCACAACCACTCATGATTTGTTAATCCAGGCAGGCCCTCTAGTGGCGAAACCTCTCTTATGAGCTGAACACAGTGGCAATCCAAAAGAGAGGGTCTTAAATTCTAAACCTAAACTTTTGGGTAAGCCAAACCATTTTTCTAACGCCTGTAACAAAAAATATCCTGAAAGGAAAACTAATCGTAATTTGAACTGAACTCCCTTTAAAACTAGATTTTGGAACAAAGTTTAAAAATCACCCCAAATCAAATTGTTTTATTTCTAGAACAAGTTCTAGCCCTTAGCTTTTGCAAAAGTCTACTGAAAATAAGGTCATCATAATTCCAACCTCTCCCAATTCTGTTCATTGTGACAAACTAATTAATGATAAGAAATATCTACCCAGCATTTACCCTGAGGTCAGTACCTCAGACTATTATGCCTTTGCTTTTTGTGAATCGGGAACACAGCAGTCTCAATTACTAAGTTTCTCCACCCGAAACCAAACCAAAATTGCTTGCAATTTTATCTTGGAATAATGCAGGCTGGAAACCACACAAGGGAGACCAGGAATTTTTTGAGACATTGTCATGTGATGATATTATTTGTGTACAAGAGACATGGATAACTGGAAAGAAAATGGATGAGCTGACAATCCCAGGTTACAATGTCTCTTCTTGCTATTCACTTAGAACATAAAGGTAGACTAGTAGGGGGTTTGGGAAGCTCAGTATGAACACATAAATATTATAGTGAGACTTTCAGCCTTTGTCCTTAAAATTACAGCAGACAATAAAGTAATCTAAATTGTGGTTAATGTATATATTCCTCAAGAAACTTCCAAGTGTTATGAGGCTTCCTTTTGAGATTCCTTCTACTCTTTAGTAGAAACACTGGAAGAGTCTTACCCACAAGCTGACATACAGTAATTATAGTCAGGAACTTTAATGCAGGAGTAGGTAACAACATTCAGTACTTGACAGCTGTGACTGGAACAGAAGCATATGAGGACTATTTTCTCCTCCCAGAAGATCTAGTCATTTCCTTATTAACATGAATGGTATCTCTGACAAAGTTCCTGTGTAAAATCAGCTATAGATTTATCAACGGCAGATGGCTATGAGATGTAAATGGAAATTTCATCTATATTTCTTCAAGAGGATACAACTGAAAAGTTTTGTTTAAGAAGGGAGCAAACATCATCTAGGTTCCAGCTAATGCCCTCCACACCTCTGGACAGCTGACTACCTAAGCTCTCTTATCATTTATGCTATTGTTGCTGTGGTCTGGCTGATGTTGAGGACCTCCCCCGCTATTTGTTTAGTTGTCCTTTGTTACAGGCAATTAGAGAGAAAAAATCCTGTGTGTTTGTAATTTATTAAAAATAATTGATCTGTCTGCCAAAACAAATAGAATTTCTGCTTTTTAATAAAGATTCTAGTAGCACGTTCTTAATGGCACTAGCTAGAGCCCATGCTAGTTATTATAATGCATTCCCCAGAATTTGAAGTCTCTGCCTGTATTTATTTTGTATATTTTAATTCTTATTGGTAAGTTTACTAGTATTAAAAATGATGTTGGAAACTCTGAGGTTGTCTAGATGATGAAAAAACTCCTCCCAGAATGCGAGGGGAATATCTTTTGTCCTGATGAGATCCAGCGGGGATACGCCATATTCGGAAGGCGGGGGCCAAAAACTTCACGTGGTCCGTGATAACAGCCTTTGCTGTTTATTGCGAAGTTGTTGTTTTTTTAATACGCAGAAATGTGCATTTCCACCAATCTGAACAACCAATTTGAATCAGGGCACATTCCGGAAGGCAAAATGTGATTGGTCAGACGTACACAGGGGCGGGCTTACTGGCAACAAAGTGGCTGGACCCACCATTGTTCATTTTCATGGAAGAGATAATGTGAGATTTTTGAGAGGTAACACAAAACAGCCATATTTTTTTAGGCAGAAGGTCATTCTTCTGCATCTTTGATTTCGGCGGGAGTGGGGGAATGTGCAACAGCAGGAGCTTTGGGAGAATAACACAAGTAATTCACTCGTGGCCACCATCTTTATTTGTGGGCATGCTCTGTGTGAACTTCAAACACGGATAGCCTCCCATACCAGCGATCTTGAGAAAAAAATGTGAAGACAAATTAACGCTGCTGCAATGGTGACTTAATACACAATTATCTGCTGTTTGTTTTCCCATCTAGGTGACCCCCTCTATGTTATATATGCTACTTGCATAATCTGTTTTTACATTGTGATGACTTATGGGTATAAACAATTAAAATCTGAACTGAAGTGAAATATTCCCTGATCTACCTTTTAATTGACCAGGATCACCAAATGATGCTCGAGAGTTCAACAACATGAAATCATCAGAAATCATCATGGCCATAGCCATTATTAAAGATATTATCATATTGTTAATAATGATAATAATGATGATCTACAGGTTGTCTACATGTAACGAACGGTCTATGCTCTACCTTGAGAGGTCGGCAAACTCCTTCTGTGATGTGTCCAACCACTTCTTGCATATTTTCTTCTACTCCTGCAAGTAAACACATATTATTCACAAGCACCTGACAGATCATAGTAGTACCAGTCACAAAAACAAACTCAATGGAAGCAACTCAACAACCTCATGGATTGTATGAGAACCATGGTTTTAATGAAACTTGCCAAATTCAATATACTTTAGCTTCCACACATTTGGGCTCAGCATGATCTGTACCCCCACTTCTGCCCACAATAACTGGAGTCTGGTCTGATCTGGCTTTTTTCTTCACAAATGAAGATTCAGGAAGGACTCATCCTGCGCTTTCTGCAAGCGTGCTGATGACTAAAAAGGCCAATCCAAGATAAACAAGTCCGGTTGCAGAAAGCACAGCAGAAGGTCTCCTTGGGTGATGTTTCTGGGTTGTGATTCTTTCTGCGTTGTTGTTTCTCTTCAAGACTTGTTCGGCGTGAGTTCTCAAATAAGGCTGCAGCATTGTGGATAGTGTGTCTCCATGCCTCCCAATGTGAGGCCAGGGCAGACCACTGTTGGTGATCAATTTGGCCGAGCCTGAGATGTTGTTTCAGGGAGTCCTTGTATCACTTTTTTGGAGCGCCCCTCTTATGCTGACCCATGGCGAGTCACGTAAAAGAGTATCATTTCACCGTAGAGTACTATTTTTGGGAGGCGATGGTCCTCCATCCTAGAAACATGCCCTGCCCAGCGCAGCTGAGTTCTCAATATCATGGCCTCAATGCTGGTGATCCCTGCTTGCTCAAGGACAGCAACATTCGATGGTTGCCATAAGGCTAGAGAGCCCATCCTGCCCTTGGACGCTCTTTGTCAGACCCTTCGGTTTTGACCTGTCTGGCATGGGAGACCCTACAGGTGGCTATTATGCCACCAGCAGCATAGCTCAAAACATCATTAGGGTACACAAGCCTCTATCCCACGACAAGGGGGTGTCAATGGAGAGGAACTGGAGTACCTACACTGAAAAATTATCTATTGAAAATACACTGGTAATTGCTTCTCATCACGAACTACATTATCTGAAAAGGGCAAATACACATTTCTTATAACTGAGTAATACCTTCAGTAGTTATGTATTTTAACAAGGCTTCCAGGTGCTCTTTTTCAGAGGCAGTAGCTTGATGCAGCCATGCCAACATGTCTCCTACGTATCTGAAATCAAGAACCATGCTGCATTAATTTTATTAATTTTATGTATTTAAAATTAGTTTAAGTTACTAGTAAGGCAGTGCCAAAGATACACCGAATAGAATTCAATAAGAATAACTATTACAAATAAAACCAGCAGAGAAAACAAGGAAAGATCAGTAAATTGACTATCTTAGCGACGAAACAAAAGGCAGTATACACTTCCACAACTGTTGTACCTTAAAGGATCATGGGAATGCATTTCAATAGGCCGAGGAGTCCCTCCTGCACCTCCTCTGGTGAGAGCATCTATAAAACCACGGACCACGGCACTTCTTCTGGCAGTTGCAAACTCATCAAGAGTGTATCTTCAATGGAAATAAATATTATGCACTTATTCCTTTGTTTTATGGGGATGAAAACATGCCAGGTAAAAAACTTAGACTGTCTGGGTCATTTACAAGATGATCCCCACCCCCTTTTGCTTTAAATGGCCAGGAAATTATGTATAAATTTGTTCAGTCTCATGCCCTAGCCCCACAGTGCCCCACTAGTATTATGTTATATATGACAATTTTATAATAGAGAGCTGAGGTAGTCCATTTTTTATTCTTCCTTTGTATATAAAAAAATGAACATTCAATCACCTATCATTTTTTTCCTAACAAAAAAGGAAGATGGCAATAAGAGAGATTAAATTTTCAAGTTGAACAAATGTTAAATTGCTCAAATTGCATTACTGGACCACGTTTTTATCATTCTTTGCATTACCAACACTTTTTTTCCAGTTGGAGTAACAAGTAAATGTACCTCTGTTGTTGTGGGTGGTATTATTGGCCCCTGTAATATTGATCCCAGAATAGATGTAGGGACAGAGTTGGCATCTGGGTCTTGGCAGGGTCTTGTCCCTGTATTATCATCCTTATCATGTATCCGGTTGTGAATTGATGTTTAAGATCTGGACTACTCTGGGAGCAATACTACAGAGGCCAATAACATCAATCACAACACTTTCCCAGTGTGACGAATGAGAAAACTGCAGGAAGACTGAATCGGAGAATGATTCACAACTGCTTCCAATGTCGTGAAGTCGAAGGCTTCCAATATTATCAACCCATATTGCTCTCAAAAGAGAGTGTGTCATGGAGCCACAAATGTAAATGCAATTTTTGATGTATTTCAATGTAGCATGTCCAACCCAGGCAAGGAAATTATTAACTGGAGTGTGGAATTTAGTGGGCATTCCAGTACTGCCCCCTTGTGGTCCATATCAAACATTGTTTAGATTCTTCTCATAAAATACTGAATAAGTATTTTCAATAGTAAGTCCAATTATTGCGGGGAGTGGGTGGGTGGCTCTCATTACTGACAACAATAAATCCCATTTTTTTCCTGGTGGTGGTGGAAAACAAGAGCAAGTGAGCTTGTGGCTCACAAGCTGTATGTTGCCCACCCCATGAGATTATCAAAATAAGAACCTGTGAAAAACACCTTTAATAACGTTTTCTTTGTCTCTGACCCCTTTGCCGCCCCAACTGTTCGCAGAGGGGCGGGATATAAATAAATATTATTATTATTATTATTATTATTTGCCATAAATTGATGTATTTTTTAAAAAAACTTCCTTACATGTTTTGGGTGGGATGCGGCAAAGTTATGGAAGGCAGAAAGAACTATCAAGGGTAGGAAATGTGCATGAATACCAATAGTACAGCTCTTTGGACTGGCCATGAGGTACTGTTACATGTCTGCACTCAATTAAGGCCAAAGAGTTTGCAGACCTATTTATTAAAATAAAATAAAAATAAAATATTACACGTTGTTATTCTAAACGTTAACAGGAAGAAGAAATGGAGATGTAGAATGAAAAAAATTCCATGTCTCTTGAAGCACTTAATTCCACCATGAACCTGTAACTTTTAAATTGAGCTCCTAGTCAGAAGGGCAAGCTCTATCAAATTAATTCCACAACTACAGTAGGATCCCCGTATCTGGGGGGGTTCGATTCCCAAATTTACTGTAGATACCAGAAACTGCAGATAACAGTGAACACCACTGAAAATAATGGGACTTCCTACTTAAAATACCAAAATTGCCTTGGAGGACCTAGAAAATGTCTAGAGAGGATGCCTCTCAAGGCATTTTCTAGGAAGACTCTATGGTATCTGTTCTGTTTTGTGTCCCGCGGATAACTGAAACCATGGATATTGGTTCCTTGGATACGGGGGTCCTACTGTCTATTACATGCTGTCACTAAAACATCAAACATACTTATACAGAACAGGCCTGTCTTGTAAAGCTTCCATTGCTTGTGCTAGAACTGGAGAAATATCACAGGATTCTTGGGTTAAAGCCCTGCATTCACCTATAAAAGAACAAGCAGTGTCATGTCACTATTTGGATTTGGGCCAATAGTAAGATTTCTTCAGCATTAAACTTCTAAATCTCCTGTCTTCACCTTACTATGTTAAAATCTTTGAAAAAACATTACAATTTTACTATCTTAGTTTTCATTAACCACTGTGAGTGTTTAATTGTACTTGAAGTGCTGACATTCAAGCAGATGTCTATTATACATTTAAGGGCATATGCCTGCCTTTTATGACTTAGATGTTTGCTAAAGGAAACACGTGCATAACAGCATAGCTACAGCCAACATAATAGATATGTAAAGGAAGAAAAGATAGGGCTGTAGAACTTATTTTTCTGAGAGTACTGGCTCAAGGCAGTTCAAAGAAAGACAATAGCAAGAGAACATACAGGAGACAAAAGATTCCAGAAACAATAATAAATCTAGTAGGCCAAATAAGTGAGTAAAGAATTGCAACCTAAATAATGGAAAATCCTGCTCAACCATGAAGAAGATTTGACATGTATTAAAACCTTACTCTTAGATCTTTAAGCCTTTCATTTGAATCCCAAGTTCTGAAGTTGTATTAAAAATAGGACTTATTGTTACTCCTACATTTTATACCCAGAACCATGTCAGATTCCTGCTTACACATTAGAGCTGCTATATTAGTATCTGTGTGCTCCTTCCTCTGGCTAATTCCAGCTTTCAAATTTAGATAAATGGCAAATTCATTTCATTTATTTATTTAAACTTTTAAGAGTGAGAGATATGCAGGCATATATTCTTAGTCAGTAGTATTATTGTACTCTAGCTTTAATTATTTCCATTTATCACGACTAAAAAATTTCAAATTAGAATGTTTGTTGTAATTTGGGGGCTTTGTCATTACATTAATGTTTCTGCAGCCCACCAAGGGCCCTCATACCCATTAATGACCCTCTTCCATTTTTTTCAGCCCCAAATAGCCACTGAAGCCTTCAGGTGTACAATTGGCCATTCTTTTCCATGGGGTATGTGTGTGCCACTTTAGGTCTGTATAGCTTTGATTTATTCCAAAACAGGAAATGACTAGCCTGTCACTTCTTATTTTATATAAACGCATGTACAGGTCTACATTAGGTGAGGGATTTAGCAGGGAGCAGCCCTCAGGGGTCCCACAGAGAAGCCAGTGTGACTCATCATATAATGGTAGTTGTCCTAGCTGGCTGACTTGGAAGAGTCACAATTACCTGTTTCCAAAATAAGCACTTTTATAATAAGGAGGAGAAGACGTTAATAAGGAAACTTAATATATTACTGCTTTTAAAAAAAAAAGCCTTCCAAAACACAAAAACATCCCTTTTGTAACATTAAACACTGCATAATTCTAAGCTATGCATTAAATCTGCCAGTTCCCATCTAAATAAACAAAAGTACTGTCTATCAGTATAGACTGGACCACTTCTATAGCCTCCTTCTTCCCAATGCAGATTCAAACAGTGCTAGGTCTACAAAAGTAACTTCTGAAGTGCTAAACAAGGATTCAGACCTACTGCTATGCAGAAGTATTAGTGGTGGCATGGAAAGTCACAGTAGTGTAACAGTGACTATGTTTGACTAGGATTTGGGAAATTCAGGTTGAACTCCCCTATGAGCCATGAAACTCACTGTGTGATCTTTGACCAGTCACTCAGCCTGATCTACTCACAGGTTCATTGCAAGGACAAAGTGTAGAAGACAGGATCAAAATCAGGATATAAATGTAACTAATGATAAATACATAAATATGAGAGAGAGGGAGGAGGGAAAGACAGAGAGGATAATGGCGATACAACTGATTTTGCCCCTGCCTTCTAGCCAAGCATTTCTATACATTATACTATGGTGATTCCCAACCTTTGGTCCTCCAGCTGTTTTGGATTTCAGCTTCCAGAGGCTCCAGCCAGCATGGCCAATAGCAGAGGATTGCTTGAGCTGAAGTCCAACAGACTAGGAAGTTGAAAGCTTGAAATCCACAGTTATAATGGTTTCAGAGTGCAAAGGGATCTTGTAGCCCCTTTGAGTCTCAAAGGTGCTACAAGATCCCTTTGCACACGGATATTCCAGGCTCACTCAGCTATATTTCTGAATTCTATCCCAATGGTTTCAGAGTTATTTTTAATCAAGATGCTTCATCTAAGAGTACTGACTAAGGTTACACATTTAAAAACAAAAGTAAATAACAGCTTGTGAACATAAACAATAGTCTTTTAAAGAAAAAAGAGTTATATCAAAAAGACTAAGGTTACCTTGTGCCCACCGGTAAAGTTGTTCATATGAAGTCTCTTGGAGCAAAGCCATCTGTTCCATAATCTCTAAACTGCAAATTTGTAACATTTAAAGATTTTAATAAGACATGTTTGTGTAAACAAAAACATCTTCAATACTTCATTCATCCATATGAGTTTTCTCAATATACATCTCTTATGTATTAATAATAGTTCACATTGTGTAGTTTAACTAAATCAATGAAGCATGACAGCTATTGCTTTGTTCTGAGAACTCACCCTGATCTCTGCTGGTTTGTGCGGAGAAGGATCTTGACATCATTGTGAATTTGTTTTACTCTTCCCAATACTTTAAAAAAATCCTTTTTAAAAAAGATACAGGATTAGCTAACAGAGAGATCTATTTCCATCAACTTAAACATAACCATGCAAATACAGAATTCACAATGAAGACTCTTGTTCACATAAAAAAATGATAAGGCAGTCAGTAAATAGGTTGTTAGCAGGACATTATATTTTTAAAATGGGACAGGGGAATCAACCATTGTTTGTTACATTCATGTTCCCAATGCTCACATTAGCATTCCACCCCCACTAGTATTCTCCACCCTAAGCAAATCTACTTTTTATAACATCTAGCCCAATGAAGAAATCTGGAGATCTCAAAAACCTGTATATATCTGTGTCCTCTGAACTGGCCTAATAGTGATATTGAGACAAAATGGGATTTTCTTTCCAGCTTCTGAATTCTGAAGCTGTTCACTGTAATGTTTTATTAGCAGTGTTCTGGTTCAAACTTAACTATTGACTAGGGTATGGCCTACATTTTGTGCCACATTGTTTGGTGGTGTGGCAAACAAACAGTAAAACTGAAATGCATTAGTAAACACTGCTTTTCCTTGGTGGTTTTTAGCTTTTAGAATATGTTTTGCTTTGATCAACAGCCTTTGGTAAAAAAACCAATCATTTGACTATGCATGTTAGAGGTGGTAGCAAGAAATGGTAGCAGCAGCACATGCAAATAAGCCTAGCAGCACAAGGGTTGAGCAACCACCACTCAAATTACATATTTGAAGACTATTATAAAACAAGAGTTTATATAACTTTTATTTTTTAAAGGAAGACCTTTAAGTTTAGATCCCATTAAAAGTCCTTCTCTCCTCACATGTGACTGAAACCTCTTCTCACATCTAACTAGCTCCTGCCTCCTTCCGACCTCGAGATCTCTTAGTCTCCCGTATCCATGGTCTTCCAGCCAGCTGTTGTGTAACAGGCAGGGTGTTGAAAAATCCCTCAGCATCCACCCACTTTGGAAGCCTTGTTATAGGAAATGTTCTCATACCATAAGAAAAGTGATAATAGGAAAAAGAAAATTTCTCTCTAATCTGCTAGGCTAGAAAGCTAGTACTGTGTCTGCACAGTATAGTTACCTCTGTAACAGGCCCATCTCTTGTACCTCGTAGGATGTTCATCTCTTCTGGAGAAAGCTGGAATTCTGCTATGAAAGCATCTGCTATTTGTGCTTTTAATTCCAATCTCTGGCTGCAATGAAAAGGTTGGTTTGTCATGTTATGATAATTCTAACTTATTTCACACATTTTACAAACTTTATACTCCGTTCAAAACTGCATAGTATGTCATGCTGTCATCGTTTACTTACACCATGTAGCATTGTGTTTACACTCAACTTCTATTTGGAAAGCAGAAAAATAATTTTTGGCATTTGCATCAGATTATGGGGGATTCAGATGCTATGGCCTTCATATGGAAGCAATATGTACCGTATTTGTAAGCTATTTGTGAGCTAACTGCCATGTGGATCACACCAATCACCTGAAGAGTCTTTATACCAATGCCATATAGTCCTACGTGTGCAGTGCACAAAAGTCATAATAAGCAGTTTTGAAACATTACGGTTATGTGCATGGACATCAACATTGCTACGGTACTTCCTAATAGGCAAGAAACTTCAAATTCAGTACATATGTTCATGACCCTTGGGTTAAGAGGGAAATCGGAAAATGGACCACTTACAGCTCAATCTGTCATATGTCAATTCAGAAGTTAAGTCCTACTGAATTCAATGGAATTTACTCCCAGGAAATAAAGTCTAGGACTAGAATCTTCTTGGTAACACATGCTGGTGTAAGCCCATTACACCAGCATAGACATTTTGGAAAACACTGTAGAAGGAAGGATCCTATACCACCTTGAACAATGCCCCTCATCTCAGGAGCACAACAGCAAATGGGGTTGAGGTCCCCAGGCCCAGCTCAATCCACCCAGGCACCATTCAGCTGCAGTGGGGAACCAACCCCTTGGAAAGAAGGAGCAATTTTATGCAGGGGGTGGAGGCTGCTCCTTTTACTGCTGCTGTGCACAGTGACCAGGTGCAACCTGCAGCCAATCAACAACTAAGGGGGGATGAAGTGGTATACACACACCCCTCCCCTGCTGTTGTTGTGCCCCTGGGAGGAAATGGTGAACAGGGTTTGGAATATTCCCTATTTGTACATTAATACGAGGCGTATTCAAGAGGATAGACCAGAGTCTCAAAAAATACAGAAATGACTTGGTTGGATGGGACCGTTTATAATTTACTGGAATAGGCAGTGAAATTAGAATAGCTCCATTTAGACACAATAAACTAAAATAAGGGGCAAAAACTTCTGATCTTCTTAGTTAAGGATATGCAAATACACTCTTCACAGTCCAAGATCGGTTCGGGAAGTGTCCCTACCCATGAAACTCAACTATTCAATTGTTCTTACTTGGGTTGTTTATCTCGGATTGGCCTTTTTAATCATCAGCACGCTTGCAGAAAGCGCGGGATGAGTCCTTCCTGAATCTTTGTTTGTGAAGAAAAGCCAGAGAGAGATCACTAAGGTCATTTCCTGAGTTCCTTCTGCAGATGAAGCCACCAAAAGAAGTGATGAAGTTCACAGCCTCCACAAAGGGGGGGAGGGGCTGACAGGGCTCTAGCATGGGGGCCCAGCATGATATTATTGTAAGTTTTTATTATGTAAGTCCATTTAGTTTTTTAAAAATAAATGTAAATATTACTTTGGTGTCATCATTTAAGTGGACTTATTTTAATTTTTATCCTAAACCCTGTAGAGCATCTCGCTGCCCTTAACCTTAGTAATAGGTAGGGGGTCCACAAAGATCCTGGCCTGGGGCCCCGCTTCAGGATGTGGGGACCATGAGGAAGGTACTACTAGATAAAAGATCTCCCTGTTGTGGTTGCCTAGTGATGGAAGGCCCTTCTCAGACATGGTGGCTACAAAGTGTTCTTTTGTGAATCAGGTTAGGAACGTTTTATTCTCCAAGTTTATTAATCTGCCTGTTTAAAAACACTGAGTTATTTTGTGTGCCAGGGAACGAGCATTTTACTCTTCAAGCTTATTAGCCTGGCTATTTTTAAAACAATACTGCTTAGATTCTTATACTGCTGGATTCTTTTGCTGTTGGCCCTAGTTTTATTCTGCAGCTGTTTTGTATTGGATTTATGGTATATTTTATTGCTTCTTTTATTTTATGGTATCACCTCTGTTTTGTGAAATGCTTACAGAGCTCTGGCTATTGGGCAGTGAAAAAATGTAGCTAATAAATAATAAAATCTTAGGATTGTGTCATAAGTTCTATTATCTTCTCATGTGACACCTTTTCTTAAAACTCAGCACCCTTATTCAGAAGTAACACTTTTCAGGACACAGTAATGCAACATCTTCACACCATTTCCATGGTAACTATTATCTCAGATGGTAGCAGCAAAAATGACTATATGAAACAACCCTAAGGTGATATTTATTATTCATTGTAAAGGAAACAGCATCCAGAAAACCATTCTAATTTAACATGTCAAGTAACAAAAAGGGTAGACACATACTTCTCTGCTTGAAGTTTAGTTGTCTTTACTATTAAATCCTGGGTTTGCTCTTTGGTTGCCTGGAATTCAAAGCATAATCATCAAAACCGAACACCATTAAGGGCTTATGGTACATTTCTACTGTTTTCATCTTGATTCAATTACAAGTTATTTAAATGTAGTTAAAGAGTGAGTGGAAATAAGCAATTCTACATTTTTCCACTGCCTGGCTGGAAAAAGAGAAATTCAGTTCACCACATACTACATTTATATACTGCTTTTCTGTTATTTGAACCAGATCCATGTCCAATGCCACTGTATACAGATTAGAGTACATGTCCAGTTCCTCACTCAGACATGATTTTACTTATGACCTTGGGCCAATCACAATCTCCCAGCTTAATGTACCTGACAGGGTAAGTGTGAACATAAAATGGGGGGGGGTCCAAAGGACACTGTTCTGAGCATTCTGAAGGCCAAGATTAAAATGCACATAATAGTGAAAAATCCATTCCATCAAGCTGATTACGAGTCACTGAAATAAAGGAGTTAAAACTTCTTTTAATTTATTGGATAATTTGTAGACGTTCCAGTCCAGAGTACCAAATGCACTGTGAAGTCTGTAAAGAGCTCTGGTGTATGTGGACTGCCCTACTCACTTCAATAGTTGGAGCAAATCTTGGACACCAAAGAAATGCAACCCTAGATCTGCTTTCTACATAAAAATTAGTGGGGGCTCTCTTTGCAGGGGAAGTCATTTAGTACAATTGAATTATTGTGCCTGTAAACAGTATTAAGAACTGAACAAGTAGTCCTCTTTAAGCTAACATATAGGGTTGAGTACTGTCTTATTGAAATTACAATTTCCAAGCAGCAAATAAATTTTGGGGTAATATACAAGACGAAATCATTAAAATTATTAAGAAGGATTTCAAATTAAGTCCTGAACTTTACTTGTTGGATATATTCGACACAAGAGTTCCCACGAGAATTTAAGAAGATAATGCTTTACATGTCCACCACTGCGAGGGTAGTCTATGCAAGATATTGGGAGACAAGAAAAGATTCCGGGTAAGGAAGAATGGATGTTTAAACTATGGGAAGTGGTGCAGATGGAGCAACTCACATGTTGGTTTAAATCTCGTTCAATTGAGGATTTTAGAGAAGAATGGAAACCAATAATTCAATATTGGAATGAGAAATGGAATGGTGCTATGGTTACTTGGCTCAAGGACTAAATTTACTGTTGTGGTATAAAAGAAGTGAGCAAGGAGCATAGGAAAATCAGGTTAAAAATTATAACTTTTAATTTCTTCTGCCTGTGTTGCAGGTTGAGTAATACTAAAAAACTAACAAATTGAGTTATATTGAGTTATACTTGGAATTATATGAAGTTGTAAGATTGTAATTGTTAATTTGATCCTGTACTATCAATTTAAATAGTATAGAAACTTTATATTGTGTTTAAGAAAGACAACGCCATTTTGTTAAGCTGACTCAGAACTGATGAGTAGGAAGTTATTGTTAAATTTGGTGGAAAATGATGATGTAAATGTAAAGGAGTAATAAAAATAATAATTTTAAAAAATTAGTGGGGGATCTCTTTGCAGGGGAAGTCATTTAGTACAATTGAATTATTGTGCCTGTAAACAGTATTAAGAACTGAACAAGTAGTCCTCTTTAAGCTAACATATGGGGTTGAGTATTGTCTTATTGAAATTACAATTTCCAAGGTGTAAAATGGCGTAATCTGAAAACCCACTCACCCTTCCACCCTTCTACAATACCTTCAAGTGATTAGTCATCTCCTGGCAGCAGTTATTCATGAACTGCACATCTTCATTTATGCTTTCAAGCTCCTGGAAATATAGCAGCAGATGTTATAATAAGTGACTTAGAACACCAGCACATACATGAGAATTCTCCACACACACACACACACCAAACATTTACTATCTTTTGAAACACCATTCTCTTGTGGTTTCCCTACCCAACGTATTTATTACAATTATGTAGTACACTCATTCCAAGAACATCCAATATTTTTCCTCCATGAAGTCCCATGTTTGTTTGTTTTTCCCAACCAAGAGAAACTGGGAATGCAGAAGACATGACTTTCAGTATCCATGCTTCTTTGCCACAAGCATTCAAGAGATACAGATTTGCAATGAAAACAGTAACTTGTCTTCATACATTTATTCTGATACAGTGGCATTCCACATGCCAACGTAAGAACACAGCAGGCTTTAGGAACCTGTGGTAACAAATATAGACCAGCAGCACCGCACAGAGCTTTGTGAGGAGGTGTTGAGCCGGTAACAAGTAACTGGTAAGGAAGACTCTTCTGGCTAAAAGTAGGATGACAGCTGACAACACTTCTTTCCTCGAGTCTTTCTAGACCCCCAAACTGTCAGGCATAAAGCAGAAGTCCTACCTATCAACTTCTCATTCTCTTCCCCCTTTCTCTAATTTTCTCTATCCACTTCCCACAGGATTTTTTCCAGAAGGCTGACAGGGTGGTTAACTGTTCTTTGGGCAAGTTTTTGTTTTGCCAACATGATTTTTTAAAATTTTAGAATATGACCACCTTAGCCACAACAAGACCCAGTCCAATTTCCCAAACTGTGTCCTAAGCTTTTTCCTCCTCTCACCTGAGAGGATAGAGTAGGTATGGGCAACTGGCAGTCCTCCAGATGTCATTGGACTGTGAATCCCATCAGCCATAGTCAGTATAATCAATGCTGAAGGTGATGGGAGCTGTGGGCCCATATTGCCCATCCCTGGAGTAGAAATAAGAACAACTAAGCAAAGCGTTGGAGCTGTCACCCAATTATTTGCCTTAGGGGTATACAAGTAGTTCCACAGAGATCTGATAAAAATTGCAACAGCAGCCAAGTAAAGCTTGTGTTGTAAATTATAAACAGTACAGACATGACAGCCATCGCTTTCTGTCACAATGTGGAATTAAATGGTACAAGTTTTTGGCTCAAGTATATATTTGGAAAGTATATCATTTGCACAGGCAATGTAATGAATTTGTTTTAAGTGCTGGGCTGTGAATTGAAAGCCTACTTTTTCTAATCTTTGCGGGATGGCCGTAGGCAAGCCTTTTACTGTTTCTCAGCTACTCATCCATCTTCATCTGCAATCTATACTGGGCTAAGCATGCTGGCCTACTTTACATTGTGCGGTAAGAACTACTGTATGCAGGGACAAGTTTGAGGGAAGAATTTTGCAAATAATAAGGGCACTGTCTGGCCAAAAGTTAAGCTCATTTAAGTCCCATTTTTAAAAGAGAACTGTAAAAATAACCTGAATTTCTTCTGTTGAAATCAATGCAATTTTAGGGCTAAAATCCTATGCAGCAATACCTGGAAACCAGCACCATTAAACTAGGTGAAACTTACTTTTGTGCAGAAATTAACAGGATTCCAGAATAAAATATTGAATGCAATCCTATAATCTTAACAACAAAGCAAAATGCAGAAGAAACAGACCTACTAGAACGTAAGTGAACAGTGACTTGGGTCTGAATAAATGTGTATAGGTTTTCACTATCTGGCATACTATCTGCATATGTAAATTAGGACATTAATTTTTCTGCTACAAATTCTGAATTGCCATTTAGCCATCTTGAATACAAAAGGTAACACATCCAATGAATGAAATACAGCCGTCTCGCTTCTATAACTTTAAAAAGGCTCCCAAACAATTGCATGCATGGGGCTTTTAATGGGATAATATGCATTTAAGATGTTCAAAGTTTTATCTTATTCAGTGAAGATATAATACGTAATAGAAGCAAACTGTACAGAACTCTGTAGCCAGTACAGGATGGCTTTTCCTTGAGAATAGCAATTTGTTTTATGATCGACTTCATGCTGAACGTTTAAAGCAAGAGCAGGAATCCTGTGGCCTTCAGATCTTGCTGAACTATAACTCCCAGCATTCTTCACCACTGGCTGTGATGGTTGGGGTTGCTGGGAGCTGTAGTCCAACAACATCTGGAGAGCTTCATGAGTCCCATCCTTGATTAAGAGTAAATATAATACCTCTTTCACTTGCTTGAAAATGTAGACAAATTCTTCATTTATGGCTAAACTGCGATGTTCAATATCCCCACGCAAATTTCTTCTGGTACGCAAACTATTTTCTACAAAAAAGGCTGAAAGAGCCTTGAGTGCTTCCAACATTTCCTATAAAATACGTATGATAAAAATATATTAGAGACGATGTTTACAGCTCACACAAAATGAATTTTATAAAGACATACATACAGCTTCAAATGTATAGGTACAGACAATCACATTTTAAGATTCCGTTGTTACCTTAAGGAAACAGATTCAGGTTATTTTAAAAAAAATGTACTGAACATTTTGTGTACCTTTAAATATCATATTTTTTTCTCAGCTAGTCAACAAAGGGTAGGATCCTTAACTAAAATTTGATTCATCACTTGATCTTTTAAAAGAAGATCACTAAGCTAGCAGATTTAATGACAAGTTTTCTCCAAAAGTTCCTGAGAAAAAGAACCACACAGATACAAAAATCTGCCCCTGGTTTTGCCCTTAAACTTATTCAGATATTTTCATTCAAATTTTGTAGTGTAGGAGATTAAGCAGCTCATGGTACCACTAGGACTCAAAAAATGTGGATCCATGACAGGTGTCCTCATAACCTTTATAACTAAATGAATTAAACAATACTTCACCATCAAGTCACAGACATTCACTGAAGATTGCAGCATTAAACAGGACTGGGGAACCTGCAGCCCATCAAACTACTATCCGACAACATCCAGAGGTACCTGATACTTGAAATAAAAATATGGTTTTGCCACCTAAGTGTACTATTAATCACACACCAAATCCAGAGCAGATATGTTCCCAGGCTTACCATGAATACTTTAAACCAAGGGTAATAGCGAATCCCTTAGAATTGCACTGGAGGACCTAGGAAATGCCTCTCTAGGCAGTTCTAGCACAACTTTATGGCAACTTTCACAGAAAGTTACCAGAGTCACACTGAAGGACCTAGGAAATACCTAGAGAGACCATATTCTTCAGATGACAGGTAACTGAAACTATGGGTACCTGCACATACAGGAATAACCTGTATTTTTACTCAAGAACCTAGATTTGAGGCTGGGTTCGTTATGGATGCATGAGGTCTGTCTATTAAATAACAAGACTGTATTTCTACCTTTCAGACAAATCAGAGATAACTGATTGGGAAAGCTTGAGTTTTGAACATATCTGAACCTGCATGACAAACACCAACAATATCGGACATGCAGTTAATTGCCAGTCATCATTAAAGCAGCTGTGTTGTTTGTTGTGCGCCAGAAAAATGCTAAAGTTAAAAGTCGAGCAATGTGACATTCTGCAGCAACTTGAAGCAGACCCAAACCTTTTTCAAAAAATCATCACTTGTGATGAAACCTGGATCTTCCAGTATGATCCTGAGACAAGACGACAATCAGTGCACTGGAAAACACCATCATCACCAAGAATGGAAAAATCACATCAAGGCAAGTCCACATTCAAAGCCATGTTCATTGTTTTGTTTTATATCAAGGGCATAATTTTGGCAGAATGGGTTCCCGAAGGCAGAACAGTAAACCAGTATTATTATAAGAAAGTTTTGACAAAGCTGAGAGAGAGTCAGGAAAAAAAAAGGTAAGAACTGTGGAAAAAAAGGTTTCATTCTTCATCAAGACAATGCACCTGCTTACACAGAACTTTCTGTGAAGCAGTTTTTGGCTGGTAAATACACTGCTACACTTGAACATCCTCCATATTTGACAGATTTGGCACCATGTGAGTTTTCTTTTCTCTAAAGTGAAATCAATGCTTAAAGGAACACATTTCGAGTCAACTGATGCAATACAAAGAAAACGGCAGATGTGTTGACACAGCTAACAGAAACTGATCTCCTCCATACCTTCAAACAGCGGAAAATAAGACTACATCAGTGTGTGAGTGTGAACGGGGAGTATATTGATGGGGACAAGCATGAGAATTGTAATACATATAAATAAAGATGGATTATTGTATTAGTCTAGTTATTTAAACAGACAGACCTCATATGTGGCTTTTGCCTGGAGACACACTAATAGCTCTTTGCCCATCAAATGCACTGTAAAAATCACAGAACCAGGAATAGAATCATAGAATCATAGAATTGTAGAGTTGGAAGAGACCATGAGGGCCATCCAGTCCAACCCCCTGCCATGCAGGAAATCTTGATCAAAGCATCCCTGACAGGTGGCAATCCCGCCTCTGTTTAAAGACCTCCAAGGAAGGAGACCCCGCCACGTTCCGAGAGAGTGTGTTCCACCGCCAAACAGCTCTGACTGTCAAAAAGTTCCTCCTAATATTGAGGTGGAATCTCTGTTCCTGGAGCTTGCATCCATTGCTCCGTGTTCCAGCCTCTGGAGCAGCAGAAAACAAGCCCGCTCCATCCTCAGCGTGACACCCCTTCAAATACTTAAAACAGGGCTATCATATCGCCTCTTAACCATCTTTTTTCCAGGCTAAACATACCCAGCTCCCTAAGCCTCTCCTCATAAGGCATCGTTTCCAGACCTTTCACCATTTTAGTTGCCCTTCTCTGGACATGCTCCAATTAGTCAATATCCTTTTTGAATTGTGATGCCCAGAACTGGACACAGTAGTCTAGGTGAGGTCTGACCGAGGCAGAATAGAGTGGCACTACTACTTCCCTTGATCTAGACACTATACAGTTGTCCCTTGACTTCGCGGGGGTTAGGTTCCACGGACACCCGCAAATGTAAAAAAAACGCGAATATTGATTGCCCTCCCCCCCACCCTCCCCAGGCCTTCACGGAGCCTTCCAAGGCTCCGTGAAGGCCTCTGCAACCCTCCCCCCTCCCTCCCCGGGGCCTTCATGGAGCCTTCCAAGGCTCCGTGAAGGCTCGCGCGAACTCCCCCCACCCTCCCCAGGCCTTCACAGAGCCTTCCAAGGCTCCGTGAAGGCCTCCCCCCATCCTCCCCCATCCCTCCCTGGGGCCTTCACGGAGCCTTCCAAGGCTCCGTGAAGGCTCCCGCGAACTCCCCCCACCCTCCCCAGGCCTTCACGGAGCCTTCCAAGGCTCCATGAAGGCCTCCCCCCATCCTCCCCGGGGCCTTCCAAGGCTCCGTGAAGGCCCCCGCGGCCTCCCCCCCACCCTCCCCAGGCCTTCACGTAGCCTTCCAAGGCTCCGTGAAGGCCTCCCCCCATCCCCCCCACCCTCCCCGGGGCGTTCACGGAGCCTTCCAAGGCTCCGTGAAGCCCCCCGCGGCCTCCCCCCACCCTCCCCAGGCCTACACGGAGCCTTCCAAGGCTCCGTGAAGGCCTCCCCCCATCCTCCCCCCTCCCTCCCCGGGGCCTTCCAAGGCTCCGTGAAGGCTCCCGCGGCCTCCCCCCACCCTCCCCAGGCCTACACGGAGCCTTCCAAGGCTCCGTGAAGGCCTCCCCCCATCCTCCCCCCTCCCTCCCCGGGGCCTTCCAAGGCTCCGTGAAGGCTCCCGCGGCCTCCCCCCACCCTCCCCAGGCCTTCACGGAGCCTTCCAAGGCTCCGTGAAGGCCTCCCCCCATCCTCCCCCCTCCCTCCCCGGGGCCTTCACGGAGCCTTGGAAGGCTCCGTGAAGGCTCCCGCGGACTCCCCCCATCCTCCCCCCACCCTCCCCGGGGCGTTCACAGAGCCTTCCACGGCTCCGTGAAGGCCTCCCCCCACCCTCCCCGGGTCGTTCACGGAGCCTTCCAAGGCTCCGTGAAGCCCCCCACGGCCTCCCCCCAACCTCCACCCTTCCTCCCTGGGGCCTTCACGGAGCCTTTCAAGGCTCCGTGAAGGCCTCCGCGGCCTCCCCCCACCCGCCCCAGGCCTTCACGGGGCCTCTGGAGGGTCTCCAAAGGCCCCGTGAACGACTCCCCGGCCCTCCCCGCTCCTTCCCAGGGCTTTCAAGGGGCCTCCGGAGGCCCCTTTTCGCGGTTTTGGGGGGGCCCGGGGGGGCCCTCCCAAAACCGCGAATAATTAAAACCGCGAATGCTGAGTTCGCGAATGTGGAGGGACAACTGTACTTCTATTGATGCAGCCCAAAATCGCATTGGCCTTTTTAGCTGCCGCATCACACTGTTGACTCATGTTCAATTTGTGGTCTACTAGGACTCCTAGATCCCTTTCGCACGTAGGTCCGTGATATTTCTTTATACATACAATTTATATTCTGCCCTTCCAGTACCTGTACCTCTACACTGTTCAGGGCAGCCAGCAATGAAAACCTATAAAATAAAATTGCTGAACACACCATGAAAAACCAATTTATCATACTGTGGATTGACTATGATTTTTTCAGTACTCTGTGCACACAGATTTGAGCTAGGATTAGATAGTGGATTTCTGTGGTCTGCTTGTAAAAACAACATGTTTGTGCTTCAAATCTATGTTTTGCACCATAAACACCAACCACTATGTGCTGGATCTCTAACTTTCACAGTGCAAATAGGCATGAATGTGATAGGTGAACACAAGGGTTTTGAGGCCTGTGCACAGCAACCATGATGCATCCTTTTGCACCATGCAGCTGTCCCCCGCAAGTATCCATGCTTCAGATGTATCGTTTTTGTGGTATCATATCACCATGAAACTTTTCACTCCATGGGCCCTTCCAAATTGGTCTAATGCTCGGGTTCTCATGATATAGCTCCTTGGGTTTTGCCACTTATCATTGCCTCCACATCCATTCCTTCTGTTCTTATGCTGGGATAGGATGTGCATACTGATTTCTTGGATCTGCACTAGGGCTCTCCCAGTTTTATTAAGCCTGGGTTTGGTTTGCTGAAGTGGCCCTATGGTTTGAAAGGTAAACTTTATCTTCCCTGATTTTTTAAAAAAAAATCTTGCAGTGCTATAGTGCAACAGTGTCACTTCACTGATGCATTGATGCATTATAACACTTTTAAAAAATTAAAAGACAAAAGAGAAGAGAATGATTTTTTTAAAATTCTGATCTATCACAGAATTAAAAAGACAAAGGGTGGGAAGAAAATGTTGCAGCTGGTGTTAGGAATTGTCAGAAAATAGTCCGGGATGACATTTGGATAGTTTAAAAAAACAAACAAACATGATGACTGCAACATCAAGCGACAGTATGCCTGTGGGATATAACATCACAGTGCAACATCACTCCAAAACAATTCTTTTAAATGGAGCCAGTCAGACACCTGTCACAGATATACAGCAATCAAAAGAAAAGCACAACCAACACTGGTCAGATAAAAAAAGCATATACTCAACCACTCCTCATTTAGCAAGCATGCAGTTTTCTAGTCTCTGAAATCAATGACCCTATTGAAATCAATGACCCTAAGAAATAAACTTTGGGGATGCCTTTATTTCGTTGTTCTTAAAATATACAAACTGTATCACACCCTACAGTCAATGTTACTGACAATGTTGCTCAAAGCAGTTGTGGATGTTTTAATTCACAGGTATAATCAGACCCTCCATTAGATTTAAATGTTTTGTAACACGCTTTCTCAGAAAACAGTTCTGGCCATTTTCAAGCAGGATAGGCACCTGTGACAGCTACCAGTATATGGAAATGAGACTTTACAGCAAGCCCAGAGCAAGCAAACACATGCTGGAATTCCCTCTTCCACACAACTCTTAAAGGTACAGGATCCCTATTGCCTTTTTTTCAATGCAGCCATCCTAGTTTAGAAGCCAACGGCATTCAGGCAGTGATTCCTGGGACTAGTGAAGTTCTGGATTGAGAGCACAGCCCCATGTAATATTGCAGATTTATGGACTTTAGCACTCTACACTTTTACATCAGGACCCCTGTATCTGCTGGGGATTGGTTGGGGGGTGGGCGGGCGTGGATACCGAAAACCGTGGATAATTGTGAACGCCACTGAAAATAATGAGACTTTTAAAAATGGGATTTTAAATATTTAAAACACCATAGAGTTGCCTTGGAGGACCTAGAAAATGGCCAGAGAGGGCACATTTTCTAGGAAGACTCTATGGTAGATGTGCTGTTTTGTGTCCCCTGGATAACTGAATCAGTGGATAATGAATCAGTGGATACGGAGGTCCTACTGTAGAGCACTATTATTCCACTTTAACTGCTGTGGCTTCCTCCTGTGGAATGCTGGGCTTTGTAGTTTAGTGAAGCCTAAGGGCTCTCTGGCTGAGAATATTAAATGCCCCTCCCTAAACTACAAATCCCAGAATGCCACAGGAGGCAGCCACAGCAGTTAAAGCGGAATAACCGCGCTATAACAACGCCTTTCGTGGGAAGAGAGGCAGCGGGAAGCATTACAAGCAGCAAACGGATCCCTCCTATCCCCGACTCCAACCCTAGAAGGAAAAGCTCCCTCCAAAGACCTCGAAGGAGGGGAGAGGGATGCCGGAGGGGGGTGTCAGCCAGCCAGCCTGCCTGCCTCACCTTGTCCGCCTCCAGCCGCGTCTCCAGCACTTTGCGGAGCTTACGCGAGAGCGGGTTGGGCCCGGGGCCTCCTCCGCTCAAGCCCTGGGAGGACGGCGAGGAAGAGGCGCCAGCCGCCGAGACCGGAGCCCCGGCCACCAAGGGCGGAGCTGGCCGCCTCTGCTGGTGCTCTCCAGGTGCTGCCGCCATTTTCTCTCCCTCCTCGGCCGCCGTGGCGCAGGTGGAGCAATGAGCCGGACCTGGAGCAACGCTGCACCGATCCCCCTCCCTCTTTGGACGGAGAAGCGGCGTTCCGCCCACTTTCTGTTCCACTCCCCCCCGCCCCCCGAAACCGCCCGGTCAAGCCTCGCTTCGCTTTATGAGGCGTCGGGTTGGAAGCAGGAGAGTGGGTGCCCTTGATCCTTTCGTCAACCGCGAAGAACAGCAGTACTTTGGCTCCCAGACTTAATCCACACTTAATCCACACTTCACTTGTCCCTTCATATCCGCTGGGGTTTGGTTCCAAGGCCCCCCGTGGATACCAAAATCCGTGAATACTCAACTCCCATTAAATGCAATGGCATAGCAAAAGGGTGTCCCTTATATAAGATGGCAAAATCAATGTTTGCTTTCTGGATTATTATTTTTTAAAGAATATTTTCAAGCCATGGATACTTAAATCTGTGGATCCCAAATCCGTGGATACGGAGGGACAACTGTACACAAATAATCCAGTTTGAAACTGCATTGTTTGCCATGGTTCCTTCCTGTTGAATCCTGGGATTTGTAGTTTTACAAGGCCTTTAGGCTTTTATGCCAAAGATTGCTGGTGCCTCACCAAACTACAAATCCCAGGATTCCATAGGAAGGAGCCATGGCAAATAATCCAGTTTCGAACTTGTGTAGTGTGGATGCACCCGTCTCCTTTCCGCTCTAGCCAGCACACCCAAGAAGAAGGAGGGATGGTTGGGAGTGGGGCCTCAACAATATCTGGAGAGTCATTCTCCATCCTTGGGGTATAGCGCTACCCTGAAGAATAGTCCCTAACAATAATAACGTGAGGAATCTTGCAATCATGTATTTTAATTGCACCAACTAATTAATTGCACAAATCCCTACTTTTCCTGAAAATATGTTTTGTTTAACATTTGAATTTTCATCTTTGTCAGTGTAATAAACTTTCTTTTTTGATACACTGTACTTGCACTAAAGTTGTCCCTCCGTATCCACGGATTTAAGTATTCACTGCTTGAAAATATTCTTTAAAAAATAATAATCCAAAAAGCAAACCTTGATTTTGTCATCTTATATAAGGGACACCATTTTGCTATGCCATTGCATATAATGGCACTTAAGTATTCACAGATTTTGGTATCCACGGGGTCCTGGAACCAAACCCCAGCGAATACGAAGGGACAACTGTACTTATTTATTAATACAAATTACACGACAGAGCAGGCTTTGGCACCAGAAAGCATATGTAGCAATAACATTGTTAGTTTTTAAAATGCCACAAGACTTCTTTTTTCTACAACAATAAATTCACTGCCTTTTAAAATGGTAACAACAGCAACAGTAATAATGTATTTAATGCAAATTTTGATAAGCATGCCCTCTATTTCATCATCCAAGTCATTGATAAAGATGTTGAATAGCACTGGGCCCAGGACAGAACCCTGTGGCACCCCACTACTCACTTCTCTCCAGGATGAAGAGGAGCCATATTCACCAATGGCTCCTCTTCATCCTGGAGGGAAGTAACTAGTGGGGTGCCACACCACTGTCCTGGGCCCAGTGCTATTCAACATCTTTATCAATGACTTGGATGATGGAATAGAGGGCATGCTTATCAAATTTGCAGAAGACACCAAATTAGGAGTGGTAGCTAATACCCCAGAGGACAGGATCAGAATTCAAAATTGCCTGAACAGATTAGAAAGTTGGGCCAAATCTACCAAATTAATTTCAGCAAGGAGAAATGTAGAGTACTACATCAAGGTAGAAGGAAAAAAAGCACAGATATAGGATGGGTGACACCTGGCTTGAGGGCAGTACATGCGAAAGGGATCTAGGAGTCCTAGTGGACCACAAGCAGAACAGGAGTCAGCTGTGTGATGCAGCAGCCAGAAAAGCCAATGTGATTCTAGGCTTCAGCAACAGGAGTATACTGTAGTGTCTAGATCAAGGGATTTAATAGTGCCACTCTATTTTCGTATGGTCAGATCTCACCTGAAATACTGTGTTGAGTTCTGGGCACCACAATTCAAGAAGGATGCTGACAAGCTGGAACATGTCCAGAGGATGGCAAACAAAATGGTGGGAGGTCTGGAAGCCATGCCCTATGTGGGGTGGCTTAGGGAGCTGGGGATGTTTAGCCTGGGGAAGAGAGGGTTAAGAGGTGACAAGATAGCCACGTTTAAATATGTTAAATATGTTTAAATATTTGAAGGGATGTCATATTGAGGATGGAGCAAAGATTCGGAGCAATGGATTCAAACTACAGGAAAAGAGATTCCACCTAAACATTAGGAAGAACTTCCTGATGGTAAGAACTATTTGACAGTGGAATGCACTGCCTTGGAGTGTGGTGGAGTCTCCTTCTTTGGAGGTTTTTGAACAGAGTTTGGATGGCTATCTGTTGGGAGTGCTTTGACTGGGTATTCCTGCATGGCAGGGGGTTGGACTAGATGGCCCTTGTGGTCCCTTCAAACTCTATGATTCTATGATTCTATGAAATATCATCCCAAGAAAAATGGAACATTTGGCCAATCAGATATTTTGGACTTTTCCTCCCTGAAGTTGCAGCCAGCATGATCAATAGTAAAAGGTTATGGACTTTGTAGTTCAAAAATCTGAAAGGTTATTAATCTTTGTTTAGAACAATTAACATCTTGGAATGTTTTATCTTACAGTCTTTACAGCCACTCTGGATCAGTATTATTATCCCCAATTTTGTAAAGGGCAGGTTGAGTAATAGACTGGTCTAAAGCCACTAAATTAGTTAATACCACAGACACAATTCAAGTTCCAGAATTCCTGATAAAATCCTTGGCTGCAGTATACCACACCAATACTTCCAGACAAGGCATGTAGTGTATTGTGTCTCTGTTTGGAGCAGACATCACTGCACTGTCTAAGTGATTCTACCTACAAAATTATAATTAAATTACCCTATGGTTTCCAATTTCATCCCAGCCCTTTGGTAAGGGTCTGATTATATTGTTATCATTTATAAATTGTATAGCAACAGGATACTCATGGTGCTTTAATCAGTCTCTAGGCCCCTACACTAAGGAGCATACAATTTGTCTGAATGAAAGCAGAAACTTGAGGAATTAAAACAGCAATAGAATGGGGATTTGGGAGAGTAAATCTGCCTATGATAGCAGAAGTCTGACCTTCATTTGAAAGATTAGAATTAGACATTAGCCGAGCAGAATGTGCACCATCAAAGTAAGCAACTCCATTCTGAAAAGTGTGTTTCCTTACCTGTCCGGAAACTAGTGGTGTTCCCAGATACTGCTCCTACTGAAGAGGAGAGCAAGCAATCATGTGACTCAGAGAGAGGGTGCAGACCCAGGATGGTTTTGGGTTGCTAGGGGAAACATGCACAGTGTAGACCCATAGAAAGCAACATGCAAAATATATCAATTACTTCTATTATCTGTCAAGATGAAGGTGCCATGTTATGACACTGCACATGCATTTGTTTTTCCATCTCAAAGCATTCATGCCTTATGCATGTGCAATACACTCTCAATGAGCAACCATAACATTTTCCATGTTAGTACCCACCACCCAGATGTGCATCATAAAAGTACACATACATCCACCAGAAAAGCCAGAATGTATCAATGTGTGTGTTCCCCCCCCCCACAAAAAAGGCAAGGCAATTATCAGGGCTGGCTGAAGACATTTTGCTCCCACCTCCTTCTATATAGAGAAGCACAGTGTCTTACAGCTAAATTGTTCTCCATTGGTAATGACAGAACAATGTCTCAAGGGGAGCATCCCAGAGGGCAGCAAACTAATTTAGGGGGTAAAAGAAATGTAAGTTCTGGTCCTAGCAACTTGTTGGTCCATATGAAAAATAAGGCAAATTATTAGTTATTATTGGGTTTGTTTTTGTTATTTACTGCCAGGGAGGATGCAGAGGTGTCTGTAAACTTTCTGCTTCATGTGCCACACTAAGGTCTAAATCCTCTTTTAATCCTGACCTAGGAGATTTTCACACTACACTGTTATAGTGTTACTATTCCACTTTAACTGCTCTGGCTTCCTCCTGTGGAATTCTGGGGTTTGCAGTTTACTGAGACCTAAGAGCTCTCTGGCTGAGAGTTGTAAATGTCCCTCCCTAAACTGCAAATCCCAGGATTCCACAGGAGGCAACCAGAGCAAATAAAGTGGAATAAAAACACAGAAATTCTGGACCAGGCCAACAACTATCATGTTAGACTACACAGAGAAGCTATTGAAATCCACAAACACCTGGACAACTTCAACAGGAAAGAAGAAACCTTAAAAGTAACAAAATCTGTCTCCCAGTTTTGAAAAACAATAGAATCAAAACTCAACACTTACAAAGGAATCCCACCCAGGGACAGGGGGATTCCCAGCAGATAATGGCCCATCAACCAATTATTAGCCAAACAGACACTAATGAGCCTTGCATTTCTACCCAGAAGCTAACCATTCAATGACACAAATTTACATATACTCCCCAACACGGGTTCACAGCATATAAACTCCATACACACACCTACCTTACCATTCTCTGAAGATGCCAGCCACAGATGCAGGCGAAATGTCAGAAGTAAACTCTTCCAGAACACGGCCTCACAGCCTGGAAAAAAACCAAGGAAAATCTATGGATGTTGGCCGTGAAAGCCTTCGACTTCACAAAGTGGAATAGTAACACTGTAACAGTGTAATGTGAAAATCTCCCTAGTGGACCCATTTAATTCACCAGGTTTATCTACATGTTGGCTCATCATTCAGCCATTGATTGAATGTGTCTACTTTAGCTGGGAATAATCAGCAGAAGGCCAGCCTAATTTGGTTGACATAGGGAGCTAAGTACTTGAAGTGGGGTGGGGAAAATGTGCTGGCATTTGCTGCTGTGTCACAAAGGGCAGCAAACTGTGGTGGGCCAACCTTGTCTAGGATCAATCAAAATTTTACAAAACAGTAAGTAAGCTTTTGATTTCTACAGAAATCTTAATCAGGCTAGATGTTAAGCAAGGGGTAGGGGGAGAAAAACTGGCTTGTGAAATGCACATTTGTCCCAGGGGTTATCTAAATGGTGAAAATAATCCTTGTAGAATTTGAGAACACATGTTGTCTTAATGGCAACTTGCTGCAATTTGCTGTATTAAGAAGGAGGGGGGCAAAAACCGCCATATACTGTGCGCTAGGGGACTTCGCAGTTTTCCGCAAAGTTTATTAAATACTGCGTAGGGAATATGGATTTCAACTCATTGGGACAAGCAATTCAATATGAATCACTTTCCCATAGGAGAGGAAGTGCAAAGCTGATTGACCATGTTGGATTTTCATGTTAGCAAATACCGTAAGTGTTAAGGTGAGAAAATGGGGTGTTTATTTATTTATTTATTTATTTATACCCCGCTCTTCAGCCACAAGGCTATCAGAGCGGCTTACAAATTGTTTTAAGCAATAGCTATTTACACATCTACACTGCATTAAACAGTTTCCAATGTGTGTTGTTTCTTTTCTCTTTTTTTGCAGGGGCAAAATCGCTCCAGTGCACAGTGGAAATATATATATATATATATATATATATATATGTATGTATGTATATGTTCAGTGGTGGCAGATTACAGTGCGTAAAAATGCAAGTAATTCACTACTTGCGGCCTTGATCTTGATTGGCAGGAATGTGAAGCTTTTGGGGGCCAAAAAAATGTAAAGACAAGTTGCAGCTGCTGCAAATTTGTATTAGTGCAGATCAACCTACATTTTATTGCCTCATATAGATGGGGACCCAGTCACTTTAACTTAAAAGATATAAGGCTTCATTGGAGCTGAGGGGCAGCCCTGTGGATTGTATATGCCCTGAGTGAGTTTTTGTGGTCCCCATTTAGTGTCAGTGCTGCCAGACCTGCATTGTTAAACGTTTTGAGTTCTCCAGGGAGAACGGGTATTGTTTCTGGTTTTGTATCTTCCAATTCTGCTATGTGGCTAAAAAGGTTATGTTCAGAGAAGATCAGTACAATTTTGACAGATAGGTGGCAGCTCTTATTTGTACTGTGTTTAAACTTCTTTAAAATTACTTCACCAATTAAAATGGCTAGTATGTCTGTAGACTGGTATCTTTTGGGGCTGGGTTGTGTGAGCCATTTTATTGTGTGATGATGATCTTCAGTTTTGTTCTGGGAACTGAGCGGGCTGGTTCCAAAACATTTTAAATTAATTCCATTGTATGATTTAATCAAAGTGAGTGGTTTAGTAGTGTTGAGTTGTGAGTCTTCAAATGGTGATAAGAAGGCCTTAGCCTACTAGAAGCCCTGTTTCCTAATACCAAATATGTGAGTGAAAACTATGGAGATTATCAGACACCCTAAACATGGCATGATAACGACACCAGGAGATCACAAAAGGGCTTGTTTTTCACATGACGTTGTCCCCGTGTTGTTATGCTCCTGTGTTGCTCCCGTTCCGCCAGTGGTTCTTTTCTTTTTTTTCATGGGCTAAGCCGTCAATAGATGGCCCATTCCGTTTCTGTCATGGAACGACGGGTGAGTGAAAAGGTGCCCTGTTATGCTGGTGTGATGCCAGCATTACTGGGAGGTCCGTGCCAAACACTTTCAGGTGCGATTAAGAGATCTGGGTAAGTGACACACTTTTTTGTACCCTCCCCAGGTTACTTGTATTTTTTTAAGTGTGTTTTTGTGCATGCTTTCACTTTTAGATGTTTCTTTTCCTTTTTATTTTTGAATTTCCCACCCGCTCATCCTCTCACAAGAACAGCCTGGGCTGCACTCACTCCTGGGCTGCCGAGGGGGAAGAAAGATGCACGAACAAGGTAGGAGTGAAACTGTTCATTACTGTGCTGGGACAGGGTTGGGAGGGGGTTGGAAGAGGAGATAGCGAAACGGGGATGCTATTTTTGTTACTGTCTGATAATCTCCATTAGAAGTGCATGGTTTTTTTTAAAATACACTTTCTGCATACCTACTCAATGCATGTCATTTTGTTTAACCCAGATCTGGGACTTGATTTTTAGAAAGGAGAATATTATGGAAAATATTCAAGTCTATTCAAATTCTAAATCAAAACAACTGTTTTGTAATTTCATTTTTGCTCAAAAATTACATGTTGTATATTTACAAGTCCAGACAAAAATTCTTCCATACATATAAGGATCCCATTTCCTAGCAGCGTGCTTCTATATGTTCACTCAGAAGATAGTCCCATTGGACTAAATCCAATGCTTACTTCCCAATTAGAATAGACCCATTAAATAAATGAGACTTACAAGGTGCTGATTTAACAAATTCAGTTCACTCAATGAATCTATTCCACCTGGGACTAACAGTTAGACCAGAGCTTTTTAAACTTTTCCCACTCATGACCCCTTTTCACCCGAGAAATTGTTACATGACCCTAGATATATACCGTTAGGTATACAAAATAGGCTTTATATATATATGCCAATTTTTGTGACCCCCACATTCAGTTACGTGACCCCATATGGGGTTGTGACCCACAGTTGAAGAAACTTTAAATTAGATTTAACTTGTTAAGTTCAATACAGATTACCGATAGAGACCAAGAATCTGGTATAATAACTTCACCTTCCATCTTGTCTCATAGGTATTGGAGACTTTTTTTCTGGAGTAGAGCTGAGATACAAACCAAAACCATTTCACATCTTTGTAATCACTGTCCATTCTTCAACAGGGAGAAATGTAGGATTCAACAGGGAGAAATGTAAGATACTACACTTGGGCAGTAAACATGAAAAGCACAGATATAGTAAGCATGACACCTGGCTTGATAGCAGTGCGTGCAAAAGGGATCTAGGAGTCTTAGTGGACCACAAACTGAACATGAGTCAGCAGTGTGATGCAGCAGCTAAAAAAGCCAATGCGATTCTAGGCTGCATCAAGAGGAGTATAGCGTCTAGATCAAGGGAAGTAATAGTGCCACTCTATTCTGCTTCAATCAGACCTCACATGGAATACCGAGTCTTGTTTTGGGTACCAGGGCACCACAATTCAAGAGGGATATGGTCAAGCTGGAATGTGTACAGAGGAGGGTGACTAAAATGGTAGGAGGTCTGGAAGCCATGCCCTATGAGGAGCGGCTTAGGGAGCTGGGCAGATTTAATAATAATAATAATAATAATAATAATATTTATTTATACCCCGCCCCTCTGTTAAAACAATCGGGGCGGCTTACAAAATTTAAAATACAATACAAATAAAATCCCTAAACACCCCCACTCCCACCCTCCCCCATAAAAAAACATTAAACAAATATAAATTTAAAACAACTAATCTAAAATCACATTTAAAACTATAAATACAATAAAATATAATAAATGGCCAGCAGCCTAGAAGAGGCCAGGATCCCCTGAGGCCGGGATCTAATTAGGAAAGGCCTGCCGAAAGAGATCCGTCTTTAGTGCTTTTTTAAAGCCACTCAGGCTTGTTATCTGACGGATCTCATTCGGCAGGTCATTCCACAATTCGGGGGCGATTACCGAAAAGGCCCTCTGGGAGGTTGCAGACAGCCTAGATTTTTGTGGCTGAAGCAAATTCCTCCCACAGGACCGGAGTGCGCGGGTAGGATTGTATGGGAGGAGGCGGTTCCGGAGATAAGTTGGACCCAAGCCATTTAGGGCTTTAAAGATTTAGCCTGGAGAAAATAAGGTTATGAGGGGACATGATAGCCATGTTTAAATATTTGAAGGGATGTCATACTGAGGATGGAGTGAGCTTGTTTTCTGTGGTTCCAGAGACTAGGACCCGAAGCAATGGACTCAAACTACAGGAAAAGAGATTCCACCTAAACCTTAGGAACAACTTCCTGACAGGGAGAGCTATTCGGCAGTGGAATACACTGCCTCGTAGTGTGGCGGAGTCTCCTTCTTGGGAGGATTTTAAGCAGAGGCTAGATGGCCATATGTCAGCAATGATTTGATTGTGTATTCCTGCATGGCAGGGGGTAGGACTGTATCTCTTCCAACTCTATGATTCTACAGTAAATGTTTACAGGTATGGCTTCCATATTTGTATAATGGACTAAGAAGTGAATATTATGTAACGATACATCCCATCATCCCCACTGCAAAGACCATAATCCCCTACTTGGTTCACAACTTTGGCTCACAACTTTGTTTCACTTCAGTGGAAGTGGTGTCTTGATATCAAATTTGGCTAATCTGGCTGTAAGGGCCACCCAAGGGCTACCAGGAAATAAAATGCACTCCATGACATGGTCAGGAGTCAAGCTGAGGGCAAGCATGAGATATGTCTGGCAGAGGCCCCATCAACTGCCCACAAACTCACCCTGGATACAAACATCTTGCATCTTCTCTGAAATGGAAGCACCAAGTCTCCCAAGGAGACAGGTATCAATCACACAGAGGGAACTTCATTGCTATGTAGATTAAGATAACAGGTTGTCCCCAGTCTCCCAGATCCTGGCTGTCAGGAATCCCTTTGTAAAACAATTGAGAACTATCTGAAAATCACATCTTCAATGGGGTATTTTCTTATAACACCCCCACCCCAGTAAAGCTTAAGTTCTTTGGTTCAGGTCCGCTTGCTCCATTCCTTACTTACACACACACACACCCAATTTTTCTCCATCCTTCCCGACCTTAAGAGGGCTTCCAGACAGCTTCAGGCATTCCTCCCCTACTCCAGTAACCTTAAGCTTCCTGTTCCCAAGCCTCTTCTACCCCACTTTTTTTGCTACTAGTCAAGTAATGCTGCTTCTCTGTGAAGGCAAGCTGCAAGAGCAGGTATATTATATCCTATAGCCTAACTATTCCATCCTAACTATTTTTTGCCTTACTCTGTTAGTCGTGTCTGCTTGATAAAACAAA
The DNA here is from genome assembly GCA_030847615.1 of Gambelia wislizenii. NCBI lineage: Eukaryota > Metazoa > Chordata > Lepidosauria > Squamata > Crotaphytidae > Gambelia > Gambelia wislizenii. Next base: position 208,328,408 of record JAUMIR010000001.1, read on the forward strand.
TGTGTGTGATGTGTGAATGCTTCAGTTCAGTTCAATAAAGTTCCATCCATTGTTTTGTACACCCATCTCCTGTATATTTCCTACGCTACACCAATATACACAGGGTTAAGATCCCACAAAGTTACATGAGATGCCTCTGATTCCCCACTGAAGCTAAGCTCTTGCATGGGCTTTTCATGGACACCAGTGATTCGCGTAACAATTAGGCTCAGACAGATATTTTCCAATGATGCTTTTATTAAACATATCACATCTTAATATAGTTTTTCATTTTAAAGAATTAATAGCAAGCATTATTGACAATAGCTTATGAATCTGACACTTGTCTGTGATTGACGTGGACTCATACTTCCTCATGATTTTGCAGATCAGTGGTCTAACATAAATTGAACCATTGTTTTCTCATGTCCATAAAGCTGGTTGTGTGCACATTTTTCTCACTGTTGTTACAGTATCTTCTACTACAAATCACTGTGTTGCACAAATCCTGAGCTATGAATCAGGATAGGGTGCTTTGTCCTGTCATGAGGCATTGCCAGTTAGCTTCCATATATCAGAAATTGCATCATCAGTGTATCTGGCAGTTCAAAGCTTTCCAACATAAGAATGCTAATAGATGCTGAGCCTGACAGTTTCACAGACTCTCTGTAAGTATCACAGTGTGGCATTGGAAAATGAAAGTCATTTCTCTTCCAAAAAGGCGAATTGAAATGCTATTTCCACAGCCTGTCCAACAGACCTGTCATCAGAATACACAAGGCCACTTCTACAGTTTGTCTGCCAAAACATTCTCTGATCAGACTGCTTTTTCAACATGTCTTTCAGCTTATCAATCTTATACCATGGGCTACAGTCTGCTGTACTTCAGAAAAGTGTTTGCATAAACAACTAACATAATTTGTGTAATTGTCTGCTCAGCCTCCAACATTGTTGCTTTCACACGCAGGCTCAAAGGCTTTCTTGGGAGCTCTGGTGTGTATAGAACTGTCATCAGTCTCATCAGTTTTAATGATCTTGGCAAACCCTCTCTGGCAACCAGTTCAACATCTAATTGCAGAAAAACAATGCTTCAGCCGGGCTAAAGAGCTCTGCTGTGGAAGTAAACAACACACTTGGCAAAATGCCTTCTTTTTTATATTATGTTTTTCCTCCCTGCAACAATGATGGCATCTAGAAACTTGATCTAAAGTTATGAGATTAGATTCTGCAGTTCATATTGGGTATGTGGTTTGCAAAAAAAAAAAATTTACTCTCCTGACTTATTAAAAGAAAGAGGCTGGGGGAATAGAGAAAGAGACAGACTGAGCTCTATCAGACAAGGCTTTCATTATGCAGTCGACCTGCCTCATTAATGGAATTTTACAGACAGTCCTCACATCTTTTCCACTTGTAACCCTACTGACGGGTTCTTCCATATCTTATTTCCCCAACAAAGATCTCTTAAAGAGGAAAAACTGAAACAGCTGGACAATGGCATTTGATTGGTAAAACGCTAGGAACTAGGACCAGCTGTACTGTATGGGGGACTGAAGGGAAATTTCATTAGGAGATGAGACAGAATTCTTATTTGTAGGGGCAGTGACCTCAACCCCCCCCCAACCCCTCTGAGCTCTCCCAAGCAATAGATTTTTGGATGTCATGAAAAGGCAGAAAATAATTAGTTATTTAATTAATAATTATTGTATTTTTAAATCTTGGGTTTGCAATAGAGGTATTGTGAGGGTTCTTTTTTCAGCTGCCACTATAACTTTTTCAACTTTGGGTATAACTCACGGACTGGGGGTAATATCGTGTATGTAGGGAGTATAATGGTCTGAGATAAGGCTGCAGATGTAGCCATAGTTTCATTGCTCTCCTTGAGAATAGGGTAAGAGACCAAAAAAAAAGAAGGAAAAAAAGAAGAAAAAGGAATGGTTATATGTTCAACCAATGATTTTGAAGCCTGCCAGATTTGACTGACTGGAATGTGCTTTTAGTATTGTATGGTCCTGTTAAACCTCATTCACAGCAACAACCTTGTATGGTTCCCTTCTATGATTTCTGTGACAATAACGTTTTCTGTTTTAACTCTGAAACTGCTGGACGCTGTGACTGGGAATGCCAGTACATGGCAGCTTCTTGTCTGTCCTTAATTATTTAAAGAGTTTCATGTGTCATCCATTGAGGCTTCCCTTTCTTTTTGGCTGCAGATAGTACATTTTTGCATTCCTCCCTGATGTCCATGGCTTCATTGCAGAGGTTTTTTTGTTTTTGTTTTTGTTTTTTTGGCTTCCAGTCAATTAGGCTTAATAGTGAAAATTTATTTTTACATTATCTTTAAATGCTATGGGGATGTTCTTCAGGTTGTATTTGGCATGATGGTTGGCTTGGTGTTCTTCTTTAGCTTTTCTCTAATTTTTTATATTAGCAATTCATGGTCTGTGCAACAACCCCCTCCTGATCTTATTTTTGCATAGAGAACAGAGTTTCTCCACCTTCTGCTTCCAATTAGGTAGTCTATTTGATTTCTATACTGGACATCAGGTGATGTCCATGTATACAACTGCTTCTTGGGCTGCTTGAAGTATGTATTTGCAACGAACAGACTGTTTACCTTGCAAAATTCAGTCACTCTGCTGCTTCATTTCTTGATTCCAGGCCATTTCCCCCCCTACAATCTTTGATTCTGTGTTTCCTTCCTACTTCTGAGTTCCAATCACACATGATTAACAAGTAATCCTGTTTTGGTGTGTAATCAATTTCGTCCTAGACTCCAGTGCAGAATCTTTCAATTTCTTCTTCTTTTGCTCTGAACTTGGAGCATAAACTTGGATTATGGCTATACTGATAAGTTTTCCCTGACATTTTATTAATATCATTTGGTCAGATTTTGCATTTTGTTACATCTCTCTTCACTATTAATGCTACCCCGTTTCTTCTTAGATTTTCATTTCCTGACAAAAACACTGTATAATTATCTGGCTCAAAATGTCCCATTCCTGTTCACTGTAGCTCACTCACCTCAAGTATTGTAATTTTTATGCATTCTATTTCTTGTTGTACAATGTCTAGCTTCCTCTGATTCATGCTTCTCACATTTCATTTTCCTATAATATGTGTTGTGCACCTTTAGACGTTCCTTTAGCTTCTGAGTATGTCAACATCTGAACATCCTTTTGGCTTGAATCCATTTGGGACACTAGCACAGTGGTACTCATAGTTATCCTCTGCTCTTCCTCAGTAGCTCATTGAGTGCCTTCTAACCTGGGAATCTCATCTCCTGGCACCATCTCTTGTTTCATTTTGGATTGTCTCATTATAGGGTGTCAAGACTAATCTCCATGCTAAAGTTAATCTGGAGTCTCTCAGCTTGAAACGTCCAGTGAGCTCCCCTCTAAGGGTAACCCTGAGCAGCCTCACTCAAGGGCGCCCCCTAGAGGCCAAAATGCTGCCACCAATTGCTGAGTTGCCCCCCTTTCACACACAGTGCAGCGAGAAGGTGTGCAGGGTCTCTGAATAACCAGTGGGACTACCCGCCACTGTGAACCAGCCAACTCCCCCCTCCTGTCCCCAGAGAGAGAGAGAGAGAAATGTAGCAATGACCAAGACATACAAGCACGTGCAACATCAGCGTATAGGATGATTAAGAAAAGCTGATTTTATTCAAGCACGTTCAAGTCATGCAAATCTCTCATGAGGTCAGGCAGCTTCCATGCCCACAGGCATACTTTGGAGTTACAGAAATAGCAAAAATATGAAATTACATTTAACTACGTTCAGCTACATTCAGCCAAAGTTTAAGAAAATAACATAAATTTCCCTAACACAATTCTAAACAGTCCCTAAAGATTCTACTCACAATATGCAGTCTTCTGTTGGATTCAGATGGAAGGCTGGAGCCAGCAGATGTTCCAGGCCTCTCCCATTGTTAAGCTCTGGGCCTGGTGTCTTGGCTCTTAAACCTCATGGTCTGACTCAAGCCATGTGCTCACACAAAGCAGTTATACCTTATTTGGATTTCCCAGTTTCAGAGTTGTGATTGGCCAGTTCTGGTCTAGTGATGTGATGTCATTGATGATGCCATGTCAGGAGATTCTGTGGAGGTGGTATTTTAGACCCTTCCCTCCAGTTAACCCTTTCCTTACCTGATGCCCTGCTGACAAGACTATATTGTTTGCAAATAATGGGAAATGTAGTCTTTTTAGAATGATGGGAGTGCATCATCCTGCAGGCAGGATGATGGGAACTCCATCATGACATAGGGTTTTCATGGTAAAATACATTCAAAAGGGGTTTACTATGCCCGCTTCTGCACAGTACTAACAAGCGTTAGCTATAGTGCCACTGCCATTGTCTCTGAGAGATTCTCCTCCAGTGTCACCTTCCACTACTGCTGCCGCCAAATAGCTGTTGGGTACATTTAGTCTGGCTGCTCAGCAAAAACCTGTCTTGACATGGGAGACCCTACCAGCGGCACTACTGCCAACAGCATAGTCTCTCTCTTCACAAGACCATGCAATCCCACTACCATAGAAAGGTTGGAGGGTATGGTGGAAAGTGTCATGGTGAGTTATGTTTTACTATTTATTTATTTATTAGTTAGTTAGTTAGTTATACCCCGCTCTTCAGCCACAATGCTATCAGAGTGGCTTACAAACTGTTTTAAGCAATAGCAATTTACACATCTACGCTGCATTAAACAGCTTCCAATGTGTGTTAGCTAAAACAAAAACAAAACCCAGAGGATTAATCAGGACTGTCCCTGCCAAACCAGGATAGTTGGAGGGTATGGTGGAGTCATTTACATTATTCATAAACCTGATTCCACTTTTTCTGAGATCACTACACACCCTCAAGTGTGACCTCTCTGTCTAGATGGTGAATGTTTGAGCTTTTTATAGACACAGCTCTGTGTATCCGCTTATTGTTCAGAAAGAATCAGTGTACAGAGGTGAAGTAACACTGAAGTTTTTAGCAAGTACAGTTGTCCCTCCGTATCCATGGATTTGGTATCCATGGATTTAAGTATTCACGGCTTGAAAATATTCTTTAAAAAATAATAATCCAAAAAGCAAACCTTGATTTTGCCATCTTATATAAAGGACACCATTTTGCTGTGCCATTGCATATAATGGGATTTGAGTAGTCGTGGATTTTGGTATCTACGGGGGGTCCTGGAACCAAACCCCAGTGAATATGAGGAGACAACTGTATATTGTCCCCTTCCTTCTCAATAACGTAAGAAGAGTGCTCCTGGATCAGACCGAAGGCCTTTCTAGTCCAAAATCCTGTAGAGATAGTGGGGAATCAGTTTCCTATGGGAAAACCACCAACCCTGTCTTTCCTAAAAAGGGCCTATCCAGTTCTTCTGGGTTCCCAGAATCTAAAAAGCTCCTTTCTACTGTGGCCACTTGCAAATCCACACAGAGTAATGACAGAGGTAGAGAGAGCAAGATAGTCCCTGCAGGCCAGCCGTAGTAGTATCCTTGCAGCACATTTGCCATCTCACATTCCCTTCCCCAGCCTCTACCCCAAGTAAACAATGGCCCTACTCAGAGGCAAGATAAAAGTACTGTACTCATTTAAGTGGCAGATTTTGAGCACCATTTAGGGTACTGCACTGGGTGGAAGACAGGCACATCTGACCCATGTGGCTATACGCTCTCAACTGAGATCCCCCCCCCAGCTCTTTACTTATATTCCACCTGTCTCCCAGCCTGGAACTAAAGGCAGCTTATGGAAAGATAGAATGCAATAAAACACATATAGGTTGCTGACACGTGTAAGAAGTAATACAGTTTGACACCGCTTTAACTATCATGGCTCCATCCTATGGAATCCTGGGACTTGTAGATTGTTATGGCACCAGAGCTCTCTGACAGAGAAGGCTAAATATCTCACAAAACTACAAATTCCAGAATTCCATAGCATTGAGCCATAGCAGTTAAAAGTGGTGTCAAGCTGCATTATTTTTGCAGTGTGTCAGCAGTATTAAATAATAACAGAATTAAACCCAATTCATATCTTACTTTAAAACAGATTAAAAAACATAGATTTTCCTTGGTATTTTTCCGGGCTGTGAGGCTATGTTCTGGAATAGTTTCTTTCTGACGTTTCGCCTGCATCTGTGGCTGGCATCTTCAGAGAATGGTTGGGTAAGAGTGTGTGTGGAGTTTATATGCTGTGAACCCCTGTTGGGAGTACTGTATATGTAAATTTGTGTAACTGAATGGTTAGTTTCTGGGTATAGAAATGCAAGGCTGATTAGTGTCTGTTTAATCATTAGCCAAACAGACACGAATCAGCCTTGCATTTCTATACCCAGAAACTAACCATTTAAATACACAAATGTACATATCCTCCCCAACAGGGGTTCACAGCATATAAACTCCACACACACTCCTGCCCAACCATTCTCTGAAGATGCCAGCCACAGATGCAGGCGAAACGTCAGAAAGAAACTATTCCAGAACACAGCCTCACAGCCCGGAAAAAACCCAAGGAAAATCTATGGATGCCGGCCGTGAAAGCCTTCGATTTCAGATTAAAACAGTACAGCACCTAAAAGCCATTTTTGTTAAAATCAATTCTCAAAAGCTTGCTGGAAAAGAAAGGTCAACCAGTTGCTGAAAGGAAAACAAAGAAGAAGCCATCCTAACCTTTCCTAGGGAGAGAGTTCCAAAGTGCAGATGCAGTGACAGAAAAGGCCTTCTCCCATGTCCCCACCAGCCATGGCTGTGCAGGTGGTGAGACAGAGAGAAGTGCCCCCCCTGCAGATATTAAAGCTCAGGCAGGCTCAAATGGGAAGAATACAGTCCTTTGCTGCACAATGAAGGCCCAGATCCTATATTGGGAGAAGTATCACAGGTGTAACTATGACACTTTAATGTTGGGAGGTATGAGTTTAAAAATTAAAAAATGTATTAAAAATTCCAGGGGTCTAGCCCTTTTTAAAAAAATAAAAATATCTTATTTAAAAGTAAAAACCTTTTCTTTCAAATTCAGGCAGAGTAACACATTGGAATGCAAAGAGAGCTCAACTGAAAATCGAGCTTGAAATGAAAATCTCTTGCTAGCTCTTGATCAGCCAATTTCTTTATGCATTCAATACTTCGATGAGCAAATCTTTTATGCCATAAATTTATGCAGTCTTTGTGTTTACACTGAGTGGCAACATTGGCATTTGAATCACTGATCTCCCTATGATAAAGGCCATCATCCTTTAGAGTGCCTTTAAAAATCAAATGTTTGTCATGAAAACCATAACATGAATTCTTTTTAAAAATTACTTTGTTGCCTTTTGATGTGCTCATTTTTACTGAGTAGAGGGAGCTCTTAAGGTCTGGGGTGTAAAGAGCGTCCATAATTCTTAGTAACTCTGTCCTAGCTCCCAATTTCATAGGTAAACACACAGTCCCAATTCCTTGCACTGTAACAGAATCTCCATTTGCAAGAAACACAGGGAAATTTACTTCTCCATTAAAATCTTGGAAATACTTCCTTTTATTAATGAAGGTGTTACTAGCTCCAGAATCTATGATGAAACTGTCTTTATATTCATTTCCAGAAGCTTGCATTACTTTTCCATAGGCCAATCCAATGTTAAATTTCTGTTTACTATTAGCTTCTCTATTTCTGTTGTGGCCTTTTGCATTTTCTTTCCTTTGACCAGTCATCCCCTGGTGTGAGAATGACTTTCCCTTTGAAGCTTTAAATTGACCCCCATTTGGCTCAGAAGAGAAGGAGGAGGGGTTGGAGTGGGTAGCATTTTGTTTAAAATGCTGCTTTTCTTTTCCAGCCAAATTGACTTGCTGGTTAAAGTTAGAATTTCTGGATTCAAATTTGTCATTTTGCATCAAATTTTGCCTATGTTGAAATTCTCTTATTTGAATATAGGCTTCTGGTAGAGTTAAAACATTCTTTAATTGCAAGGTATTTATTATAGGATTGTAAAACTTTGGTAAACTTGCCAAGAAAATCCCAACTTGCATAGGCTTTGGGATCTCCTCTCTAGGAGATTGTAATTCTGCTAATGTAGCTCTAAAATAATTAATGTGCTCATCTAAAAATTTAGGATTGGTAAGCTTCATGTTTACAACCTTCATCATTAATGCAACTTTATTTCCCATAGATGGAACATCACAGAGATTTTTCAAAGTGTCCCAAGCAGCTTTTGCTGTTCTCTCATCTTTGATTTTAGAAACTAGTCCATCATCAACTGCCAAAATTATAAAAGCCAAAACCTTTTGGTCATTCCTATCAAAATCATCTCTCTTTCTTCCCTGAGCCGGCCTCTGTTTATGTAAAGCATCAATAAGTCCCATGGCTTTGAGATATGTTTCAAAAGAGAAAGCCCATTTTTTATAGTTTGGTCCATTCAGCTTTTCTAAGCTGAGTATGGCATTCAGGCCAGGAGCATTTGCTTCAGCCATAATTGCTTTACTGTCTTTGTCTCCAGCTGAGCTGAGAGAGATGAAATGGCAGCTGAAGTGATCAGATAAAAAGAAAAACAATACTTTTGCAAAAAACAAAAATTAAATTGATCTTTTAAGTTTTCAAACTGGGCCCATAACCCTTTAATGTTGGGAGGTATGAGTTTAAAAATTAAAAATGTATTAAAAATTCCAGGAATCTAGCCCTTTTTTAAAAAATAAAAATGTCTTCTTTAAAAGTAAAAACCTTTTCTTTCAAATTCAAGCAGAGTAACACATTGGAATGCAAAGTCAGCTCAATTAACATTTAAATGTGTGGTCTGATCACCCAATCAATTAGACTCATTAAAAACAACAAGTCAGTTTAAAAATGCATATCAAAAGTTTACTGAAGGTATATCAATCCTAATCTACATATTAAAACAAACTTAAAAAAGGTTCCTAACTAACTAAGAGGATTTAGGGTAGAATAGACTCACCCAGCCTAGAGTGGTGTGAGCTACATGGTGACTTGAAAGGAACTCAAAAACACAACAACAACATCAACAACAACATGGTTCCAGCCACACAGAGACTTAACTTAAAAGGAACTTAAACAAAGTGTAATAATATTTAAATTAGGTCATGTGATGAATGACACATTGCTCCAGTTGGCTGAAATTGCGTAGTGAAATAAGAGAAGGGGGTGTGGGAAAACTGAAGCATGCAGGGTAAATGCCTAAACTGAGCTCAATATGGGATACACAAGATTGTATTGCATTACAATAATGATTTCCCCACATACTACAATTTCCCCCTCAACCTTCCAAAAACCCACCTTTTAGTTACTGCACCCACCAACCATTTATTGGACAGTGAGAGTCAGCAGTGAAGCATCCAGCTACACTCATGCAACTGGTGACAAGCATCTGGGGTCCTCCATACTTCTCCACTGCCTTCCCCACTTTCCACAAACACCCCACTGGTCTCTGGAACAATGAAAAAAAGTGAGCATCACAGACTTAAGTTTTAGGCTTATGGCTGCATAATTCATTAACAGGATGCTAACTGAAATTTAGGCAGGTCTGACACTGGATGGATTGTGATACAGCAAGTGTCCAAGAAGCTTAGCTCCAGGTGCCCGATTTACAATCCTCTTCTTATAAATTCATATTTAAAAAATATTTTACATATGTATACCCTCTTCCATTCTAAACTTCTCTGTGTTCAAAGGAAATATTACACTGTATTGTCCAAGGATGGTCAGCCTCCCCAGGTTTACGGTTGCAAACACAGCCCACCAGAGAGGCAGATGCTCCTGTATCTCCTCCTATCTCACATCCCAAATTCAAAGTAAAATTAACTGAAAAAGCTCCTTTGCATATTCTAGAGCAGGGGTGGGCAAAGTGCGGACTTGTGGCTGCAGGCAGCCCTCCAAGGTTATTGTTGTGGCTCTCATCCACCCAGACCTCCCAAAATTACCTTTTTCTTGCCTCCTTCCCAAAAAGCAAATTAAATCATGTGGAAGCTTCCAGGAATAAAAATTCACCTTTTAAATAAGTCATAGCCTCCCGCCCCCACCAATATTTAACATAAAACATACCTCTTTTTCAAAACGAGAAGTGTACAGTTGGCCCTTCATATCCACAGATTCTGCATCCAAGGATTCAACCAACCATGGTTTGGAAGTGTTTTTTTTTCATCCAAAAAGCAAATCTTGATTTTGCCATTTTATATAAGAGACACCATTTTACTATGCCGTTGTATATAATGGGACTTGAGCATCCACGGATTTTGGTATCTACTGGGGGGGGGGTCCTGAAACCAAACCCATTGTATGTAATAGGACTTGAGCGTCCATGGATTTTGGTATCCACGGGGGCGGGGGAGAGGGGTCCTGAAACCAAACCCAGCAAATACTATGGGCCCAGTGTACTTCTGACCACTTCTAGCTTTTTTTTTCCTTTTTGGGGGGCTTTTTTGGCAGACCATATCCTCTCAAAGGGGTCCTGGGAGCAGAAAAGTGGCCCCTGGACCTGTCACAGTTGCCCACCCCTGTTCTAGTGGTTGTGGAGGGAGGGAATCTGCTACATTTTGTGGGTTTCCCTCTTGTGTGATACCCCAGAGAGACCTTTGTTACCCTGAACAGGAAGTAATAAGAAATCACTTTTGGTTCTGAAAAACATGCCCCTCAGCCTAAAACAGGCCCTCTGAGGAGAGTGTGGCAAAATTGTTCTTCATGGCCCATAGAGGAGGCATTTTCACTTTAAAAAATATGATTTTTTTTAAAAGGGAGGGGGGCACATGAAAGCCATGGATGGTAATCTACTCACCTCTTGGGTTGTATTTTGTGATTTACTACCCACTTCAAATGCCAAATCCTACACAATGTTCAAGTGAGAGGGGAGGAAATATGTGATACAACATCCCATGCAATGTCTACCTTTAAAATACAGAGTGACATTTGAATTAATGCAGGCATGCACATTTGATACACAGTGAGATGTTTCAAATTCAAGTCCTAACCCCAACACTTGTTTTGGAGGATTCTGATATCTTAAGGTTCAACACAGTTACTGTGTTAACTAACAAACATACATGTATGGGAAGCTAATCAGGCACATTACACCCACAGTGCCACACTTTGGAAGGACAGGTGCCACTCTTGGTTTTCCATAAATAGATCTTGCTACTGGTTTGTGTTTATTCAAAAAAAGTAAAACCAGGGGGAGAAATCAGAACATTTATGGACATTTTCCTCACCACTCTAAATGAATAAAGATCTGATTTAGCATGCTTGACAGTTCAGAAACCACAAACAAAAAGTATGACCTTAATTTCATGTGTGGCATAAAAATACTTGATTCCCCTTTCTCCAATACCTAAAAATATATGATTCAATAAAGATTAAAATACTTGATCATGACAAATTTCAAGACAGTGAACTCAATATGGTTTAAATGCTAGGTTCAAACAACTTCAGAGTTTTACTTGGACATTATTTGTACTGTAATGGAATACTTGCAGATATTATGACATACATTTGGTCTGAGATAGAACTAGTACTGTCTCCTTCCAAGTGGCCTGATTTAACTTGTCATTGTACTCATTCATATGGTTGTGGACTGAGTATGCTCAAACAATGTGGGTCTACAAGTGGAAGCGATGATCTCTCTGGGGCCACCCTTTTAAATCCTGTTCTCTCAGTTGTTTCCAGATGTTCTCTGTGGAAGCTCTAGTCAGGACCGGTTTAAGGAATTTTGAGGGCCCCTGTAATGCTTTATTTTGGGAATTTTTAGGGAATTTTTAATTGGAGTAAGACCATTCTACTAAAAAATACACCCGACCGCAAAAGGCCATAACAATAATACAAAAACAATGCTTTATTTTGGGGGCCCCATATGTTTATCTCTGGTCAGTGTAACCTAACTCAATCTAAACTATTCACAGTCCAGGATATTCAGATTATTACTAATAATGTTTTTGCAGGAGGAGGGTTCCTACAGGGGCCCCCACAATGATGGGGCCCCCTGCGGATGCTGATGCCGCGGTGCCTTAAACCGGCCCTGGCTCTAGTGCAGTAGCTCTTAACCTGTGGTCCGTGGACCCCCAAGGGGGCCATGATGTCCTCACAGGGGGTCCACAAAGGCTTGAAAGCTACCTGGCCCACCTCCTGCCTGCAGTGGAATGGTGATGTAACAGGAGCCAAGGCAAAGGCTGGCTGGCTTGGTCTGCACATTGCCATTCAACCTGCTCCAGCCACAAACTTGCAGGAAGTAGCAGGAGAAAAGTCTTCCCTCCCTCTCCAGTGCCTCCGAGGGAAGGTTTCACGGATGGTATAATTGCACTAATTATTATTATTAGGTATTATTGTTGTTGTTGTTGTTGTTTTAAATCTTGAGTTAAGTCTTGAGGGTCTGTTGCAACAAAAGATACTTAAAGGGGGTCCCTGGTAAAGAAAAGGTTCAGAGCCACTGCTCCTCACTCCCTCCAGTCCTCACTTGCCAAAAAAAGCCACTGGCGGGAATCAGCTCCCGCCTTCTTCGACCTCCTTCTCCCCCCCCCTCCGCCTTCCTTGCCTTACAAGGCTGTAGTGCGAGGCAACCCCTCTCCCTCCCTCTCCCCCCTTGCCCCCTCCCCCCTTCCCTCCCTCCCTCTGGGCGTCAGGGGGCGGAGCTCCCCGCTCGGTGATTTTGGGACCCTGCCTGCCTGGCCCTTCCCCCAGTCAGCGCCGGGAGCAGCGGCAGGGCAGAGGGGCTGCTGCTGCTGCTGCTGGTCGTGGCCGACAGCTGGAGCCGAGGCCGCGCCTTTGCAGCGCCCATGTGCGCCCGGGCCAGCGCGAGGGCGGCAGGTTAGTAAGAGCGGGGCTGCTCCTCCGGAGGAGGTTTGCGGAGCTGGGGTGGGGTGGGGGAAAGAAGGAAGGGACGCCTCCACTCCTCCACCCACCGCCCTCTCTCTCCTCCTGCCCACGGCTCGGGGGCTGCCCAGCAGGACCGGTTTAAGGAATTTTGGGGTTCCCTGCAATGCTTTATTTTTTTGGGGGGCCCCATATGTTTATCTCAGGTCAGTGTAACCTAACTCAACCTAAGCTATTCACAGTCCAGGATATTCAGATTATTACTAATAAGGTTTTTGCAGGAGGAGGGTTACTATGGGGTCCCGCCACAATGAGGCCCCCCCTGCGGATGCTGACCCCGCCGGTGCCTTAAACCGGCCCTGCTGCCCAGTGTCCCCCTGAGCAAGGGCAAAGCGGGCGGGAAGTAGGTGGGGGGCTCGGGGTCTCCTTCTCTGCCAAAAGCGGGAGGGGCCGCCCCAGTTCTGAAGGAGGTGGGTAGGTGGGTGGGTGCCTGGCTTCCCCCCCATCTCCCCCCCTTGTCCCCCCCCCCAGACTTATAGACCCTCCGCTTCCTTTCGGGGAGACAGGCGGAAAGAACCAAACTTCCCAGTAAGTCTGGCTGGGCAGGTTGGCACCCGCGGGGATGCTGGGTGGGCATCGGTGCCGCCTCACTTTGGGGGGGCGGGGAGAGTCCATAAAGGGGGCGGGAAAGGGCTGCCAGGGCTCTAGCCTGGGGGGCCCGGGGTGATATTATCATCCTAAATTCTTATTATGTAAATCCATTTAGGGTTTTTAAAAAATTATAAATATGACTTCGATGCCATCCCTTAAACCAGTGTTTCTCAACCAAGAGCTTGCTAGGGGTTTCCTGAGCTATTGTGATTGTGTGTGTGTGTGTGGAGGGGAGCAATAGCAGTCTATAGAATAATGTTGATGGCAGGGGTTCCTTGTGATTTGAATTCAAGGGTTCCTCCAGGATAAAAAGGTTAAGAAAGGCTGCTTTAAAGGGACTTCTTTTAATTTGTATCCTAAATCCTGTAGAGCATCTGGCTGCCCTTAACCTTAGCAGTAGGTGTGGGGGGGCGGGCGCTACAGATCCTGGCCTGGGGGCCCGCTTCAGGAAATGTGGGGGGGACCATGCCCCTGGCCGCCCCTCTCCCTCCTTTCCCGCGGCCGCTGCTTCGGTTGACAGCAGCAGCAGCGCGGAAGACTTTGCCAGGGCCTCCACCGCTTTGGGGTCTTTTCTCCTCGCCCTTTTCTTCTGCTCCTCCTCCTGGTGTTCCCGCCTCTTCGAAAGGAGCAGCTGTTCCAAAGAGATGGGTCTGGCCGTGGTGTGTGTGTGTGTGTGTGGGTCGCCTCTTAGCCCAGCCTCTGTGAAACCGGGGTTGTGTCACCCAGCCCTCTGTCCCCGGGAAGGAAGGATGAGGGTTTTTTGGGGGGTGGGTGGGCTGAGTTGCTTCCCTGAGGTGAAAAAAGGCGACCAGGGAGGCTCCTTCCAGCTTGGACCAGCCCCCAAGTTTCCTTCACACGCTGTTGCCACATTCCACAAGTCCCACACTTTCTTTCCCACAACAGCAGCCCCTGTCAGATTTGTTCTCTCTGGGAAAGCGGGTTGCTTGCCTAACTTGGTCATTTTCTTTTCACTCCTGAAATTGGCTTCCTCCTGTCCACCCCCCCTCATCCCACAATACCAGAGGAAGGAAAATGCAACAACCTCTCCTTGGCCTCATTGTTGCTCAAGGATTCTTATATTCTTTTGAGACCACTTTCCCCAAACTTGGATATTTGATACTGAGGATGGCGCAAGCTTGTTTTCTGCTGCTCCAGAGACTAGGACACGGAGCAATGGGTTCCAGCTACAGGAAAAGAGATTCCATCTAAAGATTAGGAAGAACTTTCTACTAGTAAGAGCTGTTCAGAAGTGGAATGCACTGCCTCGGAGTGTGGTGGAGTCTCCTTCTTTGGAGGTTTTTAAACAGGCTGGATGGCCATCTTTTGGGAATGATTTGATTGTTTATTCCTGCATGGCAGGGGGTTGGACTGGATGGCCCTTGAGGTCTCTTTCAACTCTATGATTCTATGATTGGTGCTCTCCAGATGTGTTGAATTACATTCCCCATTATCCTCAGCTGACATAGCCACTTCAGACATGCTGGCAGGGGTGGGTGGGGGTTGTAGTCTAACACAGTGGTTCTTAACCTGTGCTGCACGGATCCCCAGGGGTTCAAAATGTCCTCATGGGGTCAGCAAAAGCTTGAAGGCTGCTCAGCCCATCTTCTCCCCACAGTGGAGTGGCCATGTGAAAGGAGCCAAGGGAAAGGTTGGCTGTCTGGGCTTGCAGGTTGCCCTTAAATCCACTCCAGCTGCAAACTGGTCGAAAGAAGTAGGAAAAATGTCTTACCTCCCACTCTGGTGCCTCTGAGGGAAGGCTTAACGGATGGTGTAATTGGTAATGGTTCAGTTCAGTGTTCAGGTATTACTATTACTACTACTACTACTTGTGTTTAAAATTTTGAGTCTTGCGGGTCCATGATGATAAAAGATATTTAAAGGGGGTCCCTGGTAAAGAAAAGGTTAAGAACCACTAGTCTAACACATCTGGAGGGCACCTACAAGGGAATTGCTGATTTAAGATCTCTATCACTTTGCTGTTGATCATTTGTTCATGTACAACATAGCAGATATTTTTTTCTTCTTCTGCCCCCATCCTATATGGTCTCATAGTTGGAGGAAGGGGCGGATGTCATGTTTGCCTCCTTCTCTGCCAGCCATTGTAAGTTTGCCTTTAACAGCTACATAGAGGTGCAGGCATTATCCATTGGTAATATGTGGAGTGGCTGTTAAAAGGCAGGAGAGTGCTTTTGCCATTGGTTTGTTTATTTGAATATTTGTTTGGTAAGTTGGCAGCTCTGGGTAAGTAGGTGTGATTGAGTTGCTGCCAAGCAAACTGAGAGTGTGCTATCCAGGGGCTCATTCACGTTACACAATTATAGCACTATGATTCCACTTTAGCTGCCACGCCTGCATTCTATGTGGAATCCTGGGACTGGCATTTGTAGGGAAGGGCATCTAGAATCCTAAGCCAAGGAGCTTCTCTGGTGCCTCTTGACCAAACTACGCTCCCCAGGATTCTATAGGATGTTGCCACAGCAATTAAAGTGGGATCGTAGCATTATATTTGTGTAGTGTGAATGGGCACCCTATTCATTGACTCCCAGTCCCATTGCTGTGCAGCATAAACAAATAATCTGGTAGCCCTACCTTTACCCAACCTTCCATTTTTTTGGTCATTCATCCTCCAGGTTACTTACATGCAGAAAATTGCATCCCATCTCATTGCTGAAGGAACAAATTGATTTTATGTGCCAATGTGGTGATACTCAAAGTGGAGGTCCATAGGCTGGTGCCAGTCCTCAAGCCATTAGCTGCTGATCCATGGAATGTTTCCAGGAAAACAAGAAACAGTTGTAATGAGTGGGCACAAATATAGTGCTAGTCCCTGCCACATTGTCGGGGAAACTACCTGTCCCCCACATCAAATAGCCTGAGAACCACTGTGCTAATGGTGTTCTTTTTTCTGTTTGTCCTTCTCCTACTCCCTTCCCATTGCATCTGCCTGCAACAACTTCAGCTGTCCTTGAGGAAGAAGGATCAAGACAAAAACTCTTTGCTGCACCAGGAACTTTACTCTCAATGATAAAAGAACCAAATGTGATGGCTCTTCCAGAAAGTGTTGTTGGACTGGGGAGTTACTGGAACTAAAAGGGCTTTTGGATTATTCACAGTTCTCCTCCTAACCTGCACTACACACCGAGGATTGTGCCCCAGACTCCATTTTGTCACTGTGAGTCACCATGGGTGGGAAAATGGCATCGAGCCTTACTTGCACAGGAGTGATATGGGCATTTTTTTCCTTCATCTGTGCTGGAATCTCCTGCGTGGGGTTCTTCATGCCTTACTGGCTGCTGGGGTCTCAGCTGGAGAAGCCGGTGTCCTTTGGCACATTCAGGAGATGTTCCTATCCTGTCCGAGATGAGAGCCGGCAGATCACAGTGATGGTGGAGCAGTGTGGACGCTATGCATCTTTTCAGGCCATTCCAAGTGTGGAGTGGAGGATCTGCACTGTGGTGACAGGGCTGGGCTGTGGCCTGCTCCTTCTGGTGGCCCTCACTGCACTCATGGGATGCTGTGTGTCTGAGCTTATCTCCAGGACTGTGGGCAGGGTGGCTGGAGGCATCCAATTCTTGGGTGGTGAGTAACCGCAAACTTTTGACCTTAGAACCATCTCCTGCCTGTAGGGACACAGTGCCTATGTTGTTCTTGGGTGGATCAAAAACATTCCTACATTAAATTTTCTGCTCAATTCTTCATTAACAGTAGAGTGAGGGAAATGGTTGTGGAGAAGAATAAAATTGAAAGACAACCTGTCTGGGTTTCTGAACTTTCAAATGAGTGTGCCTATTCCCTTTAGAGTACTCTATTTTGTTTGGTTGCCTCTGTGTGTATGTGAAAAATAAAGTGTTTTGTAGTCAGTTGTAATCTATAGTTTCTGAAGTGAGGAATGTTTTTGCACTTAATGTATAAAGAAAGTGTGCTTGACTGTCTGCCCAGCCCTCATGTTTACTTGGAAGTAAGCCCTATTGATTTTTTTGAGATGAGCACCGCAGTCAATCCATGCGTGCTAGGAAATAAGGGCCACTATGCTTATCAGGACTTGCTCCCAGGCTAAGTGTGTGTAGTTATAAAAAATATTATTGATTGCAGCTCATACCAGATTTTGTGAGTAATAACTGCACAGATTGTTCCCCCTGCCCTTAAGATTCCATACGAGTCTGGGTTTTAAATCTTTTGGATATCCTACTCTTTTACTGTTTCTGGCCATATGGTTTCAATTTTAGCTTTTCCGTTTTTACAGCAACACTCCCTACTTCTTTGTGTTCTCTCCCCGCCCCCCCCCTCCCAAACTGTTTCTAATTCTAACTTCTACAGCTGGTGCTGAGGAAAGAAAAACAGAAAGTAGGTGAAAATGCACATCTCCTCTGTTTTTATGATGTAGTCTTGCAATGAGAGTTTGAAGTAAATCTGTGGTCCTAAAATGATGGGAACAAGGGCTGGCATGCTAACAGGTTGTATTGTTTTCCATTTTTTTTCAGGATCCTTAAAAAAACCACACACACATACACACAGGCCATCTGGGTTGCAAACCTGTGAAGTTGAGTAGGGATGAAAGAGGCCACAGAATGCTAGTACAGTAAATAAAACTTGGATCCTGAAGGTTAGAATCCAACATGGGAATGTTGTTTTCTGAGACAACAAATCCCAGAATTCCTCATCCAGAATGGCTCTTGGTTGTGTTGTCTGGGAGATTCTGAGAGTTATAGTCTAAATTTTCCATATCCTGGTTTTTCTGCCAAATACTGACAGTGGTAAGAAATAGAACATTTTCTTTGGAAACTTTTCTACTACCGTACTTTATTTTTTGGACTTCCCCTCTCTACTCTTCTACTTTTTCCCCTGTGTTTAAAAAAATGTATATTTTGATAAAATCAAATGGTAACATAATGAAATTAACAAAATTAGTAATCAAATTGAACAACTGGGATAGATATAATACTAGTCAAGTTTAAAATTGCAGTTGTGGTGATCTTTTTTCAACGGGCAATCCTTAGGAAGCACATCTTTTTATGGGTATAGCTCTTCTCATGGTAAAATATATTTGTTGTTGTTGTGTGCCTTCAAGTCGTTTCTGACTTATGGCTACCTTAAGGCAGACCTATCATGGGGTTTTCTTGGCAAGATTTGTTCAGAGGAGATTTGCCTTTGTCTTCCTCAAAGGCTAAGAGAATGTGACTTGTCCAAGATCACCCAGTGGGTTTCCATGGCCAAGCAGGGATTCAAACCCTGGTCTCCAGAGTTGTAGTCTAACGCTCAAACCACCACAACATGCTGCGGCCAGAATGCTGACCAGGGCCACTTATAGGGAACGTACAACTCGCTTGTTAAACCACCTTTCATCAGCCACTGGTTTGTTTCCGGTCACAATTCAAAGTACAGAAGTACCCCCGCAACCACTGATTTGCCATCTGTGGATTCAGTTACCTGCGGATGGCAAGGGCAGGGGTGGGGGGGAGGGAGGAGGTGAGCTTGCCTCCCCCCTCTCTTCCCCAGGAGGGGCTCAGTTGCTTCGCTGAGGTGAAAAAAGGTGACCCAGGAGGCTCCTTCCAGCTTGGACCAGCCCCCAAGTTTCCTTCACACGCTGTTGCCACATTCCCACAAGTCCCACGCCTTCTTTCCCACATCAGTAGCCCCTGTCGGGTTTCTTCTCCCTGGGAAAGCGGGTTGCTTGCCTAACTTGGTCATTTTCTTTCCTCCGCTGAAACTGGCTCCCTCCTGTTCCCCCCACTCATCCCACAACACCAGAAGAGGGCAAATGCAACAACCTCTCCTCAGCCTCATTGTTGCTCAAGAACTCTTATTCTCTTGAGACCACTTTCCCCTAACTTGGATATTTGATACAGAGGATGGCGCAAGCTTGTTTTCTGCTGCTCCAGAGACTAGGACATGGAGCAGTGGGTTCAAATTACCAGAAAAGAGATTCCCCCTAAACATTAGGAAGAACTTCCTGACCGTAAGAGCTGTTCAGAAGTGGAAGCACCTCCGCAACCACTGATTTGCCATCCGTGGATTCAGTTATCTGCAGATGGCGACGGCAGGGGTGGGCGGGAGGGAGGAGGTGAGCTTGCCTCCCCCCGCTCTTGCCGAGGAGGGTTCTGGTGGCATGGCGGAGCTGGCCCCACCTTTAGGCCTCTCCCCCGTCTCTCGCTTAGCAACCAGCCCTGGCGTCTCGCCATCCATCCCCGCCCCATCTGGGCTTCCCAGCCGCAACCCTTTCGGGCTCACCTCATGTGCAGCGCCCTCCATGCCAGGCAAGGAGCCTCGCTGACCTTGGACACCCTCACTTCCTGGTTCCCGTTGGTGACACACATGCACGCCCCACTTCCGCAGCCCTCTTCCCCGCCCGCCACAGTCAGCCATTTGGTGGAGGAGGAGGAGCCGGAGAGACTCCGGGGCAGGTGCCCTTGCCTCACTGGAGGCAGTCTGCAAGGAACTGAGGCACGCAGCCCAAATGCAGTCCAGAGCCATAGGGGGGATTCTCTCACCACGTCCAAAGCGGTATTGTTGCCCTGGGATCTCTGGAATATGTTTCCAGCAGCTCACTGAATCATCAGCTCACTGAATTCTCCATGGGGGGGGGGGAGGGAGGAGGTGAGCACGCCTCCCCCCTCCCTTCACGGGGGGGGGTGGATTCTGGTGGTGTTCGCTATTATCTGCGGATTTCACTATCTGTGGTGAGGCCTGGAACCAATCCCCCGCGGATACAGGGGTCCTACTGTACTGGTACCTATAAAGCCCTATACAGCTTAGGTCCAGACTATGTGAAAGATCATATCTCCCCATACACATTTGCAAGGGTTCTAAAATCTTCAGGGGAAGGCTGTCTCTCAGTCCTGCCACCATCACAGGCTCACCTCGTGAGGACATGAGAGAGAGCCATATCGGTGGCTGCGCCCACCCTCTGGAATGCCCTTCCTCCAAAGCAGGAAGGTGGCATATAAATTAAGCAAATAAGTAAAAATAAAATAAGCATGAACAGTTTAACTGCCCCAGTTCATAGGTCACAACAAGCCAGGGTTCCAGGGGAAACTGGTTTTATCACTTGCAAGCAGCTTGCTCGTGTACAGTGCCAGATTATTCCTGTTACAAGTGGAGCAGCTAAACGAATCACGAACGTCATAGTCCCAAAAAGGAACATTTCCAAGTTCCTAGCAACGTGAATCTGTACTTCAAGAATACAACCACCATACCATCCTGACCACATCCCATTCTCACCTGATTATAGAAGTTAGGCGGTGTTGGTCTCATACTTGGATGGGAGACTTCCACGTTATAGAAGGGATTTTCAGACAGGGCTAGGAAAAAATCAGGCCTTAAATCCTGGAGATCCTCTGTCTACTATCAACTCTGATAATAATGGTCTTGATGGACCAGTGATCTGATTCACTATGAGGCAGCTTCCTCTGTTCCTAGAATCATAGAATGATAGAGTTGGAAGAGACCACAAGTTCTGTCTGTGGTTTGGTTACTATGATATATGAAAGAGAACCTCTGGCTTACCACTCTAGCACACAACTCCCTTGTTGAAACAGTGGTTGTCAGTCTGTAAAGCCCTATAAGTCTCAGGTCCAGGTTATCTAAAGCACTGTATCTCCCTATATGAGCCTACCCGTTTTGAGAACTTCTGGGCGGTCCTTCTCTTCATCCCACCACCCTCAGAAGTACATCTGGGGGAAATACAGGAGAGGGCCTTCCTGGTGGCTGCTCCCAGGCTTTGGAACTCCCTTTCCAGAAAGGTTAGACTAGTGTCCTCCTTGCTATCCTTCCTTAGGCAGGTGAAGACCTTTTGTTCTGTAGCTTATTTAGCCACTTCCACTTTCAGGAGGAGCTAAGTGGGAGTGATTCAGCAATGTACATTCACACACTGGCTTTTTTTACAACAATGGATATGACATCTAAACATTCATAGCATCTTCATCATAATTCTTAAAGTATCAGTAATGCAAGGGAAGTACATGCCATTGATTGCCATGTCTTGAAATATTTACAAGCATTCTGATAAAAATAATATTCAGGTAGAGCTCTGAATTTGTTTTAAAGTCATATTTAAACCCAGTGATAGGTTTGCCTTAGGGTCACCATAAGTCAGAAACAACTTGAAGGCACACAACAAATATTTAAGCCAAGTGCACTTTGTTGCATTTCCCCCTTTTAAAAAATCTTTCTGCTCCAGCTATATTTGGCTACTGGGGGAAAAACGTTTTTCGGAATGGAATAGATAAAACCAACATGACATACATTTTCAGTTCTATTTATTAAATTTAAGTTTTAAAAATCGTGTTTAAAAATCAAGTTTTAAAAATCATGTTAGATCTCCATGGATATAAAGAGCTCTGGAATAGTTTCCAGAAAAATGTCCCATTCTGAATTTTCCAGAAAATTCACATAATTTTTGATGAGGCAAAATTACTTCCTTGGTCCAGTAATCTCTTTTGAGCATAGTTTCATTTGCTTTGTACTTGATCGTTTTGAGATAACTTCCATATTCTCACTTATAAGATACCTTCCATGTACTGAGTTTTAACCATTAGTTGTAAACTTATCTCATTTCCAGACTATATTTGGCTATATTTGTGCTAATTTCAACCTTTTCCTTGATGGGAAAGTATCTGAAAAATATTTGCATCTGTCCAGATGCTATACAACTGTTATCATGAGAGTTTTAGAAGGATGAAGATAGCTTAGGAGAGTAGCCCATTGTGTCCTAATGTAACTGTATGTAGGACCAGTTTCACAGGTTCAAGTTTTTCTGGACAGTGAGGAAAAAGAGAAATAGTAGGCACTAAAATTCAGAGGAAGATACCAGACTGAGTGCTTTATTTGCATTGGTGAGAAATTATTGCCACAATCAATGGCATTGTATTGTATAATTAAACTGATGAAATTAATAGTGAGCGATCTACAATCCTCTTTGGTTGATCTGCACAGGAATAGCTCCTATTTGATTTCAGGACATACACCTTTCATATTTGACTTGTTTACAAGGTCCTGCATGTTGAACTGGACAATTCTCCCACTCCCAAATTGCCCTGTTTCTTACACTAAATAGATGGGCAATTTCTACTTTATGGCCCAATTAAAATGGCCACTAGTAAGAGGCAAGTTGCACCTATGCAAAATAGACAGTATCTAGGTTCCCCCATCAGTGGAGAACAATGTTAATGGATCACAAATGCAGTGACTACGACTGCAAGCACCACAGAGACCATCCCCTCCAGTCACAACATCCTCCCCAGACAATACCCCTAGCAACCATGGAATGAAAGGCACCAATGAATAGGCAGCAGGGTGAGGGGTGGCCACCCAGGTTCATGATGCTTACCCGCTCACTCCCAACCCCCTAAATTATGCAAGGGACAGGGACCGGTTGAGGGAAAGAAAGCCCTCTCTCTCCTTCATGTCCTCAGATTCTGATCTGTAGCCCACTGGGGGAGAAAACTATTATCAGTGGGAGTCATGAGTTCAAATCCTCTGTCATGCTTGTCGCTCCAAAATAAGGAGGCAAAGGAAAATTCCTGAAGTAGAATCAGAACAGGAAATGTATAGATATGCATATATACATTGAAGTGCCTGCATCTAAAATAGGGGGAAAGGCAAAGCATTTGAGAAAGAAAAAGGACTTTTATAGAAGAGCTATGGAAGAGAAATTATATTTATAATGAAAAAAGCTGGCATCAACATAGAAGAAAAAATGATTATATTAAAATAGGAGAATAGGGTTCTTCCCCCCCCCCTTTCAGTTCTGCTTCTATTCAGTTATAATGCATGCTTTGAATAGTTTTGCAACAATCATCGCTTTAAGCTTCCTCTTTATATAAACCAGCAGATTTCTTTTAAAAAATTAGTCTGGATTTAGCTTAATCCTGATTAATAACTTCCAAACTGCCAGCCGGTATCTAGAAGAGTACTGTTGTTATTTAATTTGGAGAAGGGGGACAGGAATCCTCCTGTAGCACTGGCCTGATATTTATTGTAGAGTGAGATTTCACACGCAAAAACATACTCCACTAAGTGCATGCTAGAGCCAGGATTCAAAGAAAATATGCGTGCAAGATAAAATCTTGTGGACTATGAAAGTAAAGCTCTGTCTATGTACAGTTCTCTCCTGCATAAAGACATCCACCCCAGGGGTTGCTGTTATCACAGTTCTAATATGGCAATGTGAAAAGAAACAAAACAAGATGCCACAAGTTCTTAAGCTCTGTTATGTCAAGGCAATATTTCAAGAAGCTGCGTGGCTGGGATGCCATTCTTAAGTTTTGCCCCAAAGTAAGGCACTACCAGCGTGCCCTCCCCACAAGGATGTGTAGTTTGCTCGCCCGGCTATCAGTGCAGCAGGCTCTCTGCTCTCAATAGTTTGGGCACAGGAAATTCACTGCATCTAGAATCTCTGGCACAGTTCTGCAGTGCAGTTATATCACTTTGATACCACCTTAACTGTCATATTTTCATTTTATGGATTCCAGGGATTTGTAGTTTAATGACATACTTAGAATTAGCTTCTAGGGCATTCCAGCGCATGTCTACAGAAATTTCTAAGTACCTCAACAAACTACAAACCCCAGGATTCCATAACATGAAGCCATGGCAGTTAAAGCAGTATTAAGATGATCTCGCTGTGTAGTGTAGATACACCCTCAGTCCAAGAAGCCTGTAGTATGTACATTAGTTGACTGAAGCTAGGAGAGACCCCATGCTCCCATGGGACTAGAGAGAGAAAGTATAGGTAATATAAATACTGTTTCTCTTATAGGCTGTGGCGTTGCCAAATTTAGAGAGCCAAGGAACATACTAAACTGTTTTGGATATTGATATTGTGTAGAATTTTCCAGATGTAGAGAGCCAGCATGGTGTAGTGGTTTGAGTGCCAGACTGGTACTTTGGGAGACCAGGTTTCAAATCCCCTGGCAGCCAAGGAAGCCAACTGGGTGACTTTGGGCAATTCACACCCTCAAAGCATCCGACGATTCAGGAGTAAGCAACTGTAGCTCTTCATTTGTTATTGAACTGCAGTTCCCATAATCCCACACTACCAGATGTTAGGACCGATGGGAATTATAGGTCAAAAACATCTTGGAGGGCCACAGTTACTCATCCCTGCTCTAGCTTGTGGGGGAAGTTTAGGTATCCTAATCATTTCAATCTATGTGTCTGTGAAAGAGGCCCAAATGTTTTTGTGGAACATTGGGATGTGTGAGAGTGAGAGTGAGAAGACTGTGAAGTGGTAGTAGTTCTGGCTATTACTAGAACTATTCTCACCAGCAAATCCAAATCTGAACACATCCCAGTACTCTATCCAATTTTTTTCCTTTGTGTAAGAATGCCTGCCTTTGTTAAAACTGCAAGCTCCAAACTTCAAGTGTAAAAATGTCCACATTTCAGATATCTTTAAAAATCAGTGTGTTTTAGGCTATTGGGCACTTGTAAGCATCTTTATGTATATAATATAAGTTGTAAATTCAGCTTTTATTCTTCAGGCACAGATGCATGTAATGGAAATTCCCCCCAGGACTCATTAATGTGCATGAAGGGCAATGGAATTCCCATAGCCCCTTGTGCTGTTCCATGCACAGTTTTTGTTTGTTCTCTGCTGGAGTGTTTACTTCTGTATTGATGTATCTTGATCACACACACATATATATTTCCTGTTTTTTTCAGAGGAGATTTCATTCTCAAAGCCCCTCAACACAATTAACATTCAGCGCACAGTGCCACTGAAGGGCTCTGTACAGTAACGAAAATAAGATTCTGGCCCCACCCTCAGGCTTCCAGACTAAAAAGACAAGATATATATAGGAAGGGAGAGGGAGGCAGAAGGAAGACTTTGTCAGTGCCAGAACAAAGAGGGGCGTTGTTGGGAAGGGCTGTAGCTCAGTGGTAGAGCACACACTTTTCATCCAGGGGGGTCCTAGATTGAGTCCCTGGCATCCCTGACAAAGGCTGGGAACCCCTGAGAGTTAGGGTATAACTAGAGCTTAGAAGCATTACTTCCTTGGCTGATAATGCCTAGAATCCCTCAGCCAGTGTGACGAGTGTCTGTGCTGATGACGGATTCTGGGCATTTTTGTAAAAAAAGAAAAGTTAATGTTTTCAAGTCCTGAGTTGACCAGGAGTGGGATAAGGGATCACCCATTGCTCCCCAAAGAAGCCTTTGATGGGCCCACTAGAGAGCAGGCCTTGTGTTGAAGGGGGCAGCAGTGGACAGACCAGTGCAGTAGGGGAAACATGATTGGGATTGCTGAGCAGGATGGAGATCCTTTAGTATCCGCAGAGTGGTGGCTGCTGGCTCCCATGTGGAGTGGTGAGTGCACTCCGGGTTTTGTCTGTCTTTAAAGGAACTCTCCAAGGGCTAAACCTAGTTAGGGATGGGGTTCAGCACTTTGGAGAGCGCCTTTAAAGCCTGCACTAAGCCTTGAAGAGGATTCAGTGCTTTGGGTTGTTGGATTGCAGTTCCCATCTGCCCTCATTATATGCTAGATAGGATTATTGAGGCTTGTGGGCCACACATTCCCCATCCTTGTCTTATGGGATGGGAAGAATATATAATATGGACAGTTTTACCCAGTGTATAGTAGAAATCATGTTCGTTTATCACTTTTTCTCCAGCAATAATGTTAAAAGCTCCCTGATTGAAAGGTATTCACTGTGTAGTGCTTCCTACATGAAAATGCATAAAACTATGCCTGCTGAGTTTATGCAACTATGACATGAAAGCAGTCGATGAAATATGCATTATTTAAAATGCTCTTACTCTCTGCAGTTCAGATAATGTTGTCTTAAAACATTTATTATCACATTTTTAGAGAGTCGCTCTTATATTGGTGCTTTTCTTTGTCCTGTTAGCTCCTTGCAACCAGGAGTTTCTTGTGAACATTTTCAGATATTGCTTCGTTTATTCTTTGTCTTTTGGCTTGTCTAAGTCTTGTCACTTTTCTTGATTTGTTTGTAAATCATCAAATAATCAAACCTGGATAATCTAGCCTTTGATCGTAGGACTGAATGACTGATGACTTTCCAACATGTTGTCTCTCTGTGGTATATGTGTTGACACAAAAATTAACACAGTAGAAAAGCCATGGGGGGAAAAGACACACACAGGCATCAGTCTGAAAGGCTGCTGTTTGTTCTTTTTTCTTCTTCTCCAATACTGTATTCCCAACAGTTTGCAATTGGACCTCAGCTACAAAGCATCAGCTCAGCTACAATAACACTCCCCATGGCACCCCATTTCCCTGGATTACTTGCATGTTCACTAGTTTATCCAAAGCCTTATAGGACAAAATAACCTTCATGGCACAAACCCTTTTCACCCATTTGTAATCTGGTAAACTACACAGAATGGTGGCTGTGTGCTTATATGTCCCCTCTGGAGAGGGCCTCATTCACAAGCTGAAGATCTCAGTAAGGTGTGAGGTTTGGCACGCTAGTGCACAGTGAGGATTTCATTTTGCCAAGCTAGAAATTCAACCTGAATCCCTTTCTAATTAGGCACAGATTCCATTAGGACTGGAGTCCAATCCAAAAATTATCAGCCAGGTGTGGGACTCTGAATCATGCCAGAAAGTGACTTTTTCCTGAATTCAGTCAGTGCCATTTCTGCTTAGAGTGTGGAGGATAAGAGAGAGTGAGAAGAATATGAGATTTCTGATCCTCCCTTCTTTCTAAAGCCCTGCACATCTGGCCAGGTATTCTGCAGAACACAAGAGCACAATAGTTCTTCTTCTTTCTGTCACACTGGGTTGACAGTTCTTAAAGCAAGATGTGTGAAACCTTTGGCATTCCAGACCTTGTTGGGATTCAGTTCCTGTTAGTTTCAGGGAGTGTCATCAGTGGTGAGTCATAATGGGATTTGTAGTTCAGCAACATCTGGAGGATCAAAGTTTCTCCATCTCTGGCTTACAGCAAGTTCCCTACTCTAGTCTATCAACAAATGATAATGATCATCTAGGAGGACACACCCCCTTGTTTTGTATTCAGGGAGATTATAGGGATGGCTTTTAAAAACCTTAATATTACACAATGCTAGGTGTTGCTGTGTTTCAAGTTTCATCCCTTTCCTTAGGATCTCTAGAAGTAAAATCTAGAGTTACAAATTGTTTTAATATTGTGAACTGTTTAATTTTATTTTAATATTGACCTTTTGTGTGTGTTTTAGCTGTAGTGTACTTGTTTTAAATTGTAAGCTGCCTTAAGTCCCAATTTTGGGGAAAATAGCAGGGTATAAATTAACTTCATCAGCATAATTTTTGAGGGCAGATGCTAGCACAACATATTGAAAATTCTGCCATTTCACATAGGTGATGTTAGCCATTATGGTTTTCTTTGTCCAATAGAGTTAACAGATTTTTGGCTTTTAAGTTAGTAAGGGAGAGGCAGAGTACATGAATACAATCTAAGGTGGGCATTCAGCCATGTGCTGCCGTGCAAAGAGGAAGGCCCTCAGGCGAGGATGGTTTGGAAGGGAAGGGGGGGGTCCAAGTGTGTGGTTCATTCTGAAATAAGGGAGGCTCTTAAATATTTAACAGTGTTTTTTTAATGATCTGGGAAATGGTACATGATACATCATTCCCTATAATAGCACTCCTGATGTCTGCCTGCTGTCATCTGCTGGGTGAAACTGCCAGCAGCAGAGATTCCTAAACTGCCAACAGTAAAGACTCCTATCCCTGCAGAAAAATAGCAGGAAATGAGACTAATCCCTGCCTCCTGTCCCCTCCCCCATTGCTCAAATTGGGGCCCCAGGCAAGTGGCTGGTATGCATTCTTCCCTTGCACTGCTGGGTGGGTTTTCCTGGCATCCAAGATCAGGGCTTTGGACCCTTGCCCTCAGCTGTCTACAGGGCTCTGAAAAACCTGGCTCTGTTTTGTTCTGATTTTCTTGCCTTTTTCCAAATTCCAAATCTGTATTCTTGTTCTTGCCTTTGTTCATATCAGGCTTTGTATGGCATCATTTTTTTCTTTCTGTGTGGAAATCTGTATTCATTTTCATATGCACTTTTCCTAATGTACACATCTCCTACATTTTACTAATGTACATTTCCTTTTCGCTTCATATACACATTTCTGTACTTTCCCCCCATCAACTAAGTGTGGAATCCTGTAGGTCAGCCCCAACTAGAGTACATCCATTTAATCAGTTACTGAACAGTAAGTCAGCACATAGGTAAATCCTGTTGATTCAATGGCTCTGTTCTAGCTATGACTAGAAACAGAATTCAGACCTATGTGTGTTTGTATGTACCGTATTTTTCAAGTGCACGCAGTTTAGCTATCCACATTTTTTTTAATGTATATATGGTTTTACTATTTTGCTCCTTTGAAATACAGCACAAGCCTTGCCAGTGTCAGAATTTCCAAGGCAAGTGTGTACTTTGTTTCTTAGTGAGTCTTAGGTGCTGGAAAAATGGATGTTTCCATTAAAAATCTTCAGTGAAATCAATCTCAGTGCAATTCTTTTCCATTATTTGCTCTTTATAACTGGCTGGAAGATGATATAACTGAAGGAAAACAAGTCGTGTTTTTATCCCAGGAAAACCACTGTAGGAGTGATGTACAGTGGCTAAAATTAGAGTTTGGAAAAGCTATTATTATTATCATATTTATTTATATCCTGCCTTTCTTCCAATATAGGGACTCAAGGCGGCTAACGGTGAGTTTAAAACGATATACAAACACTAAAAATATAACTATAAATATGAAATTTAAACTGATTAAACAAATTACAGTATTAAAATATTTAAAAACATAAAAATATTAAAATACAATGAAACTATATACACCTTAAAAACCAAAATGCACATCACATACAAGCCCAGCCCCCATCAGATTGTGAATGCCTGATGCCACAAGAGTGTTTTTCTTTGTTGCCCAGGCGAGCAGAGATGGGCCATCCAGGCCTCTCTAGGGAGGGAGTTTAGTCTAGGAGCATCCACTGAGAAGGCACTCCCTCATTTCCACCAAATCAGCCTGAGAGGGTGGTGGAACAGAAAGAAGGGCCTCTCCAGATGATCTAAGAGCTCTAATGGGCTCATAAAGGAAGATAGTCCTTCAAATAACCTGTATCCAAGCTGTATAGGGCTTTATATGTCAAAACCAGCACTTTGAATTGTGGCCGGAAATGGACCGGCTCCAGAAATGGAGCTTTGCAGTGAGGGAGTTGTGTGCTCCCTGTAGCCAGTCCCAGTTAACAATCTGGCTGCTCCTCTTTGGGCCACCTGGCAGAACTGGGGGCCATGCTGGCTGGGGGTTGTTATCTAAAAAGTAACGTTTCTAAGAATGCATTGATAGTACACCTTCAGAGAGTAAACAGAAAAATACTTGGGCAAAGCTACTGAGGCTCTTTTGCAGTTTGCCAATCTGCTCTGTCCTCCCTCCTCTCCCTCCCTCCCCTCTTGTGTGAACTCCCTCCTCCTCCTTGGATTTGCCATGGTTCAGCCTCACAGCTCTACCAATGCAATCTAGCATTCATGTCTCATTCCACTATGAGGAAGAGAAAGGAAAGAGATGGAAGGATAGAACTGTACCAACCATGGTTAAAAACAAAACCATGGTATACTGTCTGCATTAGGCAGTATTGCCAAACTGCATTTTCCATGTTGGCAGGCAGAATGAGATGAAATCAGATAAATGAGAGAGGATTTCAGAAGCCTCAAGGGTTTGCTCTGTATTTAAAATGGTAGCTGACAGGTTAAGCCAAGTCCAAACTATAGTATTGTTTGTTTATTTCAAATGTTGTTTCTACCTATTAGCTCAAAAGAAGAACTAAAAACATAAAATCAAAATTAGGAAAAGCAGTCTGCAAAATGGGTGGCAGTTGGATTAAAGTGGGCAAAAGTTGTCCCATTTTTCAGGCAGAGGCAAGTTCCTTTTCCCAGGCATCACTCACCATTTGGAAACAGATAACACGTTGCTGATGTAATAGCAGCAGAAAAAGAGTTATTTACTACACTCAGTACCCCAACATATTAAAAAAAAGGGGGGAGTATCTAAACAAGATTAATTTAAGCACATCACAGTTATTGCATACTCTAAGCATCTCTCTTCCTGATATAATCTACTCAGGTTTTCTGTAAATCAAGGAGACCGTTAGCAATTAAGCAGCCATCTTGTCAGTGCTCTTAGTCAACCTGCCGCTGTTCCACATAGCTATCAAAGTCTCTTGGAATGGTCTCCCATAGACCTCTGGAAACCTATTAGGTTCATGAACCACAGAGCATAAATCAACCTACCGGTAATTGGTCTGCCATTTTGCTAGGAAATTGAAAGATATTGAAAGATGTGCAGTTCAGAAGATAACAGCCTGGCCATGACAAGAGTGTCTTTACTCTAGTCCCAGAAACCAGGTGATTTCTGTCTATTAAATCCAAAGTGCGTCCTGATACGTATGAGTGAAATCTGTCATCATTTAAAAGAAACCCAAGCTTGCAGTGAAGGCAACCAGGTTCTGAGCTTGCCCAGAACTGGCACGTACACTTAAGGCCCAAAGAACATGTTAGGAAAGTTGAGCTGAAGCAGCAGACAGCTAGGAAATACAGGAGTGTCTTGGAGAGAAGGGTTCCAGACGAGATGGGAGTTGCTGTAGTTGTGTAAGATTTAGCAAACTTCTAAAGTAAATTGAGGTGCAACATTAATAGATTTTAAAATGATGGAAAAATGATGGCATTTTGCTTCTAGAAGAATATTAACCATACTGCCAAAGTTTGAAGACCTCAGTCATACCAAAATGTGCCACATTGTTTCAATAAATGCCCTGCAGAATCCCCCCAAATCAGAAAGCGTTAATTCTGCTTGTATGTACAGTAGGACCACCGTATCCATGGGGGATTGGTTCCAGGCCCCACTGTGGATAACACAATCCGTGGATAATAGCGAATGCCATTGAAAATAATGGGACTTCTAGTTTAAAATACCATAGAGTTGCCTTGGAGGACCTAGAAAATGGCTAGAGAGGACACATTTTCTAGGAAGACTATGGTAGCTGTACCGAAACTGGATAACTGAATCAATGGATAATGAATCAGTGGATACAGGGGTCCTACTGTACGTGAAAAAGCATTATATAATATGATAAACTTCTCATCCTGTTCCCTAAGCTTTCTCATCATTTTTTTCAGTCTTCTGCATTATACGTCTTCATTGTTGTGGTATTACAGGTACTGTACTCATGAAAGGGGAACATATTTAAGAAACCAATTGGTCCTGGGAATGAAATATACTTGCATGAGAATGTGTTAAAACTACTATGCCCATGGTGTGTTACAGCTGTGAGTGTAACATGCATGCCTGAAATTTTATGGCATATTTAGAGCGAACAGCAGATAATACTGAATCAACTGGACATATGCTGGCAAATGGATTTTCCAGTAAAAACCCACTGTCCTGGAGTAGGGAAACTGAACAGAACAATACATTCTCCCTGTTTGTGGTGGACATGACTGGACTGTATCTTTTTACTTGTGCATGATAAATGTATGCAGTCATGTTGCCCTTGAGGAGGTTTTGAAGGTTCAGTTAGCGCAGAATGCGATGGCCCATGTCCTGATGAAAGAGGACTGGCAAGAACAAGGCAGACCTGTTATGCAGCAACTGCACTGGCTTGAAGGAGCTGATATTCATCTGTTGTAATTGCCAAAGTGACTTTGGATTTTCAGACCTCTGGGAGCCTCCCCTTATTAAAATGCTCCCTAAGGCCATGCTTCATATTTTGCCTGAATGAGCAGGGTACTTCCCACCCACCCCCTTTTCCATGGGCTTGTTTTTTGTTATTTGCCTTCTAGTTGTTTCTGACTTAGGCTTGTCTTAAGGTCACCATATCATGGGCTGAGAGTGTGTGACTTGCCCAAGGTTATCCAGTGGGTTTTCATGGCCAAGCAATGATTGGAACCCTGGTATCCAGAGCCATGGTCCAGCACTCAGACCACTAACACCACACTGGCTCCTTCCATGATCTTAGTCTTGTGAAATACATCCCTGAACTGGCCTGTTAGAATCTGGCAACTTTTCCCAATCTCAGTCACTCCCCTCCCCACCCCATATTGTCAGATTTCCTACTCCATTCATCATTGGCCACATCATCTGGGATGATGGAGATTACAGCGCAACCATATATGCAGTCCAAGATTAAAATGTTGGTTCAAGCTAAAACCTTCTGCTCCCTTTCAAACAATTAAAAAAAAATACTTCCAACAATTTACATTTTGCTGTGAATGTTTTCTCACATTATCAGATTGAGTGATCTAATGTTAGTTTTTGTGCTTCTGGCTATGTTGGAGCTGCTTTAATTAGTCACTTTGAATGCGATTTGTGAAAATTAGGGTATTAAATATCACCTCAATTATGAATTTGTTGAGAAGTCAAAGGCTTTCACAGCCGGCATCCATAGGTTTTTTTGTGGGTTTTTTCGGGCTGTGAGGCCATGTTGTAGAAGAGTTTATTCCTGACGTTTCACCTGCATTTGTGGCTGGCATCTTCAGAGAATGGTGGCAGTGTGGGTGTTGTGGGGTTTATATACTGTAAGTCCCCTGTTCAAGAGGATTAGCATGTAAATTTGTGTATTCAGTTGTTGGATGTTCAGTTCTTAGGGTGGGAGGATATGCGAGGAAGATTAGTGTCTATTTAGCTCATGGTCCAATGTCTGCTGGGAAGCCCCCTGTTCCTGGGGGAAGTTCATTTGCATGTGTTGAGTTTTTATTTTGGTGTTTTTCAGGACTGGTAGCCAAACTTTGTTTACTTTTAGGGTTTCTTCTTCAACAGGGACTTACAGTATATAACACCCACACTGCCACCATTTTCTGAAGATGCCAGTCACAGATGCAGGCGAAACGTCAGGAATAAACTCTTCTACAACACAGCCTCACAGCTTGGAAAAAAACCACAAAAAAACTAAGCATTTGTTGTTGCTATATTTATTTATATCCTGTTTTCCCCCACAAAATTGGAACTCATCACAATTTAAAATAACAATACAGTTTAAAAAATACAAAAAACAAACATTAAAATAGGATTATTTACAGTATTAAAGGAATTAAACACAGCAATAAAATAATACAATTAAAAAGATAAAAAGCTCTTTAAAAATAGTTCAAACAGTACAGCACTCCTTGGCCCATTCTTTTAGAACTTTCTGTTTTAAAAGCCTATCTAAATAAAAAGGTTATAGCCTGCTGAAGGAAGGACAACAAAGAGGGGCCCATTCTGGCCTCCCTAGGAAGCAAGTTCCAGAGTCTAGAGGCAGCCACTGAGATTGCCATCTCTTGTGTCCCCATCAACTCTGCTTGCGATGGTGGGACTGAGAAAAGGGCTTCTCCTGATCATCTCAGACAGAGCCCAAGTTGGCTCATAGAGGGAGATATGATCTGCCAAATAGCCTGGACCTGAGCCATATAGGGCTTTATGGGTCATAACCAGAACTTTTAGTTGTGCCTGGAAACTAACTGGCAGCCAATGGAGCTGTTTCAACAGGGACGTAGTACGGTCTGTGTAACCTGTCCCTGTTAACAGACTGGCTGCAGCTGTTTGGACCAGCTGAAGTTTCCAAACACTCCTTAAAGGCAGCCTGAAGAAGTCCAAATGGGATATAACTAAGGCATTTGCCACTGTAGCCATATCTCTCAAGGAATGGGTGCACAGGCTTTAAATACTAATAATTACTTCCAAAGTGAGCATTTGCACATTTAAAGCCTGTGCACCCATTGCTGAATTGATTTTTTTAAAAAGCTCCACTGGCACCAAGGCTGCCATTAAATTAAACTGTATTTCCTGCAAAATGAATGTTAGGACGCTATAAAGCCCTTTGCTTGTTGACAATCAAAGTGGTGATTAAAGATTTGGAAAAAGTGCAAAGCACTCCTGGCCACTGAAGAAACCTGGGCCTTCACGTTCAAAGCTGAGTCCAGGAGTACACCCAAACTGCAAACCTGTGTCTTCAGGAGGGAGTGTGACCCCATCTAATACAATCTGAATCCCTATTCCCTGATTTGCCTTCTGACTGACGTGGAGCACCTCTGTTTCGTCTGGATTAAGTCTCAATTTGTTTGCCCTCATCCAGTCCATTAGCACTTGGTTCAGGACCAGGACAGCCTCCTTGGAATGGGGTGGAAATGAGTAGTAGAGTTGGGTGTCATCTGCATATTGATGACACCGCACCCCAAAACTACAGATGACCTCTCCCAGCGGTTTCATGTATATATTTAATAGCTGGGGAACAAAATAGAACACTGAGGGAATAGGCCAATGGTTAGGGAGCCAAACAGGAGTCCCCCAGCACCACCTTCTGGGTTTGCCCCACCAGGAAGGAACAAAGCCACTGTAAAACAATGCCTCCAAATCCCATCCCAGCAAAGTGGCCAAGAAAGAAACCATGATTGATTCAACTCAATTTAGTGAGTTGAATAGTCTGCAGTGAATATTTTGTTATAAGACATCTTTATGAACAATGCTCACATTGGAAGTAATTATTAGTTTTTTTTCCAAATCTTTAATCACCACTTTGATCGTCAACAAGCAAAGGGCTTTATAGCATCCTAACATTCATTTTTCAGGAAATACAGCTTAATTTAGTGGCAGCCTTGGTGCCAATGGAGCTTTAAAAAAATCAATTCAGCAATTACTAGCACAGCCTTTACCCTCAAATGGAGTTCCTTATGTTCTTCACAATTCATGAATGTATATTACTAAATTAATTCTTGCTTTCTCAGGCCCCTGCTGTTCAGAAATAATTGTTTCAATAATAAAGAGTTATGATCTGATACACGCAGCTGCATCTGAGCAGCAGATCAGATAATAGCTAGGTCACTTCTCTCCCTAGGCAATGGATTCTTGCCAAGCGTATAGTGTTGAGTGTCAATAGCACTAGATGCTTTCCTGTCTAAGATGTAGCTAAATTTTTCATGAGACTTTGGGCAATTTGCCTAATGAAAACAGTGTTGTTTCACAAGCTTTTGTGCAGAAGTAAAAATAGCGCTTAGCAAGATCAATGAGGAAAGGCAGCACAGATGAACAGGTTGCCTTGGATAGGGAGAAAAATGTTTCGAACTGGCAATTGCTGTGCTGCTGGAAAATGCATATGGCCTATGAACATATGGCCTATGACAGACTTTGGCTGCAACCATCAAAATGAGAGGGGCTAGTTTAAGCAGGATATCTGGCTATTTGATGACAGAGCTCCACACTTATGAAATAGATAAATATATCTTGAAAATGTGCTTGGATGCCTAAGAACGGCTTGCCAGATTTTTTAAAGGTCAGCCCTCACGTGCAGCCATCTCTTGCTGAGAAATTGTGGGATTGTAATCAAAGTGGGGGAAACATGTTTTCTCCATATTTGAAGTTTCCACCTTGAAAAGCCATCTAAACTGCCTGAATTCCTTGGCTTCCTACATGCAACGCCAGCATTTTACTTCTTATTATTATTTTTAACTCCTGCATAATAGATGAAGAGCACAGAGTCAAACATTTTTATTTAAGGCTGAAATCCTTAATTCCTTGGAAGTAAGCATCCCCAAATACATTGGGACTCAGTTCCAAATAAATTTGCATCAACTCAGACATCACATTCCCAATTTTTGGTCATTTAATTAATTCTAAATGGGCTGCTATAAAGTCCAAATCTTGCTTTTTAAAGAAGGGAGAGAGGAAATCTCCAATGATATCCCCCCCCCCCCCAAGCACCAAATGTAGTTTATGATTTCCCTCAAGGCTCTTGGTGTTTTGTTTTGTTTTATTCCCTGGAAAATGTGAGCCATATTTTCCATTCTGTCAGAGTGATTTATGAGCCCTCCAGGAGCAAATATCTAGCAGCTTGTAAATAATTGCACTGACAAGGGAGCCCTGTCTGGTAAACAGATTATTCCTCATTGTGCAGGGAGAGAGTAAGGAATCCTGCTGTTATGTCTGTAAGCATCCTTCATCTCTCATGTTCTTCCCAAGGCATGGCTGCTGTTACGTCCTAACACAGAACAAACCCCATCATAGTTGTATGAGCAGGATACAAAATATATGTGCACCATGTCAGGAAAGTATAGGAACATAAACCCATGAACAGGGCATGAGGGCAACAGCATTCACTCATCTTCCCTAGCAACTGACATAAACAGGCATCTTGCCTCTGGTACTCAAGGCAATACATGCCATTCATGACTAGTAGTAACCATTGGTAGCCCTATCCTCCATGAATCCATACAACCACCTTCAAAACAGTTGGCAGCCATCACTCCATCCTCTGGTGACAATGTTCACAGTTTGGCCTCTTATGAAAAACTGCCATACCAACTTTGCAGCTTCAGTACAATATGGCAGAGCAGTGTAGCCTAGTATTCTGATTCTTTTGATTCATTGACCTAGTTAGACAAGCAAAGTGATAACATTTGAATGGCTTGAGAAGTTCTTTGGTCTTAGGTTTTACGATGCCAAAGACCATCCCTAGATTTTAGAGATGGTTGTACTTCAGTCCAGATCTTCCTTCCTCTTTTTTGGGAAGCTGATGGCAGCCTACTCTCATCCAAAGAGGTTACGTAGCCTCTGCTTAGGGATTCTAATGTTGTTGCTATTATTATTTTTCGTCCCAATCTCACAAGATTCTGAGCCCAAAGGAATAATATCTGGTTGATGACGTTCCACATGATCTCTGAAAATTCATCTGATAGTTTGTGAAAGAACAGTGTAAGGTTATCCCTCCACTGGAAAAATGCTTTAATTCTTAAAAGAGAATATTGATGTTGGAGGACATCTTTCATTCTCTGAGGGAGGGGTGATACGGGTCCTTCACATCTGGGTTTCGTCAGTCACCGCCCAGGTGTAGCAGGAAGTTACGACAAGCCTGTTGATATTCAAATTTCTTTGTCTTCATCTCCTCCATCCTGGAGCCACGAGGCCAGTTCTAACTTCCTGCTTCGCCCAGTAGGTAGCTGAGAAATCTCCTCCATCTTTCCTACCTTTATCTTAATTTCTTTTCAATCCCTTTCCTTTCCTTTCTCCCCTTTATTCACTAGCTCTGTACTAGAGCCTTTTCTTTTGTTTAAATTTCCCGCCTTTAAAAAAAAAAAAAAAAACCCTCTCATCTCGCGGCTCTTCAGCCCTCCCCCCCCTCTGCCTGCTTTCTCTCTTCTGTTCCGGCTACATTATAGCCAGCGACCATGCAAGCCCAGGAGGGCCTGCAAACGGCGGGAAACTGCTCCGGAGAGGCCGGGGATGCGGCCACCGACCGCGGCCTCTCCGATGTCGCGGCCAGCGCTGGGTCGGGAACCGCGGTCGCCAATGCTGCCGCTGCCGGTTCCCTGACGGGCGTCCCGCAAAGGGACGCGGCCCGGAGGGCCAACCAGGCCATTGCGGCTGGGAAGGCCACGGATGGCCACATGGCGCTGAAACCGCGGAAGAAGCCGGCGCAGCATAAGAAGAAGCCGGCTCCGGACGTTTCCTCCGGGGCTGCGAACCTCCCTCCGCCCCTGTGGAACGCGTGGCATGCTCCGGGCCCTTGCTGCCAGTCATGGACGGGGGCAGGAGCCTCCGCTCAGGTAAAGGGGACCCTTGGGGGGATCGAGGAGGAACTGCCCCTTCCCCCACGCATTGTGCCCTCCCTGCTCCTGGGGACGGCGCGCATCCTACCACCCTGGCGCCCAGAGGGTACTCCAGAGGGAGATGGGGGGAGCGGGGACCCACTCACCCCAATGGAGGTCTCCCCAGCCACAGATCCGAAGGTCCCTGCCATTTCTGCAGGGGGGGGGCAGGGGGATCCACCGAGCGACCCGCATTCCCAGGATGCGGCGGGTCCCTCAGCGGAGGGCAACCAAGATGCAGCCCTACCATGCCAGCCATCGGGGAGCCTAGGTACCGAAGGGCAGACCAGGCAGGCGCCAACTTCCCAGGCCCCCCCCTCTCAGGCCCCAATCCCACAGCCCGCGATTCCCCAGGCCCCAACCTACCAGCCGCTGCTCACCCCGGCCTCACTGGGCCAGGCTCCATTCCAGCAGGCCCATCAACCTGTGGTACTCCAGGCCCTGCCTCAACAGGCCCTGACCAACCAGGCCCAACAGCCAGTGGTGTTCCAGGCCCTCCCACAGCAGGTGCTGGTCAACCAGGCTCCAAGCACAAGCTGCCTGGCCTACCTCCCACCTGTTCCCCAGTCTCAATTGGCCCAGGCCACAGGGTTTCAGGCGCCAGCCTATCAGGCCCCAGCCATTCAGGCCTCGGCCTACCAGGCCCCCTTGTGTCACAACAACGCGACCCAACATGGGGTTCCTGTGTTTTTCGACCCATCGAGCGGGGAGGAATCTGATTTAGAGTGGGTCGCCGCTCAGGCAGCCAAAGCTAGAGAGACTAGGCCTTCTCAGCAAGGCCGTCGCGGGAAACGCAAGGGCACCATCAAGGCAGCCTTTCAGCTCCTCTCGAAGGCATTGTTTTCAGATGACGACTCGTCAGAGGAGCCTAGCACAAGCGCCTCCGCCTCGGGGGTCCCTCCCAAGGGCCAGGCGAACATCACGCAGCCGCGCCATTCCACACGACATGGCAAGACAAGTTCTAAGTCCACGTCCCATGGCACCAAGATTGACGACCAGGGCACGGGTACCCTAGCCAAGAAAAGGAAGGACCCTCCTTCCATTCACTCCTCCGCCGAGTCTTTACCACCCTCGGATGAGGAGCGCACCCTCTTAGACGTGGTCAGGGGCTCACGGGCGCACGACGACGCGCAACCCTCTGACAAGGAGGAGGGCGAAATCACTGACTCAGAGTTGGCGGACCAGGATTCTTCGGATCGTCTCTTCCAAGGAGAGTGGTATCTTCCTCTCCTTACTAAGGTGATGGCAACCTTAGAAATCTCACCCGCGGACACGGATCAAGCTCCCTCGACTTCGTCATCTAATGAGAAGGTGGCTGCTGTGATGCGCACCTCACGCCCAAAGAAACCAGAACTCCCTTTCCCAGAGGTCTTCTGGTCCCTGGTAACAGACGAGTGGGAAAAGCCTTCTATGGGTAGACGAGGCACCACTGTAGCACAGAAGTACTACAATACTAGCCAACGCTTTCTGGATCTCCTCAGGCCCCCAGTTGTCGACAATCCGGTCGCCTCCCTCGTCACTAATTGTCTGGCTCCCAAGGAGGGAGAAGGCTCTCTTCGGGACCCGGACGAGAAAAGAACCGACGCAGCCATCAAGAAGGCTCATGACTCCGCGGCATGCGGGGTTAGATCTACCCTAGCCATCTCTCTCTTCTCCAGAGCGGCGATAGTGTGGCTGCAGGAGCTCATGGAGATCCAGGAACTGGATCCAAACGTCCTACACAGGTCCTTGCTTCGGTTCCTACGCACCTTCTTCTTCATAGCAGACGCTGCTCAGGACGCCATGATTTTTTCCGCCCGCGCGATTGGAGCCCTCACGCTGGCTAGGAGATCAGTCTGGCTGAAACACTGGCAAGTGGATACCCCGACCAGAGCAGCCCTCGCCTCAGCGGCGTTCAAAGGCCTTAAACTGTTCGGGGAGGAGGCCCTGAAGGGCATCCTTGTTGAGACAAAGGACAAGAAGTTGGCAATGCCCTCTACCCTTAAGAAGTCAGATAAGAAGAGTGGCAGACGTCCCTTTCAACCTTCTCGTCCCTTTCGCTCCTTTAGGGGATTCGGGAAACAACGGAACTACAACTCCTTTCGTCCCCCCTGGGTCAAGCCAAACTTCGTCATCAGACAGAACACTGGATCTCAGCCCAGTGGCATCAGAAGGGGAGGCTCCAACTCTCAACGCGGAGGCTCCCGCCAACAATCCTGACTCGGGGTCGCCCCCAGTGGGCGGCCGACTCAGTCTGTTCCTCAAGCCTTGGTTGAACTCGACAACGGACCGGTGGGTCATCTCAACGATCACCCACGGGTACAAAATCGAGTTCGAGTCAAGGCCGAGGGGCAGATTTCTCCCAGCCCCAATACCCAAAGATCCAAAGAAAGCAAGAGACCTGGCGACAGCCATAACTCACTTAGGGGACTTGGCAGCCATAGAAGAAGTACCAGCCTCTCAACGCTTCTTAGGGGTGTACTCCTTCTTCTTTACAGTGCCAAAAAAGGATGGAAGCCAGAGGTCTATCCTAGACCTCAAATACACCAACAGTCATGTTATGTACAGAAGATTCCGGATGGAGACGCTTACCTCTATAAGGGAGGCACTGCAACCAAGGGATTTTCTAGCCTCCCTCGATCTCTCGGATGCGTACATGCACATCATGATTCACGAGGACAGCAGACAGTTCCTCCGCTTCGCCTTCGGGGACCAGCACTTCCAATTCAGGGCCCTTCCCTTCGGCCTGGCCTCGGCACCAAGGGTCTTCACCAAGGTGTTGGTTATCCTAATTGCCAACCTGAGGGCACAGGGAATCCACCTATACCCGTATCT
The DNA here is from genome assembly GCA_030847615.1 of Gambelia wislizenii. Taxonomy (NCBI): domain Eukaryota; kingdom Metazoa; phylum Chordata; class Lepidosauria; order Squamata; family Crotaphytidae; genus Gambelia; species Gambelia wislizenii. Next base: position 208,369,173 of record JAUMIR010000001.1, read on the forward strand.
AGACGACATCCTTCTCAGAGCTTCCTCCCTGGACAAGGCGAAGAGGGACCTACAGACCACAATACACTATCTGCAGGCCCATGGCTTCCTGGTGAACTTCAAAAAGAGCAGCCTGTCTCCGGCCCGCACCATTGTTCACCTGGGCGTGGAGATAGACACTATAAACTCCAAGATCACTCTGTCCAGGGAGCGTCAGGAGGTCCTCCGACGGGAGGTCCGTCTGGTTCGCTCCCTAAGGAGGGTTCCACTGTCTTTACTGGCCAGACTCCTCGGCCTCATGATCTCGGGCTTCGGGGTTGTACCCTGGGCACGGTTCCACTCCAGACCTCTGCAGAGTTTCCTGCTGCCTTACCAAGAGGACATCGCATCAAGGAGGTCCCCACTCCTCACTCTACCTCGGAGCGTGAGGGACTCGCTGACCTGGTGGTCCCAGGCAAAATCAACAGGCAAGGGCTCCCCCTTTACAGTGCCCCAGGCGATCCTAGTTACCTCGGATGCGAGTCTACGGGGTTGGGGAGCGCACTGTCAGGGAAAGGTGACGCAGGGGATCTGGAGCCCCCAAGAAAAGACACACAGCATCAACTGGCTGGAACTGCGGGCTGCCCGGTTGGCCCTGCAACACTTCACCCCGATCCTGAAGGGACAACACGTCATGGTGATGACGGACAACACCACTGCCCGTTCCTACATAGCAAAACAGGGGGGATCGAGATCCAGGTCCCTACAGCAGGAGGCAGAGCTCATCTTCCTCTGGGCCGAACGGACGGTGCTGTCGCTCTCGGCCCAGTACCTACAGGGGGACCACAATCAGCAAGCGGACTACCTGAGCAGATACTCAGTCCTACCAGGGGAATGGGAACTAAACGACGAAGTATTCCATCAAGTCCAGGCCAGGTTCGGCCAGATGCAGGTGGACATGTTCGCGACAAGGTCAAATGCCAAACTAGACAGGTTCTTCACCAGGTTTTATCACCACTACGCCGAGGGCACGGACGCACTGCAGTCCCCTTGGCCGACCGGCCTGCTGTACCTGTTTCCCCCGCTCCCTCTCATAGGGAAGGTCTGCCGGAAGATTCGACAGGAGAAGGCACAAGCGGTCCTGATAGCGCCTCACTGGCCAAGGCGCCCCTGGTTCTCCAAGTTGATGGACATGAGGGTTCAGAGGCAGTGGCGCCTGCCTCAGAGACCAGACCTGATTCATCAGGGACCCATCCTTCACCCAGACCCGAGCTGGTTGCAGTTGACAGCATGGAGATTGAGCGGAGAGCCCTAAGGGAACACGGATACGAGGAGTCAGTTATCAGTACCCTTCTCTCCTCTCGCCGCGTTTCCACTAGGCGGATCTATGAGGCGTCTTGGAAGGCCTTCAGGAGATGGTGCACCTCGCGGCAGCTGACCACAGAGGAAGCTTCAATAAAGCACATCCTAGCCTTCCTACAGAAAGGTCTCGAAGCAGGCCTACGTCCAAACACCTTGAAGAGACAGGTGGCTGCACTCTCGGCGTTTCTTACAGCGCAGAATGGGGTCCGCCTCTCGTCGCACCCCCATATTAGGCGATTCCTGAGGGGTGCCTCAATAGTCTCACCCCCGGTGAGGCACAGGTTCCCTTCCTGGAATCTCCCTCTCGTCCTCAGGCAATTGATGAAGCAACCATTCGAACCGCTACGTAGTATCCCACTGAGACTTCTCACCTTCAAGGTCGCCTTTCTAGTGGCCATCACCTCAGCGAGAAGAGTGTCAGAGTTGGCATCTCTATCGGTGAGGGACCACCTGTGCTCCTTTAGCAAGGATGTGGTGACCCTACATCCGGATCCGTCATTCAAACCAAAGGTTGTCTCCGAGTTCCACGTTTCGCAACCCCTGGTTTTGCCCTCCTTCTGTCCAAACCCTTCACATCCGAAGGAGAAACTCTGGCACAACCTGGACGTTAGGAGGGCCCTGAAGATCTACATCAGGCGCACTGCCCCCATCAGGCGCTCCGACGCCCTATTTGTTTCATTCTCTCAGGCATCCTTAGGATCAAGGGTCTCTCAGAAGACCATTGCTACATGGATCAAGGCCTGCATATTTGAGGCCTACGACTCAGCCAGGCTCCCCAGACCTTCGGGGGTCACGGCACACTCGACTAGGTCGGCCGCGACATCCGCGGTCTTCTCGACTAACGCTTCCCTAGCAGAGATCTGCAGGGCAGCAACCTGGAGCACACCGTCCACCTTCATCAGGCACTACAAGGTGGACAAGTTCCGCTCTGCCGAGGCTAACTTCGGTCGGAGGGTGCTCCAGGAGGTTCTAAAAGACTGATACCGCCGTTTTCTGCAGTCACTCCCGCCCTAATGAGTAAGCTTGGGCACGTCCCAGATGTGAAGGACCCGTATCACCCCTCCCTCAGAGAATGCCACATTGGTCACTTACCGTGAAGGTGCATTCTTGAGGGAACGGGGTGATACGGGGCCTTCCCCGCCCAGTGACTGCATATGCTAATTTTTTCATGGCGGTACCCTTACTATACAGTTCTGTACTAATACTATGTTACCTGACCGATTTCTTTAGTCCTTACAGGGCTTTGCTAGTCAGCGAACTGGCCTCGTGGCTCCAGGATGGAGGAGATGAAGACAAAGAAATTTGAATATCAACAGGCTTGTCGTAACTTCCTGCTACACCTGGGCGGTGACTGACGAAACCCAGATGTGAAGGCCCCGTATCACCCCGTTCCCTCAAGAATGCACCTTCACGGTAAGTGACCAATGTGGCATTATATTTAGCATACGGTATGTTATAAAGCTTTTAAATACCGGTAAACAAAGTGTCCTTCCTAACTGTAGTAAAGGACTACGGTATATAAAACTGTATATAAAGCTCATCTCTAGCATTGTTCACAATATGAAAGAAGGTGAAATAAATAATATTTCTTAGATGCACTGAGAACAACAACAACAAAGCAGGAGGCAGTATGTTGGCAAACTCAAAGATAAATTTTGAAAGTACAGAGCAAGTAATGCCTCCTAACTTTTGGAGGGCTTGATGTTGCAGTTGGGATGTAACTGATGAAGAGGTTTTTTGAACAAGCTTTTTTACTGCATGAATAATTTCTGATTGTTCAATTCAAACCTCTGATAAGATTAACAAGGTTTCAGCCTATAAGCACGGAACACTTCGGAAGGCAGCATACTCCAGAACATGTCTGGCTGACTTGATTTATAATGTTTGTTATTGGACTTCTATTACTATTAAGATCTGTACCTGGTGACCTTCATCTCTCTCTCTCTGGCTTTTCTTCGCAAACGAAGATTCAGGAAGGATTCATCCCGTGCTTTCTGCAAGCACGCTGATGACTAAAAAGGCCAATCCGAGATAAACAAGTCCGGTTGCAGAAAGCACAGCAGAAGATCTCCTTAGGTGATGTTTCCGGGTTGTGATTCTTTCTGCGTTGTCGTTTCTCTTCAAGACTTGTTCGGCGTGAGTTCTCAAATAAGGCTGCAGCATTGTGGATAGTGTGTCTCCATGCCTCCCGATGTGAGGCCAGGGCGGTCCATTGTTGGTGATCAATTTGGCCGAGCCTGAGATGTTGTTTCAGGGAGTCCTTGTATTGTTTTTGGGGAGCACCCCTCTTAAGCTGACCCGTGGTGAATTCACCGTAGAGTACTATTTTTGGGAGGTGATGGTCCTCCATCCTAGAAACGTGCCCTGCCCAGCGCAGCTGTGTTCTCAATATCATGGCCTCAATGCTGGTGATCCCTGCTTGCTCAAGGACAGCAACATTCATCACATAGTCAGTCCAGTGTATATTTAGGATTGTGCGTATACAGCGCTGGTGGAAGCGTTTGAGGAGTCATAAGTGGTGGCGATAGGTGACCCATGTTTCAGACCCTTAAAGGAGAATAGACAGTACAATGGCTCTATACACACTGATTTTTGTGCTTCGCCTCAGGTGTCTATTACTCTAGACTCTTTTGTAAAGTCTTCCAAATAGGCTATATGCCTTTGCTAATCTGTGATCAATCTTTTTGTCAATCTTGGCATCTGAGGAGATGATGCTTCCCAGATAGGTGAACTGCTGAAAGGACTTAAGCACAGATTTGCCTACGGCAATGTGGGAATGATGGTGTTCGTCCTGTGGTGCAGGCTGATAAAGAGCTTCCATTTTCTTAAGGTTGACTTCCAGCCCAAACAGCTCTGCAGCTGTTGCAAAGCAGGATGTTAGGCGCTGCAGACCTGCTTCTGTGTGGGCAACAAGGGCAGCATCATCAGCGAAGAGCAGCTCACAAACTAGATAGTTTAGAGTCTTAGTCCGAGCCCTCAGACGGCTTAAGTTAAACAAGCTACCATCAGTACGGCAACATATATAGATATATATAGATGCCGTCTTCTTCGAGCTCTGCCGTAGCCCTTTGGAGCATCATGCTGAAGAAGATTGTAAATAAAGTTGGAGCAAGAACACAACCTTGCTTCACTCCATTAGTTATTAGAAAGGGCTCTGAAAGAGCATCACCATATCTGACTTGACCACGCTGGCCCTCGTGTAGCAAGATAATCATTTTAAGGAATTTGGGGGGACATCCTAGTCTTTCCAGGATCTTCCACAGATCTTTTCTACTCACAGTGTCGAAGGGCAAATACCATATCTATAGTGCTCCTATTGGCTCTGAAGCCACATTGGCTTTCAGGGAGAAGTTCTTCTGCAATAGCAGGAACTAATCTGTTCAGGAGTATCCTGGCAAGGATTTTTCCAGCAATAGAGAGCAGTGTTATGCCTCAATAGTTTGAGCAATCGGATTTTGCTCCTTTTTTCTTGTACAAGGTGATGATGACTGCATCTCGGAGATCTGATGGCAGTTCCCCTTTTCCCAGCAATTCACAAGGAGTTCGTGGAATTTATCGTGGAGTACATGACCTCCGTGTTTCCAAACTTCAGGTGGGATTCCATCAATCCCAGCTGCCTTGCCGTTTTTCATCTGCTGTATGGCCTTAAGGGTCTCTTCCAAAGTGGGACCTATGTCCAATTCATTTTTCATCGGTTTTTATATCATATGTTGGATAGCTGAGCCTTGGACTACTCGGTTGGCACTAAAGAGACTTTGAAAATGTTCAGCCCATTGATTCAGGATGGATGCTTTATCAGTAATTAATGTTTGACCATCTGTACTGTATAAGGAGCTTTGGACCTGATAAGTAGGTCCAAACACTGCTTTAAGAGCTTCATAAAATCCTCTATGATCACCCAGGTCTGCACAGCATTGTGTCTTTTCTGCTATATTGTTCCACCACTTGTTCTGCATGTCTTGGAGTTTTTGTTGAAGTTTACTACATGTGAGACAGAAAGCTGCTCTTACATGGCAAGTGTGGCTGGGCGAGGTATGCCTGGTGAGCAGTTCTCTTCTTTGCCAACAGCTCCTGGATCTCTTGGTTGTTTTCATCAAACCAGTCTTGATTTTTCTTGTGGGAGAACCCGAGGGATTCTTCCGTGGACTGGGGGATACTGTTTTTGATATGTTGCCAAAGCACTGTAGGAGAAGGATCTGTAGGATGGTCTTCAAGTTTTGTTTGCAGGTTTGCCTGGAAGTTGTCTCTCATGGTAGCTTGTTAAAGATTGTTGACTTGGAGTCTATTCTTTAACATGCCACCCCTCTTAGGTTTGAACTTAAGATAAAGATTTAGTTTACGTCTGACGAGGCGTTTGGCATTCTGCACTGGGCATCACTCGAGTATGAAGGATATTGCGAATATTTCTCTGACGGACTAGAACATAGTCAATGAGGTGCCAATGTTTGGATCGGGGATGCATCCAGGTTGTCTTCAAGCTATCTTTCTGCTGAAAGATAGTGTTTGTAATAGTCAGCTGTTGTTCTGCACAGAACTCTAGTCTGTTATCATTGCAATTTCCAACCCCATGCTTGCCTAAGACACCTTTCCAGGCTTCGTAGTTCTTTCCTACTCTGGCATTGAAGTCACCAAGGATAATAATTTTATCTTCTACAGGGACTTTTTGTATGAGGTGGCGTAGGTCTATGTAGTATTTATCTTTCTCTGCAGGGTTGGCTTGCATAGTTGCGGCATATATACTAAAGAGAACAACATGTGGGAGGCGTAAGGAAATAATGTGATCAGAGTGTCCTGTTGGCAAGATTTCGAGTTTGGAGGCAATGGAGTTTTTAATCATAAAGCCTACTCCTGAAAGATGTTTTTCGGTTTTGGGTTTGCCAGACCAGTAAAGTGTGTAGCCGGCGCCGTGTTCTTTAAGGCTGCCTTCCTCATGGAGACGAACTTCACTAAGAGCAGAGATGTCAATATTAAGTCGTGATAGTTTATGGGCTATTAGTGCCGAACGACGCTCAGGCTGTCCATTATCTGCAGAGTCTCGCATGGTTCTGATATTCCAGCATGAAAGCGTCAGTTTATTTACACCTTTGGAGGCCGGTGTGTACCTTTGTTTCTTTGCCTTGGTTTGACCGCATCAGAAGATGCCCATCGGTCTTGGCTAGCCAACCAGGTAGATGGGGATGAGCTTTTGTTAGGCCAACTTTTCTAGGCCCCTCTCCATATGGAACAAGCTGCTTGGTCATTCAGGATGCTGCCAAACAAGACTGTCATCTCCCGGATCAGCCTCAAGCGACCAAAGTCCTGAACTGCCTGCATGCAGGATTGGGTCTGCAGCTTCCAGTGCATTGTTACACCTGCCGTTTCGTCCCTCGTCTATCGCTACAGGGCTTTTTCGGAATTGGATTTGTCCTTCGAGCCTGTGGAATGGATTTTTCAGGTGGAGCGCAGCGTGCACAGAACTGGCCTCACCCTTTAAACCAAAGGTTCATCTGCTGTGGCCTTGCAAGCATGGACGGTAGCAGCAAGGTCCTTGTGTCGTCAGTTTGATTAGAGTTTCCTTCTCTTAGATGGTTGACCTTACAGGGTTGGACGAGCACCATCTGCCCGGGTTTGGGATTAGAGTTTTCCTTCTCCTAGGACGGTTGCCACAAGGCTAGAGAGCCCATCCTGCCCTTTGACGCTCTTTGTCAGACCCTTCGGTTTTGACCTGTCTGGCATGGAAGACCCTACCAGTGGCTATTATGCCACCGCCAGCATAGCTCAAAACATCATTATTGTACGCAAGCCTCTCTCCCACGACAAGGGGGCGTCAATGAAGAGGGTGACCGTCATACTACACCCATATTTATATAGCTACAAAGTATCATATATACTCTGCATTTGTAATACATTTTATTTATTTTTTATTAAATTGTGTAGGTTTATATGATGCCTATATATATTGTGAAGTCGAAGTCTTTCATGGCCGGCATCCATAGATTTTCCTTGTTTTTTTTCCGGGCTGCGAGGCTGTGTTCTGGAATAGTTTCTTTCTGACGTTTCACTTGCATCTGTGGCTGGCATCTTCAGAGAATGGTTCGGTAGGTGTGTGTCTCGGGTTTATATGCTGTGAACCCCTGTAGGGGAGTATATGTAAATTTGTGTAATTGAATGGTTAGTTTCTGGGTATAGAAATGCAAGGCTGATTAGTGTCTGTGTGGCTAATGGTTGGTTGATGGGCCATTATCTGCTGGGAATTCCCATGTCCCTGGGTGGATTTCCTTTGTAAGTGTTGAGTTTTAATTCTATTGTATTTTAAAACTGGGAGTCAGATTTTGTTTACTTTTAAGGTTTCTTCTTTCCTGTTGAAGTTGTCCAGGTGTTTGTGGATTTCAATAGACATCTTTGCCCATGTTGAGTCTGCCCTATACCGTCTCCTGGAGGAAGAGGCAGAAGAGATAAGAGGAAAAACAGCTAGGATCCTGAGGAAGGCAAAACCACCACCCAGCAACATAACCATAAAAGAAAGAAAAGCCATCAAGGATCTCAATGCAGACCCAGAAATCATTATCCTCCCAGCAGACAAAGGCCATGCCAAAGTAATCATGGAAACAGAAAAATACAGACAAAAAATAAGGGAACTCTTGGACCCTGCAACATACAGAAAACTCAAGCAAGATCCGACCAACAAAATCACCAGAAAAACAAATGCCTTGATCAAGAACTCATCAATTCAGCCAATCATACACCAGAATCTATTCAAATCAGAGGCTCTCCCACCAAGACTATATGGACTTCCCAGGATCCAGAAGGATTCCATTCCACTCCGACCCAAAGTGAGCGCCACTGGATCCCCCACATACAACTTGGCCAAGTTTCTGGCCACACAATTACAAACCCACATAGGACAAACCCCTCACTACATCAAAGACTCAGCTCACTTCATAGAAAAAATCAACAACATCGAACTGAAACCTGGAGACAGACTGATCAGTTTTGATGTTGTCTCCTTGTTCACCAAAATCCCCATACTGGACACCATGGCACTCATACAACAAATATTTTCTGAGGACATCGCAGCCTTGTTCAAACACTGCCTCCCACAAGCTACTTCCAGTGGGATAACGAAATCTATGAACAGATAGATGGGGTAGCCATGGGCAGCCCCCTGAGCCCAGTGATAGCAAACTTTTACATGGAACATTTTGAAAAGCAAACCTTGGAAACAGGACCAAAAAAGCCCACAACATGGGTCCGATATGTGGATGACACTTTCACCATTTGGAACCACGGAGAAGAAGATTTGGTCTCATTCCTGAAGCACCTGAACAGCATCCACCCAAATATCCAATTCACAATGAAAAAGAGAAGGAAGGAACACTGCTATTCTTGGATGTCCTAGTCATCCGCAAACCAAACCAACGGTTAGGCCACAGGGTATACAGAAAACCCCCACACACGGACAGATACCTACAGAAGAACTCCAATCATCACCCAGGACAAAAAAAGACACAAAATAAAAACATTGGTAGACCGTGCAAAAAGGATTTGCGAACCCCACTACCTGGAGGATGAACTGAGACACCTACACTGGGCCCTACAGGCTAATGGTTACTCCAGATCAGACATCACAAGAGCAGCCAGACCCAGAAAAAACAACAGGAATGAAGAAGAAAAACAGCCACCCAAAGGGAAGGTATTTTTACCATACATCAAAGGAGTCACAGACAGAATAGGGAAACTGATGAGGAAACACAATCTCCAAACAATCTATAGACCAACCAGAAAAACCCAAGAAATGCTACGCTCAGCGAAGGGCAAAAGAGACCCTCTCACAGCTGCAGGAGTTTACCGCATACCATGCAGCTGTGGACAAGTTTACATAGGGACCACTAAACGCAGTGTGCAAACATGAATCAAGGAACATGAGAGACACTGCACACTGGGCCAGCCAGAAAAATCAGCAGTAGCAGAACATGTGATAAACCAAGCTGGACACAAAATGTTATTTAAAAACACAGAAATTCTGGACCAGGCCAACAACTATCATGTCAAGAATGCACAGAGAAGCTATTGAAATCCACAAACACCTGGACAACTTCAACAGGAAAGAAGAAACCTTAAAAGTAAACAAAATCTGGCTCCCAGTTTTAAAATACAGTAGAATTAAAAATCAACACTTACAAAGGAATTCCACCCCGGGACATGGGGGTTCCCAGCAGATAATGGCCCATCAATCAACCATCAGCCAAACAGACACTAACGAGCCTTGCATTTCTATACCCAGAAACTAACTGTTCAATTACACAAATTTACATATACTCCCCTACAGGGGTTCACAGCATATAAACCCCAGACACACTCCTATGAACCATTCTCTTAAGATGCCAGCCACAGATGCAGGTGAAACGTCAGAAAGAAACTATTCCAGAACACGGCCTCACAGCCCAGAAAAAACAACAAGGAAAACATATATGTATATTGTTTACATTATATTTTAAAATAGTTTTATTTATCTATTCCTGGCTTTTTAAGCTTGGTTGTTTATTCTAAGTCAGTTCTTTTAACTTTGTTCTGGTTGCAATTGGGATGTCATTAAATATCCAACCTTTCTGAACTTTCCCTTTTTGGTTGGCACAATGTGGAACACTCCAAAATGTGGAATAAAAGATCAGGTGGGATCAGCATGGCTATACAGACTTCGATTATCTTTTATTAGAACCAACTAGCATGAAATGCTTTCCTAAAAAAATCACAATGCATTAGTAGTAAAGTCGTTTTTAAAAAAAATTATATTTATTGCTTCCATATATACATATAACATCACATACAACACATAACTTCTTTTACAACTTATAAAAACACATAAACATCAACCCCTCCACCTCCTCCCTTTATCCCCCTTTTAACTATCTACAACACACCCCTAAAAATTAAACATATAGTATCTCTTTCGTTGTCATTTTCATTTTAATAGTAGTAACATCGTGAACTATACAGTTTCTTATAACTAAGGATGGAAATTGCTGCAAAGGAGCCCTGGTGGCGCAGTGGTTAAATGCCAGTACTGCAAGTCACCATGTTGCAAGTTCGATTCCAGCGGGCTCCAAGGTTCACTCAGCCTTCCATCCTTTCGTAGGTCAGTAACATGAGTACCCAGCTTGTGGGGGGCAATTAGCTAACACACATTGGAAACTGTTTAATGCAGTGTAGATGTGTAAATAGCTATTGCTTAAAACAATTTGTAAGCCGCTCTGATAGCCTTGTGGCTGAAGAGCGGGGTATAACTAACTAACTAACTAACTAAATAAATAAATAAAGTCCAACATGGGCAAAGTGGGTTGTATGGATCAAGAGAAACAACATAAGGATAAAATGTAAGCAAAAATGTCCTCATTTGGATGGCATGTAAGAGATGGAGGGCAGGAAATCGTTTGCATTCTTCCTTGAATAAAATCGCATCACCCCCATTTTATATCTAAATCTTCAAAAGATACCCCATAATACAAGAATATCCAGACATGGTGTAGTGGCTCAAATGTTGGAATGGGACTTCTGGGTTTAAGTCCCAACAGAGCCACAAAAATTCACTGGATGGCCTTAGGCCAGGCGCATACTCTTTCTCTCATCCTGGCTGATCTCATGGGGCTCTTTTGTAACAGACACCCCCACGGATCCTGAAGAATGGTGGATCCGGGGGAGGTGTTTTAATGATGAGCAGAGAGGCGAACCTATGGGCAGGCCTGGGCGTGGACACGCCCCGGCCAGGAGGAGTCAGGGGAGGCACCAAAGCAGGGGCTATTTCACCCAGTGCCTCCCCTGGTCTCCTCCTCTTTTCCAGATGTTCGAAGGAAGAGCGGCTTCGCTGGACAAGGATAAGTTTCTTTTGTTCCTTTGTTTGTGCTCCTTTCTCCTTTTGCTTTCAAAACCTTGGCTGTTTGCAGTTCTTTTGTTTATTTAAATCCTTAGGCAATTTACTTCCTTAAGCGATTTAATTAGGCATTTTAATTTCTTGAAGTTTATCTTCTTGGATTTTAATTTTAATTTTAATTTTAATTTTAATTTTAATTTTAATTTCTTAATTTCTTAATTTCTTAATTTCTTTTATTTTATTTCCCAACGCCCCTCCCCCTCTCGCCCCCCCTTCCTTTCCTTCCCTTTTGGTTGCCAGCCGCGCCACGTGGGCGCCCTTTCTCTAGCTGACTGCGCCGTTCCTTGTCCGCAACCCCTACCGCCTACCGCCGCCTCCACCTGCCTTGCTTCTCCGGCCCTCTTAGTTTGCCCCGGTTTCGTCCTTGTCCGGCCCTCTTTGTTTGCCCCCGGCCTTCCTTCGTTCCTTGTTCCGCCGCTAGGCCCCCGGCCTTCCTTCGTTCCTTGTTCCGCCGCTTTGCCCCACCTGCCTTCCTTCTACGGCCCTCTTTGTTTGCCCCCGGTTTCGTCCTTCTCCCTTGTTCCGCCGCCCCCACCCGCCTACCTTCTCCGGCCCCCCCTTTGTTTGTTTGCCTCGCGCCACGTGGGCGCCCCTTCCCCGCGCTTCCTCCTGCGTTCCCCCACCCGCCTACCTTCTCTGCCCCCCCACCCCCCTTTGTTTGCCTCGCGCCACGTGGGCGCCCCTTCCCTGGGCCGTCCGCGTTCCTCGTTCCGCCCGCCCGCGCCTACCTTCTCCGGCCCGCGCTCTCCCCGCCCGCGCCTACCTTCTCCGGCCCGCGCCTACCTTCTCCGGCCCTTCCTTCTCCGGCCCTTCCCTTGCCCGGCGCGCTTCCTCCTGCGTTCCTCGTTCCGCAGCCCGCCCGCGCCTACCTTCTCCGGCCCGCTCTCCCCCCCGCCCGCGCCTACCTTCTCCGGCCTGCGCCTACCTTCTCCGGCCCGCTCTCCCCCCCGCCCGCGCCTACCTTCTCCGGCCTGCGCCTACCTTCTCTGGCCTGCGCCTACCTTCTCCGGCCCTTACCTTATCCCGCGCCACGTGGGCGCCCCCTGCTGTTTGTTTGCTGACATCGCGCCACGTGGGCGCCCTCGGCCTTTTGCTTTTTATTAAAATCAATTTAATTCATTGATTTCAATTGAGTGATTACTTGCATTTATTTTTTTGGCGCATTTAATTCATTTGGGTTTTTTAATTAAAACGTTTGGGCACATTGTTTTTTAATTAAATCGTTTGGGCACATTTAATTCATTTGGGTTTTAATTAAATCGTTTTAATTCATTTTTAAATCATTTTTTCCATTGATTGATTTTTGGCGCATTTAATTCATTTGGGTTTTTTAATTAAAACGTTTGGGCACATTGTTTTTTAATTAAATCGTTTGGGCACATTTAATTCATTTGGGTTTTAATTAAATCGTTTTAATTCATTTTTAAATCATTTTTTCCATTGATTAATCCGTTGGCACATTTAATTCATTTGGGTTTTTAATGAAATCGTTTTAATTCAATTTTAAATCAATTTTTCCATTGATTAAATCGTTTTGGCACATTTATTTCATTTGGGTTTTTAATTAAATCGTCTTAATTCAATTTTAAATCATTTTTTCCATTGATTTATTGCTTGCATTTGATTTGCTTTGGCACACTTAATTCATTCAAATTTCGTTACTTGCATTTAATTTGGCACATTGACTAATATCATTCTAATTCATTGATTAATTACCTGCATTTAATTTGTTCTGGCACAGTTGGTTCAATTTAAGTCAATTTAATTTAATTCATGGTTTTGCTTTTCATTGTTTGCTTTGCTTTGTTGTTTGTTTCAAGAGTATTTTCATGATTAATTTTAGTCTATGATTATTGCCAACTGGTTGCTTGGCTGTTCCATGATCCATGATCCATTTCAAGTGTGTTTTCCTGATTAATTTCTAGTCCATTATTACTGCCCACTGGTTGCTCTTATATTCTTTGTTCTGGCATTGGAATTATTTGCCTTTATTTTGCTGTTCCACTTTCTAGGCTTTTCTTTGCCTTTACTCTGCTGTTACAATTTCTAAGAAAGTGAACAAGGCTGTTCACAGGGCTCTGGCTGAAGGCCTTGGCCATTTTATACAGTACCCGGGCATTTCATATAAACGCCCTGAACTTTATCGGGTTGATGGGGTACACTTGTCGGATTTGGGGATCCAGCTCTTTCTTGAGGGTATGCAGCAGGGGGTGAGGGCTGTGTTAGCGTCCTCTTGGGGGGATAGGGGCTAAGTGGACACTTGCCCCTATCTATGGCTGGGAGCGGGGAGATTATAACTTGGCGTTCAACTATGGCAACCTCAAATTGAGTGGTAGGATATCTTCCACTGAACTGTACCGGCGTCCCTAATGGATAGGGTACAGGGATGTAGGATATCCTTGGGGTCAGCCTCGGGTGGGAGATCCTCCACAGAAGCCATATGGCTTAGGGATTTCCTTCCCGACGCGGGGCCCTCCAGCAGTTGGCGCCCAAGGGGAACCCCTTACATTGGGATCCCCCTTGGGGCTCAGGTGAGTCGCCCAGGGACGCTGGGGGTTAGGTCGGTTGTGACCAACCGCCCATGTGCGTGCCCCCCATGAGGGATCTCCCCCCTTTAGCACATTCGGCATACCTCAAGAAACTACAATAAATAGGAAATCTATCAATAAAGTGGCCCATATTTCAACCCAAACTTCTGTGTGTGGTCTCGTCATTTCTGCGTCAATCATTAAATAGTGTTGATCAATGGTGTTTTGAGTTCATTAGTGAAAAGAAGGCATATTCATGTAATTTACTAACTATTAAATAAAATGAATGCAAAATGTAATGATTACTGTACTTACAACAAGCTTGTTTGAAAAATGGTAAGTTCAGTCCAGAGAGCTAGCATGGTATAGCAGTCTGAATGTTGAACTAGGATTCCTGGAGATCAGGAAGTCCCCATTCAGCCATGGAAACCCATTGGGTGATTTTGTGCAAATCATACTCTCAGCCTAAAATGAGGGCAATGGCAAGCTTTCTCTAAATAAGTCTTGATAAGAAAACCGCTTAATTGGGTTGTTGTAAGTTGGAGTCAACATAAAGGCACAAAACAACAAAGTTCAGTCCCATTACATTCAGTACAGTATTTCCTGTTAAAATGTTGAAAGACTTTGTTGAGGAATATTCGTAATCCTACCGTTTTTTTCTCTAATTAAATGAGTGAATTCTGGATAGTGAATGGACACCCAGTACTAATTTTTCCACACACTGTAATTAATGGCATTTCCCCCCTACTTTTTAACATTTTGCAATCAAGCACCTTGTTGGAATCAACAAGTAAGGGGGAAATAGTTCCGTATTTTACCTGCTTCCAAGATCTGTTAGCTATCCAAAAATTAAAATGCAGTCATACACATGTTTATTAAAAAGTAAATCCCATCATTCTAATGAAACTTACTCTGCATGCATAGAATCGTGGCATTAATCTTTTAGGCTGCAACCCTGTATCTGATTGCCTGGGAGCATGCCCCATAGTAATGAATGGGATTGTTCCTCTGCACTGAAAACATCTCTGAATACAGGGGCAGAATCACCATATAAGTATTGGATCACCTCTATGAAGTCCAGCATAGGTGCTGAGTACTAAAAGTTCATAATAATGCTCAAAATGAATGAGTAGGTATTCTTATAAGCCACAGATATTGTCATTTAGTTGTCAGGCAACATATTAATTCCAATGCCATATCTGGCTTTTCCTGCCACCCTGTGTAGTTTATCACATCCAGGATTTTCTATAATTGAGACAGCCCCCCCTTTCTTTGAATGTTCAAGAAGTTCTTCAAATTTAGTTTTGATCTCCAAAATCGCTTCACGGCCATAACTGAAAATACCGGCAACAAAGGAGAGAGTGGCCATGTCTTTTTCTAAACAGTTCTTCTTGTGTGTCTCTTCCTCTTTCTACTATTAATTGCTTTAATCCTGCTAAGTGACATTGGTCCTACTCTTTACCAAAAAGCATTTTAAAGTCTAAAAAGTTTCCCAAAGAGATGTTTAACAGCTACACTTTTGGTAACTATTAATTTCTTTTAATTTTTACCCATGGCAGATCAGTTCAGTAGAATTTGTAATTCCTGATTGTGCATATAGATGTACAGGATTGACTTGATCCTGTCTCACCCACTTTGTTAAAGCTTGTAACTGGTTTGCACAATACCAACTTTTCAAGTTAGGAAGCTCTAAGTCACTTTTTGCTTTACTGTGAACAGAATTTTCCTAGGTATTTTTGTCCCTTACCACTTGAGCTACATTTTTTAACAGCGTCTGTCATTATTTCAATTGTAAATTCATGATCTAAGCAGTATCTTGGGAGCTGTGTTCATTTTAATTATGGAAATGATTGCCATCTATTTCTGGAGGGGCAGCCATTTTAGACTGTTGAAGCAAAAAGAACAAAGAGCCATACACTGTCTTAAGGCATAACAAATTTATTATAGTATACCCACCCTTTCCTATCCTAGTGCCTTCCAGATCTATTGGGACTCAAAGGGTGGAAGTAAGGCATTGCAATTAATGTTGTGTGAGACAAGAAGATGAAAGCATGATTTATTTAGTTATCATTATGACTGCTTTTTGATGTAATGCTTTTTGATTACCTTTCATTACCTTTTTGATGCAATGCTTACTCATTGCTGCAAAATATTACTGGGAGATAAGATCATTTTGTTGTATTTTGGGCCACTTTTTTATTAAGTGATTTTTAGAAGTTAAAAAGTAACATGCCAAATAGCACATTACTAATAAGTAACATGGCACTGAACTCATGAGTAAATGTGTGTGAACGTGACACGAACGCATTTACAGTAATATTTCAAGCTCTGGTTTGACTACGCTGGCCATGCTAGCTGGGAACAATGGGACTGTAATTCAACACATCTGGATAACATCAGGATAGGGGAAGACTGGCAGAAGCATTTGTGTTATACTGTGTAGACAGATACACGTACATGAGTAGCATAGGGAAATGTAAGCACCTAGGTAAGGTAGAAATGAAATGGAGGGGGGAAACCCAGACTTGGACAATTATTTTAAAGCTCAAAATATATGCCAAGCAAGCATACATTGTATCCTCTTTGTGGTACTTGTTCCTGTTCTTGCTGGGGGGTGTTGGGAGCTGTAATGTAAATATCCACTAGGTTGTGTGCCTGATTTATGGCAACCAAAAGACAAGCCTACCACAGGGTTTTCTTGGCAAGATTTGTTCAGAGGGGGTTTGCCCTTGCCTTCCTCTTGAGGCTGAGAGAAAATGACTTTCCAAGGTCACCCACAGGGTTTCCATGTTGGAGCACGAATTCAAACTCTGGTATCCTGGCGTCCTAATCCAACACTCAAAACCACTGTGCCACACTGAATCTCTTCCACTAGGTCTGACAGATGTGAAAACTCACCCTACTAATTCTAAAGTGGTGGGGACTGTGCGGACCTTCAGATGTTGTTTCACTGTAACTCCCATCAGTCCTAGCCAGCAGAGCAAGTTGTAAGGGATGCTGGGAGTTGCTGTTCAACAACATAGGAATTGCTACAGAATTCTAAAGCGTAATGGTTGTGTACAATGGCTTTGTGCTGGGGGAAGTGATTTAGCTCACAAAAGTTGGGTCACCCAGTTTTTGCTGCTCTTCTTCCAGCTGCTGCAACTCCTTGTTCATTCTGTTCAAGAGGGTGTCCAAAACCTTAGGAGCATCAGATATGAGTGTGTGTCTTACAAAAATCCTTTTTACTTTTGTAAGTGAAAGCACTTTCTGTTAAAACAGGGATGTATAAGTGACCTGCTGAGCTGCAAAGGGGACATGTGCTGCTGACTCAGAGGTTGGGGTACAATAGAACGGAGTAGAGGGCCCCACTGGGAGGAAGTCTGATACAGATCACTACTAGCAGCAGTGGGGAAATTTGGTGATGGGTAACAGCAGTTTGAGCACCTGTGGGGAAGGCACATGTAAGCGTCCACAGGTTGTACGTCTCTGTGCTAAGATACAGCAGCCGCTGGATACAACCTTATTATAGTTCCCACTTCGCTTTACCTAGGAGAATCAGATGGAATTGAAGACACATCGCTTCCTCCTCTTTTACACTAATGTTGTGTTCTTGTCCACAGGTTTGTTAATTGGTTCCGGCTGCGCTCTTTATCCTTTGGGCTGGGACAGTGAAGAAGTCCGGCAGACCTGTGGTAACCTTTCCAACCAGTTTGAACTGGGTAAGTGAGCAACCAATGAAGAATGGCCTTCTGATATGACTGTAATGATTTTCCAAGGTTCACAGCACTGACAAAAAACAACAACACCCACCACCAAAGGTAACAAAAGATTTATACAAAAAAATCTGAGCTTCTGGAAAGATTGTGCCTTAGAAACTGATTTCATTTTTGAACATCCTGAGTGGGAAGGCACCAAATTATACAGACTGATTCCAACTTCACCAAGCTTAACCACTCATGCTCTCTAGGTTTTAGAGAGGAAGCAAGTTGTATGCTTGCTTAACTCTGCCTTTTTGAAATCAGTGAGATTTAAATGTGTTACCATTTGGACATCATTTAAAATGAGATCTCCCATATTAACATTCATGAACAGCAAATACAAAATGATCACATGCCTTGTAGACAGTAACTGAACGAACATGGCTGATTACAAAAATGCACCTCTTGGTGGTTGTTCCCAGATAAATAGAAGGATATTTCCCCAATAGATTCAGGGAATTTACATATTGCATTTTTTGAGAAGCTGTATTTTTCCACTGACAAAAATATGGTAGAAAGAAGCCTTTTTTGATAATATTATCTTTTTTTCTGTGTTGTTTCCTTCACCTGTAGGCACTTGTGAAATTGGCTGGGCTTACTACTGTACAGGAGGAGGAGCTGCTGCAGCAATGCTGATCTGCACTTGGCTGGCCTGTTTCTCTGGCAAGAAACAAAAACAGTATCCTTACTGAGGCCATAAAGACATGAAACAAAACGAACTAGTTTAGGGAGGTGGGGGGAAAAGAAAGGAGCACGCAAACCTTTTTGGAAAGGTGCACTAGCTCTTTATTGTAGCCAGTTCAATACAAACAAGAGTCAATGATTTGGGAGTTGATGTGTGACACTGTGAATAGCAGCGTTTTCCGTATCTTAGGGGTATATGCCACATGGAGCTTTTAGGCTCTTACCATATTATTCTTAGCATATTTTGGTCTCATGAGGAGGAAAGAAAATGGCAG
Source organism: Gambelia wislizenii (assembly GCA_030847615.1). Taxonomy (NCBI): domain Eukaryota; kingdom Metazoa; phylum Chordata; class Lepidosauria; order Squamata; family Crotaphytidae; genus Gambelia; species Gambelia wislizenii. The sequence goes on from JAUMIR010000001.1 coordinate 208,387,627, forward strand.
GATTTTTAGCAGACCATCAATTCAAAGGGTTAAAAATATATATACTGTACCGAAGGTCAAGGATATAGCCTTAAAAAGGGATTGTTTGACAGGTCAGCAAAGTTGAGAAACAAAGGGCACTTCTTAACAGTTTTGTTACTCACTTGAACATGAGTGAGTACTTGTTTTTCACAAACGATTGGCTACTTCAGCTCACAGCTGGAATGGCTGCTGTTTGTGTGTACGTATGGAGAGAGCACCTATTTTCAGGCCTTAAAAGTATTAGCCTCTAGAGGCTCCCCCAACCTGATGGGTTGGCTTCCATTTGGAGTTTAGCCTAGTGAACTCAATATGAAAGAGGGAAATGTTCTCTTTCCACATGAGACTCCTGAAAGCACATCTTTGCACAGACACTTTCCCTTCATACACAAATAAAAAAACAAAACAAAACAGTAGCCTCACAATTTAAAAGAAAAAAAAAGTCTCCAAAGTTCAACTAAGTCTGATGAGTCTGCCTGTTGGTGTGCCACAGAGCAGTCTGGATGGCAGTTCACAGCAGAAGGCATAGTTACTCAGGCAAATGGCAAAAGCCAACATAGTCTCTTCGACTTCATTTTAAAAAAAGCACAGAAAACCATCAGTCACCCCCCCACACCTTTTATAAATTTCAGCTCAGTCCTTCACTTGCATATAGGGTCCAACGTCATATTACAACCAATGAGTGTAGCACAAGTACAAGTCTCCCTATTTTTTGGCATGAAAAGCCGCTTTTTGATGGGCAATTCAAAGGGCGGGGGGGGGGGGAGAAGCCAACTGGGGGAGAGTTACATTACCCTTACAGATCATTTTTACATGCAACATAATAATTGTGATTTGGCCTACGCTTTTCATACTTGGTAATCACAAACATACAACATCATTTTCTCTTTACTCTCAGGTGCAAATAACATATATTCCGGTGTATAAGACGACCCCCCCCCAATTTTCAAGCTAAAAAATAGAGTTTGGGATATACTCGTTGTATAAGACAACCCGCCATAACCCGCCCTCCACGAAGCCGTGATTGGGCTCCTGATGGCGGCTTTGGGGAGGGTGGCTGGTGGCTGGAAAGCTTCCCCCCTCCAGCCAGCCACCCTTCCTAAAGCCTCCCCAAAGCTGGCAGACTGGGGAATCTCCCCAGCCAGACAGCCACCTACCTCGATTACCCAACCTGCGAAGAGGCTGGCCAGCCTCCTAGCAAGTTGGGAATCGTGGGGGATGGCTCTCCCCACCCCGTGCAGCCTCGCTGGGTGGGTGGATGGAGTCTTCTCTGTGTCTCTTAGTCATGGAGGAGATCCCCCCGCCCAGCAAGGCTGGGTGGGGTGGGGGGAAGCCTTGCTGGGCGGCGGGCGTCTCCTCCGTGACTCTGAGTCATGGAGGAGATTCCATCCACCCACCCAGCGAGGCTGCACGGGGTGGGGAGAGCCATCCCCCACGATTCCCAACTTGCTAGGAGGCTGGCCAGCCTCCTCGCAGGTTGGGTAATCGAGGTAGGTGGCTGTCTGGCTCAGAGTCACGGAGGAGACGGCCGCCGCCCAGCAAGGCTTCGCCCCACCCCACCCAGCCTTGCTGGGCAGGGGGATCTCCTCCGTGACTAAGAGTCATGGAGGAGATCCCCCCCCAGCGAGGCTTCGGGAAGAGAGAGTGGCTCGAGGGGGGGAGGCTTTCCAGCCACCCCCCTCCTTTCCCAAAGCCACAATCGGGGTGCTGATTGCTGCTTTGGGAAGGGTGGATGTTGGTGACTGGAGGGGAGGGTCTGGAGGCAAACCGCAATGTTCGCCCCCCTCCTCTGTCTTTGGTTGCTCCCCAAAGGGGGAGAAGGCAAAGGAGAGGGGCGAATGAACCGGTAAACGCTTTGCCTCACACACACACACTGCCCAATCTCCTGCCTCTTCGTTCCGTTTGTGAAGGGAGCAAAGAGGTAGGAGATCTGACGGCGGATGAGGCAAACTATATCCAGCGTATAAGACGACCCCCGAATTTTGAGGCTATTTTTCGGGATTAAAAGGTCGTCTTATACGCTGGAATATACAGTATATGTACCTCTTTCCCCCATATAGACAAGCAATTCCCCTTTCCAGCACCTTTGTTGTTCCTTCAGATTCTCTCTCACACACAACCTATTCCTAACCTCTAAGCATCATATGCACACACACACACACATTTTCCACTCAACTTTTGTACATCTCCCCCCTCAAATTTATTCATTTTTTTTCTCTTCTCCATCCCCTCCTCTACAAGATAACTCTTTTCCCATTCACTCCCTCAGAGAGCAACACAGAGACAAATATTTCCAGTTTCTTATTTTATTCTTTCACAGAGTGGCTTCAAAATGTCCATATGAAGCAGGAAAAGTGGAAATGCACATCTGCCACTTCCTCTACAGCCACTCTCTCTTGTGAAGGGGAAACATGTGTTTTGGCTGCTGCAAGGCACACATTCTCCTTTCCACTCATACTGTCTTGTCTTTGCACAAGATCAACAAAACAAAAAATTATAATTCTTGTTTACTTGGTTATTGAGTTTGGTTTTGTTTGCAACCAATGTAACTCAGTCATTCAGCTCTGCTTTTTTGAGATCAATAAACTTCTGTGTTGTTTGTGCCGTCACTCCATCATCTTAAAACCTCAGAAAAAAAAGTACTGTGGAACAAAGCAATTGCAATTAATACTCAGTGCACTTCTTACTTTCTTTGTTTGCTACTTATTTTATTTGAACTTCAGTATTATGCCGTATTTTAAACTAAAAAACCTAATGGACTAATGGGCCATTTTTCAGTATTTTATATAATCTGTGTACACGTGTTCTCAAATTTTATTAACGGCCTTTCAGACCTATATAAATTTTATTAACCTCAATGTTTTTGAGATTATTACAAAAATGCAATATTTTACTCAGCATATGTAGCCTTTTAGATAGAGCATTCCTATGAAGGGCAGTGAAAGGACAATTCTGTCCTATGAGAATTGTGTGTGTGTGTGTGGCACAGTAGAGTAATACTACTTATGCAAGAGCAATGACAGACATCTTCCAAGTTTTGTTACTAATACTGCTAGGTAATGATTGTTGTATTGTGGTGTATTGTTATTTTAATATTCATCTTTGTAATTTAATATAAAATATATTATTTTGTCTGTACTTTAGAATCTGTGTAAATAAATGTCTTATGATAGTTCACCTGTATTTTAAATCTTTTCTTTTATGCCTATGATGGGTGTGGGAACCAGCAGCCTTCCAGCTTTTTGGTCTACAATTCCCATTAGCCCCACTGAGCATGGCCAGGGCAGGAGGTTGTGGGAGTTGTAGTCGAAAACCTCTGTGTTGGCCAGCATTCCCTGGCAATGGGCCTGTGGATTTATCCTTCTCCTAGTGTGCATAAATGCTAGCAGGATGTCCACAGGTAGACACAGAGACTGCCAAGATGGGGGGAGCAAACAAAGCAGGAGGTGATAGACCTGCATCTTTGTTAGAAACAGTGAAGTGTTAGAAGGACCTCTGCCTAATGCTGTACTTTAGAATCTGTGCCTTTTGCTTGCACCTTTTGATGCTTGTGCTTTTTGCCCACAAGCTGCCAGGAGAGGCTCATGCCTTTTCGTTCAAGCCTCCGTAGCAGCACAGAGGATGCAGACAGGATTCCTTGCCTGTGGTACATAGAAGCCTGTTCTAGGAGTAGAGTTGGAAGCTGAGCCCCTTTTATCTTCCAAGATGGTAGCAGGAGAGAAAATTGACCCAGAGAATGCTTTGGTCTCAGCCCCTCCTGCAACAATTGATTCTTGCAGGTGTGTGTGTGTGGGGATATTAGCTGAATATTGCATCCCCCCCCAAACATAGTACAGTTACATCTTTTCAATTTCAAACCAAACATAGGTGAAATTGACTCACATTCCTGTATTTGAGCTAAAGATACATTGATCATAGCCACCAGTGACATACTTTGGGGGTAAATTCCAAACATGTTGCAATGACCCGTTACAGTAAAAACAGAGTCCCGTAGTACCATAAAGAAGTCCTCCTGTGACATAGTGGATTACGTAGGTTGTAGTCATTTCCCAAATAGGGCCTTTTCCTTCCTATTTGCTTACCAGTTCACATCTGATGCTTCACAAATAATTTTAAAAATCCAGGAAAATGGAAGTTAAAAACATTTTAAGATTTTACAAAACATACAGAAGTGGAAATATAAACAACATCCCTATTGCAAATTTGCAATAGTTGCAGCCTGTAGGTAGGGATTGGTGAGCACAAACTTGGATTTCCCATCATTCTCCAAATCATCAGGAGGCAAGTAGTTCCAGAGTTAAGCATACATACTTATATATTGAAAAAGTATTCCACCATGCATATCGATCTCTCAACAGCATATGAAAAACATTTAAGAAACAGATCACTGATTGAAAAAGGAAGGTAACAGGGAGGGGCAGTACTTACGTACCTCACACAAGAATTCTAGAGCAATGAGACTACCACTAAGCAAGTCCTGCTTTTTATGGAAGCTAATTGAGTCTCCCTGGAATAGGATTTTATCGGAATATTTTACCTGCTCATATAGGAGACGATGCTTCCAGAAAAAATCATAACTCAGACTGTGGAGCATGGCTGCTTCTGTTAATATAGGCAAGACTAATCAGCTTTTGATCATTCATGTGACCATATCAGTAAGGATAACTGGCTGGCCATTAAAAAAAACACAACTACGAATACACAGAAAGTTCTGATCCTGTTAAGAAGTTGCTTGCAGATTAAATCTTGGAGCTATATTATTTTGGAGAAGTCCTCTATAGGGAGAAACATGTAAACAATCTAAAACACATAGCCAAAACAAAATGATCAAGTCCCTGAGATAGGCTGAGAAGGTAAAATTAATGTGCAGTTCAAGTTAATCCAAGGATTCCCATCTTATCCAGTTAAAGACAAGCTGACCAGGGGAAAAAAGATTTCAGAACTAGTTTGTGAAGATGTTAGTTTAGAGGCACATATCTCTGTACTTGCCAGGCTCCAATTTCTGCCACATAAATTGCTCCAGTTTGCCTGTTGACATCTAGAAGATGAGGCCTGACTTCTTTGGCTAGTTGAATTGTGTCTACTACAACACAATCCCCAATTGATCCGACAGGTGGGGCAGCCAAGACTGATATCCTGTCAATATTTAGATGGGCCACGATTACATACTTCCCGTCAGGAGTTAATCTATCAGGCAAAGAAAAAAAAGAGACTATTTAGAGACATAGAATTACACAATTCAGTTTGGATCCAAAGATCCCACTATACCAGCAGAATATCTTAAGGATCACCTGGTGGTGGTCACTTTCCATCTTATTAGGGCTGTTTTGGGGGGTCTCTTGGAAATCCCCAGTTGATTTCTACTGGTGGGATGTGGAAGGTTTTCTGAACCTCTGGAGGGGTGGAGGCAGAGAGAAAGGGAAACTGACATCCCTCTCAAAATGAATGGTAGCAACTTCAACATGTTCTTTGGATCTAAATCTTAGGCTCACAACATTCCAAGTTGCTGTTTTTGTTTATGATGGGCTTTCTGTTTGTTTTGAAAAAATATTTAGCAATTGTTTGCCAAACCTACCAGAGTAAGTCAAATGAATACAAAGATAAGAACCCCAATAAATCAGAATTAGAATAAATTACTAGACACAATAAATGGAGTCAATGAATGAAAGGGAAAATCCATACCTATTTGCCTGTTTCACTCACATACAGTGTGGGGTCACAGCATCAGTATATACAGGGTGAGGGGTTCTGATGGATACGGTTATGCTGAACTATGGTTAAATTCTTTTGGTCATGGACACAAATACAAGCATGATTAAAATACCCAATGGAATGGCTCCAAAACAGACTTTTCTTCAAATAATAAGTCCTTCCATTTGCAGGAGGGCCTCTGGTCCAGTGGAGGGACTGTGGAGGCTAATGGAAGAGGGGAGAGGTGATTCCATACCTTGCCTCTCATGCCAGCTCCCATGCGGTACTGAAGGCTTCCCAAATCCTCTGAGTGAGGCTTTCAGGGGGCATGGGGGAAAGCATACAACACCCTTTGGGAGGCATTTGGGAGCACCCTTTGCATGAATGGAACTCCACTCAGAGGATCCTCAGGTCCAAGTCAAATACCATTTGCCCATCAGGCACCAATTAAAAAGCCTAATTTTACAGTTCGGCACCTAGCATTTCACACCCAATAGCCCTTTTGAAAAGCAGAGAAGAAGCAATATCCAGTACTCTCTCTGGCTTTTCTTCACAAATGAAGATTTAGGAAGGACTCATCCCGCGCTTTCTGCAAGAGCGCTGATGACTAAAAAGGCCAATCCAAGATAAACAAGTCCGGTTGCAGAAAGCACAGCAGAAGGTCTCCTTGGGTGATGTTTCTGGGTTGTGATTCTTTCTGCGTTGTCGTTTCTCTTCAAGACTTGTTCGGCGTGAGTTCTCAAATAAGGCTGCAACACTGTGGATAGTGCGTCTCTATGCCTCCCGATGTGAGGCCATGGCGGACCATTGTTGGTGATCAATTTGGCCGAACCTGAGATGTTGTTTCAGGGAGTCCTTGTATCATTTTTTTGGAGCGCCCCTCTTATGCTGACCTGTGGCGAGTTCACCGTAGAGTACTATTTTTGGGAGGCGATGGTCCTCCATCCTAGAAATGTGCCCTGCCCAGTGCAGCTGTGTTGTCAATATCATGGCCTCAATGCTGGTGATCCCTGCTTGCTCAAGGATAGCAAATGAGTTATGAAAGCACAATATATTGGCGGATACCCTTGACGGCTCAACCTTACTATGAAGCAAATAGAGTAGCACCCCCATATCCAATGATTTGCCAACCACAGAGTCAATTATCCACAGTTGGCGATGGCGGGGGGGAGGAGCGATTTCACCTCCTCCCCTGTTCCCTTTGCCGCTGTGATCGCTGTGGTGGTGGGGCTATGGTGGGAGCAAAGGGGGGGAGCAATCTCACCTCTTCCCATTCCCCTTCGCAATTGCCACGGCAGCGGGGTCATGGCAGGGGTGAAGGGGGGAGAGCAATCTCGCCTCCTCCCCATCTCCCCACAATCACCACGGCAGTGGGGCCATGGGGGGGGAACAATCTTGCCCCTGCAATCGCTGTGGTGGCAAGGCCATGGCGGGGGCGAATGGGGAAGTGAATTCACCATCTGCAAGGCCCCCCCCCCCGGGAACCAGTCCCCTGTGGATATGGGGGTGCTATTGTATGTAACTAATAAGAACAACCAATTTATACTATACATGGCACTATGTGTTCAAAGGGTCAAAGCGCATATGACTCCAGCATATGCATTTTATAGTTAGAAGGCTGTGCATCTCTAGCAAACACACACTGGATCAAAGGCTGGCATATATGAAGGCCTGGACAGTTTGGTTAATAACTCTGGCTTGACATAACACTGTATCTCCTGCTTTCAGGGTGGGTGAGCCAGTGTGCTTAGGACTGCATTAAAATTAAAATAAGATGGGAGGACATGCTGCTGGTCACGACTTGTACCGGTACTTGACCCCAAGTCAGGCCCAAATATGCTCTCAATCAGATGCTGAAAAAGTAGAATTGCAGTTGATCTAAAAGGCAAAGAACCACGCAAGGCTTCTAGAGCACACCAAAAAATAAGGAAAAGAAGGAAGTGTGCTGAATGGGACAGAAATGTATAGGGGGGGTAACAGTGGGGTGGTCATCCTTTTGCTTCATGCTTTGAAGACTTCTGTTTCTATGGAGTTGCTAACACAGACATTTATGCAAGCTCTGCTGATTCTACAAAACCAAAACAGCACATACCCCCTTCCCCCCAAATCTTCACAAAGGTACCAACGAGAACACAACACATTTTTAGCTCTATAGGGCAAGAGGCTGAATCTTGCCCCAAAAGCATAAAGGGGAATAAACACAGGAGGAGCAAAGGGGAAGTTAAGCAAAAGATAAGGAAAGAGGAGAACAATCAAACTGAACTGGCTTCCATTGTGCTGAATTAAGCTCTTTGAGGAAAGAATCCTTGACCATAAAGATTCCAGAAGAGGTCGGCCTGTCTGCACCTTCAGTGGAGTCTTGTCTTGAGCTGAGTGGAAAAGTTCAAGCTTTGCTTCCACAGAGAACAGAAGGCTGGCCAACTCTTTCGCTGAAATTGGCATGTTAAATTGATCAGAACCACTGAGGTTTAGTAATTATATCTTCAGCTGTAGTTGGAGCCTTCTGAGCAATGAAAGTCCGTTGCATCAGAGCCTGATGGACAACTTCAATTGAGCAATATTTGGATGCAAGTTGTAGCCTTTCTCCTTTGTTGTCTGGATTTCTGTTCTGAAGTTAACAGTGGGTTAGATCCTGGCAAACCTTCAACCTGACCACTGTCAGGGCTTAGGTAACTGTTGCCACATATCGTATAAACTGGCTGTAACATAGGAAGCGAAGCTCTTCCTCAGCTTCCTAATGCACAAGGCAGCTTTTCATACATAGTAAGAGGCTCAGACAGTCAAAATGTCTCCCTTTCAACTCAACACACACATCTGCATGCAAACATGCAGACGCCGTACCTGACAGAATAAGGACCATCTTCTGTGAAGCAGCTACTCCAAGACCCCAACCATTCTCCTGTGATTTTGTCAAAAACCTGGATACGTTGGTTGGTTCTATCAGCAACCCACACCTAGTGCACACAAAGAAATGGCCTCAAGCTATTAAAAAAAATAAGCCCTAGACAGAGAAATGGATTAAACTCATTTAAAAAAACAAACAAACCAAAGCCCTCTCAGCTAATCTTCATATATGGTATAACAGTAAACTAAATGGGGAGCAAAATTCTCTAACCCTAAATATGCTGGTATACCACATTGTATCACATTGTAGAACTCTGTATAGGTAAGATTAATTCTTTCTATTAATCAATGAGGAAGATGATTGAAGGTTTAGCAAAGGGGGAACAGAGGGAATGTTGTTAATACATTTGCCAAATATGGAATCTGGTACCTGAAATGATGCTTCAGGCATGGGTGTAATGCACAGGGATGAGGAATGCAAGGCTCTTCAGCTGTCTTTATGCTACAAATCCCACATGAACTGAAGCCTCTGACCCATGCACAAAATGATCAAGATCATATACTATAAACTAAGGGTGGGCAAGCTGTGGCTGTATACGTAGTATTAGATGGCAACTTCCATCTAGCCCACATCTCCCCTTTAGCAACGTTCTCTTCATAAGCAAGAAGTGGTATTATGAGAGTTATGAGGGCTATTAGTCTTCATTTAGGATCCTTTCAGATCCATACTAAACTGTGTATTTCTGGACCACACTCTACTGGCAAGGAGAACAGTAAAGAAGCATCTTCAGTAAGATTGATACAGACAAAATGATGGTCCCCACCCAGGCATCTTGACACAGGACAGCAAAGATTGGACCCTGTACACATCGCTCCCCTAGTTCCTCAGTTTCATCTGCTATTGCTGAAATTGCCATGGCCACATGAATAGCATCCAGTTGGGAGTAATGCCAATTCACACAAACTGTGCCTCCCTAGGAGCACAGCCTGGGAGTGATCTCATAAGTAGCCCCATGTGCTCCTGTGCATGGGGACTTCTGTATACATTTGCCCTTAGACACCAACTCATGTCTGTGTGTGTGTGTGCGCGCGCGCACACATGCTTATATATAAAACTGTGCTCTGTATTTTTCCATGCATTTCCATAAGCACTGCATATTACAGAGTCTGAACAAGTATACATAGCTCCTCCTGGTGTTGTAATGGTGTTGTTTTATTTGCGGGATTAGGGAGCCATTATTCCAAACAAAAGAACCCTAACTAAAATGTTGGCTACGTTTTGCAAGCCTGAAGTAATTAACAAGGACTTTATTCTAGAACATGAAAACAACCACATTACAAATATACCCATGCCTAGGACAAACCCACTGTTGCTTTTATCCTCTTTGCTTGGCTAAACCCCCTTCTGCTGCCTGTTATTCACAACTGTCTCAAAAGGAGACTTAAAGGGAAATTCCATAGTAAATCACCAGACTTTACATTCAGTTCATTGAAGAGTCCTTTGTTTCTAAAACCATAGGTAAAAGTACCTTGCAAGTTCACACAGCACTCCTTTGGTGCGGGGGTGCATTATGTCAAACCCATCCCTAGCCCTTTCCGCTTAGGACAAAACACTCAATGCACCTTTTCTCCATGGACTTTTCCTAAACACTACAAGAATAGATGCAACTGGATCCAGTATTTCAGAACAGTATTAACTTGTCATTATTAACTTTCTTGGTGCATTTAAAACTTTTTTTTTTTTGGTGGAAAGAGAATATGGCAATAAAGTGGCTGGTGTCAGGGATATGACACATATCATATGAAAGCCTGGGGGAAATTGGTTATAGAGTCAGCTATAGTACAACAGAAGAGAAAAGGTAGAGATTCTGGGGAAAAGCACTGGAAACCATTTGAACTAGTCCTATACTAATCTGGGATTACTGGACTGACTGTACGAAAGCTCTGAAGATCAACACTTTCTTGAAAGATCTAAGACTGCTTCCAGACAGGTAGGGATAACCAATCCCTATCCTGTTATTAAGCTACAAGCAGAATTTTCAATCGTCATTCCATGCTATTGAAAATTCTGTGATTTTCATCTGAGTGTATCACACCAATAGTGGTGACACAGTTTCTATGGGTGGAGAAGAGGGTGGTCCAATTCATTTTAGTGACCATTTGAATCTAAGTAAACATTTGTTATCACCTTTTTTGGGTGTCTGTGTACAATATTCTCATTCTTTAAAAACTCTATTAATTAGCACTAAAACCCTTTCCCTCCTACAGTTAGGTCCAGAAATAACAGGACACTGATGCAAGTTTTGTTATTTCAGCTGTTTATTAAAATTAATTCAAGTTATAGTTAAATAATGAATATGAGCTTAAAGTGCAGTCCCTCAGCTTTAATTTGAGGGTATTCATATCCAAATTGGAGGAAGGGTTTAGGAATTACAGCTCTTTAATATGCAGCCCCCTCTTTTTCAAGGGACAAAAAGTAATTGGGCAATTGACCCAAAAGCTATTTCACGGAGAGGTGTGGGCTATTCCTTCGTTATTTCTTCAACAATTAAGCAGGTAAAAGGTCTGGAGTTGATTCCAAGAGTGGCATTCACATTTGGAAGCTGTTGCTGTGATCACACAACATGCGGTCAAAGAAGGTCTTAATACAAGTGAAATAAGAACTAGAGAAGATATACAAGTTATCAAAATTGGAAAAGACAAATTCAAATACAAAGCATTTGCAGATGATGTGGTGTTTTTTCTTGAAGATCCCCTTGCCCAAATGAGCAATTTATATGAAATATTGAACTCTTTTGGAAATGCAGCTGGAAAGGGAGCTGGGTATGTTTTGAAAAGGGAGCTGGGTATGTTTAGCCTGGAAAAAAGACGGTTAAGAGGCGATATGATAGCCCTGTTTAAGTATTTGAAGGGATGGCACGCTGAGGATGGAGCAGACTTGTTTTCTGCTGCTCCAGAGACTGGAACACGGAGCAATGGGTGCAAGCTCCAGGAACAGAGATTCCACCTCAACATGAGGAGGAACTTTTTGACAGTAAGAGCTGTTCGGCAGTGGAACACACTCCCTCGGAGCGTGGTGGGGTCTCCTTCCTTGGAGGTCTTTAAACAGAGGCTGGATGGCCATCTGTCGGGGATGCTTTGATCAAGATTTCCTGCGTGGCAGGGGGGTTGGACTGGATGGCCCTCGTGGTCTCTTCCAACTCTGCAATTCTATGATTCAAAATTAATAAATAAAAAATGAAAATGATTACTAAAAATATGAATAAGGAAGAAGAAAAACTTCTTGAATTTTTTTTTATATACAATATGTTAGTAAGGTGCAATATCTAGGAATTTCTGTCTCAAATAATACCAGCCAGCTGTTCAATAACAATTACAAACCAACTTGGAAGCAAATTAGGAATAAATTTCAATTTTGGGAAGGGTTGGATTTATCTTTAATGGGTTGAATTTCTCTGATTAAAATGAGTGTTCTTCCTAGACTGCTCTTTGTGCTTCAAATGATCCCGGTGGTTCAAAATGGTTTCAAGAATGTACAAAAGAGATATCCAGGGAAGAAATCAAGAATAAAAAACAAACCCATGACTGATACAAGAAAGAGAGGAGGTTTTGCCCTACCTAACATCAAAATTTATTATGAAGCCTGTTGTCCAATTTGAATTAAATCCTGGGTTACACTGGAGAACTGCAGGCTTCTAACCTTGGAGAGCCATGATTTACACTTTGGGTGGCACACATATTTGTGGCCACCCAAATCATTCAATACAGAAATCGTTCAATAACGATAGAATACTAAAATCTTTATATATAAAATTTGGTTGAAACGTAAGGATTACCTAAATCCCAAAATTCCAACTTGGTGCTCTCCAGCCGAAGCACTTTCTATTAAGATTTTAAGAAGAAAAACTGATTGGATCACCTATAAAGACTTAATTCAACAAACGGGAGAGAATTTACAATTAAAAGATATACAACAACTGCTACAAGAAGGAATTTCAATTCATTGGTTCCCTTATCTACAAATTAAAGAAAGATTTAAAGAAAATATGAAAGGAATAGGAATAGAAGATTTAGAATGAGAGATTGTGAAAGAATATATGATCAATTGGGTGAGAGATGTAGGTCATAATATAAACCTAGAAGAATTGGAATTGTTGTGGAAAAGAATATCCAAATATACTAGATCATACAACTTACAGAAGAATGCATTGAAAGTCATGTAAAGATGGCACCTCTCTCCAGTTACAATTGCCAAAATGTTCAAAAAAAAGCTAAGACAAAATGCTGGAAACGCAACAAAAAAACAGGCACTTTTTCATCAATGGTGGGATGTGACAGAGTAAAAAGATTTTGGTTTATGATCAGATCAAACATCCAAAAAACCCTAAAGATTAAAATTGAACTAATTCCAGAATTTTTCTTATTAGAGATGTTCAAACCAGAGATAAAATTTAAAGTAGATACTGAAAGACTGATATGGCGTTTGGTTACCTTAGCTAGAATTGTTCTAGCTAGATATTGGAGAAAAAATTCTGTTCCTTCAGAAGAATGGTCAGTAAAAATAATGGAGAATTCTGAGATGGACAAACTTACTGGAATGTTGGAAAATAAGCTAACAGTAAATTCTATCAAATATGGCAACCTTGACTAGAATTCATACAAATAAGAGAGTTGTGATATGGGAATGGAAGTTGATTAAAGTTTGATAACTCCTTGGTCCTGTGATTACAGGGGAAGTTTGTTATTCTTTCTAAATCTACCCATGGATATGCATACTTTGGTTGTAATGGGTTATGGGTGTTTTTTTTTTGTTTCACTCTGTTTCCTTTTACAAATTATATTTTTCTTTTATTTCTGTATCTTATCAACCCATTTGCAGAAGAAGGATTTGATAAAGATTACTGTAAAATAACTGGTAGCTTGTCAGAGAGGAAGTAAATATTGCATCTACATTTATGTATAATTGTTTAGAATCAATGTTGTGTTAAGTGTATTGTTTGTTAATATGTGTTGTCTGTAATAGTCTTTGTTTATCGTATAATCTAAATAACAAAAAAAAATGGGGAAAAATGCAAGTGAAACAGGTCATCTTTAGGCTGCAAAAAAAAAAAAAAATCCATCAGAGAAATAGCAGGAACATTAGGAGTGGCCAAAAAATGCAAGTGAAATGAGCCATCCTTTGGCTGCAAAAAATAAAAAATAAAATAAAATCCATCAGAGAGAGCAGGAACATTAGGAGTGGCCAAATCAACAGTTTGGTACATTTTGAGAAAAAAAGAACGCACTGGTGAGCTCTGCAACACCAAAAGGCCTAGGTGTCCATCGAATACAAGAGTGGTGGATGATCGTAGCTTCCTTTCCATGGAAAAACCCCTTCACAGCATCCAGGCAAATGAAGACCACTCTCCAGGAGGTAGGTATATCATTATCCTCATTATCCAAGTCTACCATAAAGAGAAGACTTCATGAGAGCAAATACAGAGGGTTCACCACAAGGTGCAAACCATTCATAATCCTCATGGATAAAAAGGCCAGATGAGACTTTGCCAAAAAATATCTTTAAAAGCCAGCCAATTCTGGAACAGCATTCTTTGGAGAGATTAAACTAGTATCAACCAGTGCGTTCACCAGTGCATTCTTATTTCCTCAGAATGTACCAAACTGCACACCAGTGCATTCTTTTTTTTCCAGAATGTAGCAAACTGTTGATTTGGCCACTCCTTATATTCCTGATATTTCTCTGATGGTTTTTTCTTCTTCTTCTTTTTTTTTTTTTTTTTTTTGCAGCCTAAGGATGACCTGTTTCACTTGCAATGAGAGCTCCTTTGAAATGTGAATGCCGCACCTGGAACCAACTCCAGACCTTTTACCTGCTTCATTGATGAAGCAATAATGAAGGAATACCCTACACCTCTCCACGAAACAGCTTTTGGGTCAATTGTCCAATTACTTTTAATCCCTTGACAAAGAGGGGGCTGCATATTAAAGAGCTGTAATTCCTAAACCCTTCCTCCAATTTGGATGTGAACACCCTGAAATTAAAGCTGAGGGACTGCACTTTAAGCCCATACTCATTATTGAACTGTAACCTGAATTCATTTTGGTAAACAACTGAAATAACAAAACTTGTGTCAGTGTCCAATTATTTCAGACCTAACTGTGTATTATTTGTACAGGTTGAGTCTCCCTTATCCAAAATGCTTGGAATCAGAGGTACTTTGGATTTTTGAATATTCTGGATTTTGGACTACTTGCATATACGGATGAGCTCCGTCACATTATCACCTTAAATAGCTTTTAAAAAGCTCTTAAGACGGATCTCTTCCAGCAGGCCTTTCCTGAATAGATAGCCGGCAATCAGAAGAACAAAAAATCTTATTGGTCCAATCCTTATTCCAGTTATTTTATTGTGTGTGTGTTTTAATATTTATTAAGTATTTTTAAATGTTTAATTATTTAATTGTATTTTAAGTGGGGTGGGATGCAGGGTTTTATATGCATATTGTAAATGTTCTAAGCCGCCTCAATTGCATTTTGTAGAGGGGCGGGATATAAATAAATAATAATAATTATAATAATAATAATTATGCATTATGAGATATTTTGGAGATGGGACCCAAGTCTAATCAGGAAATTCATTTCTGTTTCAATCACACCTTATACATATAGCCTGAAGGTAATTTTATACACAATACTTTTTAAAAAATTTTGAGCATGAAACAAACCTTGTGTACACTGAACCATCAGAAAGCAAAGGTGTCACTATCTCAGCCACACATGTGGACATTTTGGACTATTTTGGATAAGGGAGACTCAACCTGTAGTATTTTCCCTCCGGTACTACTTACATAAGTGTTGTAGTACCATACCAGTACTACGCAAATTTTAATAATGACAAAAAAATCATTCTAGCCACCGGCATCAACTACCCTGCTAAAAAGGTACTAGACAAGAAAATGCCATAGTCAAAAGCAAATTATAGTGCTGTAATTGAAAAATATATAGAGCTATAGTAGTAGCAATATAGTGCTAAATCACCTGTTCACATCATTTCACCACCCTATTATTATTTTTAAATTGCATTTTGGCACTAATTAAAGGATTGATTTAAATAAAAACACAGGGGAAACAGAGAATGACAAGGATTGGATGACAGTGCATGTGGGTGACCTGAAAAAAGGGTGTTCAAACCATGGAAATTCCACATTAAACACCTAGCGTAGAAGTACGTGAAGTAAACTCAATTTAACTTTCAAGTAAATACCTTAGAATCCTTTATAATGAGATTTTATAAAAATACATAAAAATGAATCTTGTAGCACTTTTGAGACTGAGAGAGAGAAGTTGTAGCATAAGCTTTCACAGACTTAGTCTACTTCCTCAGATGCATGGTCTATTTCCTCCATGCATCTGAGGAAGTAGACTATGTCTATGAAAGCTTATGCTACATCTTTTTTCTCTCAGTCTCAAAGGTGCTACAAGATCCATTTTTATGTAGTTTTATAAAATCTCATTATAAAGGATATAAAGTATAAAGGATTCTAAAGTATTTACTTGAAAGTTCAGTTCAGTTTACTTCACACGCTTCTACACTAGGTGTTTACTGATATTCCAGACTAATGTGGTGGTACCATTGAATTCTACATAAAAATGGTCACTTCTACTTTACCCGTCCAACAAAATCCACTGTTACACTGTGTGGAATCCTGAACTGTGTAATCGCAGAACCCTTTTCCCCATGCAGCCATAGCGTCTTTAAATCTGTGGGTGGAAAGCAGCTGATCAGACATCAGACATTGCTATGTGTTTATAATAAAATATCAGTAGCAAAACTACAGAATTTTATACAGGTCACTCCAGAATACTTGAAACTGTGGTTAATAGCGAACCCCATAGAATCGCGCTAGAGGACCTAGGAAATGCTGAGAGAGGCTGCTTCTTTAGTCAGTTCCAGCTTGACTCTATGGTAACTTCCAGTGGAAATTACCAGAGTCGCTCTGGAGCACCTAGAAAATGCCTAGAGAAACCATATTTTTCAGACAATGGATAACTGAAACCGTGGATACCAGTCCCCGCATATGGGGACAACCTGTATGTTATCTTAATTTTTATAGTACTGTAATTTCAAAACTGTTGCTGAGTGTAAGGTAAGTTTGACTTGTCGGATTTCAAGTGGAGGATAGCTTACTCTTCACTTCAGATCTGTACTTTAAAGTTTAATATTGTATGTGTTATATTCATATTATTTCAGAGCTGTTACTGTGTGACTTCACAAAGTTGCAAAGGTGGCCTAACGTAAGGCAAAATAGTGCTGCCATATTTGTGCTAGTCACTTAAACACACACCCAAGCAAAATTCCATTTTTAAGCATTTACCCACAGAACGTAATCTATTAATATATTCTGAGCATTATTTGAATATATGTTTCAATTCTTCAGGATAATAATATTCAAAACACAGAGATTATGGTCTCTGGTACCATCTAGAACAGGGAGGGCAAAGGTCCACAGGCCACATATGGCCCCCAGGGCCCCCTCAGGGGTTAACATTTTTTTACAGTTAAAAAAAAATGATTTGTTCCAAAATGCCTCAAAATGACTTATAGGGAATGTGGGGGGGGGTAGTCCCACCATATTTGGAGCCCCCCTGCCCTCCCCCAGGTTCAAAATAATTTTTTGCAAAAATTTTCAAAGATATTTTTTTGCCTCAAAATGCCATCTAGGGGCCCCAGGAAGGCTCAGAACCATATCCCCTAGAGGGTGTTCGGGGGCATTTTTTGTGAGAGTGGGTTCAGTGGGGTGTGTGTGCAGCCCTTCAAGGTCTTCAGGGTGTCTAATGCAGCCCACTAGGCTTCCACATTGCCCACCCTGATCTAGAAGATATTATTTGAATCCTATTAATAGCTAACCTGTACTGAAACCCAAAACAACAGTTCTACCCATACTTAGATTATCTACGCTGATAAAACATGTGGCTGCCACAGGATCTAAGGCCACAATCTACACACAAGTAAGACAGCTTGGGTTTATGTACATGCAAAAAGGGACTTTTTTCCTGACTAAATACAATTACAGCATAAGCCTAATTGGCCAAAGTGGCCAAGGGTCAGCTGAGTTGACATTAGGCCAGTCAGAGCTGTACTGAATCCAAGCCCTTCTTATCCTAGGCATGTTGGAAATTACAGAAGACTATCCTAATCTTGGTCTAACTTTGTGCCAGCATTTTGGCTGTTTTCCAGGACTGGAGAAGGTTTGGATCTGCCATACATTAGTTCCTCCTTTGCCTCACCCAAAGATGAACCAACTGAAGGAGGTTAGGGTGAGGCAAAAACCTTTTCCGCTAGTGCAAATCCATTTCTCTCTGCTGTTCTCAGAGATCTGCTGACAACCCTATATGTTGGCAGAATTGCTCTGCTGGCTAAGATTTGCAGAGGGCCAGAACATGAGCAGAGAAGGAGCAGAGCAAGGGAGGAGCGGAGTTATACCATATCCAAACATCGTCCAGGAACAAAACCACTACGCTCATACAAAGTTGGGGTGATGCAAAGGTACTCATAAGATATCCAACATCCCTAAGCTAGTAAAGATATAGACTGAGCACAGCTTCAGGCAGTCCAATATCAGTTTGATGGCCCTTGGCCAGTTTAGGATTGCACTGTAAGCCAATATAAGGAAGAAAAGCAAAGAAGAAATATTGAAGTGATTGGACAAATAAATTAACCAATATTTTTTTATTATTTATTTATTATTTACTTATACCCCGCTCTTCAGCCACAAGGCTATCAGAGCAGCTTACAAATCGTTTTAAGCAATAGCAATTTACACATCTACACTGCATTAAGCAGTTTCCAATGTGTGTTAGCTAATTGCCCTCACAAGCTGGGTACTCATTTTATCAATCTTCGAAAGGATGGAAGGCTGAGTGAACCTTGGAGTCCTCCGGAATTGAACTTACAATGTGGTGATTTGCAGTACTGGCATTTAACCACTGCGCCAATACTGTAATATTACAATAATAATACAATAATATTAAATTGTCCATTTCTCTTCAGGATTCCCATACCAATATACTAGAGGATGGTGATTGCTGCTGACTGTAAACAGAAGCAACCACCTGAACATTCCTAATGCACTCTGTACTACAGACTGCATCACAAGCCAAAGGCCTCTTGAAAGCTTCACATGTAGGTCACTGGTGTTCACTTGGCTCACCTTGGGTCACTTTGAGCAGGCGGTTGTTCATCCCCCCGTCACCATCCACAATGTAGATGTCACCTGTTTCTTCAACAAAAATCTCTGCTGGCTGGTCAAACTGCAGGGGGTTTATCCCAGAACCTGCTTTACCTGGCGTGCCTATGACTTGAAGTACTTGTCCCAAGGGACTGTACTGTTTGACTGTGTGTCCATGCTTACCTACATTAAGAAGAGGTAGAGACTTTTCAATGAAACCACCACGTATTCTCTGGGGAGACTATAATTTAAGGAAAAGTGAGAAACTGAAGGTAGGGAGGACTGTCAGGTTTTACATTTTCTAAATGTGGAACCTTTGTTGTTTCCATTGTAGCCTTTCCCTTAGGATGGAAAAAGCAATCAACAGTTCACCATGTGTGATCTGCATTTGCAATGTCCAATAATAATAATAATAATACCCTCCCTCCCTCTCTCTCTCACACAGAGACCTGCTACCCAAATTAATTATTTCCCCCCACACTGAGGTTTATGAGCTTAGAACTGTATGTAATAGGCAGGTGAAGAGAACCAGTGTGGTGTAGTGGTTTGAGTGTTGGACTAGGACACTAGGAGACCAGGGTTTGAATCCCCTCTTGGTCATGGGAGCCTACTAGGTAACCTTGGCCAAGTCATCCATTCTCAGCCTCAGAGAAAGGCAAGGGCAAATCCCCTTTTAACAAATTCTTCCAAGAAAACTCTGTGATAGGTTCACCTTAGGTCGTCATAAGTAAGAAATGACTTGAAGGCACACAACAACAAGGCAGGTGAATGCATTGCATGTAGGTGCTTTGTATGAAGTGTACTGTTGCTAAACTAAACACTTAGTTGGCTACCTGGTCATGGAACATTCAAGAGGAAGCTTTAGCCACTAGAAGGAACCAAAGGAAATGAGGATGCAGAGAAACACCTTGGCTATCATTAACACTCTAGTTATTTTCCATCTGTATTGTCCCAACCTCACCAATGCCATTACCTTTCTGCAGTGGTGGGACTGCATGCTCTTGTGAAGCGAGAGGCTTTGCTGAAGGCAGCAGTGCTGCAGGTAGGGTTTCCCATGTCAGACAGGCTTTTGCTGAGGAGCCAGACTAAATGTGCATAACAGCTACTGGGCAGCAGCAATAGTTGGGGGAGACACTAGTTGAGGCTCTCTCAGAGATAATAACAGTGGCACCATAGCTAACACTTGTGATCCAGAAGGAGGCCAGGCTCTATGGTGAGACAATCCAAAATGAAACAAGAGATAGTGCCGGAAGATGAGACTCCCAGGTTGGAAAGCACTCAACAAGCTACTGGAGAAGAGCAGAGGACAGCTATGAGTAGTACTGTGGTTAATGATGCAACCAGATTCAAGTTGAAAGGACATTCAGCTATTGACATGCTCAGAGGCGAAAGGAAAGTTGAAAGCTGCACAGGACATACTGCAGGGACACAGAATGTGAGAAACATGAAACAGGAAGCTAGACATTATAAAACAAGATATGGAACGTATAAACTTTTCAATAGTTGGGGTGAGCGAGCTAAAGTGGACAGGAATGGGGCATTCTGCGTTAGATAATTACAGTGTTTGATTCAGAAACTGAGAATCTAAGAAGAAATGGGGTGGCATTAATAGTGAGGAGAAATGTAGCAAAAGCAGTTAAAGGATATAATGCAAAATCTGGCTGAATCTTATCAATACGACTTCAGAGAAAACCCATCAATATTACCATAATCCAAATTTATGCTCCAAGTACAGAGGTAGAAGAAAAAGAAGAAACTGAAAGATTCTATGCTGGAATCTAGGACAAAATGGATCACACATCAAAATAGGACTTCTTCCCAGTCATAGGCTATTGGAACACAAAAGCAGAAAACAGAGCAGAATCAAAGATTGTAAGAAAACTTGGCCTAGGGTCAAGAAAGGAAGAAGGAGAATGACTGACTGAATTGTGCAAAGCAAACAGTCTGTTCATTGCAAACACATTCTTCAAGCAACCCAAGAAGCAACTGTATACATGGGCATCACCAGACGGCCAATCTAGAAATCGAATAGACTACCTAATTAGAAGTAGAAGATGGAGAAGTTCCATTCTTTCTGCAAAAACAAGACCTGGAGCTGATATTAGTAGTTCACTGACCATGAACTACTAATATAAAAAATTAGAATAGAGCTAAAAAAGAACACTAAACCAACCATCGTGTTGAAACACGATGAAGAACATCCCCATAGAATTTAAAGATAATTAAAAATAGATTACACTATTAAGTCTGATTGAGAGGGAGCCAGAAAAACTCTGGACTGAAGTCAGGGACATTGTCAGGGAGGAATGCAAAAAGACATCATCTGCAGCCAAAATGAAAGAGAAGCCTCAATGGATGACAGATGAAACTCTTCAAGCAGCTAAGGACAGATGAGAAGCAAAAGTAAATGGTGACACAAATAGGGTCAGAACCCTTAATGAAACTGTTCAGCAACATGTGCAGAGTCAAAGAAAACTATTATAATAATCAATGCAGAGAAAGAGAAGGTGACAACAAGAAGGAGAAAATGGGACCTCTTCCACAAGATCCAAGAAAATCAAAGGGAAATTTAAACCCAGAGTGGGGATGATTTACGATCAGCAGGGGAACACATTACATGACCAAGCAGAAATAAAAAGACAATGGAAACAATAAACTGAAGATCTATATAAAAGAGATGAAAGAATGATAGATTCATTCAAGGAAGACCCATTTGGAGATGAACCTACAATTTTAGAAAGTAAAGTGGAAGCTGCGCTCAGGACACTTGGGAAAAATAAATCACCAGGAACAGATGGCGTACAGAGACATAATCTACTCTAGTTATAACTAAAAACTGTCAACAAATCTGGAAAACAAAAGAATGGCCCAGATAGGAAACTCTGAATATACATTCCAATCCCCAAGAAAGGGGACACCAGGGATTGCAGTAACCACAGGACCATTGCATTAATTTCCCAAGCAAGCAAAGTGATGCTCAAAATTCTAAAATGCAGACTTTTTACCATATATGGAGCAAAAAATAACAGATGTTCAAGTTGGGTTCAGGAAAGGAAGAGACACTAGGAATCATATTGCAAACATATGTTGGATAATTGAGCGCACTAAACAATTTCAGAAGAAAATCAGCTTGTGCTTTATGGATTATAGCAGAGCCTTTGATTGTGAAGATAATGAAAAACTATGCATCACTCTGTATGCCAAAACATTTGATTGCCATGATGTGTAACCTGTACTCAGGACAAGAGGCTACCATCAGGACAGAATATAGAGAAATGGAATGGTTTCCAATTGGCAAGGGGGTCAGGCAAGTCTGCATGTTATCATCCTAAATCATACCTATAGCAAGATTAGACATGGAAGAAGGGGTATGAACTTGGAGGAAGGAACATCAACTATTTAAGATATGCAGATGACACCATACTGCTAGCAGAAAATAGGAATGGTTTGGAATGATTCCTGAAGAAAGTCAAGGAAGACAGTGCAAAGGCAGGTTTACAATAGAATGCGAACAAAAATAATGACCATGAATTATTTACATAACTTTAAATTAGATAATGAAGGCACTGAAATAGTTCAAAATTTTTCATACCTTGGCTCAGTCATTAATCAGAATGGAGACTGCAGTCAAGAAATCAGAAGAAGACTAGGACTTGGAAGGACAGCTATGAAGGAACTAGACAGATCCTGAAGCCTAAAATATATCATTAGATACTAAAGTTAGGATTGTCCATAACATCATCTTCCTAATATCTATGTGTGGTTGTAAAAGCTGGACAGTGAAGTAAGCTGATAAGAAGAAATGAACTCACTTGAAATGCGGTGCTGGAGAAGAGTTCTGCGTATACCATGGACTGAAAAAAAAAGACACCATCAATGGGTCCTAGAGCAAATCAATCCTGAACTCTCCCTAGAAGCCAAGATGACTAAACCGAGACTGTTGTACTTTGGAAGTATAATGAAAAGACATGGCTCACTGGAAAAGACAATATCGCTTGGCAAGGTAGAAGGCAGTAGGAAAAGAGGAAGACTACATTTCAAATGAATAGACCCAATCAAGGAAGCCACAGCCCTGAGTCTACAAGACTTGAGTAGGGCTGTTGATGATAGGATGACTTGGAGGTCTCTCACTCATAGGGTCACCATAAGAGGAAGTTGACTTGATGGCAGTTAACAAGAAACAATTGTCCCCACCTTCGGTTCCAAGAGTCATGTGGGATACAAATTGCTGGAGGGAGTGTTAAGCAAGGGAGAGGAGAACACTCTCAGATTGTCATCAGTCACTAAAATAAGGTTGGTAATGCACTGACTAATGGGAAAGAGAAGTAATTGGTTATGCTTCTATAAATGCAGAGGACACCATCATGAGTAAGACTGCAGGGAAAGGGGAGGCTGGATGTGAGCCAAGTTGCTAAACCAGTTTTTTTTTTTTTTTTACTTTTTCAAGAACCCCAATACTAACTATCAGCTAAATGCTGAACACAATTTATTTTGTGGCAAGGCATCTAATTTTAAAGCTTAATCTAAAAGTACCAGATAGAAACCAAAGGAGAAATCTTTTTACATACCAGTTCCAACATCTGTGATCCAAACGGAACTTGCATTGAGTGTGTTCAGTGCAAACATGCCATGGGGCATTTCAAGGGTAGTGTTCCATGCTTGTAAGAAATAGCCTTCCTCGCCATACACCACAACTTTTGGCACATTATCACCACCTCTCTGAAGGTATACAAACATAATGTAAAGAGACAGGTATTACAGAGATCAATCTACTAGCATTTTTCATTGTACTTCCTTATTGCAGGGGTGGGCAGAAGGTGAGACTGTGACTTGCCAGCAAAGCTTTGGATGATTTGCAGCACAAAGATTTCTGTCTCAATTGCTTCACAGCAGAGGCAACAAAATGAGTACTCCAACAGCACCACCCTCAATTATACTGTACTACTAAAATGCAGTTCCAAAGTAACTAGTTCCTTTTCTAGGTAACTCATTCATTTTCAAAGTAACTTACTAGTTCCTTCCCCCAACAACAAAGGCATAACCAAGTTACATTATGTTTGCAACTTAAGATATGATAATTTCACTCGTTTGCTATATGACTAACTTTTAAAAGTTGCTTTTATAGTTATGGGTGACAGCTTCACTAAATGGTGAAGGAAAAATATTGCATGCTTCAGTGCTACTCATGCTGTACCATGTGCTGTTGTGTTCAGATTTCTAGGGTTCTTTTTTTTTTTTAAGTAAATAAAAAGCATTTAGTTCAATTTAGTTTTGAGAAAGGGAGACATTACCTTTAAAAATTTTAAGCACTTGAAGATGGTAATCCTGAAACTATAAAGTACTTCTTAAAAGTAACTTTCCGTGATCTGCTGAAATGAAGCAAGTTTTGCATAACTAGGAGTGGGAGTCTTTTGTTTGGATGCACCTGCTTTATTCTGTTCTGGTACTGAAAATAAATAACAGGGCTCAGAATTCTTTACTTCTAAGTGTATGTCCATTTTTTGTACCGAGGTCTGGATGGTGGAGTTATAGTAACAAAACAAAACAAAACCAGTGGTTTCTGCAGGCCTAGAATGTGCACACACCTGTCTTATAACATGCATGAGACAGTCTCATAAGTCTTAGGAGATTGACCAAGTTCCGTTAAGTCCAGTTCACAGACTAGTACAACATCTGGTGACACTGATATTTGGCATCTGTCAGGCCAAATATGTCCCACACCTGCCCTAAACAGTAGCATACAGTAGAACAGCGATACTCAAAGTGGTGGTCTGTGGACTGCTGCTGGTCCAGGAGCTATCAGCTGGTAGTTCCTGGTCAGTTTCCATAGAATTGTAGAGTTGGAAGAGACTACAATGGCCAACCTCCTGCCATGCAGGAACTCACAATCAAAGCATCCCTGACAAATGGCCATCCAGCCTCTGTTTAAAGACTTCCAAGGAAGGAGACCCCACCACACTCTGAGGGAGTGTGTTCCACGGCTGAACAGTTCTTACTGTCAGAAAGTTCCTCCTAATGTTGAGGTGGAATCTCTGTTCCTGGAACTTGCATCCATTGTTCCATGTTCTAGTCTCTGGAGCAGCAGAAAACAAGCTTGCTCCATCCTCAGCGTGACATCCCTCCAAATACTTAAACAGGGCTATCATATCACCCCTTAACCGTCTTTTTTCAAGGCTAAACATACCCAGCTCCCTAAGTCTCTCCTCATAAGGCATCGTTTCCAGACCTTTCACCATTTTAGTCGCCCTCCTTTGGACATGCTCCAATTTGTCAATATCCTTTTTGAATTGTGGTGCCCAGAATTGGACACAGTATTTTAGGTGAGGCCTGACCAAGGCAGAATAGAGTGGCACTATTACTTCTCTTGATCTAGACACTATACTTCTACTGATGCAGCCCAAAACTGCATTGGCTTTTTTAGCTGCCACATCACACTGTTGACTCATGTTCAACTTGTGGTCTACTAGGACTCCTAGATCCCTTTCACATGTAGTCCCGTTCAGCCAGGTCTCCCCAATCCTATATCTATGCATTTCATTTGTTCGCCCTAAGTGCAGTACCTTACATTTCTTCGTATTGAATTTAATTTTGTTAGCTTTGGCCCAGCTATCTAGTCTATTCAGGTCATTTTGAATTTTGATCCTGTCCTCTAGGGTATTAGCTACTCCTAATTTGGTGCCATCTGCAAATTTGTTAAGTATGTCCCTAATTCTGTCATCCAAGTCATTGATAAAGATGTTGAATAGCACTGGGCCCAGGACAGAACCCTGTGGCACCCCACGGGTCACATCTTTCCAAGACTAAGAGGAGCCACTACTGAGCACCCTTTGGGTTCGGCTGGTCAACCAATTACAAATCCATTTAACAGTTAACTTGTCTAGCCCACATTTTACAAGTTGAGTTAGATTTCCAGCAAATATCAGGATAGTTGAAGTCACCCATCACTACATCTCTCCTTTCTGCGTGTGTGGTCATCTGTTCTAGAAAGGCATCATCCAATTCTTCCTCCATCTGACTTGGGGGTCTGTAGTAGAGTCCCACAATAACATCCCTGTTGTTTCCTTCCCCTTTAATTTTTATCCAGATGCTCTCCACCTGGCTTCCAGTATTGATGTCATGGATCTCTTCACTGGTGTAAATATCCCTGACATATAATGCTATTCCTCCTCCTTTCCTGTTTGGCCTGTTTCTCTTAAAAAGGTTATACCCCTCTATTCCTACATTCCAGTCATGAGACTCATCCCACCAGGTTTCAGTAATGCCTATTATATCATATTTGCTTTGTTGTGCTAGGAGTTCAAGTTCATCCATAAAAGAAAGAAACAACTGTAGTCAATGGGCACAAATATGACACCAGCCCTTGGCACACTGGGGAAAAAAAAACCCTGCTGGTTGTACACATCAGACAGCTTAAGAAGCACTGGAATAGAGTAGAATATCTTCATTAGAGTGTAAGCTTGATGGCAGGGAACTGTTTTGTTCTTTTTCTTGTACAGTGTCATGTACATTGATGGCACTATAGAAATAAAAGATGATGATGATGATGATGATGATGATGATAGCGCAGGAAGCACAATGAGAATGAAGGAAGCCATACAAATGTCTGCATCTTGCAAAGATGCTCTCCTCAGTGCAGCAACACACCTCTTCCAAATGTAGTTTGAAAAAATGATGGAAAATGTGAGCTTTTCTCAAAATTGAAGACTGAGCCTCCAACCAAAAGTTGAAGCCTTTCACCCAGTATTCTGTTTAAGACTTACCGGACCAGTAACAATCACACTGATCGTTTCTTACCTGTCCAATGTAAACTAATCCATGGATGTGGTCAACAGCAACACAAAACGTTTGACCTGTTAGTTGTTCTGGGAATTTAGGCCAGTTTACGTCAAGCTTGTAAAGTGGCTTGTTTCTTCTCCAGTAAGAGTGGAAAGTCAATTGGTTTAATACCTTCAAAATAAATGGCAGAAGCAATAGTGTTAAGTGGGCCTTGGCTAGAGATCAGGTTTTTTTATTATTCACATATTACACATATATCTCATTGTTCCTCTAAGGCAGCCTCCTTAGCCTGCTGCCCTCTAGATGTGCTTATCTGCACCTCTCACCATCTAGCAGTGCTCATGCTGGCTGGAGATACTGGGAATTGCTGATCAACACCTCTGGGGAGCACCAGACTAGTGAAGACTGCTTTGAGGACTGTTACACTGTATACACTGCATCCCCTCCTCTCCATTTTGTTTTCATAACAACCCTGTACAGTAGGTTAAGCTGAAAGATTACAATAGGTCCAACCCTTGAGCTTCAAGGCTGAGCAAGAATTTGAATCTAGGTCATCTTAGTCCATATCTAACACGTACTCAGGGGTTGTCTAAACAGTGAAAATAAACCTCATGGAATTCACTGGGAATCCTACCTGTCTAAATGGGATCCTGCATCAATCCACAGTATTAGGAAGGAGGGGGACCCAAAATGGCAAAAACAATGCTGGAAAAGCTTTCACAGCTTTTCCTGTACTTTAAAAAAACAAACAAACAGTGAGGCGGTGCACATTCCTGCTTGTTAGGACAAGTGATTCACTTTGAATCCTTTTCCCATACAAGAGGATGCACAAAGCTGATTGGCTGGGTGAGCGTAGGCGTGGGGCTTGCTAACAGGGTAAGCGCTGGCTGCCGCCATGTGGAATTTTGCCTTAGCAAGCAATTGCTAAGGCGATATAAAGGGTGTGTGTGTGTGTGTGTTTGCTGTCCTTTTCGCTTGAAGAATCGCTCTATCACTCCAGACCTCTTTTTAAAAAAAAACTTTGGTGGCAGCAAAGTACTAACGCGAGTAAATCAGTCGTAGCCACCATCCAGCATGCGAGCTTATGGGTGCTTCTGGGGCCAAAAACACCGCCAAGACAAGTCGCTGCTAGAGATGTGAAAGCCTGAAAAAAACCTGGAAAAATTCAGAAAAAACTCCCCCCCCCATTTTTTCCAGAAACGTTTTTTGCTTTTTCTGAAAAATTGAAAAAAATGAAAAAAGAAAGAAAATCGGTTATGGAAGTTTTATTTTAGCATGAGGAAAAAAAATCTTTAAAACAATAACATCTTTAGTATACCAATTGTGATAATTTTATGCCAAATCAAATTGTACATAGTCATAGTTTATGTTCTTAAAGTAACAGAGTGACTTTCAATCTGTAAAAAGTGCCAATTTTGCATTTTTTCAATTTTTCCAAAAATTTCTATTTTTTTCTGAAAAAAACAGGGGAAAATGGTTTTTTCCATGGCTTCAAAATTTCCAGAAATTTTGCATCTCTAGTCACTGCTGTTGCAAAATGCCATTACTGTGTGTGTCCGTCCCCCACCCCTATCTTTTAGACTAGCCCTGTATCTTTTGCTCACTGCTTCACCCTAATGGAACAGCCATGTTCAGAGCAAGTATAAATATAGTCTCTCTCTCTCTCATTCTCTCTCTCTCTCTCTCTCTGGCTTTTCTTCGCAAATGAAGATTTAGGAAGGACTCATCCCATGCTTTCTGCAAGCACGCTGATGACTAAAAAGCCCAATCCGAGATAAACAAGTCCGGTTGCAGAAAGCACAGCAGAAGGTCTCCTTGGGTGATGTTTCCAGGTTGTGATTCTTTCTGTGTTGTTGTTTCGCTTCAAGACTTGTTCGGTGTGAGTTCTCAAATAAGGCTGCAGCATTGTGGATGGTGCATCTCCATGCCTCCCGATGTGAGGCCAGGGCAGACCACTGTTGGTGATCAATTTGGCCAAGCCTGAGATGTTGTTTCAGGGAGTCCTTGTATCGCTTTTTTGGAGCGCCCCTCTTATGCTGACCCGTGGCGAGTTCACCGTAGAGTACTATTTTGGGGAGGCGATGGTCCTCCATCCTAGAAACGTGCCCAGCCCAGTGCAGCTGCGTTCTCAATATCATGGCCTCAATGCTGGTGATCCCTGCTTGCTCAAGGACAGCAGCATTCGTCACATAGTTCCTAAGATCAGGTGGGGTGGTAGGGAGAGAGACAGAGTTGTCTTCAGGATCTGGTGGGGGTGTCAGGGAAGGAGAGAGTTGTCTTCAGGCTCTGCTTGTGGGCACCTGACTATCGCTGAGAACAGGAAGTATAACCATCTGAGAAACTGAGGCTGTACTCCTGTACATGCTTATCTGTGGGTAAGTCTCATGCCCATGTATATTGTATATACATCTCCATGTATATGAAGTCTTCGACTTCAGATGGCATCTCTCCTCTCAATGATTGTCTTAAAGCAGTAATGGACTGGATGAGGAAAAACAAATTGAGACTGAATCCAGACAAAACGGAGGTACTAACAGTTACAGGCCCGAAACCAGGTCTGGGAATACAACTTCCAGTCCTGGATGGAACTACACTCTCCTCCAAAGACTGTGTTCGCAGTCTGGGGGTGCTCCTGGACCCGACGCTCCAGATGTCTAATCAGGTAAATGCAACGGTCAGGAGTGCCTGTTATCAACTTCGGCTGATACGCCAGCTGCGCCCTTGCCTGGAAACTAGGGACCTCGAAACTGTGGTACATGCACTGGTAACCTCCCGTCTGGATTTCTGTAATGCGCTCTACATGGGGCTACCCTTGTGCTTAACTCGGAAACTTCAACTAGTTCAGAACATGGCAGCCAGGTTGATTTCTGGTCTTTCCAGAAGAGAGCATATAACACCTATGCTAAAAGCTCTCCACTGGCTGCCTATTCGTTTCCGGGCACAGTACAAGGTGTTGGTTATAACCTTTAAAGCCCTGCATGGCTTGGGTCCAACTTATCTCCGGGACCGCCTCCTTCCGTACGACCCTCCCCGCGCACTTCGGTCCTCTGGGAGGAATCTGTTACAGCCTATGAAAACAAGGCTGTCGGTGACCTCCCAGAGGGCCTTCTCCGCTGCTGCTCCCAGATTATGGAATGGCCTGCCGGACGAGATCCGTCTTATTAACACCTTAGACGGCTTTAAAAAAGCTGTCAAGACGGATCTTTTCCGGCAGGCCTTTCCTGAATAACTATCCCGGCCCAAGACTCGGTTGTCCTCCCTGAGCTGTAATCATTTTTTTTTAAAACTATTGTATGTTTTAATATTTTTCCAATTTATATATTTTTAATTTACTGTATGTTTTTAATCTTTTATAGTTTAATATTATTTTAAGGGGGGGTGGGCTAGGGTACTGGGACTATGGAGTTTTTATATTGTAAGCCGCCCCGATTGCGTTGCAGAGGGGCGGGATAGAAATAAAATTTTATTATTTATTATTATTATTATTATTATTATTGTATAGCATTGCTTTGTGAGCTATGAATCAGGAGGTCTCAAGCTCAGAGCCTGCCTCTGACATGAACTTCCTAGGAAGCCTTAGGCAAGCACTATCTATGTCTCCACATAACTAAGGCCAGAATCCTGTCAATGGGAGGTGATAGAAAATAGGAAAAACATCTGTTGGCTCTGAGAGTCCTATTTCTCCAGTATCTTGCTTCCTTCAAGACTGCTGAGCCCACTGCCATCTTCCTCCTAGTTGTTTCGCCAACAATATTCCAGCCAGAATGCCAGAACTGCAAACAATTCTGGATTATTGTTCACAAACATTGTTCTGATGCATGCAGCTAGAATGCTTTCCCTTTGCTCCTGTCACCAGGAAGAGGAGTTGAGGTCACAAGAAATTAGCATTACATCCTAGTTTGCTGCTCCCATAACAAGCCAGTCTCGAGTAGAGATGTGAAGGCCCGTAAAAAACCTGAAAAAATTCAGACCCTTCCCTGTTTTCTTCTGAAGCCTTTTGCTTTTTGTTTTCTGAAAATTTGATAAAAGGAAGAAAATCAATTATGGAATGTTTTATTTTAGCATGATGAATAAAATCTCTAAGACAATAAAATCTTTAATATACAAATTCTGTAAAAAGTGCTAATGTTGCATTTTTTCAATTTTTTCAGAATTGAAAAATCTTTTTCAATTTTTTCTTTTTTCAATTCTTTTTTTTTCTTTTTTTTTCCTGAAAAAACTCAGAATTTTTTTCCCCCATGGCTTCAAAATGTCTGGAAATTTTACATCTCTAGTCTGAAGTCAGGATTCCATCTGAAGTCAGCCCTCCACATCAGTAAAACAATACTGACAAACCTGTTAAGCTTATAGTTTATAGTAAAGTTTGCAACCGGACTTGTTTATCTTGGATTGGCCTTTTTAGTCATCAGTGCGCTTGCAGAAAGCGCGGGATGAGTCCTTCCTGAATCTTCATTTGCGAAGAAAAGCCAGAGAGAGAGAAAGTTCGTAAGTAGCATGTCACAAAAGAAGTAGGCATTTGTTTGTTTGCATGTACACTTCTATCCTACTATCCAACAGTGGTTCTTGGAGTGGCTAAAAATTTGTACCAAACTGAAAACAGCCAAGTAAAATTTTTAACAAAGCAGTGAATTAGAGCAGTTCATTAAAAACAACAGAACTAGATGTTAAACCACAGCCAAGCCTGTTAAAATAATATCTAAAAGCCATTTAAAGGGGGAGACAGACAGGTATCCCTACAAAATGTGTGTGTTGCTAATAAGCCAAATCTCTTGCAAATCCTGGTTTATTATGCACATAGACATTTGGTCTCCTGTTGGGAATTACAATGGGTAGATAAGAACTGGAAAATTTATGAGAAAATTTGTTTGTGATTCTCACTTGCTTTACAAACCAAGATGGTAAACAAGAGTTATCCTGGCTTTCTTTTTTTTAAAGCAGCAAGAAACTAGGGAGCCTAGTTTCACTCAGGTTCACTCAGCCTTCCATCCTTTCGTAGGTCGGTAAAATGAGTACCCAGCTTGTGGGGGCAATTAGCTAACACACATTGGAAACTGCTTAATGCAGTGTAGATGTGTAAATTGCTATTGCTTAAAAACAATTTGTAAGCTGCTCTGATAGCCTTGTGGCTGAAGAGTGGGGTATAAATAAATAAATAAATAAATAATAGATTCACACATTTGTGTTAAGTTTTCCAGTTCTAGCTATTCACTACACCCGTTATCAGAAACAGTCAAGTGGCAACAAAGGGATTACCACACATCTTGTTTAGAGTAGCTGTTCAGAAATGATCTTAAGTTTGGGTGAGCAGCATCTCTCACCATTGGCTATGCTGGCTAGGGCTGATGGGAACTGTAGGAGGGTGGTCACAATTGTCCACATCTGATTTAAAGAATTCTTAATTTCTTCCCTCACCAAGTGGTGTTTGTATGTATTATACATTACAGAGGAGAATCTGGAAACTCTCTTCTGATATTTTGACTAGTCTTAATAAAGGTACTGTCCAACTGTGGACACCCCTCCCCCCGATCAGTGCAACTACCAAATCGTATCAGTTTTTCATACAGTTGCACATGAGTAAAACAATCATTTTGAAGGGGGAGGGCATGATCAGGCACAAATTTTACTGGGTAACAATCTCTACCTCACAGAGTTATCGTGAGGATGTCAATCATCAGCTTGAGAGCCTTTTAAAAAGAACGGACTACACCTGCAACAAATTCATCTTTTTTTGTACATGGCGCACTCTGAACACCAGAAATCGCTAAATAAACACTGATAAGAGCCAGAATGGCATAGTGCAGTGGTTCTTAACCTGGGGTCCAGGGACCCCCAGGGGGCTGCCATGTCCTTACAGGGGATCCCTGAAAGCTTGAAGGCTGCTTGACCCACCTTTTCCCTGCAGTGGAGTGGCCCCATGACAGGAGCCAAGGCAAAGGCCGGCTAGCTTGGCCTGCACATTGCCATTCAATCCACTCCAGCTGCAAACCTGCAGGAAGAAGCAGGAAAAGTCTTCCCTCCCCCTCCAGTGCCTCTGAGGAAAGGTTTAATGGATAGTATAATTGCACTATTTATTATTATTATTATAAGGTATTATTATTGTTGTTGTTTTAAATCTTGAGTTAAGTCTTGGGGGTCTGAGGCAACAAAATATATTTAAAGGGGGTCCCTGGTAAAGAAAAGGTTAAGAGTCACTGGCGTAGTGAGTGGTTTGAGGGTTGGACAGTTAATTTGAGATTATCAAACTACACTGTTGTAGCGCTATTATTCCACTTTAACTGCTGTGGCTGCCTTCTGTTGAATCCTGGGATTTGCAGTTTAGGGAGAGGCATTTAGCATTCTCAGCCAGAGAGCTCTTGGGCCTCACTAAACTACAAACCCCAGAATTCCACAGGAGGAAGCCATAGCAGTTAAAGTGGAATCATAGCACTATAAATTGTCCCTTCATATTCGCTGGGGTTTGGTTCCAGGACCCCCGGGGATACCAAAATCCATGAATACTGAAGTCCTATTATATACAGTGGCATAACAAAATGGTGTCTCTTATATATAAGATGGTAAAATCAAGGTTTGTTTTTTGGATTATAATTTTTTTAAGAATATTTTCAAGCCATGAATACTTAAACCCGTGGATACCAAATCCGTGGATACGGAGGGACAGCTGTATAACAGTGTAGTGTGATAAAGTCCTATACGACTTTCGAGACTAGAGTCCGAATCCCTGCTCGGCCATGGAAAGCCACTGGGTGACCTTGGGCAAGTCACACTCTCTCAGCCTCAGAAAACCCCATAATAGGGTCGCCCTAAATCTTGAAGGCACACAACGACAACAACAACAGTCACAACAACAACACCTTGTGGTTAGACTTGCCAACCCACCTGAAACTCAGAGCCTGCCCTATAGGAAGCCATGAGCATGACAAGCAAAGAAGCCCCTCCGAGGGCGGCGGCGACCCACCGGAGCCCCCAGGCGGAGCCCAGCCCCATCGAAAGGGAGCCCCAGCCAGCCCTCCTCAGGAGAAACACGGCCCGCCCGCCCCTTCACTGGCCGAAGCGCGCATGCTCAGCCCACAGGGAGGCCTGGCAAGAAGAGAAAGGCATCTCGGGAGATGGAGTCCTTCTCTCCGCAGCGCCCGGCGAAAATGGCGGCGTCGGGAACTACAAGTCCCATGGTACCATAGAGAGAGGGCAGAAGCAGTCCGGGTAGAGCCGACAACCCTATCGGGAGGCAGGAGATAGACTTCGAGTAGCCGAAGGGCCTTTGTGACTTGAGATCCCCTCCGGGCGTATTGATTAAGGTATTGCTTCATATTCCCAAGGTGATTGATCACTTGTTGATTAAAGAGGCGGAAGTAAAAACCCAACTGGGGGTTGGATTGATTAAACATTTAAATTTAAATAAATCCAATTTATTTTGGATTTATTTTACATTAAATTGGATTTATTCATATGCCACTGCTTTTTTTATATATATAAATGGCCCAAATGCAGTTTGCTCCTCAGTTTCTTTTCTTTACAAGTTTTTTTTAATTGTTTAATCTTGTTTTAACTTTGGCATCTGTTTATTGACTTTTACAGTAACAAAACCAAAAAGAAAAAACAGCATTAGAAATGCTGTTTCTAATTTTTTCTAATTTTAGAAAACCAAAATTAGAAAAAAAAATTATACTGACCACATCCACACTACACAAATAATCCGGTTTGAAATTGGATTATTTGCCAGGGCAACATTAAACCTTCCCATTGCTTCGGTGGTGGCCTTTGTGGGGAGATTGGTAGCTGAGTTTATCTTGACTGGCTCACATTGAAATTTAGAAGAAAACTGGGCTTGCAAATCAAGATATGCTAAGCATGTAGATACTATGATACAGGTCAAATCCACATTACACAAACAATGCAGTTTGAAACTGGATTATTTTCCATGGCTCCTTTCTATTGAATCCTGGGATGTGTAGTTTTACAAGGTCTTTACCCTTCTCTGCCAGAGTGCAGGTGCCTCACCAAACTACAAATCCCAAGATTCCATAGGAAGGAGCCAAGGCAAATAATCCAGTTTCAAACTGGATTATTTGTGTAGTATGGATCTGGCCAGTGTAAAATTTGTTTTCTAATTTTCCTGCTTTGTTTCTTTTTCTCTCTCTCTTTCTTTCTTTCTTTTTCTTTTTTTTTTTTTGGTTTTGTTACTGTAAAAGTCAATAAACAGATGCCAAAGTTAAAATAAGATTAAACAATAAAAAAACTTTTAAAGAAAAAGAAATTGAGAAGCAACCTGCATTTGGGCCATTTATAAAAAGTGCATAGGTCAAGAACCACTGATCTAGAGGACAAATAATCTAATGCAGGGGTCATACCGGGTGAGGTGGTCCCTGAGGTGATGAAGCACTTTTCTATTGGTATCTGCAGGACATACGTGGGTATTTGTGAGTACTAAGATACAAAGTTAAGAATGGGCTCTCTGTTAAAAGTGGAATGTAATGATCTTTGGGTATTCCTTTCAAGAAAAATTATCAATTTGGTTCTATGCAGACGTTCAACTAAATCCTGCATAGCTTTACTTTATGACAGAACTAAAATTCAAGAGCAATGGTAAAACTAATTCCTTGAAGATATACAGGAAGCCCCCCTTATCTGACAGGTTAGGGACCAGAGGACTGTCAGAAAATGGAATTGGTTAAAAAGTGGAACCCAGTTTTTGTTTTTAGCTTGCAAATGCATTTTGGCCACTGAAACACATAAATAACACACTATGGACATTTTCAGACACGGTTTTATCATACCTAGGGCAGGAAGAGCTCCCGGGAGAGGGACGGGGCTCTTGCGCGGCAGGGGGTTGTTTTCGGACGCCGCCGTCCCTCTCCCGAAAGCATCTGTTTCAGTTCCGTGAAGCTTTGGAAGCCACAGAGCCATATTTTAAGCCTGTATCTTGTGTAAAATGGAGATAGCTCATGGCATCAGTTTTTTTGTTTGTTTGTTTGTTTCTCACCAGAAATCATGGCACTGAAGGAAATTTCTAGCAATAAATGCTTTGATGGTTTTCAAAAGGTGTTCGAACATGACAGGTAAATATTTTATTTATACAGTAGAACCCCTGTATTCTTGGGAATCCATATCTGTGGATTCACTTACCTGTGTCTGAAAAAAAATGTTCTCTCTAGGCATTTTCTAGACTACAGCTCCCATAAATCCCAACCAGCTTGGCCTGTACCTGCAGATTAATGGAATTGTCTTCCAAAGCACTCTGGAGATACTCAGGCTTCTTTGTGGTACCAGAGAATAATCCTGAGAAATGATCTTTCCTGTTACCGTATCTGCTGGGGATTGGTTCTGGGGGGTGTGGATACCGAAAACTGTGGATAATAGCAAACACCATTGAAAATAATGGGACTTCCAGTTTAAGTACCATAGAATTGCCTTGGAGGACCTAGAAAATGGCTAGAGAGGACATATTTTCTAGGAAGACTGTGGTGGGGTGCTGTTTTGTGTCCTGTGGATAATTGAATCAGTGGATAATGAATCAGTGGATAAAGGGGGTCTTACTGTATTTAATTTAAATATATTTTATACTTATCTGTCACACAACATTGTCCTGATTTGATGGCTTTTGCAGTTGGCCCTCTGTATCTACTGATTCTGCATCCACGAATTCCACCATCCATGGCTTGAAAATATCCCCCCCTCAAAAAAAAATCAAAAATCAAACCTTATTTTGTATATAATGGGACTTGAGGATCCACAGATTTTGGTATTCACAGCGGGGGCCTGGAACCAAACCCCAGTGGATACCAAAGGCCCACTATGCATTGCATACTATAAAATAACCAATATGTGTGGTCTTACAGTAGCACCACCCTGGCCCCAAAACTATACTTATACTCTAATCTTTTGGTTTCTATACTCAGTCCCTTTGTGTGTCTACTCTGTCCCATAAGTCTCTGTGCCCAGCATTTCATGGGTCTTCCTTCCCATACTTAAATGCCCAGTTAGAAGCTCTCAGAGGATCTGTATCCTTTTCCAATTTCTGACACTTCCCATCTCCGATAATATAATCCCTCTGCTGGAGTCCTTCTCATCAAGTCCATTTATCATTGAAATAGTTGCATAGAATGTAGTGCCGGAACAAACCATGAAATGATTAAAGCATCTGGCTGATTAAGCACTGACAGCTCTGAGTTCCATGTACAATTACAAATGTTTGGTTACATTGCTCTTTTGTTGTCTGACAGTGCTGAGCTGAAATGCAAAATGAAATTTGGGATTTATTTGCCACCAAAAGCAGAAACTGAGAAGTGTCCCGTATTATATTGGCTGTCAGGTGAGTATTTTGAAGCTGTCTTTGAAAAGGCTGTCACCAAAGCTGACTAGAATTAATTGTGACACTGTGTTAGTATGGTCTGGATAGGCTTTCTTCTTTATTTATTGGTATGTTGGAAAATGTGGGTTTTGGATTAAACCATGATGATTTAAACCATTATTGAAATAAGTTTATGAGTTGATACTGAAGAAAACTACTTTGCTCATGCTGTTGGCTGTGTCTTGGTAAGGTTTATGTCAAGAATGGGAATTACGGTATGTGGCCCTCTACATTGTTGAACTGCACCAAAGTTTGCACTTAAACGACTTTCGAAAGTTGTTTGATTGGATTCTAGGATTTTTTTCTGATTCTGTATTAAATACCACATCCCAGTCTGTGGCAAATTTTGAGTCTTTGATAATGATGCTTTAATTTTTTGAGGTCTTATTCCCTCCAGCAAAGCCAGAAAGCTGCCTCCTTTGGCTTTGACTTGCTTTATGTGATCCAGCACCTTTACACTGTGGGGACTACCTAAGGAATTCTCTGCTCTCTACTTACAAAAGTATCTGTGTACTTCATAGTGGTTAGAGGCAGTTTTAAGTTTCCATGGAGGAGGGGTAGAGCAGTGGCAGTACTGTATTTGCATTTGCAAGATAGAAAATTACAATTTATTGCCTTTAAGTGTTTTTGATTATTCCAGCATGCCTAGGGACCGTGAACCCTATTTGAGGCAGTTCTGTTCTTGTCCCTGCGCCTTAATAAAACATGCAGATAACATGAATATAAGATCAACTTGTTCCCCCCATCCCTACTTGATTTTTGGAACATCTTCCCTGAAGAAGGGACCTGGAAGTTTTAAAAGTTCACACAGCTATGTGCCTTTTGGTTGGCACTGATAACATCAGTGTTATCACAATGTGGATTTTGGAATTGGTCTGATGATCAGTTTGGCTTCCCTTGCATTTTGATAATAATTAAACCATCTTTTCCTTTAATGGAGACTGAAAAAAGCTTACTGGAGATGTTCAGTTGTAAGCACTGTTCCTGTTTTTTAAAAATCTGCTCTCTTTTCAGGGTTAACCTGTACAGAGCAGAATTTTATAACTAAAGCAGCTTTCCACCAAGCTGCAGCTGAACATGGCCTTATTGTTGTTGCTCCTGACACCAGCCCACGTAAGTACTGTACCAATGCATCTCAAATAAATGGCTTTCATCTTGGTTTTTTTTTTTATTGTAACTGGTTCATAACACCAGTAAAGTTAAGCCATGTTGTATCAGGTGTCTGGTTTATTTTAATCAATTTGAAATTCATATTCAGCATGACAGTTGCAACATATGTGCTGCTTACAAGTTGCGAGATTAGGAAATACCTTCACCAAACCCACACAAGGACTCCAGAACCCCATACTACCCTTCAATACTTCCATTTCCTCTGCAGTCCCTCTCAAAATGTCAACAGGAAGGGACAGGATGTCACATCCTGTTACTATTTTGAGAGGGACTGCTGAGGAAAAAAGAAGATATTTTGGCTTGTGGTGAGGGAGGATGTATCTCATGGGGGGGGGCCTTGGGAGGAGACAAAATCATCACCATCAGTTTTGAATTTCTTTTCATGACAGGTGGATGCAATATTAAAGGTGAAGATGAGAGTTGGGATTTTGGTACTGGAGCTGGCTTTTATGTGGATGCCACCGAAGAGCCATGGAAAGTAAATTATCGCATGTACTCGTACATCAAGAATGAGGTGACTTTCAACTGGATGTATATACAGTAATTGCCTTAATTGAAATATAGACTATTACAATTTAAAGTGCTATTGCTTTTCTGAGAAATTCTGTGGTATGGCTCTCCATAATTTCTTATGACCCTTATAGTTTTATTTATTTTATTTATTTATCCAAATTCATTGACTCCGTCCCCACAAAACTGAGTTGATGCAGCCACCTTATTGAAGCAAATCCCAACTTGGTCTTTATAGTCCCTAGCTGTGAGACAACCTGGAAACCTCATGTTACACTTCCTTGAATTCTATGATGTAAAAGAAAAAGGTGGAATAAATGTACTAAATAAATACAGTAATAAAGTGGCTCTTTGTGGTTTCAAGAAGTAGTATTACTTTTTAAGCTATATATTCAGTCCTTAACAAAATCCTTAAAAGTATGTTATAGTGTGTGTGTGTGTGTGCGCGCGCGCCTTCAAGTCGCCTGTTGACTTATGGTGATACCATTAGTTTCATAGAGTTTTCTTAGGCAAGGAATACTCAGAGGTGTTTTTGCCAGCTCCTTCCTCTGAAATATAGCCTACAGCATCTGGTATTCATTAGTAGTCTCGCATCCAAGTACTAACCAGAGCTGGCCCTGCTTAACTTCCAAGATCAGACAGGATCTGATCCCTTTAGGGTAGTTAGGCCAGCTATGTTATAGTAAACATCATTAAACCAAAAGAGAAACTTCCTAATACTTTTTCCATTTGTACCCAGTATAAATTAAAGATGGCTTGATGGACAGCATCTGTGCTCCTTAAGTGTTGTGGCAGACAAAGGAAAGAGCATTCATTTACAGAAATGGAGAGCAGCATATCTGTTTTTACCCTGTGTTGGTCAGAATATGAATGTGCTCACATCTCTTTCTTTCCTGATGATGTCTTTCAGTTGCCTAACGTGATAAATGCCAATTTTCCAGCTGACTCTGGAAGGATGTCTATTTCAGGCCATTCAATGGGAGGCCATGGTGCTCTAATCCTTGCTCTGAAGAATCCCGGAAAATATAAAGTAAGGTTCTAAATCTTAAATCATGTCAACTGAAATGAAGAAATTAGAGAATAATGGAAAGAGAAATAGTAGAAATAGAAATATGGCAACTGTTCCTGAAAAGATTAGATATGGGAGGCTGGAGATTCTGTGCTCACTTACCAGAGAGTAAGTCATTTTTAAGTGATTGGCACTTACATCTGCATAGACATGCATAGGATTGCACTGACAGTGTTTGCAATTAATAAGTGGTGAAAATTTAGACAGCTTTTAACATTATTTTGAAATTATAAGAAAAATCCAAGTATTGAAGAAAGATTAGCTAACACACATTGGAAACTGCTTAATGCAGTGTAGATGTTTAAATGGCTATTGCTTAAAACAATTTGTAAGCCGCTCTGACAGCCTTATGGCTAAAAAGCAGGTTATAAATTTAAAAAAAAATTAAAATGTTGATAGGGTTCTATGAAAAGGGTTTAAATTTTGAGTGTGTCAGTAAATACCAGAATTAATAAAGTCAATTCTGTACAGTTTTGTGATCTGTTCCTCCATTATATATGTGCTAAAGAAAAGCTGATATGCTATTGTTGCAAGAAATACTATAAAGCGGTTATCAGAAATATTTAGATCTCATGGAGAGTAATGCCCCAATCCTGAGCTGCTGGAAGTGGGCAGGTAGGCTGCTGTGGAGCCAAATGGCACAAAAGGTGCTGGACTGAACCTATGGACTACCGGTAGCCTAAACCTATAGTAAAATATGACACAACTTTTGGAAATGAAGATGCTTTGCTAAATGGGGACAGAAACAGACAAGTTAAATGTAGGTTATGTTTTTGTTTCAATAATCTAATAAAAAACTCTTTGCTAACAGTTGAATTAGCTTTTTGCACAAAGCAGGCATTTCTTGTAAATGAAGATAGAGATGTCTTTATAAATCAGAAAGTGAATAATTAGTCATCAAATAACCAATGACAAGTTTGAAAGAATAAATGCCTTCTATTAAGATTATAAAACTGATATATCTAAAAAACTAGTAGGTTTGTCCATTAATATGTAAATCATATGATTAATATGTAATTATAATGTGTATTTTATACATATAAAAACTTGTAATTGGTATCTGTATCTTATACAATAGAATTGTCTCTTGTCTAGACAGATTTTTTTAAAAAACAAACAAACCTGCACTTAATAACAGAATCTGGTGTATTTTCTGACCACAATGAGCATTCCAAGGTATTGCAGTACATAAAAATGCACTATGTCCATAGGAGTGTTTGTGGATACAGAATCAAGGATATTCTATGATATCCAAATATTCAGAGCCTGAAAATTCAAGTTCACACACACACAAAAAGCCTGAGGGCTATTCAAAACAAACATATTTTTTTCCTAAAAGAAATTAAATCCAACACACACACTCTCTCTCCCTTA
The DNA here is from genome assembly GCA_030847615.1 of Gambelia wislizenii. Classification (NCBI taxonomy): domain Eukaryota; kingdom Metazoa; phylum Chordata; class Lepidosauria; order Squamata; family Crotaphytidae; genus Gambelia; species Gambelia wislizenii. Next base: position 208,428,656 of record JAUMIR010000001.1, read on the forward strand.
AAAGTATTGTTCCCTTTGTCTATTAAAAAAAGACAGCTGGCTGAAACTTGGGATCATTGATTACAGGTCTTCAGGTCATAAAATGTCTAGGTCTAATTCTGAGTCACTTGTGCAATGCAAATAACTCTGGGGCTCTAAAGCAGGGATGGGCAACTGTGTGGGCTCTAGGTGCCAATTTCTCCCCAGAATGCCCCAAGATACACACCCACACATACCCTACACTGAACCCAAATTTGAGAGGAACCGCAGAGTCATGGGGGGGGGAGGTAATATAGGTTTCTTGGGTGCTTGTAGGGTGGGTTGGGGGTCTTTGGGAGACTGGGGTGTGTGTAGGAGCACAAAAGTAGGGTACAGGGGACACCCTTTGCCCACCCCTGGTTTAAAGTGTTCTGTCCGTCTGGATGAAAGTTATAAGTGTAGAGTGTTCACATACTGATGAACATTAATGTATGACACAGAAAAGACTTGCACTGTCCTTTCCTGTCCCCAAGAAAGGCTGGGGGGTGGGGGAAATCTACATTGTATTCCAGAACAGGAGCTTTATGTTTTTAACATCCCATTTTTAAATAGTCTGTTTCAGCATTTGCTCCCATCTGCAACCCTGTTCAGTGTCCGTGGGGAAAAAAGGCTTTCGGTGGATACCTAGGATCCAATGTGAAAGACTGGGAGGTATGTACCGGCAATGTCAGAACAGTGCATACCTTGTAGAAAAATGTTACAGCATAACCACAGGTAGGGCCACCAAACTTCCTTTTCCGTTTCAAAGACAGACCGATGGGAACTGAACCTCGTGGACTGCCTAGTGGACTTTGGTTGGGTGGAGCAGCTGCGTTTACACTTACATTCTTAAAGCAATTAGGTGCTACTGGTCCCATGCCAACAGGCCTGACCCAGGGCAAAAATATAACATCCTGGATGAGGAATGCTTTCACCACCCTGTTCAATTCTGCAGTGTTTGCCAAGTTATGTGACTTGTGCAGAATTCTAGGAGCTAGCAAAGTAAAGCTGTGTCTGCTCGTTTCTGTTTAGAGCAAACAACATCACACTAGTGGCTGAAAAAAAATGTTTTAAAGATAATATCAAAGTTGTTTTGTAGTGAATGACCAAAAAGAACTTTTTAAAAAAGTTTAAAAGGCAGCTGCTACTGTTTTTCATTCTAGTCTAATAAAAGTTTTTTTTTAATTTTTTCTCATTGTGCTGGCTGCTGATGGGCGAGGTTGTCCCTTCTTGAGATGAGTGCAAAGTGATGCAGGCTTTAAAATGTGTATGTTCCCCTTTTGAGGGATAATCTATGTCACTGCCCATTAGACACCCATATTAAGTTTTCATGACCCTGGCCTCTGTTGTGTTTCAAACACAGACTGATTGCAAATTGCATAGAAGCAGAGTTCTTTCTGTTGGTCAACCTTTTTGTCTGCCACTTTAGAAACTTGTGAGGTTGCTGCTGGTTTTAAAAGGGATGCACATTTATCTGTTGCAGGCATACGATGCTACGCACATTGTCAAGTCCTACAAAGGTTCCCCTTTGGATATTCTAATTGATCAAGGCAAAGATGACCAGTTCCTTTTGGCAGGGCAGCTATTGCCAGATAATTTCATTGCTGCCTGTACCGAGTGTAAAGTGCCAGTGGTCTTCAGGATGCAGCAGGTAATGACCAGGAAGTTCTGTGCTCTAGTGTCTAAATTTTGGTGTTTTTTTTCCTTCTTCTGATAAAAGTGTAGGTAGAATTTCAGGACAGTGGTGGGGGGTATATTTGTATAAGGTTTGTTACAAACAAAACAGTCCTGAAGCAATTTATTGACAGTACAATATTTATTTAAAGAATTTTAAAAATTAATTAGAAAAACATTCTAAAACTTTAAAAAATATTACTAAGCAAACATTGAGAAACCTATGTGACCATTTCTAAAAGCCTGGCAAAATGAGAAGGGTTTTACTTTGTGGATCTCACAAGGGCAAAATATTCTTTTTTACTTTAAAAAACAAAAAAACAAAATTGGGATAGTTTTAAACCTTTCTTCCCTGTCTGCCATCTATATCCACAATCAGCTCCCCACCACAGGTCTCCTAACGGCACAGGCCAAGGGCTAAAGCTAAGATCGGAGGCTTAGGCTGAGTCCAAAGCAAAGCGGGCTGAGCCAGATAGAATTCTTACCAATCTGGACATTTGAAAATTTAGGACGAGGGACATGATTTGCATCTTTCTGGATCCTATTACATTCTATCCCACTCCCAGAACCATATAAGTATGCTTTTTAACCTAAGGCTTTAATATCATTCTGTACTGCCTCTGAAGAAGTGGGTTTATATCCATGAAGGCTTCTGCTAAAATAAAAATAAGTTAGTCTTAAAGGTGCTGCCACATTTCTTCTTTCCCCACCTCCTTCTTTTTATGCAGATGTCCAAAGCTACCTAACAACTATTACATCCTTTGGGAATCAGGCTTTGGGGCGTGAAGCTCCTATGTTGCTTTTCAATGTGTAACAGTAATCTGGTTTTGGGCAGGGGCGGGCTTGCTTAAAGTCCAGAGAGCTCCATTAAAGGAACACTTCATCTACTTGCTTGTCTTGGGGATACGTTATGCTCATATTTGTTGTTCCTCACATGCCTGTCATGTCCACATCTATATTTCTCTTTATGGGCTGTTGTGTGTCCAACATTTCCAACTTGAAGTCACATGACTCTAAGTCAAACTTGTCATAAGCTTTTTTTGGCAAGATTTGTTCAGAGAGGTCTTGCCATTGCCTTCTGCTGAGGCTGAGAGTGTGACTTGCCTAAGGTCACCCAGTGGGTTTTTACGGCCGAATGAGGATTCAAACCTTGGTCTCTCAGAGTCCAATACACAAATGACATTACTGTGGCTCCCAAAAAGTTTTGAGCCCCAATTTTTTGTTATATTTTGCTGCAAAAATTACCAATAGAACCTCCATCCCAGATCTAATGGTGCTACTGGACTTTTTGCTGTGTTTGAGGCCCTTTTCTGAGGAATTTTCTGTGTTTGGACAGTGCTTAGTTTCAAACAGAAAGAGACCAGGTGTTTACTTCCTGTTTGGAATAAAATTCAGTCCAGGCCTCCAGACAGGCCCAGAAACACAGCTTAGAGCACCCACAGAAGCCTTGGGCAATGCCATTAGCCCTTTTGGGAGGAAAACAAAAACAAAGCCTTGGGAAGGGGCATAGAATACATTACGAAGGGCCTGAAGAAGTACTTTCCCCATCTCTATTCTAGATCATCAGTGTTTTGAACAGTGCTGTAAAGAACTAGCTTCCAAACACTGACAGTTCACCACAGGTAAACAGCTTGGCTTCTGAAATGGAATGATCTTTTCTTCTTCTCTTCCTCAGGGCTATGATCACAGTTACTACTTCATAACAACATTCATTAATGACCATATCAGGCACCATGCAAAATACCTCAACGCTTGACTGCATACTCACCCTGGTCATCCCCCGGCAGTATAAAATAGCTGAAGCAATCAGTGGAAACAAACAAGAGGAGTTGTGTGCATAATTAGTGCCGACCGCATTGAGGTCTTGATTTTTATGTCTCCAAATAAATACTTTCAAATATGCCTTCCTAATTTTGAATTAATTTAGTCTCTTTTGGGATTATCACTGTTACAGTTTGTTAAGTGGTAAAGCCAGAAACAGGACTGGAAGTTTTACTGCTACAAATGATACTGAGTTACCCTGCTACAGCTGAAGAAAGATTCTCAGACATCTGGCAAACATCTTGCTCTCTGCTTATGGCTTGTGGGTGTTTGCACATGCCTGCTTGTAACAGAGGTGAAGAATTTAGGAACACCCTAATATATAGTGTCTCCAGATACTAGGCAGTTCTGAAAATGTTACATTAGAACCTATATTCAAAACTAGCCTGTGGTGGGAGCAAAGTAACTGGTTTCTTGGCACACAATGATGCAGCTCTTTGGATGGTTTTATATTAGTCACTCTTTTAGCTTAACCTACCTCACAGGGGTTTTTCTGAGGATTAAACAGCATAGGCTCCATGTTTGCTGTTGTGAGTTCCTTAGAGGAGGGAATAGATGCAAATAAGATCAAAATTAACCCTCTCTCATGCTCAAAAGCCAAGAAGGCTGGTGAATTTTAGCTGATGGGGCTGTGATATATTTTTGTGTTTTGTTATTTTTAAACACCCTCTCCAAATCTCATTCCTTGCACATGTGTACACATCCATATAAGTAAACACAGCTTTGTGTCTTTATTGTATTATACATGGTGCTGGTGTAGATGTGAGACCTTTATAGTTAGAAACATAGGTAAGAAACATGCCCTTTCCCAAAAGCAACGAGGGGCTTTAGTTATACAAAATCTCTAGCCTGTAGGGCTGGAAGTGGGGCAGGCCAGGACCCATTGGAAGAAGAAATAATCAGGGATCTCCCTTTTTAAACTGAAGTGGCTGAACAAAATTTGTGTAAGACCAGGATCCCTTTTCCCCAGCTTCCACACTCCAGAGTGAGCATATTCTGTAGTAAAGAATTTTTGATACAGTCATAAATGTATTGCAGTGTAAGGATCTGTGGATATACTGTATATATGTATTTGCCCACCAAAGTGTCCACTTCGTGGATCTGACAAACGTGCTTCAGCCCACAGATCCTTATCCTGCAATAAATTTCTGAATGTATCCAAAATTCTTTGCTACAGAAAAATGCTTGCTCTGGAGTGTGGAAGCAGGGGGTCTGCCACAAATTTTGTTCAGCCACTTCAGTTTCAAAAGGGAGATGCCTGATTATCTCTTCTCCCAATATATATCTATGTGTATAGACAGACAGATAGCCTAGAAAGAAGAAGGGAGGAATATCCATATGTAAAAACTGAAGCCCCCAAATCCAAGAATGGCAAGCTATATAGTGATAGGCTCTTGAATGCAATGTTGTTCACAGGTTCAAAACAATTATGGCCAGATGCTGACAACCCAGATCCTGTGGTTGTCATGAACAAGTTTCATTAAGTATGAGAGGCTAAAAAAGATTTCTCCGGCACTATGTTAATTTTCAGACCCCTAACTGGAGGGATGATAAAAAGGAACTATGCAAGCTGCTACAAATTCTACAGACATGCAGGTGTGGGTCTATACAGACCTGTCCCTGAAGTAGCAACAACCACTGCGTCCTAGCCTAGTATGTGTGCCATTTATTATAAATAAGCACCACTGTAACTATTGGCAGAGATACATTGGCAGAGATACATCTGGCACATGCCTACATATTTCCTGGTGTTACCCTGCAAACCCCACCTTTTAAACAATGCAGCCCACTCCCCCAACACAGCCATTCCCATGGAGAATGGGAAGATCAGCAGAGATACATCCTGTATGTAGCATTACTGCAAGAGGCATCAACAAGATTTTTGGGAGATCCTTGCAGGATACCTAGATACAGGAAACAAGGTGTGCTTCCACTGAACCCACCACTCTCCAGTGATATGGAAATGGCCTTGTGGGAGAGTGATTTGTGGTGTTTATAAAGTGGGTTTGGGGATCATTGCACAATCAGTAAAGAGTTCTGACCTCCACAACCACCCAAAAGGTGGCTTATGATAGCATAAGTTAGGCTCACTATCATAACTCACCAACAGAAGGCCAGCCAGAGATGTAAAAAAGAATGGCAATTCTATTGAAAACAACCTTCCAGATCTGGCAATGAATGAGGCTCTTTTGTACATCCTGTTAATGATGCACAGTGGCTAAGCAGCCATGATGCTCTCTTGGGGTTGTGCAGTCAATACACACTTAATGTAAGTGTATGTGTACACAGAGAGAGAGAAATAGAGAGAGATTCCACATTCATATGAGAGAGCTGCTATCTGTCCGTAGTGGTGTCTGTTTCAAAGAGGTAAAATGACATCATCTACTAGTATATTAGTAAAAAAAAAAGATTTTATTCTGTTTTGAAAAGGCAGAAGGTATAACGGTAAATGCTGCATTAAACATAACAAACATAATCAAGGCTGCTTAGTAACCTCTTTATGCTTCCCTACTCTGTTTGTTGTATTTGCAGTCAGAAAAGAAAAAATGTAGACTTCTGCCACCAAGCTGAGTTTATACTTGGTCATGAATCAAGTTAAGATTCTAAGCCATTACCCTTGTTTGTGGCTAAATTATCTTTTACATTTTTGACTGAATCATATTGGCACCATAGGAAATGTAGCAAAACAATGTGCATCAGCATCAAATAAATTAGTGTTATGAAACAAACTGAAATATGGTAGATAACAAAACTGGCTTAGTACAGATTCCTGTACTCAGTAGGTGTAGGAAGAAATAATACAGCTGACTTTTGCATTGAAGCAGTACCATTTAACTCATCAGACCGAGATGTAGAACTATACACAATGTAATTGCTTGGCTCTTTATTTGTCAACATTTATATCGGTCACTCTGAGGCAGCTGTGGTGACGAATAGCAGGCTGGCGAGCAAGAGTAAAAGAGGTAAGGAAGCCTAAGTCCATATGGGTTCTTGTAAGCACAAATGAAACCAAGGCCTTTTCCATACAATGGTCCTGGGCAGCAATCACAGACCCTGAAGCTAAAAAGGGGAGAAAGCCAGAAAAATTAGATGGTCTTTATGTGGGGAAAGGGAGCATAGCTTGTGCCTCGCACAGACAGGAGGTTCTGCTGTATTCGATGCATTTCACATATGCCCCTTCACTGCTGTTTCCCCATATTGCAAGTTGAAGCTGAAAGAAAAGCAGCAGCTTGCCAAAGGTCACCAGTGAGTTCACAGCAGACGTAATACTTGAAGGAAGAACTTCCCAGCAGGCAAGTTTAGCTTAAGTATCATCTTTCAAAATTAGTTTGGTACAGGTCCTATGAAGGTAAACAGCTCAAAAGGCCTGAAAGCGTGAATGAGTGCAACTCTAAAAAAACAAAACAAAACTATTTTTCTGGTTAGACTTCAGAGCTCCTCAAAACAATCCCAATACAAACTATGTTTATTGCATATTATAATTTATAAATGTTGCCATGTTTTCCCTTACACCAATAAAAGGTGTAGTGTTCCTTGCACAGAGATTCAGTTAAGAGAAAGCCTTAGGTATTCAATTTCTGCCTGCTATGTAGATATGAAAGGCCAAAGGAATCTATGCCAGAAAATTTATTAATATTTATTTATTTAGGTAGTTATATGAAGGCTCTCAAGAGTGACTTACAAATTTTTAAGCAATAGCACCTACACATCTACACCGCTTTTATAGCATGCTAGGCACTCTCTAAGCAGTTTCCAATGTGTGTTAGCTAAAAGAAGGTTGTAACTAAAGTGTCCCCCAGTTATTGTTAAAAGGATGGTACAGGGTCCTCTAAATACATTAGACTACAGATAATAAAATCTCCAGTCATGTACAGGACTGCAGCCTGAGTAACTTTAATATAAGTCGGTCTCAACCTAGCCTGTCCTACAGAGTAGCTGTGATGACAAATGAAGAGTTAGAACCATATGCACCACCCTGAACTCCTTAGGGGAATGTTGGGATAAAAGTAATTGGCTAGAATCCTGTTGGGGAGTTATGAATGCAAAACCTTGCATTATGTATTTGTAACTGCTTGGTTTTCACAATCCCTGTGTATTCCCTAGTTTAGGGGAAATGTAGGGACTCTGAAAAACCCCAAATCCCCACTTATCAGGAAGCAGCCACTATGACCGCTGGGGATCTGTTCCGCTGTCAGCTGAGAAGTTGCTGGCTGACATTCCCACCTTCCCTCACATGAGCAATCTCTTGAACAAGGGGGAATTGCAACAGGGACCCTACTTCTGTCTGTTACAATAAAGATCACTCATGGGAGGGGGTGCAAATATCAGCCAGCTGCTTCTTGAGGAACAGGGGAACAGGCCCCCGGCCATTGCAACAGCTGCTTCCTGGTAAGTGGGGTTAGTAAGAGGTCATACTAGAATCTCCTCCATAGCTCGATAACTACGGAGACTATGTATTTTTAACCAATAGGATTCTGGCCATCTATATTTAAAAAGATGATAGAGCCACAGTACCAAGGCCATCAGACCAAGACACCTAAAACATGACATATATACTAAGAGAGACCTAGTGGTGTGCATCTGGGGGTTATTTGGCTTTTATAAGTACATGAAGTAATTGTAAATAATTTACGTAAATGTGTGTCTGTCAGGAGTGGAAATCATGCAGCTGTCCAGATGCTGAACTGCAATCCTCAGCATTTCTCAACATTGGCTACGATTGCTGTCCAACAATATCTGCAGTCCAACAATATCTGGATGGCCACATAATTCCCAACACTTATCCATGTGTTTGAAGTCTACCATACTATCTTCAGTCCCTATGTGGAAAATATCCATAACCAACATATTGGTTTGCTGCAGTCAGGAAGCCGGTTGTCTAAGAGGCATAGGGCTGCCCAGCTCTGGGGAACTTGTATGACTTGTATGGGGAACGCTGATGACTAAAAAGGCCAATCCAAGATAAACAAGTCCGGTTGCAGAAAGCACAGCAGAAGGTCTCCTTGGGTGGTGTTTCCAGGTTGTGATTCTTTCTGTGTTGTCGTTTCTCTTCAAGACTTGTTCGGCGTGAGTTCTCAAATAAGGCTGCCGCATTGTGGATAGTGCGTCTCCATACCTCCCGATGTGAGGCCAGGGCGGACCATTGTTGGTGATCAATTTGGTCAAACCTGAGATGTTGTTTCAGGGACTCCTTGTATCGCTTTTTTGGAGCGCCCTCTTTCGCTGACCCATGGTTTGTTTGTTTTTTCTATGTATAATTTAATTTGAGCAACATCTTATTTTGCTTGCACAGTTTATATTGGGACTTCTGGTATAATGCTTGATCGAAAACACAGTTGTGTGAAAAAGAAAAAGTACACCCTCTTTTAATTCTATGGTTTTATATATCAGGACACAATAACAATCATCTGTTCCTTAGCAGGTCTTAAACTCCTCAGATGAACAACAACACATGACATATTACACTGTGTCATGATTATTCAACAAAAATAAAGCCAAAATGCAGAATCCATGTGTAAAAAACTAAGTACTGTACACCTTATGATTCAATAGCTTGAAGAACCACCTTTAGCAGAAATAACTTGAAGTAATCGTTTTCTGTATGACTTTATCAGTCTTTCACATTGTTGTGGAGGAATGTTGCCCACTCTTCTTTATAACATTGTTTCAGTTCATTGAGGTTTATAGGTATTTGTTTATGCACAGCTCTCTTAAGGTCCCACCACAGCATTTCAATCAGGTTGAGGTCTAGACTTTGACGGAGCCATTGCAACACCTAGATTCTTTTTCCCCCCCAGCCATTCTGTTGTAGATTTGCTGGTGTGCTTGGGATAATTGTCCTGTTGCATGACCCAATTTCGGCCAAGCTTTAGTTGTCAGACAGATGGCCTCATATTTGACTCTAGAATACTTTGGTATACAGAGGAGTTCATGGTCAACTCAATGACTGCAAGGTTCCCAGGTCCTGTGGTTGCAAAACAAGCCCAAATCATCACCCTTCCACCACCGTACTTGACAGCTGGTATGAGGTGTTTGTGCTGATATGCTGTGTTTGGTTTTCGCCAGACATGTTGCTGTGCATTATGACAAAACTTCTCCACTTTGGTCTCATCTGTCTAAAGGACATTGTACCAGAAGTCTTGTGGTTTGTTCAGATGCAACTTTGCAAACCTAAGCCATGCTGCCATGTTCTTTTTAGAGAGAAGAGGCTTTCTCCTGGTAACCTTTCCAAACAAACCAGACTTGTTCGGTCTTTTCTAATTGTACTGTCATGAACTTTAACATTTAACGTGCTAACTGAGGCCTGTAGGGTTTGAAATGTACCTCTTGGGTTTTTTGCAATTTCTCTGAGCATTGCACAGTCCGGCCTTGGGGTGAATTTGCTGGGACATCCGCTCCTAGGAAGATTGAGAACTGTCTTGAATGTTTTCCACTTTTGAATACTCTTTCTCACTGAAGAATGATGGACTTTAAATTGCATTATAACCCTTCCCAGATTGATGGGTAGCAACAATTGCTTCTCTAAGATCATTGCTGATGTCTTTCCTCCTTGGCATTGTGTTAACATACACCTGAATGCTCCAGGCCAGCAAACTGCTAAAACTTTGGCTTTTATAGATGTGCTCACACTTTTTGATGATCCATTAATCAAGGGCATTTGATTAGCAGCACATATCTTCTACTTAGCATCTTAATTCCTATGGATGCAGTAAGGGTGTACTTGATTTTTCAAACATGACTTCTCAATTTTGGCTTCATTTTTATTGAATAAATCATCACATGGTGTAATATCTTAAGTGTTGTTGTTTATCTGAGGTTGTATTTACCTCATTTTAAGACCTGCTAAGGAACAGATAATTGTTATTATGTCCTGATATGTAAAACCATAGAATTCAAAAAGGGCGTACTTTCTTTTTCACATGACTGTATATGCATTCACTGCAAGTTGTGGCAACATTGTATTGCAAATAATTTTTGTCAGGATTCTTATTAACTGCGGCATGTATACATCAAGCTTGGCCCTTCCTATTCTGGCACAGGCCTCTTGCTCTGCCTCAGGAGACCCTTCTTGGTCACAAGATCATTGGGCAAAACCTTTCTCACAACTAACATTTCCCTGGCAATTTGTGGTAATGATGGAAGTCTCCATTTTACTTACTTGCTCAATATCTCTTGAATGTCCTTTGGGAGGTCATGATATTTTCCCCACAGCTTGTGCTTGGCAAAACAATGGGCAGCCATGTCAATGAGTCGTTGTGGCTCAAGCTGGCAGATTTCATTCCAGAAGTAGGGATGTAAGAAGTTATTTTCCACCTTCAGGCGGCTCAGGTCTAGCTTCAGAAGCCCACAAGGCATAACATAGAGGAAATTTCCTTCTACATTCAGGTATGTAAGGGTCCTGAAATTTCACAAACAAAAATATATCCCACTGGTTGGTTCTGCATAGTGTCACCATTACATGCAATTGGCATGAAAAGAACATAATTTCCATTAATTTTCCTCCCCATTTAAGCTGTGTCCCCTCCTCATTTTCGCTCAGCTGATTGGCACAGGGAAAAGTTACTTCTACTACCACTTAGACGGGTGGGAAGAAGTACAGTGAAATCTCATGGGGCAGGAAGGAAAGGCTTAAACTTTCTAGTCTTTGCATACTGAGGTGGGGAGGAGAGTGAGCAAGCAAGTCTGGTTGTGGCCTCAATTGGGGTAGGAACGATGAATTCTCCTGATGTTGTTTCACTGCAGCTCCCAACATTCCTCATCATTTATTATGCTGGATACAGCGGCTGAGAGTTATAGCCCAATAACACCCCAGATCTCAGAGTCTGGCCCTGAGTCTCCAGGTCTAGACCTTCTTACCTGTTTTTCAGACCAAGGGGGAGGAATCTCATGGTGAGAGCACTTAATTGAAAACTGTGTGCATATATTTTCCCAATTTCTGAGACTCACTGTTTCTATTTTAATGGTGTACTCCCATATCAAGTCTTGGTTGGTGCTTAATGTATCATGCTTAATGCCCCTTCTGACACCATCTCTGTAAATCAGCAGGACTTTGCTGATTACTAGGGTTTGCCCCTACGTCTCAGGTTTTAGTCCTGAAAAATCTCAGGATCTGGAATAGACCTGCCCTGGCAACTCTAGCACAGTTCTCAAACTTCATCTAAACCCAGTAGTTAATCCCAACTAGAGTTGATCTGTTGAGTCAATAGGATTTACGTATGTGTTTTTCCTACAACTCTGCTATTGATTCAGTGAATTTGATCTAACTGGGACTAGTACAGTAATTGAATTTAGGCCTCTGTGTGCAGCGTCCAGCCTGTTTGCCTTCAGGTGCAAAACAGTTACCCATTCCTGTTCTATGCCTTTCAACTCTCAAGTACATTTTCTTACAAGTCTCCCTTTGAGATTCCAGGCAAAATCTGAGACCCAGGGATAAGCACTGTAGATGTTATTAGGCATGAACATATCTGCTCAGAACATGTAATTCAAATAATAAAAGTAAGCCTAACAAATGAGGAAATATTTCTCGGGTTGGAAATTAAATTTTCCAAGCAATGTACTAAATGGGGGGTGGGGATGTGTCCCATCTCTTTCTTTAGCCCCTTGATAAGAACCGCTTTTTAAAGAACACATGGGAGTTCTAGTTCAGCAAAAGATAGTTGTCCAAGCTCTGTTTTGAAACAGAAACAGCAATAGCAGCCATTGCACAGCAAGGAGTCAAAAATACACAGTTAAAGTACACCCACACTTCAAGGCTATGCTCTCACACTGAAATTCCTCCCCCTTGCCCTAAGGAGTAGAGAAAAGGGTCCATGCACTAAGATCTGGGAACTCTACAGTGAACCATCAGTCCTAGCCTGTCTTTATCTGCTACTAAGGACTATTTTTAACTGCAGCCCATACAAAAATAATATGGTTGCTACAATGCTTCAAATACAAGTAGAAGCTGTGCAGAAAAGCTTGAGGTATTCCTGTTTGTCAAACACAGAATTCTGGGTTCTCTCTGGTGAACTGAGAATGAAGCCAGTTCTAAGAAATGCATAGGAGGAAAAGTACCTATGCTGTCTAAGCTCTACAAGCAGTTCCAGGAAGCCCATTCCTATCCTAAATGGGCATGGTATAAAGTACTGGCATGGAACATTGGCCTTTCATATATTTAGGCATACAACATTCATCTGCCTGACCCAGAATGGCCAATAGTAGAAGGTTATAGAAGCTGGAGTCCAAAAATCTGGAGGGCCAAAGGTTTCCTCCTCCCTGTTATAAAGACAGTAAAGCCTGAATCCATAGAAAATGTTGTCAGCCCCTCACCTCAATCAAATAAATGGTACAAGACAAGGGAGGGAAATACTTGATACTAAAATAGGAAAAACAGAATGGTACCTGAGATTTCCAATGTCATTAGGGATAGTTTCAAGTTCGTTATAGGAAACATCAAGGCCCTCAAGATTTGGCAAAGTAAAAAGCCTATAGAAAGAAGAACCAATGGCATCAGAAGCCTCTGAAATTGAACATGTCACATGTACAATATATAACTATGTAATTTAAAGCATGGAGATTATCAGATAGGAACAAAAAAAGCGTTCCTGTCCCACAATCTCCACTCCCGCCCCTCACCCGTCCCAGTCCCACCACAATCACCCTCCCCACCACACTTACCTTCTCTTCCAATGACAGGGCAGCCCAGGAGTGAACAGAGCTCTAACGGAGCTCCGTTCACTTCCTGGATCGAAATCCCATGGATTCTCACAAGAAGACCCAAGTATGGGAAATTAAAAAATAAAAGTTACATTTTAAAAAGTGACAGCAAGCACAAAAACACACTTTAAAATGTTCAAGTAACCCAGGGAGGGTCATAAAAAGTGTGTCACTTACCTCGATGTCCCAATCTCACCTGGCAGTGTTCTGGCAAAGACCTCCCATTGACACTGGGATCTCGCTAGCATAACGGGGCACCTTGTCACACACAGGCAAATGCAGAACACAATCAGAATGGGGGATCTATTGACGGCTTCTCATGTCAATAAAAAGCAGCGCCGGTGGAACGGAAGCAGAACAGATGCATAATGAAAGGGGAATGACGTCGTCTGATAAGGAAGCCTTTTTGCGATCTCCTGGCGTTGCTGTACTGCCACTTTTGACACATCTGATAATCTACCATGTTTTAAATAAACAGAATACTGAATAAAAAGAACATTGCTTTCAACCATCCAACTTGTAACTGTCAAAAAGGTGAGTGGGGGGTTGCATGAAAGTGTAATGAACATAGTTGGTTGGAGCTGCAAATAAAAACAGAGATGATTCTACAGAAAACAGACCACAGAGAGGTCACAAATTATCTTGTGGAACCTTAAAGACCAAACAAGTTATTATAGCATGAACACTAATGGATTAGAATTCACACAAGATCCATTGCTTGTCTTTGCAGTACCCAACTAACACAGGCAATGGAGGAAACCACAAAATCACATTTCAAAGATTTCAAAATTACATTTCTTACAGTGAGCGGGAACAATGCTAAATTGGGCTCCTTTTGTTTGTGGTGTAGCAATTCATTCTGAGTAATAGTAATTGATTAATTTGGGGAGCCTTGTAATGAGTTACAAAACGAAGGTTTTCTTTCCTTTTAAAATCTTTCAAGCTGTGTGCTATTATTTTGCATTAACAAGATGAATGAGAGATTTTTGTAACTAATCGATGTTCCATTCCAGACAATGGACATTATCAGATGTGGCAAAAATTGGGGGATCATGACGTCATGGTAGTGTGAACGGGCACCGCCATTGCAAGTTGTTGTCATCTTTGTATGGTCCAGCTGCGAACAAGCTGTTGCTTCTAACTGATGGGACAAGCCGTCAATAGATCATCAATATCACTTTTTTTGTGGTATTGAAGGTGTGCAAAACCACATCCCGTTGTAATTGCAAGTTTCCTCAGTGAGAAAATGTCCGGATGAGAACGCAAAAATGAAGCACAGGACATGCTTTTTATGAACTGTCCCCTTTAGTTTGCACATTTTTAGGTTTGTCTCAGTGCTTGTGTTAATTTCATTTACTTTGTTAATTAAGGTGTTTTTGGTATTTTAAGAATTCTTGTGAGAACTGCCAAAATCTCACCGATGCTAAATTGCAGAAGTAAACTCCCATTCTTAAAATGCTAGGTGTGTGACGATTCTGTGGCAATTCTTTGGCATGATTACAGCGACATGTGATAGTAAGTGTAATAATGCCACAATGTTTCTGCTATCCTTAATCATGGAATTACTGTATAGCATTTAGGTGCTCGTCTGATAAAGTCCAATGTCTGAAAGCAGAGGTGGGAACCTCCTTGGATAGCCCATGATATCATCTGAGAATTCTAAATCTCTCCCAGCCTAGAAGTGCCATACGTCTGGGACTGCCATCACCCTGGCCTAGCTATGTGTCAGCATTGCAGCTCTCTTTCTGGGATGCGGAGATTTGGATTTGGTGTAAGTCAGTTCTTTCTTCATCTCACTTCGTCCGCATCCCTTTTCTTTACTCTTTTCTTTGCTCTTTTGTTGGCAGGTCTTAGCTGGTTCTCTGCTGGTAGATCTGAGGTCAGTTGGCAGAAGTGGTTTTCTGCCGGCAGGAGAGGCTTTGTGCCTAATTGTAACCTCCTACAAGCAGCACATCTTTGAAATGCCCACACTGCCCATCACATTTAGAGGAAATCTGTATGAAGACACCCCCATTTAAATTGATATCCCCCCATTCTTCTCTCCCCTATCTAATCTAGAAATTGAAACCATAATTTTACCCAGCTGGAAGAGTAGTTAGCAAATTGAAGGACATAACCAAGTATTTAAGACTTTTCATCTGGCTGATTTCTTCAGGGATGAATTTTATGGGGTTGTTTCGAAGCTTTAGCACTTCTAAGTGTTTAAGATAAAATACCTGCAGGAAGAAAAATGAACAGGAGAGATTACTCAGATAGAATACTTATGATTCCCGTTTTTAATTTTAGAAATGTACATGAACAGTTAATAGACTATGATTAAAATTGTAGTCCACTGTTGATTACAACCCTGAAGGAAAGGAATGAGAGTTAGAGCCAGGAATGGGTTGTTGTATTCTTCAGCCACCATCTTCAACTGAGGCAGATTTTTAACCTTCACTTATATGGTTTCACTGACCATGAAGAGCACCATTACTGTATTGTACAAAAATAACTGGAAGCCCTTTACTTCTTAATGAAGAAACTAAACACATACCCTTTACTTTAGTTTAGTTAGTAATTATTACATGGGATTTAAGTTGAACCAGGGCTTATTAATGCTCATCTCCACCTTCCACTCTTACTATTGTATAACCTGCTCAGCTCCAACAAGACAAAACACTCTGATATTTGTTTCCCTGAGCCTAGGACCAAACTAGGGCTGCAGCCACACCTGCAAAATAATTCAGCTCCAGTGTGCAGTATTCTGTCCCGGTTTGACCACCCCGCCTCAGCGTCACATGCATCCATTATAATCTGAACCCGCTGTGTATTGACAGCCACAAATCCCCCTCCACCAAAGTCACATTGGGACAAAAGGGAGTGTCCTACCATAGCCACATGTTCACTGCATTGGATTATTTTATTTAAACAAGAGACAGACCCCTTTCATACATCATCCTACTCCATGCACAGCCCACTTGTCCAAATCTGAAATTACACCGCCCAACTCATGCCACGTCTAGCGGCTGCAGACACCCTGTTGCACAAGTGCACCAGAGCAAACAGCAAATAATAGATCATGTTTTAAAGTAATGAGGAGACTCAAGCTTTGTTAGTGACAGTCATTTCTTGTCCTAAAATCCTGCATTAACTCCTTGTGAGACAGCATGATTAAAAGCCACGGAATCCTCCCCCCTTCCCCCAATCTGATCCCCTTACACCCTACCTGCCCCAGTGAGAGACTTAGGTAATAAAATTCAATAAAATAATAAATATTCAAAACAATGTAACACCCATCTCCTAGCAGGCACAGAATCTCATACCTTTGAAAATGAACATTTAAAAAATGGCAAGACCATGCTTGCCAGATCTAGGTGACCATCCACCAAACTGTCCCCCTCTCAATCACCCCCCCAATTCCACCCTGATCCCAATTGGAGGCAGGCACAAGTCACATGTGTAAAAAAGTCAGTTTTTCCTAAAACTGTGGAGTAAAAAGGGACTTATTTTTTATATTAAAAAAACACATTAAAGCCTGAAAGAAGTACTTTCACTTTGAAAACAAAGGAATGTCATGTGTTCCAACGGCACCAGGATCGAGGTAATGATGGGTGTTTGGGTTTTTTTGCAGGTTAGGTTGCTGCCTAGGTGAGATGTCAACATCAGCCATATTTGTAGTTCATCTGGCCTATATATTCACATATGAAATGGAAAGTATAGGCCTTATTTCAATACTGAAATACTTGTGAGGCTTTCTGTTTCATCTGCTGAAATAACTTGTCTGGCCTTGGTTACTATGTGTCTGGATATTGTGAGCAGGAATGCTATTTGCTGCTCTACCTCAGGTGGAGAAATGTCTTGGGCCAGCCATGAAGACTGGACTAGAACTCTCCAGCCACACCACCACCCAACACGTCGAACCATGTCTTCCACAATACTGTCATTACAGTTGCCAGAGTAATATGGGGTGCATGAGGCAAACCTACACAAGGTTTCCTCAAGTGTCATGAGAAGAGGGTCTCTCATGAGATCTCTGAGTCCCCACAAGATTTCAAATCTCACAGGAATCCCCAAACCCATGCAAATCTTGTCATGGCAGGCCATCCATTCTGATATGAGAACTTTACCCTGCTGCTCAGCATGAGTCCGGCTGGCTGGATAGAGGGAAGAGTGACACCAGAAAACAGACTACCGGTATTTGGAAAATAAGGCCTGAGTGGTTCACACACATGAAATGCCTGAGGGTTCATTTGATGCTCTCAGATACAGGGTTTGGAGTGTCCTGTATCACTCTCACAAGAGATCCAGTTTTAGGACACTGACTATGGGATGTTCTGAATCAAATGGGACTCCCAGGAACCCAATTTGCATAGAACTAATACAAGTTATTCATAATCAGCTCCAACTGATGAGTGGTGATAAGTGCAGAGAAGAACTTGTTTATCAGTTATTTACTGATTAATTCAAAACTCATAACCATCTAGAAAATGGACAGGCATGTTTGTTTGCAGCCATAGATGTATTCAGGTTGTCCCCCCCCCCACACCAAATGGCTTCTTTTAAATAAGGCTGTGTGCACACACACACATACATACTCACCTCTGTGGGAAAGAAGCACAAGCAATTGAAAGAAAGATTAAGGTACACCAAAAACTCAGCCAAAGGTGTGAGATCAGGAAGTTGAAACAGAAAATATGCCTATAGATAAAACAACAACAACAAAAAAATAAAACACACACATTATATTCATATTTCTAACAAATGAGGTGCCATAATTTAGGGGCCTGTCTACACTGCAGAAATAAAATAGTTTGACACCACTTTATCCACCATAGTTCTACCCTATGGAATCCTGGTATTTGTAGTTTGGTGTGGCACTAGAGTTCTCTGATAGAAAAGGCTAAATACCTCACAAAACTACAAATACCAGGATTCCATAGGATATAACTATGGTGGATAAAGTGGTGTCAAACTGCTGTATTTCTGCAGTGTAGACAGGCCCATTTAAAGAAGCTTGCTGGGAGATTTGCAGGCTTTGTGACTTGAACGCATGCGAAGGTACATCATCAGAGGAACTGTTGCTTCAATCTGTTGAAGCAGTTTTGTGCTATTCACTAGCAGCTCCAGGGAACAGTGCCCACTGGACAGATGAAACACCTTTAGTTGTAAATATAGTGACAACAGAAGATGGTGAAGAGAGAGATCACAGTGAATGGTAGGTCTGTTAGAAGGAACTCGGAGCTCAGTAATAATGCCATTCAAGGAATTACATGATTTGTAACACATTACTCTTTAGATGATGTTGTCAATACCATCTTTTTAAAAATAAAATAAAATAATGACTGGTCATTCTGTTAACACTGTTTCTTGTGCAACAATGAATGTTTGTTTATTATTCCTAAAATATTGCATTTGGGAGTCTTTTTTCTTTCATAAGACTATTTTTATTGCGTATAAAATATCTAGGTAAAATGATGACAAAAAAAACCCTGAACAATTAGTGAACTATAATTATAAACCTGTTGTCTCATTTATGAAGCAAAAAACTTAAGGAATGGCTGCATTTAAAAATGTTTTTGCTAGAAAGGCTAGCAATTATAAAGGCACATACAATTCTTACTATTTTTATTTTTTTCTTTCCAACTGTACCACTAAAACCTGCTAGTCAAACAGCAGCAAAACAGCAACAGCAAAAACAAAATGAGGACTTTATTGTTGGGAATAAAAAAAAAAGAGATTTGTAAAGAAGTTTAAATATGGTATTGTTGCTGGGGATGGGGTAAAAATCCCACATTTGGAGAAATGTTACATAGCTTTCCAGTTAGCACAACTAGCTAATTTCATAAGAACTGATAATCATGTTGCTTATGTTAATATGGAAAGGAAAGAAGGCATTTTATCAAAAGTCTCATAATCTTCTTTCTGAATATACAGACAAGGAGGAGTAAAATAAATAAACCATACACATCAGAAATGCTAAGGATTTGGCATCCATATAACAAGGTATTTGCCCCAGGTGTATCTCTCCTTAGTCCATTTATAGAGCACCCAAAGTTTAAAAATAAATATAAATTTTCCCAGTTCATTTATTGGAAAAATTCAGTGGGGAGGGGGAAATGTATCAAATGTTTGTTCAAGGAAAATCTCTTAACAGCAGAGCAACTACAAATAAGGTTAGAGAACAAGAATGTTTCATGGTTGCAATTGCGGCTAGTCACTTCATATGCATCTGACTTACATAGAGCCTGGGAATCTCCAAGTGCATTAACAACAACTGAGAACCGATGTGTGCCAGAAACTAGTAAAACAGCTGGGTTAATATCAGAAATATACAGTCGGACCCCTGTATCTGCACAACCAATATTTGCAGTTTCAGTTATCTGTGTGACACAAAATAGGGATACATACCATAGAGCTGCATTGGAAAATGCCTAGAGAGACATTCTCTCTAGGATCTTTTAGATCCTCCAATGCAACTCTATAGAAGTCTTTTATTTTAATAGGGTTCGCTGTTATTCATGGTTTCTGGTATCCACAGTTAAGTCTGGGAACTGAACCTCTGTGGAAACATGAGTCCGACTGTTGTTTAAAACAATAATAGAACACTGCTTTGGCAAACAAGAAGGCTCAAAACTAGTGTGGTAATCTGATTTAGCAGCAGTAATCTCGGAAGAACATTGGAACAGAATTTGGCCCCCTCCCACATTTAAGTCTGTTTCAGCAGCAGCAGAGAAATGTGTACTCAAAATAGTTCATAGGTGACATAGTATATGTCCAACTAAACTACATACAATTAATACAGATATTCAAAAAGCTGCTGGAGAAGATGTGGAGATCCAGGTTCACTGGAACATGTATGGTTATGATGTCCTAAGGTGAAAATTTTATTGAAGGAAATAATAGAGTGGTTGAGTTTAATGTCTAACCAAACCATCCAGTTGAGAGAAACACTGTTACTACTACTCTTCCCCATCTCCAAGATAAAAATTTTATCTCTGTATTTATTGGGAGCTGCCCAGATGGAAATTGCAAAATTTTGGAAAACTTTGCAGGGTTTCTCATTCAAGAGGTTGGCTGAGTAGAATCTGGTGTACTGCCCTATCTGAAAAATTAACTTATTATCTACAACCATGACTGGTTTATGGAATTTTGGTACCCCCTGCAACACTTGTATTTTGGGGGGGCCATATGTTTATCTCAGGTCAATGTAACCTAACCTAACCTATTCACAGTACAGGTTATTCAGATTATTACTAATAATGTTTTTGCAGGAGGAGGATTACAACGCCCTCCCCACAATGACGAGGCCCCCTGCAGCTGCAGGTGCCGCAGGGCCCTTAAACCAGCCCTGTCTCCAACTGGGCAGAGGAGAGATAAAGGAAGGTGGTTTCATAGAAATCCGGTCACTATTTCTTCTCTACGATATGGATCTGACTTCAACACATGGATCACCAATAAATCAATTGCAGTTTTGGAATAGTGCTTTTTGACACACAAAGATTCATAACTGGAAAGGAGACCCAGGAGTTGAGTCTGGATTTGATGTAAACGTGTTAGGTGGAAGATAAACAGTGGCATAACAGAAAGAACATATCTACACTTTGAGGGTACGTACCTTAAGACTCAGACCGGTTCTTCTGTGTGTTGAGCAGAGGAAAGTTGCCGCTTCAGCCTTTGTTTTTAATTGACTCTCCTCATCTGCCGCCCGTGACTGAGGCTTGCACCCAACACCAGAGACAAGGGATGCAGGAAAATCCAAGCCATGCTCTGTTTCTGCAATATATGTAACATGAGCTGTTAAGCAAGGAGGGGGACTGCATCTTTTTAAAGCACCACCACTACATTGACAGCAGCAATTTTAAAAAAAGTATGCAACATAACAGACAGGAGACTTAGGACTTTTTCAGATGGGGCCAAATGCCCCGTTCCTGCCCTGCAAGCCCCAATCCCGTTCTTGCCGTGGAATGAAGAGAAAATGTTCAAACACTTACCTTCATTCCGTGGCAGGAACGTCCTCCCTCTCCCCAAGCTGGCCGGTCATAAATGCAGCCGTCGTAAGGCTGCCTTTATGACCGGCAACTGAAATCCTGCTCGTTCTTGTGAGAGAACGGCCATGCAGGAATTTTAAAAATACCCCCCCCCCCAAATGTCAAAATAGTACACAAAGCGTGAAAACACATTAAAAAAATACAAGTAACCTGGAGAGGGGGGAAAAGGGTGTCACTTACCTGGGTGTCCTGTTCATGCCCAGAAGTGTCCAGAATGGATCTCCCCCTCACAGCTGTCATTGCAGGAGAGGAACAAGACACCTTTCAGACCACCTGTGATTCTATTACTACAATGGAATGGGTGGTCCAAAAACAATGTTTCCCCGTGATGAAAATATCATGGGGAAATGCGGAATAGGGACAGGGGAGACATGGAAAAGGGTCAACGCTTCTGAAAAGAAGACTTTTCCCTGACCCTGTTCCTTGTCTCCCACAGAATAAATAGCCCATTTGAAAATCTCCTTAGCGAGAGCAAGATTTGTGTGTGAGCTTGATTAACGAGACTAGAGAACAGCTTAGGACAAAGAAAAGAACTCATTTTTATTATCTGGTTCCATCTAAGAACAGGAAAGTTAAGGCTGTTAAGGCAAAACAGATATGCAAGATATAAGGTTGTGGTATTCATAGCAGTTGTGCCTTGATTTAGTGAAATGTTTGTGAATTCTGTACTAGTGAGTTGTCATCATACTGAAGTGTTACCTGAATTGTGTGGGGTCTGTGGGGACAGAACTTTAATACAAGGAATTTTAATTAGCTCAAAATAACAGCGAGAGGCCAGGTAATGGCGGGACCTTTTGACCGGAGAGACTCACAACCAAAGATGAAATAAAAATACATTTGCCCCTCCACATTCGCGAACTCAGCATTCACGGTTTTGATTATTCGCGGTTTGGGGAGGGCCCCCCTGGGGCCCCCAAAACTGCAACAAGGGGCCTCCAGAGGCCCCGTGAAAGCCCTGGGAGGGAGCAGGGAGGGCCGGGGAGGCCTCTGCGGGGCCCGGCGAAGGCCTTGGGGGGAGTGGGGAGGGCCGGGAAGGCCTCCGCGGGGCCCCGCAAAGGCCTTGGGGGGAGGGCTGGGAAGGCCTCCGCAGGGCCTTCGGAGACCCTCCGGAGGCTCCGCGAAGGCCCTGGGGGGGATGGGGAGGGCCGGGAAGGCCTCCGCGGGGCCTTCAGAGACCCTCTGGAGGCCCCGCAAAGGCCCTGGGGGGGGTGGGGAGGGCCGGGAAGGCCTCCGCGGGGCCTTCGGAGACCCTCTGGAGGCCCCGCGAAGGCCTTGGGGGGGAGTGGGGAGGGCCGGGAAGGCCTCCGCGGGGCCTTCGGAGACCCTCTGGAGGCCCCGCGAAGGCCTTGGGGGGGAGTGGGGAGGGCCGGGAAGGCCTCTGCGGGGCCTCCAGAGACTCTCCGGAGGCCCTGTTGAGGGCTTGGGCGGGAGGGGGGAGGGCTGGGGAGGCATCCATGGGGCCTCGGGAGGCTCTCTGGAGGCCCTGGGAAGCCCTAGGAAGGGAGGGGGGAGGCGGGGGAGGGGGGGCAAACAATATTCGCAGATTTTTCACATTCACGGGGGTCCGTGGAACGTAACCCCCGCGAATGTGAAGGGACGACTGTACAATGTCTGTAAGAATTTCCCAAGATTGAATAATAGCCACCTTGATGGGATTAGTGAATGACTCACAGAATCATAGAATCATAGAATAATAGAGCTGGAAGAGACCACAAGGGTCATCTAGTCCAACCCCTGCCATGCAGGAATACCCAATCAAAGCACTCCCAACAGATGGCCATCCAGTCTCTTTTAAAAACTTCCAAAGAAGGCGATTCTGCCACACTCCCAGGCAGTGCATTCCACTGTTGAACAACTCTTACTGTCAGGAAGTTCTTTTTTCCTGTAGTTTGACTCCATTGCTCCATGTTCTTGTCTCTGGGGCCACAGAAAACAAGCTCACTCCATCCTCAGTATGACATCTCTTCAAATATTTAAACATGGGCTTAACCTTCTCTTCTCCAGACTTAAACATACCCAGCTCCCTAAGCCACTCCTCATAGGGCATGGCTTCCAGACCTCCCACCATTTTGTTTGCCATCCTCTGGACACGTTCAAGCTTGTCCATATCCTTGAATTGTGGTGCCCAGAACTGGACACAGTATTCCAAGTGAGGTCTGACCAAAGCAGAATAGGGTGGCACTATTACTTCCCTTAATCTAGACACTATACTCCTATTGATGCAGCCTAGAATCGCATTGGCTTTTCTGGCTGCTGCATCACACTGTTAACTCATGTTCAGCTTGTAGTCCACTAAGACTCCTTGATCCCTTTTGTATACACTGTCATCAAGCCAGGTTTGTATACACTGCCATCACCCATCCTATACCTATTCACCTCATTTTTACTGCCCAAGTGTAATATCCTACATTTCTCCCTATTTAAATTCATTTTGTTAGTTTTGGCCCAGAGTTGCCCAGGAAGAATTAGCTCATTATCTCCCTAACTTATCAGTTTCACATAATTCTCACCTGGGTGTGTCTTTGAAGAATTTGAGCTGGCTACTGCCTTAGGTTTTCCGAGCTAACCTTGGCTCTTTATTTGGGAGGTTCCTGGTCTACCTTTAACCATGTGGAGTGCCAGTTATAAGCCAATATATGAAATACAGCCAATTGATGATTTATGAAAAGGTGGGGGCCTGTCAGGGCAGGTTACAGAAGAACTGATTAGGGAAGATTCCTCTTTGTTGTGGTTGACTGCTACTTATAGATAAGGTCCCTATCATCATATATTGCCTTATTTTATGTGTTTTTGTTGTGTAAGATATAATTAAGTACCCAACCACAGAGGTGGGAAGACCCAGGAGGAAAACGCCTGAACAAATCAGATGAAAATGTGTCCCCCACAAGTCTTTTTTACCAAGAAAACTGGAGGGGGATGGATTATGGGATATTTTGCTTTAGTATGATGGGGGGAAATATTTAAGACAAAGTGTTCACCTATATACTGCCCCCAACTAATTTCTTAAAACCATGTGAAAGGTGAAAGATTTATGTAATCTGAAGAGAAACCATGTAAGAGGAAAACTTTTTGAAGGAATATATACAGTATCAAATCACTAGAATTCCTGGTCTTTGTTTTTCTCAGTTCTTTTTATAGGAATGAGTGTGTTATGTCTTCTTGACAATATGGAGAACTAGGGTGCATCTACACTGTAGAAATAATGCAGTTTGACACCACTTTAACTGCCATGACACCATCCTACAGAATCCTGGGATTTGTACTTTTGTTCCCCCCCCCTCAATATTTTTATTATAGACTTGTTGTCCCTCCCTAGCCACGGATTTGGTATCCATGCATTTAAGTATTCATGGCTTGAAAATATTCTTTAAAAATAATAATCCAAAAAGCAAACCTAGATTTTGCCATTTTATATAAGAGACACCATTTTGCTATGCCATTGTACACTATCCCCAATGCTGCAGCCTTATTTGAGAACTCACGCCAAACAAGTCTTGAAGAGAAACGGCAACGCAGAAAGAATCACAACCCGGTAACATCACCCGAGAAACCTTCTGCTGTGCTTTCTGCAATTGGACTTGTCTATCTCGGATTGGCCTTTTTAGTCATCAGTGCGCTTGCAGAAAACGTGGGATGAGTCCTTCCTGAATCTTCATTTGCGAAGAAAAGCCAGAGACAGGGAGAGAGAGGCATATAATGGAACTTGAGTATTCACGGATTTTGATATCCACGGGGGGTCCTGGAATCAAACCCCAGCGAATATGAAGGGACAACTGTAGTTTCAAACATATACATACATACAAACAGGAAAACAAACAATTTTGTAGTTTTGTGAGGCACAAAAGAGGCTTCTCTTTGGCAGAGAAGGCGAAAGACCTTGTAAAACTACACATACCAGGATTCTATAGAATGGAGCTACAGTGCTTAAAGTGGTGTCAAACTGCATTATTTCTACAGTGTAGATACACCCCTAGTGGAGACAAAATAATTTCCCCTGCTTTACTAATTCTGATGTTCTCTTCTTATTAGGAATGAGGTTTGCCAACCGTTGAAACTAGTAAAACCAAAGGGATTCCTTACAGTTCTGAACCTTGTAACCTTGTAGCTCCATGTATAACAACAGCAACAACACATAATTTCACATTTACAGTTGTATTCTGGACAAACTGTACTTTTCATATAGCAAACATTATAATTTTATGCCAAACAAATGATATATAATGAATTTTAGGTTCCTAAAGGAACAAAATGACTTTGAATCTATAAAGGGGGAATGTGTGTTAACATTGCATTTTCAATTTTTCTGAAAATTTATTACTTGCTGGGTGGGAAAGTCTTTAAACATTTCTTTAAACATTCAGAAAAAAGCTTCCAATTTTACAGAAATTTTACATCTATACCCAGTCACACATAGCATATACAAAATGTTTCTACCTGCATGGCTCACTTTTTTCTTTTTTTGCTCTTTAATCAGGAAGCTCTTCTCTCCCTTCGCAGTAAAGCCCTTCTTCTCTTCCTCACCTGGGAAGGTCTCCTCTTCCTCATGGAAGAAGCTCTTCTCCTTCAGCATCTTTTCTGAAAAAACATCATAAGCAAAATTACAGTGGATTTCTTCTTAAAGGAAGGAGGCATCTCTAGTGTCTTCCAGAAAGACAGTCTTTGAGACCTCCCCTTGTTTGTTTTTATTTTAAAAGTGGCCACTTCACTTACCGAAAAGTGAGTTAGCCAACATATCATCCTTTGTTCTTTGGCTGTAGGATGCTGATTTAAAATCACAAAGAAGGAAGGCTGATTTAAATCACTGATTTAAAACAAAGTCTACTAGTGGCACTTATAAATTTTCTTTTAAGAGGGTGTCTACCAATGCTGCGCGTGAGGCATTACGATATTTTTATTTGGTAACTAAATGTGGGGAACCAGCATGGCATAACGGTTTGAGTGTTGTACTACAACACTGGAGACCGCGTTTTGAATCCCTGCTCAGCCATGAAAGCCCCCTGGGTGACCTTGGGCAAGGTCCCAGTCTCATATACTCTCAGTCTCAGAAAACCCCATGATAGTTCCTGAGGGTCACCATAAGTCAGAAATGACTTGAAGGCACAAAACAACAACTAAATGTACAACCTAAGAAGGGGGTTGGTGATGGCAGGGGGAAGGGAGGGGAGGAGAGATCTCACCTCCCCCCTCCCTTCTGCTGGGATGGGTCTGGTCATGGCGGGGCCATGGCAGGGCGAAGGAGAAAGGGAAGGGGCAGGAGCAATCTCGCCTGCCCCCTCCCTCCCCCAGGGAGAGCTCTGGTCACTGCAGGGCCATGGTGGGGCGAAGGGGGGAGGGGGAGCAGGAGCAATCTCGCCTGCCCCCCTTACCCTGGGAAGGCTCCTGCGGCGGCAGTGGTGGGGTGTTGGTGTTGGATGGCGTTCACTATTATCTGCTGAATTCACCACCCATGGGGGGTGGCGGAACCAACCCTCCGCAGATACGGGGGTGCTACTGTAACTGTAAAATGTATAAAAGTTTTATGCTCATCAGAAATTATGAGAACACATGATTTGCTGACATAGCGTTATGTGTGTCAATCTTGCAAGATTTAATAAAGTGCCTGAAAGAATCTCTCTCTCAGCATGTGGATTGGGACCTTAGCATGCTGGGCATGGATCCTCACTCTGAGGAGCCCATCTGGATTCAAGTGGCAATATCATATTTTTCACCATTTAGAAAGTGATACATGATATTATTCAACAGGTTGCATTAGAATGTTAATTTTACACACAAGGCACGCATTCATTTTGTACCTACAACAAAATGGTACTCTGTATTTCTTGTACCTATCCCGAGTGCTTCTGCTGAGGGTTCCAATTAGTCCAGAGTAGGGGGCCCAATCTCATGAGAAGTAAAGATGACTAAGCTGAGGCTGTCATACTTGGAGATGACATGATTCATTTGAAAAGACAATAACCCTCGGTAAAGTGTAAGGCAGTAGGAAAAAAGGGAGACCGCATTACAGGTGGGTAGACTTAATCAAGGAAGCCACAACCCCAAGTTTGCAAAACTTGAGCAGGACATTTGTTGAGAATTGGCTTCAGTTGGTCTGTGTCCTTTATGTCAACTGCCCTTGTCCCATATATGCATTTTATATTTTTGTATTATTTCATATTGTATTACATGGCTTGATATCAGTTACATAGGTTTTGCCTACAGGCTTTTGTTGTTCTGTGTCCTTTATGTTATTCACAATACTATCTATTATCATATTCATACTTTTTTTTATTTTCTATTTGGAGTCTTTTTTCTCTTTCAGCCCAGAACATCTGCCAACTGGCAGGCTGGGAAACACTGCCTCAAAAGTATGGGATCTCATCTTACAGCCTCTTCAAATCAGTTTGTCACTTATCTGCATCTCCCTTTTTCTTTCCACTAACACCAACATGTATACTTCACACAAACTTCAAATACCTTGTTTGTTAAAGGTTAATAAAGAATGGTTTATTTTAGTTAGAGGGCATTCACCTACCACAAGTACAAATACAACAATAAGTGGACAGCTACAAAGATTGCTCAAGAAATCAAAATGTGAGAATTATTAATCTGAAAATTTGTAGACTTTCTGAACATATGTAGAACACAACTGAATCCCTATATCCTTTCTGGCTCCCCCACTCCCAATCAAGAACAGTGATCTGCAAAAGATCAGTGGCAGAGCACAGGTTTTGCATGTAGGGAAGCCAGGGATCCCAAATTCAATCCCATTAGATCCTGTCCTTTAGTTTGACTCTGCACACTTTTAAACTTTAATATACACTTTGTAATATACATTTTTAAACATTTACAAATTGACATTGATTCTCTTGTAATCAAATTCAGTGCCACCATTCAAATTCTCAGCTGCCCAAAGGCAAGATGATGAACAAGGCTTTGAGGATAGTATCAAGAACAGAAAAGAAATAGAGCAGTTCAAATCCAATCCAGTGCTCAATGACACTAGAAATCATCAAAATGTAGCATACAGTACCTATTAGTATCTGTCTCTCAGGTTTTCTTTGTCCAGCACAAGGCACATCATCAAAGGTTAATATTATGGTACTGACTTTTGTAGGGCCTCTTCTCTCTTTTGCTATCAACTGGCTAGTGAGTACTTCATAGTTGAAATGAGAAAGGATTGGCTTTCTAACTTTGGATGGCAGAGACTGGAAGTGAAGAGTGGCAACTACAGACATGCCTTGTAGTATAAATTCTGAATCTAGATGCAGTGGGAGCTCTCTCATGGCAGGAATCTGTAGACGGAATGGTATACGGCGTTTTTGCATCGGGAAACTAGGAGGCCCACTATGCTGCAGAGGAATAACAAAGTTTCTCTTAGGAACTTTGATTCCAAAATCATAGTCTGGAAAATACAAGAAAATTGGTTGGCTCTTGTCCGTTGCTGCAGGCTGGGCATCATCTGTCCCCGGTCTTTTTTTGGATTCCTTATCTTCCTCAATAGCACCTATTTTGTAGAATCATTTATGTAGCAATCACAGAGAGAGAGCAGGGGGGGGGGGGAGAGAGAGAGAGAGAGAGAGAGAGAGAGAATATATTACGGAAATGTAAAGTAACGTTGTTTTAATATATTATATTATATTATATTTTCTAATATATTAAAATAAAAATAATTAGTGTAACTTGCAGAGTGAGACTGTTAATTAAACAAATACACCCAGAGGGAAATGCGATAAAATTGTAAATGTCAATTTTTTAAAAGAGAAGTAAGAGTGTGATGTTAAAAGGGTTAATTTTTAGAGACATACTTAGTCTGAAGCACACTTGAAAATATATGGTAAAACAACAGGTAGAAGACAGTCATGAAGAGGGGGCACATGGGTGGAAGGAGATGGAGAGGAGAACAGAGTTCACCAAATAGATTAGGTGGTGAGGATTTGAGGAAAGAGTGCTAGACATTTAAGAACCAGCCAGCACAAAGAAAGGGAGAAATGGGGGACCTGGTGCATTGCACTTTCCTCCCAAATCCCATCCATTACCCCCAGTTGGACAGAATAACTTCCAAGGAATCTGGTGATAGTTTCACCTTGAGACTATCACCACCCACTGGGATAATGGGTTCCCATTATCTGGGTAACACAGTCAAGGGGATAGCCTCTCCTCCAGGTAAACAAAGTGTTAAGGATGTGTCAGGTTAAGTTACATTTTATTGTGGGGAGGCAGGGGGGGAATCAGCATCAAAAGAGCACCAGAGACACTGAACCAATGAGATGACCAGTTTGGGAAACCTTCCAGACACTTGAATGAAATGTCCCTCCCTCCCTGTCCCCAGGCACTTCTATGGGCCCATCTGGGGTGGGGGGGGGAGTATCTTGTAGTAATGGCATTTTGCAGCAGCAGTGATATGTCTTAATGGTATTTTTGGCCTCAAAACCCCCCAAAAGCTATCTGTGCCAGATGGCAGCCATGAGTGATTTACTAGCATTAGTTCTTTGCCACCATCACACTTTTTTTAATAAAAAGTCATCTAAGGTGTGCTGGAGCAATAGAGTGATTTTTCAAATTTAAAGAATAGCAAAACAAAAAAAGCCCCACTCTTTATCACCGTAGTAATCACTTGCTAAGGTGAAAATGCAATGTGGCAGCAGTGGGCACTTTGTTAGCAAGCCCTGCCACTTGCACTCACTCAGCTAATCAGGTTTGCACTTCCTCTCATATGGGGAAGCGATTCAAAGCAAATGTGCTTGTCCTAACAAGCAGGAATACACACACCCCTCGCTGTTTTTTAAAGAGAAATCTGAAGATGCCAGCCACAGATGCAGGTGAAACGTCAGAAAGAAACTATTCCAGAACACGGCCTCGCAGCCCGGAAAAAAACCAAGGAAAATCTATGGCTGTACCTTGTCACATGGCATTATCTCCATCCTGTTCCCAGTTTGTATTCCACTCACTGTTGGAGTGCACCCTTTTATTGATGGGGGAAACCTGTCTATGACTCTCATTCATGCTACTTTTCCATGACAACCCTCTATGCAATAGGTCCCTTCCACTGCAGTAGTGAGATGCTAGCAGTCATGTGGCGTCCAGTGGGCATGATTCTCCCCCTCTCCTCCCTCCCTCTTGGTATTACAAAGCTGGTTCTTTTTCCTTTTGTTTTCTATTTCTTTTCTTTTTTATCCCCCCCCCCATCGTATAGATGTAATTGTGAAATTATGGCCAAAAAAAAAAAAATAATAATACCGAAAGGCACACTGGGTAGGGCATAGGTCAGAAAGACAGAGTTATGGAGCTGATGCAGAAGACAGATCATGTGACTATAGACCACTGAAGCAGCGCAATTGCGTGGTTCAAGAGGAACGTTCCCAAACTGGTACCTTTCTATTCCCTCAAGTAACGCTATTGCAGCAAGACAGAAAGCTCGTGTGATAAAGTCCTAAGTCAGAAGTTACAATTCTGAACATGCTTCCTGGGGAGTAAATCCCGGTGGACAGTGGAACTTACTGTTGAGCAACTGTGCATTGCATTATGCTTCCTCTACCATGATGCAGACCATGATCAACCATAATCAGTATTATACCTTCTCGTTCCTGCATTCCACATCAACTTTTGGAGAACAAGAAAAACAGGAGTGTAGTTTATAACATGGGTAATCATCAACAACTGTCTTACATTACCTTTATATCTTTTCCTCTTTAGTAGAAGTTGTTTAGTTTCCATCTTTGGAGGTAAAGGTTTTCGAAGCAGTTTAGGTTGAAACATGGTCCAGTGTTTTTCACTGTGCTGTAAAAGTATTGGCGGGGGGGGGGGAGAATCAAATCATTTAACAATAAAAAAAATACAGTGGGAGGGGGGGATACAAATGTTCTGTCTAATCCAATATTTAAACATACACACACAAAACAAGAATGTGAATATACCAAGATTAGAGGGTCAAGTTTTCTAAAACCTTTGGAGTTAAAACTCACTCTCACCCCTTAAGTCATCTTCCTTCCAGGAAATCCTGGCCCACTCTGGTAAGAGCCCCAAACCAGCTCCAATTATCTTCTGAGTATGTGTAGATCTGTCAGTATGACTTCATTCATCCCTTTGCAATGCAATGCATGATTGAGCAGATACAGGTAAAGTGACAAGGATGCATGATTGAGCAGATACAGGTAAAGTTTTGATTATAATTATGTTAGGGTTCAGTGTTCCTAAAGAAAAGGATACTTCAGTGGCTATAAGCTCAAAGAGTATTAAACAGCAAATAAACCAGTTTGTACAGGAGCAAAACCTGGGACTTTCAGAGACTTTTTTCTTGTTTGGGGAGACTCTAAAAATACAGTTGTCCCTTCATATTCGCTGGGGTTTGGTTCCAGGACCCCCATGGATACCAAAATCCATGAATACTCAAGTCCCGTTATATGCAATGGCATAGCAAAATGGTGTCCTTTATGACTTCCAGTCGGGGAACCGAGGTGATGGGAGAAGAGTGAAATCATTGCTCAAGATCACCCTCCTAACTTGGCAAATTTGGGATAAAACCCCAAACGAAGGACTAATCCAGGAAGGATTAACCTTAGTGGGCCTTGCTAACCCCCCTTGGTCCTATCCTTGAACTTGAAACGGAGGTTTCGACTGAGTGAAAGGAGACCGACAGGAGAGGGACAGGCAGCCATTGCCTGGATAAGGCAATCCTAGGATTGAGACCTCATTGACTCCCTGATTTCAAATAGAGGACTTTTTTAAAAATTTAAGAAGGACTGGAATAATACACCCCATTCTGAATTGGACTTGAAGACCTCATCGTGATCCAGTGCCAGATTGAGAAAAGAAGGTGGAAAGGTAAATCCAGTGCCTTATAAATTCTGAGATGAGATAAAACCGCAAGGGGACGTTAAAGACAGTGTGTATAGTGCGTGTGTCCCAGCGCGTGTTAATGAGAGACTGTTGAATAATTATAAAAAAATCCAATTCAGACCTACTGGACAACTGACTTGGTTATACATAAAAAGTGACATTGTGATTATTTAGACTTAATTTGATTTGAAATGAGACAAGCATAAGTGGACTAGAAAGCGGTCTGGAGAACGTGTGGGAAGGAGAATATGGCGGAGGTTTGGAAACTACCAGTGAGGGTCAGAGCTACAAACATGGGATTTAGCTCAGCAAGAGAGAAGATATAGAGATATAGAGAGACAGACAGACAGACAGACAGACACACACACACACACACATACATATATATATAAAACAACGAAGAGACTATCCTTTTGGGAATTGTTTGTTCCCTTGTTACCTTTTTGGGCAGGGCCAGTTTAAGGAATTTTGGGGCCCTCTGCAATGCTTTATTTTGGGGCCCCCATATGTTTATCTCAGGTCAATGTAATCTAACCTATTCACCATACAGGATGTTCAGATTATAGTAGGACCCCCGTATCCATGGATTCATTATCCATGGGACACAAAACAGCACACCTACCATAGAGTCTTCCTAGAAAACGTGTCCTCCCTAGCCATTTTCTAGGCCCTCCAAGGCAACTCTGTGGTATTTTAAACCAGAAGTCCCATTATTTTCAATGGCGTTCACTATTATTCATGGTTTTTAGAATCCACGCCCCCCTGAATCAATCCCCATTGGATAAGAGGGGCCTACTGTATTACATAATTTGCCACCAATAATTTAGTTTAAAAACTATATTATAGGCACTAGCATAATATTTTTTGTTTTTTAGCAATTAACATAATGGTGTAGATTTCATCAAAGAAAAGAAAGAGTGGACTACAAGCTGAACATGAGTTAGCAGTGTGATGCAGCAGCAAAAAATGCCAATGCAATTCTAGGCTGTATTAATAGGAGTAATGTCTAGATCAAGGGAAGTAATAGTATCACTCCATTCTGCTTTGGTCAGACCTCACCTGGAAGACTGTGTCCAGTTCTGGGCACAACAATTCAAGAAAGATACTGAGAAGGATGGTGGGAGGTCTGGAAGCCATTACGCCCTATGACGAATGGCTTTGGGTATGCTTAGCCTGGAGAAGAGAAGGTTGAGAGGTGGCGTGATAGCCATGTTTAAATATTTGAAGGGATATCATACTGAGGAAGGAGTAAGCTTGTTTCTGCTGCTCCAGAGACTAGGACACAGAGCAATGAGTTCAAATTACAGGAAAAGAGATTCCACCTGAATATTAGGAAGAACTTCCTGCTAGTAAGAGCTGTTCAGAAGTTGAATACACTACCTTGGAGTGTGGTGGAGTCTCCTTCTTTGGGTTTTTTTAAACATAGGTTGGATGGCCATCTGTCAGGAATGCTTGGATTGTGTGTTCCTGCAGGGCAGACGCCGATCGGATGGGATGGCTGTTGAGTCCCTTCCAGCCCTATGATTCTGTGATTCTAGGCTGCATTCAGAGCCTGGGAAAGTTACACTTGGATTACACCTCCCAGAATCCCCCTGCCAGCACCCTTCTCAAGGTCTGGTTGCATTGTTCCTCTTTCAGCATTCTCTAGCCCAGCGATTCTTAACTTGGGGTCCGCAATGTCCTCACAGGGGATCCACAAAGGCTTGAAGGCTGCGTGGCCCACCTCCTCCCTGTAGTGGAGTAGCCACGTGACAGGAACCAAGGCAAAGGCTGGCTGGCTTGGCCTGCACATTGCCATTCAATCCACTCCAGCCACAAACTTTCAGGAAGAAGCAAGAGTGCCTCTGAGGGAAAGTTTAATGGATGGTGTAATTGTATTGTTGTTGTTGTTAGCTATTATTATTAGCTATTATTATTAGGGTTTTAAATCTTGAGTTAAGTCTTGGGGCAACAAAAGATATTTAAAGGTGGTCCCTGGTAAAGAAAAGGTTAAGAACCACTGCTCTAGGCCAATGCCTCTCACATAACACTAATGGGATACTGGTGTTTTAGTGACAACAATAAAGCCATTGTTCCCAGCAATATTACTCCAACTTTTAATTTATATTCTTTATATTCTTCTGTTAAAAGAGCTAGAGTGTTGTAGAAGTTTCAGCATTGCCCTATGACTATGGAGACCAGGGTTTGAATCCTTATTCAGCCATGAATACCCACTGGCTGACCTTGGGCAAGTCACACTCTCTCAGCCTCAAAGGAAGTCAAAGGCAGACCCCCTTTGAACAAACCTTGCCTAGAAAACCCCATGGTAGGTTGGCCTTACTCAGAAATGACTTGAAGGCACATGGGCAAACACACACAAACTTCTTCTGCAGGCTGAACTCAGTTGGCAGCAAGGGGACGAAGCTGAAGAAGACCAAGGGGGAAAGGGAGGGGAGAGAAACTAAGACATGTGAAAAGCAGCTGGAAAGATGGGCTGGAGGGGATCTATGTGGAAGGAAGGAAAGGGATGAAAGAAAGAAAGAAAGAAAGAAAGAAAGAAAGAAAGAAAGAAGCCCTTTCTGAGGGAAAGAGACAACCTTCACACACACTCACCCCTCTCTGACATGCTTGGAGTGGCTGGTTTGCATTTTGCAGCAGCAAACTCCCTCCAGCTTCTGCCGGGAGGGCTGCTGCTTCTTTCTGCTGCTTCTTTCTCTTTCTCTTTCGGGACATGGTTTTTTGTTTTTTGTTTAAAAGCCAGCAGGAGGTTTTTGGAGGAGGAGGGTAGGAGGGAACTGGCTCCTCCCGGGTCAACAGGGGGCCCTATTGACCTCGGGGGGTCCCCACCAATGCTGATTTGGCAGACTGGTTAAACCGGCCCTGTTTCTGGGAATTAGTCCGACAAGAGGACAGAAGACAGAAGAGGACAGAAGACAGGAGGGAAAGGACAGAAGGACAGAAAGAAGACAAACTCCAAGAGACTTAAAGACTTAAAATATAAGGATTCAGAGACTAGGAGATATAGACATTTAAACATTGAAAAACTGTTCTTAAAACTAACGGGATTAGGTCCTTTAAGAAGGCTGCAAAGCAAGGTGGAAAAATAAAGAAACCCCAATGATAGATGACTGGTTAATGAAACTTAGAGAAATGCAAGAAAACGACAAATTAACATATATTTTAAATGAAGTAAATATTGCAAAAATGGAAGAAGAATGGTTCCCGATCCAAGAATTTTGGAGGAAAAGATGGGACAGAAAGATAAAGTAAAACATGGAATCTAGCTCAGTAGCAATGAGAAAAGATATATAAGGAATATATAATTTAAGGAAGAAGGACCTGAACGTACGAGCATAAGCTACAAGTTAAGCTAAAGCTACTAAAATACATATAAAAGGATCCGAGATACAGCTAACTGTAGAGAAGATTGGGATAGTAAGGATAAGGAAATAGTAAGACATTTAAATGATAAAGGACATGATGATAAATAACAATGGCAGGGAGGATAAAAGGACGAGACAAGTACTGAAATATCCCAGACAGGTGATACTTTAAAGGAAGTTTGTGGGATGGATGAAGGATGTAAGAAAGGGAAGATATGAGTAAGTAACTGAGTAGATAGGGAAGAGAAGTTAGAAGAGAATGGAATAGGGAAAGACTGAATAGAAAGAAGATAGTAAGGGTAAGGGTGGAGGGAGGAAATGGTAACGAGTGTGTTTTGAAATTGGAAAAAGGATACAGATTTGAAAAGATGGAATGGAGATTGTAAAAATTTGAATGTAACTTTGTAAGTTCTGTTTAATAAGACACTGTTGGAAATAAATATAATAATAAAAAAAGAAGGCTGAAAAAAGAAAGAAGAAATTAGAAAGCAGGAGTAAAAGAACAAGACAGGAAAACTATAGCATGGGCGGCAAGGAGAGAAATACATTGTAACTATTGAATATAGAGGATATATATTGTTATAGTGTTATAAAAGGTTACATATTGGGAGTGGTTACATATTGTTATACTTTAGAGATAAAATAAATACTAAATAATTAAATAAAAACCGAAGGGGAAACCATAAAGATATCTTGTAAGCTAGACTTTTCAAGGCTACCAGATAGAAGCAGAAGGACAGGGTGAAATTTAAAGCAACAGAACAAAATTTAAAATGACAGTAGTGTGATAGTTGAGCAACATCTAGTGAAATAAGTGTGGTATTATTTTAAGTGTCTCTTTTACTTTGTATATTACATATTATATTATAAGTACATATTGGGCATTATATATATTGGGCATTATACAGTTGCCCCTCGACATTCATGGCTTTCACATTCGTGGTTTTGATTATTCACGGTTTAGCCCCAGCCCCTTAGAGAAGGCTGCCGAGAGGCGGGGCAACCTCCTGCCTGCACCTTCTCCGGCCTTCCAGAGGCGACTCTGTGGCTTCAAAGCACCGGAGTCTGCTCAGGAAGGCTGGGGGGTGGGGCGGGCAGCCTCCCTCCCGCCGACTTTCCCGGCCTTCCTAAAGGGACTCCGAGGCTTCTAAGACCCGAAGTCCCCTCAGGAAGGCCGGGGAGAGGCCGGGCAGCTTCCCTCCCGCCCACCTGCTGCCTTCCCTGGCCTTCCTAAGCGGGCTCCGGGGCTCCAAACCCCAGAGTCTGCTCAGAAAGCCTCCTCCCCGCCCGCCCGCTGCCTTCCCCGTCCTTCCTGAGGGGACTCCAAGGCTTCTAAGCCGCGGAGTCCACTCAAGAAGGCCGGGGAGAGGAAGGCAGATACCCGCCCACTGCCTTCCCCAGCCTTTTTAAGCAGGCTCCGGGGCTCCAAAGCCCTGGTGTCTGCTTCGGAAGGCTGCAGAGAGGCAGCGCAGCCTCCTCCACACACACACGCTGCCTTCCCCAGCCTTTCTCAGCGGGGTCCGGGGCTTTGGAGCCCCAGAGCCCACTGAGAAAGGCTGGGGAGAGGCAGCGCAGCCTCCTCCCCGCCTGCCCACTCACCCGCCTGCCCACCCGCTGCTGTCCCCGGCCTTCTGAAGTGGGTGCCAGGGCTCCAAAGCCCCAGCGCTCGCTTTGGAAGGCCGGGGGGTGGCAGCACAGCCTCCTCCCCACCTGTCTGGCCACTCACCTGCCTGCCCGCCTGCTGCTCTCCCTGGCCTTCCGAAGCGGGCGCCGGGGCTCCAAAGCCCCAGTGCTCACTTAGGAAGGCTGGGGGGAGGCAGTGCAGCCTCCTCCCCACCCACCCGCCTGCCTGCTCACCCGCCTGCTGCCGTCCCGGCCTTCCTAAGCAGGCTCCGGATATTCTAAGGCCCGGAGTCCCCTCAGGACGGCTTGCGGAGAGGCCAGCCAGGCTGGCCAGACACCCTCCCACCACCTCCCTCCCTCTGGGGGCAGGTTTGCAGGAGCAGTTGTTATTCGCGGTTTTTCCACATTCACAGGGGTCTCAAGAACGTAACCCCCGCGAATGTGGAGGGATGACTGTATATGAATCTGGTATTGTGCGTCATAACAAATTAAAAGTTGTGAAGTCGAAGGCTTTCACGGCTGGCATCCATAGATTTTCCTTTTTTTTTTCCGGGCTGTGAGGCCGTGTTCTGGAATAGTTTCTTTCTGATGTTTCACCTGCATCTGTGGCTAGCATCCTCAGAAACCAAGGAAAATCTATAAATTAAAAGTTCTCAAATTGGAGATTTATCCTTAAAGAAAGAGAAATATATTGAACATATAGTTAATATATACTTAATATACGTACATTTAAGGAAGGACAGTGACTGATATTGATATATATTGTATGGTGTGTAATGGTTCAGATTGAATTAAATAATTAAGTAATTGGTTCAAATAATTAACTGGACAAAAAATTTTAAGTAAATTAAAAGTGAGTTGATAAACTCATAAACTAAAATAAGAGACATAAAAAGGGAAAACAGGTATATATTGTGATTATTGTATATTACAAATTTGCTTACACTAATTCATAACAAGTAGCAAATACGTGCCCAATACTAAAAAATAGAAATACTTAATGAACAGTGAAATATTGAGAATAATGGTGACAAGTGCAAGAACCAAAACTGGAGGAAGTCAAACACAGACACAAATACAACCAATGACATTGAGAAGAGGATCATTTGAGAATCCATCTAAACAAGGTGATGTAGCATCACAAATACTTGAAGAATTGAAGAATTTTAAGAAAGAGCTACACGATGAATTTAAGACACTAAGGGGAGAAGTTAAGACAGACGTAGAGAAAATAGACAAAAACTGGATAATATGAATACTGAGATAAGAAATCTGAAATCAAATTTGAAAGAAGTCAAGCAAAAGACTGGGAAGCTAGAAAAACAAATAATACAAATTTCAACAGAACAGGAAAAAGAAAAAAATACTACTATGCTACAGGAGCTAAGGTATAGGGACAAATGTGTTAAGTTGAGAGGAATACCAGAATCACCAAGAGAAGATTTGTGGGAAAAAGTTGTTCCAAAACTAGCAGAATTTATTGATATGAAGGAAGAAATTTTGGACCAAATGATAGATAAACTCTTTCGAGCCAGCTCACAGATAGCAAAAGAAAAAAAATTACCCAGAGATGTCATTGTATCCTTCACACGACAAAGAATGAGAGAGAAAAATAATTCAAACAGGATATGAAAATAAATTATTGATAGATGGGAAGGAAATATTTTTTTAAAAGATATTCCAACTGAAATTTTAAGGAAAAGACAAGAATATAGACCCTTAACCCAGAAATTAAAAAGAAATAATGTTACATATAGATAGGATCAAATTGAAGGAATATCGTTTAGCTACCAGCAAAAAAGATATAAAATTAACACAACAGGAAAAGCAGAAGAATTCTTGAACAAAATGGAAGAGGAGGGTGGAAAAAAGAGCAGAAGCAAAATTTTTAATAAAGAACAAAGAAAGAGAGAAGAATTAGCAAAACAAAAAAGAAAGAGGATTCAAATCAAGAAGATTCAAAAAAAGAAGAAGGAAAAAATGACATATCAAGCGAAGGAAACCAAATGGAGAATGACCAAGGAGAGGTGAATGTAGACGATGTAGATTATATAAATCCTGTGGAGTGATGATATGGCTACAGTGATAAGATCGTGGAATGTAAATGGACTAAATTCATCAAGGAAAAGGAGTCAAGTCTTTCAACTATTGGAAAAAAGCAAAGCGGACATTATTTGTATTCAAGAAACGAGGATAAAAGAAAAAGATATTAGACTGATAAACAGACCAAAACTAGGACAAGGCTTTTTCTCATCTTCAAATAAAAAGAAGAAAGGAGTTGCTGCCATAAGAGTATAAACACGACATCAGG
This sequence comes from Gambelia wislizenii, assembly GCA_030847615.1. Lineage (NCBI taxonomy): Eukaryota > Metazoa > Chordata > Lepidosauria > Squamata > Crotaphytidae > Gambelia > Gambelia wislizenii. The sequence goes on from JAUMIR010000001.1 coordinate 208,467,982, forward strand.
CATAGCATCTGATACCTTTGGTTTCCATCCAGGAATACATCCACTTCCTTATCAAGTGGAACAAAGTGGAATCAGGGATGCTTTGATCTTGATTTCCTGCGTGGCAGGGGGTTGGACTGGATGGCCCTTATGGTCTCTTCCAACTCTGCAATTCTATGATTCTATGAGTCGCATTATATGTGAATAATAGATATATGGTGAAGGAAATCATGAATGAGAGACATTGCATCGGAGTAGAGATAAACATGATTAATATCAAACTGGTGGTTATAGTAATCTAGGAGCCCTGAGAGAAGAAAGAACAATTTTATAACAAACTTTATCAAGAGCTTGAAAAAATAAATCAAAACAATATAATAATTGCAGGAGACTTCAACCGAGTCCTAGATGGGGATTGTGACAGATCAACAGTTGTAAGAAAACATCAAGGAGAGCTACCAAAAATTTGTCAGAATTTATTGGAGGATTTTGATTCGATTGATGTTTGGTCAGTGAAATATAGTAATAAAAAAGGTTTCACTTTCTATTCAGAAGTTCATAAAACTATTTCACGAATAGACATGTTCTGGACATCAACAGAGTTACAACCAAAGATTATAGAAATGGATATAATCAAAAAAATAATTTCAGACCATAACCCTATTGAAATAAAATTAAAAATAGCAAAAGGAAAATATGTGTGGAGACTAAAGGAAAACATGTTAAAAGATGGAAAACTCTTGTGGAAAGAGTTAAAAAAGAAATAGTGATTATTTTATTACTAATACTGGAAAAGAAACATCTCATAAAATAGTATGGAATGCCTTTAAGGCAATGTTGAGAGGGATATTTTTGCAAAGAGGGGTAGAAATCAAAAGGCACAAAATGGAAAAAATTAAAAAATTACTCCAAGAATTAAAGAAAAAAGATTTATTAAGAAAAAAAATCCAAAAGATGCCAAAGTACAAATGGAAATTAAACTGATTCAGAAAGCAATAAACTCAGACCTAACTGATCAAATCGGAAATAAACAGTTCTATTATTATCTATTTTAATCTATTCCATTAACCAGGTAAGGCTGCATGCCAAGTAATATAACTTCAAATTCGAAAGAGATGCTCCTCCGTGTTTTTTATTTGCTGTTAAAGTGGACCATTTGATCCTTGCCTTCCTCCAACTGAGGGGTGGCTACGTGAACCCTCAGAAACCTTTAAGAGCGTGATTGGCCTAATTGGATAATTTTTGAGCTGTCCTATTTTAGCCTCAGGGAGGCTATTTTTTTAAAAAAAATGATTTTGTTTCAATTTGACCATCCAAGTGGTCCAACCTTCTTCTAACCCTTCCTTTAATTTTCCTTTCTATCTCATTTATTACCATTTGAGCTATGTGGTCATGCTAAAATAACTCTATGGGATAATCCTAATTTGAAGGTAAGTTTGATTATTTTGCTCCCCCCACAACCTATTCAGATCCAGAAGTGACTGTTGGAAAGAATCACCATTTCCTTTCATGTCCTTTCATGTTCATGGAATTAAGACATACTGAGGCTACAGCTAAGATGTGTCTTTTAATCAGGTGATGGACCACATAGGCTCCAAAGATCTCTGCTGATCTCAGAATGAAGATGGGGTGCGGGGGGGAGACACTCTCTGGCTACCACCATGTTTTCTTCTAAGCATCCCAATCCATGTGCATGCCACAGCTCTCTTCAGAAGATGGGGAAGATAGTGCTGTGCTTTACAGTCAAGTCGATCCCTACCTTCCAGGCACAAAAGAGGACTTTCTCTCTGCAGTTCGTGAACAAGGCCAAAGAAAGAACTTACTTGGCATCCTTGGAGACAAGTGTTAACAACGTGATGTGGGATCCACCCTGTGATTGGCTGGAGGAGCAAATGACCATTCCATTCTACAAAGAACTACTAGGAAAAGAATCAAAATGGTCGCTGAAGGAAGCATCTGACATAGTTGATTGGTTGCCATGATATCTAGAGAGTGTATGTGTGTGAGAGAGACAGAAAGAGAAACAAAATAATGCAGACATATCCTGAGGAGAATATCCCCTCTGAGCTGCCTTAGTATATATCATGCTCATCTCAAAGTTCTTTTTGTTTTTTCTCCCTGCAACATGCTAACAAATACATTGTCTTTGGGTTTCCATTGATTTGCATTAGCAATTCACCTGTGTGGCAACTTCTGGTCTTCCATGTTTTGCTGGACTTATTCTCCCATCATCCCTGACCACTGGATATAGTGACTGATAGTAATTGCAGACCAAAAGCCCTGGAGACCAGCAAGCAGCCTAGTTTCAATTTACCCAGGATAAAGAGGTGAGCCGCCACAAGCTGGTTCTCAGTCCAAGAAAATCTCACTCCATACCTCCAGAGACAGGAAAACTATTGACTATGCAGGGTCCACCCTCAGCCTCCATTCCACCTACAGAAGTTGAGTAACTGAATCTGATTTCAGCACTTGTAATACAGCAGCCTCTTCCACCATACCAGAAGCAAGGCTTAGGGGAGCGCTACTCAAAGTAGTGGTCCCCGTGTTACCCGAATGCATGGAGCTCGTGGGGACCCACTCATGACACTCAAATTATGATATTAAATTGGGGAATTGTAACTAGCTCAAAGGTTTGGCTGCAAGAGACTGGGTAACTTGCAGGATCTTTCCACCTGTGAATACCAATACTTGTGACAAGCAGTTGAAGGAATGCTGCTGAGTGAATGGGAAGAGAGCACGAGGGAGCCAATTCCAGAGCAGAAAACTGGCATAGGAGGGGTTTCCTAGAGTTTTGAAAGATGTATATGACAGTTAAGAGTTTCAGTTTGAGGTTTTGAGTTTAAGTTGCAGATGAAGTTTTTAAGTTGTGTGCTTCTGAGTGCAGTTGAGTGATGACTGTCAATGACTGTCAAGTGTGGTCTGTGCTTGAGAGAGTGTTGAGGTTGAATGGATTTTGTAGTGAGTGGAAATTAAGAGTATAAGGATGAGTTATTAAGTCTGGTAGTTTCTAGTTTTGTTATCAAGGGCTCAGAGAAATATTATTTGAGTGTTTACATATATATAATTGGTCACCATAGAGTGGGACTAAGAGATATTTCGCCGTTAGTAAAGTTGGAGGCATAGCATTAAAGCATTGCTGTTACCACCTTCAGTTAATAAACCAATCTTTATGTTTTATTTATAAAATCCAGACTCCTTATGAATTATTTCCCTCACTGACATCTATCAGCCATGCTTTTCAATTTAGTTCACACAATTACATATACCCTCTACAGGAAGTCAGACCCCAGTCCAAAGAAGGGATAAAGGGAATCTGAAAGGAAGGTGATACTGTAAGTGGAGAGGTGGCTAGGCTGAATAATTGGGTAAATTTGGCTGGTGGGGCCTGCCCTCAACAGTACTCACTGCAGAGAGTCTGGGTTTAAAGTAAATCAAAATGGTTTTTTATTGGAAAATAAACATGGGAACATTAACACATGTACTCATGCTCGCAAGAGACCACACAAGGCTAACAAAGAATTAATGTAGAAAGACTTGGATAAAGGAATAGATTTGGGGAAACGGGCTATAATTACCTGTCCAAAGAGCAGAGATTCATGCAGCAAAGAAACTCAGACTTGAAGTTGAGGGTGCCACTGCAGTCTGGCAGAGTAATGGTACAAAAAGAAATGTGCACATTTGGCTATTATTTGGGGATAATATTTATACCCAATTTTGTATCCAGAAGTGGTGTTTGAGTGTACAACAATACACAGATGGCTTTCCCACAGTTAAACAAAGGAAACTCCAGCTTTGTTAGTTGCTGCTAATGGCTGATATGTTGTTTGATGGGTTTATGGCAGCCTCTTATTGTGGGAGGGGTGCTGCTGCCTCTTCCATGCTGACCATCATCTGTTGCCTGAGGCAACACCTCACTCCACCTAATCACAGATTCACCCATGATGCCAGGCAGTGTTTCATTTTGGATTGGAATCAAGCTGAGAAAGAAAAAGCACTGGCCATGGAGTGTTTGGCCTAGAGTTAGCTCAGGTGGAGGTGTAGCTTGGAAGAAAACTACAACACAGCTGGTGTTCTCTGAGTACTTGATGGGTGTGTTGCTATCTTAGAAGAGTGTATGCCTTTTAAATATTTTGAAGTAAAGCAATTACAAAGATGTCCATTTGTGAAGTTGAAGGCTTTCACGGCCGGCATCCATAGATTTTCCTTGAGTTCTTTTCTGGGCCGTGAGGCCATGTTCTGGAAGAGTTTCTGATGTTTCACTGCGCAGGGGAACTGCTTCTTGGATCAAAATCCCACGGATTCTTGCACAAAGAATGTGAGCGCAGGAAATTAAAAAATAAAAATAAAAAGAACACACAAAAAAATTACAGCAAGCACAAAACCACACTTTAAAAGGTAGAAGAAGAAGAAATTAGCAAATAAATATTTAAACAAACATTAAAATGTGCATGCTGTCACCTGACCAGCACAAGGTTGATTTGTGGCTGGGACTCCATTTCTTTTAAGACAGAGGTTGGAACTGTGCTGCCATCCAAATGTTGTTGAACTGCAAATCCCAGCATTCCTTACCATTGGCACAGCTGGCTCAGGTTGCTGGGAGTTCTTCTCCAACTAACCTGGAGGGCTGCATGATGCCCATCCTTACTTTAAGAGCTGCATGTCAGGCAGAATTGCAACCAACAAAAGTTTCTGAGCTTGGAGGTGAGAAAGAGGAAATGCTACCCCTCCCTAATTTCATTCACAGCCTAATTTAGTTCAAATGTTTTGTTCCATATGTAGCAAAGGGGTTTTAGTGGGTAGAAGATGTATTATGAACCAAAGCTTCAGGATCAAGTAACTATATCATACATGAAATTTGGTTGACACTTTCCCCATATCAATTAATAATTATTATTTTTTTAAAAAAGAACTGTCATAGAGCACTGATCCAGAGTAGAAGCAAAGTGAGGGAGGGAGTGGGATTGACCTTTTCCCCTATACCATTTTTCCTGCTGAAAATCAAGCCCAGCACATACCCAAAGCTGCTATTTGCTGCTATTATCAGCACCAGGGACAAGCAATTAAGTGGGGGTGGGAAGAAGATTTTGCCAGGAAAACAGCATGGTGCAGAAAGATGAAACCTTTCTCACACTGATTCCAGTATAGATTAGGAACATGTAGCTGCTTTTACTTTTTAAATAATTTGGGGAATCCAAAACATGGAACTGAAGGACACATTTAAAGTAATATGTAGCTTGAGACTCACTGGCTGCTTTTAAAAAAAGCAGATCATGATCTTCTCAGCCACACCTTGTAAAGACCCTGACTTGTCCCAACGCTGGGGTGAAAAGTATAACTGAGTCCACCATGACCAGGTCCACATAAGTTAATCAGTTAATTATTTCTCACAAATCAATTCCTTGCTTATTAGATTAGCAAGGCTTCTGCTGACTGATCTTTTATAATATTATTGAGAACTGCTGTAACTGTGTATATTCCAGGGGAAGAAGAGACAAGGGTCATAACCACTCTGATAAGGCACTCAACCCTGAGGTATACAAACAAGCTACACACTGTACATGTCAGGGATAGCCCCCCTCCCATGGCCATTCTGTGGTTGGTGGAGAGTGGGGGCTGGGAACTGAATTTAAAAAGCATTGGACTATGTTCCCATAGCCAGACACAGACTGAGGATATCTTCCACCAAGATCCACCAGGGTCCTTCAGAAGTCTGAGCAGATGAAGTCATCAATCTACATCTGGTTATGGGAACATAGCCAAACACTGTTCTGATCCCCTCTGCTCTCCATCAGCAATGGAGTGGCCTTTGGTAGCAGCCATTGCAGAGTCATGGTGTTTTCTGGTGGCACTTTAATAATTGACAAGAGTGGAAGGGACTACCAAACTATGCAACAACCAAAAAATATGCATATGTAAGGTGGAATTATACTTGAGTATGTCATTAACAAATATCCGCCACTAATCAACAGAAACACATTATTTAAACCTAATCGGAAATACAATGATCACTGAACTATAGACACGTACATACATTCTACCATTCTTCCATGATGGAATTAAAATAGTGTAGCTGAGGTGCTGTTCATCAGACCTAGGCTTGCTTAGCTACAATAAGGTTATTTCATGGGACTTCAGTCCAGAGCTCACTTTTGGATGTTTAAACTCTTATGCAGCCTAAAATTATGCATTGTAACCATTCACTTGTTTTCTTTGTGATACGGTCATATTGAATGTTTAATTCCGAATGTCACCAAAATTTTAAGGAAATACTGAGAGATTTTATGCCTTTTAAAAAAAATGAGAACAAGATGGCATGATCTAAATATAGGTCAAGATCCTGCATCACAGACCTGGGGCCTGTCTAAACAGTGAAAATACTCCTCATGGAATTTGCTGGGAATCCTACCTGTCTAAATGGGTTCCTGCACCAATCCACACTATTTGTAAGGGTGGGGGCAAAACAGCAAAAACAACATGGTAAAAGCCTTTGTAGATTTCCCTGTATTTTTTCAAAAACTGTGAGGGGGGGTGCACATTCCTGCTTGTTTGGATTATCGAACAACAAAAAATTTGAAAGGAAGCACAAAGCTGATTGGCTGGGCAAGAGCAGGGGTGGGGCTTGCTAGCAGGGCAAGCACCCACTGCTGCCATGTTGGATTTCACCTTTGCAATTGCTCGCTAAGTTGATAAAACAGGATGAATATTTTCTATTTTGCTGTCCTATAAAATTGGAAAACCACTCTATCACACCAGTGCACCTTGAGATGACTTTAAAGAAAAGGTGGCAGTGAAGAACTAATACAAGTAAATCACTCGTGGCTGCCATCGGGAATGCAAGGCTTATGGGGGCTTCTGAGGCCAGAAAAAACGTTTAGACATGTTGTTGCAGCCGCAAGATTCCAATACTACAAGGTACTTTGGATTTTTTCCCCCTCATGTAGATGGGCCCATAGTTATGAACGTGTAACTATGTATCATCTCCTGACCTAACTCTCCATACTTACCTTAACAATCAGTTGGCAACCTCCCTGAGCAACAGTAGTCTGTTTTGCAGGCAATCAGGGTACTGCACGATGGCATTTCCAGCTCCTTCCTACCAGTGATCTGCAGAAGCAGGACTCCTCATTACACTGTAGCCCGCTGGTGGAAGGGGCTCAAAATGTCATCCTGCAGCACCCCACTCACCAGGACAATAGACCTCTGTCAGTTGGTGCAACTGCTGGTTGTTAAGATAAGTTTGGGGGAATATTTACAATCATGGCAATAATGCCACAGTCATAAACATGACTAGCTTATACATTCATAACTGCTCAAAAGGATGTGGGTCATTTTATGTAATATTAATGTCCATTAAAAAAGTCATTCAACAAAATCAAAGTGGGCAAGGATCAGCCCTCCTGAAGATATTGTTAGACTGCAACTCACAACAGTCCTAACCAGCATAGCCAGTGGTGAGAAATGCTGGGATTTGCAATACAACTAAAATAATTTGGAGAGCTCCAGTTTATTCACCTCTTGGCTAGATTCAGCTTCTACTCCCAATTCTAGTCCTGGAAGAGATTCGACAGCTAAACACAGTGTCTGAATTTAAAACACTGCTAAAGACCTATCTCTTCCAGTAGGCCTACCCAGTTGATTTTAATCCAAGAATTTTGAATTGGTATTTTAAGTTCATGGATGATTTTAATGTACGGTAATGTTTGTTTTAATCCTATGTGTTTTAACCTGTGTGTTTAAATTATTTTTATGTTTTAGTTATATATTGTATTTTAATTCATATTGTACCTCGCCTCAAGCCTTGGGGAAAGGCAGGAAAGAAATAAAATTATTATTATTATTATTATTATTATTATTATCCCAACTTACATACGAGTTGATTTACTATTCTGCAGTTGATTTAATGGGCCTACCCTACTTAGGACAAGCAAATGGATTTAGTTCATTTTTTTTTTCAGTTTTGTGACAGGACTAACAAATGTGTACAAAAACAAACAAACTACACCCATGAAACCAATCCATATGTTAAGGCAATTAAGCAGTGAAGCAAGGGGGAACATACTAAAACCAGCTTCATACTAGGGCTCATTTGAAAAGAGGTGTGCCTTTCATTATCTTTTTTAGCAGTATCAACAATTACCTTGGCTTCAGTGATTTATTTATTTTTATAATTGCATCGAAAAGGGGTAGAAGTGTTTACCTATTCAGAGGAAGGGCAACTTTCTTGGCTGGCTCCATTTGCTCTCTTTCACATCAACATAGTTACTTACATCTCATTGGCTACACAGTCTTGAGATGTCATCTCATTCATTATGTGACTCCTGCCTAGCCAGAAGGATGAGCTCATTGAATCAAGCAGAAAGATGACAGTAAGAAGAAAATTAAAAGTTCAAAAACTGCAGCAAAGAGGGAAAATAATGGCAGAAAACAGCAAAGAAAAAAGTGAGTTGTAATGCAGTTGTTTCTGCATTCCTATATCCACATATCTGAGAGTGATGCCATACTCCACAACTGTCTTGATTTGGCAGGGACAGGTTAATCCTCTGCTGTCCCACTTTCTAAGCGGCCTTTAAAATGTCCCCGTTTCCCCCCATTCATCCTCAGCTTCTTTCTCCTGAAAATCAAAACAGGTAAATATTTGGTACAGACCTAGTTGACACAACTACAACACTAATATGGCAATATATATTGTCCATAGAAACAGTTCTGGCACCACAAAATAATAATATAAATAGTTTATTGTCAAACTTAATGCTCATTCAGATAAAATGTTACAGTAATATAAAATACCCAGCACATTTTGTGGATCTTTCAGCCTTTATCAAGAACAATTAAAATATGTAAAAACATAAGGAACCTTATGAACATTGCACTATGGACAACAATAATTTCAAATACAGTCCTTTTTGGCATATCACAGATATGACATTCCTTCAAACATCAAATGTCTACTGTCACCCAACACTGTAAAACAGCCATCCTACTATTCAGCTACGCACTAACAAGAATGAGATAAACAATTAATTCCAATTAGTTATCACTAAAAAAATAAATAAATCCTCAGAGTGACTAATACAAAATAGATGCTTTCCATTTTTTATGTTGTCAGAGCACTCCCTTGGCTCCATTCTCAAAAAATAGCATATTCAAAATATGCAATAATTTCTCTACATTAACCATTTCAGAAAGAAAGTTTTGCACCACAAACCAATTATTAATATTTTCAAATACATTACTTACAACTCGGAAAGTAAAAATAATAATAATCTTGTGGCACAAACAATTTTATTGTTGAATGCTTCTGGTGATTCAAGACCATTTCAGATATCTGTATCCTCATTTGGCACAATCTTACATATGTGTGTGCATACACTTGTATTGGTATAAAGAAAACATTGTCAAAGGATTGAAAGGCCACAAAGAGCAAGAAATCCAGTCTGTGACATTTGAGGAACTGAAAAAATTCTGTTCAATGTTCAGACAAGCCAGGGACCCCAGAAATGGCTGGTGAAGGAAGCTCAAGGTAGTGCAAAATAATTTAATTCAAGATTGGCTTGAATTTCAGTGAAAATACGTAATTTTTTAAAGAATTCTAGAAACCCCATTAAGTTCATTGGTCAAGACTGCACCTCTGACTCAGCATACTCTTCCTCTCTCTACCTCCCTCCCCTACACCTTCTATCTACACCAGGGGTGGCCCTTCAGACGTTGCTAAACTGCAAGTCCCAGCATTCCTTAATACTTCCTATGATGATTAGGGCTGCTGGGAATTCCAATCTAGCAACATCTGGAACAGCAAGTTGGCCCACTTTCTGCATGAGTTCTTGGTCAGCTTGGCTCCTCTGTTCACACAGCAAAGCTCTGCTTCCAACGTGCAGTAAGCAAGACTGTGTGGTGTCATATAAAACAGGCCTCTCTTCTTCTTTATCAATTAGCCTTGATGACAAGATGCCCCCCCCCAATTAGCCCATATAGAGAGGCCAAGACACATGTGTAGCAGCTCTGGTCCCCTCTGCCATCAGTCTTGTTCTTCCAGGGCCAGTGAGCCAAACTTCATCTTGCCTTTTGGTTTGTTTTCAGATACTATCTTTGTTACCATCTTCTGACTATTTTATACCACTAGAATGCTGTGAACAACCATAGCTCAGGTTCTCCAGGTTCTCTTCCCTTCCACTTCTGTCAGAGGTGCTTTTTCTCCATTTGTGAGGGATTTTGCATCCCATCCCATTCTTCATCACAGATTCCTTCTCTACCCTGCCAGGGCTGGGTTTAGTTTTTTTGGTTTGTTTTTTTACACCAGCAAGAAAATCCACCCTGCAACACAGAAACCCATTTAAAGACATGAATCCCTACTACCATCCTTCCATTTAAAAATTAAAGCTTAATTAAAATCCAGAGAAAAAATAAGGTTGAAGACAAACCCACTACACTGTTATAGTGCTATTATTCCACTTGAACTGCTATGGCTGCTTCCTGTGGAATCCTGGGATTTGCAGTTTAGGGAAGGGCATTTAGAACTCTCAGCCAGAGAGCTCTTGGGCCTCACTAAACTACAAACCCCAGAATTCCACAGGAGGCAGCCATAGCAGTTCAAGTGCAATAATAGCACTATAACTGTGTACTGTAGTGTGTGATAAATAGATTATAATATAAACTCTTGTGGACTACAGTGGAGTCGTCTTCATCGCATCAGTCTTAAAGGTGCTACAAGACTGTATTTTATACAAAGATCTACAGTCTTGCCACTTTAGAAGGGCAACTGGTTTTACAAAACTGGGTTGTGCAAACCTCTTTGACATTAGAGATGTGGTGAAAGCTGTCCAATGAAACACAGCTACTGATGGATGCAGAATGAACCCTCCATTCACCCCAAAACCTCTTATTCATGGGGTCACAATATTCTCTTTCTTACCATAAGCTGAAATATACAACCTACATCTATTGAGAGGGTTTTTAGAGTGATCACTCCCTAGTTGCAGAAGCAACAGGCACTGCTGACCCACCTCCTCCCTGCATGGTGTCATAAATTTCACTTTGATTAGAAAAAGTAAGAGGTAGTGCAAGAGGGTTTTCAGTCAGCCCAGCCCACCTCTTTGGAGTTAAAACTACCCAAAATCAGGAAACAAGTGCTGAGAGTTTGCTAGATTCAGCAACTCCATGATCCAGTACTAAGGAGATGAAGTGTTTTATAGTTGTTTCCAAAATGTCGCAACTATACCTCTTCAACACAACTGTAAAACTATAACTCTTCAACACAACTGCATCTGAGGAAGTAGACTTACCGTAAGTCTACGAAACATATGCTACCAACCTCTTTCTTTCTCTGTCACTCAGTCTACACCAGCGAGAAAATTCTGTTTCCAATTGCATTTCCCTGGTCCACAGTGACCCCATTAATGCTATACACATTTTATTTAATGTGAACTGAGAAGGACATTACCAGCCATGCATTTTCCCCAGGCGAACTCACTTCGGTGTAAAAGGGCAATTCTGCTATGATCACATGTCCTACACTCTGCATTATTTTCAGCCACACAGCCTTGGCTGCTTCCTCTTTTTTCCCCTCCCATCATGCATTCAAATATTTCTTTTTTAAAAAAAAAATTTTTTTTTAAATATAAATATTTCTGAGTTCATGGTTAAGTAACCAATTGCCTTCTTGTCCCACCCACTTGCTTTCCCATAAGCTAGGACTCCTCTCCCTCTTTTCCCATGGCTCAAAAGAGCATCAGCCATCCTATTAAGCAAAGCAGTACTTTGAATTTAAATGTCAATAGGTGAAGGTACACTAATACTGATATGCAAGTATCCACACAAATGCACCTTCAAAAAATAATTGTGACTGCACACCAAGAAAATGTAACTACAGACAGGGGAAGTACCTTTCCTGGTAGGAATGATCAGGTGACCACCTGTCCTGGCCCAGGTAACCTCCCACCAACCTGAACCATGCACTAATAGCCCCCCCCCCAACTCCACACAGAAGCTGACTTGGACTTCAGGGCATAGAATCATAGAGTTGGAAGAGACCTCAAGGGCCATCCAGTCCAACCCCCTGCCATGCAAGAATACACAATCAAATAATTTCTGACAGACGGCCATCCAGTTTCTCAATGGCTTTCCAGCTTCTCAATATTCTTCTTGAATTGTGGTGCCCAGGGCATACATACAACAAAATGTTTTTCAGGAAAGTGTGGAGTAAAAGGTCAATTAAAAAAAAAGGATTTAAGACCCCAGGCATCAAAAAGAACTGCATTAAATCCAAAACTTCAAGAACGTCATGTGTTCTACTAACACTGTGTAAGAGGTATGATTCCCACCCCCCGCCCCACTGGTGCAAACAACCTTAAGTCTCAAAGGTGCTACAAGATCTCTTTGCATACTGATCCAGACTAACAGGGCTATGTCTTCTCAGTACAAGTGTAAAAAGTGCAGAAGCCCTGTTTTTTCATTTGGCAACCCTATCCTGAAGCCTTTCTTGAAGTTCCTCTTCCTTTTGAAGTCAGATTGATGGCAACTGGACAAAAGGGCCTTATTTGCTTAGCCCAGATGGTTGCTGAAAGCTTTCCTCAAGGAAAGTCACTCGAAGCTGTCTTTTTGACAGAGTCTAACGCAGGGGCGAGCAAAGGATGAGCCCTCCAAATTTTGTTGGACTGCAGCTCATAGCAGACCTCACTGGCGACTAAGGAGGATGAGGCTGACTGGAGTTGCAGTCCAATGCTTTGATTGTTTGTTCCTGCATGGCAGGGAGTTGGACTGGTTGGCCCTTGTGGTCTCTTCCAGCTCTATGATTCTATGTAATTAACTCTATCTGAAGGACCACCCTTTGCCCACTACTGCTCAGACATTACAGGTTAGCGTTGTTGTTTAAATGCTGTGTTTTAGGCTGCCTGTGTGCACCTGGGAGTGCGCCCCACTGAACCCACTGATTTGCACTGTGTAAACATGCATTATACGTTTGGCTTGTCAGGGGTTTTCTCTTCAGAGTTTGGAGTTACTGTTGTTTAAAAGTATTCTTTGTTCGTTATGTTTTGTAATGTGTGCTAGACATCCTGTACACCAAATAGCAGGACAGAAGCATTTCTCATTTACCAACCAGCCTCTAAGCCAGAGATGGGAATCATGCAGCCTTCCAGATGTTGGACTGCAGCTCCCAGAAACTCTAGCCAGCATAGCCAATGCTGAGGAAAGCAGGGAGCTGCAGTCCAACAACATCTGAAGGACCACATGATTTCCATCCCTTTTCTGAGCCAATCCCTCCCAATCTGGTGCCCTTCAATTGTGTTGGTACACAGCTCTCATCATCCTCAGCCAACATGGCTGGTATGATGGGAGGTGCAGTCCCATGACATCTGGAAGGCACCCATTTGGGGAAGGGTGATCTTGACATTCAAAAGCCACTTGTTTACACAAAACTGCCACAGTATACTGCCAGAATGTTGTTCTCAGCTGTGGTGGCTAATTGGTGCATACTACAAGCCAAAATCAACACAATGGAAGAGACACTTGAATGACCTCCTACTGCTAATGGGTTCCTGTTGGCTCCATAGTCAAAGCCTCAGCATGGTAAATGCTCAGGGATGACAGGATTTGTAAGCCAATACCTAGGGAACCAAGGCTGGGAAAGTCTGGCCTCAAGGGAGTGCATAGCTGTGCTGAACATAGAGATCCCAGATTCTGCCACTTATTCCTTTCCACATTTGAAAGCAGGGACACAGACTGTGCCCTCTATGAACGGCTGCCAATTGGCTGGGCAAAACAAAAACAGCCTGAACTGGCTCTTGTGGCTCTCTCTCAGTGGCTTGACAAACAGAATCTGCCAGGCTGTTCACACCATGAAGGTAATCATGAGCCCCTTTCAGCCCTTCTGTAACTATGGATATATCACTGACCTATATATCCACAGACCTCTGGGCACACAGAGAGCTTTCTACAGTTAAGAAACCTGCAAAGCCAAGGTTTCTGGTCTTGTGGACAAAACCCTCTCCTTGCATATGTCCATATGGGGTATGCAGGAATGCAGTTCTGCTTTTCAGTTTTGTCAGATCTCAGTTGTGCATGTGAGGGTTTTGGCTGAGTCTGAACAATTAAGGCAGGAGAAGAGTAGTTGGGACCATATGGCTCAGCACTATCTGAAGAAGTGATGTGACCAGATGTACAAGCATAGTACATACACCAACATGTACAAACAAACTGTGTTTTCCTCAGTGGTGGAACTTGCTACATGAACATTCATAGAAGACCTGGCAGTTTAGGAGACCTGACTTTTCCACTTACAAAGAAAAATAAATGTTGCATTCACAGAACTGCATTTTTCAGACCATGCCATCAAAGGAATTTCTATTGCGCTCTCTCTCTCTCTCTCTGTGTGTGTGTGTGTGCTGAGTATTGCAAAATAAAGACCCTTTGCCACTATCTTCTATTTTGCTGATATGACAATTTTCCCAGAGAGATTTTTGCCAATGGGCCAATGTTCAGGACAGAATTATCACAATTTAACTTTTGAAGCATGATCATAATATATTTCATACAATGTATCTCTAAAATTTGGGAAAGATTTCTGAAAGATCTTCAGTTTTTGAGACTGATTAAACTCTTTTGCTATATTGTACATGGTTTGTGCTACCGGGCTAGATTTTTAAGACTAGGTTCATACAAGTATCTTGAATTTGCATTTTGGTATAGTTGCAAAAAGATTTTTGAGCAACAACAATAGCAAAATCTTGTTCTTATTGTACTGTGCTTTAATGGCAATACCCTGTAGGTAATACACAAATGCCACTTTGGGTGGAGCTTAGTGCTTATAATCACCTGGTTCCCCATGGCTGAAAAGGAATGTTATTAACAATTAATTGTTGCAAATCACAGAAGAGCATGTCTTCCTGGTTGCCATCCATCCTCAGCCCAATGAAACAGGCCCCTTGCAGAAAAATCTAAGCTGTAGATTTAAGCACATACCGGTATATGGGAAAATGTAGTAGAGGACAGTTCTCACTGGTGCTTCTGAAGAGTACCATTAACTCCCTCCATGCCTACTATTTGCAGTGGAACAAGAGCTTCCATATGTCCAAACTGGAATAGTTTTTCCAAACAGGGATCATGGAGAGGGGCGGTAGTTAAACCCTGCTCCTTCCCATTGAAGGTCCCAGTCTGAATTGGGCCTCTGAAAACAATTTACTTCAGAAAATCTATTTATGCAACTGGTAATTGTGTGGATTGCCTAGCCTATCAACCAGATGGCCATGATATAAATGGCATCATAGCTAATTTGGCCCTGAGTCATCTAATTTATCAAAGGATGAGGCTGCACAGGAATTTCTTCTTCAAAGACTAATAATCTTTGTGCTCTTTTGCTTTCCATGTCACTTTGGAATTGCAGAAGCATAAAACCTGGCAAAAAATACGGTATACCCTTGCTTGTTTCATTCGCTTAGCCAGTAAACCCAAGAAAGCCAGATATGACATTCTTACATTTCAAAGGGGTGTTTTAATTGTTTATTACCTGCTATTAAGAAGTAAGCAGTATTCAGCTTTCAGTGCTTTCTCTAATGATAATCTGGTGCTAATGTGTTTTAAGATGATCACCCCATGGGAACAGGGATGATGTCTCTGGCTCCCATTAGATGAAGGGATGTGATGTCTGGGAATGCTCATAAACACCCCATCTGGTCAGGAAAAAGATCAGCCATGGAATCTTCACATCAGCTTTCTCAGCAGATTTTTTAAAGCTGCTGCCAGGTTTAGGGACAAGAGGAGTTTGGAAAACAAGGAGACCAAGCATAGTGGGAAGCAACAGGGCAGTGAGCTAGAATGGCTAAAGCAGGTGTAGAGAGCCTGCAGCCCTCCCAATGAGCAGAGATAGCTAAAAGAGCAATTCAACAACCCTCAGAAAGTCACATATTCCTTGTTCCTGGGCTAAATGACAGGAGTAGAACAGGCCACATACTAAGAAACAGAAGCCTAGGGAAGAGTAAGTACATCAGACAAAGGTCTGAAGGATGAGAACAGTTTGGAAAGGGTAGATAATGCAGACTCTGGGGAAATTTCACAAGACACATAGAGGCTGGTTGGTTGGTTGGTTGGTTGGTTAGTAGTTGCAGGAGGGGCACAAAGAAGCACAAGAGTACCATTCAGGCAGGAAGACTGAATGAGAATGGCTATCAGAAAATAGAAAACACAGCCAGAGAAACAAGCAACTCACAGCCTAAAAAGCCAGAGTCAAGGAGAGCAAGAGGTTATAGAGGCATGAAACCTATTCATAGAATCATAGAGTTGGAAGAGACCACATGGGCAATTCAGGTCCAACCCCCTGCCATGCAGGAATAAGCAATCAAAGTATTCCTGACAGATGACCATCTAGCCTCTGTTTAAAAAACCTCCAAAGAAGGAGTCTCACTACACTCTGAGCCAGCACGTTCCACTGCCAAACCACTCTTACTGTCAGGAAGTTCTTCCTAATGTTAAGGTGGAATCTCTTTTCCTGTAGTTTGAACCCATTGCTCCATGTCCTAGTATCTGGAGAAGCATAAAACAAGCTTCCTCTATCCTCAGTATGACATCCCTTCAAGTATTTTAACATGGCTATCCTGTCACCTCTTAACTTTCTTTTCTCCAGGCTAAACATACCCAGCTCCCTAAGCTGCGCCTCACAGGGCATGGCTTCCAGACCTCCCATCATTTTGATCACCCTCCCCTGGACATGCTCCAGCTTGTTCCACCTTATTGATAGTCCCAATAAGAGTAGACCCACAAAACTAACAGAAGTTAACATAAATGCTGACTCTCTGTTCAGCAACTGATTCAATGGCCCTATTGTGGTTGGGGTTACCAAGATGATTTGGGCCAGCTACTTGGGAGGCTTCCAGAAGAAGGGCTCCAGCATTACCAGTCAAAAGACCAAAGGGCAGCACTCCTTCCTCAAAGATGTTCTATGGTAAAAGCAGGGAGGGTTACAAAATTGTGAATGAGGCAGGGCCATTGCAGGATAAATGCCTGAAAGCACCCCTGCAGATAAAGAACAAGTACTGTGTTAAGGGAAGATTAGCATAAAGTCCAACATTTCATAGATGAAAACTAGGACCCTTGTAGCCAAGCAAGATCAGAGTCTAGATGGCAAATATATATTAATGAGGAAGAATACACAGGCTAAGACAGGCTGCAGCAATTTGTTTTTGCCTGAGCCTGCTGGGAAGTGCAAGATTCCAACCCTTCTCTCCTCTTCCTACTGTTGAGCTGAACACAAACTATTTTTGCACTTGAAACTCAGTTTGCATCAGTTGAAGTAAGCTGAGGACAAGGAGGAAAGTGGAAAGAGGAGAGAAAAGCAGCTAAAGAAGGGGGATGACAAAGGATTAATCATGTCGTTGGCATGCTACTCCCATCAGCACAAGCCAGCATAGTGACCACTGAGAGATAATGGGAGTTGCAGTCCAACAACATCAGGAGGGCCCAAGGTGCGCGCACACACACACACCACTGATCTGCAAAGCCTGGGATGAGGAAGGATTTTTGTGTTGCTCTCTTTTTCTGGCTCTTCTCCTGTTCCTCAATATACAGTCCCATCACTCTATATCAGTTTCATGTAAAGGCAAAAAGAGAAAGACTAACCTGTATGGTGGCCAAGAAAGGGAGCTTTGGAAGCCAGAGGACTGTGGAGGCCAAGCCCAAATGACAGAGGCCGCCTGCGCCTTTATGTCAGGGATGGGCAAAGTGGCTCCATCCTGATGTTGCTGAACTGCAACTCTCAGAAAGCCTAGTCAACACAGGCAATGGTAAGGAATGCTGGGAGCTGCAGTTCAACAACATCTGGAGTGCCTTGCTTTACATTTTAAGGATGAACTTTCACTTCTTTTCTTCTTATGAAGATTAAGAGAAGCAGAGCAGGAACAGTTCCTTCTAGTGCCATTTCTGTCATCACTGACCAGTTGTGATAAGAAAAAACACATCTGGTGAAACACTTGCTTCTGTGTTACTCCTACAGGCACAAGGATGATCTTGTGGCTAGAACAAACCTTTATGGGAGGGGTGGGTAGTCGGTGCTCCCCAGATATTGTTGGACTGTAGATCTCATGATCCATCACCACTGTCTGGTGGGAGCTGAGGATTAGCAGCATCTGGGGGGCTACAAATTGCCCAACACTGGTCTTGGGACAGAAACAGAAGCAGGGAGGGGAATGGGTGGTTTTATTTCACAGATTAGCCAGTCAGATCTACCACATAGTCATTTAAGAGTATCTTAAGTGCTCTGGCTCATTTTCCTGGTTGTTTGTGGGCAGGAAAACTCAGCATAAAGAGCAGCATAGCACTTAGCAATAGCACTTCTATTTCTTTATCGCTTATCAGTGCCAAAGCACTCCCTAAGAGGTTTACAACATGTTAGCTAATTGCCCCCAACAAGCTGGGTACTCATTTTACCAACCTATGTAAGGATGGAAGGCTGAGTGAACCTTGGAGCCTTGTAGGATTGAACTTGCAACGTTGTGGCTATGGTACTGGCATTTCCCCCCTGCAGCACCAGAGCTCCCAGCATGTTCTACTTCCCTCCTTATTTCTAATGGAAACAAGTTGCAGTAGATCTGTTCAGGTATTGCTGATATAGGGAGAGACTAACAAAGGGAGAAAGACCTTTTACCTCACCTCACCATTCTGGGCAGGGTAGTAGTACACAGAGAGCTCAAGGTGGTGGAAGCAAGTCCCCAGGTAAACAGTAATACTTCAGACATGCCTCTCATCACCATCCTTTCTGTGGCTAATCCCAGCCTCTTTTTCCAAAGCTTCCAAAACCACTTGTTCTTTTGCAGTTGTTTTAAAGAAATAGTTAAGACAGTGCAGTTAGTGAAAAGGCACCCCAAAAGCCTTGTACAGTAGTGCCTATAACTTACATAGCCAGAAAATGCTACGTTTTAAGGAACAGTATGTATTGCAATGATATTCTACCTTTCTTCCATGTTGGAACTAGGATAGTCCCACCTCTTTACCTGTGGGAGGAAAGAATACATTTCAGCAGGTGAAAGTTATCATGCAAGTGACATCTGCTGAAATCCCTCTTCTGCACAACTGTTAAAGATGCAGAAGCCCTCTCTTCTTCTGAATTTGGGCACTCTATTCCACTGTTCATCCAGATACTGAACAGATCTTTGATGCAGAGCATGTTAATTCTTCCTTGCTACAAACATATTTTATTTTACCATGTTAATCACTGCTGACTCTGAAACATTCATCTAGTGATCATTCCCATGCATTCATAGGCAGCAGGGCTTAGTTTACCTTTAGCGCTGGCATCTGTATTACTTCTATTTTAGCCACTTACCAAGTCAAGACTGGGGTCTGGAGATCTGCCTCCTCAATGTGGAGCTCTGGCCAAATATGAAACTCAAGGGAGTAGTCATGTCTTCCACTCTCAGACTGCCCAGCACACAATGTGCTGTAATTCTCATAGTACTGTATTTACTCTGCTAGAACTGTACTAGATAGGGCAAAATGGCCTGAGACATTTTGCTGCTTGAGGCAAAGAACAAATGGTGCTTTCCCTCCCCAATTTCACATGGAGAAGTTGATCAGACTGGCAGTTTAATCTGTCTTCAACATAGGTGACAGGACAGCTTCCTCCAATGCAAGCAGGTCCTGTCCTGTCCTCCAACACTTCACTGCCACCCCCTGCTTCCTTGGTCTGAGCTGGCTGCCTTGGGGGTATGCACGGCCCTGCTATTATAACAGACTGGTATGTGATGGTAAAAGTGAAGCAGGGTATGGTTAAAAATCAGTGGTGCCTAGAGGTGCTGTTGGTTTGTACAGATATAAAAGTATCACAACTCAAAAAAGTTTAAATGAACATTTAATCTCTACAGAAGAGCCGAGAGTTGTGAATAACCGGACTCCTCAGGAGCAGACTTAGCATTAGACTATTATACTATATATAGCATGCCTCAGGAAACATACTAACAGTTGGAAATGACAACCTTTTAGCCTCTATCCTGGTCCCTCTGATGTCAATACCAAAAATTCCATTGGCTTCAGTTAGCACCAGAATGTGGCCCATTATTGCCTGGGGCATTTCTGTTAACGGAACTCTGTCAAGTGAGTGGTCTGTTAGCTATAAACTCTTAATGTCACATTACCTCTTGAATCCATTGGAGCCCAAGCAGCTAAACAAAATGAACAAAAGGCAACCAAGTTTCCCCTTTCCTGACATTCCTTTTTTCCAGTTTCCAAGGAATGAAGTTTCCGTTGAGCTTTGCAAAAGGAAAAAATATGGTCTGAAATATAAAAACAGCTTCTTCCTAGATGGTGTTAAAACGGCTGTCACACCCTAAACAAAGAACCTTTTTCAGGTACAGAAGGGCCAGAATTTGTGGTTGGGGAAAACAAAGCTTGATTAGGATTCGGACTTGAATTCATCCCAGTGGGAATATAATATAAACTTTCCATGTAGTTGCCATCAGCAGTCTGGGCAGGCAGAGGAGCTTCATTCTTTGAAAAATGGTTGAAACTTTCACTGATGTTTGCATTGTCTTGAATGGGTTGTTGGTCTTGAAGATCCAGATGGGCAGGTGGTGCAGGGGGAGGGGGAGGGGGGAAACCTGGAAACCCAGAATATGACATGTATGGTGGTCCATAACCTCCTGCATTCATGACCACTGGTGAAAATGGAGACTGGTAAAGCCCACTGTGCGATGTCAATGGAACTGGTGGTATCAACACTTCGATGTATTGCCCTGTCTCTGGATCATAAAGCATCTTCAACTGAGGCTGCCTTGGTGATTCCATATAATAGCATTTCCCACTCTCTGGATCAACTAACATTTTTCGATGTGCTTGTAGTGGTGGAGCAGCAAAATGCCTAGTTGGGCTTGGGGCACTCTTACCAGATGGTGAAGTCCTTTCATTTCTTCTTGTGAAGCTGGGAGACTCTTCAAGTCTCAGGGGGAGTTGCCCATGGCTTGGGTTATTAGGATACAACACATTATCAGAAGTTGCTTTCCTTTCCATTTGTTTCGGTGGGTAAAACTCATTGCTTATTTTATTTCCTGGTGCTTCTCCACTGGGCTGGAAAGAGACATTAGAAGAGAAAGAGGTGTTATCCATGGACAAAGGCAGGGGGTGCTTAGCAGGTGCTTCAGGCTGATGGGCTTTCACAGGAATTGTTAAGTAATTCGTGTTATCAGCTTGGGTCGCTGAAAAATACTGTTCATTTGCCATTGGATGTTTATTATTAAAATAATCACACCCAGGATCAGGGAGCTTTCCACAAGAGGCTGATGGTGTAAAAGATGAGTTTGATATCAGCTTAATTCCTTCACTATACTCTCTTGTTGTTAGTGGACTGTCTGAAATGTATTCTGAATGGATTCTGTTGTGCCTCTCCAAGGGCTTGGTGTCTTCCAGTCCTTTAGTTTCAGTACTGTCAACAAAATGGTGACTTGGTAGAGTTTGTGTCTGAATATTTTGGGTGCTTGTTGTTGGAGGCCTAGCAGTCTGTAGGTGCCTGCAGCTCTCACGGGATGATGCAGAATCAGATAAAGTATTTTCTTCTTTCAAAAAGCTAGATGAATCTTTACTTTCTCTGGGAGCCATTGAAAAGACCTCACTGGATAAATGTTTGGGATAGGGCAACTCAGCTTTCTGGGCTTTGCAAGGCTCCTGAATATGGCTTGTGGCCACAGAACCATGGTCCCTCCTTGTGATTTCCTGAAGATTTGTAGTTGATGGCATCACAGTGGTCTCTGATGAAGCCACAGCTTTGTTTTCTCTCAACAAGCTATGATTAGACTGTGCCAATGCTTCATTTATGGTCCTCTCATCAAGCATGGAACAACTTGAAGCAGGGAAATAATCAGTCTCTGTTTTGTGTGACTGCTTGGAGAGGGAGCTGTTGACTTTGATATTAAGCTGAGACTCTTTCTTGGCAGCTGAAGATGAAGGTCTTACATTTAATTCACTCCGTTCATAAGGTACTGGTTTATTTTCAACTTGGGGCTGAAACTCTTTGTTTTCAACAACAAGCTTCTTTGACTGAATTGTAGTGATATGCACTGGAGATTCACCCACGACAGACCATTTGTTTTCTGGACAACATGCAGCTTTGTTTCCATGTGACTGTCCTGCAGGGTGAAAACTGTCACTGGATTCTCTGCTACTTGTGCATTCATCGTATAGCGAAAGTGTTGACACACCAAAGTCCTCCATTTGGTCTTGCTTTTTCTCCTGCATAGCGTTTACTGTTTGTGAATCATCTTTCCGACATATTGAGGTACAATGTATGAACAGAGGTGAGATGGTCATGGACTCCCTTGGCAACACGGTTAAGCTGTTCTCGCTCTTGCTTTCTGAATAGGAAGCCTGGTCTACACTGGAACTGTCTGAAGATTTATAGGCAAGGCTGTAGCTGTCATTCACCAATTTTCTGACATCTCTGGGAGGACGTATTCTTATCTTCCCTTTGCTTTCCATTTGAGTAGTCTCTTCTGCACAAGATGTTTTCAGGCAATTTGATTTTTCACTGTGTGTCTTGCCAGAAGATGGAAGTGTGACCATTGAAAGTTTCATGCTCTGAAATGTAGGCAACCTCCTATCGCTGGAAACTCTGTCCAGAGGTGGGTGCCTAGAAGCATGAGGAATATTGTGCTCATTCTTGATCTGAGGGATGAGCTTCATTTCTTTGGTTTTGGATGTGAAGATGTTCCTTGAAACATCCTTGGGCACCATGAGGTTTTTAGGCTTAATGGGAAACAATTCTTCTTTGGACTGCACATGTTTATTCTGACGAATAGCTCGTTGTTTCAGGCTTGGCCAAGGCTTTTGCGGCTTTGCAAATTTTGGAGCTGCTGCCAAGCTTTTAGTATCAGCCTGCATAGACTCAAACACAGCTCGTGCTCTCCTGTATTCTTTCCTTTCCCCAGAAACCTGCTTTCTGATGTTGCTTGACTCTATCTTATTCACACCGGCCTCTGCCAAGATGGGGAGCCTCTTCAGTTGACTGGCTTCTTGATATTTCATCCTCTCATTCAGTTCATTAAATGTGTTTTTCAGCTTGCAAACCTTTTCCCTCAGTTGCTCATTGAGCACAACTCCCTTCGTTGGTCTCAAGGCATCCATGCTGTCTCTGCTCGCTGCAATGGATTCAGACTTCTCGCTGGTGGTGGAATGACTTTGCACATCTTCAGTTGAAAAGCTGCAGTCTGATTTGGACAACGAACTTGACTTGCCTTCTAGACTGTCCCCCTGGACATCAGTACTTATGGAAGAAGGGACAGAAGAGGTCGAGCTGCCCTGAATAGATGCTTGTTCCATTTTAATCCTTTGTTCATACTGCATTTTTTTAGCCAAAACATTTCTCACCAAACTTGAAGCAAGCCTAGTTTTGTTGTAAGCACTGTTTAAAGAGGCTGCTTTGAGAAATTGCTTATAATTGATTCGAAACTCATCACTGATACTCCTCCCTTTTGCACATGACTCTTTCCTGGATTGAGTTCCTTGGTTCCTTGCCTGGAGGGTGGCACATTCACCAGCAACACAGAAGCCAGCCTCCTTCTTCTCCTTCCGCCTCAACTGAATCTGGCGTTTGGGCACCATTCTCTTTTTAGAGAGGCTCTTTTTGCCCTCAGCATTCTCTAGTGTGACATCGATGCATTCAAAGTGCTCCTTTCCCAACACGCCACCAAGCAGCTCTGTTTCTGGGGCTTTGCTGACTCCTGAAAATTGCCGGCTTCCTTTGGAGTGTCCAACTAACACTGTTTTCCTTTGATCGCTGCATGCTGGCCACCTGTTCATTCCATTACAATCTTCTGGCAAGGAATTAGACAAGCTGGATGATGTCCTGTTACTCGAACTATACATATCTAGGTAACTGCCCTGGGGACACGAGAGGCTCTGGAAAGACAGAGCAGTGAGCTTCTCTACTTCATTATCAGCCTCATCAGAGTCACTCAGAACACCTGGATTTTCAACAAAATATTTGGGACATGCTGCTTTGCTACTTACAGGGCCATGAGCTCTGCTGCCAAGGCTGCTTTTCTTCAGTTTGCGAACATTTGGTAACATTTCCTTGGATTTATCAGAACTGAATTGTGCAGGATGATCCAAATATTTAGATCCGCTGTCTCCTGGCTGCAGCCTTCGTGTGACGAGGCCCATTCTACTGCTACATACTGGGTCTGTGCTATTCTTAGCTTTGATTGACATTTGAACCTGTTGGCTTTCCTTACTACTGGAACAGAGTTTGTCTCTGCAGGTTTGATCTTTTATAGTCCCCTTGTGGTCTGTCTGCAGGCTCTGCACTCTTGCTTCTTGGAATGGCAACAAGTCTCCCAAAGCTTCACTCCTGTGGGGTGGAAAATTAGCTCCAGCTCCTCCAGATGTAGCAGCATAAGAGTCCCCTTTCTCTTTGCTGTTCGTACTGTATGGGTCATCATGTAAGACATTACTGAAACTATTCAGAGTGCCACAGAGTTGCCTGGCTGTAACCTTGGATGTCTTGCTTCCATCAGCAGGGCTCGACTGAGCTGCAGGGAGGATTGATGTTGCTGGTGCTATACGTCCCTGCTCATATTCCGAGTCACAGTAAGTGCATGGCTTGATATGATCTCCAGATTCTTCAAAGTACTCAGTGCAGTCCTTAAAACTCTCCGTTTCTTCTGAGCCCGGTGCAGTGCGGTAAGAAGAACTTGAAGTGTCAGAGGTGCGGTCTCCTTTGGAATTACAAGAAATGTGGCAGTCTTTCTCGGGGGGAGAATGGAATCTGCAGCTGTAGTTGCTGAACTGTTTTTCTTCATTCAGTCCATTATGTTCAGTAGAAGGTTGGCTGTATCCTGTCACAGAAGAGAACATTTTTTTGTGCTGTGTAGACCATGTGAATCTGAGCTGGAACAATGGGAGACTGGATCCTCTTTTATCCTTGGTATAGCTGGGACTGTTCCCACTTCAACTTGAGAACTTGATCTTCTGGATGAAGCTCATGTTCCAACCTCTCCCTGTTTAATCCAGTCATGATAAAGAGCAAAACCCCTGGTTGTGTCATGTGCCTGTTAGAGCTGTGCTGAGGAAAATAGAAACACACACATGCAGTGTGCTATAAAAACACAACCATCAGTAAACAGAGAACAAAATATCAATGCTATGTTTGTTTTCTTCCTCTGCAGAGTAACACAATAAGAAATTCAGATGTATAGTAGCTAGTCTCAGAATACATAATTATTACTATTTGGGGGCGGGGGGAAAGGCTCTGGGGAATATCTTTCTTATCAAATAAAACTGAGCAAGTATCAAGAGAGTTGTTGTTTTCCTTAGGACTGTCCAACTGATTAAAGAAACAAGAAGCATTTGATTACATGGGCCTAAATCCAATTGCTAGTCTCAACTAACATAATTCCATTTAATCACAGGAATCACTTGCCAAATGTTGACTTGCCAAGTTCCCATTGGTTCAGAGGGGCTACTCTAGATGAAGCAATTGGATTTAGATCATGAGGTTTAGCTGATTAATCAATTAATCACTAAAACTACATAATGCTGCATATTACTAAAAATCATAGTTTCAAAGAAAAGGGTATCTTATATTAGCCTTTTGGTTAGAAATGAGGAACATGTCCTACCCCAGATATTGTAGGACTGCAGCTCCAATCATCATCCCTTGCAAGCATCACACAGGAGGGAATTTCCCCTCTAAGATGGCACTGATTGCAGCACAGGCATGTACCATCTAATGCAGAGGAAGAGAATGTGTGGCTCTCCAGATGTTGAACTGCAGCTCCCAGCAGTCCTAACAACTAACATAATCAATAGCAAGGGTTTAGACAGTTGTTTCTCTGTCTGTGAGGATAGGGGACTCTTGCTTGCTTGCTCTGTTTGGCTTCTTCAGGGACAGTAGGAATCTTCTGTCTTTGTCTTGTCTACCCTTTTCTACTTGAAAACCCTGTGGTTACCTGCTGTGGGAGCACCCTATCTTTCTCCCTTCCAAACACATTTAGCTCCAGTTAAGCTAACCAAAAATGTGGAGATCTGAGTGGTTCTATGGCAGCCTTCCCTAAATTGCTATATTCTACATGTATTAGATTACAATTCCCATCATCCTCCACCAACAGGGCTTGTTGGATTGTAATGAGAGCTGTAGTCCAGCAAGTTTGGAAGCAGCCATCTTGAGGACAACTGTCCCAGGAGTTTCAGTTCACATTTCCCAATTGCACTTGTTCTTAAGATATGACCAAGTGTGAATAAAGTCTGCTTCTATAATTTTGCATTTCCTGTTAACTGTATGAATTTGCCTTGTATATCTTTTATTTTTATTGGCAGTATGTCAACATATCACTAACAGATTATTTTATACAGGTTGAGTTTCCCTTATCTGAAATCCTTTGGATCAGAAGTGTCCTGTATTTCGGATTTTTATTTTATTTTTTTGGATTTTGGAATACTTGCATATGCATGAGATCTTGGAGACGGAGCCCAAGTCTGAACATGAAATTCATTTATGTTTCATATACTCCTTATACACATTACATCAAGGTAATTTTATACACAATATTTTTAATAATTTTGTGCATGAAACAAAGTTTGTGTACACAGAACCATCAGAAAGCAAAGGTGTCAGTCACTATCTCAGCCATCCATGTGGACAATATTGGAGTATTTCCGATTTCAGAATTCCAGATGAGGGAGACTCAACTTGTATGATAAATTGGTTCATACTATCTGTTCCCTGATATACTCAAAACAGGTGGACTAGGCTCCAGAAAAAGCTGAAGTAATGGTCTATCTCTCCTCCTGATTGCAGCCTAGAGACCCCCCCCCCCAAGTCCTTGGACTGAGATCGTGGTGGAAAAGCAAGATGGCTTTTTGCACACAGTATCTTGTTAGAAGGCTAAGGCTATTTTGACCATGTGAATAGCTTTCACATAATTACAATCCTGATGCTAGACTCAAGGAATTTGTTGAATAACAGGAATGAGCAAAAAGTAGATTGGACTCTGCTTGTCCACCTCTCTGTGATATGCAGTGGATTTTTGATTCCCAGTTTTTGAAAACTATAGCAGCAGAAAATAATTCCTCCTCCACTGCCATAATATTGCTGAAATGAGGAAAGCCTGATGCAAGCCCAAAGGGTATCTGTGTGGCAAGACTGTGAGCCCTTCACTTATGAAACTTAAAGTAACTCCCAGGGTTCTGAATTCTTTAAGTGTCGTGTTTTATTTGTTTGTTTGTTTTGCACTAGGCTCTGGTTGGAAGATCTCAGGGTTCTATTAAAAGAAACAATAAAGTATGAAGTCTGCCCACATCTGGTTTCTTTGCTCTGTCCTTAAGGACTGCTCAGAATCTGTCCTTGCTGTAAAATGAAGCAGTCCGTTTCACAGTAAGAAAGCAGGAATAAGCAATTTCAGCAGAGCTAAATTTCACTGGCGTCTTGAAACATTCTATCTATAATCCAAGATACTATTATTACCTCATAAAGTCATAAATATTTTGCTTGAAACTTAGGACTGGAAACAAATATGTAAAATGTCAAAATTTCTGTGTTTTGTTATGATTTTTTCCAGCACAAGAGTTATTTTCTTCTGGTTTTGACTATAGGAGAAGAACTCTTACTGTCTTGCACAAATGCCAACAAGCAAAGGTCATTTTCACATTTCCATAGCTGCTATGGCACAGCTCCATATATTGTCTCTTGAAATTATCGTAACTGTGACTGCATGAAAAAGGGTGTGCATAACAGAAAAAACACGATCAATTAAAATAAGAAACATGCGTGTTTCAAGGGCCTGAAACTTAAATGCTGGATTTGGTCAGTTCTATGCTCATTAAGTGAACATAGTTATTTGTATTAATAAAATGTCTCAGGAATAAGGCCACAGGACCATTGCTTTGCTGTGAGCCATGGACTTAGTTATCTGCGTTTATTTTATTGTAAGCCATTCTTAAGAGAAACGATAGAAAAGTGAGGTATGAATAACAAATTACTTATCAGTGGAGATATCAGATCAGCTACTAATGTTGTAGTAAGGAACAGTTTCACGTCATTATTATCAGTACTTTCATCAAGATCTACCTTTCAGAGAAATCTGTGGCTCTCACCACTACTAGTGCATGATAACTATGTCTTTGGTAAGATGAGCCCATGTTATAAACAAATAGACAAAGTTTAAGTATCAAAATATTTAGGCTGCAAGTTACTTCTATTGATATTTAGTATCACATACACAGCACACTTTAGCTATAAATGGCTCTGTGGCATTGGAAAGACTAACACATTTATTATAGCATGAGCTTTCATGAACTATTAGCCTGCTTCATCAGATGTGTACAGTGTTATCCAGAATTTGATACATGTAAATATACATGGTTGGGGGTGGGGTTGTAAACAGTCAGATCAGAGGGAAACTAAATGCAGATGGGACAGACAGACGGACAGTGATAATTCACCAAGTTGCCTGGTAAGATTCTGTCTAATTTTGAACCTCTACATGATTCTGATCGGGTAACAGCTAGCCAGTCTTAATATTGTAACGTGTCAGGGAAGGGCAGTGCTGAGGATGAGAGTATCTGTCACAGCTCTGGCACAACAAAGATTTAAGGGTTCTTCCAGATGGGGCAAAAGTATTGGGTGGTTGTGGTATTCATTGCTTTAGTTCTCAGGGTTTGTTTTTTTAAACATCCAAACAACGTTTCTATTTTCCTGACTCTTCCCTGCTAATTCTCAGCACCAGCTGCAGCTACAATACCCAGCTTGTGGGAGGCAATTAGCTAACACACATTGGAAACTGCTTAATGCAGTGTAGATGTGTAAATAGCTATTCCTTAAAACAATTTGTAAGCCGCTCTGATAGCCTTTGTGGCTGAAGTGTAGGGTATAAATACCTAAATAAATAAAAATAAATATTTAATTCCCATCCTGAGAATAAAGTAATTCCCACTTCTGAAACTTATCAGAACAATATATCACATTCTTTTCTCCTCTTTGCTTTTAAAATGTTTTAAAAGAATTAAAGTGCTATAGCACATCACTGTAATAACGCTTGGGCACTGTAAGTCTATGACTAATTAAAAAAAAAATTCAGAGAGGACAAACATTTCCCTCCAAACCACAGGACCACCTAAAAACCATACCCTGGTTATAAAAAAAAACTTACAAAAGATCCTAGAGCAGATTAAATAGCCAGAAACAACCCCCCAAAAGAATAGAATGAGATCCATTGGTGGTAACAACCAACAAAGCCTAGCAAAACCTAAGAAACTATGTTGTGAAACGTTGCATTTCTTTAGATCAGTCTGGAAGAGTCCTAACACATTGCCTCGTGATCTATACAATGGGCCCTCGGTATCTGCTGGGATTTGGTTCCAGGACCCCACCCCCCTGGATACCAAAATCCATGGACACTCAAGTCCTGTTACATACACTGGTATAGTAAAATGGTGTCCCTTATATAAAATGGTGCATAGCAAGGTTTGCTTTTTTTATTTTTTTTTATTTTTTTTTTAGTACTTTCAAGCCGTTGTTGGATGAATCCATGGAGAAAGAATCCATGGATACAGAGGGCCAATAGTATTTTACCATTCCATGGGGCTGGTAATCATGCAGCAAGAAAGGAATCCATTCCCCTTAGCAAATTCAAGACAATCCAAGAAAAGGAGTATGTCTGTTTGGAAGAAAACATTGACAATATCCTGGTCTCCCTCCCTCTGTGCAACAGTAACATAACCATTGTCTTATATTATTTTTGTGAGATGATGGAATCAAATCAAGTGGAGAGTGGCAGATTACCCAAGACAGCTCTCACTAAAAGCAAACTCTCTTTGCACCGAATCCCTGGTGTAATCAATATGTGCTTTTCTTGTGGGTCTGATTGTTTTCTCATCATCTCTGTGTGATCTCTAGACAAAACCAACATTGTAGGAACAACTGATCAAGTCATCAGACTCCCTAACAACATCCAATATTTGTTCAGGATTGCTTGTTCCCAAGTGGATCCATGGAGGCACTCCTATGTGTCATGTGAAGCAGATCCCTTTCCTTCCCAGCTGATCTGCATTTCCTTAAGAACTGCAATAGATCTCTCGGGTGCAGAAAGCTTCATTTCAAGCCGTGTCAGAATACATATCAGAATACACTTTTTTTTATGCAGAAGCTGAAATCCTAAACATACTTATTTGGAAGCAGATTGTACTGCAGTCAATGAGTACTTTGAATAAACATTGCCTGTAAGTCATGTAGAGCCAACTGGGCAGGACATTTTCTAAATATCTGGGCACCTAGACATATCTATTTCTGAGGCCAATTGCTTTGGCCACACACCAGATAGCTCTTTATATCTGTGCTTTGGTATCCTGCATTGATGTGTTCAGCTTCTTTGTCTTCCTATTTTACTTTATTTTTAAATTGTGTATGTGGCTGTCCAACTGGCTGTCACTGTATCAGCCAGTAGATATCTGAGCTAGAGGGCAAGTCCCCAGAGAGTAATCTTTGTTTATTTCACAAGGACAGTGAGAATACTGTTGCACTATTGAAACTGAACTTGATGTTTGCCCTTTAGCAAATTCTAGTTTTCCCTCTCCTTCCTTCCTTGTTTCTCTGACTCTGTTAAATAGGTTGGCATAGGCTAGGCATGGATGGAACAGAGCAAGCTGCCCTGTAGTCAAACCACTGAGGCATAGTTCAATATTGGATATTATGACAGGGATTGGAAGGTGTCTAAGGGCTTGTCTACATGGGCCAAAGACACCATACTTACCCTGAATCCAGTGCTGGCAGTCCAGACAACATATGGCTACTTCAGGGGAGGAGCCACAGTTTTTGGCCCTTAACCCAACTTTGCCCCACACTAAGCAAAGTCGGGGGAAAGTTTGATGTTGTAGCTTTGGGTTCTGTTGGCGTGTAGACAGCTGCACTGGGCCCAATTTGGCCAATCCAGTTATTCACATGGCAAAAGCACCGCCATCCCACTTACCCTGTGCTGAGAAGTGCAGAGAAGGGGTGGATCCCCATCAGAGCAGCTGCAGCTGCTTCCTTGCTGGCTGAGGAGCTCCGTGGAAAGCCCAACTGGTGTGCTGTCACTTCTGCTGAGGTCAGAATGGGGCAGCCATGCGATCAATGAGAAGGAGAGGTAGAGTGACTCTCTCCTTGTTGATCACATCTGGGCAACAAATAGGATAGTTGAAATCACCCATTAGTACTACATCTCTTCTTTCTGAATGTTTGGTCATCTGTTCCAGGAAGTCCTCAGTCTGGCTTGAACATCTGTAGTAGACACCCACATGACATCGCTATTGTTTCTCTCCCCCTTAATTTTTACCCAGATGCTCTCCACCTGGCTTCCAGGATTTAAGTCATTGAGCTCTTCATAGGTGTAATATCCTTGACATATAATGCTACTCTTCCTCCTTTCCTGTTTGGTCTATTTCTCTGAAACAGGTTATACCCCTCAATTACTATATTCAAATCATGAGACTCATCCAACTAGGTTCATTTGTGTTTTTTAATTTGGTCTATCTATTTTAAATTCCACTGTGTGACTACATGCCTGGGATAGGGATATTCATTCATAGTCATCCTTTCTTTGGATTTTATTTTAAAAAAAATTGCTCTTATTTTGCTTGATTCCTATGAGCTATTCTAAGGGTAAGGATATTTATTCACATGCATTCTTTTTTTTGGCTTTCCCCCTATTTTGCTTGAATCCTAGGAGCTCAACATTTGCACTAAATATATCTATCTATTTAGTATGCTTTTCCTTCATGGTCTATCATCTCTTTTCCAAATGCCCCACTTCTGGCTTAACCAATTCATGCCATGTACATACACTTGTAAATATTCGAGTTTATTTCAACAGTACCAGAAACAAAAACCCCTATTGACAAGTAGCTGCTAAATTAAGAAGGTTAAAATTACCACTGGAAATACTTGGGCTACTAATGCAATATGAGTTCTTGTGAATATTTCCAAGTCTAAATGCCAGGTGGTTTTATTGATCCAGCTCCCCAAACTTCATCTCAATACTGAAATGTCACCAAAATAGCTGAAGTACATCTGACACTGACATAGCTGGCTGGTTTACAGTGGAGGGATTGAGTCTGTCTATTCCCAAAGAGGGTGCCAAAAGTGTTTCACGCCTAGCTACGAGGTATCTTTGGGACTTTGAAAGAAAATAACCTCTTAGATTCAACATCTGCTAAATGAGAAAATGTGTTGTTGTTGTTTTTTTTTTAAATCACCCCAGGTTTTCCGCCCTTTCCTCCCCGGTTTAAAACAAATCACTCTACATATGAGAAGCAAACAGAAATATTACAAATGTGCCTAAATGTATAACTTCACGAATGATAAGATACAATGGCCTGCTCCTGCAGGAAACGATAGTAAACTATATTATTTATTTTTTTCAAAGACCAGTAAAGTAGCAGCAGCAGGTGCTAATCCACTGGAAGCATGCCAGGACCATAGGCTACTGGATACCCCGGGTCAGATCGGTTCACCAATGGAGCTAAATTTAAAGTGTTGGGAATTAAAAATACATGTATATCAGAAATTGCATGGCAGTTAACCCTTTAAAGTAAAAGCAAACTGTGAACTATTTTGTGTCTGTATTATTCTAGGTAGCCAAGAGCTGGATTTAAAAAAGGTATGCTGAGATGTATTAAACTCCTAGAAATATCTCTAATTCCTACAGGATAGGCGGGTAAGACCCAATTGAGCTGGGAGGGCCAATTCACCATTACTGCGTTGAGCACACACAAATAAATAGCAGATGCCAGGCATTCATTGGGAGATAAGCCATCAGAAGCTAAACCAAGCAGCCGTGGTTCATTTCTATCTGGAATCTATCAATGTAGCAGAGCATCTTTAGACATTCTGTGTCACCAGTACGCGGCCATAACTATGCACTTATATGGGTACACAGAATGGGTCAAGAAATGATCAGTCAGCCTAAAACAAAGTATAATTCTCTTCAAATCTACAGAGGCTCAGAAATAGGTTGGTGTATCTAGGATATAAGGGATAACCAGTAAGAGTCCCTTCCCCTGAGATATAGAAAATTAACAGAGCAGTATTTGTGATAAAGGCCTATATTTGTCAGGTGGTGGTATTAAAACTGACCAATCTTCAGTGATGAGCCCATAGCTGAAAAATGCCTACCTCTTAAATAATGATAGACTCATATTCCTGATTCTCCCCTAACCCCCCCCCCCCACATGTAGCCCTGAGAGGTCTTATGCTCTTCTCCATATGAATAAAGTACAGGATCTACTCTGTATTTTATGAGAAGCCCAGAGTCGAGTAGCCAAAGGCATGAAAGGGAAGGAAACAATATCCACTTTGCAACTCCTATAGCGGCTTGTCATCAGTCCATAAAATTGCACTTGAGCTTCTTTGTTATTCAGGGGTCTTGTGGAACCAGGGAGAGGGAGCAAAACCAAGAGCTCGAGGCCACACATGCTTCACAGATTGCAACCTACCCACCCCTGCTTTAAAACACCTATTCTTATTCTGCCTTGCCAATCTGGTCAATGCAAAACCTCATCCAAAGCAGCTTATTTTAAGAGCGCTGCCAACACTCTAAAGGCTGAATACTGATCAGAACTTGGAAGTAACATGTTGCAAGGTAATGAATTACTACAATTTCTTCCTTTGGGGAGCAATGAGCATAGTACAGTCATTTTTATAAGGAGCATTGAAAGGCTGCAATAGATTCCTTTTTAAATTAATGAGAATGAGGGTTTTCCTTGGCACTTATTATGAGCGTGGCCTTACTGTGACAGGAGGAAGAAAAGGAATAATGCCTGGCCTGGCTTTTCCTGCTGCTGACTCATGGCAGATGAAGACAGAAAGCAATACTAAATGTGGTGCAGCCCAGGAGGAGAGGCTATGGCTGCTGACACACTACAGAAATAATGCCGCATGACCCCACTTTAACTGCCATGGCTCAATGCTATGGAATTCTGGGATTTGTCTCTATCAGAGAGCTCTGGTCCCACAAGAAACTACAAATCCCAGGATTCCACAGAATAGAGCTATGATAGTTAAAGGGGTATCAAACTGCATTATTTCTGCAGTGTGTCAGCAGCCTATGAGAGACATAAGTATGTTGGTTGGGAAGCAGTATAATCAAGATGGGAGTGAATGAGACTGGAATGCACCAATGTAGCCAGTAGACCAAGGGTAGGCAGAGTGTAGGCCACAAAGAGCCCCTGGGCCCCACCTTTGTGGCCCCTGAAGCCTCACACCAGTCCCCCAAGGCACCCCCCCATTTAAAAAATAAAATTCAGCATGATTTGGAGTCAATTTTCCCCTCTCCAAACCACACAGAAAGCCCCCCAATGCATGAAAACATCCCCAAATACTCCCAATCTAGAACCCCATACGGCCCTAAATACCTCCAATTTTTTTGCTATCCCTCTCAAAACGGCAACAGAAAGTCATGGGGCATCACTTCCTGCTGCCATTTTGAGGGAGATTGCAGAAGGAAACAGAGATTTGGGCTTGCTGTGGAGTGGTGTAGCCTGTGGCGGTGTGTGTGTGTGGGAAATTGGCCCCCAAGCAGTTGCTCACCCATGTAGTAGGCAATACTTTCAGAAGTCAGGGTTACCAGTGACCACAGGGGTGACCTAGGGAGTATATTCTTGTAATTTTTTTCTTGAGTAGAAGTAAGGGTTATGTTAATGCATTAATCTTACCCAGGCACCAAGCCAAATAACGAGTAATGTAATGAGTTATATTTGCATAGTAATATCCCAGGCTCTGGTATTCATGGCTTGGAAGTCAAGAATCCCACTGAAGATGAGTAAGTGGCAGCTGGATAGGCTCAATTTACAAAAGAGGGTAACATACTGTAAACACTGGTCGCCATTGCCTACATATGTTTTTGAAGTTATCGTGAAGTGCCTACAATTATATATGATTAAAGGACTATGGATTTAGGTATACAATTTAGCACTTCATCTCCTTTTCTCTTTCTTATTTATTCTTCATTTTTTCTGGTGTTATAATTGTAGGTTGGAGGTAAAGAAGGAAGGAATAAACAGTAAGTTGAATCTGCTATAGGGAAAGAAATAATGCTGTATTTTTAGTTTGCTATTGGGAAAATAAGAATATGCTATTAACAATTTATTAAAAACCAACACCTCCATTTCATGGTGTATGTACACATGACCACAAAATTACTTTATTTAAGTTAAAAGTATTAAAACAGCATGAAAGCACTTGTCACGAATACCACCACAGAGAACAACAATACTCTAGGTACCTAGATTCCACATATCAAGCACAACAGCAATGAATATGTAGAATGGGATGTTCCCAACTATAAAACATTATATTGAAGTGACTGGGAAATGCTGTGTCATTATAAAAGCTCTAGCTTGAGGTGATAAATGTAGACTGCTAATAAAACTAAAACACACATGCACATACTCTTTTTTTTTAAAAAAAGTGTGAGGCTTTTTTTTCTTCTATAAAAAACAGTGCATTCCCATGTATGTTTACTCAGAAGTCCCACTGTGTTCTATAGGGATTGCTCCTTAGGAAGCATGTTTAGGTTTGCAGGGTAAACTGTAATCCTGTTATAACTGCTCTTGAGCATAGGCAGAATGCCTCTTCCTTCCTACTAAACAAACAGCACTTAGCTTCAGAATATGTTTTGCATATTTCACCTGTGGCATAGTCTAGACAATAAATGGAAGGGAGTGGTGCCATGTTTTTTGTCACGGGCTTGCTATCTGACTTCTGCAGATAGCCATTCACCTACAATTTTCCACACAGAATTTAGTTCACTATGCAAGCAGACACTATATCAGTAGTTTCGTATCCTTGGGCTCTCTCATTTCTCTGGCTTTGAAAAGACATTAACTATTATAACTACTGCCCAAGAATAAAGGTTAAAGGTTTTCCACATCACTTTGAAATAATTTGTCTTCTGGAGATGAATGAAGAATGACAACCTTGCCTGGTATGTTTGGTAAGAAAACTCTCAGACTACGATCCTATACCCATTTATGGTAGGCCCGTTTGAGCACAACAAGACTTACTTCTGAGTAGACATGTATGGACTTGCACTGTTAATCTTATAGTCCAGGACACATTAAGAGTAACTTATAAAACACTTCCCAAGAAGTGTGGTACTGATTTCATAAGGAACACTAACAGTCTAAAGAACATTTGAAATTTAACTGACTTTGATATCCATGCTTTTAAGGTGAAAAAGCTGGAGCCTTTTGCCTAAACATTGAAAGCATTAATCTTGCAACCTTTGTCCAGCTACTGAAATACATCATTCACAATTGGTCCCACTGGACAGAATGGTGTAGGTACAGAAAAAGGACACTTGAAGGTGGATTTCTCAATGATAATCACAGATAGAATTAATTAGTAAAAATGAGAAAGTTCATCCCTGACTTCTGTAGTGGTAGGGATGTGAAATCAACTGACTTAACACGATATACCTTTCTTGTTCTTTTTTCCAAGCACTTCTGCTATGTAATTTTCCTGTTGTTTTTCTATCTTGAACTCAGATGCTTGTTTCCTGGAGGGGAAAAACCCGCAACACATCATAAAGGAAACAATAGCAGATGGCAGGGACATTTACAGTACTATACAATGTGTGGAAACATTGTATCTAAACAGAGTAGTCCTTATTCCAGCAATGAAACTTCCAGAAAATAAACAAAAGGCTAACCCATGTTGTGAAGCCTCTGGAATAATCTTCAATATTTACACATAATTGCTAAATAATACTGGTTTATTACAGGGGTAGGCAACAGTATGGGCAAGTGCTCAAGGGGCATGGCCTAAGGAGAAGGGGCAGACCTCAGCAGACTTTTAAAAGTGAAAAAGACAGATAACAAGGCAATCTTTTTAAAAAGACTAAAACAAACACTCTCTCTCTCTCTCTCTCTCTCTCTCTCTCTCTCTCTCTCTGAATTTTATTATTAACATATAAATTTCCCCCACTCATTAAAAATGTAATTCTCCCACTCATACTTGATTATTATTAAATTCATATATAAATTAATTGTAAAGGTACTTAATGTACTTAACTGAACTTTCATATGAAATTAATGTTACAGACCATGATACTGTCAACTGACTTTTCTCTGACTATTCCGCTGACTACTGATATCCCATAGTCCTATATTGACTAATCCTCTCCATTGACGCCCCCTTGTTGTGGGAGAGAGGCTTACGTACCCTAATGATGTTTTGAGCTATGCTGGCGGTGGCATAATAGCCACTGGTAGGGTCTCCCATGCCAGACAGGTCAAAACCGAAGGGTCTGACAAAGAGCATCAAAGGGCAGGATGGGCTCTCTAGCCTTGTGGCAACCGTCCTAGGAGAAGGAAAACTCCAATCCCAAACCCGGGCAGATGGTGCTCGTCCAACCCTGTAAGGTCAACCATCTAAGAGAAGGAAACTCTAATCAAACCTACGGCCCGAGGACCTCACTGCCACGTCCATGCTTGCAAGGCCACGGCAGATGAAGCTCTGGTTTAAAGGGTGAGGCCAGTTCTGTGCACGCTGCGCTCCACCAGAAAAATCCATTGCACAGGCTCGAAGGACAAATCCAGTTCCAAAAAAGCCCTGTAGCGACAGGCGAGGGACGAAACCGGCAGGTGTAAAGATGCACTGGAAGCTGCAGCCCCAACCCTGCATGCAGGCGGTTCAGGACATTGGTCGCTCAAGGCTGACCCGGGAGATGACAGTCTTGTTCAGCAGCATCCTGAGCGACCAAGCAGCCTTTTTTAAGGAGAGCACTGCTTGCTTCATATGGAGAGGGGCCTAGAAAAGGTGGCCTAACGAAAGCTCATCCCCAACTACCTGGTTGGCTAGCCGCGGCCAACGGGAATCTTCTGACGCGGTCAAACCAAGGCAAAGAAACAAAGGCACACACCGGCCTCCAAAGGTGTAAATAAACTGACACTTGCATGCTGGAACATCAGAACCATGCAAGACTCTGAAGATAGTGGACGGTCTGAGCGTCGTTCTGCCCTAATAGCCCTTGAACTATCACGGCTTAATATTGACATCGCTGCTCTTAGTGAAGTTCGCTTCCATGAGGAAGGCAGCCTTAAAGAACACGGCACCGGCTACACACTTTACTGGTCTGGCAAACCCAAAACCGAAAAACATCTTTCAGGAGTAGGCTTTATGATTAAAAACTCCATTGCCTCCAAACTTGAAACCTTTCCAACAGGACACTCTGATCGCATTATTTCCTTACGCCTCCCACATGTTGTTCTCTTTAGTATATATGCCCCAACTATGCAAGCCGACCCTGTAGAGAAAGACAAATTCTACACAGACCTACGCCAACTCATACAAAAAGTCCCTGTAGACGATAAAATTATTATCCTTGGTGACTTCAATGCCAGAGTAGGAAAGAACTCCGAAGCCTGGAAAGGTGTCTTAGGCAAGCATGGTGTTGGAAATTGCAATGATAACGGATGCCTCCTGCTAGAGTTCTGTGCAGAACAACAGCTGACTATTACAAACACAATCTTTCAGCAGAAAGATAGCTTGAAGACAACCTGGATGCATCCCCGATCCAAACATTGGCACCTCATTGACTATGTTCTAGTCCGTCAGAGAGACATTCGTGATGTCCGTCATACCCGAGTGATGCCCAGTGCAGAATGCCAAATAGATCATCGCTTCGTCAGATGTAAACTAAATCTTCATCTTAAGTTCAAACC
Source organism: Gambelia wislizenii (assembly GCA_030847615.1). Classification (NCBI taxonomy): domain Eukaryota; kingdom Metazoa; phylum Chordata; class Lepidosauria; order Squamata; family Crotaphytidae; genus Gambelia; species Gambelia wislizenii. Next base: position 208,506,622 of record JAUMIR010000001.1, read on the forward strand.
TAAGAGGGGTGGCATCTTAAAGAAGAGACTCCAAGTCAACAATCTTCAACAAGCTACCATGAGAGACAACTTCCAGGCAAATCTACAAACAAAACTTGAAGACCATCCTACAGATCCTTCTCCTACAGTGCTTTGGCAACATATCAAAAACAGTATCCTCCAGTCTGCAGAAGAATCCCTCGGGTTCTCCCATAAGAAAAATCAAGACTGGTTTGATGAAAACAACCAAGAGATCCAGGAGCTGTTGGCAAAGAAGAGAGCTGCTCACCAGGCATACCTCGCCCAGCCAACCTGCCATGTAAGAAAAGCAGCTTTCCGCCTCACATGTAGTAAACTACAACAAAAACTCCGAGACATGCAGAACAAGTGGTGGATCAATATAGCAGAAAAGACACAACGCTGTGCAGATCTGGGTGATCATAGAGGATTTTATGAAGCTCTTAAAGCAGTGTTTGGACCTACTTATCAGGTCCAAAGCTCCTTATACAGTACAGATGGTCAAACATTAATTACTGATAAAGCCTCCATCCTGAATCGATGGGCTGAACATTTTCAAAGTCTCTTTAGCGCCAACTGAGTAGTCCAAGGCTCAGCTATCCAACATATGATACAAAAACCAATGAAAAATGAATTGGACATAGCTCCCACTTTGGAAGAGACCCTTAAGGCCATACAGCAGATGAAAAACGGCAAGGCAGCTGGGATTGATGGAATCCCACCTGAAGTTTGGAAACACGGAGGTCATGCACTCCACGAAAAATTCCACGAATTTCTTGTGAATTGCTGGGAAAAAGGGGAACTGCCATCAGACCTCCAAGATGCAGTCATCATCACCCTATACAAGAAAAAAGGAGCAATATCTGACTGGTCAAACCATCGAGGCATAACACTGCTCTCTATTGCTGGAAAAATCCTTGCAAGGATACTCCTGAACAGATTAGTTCCTGCTATTGCAGAAGAACTTCTCCCTGAAAGCCAATGTGGCTTCAGAGCCAATAGGAGTACTACAGACATGGTATTTGCCTTTAGGCAACTGCAAGAAAAATGTAGGGAGCAGAACAAGGGTCTCTATGTAAGATTTGTCGACCTCACCAAAGCCTTCGACACTGTGAGTAGAAAAGGTCTGTGGCAGATCCTGGAAAGACTAGGATGTCCCCCCAAATTCCTTAAAATGATTATCTTGCTACACGAGGGCCAGCGTGGTCAAGTCAGATATGGCAATGCTCTTTCAGAGCCCTTTCTAATAACTAATGGAGTGAAGCAAGGTTGTGTCCTTGCTCCAACTTTATTTACTATCTTCTTTAGCACGATGCTCCAAAGGGCTATGGCACAGCTTGAAGAAGACGACGGCACCTATATACGTTACCGTACTGATGGTAGCTTGTTTAACTTAAGCCGTCTGAGGGCTCACACTAAGACTCTAAACTATCTAGTCCGTGAGCTGCTCTTCGCTGATGATGCTGCCCTTGTTGCCCACACAGAAGCAGCTCTGCAGCGCCTAACGTCCTGCTTTGCAACAACTGCAGAGCTGTTTGGGCTGGAAGTCAACCTGAAGAAAACAGAAGTTCTTTACCAGCCTGCACCACAGGATGAACACCACCATCCCCACATTGCCGTCGGCAAATCTGTACTCAAGTCCGTTCAGCAGTTCACCTACCTGGGAAGCATCATCTCCTCAGATGCCAAGATTGACAAAGAGATCGATCACAGATTAGCAAAGGCATATAGTGCATTTGGAAGACTTCACAAAAGAGTTTGGAGCAATAAACACCTGAGGCAAAGCACAAAAATCAGTGTGTACAGAGCCATCGACTGTCTATCCTCCTTTATGGATCTGAAACATGGGTCACCTATTGCCACCACCTACGACTCCTCGAGCGCTTTCATCAGCGCTGTCTACGCACAATCCTAAATATACACTGGACTGACTATGTGACGAATGTTGCTGTCCTTGAGCAAGCAGGGATCACCAGCATTGAGGCCATGATATTGAGAACGCAGCTGCGCTGGGCAGGGCACATTTCTAGGATGGAGGACCATCGCCTCCCAAAAATACTACTCTACGGTGAACTCGCCACGGGTCAGCGTAAGAGGGGCGCTCCAAAAAAGCGATACAAAGACTCCCTGAAACAACATCTCAGGCTCGGCCAAATTGATCACCAACAGTGGTCCGCCCTGGCCTCACATCGGGAGGCATGGAGACGCACTATCCACAATGCTGCAGCCTTATTTGAGAACTCACGCCGAACAAGTCTTGAAGAGAAACGACAACGCAGAAAGAATCACAACCCAAAAACATCACCCAAGGAGACCTTCTGCTGTGCTTTCTGCAACCGGACTTGTTTATCTCGGATTGGCCTTTTTAGTCATCAGCGCGCTTGCAGAAAGCGCGGGATGAGTCCTTCCTGAATCTTCGTTTGCGAAGAAAAGCCAGAGATATTGACTACTGTATCTGAGACTGACTATAATATTGACTGTAGTTCTTATGATTTAGAAACAAGGATGTGAGTGCCCCATGAAATACTAGCATCACATCTAAGGAAGGTCTGATGAAAGACATGGGGAACCCAAACTTTACAGAAGTACCAGGAACAATAATGGAAATAAAGGCATTAATTAAAGAGAAAAACTCAATCATGCTCCTGATGTCACACTCCACAATATATGTATTTTCAGTGAACCTACTAAAGGCATTTTAAATATAAAATCATGTCTGACTCCCACTGAAATCAATAACAAATCCTAGTGAGAGGAAGAAGTGTATTGTTGCTATGGGACTTCAAATTGTTTCTGACTTATGGTAACCCCAAGGTGAACCTATCATGGGGTTTTCTTGGTAAGAGTTGCTCAAACAGGATTTTCAATTGCCTTCCACTGAGGCTGAGAGTGTGATTTGCCCAAGGTCACCTTTAGTGGGTTTCCATGGCAGAGCAGGGATTGAAACCCTGATCCTCCAGAGTTCTAGCCCAACACTCAAACCATTACACCATACTGGCTCACTGAAGGAAGAGGCACCAGAATGAAACTTACTTTAAGGTTTGCTTCTGTTTATTGATGAAGTGCTGTAGCTCTTTGATCTCATTCTCTTTGTAGTTTAAAATGTCTTCCTGTTTCTGAATATGGGTTTCAATTTCTGTAAAAGAGAATGTAGAAACAACTACCTTATTTTCTATCTCCTAAATTGCAGAACCCTTGTCCACAAAACATACCGGTATATGTGTGCATAGAATTCTTCGCAAAACATTTAACTCTAGCTTTTTAGCTTAGAAAATAAGATGACTATGTGAAGAGAACCATGACAGAGATAAATGCATGCTAAAGAGAAAGAGCTATTCCACACTTTTCCAAGAGGTAAACCCAAATATGCCACTGAGTGTATGTCAACAGGGAACTGCAGCTAATTAGGGCTGTAATATACAGGTTTACAAATGTGTGTTTGCTATATTTGCACAAGAGATTCATATTAATTTATTGTCTGTCAGACAAAAAATTATGGTAATTAGCAATAACCCATTATTAAATATCACCTTTGGCCTCTTCATGCAACTATAAGGGTAATGCCAAGAATTTAACAATTCTAAAAGTTACATATTTGTTACATATTCAGGGGTAACCATATTGGCCATGCAGCTAAATCTAAAATCCACAAAACAGCAATACCTTTATTTGGACCAACTAAAAAAGCACAAAATACACCATGCAAGCTTTCAAAGCTCCATCTTCATCAGGCAAAAGATGTTTCTGTTGTAACAAATGTATTTTGTTTTTGATACAAAATGCAGGCCTATGCCTCTAACATTGTCTAACTTTTCTTCTTCTGTATGATTTTGCCTGATGAAGAAGCCAATGGAGTGTTGAAAGCTTCCATGATATATTTTGTGTTTTTTAGCTGGTCCAATATATATATATCACTGTTTTGTGGATTTTGTTCTATTTTGCTGCATGGCAAACATGGATACCCTAAATATATTTCCAGGATTTGAAGATACTGAATTTAGCTGCAACAGGGGAATCCTAAATAAGAGGGAGCTAAGGAATTGGGGCTTAACTCCTTGCGGTTTCTACCTCCAACAAAGGTCCCCCCCCCTATTTTGACTATAATTGACAAGTTTTACCTATACAGCACCTAAACATTTTTCCAGATGTAGCAGTACACAGACTTCTTGAGAAATTCCAGTGTCCTTTGCCTAAGAAAGGGGCCTGTGGCCTCACATAGGACAGAAACAGCCTGGAGTTGCTAATGGAGTTAAAATTTTGCTAATGGAGTTAAAATTTTACTACACTTTGTCTTAGCCCCCACATGAAGGGGAGTGGCTTCTGCCTGCATTGAAATCCCTCCAGACTAACTTAACTATAACAGAAGCAACATCTGATGCAAAATGTAGGCCTGGGATGCTTAGATCATTGCTTTTCTTTTCCTGTATGATTTTTAAACATCTTTTGCATGATGAAGCCAGTGGAGTTTCAAAAGCTTGCATGATGTATTTTGTGCTTTTTAATTGGCTCAAAAAGGTATTGCTGTTTTGTGGATAATTGTTTATAATGATTCAACCAAAAACATAGCTTTTCTAAAGGACTGTCACCTGAGTTATTAATTTATTAAATTTTTAAATTTTTTTTAATGAACCTTGCAGATACTAACACGGTACAATATAAAATAAGAATAAAATATCATTATAAAAACCAAAAAGGGGCAGTAAATGGATGATATCATCCAATTAAAATACTAGGACAAACTAAAAGGCTCTGAGCTGGCAATGCTGAAAACATATTTAGGCACATGCTTAAAAGCCGATGCTTAAACATCTAATTTATGATGTGATCTTCATTTCTAGGGCAGTCAAATCTAGTCAACTTACCAGAGCATTTGCTTATCAGCTTGTCTTTTTGGACTGACTGCTTTAGCACTTTGTGGTTTACACGAGAAAGTCTACAACAGAAATAACAGTGACAAACTGTCAAAATACAACTCTTTAGTTTTATTTGCATGTTTAACTGGTGGCACAGTGGTTAAATGCCGGTACTGCAGCCATAACGTTGTGAGTTAGATCCTACAGGGCTCCGAGGTTGACTCAGCCTTCCATCCTTCTGCAGGTCAGTAAAATGAGTACCCGGCTCGTTGGGGGCAATTAGCTAACACACTGTAAACCGCTTAGGGAGTGCTTTGCACTGATAAGTAGTATAGAAATATAAATGCTATTGCTTTGTTACTGCTATGTTTGACTTTAGACTGTGGGAAAAGGACTGGGTGGAATTAGGTTCAAGTCCCCATCTGGTGATGATGTTCACTGGGTAATTTTGGGCTGTCTCTCAGTTATCCCAACTAACAAGAGTTTTTGTGAGGATAAAAATAGGGTGAGGGACAGGATCATGTACTCTCCCAGAGAAGCCTGGCTTGGATATGACTTATCTGGAGGAGGCCCTTCTCTTGATTCTGTCATCCTTACAGGAGCATTTTGTTGGTATACAAGAGGGGGTCTTCCCAGTGGCTGCTCCCAGGCACTGGAATTCCCCTCCGAGGAAGGCTAGGCTAGTCTCTTCCCTGTAACTACTACGTTATGTTACTTTATTGATTTTAGAACATCCACATACAGAACTTCAAAGGGTCCAAGCCTTGTGATGTATAGTACCCATCCAAGGGACTAAGCCTCTGAGAACAAGAGGGAGGTAATAAGCAGGCTTGGGAGAATCTTAAGTTTTGATGAAGTTTGAACAATATCTTTAACAATGAAGTATCAGAAACAGGTGTGTATGTGTAAGAGGGAGAGCAGGAGAAATTAAATTGAGGTTCCCGGAAGAGGGCATAGCTCACTGACAGCAACCCTGAACAGGAGCATTTCACACTGCAACATTCTGTTGCAGTTTTTAGCTGTACTAGTGATATTTTCAAATTTTGCTAATGGACTGACCAGCTGGAATCCTACTGGGCAGTTACGAATGCATAACCTAGAATTACACACTCATGACTGTTACGTATTTGTGATCCTTATTTAGCCCATAATTTAAGGGCTACATGGGGGCTTTGAAAGTCTCCCAATCTCCACTTATTGGGAAGCTGTCCTTGCAACTGCTGGGGGTTTGTTCCCATTAATTGGGAAGCAGCTGGCTGATGGTCCCCCCTCCATGCGAATGAGCTCCAGTGTGAGGGGGAATTGTGACAGGGGTCCTGCTTCTGCCTATTATCTCAGATATCACTAATGGGAGGGGGTGGGACCATCAGCCAGCTACTTGCCGATTAACAGAGTAACAGACTCCCCAATGATTGCAGTGGCTGTTTCCCAGTAAGTGGGGATTGGGACAGGATTCACTGTGTAGCACCGTAACTGTGGTGTTTGGGCATACGTAAATCCCCAACAGCATTCCACCCAGCCTTTGCAGTTGGGTATGTTTACATCCCTTGAAACTCATGACTTTTAGAATATAGTAACTTTGAAAAGGATCATGGCTAGAGAACAGGGAAAAGGCAGCTCATGGTCCTCTGGGAACTGGCCAGCCAACAGCTAGGAGTGAGGTAATGCCCATGTCCACCCCTTTTTTATACAGCCAAATTACAAGCCAATCTTTTCATAGAGACTTCCCCATCAATTTACAAGCATACGCGCTGTCAAATGCTTGTTTCTCCCTCTCAAGATGCTTGGACAGGACATCAATCTCTCCAAGGGCAAACTGCAACTGTTCTGACACCATTGCTAGATTAGTTTTTGTCTTTGTGTGTTCTTCCTCTTCCTTCTGTAAATTAAAGTACAGTTGAAAAGCCTGAGTTATTTACATTGTCTAACAGATTTCAGTTAGTCTTTGATTGCCTCAGCAAGCATAGAAAATATCCCAAAATTCTGCTCTGATCTCTCAGTCATACAGATACCACTTCCATATTTTTTAAATCAACACAGCTTACCAGCAACCCAGTTTTCAGTATGGTAGAAACAACAACCATATATTTAGGCCTTTTCTACTTAAGTCCCCCAAAATGTAGTGCCCCACAGTAATAGAAAGTCACAGCAGCTGCGACTTGTCTTAATGGTGTTTATGCTCCCAGAAGCCCCCATAAGCTTTGTATCCAAAGATGACAGCCACCCTCCTACCTTCCTTGATCCCCGTGGTGGGGTGGGGGGGCAGGGAACTGGGGAAGGGGAGAGGATGGCAGCCACCCTCCTTCCTTTATCCCTGCTTCCTTGCTAAAGTGGGGGGAATGGCAGCTGCAGGCACTTTCCCTGTTAGCAAGCCCTGCCCCCCACCCCATGCTTGTCTAGCCAATCAGGGTCCTGCTTCCTCTTATCTCAGGCAGCAATTCCTATCGAATCACTGTCCTAATGAGGGGGAATGCACAACCCCCGACTGTTTTTCAAAAACTCCAGGAAAAGTAGCAAAGGCTTTTCCCTCGGAAGTTTGCCATTTCGGGGCCCCCTCCTTCCGAATATGGCGTAACGAAGTGGATTCCCATCAAGACAGGTAGGCTTCTCCTTGAATTCAATGAGTATTTTCACCATTTAGACAGCTCCTTAATGTTGACATAAGAACCTGGACACAACCGTTCTAAACAACATGAAATTTTTAAAAGAATATATGTTCTTTTAAAAAGTTCTATTGCTGCATTATTTTTGTAGAAATTAGGATTTAAAATATCAGGAAATAAAAAATGGAAGGATACATACCTCTAATTTTTTCACAATAGCTTCATACTCTGTCTTGCTGACTGAGTTCTCCTCCTGTACAGCAATCTATAAATATAACAAATTAGTTGTCTGTATAACACATTCGCCATTAGCCCAGATCATGACACAATATTAGTTTATTTTAGTCTGCTCCTATGCAGATTGGGCACACCTAAATTCATTTATTTCAATTGGCTTTGTTATTGCTCAATCTGTTTAAAGGTTACAATCCCTCATTTATAACTATGTATGGCTGATATACCTTATTTCAGACACTACATTTTTTAAAGCTTCCCTTCTGAAATCTTGATTTGGTCGTTGCTGTTGTGTGCCTTCAAGTCGTTTCCGAGTTATGGTGATCCTAAGGCCAACCTATCATGGGGTTTCCTTGGCAAGATTTGTTCAGAGGGGATGTGCCTTTGTCTTCCTTTGAGGCTGAGAGACTGTGACTTGTTCAAGATCACCCAGTGGGTTTCCATGGCTGAGCAAGGATTCAATCCCTGGTCTCCATAGTCATAGTCCAACACTCAAGCCACTACACCATGCTGGCTCTGATTTGGTTGCTACCTTAAATAAAATATAAAAATACAATGATAATTGGTTTAACTACAGAGCTAGAAGTCTACAAATGGAATAACTATGAACATAAGAGCCTTGCAAGATCAGAGCAAAAGTCCATCTAAACAAGTCTCCAGTTTCCAACAGTATAAGGCAGCTTCTTACGCTCCCAGGTACACATACACCCTGACACTTTGCCCTCCACTCACATCTCAGTGAGCAGGAATAGAGAGGTTTAGGGTGAGTAGGAAGGCACACAACCGCAACCAGGAAGACTGTGTAAGGGAATGACAACCCCATGAGCCTTCTCTATTTAAATCTTCGCACAGTCTGCCAAACAGCTGCTTGGTATGTAGCTGAGAATGTGATTATGCTGTGGTGTGCTGTGGTGAGTCTCCGTGCATGCCATCTTCTGCAACACAACTGAAGCACAGGTGGCATGGGAATTTGTGTGGCAGCAGCTTGGGCAATCCAAGTGGCCTGAATGTAAGCCCTACAAGGGTTACACATGGAACACTTCATAGGAATTCTAGAATTTGTCCAGTTAAATCAGATTAGTACAGAATCTGCTTTCCAGCAGTGTCCAGCTAAATTACTGCAGGATGACTACCAGCAAGCTATGAAGCAAGAAATCTTCATCCATTGTTTACACCCCCAGAAGCTGGTATTTAACAGTATGCTATCACTGAATACTGTACAAAGTTTTAGATAACATGGCCTGTACATGTGGGACCTGTTACAAATGTTGCAGTTATTTCTCCCCATCACTTTATTTGGTATTTCTACAAACTTCAGGATGCCATGACTTCAGGAGCTGCATAGGTTGGTATGTAACAGGTTTATGCAGGAGTGATTTATAGTCTGAGTGAGGGTCAGGGGGCCCCTCAGCCTGAAATGGTGGGGTCATGTACTCTTCCCCTGCTTAGACCAAGAACCACTGCTGCTTAACAGGGCTGTATACCTTCCCAACTGGTCCGATCTGGCAGAGACTGCCCTAGTTAATCCTCTGTTGTCCTACTTTCTCAGCTGCCCTTAAAATGCCCCTCTCTCCTCTTGCTTTCCCCTTTGTCCTCGGCTTAATTCAATTGCTGCAACTGAGTTCCAAGAAGAAAAGTACAGCTGTCCCTCTGTATCCACAGATTTGGTATCCATGGATTTAAGTATTCATGGTTTGAAAATATTCTTAAAAAATAATAAAAAAAGCAAATCTTGATTTTTGCCATCTTATATAAGGGACATCATTTTGCTATGCCATTGCATATAATGGGACTTGAGTATTCACTGATTTTGGTATCCATGGAGGGGGGGGGGTCCTGGAACCAAACCCCAGTGAATATGAAGGGACAACTGCAGTTTGCATTCAACTCAGAAGCAGGAAGAAAAGTTTTTCTCTTTCTAAACACAGTTCATACATTCCATGGTTTCTCTACTTAAAACAATAGTCTTATGTATTCTTCCTCCTTAATAACATTTGCTTCTTGTTGCCTGACCACAGCTTTTTGACCACACTCTGATGTGGCTTAGCCACACATCCCAGTTTTCATCTGTGAAATGTTGAAGGGCATGATACTGTTCATTGGCAGGGTCCTAAATACACCAAGCTGTAGCAGAAAAGGGCTGTGCTTTAGCAGAAGGGACTGGCATAGTTGCTAGAAAGGCTGGAGCAAGCTTGTAGAAGCCTAGGGCCAAATCCCCTCTCAGGTGTAAGCGGCTGAATTCTTTGACCTTCCAGCCCGATTTATCTCCTACCTAAGGATCGAATAGGAAATGGTGACAATGGGTGAGTGTGTGGAGAATCAGGTGTGCTACTTTGGGGCCTTTGGAAAAATGTTATTAAATACGAATAAAAGGAAGAAAAGTTTTTGGATGTTTTCTTAATCCTCAGGGAGCATTTAAAGAAAAAAATGTGTTTGGAGAAGCATATATCTGATGTTGGGTGGGCACAAAGAGGCTACAGGAGTTTTATCAATGTTTTCCCCAATGCTCCTACCCTTCTTTACCAGCTACATCAAGTGGTTCTTAACCTGTGGTCCCCCAGGGGTCTGCAATGTCCTCACAGAAAGTCCATGAAGGCTGGAAAGTTGCTTGGCCCACCTCCTCCCTGCAGTGGAGTGGCCACGTGACAGGAGCCAAGGCAAAGGCTGGCTGGCTGGCTGGGCCTGCACATTGCCATTCAATCCAGCCACAAACTTACAGGTAGAGGCAGGAGAAAAGTCTTCCCTCCCCTTACAATGCCTGTGAGGGAAGGTTTAAGGGATGGTGTAATTCTATTGTTGTTGTTATTATTATCATGTGGTATTATTATTGTTGTTGTTTAAAATCTTGAGTTAAGTCTTGAGGGACCACGAAAACAAAAGATATTTAAAGGGGGTGCCTGGTAAAGAAAAGGTTAAGAACCACTGGGCTACACCAGGACCGGTTTAAGGAATTTTGCTCCCCCACCTTAAAGCTTTATTTTTTTGGGGGGGATATGTTTATCTCAGAACCTAACCTAAGCTATTCACAGTACAGGCTATTCAGATTATTACTAATAATGTTTTTGCAGCAGGAGAGTTACGACGGACTTCCCTCCACAGTAATGGAGCCCCCTGAGGCTGCAGGTGCTACAGGGCCCTTAAACCGGCCCTGGGCAACACCATATTTTCGGACTCCAACTCCCATCATCCCCGATGATTAAGAAGGACGATGGGAGCTGAAGTCCCCAAACCAGGGAGGAACAACGGCTACCCCCAAACTGTGCTACACGGGAGACCAACCAAAGCTAGCGATAGCTGCGGAGACCCCTTCCCAATCTCGCCGCCTTCTATCCAACCGGCGGGCCTTTGCCCCCACCTGCCGCCTCAGCCCGTCCAACAAAGCCTCCTGAATCTCGACCAGATCCCTCAGTTGCTGGAAGGCCACCAGCGCCATTTTGATTTACCTCTCCCCTCCTCTCTTCTCGTCTCCCCCCCGCCCAATTGGAAGCGGCTCAGTCTCCTCCTCCGACCAATCATAAACCAGTCCCGAGATCTTCGCCGGCCACCTCTCGCGTTAGGCGAGACTCCGCCCCCACTCCCTTCCCCCCCGCCCGCTCAGGCGGTGATCCTGGCACTGAATCGAAAGCTGCCATTGGCTGTGCCCAACAAGCGGGCATCCGGAATTCCCTAAGCCAATCCCGTATTGGCTGTTCTCCGCTATATAAAAGAGGCTCTCTTCTTTCAACTCAGGACAGTCTCTTCAAAAGACTGAGCGAAGGCGATAGGTTAAAGGGGTGGGGAACGAGTCAGGGTGTTGTCTGGTCTGAATGCATTATAACAGTGTAGCGTGATAGGTAGCCCAATTACCTATCACACTACACTGTTACAGCGAGACTATTCTACTTTAACTGCTGTGGCTGGCTCCTGTGGAATTTTGGGATTTGTAGTTTAGTGAAGCCCAAGAGGTCTCTGGCTGAGAATCCTAAATATCCCTCCCTAAACTGCAGATTCCAGGATTCCACAGAAGGCAACCATAGCAGTTAAAATGGAATAGTAGCACTATAGCACTGTACTGTAGTGTGATAATCCTATGAGTACCGTGCCTGGGCATGAAAGCCCACTGGATGACCTTGAGGAAATTGCACACTCAGATCCACACTATACAAATAACTGGTTTGAAACGGGATTATTTGCAATGGCGCCTTCCTATTGTATTCTGGGATTTGTAGTTTCACAAGGTCTTTAGCCTTCTCTGCCAGAGTGCTAGTGCCTCATCAAACTATCAATCTCAGGATTCCATAGGAAGGAGCCATGGCAATTAATCCAGTTTCAAACTGGATTATTTGAGTAGTGTGGATGCACCCTCAGCCTCAGAAAATCCCTGTGATAGGTTTGCTTTAGGGTTGCCATGAGTCTGAAACTACTTGAAGGCACACAACAAATGCTATTTTTCAAAGAAAGGAACTGGCAAAACCTCTTCTGAGTATTCCTTGCTTAAGAAAAACCTATAGAATTCATGGGGTTGCCATAAGTGGACAGATGATTTGAAGGCACACACACAATGCCTTATTATATGTGGGAATTGTCACTTCTCTCTGCTTCAAAGTGGGTGTAAATACCTTAAAGGCACCAGATAGCATCCTATCTTAGAAGCTAAGCAGGGTCAGCCCTGATTAGTACTTGGGTAGGAGACACCCCCACACACACTAATATCAGGCGCTGTAGGTTATATTTCAGAGGAAGGAACTGACAAAATCATCTCTGAGAATTCCTTGCCTAAGAAAATTGAATGAAACTCATGGCGTCACCATAGGTCAACAGGCGGTTTGAAGGCACACACACATACTCTGCTTCAAGCAATAAAAGCAGTGCTGATGTCGAGAAGTTAATTTCCCTTTGATTTCTTCCAATCCTGTGCTCTTATCTATGCCATCACTAAGGACGGTGTCACCTGGTGTGGTTCAGCCTCTCCACACACCCCTAGTGCTGCCACTGGCTCTTGTACCGCAAGAGCAATACTTTCCTAAAATCTGATGAAGTGGGCTTAGGTCTATGACATCTTTGGCCAAATGAAACTTGTTAGTCATTAAGGGGCCACATGATGGGTTTGCTACAACGCGATAAAAATTTCTTAGAGGAAAGCATTTAGTAAGCAAAAAATCATGCCAACATGCAAATTTTGGGACTTAAGGATTTTGTAAATTTAAAAATTTGCAAAATCCCTAAGTCCCAAATTTTGCATGTTGGCATGATTTTTTACTTCCTAAATGCTTTCCTCTAAGAAATAATTAGTGCTGGGACTAAGATGTGTTTAATTTTTGGGGTGGTGGTGGAGAGAATTGCAATACAGTAGGACCCCTGTATCAACAGGGGATTGGTTCCAGCCCACCCCCACCCCCGCGGATAATGAATTCCACAGGTAATAGTGAATGCCCCCCCCCCCCAGTCACCAATGCCGCCATTCCACCAGGTGGAGAAGGGAACAGAGATCTCTCCTCCCCTTTCGCTCTTCCGTTGCCATCGGAGCCACAAGATTCATATAGGAGGGAGAAAGGAGGCGAGACCTCTCTTCACCTCCCTTCACCCTCCTGTTGCCATTTCTGCCATAGAAGCCACCCAGAAGCCTCCTCCCCTCCCTCCACCGTCCACTCCTCCACTGTTGCTAACCGTGGATAATTGAATCAGCAGTTGGTGAATCAGTGGATGCAGGGATGCTACTGTACAGCTAATAAAATAAATAAATAGAAAAATGTGTAGGAGAAACTGGCAACCATTCCCAGGAAAATGTATGTAAAGTATGATTCTGAGGTCTTCCAAACAACTTGGAATAAACACTGGAAAATTCTAGTCAGCTGAATACAGGAGAGTGCCAGATTTTTGTTTTGTCATCCGAGACTGGCTCTAGAGGAGAGAAGGATAAAACATGGAGATGGAAAAGACTGGGAATAGGGGGAGTGCAAAGATAGACAGCTATGCAGAAATCTGTGAGGTGACAGGACAGAGATCAAAATTCCCTGAAGAAGAGATGGAGCAACAGAAAAAGGACTCAAATGGAAGAAGACAGTGCGACAAAACTGATGGTGGGGTAGGATTCCAAGAAATAGTATACAAAGTATACAAACACATATCATAGAATCATAAAGTTGGAAGAGACCACAAGGGCCATGCCATCTAGTCCAACTCCCTGCCATGCAGGAATACCCAATCAAAGCATTCCCGACAGATGGCCATCCAGCCTCTGCTTAAAAACCTCCAAAGAAGGAAACTCCACCACACTCCAAGGCAGTGCATTCCACTGTTGAACAGCTCTTTTCTTACCTCTAGTTACCTTTAGTCTTCCTCCTTTTGTCCATCTGTTTTCAATATATCCACTTGGATATCTCATCGAATACCAACATCAATATCTTCCTCTTCCAACTTTATGATTCTAAGACTGACAGAAATTAACCTTTTCTCGAATCTTCCCCAATCTCTCTCCATATCCAACCTGTTGATCAGGCAACATAGCTTTACCATTGAATGTGGATAGCAAAGAAGGCCAATGTGTTTTCATTTTCTGGTTTGTGTCCTGTATGTCACCAAGTGACTGCAAATCAGTTTTTTAACAAATCTGTCATAGAAATTGACTGACGTTGTGATATCGAAACAAATATAACATCCTGAATGTAAGGGAGCTTTACTATTCATGTCTTTTATTTCATTGTTTCCATACAGCAACAGGTGTTATGTTCATAGCTAAACAATGCATTACATTTAAATATTTTTTGTAAAAAATGCACACACGCACGCGCACGCACAAATTTGTTTCCCACTTTAAGGGTGCAATCTTCAAAAACTGCATTAGTCCTGCTGACATTGCCCAAGGGCAAGGCCAAAGTAACAGAACAGGTAACTTCAAATCTGCTCATAGCCCCAAGACATTTCTAGAATTTTTACACTAGTGATTTCTGGAATTTTTACAGGAAAACACTTTTTGTACTAGTCATCTGGTGTAACAATACACACCGAAATGGTTTCTGAAAAATGTACTGTACAATGCAATGATACAATGACCATATTGCCAATGGTATATTTACATTCAGAAATATAATTCTCACCAAACAACTGAAACAAACAGAAAAATATTAAATTGGTGATGGAGGTGAAATAAGAAAAAACAAAGTAAAGGAACATATTCAAATCTCATGCATACTTGAAGTACATTTAAAATTAAGCTATTTCACAAAGGATAAACCAAATCTTGAGTTTATGCTTGCCTATAGCCTAATGGGGACAAAGAAAAAAATAAAGAATTTTAATATATAAAAGTTCAGGATGCTAGTTTTCCTAAAATTAGCCACACAGTAGTCTGTAAAGTATCATTAATAAAGCAGGGGTTTTTTCTAACTTTCTCCAAATGGTAGCGTTACACACCACACAGAACAACTACTGCCTCTGAAATACAGCTAAATAACATTTCCAGACTCTCATACCCAGGAATATTTGGCTTGACTGGTGTCTGTGCAAGTGAACATGGGGAGGGGGGGGGTCATTGACAGAACAATACAAGATAAACCATGTGAACTAAAAGTATAGACAAAACCTTTTAAGTATACTGTATACTTCAAAAACCTGTTGTCTTGGAGAACAACAGAGGAATTTCAAGGAACACATAAAGTGATTAAACTATGATGCTAAACTCCTGATTAAAAAATGGATTTAGCAGAAGATTAAAATAGAGGCTACTAATGGCAAGTCAGTGAAGGTGAATGGATGTAATTGTTTCTAGGTGCAAGGATTAAGATCTCTCCAAAATTACAGACAGCATTTATTTCCCAACACATGATTCCAGTTCAACAATGATGAAGATACATAGAAAAACAATGGCTACATCTGTGGGCTTTCTGACAAGAGGGAGACCAGCCCTTCTGCTAGGGGTGCTACTTCTCAAATGCTTGTTTCTTTACCGCTTTCCATTTTCCTTTTAAATCTTATCTTTTAGTTTGCGGACAAAGACTGGAACTTGCTTACCTTTTAATCTCTAGAGTATGCTTAGAGCATTCTAATACTTTGGGAGGACATAAATAAATAAATAAATAAATAAATAAATAGCAACCACCACCACCACCACCCTTTCAGGCCCCTTTCTTGCAAGCTCTGTTGAAACAGAACAGTGATATAGAAACTGAGTGTGGAACAAATGTTGTCCCTTCTATCTAAGCTTTCATCAACAAGTCACGTGAACAGCAGTTTTGGATCAGTATGGGAATAACAATGTAAAATGCTGACAAGTCATGGATCTTGGATTGGGCAGACTCTGTGTTCATGACAAGAACAGTAAGCATGACAGTGGTGTTTCTGAGATTCACGTGCGTGGCACTTGGACAGCAGCAAGGTATCAAATGACAACATTTGCCACATGTAATTAAATTTCCAAAGAATTACTAACATTTAACTACTACCAGGCCTTGGAACCAAATGTACTGAATACATTACAGCATGTCTTGCTGGCTCAGTTCATACAGCTCTCTGTGCATGATACAGTACTAAGTCTATGTATTATGTTGTTTTCTCTAGATTATAAAAGGAAAACAGAGGCAAGCTGAAATTCTGACAGCACACAGGACTTGTCAGAATGGCTCATTTTTCTTCTTGTGCCTCTGCGTTAGTGACTCCTTTGCAATCCTATGATATTGGAGAGCTTTTCACAGTTTTCAAGCGTTAGGGATTCTGCTTTCTGTTTCAGTCGCTCATCTCGATATAGCTTTGCCAAATTAGATAACTCTGATTCTGAAAAATGAAAAATATGGGTAGTGGTTACACTTGGAGGTATGCAAGGCTTAATTTCCTTTATTCTTTTCATACGAATTAAATCCTATTTATTCAGAGCTGGATTATTTAGAAAAAATGGATTACAGACAAATGGAAATACTGGGAAGGGGGAGGGATAGTCAAACATGAGATGACCCGATTTGTCAATTTATTGACCCTTTCCATTTGGTGGCATGATATCAGAATTATAGAATATCTGTGTGCAACTTTTACTCTGCCACACCTACAATATGTGCTACAATTCAAGCTGAGGCAATTAAAAAAGGAAATTTATTTTAACAGATGGGAAACCAGATACTAATATAGTTCCAGCTTGTTACATAAAATTCAGGATAATACTGAAAAGCAGCCAGCCCACCAATTTATATGTTAAGTAACATGATACCATGACTGCTTCTAACACAGAATTAGGACTTGATTATTTAAAAATAACATACATTTCTCTCCATATATGACTCTTACACCACTGATGGGAAACGTGTTTGTGGTACATGAAACTGAAAGTTAGGAAATAGCACCAATTATATCACTTTTTGTGTTAGGCTTCTAATGTGTTCTTCCAAACAACTGTGGATTTTAATGCACATTTAATGTAAAATGAAGTTTGACTAATAGAAATCAGTTAAATGATACACATTTCTTGAAATGTAATTCATAGTCCTATAAAGAACTGAATTTAAAATCTAAAGTAGGATGGCCCAGTGGAGGATCCTTGAAGTTAGATAAAATTAGGAGTGTGTATTCAGTAAATGTTGGTGATCCAGAACATCCAAATCAGTTCCCCTACATTGACTCATGAGATACAGTGGTCCGTGAGTCTCCCCAGTGGTTGAAAAGTGCCAAAAGATCCCAAGCCAAAGTTCTGGTACTTAGAAAAGGAAAATTAGCCAAATAAGTTAAAGCCAGTGTTAGATTCCCTGGGAGATTACCTGATAGGGCCAATGGCACCCCCCCCCGCCTTACATTACACTGGAAGCGCAGCACCAGCAGCCTTATTATGAAGAAAGGAAGGGCAAGATGGCAATGGACTAATAACTTCTGAACTGTCCTCCAATCACTATCTGGTATTATCACTTCATATAACCCAAAAATGCCCCCCAATGGCAAGAAAAGAATTCAGACCAGCCCCACCAACAACACTGGAACCCAGGAATCTTTCAAAGCAGAAAAACAGATGAGAATTAATTCACTTTTCCCGGTGGCAGCAACGGCAGCTTCATCACTCCCTAAGACACCACAGAAATCTGAACTAAACAAAATAGCCTCCCCAATTCCTAAAAAATCAAAATATAAACTATTCTCCGGGACAGGGAGAAAACAGAGATAAGCTCCTTGAACTTGCTGGCAGTATCTCTTACAATAACACTATTCAGCCCTTCTATGAATTCTGCCAACTGTCTCTAGAAACATTTATTCTTATATTACAGAGACTAAATGACATTGCAAGCAAGGTAGAGAATTTCCAGCAAGCCTTTCAAAGGCAAAACTCATATGGCACACGGGAGGGAGCCAGCCCAACCCCATCACAACAACCAGATATAGTTAAACACTGCCGAGTGCTACTGAAAAATCAGCTCATCTTACAAATATATCACAATGCCCATATTTGGAACAGCTCCAAGTCAACTGTGAACACTCTTGCAAAAAATGCCCATTGCTACAGATGCATCCCCATCTAAAATTAAATTCCAGCAGCTATGCAAACCCAGCCCAAGGGAAAAACAGTCTTTACCACCACCTATCTTATTGGATAAGCCAAAGGATGCTCCCCTCACTAAAGACAGGATCCATGCCTGCTTCTGATCCTCATTTTACTGCCCATGCACTGGTTCTTCCAGCCTCCCTACCAGAACAGACAAAGCAGGAAGTATAGGAATGTGACCCATTATTCCTCCACTCCCAGAGGAAGACACAGTTACAGTCATCCCAGTCATTTAAACAAGATAAGTTACCCATCCAGCCCCTGGCTTGCAGGGCAACTGCCTGACTTCCAATTGACCAGCACAAGGTTTCCCTAATGACCTGGAACTGTATGAATTGGAATACCCACTACACCTCATATACAGAGAAGCCTCAAGAGATTGTAGAGCTATGTGCTAACACTATGGCTTCACATATGCCAAATTGGCTAGATTGCCAATAGCAGCTGCTATTAACCCTATTCACCACTGAGGAGAGGCAACACATTATACAACACGCAGGAGCGGATAGCTTTGGCCAGAGCTCCCAAGAATCATGCTGATGCTCAAAGGAGGATGCGAGAGAGAGTGCCATCAGGACACCCCGCTGGGATCCTTATGAGCTGGAACAGATAAAGTGCCTCATCCAATATCAGACCCAGCTATTAGAAGCCATGAGGGTGGGGATAAAGAAGCAAGTTAACATGACTAAAGTCTCAAAAGTACTGGAGGGAGCCACTGAAGCCTACTTAGAGTGCCTCCTAGATGCGTATCACCAGTATACCCCCTCGACCCTGAATAACATGAGGATGGGTAACATGACTTTCGTAACACAGAGTTATGAAGGTTTTGTAGGAAAAAATATGAAGGAATTGTTGGAAATAGCCCAAAAGGCATAGTGTATCTGAATAGAAGGTGTAGTGCATGTGAACAGAAGGTGTAGAGTATGTGAATAGATATGAGGAAGAGAAGCGAGAGAAGGACTGGAAAATAGTAAAGAAGCTGGAGTTGCTCACAGCAATACTGGTGGAGCAGCGTGACAGAGAACGTGAAAGAAGAATAAGACGTGGAGATGAAAGAAAAAGCCCGGAAGAGGCAAAGAAGGAATCAATGTGCCTGGTGTGGACAAGAAGGACATTGGCAGCGTGAATAGAAATGACAAGATGGAAGAAGAAGAGAGAAACTGAAATGGAAGAGGGAGGAGACAATTGGCAGATGAAAAGACAAGCAGAGGTATATGAAGAGGCTTCTTTCATCAGAATGACAGAAGCAGAGCTCATTGAATATAACAGACTGGGCACCCTAAATCCAGTGGAATTTACATTGTGCATATCGTCTTCAGAGTTCCAGACAAGTGGAGAGGATGAATCAGACTATCAAAACTCATCTGGCTAAGCTGTGCCAGGAAACCAAGCAAAAGTAGACAGAAATGTTGCCCTTGGCCCTGTTTAGGATTCGTTGCACCCCACATAAGACTACTGGCTTATCCCCATTTAAATTGATGTATGATAGGCCACCCCAGATTTTGGTTGGGTTAAGGGGGGAACATGCAAGAGTTAGTAAATGTTAGCTTGCAACAAGAGGTGCAAATGCTGGATAAGGTATTGCAAGCCCAATGCTGTTATGTGTTAGAAAAACATGCCCCAATCCCCATCACAGAAGTTTACACTTTCAAACAGGGAATGAGGTGTGAGTTAAAGTCCCATAGACCCACACCTGTCACAGAAAAAGCAGTAACTTGAGTGAAATTTTAACTGTATGCAGTTCAAGAATCCCCTCAGAGTACAAAAACCAGCCAAACCAAAGTCAGCCCTTGTTCCCCACTCCCATATTCACACCAAGTGTTCGTGTACATATCCAGTTCAGTGTGTCAGGGATATTGCACTTGTTAAAAACTCAAGGTGATCCTGAAGAGGCAGACTCAGGTTAGATTCTACTGTGAGCACTCCAGAAGCTGCTCACCCAGCGTACAATCAAACCTGCAACTGGAGAGGAAAGAAGACGGGACTAGACCTTACTGCAGCCAACCAGATGACTGGAAGTTCCATCAGGCTGCTCAATGTACGCTCAGATCCCAAACAAAATTAACCTGCATGATGTAATGTTCATTTTGTTGTCTTATGTTATAGCCAAAGGGGAGGGCTCTGTTACAAAAGTTTTCAGAAAACATATGGTTAAAATTGGCAAATATTTCAGGGGTGAATTTTTTCATTGTTTTCATTCAGGGAGATTAATTATAATGGACCTAGGATGGTTAAAAGGATGGTTTATGTTATTCTTCTTGGCATTGTTCATTGTTGTTCTGCTATGCATGCTCATATCATGTATCTTCTGCTTCTTGTCTGCTATCCTTACACAGAGCAATACTGGATATGCTTTGACGGCTTCAATAGGGATTTACTTCTGTGAAATGTATTAATTGTCTTTGAAATTAATCATTTAATTTAAGGGGGGAATGTAGTAGACATGTGGACCCTAATGTCTATTTGCTGAATGCTGTCACCTTACAATCACTATTTGGGGTCAGACTAGATAGCCCACGAGACTCTGGGACTCTGCAAAGTCTTTTTCCTTTAACTCTCAGGCCTAGTCAATGTTCCTTACTAATCAACTCTATGTTCCATAAACATACAATATACTGATGTAAACAAATTCTTTCTCTAATAATGGTTGAACTGTACCCAAATGTTCCTAAGCTATCTTACCCTGTACTTTCTGAACTATCAACAATTGTCTCAAGGAAGGGGAATTGCTGACACCAGAGAGAGGAAGGAGGGATTGCTTTTTGCATACTGTCATTACTGTATAAAAGTATTCTGTAGTCATAGCTCTTGGCTCTGACTCTTTGGAAGGTATTCCAGTCAGGCCCACTGGTGTAATAAAACTCACTTTCCAATCCGTGGGTCTGCTGTTCCATTATTTCTGCAACAATAGGATCATCAGCACTATCATTAGATGGGAGTGAGTTTTAAACATACTGATTGCATACATTTATTTGGATTCTGTATTTATTTGTCATCTGCCTACTTGCTGCTGGTCCACAGGACTCAAACATCCCTTGCCTGTCTTTTCTTCACTCAGTACACTGATGGTGCAACACTGCCTAAGTTCTTAAAAAAAGAGAAGCCACCTAAGCATTAGGAAGAACCTCCTGATTGTAAGAGCTATTCGACAGTGGACTGCACTGCCTCAATAGTGTGGTGGTCTCCTACTTTGGAGGTTTTTAAACAGAGGCTGGACGGCCATTTGTTGAGAGTGGTTTGATTATGTATTCCTGTAGGGTAGGGGGTTGGACTAGATGGCCCTTGTAGTCTCTTCCAACTCCACTATTCTCTCTTCATGCCTCTTCTATTACTTTCCTCATGCTCCTATTTTATGATACATGTTACCACTATTCCCATAATGGTGTTCCTTTCTTTATCCAGACTGATTACCATTAAGCCTCCCTACTTCCCCCCCTCTTTCTATAAATATTTAATTTGAAATTGCCATTAGGTTTTTCCATACTAAATTCCTTTCATCAGCCCTTCTTTCTCAGCTATGTCTCTACTGCCCTTCAAATCCTCAGACCTCTGCCTCATAGTCCTACTGTTCTCTTACAGCACTGGTGGTAAATGTCTGTGGTGACTACAGCTCTATTTCAGCTCCCCCCATCCTTGAGCACACTGTCAGGGAAAAACACGACTGGTTGCTGCAAATCACCTTTCAGCATGAAAGGTATGCAGTAGACACATACTCTGTGTGGTTGATAATTTCAGAAATATGATTCTTCTCTAGAACAAGGCATGGATCTACCACACATCATGTTTTAGTGCGGAAAGGCTGCTTATTTTTCAGCTGTGCTTCTGTGTTGCTGGACTTTGGTGGCATGTCACCAGATTTCAAAATACAAGCCACAAAAATGGTGATGGTGGAATTCACGCTGCCCATGCATTGCTCACCTTTCTGCCGGTGTAAGGGCATTTACATTTATTGGGCAAGGAGATATACAGGACCTCCTTGCATTAAAACCCCCTCACCCCACACCTTAGCTAACCTTTTCAATGTCAAAACATGCCCTCATTATCAATTAGTGGCTGGGGAAAGACAGAGAGGTGTCCAGTTAGCATACACAGCTGTGGTTCAGTGGCCAGAAGACCTCATCATCCCAGATCTCAAGCAGGAGACAGTAGTACACAGAAGTACTCTGGAGATCTTGGAGGGTGACATCATCTCCTGGCTGTGGAACCTCAGCTTGACACTGGCTCACTGCCTGGGCACCCCATCTCTCCACACCACTTCATTAACTGGCTGTGGGTTTGTGTATTGGCACTGAAAAGACAGGGGCACAAGGCACAGTGGGGAGAAGTATGCTAATAGAATGCTATGTTTTTATACCCATCTTTTACTTACAGATACTAGCATATTTAATGGAATGAAATGACTACATTATGAGTGCTGTTTGAGATCCAGAAATCTTTTTCTCTAGATTATAAAACATGACACATAGTAGGATGCTTAAGAATGAATAAAAGAAAACTTACTTTGTTGTTTTTCTTTCCTGCAGTTTGTCTGGATATGGTCAATATAATCTTTTTCAATTTGTTTTTCAAGCTCTTCAAGTTCTTCACCATTATAGTTATATTCAAAGTTTTTATCAACATAGTAAGGCACCTGCAGGTTCTGAGTTTCCCTAAGAATAGTGTGCCCTAGATTCCTATAAGGATAAGGCAGTGAAGAATAGAGTTTCCATAAAAAAAAGCTCAGAAAATAAGTTTTGCCACATTAATATTTCTACTCGAACTTATTTAACCTCTAACATTATGCAAACAGATTACATATTTCTTCTTTCTTTTATGAGATTTCTTCTACTTGCAACCATCTTCACCAGGGGTGGGAACTACACAGCTCTTCACATGTCACTGACATGCAAATCCCAGCATTCCTCACCACTAACTATGCCGGCTAGGGCTGCTGGGAGTTGCAGTTCAACAACATCTGGTGAGCCATACAATTCCCACCTCTGATCTATATGATTTTATAATGCCCAGAAGCCTATCTAGTTACTGTGGAATCCAAATAAATAGTTGCGAGCACCCACCACAAGAATGAAAGATTTTTCAACTGGTCAGTATTATGATTAGCCTACATCCCATTTCTGAAATGTACAGAACTACAGAATCAGGAAAATAAAACAGATTATCAGAGGACATGAAATTATGGTCTTAAGGGACACTCCCAATTTAAAATGAGGTTTTGTACTATTTATAATTTATCTGTATAAAAATATATTGTACTTCTATTGCCTATGCATGACTCAGGGTGGCCTATATTCCCTTTATAATCACAAAAGAAACTGAATAGATGGCTGGGGGAGCATATGTGCTTCCATATGTGCACATAGGAAGTAAAGTGTTCGACAATAATGGTGCAGCTGTTACCATGCCCTACTACCCCTTCCTGCAAGATTCCATAACTGAACATACTGGACACTTTTGGGGGTCATATTAGCTTAAGCAGACTGGAGGTCAGTTGAAGGTCAGGATGACCTGAGACATGTCTAAAAACACAATGGTGGGAAAGCCCAAGTTAGGATTAAGCGGAAAGCCCCCATGATGGGTTTATGCTAACTACCTAGTTGTAACCCAATGCTAATCCTTTCTTCCACCTCTGGGCATTTCCAGCAACAAATCAATCAAACAATCAAGTGACCATTCCTCATTCCATACTCTATAGAAATCTCTCCTCACACCCCCTCCTGTCCAACCTTACAAGGTTGTCACAAGCCCATCAATATTCTATCTCTCCTCAATTAAGGCAATCAGTCGAGTTTCGGTTTCTTTTGTCTATTCCGTTGGAAAGTAATCCAAGCTTTGTTATTACTAATTTGCCCCTCAAGGGACAGAATAGTGTATAAATATTAGGGCCCCAACAATAGCAAGGTGTGTCACAGTCAAGGTGTGCCAAAGCGTATGGGCCCGGCCACTCTCTTTCTCGGTGCACCATGGATGCACCTCAGTGCACCTCCTATGCCACCCTCGGATGTCTGAATATTTTCACTGCACAGAACTCTCTTTTCCCTGAGACTGGTAACTATCACCCAGTCTTCCCAGACCTCTCTCTCTCCAAACTTTCTGCCTTACTCTGCTGTAGCCTTGTATGGTCCATAAGAATGTATGTTGTGTATGTTAGTTTACTTTCTGTATTAGACCAATGAAATAATTATTTTACTTTAACTGGAGCCTCCTCTACAGTTAGTACTGGTATACATAGGTGAAAAGATCTCTGAAGTTACCCTCCTCTCACAGGCCTCCTATCTGAGCTAATAATTCCCCCAAATATTAAAGGGGATTTTGGCATCACAGGTGGGACTCTAATGTACTCTCACCTCTTAGGGTAACACAGCTACTCAGAAGGCTGATCTTTGCTTGAAATTAACTGCTTCTCTACTCTTGGCAGGACATGAGAAATTGCTTCTCTGCTAGACCCTAGCAAAGGAGGAGGATGAAATGGGAGGAGGCAATTTCTAAGCTATTCTGAATCGAAGCCATTTAGAGATTTAAATGTTTACTGAATTCCAACTGCTGCTCATTGATCCTGGAACTCACCAGTCAGAGCTGGAATGTTTTTCTAGTAGACTTTGATTTGAGCTTACTTGACATGAAAACTATGAATAAGTCAACCCACTATTAACAACTTTGTAATTCTCCTCTGACATCAGACTGTACAAATAGGGCTCTTCTCTCTCAGCTGTAACTGGCAGTGTGGATCCCAACAGTGTATTCAAATATTATGACTACTGAAGCAGTTGTCTCCCTCCCCAATGCTCCAAAGTAAAGGCTTTCTAGTGCTAAGAGAAAACACCTCAAGTTGCATACAGACTTAATCATGCTTATAGTGGATCCATTAAAATTAACAGGGCAAATCAATCATGTGTGACTTAACTCTCATAGATTTCAGTGCACGTACTGTTTGCAAGACTAGATGTGCAACCAATCTGTACCTCTTATGCTACATCTATACCCTCTAAACCTACAGGACTACTTTTAACACAGAAATTCAGTTTCCCTACTGGACAATGTATGTTGCTGGAAGGTTTGGCTATGGATGTGCCTTTTCTTCTTTAAGAAGCTTTAATCAGCTTCTCAGTTTAGTTGTCATTCACATATAACAAACAACAAGTCCTTTCTAACCTCAAGAGAAATGTCAGTACTGGAAATATTAGTGTCATGAAGCCCTTAAGAATCCTAAACTAGGTTCTCCTAGAAGAGCAAGGAAAATTATTGGGACTTACGATTTGAAGAAGAGGCTGTAGGGAGGATTAGTAGCCATCAGCTGAGTTACTACTGACACCACAATTATGATAAAGACTGGTAGCAATTGGATAAATGCTGAGTAGCTATTCTGGAAATGAAAACTGTGGTTAGAGAATCTTACAAGCTAGGAATGGAAAAAAATCACATTCATAAAGGGAAAAATATTCATAAAGGGAAAAAACCACATTGGATGTATTAGCTAGCAATTAATCCTTTAAGAAGGATGTATTATGATTTCATTTAGCAGAAAGGAGTATTGATGAACAATTACTACTTTAATCAAGGCTGTTTATGTTAATACAAATTGTGTGACAAGAACAGAACAGCTTTAATATATCTCTGCAAGGCATCCAGGAAGGATTATACACATGTTGTCTTGAACTGGTCACTATCATCACTACTCCAAGCACTGTTTTCTATTATGTAAAATAAATATTTTTATTTTAGTAGTATTTAACTCTGATAACTAAAATTACTGTTTTCTCAGTAATGTTTTCTTAGACGAATAGGTTAAAGACTATATGATTAATGTGAAGTCGAAGACTTTCATGGCCAGCATCCATAGGTTTTCTGTGGTTTTTTTCTGGGCTGTGAGGCCGTGTACTGTAAATTAACTATTAAATTTATATTAATATATGTCAATAAAAATAATTTTTAAAAACAAATTTAGCTTCTCCCTCTACATTTCTGAAAAGATTACTCTGTAGGATCAAAATAATTTCTAGTAAATGTACTGCATGAGCTCCTTAAAATTAAATGTCAGAAGAGCAATAAATACCACATCCTTTGAAAAATGGTTCAGATTTTATCAAATTATAAGCAATACCAGATTTTTTGGTAACCAGCAAGTAGGAGCTTTTTATGGACAATTGCGCAACCAGTCTTCAAACTACCTGTGGTCTAGTTTCTTCCTCCTCTTCCTCCTGTGTCCAAGTCCTCTCATGTCTGTTGCGCTGTTGATAACATGGGGGATCCATGGATGAATGTGAAAACATGTGTATATTTCCTGTAAGAAGAGTGTTGTTATTTTTAATTTTAATTAATTAATTTTAATTAGTAGCAGTACTATGCTATCTACACAAAACACAAGTGTGGACTTTTACTCCTGTCATAAGCATCTTAGCTTCCATTTTAAAATGTTCTAGCTTTCACTGGCTGTAGAAAGAACAGTTTGCTTGAGATCCTGACTTGTCCATCAGTTAATCGATGAACTCCCTCTGTTGAGCAAAAGGATTCTGTTTCAGTGGAAGTTCCTACTGGTGCAACGGAGGAAGTGATTCTCATTAATTCCCTTTTGACTCTGCAGAGTCACAAGGCCATCTTTCCCACTATCCCAGAGGATTCACCAGTCTTC
The DNA here is from genome assembly GCA_030847615.1 of Gambelia wislizenii. Lineage (NCBI taxonomy): Eukaryota > Metazoa > Chordata > Lepidosauria > Squamata > Crotaphytidae > Gambelia > Gambelia wislizenii. The sequence continues at coordinate 208,533,427 of JAUMIR010000001.1, forward strand.
TGGAGTGCAGATCTTAAAAGTATCTGCAAGAGGAGAGCAGGAACCAGCAGGAACTGCCTCCCTATCTTAGTACCAATTTGAGTAGCCTGAGAGTCGGGTTTCACAGAACTTGGGATCCAAGACTATGCCTGAAGAATTTGCTCCCTAAAGGCAAAAAAGAGCAATAGTCCTACTGTAGAATTCAACAGCTTGTTCTTTATAATTCAGCCTCTTACGTTAAAACATCCAAGTGGCACTATGGACACTCCAGATTGCCATCAATAAATAAACAGGCCAGGCATGAGACATACTCTTCCCAACAGTTGGGGGCTTATCTTAAGCTAGAGGTGGGGAAACTTTCTGAGTCTCAACATATTCTGGCCTAAACTCCATAATTGTTATCATTGACCATACATAAGGCTGACAGGAGGTAAAAGCCAAAGTATCTGGGGAACATTAATACTCTTTATTATGCTAAGAATACAAAATGCCAAATAAAATGAAAAAATAATAGCAACTTATCCTGCCTTGAGCTCTTTGGACATAATGAGGAATTATTATTCCACACATTTTAACAACACACAGCAGCTTTGGCTGTCTTGCAAAGAACATCCAGATAAGGAAAATTCACCTGTTGGAAAGTTCCCTCCAAAAAACATATTAAATATTTCTTCTGGTGTGATGTCTGCTTCAAACTCTCTGTAATAGTTATAATGCCTGGGCACACTGGTGTAAGATTCTTCTTCATCTCCATATTGATCATACTGTAATCTCTTTTCAGGATTGCTCAAAACTGCAAAAGCTGTTCCTATTGCTGTAGTGCAGAAGAGAAAGAAAGAAAATATGTTGCATATTTGCCAGTGATCATGAAGACTACAGTCCTGTTTAATGCCCAGCTAACATGGGAATGTAATTAATTAAGTGCTTCAGAAACATTAACAAATTATATTGAGAGGGAAATACATTTGCATTCAACCATGGTTGTGAATTCTGCAGCTGTCTGGAAGCTGTTGAACTACAACCTCCATTACTTGGTTATGCTGGCTAGGCTACTGGGAGCTGCGATCCAACATCTAGTCAGCTATAGAATTCCCACCCCTGCATTAAACCACAAAAAGAGGATTCAAAGCAGTGAAACATGACAGAACATATTAACATGACAGTGTTTCATGATTCTGCACTAGTGACAGAACATTTGCATCCCAACTTTCTAAAAAGCTCAGGCAGTATACATGTATCTTTAGAACACCCTGTGGACACTGTCTGCTACCCTTCTTGCTTGCCTGAATAATCTTTTCATAAGTCCTGTAGTGAACAATCCAGCTGAGAATCAGACACCCCATTAAGAGATATGGGCTGCTGCCACACTGCAGAAATAACACAGTTTGATACTGCTTTAACTATCATGGCTCAGTCTCATGGAATCCTGGGATTTGTAGTCTGTTGTGATACCAGAGCTCTCTGTCAGAGAAGGCTAAATCTCTCACAAAACTACAAATCGCAGAATTCCACAGCATTGATCCATAGCAGTTAAAGCAGTATCAAACTACATTATTTCTGCAATGTGGTAGGAGCCATGATATGGCTGAATCATATAAAATTAATCTGCAAAACCCAGAAGTACTTGAGATTCACTTAAAATATGAGCAACATAATTCAAGAAAACTTTTTGAAGATGCTTAAACTGACTAATTAATAACCCATTGAAATTTTAGGCATTTGCATAAAGACGCAGCAATATGGTTAGGAATAAGTCTGGCTTCCCAAACAATATAGTTTTGGTTAGTTCTGGAGCTAAAGAAAGAGCTGGAAAAGATGCAGCAAAGGACAACCAAAATAAATACAGGATTGCAGCAATTCTCTGCTGATGAAGGCTGCAACATTTGGGTGTATTTAGCTCAGAAAACAGCAAGTAAAGGAAGACATAATAGAGGTGTATAAAATTAAGCATAGTGTAGAGAAAGTAAATATAAAAAAGCTTCTCCCTCCCTCCCTCATAAACACACACACACAGAGCGAAGATTATCCACTGAGGCTAAAAGGTGGGTGATTCAGGGCAGATAAAAGGATACATTTCTTCACACAGCAATAGAATTAAGCATAGAATTTCCTGCCACAACATGTGGATTGCCTCTGAATTTGGGCTGGCTTTAAAAAAATAAATAAATTCATGGAGACAGTGACATCAATAGTTACTAGTCAGAATGGCTATATATTACCTCTAGCATCAGAGACCTTTGTATATAACATCAGTCCACTTCTACATATCAGTTGCTAGGAAACACAAGACAGAAATACAATTCTACTCCTGTCCTGGTTGTGGGCTGATATATTTCAGAATAATAAAAGTGAACTATCCATATTGTCTAGATGTAACTTCCTCTTTAGCAATACTCTCATTCTAATGTCTGATTGTGTTTTGGAAGAATAGCAAAAGATAATCATGGTATAGAGGCCTTCAGTTTTTTTTATTGGACTATCAGCAATCCATTTAATAGATGGCATTTGCAAAGATACCCTAGTTGAAATCTTTGATTAAACTTCTAAGCTGTTAGATTAGTTCAGGCAGCTGAATGGTTTCAAGATGATGATGATCAATCACATATGCCTTTAGAATAATCATATGTAAATTATTCATTTGTATTTTTAAAAATGCATACAATATGGCAGTTTTATTCTAAAATAACTTAAAAGTTATCCCATATAAAGATTTTGTAGCAAAACTGAAGCACAAACATATTGTCCTCTGCTGCTCCAGCCAGGTAAGAAACTTCTGGCAAACAAAGAAAAGAAAGATAACATTTCTAGACCAATTACATATGAGAAATTCATTTAAAAAACGAGTTATTCTAATTACCAATGTCTAATAATCATGTAATGCAACTGCAATTAAAATTCATGAAACCAGCTTTTTATGAAATAAACTTTGTATCTTTTTAGGAATAATATTGAACAGTTTGGAAAATTTAGGCCCAGGACCTAATAACCTTACAAGTCATAATCAAAGTATTATCCTGAGCGTTCAAAATCTCTGGAAAATTTTACCACATGTTATTTGAAGCAGTAACACATCCAGTATTCATAATATGACATCTTCAACTGATTTACTTTTACTGGACATGTTTTTAATTGGTGAATTTTAATACATTAACTAGTTGTACCCAGTGTAACATACGCTGTTATAGCAGATTTGAAAGGTTCACATGGTTCAGCTACATGCTATTATCGTGGGGAAAAAATCAGTGTTTTACATGTGGTTTTTCATATGGTTCAGCTACAAGCTATTATTTTAGGGAAAAAGTATTGAATCTTTTTACATGTGGGTGGTGAGTGGCTGAGGGAGTGAGAGGAAGGAGGGACCCTTGGGAGGCTGGGGGTGTAGGTGGATTGTGGCAGGAGTGGATTGTGAGGTGGAGAGGGAATTTGCATGTGGGTGGTGAATGGCTGAGGGAGTGAGAGGAGTGAGAGGATTGGTTGGGTATGTTTTCTTAAGTGGCCAGTCAGCACACTGGAAAGGAAACAGACCCAAGCATTTCACATATATAGATAGATTGTTATTTTGTTAAGGCTGGGGTTTGTTTTATTGTTAGTTGCCATGAGCTCTGTTTTTTGGTAGGCAGGTAGGCAGGATATAAGTTGAATAGAATAAAGAAATACTGAGACAGAGAAACATGTTTTTCTTAGCCTGTTTGCAAATATTGCAACTGATGTTTAAGAATACCTCTTAAACTGATAAACAGAACAAGGCATTATCTTTGTATTTCATAACTGCCCCCATCCAGAATTTTTAACATACCTTTAAATGCATCTGTTGCTCCTGGAGCACAGTTCTTATCTGGGTGAAATCTCAGGGCAAGTTTTCGGTAAGCTTTCTTCAGTTCTTCCTCATTTGCATCCCTCTCAACGCCTAGAATCTCATAGTAATTCTTACTGTTCTTTATTCTATGAAATGGATACATTTTTAAATTACGTATCTTTTACCCAAACAGCAATCACAGATGGCTTCTTGGTGGATGCCTGCATTAAGTCTTTAATGATATTAAGGGACTAGTAGCAGCCAATGCAAGTTGTTGTTGTTATTATCATTTATTTATATAGTGCCATTGATGTAAAGTTGCCCCTCCACATTTGCAAATTTTGCATTTGCGGTTTTGAGTATTTGCGGTTTTGGGAGGGCCAAAAGCAGCAACTGGGCTGTAGAAGTCCCATGGCCACTTCTGGGGGGGGGGAGAAAAGAAGCAGGCCGGGGGGTGGGAGAGGCGGCGAGGGGGTCTTCCAAGGCCCCTTTGCCACTTTGGGAGTCTGGGCGGGCGGTTGTGAGAAGCAGCAGGTGGTTGCAGGAGGGCGGTGGTTATTCGTGGTTTTTTCACATTTGCAGGGGTCTTGCGACCCTAACCCCCGCGAATGTGGAGGGACAACTGTACATGGCACTTTACAAAAGGTTACAGAATAAAACAATTATCACTATTCCAACAATATAAAATACTAAAATACAATATAAGGAAAAACATGTAGATAATTCAGAATAAAACAAAAATAATCAGTACAGGTAATCAAATATAATAAAGATAAAACATTAATCTAAAATTCCAAAAGTTTGAGAGAACAAAAAAGCTTTCAATTTGGATTTAAAAGTTCATCTCTCTCTGCCTACAGAGAAGCTATCCTAATCTTTTATTCTTTTGGATCTGTTTCATTGATTGCTAGCCCATCAACCATTCAGAAACAGTCAAACATAAGTTCAATGTGAACTTAATTTTTTCCCCCTGACTTTTGGAGAACAGAGAATGATGGATGCTGATGCTGATATTTCTCCATCTTATCAGTCATTACAGAGGAAGGGAACCCAGACTCCCAGCTAATGCCATTACAGAGTTCACTGTGGCTTGGAAGAAAAGGCAGTTTAAACAAAGGAACAAACAAAACCTTCATTTATTGTCATGTGTTATTTCAGTAAATAAGATGTAAATTAAATAGGAAAGATTTAGCCCAGGCCATCTCAACCAGAAGCTCTCAAGGTGTTTTGAACTATACCTCCCATCATACCAAAGGTCATGTGGACTTGGGCTGATGGGTACTGAAGTCCAACACATCTGGAAGGTTCAAGGACTAAGCTAAATTCCAAGGAGTGGAGCTTACTTTTCAAGCTTTGTAAAACAAGGGAACACTATTCTGCTTTCCACAGCAAGTGGTTTGTTGCTTCCTGCTGAATATGATGACAGGTGCTCCAGCCTTTGCCTCAGCCTCAGAGCTGTGAAGTAAACCATCCTTGCAGATGTGCTGAATAACTTAATGCAGAATTTTGGTTCTCACATTCCCCTTGCTATTATAGTTTCCTCCCCTTTCTTTGACAACTTACACGTTTTAAGAATGCAGAATACTTAAAAGTTACAAAGAAAGCTGCCCTAACATGGTACCCTCCAGATATGTTGGTTTATAGCTCTCAGAATCCAAAATGATTTTGGAAAAGCTAGATTACAAAAGTGAAAATTCCTTCTCTTTTGCAATATAGCTTTTTATATTTTATAGTTCATTTACTGTAAATGTTTAGGCTATCGACTAGGTTAAAAAACCTCTAATTTGATCAATAATTGACCTCCTGATTAAACTGTCTTTTACTGTACTATCGTTATTATATAACAACTATAAAGTGTCTTAATAGCTGCCTTTTTTAGTTTGTCAACATTGCATTAAAAACCTTAACATTGTAAGGAGAAAACGCCATCAACAATTTACACTCTCTAGCAAAATGTTAGAATTAAATAAAAATAAAAAGCTACATCTTTGAATTGATTGCCTTCATAATTAAAATTGGCCCCAAATGATCTGCTGCACTTTCAGCTGCTGAAGTTCATGTTTATTAATTTACCAGTTAAACAAATTACAGGCTGCCATTCTAGTCCACACTTCTCCAGTCTGGTGCCCTCCAGATCTGCTGGACTTCTACTTCCACCACTCCTATTCAGCATAGCCACTGGTGATCATGGCAGTTGTAATCCAAAACATCTGGAGCATACTATGTTGGGGAAAGGTCTAGTCAGAGAGTTTTCCTATTTACCTTTGCACCCCAAGTAATTGTTCCTTTGTGTAAGTCATGCTTCCTTCTCCAGGCACTGACTGAGTCCTTCCACTGTCAGACACATGTTCCTTCTTCATTTTCATGCAGTCACTACAGCCACAGTAGTCAAAATTGTCTCGCATGTCCTCTGATGGACATGGATTTCTTCTGAGCTCATCAATTAGTGCTGCAAAGGAAGACAGAATTCTTATTTGTATATTTACCAGAGTGAAACACATAACAATATACAGTACTTCAAAACATGTAGGCATAACCAAAGGGAGGTGGAAGGAAAGCCATTATTGTCAACTATGAACTATAATGGCCTCCCTGAGATGTTTGTGCAGGAGTAAAGAATCACTAGATGTGAGATGTAAAACATCTGGAGGCCATCATCTTGAGGAAACCTGAGCTATACAGTACATAAGAAGAACCCGGCCAGATTCCAACCACGGATTCTTGTTGTCAAGAATCTTGTTGTCAAGAATCCTGCTTCAAAGAGTAGCCAGTATATGCTTCTTCGAAGCCTGCTACAGGTGATGAAGATAAGACATCTCACCTATGTGCCATGCTCATGACCTTGTCCCCAGCAACTGGTAATCAGAGAAATACTGGCTGTGAAAATGGCTGTTCTGTAACTGGATATAGCTATCATGGTAGATATCCATCAATAGACCTCCAGACCTGATGCAAGATAATAAAAGAGAAGGATCTGTTACAAAAATCTAGGAGTCGTTCATTTAGTTACTTCCTTTCTGCCCTCCATAGCTCTATTTCATTTTAAAACTGTGCACAGGGCTAGAACCTGAAAATCACTTCCATTCTAAATTTTCCTCCTGCAACTCTTATTCCTCTTCACATCTGCCCTATTACCTAACCACCTTGTTCAGTCCTAAAGTCTAGGCCCTTATTCCACCCCCTATAATCTGAGAAATACCAGTGCAAAAGCTGAGTTCGTGTCCTGCAATGAAAACAATAGTCTTCTGAAATCTTACAGACTATTTAAAAAATCGGCACTAATTGTTGCAGGTGAGGTGCATGAACATTGCAACATCCTTACCTGGCAGCTATCTTTTATACACACAAACAAATGAACAATAATGAAAATATTGCCCAAAGCTGATGCACAAGGCCATGAAAAGTAGCAGTAGGCCTGCAGCATTTGCATGCAAAGCTTGGAGTCTATATGGTCCTTTATTTCCCTGTACAATTGAACTTGATATACAAATATTATAGAACCATGGTTCTTAATCTGGGATCCGTGGGCCCCCAGTGGTCCACGATGTCTTCACAGGGGGTCTGTGAAGGCAGGACCAGTTTAAGGAATTTTGGGGGCCCCTGCAATGCTTTATTTTGGGGGGCCCATATGTTTATCTCACGTCAATGTAACCTAACTCAACCTAAGCTATTCACACTACAGGATATTCAGATTATTACTAATAATTTTTTTGCAGGAGGAGGGTTACTATGCCCCCCCCCAATTATGGGGCCCCCTGTGGATGCTGATGCTGCCGGTGCCTCAAACCAGCCCTGTGTGAAGGCTTGAGAGTTGCTTGGCCCACCTCCTGACTGCAGTGGAGCAGCCATGTGACAGGAGCCTAGGCAAAGGCTGGCTTGGCCTGCACACTGCCATTCAATCCGCTCCAGCCACAAACTTGCAGGAAGAAGTGGGAGAAAAGTATTCCCTCCCCTTACAGTGCTTCTGAGGGAAGGTTTCATGGATGGTGTAATTGTATAATAATAATAATAATAATAATAATAATATAATGATAATGATGATGTTAATTATGATGCTATGGTTTTAAGTCTTGAGTTAAATCTTGGGGGTCCATGGCAACAAAAGATACTTAAAGGGGGTTCCTGGTAAAGAAAAGGTTAAGAACCACTGCTCTATATGCTCCTTTATTTCCCTGTGCGATTGAACTTGACATACAAATATCCCAGACCCAAGGCATTGCTCTTCGTTGCTGTATATGTCAACAGACTGTCCGGCTCTTAAGAGGTCACTATGGCCTCCGCTGTAGCCATTTCACCCGACAACCCCAACCCCACCCAAGACGACTCCCGTTTCTCCGAGAATACCGTTAGTCGGAGGCGTTACCTTCAGCCCAGCGCTCCCCAGGACTCAGCACAGCCATGTTCCCTCCGAAGGGCGGGGGAGGGACGAGGAGGAGCGGGAGGCGGGGCGAGGCCAGTGTTCACGTGACTCAGGATCCCCAGCACAAGGCACCCTGGGAGTTGTAGTCCCGTGTGTCTGTGTGTCTATATATGTATGTATGTATGTATGTATATATGTATATATGTGTGTGTGTATATAAATATATGTACACACACATATATACACACACATACATACATATATGTATATATACACACACACACACATATATACACATACATACATATACATACACTCTCTCTCTCTCTCTCTCTCTCTCTCAGTAGTGCCCCCCTCAACTCCCTCTGCCCAGGGGACCAACATCCTTGACACACCAGGAATTCCGCCACAGAAGGGTGAGAAAGGGAGAATATATAGGACTTTATCACAGGACAACACTGTTATAGTGCTTATTATTCCATTGTAACTGTCGTAGGCTGCCTCCTGTGGAATTCTGGGGTTTGTAGTTTAGTGAGGCCTCAGAGCTCTCTGGCTGAGAATGTTAAAGGCCCCTCCCTAAACTGCAAATCCCAGGATACCATAGGAGGCAGCCAGAGAAAATAAAGTGGAATAATAGTGCTATAACAATGTAGTGTGTATGTAATCCTTTAAGAGGATCCCATTTCCATGACAAATCCTGGGTGCCAACTCACTGCCACTGCCCTTCTATGCTGTCCAAGAGGGCTTTTGCCATGGAGGTGGCAACAGCCAGAAGGGCACCAAGGTCTGCACCAAGGGAGAGCCGTGATTATATAGGCCAAATCCACACAACACAAATAATCCCATTTGAAACAGGATTATTTTCCATGGGTCCTTTCTACTGAAGCTTCAGATTTGTAGTTTTAGCAGGGATCATCAGCATTGAGGCCGTGATATTGAGAACACAGCTGCGCTGGGCAGGGCACATTTCTAGGATGGAGGACCATAACCATAGAGTTCACTCTACGGTGAACTCACCATGGGTCAGCGTAAGAGGGGTGCTCCAAAAAAGTGATACAAGGACTCCCTGAAACAACATCTCAGGCTCGGCCAAATTGATCACCAACAATGGTCCGCCTTGGCCTCACATCGGGAGGCATGGAGATGCACTATCCACAATGCTGCAGCCTTATTTGAGAACTCATGCTGAACAAGTCTTGAAGAGAAACGACAACGCAGAAAGAATCACAACCCGGAAACATCACCCAAGGAGAGCTTCTGCTGTGCTTTCTGCAACCGGACTTGTTTATCTCGGATTGGCCTTTTTAATCATCAGCGCGCTTGCAGAAAGCATGGGATGAGTCATTCCTGAATCTTCGTTTGCAAAGAGAAGCCAGAGAGAGAGGTAACCTTCTTTGCCAAAGAGCACTGGTGCCTCATCAAACTACAAATCCCAGGATTCCATAGTAAGGAGCCATAGCCAATAATCCAGTTTCAAACTGGATTATTTGTGCAGTGTGGATTTGGCCCTTGTGTCCCTTATTCCTTCCTCTTACTCAAAACATGGGCAACCCTTCCCCCTTTGTTATTTTTAGCCTCTTGAAAAAGCCTGGGCTCATTTTGAGCTTTAGCTTTTTTGACTTTCTCCTTATAAATCCTGGCTATGTTTTGGAGACATCCTCGGATCAGCCATCCCTTCTTGAGGACTATTCTCCACAAGGGACTAGTCCATCAAATCCAGTTTGAATCATTAAAGTTATTGTTACTGTGGTTTTTTCCCCCCTTTATCTTTATTATCGATAAGTTAGAAATATGATATATGCACTTTGTAACAAAAAGTGGAACATAATAAAACAGTCTGAAACTTTTTTAAAAAGAAAAAAAAGTATTTGTTTTTGTTTTAGGCTGGTTATTCAAATGCTCTGCTTAAATTCCTCTCCTTCAGTCTCTTCTATCTTCTTACTCCCATATTATTTTGTGAAGTAAAAGTTGGAGGCACAGTAGGACCTCCGTATCCGCTGGGGATTGGTTCGGGGGGGGCATGGATACTAAAAACCATGGATAATAGTGAATGATATTGAAAATAATGAGGCTATCTGATAGCGTTGCCTTGGAGAGCCTAGAAAATGGCTAGAGAGGACACATTTTCTAGAAAGAATCTATGGTAGGTGTGCTGTTTTGTGTCCCGTGGATAATTGATTCAGTGGATAATGAATCAGTGGATACCGGAGTCCTACTGTACTTCCAACTGTACCTACTATTTTATTGTTTTTTGTTGTTTTTTTGATGGGGGTAGGGATGGGATACGGGATTGCTTTTTTACTTTGATCTTGTGGCATATTTGTATATACAGTAGGACCCCCGTATCCTCTGGGGATTGGTTTGGATGTGTGTGTGTGTGTGTGTAGATATTAAAAACTGTGGATAATATTCAACGCCATTGAAAATAATGGGAATTCTGGTTTACAATACCATAGAGTTGCCTTGGAGGACCTAGAAAATGGCTAGAGGACACATTTTCTAGGAAGACTCTATGGTTGGTGTGCTTGTTTTGTGTCCCGTGGATAACCAAATCAGTGGATAATGTAAGGAAATTAAGGAAATTTCTTAATTAAAAAAAAATAAGGAAAAAATGTAGACAGCGGCCTGAGCATTCCCTTCAGGTTGCTCACAAACTCAGTTGCGGCCCAGCTTTATGTCTGTGTAATTGTATGTAAGCCCTGATCTTGTGGCATATTTGTACATATAGTAGGACCCCTGTATCCTCTGGGGAGTGGTTCTGGGCGGGGGTGTAGATACCGAAAACCGTGAATAATAGCAAATGCCATTGAAAATAATGGGACTTCCGGTTTAAAATACCATAGAGTTGCCTTGGAGGACCTAGAAAATGGATAGAGAGGTCACATTTTCTAGGAAGACTCTATGGTAGGTATGCTTGTTTTGTGTCCCGTGGATAACCGAAACAGTGGATAATGAATCAGTGGATACGGGGTCCTATTGTAAGAAAATTAAGGAAATTTCTTAATTTTTTTTTAATTAAGGAAAAAAAAAGTAGACAGAGGCCTGAGCACTCCTCCCTCCAAGTTGCTCACAAACGCAGTTGAGACCCAGCTAAAAACAAGTGCTAGAAAACAATAGGAGAGGGGAGAAAGGACTAAAAGAAAATGACTACAGGGTGCGATCTGAGGCATTCTGCCATGGCTTCCGGTGTCTGTCATGGTGCCGGAAATGGCGTGCGCGGACCCGCGAGGGCACTTGGTGGGGGTGGCGGTTATTCGCGCAGGCGCATTTGCTGGCGGCGGGGGGGGAAAGAAACTCTGGTTCGGGGGAGGGGGGCAGCGGCGGCGGTTAGTGCTCGCTTTGCTCTTGCCCCCTCCTTCCGATGGTGTCGCTCGGCCTAGCCTGAGGGGCGGGGGGGGGGAGCGGAGAAGGCGGCAAAGAAGACGACGGCGCTGCTGCGAGGGAGGCGGCCCAGTAGAAGGCGCCGCCTGGGTGTCTCCGTCGCCGCCGGTGTTGGTGGCGCTGCGGTTGGAGCGGGCCGCGCTCCCCGCTTTCCTCCCCGTGTGGCGCGGCTCTTAGGCCCGGGAGGACGGACTCCCCCCTCGCCCTCTCCCCCCCTCTCCGCCCTGGGCGGCGGCGGCGGCGGCGGCGGAGGGGAGCAGCAGGGCGGCTGCGGAGGGAACAGGTGAGAGCTTTTGGCCCAAGGACCCGCCGGCGGTGGCTGGGTGGGGGTAACGATGTGGCGGGGCCTGCTCTTCCCCTCTCAGGTTTTATGGAGGGGTACCTCGCTTTTTAAGATGTTCCCAGGAATAAGGAGGGGATGAGGGTTTACTTGTACCAGTTGTCCCTCCGTATCCACGGGTTTGGCATCCACGGATTTTAAGTATCCACGGCTTGAAAATAATAGTCTTTAAAAATAATAATAATAAAAAAACGCAAACCTTGATTTTGCCATCTTCTATAAGGGACACCGTTTTGCTATGTCATTACATATAATAGGACTTGAGTATTCACGGGTTTTGGTATCCACGGTGTGTGTGTGGGGGTCCTGCAACCAAACCCCAGCGAATATGAAAAATGCAACCTATGCAGAAATCCCCCTCGCCCCCCCATTTCTGCAATTACCACAGTGGAAGGTTGCATAGTTTGCATTTTAAATACAAGGGGCTTCCTTGTATTCAAAAATGCAACCTATGCAGAAACCCCCCTCCCCCCCCATTTCTGCAATTACCACATTGGAAGGTTGCATAGTTTGCATTTTTAAATACAAAAAAGCCCCCGTCGCCTTCTTGTTCCTGAGAACATCTTTAAAAAGTGAGGTACAAAGCCATAAAATAAATATGTGTATATCTCCCCACCCCCATGGGGCGGAATGTAGATGTTCATTTATGCAAATCTTTGCTCCTTCTGTACCAATATCTAAGAGTTGATTGTCTTTGTGCACATGCAAAGTTTCTTTGCTGTAGATACTTTTTTTCTTTTTTTTTAAAGAGGAAATTTGGTTCCACCTTGGAATCTGGCCCTTTACTGCAAGTATTGTAGAATATAATACTGAAAAGTTCAACAGATCAAATGCAACTCTCAGTGCTAAGAGGTTCCTTTGGTAGAGTGTTAAGAGTTTCCAGCCTGATCCTAAATAGGAACCCCCACTCATATGCCTGGATATTTTTTCCCCAAGCATACAAGTGATGATGCTGTTGTGAGAAACTTTTACCTATGATCTTTCTTCTTCCGCATATCTGCCAGTTGTACAACCACTCTCTCCTTCCTGAGGGCACATGTGTTGGTGGTACGCTGTGTGTGTATGTGCCTTCAAGTTGCCGAATGGCTTATGGAGACTCCATGGATTTTATGGGGTTTTCTTGGGCAAGGAATACTCAAGAGATGGTTTTGTCTTCCTCTGAAATATAGCCTACAGCGCCTGGTATTCATCCCATCCAAGTACTAACTAGAGCTGACCCTGCTTAGCTTCCAAGATCAGGCAGGATCTGGTCTTTTAGGGTATTTAGTATTGGAGTATCACCAAATACAGTATAGTTCTGATTTTGTTCAGCAGGGCTTAATGTCAAGCAGATGTTCACAGAATTACCTCTGTGATCAAAGCTAGAAATACAGTTGTCCCTCCGTATCCATGGATTTGGTATTTGTAGATTTAACTATTCACGGCTTGAAAATATTCTTTTTAAAAAAAATAATAATCCAAAAAGCAAACCTTGATTTTGCCATCTGATATTAGGGACACCATTTTGCTTTGCCATTGCATATAATGGGACTTGAGTATTCACGGATTTTGGTATCCACAGGCCGGGGTCCTGGAACCAAACCCCAGTGAATATAAAGGGACAACTGTGCTGCTGTCTAACTGAGTAACCTCTGGGTTGCAGTATATATGTTGTATTTGCTGATATACTGTGATTTTTTTGTTTTTGTTTTAGGGTAGTCAGATGCAAAGGAGGACACCGAAAATCCTTTACCCTTTTTGCATTGTTTAGAAAATAATGTTTTGCTTTTGGAGCTTTTTTCACTTGCTCATGAGAAGCTGCTCTTATTAAAATTCTCTATGCTCTCTGTCTTTGGTCATTTTATTAGTCAGATTTAGAAGTATGTAATGCAAATTTGTGTGTGTTTACTTAGAAGCAAGTCTGTTTGTGTTTAGTGAGGCTAACTTCCAAGTTTGCAGAAGACTGAGAGCTTCTAGTAATCCGTACATGTCTACCCAGAAGTATGTTCTGATTAATTCAGATGTACTTTTGCATAGTTCTGTATTGCAGCTTTAGTTAGCTGTATACATTTGTGGAATGTGTTGGTTGAATTTGTTCTGCATTGGCTTGTGTGAGTACTGACTCTCCTCTCACAAGGTGACTGCTGTTAGGCCATTCAGTCTGACTGAAAGAATTCGTGCTTAGCCCTTCTAAATCTTGGTTTCGAAGCTCCACTTTCTTTTAAAGTGTTCTAGACCTTTCCATTGGTCTGTTGGTTTAAATGATGTGATACAATATTTAGACTACAATAATAACCAAAATCCTTATTTCCTTGTATCTAGCTAGTACAGTAGTCTGAATATGGCCGGCTAATACAAATACTGTATTTGCCCTTTTGGATCCACAAAAATAGAAGAGTGGCAAAAGGTTACAGTAGTTTGTTGTGTGCCACTCCATAACTTCATGTTTATGAATCAAGTGCAGATTGTAAGTTGTCATTTTAGATTCAGAGTAGGCAAGGTGTATAGGACTGATCAGTTCAGAGCTGAAGCTAGCAGAGTTGATATTGGATCTGTTTCGTTATTGAGTTGGAGCTCTGCATGGAAAGTATGAAGAACAGTGTCTTTCAAAATTGTGGGAAGATCAATATTAGAATTCAGTTTACCTAAAATAAAATGGATCCAGCATTTCCTGTTTTCCTTGGCAACATCTATGGTGGCATGTTGAGGTGATTTGAATTGAAAATGCTGCCCAAATTCTCCTCATAATGCTTTGCCACGTACAGGGGATTTTCACAGCCAAGTTGGTGAATGTTCCTTTTAGGGTTGAATTGGAAGTTTGAAAATGCCATCTTCAAGGACAGTTAATGTGAAAGATGATTTTAGGATCCATACAGCAAGAGATAAGTGTGGCAGTGATTCCATGATGTGTTGGGGGGCATAGAAAAAAGTGGGTTTGATTGCATGAATTCGTAGAAATGTGAAACTGATGCCTAAGATTTGAACTGACTTTCAAGGGTTTGACCCCAGGCTCTCATGGAACTCTTCAAAGGAGAGGTGGTCTTGTGGAATATTCATGCTACAAACTTAATTGATACTTAAGTGTCATAGTTTTCCCTAAGAATTCTGCAAATTGTAGTATATTGGAAATGCTAAGAAGTACGTTATTAGATCACTAGCTGTTCAGATGTGGAATACACTGCCTCTAGTGTGGTGGAGCCTCCTTCTTTGGAGGTTTTTAAACAGAGGCTGGATGGCCATCTGTTGGGAATGATTTTATTATGTATTCCTGCATGGCAGAGGGTTGGACTGAATGGCCCTTGTGATCTCTTCCAACTCTATGATTCTATGACTATGCACCACTTTCTTAGGAAACTGTTAACACTGATTCAGTTTCAGTTATAGTTTAAAAGGGTTGTGTCTGAGCCATTTTGCCACAATTTGAAGGGAGAGAGATATGTGTTTCTATGCATTCTGTCAAAAAACAATACAGTGTGAGTAGATGGCACCTTTGCTGAGAACCACATAACATTTATGGTTGTACTTTCTAATCACTGGGTGATAGATATGGAAACCTGTATACAGAGATGGATGATGTTAGCTGCATCACAGTGAGAGTTCACTGAGAAAATGAAATGGCTATTTAATAGTTTAAGTCTGTGGTAATGGATATGCCATTTCTGCACAAATGCAGTTGAATCTTTGTGTGTACCTCTGACAAGGAAGCTCTAAGAGACACACAAAAAGAAATATTGACCAAATTAACAATTGCATACTATGTGCACTTTACTGTTGTGGGTCACGTGTAATGATGATTACTACAATATTTGGCTTGAATGCAGATTAGTGCAGAATGGGGAGCTATTTCTAGAAAATGTTTCTTTTCACAAGAGAGCCCCTGAACAAAGATTTTAATTGCAGTGCTTTTCTAATTTCAGTTAGAATGGTAAAAGGATGCATAGAAAGATTAAGGTGTAGTCACTCCTTTGTCAAATTGGCATTTCTGAAGAACTTGTAGCCAGCTGGTTAGATTGCAGCTCCCACATTTATGGTATCTTGTTAAGGACAGTAAATACCAGTAGTTGTGAGACTTGTATTTTTGTAAGTACCAAAATGGGTGCCTACTTGACTCAAGTTATGGATTTTATGATATTCAGATTGCTGTGGAGAATCCAGGTACAAAATATAAATACATCCAATACATTGAATCTAACTATTGTTGTGTTTACAAAGCATATGAATGGGAAAGGATTGCTCTCTTTCTTTCTTAAAGATGAAAGTGACAGTTCTTATACATGTGTGCACTTCATATCTGATGGAATGTACCTGTTAATATGTGGTTATTGGTAGAGCTGTGCAGCTGATTCACCTGAATCCAAAACAGATTGGGCTGGTTCAGACCAATTTGGATGAGTACCACATTTGAACCGAATGGCCCAGTTCAGTTCTGGAATGGAGCAAGCACAGTCTGAGGATCTGGTCATCAAATATAAGTAGGAAAAAAACCCAGACAGTATGCCTCTAACATAACCATACAAGGAAGATAGTGTGATGCAGAGGGAGGGTGGGGGCTTTTTTTTGTTGACAGTTTTCTTATGCACACTAGGGCAAGAGTCTTCATTTCTTTTTGTTTTCTTTTACAGGTTGAGTCTCCCTTCTCCGGAATTCCAAAATCTGGAATAATCTAAAATAGTCTACATGGGTGGCTGAGATAGTGACTTTTTTGCTTTCTGATGGTTCATTGTACACAAACTTTGTTTCATGCACAAAATTATTAAAAAATATTGTGTATCAAATTACCTTCAGGTTATGTATATTAGGTGTATATGAAAAATAAATGAATTTTGTGTTTAGACTTGGGTCCCATCTCTAAGATACCTCATTGTGTATGCGCAAGTATTCCAAAATCTGAAATTATCCAAAATACCCCTGATCCCAAGCATTTCGGATGAGGGAGACTCAACCTGTATATTAATTTGTCTGTTTAATGAGATTGTGTTCTAGACAGCAACATATATTCTTCCCCCACTCCACACCAGTTCTCCTTAGTTTTGGTTATTTAAGTGTTACATGGAATGTGGGCAGGCAGAGTCTCTACAGACAAGGTAGAGACCACTGTGTGGGACCACTTTGAGGTGGAAGCAGGACTGCTGTCTGCCTTCCTTGTAGAGGAAATGAGCAGGGGTAAACCACTTAACAGCATGAACAATCTGCTCTAATGAGCTGGGAGGCAGCATGCAAGCAGTGTTGCTGAAGACACAGGTAGAAAAGTCTCAGCAGCTGGGCAGCAGGAGCAAGATCCATAGGTAGAACAAAGGATGGTGGCTGTAGCAGCTTCAAGGCTCCTACCCCCCAAGAGGCTTAGGCAAGCAATTCTGGAAAGGATGGCAGGAGTATGTGATTGTGAGAGGGAAGATTCATTGCCAGTCCAGATCATCACTGAAGAGAGAGCAGGGAGATCATCAAGGCTACTATACCATTTGGGCTGCTGATAATAAATAAAGCATCTATAGATTTTCCTTGTTTTTTTCTGGCCTGTGAGGTGAAGATGCCAGCCACAGATGCAGGCAAAACATAAGAAACTATTCCAGAACATGGCCTCACAGCTCGGGGAAAACCCAAGGAAAATCTATGGATGCTGGCCGTGAAAGCCTTCAACTTGACAAAGCACCATCTTCTTACTCCCCTATTGCCTTAAGCTATTTCATTGAATTTTATCAGATTGTTTGCTGATAGAAGAAAAAAGTATCCTCTTGAAGTACACTGTCATGTCATGATCATATTTTAGGTAAACTTTAAGAGACTTGGCTGATAGATGCTGTAGGGCAGTGGTTCTTAACCTGTGGTCCGCAGACCTCCAGGGGGCCATGATTTCTTCACAGGGGGTCCGTGAAGGCTTGAAGGCTGCTTGGCCCACATGACAGGAGCCAGGGCAAAGCCTGGCTGACTTGGCCTGAGCATTGCTGTTCAATCCGCTTCAGCCACAAATTTGCAGGAAGAAGCAGGAGAAGTCTTCCATCCCTTCCAGTGCCTCTGAGGGAAGGTTTAAATGGAAGTTGTAATTGTATTATTATTATCAGGTGTTATTATTGTTCTTGTTGTTGTTAAAGTTTTAAACCTTGAGTTAACTCTTGGGGGTCTGCAGCAACAAAAGATATTTAAAGGGGGTCCCTGGTAAAGAAAAGATCAAGAGCCATAGCTCTAGGGGGACAATGCCAGAATAAAATCACCATGGAATGAATTGCCAACACTGAGTAGTCAACAACAGCTTTTGAAAATAATTTTTGTTTGTTGCAAAACAGCACAGAAAACTCTGAAGTCACCTATCTAAAAATGGTGTGGGTTAATCTCCACTTTAGGGTCTACTTTGTCTCCAGTTTTACGTGGGTGTGTGAGAAAGCAAAAGTTATATGTAACCATTTTTGGTTTCAGAATGCAGTTCTCAATTCACATTAAGAGAACAGATTGGGTATAGATCGATACAGATGAAACCAAACCCATATTCAAACCCAACTCTGAATTGAATGAAGAAGCAATCTTTACATGTCCATATGGCCAAAGAGGGAGGGACAGCAGAATGTATGAGGAAAAACCTTGGGAGATTTTCTTACAAGAGGAAAGAATAGATAATATTTTGTTGTTGTACACCATCCTTTGTTGTTGCTATTGTTGTGTGCCTTAAAGTCATTTCCAATTTATGGTGACTCTAAGGGTTTTCCTGGTAAGATTTGTTCAGAGGGTGTTTGCCTTTGCCTTCCTCTGAGGCTGAGAGAGTGACTTCCCCTAGGTCACCCAGTGATCAAGCAGGTCTCCAGAGGTGCAGTCCAACGCTCACGCTGGCTCTCACATCCATCCATGCTAGTAGTTAAAAGTTTATTTAGATTTGTTATGATGTTTTAGCAATGTATTTTTTTAAAAAAAAATATGAAATTGGAATATTTTGAATTATTCATTGTGTGAGCTGTTTCTGTCCATACTTTGTGCATGTAAACCCTGAGTATAATTTGTGAATCTTTACAGAATCTTACTGTGACCATGAATTCAAAACTCAATGAATTCACAGTAATATGGTTTGTATCAGTACATTTCTTGTAGAGGAAAACACTATTTTTATTGGATTAAATCAAACTACCATAATGGATATGCCATTTTGTAACATGATAGCTATGTCATTGTTGTAGGTCATTCATTTCATTTATATCCCACCTTTTCTCCAAGGATTTCTGAGTGGCTTACATGTTTCATCACTCACAGCCCACCCATTATCCTCACAATTTTCCTGTGAGGTAGGCTATACTGGTAGAAAGTAATTGTTACTAAGGTTGCCTGGGGAGCTTTATAATCAAGCTTGGCAGAATTGGAATCCAAGTCTCCTGTATCCTAGTCTAACCACCAAACCACACTGCTGTACCGAGGTATTATTTATCTCTTGTTTCTAGGGTGAAATGTACAAACATACAGTCTATCAGTGCTAGCTTTAGTACAGATCAGCATGCCTTGAAGTGTGTGCTACAGATGGAAAGTGATTAGTGTATAAGTGATTAGAACTATCTTAAACTTCTGGAAATGTTGTTTATGCTTCCTTTTATCTGAGGAACAGACATAGTCTAACCCATCATTTGGTGTTTTTCCATTAATTAGTATATTTTAAAATGTTTATTTTTATTCCATACCCCCCACAAAACCAACCAAGGAACAAGCCCCCCCCAATTGATAAAAATAAAACATAACTTGAGTTATGTGTGTCCCAACTTTATCTCTTTCACTCCTGTTAGAAGAGCTTTAGACATTTTGTGTTATGCGTCATATCCCATATTTTGAGAGGGGGGATCTGAGTTTTCCAAGCATCTTTGACTGCACAGATAACAAATTCCTATCGTAGTCGATTTAGAAATACAGTACTATAAAATATTCAGTAAGCAAGGAGATCTTGTAGCACCTTTGAGACTGAGCGAAAGAAATTGTAGCATAGGTTTTGTAGACTTGGTCTACTTCCTCAGATGTAAGCAGACAAAATCTACAAAAGCTTATGTTACAATTTCTTTCTCTCTGTCTCAAAGATGCTACAAGTTCCTCTTTCTTGCTTACTGATATTCCAGACTAACATGGCTATATCTTTGAATTCTATAAAATTTTCAATACTCCTCTAAGCCATTCTGTCTAAGGGTCAGTGATCCATGTAAGAAGTTGTATTTGGCACCCATGTTCTGTATTATGCGACCTAATTTAAAGTTTCCCTGTCGAGGAGAAATATTTTAACCTTTGTGACATTTGCCTATGAGACCCAATGGCTTCTTATGCAATAACAATAAAATTGTCCCAAACTGATGGAAATTGTTAGCTTAATTATATTGAAAATCATGCATCCAGACAGCTACGTCTTGAGGCCAAGTCCTCTGTCACTCTAGAGAGACAGCATGATGGGATTTCTTTTCTTCCCTCCATCTCTCTTCTGCCTAAAAACCAGCTCTGAAAGGTTTCTCAATCCCTCCAGGCCCCGTTTTGTGGGCTCATGGAGGACTGCAGTGGGGAGGAAAGATTGGCCCATCTGTTTGTGCTGGATTCTGCAATTCTACCAGCAGAACTCCAGTTCTGGGTACTGCTCCAAATTTCTTGAAGAAATATATGGAAGTGCATATAATGGTAGAGAAGGTGAGCCAGTTAGTAAGCAAGAGGGCACCCTGTCCCTGATGATTTTTCAGATGGTTTCCCAGCTCTGGAGTTCACTTCCCAGAGAGGCTTGTTACTTTGGCAATTGGTGAAGAAGACTTTCAGATTTTCCTATATCTTTTGGTTATTTAGCTTGAAATCTGATTTTTATCTCCAGGTGACTTTAATGTATATTATCAGTGCTTTTATATGTTAAGAATTCTTTTCAGTATATGAATGTCATGACTGTGGGTACATCCACACTGCACAATTATAGCAGTTTGATACTGTTTTAACTTCCACGGCTGCATCCTGGACTTTGTAGTTTGATGAGGGATTTAGAACACTCTAGTAGTCCACTTCCCTGAATTACAGTGTTACAGTTCTTTAGCAGAGAATTCTGAGTACCTTATGAAACTACAGATCCCAGCATTCCATAAGGTACAGTCATGGCAGTTAAAGTGGTGTTAAATTACTATAATTGTGTTATCTGGATGCACCCTGTCTTTGAATTTTGTGACTACATAAACTACTTTAATTACTTGATGGGGGGGCTATACACTGCCTTGCATTAATTCCCTCCACGCTTGACTTTTCCACATTTTATTGTGTTACAACCTGGAATTAGAGTCAATTTTATTGGCGTTGTTACCACTAGATATACATAAGATGGACAACACTTTGACACACAAAAAAACTTTTGTGACACACAAAAAACATATTGGAAGAAAGAAATCGTCACTGTCTTCACTAAAAACCTCAAACTGGTGTTACTTGTTACAGTGCTATTGGCACATAAAAGCCTAAAACCAGGTTTGTGCTGGCAGTGCAGCACCAATACAACCAAATTTCCTTCCTGTCCTATCTTCCCTGCAGTTCTCAGAGCTGCCTCAAAACCAGCTCCAGGAGACTCTTCCCCCCCCCCATTGTTCTCCCCATGGAAGACTGTGGTTAGATACTGCTCAGTATGTCTTTGAAGAAGCCACAAACTTTGCATGTAGCTATTCATAAGGCTTGAGTGGATGATAACAGAATATTAGTATTAGCCCACTATACCTTAAGTTATTCTCAGGCCACAGAGAATGTTAAAAATAGGTTTAGTTTGCATATCACTCTGTCAGAATTTAGCATTATATTCCTGTGCAAAATACTGGGATTGAATTCAGATCTCTCATTCTGTTTTCCCTGCGTCGTTGAGAGGAGGAAGAGGCTGGAATTTTAATTGGTTTAGGAGGTTTCTGGCTTGTTCTTCCATGTGAAAAAGATGTTGAAGTTTAAAACAAATTCCAATCAGTTATTCAATGTTTGTATTTTTATTTTTTAGCTATTTATACCCTGCTCTTCAGCCACAAAGGCTCTCAGAGCGGCTTACAAATTAAATAACAGCATTTTACACATCTATACTGCTTTATAGCATGCTAGGCACTAAGTGGTTTCCACTGTGTGTTAGCTAATTGCCCCCACAAGCTGGGTACTCAGTAAACTAACCCCAAACCATGGTCTGTAGTTCTGGATTTTTTAATAAATGAGAGTCCTGATTCACATTTAATGATGAACAAGGAATCTAAAGCAAACTTAAATTGAGGTTTATTTTTCTTGATCTCATGAAGAGGAAAAGGGAGGGTAAAGTGTGTGAGTTCAACACTTTGTGATGTCCATTCTTGCAAATAATACTAAATAATGGATTTCCATCACAGGCAAACCAGCCTATAGTCTGATGTGCTGGTTCAAAACAAAACAAGGCACACCCAGACAACGCTTCAGTTACATCCCCAGTAGCTTGGGACTGTAACTAGTATCGATCCATTTGTTAAACCCACTTAGAGTAGAACTATTGAATCAATGGAACTTATTAAGTCAGTGCTTTCATAAATTCATTGATTCAGTGGGCCTACAATAGCCAGAACTAACAATTTGATTTAACCTGTTGTTATATTGAAAAAATGTATTTTTATTGCTTTTGGTTGCTGTTAGCCATCTTGAGTGGTGTGTAAACACTGAAAGGGTGGGGTATAAGTTTTAAAAATAGCACCATGAAAAATAAATTAACGTGTGGTAATATGATGGGGTGAGGATTTACCCCTCTGCCCTAAAGTATTCTTGAGCAATTTTTATAGTGGAAAGAGCCATAATGTTAGTAAAAGTTTTACTTTTGAGAAGCAAGTTTCTTAACACTTGTTTATAAATAACATATTTGATAAATAACAGCTGCTTATTGCCCTTTTAGAGAAAGTTTAAATCTAAAAGACAAACAGATAAAAGAAAATAAAGTAATTCCTTATTCATATACTTTTCAGTTCACTCTAAAGGTGAGATGAAGCGGTAAAGAATTGCTCTCCTCTTCCTTCTCACAGTGGCTGGCTGGGCAGCTCCTGCCATCCTTTTGCAGCTGGAATTGGAGGCTACAAAGGAATGGTTGCAGCTACCTGGCCAGCTGCTTGAGAAAGAAGAAGAGGGTGTTTTTTCACCGCTATGGCAGAAGGTTCCGCCCTCCTCTTACTTCTTTCAGTGGCTGGCCAAGTGGCTCCTACCATCCCTTTGCAGCTGGAATTGAAGGCCGCCGCCAGGATGGGTGAAGGGTGGGCAGCTCTCCTCTTCCTTGTGGTGGCCACCCTCCTTGTCTCCAGGTCCCCTTCACTTTCCTCACCTCCCCCCCCCACTGCCGGGTCCCCTTCTCCTTCCTCGCCCCCCCCCCGGCTCAAAACAATGATACAGCCGCCATCTTGATTCACAGCTGTGTTACCTTTTGACAATACAGTTTTTAAAAAATAAAAGTAAACCAAAGAATGCACAATCAGTAACACTTCCGGGTGCTTGAGAGCAAGCCTACACACTTCTGGCCAATCAGATGAAGAGTTCCACCCTCTCCAGACTGCGCAACAAGTAGCATCAGTGTTAGAGTGAGCAGGAATGTGCCTTTCCTTCGGAGCTTTTTTAAAAATACGAGAAAAGCTGCTGAATATTTGACTGGAATTTCCCTCCCCCCTCCTTCACAATACAGTAGCAGCCCCATATCTGTGGGGGATTGGTTCTAGGGCCCTCGCAGATACTGAAATCCACGGATAACTGCGAACGCTGGACTTCTCTCCCCTATCCATCCCTACCAGCTCTGTTGCGCCGCTGGAATCCCCTGTGGGGAAGGAAGGTGAGCTCTCCTCCCTCCCTTCCCCGTCCACCTCCCACCATCGCCAGCCACAGATAACTGAATCGGTGGATATGGGGGTGCTACTGTACATCAAATCGTCATGGGATCCCACTATGAGGAGTTTTTTCACTCTCTAGACCAGGAGTGGGGAACCTTTGGCCTTCTAGATGTTTTGGACTACAATTCCCATAATTCCACACCACTGACCATGCTAGCTATGACTTGTGGGAGTTGAAGTCCAAAACACCTAGTAGGCCAAAGGTTCCCCACCCTTGGTCTAGACAACCCCCAAGATAGAAACATTCTTATCTTAGCTGACTTTCCACAGCCTGCTTGAGAATCTGCAATTGCTGAAAAGCACATTATTTTTTGCTACAGGCCTGCGTGATTAATTAGTAAATATCCAATTACTATATTACGCATCCCTTAAGCACATAAAACATTCATATAGGGTGAATGTGAGATCTATCCATACTTCTTGGCAACTCTTCCTGAAATTCCAACCCCCTACTCATGTTATTTGCTCTGATGTTATTGCATTTCCTCACTCTTTCCCATCCTGGTGCTCTCCAGATATTTTGGACTGACACAAACATCGACCCCAGTCAGCATGGCCATTGGTAAATGAGAATGGGAGTTACAGTCTCAAATATCTACAGGACAGGTTAGGTTAGATCTTTCCTATTTACTGAAAAAGTGTTAATTACCATTAGGTTGGCTTTGACTAATACCAGTCCTATGAATTTGAGAGACTTCCAAGACACCCTGTTATCAACTGGACCTGCTCAGGTCCTGCAGACACAGGGCTGTGGCTTCTTTGATCCAGTCTATTGATCCTGTTGTTTGCGATTGCCTCCAACTTTATCAAGCATTGTTGCCTTTTTGAATGAGTTGTGTCATTTCATTACATGGCCAAAGTACAATAGCTAAATGAAAGGAGACAAAGCTCTATGTGCTATATGATGGTCAAAACTGTTATTTCTTAAAAAGCCCAACCCGTTTTGGCCAAAACGTATTGGGCTTTTTTTATTTTTAAGATTTTATTTGGATCAATTAATGAGTCAACATAGAAACAATAATGTCTCACAAACAAATGAACATTCAATGACAAACATAGTCAGGATGGTTACAAATAGTAGGAAGGGACAACCTGTATAGTCCAGGGCACAGCAGGTACATGTTTTGTATTTCTTCACTTTCACAGATGAGTCTAAGTAAGAGCAGTTGATGATATCGTGGAAGTTGCAGAGGGAACAGTAGAGTTGTGCAGCACATCCTTCTAGAATGGAAGCTGGATCTTGGGAGTCTTGGGCATTGGCTTGTATTGTTTACATATTGTATTAAAATAAACCAGTCCTCTTCAAAAGTAGTAGCTGGCGCGTTACCATTAACATATTGGGCTTTTTAAGAAATAAAAGGCTTTGACCATCGTATACCACGTGGAACCTTGTCTCCTTTCATTCCTCTAGTGTGACAAAGTACAATAGCCTCAGTTTGTTCATTTTGGCTTCTAAGGAGAGTTCAGGCTTCCTTTGTTCTGTTGTGTATTTTCAGGTTGTTCTGACTTACGGCTACCCTAAGGTGAACCTATCATGGGCCTTTCTTGGCAAGATTTGTTCAAAGGGAGTATGACTGTCTTCCTATGAGTGTGAGAAAATGTGACTTGCCCAAGGTCATCCATTAGGTTTCCATGATCAAGTAGGGATTTGAACCCTGGTCTCCAGAGTTGTAGTCCAGCACTCAAATCACTACACCATTCTGGCTTTCTGATTTGCTCAAGGGCCCATTTATTGGGACATTTTGACAGTCCATGGTATCTGTAAAACTCCTCTAGCACTGCATTTCAAATCAGTTGATTCTCTTCTTGTCAGATTTCTTCACTGTGCAGTTTTCACAACCATATATAGAAATTGAAAATACAATGCATGAATGATCCTGACTTTGGTATTAAATTGTATATCTCTACACTTGAGATTCTTACTTAATTCCTTCATAGCTGCCCTTCCAAGTGGGATAATATACAGTTTTTAAAAATTGCCTTCTTTTTCTAAACAATGGGTATCCCTCTATTAGCTTTTGGTTTCCTTCTTTCTTCCCAGCCAGTTCTATTAGTGGGCTGATGAAACAGCAGCACATCATCTCATTTTTTCTTTTCTGTATTCTGATTCTCTATACTGTATTTCTCTTTCCCTCACAATGCTTCTTGCTTTTAATTTATTCAGTTTTAAGCCATATACAAACCTTTGTAGTGCTGAATATTTTTTAGAAATTACACATATTGGGGAAGAAGAAGAAAAATAATTTGATTGCTGCCCTTTGCTTTAAAGTTGTGTTTGCTTTTAAAGGGCTAAACCAGTTCTCTTCCCATTAGAAAGTGCCACTCTGAAAGTATGGAGTCAGCAGTAAGCTCATGTGCTGGACAATAGTCCCCAAACATTCTCTCATTTCTAGAATGAGCTTGGAAGGTGTGCGTAGGTAGGTAGGTAGGTAGAAGCACAGTGTGCAAACCACTGATGGAGATCGATTACACAGGATAAACCAAAGCAAGAGAGATCCTAATTTATCTATACTGCATTACTGTTCAGTATGTTAATTGCTAATTGCAACGCTATGGTAAAAACAGTTTTAACCTTAGCAGAGCTATGTGGATTCCAGCTTTTGGGAGCTGCAGTTATACAACTATTTAAATGCAAATACAGTAGTTTGGAGTTTGCTACAATACTACAGGATTGTATGAGCCAAGTAGAGTGTTAAGATTGTCTCTGTCCCACCACCTTCTCAGGTGCCTTTGGTGGAAATAAGGGAGGGGCCTTCTTAGTGGCTGCTCCCAGACTTTGGAACTCCCTCCCCAGAGAGGCCAGGATGGCCCCGTCCTTGCTCTCCTGGTGCAAGGTTAAAACATTTTTGTGCCACCATGTTTTTACAAACTGGCAAGTACTGGTATTACAAGCAGCCACATTTTATCCTCCTTGCTCTAAAATACAATCAGACATACTGCGAGGCTTCTAAGCTTGTGATTACGTGCATAAGCTGGCTTTCCAGTGTATTGCTTAGTATTGGTTATGCTATCCAATTGCCTGCTTTCCCTGCCTTGTGATTTCCTGTAGATATATGTTGTTTGTATACTGTCTTTGAATTTTTGCCTTTAAGGCTATAAAAAAAGCTTTCCTTTGGAAATGTTCAGAGCATAAGAGAATATAGAATGAGACTGAAATTGTTTGTAGAAAATTATCTTCATTTGAGGGAAATAATATACAAACTTTTATATTAATGTGTGTAAAAGTGCTTGGGTATAAAAGTTGATCCTGCAAATGGCAAATGCTAATCACCTTAATTACATAAATAAAAAGTACATTTCCATTAGGGAAAGATCGAGTTGCATAGGACAGCAATTCAAAACATACTCCTTTCAGGTAGCTACTCTTAAGAGCTTACATTCCTTTCTGATTAGGGATCATATTTTTGTAGCTGGGATCTGGCACTATCTGTCTCCATATTTTATTCCCTGAACTGATCCTGACAGTAGATCCCAATTCAAAGATTAGCTTGAAAAAATCCCATACTTTTATCTCCAAAAGAAGACATACTGCAGTACAATGACTTATATAACCAGAGCTGATGTTAATTTATGAAATCACTGATAAATTGAGAAGAATGACTATAAAATTTAACATTTTTAAGTCTGAGGACTGTATCATGTCATGTGCTTGCATGAGTGCCCTGCACAATCAAACTTTCTGCCATTCTCCACAGCCCCCAAACCTTTTCAAGAGGATTGAGGAGCCCTCCTGAACAGTGGCAAATGTGTTGTGTGAAGTTGCAATAGAAAGGATCCTATATCAGTGGAAGCTGCATTTGTGCACATTCTTTCTGCTGAAATCTGCTTATTCCTCACATTGTAATGTGGCCAAATACAGGAAGGGCTCATATTTAAGTTGGAGATGATTTCTGGGAGATCTTAGGACGCTTTCAACCATGTGAAGAGGAAGAGATGGATCAGTAGCATGAGCTGCTTTCTCTCATGCAACTGTTAGTTACAATCCTGATTCCTTAGGTATGAACTTCTATGGGAGTATCAGTCTAAAATACCACAGCTGTACTTATAGTTGCTGCTAAAGACAAATGGACTCAATTTTCTTAAAGAAAGAAAAAAGAATACAGTAGTTGTAGGTCTGCTTTAGGTGCCTCAAAGATTTCAAATTACTTGAGACAGAAGCTAAGGATGGTAAAGAAGCCAAGCGGCATAGATGTGTGCTGTGATTTTGGTGCTCTTATTGGTATGATATAAATTAAAAGCATCTTTTAAGCAAAACCCTGTATATGTTATTGCATTAATTTTTGCAGAAGCTCATGAAGATTAATACCATACCTTTTTCCTATGAGTTCAGTTGCAATAGCTCAACTTGAGAATTTTACAGTGTTGCCTTTTTTTTTTTGGTTGAAGTAGTACAAAATGTCAAAAATTAGAAGGAAGGTCACAGTGGAAAATACCAAGACCATATCTGATAGCACATCCAGAAGACCCAGTGTATTTGAAAGACTTGGACCCAGCACTGGAAGTACTGCTGAGGTGAGTCGAATCTTTGCTCTTAATTTAGCACTTTCAGCCAGACATGAGGGGAAATTTTCATTTTTGGTCAGTGGACGGGTGGAGCCAGCAGGCATAGGAAAGCCCTCTGTCAGAAGATAGGACCAAGAAACCATCTTCCATTTCTGCCCTAAAATGAGGAAATCCCCATTCTAGTTTTGGCTCTACCATCACAAGGAGTGCTAGGTTATTTTGCTGCTTCTAGACATCCAGGAGGGAAGAGATATGAGAGTAAAGAGCCTGACAGGTTTCGTGGGAGTTCAGTAAACAGTTGGAACCCCTTATCTGTGGAACCAATATTTGTGGTTTCAGTTATCTGCAGAACACAAAATAAGGACACATACCATAGAGTTGTGCTGGAAAATACCTAGAGAGGCATCCTTTCTAGGCAGCTTCTAGCTCCTCCAACACAACTCTGGTATATTTTTACCAAAATTCATTTATTTTAATAGGGTTTGCTGTTATCTGCAGTTTCCAATATCTGCAGTAAGTCCAAGAACCGAACCAATGCGGATATGGGGGTCCGATTATATTCATGAAAGCTTTCTTTTCTCATTTTGGTACCTCACAGGCTGTTGCAGTTTGGAACAGTTTAATGCAATGAAGGGGATAAAATGGGGCGCTCAAGGATCGAGTGTTCCTACCTTGATAAAGTATGGCTTGTAAAGCCAAGAGCACTATATTCAATCTAGCTCACTACCCAATATAAATTTGTCCTGGGGAGAATTATGTGTGACATGATTTTATTTGGGCTAGAAATGGAGTTTCCCTTAGGTACGATTGACTGGCAATTTTGTATAGCAGCATTTTTGTTGTCTTGCCTTGGGCAGAATGGCTTGGCTTAATGGCTGGAGCCTTTTATGCATTCAATTTTTTTGCAGGTACCGTTGTTCTAGTGTGCTTTATTCATTTTTGCTCTTACCCTATAGTATAGACTAGTCTGAATCATGTGGGCAAAACATGAAGGAGTTAATGTAGGAAAGATCCTTCCTTGAGCACAACAGGTGACCTTCTGCTCTTTTTCAGCTCTGATGACCAGGACTCAGTGCTGTAATCATTTGGGACTAATTTTGTTGTTTTGTGCTTTGTGGGATGTGATGCACATGAATGAATTGTTCATCACTTGTATCTTTAAATTTAAAACATATTACTGTTGCTCAGGAGAAGAAAGTGCACACACTAAAACTTGTTTATGTGTATGTTTCACATCTTGGGTGGTGCATACCTATTGTGCATCAAGGTGAAGTGAAGCTTGACTCTCAGTGGGTCAGTAGTGAAATAAAGAGACAGTAGTTGTTCAGGCAAACAGATTTTGAAATGTCTTGCATTATCCAACACCACTTGCAGGGAGCACTATTGGATTTAAGACTATTGATTTTCACTCAGTTACTGTTGGGTGGGAATATTTGTGGTGTGTCTTTTCACACGTAGAACTCCCAAAATTAGTCTGAAATTCACCCAGTAATGTCTGTCTCTTAGACACAGTGCCGTAACTGGCTGAAGACTGGCAACTGCCTCTATGGGAACACATGTAGATTCGTACATGGCCCTTCACCACGAGGTAAAGGCTTTAGCAGCAGTTACAGAAGGTAAATGAAGAACTCAGCTTTATATTCACATGCTTGCAAAAGCTGTTTTCTTGTAGTTTTGTTTTAACCTATAATTCAGTGATGTGGCTTATTAAGAATACAATTTGCGTGTAATTTCAGAGTAATAAAATGTTCTTGTTGCATTTTAATTTCTGCTTCAACAGTTTTGCCTAATGTTAATTAGGAAGTGAAATCACAATAAATGGATTGTTGCCTAATGTTACTACAGCTTCTGTTTTGCTCCAGTCCTGTCTTGCAGCTACTTAAGAGAGCACTAACAATCTCAGACTTACAACTTCATCACTAGCAGTGTGATTAGCTGAACAGTAGAATTATTCACCGAGCTTTCACAACACAGCACACCTTTGTATCAAAACTGTTTCTTCATGATTGTCTGTCATCAAACACAAAGTTAAAAGTACTATTTGAAATGAGAACATTATTTTGATTTGTAACTCATGAAGAACCATACAGGCTTGTGTGTCTTCACATAACATTTCATTTAGCCAAAATAGATTGAATATCTAGCATAAGAATTTAATTTTCATTTAAGATTGAAAACTGCCCAGCTCAGGATTGTCTACAGGAGGCTTAGGCTGCTGTACTGTTACCTGGGAATAAATCCCATTGAACTCAGTGGGACATAACCTGTGATTAGATATGTATACGATTGTACTGTTAACTATTGCTGAAAAATGGCAGATAGGCTCATGGTATTTTCAGGAAATGGGTATTTATTACTTTGAAGAAGCACAAAATGTGAAGGTCAGCTGTGATGTGAAGCACATTTCTGATTTTCTCTTGAGCTTGGATTTGCAAGCGTGACCTGATTCTGCTTTATAAATCTGCTTTTGTTGATTCTGAAGTTAAGATGTACCCAACAGTAAACACCTACTGCATGGCTGTTATATGAAGCTGTCAAGTTGCCTTACAACAGTTGAGACTGTTCCTCTATCTAGTCTAGTATTCTTGACATTGACTAGGCTGAGGGTGCCATCCATGAAAAGAAAGAGAAACAGCAAATAAAGACTCTACTCATTCTATAATACTCAACATCATGTTAATTCATTTACTACATTCAGATCACATATAATGGCCATATACTGCTGACATTATTCTTTTTAATGCACAGTCCCAGTGCGCTAAGACTTTTGTAGTTAAAACAGGGACTGTGAACAACAAGACGGAAGTACCTGCATGCTGAGGTGAATCCCACTGTTTGAAGAAATAGGTAAAATACTGTTTACAAAACAAAAACAAAGTTTAGGACTAAAAACAACAACCTGCCCTTCAAAATAGGAAGACTATGAAGTTTTGTGGAGGAAAGGGGAGGGGGAAGGAACAAGGAATGGCAAGCCCAGCTCCACAAGGTGTGATTAGCTGAAATTATAGAAGAGCCCAGAGGAAGAAGGAGGGTCAGTGCAAAGAGAATAGGAGCTAGAGGTAGCTGAGTGGAGGGAGCAGAAGAAATGGTGGGAGCAGGAATAAGAAACAGAGAATAGGAAATGGGCAAAGAACATGGGGAAGTGCAGAGGAAACAAGGAGGGGGTGGAGGAGGAATGCTGGTTGCCAGAAGAAGATACGGGAGCAAACATAGGGGAGCAGGAGAAAGACAAAATGGTGTGAAATGAGAGAGCAATGAAGCGAAGGCCTAAAATAAATTGATGTGTGGAAAAAAGGGAAGTGAGAGACAGAAATGAGTTACAGTCGTCCCTTCACATTCACGGGGGTTAGGTTCCCCAGACCCCCACGAATGTGAAAAATCCACGAATAATGATTGCCCTCCCCCTCCCCCACCAAAGCGACCATGGGGCCTCCAGAGGCCCCATACTCGCTTTCTCCGGACTCCCCAGTCCCTTTCTAGGCCTTCACGGGGCCTCAGGAGACCCTCCTGAGGCCCCATGGGTGCCTCCCCGTCCCTCCCCCCTCCCCCCCAGGGCCTTCACGGGGCCTCCGGGGTCTCTGTGAAGGGCTCCCTGTCTCTCCCCCCTCCCACCCAGGGCCTTCACGGGGCCTCCGGAGGCTCCGTGGAGGCCTCCCCGGCCATCCCCCCTCCCTCCCAGGGCCTTCATGGGGCCTCCGGAGGGTCTCCGAAGGCCCGTGGAGGCCTCCCCGCTCCCTCCCAGGGCTTTCACGGGGCCTCCGGAGGGTCTCTGAAGGCTCCGTGGAGGCCTCCCCCCCTCCCTCCCCGGGCCTTCACGGGGCCTCCGGAGGCCCCGTGTCGTGGTTTTGGGAGGGTGGGGGGGGCCCTCCCAAAACCGCAAATATCCAAAACCGCGAATGTTGAGTTCGCGAATGTGGAGGGGCAACTGTACTGTGTGGGGGATTAAATTCTTTTTTACTCCAAGCAACATTTTATAAGGGTTCCCATTTGTCCTTACATACAGCTGAAACTTCTTTTACATGTAAGTGTGGATTTATCACCTGCATCATGCACAATATATAGGGGTGTTTTTATCATAAGAGCTCTCAAGAAGGTAAGAATTGCATACTTCTGGTAAAGTGTTGGATCATCTGACTCAGTAGAGAGGCTTGAATTTAAAGATGCCTGTTAACTTATGAGCAAAGATGATAAAGCATATTATTTACTAAAGCACTTTGTTTCTTACGAGATGATTGTATGTTAAACAGATTATTGTAGAAACCAAGTGCCTTCAGTTATATGTTGTACTTTAGTGGCTACATTTTTCTGGTCAGGATGAATGTGCTCTTAAAGCGTAGCTATTCTAGTTAGTGATTGATATCAGTTTAAGTCAGCAATGAGAGGGGCAGATTAAAATCAATAAAGTTGCAGTCCTACACCTGCCCAGAAATAAAACACATCTAAGTCAGTGTGAATTACTTCTGCATTGATATGTATAGGATTGCTCTGAAGAGCTAATTTTTCCATATTATGTTTCATGCCTTTCATGCACAATACCAGGTGGGGCACGAATGTAGGGATTTTGAAATGAGTGGATTTTGTTCTATCTGTAGTTTTGAAAAAACACCTTAGTACAGATTATTATATCTACTCTAGCATAAATCCCCCCCCCATTCCTCCTCTTTTTTTTAATCATATAAACAATGTACTAAAACACTGTACCATAATCACATTAGGGATTTGGGAAAGTATAGAATTGGAATCTCCATGGTTTTGTTCTTTGCAGACATTCAATGGAAAGGGAATAGAATGAGGTAATCTGTGGCTCTCCGGATCATGTTGGACTCCCAACTTTCATAAGCCCCAGCCAGCATGGCCAGTGTCTGGAGTGATGAGAGTTGTACTCCAACAACATATAGAAGGAACCAGATTTCCCATTCCAGTGTAGAGGAACTTGTCAATCAGTTTCAGGAGAGTTATTATCCTCTAAACTTTGAACAATTTAGGCATAGTTATTAAAAATGATATATGCTTCAGAAACTTGCAAATAATATACCACTTTAGTTTGACAGAATTTCCCCTACTTTAAAAAAAGCTGCTTCCCAGTCAAAATAAAATAAATTACCTTGCTTAGAGTCATGCTCAAAGCCAGTGTAACAGGAACAAACCATTAAAGAAATAATTTGGTTACAAAAGCTGAATGCATATCATCATGAGATCTTAATTAGTGTTAATGGACTTCCCCCCTTTATTTGTGTCATTAGGATGTCTGTCACTAACTCAATCTTATTGTTTGCTTTGAAATGCAGTATAGAAATATCTTAAATAAGCATATAGGGATGGTGGAGATATTTCATTTTTTAATCTGCCACAGTGGGCTTACTTATGTTCAGTATGCATGTTAGTACGTTCCTTATTTCATTCCATCACTCCAGTTCTTGGATATGATTTCTGCTTTTAAGGTAGCTGTGCAAGAGTTCTATTAAGTGCTTAGAATGAATAGGGAATCTTTACATAAGAATAATTTCTACTGTAGGAAATGCAAAATATGACCTCAGTTATTTCTATTTCACACAATCAAAGTATTCATGTAAGCCAGCACCTCCTAAACTGACAGATATTTGGCAAGAAAAGACATTATTAAAAAGAAGTCTTTTTTAAAAAAAGGAGAGTAGAACTGACTTATCATTGGTGGTCCAGCCAGGCTTTTCCTTGAAGCTCAGTTACTGATGCTCTTTAGTTCTAACATCATCTTGATTTGTTTTAACATTTTTGAATGTTATAGGTATATTGTTTTTGTGACTATTATTTCCCTACTGAAACTATGAAAGGAATACTTAAGTACAATGTAAGAGAGCAACGCATGTTGCTTAATAGCTGAAAGGCACAATTTGTTTTCAGGCTTCCTTCCATAAATATTATTGTGACTTCTCTGCATCTTGAAATTTCTGCTGAATTTAACCATTATGTTCTCCAAATTTAAGGTATTGTGTGGCTCTTTGGAGTTTTCAGCTGAGTAAAATTGATTAATATCAAAACCATAGCATATTTCAAATATTTTAAAAAGTTTGTGTACATCATCTCAGTAATTCTCACTGTAAGATAAAGCAGTAAGAGTGGGGGGCGGGTGAGCTGAGAGAAAAATGTCCTACTACTAAAATGGTGTGTTGAATTTACAATTTAGATTTGAACCAAGAACCTCACTATTCTGCAACATATTTGTGTACCTGACTAGATTGTTGAAAAATAGGTTTGGATAAACCTCATTAAAAGAATGAGAGCTAATATTTTTATATTGTACAGTAAAAACCCTGAGTTTGCTACTGTGTCTGTATTAACAGCATCCAATCCCTGGTTCCATTGAATGCACTGGTGTAATCTACATGTTTTCAGGCACTTCTTTCTCATCTTCGCGTTTGAGATTTGTAGATGTGTAGTTAAAGTGTCCATCTAAAAAAGTAATGTGTGAAAGTCCCTTAGTGACAAAAAGGAAATCTTGAAAACTGTTATTATTTTGCTTACAAATAGATCCTCTAATACATTCAGAATACTTTAACATGGGGGGAGTTGTTTTTTGTTCTTCAGTATAATGTTTTCTCTCCCCTCCCAAAATATTTCCTGCTTTTGAATAATAATTCTTCTTCATAAATTTTCGTTAAACTATTATGGTAAAAATAAATGCACATTGTGTATTGTTTTTGGACCTGAGTTTTATCTTCATGAGCGAATAGTTAATCTACTCATATCTGCTTCACTTTGTTGCATAGCTCTTTAAAAACTTGAGGTGTTCTTAAACACAAATAAGGTGGAAATTGTATAGCTAACTCAGAGTGAAGTAGTATTGACCACCTACTGCCTCAAGGTTGGACCACAGAGCTTTATCTAGCTCTAGAAAATATATAGATACAGTATGTAAGGATATAATACCAATTTTTAGTGTTCAAAAAGCTACTTTAGACATTCCCAAAATTTTTGCTAGTCCAATGGCATTATTACTTTTTATCTTTGAATGCCAGGCAAATGTACATCACCTCTGAAAACTGAATGTTGAAAATACTTTAATTGCACTAAGGGTGACTGTGTTCCATAACTTCAAATTTCTAGAAAGTGATTCTTGGTGAAATAACTAAAATATTATGATTCCAGCTTTTGTGCCTTCTTTTTGATGGATAGCAAGGGAGCTTAGGTCTTCAGTAGGGAGCTTCAATGTTAGCTCTTAATGGCTTTAATATTAATTATTGCATGTAATTGCATTGTGGTGCCTTTGGTTGTTAGAAAGCCATGCTTGAATAAAGCTTGGTATAGCCTAGTTTTGGAAACAGTAAGTTCTTTGAAAAGAACAGGAGTCATGCTAACTATCAGATTTTGTTGTTTTTAAGCTGAACGCACTTTTCTCATTTTAATAAGGCATCCGTTTACACTTAAGTAAACTACTTAGAAAATATAAAATCAGCTCTGGATTTTGATAAACTTCATGTATTTTGATTTGCATTTGTTACATTATTACAGTGTTCAAGGATAGGCAGGGAGAATGTTGACGGTTTATTTTTCTGGTGGTCATGGAAGATTAAAACTACTAAAATAGAGAACTACAAAAGTATGAGATGTTAATTTGCAGTAGAATTTAATAACTTTATATCTCAACTCATCATGTATGTGGTTTGATATGAATGAATAGCTCCTGCATAAGAATAGCTGTGCAAATAATATAGTTAATACCTCATTTCTTCTTTTTTTTAGAATGAGGTAGGGCCTTAATAGTACAGTCAGTATTTTTTGTTGGGCTTAGATTATTTGTGCCATTCTTCAACAATAGTTAAAATAGTTCAGGAAAGCTCCTTCAACCTGGACAGATTTGGCTGCTATTTAGAAGGTTTGGAAATCAGTGTTCTGTATCATTTATATGTGTTACACGAGGGGAGGTATGTTAAACACATAGGAAACAGCAATATTGACAGTCTGAAGTGTAAAATGTCAAGCTACAAAGCTATAAAGTACAAGTTTTAAAATGCAAAATAAACTTTGTAAAAATAGCTATTCTTTCTATTTTGTATAGGTCACCAGAAAGGCCTACAGGGGATCTTCGGGAAAGAATGAAGAATAAGCGACAAGATATTGAAACAGAAACACAGAAACACAGTACAGAAGAGCAGTCTTCACCTGCTAGGGTAAGATTGGGTCCATCTGTTTTCTGGATTACTTTAATAGCAGTAGAATTAAGGTGTGCTTCTTTCAAAACACAGCTGGCTACAGTAGACTGGATTCAGATTTGCTGCTCTATGAAGAGATGGTATTATTGAGTTGGAGTAGAGAACTGGGAAAGCGGAGACTCCCTGCTGGAGGAAGGCATGGATAAAATGACATTTGCCAAACCCCTCTTCCCACTGTCAGCTTCCAGTGCCACCTCTCAGCACTATATTGGAAGATTCCTAAACACTCCAGGGCCACTTTGGGGGAGTACAGCAGGCTACAAAAGGGAAGGAGAAATGGGCAAAATTTACCACCTCCCTTCTTTCCTCCAGCATAAGCAGAACTTCACTGAGCATAAGGTTGGATCCCATCCAGTATCTTAAATGCCAGTTATGTAAAACATGCTTAGAATAGACTGGCCATGGTCCAAGTAGATGTGTGTGCCCAAGTGGGTCTGTGCCTTTTGCAGTAGTAAGCAACTCACTCTTCTCTCCCCATGGCCCATAGTAAATCCTTTTTGAAACTATAGGGAGTTTCCAAAAACAGTTTGGGATATTGCACAGGAGTCTGCTGATGAGAGAAAAATCCTACTGGTTGTCCCTGGGGGTAGTTGTTAGGGAACCTGGCCTTATTTTGATACCTTAAATCAGTGGTTCTTAACATTTTCTTTACCAGGGACTCCCTTTAAATATCTTTTGTTGCTACAGACCATAAAGACTTAACTCAAGATTTAAAACCCTAAAATGCATCAGATGTTCATTTAAAGTTGCTTACCAAGGGGCTTCGGATTTACTGTACTTAACTGTACACCTTGAATTGGGATGTCTGGGGTTGTCTTTTGCTGTTCCTTTAACAATTACAACATCTGTTAAACTTTCCCTCAGAGGCATTAGAGAGGGAGGGAAGAGTTTGCTCTCATTTCTTCCCACCAGTTTGCAGCTGGAGCAGATTGAACAGCAACATGCAGGCCCAGCCAGCCAGTCAGCCTTTGCCTTGGCTCCGGTCAAGTAACTGCTCCACTGTTGCTCAGCTGCTCAGTGTGCCTCCTCCCTGCAGGAGAATATGCAATTTGTACTTTTTTTGTAATTTGCAAGCATCAAAACAACAGGCTTTCATAATTTCTTCTTGCCTACAGGGGCTCACTTTGGACCACTTGCACATGCATGTGCTGAAGGGGGGTGGAAGGCATCAAACCGCCTATGGAAACTCGCTTGGGACTGCACGATTGTCAGTCAGCTTGGCGCCTCCCCCCCCCCCCCCCTCAGTGACTGTGCACCATCTTTGATTGTTCAGTCTGCATTCAGTTATTTGTGGTGCTCCAGATTGTGGGCAGATACCTGAGATACTTTGACCCAACCACCACGTGACCTGATCTGGGGCAATTGCTCTGGATGGTTTTTCAGGGACTTCTGGGGAGCCTGTGTGCGGAGTGTTTATGTGTGTGTTTTTTTCAAGGGAACAGATTGTCAAAAAGAAACCCAGCAAACTCCTCCTGGCTAGAGGTGTGCAGAGGCTGGTCTGCCCAGCTTGGGGAAGAAGGTAGGAGGAAAGTAAAGCTGTTGAAAAGACTCCAGAGCCCTCCTCTACACGCCTCAAGCGAAGAGGCGTTTGCTGGGTTGCTCCGGCTTTTCGCTGCCTATAAACCATGGCTCTGGGATGTAAACATGGGAATGTTTGCAGCTAAATAAATATATTGAGGGGAGCAACTGATCAAGAAAGAAAATACCATGCAATAATAAAGCAGGGTGAGGGGAGACTCAGAGTTTAAACATCCTCCAAACATTATTTTTCCAAAGTAGGCACTGGCTGGTTGTCCATAAGAGCCTATACAGTTGTCCATAAGGTTGTCCATACTTCCCCCAAAGTAGAAGCATCAACATGTATCTCAATTCCCAGATTTTGGTTTGTTGGGGTCAGGCAGGCAGTGGTGGACAGCTGCATCATTTATAAATGCCCTGGTTAACTCTGAATAGGTTAGTATTTGTTGACATTAGTGCTGAGGAGGGGTACCATGTGCCAGACCCTTTGCTTGCTTGCTAGTCTGCCTGCTCTCTCTTTTTTCTTCTCTCTTTCTCTTTCTTTTTTTCTCCCTCCCTCTCTGAACTCGTCTCCTCCCCTCCTGTGAAGAAGGTAAAAGGGTGGGTGGAGGTTTGAAGTGTTTCTGAGACAAGACTGGACTGTTCCTGGCTGGAAAGGAGGGGAGGGAAAGAGAGAGAGATAAGGGCAAAGGCTGACAATCTGGCTGTCAGCTCCACTGTCACTCAGCTGGTCAGCCTGCCTCCTCCCTGCAGTGGAGCGGCAACATGACAGGCAATGTGCAGGCCCAGCCAGCCAGCCAGCCAGCCAGCCTTTTCTTTGGCTCCTCTCACATGGCTGCTCCACTGTGGGGAGGAAGTGGGCTGAGCAGCCTTCAAGCCTTCACAGACCCCCTGTGAGGACATTGTGTGCCCCGGGTGTCCACGGCCCAAAGGTTAAGAACTGCTGGTTTAAGCTATTGGCTAAGGTTCGCATTTGCATATGCAAATATCCATTCATGTAGCATGCTTTTTTCTTTCCTGTCTTGTCTTATTCTCCCTTCAAACCTTTACAGAGTGTTGAAGTTCAATTTACATTTTCACTAACTTCGACTCACTTGCTCAAACACAGGCACTCCCATACACTCTACATTCCCCTGGCTTAGGCATTTCCTGAGGTCCCCAGTACATCCGTCCAGTGACACCGCTGTGAAGCCAAACCTTTGTAAATAGCACTTGGTTAGATTCAGACTTAGTTGTACCTAAAGTAGATGCATTTGAATCAGTAAGCCATGATCAGCTTGCCCCAGTGATTTCAGGATGTCTCTTCCAAATATGACTAAGTCTAGCTTCAGCTCAAGTGTACTTTCTATGTTTAGGTATGTAACTGATAGAAGATAATGTGTTCAATACCTATTTTTTAACTAATTGCATATAAAATAAACATACACACAAAAAACAGATGTACCTTTTTGACCCTGAAGATTTTTTTTTAAATCTGCCAATTCACTTAATAAAAAAGTAATCCGTTTTTGGGAAGAAAACTCACCTTTAAGTTTACCTCTTTTGTCTGCTTTGGAAATCCAGGTCTGCTTAATATTACAGTACAACAATAGCAAAATCGGTTCATGTGGCAATATCAAACCATCATTATTTCAATAGAATATAGTCTCCCATTTCCTGTAAGTAAAATTTGTTCTTTTTTCACGACGTAAAGAATGGGAACTTACTTGGGACACACTCTTTAAAAATCCTAGGAAAATAAGTCTTTCATTTTTGTGATTCCTGTTGACAGGTTGGTAGAATTAAAGCCCCAATGGGAATGTAAATGTTTTATTGCTTTGTCACGTTCTCTAAGGAACTTGCCATATAACGGTTACAAAATGTTCCTTTTTAAAACATTTGTTATTTACATTGAAATCAGTTCTCCAAATTATTTGTATTCTTAAAATTGTGATTTCCATTGGCTGTTTCTTTTTAGGGCACAGTGTGAACCCTGTATCTGCAGGACCAGTACATGTGGTTTAACTTATCCTTGTCTGGAGAGAAAAAAAAAAAGTTCTCTAGGCATTTTCTAGGTCCTCCAGCATGATTCAATGGTCAACTTCTGATGGATGTTGACCATAGAGTTGCACTGGAGGACCTAGAAAATGCCTACAGAGAACACCTCTCTAGGCATTTGGAAGTCCTTCAGTGTGATCCTGTGGTATGTTTCTGCCAGAAATATAGGTTTTGCCAGTATCTGTGATTTTCACTAGTCACAATAAGTCCAGGAATGTATTCCCCGCAGATAACAGGGTTATACTATATCTTCCATAGTATCTTCCCCCACCCCTGGGATAAGGACATCTGTTTCTGTGCTGACCGTGTTCTTAGCAATAGCAGTCTTTCCCAATGTGACATAGTCCAAATACAGTTGTCCCTTCACATTCGTGGGGGTTACGGCCGCCAGACCCCTGCGAATGTGAAAAAACTGTGAATAACAATCACCCTCTCCTGGGCTTTTGCCCTCCCTGCAAAGGCAGAAAGTCTCAGCAGAGGAGCAGTTTTAAGAGGTTTTGCCTCACTTGTCTTCGTTCCCTTTGCAGGGAAGCCCAGGGAGTGAAGGAAAACCTCTCAAACTGGCTGTCTGCTGGTCTTTCACCCTCCCTGAAAAGGCAGCGAAGGCTCAGCAGAGGAGCAGTTTTAAGAGGTTTTGCCTCATCCCCTTGGCTTCCCTGGGTCTTTGTTCCCTTTGTGAAGAGAAGCGAAAACCCAGGGAAGCCAAGGGAGTGAGGGAAAACCTCTCAAACTGGCTATCTGCTGGGCTTTCGCCCTCCCTGCAAAGGCAGCGAAGGCTCAGCAGAGGAACAGTTTAAGAGGTTTTGCCTCACTCCCTCAGCTTCCCTGGGTTTTCATTCCCTTTGTGAAGAGAAGCGAAGACCCATGGAAGCCCAGGGAGTGAGGGAAAACCTCTCAAACCGGCTGTCTGCTGGGCTTTCGCCCTCCCTGCAAAGACAGCGAAGGCTCAGCAGAGGGGCGGTTTAAGAGGCTTTGCCTCACTCCCTTGGCTTCCCTGGGTCTTAGTTCCCTTTGTGAAGAGAAGCAAAGACCCAGGAGACTGGCAGTGAGTGAGGGAAAACCGTGAATAATCAAAACCGCGAGTGTCAAAGCCGCAAATGTGAAGTGACAACTGTATTTTGAACTGCAGTTCCCTTCTGTTCCAAACAGGATGACCCATGGTCAGGCATAGTGAGACTTGTAGTGCAGAACATTGGGAGGTACTGAGGTTAGGGATGCTGGATTAGGGATTAGGCCGAGACTCCTGCAGATGGCTGTGATAAGGACAAGTTGCTTGGCCTTCTTTTACAGACCTAGCTCTACTCCAGGTTGCCCACAGTCACTGATGCTCTTTGGCTTAGGATGCAAGGAAGGAGCTCTCCTTTATGCCTGATCAAAAGATGGGCCTGGATAGGAGAAATGACAGTCTGTGAATTTGGGAAGACAAATGTGTCAGAAATTTCAGTTTCTCTCTTGTTTATGTAATCAAAGATTATTTCTGAGAAGGTTATTTTAGTGGGGTTAGATTTGCATGTTGTTTTGTTTCATTGAAGCCCGTGTTCATCTGAGTTGTGATCTTTGTATAGATGCAGCTGTCTTGTTCCAACTGTTCACTTGTTGCCACCATCAGAGTATGGGAGAAGAAGTATGTCCATAAAGGCTTGACATGGTGGAAGTAATAGCTCCTTTGCTTCCAGTTCCCCTAGTGCAGTGCTTTCTAGGAGGTTCAAGCACACCTGCTGGCACCTACTTATTCCCCCTTCTAGTAGCTGTTGCCCATCCTAGAAAGGTTCAGGGCTCATGTGTGTTTTATGTAGCCTATGACAGTTTTGCCATATGGGGATTGAGTGAAAGCCTATGAGTAATGAAAGAGCTGTCCATGGCTGTAAACAGCTTCAGTTGATAGTTTCTGCTTTTCAGTGTTTCAAATACTTCAATACACACCCAGTTCAGGTGCAGTAAAACTACACATTTAATTTTGCAAAGCAAGCATAAACCTTAAAAGTTTTGCACTTCCTGTCTTGTTTCTCCTTTGTATATGGGGAGGAGGAATTTGAAACCATTTGAGATTTTAAACAAACAGCAGTGCTCTGATATGTCCAAATACAGGATTGTTGGCTTGTTCAAACAATAGTTACTTCAGTCAAACTATAATTTAAGATCCTGCTTGCTAAGTGAGGAAATGCATAAGCTCTGTGCATCCACATGCTGCTGGTTAACTTCTCCTTTTGTGTGAACAAAGAAACAGATATAGCCTTGTGAAGCATACCTTCCTGTCGTGTGTGAATTAGGGACAATAGTTAGCGGCTTTCCAACAGGGTAGGACTCAAAAGCCAACTTTTGAAGTTAGGATTTGGTTGTCTAAATGTTGTACAGTTTCCTGTGTTTTGATGAAAAAGGAAACTAGCTTTTAAAAAATGTAATCAGAAACTTTATACTTCACCCCTCTAATGCATTATGGAGAGGGACTGCACAATCTCAAGTTGTGCGCCAGCGTTTCTTCCTTAATATTCAACCGTGGTTTAGCATTAAAATAGGACCCCCATATCCACAGCGGATTAGTTCTAGGGGCCCCCCGTGGATACTGAAAACCACTGATAACAGCAAACACCATTGAAAATAATGGGACTTCTGGTTTAAAATACCATAGAGTTGCTTTGGAGGACCTAGAAAACGTTTATAGAGGATGCCTCTTTAGGCATTTTCTAGGAAGACTATGGTAGGTGTGCTGTTTTGTGTCCTGCAGATAACTGAATCAGTGGATAATGAATCAGTGGATATGGGGGTCCTACTGTATATCTGAACTAGGTCTCTCTCTTTTTTGACTATTCATTATAGGTATCTCATGTTATGTTCTGAAAGGGGTGTTACATTTTGTGAATCTTTGAATTTTCATTCCTATTG
Organism: Gambelia wislizenii; assembly: GCA_030847615.1. Taxonomy (NCBI): domain Eukaryota; kingdom Metazoa; phylum Chordata; class Lepidosauria; order Squamata; family Crotaphytidae; genus Gambelia; species Gambelia wislizenii. The sequence continues at coordinate 208,576,223 of JAUMIR010000001.1, forward strand.
ATTTTGAAAATCTAAAACTGAATTAGAGACATTAATGTTTAGAGACATTTTATGTGTGGTAGAGTCTCCTTCTTTGGAGGTTTTTAAAGAGAGGCTGGATCGCCATCTGTTGGGAATTTTTTTATTGGTTACTCCTGCGTGGCAGGGGGTTGGACTAGATGTCAGTCCATCGAAGTACCCCTATGGTCTCTTCTAGTTCTATGAATCTATGATTCTAAGAAGCTGATTAAACTCAGACTACCATAAAATTGCTAAATGCATCTGTTTCCAGTGTCTACCTTTTAAAAGCAACTACAGTTCACCCTCCATATCCATGGGTTTAAGTGTTCTTGAAAATATTCTTTAAAAAATAATAATCCAAAAAGCAAACCTTGATTTTACCATCTTATAGAAGGGAGACTATTTTGCTATGCCATTGCATATAATGAGACTTGAGTATTCACGGATTTCGGTATCCACAGAGGGTCCTAGAACCAAACCCCAGCAGTTACCAAGGGCCCACTGTAATGTCACATTGCCCTCTTTTTTTTCCTGTGTAGAAAGAGTCCTCAAGAGGAAGGCACAGGGGAAAGGAAGATATTAAAATTACAAAGGAGAGGACTCCAGAAAGTGAAGAAGAAAATCCTGACTGGGAAACAAATAGAGACGGTAGGTAAGATAGGCTGCTAGATTCAAAGTGCAAAAAAGAAAATGTTTGAACTACAAAGGGGAATAAGCATGTATTCTGTAGTCTTCTCTACAGGTGAAGATATGTTTTTAGTTCATAGCCACTATATTTTGAATCCTTAAATAAGGAAGCAATCAAGAAATGTTGATTATATTGTATAGTTCTAGAACCTCTCTTAAAAATCTAAATAATTTCCACAGTTGTTCTTTGTTAACTTATTTGGAGAAGTGGTCCTTGCTGACTGCACACACGTGTTTTAATTTGCAAAACAAAAACCCCAATACCCACATTGAAGTGGCTGAGCAAAGTAAGACCCTCCTAAAGATGTAGAGGCCAGGGGGTGGAAACTAGAAAAATTTAAGGTGGGAAAGCATTATGGTATATTTTCTTTTAGAATGATGAATAAAATGTTTAAAGCAAGGTTTTCATATATTTACTCCCTCAAAAATTATTTCTAAGAATTATGTAGCTGGAAGTTTTTTTTATGTGATACTATGTGGAATATCAGATCATTGCTGTTCCTGGTTGTGGTCACCTTTTGTCAGGATTTTTTGTGTGGAAATGAGTGATTTTTGTCCGTTTGACACTACAGAGAATTAGCAGAAACAAAATACAGTTGTCCCTCCACATTCGCGAACTTGACATTCGTGGTTTCGGTTATTCGCGGTTTTGGGAGGGCCCCCCCGGGCCCCCCCAAAACCGCGACACGGGGCCTCCAGAGGCCCCGTGAAAGACCTGGGGAGGGGTGGGGAGGCCTTCGCGGGACCACCGGAGGCCCTCCGGAGGCCCCGCGAAGGCCTGGGGAGGGGTGGGGAGGCCTTCGCGGGACCACCAGAGGCCCTCCGGAGACCCCGCGAAGGCCTGGGGAGCGGTGCGAAGGCCTTCGCGGGACCCCCGGAGGCCCCGCGAAGGCCTGGGGAGGGGTGGGGAGGCCTTCGCGGGACCCCCGGAGGCCCTCCGGAGGCCCGGCGAAGGCCTGGGGAGCGGTGCGAAGGCCTTCACGGGACCCCCGGAGGCCCTCCGGAGGCCCGGCGAAGGCCTGGGGAGGGGTGGGGAGGCCTTCGCGGGACCCCCGGAGGCCCTCCGGAGGCCCGGCGAAGGCCTGGGGAGCGGTGCGAAGGCCTTCGCGGGACCCCCGGAGGCCCTCCGGAGGCCCCGCGAAGGCCTGGAGAGGGGTGGGGAGGCCTTCGCGGGACCCCCGGAGGCCCTCCGGAGGCCCCGCAAAGGCCTGGGGAGGGGTGGGGAGGCCTTCGCGGGACCCCCGGAGGCCCTCCGGAGGCCCCGCAAAGGCCTGGGGAGGGAGGGAGGGAGGGCCGGGGAGACCTCCGTGGGGCCTAGGAAGGCCCCGCGAAGGCCTGGGGAGGGAGGGAGGGAGGGCCGGGGAGACCTCCGCGGGGCCTAGGAAGGCCCCGCGAAGGCCTGGGCAGGGAGGGAGGGAGGGCCGGGGAGGCCTCCGCGGGGCCTAGCAAGGCCCCGCGAAGGCCTGGGGAGGGAGGGAGGGCGGGCCGGGGAGACCTCCGCGGGGCCTAGCAAGGCCCCACGAAGGCCTGGGGAGGGAGGGAGGGCGGGCCGGGGAGGCCTCCGCGGGGCCTAGCAAGGCCCCCGCGAAGGCCTGGGGAGGGAGGGAGGGAGGGCCGGGGAGGCCTCCGCGGGGCCTAGGAAGGCCCCGCGAAGGCTTGGGGAGGGAGGGAGGGCCGGGGAGGCCTCCGCGGGGCCTAGGAAGGCCCCACGAAGGCCTGGGGAGGGAGGGAGAGAGGGAGGGCCGGGGAGACCTCCGTGGGGCCTAGCAAGGCCCCGCGAAGGCCTGGGGAGGGAGGGAGGGAGGGCCGGGGAGACCTCCGTGGGGACTAGGAAGGCCCCGCGAAGGCCTGGGGAGGGAGGGAGGGAGGGCCGGGGAGACCTCCGTGGGGCCTAGGAAGGCCCCGCGAAGGCCTGGGGAGGGAGGGAGGAAGGGCCGGGGAGACCTCCGTGGGGCCTAGGAAGGCCCCGCGAAGGCCTGGGGAGGGAGGGAGGGAGGGCCGGGGAGACCTCCGTGGGGCCTAGGAAGGCCCCGCGAAGGCCTGGGGAGGGAGGGAGGGAGGGCCGGGGAGGCCTCCGCGGGGCCTAGGAAGGCCCCGCGAAGGCCTGGGGAGGGAGGGGGAGGGTTGTTTGTTATTCGCGGATTTTTCACATTCGCGGGGGTCCGCGGAACGGAACCCCCGCGAATGTGAAGGGACGACTGTAATTTGTCTGTTTTTATTCTTTTTTGCCTGATCCTAATAATCTATCAGAACCAAAGATGTTTTTTACAGTTCAGAAACTTGTAGTTCCACTTATAATTTTTAAAAAATACAAAATAAATTAAATGTGTTATTATAAATTACACTTTTAATATACCAAACATAATGATTTTAGGCCAAACCAATTTATATGTAATATATTTTATATTTTTAAGGTAACCAAGTGACTTGCAATTTGGAAAATATAATAATGATGAATTTTTTTCAGCATTTCTGAAAATCCCACCCCCTCAAAAACAAAACAAAACAAAAAAAAAACTCTTCTCCCCATGACTTCAGAATTTCTGGAAGTTTTATATCTGCCTTCCAGATGTTGCTGAACTGCAGCTCCCAGCATTCTTCACCATTGGCCAGGCTTGATAGGGCTGATTGGAATCGCAGCAACAACTAGAAGGTTGCATTTTGCTCTCCCCAGACACGGAGAGTCTTAATTTTTGATGTGTTATACTTCTGCTTAAAGTCAGGGATAATGAAGGCTCGGTGCTCACATGTTTTAGTCTACAACTCCCAGTAAGTCCTACCCAGAATATACAGTGTTTAAGGTATCATGGGAGTTGTAGTACAAAAGATGGGTGACCAAAAGCTCCTCACTCCTGTTTGCAGGAAAGATCAATGAAATACCAAGGACATATACTTCTCTTCTAGTGAATTTATAGAATTTATAGATCCAAAATAGTGCTAATTAATATCCTTTTAAAAATCCTTAATCTGTCATATGTGCACAACACAGGGTCCACATTATTCTGTCTCTGACTCTTTGTGAGACTCTGAGGGCACACAAATATTTGCTCTTCATAGGGCTTGCTGACCTCTTTCAGGTAGCATCCTCAGGGTTCTTCCAGTGCCCATGGCAAGTCAGAATGAAGCTTTGCACTGCCATTTCTATGTATTGAAAGGTGTGTGAATGTAATTATGCAGATCTACTGAGTCAGATCATGGGTCCATTTAGTCAACCAAACTTCGCCACCACAATTGCCGCTGCAGCAACAGGAGCCCTCCCAGGTGAAGGGGCGGGGGAGGTGAGATCCCTCCTCCCCCTCCCTTCCCTCCTGCCATTGCCAACCATGGATAATTGAATTTGTGGTTGGCGAACCAGTGGATATAGGGATGCTGCTGTACCAGAATTCAGTAGGAAGGTGCCATGGCAAATAATCCAGTTTCAAACTGGATTATTTGAGTAGTGTGGATTAGGCCCATGTATTAGAGTACTGTAGTGGCTAGAATGTCAGACAACTTGGGTAGATATGGAACAAAGAACAATGTATTCTGTTTTGAACCATTTGGAGAAAGGATGGGACAAAAATGAAGTAAGATAAAATAAATGGATTTTGGGGTAGAGTAAATTTTGGCAGTGCCGTTACTGAAACAATTTCCCATTCCAAGAAATGTATTCTCTTTTTGATTTGTATCAATGTTAAATTAAGCAGTCGGAACCCTTATATTTTTATCCATTTATATTATAGTAATCATTCCTGCTTTACTTTTCTTCCTTGTTTTATAAATGAAGATTCTGATAACGGAGACGTTAACTACGATTATGACCATGAACTTTCTCTGGAAATGAAGCGCCAGAAGATCCAGAGAGAGTTAATGAAGCTTGAAGAGGAAAACATGGAGAAAAGGGAAGAAATAGTAATTAAAAAGGAGGTTTGTATTTTGAAAATAAACACCAGCTATCCAGTAAAAATGAAGAATTAATAACTGATCAGATCCTACAAACACTAGTTATTTGTCTCCTGTTATTAATGGCTGCCTCTGCTTGAGCTTCCTTTTTATTCCACAAACAACAGTCATAGCAATTACTCTTTGTGTCCCCCCCCCAACATTAAAATATATTAGAATTAAGCCTTGTTTTTAATGGTGCTTGCGTTTTCCTGGTTGTATTTGAAATGTTTTGCATGAGCCTGTTCATTACAGTTTAGAGTGGGTTAATGGCCTATCATGAGTAAAACCATTGTAACAGAAAACAAAACAGAATTTCATCCATGGTACACCTCTCACCCACAGGAACTGATTATTCATTGGCACTTTGGCAACATGAGGAGGTGGCACTTCCACCCATACCTGGTAGACGGTGTCACTAATTTCTTCAGACCCATACCCCACTCCCACCCCAATATGCCAACAGAGATCCATGCTGCTTGCAGTATTTTATATCCAAACCTTTAGATCCAAATGAACAAATTTTCTGCTTCCTTTGGTTTATAAGTGATTTTTTTTCCAAAGTGCTTTTCCCGCTTTGATTTGTCATGCCTGTTAGAATAACTTTTCTGTCTCCTTCCTGATTTGAAATTTCCCTTTCTAGCTTCAGCATTGTTGAACTCCACTTTGTCTTACTTATTCACAATTAAGGTGACATGTCTTGAGCTTGCTAGATCAGAACAAAGCCACATTACAAAAATAAAGTATCAGATGAAATCAGTGCTATTTTTGGCATTGTCTTTTAAAGCTATTGTAAGCAGTTCTAAAAGCTGGTGATCCTTGCCAGCAAGAAAACCAGGTGGTTCCCGAATTAGCATTTACAAGCATATTAACAGAGGGATCCCTCACTCACTCTTCAGTTTTTAAAGAGTGATAGTATGACACATAAGAAATACCCAAATAAATGCCAATGTCACTGGACTTCCGTGATTTGGATTTCCTTGACTTGGATTTCATTGTGAGCTTAGCACTCCAGTCACCAAGGACAGTAAGATTGAGGAGCCTCTAGCCTTCACCTAATCCGGCCTGTGCAGGTTCCCCCTTTAGCCTGCAAAGGTGACTCATTTAACACTGGCTCCTGAGGGAGGGGAGGAAATCCCCATTATAATTAATGGGGTGTTAATAAAATTGTTACCCCCTGTGCATTACTGGAAGTACCTTTGCAAAACAGGCGCCATAAAACGGATGGGTTTAACTCCCTTTGAAAGCACAGTTCTTATCAGCAGAGTTTTTATTCAAAATACATATGCAGTAGACACGTATTAATCCCAAGCATGTAAGTTTAAGATAGCCAACCACACAAGATTTTATCTCCAGTTTATATTCTCTAGCATTAAAGACTCAGAACACTCAAAAGTAGTTTAAAAATATAAAAACATCTTTACTTACAGTCAGTATGCCTATCTCAGTGAATATCAGCAGCATATCAACAAATGAAGGCTAAACTAGTAAAATACAACTAAAAACTACATGTTAAAAACAAAAATATTCAGGAGCCCTGCATGGAGGCTCCTAATCTAAGGAAAACATCATGGCGATTGTGAAGCCTCGTGGCTGACTTTCCAGAGACAAAGAAAGGACTTGGACAAATCTTTCCCCTCTGGAAAGCCAGTCACAACTCAATAGGAAATTACATCACAGATTCTGTTCGCTTCTATCAGTTAACCCTTTCAGCAGTAAAACATCTCAATTTATTGGATTGCAAAATACATATCCCAACAATAATCACTGATCAAACAGTAACAGGAATTCCATAAGCCCTCATAGGGTACTTGCAAGAACCAGTTGAATCCTGAGGTTGCTTTGCTAACTTTGCTCCACCGCCACCTTCCCTGTGCACTTCACTCCTCTTTTTTTGTGTGGAAAAGGTGAAGAACAAGTGAAGTCAACAAGCATTGGTAGAATGTCCTGTCAATTTCACTCCTTCTGTGTGTGTGTGGAAATGGGAGGAGGAATTAAGTTTGATCCCTTGAGAACCTCTTAGCCAGTCCTTTGATTTTGGACTTGATTCCGCCAGGAGCACAGCTCATACAAGGGTTAAAGAGGGAGGGAAGCTACTCTTTTTACCTAAGGTTTCCTCAGCTATGAAGTAAAGATTTGTGGTTCCTTCTTACCATTCATCATTTTTCAGAAGTCTTATTCAAGAATTACTTTGTCAGGAAAGTGCATTGAAAGCAGACACATTTTGAATGATTGATGTGGTTCACCCTTCAGTGATATGTACCAGCACATATTAAGATGCACATAGCAATGTAAAGCAAATTAACTGCTGTGGGACAAAATTAATTGATTCACTTTTTAAAAGATTTCTCCAGAGGCTGTTGGATCAAAATTATCATCCTCACCTTCACCAAGAAAATCTAGCAAATCTCCAAAACTAAGATTGAGCCCCAAATCTTCATCATCTATTAGTAAGAGGGAAAAGAAGACTTCTGCAGTTTCTTCACCCCTCTTGGACCAACAGAGGTTAGTATATAGTGGTGTTTTGTAAATAAAGTGGTGTGTTTTGCATTAATTGGTTTTGTAGTCAAAATCTTACCTAAGTAGGCATTTGTTAAGATATGTACTCATATTGATTGGTTCCACTTCATGTGGCAAGTTAATTAATGCAGTTAGTCCCCAGTGTAGAGCACCCATCTTGCATGAGGCTTCCAAGTGGCAACAAGACTGAAAATAGAAACCCTTAATTTGAATGACCTTGGTAGACTTTGGGCGAGAGTCTAATTTGGGGAGAACAAATTGTATATACAGTACAATCTCCATATCTGCAGGACCAATATCCACGTATTCATTTATGAGTTTGCTATTATCCATGGTGTCTGGTATCCATGGTAAGTCTGGGAACGTATCCCCGCACATACAGAGGTCATACTGTAATACTTTTTGCTAAACATTTAGAGAGCTACCTCAAAGGTTTAAAATATCTATGTATTTCTATTCAGGCAGTACTGTGATTAACTAATAAAATATTTATTTATTTACTGGATTTTTAGGAGTTCAAAAAGCAACCACAATAAAAAGAAAGGCCCTCGTACACCTAGTCCACCTCCACCAGTGCAAGAGGAGACCTCACAAGCAAAAAAACATAAAGAAAAACATAAAGTTAAAGAACGGTTGGAAGAGAAGCCAAGGGAGGTAAAAGAGAGAGGCCGTGACTTAGAAAGACATAATAAAGAAAAAAAGGAGAAGCAGAGGTATTTGCAAAATGATTTATTATTTGTGTATGGATTTTAGTTTGGCAATATTGTAATCCACGGACTACTAAAAACATAAGGGCTTATGCATGTCTGGTTTGCCATTCTTCATTTAAGAGGAAGTATTTGATGACTCTGTTTTTCATGAATGCGCACACCACAAAATTTACTATGTGTGATCTTTTGTAATATTTTGAAAAAGGTCCACAATAGACCTGAATGTTAAAAAAGTGAGTAGCAGTCTTTGATGGGATTTCTTTTAGTTAACACATAGACATTTAGAGCCCAAGTGACATTTCTTTCTTTCCACTTTCTGATTTGGTGGGACTGAACTTCACCCAGCCTGCTCAGACTGTCACGGTATACGCCTTCCTGCCCTCCCGGGCAGTGGGACAATTAGCAGAGTAACAGCAGAAACATGAGGTTTGGGCAAAAGGTTGCATACTTTGTGTAAAACATGGAGACTGATGACCAAAAATGTCCTTTTGGTTGCTTTATTGAAAAGCTAAAACAGCTAATTAAAACAGACTACACCATGACTATGAAGAGTCAAACTTACAGTGCCTAAGGGGGGAAAAAATCATCCTTCTTCTCTCTCCCTCTGCAGCAGAGAGATTGCTTAAACGCACAGCTTAAACACACAGAATTCCCCCCTCCCTTACAGCAGAACTCTTCTCAAAACATCCAGTGTAGTTCTGTGTGAACTAAGGAGATAAGAGGACATCTGGCTTTTTCCCAGACACAGAGAGAGGTGATTTAACTTGCTTTAACCTTGAAGGCAAAGGCACAGTAAATCCAAACAATGAGGCCTAGCAATTTACAATCACCTCTTTTGCCTAGGGAAAAATCATCTCAGGGCCTATATATTTTTGACTACAATATCCATTTTCCCTGACACAGACATGGTCCCATATGGCTGCCAAACATTGAGATAAACATTGAGGCTGATAAACAACATTGTAAAGGTGAACTTTCACTTTCCTTATCTCTCTTCACCCTTGCATCCATCCCTGAAGACCTGGTCTACCAGCCCACTAGAACACATTTGAGGTTATGGGAGTGCTGTGGAGGGAGGATCTCCTTCCCTGAAAAAGCACCAAATCTTTCAGAGCTTATTATGATCACTGATTTGGATGTCAGTAATTGGTGTCATTACATTTTGGGTAGTCTGCCTCATCCCATACTTGTAAAACAGGAAGGGTGGGCCAGGTAGAATACAGGGGGAGCCTATGCAGGAAATGACAAGACAGTTACAATTTGCCACCATCAGATACCTAATAGGTCCAATCACTTTTACCAGTCCAATTGCCCAGTGCAGAAAGATCTGTGAAGGAGCATGTTTAATTTTAGATGAGATCAGGCTGATCAAAGCTACAAGCACTGTCTCCATTCCATAATTGGTGATATCACATCTCTATTTATATATTCCTCAGAGATCCCTCCGAAGGTTCCCATAGACAGAGACGTTCACCTAGTCCAGAAGAGCATTCTGGGAGTAATTCTTCTCCTTCAAGAGAATATTCCCCTTCCACAAGGAGAAGGCAGACGTCTTGGGCTCCAACTAAGTCAAACAGCCATAAGCATTCTTTTTCACCATCTTGCAGGTAGAATAATTATATCTCGTTTTATGTGTGTGTGTGTGTGCGCGCACACGCGCACAAGAGGCTCATTCATTCACAAGTGTATGACATAATTAGGATTACTTAGCTTCACTTAGAAAACTGTCTGAAAACACGACACAGTGTGACAGGTTTATCTTTATGAAAGAGCAAGGATGAGTCACTGCCAGTGGTTGGGGAGGGGCAATGGCCTTCCATGCTACTTTGAAGGGTCATACACCCCCACCATGCCCCACCCTCAATTTTTAAATCTTTATCCCCCCGCTAGTGACCCACACATGCACTCGGGACAGGAGAGGCATTTGAGGGGAATTGAAAAGAAATTGGGGACTCTGGAAGTGTTAGAAACACATTGGGGGCATACTCCTATAATAGAGGATAGCACTTGGTAGAATAAATGAGGCTGCTTGCAAAATAGAGTCATGGGTAGTATTGTTGTCTTTTCTCATACTTGATTAGGCTTCAGCTTGGAGAAATAGAAAGAGTAGGGCTTTCTTTAGTAGCTGAGGACATATATCCATTCTTCAGAAGAGTCTCTTTTTGTTATAGTGCATAAAGATGTTTAAGACTGAGTAGCTTGTATTGCTTATAAAAAGTAGCTCTTTCCACATTGCCTCAAAACCTTAAACTTAGAAAGCATGTAATCCCAATTAGAAGTACTCAAAAATGGCATATACCTGTATCTTTCTTAAGTTTTTGGACATCCGACATACTTCCATTAAAGTAGTGAGGTTACTTTCACACTTAATTAAACAGCTGGCACTTGGTACACATTTAGTCCAAGGTGTCCAGTTTACGGAAGGGTCTGGAAGTAGGACATCTTTATATATTATGTGCAAAAATGAGGAGAGGGAAATACCCCTTTCCCAGAAAGAGGGAGGCTACTTTTCCTTGTTAACTATATTGTTCTTGTGTACATGTTGGATGAAAGAATTATCTGAACACTTCATTGCTTGAAAGTGAGCAAATTCTGGCTCTTTAAGCTACCAATGGTATTTGGGAACATACATGAGCTGCTGTGGGCTCTTATGAAGAAGAGCAGGGAAATACAAGTAAACCTAATAGGTCAAGGCACATTCAACTTCTAGAAGAGTTTTTAAAAAGGGGATGACATAATTTTTTCCACTAAGTGGGCGACATGAAACTTTCCCACAAATAATTATGTTACTTCCACTCTACATAGGCTGAGATTTCATAGGCATGTATGATCTAATTGCTAGAAACTGTCAACAGAAAATGTTATTGGTTGGCATATAAATATTGAAAATAAATAAAAGTAAAAATTATCCCATTTTCAGGTCTTCAGCCAAAACCTGGGACATAGAGCTCCTCACCCTAATACGGGGCAGAACTCTAGCAGGCAAAACTACACCTAGGGGGCATACTGGGGTATGGGACCACCATTGGTCCTTTGACACATTTAGCTGGCCTTGAAGGAATTTTTAGTAGCATTCTGGAACATGTGTCTGTGGTCACAGAAGGCAAGAGATATACAATTTCAGCAAGGGGTCACCAGTTGAAAAGGTTATCAGGCTCAAAATTGATGCAGTGCAAAAGTTTGTGAATTTCTCCATCTGCAGGTCTGCTTCACCACCAACTCAGCATCATTCCCCTGTATCTTCAAGACATCACTCCTCCTCATCTCAGTCAGGTTCTTCTGTTCAGAGGCGTTCTCCTTCCCCACGTCACAAAAGAACTCCTTCCCCCTCTTACAAAAGGACAGCTTCCCCACCTGTTGGTCGCTCCTCATCTCCTTATCGTCACAGAGCTTCACCTTCTCCTCAACAAAAGCAGACCCCTTCAAGGCATCGTTCACCAGTGAGAGAGAGAAGCCGGCATGATCGTGAGCGGATTTCACAGTCACATGATCGGCGCCATGAAAGACGAGATGGTATGAATAAGAATAAAGACAATCTCTATATTTGCAGCCAATATAAAAAAAAAATAGGTGGTAAGAGACTGGGTACTCTCTTTGTCCCAAGGGTTTCCAAACTGAGATCTGGAATTGCTGACCAGAGGGTTAAGTATAAAACATGAAGCGTTACTATCAGGTTTACTTACCAAAAGTCTTGGAAGGTGGATAGAATTAATTGCCCTAACTCCACACTCAGGTATATAGGTGAAAATAATTACTAAAGCTTGGATGCTAAACAATCTTTCCAAGGAAGAAGCAGCCTGTGGTTGCACATGAGAGGAAATATTCCTCACTAATATTCTACAGTTTTTTGAGGGTGTTGCCTACAATGTGATCAGTCAAAATTCTGCCATGATTTTTCAAAAAGCAGTGTCTTTTTCTAAAGGCTCCTGATGAAAATAAGTCAGTGTAGGATAAAAAAACAAATGGATTTCTACTTCTTTCTGCAAGTTTTTGGCTGGAGTGGATTGAATGACAATGTGCAAACCAATCAGTCAGCCAGCCAGCCTTTGCCTGTCACATGGCAGCTCCACTGCAGAGAGAGGTGGGCCAAGTAGCCTTCAAGCTTTTGTGGACCCCTGTGAGGACATTGTGGACCCCTCGGGGTCCCCAGACCACAGGTTAAGAACCACTGGCCTAGAGCATTGTACACTGTATAGCTGCATTGTAGTACAGTTGTCCCTCTGTATCCATGGATTTGGTATCCGCAGATTTAAGTATATAGCTTGAAAATATTCTTAAAAATAATAATAATAAAAAAAACAAACCTTGATTTTGCCATCTTATATAAGGGACACCATTTTGCTATGCCATTGCATATAACGGGACTTGAGTATTCATGGATTTTGGTATCCACGGGGGGTCCTGGAACCAAATCCCAGCGAATATGAACGGACAACTGTATTTGTGTAGTTTTAAATAAAATGCAGTGTGGTATTTGTGTCGTTTTAAATAATGCAACCTTAATTTGATATAGTATAATTTAATGCATGCAATTTTAAATTTGGAGTTACTTTGAATAGTTGTGAGGATAATTGGTGAAAGTTAATCAGGAAGAGTCAGGGAAATGGAAAATAAAATTCTTATAGCAAGCTTGCAATAGCTTCAGGTTGATTCATGACTGTCTTTATCCATGAAGCATTTGTTTTGGGAAGCAGATTTCTGAGGTGGAAACTATTTTCCTTCTTCCATTCTTTGTAAAGTATTAAACAAAATGTATCCCACCCCACAACTACCCCCAAAGAGGGGAGAGTAGCGATGTATTTTTCAGTTAATTTCATTCCCACAGAGGGAAACAAATAATATATTTAATTTTTTTCTCCCAGTGGCAAGAATGCCTTAGAAAATCTGCAGTTCTTGAAGACATTCTCACAGTGTGCAGAAAAACTGATTTGTAAATTATTTAAGTCTTCTCCGAGACTCTGCGGTAGTCTTCTTGTGCTGTGTAGTGACCAGTGGAGGGCAGCATGTATTTTCCAATATCATCCATTTTTAGCCATGTTCATTTTGAAATATACTTCTTCTTTAGGGTACATTTTATTTCCCCCAAAATAGCCCCCCTGAACCTTGGGGATGATCTTTCTTTGCATCCTTTTTGCAGTACATGGTCATGTAGTGGCCAGGGAGGATTGAAGCTGTGTCGTGATAAATGCAGAATGATGCAGTTGTCCCCTGAGATCTCCTGGAAGACCCCCACAGGTCTCAGAATATGACATCATAGCTATGCTGGGGTGTGGGGTGTGGGGACACAGGAAGATGGTGAGTCTCTGGGGTTAGGAGAGAGGAAATCTAGTACAGTTATGCTACGTCTCCTCAATGCAGGATTTTAGGGTCTGGGCTTTGGCCAGGATTCCCCTTGTTGTTGTGTTTGTTTGTTTGTTTGTTTGTTTTTGAGACTCAAGGAGTCCCTTTTTGACACACACACACACACACACACACACCATCTTTAAATATCCTTTCCGTTCCAGGGAAGTTGTTGTGACTTTTTAGTTCAGGAATGCAAATATCTTTTTAAGACCAGCATTGATGTAGCAAAGAAACACATTCATACATATAGGTTGTCACCAAATTCCATGTTAAAAAAAAAATATTTCCATGGGCATTTTTTTCCTGTAGCTTTAATAGATTTCATTTCATTGATGTGTAACTGCAAGTATGTTAAATGCATTTTCAGAGACTAGAGGAAAAAGAGGGAGAGAGAGAGATAACAGAGATGAACGCGACTATGATCAAGAACAGAGTACCCCCAGGGATCACAGAGATGATCGAGAATCACGGGATGGAAGAGATCGAAGGGAAACCCGAGATAACAGAGACCGCAGAGATCTAAGAGAATCCCGGGACACTCGGGACTCTCGAGAGATTACTCGGGATTCAAGGGGCTGTAGCCGAGACACTAAAGAAACTCGTGACCAGAGGGACCTGCGTTCTACGCGAGATACAAATGACTACAGAGACAGAGAGAGTCGAGACACGCATAAAAAGGAAGAGCAATATTTGGAGGAACCACGTAGCTATGGAAGAAGCCATGGCAGAGAAGAGAGTTCTCGTGCTGAAACGAGGACAGACTCAAGGAATGAAGCTAGGAATGAATCCAGAACATCTGGAAGAAGTAGAGGGAGAGGTCCTGAATTATCAGACAAGGGTACAAAAAGTGAAATACTAAGTTTGCCATTGCATGATTCACTACCTAAAGAACTTTTAAATCAATATGGTAGAGATTTCATTAACACAGAACTCTTTTCTCTTTTCCTTTCATGATTTCTCCAAATTTAGCTGCCATCCTACTTAATTAATCTGCACCCTGTAGGTATTAAAAAAAACTATGAAATGCTATGTAGGAGATGAGTAATGGGGAGATAAGAATCTAATTGATTTCTTCCTTTTACATACATTTGGTGTCTTGCGTGTTTGGCCCTTTCCCTTTAATTGTCAGTAATAAGTCAAATGTATTAGTTTACTGTCTTTCAGTGTAGCAGTTTGAAAACTTTAAAATACTTAATCCATACAAATCTTTATCATTATTTTGAGCCATCTGTGAATGGCTTTCAGTCCATTCATAAGGACCAAACTTAGTTGGAGTAATGGCTCTGTAAGCTCATAGATTTATATTGCCACAGCTCTCTGCATACAGTATTCAGTACTCTGGCATTTGGGCTAATTTGCAGAAGGCTGATTTACGGAAGAAAGTGCTTTTGCACAGAGTTTGGAGCAAGGAAACTTCATGCGTTTTTTTCCAGCTTTGTTTTTTATAGATTTTCTTTGGGTTTTTGTGAGGCCCGGAAAAAAACCAAAGAAAATCTATGGATGCCGGCCGTGAAAGCCTTCGACTTCACTTTGTTTTTTATGCTTGTCTCTTTTATGGCAGATTTTTCATTCTGCAAGCAGGTCATTAGGTTTACTTAAGAATAAAGTTCTAACTCACCAGGGTGCATACTGGAACAATAGCAGAACTATAACATCTATCAATTTACTAAAGCAAACTTTAAGGTTTATATTGTTTTTACTAATTCTATAACATTTAAATGTAGTGGTGATGCTTCCATGTTTTCTACATGTACATTTTTAGCAGGAAGTCGAGGAGCAAGGGGATCTCAGGCTGATAGCCACAATACTAGTAGTAGCTACCATGACAGCTGGGAATCACGGAGCAATTATCCTGAGAGGGATCGCTATGAAAGCCGGGAGCATGCAAGGGATTCTTCCTTTGAGAGAAGACATGGAGAACGGGACAAGCGTGACAATAGAGAAAGGGGTGAGTATCAGTTGATTTTATTTTTTCTTAGCTGCTAGCTCACTGGGCTCCTGAGCCTCTTGACATATTTTAGAAGGATGTAGTAACTTGTTCCCATCCAGCCTGATCCAGCATAAGCAAGGAAACAAAAACCCCAGGGTGGGGCTGACTGCAGAAGGAAGCAAATTTGAATCTTGATAGGGACAAGGTTGCAACCTTTGGTTGGCATAGAGTCCTGTGGAAAAACGTAACATTGCACTTTGCCTTTGAGACTTTTTTAATAGCAACCTTCACTGAGAGGATTCCTACAGTAGGGATTTCATCGACAGTGGTCCTTAACACACTCATGTTCTCCTTTTACACAGACCTCCTGGGATAATGGTGGGCATTTTGCTAATAAAACAATAATCTGTCTTAATCTGTTTATGGAGTTCACTGTTGTTCATGTAGCCCAATGTTGTTTAGCCCAGGGTTTTTTTCCAGTCATGATCTCTCACAGGAACCCCTTATGATCTCTCACAGAACCTTAAGGTTCCAGGGAATCCTGGTTGAGAAGCCCTACTCCAAGAACTTCTAGAACAGATCATTAAACAGAGAGTCTGTGAACATTTAGAAGGCAATGCCATAATCACAAAAAGTCAACATGGGTTTCAGAGAAACAAGTCATGCCAGACTAATCTGATCTCTTTTTTTGATAAAGTTACCAGCTTGGTAGATGAAGGGAATGCTGTGGACATTGCATACCTTGATTTCAGTAAGGCCTTTGACAAGGTTCCCCATGACATTCTTGCAAACAAGCTTGTAGAATGTGGGCTAGACAAGTTAACTGTTCAATGGATTTGTAATTGGTTGACCGGCCGAACCCAAAGGGTGCTCAGCGGTGGCTCCTCTTCGTCTTGGAAAGATGTGACCAGTGGGGTGCCACAGGGTTCTGTCCTGGGCCCAGTGCTATTCAACATCTTTATCAATGACTTAGATGAGGGAATTAGGGGCATACTTATCAAATTTGCAGATGACACCAAATTGGGAGGAGTAGCTAATACCCTAGAGGACAGGATCAAAATTCAGAATGACCTGGATAGACTGGAGAGCTGGGCCAAAGCTAACAAAATGAAATTCAATACGGAGAAATGTAAAGTACTGCATTTAGGGCGGAAAAATGAAATGCATAAATATAGGATGGGAGAGACCTGGCTGAATGAGACTACGTGCGAAAGGGATCTAGGAGTCCTAGTAGACCACAAGTTGAACATGAGCCAACAGTGTGATGCGGCAGCTAAAAAGGCCAATGCATTTTTGGGCTGTATCAATAGAAGTATAGTGTCTAGATCAAGGGAAGTAATAGTGCCACTCTATTCTGCCTTGGTCAGACCTCACTTAGAATACTGTGTCCAGTTCTGGGCACCGCAATTCAGAAAGGATATTGACAAATTGGAGCGTGTCCAGAGAAGGGCAACTAAAATGGTGAAAGGTCTGGAAACAATGCCTTATGAGGAGAGACTTAGGGAGCTGGGTATGTTTAGCCTGGAAAAAAGACGGTTAAGAGGCGATATGATAGCCCTGTTTAAGTATTTGAAGGGATGTCACGCTGAGGATGGAGCAGGCTTGTTTTCTGCTGCTCCAGAGACTGGAACACGGAGCAATGGGTGCAAGCTCCAGGAACAGAGATTCCACCTCAACATGAGGAGGAACTTTTTGACAGTAAGAGCTGTTCGGCAGTGGAACACACTCCCTCGGAGTGTGGTGGGGTCTCCTTCCTTGGAGGTCTTTAAACAGAGGCTGGATGGCCATCTGTCGGGGATGCTTTGATTGTGATTTCCTGCGTGGCAGGGGGGTTGGACTGGATGGCCCTCGTGGTCTCTTCCAACTCTGCAATTCTATGATTCTATGATTCTATGAACTCTGGCAGAGTAATTTCCTCATCATCTGTTACCTGAAATCTTTTTGACTGGAGGTGCTAAAAATTTGTTTTGGAACTTTTTGTGGTATACCACTAAGCTATAGTCCCTCTCTCATCCTTCCATGAATTCTGATAGTTTTATAAACATAGATAGTCCCTGACAAATTCAAAAGTCATTGTCTGTTTTGCTCTGCAGGCTACATATCCCAAAATTAATTGTCACAGTTGATTCTAGGAAGTCCATTTTAGCAGTTTGAAATTTGAATTAATGTATTGAGCGATTAACTAAATTATGAAATGCATCTTTCCATTTATACATGGCAATGAAATCTATTTCTTATTACAGATCAAAGAGCAAGTTCACCAGTACGACATCAAGGAAGAAATGATGACCTTGAACGTGATGAAAGAGTAGAAGAACGGAGAGCAGATAGGGGTGAAGATAGAAGAGATGAAAGGCCTAGAGACCGGGAGAGAGACCGGGAAAGAGACAGAGAAGCAGAACGTGATCGTGCCCGTGAACGAGAACGAGAGAGAGAGAAGGATAAAGACAGAGAACGGGAACGGGACAGAGATCATGATAGAGAGAGGGAGAGAGAACGGGAACGGGAAAGAGAACGGGAACGGGAAAGAGAAAGAGAACGGGAGAGAGAACGGGAAAGGGAACGAGAGCGAGATAGAGGACGAGAAAGAGAAAAGGAAAGGGAGCGACAGAGAGAATGGGATGAAAAAGAGAGAGGAAGAGAAGAACGCAGAGATAAGAGAGAAGATGTCCGGGAAGAGAGAACCACAAGAGATAGCCGCGAAGACAGGAAGTCAAAGTAAGTTCATTTTTAAAAAGAAAATTAAACTAAATGTTCATTATTTGGTTTGGTAACCTTAGATGCGTGCATCATGAGACAGTTAAAAAAAATCAATTAATTAGATATGTTGATGGTTTATATGTCATTCAAGTGTTTTTGGAAAGGAGTGAAGCATATTTTACTGAAATTTAGTTTAGCTAACATGTTTTATTACATTCCATGAGATTTCCAGGAACTCAGGTCCATAGGATTTGATGGCATTCTTTGTTTTTTTGTTTTTGGTCCAATTTAGAAAACGTCACAGAAACGAAAGTAGCCCCAGCCCACGCAAGTCCCCCAAGCGTCGCCGTGAGCATTCACATGACAGTGACGCCTACAATAGTGGAGATGATCAAAGTAAGTAAAAGCAGTTAGACTCCATGATAGCTTGTAGTTAGACGTAATTGCTGCCATTATGCTAGCTGAAATAGAAAAACAGGCTGGATTTTTTAAAATAAAGGTTCTCCTGCTTTTTGTGTGTGTGAAAGGTTGTCTTTCTTGCAGAGTAATGATTTCTTGGATACAGCAATTTTCTTACTTTGTACATTTTATAGTCTATTCTATTCCCAGTCTTCTTCCCTCTCCATGCCACATGAACAGCATTTGAGAGGGACTTTCATTGTAAAGATGTGGAGAAGATATCAAAGCAAAGAGGAACTTGAAAAATGGATTAGATTACAAAAACTTAGAAGTCAAGACTCCTAGTGCATGAAATGGTGGATAATTCTATCTGTATTTCCACAACAATGACAGTTCAGACATATTGGAGTAGGAAATTACTTAAATTAAATTAACTGATTTATTTGCTGCCTTTCTTCCAGAATGGGATCCAAGGCAGCTCACAAAAACATAAAATACAATGTACAATTAAAATCATTATAATTTAAAATTATATAAAACATGTAAAAGTTAAAAAATAAAAACACACCCCAATAAAAAAGTCTCTGTGTGCGCAGCTACATATTAACAGCCTGCTTGAATAAAAATGTCTTTGCCTGCCAGTGAAAGGAAAACAGGGAGGGGGCCAGCCTAGCCTCCCACAGGAAGGAGTTCCAAATGGTGGGAGCAGCCACCAAGAAGACTGTCTCTCATGTCCGCACCAAGCAAGCCTGTGATGGTGGCGGGACTGAGAGAAAGCCATATCAATGGGGATTCACTTCACAGAAATCTCCATGTTAACAAAACAGCAAATGAATATAATAAATAGGTCATATACCAGATGTTCAGAGCAAAATGTTACTTTGTGAAAATACTTGTGAGTTTTAAAATTTACATTTAGCATTGCAGGTGTATGATCTGTTTAAAGCAGAAGTGGGGAATGGTTGGCCCTCCAGATATTGTTAGACTTCAGCATCCACCATTCCTACACAGCATGGACAGTGTTACAGGATTGTAGGAGCTGTAGTCCAAACTATCTGAAGGGCCAAAGATTCCCAACTCTTGGTCTTAGCCTGGTGGCGCAGTGGTTAAAATGCCAGTACTGCAAGTCACCACGTTGCAAGTTGGATTCCAGAGGGCTCCAAGGTTCACTCAGCCTTCCATCCTTTCGTAGGTCGGTAAATTGAGTACCCAGCTTGTGTGGGGCAATTAGCTAACACACATTGGAAACTGTTTAATGCAGTGTAGATGTGTAAATAGCTATTGCTTAAAAATAATTTGTAAGCCGCTCTGATAGCCTTGTGGCTGAAGAGCGGGGCATAAATAAATAAAGATACCTTAAAATAGTTTGCTTTATTTTCTGAGTCTTTGTTGATAACTGGGATGTATTACATCTTGAAAAGTGTGAATATCAGGTTATTCATTTGTCGGGGAGCAAGTCCCTATCATCTTCTCCATTTCCCCCATGGAACTCCCTTCATTTAAAACTAATTTGGCTGTTGAGGAGTAGTTATAGGGTTAGGAAAAGAGAGCATGTGCATACCGATGAGTTTTTCTGTGAGAAAATTCCAGGTCAGATCTCCAAATTGATGCATGTATGAGTTTTTTAAAATATATGAGTTTAAAAAAGTAACCTCCTACTTCTGTGGGGACAAATAACAAGGGATCTTCTTCATGGTCCCTGTGAATCATACAGCTGGGTTACTCCTGCACCTGCGCAGAGCTTCGGAACCTTCTAGAATCGCTAGGCAGAACGTGCTTTGATACATTTTTGGTGGTAACTCCGCCCATCCTAATGGTCCCGTATAAAGGCTTCCCGCCTAAAATCCCCTCAGTTCCTTTCTTTCCGCCACGTTAGCAGCTAAAGGAATCTCTTTGCGCTAGGTGTTTTTCTTCTAATTGATCTGGTTTGACTTGGCTTTGGCTCTGACTACGGTTTTCGCTTTCCCTATGGCTTTGGTATTGGACTTCTGGTAATTCTGGTTCTGACTCCTTTTCTGGCCCTGACTACGATTTTGTCTCACTCCTTCAGCTTTGGCGTTGCCTCGGATTTTCCTATTGACCTCGGACTGGTTTGACTACGATTTCTTCTTCTGCGATTATTATTGTTGTTATTGATATTGAAAATGTCTGGCAAAGGAGCTTTTAAGCGATATGTTATCTGCCAAGCAAAGCTCCCAAGTGTGGATGGCCATTCCCGCTGTTTAATCTGTTTGGGAGAGGCTCACAATGTCGACGCATGCGTCCATTGTAAGGTGTTTACACCACAAGCCCGGAAACATCGGCTCTCCCGACTGAAGTCTTTCCTTTATGAAAAGGCACTGCTCCCTGGCTCCGCTCCAGCTTCGACCTCTGTCTCAGCTCCCCCTTCCGAGCCTCGAGGCCGTGAACGATCCCGGTCTCCTCCGTCCTCTGGACAAAAGCGTCGTCAGTCCCAGAGTCCTTCCAGGCGCCGTTCCACCACGTCTGATCCCGAGGCCCTGCATTCCTCACGTCGGCATGCATCATCGGGTTCGACTCGTGACTGATCGGCAGCAGTTCTAGAACCAGTCCGTTCGACATCGAAGGAGGCCCCTAAGGAGAAGGTCATGTCCACTGCTGAAGGCCGAAAGCATACTGCCACTTCAACCTCTCAGCTGTTGAAGAAGAAGGAGAAGCACCTCTCCAAACATGATGATGATAGAGCAAAGGATAAGGCAAAGAAGTCTAAACCTTCAGATCATGGCATCCCGGAGGTCCCCCCTCATCAAGTATTAGAGGCTGAGGACACATTTGTGCGCCCATTGTCGCTCACCATCACTGCAGAATCTGAACCTCGCTGCTCACGCACCCCGTCGGGTTCACTTGAAGTTGTGACAGTGGAGCTTCCGTCTGAACCGGATACTCCATGGCCTCCTATCCGCATTGACTCATTCCCGGCTCTGGTTGTGTCATGGGCCCAACTGCTTAGAAGTCACTCCTCGGATGTCAATGTGGAAATCCTTGAACCCGAAGAGATGCCTCGGGGTCAGGTTCCTGCCATCATGGAGGATGTCCCTGCTTACTCCGCATATGACCTGGCCCAATCCATTTGCAGAGCGGGTTTTAGATCTCCGTCGGGATCGCAGATCTTCACCCCAAGGGGAGAGGCGATTGACACGACACTCACTGGCCACTCGATTGCTTGATCTCCATGCCCTGCTGTTTTGGATGTTGCGACTAAGAAGGATGCCGTGATTCAGGTCTCCCCTCCTGAACACCGTCCGCTGCCTCGTACCTCTCCGACCCATCAGTCTCGCTCCCCCACACCGACACAGGCTCATAGTCCCTCTTCTGAAGGCTCATCTTCATCCTCTGCTGCTTCTTGGGACCTCTATAGGCCTTATATGCCCTCTCCAAGGACCGAGTTGGTTGATGATGAATCCACCTCACCGACTGACGATGTTCATTCCTTTGGGGAACAAATGATCAGAATGGCACATGCCCTTGACTTGAAGCTAGAGGACCGGGTGACTGATCCTGTGGATCCAATCTTCCAAAGAATCCAGTTGAAGGCACTGCCATTGGCTACCATCCCACTGCTGCCTTCTCTGCTCAAACTGGCACAGGGGTCCTGGGAAAACCCATCGTCCATCCAGTCGACGTCTAAGAAAATAGACCGACTGTACCGTGTTGGTGGAGACCATGTAGATTGGCTCCAGAACCACCCGAGGCCAAACTCTGTGGTCGTCAAAGTTGCCCAGAACAAAAAGCAATGCTGACCCCTATCTTTGCCACCGGACCCCGAGGGCAGAAAGCTCGATATAGTCGGGAAGAAGATATACTCGGCAGCTGGCCTGAGCTTCCGTGTGGCTAATTACTCCGCCTGCATAGGAGCATACCAGCAGGTCTTATGGGAAAGACTGAGTCCCTTGATACAAGACCTACCAGATGAGCGGCGCAGGATGGCAGAGGCCATTCAGTCAGAGGCCCTGTCCCTTGCGGGACTCCAGATGAACTCAGCTCGGCATGTGGCGGTCTGTGCAGCGAAAACCATCGCTGGTTCTGTAGCGCTCCGTCGACATGTATGGTTGCGCTCCTCGGGCCTTACACCACAAGCTTCAGCCACCATTGAGGACTTGCCATTCGATGAATCCGGGTTATTCAATGGGTCAACCAATGAAAAACTCGAGTTCACCCAAAAGATGAGGACCACTGCCAGGAAATATGGTATGGGCTCCACTTCCACCTCCCAATACCGTCCCAGAGGCAGATATTCCTGGCAAGTCCCATTGTATGGCCAACAGTTCCGACGAGGGTACTCTGGCCAAACCTACTGTTGGTCCTGCTTTGCTCCCTCTACCTCTCCGGCCTCATCGGTTAGGAGCCAGGGCTCGGGTTCAAGATACCGGCAACCATCCCGACAGAGATCCAGGGATCAGGGCCGAAAGAAGTTCTAATTCCCCTGTTGATGATTTTCTGTTTTTCCCTAGACACCTCTCTTCGGGGATCGATTGTCCAACTTTCAAGCAGCCTGGTCTTCTATAACATCAGACCGGTGGGTGCTTCAAATCATCTGAACAGGCTATTGGATAGAGTTCGACACTTTGCCCCCGACGGGATGGGTTTGATCAACACTCCCCTCCCCTCCTCGAGGAGGTGCAGACCCTGTTGCAGAAAGGGGCCATCGAACCTGTCGACCCTGACCTTCGTCACCTCTGCTTTTTCTCAAGGTACTTCCTGGTGACCAAGAAGGATGGTGGTCTCTGCCCAATTCTCGACCTCCAAGGGGTGAACAACTACATAGCCCCAAAGAAATTCAGAATGGTCACCTTCGCTTCCATCCTCCCGCTTCTGAAGAGGAACGACTGGTTCGTCTCCATAGACCTGAAGGATACCTACTTTCACATCGGGATCCATCCAGAACACAGGCGCTTCCTTGCCTTTCAGATCGGTGCCAAGACCTTCCAATTCAGAGTACAGTCATCCCTTCACATTCGCGGGGGTTAGGAGCAGACAACCCCCGCGAATGTGAAAAAACCACGAATAAGATATGAGCCTGCGGGCCAGCTTCTTCCCACCCCCCTTCCCAAGAGGCAGCACGCCAGCTGCTCCCCACCCCTCCTTCCCAAGGCACCGAAGGGCTTCTTCAGAAGCCCTTCGCTGCCTCGGGAAGGGAGTGGGGCGCAGAGGCAGCGCCCCAGCTGCTTCCCACCCCTCCTTCCCAAGGCACCGAAGGGCTTCCTCAGAAACCCTTAGCTGCCTTGGGAAGGGAGTGGGGTGCAGAGGCAGCGTGCAAGCTGCTCCCCACCCCTCCTTCTGAAGGCAGCGATGGTTTAAGCCCTTTGCTGCCTTGGGAAGGGAGGGTGTGTTGAGCAGCGGGGGGGAAGCAGCCTTCCGCGAATAATCAAAACCGCGAATGTGAAAGTCGCGAATGTGGAGGGGCAACTGTACTTCCCTTCGGCCTCTCGACTGCTCCTCGAGTCTTTACAAAATGCATGGCAGTTGTGGCGGCTTTCCTTCGGCAGCAGGGTATGGTGGTCTTCCCTTACATCGACGACTGGCTGATTGTGGCGGAATCTTGACATCAGCTCGAACTCGATGTTGGCCTCACCTTAGATGCCTTAGAATACCTGGGACTTGTTGTCAACATCGAAAAGTCCCAGCTCCAACTGGCTCAAGTGATCCAATTCATTGGAGCCCGTCTAGACTCGGTAACTGCAGTGGCATACCTACCTCAAGACCGATTCAATACGCTTCGGTCCCTGATCCACTCCTGTCGTCGGACCCGAAGGCTCCCCGCTCACTTAATCCAAGTGCTTCTCGGTCACATGGCAGCCACGATGTCTGTGACCCGACTCGCCAGACTTCGATTCCGGCCACTCCAACACTGGTTTTTGCAGACTTTCGACCCTCTCCGCGACTCTCCAAGCAAGATGCTCACAATGCCACGTGCAGTCCAAAGGTCCCTAGATTGGTGGCTGATACTAGACAACGTCCTGTCGGGCATACCGCTCGACCTTCCTCAGCCGGACATTTCCCTGACAACGGATGCCTCACTGCAAGGATGGGGAGCCCACCTCAGCTCTTACGAGATTTGGGGGTCTTGGAACAGCAAGGAGCAAGCTCTCCATATCAACGTCCTGGAACTTCTCGCCGTCCAGAAAGCACTACGAGCCTTTGAGTCCCTGGTAAGAGGCAGGACTGTGATGGTACTGACAGACAACACATCTGTCACGTACCTACCTAAACAAGCAGGGGGGTACGAGGTCCCCTCAACTTCTACAGCTCACGCTAGACGTCTGGAATTGGTGTGTCCACAGAAAGGTGTTCCTGCAATCCATCCATCTTCCGGGGGAGGAGAACACTCTTGCCAACAGGCTCAGCTGTTCCAGCCTCTCCATCCACGAGTGGCATCTACACAGATCGGTCGCCCTAGACCTATTCCGGACGTGGGGGTCTCCTCAAGTGGACCTCTATGTGTTCCCTCCATTCCCGCTTCTGACAAGAGTGATCTCCAAGCTCCGTCAGGATCGCCCCATGGTGGCCTCGACAGCTGTGGTTTGCGACTCTCCTTCGCATGTCGAAGCGTCGCTTCATCCACCTACCATCCCGTCAGGATTTGCTCACCATTCATGGAGGCAAGGTCAGACATCCCGACCCAGATACCCTTCACCTAACAGCATGGAGGTTGACTCTATAATCCAACCTTTGGGTTCGAGACTCCCGACTTCGTCTTCTTCATCGAGACAAACTGTATCTCTCCATCCTGATGTCCAAGCTGTCATTGATGCTGCTCGACGGCCGTCCACTCGAAAATCCTACACTTACAAGTGGAAAAAGTATGAAGCCTTCTTGGCCTCCAGGGATCTGTCCCCTGAGCCGTTCTCCATTCCAACTGTGCTGGAGTTTCTTCTCCAATTGTCTTCTGCGGATCTATCTCTTTCATCGATCCGCTGCTACCTAGCAGCCATCTCTGTCGAGTTCCAGGCGAGGGGTCGTCCATCTCCCTTTGTTGATGCGACGGTGAAGAAGTTTCTAAAAGGCTTCGCCAACCTGCATCCTCCTTACACTATTTTCCACAAACATAAAGTGGTCCTCCGTCCCGACATCTTCTTCCTTCCGAAGGTGGTGTCCAGCTTCCATCTGAATCAATCCATCACTCTCCCGGCCCTGATGCAGGATCCGGAGGACGATTTCGAACGCACCCTTCATCTTATGGACGTTAGAAGAGCTCTAGCCTTCTACATTCAGCGGACTGCGTCCCACAGAAAGTCACCCAAACTGTTTGTGTCTTATGCTGACTTGAAGCTCAGAGAGCCCATTTCTTCACAGCGATTATCGAAGTGGGTGACATTGACCATTGCTCTCTGCTACGAACTGGCAAAGAAGCCTCTGCCTTCACGGATTCGAGGACACTCTACGAGAGCTGTCTCCACTTCGACAGCCTTTCTCTCTGGAGTGCCTCTAGAGGACATTTGCAGAGCTGGAACCTGGTCATCACCTTTGACTTTTATTTCTCACTATAGACTTGACTCTCGTTTGAGGAATGAGGCAGCCTTTGGGAAGGCTGTACTGTTATCTTCTATTCATTGAGTGAGCTTTTCATGTTGCCAAGTCATTATTGTATATGCTTTGATACCTTTACTTAAGATTGTGTGTTTAATGTTTAAACTCAGATACATGCATACAGGGTATACTTGGTGTAGGACATACCTGCCTCCAAGAGTGAAGCTTGCCAGTCTACACTCAGCTGTGTGATTCACAGAGACCATGAAGAAGATGCACAGGTTGCTTACCTATAACTATAGATCTTCGAGTGGTCTTCTGTGAATTCACACAGACCTGTCCATCCTCCCCTCTATGTCCTGTTACATCATATAAACATGCTTAATGTTCCTGATGCTGCAAATTGCGGTGTCATTCAAGGAACTGAGGGGATTTTAGGCGGGAAGCCTTTATAAGGGACTGTTAGGATGGGCGGAGTTACCGCCAAAAATGTATCAAAGCACGTTCTGCCTAGCGATTCTAGAAGGTTCCGAAGCTCTGCACAGGCGCAGGAGTAACCCAGCTGTGTGAATTCACAGAAGACCACTCGAAGATCTATGGTTACAGGTAAGCAACCTGTCCATTCTTTCCCTACATGTTGGGCCCATACATGCTAATGTTTGATTTAAGTGTTGGAGCTGCTTGTAAAGGTCAATTTGGAAATGAAGTGTTACAACATATTTTGTTAAAAAAATGTTTTGTGTCTTTTGTAGATGAAAAACGCAGATTACCAAGTCAGGTTGTACGGCCTCAAGAATCGCGCTCACTTAGTCCTACACACCTTTCAGAAGACAAGCAGAGTAGATGGAAGGACAGTGACCGAAAGCCAGAGAGAAAGGACAGCTCCAGACATTATGAAGAAAGTGACTTCAAAGAGCGAGGGACTTCTGGAGAGAAACCACGAGAGCAGCGAGAGATCAATGAAGGTTCAAGGAGCAGGGGCCAAGAGACTGTGAGTAATCGGGCTTCTGAAGAACGAGAGACAGCTGATCATTTGCATGAGGATAAGAAGAAAGCTAAAGTGCCGAAAAAGACTACAAAAAAGAAGAAAGAGGATGATGTTGGACTGGAGCGCTGTGTCAGTGAGCCAGCTCCAGAGAAGACCCAAGTTTTTTCTCCCAAGAAAGTTCAGAAAAAGAAAAACACAGAAAAGAAACGCAAGAGATCAAAAGGAGATTCTGAAGCTTCTGAAGAAGACAGTGCTTCACACCAGAAAAAGAAAAAAGGCCCAAGGACACCACCTGTAACCGCAAGGGAGGAGCTGGTTGAGGTTGTGCCTGAAAAAGCCGTGGTAGTAGAAGTCCCTCCTAAAAGAGAAGACACTACATTCAGTGACTGGTCAGATGAAGATGTTCCAGAGCGTGGGGAACCTATCCTGGAAAGAAGCTCTGAGGAACCCCATAGAAGTAGCCACCGCACAAGACCCGAAAATGTGGAAACGCCTCATGTTGTTGAAGATACCCCACGCGTCAAACCTCCTGAACAGAAGCGGAGCAGCAGTCTTTGCAGCAATCGAAGCCACGCCTCAAGCAGACTCAGATCGCCCTCCAACGATTCTGCACACCGCAGTGGAGATGACCAGATTGGTTTGAAGAAGATCTTGCATAGCAGCTCCAGTGATAGAGAGAAAAGATGTCTAGAAATTGCTGGGGAGCGGAAATCAAGAATTGATCAGCTAAAACGAGGTGTTCCCAGCCGCAGCACCTCTTCAGGTAGTTCTGGTTGTGTTACTTTGCTTGTGCATGCTGTTTCTGCCTGATTTCTTCTGATTCCCTGCTCCCACTACATCCCCCCAGCTCATACTTCAGACCTTTCTTAACACGCAGGAGACACTTTAGGGAGGAGATTAATAGTGACGGGGGATACAGAGATGTTTACACAACTATTTTTGATAAAGTCTGTAGTCTTTAGCCTACTAAACTTTTCCCTTTACAGATTTTCCCATAAACTAAAATCAGTTATAAAGTGTAAAATAAAATAAATTATAAAATAATTTATAAAGCGTAAAATAAGTTAAAAAGAAATTATAAAGTGTTTCCTAACCAGGACACACATCATTTAGAGTAGCAGTGGCAACTTTTGTCTGCATAGGGCTACCTATCCAGACAGCAGTGATCCTTCCTTGGTCCTGCTCTCATATACTTCAGTCAGAAGTTTTATCTGCTGGTGGAATCTTTTCTGATTGCTGCAGGGGAGAATGTCACAGCTGGGGAGAGAAGAGTTAAGTCTACTTGCGGGCTGTGACACCCTCCACCCTTCCTCCCAAATATCTCCACTGCACCCACAGCAACAAGGCTTTCAGAAAATGTTTCAGTGGTGCCACAATAACAGGTGAGGAGAGGCAGCAGGAGAAAAAAAGGAAAACGAGAGAGAAGGTTTTGCAGGGAGAAGGGGATAAGAAAAGGTGCAAAGAGAAAGGAGTCACTGGCTAAAGAAGTGAATGGATGGTGCGAAATTGCAGGGGGGGGTCGTAGCCCTCTCCACCACTAGCGGGTAGCCATACAGATTTCTCTCAGAACCCCCCCCCCCAAAAAAAACCCTGCTGCTCAAGATTATAGTTGTAACTATTAGAATCCTCAAGAATGTAATCTGTATTCCAAGGGAATATTGTCACAAAAACACCATACCGTTATCTTGCTGGCAGGGATCAAAAAGCCCTTTAACAATTTGTGGTTAGATGTACATGTACAGCTATAGCAATGTTTTTTAGATTTTGGATGTCCCTTTCCAAGTTGACTGAGTGTGCTCACAAATTCATTGAAAATTAATCTGTTTCCCATAGTTTATTATTATAATTTTAACTATAGTTTTGAAAGTTGTTACTCTCGTTTTAACAGCTTGAATAGCCATTTCATGTTATTTTAATTTGTTACTTTTGGAATAATGTGAACCCCTCATTTAAAAGTAATGTATCACTGACATGCTATTAACACTTAGTGTGATGTTAAGAGCATGTCAGTGATACGTTACTGCCAAAAAGATTTAAGGAAGAAGTAAAGTTAATTTTTGACTTAATTCTACAACATTAGCTTTAACACTCGTTTCTGAGCTATTAAACATATTGAGAGAGACTTCCAATTGGTCCTGAAATCCTAGTTTTGAAGGAATTAGGTAACATGTTTTAGACTACACAAGATAATATCATTATGTATAAAGCAGTACTTAAGTAATAGTTTCCCAAGTAAGATGTCATGGGAAATTGTGGCTGAACAAGCCAGTTAACCCCAAAGCCAAGCGTACAGATGAAATAAGGGAAGAGCATGAAGGCCAAAGGCCTGTGCCTCATTTACGGACTTAGTAAGATTTTGGCGTCTGGCTTAGGATTTCATATTGGTTGGAAAGCTTTGTTCTTAAGTTCTGATTTCAAGTTAAAAGTTATATTGAAGGATCTCAGGCTGTGAAGTTGAAGGCTTTCACAGCCAGCATCCATAGATTTTCCTTGGTTTTTTTCGGGGCTGTGAGACCGTGTTCTGGAATAGCTTCTTTCTGACGTTTCGCCTGCATCTGTGGCTGGCATCTTCAGCCACAGATACAGGCGAAACATCAGAAAGAAGCTATTCCAGAACACGGCCTCACAGCCCGGAAAAAAACCAAGGAAGATCTCAGGCTGTTTTGATGCAGTTAATAATGTCTTCCACTGATCTGCAACATGAATCCTGCATTGTCTTAATACTTCATTTAGATCGACAGGATTCAAGAAGCCACAGTTCAAGGCGAAGTTCTCCTGAATCAGATCGTCAAGGCCATTCCCGATCTGGGTCATTTGACAGTCGGGAGCGAATTCAGGACAGAGACAGACATGACCATGATCGTGAACGGGACCGAGAAAGACGAGATGGTAGGACAAGAGATTGGGACCGAGATACAGCTAAAGACTGGTTGAGAAGCAGAGACCGTGAAAGAATTCGGGAACGTGACAGACAGCGGGAAAAACGGAGAGATACAGATCGTGAAAAGGAGAGGCCTCTTCTTGAGAACTCTGAAAGAGACCGAGGTGTCAGCACTTCCTCTCAAAGTGAGTTGTCCAAGCACAGTGAAACAAAACAAGTCAAAGAGCGCCAAGAGTTTGAGGCAATCTGTCTGGACTCAACTTCCCTAGAGAAAGAGAGGCTGGATAAAGACGTGGGACCTTTGCAAGGCTTTGAAGATGGAGTTGAAGCTGAGAAGGCAGAAAATATAGAAGGTGAAACATTTGAGGGACAGGAGAGGTGTAGTCCATTTAATGGTTCTGCTTTTTAAAAACACCAGACACCTAATGGAATGATTTGGTGGAGAACTAAGTATTTCATTTTCTCTAGTTTGCATGTTCTGACCCTGGGCCCGCTTCAGATTTCTAGCCTAGCAGAATGTCTGCTGCCAGAAATATGGAGAACATGAGTGCCTGCCTGAAAGTGCACTTGACTCTTTCCTCCCCCCACAAATTGCACCTTTCCAGCTTATTACTTCCATAGTGCTAGGTAGTGATGGAAGCAGTATCTATATCAGTCTTTCTCCCTCTAAGCCATTGTCCCAAGAAAAATCTGCCTTTTATTCTCCTTTGAAACAGTTTTAAGAAATGCATTTTGTGATGTTTCTGTAGGTGGAGATGATGAAGCCAAAATAGATGATATGCAATCAATGGGATCCGGTGCTGGAGAATATGAACCAATCAGTGATGATGAACTGGATGAAATTTTGGCAGGTGATGCTGAAAAAAGGGAGGAACAGCAGGATGAGGAGAAAATGCCAGGTAAGTATTGGCAGATCCCTTTTTGTGCATGCTAAAAGAAAGTCAGCTTTCTGTTCCAGAATGACACTGATTCTGGGCCAAGAAGATTTGAACTCTGCAGCTTTCATACATTTTACATGTGAAAGTGATGACCTGGGCTTGATAGTTTTGCGTAATATCCCTTCTACTTGTCTTGGAGAAGGTGAAGGTATACTTTGCAGAGCCCTAAGGTGTATCCTGACCTCACCCCTGGGAATCTTAATCTTAAAACAGTCCACCATAAAAACAGTAATGTGTGAGATCTTTACTTGATACACTCATTTGTAAAGAGTGCTTAAGCCACAGCTTTCTGGTTCACACATCATGGGAAACTGTTATAAAACCAGGATACCTACACCAAAGCTGGGCACATCAGGGGAGAGAGAAGGAAGAAATACTTGGGTGCAAGTTTCTCTCTCTCTCTCTCTCTCTCTTTTTTTTTTTTCTTTCCTTTTTTCTTTTGAACTGGAATTATGAGATTTGAATTTGGCCAGGCTTTGTTTTGAAAGTGGAACTTTGAAAATGGGGTATGGTTTTTGGATTTATACCTAACATGCATTTGTTTGATGGTAAAAATTGTGCTGATAAATTAATCCATCAGAGTATGATATGATTTGGGTTTATTTCATTCTGTCTTTCCAAGTGGACTGTTTTGTTACCATTACCTTTTCAATCAGCTGTGCAAGGAAAACATTGTGGGGTCATAAACTGTGAGTTCAGTCTTCCCTTTCCCTTCACTAGGCTTGAACTGGGAAAGTGGAATGATGTAGTGACTGTGGTTACAAAACTCTTCTGTCTTGATGCTTGGTATCTTTCCTCAAAAATGCTATGCACATAAGCTCTGTTTGAACTGTAGAATGTTGTAAATATGCATATAGTAGGACCCCCTTATCTGCTGGGGATTGGTTCTGGGGAGGCCCTGTGGATACTGAAAACCATGGATAATAGTGAACACCGCTGAAAATAATGGGACTTCTGGTTTAAAATACCATAGAGTTGCCTTGGAGGGCCTAGAAAATAGCTAGAGAGGACACATTTTCTAGGAACACTCTATGGTAGGTGTGCTGTTTTGTGTCCCTCAGATAGTTGAATCAGTGGATAATGAATCAGTGGATATGAGGGTCCTACTGTACCAAATTTCATTTTATTATTTCTGTATTCAAGGCCAACAGCTTTGTTATTAGCTCAACTTCCAGCTCTCTCTTGAAAAGGGCATGTGAAACTAAACTTGAACCACCAAAATACAGGCTGTGGTTCATTTTGCAGTCTCAGTAGCTGGGGGAAGTGTCTTGTTTCAAACAAATTATGACTCACATAAGCATGCTAAATTTTGTCAGAACTGAAGCACCTTTTAATGAATGTCCATGTGACTCACAGAGAGAAAGAGAAGCCATTGTATAGTCCTTCAAAATCACATAAGCACTCTCTGTTTCTTATCCAATTGCTACATAATGTAAAAGTACTGCCAAAGGACGTCCTGCTCACAAGTAAACTTAATAGCCAAGAAAATTGGAAGGAGAGGAAAATGTCCTGCAACTGTTTGAAAAACAAAATGGTTGCTACATATCATAGTTTGTCACTCATGCTGACTTTGTCATGACTTAATTCTCTCTTTGTTTCACATCAAGGATGAAAACTCTTTTCATCCTCTGCTCTTTTCTCCTCCCTCCCTTGTGCTGTACTGAAGCCAGCAACTACCTTTTTTAAAATTCAGAAATAGATGTCTGAGGAATTTCAAACTCCCAGGTTCCTAGCCATTAAAATGACTGTGATATCTATTATGTGGTGACTTACATAGCACCATCTATTGGGGTCTGCTGTGCTGACCATGCCACCTTAAGCAAAATGATGATTTCATCTTTTTATGTGTTTTGCAGATCCTGTGGATGTCATAGATGTAGACTGGTCTAGTCTTATGCCAAAGCAGCCAAAAGAGCCACGAGAGCCTGGAGCTGCTCTTCTAAAATTTACTCCGGGTGCTGTCATGTTGAGAGTGGGCATTTCCAAACAGTTGGCTGGCCCTTCACTCTTCACCAAAATTAAGGAGACTTGCCAGAGAACACTGGAGAAACCAAAAGGTGATTATTACTTATTCCTTGGGCTGGGGGAATTTACTTATCCCCTCCCCCCCTTTTTCCAGTTTTATTCTGGATCTTCACATCTCTAGTTCTCAGGTGATTTTCTATCAAGGCACCCTAAAAACAGCTGGGGGGGGTGGAATAAAGAAAAATATGGAGGGACTACCAGTGGTATCTAGTGGTCACCAAAGTGGGGGCTTATAGCTGGCACTTTCCCTACCTTTTATAGTTTACAACTGCTCCTCTGCATTACTGAGATTGTTGCTTTGGAAACAAACCCTTTCCTTAGGCAAACAGTAGCCTTCATAGTATTAAAAGTTTCTTTTTTATTTTGCAACATTTTTCACTTTGTTTCTTTTTTTGTGTTGGTGGAGCAACAGTATACAGGTTTGTTCCAACATCTCCATCAGGTTAGGAAGACAGGAGAGACTCATGATCCGTTTTTTGTTTGTCCATCGCTTCCTTTTCTGTGATTGGTCTCCTCTCTGGTTATTTCTTTGCCTGAGCCCAAGAGTCCATTTGGATTACTTCAGAGAACCACTTTTCTAGCCTAAAACTTTTTCTAGCCTATATCCTTTAACGTGTTCTAATTCCTTCTCTTCCGTTCCCATTTTTTCCTCTTAGAAACAGTAAGAATTATAAAACAAAAAATCTTATTTTTTCCCACTTGGTCTTTTCCTCCCTTCCCTATGACCCCTCTAAACAAACCCTGTGGGGAGGAGCACTGAAACCTACAAACAGGGCCTGGTTTGAATTTCCTTTTTCTTCCTTATTGTTTTTAGCTTTGCTGTTTCTAGACAGTACAAGGTTGCCTTTGTAGTCATTTAGATTTTTTCTCTTTTAAAAAAAAATTCTGAAAGAGATATTTGTACTTCCATATTGACATATAGATTGCAAACTCCTTATTTGGCTAGTTCTCATTTCATTTTGCTCATATTACTCAGTAAAGTGCCGGATATATAAGTGTAACCATATAATAATAATGTATTTTGCACCATTTTAAAAGAATGCAAGTTATATTGTTATATATATCTTTCTTTATGCTGCCTCTCTGTAGATGCAGAGAATCTGTTTGAACATGAATTTGGGGCCCTGAACATGGCTGCCTTACTACGAAAGGAGGAGCGAGCTGGTCTGCTGTGCAACCTTGGCCCTTGTTGCAAAGCCCTGTGCTTCAGGAGAGATTCTGCAATTCGCAGGCAGCTAGTGAAAAATGAAAAGGCAAGTGTATGTGGCAAGCCACTGCGCAACACAGAAATGCCTGAGTGTAGCACTCAGAAAATCCAGGGTGACTTGGTTATTTCTTTTAACTTGAAGATGGGCTTCTTCTTGTATCCTTTAGTTATACAACTGCAACATATTTCATAAACGGTCTGGTCAAGCTTCCATTGTGGAAGGTTTTGCTCATTTATATTAAAAACATTTTTTCTCTTCATAAAACGAGTGGGAATGTAATAATTTGGTTTTCCCTGACAACTTAGTTGCTTAAGACCACTGTTCTCCTGAAATAATATTCAGTGTTTATTTCTGGAGACTAAAATCTTTGTGAAGAATACCAACTGGCATTTTTAATCCTGTTGCTGTTTTAATCCTGTTGTATACTGCCCCGGTTGCTGAGCAGAGGAGCAGGTTAAAAATAAAAAAATATTATTATTATTTATTATTATTATTTTGTTGGGGCATTACAGTGGTCTAAGTCGGACTTACAACCACCACAACTCACTTTTTTGGGTCATTGTGAAGCTCAGAATTCTGTTCCAATAGAGCAATAACCAAAATCCTCCCCCAAACCCAGCTTGTAAGCATCATAGTTCCCCCAACAAAGGCATTTCCGTGTTCTCAGAGAGCAGGGAGAATCAGCAGGGATACGTCCAGCTATTTTTCTGTACCTGGAGGCACTTTAAGGATGTCATCTGCAGGGCCTCCCAGGGATCCCAAAGGTCCCCATGGATGCCTGTTGCAGTGCATCCCACCACAGGAAAACAGCTAGGTGCTTTCTCACTGATCCCTCTGCTTTCTGACAGACAGAAATGGCTCTGTTGTTGGGGGGGGGCTGCATTGTTTACAAGGTGGATTGGTGGTGTGGCATTGGAAGATGTAGCTATGGAGATACTGGTATGTGATAACCCATTCGTCTCCTGATGTAGGATCTTGGGCACCATTTTCCTAGCTGTTGTGTTCTTTTTATGTAATTGTGATTTTATTTTACTTTGCCTGAATAGAGTTTTTCCATTTCATTTACGTGTCTAAATATTCTATTAAGCACATTATCTACAAATTTGGTGTTTTTTTTTTTAGCATCCATTAAGTTAGGTGGCATGCACAGTTTTGAAGGCTAACAAATACTGCTTCACAAATGTTAGTGTGGTCATAGAGCTACAATATCTGAATCCACCATGCAACCATAACTAATTTGCATTTGTTCTCAAACAGGGCACAACGAAACAAACCTACACAAATCCTCCAGTAGTGGATAATGAACTGCTGCGGTTGAGTCTACGGTTGTTTAAACGCAAGACTATGCATCAAGTTTCTGGACAAGAAAAGACAGAGGACTCTAAACTTTCACAACCATATATTCCAGAAATATGCATGTCCTGAGCCAGTCCCTTTGGTCTTTTCACTGTTTGATAGTATTGAAGTGTTTGTCTTTGTTCCCTTTAAGTAGGACAGTGCTGGAAGAGGAAAATAACATTCTTAATGCATTGGAACAGTTCGGTTATAATACGTCAATTTTTTTCCAAGTTCTGGCTTGTGAAGAATAAGCAGGCATGCTCCCAATGGGAGTAGTTAAACAAATAAGGAAACTTACCTCTGTGGTTTGTTTATATAATGTCTAACTTGGGAGCCCCTGGTTTACTGACTTCCTAACAGGCAAGAATCATAAGCTGCACTTTGTTCTTGGCTTAAGATTCTGGCCTTTTTTCAAGAGAGCAAAAAGTCAGGGATACTGGTTTGGATCTAGCACTAAACAAACTATGAACAGAGTTTCCTAGTTTATTTAACCTCTCCCACTGGCAGGAGGGGCCAAACAAAAGCTATCAGGTAGCAAGCACTAGGCTTGGCTGCCTGTTCCTACTAAGCCAGAATTCTGAAGTATTTTGCTATCATTGGATCTAAACAGGCCCCGTGGGTGGATTGTGAGATGGGATATTAAAGAAAGTATTCAGTACAAAAATTGTCTGTTTTGCTGCATGTTTTATAATGTTGAGTTCTAACCATGGATCTTATTTAATAACTCATATGTGTGAAAATGTCAATTTTTGGAAATGTGTTTTATCACTTGCTATTAAATTTTTAAGAAGAAAATAGTTCTGATTGTTGTTGACTTTTTTTAAAAAAAACTATAAATTTTCATCTGTAAAATTGATTTATTTTATCATTGCTTTTCCTCATGGAGATGTGACTAATTGTGGTGTGAGCATACATAAAAGAAAAAAAGAAGTAAGATTCAGTCTGGTAATTGGAAATGTAATGAGAGGAGGAAGAGGAAAATCTTCTGGCAAAGGTCACCATACACACACACACCGTTCAACACATGATCAGAGGGACTACCCAGAAGAACAGGAGGACCCAAGACAACGAAGACAGAAGGCTTGGGAATTTATTCTTCTCTATATTAGAAACTCTTGGGACAGAAAACACACACCCTGCTCTGGATTTAAAAATTTGTGGCTAGACATGGAAATTCCCAAGAAACAGACTTGAGACAGGACATATGTCATTTAGATTTTTTTAAAAAATCCCGATAAGTACAGGTACAATTCCCACCAAATCCCAAGGGTTTTGGCTAGTCTGGAGGAGGCCACAGTCTCTACCTCATCCAGAAATATTCATGTGAAAAACAGAATTTGGGTTAGCCACAAATGTTCTCATTCTTGGGATGGCAGAAAACTGCTGGAGGAGGGGAGGGATCCAAATGAACATAATGGGAAAAGAACTTTGGACTCCTGCATAGCCGGGCTGGCATGTGGAATCAACCCAGGGCTCGTGGATTGATCATTCTGCCATCCGAGAATGAATATTCTTCTTAAGTACAACATCTCATTTCCTTGATGAGGGAACATAGTGGGATAGATACCAACTTGAGTTCACTGGGATTCCCTGTGCTAAAGGAAGAGGATGCAGAGTGACTCTCCAATTCCCCTCCCTTGTAGTATTGAGGGTTATAGGGGGAATTCTGAAAGGTCAACATCCAACTTGGTTCTATTGACGAGCCTTCTGTATTCTGGCTTGCTGCATGAATGGAAGAAGCAAGTCTAGATTCAGCCCTGTATTTTTTTAATTTCTTGTTTACATATTCATTGTAAAAAAAATGCCCCACTGTTATCAGCAATCTATCAGAGTTTGCTTGGAAGCTGTTAATTGTGCCACAGCCCATGATGGCTATTTTGTGTCCAAACGTTCCTTCTAAAGCTGAGGAAGGGGCAGTTCTATCACACAAAGTTATCAATGTCATGATTTCATGGAAATAGACATATGTGAAGTTCTTAATCCTCTACTTCATGGTTTGGCAACACATGGTCTTCAAGCTTTATGTGGTTCCTCAATTATTTATTCATTTATTTTCAGTTTATTTCCAGTCTTTCTCCTTATGCAGGATCAAGAACACCACTAAACACTGAGACCAAAACTAAGCAGCAAATCACTAAAAGGCATCAAAGCAAGGGAAAGAAGCTTGCATTAAATGAAGTTCAGTAGCAAACTAGGAAAAATCTCATTAAAACATGCATTTCTTGCTTATTGTAATGTCCTTTCCTGGTTTGCTGCCAGAATTTGGCAGTGGTTTGCCCCAAATTTGGCAGGGCTGCCAAATTGGCCTCCAGATCTGCTAAAGTTGTCCATCTTGCTCTACTTGCCCACCCTGTAATTTATTATACAGTGTGAAATTAAAAGAAGAGATGACCGCACATTCAGACAGGAGCGATGTAGTAATACTGGGGGGTTTTAACTATCCTGATGTTTGTTGGAAGTCCAACTCTACCAAAAATTTAAGGTCCAACAAATTCCTCACTTGCCTTGCAGACAATGTCATAGTGCAGAAGGTGGAAGAGGCAGCAAGGGGATCAGCTATTATAGATCTGATCCTAACCAACAGAGATGACTTGGTTAATGGGGTGGAAGTGGTGGGATCCTTAGGGGGGAGTGATCATGTTCTCCTGGAGTTTGTTATACAGAGGAAAGGGGAAGCTAAGCATAGTCAGACATGCCTTCTAGACTTTAAGAAAGCTGATTTCAGAAAACTTAGGGAATTACTGGGGGTGATCCCATGGTCAGGAATACTAAAAGAGAAGGGAGAGTTTTTTAAAAGTGAGATATTGAAGACACAACTTCAAACAGTTCCAATGAGGAGGAAAAATGGCAGGTGTCTAAAGGAACCAAGTATGGGTGTCTAAAAAAATTTCAACTGAGCTAAGACTTAAAAGGAACATGTACAAGAAATGGAAAAGGGGGGAAATCACCAAAGAAGAGTTCAAACAAATAACCAGCTCATGTAGGGAGAAAATCAGAAAAGCAAAAGTACAGATGGAGCTCAGGCTTGCTAGAGAGGTTAGAAACGATAAAAAGGGCTTTTATGGATATGTCCACAGCAAAAGAAAGAACAAGGAAATGGTAGGGCTGCTGCAGAGAGAAGGTGATGAAATGCTAACGGGATAGAGAAAAAGCAGAGCTACTCAACCACTTCTTTGCTTTAGTCTCCCAAATGGAGAACAGTGCTCAACCTGGAGAAAACAGAGCAGATGATGCAGTAGGAGAAATGCAGCATAGAACAGGTAAAGAGGTTATTCAGGAATATCTGGCTAGTATACAGTAAATGAATTCAAGTCCCCAGGCCCAGATGAACTACATCCAAGGGTATTAAAAGAACTGGCAGAAGTAATCTCAGAAC
Organism: Gambelia wislizenii; assembly: GCA_030847615.1. Taxonomy (NCBI): domain Eukaryota; kingdom Metazoa; phylum Chordata; class Lepidosauria; order Squamata; family Crotaphytidae; genus Gambelia; species Gambelia wislizenii. The sequence continues at coordinate 208,614,672 of JAUMIR010000001.1, forward strand.
CACGGGCAATAATCTTTGAGAAATTGTGGAGAACAGGAGAGGTCCCAGCAGACTGGAGGTGGGCAAATGTCCCTATCTTTAAAAGGGCAGGGGGAGAGAAGACCCCAATAATTATCACCTAGTCAGCCTGACATCAATACTAGAAAAGACTTTAGAGCAGATCATTAAACAGTCTGTAAGCACTTAGAAAGGAATGCTGGATGCCAGGAAAAAGACATGCACCGTATATTCCGGCGTATAAGACGACTGGGCGTATAAGACCCCCCCCCAATTTTTAAGTTAAAATATAGAGTTTGGAATATATTCGCCGTATAAGATGACCCCCCCTTCTCTTACATGGCAAGTATATCCCAAACTCCCCCACACCAGTGGTTCTTAACCTGTGATTAGTGGGGGTCTGTGAAGGCTTGAAGGCTGCTTGGCCCACCTCCTCCCTGCAGTGACAGGAGCTAAAGCAAAGGTTGGCTGGTTGACTTGGCCTGCACATTGCCATTCAATCTACAAACTTGCAGGAGAAAAGTCTTCTCTCTTCCTCCACTGCCTCTGAGGGAAGGTTGAATGGATGGTGTAATGGTATATTATTATTATTATTATTATTATTATTATTATTATTATTATTATGGCTTTAAATCTTGAATTAAGTCTTGAGGGACCCCAGCGGTGTGGGAGCGTTTGCACGGCTCCAGAGGCAGTGGGGGAAGCCGCGCGGGGTGGGGGTGATCTCCGTGGCTGCCAGTCACGGAGAAGACCCCCCCACCCCATGCAGCTGAGGGAGAATGGGGGAAGTGCGTGGGGAGGGAGGGCTTCTCCGTGGCTGCCAGTCATGGAGAAGATCCCCCCACCCCGCGCAGCTGAGGGAGAAGGGGGGAAGCCACGCAGGGAGGGAGGGCTTCTCCGTGGCTGCCAGTCATGGAGAAGATCCCCCCACCCCGCGCAGCTGAGGGAGAAGGGGGGAAGCCACGCAGGGAGGGAGGGCTTCTCCGTGGCTGCCAGTCATGGAGAAGCGTCTCCCGCCCCACACGGCTCCAGAGGCAGTGAGAGAAGCAACGCGGGGTGGGGGGTGATCTTCTCCGTGGCTGCCAGTCACAGAGAAGACCCCCCCACCCCGCGCAGCTGAGGGAGAAGGGGGGAAGCGCGCGGGGAGGGAGGGCTTCTCCGTGGCTGCCAGTCACGGAGAAGCGTCTCCCGCCCCGCGCGGCTCCAGAGGCAGTGGGGGAAACTGCCGGGTCTGGCTGGGTCAGGGGTGCCGCCGCTTCACTTTGCCTCACCCCCCCCCATCTCCTATCTCTTCGCTCCCTTTGCAAGGGAGCGAAGAGGCAGGAGATTGGGTTGCCGGTGAGGCAAAGCGTGTAACCGTCGTATAAGACGACCCCTGACTTTGGAGTCTATTTTCCAGGCTTCAAAAGTCGTCTTATACACCGGAATATACAGTATATCCACATGTGGTGGAGTTCTAAATATGTACAGAAATTTTGGCAAATGGTATTTAAAGACGTAAGAGAGATAACAGGACAGGATTTAGAAATGTGTCCAGATATTGCATTATTATCAATTTATGAGAAGTTATTTAGGATTTGATTACAAGTTTATTAACAGCAGCAAGATTAACGATACCCAGAAAGTGGAAGATTCAAGGAATTTATCAAATAGAGGAATGGTATAGAGAAGTCTGGGATATTATTATTGATGATAAATTAATATGCAGACTGAAAGTTTAAAAAAGATTGTGGAAAAGTTGTAATTTTGATGAAATGTGGAAGCCATTTGTAGAATTTTTTTTAAGAAAAAAGGGGCATATACCTCCAAGAGAAGCATTGCAGTTTTGGAAAATGGAATAAATTAATGGTATAGATGGTCCTGGGGGTGGGGAGCACTTTTGTAGTGGGGTGGAGAATAATTAATTTTTGTTAATAATTAAGATGAAAATTATGTATCATTTAATATAAATGGAATAATGAATTATGTTTGTTGTATGTTTTTAAGTTTAAAATAAAATTTATTAAAAAATAAAAACTAGAAAGGAATGCTGAGATCACTAAAAGTCAACATGGATTTTTGAAAAACAAGTCATGCCAGACTAATCTTATCTCTTTTTTTGATAGAGTTACATACCTGGTAGATGAAGGGAATGCCATGGATATAGTATACAGTATCTTGATTTCAGTAAGGCCTTTGGCAAAGTACCCCATGATATTCTTGCAAAAAAGTTAGTACTGTAACATGTGGGCTAGACAATGCAACTGTTAGGTGGATTTGGAATTGGTTGACTGACCGAACCCAAAGGGTAGTCACCAATGGCTCCTCTTCATCCTGGAGAGAAGTGACCAGCGGGGTGCCAAAGGGTTCTGTCCTGGGCCCAGTGCTATTCGACATCTTTATCAGTGACTTGGATAAGGAAATAGAGGGCATGCTTATCAAGTTTACAGGTGACACCAACTTAGATGGGGTAACTAATACCCCAGAGGACAGGATCAGAATCCAAAATGACCTTAACAGATTAGAAAGCTGGGTCAAAACTAATAAAATGAATTTCAACAGGGAGAAATGTAGGATGCTACACTTGAACAGTAAAAATGAAAAGCACAGATATAGGATGGGTGACACCTGCCTTGATAGCAGTACATGCGAAAGGGATCTAGGAGTCTTAGTGGACCACAAACTGAACATGAGTCAGCAGTGTGAGGTGGCAGCTAAAAAAGCCAATGCGTGTCTAGGCTGCATCAATAGGAGTATAGTGTCTAGATCAAGGGAAGTAATAGTGCCACTCTATTCTGCTTTAGTCAGACCTCACCTGGAAAACTGTGTCCAATTCTTGGCACCACAATTTCAGAAGGATATTGAAAAGCTGGAACATGTCCAGAGGAGGGCAACTAAAATGGTAGGAGGTCTGGAAGCCATGCCCTATGAGGAGCGGCTTAGGGAGCCGGGTATGTTTAGCTTGGAGAAGAGAAGGTTAAGAGGGGACATGATAGCCATGTTTAAATATTTGAAGGGATGTCGTATTGAGGCTGGAGCAAGTTTGTTTTCTGCTGTTCCAGAGATAAGGACACAGAGCAATGGACTCAAACAACAGGAAAATAGATTCCATCTAAACATTAGGAAGAACTTTCTGACAGTAAGAGCTATTTAGCAGTGGAATGCACTGCCTTGGAGTGTGGTGGAGTCTCCTTTGGAGGTCTTTAAACATAGGCTGGGTGGCCATCTGTCAGGAATGCTTTGATTGTTTATTCCTGCATGGCAGGGGGTTGGACTGGATGGCTCTTGTGGTCTCTTCCAACTCTGTGATTCTATGAAAAGCACAAAAACTGCCTTCTTGGATAAGACCAGTATTCTGTTTGAAGCAATGATTGACCAGATACCTCTCAGGGCTCACAAACCAATTAGGAAGGGAACTGGCCAATCCTGATTGGTTGCCCTCTATACAGTGTACCTCTATACAGAGGTTCCATTTAGGTAGTGAGGGTGAGAAATAGGCCAAAATCCTATTGTTAGTCCTGACTAGATAAGCTCCGTTAAATCAATGGATTTATCTGTGTGTTGACTCACCATTCAGCAATTGAGTGAATCGACCAAGCCTGGGTGGGACTAATCAACAGGATGCCAAATGTAGTCTGTATCTTCTGTGAGAATCCTGTGTACACAAGTGAAAAATGTATGCATTTCCAGATTGGCTTCTGGCAACTTGTTGATGGACTTTATCACACTACACTGTTAAAGTGCTATTATTCCACTTTAACTGCTATGGCTGCCTCCTGTGGAATCCTGGGGTTTATAGTTTGGTGAAGCCTAAGAGCTCTCTGGCTGAGACTTCTAAATGCCCCTTCCTAAACTGCAAATCCCAGGATTCCACAGGAGGCAGCCAGAGCACTTAAAGTGGAATCATAGTGCTATAACAGTGTAGTGTGATCATCTACATGGTTTTCTTTAAACATATATCTTCAGGCTTGGAGAAAGAAACTCTTTTAAGTCTGGCAGTTTGTGTTACAGTTTCTTTATGAGAACTAACCCAGCTGTAAATTTTGCATAACTGTGGACAAATACAAAGAAAAATGTTCCATTTTTATTGAAATTATAATACCTGGCAAGTTGTATTTGTCTGGCCATATAAGCTGGCAGACTGGAATGCTGTGCAATGCTAAATGGAATATAGTGTTTCACGTATTGTTAATAACATGTGAAGCTATTGTTTTGATTCCAGTTAGGGCTTCAGAGCAGGTTGGTTTAATGAGACGCTGAGGAAGCAAGAATCCATATCTTCCTTTGTCCCGAAGTTCAAAAGTGAAAGAATACTTTATACCGAGGTCATATGCCCAGTCATCTGAACCTCCTGGAGCTAAATCTATGAGAGAAAATCAGAAACATGCATTATCCATGCCCAGATGATCAACCTTACCTTACCTGTGGCCAATTCAAAATATGTCATAACATTCTTATTGTGCTACTGTACTATATATACTTACAGAGGCCTAAATATGTCAGGGGATGATGAGACAATCAATCCCCAGGTGAAGCCAAAAAACTGTCTCAGCAGACTTGGTAGTAACCCTTTCCCAAGAATACTCATACACAGAGTGTTTGGCGTCCAGAAAACAGGAGGTGCTTTTAATCTTCAGTAGTTTCAATATGTACAAGCAAAATGCTATGCCAGGCATCTCAGGATCATAGGAAGAGAATGAACACTGATCTGGCTTTCTTTTATACACACTAGTATGGCATTGGCTTAGCCAAGCACATGGTTACATTGCATCAGATTTCCATACTACATGGCTTTGTACTGTAGTAACCCTTCTTCTGATGCACTTGTTCTCATGCAGCTGTAGCATGATTAGCATGACTAGTTTATGCAGTTTGTGAACATGACTAGTTCATGGAGTTATGGAGTCAGTCATCATGACTCAGCATGATTTCTGCAGTTGTTTGGCCATTTTAAAACTTAGGGTTTAGTAACCAACTCCTGACAAAATACCTTAAAGGCACCAGATCCCATCTGAGCTTAGAAGCTAAGCATGGTCAGCCCTGGTTAGTACTTGAATGGGAGACCACGAATGAATACCAGATGCTGTAGGCTACATAGCAAAGGCAGGAATTGGTAAAACCACCTCTGAGTATTCCTTGCTAGAAAACCCTGTGAACTTTGAATTAAGTATTTCTTTATTCTATTAAAACAAACAATTAAAGCAAACAAACAAAACAATTAGACAATTAAACATAAATCATATCACACAAGACCTACAACATCAATTACAAAATAAAATGCTTTAGCCCCCCACCCCCCCAAAACTGACTTCCCACCTTTCTCTACTTACTTTCTAATTATTGTAACATTTCCCCTCCCTTTCTGTATTTCTCTTCATTATATCCTTTTTTTGTACATTAAGCACTTACTTCATTATTACTAGTCAGTTGATTCTACCATATATTTTATTACAAAGTTCTTTTCATCTCTCTCGTATCCCTTTTTACAATTAATCTCTAATCTGTAATCTATAATTTATAATCTGCAATCTATAAGTGACAATAATTATTAATATTCATATTTGGTTATCAATTATCTTATAATTAATAGTTACTTAAGTGTTAAATTAGATAATGACTAAATAAATTAAATCAATTTAATTACAATTAATATATTTTACATATCAAATCCTATAACATTCATTTCTCCCTTTCTTTTTTTCACGTAGTTTATAAATGGTTCCCAAGTTTTTTTATAATTCTCAATTGATTTATTTCTCATTAAATTTGATAATTTATCCATTAATGCAAATTCCATCACTTTTTCAATCCAATCTTGATATGTTGTAATTTCATTTGTTTTCCACGTCCTTGCATAGACCAACCTTGCTGCTGTGATTAAATAACAAAGTAAATTCTCATGTTTTTTCTCCATGGTATCCTTTATGTTAACTATATTCAATAGATATAACTCAGGTCTTTTTTCCAAATTGTATCCCAGAATTTTTTCTATCCATTTATTAATTTTAAACCAATATTTTTTAACCTTTTTACATTTCCACCATAGGTGGAAAAAAGTGCCTACTTGTTTTTGACATTTCCAACATCTATCATCTAGGTCCTTATACATTCTAACCAATTTTTTGAGGAGATACGTATCATTTAAACATCATTTTATAAAAAAAATATTTGAGGTAGTATGAGCATGTAAATTTCAAGCCCTGATTCCAAACTCTTTCCCACTGATGTAACAATATTTGATGTCCTAAATTTTGCGCCCATTCTATCATACATTGTTTTATTTTTTCTTGTTCCAAATTTATTCTTAATAATAGTCCATATATTTTATTAATCTCATGAGTGCTATCCGAACATAATCATTTTTCAAATTCTGACTTTTCCTTTTCATATTGAAATAATTTTAAATGCTCTTTAGCCCTTTCCTTCAATTGGTAGTAATTCAGCCAATATGTTTTGATTCCTTCTTCCTCTAGCTTTAATCTATCCTTAATCTTCCATTCTCCCTCCCTTAATTCTAAGATATCTCTGTACCTTATCGAATTGTTTGTTCTTAATTCTCATTTGCAGAAGGCTTCCTGAGGGGATAACCGTTCTGGTAATTTTGGAGGTAGTCTTTTTTTATATTCACTCCATACTTTTATCAATGATTTTCTAATAATGTGATTCTTAAATTCTGCATTTATTTTGATTTTCCCATACCAGAGATACCCATGCCAGCCCATTTTCAGTTCATGGCCTTCCAAATCCAGATTTCTCTTGTTCTCTAATTCTATCCATTGTTTTAACCATGTTAAGCATGCTGCTTCATAATATAATTTTAAATCAGGTAATCCTAAATCCCTTCTTGATCTTATATCCGTTAATAATTTCAGTTTTATTCTTGGCTTTTTTCCATTCCAAATAAATTTGGATAATTCCTTTTGCCATTTAGTGAATGTATGATTTAATATAGTAATTGGTATTGTTTGGTATTGAATAGGTATAATAATCTTGGCAGAATGTTCATCTTAATCACTGAGATTTCCCCCATTAATGTTAAGCTAATATTTTTCCATCTATTTAAATCTTTACTAATTTCTTTCCATACTTTTTCATAATTATTCTTAAATAAGTCTAAATTCTTTTCTGTTATATTCACTCCCAAATATTTAACCGTCTTTGTTATTTCAAAACCTGACTTTTTCTGTAATTCTTCTTTTTCTATTGTGTCCAATTTTTTTGTCAAAATGTTTGTTTTATCTCTATTTATTCTAAGGCCTGCATATTTTCCAAATTCTTTAATTTTTTGTAAAACTGGTTCTACACTTTTTATAGGATTTTCTATTGTTATTACCAAATTTTCAGCAAAGGCTTTTAACTTATGTTCTTCTTTTCAGTTTTAATTCCTCTAATTTCCTTTTCTTTTCTTATTTCAGAATTTAAAATCTCTAATGTCAAAATGAACAATAGTGCGGATAAGGGGCATCCCTGTTTTGTACCCTTCTCAATTTTTATTTCTTCTGTTAATTGACCATTAATTATTAGTTTTGCACTTTGATTGGAGTATATTGCTTGAATACACTCCCTGAAATTTTCTCCTATATCCAATTCCTTTATTGTTTCCAATAAAAAAATGTCAATTTAATTTATTGAAGGCTTTCTCCACATCTAAAAATATAAGTGTCCCTTTAATTTCATTATGATAATTTAAGTATTCTAATATATTTATTACTGATCTGATATTATCTCTAATTTATCTTTTTGGGAGAAAGCCATTTTGATCTTTGTGTATATAGGTTTGTAGAATTGATTTTAATCTATTTGACAATATTAGTGCAAATATTTTATAATCTTCATTCAGGAGTGAAATTGGTCTATAGTTCCTATTAGATTTGGGTCTTTATTTTCTTTTGGTAATAATACTATTTTTGCCTCTTTCCAACTATTTGGTACCTGTTTCCCTTGTATAATATCATTCATAGTTCTTTGTAGGGGTTTTATTAATTCTTCTGTAATTTTTTTATAATACAAGTCTGTCAGTCCATCAGGTCCTGGGGATTTTCCCCTTTTCAAATTCTTGATTACCTGTAGTATTTTTTCTTCGGAAATATCTTTATTCAGTTTTTCTTTGAATTTCTGTGAATTTTCCTGTGAACCCTGTGAACTTCATGGGGTTGCCATAAGCCAACAGTCGACTTGAAAGTATATACACACAGATATACTTACAGATTGTTTGTGCACCAGACCCTGCCAGGTAGTGGTTGCGATGTGCAGCTTTAATAGCAGCAGCTACTTTGTTTGCCACAAGTTGCTGAAAACAAGAGAAACATTGATTAGTTTTAAGTGTGCATTTATGTTTAAGTTCTAATCACAAGTAAAAACAGATTAACTTCTTTCAGTGATTATCGAATTTTCATGTCCAGTTGTTACTATCTGTGTTCTTCTTGCAAGATGTACTCTACTCATTCATTTTGAGATGACATCCTTGACTTAAATATAATTTTCTTTAAATGATTTTAAATCTTTAAATCATTTTGGAAAAACTCCTAAAGGAGGCATGAGCAAAGAGCAGACCATCACCGCCTATTGCATCCTCTATTCCCCTCACTGCAGCCAATGGGCCATCTTCCCCTAAAAAAAAACAATTGTTTTTTTTTTTTTTTTGCGGAGGTGGGGTGTGTTTAGCAGTTTTGTCTTATTCATTCCTCTCCTCCTGTGGAGACCTTTTCACAAAACCAGACAATGCCAGTCCTGGTCACCATGTGAACATTCAGTTTAATAGTCTGCTAATTCCTTTCACTTTCCTTAAAACTAAGTGATTGACAATAATACCCTTCTCTTAGAGATGTAAGAATGGCACCAGTCTTCGTGGCAGATGCCTTAAATTTCTTATTAGCTATACTGATTTTATGCTCCACCTGATCAGATGTCCCTGTTTAGTCCGATGCAGCACAGCAAGCATAATACATTCTACAAATCTGCATATAGTTTATTCAGGAAATGCAAAGAAATTACATTTAGGTCCGGAAATAATTGGACACCAAGACAAGTTTTGTTATTTCGACTGTTTTTAGCAAAATAAATTCAAGTTAAGTTTTTAAAAAATGAATATGGGCTTAAAGTGCATTCCCTCAGCTTTAATTTGAGGGTATTCACATCCAAATTGGAGGAAGGGGTTAGGAATTACAGCTCTTTATATGTAGCCCCTCTTTTTCAAGGGACTAAAAGTAATTGCACAATTGACCCAAAGGCTGTTTCATGGAGAGGTGTGGGCTATTTCTTTGTTATTTTTTCATCAATTAAGCAGGTAAAAGGTCTGGAGTTGATTCCAGGTATGGCATTCACATTTGGAGGCTGTTATTATGACCCCACAACATGCGGTCAAAGGATCTCTTAATGGAAGTGAAACAGGCCGTCCTTTCCAATTTCTCTTACCAGCGCTAAGGCGGTTCTCCCCCCACAAAAGGAATAAAAAGCAATATAAAAATAATGAACAATGGAATGAATAAACCAACAAATTATTATTAGGACATCTCGATCAATAATGACAATTAATTACCTGTTATATACCATAACAAGTCAGTGTGATACAGTGGTTTGAGCGTTGGACTATGACTCTGGAGACCAGGGTTCAAATCCCTGCTCAGCCATGGAAACCCACTGGGTGACATTGGGCAAATCACACAACTTGAAGGCCCACAACACATGCACACACTATAACAAGTAATGGGGACAAATTAGGTTTTGTTAAAAAATCACTTTCCATCTCTGAGAGACTCTCACCACTACTCATTCATATAATATCACACCACAATTTGTCAATATGTCTGAACTGAGTCTAAAAAATATCCATCATTTTAGCCCTTTATTTGATAAAGGAAATCTATTCCAGGAAAAGAAATGGGGGGACCCATGCTCCCCAACAGCAACATGACAGCTCTTTAGGGTTGGATTAAACTTAAATAGTAGAATTCTTACCAGCTCATCATGATCTTTACTTTTATTTCTAGTATAAGAATATGGAAAGAGAACCATCTGGGAGTAAGAGTGCATTGATATATATGCCTTAATGTGATCCTTGTGCTTTCTGAGAAAATTAGCGACAGCTTTTACTTCTGGTTCAGACTCAGGATAAGGTCCACAGTATATCTCTTCACAGTCATTGTTAGATGCACCTTTGCCTTTATTTAAAAAAGAAAATAAAAATTGTTAATATAAAATTATTTTCCTTTAAAACTGTTGGACCCAGTGGACTGCCAAGGTTAGGAACATTTTTCATTCGGTATTTTCACTAGATATTTGGAGCTGAGGTAAATGTGAAATGTGCACATTATTGTTACATTTACTTGTACTGTACTGAGAAACAGGACCACCTTCTATCAAAAGTTTTCAGATGATGAGGTCCTATACCGCTAATCTTGTATGTGACTAGGGGTATTTTTTTCAGAAAGATAAGGACAGAGAGAAAAATATTCTGATTTTTTTCTGTCAGCAATATAGATGCAATCTCACACATGGGGTTTTGTTGCTTGGCACAGTTTAAGAAAAGGAAATTGGCCTCATGCATTAAAAGAGGACAGCCTATAAAGGCTTTTCTCATCTCCTCCTTGCTTCTAGGGGCTTGGATTCACCTAATGGGAAGAAGGGAAATGTTTCTTCCTCAGAAACTTAAGAAATCCTGAAGGAGGGGTATCCTCAGGAATTTCCTCATAACGTAACTAGGACTACTAGGTTGAATGCTGCCCACTTGAAATGACAACTAGAATCGAGGAGAGAGGCCATCGCTGAGTGCCTGCAAAATATTTCACTTCAGTCTATAGGATACATTCCCAATCGTTGTAGGTTTTTCTTGTAAGAGCTTTGACAAACACCCACACAGGATTTCCAGTACAGATCTTAACATTTCCACCTGAATTTCTTCTTGGTACTTCAGGTTCAAAATGGCTTTCTAGTCATGGTTGATATGCAGATAGGGAGAAGGGATATCCTTACGTTCAGACTGGAACCATTGGGAGATTTGGATGTCACTTTGTGTCTGAGATCCCAGATTACTAATTAGTTTCCTAATTATATGTGTATACCCACAACCTTTATTTTTTTTTTATCTTTTTCACTTTTTCAGGTTAAGAGACTAGAGTTTGGGGGAACTCTGGATTTCTTTTCACATCTGTGAGATTTTTTGTGCCATTAGCGAACAGACACACAGTGTGACCTTAGCTATGCTTGAGAACTGCACTCATTGAAACCACATCACCAAAGGGCATCCACATATATAATTTGGGGGGGTTGAACATGTATATGTGTGCACATCCACATATACAGTAGGACCCCTGTATCCATTGGGGATTGGTTCTGCCCCCCCCCCCCCCCCGTGAATACTGAAAACTGGATAACAGCAAATGCCATTGAAAATAATGGGACTTCTAGTTTAAAATACTATAGAGTTGCCTTGGAGGACCTAGAAAATAGCTAGAGAGGACACATTTTCAAGGAAGACACTATGGTAGGTGTGCTGCTTTGTGTCCCGTGAATAACTGAATCAGTGGATAATGAATCAGTGGATACAGGGGTCCTACTGTCGTTATGTTTTATAGAAATGCTTACAAAGCATGTCTGCAGACATAGATCACACTAAGGTCAGTGATATAAGTTTGCATCCTTAAATAACAAGTATAGTCAAAATCCATATGCATATTGTGTATTGACTGTTTTAAAATGCCTTGGTTTTACTTGTTCTTTTAGTGTTTTTAACCAATGATATGTTTATATGTTATTTGTTGTTCCCTGCCTTGATCCATAGGGAGAGGCGGGTAAGAAATAATACATTGTGGCCAAGATCCTGTATGGGACACGCAGGACTCTGGGGGGTCCTGTCACAACTCCTCCTCACACTGGCTGGATGCATCATCCTTCAGTACCTTGTTCACCAGTGCCACAGAATTCCTTTGCTTGGTACAGCTGCCAGGCTTTTAAGGTGGGCTTTAGGGTAATGGTAATGATGCTGTGATCGTAAGTATGAGTAAAAAACAGTTATGAGGTCATAAGTCTACCTGACGACATTGTAACTGTCTAACAGAAAGTCAGCCACCAAATACAAAATTGACTCTTACCACACCACCCTGCATCAAAATTTCTGTTCAAGTCTGTCCCAATGCACCTGTTGCTGCCATGCAACGAACGGCTTTTTCTCCACATTCGATTCTGTAGGCAGAACACACACACACATGCGTACATTTCATAATATCTTAAGGTTATCAGCGGTATACAATTTCACCTCTAACTCAGAATCACACATCTGGAAAGACTACCTAGTTCAGAATACTCCCACACCGCCTTTAAGCAACTTACAGAGTCAAAATCAGAGTGTTAACAGAGGACATGAATATTGTAAGTATTCATGATGATTATTCATTAGACAAGCAAGAACATTTGACATTGTGGAAACAGAATTCAGGCAGGCCGGGGAGGGGGGAGTAAGAACAGAGCAGGAAGTTGGGGGAACATTAAAAAAAGAAGCCATTGCCCTAAGAACAGCAGTTGCAGGTGAGTACAAACTTACTTTAAAAAAACAGAAAACACTGTGGATTCTGTGCTGTCCTAAACTAGAAGATGCACAAGCTGGATTGTGCTGACATTGACCTGAGTGCTTCTCGGTTGCAGGAGTGGTTCTATACATGTCTTCTATGAGACAATGCCTTTGAGAATACAGTTGCCCCTCCACATTTGCAAACTCGGCATTCGCGGTTTTGATTATTCGCGGTTTTGGGAGCCCCCCCAACCCTCCCAAAACTGTGACACGGGGCCTCCGTAGGTCCCGTAAAGGTCCTGGGAGGGAGCGGGGAGGGCTGGGGAGGCCTCCATGGGGCCTACGGAGCGTCTCCGTAGGCCCCATGAAGGCCCTGGGCGGGAGGCGGGAGGGCCGCGGAGGCCTCCATGGGGCCTACGGAGCATCTCCCTAGGCCCCATAAAGGCCCTGGGTGGGAGGGGGGAGTCCAGGGAAAGCGACTATGGGGCCTCCGGAGGCCCCATGGTCGCTTTGGTGGGGGAGGGGGGCAATCAATATTCGCAGATTTTTCACATTTGCGTGGGTCCGTGGAACTTAATCCCCACAAATGTGAAGGGATGACTGTACTATGGAAGCTATGTGAGCACTGGTGAAGTGAGCCTTCTTGCCCATTCAACATTCTAGCTTAGCCAATTAATTAAAAAAAAAAGATTTAATTGCCTTAGGGAAGGATTTAATTGCCTTCCAGTCACAGAGGCTCTGTTCCATCCAAAGAGGTTTCATCCAAATAATTAGAGACAGGGCAATTTTTTGGCTGTGTTTCCCCTCTGTTGAACTTGGTTGCCACTTTTAATGACAATAACCCCTCCAGGGATTCTTTTAAGATTGCCTTTCCTCTGTTTTGCTTGGTTCTCTTAAGTTTACTTCCACAAAGAATAAAATATCATCGCAAAATCTCTCAGAGTTCTGAGGAGTAATGTTATGATGGGATAGCTGCATTTCTTTCTGAGGCCTTGTTTGTGGAATAATACAGAGGAATGTGTAAGAGCCAGAATGGTGTAGTACAGTGGTTCTCAACCTGTGGGTCCCCAGATGTTGTTGAACTACAGTTCCCAGGAGCCCTCTGAGGTCCCACCTTGACAGCCAGGTTGTCTCCCAGTCATTAGTGAGGCTGTATGATCGAACTCACAGCCTCACTAATGACTGAGAGGACCACCTGGCTGTCAAGGTGAGACCTCAGAGGGCTTCTGGGAACTGTAGTCCAACAACATCTGAGGACCCACAGGTTGAGAACCACTGGTGTAGTGGTTTGAGCATTGAACTACTGTACAACTTTAGAGGCAGGGTTCAAATCCCTGCTCAGGCACGGAAACCCACTGGGTGACCATAGGCTGGTCACACTCCCAGCTTCAGAGGAAGGCAGAGGCAAACCCCCTCTGAACAAATCTTGCCAAGGAAACACCGTGATAGGTTCACCTTAGGGTCACCATACGTTGGAAATGACTTGAACAACAACAACAAAGTAATGTCCTTTGGACATTGTAACAAAGGCTGCAGTCTTGCCTCCAATACAAATACACTTATTAGAAAGTTCTCTGTGTTACTTTCTGCAATGCCAGTAAGTAGGAAGAACCTATTAGATAAGCAGAAGGGCGAAAAGAAGGAATTAAAGAAGAGAAAGAAAAGAGCTCAAGAAAGAGAATGCTCCTCCTGAATTACCAAGGAGATGTTCACTCAGATTTGGCTAAACTTGCAAGAGAAGAGAATGCAGGAGAATCTTGTAAAATGAACCATACATAATTTTCTGAGAGAGAGTCAATAGAACTATCCATTTTAGTAGAACATAGGAAATTGCTTCTTACTGAGTCAGACCATAGGTCCATCTAGTTCAGTCATGTTGGCATGGACTGGAAGTTGCTCAAGCTTCCTGGAAAATGTACAGTTGTCCCTTCACATTCGCTGGGGTTTGGTTCCAAGACCCCTCGTGAATACCCAAATCCGTGAATACTCAAGTCCCATTATATGCAATGGCATAGCCAAATGGTGTCCCTTATATAAGATGGCAAAATCAAGGTTTGCTTTTTGGATTATTATTTTTTTAAGACTATTTTCAAGCCGTGAATACTTAAAATTGTGAATGCCAAATCCATGAATGTGGAGGGACAATTGTATTTCCTGTCTCTACCTGGAGATGCCAGTGATTGAACCAGGGACCTATAGCATACACTGAGCTGAAATCAATGGGTTTCAGAGAAAAGGGTGGTTATCACACAACATTTTTACATTGGTTGTGAATGTTTCCATGGACTCTGGACACACTTAACTCTGCACTGAACTGTGTCATAATATTCAAAGCCCTGTAGTGAAATGGAAAAAGTAGACAGACAAAGCCCAGTTTGGATGTTGTACGAGTGATGTTGTAGGTAGTTAAGCCTACATTTTATATTATGGAAGCATTTAAAGATCTAAGCTGCATTCCAACAGAGTGAAGTGTGCTAGTGAATATTTATTCCAATAATGTATTTGACTTAGATCATAACTTTCACTGGGCACCTCCAATAGATGGAACCAGCAGAAGCTTAAGATCTCACAGTAGGGTTTTAAAAATTATTCTTGGGGTTCCCAAATCTCTGGATCAAATCTCTGGATCAAATGTTTGATAAAACAGTTGGAAGTCTTCACTTACGGTCGTCCATGTGTACTCATAGCCATCCACGTTCATTACTGGCAAGACATAGAAATCAAGGTGCTGTAGAAGGTTCGCCAGTGAAGAATCTCTGCTTAGGGACAGAGTTGCCTACACAGAATGCAAGAACAAGATTAAATGGAAACTATCTAACAGGGAGAACCAAGTCTTCTCATTGTTGCTACTTGCTCTTAAGCTGACTTTGACTTATAGAGAAGTTATGAACAAGAGATCGCAATGAGCTCTACCTCTCTCAAATCCTGCTGCACGTATTGACCGGCCCTGTTAAAATATGAACATGTGTAGCATTCCTCAGACCTCATTGGTAAGGTCTTTGGGGGGAGATCCCAGAGTATGCCCCTCCCATTACTTTGGTCCTAGGTCTGGTGTCAGCAATTGGCTGCTCTTTGAGTTGTTGCAAAGCCCCTGGTATCCCAACAAAGCCCCCACTGAGATTTGACTTATACCTGCCTTGTTTTAAAATTAAAAATATAATTTCTATTTCTCACAATGACCTGGAGATATGCTACACAAGGAGCATTGTGGAAAGTTAAAGTGATAGTTAACCAACTATAGGGTTTTTGTGTTTTTTTTCCGGGCTGTTCTAGGAGAGTTTATTCCTGATGCTTCGCCTGCATCTGTGTCTGACATCTTCAGAGAATGGTGGTGTGTGGGGTGTATATACTGTGAGTCCCTGTTGGAGAGGATTAGTATGTAAATTTGTATATTCAATTGTTGGATGTTCAGTTCAACAATTTGGCTACCAGTCCTAAAAAAAACCCTCCAAAATAAAAAGCTTCTCTAGAGGAGGGCTGCTGCCTGCTCCTGAGGCATTCTTGACTCTTTAGTGCTAAGCATTGTTGCACTTCTAACAAGATGGTTCTGGTCAGTGATAGTTTACAAGCTTAAATAAAACAGAGGGCATGATGTCTGGTAACTCTTCTGTGCAAAAAGCAAAGAAGGAGTAAAGAGTGGGAAGTGAATGCAGAAAGGGCCTTCCTTGGCTTTCCAATAAGTATACTGTGAACAGGGCTGAATTTGGAAGGCATGGCTGACCCAAGACATTTTGCTATCTGAGGCCAAGGACAAAATGGTGCCCTCCATTCCACCCACCACCATTTCACGTACTGGACTAGCAGCTGACTCTCCCTTCAACAATATGGCTAGGGCATTGCCCACCATACCCGAAGGCAGCAGGGTGGATCATGAGACACAGAGAAGGATAATAGGGAATTCAAAGGGAACAGTGAAGTGAGCAGCTGCCTTACTTTCCCTCATGATAGGGTTGTCGCATTTGCTGACCAATGTACTTAGGAAAATGTACCCAGAGCAATGGATCAGAGCCCACCCCGGTCATTTGGGACCACTCAGGGATTGTATGTAATTGATGGTGGGATAAATCAAGGTTTTAATTTGCTGCTACTCTAACATCCTCTTGGGTCCGAAAGTACCATGACCAGTATCATGAGGACTCACAACTGGCCTCCATTCTGCCTTGCTCACTCTCCTCCCCAATGCAAGTGATTCTCTTTCTGAATGCACACATGGCATTACTACTACTACTAATAATAACAATAATATTTATTTATATTCCGCCCCTATACGAAATGCAATCGGGGCAGCTTACAACAATTAAAATATGCACCCAAACACTCAATCCCACCCCCCTTAAAATACAATTAAATAATTTAGGAATTAAAACATACTTTAAAAATACAAAAATAAATAAAAATAAAGAATAAAAATGAGCAATGGACAATGGACATGGCAAGATCGGGACAGGCTAGATTTCCTTCTTTGATGGCCGGGTATCTATTCAGGAAAGGCCTGCTGGAAGAGATCCATCCTAAGAGTTTTTTAAAAGCTATTTAAAGTGGTAATATGACAGATCTCACCCGGTGGACCATTCTATAATCTGGGAGCGATAGCTGAAAAGGCGCCCTTTTCATCTAACTTTTCTTCATGAGGCTTCATGAGGCTGTGGGCTAAAACGAATAGTGGAGCACGTTCTGTGCTGGTAGAATGTCCCAGATACAATTTTTGGCTTAACCCTTTTCTCTTTATTTCCAAATACAGTCAGCACTCTGTATCTATGGATTTGGCATCCATGGATTCCATCATCCATAATTTGAAAATATTCAGAAAAAAAAAATTCCAAGAAGCAAACCTTGATTTTGCCATTTTATATAAGAGACACCATTTTACTGTGTCATTGTCTATAATGGGACTTGAGCATCCACGGATTTTGGTATCCACGGGGTGTCCTGGAACCAAACCCCAGAGGATACCGAGGGCCCACTGTATAACCAAGTTTTAAGTATATAAAACTTCTCTTGCTAACATTTTCCCATTCGTCCTTGTCTCAGCCTCCTGCATTCTGTTGTTTCCCTCTGTTTGTTTTAGACTAAATTTCCTTGGGAACAGGAAAATTTTGATCTATGCAATTCTGTAGGGCAGCACTATGTAAACTGGTGGGCTCTTTCATAGAATCATGTTGGAAGGGGCATTGTGGGTCATTGAGTCCAACCCCCAGTGCTGTATCTCCAACTAAAGCATCCCCCGCAGGTAGCTGTTCAGCTTCCTTTTGAAGATGTCCAGAGGAGACCCCACCACCTCTCTAGGCAATTAGTTCCACTGCTGAACGTATCTTACTGTCAAGAAGTTCCTTCTAATGTTCAATTGAAATGTACTCTCCTGTAACTTCGAACCATTAGACCGGTCCTACCCTCTGGGGCAGCAGAGAACAGGCCTGCCCCTCCTCTCTGTAGAATAACAAAAGAGCCCTTGAGGCATTTAAAGGGTGCAATCATGTCACCCCTCAGCCTTCTCTCCACCAAGCTGAACATGCCCAGCTCCTTCAGACTTTCCTCATATGTTTTGTTCTCCATAATTCTTATCACCCCTGTGTATTTCTCTGAACCTGCTCCAATTTGTCAATATCCTTCTTAAAATGAGATGCCCAGAACTGAATGCATTACTCCAGATGACACCTGACCAGCAAAGGTTGTAGTGGGACTACTATTTCTCCCAACTTGGAAACAATGCTTCTTTAATGCAGGCTAAAACAGCATTCATCTTTTTTTGCTGCAGCATCATACTGCTGGCTCATGTTCAACTTATGATGAGCAATAATCCCACGACCCTTTTCACATGTAGTACTGCTGAGCCATATATCCCATATCCTATACCCATGCATTGGGGGCTTTTGGTCTAAATGTAGAATCTTGCATTTGTCTTTATTGAAATTCATTTTATTAATTTCTGCCCAATTTTCTAGTTTATCTAGGTCCTTTTGAATTCTTTTCCTATCTTCCACTGTGTTAGCCATCCTTCCCAGTTTTTTGTCATCTGCAAACTTAATAAGGATTCCCTCAACTCCATCATCTAAGTCATTGATAAAAATGTTGAATAGTTATGGCCATGAGACAGAACCCTGAGGCACTCCGCTCGATAACTCCTTCCTGTTTGACTCTTTGAGCATGGTTTCCTAACCAATTAAGATTCCATCGGATAGTGTTCCTATCTATTCCACATTTAATCAGTTTGCTAATCAAAATATTATGGGGGACATTATCAAATGCTTAACTGAAATCCAGATAAATGACATCTACAGCATTCCCATCATCTAATAAACTAGTGACCCGATTGAAAAAAGATATATGATTAACTTAGCAGGATATGTTCTTGACAAATGCATGCTAGCTCCTACTGATCACTGCATTGTCATCAAGATACTTGCAGACAGAAAATCCCTTCTAATATTTTTCCTGATATTGAGGTCAGGCTGACTGGTCTGTAGTTTCCTGGATCATCTTCATCTTCATCCTCTTTCTCCTCTTCTTTGTCTTCCTCCTCTTCCTCTTCTTCTTTTTGCCTTTTTTTTTAAAGAGAAGGGCAGTGTTTGCCCTTCTCCAGTCCTCCAGCACCTCACCTGTTCTCCAATATTTCTCAAAAATGACGGCAAGTGGTTCAGAGAGTACAGCAGCAAGTTCCTTCAGTATTCTGGGATGCAGTTCATCTGGTCCAGCAGATTCGAACTCATTTAGGTTAGCTAGGTGATTCCTAACTAACTCCCTACCAATCATGATTTGCAATCCAAATTCCTTGCCATGGTCTCTTTCCTTCCCTCCCCCCTCTCTTCCTCTCTTCCTCCCTCCCCTCTTCTCTCTCTGTGTGTAAACATTTATTGCGAGAGAATGTGCCATCTACTTACATGTCCTATGAACCAGATACAAAAAGCAGGAGAAATCCATTCCCGAGCATGGATACCACAATCTATCCAAATGGCATTTTTTTGCATTCTCCCTCCACTTGAAAGCTAAGAGAAGAGTGTAAACAGAATCTTAGTTACACAATGGGAGTACACAAACTTTTTGAGTTGGACTAAATTTTGCAGTATGCAGGAGCAGAAACATATCCACATGCACACAGGCGTGTATGTACAGTTCTTGGAGATTTTCAGATGGACTAAATATAGTGTGATATTGATGCCAGGGTGCCGTTTACACGATGAAAATGTAGTGGGAAGAATTCGTGTCGAACCCTGGTTGTTTCGGGTCGGACACGTGATTTTTGGAAGGGGGGCACCTTTTATCCCACGATCTGCAGGACTCCCAGTCCCGCGATTTGTGGCAGTTTTTAAAAAAGTCACAGGAGGATTTGGAAAATCGGAAATGCAAACAGCCTGGGACAAGATATCTTGGTACTAGGTGATGACCAGAAATGGTGACCGGGGGCAGGCTCAGAGATCAGCGACCAGAAAAGGAGGGGTCAGTCACCCGTACAATAGATTCAGCCTCACCAGCTGAAAACAAAGGCATCCTTTCCAGCTGCACATAGGTTTGTGTGTATGTGTCTGTCTGCACTACATCACCCTGTTCAATGGATTTCTACACTGCAAACCCTTCAGCTTTAACCTGCCCCTCCCCTGTATGCTGGGTTTAAATTTTAAAGAGAGAGTAAATTATAAAGAGATCGTGGGCGGAGGATCGCCCATTCAACCCCTGTCTGCATCCCCTCCCTGGGTCTGAACGGATAATCATACATTCATCCATTTCCCCCAACACCACCAAGGCACAGTAAAAAATGCCAGTGTCTGAGCGGATGATCACACATTCATCCATCCCCCGCAAGGCACAGTAAAAAATGCCAGCGTCTGGGTCTTTCAAAATGCCTTGTGTGTCCTCTCCTTATGATCCCCTGCACTGGCTTGAAACCTTCCCTCCACAGCTGCCTCTGCTTACAGGGTTAACATTTTAAAGAGACAGGACAACCGCAAGCCTCTGGCCCCCAGCACTCGGCTTCCTGGCTGAAAGCATACTGGCTTGGGCTTGTGTGTGTACGTGCATGCCGGGACTCCAGTCCACTCTGCTTTTGACCTCTCTCACACTCCCCAGCACCAACTGATCGCTCCTTCCTCCCCAGTTTAGCTGCTTTAAATGGTGTTCTTTCAATTTGAAAGGAAAGCACAGGGTTTAGCCACTGATCGCTCCTTCCTCCCCACATTAGGTCATGGATTACTCATTCATCCCCTCATCGCTTTATCCCTAATGCAACACTCAATCATCCCATCATCCCCAACGCAGAAGCTTTAACAAACATTTGAGTCAGCCAATAGCATCGCTCGTGGCGCGGAATTCTAAAGGAAGTACGTCACTGAGGTTGTGAAAAAACAAGTAATCGCATCCTTGATTGACAGCTAAAAAAAATCTCAGGACCATAAACTCGTGTAAACAAACAAAAAAACAAAAACCCGGGGTAGTATATAGTGGGAGAAGATACATATCATGGGACGGGATGCCATGTAAACAATGATCCTGGGATCTCCCGGAATATCCAATTCAGAGACAAAAATCATGTAAACAGGGAGGGACGAATATAGGATCAAGAAGTCCCGGGATGCCCTGTGACAAAAACTACCGTCTAACTGGCACCCAGGAGATCATTAAAGGGCTCCCCTTTCAGATGATGTCGTCCCCGTGTCATCATGATCCTGTTCAGCTGTCGTTATGCCAGTGCTTCTTTTTATTCATGGGCTAAGCTGTGAATTGATCCCCTGTTCCGTTTCTGTAACGGAATGATGTGTGATTGAAATGGTGCCCTGTTATGCTGGCGCCATGCCAGCGTCACTGGGAGGTCTGTGCCAGAACACTTCTGGGTGAGATTGGGACATCGGGGTAAGTGACACACTTTTTTTGTACCCTCCCTGGGTTACTTGTAAAGTTTTAAGTGTGCTTAAGTGCTTTGTGTAACTTTTGGATGTGTATTTTCCTTTTACAGTTTGAATTTCCCGTGCTCTCATCTTCTCGCAAGAGCAGCCGGGCTCAATTCTATGTATGCCTACTCAGAAAAAAAGCCACAAAACACAAACATGATTTCTATTCTTACAAGATTTTCTGTTGTTACAGGGCAGGAAAGGAGATTGTGAGAGGGAAACAGTTTTTTGTTGTTGTTGTTGTTTCACTCTGAAAATCTCCCTTGTCAACATGTCTACTCGGGGGTGGGGGTGGACATATATCAACATGCACACAGGCATGCATTTACAGTTCTTGTCAATTTGATCATTTCTCTACCAAGCAAGCAAAATTCTAAGCATGTTTACTCAGGGGGGAGTTTTAAGGCAATAACTTTCTGGCATGCAAAACATGGCTCAGTTCTATGTATGCCTACTCAGAAAAAAAGCCACAAAAAACGAACATGATTTCCATTCTTAGAAACTGCTAAAATGTAAAGGTATTTAAAAAACAGGGCATTTAAAGTTTTAAGGGCATTTAAATTTGAAATACTCTGAATACCTTTCAGTTCTAACCTTTTCTAAGGATGTTATCTCTAATCACTTAGCCCTGAAGAAAGTCTCTCTCACAACCAGACCCAGCTGGAGGGTTGCCCAGTGCTGCTAAAAAAAGAAAAAGAAAAAAAAAAGCAGCCTTTCCCCCACAACCCGGCTGATCAGCTGAGTTGAAAAGACAAGAGTGTGAGGACAGCATGCGGCCTGAAGCCCCCAGGTGGGGTACCCAAGGTGCAGGGCTTTCAAAGTAATGCCAGGATACTTACTCATATCCTTTTTGTCTCTCAATATATTTCTAAATATGTTCCTGTAAATTGTTATCCACAATTGCTCCCTAATCCGTGTTTCCTGCAACAGTCGACACAGATTAGAATGATCACCATACCAAAACAACATGTATCACATAGTAGATCCCACCCACATTTTCATAAGAATCACAAGAATGGGGAGGGAGAGGATTTGCTGTGTGACTGCTCTTTAATCTTGTGATTTGATGGACAAAATAACATTGTTAAGATGTTTGGATAGAGTTATTAGCAACTAGTACCTTCAAAATATAAAGTGGCCGTTTCTCATAGGAAGCTCCAATGGGGATTTTTTGGATGATATTGGCATGTAGTGCAGCTGTTTCTTCCATCCAGGCATATATCTAAAATCATAAAATCATTTTGTTAGCAATGATAGCTGCAATTAATGGGTGTTTTATCTTTTTTTATTATAACATTCATATTCCACTGTCATTGACCTTTGGAACTTGAGGTGGCATACATGGAGTACCCAGATAGTCTTCCATCCAAGTACAGATCAGGCCCCAGACCATCTTAGTCTCAGAAATGTACAAGGCCTGTCTATTAAATAACGAGAATGTGTTTCTACCTTTCAGACAAATGAGGCAGAACTGACTGTGAACACTTGAGTGGTGACTTTGAACATATCTGAACCTGCATGACAAACATCAACACTTTCATCCATTCAGTTAATTGGCAGTCATCGTTTAAAGCAGCTGTGTTGTCTGTTGTGTGCTGGAAAAATGCTAAGTTTAAAAGTTGAGCAACGTGACATTCTGCAACAATTTGAGGCGGACCCAAACCTTTTTCAAAAAATCATCACTTGTGATGAAACCTGGATCTTCCAGTATAATCCTGAGACAAAACGACAAGTCAATGCACTGGAAAACACCATCATCACCAAGAATGAAAAAAGCATGTCAAAGCAAGTCCACATTCAAAGCCATGCTCATTGTAATTTTGGCTGAATGTGTTCCAGAAGGCAGAATAGTGAACCAGCATTATATAAGGAAGTTTTGACAAAGCTTAGAGAAAGATTCATCAATATAATGCGCCTGCTCACATAGCACTTTCTGTGACACAGTTTTTGGCTGATAAACACATTACTACACTTGAACAGCTTCCATATTTGCCAGACTTGGCACCATGCAATTTTTTTCTTTTCCCTAAAGTGAAACACATTTTGAGTCAGTTGATGCAGTAAAGAAGAAAATGGCAGATGTGTTGAAACGGTTGACAGAAACCAATCTGCTCCATGCCTTCGACCAGTGGAAAACAAGATTGCATCAGTGTGTGAGTGTGAATGGGGAGTATATTGAAGGAGAAGCATTAGAATTGTAATACGTATAAACAAAGATGGGTTATTGTTTCAGTCTCGTTATTAAATAGACAGATTTCATAGCTGCAAGGTGTCCCCTGGAGCACCAAATCCAGATTTTCATAAATACAGACCTTACTTATTATTCTAGCCACCAGCCAGGTTTTTATTGTGCTAGGCCTGTGTTTGTAGCTCATTACCTTATGGGTTATTCATGCATAATGCATCATTGATGCATTAACTTAATAGTTTTCAGTATCTGTTTTTAGAGATTAGAAAGACTTCCTCCAAATGGTCATCACAAGCTTGATTAGAGCTGCAGTTGACTGCCCATCCTGCCTGCAAACTGATCTTCTTCTTTCTTAAATAGAAATCCAAGCTGCACAGGAAACATTTGGCTTCTTAACAAGCTTAAAGCACTCTGGGAATCTTCTTGGAATCACTCATATTTCCTGAGTGCTTTAATCACTAAAATATAGGACTAAAGTATAGTATTAGAAAAGATAGGGTGTCAGGATATTCATATCAGGACATGAAGTAGATTTATTCTGTAAAGAGCTGGGATGTAGCAAACAGTCTGCACAGAGCTGCAGAGTGAACTAGCAGCAGTTTGCAGAAGCTAGCTGGGTAAATGTATCAATATTGATTAGCTCACAGCCCTGGAGCAGAGCTGTGCAGAGCTGGGCTGAACTGAGAGCTAAGCAGTCCTGTTTTGGATCTCACTATATGAAGATGTCCTGTTTAGGACCTCACGGTAGGAAGATGTTTTTCTTCTGAATGCTGTATATACCTGTAAACATACTTCATTATGCCCAAGTAAAGAGAAGTTAATTTTAGACAGAAGCCTGTGACTATGCCTTTATTCTTATGCTTGAAGGAACAACACTCTGCTGTTTATTTTTGCTGCCTGGACCTGTTTTGGTACCCAGTGTGCACTAACACCTGACATAGGGCACACCTGGAAATATTCCTCTTTTCTACTTAGAATTTTAACTTCATTGTGTTTGTCATTTCTCAAAGTTATCAGTTTATGTGCAGGCTGGGGACTCCCATGTCAGTTGGACAATGGGACAGTGAACTCACTCCAGGCTTCAATCTAGGCCTTAAAGGAACTCTCCTTGGTACTGAACCCTGTTCCTAAATATGTCTGGCACATTGGGGAGTGCCTTTAAATCTAGCCCAAACCAGGAGTGGATTCACCATCCCACTACATGGGAGCCACTACCCACCGCTGATGTAATCCAAGCACTTGATTTACAACAGACTTGAGAAGGGTCACCTCATGAAGGAACGGTGGTGATTGCTTGGGAAATGATGCCACTCAGATCCTCTCCTTGAAGCTTTGAGTTCTGCTGTAGCAGATGCCTGTATTTAAGTTTTCCTTTTGCTTAAGCTAAATGTTATAGTTCCAGTTTTAACTTGCTGTTGCATGTCTGTGACTGCTGCCTCAGGTCCAATCATATTTCAAGTTTTAAGTTGCTACTGCATGTCTGAGACTACAATCTTAGATCCAGTATCCTGGGAGTGAGCCCTGCTGCTGGTTTCTGAGTGTAAAATATTGTGCACTGAATACACCACAGTTTTCAGGGCAGAAAAATATAATATTTTAATGTAATATTTATATTTTAATATAATATTAAAATGAACAATAGCCACGTCTTACTACTTTTAGAGAATGATACTGTTCATAAAATGATGCAGAACTGCGGGGGGTGACCGTGTCATTGGCAGTTTGTGTCTCAATCATTTTGTGGACATCCTCCAGCGTTACTCTGAAGAAAAAAAGAAAATGTTTAAAGACTCAGTCACAATAGCTTCAAATGTTTTTAAAGTTTTACATGTACACAGCAGAAAGTAATTGTACCTGTATAGAATGTCAGATCTGTTAAGCACAGCTTTCACATCATTTATATCAGACATGTTGACATAGAAATGCACCTCTTTGTTTCTCATGATGTTCCTGGGTGAGTCGGGTTGCCAAAGCACAACCTATTATGTTTCCAAAAACATTGAAATAAAAATTAAATAAAACTGGGTTTGTTTATTTATTTGTTGGATTCATGCCCTGCCTTTCTTACAATGAGCAGCTCACAAGGCATCTAACAGTGAAAAAATCAAATAAAATACAATTAAAATGTAAAACAAATTCATCAGGGGGTGGTGAATCCACTCTGAGTTTTAGTTTGAACTTTAAGGGAACCAGACAGGGTGCGGAACCCATTTGGGGGATAGAGTTCAGCACATTGGATAGCTCCTTTAATGCTTGGACTGAAACCCAGAACACGTTCACTCTCCCACTAACATGGACGCCACTAGTTGTCATTTTAAATCCTTGTGCAGAACAGAGAGGGAAAGAAAGAAATTATTGCCTAGAGCTTGAAAAATTACTTTTAAAAAAGTAATTCATCCCTATTACTCATGTTACTGTTCAAAAAGTAGTTTGCTGTCATTATTGATTACAATGTTTTAAAAGCCACTTGCAGTGGTGTAGCAGTTATGTTTTGTGCTTCTCATTATTTTTAGCTTTGGGTTGATAAAAGAGCAGCATATAGCACAAGTCCAGTTTTTTCAAAAACTTTAAAATGATCTTTGAAAGTAACATTTAAAGGGAACCAGGAAACATCAGAGAGCCAGTGTAGTGTACTGGTGTGAGCGTTGGACTATGACACTCAGAAAGCAGGTTTTGAATCCCTGGTCAGCCATGGAAACCCACTGGGTGACGTTGGGCAAGTCATAGTCTCTCAGCCTCAGAGGAAGGCAAAGGCAAACCCCCTCTGAACAAATCTTGCCAAGAAAATCTTGCGATAGGTTTGCCTTAGGAACCACTTGAAGACACACAACAACAACAACAACAACAACAGGAAGCATTACTTGTTTTGCTAGTAAAGTAACTTTTGTTTCCACTGATTGTTTTGCTTTTGAAACATACCTTGGTTATGTTACCTTTTGTTGTTGTTATAGTGTACCATTGTTTCTGATTCATGTTGAACCTATCATGGAGTTTTCTGAGGCTGAGAGTATGTGACTTGCCCAAGGTCACCCAAGGAGTTTCATAGCTGGGCAGGGTTTCAAAGCCTGGTCTCCGGAGTCATAGTCCAACGCTCAAACCACTACACCATTCTGGCTCCTATGACCCTTTAACCTTACAAATAGGTAAGTGATGTTATGGGGCGCCACCATTACCTACAAATCTTAAGTTCTAAGCCCTATTATTACCTTCTTTACTTGCATATGATTTAAGGAGGTTACATAAATTGCAGTGGTTTGGTAGAAGGGGTTACCTCAAAGTTAGTGGTCAGATTCTGGAGGATTTCAACTTGCCTACTGGAACGCGGAAGAACCCACAATACCTGGTCACTGGAAAAAAGAGGTAAGTTAGAGGAAGGAATATTTGATAGAACCAGTGGCAGCACTAGGAGTGTGTGGAGAGGCCCAACTGGACTAGGTGACGTCATCAGGGGAAGGGGTGACACCAGCTTTAGTGACACCACAGGATAGAACAATCACATTTTGCTGCTGAAAACATGCAAAGAAACCACCAGAGATTATGATTCTGAATGGTGGAATGACTTCTAAGAATTAAGTATAATGGTACAGTTGAGACACCCGTAAACTAACAAGTGGTAAGACTATGCTCTCAATTCCTATCTTATCATCCTGTCATTGCCCAGATATGGCTTGTATTCATTCATGTTAAAATTGGCTTTCCAAGCTCTGCTCTTAACATGGCTCAAAAGGCACAGAAGGGATACTCCTAGGACCTCTAAACCAGCTAGGAAATGTTAGAGACCCACCCGTTCTAGGGTGACTGTAGGAGAAAGAGGACAACAGGACTCCTGGTTTAAATAGCTGTGCGGAGGAATGAATTTCAGCAAGTGAGAAGATTGCAAGAATTTTCTCTGCACAACCATGAAAGGTACAGGAGTTCTCTCTTGCTTTTTCATGTAGCCATTGTAGTCCTTTCATGTTGGTCATGGCTTTCAAGCAGGTGAGGGCAATAAATATTTCAAGTCAAGGTCTTGGACACAGGTGGGAATAATATGACATTCCAGATGTTGTACTACTACTACCACCACCACCACCAACAACAACATGCCTCACCCCTGGCTCTGCTGACTAGGGCTGCTGGGCGGTAGAAACTAGTAACATCTGGAGGGCTGCATGATTTTTGTCTCTGGGTAGTTTCTCACCCCAAACCACATGACTCTTTCATAAAATGCATTTCAAGAAGCTACACCTTGACAACTCAACCCTTTTGTCCTATGCAGTTATAGCATTATGATTCCACTTTTAACTACCATAGCTGCATCCTATGGAATCCTGGGGTTTGTAGTAATGCCAGAGGCACCTGGCTGAGAATTGTCAATGCCCCTCTGTAAATTGTGAATTCCAGGATTCCATAGGAAGTTGCCATGGTAGTTAAAGTGCAATCATACTGCTATAATTTTGTAGTGTGAAAAGGCCTTAGGGGGTTGTGTAGACTAGAAGATATAATACAGATTGGTGTGCATTATCGCAAATTCACAGCAGTGCTCATTTGCCACCACGGTCTTTTGGCAAAATCTATTGTATGCGAAGCTATCTGCGTTTGCAGTGCACACAGAGTCATGCTTGCAAATCAAGATGGTGGTGGAGAGTACAGTGCATTATTATTCTCCATACATATTGTCGCTGCTACACAGTATTATTTCTTTTACTTGTAAATCAGAGGTGCACAAGTGTGAACTTCCACTTATAAAAAGCTCTTTGGTTGCCTCGGCAAGCAAAAAAGCACACACCCAATAACACAAAACTTGAAGAAGGAGCTTCTGGCCACTTCCTTGCTGGCAATCCCACCCCCTGCCTGCACGTCCGGCCAATCCACTTTCCACTTCCGCCCTCATTGAGAATGCACTGTTCTGAATTGGATGTCTAAACTTATGATAATGCGCAGGTCCACACATTATTTTAAAAACTTCATGAAAATCCGCAAAGGCTTTTCTCCCACAGAAGATGGAGTTTTTGGCCCCCCTCCTTCCAAATGCAGTGAATCTCATTTGCAGCGTGTTGGGACAGAACATATTCTTGTTGAATTCTATGAGGAGTATTTTCATCATCTAGACAACCCCTAGGATACAACTACAGTACTCCAACTGGCTGATCAACCAACTAACCAGTGTACTGTTGGATTCTTAACTCTAAATGACTTCAACGGGATTTAATCATCCTCTTTGGAAAACTGCCATTTTAAGTGATTGTGTGGCAGGGGAGGGGGGCAACTTTATTCAGTGGGATGCACATATTTCATGTTTGACACTCTGTTCTGGTGGTGTGTTATTACCACATGGGATGAAAAATGTTAAAAAATACATTTCTTTCTTACAGTTAGTAATACAGTACTCTAGAACTGAACTACAGGCATGATATGCAAACATGGGGAACAAAAGCCAGAAGGTTTTGTAAGGAAAAGCAGCTTTGGGAAATGGGATTTAGAGAAAAGGGGCTGTGTGTGAAGTGAGGAAAGATGCCTGAGCTTGAGAGAAAATGTGTGCATCAATGGAAATGTTGTTCTCTGCTGTTCACCCAAGTCTTTACACCCTATGGAGGAGAGCTGGCCAGAGCCAGCAAAGCTATTTTTAAGTGTGTATGTGACTTAAAGGCCCATACATACGCCTGTACTACATGGTGATAGCATTCAGACACAACTTTAACTTCATGACTCCATCCTACAGAATCATGAGTAGGGTTGTCAGGTTGGATACAAGACAGGGCTCCTGTAACTTTAATGCTTAAAGAGATCAAAGGTTTTCATGGCCAACATCCATAGATTTTCCTTGGGTTTTTTTCCGGGCTGTGAGGCCGTGTTCCGGAAAAAAAACCAAGGAAAACCTTGGACTGGGATGAGATACTGTAAAACTCCATCAAGTGGGATGAAGGATACCTGTGACAAAATGGTTGTATGAGCTGCCTCTTTTGGGTGAAATGTGGCTTGATAGCTGGTGAGGTTGCTTATGGGGTTGGTAGCGTGAGACCAACCATGTCTTAACGAAGTCACCATCACAGTACCTGCCCTCTTTCACCTTCTAAACCCCAACTTTCAGCAGCAGCTGTCTCCTTCCAACACAGCAATTGCTTTGCCTGTGGAGAATGGGGATGGGTGGAAGGAGGCACAGAGGAGCACCTGGGTCTGTTTTTGCTGCTAGGCACACAGCACTGAAGGTAATGTTATTGCAGGCAACCCTGGTTGCCCAATCTGGCAACCCTAATCCTGAGACTTGTAGTTTGGTAAGGTACATAGAATTCTTTTGCAAAAAACCCAAAATCCTCTAGTGCTGTTGTTCAGGGGAAAGCAAACAAGAGGTCTAGAAGCACCTTATCATACTACTGAATTCAAAGATTGCATAGGGTTGAACTGTGACAATCAAAGTGGTACCAGGCTACTATGATTATGCAGTATAGCTGCATAAAATGTCAAACAAAAACATGCTGAAGCCATACACAACTGAGCAGTGGTAGGATGATGCTCTTGGTGCTGGAGCTTCATCCTATTATTGCTCTGTTATGGATTACATATCATCTACTTTAAGTGATATGCACCTGTAGAGAGTTGCTGTAACCTGTGGCATCACTAAGATCCTGACAAGTTCAGTTTTGCTGTTTAACCTTGTAGGTAATTGTGTTTGCATTTTTCTGTGCTTGTTAATGAGTGTGTAGTGTAACTGTAGGAGGGAGTATGTGTTCAATGTCGGGAATGGTTTGATAAGCACTGCACCTGGGTCTCAACTCTGGGAAAAGGAGGTTGAGCCCTGGTACTGTGGGAAGTGGGAGTGGGGATGATGGATAGCCAATGGCTGTATAGCCTACCAGATTGTGTAGACTGGAATATATTTTTATTATACTGTTTGTGAGGTAAGTTTCATTCTGAGCAACAAACTTGTAGGGATAGTTCTTTGGATTACTGTGACAATAAAGTTTTCTGTTTTGAACTCTGAAACTGCTGGTCACTGAGTCTAGGGATGCCAGTACATGACACCTGGTGCTGTTTGGCCTCTCTGCAGCCCCCGTAGTGCCACCACTGGCTGTAGTGTAGTGGCTAAGACACTTCAGCTGCAAGTCAAAAAGTCTTCAGTTTGAAGCTTACTTCTGCCATACTTACTACTGTAGTTGGTCTCATCCAAGCTATTCTCTCATTCTTAGCCTTTATTCCTCACTTGTAATATCCAGACCTGCCACTTGCAGGATCATTGTGAGGCAGGGATAGAGAACTTGCAACTGTCCATGTGCTGTTGGACTGCAATTTCCATGATCCTTCATCTTTGGCTATGCTGGCTAGCACTGATGAGAGCATAGGGATAGGACCTGAGTCTAATAACATCTGGAGAGCGACACACACACACTCCTCACCTTGTTGTAACAATTACAACACATCTTAGACAACATATGTGAATAATGCTACAAATGTTGCTGTTGATTATGATGTTTACACACACTATGTTTTTATGTGTATGACAAATCTTTTTTGCCAATAGTTGTTAAAATACAATGTGTGAGGTAGGTGGGAGGGGATACCCTCGTGACAAATCTATTTGTTTACATTGCACCAGTTTGTGTTTATAGTGGGCAGTGGGGTTTACACATCCCATTTTTGTGATCTTCAAGCACAGAATTTTGTACTGGGCTGAGTTTAGCATTTGGACAGCACCAGTGTACTTCTAAAGCAATTCAAATACAGTAGGACCCCCATATCTACTGAGTCACAATTATCCACGGGACACAAAACCTATCACAGAGTCTTCCTAGAAAATGTGTGCTCTCTAGCCATTTTCTAGGTCCTCCAAGGCAACTTTATGGTATTTTAAACTGGAAGTCCTATTATTCATGGCTTTCAGTAACCACGCTCCCCCCCCCCCGAACCAATGGCCAGTGGATACAAGGGTCCTACTGTACAGGTATCCATAGGGGACATGTTCATGGACTTACCATGGATATGTGAAACCATAGACAATAGCGAACCCTATTGACCTGTACCTCAATCTCCCCACCCCTAGAATGATAACTTTATTAGGCTTATTCTAAAGATGTTTGCTGGTATTTTACATTGGCTATTTAGTTACATATACACGGCTAAGTAACATTTCCTGGCCAGACTTTAACCGTCAGCAGCAAAGGAGGGGCAAAGGAGATCTTTTCAGCCGCTGACTGGAATGTAAGGAAGATGATGTTCCCAGCCTCCTCTCACTAGCAAGCAAGGCTGGGACAAGGAATTGCAATAAGGGTGCCACTTCTGATTGTCACAGCCTGAGTCATTTGTGGGAGGAGGCTGGAGACATCCGCTTCCTAGAACCTTGATTAGCAGCTGAATAGACCACGTTTGCCTGAAGCAGCTGCTAACTGTTAAGATGGCCCGGAGGGGAGACATTTATCTAGTCCTACAGTAAGACTATGTAGCCTTGCTGAATACAGAGGAGTTATAGTTCAATAACTTTCCTTTTGCCAGCAGGCAAAGACGTTTTTATTCCAGCAGGTGTTTAATTTTAGCTGCAGGCACACAGGCTTTTATTTGGATGCATTTTTATTGTTTCCATTCATTTAACGTTTATATGTTTTATGTAGCATTTTAAATTATCAGGATTTTAATTGTTTTTAGTTATTTCTAATTTTTAATTGTTGTATTTTTAATTGTATTTTATGTGTTGTGAGCTGCCTTCAGTCCCATTCTGGGAGAAAGGTGGCATATCAAGCAAGCAAGCAAGCAAGCAAATAAATAAATAACTCTAAGCTATGAATCCATAACTGCAATACTGAATGCCAGCCATTATGCATAAATCCGACCCTGTTTAGTGGCTAAGGATAGTTCATTAACTGGGCACTTTGGAGTAGACTACAATTTTTGGCTACATTTGTGTGTGAACCAGCCTCATTGACTCAGCTCACAGGACTCACAGCTGAATGTGTGAAGGGAGTCCACCAAAGAATATTTCTGTTAAAGTATCTGTCATTGTTAGGAATGGGGAGGTTCTTTCAGCTTTGCTTTGCATGTATCACAAGTTATTCAAGATGAGAGTAACGTTTGATGCTACAGGAATAAAGTGACAAACATCTCTCTCTCTTTGTATACACATTCATGCTTATTCATTCTCTCTCTCTCATGTAATCTGTGTCCTTTATCTCACAGTGAGTAACCATTGGGCAATCATTGCAAAACACAATCCTATACCAGGAAAAGGAGACCTAAAAATACAAGGTGCTACAATCTTTAGAGTGCTGGATTTACAATGAGGTTTACTTACTGGAGAGTAAAACCCACTGAATTAAGTCTGATGTATACCTTCTTGGGAGTAACTCCTGTTGAACAGAATGGAATTTAACCTCAAACTAACCAAGAACTGGACTGCACTGCAAAGCCATGAAACTAAAATTTAGAACCCAGGAAGCTGCACACTTGTTCTGTGGATCAATCAATTTGTATTTATGAGAAGAGTATACTATACATTTTTTCCTAAGCATTTTGCAAGGTTTCATATGGGGGTGTATCATATCTTTGTTTTTTGAAGTCCATGCAATGACATATCAAAATATTATTATGAAACTGAATGTCAGAAAGCACTAAAGACATTGACTACTTGCTCAATCTCATATGTTTTTATGTTTTTCTTTTTTATGTTTCTCTCAGGAGGCTGGCATTTGGACTCAGAAGATGCATCAAATCAATAAAGTGATTGTTGCTTTGGGTGGGGAAAACACTTCATATTTATGATAGCACATTTGTAACACCAAACACAAGTAAAAAGAGATTGTTCACATACAAATGGGGTAACTCAACATGGAAGGTATCTCTCTAAGGGTTGTTTTTTTCCCTTATAGTAAACTGGAGTTCTGTATATCAACTTACGAGAGGGTAAAGGTCCATTGAACTTAGCAGGGCTCACTTCCGAAAATATAAGTACAGGATTGGGCTGTTAAATCTCAAGGTCCCACATATTGGTAGTGAACCAGGTTGGTTTGTGATTTGATCATGTCAGATACTTATCATTAGGAATAACATCGAGGGATTAGGGTTCCCCCAAGATACATTCAGCTACATATTATACAGAGCTGTACATTCTGTTTAAAAAGCGTTAATGTTAGTTGGCTACCTCCTTCACATTCAGCCATTTTGGAGTATGCTATTACCCTAGCAAATATTTCCCATCTTTCACTAGAAAAATAAATACTTACCTTTGGAGAGATGAGACATGCTTCACTTGACTGAGGATGAATACTATTCCAATTAAAAGGAAAAACTTCATAGCAGCCATTTCCAGTGAAACCAAGTAAGCCAGTGAACATTCAGGACCTAGATTGTTGATTTTCTAAAGTCTCTGTTGAAAGAGTGGTTAAAATTTAATGCCCTCTCTCTTTGTAATGTGCTTACCTCCCATTTCCTTGTGGCTAAGGCAGATTTCATTGTTTATGGCAAGAATTCCCAAAATGTAAAGTATACGTTCACATGGGGTTTAAACAGTCACTGAGAAAGACACACATTCCTCTGTAACCCCACTGCATAAATGTTATCCCTCTTTTGATTGATCCATGAAGCAAAACAACCTTTCCTCATATTTATGGGTTAGACTTCACCTGGAATACTGTGTCCAGTTATGAGTACCCCGGTGTAAGAAGGATAATGACAAGCTGGAATGTCTCCACAGAGGGGCAACCAAGATAGTAAAAGGTCTGGAACACAAAACCTGTGAGGAGCAGCATAGGGAACTGATTATGTTTAGGCTGGAGCATGGAGGACTGAAAGGTGATATGATAGCCATCCTTAAATATCTGAAGTGATGCCATGTATAAGATGGAGCAAGCTTGTTTCTGCTACTCCAGAGGCTAGGTGAGAAACTTGCATCTTTGTAAGTGGGTTTATATCTGTGGGAAACAGAACTGAGCAGTTTCACAATGTCCATATTCAGCAAGGGGCGGCCATGACATTCCTAGGTGGGGGAACCAGTGAAGTGACTGATGATGCACAATGGGATTGATACACAACAGGACTGATGTACAATGGCACCAATACACAACAGGACTGGTACACAATGGGACCAGTGAGCATCAGGACACTGGCTAGAGACTGCCGATGCACATAGGTAGAGCCTGATGCACTTCAGGACACTCTTGCTGGCACCCTGATGGGCATCTTCGCAATTTACTAGGAGGGTTCCTCAGTGCCCCTGATATGTAACTAAGCATGAACAAAGTTACTCAATGCAGACTGCAATACAGTATAGAATTGCAGCTTAGGACATAAATCAACTAATTTAAAGTACAAGAAAAGAGATTCCAACTAAACATTAGGAGGAACTTTGCCCTGGCTCCTTCCTATGGAATCCTGGGATCTGTAGTTTTACAAGGTCTTTAGCCTTCTCTGCCAAAGAGTGCTGGTGTCTCACCAAACTACAAATCCCAGGATTCCATAGGAAGGAACCAGGGTAAATAATCCAGTTTTAAGCTGGTCTTCTTGATTGCAAAAGGTGTTTTACAGTGAAATAGACTGCCTTGGAACATGGTGAACTCTCCTTCTTTAGAGGTCTTCAAAGAGAGATTGGGTGGGCATCACTTAGAATCATAGAATCATAGAGTTGGAAGAGACCACAAGGGCCATCCAGTCCAACCCCTGCCATGCAGGAACACACAATCAAACATTCCTGACAGATGGCCATCCAGCCTCTAAAAACCTCCAAAGAAGGAGACTCCACCATACTCCGAGGCAATGTATTCCACAGCTTACTCTAATAAAGTTCTTCCTAATGTTTAGATGCAATCTCTTTTCCTGTAGCTTGATTCCACTGCTCTGTGTCCTAGGGGTCATTAACTCACAATTGCAGCAGTATTCATTGGTCTCCATGATTTTTTGTCAAGATCGCTAGTATAGGAAGTTATCCAAATTTGAAGTTCACACAGAGCATGCCCATGAATAAAGATGGTAGCTGCGAGTGAATTACTCGCGTTATTACTCTCCAGAAATTGCCAGTGTTGCACATTTTTTTTCTCATTAAATCCAAGACATAGAAGTGCAATCTTCCACTTAAAAAACTGTTTTCATTGCTTTACTGCTCCAAAATTGCTCACAATAGCTACCACAAAAATCAATAATGGTGGTTTTCGCTTAAGGGGCTTACCACAGGCCGAAGAAAAGCAGCAAGGCAAGAGTAACATTCTGTCTTCCCTGGTGCCTTAACGCATGGCATTGCCATTCTTCTGGCTTTCTTTCATTCTGGTCCCATGAGGGACTGAGGTAAAACCATGTCTTTTTGCTAACAGATTTTTCTGGTTAGCAAAAAGACAAGGTTTCACCTTAGTCTCTCACGAGACTGGAACAAAGAAACGATGATGCCATGTGGTAAGGCAGCATGGAAGATGAAACATTCTTGCTGCTTTGTCGCTTTTCTTTGGAGTGCGGTAAGCCATCTTTAGTCCCTTTTGGCAAAATAATTTCACCCACCATTTGTTTTAAACCTCGTTATAACAACCAGCCATAGGAAACTCATCTACACAAGGGGGGAAAATTCAAAGTACCTCATAGTACTGGCATCTTGCAGAAGCAGCAACATGTCCAAATGGTTTTTCAGGCCCCGGAAGCCCCCATAAGCCTCACATTTCTGATGGTGTCCATGAGTGATTTACTCACATTAGTTCTTCACCACCACCAGTTTTTTTAAAAAGGCATCCTAAGGTGCGCTGGTGTGATAGAGCCATTTTCCAATGCTATACAGAAAATATTGATCCTGTTTTATCACCTTAGTGAGCGATCGCTAAGGCAAAAATCCAACATGGCGGCAGTGGGCACTTGCCCTACTAGCAGGTCCTGCCTCTGTTCTCGCCCAGCCAATCAGCTTTGTGCTTCCCTTCAAATTTATTGTTTGATAGTCCAAATGAGCAAAAATGTGCACCCTGCACTTGCTATTTTTGAAAAGTACGGGGAAATCTGTGAAGGCCTTTACCCCATTGTTTTTGCCATTTTGGGCCCCCTTCCTTCTGAATAGTGTGGATTGGCCCTGGATCTGGTTTAGACAGGTAGGATTCCCATCAAATTCCATGAGGGGTATTTTCACCATTTATACAGGCCCTCAGTGTGGTGGTACCTTCTAGTTTTTCCTCTTTAATGCTTCATAGGGGCAGTACAAACTAGCACAATGGGAAATGATGACTGATGCTTCAGGTAGCTCTGCTCTTTCCTCACTCTCTGAGGCATGAACCACAGCAACAGTCAAGCTGCAGCCCTTCCAGCCAGTAGTTGGCTCTATTGCCATGCCTGAGGGGTTACACCTTGAACATTGTCATAGTGAGCTTCATGGAAACTGAGGGTACAAACTACCAAGCTCCTGCAGTAGACTCTCCCCAAACCCTTTCACACTGCACAATTACAGCACTATGATTCCACTTTAACTACCATGGCTGTATCCTCTGGAATCCTGGGGCTTGTGGTTTATAGTTCTTATAGCATAGAGCTCTTTGGCTGAGAATTCTAAATATCCCTCCCCAAACTACAAATCCCAGGATTCCATAGGATGAAACCACAAAAGTTAAAGTGAAATCATAGCACTATATCTGTGCAGTGTAAACCGTCTCTTGCTGATGGACTTATCTTTCTGCTCAGATATCATATAGGGTAGAGGTGGGCAATGTGAGTCAGTTTTTCTGCCTTGGAATCCTTTTGAGGGCTGCATAGACCACCAAAAAATACAAGACAAACAAAACTAGGAGTGAACAGAGATCCCCATCTGGTTTGGAAAAAAAATGAAAAATGTTTTTAAAAGTTAAACAGTGGAATAATTTCTAATGTTAAATAGAGGCTTCCAGGACAGGAAAGTCATTCTCTCTTTTTCTGGCCAGAAAAAAAGTAAAATGCCACAAAAAACAGCCTTGAGGGTCACACACAACCCAAGGCTTTGGCCACCCCATTCCAAAGTTTGGGCACTGTCTGGATTCTAGTCATGGCACTTGCAGTGCCTTGCATCAAATTGCTCTTACATGTTCTTCAGTATAACCATAAGTGTTCAGGTAGTGCTCTTTCTAATTGTTCATTTACAATAAAGGAAGTTTCTCCTTCTTTTTAAAAATTAGAGCTGCAACGGGCCCCAGTTTGACCGACACAGGATGGTGATGGATAATGGGCTTAATCTTTGTAGTATAGTTGTCCCTTCATATTTGCTGGGGTTTGGTTCCAGGACCCCCCATGGATACCAAAATCCGTGAATACTCAAGTCCCATTATATGCAATGGCATAGTAAAATGATGTCCCTTATATAAGATGGCAAAATCAAGATTTGCTTTTGGGATTATTGTTTTTTAAATAATATTTTCAAGTTGTGAATACTTAAATCTGTGGTTATGGAGGGGCAACTGTAATCTAAATTTATTACCATCTTGAATACAGGCATACTTCAGACACCAGTTAGCCTGGAAATGTTTGTTTTTCAACAAAACAGTGGCAAACATTCTTTGAAGCTTAGCAAAAGTAGTTAATTCCTAATTTCATTACTAGCTTTATAATTAATAGACCACTAGTTTAATAGTTGCTAAGATAGACTTTGGCCTGCCTATCTGGCAGGCCAAACACACTCTCAACTGGAGCTACCTCCTGCTTCTGCAAGGCAGAATGAGTGAAATTCTTTTATAGGTACAAGATGGAGTCAGAGTAGGTGCTCTCCTGGTCCATTTTTATGAGGACATCTGAATACAGTAGCACCCCTGTATCCGCGGGGTATTGGTTCCAGACCCCGCAGATACTGAAATCTGCAGTTAATAGTGAACACAGGAGCCCTCCCGGGGGAGGGAGAAGGGAGGCAAGCTCTCCTCCTCCTACCCCTTCCCCTGCTGCTAGTGCTGCTGGGGGGGGGCAGCAAAGCAGAGGAAGTGGGAGAGGCAGAGGGCTTTTGCGCAGGCTGAGCCATGCCACCGCTACTGCTGCTGCTGGGTGATGGGTAAGGGAGGAGCCACCCCCCTGCCATCACCATCACTGCCACCAGAGCCCTCCTGGGGAAGGGAGGGGGAGGCAAGATCCCTCCTCCCCCTCCCTTCCCCCTTGCCCCCACCATTGCCCCCACCGTGACCAGAACCCTCCCAGAGGAAGGGAGGGGGAGGCGAGACCCCTCCCCCTTCCAACCACGGATAATTGAATCAGCGGTTGGTGAATCAGCAGATATGGGGGTGCTACTGTATTCATATCCATAGCATGAGAGTAGATTAGATTAGTAGAATAAGGTAGGCCTCATACCACAATAGCAATGCCTCCCCCTCCCCATTTTCTTTTTGTTTCAGGGATCACCAATACGGTGCCACACCATCCATCCTAACAAAATGGCCAGAATATGTTAACACTCCTGGGAAATGTCATAGCGGAAGAAGCAACCTGCCATACCAGATGATTTATAAACTGGACTGGTGTCATCCTTTCAGCCCTTTGAAGAATCCTTTGTTTCACACCCTGAGGTAACCAGTATCTATTTATTATTACTAGTGGTACTAAATCTTTTCTTAATGAATAAACACTACATATGAAATCAGCAGCTTCCTTTATGTACTATATTTCTTTCATTTATAGCTCGCATTTCCTCCAAGGGGTTCAAGGGTTGTCAATGGCTCTTCTGCCCCATTTTATCATCAAAATAACTCTCTCAGGTAGGTTAAGCTGAGTGGTAGTGACCAGCTCAAAATTACTGAGAGAGCTCCGTGGCTGAGATAAGGATGTAAAGGTCTCCTCGGTCCCAGCTTGGTGAGGAGATGATTCAGAAACCTAGCTGGAATACCAAGTGCAAATCTGCTAGTTTCCAATCGCCAATACTGTACTTCTGGAATATTTAGCACATACTTTCTCAATATCTTGACCTAATGCATAAAGGTATTCCAGGAGGATGAGATAATAAGTGTGAGTATTCCCCCTCCCCAGACTACATAGGTAAATATTTGTTTTCTTCACCAAGAAATTCAGTTTCTTATTTGTTTCACACCCTTTCTCAAAATATAGGACCCAATGAGGCTTACAATATGAGTTAAAACAAAACATAGTTAAAGCAATACATAATGCCAATGTAAAAATAGATAAATAAAAAAACAATCATATTAAAAACATATACAAAGTAGATGCCATCATCGATATACAGCTTAAAAGGTGAACTTGCCTGTCTATTATTTAGGTTATCATATTTTTATCCAACACCCCCTCTAAGGAACACAGGGTGTGATACATGGCTTGTTATTTATATCTTCCATAGCTCAGAATATCTGTAGCAAGAGATAGTAGTTTGTCCCACAAGCTCTGGGAGGCAGGCCTTTATTGGCCTACAGACAACCTCCAAATCTTAAACAAATACTCACAACAGGATGGTACAAACCTACAATATAACCTGAATGGACAAGACCCTGCCACAAACCTAGTTGCCAACTGTGTCCCCACATCCTCCCTGGGAGCAATATTGCAGGGGTCAATAACATCACCCACAACATCAGAGGTACATTTACTTGCTCTTCTTCCAATGTGATATATGCCATTCTATGCCAGTAACACCCCTCTACACTCCACACTGGACAAACAGGATAGTTTCTATACAAGAGGATAAATGGACACAAAGCTGACCTTCAATATGGCAATACCCAAAAATCAGTTGCGAACATTTTCACCTTCCTGGACATACAATAAGGGATTTACAGGTCACAGTCCTTGAACAAGGAAATTACAAAGGAAGACTAGAAAAGAGAAACTGCTGAATTGAATTATATCCACAAATTCTGATTCATTAGCAGAGTTATAAACAAAGACAATGGCTTCACAGCATACTACATATATTGATACAAGAATCCTCACTACTGCACATATAACAAAAGGAATCTTCTCAGAGAGAGTTTTGAACTCAAGAAATTGGATCTTGGTAAGCAGATTTGTTGCTTTCACACATCAATACTAACTGGCCACTGTCAAGATCTAAAAGACCTGCAGCACCTCACCCATCCCTTTGAAAATTTAGGGCAAGGGACATGATTTGCATCTTTCTGGATCCTATTACATTCTATCCCACTCTCAAAACTATATAAAAATGCTTTATATCCGAGGCTTTAATACCACTCTCTACTGCCTCTGGAAGAAGCGGATTTATATCCATGAAAGCTCATGATAAAATTTTTAAAAATCAGTCTTAAAGGTGCTGCCACATTCCTTGTTTCCTCCTCTCTCTTCATTTTTATGCTGCAAGAGACCAACATGGGGATTTCTTTGAAAATTAGTTTTAAGGCAGAAATTAAAGACTGCTACTACCCTCAGAGCGGAAGATAACAGACTGATATCCAGCAAACATAGTATCTGCTAACTCCAGACCAAAGACCCCAAGAGACTTGATTGCATTCTAACAGGAAACTGTGAAAGTAACAAAGAGGGCATTTCTTGATAAAGAACAACTTTCCAGAGTTAGTCATATAGCAGAACAAGTTTAGGCTTGTCCAAACCAAGGCAAAGTCTGTGTCTGGGATGTCAGAGGAGTGAAATAAAGTGTAATTGTTCAAGAGTTTACATACAGATTAGAATACACTTGGCTCTCCATATCTCTATCAACAAATTCGACCATCCATGGCTTGAAAAATTCCAGTGGAAAAAACCCCACAAGCAAACCTTGAGCTTGCCATT
Organism: Gambelia wislizenii; assembly: GCA_030847615.1. NCBI lineage: Eukaryota > Metazoa > Chordata > Lepidosauria > Squamata > Crotaphytidae > Gambelia > Gambelia wislizenii. The sequence goes on from JAUMIR010000001.1 coordinate 208,655,842, forward strand.
TTATATAAGGGACACCATTTTGCTATGCCATTGTATATAATGAGACTTGAGCATCCATGGATTTTAGTATCCACGGGAGGTCCTGGAATCAAACCCCAGTGGATACAAAGGGTTTATGTTGACAGCAAATATTTTAATCTTTCCTTCATATGCAACATATCTATCTGCAAGAGGAGTATATTTATTTATTGTATTTGTGACCCTGTTAAATAACATATTCATATTCAGTACATCAACACTGGTGCAGCTGATTTCTCCTTCCTCTTCTCACAGCAGCAGTATGCTTATAACTAGCAGAACACTTATAGAAGCTGTTCCACAAAGTACCTTTCTGATTCCATGAATACCATGGGCTGCCAGAAAGACCAATAAATGGGTCCAAGAACAAATCAAGCCTGAACATTCCCTGCCAGCCAAGATGACTAAATTGAGGCTGTCATATTTGGGGCATATCATGAGAAGACATGGCTTGCTAGAAAAGACAATAATGCTAGGAAAGGTGGAAAGCAGTAGAAAGAGAGGAAGGCCACATACCAGATGGATACTCAATCAAGGAGGCCACAGCCCTGAGCCTGCAGGATCTGAGTGGAGCAATTTAGGACAGGGAGTCACCACAAGTCGAAGTCGACTCAAAGGCAGTTAACAACAACCAACAACCTTCCTGAACACTTGCAATATAAAAGAAATGAAACAGGTAGAATTAGAATTGCTAGTGAATTACACTAGTTCCTGATTATTTAGTATATGGACAAGAGGCCACTGTCAGGACAAATGTGGAGAAACAGAATAATTTCCATTGGGCAAGGAGGTCCGGCAAGGCTGCATTTGATCACCCTGTTTCATTTATAATCAGAATATATCATACAGAAAGTGGGATTCGTCTTGGAAGAAAGAGGAGTGACAACTGGGAGAAGGAACATCAAAAAGTTAAGATATGGAGATGACACCATATTACTAGCGGAATACAGCAAAGACTTGGAATGGCTACAGATGAAAGTTATGGGAGAAAGTGTAAAAAGCAAGGTTACAATTCAATATTAAGAAAACAAAAATACTGAACACAGATGATTCACATAACTTAAAAATGGATGATGAACACATCATAATGGTTACAGAGTTTCTATATCTTGACTCAGAGATTATTTACACCAGCCAGGATACACTGGCTCCCCTCCAGCATATTATGGCTGTAGAGGTGGGCTGTTCTGCCCCCGTTACCTGAAGAAAACAGGCTCCAGTCCGCACAGGAACACTGAGCTGTTGCTGTAGCCACTGCCACCATTTTCCTTGCTCTGTTGGGTCCAGGCAGCTGGTCACACCATGTGACAAGCCCCCTGCATGTGACCAGCCTTGGCCACATGCAGGGGATCTACCTCCTGGAATCAGCAGAGCAAAGGTGAATAGCAGCAGCAATGAGAGCCAGTTTGCCAGGACAGGCTCCTGCAGGCATGCATAGCCTGATTCATGTTGTCCTAGCCGGAATGTACTAAACTGGGTATTTTTTTTAAAAAAAAAAGTGGTAAGGGACTCTATCCTGGCATGCCCCTGTTCCAGTCCCATATCTGCCCTGAGGGTAGTGAGGACCGCCTGGGGTCAGATCAGGGCCAAAGCTCTGTGTCATATGGACTGTGAGGTTCTGGAACGGGGGCAAGCTGGGGCATTTAGCCCATGTAGATAAATCCTCTGTCATAAATCAAAATGGACACTGTAGTCAAGAAACCAGAAGAAGACTATGATTGGGAGAGCAGCCATGAAAGAAATAGATAAAATGCTCAAGTGTAAAGATACATCACTGGACACCATAGTCAGGATCATCCATGCCATTGTATTTTTTTATTTCTAGGTATGATTGTGAAAGCTGGAAAGTGAAAAAAAGGTGACAGGAAGAGAATCAACTAATTTGAAATGTGGTCCTGGAGGAGAGTTGTACAGATACTGCTAAAATGACCAGTAAATGCGTGAGTCCAAGAGCAAATTAAGCCTGAACTCTCCTAGAAACCAAAATAACTAAATTGAGGCTATTGTACTTTGGACATATAATGAGATGACATGACTCATTGGGAAAGATAATAGCCCTTGGTAAAGTGGAAGGCCGTAGCAAAGGAAGAAGATTAGACTACAGGTGGATTGATTCAGTAAAGGAAACCATGGACCTGAGTTTGCAGGACCTGAGCTGGGCTGTTGATGATCAATGCTCATGGAGGTCTTTCAGCCATAGGGTCACCATAAGTTGAAACCTATAAGTTGATGACCAATAAAAATAAAAACAGCTGCTTCGGCCATGATGGTCAACCATTAGCAGCATTGCTTTGTGCTCCAGCTTTGTGGTTTATTAGTACTGTTGAGCCTTGGTATCCGCTGTGGTTTGGTTCCAGTACCTCACATGGATACCAAAATCTGTGGATGCTCAAGTCCCATTATATACAATGGTGTAGTAAAATGGTGTTCGCTATATAAAATGACAAAATCAAACTTTGCTTTTTGGATTTTTTTTCAAACCATGGAGGAATTAGTGGATACAGAATCCATGGATATAGAGGGCTGACTGTATCTTTAAGTACATAAAGATAAGGAAGGTTCCTGTTTCACAGACTCCTAGATAGCCCCCAGACAACTCTTGATGGGTTAGAGAGCTGTCTGGTTGAGACTGCAAACTCTGGAAATTATATCACCTCACTGCAAAGTAGAAAACTCATCAAGATTTATGAGATCGTCACATGAAAGCTTGTCTGAATATGAATTTATAAGAGTTCAAATGACTTTGGGTGGTCCAAATTATCAAAGAAGAACACACACACCCTCAGGACCAGTTGGTGATTAACTACATTTGAGTGAGTATGAACTTTATATTGTAGATATTAAAGGTTTCCACCTCCTGTTTTTAAAGTACTGTACTGTAAAACTGAAACTGCTGAATGAGAGAGATGGAGGAGCATAGCTCAAAAACTGAAAAATAGACTAAGTGGCAATTTGGCCTTGCAAGAAGGATCAGACTTATTATTTTTGGAAAGGAAGAATAAACACTGCTGCTGAAGCTGGGATTTAAAAAGAGGATGATTCATTTGTTATTGTAAATATGGGTATGAGGAGTGGCTCTAGGGCCGGCAAAATCATGCGGACTGTGTGCTCTTTAAAATGCAGGCTTCAATAGCTGGGATGTCTAAGAAGATTGCAGATCTGTATAAATGTATAGCAGTTATTAACTATAATGTAAAGAAGACTCTTGATGAGAAGCTAAACTCCTTAAAAATAGAGATTACAGAACAAGTTAAATCAGAGATTACAGAACAAATTAATTATGTTACGGAGTGTTTTGGAAAAACAGTGGCCGAATCCACATTACACAAATAATCCAGTCTGAAATGGGATTATTTGCCATGGCTTCTTCCTATTGAATCATGGGACTTGTAAGGTCTTTCCAGAAAGGATGCTAAAAAAAACAAAAAACAGGCCCCCTCCCTACTTTCCTTTCGCCGGCAGACAAAGACGTTTTTATTCCAGCAGGCATTTAATTTGTAGCTGCAGGCTTAGAGGATTTTATGGGGATGTGTTCTATTTTTGTTTGTTTGTTTGTTTAACTCTTATATGTTTTAATATAATTTTAAATTGTAATGATTTTAATTGTTTTTAACCTTTTAACTGTTGGAACTTTTTAATTTTTTTTATGTGTTGTGAGCCACCTTGGGTCCCAATCTGGGAGAAAGGTGGCATAGAAATCAAATAAATAAATAAATGAAGTACAGAATACAAGGATCTGGTGGAGGCTCTTAGGAAAAAGGACACATACCATTTAGTTGGATAGCCCAAGAGGGCCTGATTCTCACCTATGCAGATACTAAATACACAATAAATTCCACACAGAGAGCGAGAGATCTGCTTAAAAAGTCTTCCATTTGTAATGGTGCCACTCTCTCAGTAACATCGCTGAGGGGACTGTCACCAGCCATGGGGAGTGCCAGTCCAGGGACATTTGGACCAGTGAAAATTAGCTCCCTGGAAAGGGGAGGTTTGGAGGGGCTCAGTTCAGATCAAATGCTCATCCTTGATGTTTAGGGTGGAGAGGGTTGTGAGCCTTACTTAGCCATGTCTGTGCAGCTGCATGTTGGCCCAAGTGCTGCCACCAATTTTTAAAAAACAAAAATTAAAGCAAGAAAAGCTTTAATTTAGGCTTGATGGAAGCCTCTCAATTGTTTGGGACACTTTATTTTCTGCATTTTTAATTCAACTGGCATTTTGGATCAATGTGAGTTAAAGTTATGTTTCTTGTTTTGGTAGATATAAAGATTGAAAAATAGTGCATTGAGTTTGCTTGGAAATAAAAACACCAGTCAGATATAATAGGTTGCTTGTGTGCTGTTTAAAGAAGCAAGTTTAAAAAAAAACACATTTGAAATATAATTTGAAGACTGTGCTTTGGATAGGAATTGGTTAATGAGAAGTATGAGTAGAGAATGTTATTTACATCTGCGGTCTCATAAGTTCAAGGCCACCACATAGTAGGATGTAAGCAGGAAGTGATTTGTTGGTTGTGACCTTCCAGAATTAGAGTTATCTGCCTAGAGAATGAAAAGGAAGTGGAAGAACTACAGTGACTCCAAGACATCAAGAGGACTTACAGTAGGACCCCCATATTCACGGTTTCAGTTATCCGCAGGACACAAAACAGAACACATACCATGGAATCTTCCTAGAAAATGCCTAGAGAGGCATCCTCTCTAGACACTTTCTAGGTCCTCCAAGGCAACTCTATGGTATTTTAAACTGGAAGTCCCATTATTTTCAATGGTGTTCGCTGTTATCCACAGTTTCCAGTATCTGTGCTAAGTCTGAGAACCAAACCCCTGTAAATACAGGGGTCTTACTGTATTATACCTGAAAAGATCTTTACATTTTTGACAGCTGTCAAAGTGAACTAGTATGCCCTCTGGTAGTGAAAACAATTGTTGAAATTAAGAGATGTTTTAAAGGGATGCTTTAAATAGAACTAAAATACAGCTGCAATTATGGCTTCAGGGTAAGAAATACAGTTGTCCCTTCATATTCACTGGGGTTTGGTTCCAGGGCCCCCATGGATACCAAAATCCATGAATACTCAAGTCCCATTACTGTATATGCAATGGCATAGCAAAATGATGTCCCTTATATAAGATGGCAAAATCAAGGTTTGCTTTTTTGGATTATTATTTTTTAAAGAATATTTTCAAGCTGTGAATACTTAAATCCGTGGATATGGAGGGACAACTGTACTGCCACACAACAAAGCCTAGTACTTCTGAAGTCCCTGATCTTGCAGAAATTTTTAGAAGAGATTTGTTTGTCAAGAGAAGAGGCTGGGTCTGAATTTACACAGTGAGAGTGGAAATGAAGGAGATGAAAGCATAGATTTAAAAAGAGTTAAGAGCAGAAATGAAGGAAATTATGCAAAACTGTGGAGAATCTGACAACTGAAATGACTGAAGTAAATGTTAAATTGGGAAATTTGGAGGAAAAGACCCACAAAATTGGAAGAACCTTCAGAAAGATTTACACTTGACCATGAGCAAGAACTGAAAAAAGTTGAAGGTGGAGACCTCTGAAAGAGAAAGTTAAAAGATTAAGTATTGTTAAGAATAAGGACTACATAACAAAATATTGTAATAAAACTAACAAAATGAATCTGAGAATAATTTCATGGGATGTAAATTGACTAAATTTACCACAGGAAAAAAATGGCACTGTTTAAAAATCCCAGATATAATTTGATTTGTCTCCAAAAGATGCATATGAAGGAAAAAGACTGCAGACTTTTACAGAACAGAATTTTGGGCCCAGAATTTGTGTCTGAAAATAATAATAAAAGACACAGAGGAATCTTATTTATATCAAAAACTCCAGCCTAAGATGATACTCCAAGATGAACAAGGTAGATGTTTAGTTGTGGAAATTAATTGGAATGGCAAGATGATGCACTTAATGAGTATCTACGCTCCAAATATTGAGAAAGCAACATCTTATGAAAATTTATTTTTAAAGATATCAGAATTGGATTTACAAAATTTGATTTGCATGGGTGATTGGAATGCAATGGTGGATCCTAATTTTAGACAAATGTTCCAGCAAACGAATTAAGGAAAACCAAGGGAGATTGCTGAGAACTTTCTTCAAATATACAGAGCATTTTGAGTTAATGGCTGGCTGGAGATATTTGCACCCAAAGGTTAGAGACTACACATTTTTTTCAAATTGTCATGAATCTTTCTCTAGAAAAGATATGTTTTGGATTTCAAAGAGTATCATCAACTCAGTAAAGAAGACACACATTTTGCCAAAAACGTCTTCAGAGCATAATCCCATCACAATGTCTTTGAGGTTTTTTAAATTATAATATTTATTGAAACATATTTAAAATATAAACATACAATGAATCAATACATTCACATATAACAAATATAAATTCAAAATTAGAATATATATAGAGCAATTTCACACTAATTCTGACCTTAGTAATAGTCTAAGATCTCCTATTATCCTTTCATTCTTATCCTGTACTTCCCACCAAGTTTTCACACTGGAAGAAACAGATTTAAATTCAGCTGTCCTCTCATAAAGTGCTGAATTACTTCTAACAACAACAACATACATGTTTCAACATTATAGCAGATGTCTTTGCATAATTGCCACAAATATCAATTCAAGAAATCCCATTTTAGTCTATTAGTCTCAAAGTTCTGGAAGAGCAGATCTTATACATTCCCAGTCTTTTTCAAATGTTATTTCTTCTACCTCTTTTTGTTATTTGGAATAATTTATCTAAATACATCATTTCTATTAATTTAAGTAACCATTCATCTGAGGAGGGTATGCTACCTAGTTTCCAGTATTGAGCATATATAATTCTCACAATAACTATAATGTAAAATAGTTTTCCCAAACATCTTCTCTAACTCAGTGTCTAGTATATTTAATAGGTACATGTCAGATCGCATTTGAAAACAAATCCCAAGTATCTTTTCTATCTTAATATTTTTGCTTTCCAAAATTGCTGGGCTTTTGTACAAGACCACCAGGAATGTAAGAAAATGCCTGTTTCTGATTTACACTTCTAGCATTTGTTACTGGAACTTTTATATATTCGAGATATTCTGTCTGGAGTGAGGTGCTACCTGTACCACATCTTTATACAGTTTTCCCTCAAATCCTGGCAGGCTGTATAACTGTAAATATGTTTCCAAAATTTCTGCCATTTATTCAACTCAGTTGGGTGATCTAAATTCTGAGCTCATTTAATCACTGGGACTTTGACAATTTCCTCTTCACATTGCCATTTCAAAAGAAGTTTACAGTAATTTCTATTTGATTATCTTTCCACTTCTATTAGAGCTTCATATTTAATATATATTTCATATATGTCTCGAGGATTCTTTCTCTTCTACAGAAAGCCTTGTGAGGTGAAATCCATGTGGCCATTTTTAATATGTCCTGTGCTTTATATTTTTTCCATATTCTGAGAAGGGAGCATCTTATAAAGTGATCATTAAATTCTTTGTTTATTTGTTCTTTATTAAACCCTAAATAAGCATGCCAACCAAATCTGAGAGCATCTGCTTCCAAGTGAGAAATTTTAGAATTTTCAAGATTAACCCATTGTTTTATCCAATATGGCATGAGGCATTATTATATAGTTTAAAATGTGGAAGGCTGAGTCCGCCTCTTTCTTTAACATCCTGCATGTTCTTTATTTAATCCTTGGTTTCTTACCCACCCCAAATAAATTTATTAATCTCTTTTTGCCAATTATCAATTATTTTATCATTATTAATTATTGGGATTGTTTGAAATAAGAAAAGAATCCTAGGAAGAACATAGATTTTTATTACTGAAATTTTCCCTAATATGGAAAGATACATTCTTGACAAATTTATTACATTCTGTTTGATTTTCGACCAACTTTTCTCATAATTAGTTTTCAATAAGTCAATATTATTTGTGGACAAAACGATACCTAGATATTTAATTTTCTTTTTGATACTAAATTGTGACAATGTCTTTGAAAATGGAACAAGTGAATTTTAGTTGGAGACTTAATGAGTATTTATTATTGAAGACAGAAATTTTATAGAAATGTAAAAAAGATTTGAAGGAATTTTTTTGAACTGAATTCAGATAAGAACATAGATCCTACAGTAGTCTGGGGTGCAAGTAAAGCTTACAGGAGAGAGAAAATGAAAGAGAAGGAAAAAAGTGTAAATTGCTGGGTGAGATACAAATCTTAGAGAGGAAACTAAAGAAACATTTTGATAAAGAGACTCAAGAAAAGATCAAACTACTTCAACACCAGTTCCCACTGCTTTCAGTCCAAGAAATGAACACTAAATTACTATGGTCATGTCTATATGGGAGCAAAAATCCAGATGGAATTCGGAATACAGTACTCTGGCCTGGATTCACCCTGTTATTGCCACACCTACCTGGTTTATGCCAAAGCGACATTATATTGATGTCCACACGTGTTCCCTGGCCAAAGCCCAAATCCACACCACTTTGTTGCTGCTGCTGTCCCCTTCTCCTTGGGTTCATCACCACTGCCTTGGTGGCCAGGCACCCCCATGGTGGAGCACTACTGGCACACAGTTGCTTGCTCTGAGGTCAGAATAAGGCACCCACCCATAAGATCAACAGTGAGGGGGCTGATCAGGCTACCCCCTCACCATTGATCACATGGCTGCATGTGTCTTTCTGACCTCAAAGCAAGTGACTGTATGCCAGTGGGGCTCTGCCTTCCTGACCAAGCACCTCCCCGGCAGAATCATAGAATCAAAAAGAATCAAAGGGCCATCAGGTCCAACCCCTGCTCAATGTAAGATCTCCTCTAGCAGGTAGCTGTCCAGCCTCTTTTTGAAGGTGTTCAGAGGAGACCCCACCACCTCTCCAGGCAATTAGTTCCATTGCCAAACCATTCTTACAGTCAAGAAATTCCTTCTAACATTCAATCAAAATCTACAGTACTCCCTTGTAACTTCAAACCATGAGAACTGGTCCTACCTTCTGGGGCAGTAGAAAATAGGCCTGCCCCCTCCTCTCTGTGACTGCCCTTACAGTATTTAAAGGATGCAATCACCCCTCAGTTTTCTCTTCACCAAGCTGGACATGCCCAGTTCCCTTTCCTCGTATGTTTTGTTCTCCATGCTTCTTATCTTCCTCATTGCTCTTCTCTGAACATGCTTCAACTTGACTGTATCCTTCTTAAAATGAGGCACCCAGAACTGAACACAGTACTCTAGATGAGACCTGAACAATGCAGAATATAATGGGACTATTACTTCCTTTGACTAGGAAACTATGCTTTTATTAACATAGCCTAAAATAGCATTCGCCTTCTTTGCTGCATCATCATGCTACTGGTTTCTGTTCAATTTATGATCAACAATAATCTCGAGGTCTTTTTTGCATGTTGTACTGCTGAGCCATGTATCCTCTATCTTATACCTGTGCATTTGTTTTGGGTTTTTTTGTGGCCTATATGTAGATTTTTGCATTTTTATCTATTGAATTCCATTTTATTAATTTATGCCCAATTTTCTGGTTTATATGGGACCTTTTGAGTTCTGTTCCTGTCTTCCAATGTGTTAGCCACCCCTCCCAATTTTGTGTCATCTGCAAACCTGGTAAGTATTCTCTTCACCCTGTCATCTAACTCATTGATAAAAATGTTGAAGAGTAATGGCCCTAGGATAGAACCTTGAGGCAGTCCACTTGAGACCTGATGTGCAGGCATCTGTTGGTTTTGTTTCATTTCTCATGTGAACTTGAAGAGAATTAGAATTTGTAGAATGCTGCTAGGTTTTTAGTGCACACAGAGCAGGAATCTGCGAGAAGCCATAGGAAGGTTGAACTTGTGCTGATTGTATTGTTCTCTCATCATTAAAATCCTCTTGTTTTTTAATGCCGGCACATTTTCCAATAGCTAGACAAACCACATGTACATATCTCAGCTTCTCTGAGTGTGTGTGTGGGACAACCAGCTTAGAAGAAGCCACATTCTGCCATTTATACTGCATGACTAGGCAGATATGTAGCTCCTTTCAGGCCTTCTACTGAGGCTTCCCACAATGCTTGTTTGTGAGGATTCCTGCGCCTATTTAACAAACAGTGTGATTATGCTTTGGGCAGTTGTTTACCTTCTATCCTGACCATCAGTAAACAGATTGGTGGTGAGGACCTTGTGTGAGTCTCAATACAATTCTTCACTCCAAACATCTATTCCTGCTTTCATTGTGGCATTGCCAAGAGTGGTTTGAATCTTATTCAGAACGAAAGAAACCTGAATGGCTTATTTTGTATCCAAGTGTGTGTTGTCTCTTTACTAGGCCAATCTGAGTTCTAATAAAGTTAATTTTTATACTGTGTAAAGACTGCTTTTGTTGTTGAAAACCAACATCTGATTTTCACAGATGTTTATAACACAACCAATAACAGCCCAGATTATTTGCATATAATCTGCATGTCATCCTGTGTGCTGTTCTAAATTCTGTTTTTATTTCCTGACATAAATTATTGTCCTATCTTTCCACTATTGTAGCCTCCTCCTCACATTTCTTTAAAACAGTCTTATGCAGATCTTTCATATCCCCAGCAATCTCTCCCCCCCACACACAAATTTCTTCCTTATGGAGGTGAGGTTGTTTTTGATCTTGCACTAGCTACCATGACTGCTCCACAAACCTGAGGAGATATCTCCAAGTTCCTCCCTGATTTGGATGGGTGGGTGGGGTTTCTCACCCTGGAGCAAAAGTATTGGTGGTTGTAGTTGGGCATGTTGCTCTGTAGGCATATTTACTGATAAAAGAACAGGGAGGAGGAAGCACTGTTGGTAGCCAAAAAAGCAAGTACCTTGCACTGGGAATATTACAGAACAGGGTATTTGGTAAAGAAGGACAGTGTGAAGAACAACAATAGGAAGGTAAGGGTTGTGTTGGTGTGTGCAGGCATACTCTTTATCTTCTCAATTTCAAATTTGAAACAAGTAGGATGAGTCCAATAAATCTATTTTTATTTACCTTGTCTCCCAGCAAAACTAATCAGTATATTGTACCCCCCCATGTCTAATGCTCTTTCTCTTTCCAGTAACTGAAGCAAAAAATAAAAAATAAAAAATAAAAATTAAGTTCAAATACTTCTTGATCTAATTCATTACCCCTTGGCAAAGTGCAGGTTGAAATTAGACTGTGGCATTGTGAATATTATAATTTCGAAATATGTAACGAGGGAAATGGGTAGGTAGATGATTGGTAAAATTTGAAGGATATTTGAGAAGGTAGCTGCAGTTGTATATCTGTGCAGGACAAGGCCAGAGCAAATCATGAAGGAAAACAGTGTAGATGATCTTGGACTTTTGCCTCCTGTCCTTCTATTATAACCATGTTAGATATTTTCTGAAGTGTAGATTCCAATGGACTGACATATATTGAATCTTAGCTGCCTTATACACCACTGAGCTCAATTTTCGTGTAAACTATCAGTTAGCCAGTCAGTTATACAGTAACTCTATTCTTTTAATGTTTATACAACAGAGTTGTGAAAAACTGTCGTTGTGGAAAGTGAGGGAGGAAATGAGTTTTATCAGTGTAATGTCCTGATGAATAGCGATTAATGTGTGAACTTTCAAAGCCATACAGTTTATTTCACAATCAGCAGTCAATGGCTCCAGTTATAAATTGACAATCTTTGGTATGTTGACTAAAGTCCTTCCCAAGATAATAAGTGTGCCTGTTGTCACATTTTCTCTTCCTTTACGAAGGCTGGCCTCGCTTTGCACAGAAATGAGAAGCAGCTCTGAAGGCCCTTCCCACCACAAGGTAAATTTACTCTTTCTAATCAGCACACATAATGGCCTAAAATTTCTTGCTTAGACATTTTAAGCATGGCTTAAAGGCAAAGGGGATGGTAGGATATTTTCCCTGGCTATCAGGAGAGGACAAGGAAACAACTAGACATGAGCAGAATGGGAGAATGGCATCTGTTTTTGAATACTTGTGGTGAAAAAGGAGTACCAGATCCAAGAAGACACGTGGTGCAGAGATTTCCGAGTGGCTGCTGCAATGCATTTATTTCCAAAATATGAACAGCTGCATAAAACAAGGGACATTGACCCTTCAAAGAGACGGACGTCTCTTCAGTTTTACCTCACATTGATTCAGATGTTATTGTCTCCTCATAAATTCTTTCTTTCTTTCTTTCTTTCTTTCTTTCTTTCTTTCTTTCCTCACCTTTCTCCTGGACCCAAAACATGAACAACGTTAAGTGGTTGTCATTCTGTATCTGGGGATGACAACTTGATCCCGTGTGATTTCTGAGGTAACCTTTTTGTGATGTCAGTGTGTGTTGTGTCATTCAAAATGTATGGATCTTTCTCATATTGATCTAAAGCTGGCAAACAAACACCATAGTCACTGCAGACTCTTTGTAGTATTTCTGAGGCTTGGTTTGTCATGCTCTATTTTTCCTTTGCCCTCTCCACTCTCTCAGCCCCATGCATGGAACCCACAGTCATATTGCTGTGCAATGAATGGGCTCCCCATTCTGCTGCAGATCAGTAAGATGATTTTTCCATTTTGCACCATGTCTCTAACCAAGCTCCCAGCTCTCTCACTGAGCAGTCCCCTTAATGCCAAATGTGATCAGGAACCAGGATGGCACTTAACCTGTCCAACGGAGTGAGTTGCAATGAAACTTTGTAGATTATCAGACAAGCATCTAAAAACGTTTTTGTCCCACTATATTTAAAAACTTAAGTGTCCCAGCATAAACATTTTTTATCACACGTTGCTGTAATAACGAGAAAGAGCAGCCCCAGAATTATCGGAGCACGACCACTAGCACTATTTACTTTTGCATTAGCCGGGGCGCATGATCTCAGCAGTTCTCGCTTTTAAGCACACTTAAAAGTCAAAAACTGCCAAAATTAACAAAGAAGATGAACACACAAGCATTGAAACACACTTAAAAATTTACAAGCAAAATGGGGAGGTTCGTAAAAAGAGAGTCCCATATCTAGTTTTCATGTTCTCACCCAGCAGTGTTCTGGAGAGGACCGACCATTGACACTGTATTCATGACAGCATAATGGGACAAGGGACATTTTCAGATGATCCTTGCCGTGCAAGGATCACCCGGGACAGTTTCGTCACAGCAGCATGGCAGGGGGTCGATTTCGGACGACGACGTCCCTGCTGCGAGATCGTCCGTCCCTCTTGCGCTAAGGCTTGGCGCCTGCCGCGCTATATTCGGCAAGATTTTATTCACGGAGGTTGTCCGTGAATAAAATCTTGCTGAATATAGCGCGGCAGACTCCAAGCCTAAGGGCAAGAGGGATGGACAATCTTGTAGCAGGGATGGCGTCATCCGAAATCGACCCCCTGCTGCGCTGCTGCGATGAAACTGTCCCGGGCAATCCTTGCGCGGCAAGGATCGTCTGAAAATGTCCATGGTTTCAGACACTAGCAATACCATGAAAAAACGTCGTCGGCGATCAATTGATGGCTTGGCTCATTAATAAAAAGGAATGCCTTTTTCATCAGAACACAACGCTTGGAGAACACGAGGAGAAGGACATTGTGCAACAGGGAAGCTCTTTTGCAGTATCGTGTTGTTGTTATCATGCCATATTTGCCACTTCTGATAATCTCCGTTGTCTCCCCGTACTCTTGATTCACCTTGACATGCCCTGGGTGTGATCTTCCAAACAAGAGAGAACCAGAGGGTTTGGGCCAGCAATTCCAAAAGGAGACAAAACCTGGAGTTCCTCAGCAAAAGCTGCCTGTGCTCCCTTTTGCCTTTCCAGATGCATGGTGGGAGCTTACCTATGTTTGTAGTATGCTGACAACAGGGATGCTTCAAAGGAAATACATTAATTGTGTTCTCTTTTGGGCAGACACTGCCATTGCCTGCTAGGTAAAGGAGAACTTGATCTATGATGGAGATACATACACTGTGCTCCAAACACTCATCTCTTTTTGTGGAGTGCTTGGACATATAATGAGGTCAGGACTCCAATTCTATTGTGGCCTATCTCATTTGCAGGATTGGAAGTAAGCTTCCTAATAGATATTAGACTCTAGAGCACTGGAGTGAAGTGGGTCTGAAAATGTAAGTCTTTTCTGTCTTCCTATCCTTCTTTTTTTCCATTTTTCTTGGCTGCTGGGTGCCTTTTAATTGTGTTGTGCTTGTAAGAATGTTCTTTTGCTTTGCATTCCACCCACCAGTACCAATTTGTAGGTGAACAGACAGCAAAGGAACTGAAGATTGACTACTTAGGTTTCCTACACAATTAACAATTTGAAGGAAACAATTTGTGTTGAGCTGTGATGAAACACCCATTTAAGAAACTTTAAATGACATAGAAAAAGCTGCAGGAGAAAATATATAATCAATAGGAGTGGTACCAAATCAGATGTCAGTTTCACCCCAGCACAGCTGATCAAAGCAAAGCTATGTTCTAATTCAATTGAGATCTAACAGGTTTATAATAATGAGCCATGCTACTCAAAATAGTGGTCCATGGCCTGGTGCTGGTCCGTGAACTAATGAGTACAGGTCTGCAATGAATTTCTAGGAAAGAAAGAGACAGTTGTAGCTGTTGGACATTAATAAGTTGCCAGTCCCTGGCACATTGTGGAAATAAAAACTCTGCCAGTCTCCATGAGATACCTTAAGAAGTACTGATATAGAACCTGATACAATAAAATTCAAATAAACATCACATAATCCAATACAATAAAAGACAAAACAAAATACCACATAATTTAATAAAATGCTGAAGCCTATTTAGTTCCTCCAGAGTGGAAGTGGGGGGCTCTCCAGATGTTGCTGGGCTGCAGCTCCCATCATCCCTGGCAAGTGGTCAGACTGGCTGGGGCTGCAGTTGCCATGTTATTGCTTAGGACTCAGGTGTTAAATGGCAATTGAACATCCAGAATGCACACGTTCTTCAGCCCTGTCTGAGAGAATTTAGGAGAGGCACAGGAGAAATGTTTCTTAGCCATCTTGAGAGTTACCTTGTGCTAAGGCTGTTAGACAGTTTTATAGATGGCTATACTAGCTCCCATGTTGTCAGTTATCAGATAGGCCATCATGACCTGTGGCTTAGTGATGTGAACTTGTTCAGCCTTGCCTGCAACAATCACTAGAAGAGTCCAGCAGTTCTCGTTTCTGGGCAGCAATGCTCTCAACATTATTTCTCTATTTAAAGAGACTAAGGGCCCATCTATACGAGTCAGGATACGCTGGCTCCCCTCCCGGGCCTGTTGTTCCCCAGTGCCCTCTATGCAACTAGAGAAAGTTGTGACGTGAATGCTGGCCCATTGCTGCAGCTACCATTTCCCTTGCCGTCTCAGAAGGTAGGAAGGGGACCTACAACATGTGACCAAGGCCCCCTGCATGTGACTAGCTTTGGTCACATGCTGTGGGACTCCTTCCTGCCTTCTGGGAGGGCGAGGCAGACCCCTTCAGTAAGTGGTGGCCTGCTGGGATGGGCTCTTGCAGTCTCACAGGGCCCGATCCATTTCTTCCAGAAACGGATTTTAACAGATATTATTCTAAAACCTCACCTTCCCCCCATTTCAGCTCTGTATCTGCCCTGGGAGAGGTGAGGACTGCCCGGGGGCAGAACGGGGCAAATGCCCTGCATATTATGGACTGTAGGGCTCTGAGATGGGAGCAGGACAGTGTATATTGTCCATCTAGACAAGTCCTAAGATAGGGATAAGGTTCAAGCATGTTGGGTTGCTTCCAAACACATGCTGGCTTCCTAATATTTTCCTCAAAACAGTAGTTGCTGCTGCCCAAAGTAGCTCCTGTTTCATGGGACATCAGCAATTTAGGAGCTGCAGTCTTCATTCTGTGGCTCTTTAATCTTTGAGGATCCCCAACATATTCATATATTTCCCAGTGGGTGCTGTCATTGTTCGTATGATACTGTCAGGGTTAGAAGCATTTACTTTTAATATTGCTTGCGCCATTTATAAAGCCTTCTACCCCATCACAAGGGCTTCCACGCAGCCTCTCCCCACCTAGAGATGAAAGCCTAGCTTTTCATTTCTGTCATACATTCGATCGGAGCAAAAGATTAGCCACCTTGGACCACACACCTTGGGAAAAAGGCATGTATAAACCCAATAAATAAATAAAGATTAACTGTAAGAGAAACAAAATGGCTGACAATTAAAGGAACCATGTACTGTGTAGTGAGTACACAGTGAGTATGCACAAGGGCAATTGTGTACACCTCTCTGTGTGTACATGCTGTTTGAGGACATAGCAAATTTTGGGACATTGTGTCCATTTGCCATGGTCACAGTCAGCAACTCTGTCTCATCATGGAAAATACACCTAAGTTTGGAAAGGTTATTGGCTTGGCTGGCTGGAGGGTTCTGGACACTGTAGTTCAAAAAGCAGGTTTCCTAAGCTCTGACTATTACCTGCATCAAGACAGAGTAGCCTTCCTCAGTCTGATCCCCTCCAGATATTTTGTACTACAACTCCAGATAACATAGCCAATAGGCAGGAGAGATGGGAGATGAAGGGAAGAAGCCATATAAAAAGCATATCAGTTTGGGGGAAGGTTGAGCTAGTATGTACACTTTTCCAGAATTCCACTTCTTTGGGCTAATGTCTTCTTCCTTCATTTTCAGCAACAGGCAGGAAATGGAAATCCTGCAGGGCCACCAGCATCTCCTGAGCAGATAGGTTTTGATATGATCTATACAATTGAAGATACACCTCCATGGTATCTGTGCATCCTACTGGGATTTCAGGTAACAAATTGATCAAGCTCCATCTGTTGTGTGGTTCTTTTGGGAGTGGGGCCTAAGCTGTTCCTAATGACTCTTCTGCTTCTTCGGTCTAAGTAATTCTCATTTCTAACACCAATATAACCAGTCCTCTTGCTTAAAATATTTTTTATTTTATGGTGTAGCATTTCCTCATCCACAGTACCAGGTTAAAAGGCAGAAGTAGCATGTACTGAGCCATCATGGCATACTGGTTTGAGTATTGGGAGACCAGGGTTCCAATCCTGTTCGGTCATGGAAATCCACTGGGTAACTTTGGGCAGCTGAACTCAACCTTAGAGGAAAGCAATAGCAAACTTCCTCTGAATAAATCTTGCCAAGAAAACCCTATGATGGGGTCGCAGTAAGTCAGAGTTGACTTGAAGGCACAAACAACAACAAATAGTTATTGTGAAGGTGTGTAAGATCCCTACAGCCTTTCCTCTGTAAGGAAACACAGAGGTGAAATAATCTGTCTTGTTGATCTGAATAAATGTTATTTTATTTACACTTTTTGATGTTTCCCCCATGCTTTCATTCACTTATTTCAGATGTACTATATTTTAAAATCTCTGAAAGTCTGTGTAAACATGAATAATATGTTTTGTGTGTGTGTATGTGCCTTCCAGTCCCCTGTCAACTTACAGCAACCCCATGAATTTCATATGGTTTTCTTAGGCAAGGAATGTTCAGGGGTGTTTTTGCCAGTTCCTGCCTCTGAAATATACCTACAGCACTTGGTATTCATTAGTGGTCACCAATCCAATAGCCCATCTAAAAATCCCTAATACTGTCTTATGATCCCAATTGCTGTTTCAGTGCTAAATTGGGTGCACATACATTTTATTCATATAGACAAGCATGGACATGCATATTTTTAATAAAACTAGCAGCGAAGAGGGACAATAGGAGGGGCATTTGGACAGGGGTAACCTCTTAACTTTTTTTTTAAGCTCTATATCTCACCAATCTCAGGGTTCCTTCAGCTACAGTATACTGATAATTCTCTGTGGTTTCTCAAGGTTAAACTAGACAATAAGCAATCAGCATGTACAGTTGTCCCTTCACATTCGCTGGGGTTTGGTTCCACGACCCGCCGTGAATACCCAAATCCATGAATACTCAAGTCCCATGATATGCAGTGGCATAGCAAAATGGTGCCCCTTATATAAGATGGCAAAATCAAGGTTTCCTTTTTGGATTATTATTTTTTATAGAATATTTTCAAGCCGTGAATACTTAAAACCGTGAATGCCAAATCCATGAATGTGGAGGGACAACTGTATTTAGAAGAGGTGCTCCCTCAAGTGGGGAAAAACATCTGTTTATCATTGCACTTTCTTACCACCGCCATCCCCGGATTTTGAATTTTGTGCATTTTATTTTTTGGAATCACACATTGCAAAGTAAACACTGGATTTGGCATGCAAGTTAATTTGCATGTCTGATTGCTGAGATATGCCTATCAGGGAAAATGGGTTAATTGGATGGAAAGTGCATTACCCTTAACCTCTGTTTTGACCCTCAGTGACCACATTTGTTGACACTGACTATTTGTTTTTACTAGTAGAAGGAATGATACAGGACTCTAAGGAAATGTCTTCAAGGAATATTTTGCATGCCTGCAGTTGTGGGTGTGGGCGTGTGACTTCAAGTCACCTGCCAACTTACAGCAACCCCATGAATTCCATGGAGTTTTTAAGGCAAGAAATACTGAAAGGTAGTTTGACATTGCCTTCCTCTGTAATATAACCTACCGCACCTGGTATTCCTTGGCAGTCCCCCTTCCAAGTACTAACCAGGCCTGGCCCTGCTTAGCTTCCAAGATCAGATGGCATCTGGTGCCTTCAAAGTATTTAGGCCTACTTAATCTCTATCTGGAAAATTTGCTAAGCCCAATGCAAAAGCATAACACAGAAGAGAAATGTAATAATAGATACAGGGAATACACGTATAACACATGTAAGGATGAATTCTGAGTTGAACATATAACACAAACACAAATGATAGTATAGAGAGCTCCTATTTTTTAGGGGTAGAAGGGAAATCTTCTTGTGGTTTCCACCCTGGCAATGTGTCTTTTGACCTACCCTCCCTCCAAATTTTCTTTTCCAGCATTATTTGACATGTTTCAGCGGGACCATCGCTGTTCCCTTCCTCCTGGCAGAATCCCTGTGTGTAGGGAAGGACCAGTACACTGTCAGCCAGCTCATTGGCACCATCTTCAGCTGTGTGGGGATCACTACTCTCATCCAAAGCACTGTGGGGATCAGGTATGTTTTGCCTGGCTCCTCAGTTGAACGTAAAAGGAGACAGGTTGATAGCAGTCAGTTTGGTAGCAAACCATGTTCTTTTTTTCTGGCAATCCAGACTGCCTCTGTTTCAAGCCAGCGCACTGGCATTCCTGATTCCTGCCAAATCTATCCTGGCCCTGGATAAGTGGAAGTGTCCTCCAGAAGGTAAGTCAAACTTGCGTAGCCTGTAGGTTGGTAGGAGATAATATGATTAAGGTGTGTTATTAATTATGTGTGGGTAGTGTATTGCTTTATATGCATGTAACCACACTGAAGCCTGGTCTTCTGTAACTTCCCATCCTGGAATGATAAGACATTTATCATACAGAACAGGAAAGTAAAATGGAGAAGCAGTTCTTTTCACCACTTGGTGGAATGACTAACTTAATATTTAGGGCTAAATCCTATTGTTATTCCCAACTAGAGGAGACCCATTCAGTCAATGAGATTTGCCTATGTGTTGACCAATCAGTGAACAATTGGTTAAAGGGGGTCTCCTCTGATTGGGACTAATTAATAAGACAGTAGCATAAGTAGTTAGTACAATTAATTAGTTGCCATCTGAAGCACCTTTACCAGTATGATCCTAAAGTAAAGATGGGGTATCACATAGCCCTTCAGTAGCTTTTGGGTTCTGTTTTTTCTCAGTTCCAACCAGCATGGCCATTGGCTAGGGATGATGGGAGTGGTTGTTCAATGCCACCAACAGGCAGTGGTAGCAGATGACTTCTATATCAGGGCTGCAATGAATCTGCTCATGGTTTTAATAACAACTTTGAATGAGCTATCCAAAGTGATACCACTATTTGGGGGATAGTGTTCAGTTCATGGACAGAACTTTTAAAGTTCATACTAAAACCTGGAGCAGATTCACTAGTCTACTGCCATGGAACACACCAGCCACCATTGCCAACAGGTATCAAAGGTTGCAAATCTGTACACACTTACTAGAAAGGAAGTCGTGATGATATCAGTGTGGCTGTTGAGGAGACATGGATAGAAACTTCCTGTCAGTCCAGATCTTCATCACTGGTTCCTTGGGTGCCTCACTAAAGACTGGGGCTTCTCTGTAGTGGCACCCAGTGGAACTCTGCTTTAAGCTGTAAGCCTATTTGTTTTGCAACATCATTCTTATTATGTTTCAGAAACAAGGCTAAGGTTGTCCTACTTGTATGAAGCAAGGAGATTTTGTGGCACCTTTGAGACTAACTGTGAGAAAGAAGTTGTATCATAAGCTTTTGTAGACTTGGTCTACTTCCTCAGATGCATGCATCTGATGGATGCATCTGAGAAAGTAGACCAAGTCTACAAAAGCTTATGCTGCAACTTCTTTCTCACAGTTAGTCTCAAAGGTGCTACAAGATTCCATTGTATACTGATATCCCAGACTAATATGGCTATGTCTTTGAATTCTACTCAAGTGGAACAGATTATGATAGAAGACCAAAGGCATAAATCATTCATATGGTTTATTTTTATTTTATTTTTTTGGTCTATCTAGGACCTCTAAAATTTTTAAAATAGAGGTTAGGAGAATCCAACATTAAAATAAATATTAAACTCAAGAGGATTGCAGTTTTCTGAAAAGACACAATTCATGACTGTTACAGAATAGCAGAATACCGTAACCATCCTCGGTTCTTTTGCCCTTTCTGCATATTGGCTGAGCATCGTCTGTCAACTCCTTCCTCCACGGCAAGGCTCTGCTCCCAAGGCAGTGTAGTCAGCCAGTTCATTGCTACTGAGTTATTGAGCTACATCTCTCCCTCTCCCCCTTGTTAATCAGCTACATATCTAATCCTTGACTATAACCGTTTGGGTTATTTTTACCTTATTATCCCAAGGGCTGTGTGTGTGGCCCCTCTGGCCAATCTTAGCACTCCTCCACTGCTCTCTTCTTGAATCTTCCAGAGATGAGCAATTGCCTTTCAGCTTCAGTTCAGCCCCATTTTCTAAAAGACTCTGCCCTTATGCATGTTCATGCGTTCTGGTGACGCCACATTTCTGCTCTCATGTCAATTAACCTTTCTTTTTCAACTGTGCAGAAGAGATCTATGGCAACTGGACATTGCCACTGAACACATCTCACATATGGCAACCAAGGATAAGAGAAGTAGGTAGAACCAAACCTTCAGGCATGGAAGGGATGATCCAAATCCAATGTAGGAACAGTTCCTGGGAGGGGAAAACTCTCTCTAAATAATGCATATTCTCTGTAACACTGCCAGGTGCCCTTCCCACTCTGGGGTATTCCTCCATTTCTCCCCTGTACTCTTCTTCTTCCTTCCACTGTACTCTGGCACTTTTGCCCCCTCCACTCTTTCCTTGCTCTCCTCAGCCCTGTAAACTCACCAGGCAGCAGCAACCTCCCCTCTCTCCCTCTCTTTTAAAGGATCGAGGTGTCCCCATACCTGTGGGCCTGTGTGAGGCAGCCTAGAAGCCTTTGGGAGAAATGCAGGTGCAAGTATGACTGCAGCTTCCTTTGCAGCATGCCCAACATGTTCTGAGAGTTAAAGGAAAGTTGGGATGGGGAGGGGAGCAGCAAAAAGTTGGCTGCTGTTTGACGGTGAGTGAGGTAAAAACAAGTGCAATGCAGTACACGGGTGAAGATATCACTTGAGGGGGCCCTGGGCTGCTGGGGGTGGGGGCAGGCCTCTACCCAACTGTTCAGCCCTAGTGGTGCCCCTCCATCCCCTGGGAATCCCGTGCCATGCTTTTCTGGTAGAAGTGTGCTCTGGAATGGATCCTGCTTCTGTTTATATGTGGAAACATGTTAAATGTATACAGATCTACATAATAGTTGTGTGTACTGCTGATATACAGTATGTATATGTTTTGGCACACATTTGGAAATAATTACCATATTTTAAATGGAAATACAAGGTATTTTACCATGGTAGGGGCCTTTCACATTATGAAACAACAGCATTGTGATTTTACCTGCCATGACTGCATTCTGTGGAATCCTAGAATTTGTAGTTTGAGGAGGCATTAAATGTTCTCTGGCTGAGAATTCGTAAATCACCCTTCTCTACCTTGCAAATCCAAGGGAAAATGGAATCGTAACACTATAATTTGGCAGTGTGAAAGGGCCCTATGAACAGTGTGTCTACTTAGTCTGCTGTCCAAATGCTAAGTGTAGATGGGCCACTTTATATCCCTTGAAGATTCTTGTTCCTTATGGTTCTTATCTATATGGGCTGGGACTAGGACACACTTTCCAGTAAAGGAATTTTTCAAAAAGAGGATAGTCATCCTCTGTAAAGTGGGATGCATGGCCACTTTGTCACAAACATAAGGTGTTTTCAAGATATGTGATCTTACTGATGCTGTTTAACTAACCCACATTCCCTCATTATACATAATCTTTCCCACATTGTATTCTCCCATAGATCCAAGGAGCAATCATCGTTTCTAGCCTGGTGGAAGTGGTGATTGGGTTGGTGGGCCTACCTGGAGCCCTGCTGAGCTACATTGGGCCTCTCACTGTTACACCCACTGTCTCCTTAATAGGTCTCTCTGTCTTCCAAGCAGCAGGGGACAGAGCTGGATCACACTGGGGCATTGCAGCGTTGTAAGCACTACCTTTTCTGTGCTGCAGGGTTTCAGGCTAATGCAACTGTTGGGGGCGGGGAGCTCTGTCCTGATACAGAATCTCAAAGGGATGAATGGCAGAGATGTAAACCAGCTAGTTGCTCACGTGCTTCCTTGTCATCTCACTCCACTACCAGACATACACAAGTGAAGCAGTGAGCAAAGTTGTAGATGATTGTTCTTCAGTTCATCAAATCTTTGTAATGTGTGTGTGTGTGTTGCACCTGCCCTTGTGTACATGTGGAGGTGAAAACAGGAATTAGCACTCTCAGTGGCAGCAGGTGACTCCCACGTTAGACAGGTGGTAAATCCACTCTGCATTTGAGGCTGCTGCCACACTGCAGAAATAATGCAGTTTGACACCTCTTTAACTGCCATGGCTCAATGCTATGGAATGCTGGGATCTGTAGTTTTGTGAGATATTTTGCCTTCTCTGACAGAGTTCTGGTGCCACAACAAATGACAAATCCCAGGATTCCATAGGATGGAGCCATGTTAGTTAAAGTGGTGTTAAACTGCATCATTTCTGCAGTGTGGCATCAGCCTCAGTCCACGCTTTAAAGGACCTCTCCACGATGCTGAACCTCTTTTGGTGCTAGGCATCAGCCACTTCAATAGCTCCTTCAAAGTGCAAACTAAAACAGATTCAAAGCCCACCTTGCAAAATGGAAGCCACTGCCTGCCACTGAGTAGATTATTTGGAGCATGGGGTGGTAGTCATATAAATTAAACTTAATAGAGAGGTTTGCAGTGGAGCTAAACAGAATAGGTCTGTGGCATGATGACAACATTGCTAGCAATGGTTCTGTCTCCATTTTCTTGGGGTTTGCAGCCTGGCAGTTCTGTGTCCATTCAAACAAGCCTTTTCTATATGAAGGCATGTGATGCAGGCCCATTTGATTGCCATCACTGGGATTCACACCCTTGGGAGTGTGGTAAGTGACATCCCTGTGGTTCATAGCTTAAAGCAGTGATTTCCAAACTGTAGTCCTCCAGATGTTTCAAATTTCAGCTCCCAGAAGCCTCAGCCACCTTGGCCAGTGAACAGGGATTTTGGGAGCTGAAGTCCAAACAACCTGGAAGACCAGAGTTTGGGAAGCACTAGGTTCTTAAAGGAGATGTACAGCTCATTCACTCACATACATATGTGTGTATAAATGTACATCTGTAGCCTTTAAATGGAGAGTTATCATTCAGCCACACGTTCTTTTGTGTTTACTCACTCCACTCCAAAAAAGTAATGGTGCATTAAGGTCTGTGTATGACTCTGAACTGGGAAATTGGGTTGAAGGGGGGAAAGGAAACAAATGTGTGAAAGAATGGAATGCTCAACTTTACAGCTGGAGTTACGTTGCACAAGTCACTTCAGAAAATGGGGCCAAATCCTCTCCAGTGTACCTAGTTAAACACCTCCACCCAGACCAGATCAGATTCAGGGCCAGTTCACGAGACACTGTGCCTTTGCTAGTGTTTATTCTGAAATGTGCAGAAAGAAAGAAAAAAGCCTAGATCATGTTAGGTTCATTTTGCCGCTTTTAGAAATAACAAAAGAAAAGTTAATGTTTCTGCACTCAAGTTTCTGCTCTTACAAGGTCTTTCCCCCCTCTCTTTGAACAGGTCAATTGTTTTAATCATTTTGTTTGCACAGTACCTACGCAATGTGTCTTTTCTTCTCCCTGGCTACAAATGTGGAAAAGGATTCACTGTTTTCCGGATACAGATCTTCAAGATGTTTCCAGTAAGAAGAGTCCTCTTTATTTGTTGACTGATAGCCCCACATAGGCTGATAGTCCATTGCCACAGTTTAATCAGATATAGACTCTTGACTCTTCTATTGAAGGCTGAAGGCTTTTTGGAAATTTATTATATTTTTCTCCCTTCGTCAAATTATATCACAGTGGCCTATAAATTCCTAGACACTACCATCTTATCCTTATAACCTGTGGGATGAGAATAAATTGAGAATTTCAGGGGCTGACTGGAGGTTGGAATTCAGGTCTCCCATGTTGTCATCCAACAATTCCATTTACTAGGAACAGGCAGACTTCAGGATTGCAACAAGTCTACAGGCCCTTAGATGCTACACAGTTATAGCACTTGATTCTACTTTAACTGCCATGGCAACATCCTATGGAATCCTGGGATTTGCAGTTTAGGGAGGGGTACTTAGAATTCTCAACCAGAGAGTTCTAGTGCTTGACCAAAATACAAATCCCAGTTGTGGCAGTTAAAGCAGAATAAAAGTACTTTAATTACTTAATTACCAGATGCCACATCCTTCATCCATTCCTGGGGTGTAGCACTGCTGTGGATGAGGCTTCCCTTTTTCATTGACGGGGAAAAGCTGCCAATAAAAAGGGGTGCCTTACTGATGCCTGTGCTACACCCCTGGAACGCTGGAGGACAACGGCATCTGGTAAGGTCACCCCTTCCTGTTCTTCTAGCGATTGTCTGACGCGGTTTTTGCCATGTCTGATAATCTCCTTTCTCTCTCTCTCTCCCTCTCTCTCTTTAGCTCTTATGTGAAGTATGTGTAGAATTTAGTTTTAAAAGCCACTGGGAGATGGAGGTTTAGCTCTCACCTTCTCTCCTATGGTGTTTTGTTGTTGTTATGTGCCCCCAAGTCATTTCTGACTTATAATGACCATCTATAACAGGGTTTTCCTGGCAAGATTTGTTCAGAGAGGGGTTCGTCTTTCTCTTCCTCTGAGGCTGAGAGAGTGCGACTTGCCCAAAGTCACCCAGTGGGTTTGGTTTCAATGGCTGAGCAGGGATTCAAACCCTGGTCTCCAGAGTTGTAATCCAACACTCATACCACTACACCACACTGGCTCTCAATGGTGAGCCCTATCCAAATTGGACCCATCCTGGTTTCTTGTGAATAAAAAAGAAACTGTCACAGCTAGAGACTGTACATTCTGCTTATTATCTCACTTGACCCTAGGTTCCACTCAGTCCAGAAGCACTTGGAAAAGACTTAAAGGTTCACTACAGGCTAAATGAAAACTATAGGGCCATGATCATGATAAATATGAAATGCATGATCTATTTGTCTGAGTGTCTTTTTGAAAGGTTTATTCTCCCATCCTACATTTCTTTTCTTCTTTCAATCTTAAAAAAAATTGATATGAATATGTGGAAGATAGTGGGACTGTTTATACCCCTCCTTGGGGTTGTCTAAATGATGAAAATATACTCCTCATGAAATGCAAGGAGAATATGACCTGTCTTAATGGCAGCCTGCATTGTATCGCTGTATTCAGAAGGAGAGGGGCTAAACACACCATATTCTCCTCAGGAAAAACCTTCACAGCTTTATCCGGAGTTTTTTAAAAATAGCGGTGGGAATGTGCATTCCTGCTCATTGGGACAAATGGCCAAATTGATTTGCTTTCCCAAGGGAGCAGAAGCTGACTGGCTGGACAAGCGCAGGGGGCAGGGCTTGCTAACAAGGCAAGTACCCCAAACCGCCATGTTTTTTTTTTTCACCTTAGCAAGCAAGTGCTGATGTGATAAAATGAGGGGTTGGGTTTTTTCTGCTTTTCTGTTAAGGTGAAATATTGCACATTCAGACCTTAGATATACTTTTTTTTTTTTAACTGTTTGGTGGTGGCGACTGGTGAAAATAAAAATGTGAGTAATTCACTCATGGCCGCCATCTTGATTCACACATATGCCCCTTTGCACAGCAAACGCAAATAGCTCCACACACCTGCAATCTACTTATCCCCCCAAAAAATAACCATTAAGACAAGCCATAGCTGCTGTGAGTTGCCTTTACTGTGGAACAATCCACTTCTTTTTTGCCTCATATAGACAATCCCTATGTCTCCTCTTCAGATCATACTAGCCATTTTGGTGGTCTGGTTGCTGTGCTACATTCTGACAATCACAGATGTATTTCCTCGTGATGCAAATGCCTATGGATTCAAAGCCAGGACAGATGCTAGAGGCGAAATCATGTCAATTGCACCATGGTTCCGTCTCCCCTACCCATGTAAGTATTTGGTTTTCTCTAATGGCTCCCTTCCTGTGAGGTTTTTTTTTCTCAGAACAACGCTGTGTAGTAGTAGATAAGGCTGAGATATAGTAGCTGGCCCAAGGTCACCCAATGAGCGTCAGGGCTAAGTGGAGATGTTGAGTCTGTCTGCCCACCCTGGCTCTCTTTCTCATCTGGGCATCTCCAGTACACCCAGAACAAGTGCAGCAGGGCAGAGCGGAAAAGAGGGTTTAACTGAACCAGTGCTGCTTTTCATTTGTTTCCATGTTCCCACCTCAAGGTCTGAGCCTCAGGTTTCTGGATAGGAACTTGGGAAAGTTGCTTTTTGGACTACAGCTCCCAGGGTCTCTCACCCAGCATGGCCTTTGAGGATTCTGGGAGATGTACTACAAAAAAGCAACACCCACAGCTTTGTCATGTTCTCACCTGAATTGCATTTAAGGGCATGGAGAAAAGGAAAGAGGATGAGCCTGTTGTCCTCATCTGGTTTTAGAAAGCATGTGGCTCTTCAGAAGTAATTGGACTACAACTCCTATCAACTCAAGAGCGGGATAGACAAAAGAGAGAGATCACCAGGGTTGCAGTCCAAGCAAATATGGAGCGGCTGCATCATCTCAATCCCTGTCCCCTCCCCACCCCCAATCTCTCCTGGGGCCCGTTTACATGGCAAAATATTCCCTTGAATAAATCGCGAAGACTCCTAATTGTTCCCACACATCGCTACACAGTGTCACCTCTTTCAGAAGGGGGGGAGCTCAAAAACTCAAAAGTAACATGATAGGGGATTTCACTACTTTTTCTGACTTTTTTGAAAAGTAGAGCAACTTAGCGCACTTTCAGTTGTGAAAACTACCATTTCGCTAAGGGCTATGTGAACTACCAGCAATCTTTCCAATACAGTCACAGCAGAGCTTTGCCATGATTGGTTGAACTCACCAGGGAGGGGGTTGGACTGACCAGGAGAGGATGGAGGAGCCACAGATGAAAAGATCCATCCACTGTTGTTTCCAGCCACGGAAAAGACCAACCAAGTGCTATACCCACCCCCAACTGCCCAGCTGTCTCTTGCTTGGCTGCTCCGTGTGTGTGTGTGTGTGTGTGTGTGTGTGTTCATTCCCTCACTCTGCTGAGACGTTTCTGCGTGTGAGAAGAGAGAGAGGGGCGTGAGGGGAAGGGGGACTCGACTGGCTGACACTCCCTGCTAAAGGAATAAAAATTAGCAGGCATTCCTCTGGTAATCAGAGGAGGAAAAGGTGCCAGCACTTTCTGTCTCTCTCTATTCCCCCAGATGTGCTTGGGAGGCCATGCCCCTGCTGTAGTCTGTGTGTGAATTACAAAGCAGAAAAAAGCAGAAAACTAAACCGATAGACCGATTTAGCAATAAATCACGTGAACTATGCAGCATTGGTGTGAAACTGCGATAAAGTGCAAATTACTACAATAAAAACTGTCATGTAACTGAGCCCCTCGTGTTAATTGCTTCCCTTTGGCCTCATGCTGGTAACAACCATCTGGAACAGGAGCTGGCTTTTCTCTTTCATTCATCTCCATGGTTGATGATGATGAACTTTGACACCCAGAAATTAAATCCCAAAATAAGCCATGTGACAAGCTGAGATCATAAATTTTTGGTGAAAAGTAATGGCACACTTTATAAATTATAGGATTGCATGGAAATGCATCTGTGAGAGACTTGCTATGTATTTGTGAAGGGTACTGGTGAGAAATAAGTTCTGGCTTTGAAGACTGGGCTAAAAACCCCAAAAGACAGGATGTACTGTAACATCTAAGGGCTAAATGGTTTTATGGGTTTAGTTTTATATTGTATTTTAATGTTTGTTGTACTCTGTCTTGAGCCTTGGGAAGAAGTGGGTAAGAAAACAACAACAACAATGATAATGATAATGATCATGAGTTCTCCTTTCTAGGAATCTCTAGGTCTATGGTCAACTTCCAGCAGAAGCTTATCATAGAATTGCGCTGGAGGACCTAGAAAATGCCTAGAGAGAACGTATTTAGTAATCCGCGAATAATCAAATCTGCAAATGCTTAATCCACAAATGTGGAAGGATGACTGTACACAGTTATAGTGCTATGATTCCACTTTAACTGTTATGGCTGCATCCTGTGGAATCCTGGGGTTTGTAGTTTGGTCAGACGCTGGGGATTCTAAAAGCCCCTCCCCTAAACTGCCAGTCCCAGAATTCCACAGGACGGAACCATGGCAGTTAAAGTGGAATCATAACTGTGTAGAGTGAAAGGGCCCCTGGGTTAAATTTTGGGCCAGTCACTCTCTTTTTCTGAGCCTGACCTGCCTCTCAGAGTTGTTGATATGATTAAGTGCAGAGGGAGAAATGCCATGCATGCTGCCTTGAGCTCTTGGGAGGGTTATAAATGTACCAAATAAACATATAAAGAACAATGCTTTCAAACTTGAACACTGAAAGTGTGCTCTGTGTCACTTGAGATAAGTCACTTGGGATAAGTTGGGGTCCAAGGGGGTCCCTATATTCCAGCTAACCCTTGTTTTATGTGGCGTCTTCTAGGCCAGTGGGGGGTCCCGACAGTAACAGCTGCTGCCGTGCTGGGAATGTTCAGCGCTACCTTGTCTGGGATCATTGAGTCTATTGGTGATTACTATTCATGCGCCAGGCTTGCAGGGGCTCCCCCACCGCCTGTGCATGCCATCAACAGGTAAGAGATATCCAGCTTTCTCTCACATGCCTTGGATATCATCTCCATGGCTCTGGCAAGCAATAGTGAGAGGATGGCAGTTCATTGTGTGGGGTGAAATTGATTCCAAACAGGCATTTTGTGAGTCCAAAAATATTCCCACAGACCATATGGGTGCATGTGGAGGATGGGGGGATGGGAAAGAGCCTCTTACACTGGGAAGGCATGGGAAGAATTTATGGGGAAAGACATGGAAAACCTCATGCTATAGTTGGGGTTCTTTCTTTCTTTTATCCCCTCCTTTTCTCTTAGGGGCATTTTTACCGAGGGAATCTCTTGTATAATTGCTGGATTGCTGGGCACTGGCAATGGTTCTACTTCCTCGAGCCCTAACATTGGAGTCTTGGGCATTACCAAGGTACCACCCTGCAATGTTTGATGACAGCATCTTCTGTTTCTGGGATCTTGCAAGTCCAGGTACCCAAGCCCAAGCAAATTATTTTGACACTTGAGGCAGAAAATCCCACAAACATATTTTTCTGTCTCTGGAAGTTAAAAAAATTCCAACCATCAGTAACAATTGATTTTCTGATTTTTTTTTTATGATATCTACAATTGAAGGCAAGATGTGTCACCCTGCGTGATGGTGGGATCCGCCTTGCTCTTGCTAGATTCCAGCTAGTCACAATTATGGGGCTAAATGACCTGCTTCTCCCCTGTGCCCAAGGAGCAGTGCTAAATCAGAGTTTGGGAAAGTCAACTTCTTGGGCTGCAGTTCCCGGAATCCCCAGGCCCTTGTGGCCATTGGCTGAGAATTCTAAGATCTGTTGCCTGAAAAAGAAACTTTTCCAAGCTCTGTAGAAGGCATCCTGTTTAGGACACAACTTGTGCAAGATAGGCAACATGTTTTTAAACCTCCCAGCCCTGCCATGCTTGAGTTTTTTGTTACTTTGATTTGATTCACATGACTTTACTGTGTGAATCACTGGGATAATCCAGTGTTGTTGTTGTTGTTGTTTTGATGGGGTAAAAAATCCTCCTTGGATGCGAAGTTAGAACTTAAGGGGAGGTATCTTACTTTTTTCTTCATTTACATAGGAAATGTATGCTCTGTCTTTCTGACACCACCCCACTCAGCTGACTTGGCACTAGACTATTTTGTCCAACTAGTGTTATGTATGCTAATTGCATGAGCTCTGCAGTATTTTGGCAGAGGTCTTTAACATCACTTGATCCTTTTCACAGTCAATGCCAAAAACTGTGTTCTGTGTGCAGATTCTATTCTCTTGTTAATGCACTGAGGTGCCTCAGGAGATGGTTTTTGCAGTCTTTATCAGAGCTTGGAAATGTTTACTTTTTTGGACTACACTTCCCAGAATCCCTTAACCAATATGGCCTTTTGTCATGTGGCCTGGGTGATTCTGGATATTGTAATCCCAAAAATATCTTTCCCATGCTTTGTCCTTAATTCTCCAGAGGCTGGCCAATGAAACTACACTGATTGTTTTTGAGAAATGCCAGTCTACTCTGAGTACAGTTGAGCCCAGGCACTTAGCACTTTTAAATTTGTATTGAATTCATTGGGAGATATTTAGGCATATATTGAACTTGCCCCTGGAAATGAATGAAACATAGAAGTCCAGGTGTTTTGTAGTTGTGTGCCTTTGAGTCATTTCTGACTTATAATGACCCTAAAGCGAACCTATTACAGCGTTTTCTTGGCAAGATTCCATGTCAGCGGGTGGTGAATTCACTCTGGATGAACTTTATAGGCGCTCTCTGAGGTGCTGAATCTTATCTCCAAAATACATTCAGCACCTTCCTTCACTCCTGTGAAAGCCACTCCTAGATTTCTGCTGCCTGAAGTCCAGGGTTGGCCCTTTTTCCAATCCCAAACCCAAAGGATTCCTCTCCGTTCACCACCACCCGTTGAGTTAAGTAAGGGGTTTCTTTCCTTGTCTAGCGCAACGGGAAGCCAGACCGGTTATGAGAATAATAATACCCCTTTTCTCTAATCTAAAGAAGGTTCTTGATAGCTGACCAAAAGCAGGTACTTCGAGGCAGAGTTAGGAAATAACAGAAAGCTTTATTTCAGTTCTAGGAGTCTATGTTGCTAGAAAAGGCAAAAACATTCTTAGGTTCAGCTTAAGGCTTATACATATGCATTCATCCAGAGCACTTACAAAATAAAACATAAATCTAACACAATCAAACTACACATTCCCTAACTATTACATGCAGGTAACTTACAATCTCTGTAGATGGAATTTCAGAGTTCTTTTTGGATCCTTTTTGAGGCCTTTGGATAATGTTGGCTCCCCCCAACCCTTTTTGTTATCACAGTTTGTATCTTCTTGGGTATTTCATGGCTGTGTAGGCCATCTGGCCCCAGAGCTAGGCCAGATGCTGGCTAGGCCATGTGCTCCATCAGTGTGTCTCAGAACAAAGGAAAAATCAGAACTTTTTAAAAGTCCTTCTTGTTGATTTCTGATTGGCTCTGCCAGTGCCCAGTCAGAGTCAGGTGATGTGACATCATGTTTATTTAATGAGGTTCTCCCACTCACTTCCCATTTCCAAATAAGGAGTGGAAGTTCCAATATAGTAAAATGTAGGTTGTTGAGGTGAGCTCCCATGATGGCAGAGCAGGCCATCATGACAACTCCTTTAAAGTTCAGATTGAACCCAAAACAGATTCACCGCCGCAGTGCTGTGGAAGCCACCAGCAGCCACAGCTTTAAGTCTAGCTGGATCATTCCTGCAACAGGTTCTTGAGGATTACTCTCAGCTTTTGAAAAGTACTGTTATGTATGGCTGCAGATCTGTATGCATTCACCTGGAGGAAGCCCACTGAACTCAGTGGACCTTACTTCTGTGTAGATACAGGTGAAATTTCACTTTAAGGAATCCACTTTGCCCATGAGAAGAATGTGAATCTTTATTATCTACAGTCCAAAACAGCCTACAAGTAATACAGTAGGACCCCCATATCCACTGGGGATTGGCTCGGGGTGGGGGGCTGTGGATACTGAAAACGGTGGTTAATAGCAAATGCCATTGAAAATAATGGGACTTCTGGTTTAAAATACCATAGAGTCGCCTTGGAGAACTTAGAAAATGGCTAGAGAGGACACATTTTCGAGGAAGACTCTATGATAGGTGTGCTGGTTTGTGTCCCGTGGATAATTGAATCAGTGGATAGTGAATCCATGGATACAGGGGTCCTACTTTACATGGTTACAGGTAACATATAAGTCACTTGTTGCAACAGCTCCACTGGCTGTCGGCATACCGGCTGTCGGCATGTTTCCAGGCACAATTCAGAGTCCTGGTGATGGACCTCTAAAGTCCTGCATTGCTTGGGTCCAGACTGTCTGAAAGACTATATCTCCCTATATGCATGTGGCTAAGATCCTTGGGGTGGTGTTCTTTTGGTCCCACCACCGTAACAGGTGTATTTAGTGAGGACATGGAGGAGAGTCTTCTTGGTGGCTGCTCCCAGGCTGTGGAACTCTCTGCCACAGGAGATTAGGCTGGCCTCCTCCTTGTTCTCCTTTGGCTGGCAGATAAAGACCTTTTTATTTGAACGAGCATTTGGCAATTAAGTGGCAATGCAGAAAAGTCTTTAATGATGTGCGTGTGCATGTATGTGTGCGTGCACTGCACTTTTTTATTGTTATGTTTTTAAATGATTTGATATTGTTTTAAAAGTATCAATGTCTTAATATAATAGTTAATTTAAAAAATATTTATCATTAGATTTTAATTCATGTACCTATTTTTAGAGGAAGGAACTTGGCAAAAAAACCTCTTGAGTATTCCTTGCTGAAAAAAGCCCTAGGAAGTTCATGGGGGTCACCATAAACCGACAGGCAATTTGACTGCACATACACCTTGTTTTAATTCATGCTGTGAGCCGATTTGGGTCCCATTCTGGAGAAAGGTGGGATAGAAGTTAAATAAATAAATAAATAAATAAATAAATAAAGTATCAAGAAGAGGGAAAACCCCTTTTTTCCTGATGGGTCAGAGTCTAGCCACAGTATAACTACCATTAAATAAATACAAGAGAAACAAATAGCATACTGTATGGGAAGCAGAGGTCTATAGAGCAAGAAAGTAATAACATTGTGAAAGAGAAGGAGCCGTGGATGAATAACTGGCTCTTACTTGTGTGGCTGATTTCCCTATGCAGGTGGGCAGCAGGAAAGTGGTGCAGTATGGTGCTGGGATCATGCTTATTTTGGGAACCATTGGCAAGTTTACAGCTCTGTTTGCTTCTCTCCCTGACCCCATTCTTGGAGGGATGTTCTGCACGTTATTTGGTAAGTTATCTTTTATGGTATTGTTGCACTGATCAAAACAAACTTGGGCTGTTCAAGTGCAAAGCTCCACCAGCATACATACACAAATGTCTGGGAAGGTGAAAGCTGCAAGAAAGTTAATAGTGTGATGATGCTTTCCCAATGCACCTCCTGGCCAGTCCGTGGCCAATTTGGATCTGTGCCTGGCGCTTTCTGGCTGCCATTGTGCAAAAAATGTTGTGTAAGGAAATTCTGGATGCTTCCTTGTGCTATGTCTGTTATGGTACTTGCACTAGCAGAACCTTGGGTTACACTCTTGATTCGTGGGACTGCAAAATAATGGCTGGCATGCTGTTGAGTAATTACGCCATCTTAAGATGGACTTACAACTTCATAACTGCCAGGAATTCTAGAGGCATTAACAACTGAACATGACCTCAAAACCCTACCTTTGGTTGGCAGCATCCCAACCAAAGGTTTCTGAGGTGCAGAGTGGGGCACTGGGAGATGATGATGATGATGATGATATCTATTTATACCCCACCTTTCCCCCAAGACTGGGACTCAGGTTGGCATACGCATTAAAAAGGTTGCAATTAAGAACATACAAAAAGACAACCTTAACACCAAATGAAAGTATTGACCATATTAAAAGCATACACTTCAAAATAGATTTTCAAAGTTAGACATTTAAAAGTATTCAAAAGAATTCAGCTCTTACAGCCCTTTTCTTTAAAGCCATCAATTCTGAAAGCTTGTCTGGAGAAAAAAAAAAGGCTTCTCTTGCTAACGGAAGGACAGCCTCCCTAGGGAGGGAGTTCCAAAGTCTAGGGGCCTCCACTGAGAAGGCTGTGTCTGGAGTTCCCACCCACTGACTGAGGCTGTGCTGCCACACTGCAGAAATAATGCAATTTGACACTGCTTTAACCACCATGGCTTAATGCTATGGACAAATCCCAGGATTCCATAAGATGGAACTGTGATAGTTAAAGTAGTGTCGAAAGTGGTGTGGCAGCAGCCTGAGAGAAGGGCCTCAACGTTCAGGCAAGATCATGGGTCTGTCAGATAGCCTGGACCAAAGCTGTATAGAGGTTAGCTGTAGAAGGCTTTCTATGGTGTCTGCAGCACACTCTCAGAGTGTGTTGAGAACAGGCAGCTGGGAGGCCTCTTGGGGTCCTGTCTCCAGTCCTTTTCCCAATATGCCCATTGACCAGATGGGTGCTGCAGATATCAGATTCTGCGGTGCCTTGGAAACTCTGTGGGGTTTTTGGGGTAGTGGTGGTGGCGGCATCATCAGACATAGCTATGATGATGGAGCTCCGTCATTGTAGTTACATTTGATGGTGAAGGAATTGGCATATACACACAGTTAAGTCTGGAAATAATTGAACACTGACATGTTTTGTTATTTTGGCTGTTTACCAAAATATATTCAAGTTATAGTTAAATAATGAATATGGGCTTAAAGTGCAGCCTCTCAGAAAGGAAACCTTTCCTCCTATTTGGATGTGAATACCCTCAAATTAAAGCTGAGAGTGTCACTGTCTGGTTATTTCCGGACCTAACTCTCTCTGTGTGTGCATGCTGCACTCCACCACACCCTTTTTACAGTATACTGGTGTTTTTTTTAATGTTTAGCCACAATCAGGATATTCACTATGGTATCAGAAATCTTAGCAGACTGTACTGGCCATTTTAGAAATCTGGATAGGGAGGAAGGTTTCTAGTCCGCATGACTACTGAGAAGAACATCCAAATGTAAACATCATTTAAAAAAAATAGCAGAAATTTATCTCTGTGTGGTATAAAACTAGATGAAGGATGGGTGCTTTCCTCTAGATAGAGGAGGAATGTCAGGCAGCTCAGTTGGCAAAAATAAATAGATCAGGTATATGAAAACAAGGAATTGAGCCTAAGTGGGACTAAGCTAGAACAACTTTAACCAAAGTTGCTTTAAAAAAACACAGAGACCAGAATCTTATGCTGACCCATGGTGAGTTCACCGTAGAGTACTATTTTGGGGAGGCGATGGTCCTCCATCCTAGAAACGTGCCCTGCCCAGCACAGCTGTGTTCTCAATATCATGGCCTCAATGCTGGTGATCCTTGCTTGCTCAAGGACAGCAACATTCGTCTCATAGTCAGTCCAGTGTATATTTAGGATTGTGCATACACAACATTGATGAAAGCATTCGAGGAATCGTAAGTGGTGACGATAGGTGACCCATGTTTCAGACCCATAAAGGAGAATAGGCAATACAATGGCTCTATACACATTGATTTTTGTGCTTCGTATAGTGGATAGTGGATTTTTTTAATGTATTGGAGAAAAGCTATATGACAAGGGAAGCTGAGACTGGTAGCAGGGCTCTACACAGCTGCTACTGTTTCTGAGAACTGGTGCTACCATGTTGAGGAACATATGTGGCCACTACAATTTATAGGAATACAACTGCCAGAAAATCTGCTGCTGTGCTGAGTGGTGCAGTGGTAAATTTTAAAGTTAAAATTTCAGGCTCTCTGTATTATAGCAGTGCTCTGAAGGAGAGTTTTAAAAAATGTAGGTAGCTCTGCTGATTTGTACTTTTTATATATAAAAAAACAATTTCTAGCCATTTTCATCCCCGACAAGAGCAGATCTTTTGTAAATTTAATGGGACTTCATTGCATATTGAACATCAAACCTTCCCCACCCCTCTTCAACACTTCAGTTTACAATAGGGAAAGCTCACATTGTTGCTGTAACCATGGGGATTGCAGCTACACCCAGAAGCAAGAGGGAAGCCCAATAGTGGCTGGCAGATAACATCCTTGTCCCTGCTAATCATAAAATCCTGGTGCTTTGACCCTCACACCCTGCCTCTGCTGCTTGACTGATCACTGCACAGCCATGTGTGTTTGGCTCCTTCTTGCAGGGGCCAGTTCTCACAAGTAGCACTTCTGTATCAGTGCCATTTCCCAGCTGCAAGCATGGGGTGGAAGGCGCCAGCATGCATCCTTAGGGGGCTACTACAAGTGAGGAAGGGGGACATTTCCCACATGACCCTGCTGCCTGTCCACTGTCTAAGATGGAGATCATTCTCTGGTTGACCTTTCTGCCCCCTCACTGTGCCCTCAGAGTGGTGTCAGGGCAGGAGGGCATTTTCAGTTGTGGTGCCCCACAACTTCAGAATTTACACTTGAGTCTCTCCTGGGACTTCTGATGATCTCTCTCTCTCTTGTCCTGCTGCTGCTGCTCTGATTTTGTGGTTTTCCTTACTTGTTTTGATGGTGTATTTTATGATTTCAGAATTTTAGTGATTTTACTTACCTGTTAGAAGTCTGGGAGAACCAAAATTGAAGGGTGGTAAATAGACTAAAAGTAAGCAAACACATGTGAAAGAATGAATGAAAGAAAGGAAGAAAGAACCTGGACTTTCAACTACTTTTTCAGTACTACCGTAATTTCTGTGCAGTGCCAACACTGTGACTGTAGAGTGATTGCAGACAACAGATAATGCTGAATGTCAGCTCAGTTTTCTATGAACAGAAAAAGATGAACGGAACATCCTACAGATGAACTGTTCGTGGTTGCAGTGCACGTATCCCGTCCAACTCTGGCTGGAGCCACTGTTAATTCTGAAGAAGAATAGTTCCAAGGTTCAAACTTGCTTAGGCCTCCAATTTAGAAGCAGTGGACTTTGCTCTTGAGGCTGGGCCTCTGCTGCTCCCTTTGAGGGATAGGGGATTACTAACTGGGCACAACATGGCACAGTGCCCAAATTCAGTCTGTCCATCAGTCAATCAGTCAGTCAGTCAGTCCGTTTCTTTCTTTCTTTCTTTCTTTCTTTCTTTCTTTCTTTCTTTCTTTCTAGCAAAGCAGTTTTGGGAAGAAGAAATTGGGAGTGAAGAAGTGAAGTGGGTGCTTAGCCCATTCCTCACCCCAAATGTGTCCCATTCTCAGCAGCTTCCTCCCACTTCAGTGAGGAATGCGGTTGGATTGCCTCTGCTAGGCTTCCCCTCAGTCAGAGCCATGGGGAAGTGAGGGAGAGTGGGGGCTGTTCAGCTGAGGTGCCACTGAGCAGTGAGGCTTTTTATTCCTCCTCCTCCCCTTGAGGGTCACCCCATGTGCACCACTCGTACGTTCTTTGGAAGAAATACAGACACAAACGTGATTAATAAATGATACGTTTTCGACCAGAGCTGGGATTTTACTTCACTTGCACAATAGTCAGTCTAAAGTGCTGTATAAG
The DNA here is from genome assembly GCA_030847615.1 of Gambelia wislizenii. Classification (NCBI taxonomy): domain Eukaryota; kingdom Metazoa; phylum Chordata; class Lepidosauria; order Squamata; family Crotaphytidae; genus Gambelia; species Gambelia wislizenii. The sequence goes on from JAUMIR010000001.1 coordinate 208,693,740, forward strand.
GTGACTGAAAATGCTCAGTGCACAACCCCTGCATGCCCCCTAGTGCTGCCACTGAATGTGCCTCTTGCAGCCACCTCACCCGTCCCACCTCTCTCCTTGTTTTGTCTACCTTCCACCCCATGTCCCATGAGTGTGTATGTGGCTGTGTCCAGAGATATTTAAAGTTTGCTCACTTACTCTTGATCACTCACTGGGACATGAGGGGGGAGGAAGGGGATTAGATGGGGAGGCACCCAATTAGAGTGCAAGGTGGGTTGTGAGATTGACAGGAAACCAAGAAAGGCTATTGGTTGATAGGTTTATGCATGCTAGGAAGGGGGGAAAAACAGTTACTGCAAAAATAACCCAATACAGTGATTGTGTGGAACAGTTGGGGTACTCCCTTTTGTCCCAAAGTGACTTCTTGGTGGTGGGTGGGTGGGTGGGATGGTGTGGCTGTCAATACACATTCTCTCTCTCTCTTTTGTTTGCAAACAAAGATTCAGGAAGGACTCATCCCGTGCTTTCTGCAAACGCGCTGATGACTAAAAAGGCCAATCTGAGATAAACAAGTCCGGTTACAGAAAGCACAGCAGAAAGTCACCTTGGATGATGTTTCTGGGTTGTGATTCTTTCTGCGTTGTCGTTTCTCTTCAAGACTTGTTTGGCGTGAGTTCTTAAATAAGGCTGCAGCATTGTGGATAGTGCGTCTCCATGCCTCCCAATGTGAGGCCAGGACAGACCATTGTTGGTGATCAATTTGGCCGAGCCTGAGATTTCAGGGAGTCCTTGTATTGCTTTTTTGGAGTGCCCCTCTTACGCTGACCCATGGCAAGTTCACCATAGAGTACTATTTTTGGGAGGCGATGGTCCTCCATCCTAGAAACATGCCCTGCCCAGCGCAGCTGTGTTCTCAATATCATGGCCTCAATGCTGGTGATCCCTGCTTGCTCAAGGACAGCAACATTCATCACATAGTCTGTCCACTGTATATTTAGGATTGTGCGTAGACAGCGCTGATGAAAGCGTTCGAGGAGTCATAAGTGGTGGCAATAGGTGACCCATGTTTCAGATCCATAAAGGAGAATAGACAGTACAATGGCTCTATACACACTGATTTTTGTGTGGATTGTAACTGTTAGATGTGACACTAAAGGGAGTCAGACCGATTCAGGATAATGCACAGTAGAGCTAAATTATTTGGGTAGTGTGGATCTGACCTGAAACATATTGCTTCCCTTCATAGCCATGTCATGAAAGTGATGGGGAAGCTGCTTGGGAGGGGTGAGTTGAGGCACAAAAGGACTCATCTCCTTTTATTCCCTGGATGCATTCCCACTCTAAATTCCCTCCATCCAAAGTGGCTTTGTTTTTCCAAAACTCACACTGTTTCATGAGTTATTGTGTAATGTGCAATTTACTCTGTAGCCCAGTGTTTCTCAACCAGGGTTCCCCGGAACCCTAGGGTTCCCCAAGAAGTTGCTAGGTATTCCTTAAGAGATTGTGATTGTGGAGGGAAGCAATATAAGTATATAGGATAATGTTTATGCAGGGGTTCCCTGAGAACTGAAAATTATTTCAAGGGTTCCTCCAGGAAAGAAAGGTTGAGAAAGGCTGCTGTAGCCAGAGCGTTAAAATACTACTTTTTGGAGCTACAGCTCTCAGAAGCTTCCAGCCAAGCAGCATCAGATGTACACAGAGTTGACTTCAAACAAAGTCAAACTATTCCAGAACACAGTCTCACAGCCCGGAAAAAAAACAAGGAAAATCTATGGATGCCGGTCATGAAAGCTTTCGACTTCACAAAGCAACTTTTTTCAAGGGACAAGTACTGTAGACAAAGTAACAAAGACACCAGGTCCTTTATTTTGAACTTTCTAGAGACCAGCCTTCCTTTCAAATGAAACTCTGATTCTGTCCCAGGACCTTTCTGGTCAAGTACCACAGGAAATTCAGATTGGTGTCTTGTTAGTGAACTCTGCTAGTGGTTGCACTTTTTCCAGGCTCATGCAGTGGTGGTAAGGGAAAGGCAGGCAGAATCTGCTAGCTTTGAGCAGCCAAATTCTCCAGAGCCTTATTTCCATCACGAAAATCACCCACAGACCTTTCCTTCCTGTCACTGTAAGCGGCAACAGTATTGTTATACTGGCATAGTACATTATCAGGATTCCAGCCTTGGTACACAGGGATGGCACTCATAATCACCTGCTGAAGCCTGAGCCTTGGTTCTCTGCTTGCCATTGGTCCCAGATGTCCACCACACATTTATTAATTTTTTAAAGTCTCATGTTCCCTTTCATTCTTCTTTTCCCCCCACAGGCATGATCACAGCAGTGGGGCTCTCCAACCTACAGTTTGTTGACATGAACTCCTCCCGCAACCTGTTCGTCTTGGGCTTTGCAATGTTTTTTGGACTCACCCTTCCAAACTACTTAGATTCACATCCAGATGCTATCAACACAGGTACTGAAATGAAAAGCCACTGAAGCCCTTTGCTAAGCCACAGAGATTGGAGACCTCTGGGGAATTATTTCTGCAATCATCTTTGAACAGAGTGGTGTGGTCATCTTAGTCACCAGATGCTGGGGATGTACTAGTAGCCCCCCTTGGCTGTCCCTCCTAGGCCCGTCTTGGCCATTTCTTTCCTTTCAAGCTATAGCCTCAGGAGTCATTAAGCTTGCTAAGTGCCAATTTGTAGATGAAATGAAATTGGAAGAGATAATTAATCCCATAAAAGACAAAATCAGTGTTCATTAGGTTGAGTCCAAAAAGCTGAAATTCAACAGTCCTCCATTAAATTTTTTCCCCTCCCCAAAATTTATTTTTATTTATTTATTTATTTATTTATACCCCGCTCTTCAGCCACAAGGCTATCAGAGCGGCTTACAAATTGTTTTAAGCAATAGCAATTTACACACCTACACTGCATTAAGCAGTTTCCAGTGTGTGTTAGCTAACAAATGCTGGGGTAGAACTGGCTTGACAGAGAAAGAACTTGGGAGTTTTGATTGGTCACAAGCTGACCAGGAGCCAATAGTGTGTATGGTTGCTAAAAATGCTGCTAACATTTTTAGGATGCATTAAAAGAAGTGTGATGTAAGGTAAGAAGCCCTGTTCAGGCAGCATGCCTATACAGAAAATTTCAGCACAGCCCGAGTCTAAACCTACTTGCTAGATCTAGCTGGACTCACTTAATCAGTTGCTGAATTGATAAGTCAATATTTACATAATCCCATTGATTTAGTGGGTCTGCTGTAGTTGGAGTTAGCAATTGGATTCAAGCCCCCATCTGCTTCTGTGCATGGAACAAGGAGGGGGTGTTTTGCTTTCTTTTTCAATGTGCTCTCTGTTGCTCCACAGGGCTGGACTAGCACTTGATGGGTGGATGTGGCAGGGGAGTAGATGTCAGTTTAAGCTAAGAAGAACTTCGTAATGGTAACTGGCCATGGAATAGACTGCCTTAGAAAGTGGCAGCTTCTCCTTTGCTGGAGAAGTTTAAGCAGAGGCTGGATAGTTCTCTCCCAGGGATGCTGTAGTAATAGCTCCTGCTCTGAGTAGGCAATGAGACTGGGGCTCAGCTAGACAGGAGAATTAATTGAGAGAATAAACACATTAACTCACCATCACAGCAGCATTCATTTGTCTCCATGACGCATTCGCAAGGACACTGGCATGGGAAGCTATCCGTGTTTGAAGTTCACATGGAGCATGCGCACAAGTAAAGATGGTGGCCATGAGTGAATTATGTGCATTCTTTTTCTCCAAAAGCTTCCTCCATTTCCCTTTAAATCATAGACGCAGACGAGTGATCATCTGCTTTTATTTTATTTTTTTATTTTTTTGCTCTGCTGCTCAAAAATAGCACACGATCAGGTCCCTGAAAATCAACAATGGTGCTCCAGTTACTTCACTGCTGGTAGGCCCGCCCCTGCATGTCTGACCAATCACATTTTAACTTCCGGGATGTACCCCAATTTGAATTAGTTATTCAAACAGGCTGAAATGTGCACTTTTCGTATTTAAAAAAAAAAACTTGGCAAGAAACAGCGAAGGCTGTTATCGTGAAGAACTTGAGAGTTTTTGCCCCCTCCCTCCTTTCAAACATGGCAAATCCCTGCAGTAGCTGATCTAGACAAAAGGTATTCCCTTCGCATTCCATTAAGGTTTTTTTTCACCGTCTAGATAACCCCTGGATGAGTCACTTCCAGCTCTTATAATTCTGAAACATAGGTTACTATATGTATGAGCAGGATTTACAGTCACAAGGAAAGCTTGCAGCTGGCATGGCTTTCTCCCCTTGCTGGTGTGATTGATAAGGGACGAGTGGGAAATTGATGCTTGCTCGGTCTCAAATAATTATAAGGAAAGAGAACACCCAAAGAAGGTCCTGCAAGTAAAGTGCCTTTTAAAAAACTCTGGCATGTTACTTCCATGAAATGGATTTAGGGTTAGAAAATGGGATTCCTGACTTCATGGAAGAAGTACAATTTGCTTTGGGAGTAATATTACATGCAAATATTACCCCCCAAAGTAATTTCACTTCTTCCATGAAGTCAGGAGTAATATTACATGTAAAGAGCCAGCATGGTGAAGTGATTTGAGTGTTGTGGACTATGACTCTGGAGACCAGGGTTCAAATCCCTGCTTGGCCATGAAAACCCACTTGGTGACCTTGGGCAAGTCACATACTTTCAAGCCCTCAGAAAACACTGTGATAGGTTCACCTTAGGTTTGCCATAGGTCAGAAACAACTTGAAGGCACACCACCACCACAACAAAAACGATTACATGCAAAAATGCAAGCCATGGATTGGAACAAACCAAGTGCCAAAGTGTTTTACTGCAAAAGTATAAACACTGGATTTGAACCTTTTATAAAACCTTAATGGTGAGCTAATGTTATGTCTGCATGTTCTCAATTACTTATAGGAATTGCTGAAGTGGACCAAATATTAAAAGTGCTGTTAACCACCGAAATGTTTGTTGGAGGAGGCATAGCATTCATATTGGACAATACTGTTCCAGGTACAGTTCTTTCATCACCTTACTCTGTTCTGGAGAGGTGTGTATTTTGTGTCATTTGTGCCTGGACTCATAGGAATCCAAAGTGGGTCTGAAACAGACCTAGTTCACCTACAAACACTGCATGGAAACCAGACAAAAATTACTTCATGGTAGAACTAGAGCCAGCATTTTAATTGCTGGAAGTGGGGCTTAGGTATTTGCATTTGGCATCAGTGCTGCTGCTGAAATGATAGACTTATATTATGTGATGGCAAAATATATGATATTATAAGGGCAGTATATATTTTCCCAGACATCACAAGGAGGAAGCTTACTCTAGCAATTTGAAGGCCATACTAGGACAAAACCTTTATTAAGCCATCCAAAATGGCACAAACATTTTTGTGCAAGCTCTGCACAAACCCTAACCTCTGATATTATGGGTGATGTGACAGAAGTACTTTCACTTGTTCATCCTCTAATGTGATATATGCCATTCTCTGTCAACAATGCCCTTCAGCAAACAGGCCAGTCTCTGCGCCAGAGGTTAAACAGACATAAACCAGACATTAGGAGTGGGACTACACAAAAAAACAGTTGCAGAACACTTCAGTCTTCCTGGACATTCCATCTCTGACCTCAGGACAGCTGTACTTGAACAAAAAAAAACCTCAAGGGAAAATTAGAAAGAGAAACAGCTGAATTGGATGATAGCCACAAATTCCAGTCCATCAACAGTGGGTTGAAGAGACAGTGGTTTCCTGGCACACTATACATATCATAACACTAGTTATGAGTCTTATGAGGATGCTCTTGGATGGGCATCACACTACATTCCAAAACTACTTCCACCATTTATACGACCACCCACCCACCCTGACCTTAGACAACATCTCTCCTCTTGCCTTTGTTCCTCAGTGACCATTGTTAAACTAACTAGTCACCTCATCACCACACCCACTAGTTTTGCATTTCTGTGGCTATTCAACAGCCTGTTTATAAGGTTTGCTCCTGGGCACCACTTCACTTCAGCATCTGAGGAAATGGACTAAGTCTACAAAAGCTTTTGCTACAATTTTTTTCTCTCTCTTTGTTAAAATCAAAGGTGCTACAAGATCTCGTTTACTGATATTCCAGACTAACACAGCTATGTCTTTGAATTAAATGCATGCTACAACAAATGCATTAGCTTTTAAGGTGCCACAGGAATCTAACAAGAAGACTAACATGGCTATCCATGTTTTCTGATAAATGGTATTTTGATAAAATCGGTCACACATTGTTCACTTATGAATTTTTGCTATTACTCTCCTGCTGAGAATTATTTAGTTCAATTAATAATCCATGCTGAATGTTTGGTAGGGAAATTGTTTATCTTCTACAGTGCTTTTAACCATTTGAAAGCAACCAAGCATTGATTCATTTTTGGTGGAGGTAGGCAACCTATGGCCTTCCAGAGGGTGGACTGCAACTCCCACCAGCCCTAGGCAGCATGGCCCATGGTTATCTATACCTACCCCTGATCCATCAGATTGACTATAAAGAGAGGCCTCAGTTTCTTTAACTGCTGCCTGTCTCAGCATAGCCAAGATTACTATGCCCACCTACTACACCTTTAGGTGGTCTATTCTTACCATAATCTTTGCATATTTTTACTAAATTTGGTGGTCGTAGTCTTTGTACCAAACCCATCTGGTGTTTACTGATCTGTACTTCCTCTCAGGGACTCAAGAAGAACGTGGACTAATACAGTGGAAAGTTGGAGCACATGCAAACAGTGACACATCCGCAAAACTGAAGAGTTATGACTTTCCTTTTGGAATGAATGTGATTAGAAGAATCCAGTGGTTGAAATATGTGCCAGTGTGCCCAGGTTTCGTGGGGTTTAACTTCAGGGCAAAGAGGGATTCTGATATGTCAGAACAGATACCAAATATGATAGCTATCCCAGCTATATGCACAAAAGTTTGAAGAGACTCCCATGAAGCATCGTAGAAGGTTGGACAACCATCTTTTGTTGCAGAGGACTGTGTGAAGTTCCAGTGTATTTAAATTACATCCCAGTGGAGTTGTCACAAGTAAAGAAGGTTCAGTGGTTGAATTATGTGGTAGATCAGGCATGGCTGGTTAAAATGTATTTTTATGGTTTTTTTCTCCATTAGAACTAAGTAGTTAAAATTTCACCCAGAGCCTTCCTGTAATCACAGCAATATGGGACAGACACATTTACAGGCAATGTTCCCTGCTCCTCTCCCCTTTCTTATTTTGGATGCAGCATATCTAGTATGAGATAACAAGAGGCATACTAGTGCTATGGGTTAATATTTGAACCCATATTCCATCCACCAGCAAGGTTTACCTATTTCCCAATATTAAAAAGGTAAAATTTCAGTAAAAATTATGCAGTCAGGTGTTGCATTTATAGTCAGTGCTCCACATTTGCAGGGGTTAGGGGTACATACCCCCCCAAGTGGAGAAAATGCAAACATTTCCAGTCTCTCCTCCTGCAGCACCTTCCTTCCTCAGTGGGATACTCTGGGGTGGTGAGGAGAGGCAGAGTGCCGCCATAGTCGCTGGACTCACTTCAGTCCATGGCCGGGGATCCACCTCTCTCCCACAGCCAGGGTGCATGTGGAGGAGCTGGGTGCAGCAGAGGGAAGGAGCCCCAGAGGGTGGCTGGGGTGATCAGTGGGGAGATCTGTTTAAGCCCTTTCCCTCCCTCCTCTGCTGGGTGCTGTCTCTGTGCAAGCAGCCAGGAGGGAGGGACTAGGCCAGACAGAGCACAGCAGATCCAAGGGCAGCACACCAACTGACAGATGGACAGGTGCCTGGCAGGCTGGTTGTCTAGCAGGTAATCAGACTGTGGGCTTGACTGGCTGGAGGGTGGCGACCAGGAAGCAGAGGCTAGCCAGCAGGGCACCCTTTAGCAGCAGTGGAGGGGGCAGCAAGACAGCCGTTGGGGCTTCTTCCATGTCCAGCTGCCCACTCACTCTCTGTCCTCAGGCAAACCTGCGGATAATAAAATCCACAAGAGTAAATGTGGAGGGCTGACTGTACTTGCATTTACCCTAATTGTACACCCTTTATTTTGTTTCTCTGATTCATATTTCATTAATCGGAACTTTTTCAGGCTGGAAACATGTAACAGATGGAAAATATTATTCTGATATACTTTAAGATTTTACTTACAAATATGAGTGGAGTTGTTTAAAAAAATTAAGTAGAGATTCCTCAGGTCACCAACTTATACTTCTGATACAGCTGTATGTGAAGTAATGCCAACACTCAAGAAGTTTTACACAACTGGCAGCACCCTGTAGTTAATAATTACAAGCCAATAAAGACCCAGCTCTAAACCATATTTCTTTGAATGCATTTTCCTGAATGCTCCAACATTTTAGTTTCTTGTGGAGCAACTATTTTCTATTTGATGATACAACCATCTATCTTGCTGGATACGGAATTCTAAGGCTTTGGATACTGTTAATATGGAACACTTTCATGGATGATAATGGATGTTATAGCAGTATTAAAGTTTTTCATTAATCAGAAACTGATCTGCATTCTATATAACAATGAAGTCTGAGGCTGCCATCCAACATCCCCTTAGTATAAATACCTGCATGTGGAGATATGCTGTGCCAGCACTATGCAGCCCCTATGCAGAATAGCAGGATTGAACAACACATGTCAGTGACAAGGTGCCATTGTGCAATGTGCAGCCACACTGCACAAGACTGCTGTACATGCAGCTCTGCTTCTGCCACTGTCAGCAGAATATGTCTGTTGTGCCATGTTGAGTAATTCATCCCACATTCATATGTCACTAACAGGGAGCCAGCCTGAAACAAATCTGAATATTCAAGAGTCTCTAACTAGTGGAATCAACTGAAGCTGCATGATGAAAGGGAAATGTTGAGAAATTCGAAGTTACACAACAGCCTGCACTATTCCATTCTGGCCCCTAAGAAAGGATCAAGTTTTATTAAACCAGCTACTCTCATTGTTTCTTGTCAATCTTGAATACTGACATCTTTGCCCATGTTTAAAAAGTCCAATGAGTAGTGCTGATCAATAAAGCACACAAGGAAAGGTAGCTACTAAGTTGAATGTCTACTGATGGTAACACTGGACTTCAGAAATAATCGTGCATCTATAGTTATAGGAACATGTGTCAGTGGTTTACATAGTCTCGGGGTATAAAGGGTGTAGCCACTTTTAAAAACTAAGAAGTCAAGACCAATACTTTCACAAACTGGCTTAGCACTGTTGACATGTGATGAATCTAAACAGCGGCCAAGATCCTGCAGTGGACACAATGTCATGACCATCTCCTGATCTGACCCCTGAAACCCACCTTAAAATCCAGCCACAGAGGGATGGAGTTCTGCAGTGCTCATGAGCTCGACACTGAAGGATGTTGCACCCAGCCCACTCCCACCAGTGATGGATCGTGGGCCAAACAAAAGCTGGTTTCCTGGCACGTTTCCCTGGCATGCTGTCAACTGCTGGCAGGATGTGTCATCCTTCAGCGCCCCACTCACTAGTGCTGCAGAACTCTGTCTCTCAGTGTGGCTGAGTGGATTTTAAGCTGGGTTTGGGGAGCATTTATGATTGCGGCAATGCTATCACAATTATAAATGTGAACAGGAAACAGTTACAAAGTTTTAAATCTTAACTTACAACATCATAACTAACAGGATGCCAGCCTTATTTCTCCCCTAGTCTGCTTCAGTTTACAGTAACCAAACTTATTACACCCTTCTCTGAGGTGAAGCATGTTACCTTTTCCCACAAAGGCATACCGCAAGTTGTAAACAAGATGAACACTCAAGAGATCATCAGGATGTCATTTCTACTATTATTTATTTTTTTAAATATTTTGAAAAAATATAATTTTTTTACAATATTTTCAACTTAAACACTATTCACACTGAACACATATGGCAGCTTAAAAGCTACCCAAATATGAAGTTTAAGAAGCGAAAACTGTTCTAGTTGTATTAAAAAAAAAGTTGTGCTGTAGACTATTGTGTAGTGATGATTAAACAAAGCAAGGGAAAAGCACCACTCAAATCACTAATGCTAACATTTTACAGGTAAACCCAACTCTTAAGGTTGTAGAATTTCATATAGGCAGTGCCATGTTTCTGGATTCCTGGAAGAAACTGTGATGTACAACTTCACATCACTTTAAATATAAGTTCAGAAGTGGGACAAACATTCAAACATGATAACTTGCCATAAATACAATCCATCTGCCAGTCTTTTTTTTCCCCTTCCACCAGATCTGTAGCCAAGATAAAGGACTCTGTACAGGTCTGTAAAAGTAATCCATATATAATACATAATTCACACTTTTCTCAGAAAAGAAGAGCATGAAGTAAAGATTTGCTTGCTAATGGGAAGAGTTAGTAGCAGTATTGAAATTCAGCTAATCTGCATAATCAGATGAACCTTACTTGTCTTTTCATGTTAAGGCATTATCAGGTGTGTATCAACACCAACTCTTACATTTTAGTTAAAACAGACCACTCTTTGTCAAAGTCTGAATCTTTCTTAAAAATAGAATCGCAAGAGTTTCTCAGAAATTTGCTACTTTTCTCAACTTGACTGGTGCTTCCTACCTTACTGTCTCCTTCACAAAATGCCTGGGTCCAATTGGTATTTTTTTTTCCTTTCCATTTCATTAACCTCTGACAGCAGTTGACTTAATAACAGTCTCAGCACTTTTATTAAGCATGCAAGACTAACAAAACTTTGGCAATGCGTAAGTGTAACACAGTGACAAGAAGAGAGAGCGCTTTAACAATTAAATCTTCTAATACTGGCTTCACAGTGTGGAAATTGTGCTACATCCACCAAAAGAGGGCCCAGTCTACTCATATATTTAGTACTTCACCCCAGGAACAAACTCCTTTGCATTTGGATTCAGATTACTCTTCACCTAGAAGATAGGTAGATATTAAAAACTTAGATTATGAAGGAAGAATTTGCACAAGGTTATTTACAGCAGTTATTTACAGCCAAAAAGACCTCACAAGAGCAGTAAGCAGTAATCATGGAGGAAAATCCTACAGCACAAGGCAGTCTTATACTAAAAACATACAAAGCTATCTTACAACAGGTCAGATTGTTGATCCATGTAAACCAAGACTATATTGTGCCCATCATCTACAACTTTTTACTTTTAGCTGAAACTACAGTTGCTGCTGCTACTACTACTACTACTATAGTCTGAGTCCAGGTATCAAGTGTGTAAGCTAGATACCATCTGTAAAACACAGTTTTTTGGTTCTTAAATGCAGGGCTTGGAAGACTCTTGGATGTTCAGTGTCCCAGCTTTAATGGAGCTGTATGAAGACCACAGGTGAAAACCAACTGTTCATCCCAGCTAGGGCAGACCCATTGAATGAATGGGATTTCTTAAGTCAATGTGTAGTGTGAGTCCCATGGATACAATGGGGCTACTCTATTTGAGACTAACAGCTGGATTTATCCCCACTAGTTATTCACGTAGTTTGCAACAGTATTTAGCAATCTGCACTCTTAGAGTTTCTTGATATGCTTTATTTTTTTAACCTCTTTTGCCTGATGAAGAAGCCAGTGGAGCTTCAAAAGCTTGCATGATGTGTTCTGTGCGTTCTGACTGGCTGATAAAGGTATCTATCACTCTTTTGTGGATTTTGTTTTATTTTGCTGCATGGCCAACATGACTAACCCTGAACGTTTCTTGGTACAACACCGTTAACTTGTACATAAATAAAAGCTGTGCCTGCAATCCATAGCCCTGTGCAGAGCATGTACTGCCAGTAATGCCCAGGACTGTGTGCCAATTAGTTTTTCTGTGAACTCTCAGTAACTAGTAACATGTTGGATTGCTTCTTAAACATAATTACTGATCTCTCAAGCTTTTAATTCATGCCAGCACATTAACATTGCAATCTCAAACATACATATTCAGAAGTTATGTTCCATTGTGTTCAGTAGGAAAACTGCCTAAATGCCCTGAAGGCACTAGACCTGTTGGATCTGAGAAGCTAAGAAGGGTCAGGCCTAGTTAGTATTTGGAAAGGAGACTGCCAAGAACACTCTACCACAGGGCTGCCTCAGTCAGAGATGACTTGAAGTAACCTAACAACAAAAGTGTGGGTTTAGGAATTCATCAGTTTGACTGATTACAAATACACTCACTTCTTACTAGACTGTATTTAAAGCACTTATACAAAACAGAAATGGCCGAGACCATCTCTATCTCTCTCATAGCACCTTCTGCAATTAAGAATATGCATCATCTACAAACAATTTTTTTATCAGAACTACAGCTTTATTAATTTTTACATTACAGTAAATTTAATTGATCAATCCCTACTTGTAACACTGAAACAGTTTTTTATAAAAGAAAATCAGATGACACCTTATTTTAATAAGAAGAGTGACTTTGGTGAAATGAATGAGTGCAAAATGAGTATCCATATTAAAAACTCAGTACTTAACGTCTCTCCATTTTAGTTGGCGATCTCCTGTACATTAAAATAATTATGAAGAGATCAGGATGAAGATTTTGTTTGTTTTGAAACAGGCTTGGAAAGTGGGAAATGTTTTACACAATTACAAACTGACTAGTTTTTAAATTTGATTTTATGATCAATGAACAGTTCACTTTTATACAGGTACCCCACACACACTTTTCTTCGATCTGCTCTCAACCGTTTTATATTATAAGCAGAAACCATTGATTCGATGTGTAGTCTCCTCTTTAGACCACACATCAAATTAATGGGTTGTATAATTTAAAAGGCTTGGAAGAGTGGAGGTGAATACCAGTGGGATTCTGAGCTGGAAGAGGAGAGGACCTGACTTCTTTCATTTTCTCCTTTCTCCTTTTGTTTGGTGGGTGAGTGAAGCATTTAGTTAAAGAAACAAGGCAGTGGGTTTGGTGGGTGAGTGAAGCATTTAGTTAAAGAAACAAGGCAGTGGGGGGACATCTTGCTGGGTGACTGCAGGGAGGGGGCATCGGTGTTGCCCCAGGCCTGGTGCCACTTCATTAAGCAAAGGTGGAGGAAGGACATTTCTATGCCCTTCTCCCTGTAAGCTTCATCCCAGCCCTGCATTTCCTTCCCTTCAGGCTCTCACTGCTTTGGTCAAATAAGTGTGGGATGCAGTACTCACAACTGAACAAAAAGAGAGTGTTTGCAAAACACTTTTGCAACCATGCACTGCTCCCCCCCCACAACTCAGTGCCATCTTTCATTCAGTCTGTATACTGTGTCCACCACTTATTCGACAGATTACGGATCGGAGCACCATCCGTTCCGCATTTTGACGACTTTCACCTTTTGACAGTACTCTGGTCTCTAATCTGTCGAATAAGCAGGGTGAGCATGTATCTGCCAAAGATTTACTTTTTTAATTCAAAAATTCTACTGCTCAAGCTACCATATTCAGGGAATATGGGATTAGAACATGTACAGCACTACCAGGCTTGGTCATATGACAAGTGTTAGTAAGATACCAATGTTCTACATTAGAAATGCTGATGCAGCAAAGTCACTAAGTGCAAGAATCAAAATATGAGCAGCTCTAGAAGTCTGCAATAACATGCTCCTCTTCCTAAGCACACAGCCCCAGTCTCAAGACTCAGAAATGCTTTCATGCAGTCCTAGTGTCTCTGCTCTTTTCAGTGCAGTTTATACAAAGGGAATGGATTCTCATAGGTTACACCACATGAAGAGAAGGTGGAGGAGGGAAGCAGGCCAGCTTTAAAATCCAGACACTTACCACCAGATCTTCCAGTGACGAGCCGTCACTGATAACAAGATCGTTAAACTGGTCCTGAATTTGATCCATCGTTTGCGGAAGATCTCTGGCTGGAATAAACCATTCGTGTTCTTCTTCTTCCAGCATTTCTTGGAAGCAACGTTCTATAAATTCTTCTTCCCACAATTCTTCTTCAATCTGTAATTGGGACAGGAACATTATCACCAACCTTAAGGGTCCTTTGCAGAGATCAAGCAAAAAATAAAATAAAATAAAATGCTATAGTTATGCACAGCTCAGCTATCTACTGTGCAATAATTTCATCTCAGAAAAAAACTTAACTTTTCTGTAATCCAAACTGTGATAACCAGACACTTCTAACAAATTCCTTTCAATAATTATTATTTTTTACTTTGCACATATTTTGTATGCCATTTATACATGTCTAATAACAATGCATCTGGATAGATTTTGATTATGTGATGACCTGCATAATAAATTTCTGTCCAACATGAACTTACAGGAAATCATATGTAAAGTGATGCAGGGTAACTCTGAGGATGTAAGTCTAAAGCAGCCTTTCTCAACCATTTTATCCTGGAGGAACCCTTGAAATAATTTTCAGGTCTCAGGGAACCCCTGCATAAACATTATTTTATATACTTCTATTGCTTCCCCCCAAGATCCTAATCGCTTGAGGAACCCCTAGCAACCTCTTAGGGAACCCTGGTTGAGAAACGCTGGTCTAAAGGAAGCAAAAGGCAAAAAGAAACGGCCGAGAGAAAAACTGTGAGACTGTGAGAACTGTGAGAACACTCTACGCTTGCTTCCCAACCACATCAGGTTGTTTCAAATGAATTCTTTATTTTACTTTTTATACTGCAGTGTTTGACAAGTACGTAAATAGAGACTATTCTCACCAGGGTACTGCCCAACACACCTGGACATTTTTCAGCACTACACTTATTTGGGTAGTTACAAAGCATTCCATTCTGAAGATCAACCAAACATCCATCCATCACTTTATTTATAGCCCCACGTTTCTCCCTGGCTGGGATTCAAGGTGGCTTAGAAAAAGGCAGAATAGTTGGCAGAAGTAATGAGGAGATCAGCGGGTCGCACTGGCTCTGCTGGATTCGAGAGCTGGTTTCTGCTAATTGATTACCTGTCCAACGTGAACGGGGCTGTTCCCCCACTTCACACCACGGTAGAATGTGGTGCGATATCCTCCCAGATTCTTCCCCAGACATTTTCCCTGGTCCCTCTACCCATGCCTAAGCGTCTCATCCCCTCTGACACCTATGATCACCTTGTTTCCCTGATAGCTCTCAGTGCTTGTTTTGTAGTTTGACTTTGTAATTTCTTTATGTGTTGATCATGCTGTGGTTTTATTTTTCATGCTTATGATGATATCATTGTACTATACAACACAGACATGAGACTTTGTTTTCTTGTATATTAATAAAATTAATAGCAGGACCTAGATATTTTAAACAAACAAATTATTTCCTTAGGAATTTAGCAGGGACTCTGTTAACCCACCTGTCTGTTGAACTCCTCTTCATTTTCCATCCACATGTACTCAGCAAATGGATTATCATCTTCATGAGAATGACCATTCATGATCACATCTTCACTGATAATGCTTGGACTAGTACTCCTACGACTTGGATCTTTCATGGTTGCACTTTTGAGCTTAAGCCTGAAAGAAAAAAATATAGTAGTCCTGGTTTTCA
The DNA here is from genome assembly GCA_030847615.1 of Gambelia wislizenii. Lineage (NCBI taxonomy): Eukaryota > Metazoa > Chordata > Lepidosauria > Squamata > Crotaphytidae > Gambelia > Gambelia wislizenii. The sequence goes on from JAUMIR010000001.1 coordinate 208,709,219, forward strand.
ATGGAATTTATAACCATATTTATGCAGAAGTCAGTCCCACCTGATTTCATTGAAACTTTCTTCACGTATGCATATTTTATGCATACAGATTTAAATAAACTTGCATCCTCCTTATACTGTTCTTTTGCTAGCTATTTTTATACAGTTCCCAGGTTAAACTGCAGTGAAAATTCTTGCTAAGGAACAGAAAAGGATGACAATAGGGAGCACAAGTAGAGAGACCTACATCAGGGTCTGTAAGAGCTGGAATAGACACATAGTGTTTGGAGACTGCACCTGTTCAGGAGCTTATATTTTCCTCCTTAAACAGAGGCATGGGGCAAGTATGTGCATGCAGACAGATATTAAGCTGGAAACTCTACACCAGAATTTGGCCAGTGGCAAATGAATGTCCTGTCATTCAAAAGCAGTCAGGCAGCAAACATATCAGCCATTCTTCTCTTCCTCTGCCATACAGAGCCTGCTGGTTTGTTGAGGGAGTACAACGATTTCATATACCCTGCAGAAAAGTGGGTTGTGCCAATGCCTTTGCTGATGTCAGCATCAGTCAAGTCCAACCCACTAAGTTCTCATCTGCAAACATTCACATGAGCTCCAGGCTAGTCTGTCTTCCTGTGCCAACAACAGTGATAAATAGGTAATAAAAACCAGAGATAACCGAGCCATTTTCCCCCTTACAGAAGTGCTAACACGGGGCAGTTTGTCAGTCTATCACCTACCTAGTGGACTCCAATGAATGCACTACTGGAATCTCAACCCATTAATGTGCTTGACTAGCGTAAACCAGGAAAACAGCCATGGCTGGGGGAGAAAGAAAAAGGTAGATAGGAATTCTACTCTTGAAATCTTACTATCCTTCCTTTCTAATCTATATGAAGCAAGTGCATGCATGCCAGTTTTCCTACACACTCATTTGTTAAATAGTGACTGGATATGATGGGAGAGAGAAAGTTACTCAAGTCAGATAAAGTGAGATCCTAATTTTACAGAGCTTACACACAGGAGCAGTCAATGTCTATTTACAACCTGTACTTCAACAGAAGCAAGATTAAGACTACCATGATTTCTTTGACCCGCCTTGTAGGAGCATTGTATAGGAAAGGCAGCTATGTTTGCACAAGAAAATCTACATATACAACTATTTATCCTGCACACATCAAGAATTGTCACCGAGTTTGAATTAAACACAAGAATCTTGTCTTTATAAGGACTGAGAAAAAGCATTTTTATAAATCCAGTTAGAAACAAGAAAAAGAAAATCAAGGTGAGAAAACATATCATCCAACATAGTGAGATGTGCAAAATGTCAATATGCACTTACTTGTTTCAATGTTTCAACCTCTTATTCAAAACTATGGCTAAGTTTTCTAGAATAGCTGAAAAAAATGTGGGAGGAAAACAGGGTTGGACAAAGTGCAGTCCTCCAGATCAGTACTTCTCAGACTGTCTGAGGTGGGCAATCAGTAATCAGTGTTATCTGGAGTGCCAGAGACTGGCACCATATTTGTGCCCAAATGCTACATCTGGTCCTCTCTTTCCTGGAAACTCTCCAGGGAACAACAGCCAATGGGTCAGGGACAGCCCCGGTCAAGGGACCAGCACACTGAGTAGCACTGCTCCAGATGATGCTGAACTGCAGCTCCCAGTATTCCTCACAACTGCCTATGCTGGCTATAGATGCAGGCAAGGGCCATTCAATAACATCTGAAGGACCGCACTGTGTTCATGCCTTGATTAGAAGAATAATTTTTTTAGGATAATGAAGGCGACGTAGGCAGACACGGCTTCATACTGAACTAGAAGAGTAAAGGGGCTAATTCAATACACAACCAGAAATTGGAAGTCTGAAAGCTCAAGCATGTCCTATTTATTTGAATTTATTCCAACTGGTCTCCCTACTGAAGGTGTGCTTCGAGTTATAGAGGCAAACACATGTAGGTAGAACCCTAGCCCTTCCTAGAGTCTAAGGGAGCTCCCAGTTGAAAGAAACTGAGATCTCAGTGGGCCAGTGTTGAGACCACATTATACACGAATTATTGGATGCTTGAGGTTGCTCTAGTCCATGCTGCCAAAATGAAATCTATTCTGGATGAAGGCTTTTCTATCAGTTAGCAATCTTTTCAGGCTTCCCATTCGGAGGAATACTATGGCACAAAATAAGGTGACTATTCTCCTGATTGGAACAAATAGATCTGTTACATACAGAGATGGAAATTTGCCGGAAACATTTGACTCCAAAAAATAAAATAAAAATTAAGCTGTAAATTTAATGGAATTTTATTTAGCATGTTTCAACATTTTCGGTAAGCAAAATTAAGCAAGTATACCAAGTTAATTTTATATTCTTTATAAATATCACATGCTAATAGCCAAAAGCAGTTGAACTGCAATGTTTAATCATGAAAAAACAATCAATAAAATAAATTTAATATGAATTACAGAAATTAAATGAATTATATAAAGCAATTGAGAATATTAATAAAATTCTGTTCAGTAGCATACAGAGAGAACCAGTTGTAGCTAATGGGCTGTTTGGACTTACAAAAAATGTACAAGAAAACCAGATAAAGGCTCCCTAATATAACAAATGAGCAGTGGAATAATAGTTCTCGAGAAGTGCCAAAATTATTAAGTTGTCACGTGTCAGAACACAAACTTCCTTCCTTACAAATAATTGGAACCTGAAAGAATAAACTCCTTAGCTCTCCCACTACTGAATCAGTAAAGAGAACACTGAGGAGTTTACTCTTTCCAGTTAACAACAGTACTTGAGAAGGATTTTTGTTTTGGTTTTCTGAAACACATTGGGTTTTAATAAATGTTGACAGTTCTAAGAACTGTTTATTTCCCGCTTGTTTCCTGAAAAAGCTCAGCATATAATTTCACATGCTCGAAGAGCTGAGCACAAGATATGTCACTGCTTTCTGCTAATCTACTTCAACAACCTTCCAGTTCACTGTCACTGACTGTAAAGGTAAACTGTTTGAGCCATAATCCCTTTTATTAAAGAATGGTAGTACCAACAAGGCTACATACAAGCATATTGCATCCCATCCTCTGCACTAGTCATGCAGTGACTGATATAACTTTGAAACTGTCCAATTTGAAGCCTACTGTATCTACTTGTTATGTTACCATTTCATGCTTCAGATACATTTTTAGACACAGAAAATTCCTGCCCTGGAATTTCATTATTCTTAGCACTCAAAGCAAGCTGCTAGCGTTTTGAATAAGTGATGTGGGTTTCCAATGCTCCCAAAGAAGACTGTGATCTGATTTAGCAGGCTTATTTCATATTTACCGAACAAAACCTGCTTCTATCAACAATCCTTAAATATTTAAACTGATGTATCTGAGATATATCAGATCAAATAAAAATCAAACTAGAGGTTTAAATATTATGTTAAACAAATTCAAAGCACTGTTTGGCAATTATTTTTGTTAGAATACTTGTGTGCAATTTTTAAAACATACTTCCCTTAAATTGTTTGTTAAATTAAGGGGAGAAAGCACACTAATATTAGCACACTCAGTGAATTGCATATGATATGTCTGTTTCAAACACACATTATGGACTTTTTCAAACAGGGTAAAAAACCCGAGGAGGTCGGGAGAACGGGGCTGTCGCGCTTACAGAGTCCCATTTCAGACAGCCCCGTCCTCCTCCTGACCTTCCCCCGTCCTTCCTCCGTGCTGCCCACACGAGAAATGCACCGCTTTTATTAATGGAAAAACCCCATCAATAAAAAGCGGTGCCCACAGCACGGAGGAAGGACAGGGAAAGGTCGGAAGGAGAACGGGACTGTCTGAAATGGGGCTCTGTAAGCGCGACCTCCTCGGGTTTTTTTTTTACCCCATTTGAAAAAGTTCTAACACTCTTTCACTGAGATCACCAGGGCACCTTCAGTTTGACTATCAATGTCTGTAGGATGACTTAGCATCATGGGCCATACAAACCTTAGAGAGCACCATCCTCTGTTTTATCTTATTTTACATATGAGAGTGCACCCTTGGTAGTATCATCATGTGTCAAGTAAGGAATTCAGTACAGCTACCCTACAGCTGATGGTATTTTACCATAGCAGTTTATCAGAGCTAGAATACTTTACACAAATGACAAGACTTTCCTGACTGGGAAGGAGATGACAAAAGCAATTCTGATTCCTAAATATTTTTGTTTGCAGCCTAAAGCCAACTGAAAGAAACTGAAACATTTCCAATTACAACCCCAAACTCATAGATTTGGATTGAACACTAGACATTGGAATAAGGGAAAATGTATTTTTTTGTTGTTTATGCCTGCAGCCACTCTGAAAAGCTGCTTCAGAGGGTTTGGGGGATGGTGTGGGACTGTGGCGGGAGAGGGACTCAACTAAAATCTTCTTCCCATTTTCCAGCAAGAGACTCTGCTGGATATTTTGTTCAAAGAAAAGAAACTCATATAGAAAAATCATACTTAGGTTTGTATTGGAGAAATCCAGATATTGTTCTGCCAACTTACTGAAATGATGCATTTTGCATTTTAAAGAGCCAGAATTTAAGAGAAAACGTTACTTAAGACTTTAAGTCAATGTATTTATTATAGTTATTGATGGAAATAGGATGTTTCTTTTAAAAATCAAGCTCACAATTCCTACACTACTTTGTTAAGCATTTACTGCTTTCATTTTACTTCATAACAAATATCTAATTTGTCGAGTTTTGTTAACAAAGGCTTTCCAAAACCACCTATTACAAGCACAATGCTATAATTACTGTAACATGCAATTCAAAATCCACATTTACCACAATTCCCATGCATTTGTTATAAACAAGAACACTTTGTAATGATGCAGCATTCTGCTGCTGCCAAAAACAAACTGAAAATATTATATCAAAAGGCTAAACTTTTAAAAAGTTGCACAATATTACAGGCTCAGATCACAATATCTATGACCATAACGTTCAAACAAATTATTCTGTTTACCTCCATTTTTAAACGCATACAGATTCTATGATTTAGGCTGGAATCTAGACCACTAGTCACCTTAGAAATTTCATCATGTTTCTCTCTCCATTTGCAACATTCAAAGGGAGCCGTGTTTAAGTACAGACTTCCCTCTGGCAGCTCTATATCTCTTCCTACTGGATCCTGCTATACAGTAATTCACAGGATCTTGATGTCAAATGAGATTGTGACCTCACAAACCTCACCTGTGAGAGATGATGCAAAATAAGAGGAAACACCATACTTGTACAACCTTGCTCTAAAAGAACAGGTTCCCCATTTACCTTGCAATATTGTGTGCCACTGGTTTTCATGTACTATGAGAATAAAAATGTGTAAAGTGGATTGGGAATGAAATAGAGTGTTCAGCTATGAAAGAGGATAACATCCCCCTGTACCTTTGATCTCACTCTATTTTTACCATACTCTTCGGAGAAGCACTGAACAAATTACATATGGCTCCCAGACACTGCCAATAAACAGATCAGCCTGGCTTTTACAGAAGGAACAATCTACAATAAGTGTGTTCTTTTAGTATGTGGAAAAGAAACTTCAATAGTTGCAGCTCTTCCTTAAACTTGCCCACAACTGCTTTTCACACAGGAGAATGGCTTCATTTGAAAGTCCTAGAGAAGTGGTTCCAAACAGTGTTCTAAAGAAACATGAAGCTCCTTAGAACCTTGTTGGTAGTTTACTGCAAGCAATCAGGGATGGTCAACAAGGTTCACTGGAAGCCAAACATGTCCACTATTCCCTATCAGAAACTGAATGCCCTAGTTCATGCCCCAGAATCCTTCACAATATGTAGGAATTGCATAGCAGATATGGAGTAATTCCTGTGGTGATGTCAAAGTGTCCCCTAAAAGTGAAAAGCCTAAATAACATTGCCCCAGATCAACATGAGAGATCAGATCCCTCTTCAGCAAAGTATTCTATACAGAATAGAGGAGAAATCATAAATTATTGTACTTTTATTTGCTTTTCAATTCAGATAACTTCTGGGGAACTGTTTGGGGAACTGTTTGTAAGCCTGGAAGAAACATGTGTCATTTATATTGCATTCAAAACGTATACAGGTTGAGTGAGTCTCTCGTAACCAAAATGCTTGAGACCAGAGGTATTTTGGATTTTTTAATATTCTGGATTTTGGAACACTTGCATACACATAATGAGATAGCTTGGAGATGGGACCCAAGTCTAAACATGAAATTCACTTATGTTTCATATACCCTTTATATACATAGACTGAAGGTAATTTTATACATAATATTTTATGTATAATATTTTGTCTATTAAACAAAGTTTGTGTACACTGAACCATCAGAAAGCAAAGCTGTAACTGTATCAGCCACCCACATGGACAATTTTGGAATATTTTGGAGAAGGGAGACTCAACCTGTACTGTATACAAGTAAGAAACAAATAATAATAATAATAAAATGAAAGCTCCAACAATGAAGAAACAATGAAAATTCAAGTTCTAAGTGATACTCTACAACCTCAGAAGAACTAAAGACTAGAAGGATTGATTTTCCTTGTTTTTTTTCCAGACTGTGAGGCTGTGTTCTGGAAGAGTTTACTCCTAATGATTCGCCTGCATCTGTGGCTGGCCATCTTCAGGCAGGCGAAACGTCAGAAGTAAACTCTTCCAGAACATGGCCCCACAGCCTGGAAAAAAACCAAGGAAAATCTACGGATGCTGGCTGTGAAAGCCTCCAACTTCACTAGAAGGATTCTTCTCACTTACTTCTTCATTAGAGAAACAGACAGGAAATACACCTACCACTGCCCTCCCCCATCACTGAATTGTGCCATATCATGTATTATAAACAGTTTATATTACTCTTATAGCTTCTGCTTTTTCTTTTAAGAAAAAGGACACTATTAACAAAAGAACAGACACTATTAACAAAACAAACTTATTTTCTTCCATCTCACCTAAGTCTACTACCAACAGATTTCACTAGGTGACTTTAAATACCAAATTTTAGAGAACCAAGCTTACATCCATCCCCAAGCAGTCTGTCTTTTTTTCTTTTGCTCTGCACAGAAATACTAACAACAAAGCCCCTCCACCCTTCTTCCCATCTAACAAATTGCTTCCAGAGGGAAGGCTTTTTCAATGGTGGCATCCCAGTCTGTTGAATGCCCTCCCCACTGACCCTCATTTGGAATACAGTTGTGCCTCCACATTCACGGATTTGGCATTCACGGTTTTAAGTATTCACGGCTTGAAAATATTCTTTAAAAAATAATAATCCAAAAAGCAAACCTTGATTTTGCCATCTTATATAAAGGACACCATTTTGCTATGCCATTGCATATACTGGGACTTGAGTATTCATGGATTTGGGTATTCACGGGGGTCCTGGAACCAAACCCCAGTGAATGTGAAGGGACAACTGTATTATGTTATTTGTGGAGATCTTTCTTTTTCTTCCTCCCAGGGATTTTTTTGTTTAAATTCATTAAATTATCTTGTCTTTAGATCCTGGTGCTCTTCTAATTTGCTACTAATTTTACTGCTGGTATAATAACTGTATGGTCATCTTGAAGAAAATGACCATTTTAACATTTTTGAATTATTTAATTGTATTTTAAGGGGTGGGTGGGATGGAGGGTCTTGAATGTATATTTTAAATGCTGTAAGGTGCCCCAATTGTGTTTTGTAGAGGGGCGGGATACAGATAAATTTTATTATTATTATTATTATTATTATTACAGTTGTTCCTTCATATTTGCTGGGGTTTGGTTCCAGCGGATACCAAAATCCATGAATACTCAAGTCCCATGATATGCAATGGTATAGCAAAATGGTGTCCCTGATATAAGATGGCAAAATCAAGGTTGGCTTTTGGGGTTATTATTATTTTAAGAATATTTTCAAGCCGTGAATACTTAAATTTGTGGATACCAAGTCTGTGAATACGGAGGGACAACTGTAATATTGGTGTTGCGAGTAAGACCACAGACAAGGGGGTTGTCTAAATGGTCAAAAAAAAAAACCCTCATGGAATTTGCTGGGAATCCTACCTGTATAACTGTATTATTAAAATGCAAAAGATGCAATAGCTGAACATGTGGAAGAGGCTCTGAGCAGGCAGAGGAAAGAGGCAAGTCAAAACAACGAGGCCGGCCTTCCCTCCCTGCTGGGCTCCACCAGGCTGGAGGAAAAGGCTTAGCAGGGCTGGCAGGAAAGAGCCTCCGAAGGGTGTGGAGAGAAGGGAGGGGGGAAGGGGGAGGGGCCTCCATCAAGCCCCGCCCACCGCCCGACCTCTTTGTCCGCCGCCTCAGCCTCGAGGAGGCGTGGCTATGGAAAGAAGCAGCGCTCTCCCATAATGCACCGCGCCCCTAATGGCCAGGTAGCCCACTTCTCTAGGTACCCGGATGAAAAGGGTGTGTGTGGGGGGGGAAGTTGAAGAGCTACCCGAGCCCAAGTTCGCCCAGCCGCTCAACCGCCCTCTTCCCTGGAGAGCGGCCGGCCGGCCGTTTTCCCCTCAGGCGGTGGCTGGGGCATTAGGCGGTTTTCTCCTCAAAGCCTTGCCCTCCCCACACTTTCTCCCCGCCCCGCCCACAATGCGCCCTTCCTTCCATTAGGCCGCACCTCGTAGTAGAAGCCGGACAAACGCAGAGCCTTCACGCCGTCGTTTCGCTCCCTTCCTTTATTCGGGTCCCCTCCTTTCTTCCTTCTCCTTTGCCACCCCCCCTTCCTTTGGAAACACAACAACCACCCTGGGCCGGAAGTGAGGTCACTTCCGCCGCCTGCCTGCTCAGCCTCTCTATAGTCTATGCGCGAGCCCGTCGCACTTCCGGTCAATGGCGCCGAGGCTCATACAGGAGTAAAAACTCTACCATAGAGTTGCCGAAGGCTAGAGCGGCGACGCGCAGGGCTTGTGGCTGCGAAAAGAAGAAGCCCCGCTGTTGAAAACGGGAGGGAACGGCTGAAGCTCTCGTAGTTTAATATTTAACTGCTACGGCCGCCATTCTTCCCAAAATGGGAGCGTGGGTGGGAACGAACAAACTTGTACAAAACTGTGTGTGTGTGTGTGTGTGTGTGTATATATACGGACACACGGTGTGTATGTACAGTTGTTCCTCCATATATATATATAGAATCATAGAATCATAGAATTGCAGAGTTGGAAGAGACCATGAGGGCCATCCAGTCCAACCCCCCTGCCACGCAGGAAATCTTGATCAAAGCATCCCCGACAGATGGCCATCCAGCCTCTGTTTAAAGACCTCCAAGGAAGGAGACCCCACCACGCTCCGAGGGAGTGTGTTCCACTGCCGAACAGCTCTTACTGTCAAAAAGTTCCTCCTAGTGTTGAGGTGGAATCTCTGTTCCTGGAGCTTGCACCCATTGCTCCGTGTTCCAGTCTCTGGAGCAGCAGAAAACAAGCCTGCTCCATCCTCAGCGTGACATCCCTTCAAATACTTAAACAGTATTATCTAGGATGGTGGTGTTAGATTAAGATCTAATAACATTTTAGGTTGAAAATAAGTGACAGCCCTAATGGATTCACAAATATTCTCTCACCACTGTAAACATTATACAAGGTATAGGATTATCATCCAATTACAGAAATCTTAATTGCTTAAACCGTGAATTGCAGACTGCTGAATTAATAGATTAAAATGTCTACATATGAGAAACACAATACAGTATAATTCTAAAGAAAACAAGCCTCTTTTTAAAGAGCAGGGCAGGGAAACATTGCTAGACTGACAATCCCAACTGTCAGAGAGCTGCAATCTGACATCTTCTGGGAGGGCACATATTCCATCTCCATTTTAATGGATTCATGAAGCAGCCATATATATATATGTGTGTCTGTGTGCGTGTATATGTATATATACACACACACACACACACACAGTGTGTATGCACAGTTGTTCATATATATATGTGTGTGTGTGTGTATGTATATATATACTGTATATGTGTGTGTATACTGTATATATATACACACACACAGAGTGTATGTAGTTATTCCTCCCTATATATATAGCTCTGTGTGTGTGTGTATATATATATATACACACACACACACACACATATATATATATACACACACGCACACACATAGGAACAACTACATACACTGTGTGTGTATGCATGTGTATATATACACACACATGCTGCGTATGCAGTTTTCCCTCTGTATCCACGGATTTAAGTATTCACGGCCTGAAAATGCTCTTTAAAAAATAATAATCAAAATGCAAACCTTGAGAAGAGAAAGTTAAGAGGTGACATGACAGCCATGTTTAAAATACAGTTGTCCCTCCGTATCCACGGATTTGGAATCCATGGATTTAAGTATTCATGGCTTGAAAATATTCTTTAAAAATAATAATAAAAAAACCACCTTGATTTTGCCGTCTTATATAAGGGACTCCATTTTGCTGTGCCATTGCATATAAATGGGACTTGGGTATTCATGGATTTTGGTATCCACGGGGGGCCTTGGAACCAAACCAAATATATATATATATATATATATATATATACACACACACACACACACACACACACTTGCATATACATATACAGCATACAGAAATTGCCTGTCTCAAATAAGCCTGAAATATGTCCAACTTCTTCGTATACGATATGTGTGTGTGTATGTGCATGTACACATATATATGATATATGAGGAAGTTGAGACATATTTTGGGCTTAATTGAGACAGCTGATTTCTCACACTACGAAGACAGGGGTTTAAAACAGAAATTTTTAAATTGACCCGTTGAGTTCAATGAGATCCCCAGGTAGTGTTTAAGACTGCAGCCTTATTGGGTGTTAGTTATTTTAGATATCTTTTGGGAGGATTAAATAAAACTTTTTCTAAAGTTTTTTTCTTTTGGAAATGGTGTGTTGATTGAGAAGTTAGTTAACTCTTTAAAATCCCAAGTTCATATTTAAACCTATTTAGTAATAAATGCTGGTCAGAGAGTTGCAGTTTCAAGATACAGCAGAGCACCCTATATTGCTTAATATTGTGGATCAATTTAACCTTGAAAAAAATGTACAGTGTCCTTAGAGGTTTTGCTTTGTTACATTCTAACTACATGGCCTTGGTTTCCCAGACTTGTGTTCTTATGAGATGTTTATTATTACCTCTAGATAATCTTTAGAAATGTACATCAATCAAAATTATACAGTTTTTCAGAAAGCTATATTTACATATATGCTAAGGTGATAAGCCTGCTATTGAACAGATAATTAGTATTAGTTATGTTGTTCTTTGCTACAGGCAGTTGGAGAAATAACCTATAGACTGCAAACAGATTGGAGAACAGTAAACTCAGAACATCTTAAAAGTATGGAGGCAGTATAGTGGTAGGTCAAATCAAATGTATTGGTTCAGTCAAGAGACCTCATTTTAAAAGTCAAATCAAGTAACTATGAAGCCAGAGACTATTAACATGCAACAGTAAAATCTATAAATATAAAATGGGTCCTTGGTATCCACTGAGATTTGGTTCCAGGACCCACCATGGATACCAAAATCCGTGGATGCTCAAGTCCCGTTATATATAGTTGTCCCTTCATATTCGCTGGGGTTTGATCTCCCGTGGATACCAAAATCCATAATACTCAAGTCCTATTATATACAATAGCATAGCAAAATGGTGTCCCTGGTATAAGATGGCAAAATCAGAGTTTGCTTTTTGGATTATTATTTTTTTAAGAATATTTTCAAGCCGTGAATACTTAAATCTGTGGATACCAAATCCATGGATACAGAGGGACAACTGTACAATGGTGTAGTAAAATGGCACAGCACCCCCTTGTATAAAACAGCAAAATCAGAGTTTGCTTTTGGGATTTTTTTGGGGGGGGGTATATTTTTGGACCATGGTTGGTTGACTCTATGGATGTAGAATCCATAGATATGGAGGACCGACTGTATAATAATTCTTCAGATAGCAAAACTAAGGTTATTTTAATTAGGTAAAATGGTAGTAGATAAGTTGGAGAGACAACTGCAGAACTGAAGGTATACTTAAATAAATAGTTAAATAACTAATAAACTAATAATACTTCCAGATATATTTCTGTTCCTTGGTTCTCCTAAAAATGGAAATTGGACCTTTTCATTGGATAATTTTAACGTCTTGTGACATGGATTTGTAGTTGGTTGACCGGCCGAACCCAAAGGGTGCTCAGCAATGGCTCCTCTTCATTTTGGAAAGATGTGACCAGTGTGGTGCCACAGGGTTCTGTCCTGGGCCCAGTGCTATTCAACATCTTTATCAACGACTTGGATGAGGGAATTAGGGGCATACTTATCAAATTTGCAGATGACACCAAATTAGGAGGAGTAGCTAATACCCTGGAGGACAGGATTAAAATTCAAGATGACCTGGATAAACTGGAGAGCTGGGCCAAAGCTAACAAAATGAAATTCAATACGGAGAAATGTACGGTACTGCACTTAGGGCGAAAAAATGAAATGCATAGATATAGGATGGGGGAGACCTGGCTGAATGAGACTACGTGCGAAAGGGATCTAGGAGTCCTAGTAGACCACAAGTTGAACATGAGTCAACAGTGTGATGCGGCAGCTAAAAAGGCCAATGCGATTTTGGGCTGCATCAATAGAAGTATAATGTCCAGATCAAGGGAAGTAATAGTGCTGGTCTATTCTGCCTTGGTCAGACCTCACCTAGAATACTGTGTCCAGTTCTGGGCACCACAATTCAAAAAGGATATTGACAAATTGGAGCGTGTCCAGAGGAGGGCAACTAAAATGGTGAAAGGTCTAGAAACCATGACTTATGAGGAGAGACTTAGGGAGCTGGGTATGTTTAGCCTGGAAAAAAGACGGTTAAGAGGTGATATGATAGCCCTGTTTAAGTATTTGACGGGGTTTCACATTGAGGATGGAGCAAGCTTGTTTTCTGCTGCTCCAGAGTTTGGAACACGGAGCAATGGATGCAAGCTTCAGGAACAGAGATTCCACCTCAACATTAGGAGGAACTTTTTGACAGTAAGAGCTGTTCGGCAGTGGAACGCACTCCCTCAGAGCGTGGTGGGGTCTCCTTCCTTGGAGGTCTTTAAACAGAGGCTGGATGGCCATCTGTCGGGGATGCTTTGATCGTGATTTCCTGCATGGCAGGGGGTTGGACTGGATGGCCCTCGTGGTCTCTTCCAACTCTGCAATTCTATGATTCTATGCCCAAAGGGATACATTATACAGCCACCCTTTTTACTCTTGGAAACATATTCAGTGGTAATCGTGTTGGCCATGCAACAAAATCCACAAGATCCAAAATCCACAAAAAATAAAAACAAAATCAAAACTTTTTTTAGCAACTAAAAAGCACAAACTACCTCATACATGCTTCTGAAGCTCCACTGGCCTCTTCCTCAGGTGAAAGATGTTAAAACATGCAGGAGAGGAAAAGTGCCCTCAAGAGAAACAACTTTGATACAAAAATGAAATGTAGGCCTGTGACTCGTAATATTGTCACTTTTCCTCTCCTGTATGTTTTAACATCTTTTGCCCGAGGAAGAAGCCAGCAGAGATTCAAAAGCCTGTGTGATGCATTTTGTGCTTTTTATGGGTGTCCCCCCCCCCGCCCAAAGATATTTAGACCCAGTGTGGTGTAGCGGTTTGAGTCTTTATTACAACTCTAGAGACCAGGGTTCAATTCCCCGCTCAGCCATGGAAACCCACTGGCTGACCTTGGGCAAGTCACACTCTCTTTAGACTCAGGAGGACAAGGAGAAACCCCTTCTGAACAAAACTTGCCAAGAAAACCCCGTAATAGAGTTACCATAAGTGAGAAATTATGTGAAGGCACACAACAACAAACATCTTTTCCAATACTTGAGCTGTGTTCCTTGCCTAAAGTTGTTAAATTAGCATGGCAATAACACAAGGTTCCTCTCTTGCTAACAGTCATCACATTAGGTTTTCCGTGGTTTGTTTTTTTTTCCGGGCTATGAGGCCATGTTCTGGAAGATTTTATTCCTGATGTTTCGCTTGCATCTGTGGCTGGCATCTTCAGAGAAAATAGAGTTGCATAGAAATGTTACGGACATTCCACAAGCTTTTAGTATAGCTTACAATCCCCTGAACCTCTCCTTGATCCACAACTCAAATGTACCGAATAGTCCATAACTCTGGGAAAAAGTTTCTTAAAAGTACCTTCAATATACAGTACAGGCCAAATCTAAATGGAAGAGATGGCTAAAAACTACTGAATATCCTACTTCATTGATTCATCAGGGTAGCAACCGACACAGAATCATAGAATTGTAGAGTTGGAAGAGACCACAAGGGCCATCCAGTCCAACCCCCTGCCATATTTAAAGCATTTAATAATATGCTCTAGTGCTTGATAACATTGAGTAAGAGGTGGGCACGAGAGCAGGTATGCTGTACTGATCTGAGTACTGGAGTAGGACTCTCGGAGACTAGGATTTGAATCCCTATGCTTTATGGAAACCCACTGAGGCTAGTTGCACGATCTCAGCCTCAGAGGAAAGCAACAGTAAACTCCCTCTAAACAAATGTTGCCAAGAAATCCCTGTGATAGATTTGCCTTAGAGTTGTCATAAGTCAGCCAACAACTTGAAGGCACACAATAACAGAAGAGTAGGCAATCTGTGACCGTTCAGTTACTGCTGGGCTGCAACTCCCAGAAGCACTCTGGACATTAAATAGCGATGCATGATTTGAATCTGTAGTCCAATAACGAAGAGCGGGGCATTTGCTGCAGATGCCTCACCTGACCAGTTTTAAATGAAGTGAGTAAAACTACAGTATTTATCATGTTTGCTTGCTCTGACTGTAATACCATACTCCTTAATCTGGAATCATAAAACAAGGAACATGACTTAAAACTTAAAATTAAAATTAAAATTAGAAGCAAAAAAAGTTAAAGAACAGTTAAATAAGATACCATATTAAAACATCAATATTTTTTTAAAAAATAAGTTCAAACCACAATAAGAACAATTAAAAAAACAATGCCACATATACAGTCCTCCCTTTGAATTCGTGGCTTTCAGTTTCGCGGTTTTGAGTATTTGCGGTTTGTCCTCCTTCTCCTCCCACTCTTTCGGGACTGCAGTAATGCGGTGGCAGGGAAGCGAGGGAACTCCAGCCACCTCAGGGGCTTGGCTCCATCTGCGATGGGGAGCCAAGGCACCCAACTGCCCGCTCTCCTGGGGCCTGGCTCCGCCTGGAGTGGGGAGCCAAGCCCCAGGAGAGCAGGGAGTTTGGGTCTAAAATGACCAATTCCCTGCTCTCCCGGGGCTTGGCTGTCCACTGCAAATGGAGCCAAGCCCCAGGAGAGTGGGCAGTTCAGCGCGTTTGCCCCAAGTTCCCTGCTCTGCTAGGACTTTGCTCCATTTGGGGTGCTTTTGGAGGGGTGCAGAGGATGGGAGGGCCGGTGGCGAGGCTGCCCACTTTTGGAGGAGCGCGGGGGGGGGAGATTGTTGGGGGGCAGCACCATGTTATTTGTATTTTTTTTCAAATCTGCGGTGGTGCTCCGCCCCTAACCCCCACAAATTCAAAGGGAGGACTGTATACCCCATTCTTATACTCTTTTTGCACTTTGAAGTAAGTCTAAAACAACAGCCAAACTACCCTTTCTTGTATTTGAGCAAAGGAACTGATCCTATCTGGTTGAAGTGGGGGTCTTTGATGTGTTGGGACAGCCTGGCAGTGTTGGAAAAATTGACACAAAAGGAAAAAGGGGCCACATTAACATAATGACTTTGTTTACCTCAAACCTATTTTCCCAGGCAGGAGGAAGCTTCTCAGCATAAGCTGGCCATTTCACAGAAGCCTGCTAAAATTGTATAGTTCCTGCCCTTTTGTTCTTAGCATAGAATCATAGAATTGTAGAGTTGGAAGAGACCAGGAAGGCCATCCAGTCCAACTCCCTGCCACACAGGAAATCTTGATCAAAGCATCCCTGACAGATGGCAATCCAGCCTCTGTTTAAAGAGCTCCAAGGAAGGAGACCCCACCACGCTCCGAGGGAGTGCATTCCACTGTCGAACAGCTCTTACTGTCAAAAAGTTCCTCCTAGTGTTGAGGTGGAATCTCTGTTCCTGGACTTGCATCCATTGCTCCGTGTTCCAGTCTCTGGAGCAGCAGAAAACAAGCCTGCTCCATTCTCAGCGTGACACCCCTTCAAATACTTAAACAGGGCTATCATATCGCCTCTTAACCATCTTTTTTCCAGGCTAAACATACCCAGCTCCCTAAGTCTCTCCTCATAAGGCATCATTTCCAGACCTTTCACCATTTTAGTTGCCCTTCTCTGGACATGCTCCAATTTGTCAATATCCTTTTTGAATTGTGGTGCCCAGAACTGGACACAGTATTCTAGGTGAGGTCTGACCAAGGCAGAATAGAGCGGCACTATTACTTCCCTTGATCTAGATACTATACTTCTATTGATACAGCCCAAAATCGCATTGGCCTTTTTAGCTGCTGCATCACACTGTTGACTCATGTTCAACTTGTGGTCTACTAGGACTCCTAGATCCCTTTCGCACGTAGTCTCGTTCAGCCAGGTCTCTCCCATCCTATATCTACGCATTTCATTTTTCCACCCTAAGTGCAGTACTTTACATTTCTCCGTGTTGAATTTCATTTTGTTAGCTTTGGCCCAGCTTCTAGTCTGTTCAGATCATTTTGGATTTTGATCCTGTCCTCTAGGGTATTAGCTACTCCTCCTAATTTGGTGTCATCTGCAAATTTGATAAGTATGCCCCTAATTCCCTCATCTAAGTCATTGATAAAGATGTTGAATAGCACTGGGCCCAGGACAGAACCCTGTGGCACCCCACTGGTCACATCTTTCCAAGATGAAGAGGAGCCATTGCTGAGCACCCTTTGGGTTCGGCCGGTCAACCAATTACAAATCCATTGAACAGTTAACTTGTCTAGCCCACATTTTACAAGCTTGTTTGCAAGAATGTCATGGTGACTGGTGGCTTCGATAGCTGTAGAGCAGTGAATCCACTCCAGTTTTTGAAGGAGCTTTCCAAGATATTTACCTTCATTCCTAAACAGGTTCAACATCTTGGAGAGCTCTTTAAAGTTAGTCAAAACCTGGATTCACTGCCCCCTGACATGGAGTAACCAGCTGTCAGTTGGTTCCTTCAAACAGTTCCTTCAAATAGTACTGTTCCTTCAAACAGTAATGAACAGATCTTTGTAGATATCTGTCATGCATGTTGTGTATGCCTGAAAGCCACATGATGATGTGACACACAGTAATCAAACATGCATGGCTTGGGGCTACTGGGCTATAGCAAAGAGCAGTTGTCTGTGATAAAGCAAAAGTATGTGCAAATTGGCTGACAAACAAGGAACAAAAGAGTAAGGGCAGGGCAAAGTAGACAACAAAAAATTGTACTGTTGTAGCATTAGGCCATTTAGCCTGATTATAAAGCTCTCTCTGCCCCCTGGAGATCCTGTTTTAATTCAAGTTGAGAGGGACTGAAGGTGTGAAGCTCTGCAAAGAATGAGCTTTGCCACTTGTCTGAAACCTCATGCAAACTTGGCAATATGACCAGCCTCTTGGGTGGGAAACATGGATTCTAAGTCTACAGTCTGTTTCATGGTCATTTTTCATGCTTCTGCACTTCTCCAGTCAAAGTAATATTTAGAATATCAGTAGCTGTATGTTTAAATTGTATGGGGACAGTGAACTGATAACCTATTTCTATTGTACAAATAATAATATCTCTTTTACCTTATATTTAAAAAGTTAATTATCAACAAATGTGAACAAAATATCTCTTTCTGGAGTGAGCAACTAGTGCCTCTCAAGGTTGGATTGCCGCTCCCATCGTTACTGATTATGCAGCCCAGAGCCAATGGGAATTGGAATCTAGCATCTGTTAAGTGGCAGATTACTCACCCTGGTCTAGTTGGCACAGGACTGCATTGAAGTTGGTAAAACAATGCATTTCTATGGTTATGATTAATGCAACTTCTTAATCACAGCTAACGTTTCATTGATTTAAATATCTACTGTAGGCAGGCCTAACATTGGATTTGGCTGTATGTTCTTTTTTGTTTGTATCACTGCAGTGTGAGGTTGTCTTCTTCACAAATGCACAAGGTCTAGCTATCAGTCTGATTTGGATGAAAGGCATAGAGTATCAGGATGATAGCATCAAATGCTAGCCCCAACTTCCCTAAAAAAACTTTATCCCATTGCACCCTTTTTCTTGTTTGTCGTCTCAAGACCACTTCCTGCCTCCTATAATCTGTTCCCCCTATGCATTATTGTTACAGCCTTTTGCAGTCGGGTGTATTATTACATAGTGTAACAGGAAATTCAGGAACCACTCTCAGGCAGGTCTATCAGGATAACAAAGATTTTATTGGCATGTCAAGATAACAAAGTATTGGCATGCCATGCCAAGACTGACCCCCCCTTTTCTGTTTTATACAAGCTTTTATAATTTTCAAGGTATGGAAAATGAAATACAGATATAAGATCAAAAAGAGGACATGTGTAGATGTCCCTTCCTTTAAACCATCTGATTTCCGAGAAATGGAAACTTAATAACAACTATAAAGAAAATTAACAAAGTTGAAACTATTACTCTTTATCGCAGTCTCTCTCTTATGACCTCTTTTATCTTTCCTCCTAGCCAGCCCTTATGATTAACTCCTTTTTATGCTTTAGTATGGTTTTACTTCAATAAAAAAATCACTTCCCCCCCCCCAAAAAAATCCCAATCCCTTTGGTTACAGGCTTATGCTGTCAGTCCAGCTTCAAAGACACCTACCAGACAGGATTACGCATGAAAGCAAGGTACATAGATGAGTTGTGTCTAAGCTGACAGGTAAGTAGTGACCATAACTTCTAACTGTTGCTGTCCTGCCTTCTTTTTAAGTTTCTAACTCCACCAGTTCTCATCTTGGTTCTTTCCCCTTTCTTTGGCTCATTTTCCCTCCATCTTTCCCATAGTTGCTCTCTTCCTCTTACTACTCTCCCTTCACTTCTGCAAAGTTTCTTGCTCTCAACCTCTTCCTCCTATTTTCTTGACCATCAGCTTTCATCCTTCCTCCTTTATTCCAGTTTCCACAAGTGTATTTGCTGGCTTTTCTATCCTTTGAACTCAAAATCCTTGCATCTTCTTCATGCGCTTCCATTAGTCTTGTTTGATACTAGCTGAATAATGTAATTATGCAAATATGTTATAGCAGTGAGCATAATTGATTTGGCATTATGCTCTTGCTCATCCCCTTAAAAATATTGCTTGTCATGCAAGTTTTGATATGGAGTCCATTCACACATTGGATGTGCAGATATCTACACCATTTTTGCTGTCACAAGATACTTTAAAAGTATTGTGCAGTGGATTCTGTTCACCAAATGTGCATAACATCTTATTTCAGTGTAGTATCTGCAGAGGGGTCTGTTATTGCCAGACAGAGATCTGGGTTTCTCAAACTTTGGCTCACCAGATGTGTTGGATTTCAGTGCCCAGAATCCATCATCTTGGGCCATGCTGACAAGTGTTCCTGGGAACTAAAGTCCAAAGCAGCTGGAGGGCCAAAGGTTGAGAACCACTGATTTAGATGATTTAAATAGGTATAAGCAAAAATTTTAAATGTAAACATTAAAAAAAATACTTAAACATTAAAATAGTATACACAGTATTGATTCCACCCGCTGTACTTACAGGTAGGCTTTACGATACTAATTTCAGCTAACACCTGGTTTACTCTTGCACAAATATTCAGAAGGCATTCACACAGCATTTTAAAGAACAAAACAGTGAGAAAGATGTTTTATCTTAGCTAACACACATTGGAAACTGCTTAATGCAGTGTAGATGTGTAAATGGCTATTGCTTAAAACAATTTGTAAGCCGCTCTGATAGCCTTGTGGCTGAAGAGTGGGGTATAAATAAATAAATAAAAAAAATTAAAAAAAAAATAAAAAAAATTATTTATTCTGTCCTTTTAAAATAAATCTTATCTGCTCTCTTCACATCTATCATATGCCATTGATGTTCCTTTGGGAATTGTGGATGAGGATAGAATGCTGGCAAATATATAGGGTCCAACACTCCTTTTTTAGGAATGCATTTAGGCAAGAAAGAGGGATCTAACAATACTAATCTGTCGTATTCCAACCTACGCAAATTTGGATTCACTGACAAGGATGCTATCTCTGACACCCTTCTTGCTGAGGTAATTGCCACCAAGAATGCTACCTTGAATGATAGCAAACCTGAAAGATGTTTCTTTTAAGGTCTCAGAAGGAGACCTAGTTTATGATGGGAAAATGATGAACAATTGGAAACATAGACAGTGTTGTACCTTTTAAAAAACTTTTAGTGTGAGGAGGTGCTGACAAAGGAATTCCTTCAAAACTCAAGAGCTACTGACAAAGCTGAAACTTGTCTTAATGTGTTTGGTCTTAAGCCTTTTTCCAAACCATCCTGCAAAAACAGCAAAACATGCTTTATCTTCAGTTGATGAATGCTAACCTCATTTATCCTACACCATTTTTCAAAAGTAATCTTTCTCCTATTAATGTTTTGTGCTGAAAGTCTTCTAGATGACATAACAGCCCCAGTCACCTTAGATGAGTAGCCCTCCCTTCCTAAAGATTTCTTCTCAATTTCCAAGCAGTCAGATCCAACCACTCTGGATCCAGATGACATATTGGTCCTTGGCTCAGGAGATCTTGCCTTTGTGGTAACTTCCAAGGAGGTGCAACTGACATCTGCAATAGTAACAGAAGTCATGGCCATCTTGGCTGACAAGGAGTTATCATCATAACTGTTGCCTGCTCCTACTGTATTTTTAATAACACTTTCTGCACAACCTGAATTAGAGGGAAAACATGACACCCTTTTGGCCATGGAACCATTAAATCATCAAATGCCTCTGCATCTCTGTTTCCATCTGTTGAATAAAACAGCACAGAATACTGCATGATGTAACATCCATTCTCCTGGAAGCACCTGGTTTCGACTCAGATAATCCGCTTGATAATTTAGCTTGCCCTTGAGATAAACCACCAAAATTGATTTGAAGTTCTTTTCTGCCCATTTGAATGATGTGCCTCCATCGTTAATGGTAGAGATCTTAATCCCCCGATTACGGATATCTGCCTGGACTGTCATATTGTCTGTTCTCAGTAAAATATGCTGGTCCTGTGTTATTGATGACATCTCGACTAGCACTAATCTGCTTTCAATTCCAAAGTTTATATTGTGCAATTTGTTCTGAGCATTCCATACCCATTGAACTGACCTCATTCCACAGTAAGTCCCCCAACCAATGAGGCTGACATCTGTTGTTAACTGGACTGTATTTTACTTTATCAATGGTAGTCCCTTGTCCATATTGGAATCTCTCAACAACCATCTTAAGTCTCTTTTAAAGATTTTGGCAATTGTACTAAACAATGTGCCTTGCAGCCAATTGCCTTTCTGATGAGGAATGAGTAGTTCGTAGTCTCGTGGAATGGAACCCTCCCCATGGGACTAACTATTGTTGAGATCAAGATCCCCATTACTTTTGCTAGTAACATAATGTCTGAAGATTTCAGGTATTATGTGCTGTGTTTCTTTATCTTGATTTTCGTGTCATCCAACAAAGTCAGTCAACCTTTCCCTGTTTTTATTATGGCCTCCAAATGCATCATAATTCAAATGCAACTGAGTTAACTTTTTTTCTAGTTTATCAGAAAACTATTTTTTCTAGTGTTTCCAAGGTTGTTCTTCTGTCTCTTAGCAATTTTTCCTAAGGGTATTTTTCCTAAGTAAGGGTATAATTGTACCTCCCCTCAATCTCAGAAGAGCTATCACAGGGACTAATACTTTTGTAAATACCCAGGGTGCTGAGGCCAAACTGAATGGCAGTGCTCTGAACTGGTATTGGCTTTCCATGTATTCGAACCTGAGGTATTGTCTATCTGCTTCCACCATATGGATATGAAGATACGCTTCCTTCAAATCTACCAAAATCATTAGATCTGCTATCCTCAAATTGTCTGCTATTGTCTGTAAAGTTTCCATTTTGAATTTGAGGTATTTCACAAAGCCATTGAGGTGTTTTAAATCAGAACAGGATGTACCGTTCCACTGCTTTTTGGCACTGTAAAGAAGGTTGAATAAACCCCTGTGAATTGTTGGTTTTCTGGTACTTTACCACTTGAATCTCTAGTAAGTGATGTACAGTTATCCCATCATATTCACTAGGGTTTGGTTCCAGGACCCCCGTGGATACCAAAATCCATGAATACTCAAGTCCCGATATATGCAATGGTATATTTGGAAGACTTCACAAGAGTCTGGAGCAATAAACACCTGAGGCAAAGCACAAAAATCAGTGTGTAGAGCCATTGTACTGTCTATCCTCCTTTATGGATCTGAAACATGGATCACCTATCGCCACCACCTACGACTCCTCGAACGCTTCCATCAGCGCTGTTTACGCACAATCCTAAATATACACTGGAGTGACTATGTGACGAATGTTGCTGTCCTTGAGCAAGCAGGGATCACCAGCATTGAGGCCATGATATTGAGAACACAGCTGCGCTGGGCAGGGCACATTTCTAGGATGGAGGACCATCGCCTCCCAAAAATAGTACTCTACGGTGAACTCGCCACAGGTCAGCGTAAGAGGGGCGCTCCAAAAAAGCGATACAAGGACTCCCTGAAACAACATCTTAGGCTCGGCCAAATTGATCACCAACAGTGGTCCGCCCTGGCCTCGCATCGGGAGGCATGGAGACACACTATCCACAACGCTGCAGCCTTATTTGAGAACTCACGCCGAACAAGTCTTAAAGAGAAACGACAACGCAGAAAGAATCACAACCCAAAAACATCAACCAAGGAGACCTTCTGCCTTTTTAGTCATCAGTGCGCTTGCAGAAAGCGCAGGATGAGTCCTTCCTGAATCTTCGTTTGCGAAGAAAAGCCAGAGAGAGAGAGAGAGAGAGAGAGAGAGAGAGAGAGAATAGCAAAATGGTGTCCCTTATATAAGAGGGCAAAATCAAGGTTTGCTTTTTGGATTATTTTTTAAAGAGTATTTTCAAGCTGTGAATACTTAAATCTGTGGATACGGAGGGACAACTGTATTTCTCCCAACACTATCTCCTGCTTGATCATGTTCTTCGAAACTGGGGAAGGAATTTATTTGCTTTTCGGCTTCCTGTTGGACCATATTTTGTAACCTTGTGTTACTACCTTTTTCACCCAACTGTCTGTTGTTATTCTGACCACACGACTCCAAAAAGCAATAAACTGCTGGTTTTCTGTCAACATAGTGGTTTACCCCTTCTGGGATTTTGTCCACTTCCTCTACCTTGTCCCTGTCTATTGTAAAGTGCAGATCTATTGATTTGTGGATGTTTTTTGAACCATTGCTGTCTCTGTATTCTATAGTCTTGCCTTCTAAAACCTCTACCGCCTTGAAAGGAATACTTATTTGTCTTGAAAAACTTTTAATCCATTCTCTTCTTTTGCAACATTGGCAATTGTTTGTTTGTTTTTCTCTCTATTTTCTACTAGGACTTCTTCCAGCATTTGTTCCCCAAATAAGAGATCTCCCTTAAAAGGAACATATGCTAAGTTGTTTCTATATTTGTTATCGGCTTCCCAGTCATGCAGCTACAATGATCTTCTGGCCACTGTCACTGCATTTATATTTCTTGCAGCAAACACCACTGAATCATGCCTAGCATCTGCCACATGCTCAAATACCTTCCTCACTTTTCCTAACACTTTATGTAATGCTTGTAAACTTAAATCCTTAGCCTCCATAATCTCATTTATCCATATCACAACAGCTCTTGCAAACACTGAAGAGGCTACTGAAGCCTTAATAGTTAAAGATATTCTAGCACCAGAGCATGATGTCATGGCTATGTAGTAGTGCGTGGGGCGCACCTGGGAAGTATTCCATTTTCATGCAATTCCACAGCTGGAGAAGAAAGCAGACATTACTTCTCTGATTCTCCAATAAGTCTGTTAGCATTCACTACTTCTGGTTGCAGAACTGGTGTTCTCCACTGTCCCTCAGGCATTAAATGGCTATATGTATACACTCCAGCACTGGGAAGTTGCCTGGGGAGGGGGTTATTGAATACACAAATTACATACACTGGTGAATGCTACCAATGAGATTCTTGCTACTGACCTACTTGTCCACATTAGAGAATGGCTTACATATAGTCAATAATAAAAAAGCTAAGGAAACTTACTCTTGGCCTGTTTGATAGTTTATTGGTTTGACAATTCTAACAATCTGAATCCACAGTTAAGTAAGCTGTTAAAATGATTAATAAAACTACATGAAAACAGATTTTACACACAAGCCTCCATTCACGTCAGCTACATGAAAGTACATAAAAACACAGTCATTGGATGAAATAAATCTGAAGATGTAGGCCCCAATCTAAACATGTTACTATGGAGCAAGCACTTCTAAATTCTGTGACCTCTTAGTAACTAATCTAGGATCTGAATTGAAATACAAACATAAAAAAGGTAAATATTTACAATTTAGCGTTGAAATGCTCCTTTTGCTTATACTGAAGATGTATGAAAAGTACTAAATTAAAGTTGCAAGTAAGAGCTCTGAAAAGTAATACTGGTCAGAAGAGTAAGAATTTACTTCCTGCAAGAATAGACAGAAAAATGAGGACTGAGATAATACAAGATTTTTTTGTTATAGCTGGCTATAAATTTTCCTATTAACTATTTAATACATGAACCACTAAAAAGAAAATGTTTCCACAAAATGTTTCTTTTAAAGCCACAAAAGTTTTCATAACAAGTCTCAAAACTGAAATGAAATCATGGAAGTCCACTGAAAATAGTACTAGCTGGACTTAAAAATGGAATGAAGAATGTTCGGGGGGGGGATTACTAAGTTTCTATATTTAACTGAACAAACCAACATTTAAAGAGATGTTCTTCAAATCCTGAAAAGATTAATGCTGATAAAATTATCTGGTTTTCAAAATTATGTAACAGTCCTTCGGTAGCATCAATCTGGGCAGAAAATCTGTTGCCCCCCCCCCACTTTTAACAAACAAAAGATTTGAGAATGCAGACCTTGCCATAACATTAAACACATTAACAGAATTATACTTTTATTTATTCTACTAAAATCTATGTAGTACAGCGTTTCCTCAATGTTGCTGTATTGAGATTAACATTAAAAATAAAACAAGTTTTCCATTAATTCTTAAGCTTCTTCCCCAGCATTTAAGTCTCCTTTTTTCTGTTTCTGGTCTTCAGCCATTTTGTCCATGTGTTTCTGTAAAGAAGAAAACAAGGAGAATTGAATTTAAATCTTATGGAGCAAGGGTGCACCAAGTCATATTATCCAGTATTTTTTAATCCATTGTCCTCCCTCCAACTTGGATTTTGTTGAGGTGAGATGTCAGCAAATCGCACAGGTTCTGCATAATTATGGATGCCATGTACCACGATGAAAGGAATGCTACAATCAGTATACATATTATATTGGGTAGGATACAACTAGAATTAGGCAACTTGATGGGGCATTGAAGAGCTTAATTGGACTTTACTTGTGTAACAGCATGCATGAAGTGTGAATAATTCCATTTCCATCAGCTGAACCCCGCAGCTAGTTAGTGAAATAAATTAATTTAAGAACAGTGGCACACAGTTTTTTATTTGCCATTTAAGTTTTAAAGAGAAACTTTAACGACCCCCATTTTCAGGTTTTTAAGCTTTTTTCTTCAACTGTACGAAACAACAAAACACAGAGGTGCCTTGAGAAATTTTGCCTTACCTTCAACTTCTGATAGTGTGCGAGGCTGCTGCAGTGGACCTTTTTTGCAGCATCTTCATTGGTGTAAAATAAAGAACACAGTTTACAGTAAAACCCAGTTCTCGGCACCACATAGTTCACACCTAAAGAAAGAGACAGACACATAATTGCAAATTTGAGCCAGGGTATCTGAAGAACTAGCATGATTCTTTTTATTCTTAAAAGGGCAGCAAAGTCCAAGTTCTTCATTTAAATCAACAATAAGCTTCTAGCTACACATAATCTTGCTTTTAAGTGTTATAAAATTAAATAAGCCACTCTGCTAGAAATTTAACAAATCTTGAAAATATATAAGTCTATTATACTAATTTCTGCCCATTACAAAGATTTTGGTGATCCAGCATGAACTGCCTGATTCAGGACCCAGACAGACAGACTGCAAAAATCAGAAAGTCTATGGTTTTCTTCTAGTTCTTTCTGATTTGGGGGGGGGGGAGGAATCTACATGACATTTTCCCCATTCTGAATTATTCCCAGAGAACCCCCAGCGCTTGCAAGGGCTTTTTAGAACCACTCTCTAGGTCAGTTTAAATTAAACCAGTATTTCCCTAAATGAATGTCCCTCTGCATGGCAGTGTTTCTGTTATCCCAGAGCTAGCTAAGATGGCTGCCACCAAGAAACACAGCAACTGTGACCAGGACAGCAGATTCAACAGAGATAAGGTGAGAGGGAAAGAGGAATGCTAGCAATGAAAGAAAATGATCCTAATGCTTAACTAGTGTAATTATTGCTAAAGCACTTTAACATTTTGACTGTAACTCCTGAAAAATAGTTTTAAAAGGCTTCAGTGGAAATTGGTCAAAGGCAATTTCTGAAATGTTCTGAGTCTAGATGTGACATGTGATCAGTGCTAGGGTGAGGAGAAAAAACAAAAGGGAGGGGGGGAGTGAGGGAAACCCAAGCTATTTCAGAAAAGAGTGGATGCAAAACCATGAACATGTAGGTAAAATCAAAACAAAAAGAACTGGAAAGCCAAGGACATTTTTCCTGTATGGATAAGCCCACAGTATTGTAATGCCCCCTTACAGAAGGCAAGAGAGGAATCAAATACTTGTAATCTATATCCAGTGCATGCTATCTAGGAGGAGAAAATAATCTTACCAACAGGAACATTTGGTTGGTATGGTCCAATTCTCTGTTCCTCTGCGGTTGCACATTTTTCACTGACAGCATCTTGCTCACCGGTGCTTTCTTTTTTCTCTCTTTCTTGTGTTGCTGTGCCATCATTCGCTCCAGACTGTTCTGCCTTTACAGTTTTGCCACCATTTTCTAGTGTCTCATTTGTCTGGTCTGATTCTCCAGTTGTACTTTCAGTTACGTTGTCCCCCGTTTTTACAAGAGATTTAACAATGCCAAATCGACGTTGTTTCTGGTGATCTGAATCTTCTTCATCACCAACTTCATCAAGTGTGACAAACCCTTCCATGCTTCTTGGAAACCCACCTACATACCGCTGAGGAAAAAATATTTTTGTTATTCTAGCTGCTACATTAGATACAGATTTTCTCACGAAGATCTACAACTAGGTCCAGAAATAATTAATTGGACACTGACACAATTCACTTGGCTGGACAGTGTGAAAGGGTTTTTCTTTACCACGGAAAGGCTCTTACAATCATCCACCACTGTTGTCTTCCATGGATGTCCAGACCTTGTTGTATTGCAGAGCTCAACAGTGCGTTCTTTTTTTCTCAGAATGCACCAAACTGTTGATCTGGCCACTCCTACTAAAGTTCTTCCTCTGATGGATTTTTTTTTTTGGGGGGGGGGCAACCTAAGGATGGCCTGTTTCACTTGCATTAAGAACTCCTTTGACCACATGTGGTGGGTTCACAGCAACAGCTTCCAATTGCATATACCACACCTGGAATAAACTCCAAACCTTTTATCTGCCTAATTGATGGAGAAATAATGAAGCAATAGCCCACACCAGTCCCATTTTTATGAGTCAATTGTTCAATTACTTTTGGTCACTTGAAAAAGAGGGGGCTACATATTAAAGAGCTGTAATTTCTAAACCCTTCCACCAATTTGGATGTGAATACCCTCAAATTAAAGCTGAGGGACTGCACTTTAAGCCCATATTCATTATTTAACTGTAACTTCATTTTGGTAAGCAGCCGAAATAACAGAACTTGTGCCAGTGCCCAATTATTTCTTGACCTTAATGTATTTTATAAGTATTCTGAATACAAGTCCAAAGATATAATTCTGACAGACACTTTCCACTGGAACATCAATAGCTGCAAAATGTACCAGAACAGACACACTGGAAGCTAGGCTAGGTTTAACTTTACTCTATGCAGCAAGTAACAAAAACTGGCTTCCATAAAATGGCATGATTCAAACTGTAACAAGCACAAAAGGGAACCATACAGGTGCCTATGGCCACAAGTGGATACATTCCTGTGCAGGATGTTAGCACTGGGCATCTTGCACAGTCCTTGTGTGGTACTCAACATATTACTTTCTAGCCAGCCATTACTCCCAGGCTATGTCACCCAGGGGTCTCATTTCCACACCCACTAATTCTGGGTTTATCAACCAGGATTCCCTGGAACCATAGGGTTCCATGAGAGCTGACTAGGGTCTGCAAGAGATTGATAGGGGAAAAAAAACACCTTTAAGTTGGAGTTATAATACATTTTATACAGGGATTTCCTAAGACCTGAAAATTATCTCAAGGGTTTCTCCAGGATTAAAAGGTTGAGAAAGGCTGCACTAGTGGGATAACTCACAGTAAAACAGTAAAGTAAAGGTGGAGGAGTTAAAAGTAGTCGTTTGTCAGCAGGAAGCACCAGATTCTCAGCAAAGACAGAAGGAGATACAGTATCAGCCAGAAGATTTGCATTTTTTTAAGGCTCCAGAGACCTTTTTTCTAATTCTTCCCGTTTTCTCTAAGTGAATGAATGGGGAAGATATAAGGGTATGTGGATCTCTCTCCCTCCCTCACACACACACCTTTTCTCCCACAGCACAGAACCAAAGGCAATAGCACTCACCCTTTCTGAATCAAGGCAACTCCCCCCCCCCAATTTACTGAGCTGTTCCAAATCATTTTTCCTAATTTCTCCACTCAAATTGCCATTTGGAAGCTCCTGAAGCTTTTAGCTCTCTCTCAATAATTCCACTGAATAATCCACAGCAGGGATGAGATTTGTGCAGCCCTCCAGATGTTGACTGTAAGCATTCCTCACCACTGGCTGTGTTGGCTAAAGCTGCAATTAACAATATCTAGGGGGGCACATTTATTCCTACCCTTGGTCTAGAGCTCACCTATGCCAATGAAAGTACCTACAAGTTCATTACCCTCACAACTTTTTTCAACGACTGATCAGAACAACTTTCTTATAAGCAGCACCTGTCTTGACAGGAAATATATAAAACGAAGTACGTGGGAAGTTGAATATTGTTGTCCACCAGCAATCTCTCAACAATATACTTTTCTATTTACCTTTTTGAGCTTTTTTCCTGTTGAAGCAGCTGCAGCACCCTCTTCAGTTTTTGCAGTAGTTTCATCACCAGCTGCTTCCTTTCCTTCGGTAGTTACGTCACCCAAATTGGCCACATCAGTATCTTCTGCTGCTGAACTACCGCTCTCCAGTAACGCTGCTGCTTCCTCGTCATCTACTAACAGCTCATCTTCAGATTCTACAAGTAAATTTGGTTCTTCTTGGTCTGCCTGTTCACCATCTTTTGTATCCTGCCTCTCCGCTTCATCTCCCTTCTCTTCTTTATCTTCAGTACTGTTGGTTTCCATTTTCTCATTTTCATCAGACTTACTTTTTTTCTCGTTTCCGTAGTCTTTGCTATCGGGAGAAAGACCTCTTTTTCTATAAAAGGAGAAAACAAATCTTACTTATCCTTTTTATGGTGTATTCTAAAACAAATGAACCATCTGAAACTTCTGTAGTCTTTGCTATCTAAAGAAAGACCTATCTTTCAATAAAAAGAGAAAAAAATATTGTTTATCCATTTTATGGTATATTTTTAAATAAACTAGTCACTGAAAGATTACCTTGGTTTATCTTTCTTCATCACTTCTGCCCCCTTGTTGGGAATCTGAAATAAGGATGATACTGTTTATTAATTTGCATAAGATAAGCCATATGGATTTGTGGTTTTGGAATATGCTTCATGGTTATTCAAGTGAAAATTTAAATTCTATTGAAGCAGTAAAAAATACTGAACACTTCATATTACAATATTATTTATCAAAGTTGTGCTCAATCAATAGTTTGAATCATCTTGAACTAACACATGGTACCTACCCTTAATATTAATTTCTTGTATTTTTCAGACAAATCTACTTTCACACATCTCCCCTGGAACCAGAGGGCTTTGTTGGAACAGTGCTCCATCATTGCTTCAGCAGCTTCTCTGGTGTCCATTTCTATGAAAGCCTACACAAGAGTTAAGAAAGTTCAGCCTGTATTAACAGTGGGAGCAAGAAACAATGACAAACTTCAACTAAAAAAACCAATCTAGGCATAACTCCACAACTCACCACCTATCACACAGGATTGGTACAATGATGAAGTTGATGAGAAGTATTTTATTTATTTATTTATTTATTTTGCTGCAAACTCTGGAAAAGGGAGGCCTAAGTACTTTCTACACTCTCACCCGCTGAACTAGCCAGAGGCCAACAAAATGGTTGTGTCATATACTGAAATGGGGTCATAAAAATGAGCTACTGATGAATGAATGGACAAACGCCAGCCCTGGCTTACCCTTTCAGCTTCCATCCTTTCTTTGTCAGGTCCTCACTTTGCCCAAAATCCTCAACTCCTTTCCCACCTCCTCTCAGTCCACAAAGATATGGCACATTTCTGTTGACTATGCTTTCATACATAGTTGCTTGCAGATGCCCATGGAAATGGAGGCCTGGAGGCTCCTTACTTAATAAGCCTCATTTTGTGGTTTTACCAAAAATACAGAAAATGGAAAGCAGGGGCACAAAGTTGTGCTCTGTCATATAGTGGTGTACTTGGTAAAAGAGTGGTAAAACTTATAAGAATCCCTGAAATCTTTGCATCTTTCCTTTACTCTCCTGAAGACAAGTTTCAGAAGATTTCTGAAAACTAAGACAAATATTTGCTTAGGTTCTTATACACAGGATATTAAGGATAGAGGCTGCTGCCAGAACAAGCTTGGGAAGTAGGGAGACAAAATTATAAAAATTTAGGCTTCGTTCAGGTTCAGTCAGTATTTTTCTAACTTGCTTGAATAATTTTTAATTTAAACTGTACCTGAACATAAAAAGCATAGTTGTTTGTTTCTTTGTGATGAACTCTGACCCTACATTAACATGACTAAGTAAGCTTAGTAAGCTGGTCTTTGCACTCCTATGCAATATACAAAATAGGGATAATACATTATCTCCTCCAAGAAAATGCACATAATTTAGATACAAGAAGGACACACTAATCTTCTTGACTAAGAAAAATGCATGTCACATTTATTATTCACAGCCCCCTATTTTATTCTGTATTCTTACCAAAATGGTTAACAAGAAGGATTTATTGAAAACTGCACACTTCCAGTTATGCAACATCGTATAAATTACCTGACTCTTCATTCTCATCAATATGTAGTTCTTTATTTTTCCATAGGGCTCAGCTAGTTTAAGTACAGCATTGTCAGAATAGCCTGAATGTGGCAAATTACTGAGATGAATCACACGACCAAGTTCTTGTTTCGGAGGCTCAAATTTTTGGTCAGGTTTCGGTTCTGGTTTCTAAAACAAACAAAAAACCACCCAAAATTAGTTTAGAAAATGTTTTGTTGATCCATTATAGTAAAGCTTAATGTCAGAAAATACACCAAAGAACACAGGAACTAAACATTAAAAATGGAAATGTAAGATTAGAATATTGCAACTGTTTTTACCTTTATTCTTTTATATTTCTGTGATAAATGGACTCTCACAGGTTTGCCAAACACTAAGGCTGGTACTGTTGAATAATACTCTACTGCAGCTTGTGCATCTTCAGTAGTAGCCATTTCAATAAATGCCTGAAATTGTATAATAGTTACATTTTTCAAGGAGGACTATGGCTATAGTATATTGAGTATGTATCTAATGCAGAGTTTTGTTTTTACCAGGAACATGCAATTCTTTAATGCTGAAAAACTTACACTAAAAAAGTTTTAGCTTTGCATTTAAGTTTCTCTCTGCAAGTTTGCAGAATACAAAGTTAGTTTTTTGATATTGTGACAGCTAGGTTTCTTCAGATCCCAAGTGGATGAAAGTTTTAGTTCTTATGCTGCCCCCTCCTGGTTGATATGTCCTTTCACAGAGGCACTGACTGGTACTGTTGTATATTATAGCTCATCTTTGCATTCATAGTTTCAAATGAAGTAGGAAAATGATATGGTCTAAAAAGACTGTAATGCTTACCTCATTTATTTTGTTCAAGATTAGGTGATTTGTAATGATTCCAAATGGTTCAACAAGCTGCAGTAGCTGGAATCTCAGGTTTTTCCCTCTCTGAAAGTCCATGATGTGTACAACCCGGCTTGTTTCCTGTTGTTAAGCAAAGTGAACATTACAATGTGCATCCTATTCAATTTATTACAATATCTTT
Source organism: Gambelia wislizenii (assembly GCA_030847615.1). Taxonomy (NCBI): domain Eukaryota; kingdom Metazoa; phylum Chordata; class Lepidosauria; order Squamata; family Crotaphytidae; genus Gambelia; species Gambelia wislizenii. The sequence continues at coordinate 208,741,628 of JAUMIR010000001.1, forward strand.
TAGCCAATTTTCTGATGAGCATGACAATGCCAATAAAAAAAAAAAGTAAAGAGTGCAAACAACTTACATCCTGGATTCACTTGAGGTGGACAAGGTAAAGGGCAAGCAATCTGACTAAATCTGAAAGCAAATAGATCCTCAGAAGAAAGGCCTGCAAATATGGGCGTGACTCTTCTAACATTTTTGGCATAGTGCTTAAATTACAGACTTGAGGCTCTTCATCAGTAAATCTTAGATGACTAGATCCGGATTATATGGCAGAGCCTCATATTCACTTAATACGTAATATTCTTAATTGTCTGGGCTGCATCACATCAGGCCGCATGTCTGAATGCTCTTCTCCCTAATACAATAGTTCCATGCAAAAAAAAATATTTTCTATGGAAAATATTCACTAAGGTGAACTTGCATTTTGAATTAGTATAACCATATCAATGACCCTAATTCCATTCATGCGATAATAACTGTACTGGTGACCAAACACATCTGGAGACTGCAGACCCATTTTCAATACTAACCACTCTGCCCTTCTGCATGTGTCTTGGTCCTTGCATACTTCCATTTCCAACCCCTAAATATAAACACATCAGAAGATAAGTGGGGAGGGGAAAGAGAAATAGTTACAGGATTAGCAAGATTCTTGTCCTTTAAAGCACTTCAAATCTTTTAATTTTTTTTGTTTTTATTTTAAACATGTTTTATGACAAATACTATGTGCTTTTCCTGTATTTTCCTCTCTAAATGAAATGTACAAGTGTCAAAGCACATAAATCCACAATTTCTGTGGGAAATCCAGGAAATGAGAATAGCTTTGTTCAGTTCGGAAAGTATAATTATGGCAATGAAGTTTAAGCCACAAAGGCAATCTCTACCACCTAAATTTCTCATATATTTTAGCTTTAAAACAAAAACAGACCTTGGGGCACTTTAAAGACTAACACATTTTATTTGGCATGATGCATGTGATGAAGTGTGCTGCAGTCTGATGCCAAATAAACTTTCACAGCTCCTCTGCAGAACCCTGAGGATATATACACGCCCTGCTTTGCCTCCACCCTCAGAATCTATTTTTTTTCACGTTTCCCCCACTTATAACCCACACATACACCAGTGGGATACAGGTGAGGAGTTTCACTATATTTTTGGCTTCCCTAAGGCATTTTAGGACCAGAAGTGTTTATTGTCCCTGGAAATGAACAAGAACTCAATGTCTGGCTTACTTCCTGCTTAAAGACTCTCCTGGGCCCAAATCATCAAGTGGGCTAAAAACATATTGAAACTGCTCTCCACTCCCTGCTAGAGGGGTGTGTTTTGAGTGAATTTCTGGGAGGGGGGCTGGAGGATTCAAAAACAGCCCTGGGTAGTTACATGCATCCTGCACTTTAATCCGCTTGCTTTCAGTCTTCAAACTGAAGAGACACAATACTGATTTCCCCCCTGTACTGCAGGAAACTAATATGGCTACCGTCACATTTTTATTCTGAAGTAATGCTTCTTCAGGTTTTGTAAAGTCCACTAAAGTATGTATTTAATCTTATTACCTCTTGACCCAAGTGGTGGCCCTCCCAGATGAAATGGAGGTGGAGGTGGCCCCAAAATCCCTGGAGCTGGATTTGTGGACTGCAACATAAATGGATCACCCCTACAAGTTACACACAGAAAAATGAAGCCATGTTAGCCTCTGAACAAAACATAACCTTTCACATAAACTCCAGTAAAGTTTTGTAAGCAAATGGTAACCGATAAAAGTGAACCAAAGTACTGTTGCATCATTGTTTATTTTCAGTACAGCGACAGGAAAAGTGCAGACTGAGGGCCAGTTGCCTTCAGGCCTTTTTTCTGTGCTCCCCAGAATTCTCCTTCCCCCCACAAATAAATTTGGTATCATAGTTTGCCATTGAAATTTAGTAGCAAACTAGTAAGCACACTATAGTTATCAGGGAACTGAATACTGATCACTCTTATTGACTACAGTCAATACGACAGTCCCTACCACAGTCAAAACTCAATATTATAGCAGTGTTAAAGTCCATTTAAGAACATGTAAGGTTCATTTATATTTACATATACAGTTTAATATGGCTCAGTCAAGCATGAGTAAGGGCTTTCTATTTGTTAACAATAAAATTAATCTTTTCAAATTCTAACCAGTCAAGTTTTGACTAATAATTATTTTTAAATTAAAATATAAATATAAAAATGGAAAAGTACTCTATTTTAATATATGTATTATAAAGTCCAGTTCTGAGGAAAAGAGATGATGTGAACAAATAATTTTCATGAAAAAAATCCATTAAACTCTGTATTTTTTCCCTTTGGGTCATGTCCCTTGGTCAGGCGACCCCTGAATACTTGCCCGACCAGCAAAATGGCTCCCAGCACTGGGGAAGTTGTCCATCCCTGTATTAGTAATATCTGTTCAGCACGACTAAGCAGGGTCAACATATATCTGAAAGATCTACACATTCCTGCAGTTTCCAAAAAGTGCAGCCACACTTTGGTGAAAATGACAAGTTAACAGGATGTAGAAGAATTATATATTATGAATAAGATTCAATCTTTTCATGCAGGCAGTCTGCATGGTAACATCTGTGTTCAGTAACACACTGAGTTCAGTAAAGAATACCAGTAATGCTAGTGGAGAAGCTGTAGAAAATGAAATTATATCAACTCTTGACCACACTGACGAGTTCTTTAGATGAGTGAATTAATTGGGATCAGAGAAAAATGTATTTTTTTAATCCTAATTTTTCACTCCTCCAAAAGCCCCAAGTCAGGATGAGGGTAGAGCCCCATAAAACTTACATTTTCATGAAAGGAAGGAATAAATATAGGATTTGAGAGTTTTATAATGTGACATAAACACACCCTGATTCATTTCTCCATCTCCCCAAACATTTCTAGACAGCATCACAAAGAAGAGATAAATACAGTCAGCTCTCCACTTTCATAGGTTTCCCTTTTGTTGATTTCATTATTTTTGAGTTTGTACAGTACAGTACAGTAGCTGCTGCTGAACTAGTTCAACCTCCTTGCCCCCTCCCTCCTTCTTCCCTTCCTGTCCTGCCAACAGCCCCCATGCCTAACTCTCAGTTTCAGAAACAGCAGACACCGCCACTGCTGCTTCTAAATCCTCTGTAGCATGCATGTTTGGGGTGGCGGGAGTCTTAGGATATTTGCCGTTTTTCCACTTTTGCCATATTCAAGGTCATATGAATATATTCCTGCTCACCAAGCCCTGCATGGCAGGGAGTTGGACTAGATGGCCCTTGTGGTCTCTTCCAACTTTATGATTCTATGAATCTCAGCAGTTCAGCAGGAAGATAGTTCACCTAACCCCAGTATTCATCAGCCTCATGGGAATTAAGTTGGAAATCTCTTGATTCCACATGCCACCATTTTTCCCCATTCTATTTGCAAAGTTTTTTTGTTTGTTTGTTTGTTTTTACTTACAGCCCATGTCCAGAATCACTATCAGGGTTCCATTCAGGGTATCTTTAAAGGAAAAAAAGTCAGTTAGGTCATTTCTCTAATTTAAATGTTATGTAAAGAGAGGTACTATGTAGTTACATCTTCTTAGAATCAAAATTATGAATATTAAAATCAGGGGGGGAAAGGACAATTGCAACTTCAACAGGAAAAACTGCTGGCCCTTCAGTATTGCTAATGTTAGTCCTTATTTCTAAAGTACTACATTCCTGTAGTACTCTGTTGACCAAGTAACATGAAGCCCAATGAGGAATATAATCTGTTTTTCTTACAAGCAAACATAAAAGTTACTCCAGGTGACAGAAACCATTGTATACCATAGCTGGAAATCAGTTCTATGTAAATATCAACAATGTAAACTACTGTATATTATGTTACTCAAATGAACTGTTAAAAACTGATAGTATCACCAGTATCAATGGCACATCTCACTATAACCAAAGTTTGCATGACAGAATACTTCTGATATAATATGTAAACTAACCCAATAACATTTTATTGTATATTACAAAAGAATGCCCAGGTTTATTTTCAGTTTGGGAAAAAAACTAAAAGGAGGCATGAGATGTATAATATGAATGGGGTGGAAAGACTGGAATATCACAGACTCAAGAGGGCAGAACTCTGGGCCATGTACTTATAACAGATTTCCTGTATTTTCTTACTCAATCTAAGAAATTCTTTCTTGCCACTAATCAGTGAAATTCATTGCCACAGGATATTCTAACCAACACCAAAAGGGATATTTTTAGGAAAACTACAGCTGGCGTCCTGTCAAGTCACATATGCATGCGCAAGTCCCTTTTTGGGTGGGGTGCAGAGGAATATTCTTTTGCCCAAGCTATCCAAAAAACCAACCGAACCAACCCCAAACAAACTCTTCCCACTGCCTGGCTGCTGTCAACCACTGGGTACGACCCTTGCTGCTGTGTCTTATTGGTGTGCAAGGGAGGAGGGGAGAGAATTCAGACCATGAAAACCCAGCTGTTCTGGGTTCCCATGGGAAGGAAAAGGTGGGTGCACTCCATTTGAGAGTGCACTCTCATCCCCCACGCCTGAGCGGATATCAGCTGCTTCCCCACGGCCTGAATTGCTTGTCCTCCAACTGTGACAGCAGGACATGACAGCTGCTGGGTGGTGGGAGGAGATGGAACTGTGTATGTGGAGTCAAGTGTAGATGTAGGTTCCCAGTCGCTGTGTGTTTAAAAGATACAGCGGGCCCTCCATATCCATGGGTTCTGCATCCACAGATTCAACCAATCATAGCTCGAAAATATTTGGGTGGGTGGGTATATTCCAAAAAGCAAACCTTGCTCATCACCATTTTATATAAGGGATGCCAATTTACTACACCAATGTATATAATGGTACTTGAGCATCCATGGATTTTGGTATCCATGAGGGGGTCCTGGAACAAAATCCCAGAGGATACTGAGGGCCCACTGTATAAAATATTAAGTCGGGTGAACAATCCCATCAAAGCTACCATTATTCCTAGACAGATTATCAAGTCTAAACTAAATAAAAAGTGCAGTGGTTTAGAAGTAGCTAAGACGTACTAAACTGCACAAACAGGTTGTTCTAATTTTTAAAGAGAAGGGTACTTATTGTCAGTAACCTTATATACAGGGCTAACTTCCAAAACTTTTAATGGTTTTATAATATAATAAAGATCCAGCTGGGTTATGCAAAAGTGAACCGTAAGTAATGTTTGGAGCTTTATTGTGCATATGCTACATTGTTTTACTGTGGACATCACTACAGTCTCCTACAAAAGAAGAAATGATTTTATGCAGTGTTTCAACCCAATGTGATTTGCTTCTACAGTAGTCAGCTTCCAGATATGATCTATATCACTGAAGCTGAAGCTAATTATGGGAATAATTAGCTGAAGGGAAGCTAATTATTTTCAACTTTTAGAAATGGAAATATTTGTGTTTTCTGAAATAGTAAATAGCAATTAAAAGGAAAAAGGGATAAGTATTCAAATCCATACATTTCAAGAAGAAGTTGACAACGTCGACTGTGTGTTGCTCCATTGATATGCTGGTTCCACTCCTGTAGCAAAAGTACAAAGTCAGAATGATCAGGAACACAAAGTAGTAGTTATTTTACACATACACCCAATACCTAAGAAATCATTTGTGAATCTAGCATAATTCTTAAGTTTAGTTTTTAAGTGTAAAAAATTCTTAAGATTTACACAGTAATCAAAAGGTCCTGAAAGTTATCCAAACAAGGACTTATCTGCAACTCAATTGCAGAGTTTTATCATAGGGGAAAAAAGACTGACCATAAAGGGAGGAGGGAGACTGAATATAACTGCAACTTACACTTTACTCCCTTCTCCACATTCAAATACATACTGGGTTGTTTCCAAAAGTGGCTGTGTATTATTGGAAAGTATTTCCATGTCTGCTTGTATCAGGTGAAACAGTCAATTCTCACCAACCACCCTGATCTTCTGCAGCCTTCTCTGCTATATTCCATTCTGTTACAAAAAGTTCCCCCAACCCAGAGCAGCAGCCTTTTGGGTGGCAAGGAGTGTGCAAAGAGCAAGTATGACTGGCAAAAATAAACTGCCCCACTGTGCACATGCAAAAATATTTCTCATTAGCACAAAGCCATAATTAGAAACAAATTTTAAAGATTTGTGTATAGAGATCAAGGAAAGACAGATAAAACCCATAGAACAGTTTGACATTCCTTGAGTTTGAATGATACAAACTAATTAGGATTCACTTTAAAAAATGTGATGAAAACTGGATTTCAGTGTAAGTCAACTAAACTTGTCTTTGACTGATTATGATCCCAAGCCTCTGCAGAAATTTGTATTAAAACAGCTGGGGAAAACAGTCAAAAACTGTGGCTGCTACACTAGTAATACCATTGAGATCAAGGAAGGATGCTGTCACACAAAAAGGGCTACAAATCCATTAGCCCTCAACTTTCATGGGTTTTATTTGCACGGATTATTTGCATGTCTGTAGCTGCCTCTGCTGCCTGTCTACAAACCTTCCCTGTTGTCCCTCCTAGGATAATGGCACTGCTGCAGAAATCGCCTTCAGTGTCATCGCCTTCCTTGAGAACAAAAGATGATACAAAAGATTTTTGCAGCAGTCATGGCAGGGCAGGGCAGGGCAGCTGCTGGCAGCAACAGCTCCTCCTCCTCTCTGTCTCCATTCCTGCAAACAGCTAGAACCCTCCCTTTCCCATCTTGGCACCACAACATTTCTGCCTTGGTGCCAAGCAGCTGCACCTCCATCACCAGTTTACAAGCCTTCCCACTGCGCCTCCTAGGATGGTGACACTGCTGCAGAAATCTCCTTGTGTCCTCTTCCTTTTCTAAAGGAGAATGACACTAAAGGAGATTTCTGCAACAGCGTCATTGTCCTAGGAGGCTCAGGAGGAAAGGCTTGTAGACTGACAACAGAGGCGTGGAAACAAGGCGGAGGCGTTGTGGTGCCAAGGCAGGAAAAGGAGGGCATGGGCTGGTGGCAGGAAAGAGGATGGAGAGGAACAGGGTAAGGAGGATGAGCTGCCGCCAGACTTACCCTACCACAGCTGCTGTAAAAGTGTCCTTTAGTGTTGTCTTCTTTCTCCTTAACAAAAGACACTGAAGGAGATTTCTGCAGCATTGTCCCAGGAGGTGCGAGGGGGGGGGGGGAGACTTGTAGACCAGTGATGCAGGTTTGGCGGTGGCAGCCTGGGAGCGAGGCGGACATTTTTGCAGCAGCAGAGTTTGGGGGTGGATTTGGGGGTGAATATATTTGTGGTTTTTCCACTTTTGCAGAGATCGTGCATCCAAGCCTCCATGAAAGTTGAGGCCAACTCTATTTTTATACCTACACTACTACATCTGACAATGACTTCACTCTAGCAGAAGAACCACTTTGGGGGTTGAAGATAAAGGAATGGAGGGAGCAGCAGATACTTCTTCACAGCTACTGCTCATTCCTACATTTTTCATCAGCTTCTAATAAAGGCTGGGAGTCCTCTAAACATCAAGCCCCTTCTACTTTTAGTTACTACGGGCCAGTACAGATGTAATCATGGCTACGGAATCAGGAACAGGTTAGAAGACCACACAACCCCTTCCCTACCCAAGACCTTCCTATTAGCCTTAATTACCCTTAGGAGTCATGTTGACACTAGCTGTTAACTGTGCTTAACACTAAACTGTTTCTGAACAAGTGTTAATCCTTGCTTAACATTAAAGATGGGTAACAGTGTGCCAAACCACCCTTATTCTACAGTAGAGACTGGCACAAGAGGAATGGTGAAATGGAAGTATGAGGTCTGTAGCCTGTCCTGCCAACTGTTATCCACAAGGAAGGGGATAAGCGGCCTCACAAAAGCACTGGTTCCAACGGTCAGTAACCGCATAAATAAATAAATAAAAGCTTTAGTCTCTACTCTAGCTTTGCTTTGCATAGTAACTTTCTGCTCCTCTAAAACCCAAACTACTGGTTTTAAGCACCTATATGGATTTTTACTGTACAGTTGTCCCTTCACATTCACGGGCGTTATGGCCGCCAGACCCCCGCAAATATGAAAAAACCACGAATAACAATCACCCTCTCCTGGGCTTTCGCCCTCCCTGCAAAGGCAGCGAAGGCTCAGCAGAGGGGCAGTTTAAGAGGTTTTGCCTCACTCCCTTGGCTTCCCTGGCTCTTAGTTCCCTTTGTGAAGACCCAGGGAAGCCCAGGGAGTGAGGGAAAATCTCTCAAACCGGCTGTCTGCTTGGCTTTTGCCCTCCCTGAAAAGGCAGCCAAAGCTCAGCAGAGGAGCGGTTTGAGAGATTTTCCCTCACTCCCTGGGCTTCCCTGGCTCTTCCTTCTCTCTCAAACTGGCTGTCTGAAGACCCAGGGAAGCCCAAGGAGTGAGGGAAAATCTCTCAAACCGGCTGTTTGCTGGGCTTTTGCCCTCCCTGGTTTAAGAGGTTTTGCCTCAGCCCCGCGCTTTCCTGGCTCTTTGTTCCCTTTGTGAAGAAAAGGGAAGACCCAGGAGACAGGTGGTAGGTGAGGGAAAACCGCGAATAATCAAAACCGTGAGTGTCAAAGCCGTGAATGCAACGGGACAACTGTACAGGATTTGGTTATACTTACACAATGTATACTTATGGGTTATGTAGACTTGGAAGAACAAAATACATACCAGTGTTGTTTTTAAGGACATTTTTAAAGAACTATAAATTTATGAATTAGTTTCTCAAATTCAAAATTATTCTGCAGCCACAAGGCATATAGAATAAGCTTAGAAATTCAGACAGCCTTCTATTCACAGAAATACACATATTTAGACAATTAAGGGAACTCAACATTTCACTGAGCACATAAATAATTTTCTTGGTAAAACAAGGTGCTCTTTCTTGCTGTACGAGCACTCAAGACACTACAAAATATTTGGGCTCATCCTTTCCAAGCAGAAGGTCCCAAAGACACAGGAACTTTTCCAGGTTCTTTCCTTGTCCAGATACAACATTCCTGTCTGAGCCCTAGTTGTGGTCTGAGGCTAACAGAGGCTAAGTATATACTTTGTTCTTACATACTGTACCAATAGTTTTCCATCAAGATATTGGCTTTTCCCAAGTTCTAAACATTATAAACATAAAAAAGAGAAACTTAATTATATAAATGATTGCCAAAATTAGTTTCTTTGATTTGTGGTTCTGAAGGAAAAGGTGGGACATAAATAAACAAAAAATGACATAAAAATCTGTTCTATCGCTAGCATTTTAAATAACTACATCTTTTAAACTCCTGTGAGATTAGCTTCACTGTAAAGAAACAAAGATGCTATGGGGGAAAAAAATACAAACTTTCAGATGCAGAAGAATCAAGCAGAGAAGAGAGATGAGCAAATGAAATATTTCATTTTTCTGTTTTACAACAGCTGTTTTTCACCAAGATATTTTCCATGAATAAGGGACATAGAAATTTGAACATCCTGCAATTACTGTGAAGGAAGTGTTAGTGACAACCCAAAGAAACCGCCCAAAGCACAGTGTGCAAGGCTCTTACCTGTATTTTTTTTTTTGTCACATGCTTTGAAAATAAAATGTGAGCACAGTAACACCAATAGTCCACTTTATTATCCAACTGACAAACAGATGAACAGTTTGTAAAACAATTAGAAAACCTGGATTATGGACACTCGCTCTTTTGTTCGAGAACCAAATTATGAATAAAGACTGAAGTCTGATCATAATTTTAATAAAGATCTAATCTAAGTAGGGAATGACAACATAGTATGATATTGCACAACAGCAGGAGGCTGACGTTTGAGACTGTAAAAAGGGATAGATGTAATATGTAATAATAAAAAGTGAATCTGAAGTATTTAAGAAAGTTGTGAAAGGGGAGGAAAAAATGAGAAGTTTCAGCCGTAGTATGAAAAGAGTTTCAAAGTGTATTTTTAAAAAGCAAAAGAATGAACTCTTTTAAAAATGTGAACTACAACTCTGAAATAGTGTTACAGGACACTACATTAACTCACTCTCTTTCTTTGGCCATGGACAAGAGGGGAAAAGCAGAAATGTACAAAGACATCTTAATTATAAAATCAGCAATCAAGACAGATGGAAAGGAATGCTGATTCTACCCTCCAAATAACTGCAAAACAAACTAGATTAAGAGATTATGTAGATGTACAATATAAACTGACTAGATGATAACTGACCTGGAATTCAGCCCACGTGCGTAAAACAACATATATTAATGTAAATCCCTATTTTTGTGTGTTTGCTAATGACGCCTTGAAAATAAATCAAATGTCTTTTCCACTTAAACTCTTTTAGGGTTTTGTGTAAGTACTCAGAACATAGAAACTGAGGCAAGAAACAAGCAACAGGGACTATAAAGTAAAGAAAAATAAGCATCTGATGCTTAACTCACCTTATTAGAATGAACAGGCAAATCACAGATAGAGCACAGATGGGGATAACCCTTCGGTAAGAGTCCATGGAAGTCTTCAATATTGCTATCAGGAGGAGCACCTCTTTTTTTCTCAAAGAGAGATCTCTCGGGGCCACGACCCACTCTGTCATACTCACTGTCAAATTTACGATACTTATGTGAAGTTTCACCATAGTAAGAGTCATCCCTACACCTCTCTCCATCTCTTAATCTGTCCTCTTCATAATCCATTCTGTCATAATAAACAGAGTCTTGAGAACGACTTCCGTGATCATAGTCAACCACCCGGCTGAGACTAGAACCACGATCATCAAAGCTATCTCTTCTAAAATGCCTTTTCTCTTCCCAATCATCCCTAGGAACTCTGTATGGCGGCTCCCGTGCAGCTGATCTGCCATCTCTACCATAACTCAATGATGGGCCTTCTTCAGCTCTCCTCCTTTTAAGTTGCAGAAGTATTTGAGGCAAGTTTTCAGGAGTGATCTTGTCCTCAGGATAACGACTCAGTTCATCTAAGTCTCTAGCAGACAGCCCAAAGCTGGCCAGAATGCTAGTGGCCTGCTCTGTATCTCCACGGTGCTGAGAAGACAGAGAGAGTGGGCCTCTACTTCCAATGTTAAATATAGACTGTAAGGCATGGGAAGATGCACTAGCAGAAGACAGCACACTATGAGATCCTTGTTGATTCAATGAAGAACTCATTCCAAGATTCATTAAGCTAGCAAGGCGCGCCGTACCCTGGTTCATCCTTCCAAGAGAAGCTGGCACACTTAAAGACTGGGTAGCAGCAGCAGCAAGAAGGCCTATTCCTGCAGAAAGGTCACGTCCATGACCTTGGGAATCCCTATTTAGAGATGACTGGTGGAATGACTTGGACATTGCTGAACTATAGCTTGTCTATTATGGATCAAACTTTAGAGATGGCTGCAAAGAAAGCTCACTCTAGAAAACTAGGTAAACTTCACTTCAAAAAGGTAACGCCAAGAAAAGGAATCAATAATGACTGTTGATCTTCTTCAAGCTGAGAAACACCAGACAGGTCTGTAGAAAAACAAGCAATTTTAGTCATAAAACCCTTTATGCAGATGCAGTTTTTAAAAGTATGCATCATGTTGATTTAGAAACAATTTAAGACCTTACACAGCTTCATTATGTAGCTGCAATAGCCTGAAGATGCACCCAGAAGCCTACTGTATATAGCTTTCATATAAAAATAGATTTCCCACCACCATTTTGCCTCTAAACGTGCAATTTTATTTTGATGATAAATGGTGTTCAAGTACCAGATGGCTAGAATTGCATGATTTCAAGCTTTCATGTTAAAAAAGCAGGGTGTACACATCTTATCTTATTGCTCTAGACTTAGGGAGGGGGCATAATGTATTACTCAAGGAATCAAGAAATGTAACTCATGTTTGTTGGAATTAAGCCTATACCATTATAGGAAAGGACAGAAGGAATTTAAGAGTAGCTGATATTTGCATAAGTGTCTAATGAACGATTCACTAATAAGACCAAGTAATTTCTACTCAGAAAAACTGAGTTACTGATAAGACTTTTTTTGAAGAACAGTATGTTTAAAGTTTGGTAGGAAAACACAAGACCTCTTGATTAAGTAACAGTTCATATGCTGTTAGCACAGCATATGAACTGTATTCACAAATGTTAATATTATGCAATGAGATATGGAACATGAGTTTGAACTATAAGATCTCAAGCCACCCAAGGCCAAATCTCAACAATAAATAAATTGGGAGACCACAGATTTGTGTAAAGAAGACAAATTCTATGGCACTATCCCAATCAAACTATGTGATGATTCTTGATATTAAGCTACAACCAATGTTTGTTACAATAGTCCCATGACAACCTGATCCAGGTATTTTTTTAAGGCTTTTATTCTTGAAGTATTTATTTTGTTTTACTTAGGCAAACAGTAAATATAAAAAAGCCCAATAATCTCTACTAAGTGGTCTTCTGAAAAAAGTTCAGGAGATGTTTCTAAGTACAAAGGTGGGCAAGTTTTGTGAGCACTCACTGAAAATGCAGGCCTAAATTACTTAGGCACTTCTGAAAATACCACTAACTGCAACTTCACTGTACCCATCCTGTTATTGAGGAATAGTTTAGGGATGGGACACACAGTGGTAGACCAGTAGATAATTTAGAGGGAAAATATTTCATTGCCAATTTTCCATTCAGCAGGAAAAGACTATGAAGCCTGAAGAGATGCAAGTTTATATTCTCTCAGAATTACATATAATGTATTTTAATTTTTCCAGAGAACTCAGCTACTGTTAATTTCTGCAATAAGATGGTCTACCTTATGGATGTATACTTATATTGTCTGAAAGGTTATATGTACTTATATGATACACAAAAAACAACATGATAGGAGCAATTTTAATATACAACCCTCAAATGTTGTTGCCTCACTGGACTGCTTATAACCTGATTATAATGACAGAATTAACATTGGCTGAAGATATTTCATTGTTAACATTCAAGGTCTTTTTTCCAATTAAATGTGGGTGAGAAACAAACTGAAAAGCATTGATGCAAGTGTAGAACTAGAAGAACAGTTCAGATACTGCAAGTGCAGAGCAGATGTCAATGAAAGCAGAAGAGAAAGAAAGATCAAATGTCAAGTGACAAACATACCATCCATGAAAATGAAAAAATTCTAAACAAAATGGTATTTTAACAATTCTGCATATAATGCTGGCACTCACCAGCAATGCCAGACAGAGCTGTCATGATAATTTTTGATACATGGAAGACACAGTTGTTTTCAGGTTTATAAGTAACCATTTGCCAAGGGCAAATAAATTGCTTTCAAGCTAGAAGGTGCAACACAGAATCACTGCAGATGAATCTAGCCCTTTAAAAAATCAGCATAAATCCTATCACCTTTCAGTGTATATTCAGTGTATTTCACAGCAGTAGCAAAACAGCTGCTCAGCTTTCCTGTTCACTTATTTGCCATGGTAAAATGCACTTGACTGTTTCCTACTTAATAGCTCACTGCATTTCTTTTAACTTTTTAGACTCTTGCCTGATCTTGCAGAGACCCACCCATTGGAAAAGTTAGTAACTCTTAATGTAATGCTTGAAGCAGTTTTTACTTAACAGACAGGATGGAAGAAAGGAAAAGAGACTCATATCTAAATACTCCCTCTTTGCAGAAGTACAAGAATTAGCTGTAGTAATACAATGGTGAGCAATGACTTTTTACAGATGTTTAGATGCTCTGTTACAATACTAGTTCTTAGGCACAAGTTTTTTGGTTGAGCCAATACTGGTAACAGCTGGAAAGACCGAAAACAACAAGACTTGACTCAAATTAAGCCTAAAAGGTACAGTGGATGGAATTTACATTCAACTGCAAAGCCCTAAACTCCAAGGTTCTTTGAGATAAAAATATAAATATACACCAATCCGGGGGGTGGGGCAGGAGGGGGAGAACAGCAGTGGAAGCCCACTAATCTTATGGCTTTTTGTAACAGGCAGCAAACAAAGGATAAGCACCACTTAAAATAAGTACTGCTTGATGTGGGGTAGGAAAAACAAGGATGCCAACAACAGGGATGCAAAAATATGGTATCCATTATTCTTTATGGTAAAGAGGACTCAGTTTGAGCCAATTAGCACACTTGCGCATATTCAAACAAGCAGGATTTTCTGTGTGTTCCTTTGTTTCTTGGAGGTAGGCATATCTACCCCTGGAAGTTACTTCAAGATAGGAAAAACTACCAGATAATGTTTTCCCTTAATCTTTAGTTTCACATTCCCAGAACCTTGAGGTTTCCAAAGTTTCAGAACAAGAGTTTATTTGGATTCGGAGAAATGTTTTAACATCCATGTCATACATATGCAGACTTATTTGCAAGGCTGATTATATTCCTTACAAAAAACAAACCTCTACACTTCTGATTTTAGTGAGCTGTTGAAGGTTTTGTACAGTATCAGACTTAGGAGTATCTGAAGTGTACCTCCTGACAGAGTTGAACTGACCAGCAGATGGTTTCACTGCAAAGCCTGGTTTCCACACAAGCTGCAACTGCCCAGGCTTATTATGAAATCGATGTAAACCTACAAAGAAAAAGCAGATATCAGAAAAATCTTAATAGTAAAGTCTTAAAATAGAATACTAAAAAGGAATTGGGGGTCTGATAGAAAGTGGGTCGTAAAGGAGGAAAGCGGACAACAGTAGAAATATGCTATATAACATGAGCCTATTTTAGTTCCCTGAACTTCAACTGACTGTGTTTAATAATTATTAAGAAACATGACAAGAAAGACACTTGAATGGATATTTTCAGAACTTTCAAAAGTTTTCTTTTAATTATTGGTATCTGATCTAATGTGTTGAAAACAGAACATTTAAGAGAAAGAAAGAAAAGGGGCTTCTAAACTTATACCAGCAAGCAACTATCTCCCACTTTTCAAGTTCAGAATCAGACACTGGCTTCAAGTTCTACAATGTCAGTTCACCAGCTTATATGAACATGAACCATAGTGCTTCAGACCAATAGTACTTTGCAATGCTCTTTCTAAGACTACAGAACAAGTACTGTACTTCAAATAAATGTAAAAAGGTTTTTGAATATGGTGAGAAAGACAGCATTAGAATGGTGGTGTTTCAACAGGGCTGAAAGCATGATGGGAAGGGATATAAGCAAAGAAACAGACAAACATGAATAGGACATCTAAATCTCTTCAAGTAGAATGAAATTGGTACGTGAGAGAATTTAGGAATTCTTTTAAGACCATATCTCATTGTCACTTAAGGCCCACACAATCTTCCATTTGACCTTCATTAGAGACTCAAGGGGATGTGGACAAACAGTCTACTCAAATATGATGGCCTTACCCCACCATTAGGATATTCTTGGACTGGAGAAAAGACTCAGTCTTAAGGGATGTTCAAGAACCTGAAGGAGTTGAATTACATTAACTGCTCTCTTCCTTACTCTTAGTTGAAAGAACAGAGATGGTTACACATTGGAAAAGACTTACACAGCAAATAATAGGAGTATGTCCTAGGAGAATATAGGAGCACTTAATTTCAATGACTGTTTTCAATGAAGGGCCAAAACCAACACATTGATACACAGCATATCTTTAATTTAGAAAATGCTTCTCAGAATACTGCCTGGTAAACTATCCAGGAAAAATGTATCATTTTTATCTACCTTACAAGCTTAGTTTGGAGTACAAGCATATCTCAGTTAACAAAGCCTCTAACAAAGAAGCTCCTTTTTACAAAGTCTTTACGTGTGACCTGCCCTGCCTGCTTTTCCTTTTTATCCCATCTAACTGGAACATTTTTAGTTGGTATTGGGAAGATGGTGAAGGAGGGCTGGTAAAACACAGGGTTTTGGTACTGAGTTGAAGCAATGTGTTTGCAGTACACAATCCAATAAAGCTCAAGCTGGGAAAGAAGAGGATTCTATTCTACTCATTCTTTCTTCAGTTTTGTGCCTACAACAGGCAAGGTAAATATCAGTTGCCTTCAGAACCCCTTACTGAGCATGCATGAACAGCAAAATAGAGAGAAAAGAGAAAGGAAATAACCCTCCCTCACCAGTTACTACCAGTAAGTTTTTTTAAAAAAAGCATAGATCTATAAGTTTACCTACTAAACTGGAAATCGTAAGGACAGTGGAAGCTAGTGAAAGAAAAGTCATCTCCGGATGCATTTTAGAAGAATCTTTCAAGCAGTTTCTAGAAACAACATGTTTTGTTTACTTATGGAAGGCTTTTAGCTGACATGGTTTTTTTTAATACATGTGCATATTGTTAGTTCTGAATAAAAAGTTGATTGAAACATGTTGAAGCGGTCTTCATTCTGTAGGTGGTAGGTGGCAGGAACAATCCTGTACAATTGTCGGGGACGATCCCAGTGGGAGGAAGGCTATCCCGGTTCCTAAGCTCCTGGTTGAACTCCACCACGGGCTGACAGGGAGAGAACCGTTGATTCCGCCCAGGCCATGAGTAGTTCAGCCTCTGCGTGCAGGGACTTCGATCTCGATCCTCCTTGTCTCGCTATGTATGAGCGTGTTGTTGTGTTGTCTGTCAGGAGGAGGACGTGTCTGCCCCGAATGAGTGGGGTGAAGTGGAGTAGGGCCAGCCTTGCGGCTCGTAGCTCCAGCCAGTTTATGCTGTGTTTCCTTTCGTCTGTTGACCATAGGCCCTGTACCGCCTGGTCTAGGCAGTGTGCTCCCCATCCCCTCAGGCTTGCGTCCGAGGTCACCACCACCTGGGTTGGGGTTACCAGTGGGGAGCTCTTGGCTATGTTTTCCGTGCGTGTCCACCAGAGCAGGGATTGTGCGAGGGGACTTGTTATTTCCAGGATAGCGTCTTCCTTCCTTGTTATTAGGTCCTGGTGCGGTAGGAGGACAGATTGTAACTGCCTTGAGTGGAATCTGGCCCAGGGGACCACCTGGATTGCTGATATCATCAGGCCGAATAGCCGCGCTAGGGATGCTAGTGGGGCTCTCCGTTTTTTGCTTACTAGCCGCGCCTCCGTCTGGATGGTTGCTTGCCGTTCTCTTGAGAGCGCGACTGAGAAACTCGCCGTGTCTATTTGTACTCCTAGGTGCGTCAGCTGCCGTGATGGTGTGAGCGAGCTCTTCTTGAAGTTTATAAGGAAGCCGTGGCTCTGCAGGCAGTCTACCGTGTCCTGTATGACTTTTCGTGCCTTGGCCCTTGACGACGCCCTCAGTAAGATGTTGTCCAGGTAAGGATAAAGGTGTATGCCCTTGGAGCGGAGGTGCGCGATGAGGACCACCAGTACCTTGGTGAACACCCTTGGGGCGGTGGCCAGGCTGAACGGGAGCACTTTGAACTGGTAGTGTTCCTCGCCGAACGCAAACCTGAGGAACTGTCTGCTGTCTTCGTGCATCCCGATGTGCATGTATGCCTCTGACAGATCTAGGGAGGCCAGAAAGTCCCCTTTCCTGACTGCCTCCCTTATTGAGGATAGGGTCTCCATTCGAAATCTCTTGTAAGTAACAAATGAGTTTGTGAATTTTAGATCTAAGACTGATCGGAGGCTCCCGTCCTTTTTTGGAACTGTGAAGAAGTAGGAGTACACCCCTGAGAAACGCTGCATGTCTGGAACTGGTTCTATTGCGTCGATCTCCAGCAGGTGGTCTATGGCTGTCCTGAGATTCCTTGCCTTTTGTGGGCAGGTGGGCACGGGTGCTGGGATGAAGCGGTTCCTTGGTCTTGAGTTGAACTCCACCCTGTAGCCGTTTGCTATGGTGTTCAGGACCCACCTGTCCGTGGTGGAGTTCAACCAGGAGCTTAGGAACCGGGATAGCCTTCCTCCCACTGGGATCGTCCCCGACAATTGTACAGGATTGTTCCTGCCACCTACCCTACAGAAGGTACCTTCACGGTAAGTACCCAATGTAACATTTTTGTAGTGTAGAAAGCTATCCCTATTCCTTCTATGTTATTTCTGCCTCTGGTACCAAATATTCTGTTGAAGAAGTAATGCCCAGGAACACATCTACCTCCTTACCTGGAAGTTTACCTGTATATATTTTCACATGCAAGGGTAGTTAAAATTTAAACATATTGATTATATTTAGCAAGAAGCCATTATAAATAACACTCTTTCAATGTCAATACAATGAATGTAGCCAGTCTAAGTGTAGCACATTGACTCTGATCAGATAAACACATCACTTTGCCTAAAAGGGCTTTCCCTTCAATCTTATCAAATAGGGGAGTATAGTAAACGTACAATTCCATTCCATTATGAAGTGACTCAGGTCATCCACTGGAATCACATTACACAGAGAGACAGACACTTGCATTTTGGGGATTATGTGCCCACATGATCCAGTAGGATCTGGTGGAGGAAGAACATTCACTTGAGCTTGTGTAAGTGATCTTTAGTTATCTTTGCGCCTTGTACTCAATATATAACAGACCTGAGCTGGCACTATCAATCAGCTAGCGTACAAAGGATTACACTTCCTCTGAAAAATTTCAGTAATATTGTTTTGGAATGAAAACAACTTTCAGAAATTATTATTTTATTATTAATCTGCTATTTTATTTTGTGTATGTGACATGTACATATATGACATGGCCCTCCATATCCACAGCTTCTGCATCCACGGATTTTACCAACCATGGCTTAAAAATATTTGGGGAGGGGATCCAAAAAGCAAACCTTGCTGTTTGTCATTTTATATAAGAGACACCGTTTTACTATGCCATTATATATAATGGGACTTGAGCATCTAGGGATTTTGGTATCTACCTGGGGCACTGGAATCAAACCCAAATGGATACTGAGGGGCCCACTGTATACGAACACCACATTAATAAAACAAAACTGCTTTTAAGCAGTAATGAAACCCTCAATTATGCAAAATCAACTTTACTCTAAAATTGATTTAGTACTGTCTTGAAGGCATTACTAATTCCAGTATCAAGTCTCAGGAATATGATGCTATTCAAGTTTCAGTAGGAACTTTCCACCTCACACAAACATACTACTAAGCTGTCCCTTCATATTTGCTGGGGTTTGGTTCCAGGAACCCCTGTGGATACTAAAATCTGTGAATACTCAATTCCCATTATATGCAATGGCACAGCAAAATGGTGTCCCTTATATAAGACGAGAAAATCAAAGTTTGCTTTTTGGATTATTATTTTTTAAATGATATTTCAAGCCATGAATACTTAAATTGGTGGATACGGAGGAACAACTGTAAATGATTAACTATAACCATCGGCATGCTCCAAATAACAGGTGACATTTTTAAAGTTAAACATAGTTAAGGACGTTCAACCTACCCTTTCTTTTTCAAATCATACTTTCTACAAGGTCCTCATCTTAACTCTTTATTATTCACACTTTGAAGCTAATACTACAGATATGGAACAGAATTTAAGCCGAGAGAGAATGGATTGAAATTTGAGCCACAACACCCAGCGTTTCCCCCCGCCCCAACTACTGTACTTTCATTCTTTCAAACTGGAAAAAAGATATCCATTTTATGACATCTGAATCATATGGATGTGTCTATTCAGAGTGTACTTTGGATATGAACAAATTACAAAACCCACACAGATTTATGCTAGTTCAGTTCTGCTTAGTTTAGTTGTGTCTAATCTCAGAATATGAAAAAACACAAAATCCATAGGGAGAGGCATGGCTCTATGTAATACAGTAGCACCCCACCATCTGCGGGGGATTGGTTCTGGACCCCACCGTGGATGGTGAAAATCGCAGATAATAGCTAATGCAACTGCCGCCATGCTGGAACTCTCCTCCTGCCTGCTGTGCCAGAATCCCCCCCCCGCAAGGTCGCCTCCTCCCTCCTTCCCCCACTCATCTGCCTGCTTGGCTGCCTCTCGGCCTGCCTGCTTGGCTGCCTCCGCCATCACGCCTGCTGCCACCGCCACCTCCATGTGCCCTGCAACTGCCTGCTGCCACCGCCACCTCCATGTGCCCTGCAACTGCCATCAGGTCACCTTTGCCTCCCGACATCCCCTTCCTCCCCATCCAACCCCGGCTGTCACCATCTGCAGATAACTGAATCAGTGGATGGCGACTCAGCAGAGTGCTACTGTACCACCTAAAAAATTGGTTCTGTAGAGCCTATGGGATCGATACAATTTAGGTTTCAACACTGTCCTGGTACTGCTTACAACAATGATGTTAGTCAGGATCACCAGGTGCGAAATATTTCCTCAATCTAATCAAATCTGATTCTATGAAATAGAGGTTGGTAGAAAATGGGGGGGGGAGATGTGGGGGCTAAGTACAGAAAAAAAGCAAAGTCCGGAGAAGATGAAAAACCTGTCCTTGCTGGGTGAAGCAGGAAGTAGAACTGGCCTCATGGGAGAGGAGGAGTGGAGAACAAAGAGCTTAAACTCCCAAGAGGCTCTGCTCTACTTCCTGCTTCAAGCTGGGTGGTCCTAATTTCCCAATGCTTTTAGATTGGTCCTGCCATCTACACCTACAGAAGAAATATCTTTTGAGATAACTGGAGAAGGGTGAAGCAAAATCCTGCTTCTGAAATTGCTGTTTTTTGACCATTTTTATCAAGTAAGCAACGTAAGGGCTAGACACTGCAACTGTCATGTGGATTTTTAATTGGTTGGTGGGCTGAATCCAACGGGGAATCAACAGTGGCTCATCTTCACCCTGGAGAGAAGTGACTAGGAGTATAGTGTCTAGAATCAAGGGAAGTAATATAGTTGTCCCTCAGTATCCACAGATTTGGTATCCACGGATTTAAGTATTCACGGCTTGAAAATATTCTTTAAAAAATAATAATCCCAAAAGCAAACCTTGATTTTGCCATCTTATATAAGGGATACCACGTTGCTATGCTATTGCATATACTGGGACTTGAGTATTCACAGATTTTGGTATCCACAGGGGTCCTGGAACCAAACCCCAGCGAATAAGAAGGGACAACTGTAGTGCCACTCTATTCTGCTTTAGCCAGACCGCACCTGGAATACTGTGTCCAGAGGATGCTGACCAAACTAGTAGGTCTGGAAGCCATGCTGTACAAGGAGCAGCTTTGGGAGCTGGGTATGTTAAACATGGGGAAGAGAAGGTTAAGAGGGGACATGATAGCCATGTTTAAATATTTGAAGGGATGTCACACTGACGAAGGACTGAGCTTGTTTTCTGCTGCTCCAGAGACTAGGACACTGAGCAATGGACTAAAACTACAGGAAAAGAGATTACATCTAAACATTAGGAAGAACTTCCTGATAATAAGAGCTGTTCGGTAGTGGAATGCACTGTCTCAGAGTGCAGTGTGGTCGAGTTTCCTTCTTTGGAGGTTTTTAAGCAGAGGCTGGATGGCCATCTGTCGGGAATGCTTTGATTGTTTATTCCTGCATGGCAGTGGGTTGGAGTGGAGGCCCTTGTGGTTTCTTCCAACTCTATTATTATTATTATTATTATTAACCATTTTACCAAGTAGGAATGTTAAATGGACCATATATACTAATATAGCTTTCTGCAACCTGGTACTGTCCATATGCTTTTGACTGTAACTCCCAGAATCCCTGACCATTGGCCATGTCAACTGAGGCTGATGGAAACTATACTCTCAAATATATGGACAGACTAAGGAAGGCTGCTTTACTGTATGTTCTTCACTTAGTACTTCAAACACCCCTACTCACAGACCTTCCACAGCCTAAGGCGAAGTTGTCCATTTGACAAGTCAAATGAACAGCCAAATATGAACAAAGAGGTATGCCTCTGTCTCTTTCAGTTTATACTACCCTGGGAGAAGAACATGGCTGGTTAGAAACCTGAAAAAGAGCACTCCTGTTAGGGAGTAGGGATACAGCAGATTGTTACACTGTAAAGGGTCATAGCTCTGTACTCGAGTCTGTGTTTGCATGCCTGAAGATATCAGATTCAATAAATGGAACCTCTAGTTGAAGGACATCAGATAGGCTTGGGAAAGATCCTAGCCCAGGACTTTTCAGAGCTGATACCACTCCAAGAGGGTAACAGGCTAGGTAGGCAACATCATATCTTTTCACTCTCTTGTCAGGAGAACACACTGTTACATATCAGAAGGCAGGCTGCACTGTTTGACTAAGTTTTACACAGTCATAAAAGAAATCCTTTATTAGTCAAAGTAACATTTTAGTTGTAACAGTAACAACCACCAGGTCTGATTCTGAAATAACGTTTTCAAAAGTAGATTTTTGTGAGACCTGCTTCTGAAAATCAAACCTGCAGCACTGGATGCAATCACAGCCAAAGGCTGGTGCCTAAGGGTAGGATCCTTTATCAGTAGCTACCAAGTATCTCCCTCCCCGCCAAATACTTTGATAGTTGTAGAAACCAAATGGAAGTTTTGAGTTCTGTCAAAGCAGGCAGGGTCTTCCAAAATTCTGGAAAAGCAAATTTATTATTTAAAAGGAAACACCTTTTTGAAAGTATTATATAATAATGCACTGCTGAGTAATTTTTGTTTCTTATATTTCTTTGACAGAATATGGACCATGATAAATTCTCAGAGAAAAGAGCAAATTCTGTGTTACTTACATTTTAGCTATACTTTTAGAGATATACTGTAGACACATGAGAAATTTGCAATTCAGATGGAAATACACCTAAAAACTATGTGATCCATGTATTTTGTTAAAGGAGAACAATACCCTTCAGACTAGTGCTTCTTAAGGTATTTGATGTTGAGGCCCAGCAGGGGTCTTCCCCTACATGCCAGGACTATAGTCAGGCCCACTAATTATAACTGCTTCTTTCTTTCCTGGTAACTTGCCACAGACTGGCATCCGTTAATTTGTTGACCAGCACCTGTCCCTAGACAATCATGATGCAACCTATTCCCCTCCATGTTTATTCAGAACTAAGCCCATCAAGTTCAATACAGTTTACTGTCAAGTACCTGTAAGTGTAGACAGGAGGGTAATCACAATTATTACTAGGGAAGAAGGCAAAGTAGCACAGTAACTAGATCCAAGGGCACAATTTTGTGGCTTTTGACGCTTTTAGACTCCCTGGACTGCCTTTTGGGGGCAGAATTGGGTGGACTGCTTTTCCTGGAAATTCCATTTTATTTATTTATTTTTGGTATTCTTGTGGCTTTCAGTGGGTTCCAGGAGCAGAAAACTAACCTCCAGCTCCACCAGTTATCCACTCCTGGGCTAGATGCATCACATCTGGTCTCCACCTCCTTTCTCATTACCAATATGGTTGTATCACATTTAAAAATACAACCATAAGTGGCAAAGCAGTTAATTTTTTAAATTACACAAGTTTAAAAAATAAACCTTTTGCCTTCTTGGGGCATGTCTTTAGCAGATTAAAATTTTAACTAATCCATTACTGCAGCCACTGATATAATTTTTTTCACTTTCAAAAAATGTTTTGTAAAAATTAACATAACGAGCATATACTATACAAGAAGTCAGAGTGGTTAACTAAAATAGATACAATACTAGTTTCATGTCAAAATTGCAACTACCCTTTTCAGCTAACGTTGCCATGGAATTTTACCCATTAGTAAGTACATGCTTTCATTTTCAGGAAAAGTGAAACTAATGACTGATCCATCTAGTTAGGATAGCAGAAAACATTCTTATTGAAATGTTCCCAGGAAACACATTACTTGTTGAAGTACCTATCATGCCAACAACCCCAAATCTGAAAAAGAATACAGTACAGCTTCAAATTTAGCCGACTGAGGTCTGACTCTCAATGGGATCATCCATCTGGGCAAAAGCAATCTCATGTTCCCAGCACATAAAGAGAACTAGTGACAAGTAGAAAGAGTCTTGCTTAATCTACTTCCCAAAGGACTAGTTTTCTCTTAAAAATGAAAACAAACCTTAAAAAAAAAAAACAATACAAAGGAGGTTTCAGTCCAACAAGCCCTCCACCTGCACACTGAAGTGATTTCATCCAGCCCTAAGGTGACTTGCTCACTGAGAACTAAATACTAATTTTAACATGGCAAATGACTGGTACTGCCAAAGCCAGTGATTCAAAATGAACTACGGTTAGTTTGTATAGAGGCCTAGGCGTTTGAAAAGATCACAGACTACTTAGGTTTTCCATGAGGGGTTTTTGTTCTTGAAGCGTTTATTCTCTGACGATGCCAGCCACAGATGCAGGCGAAAAGTCAGAAATAAACTCTTCCAGAACACGGCCTCACAGCCCGGGGGAAAAAAACCCTACGGAAAACATATGGATGCCGGCCATGAAAGCCTTGGACTTCACATCACAGATTACCTCAAGCCTACGAAACACACTAGCCATGCATGGCCAGTTATTCAAGCAAGCCTCAAGCATGCTTTTAAAATCATGTGCCTTTAACTATATTTTAACGATGGAAATTCAACTTAATCGTTTTTTAACTGCTGAGGTTTTAGTTGTATTTTTTCAACTACTGTAACCCGCCTTGAATCCCCACCTTGGGAGAAAGGCGGGAAATAAATCCAACAGATAAACAAACAAGTCTTGAAATAGGCATAGGTTGGCCTAGTTCAAATGGCGTCGGTAATAGGGCGCATGGTTTCCCTTCTCTCTTAACTACCACTCCTCTTTAAATAACAGTAATAATAATAATAATAATAATAATAGTTGTCCCTTCATATTCGCTGGGGTTTGGTTCCAGGACCCCCCCCCCCCGTGGATACCAAAATCCGTGAATACTCAAGTCCCATTATATGCAATGGCATAGCAAAATGGTGTCCCTTATATAAGATGGCAAAATCAAGGTTTGCTTTTGGGATTACTGTATTACTTTTTTAAAGACTATTTTCAAGCCGTGAATGCTTAAATCCGTGGGTACCAAATCCGTGGATACGGAGGGACCAGTGTACTAGGCTGACAGTTGTCGGAAAGCACCCCTCTTACGAACCCAAACGAACTAGATCGGCGAGAGACAACCACCGCCTACCCACAAGGGGAACAAAGAGGCCTTCAGAGGCGCTGGCGGGAAGCAAAGAGCGTCGTTCTGCAGGCCCTGCCACTCGCGCATGCGCTCCGGCGCCTTGGCCTCTTCCTCGCCCGCCCAAGCGAGCCCCCTCCCGCTCCTCCTCTCCTTCCAGCTCCGGCGCCTCGCCTTCTCTCCTTCCCTCAACGCCACCTGCGCAGGCGCACTCGCTCTCCGATGGTTCTAGCGCCTTCGTTCCTCCCCCGCCCCCATTGGGTTTCCAACGGCCATCGAACTGCGCCATCGAGCGAAGCGCTCGCGGCCTGAGAGGAGGAATCAAAGCACCAGGCTAGTAGCGACGCCACACTCCTACCTCAGTACGAAACGAACGAGCCTTTCGTTTTCTTTGCCGTCACCACCGCCAACAATAAGCTGGGGAAAGGGACCAAGAGGAGGAAGAGGAGGAGGAGGGGAGGGAGACGAAGAAGAAACACCTCCCTCAGACGAAGCTCCCGCACCGCCCGCGTTAGACCGCTAATCCAACCGGCGCATGCGTCGTCTTCTCGGCGCGCGCAGGGCTTTGTGCGCATGCGCTGCTTCGCGCGAGAACTGGTCCCTGCGTTTTCTCCTTCTCGGCCTAACCTATCGCGAGAAAGGAACCATTTTGCTTCCTCATACTTTTGTTTTTTTAAGTGTCTGAGTCCCTGGACCATAATGGACGCGCTTCCCGTTTAGGCCTTTTTTTGTAGCGTTGTTCGGGGAAATTAGGTGTTCAGGTTTTCCACACTACAGAAATAAATTTAAAACTGGTGGGTTTTTTTTTTGCCATGGTGCCTTCCTATGGAATCCTGGGATTTGTAGTTTTACAAAGTCTTCAGCCTTCTCTGCCAGAGTGCTGATGCCTCACCAAACTACAAATCCCAAGATTCCATAGGAAGCCATGGTAAATAATCCAGTTTAGTGTGGTTGCTTTCCCTTTCAGGATTCTCCCAATTGACCCAGAAGCCATGGATTAGGAATGGACAAGATTGGGTTGAGAATGTTATAACTCTAACTGTGTTTAGTTATAAGGTGATTAGAAACGACAACACAGAAAGAATCACAACCCGGAAACATCACCCAAGGAGACCTTATGCTGTGCTTTCTGCAACCAGACTTGTCTATCTCGGATTGGCCTTTTTAGTCATCAGCACGCTTGCAGAAAGCGCGGGATGAGTCCTTCCTGAATCTTCGTTTGTGAAGAGAAGCCAGAGAGAGAGAGAGAGAGAGATAAGGTGATTAGAAGTAAATAGGTTCAATCAGGGAAGTCACTGCCCTGAGTTTGGCAAGATCCTGGTTGTTTATAGTGGAGTTTCTTGGCTCTCATTCATAAAGTCATCAAGAGTGGCCGGTGGCTCCCATGTCAAGAGGGGTGATAAATTCACTCCAGGTTTTGGCGAGCTTTAAAGGAGCTGGACCTATTTAGGAATAGTGTTCGGCCTTGTGGAGAACTCATGTGAAACCCAGATTAAAACCTGCCCTTATGAGACCTAATTTGGCAGCACATAACAGCATAAAGTACTGTTAATCTCAGTGGAACTTGAAATTTCATGTCCAGTTAAAAGCTGGGCAATATCTTATTAGAATGATCCAAAATGTCACAAAAACGTGCAAGCATTCAAGTGCGCCAGAACTCTTCATCAGGCTAAATAATAATAATAATAATAATTTCTTACATGCCTCTCCCTATGGATCAAGGCAGGGAACAACAAATTAGCATATAAGCATAATATTAGTTAAAAACACATATCTGTTAAAAGATATATCAGTTTAAAAGAACAGGTAAGACCAAGGTAAGGTAAGACCCCTTTCCGAAAGGGTGAAGCAGCATGATGCAGAGAAGTTCAAAAAAACAGTCTTCAAAATGAAGACTGGAGGCTGAAAAAACAACTGGTAGTTATTGCATCTAGCCATGCAAAGTGGGAGGAAGATAATGTCTGGTCTTTTCTGAAAACTCAAAGGCTGCCTGGAACTCAAAGAGATGCCCATTTCATTGGCCAAAAGCCAGGTTCATGAATCAGAACACAGCAGAAGCACAGAGAAACATGACAATCTTTATATCAGCAAAGCTTGAGATTAAATTTAGATGGTGCACTAGATAAAAACATAAATTAAAGACAAATTGTGACTAGAGGTGAGGAACCCTCTTTGGCCCTTTAGGGAAATACCACATCTAGCCTTTCAGGGTGAGCTCTCACTATCCGAGGAAAAAAGATTTTCTTCATTCAACTTCTTAGGCTGGATAGATATCTCTCTGTGTGTATATGTCATTGCCAGTTGTAGGTCTGAGGGGGCCCCAGGACAAAGTGGACTTTGATGGGCTTTGCCCACTTACCTTGCAAGAAGCAGCAGGCAGCAACATTATATAGCTGAGATTCCTCCTTGAATTTTCTACAATGCCCCCAAACAGGAGTAGGCAAAGTGCAGCCTTCCAATGCTGACTACAACTCCCAGGAGCTCTAGTCAGTATTAGCAATTATAATGCATGTTTGGAGCTGCAGTCCAGCATCCTGCAGAGGACTACACTGTACTAACTTCTGTCCCAGAGTAAAGTTATATCTGAGGTGTTGTGAGAAATTAAAACAGCACTGGTCTAGGAATAATAATAATAATAATAATAAAATTTATTTATACCCCGCCCCTCTGTTAAAACAATCGGGGCGGCTTACAAAAATAAAAGATTTTTGTAATAATAAAATAAAACAAGGCTCACAACAGGTATTAGTACTAAGTTCAACCCATGTCGTGGAGCCCTAGCAGCTACTGATAATAACTCTGTTCAAATTAGTGGCAATGGTTGCTTCTTTAAGCATGCTTGCCTGTGATGCAGACTTTTCAAAATGCAATGCTTGCTCAAAAATCTCACTCTGTTACCCCTAAATAAGCATAGGATTGCAGTCTAAATATATTGTAAGGCTGTCATAAGCCAAATCCACTCTTTCTCAATCTCATCCCTGCAGCATAGGATAAAGGACTTTATTGGAACTGGCAGCAGCAAAACAATTTTTAAATGTTAAACATATACATCCACACATGCCATATTTACTGCACAACAGAAACCTTGGGTTAGAAACACCTATCTTTGCTGCTACCCTTTGTTGATATATTCCTGCCTGTTCACAGGTATGCCAAAACTGGGTGGTTCCATTAAAACAATGAACCATCACGCTGACTATTCAGTCCTGGTCACAAGCTTATTGAGGGGAGGGTATGTTTTCAAGAGAATCCTTTCCTGGAAGTGTCAGTGGTTGAGATTTAGACCTATTGCATGCTTTATCTCTTCCTATAAACTGGTTTAGGGAGGTGAAGAAGTTGTATTAGTTTGGCTTATGTTGACTCTATGAAGGAGAGCCCTCCCAGAGACCCTGGGCCCATCTAAATGGTGAAAATACCTCTCATGGAATTTGTTGTGAATACTACCTGTCTAAATGGAATCTAGCGCCAATCCACACTATTTGGAAGGGGGGGACCCCAAATGGCAAAAACGTGGTAAAAGCCTTTGTGTATTTTCCTTTATTTTTTCAAAAACCATGAGGGGTGTGTGTATTGCTGCTCAATTTGCTAAGGCAAAAAAACCAGGATGAATATTTTTTGTTTTGCTTTCCTATAAAATTGGGAAATCACCCTATCGCACCAGCGCACCTTGGGATGACTTAAAAAAAAATCAAAAACAGCAGCAGTGAAGAACTAACGCAAGTAAATCATTCGCAGCCACCATCAGAAACACAAGGGTTATGGGGGCTTCTGAGGCCAGAAAAACCATTTAGACATGTTGCTGCTGCTGTGAGATGCCAATACTATGAGATACTTTGTATTTTTTCCCCTTGTGTAGATGGGCCCCCTATTATATACAGCCCTGCTCAAATCTTGCAAATTTAGGGCTGTGGCTTCTCCGATTGAGTCAATCACTTTTAGTGTTCAACTTTACTGAGCATTATCTGATTTTTCAGTGTCATCCTGTCTTGTGTTCGAAGTGCAATAAACCCCGTTATTTTGGCTTATTGTGAGATTTCAGGCCTGATTTGCTCTTGGAAACATTTATTTATTTTTCTGGCAGTATATCAGTAGTCCTCTCCATTGGCGCCCCCTTGTTGTGGGAGAGAGGCTTGCAGTACCCTAATGATGTTTTGTCTGACAAAGAGCGTCAAAGGGCAGGATGGGCTGTCTAGCCTTATGGTAACCATCCTAGGAGAAGGAAAACTCTAATCCCAAACCCAGGCAGATGGTGCTCGTCCAACCCTGTAAGGTCAACCATCTAAGAGAAGGAAACTCTAATCAAACCTACGGCCCGAGGACCTCACTGCCACGTCCATGCTTGCAAGGCCACGGCAGATGAATCTCTGGTTTAAAGGGTGAGGCCAGTTCTGTGCATGCTGCGCTCCACCAGAAAAATCCATTGCACAGGCTCGAAGGACAAATCCAGTTCCGAAAAAGCCCTGTAGCAATAGGCGAGGGACGAAACGGCAGGTGTAAAGATGCACTGGTAGCCGCAGACCCAACCCTGCATGCAGGTGGTTCAGGACTTCGGTTGCTTGAGGCTGACCCAGGGGATGACAGTCTTGTTCGGCACCATCCTGAACGACCAAGCAGCCTTTTTTAAGGAGAGCACTGCTTGCTCCATATGGAGAGGGGCCTAGAAAAGGTGGCCTAACGAAAGCTCATCCCCAACTACCTGGTTGGCTAGCCACAGCCAACGGGCATCTTCTGATGTGGTCAAACAAACAAACAAACAAAAAAAGTGCGGGATGAGTCCTTCCTGAATCTTCATTTGGGAAGAAAAACCAGAGAGGAGAGAGACAGATATCAGTAGAATACTCCTCCAGCACAATATTTTAAATGAGTTGATTTTCTTCCAGTCGGCTTCTTTACTAACAGGTTTCACATCCATGGGTAAAAATCAGGAACACTATGGAGTGGGGGAATCTTGACTTTGGCACTCAACGATATATCTTTATACTTGAGGATCTTATCTAGTTCCCTTCATGGATGCCCTTCCAAATCTTAGTCTTCTGCAATGATCAGCGCAACCACAGACAATGATCAGTTAACAACCAGACAATTATTAGGGGCATAGTGAGTTTACTTATATTACTTTATATTAAATACAATTTCAGTAAGAGCTCTTTGGCAGTGGAATACACTGCTTCGTAGTGTGGTGGAGTCACCTTCTTTGGAGATTTTTAAACAGAGGCTGGATGACCATCTGTCGGGGGTGCTTTGATCGTGTATTCCTGCATGGCAGGGGGTTGGACTGGATGGCTCTTGTGGTCTCTTCCAACTCTATGATTCTGTTATTATTATTAACCATTTTTAGCAAGTGGGAATGCTAAATTGACCATATATACTAATTATGCAACCTGGTGCTTTCTGTATGCTTTAGATTGTAATTCCAGAATCCCTGACCATTGGCCATGTCAGCTGAGGCTGATGGAAAGTATACTGTACTCTCAAACATATGGACAGAGTAATTAAGACTTTATCACACTAACCTGTTATAGTGCTATTATTCCACTTTAACTGCTATGGCTGCCTCCTGTGGAATCCTGGGCTTTATAGTTTAGTGAGGCCTAAGAGCTCTCTGGCTGAGAGTTGTAAATGCCCCTCCCTAAACTGCAAATCCCAGGATGCTACAGGAGGCAGCTAAAGTGGAATAATAGCGCTATAATAGTATAAAATGATAATCCTCAAAAAGCAGGGGGTTGGACTAGATGACCCTCGGGATCTCTTCCAACTCTTATGATTCTCACCATGACTGAAAGAAAGGAGGAGAAAAAGCACTAAACTGAACACAGGGGACACTCCTTCCCATCCCTTCTTTCCCCCTCCCCTCCTCCCTCAAAATCTTCCCTCATCTAAACCCCACGCTTTCTTCAATGCGTTCTGCGACCGACTCTCAAGTTCCGCCCACAGATGAAAAAGGGAGTCAGGAAGTTCCACCTCCAGCGCACCTCTATTACTTTCTTGCCTCTACAGCAGAGCCCTGTTAAGAGCCTGACTCCTCTGAGTGGGCGGAGCGGCGTTCACTGTAGTGTAGTTTTCTAGCGCCGGGGGGGGGGGGGAGGAGGAGGAGGAGGAGGAGGAGACGTGCTTTCTTCTGATTGGTGGGATGCGCTTCTCACTCGGCTCCGGCTCCAGCTGGAAGAAGGAAGACTCGCGCAGGGGTAGGTGGTGGTGGTGGTGGTGGAGAGGCAGTTGGAGGGAGAGGAGGGAGCCGTGAGGGGCGTTATTTGTTTCGGAGGAAAGTGGGAACGTCTCCTTTTTTGAAGGGACCACCCCCCCCACAGCTAAGAGGCTGAGCTCTTTGCTCGCTTTCTTCTGCTCACCTTACTGTCGCAAGTGCAGCCCTGTTACAGCGTGACGATTCCACTTTTAACTGCTCTGGTTGCCTCCTGTGGAATCCTGGGATTTGTAGTTTGGGGAGGGGCATTTAGAACTCTGAACCAGAGAGCTCTTAGGCCTCACCAAACTACAAATCCCAGCATTCCACAGGAGGCAGCCAGAGCTGTTAAAGTGGAATAATAGCACTATTACAGTGTACAGTTGTCCCTCCGTATCCACGGATTTAAGTATTCACGGCTTGAAAATATTCTTTAAAAAATAATAATCGAAAAACCAAACCTTGATTTTACCATCTTATATATAAGAGACACCATTTTGCTGTGCCATTGCATATAATGGGACTTCACTATTCACGGATTTTGGTATCCAAGGGGGGGGGGGTCCTGGAACCAAACTCCAGCGAATATGAAGGAACAACTTGTAGTGTGATAAAGCCCTAAGGGGTCATCTATGCACTGTAGAAATAATGCAGCTTGACACCAGTTTAATTGCCATGGTGCCATGTTACAAAACTTTGGGATGTATAGTTTCGCAAGGCATCAGCACTCTTCAGCAACGACCTTGTGAAACTACAAGTCCTAGGGGGTAGAATTCAAGCATAGCTGTGTTACATTTTCCTTGGGTTTTTTCCAGGCTGTGAGGCCGTGTTCTGGAATAGTTTCTTTCTGACGTTTTGCCTGCATCTGTGGCTGGCATCTTCAGAGAATGGTTGGGTAGGAGTGTGTGTGGAGTTTATATGCTGTGAACCCCTGTTGGGAGTATATGTAAATTTGTGTAATTGAATGGTTAGTTTCTGGGTGGAGATACACAAGGAGGATTAGTGTCTATTTGGCTAATGTTTGGTTGATGGGCCATTATCTGCTGGAAATCCCCATGTCTCTGGGTGGAATTCCTTTGTAAGTGCTGAGATTTGATTCTATTGTTCTTCAAAACTGGGAGCCAGATTTTGTTTACTTTTAAGGTTTCTTCTTTCCTGCCAAAGCTGTCCAGGTATTTGTGGATCTCAACAGCCTCTCTTTGCACTAACACCCGGATGGCTTCAGCAGGAAAGAAGAAACCTTAAAAGTAAACAAAATCTGGCTCCCAGTTTTGAAGAACAATAGAATCAAAACTCAACACTTAGGAGATTATCAGACATGGCAAATAAAGCGGAACAGGGACACCAGAATATCGGGAAAGGCTTTCCCTTTCACACGACGTTCTCCCTGCCCGTTCTGTTCTCGTTCTGTTTCAGTGCTGCCCCCGTTTTTTTTGTTCACGGGTTAAGCCGTTAATAGATCGATCATTCTATTTCTGTAAGGGAATGGCAGGCATGTGAAAAGGTGCCCATTATGCTGGCAGGATGCCAGCGTTAGTGAGAGATCCGGAGTGTAAAAACACTTCCGGATGCCTCCCTTATGACAGGCCCCTGCTACTGCCGCCCAGATCGCCCCTCCATGCACGCCAGCCCTCCCTGCACCCAATCGCCAGCCCTCCACCCCCCTAATCGCCAGCCCTCCACCCCCCGATCGCCAACCCTTCACCCCCCGATCGCCTGCCCTCCACCCCTCCGATCGCCAGCCTGATCGCCCTCCCCCACTGGCCCCTTGATTTCTCCCCTCCATTGTCCCCAGCCTGTCCCTTTAAATCCCGGCTCTCCTCTTCTCATGAGAGTAGCAGCCGGGATTACAAACAAGGAAGTGAAAGGAGCTCTAGAGCTCCTTTCACTTCCTGGGCTTCCCGGCACAAGACGATTCAGGTAAGTGTGAAAGTTTTCGTTCTTGTGCCGGGACAGGGGTGGGAGAGGGGCAGGAAAGGAAATTGTGGGACAGGAATGCTTTTTTTGTTCCCGTCTGATAATCTCCTTACAAAGGAATTCCACCCAGGGACAGGGGGAGTTCCAACAGATAATGGCCCATCAACCAACCATTACCCAAATAGACACTAATCATCCTTGCATATCTCCACCTAGAAACTAACCATTCAGTTACACGCATTTACATATGCTCCCCAACAGAGGCTCACAGCATATAAACTCCACATACACTCCTACCCAACCATTCTCTGAAGATGCCAGCCACAGATGCAGGTGAAACGTCAGAAAGAAACTATTCCAGAACACGGTCTCACAGCCCGGAAAAAAACCAAGGAAAATCTATGGATGACGGTCATGCAAGCCTTCGACTTCACATAGCTGTGTTAGTCTGGAATGTAGGTAAGCAAAGAGATCTTGTAGCATCTTTGAGGTTAACGGAGAGAGAGAAAATGGTAGCATAAGCTTTTGTAGACTTAGTCTACTTGGTACAAGTTTTTGCTTATAAATCCCAGAATTCCATAGGATGGAGCTACAGCACAAAGTGGTGTCAAATTGCATTATTTCTACAGTGTAGATACACCCTTATTTGGGGAAGGGGGATATTCAAAGAGAGAGAGCTTTCAAATGTACTTTCAAAGTATATTTGAAAGTAAGTGGGAAGAAGACACTTGTAGCATAAGCCTTTGTGGACACAGTCCCCTTATTTTATTTTTGCATCTGATGAAATGGGCTGTATTCATAAAAGCTTACGCTAAAAATCTCTTCTTCCTAGTTAGTCTCAAAAGTGCTGCTGGGATAGGGAGGGCTGTACCACTTGCGCAGGGGCTGTTTCACTTCAGACTGCAGTTAAGGGCTCAAAGGGATGGATGCTGTTCCATAAACCAACACATTTCTAAGAAACAAGCACCAAAGGATGGAAGAGCAATCTTATGTCCCAGCTTCTGATGTCCTGATTTTCACAGCTTGGGAAAGTTGATTTTTCAAATCACAATTACCATGCTTGCTAAGGGAGTCTGGGTGTTGTAGTCCCCAAGAGTAACTTTTCTGAATTCTGTTGGTTGCTTTTCTTGATGCTGATGTGTGAGAAGAATATAGCTTGTGTGAGCTCTTTGCCTCCAGAGTCACAGCCTGGGACACAAGCTGCCACCTGCCGGTATTGTAAAAGGGAGACATAGAGGCTGAGGCAATAATAAAAAGGAACGTATGAGTCAAGGAGGGCAGAAGCATCACTCTTGCCTCCCTTTTCTTCCAAAGTGTTTAGCTCCTAGCCATGCTCACTCCAAATTTGGAAGCTGTTTTGAGAGTGAAACTACAACCTATGTTTAAAGTAAGGTGTAGTGTTCAACTGAAAGCTGTTGTTGTTGTTTTACTTATAAGTGAGTGTGTAGGGAGCCATCATCCAGATCAGGCCCACCAAATTGAAACCTCACCCCCCTCATACACGCTATTTGACCCAAGTCCGCAACGCATATGTTGGCTTAAAAAGAGTGGGGGAGGTGGCTCTCCTAATACAGTTGTCCCTTCATATCCATGGATTTGGTATCCATGGATTTAAGTATTCACGGCTTGAAAATATTCTTATAAAAATAATAATCCAACAAGCAAACCTTGATTTTGCCATCTTATATCAGGGACACCATTTTGCGATGCCATTGCATATAATGGGACTTGAGTATTCATGGATTTTGGTATCCTCGGGGATCCTGGAACCAAACCCCAGCGAATATGAAGGGACAACTGTAATTGTATCTTCTTTGTCCGTAATAGGGGCAGGTCCATGCTAGCATAGGATGCTGATCTGGTCAAATAGTGTCTCCATGTTTTTAAAGCATTAATATCATGAAAACCCTAGAAAATAATATTTAACAAGTCTGATACTTACCCTTTTTGCAGACAAGTACGGTAGCTATTCTTCCTGTATTTCAATCCCCTTCAATATCACTACTTCAATTCACTTCCTCTACTTAAGATGTATAAATACTTGCCTAGCCAAACTACCAGACAAAGATCATGCTACATGTATCTGGTGGTGTTTAGTCTTCAAAGGCATATCTTATGATATATACAGAAGCCCCTCCACATTCGCAGCTTTAACATTCGCGGTTTTGATTATTCGCAGAGGGCGTGGCATGACCTATTTTTTTATTCACGGTTTTTTCACATACGTGGGGGTCTTGCAGCCCTAACCCCCGCAAATGTGGAGGGAAAAACTGTAGATTTTATGGTGACTCTTGACTCTTAGGTTTTGCAATAGATTTAGATTGCTAATGCTGGAGAAATTATATACACAAACAAGGTAGCTGCTATTGTGAGATGATATGACCTTTTAAAACTGTAATGAACTATTGATTTTTATTGTAACACAAGGATCTCGAAGGTGGCCTCTAGAAGGTAATGAATGTGTGAATCATCCTAGTCCTCTCCACCATCTTCCTCACATAAATCTGAGGGATTTATTGTTGTTGTGTGCCTTCAAGTCATTTCTGATTTATGGCAGCCTTAAGGCGAATCTATAATGGGGTTTTCTTGGCACGATTGTATTCAGAGTGGGTTTGTCTTTGCCTGCCTTCCTCTGAGGCTGAGAGAGTGTGATTTGTCTAAGGTCACCCAGTGAGTTTCCATGGCTGAGCATTCACAGTGTGGTATCCAGAACTGTAGTCCAACACTCAAACCACTACAACACACTTGTGCCTGAAGGATTTAGGGATCCCTTATTCTGAGAGAAATAAAAGTTGTGACCATTACAAATTTCTGTTCGGTATTTCCCTCCGCAAACATCCTGGTAGTGGGGAGGTAGAAGTGATTTTAGTACTCTGAAAGCTATTTTACAGTATTGGATTTGGTGCAACCTTTTTCTTCCCTGTGCTACAAAGGCAACATGAGAAGCCCTACACCATGCAGGAGAACCTAAAGAAGCCAGTGAAAAGATGCCGCTATGTTAATTTACACTAAGAAACTTTAAAGAGTTAACATTGATTAGGTTTTTTCTTTTGGAAGAGGGACATTGGTTTTAATTTTGTTGATTTTAAACTGGCATTTAAATTTACATTACGTTACTGCACTAAATAGCTTTCCAGAATGTAGATAATAAAACTGCATCCATGATTTCATTCCTTCCCCCTGCTTTGAGCCTGAAAGACAGGAAACAACTGCAGGAATTTTGAGGATGCCCATTTCTCATCCACCAAAAGGGAATGAGTGAGGCGGCAGTGGCGGTGATGGAGGATAACCTAATATAAACATATATGAAAGAAGGATGTGGGAAGTAGAAACCTTTATAAATATAAACTGTATGTAAGATCCTTCCTACCAATACTGTTCCACAAGAACTATTTTCAGATCTCTTTTTAAGAAACAGAGCCAGACCCAGAATTAATTGTTCTTTTCATTTCCCCCCGCCCTTTGGCTTCTCTGTGTCTTCTACTGACTGTGTGTTTTCTTATCACTGGTGTCCTGTGCCTTTCTCCTTTCATTCTGCCACCCAAATATGCATGGGTGCTGCTGCCTGGCACCCCAGAAAAAATGGCTGGTCCCCCACATCAGACAGCCTGAGAAGCACTGACACACTATAAAATTTGCACCTATGCTATAATGCTAAATAAATGTCTACATTGATGTAGATTCTTACCTAAAGATAGCTTGTTGAATACATGGATGCCTTATTGATTGTATTACCTAAGGCTAATAAAATCCATGGTGCATTTACTGTTGACCAGATTGTATTTTGTGAACCTTACACCACTAGCCCCTTGGGAGTTAAATCTGAGGTCCTCCAGATGTTGTTGCTTTCCCCAAATCCCTTGCCATTGGCTGTGCTGGTAAACACTGATGGGAATTGTGGCCCAACAACTTCTAGAGGTCCCACTCCTGATGTACCCTGAGGGGAAATATTTACAGCTTAGTGATGTTTTTTCATGCTGTGGAGTATCCCTTGACATTGTACTATGTTGTGAAAGTGATGTTGACAGAATGAGAAAGGGAAAGGGAACTTGATTAATCTCCTGTCTAATTTCAGGTTGCAATGTCTCACAGCATCTGTTTTTGGTCCATTGTGACGAAGCTCAATTTGGTGGTCTTGCTGCTTTTTATAACGAGTTTCTCTTCGTGCTTAAACGACAGAGTTGCAGTAAGTATCCTTAATAACAGAATACTGTGCAAGGAAAGTTCAGTCATCAGAATGAATGGGGATTGGCAAAATAGGTTTGTTCATGTACATTTTTTCTAAGGATGATCTCTTTTTAACTTGGTAGGGTACTCTGTGCTTTCAGTGCAAATAATTAACCTCATGCAGGCTGAGTTTCCCTTATCCAGAATTCTGAAATCCAAAATTTTCCAAAATCGTTCACATGGGTGGCTGAGATAGTGACACCTTTGCTTTCTGATGGATGGTTCACTGTACATATACTTTGTTTAATGCATGACATTATTAAAAATATTGTGTATAAAATTACCTTCAGGCTCTGTGTATAAGGTATATTTGAAACATAAATGAATTTCATGTTTAGATTTGGGTCCCATCTCCAAGATATCTCATTATATATATGCAAGTATTCCAAAATCCAGAATATTCCGAAATACTTCTGGTCCCAACCATTTCAGATAAGGGAGACTCAACCTGTGGTTAATCAGGCGTTTGAAAGGCTAAATATTATGAAAGTCAGTAAAGCATAGATTTTTTTTTCCAATAAGAAAATAACCCATATAGAGTTGTAAAAAAAAAGTTTTCTCACATTTTGAAGGATTTTGCTTTGACCAAAAAAGAAGAGAGTGATTTAAAGGAAGAGAACAGAAAAGAGTTGGTGGAAGAAGAAGAGGAAGAACTAGATTCTGAAGACCTAGATGTATTTTATCCAACAAATCAGTGGCAAACCGTTCGGCCAGGTAAGGTAAACCTAACTAATTGTACGTAACTTTTGAAATTATATTCTGTGTTGCTCATGAAAAACAGCATGGACACAGAATACAGCTTCACTCTGCTGCAAAAGCT
This sequence comes from Gambelia wislizenii, assembly GCA_030847615.1. Lineage (NCBI taxonomy): Eukaryota > Metazoa > Chordata > Lepidosauria > Squamata > Crotaphytidae > Gambelia > Gambelia wislizenii. The sequence goes on from JAUMIR010000001.1 coordinate 208,779,605, forward strand.
CCAAAGTAAGTGTGACTAAAATGCCAATGATCTTCATTCTAATCCCAGTTCTGACGACCGGAAGACAGTTTTAAAATCATCATAAGGGAAATTTGTTTCCAAAGGTTAACAGCATAATTAAAATAGTAATAAAACATTCTTTACCCTTTAAAAACAAAAAGTCTTGTGGCAACTATAAAAGTAATATATTTATTTTCCTATGCACTTCTGTGGATTTTGTGGCTTGTAATCTACACCAGCTGGTGCAAAAATAATCTGCTTGGTCTTAAAGGTGCCATAAGACTCTTTGTTGTTTTGCTGGAACAGATTGACATGATTACTCATTTGAAAAATACTTTTAACAGTGTATTTCCTAATATTTGAGAAGCAGTTGATGGCTTTTGGACGACCAAATCATAGAACAGATAAAAAGTTTCCAACACCTGTTACTGGTATTCTAAAATTCTGTTCCATGGTATATGCATACATACATCTTACACTCTTCAGAATGCACTAGTTGGTCAGATTCCTTAATTAATTTTGTTTCTGTATGAAAGAGCTATTCCTGAATTCCAGTATACTCCAGAAACTACAGTAGGACCCCCATATCCTCTGGGGATTGGTTCTGTGGGGGCTGTGGATACTGAAAACCATGGATAATAGTGAACACTGTTGAAAATAATGGGATTTCTGGTTTAAAATACCATAGAGTTGCCTTGGAAGACCTAGAAAATGGCTAGAGACACAATTTCTAGGAAGACTCTATGGTAGGTGTTCTGTTTTGTGTCCCATGGATAATTGCACCAGTGGATAATGAATCAGTGGATATGGGGGTCCTACTGTATAGTATTTTTCAGTGCTAAGATATCCTCTTCAACTCCTTTATAGATCTGCTATGTTTGGGTTGGGGGAATGCCTTAATTTCTAGATATGTTCCCAGTTCATCTCTACTAATGGAAACATAATATTCCCCCTTTCTTGTGATGACCTGGATGGAAACCCAGAAGCTCTGGCTTAAGATTTCCATACTGAAGAAGACAGTAGGGCTAAGCCTTAGGCCTTTTCTCCACAGTAATAGTCACGCTAGTGCTCTGATGAACTGTGTGGATCAAAGACCTCCTTGTGTTAGGGTGCCATTCTCTTTCCTTCTTTAAATGGGATTTAATTTGCAGTATTTCCTTTCAAGATCTTCCTGCATGTGCATGTGCGACTTGCTGTCCTCATTCTTTACCTTTTCTTTATGGAAACCATTTTCATATCATTCATAATACTAGAACACAGGGCCATTCACTGAAGCTGGGTGTTGGGAAATTCAAAAGACAAAAAGCAACAACTTCTTCACAACGCATGTATGTAGTAGTAGTAGTAGTAGTAGTTGTTATTGTTGTTATTTTATTCATTTCTGTCCTGCCTTCCTCCCACCAATGAGACTCAAGGTGGCTAACATCATTATAAAAACAATACAAGCTAAAAACAGTACAAAGTTAAAATCACCTTATAAATATAAAATTTAAAAAAGAATTAAACAATTTACAAAGTTAAAAACATTACAGTAAAAATTAAAATACCTTTTTAAAAATCCTTATTTATTTTTTTAAACCACCCCACACAGCCTCACTAGCCCAGCCCTTGCTGGTTCATAAAAATCTGGCAACATAAAAATGTCTTAACATGATGCCAGAAGGAGCTCCAAGATGGGACCAACCTTGCCTCTTTGGAGAGGGAATTCTGCAGTCTGGGAGCAGGCACCGAGAAAGCTCGCTCTCTTGTTCCCACCAAACGAGGTGGTGGGACAGAGAGAAAGGCTTCTCCAGATGATCTTAAAGCTCTACTGGGCTCATACAGGGAGATGTGGTCCTTCAAATCACCTGGACCCATGCCGTATAGGGCTTTATAGGTCAAAACCAGCACTTTGAGTTGTGCTTGGAAACGAACTGGCAGTCATTGGACCAACTGAAGTTTCTGAGCACTTTTCAAAGGCAGCCCCACGTAGAGTGTATTACAGTAATCCAAATTAAGCTATAGAATCCACCACAACAAGATATAGTAATGGCTGCCAACTTGGATAGCTTTGGAAGGGATTAGAGAAATGCATGGAAGTTAGGGTAAGCAGTTGTTAGGATGTCTATAGAATCTATAATGTATAATGTAGTATTCCTCATAGTATGTCACCTTATCAAGTCTTGGGGAAGGCAAAAAAGAGGGCATAGTTACACTCACGTACCACTGGTAGGCTTCCTGTAAGGCAGCTGACTGGCTGCTGTGCAAACTAGATGAGCCCTTGGTCTGGTACAGCATAGCCCCTCTTCTTTTCTTCTCCAAGTAGTTTTCTTTATCTAAGTAGTTTCCAAAGGGCTACGACAGAGCTTGAAGAAGAAGACGGCATCTATATACGTTACCGTACTGATGGTAGCTTGTTTAACTTAAGCCGTCTGAGGGCTCGCACTAAGACTGTAAACTATCTAGTCTGTGGGCTGCTCTCCACTGATGCTGCTGCCCTTGTTGCCCACACAGAAGCAGCTCTGCAGCACCTAACATCCTGCTTCGCAAAAGCTGCAGAGCTGTTTGGGCTGGAAGTCATCCTGAAGAAAACGGAAGTTCTCTACCAGCCTGCACCACAGGATGAACACCACCATCCCCACATTGCCGTCGGAAAATCTGTGCTTAAGTCCATTCAGCAGTTCACCTATCTGTGAAGCATCATCTCCTCAGATGCCAAGATTGACAAAGAGATCGATCATAGATTAGCAAAGGCACATAGCACATTTGGAAGACTTTACAAAAGAGTCTGGAGCAATAAACACCTGAGGCAAAGGACAAAAATCAGTGTGTATAGAGCCATTGTACTCTCTATTCTCCTTTATGGGTCTGAAACATGGGTCACCTATCGCCACCACTTGACTTCTCGAATGCTTCCATTAGCACTGTATACGCACAATCCTAAATATACACTGGACTGACTATGTGACGAATGTTGCTGTCCTTGAGCAAGCAGGGATCACCAACATTGAGGCCATGATATTGAAAACACAGCTGTGCTGGGCAGAGCACGTTTCTAAGATGGAAGACCATCGCCTCCCCAAAATAGTACTCTACGGTGAACGTGCCACGGGTCAGCGTAAGAGGGGCGCTCCAAAAAAATGATACAAAGACTCCCTGAAACAACATCTCAGGCTCGGCCAAATTGATCACCAACAATGGTCCGCCCTGGCCTCACATTGGGAGGCATGGAGACGCACTATCCACAATGCTGCAGCCTTATTTGAGAACTCACGCCAAACAAGTCTTGAAGAGAAACGATAACGCAGAAAGAATCACGACCTGGAAACATCACCCAAGGAGACCTTCTGCTGTGCTTTCTGCAACCGGACTTGTTTATCTCAGATTGGCCTTTTTAGTCATCAGTGTGCTTGCAGAAAGTGCGGGATGAGTCCTTCCTGAATCTTCGTTGTGAAGAAAAGCCAAAGAGAGAGAGAGTTTTCTTGTAACCAAATATTGTGTGGTGCTCACTTTCATCTAATTTTAGCATGTCTATGGTTTGGGGAACCTGCTCTTGAGGGTTCGTCACCAAGTAGGTGATGGAAGCTGTGGGATGTGTTTTTGTTTTGTTTTGCAATGCCTATGTTGAAGCTCAGCAACAAATAACTTCTTTATTGGCCACTTCACCAGGCAGATCAGCCCAATTTTATGTTAAATGTTTTCTCTCAGACAAAATTCCATCAAGTTTAATTAGCTGTGTGTGGGTGGTGGGTTTTTTTCATGCTCGGTGACTATGAAGTGGCAGCTACCTATCTAACATTTGAAGGTAGATTGGGGGCTTTTTAAAAGTGCGTATGTTCGTATTTTTGCTCGGTGTTGATGCTACCTGTGTTGTTCTGTATACGTGTTTCTGGTTGCTTTTAATTGTGGTGTTTTGAGTGCAGTTAAAAATATGGAAAATCAGTAATCGTGTAACCACATATATAGGCTGAAAATAGCCAAGTTGTTAAAGGTAAATGGCTAAAGCATGAGATAAATTAGTGAGAATTCAAAGGGTGCTATTAACAAGGCTGTACAGTATGACCCCAATATCAGTGGGGCTGGCAACCGTGGATTCACTTACATCCATCTCTAGGCATCTTCTAGGTCCTCCAGCACAACTCTATGGGATACTTCTGTTGGAAGCTGACTACAGTTGTCCCTTCACATATGCGTATTTCACATTCATGGTTTTGTGTATTCACGGTGTGTAGATGCTGCTCAACTAGCTCAAACTCCAAGACTCCACCCTTCTCCTCCTCCTCCTCTTCCTACCAACAGGTATCGGCAGTCCTGTTGGCGGCAGAGTAGTCTACAATACTGTAGTGTAGTACATATGTTGGGGGCGGGGCTTAATTTATTCACGTTTTTTACACTTTCACATTGGTGCTCCACCCCTAACCCCAGCAAATGTGAAGGGACAACTGTATAGTCACACTGGAGGACCTAGAAGATGCCTAGAGAGCTGTTCTTTCTAGGCATCTTCTAGGTCCTCCATTGTGACTCTGGTACGATTGTGCCGGAAGTTGATCATTTTAATAGGGTTTGCTATTATCCATAGTTTGTGCTATCCACAGTAAGCCTGGGAATGTATCCTCCTTGGATACAGGAGTCGTGCTGCATAATCTACAGTGTGCTGTGTCTTAAAATGGACTTGGAGAGAGATGTGACAACTTCCCCAGTTTCTAACTTATTGTTTGGCGTTGTTAATTGCTGTCAAGTCAACTTTGACTTATGGTGACCCTGTGAAGGAGAGACCTCCAAGTTTCTAACATCTTGTTCTAACTTGTTTGTATTAAATATTTAAAGCTGCTGTTTGTTGTTGCCAGTTTAAATTTTACAGTGGCTTTTGAAAATGATGAGATTGCCATACCTCTTTGTTTTTTATATAGAGAACCATATGAGGAAATCTATAGTTGAAATGCCTGCATGTACCTGAGGCAAAGCACAAAAATCAGTGTGTATAGAGCCATTGTACTGTCTGCCCTCCTTTATGGATCTGAAACATGGGTCACCTATTACCACCACCTATGACTCCTCGAACACTTTCATCAGCGCTGTCTATGCACAATCCTAAATATACACTGGACCGACTATGTGACGGATGTTGCTGTCCTTGAGCAAGCAGGGATCACCAGCATTGAGGCCATGATATTGAGAACGCAGCTGCGCTGGGCAGGGCACGTTTCTAGGATGGAGGACCATCGCCTCCCAAAAATACTACTCTACGGTGAACTCACCGTGGGTCAGCGTAAGAGGGGCGCTCCAAAAAAGCAATACAAGGACTCCCTGAAACAACATCTCAGGCTTGGCCAAATTGATCACCAACAATGGTCCACCCTGGCCTCACATTGGGAGGCATGGAGACGCACTATCCACAATGCTGCAGCCTTACTTGAGATCTCACGCCGAACAAGTCTTGAAGAGAAACGACAACGCAGAAAGAATCACAACCCAAAAACATCACCCAAGGAGACCTTCTGCTGTGCTTTCTGCAACCGGACTTGTTTATCTCGGATTGGCCTTTTTAGTCATCAGTGCGCTTGCAGAAAGCGCGGGATGAATCCTTCCTGAATCTTCGTTTGTGAAGAAAAGCCAGAGAGAGAGAGATGTTCTATTGGGCACATCGAGTAGAAAGGAGTATTATACAGTTTTTGTTTACATGTTTATGGTTAAAGTAGTTAAGTTTTAATTGCAAGCTGTACTAGGTTGCAAGCTGTAATAGACAGGTGAATCAACCAGAGTTTCTGTTGATTAAAGTGTAGGGGCCAGTGTTAGTAAATGAGATAATTTTTTAAATTAAGGTAAGGCTGCTAGTTCAGGGCTTGCTTGTTTTGTTTTTTGTGACGATTTTGATTTTGATGTCTATGGTGTGTTTCCTTAATAGGCAGTGAAAAATGAAATATTAAAGATGGCCTTTCTAGTGAGTGGAAGCTATTTTTAAAAATCAGTTTGTGTTTTAGCTGACATTTCCATCAATATCTCAAGAAGGTACTTACACTGAGATTTTGTCAGTATGCACAATATGCAATATGCACAGTCGATTAATATCATTCTTTATTTGGATGACAGCTCTTGCTTGAATTTATTGTAAATTTTCATTTATTGCATGCTTTTCTGTTCTGTTTACATCTTTCAGAAACAAATATTAGGCAGACTAAGAAAGGCACACAAACAACTGGGAAACACAAGGTTTTATATTAATCATGATGTTGTTATATAGAAAAGATAAATGTCAACCGTATAACATGTCTAAATGTAGTCTGTCCTCTGCTGGCCAATTAAGCAGCTTCTGAGAATACTGAATCCAAATATTATACAATCTGTTTTCATTACCATTTTCTCTCAGTCCTCTAATCATGATCAATCACCCAATGAAAAGATTGTAGACTCTTAAGATTTCCATCCACATAACTGTTACAATGAAAATCAGGCAGTTTCTCCATAACATTGCACAATGGGACCTGAAGTCTGATATACAGAAATGTTTGCAGCTCTCTTTGGAGAAGGGTCTTAATACAGCTATTGTTAGGTGCCTCCAAGCTGACTCTGACTTATGGAGAACCTTCCCTAGGGTTTTCTTGGCAAGAATTATTCAGAGGAGGTTTGTCATTTGTTGCCTTCCTCTGGGACTGAGAGTTTGTGACTTTCCCAAGGTCATCCAGTGGGTATCCATGGCTGAGTGGGGATTTGAACTCTGGTCTCCCAGAGTCTAGTCTGGCACTCAGCCCACTGGCTCTGTCTCAATGCAGAAGTCCTGTAAATTTAATACGATGCACAATAATTAATAGGCATGGAGATTGTTCATACTACTCATCATCCTTTAACTCAAGAAATGGGAAATACCCCCTGACCCAGCCACCAAAGTTAAGTAAGGTAAAATTAATCATTTGACTCTGGAGATCAGTTTAAATTACAGTGTATGGCTAACTCAAAAATAAGTCCCATTGAGTTAAGTGGGATTTATTCCCAGGTAAGGGGAAAGAGCAGAGATGATCAGTGTGTGACCTACTGAATGTTATTGGATTGCAACTCACATCAGTCTTAGCCAGCATAGGCAGTAGTGAGGTATGCTGGAACTGCAATCCACCAACAGCTGTGTGGCTGCACTTTCCCCACCCAATTGGATTTGTTTCTCACCCTATCTCAAGGGTTCAGGTATTTGCATTTCAGTCTTTCCACTGAAACCTCTCTTGCCTAACCATTAGACTTATTTTAAAGGGAAGCATGCAGATAATAATGTTGCATTCCACACAAAAGGTTGGTATCTCTCATATACCTCATCCTTCTTCATGAAGAAGTTACATGTCTAGTGTTTCTGAACTTAAGATCAGCTGGCAACAACATTGGGTTAGTCTGGAGGCTCCCTGGTCTTTTTCAGATAATCTGACAGGTGTGGATTTTTTTTCCCCCTCTGGTTTTCAAATTTAAAGAATTTTCCACTTAGAAGGACATTCAAGGATGTAGAAACCACTGTCTTATTTTATTCTGGCTCTGCTTTGGTTCCGGACAGTTAAATAACAACCACCTACATTCACTTTTTGGAGGAATGAGGTAATGATTTCAAAGTATAACCTTTATTTGTTGATCTGACCATAGGTGAAATCTTTCTCTTGGTGACTGATTCATTTTGCATAAGTGTTTTAGGTGACAGTTGCTTCACAGTTAAAAGAGAAATGATGGCAGTCCAGCCAACAGGATTAAATAAATAGAAATAATGGTAATCTGGCGAGTAGGAATAAAGAAATAAGAAGGAATAGCAAGTATGAATTAAATATATGAAGTATTAATACTTAGGGACACTTTGTCTTCATCAGTTCTGGTGGAGGGAAAATCAGAGCACAAAATACAGCTCTAGGTGACCCTGTGTTTGACTCACTTTGGTTTTATAAAAAGGCTTCAATCATGTTTAACTATCTCCAATTGGCTACCTTTTGTTGTGCGGTGTTGAAATAAAAATGTCAGTCTTAAGTACATATGAAAAAAGAAAATCTTGGGAAAAATAAATGTGCCCTAAAATGTTAACATTTTTATTTGCAGGTCAGGCTGTTCCTGCAGGATTACATGTGCAATTAAATCTACAAACAGGAGAAAAATTAGCCAAGCTTCCAGAGGACAGCCATGGGAAAAGTGACTTGAAGGACCCTTCAAAAAGTAAAAGGTACCATAGCTTAAAATACTGCTCCCCACCCCATTGGAAGTATATAAGTCTTTGGTGATTCTCTTTCTTTGAGGGGAGATGTTAAATCGTAGATAGGGAAAACCAGTGTTGTTGAACTCCTATTCCTGTCAACCCCAGCCATCCCGATCTGTGGCGAGACATGAAGGAAGCAATAATTCATCAACATCGGAAGGGCTGAAAGTTCTACACCCAGGTCTTAGATCATGGAAGCATCATATGTTCCTGTATTCCACTTTCCATCATCCCAGACAGCATCACTAAGAGTCAAGAGTATTTAAGCAACATTGGAACAACATCCAACACAACCCTACTTTAGATAGTTGAGCTTTTTATGGATGCTTCTTTCGATAGCCTGATGTTACAGAGATGATATGTAGTTTGGCTGTATAAAACACAGATTGTCATTTGGAGTCCGACTATTTTATTTTGGTAGCTGAGAGAAGCAAACCCTTGTTTCTTTAGTGGAAAGGTGAATCTTGCTAGACTGTTGTTGTTTGTGCCTTCAAGTCGTTTCTGATTTATGGTGACCCTAAGGCAAACCAATCATGGGGTTTTCTTGGTTTGCCGTTGCCTTCCTCTGAGGCTGAGAAAGTGTGACTTGCCAAGGACGTCCAGTGGGTTTTCATGTCCAAGTGGGGATTTGAACCCAGGTTTCCAGAGTCATAGTCCAACGCTCAAACCACTACACCATACAGGCTCTTGCTAGATATAAACTAGTTATAAAAAAGTGAAATTCTGAAATGCAGCAGCCACAGCCAAAGACCAATTTGAGGGATACTTGTTTAAAGCTTGAAAGGAGTTGTAATTTCATTATGTGCTGTATTTCTGTGGTGGATTGTGTCCAGAGTGACTTACAATAAGTATCAAAATACACAAGACCAGCTTATAATACTTTGCTGTCTGGGGTGAGGGATAAGATGGTGTCCTTGTTCAAAATCCAACTGCATTGGTTGTTGACTCTGATTTCAGTACTTGCCAAAGGGACAGTATTCTCTACCACACCTGTGTAGATTGGCCTAGGAGTTGCCAAGTAGGCTAGTCATACAACATGTGCAGCTCTCTTCTGCTCTGCCCAGTTCCTGCTCCCTGGCATCTGCAGGCTGAGATGGCTATCTCACACTGAAAATACAGTATTGCATTGAAAAACAAATCATTTCAAAATGTTCAGGTTGGGAAGTCAACAGTTCAGTAAATATATCACAGTGTATATTTGAGGGATGGATGGATGGATTTTATTTGTATGCTGCTTTTTCCTGGTGTAGGGCTCGGGGCTGTTTACAAAATTACTAAAACAAGAAACATTTAAAAACCTGGTAAAAACAAGTTAAAACATAATTAAACAAGTTATATTGAAGTGCCATTAGAGTTTAAAAGTGTAAAATCATTTAAAAGCATAACAGTAAAGTTAAAAATACAGCACTTGCATCTCATAAAAAGACTCTCTGAAACCCATTAATTATTAAATGCCTGTTTGAATAGAAAGGTCTTTGCATGCCAGAGAAATGAGAGCAAAGAGGGGGCCAGCCTCGCTTCCTATGGAAGGGAATTCCTCAGCCTGGGTTCAGCCACCAAGAAGGCCCTCTCCCATGTTCTCACCAGAGGAGTCTGTAGTGGTGGTGGGACTGAGAGAAAGCCCTCCTGCAAGGATGCTCTGGAAGGCTCATATAGGGAGCTGCAGTCCTTTAGATAAATTCATGTTATAGCAAGATACACAAAATACAAATACAAAAAAACAAGGTCCATGTGAGCAGTAAAAAGGAAAACAAATGGCCAATCCATCCCTTCCTGCTAGTGCTGGTCTTGTTATACTTTGAGGGGCCTCAACAGCCTGGCTCTGTGGGAGGGGGACTCTTGGGGAACTTCTGGGCAAAACAGATGATTCACAGTTTTCCTCTTAGAAGCAAGATGGATCAAATGTTTGAGGTGGTGGTAAGTTATCTTTCTGCATCCTTCCAGGTGTTTTAGCTGCTAGCGCTGGTTATGTTGCACCATGGAAAATTATGGTGTGGGATCCAAGTTATTTATCAGAACGGAGTGTTTCAAGACTATATTGTAATTTGTCTCAGGACAAGCAGATCAGGTTTTAGCCATCAAGAATTTATTGGAAATTACTTGGGGTACTATTTCCCTACTATTTTAAAAGATGACGTCAGGGTGATTGTTTTAGTTCTTAAGAGACAAAAATCATTAAAGTAATAACATTTATCCTCTTGAATAATTAGGGATATATACTACACCAAATCAAGTGCCATTGATTATTTCTAGAAAGTTCATGCATTCCATTAGCTTTTCTTATTGCTGGAATTAAGTTTTCTACCTCAGTCTGAATTATGTTTAATTCATGACTGAGAAATCCAATTAGTATATTTTAATTCTAGTGGACACTAATATAAGTTTAAATGTGCTAGGAAATGGACCGTGAAATATATGTTCATTCTGCTTCTGCCCCTGTTCCTTCTTATGTTTCTTTAGTCTAGGGTGGACAACTATATGGGGCAGGGGAGAAGCCCAGTCTTTGCCTTGCTGTCTTCCCACAGTCTGCACTAGCACATCTCAGCATGCTAGAAGTGATATCACATCATTCCTAGTCGCCATTTGGAGCACATACAAAAAAAGCATTGGTGTGTGTGAAGAGGTAGCAAACTGTCACATCTGCATGTAGTTTTGCGTGGTCTTTGAACAGAACACCCTCCCCCCCCCCAAAAAAAAAATCATGCCATTTTTGTAGGCTTTGGGGCTGGCCATAAAAGTAGGCTTTGAGATCCCATGTAGCCCATCAGCCATACTCTCCCCACCCATATTGTAGCCTCTCCTCCCTTTGCTCTAAGCCTTTAAGATTCACTTGCCCTCTCATCATTTTTGTTCACAAAAAGAACTGTTTTCCAGACAGTTCCAAGTAGAAGATGTGTGTGAGGGTGCCATGTCAGTTTTCAACTGTGTTTGCTTTTGTTTTGAATTGCTGGCCACTGTAGTCCAGCTCCAGTTCGAGCCAAAGGTGTGCTATGCTCCCCTGAACAGGTCCCCTGCAGCCAGAGGGCTCTGCTACTTGCTGAAGGAATGTAGTCAAAGGCAAGTGGCCCTCTGAATTGGGTCCTTGAACCAGACTGGGACACCCTGAGGGGCCTTTGGCAGAGGGGATCAGTATGTCTAGTTGCCCATAGCCAGCACCCTATATGCAAGCACTGTTACTTTTTTGCCATTTGTAACAGGGAGAATATTGCAGGTGCCCAGCCACTGCTAGTAGCCAGACTTTCAAGTGATAGGCACTTGGAGGTGGGAGCTTTCGTCTCCCATTGCCAAGGCTTGTTTTCTCTCTTTTCCTTGCTGCCTTCTTCACTGCACCCCTTTTTTCTACCATCAGCATAAGAACACTCACAGAAGTATAAGATTTTGGCCTATGTTAGTAACTATTATAGATGAAGTATGTTAGGACTCGTAGGGGTCTGAGGAGCTTTCTTATTGGTCTGTAAGAACTCAGTAGTATGAATACCTCCCCCTGTTACTGTACTTGCATAGTTACCTTAGAGAAGAGATCTTGGTCTCATCCACACTACACAAATAATCCAGTTTGAATTTCCCTTGCTCCTTCTGATTGAATCCTGGGATCTGTTGTTTTGCCAGGTCTTTAGCCTTCTCTGCCAAAGAGTGCTGGTGCCTCACCAGACTACAAATCCCAGGATTCCATAGGAAGGAGCCAGGGCAAATAATCCAGTTTTAAACTGGATTATTCGTGTAGTGTGGATGCACCCCTTCTTTTCTTTGTGAACTTAACATATGCTTTGTTTATAGACTGTACACAATTTAGCATATATTCACTGCCGCAGTGATTTATACTGCTGATTTGATTGTGATTTATATGTTTAAGTTTACACTTGCAGTTTAACCTTAATTTAATTCAGAGTTGGTTACTAATATCGGTATCTTTTGAATTAAATTGAAGTAAACATTATGAGGGAGAAGGATAAGAACAAAAAAATGTAGGACTCTAATCCAAACTATCTTGATAGTGGTGATGTTGTGTTATCCATTTTTTGGAGGGCTTTGAAAAGAAATCTGCTTGTCAGAAATGAAATGTTTAGTGTAGGATATTCAAATAAAGTGAAAATAGTTCATGTAGAGGCCAGAGACCATGTGACAAAGCAGGAGGAGAAGTTGATGCTGTAGAACATTTTTTTTTAACTTGTGAAAAGCATACAGTATATCTCTTTGCAAGGTAGACAATTTGACTGGACAGGTAGAATGATTTATGAAGAAACTGAGTAAGTTGAGGTGTTGGAGAATAAAATGGAGAAATAAGTAACAGGGGCCTTGCTATAAATTGTTGGGAACTCCTGTTGTTTTACTCTTGAGACAACAGTTGATAAACTAGGGGTTCTTGGGATCCTTGGTTATCGGTTATGTGCCTCTGTATACTATCCCGTAATTCCTCTTTGCAACAGGAGTGATTAAGCAAATCACAGTGCTATGACAGTTCGTTGAGTTGTCCACATGGGTACCTTTTCTTCTCTGGTTGTTTCCCTCCTGGCAAACCAGGGATAAAGAACCTAGGATTTGTTTTAGGTTTGTTTTTCTGGCATGTTGGGAAAGAAACAAACCAGTGAAGAGCAGGCACCAATATTTAGATGACATACAGTAAACAAACCATGGCACAAAGCTCCTTGATTTGTTTAAGCATTCCTAGTGCCTCTCATGCATAAGAAGCATTCAGGCTAAATCAGTATCTTAGGTCTGATAAGCACCCTGAAGACATTGTAGTCACATTAATATAATAAGGGGCTAAAAACCTAATTTCAAGAACATATGGGAGGGGGAGGACTATGAATTTAGAATCAGTAATTTATTAGAACAAATATGATCAGCTCTTTGCTCTGAAACTTTGGAAAACCTACTCTTCTCAACCTTATTATTCCTCAACTTTGCTGAAAGCATATTTGCTGTCAGTAGAGCTCTCTCTTTAACCAAATCATTTTCTTCCAGGGAAACATGTGCATTAATACATCCGAGGAGGGGGAATTTTATTCATGGAAGAGCTTGGGGATGTTGACAAGACAAACAAGCCAGATGGTGGTGGTCATGTGTCATCTTAGTCTTAATCATATAATCACCACGAGGGAAGTGGTTTTGCTTGTGATTTCTAAGATGACAAGTAGAATCTCTCCCCCCCCCTGCTGATTTTGAAGATGTAATTTTTATTTTTGGATATGCTGAGAATATTTGCATATGTGTTCTGGATTGATGTGTCTTGTGCAGGTAGGTGGGAAATGAATAGGAGTGTAGGGGGGAAACTTCAATCTTGGCATGATTTGAGATAAACTGTCTCTAGGAAAGCTGTTTTTACTATTTTGAAATTAGGCAGTAAAATCAGTGTATCAACACAGAGACTTCAACAATATCAGTCATCTTTGTATAACGTAATCTCTGCATTGTGTGAAGAACTTTCTTTTTTTGAGTTCTGAACCTGTTGTCAATCAACCTCTTTGTTTGTCCCAGAGGGAAAAAATGATCTGTTCTTGCCAGTTATTCTGTTGCCATTATACTTTATCCTCAAACTAAACTCACAGGAAGATGTTCTAAACCCTTCATAATTTTAGTTGTCTTTCTTAAACCCTTTTCAGTTTTATGTTTTTTGTATTTTTTAGATGAGACTTGAGCTGTAGATAATACACTGTGTGTGGCAATGACAGACCTTTTCCTTTTTTTTCATGGTTGTGAAAGTAGACTAGTCAATGTAGAAATTAGATTTGGGGACTGAAATTTATTCTGTCCTTTCAGTTGGCAAATATGATTGATATTTCTAGAGGACAGTGTGAGCATCCAGAAGCCATATATTGTTTTGGGTTGGCCTCATTTCACTTCCAAATTTTAAGCACTCGGTCATCTAGGTTCACGATGAGAAGGAATGGGTTTTATTCTCATCCAACTGGAGCATTGTATATGTTTTTGTTTCAAATGAGTCTTTCTTTTGGGGAACATTGGAACAAGGTTAACATTGGAAATGTCCTTGTTTTGCAAGATAGGTCTGGATGCCTGCTAGCCCTAAAGTGGAGGTGCCAATTGTCAGTTCTGTTCAGACCACAGAGTCCAAAGTTAAGGTGGATGAGTCCTCTGGAGTGGTTTTTGCAAGTGTTTAAGCTGTCCCCAAACATGCTGACTTTTTATTTTTGAATGTGAGCAGGCTTCTCTCAGGGTTTAGTATTAAGAATTCTATGATACTGAGCAGGAACATCTGGGTTTCATCTTGGAGGTATAGCTAATCTGTTTTATGCATTCCCAGATGTGCTTCATGGGGAATGTAGTTAAGACACATGCAAAGGTTCAATCAGTGTTATGCGAATGGATTATCAAATCACAGCTTTTATGGCAATGGATATTTAAAAAAAATATTTTAAAGTACCAGCACTAAACTCAACTCAGGATTGAAACTTAATGGTTTCACTGGTTGTTTCTGTACATCTTATGCTAGATAAAGTAAACAGAGACATTTGGTGATTGTTGTCAGTCAAATTATTTTTAATATTTTACTTTCTAGCACTGATCTCTAATTAAACAGTGTGATGTATGCTTTTGTTTTGTGCAAGGCTAGGCCCCATAGATGTTGACCCAGGTTCATTTACTACCCAAGAATTGAAAAAGGCTCTGGCGAAAATGAAAAAAAGCATGAAGACAGAGGATACCTTGGAAGAAAAGGTATTAATACAAGAAAATGTCACTGAGAATGGTACTGAAAACTCAGCAGTGAGATGTTCAAATCAAATTGTGGAAAATAAGATAATGGAGGCCTGCCATGTGATTTAAATGTTACCTGAGAATGGAGTTGCTCTGAAAATTCAGAGTTTTAAGAATCTGCTACAGACATTGAGTTTGTGGTTGAAATTTTATACGTGTCCCCCTCCTGTGTATCTGCCCAGAAATGGGAAACACCAAATCCATTTGTTTTGGCAGGCTCCTGAGAATCACTTCTTTGGTTTCAGGGCTCCCTTCCAATCCCATCACATACACATGCTCATTTTCTGACAAAGTGAGACTAGTTTGTTGAAGTCAGAGAGATATTTCTTGTTCCCTTCTTATTCATATTCTGGAAAAGAGAACAAAACAGCCCTGGAATGAAAGTCATGAGTCTGCCGATACAAATGGATTTCATGTTAGAAGCTTGTGTTTTCCACTTCTGGTCAGACAGCATCGTCTGACAAATCTTGTATGAAATTTCATCAGGAACCTCAATATTTTGCAGTATAATTTAAGGCTCTGTATTTTCAGAGCCACTCTTGTCTCAGTCTATCCAAGGCCAATAAAATGAATGTTCTTAGAAAGTATTATGGTTGACACACTTTCCTCTTTGAATTATCCTGATTGTTCTAGTAATTAACCCTGATCTGCTTGAACACTAGGAAGTGCTGTGTCCCCCCTGGTGTCATCCCCCCTCCTTTAAAAGGCTGCCTTTAAAAGGATTTTCAATTCAATCCATGACTTTCAATTAAGAAAGAATTCTTCTGGAAATCATGTAGTCATTTTTCAGTAGGATGGGACTTGTTTGGGATACTGAGAACGGCTTTAGGGTGATGGATATGCTTGTACTATTACAGTGGGCCTCTTGACCACATTTTAAAAAAAATACTGTAACAGAAACTTCAAAGAATTTCCAATGCTGATTGGATTGCAGCACCTTCCCCTCTATTCATCTGCTCATTAATTTAGAGCTCAATTATTTATTGATTTGTTGGGGTAAAAGATGGTGATGTCAGAAACTGAAATGTTCCATTGAACACTGATCTGGAATAGTCTCTCTCCCCCTCTGTACGTACAGATTTTGAGGCAAAGTCCCTACTGATTTTGGAGGGGCAGACATCTTGTTGGATTTAATTTCCGGTATCTATCTGAGAGAGAGAGAGAGAGAGAGAGAGAGAGAGAGAGAGAAGATTACAACATCTAATTTTCCACTTTGATGTCTCTTTGATAAACTAATCAGTTAAACAGGATTAATTGCTAACTACCTTGTAAAGCTGTAAAGAGAATCTTTAAGAAAATATTATTGGTAAATAATGAAGAACGTTGCTCGTAAATCTAGCTGCTGCTTCTTTCTTATAGGCAGCTGCTTGACTTTGAACTTGGGGAAGTCATTTCAACTTTCCTAAGGCTATTTTTTTAAAAAAAACTGATCATACATTATATTCTACCTCTTTCATAATCTAAGTACTTTGGTGGGCTATTTCCCATGAGTGCTGTAAGAGATGAAGAGGGGACTTACACAACACTTTGGCTCCACTGCTGTGCTCTCAAGCTAGAAATACCAGTTTACTGAATTTGGATGGCAGTAGTATGTAACATCCCTCCTTCTCTGACTGTACCACCCACATGAAAGGTTTTTAATACAGAAGTAAGAGATGAGATACAATATATGAATTCCCACTTAGGGCTAAAACAGGCATGGTGTGGGAGATGTGTGATTTTTAAAAAGTCTTAAAAGAAAAGTGAGTGCAGGATAGATATGAACTTGATTAGGACAAATGGCACTGGGGAATGGGTATTTAATCCTTTCCTCCCACAAGCCATAGTCCTCAGTGGGGCAAATTGTAGCTTTGGTGGAGAGGAGGAAAAGATGATGGAAATGTTGGGAAGATTGAATAAATTAATGCTTTTCCAGTGCAATTTGTTCATAAGATCATAGAGTTGGAAGGGACGCCATAGGCCATCAAATCCACCCCCCTGTTCACTGCAAGAACTTTGGCTAGAGCATCCCAAACAGGTATCTGTCCAACCTCTTCTTTTAAGATGTCCAGAAAAAGAGACCCCTACTACCTGTCTTGATAGTTGGTTCCATTGCTAAACTGCTCTTACCATCTAGAAGTTCCTTCTAAATTCAATTGAAATCTACCCTCCTGTAACTTCAAACTAGTAGACCTGGTCCTACCCTCTGGGGCAGCATAGAACAGGCCTGGCCTCCTCTCTGAGACAGCCCTTGAGGTATTCAAAGAGTGAAATCCTGTCACCTCTTAACCTTCTCTTCACCAGGCTGAACATGTCCAGCTCTTTCAGCCTTTCCTCATATGTTTTGTTCTCCATACCTCTTATCTTCCTTTGCCCTTCTCTGAACCAGCTCAGGTTTCTCTATATCCTTCTTAAAATGAGGCACCCAGAAACGAATGCAGTTCCTTCCCCAATATCCTTTTTAAAAATCCAGACGATCCAATTGTGCCCATCCACTTTGCATACATTTTTCTGTTAGATGAAATACCTATCTGCCTAATTGGTACACATGATTATTTGTTTTTCTCTGTGTTAATAGGGGTTACTTGTATACACCCAAACATACCTACTGCTTTGGCAGGTTTTGAAGAAACAAAATAATCAATCACGACAATGTTTATCTTTGGCGTGTGCTATTTTGGTTTGTTTTCCTCTTCTTTCCCCAGGCTCATCAAGAAGATGTCAGGCAAAAGTTCCGTCCCATTGAAAAGCTTAAGGAAGAGTTCAGGGAGCTCAATTTGCAGCTAGAAACAGATTCTGAAATTATGTTTAAATTAATCAGCAAATTCAACAGTTCTGCTTCAACCCTGGCGGAGAAAATAAGAGCACTTTATGATCTTGAATATTATGTTCATCAGGTAAGAACATTCTAAAAAGCATTAACAGCTGCTTCTGTGATATACAGGGAATGCTGGAAGCATAAAAATAGATTTCTTGCAGTACCAGATGTTGTAGAATTAGGATACTCTGCTTCTTCTCACCTGGCATTTTCCCTGTGCAGATGTATGCTTTTGGAAGTCATGTATGAAATTGGGCAAATGGATTGTAAACATTTGGAAGCTGCCTTTTCTAGGTCCTTCCAAACACACATTCAAGAATTCTTCTAACGATTATAGCAAATGTTCATCAGGTTTTCCTTGGAACCTATGGGGGTATTTTGAATGCCAGGGCTCATCGCCTGAGAGACAGAGAGAAAGCACCTCCTAACCATGTGCTTTCTCCTAACCATGTGCTGTGTGCTTTGCTACTGAACAACCAGGGCTCCCCTCTGCTTACCTGTGACAAAAGGAGAGGCTTTTCAGTTACCAGCTACAGCTTTTAAGTTTTGACAAATATCACTTTATAAATTGAGTGATAGATTTTTTTTTTGTTCACCCACCTATTCCAATAAAGAATGCTGGAGAATCTAGGATTAAAAACCTAAGCACATTTAGTTAAAAGAAACCTGCAGTGAAACCAATAGGCCTTATAGATTTCCATTAATACAAAATTTGGAAGTTCTTCCTGGCAGAATTTCCTTCTCACACATCCTTAGTTTAAAACCCTTCTGATCTCTAAGCTAGGTTTTTAAAGTCCAGTTCATAGCTACTGGTTCTTTAGAAAATAGTTTTATGAGAATTTTATAATAACCAAACATTTCATTAAGTAAACAATAATAGACAGCCACATAAAAGGATGATAGCCTCTTGACTGTTGACTGACAAAGAAGGAATGATCAGAATGCAGTAGTTAATTTGTGTAATGTTACATACCCTAAGGAAAGATCCAATTGATTAATCCATAAGATCATTCCATTAAGTGTGGTGTGTATATAGAACTCAATAAAATGGATCACTTGGTCAAATAGCTATACTGACCTTTGCACCTCTGAGTATTTTTAACTTTACTAGCTTGGTCTTCCTCTTCTGGATTCCCACCTCTAATATATTTGTAGAGTGTGGTTACATGAGATCATCTTCTTATGTTGTTTTCTATGCTAATTTAACCAGGTTCTGTGCTCATGATAAATTCTCCGCTTCTGCTGTCATTTTACTTGAATTCCTTTGTACCTCTTACAGCTGGAATTAATAATCTTCCTGCGTCTCAGTACCAGAGTTTCCAGATTGAACATCAAATGAGGCTTTACCTCTGCTTTGAACAGAAATACCATTGCAGCATTTTTCTTAGTAGGCAGGTCTCCCCTAATTCATCAAGGCTAAAATTCACATTCTTTGTTAACAGGTCACATTGTTGGCTCAGTCATCTTACGATCAATATCCCAAGTTCTCTTTCCACCTCATTCATTCTAGCTGATGAGTTTCTAGTCAATAATACAAATGCTTATTGCTAGTCCCCAAGTATTTCTAACCCTCTAACCCTGTCAGTTAAATTAAAATTTAAAACATTGTATAGGGATAATGTATAACTCCCCAGGTTCCCAATAACAGGCTCCTAAACAAAGAAGAGTGTTCATTTTGCTTGATAGTGCTGGTTTTTCTAGAAGGTATAATGTCTGGGGAAGGCTTTAATAAGCTAATCACATAGTTTGAACTTTTGGGATTCTTTCTGTAGTTGATTATAGCCATAGGGGATCCAAGGTTCAAACCATTTCTCTATGTGTGTGGGGGGGTGGGAGGTGGGAGGGAGTAATTTTCTTCCTAAGTCTTCCTGTAGCCCTCTGGTCCACCTGAAAAGTTAATCCAAAACAGTGTGCTGAGGTGGTATTGCTATGGAGAGGGTAAAGACTACAAGGGGAAGAACTAGTGAAAACCACCTTTCTTTACCATTGCTCCAGTAGGAGGCTCCACTAGAGACCCCCTACAGATTTCCATCTGCTCACATATAGAGGTAAATTGAGGCTGGGACATGGACACACACATAAACCCTGTCCCAGAATATCGCCACATAACCAATAGCTTTCCAGACCTTCGGGCACAGACTGCAAAGATAGGGCTATGTAATCAAGCACAGTTATAAAGCTCCCATGATCAGAAACCCTGATAAGGCTGAGTTCCTGATCATGGGAGCTCTGCAATCATAACCAGCTTGAATATGCTGTTGCATTCAGCAGAGTGCTGTTACAAGTGCCCTAAAACACATGAAGGTCTGGGAAGCAGCTAAGCATACAGTGGCATTTGGGGCAGGGCTTATGTGTATGCCCTCATGCTCCCCTCCAGGTTAGGCCTACAATTGAGCAGGTGAACACTGGCATAGGGCTTATATCTCAGTTCCTTGTGCAAATGGAAGAGAGCATTCTGTTTGAATAAGCAAAGATTATTCTTTTCCTACAATAAGCCTATAATGTTATTTCTTCAGGCTCAGAATGTGATGTATAAGGGAGATAGCATTTTACAACTTGAGGCAAAACCAAAACAAAATACTGGTTTTTAAGCCTTTTAAAATTAAGATTATAGGGAACCTGGGACATGCTTTGTTTTTGATTTGTATACTTTGTTTTTATGTAAATTGTGAATACAAAAAAAGAACACCCACAATGTCATGCGTTCCTTACATGAATGTGGAACTAAATCTTTTCCAGGTGGACAATGCAAAAGATTTGCTTTCTCTTGGTGGCTTACAACTTCTGATAAATGGACTAAACAGCACTGAACCATTGATGAAGGAATATGTATCCTTTGTACTTGGGGCAGCACTGTCAAGGTGAGTATGTGTTTAGGTGTGGGGAGGCTTCTGTGAATTTGACAAGAAGGAAAGAAAAACCATAAGAAACAGTACCTGACTACCCAATTAGACAGGGTGGTTACAGATTTTGTCACCGTGCTGTGTGGTCAACTGTGCCTGATGCTCCTATTATCAGAAGTGATCAACCCAAAAATAATGAAAGATGTCCTGTAGTTGCTAAGCAACTGCACAAGGTTGTGTCTTTCTTGGAACTGGCAAAGCAGCTGTCCAGCTGTTGAAGCAGCAGAACTGACTCCACCCAAATGTTCACATAGAGATTTTCAAGGTGCTGACTTTTACAACAAAGAATCAAGACCTAAGAGTGGATGCTGTGGGGATTAGATGATAATTGGATTTTAAAATATTGTCTCGCTGCAAGGATTCCATGCCTTTCAGAAACAAAGCACTGAGTGAGAATGTGTTTGTGAATATAGCAACAAGTCAAAGCATATTTTAATCTCCATTCAAAACACTCAGAAACAAGAATGGGAAATATGTGGCCTTCTAGAAGTTGATGCACTGTGACTCTCATCAGGCCTAGCCAGTAGTAAGAGATGGTGGAAGTTGCAGGTGAACATCATGTGGAGGGCCACCCATATTTTATCACTACTCAGAAAGCGCAGAATCAGGCAAAATGTATTCATCAATATATCAGCTAACACACATTGGAATGTGTTTAATGCAGTGTAGATGTATAAATTGCTATTGTTTAAAACAATTAAAACAAAATATAATCATCAATATAATTAGCTAACCCACATTGGAAACTGTTTAATGCAGTGTAGATGTGTAAATTGCTATTGTTTAAAACAATTTGTAAGCAGCTCTGATAGCCTTGTGGGTGAAGAGTGGGGTATAAATAAATAAATAATAAAAATAAAATAATAATCAGTCACAGCTAGGTAATGCAGTCCTCCAGGTGCTGATGGACTGCCACTCCCATCCTTCCTAATCAGCATAGCTAATGATGAAAAACCATGAGAGCTGTATGCCAGCCACAACTGGAGTACCACATATTCCCTAGCCCTGATATAAGCAAAGGGTAAGCATTTTTCAATTTAAAAAGGAAAAGAACAGGCCAAAGAAAATAACTTTGCATATTCCCCTTGGGTTTTCAGTTGTGGGTCCTAAGCATATGTGCTGTTACCAGTCATAACTCCCAGATGGAGGCACAGGAATTTTCCATTGCTTGTGTAAAGTTTTCAAAGAGTCTAAATCCTATTTCATATTAAAGACACCTTGTATGTCTGCCCTTCTGAGAGCAACATCTTGGACCACTGGTTTGAATATAAGCTTTAGGATGTGTCATCCACACCAAGGTTTTAAAGTGGCAAATGACTATATTGTGGCCTGATAGGGATAGTCGAGCATCTCCACTAATATCATTAATAGATATAGCTCCACCTTACAGTGGCATGGATTTCATGATTCTGGATATTATCAGTCTCCTGCCTCTGTGCTTTGGGATTTGATATGAGAGTTAGCAACTAGTTATCAATAAGCTCTTACGAGTATGTAATTCACTGTAAGTGCTTGTTTGACTTTATGTTACACTAACTTTTGGTAGGCTGTGTTCTGTTGAATATTACAATGTAAGTCAAAGCTAGTCCATTAAAACTCCTCCTATCCTTTATATTTTCAGTTTAATTCAGAACATTTTTCAGCATTCATTTCTGTGTTTGACCCGGGATTTTATTACTTCTAAAATTTATGGTGTAAGTTCTCTATATTACTGCTTTGCTCTGTGTTGACAAACAACTTTTCAGCCTACTAGAGGTTTAAATGCTTAAAAAATAAATAAATGTGAAAATTGAATTCTGAGCCCTGTAATGAGACATGCACCTTACTGATTTAATGCCTATGAAGTGGCCAACAGGCATGCCAGTATTAAGATCGAAACTGTGCGTGTGTGCGCGCACGCACCTTCAAGCCACCTGTCGACTTATGGTGACCTCATGAATTTCATAGAGTTTTCTTAGGCAAGGGATACTCAGAGGTGGGTTTGCTAATTCCTTCCTCTGAAGTATAGCCTACAGCACCTGGTGTTTGTTGGTGGTCTCCCACCCAAGTACTAACCAGGGCTGACCCTTCTTAGCTTCCAAGATCAGACAGGATCTGGTGCCTTTAGGGTATTTAGGCCTTGGGGGCAAGGTTCAAATGGCAGATTTAAAATAGCAAAATTAGATATCCTACGAAGAGCTACACTAGTGTTTGAAAAAGTTAATTTTAAGATGTGTACACTATTTATATAAAACTTTTGGGTATGCACAATGGCCTTTGGTATGTAGGTATGTTGCCTCTTGTGTATGTACAATGGACTTAGGTATGTTGCCTCTTTCAGTGTGCTAATTGGCTGCTCCTGTCACTCCCTCAGCCAATCACCACGCACATGCAAATTACTACCCACATGTAAATTCCCTCTCCACCTCACAATCCACTCCTGCCACTCATGGCCAATCTGCATACTGGGAGTTAACAAACAATGTGCTACAGTGTTGGCTATAGTTACTAAGGCTGCAGGCCTTTCCAGTTCACCAATTTCTGCACAATTCCCACTTATGATTTAAGTCTACACAGTAATATAATATCTATTCCTGCTGTGATAGAGCCCAGGCAGTCAACTGGCAGCAGTGGCAGTGGGACGCCACTGCAGCCGCTGCAACAGGACCCAGGCAACTGGGTGTGAGGTGTACCAGGCATTTTTGGGGGGGGGGAGTTTTTTTAACAGCATATGGTATGCCAGGTCCAGTTAGTTAGATGTAAAACAGCCATTTTACAAATTTTAGGACTATTCCCTCATGCTGGCAAGCTGTACACTGACTGCCAAGCTGTACACTGGATCAGGATTGCTGTAAGGAGAGTAAGGGTAAATCCTTCGCTTCTTCCTCAAACCTGGATGGTGTAGCATGGGAGTTACCCACCCCAATGCCACCCACAACCCTCAGGGATGAAAAAGTTTCTCATCCTTGCAATATTGCATGCATAATTAATGTATTACAGCCTTAAACTAGTATGAATAATGGCACAAATAAAAATCATATCAAATGTAAACACTATTGCAGAGGACTAATTGTCTCCATTCCATCACTCACTCCAAGTGAGCTCATGGTTCTTATTATGGGATTTCGAATCAGTTAATGTAGGTATTTGTATACATGGGGTTGTCTAGATGGTAAAAAACTCCTCATAGAATGCAAAAAGAATACCTTTTGACCTGATAGGATCCTGTGGCGATTCAACGTATTGTGAAGGGGGTGCAAAAACTCCAAATACTCTGCAGGAAAAGCCTTTGTGGCTTTCCCATATTTTTTAAAAAGCTCCAAAGGAAGTGCGCATTCCTGCTTGTTCAAACCAGCGTAATTTGTTGCACAGTCTGGAGAGAGCAGAACTCTTCATCTGATTAGGCAGATGTGCACAGGCATGGGTTTGTGATCATGTGCTTTTTGAAAAGTTGTATTTTTAAAAACTTGTACTCTCAAAAGAGAACATGGCCACAAATCAAGATGGGGTGTGTGTTGTTTTGTGCAGTAGGGGACGAGAAAGGTAAAGGGGACCAGGCAGCACCTGGAGACAAGGAGGGAGGCCTTCATGAGGAAGAGAGCCGCCCACCTTTCACCCATCCTGGTAGTGGTGGCCTCCGATTCTGGCTGCAAAAGGATGGTAGGAGCGCCTGGCCAGCTGCTGTGAGAAGGAAGAGGAGGACAGTTCTTCGCCGCTCCAGCAGAAAGTGAGATGAAGTGGCAAAGAACCACCCTCCTCTTACTTCTTGCAGTGGCTGGCCAGGTGGTTCCTACCATCCCTTTGCACCCAGAATTGGAGGCTGCTGCTGCTGCCAGAATGGGTGCAGGTTGGGTGTCTCTCCTCTTCTTCTTCATGGTGGCCACTCTCCTTGTTGTCTCCAGCTGCTGCTGGGCCCCCTTCACCTTCCTCGCACCCCCTGTGCAAAACAATGGCACGTCCGCCATCTTGATTCGTAGCTGTGTGGACATCACAGAGGAGAGCTTCAGATGCTATTGTTTTTGCCAAAATGCCATGGAGACAGAAAAACACTGCTGCGAATTCCTATAATGCACAGATATGTGCATTATTTCTTCCTGTATAGACAAGCTCCATGACCATTTTCCTTCTTCCCTCTTGGGTACATGGTTGTCTTACAGGAAACATTCTGTGATAGTTATATGCCCTTATAAAAGAAGTCTACTCAGTTGTGCTGTAGCCTAATATGATGTAAAATAGAGTATATTTTCAGTTGGCGAAGATTTTTCATCATATGAACTTGACTTATCATATTAATAATGTCCTTAATATGCAGTTGTCATGAAGAAATGATCAGATTAGTGGAGTGCTAAATAAGCTACTAACGTTGGGACTTTCAAAATATGCCATGAAACTTCACTTTCAAAACCTTACAGCATGTTAATGGTAGTTAAAAGACACTCTTTGAATAAGCAGTTGAATTATAGCCATGGTGACAATGATGGGAGAACTAAGAAAATTCTTGGCTAAGTTTTTACATCCAGTTTGGTTCTGTGGTATAGCAATGACACTAATGGTGTGACTTCTTTGAAAATGAATTTCTTGATGAACATATATACCTGTATATTGGTATTGATCGGCCCATTTTCCTGGTTTTCTTAGCAGCCAGTGCCTGAAGCCTTGGGCAGAGATACCTAAGCCATCTCTGATACCTGATATTTTTCTTTTCTTTTTTTTTTAAAGAGAGGGATAACATTAAAACTGGCTTTTCAAGTGTTTTTTAAAAAGTTATTGCTATGATTTTAATGGTGTTTACTGGTTGAACTGGATTTAGTTGCCTGTTAGATTCCTTGAGTGGTGCTTGTTTTAGTGGAAAGGTAGGATAAAAATATAATAATAAATAAAGCAGGATTAGGTATCTGTGGCCTTCCAGAAGAAGGTGGTAGACTCCAGTTCTCCTTAGCTCTGGTAAGCCTGGCTGCTTGGGAGGGGAAATGAGAACAGTACAGTGTTCCTTCATATTCGCTGGGGTTTGGTTCCAGGACCACCCCCCCATGGATACCAAAATCCGTGAATACTCAAGTCCCATTATATGCAATGGCATAGCAAAATGGTGTCCCTGATATAAGATGGCAAAATCAAGGTTTGCTTTTTGGATTATTATTTTTAAAGAAGATTTTCAAGCTGTGAATACTTAAATCTGTGGCTACCAAATCCGTGGATACGGAGGGACAACTGTAGTTTGTCAACCTTTAGCGGGCCATAACTTCCTCATTCCTAGAATAAAGGATTGATGATAAAATGTGGGGTGAGGCTGCCAACCATTAAACAAAACAAAGCCATAAAGTCTTAAGACAAAGATGCCTGTTGGCTTCATTGGCATGCTCTCTTGTCACAATAATGAAATATTTATCTAGACCTGATGCGAAAGGGTCTTGTTGGAAAGATTGCTAAACTCTGCTAACATGTTTTCCTTTGTTCCTGTCACTTCTCCGCCTCTCTTTTTTTTTGGGGGGGGGAGGGAGGAAGAAGGGTTGAGTCTTAATTTTTTTTTGTCTGCTTCACATTCTCTTTGTGACATCAAAATAAACAGCATGTAGATTTGCAACATGTGATTGCAACACCACTCTTTTACCCTCCATGAACTGTGTGCCATCTTTGCCTGATGATGAAGCCAATGAGCTTTGAAAGTTAGCATAATGTTTTTGAGCCTTCTCGTTGGCCTAAGGAAGGTATCAACTGTTGGAAGTGAAGAAGCATCAGCACTTGTTTACAACTCTGTGGGCATGTTTCTGACTTGTATTTACTTCCTGCTTGTAGAGATCACTTCCCCTCTTCTTTGCCCCAAGTAGTTTTAGTGTTTTGCAACCCTTTGTTACAAAAGCTAGCAACAAGCAACATGAGGCAAACGAGTCTCAAGATTTCTTACATGCATGCATAAGAGTCAGCTTTTAGGGACTCTTTCATCTGAGTTAGGTAACTTTTTTCTATCTACTTTTCTTATCCAAGATGTATTCTCTGGCATAATAAACATAAGTTCTGCTTTATAACGTTATTGTAGCATCCAGCATGTTTTCTGTCCCGTTTTGTACCAGAAGCTCATGAAGCACGGGGTGGTGATGGTATCTGCTGCAATCTATATAAATACCAACAACATCAACTATGCATATTTTTGAGTTTGGGTTGACCTATAATCCCTTCTGTTCTGTATGCCACCTTCTTTTGCTCTTGGCTGCCAGTGGTAGCTGCTTGGACTCTCTGTTGCTGCTGATACCATAAACAGAGACACTGTGGGTTTTTTTTTTAAAAGAGAGAACCGGAGCAGGCTTCAATTTCATCCAACAGGAATATAGCATTCTAGGTGGGGCTGGCCGTGGATCTCCCCACCCCATTTGGGATTGAAACATATCCTGGCCTCCGTAGTTCTCTTCTTAGCCTCGGCCCTGGGGCATTTCTCCAGCATATATTGTGAGAGGGAATGACAATTGTCATATATAGCCGTGAAATGAAGCTAACTTAATGGTACCCGGTCATGGAATTCATCCCTTTTAGTGTTCCTGCCCTATTGTGACCTTCTGTGATGGATTGTCTGACAAGTGGGTTTCCCCATAAAAGATTACCTCTCATAGGTATACAGTTCAGAGAAATGCTTTTGTTCCCTTTAGGAAACGTTTAATCTTCTGGGCCAATATACCAGGGCTTTCCACTATGCATTTTAATTTGGCACAGACCAGAAGGTGATAGGATCGAACAAAAAAGGAAGAAAAAAAAACCCACAAAAAAGACCAGGGGCTGCAGCCTTTCCTGGCTATTAATTCACAACTCCTACCATGTAAATAACAGCTGTTAGAAACAATCCCGCATTCATTGCCTTCTCTTCAGAAAAGCACTGAAGGGGGAATAACCATGGCAACAGTTGCTGAGGGCGGGCCTTCCTAGCTGGAGAGTGGCATGCTTTGCAGAGAACAATAGGAGCTACTTTGCAAACAAGTTTGCACACACCTTGCTGGGGAGGAGTCAGGGAGGGGGGAGAGTATCATACTGAGCTAAACTGGCCTTCTAGCTTTGCTCCATGGTGCCCATTTAATTTTTACAGGGTTTGATCAAATGCAGTAATTGTTATTCCATGTATAAAATGATTTGCAGGCTGACTAATATGAGCAGTATTTTATTTGTTGGTAAAACTTGGGTTAGTCTTTGAGGAGAAATGAATGCAGAGACAACCGTCAAAGCTGGAGCCGTGGGGGGGGGGCGTTTCTTGGCAAAAGGTATAATCATCCCATAGATGGTGAAATATGGAGGGAGGGCTGAGGGGGACAGCCAAATGCAAGCCTTCGTCCAGTGGTTTTTCACCTTTTGGGGGTCCTGGACCACTTTGAGAATCTGATGAACACAGTGCTGTCCCCGCCTTCCCAGAACAATGCACTTAAACACAGTTTTCAAAGTAACAGAAATCCAAGGGAGGAAAAAAAATCATATTTTTGTGCCCAGTTCATGGGCCCTGTGACATCCATCCATGGACACCACAGGACCACAGGTGAAATACCCTCACTTTAGTTGTTGGTGTGAATGATAGTGGTGGATGTGTTGCAGGGTGGGGTGAAAGGTAAATTGTAGAAGCAGATACTGGTCAGAAATGACCCTGGTCAGAGAGTACAGTCCAAGAAGCTGAGATGGGCCTACTGGTTTCCATTGGTGGTCTCACAGAGAAGGTAACACTTATGGTACTCCCTATGTGTTTTCCAACTTTATAATATACAATAGTTAGACCAGTCATTCAGAAGCCTCCAGTGCCAGTACTGGTACTGAACCAAATTTAAAGAGCAGTACTGAACTGTCCGAAGATTATTAAACTGAAATGTATTCCCACCACATTGGAGGTACTGTTGGCAAAGGGTTTGTCTGTTTGGGATGATGGTGTTCAACCATTTCTGCAAGTGGTGGCACTCTTCAAAAAGGATGCATTGTGATCTGAGCTGTTAATAGAGCCTCTTCTGTTATTGGGGTGACAGTCATGTAGAGTGTTGTCTGCCAGCTAAGGCTCAACAATACAATGACTGACCTGTTATTGTTATGTGCCTTCAAGTCATTTCTGACTTATGGTGTAACTGCCTCATCTCCTGCTCTTGAGTAGGAGAGGGGACCCCCCCACCAAAGATTATCTAGCTGCCACCACCCACTGATTTACCTTACATGACTCAGTGGGGTTGCTTTAAGAGCAAAAAAACTCACAGAATTCAAGGTGAGCCCTAGCTGTCTAAATGGCAAGCCATGTCGCTTTGCCGTTTTGTGAAGGAGTGGGGTCCAAAACATAAAAAACTATGTAGGAAAAGCTTTTGTGGCTTTTCCCGGAGTTTAAAAAAAACTGCAGGGGGAATGCATATTCCTCCTCGTTAGGACAGGCGATTCAATATGAGTCATAGGAGAGAAAGCACAAAGCGGATTGTCTGGATGAGCACAGGGGTGGGGCTTACTGATAGGGCAAATGTCCAGTGTTGCCATGTTGATTTTTTGCCTTAGCGACAAGAGTTAAGGTGAGAAAACGGGGTGTTGTTTCCCTGCTTTTTTTGAAAGGCAAAATATTACTCCAGTGCATAGTTGAAATAGGTGTTTGTTTTTTAAGTCCTGTGGCAGCAGATTATGGTGGGTGAAAATGTGAGTACCGTAATTCACTCACAGCCACCATCTTGACTGGTGGGCATGCAAAGCTTTTGTGGGCCAAAACACCATTAAGACAGGTTACAGCTACTGTGAAATACCATTACTGTAGGGCACTCCATTTGTGGGGGGGTTGTATAGATGGACCGAGTAACTCAGTGGGAAGTTATTGAGGGGTTTAACTTGTATTGTTTCCATCTAAAACTGCAGAGACTTTTGCTCTTCCTCTCCTGTGGGAGATGAGAATACTACACACATATGTGCGCACACATTGAGCAAAGGCACGTGAAAAAGAGATCTTTAAAGAAAAGCTTTTATTCCAAGCAAGCAATCTTACATTAGCCAAAGGGTGTCTTATATGTGAAGGCACCTTCCTTCAGGCATTAATTAGGAATGGTTACAAACAGCCTAGGTCATGTTCCGCTGAGGTTAAAAGAAACATAGACCCTAACACAACTAGCTGAACATTCCTATTCTACTCATGATACAGATGGTGTTCTGGTCTCAGATGGTCATGGCAAGCTGGGAGTCTGGACCCCCTTGGTCCAGCTTATGATCAAACCCCCACACCTCTCTGTCGGTCCCAAAGTCTCTGTCTGTCTGTCTGTCTCTCTGTGCTTTTTGACACCCTGAGATAACTTAGCTGACAACAATGAGAGCAAAAGAGAGACTTTTTGATGCTGGCACCATGCCCATGAAATGGCCTTCCTTAGGAAGACTCCAGGTGAAGACTTGTACAGTTGTCCTTCTGTATCCACGGATTTGGTATCCACGGATTTAAGTCTTCACGGCTTGAAAATAATATTCTTAAAAATATAATAATCCCAAAAGCAAACCTTGATTTTGCCATTTTACATATTTTGCTATGCCATTGCATATAATGGGACTTGAGTATTCACAGATTTTGGGATCCATGAGGGGTCCTGGAACCAAACCCCAGTGAATATGAAGGGACAACTGTATTTACCCAGAATTTTAACCCTCTCAATTGTTCAGAGTTTGTATATTGGTTGTGAAAAGGTTTTGATATGGATTATGTAGCTGGGAGATTCTGAAGAGTTGCATTCCAAGAAAGTACCTTTCCAAGCTCTGCTTCCACCACTTAATTGTGACTGTTGTGACAAACACTTCTTTGTGAGCTTGGCAATATGGTCCACACCATTAGCTGAGTCTGGGTGGGTTTAGAAGTTTCTGTCTGTATTACTATTCTGGAAGGAGGAAAACACTACTGTCTTTCTTATTATGCCTGTTAAGGAGACTATTGTGCCAATAGCAACAAAGGGTCACTGACAGATGTTTCATAAATAAGTCAATGCCTGGAAGGAAGTATTCTTAGGCATCCCAAGAGCACCTTCCTTAGTCTAGGGAAGGCAAGTGGGATATAAAAAATTTGCCAGATGAACTAAAGAAAATTTGGCCTATTTATAATCCTTGAGGGAATGTGCATTTGAATTGTCTTAACTTTTTTTCAGAGGGAAACTCTATTCTCTTTGAATTGAAAGTCTGATTCTAAATTAAGATTCTGAGCAGACATGGATAATAAGTGTTTGAATAAATCATTGTGTTAATAGAAACAGAAGAGCCAGAGAGAAGTAGCAAATGAGCTGGGTTTTTTAAAAAAATTAAGGAACAGATGTGACATAAAGTGAGTGGATTATTCCATTAATCTGTGTAAATGAAATTCAATGGAGATAGCACTGGAGAGAGAGAGAGAGACCCTCTTTAAAGCAGTGCCTCTAGTGAAAGAAGGGTGTTCCACTAACAACTGTCACTGCAATACTTAAGGGGTATGGCCAGAAAGCTTCATGCACTCTTTATGTCCTATACCTTATTGCCATTAGTTCAGTTTAATATTAATCATGCTTTCGTTGATATTGCATTGCAGATTATCCAGTGTCTCCCCACCCCCGCTGTACCTTTCCCCACTGCCAAACATCCCTCTGTCGCTTATGGTCAGTCCTGAAATGTTTATTGCACTGCAATATTAAGCTCATGTGGTAGCTGGTACTGCCAGCTACATTCAAAGGCTTGTTTTCTTCCCATTGTCATTTTTCACAATAGTTTTTCTCTTTGAGAAAGATCAGGAATTTCTGTTGCACCTCATGCAAGATAAAAGTTGCATTAATCTTAGGTTCATACTGACTGAGGTCCAATGTGTCATGCTTCTGTCTCTGTACACGTTAAAAGTGTACCGAAAGGATTCAAGAAAAGCTCCTCAAAAGAGGAAGACTCTTTCTGCTCATACTTCTCACCCATTGACCATGTCACCATCCACCTCGTTAAACATTTACGAATCCTTGGTTTTCTCTTTGTTCTCTTTCCTTTCCTTGACATATGCACCAAATCATATCCATTTACAATACGGATTCTTAACGTGTGGTCCATGGACCCTTATAAAATGGATGTAAGCAAAGAACAGAAAATTATTTCACACACACCCTTTGATTTTCTTCCTGTTTCCTGTCACAGTGAATTTTGAGGAAAAATTTACAGTTTTTCTTTCACATTCAAGGGGGTTGGGCGAAGCACCACCGCAAAACTGAAAAGACCATGAATAACTTCCCCCCCCTCCTGGAACAAGCGGCAAGCGCGAAGGTTTGCCAGGCCTTCAGCTCCCCCCCCCCGGGAACAAATTGTAAGAGCTGGTGCTTCTTCCTCTTCCTCCCCCTTGGCAGGGCTGGCTGGGAGGCACACGTAGCGCCCAATGTGACTGCTGCCCCCATCATCCCCGCCACATCCTGCTCAACTCCCGGGCCCCCAGCCCAGCTGTCCTCCCTCCCTCCCGCCTCCTCAGCTTCCAAAACGGCTTCTCAGTCCCTGACTACGAGGCGGCAGTGGCCGAGAAGAGGCTTTGGAAGCTGAGGAAGCCCTCCTCAGCTTCCAAAGCAGTGTCTTGGCCCCTGACTGTGAGGTGGCAGCGGCAGAGAAGAGGCATTGGGAGCTGAGGAGGGCTTCCTCAGCTTCCCAAGCATTTTCTTGGCTGCCGCCGCCTTGTCATCAGGGACCAGGGTCCACCAGCAGAGACGGGCCAAGACCAAGCCAGAGCTTCTGCCGGTGCCAGTGGCACTGACCTCCGCAAGCCAAGCCCTCCCTGGTGCTGGCGAAGGCAGGCCCGGCGGTCATTGAGGAAACCCCTCTGCCAGCCCTGCTGTCCTCCCTGCCTCCTCCTCTGGCTCCCAGGGAGGGTGATGGCTCATCAGCCTCCTCGCTGTCTGGGCCCACTCAGGCTCCTCCCGTGGCCAAGGGCAAGGAGGGCTCCCCAGGGGCGGCCTCGAAGCTGGAGTGCCTGCTGTGCCTGGTCCAGCAGCTGGTGGGCAACGCGCCACGGCTCCTCTCGTGCCCTCACCGCTCATGCCGCCCCGGCCAATTACAGTCGCTCCTTCCCATTCTTCCTTTTCCAACTCTGCAAATACAGAAAACAGCGAAAGAGAAATACACGAATGGGAAGGGCCACTGTAGTCTTTTCAAGCTTTCTATTTTAGCATTGGGGGATTTTTTGTGAAAAATATGTTTGCAAGAACTTGGTGGGGTTGCACAAAAACAACACTTTGTTGTATGGAAAACAGTTTTATGCATAAAATGATGGTTTGAGTATAAACAAAGAGGGTTGGGTGTATACTTTTTTCTTTATTCGCATGAATGATTTATTTTCACAAAATCCTCCAAAGCAACACGCTGCCACAGGTGCTCCCCCCACGCTGCCACAGGTGCACCCCCCATTCTATGCACACCCATACCCGCCAACAACGTCTGCAACAACAGAGAGCCCCTCTGCCACTGCCATGTTTAGAAAGGACTTCTATGTGTTTCCGCCCCCAGTGTGGTGATTGGCTGCCCAATAGAGAGATTTGATTGGTTGGTATGTTTCCTAAGCGGCCAATCAGCACACTGGAAATGGCAACATACCCAACAGAATTATATATTAAGAAGATTATTATAGATTTAAATCATAAGTCTTGGGGGTCTGCAGAAACAAAAGATATTTAAAGGGGGGCCCTGATAAAGGAAAGGTTAAGAGCCACTGCTATAAGCTGTTGCCTGTGGCACAAAGCACAATCTCCTCCCATATACTTACCTCAGCACCAAAAAGAGAGCATGGGGCACAGCATGAGCCAGCATTGGAACCATGCAGTTTTCCTCTTCCACCTTTGAGTGTGGCTATACTCTTGTAACTCAAAATTAGTTACACTGGCAAAAGGTGTAAAGTTGTCCCTCCTCAAGAATGGGGATGTAGCCATGGGGGTGGGTGGGTATAAGGGCATTGCCTCCCCCCAAATAAGAATTCAACCCCTCAGATGAAATTCTCCTTCAGTCCCCAAATTTCTAGCATAATAGAGAGTGAGACATTCAAAATTCTGTTATATTTGCTGTGTTCACGTTCCCTTGGTAACTTTGCTGCCCCTTTGGATGCCTGAGCTGTACTTCTAACGGTTTTAAGTTACTGTAATGCTAGAAATTTGGAGACTGAAGGAAAAATTCAGTGGGGAAAAGCAGAAACCTTATTTGGGAGGGGGAAATACCTTCATTTTGCCACCCCATAGCTACACCCCCCCATCCCTCCTTAAGTTAGAATTTGAATACAGTCATCCCTCCACATTCGCGGGGGTTAGGGGCGCAAGACCCCCATGAATGTAAAAAAAAGTGAATAAAAATACACCTCCCCTGCCTGTCTGCAACCCCCTCCGCCCTTCCAAAGTGGTGACTGGAGCCCCACAGCCACTTCCGGAAGGGCTAAGGGGTGATGGCCATGAGGCTTCTCAGCCACCCCCCACACGCTTCCCAAAGCCGTGACAAGACTTGAAAAGCCCCATCGCTGCTTTGGGAAGGGCAGGGGTGTGTGGCTGAAAAGGCCCTTGCCTCGAACTCCCTGCTCTCCTGGGGATTGACTCTCCACCCCAAACAGAGCCAAGCCCCACTCTGTTTAAATCGGCTCCACTCCCTTGTGTGCGAGGGAGAGAAGCTGATTTAAATGGGGTGCTTGCTGAGCAAACTGCGAATAGATGGAACCGCGAAAGTGAAAGCCGCGAATGTGGAGGGACAACTGTATATCTATTCCTCAGTTGTCAGAAAAGGAACTGATTATAAGTAGCTCATTACTTATAATGCATTAACTGTTTACTCTAATTAGAATGCACATATCTGTGTGTATGTGCCTTCAAGATGTCTGTTGACTTTTGGCAGCCCATCGATTTCATAGCGTTTTCTTAGGCATGGAATACTCAGAGGTCGTTTGCCATTGCCTTCCTCTGAAATACAGTAGGTCCTTCGGAGCCGTGGGGATTTGATTCCTGGATCCTGAACACATACCAAAAACGATGGAACACATACCAAAAACACATACCAAAAACCGCCCCATAATATTAAATGGCGGCAACGTGAACACACATGCTTCAGTGTGTCTGTGTTCAAGTCACCGCCATTATACTGATACAGGGTGTGACAATCCGTGGTTGGTTGAATTCACAGATCCGGAGCCTGTGGATTCGGAGGGCCCACTGTATAACCATATGTCCTAAAAAATGAACGGCTAGTCTTGCATTGTCAGGTTTCTCACCACCAGGTGGCGACGTCTGAGGCAAAATAGCAGTGGATGCCTTTTTAGCAGTAGTGTCTTGCTCAAGGGCTTCATGTTCATTAAAAAACCTTGCAATATATTGTTCCAAATAGCTTGCCCCACAAGTGTCTCTTGTAGAAGCCAGATTGCAGTAAAGTTTAAAGATCACCAAAATGCCTTTGACTCAAATGCATTTCTCTTTCTTCTCTTCTCAGTAACCCCCGAGTACAAGTCGCAGCAATTGAGGGAGGTGCTTTACAGAAACTGCTGGTTATTTTGGCTACAGATCAGTCTCTAGCTGTGAAGAAAAAGGTAAGAGGGCAGCAGTGTACATTTGGCCATCTTATCAGAGCTCTATGTTTAATTGCATTTTGTACTGTAATTCTTAGTAGACCTTTGTAGATATACAGTATGTATGGGCCTCGGTAGATTTAAAGCAATATCAAGATTATGGCTCTGAACCCAGTAATTGTCCCCCCCCCCTGAAATTAAGAAGAGTCACCTTCCTTTGCCTAGTCATTTGCATTTTTGATAATGTATTTAATTTTGCAGCCAGCTCTTTCTGAAGTGCAGATCAGGTCTGGCCCTTCCATTGTCTAGACAGAGGAAACAGTCTTGGATGGCAGATGTTAGAGGGTACTGCTGGTAGCTTCCCAGCTCCCATTCTTCATGACCTCACCCCATAGCCTTTCCCTTCTGTGGAGGACAGAGCTGTGTGTGTCTCATGGCCTGTCTTGCACCCATAAACTAGCTTGCACCTTCCAACTAGTCTGTTGGAAGACATTGCTTTACCAGCAGTGGCATCTTGTGGCTTCCAGGTCAGAGAGGTGCAGTGAATCTGCTCTGAGTTTTAGTCTGAGCTATCCAAGGTACTGAACTGATTTGGGGGTGGGTGGGTTTAACACCTTAGGTAGTGCTTTTAAAGTCTAGACTACAACCCAGAACAGATTCACTGCCTTTCCGACAAGGGAGCCATCAGCTGCCACTGATCACCAACACTAAAGAATTGAAATGAAATTCAACTGCAAGTTCAATTTATATTCATAAGAGAAGTAAAACATGGAGGGACACACATACACACACACACTATGTTGTCCTTTGCTCTCAAGCAGCAAAATGTCTTGGTCTAGTCTAACCCTGGGGTGGGTGTAGTGTTGCCAAAAGTGACTGGCATTTTGTAAGTCATGCTATGCCTGCCAGGCAAAGTATTCACCCTAATACAACATATATATTCTGCTATATTCTCTGTTTTTAAACAGAGGCTGGATGACCATCTGTCAGGAATGCTTTGATTGGGTATTTCTGCATGGCAGGGGGGTGGACTAGATGGCCCTCATGGTTTCTTCCATCTCTAAGATTCTATAACAGCAACAGAAGCAGAGTTGCACATATAGCGATACTGTGCATTGCAGTTATGCCCTGTGCATTTCACATTGTGAATTGCACATTGCATAATGGCACCTAGTCATTGAGGTGTTTGTGCAATGTTGCCATGCTGCATGGGGGTTGTGTAGTGGTGGTGTGCTGTATCTCTGCATGCAGATATTTACACTATGTTGAGGGAATATTGGGTTGTAGCCATAGAAAAGCAAAAGGGACTGTCCTAGATCAAGGACAAAAGTGAAACAAAAAGTGGTATGATAAAGTTTAAGTGAATGTAGAGTTTAAGCATTAGTTTATGAGATGTGCCATATTGAGGATGTGGAATAAGTACAGAACGACTCTGTGTCCATGGAAGGGGTTACATTCCAAGACCCCGCATGGAAACATACAACCGTGTATAATAGCGAACCCTATATTTTGGCTATACTTGGGCCGGAAGCATACTGGAAGAATAGCACTGGAGGATCTTGAAAGGTCCACAAACAGTTCTGTTTGTAGGCCTCTCTAGGTCCTCCAGTACTATTCTATGTTTTGCTTGGGTGGGAAGCATACCATAGAATCTCACCGGAGGACCTAGAAAGGCTCACAGACACTTCTGGGTGGGGTGGGGGTATTTTTTGGAGCACAGATAATTGAAACCGTGGATATCAAGTCTGTGGATAAAGGGGTCATACTGTACAAACCCACGTTGTGTCCAAATATACCTTTATGGGTTTCACTACCAAAAGCATTTTATAGAAAAGAAACAAAAGCAAAAGAGAAATGGTTAACTTATGAAGATCTTTTGGAGTTTGATCACTGTTCTCTGAAGGTTATAGTTTTTGATGGTTTTCTTATAGACAAATGATTGAAAGATTTAAGATGGATAAAGAAGTGTATGGTTTTGAACAGAACAATTTGAATTACAGTTATGTATTGATGATGACCATCTGATTGGTAAAATGTATAAATGACTGTTAAAGTTGGAGATGGAAGAGGAGCAAATTAAGGATGGTATGATAAGATGGACTCAGAATTTTAAATATACAGATGGAACAATGGGAAAAGCTGTGTTCCTAAAGGGTTGAAATTGGTTTTGTGTTATGACCTTAAAGAGCTTTTTTATAAAATGATATATAGATAGTGTATGACCCCAGAAAAAATTGCTAAAATGTATAAAGTTGTTCCAAATGTATGTTGGAAGTGTGAACAGCAAGTAGGATCATTTTGCCATATGTGGTGGGCATGCAAGAAAGTGAAAAAGTTTTGGGTCCAAGTATATGCTCTAATACAGAGGATTTTGAAAATGAAGTCTTCAACTAAAACCTGAACTTCTCCTTTTGGGACTGATGGATGAACAATTAGAAAAAAGATATGGAAGATTACTGCAGTATGTGATGACTGCAGCTAGACTGTTGTATGCATAAAGTTGGAAGACCACAGCAGTGCCAATGAAAGAGGACTGGTTAAAAACTTTGATAGTCTTTTTGCAAAAAGAAAAGAATGGTATGTTAATAGTAGGTTTTTATAATTAGTAGGATTCAGTTATCAGAAGAAGTGTTTGCAGCAATATATAGTTGGAGAAGCAAGACTGAATAATTTAAATGTACAGTTGTCCCTCCGTATCCACAGATTTGGTATCCACTGATTTTAGTATTCATAGCTTGAAAATATTCTTAAAAAAATAATAATCCAAAAAGCAAATCTTGATTTTGCCATCTGATATAAGGGACACCATTTTGCTATGCCATTGCATATAATGGGACTTAAGTATTCACGGATTTTGGTATCTACGGGGGTCCTGGAACCAAACCCCAGCGAATATGAAGGGACAACTGTATAACCACCATACACTTGTTGGCTTTTCTGTACTTGTTTTGTATTTTGCTTTTGCTTTCTTTTCTATCCTTATATATTCATCTGCATGTTAGTAGTTTTTATTTTAAGACTTTATCACACGAGGTTACCAAAGTGGAATTACAGTAGGATAGTAGTGTCTATGGCTGTACCTTATCACACAATGATGCCATGTCTGTCCTGTAGCTGTTTCATCCTCCATCTGTTCTTGGAGCGCTCCTTTTCATTGATAGGCAAAACCTATCAATGCCTTCCAATCGCGTTGCTTTGCTACTATTGATTCATGTGTGATAAGTTCCTCCCACTGCAGTTCTGATATGCAGGCAGTCATGTGGTATGAGTGGGCATGATTCTGCTCCTCTTCCTCTCTCCTCCCTCCCCCTTGCTATTCCCAAGCAGGCTGTCCCCCCCCCCATTTCTTTTCTTTTACCTTCTTTTAAAACTTAATCATTTTCTGTGACTGCACAATTGTGCTAAAAATAAAAAAAAAATGAAAACAAAATACAGACCAAAGGGCATTCTGGGAAGGGCATAGAGCAGGACGGCAGGGTTATGGAGGCCGGCGTGCAGAAGACAAAGCCCAGGACTATAGCAGCGCCATGGTGCTTTTGAAGAGCTGTGAGAAAATAACTGTGCCCAAACCAGTATGTTCGTGTTTCCAAAAAATTACAGTTTCTAAGCTCTGGTATGAAAAAAGATGGACTTGAAACCAGCACTGAGATGCACATGATCTAGAAGTGGTGATTGAAGCTGGGCAGCTCAATCTAGCTCCTGCTGAGTAAAGTTTTAAGGAAAGATTATATCATTCAGGTGCAAATAGCTTCACAAAATTCATGTTCTGCTGTTGCACAGACTTGTGACAGTGAACAAATTCAGCACAAAAATACAGATTATATAGTTTTTTCCATCTATTTTAGAAGACCTCCTTTGCATTTTATAGAAGCCTATCTTTTTCTGCTAGTAACATGAAGCCAATTAATCAATTCAGATCAAATTTGGTTGTATGATACAGTGATTGAAGATCCAAGGATGTGCTTTTTGCTCTCAAGTCCAATTTTCCACATCTCCAAGGTTTTCAATAAGGCCCATCTTTCTTTCTGTGATACAGTTTGTGTGTTGATCAGCAAAGTTCAGAACTCTCCATAATAAGAGAGAGTATGATTGGTCCCTTGTGAGTTTGTCTTGGGGCTTGAGTAAAGAGGGATTCCTGTTTTCTGGCATGCTTTATTCATATATTTTGCTGGGGTACTTCAAGTGTACGTTCCAATTATCTTTAGTCCTTGTATTCTGCTAATTGAATCTATTCTTCAGTATGCTTCAGCTGCAGCGCATGTATAATATTAATAACTACTATATTTCAAGCATTCCGTGTTCTTCAGGATTGAGTGAATTGTTCTGATCAGCAATCATCTTATAAGGTTGGCCAAGGAGATCATAACCTTGCTGGACTGCTCAGTGGCATTTAGTATTACTGACTAGAAGTAGGGAACCTTTGGCCCTCCAGATGTTTTGGGCTATCACTCTCATCCCTTAGTATTGAGGATGTTTCTATGGTAGCTGGGTCTTCTGGGTCTTTGAACTCCAAAACACCTGTCCTCTTATAGATCATCACATACTTGTATTTTTAGGGATTTGTTTCAGAGGGGTTCTTGTTGTTGTTCTTGTTGTTGTTGTATGCCTTCAAGTATGTTGACCCAAAGGCAAACCTATCATGGGTTTTCTTGGCAAGATTTATTCGGAGGAGTTTTTGCAATTGCCTTCCTCTGAGGCTGAGAAAGTGTGACTTTCTCAAGGTCACCCTGTGGGTTTCCATGTCTGAGCAGGGATTTGAACCCTGGTCTCCAGAGTCGTAATCCAACCCTCAAACCATTACACCACGCTGGCTCTTTTCAGAGGAGTAGTACAATATTTAAGAATTCTGCCCTACCCAATGAGATATGCTCTCTGGGACACCAAGACAGTAGGCTGCCTTATAGTAAGGTAGTGCTCTGGTCCCCTTAGCTCATCATTGTACTGTACTGATTGGCAGCAGCTTTCTTGGGGTTTCAGTCAAGAGTCTTTCCCATCCCTAGCTAGAGACTGAGCTGCAGGCTTTCTGTAACTCTGGTCCTGGTGCTCTTCTAGAGCTGTCAGAAGTGTGGAGTGGGCTACTTCTTTATGTTTTGTCTATAATAGATACTTCAAATTTGCTTTAATACTCTGTATTGTTTTCTTGTTGATTAATTGAGGTATAGTGGCATAGTGTCCAAAAGAGTAGCTGGCTGCATTTGTAGGCTAAGGGAACAGTAACACATGGAGGCTTCAATCCTAGCAAGACAAAGGAGAGGATGGAGAACCAACCATGGAGGCTGTGGTTTACCTGTCTTAGATGGGCTTATGCGCCTCATAAGATATAAGGTTCCCAATCTGCAGTGCTGCAGGATGACTCCTATAGAGCGACAGTGATGAGGAGCAGCTTTTACTAGTTTTGTTGGTGGGCCATCTTCAGGTACTTCTCTTGGGAGGAGATGTGGCCTCCATTATCCGTGTGTTAGCTGTTTTGACCACTACAGTTCATTTTATGTTTTGACCACTACAATGCACTTTGTGTCATGCTGACTTTTAAAGAAAGCTTTCAAACAGGGATGGGGAACACATGGGTCTCCAAGTGTTGTTTTGGAGAGAAACAATCTTCAATATTGGCAGTGCTAGCTGTGGGTTGGTGGGAGTTGCAGTCCAACAAGATTTGGAAGGCCTTTTGTTCTCTGGTATTCTGTTACCCCTGTGTCAGGATCTGCAGGTAGCTTACTTCCTGAGATCATGAGCTCTAGAAAGCATGAGGCCTTCTTTTTTTAGTTCCTCTGCTCTGGTTGTTGTGCTGCTTCCTGGCTCAGTTCAAGGTGCTGGTGTTGACTTTGAAAGACCCAGACAGCAGGATCTCTGCCCATCCTGGTGCAGACCCGGACCTTCTCTGGGATGGGAATGCTCCCTGTAGTGGAATTGACCTGCTGTACATGCCAACGGTCTTCCAGCTCCTTGAATTTTAAATTGTTGTTTGATCTAGTTAGTTTCTGAGGCTTGATCTGGCTATTCTATTAAGGTTTTATTGATGCTTTTATGTTTGTGCTGGCTTGTTTTTCATTTTAATTTGGCTGTCCTTTTGAGTGCTGTTCAGCAATAGACAATGCAGTCTATACGTGTCTGAATAAACCATTTCAGCAATGCCTCGGCAACCCAATGAGGTTGATCAGTGTTATCACCATGGTATAGATATTGAGGAGGAGTGCTGCGTCTAAGGAAGCTGAGTTCAGAAATGAAATGGAATTTGAACTCAGGATTATGATGGTTTATAGCTCTCAACCATTAACCATGACATAGTATAGTGGTTACATCAGAGGTGAGAATGATGCAACCTGATAGATGCATTACAGTCCCCAGCATTACTGTGCTGGCTAGGGCTGTTGGGACTTGCAGTCTAACAACATCTGGAGAGCAGCATGATTCCCACCTTTGGTTTACATCCTCACTTAGTTGTGCTTAAAGCAGGCCCATTGCCATCAATGGGAGCTCTTTGTGGCTCAAAGCTCATTGATTTCAAAATGTCCACTCTTTGTGCAGCTGTTGAGACCCAGCCTCCTGTCTGCATATGGCTTTCTGTTTGGCTAAAGAAGCTCTGTCCTGAGAAACCTTAAAACTGCTTTTGTTTACAGCACCCACAGTGTACCTTGTGATTTACAGAGGACGGAGATAGGTTGCTATCCCAAAGGACCTTATTCTCTTTAGATTTGAAATGAGGAAATAAGAGAGGGGAGGGTGGGGGAGGAGAAGCAGGGTGAAATAGAGAAGCTCAATATGGCGGGTTCTATATGGCACATGTTTAGGCTTAGTTTCTGGCTCCTTTCTAGTGGGACATGGGAACCAGGTTCTGCCAGAACAGTTCATAGAAAAACATGGCTGTTGAGGAGGGATGTAAAAGCAGTAAGTGGTCACATCAGGCAGGTGTTCTGGGAAAGACTTCCAAGCCTAGAGGATAATGAGAGAGAAACCGTGGAGTCTTTCAAGAGCAGAGAAACCTTAGGAGCAGGAGAAGCAAAGTTCATGGGAAATGCATGTATTGAGATAGAAGAGTGGAGAGATATGGGGTTGGATTGGGGGAGGATCATGGAGGGCTTTGAAGGAAGGGACAAAGAACTTATGGTGCCACCCCACCGTGTGCTGCTACTTTTGTCCTCTCAAGATGAGCATAGGTGGCATAATAATGAGGGGCAATTTCTTGTTAACTGTCCCTTTGCTGGGTTACATTGCCATTTGCTGGGTCTAGACTTTTGTGTTGGTATCATAGTTCTGAAGCTTTCTAAAGGGGGAGATGAAGCTCGGATAGCACAGTCTATAGGACTGCAGGGCAGATTGCCCAGCCTAATACTGACTGTCAAAAAGAAAACTAACTGATTCCACTGGCAGGCCTGAACATCAGAGTCTAATAAACATCGGAGTAGACATTCGGGGAATGAGATAATTGCTTCATGCAGCTCAGTAATCCGCCTCCAGCCGTGACCAATATTTGATGTGTTTTTTTTTTCCAAGGGACAAAGCCTTGATAAAGGCCCCTAGCTAAATGTTCAGGACAGACTGATTGAGAGCTGGAGGC
The DNA here is from genome assembly GCA_030847615.1 of Gambelia wislizenii. Lineage (NCBI taxonomy): Eukaryota > Metazoa > Chordata > Lepidosauria > Squamata > Crotaphytidae > Gambelia > Gambelia wislizenii. Next base: position 208,822,223 of record JAUMIR010000001.1, read on the forward strand.
TCGGTTCTTCACTGGCTCTTCGGTGATCAATTTGCTCTCCGATGCGTGAGATCCATTTACCCTTATCAGGCAGAGTAGCAAAGATGTTGTTGACCACAAATGTTCACAGTTCCTCCAGAAACTCTAGTCCTTCTTTTCTAATTCAGCTGCAGTTTGGACAAGTTACTCTTTTTGGATGACAACTCCCAGAATCCCCAGTGATGCCTGTGTTTGGGGCATTCTGGTATTTATAGTCCAGAATATACCATTCCTTTGCAATCATAAAGTAAACCTATCTCCTTCTTGTCTGTATTCATAATGCACTGTGTGTCATTGTAATCAGGGCTGTGCTGTCAACATATTAACAAGTGTGCCCTGGAATATATTAGCCTTTAGCTGTGTTTTAAAGCCCCAGAGTTTCTCTAGATGTGTGTGTGTGCTGCAGAAAAAGAAGCAAGACTGATGGGCATGTTCATGTAAGAGGAAAATGCTTCCTGAGGGAAAATCCCTTTCTCAGTGCAGACCCTTATATAAAGCTGTGCTTGCAGAAAAATGTTTATGGCATGTCCCTGAAAGCTGCGTGGAGTGTACTGTTAATCTTACAAAGCGCTCTGCTTGTGTCCTAAAGGGAAGAATGGTGGTCGGGAAAATTTGCCTCCTTCCATCTTCCAAAGCTAAGTTCTTGCAGTATATTTTTCATTTGGTTGCGGGGTAGTGCGGAGTGGCCCTAATCTAAAATTGACAAGGGAGGCGTAGGGGCCATATACAGAAACTCCTCTTCCTTTCCCATTGCTTTTTGCTGATCACACTTCAGCACATAACTCTGGAGGGCTTTTTACTGCAAATTGCTTTGAGCCTGTTCACACCACACTTCCTGATGGCTACTTTCTCAAGTTGCAGCACACTTTCTGTAAGTCCCACAGGGAAACTCTGTAGGTAGGCTCATGAATAAGGAGTTGCTAACATCCTGCTTTTCCATCCTGCTTGCTTTGAAGGAAGGCTACTGTAAAGGTCAGTTGTTTCTACATCACTCTTCTCATGTGGAGAGTGACTTCATGAAGAGGAGAGCCTCCCCTTACATGTGGAATGCAGGAAGGCTGGTGTTCTGGATTACATGAATGCACAGTGGAGGCTCCTGTCTTCACAAAGTCCCTCTCCTTCTGAGGAGAATGATGGCAGTGTTGGGGTGGGGAGAAGCAAGGAGAGCATGCTGTGTCTCTTGATATGTTCACTATACATCAAAAAGAACCACCTGACTAGAGCTCTGGGGTCAATCCACTTCTGTCTTTGCCCTGTGTAACAACTAGCAAAGCTACTTGTTTGGAGGATTTTCTCAGCTTGATGCTTCCTGCAACATGGTGTGGGAAAGGAAGTACATAACCCCATGGAGAGGTAATTTGTTATCAGTTACGTTGATAGCCTGCCTTTTTCTCCAGTAAGTACTGAACATCACACTTAGCTGGGGTATAGCTACAGGGGGTGGGGCTGGCAAGATGAGGATATTCCGTTCCCAAATAAGAATTCTGTCCCACCAATGACATTTTCTTCCAGTTCCCAAATTTCTAGCATTGCAGAGTGAGATACTGAAAACTGTTCTCACCTAAAACCCTTATATTTGCTCTCATTCCCTAGCTTTGCCTGTTCCTTTTCTTTGGATGCCTCTAAATGTTCAACTGAAGTTTTAAATCACTGCAATGCTTGAAATTTGGGCACTGAAGGAAAATTTCAGTAGGTGGCAGAAGTCTTATTTGGAGGAGGGCAGTACCCACATGTTGGCATCACTGTAGCTATATCCCTGGTGCACAGCTCTTGTGCTCCCAGCTTTATTTTTACAACAGCCCTAGGGCGCAGGTGAGGCTGAGAGTGTGACTGGCCCAAAGTCTGCCAGCAAGTTTTATGGCTCAGTGGGAGCTTAAGGGTGAGTCCCAGCCCAGTATTCTAGTGGCTAGCCGTTGCATCACATCAGGGCTGGTTTAGGAATTTTGGGCCCCCTGGCAATGCTTTATTTGGGGGCCCCCATATGTTTATCTCAGGTCAGCGTAACCTAACCTATTCACAGTACAGGATATTCAGATTATTACATAATTTGTCACCCATAATTTCATTTTAAAAACTATATTATAGGTACTAATGTAATATTGGTGTAGATGTCCTCAGCCAAACAGAATACAAACATATTACAAAACACTCTAATGCAACACTCCCATAATATTTAAAGTAAATCATTTCTGTTAAACAAATCTCAAAAGATTAGGCCCATTCACACTGAATCAAAATTACAAAACACTAGTTTCAATATGCAGATTCTGAAGTCATGAAAAGAAAGAGCTGAGTCCAATTTCGTATATTTAATGCATTTTCCCTTTCTTAATTTTACAATCTTATGTTGTAAATTTTGAAATACAAAGTATAGCCTGAACTATTCTTTTAACATTATTTTAACCAGTTTACATAAAATTTGTATCAAATAATTTAAAATTACAACATTTATAAAATGGACATTTCTTTTCTTTTCTGGCTTCTTTGATTTTTAAAAATATTACGCATTTAAATCTGAACTGTTCTTGCTTTTTGAGCAGCAAACACCTTCACTAACTTGTCAATATCTAAGGAATGTCCTATCTGCCTTTCCACAGGTATTACAGAAAGGCCTCTTAGTCCAGGTCCTCCCTGGCTGTTGACTGGCCAGATTGAATGTCCCTCTTCCTTTTCTAGCTCTCATTGAAATATACTTGTGTAGTTCCGTTTCTTTGCCTTTTCTTATATCCTGTTATATATTCCCACTTCCTAATTTGTAACTGATTGATACTGGTTAAATATACAATCCTCAAATCAGACTTTGTAATACTTTCCAACACCATTCTGATGTCATCCACCTTTTTTATTACTTATTTTCCAGTATTCATTTTCTCTGAATCCTCCTTCATCCTCCTACTCTATTCTATGTTTATCTAAATCCCAATAGCTAATAACCGGCTTCCAGTCTTTTTCTACTTGATCTGTCATTTTAAAATCCTGTCAAGCTGTTAATTTATCCAATTCCATCATGTCTATAACCTTAAATTTCCAGTCTTCTATGTTAGAGATTTCACTTTCCCCCCAATCTTTTGCTATTAATAATCTAGTGGCCAGTATCATATACAGTAAATGGAACCACAGAATTTTAGGAAAAAATTGTATAATTTTTTATTTATTAAGGAGAGGTATGTAGGAGAAAATGTACATATTAATTGGTTGACATAAATGTATAATGTTTAATACATACTATGAAGACTGAAATATTGCTGTATGGAAAAAATAAATAATTTTTAAAAGGAAATTCTAAAAAAAAGAAAAAGAAATATACTTGTGTAGGAATTCTTCTCTTGTCTTATAGTCTCTGGCAAAGAGTCAGTACAAGATTATCACACTACACTGCTGTAGCACTATTATTCCATTTTAACTGCTAAGGCTGCCTTCTGTGTAATCCTGGGATTTGCAGTTTAGGGAGAGGCATTTAGCATTCTCAGCCAGAGAGCTCTTAGGCCTTACTAAACTACAAACTCCAGCATTTTACAGGAGGCTGCCACAGCAATTAAAGTGGAATAATAGCACTATAACAGTGTAGTGTGATAAAAGCCCTGAGATTATGATGTCTTTCAGGTACCTGCCAGCTGCTTTGGTGAGTTAATTAGGTTTTAGTTAGCTAATTTGATACTTCATTTTATTTGAAAAGCAATTAACCATTTTTGAATATTTCTCTGCTTGATTCTTGAACAAGTGTAGGCAGTTTGAAACTGGAGATGATTTAATTATCTTGTCTAGCTTGAAAGTTGGCCTTATTCACCCCACCTAGATCACTTGGCAAACCCACTGACCTGGCATTAAATATGTTGAAAGGGAGCTTAGGGTGGGGAGTCCTCTTCTTCTTCATAAGTGAAAAGGCCTAGACACTCACATTTCTAGGCTCAGAGTTTTAAAATAACAAATAGTAAACCCTTGTAATGCATGGAGCACATAGCTCTGTTAGTGCCCCATCGTCCTCTCAGAGGCCACCACCAAGAGGGCTTCCCTTTCAACAAGAATTGGGCTTCTCTCTCCGCTCCCTCAGGTGGCCCTCCAGCCTCCTCCGCCTCAGCTTCTCTGCCCGCCAGGTGCTCTTGTCCCTCACTACCCCTCTCGGAGTTTTCCCGCCTCTTTCCTCAGGCAGTCCTGTCGCTCCGGGAGAAACAGATTCCCCAGACCTTGTGCGTCTGTCTCCATCTCCACCCCTTTGGGAAGCTCAACCTCAGCCGGTGCTTTTCCTTTCCTTTCCCTTTCAGAGCACAACCTTTGCTCTTCCTGGACAAGAAGGCGTCACAGGGAGGGGGTGGGGGCGAAGGTGCCTCCCTGTCCTGTTGCTGCCCCTCCCATGGCAGCTGCCCCCTCCTGCAGCTGGTTGGTGCCAATGCAGCGAGGGTCAGAAGCCTTCCTACTAATAATGCTTTTGCAGGAGGAGGTTTATGACAGCCCCCCCCACAATGATGGGGCCCCCTGTGGCTGCAGGTGCTGCAGGGCCCTTAAACTGGCCCTGCATCACACTGGCTGTGTAGCTGTGCAGAAGCTGCTTGGTAAATACAGTGTGGGCTGGCTTTAATTATTTTTCCTTTGGACTTTTGAGGGATCAGAGACACACAATATACCCAGCTTCTCCTCTAGCGCACCACATCAAACATATATAGGTGCCATGGCAACCACAGAATGTTATTTGGTTGGTTGAGGGGTTTTTTTTGTTTTTTTTGCAAGCGATGGTTGAATTTGTTTCAAAATTGTGGAGGGGAAGAGCATCCAGCGATTAACAGCATGGAAGAGGGTTGGGAAGGGGAATGTTGGAAGACAATGACTAAGTGGAGAAAGATTTGTAGGTCTTCACTGATGTTCAAATGATCAAGCAAAGCCAAATTAAAAATAGGAATAAATAAATGGAGTATTAATCAGTGCTTGAGTTGTGCATTAAAAATTCAGGAAGCAGTTTGAGTGAAAAACTGACAACCTCGGCAGATGTCAAGTTCCTGCTGCAGCATTTCTTTCTAGCCCTTCCCTGACTAAAATGCAGAATGGGTCAGTACTAGCTGGAATGTACTTTGCATTACCATTTAAGAAGAAGAGAGACACTTACACGTATCAGAATTCAGATACCGTGAAGAAGTGATAGGGATTTATTTTCCATTCATTTGTGGTGCCATGGGAATTGAAGTGTCACTGCATGCCTTTTCTGTAGTCTAGATAAAGAAGAAACAGGCTCATCCTCTGTACTGTTGGAGGGGATGTAATAGAGAAACACACTGAAATGGAGAGGGGAAAATGCTCTGTGCTCAGACCTGTCCCGAAAGTTGTCTCCTTGCAATTTAGCCTAATGTCAAGACAAACCAGTAGTACTGATTTCTGTCACTGAACACTGTTACCATCTTTTATAATATGTACACAGGAATCAGTGTGGACCGTCCTGCTCTTGTCCATCCATATGTGATTTCTTCTGAAAGTGCTACCCTGAAATGGCATCTGAATCAAGTCCCATCAAGAGAGTTTTCCAGGTTCTCCCCTGAGCCACAGAGATAATAGCTTGATGTAGTGTTCAGTTGATGCCATAGCCGATTTCAGTCCTTGAGTTATTCCAAGGATGAAAATGAAAACATATAAGGACTCACCTTGGGTGTCAGAACAGCCTGAGCCAGGGGGAGACCTCTGATAAAGTGAGAAGGGTTACTAAGGAGGGCTGCATCCTACTTGTGTTTCTAGTGAGGCTTGGAAAAGGTACTTTTTTGAAATACATCAGCCATGCCAGCAGGAAGATTCTTGTACTGAAAAAACTCACTTTTTCAAACCCTGGTTTCCAGCATGTCCACTGTGCATTGTAACCATGGACAGATAGAGATGAAGTCTGTTGCATGCCTCCCCCGGGCACACTTCCCCCTTGTGATTTCACAGGTCTTCTTTTTTCTGTCAAATGTTACACTGTTCACCGTAGAGAAAAAACATATTAGCCAGACAAGTAATGCATCTGTCTTGTAAACAGCAAAGTGCCCACAAGGAAAATACAGGGTGACTCCTGTATCTGCAGGGGACATGTTCCAAGACCCCCCATGGATACCTGAAACTGTGAATAATAGGGAACCCTGTTACTTTTAATGAGAAGTTGACCATAGAATCACATTGGAGGACCTAGAAATACAAAGAGAGAACATTTTTTTTTCAGGTGTAGATAAGTGAAACTGTGGATACCAAATCTGTGAATATGGGAATCAACCTGTATATTGAAAACCCAGATTAGAAGCCAGAAGGGTGCTTCTGCAGAGGAGAGGGCCTTAGATCCAGTGGAGAAGCCCCCCTAAGGAAAGGAAGGTGATTTGGGCCACTTCTTCATGTGCTATGTACCACTCTGCTCAACAGGATGTCTCAGTCTTCAAGAGCTGCTTTCAGAGGCCACAGCAGGGAGGTGGGAGAAGGTTGCCTCCAACCCCAACCACCTTCCTTCAGCAGAAATGTCTTGTGAGGAGAGGTCAGCTCATGGAAAATTGGATCCAAGGCAGATTTTTATCTGTTTGATAGGTTTTAGTTTTCTACTCCTGCACCACAGTGTGCCATGGACCAAATCACCCCCAGGCCTCCTGAAATAAGGTGCCCTGCCTCCAAGTGGAGGATCAAACTTTTTTAACCCCTGGATTCTTCAGATTCTCCTCCCTCCATGAATCCCTGCAAACAAAACTGTGATATGAATGTAGAAGTAGGTTTTGTTAGATATGGCGAAAATATTTGGGTATGGGCTAAAGACATTACACAGGAAAGTACTGATGGACTAGGAAGATCATTTGGTTTTCCTTTTCTTCTTCTTCTTCTTCTTCCAGGCTCTCTTTGCTTTGTCATCAATGCTACGCCACTTTCCTTATGCTCAGCAGCAGTTCCTCAAGCTGGGAGGCCTTCAGGTGCTCAGAGATCTCTGCACAGAAAAAGGAGCTGAGACATTACATGTTCGTATTGTGACACTTCTGCATGACTTAGTGGTGGAAAAGGTAAGAGGGCTCGTTAACACTCCAGAGAATTCAGAATAGGCATGAACACACAGAGATGGGTCAAGTATCATTGGAGTATGAAATGCACCAGAGCCCTCCCATTAGAGGAAAGAGCAGTACTGTATTGTATTCTTAGCACTGAAGCAGCAATGCTAATGGGGAAATGAATGAAGTCTAAAAAGTGTGACATAGCCCATAAGGAGCTCACATAATAAAGTCCAGAGCAAAAAAAGCTGCAGAATCCTTTCCATCATTTGATTTTACTTATTACATTTTTCATATCCCACCTGTTGGCCATCAAAAGGGCCCCCTTTATGTAATCCGCCATCCCTTGTGTTACGAATTTTCCTCAAGTGGATTTCCCCAGGAAGAATTAGAAATCAAGGCATTGGGCTTTGTTACTAAGCAGTTTATACAGAGTGCAAGTCCATGGGGAGTGTGTTTCAGTTGCCTTAATCTAGTTGCTAGTCCCAACTAGGGTTTACCCATTTGACTCAATGGGATTTACATAAGTGTTGACTTACAATTCCTAACTGTTGATTCAGTGAGACTACTCTGGCTGGGGCTAGTTATGGGATTTTTTGGCCAATAAGTTTTGTACTTCTGCAAATCTTAGGATTCCCTGAAGCATGTTCAGACCTCCCTCTTGTTTATCAGTTTGGCATGAAGTTATGTTGGCACATGCCACTTGAACTTGTTAATAGAGAGAGTAATTTAAACTAGCCAACGTTCCACATAGCCCTTACAATAATGCTGTAAGTTGGCCAAATATGACTTATTCCTAATTTGCAAAAGGGAGACTGAGAGAGGGTTACTTGCCAAAGGGCACTAAGGTAATTTGTGGCAAAGATAAGATTCAACCTGGAGACTTAGTTTCTTGGCCACGGTGCTATACCAGCTCTTGCTTCCTTGTTTGCGCAGGTTTTCCTGTTTCTGTTGAGGGAAAGATAATCATTTAGCCCTGTGTAGATGACTCATTGTTCCCCAGATCCTCTTAAGAGGGAAATCTTCACCACAGACATAGATGGCTGCATTTGGCAGGCTGTGCTTTTAACAAGTTACAAATTAGAGGCCATCACCCAATGCATTATTCTATTTATGGATTGCCTCTTCCTGAGCTTTGTGTGATGTTTTCACACAGAGAGATACACTAAGGCTGTGCAGGACATTGCTGGCGGCTACTTGTTGGAAGCCTTCATTCAGAAGGCGGTGACTGCATAAGCAGGTGCAGCAGGGGCTGCCCATTTCCTACTAAATGAAACTTCTTGCAAAGGAACGTGGGTGCTGCCTACTTCTGGCTAGGCTGCTGGATCCTTTCATCATCTCACTGCTCTTGTGCAAATAGGACTAAGAGCTACAACAGGTATAGGCAACATCAAGTAAAGAAAAATGCAGCTATCATGTACATGAGTGCACAACTTGTTTTTTGGTCCTTGAAAATATAGTGCAGTATAATATAGTGGAGTGAATTACTTTGTAAAAGTAACTTCCCAAGCTCTAGTTGTAACCCCTCAACATCTGGACATCCACAAATGCCCCTCTTCTGACTGACTGAATAGGAACGAGGGCAGAGCTACAAAGTCTTGCAGAACACCTAAGTATTTATTTATTTATTTATTTTGCTGTGCCTTGCTGTGCTAGGTCTGACTTGCCATGGAGCTCTGTGGAAAACTGCCTTGTTCTTCTTTCCCTTTGAGTTAGGCTTCAGGTTCAACTGTTCCCTCTCACCACACTTGGTCAGATATCCTGTGCTTGATGGAGTATCCTGGAGAAGGGATTACACTCCTCTGTTACACTCGAAATGTTGCATGGCTTGAGATGCAGAGGGAGCAGGGTGTGTTCCCAGCACACATCCCACTGTAATTTGGATGATTTGACTTGACTTCGCTCTTCTCAACCCAGAGAAACACTCTTCCTTAATTATAATATAGTAGTAAGGAGTCTCTTGTGATTAGGATTTAATTAATGGAGCACATATATAGCAATTAACACAGGAGGCTGCCAAGTAAAGCAAAGAAATCCTTTTTTTTTTTTAAAGAAAGGATACAGGCCCCCATTGTGTTCTGGATCTGGCAACTACGTGCTGTAAACAACCTTTTACTTCATAAGCTGAGCCAGATGGCTGGCTGGCAGGGCCCATGTGGGAGTTCTGCTGAGGGAACTGAGCTTCTGGTTTGAGGCCAGATGATGATTTCTATCAAACAAAGGTGCAGCTTCCCCCTTCACTCCTCCTCCTTCTTCTTACTACCTCTTTGGGCCTAATGCTGATTAAGGAGAAAGAGCTGGATAATAATACAGGGTAATGCTTTTTCGGGGAACTCCCTATGGAACACTCCCCCCCTTTTTTTTGTCCCACCCATACCCAATTGCAGCCACTTCCCCAACTGCATAGAAACCACAGACTGGGGGAACAGATCAGAAGAGATTGCAATTAATGTCTAGTTTAGTTTAATTTCAGTCCTTAGCAAAACATGTCTTTTTAAAAATTTATTTAAGGATAATACTGAATGCCTATGGAGATGAGCACCCACCCCTTGGTGTGATTTTTATTTAAGGCCCCAAGACTGCTCAGGTCATTGAGGGGACTAAGGAATCTGCCAATAGCCACATGTTAGTCACTAGCCTACATGCACATCCATCTGTTGCAACAATGCCACATTTGGAAGTTTAGTTTGGCTTTCCCAAGGGACGGTCTGAAATATTATGGAAACTTGTAAAGCAAACTAATCAGAAGCTATCAACAGGCACTCACTCACTCACTCAGAGCATCCACTCTCAGATAATATGTTTTATTTTCTTAACCACAGACAATGACTGCAGTGCAATAGCACCTCCTCATTACCACCTCCTAAAAGCTTTTGAAAAGTCTGAAAACAGCCTTTTTGTTTCCTATGTCCCAAAAGTATATATCAGAACTACTTGGGCCCTAGTCATATGCAAGGCTGTGCATATGTTGAACAAGGCTGTGCCTTGTTGAAAATTGTAGGTGTTACTTACCAGTACACCTGTAAAAAAATTGCCCTCTGAGTGTGGCTAGTAACTTACAAGGTGTAAATTAACAAGACAGAAGAGTGAACAAAATCCGCCAGAGAAATTCCTACAAGGAATTATTTTCTGTTTCTTCCTGTCACAGACTTTTGCAGAAATCTACTTCATTTGAGAAATTTATTATTATTCACTGTTTATTTAATTATTTAAAGAATGGGACCCAAGGTGGCTCATAAAATGTCATAGAATTAAAAACAATTAAAAACATCAAAAGATAATAATCTAAAATTGCATAAAATATATAAAAGTTAAAAGATGAAAATAAACAAAATAAAAATAAAAACACCCCCCCAAAAAAAGCCTGCTTGCATAAAAACATATTTGCTTGCTGGCGAAAGGAAAGCAGGGAGGGGGCCAGCCTAGCTTCCCATGGAAGGGAGTTCCAGAGGATGGGAGCAGCCACGGAGAAGGCTCTCTCTCCTGTCCTCACCAGGCGAGTCTGTGATGGTGACAGGACCAAAAGAAAGCCTTTCTCTGATGATCTTAGAACCCTTGCAGGTTCATATGGGGAGATACGGTCTTTCAAATCGTCTGGACCCAAGCCATATAGGGCTTTATAGGTCATAACCATCATTTTGAATTGTGCCTGGAAATGAACCAGTAGCCAGTGAAGCTGTTTTAACAAGGGAGTCATATGCTCCCTATAAATGGCCCCGGTCAACATTCTAGCTGCAGCATTCAGGACCCACTGAAGTTTCCAAGCAGTTTCCAAGGGCAGCCCCACGTAGAGTGCATTGTAATAGTTCAAATGGGATGTAATCAAGGCATGTGTCACTGCAGCCAGATCTGACGTCTCAAGGAGTGAGTACAGCTGGTGCACTAGTTTTAGCTGTGCAAATGTACTCCTGGCCACTGCTGAAACCTGGGCATCCAGGCTCAGAGTTGAATCCAGGAGGACACCTAAGCTGCGAGCCTGAGATTTCATGGGAAATGTGACCCCATCCAGCACAGGCAGAGTCCCTAATCCCCGATCTGCCTTTTGACTGACCAGGAGCATCTCTTGTCTGGAATAAGCTTCAATTTGTTTGCCCTCATCCAGTCCATTACTGACAACAGATATTGTTTCAGTACCAAGACAGCTTCCTTGGAATCAGATGGGAAGGAGAGATAAGAGTTGAGTGTCATCCACATACTGGTGATATCAAACCCCAAAACTCTCAATGACCTTTCCCAGCGGTTTCATGCAGATGTTAAACAGCATGGGAGACAAGACAGAATCTGGAAGGACCCCACAGGTCAACAGTCAGGGCATCAAACAGGAGTCCCCCAGCACCACCTTCTAAGTTCGCCTCTCCAAGAAGAGAGGCAGCCCAAAAGGATACCATGGCCAATGGTATCAAAAGCTATTGAGAAGTCCACCAGAACCAACAGGGACACACTCCTCCTGTCCAGTTCCCTGCGTAGGTCATCCACCAAGGCAACCAAAGCTGTCTCCATCCCATAACCAGGCCTGAAGCCAGATTGAAATGGATCTAGATAATCTGTTACTTGTCCCTGTGCAGCAGCTAAAATGTTTGGGTTTCTTTAAGGCAAACAAAGGATGTCCAACTTCCTTTCCTCCCATGCCTTTATGGTTCATAGAGATTACATGAAAACCTGTGAATAACATTAGATGGCATACTATACAGCATCAATCACTGACTGCCATTGTGGGGCTCAGGAAGTATTTGTAACACACTCTGCATGGAACGGTTATAAATGTGTTTTGAGCATTTTGCTTGCATTTGTAGCCCTTTCTTTTAACTCTTCCCTGTGGGCCGCTGCTCCTTCCCTCTTTTTTGGCAGTATCATTTTTGGTTAGTCATTTATTATTTTGATTACCTCTCCATGGGCCCCAAAGAGCATTAAAAGCAGGAGTCTAGTCTGTTTAATAAAGACATTTGGGTCCCAGAGTTCTGCTACAGTGGTGATTTCCCAAAACACTCAACCTCAGTAGTCTCATTTGTTGATAGTATTTCAAATACTTTTAACTGGCCCCCTGGAAAGGAGAGTGAGAATAATTCTAACCTTTTCCCCACTGAGGACAGCAACAGTTTCAAATGATATCAGGATACATTTAGCTGAAACACTTAAGGGAGGCTGAGGGAGAGAAGTTGCTATTACTATCATCCTTAAGCCCAGTTCCTCTTAAATATGCTATGTTGTGCTAATGGTGTTTTGCTCACAAGCTCACTGGATGCACACACATACTGGGGGGTGTTGGAGCCAGGATTCAGCAGTACTGGAACCTGTATATAGCAGGGATGAAGGCACCTTTGCCATGCCCCGCAGACTTGCTGTTCTCTCTCATCTTAGCTGCATTCTTCAGAGTAACTGGGAGAGGAAGGCGGAGTTGATTGTCCCAGCAACAGTATACTGTTGTGAGCTCTTCATTCAGTAATGCAAAGAAGGTAAGGGTGACTTGATTGTGTATTGGGCTATCAAGAACCATTAGGTTTACAAAAGACTAGCTGCTGTTGGAGAGGAAACCTGGCTGCCATTGGTGTGTTGATTTTGAAACGAAGGGCTAAAGCCAGAGGCTAATCCCAAACTAGAGGAGTCCCATTGAATAAGCTGCTGAATGGCAAGTCAAATCCAGTGGATTGGTGCTGGAGCAATGCTACTCATACCAAGGAAATGTGTTGCTAAAGGTGAGATGTCCTGGCTGTGCACTGCTACCTGCTCTATAGGGCTGACTGTGTAGGGTCCTCATGCATTTGTGGGGAATTTGCCTAGATAGCAACAACCTCATTTAAACTGCCACATCCCTGTTTTTGGCAGGGGGTGTTTTGGTGTGGAGGTTCAAACCAACACCATTTCCCCTCTCATAGCTGTCTCTATGAAGATTGCCACTCCCAACCAGTTTAGCTGGGGGATTCCCTATCCAAGGCGGGCTGATGATGACAACACAGGAGGTTGGGATGGGAATGGAGAGTGGGTATCTCAGGAAATCAGTGCTTAGGAAGAGATGCTTTATGTATTGAACACTGGTAGATTTAGTGCCTTCTCTCTCCCAGTCCAACCCATTTTAGTGTCCAGGTGGTGTGTGGGACCAGAGACTAGTTCCGTCCACCACCCTCACATTCACACACTCAAATACATTGAATTTGGACACATGATGGGGTTAATGATTTCCTGTTCTGCATAATTAAAGGGCCCTTGGGTAAATGCCATCCAGTCCTGGTTGTTGCTCCTTTTCAATGTTTCACTTACTTGGTCATTCTCTGTCACACATTTTGTTGCATTTCTGATGCACTTATTGGTGCAATCAGAGAAGGACTTGGAGGCAGAAATCCAGGGATCTCCCAGAAGAAGGAACAGAGTGGGGTTGGGGGAGAGAATGCAGCGGGTCTTATTTACCACATTTTGAAGTAGGCGAGGTATGTGTGTGCGTGCATCTCTGTGTATAAAAGCACCAAGTCTAAAAATTACCTAACTGCTCTACACCACTTGCTAACAATGGTTCAGGTCAGGATATGTGCGTGTTCTTGTGTCCATCTTAACAGCTTGAGCAGTGAAAGCTAATATAAATAATGAATCAAGCTTTCCTTTCCTTTTTCCTATCTCTCTTTTCTACTTGAGTCATCAAATACTTTTACTATCTCTGGCTGATTTCTTCTAAATGACTCTCCCCCACCCCACCCAACCCCAAGCAATAATAGATTCTTACATCTTAAAGCAATTTGTTCCTCAGCTTGCTTTAATAGCATTTGGTTTTCAGAGTTTTTCTCTTTATTTTCTTCTTTTTGGCAAGGAGCCCACTCCAAACAAAGCCTTATCTTTTAACACCTCTTTGACTCTTCTGTTCAGCCATAATGCTACCCACTTGACTTGTCTGTGCCTTTCTTTTCCCCCTTCATTTTGTGGTATCTGTTCTCACCAGTGGAAAATTCTTCAGGCTAACAGCACATTGGAACGAATCAGGGAGGATCACCCTTCCCTTTTGCATACACACGAGAAGCTGAACATCTTGCTTCTTTCAACAGAAAAGAAAGAAAGAAAAGAAAAGTGTTGTTGTTGTTGTTGTTGTTGTTGTTGTGTGACTTCAAGTGGTTTCTGACTTATGGCAACCCTAAAGAGAACCTATCACAGGGTTTTCTTGGCAAGATTTGTTCAAAAGATTTGATTTTACCTTTCTCTGAGGCTGAGACAGTGTGACTTGCCCAAGGTCACCCAGTGGGTTTCCATTGCCGAGTGGAAATTGGAACCCTGGTCTTCAGGGTTGTAGTCCAACACTCAAACCACTACGTCACTCTGACTCTCCAAAAGCAAGTATAGGTGGTTGCAGTCTCCACGTATGTCAGGGTAGAGAATTATTGCCTTTCAGATCTTGGATTTTTGCACCCGTCATTTCTGATAATTAGCCATGCTGGCTTGGGCTGATGGGGAATGGAGCCCAGCAACATTTGGAGGGCTGGAGGCTTCCTATTCCATATTTAAAGTGAATGCCAGAGCTCAGTAAAGTTACTTGTTTGACTGCAACCCCCTGAATCCCACAGCCATCATGGCCACTTATTGGTCTTGATGGTGGTAGTTCTGATTTCCTAGCCCCTTTGGGACTACAGCTCTCAGAATCCTCGCAGCAGGCATGGTGAGTGGCTGTGCTGGCTGGGGGATCCTGGGAGTTGTAATCCAAAAAAGAAATTGTTTCCAAGTTTTGGTGAATGCATCTATAATAGGAAATGAAGAGTACTAGTATTAATAATAATTTCAGGGAACTTGGTTACAGCTGTTGCACAAAGAATCACTTGACGACAATGACCAGATCCGCGAGAGAGTTCAGCAGTACAGCCGCGTGGCCTTGGTCCCTGCCATTGTGGAGCAGGGCTGGTGTGCCATTATTTCCAGCCTCCTGAGGATGCCTGAGCATGACAGCAGGGAGAAGGTTCTCAAGACTGTGCATGTGCTGCTAGCCTACTGCCGGGAGAGCTACACCCAGGATCACAGCCTCACCCACATGTTGAGCCTCCTCCGCCAAGAATATGAAGAGCTGGCAGCGGAAGAGCAAAAGGAAGGCGATGAAGAGGGCTATTTTAAGGAACTCCTTAGCTCCATAAATAGCATTGCCCAGCAGCTGAAATAAAAGACTTCTGTAGCCTTGGAGAGATGTTAACATTCAACTGGTCAATTTGGAAACAGTTCTGCATAATAAAACCATTGAACCAGCCTTTGGCTTTGTGTCATCCCTTGATGTGGTAAGTAAGACATTACAAAAGGAACAAGAGTCTACTCTCACATTAACAATCCAACTAATTATTGTTCCTGGAACTAATTTCCAGAATTACCCCCCTTTGAAGAGGATTCAGGTGCCCCTGCAATAGTTGTGTCGGAAAAGGTGTGTGCCTTCAAGTTGCCTGTCTTAGGCTGTTGTTTCATGATGACTCCATGACTTTCATAGTTGTATGGTTCTTAAGAGTGTATGTTCTTGTACGATAGTTTATCTCTTGTTACTCTAAGAACATCTCCTTGAAGTTTGGGGGAATTGTAGCTCAAAAGGAGACCTGCAAGAGGAGGGTAACTTCAGGGATCTTTCCACCTATGTATAGCAGTACTAACTGTAGAGGGCACTTCTGTTGAAGTTAAAACAAAGTATTTTGTTAGAACTAACTATGTAAAATAAACTGTTGCACAAGAACACACTCTTAAGAACCATACAGGGCTATTGAAGAGAAAAGTGAGAAGGGTTGGATAGAGAGAAGTTGGGGGTGGAAGGGCGATAGTTACCAGTCTCAAAGAAAGAGGTTTGAGACAGTTTTCTTAGGCAAGGAATACTCAGAGGTGGTTTTGCCAGCTCCCTCCTCTGAAATATAGCCTATAGCACTTGGTATTCATTGTTGGTCTCTCCTCCAATTACTAACAAGGGCTGACCCTACTTAGCTTCCAAGATCAGGCAGGATCTGGTACCTTTAGGGTATTTAGGCCCTGTCAGAAAAGCTAATATCTTTTATTTCAAAACTCACTTTATTTCAAACTTCCAAGAGAAACTGTCTTTACAAATAAGTAAGGACCTTAAAGGCACCAGATCCCAGCTCATTTTGGAAACTAAGCAGGATCAGGCCTGGTTAATATTTGGATGGGAGACTGCCAGTGAATACCAGGTGCTGTAGGCTATATTTCAGAGGTGGGAGCTGGCAAAACCACCTCTGAGTATTCCTTGCCTAAGAAGAGCCTATGAAATTCATGGGATCACCACAAGTCGACAGTGACTTGAAGACATGTACAGTACACTCATACAGACACAAAGCAGTCTGAAGTCAACTGGAGCAAGGCTCCTATCTTGTCTTACTCATATCAATCAAAATCAGTTTTTTGGCCATGAATATTCAGAGGGTGGGTTATTATTATTATTATTATTATTATTATTATTATTTTGGAAGGGGAATTTCCCTTAAAAAGGTTTTGCCTCAAAACATGTCAGGAAGAAAAGGTATCTTTTTCTACACAGCTGTTGCATTTTCCTATGTAGTTCTGCCGCTGTTTCAATCCCACTTGTTATCCAAATAATAGTTTCAATGTAAACACATGTTTATTAGTCCTGTGCAATTTTGAGCTTCCATCTGCAATTCAGAGTGTCAGGGACCGAATGGTGGATTGCTTAGCCACTAAACCTTAGAAAGATGCTGCTTCAGAAATAATGTTCTAGTTCCATGATTTCCAAACTGTGTTTGGGGGAACTCTGGGATTCCTCCACTGAGGAGCTTGTTAACAGCAGGTGTACTTCACGGAAAGTCAGCTTTTCCATAATTGAACTTACCTTGCAATATGCAGCTGTAGAACAAAGCTGGAAGGTTTTTAAGTCAGGGGTATGTCCTCCCGAAGTTTTGGAGTACAGCCCCCATTGTCCTGCCACCATGACCAATTAAAAAGACTTGGAAGACTTGCAGTCCAAAACATCTGGAGGGGACAACTTACCTTCCCATATTCTAAAGTGAGCTCTTGCTTAATGTGGGGACAGTGGGGAGACCCAACAGGTTTAACCAGTGCACTCCATGTGAACTCAAAGCATGCTTGAAGATCCTGTAGAACCTTCTGCAGCTTGGAGCAATTCTTCAGCAGAGAAGCTGATGGAGAGAATACGTAAGGCTCTTTGCTAGACTATCTGTATTTAAACCCATTGTGTGCCATTTTGACCAGTTATAGCAATGCTACAGAGTAATCTATGGCTCAAGCTGTATAACCCCTTTTTTGCTTTTGCTTTTTGCTCCCTTATTTTGATTTGCTTATCTACATGGCAGATGATGTTCCTTCGTTGGCTTTGCATCCACCTAACTTACCTTGTATCTTTTGCACTCTGTCTCATTAAAGTTGTGATGCTGTGCTGTAGAACTCTGGATTACTTTCCCCTGAGGGAGTACAGTCGGATTCCTGTATCTGCGGGATTCAATTCCCTGACTTACCATAGATACCGGAAACCACAGATAACAGCAAACCCTATGAAAATAAAGGACTTTCTGTAAAAACAGACCATAGAGTTGCATTGGAGGACCCATAAGATGCCTAGGGACAACTTCTCTCCGGACATTTTCCAGTGCAACTTTATGGCATGTGTCCCTATTTTGTGTCCTGTGGATAACTGAAACCACAGATATTGCTTCTGCAGATAAGGGGGTATGTCTGTACTCACAGCTTCTATGTGGATGTGTCTTCAGCATTGGCCACTGCTTACCTTGTGAGAGTTTCACTACCCTCTCAGGGAAGGGGAGCTTTGTAAATCACAGTTTGGCTGATCTCATTTGTTGCCAGGCCAGCTCTAGAGATTGGTTGCCCGTTGCCTAAGCAGTGGGAGGCGACATGAACCAGCACTTAACACTTAGTTATGTGGGCTTGTCAACTGCTGGTGGAATTCTGGCCTGCTGATTAATTGGTATGTGAAGGTGGGGAATCATTGGCTTACAATTCCTATCTGCCCCAGCAAGTATGGAGGGATTGTGGGTGTTGCAGCCCAAACCGTCTGGAAAGTCATAAGGGGCTAATACCTCCCTCCATGCTGCTGTCAGATTCACAGGTTCTTAGCCCATTTGGCAGTTGCCAGTAATCTTTAGTCTCTCAATGTCTGGGGAAACCCAAGTTTAAGTCCCAATTCCCTTTTGAAGCTTGCTGAGTGAGCTTAGGCCACTCGCTTGCTTTCACCCAAACCTACTGGTCAGGGAAACCTAAGAGCTTAGGTTGCTCACTTGCCCTCCGCCAAACCTACAGGGTTGTTAAGAAGCCACACTGAGAGGAGAGGAAACCATAGGCCTAAATCTTATAGTTAGTCTTGACTAGAGTAAAGCCATGGAACCAATTGGATTGAATTATCATTCAACAGTTGAATAAATGGGTCTACCTTAGTTGGGACTAACTTAACGAGTTCCAACCCATATAAGCCACCCTGAGCACTTTGGAAGAAAGGAAGGCTAAACATGAGAAAAGTAGTTTAGAATAAAACCCAGTTCTAGCTGAAGTGCTTTCAAAATACACATTTATGTGTGTCACTGTAATGGGCTCTGGCCCTGTCTCCTGCTCTTTGAGTAGAAGAGGGGATCATCAAAGACTATCTAGCTGCCACCACCATTATTTTACCCCATGTGACCCAGTAACCTGGTGGGAGTTACTGAGGGGGTTAACTTACACTTTTCCCCACCTTTGACTCTGCAGAGATACCTCTGACTTCCACTCCCATGAGAGATGAAAAATCTATATGTGTATGTGCGCATATACCAAGCAAAGGCATGTGAAGATTGTGGAAAAGAGGAGATCTTTAAAGGAAAGCTATTATTCTAAGCAAGCAATCTTACATTAGCAAAAGGGTCTCTTATAGATGAAGGCACTTTCTTTCAGGTGTTACTTAGG
Organism: Gambelia wislizenii; assembly: GCA_030847615.1. Classification (NCBI taxonomy): domain Eukaryota; kingdom Metazoa; phylum Chordata; class Lepidosauria; order Squamata; family Crotaphytidae; genus Gambelia; species Gambelia wislizenii. The sequence continues at coordinate 208,841,089 of JAUMIR010000001.1, forward strand.
GGTAGTTTTGTTGTTCTTGTTGTGTGCCTTCAAGTCATTTCTGACTTATGGTGACCCTATGATGGGATTTTCTGAGTCTGAGAGTGTGTGATTTGCCCAAAGTCACCCAGTGGGTTTTCATGACTGATCAGGATTCAAACCCTGGTCTCCAGAGTCGTAGTCCAGCACTCAAACCACTTCACCATTAGAGGTAGTTACAACATTACAAAACATTGTAAGCCATATTCAGCCAAGGCTAGAAAGAAAACATAAGCCTTAATGCAACTGGCTGAACATTCCTCTTCTACTCACGAGACAGAGGGTGTTCTGGGTCTTTGGATATTCATGGGAGGCTGGACTCCTTTGCCCAGCCTATGACCAATCTTCCCTGGGGTTGGTGGGGCAGACATCACCTCCCTCCCCCTCTCCATCCGTCCAAAGAAGACTCTTCAAAGACTGAAGATCTCTCAGTCAGTCTCTCTTGTGCTTTGTGGCACTGTGTTTTATAACCTCTCATTTTGGAAGCATCTTGAAGCATCCACACTTCTCCCCAAACTGGTCATCCTCACTGGGCAACTATATCTCCTGATCTCTGTTGCTCCTCTGTGATGCTGACCCCCAATAAATGTAACTTAAAATAAACACATCATTAGCCCTTTGTTTACCTGGAGGATAGACTATACCCCCCCAGTTGTGTTGCCCAGATTGTGGGAGAGCCCATTAACACAGCCACATGTTGGCATGTGTACCATATGTATATGTTTTTTAAAAATTGTGAGGAGCATTCTCTTTTGAAGAGGTTATGTATCATTTGCTCTTGCCTAATAACAAGGGCTGCCATGTCTATGTATAGACTACATGTTCCAAAATAAATTTATACTTGTTGGAGCTGAAACAGGCAGCCTCCTCCTAAAAGTGAATGGATAGCACTTGGCTTTTTATCGATTGGGTTATTTTAAGGCTAATAGCTAATAGCCCTTCCTTACTGGACTTGGAAATATTTGTTACTTTTTGCAGATTCTACCGCTTTGGCTCATGCTATTAAGTTGCAGAAGTAATTATAGACATTGATTTTCCTTCTGGTGGCATTTTGGTTGTTTATCTTCAATCAGAGAGGGAGAAAATGAAGGGATTTTACAGGAAATGTTCCCTGGAGAACAGCATGTGATTATTAGAAGCAGTAAAACACTAGAATACGTCAGAGTTTTGGCAGTGCTCACTGGGTGTTGCTTAAAAGAAAAGGGCCGTACTCAGGTTTAAAACAATTCTTGCTTGTTAGAGTTGGGTTACTGTAAAGCTAACTCTCTCAGAGAAAGGTGAGGAAAGGAACAATACTCCATAGGTGTCATACATTTCTGTTTGCACTGTCACTCAGGGTCTTAAAAGTAGATGCAAGCAGATTGCAGCAGTGGTTAACAGCGGGCAGTGGTTAATTGGGTTTGAAAGGTGAGGAAGGAGGAATAGCAGTGTGGAACCCCTTTTTTCTCTGTTGGGGGCTGCATTCCCACAGTGGTGGGGGGCATCCCGTTTTTTCATTCTCTCTCCCCCTGCCACTATTTCCTCCTCCATTCCCAGCTAGCTGTTGAGGGAGCATCACATTCTTGCCAGTGGTCTGAACTCATCACTTGCGGGGGGTGGGGGCTCTTGGAATCTGGTTATGGCTACAGGGTTTCCCAACCCTGTACTACTCAGATATTGGGGGATGTTCCATGGAAAGGGACAGTTTGGTATTCCTAGATTGGGGTCACCCTCTACAGAACTGATGAGAAATGTTGTTTGAAATCCAATTTTCTACCACAAACATCCCTTAGAGATTTTGTTAATTCTGGCAGTGTTTCTGAAGAAACTTGGTGGTCAGGCATCACTACTGTTGATATAATGAAGGGTGCATTCAGATTGATAAAAAGCCCAGAAAGCCCAGATTTTGTTCCTGTTTTTTTCTGATTTTATTTTGGAGACCCACACACATTTTGTTTATACACATTTTGTTTGCCCTCCCAGTATGACCAGTGACTTTTTATACCAGTTCCCCAGGTCAGTTTATTTTAACTTGGTATAAAGTTGGAAAGAACAGGAACAAAATCTGGGACTTTTCAGTCAATCTGGATGTGTCCTGAGTGCGCCAGTAAGTTCTCAGCTCTGTTCACAAATGCAGCCAGGGTTCAGGAGCCATTCTTGGTTTTTTTTGAATCCATGTCAGTTGCTGGTCTTCATGCAGCACAGTGTTCCTGAGAATCCCTGCAGCAGTAGTGAAAAAGGGGGGGGCAGTTTTAAGCTGGTAGAAAGCCTTGGGATGATGTTCTTTCTGCCTGATGGCTAGGCAGTGATGCTTGTGAAATATTAAGGAAGCAGGACTGTGCCGACCAGGAATAACACAACAGGGAATATCCTTGCATTACAGATCTTATTTAAAGAGTGGAAGCCTTCCATGTGCTTCCTGTTCAGATCAAGGGCACAATGGTCACCATCTCTGTGGATTCCCCTGGATTTGCACCATTTGCCCGAAGGCAGGGACACAACTTCTGAGAGGATATTCTGCAGGGTAAAACTGACAAATGGATTTGCAATAATAGTAAGTGCAATGGTAGCTAAAGTGCAGATGGGATTTTGGCAAATAAAGTATTTAGAAGGCAAGTACCGTGGAGTGACAGGAGGTGGATAGAGGATGTCTTAGTGTCTTACTCCTCAGCTGTTCAGGAACTGTGTTTGTGAAAATGCTGGACAATTTTGCTCCTTGGGCTTGAAGATATGTTTGCTCCAAACAGGACTCAGGCCTTTTTCTTTAAAGGGAAAAATAGGCCCCCTCCTCTGCCCTTAAGCCAGTGCCCAGAAATGTGTGGACCTCCAGAATTTGTTAGGTTGCAACTCCCATTATCTCTCATCCAATGTTGTCCAGGGGCAGTGGGCATTGCAGCCGAACTATGGAGGACAGAATAATTCCCATCCCTGCGTAAGGCCAAGCGGGGGCAGCTTCAGGGACAGTACACACTGGTTTCACTAGGGTTGGTGTCACCCAGTGCGGTAACTCATGGTGTCACCCCATGGACCTCCTCCCATGCCAGACCATACAGAATACTTGATAATCCCAGCAATCTATGCAAGCTATGCATGGCTTTGAGGATCACCAAAAACCTACATGTGGGAGAGGAACAAAAAGGAAGGCTCACCTGGCTGGACACAGTGCCAGGGGTATTTTTAATTAAAAAATAATATATTTCTGCTGAAACATTGCACAAAAATTTTATAGACATTCATTTTGGTGTCACTCCCTCTGATGGTGTCACCTGGTGTCGTCAACACACCCTGTACCCTCCCTAGTGACATCACTGACAGCACCTAGCCCTGGTGGAAGAGACAGCTGCCCCGCTTCTCTTGTATTGGTTTTCTCCCTTAACTTGCCAAAGATCAGGGATGGGAATCAGCCAGCCTCCTGATATTGCTTGGCCTGAAACTCCCAGCAGCCTTATGCATCGGAGCCAATGGTGCAGAATGCTAGGAATTGCAGTCCATCAATATCTGGAGGACTACATGGGCAACTGCTGCCATCCAGATGTTTTTATCCCACAGCTCCCATCAGTTTAATGCAGCATAGCCAACACAGAGGGATTGTGGGAGTTGCAGTCTAACATCTGGAAAGCCACAGATTACTCTTTCCTGTCATAGAGGATGAAGTTCCATGGCCATTGCAAGTAAAATTTACCTGCTGGTCCAGTTTCTTTCTGGCATGTTGACAGTGTTGTTGTTGTTTTGTCCTTTGCCACAGGCAGCAAGATGTCTTGGGCTGGCCCTATGGGGAAAGGCTTCAGGGCAAGCCCAGCTTCAGGAATCTGCTCTCCTGCAAGGATGAGAAGATGTTGCCCTGTTGCAGAGTGAAGTGAAGCAGCTCACAAACAAAGCAAAGAGACTCTTGCTCCTCCATAACTTTTTGTAAAGCTCTGGTGGGGAAAGGACAGCCCTCCCACATGGTGTTATACTTCATCTCCCAGAATTCCTCACATTCAGATGTGTCCTGTAGGGCTGCTGTAGCTTTCTTCTAGAAAGTCACAGGATTCCCACCTTAGGGATTGGAGTTGTATTATGGGGCTCCCCCTGAGCAGAGCACCCATGTCATTCACGTGCCTCTCCAATAGTAAGAAAAGCCTCAATAAATCAAGTGCACATAGATTACCAGGGCATGGTGGGTGTCTGGGTGGCTGAGCAGACTCAGATGCTGAGCCTGTATTCGTCTCTCTTGGAATCAGCCAACCCCCCCCCCCACAAAACCCTGTGCCTCCTTCCAAATATTTGCATGGCATGCCTGTCGTAAAGCTACGTTACTGCAAGTAAGAGCTGTAAGCTAAAATATGCTGCCATTTTTGAACCCACTTTTATACCTTTGGTTCTGGCTACAAGTGGAACATGACCCCAGCAACGTTTCTGACACTGAATTTGGCCCTTGAGCTGAAAGATATTTCCCACCCTTGACTTGTTGAGTTCTTTTATCAACCATAATCACAAGAATAATCATTAGAAGTAATTTTGGAGCATGTGTTATTTTCCATGCATAGCAGTCATGGGCACATGTAATGAATGCATATTTGATTGGAGGACCTGTACCTATTAGATGTGATGGCTGTTCTCAGTGCACATAGTAGCAAGGGGAAACACTTTGTTGTCTAATATATGATGATATTTTAAGAATACATTGGAGGTGACAATGGAGCTTTCAGAAGGGGTTACCTAAAATCAGAGTCTGCAAATATTATGTTTTTGGACCCCAAGTCCCAGTATTCCTCAGCTAGATGTCCACATACTCTCCAACATTTCACAAATGAAAACCAGGACATGTGGCTGAGCCACATCAGAGTTGTGCTCAAAAGGCTGTGGACAAGAGGCAAAAGTTATTAATGAGGAAGACAAATCTACTATTTTAAGCAGAGAATGCATATACTGTACTGAGTTTAAGAATGACAAGACTCTGCACTTTTCACCTTCCTGATGAGTTCACTGAGTGCAAACTACTTTGCAGCAGCTGAAGTCGGTTGAGGATGAAGGGGAAAAGTGGAAAGAAGAGAGAGAAACCAGGATGTTTTAAAGGCAGTTGAGAAAGTGGGACAACAGAGGATTAACTGGGACTGCCTCTGACTAACTGGGACAGTTGGAGAGTATAGATGGACAATGGCCATACTGCCTGGGAGATACTGGGGGTCCAAAGGAGTAATTTTCCTAAGTTCTGCTTAAAATGGGAGCAGTTAGAGGTGGGATAGCTGTGAATGCACTTGTGGGAGCAAGGGCTACAGTAATCATGACTGTAAAAACACAAGACAGTAAGAGCTGTTCGGCAGTGGAACAGACTCCCTCGGAGCGTGGTGGGGTCTCCTTCTTTGGAGGTCTTTAAACAGAGGCTGGATTGCCATCTGTCGGGGATGCTTTGATCAAGATTTCCTGCGTGATGGGGTTGGACTGGATGGCCCTCGTGGTCTCTTCCAACTCTGCAATTCTATGATTCTATGATTCTAAGAGTTTTTAAGAAGGACCTCTGTTTACTACTACAGTTTAGACTGAGGGAAAGAGCCCAACCACAGTGGCACACCAACTACAGAGTGCCCTGGCCTCGTGTAGTCATGCTTTTTCCTCCTGGAGAGAAAGCTGGAGCCAGACAGAAGAGAAAGCAAAACATGCTGGCAAATGGAAACGGACAAGGACCAGTTTTAGCTTGGTCTCTGTGCTGCGGCGGGAAACCAGTGAAGGGCATCTTCCTCAGAATGGCACTGGAGGCTTCTGCAAAAGCAGTGGAGAAAGAAACCAATGAGTTGCCTGCTCAAATTTTTGCCTTTTTCCGTCTAACAGTGGAGGGGGGAGGGAGGAGGAGGCAATGCCATGCTGGAGATGGAAACATTCTTCTCTGGCTTGGTTACAGCAGAAGGGAAACACCTGAAGGGACTCTCCTGCCCAGTTTCCTTGCATCTCTACTTCAGAGAGCCTGAGTGTCTGAAGAAGAGCCAAGTTCCATTCTGGGAAATGGAGTGGCAGAGCTCCACTGCAGCGCCTTTCCTGGGATCTGCCTTGGCAGTGTGAAGTTGAGCTTCGGGCAAAACATAGCCTGATTAAGCTACCATGAACTGAGCCACCCTTTGCCCCCTGGCTGCCCTGCCATTGCTGGCCCCAATAAGCATGAACAAATGGGGGGGGAGGGGGGAGAGAGAGGGAGAAGCTCTGTTAACTACTTTGACTCTGAGTGTGGGTTTTTTTTGGGGGGGGGCAATAAATCTGCATGCCAACCAATGCAAAAATACAGTTTGTATAACCAAATGGAGGGTCTGACTATACCCCCCCCTGCAAATACATATAGTAGAGTCTGCAATGAGCTAGAGACAAACATTTATTTGCTTTGTACATGGGCAGTGAAGCACAGCTTTGTATCCTCCAAGAGACTTTGCATATTACAAACCATGTTTTTACATGCCTGGGGTAGAGCAGGCTTTTTTATTAGACAGAGCAATACAGCGTTATGACTGGAGAGGCAAACCAACTGGTTTTTCTTCCCTAGGTCTTGTGCGCCACTGTGTAGACACACATTATTAATTTGTGTAAATAAGAGTTTGCTTTACCTCATATGGATAGTGTGCAGAGGCATATTTTCAGAAACAGAAAAATCCTCATCAATAGGATTTTGTACCAAGCACCTGCTCCCTTTATGTTTTATTGCATGCCACAAAGAGAGAGAGAGAGAGAGAGCCAAGGAAGAAAAAAGAAGAATGCAGAAACAACTGATGATGGCTGTTTGAAGAAGGTAAAGTGATTAAAGTGCATACATTAGGGCTGCCCAAAAACATTTTGCTGCCTAAGGGCCACTCCCCCTCCAAAGTCAAGATACATCATACCTAAGCCCATTTAAGCTATTATGGTACCTGAGAAATATCTTCCAACATTCCACAGATTGAAACCGACACGTGTAGGCAAACAACATTAGAGTGTGGCCAAGATGATGAAAGTAATTAACAAGAAAGCGCACACAAACTAGGAGAGGCGGCAGCTGTTTTATTTTGCTTATCCTGAGAAGGGCAAGATTCTGCCACATCTCTCCCCCACCCCGCTGAGTTAATTGAATGTGGATTATTTTTTGCACATTGAATTCAGTTTGCAGCAATTGAAGTAAGCTGAGTGCAAAGGGGGAAGTGTGGGGAGGAGAGGAAAACCAGGACATTTTATAAGCAGCTGAAAAAATGGGATGACAAAGGATTAATTGGGAATGGCCCTGCCAAGTTGGGGCCGTTGAAGGCCGATGCTGTTTGACTCCAGTTTCTATCAACCCCAGCCTGCCTAGCCAAAGGCAAGGAACAATGAGAACAGTAATTCATCAAATGTCTAGAGTAAGAGTGGGCAAAGTGTGGCCTGTAGGTTCAGGGTTTTTATACTCAAATGCCCCTGTTTTGCAATTTTGCTACATCCTCAGGAGGGCAAAAATGCAACAAAATTGCCCCCCCCCAGGCATTGGGAGCAAAAACTGTTTTTGAATCTTTTTTTGCAGACTCTGCAGCCACCCAACATCTACTGGGAGGCCATTGCAACTCTTAACCCCTGATAGTTGCCCACCCTTGGGCTAGAGGGTCACCAGTTCCCCAGTCCTCTACCTGCTCTTCCTGTTGTCTACTCCATGCTGTGACAAAAGTAGAAAGAATGTGTTGGCTGTGGATTAATCAGCAATCTTTTAGCAGATGTCCAGTAACCACTCTGACTAATCAAGTCACTAGCTGGGCTATTGTCTGCTATGGCTACATACAACTCTGTTTCTGAGAATCCCACTACAGCATTGCATTGGAAAATTGACAGCATTTGTAGTCATGTCTCTCTGGCTTTTCTTCTCAAATGAAGATTCAGGAAGGACTCATCCTGCGCTTTCTGCAAGCACGCTGATGACTAAAATGGCCAATCTGAGATAAACAAGTCCGGTTGCAGAAAGCACAGCAGAAGGTCTCCTTGGGTGATGTTTCCAGGTTGTGATTCTGTCTGCGTTGTCGTTTCTCTTCAAGACTTGTTCGACATGAATTCTCAAATAAGGCTGCAGCATTGTGGATAGTGCGTCTCCATGCCTCCCGATGTGAGGCCAGGGCGGCCCATTGTTGGTGATCAATTTGGCCAAGCCTGAGATGTTGTTTCAGGGAGTCCTTGTATCGCTTTTCTGGAGCGCCCCTTTTATGCTGACCCGTGGCGAGTTCACTGTAAAGTACTATTTTTGGGAGGTGATGGTCCTCCATCCTGGAAATGTGCCCTGCCCAGCGCAGCTGTGTTCTCAGTATCATGGCCTCAATGCTGCTGATCCATGCTTGCTCAAGGACAGCAACATTCATCACATAGTCAGTCCAGTGTATATTTAGGATTGTGCGCATACAGCACTGATGAAAGCGTTCGAGGAGTCATAAGTGTTGGCGATAGGTGACCCATGTTTCAGACCCATAAAGGAGAATAGACAGTACAATGGCTCTATACACACTGATTTTTGTCCTTCGCCTCAGGTGTTTATTACACCAGACTCTTTTGTGAAGTCTTCCAAATGCGCTATATGCCTTTGCTAATCTGTGATCCATCTCTTTGTCAATCTTGACATCTGAGGAGATGATGCTTCCCAGGTAGGTGAACTGCTGAATGGACTTAAGCACAGATTTGCTGACGGCAATGTGAGGATGATGGTGTTCGTCCTGTGGTGCAGGCATGTATTTGCAATGCAAATCCAGATACAACTGAGCGGTTCCTGCTGCAGCACAGGAGTACAGAGCAGGGATGAGTGGGTAAAACAGATGGACAGAGATACTTAGGTTTAAGGATTTGGAAAACAGATTCCAAATCTGAGTGAGACCTCAGGTGGTCAGCTTTTCATTCTGTACATCTCTGGATGTGAACCTCATGGCTGACTGTCGTGTGGAATCATATTGCTGCAGCTCCACACAAACACACTCACTCACTCTGCACTAACGTAAACAGGGCTTTTGCACTGTAAGTGAAGAAAACAATTTAGAAAAACAGCAGGAAACCAAAGACAGAGCGTTTTATGAATAATTATATACCCAAAGGCATGTCCCTTTGAGACTACCAATGGGAAACTATTGTACAGAACAAACAAGACATGCCAAGGAAGACAGAACTAGCTCAGCCCTGAAATTTCCTGGCAAGAAATAAATAAATGGAAGAAGTTGTTTGTTTAAATCTAAGTGTGTCTAAAGAATGGCCACTTCTCTGTTTTCTTATAAGATGTTGTGAGATGTTAGGCAAAGGACACTTTTTTGGTCTATAGATAGTTTGATGCAGACTGTTATCATGTGTCATTGTCTACACATGTCTTCCTCTTCACATAGGCTCATGTGAGAGGGCTTTTTTTCCCAGGCTCTCCTAAAGTCATTACATTAATTCTAGGGTTCCTCTGCTTAAAACAGTAGTTCTTCATATTTTTCCCCATTAAAACTACACTTGGGCAGTAAAAGTGAAATGCACAGATATAGGATGGGTGACACCTGGCTTGATGGTAGTGCATGTGAAGGGGGTCTAGGAGTCTTAGTGGACTACAAACTGAATTATGAGTCAGCAGTGTGATGTGGCAGCTTAAAAAGCCAAGGCAATTCTAGGCTGCATCAATACGAGTATAGTGTCTAGACTGAGGGAAGTAATAGTGCCACTCAATTCTGCTTTGGTCAGTCCTCATCTGGAATAGTGTGACCAGTTCTGGGCACCACAATTCAAGTAGGATATTGGCAAGCTGGAATGTGTCCAGAGGAGGATGACCAAAATAATAAAAGGTCTGGAAGCCATGTCCTATGAGGAGCAGCTTAGGGAGCTGGGCATGTTTAGCTTGGGGAAGAAACAGTTAAGAGGTGACATGATAGCCATGTTTAAATATTTGAAGGGATGCCATACTGAGGATGGAGCAAGCTTGTTTTCTTCTGCCCCAGAGATTAGGACATTGAGCAATGGACTCAAGCTACAGGGGGAAAAAAAGATTCCACCTGAATATTAGGAAGGACTTTCTGATGGTAAAAGTTCAACAATGGAATGAACTGCCTCAGAGTGTGGTGGAGTCTTCTTCTTTGGAGGTTTTTAAACAGAGGCTGGGTGGCCGTTTGTTGGGAGTGCTTTGATTATGTATTCCTGCAGGGCAGGGGGTTGGACTTGTGGTCTCATCCAAATCAATGGTTCTATGAATAACATTTGTCTTTTGTTGCCAGGTTATACCCTTTTGATCATGCTCAGATGTTGCTGAGCTACATATGTCATGGTTTTGAACTGTGAAATGCTGAAGGGTATGATAAGCAAAGAGACCACAGTAAGGAGATCAGGGTACTCAAATATTCAGACTTCAAGTCAACAACTAGTCCCAATCAATTGAATCAAACTTCTGTTTTGACTTAGCGTTATTCAACAGACCTTCTCTAGTTGGGTCTAGCAGTTGGATTTCATAGGGATTTATTTATATCCCATACACACAAGTATTTGAGTGGAGATTTTCCTCTGGTATTGCCAGACACAGGCATACCACCCCAGGACACCCCAGCCAGAAGAGAGCCCCAAGTTTTTCCAGGACATTTTAAAAAAAATGACTTGGTGTTGGACTAGACAACCATTTATTCAGCCATTCAATGTTATTTTAAGGCCTTTGGGATTAAGATTGCATGCTTGTAGTGCTCTGTTGTGTGGTTGAGTTACATTTCAAGGATCTTCAAAAGCTGTTTCTGCTTTAAGGCCACGCTAAACTTCATCTGATTCTGGTAGGCATCAGAGAAGCCATACTAGTGGAGGTGGCTATGGCTGCTACTGGAAGTTGGGATCCAATATTTGCATACATGTGGTGGTGGTGGTGGTTGTTAGGTACTGGAAATCTACAGTATGCTAGTACTTGGATTGGCATGGTAGCGGATAGAATTATAGAAGTGGACAGTTAGAGCAGAAACTAGTTAGCACTGGAGGGGCATACTAGACTTTTTGGGGTAAGGCTTTTCACAATATCTGGACCTCACCATAACCCAACTTAAATGTTAAGATTGTCTCTGTCTTCTAGATCATACAGACGAGTTACTCCTCCACCCTTCTTGGGGAGACAAGATAGAATAAATCTACCGGTACTCATCTGGAAATGGTTTGACTAAATCTATAACTTCCTGCCTGGCCTCAATGATACATTAATTCAGGGTTTCCCTCCAGTGCACATTTTTGTTTCTTTACAATATTCCTACAATGCCTTTTGGTAAACACTTCCTAGCTAGCGTACAACAGATAACGTAATAAACCACAGTGAATCAAGAGGCCATTGAAACAAAGTACAGTTGTCCCTCCGTATCCATGGATTTAAGTATTCACAGTTTGAAAATATTCTTAGAAAAATAATAATCTGAAAAGCAAATGTTGATTTTGCCATCTTATGTAAGGGACACCATTTTGCTATGCCATTGCATATAATGGGACCTGAGTATTCATGGATTTTGGTATCCACAGGGGGTCCTGGAACCAAACCCCAGCGAATATGAAGGGACAACTGTATTGATATTAAATAGAAGGGATAAAACACATTCAACAAGCAGCTTATGCAAGATGGTAAAAAGTGAATTAAAAGAAGTTTGCCTATTACTGAAGAGAGACAACATACTTGGCATCAGGCAAACTCTGCATAGAACAGCATTCCACAGATGGGGGCCTTCAACAAAATATATCATCAGATAGCAGAGGATTCGGGATAAAGGATCCAAAAAGGTAAATATTCTGGGAGGGGTATGGTGTGACAAGGTGGCCTTATTGCTGTCCCTCCTTTTTCCATTATTTTCTATTATTCTCAAAAAATCCTTGTTTTTCAGGTTCCTTGAATCTGTTTTAGTTCTCCTTACTTGTCTGACTCCTGCATTGGTGTCTAAGTGCTGATTACCAAATTAAAACAGTGAAAAGGTTTTGCCTCACTTAAGTCCAATCCAGAGAACAGAGCAAGGAGAAATTACACCAGCAGTTCATACCAAAGGCTATGTTAGCTCAGTAGGACTAGCAATAGCATTGATATTTATATACCGCTTATCACTCCCTAAGTGGCTTACATTATTTTTAGCTAATTGTCCCCAACAAGTTGGGTACTCATTTTACCAACCTACGGAAGGATGGAACGCTGAGTCAGCCTTGGAGTCCTCTGGGATTGAACTCATAGCCTTGTGGCTTGCAGTATCGGCATTCAACCACTGCACCACCAGGGCTCCCTCTAAATAAGCTGTCCCACAAATCATGAATTCTAGCATTATATGGTCACTTCCACCTAAAGTACCAACTGCTTTGATTCCAGTGATCAACTCCTCCCTTTTGGTTAGGATCAAGTTCAGGATTGCTGATCCCCTTGTTCCTTTCTTTACCTTTTGAAAGGGGAATTAACTGCAAGGTACATCAGGAATCTGTTGGAGAGCCTATGCTTAGCAGAGTTAGTCTCCCAGCAGATATCAGGATAATTGACTTCCCCCATAACTACTAATTCTTGCATCTGGGAGGTATCTGAGATATTTTTCAGAAAAGCGTCATCCACCACCTCATCATAGAATCATAGAATTGCAGAGTTGGAAGAGACCACGAGGGCCATCCAGTCCAACCTCCTGCCACGCAGGAAATCATGATCAAAGCATCCCCGACAGATGGCCATCCAGCCTCTGTTTAAAGACCTCCAAGGAAGGAGACCCCAACACGCTCTGAGGGAGTGTGTTCCACTGCCAAACAGCTCTTACTTGCAGTAAGTTCCTCCTAATGTTGGTTTGGTGGCCTGTAGTAAACTATCATAATGTTTTTATTTCTTTCTTCATTTATTTTTACCCAAATGCTCTAAACTAATCCAGTTTGATCACTCACATAGATTTATATCCAAGTACATTTGTCTTTGATGTATAATGGTACTCCTTTTCTCCCCCATCTTTTATTTTTAATTGGATTGTTATATTCCAATCATGGGAATCATTCCAGCAAGTCTCTGTTATACCTATAAAGTCATATTTACCTTCCTGCACTAGGACTTCAAGCTTGTCTTGTTTGTTTCCCAAACTCTGTGCATTGGTGTGTAGACATCTAAAGCCTTGTATGTTCACCTTTTATCTTACTGCAAGTTTTACTGTGGTTCCCATCCTCTAGCTCTGCTTCTTCTCTAGAATTCACATCCCTGTATTTAGAGCTTGCTTTTGGACAGATGTTTGAACTATCATCTCCAACACCCAAGGATTTATTTTAAAGCCCTCGTGATCAGGTTTGCCATGTTTTTGCCAAATACATTCTTCCCAGTCTTCCTGAGGTACAGCCCATTTGTATCCAGTAGTCTTTCATCTAAGAAGTGAAGACCATGGTCCCAGAATCCAAACCCCTCCTATCAATACCGTCTTTGTAGCCAGTCATTCACTTGCAGTATCTTCCTGTCCCTATGTGGTCCTCTGTCTTTCACTGGTAGAACAGGTGAGAATGCCACCTGAACCCCTAAACCCTTCAGCTTCCTTCCCAGGACTTTATAGCTTGAGGTGATCTGGTCAAAGGTGTTCTTCACAGTGTCATTGGTGCCCACATGAATGAGAAAGGGGTACTGATTTGTGTCCACGATGATCTTCAGCAAATTGTCAGCAACATCCTAAATTCATGCATCAGGAAGACAGCACACTTCCCAGTTCATCTTGTCAGGCTGGCACACAGGTCCCACTATACCCCTGAGCAATGAGTCCCCTACCATCAGCACCTTTCTTTTCTTCTTGCTGCAGTTAGTGGTTAAGTTGACTCCTTTCTTGGCTTGTAGTATCTCTTGTTTCTAGTCCTCTGTTTGGGCATCTTCACCACCATTATCTCCAGGAAGATGTAGGAAGTGGATAGCACTCCACTGCATAGCTCTAAATCACTTGAGTATGGCCTGATCCTGACAATGCCTTTCCTCTAGGGTGCTTCCTCAACATTTTCATCCTCTTCATTTTTCTTGGCAATTTTCTTCCTGTTCATTCTGTAAAATCAGTTTCCCCTCTGTTCTACCCAGGAAGTCCTCATGTTCTGTGATGCACTGAACAGTGCCAATATATTGCTGTAGTGTCCCAAACTTACTCAAAAGCTTGCTTTCTTACTCTATCTGGCTTCCTTTCTGTTCACTGTGACTTCAGCAAAGGCTTCTGGGAAAGATATTCAGATGAGCTGTTTTTCTTCTCACGGTTCATTCCATCAGGTGGATAGTCCCTGAGCAGGGCTGTTGGTAACAGGGTGTCTTGGAGGCCTCTTATTCGTAGGGTCACCATAGGTCAAAGCCAACACGACAGCAGTTAATAGCAACAATGCTTTATACTGCTTGATATGCACATTTTTGTTTCATGAACGCTAGAAGTTGACCATAGAAATGCATTGGAGGACCTAGAAATGCCTAGAAAGAACATATTTTTTCAGATGTGGATAAGTGGAACTGTGGATACTGAATCTGTGGATACAGGGGTTGACCTGTAGTTAGAAAGTATTATACTGCACAGTGAATGATTACACCAGTAAGATAACTTGTTTCCTTACTACGTTACTTTTGTAATGTAACTTTGCAATGTAACTCTCTGTATTATATTACTTAACAGAAGTTATGGGGATATTTAGTATCTGTATCAAACAGAGTTCAGGGTAGGCAGTGTTATATGAGCTTACGGTAGAAAAAAAGGAGATAAATAGTCAGGATGTTATTGTAAAGTTAAAAAAGGAAAACTTTTATTGTTTCAGGAAATCCATCTGGGAGCCCATCTATACAATGAAAAACCCTTCATAGAATGTGAGGGGAATATGTTCTGTTCCAATGGGATCCCATGGCAATACGATGTATTGGGAAGGAGGGGGGCCAAAAACTCCAAAAACAATGCAGGGAAAGAAAGCCTTTGCAGCTTTCCCCAAACTTTTTAAAAAGTCGTGTAGGAAATGTACATATGTGCTTTTTGGGACAACCGTGTTAATCGTCCCACTGTCAGGAGGGGGCAGAGCTGACCACCTGATTGGCTGAACATGTGCAGGGGCAGGCTGTTCATCAAGTACCTGTAAGCATCGGTGATTGGGCACTTTCTTAATTTTTTTTAAAATAGATATCATTGCCTAGAGACAAAGTGGAGAGTGGCCGCTGGGATAGGTGAAGGGTTGGCAGCTCTCACCTCCTCTTCCTACTGTGGCCACCCACCATGTTGTCTCAGAGCAATGTTTTCGCCACTGATCTCCTCAATCTCCCCCCCCCACTGCAAAAAATGACACTTGATTCATGGACGTGTCAAGGTCCAAAAAATCATGGGCACACATTGATGCTGCAGCGAATTTAGAATAGAGTGTAGGTAAAAGGGTTTTTCCTCCTCGTATAGATGGTGACTGGGATTGGAAAGGAGATACTAAAAGCTCTTTTAGTAGAAGATCCCCTAAAACTGGCTCTCATGTGTGGATGTAACTCATCTTTGAGATAGGCGCCTCATGGACAGTCCCTTCCAGACAAAGGGAGACAAAAGGACTAATTTTTGGAAGAAGGGGGAAGTGACCTCTGCAGGCAAGAATCAAGTAAAAAGGCTTGAGTACATAGATCAAAGAAAGAAATAGTTTCCAGGCCAGTTTCCAGGCCAGTTTCCTGCCAGGGAGAAGGAGAGCAGCTTCTGGACAGCCATTTTGACTGGGGAGATTGATTTTTTTTTAAAACTGTTGGGAGGGGCTGCTTGTTGCTGAATTTCAGTGACCAAACAAAAATACAGCATACCTAAAAGTACAGCTTAGCGTTCTCAGCATTACCTAAGAGTTTTTAGATTACCTAAAAGCTCTCACCATGGACACTGAGGGGACTGCGGCAGTCATTTGCAACACTTGTGCGATGTTTGTATTCTTGTCTACAGTCATGGGGAACTTCACATGCACCAAGTGCAAGCTGGTAGCCCTCTTGGAGGAGAAAGTCCAGCAGCTGGAGACACGAGTAGCTACACTTCAACAGATTCGTGAGCAAGAGGTTTTCCTGGACAGAACAGAACGAACAGTCTTGGACAGGGACCGCACAGAGGAAGTGGCTGCGGAGGAGAGGGTCACTTCACAGACACAGGAAGTAGACAGCTGGAGAAATGTCACACAGAGAACAAGAAAATCCAGGGATTCTTCGAGCAGCTTGCAGCTACAGAATCGATTCAAAGCCCTCTCCCTTATCAAGGACAACAAGGAAGAACAGCATGGACAGACTTCAGGGGTAGAGCAGGGGACCTTGAGAGTACCACTGCAAGGAACAACAGCTGCGAAGCCTCGGCGGAGGTGTGTGGTGGTGGTGGTGGACCACTTGCTGCGGGGTACAGAAGCAGTGGTTTGTGGGCCTGACAAGATGACTCGGGAGGTGTGTTGTCTCCCTAGGGCAAAGATCTGTGATGTGACAGAGAGGCTGACAAGACTTGACAAGCCTACGGATCATTACCCCTTCCTTTTGGTCCATGTGGGAACCAATGATACTGCAAGGCACAACTTTCCCAAGATCAGAAGAGATTATGAGGCCCTGGGGAGGAAGCTGAAAGAAATGGATGCACAGGTTGTCATCTCGTCTCTTCTGCCAGTTGAAGGGCATGGTCCAGGAAGGGAGAGGAAAATAGCCGACGTAAACAACTGGCTCTGTAGATGGTGTCGCCGAGAACAATTTGGATTCTTGGATCATGGACTGCGCTTCCATGAGGGGGGACTTCTGGCAAGAGATGGGGTGCATCTTACAACAGTTGGAAGAAACATTTTTGCCAACAGTTTCAAGAATTTGATCAGAAGGGCTTTAAACTGAGTCAAATGGGGGAGGGAGACAGTATTCTGGAAGGCAAAAGGGCTGGAGAAAATAGTCAAACTGTCATAGAGGGAACAAGGCAAACAGTGCAAGGACCCAACAGTGGGAGGCAAAAAAACTTGCACAGGCAGCAAGTAAAGGGAACACACGGTCTTAGATGTCTCTATACTAATGCACAGAGCATGGGAAATAAGCAAGATGAACTTGTACTCGTAGCACTACAAAACAAATATGATATAATAGGCATTACTGAAACCTGGTGGGATGAGTCACATGATTGGAATGTAGGAATAGAGGGGTATAACCTTTATAGGAGAAACAGGCCAAACAGGAAAGGAGGAGGAATAGCATTATATGTCAGGGATATTTACACCAATGAAGAGATCCATGACATCAATACTGGAAGCCAGGTGGAGAGCATCCGGATAAAAATTAAAGGGGAGGGAAACAAAAGGGATGTTATTGTGGGACTCTACTACAGACCCCCAAATCAGATGGAGGAATTGGATGATGCCTTTCTAGAACAGATGACCACACATGCAGAAAGGAGAGATGTAGTAGTGATGGGTGACTTCAACTATCCTGATATTTGCTGGCAATCTAACTCAACCAAAACTTCAAGGTCTAGCAAATTCCTTACTTCCCTGGAAGACAATTTCATGGTCCAAAAGGTGGAAGAGGCAACAAGGCGGTCAGCTATTTTAGATCTGATCCTAACCAACAGAGATGACCTGGTTAATGGGGTGCAAGTGGTGGGATCCTTAGGTGAGAGTGATCATGTTCTCCTGGAGTTTGTTATACAATGGGAAGGAGAAGCCAGGCATAGTCAGACACACATTCTAGACTTTAGGAGAGCTGATTACAATAAACTCAGGGAAATACTGGGGGTGATCCCATGGTCAGGAATACTAAAAGAGAAGAGACCTCAAGACGGATGGGACTTTCTCAAAAGGGAGATACTGAAGGCACAATTTCAAACAGTACCATTGAGGAAGAAAAATGGGAGGTGTCTCAAGAAACCAGAATGGATGACTAAAGAACTTTCAACGGAGCTAAGTTTTAAACGGAACATGTATAGGAAATGGAAAAAGGGGGAAATCACCAAAGAAGAATTCAAACAGATAGCGAACACGTGTAGGAGTAAAGTCAGAAAAGCTAAAGCGCAGAATGAGCTCAGGCTTGCTAGGGAGGTTAAGAACAATAAAAAGGGGTTTTTTTGGGTATGTCCGCAGCAAAAGGAGGAAGAAGGAAATGATAGGGCCACTACGTGGAGAAGATGGCAAAATGCTAACAGGGGACAGAGAAAAGGCAGAATTACTCAACACCTTCTTTGCCTCAGTGTTTTCAGAAAAGGAAAAGGAGGACCAACCTGAGGATAATGGAACAGAGGACACAATAGGGGAAATCCAGCTCAGAATAAGCAAAGAGGTAGTACAGGAATACCTTCTTAATCTAAATGAATTTAAATCTCCAGGACCAGCTGAACTACATCCAAGAGTATTAAAAGAGCTGGCAAATGTGATCTCGGAGCTATTGGCAATAATCTTTGAAAACTCTTGAAGAACTGGAGAAGTCCCAGCAGACTGGAGGAGGGCAAACATTGTCCCCATCTTCAAAAAGGGGAAAAAAGAGGATCCCAACAATTATCATCCAGTTAGTCTGACATCAATACCAGGAAAAATTCTAGAGCAGATCATTAAACAGAGAGTCTGTGAACATTTAGAAGGCAATGCCATAATCACAAAAAGTCAACAAGGGTTTCAGAGAAACAAGTCATGCCAGACTAATCTGATCTCTTTTTTTGATAAAGTTACCAGCTTGGTAGATGAAGGGAACGCTGTGGACATCGCATACCTTGATTTCAGTAAGGCCTTTGACAAGGTTCCCCATGACATTCTTGCAAACAAGCTTGTAAAATGTGGGCTAGACAAGTTAACTGTTCAATGGATTTGTAATTGGTTGACTGGCCGAACCCAAAGAGTGCTCAGCAGTGGCTCCTCTTCGTCTTGGAAAGATGTGACCAGTGGGGTGCCACAGGGTTCTGTCCTGGGCCCAGTGCTATTCAACATCTTTATCAATGACCTGGATGAGGGAATTAGGGGCATACTTATCAAATTTGCAGATGACACCAAATTAGAAGGAGTAGCTAATACCCTAGAGGACAGGATAAAAATTCAGAATGACCTGGATAGACTGGAGAGCTGGGCCAAAGCTAACAAAATGAAATTCAATACAGAGAAATGTAAGGTACTGCACTTAGGGCGAAAAAATGAAATGCATAGATATAGGATGAGAGATACCTGGCTGAACGAGACTATGTGCGAAAGGGATCTAGGAATCCTAGTAGACCACAAGTTGAACATGAGTCAACAGTGTGATGCGACAGCTAAAAAGGCCAATGCGATTTTGGGCTGTATCAATAGAAGTCTCTCTCTCTCTGGCTTTTTCTTCGCAAACGAAGATTCAGGAAGGACTCATCCCACGCTTTCAGCAAGCGCGCTGATGACTAAAAAGGCCAATCCGAGATAAACAAGTCCGGTTGCAAAAAGCACAGCAGAAGGTCTCCTTGGGTGATGTTTTTGGGTTGTGATTCTTTCTGCATTGCAGTTTCTCTTCAAGACTTGTTTGGTGTGAGTTCTCAAATAAGGCTGCAGCATTGTGGATAGTGCGTCTCCATGCCTCCCGATGTGAGGCCAGGGCGGACCACTGTTGGTGATCAATTTGGCCGAGCCTGAGATGTTGTTTCAGGGAGTCCTTGTATCGCTTTTTTGGAGCGCCCCTCTTACGCTGACTCGTGGCGAGTTCATCGTAGAGTAGTATTTTTGGGAGGCGATGGTCCTCCATCCTAGAAACGTGTCCTGCCCAGCGCAGCTGCGTTCTCAATATCATGGCCTCAATACTGGTGATGTCACTCTATTCTGCCTTGGTCAGACCTCACCTAGAATACTGTGTCCAGTTCTGGGCAACACAATTCAAAAAGGATATTGACAAATTGGAGCATGTCCAGAGAAGGGCAACTAAAATGGTGAAAGGTCTGGAAACGATGCCTTATGAGGAGAGACTTAGGGAGCTGGGTATGTTTAGCCTGGAAAAAAGACGGTTAAGAGGCGATATGATAGCCCTGTTTAAGTATTTGAAGGGATGTCAGGCTGAGGATGGAGCAGGCTTGTTTTCTGCTGCTCCAGAGACTGGAACACGGAGCAATGGATGCAAGCTCCAGGAACAGAGATTCCACCTCAACATTAGGAGGAACTTTCTGACAGTAAGAGCTGTTCGGCAGTGGAACACACTACCTCGGAGCGTGTTGGGGTCTCCTTCCTTGGAGGTCTTTAAACAGAGGCTGGATGGCCATCTGTCAGGGATGCTTTGATCAAGATTTCCTGCGTGGCAGGGGGTTGGACTGGATACCCCTCGTGGTCTCTTCCAACTCTACAGTTCTATGATTCTATGATTCTATGAGTTTATTTTTAAATAGAGACTTTCCAAAATTTGTGAATTTCTTCATTTTGAGATGGAAAGAGCATAAGATTTTTAAAGAAGGGATGTGGGAGAAACCAAAACAAAAAGATTTATCTATCTAGTGCCAGGATTTTTAGAAGTTAACTTGAGAAACAGAAAAGTGAGCAGTTATTTCCCCAAACAGCAACTATAATGGTAATGTACATATGGTGTGTGTGTACCTATAAATGTAACACGTTACTTTTAAAAGTAGTTTCTCAGGCTGTGCTTTCTTCTAGATCCTTGCTGGATTTGAATCCAGAATTCAACCACATTAGTGATAAATTAGGATAGGAGCTTCTTTTCTTTCCTGAGAGGCTCATCCATCATCTTTAACAACAACACGACAGGAAGATACAACATTGTTTTCTTCATTTTTGAAACCCCAAACCCATCTTGTGGTGTTACCTTTATTGGGCCAACCAAATGACTAAAAATGTAATATCACGCCAGCTTCCAAAGCTCATAGTCTTCTTTATCATGTCAAAATGGTAAATTAGTACAGAGTAAGGAAAGTGGTATTCACAGCATTTACATTTTCTTGCTATTGTTATAGGAAGTGTGTATAGTTGAAAAGTGAGGTCACCCCTACCTATGGCTGTAGGTTAACAGGAAACAAAGAGAGGCAATAAAATTTGACTTTTCCATTTGAACTCACAAATCACATCCCCACAACTGTATTTCTCTCTATCTAGAATGAGGCCTCAGACCACTATGGTGGAACAGTGGCAAAAGTATTCTCCATGCTAGGATTACCGGTACCTATTGAATTGGACCAGGGTGAATGAGGCAAAGTTTCACTGCAGTTAATTTTTGAAGCATTTGCCCTTATTTGCAAATCTACTCATTTTTGTGATAGAAAGAACATGAGGTTGAAATTACCCAAAGATGGGACAAAATGGAACTGACAGATTTCACTATCTGTATTTCCTTGAGCCTTATTTCCTATCCTGAATCTTCGTTCGCGAAGAAAAGTCAGAGAGAGAATTTCCTATGGAGCTGCCAGCTCTCTCTTCCCCTAGAGGTACAGCCGCACCAGATCCTCTCCAGTTTTGGGGTCTCTCTTGCCCTATGTAAAGTCAAAATGATGTACCCGTATATACTCATGCATAAGTAAAAAAAAATATGCCAAAAATTGACCCCAGAAACCTAGGTCAACTTATACATGGGTCAGTATGGTCAGGGCCGGTTTAACCTGTCTACCAAATCAGCATTGGCAGGGGGCCCCAAGGTCAAGAGAGGACCCCGTGTTGGCCTCCTTAATCTGATGAAGAAACAGCCAGGAGACAGCCGGGAGGAGCCCCCTCTTACCCTCCTCCTCCTCCAAAAACCTCCTGCTGGCTGTTTTAAAACAACAAACAAAACAGCCTCTCCAAAACTAAAGAGAAAGAGAAAGAAACAGCAGCCCTCCGTGGCAGAAGCTGGAGGGAGAGGTACATCGGAGAGGGTGAGTGTGTGTGTGTGTGAGAGAGAGAGACAGGGAATTTGAGGGTTGTCTCCCTCAGAAAGGGCTTCTTTCTTTCTTGTCCATGTGCCTTCAAGTCATATGGGGCCCCCCAAGTAAAGCATTGCAGGGCCCCCCCAAATTCCTTAAACCGGCCCTGAGTATGGTAATCCTGCTTGAAAAAATGGCAGCAGTGGCTCTTCGAGATTTCCCTACCAAGGCAGGGAGAGCGGAGGAGATCATATCAAAATCCATAACTTTGGCCCCCAAACCTGCCCCTGATTTATACATGGATTGGCTTATACACGAGTATATGCGGTACTTGGAAAAGACCTTTAAAACCACCACCACCACCACATAACTCTCTCCTTCATATGCCATATTTACACAGCTTCATCATCTATAGATCTCGTGGTATTTTTAAACAGATTGATATTTACAGCCCACAGAAAGTTCATTTTTTAAAATCACAGGGACAGAGTCGTGAGCTAGAGGAGAATATATCAGGGAAGCTGGGGCTTATTGATTATGCAAGCAGTATTCCAGGTGGAAAAGGTTATGTTTATAACGTTGTCTCTTTGCTGATGTTCCCTGGCTCACAGTCTGTAGGAGCTCACTGAGGAGGTGTTCTCTCTAAAACTGGGTCGCTACCATCATTTACAAGGCTCATCAAGTCAGGACCTTTTATTTCGACTGCACTTTTCTATCTTGCACTGTGCCTCTATGCTTGAATTTTTCAGATTCCCCTGTCTTGGTAATGTGTTTTGTATTTTCTGTGGAGGGGTTGTAAAAGCTGAGCTTAACCTTGGCAGATATTTGAAATATCTCTGTTTATTATTATTTTAAAAGAAAGTTGCATAAGCAAGTGAATGTTACAGATCTATTATGATGGGCCATCAAGGCTTTCTGGAGATTTTCAGACAGGCAAAAATCGCTCCTTGCTGCGCGAGCAGCCTCCCGAAACTGCTGCGCGGCAAGGGTCTTCTTCGGACGACGCTGTGCCTCTGGCGAAACCGTCCGTGTCACTTCCGTGAAGCTTGGGACGGCTCCGCGTCATATTTCAAGCACGGAGGCTGCCCGTGCTTGAAATATGACGCGGAGCCGTCCCAAGCTTCACGGAAGTGACACGGACGGTTTCGCCAGAGGCACAGCGTCGTCCGAAGAAGACCCTTGCCGCGCAGCAGTTTCGGGAGGCTGCTCGCGCGGCAAGGAGCGATTTTTGCCTGTCTGAAAATCTCCTCTGTTAATATAGGTATCTTTTTGTTCCTGGCTTTTCTGAAAGGCAGAAAGGCTGAAGTAGACTATCAAGGATTGCAGTGAGCTATGGCTAGACTCTGGCTCTCCAGATGTTGCTAGCTTGCAATTTCCATCATGATGGCAGTCTGGTCAATGGTGAGGCATGATGGAGTTATAGTTCAACAACATCTGGAGGACCACCTGTTCCTGTAATAAGGAGCACGTTTCAGCAAGATCATATCATCATAGAATTTTAGGACTTTATCACACTAGCATGTGATATCAGAGTAATTGCGTTCTAGAATCAAATGGGAATGTACCAGTTTGAAAACACCCCCTATCACATTTCCTCTGCAATCCTGCAGTTATTGTCCTTTGATGATCCATGCTCTTCTGCATTGCCTCTACCTAGCCCTACCTACCTCCACATGTATGCCTTCCCTGGTTCAGGGCAAAACAACGTTTTAAAAAGAAAGTAAATAGGGAAAAAAAACACTAGTAAAAGTTACCCCAGCCTGCTTGGAAATAATAGCAAGGGGGAAGGAGAGGGAGAGGAGGAGAATCACATCCACTCATGTAACTGCCGGTATCGGATTTCCAGCCAAAGATGTGATTATCCAGCTCCTATTGTGCATGTAATAAAATCCTTAAGAGTTGTAAGCGCCTGCAGGGTCCATCTAGTCCAACCCTCTGCCATGCAGGAATACACAACTAAAGCACTCCCAAAAGATGACCATCCAACCTCTGTTTACAGACTTCCAAGGAAGGAGCGTTCACCACCCTCTGAGGCAGTCTATTCCCTTGTTGAACAGCTTGTGCAGTCAAGTTCTTTCTAATCTTAAGGTGGAATCTCTTTTATTTTTTTATTTATTTTGTCATTTGAATCCATTTGTGTTTGTGTTCTAGTTTCTGGAGCAGCAGAAAATAAGCTTGGTCCATTCTCTGTATGACATCCCTTCACATAGTTAAAGATGGCCGTCATGTCACCTCTTAATCTTCTCTTCTTCAATCTAAACATCCTCAACTCCCTCACTTATTCCTCATAAGGTTTGATTTCCAGTCCCTTTATCACCTTGGTCACCGTTCTCTGGACATGTTACAGCTTGTCAATACCCTTCTTGGCCATATTGTTCTTTTTTAAATGTGCAAAATGTCTCCTTTTGGTATAATAAAAGTATTTCAATGGCCAGTGGTTTCAAGAGCTGAGCTTGAGGAAGTAACTTTTTTGGACAACACTTCTTAGAATCTCCCCACCAGTGGCTGTGCGGGTTGAGGAATTCTGGGAGTTGTAGTCCCCCCCCAAAATACTTTTGGTGGTGCTCCTGAGCAGAACGACTTTCTGTACCATATGCTGTTTTCTTTGTTATATTCTGAACTGTTTTCTAAACGTCCTAGTGCTATTTTATCCCACTTCCTGTCTAGCCCTGTTTCAGAAAAGTTATCTACTCTCTGACATGGATTGAATGTTGTACTCTACCAGCTCATGCTAAAATAAATCAGTCTTCAAGGTGCTTATGAGGCTCCTCTCAGCCCCTGCTGCCTATATTTCAATATGGACCACAGGGTCTTCCTTTTTGTGTATCAAGCATCACACATACACTTGGGGGTGATCTCTTTCTCTCCTTCTCTCTGTGTGTCTGCCTCAGGCTGGAGTGTGCAGAACTGAAGGGTGAGTGTGGACAGGTTTAGGACAGGGCTGCCCTCTTTTGTCTCTCCACTGCTCTCTCCCTAACTGAGACAGGATTCATTCAAAAAGGAAACACCTCTGTTAAGGGTGCTTTCTGGCTGCTTTGTGATTATAGATTTCCCATGACAGTGACCATAAAGTCTTTGACAGCTAAGGTCTAAAAGGCAATGATGAGCATTGTTCCCTTCATTTGCTTTACTCTTCTGTTCTCTGACTGAAGCATTGTTTGATTAAATTGAGCAACCTGCTTGTGAAAAACACAGGGGAACTTGGATGAGGTGATGAAATGGTTGCTGGAAACATCATCACTAGCTGCGCCTTTAAAACCCAGTATAGGGATGTAGATACAGGGTGGGGAAAACAAGGGCATTGACACCCCCCCTGAAATTTTCCTTAAGTGCCCAGATTTCTAGCATTAGAGTAACTTAAAACTTCAGTTGATTGTTTCATAAATACACTTTAGGAATCCAAAGAAAAGGGGCAAGCAAAGTTACCAAGGGAATGCAAACATAGCAAAAAAGTTCTAGGTGTGAAAGATTTTCATTGTCTCACCCTTTTTATTTGCGGGTGTAGAATTTTTATCTGTGGGAGCAATGCCGACATCTTGCCCCCTCCCTCAGTAGCTATACCCCTACCCAAGAGTGAAGGGAGAATGTTCAAAGTCAAATGGCAGAGAAAAAGATATTGGTCCTATTTTCAGCTGCAGGGATTTCAGTGTCTATTCAATGAGCAGAAGTGCAGCAAGGGTGAAGTAAAGCCAATACAGATGCTAAATATTGCATCCATAGAATCATAGAATTGCAGAGTTGGAAGAGACCTCAAGGGCCATCCAGTCCAACCCCCTGCCACGCAGGAAATCACGATCAAAGCATCTCTGACAGATGGCCATCCAGCCTCTGTTTAAAGACCTCCAAGGAAGGAGACCCCACCATGCTCCGAGAGAGTGTGTTCCAGTGCTGAACAGCTCTTACTGTCAGAAAGTTCCTCCTAATGTCGAGGTGGAATCTCTGTTCCTGGAGCTTGCATCCATTGTTCCGTGTTCTACTCTCTGGAGCAGCAGAAAACAAGCTTGCTTCATCCTCAATGTGACACCCCTTCAAATACTTAAACAGGGCTATCATATCGCCCCTTAACCATCTTTTTTCCAGGCTAAACATACCCAGCTCCCTAAGTCTTTTCTCATAAAGCATGGTTTCCAGACCCTTCACCATTTTAGTTGCCCTCCTCTGGACACGCTCCAATTTGTCAATATCTTTTTTGAATTGTGTTGCCCAAAACTGGACACAGTATTCTAGGTGAGGCCTGACCAAGGCTGAATAGAGTGGCACTATTATTTCCCGTGATCTAGACACTATACTTCTATTGATGCAGCCCAAAATCGCATTGGCCTTTTTAGCTGCCGCATCACACTGTTGACTCATGTTTAACTTGTGGTCTACTAGGACTCCTAGATCCCTTTCACACGTAGTCTCATTCAGCCAGCTCTCCCCCATCCTGTATCTATGCATTTCGTTTTTCTGCCCTAAGTGCAGTACCTTACATTTCTCCATATTGAATTTCATTTTGTTAGCTTTGGCCCAGCTCTCCAGTCTATCCAGATCATTTTGAATTTTGATCCTGTCCTCTAGGGTATTAGCCCCTCCTCCTAATTTGGTGTCATCTGCAAATTTGATAACTATGCCCCTAATTCTGTCATCCAAGTCATTGATAA
The DNA here is from genome assembly GCA_030847615.1 of Gambelia wislizenii. NCBI lineage: Eukaryota > Metazoa > Chordata > Lepidosauria > Squamata > Crotaphytidae > Gambelia > Gambelia wislizenii. The sequence goes on from JAUMIR010000001.1 coordinate 208,867,394, forward strand.
AGATGTTGAATAGCACTGGGCTCAGGACAGAACCCTGTGGCACCCCACTGGTCACATCTTTCCAAGATGAAGAAGAGCCGCTGCTGAACACCCTTTGGGTTTGGCCGGTCAACCAATTACATCCACACCATTTGATCTCCAAGCAAACTCCAGAAAATGCTACAACACCTAAAATACATACATCCAGTCTTGCCTATTTGTGGAGATGAGCAGGGTTGGGCCTTTGGGTAGGAGACTGCCAAGTGATACCAGGAATCTTTTCCTTTGAAATGTGGTGCAAATAGAAAATCTTTCAGACCCAGAGTTTTCTGCTGAAATGCTGAGGAAGATGTGAATCATTGAAAACTGTGCTGCATATATGGGTTGAGTACAGGTATTTTTGCCCATGTAGACATTCCTGGGTGACATATATATATATATATATATATATATATATATATAGTGTGTGTGTGTGTGTGTGTGTGTTTCTATCTTGTCTTTTTTCCAAGGAGCTGAAAGTGGCATACCTGTCTCTCTCCCTCTTCTCATTTTATCCTCACAACAACCCTGTGATGTAGGTCTGGCTGAGAGAATGTGATCATTCAGTGAGTTTCACAGCTCAGTGGGAACCTGGAGCTTTATTTTCCAATTCCCAGTCTGATACTTTGACCACATGCTGGCAACTCTCCTCTTTTCTTAGTTTCCTTCTAGAGAAAGAATGGATCATTGAGAAAGTTTTCCCTCCATCAGAAAAATCTTTCTAGACCCCAGGGGGTACCTAGAGTTTTTGTCAGAAATGAAATATCCTGTTTTGGGCAATTCAGAATCATCTGAAGTTAAAGGATCTGTGAAATGCAAGCAATTTTAATACAATTAGAATCAATTCCTTGGAAAGACTCAAGAATGTAACTTAGACATTGACACAGCTATTTGTTTTCATTGTTAAATTTAGTAACAGTAATTGCAATGAGTCAACATGTGAAGATATTTCAATTAAGAATACTCCATAATCACTCATTCATTTGCAGCAGTAAATAGACTGCTGTCTAGCAGAATGCATTTAAAGACAAATAGCAGGGCCAGCCATACTATTAGGAATGGGGACCCAAGAACTATTAAGGTGGGGAGCAGCTCAAGCCCGGCAAGGAGGTCATTGTAAATGTTGTATACTTAAGTGCCCAGATTTACCGATGTTTTTACAAAACAGTGGAAATGCAGAATATAGTGAATAATAATATTAATAATGCCAGCTAAAGCAATTAACAATGTAACTACCATAAAAATAGTGACAAGATTTAAAAAAATTAAAGCATAAAATTAATATATCAAGGACAAGGGAAATATGGAAGACCCGACAACTACACAGGAATCTTGGTGGTTCTGATCTTTGATCATTTGGGGGGAGGATTAGCCCCCTAGCCTAGTCTTAAGGGGGGCTCAAGCCCCTTGCCCCCCATTCCAGGGTTCATTATTAAGAAGAATAAGGCTAGCAGACTGCCTCAAGCAGCAGATTTTTGATGTTGTGAAATGGTGTAAGATTATTGCTATGTTTTTTATATATTTTTATTGCCAGGGATGGTGAGGAATGTTTGTGTCAGAATAAACTGGCTTACTTTGAGTTCTTTGCACTTTGAACTGGGGTGGGGTACTTTTTGCTGATCTGCCTCAAGCAGCAAAATATCAACCATCTTGATTACTATATAAAAATAAATATACATACGTTTTAGAGGCAAGCTCCAAACCAGCATTTGACAACCCATTTTTATCACAAGAGGCCTTGTCATTCTAGCCATCCCTTTCAGAGGTGCTGCTAGGAAACAGCGACAGACAATTAATTATGAACCACAATGAGGTGTTCCTTCCAGTTGCCAAGAGGCCATTGATTTACTGATCTAACTCAACAAATCTATGTAGGATGTGAAAACTCTAAATCAGGGCTGGCCCTAGACAGTTTGCTGTCCACGGTGGGGCAGTATGTGCCCCCCCCCATATCTGCAGAGGGCAGTCCCCTTTCCCCAGAAAGGCAGCATTTGCAAATGAACTACCTCTTGCTCTTGGGAGCACTGATCTGTATTTTTGCCTGCCAAAATATAACCTTACTGTCTGTTTGTGTACTTTATTCACCACTACCACCATCACCCTTGGGCTAGGCGAATAGTACTTCAAAGCTAGTTAAGCTCTTTAGGAATCTGAGGGGGGGAAACCCATACATAGGTATAGGAAAAACAAAACAAAACAACAAATTTAAATGTTCTCTCCTCTCATGATCCTCCCCCCCAAAAAATCAGCTTACCCAGGTGAGCTACCTCACTCTGTCTAAAAGTAGAGCTGGGCCCAAGGATGTTCAGAGCCAGCCAAACCCAAATGGTTGACCTCTGTAGGATCTCTCTTGCCTCCAGCTTTGGGTTCTGGACTTGATTTATTCCTTGTTTCTTTCTCTCACACAGACACACTTACATCCCTGCAGGAAATTGCTACATTTGAAAGCAGAAACTGTAAGTTTCCTTTCCAACAGCAAATTGCTAGTTATTTCAGGTCTTAACCCGGCCAAAAATCTTCCCTCTTCATTAACAGAAGAAAGAGAAAACATATTCTCATCCAAGAGTTGGGATATTCATCTCTCTTCAGTATAGATTAGGCTGCCTGTCCGCTGACAGATATTTGTGTTAATGAAAGACTTAACCAATCTTGGTACCAATAGAAAACCTGTAACATAACCTACAGAATAGACCTATCAGGCCAGTGGCCATACTACTAAAAATATTTTCAGGCAACATCAAATCAGGTCACAAGCAAGCATGCATTCATTCATTTATGAGGTAGTTGAATTTATATCACACCTTTTCTCCAGCCAATGTGCATCACTTGCTTCCACTCCACTTTATCCCCAAAACAGTCCTATGAGAGAGTTCAGGCAGAGAGTGAACAAGCAAGCAATTGACTGGCCCAGGGTCATCCTGTGATCTCCTGGTTCCCAGTGCAGCATTGTCACCACTACCTCACACTGATTTTTATAAGCAAGGCATATTTGAGCACAAGCCTGGTGCTCAAAAAGAAGTATCTTTTTCCTCTATGTGCACTCAGAGCTAGGCCCCTTTTCTTTAGTCCTCTGGGAAAGGGAAAGGAATCTCACGAAAAAAGCAATGTTTTGAAAAGGGAAGGAATCTCAGGGTGAGAGCTATGTATTGAAAGGTGTATATTCCTCATTTGTTTCACATTTGAATGGCATACTCGGAACAACTGTGGTTGATGCTTGATGTATCATGCTTAATGACATCACCAGTGTCTTTCCCCGTGACATCATGGGAAATAATCCTTGGACCTCAGGCTTTGGTGCTGAAATCTCAGGGCCTGGGATAGCCCTGCCCTGGCAACCCTTAGTCTGTGACTATCATGACTAAGATGCTGATAGAGCTATGCTTCACAAATGTGTCCAACATTTTAAAAAGCCACATAGTCTAATGAATATGCCATATAAAAGAATTTCCTATTGTTTTTAATGGATCTAATTTTGAGTTGCTTCCTTATATAGTAATGTTTGTTTCTCTTAAGAAATGCCATACCTCTACTGATAATGTCCACCCTATTTGTTATTTTTCATAGAATCATGAATTGGAAGAGACCACAAGGACCATTTACTCCAACCCCCCTGCCACACATTCAAAGCACCCCCGACAGATGTCCATCCAGCCTCTGTTTAAAAACCTCCAAAGAAGGAGATCCCACCTCTCTCTCTTCTTTTTTTTTAAATATAATTTTTATTCAGAATTTTTTTTAAAAAACAAAACCCATACATTAAAACCAAAACATTTCATACATTACGTAATATATTTTCTCTATACATCTTGTTCTTTTACTTCTTGACATTTTTAACTATTCATCCTTTCTCCATTCTCCAACATGTTTACCTTTCATCATTTATCCATTCTTACCCACACTTAAATACATACATACCACGTGACCTCCTTATTTCTTTTCTGACCATATTGCTCAGTTCATGTTACTCTACCCCTTTTATTTAATAATCTCCAATTTCTCTGTTTTCCGTTTTTATTTACATTGACGCTCTATTTACGTTTTAAATTAAGTTATTATCTCCCATTCTCTTCCCCATTTCTCTTTCCATAAAGGTTTCAAAATTTCCCATACTGTCAAGTCTTTTATTGTTTTTTTTCATCTATCAAAATTGTAAGTTTGTCCATATCACACATCTCTTGAAGTTTACCCAACCATTCTTCAATCGTTGGTATATTTGCTGTTTTCCAGTATTTCGCATAAAGTATTCTAGCCGCGGTCATCATATAAGCTAAGATCCTCCAATATCTTTTCTGCAATTCTTCATCTATTTTATGGAACATATTTAATAGATAAATCTCTGGATCACATGGGTAGTTTGTATTGAATATTTTTAATATTGTTCTATGTATTTTATCCCAAAATTTTCCAGCCTTCTCACACTCCCACCATATATGAAAATAAGTACCTGAAGCTTTCTGGCATTTCCAGCACTGGTCTGACATATTTTTGTATACTTTGGATAATCTCACTGGTGTTAAATGCCATCTCATCATTACCTTATATATATTTTCCTTTATATTATAACTTCTTGCGAAAGATATACTCTTTCCCAATGTTCCAATAATATTTCATGCCCCAAATCGTGTGCCCATTTTATCATAAATGGCTTAATAGTTTCTTGTTCTAGTTTTAAATGCAATATTATTTTATATACCTTTGATAACATCTTCTTCTTACAGTTTTGAATTAAATCATCAAATTGCAATGTTTCTGTTTCTATTCCCACAAGCTTTTGGTCTATTTTAAGATCCCACCACTCTCCAAGGCAGCATATTCCACTGTCGAACAGATCTTACTGTCAGGAAGTTCTTCCTAATGTTTAGGTGGAATCTCTTTTCCTGTAGTTTGAGTCTGTTGTTCTGTGTACTAGTCTCTGGAGAAGCAGAAAACAAGCTTGCTCCATCCTCAATATGACATCCCTTCAAATATTTAAACATGGCTATCATATCACCTCTTAACCTTTTCTTCTCGAGGCTAAACGTGCTGAGCTCTCTAAGCTGTTCCTCATACGGCATGGCTTCCAGACCTTTTACATTTTGGTCGCCCTCCTCTGGACACGTTCCAGCTTGTCAATATCCTTCTTGAATTGTGGTGCCCGGAACTGGACACAGTATTCCAGATGAGGTCTGATCAAAGCAGAATAGAGTGAAATGATTACTTCCCTCAGTCTAGATGTTATACTCTTATTAACTCAGCCTAGAATTGCATCGGCTTTTTTAGCTGCTGCATCACACTGCTGACTCATGTTCAGCTTCTGGTCCACTAAGATTCCCAGATCCCTTTTGCATGTACTGCCATCAAGCCAGGTGTCATCCAGCCTATATCTGTGCATTTCATTTTTACTGTCCAAGTGTAGTACTCTACATTTCTCCCTGTTGAAATTAATTTTATTAGTTTTGGCCCAGCTTTCTAATCTGTTAAGGTCATTTTGAATTCTGATCCTGTCTTCCTAATTTGGTGTCATCTGCAAACTTGATAAGAATGCCCTCTATTCCACCATGTTGCCCCAAGATGTTGGGGGTGCTTTGAGACACACCAGTGATATCAAAGTCTAGATGGGGGAATTATTAGCTCAAACAGTATGCCTGCAAGAGGAAGGTAACTATGGGGACCTTTTCACCTATGTATACCAGTACTAACTGCAGAGAACTCCAGTTAAAGTGAAATAAAGTATTTTTATTGGAAATGACACAAAACATTCACATACACAACACACATTCACAAGAACCACATAAGGCTGTTGAGGAGAAAGGCAGAAAGGTTAGATAGACGGATAGATTTGGGAGATAGGGCAATAGTTACCAGTCTTGAAGAATGGAGTTTTGAAGTACTCAGACAGAAGTCTGAGAATGACACTGGCAGTTCCAACCCAGAAGCATGCCGAGAAAGAGAGTGGCCAGGCTCATACACAGTGGCACACCTTTCTATTGTTGAAGGACTAATGTTTATATCCTGCTTCATATCCTGAATGGGTGCTTTGGCTAGGAAAAAGCCTAGATAGGTTTCCCACCAAATAAAGGAAACTGAAACTTAACTGATTGCTGTTTATGGCCGGGAGATAGGAATTGATGGGTTTATGGCAACCTCTCAATGCAGGACAGGAAGAGGGTTTCAAGGTGAGATTTCCAACTTCCGGTTTGGGACGGAGCGAGCGACGGCCATCTGAAAGGAGCGCTGACTCCTAAAAACCCCGTTGCGGTTGAGGGGAGAAACAACGGAGTTGGCAAACTCCTTCAAAACCCCTGCAAAAGACCCCCAGACGAGGAGAGTCTGAAAGGTGATGCCAAAATACAGCTCGGTACGTGAGGTTTGCTAAGAGAAGGAGAGAGGAAGGGTTAGCGAACGCGACGAGCTTCAAGGTGGCTCCCAGCCGCAGCAGGGTAAGCGTGGGGCAAAAGGCATACCCACGTTACGCTGAAGAAGCCGCCAGACATCACGGAACCAGGAGAGAAGAAACATATTGATTAAGGTCTGTGAAGCTTGCTCTTGGGAGGCAGCTATTTCCTCCCAGCCTCTGTAGGCATTACCTTTAATTTAATAGCAGAACTACTTTGACCCATCTGTCTGTTAATTGCTAGGTTTTACTCTATTAATTAAAACCAAGAACGGATAAGGCTTACTTAATTTTTTCTTCTTTCTTCCCCCCCCCTTTTTGTGCACTCCTATTTTGTGTACCCCTATTTTGTTTTATTTGTTGTCCTTCTTTTTTCTTTTTTCTTTCTTTCTGGACCGGGTTACCTGAACACTTATATACATATATACTTATGTGTCTCTGGTTCATCCAGTATTAATTTTTTAAAAAAATTTCCTTTTCCCTGAGGCACTTGTGATATAAAATTTGATTGTTTTTCCTTTTCTCCTATTCTATTTCTTTTTTATTCTTTGTATTGTATTGTCTATTTTGATTTTGTTGAGTCATAGTCTTTAAAGTAAGCCTGTCCTTGAAAAAGCTGAAAGCACGCTGCTGCTGCAACAGGGTTGGAGAACTGCCAAGACATCTGGTCTTTTGATATAAACACATACATAAACGTATGAAGTCCGGCGCTCTTAAAAGATTAGGATGGCCTTCTGATTAAATACATTACAAGCCCAGCAGCTATTGAATTTGATATTTTGCAGCTAATTTTTTTTATACTTTCCACCATTGTGGAGAGTGCTCCATTCAACTTTATTATTCCTGGTGGAGTTACTTTCCCCTCCCCTTGCTCTTTTTGGGAGTGACTCTTCTTCCCTTTTCTTCCTCCTCTTTGGTTCCTTTCCCCCCCCCCTTTGGGGGCCATTCTTCTTCTTCTTATTATTATTATTACTATTTTTATCTACTTTTTTATTATTATTCTTTATATGTGTGTGTGTATATTTCCCTTTGCAGTTTTTTTTTACCTTCTTTTTGTCTACTGAACTCCCCGACTCTTGGGGTCTTTTTTTCTTTTTGCCCTTATTCTTTTTTTTTGGGGGGGGGGAGATTCTGCCTTTTTCTATATTCCATATTTTGAATTTTGTTTAATTTTTTTACCTTCTCTCAAAATAAGAAGGAGATAATAGTAAGAAAGAAAGGAGATTGAGGAGGAAAGGAAAGGAGTCAGGAGGGTAAGAGAAGTAAAGTTAAGTAGTCATTGAAGATCAAAGAAAGTAAGTAGAGGGTTTGTGTAAGTGAGTTGAAGGCAGAGAAAGGGTGAGAGGGAAAGAGGGAGGAGAATGTGATAGAAGAGAGGTTGTTTAACAATAAGGGATTGAGAGAGAAAAAAGTTTAAGAGGGAAAATAGTGAAATTTAGAAAAAAAGAAGAGAAGGAGAGGGGGCTAAGAAAGGATAAGGGGAGGAAGAGGCATAGAGAAAGAAAGAGGAGAAGGGAAGGAAAGGAGAGAAGAGAGGGGAGAAGGGGAGAAGGAGGAGAGGAGTAAAAGAGGAAAGGGATAAGGGAAAATAATCGAAGTAAAGGAGTGAATAGAAGAAGAAACAGAGCATAGAGCAGAGTGATCCAGATCAGACTTGGGGTAAAGTGTAAGAGATAATCAGGCAGTAAAAAGGAAAGATATAACAGATAAAAAGAAGAAAGACTGGTAGAGGAAAGAAAGGAGGAAGGAGGAAGAGGGGGGAAGAGATAGAATAGAAGGAAGTATAAGATAGGGAAAGGGAAGGAAGAAGGAAAAAACTATCTCAGAAGAATTTCGGCACTGCAACATAAAACATGGCCTCCGGAGTGAGAAGCATAAATAAAGTAGTTGACCCCTACAACCTTCAAGGAAGGAGAGGCTCAACAGAAGAAGTTACACCACAATATATGATGAAATTTATGGAGGAGATACGGGACTTTAGGAGAGATGTGATGGTCCAACTAGAAGATATCAACACAAAATTTAATGCCCTTCATACTATACTAACCCAAACAAAAAATAAAGTAAAAGAAAATAGAGAAGATATCCAGTTATTAAGAAAAGATAATACTGACTTAAGAACAGAGCTGGAAGTAACACAAGACCAATTAGCACTAGCGGAGACAAGAGAAAAAGAAGCCTGGATCAGGCTCCGAGGTTTTAAGGAACTACCAAATGAAGACATCAAAAGAAGGATAATCGAACTGCTAGTGCAAAATTTAGACTGGACCAAGGAACAGGTTACTAGAGAGTTGGACCAGGTGTATAGACTAAAATCAATGTTTGCAGCCAAGAGAAATCTCCCGAGAGATGTCATAATTCAATGTGCAAGGAAAGTAGTAAAGGACTATATTATGGAAATGCATTTTAACAAAGGTATTTACTATGAAGGAAAACTACTTATTCTATTGGAGGAAATCCCAACAAGAATTTTAAGAAAACGTAAAGACTACCAATTTTTGGTAGAGATATTGAAAAAGGAAAAATTCTCTTCAGTTGGGACAAATTGGAAGGGGTACTATTCACATATAAGAAGGAAAAAGTTAAAATTGACTCCATTGAGAAGGCACGAGAGTTTGTAAGGAAGAATAAAAAAGACTTTGGATTACAATGGAGAAAGCAAAACGAACAAAATGTTAGCAGAAATGACAAAAAAGATGACACCCTCCAAGAAGAAGAACCCGCAAGTGAGAAGATCAAGGAGATGGAGGGAAAAGGTGTAGAAGAGAAGAGAAATTTAGAAGATAGCTTGCTGGACATATGAGAATTGGTGCAGGAACCTACTTAACTGCTTTAACTGCTACTACTTGAAATTGAATAAGAAAAAGAAGGTTAATTGGTTGACTCATAGTAAATAAACAAAGAGTCGCTAGAATCTTTTTGTTTTAATATACACTTATACAAATAAAACCATTGATAATATTACCGTTATTATTGTTACTTTACCAATCGAATTAGTTACATAGTAGAAATGGCAGGAGTTAAATTTATGACCTGGAATGTAAAAGGATTAAATATAGAGAAGAAAAGAAAATTAGTATTCCAATATCTTAAAAATAATAAAGCAGATGTGATCTGCTTACAAGAATCTAAGATCAAAAAATCACAGGAATATATGTTAGAGCAAAAAAGCCTAGGAGAAATATTTACATCGACAAATATAAAAAAGAAAAAAGGTGTGGTACTATATGTAAACCCGTGTTTAAAACCGAACTTGATTCTAAATGATGAAAAAGGAAGATATGTAATGGTGTAGATAACACTTGAAACAACGAAATTATTAGTAATGGGTATCTATGTTCCTATAGAAGAAAAGTCTAGTTTTTTTAGAGAGTTAAAAAATAAAATTGGGCAAATGGACTATACTAATTGGTGCCTTTTAGGAGACTTTAATGGGGTGGTAGAGCCTAAATTGGATAGATATACAGAAAAAACTGCTAAAAACGTAAATACAAAAAAAAATCAAGGGAAATTATCTAAAGAATTTTTCGATATTACAGAAGAATTGCAATTAATAGACATCTGGAGATATAAAGAGGGTGATGCCAAAGATTATACCTATTACTCAGATGTACATTGCTCGTTTTCGAGGATTGATATGATTTGGACCAGTGTGAATTTAGCAAATAGAGTTAGACAAATAGATATTCTACCTAAACCTCTATCGGACCACAACCCGGTACAGATAACAATAAAAAGTAGTAAAGGTACAAGTAATTGGAGGATAAATGAATCCCTGTTAGCAAAAGAAGAAGTAGTTGAAGATTGTAAGAAGAAATTAAAAGAATTTTTTGAATTAAATTTAAATAAAGGGGTAGACAATAATGTGGTCTGGGATACAGGGAAAGCGGTAATGAGGGGAATCCTTAAGAACTAGAATGTAATAATCAATAGGAGAAAGCAAGCAAAATGGAAATTAATATTGGATGAAATAAAATCAAAAGAACAGGAATTGATGAAAACCCCAGATAACAAGGAAATTAAAAAGCAGATTAAAATATTACAAGAGCAATTAGCTATGATAATGACAGATGAAACAAAGAAAAAGTTAGATTTTTTAAAACAAAGAAATTTTGAATTTGGTACTAAGCCAGGTAGGTGGCTGGCCTATAGGCTGAGGAAAGAAAGAACTAAAAGGCTAATAATGAAAATAAAAATGGGAGACAGGGAAATAACTGATGAGGTACAAATACAGAAAATATTTTACAATTATACTTCAAAACAATCTACAAAAAGTCAGAAACCTCATTAACAAAGATAGATGAGTATATTAGAAAATGTGACATTAGCAAAGTGACAGATATACAAAAAAAGGAACTGAACAAAGATATAATGATAGAAGAAATAGTAGATACAATAAGGAGAATGAAATCAAAGAAAACCCCAGGACCCGATGGCCTGCCAGCAGAATACTACAAAAAATTCCAAGCAGAATTAATTGTACCCTTCTCAATGGTATTAAAGGATACTTTAGAAAAGAATATATTTCCTAGTAGTTGGAGAGAAGCAAGTATAGTCCTAATTCCGAAAGAGGGAAGAGACCATCTACAAATAAAAAAACTATTGCCCTATCTCATTACTGAATGAGGATTACAAAATTTTCGCAGCCATACTAGCCAATAGACTCAAATCCTTTTTACAAGATTACATACAAAATGATCAAAATGGCTTTCTCCCGCAAAGACAAATAAAAGATACTATAAGATCGGTAATTAATATATTAGAATATTTACATTACCATAATGAAATTAAAGGGGCTCTATTTTTTTTAGATGCAGAGAAAGCCTTTGATAACTTAAATTGGCCCTTTATGTTAAAAACACTAGAAGATATAGAGATTGGGCAAAATTTTTGTAAATGGATCCAAATCTTGGATAAAGAGCAAAAAGCCAGATTAATAATAAATGGAAAATTAACAGAAGAGCTAAATATTGAGAAAGGTACTAGACAGGGATGTCCTTTATCCCCTTTATTATTTATTTTAGTATTAGAAGTCTTAATTAATGAAATAAGAAAAGATAAGGAAATTAAAGGGCTCAAAATAAAGAAAGAAGAATACAAAGTTAAGGCATTCACAGATGACTTGGTAATTATTTTAGAGGAGCCAGTAAAGGGAGTGAGGCGATTAATGGAGATAATGGAAGAATTCGGAAAATTAGCTGGACTCAAAATTAATAAAGAAAAAACTAAGATATTAGTGAAGAATCTAAACAAGAATGAAAAAGAGGAACTGGAAAAAAGATCAAAATGCGAAATAGTAAAAAAAGTAAGATATTTAGGAATAAACTTGACAACCAACAATCAACACTTATTCGATAATAATTACGATATAATATGGAAAGGCATTAAAAAGATTTAAATAGATGGGATGGATTGAGTCTGTCATTGTTAGGAAGAATAGCCACTATAAAAATGAATGTTCTACCAAAATTAATGTTTCTCTTCCAAACAATACCAATAATTATATTGGATAAAATTTTTAAAAATTGACAAACAGATATAAGTAATTTTTTATGGGCTGGAAGAAAACCTAGAATTAAATGGAAGGTATTAGTAGATGACAAAGAAAGAGGTGGATTGGGCCTTCCGGATCTGAGAATTTACTTTGAAGCAGCATGTCTCTCTTGGTTAAAGCAATGGATACTACTGGCAAACAGAAGAAATCTAGAATTAGAGGGATTTGAGTTAAAACTAGGATGGCATGGATACTTAGGCTACAACAAGATAAAAATAAATAAAGACTTCAAAAATCATGTGATAAGGAGATCGTTATTTAGAATTTGGGAAAAATATAAACTTAGAATATGCCCGAAAATCCCAGGATGGCTGTCACCCCAGGAAGCCTTTTGCAAAAATGAATTAAGAGATTATAATTGGATAACCTACAAAGAATTTACAGTGAAAAGAGGAGACATATGGAAAATTAGAGAATGGCAGGATTTGACAGCAGCGGGTTTTCAAATACAATGGTTAACTTACTACCAGATCAGATCCAGAGTGAAAGAAGATTTAAGACAAAGACAATACGAAGGAGAAACCTCGGAGTTTGAAAAATTATTGAAAGCGGGTAATAAAAACTTAATTAGTAGACTTTATAATCTGGTATTAAAATGGAATACAGAGGATGAACAAATAAAACATTGCATGGTAAATTGGGCTAGAGATATTGGACATAATATCCTTTTAGAGCAACGGGAAGATATTTGGAAGAGTGGTTTGAAATTCACCTGCTGTTATAATTTGAAGGAAAATTTTTACAAACTAATGTATAGATGGTACGTGACACCATCCAAATTAGCCAAAATGAGGAAAGATAGATCTCCACAATGTTGGAGATGTAAAGAACATAAAGGCACATTCTACCACATGTGGTGGGACTGCAACAAAATAAGAAGATTCTGGTTAAAAATAAATAAAGAAATAAAGAAAATTATAGATATAAAACTAGGCCTAAGACCTGAACTCTACCTGTTAAATATGATTAACTTAGAAAATTCAAAAGAAAAGGAACATAGATACTTACTACTTTACTTGGTTACGGCAGCAAGGGTGGTGGTAGCTAAGAATTGGAAAAGCACAGGTGCCCCGTCAAAATCAGACTGGCGGGAGAAGGTATTAGAATTGGCTAAATTGGACAAATTAACAAATGGGATAAAGAAGAAAATGACGAAAGACTATGTAAAGATCTGGGAACCATTTATAAAATATTACAAACAAAAAGAGGGAAGTATAAGTGTTCTTGATTTTTATAGTTAGGCAAACAGACAGAAGGTTTAAACAAATAAAGTTTTCTTTTTTGTCTCTCTTCTCACTGTTATATTAGTTACATATTTGGCAATAGACCAAATAGATGGAGATAACTAAAGAATGTAGTTACAAGGGAATGTAATTACTTTGGTTTTAAATTTGGTTACAGTGCATAATTATTGCAGAAGGAAGGTAATGTTAGAGTAACAAGGTTAAAATTAAACAAATGTGGAAAAATGGGAATAATGGTTGGTATAGGAGGTTGAATCTATAAGTATAAAATATAGTCAAACAAGAACAAGCAAGAAGTTCTTTTAATAATTTATGTCTATATGTGTATAACTGTATAGGGATAGGTGAATGTGATGTTATGTTGTTAGTGTCAATGTTTTTTTCTTTCTTTTCTTTTTCTTTGTTATATATTGAATTGAGATAAATAGGAACATTTTATTGTTAAAGTTTTTGTCTTATTGTCATATGATGTATGTTATGATTATTTAATAAAATTTATATATATTTAAAAAAGGTGAGATTTCCTTGGGATTGAGATTGGAAAGGTCACTTGATTGTTTAGATTGGATGACTCATTGCTGAGGTGCCGAAGAAGGAATTAGCACATATCTCCTTAAGGACTTTATTTCATGAAGGGGCTTTCGCATAATCCTAATATGGGCTTGCTTTGCCAAAATATTTCTAAGACACATCCCAGGTCCTGTGACCTGCACCTGACCTCTTTTTGGATCACCTGGGTCAACTTGATGCCTTCAAAGCATCCAGTATTTCCAATTATGAGATATCATACTGGACTGACTATGTGACGGATGTTGCTGTCCTTGAGCAAGCAGGGATCACCAGCATTGAGGCCATGATATTGAGAACACAGCTGCGCTGGGCAGGGCACATTTCTAGGATGGAGGACCATCGCCTCCCCAAAATAGTACTCTACGGTGAACTCGCCGTGGGTCAGCGTAAGAGGGGTGCTCCAAAAAAGCGATACAAAGACTCCCTGAAACAACATCTCAGGCTTGGCCAAATTGATCACCAACAGTGGTCCGCCCTGGCCTCACATCGGGAGGCATGGAGACGCACTATCCACAATGCTGCAGCCTTATTTGAGAACTCACACCGAACAAGCCTTGAAGAGAAACAACAACGCAGAAAGAATCACAACCCAAAAACATCACCCAAGGAGACCTCCTGCTGTGCTTTCTGCAACTGGACTTGTTTATCTCAGATTGGCCTTTTTAGTCATCAGCGCGCTTGCAGAAAGCGTGGAATGTGTCCTTCCTGAATCTTAGTTTGTGAAGAAAAGCCAGAGAATAGCACTGGGTCCAGGACAGAACCCCTGGCACCCCACTAGTCACATCTCTCCAGGATGAAGAGGAGCCATTGGTGACTACCCTTTGGATTAGGTCGGTCAACCAATTACAAATCCACCTACTTTAAAAACAAAACCCCCTTATATTTCCCTTTAGTAATTTTTTTTCTTTAAAAAAATTTCTACTTCAAAACAGTTTGATCTTTCTTTATCGAGTGCTTCAGATTCTTGATCTTTTTTTTTTTTAAAAAAAAACCAAAACATTTCCTAGCTTTTTGATACAGTTTTTGAGAAGTGGCAGCCATTACTATTTATGTTCCTACACAGCCATGAATCGTCCTAAATGACCTTGGGTCATCCACTTTCTGTCAGCCTCAAAGGTCTGTTGTGAGGATGCCAGAGGAAGAATCAGTTATACTCCTCTTTGAGGAAAAAGAAGATGAAAATCAGTTTTAAAAATAAAGTAGTTATAGACCCATCCTGGAGCACCATGAAACTAAGGCCTTCTCCTATTCACATGATGGTAGGTCACACAGAGCATCGATTTGTTTCTTTAGGGCAGTATAGAAAAGAGAAGAACTACAAAAGTCAACAGGCAGGTTTTCAAAGTAAGAACTAAAATGGAGATGGGAGAACAAAAGCTTGGAATCTTGTTTTTGTTTGTTACTGGATTCACTGATTTATTTGCATACTTATATCCTTCCCTATCTCATAAGCTCTTAGGGCAGTATACATTTAAAAATCAATTGAAACAATTTGAGATTTAAAATGGTAAATAATAATTTAAACAGACTAAATGCATATTAAACAATTTAACATGTTAAAACACATTAAAACAGTTTAAAAATCAAGTGCACGTGGAGATTTGGATGAAATCAATGAGGCCCCCACAAAACTTTAATAAAAAGCAATGTTTTAACTTGGTGCTAGAGCAAAGCCAATGTTGGTACCAATTGAGCCTCTAAGAAGAAAGCATTCCACAAACTGTGGTGCCACAGCAGAGAAGTCCTCTCCTGTATCTTCCTACAGTGTATTGCTCCCATTGGTGGGACAAAGGAGAGAAAGGAGAGGTTTTCCTTTAACTATTGAGGTGCCAAGCCATTTAAGGCTTTACATGCCATTATTCATAAGTTGAATTCAGTCTGGAAGCATATTGACTGCCCATACAATTCCTTGAAAACCAATGAATTAAATAATTAATTGTTATAATATTTAAACAGGATTCATTGCATTGCCCATTGCTTTGTTTTTTCTTCTTCTTTAAAACGCTTTAGGATGTATAAGAGAAAAGCATTATGTTTGGAAAATGTCACTAAAAATGATTTGAATGCCCTCAAAAAAGAATTAGAAAATATTAGTCTCCTGATAATTTAACACCATTCCCACATATTACTTTTTGAAATGCGAACTTGGTTTTGCCTTCATTAACTGTTCTTTCCCCTCCAAACTTTTTACACATTGCTAGGTTACTTTTGATTCACTAATACCAAACCAAGCTGGGGGAGGGGTTGGATGCCCAGATGTTTTGGCCTATAACTACCAGCAGCCACAGCCAGTGTGGCCAATGATAATGGATTATGGGGACTGTAGTCCAAAGCATCTGGAGGGCAGAAGGTTTCCTAGCTCTGAATGAATGCAGTAGGGGAGATGCCGCTATGGAGGTAGATTGTCAGCCTCGCGTAAATGGTCACATTTTGGCCACTTTAACTCTGCTCAGAACTCAGGTGTCCAATTCACTTAACCCCTCATGTCACTCTGAACATGTAATGCCCTTCTTTAGGTCCATGGGCTCCTTTTCCACTTCAGAGCCCAGCCTACGAGCTCCTTCTTCAGCCTTACTTCAGAGGTCCAGAGGTTTGCTCTCAGAAAAAACAACAACAATGTAGCCTCATGGTTATAGTTAGGATTAGGATTGTAGAGATCCTTACCCAAATCCCACCTCTGTAGTTGTTGCTTTTGCATGTGCTTAGATCCTCGGGCCGTAGGTTTGATTAGAGTTTCCTTCTCTTAGATGGTTAACCTTACAGGGTTGGATGAGCACCATCTGCCTGGGTTTGGGATTGGAGTTTTCCTTCTCCTAGGATGGTTGCCACAAGACTAGAGAGCCCATCCTGCCCTTTGACGCTCTTTGTCAGACCCTTCGGTTTTGACCTGTCTGGCATGGGAGACCCTACCAGTGGCTATTGTGCAACCGCCAGCATAGCTCAAAACATCATTAGGGTACGCAAGCCTCTCTCCCATGACAAGGGGGCGTCAATGGAGAGGATCCTAAATATACACTGGACTGACTATGTGACAAATGTTGCTGTCCTTGAGCAAGCAGAGATCACCAGTATTGAGGCCATGATATTGAGAACGCAGCTGCGTTGGGCAGGACACGTTTCTAGGATGGAGGACCATCGCCTCCCAAAAATACTACTCTACGGTGAACTCGCCACGGGTCAGTGTAAGAGGGGCGCTCCAAAAAACCGATACAAAGACTCCCTGAAGCAACATCTCAGGCTCGGCCAAATTGATCACCAACAGTGGTCCGCCCTGGCCTCACATCGGGAGGCATGGAGACGCACTATCCACAATGTTGCAGCCTTATTTGAGAACTCATGCCGAATAAGTCTTGAAGAGAAACAACAACGCAGAAAGAATCACAACCCAAAAACATCATCCAAGGAGATCTTCTGCTGTGCTTTTTGCAACCGGACTTGTTTATCTCGGATTGGCCTTTTTAGTCATCAGCGAGCTTGCAGAAAGCACGGGATGTGTCCTTCCTGAGTCTTCGTTTGCGAAGAAAAGCCAGAGAGAGATGTGCTTAGATGACAAACTCTCTAGTAATTCCCTTCCTAGAGAGCATAGAATGTCCTTCTGCCCCTTTGCTGTCCTTCTATTGACAGGCAAAACCTTTTTATTATTCCAGCAGGCTTTCAAGAACTGAATGTTTTTAAAGAAAGAGCTTTTACTGCTTTTGATTGTTTTTAAACAGCTATATTATCATTTTTTATTGGATGTTTCAAAATTGTTTTTAATGCTCATAAGAGTTTAATTACGTTTTTGTACTAACTTTTTGTTTGTTTTAGCTGTATTTTATCTCTTTAATTTGCAAGCCTCCTTGAGTCCTGCTTTGGGAGAGGAGAAAAGGTGGGATGTAAAGAATAATTCTCCTTCTCCTTCTCCACCATCAGCTCAACCTATTCAAGTTTTCTGTAAAACACTTATTGATACCATCAAAACACAGCTCAATATACACCTTGAGACTAGCACTAGGAGCCCTACAAACTGGAACAAATAGGACCTCAGGTATATTTAGTTTTACAGCCTGCCCTCTATATTGATGGATTTGGCATCCACAGATTCCACCATCCACTGCTTGAAATATATATATATATATATATATATATATATATATATATTTCCAAGAAGCAAACCATGATTTTGCCATTTTATATAAGGGACACCATTTTACTATGCCATTGTAGATAATGGGACTTGAGCATCCACAGATTTTGTATCCATGGAGGCCCTGGAACCAAACCCAGCAGATACCAAGGGCCCACTGTACTTTTTCCCTTTTTTCCCCCCCAACAGGTATTTTTTACAGTTTTCTCAAAACAGGGGTGGGACAACTGTTGGAAGTTAGATGATTGCTTTGGGCTCCCAGGGGATGTTAGAGGGCTGCACTTGTGAGCTTCACTTTCCCTGCCTGTCTTAACGGAATGGTACACCACATATTCAGCCATGAAAACTCACAGGCTGACTTTCCTCATCACTGAGCCTGATCTGCCACACAGGGTTGCTGTGAGGAGTATTTGGTATCTATAAATGAATATTGTATGACAGGGCTAATGCAATATGAGCTTGTAGGTGTGTGTGTGTTATGTGCCTTCAAGTCTCCTGTCCTTATGGAGACCCCATGAATTTCACAGAGTTTTCTTAGACAAGGAATATTGAGAGGTGGTTTGCCACCTGGTATTCCCTATCTAAGTACTAACCAAGTCTGCTTAGCTTCCAAAATCAGGTAAGATCTAGTGCCTCTTCAGGGTATTTAGGCCAGTTTGTGGTAGAGACAGGGATAAATACTTTGGATGCTCATACAAAGCTAAAAAAGAAAGAAAGAAAACTGATGTTTATTGTTTCAGGAAATCCATCTTAGGATAGGAAAGGAGATAGACAAAAGGAGTAGACCTATACCTGGGCCCCATCTATACGAGGGTGGGGAGAAAAGTAGTGCCCTATAGTAATAGCAAGTCACAGCAGCTGTGACCTGTCTTAATGGAGTTTTTGCCCCCAACAACCCACATAAGCATCCCATCCAAGATGACGGCCAAGACGAGAGAGCCCTTCTCCCTTCCCCGGTCCCTGCGGTGGCAGCTGCGATCCCTGCTCACTAGTTAAAGTTGAAAAAATGATGGCTGTGGATACTTTCCCTGTCAGCAAGCCCTACCCCCATGCTTGTCCAGCCAATCAGGGTTGCACTTCCTGTACTCTTGGACAGTGATTCCTATCGAATTGCTGTCCTAATGAGGGGGAATTCACACACCTCTCGCTATATTTCAAAAACTCTGGGAAAAGCTGTGAAGACTTTTCTCTTGGAGTTTTTGCCATCTTGGGCCCCCCTCCTTCTGAATATGGCATAACAATGCAGATTCCCATTAAGATAGGTAGGCTTCTCCTTGAATTCAACAAGAAGTATTTTTACTATTTAGATGGCCCTTTGTTGTTACAGTAAGCGACACAGAGGCATGGTGAAAATGAGCAGAATGCTACTGATTTATTCAGGAGTCACAGTTTTATAGGGTAGGGGTCACGTAGGCAAAACTAACCATTTGTCTGTAATACAATCATCAACTAGGATCAAAGGTACAGCTAGCAACCTAACATTGGGATGTGAAAGTATATCAAAGCAAGCTAACACTAGAATGTAAAAATACAGATAACAGGATAACACTAGGATGTGAAAATTTAAGCTAACCTTGAGCTTTTCCTCAAAGCTTCCTTTTGAGATATTTTATTACCTAATTGAAAGGCAGGAAGAAAGGAGGTGTGAAGTTCCTTTCTTTGGTCTGGGTATTCCCAAAACCTAGGCTAAGCTAGCAGCTCTTTTTAAGGATCAAGCCCTTTGCATGCCCCCTTCCCAGGCAAAGAGGCTAACTTCTTGAAGAAGAAGGAAGTGACCTCAACTGGTTGAAAAAATAGAGGTTGAGTACATAGATGAAAGAAAGATGCCGAGAGAAGGTAACTACTTGCATCACTTGGTTGCCCTCTCCCACTAAACACTTTATACAAGCATTGATGCCGCTTTACTTCCAAGAAGGAGCACATTGTCTGGGATGGGGGAGAGAACAAGACAGACTGCCTTGAGTGTCTTGAAAGAAAGGAAGGATATAAGCATGTTAAATGATAGGAAATAAGTGTTGGTGGTAGGTTCCCTTCACCTCCTGGTGCCATTTGAAATTCTGTTGCTCATTGCTTACTTTCCTTTTCTAGGCTTATGGCCATTTTTTGATGGGAAGGCACCCCTTCAGCACAAAATGGTATGGCACTAACACTGTAAATAGTGCATTATAATTCCCAAAGAACTGGGAATTACTGTGACCTTCATGGGGGGAGGATGCATTACTCTATCAAGGATCTATGGGCCCTCCTATGCTAGGCATTTAAGTCATGAGGCAATGCTCACCCATTTGCTAAAAACAGAGGCACTTCTGGGAATACTGATTCAGTGAATGCTCCCAATAATGCAATTATTCAGGGCTGCACAAAAGGGGACCATGTTTAAGATTGTTTTTAAAATAACAAACAAACTATGAGAAGAGATGGGGAAGAGGAAGAAAACCCTTTAACAATAATGAAGTCCATTAAAAGATTAAACCAAAAAAACACAAAAACACAACAACAACTCAGATGCAAAAACGTAGTGAAAAGTGTCTCCCACATAGGGAGAATATTTAAGAACAAATAAATGCAATCCTTGGAAATTGGTGACTGAATTTTTCATGTTTGGTTTGTGTCAAAAATAGCCAAACCACACTACTAGGGAATGAGGGATTTGATGATGTGACATTTTTGTGATTTTCAGTTCCCAGAAGCTGCAGTTGCAAGAAGAAAAAAAAAAACACCATACAGGTATCATAGGTTTTAGTATTTATATGGTACTTTATGACCACTCCAGTGCATCAGCAATCCACACATCCTGTTCTCATCTCCAGTCACTCCTTTTTTTTAAGCAAAGAAGGGTGGGGTATTTAAAAATAAACAAAGAAAAATACATTTTTGGGTGTTTAATTAATTTATATCCCATTTTTCCACTAGTCCAGGGACTCAAGGTGGCTTATAACATCAAATAAAAGTCTACTTCATACAAAAGTTAAAATATAATTAATGTATGAATAGAATTAAAAGTGGCTTAAAAACATACCTACTGAGAACAACAACAAAAGAAATACAGACAGTACAGCACGCTATTAAAGATCCTTTCTTCCTGAGCAATCTGTCCTCACAGACTTGCTGAAACAAAAATGTCTTCACTTGCTTATGGAAGGGAAAGGCAGTGTAGTATAGTGGTTTGAGCGCTGGACTATGGAGATTATCAGACACAGAAAATGTGGTGCCAGCATAATGACAATAGAACACAAAAGGATGCCAATAGCAGACGATGACGTCCTTTTGCATTCTGCTGGTGTTATGGTGTCGTTTCTTTCTATTGATGGCTGAAGCTGTCAGTAGATCCCCTCCATTCCATTTTGGTGCCAGCATTGCCAGCGTGCGAAACCTTGGGCTATTTAAATCCTGTGACTGCAGTAAGAATTGCCAGTCCGGTGCGAACACTTCCAGGTGAGATTGGGACATCCAGATAAGTTTCGTTCTTTTTATGACCCTCCCCGGATTACTTGGAACTTTAAAAGTTTGTGTTATGTAACTTTTTATGTGTTACTTTTCTTTTGTTTCTGAATTTCCCACGTGATGAAGTCTCGCGAGAATCTGCAGGACTTCAAAGGAGGAAGTGAATGGAGCTCCGTTCACTTTCTCTTCATTGCAGGAGAAGTCTTTGGACAGGAGGGAAGGTACGTGCAGTGGGAAGCGTTCTTTTGCCGGCATAAACATGAGGGGGGGCTATGCCAGCAAACAAATGCTTTAAAGGGGGTCATCTGGTAATCTCCTATGACTCTGGGAGAGCTGGATTCAAATCCTACTTGACTATGGGAACCCACCTTGGGCAAGTCACACACACTCTGAGCCTCAGAAGAAGGCAATGGCAAACCCTTATGAACAAGAAAATCCTATGATAGAGTTACCTTAGGGTCCCCATGAGTCAGAATTGACTTGAAGACACACATCAACAGGCCTAAGAAGGATAGCAAGGAGTCTAACCTTTCTGGGAAGGGAGTTTCAGAACCTCTGTGCAGCCACCAAGAAGTACCTCTCCTGTGTTCCCGGCAGATATAAGATCTCAAAGCCCAGACACATATGGGAGAAAACAGTCCTAAAAATAACTTTGAATCTGAGCCATAGAGGGCTTTACAGGTCAAAAACAGCACTTTGAATTGTGCCCCCAAACAGAATAATAGCCAGTAGAACGGTTGTATCATAATTTATAGAAATTGAAGTAGTCTGTTTTTGAGATTATCAGATGCAGCAAAAAGTATCTTATGAAAACACCAGGATGACATTCCTGTCCCGTGAACGGGATTCGGTTTTAGATGACATTGTGCTTGTCGTGTTCTGTTCCTGTGCTTCAGCAATTAGTAAGGTGGCGCTTTTCATTGACAGGAGCTCCCTGTCAATGAAAAGAGTCACCTTACTAATTGCTGAAGCACAGGAGCAGAATGCAATGAGCACAAGGACATATGAAACTGAGTCCCGTTTGCAGGACAGGAATGTCGTCCTGGTGTTCTTGTGAGGTACTTTTTGGAGGCATCTGATAATCTCTTGAATGGTGAATTGCACATTTTTGTGGCTTTAATTTCTGCTCTAGCGGGATTTATATGGTCAGCTTCTGGGTCTATGCTCTAATTCAATTATCTATTATAAGTGTAACGATTTGCCAAATTTCATAATGACCCGTTTTGAAACAGTGTAGTCATATACTGTTTCTGGTAATCCAAACGTTCCAGACGTTGAATTTCAACTCCCAAAATTCTTTACCATTGGCTGTGCCGCCTAAGGCAGCCAGGAGTTGCAGTCCAACAACAACTGGAGGACCACAGAATTACACTTCTCTGCCTGAGGTAATAAATCTGAGTCAAAGGGAAGAAAAGAGGAAATCTCCCTCCTATGGCCGTGACCAGAGCTGGCCCCTATTATTAGCCAGAGTGAGGCAACCAGTCCCCTTGCAGTTCCTCCAGAGCCTCCCACGTGTTCCCCACTCTGGGAGGAGCAAGCTTTGTAGATCCCTAAACTAGTTTGTTGCCCTCAAAGGTGTGTTGGACGTTGGCCTCCCATTGCAGATACCGTGTTAAGATTCGCCTGCCAGTCTAGCAGGCTGCTTTGTGGTGAGTTGAGGAGGGGTGCTGTTTTCTTCTTTGCTTCAGGTAGAAAAATGTCTTAGCTTTGACTGCAGTGGTAACCAAGCTATTCTCCCACTCTTTCTGAAAGGGTAGTTTTCCTTGAACTTGCGCTGCTGCCAGAATACAGTTTCAAACATTAGGGGCCCTTTCACACTACAGTAGGGTTACAATTCCACTTTAACTGTCATGGCAACATCCTGTGGAATCCTGGGATTTGGAGTTTAGGGAGGAGCATGTAGAATCCTCAGCCAGAGAGCTCCTCTAGTCATCAAACTACAAACTCCAGGATTCCATTGGATGGAGCCATGGCAGTTAAAGTGGAACCATAGTGATATAATTGTGTAGTGTGAAAGGACCCCAGGAAAAGTGAGAGAAAGAATGCAGACAGGTCTCATTTCTTCTCCACCAGGGAAGCAGTTGCTCCCTATGTTGCTATAGCTTCCAGGTAAGGACATTTAGGAACAGCCAGGGTCAGGCCAAGACATTCTGCTGTCTGAGGCAAATTATTTTGGCACCTGAGACACAAAATCCCACAAGTGTCTTTCCCCCTCTATGGCAGGAAAAAATGTAATAATAATAACACATTTAATAGCTACAACATTGCAATACACCCTAGACTAGCTGCCTCAGGCAGCTGCCTTGTTCTCCTTATTGACAGATATTCTCTTCTTTTTATGTTTTAGAGTCCTCACTTCAGCTATTTTCCTTCTGTTGCAGTGACATGACAGAATAGAAAGAGTTATTCTTGCTCCTTACTCTTTGGCAGCTCCTTTGTGCTGGGAGCTCATGAGGGATACTGAAAAAAAAGCATCCAGGCTTGTCACATGGTAGACGCTGAAGTAAAATAGGTCCAAACTGAGTTGGGAAAAGAATCAGCTTTGATGTTTTTGTTGGGGAATAGCCAGGTTTACCAAGCCCAATTCTGAATTCAAGAGAGGGGAATCATCTGGGGTTTGCAAATTTCTTTAATACAGGTATATCCCCACTGTCTGATTTCACCTTGGCTGTTCTTCATTCAAGATCAACTCTCTTCAAGCTGCTTTCCTTGGAGGTTGAGGGATGTGTGTGTGATGTGTATCTGCATCAGAGCTTGAAATAATTGCTTCTTGGACTAAAGCTTGTGGGAGCTGTAGTCAAAAGGTAACTTTTCCAATCTATGCTCCCCATATATTTTATCCCATGGATGGGATAGGTAAAATTTGGAATGGGCATAATCACCATTAAGGGCCCTTTCATACTTATATAATCATAGTGCTATGATTCCACTTTAACTGCCATGGCAACGTCCTATGGAATCCTGGGATTGGCAGTTTAGGGAGGAGCCTTTACAATTCTGAGCCAGAGAGCTCCTCTGGGGCCTCCATAAACTGCTGGTCCCAGGATAGGATGCAGACATGGTAGTTATGGTATCATAGTACTATAATTATGTACTGTGAAAGGGCTTAATTAAAGAACAATCAGTTTTTAAAAAGAACAATAGAAATAAGGGCTGAAGTCTTTTATGGCAGTTATGAACTTGTGATGGTTACGTATTCATGACCCCTACATAGCCCCTAGTTTAGTAGTAACTGTGAAAGTCTCCCAATCCCCACTTACTGGGAAGCAGCTGCTGTACTCAATAGGGGTCTCTTCCCATTGATCAGGAAGCAGCTGGCTAATTGTCCTCCCCCCATGTGAGCAATCTTTGGCGTGAGGGGGAATTGTGACAGGGGTCCCGTTTCTGCCTGTCACGATGGAGATTGCTTACAGGAGGGGGTGGGACCACCAGTCAGCTGCTTTTCAATCAACAGGGGAACAGACGCCCATTGATCGCAGTGGCTGCTTCCTGGTAAGTGGGGATTGTGGGGGCAGACGGGCTGGGATTCACTGTGTAGCACTGTAACTATAGTGCTTGCACATCTGTAAATCCTGTATAAGGTTCTAGCCACAAAGTCAAAATGAAAGAATATCATAAGGCACTTTGCTGCCTGGGGTGGAGCAGCAAACAGCACTCTGCACCCACTCAAATCTAGGTGCATCATAACCAAAGTCAGTCACCTTATTTTGGCAACATAAGACAGACAGTCCTATAAAGGTTCCCCTACCAGCTCCCTGGAAGTATATTAAATAACAATTTGCTACCCTGTCATCAAGACCAACCCAAAATACTTTGCTACCTGAGGCAAAAGAGCAAATGGCACCCTCCTAAAACTGATATTGTTGGAAGCAAAGAGTCTGGGAGAGAAAGGGGAGTCTAGATAATGCCTTTCCTTTCCCCTCACATCCCTGCATTTTTCTTTGGGCTATGTACTCAAGCCTTTTGCTTCCTTCTTGCCTGTAAAGACTTCACTTCCCCCTATTGTTCTAGAAGTTAGTTAGTCACTTTGCTTTCCTGTGTCTGGAAGGACCATCCATGAGGCTCCAACCTCAACAGTGGGTGCTAGCTTACACCCACACGACAGCCAGTTTTTAGGGGCTCTTGTAACCAAGTACACTCTGCCCTCTGTATCCACGGATTTGGCACCCACAGATTCCACAATCCATTATGTGAAAATAGTATTCACTAGTCTCCCATGAGCTGCTTTCAACAGCCAGGAAGGGCATGGATCTAGTATGCATGAGGTGGCTCTCTCCTCTCCAAGGATCCTGTTCATATGTTCAGGCTGCACAAATTGAAACGTGCCCAATAATTCTGGACAAGCAGGGGCAAGTTTACATGTACCAGATCTGTTTCAATGACAGCATCCAAGTTAGAGTGGAACTGAGCAATTTTATCTGCAAAGTGCTATGGATACTCTTCACGGTGGGCTGCTGAGTGCTTTATATACTGTTCTTACAAGGCAGAATGTAACAGGCCCCTGACTGCTTGAGACAGCTCCACTGGATGACACTGTGCAGATAAAATGGAGGCAGTGAAGAAGGATTTCTTCAGTGCCATCACTGCCATGGCAGGCTTTCCAATGAGCTCTAACCCGTGTTCGGTTGGATTTGCTTAGATTCTTCTGCCATTGTTGCTATAGTCTCCATCTCACTTGTTTCATCACTACCACTTCCCTAGTGAACCAGGGTGCTTGCTTGGCTCTGTTCCTTAGGAGGGATGCTTTTCTTCAGTGGGGGTTTGCCGTTGCCTTCCTCTGAGGCAGAGTGAGTGCGACATGCCCAAGGTTACCCAGTGGGTTTCCATAGCTGAGTGGGGAGTCAAACCCTGCTCTCCAGAGTCATAGTCCAATGTTCAAACCACTACACCATGCTGGAGCTCCCTCTCTATTCCTGGCAATTACAAATATGTTGCCAACAAATTAAATTACAATTTAATACTCTTTCATAACACCACAAAATCTGTTTTCTAAGGCAGCCATCTTGCCCTGCTTCATAATTGGGCCAGCTTTGGCTTTCATGACAGCCAAAACCTGCTGCCTGGGGCAGACACCTCACCATACCTAATAGTAGGGCTGGAGAAATGGTGAAGCTCCTCCCGTCAGCTGCTTTCACTCCTGGCGCTGCCGGCAAGCACACCTAGTCATGATCAAGGAAAGAGCCCAGGGAAAGTTACTTTTTGAGATGACAACTCACAGAATCCCCAGTCAGCACAGCCACTGGCATTCGGGGAGTTTTTTTCCCCCAAAGCAATTTTCTCCCAAGCTGGAAGCAAGGCCCTGTGTAGGACTTTCAGTAGGTAGACTTGTGAGTAAGAGCGAGTGAGTAGAGGTAGGTAGGTAGACTTGTGAGTAGAGGGAGGCCTCTAGGCCCTGGACTCCTTATTATGGACTGCCCCACATGAGGTAGCCATGGAAATAAAGCTGCTGTTTCTCTCTCTCTCTCTCCTCTTTACTCCAGTAACCCTATAACCTGCAGTCCTTGTCCCCAGGGTAATACTCTGGAGATCTCATTCCTCAGCTCAGGCATTCTTGTAATTGCTAGGAATTTCCCCATTTCAACGTTTTTTCTTGTTCATTTTCATTTTTTTTTTAAAAAAAGCCTTACGTTTCTAGGTCATTGCACACACTGTCTGCATTCATTAAATGCTGTAATGTGGCTTTAAGGCTTTTCTTGGTGGAGGGGAGGTCTGTACCAACAAAGAGCTCCCGTACTCTCCCTCTCTCGAGATTCTGACTTCAGTTAAGCTTGAGAAAGGGGCAAACGAGATGTGACGGCGGTAAACCTCTGTATCAGAATTGGGTAGCTGGCTGTCATTTTCTTACAAAGTAGGATGGATAGTTCAGGGTGGTGCGTGTGTGCATGTTTGTGAAAGCATTGCTTCCAGGGGTGTCCTGAACCATCCTCTACGTTTGCCACACCAATAGGTATACCATTCACTTGCCCCAAAGAAAGTAAATCTTCCACTCTTTTGTGGTGTGTGTATGTGAAAGTACTGGGAAGGGGACCAGTGAGGTGTAGTGGTGAGAGTGTTGGACTTGGAGATCCAGGTGCTCCATGAAACTCACAGGGTGATTTTAGAGCAGTCATTCTCCTTCTCAGCCTTGTGGTGGTTGCTATGCAAAGCAGAATTCTGGCCTAGATGGACTGACCAGATTCAGCAGAACTCCTCTTATGTTTGGCTGCATTGGGGACAAATTATGCTCTTAGGCTCTTGGTATATACATTAGCTGTTGTTCCTAGTTGTTCGTATATGCTAAGGCCGAGTTTATCAATTTCCTGTAGCTACAGTTCCTATTGTATGAGCAACAGTGGATATTGTTAGATGGAGATTTCCAGCAGTTCAGAAACCCAGGCTTTCAGGCTTAATTCAGCAAAGCTTTATTACAGAAACTGCAGCAAACATCATCCACTGACCTTCATTGTCAGGACTGATTAGTCCTCATTAGTACAGTACATTTAAGGCATAGCAACTTCAAACTTTTTGGTGGACTACAATGTCATTTGTTAATTAAACAAAACATTCTACTTTCTCAGGGGTTGTCTAAATGGTGAAAATCCTCCTCATAGAATTTGAGGAGAATGCAAGTTGTCTAAACACCATCCCACATCAATCTGGATATTCAGAAGGAAGGGGTATTCAGAAGAATCTACTAAAAATTTGGCAGGAAAAACCTCTGTGGCTTTCCCCAAAGTTTTTATAAAGCATAGGTGAATGCACATTCCCACTTGTTGGGACAACTGATTTGGATTCATTCGCATTCCCGATAAGAGTGGAAGTGGAAAGCTGATTGGTTGGACGTGCACAAGAGGTGGAGCTTGCTAACAAAGCAAGCACCAAGAACCACCATGTTGGATTTTAACCTTAGCGATCATGTGCCGGGGTGACGCCATTCAAAAATTTTTTTAGGTGGAATATCACACTTTCACACCTTTAGATATGCTTTTAAAATTATATACTGTTCAGCAAGGGCTACTGGTGAAAATAAAAACAAGAGTAATTCACTTGCACCCGCCATTCGCAGGCTGTCTGTTTGGACAACAAAAATGGATAGCTTCACATGCCTAAGATTATACCACTCACCCCCCCCCAAAAAAAACCCCTGTTAAGACAAATTTAAGCTGCTTTGAATTGGTATTAGTGTGCATCAATCCACATTTCCCCCCTTCGTATAGACAACACCTCAGGCTAAATTACTTTGGTTTCTACCCACTGTTCTCTCACCACACTGACCTTGAGCATTCCCACCACTGCTTCCCTTCCCACTGCTAGATAATCCAACAGGAATGCAATAACAAGCAGGCTGGATATATGTTCCCCATGACAAACTATGCTACTACACATCCCATCATTTCTACACCATACTGGTTGTACCAGTACCTGATAGATACAGTCTGTTTAAGATTTACTAAAGTGACGTTTCAACCTACCTGAAATTTTCTTCACTGTGTAAACCGTGAGGATACAGGTTACTTTGATCACAGGGTTTTCCTGGAACCAACTGATTCAATATGAGACCAATTGACTCCCTGGCACTTACACTTAGGATTGCACCCTTCCTGTCTCAAGGGCATAAGCAAGCAGCCAACATGTCACACCAAGTTAAATTCATGCCTATTAGTATTTTACTTGGATTTCAAAATGATCATGCATAAAATATAGTCCTTCGTGGGATCATAAAAATTCATATTCCAAGGAAGAGTAACTAAATCAGCTCAGTGACAACTCACACTAGGACAAGAGGACGATGCCATAGCACCCATTCTGTTATGTTTAGCAGCTACTGGGGAATAAGATGGTTACTGGAATCCACCAGTATTGCATAAACTCAAGTTAGAAGGGAATGTATAACAGATGAGCTTCATGGAAAAAAGGTAGCCACAGTACATCTGGGGACAGCTGACAACAACAGCTGGAGTCTGACAAGAAACTGACATTATACAAGAGGGATGTGATTTCCCCCCTTAAAACTGTATCTGTTTAAGGGAGCTGGCAATTCATGAGACACTGCCAAGTAGCTAAGAGGAGTGCTCTGAACTGTGAACTTGTCCACACTTTGAGAAGATAGTCCTCAACCACCACTACCATGGCCCCCATTCCCTGCACAAAACTAGGAGCTTGTTTCTCTCTGTTAAGGGATATGCTTGTCCATTGTGTTGCAGCACTTTTATTTTCTCTAGTTTCCAAACAACAAATCAAAATTTATTGTAGGAAAGAGAAGTGTGCTTGGTCATGACAGGCCCCTGATATTTAGGAACTGTTTTTAACATACAGAATAGGAAACACACCCACAAACAGTAGTGTCCAAAATGGTACTATATGGTTTATTATATATGTAACTCAAGTTCCATCAAAGGCTTCCAGTGCAGAAGCTAGGACAAGTCAGTTTACTGGTACTGTCTACAATGACTGGCAGCATCTCTATGGGGTTTCAGACAGCAGTCTTTCCCACCTGTGACATGTGTGCTAGAGATTACACCTGACATCTCGGTGCCAGTTACATGACAAGTTTTGTCGCGGGGCTTACCGTGACTTCCTGATCCCGTATCCATCCCTTGCTGTTTATATGGTTTTTGTCACTCTTTAGGAAATCCTGGAAGATCCCGTGATTGATATTTACACAACAAAAGTTTTTATTGGTCCCGCACTCTTATATCCCATGCTTTTGCTGTTTACACATGTTTAGCTTACCGGGATTTTTTTTTTTTTTGGCTGTCAATCAAGGAAGCGATTAGTCTTGTTTTCACAACCTCAGTGACACACTTCCTTTAGAGTTCCGCGCCACGAGCGATGCTATTGGCTGGCTGGGGGGGGGGAGAGAGGGGGCAGAGGCTTGGGATTCCTCCCCTTGTCTCTTTAAAATGTTAACCCTTTAAGCAGAAGGCATTTTGAAAGACCCAGAATGTGATCTTTCACTCAGACGCAGGAACGGGTGCTTTCCTTTGGAAATCAAGCCGTGTGTGTGTGTGGGAGGCTTGGTATTCCCCTTGCCTCTTTAAAATGTTAACCCTTAAAGCAGAGTTTTAGCTGCAGAGTGAAGATTTCAAGCCAGTGACAGACAGGCATTTTGAAAGACACAGATGCTGGCATTTTTTTTACTGTGCATTGTGGGGGGGGGAAATAAAAGTGTGTTCATTTGCTCAGAGGCTGGAATATTTTACTGTGCCCATTCAGACCCAGGGAGGTGATCAAAGCAGGGGATGAATGGGCGACCCTGTGCCCACCACGATCTCTTTGTAACATGCAGTTGAGGAAGAGGTTAAAGGTGAAGGGTTTGCAGTGTAGAAATCCATTTAAAAAGGTGATTGAGTACACGCGCGCGCACACCAACCTACATGCAGCTGGAAGGGATGCCTTTATTTTCAGCTGGTGAGGCTGGATCTGTTGAATGGGTGACTTACCCCTCCTTTTCTGGTCACTGATCTCTAAGCCCGCCCCTAGTCACCATTTCCGGTCACCCCCTGGTACCGGGATATTTTGTCCCAGGCTGTTTACATTTCTGATTTTCCGAATCCTCCAGTGACTTTTTTAAAAACCGGCACAACCCGCGGGACTGGAATCCCGCAGGTTGAGGGATAAAAGGTGGCCCCCCTTCCGAAAATCACGTACCCGACCCGATGTATGTGTAAACTGCCAGGGATCGACACAAATTCTTCCCGGGACATTTTCATTGTGTAAACGGCACTCAGACACAGTCTTTTCTAGGCTATACAATGGTGTTCTCCCAAATGATGTACACTACAGAATGAGAAATATCTCAAATTAGAGCGGGACTACCATAAGCCAATGAGCAACAACCACTAGATGGCAACCTGAAATATGATGTGACATCTGAATTTTGTTGTAACAGTTTGAATGTTACTCTTTTAGGACAGGACAATAGCACAAATGCTGAAATTATCAGACGTCGTTGCTACCCATTCCTGCTGCATCGCACTGGTGTGAATGAGATGTCACTTTTTATTGATGGCTTAGCCTATCAATAAAAAGCGACGCCTCATTCT
This sequence comes from Gambelia wislizenii, assembly GCA_030847615.1. Taxonomy (NCBI): domain Eukaryota; kingdom Metazoa; phylum Chordata; class Lepidosauria; order Squamata; family Crotaphytidae; genus Gambelia; species Gambelia wislizenii. The sequence goes on from JAUMIR010000001.1 coordinate 208,898,748, forward strand.
CTCCAGCGCAACGCAGTGGGAATGGGTAAGCAATGAGTACGTCTGAAAATGTTGCCTTTTCTGCTATTGTTGTGTCCTAAATGTCTGATAAAGTCTTTAGAGAAGGATCTTCATAGAGTTGGAAAGCCTTTGGACACCCCCCCCCCACAGTGTGCTAGGGCCTAGTACCCATTGACTACAATTGTTTCTTTCCTGGAAGCTTGCAGGTAATGACTCATTTGAATAGCACTGACCTAGTCCAAACTTGTGCTCAATACATGATCCACAGCACAGATGAGTTACCCTTGGATATGCTCCAGTTTGCTGATGCCTTTCTTAAAATGTGTCCACCAGAAATGGACAGCATTCTAAATAAGGCCTACCTATTTAATATTATAATGCATTTTAAAAATACTTTTCATAACTTGATAGACTCACTAATACAACAGTGGCTGATGTTCCTACAACACTCATTAAATGACACACTGTAAATGGTTCTGATGGTCAGTTACAAAGACCGCTGTCATGCTTCTGCTGTTAAGCTGTTAGCATTGATGGGCCTGTTAGTAGTTCAGTCTCAGCAGGGCCCTGACGTGGGTGAGTGCATTATGGGAGGCTAGTTGGGGCTGGAATGCAGTGGTTGTGATTTACTGGGAAGCCAAGATCTTTTCCCTTGAGAAAGTTTAGGGAGTGAAAGCATGGTGCAGACAGTCCCAATTAGTCAGGTGGGTGAAGGAAACTGAAACTTAGAAACATACTAATGATGAGCTTTTTGCACCTTTGTGTCAGAACTATCAATGCATGAGTCCTGTGCACACCTAATACTTTTCAATAAAGCATTGTGAACCAGTGCCTATTGTTCGAGTGGTTGGGGGTTGACGGAGTTCATCATAGCCACAAACCCCACAGAATAATCTTGATCCTGTTGGGCTAAATGCTGAGACATCCATAACAAGCTATTTCCTACAAGACCAGAAAGTGGTGTGTGTGTGTGTGTACTTCTTACAACCACATGTGCTATTACTACCTTCCTAGGCAAAGGAAAATAATGCTGCACTCCAATGTTTTTCAGAGGGATGGGAAATAGAATGAAAAGCAGAAGAGTCATAGTCTGAAGCTTTAAGTAGAGAGTAGTACTTGCTATTCTCTCTCCTTTACATTCCTGTGTCACTGCTCTCTTCCAAGCTATCACTTTCCTGTACATTGAAATCAAAAGGTCTTTATTTGAAAGTATATTCTGAGGCTCTTATGTATTGCCAAGAGCAGAACTGTATGGCCATTTGTGCAGCTGCATAACCACATTTCATCCAGGGTCCTGGCTGTAAAATGTGCTGTGCTTTGTCCCCTTTCCCTCTGTGCCTTGTAAGCCTGAGTAATTTTAGCCATCCTACATGCCTTTACAGAACCACGGCTGTGCTTTTGTCCCTCTTGCAGCCTTCTGATTTTTACTACATCATTGACTCTGAAGCCCTCAAGGCATATTATCCACAGCTAACTCTTACTCTCCAGTTAGCTTGAAGAATGCCCTGGTTTAGGCTTGCAGTTTGAAGAGGAAAGATAACCTGGCTTAGCAGAAAAACACAGAGGACAGTCTCAGATCAGTTTGCAGTGTGAACTTGGCAAAATGATTTCACATTAATTGGAACATGGTCAAACAATTCATTTGGGACCCAAAGCTTGATCCGGCAGATGTAGTTCTAAAGCAACTGAAGTCAAAAATTACAGGGCTATGTTTATATAACAATGTAGCATACCATGATCAGATGACAAATCTCTTGGCCCAGTATTCTATATTCCACTTCAGATAGAACTCTGGGACTATTCAACAGCATGGTATATCAAGCCAGGAGAACTCAAAATTTCCTACGCCTTATTTCTAGTTTTATGGTATTCTGGGTGCTTTAAATATTTGTATGCATTCCTTTCTGTCTGCCTTGACATACACAAAGTGTAGTAAATGACACATACTCCTCTGTCCCTGCTACCTAATCACTAAAGGACTGAGCGCTGTATTTGCATTGCATGAAGAGGGAAAATAAATTTAGGAGCTAACTCTTGCATATTCTTATATAACTTCCTTATGTAATAACCAAATGCAATGAGAAGCCACATGGCCATTGGTGCCTCCTGAGCCAAAGCCTGTCTTCTCTCTTTCTCAGAGGGAGGCAGCCAGGAGGGAATACAAAACTGACTCTAATATTGTATTAACTTACTATCCTAGTTTTTTACCCCATAGCTTCTTCTCTCCATTGAAAAGGAGGAAGGGCATGGTGGATGCTGGTCAAACCACACAAAGCCACCACCCCTTGGATCTCCTTGCTAAATGTGAATGTAATTGGAACACTGGACTTACTGTGAAGGATCCTTTTCAGCAGTAGTGGGGAGTGACTCCTTGATTCCGTTTGGCTCCTCCCAAGCTGCTTGGCAGACAGGGACAATTAACCAATTAAATAATACCACCCACCCACCACCAGGAGGAGAGCAGCCCAACTTCCCCAGTGATGGAAAAGCAAACTCCAACAAAAAACAGCAAACAATAAAACAAAAGCGGTGTCCAGAAGGGATGGGTACACCAAGGTGCCGTGTACACGATGAAAATGTCCCGGGAAGAATTCGTGTCGATCCCTGGCAGTTTACACGTACATCGGGTCGGGTACGTGATTTTCGGAGCCACCTTTTATCCCTCAACCTGCGGGACTTCCAGTCCCGCAGGTTGTGCCAGTTTTTAAAAAAGTCACTGGAGGATTCAGAAAATCGGAAATGTAAACAGCCTGGGACAAAATATCTCGGTACCAGGGGATGGCTGGAAATGGTGACTGGGGGCGGTCTTAGAGATCAGCGACCAGAAAAGGAGGGGTCAGTCACCTGTTCAACAGATCCAGCCTCACCAGCTGAAAATAAAGGCATCCCTTCCAGCTGCACGTAGGTTGGTGTGTGTGTGTGCGAGTGTACTCAATCACCTTTTAAAATGGATTTCTACACTGCAAACCCTTCAACTTTAACCTCTTCCTCAACTGCATGTTACAAAGAGATCGTGGTGGGCAGAGGGTCGCCCATTCATCCCCTGCCTTGATCACCTCCCTGGGTCTGAACGGGCACAGTAAAATATTCCAGCATCTGAGCGAATGAACACACTTTTATTCCCCCCCAATGCACAGTAAAAAAAATGCCAGCATCTGTGTCTTTCAAAATGCCTGTCTGTCGCTGGCTTGAAATCTTCACTCTGCAGCTAAAACTCTGCTTTAAGGGTTAACATTTTAAAGAGGCAAGGGGAATCCCAAGCCTCCCCCCCCAGCCTTGATTTCAAAAGGAAAGCACTCGTTCCTGCGTCTGAGCGAAAGATCACATTCTGGGTCTTTCAAAATGCCTTCTGCTTAAAGGGTTAACATTTTAAAGAGGCAAGGGGAATACCAAGCCTCTGCCTCCTCTCTCCCCCCCCCCAGCCAGCCAATAGCATCACTCGTGGTGCAGAACTCTAAAGGAAGTGCGTCACTGAGGTTGTGAAAACATGACTAATCGCATCCTTGATTGACAGAAAAAAAAAATTCCCGGTAAGCTAAACATGTGTAAACAGCAAAAGCATGGGATATAAGAGTGCGGGACCAATAAAAACTTTTGTCGTGTAAATATCAATCACGGGATCTTCCAAGATTTCCTAAAGAGTGACAAAAATCGTATAAACAGCGAGGGACGGATACAGGATCAGGAAGTCACGGTAAGCCCCGTGACAAAACTTGTCGTGTAACTGGCACCCACAATCAATATTTCACCACCTGTTGAAGACCCCTCCATCCAAAGGATGCCTCAACAGAGATAAACTGATCAATCCTGTAGTGTCTCTGAAAAGAAGACACATAAGCCAGAGTGGCTGCATTTAGATGTCCAAAATGGATGCTGATGTGGAAAAAGCCGCAGAAGTGGCCACACTCCTAGTAGAATTCGCCAAGATCCCTTCAGGTATAGGTAAAGCACTATGTGTGTATGCCAATTGAAAACACTGATGAAGCCACCAAGAAAGAGTAGAAGAGGAAACCTTACGTCCCTTGGAAGACTCAGAGGACACAAACTGTCTGACTTTAGGAAATCCTTAGTGTGTTCCAAATAAAACTTCAGTGCATGGCACACATCTAAACTATGCCACACCTCCTCCAACGACTGAGGAGAAAAGGACAGCAGGAGCAACTCTTGCATCTTATGAAACAAAGAGTTCACCTTGGGAACAAAGGAAGGATACAATCTAAGAGTTACAGAGTCCTTGTGGAGTATACAAAGTTCCTTCCCAATTGATAAAGCCCCTAATTCTGAGACCCTCTGAGCTGAAGTACAGTAGGACCCCCGTATCCGAAGGGGTTTGGTTCCAGGCCCTACTGCAGATAGTGAAATCTGTGGATAATAAGCAACACTGACCTTGTCTCCTCCCTCCCTCCCCTCCCCGCCAGCTCTGCTGCGCTGGAACCCTCCTCCCACCCATCCACTGTACTGGAACCCCCCCGACGAGGTTGCCTCCTCCCTCCCTCCCCTGCCCACTTACCCACTCTGCCGGAACCATCCTCCTGCCCACCCGAACCCTCCTCCCACCCAACCACACGCCCCACTGGAACCCACCCACCTTCTGTGGAGAAGGGAGGGGGAAGACGAGCCTCCTCTCTCCTTTCCCTGCCTGCCAGCTCTGCCACACCGGAATCCCCTTGCAAGGTCACCTCCTCCCTCCTTCCTCTGCCCACCTGCTGTGCCAGAACCCACCCCACCCCCTGTGGAGAAGGGAGGGGGGAAGCGAGCTTGCCTCCTTCTTCCCCCCTCCTGCCTGCCACGCTGTGCTGCAACCCCCCCCCCCAAGCTCGGCTCCTTCCTCCCTCTCCTGCCATGCTGCAAGGCAAACCCACCACGAGATGAGAGCAAACCCCCTGGAACCTCTGTTCTGATTGTATAGGCTCCACTGCTTGTATCTGGAGTAAGTGTGTGATAGCTTCCAGAAGAAGCTGAAGTTTCAGGATCGCGTGGGAAGTACACGACTGATGGAACAAAGGCAGGGGGTCTTCTAATGAAGTCTATAGTGTACCCCCAAGAAACTGTTCTGAGCACCCAGAAGTCAGAGGAGACAGTCCTCCACCAATGGGCAAACAGAAGTAGTTGTGCTCCCACTGGACCAGTCCTCCAGTCAAAGGGGACGATTGGTCTTTGACCCATTTGGAGACCTGGCTTGTGTTATTCTTGTGAACACATGTAGATTGGGGTCTCCACTGCTGCCTAGAAGTGCCCCAAGTGGGACGAAAAGGATGGAAGTCTTGCTGTTTATACTGGGGTCTGAAATAGCGGAATTGCTGGGAATAGGATGGAAGCCCTTTTTGTCCTCTTTCTTAGGTAAGGACGGAAGAGCTTTCTTCTTATCCCTGGTCTCCACCAAAACCTCCTCCAAGGAGTTACCAAACAATTTGGAACCCTTGAAGGGACAGAAAGACAAATTAGATTTAGATTTAGTGTCCATGTTCCAACTCTTCATCCACAAGTGATGCCTGGCAGTGACCTTGGCAGCAAGACACCTGGAAGAGAACTGCATCGAATCCAGGCTGACATCTGCCATAAAAGATGCTGCTTTAGCAATCTTATTGAGACCCTGCCTCACCTTAGGAAGCCTTTGAGGGAGGGCATCCAATAAATCCTTGGACCACCTAATGGTGGCCCTGGCAAAGAGAATTAACTGCCGAAGCCCTAATGGTCAGAGTAGAATCCTCATGTGCCCATTTTAAAACATTATCCACCTTTTTGTCTTCAATACTTTTAAATTGTCATCACCATCCCGAGGAAATAGCGATCATGAAATCAACCTGGACACAGGATCATCAATGGGAGGCAGCACTTTTCCATCACTTGAAGGGAAAGAGTATACATTTTTTTTTACCCAGGCAGGGGCAGAACAAGGGGCCCCAGGGGAAAGCCATTCGCCCTCTAAAGCCTCTGAAAATATTTCAGGAAAGGGAACCACTGAATGATTGGACTTAGACAATGTCCTGATCTCAGGAACTCCCCCCTCCTTATTCTCAGAAGCCTTACTGATAGACTGCAAACCCAAGGCCTCCCCCCCTTTTTTGAGTAAAACTGAAAAGAATTGGGCCTCAGTCTGGGAGAAAGCTGTTGGGGAGAAGACATCTCCTCCTCCAAGGAAAACTCTTCCTTCTTCTTGTCCAAAGCAGCCTCCTCCTCCTCCCAGAGAGGGGAAACGGACCGGACAGAGTTCTTTCGTGTTTTGCATGGTGGAGCTGAAGATTGCCCGGGGAGAGAAGATCCACGTGGCGGGAAACATCCATTCTGCCCTGAGGAACATTCAAAATACGGCGTTTGTGTGATCCCTGCAAGAGGCCTGTGGCACAGTCAGAGCAGGAAGGAGCAGAGGCCCAACCCCCTGTTGGCTGGTGGGAAAGGGATACAGCGTGGGAAGAAGTGGAGGGCCCACTCCCATCATTTGGCACAAGAAGGACACAGGCCCGGTAGAAAGGCCTGACGATCCTGGCACCCCCCCTTCCCCCTGGAGCAGCTTGCCACCACAGCCTGCCGTGCTATAAGTGCTATCCATTTGGCCAGTTGTAATGGAAGCTCACTCCCATCAATTATCAAGGGGGAGGGAGGCAGGGGGGTTCCTGCTACTCACACCAGCCGCCATTGCCACCTCTGAAGCTAAGGAGGCCTCTGCAGCCGCATGGTCTGACTCGGGAACTGGGTCCCCATTACACAGCCCAGCCAGGCTGCAAGTGCTGGCTAGCCCTGCAGTAGAGCCTCCAAAGAGGCCTGAGAGGGCCCTCTCCTGCACATGGCCCAACGGGGCCAGCTGAATTCCCTGCTCTGAGCCTTTGTCAGAGGAAAATTTGGAGCTTATGAACACAGGCCTCTTCTAGGCCAGCCATCTTCCTTAAAGTGGAAAAGCAGAGCAACAGCGTTGCTGGAGCCAAAAGCCCTGACTGATCATCAGCAAGGCAGTACAGAACTGGGGAGGTTGGGCTGCTCTCCTCATGGTGGTGGTGGGTGGTATTATTTAATTGGTTAACTGGCCCTGCCTGTCAAGCAGTTAGGGAGGAGCCAAACAGAGTCAAGGAGTCCCTCCCCACTTTGCTGGAAAATGTTACTGAGTAGTCCTGTGAACAGGTTCTCAATTATTCACAAACACATCGTGATGAGTGGTATCTAAGGCTGCAGAAAAGAACTAAGAAATGAACCATTTAGGCAGTGATCCTGTTAGTGAAGACAAGCTGTAGACTGCAGAAAATCTGGTATTTCAGGAGTATGAAGCTGCAAAGGAACACTTAACATGATTCTCTGAAAGAGAAGAATTTGGAGAGGGGAAACATGGATGTGGAGAATCCATAATTGTTGTTATGCTGATGCTGCACTTGTGCTATCATAGGAAGGTTCTCTCTCCTAAGATAGGGACTCTAGACAAATTAGGAATCATGCAGCCCTCCAGGTATTGCTGAGCTGCAACTCCTAGCACTCCTCATCAGTGGCTATGCTGCTAGGGCTGCTGGGATTTGCAGTTCAGCTGAACATCTGGAGGACCACACGATTTCTATCCCTGTTGTAATCTCTCCCTTTAGGTAACTGGTAAGAACCCCAAAGCTTTAGGAACTGCACAGTTACGTGGAACCTTGTTAAATATTGAGGGTCAATGAAAATTCACTGATGGCACAGGTGCAGAAATGTCAGTCACAGAAGAATATCAGGAGTGATCCTCAGTCTTCAGTACATGCAAGCCTTATGAGCTCCACAGGTTTTATTCTGAACCAGGTAAATCAGTAGTACCTCTAGTCAGTTAAGTTAGCAATACAAAAGCCGCTTTATACTGATGCATCAGTTGTAAAAACTTATTATTGCTACTTCTAGCTCACAGGAAGGTTACATTTCTTAAGAGTCAGGAAAGTAAAGGAAAGTAACACTTTCAGAAGAGTGGCATCAGAGAAAGTTATAAAGATCGCCACCAGGAAATGTGACCATTAACAAAGTCAGGAGACTTCGTGATGTCAAAAAGCTGTACTATTTGTATGTACATATTATTACATCCAAAACACAATATATCAATAAGATTTGCTAGAGTTTCCAAGTTATCTTCTTTTCTTATAGTGTTGTGAGTTATGCTCAATAAATATGAATGGCAAGTAGACTTTTATGCTTAAGGCAGGGAGCTGCCTCTTGCCATAGTTTGCACACATTGTAAAGAGGCATATTGGAAGGGTTGGGCAGTGAAGAACCTGGATTCCCTGTCCATCTTGGAAAGTCAGGCCTCACTTTACAGTACAAACTGGAATTTCCCTCCCTCCAGCTGACAAGGAAATGGTCTCATTGAAGAAAAATCAGTGCTTAACTGTCTGGCTGTTCTCCACTGAATGGAGACTCTGCCAAACTGGCTCAGACTGGTACACCCTCCATTGTAAAGTATTGTGCAGTTTCAAGAGCTGTTGGGCAATCCTATTTAGATCTGAAGGAGGGCAAAGATCTATACTTAATTGGTATTGTCTAATGTGTGCAACTCCATTCTTCATCTCCCCAAACCATCTAAGAGTCATTACCAGTGCCCAGAGGATGGAAGGCAGAGGTCATGTTCACATCTGGCCTTTGCACGCAGACAAAAAAAACCCCTCCCCTTTGCACTGATCACTCTAAGCACGTGGGATCTTTCAAACCCTCCAACAGAATAACATTACCCACCCTTTACTCAAGGTGACAGCCCCTAAGTTAGAAAAGGGCTATACTCTTTTCAGACGTTCCCTCCAGAGGATCTCCTTCATCCTGAACCCTCCACACGCTCCCCTTCCAGATCTTCAGCCACCCAGCCTCCTCTTCACATCAGAGGGTGAGAAAATCCATGTGTCTTAGTCTTTAGTCCCTTAAGCTTAGCTGAATCCCTCTAGCCCCCCTCAAATTGGTAAGGAGTAGGGTTTTTAGCAACCCATGCCATCGTCCCTCTTTTTTCTTTGGGAGACTGCTATTAACAGCTTGTATTGAATATAGACTGTTCTGTTGGTCTCTACTGCTGTCGTTTTCTGTCTTTTAAATAAAGAAATAATTGTTTTTGTTGCAAAAGCAGTTTGTCATTGACCTGATTTTTCCTCTTCTACCTCAATTTTACTTACAGTCACTCCAGTTAATTTCCGTTTTTAAAACCTTTAGCCTGTAAGGTCCTACAGAGAGTTAGTGCCTGGAAGAGCTTTTCCCCCAAATCAGTAAACCTATTGCATTACTCTTAACAATAGCATATAATTCTAGTAATTTTGTTGCAATATTATTAAGGGCATACATACTTCCAATGGAACTCCATTTTCTGAATTATGTAGACCTTTAAATCTGCACCTCTGGGTACAGTCTTAGTAAAACTGTAGCCACTACAAGCCTGAGGTAACTTCTTTCTATAGTCATAACTCCTTACAAAAACAACGGTTAAAGAACACATTTTACATTAGTCTGGAATAAATGTTCAAATCCATTGATTTATATGATCCTGTAACCCAACTGGGCTCTATCTGACCCAAATATCTCACCATTGAAGTGACTCTCCTGAAGCGACTAAAGGTTTATGTCAATCTCTAACAATTTTCAGCTGTGAGAGGATGACACATTAAGAGGCTTTTTTGCTTTGTTGTAAGCACAAAGGCTGACAAGATTACTCTCTTGAACACACCAGCCTATTCTTCTGTATGTAAAGGAATAAATCATGCAATCTTGCTTTACTGGTTTTGCATCTGTACATTGTGCTACACACTGTGGCCCTGTTGTAATTTGCTGAAATCTTAAAGACTTTCTGAGCTGTCCATACTGAAAACACAGCCAGTGTGATGAATCTAGATCAGCATTACTCTTCTAATGGACTCTTTGCAGTGTGTACATTTGGTGTAAGTATTCATTGTGGACAAACAAAGAACAATCCCAAACCAGCTAACATTTGGAACAAATATTCTAATAATGTGCCAAAACCCCAGCTGATTAACTCATGAATGCCTTTTCCCACTGGCACATGATATAAGTCAGGATAAGAGCATTAAATCTGCCTGTGGTGCAATGAAACAAGTTATCCTGGTATTACCTACCTTTAAATAAACTAATGAAGAGGTAGTAGTATGTAAGTCATATAGTTCATTGTGGAATCAGGAAAAAAAATCCAACTCTGATCTGTGCAACTGGTTTTTATCCTGGACTTTATTGGAAAAGGTATAAAAACAGAACTCCATAAAATTTTTAAAACAGCAAAATTATACCAAGAAGCTCCCAATATAACAAATAATGCCTAATTGCAGTCTGAATAAAAACTATTGGCTAGATTTCTTTTTAAGCTTAAGGCAGGATGCATAGCAATTATCAGGTGAACACAAAGATGGATTGGCATTTGAATGCTGAAGGAAAACATGCAACATTTACAGTTCTTGCTTGTACAAGCAACTTTATGAGTCTTGTGGCAAGATACATCAGTAATCTGTAATCAAGCTTTTAACGTTCTCCCTGTCTCAAGGAAAACAATCAGATTTCTTCATGATGCACTGTGTATTACACACCATGTGTCTTTGAGACTGTCTTCCCACAGGCTTCCAGAGAAGCCCTCGCAGGAGGCCTACATAAAATGCTCACTTTTCCCTGCTGTGCACCTCTCTGCACATGCTGGTAAAAATAACTTTCACTTCAGCAATTCAAGAACAAATGCATCAATGTATTCCATTACAAATAAAGAGGGGAAAACTTGCTTAAATTAGAAAGGAACACTACAGTATATTACTTCCTCAAATTGTTCTCTAGTATTGTTTTAGTGTTCAAAGCAGCAACTAGCACTTTTTGCTCTGCCAACCATTTTGACATAAAAAGCTTACTCTCTATCAACCCACAGCATTATATACTTAACCAGATGTCCCATTTTACTTTCAAGTTTAAGAAGGCTCACTTTTCTTCAAAAGGAATGATGTGATCCAGCTATGTAAAGGATTAATATTATTGTAAATTATTCTTTGGTTATAGAATAGACTTAAAGCAGGATTTATTACTTTTAAGAAGTCAGCTAAAAATACCACAGAATTCTAAACAGTATTTTCATACTAAAATCAGCATGTCTGTAGATTTATAGTTGTACTGTCATGCTTTTAAAATCTGTTTACCTCCTTTTTACTCTAAATGATTTTATCAAAACATTAAGTAAATGAATTTTAACATAATCCACAGAATACTAGAATAAATTCTGCAGGTAGTAGTAATCAAACCCAGAATACCCTGTCTGTTTAAATGCTCTCCATTGCCTTGAATTCACTGAGTGCTTGCACTGGGTTAACATGCTTCTTCTGGGAGGCTCGCTTGATTTTGGTTTGTGTTTCATCTTGTTTCTCTCGCTTGACTAGTGGTTTCTTCTCTGGTGCCTTCATTTTCCAAGACACTGCTGGAAGATTCAGAGAAGCCATCCCTTGAGACTTCTGGTACTTAGTGGATGCCACGTAAGACGCCTTCACAGTTTGTACCACAGCATTCATCAGGTTCTTTGCGGCTTGAATCAGAGACATAGCACTATCCACCTAAAATGAGATCAGCAAAAAGTCTCTTTAGTCTTAAACAGCCTGCCAGGTAAAGGAGAAGAGAAGTGGTCTTCTTACATTTATAGAAAATCTATGAATTGCAAAACTGTCTTTATATAATCAAGGATTCATGTCTACTGTTTAGTGTGTTAAACTCCTTTACCAAACAAAGGAGTTTTTGGTGAAAGTTAGTATGTCTTAGGAACAGTGGGGTGACGGAAGAGGAATACTTTGTAGAGTACTAGAAAACAGGATCTACCAAAAGGGTTAAGCACATATTTGAGTGAAAGGTATCCTGGAACACAGATGAGAAAGGGAATGGAATAAAGCCCCTTGCATAGGGACTGAACTGAATTAATATTTTGATTATTTAGGAAAGATTCAGCTGAAGCACAGCTTTTGCATCTAGTAAGATTTAATGTAGCTTGTGATGTCTACCTAGGTGAGTCACCAGGCTAACTAACAAATGGAAATAAAAACACAGCAGGTTTCTAACAAGTTTCTACTATGTCAAAATAGATCTGTGTCAATAGTTGATGTGACTACTGGCGGCGCAGTGGTTAAATGCCAGTACTGCAAGCCACCACATCGCAAGTTCAATTCCAGCTGGCTCCAAGGTTCACTCAGCCTTCCATCCTTTCGTAGGTCGGTAAACTGAGTACCCAGCTTGTGGGGGGCAATTAGCTAACACACATTGGAAACTGTTTAATGCAGTGTAGATGTGTAAAACAATTTGTAAGCCGCTCTGATAGCCTTGTGGCTGAACAGCGGGGTATAAATAAATAAATAAAAATAAGTGACCACTATGCAATGCTTACATTTATCTTGGATAAGATTGTTCATCTGCCAGCACTGATATGTATCATATTAACTTCTGTACAGGAACATCACATCACTGTGCTGTCAAAAAAACATGCAAATCCACTCGGAGTGGCAAAAGGTAGGTTGACATAGATTGTTAGCCAGTTAAGAATGTGAAAGATTTGAAAGAATGTTCACAATCTGTGAAAGAAGAAGCACAAAGCCTAACTGCTTGTAATCTTTTTCAATTACTAACTGATTAAGGCTCTTAATTAATTGTGACAACTTGTGGAATTAATAGAGAAAAGCTATCCTCCCCCTTTTGCAATTTCGGAAGGACCACAAATGAAAAATTAGTTGGTATACAAGGAGAGACCAGTATGATCCATGTCTATTCAGACTCTGCAAACTAATGGGGTGGGGTTGGGGAGCCTTTCTATACGCACTGCACTGAACAAAGCCCAAGCAAGCAGATTATATGGAACTCTTGATCCCTTTTGCCATTGTAATCCCACCACCCGTTTCCCAAGGTCCCAAACAAGTGTCTACACAACAGATGACCACTGAATGGGAAGACAGCAGACATAGCAAAGTATGTCTTTATTTAACTACCCAAGAGGTACTTGCTTTTTCAGTGCATATTAAATCACATTTTACACATTCTAGAAATACATAAGTATGGCAGAAGACTACATAAGGCAAACCAGCATTTTACATTCACAGTAAAACCCAAAGGAATGTGTTATTTGCTGTCAAACTACCAGGTATGTCTTCATCCACTGCCAAACCACCTTTCAAGGAGTGCCTAGCCTGCAGAGAAGCACAATAATACAGGTTGTGTTTTCCACAATGCCTATTTACTTTCCTCCTGGTCGTGGTGGGGAGGTGAGAAAGCCTACTCTCACAAGGAAAGTATTTTGCATTTAAGTGGCATTTGATTTGTTTTTGCTTCAGTTTGCTGTTGTTCCCCAAAGACAGGATTCATGGTTACCATGTTATTTCTAGCAGCCACCATCAAAGTTAATGAATGGAACCTTTCCTTTCATCTATACCCTGTAGTCTGGGTTATTTATTGTGAAAGCAATTGTCTAAACTTGTGAAGATTAGTGCAACTTTTAAAAACTAATACAAAAAACAAAACACACAACATAAAAAACAACACTGCTGCCAGGCAATTTTTGCTAAGCCACAGGCAGGGATGTGTAAAGGGCTACCTGAATCTCCATTTTGCCAATTAGGGTTTGGTTTTGAGTAATCTGCTAATGATTTTGGGCCAAATTGTTATTTGGTTAATAAGTGTCATCTTTTTAATAAGTTGCCTAGTGAAATAAAAAAAAAAAGCCAGAGTAACTGCTCTTGGGAAGGTTTACTTCAGTGGAATAAGAGAAAGAATTTCTTGACTGTGAAAAGCCTACAGAAATGCATATCCCAGAAGATATGCTAAGATCATACAGTTTAGAAAAGTTAGAAAGCTGGATCAAGAAGGCTAGAGGAGAGGCTCTGAGCTCTGCTCTGGGCAAGGCAGGAAGACGAGCTGGCCTTGTGGAGAGCGGAAGGGGGAGGAGCGAAGGCGATTCTGCTACTCATGAGACCATGATTCAACTTCCTGCCTCCCTCTGTGCGGTGAAGGGAACTATCCCAGATGTCATGGATTCCTCCTCTTACCAACTCTTACCAACTATCCCAGATGTCATGGATTCCTCCTCTTACCAACTCTTACCAACTATCCCAGATGTCATGGATTCCTCCTCTTACCAACCAAGAGGACAGGTTGCTTACCTGTAACCATAGATCTTCGAGTGGTCTTCTGTGAATTCACACAGCTGGGTTACACCTGTGCCTGCGCAGAGCATTGGAACCTTCTGGAATCGCTAGGTAGAATGTGCTTTGATACATTTTTTGGCGGTAACTACGCCCACCCTAATGGTCCCTTATAAGGCGCTCCCGCCTAATTCCCCTCAGTTCATTGAATGACACCGCAACCAGCAGCATCAGAAACATTAAGCATGTTTATACGATGTAGTAGGACACAGAGGGGAGGATGGGCAGGTCTGTGTGAATTCACAGAAGACCACTTGAAGATCTATCGTTACAGGTAAGCAACCTGTCCATCTTCTTCGTGGTCTCTGTGAATCACACAACTGAGCAGACTGGCAAGCTTCACTCCAGGAGGAGGGCATGTCCTATACATATTGACACTAGTATCATGCTGCACAGTCAACAACCATTGTAATTTTTGACAGCACATTCTTAATCAAACCAATGAACTATATATACTTATCACATTAAGTAACTTGGCAATACATTAACACTCACTCATTGAATAGAAGACAAAAGTACAGCTTTCCCAAAGGCAGCCTCGTTCCTGGAACGAGAGTCAAGTCTGTAATGGGAAATGAAAGTCAAAGGTGATGACCAAATTGCAGCTCTGCAAATGTCCTCTAGAGGCAGCCCAGAGAGGAAAGCTGTTGAGATGGAGACAGCCCTCGTCGAGTGTCCTCAAATCCGTGGCGGTAGCGGTTTCTTCGCCAGTTCATAGCAGAGAGCTATGGTCGATGTCACCCACTTCGACAAATGTGGAAAAATAGGTTGTCCAAGTCTCGAGTCGGCATAGGACACAAAAAGTCTAGGTGACTTCCTGAAGGGAGCAGTTCTCTGGATGTAAAAGGCAAGCACCCTCCGGACGTGAAATGGGAGGGTACGCTCGAATTCATCCTACGGATCCTGCATCAGAGCAGGGAGAGTGATGGACTGGTACAGATGGAAGCTCGACACTACCTTCAGAAGGAAGGAGATGTCGGAATGGAGCAGAACTGATTGCAGTGAGTGTTTTTGGGAGACGCAAAGAGGTCGACTTGAGGAGATCCCTGTCGACGGAACAGGTCCGAGGTTACAGACCTCTGCAGCTTCCATTCGTGGATGGAAAGGCCTGAGCAGCTGAGTCCGTCTGCAAGAGTGTTCTCCTCTCCAGGAAGATGGATGGATTGGAGGAAGATGTTCCTGCAGACACACCAATCCCAAATGTCCAGTGTGAGTTGGAGAAGCCTGGGGGATCTGGTTCCTCCTTGCTTGTTCAGGTAGTACATCACTGATGTGTTGTCTGTTACCACCAGAATGGTCTTGTTTGTCACCAGGGATTTGAAGGCCCGCAATGCCTTTTGGACGCCGAGGAGCTCTAGGTCATTGATATGGAGTGTCCGTTCTTTGGCATCCCAGGAACCCCATATCTCGTAGGATTCGAGATGGGCTCCCCATCCCAACATCAAGGCATCTGTTGTCAGAGAAATGTCCGGTTGAAAGAGGTCGAAGGGCATTCCCGATAGGATGTTGTCTGGTACCAGCCACCATTTTAGTGACCGATGAACTGCTCGAGGCATCATGAGCAGTTTCTTTGGAGTCGCGTAAGGGGTCGAACACTTGTAGAAACCAATGCTGGAGCGCACAGAAGCGGAGCCTGGCGAAGCGGGTCACATAGGTAGTAGCTGCCATGTGACTGAGGAGTACCTGGATCGAGTGGGTAGGGAGCCTCCGGGAACGACGGCAGGTATGGATTAGAGACCGAAGAGTGTAGAACTGGTCTTGAGGCAGGTAAGCCGCGGCTGTACACGAATCCAGTTGAGCCCCGATGAACTGGATGGCTTGAGCCGGTTGGAGCTATGATTTCTCTATGTTGACAAGTTGTCCCAGGCCGTCTAAGACATCTAAGGTGAGGTCGATATCGAGTTCAAGCTGAGGTTGAGAACGCGCCACAATCAGCCAATCATTGATGTAGGGGAAGACCATCACTCCCCATAGTCGTAGAAAGGCTGCCACCACCACCATACACTTTGTGAAGTCTCTCGGAGCGGTCGAAAGTCCAAACGGCAGGACCCTGAACTGGAACACCTCGGTCCCGATCTGGAACGCCAGGAATCGTCTGTGGGATGGATGGATCCCGATGTGGAAATAGGCATCTTTTAGGTCTATGGAAGTGAACCAGTCGTACTGTTGTAGGAGTGGAAGGATGGAGACTAAGGTGACCATCCTGAACTTCTTTGGTTCTATGTATCTGTTCACCCCACAAAGGTTGAGAATGGGACGGAGGCCGCCGTCCTTCGTGACCAGAAAGTACCTCGAGAAGAAGCAGAGGTGGTAAAGATTGGAGTCCATGGGTTCGATGGCCCCCTTTTGCAGCAGCGTCTGCACCTCTTCGAGGAGAGGAGGGGAGGGCAGTGTTGACCAAACCCGGCCTGTCGGAGGTAGAGAGTCGAATTCAATCCAACAGACATTCTGGATGATTCGAAACACCCAGCGGTCTGTTATTATTGAGGACCAGGCTTCTTGGAAGTCCGACAGTCGAGTTCCAAACAGTGGGGTCTAGAAGGAAGAAAGAGACAGTGTGAGGTGGAAGATCAAAATTTTCTCCTGGCTGGATCCTTAGATCGTTGCCGTCCAGGAGTTCGGTATCGTGAAGCTGAACCTTGGCTTCTCACCGATGAGGCTGGAGAGGGAGAGGGTACGTATCGGGATCAGAGGTACGATTGGCCAGAGAACCCCCGACGGAACTGCTGGCCTGATGAAGAGGTCTGCCAGTTGGTGTGGCCCCTGGGACGGTAGAGAAGATGAAGAGGTAGCCATACCATATTTCCTGGCGGTTGTCCTCATCTTCTGGGTGAACTCCAGTTTTTCATCCGTGGAGCCATTGAAGAGTCCAGATTCATCAAAGGGCAGACCTTCAATAGTAGCCGAGGCCTGAGGAACGGAGCCACGCGTGTCAACGCAGAGCGATAGATCCTGCGATCGTCTTAGCGGCACAATCAGCAACATGATGGGCCGAATTCATGTGTTGCCCCACCAGCAATAGCGCCTCCAACTGAATTGCTTCAGCCATCCATCGTTGTTCCTCAGGAAGATCTTGGATGAGGGGCATCATCCACTTCCACAATACCTGCTGGTAGGCCCCCATACAGGCTAAGTAGTTGGCCACACGAAAACTCAGGCCTGCAGCAGAATAAATTTTCTTGCCCATGATATCAAGCTTTCGACCCTATGGGTCCGGCGGGGATGATTGAGGCCGGCATTGCTTCCTATTCTGGGAAGCCTCGACCACCACTGAATTCGGCTTCGGATGAGATTGAAGCCAGTCAATATGTTTGCCCGCGACTTGATACAGCCTGTTGATTTTCTTGGAAGTAGACTGGATCGAAGAGGGGTTCTCCCAGGACCCTTGCATAAGCTTCAGAAGGGAAGGTAAAACCAGAAGGGTGGCTGTAGGAGGAGCCTTCGATTGAATCCGATGGAAGATGGGGTCCACCGGTTCAACCTCTTTCTCCACCACCTTGAGGTCCAGATCATGAGACATGCGGACCATCTGCTCTGAAAAAGCACGGATGTCATCTGTTGGTGATGCAGAGTCCTCCTCGACCAGGTCAGGTCGCGGCGATGGCAAGTAGGACCTGTATGGATCCCCTGAACCCGACGAAGATGATGTTGAATCTGCAGGGGATGGACTGCGATCGCCATGGAGCAGAGAGGTGGTGCGCGGAGGTGGTGTTGGAGGAGTTGGAGGCAGAGGGCATTGCTCAGGATGTGGAGAAACTTGACTCTGCATCCCTCCTCAGAAGTGTTCGAGGTTCCTCAAAACAGCGGCCAGTATGCACATCCCTTAAGTCATCTCCCCAGGAAGTCAGGATCTGAGAGCCCGTCGGTGACATGATTCCCGCTCGACAGACAGATCTTGCCAGATCGTAGGCTGTATAAGCCGGTATATCTGCATGGGTGCCAAGTGAACACGGTCGGGTTCGGGCCATGACATCGGGTTCGACGAACTCGACTTCGACGTCCGAGGGCGAACACTCATGAAGTTGGGCTCTCGAGATGCAAGGGTAGGAGACTGGGCCGCCCATTGAGGGGATATATCCATCTTGGCACCAGAAGGCACCTCCACTGCCATGATCTCCACCGAACCCGTAGGGATAGGAGCACGTCGTGATGCAGCAGTCTCCACCACTGGCACTGGAGATGGTCAGACGAACGTGGCCTCAGGTCCAGCAGGGGTTTGCGACTCAACAGTATCGACCGACCACGCAGCTTTGTCAGTAGAAGCTGCAGATGATGCAGCTGTCGATTTCGACATCTTAGGTACCTCTTTCGGCTTGCTCTTCAATTTAGAGCCATCATCATGCCGAGAGGTGTGTTTCTCCTTCCTTTTCTTTTTCAAAGAAGGTACGGCCTCACGCGGGATAACAGCCCGGCTGATAGATTCAAAAGACGCCTAGTCCCGAGAGGTGGCCTTCGAGGTGGAGGGCTCTTGGTCCGGTGTCGATGTCGAAGGCGTCGAGCGAGCTCGATCCCGAGCTGCTTCAGAAGTATGTTTGTGAGAA
This sequence comes from Gambelia wislizenii, assembly GCA_030847615.1. Lineage (NCBI taxonomy): Eukaryota > Metazoa > Chordata > Lepidosauria > Squamata > Crotaphytidae > Gambelia > Gambelia wislizenii. Next base: position 208,917,421 of record JAUMIR010000001.1, read on the forward strand.
ACACGCACAGCCTCTGGGTCTGAGGCAGTCAAACAACGTCAGGACGGGCTACGGGAACGATGGTGCTTCTAGGGCTTGGCCTTTGGAGAAGGCAAATGGCCGTGTTTCTGCGGTTCAGGTGCTGAAGTAGAGGCCGGAGTCGAAGTAGGGGCTGGAATTAATGCCTTCTTGTACAAGAAGGACTTCAGACAAGACATCCTGTGCTTACGTGCCTGAGGGGTAAAGGCCCTGCAGTGAATACAGGAGTCAACATTATGGGTCTCTCCCAGACAAATTAAGCAGCGGGAATGGTCATCTGCACTAGGAATTTTAGCCTGACAGATCACACATCTCTTGAAGGCCCCTCTTCCAGACCTTTTACTCACAGAGTCGCCAAATCCAAAAGGAGAAACACGAAGAGTAGTCAAAAACAGTCCAGGTCAACACCGAAATTCAGAGGTAAAAAGCCAAATCCAAGGGAGTGAGAGAGAATCGTAATCAAAAATTCAAGCCAAGTCAAATCCAAGTCAAATTGAAAGTGAAAGAGAGAAAACACTAGCAAACGAAGGTTCTTTCAAGCTGCTAATGCGGCAGAAAGAAAGGAACTGAGGGGAATTAGGCAGGAGCGCCTTATAAGGGACCGTTAGGGTGGGTGGAGTTACTGCCAAAAATGTATCAAAGCACATTCTGCCTAGCGATTCCAGAAGGTTCCGATGCTCTGTGCAGGCGCAGGAGTAACCCAGCTGTGTGATTCACAGAAACCACGAAGAAGATCTAACTGTTCCACTGTACAGGAGCAAGCAGCCATATGCCCACTTAACCACATTGCAAACCCAATTAGAAATGGTACAGAATTCCTGCTGTTTTGAGGAGTAATGAGTGAAAATGGAGTTGAGTAGAATGTATGCAAGTGTAGAAGCACTGCATAACCTGAGCAACAGGAGAGGCAAATATGTTTGGCAGGCGAGTTTTAGACCGAAGTAAGAGGACACATCTGTATTCAGAAAACAAAGCCATTCCTAAGAGTACAGCTATGAAATAAGTGTCAGATCAGTATCATTCCAAAACAGAACTTGGACTTTGCCTGCTTCTTACAGGAATAACAGCAAACCAATGATACCACACACCTCTAAAAAGTTATAGAATACTGAAATTATCTAACCTGGCCTCTGACATAATGGTAGTATATAAGAATGATAATTCTAATCAGAAGAGTTGAAAAGAAAAAATAAATCTGAAGATGTTCCTGTGGTCTTTCCAAATGGAGAGTGAACACAACTTTGGCAAGAGAAGAATGCACCAAATTTATTTAGAATTCTAGCAAATTTAACAAAAATTAAATGTGTATGAATATTGAATGTAGAAGCAAGCAAAGCAGAAATACATAGAAATTTACAAACCCCTGACACAACGAGTTCTCCTCCCAGGTTCTGAACTTCTGCCTTCACTTTGCTACAGATGTTCAGCTGGTGGCAGTATAAAGCAATACGTTGCAAATAGGCTAGTAGGTCTTGTTTGCAAGCAGAATCTGGACACTGAGGATTGAAAGAAGTGTGGTATTTAGTGCTGAGAAGTTAAAGTGAACAAAAGTGAAAACCCCCACCACAAATGATTCAGGTAATAAGAATACTATCATCTTGTTAACAGAAGTGTTCTACAGTATAGGAAGAGAGCCCCTCAAACAGATGCAGTGGTAGGCTCACTCCTCACTTTATCAATTATTTTAATATATGCATGTTACATAGTGTGTTTGTTTGATATAATCTCCATTTTAAGAACAGAGGATTATTTTACTCCATTACTATCTTGGCCATTCCTCCAAGTAAGGTGGCAGTGTACACAGTTCTATTTTATCCTCCTCCAAGGGACTCTATTAAGTTATGTTAAACTATGGACATGGTATTTTAAGAATAAAGTTCTCTGCAAACTTTATTTGTACCACCAATGGAAGCTACTGTCACCAAATATGGCAATAACCATTATTAAAATATTTTTTGTTTTTCACTCCAAACATAGTCAAGCTATTTGGTAGACTCCTACAATATGGAGTGGAAAGATGGAAGGGAATGGCAAAAGACGGAATGTTCTGTCATGATTCCGTATGTGGTTCAGTTACAGTTTGAACAACTGGATACCACTAATAGGTATTCACTGAAAGACTGGATCTGTATTAGAAATTCACTATGTATTAACACTTCAGTTTATAATGGAGAAGACTGCACATTCATACCTCTATAGCATTGACATGCTTAACATTGCAATAGTCGCAAGGAAGAAGAGAGCTACATCTGGGTACAAAACAAGTTAAGCATTCACCTTTGAAAAAGCCAAACCACGCACATACTGTGAAATGCATTTTAAAAAGGCAGCACGTATTAAGATAACAATAGGAAGGAGTATTGAAATGAATTATGTTCTCAAAAGGGATGAAAATTCATCTAAATGTATGGTTTTGTGCTATGTGACTAGATTTCTTTAGGGTTCCAAACTTCCATTAAGGTCCACGTTTGTGAAGCCAGAGCAATCTGTAGGGCTCTACATGAAATGTGCCTCTCTAATACAGAGATTTGACCTATCAAGTGTTCATGGAGAGGCTTTCAGAAACAGAAACATCACAATGGGATCTTGATTTGCTAATGCTGGAATATGCACTGAGTAAGAGCCTCACTGTACTCTGAGGAAAAAACAGCAAAGCAGCAGTTTTGTCTTTCCTGCTGCCTTCTCACATGGCATCATTGTTTTTTCATTCCAGTCCTGTAAGGGACCAAGGTAAAACTATGCCTTTTTGCTAGCCAGAAAAACCTGTTTGCAAAAAGGCACGGTTTTAGCTTGGTCCCCCATGGGACCAGAACAAAAGGACACCGGAAGGACACCAACATCATGTAGGAAGGCAGCAGGAAAGACGGAATGTTCTTGCTGCTTTGCTGCTTTTCCTCGGTGTGTGGTAAGGCTGTAAAACTTTTCAGGTGTTTTCCCCCCACTTTTAAAATGGCACAGAAACTGCAGCAGATGGGAAACTATGGCTATAAACAATTGCAGGCAATGGCTTAAGAACAGAAAGGGCTCTTTCTGGAACCCCTGCATCCCAACTGCACAAATGAAAGCTGAAACTTAGAAAAAATTCAAAATAAAAATAAAAATAAAAATGTAGAGGTAGCTGTTTTTTAAAAAATTCAATGAAGCTTTACATTAGACATCTGGATAAAGAAACTTAAGAAAAAGAGAATGAAGGACTCAATATTTTCATTCAAGAACACACCATAATACAAGCATGATTCTTGTACTTATGAAACTAAAACACAAGATTAAATATGAAAGACTTGTGAAAACTTAGTTATGACATACGTGATCAGCGATGGTTCGTCCTAGTTTATCCATTCTTGACCCAGCTTCTGCAATTTTTTTGGCTGCACTAATCACATCAGATGTATTTTTTAGTGGCCCTTTACCTCTGGGGAAAAAAAGCAGCACAGTTTTTATCTACTATCTTCAAGACTGCAAACCAAATGCATCTTTATTGGTCAGTTTCCTATTGTAGATGAATTGCAACTAGGTTGTTTCAGCTCTACTGATTGGAATCCAAAGAGCTGTGCTGCAAATTCTGTTTGTCCAAAGAGGTTCTGAGTCTTCATTTCTTGAATAGCCACCCCACTTTCCACAGGAAAACCTCTTCTGGAGCTGAGGGGACTTTACTGTTTGATTTGGTGGCAAGGGTACATGCATTTGTGCTGTTCAAACCAAAAACTCAAAATTGTATGGGACATGCCCAAATGCTCTGCCACCCTATAGTATTAGCTCTTTAGATCCCAACCTATTTTTTTTTTTTAAAAAACCAGGTAGTTTTTTCGTGTTCCCCCCCCCCCAGGCTGTGAGGTTGTGTTCTGGAAGAGTTTATTCCCAATGTTTCGCCTGCATCTATGGCTGGCATCTTCAGAGAATGGTGGCATAGGGGTGTGTGGGGTTTATATACTGTGAGTCCCTGTTGGAAAGGATATGTAAATGTGTATATTTGAATGGCTAGTTCCTAGGGTGGGAGGATATGCAAGGAGGATTAGTGTCTGTTTGGCTAATGGTCCATTGTTTGCTGGAAATCCCACTGTCCATGGGTGAAGTTCAGTTGCCTGTGCTGAGTTTTGATGTTGGTGTTTTTCAGGATTGGTAGCCAAATGTTGTTTACCTTAAGTGTTTCTTCTTTCCTGTTGAAGTTGTCCAGGTGTTTGTGGATTTCAATAGCTTCTCTGTGCATTCTGACATGATAGTTGTTGGCCTGGTCCAGAATTTCTGTGTTTTTAAGTAACATTTTGTGTCCAGGTTGGTTTATAACACCAGGACAATTTTAACAGGAAAGAAACAACCCTTTAGGTAAACAAAATTTGGCTACCAATCCTGAAAAACACCAAAATCAAAACTCAACACATGCAAATGAACTTCACCCATGGACAGAGGGATTTCCAGCAGACAATGGACCATTAGCCAAACAGACACTAATCCTCCTTGCATATCCTCCCACCCTAGGAAGTAGCCATTCAAATACATACATTACATATCCTTTCCAGGGACTCACAGTATATAAACCCCACACACCCCTATGCCACCATTCTCTGAAGATGCCAGCCACAGATGCAGGCGAAACATTGGGAATAAACTCTTCCAGAACACAACCTCACAGCCTGGGGGGGAAAAAACCATGAAAAAACTACCTGTTTTTTTTTTTTTAAATAGGTTGGGATCTAAAGAGCTAAACTCTTCCAGAACACAGCCTCACAGCCCGGAAAAAAACACACGAAAAACCTATGGATGCTGGCAGCGAAAGCCTTCAACTTCACATAAAACCCAGGTAATTGTAATGGTCAGATAATTATGTTTTAAGATGAATGATTTAATTATTGCTATATGCAAAATATATCCTCACTACTCAATTATTAAGTACCTTCACTTTATTGTTCTGTACTTAATTTGAATCAAACTGCATTTCAGCCTGGAATTCACATTAGAGACCAAGTGTAAGCCATTCTTAAATGCTGCAAGTTGTACTAAATCAACTTAGAAAATATCCATTTTAAACTTTAGAAAACATGGCTTTTCTAGTAATTTTAAGTATATATTCAACTACATACATGTTGGGCTGACATTTCATTTCTTTTTATCTTAATATGACCTCCCCACTCCCCACCAATAACAAAGGTTTTCTGTGTTGTTTACAAGAAAGGAGAATTAAAAGAAAAAATATTTAATACATCATAAAGTACAGCCAGTGCAACATCAAAAAGGTCACTTTAAAATAGCATGGGGAAAAAAACCCAAAATTTTGCAGCCTTAAAGTAATTTCAAGAGAAGGCAAAGCCATAAAAATCCAGATAGATAAAACAGTGTAATACCACATCACAGTTTAAAAGTCCTAGAAGAATTTTTAAAAAGTACTTGCCTAGTGCCAGAAAAATATTATAATATATATTAAGTGGGCCTTCTCTGAGGAGGACATTCCTTAACTTAAGGGAACTACTATTAAAAATGCCCCTTCTCCCATAGCTGCCTACCATAATTTACTTGCCCCCTTGATTTTAAAGGTCTAACTGAGCACTTTCAATTGGGCTGGAAAAGAACGGGAAGCCAATGGAGATGTCAACACAGAGGTATGATATGTTCATAATTCCCAGTTCCAGTTACTACTTTAGCAATCCCAGTGTGTTGCAACTTAAGCTTCTGAATTGTTTTCAAAGACAGTACCAGACATAAAGATGAGAGGCAACCACTGAGGTGGGGGCTATTGCTGTCCAAAAGGGTCATACTAATCTTCTAACAGAGGGTCTGACCCACAGAAGGCACTTATACTTCTATGTTCACAGCCCAAATACAACTCTGTCTCTTTTTATGGGAGTACAGCATCCTTTACAACAGAATGACAACCACTCACCTGGGCAGATAAACCACCTACTAACAATACATCATGCATGGACTAAACTAGTTTTCTGGCTCCCAACCAATTTATTACTATGCCTGGCGCTAGTACCACCATTGCTATACCTAGGATATTTGAAAAAGAAAGGTAGAGTTTTATGTTGCCTCCCTCTTGATGATACCAGACTTTAAACATCTAGATGACTTCACCATATATACTCCTGTATATGTTGAAAGTTTTTGGCCAAAAAAATTAACCCCCCAAACTTGGGTCAACTTATTCACGGGTCAATGCTGGAAACAGACAACGATGCCGACTAGATGAGCTCTCTGCTTGTTGCCCTTTTGGTGCTTAAGGTGGAGGGTAGTGGCAGCAGCCATTTTTAACAGAGGCTTACTGCCTAAGCCTGCAAGGCTTGGCAGTCTCTCTGCAAGTCTTGTGAGGTGATACTTATACAGTATGCCAGTATTTTTCAACTAGGATTCCCCAAGAGGTTGCTAGGGGTTCCTCAAGATTGTGATTGTGGGGGGAAAGCAACAGCAGTCTATAGAATAATGTTTATGCAGGGGTTCCCTGAGAACTGAAAATTATTTAAAGAGTTCCTCCAGGACAAAAAGGTTGAGAAAGGCTGCAGTAAGCTCTTATTAAAAATGGACACTGCCACTCCACTCCATGTCAAGTGCCCAAAATAGTAGATGCACTGCATTCTTTGGGATTCCCCCACATTGCTGCTAAACACTGCTCGGCCGAAAAAGAAGGCAGGAAGGAGGGAAGGCTGCTTTTCTTTTTCCCATTTGGGCAAGGAAGGGAAAATGGGGTGGTAGTGATCCTTCCATGCCCTGCCACACCAAAATGGGTTTTCACCTGTGCCTCTTGTCACTGTTTTCGCACTATAGAGAAATTAGGCACTATAGAGAAATTAGGAGATATTAGGCAGCACTATAGAGCTGCCTAATAGAGGCAGCTTGCTTTCCTTGATCTCCTCTCCCACTCTTCCAACTTTCAGGCTTCATTCTTTTTCCTTGTTTACATTTATATTATTTCCCCCCATTTTTAATACATATATCCTCATTTATATTCCTTTCCCTATCTGTATTTGTATAGATGTAGATTAGTTTAAGATCAGAAATGCAATTTACACCCTCACCCATGGTAACCCCTCAAATAAACAGATCCTCTCCTTTTTAGCTTTTCCTAAGTATGTTCCCTCCATGCATTTTTAAAAGGGGAAGAAAAGATTTATGTTACATGCCCCAAAGGTTTATCCTCAGCTTATCCATGGGTCACAGCAGAATCCATAATTTGGCCCCAGAACCTGCCCTTGACTTATACATGAGGTCAACTTATACATGGGTATATACGGTAGTTTGGTGTAGATATTAACAGCATGGCAGACAAGAGAGAATCCTACAGGATACCAGAGCATAAATGCCACATAGCCTTATCAGAAATCCTCTTACATTATGTTCTGGAAATGGTTATACACATACAAATAGAACTGCCAGAGAGCAATGCCACACTGTCTCTAAACTGATAAGAGTCTTTCTGAAAAAATACTATGCTTGCTGGACTTGAAGAACACAAGAGATCTATAAGAATCAACAGAGTCATAGTCCATTCCCCAATCTCCCCCAGTCTAAGCAGAGTGACTAAGTTTCAGGTCTGAACTGTGGCTGAAATGGGCAAGTTATTGGCAAGGCAGACTTGTCAAGAGGTTAAGAACAATACTGATTAGGATTGTAAGATATGCTAATATTTAGCAATCAGTGTCACTTAACAGAACCTTGTTAAACAGGGAATGCAAAATTGCCTCTCAACACCTACTTAGGTGGCAGAGCCATGATAAATCCTTACCTGGTGAAGTCTGTCATTTCCATCATAATCATGCACATTTGTTTTGCCAGAACTATAATATCATTACCACTGTCATCCCATTTGGACACTTCAGCATCCAATTTACTCTTCTCTTCCTGGAAGCTGGCAACTTGTTCAGCAATTTTTGCCTTTTGCTCTTGAGGGAGCTGAGCCATGATAGCCTGAAACAAAGAATTGCTCCATTCATAATTCTTTTCATTCACTGGCATGGAGGCCTTTCAGGTTCTACTAATTTACAAGGGGAAGATTAAATTATAGCTGAAGGGCTGACAGAAGCATTTCTTTTCATCTTGATCCAAACTTTGTGACTATATGAATTATCTATTAAAAATTATAAGTAAAGACTATTTGGAGATAAAGCCCCTGATGAAAAGGCTGATATCTGAAGCACTGCTGAAAGAAAATTAACTTAGAAAGTTTACTTCCTTTTCCCCCTCTACAACCCTTTTCACTGAAAACTATAGAAAATTGCTATAGAATTCATTGAAAAGTACAGTCTGACCCTTTAGTTAGACAGCTGAAGTGGACATTTTAAACATATATTTATTGCTGAAAGCCAACTCTCATACATTCATCAATTGAGTTGAGAATCTGGAGGAACAATCTGAAAGAATACTGTGTAATTATATGAGCATCATGTTCTGATTCAACCCTTTAACACATCTGAGGTTGAATTTTAGAAGTTTAAAAACATTCTACCTACATAAGATTTAAGGGCTTTTTCACTGTGAAGGCAATTTACCAAGGGACAGCACTGCAGGACTTTATGGAATGCTAAGAGGGCAGTCTGGGACATTTGCTTCCAAGAGCATGGCTATCCATAAGCAAATCTGTTCACAAGCAAGTAACCCACCTGCACTGTCAAGTGGTATGTCTTCTAAAGAACAGAGTCACTTGAATCTGCCTTTTATCTTGTCCCTTACTTATTCCTGTAGTTTTCTATGTACACTGCACATATGCAAGCAGAAACACAGGAAAAAGTGGGTGTATGTGAGGAGGGACTCAATGACACTTGTTCTATACTAAAAATTACTGCTGCTCATTTATGATTTTTATATACAATATTTGCCAAATTTGATGCTTAGCATAAAATGTACCTGTAAAATGATACAGCCAGCGTTCTGTAACCATAGAGTCAACCATCCACAGCTTGCAAATATTATTTAACCCCCCCCAAAGGAAACTTTGATTTTGCCATTTTATATAAGGGACACCATTTTACTACGTCGTTGTATATAATGGGACTTAGAGCATTCATGGATTTTGGTATCCATGGGGGGCCCTGGAACCAAACCCCAGCGGATACCAAGGGCCCACTGTACTCGGTTACTAAAGCACCATAGATAACTGAATGTTATGTTCAGCTTTGCCCCAACCTTTTCAAGGAATTCAAAAATAAACTGGAAAGGTTTCTGAATAAGGTTTAAATGTGTGCAATTTTTAGGGAAGGTTAAAAGAATGTGATTCCCCATCATGCAGGGGGGTGGGAATATTCTACTCATAAAGAAGAGGGAGATAGTTACTAAATGTGCATCTGAGGGAAGATCAAAATATAATTGTCTTCAGTGGCAACATTTTATCTTCAGGCTAGATTTTTTTTGAAAGCTTCCTAATGCACAGCAACTCCTGATAAGAGGTATATTCTTCTTTCCCTTGGTATCTTAGGTAAGGTTTAAAGTGGAAGGATTCCTAATGCAGAAGTCAGATTACATGCTCCTCTAAGTCTCTGATTTGCATTCCCAGTGTCAGTGTGTATGGGGTGTGTGTGTGTGTAGGGGAGAATATCATTAGAATATAAATTTTATTATATTAGTAATAATTCCATAAACAGTTAAGACATAGGGGCTTTATGCCATGGATTTGTATTCCCTCAAAGAACTAAAGAGTGGGTCCAAAAGTCCATGACTTCTGTGAACCAAACTGCCTAGAGGCTGCAGTTTAGCTGGCATGACAGGGAAAAACATGCAAGAAGCAGCAAAGATGATGCATGTGTGTAGTGACACTTTACAACTGAGTCATTCCCTGATGCAAGAGAGGCATCATTATTTTCTTTCAGTTAAAATTTAATTCAGAGTCCCAACTCAAGATAGGGTGGGGACACTAATGGAAGGTCAAATGGAGAAGCCAGATGTGGGGCAACTGCACTGGGGTGGTCCCTATGGACTTGTTTCAGCCAACACAGAAATGACAAGTCATCATCTGGTTTTGGATGAAAATGGGCCTTTCTGGGATTGTGGGTGGCAAACAATCCAAATTGCTGCATTTTTGTGGCAATCCGGGAAATATTCAATTCTTAAACAAACAAGCCATGGGTCTGCCCCTCCAATAAAGCTTGTGGGCTGCATACAGCCAGCCCACTGGCCATACCTTTCCTATGTCTGATCCAAACCAATGCTCCATGTCAGAGGCAGGCAACCCGATGCCCTCTAGATGTTTTTGCACTACAAACCCCAGCCATCATAGCCAACTGTTCAGAGATTATGGAAGTTGCAGGCCAAAACATCTGGAATGTATCAGGTGGCCAGCTCCTGCTCTAGGGCAATTTATTTATATTAGAGAAGAGCAAACACACACAAAAAACCATAATCCCAGCCCTTAAAAGAGTTTACCAAAGGGAGAAAGGAATGCTAATCTCCTGATTTTAGCATGGTATCCTATTTTGGATATTTTCATTGAGATCTGGACAAGAATAACCAAAACTATTCCTCTTACTCTTGCACTTTGGCCAGCGATAAGTTGGTCATCTTCAGTCTGAACACTTGTCCTGCTTCTGACATCAAAGTCTTCTGTTTCAAAGTCTGAATCATCTAATTCTTCAGGAGTCTATGAAAGCAATTTAAACATAAATCAGACACAAAAGCAAATTTCTCAGAATTATTCATTCTGGAATGCAGTGAACTTTGGAATGCAAACTATGCATAAAATTTCATATTTGTGAAGCATGCTGATAAATGTTTGCAGATCATACTATCATGCATACTTGATACAGTTGTTACATTTCTGTAATGGACCGACAGTAGTTTTATGGAAGGATGGATAAGAACATTTTACACATTTTAAATAAAGATAACACAAGCAAAAAAGTGTGGTTTGTAGATTTGGGATAAACACTGGACTAAACCGTAGTCCCTTCTGCCTGCCTGTTTCATTAAACATATCCTCCTAAGTGGAATTCTTAGGCTTTTTCAAGACAATATTAGAGCAAACTTTTTTTTTTCCAATAGGGACAGCTGGAATAGGAATCATAGCACCTACGAAAAGCCTCACATGCAGAATATTATAAACCTTTAGAGAACAAGCTCAAAAGCTGTGATGGCCAAAGGATGGCCAAGGCAAAGGATGTCAGGGTACCCCCTCCATGACTGGCACCACTGCTCCTGGCATGACTGGAAGTGAGATCATAACATGTCACTTCTTGTTTCAGGATTCACCCTCAAAATGGTTGATTTTTAATTCCCACCTCCCAATGTTTTGAAGGACAGGGCAATTCAAATCCCCCCATTTTTTTGGTGTTTTGGGGATGTGCGTTGGATGATTTTTTGGGGCGGGGGATTTGGGGGGGGGGTCATCCCAAGGGCAGCATGCAGCCCACAGGCTGCACTTTCTCCACTCCTGCTCAAGAGTTTAAGAAACCTGGTATTTTATTCTGCTCACTATGTATTTGTCTCTTCAGTATCATCATTTGTTTCAAACCAAAAATATTCAGTATCACAGGTATTTTGCATCCTGTTTAGCCTCTATCTTGACAGTTGCAGGATAACTATAACAAATGATAAGCCAAGAGCTATGTGAGTATGAATGGTACACTTAATAGTTACAATGCCCTTCTACACTTTACATTGAACAAACAGGACAGTCTCTATGCAAGAAGACTGATGGACACAACCTAGACATTAGAAATGGCAATACCCCCAAACCAGTTGTAGAACATTTCAATGTTCCTGGACATACAGTAAGGGACTTACAGGTTGTAGTCCTTGAACAGGAAAATTACAGATAGCTAAACTGAATTACATCCACTAATTCCAACCCATTAGCAGAGGTATAAACAAAGACAACAGCTTTATGGCATACTACATATATTAATACAAGAGTCCTTGCTACTGCAAATATAATGAAAGAAATATTCTCAGAGACTTCTGAACCCAAGGAAACTGACTTCTGGTAAGCAGATTTATTGCTTTCACACATCAACACTAACTGACCACAATAAAGATCTGAAAGACCTGTATCACTGTTTGAAAATTTACTGCAAAGGTCATGATTTGCCTCTTTCTGGATTCTATTAGATTCTATCCCACTACCACAACTATATAAATATGCTTTATACTTGAGGCCTTAATGCCACTCCATACTGCATCTGAAGAAGTGGATTTATATCCATGAAAGCTTATGCAAAAATAAAAACCAGATAGTTTTAAAGATGCTACCACATTTCCTCTTTTTTCTCCCCCCTCCCTTCCTCCTTTTTATGTTGCAAGAGACTAACATGGCTACTTCTTTGAAAACAACTCTGAGGTCTGAGTCTAACTGCCTCAGCTACCTATGGTGGCCTTGGTGCCACTTCTCAGCTGCCCCACCAACCTAGAAAACACTACTTTCCACCCTTTATCTCCTTGAGCAAAGCCCTCTTTAGTTGTTAAAATATTTTTCCAGTAAAATATTGCAATAAAAGGGGAATATCTATGGTATAAGGGGAGGGGAATAGCAGAGGGAGTCCTGAGTAAAAAGGATATCTGTCTACCCCATGGGGGGGGCAATGGCTGGAGAGCGTCCGATCAAATGCTTCTAAATAACAAATGATGGTGAAAAAAATTATTCGTTATTCATGTTTGGAGTGCATTATATAATTAATCTAGAAGATTCTGAAATGCACTGCGCAGGTGCAGGAATAACCCAACCGTGTGATTCACAGAGACCACAAAGAAACAGCATTAGAATTGTAAGGGGCAGGGCACGTTTCTAGGATGAAGGACCATTGCCTCCCAAAAATACTACTCTACGGTGAACTCGCCACGGGTCAGCGTAAGAAGGGCGCTCCAAAAAAGCGATACAAAGACTCCCTGAAACAACATCTCAGGCTCGGCCAAACTGATCACCAACAGTGGTCCACCCTAGCCTCACATCGGGAGGCATGGAGACGCACTATCCACAATGCTGCAGCCTTATTTGAGAACTCACGCCGAACAAGTCTTGAAGAGAAACGACAACGCAGAAAGAATCACAACCCAAAAACATCACCCAAGGAGACCTTCTGCTGTGATTTTTGCAATCGGACCTGTTTATCTCGGATTGGCCTTTTTAGTCATCAGCGCGCTTGCAGAAAGCGCAGGATGAGTCCTTCCTGAATCTTCGTTTGCAAAGAAAAACCAGAGAGAGAGAGACAGAGAAAGACATATAAATAAATAAAGATGGGTTACTGTGTCAGCCTTGTTATTTAACAGACAGACCTTGGAACATGGAATCACCTATCATTTGGGGGCGGGGTAAGGGTTACACACAGCAGCCCTCAAAATTCCTGAAAATTCATGCCGATCTGTGCTGGAAAATAAGTGATACTGATATGATACCCCTGTAGGTCACAATAAGGACAGATTGCTTACCTGTAACCATAGATCTTCGAGTGGTCTTCTGTGAATTCAGTTGGGTTATTCCTGCGCCTGCGCAGAGCATTCGGAACCTTCTGGCATCGCTAGGCAGAATGTGCATTGATACATTTTTGGCGGTAACTCCGCCCACCCTAACAGTCTCTTTAAGGCGCTCCCGCCTAATTCCCCTCAGTTCCTTGAATGGCGCTGCAACCAGCAGCATCAGGAACATTAAGCATGTTTATATGATGTAATAGGACATAGAGGGGAGGATGGGCGGGTCTGTGTGAATTCACAGAAGACCACTCGAAGATCTACGGTTACAGGTAAGCAACCTGTCCATCTTCTTCGCGGTCTCTGTGAATCACACAGTTGGGTAGACTGGCAAGCTTCACTCCAGCAGAAGGGTATGTCCTACACATATTGACACTAGGACCATGCTGCACAGTCAAATAACAATTGGATGTATTGACAGCACATTCTTGTGAAAACCGATAAAACATAGAACTATGACTTGGTAAACATTAACACTCACTCACTGAATGGAAGATAACAACACAGCCTTCCCAAAGGCAGACTCGTTCCTAGAATGAGAATCAAGTCTGTAATGGGAAATGAAAGTCAAAAGTGATGACCAAGTTGCTGCTCTGCAAACGTCCTCTAGAGGTACCCCAGAGAGGAAGGCTGTCGAGGTGGAGACAGCCCTCCTCAAGTGTCCTCAAATCTGAGAAGGCAGTGGCTTCTTGGTCAGTTCATAACAGAGGGAAATGGTCGATGTCACCCACTTAGAGAGACGTTGTGGAGAAATAGGATCCCAAAGTCTCGAGTTCACATAGGAAACAAACAGTATAGGTGATTTCCTGAAGGAAGCAGTCCTTTGGATGTAAAACGCGAGCGCCCTTCTGACATCCGTGGAGGGTACACTCGAATTTGTCCTTCGGGTCCTGCATCAGAGCACGCAGAGTGATAAGCTGATTCAGATGAAAGCTTGATACCACCTTCAGGAGGAAAGAGATGTCTGGACGAAGCACCACCTTATATTTGTGAAAGGCAGTGTACGGCGGGTCCGAGTGCAAGGCACAGAATTCTCCAGCTCGACGCGCTGAAGTAATGGCAACAAAGAAGGCAGTTTTCCAAAACAGGAGTCTCAAGTTGGTGGATGCCATGGGTTTGAAGGGACATCGAACCAGCTGTGACAGGACCAGTTCGAGGCTCCAGGTCGGGGTAGGCTCGAGTACCGGAGGATGGAGGTTGGCTTAGCCTCTCAAAAACTTCTTGACCATTGGATCCGGAAAAGGAGACAGATGATATCTAGCCTGGAATTCGACAGATACGGCTACCAAGTAGCACCGGATTGATGAAATCGAGTCTTGTGGAAGACATGTGGAGAAGGAATTCCAGGACCGTCAGGATGGAGAACGGTTCCACAGCCAACCCTCGATCAGATAGAAAGGCTTCAAACTTCTTCCATTTGTAGTTATATGACCTATGGGTAGCAGGTCTCTGGGCAGCGTCAATGACAGCCTGAATGCCTGGAGGTAAGGATGGAGAATGCTGGCCCGTCGGAACCGAGGATGAATTCGAGGCCATAGGTACAGTGGGACTGAGTACTAAGGATGGATTCAAGACCGCAGTCTCCATGACGTTAGTCGTAGAGCCTCCACATCTGGGTGCCTGACCTTCCCATTCTGAATGGTGAGGTTGGGACGAGTTGGAAGTTGGATGAATTGGTGCTTGGCTAGACGCAGGAGGGTCGCAAACCAAGCCTGGTGGGGTCACCACGGAGTGATGAGGATGGCATCCACTCAATCTCGATGCAGCTTCGCGATTACCCTCGTCAGCAGTGGAAACGGAGGGAAGAGGTAGAGCAGCGGTCCTGTCTACTGGAAGAGGAATGCATCGCCGCTCGAACCCTGGGTGCAACATCTTGAGCAGAACTGGCAGCACTGGCTGTTGTCTGGTGACGCAAAGAGGTCTACTTGAGGAGTTCCCCATCGTCGAACCAGGTCTGAGGTTACTGACCTGTGCAGCATCCATTCGTGGATGGACAAGCTAGAACGGCTGAGTCGGTCTGCAAGTGTATTCTCCCGCAGGAGGTGGATGGATTGGAGGTAAATGTTCCTGCATATGCACCAATCCCAAATGTCCAGTGTGAGCTGAAGAGGCTGCGAGGATCTTGTCCCTCCTTGCTTGTTCAAGTAGTACATCACTGATGTGTTGTCTGTTATCAGCAAGACTGTCTTGTCACTTATCAGGGTTTCGAAGGAACGCAGTGCCTTCTGGATGCCGAGAAGCTCTAGGACGTTGATATGGAGTCCGTTTGTTGGCATCCCAAGTGCCCTTGATTTTGTAGGAGTCGAGGTGGGCTCCCCATCCGAGCATCGAGACGACTGTTGTAAGAGAGAAGTCTGGTGGAGGGGGATCGAATGGCATACCTGCCAAGACGTTCTCTGGGACCAACCACCATGCTAGAGACTGTTGAATTGCTCGTGGCATCGTGAGCATTTTGTTTAGTGGATCGCACAGGGGGTTGAACACTTGTAGGAACCAGTGCTGGAGCGGACGGGACCAGAGCCTGGCGAGGCGGGTCACATAAGTAGTAGCTGCCACGTGACTGAGGAGCACCTGGACTGCGTGGGCGGATAGTCTCCGGGATCTATGGCAGGCATGGATCAGGGACCGAAGAGTGTCAAATTAGTCTTGAGGTAGGTCAGCTGGGGCCATGATCAAATCCAAACAATGCTCGATGAACTGGATGGATTGGGCTGGTTACAGTTGTGATTTCTCCATGTTGACAAGTCCCAGGGTGTCTAACACATCTAAGGTGAGGTCAATGTCTTGTTTGAGCTGACATCAAGAATTCGCCACAATCAGGCAGTCGCCAATGTAGGGGAAAACCACTACTCCACGCTGCCGTAGGAAAGCCGCTACCACCACCATGCATTGCGTGAAGACTCTCAGAGCCGTCCAAAGTCCAAATGGCAGGACCCGAAATTGGAACACGTTGGTCCCGATTTGGAACACTAGGAACCGCCTATGGGCCGGATGGATTCCAATGTGGAAGTAGGCATCTTTGAGGTCTATGGAGACGAACCTGTCGTTTTGCTGTAGGAGCGGTAGGATGGAGCCAGAGTAACCATCTTGAACTTCTTTGGTGCTATATACAAGTTCACTCCACAGAGGTCAATAATAGGACGGAGACTGCCATCCTTTTTCGTGACCAGAAAGTACCTTGAGAAGAAGCAGAGGTGGTGAAGTGTGGAGTCCACAGGTTCGATCGCCCCCTTTTACAGCAGCATCTGCACCTCCTCGAGGAGGGGAGGGGAGGGCGGTGTTGATCGAACCTGACCTGTCGGAGGTAATGAGTTGAATTCGATCCAATAGCCGTTCTGGATTATTTGGAGTACCCAGCGGTCTGATGTTATTGAAGACCAGGCTTCTTGGAAAGTTGAGAGATGATCTCTGAACAGAGGAGTCTAAAGGGAAGAGAGACAGAATGAGGCAGCAATTCAAAATTTTCTCCTGGCCTGGTCCTTGGACCTCTGCTTTGCAGGGGGTCGGTATTGTGACGTTGACCCCTGGCTCCTCACCGATGATGTGGATGGCATGTATCGGGAGCGTCTGTATGATTGGGCGGTATACCCTCGCCTAAACTGATGGCCAGATGTAGAGGCCTGCCAGTTGGTTCGGCTCCTGGAGCGATAAAGAGAAGATGAGGTTGTGGCCATACCATATTTCTTGGTGGTGGACCTCATCTTCTGGGTAAACTCGTTTCTCATCCATGGAGCGGTTGAACAGGCCTGACTCATCAAATGGCAAATCCTCGATGGTAGCTGAGGCTTGAGGGGTGAGGCCTGAGGACCGGAGCCACATGACGGCACAGAGTGATGGATCCGGCTATCGTCTTAGCGGTTGAGTCTGCAACATTTGTTGCCCCGCCAGTAATTGTGCCTCGGATTGAATTGCTTCAGCCATCCTTCGTCTCTCGTCTGGGAGATCTTGGATGAGAGGCAGCATTCTTTCCCAGAGTACTTGCTGGTATGCCCCCAAACATGCAGAGTAATTAGCCACACGGAAACTCAGGCCAGCAGCAGAATATATTTTCTTCCCAATTTTGTCCAGTTTCCGTCCTTCTGGGTCAGGTGGCATTGATTGCGGGCGACATTGTTTCCTGTTTTGGGAAGATTCCACCACTACCAAATTCGGGCGGGGATGGGATTGAAGCCATTCAATGTGGTCACCTCCAACCCGATACAGCCTGTCAATCTTTTGAAGTAGGCTGGATCAAGAAAGGGTTTTCCCATGAGCCCTGCGTGAATTTCAGAAGGGACGGCAACACCGGGAGGGTGGCAACAGGAGGCGCTTTAGATTGAATATGGTGGAAGATTGGATCCACCGGTTCCGTTTCTTTTTCAATCACTTTGAGATCCAGGGCATGGGACATACGGACCATTTGTTCAGAGAAGGCCCATATATCATCCGTTGGAGACGCAGTTATCTTCTACCAAATCAGGTTGTGGAGATGGTAGGTAGGGCCGGTAAGGATCCCACGAATCCGATGAAACCGAAGATGAAGCAGTGGGTGACGGACTATGATCTCCTCGTAGCAGAGAGGTAGTGCAAGGCGGTGGAGTAGGTGGGTTTGGTGGCAATGGATGTTGATCTTGACGTAGGGATACCTGGCTCTCTGCATCTTTCGTAGGTACGGCCTGTGATTCCTCGGATCTGAGGCATCGCGGGGAATGGCGAACACTCTGACCAGTACCCATCTCTTTCAGGTCAAAGGCTCGGGTGGTCAAAACGTGAAAACCTGTAGGAGACATGAAGTCAGCCCAGTACACTGAGCGTGCAAAGTCGTATGCCAAGTAGGCAGGCTCGTCATCATGGATCCTGAACGGGAATGGTTGGGTTTGTGTAGCGTCCTCAGATTCGATGATCTCGATGTTGATGTCCGAGGAGAAGCGCTCGAGAAGTTGGGCTCTCATGACCGCCAGGATTGGTGACTGGCCCTTTTGTTGGGGGAACACATCCGTGTTGACACCCGATGGCACCTCCACTGTCACAATCTCCACCGAACCCGCAGGAGTGGGGGCACGGCATGGCACGCTTCCCTCAGCAGCTGTCGCCAGGGATGGTTGGGTAGGAACAGCCTCGGCTTCAACAGCAGGTGGCAGCTCAATGGTAACGATAGGCCTTGCAGCCTTATCAGTAGAGACCGTGGGTGGAATGACTGTTGGCTTCGACTTCTTCAAAGTATCCTTGGACTTGCTCTTAGATTTAGAGCTGTCCTCATGCCGAGAGGAGTGCTTGTCCTTTTTCTTCCTCTTTAAGGACTGCACAGTATCTGCAGAGGTACCAACCTGACTGGTGGTTTCAGAAGGTGCCTGGTCCTGAGAGGCAACATTCGAAGTGGAGTTCCTGGTCCCGTGCCGATGTCGACATTCCTGGTCCCGTGCCGATGTCGAAGGCGTCGAGCAAGCTCGATCCTGAGCTGAATCCATGGAGATAGCATGTTTGTGTGAACCATGCACAGCCTCCGGATCCGAGGCAACCGAACAATGTCAGGACAGGCTACGGAACCGATGACGTTTCTGGGTCATGGTCTTTGGGGAAGGCAAACAGCCCTGTTTAAGTGGTGCAGATTCTGAAGTAGAAGCTGGAGTCAAGGTAGAGGCTGGAATTAAAGCCCTCTTGTACAAGAAGGACTTGAAATGGGTCATCCTATGCTTACATGCCTGAGGTGTGAAGGCCCGGCAGTGCACGCAGGAGTCAACGTTATGGGTCTCTCCAAGGCAAATCAGGCAGCGGGAATGGCCATCTGCACTCGGGAGTTTAGCCTGACAGATGACACATCTTTTAAAGGCTCCTCTCGCAGACATCTTACTCACGGAGTCACAAAATCCAAAGGGAGAAAATGTGAAGAGTAGAGATAGACAGTCCAAGTCAGCAGCAAAATCAGAGAGAGAATGCCAAATCCAGAGGAGTGAGAGAAAATCGTAGTCAAAAATCCAAGCCAAGTCGAAAATCCAGTGAAGTCGAAAGTGAAAGAGAAAAAACTAGCAAACAAAGGTTCCTTCAAGCTGCTAACGCAGCAGAAAGAAAGGAACTGAGGGGAATTAGGCGGGAGCGCCTTAAAGAGACCATTAGGGTGGGCGGAGTTACCGCCAAAAATGTATCAATGCACATTCTGCCTAGTGATGTCAGAAGGTTCCGAACGCTCTGCGCAGGCGCAGGAATAACCCAACTGTGTGATTCATAGAAACCACGAAGAAGATATTTGTAGTTCCCTTTAATCTAGATCTATATTTCAATGTTTGGTACATTAGGAAAGCACTGAAAAGAGTTCCTTCGGTTGTCCTGTAGTTAATTAGTCTCACCAGATAAAAATTTCTCAGCCTCGCTTTTATATTGTTATTATGCAGTAGATTAATTCAAAGTGCACTACGGAATGCATAATGTTCTCATGCTTCACATCGAAATGCTTAATGCCTGAAAACTATTAGTTAAAATTTCAGATATTTGTGATGCTTTTGTTCTTACATTTCCTTTTAAAGCTTTCTACCATTCCTCCAATTTATATTTTAAGTGGAAATGCTTTTAGTTATTAGGTCTTTCAATACAAGTCCCCCAAAATAAAAGATCCTTACACTTAATAGTCTATTTCAGGAAGGGCAATTGCAAAGGGAGATGGAGTCAATTTTCACCCCTGCACCCTACCAATAATTAATTACTTAGGGATTATGGGTGATTTTGGGGTTCTAGCAGGTTTTTAAAGTATTGGGGAGGCTGGGGAGGAAAATTGGTGCATTTTCACCAGTTTTGACATGCTTTGGCGGTTATTTGGGACAAAAATCTCCTGCAAATAAAAAATGGGGCTCTTGGGGGTTTAGGGGCCACACTTTGGGGCTCCATGGGCCAGATGCAGCTAGTGGGCCACATTTTGCCCATTCCTGGTTTATCTGTTAATTCACTGAAGTCTATGCTTCTTCATCTCCACCAAATGGAAAACAGGCAGTTTTGTCTCCTGAAATATGCTTCCTAGAGCATTAGATGCAATCTCCGCTTTGATGTTGTTGTGTGTTTTCAAAACATTGCTGACTTATGGCAACCCTAATGTGAACCTATCTCAGGGTTTTCTTGGCTAAAATTGTTCAGAGGGGGTTTGCCCTTCTCTGAAGCTGGGAGACTGTGACTTGCCCAAGGTCACGAAGTGGGTTTCCATGGCTGAGCAGATATTTGAACCTTGGTCTCCCAGTGTCTTAGTCCAATGCTCAAATCACTATACATGCTGGCTCTTAATCTCAGTTTTACAGACTTCTTTATTACCCCTTGCCTGCTCAAGTAAATGACTTTCTGCTTCCTGACACAAGAGCCTTCTAAAAACATCTTGGTCATTTCACTTAGCACTTCTGTTCCATTTTGTCTATCCTAAAAGTTACTTACCTCATTCTTAGAGGGCCAAAACAATATTTGTAAATTAAAAATATCAAGACATGGGTAAAATTAGACAAAAAATTCATATAATTCAACTGCATAATGAAAATTCTAGATAAGCCACTACTTTCTTTTTAAGAAAAAGGCAATCAGATCCATGAAATTATTTCTTTGAGGTGGTTTGTCTTAACACAAGGGCTACTCCACAGAAGCCTTGCTTTATACAGAAATCATAAGTATGTCTAAAGGTTGACATATGGATCAAGGGCCTGACTTGAGTTCTCAAGGAAAGAGGGGGTTTATATAGGACAAAGGTGCTCCTGATATACTACATTGAACACCAATCTTTATGGATTTAGACATCAACCATCAAATAGGGGCCAGGCTTAGGAATTAGGAACAAACACAGTTGACTACATCTTAGGTTTCCACCACCTTGCCACAGTAAGCATGTGGGACATACATCACCAGGTGCTTGTCCTGTCATTTGCCCTACCACAAAACTACTGACTACCAAATATAGCATGAGAAAGATCTTGATACGTTTTTGTGTTTTGAGCATCTTGCTGTAATGCCTTATTGTCTTTCAATGTTACTTTTCAGCTGCCTTGGAAGTATGCTTATAAGGTAGACTACAAATTACAACAAAACCAAGAAATAGGTTATCATGTTCTGTACCAGCTGAAGCTTATGAAATTTGTCAATGACAAATTCCACATAAAGCAGATTGTAGCAGTCATTTATGAAAGCAACAATGAACTAAATCCCTTGAGCCAAGCAGTGGAAATGCTTTAAACTTTGACTTGCATCATTATTATGTTCCAATATAATAAGCCTTTAGCAATTACCATAAAGCAATGGCACCTGTTTTTTGGCTAAAAGTGTGGAAAATGGTTAAATAGCATGTAAAGATTGCATAACAATATGCACCCAATGGGTGAAATATGGAGTCTAATTATACAACCAATATGAAGATTCAGCTTTAGACAAATACGGACAGGAATAATAATAATAATAATAATAATAATTATTATTAGAAATCTGTTTTTATTCTGTATGTGTTTTACATATTTTGTGTTATGCAATGTGATTTGATATTTTATTTCATCAAATATGGGTTCACTTACTCTGATCATCAGTACTGCTTTTCTGATGTCACGAATTCCATCATATACCAATCGTGAGGCATCAATAAATTCATTTTCATCCACTGGCTGAGCTGGGTCAGAACTCAGTGCTTCTACAGCAGCTTCTACTTGTTCAGTAAAACGTGGCATGACTGAAGAACATACAGGAAAAACAACTTACAACCAAAATGCAAAAGACAAGGATTCTGCAGTGACATTATACTGAAAAGTAGCTTTCATTTAGCAACTTTATTTATATATTACTTTCCCCTCATTTGAATGCTATGACTAAATTTGTTTATTTCATTTCTCTAACCATATTCTCAGAATAAATTGAATACATACGTTCAACATCGTATGAAGCATGGAGAAGGAACCTCTGGCCTAAAGGCTGAACAGGGCCCGCTAAGCCACCTTATCTGGCCCCTTGGACTTTTAAGATGCTCCTTCCTTGTCAGGGAAGGAAAGATTTGAGAAAGGGAGAGGCTTAGCCTGGAGGAAGGGGGAAACAGACAAAAGAATGGCTACTCAAGTGATATTCCAGCTTCATGAATGTTCCCCCAGTCAGTGCCTTTGTCTGTTTCTCTTTGCCCTTCCCATTCCTGGTTAAAGAAGGTGAGGGTAGAACAAAGGAGGCTCACTGAACGAGGCACAACTACCTTGAGAAAGGTGCCTGAATGATTGTGGTGGTGGTGGGAAACCGGGAGGTCCACTTCTTGCTATCATCCAACCTGAGTCCTCACCCTTGCCATAAAGGTTGCAAGCATGGCTAGATTAATGTTGGCTTTGTAGACCTCTTTTTGAATGCACACCAGAAAAGTTCTGCTAGAAGATACTTGTGGCTTATAAATAAGTTAACACAACCGCCAACAACAGCAGTGTGTATCTATATAAAAAAATTCTGAAGATTATATGACCAGCCATATTATCATATTAAAATAACACTGTGTACAATTCTTATTAGTGGGTTAGTGTTGAAGTAGGTGCTGAATATAGTAGAAGTGTCATAAATATGTTACACAGACTGCACCTGGTGTTAAAAGTAGTGCAACCAAAAGCATAACTGTGCCAGTGCAATAGATGCAGTATTAGTTTAACAGGATATATAGCATATGGGCCTTAGGGGAAAATGTAGCATGTTTAAAACATAAGGAAGGACACAATGAAATCAGTGATTTGTAATTAAAGATCAAATTTATAATTATTAAAACTAACAGTTTGCAATCCATGCATTTTTAATTTTACGATTAAAGCTATTTTTAAATGATCATTTGCAAAGAGCCACAAATGACAAAAATGTTGAGCAGATGTGAAGAAGAACATTCCAACAAAGAGTAAAACTAGGCCTTGGTGTTGGGGCAAAATGAGCTAACCAATGCAATAGAAAAATGTTTTATCTATCATCAAAGTCACCAGAGCTACCTGATGGTGCAATCAATGCTGTATTTACAGTTGTCCCTCTGTATCCACAGTTTTGGTATCCACGGATTTAAGTATTCATGGCTTGAAAATATTCTTAAAAAAATAATAATCCAAAAAGCAAACCTTGATTTTGCCATCTTACATAAGGGACACCATTTTGCTATGCCGTTGCATATAATGGGACTTGAGTATTCACGGATTTTGCTATCCACGGGGGGTCCTGGAACCAAACCCCAGTGAATATGAAGGGACAACTGTAGTTCCAATGGTAAATTAATAGATAAGCTCCACTAGCCCAAGCTCAATTTAGCAAATGGGGCTGAGATTTATGGCTTTGCCCAAGAATCCTCCACTCCTCATTTGACTGCAACACCAGGGAGGAAAAGAATCAAAGTTTTATACAAAGATAGGGGAGGCAGTGGCCTTGTTCTCTACTTGCCTATCTATAGGTCTTTGCAGGGCAAATACAAGCACACTAGAATCAGTACTGGCTGCAGCACTGAGTAGAGCACTGAGTGGAGGGTAAATAATTCACCTGTAGAAATGAAAATACCTTTTGCAGCAAGGCTTAATGTTTTTTATAAATGCTTGAACTAACTACTGCATTGATTACAATATAATATAAACAGACAACCTATACGAAAAAGGAAAAAACAATGCACCTGAGTTCTGTAACATTTCATGTAACACACACAAAGTTATATTAGGGAGCTAATGTAAGCTTAAGCTCCTTATTAGCACAAAACAGCATATGCTTTTAGTGCTCTAGGAATATAACAATCCTATGGCATGAACAACACATTCTTCTGAACTAAGGTAACAAATTGTACAATCAATTCATCTTAATCCAAGGTCGGACTAAAAGAAATGGCCACTATGGCAGCCTGCACAAACCAGGAGCTGGCAACTGCAGTGGATCTGGGGGCCAATGTTTTGCTCCCAGGGAATTTCTGAGGGCTGTACTGACTACCCACTACCCCAACTTTCCAAAACACAAAACAGAAGTGGTCAGAAGTCCATTTCTGGTTTGGAAATGTGAGTAATTTTGATGCTAGTGTAGGGTGGCCCCCACAACTTATTTAAAAGGTGAACTACTGCTTCTAGAGGATTCCAGGGGAAGCAATTTGCCTTTTATTGGCCAGAAGAAACAAAAGTCCGCCTAGGAACTCTGTAGAAAGCAAGGGCTACACTTTGCTCATCCATGGCATGAAACAAGTGGTGAACCAGTCTCATTCTAACGGCAGACAAAAAGTAAAAGTTATACTCTTAAAATGTACCATATGGAGTACTAGTTAGTTCTCATACTATGCTTTAGAACAGAGTGGGCAACTTGTGGTTCTCCAGATGAAGTTGGAAATGCAGCTTGCTCACAGCTAATGGTGAGGAGTTACACTCCAACAACATCTGGATAGCTACACGGTTGCCCACCCCTCCCCTTTCAGACACTGAAAACTGTTCAGTTCGGACACATGTTGTAACACATGTGTAATCCAGTAATTTCCTGGTGACTCTTACCCTCTATACTTATAATAAGCACATAAAATTATGTTATGGCTACAGTGAACCCAAATTTAAAGCAAATGTCATAGCAAATTACTGTCAATGTCAGTGATGGGGATTAGCAGTTAATACATTCCAAAACATCCATGTAACTTCACGTAGTGTCTTCAAAACCAAGGGCTACATCCAACACTGCAGGAGCAGGTATCTGCTTGTGCAGTGGACCTTTCTTGTCCTCACCCCTTTGCAACTTCCACATGGCTCAAGGCTGCTTGACAGTTCCCCAACCCTTCACAGTAGGTTTGGGAGGGCTGCACTTGGAGATGGAATCTGTTCCCTTGGCAAATCCCATTCTCTCAATGGACACAACTTGATTTCCTAGCAAATCCTAGGCGAAGTAGTACTAAACTTTTAAATTACACCAATCAAAAGCCTGATGAAATAGTGTATCTTACCTGTGTTTGAAAGCAGCTTTGTTGCTTCCAAAACCTTTTCTGTATACACCCCAGGTTCATAATTATCCATTTCAGAAGTGACAACATGAATTACTCTTGCTGCACGACCACGAATTGCACCAGCAGTGCGATCTAAACCATCAACATCTTTTTCTTGGAGAGCAATGACACATTTGTTTACATCTTCTAGAATGTGATTCTCTGGTGGTAAAAAAACCAAACAAATAAATAAATAAATTAAGAAAGTAACATTTTGCCCAGATTCCGTGTAAATTAATATAAGCAAGTTATTAAAAAAATACCTACTAACTGAAAGTACTACTAACAGAGAAGAGCCAGTGTGGTGTAGTGGTCTGAACATTGGACTATGACTCTGGAGACCAGGGTTCAAATCCCCACTCAGCCACGGAAATCCACTGGGTGACTTTTAGCAAGTCACATGCAGCCTCAGAGGAAACAGAAGTCAAACCCCTCTGAACAAACCTTGCCAAGAAAAAAACATGATAGGTTTGCCTTAGGGTCACTGTAAGTTGGAAACGGCTTGAACTGTTACTACTAATAGACTATAGTTGGCCCTCCATATCCACAGATTCTTCGTCCATGGATTCAACTACCCATGGCTTGAAAATATCGCACCCCAAAAAAATCCAAAAAGCAAAGCTTGCTGTTCACCATTTCATGTAAGGTTCACTGTTTCATATAAGGGACACCATAAGGGAAAAAAGTACTCAGTTTTCCAGATATGTTGGTCTGGCATTCAAAGAATTAATGTCACTGTATATAATGAGACCTGAGCATCCATGGGTTTTGGTATCCACGGGGTGGGGTGGGGTGGTTCCTGGAACCGAACCACAGCGGATACTGAGGATCCACATAAAACCAGTTAAGGCTAGCAAGAAACAAGGTCTGATATTACCACTCAATAAGAACAAAACATAGCAGTTAAGAGTTCCTATTAAGAAAGAACTTATATTATTTCAACTTTTGATTGTAAACAATGGTAACCATTTAGCTGAAAATGAATTTTATTTAAGATGTGGGTATGAAATAAGATATATCTCAGTCAATGTTCTAAAATTCCATACAGATGGATCTGGGAGCAAATCAAGGACACCAGGAAAATCAAAGACACTTAAAAACATAGTTAAGAACAAATTGATTGTTACAGAATCCGTATCACCCTGCTGCACATAACCATTCAGAAATCTGAAAAATGTTTATGGTCCTAGAAAGATGAAGATGATGAAGTTTCTATTGGCAATATTTTGTCCATGCTCCTCAGGCATCTGACAATTTCACACTTTATGGTACTCAGTTTTCCAGATACTTTGGTCTGGCATTCAAAGAATTAAATATTAGCACTGAAGCATTATGCTGCTTTAAGGAAAAGTGAGGCTTGTCACTACAAGAAACATTATCTTCATGTTATAATTGATCCATTCCAAGTTCCCAACATACGCTCCTATCCTTGATACTAACCAAGGTATTTTGAAACAATCTAACAAAAAGCAGAAGTACACACAGTGGTAGCCAGACTACCACAAACAACCTTTGCAAGCTTCTTGCTTCGAGTAATCTCTGTCTTCCAAAATGGCATCACGGAGAGCAGCTGTTAGCTGCATAATGTAATATAATGGAGTTACACAAAAGAGTAAATTATTATTACAATATGGAAAGTAAAAAGCAGTTAGGAAAGTGGAAGAGTTATCAAAACAGTTTGTCAATATAAAATCTGCAGATTGAACCAAGCTGAATGGCAGAGAAAAGCCACCTATAAGCTGTACAAACCTTGAGAGCCAACCCAAATTTTTACAATCAAAAGCATGCCGCTCAATATTAAATTCCATTCAGTTACTCCAAGTTTTCAACCTATCTCCCTGGACTCTGTTGTCCAGCATCCCCCATTCTAAGAAACTTCCTTTGCATCCCAAAGGACAGAACTCCTCCCATATCTAGCCTATACAAGTAATTTTCTTTCAGCCTCATCTTTCTGCTGGTCACAAATATATCCCCACAATTTTTAAGGGCAAATACTAGGGTGTTGCTTCTAAAATAACAGAGTTCATTGTTGAAGGAAGTGACAGCCTGTACAAAGAAGGGGAGGACACCTCAACCTATAACCCCAGAATAATTAAGGCTGTAAGTCTATGCAGGCAATAAAATAATTATATGCATCACTTAAGTAACATATATATGTAGATTCGCAATTTTATATGTACACCAGAGCATCGAGCTGCTTCTCTTGGCAGAAGTCAGGGAGAGGGTGAATTGATCCAAATGCAGGTGGCGTGCATTATTGCCTTTACTATCTTCTCTTTTCTCAGCAGCCTCCAGGAGCTCCTGTACCTATATCTGAAAGCATGGTGGACAAGACAGAAGTGTCAGGAGTTAGAGACTGAACTCCAGAGAAAACGGCCAAACAAGTGCTGAGTTATGCTGAGTCATGATGGCTGAGGCTAAGGAATTGCCAAGTCATGCCAAGTCATGCTAGCCTTGGAGCCACACCTGCTGAAGAGGGTTAGTTGAAGGCATAGCTTCTGGAGTGCAAGATCTGATGTAAGGCACCCATGTGGTTGAGTAAGCCATTGCGTGTAAATGTGTATAAAAGAAAGCTCAGTTCAGAGCTCATTCTCTTCTTACGATTCTTGGATGTCTGGCGAAGCAGTCTGTCTGTTGTGTGTATATATCTGTAAATATTGCAACTGCTTGAACTTGAAGATAAAAGTGCCTCCTGTTTATTTGGACGTCAAAACACTCTGTGTGTGAGTATTCTTGGGAATGGGTTGCTGCTAAGTCTGCTGAGATATTTTTTTTTTGGCTTCTGCTGGGTATTGATTGTCCTATCATCCCCTGAAAATGGTTATGGGCCCAGTGACTGAGCTCAGATTAGATAAGGTGCACCTGGAAAAGTTCCCAGAAACTCTTCTGTTTTGAGCGTATTTGGCTAATTGGCTGTGAAACAGTTAAGTTTCAGCCAAGTGTCTGCAGCAGACTCTATCTCTAATTAACCTAAATGGTAGTGCAACACTTTGATTTTGAGACAGCGTATTTGATATATAATAGGGTATAATAGTGCAGGAGGGAGTAAGGTGTACTTGTTGCGCAAAGCGCTCTATGGTTTGAAGCAAAGCGCGCACTGTTGGAACAAGTGCATTCATCAAGTTTTGGTGTCACTTGGGTATACAAGGAGTGTCGCTGATGCTTGTGTATACCAAGGGGGCAGGTGACAGTGCTGTCATGTTAGTGATTTATGTGGATGACCTTTGTGTGGTGGCAAAGAGTGCCAATGATGAGAAGCAAGTGCAGGTGGAATTGGAAAGACGGTTCAAGCTGAAGGACCTAGGCAGCCTAAAATGTTATTTAGGTGTAAAAGTAGAGAGAACCAGTCTTGGTGAGTTCTTCCTGAGCCAGAAGAAAAAGACAATCTTGTCGCCAAGTGTGGACTAAATAAGGCAAAGGTGGTTAGAACTCCCATGACTACAGATTTTGTGAACCTGGAGACAGAAAAGTGTTTTGAAAGGCCTGATTTGTACCACTCTGTGGTTGGCAGTTTGTTGTTCATTGCCAACAACACCAGGCCTGACATAAGTTTTGCTGTTGGGGTGCTTAGCAGGAGGGTCTCCAAGCCTAGGAGGACAGATTGGGAAGCCCTAAAGAGGGTAATTAGCTATCTCAAGGGGACCAGGGACATGTGTCTGAGATTGGCAGGAAGCCAGATGACCCTTGAGTGCTATGTAGACAACTCCTTTGCAGCAGAAACTTCTGACAGGAAATCTGTGACTGGGTGGGTGGTCAGATATACAGAGAGTCCCATAGAATGGAGATCCAGAAAGCAGAATTGTGTGGCCATAAGTACAACAGAAGCTGAATTCGCAGCCTTGTCTGAGATGGCAAGTGAGGTACAATGGGTAAGGCAAATGTTTGCAGATCTTGGAGAGCCATGCCACAGGCATGTTGAGGTGCACGAGTACTCCCAAGCCTGCATAGCTAGGGCAGAAGCAGAGAACCTGAAGTGTAGGACAAAATACACTGCAGTATGCTACCAAAATGTGAGGAAGTTAATACAAGAAAGTGTCTTGTGTCTGCATTATTGTCTATCTGAGGACAATGCTGCAGACCTGCTCACAAAAGCCCTTCCAGCAAGAAGCCATGATGAGCTGGCAAAGAGGCTGGGCCTTGCCACTAGTGTGTAAAGTGAAAGGCGTCATAAGGGAAGGTCAACCAACAGACTAATGATGTCTAACAATGTATATTGATGATGTTAAGTTGTGATGATAACATATGTCCTGCGCAGTAGTTTGACCATTTTGGAGGGGATTGTCAGGAGTTAAGAGACTGAACTCCAGAGAAAATGGCCAAACAACTGCTGAGTCATGCTCGCTGAGGCCAAGGAACTGCCAAGTCATGCCAAGCCATGCCAGCCTTGGAGCCACACCTGCTGAAGAGTGTTACTTGAGGGCATAGCTTCTGGAGTGCAAGATCTGATTTAATGCACCCATGTCGTTGAGTAAGCCAATGCCTGTAAATGTGTATAAAAGAAAGCTCAGTTCAGAGCTCATTCTCTTCTTATGATTCTTGGATATCTGGCGAAGCAGTTTGTTGAGTGTATATATCTGTAAATATTGCAACTGCTTGAACTTGAAGATAAAAGTGCCTCCTGTTTATTTGGACGTCAAAACACTCTGTGTGAGAGTATTCTTGGGAATGAGTTGCTGCTAAGTCTGCTGAGATATTTTTTGGTTTCTGCCGGGGATTGAGTGTCCTATCATCCCCTGACAAGTAGTAGCCTAGATTTTACTGCCTGCGAAACCCATGCCACCCTGCTCTGCTGCCTGCAGAAGAAGCACTTCTACTGCCATTCTGAGATCCACAGAAGCAGGAGCTCTCATGCTTGTTTGTCTGCTGAGTACTTCCTAAAATTAAAGGCAAGGAATTCCAACAACCTGCACCTCATGGAGACATGCAGGGAAATATGTCTGCTTTGGGGCAGTAATGTCAGCCATCATGTTGACATTACACCTGATATTCCCATATTAGCTAGCACAGTTACATCCATAGTTGAAGACCTGAGCTGTCTTGGATAACTGTTATAAGGACACCATAAACTTCTTTCCAAAAGAAAAAAAAATGAATGCAATCACTTAGAATCATATAATCATAGAAAAAGGAGAGTTGGAAGGGACTGCAAAGGCCATATTCCTGCCAAGCAGGAATATACAACTAAAATGCTCTCAAGAGATAACCATTCAACTTCTGTTTAGAGACTTCCAAAGAAGGGAAGATGTGAAAAGAGATGAAGGGATGAGAGACTCATTTAAAGAAGAACCAGTTAAAGATGAACCTACAGTTTTATAAAGTGAAGTAGAAGCTGCACTTGGGTGAAATAAATCACCAGAAACACATGGCATACCAATAGAGCTGCTTTTCAAACTACAGGAACAGAATCTACTCCAGTTCTAACTAAAATCTGTCCACAAATATGGAAAACAAAACAATGGTTCACGGACTGGAAACAGCATACAGTGGGCTCTCGGTATCCATGGGGATTCGGTTCTGGAACAACCTGCAGATAGCTAAAACTGCAGATGGTTGAGTCCTGACGTGCGTGTGGCTGCTTCAGAGCATCTGTGTGCATGTTGCCACCATTTTAGGTATAGAGCCCATGGATAAGGAGGTCACATTGGACATTCCAATCCCCAAGGAAAGGGACACCAGGGATTGCAGTAACCACAGGACCACTGTATGTGATGCTCAACATTCAATAACAAAGACATTTACCATATATGGGGTGAGAAATACCAGATGTTCAAGCTGGGTTCAGGAAAGGAAGAGGCACTAAAGATCATATTGCAAACATATGTTGGATAATGGAGCACACCAAAGAATATCAGCCTGTGTTTTATAGATTTATAGCAAAGCCTTTGATTGTGTAGATCATCAAAAACTATGGGTGTCTCTTAGAGAAATGGATTGCCACAACATATGATTGTCCTGATGCATAACCTTTACTCAGGACAAGAGGTTATGTCAGGACAGAATATGGAGAAGCAAAATGGTTTCCCACTGGCAACGGGGTCAGGCAAGTTTGCATTTAATCACCCTATCTGTTTAATTTGTACACTGAACATATCATACGTTAAACAGGATTAGACTTGAAGGAAGGAGGTGTGAAAACTGGAGGAAGGAACATCAACAATTTCAACAATTGAAGATAGGCAAATGACACCATACTTCCGGCAGAAAATAGCAACACTTGAAACAACTACTGAAGAAAATCAAGAAAGAAAGTGCAAAGGCAAGTTTACAGTTGAACATTAAGAAAATAAAAATAATGACTACAGATGATTTACACCATTTAAAAGTAGATGATGAAGACATTGAAATCGTTCACGATTTTCCATACTTTGGTTCAGTCATTAATCAGAATGAAAAATGCAGTCAAGAAATCAGAAGAAGACTAGGACTTGGGCAGCTATCAAGGAACTAGACAAGTGTAGATACATCATTGAACACCGAAGTTAGGATTGTTCATACCATTGTATTTCCCATTTCTATGTATAGCAATGAATGCGGGGCAGTAAAGAAAGGTGACAAAAAGAAAATCAACTAATTTGAAATGTGGTGCTGGAGAAGAGTTCTACAGATACCATGGACTGCTAAAAAGGCAAATCAATGGGTCCTAGAGCATATCAAGCCTGAACTCTCCCTAGAAGCCAAGATGACTAACCTGAGAATGTTGTATCATGAGAAGACATGACTCACTAGAAAAGACAATAATGCTTAGCAAGGTGGAAGGCAGTAGGAAAAGAGGAAGACTGCATTTCAGATGGATAGACTCAATCAAGGAAGCCATGGCCTTGAGTCTGCAAGACTTAAGCTGCGCTGTTGACGACAGGGTGACTTGGAGGTCTCTCACTCATAGGGTCACCATAAGTTGAAGTTGACTTGACAGTAGTTAACAACAAAGAAGGAGAATACATTACCCTCTGAGGCAGCCTAATCCACTGTCAAACAGATCATTTATTTATTTATTGGATTTATATCCCACCTTTCTCCCAAGATGGGATTCAAGGCGGGTTACAATAGTTTAAAAATACAACTAAAACCTCACAAATTACAAAAGTTAAAAAAGAATTAATTTCCATTATTAAAATATATTTAAAAACATAAAATCAGTAAAAATACAACATGAAAAACAGCACACCAAATGTCTGTGAAGGTGGTGGGACTCAGAGAAAGCCCTCCTCTGCCGATCTTAACACACGGGCCAGTTTGTATAGGGAGATACTGACTTTCAGATAGTCTGGACCCAAGCCATTTAGGGCTTTAACCAGCACTCTGAATTCTGCCCAGGAACGGATTGGTAGCCAATGCAGCTGTTTCAACAGGGGCATGGTGGTGGTGGTCACATGATCCCTGTAGCCCGGTAGATCATACAGTCAAGAAGTTTTTCCTAAATGCTTAGGTGGAATTTCTCTTTTTGTCACTGGTTTGCATTCTAGAAAACAGGTTCACTCCATCTTCTACATGATATCCTTTCTTTTCTTTTCTTTTTCATGAGGATGCTACAGGACGGGCGCGGGGTAGGCAGGCGACCGCTCCGCCCGAACACCGGCCGCGCGGAGGGATCTCCCTGACGTGTTTGTCGTGGCCTGGATCGATCGTGGGTACATGATATCCTTTCAGATATTTAAAGATGACTCTTATCACTTCTCAATCCTCTTTTCCAAGCTCAACCTGATGTTTACCATGCTTGTTGCCATGAGCAAGTAACAGGAATGGACACAATAATGCTACTTACTACACTGATGGCCCACATAGTTCTTCCCTACATGAAAATAGCTACAAGGATATTTCTACACAGTAAAACTAGTGTGAAGTAGCCTTAAACAGCTGCCACTCTTTATTAGATCTGCTAATGCAAGGGTGTAATTAGTTCAGATCCTCTTGGCCATCCCTCAAAAACTACTTCACTTATCTTGAAAAATTTCCAGCTAGGATTCTCAGGGCATCCATAATAATGCATAGGGTTCCCATATCTTGTCATGTACCATTAACATGGATCAAACAGAAGTCAATGTTGTTCAACTTGTACACAGCACAGGAGAGTCTGAATTGAGCACAACATTAAAATCTTCATGAAATATGATGTCTGGCCCCATGTGGAATGACTACAAGGTTAGATGAACACTGAAGAGGAGAAAGTGACAAATCTGAAAGAGAGGGTTGCAAATCACACACACACACACACACACACACAGCAGCTGGGGTTCTGAATTCCTATCAGACAGTCCTTCCTATCTGGCTTACAGCACCTCACCTCAATCCAGTCCCCTTCTCAGAAACAAGACTCAGCCTGCTATATTTCTGTGATGGCCAGTGAGGAAAAGGAGTCTTAAGGAATGCTTAAACTCCCCTAAAACAGTTCTTCATTTTGCTTTAAAGTGGGCAACTGTAGAAAGTGAAGGAACTAATGTTCACTCCTGTGAAGCCATGTCAGTGCATAAAAGAAAGCCCCCTGATTTTATCCCCCTAGGTGAAAAAAAATTGATCCCCAAAGTCCTCAAGCCACCTGAAAGCAACTGCAAAATGTCACCTTGTTTCAATTTCAGCCTTTTTATCTGGCTTCTCTCTCTCCACTCGCCAAAGTAAGTGGACACAGGGAGCAGAAAGTATTTGTTTTGGAGTGGTTTTGAGCCATTTGGGAGTTGAGGGCAAAAAATCCCCTGGACTTATTTTTTTAAAAAAGCAGATTTGGGTCTTTAGGGCATTCAGGGGCTGTGGCCCATGGGTTGCACTTTGCCCACCCCTGCTTTACCTCTTTAACAACAGATGGATGGCCAACTCTCCAGAGTGCTTTACTTATGTGCTCCTGCATGGCAGGGTGTTGGACTAGATAGTCCTTGCCCTCTCTTCCAACTCTATGATTTCTATGAATTCATGAAGGAAAGCAATATTCCTTTTCCTGTACTACCTATTTTGGCATTGCTGCTCCTCTTGCTTAGTCTTCCAGAAGCACTTTAGTCCAGGCTTTCAAAATGCAGCCCATACCATTCTGACTGAAAAACCACTGCCAGAATCTTTATGGGTTGACATGCAAAGAAGTGGGGGAGCCATGATCAGACAGCAGTTGGCTGGTACAAAAAAAAAAAAAAAAAAAAAACAAACTTCCACCTTTTTTTTTACATAAAACATGCACATGCTTCAATCAAGAGAACTAGCTACATAAACTCCATTCTCTCTTATAAAACCAAATTAACCAAATATTGAAAGAACTCTCAACATTTGGCTTTTTTAGGTCAACTCTATGACTAGATTGGGCAGTGTGTGTGTGTGTATGTTTTCAGCTATCCTAGCAAAGCCAGGCAGAAAAGAGAGACACAAGAGTGAAATAATGGTTGCCATTAGCCTAGGAAGAAAAGCACCAGGGGTTTGCTGGCATAAAGCTTGGGGAAAGTGGTCAAGGTCTTGTAAACATCAATATAAGCTCAGCATAGTGCGTCATTGCCCTCCTCCCGCATATCTCCACCCATGTGACAAGTGGGAAAAGGAAGAGGGTACAGTTTAGTTTAGTTTGCAAAATTAAGCTCTTCTTCTTCCCTTTGTTTCTAAATGAAAGGCAAGAATTAATGCCACCTCTACACATTAAAGTTCTACTTTGTTTTCACGGTTAGCAGTTTCATGGTGGTCCTATCTGCCATGAGTGAGTGAAGTGGAAGAGAGATAAAGAAAAATGAGTAACCTATCACTGGAGGCGGCTTTTCGTAAGCGGGACTAAGATTACAACTGGATAACATATTAGGGACTTATTAGAGAAGAACAGGAGAATGGAAGATTAAAGAATGGCAAGAATTAGAAAAGGAGGAATTTCAAATACAGTGGTTAAATTATTGTCAGTTGAGAGAGAGAGAGAGGGAGTGTTAAATAAAATTTAAAGAACTTTCAGTAGAGGGTGAGATATCAGAATTTGAAAAACTACTATGTGCAGATGACAATCATCTCTCTATATAAAACGCTTGGGTATGTTTCCTTTCCCAGTGTGCTGATTGGCCACTTAGGAAACATACCAAACCAACCCCTCCCACCACTACTGCTTCAGCCAATCACCACCCACATGCCTCTCCACCTCAAAATCCACTCCTGCCACTCAATTTGTATCTGCACCCCAAGCCTCACAAGGGTCCCTTTCTCCTCTCACTCCCTCAGCCACTCATCACCCACATGTAAAATAATGCTATATTTTTTCCTAAAACAATAGTGTGTAGCTCAACCATGTGAACCTTTCAAATATACTATTATAGCATATGTCACGCTGGGGACAGCTAGTTTAATTAGCAAAATGGACAGGTTGCTTACCTGTGACCATAGATCTTCGAGTGGTCTTCTGTGAATTCACACAGCTGGGTTACTTCTGTGCCTGCGCAGAGCATCAGAACCTTCTGGAATCACTAGGCAGAATGTGCGTTGATACATTTTTGGCGGTAACTCCGCCCATCCTAACGGTCCCTTATAAGGGGTTCCTGCCTAAATCCCCTCAGTTCCTTGAATGACGCCGCAATCTGCAGCATCAGGAACATTAAGCGTGTTTATATGATGTAGTAGGACATAGAGGGGAGGATGGGCAGGTCTGTGTGAATTCACAGAAGACCACTCGAAGATCTATGGTTACAGGTAAGCAACCTGTCCATCTTCTTCGTGGTGTCTGTGAATCACACAGCTGGGTGTAGACTGGCAAGCTTCACTCCTGGAGGAGGGTATGTCCTATGCAAATTGAACCTAATACCATGCTACACAGATAAACCTGAGATTGGAATAATAATAGCACATTCCTAAGAAAATTAATCAAACCACATATACATTCCTATGTGAAAACATCAACTGACTTGGCAAACATGAACACTCACTCATTGAATAGAAGACAGCAGTACAGCTTTCCCAAATGCAGCCTCGTTCCTGGAACGAGAGTCAAGTCTGTAATGGGAAATAAAAGTCAAAGGTGATGACCAAGTTGCAGCTCTGCAAGTGTCCTCTAGAGGCACCCCAGAGAGGAAAGCTGTCAAAGTAGAGACAGCCCTCGTAGAGTGTCCTCGAATCCGTGGCTGTAATGGCTTATTTGCCAGTTCGTAGCAGAGAGCAATGGTTGATGTCACCCATTTCGACAACCATTGTGTAGAGATGAGTTTTGAGTCAGCATATGAGATGAATAGTCTAGGTGACTTTCTGATAGAAGCAGTACTTTGAATGTAGAAAGCAAGGGCCCTCCTGACGTCCATGAAGTGAAGGGTACGTTCGAATTCGAAATTCGGGTCCTGCATCAAAGCAGGGAGAGTGATGGATTGATTGAGATGGAAACTCGACACCACCTTCGGAAGGAAGGAGATATCGGGGCGAAGCACCACCTTGTGCTTATGGAAAAGCAGTATATGAAGGATCGGATCTCAAGGCACAAATTTCGCCAGCCCGACGTGCTGAAGTGACAGCCATCAGGAAAGCAGTCTTCCAGGATAGAAATCACAGATCTGTAGAAGCCAAGGTTTCGAACGGTCGGCAGACCAGCTGCGAGAGCACCAGTTCGAGGCTCCAAGTTGGGGTCGGTTTGGTTATCGGAGGATGCAGGTTGGCGTAGCCTCTCAAAAACTTCTTAACTTGGAACTCGACGGATATAGCTGCCAAGTAGCACCTGATTGATGACAGTGACAGGCCCATAGAAGACAACTGGAGAAGGAACTCCAGGACAGTCGGAATGGAGAATGGTTC
This sequence comes from Gambelia wislizenii, assembly GCA_030847615.1. NCBI lineage: Eukaryota > Metazoa > Chordata > Lepidosauria > Squamata > Crotaphytidae > Gambelia > Gambelia wislizenii. The sequence goes on from JAUMIR010000001.1 coordinate 208,954,457, forward strand.
AAGGCTCGGACCCCGAGAGGCCAGAAAAGCTTTGTACTTCTTCCACTTGTAATGGAAGAACTTGCGGGTAGCCGGTCTTCGAGCAGCGTCGATAACAGCCTGGACCTCCGGAGGAAGAGATGCAGAGTGCCTCGGCCCTGAAGTTGAACCCGAGAGTTCAGAAATCGAAGGAAAGGTCACAGAACCAGTCTCCATGCCGTCAGATGCAAAGTTTCTAAATCTGGATGTCAGACTTTGCCGTTCTGGATGGTAAGAAGATCCGAACGGGATGGAAGGCGGATGAAGCGATGTTTGGCCAGGTGGAACAGGGTTGCAAACCACAGTTGACAAGGCCACCATGGAGCGATGAGGATGGCATCTGTTTGATCCCGGCGAAGCTTGGCAATCATTCTTATCAGAAGCGGGAATGGAGGAAAGAGGTATAGAAGAGGACCCGACCAACGGAACAGGAACACATCTCTTGATCCCGGGGTGCGTCTCCTGGAACAGAACTGGGGACACTGAGCATTTTCCGGAGATGCAAAGAGGTCTACTTGAGGAAGGCCCCAGCTTCGAAACAGACGACCGGCCTGTGTAGATGCCACCTGTGGATGGAGAGGCTCGAACGGCTGAGTCCGTCTGCAAGAGTGTTTTCCTCCCCGGGAAGATGGATGGATCAGAGAAACACATTCCTTCGGACACACCAATTCCAGATGTCCAGAGTGAGCTGCAGAAGTTGAGGGGATCTCGTGCCTCCTTGCTTGTTCAGGTAGTACATGGTGGAGGTGTTGTCTGTTACTACCAGAACAATCTTGCTCCTCACTAGGGATTTGAAGCCTCGTAACGCCTTCTGGACACTGGGATGTTCCAGGACGTTGATGTGGAGAGCTCGTTCCTCGGAATTCCAAGAACCCCGAATCTCATAGGATCCGAGATGGGTTCCCCATCCTTGTAGCAAGGCATCCGTTGTCAGAGAGACATCCGGTTGAGGAGGGTCGAATGGCATGCCTGACAGGACATTGTCAGTTTCCAGCCACCAGTCCAGAGATTGACGAACCACCCACGGCATGGTGACCATCTTGCTCAGAGAATTGCAGAGCGGATCAAACACTTGAAGAAACCAATGCTGGAGCGGACGGAACCGCAGCCTGGCCAGACAGGTCACATAGGTGGTAGCCGCCATGTGCCTTAGAAGTACCTGTATCGAGTGAGCAGAGAGTCTTCGGGAGCGACAACAGAGATAGATCAGAGACCGAAGAGTGTTGAACCGGTCCTGAGGTAAGTATGCAGCGGCTGTCACAGAATCTAGACAAGCTCCAATGAACTGGATTACTTGAGCAGGTTGGAGCTGAGCCTTTTTGATGTTGAAAAGTCCCAGGCAATCTAAGGTGAGGCCAACATCGAGTTCGAGCTGACATCAAGAGTCCACCACAATCAGCCAATCGTCGATGTAGGGGAAGACCACCATGCCCAGCTGATGAAGGAAGGCTGCTATCACCGCCATGCATTTTGTGAGCATTGTGGAGCAGTCGAGAGACCGAACGGAAGAACTCTGAATTGGAAGGTTTCGGTTCCGACTTGAAAGGCAAGGAAATGCCTGTGGGATGGATGGATCCCGATGTGAAAATAGGCATCCTTCAGGTCTATAGCCATTCTGAACAATGTTAAGTACCCAGCGGTCTGATGTTATAGAGGATCAGGCTTCTTGGAATTTTGACAGTCGATCCCCAAAGAGTGGTGTCTAAGAGAAAAGAGAAATAGAGTAAGCAAGGAGTTTAAAACTTCTTCCGGCTCTGATCCCTGGATCGTTGCCTCGGTGGTTGTCGGTATCTGGAACCCGAGCCCTGGCTCCTCACCGATGAGGCTAGAGAGGGAGAGGGCACATAATGGGACTGGCGGTATGATTGGCCAGAGTACCCACGGCGGAACTGTTGGCCAGACGATGAAGTTTGCCAGGAATATCGGCCTCTAGGTTGGTACTGATAGGCAGAGGTGGAACCCATACCATATTTCCTGGCAGTGGTCCTCATCTTTTGGGTGAACTCAAGTTTTTCATCAGTTGACCCATTAAATAAATCGGACTCATCAAAGGGTAGGTCCTCAATGGTAGGCGACGCTTGCAGTGTAAGGCCTGAAGAACGCAACCATGCATGTCGTCGCAGTGCAATGGAACCAGCAATGGTTTTCGCTGTGCAATCTGCAACACGACGGGCCGAATTCATTTGCTGCCTGGCGAGCGACTGGGCCTCCTTCTGAATTGCCTCTGCCATTCTACGGCGTTCCTCAGGAAGGTCTTGAATGAGCGGGGTCATCTGCTCCCACAACACTTGTTGGTAAGCCCCCATGCAAGCTGAGTAATTTGCCACACAGAAGCTTAATCTGGCTGCAGAGTAAATCTTCCTGACAATGTCCAACTTATGGCCCTCCGGGTCCGGTGGAGTTGACAAAGGCCAACGTTGTTTTCTGTTCTGTGCAGCTTCAACAATGACGGAGTTCAGCTTTGGGTGGTTTTGAAGCCACTCCACATGTTCGCCACCGACACGGTTCAGGCGAGCAATCTTTTTAGAGGTGGACTGTATAGAGGAGGGGTTCTCTCAGGAGCCCTGTGTGATCTTCAACAGTGATGGCAAGACCGGGATAGAAGCTGTAGGGGGTGCCTTTGACTGGATCTGTTGAAAAATTGGGTCCACCGGATCAGCTGCTCTTTCCTCCACTTTAAGGTCCAACGCATGGGACATCTGAACCATTTGTTCCGCAAAAGTGCGAATGTCATCATTTGGGGAGAAGGAATCATCCTCCATCAACTCATCTCTGGGCGATGGTTGGTAGGGACGGTACTGGTCCCACGACAGGGAGGAAGAGGATGTCGAACCCTCCGGCAATGGCCTACGGTCCCAAGGCGGTGTGGGAGACCGGTGTTGTGGGGTTGGAGGAGTCCGAGGCAGAGGACGATATTCAGGAGGAGGAGAGACTTGAATCACTGTATCCTTTTTAGAAATAGATCTCACATTCTCAAGTTCAGATAGCCGTGGAGATTGAGGTATCAAGTGGCCTGTAAGGGTAGTGCCAAGAATATCACCTCTCGAAGTCAAAATTTGTGAGCCCGTGGGAGACGCAAACCCCGCCCAGCAAATGGATTGGGCAAGATCGTATGCAGTATAGGCCAGTACATCGTCATGGATGATAGAAGGAGACATACGGCCCCAAGGCAGGACTTCAGACTCAACGACTTCAATGTCAACATCAGAAGAGGAGCGTTCCAACAATTGAGCTCGCAAAATTACAAGAGCAGGTGATGTCTCCAACCGCTTAAGTGACCTCTCAGTCTCGATTCCAGATGGAATGTCAACCGCTACTATCTCCACCGATCCCGGTGGCGTTAGCGAGTGGCAAGCAGCGGGTTCTCCTGCAGTAGATACAGGCAGCGGTCTGGCAAAAGTAGCCTTGGTATCAGCCAGCAGACAAGGTGGAAGCACCAGGGCAGCAGCATCGAGGGGTTTTGGTTTCTTGGAGCACTCCTTCGGCTTGGGCTTAGACTTGGTAGAGTCATGTCAAGAAATATGCTTCTTCCTTTTCTTCTTCAGGGATTGGGAGGTGCCAGTTGCAGAACTCAGACAGCTCTTGGTGGTAGGAGGCTGATCCCGAGGGGTGGTCTTCGAAGTGGATGGTGTCGGCCCCTGGGTTGATGCCGAACAATCCTGTGTCGAACCTGAAGAGGCGTGCTGAAGAGAGATATGGAGAGCCTCAGGATCCGAAGCCGCTGAACGGCACCTAGATGGGCTTCGGGATCGACGGCGTTTTTGGCCCTTGGATTTTGGAGACAGCGAGTGTCCACGTTCTTGGGGCTCGGAAACAGGAGTTGAGGCTGGGGTTGAAGCAGAGGCGGAAGCCAAAGTTGCACCCGGAATCAAGGCTTTCTCATAGAGGATGACTTTAAGCGGGAGAGCCTGTGCTTGCGAGCCTGCGGCGTGAAGGCCTTGCAATGTACACATGCATCAACATTATGGGTTTCCCCAAGGCAAATCAAACAGCGGGAATGACCATCCGCACTTGGAAGCTTAGCCTGACAAATCACGCCGTGCTTAAATGGTCCTCTTCCAAACATTATTACTCACAAATTAGCTACAGAGAAGCGTAGTCAGCGACAGTCCAGGTCAGTAACGGAATCTGAGGTAAATGCCAAAGCCAAGGGAGTAAGAGAGAAATCGTCGTCAAACGTCAAACCAGGTCGAGTAAAACAGTGGTCAGAAGTAGAATGCCAAAGCCAGGGGAAGAGAAAAATCGTCATCAAAATCCGAAGCCAAGTCAAAACCAGAGAGATAGAAGTAAAACACCTAGCGAACAGAGGTTCCTTCAAGCTGCTAGCGTGGCGGAGAGAAAGAAACTGAGGGGATTTAGGCGGGAGCCCCTTATAAGGGACCGCTAGGATGGGTGGAGTTACCGCCAAAAATGTATCAAAGCACATTCTGCCTAGCGATTCCAGAAGGTTCCGATGCTCTGCGCATGAGTAACCCAGTTGTGTGATTCACAGAGACCACGAAAAAGATATACAAGTTACTATTAAGATACAGTATGGAAGAAGAATAAATAAAAACATTGTATGGTTAGCTGGGCATCAGATTTCGTCCTTAATATTTATTTAAATCAACGGGAAGATACATTGATGAAGGGTTTAAAATTCATTTGTGTTGGCTCTCTTCTATGTCTTGCAGGCGTGCAGTGACAAACACAAAAAACTAGCCCACTACAGAAGCCACCAATCAGCACTGTCTGAGGTGCCTGACCTCAACAGTAGCTAGCTGCAGCAGAGTGCAGAAGCACAAATCCACTTTGTAGTATTTGGTAATATTGCACTGACCAACCTTGAATGATGCACAGACATAGTTGGATTCTTCGAAAGTCCTTGGAGGTTTTTATCACTTGTTGCAATATGTACAAGTTATATACAAACCCTCCTTTAACTCTCTCCAACATTCACTGTCTGATATACAGCAATCCACTCTCTACAATCAACCCACCAACCTGCTCTTCAACCCACACATGCCCTGAGTTTCAGAGCACTTATATACAGTGGTCATAACGAAGGGTTGACATCTGGTGTTATTTATCAGTTATAGCCATACAAACTATTTTACAATGTCTTAAAGGAACATTGTTCCCAACAACTTGCTCTTACAATCTCAAAGAAAACTTTTATAAAATGATGTACAAATGGTACATAACCCCCAATAAATTGGCTAATATGTACAAAAATGAAACAAATTTATATTGAAAACGTGGGGAACAAGTGGGAACATTCTTCCACTTATGGTGGAAGTGTAGAAGAAGGACAGGTTGCTTACCTGTAACCATAGATCTTCGAGTGGTCTTCTGTGAATTCACACAGTTGGGTTACTCCTGCGCCTGCGCAGAGCTTCGGAAACTTCTAGAATCGCTAGGCAGAATGTGCTTTGATACATTTTTGGCGGTAACTCCGCCCATCCTAACGGTCCCTTATAAGGGCTTCCCGCCTAAAATCCCCTCAGTTCCTTGAATGACGCCGCAATATGCAGCATCAGGAACATTAAGCATGTTTATATGATGTAATAGGACATAGAGGGGAGGATGGGCGGGTCTGTGTGAATTCACAGAAGACCACTCGAAGATCTATGGTTACAGGTAAGCAACCTGTCCATCTTCTTCGTGGTCTCTGTGAATCACACAGTTGGGTGTAGACTGGCAAGCTTCCATTCAGGAGGTGGGTATGTCCTACACCTATATACCATACACAACAACCATTTGAGAATAAAATACTCAAAGCACATTATTAATGGAAATGAACAAAACAGGTAACAGCAATGACTTGGCAATCAAGACACTCACTCATTGTATAGAAGATAACAATACAGCCTTCCCAAAGGCCGCGTCAGTCCTAGAGCGAGAATCAAGTCTATAATGAGATATAAAAGTCAAAGGTGACGACCAGGTCGCAGCTCTACAAATGTCCTCTAGAGGCACTCCAGAGAGAAAAGCTGTCGAAGTAGAGACAGCTCTCGTAGAGTGTCCTCGAGTCCGAGAAGGCAGGGGTTTCTTTGCCAGTTCGTAGCAAAGGGCGATGGTCGATGTCACCCACTTGGATAGTCTCTGTGAAGAGATGGGCTCCCCCAGCTTCGAGTCGGCATACGATACAAACAGTTTGGGGGACTTTCTGTGGGATGCAGTCCGTTGAATGTAAAAAGCCAGAGCTCTCCGAACGTCCATCAGATGAATGGTGCGTTCAAAATCATCCTTCGGGTCCTGCATCAAGGCGGGGAGAGTAATGGTTTGATTCAGATGAAAGCTGGAGACCACCTTCGGTAAGAAGGAGATGTCTGGACGGAGGACCACCTTGTGCTTGTGGAAAGCCGTATAGGGAGGATCCGACCTCAAGGCACAAAGCTCACTGGCCCGACGTGCCGAAGTGATGGCCACAAGGAATGCCGTTTTCCAGGAAAGTAGTCGAAGATCTGCGGAAGCCATCGGCTCAAAGGGTCGGCGGACAAGCTGTGAGAGCACCAGTTCGAGGCTCCACGGCGGTGTCGGCTCCCTCACCGGGGGATGGAGGTTCGCAAAGCCCTTCAGGAACCGCTTCACCTTGACGTCCACGAAGGGGGAAGGGAGACCTCTCGCCTGGAATTCAGTAGAGATGGCCGCCAGGTAGCACCGGATCGAAGATAGTGACAGACCCGTAGAAGACAGGTGGAGAAGAAATTCGAGGACTGTCGGGATGGAGAACTGGGCAGGGACAGGATCCCGGGATGCCAAGAAACTTTCATACTTCTTCCACTTATAGTGGTAAGATCTCCTGGTGGACGGCCTCCTCGCCGCATCGATGACAGCTTGGACGTCTGGGTGTAGAGGCGTAGCTTGTCTCGGTACCGAAGGCGAACCCGAAGTGGTCGAGCCCGAGGGGAAGGTCACAGGGTCAACCTCCAAGCAGTCAGTTTTAGAGAATCCAAGTCGGGATGTCTGACCTTGCCTTCCTGAAGGGTAAGTAGATCTGGACGGGATGGAAGGCGAATGAATCGGCGATTCGACAAGCGGAGCAAGGTTGCAAACCACGGTTGTCGAGGCCACCATGGAGCGATGAGGACAGCATTCGTTTTGTCCCGACGCAGCTTGGAAATCACTCTTGTCAGCAACGGGAACGGGGGAAACAGGTAGAGTAACGGTCCCGACCATTGAAACAGGAACGCGTCCCCTTTCGAGTCCCGAGCTGGGTACCTCGAGCAGAATAGGGGACACTGGGCGTTCTCGGGGGAAGCAAAAAGGTCCACTTGAGGGAACCCCCATGTCCGAAATAAGTCTAGAGTGACCGACGTGTGGAGCTGCCACTCGTGGATGTAGAGACTCGAACGGCTGAGTCCGTCGGCAAGAGTGTTTTCTTCCCCTGGGAGATGGATGGATTGGAGAAACACCTTTCTTGTCACACACCATTCCCATATGTCCAGCGTGAGTTGAAGAAGCTGCGGGGATCTCGTGCCTCCCTGCTTGTTTATGTAGTACATAACCGACGTGTTGTCCGTCAGCACCAGCACCGACTTGCCCTTTACCAGAGGCTCGAAAGCCCTCAATGCTTTCTGAACTGCAAGAAGCTCTAGTACGTTGATGTGGAGAGTTTGCTCCTCCATGCTCCATGAGCCTCGGATCTCGTATGAGTCGAGATGCGCTCCCCAGCCTTGCAGCGATGCGTCCGTTGTCAGAGAGGTGTCCGGTTGCGGAGGGTCGAAGGGCATGCCCGCCAAGACATTGTCCGGAACCAACCACCAATCCAGCGACCTCAGGACCGCCCTTGGCATAGTGAGCATCTTGTTTGGAAGGTCGCAAAGAGGATCGAATACCTGCAGGAACCAATGTTGGAGAGGTCGGAATCGCAGTCTGGCAAGTCGAGTCACATAAGTCGTGGCGGCCATGTGACCGAGGAGCACCTGGACTGAGTGAGCCGGAAGCCTTCTTGACCGACGGCAGGTGTAGATCAGGGAGCATAGGGTGTCGAAGCGGTCCCGCGGCAGGTAGGCTGTCGCAGTTAAGGAGTTCAAACGTGCACCAATGAAATGAATCATCTGCGTTGGCAAGAGCTGGGATTTCTCGATGTTGACAACAAGTCCCAGGTAGTCTAAGACATCTAAGGCGAGGCCAATATCGAGTTCGAGCTGATGACGAGTCTGCGCAACAATCAGCCAGTCGTCGATGTAAGGGAAAACTTCTACGCCCTGCTAGCGAAGAAAGGCCGCCACTACTGCCATACACTTCGTGAATACACGAGGAGCAGTGGAGAGACCAAAGGGAAGAACTCTGAACTGGAAGACGTCGATGCCGACCTGAAACGCCAGGAAGCGCCTGTGGGCTGGGTGGATCCCGATGTGAAAGTAGGCGTCCTTCAGGTCTATGGATGCGAACCAGTCGTCCCGCCGTAGAAGTGGAAGGATCGAAGCTAAGGTCACCATCCTGAACTTCCTTGGCGTTATGTACTTGTTCACTCCGCGAAGATCGAGAATCGGACGCAGTCCGCCATCTTTCTTGTCGACCAGAAAGTACCTCGAGAAGAAGCAGAGGTGATGGAGATTGGAGTCGACGTGTTCGATGGCCCCTTTCTGCAGCAGAGTGTCCACCTCCTCGAGGAGGGGAGGGCGGTGTTGGACGAACCCGTCCCGTCGGAGGCAGAGTGTCGAACTCTATCCAATAGCCTGTTTGGACGATTTGGAGCACCCATCGATCCGAAGTCACTGAAAACCAGGCGTCTTGGTAGTTGGACAGTCGATCTCCGAAGAGAGGAGTCTAAGGAGAAACAAAGAGATCATCAGACAGGAGGGTTAGAATTTCCTTCGACCCTGGTCCCTGGGCCGTTGCCTTGGCTGTTGCCGGTGCCTGGAGCCCGAGCCCTGGCTCCTCACCGAAGAGGCTGGCGATGTGGAAGGGACATAACGGGAACGCCGGTAGGTCTGACCCGGATACCCCCGCCTGGGCTGCTGGCCAAATGGTGAAGCCTGCCATGGGAACCTCCCTCTGGACCGGTAGTGGTATGTGGAGGTGGAGCCCATACCATACTTCCTGGCCGTATTTCTCATCTTTTGCGCGAATTCGAGCTTGTCATCGGTAGAACCGTTGAACAAGCCGGACTCGTCAAAGGGGAGGTCTTCAATTGTCGCAGACGCCTGGGGCGTGAGGCCAGAAGAACGTAGCCAAGCATGTCGTCTCAGCGCTACCGAACCCGCGATGGCTTTCGCAGCGCAGTCCGCCATGTGTCTGGCCGAGTTCATCTGAAGGCCTGCGAGAGATTGTGCCTCGGATTGTATGGCCTCCGCCATTCTGCGCCGTTCTTCAGGAAGATCTTTGATCAAGAGGTTCATTCGCTCCCATAGTACTTGCTGGTATGCTCCCATGCAAGCCGAGTAGTTAGCGACACGGAAGCTCAACCCAGCCGCCGAGTATATCTTTTTGCCGACGATGTCGAGCTTCCTGCCCTCAGGGTCCGGGGGGGACGATAGGGGCCGGCGCTGTCGTCTGTTTTGAGCCACCTCTACGACCACCGAGTTCGGTTTCGGGTGGTTTTGCAGCCAGTCGACATGTTCTCCACCCACTCTATATAGCCTGTCAATCTTTCTGGATGTGGATTGTATTGATGAAGGGTTTTCCCAAGACCCTTGGGCTAGCTTCAGCAATGAGGGGAGGACCGGTATGACCGCAGCTGGCGGAGCTTTTGCTTGAATCCTTTGAAAGATGGGATCCACAGGATCAGCTGGACGCTCCTCGAATTTCAGGTCCAGAGCGTGTGCCATTCTAACCATCTGCTCCCCAAAAGCTCGAACATCATCCGTTGGGGAGGAGGAATCGTCATCCATCAGCTCTGACTTCGGGGATGGTAAATAGGGCCTATAGAAGTCCGAGGAAGCAACTGACTCCGATGAAGATGCGTCAGGCGAACGGCTTCTAGGCCGAATCGGCGTCAGAGAACGAGGCAGCGGAGTTGGTGGGGTCCGTGGCAGAGGACGGTGCTCAGGTGGAGAAACCTGAACAGTGGCGTCACGGTGCGAAGCAACATCCAAAATTACCGGCGAACGGGAGCGTGGTCTCGGAAGCGAGGGCTGCGGTATCTCAATAAGATCTCCTCTGGGGTTAAAGATCTGTGACCCCGACGGAGAGCCCAGATGAGTTCTGCAGATGGAACGGGCCAAATCATATGCAGAGTAGGCAGGCACATCCTCTCTGATGGAAGAAGTGAGAGGCCGAGGCAGGTCTTCGGGTTCGACAATCTCCACGTCGACGTCCGAGGAGTGACGTCGGAGAAGTTGGTCCCGTGACACAACTAGAGCCGGCGATGATTCAGCCCGCTTCGCAACATCCACGGCAGGGGAAAGCTCAACAGTCACAACATCCAACGGTCGAGGAGGGGTACGCAATTCACGGACTGCCACATCCGGAGTAGGTGGAGGCGGAGGGCGAAGAAATGCCTCGTCCGAGCCCTTCGGATCCCGAGGAGGGATTTGTGGAACCGCACGTTCCGCCTGCTTGGTTTTCTTGTCCTTGTCTTTCTTGCCCTCCGGATGTTTGTAGAGATGCTTCTCCTTTTTCTTCTTCTTAGCCGGTTCCGAGGGCAAGATAGGGTCAGTGGAAGAGGGCTCCTTTTCACCCGAAGCCTGCTTAGAGGTCGAAGGAGCTGGCTCGGTAGGTTTCACCGAACGGTCTCGAGTCGAATCCGAGGATACACGTCGATGGGTGGAGTGTAGAGCCTCGGGGTCCGACGCAGTAGAACGACGCCTCGAAGGGCTTCGAGACCGACGGCGCTTCTGGCCAGATGAAGGTGGTGACCTGGAGCGTTCACGGCCCCGAGACTCCGATGGAGGAGCCGACGCAGAGGCAGGTGGTGCGGGCGGGAGAAAGGCCTTTTCGTACAAGAAAGATTTAAGGCGTGAGAGCCTATGCTTCCTGGCCTGCGGGGTGAAAGCTTTACAATGGACGCAAGCGTCGACATTGTGAGACTCGCCCAGACAGATCAAACAGCGGGAATGCCCATCCGCACTCGGGAGCTTCGCTTGGCAAATCACGCACCGCTTAAAACGCCCCTTTAGAAGACATCATCAATTACAGTACCACACAAATCGTCAAGGAAGGAATCGTCGTCAAGTCAGTCCAAGGTCCGTAACAGAAAGCAGAAGTAGCGACAAGCCGAAGGAGCGAGCAGAAATCGTAGTCAAAGCCAGAAGAAGTGGTCAAAAGCCAAATACCAGAGTCAGAGAACAAAACCGTTAGGGGTAGTGAAGAAAACGTCGTCCAAAGAGCAAGCCAAGTCAAATACCAATAATCTCAAAAACACCTAGCGCACAGAAGTTCGTTAAGCTGCTAACGCGGCGGAAAGAAAGGAACTGAGGGGATTTTAGGCGGGAAGCCCTTATAAGGGACCGTTAGGATGGGCGGAGTTACCGCCAAAAATGTATCAAAGCACATTCTGCCTAGCGATTCTAGAAGTTTCCGAAGCTCTGCGCAGGCGCAGGAGTAACCCAACTGTGTGATTCACAGAGACCACGAAGAAGATTTAAGAAATATTGGTTTAAGATTAATATGCGGACATAAAAGATCCTAGGATCTGAAATTGGTATGAGGCCCGCATTATACTTATTAAATATAATACCATATATCCTGGCATATAAGATGACTTTTTAACCCTGTAAAAAAGTCAGGGGTCATCTTATATGCCAGGTACGATGGGAGGTAGCTGGCTGGGGGTGGGGGGAAGCTTGCTAGCCACCTTATCCCCCCCCCCCCCCGCCCAGCACAGCTGCACAGGGGAGGGAAGCAGTGTTGGACAGGAGGGGGTCTTCTCCATGACTCTGAGTCACAGAGAAGATCCCCCCTGCCCAGCAAGGCTGCATGGGGCAGGGGAGTCTTGCTGGGCAGGAGGGGCTGAGCCTCTCCCCAGGCAGGCAGCCATCCCCCTGTGATTCCCCAATTCGCAAGGAGGCTGGCCAGCCTCCTCGCGGGTTGGGGAACAGTGGGAGGTGGCTGTCTGACTGACTGGGGAGATTCCCCAGTCCCACGATTCCCCAGTCAGCCAGTTTCAGGGAGGCTTCGGGAAGGGTGGTTGGCTGGAGGGGGGGAAGCTTGCCAGCCACCACCTGCCCTCCCCGAAGCCAGTCATCTTATATGCTGGAATATACGGTAAATATAGAAGATAAAAGAGAAAGAGAACATAGAAGTCAGTTATTTAGTAATGACAGCACAATTGGTTTTGGCAAGAAAATGTAAAACCAAAAAAATTCCAACATGCATGTTGGATTGGATAGAAAAAAATAATAGAACTGGCCCAGTTAAAATAAATTAACAAATCTAGTGAAAAGAAAACCATTGGAGGTGTATCTGAAAATTTGGAAACCATTTATAGAATATGTAAAGAAAATAGGAGGAAATATCAGTGTAATGGGGTTTGGTAGGCAGGAATAAAGATCTCCTTAAATATACATATACAGTTGTCCCTCTGTATCTACGGATTTGGTATCTACAGATTTAAGCATTCATGGCTTGCAATATTCCTAAAAAAATAATAATCCAAAAAGCAAACCTTGATTTTGCCATCTTATATAAGGGACATCATTTTGCTATGCCATTGCATATAATGGGACTTGAGTATTCACGGATTTTGGTATTTACAGGGGGTCCTGGAACCAAACCCCAGAGAATATGGAGGGACAACTCTGTGTGTGTGTGTATGTGTATATATATATTTACTTTGTAGATGAGAGGTAATGTGATAATTAAAGGAATGCAGATTATCGGTTTGGTAACAAGATAGGTTAAATAAGGGTAACAATAGATAAGAGAGGTGGAAATGTTTTAAGTTACAGAACAGAATATTTGGGAAGACTTTTGATTTTTTTTTTATTGGGGAAAGATGAATGGGATTATTGTGTTAATTGTTAAATGGGGTATTTTTTTGTATTTGCGTCTTTTTCCTTTTTGTGTTTGTGCTTTTTATGTGTTTGAATACTTCAATAAAATTTTAAAATCAGAAAAATGAATAACACTATCCACGTCAGGTTCACAACTGAAGGAAGATCTGGCCTCTAGTCTACAGAGAGGCCTATGAGATTCAGGGGACACAAGTTTAGGTTTCTGCACACCATTAAATTTTGGGGATACCAGTGATCACTAGTACTACTTATATGAGTCCTTCAGTTGCCTTATTATTACTTCCGTAGTGCCTAAAGTAAACAGGCACTTCCAAAAACAGAACACTCAACCCAGGCTATAAGCTTGTGATCAGTAAAATATCTTATTGAAAACACATATTCTAAATAGTGGGTAAGGAAGTGTGGCCCATGAATCATGTTACCACAGAACACAACAAAGCTCCCGGACTTGCAATATTTCAAATTTTGGTATGTGTGATTAAAAAAATCAACCTCACGGCTGAAAATAACCCAAACCATTACAAATGTAGCAGTTTGGCCCCCAGTACTTTCCATAACTCCCTGAAGCCTGGACATTTTTCACTTGGAAAGTAAAACCACAAGAGATGTCACATTACTTCTGCATGTACTGCTGAAGCTTGCTATAGAATGCAGGGGCAAAAATGTTCCCTGCTGCAGGTGCCTACCCCTGCTCTACTGAAATAGCATGCAAATTAAACTATGACATAAGCTATGTCTTCTATTCTTTTTTAAAAAACAGTTATGCCAGCAAATAAACCAAACATTATAAATAGATTTGTTTCCCAACAATTTACAAGGAAAGCACATGTACAATAAATGTAGCTTTATTGTACGCAATCAATATTCCCAATAGCAACCGCCCAAAATGATCAGCACCTTACTGTAGACTATTATAAACAGCAGACACAACATTGTTATCTTGGAGTGCTGGCTATATATTTTATTGTGTTTTCTAATTGTGTTTCAAACTTGTTTTAATGCTATGGTATTAATCATAATTTTTATTTTTGATCTATATTTTATTATTGCTAGTCCCCATGAGTGCTAAGCAGGGTGTAATTTAAACAACCAAAACTATTAGCATGTAAAAAGCAAGTGTTCACACCAGATCAACCTTACATACAGTGATGAAGAGGACATGGGTATTTGTGTGGACCCTCCATATCTCCGGTTCCACAAAGATAAAGTTGTGTTGCAACCAGACATTACTTTCTTGCCTAAAATGGTTTCTGCATTCCACCTGAATCAGAACATTTCCTTGCCTGCATTCATGCAAAATCCTACCTCTGATCTTGAACATGTTTTGCACTGCCTCGATGTGCAACATGCTTTGGCCTTCTACCTCAATAGGACTGCTTCTATCCATATGTCCCAAAGTCTCTTTATGTGCTACTCTACCCACAAGAAAGGCTTCTCAGCATCTCTCCAAGTGGATCATTTCTACCATCCATCTCTGCTACCAGCTGGCGAACCAGGACTCTCCAGTGCGTGTTCACAGCAACTCCACCAGAGTTGTTGCAGCATCTTCAGCCTTCCTGAAGGGCATTCCACTGGAGGACGCAGAGGAGCTATCTAGGCACAATAATTGACCTTCAGTTCTCATTACACTATTGATGTAAGGTCCAGAGCTGACGCAGAATTTGAGAGAGCTCTGCTTTTTTCATGTATTGGCATGACACTCCCACCACCTGTGGTGAGTAGCTTGCTAATCTCACATTTGTGTGAGTCACAGAGACCATGAAGAAGAAGAGTGGGTTGCTTATCTGTAACCGTGGCTCTTCAAGTGGTCATCTGTGAACTCACAGAACACCCGCCCTTCCTCCCCACAGTTTGTCATGCTCCCATTGCTTCCTGAGCTGCAGCAACTGCATCCTTGGAACTGAGGATTTGAGTGGGGATCAGCTGGTCACATGGATCAAGGAGGAGGGGCTACCACCAAAATACTTAAATAACAGCTCTAGAAGGTTCAGAACAATGCACTGCGCAGGTGCAGTAACCCCATATGTTGTGAGTTCACAGGTGACCACTCGAAGAACCACAGTTACAGGTAAGCAACCTGTTCTAACTTAATTCCCATCAGAGCTGCAAGTTCTTCCCCAAAGTAGCCTAATCCATACCATGTAATGATACGTGAATGACTTGCAGAGACATTTTGGGGATAGCATCTACCAGATGGTCGATACCACCCACTTTGACAGGCACTGTGGAGAAACAGGGGCATCCAACTTAAAGTTTGCATAGGACACAAACAGATTTGGCGACTTTTGAAGTGGGGCGACTTTTGAAGTGGAGCTGTCCACTGTACATAGAAGGCAAGGGCTCTCCGAGCAACCAGGGAGTGGAGAGTCCGTTCAAGTCATCCTTTGGATCCTGCATTGGAGCAGGGAGAACGAAGGATTGGTAGATGTGGAAACTGGAGACCACCTTCAGGAGAAAGGACATGTCCGGTTTCAGAAATACTGTGTGCTCGTGGAATGTCAAGTATGGAGCATCGGAACGCAAAGCACAAAGTCCACCAGCTCGACAGGCAGACATGATGGCTATGAGGAAGGCTATTTTCCACAACAGAGTCTCAGATCCATTGTCACCAAGGGTTTGAAGGTGTGTCTCGTGAGTTGAGAGAGGACTAGTTTGAGACTCCTAGCTGGGGTAGGCTCAACCACTGGTGGATGAAGGTTGACATAGTGCTTCATGAATTTCCGAACCAATGGGTCTTGGAATGGAGAAGACCGATGCTGTGCTTGGGACTCAACAGAGGGAGCCGCCAGGTATCACTTCGGGGACAAGAAGGATAGTCCTGAATCCGAAAGATGCAGTAAGAATTGGAGACGGTGGTCACCGAGGAGGAAGCAGTGGTGAGGCCATGGTCTAAGAAAAGGGATTCGAAGTGTTTCCGCTTATAGGAATAGGATCAACGTGTAGAAGGGCAGAGAGAGGCGTCAAGCACTACCTGTATGTCGGCCGGTAGTGGTAGATGCACAGAACGCCTCGGATCTGAAGACAGATTCAGGGCAGTACCCTCCAAGCCATCAGATGAAGGATCTCAAGGTCCGGATATCTGACATTGCCGTTCTGGATGGTCAATAGAGGCAGACGGCTCGGAAGGTGCAGAAAGTGCCGATGGTTCAGGTGAAGGAGAGGTGTGAACCACGGTTGTCGAGGCCACCATGGAGTGAGGAGGATAGAGTCTGATCGGTCCCGACACAGCTTGGCCACCACTCGTGTTTGTAACGGGCCTGCGGAGTACCCCAGCGCTGAAACAGTTCTTGTGCCACCTGTTGATGTAACATCCATTCGTGCACGGACGAATTCGGATGGCTCAGTCCTTTCTGCAAGACTATTCTGCTCTCCCGGAAGATGAATGGAGTGGCGAAATATACCCTTCTGCATGCAGCAGTCCCAAATTTTGAGGGTAAGCGACAGAAGAGACGGAGATCTCGTCCCTCATTGCTTGTTGAGGTAGTACATCATGGATGTATTATCCGTGACAAGCAGGACCGTCTTGCCCGATACCAGCTTCTCAAAGGCCTGAGGCACCTTCTGAACAGCCAAGAGATCGAGGATATCAATATGGAGCTCCCCTTTCTCAGCAGTCCACGAGCCCTGGACCGCGTATGTCTCGAGGTGGGCTCCCCATCTGAGTGAGGATGCATCAGTGGTGACTGAGACTTGTGGTTGGGGTTCGAACAGAATGCCTGACAGGACGTTGTTCGGGTCCAACCAGCAATCCAGGGAATGTTGAATTGCTCGTGGTAAGTTGAGGAGCTTCTAAGGGCAGTCCTGCACTGGGTCAAAGATGCTCAGGAACCACAACTGAAGTGGTAGGAACCGTAGCCTTGCAAGTAAGCCACAGCGGTGTTCAAATTCAAGCAGGCTCCGATGAACTGGAGACTAGCTGCTTTTGAGATGCAATTTCTCCAGATTGACAATCAGGCCCAGTAAGTCCAATGTCAGCTTGATGTCATCTAGGAGTTGCCGACAGGACTCTGCCACCCGGAGGCAGTCGTTGATGTAGGGGAAAATCCCCCCCCTTGACACAGGAAAGCTGCCCCAACCGTCATGCATTTCGTAAGTACCCTCGGTGCCGTGGATAGTCCAAAGGGCAGGATGCGAAACTGGAAGGCCTCGTCCCTGACCATGAAGGCGAGGAACTATCTGTGGGTCAGGTGGATTCTGATATGAAAGTATGCGTCCTTGAGATTGATGGAGGCAAATCAGTCGCCTCACTTAAGAAGAGGCAGGATTGAACTCAGTGTAACCATCCTAAACCTCTTTCAGATGATGAATTTGTTCAAACCCAATCCAGTAACTATCCTGGATGATGCGAAGCACCCATCAATCCCATGTTATCTTGGACCAGGTGTCTTGGAACGCAGACAGGCGGTTTCTGAACAGATGGTTCCTGGGGAAAGGAATGAGCAATTGAGAGTGAGGGCAGTTTAAAATCTCCTTCTGCCCTGTTCTTTTAGCACTTTGCTTTGTTGGTAGCTGGTACCAGGAGATGGAGGCCTGGCTCCCCACCTAAAAGGTGGATGAATTATAGTTGATGGATTATAAGTATATTACATGGAATGTAAAGGGTCTTAACACGATAAAGAAACGAAGGTTGATTTACAACTATGAGAAAAAATTGAATGCTGATGTAATTTGCCTTCAAGAAATTCGGATTAGTGAGGGGGAGAGTAATGACCCCCCATTGCCATTGCTGGTACCGTGAGCGCCTGGAGGATTGCGGAGTGTATCCCCTCAGAATGGACTGCATGTAAGAGGAGGAATGCCACCCAGATTGACCCCTTGAACAGTACGCAGAAGACGAAGATGACAGCATACCATACTTCCGTGTGGTGCTCCTCACCTTCTGTGTGAATTCAAGCGTTCCATCAGTCTAGCTGTTGGAAGAGTCTGGAATGGTCAAATGGCATATCGATGGTCAAGGAGCCTGCGGAGCAAGGGCAGACGAACAGAACCATGCATGCCACAAAGTTCCACAGAACCGCCCACTGTTTTCGCTGCAAGCCATTGCTGAGAAGCCTCTACCGCCACCAAATTTGGGTGAGGGCGTTCTCGGAGTCATACCTCGACATACGATAGTGCCCATCTATCTTCTTTGAGGTCGATGGAATGGATGATGGATATTCCCACGAGCCTTGAATGAGCTTCAATAGTGAAGGCAGCAGTGGTATGACAGCAGTGGGAGGAGCGTTTGAGTTGATCCTACAATAGATTGGATCCACAGGCTCAGACTCCCTCTTGATGATTTTCAAGTACAAGGCGTGAGCCATCTGGACCATCTGCTCCGAAAATGCTCGAATGTCATCCGTCGCGGACAAGGACTCATCATCGATAAAATCCGGTGGTGGAGAGGGAGCTCTCGGTATGTACAAAACAGAAGAGTCTGACAATACCGAAGAGGATGACAAAGGTGAGGGGCTACAGCCCCGAGGTAAAGGGCTGTGCCAACCTTGGTGCAGAGAAGTCACATACACAGGAGGCGGAGGAGACAGCGAGGATCTTGACACCCAGGTGAGACTGACTGCTGGCATCCCTCAGTATGGGTTCGGCCGACCAGATCTCTTCTAGATGAGCCCGTTCCATCCCGTGGAGGGAAAGGTGAGGGGGGAGAGTAATAATCCTCATTGCCAGCGCTGTCAGCAAAACGGAACTGAGGCCGTTGTGCAAAAGTCAGGCTGTGGCTCTAGGAGGAGAGAGGAAGGGAAGGTCGAAGGCCAATCAGGCCACATCATAAGCTCCATATGAATGCTCAATGTCCAAGACTCGATGTGATGGTGTTGAAAAGGAGCCTTCTCTGTTGCCTCCTGTGATGTAGTTTCGACATCGACCATAACAGCGTCTGTACCGAGGAGCTCGTCTCGGGAGACCAGGAGCACAGGGGATCGAGCCTGAACCACAGGGCAGGAAGCCCTTACCCCTTCAGAAATCTCTCATTGTCCAGTTTGAACAATCACCAAGGAATGAGTAGGAGTCACCTCGCGATGGATCGTGAACAGTGGTGACATCTCTGGTTTCTGTAGGAGGAACTGGTATCGATGTCTGGTTTGGAACCAAAACAGCCATAGAGGCAGTAGCTGGCTGTTGTTGCTCTTCAGGCTCCTGCGCCAAAGTAGTCACCGCAGTGGACAAAGGGCGCTCTGTGCCATAGTGGCAGTAGCCGGCTGTTGTTGCTCCTCAGGCTCCTGCGCCAAAGTAGCCACCGCAGTCGACAAAGGGCACTCTGTGGTGTAGTGGCAGTAGCTGGGTGTCGTTGCTCCTCAGGCTCCTGCACCAAAGTAGCCACTGCAGTGGACCAAGGGCACTCTGTGGCATAGTTGCAGTAGCCTGCTGTCATTGCTCTTCGGGCTCCTGCGTCAAAGTAGCCACCACAGTGGACAAAGGGTGCTCTGTGCCATAATGGCAGTAGCCGGCTGTTGTTGCTCCTCGGGCTCCTGTGCCAAAGTAGCCACCGCAGTGGACAAGGGGCGCTCTGTGCCGTAGTAGCAGTAGCCGGCTGTTGTTGCTCCTCGGGCTCCTGCGCCAAAGTAGCCACCGCAGTGGACAAGGAGCACACTGTTGGTCTTGGAGAAGAGTGTCTTCTTTTTCCTCTTCTTAGTCCTGGCCCAGAGGAAGCAGAGGAATCATGGTCTTGACTGGATCCAGATGGTCCCGAGTCGAGGTCGAAGGTTTCAAAGAGCCATGGCCTTTACTCAATCACGAAGCGGTACTATGCTTATGAGACTGATGCATGGCCTCCGGATCTGAAGCCACCGATTGACAATGGGATAGACTCAAAGGCCCATGCCTTCTCTTCGCCAATGGACTGGCTGACAGAGAGCAAGCTCTCTTCTGTGGCGGCAGAACCCCAACCTGAGCACCTGGAGTAGAAGCAGAGGGTGGGAACAGTGCCTTCTTCTAGAAGAGGGACTTCAGTCTCGAAGAGCAAAGTTTACATGCCTGAGGGGTGAAGTTCTGACAATGTATACAAGCATCCACATAGTGGGCTTCACCCAGGCAGATGAGGCACTCAGAGCGCTCGTCAGAGGCAGGAAGCTTCGCCTGACAAAGGGAGCACCGTCTGAAGGCGGCAGTCAACGCCATAATCACAGAAACAGGGAAAAGATGAAAGAAGAGTCAAACCAGTCCAAAGTCGTACTGAGTCGGAGTCTGAAGCCAAATCCAAGGGCAAACAAGAGAGAGAAGCCGAAAAACAGTCCAAAAGAGAAAGGGCCAGAAACCACAACAAGAATCAAAAGGAAAAGCCAAAAAAACCCTGAAGTCAATCAGCAGTCTGAGTCAATCCGCGAGGTAAAATAGAAAACGAAAGAAGCTCTAGCGAATGAAGGGTTCCTCTGTGTTGCTCGCATGGCAGATGAAAAGGAACTGAGGAGAATTAGGTGAGAGTGCCTCAGAGAGACTATTGGGGTGGGCGGAGTTACCACCAAAATGTATAAAAAACTATTCCGCCTAGCGATTCCAGAAGATTCCAAGTGCTCTGCGCAGTCACAGGAATTACCCACTGTGTATTCACGGTGTATACGAAGAAGATCATTTCCTTTGATGATGCTGCAGCAACAGGTAAAAAGGAACTGAGGGTCTGAACAGGAATCAGCTGGTCAGGAGAGGAGGAGCTACTGCCCAAATGCTCTAGAACAGTGGTTCTCAACCTGTGGATCCCCAGATGTTGTTGGACTACAGTTCCCAGGAACCCTCTGAGGTCTCACCTTGATAGCCAGGTGGTCCTCCCAGTCATTAGTGAGGCTGTAGGATTGAACTCACGGACTCACTAATGACTGGGAGGACCACCTGGCTGTCAAGGTGAGACCTCAGAGGGCTCCTGGGAGCTGTAGTCCAACAACATCTGGGGACCCACAGGTTGAGAACCACTGCTCTAGAAGGTTCCAAACAATGCACTGTGCAGCCACAGTAAACCTATCTGTGAAAGTCACAGAGGCCACGAAGAAGAAACTGGTCATATTATAAATCAAAATGAAGGTAACGAGCTGTGCTACTGAACATGTAGCAGCTATGGAAGCATACCTCCGAGAGCTTAAGTACAGCAACAAACTAACAAAACTGTTCATACAGAATTCTAGAAGACAACACCAGAGCGTGACGAAAAATAAAGTTCAATAAGAAAGAATTCTTAGCAAAACTGATCTCATTACCTGATACCGCCAGGAAATCATCAATGGAAGTGATGTCATCCACAGCATCTGTCAACACACGTACTTGCTTCTCCCATTGATCTTTAAACATATCCATATTTTCTTGAGCTAGCTTGCTCTGTGGTTTGGCAGCCAAAGCTAATGCTGCATTAATTACCTGTAACACAATGCAAAAATTCATACCCAGTTTGTGAATTTACCAATTTTCAAATATTAGGTACTTTAACTATATTCTATTAAACTAACTAGCCACTTAACTAGTAATGCCTCTCTGGGGTGGAATGTGATGGGGCTGAGGTAGAATGTGAAAGCTCAACAGAGTTAGCTCATGGCAAGATTAAAACTGCCACGGTGGAGGAATATCATGATTTGTTTATTAAATTTATAGTCAGCCCTCAACTTTTGTGATGGTTAGGGGTGGAGGACTACTGCAAAAATGGAAAAACTGTGAATATAAGCCTATTTTTTTACCTGATAGAACACTTCTGTAGGCATTTGTAGGTCCTCCAGCATGATACTAGGGTATGCTTCCACTGGAAGTCGACCACAGAGTCACGCTGGAGGACCTACAAATGCCCAGAGATTCTCTAGGACCCTCTAGGCCCTCCAGCGCAACCCTACTGGCAACTTCCAGTGGAAGCACAGAATCGCACTGGAGGGAGGACCTAGAAAATGCCTAGAGAGAACATATTTAGTTACATATTTAATTACGTTTCAATTTGTTCATCTTCACCCAGTCCACTAAGTATCAGACAACGACTGAGAACTTTAACAGTTTTCTTGGATTTAGATGGAAAGGAGAGAGAATGGAGTGATATCATCTTATTATTTACACTGAACCCCAAGCCCTCAGATGATCCTTCTGACACACATGCTGGCTTTGCTGGCCACAGCTACCAGGAGCCCATCCCTGTGCTAAAGAATTAAGATGCAATTAAAAAAAAAGTATATTGAGTTTAATAAGAGCATTTTATCACCGACAAAACTCTCCAGGCTATTTTGAATTGTTAACAGCTTTAAGCTTTTTCCTTTTACAAACAGAACCAAAGTTCAATGTTTGCATGTGAATTTTACTGAAAACTTGATCCTTGTATATTTTCTTATTAAAAAATTACTGGCAGCTGTGACAGGTGTCAGAAGTTTGACAATAGTAACTCTGTCAGTCTTTAAAGACATAGCCATGTTAGTCTGGAATATGAGTATGCAACGTCTTTAAGACTAAGACAGCCACTATAGGTGTCTCTATTTTATGTTGTATCAAGACATCAAAATTACCTCTGTAAACTATCTAGAAAACCTAAACTGATATCACTGATTTCAACAGGCAAAATATTACTGTATGAATTAAAGGAAGTTATATGATGTCCTCAACATTTCACATAAAACTGGAATATAGAATATATGTATCAAGTTTGTAATTTACCTGAGGACAAAGTGCTTCAAGCTGGCTTGCTGACATGTGCACTAATTTCACACCTTCTTCATTATTTGAGATAGAACAGGCCAAATTGGCAACCTGTACATAGAAATCAAAGGTATTTTAGGAAGCTAAACTTGTTTGTATGAACTCACTTCTGGAATCAAAAGCAGCCTCCTTCAGTTTGCTGTGTCCAATCAATTTTCACAAGGAAATAATTACAGTTCACACATTTCTTGTAATTAGTGATAACAACTGCCAAGGCAATTAGTTACAAAAGAAGAACACTTAAGAGTTAGGAGCATTCTTAAAACTTACATTTATGGTAACCTATGGCAACCTTTAATGGTCAAGAGCTCAGTTATTTTCTTACACATGTATTAGTTTAGACTAATATATTAAGTAAAAATAATTCTGAAGGAAAATGATCACCCTCTGATAAAGACAATGTTACTTTTTTATTCAGCATAATTGCAGTACTAGTTGCATTATGAGCCCATTCAACTAGCTAGTGAAAGTAGTATATACATTTATCAGTACACAGAGATTATCAAAAGGTGCATTCAGAGTTCTGACCAAAAGTTTTTCACATTTGGCCTCTTTAAAAAATCATCTTGTGTATGAAATTCCTCTACTTATGTGCAAGCAGTTTATGTACGCCCAACTTTCCTACAGAACAGAAACACACTGTTGGCAACTGGTGCAGAAGACACTGATACTGTCTAGAGACAATTCTTTCTATTTGCATTCTGGGAAGGTAATGAAAGGTCACACAAAGTGATGTTATTTTTAAGTCAAAACATTCTATATTTTGGAATCTGTTCTCTGAAGAAGGATTCTAAAATGGTTTATAGTTATTAGCTGACAGGTGAGTGACAGATTGTTATTTAAAGCCTAAATTTGTGCAGAGAAATATGTAAAACTAGTAGAAAAAGACAAGAACACCGTGTTCCATCCTTCCTTTTAGCAGCAATCTCTCAAAGGAAGTCAAAATTCTGGTCAGTACATACTTTATGTTTTCACAGGCATAACATACTGAATGTTTCTCCCAATGACAACCCAGATAAGTACGGCAGTTAGCTAAGTCGTTTACCCCCCCCCCCATATGTCAATTGAAACGCTGTCACAAAGCATCATTAAGTGCTAACAGAGATAAACCTTTAGAACTAAAAATAAGGCTTTTTGTTAAGATAAAAAACATACTATAAGTTGACAGTAGTAAAATTTAGAGTACAGTAGCACCCCCGTATCAGTGGGGGATTGGTCCTGGAGGTCCCCACGGACACTGAAAACCATGCATAGTAGCGAATGCCCTGCGATGGAGGGGGGGGAGTTATGGAGGAGGAGAAGGAAGGGAGGGAGGCAGGAACAAAGGAAGAGGAAGGCAGCCCAGTGGGTTCCTGCCGCGAAGAGAGGGTAAGGTGGACGGGAGGGGAGGGACCCGGTCTGGAGGAGGGTTGGGGGCAGGTGAATCCTCTCCTCCTCCCTCCCTCCCCTGTCAACCTCCCCACGTCCGCTGCAACCACCTGCATGGAAGGGAGATGAGATCTCCTCCTTCCTCCTTTCCCTGTCCACCCCCACCACCTCTGCTGCGCTGCCCGAACCCCCCGTGGGGAAGGGAAAAGGGAGGCAAACTCTCCTTCTCCCTCCCTTCCCCGTCCACTCCTCACCTCCGCCGCCAGAACCCCCAGCAGAGAAGGGAGAAGGCAGGTGAGTTCTCCTACTCCTTCCCTTCCCCATCCACCCCCCCCCAGCTGTCGCCAACCACAGATAACTGAATCAGGATGGGGAATCAGTGGCTATAGGGCTGCTACCTGTAAATTGAGCCCAGATATGTAATCCAGGCATGCAGTCTTGTTTTCTTCATCTTACTTGGACAGCATTAAGGATACTAACTGGTAAAAGACCATAAAATACATATACAGGTTGAATATCCCTTATCTGGAATTCCGAAATGCTCCAAAATCTAAAAGATTTGCAGCTACAATATGTACATATGTGTACTGTACTTGTGAGGTTGGAGGGAGACACAGCTGGAGAGAGACACTGGGGTCTGTGAAATGATAGGAACCCACACTTCCACCATTTCACAGATCCTCATGTCTGTCTCCAGCCAAACAAATGAGCAGGAGCGCTGAAGCTGTCACCTCAAAGGCAGAGGCAGGTAGCTGGCAACCCCAACATTGGCGCCACTGTAATAAGTTGGCTGCAATAACTGGGTCCGCAATAAAAGACATGAGTAGGAAAGGCAGTGACTAAAATCTGGGCTCTGGTGGTGGAAGCAGGGGGAAGAGAAAGGGGGGGCTGTGTTTTTTTGGTATGGGGCTCTCCTCCGGGCCATGGCTGGAGATGATCAGCAGCAGCTACCGTGTATTGTTCTAGACCTCACTTTGGCAGCAGCAATCACCATGGCCGCCACTTGTGCTGCAAACTCGTACACACCATCTCCCTCTCTCCCCTCCCCTCTCCATGGAGGCAGGGGGAGCCTGAAGAACGTGCGCCTAGCAGCTGGGGCTTATCACCATCTCCACTGCTGCCCTATGCCATTTTATATATAGGTACCTGCACTGTATTTCAAAATTTAAAAAAATCAGAAATACGGAACACTTCTGGTCACAAGCATTTTAGATAAGGGATATTCAACTTGTATATATTTCTTTGCTGGTCTTTCAAACATACATTGTCTGATAACATCTGATGTCTATTCTAAAATAGACAAAATCAGCTCTACAATGAAAACACACATGCTAAAGTTCAGATTACTTTAAATATTGGCCATACATACTCATTCCTCTGGAAATACAGATCTTGTTTTTCTGGAAATTATATTTCTTGCATTTAAAAACTGTTTTTTTAAGAGCCGCAGTGCCATGGTTTGGAGGATCTAATCCACATTACACAAGTTTCTCATTTGCATAGTTTCTGAGAAAAATAGGGAAATATGCAAGAAAACTAGTACTCAAAAAAAGTTATCTTTCCATCATCTTATATCTGACCAATGTATGCACAGGCTCAGTTTAAAAGGAAATAGTGAATGGCCATTTCAAACCCTATATTGGCTTGTGAGAAAAGACAGAAGTCTTTTCTTTTAACCTACTTTGCCCTCACTGATGTCAGAATCCTTGTCAAAAATTAAAGCTTCCATGTGCTCATCATCAAAACATGCTTCCATATAGTGAAGTTAAGTGGAAGCTGTAAGATTTATGAACAACCTACCAGTTATCTGCAGTTCCCTAGGAAATACGACACTTTTATGATGTGCTTCATGTTATCAAGCCCAAATGGGAATGCTGACTAGTCCAGAAGCAGCAGACAAAGAAAACAATGCTTCTCATTCAGCATACGAAATGGGAAACTCTTTCAAAGGATTCTGTGCCACAGGTAGTCTCCCATTTCCTAGTGGAAGTTATAAGTGGGAGGGTGTAATAATTTTGGAATGCTTGCTTTGGCCTTCTAGTACCAGATTCTTCAGCTCTGCTGAGGTGGAAGGAGAGGAGAGTTTTATCTTACTCTGGCTAGATTGCTAAAACTGAGTTATCTGTGGGTGCTGGATGGGTGTGTTAAGTCGTCTGGTTCTCAACACTTGACTAAGAAAATATTAACTTCCTGACTGGACTCTGACCATACTTATTATATATTGTGCAGCTTTCATATAGTCTACACATTTCTAGTGAAGGACAAAAAGCATAAAATTCAAAATGAGACTAACATGTGTCCCATTCCATGACTCAGGTAGAAACAAGGGCTATGATATTTTTAAAATAGAAATTTTCCATTTGGAAGTTTTAACTGCAAGTTTTCAAATGTCATGTTTCTGGAAGTGACAGATATGGCCTTAGATGATAACTTAAACTAATCCAAAAGGAATGAGAACCTCAGACTTTGGTAATAGTTCTTGTAGTACAGACAGAACAAATTAATTTTTAATGCAGTTTCCAAAGAATGCACTTTTTGTCAAGTTGGTAACCTATCTCTAAGAATCTGCCGATTACATCTTAAGCAGCATGGATGACCTCAGGCTGACTAATGGCGCTGCCAGCATTTGGATGAACAAGTTTCTATTTACCCCCAAGTGACAATCCTGCCAAATATAATAATAACAAATGCATGCATACAATACTCCCCTACAATACTTGGCCACAATTTGAGCTAATGTGCTTGTGACAGAAATGTAAGAGCTGGTTAACCTTCTAGAAGACCGTCCACTCTAAATGTATATCAATCCTTTAAAATTTTCTTTGAAATTCATTACAAATGACACAGAAGTAAGAAATTAGGTTGATGTCTCAAGTGAAGCATTCCTGATTCTGCAAGGAGTTTACTTGTGGAAAGCAAGTATAGGTCTCAGTTATCTGACCAAACAAGTAATGATCTATGCCCTTTTTAAACTGAAGTTCCTGCTTTCAGTATTTCGTTATTACTGCGTAAGCTATCTTGTTCTCACAGGATCCCCAAAATCAACTGCTGAAGTATGTAATAAGAGCTCACCATTATTCCTAACTGATCATGCTGATGTTTGCAAGAAGCAGCCCTATGTAAAATGCTTCAGAAATCAAACCACTTACTTGCTGATTGATAAAGGACAATGTGGTTAGTTAATGTCAAGATTATAAAGTATCAGATATTGGATTAAGTGTGAGAAAATATAGTTATTTAAAAGTTTTAGATTAGCTACTGGTTATAATTAATTATCTTGTAATTATCTTTAAAATCCCTAAATATCTGAAACAAAAATAAGTAACATAAAAATGTTTGCTCACACAGGTGGCTTCTTTTTAAAAAAATAATACAGCTGAGAGTCTGAAATTGTTTTGAACATATTGGCAGCCATGTCTGATGTCAATCACAATTTATACAGGCATTTGTTAACAGACTAATTCCCTAAAAGTTTTGCTCAGCAATTACAGGATGTTTTAAAGTGTGTGCTAATCTCAAGACTGCTTTATTTATGATGGAATTTTATAGTTCTTCTATCATTCATTTATACCCTTGACACCCCAATCACAGGTATTGATGGTCTGTACTGAAAAGCATTGTGAAAGTTAATGCTGGATGATAAGAGTTTTGTCTGTGGTGATTGATTGGTGATGGTTAATTTACAAATGCAAGTCATTACTTGAGACTACATTGTGTGATAAATATGCATGTGATAAGCAATCTTTAGAGTGTGACAAATTTTTACCTTTAAAATTACAGCTTTTTTTCTGTAAGAATTCTATATTAATATTTTAACACTTTTTACTTCTGTTAAAGGCTGGATATTATACCAAATCCACCAGATATCATGAAGTACTAGGAACAAAATACAGAAATGAAATGAAATCTATATGTGATTCTAGTTTCTATGCTCTATTCAATATCAAAAGCACCTTCACATAGCTATAAAACAGATGGAAACTCCACAACCATTTCTAATGTAATCATTCTGGGATCAGAAAACCCAAAGCTTGGAATATTCTATTATCTAAACTAGAACTAGCCAAATGGGTACATGTTTTTATCTTCAGAATATATACTGCCATGTTTTCCAAGCTTTTTTTTTTTTACAATTCCTCAAGAAGAAACAAAACAAAACAAAACAAAAAACATTCCAAGTTTTGTACCTATAAGCCTCATTAGGTAAGTTTGTAGATAAAAAAGAAAAATGTAATATATTCTGTCTAAGTCAAGCAAAGTTAGAAAACTATCAAGATGATGAAAAATATTAAATTTGAAGAATTGCACTTCCAAGTCTACTTAGAGACAGTTGGCAAGAAACTGTGCTCCAGATAGTGTAACAGCCTGCCTAAGCAATATGCGCTTCTAGATGAAGAAAATACCATAATCGCTGCATAAAAATGTATGTTGGTTTGGAAGAGGCTATGGCATGTCAAAAAGGAATGTTGGTCTTACCTATGATACGTTCTTTTCCAGCGGTGAGGTGAAGAGCATCCGATAGCTTGGGTTGTCCCTCCCCACTTGCTCCTAGTAGGCAGGTAACATTAGATTTTGAACTGCCCACCAGTGAGGTCATCTAGGAGGAATGACCCCCGGCTGGCCAGTCTATATCACAGCCTCGTGATGCCGTATCATCCCATGTCAGGGCCGTAAAGTCTTCTCACTGCATCCTGTCTAGCCGGTAGTGACGCACGGACGTTGAGGAAGACTTCCAAGTTGCCGCCTTGCAAATTTCTTCCAGTGGTGCGTCCCTCTCCCAGGCTGCCGACGTCGCTGCGCTTGTGCGGAGTGAGCCATCACCCCCTCTGGAACTGGTAAATTTAATGACTCATAGCATGTCACAATGCAATTCCTGATCCATCTGCCCAGCGTAGAAGAAGACACTTTTTGTCCCAAGTACTTGGTATGAGGCTACACGAACAAAGTTTCAGAGACCCTGAATGGCCTTGTTCTCTTAATGTAGACCTGTAGAGCCCTACGTATATCCAGGGTATGCCAAATCCTTTCCAGTTCTCTTTCTGGTTGTGGGTAGAAAGATGGTAACATGACCTCCTGGGATCTATAGAAAACTGAGTTGACCTTTGGCTTGAAGTCTGGCCTAAGATGAAGGACTACCAAATCCAGTCTAAAAATACAGAGATCCCGTCTGACTGACAAGGCCATCAGATCTGAAATCCTGCGTGATTGCAACCAGAAAAAGAACCTTCCAGGTTAAAACTTCAGGGGCACTTCCTTCAAAGGTTCAAAAGGGCATACTGTTAGAGCCTTCAACACCGTATGGAGATCCCAAGACGGGAATCTGTGAACTGTTGGCAGAGCCAGATTGGTGAGGCCCTTGATGAAACGATGAAGATGGGGGTGGGTAGAGATTGCCAATGCCCTCTCTGGTGATAGGAATGACATGATGGCCGCCACCTATCTCTTAATGGTGTTTGGATGGAGGCCAGCTTCTATCCCGTCCTGCAGAAAATCCAGCAGTATAGGAACCGACACCTCCTTGAAATCCAAACCTTTCCACCTACACCAACGATGGAATACCCAGAAGGTATACTCATAAATACACTGAGTGGACTCTCTTCTGGAGGCCAGTATTGTTCCGACCACAGTGTGAGAATATCCCTTCGCTGTCAACATCTGCCGTTCAACTTCCACATGTGGAGCTGCAGCCAAGCTGGGTCCAGATGATGTACCTGACCGTGCGCTAGGAGATCGGGTCAAACCGGTATCGCAACTGAGGATACGAAACCAAGCCCTCCAAGGCCATTCTGGTGCCACCAGGATAACCACCTTCTCTGTCTGTATCTTGTTGATGACCTTGGGGATCAGCTGAACTGGTGGAAAAACGTATAGAAGAGTTTACAGCCATGGGTTTGTCATGGTGTCCATCTCCTTTGCCCCCTCTGTTAGATAACAAGAGAAGAAGCGAGGGAATTTCGTGTTCGCTGGGGACGCAAATAAATCAACCTCCAGATGTCACAGGGTCTGGATGATGCTGTCGAACACCTCCTGATGGAGACTCCATTCTCCCTGGTCAATGTCTGACAGACTAAGCCAATCTGCTTTGAGGTTGAGTGTACCCTGGAGATGTTCTGCCTCAACTGAGACCAGGTTCTCCTCTGCCCAGGACAGTAATCGTGTTGCCTCTGTCATGAGGGCCTGTGATCTGGTGTCCCCTGGTGATTTATGTGCGCCCTCGTTGTGATGCTGTCCATACAGATTAGAACTGCCCTGTCCCTGGTCAGTTCCTTGAAGGCTATGAGTGCCAGTCTGACCACTCTGAGCTCCAGCCAATTGATACTGTGTGCTGTTTCGCTTGTGACCATCTGCCCTGGGCTAGGTGAGATCTCCAGTGGGCACCCACCCCCGAAGGCTGGCATCTGTGGTGATTTGTATCTTGTCCTGTCACCACAGTCTGCGGCCCCTGTGAAGAGCAGGTGAGAGCCACCACTGGAATGATCCTCCTGAGGAAGTCGCACTGCCTGATGTTTCTTGAGAGCGATCATACCCTGGAAAGGAAGAAGGAACCACTGTAACGTCCTGGCATGGAATCTCGCCCGTGGAAACCAATCTATTGCCGCAATCATCAGACCCTGGAGATGAGCCAACTGCATGATATCTGGTCTGGCGGAGGTCATCATCTTCCATATTGCTTTCCGAATGGAATCGATCCTCTCTAGGGGTAGAGAAACCCAATCCCCCACCGAGTATACTAATGATCCCAAATGTTGGATCTGCTGGCATGGGGTCAACAGGCTCTTGTCGAAGTTGACCTGGAAGCCGTGCCGCTGGAGGGTTTCCAGAAGCAGCTTGACTTCCCTCTCTGCCCCATCTGGAGGAAGAGCAAATTAAACGGTCGTCCAAATAGGTGTAGACATGAATCCCTGATTGTCGCCAGCAAGCTACCAGGGCCACCATGATTTTTGTGAAGACCCTGGGCGCTGAGGATAGACCAAAGGGAAGGACCTTGTACTGAAAATGCTTCTTGTTGTAGCAGAATCGAAGGAACTGGTGGTGCTCCTGATGGACTGGAACGTGGAGGTAGGCATCCTGCAGGTCCAGAGATGAAAGGTAATCCCCTGGTCTTATAGCCTCCAGGATGTGCTTCAGGGTTTCCATTCTGAACTTCTGCTTCCGTACAAACTTGTTCACTCCCTTCAAGTTCAGCACTGCTCTCCAAATGCCATTCTTCTTCAGCACTAAGAACAGGATGGAGTAACAGCCTCTGCCCTGCTGGGACTTCTGGACCTCCTCTATTGTGCCCGTCTGTAAAAGATGCTGGATAGCCTCCCTCACCAAGCGCTGTTTCTCTGCATCCCTTTGGACCGGAGTGGGAACAAACCCATGTGTGGGTCATCGAGAGAACTGTATCTGGTAATCCTGCCGTATTGACTGCAGGACCCATCTGTCTGAGGTAGAATTTTCCCAAGCCCCCATGTAGGCCTGTAGCTTTCCCCCCACCAGGGGGAGCTGTCATTGCTCAGACTTGGTGTGGGTTTTGATGACTGGATCTGAGTTGACGTGCCGTTGCCATTCTGCTGGTTTCTGTGGTGGTATCTGTTGTCCACCCAGTGTGACATGGGAGACCTGAAGTCTCTGGAATTTGGGTGGTTTGAGAAAGAAACGGTGCCTTGCTGGCTCCCTGAGTTCTGAAAGGGCGGGTAACGTCTGGCAAAACGTCTCTCTTTCCATTTACGGGCAGAAGCCAATGTCTTCTTATCTTTATCTTCCACCAGGACTGGTTTGAGCGATTCACCCAGGAAAGGCGATGAGACCAAGTTTTGTTTTGACTTGAAGTCCGCATTCCACGATTTTAACCACACTTGCCATCTGGCCACCACCGCCGCAGCCTGTGCTCTTGCACAGAATTGGATAGAGTCCAAGATACTATCAGCCAAAAAGGCCGAGACCTTTGTCAATTTGTTCAAATCCTGTCTAATTCTGGTTTGCAATTTAGGCACGTCGTTCAGGGCATCCTTGGACCACTGGATTGCACCATCATCATTGCGGTTGTGGAAGCCTGAAAGGCTACGGATATCGCTTAATGGGCCCTCTTTAGTGCCAACATCCATATGTCTATCTTCCGGCACATTCAATGCTGCTTCTCCATCCCGACAGAAAATCGCGGATGAGACCAATTCAGAGACCAGTGCGTTGATGAGAGGGATCTGCAGTTTATCTATCATCTTCTTGGGAAGGGAATAAAATTTCTTGGCCAAGCTCGGCTGCAGATTGGTCACGGCAGGAGCTTTCCATTCATCACAAATCAAACGCATGAGAGCAGCCAGTAGTGGCATCTAGGGTGCCGCAGGTTGAGAATTAGGAAAAAATTCACCGGACATTTTGGGCAAATCTGGGTCCATCTGCGATTGTTGTGCAGTGGGAAGCATTAGGCCCAGTGTCCTAACCGTTTTTTGGAGAAGTACTGAGAAGTCCTCTGCAGTGAAATGCTGGGCCGAGGAGCATGGTGTACTCGTGTCCTCTGCCTCCTTCTCTGATAGCTCTCCCTCTTCCCAATCTGATTGGGTGTTTGTATCAGATCCCTCCCCCATCGACAAATATGGCATCCTCCTCGCCTTGAGCGACCTCCTCCCCATCCATGGTCCTTGGACACTTGTTTGGCGAGTGCACTGACTGTGTCAGAATCTGTGGCCCACCGGCCATCCTCTTGGGGGCACAAGTGGCTCAGTGCAGTATGACTGGGGCCAGGAAGGACGTCGCGCCCCCTTCCTCCCCGTGATCACCACGTGGGCTGGGGCAGTCTAGACTTTCCCTTGTCTGACCCTCTTCTCTTGCCATCCCTTTGTTCCGCACGCTGCTCTGGGCGCCCCTGTGGAGTTGGGTTGGATACTGTAGCGGAGGACGAGGTGGTGGTGGGGCAGCCACCGTGGACGTGCCACCCGCTAACGCCCTCCCTCCCAGTAGACTTGGCTGAAACAGGCTAGCTGCCAGCCAGCCTGCTGCTTCTCTGGCCACAGCGTTCCTCAGCCAATCTGGAACGGTTGGGAGCACTCCCCCTCCATTGCCCCTGTCCCCAGGGCCCCAGTAGCACTCACAACATCCGCCAGCAGCTGCTAGGGACAAGTACCGGCTCCATTGTGGCAGGGGGGTTGGCCAGGGTTGCCAAAGCTGCGAAGAGCACCCCATTCCCAGGGACAATCTATGCCTCCTCCTCCTGGAGGGGCTGCGCGGCGGTGCCTACTGTCCGTCCGTCTCCACACCCGTTAGGACAGAGCAGGACTGGGTTGCAGCTGGCGGCGGCCAAAGTGGGGGCTTTTTCCCCTTGTTCGGCCTCTTCCTGCCGCAGCTGCTCTTGGCAGTTCCGTTCCTACTGCTGCCTTGCTTGTGCCGCTGCTCCTGTTGCTGCTTCCTTCTCCAGAGGCTTCTGGACCAGCACTCGTTCTACTGCATTGCCTGGTGCCTTTATCGCTGCCAATTCCAGCAGGGGTGATCACATTGATCTCCTCCGCACTGCTCATTTCGCCTCCTCCCACGTACCCAACGTTAAGATTAGATTAAAAGGGTGTTTTTTAAAATTTAAAGGGGGGGGGATCCAAAATGGCCCCCGGCCACATTGAAGGAGGTTGAAGAGGAACAAATGAAAAAACACGTCCTACCAGGAGTGCAGGCAGGAAACAAGACTGGTCAGCCGGGGCTCATCCCTCCTAGATGACCTCACTGGTGGGCAGTTCAAAATCTACTGTTACCTGCCTACTAGGAGTAAGTGGGGAGGGACAACCCAAGCTATCGGATGCTCTGGAGCCTTCCCCACAGGGAAAATATGCAAAATTTATTCAGATACATTAAACATTTACCACAACACTTTCCTTGTCACCTGTGGCAAAATGGTTTCTGTGTTAGAGCCTTTTTCTCCTAGCAAATATTCAATATGTTCAATTTAAAAAAACCTCTTTATGCAATGCATAGCTGCCTCGTCAAAAGGCAATATAATACCCAGCTTTAATCATACTACCTCAATCAGCTTGTTGGCATGTTCACGGAAAACCTGGGCATATTCTTTAACTTCTTTCTCGTTCCCATTCTTGGCAGCTTCAATCAAAACTAGAAGTGGTACATTTGTTTCCAGAAAGGAATCTGAAACATGGTCCATAACAGCTTTCCGGAGCTAAGAATAGAGTGCAAAACTGTGTTAGCCTTTTATCAAAATAATTGTTTTTTTTCAACCTTTACAACAACTTACTTTGCCAGTAATCCTTCTATTAAATACAGTTGTCCCTTTACATTCGTGGCTTTGACTTTGGCGGTTTTATGTGTTTGTGGAAATTCCTTCCCCACTCCCACCTGCTCTCCCCAACACAGCCTCTTATGAAAATTTCCTGCACACATACACATACAGGGAAGATCCCAGCAAGCAAGCAACCCCCACACCAGCCACAACAAGTTAGTTTTAAAAATCATTAAGTAGATTTCATACATCTGGAGTCTTACTAGCATATCCCAGCTACCTCAGAACCTTTTTGTACCATTGTTGCTATAAGCTGACTTATAAAAGACTGTACCAGACAGTACAGAAATTGAGAAGCTGTACTTACTATTAAGGTTCATTCTAGGATTGCAGGAGGAACAAAACTTTATTTTTCCTGCCTGGTCGGGTTGGCATGCAGGGATTAATCCAATCGTAGTGGATTGATCCTTCAAGCCATCCCAATAACGACTACCCTTGTTTTTAATAAATTTGAAATCTAATCTAGTCTAATTTAATCTAAACTAATCTAACTTAATTTAGACACAAATCTTATCTTTAAAATGACACAAAAGCAGATTTTGTTTTTGCATCTTGGACATACTGAACTTGCAGGATGACCATGGGAGAGAGATACCGCCTTCACTAATAGCTCTCTGATGTTCTCTCTATGCAAAAATATGCACAGGGTTCTGTCCTGGGCCCAGTGCTATTCAACATCTTTATCAATGACTTGGATGAGGGAATTAGGGGCATACTTATCAAATTTGCAGATGACACCAAATTAGGAGGAGTAACTAGTACCCTAGAGGACAGGATCAAAATCCAAAAAGACCTGGATAGACTGGAGAGCTGGGCCAAAGCTAACAAAATGAAATTCAATACGGAGAAATGTAAAGTACTGCACTTACGGCGGAAAAATGAAATGCATAGATATAGGATAGGAGAGACCTGGCTGAACGAGACTACATGCGAAAGGGATCTAGGAGTCGTAACAGACCACAAGTTGAACATGAGTCAACAGTGTGATGTGGCAGCTAAAAAGGCCAATGCGATTTTGGGCTGTATCAATAGAAGTATAGTGTCTAGATCAAGGGAAGTAATAGTGCTGCTCTATTCTGCCTTGGTCAGACCTCACCTAGAATACTGTGTCCAGTTCTAGGCACCACAATTCAAAAAAGGTATTGACAAATTGGAGCATGTCCAGAGAAGGGCAACTAAAATGGTGAAAGGACTGGAAACCATGCCTTATAAGGAGAGATTTAGGGAGCTGGGTATGTTTAGCCTGGAAAAAAGACGGTTAAGAGGCGATATGATAGCCCTGTTTAAGTATTTGAAGGGGTGTCACGTTGAGGATGGAGCGGGCTTGTTTTCTGCTGCTCCAGAGACTGGAACACGGAATAATGGATGCAAGCTCCAGGAACAGAGATTCCACCTCAACATTAGGAGGAACTTTTTGACAGTAAGAGCTGTTTGGCAGTGGAACACACTCTCTCGGAGCGTGGTGGGGTCTCCTTCCTTGGAGGTCTTTAAACAGAAGTTGGATTGCCATCTGTCGGGGATGCTTTGATCAAGATTTCCTGCGTGGCAGGGGGTTGGACTGGATGGCCCTCGTGGTCTCTTCCAACTCTACAACTCTATGATTCTATGAAAAATAAACTACAGTTGTCCCTTTACATTCATGGCTTTGACTTTCACGGTTTTATGTATTCGCGGAAATTCTTTCTCCCCCCCCCCGCTCTCCCCAACACAGCCTCTGAGCATTTAAGGAGGAAAATTTCCTGCACACATACACACACAGGGAAGTTCCCAGCAAGCAAGCAACCCCCGCACCCCAGCCTCTCAGGGTCTAAAGCTAAAGAAAAGCACAGCCCCATGCTGTGAGCACGCAAGCAAAGTCCCCCCTTGCCACTCCCCTCTCTGTGCCTTAACAAACTGAATTGCTTCTTTAAAACTCACATTTCGCCCCATGTCGTTCCATGCCCCAAAGAAAAGCACAGCTGCATGCTTGCCACCCCCTCTCTGTGTCTCAAGAAACTGAATTGCTTCTTTAAAACTCACATTTCGAACCTTTCCTATACACATTCACACACAGGGAAGGTGTGAGTGGCATCTCCCAGCAAGCAACTGACCCAGCCTCTGAGCATTTAAGGAGGAAAGCTTGTGTGCTCACAGTATGGGACTGTGCTTTTCTTTCGGCCAGCAGGAAGCTTTCCTCCTTAAATGCTGAGGCTGGGCTGCTTGCTTGCTGGGAGATGCCACCCGTACCTTCCCTGTGTGAGAATGTGTGTAGGAAAAGTTCAAAATGTGAGTTTTAAAGAAGCTGAGTTTTAAATTCAGTTTGTTGAGACACAGAGAGAAGGTAGCAAGAATGCAGCTGTGCTTTTCTTTGGGCCATGAGGAGACATGGGGTGAAATGTGAGTTTTAAAGAAGCAATTCAGTTTGTTAAGACACAGAAAGGGGAGTGGCAAAGGGGTGGCTTTGCTTGCATGCTCACAGCATGGGGCTGCGATTTTCTTTCCTCCTTAAGTGCTCAGAGGCTGGGTCAGTTTCCGTGTGTGTGTGTGTGTTTAGGAAGCGCTCCTCGTTAAACCCTCAGAGGCTGCTTTTATTCGTGTTTTTTTCACTTTCGCGGGGGTCTTGTTTCTGTAACCCCCACGAATGTGAAGGGACAAATGTATATTTTAAGGCAGTGGCTTGATCAAGCCACTGCTGCTGTGGGGCCAGAAATGAAGACAAGCAAGCCAACTCCCTCAAACCCTCACCTCAAGTAAGCTTGAACACAACTGTGTATTAGAGCAGTGGTGTCCAACCTGTGGCTCTCCAGGTATTTTGGACTCCCAACTCCCAGAAGCTTGAGCCAGCTGGTCCAAAGGTCAGGAATTCTGAGAGCTGCAGTCCAAAACACCCGGAGGGCCACAGGACAGACACCGCTGTCTTAGAGGATTCTGTGAAGACACTGCCAACTTGTACCATGAAGGCCAATTTGCCAAAGTTCTACTTGAACTCTCATGTCTAGTCTTCTGTTACAATGGACAGGGCTACATAGACAGCTGCAATCAAGCTAACATGAAAAATGGAATGTTATTTATACAGAAACATTTTATCTGTACTTAATATCATACCTGTCTACGTAAATCCCTTGTCTTTTTTGTCATTTTGTCTATTGCCAAGTTCAGAGCATCACTTCTTTCTTTGCGTCCAGCCTAGAAAAACAGACAAAACAAAATTAGATTAATTTACTGTTACTACTGCAATGGCTCTGATTCAAGCCTGTGTACACTGGGATGTTTCCATTTATTTAAGTGTAAAGGGTAAGAAGTCAGATATCTATAAGTTCTGCTCTCATGCACAACCAAGAAGTCCTCATGTAGGACTGATGTAGATTTTCTTTAAAACTTGTGGCACACACCTCATCAAGCATCAAGCCTGATGTTGTGTCTTTATGATAAGCAAGATAAACTGGCCTTCAACATATGCTTATTCTGAAAAGCTATAAATACAAAAAGACTGAGAATATCTATATGCCAGTTTGAGGACCACTGGGCTAAGTACACTGTGGTGTGCTCCCCTTTACCAGTGGGCCCTGGAGGATTTATCTAGTGTTAGTAGTGCGAGTCGGCAGGAGCAACACTTTTGACTAGTCAGGCAGCTGCATTTTAAGATTTTCCACAATGCCATGGAATGTTAATAGGCTGGAGTCATTGTAAGGGAAACTAAAGTGGTGGCTAGACTTAGCTCACCAAATAAAGCCAGATATAAAAATAAAATAAAATAAAATAATGGGAATGACACTAATCCTGCCAGGATGCTGGGGGATTCAGATACCTATTCCCAGTTAAATTTGATGCTGACCCTGCCAAAACTGGTTATATACAATTGAGTGACACAAGAGGTTTATTTTGTAGCAAAATAATTTAAATTTAGCTCAAAGTATAATCTGGATTAACAGGTGCAGCACAGATGAAAAAACAAATGTGGAAAAGGATATGGACTTTTACAAATTACTTAAGAATGAAGCAGTAAAGCTTAAGTAAACTAAGCTGCGGAATCAGTTGTAGATGTACACAGTATTTGCTTAAATGGGACAACTTCCATAATGAGTATATTTAGGACTGTAAACTTCAAAGGCTATGTAAACTGAAGTCTTAAGTACAGTAAGCTTAAATTAAAGGTCAGACTCCTGATCACCTGGCAAGTTCAATATCACCTCAAATAACAGATACACCTGAGGTATGGACTCCAGTGGTTGCCAAGTAACCTTGCTTGATCCAATAATCCTTTGACTGCAACACCCATACTCTTCCAACTAACAATTAAGATATAACCGGAGATCTCTCTGTTGTTAGAGAGATCTGTAACAACATTAATAACATCACCTATTAGAAAGTAGGATTTATCACTGGTTTGAAAACGGTACTTCAAACAACTCAACAGATGCTTTTGTCAGCAGCAAAAGCTGGTCCTTCTCCCCCGCCACTTCTTAAGAAAGAGTCTGAAACCTAGACTCAATACCAACTCAATACCAGGATCCAACCAAAATAAGCAACAAAGGCAGCAGCAGCCTTGATGTCAAGACATTTACAGAATTATACTATCGGCAGCACAAGGAGATGCCAAGGAAAAAGGACGGTGCCCAAGGCTCTTGGTACCAGATCACTGCAGGTAGGATCTGAAATGCAACAGAATAGCAAGCCTGGTTATATTGATATCTCGGCATGAAAGGAGCTGATGGAGTGCCATTCCATAAAACCCTATGCCAGGCACAAGTTGGTGTGAAAGGAAAGTTGGTCTTACCTGTGATATGTTCTTTTCCAGTGAAGAGGCAAAGAGCATCTGCATGCTTGGGTTGTCTCTCCCACTTGCTACTAGTAGGCAAGTAACAGAATACTTTTGAACTGCCCACCGGTGAGGTCATCTAGGAGGGACGACCCCCCCCCCCGGCTGGCCAGTCCATATTACAGCCTCACGACGCAGTAGCATCAGGAATCTGGCCGTATGTTCATTCTTCTCTCAAAGTCACAAAGTTTCCATCACTGCATCTATTGTTTTGATAGTCCTCAGTCCATCCACTGTAGTTTCTCCAGCTCACCCTGGGTGGGCCCGGATGCTCTTCGCCTCTTCACTGGAAAAGAACATATCACAGGTAAGATCAATGTTCCTTTTCCCAGTGGAGAGGGCTCCAGAGCATCCACATGCTCGGGATGTAGTCAAGCTCCAACAATGGGTGGACATGGCGAGCTATGTGATCCTTAAGGCTGGACGATCTGTTGTAGCACTCTCCTGCTGAATGCGGCCTCCGCAGACCACAACTTGTCCAGTCTATAGTGTCTCACGAAAGTTGACGAGGACTTCCATGTCACTGCTTTGCAGATCTCTTCCATGTCCTTTTCCCATGCAGCTGAAGTTGCTGTGCTTCACGTGGAGTGCGACAAGATCACCTCCTGTATCGGCTTATTCTGTGCTTCATAGAAAATCATGATGCAGCATCTGATCCATCATCCCGGCGTGGAAGGAGACACCTTTTTTCCCAAGTACTTGGTATGAGGGGAAACAAACAGTGCTTCAGAGACCCTGAACTGTGCTGTACGCTTTATGAAAATTTTCAATGCTCTGCGCATGTCCAAGGTATGCCAGATCCGTTCCAATTCCCTCTCCGGATTCGAGCAGAAGGAAGGCAGCACGACCTCCTGAGCTCTGTGGAACACAGAATTAACCTTCGGCTTGAAATCTGGGTGTAGTCTGAGCACCACCGAATCCGGTCTGAAGATACACAGGTTTCATCTCACTGACATCGCTGCTAGCTCTGAAACCCTTCGTGCTGAAGTAATCGCCACTAGAAAAAGCACTTTCCATGTCAGAAACTCTAGGGGTACTTCCTTCAAGGGCTCGAACAGGCGTACTGTTAAGGCCTTTAAGACTGTATGGAGGTCCCGAGACGGGAATGGACAGGTTGCTTACCTGTAACCATAGATCTTCGAGTGGTCTTCTGTGAATTCACACAGTTGGGTTATTCCTATGCCTGTGCAGAGCATACGGAACCTTCTAGTATCGCTAGGCAGAATGTGCGTTGATACATTTTTGGCAGTAACTCCGCCCATTCTAACGGTCACTTATAAGGGCTTCCCACCCAAATCCCCTCAGCTCCTTGAATGACACCGCAATTTGCAGCATCAGGAACATTAAGCATGTGTGTATAAAGTATCAGGACATAGAGGGGAGGATGGGTGGGTCTGTGTGAATTCACAGAAGACCACTCGAAGATCTATGGTTACAGGTAAGCAACCTGTCCATCTTCTTCGTGGTCTCTGTGAATCACACAGTTGGGTAGACTAGCAAGCTTCCTCACTGGAGGAGGGTATGTCCTGTGCATCATTAGACGAGGACCCCACCCATTTGTCTAAACAGGGATTGCTCTATCTCTATTTCCCTTCCCCATCCACTTTTCCTTTTTTTTTTTTGCACATTCTTTAAACGTTAGGCAAGTCAATGATGCCTAAAAAGTCCACAATTCAAATATACAGAAAAGGTGAATAGTCCAAATATACAATACACTCAGTCATTGGATGGAGGACAAAAGAACTGCTCTTCCAAAAGCAGCCTCGTTCCTAGAGCGAGTGTCCAGTCTGTAGTGTGAAATAAAAGTCAATGGCGAAGACCAAGCCGCAGCACGGCAGACATCCTCTAGGGGCACCCCCGAGAGGAACGCAGTCAAAGCGGAGACAGCCCTTGTAGAGTGTCCTCGAATCTGAGGCAGTAAAGGCTTCTTCATAACAGAGGGAGATGGTCGATGTCACCCACTTCGACAGGCGCTGTGACGAAATTGGTGCACCCTTCCTCGAATCAGCATAAGACACAAAAAGCTGAGGGGATTGTCGAAATGGTGCAGTCCGCTGAATATAAAACGCAAGCGCCCTACGTACATCCATGGAGTGAAGGGTGCGTTCGAATTCGTCTTTGGGGTCTTGCATCAAGGCAGGCAAAACGATAGGTTGGTTCAGGTGGAAACTGGAGACCACTTTGGGTAGAAAGGAACTATCCGGCCTCAGTAGCACCTTATGCTTATGAAAGCAAGTATATGGTGGGTCCGACCGAAGAGCACGAAGAGCACAAAGTTCCCCTGCTCGATGGGCAGAAGTGATGGCAACCAAAAAGGCTGTCTTCCAGGTCAGAAGTCGGAGGTCGGTCGAGGCCATTAGTTCAAAAGGGCGTCTCACCAACTGAGAGAGAACAAGTTCGAGGCTCTAGGTTGGAGTAGGATCAAGGACTGGAGGATGGAGATTGACATACCCCTTGAGGAACCTCTTCACCATCGGGTCCTGAAAGGGAGATGGTTGAGTGAGAAACTGGAATTCGACTGAGATAGCTGCTAGGTAGCCTCTCAAAGATGAAATCGAAAGCCCCGAGTCTGACAGGTGGAGCAAGAATTGAAGGACTGTCGGTACCGAGCATGATCCAGGGCTGAGTCCCTTTTCCGCTAGAAAATTCTTAAAGCGGTTCCACTTATATAAATAAGCTTTCCAAGTAGAAGGCTTCCGAGCAGCATCTATGATGGTTTGAATGTCTGGAGGCAAAGAGGGTGCCGGAATGGGATGGGGAGGTTGCAGGTTCATGGCATGACCCTCCACGCTGTGAGACGAAGTGTGCTGAGATCGGGGTGTCTGACCTTGCTCTGCTGTATAGTTAAGAGATCCGGCCAGCTTGGAAGGTGGAGGAACTGCCTCCGTGACAGGAGTAGCAGCGGTGCAACCCAAGGTTGCCGGGGCCACCACGGTGTGATGAGAACAGCATCCGATCGGTCCCGACAAAGCTTGGCCACCACCTTCGTCAATAGAGGAATTGGGGGGAAGAGATACAGGAACATTCCATTCCACTGGTACAGGAAGGTGTCGCCTCTGGAGTTCCTGTGAGGTGTTCTGGAGCAGAACTGGAGGCACTGACTGTTTTGGGCGATTGCGAAGAGGTCTATCTGTGGGTTACCCCACCGATGAAAGAGGTCCCGCACGACATGTCTGGGAAGCATCCACTCGTGGACGCTCGAGATGGAATGGCTCAGTTCGTCTGCAAGAATATTCTCCTCTCCGGGAAGATGAATCGATTGAAGGGAGACGTTCCTCTCCACACACCAATCCCAAATCTGCAGAGTAAGTTGGAGAAGCTGATGAGACCTGGTACCCCCTTATTAGTATAGGTAGTACATTAAAGAGGTGTTGTCCGTAATGAGAAGAACTGACTTGTTCCGGACCAGCACCTCGAAGGCACGAAGAGCTTTTTGGACCGCTAAAAGCTCCAGGACGTTGATATGCAGTTGTTTTTCTTCGGCGGTCCAAGAGTTCAGGATTGTGTGGCGACCCAAGTGGGCTCCCCACCCGTGCAGAAATGCATCCGTCGTGAGGGAAACATCCGGCTGAAGAGGGTCGAAGGGAACGCCCGAGAGAACATTGTGCGGATCGAGCCACCAGTCCAAGGAGCAGTGGACAGATCAGGGCATTGTCAGGAGCTGCCTTGGCGAATTGTTCAGGTGGTCGAATACACTCAGGAACCAGTGCTGAAGTGGACGGAACCGAAGTTTGGCCAGACGCGTGACCGACGTCGTGGCCGCCATGTGTCTGAGGAGAACCTGAACATCGTGCACTCGAATCCGACGTGACCGACGGCAGGCGTGGATCAGGGACCGGAGTGTGTCGAACCGATCGCTGGGAAGGTAAGCTGCTCCCGATATCGAGTCCAATCGGGCGCCGATGAATTGGATGGACCGAGCAGGGTTCAACTGAGACTTTTCCATGTTGACAAGTCCCAGGGTGTTCAAAACATCTAGGGTGAAGAGGACGTCATTCTTGAGCTGGAGCCTCGAAGACGCCACCAGGAGCCAGTCGTCGATGTACGGGAACATGATGACACCATGTTGTTGAAGAAAGGCAGCGACCGTCGCCATAACGTTCGTGAA
Organism: Gambelia wislizenii; assembly: GCA_030847615.1. NCBI lineage: Eukaryota > Metazoa > Chordata > Lepidosauria > Squamata > Crotaphytidae > Gambelia > Gambelia wislizenii. Next base: position 208,997,542 of record JAUMIR010000001.1, read on the forward strand.
GACTCTCGGTGCTGTTGAGAGTCCGAAGGGGAGGACACGGAACTGGTAGGCTTCGTCCCCGACCTGGAATGCTAAGAATCTCTTGTGTGAAGGGTGGATCTCGATGTTAAAGTAGGCGTCCTTCAGGTCTATGGATGCAAACCAGTCCGGCGTTGAAGAAGAGGGAGTATGACAGCGAGGGTGGTCATCCTGAATTTCTTCGGGATGATGTACCAATTCGTTCCTCTCAGGTCTAAGATAGGGTGAAGGCCACCGTCCTTCTTTGGTACCAGGAAGTATTTGGAAAAGAAGGACCGGTGACGGCTGTCGACACTCACGGGTTCAATGGCCCCTTTTTGAAGTAAGGTCTCGATCTCCTCGATGAGGGGAGGGGAGGGCGGTGTGAGTTGGATTCGTCCTGTTGGAGGTAGTTCTTCGAACTCGATCCAGTAGCCATGCTGTATAATCTGGAGTACCCAGCGGTCCGATGTTATCGTGGACCAAGCGTGCTGGAACGAGCACAGCCGGTCTCCAAACAGGGGTTTCTAAAGAAAACACAAAAGCATCAATAAGAGGGGGGGCAACTTAAAACTTCCTCCTGCCTTGGTCTCTTGGCCTCTGTTTTGAAGAAAGCCGATATCTGGAGGTTGATCCCTGGCTCCTCACTGATGATGATGAAGACATCGTTTGTTGGAACTGTGAGCACCTGGATGGTTGTGGTGTGTTCCCCCATCTAGGGACTTGGCCATAGGAGGATGTATGCCAGCCTGACCGGTACCTAGGGCGGTACGCAGAAGATGGGGACGATGGCATACCGTACTTTCTGGCGGTGGTCCTCATCTTCTGCGTGAACTCCAATTTGTCATTGGTCGCACCATTGAAGAGGCCGGAGCTATCAAACGGCATGTCTTCGATGGTTGCGGCTGCTTGGGTGGACAGGCCCGATGATCAAAGCCAAGCATGGCGGCATAAAGCAATCAATCCAGCCACAGTCTTGGCGGTGCAGTCGGCAACATGCCTTGCGGAATTCATCTGTTGCCCTGCGAGAAGCTGGGCATCCGACGAAATCGCTTGAGCCATCCTTCTCCTTTCTTCTGGGAGGTCCTGTATAAGCGGGGCCATCCTCTCCCAGAGGACCTGTTGGTAAGCCCCCATACATGCAGAGTAGTTGGCTATGCGAAAACTCAAGCCAGCAGCCGAGTACAGCTTCTTGCCCATGATATCAAGTTTTCGGCCCTCGGGGTCAGAGGGAGTGGATTGCGCTCGGTGTTGCCTTCGGCGTTGTGCTGCCTCAACCACAACTGAGTTAGGCTTGGAGTGCTCCTGCAGCCATTCAATTCCATCGCCGTCAACCCGGTAAAGCCGGTCAATCCGCTTGGATGTAGGTGGGATCGACGATGGGTTCTCCCAGGAGGTTTGCGATAATTTAAGCAGTGATGGGAGTACTGGGATGCGTGCCGTGGGAGGAGCTTTTGATTTGATCCGGTGATAAATTGGGTCAACCGGGTCAGAGTCCTTCTCAGCAACTTTCAACTCGAGCGCATGACACATCCGTACCACCTGCTCAGAGAAAAAGCACACGTCGTCTGTTGGTGAGGAGGAGTCCTCATCGAGTAACTCAGGCTGAGGTGAAGGAAGGTAATGCAGGTATTCTTCAGAGGCCTCCGAAGAGGATGACGACTCCGAAGAGGGAGAAGGGCTGCTATGTCGTCCAGCCAGCGAACTCGTACGAGGAGGCGGGGGAGGAGGCAGTGGAGGCAATGGGCAAGAAGGGGAGACCTGGCAGCCCGTATCCCTGAGCAGTGGTGTAGGTGGGGGCCGTGGGGAAGGGGGCCTCCCTGATCCATGGAAGGAGATGCGAGGTGGAAGCATCAAGATGACGTGACGGATGGCAGCCTCCTCCGTCATGTAATAGACCTTCTCAGCCTCCAAATCAGCGGCGTTTTGAGTGGGTAGGGGCGAGCTGAAGACCGCCCTGGCAAGATCATAGGCCCCATACGCTTGGTCGTCGTCCTGGATTCGGGAAGTCGATGGATGAGGTTCGGTCTCCTGGCCTTTATCCGTCAATGGGTCCCGCAAGAGTTCAGAGCGGGAAACCACCAGCGCCGGGGATCATGGGGAGGCAGCCTCAACACTCAATGGGTCACCCACTTCAACCTCCACGATTTCGAGGGAGGGGGTCGGGGTGGATGTTCTTAAGCGTGACTGCTCGGTCAATGTACCTCTGTCCTGAGGGAGAACCTGGGACTGAGGAATCTCCATCGCAGGTGGAACAATCGGTGCGGTCGCCACCGGCACCACTGCCAAGGTAGCCTTATACTTTTTCACCTCCTTCTGCTTGTCCTCAGAGTGAGGGCGCTTCTCCTTCTTTTTCTTAGGAGCCTTGCCCTTGGAGGAGGAAACCGAGTCCCGGTCCTTGCTCGATCCCGAGCGATCCCCGTGCTTCCTTTTGGATTCGGACGCCGAATCCGAGGAGGCTCAGTCCCCAGCCGGGGTCGGCCTCGAGCCATGCTTGTGAGAGTGGAGCACGGCTTCTGGATCAGAGGCAACTGAGCGGCGGCGAGACGGGCTCCGAGATCGGTGGCGTTTGGAGCCAGAAGGCTTCGGAGACAGGGATCTACCTTGTTTCTGAGGGGATCCAACAGCAGGTGTGGAAGCTGCAGAGGGGAGCAGAGCCTTCTCATAAAGGAAGGACTTCAGCCGGGACGAGCGGTGTTTTTTCGCCTGAGGAGTGAAGGGCCGACAATGCACACAGGCATCTACATTATGGGATTCACCCAAACAAATTAGGCAATGAGAATGTCCGTCAGAGCCGGGCAGCTTTGCCTGGCACACCACAAACCTTTTAAATCCAGTTTTAGTCGCCACAGCAGGAGTAGACAAAAACGTAGTCGGAGACGGGCCGGGTCAAACCAAAACCAGAGAGTCGAGAAAAGTCCAGAGGAGCGCGAAAAAACAAAGTCGAGAGTCCTAGTCAAGCCAAAATCATCGTGGAGCCAAATTAAGGGAAAAGCAAATATCATAATCCAAAAATCAGTCCGAGTCAGTAGCAAGTAAAATAACGCTAGCGAGAGAAGGTTCCTTCGAGCTGCAACACGCGGCGGAAAAAAGGAACTGAGGGGATTTGGGCGGGAAGCCCTTATAAGGGACCGTTAGAATGGGCAGAGTTACCGCCAAAAATGTATCAAAGCACATTCTGCCTAGCGATACTAGAAGGTTCCGTATGTTCTGCGCAGGTGCAGGAATAACCCAACTGTGTGATTCAGAGACCACGAAGAAGATCTGTGGACCGTCGGTGGGGCTAGGTTCGAGAGACCCTTGATGAAGCGGCGAAGGTGGGGATGTGTGAACATTGAGTACGCCCTCTCTAGGGATAAGAAAGATGTAATAGCCGCCACCTGCCTTTTTATTGTGTTAGGTCTAAGCCCGGCCTCCATCCCATCCTGCAGGAAGTCCAGCAGAACAGGAACTGACACCTCTCTGAAGTCCAGGTTCTTCCGCCTGCACCAGTGTTGAAAAACACAGAAGGTATACTTGGAAATACACTGTGTGGACTCACATCTGGATGCTAGGATTGTCCCGACTACTGGGTGCGAGTATCCTTTCGCTGTTAGCATCTGCCATTCAATCTCCACGCACGAAGCTGCAACCAGGCTGGGTCCGGGTGGAACACCTGTCCCTGGGCTAATAGGTCATCTCGTACTGGAATTGATACTGAATCCACCCCCATGTCAAGGATGTCTGGAAACCAGCTCCTTCATGGCCATTCTGGCATGACTAGGATGACCTCCGCCTTCTCCGCCCGTGTCCTGTTGCTCAGTCTAGAGATCAGCTGGACTGGAGGAAATGCATAAAGTAGCGCTTGAGGCCAGATATTGAATCTGCTGGGCCGGAATTAGAGAACTCTTTTTGAAGCTGACCTGGAATCCGTGTCTGTGGAGGGATTCCAGGATCAGCCTGATCTCTTTCCACCCCCTGGTGGGTTGAGGAGCGTATTAACAAATCGTCCAAATAAGGATAAACATGGATCCCCGAGCGCCGCCAGTATGCTACCCTGGGAGCCGAAGAAAGACCAAAGGGGAGTGCCCTGTACTGGAAATGCTTGTTGTTGTAGCAAAAATACAGGAACTGGCAGTGGTCCCGATGGATTGGGATGTGGAGGTAGGCATCCTGCAAATCCAGAGAGGACAAGGAAATCCCCTGGTCTTATGGCCTCTAGAAGGTGTCTCAGAGTCTCCATTCTGAACTTTCACCTCTGGACGAACTTGTTCACTCCCTTCAAATTCAGGACTGCATTTCAAGTGCCGTTCTTCTTCGGTACCTTTCCCTGTTGTGGTTTCTGAACCTCCTCTATAGCCCACATTTGTAGAGGACGCTGGATAGCCTTGGTCACCAGGCGCTGCTTTTCTGTGTCCCTGTGACACAGGGTTGGCATGAACCAATGTGGGGGAGTTTGAGAAAACTCTATCCAGTAGCCCTGTCGAATTGACTGCAGGACCACTTGTCCAAGGAAGAGTTTTCCCAAGCCCCCACAAAGGCCTGAAGTCTTCCCCCCACCGGGAAGGAACCGTCATAATTGAGACTTGGCGCCAGGCTTTGCAGACTGGGATTGCACAGTCTTCCCTGTGCCCCCCTGCTGACTTCTGGGTGGTATCTATTATCTCCCCATTGAGGCCTGGGGGATATGAAGTCCCTAGTGATGGACTGATTTGCAGAAGACCTCGCCCCTTGGTGGCCCCCTGAGGCTTGAAAGGGACGGTATCTCCTCGCAAACCTTCTCTCTTTGTGTTTGCGAGAGGAGGCCAAGGTCTTTTTCTTCTTATCCTTATCCTCCACCATGACCGGTTCCAGGGATTCGCCAAATAACTTCTCGCCCAAGAAAGGCGAAGAAACAAGATTTTGCTTTAACTTAAAATCTATGTTCCACGATTTTAACCATACCTGTCTTCTCGCTGCTACTGTTGCCGGCTGGGCTCTTGCACAGAATTGGATGGAATCCAAAGTACTATCCACCAAGAATGCAGAAACCTTAGTCAGTTTATTGAGGTCCTGGCGGATTCTAGTCTGCGCTTTTGGCACATCGTTTAAGGCGTCTTTGGACCACTGTATTGCTGCCCGGGCCATCATAGTGGCCGTAGTGGATGCTCTAATGGCCAGGGATAAGGCTGCATGGGCCCTCTTGAGTGCTAAATCCATGCGCTTGTCTTCAGGGACCTTCAGAGTTTCCACCCTGTCTCTACAGAAAATCATGAAAGAAACCAATTCAGAGACCAGCGTGTCAATGAGTGGGACTTGTAGTTTCCCCATCACCTTCTTAGGAAGGGCGTAAAGCTTTTTTGCCAATGCTGGTTGCGGTTTAGCCACTGCTGGTACCTTCCATTCATCGCAAATTAAGCGCATTAGGGTGGCTGGACCTGGCATTTTCAACGCTGTTGGTTGCGAATCCGGAAAAAATTTGCCAGAAATTTCTGGCAAATCCGGATCCATCTGAGACTGCTGCAAGGTAGGGAGCTTCAGGCCTAGGGTTCTGACTGCCTTCTTTAACAGGACATCAAAATCCTCCTGTGGGGAGTGGTGTGCTGAGGGGTGTGGTGATGTCATCTCCTCCTGTTTTTCCTCAGACAACTTCCCTTCCTCTCTATCTGATTGGTCATCTGGATCCAAGCCCTCCTCCGCTGATGAGTAAAGGGACACGACCTCCTCATCCTGGTTAACTTCCTCCCCAGCATTGGGCCTTGGGTGCTTTTCTGGGTGTGTGTGCTACATCCGCAGTCCATCCATCCATCTCCTCATTGCTGAGGTGTCTGGCTGGTACCGCAGAATGGCTGGTGTGGGGCACAGAGGCAATGCTGGGCCTCGTCGATCCCCCTGTCGCTCTCCCCAGTCATCTTCTCGCCGCTACTGGCCTGGGGTCTAAGGCGCTTTGTCTTCCTTTTACTGGCACCGCCGCCCTTGCCGCCCCTATGGGGTGCTGGGTTTGCCTGGAGACCTGGGGCTGGGACCATAGCAGGGTTGGGGTTTATGGGGGGCAGGTGCCTGCACTGCTGAACCCCCTCCTCTCGGGCAAGCTCTCCGATGCCCCCTAAGCCTGGCTGGAACAGGCCTGCCACCAGCCAGCTCAATGCCTCCCTGGCCACGATGCTCCTCACCCAGTCCTGGGTAAAGTCGAGCACTCCCTCACCTGATGCTCCCGTCCCCGGGGCAGAGCCCCACTCATGATGTTCACTGGCGTCGCCTGGGGACAGGCACCGGATCCTCCGTTGGCGGTGGGGGAAGTGGCCAGGGTCTCCTGCGAGGTGGAACACACCCTGTTGGTAGGGGCAGTCTGCACATCCTCCTCTTCCCGAGCCTGTGTGGCGGATTCCTCCTCCTGGCCGTCTCTGGACCCGTCTGGGTCGAGCAGGCTCGATGCGCAGTCCGCAGCGGCTGAGGCGGGGGGCTTCTCCCTCTTCTTCAGCCCCTTCTTGCTGTCGCTGCCTTTTGAGCAGCTCAATTTGCCGCTGTATCTGGCAATGGAGCTCCCCAGAACAACCTCTTCCCTTCTGTTCAAGTCCGCGGCAGCCAGATTGGCACTGTCCTGTCTGGTCGTTCTCTCTCTACTTATCACTGCAGCAATAATTACATCTATTTCTTCTGGGGTACTCATCCTGCCCGTTCGCTTCATGGTCCAAAACTAACAAAACAAAGTTTTTTTTTAAAGATCCAAGATGGCGCTGGCCAAGTGGGAAGAGGGCAGGAGAGGACAAAGGAAAAACACATCCTATCAGGAGAACAGGCAGGAAATAGACTGGCCAGCTGGGGGGGGGGTCGTCCCTCCTAGATGACCGCACCGGTGGGCAGTTCAAAAGTATTTTGTTACCTCCTACCAAGAGCAAGTGGGAGGGACAACCCAAGCATGTGGATGTTCTGGAGCCCTCTCCACTATGAAATGGCATGGGAAATTGATGGAATGGCACTACTCAGGAAGCATCCTAGGTAGTGGCAGAATGCCAAGGTGGCAGTGTTGTACTGCAAAGACATCTGCTTAATAATTTCCAAAACAAGCAGACTATGCTTATGCTCAGAAATAAGGACTAGCTAGGATATGTTTTAGTAGTAAGTGCACTTACCTTTATTGTTTACTATCTCTAACTGTAGCATGGGCATGTAGCAAACTGTCTTGCTATACACCATTTGATAAAACAATCTTGATAAAACAAGTCTGCCTTTGGGAATTTGAACATTCTGCTCATGACTCAAAAGTCTTGTATTAATGGCCACTATACCCCTCCACTGTGTTCCATAATGTTAGCGGAATGAAGGGAAAGAATACTAGGGCTCTGTTCTCACCCAGGAATAGGATGGGTGTGTGCCTAGGCATCTAGCAACAGACCCACACCCCTGCATGATTGTTAACATTGCTGACTTGTCTACTATAAAGCAATTCGTGTGATTACAATACGTGCAAAAATCTGAAGATGTTGCAGTAGAATCATGGACACTAGTGATGAAGTGCTGTGTTGCAATATGTAGTGTATGGATTTGTATCAATCATGAGAAAATGTGTACACCTCTACCCCACTATTCTGAGGTAGAAAAAAACCTACACAAGGCTATAAACTTAACTCTTGTTCCCCTATTTATTGTTTCTCTGATTTGCATCCTGCCTTTCTCCTTATGCAGGATATAAGGTAGCCTTAAAAACAAGACACAAAACACAATCATTATTTATACAAACCTCAGAATGAAATAAGAATACAGTCGTCCCTTCACATTCGCGGGGGTTCCGTTCCACGGACACCTGCGAATGTGAAATACCCGCGAATAACGACTGCCCTCCCCCTCCCCCACCATAGCGACCATGGGGCCTCTGGAGGCCCCATAGTCGCTTCCTCCAGCCTCCCCACTCCCTTCCTAGGCCTTCCCGGGGCCTCTGGAGACCCTCCCAAGGCCCCGTCGATGCCTCCCCAGCCCTCCCCCCTCCCGCCCAAGCCCTCAACGGGACCTCCGGAGAGTCTCCGGAGACCCCGCAGAGGCCTCTCACAGCCCTCCCCGCTCCCTCCCAGGCCTTCATGGGGCCTCCGGAGCGTCTCCGGAGGCCCCATGGAGGCCTCTCCCGGCCTCCCCCCTCCCCCCCGGGCCTTCGTGGGGCCTAGCAAGGCCCCGCGGAGGCCTCTCCCAGTCTCCCCCCTCCCTCCCCGGGCCTTCGTGGGGCCTAGCAAGGCCCCGCGGAGGCCTCTCCCAGTCTCCCCCCTCCCTCCCCGGGCCTTCGTGGGGCCTAGCAAGGCCCCACGGAGGCCACTCCCGGCCCTCCCCCCTCCCTCCCGGGCCTTCGTGGTGCCTCCGGAGCGTCTCCGGAGGCCCCATGGAGGCCTCCCCGGCCCTCCCCGCTCCCTCCCAGGCCTCCCCCAGGCCTTCATGGGGCCTCCGGAGCGTCCCCGGAGGCCCCATGGAGGCCTCTCCCAGCCTCCCCCCTCCCTCCCCGGGCCTTCGTGGGGCCGCCGGAGCGTCTCCGGAGGCCCCATGGAGGCCTCCCCAGCCCTCCCCCAGGCCTTCATGGGGCCTCCGGAGCGTCTCCGGAGGCCCCATGGAGGCCTCTCCTGGCCTCCCCCTCCCTCCCAGGGCCTTCGTGGGGCCTAGCAAGGCCCCACGGAGGCCTCTTCGGGCCCTCCCCCTCCCTCCCATGGCCTTCGTGGGGCCTAGCAAGGCCCCGCGGAGGCCTCTCCGGGCCCTCCCCCCTCCCTCCCATGGCCTTCGTGGGGCCTAGCAAGGCCCCGCGGAGGCCTCTCCCGGCCTCCTCCCTCCCTCCCCGGGCCTTCGTGGGGCCTAGCAAGGCCCCGCAGAGGCCTCTCCCGGCCTCCTCCCTCCCTCCCCGGGCCTTCGTGGGGCCTCCGGAGCGTCTCCGGAGGCCCCATGGAGGCCTCCCCAGCCCTCCCCCAGGCCTTCATGGGGCCTCTGGAGCGTCTCCGGAGGCCCCATGGAGGCCTCTCCCGGCCCTCCCCCCTCCCTCCCCGGGCCTTCGTGGGGCCTCCAGAGCGTCTCCGGAGGCCCCATGGAGCCCTCCCCAGCCCTCCCCCAGGCCCATGGAGGCCTCTCCCGGCCCTACCCCCTCCCTCCCCCGGCCTTCGTGGGGCCTCCGGAGCATCTCCGGAGGCCCCATGGAGGCCTCCCCAGCCCTCCCCCAGGCCTTTGCGGGGCCTCCGGAGGGTCTCCGAAGGCCCCGCGGAGGCCTCCCCAGCCCTCTCCCCTCCCTTCCAAGGCCTTCGCGGGGCCTCCGGAGAGTCTACAAAGGCCCCGTGGAGGTCTCCCCTGCCCTCCCCGCTCCCTCTCAGGGCTTTCACGGGGCCTCTGGAGGCCCCGTGTTGCGGTTTTGGGGGCCCCCGGGGGGGCCCTCGCAAAACCGCGAATAGTCGAAACCGCGAATGTCAAGTTCGCGAATGTGGAGGGGCGACTGTACAATTAAAAACACTGATCATGATTTTAAAAAATGGTGGGATGAGAAAGCCTTCCCTCCAAGATCTTAAAACTCTGGCTCATATAGTGATATAGGGTATTTTAGACAGTGTAGACCCAAACCGTATAAGGCTTTAAAGGTCACAACCACCACTTTGAATTCTGCCTGGAAACAAACTGATAGCAAGTGAAGCTGTTTCAACAGGGAGGTTATATGCTCCCTGTAACTAGCTCTAGTCAACATCCTGGCTGCAGTGTTTTGGACCCACTAAAGTTTCTGAGTAGTTTCCAAAGGCAGTCCTACATAGAGCACACTACAGTAATCCAATCAGCATGTAATCAAGGCAGGTGTTACTGTGGCCATATCACTTGTCTGAAGGTTTTGCATACCACCATTCATCTGGAAACAGATCTTTGTAGCCACATTAAAAGGTTCAGAGACATAGCTCCTCCACAAAGGGACAATCTCACGAAATAAAGGCATTTCTGGTGAGCTAACAACTCCATTCCTCAATAAATAACAACAGTTTTGCCAAGGCACAGACAAGCAGCAGGTTCCCACTTTCTCCTACGGGAAGGAAGCATATCTTTCTACTTCCATATTTGTTACAATGATACATTAATTTAGCCAATTTTTGTTTGGGAAAAGAATCCTGCCTATAAGCAGTATTAGAACTGAATGCAGACCCATTATCCGTCCTAAACACATGAACGCTTACATGCGTATCAATAAGAGCATACCACCCCACTAAAATTAAATGAATATACAGAAGAGTGCAATGGCAGATGTACAAAATAGAAGAAATGGAAGTAGAGCAACAAATACTTGCTTTTATTTGTGTGTTATTTCAAATGGCCCAAGTTACAGGATCTGCTCACTCCAGCAGGACTTAATGGGCACTATTTTTTACATGCCCTCCCATACTTATTCCAGCCTTGTAAATAAGACAAGACTTGCTAAGTCTGGTGTCTTTTGTCTACCAGTCTGCTAGGGACTGGCAGAGAAAGAATGACTTCTGTAGCAGGCCACTGCAACTCTATAAGGACCACAGTCTGCCTGGTTCTATGCTGGTTTCAGAGTAAGGACAAAGCATTTTATTCCGTTTTTGCCAGCTTAGCCATTCATCTGTATGTAATTCTTTGTCACTTTCAGCTATCAGGCTTGTATTAAAGCATGATGGGTTGCAAGCATGAAAAAGGCCCCTCATATGGAACCATGAAGATGACAGGGAAGGACTACAGCAGAAACTGAGAGCAAACCCAATCCTAGATGTCTCAAAAGATGTAGCTCCAACATAAGGCAACAACTAGTAGGCAAATGCTGTTATGGGCTGAGCAAGACCATTGGTTCTTCCTCCCATATGGTACTGGCTATACTGACTGACGGTGGTGCCAATAACACAGGCTAGGTTGCTTGGATCTTGGACTTCTATGTATGCAGAGCTTGTGCTTTAAAACTGAGGAACAGCCTGTGGCTATGTCCTAAACTGGAGGAACAGTATGGCCAGACACATTAGGTATGGAAACTGTAAAAGAGGTACTGCAAAGGGAGGACACGTTGTTACTGGATTGTTATGCTGCTTTAACATTTGTTACCAAGTTGTAATAGTGCTAGGTGAGGTCCACAATCCTGCCTCACCTGGACGTCACCAGTAACTATAACAAAGAACACCCTTAGAATTGGGCTACCTACTGATTAGAACTGAAAGCATGCAGTCAATGTCATAAGACAGGAAAGGGTGCGAAGGCATCTTCAGCTACTCTCTAAGTCTCTCTGGATGCTGTTGCCGAACATCTGCTAATATGAGGACTCTCTCCTACCTCTCGTTTTCACAGGAAAAATCTAAAATAGTTCTTTATTACTTGATAGAATGTATCTGCCCAAGTCACAACACTATCTTTTGCCTTTGCTGCAAGAAAAATGTCTCTCTTTGTGGGAAGGCTTCCTTGGTTTCTGTTCAGGAGCTTCATCAGATTGTTATAGAAAGGAAAGAGAAAAGTTGGGATGAAACAATTTTTGGCTTGGCGTGCAAGGTCTGCCAAAAAATAAAAATAAAAATAAAATAAAAATAAAAATAAAAATCTAAGCCAAACCCGCTCCCTGGCTGCAAATCCAACTCTGGACTTCTTGAATGCTAGCACGCACTCAGTTCTTCTAGAACAGTGGTTTTTAACCTGGGGTCCACAAAGACTTGAAAGTTGCTTGGCCCACCTCCTCCCTGCAGTGGAATGCCATGTGACAGGAACCAAGGCAAAGGCTGGCTGGCTTGGTCTGCACATTGCCATTCAATCCGTTCCAGCCACAAACTTGCAGGAAGAAGCAGGAGAGAAGTCTTCCCTCCCCTCCAGTGCCTCTGAGGGAAGGTTTCATGGATGGTGTAATTGCATCACCACCACCACCATCATCATCAATCTTGAGTTAAGTCTTGGGGGTACGCAGCAACAAAAGGTATTTAAAGGGGGTCCCTGGTAAAGAAAAGGTTAAGAATCACTGTTCTAGAAACATGATGGCAGAAAGATCCTGATGTTTCATGTAGGCACTACATAAATCTGCAGAAGTAGTATGTGGAAGGAAAGAAACAGTTGGTCTAGAACAATATAACCATGAACAACTGGCCTTTGAAACCTTTCAGAAGTGGTACCACCACTTGTACTGTTATACTCTGAGTGTAGTTTTAGTGTAGAAAAATGTAACTGAAACATAATACCTGAGTGTTTATTAAAGTTCAATTGATTTTATGAATTGCAAACTAGTGCTAATGACACCACAAACCTAAAAATATTTAAATATTAACTTATATCCACCCAGCATTTATTCTTTAACCAATAGCTGTTTCTGAGTACAGTTGGACCCTCATATTCATGGAACCAGTATCAATTATCCACAGGATAGAAAATAGGGACACATAACATAAAGTCGTGCTGGAAAATGCCTAGAGAGGTGTCCTCTCTAGATATCTTCTAGGTCTTCCAACACAACTCTATGGTATGTTTTTACTGGAAGTCCTTTATTTTAATAGGATTTGCTGTTATCTGTGGTTTCCAGTATCTGCAGTAAGTCTGGAAACTAAACTCCCGCAGATAAGGGAATCCAACTGTATTGGTATAAAACAAACATGTAAAACAAAACAAAGCATTTTCTGATTCACTCTTCTGTCAGTTTTAAAATACAGTATAAAAAGTAACACATTTCTATAAAATAAACTTAAGCAGCTTACAGATCTGCAAGGTATCATTTATACCAATAAGGAAAAAAAAAGGAATACACAGACTTTGACAAATTAACTGAACAGATTCACACAACTAACATTTGCTTTGTAGTGGGTACAGATAAGGTTTACTTTAAAAAATACTTGAAATTGATCAGGAAGAGAGAGTTTGTATCATCCCCATTAATCTACTTCCCAGTGACAATTTTTCATCCTATCTTTCACTGATTTCTCATTACAGGGGGTCTGCCGTATCTGCGGGCTCTGTACCTGCAGATTCAACCCACTATGGATAAAAAAATACATATAATAAAACAATACCAGAAGGCAGCCAGTGATTTCACAGTTATGAGTGGCTGTGAACTTGCAAGGGAAAGAGGTGGCATGACCAGTAGCACATGCAAGCCCTTCTGGGGGGATCCTGGAAGATGCTGAAGTGTCCTTGTATATGTCACTGCCATTTAATAATATGGGATTTGATCATCCACATTTTTTCACATCCGTATGGGGTCCTGATACCCAGTGGATATGGCAGGTTCACTGTACAGTATTTATTCTCTAACCTTATTTGAACAATCAGATATTCCACAGAGTCCCAATAACAGTTAATAAAAACAGTTATGAAGTAAAAAACAATTGGTTAAAGAATTTGCATCTTGTTGAGTTTTTCCTAAAGAACAACTTACCAAAACCATCTCCCTGACACCAGCAATAAGTATCTCCCTCCTTTTAAGCTAGAACTGTAATTTTATAGCAATGCAGATCCCTTTTGAAGTTCAAATCCCATGTGACTTTGCCTAACAGGCTTTGCTAATTAGCAAACTGATCCCCCCACATGCATATCATACCAATAGGACAACCATGCCAGAAAAATCTGCACTGTAACCAGTTTTCAGAAATTCAGTTATATAATTCAAAGCTGTAATAATAAACATGTAATCTGCAAGAGAGACTCCTGCAAAGTCACTTCTATCCCTTGGATGCCAAATGAAGAATTCCTACAGTTAGGTTTTTCCTCTTAGTGGTAGTCTAATCTCACAATTCACAATATGCACCACAGTGCCTTAAACTGCAAAGCTTCTGGAAAACCCAAACAAAAAGGAACGTCACAAGATGACGTCAGCCTATATACAGTTGTGTGGTCGCAGCACATAAGCAAATGTGTTCCTGTATCGTATCCCTGAAAGCTTTTCAGCAAATGCATTCAAGCGACTACAGAAGCTTCTCTCAGCAATAAGCCACCCATCTGCCATCAACAAGTTAAAACAAAAAAGCCATAGCTGTGGAAAACGCTTTCAGTTAAACAGCTGTACAGTATAAAGACAGAGAACTCCAATTCAGCTCTGATTCAGGAATTTGCAGACCTGCCACTGAAAATCAAGGAAATGAATTCAAAAGGAATATATGACAAGTGGATGTGAAGTCATTTTTGTTCTTAATAGTGGAGGACAGTAAAAGTAAATTATTCAAAGGCTGTCAACGTTAGAGCTTTTTACAGACTCACTGTGTTGAGTCTAAAACTACGACTGAATGCAACCTCCAACGTACTCAAAAGAATGGGTAAGTTTATACATTTTGATTTGTTGTACTATGTGCATCAATTTTACTTTAGAAATAGGTATCAATAGCAATTTTAATATTTTTAAAGGCAAATCGGTAGTGCCTGTCAATAATTACGACAGCTATTCATATGAAAGATTTGTTTAAAGACCTGAGCACTTTAATGCATGTCATTATCTGCAGCAATCTTTTTTCTTTTTTTGTTGTAAGTATACATCTGATAAGAATATCCTATTTTGTTGTTTCCTTGAACTATATTCTGCAGGCTTACATTTCAAGTGGCCATTAGGGACTCCTGTGCTGGCAGCAGTATATGCAATGAGTATTGTTTTTAAAATGCTGCCTGCCTTGGGCACAGCTTGTCCACCAAAATGCCGTTGCGAGAAGCTGCTCTTTTACTGTGACTCTCAGGGGTTTCACTCAGTGCCAAACACCACTGACAAGGGCTGTCTAGGTTTGTCATTGAGGCACAATTTTATTACGGAACTTGAAGGGGATCAGTTTGCAAGCTTCAGTCAACTTACTTGGCTTCATTTAGACCATAATCAAATTGATACAATAAGAGAAGATGGTTTTCAAGGACTGTATAAACTAAAGGAATTAATTTTAAGTTCAAACAAAATATCTTATTTGCCAAACACAACTTTTAGCCAACTGCTTAACCTGCAACATTTGGACCTCTCTTTCAATCAATTATCTGCTTTGCATCCTGAATTGTTCTATGGCCTTCGTAAACTGCAAACCTTGAGTTTACGTTCCAATTCTCTGAGGACTATCCCAGTCCGTCTATTTTCAGACTGTCGTAGTTTGGATTTTTTGGATTTGAGCACAAATCGTTTGCGAAGTTTGGCACGCAATGGATTTGCAGGATTAATCAAACTGAGGGAGCTTCACCTAGAGCACAACCAGCTGACAAAGATTAACTTTGCTCATTTCCTACGGCTAAGCAATCTGCACATGCTCTTCTTACAGGGGAATAAAATTAGCAACTTGACATGCGGGATGGAATGGACCTGGGGCACTTTAGAAAAGATAGATTTATCTGGAAATGATATCAAAGCCATTGATATGACAGTTTTTGAAATAATGCCTAATCTTAAAATACTCCTAATGGATAACAACAAGCTAACCACTCTGGAGTCCAAGGTTTTATATTCACTTAAAACCCTAACTATGGTGGGTCTCTCCAGCAATCCATGGGAATGCAGTCCCAAAATATGTTCATTAGCCACATGGCTGAGTGGTTTCCAAGGTCGGTGGGAGCACTCCATACTTTGTCATAGCCCAAACCACACCCAGGGAGAGGATATTCTAGATGCAGTGTATGGTTTTCAGCTTTGCTGGAATTTATCAACTGTTGTTACATCCATTGCTACAAGTTACAGAGTTCCAACGACTGAATACACAAAAAGAATAAGCTCCTCTAATTTCCATGTGGGAGACAAAGAAATTTCAACTACTACAGGCATACCTATTACCACAGAAGAACAGTTGCCTGAGCCAAACAATCCCATCTTCACTCAGCAGGTAATTACAGGAACAATGGCTTTATTATTTTCTTTCTTTTTTATCATTTTTGTAGTGTTCATCTCCAGGAAGTGCTGCCCTCCCACATTAAGAAAAATTAGGCAGTGCTCAATGATTCAAAGCCACAGGCAACTACGATCTCAAACACGGCTTCATATGTCAAATATGTCAGACCAAGGACCATATAATGAATATGAACCCACCCATGAAGGACCTTTCATCATCATTAATGGTTATGGACAATGCAAGTGTCAGCAACTACCCTATAAAGAATGTGAAGTGTAATATCTACAGGTAATCAAAAAACAAAAGCAGATAAAACTTATTTTAAATTGCAGGGATCCAAAACATATTAATTTTTAAAAAAGAAATGTTGAAAAGGCCTAGATTTTTCTAGGCTACTTGTTTTGAGTGATTCAGTATTTAAAGGTGTTTTTCCTTTTTAAATAAATCCATACTATTTCCAATGTTAAATCAGCAATGTTTGCATTAAATTTGCACTCCTGATGTTTGGAAGTCTAAATATGCTCAACCCAAAATATGTAAACTGCTTCATGTTATGTAATTATATGTGTAAGATTTTTACTCTCAAGCCTCCAGATTTGAGTTAGATGAATAGTCTGGATGAAATTACACTATTAGGTATATTTACAAGACTCAGCAAAGGGAGGACATTTTGGCAATTAATGCACTGTAGCTATGATCCCCAACATTTCAGGTGACTCAGTTTTCTCTGAAGCAGAGATTTAACAGAAAAAGTTGTGTTTTTTCTTTTTTTTTTTAAAAAAAAGCTGCTTCCCAGACATATGATCTGCACTGGTAAAGTGCAGCAGAGGGAATTTCCTATGTGCTGAAGCATGGAAAAAGATTAAGTATTATTTTCTAAAATTCTGTATTGAGAGTTCAGCTTATTTAAATTTGTTTCGGATTCAGAATATAGCTGTTGGCTCTTCTGAATAAACCAAGATTACACACACTGCTTTAAAATCTCACCCTTCTACAGACATTTGGTACCATGCAGTATAGTCTTCAAAACACTAGCAACACCTCAACTTGTATTAAATCTGCCTTGAACTTAGTGGGACACATTTCAGATTAAGAGCCAATATATGTTTTGATGAACTGAACACCGAGCTCTTATTTTTTAAAGCCAGCACAGAAGACCTCTTTCTTCTGCTCTCTATCCCAATAGTTCATTTTGATCCAAAATCTAATTTATGAACTAGTGACTTCTCAGGAGGCAAAATTAGCTACTGCAGGACAAAGTCACAGCTATCACTGAACAATTTATATACCAATTCTACCCTGACTATTCATAAGTGAGATCTACTGATTTCAATAGAACGTATTTATTTATTTAAGGCATTTATACCCCTCTCTTCAGCCACAAAGCTCTCAGAGCAGCTTACAAATTGTTAAGTGATAGCACTTATACATCTACATTGCTTTATAGCATGCTAGGCGGTTTTCAATGTGTGTTAGCTAATTGCTCCCACAAGCCAGGTACTCATTTTACCAACCTATGAAAGGATGGAAGGCTGAGTGAACCTTGGAGCCCTTGGGATTGAACTTGCAACATTGTGGTTGCAGTACTGGCATTTAACCACTGCATCACCAGGGCTCCCTTACTTCCACGTAGAAGTGTTTGGGGTATTACCCTCGACAGAGCAAAAACATAAACATAGTTAACAAAAATAAAAACATTTTACTTGGCAGAGAATATTTAAGACACCTTTCACAAGTAGTACAAAACTACCCTGAAAAACAAATGGTTTCTAGAAAAAAACTATAACTAAATTGTGTTATGAAATTAAATTTACTGTGCATCTATGTAGTTTAACAGTAAGACTGTTTGGGAGAAGAGCATATTTAATTCAACTGTTCAAAGATCATGAAAACATAACCAAAACTATAAACATGGAGGAAAAGTGTACATATGTAGATCTAAAATATCATGCCAAGTTCAACAGCAATTCTTTTTTCACAAGTATAGCTGTCCCTTCATATTCGCTGGGGTTTGGTTCCAGGACCCCCCGTAGATACCAAAATCCGTGAATACTCAAGTCCCATTATATGCAATGGCATAGTAAAATGGTGTCCCTTATATAAGATGGCAAAATCAAGATTTGCGTTCTGGATTATTATTTTCTAAAGAATATTTTCAAGCCGTGAATACTTAAATCCATGGATACCAAATCTGTGGATACGGAGGGACAACTATACATGCAGATGAGGGAAAGCACTAGTACTTGAATTCTTTAGATAAGTATATAATATTGTGTGTTGTACTATGCTTAAAAGTTTTCAAGCTAAAATCATTGGCTCAAAAATCCATTTTATATGTGTATTACCTCTTAGTGAAATACCTGGTGGATTATTGCAGTGCTTTCACATAAAGTGAGTATGAAGATCTGAGACTTTAAAACCAATGAATCAAGGCCCAGTACTCATTAACTACAGCTTCTCATATTGGACACTACATTAAATTAATATAAGCTTCCTATACAATTATTTTTTGCTTCTGTTTACTAGAGTGAAAATAGATGGACTGATAGACACAACTCCCTCATGTAGTAAGCCTTTATTTTTAGCCAAATACCATATATTCTCTGCATCTGGAAAAGAGAAATTCCCTCTGCATTTAAACACTGCACCCACCATGAATTCATTTTCACTGAAATTAATGTTACACTTCTCTTGTGAACTGTCTATGTTTCAGTACCCCCATGCCAACCCATGCACATTATGCAGGCACAGATCACTTCAAGTGTTGCCAAGATTCAGTTGCAACTGTGCAAGTGTGTATGAACGTAGACAAACATGTATATACTGCAAAGAATTTCAAGGAATATCGAACACTTAAAAACAGAATCCCTTCCAAATCTTTTAACAGGTAGCAAACAGGCTTTGCTACTACTTAGGACCATATATCCCAACTATATTATATTAAACCCATACAGTTCCACTATTTGTTGTTAGGTAGTATGAATTTTGCAGAATTTAGTATAAAATAAAAACATGGATTCTAGTCTTCCTTGGCTGCCTAGGATCCTATGGTGGGAGAAAGGCAGGATATAAAATAAATAAGTAAATAAAATTAATGAAATCTATTAATCCTGTTTGCACCCTACAGGACACTCCCAAATGAATATAGCTCAGTGCTATTTCATTGGATGATTATCTAGATGTTACATGGGAGCTATGACAACTGGCTGGATTACTAGTTGGGCAATTTTTTTTTAACCGTTGCCAACCCCTCCCCCTTGAGGTGGCTTCTCAGAGCTTTTACAAATGAGTCTAGTAGTATTTTGCTGCTGCCATCTTCTCTTCCAAAAGAGCAACAGGAAAACTATCTTTATGCTAAACGTATGGATCAGGAATACTCACTACTGATAAGCAAGTAAGTGAATACCTGCAGATGCCAGGCAAGAACAAACCAATATTATCACCAATGCTCATTCAATCTTGGAATTCATGAATATTAGCTTTTACTGTACATACCAATATTAAAACAAGGCAGATGTGCCTATAAGACAACATTTGGCTGTTTTAAGCAAAAGCAAGAATGGATACTCAGTATGAACTCTTCATTACCTATGTAAACCACAGGCAGTTAGTACTAAACATAAGTAAGAGGAGTTGTATGGCCTGCGTGATAAAATCAGTGACAGCAAAATGTATCAGTCTCACTAACAATGAAGTGTACATAGAAAGCTCACCCATTAGTTAAGTTCACTATTTTTCTAAATTCCATTTTTTCTTGCATCTTTAGGGAAGATGGCATCTTCTTATGTGGCAAACTATTAAGGTTACATTCAGTCTAGTAACAGTAGAGATGCCAAGTATTCTTTTAACAGAAAGGAGCACCATGAAAAACCAGTTCAAATATGCATGTTCATGGTAACAATAGCGTCAACTAGGGATATGCATCTATGAATACCATTATAAACAGGATATTTATATCACTTGATGGTAATTCAAAAGATAGCTTTTAATGTGGACATTCATACACATTTCGCTGAGACATATCAGCAAATGAATAATGAAATAATGGGAGATGAAGTGATGTGCATGCACGTATGAACCAAAACCAAGACTAGTCTAACTTAACTCATACAAATACACTTTCCCCAAAGCACTGTACTATATTTTCATTGGCTTATCATTTCCACCTGTGCTTGTGTAGATTTTACATGGTAATTCCTAACAGCGGTATGTCATCCTTAATCATTTTCACAACTGATGTTTTAAGTCCAGTGTTATACAATTCTCAGAGGGAAAAAAACAAGTGGACCCACTTTTTAGTCTCAACACAAATCTCTAAGCAAAATGTATTGCCATCACTACAGAAAGTTAATATTCTTTACAATCAGATTTCAGAATTATAACCTGTTTATATGGGAAGAACAAGACTATGAGGTTAATTATGTTCAGTTTTACAGTTCTCTGCAGTCCATGGTCATTATCTTCCTCTAACTGGTGCCACAGAATCAAACTTTGTATATTGCAGCAACAGCTACTGGTTGGAGAGGGAATAACTCAAGAGGAGCATAAAAGTTTAAATGAGGCTTCATTATTTAACATGTTTTAAATCATGCCACATAATAAAAACAGAACTGTGGCCACATCCATGATGTAAATTTCAAGTCTCTGCTATACTTCCAATATAACATATCTGGTATTACTTACTACATTTCAAAATCCTGGAATGTTTCAAGAAACACTGAGATTATTAACAGACATTCCAAATTACTTGTGTTAGTAATGTTCCAAGATGCATTTTCTGTGGAGGAGAAAGAGTCATAAATGCAGTAAGTGCAGTGTACAAAAAACATTAAAAAGTGTGTATACTGTAAAAATAGAAGTTGCCTCTTTTTTGATGCCCTTTCAAAATAGGAATACGCTGTTGATCTGATTTTTGGGGGTGACAAGATCCAACAAAACTGCAGTCTTTAGGATGAGCTCTATTGTACCAGCTCTTACAATACAGGCTTAGAAAAAGCTCCTTTAAGAATAGCCATGTCATTTTTCCACAGCTATATTGGTCTAACACTTTTCACTATATTTCAGTGAACTGATACTTCTTAGTTAAAATATGCATATTTAGGAAGTGAAAATATAGATGTCGTTTTTGTAACCAAAACAATCTATTTACTTGATAAGCTTTAGGAAAGTGGATAATTTGATCACTGTCTTTAAGACTTCCTAGAGATTTCACAAATAAGAATTGTAATAGATAATCCAATACAAATCCCAAGCTCATATATGCTAAAAAGTCTGACCTTAAGTATTCAAGAAAATGCATTTATGATTTTCTATAAAATATCATCTTGTCTAACATGTTCTCTTATGGCAGGGAGTTACTTATCAGTATGAAGGGCCAAGGTGAGAAGTAATTTGCTGAGAATACTGTTGTTGCTGAGATCACTATGAGAGCCGGTATTTCACTGAACCAAATGGTTCTGGTTAGTGGATTCCAAAAAGTCACATGTGGACACTATTGTCCTGTACTATGATGGCAGGCATAAGGGAACACAAAGACAGTAGTTTACATACTTCCATTGTATCAGTTTCCTTATACTAATGAGAATGGTTCATGTATTTATACTGGGCTTGAAACTGAGAAGTGACCCTTCAGAATACAAGTGAACAGACCATCTTAATAGCAAATAATGACATTTTATAGAGCATAAAGAACTGAAGAAACTCAGTTATCAAGCCACTTCCCCATCTTCTTCCTGTTTCTATACATTGAATGATGTAAGTTTCTTTAAAAATTCTGAATACATTAAAATCAAGAATGTTTCTTGTCCATGAAGACATCTTTACATATGAAGGAAAAACTTAGCCATGGTGATTCTTGCAGCCAAGCAAGTTGCCTTTAACTGCAGGCATATTGGGCTGGTGAAGAAAAGTACTCACTTGCTCTAAAGTCATTAAAATAATGCCTAAGCTAATTTATCTCTAACCAAAATACATCAGTATAGGAGGTGAAAAATATTCCGAGAACTCCAGTTTTATTTATAAAAGCACTAATGACAAAGTAAAAAAAAAAATTACTGAGGATTTTATTGAGATATCAGAATTGTAGCCAGTAGTGAAGATTCAAAACCCATCTCCCAAGAACATGTTTTGCATTAAGCGACTTTTTCTCACTCCAGTGACTTGGATAATAAAAACATGCTACATATGCAATACTTCTCTTACCAAATGCCTCTATTCCTAACAGAAATAATGAACAATTGAACAAAGCACCACAGTGAGGAAGCACTTAAATGATAAGAAGTAATTACTGAATTTGGATGGATTAGAAAAAGGAAACAATTTTGTTAATATTTTAATATTGAAGACCTGAGGTCATTAACATGCATATCCTGGACTCCAAGTCTTTTTTTTTTTTTTTTACTCCTAAGTCACAAAATTCTACTGGACAAGCTTTTGAATGTATTTAGAATGGTGACCTATGACACAAAACCCAGTAGTAAAAATAACTCATTAACCAGGAAGAAACAAGGTTTAATTCATATATCAAATATGCTAGTTACTGTTCCTTACCATTTCTGTGACTATGTAGTGTGTATGTCGTAGGAGGATGTTTAGGAGCATTCAGTATTCCAAATTTGTACTTTGTTTCAGTACAAAGAATCCTGTCTACCACTGCTAGAATTTGGCCAGCTTGACATCACTGGCATTTATTTTTAAAGTGCAAAACTAAGCTTTGGGAGCTAGTCAGCAAAGTAGGCAGTCCCAATAGCCAAGTGCATTTCTTTATCACCCAAATAACATTTAGTCATCCTTCCTTCTCATCTTATCCAATTAATGGCTACCCATCCACCCTCATATCCCCTTAAGTTTTCCAACATGTGTCAAAGATATAGCTTGCAGATCCTCTCAAAATCAAGACCCTTATCTTTAGTCCAATCAGGCTTTTAGGAATAATGATAATGGTGTGCGTGTGTGTGTACACACATGCATGTGGTGGTTGTGCTCCAGCCGTGACTCCTGTTGTCAGTGACTGTGAATCAGTATTGGGTCCTGACCTACCAAGTGAAAACTAACACTCTAAAGCAGGGGTGGGCAACTGTGAAAGGCTAGGGGATGCCAGTGGTCTCCCCAGAGACCTCAGAGGGCCTCACCCCCAAAGCACCCACCTCAGGGAAAAAGTTTTTTTCCCCAAACACCCTCTAGGGGGTATTTTCACTAGAGGGCATTTTGGAGAAAAAAATGTTGTGAAAAAAATTTCTAATTTTTTATGTGGACGAGGATGCCCTCAACATCACCCAGATATTTGACGGGGGGGGGCACATACAGCCTATGGGCTATACTTTTTCCTCTCTTGCTCTAAAGCATGGATGGGCAGCATGAATGAGTTGGAGGGTCAAGTCATTTCCCCCAGAGGGCCCTGAAAGACTGCATCCCATTCTTGTATTTCCCTGAACAAAAATTAGTGTGTGTGTGTGGTGTGGCACTAAATGCTCCCTAGGGCAGGGGAGAAACTTCTCCCTGTCTTTTTTTTTAACCTCTCAAGAGGTCTGTTCTAATAAGTCAACTTCCAGGTCACTTCTGATTGGGATAGTCTCTTCTGGTCCAAAAATAGCCTAGAAGCAAAACTATGAAGAAATTTCTCCTCCCACATCCTGAAGGGAGCATTTTAGGGCAAATATTTTTTAATTTCCCCTGTCCTCCAAAAATGTCTCTTAGGTGCCACACTTTCCCATCTCTGTTCTAAAGGAATATACCTCTGTTCTAAAGGATATGTTCCCAAACTTACTGTGGATAGCAAAAATTGCAGGTAGTAGCAAAACCTATATTTCTGGCAGAAACATACCATAGACTCACACTGGAGGACCACCAAATGCCTCTCTGCCACTAAACTGGCAGTTGCAGTATCACAATTCCAGTAGAGACTAACTGCTAAGAGAAGACAACTAAATGTAATCCCTGCAACCACCAATTTGATTTCACATGGGCAAAGGAAAACTCAACAACAAAGGCTTCTCTACCAGGCCTTATCTCTCACTGTCACTATGTCTTCCTTGCAAGGCATCAATTGGTGATCCATGTTATAAAGGCAGGCTAAGTGTTCCTTCACCCCACCCAACAGTCTGGCCCAATTAAAGGGAGCACAATTCTAAATTCTCAGGAGTTCCTTTCTTAGGAACAGATTAAACTATTTTTGCTATAGAGCAGATTCCTGCCTTTATTCTGACATATGCTTAATGTCAAAGGATATGGATGATTTGTTTTGGAAATGGACTCTTAGGAACTAGGTAAATCATGTACAGTAGCACTCCCGTATCCGCTGATCTGCCAACCACAGATTCAATTATCCACGGTTGGCGATGGGGGGAGGGAGGAAGGATCTTGCTTCCCCCCTTCCCTTCCCCTGGGATGGCTCCGTTCGCAGCAGGGCCATAGGGGGGGAGAAGGGAGGGGGCAGGAGCAATTGCACCTGCCCCTCCTTTCTTGCAGGATACCTCCGTTCTCAGCAGGGCCATGGCAGGAGGAAGGGAGGGGCAGGAGTGATTGCACCTGCCCCCTCCCTCTTCCCGGGAGGCCTCTGTTCACGGCAGGGCCATGGCAGGATAAAGGAGGAAGGAAGGGGAAGGAGTGATCGTGTAGCAGTGGGGTGGTGTATGGCATTTGCTATTATCTGTGGAATTCACCATCTGCAGGGGCCCCTGGAACCAATTCCCCATAGATACAGGGGTGCTACTGTATGTATCTTCTTTCTCTTTTGATAAGATAGATGTTTGTTTTAGGTAGATTTTGACATATATGCCTACGCAAATGCTTAACTCTCCATTATGCTTTATCATGGTGGAAAGTAAGCAGCCTGCAGCCTCACTACATTTCTTGGCTGGACAGAACCAGGAGCTAACTGGCAGAGAAAGGAAAAAACAATGCCAGAAATCACTTGGTTACAACATGACAGTTGTTACCACAGGAAACCATTTTTTTCTCATCACATTCAAAACCCAACCTTTCTTCTGTGTATCTCAACACTGCACATATGCTTCTATCCAAGAAGGTCACTGTGGGTATAAATCCTGAGGGGAGCTGCAGGGGGAAAAGACTGGTCTGAAGTCCCTTGGGTAAGCAGATCTGAATTCAGGTGTCCCCATTCGCAATTATCAAGCATAGCATGGTGCTGAATTACAATCTGTTGCATTTGCAAACCCTTTGGGCTTGTCATTTTGACCATTCTCCCCAGAATATCTTCCTCTAGCACAGATCCAAGGAGATCAGAAATATTTAACTAACTGCAGGCTACTGCTGTATCCAAACTGCAGTTAGCCTTAACTATGGTATATTAAAATGAGTCAACTTCAAACTGTTTATGATATTGATGTGCTAGTAAAATACAAGCAACTGATCTGGCTTTAGACAGAACGATACATTTAACAACTTACAGTGAGAAACAAAAACGTATGATCTCCTTGGAGGTGTAACCAAAGGAAGAAAGGTAGAGAATGCATGCACTGCTGAAACAAAATTCTATAGTATATCTAAAACCAGATGTCTATCAGAACTACAAGAGTATTCTAACCCCTGGATATGGAGGGCTGAAGAAGAAGACTATTTAGTTTAAATGTGAATTAGAGCACAAAATGTATAGGATGTAGAATTCAGAGAAACATGCCAGAGATATGATCTTATGCTCAGACAAACAAGACATATTCCAGATCAACATGCAAGAGTGTTATAATACAAATATGAAATACAGAATACATGACAATAGATTTTTGGAGAAGTACAGGTTTGTTGATTAATCAAGCACCATTCTCAAGGAACTCTAAATGTGTACTATGCTAATGGAAGATGGTTCCATGCTTAGAAAATACTCTAAAGTACACATATTCACAATACAGTGGGCCCTTAGTATCCATTGGGGGTTGGTTCCAGGACCCCCCATGGATACCAAAAAGCATGCATTAAGGACAAAAAAGGCCCCATATCTTTTGTTTGTAATCTTGGTTTATATACTGGTGGTTCTCCATGGGGGGAATGGGCTCCAGTTGTTGTTGACTTCAGCTCCCTGAAGTCCTACCTGCACGGCCAAATGGTTAGAGACAGAGAGAAGTGAAGTGCAATTATATTTGGAGCCCAGAGCTTCCCTGGTTGAACATCAATAGTTTACACAGTGGGTTATAAACACAGCATGAATTATGTCATATTCTTAAATAATCTACCATCACTCAGAAACACACACCTGCCTGAGCACAAGCTGATAATCTGTTAACTTTAACTCTTAATTATAATACTCAATTAGGTTGCTTCTATTTTTTTTGAGCAAATTATGCCAGTACTGAGGCTGATTTACTGAATTTCCAAACTTCTGAAAGGGGCATAATTCTAAAGGTTTTGCCTTGGCCTAACAGCTAGTCACTGTCTGTGGTCATCACCAGTTCCTCCTTTCCTCCATCTTGTGTGTTACAGAGGATATGGAGATAGGAAGGATATAGTTGCATCTTGTCTGATGATTCTGTAGAAGACTGCAGTTCTCAAAAACTAGTCCAGATCTCTCTGAAATTTTCTACAACTAGAAAAGTGGTGCCTATTTTGGGAAAGGTATAGAGGGATCTGGGCATTCCTCAACAGGGCTGGGAAAGAGGAAATATTTGGGTGAAAGTAAAGAGCAATAATTTCTGCAGTGGTATTCCAACTTGTTCCAATATTTTTGCAACTACATTCTAATTACAATCATAATGCTGATTCAATCCATTCAAATTGGGTTATACACCTTTATATGTGTTTTAAGACTGCACTTTAAACTATAGTAAAACCAGCATATGCAACAGCTGAAGATACTCAAATATCAAGGTACTAACTGTAATACTGTACATACTTTTGATTTGTTTTCAAAATTACTATGAAAATATTATAAGCACAAACCCTGTAAGAGGAAATAACACATTGCCTCCTAAGTTAGCAATTCTACATTTCATCGCCCCTTAACATACAGCAGGGTGTGCAAGTACAAACTGTGGGTTGAATGTTGTCCCCAAAGGAATTTGAAGTCTCCAGGGCCCCTACCCACCCCCAACACTTTCCTCAGTGTTTTTCACCAAGAATGCTCCCAAGCCTGGTGTGGGAGGTAGTCTCACCAACTTTTTAACTCCTGTAGTATTTTAGACCCAGAAGGCAGCTTTCTAAAATCACAGGAACTTCTTATTTGCTTCCTAATTTAACTGTTTTCTCCTAAAACAGACCACCACCCCAAGTGCAGGAAAACTATCTTTTCCACCATTAAAAAAACCTGAGGATGAGGTGTGGTCCTCCAAGATGCAACAGGGCCCCCAAAATGATTTCCCAATCCCTGCCCATCTGTGCCATACAATAAAATGACAAAAGGTTTTATAAAGGTGGCATATTGTCCTAATCCAGGAATTGTAATTAGTTCTAAAAGAAGAGTTCTTAAAAAAGAAGATTCAAACAGCCGCTTTTCATGTCACATGGCAATCCCCTTTCCAAAATAAGGGGAATTTTCAAAGTAATCTTGACAAAGTATCAAGGACAGCTATTCAGATAAAAAGGAGTAAAATCACGTTGGACATGTTGGAAAATTTAAGCACAACTAAAGAAGCTTTCTAGATTTAAAATTCTTTTGATATATACATATATGCCCAGTTGGGTTTAGATAAACTTTAGTTTCTACTTCTTGTAAGAGGAAACAAATATTTCAGCAAAACAAATGTCTTACTCATCAGCTATCCAATATGCAATCATATATTTGTTTAATGTTTGGCCATCTTAGATGACATTTTGCTGTGTCTTGGTTAACATTTCATTTCCAGATACTCATTAATTCACGTCACTTTACTTTATTACAGATTTTTTCACACCTATTTCTTGAATTGGATATTATCCACCACTGCAGTGTTAATGATCCGCAAATGGGGGCAAGGGATTATGGCTGATACAAGGCAGTAAGCTACTCCAACATCAATCATACTCACTCCTACTGGCTGAAATTTAGAGACAGTGAATTAGGGAAAGTGAGTAAAGGAGGCTTTTAAGGCAGCCAATGAAGACTTCCAGAGTGCTACTCAAGACTCCTCCAAGTTTGGGAGATTTTTCAGAGGACACAAAGGGAAAAGCTAAAGAGTCCATGAAACTTCCAGAGCAATGTACCTTTAGAGTTAGATTGTTGTTGTTGGGTGCCTTCAAATTATTTCTGACTTATGCAGACCTAAGACGACCCATAGTCATTATTTACAATACAGTGGGTCCTTGGTATCCACTGGGGTTTGGTTCTGGTTCCAGGACCCCCATGGATACCAAAATCTGTGGATTTTGAAGCCCCGTTATACACAGTGGCGTAGTAGAATGGCATCACTTATATAAAATGGAAAACAGCCCCCCAAAATTTTCAAGCTGTGGTTGGTTGAATCCATGGATGCAGAACCCATGGATATGGAGGGCTGAATGTCATAGGAAAGCTAAGTTAAGAAAGACTGTTTTGCCATTTGGGAATAGACAGAAGACATTTGATGAAGAGTCAGTTACTCTGACACTACCATTTTACTGTAGACTGTTAACTGTAGACTGGGGACAGGGACCTCCCCCGACTCCCCGCTTTTTCTAACTAATTATGGATCCTTGGTGAATTCCACTACTTACTTCCCTCTGTCATAATCTGGCAGTTTATATCTATACTGCCTGTTTTTAGTGTAGCTACTTAGCCCTAAGAAATCGTATTCTTTTACACTATCAGTAGCCCATTTTTAGAAGCTTTTCATGAATAACTGTTATTCTATTTCATGTTTAAGACTTAAATCCAATTACTATTCCCAGCTAGAGTATATTCGAACCTAAAGGTATAAATCCAACCAGAGCAGTCCAACCACACTGCTAGTCCAACCAGAGTAGACCCAATGAGTCAATGAGAACTTAGAAAGCAGACACTGAGGGGTTGTCCAAACAGTGAAAAAACTCCTCACAGAATGCGAGGAGAATCCTACCTGGCCTAATGGCATTCCTTATGATTTCGCCATATTGAGAAGGAGGGGGCAAAAAAGACCGAAAACCTTGCCAGAAAAGCCTTTGTGGCTCTTCCTATCTTTTAAAAAAATGAGAGGGTTCACATTTCTGCTCATTAGGTCAAGCAAGTCAATCTGATTCACTTGCCCAAATGAGAGGAAACATAAATCTGATTAACCAGATAAGCGCAGGGGTGGGGCTTGCTAACAAGGCAAGTGCCCGCAGCTGCCATTTCCCCAAGCTATCAGGGATGGGGAAGTGAGGAGGGCGGCTGTCATTCCCACCCACCCACCCACCCCTGGCCACTGCTGCCGCCGCCACCACCTCTGTGGGGCTGAGGAAGGGAGGAGGGCTCTCTCACTCTCTTCTCCCTTCCTCAGCTGTCATCTGGGATGCGAAGCTTATGGGGGCTGCTGGGGACAAAACCATCATCACGACAAGTTGCAGCTGCTGTGACTTGCTCTTATTGCAGGGCACTACGCCCCCCCCCTCGTACAGACGGGGCCTTAATTTCCATTGATTCAGTGGGTTAGTTAGAATAGCAGATTTAGGCTTAAGTATATAATATCTTTTGTTGTATCAACATATTTTATGACCCCCTCAAAAGGACTCTAGAAGTTACCAGATTAAAACTATCTTTCAGAAACTATGCTGGTTCTTCCACAACAAGGCTCCTTCTTCTTTTTTTCTTTTTTTGAGAACTCTAGTCCTATTCGTTAGTTCCACTTTATCTGGGACAGAATATGAGTTGATAATACCTCTTAAATAAGAACCAGGAAGTTATTATCAGTTTTTATATGTTTAAGAAACTTTATAAACATTCCTCTCTCTGTTCTGCAACATAGATATAAGGGGCAGGTTTCCTGTAAATAATATTATCATTGTTCTATTTTAAATCAAGGCAGAGATGTTTCAAAACATATTTTTGAAATTTAAATTTCATGCTGAAATAATATCCACTTGACCTTGGTCAAGTAACATTCTCTCAGACTGAGAGGAAGGCAAAGGCAAAAAACCCCTCTGAAAAAATCTTGTCAACAAACCCCTTGATAAGTTCACTTTAAATCGGAAATGATTTGGCAAACAACAACTGCAGGAAAACATGAAGTCTAACTCAATAGGAAGAAGTATAAAGTATAAAGTCTGGCAATGGGTTTAATACACATCTCTGAAGTCAGTTTCTTTTAACTTCTTCACTTCTAGTATCTCTTACCAAAGGTTAACTATTTGAATATCTAAGAAGCCTCATTTTAGAACATGTGTTTAAATATTACAGGTTGAGTATCCCTTATCCAGAATGCTTGGGACCAAAAATGTTCCTTATTTCAGATTTTTTCTGAATCTTTTTTACTGTATTTGCATATACATAATGAGACACGTTACACAACACAAGTAACGAACAAGCAAGACGCAGCTGGTGATGGTGGAGAGGAGGAAGAAGAACAAGAAGCCAGATGAACAAGCAGGGAGAAGAGTCTCATGCACACACTTCACAGCCCAAACAGAGGAGTAACTTCAGTAGCAGTACTCCATCCCCAGCAGGATCGGCAACATTCACAGTGTAACTCTCTCAGCAACACCCTCCCACTCCTCCCTCCTTGCAGGAAAACTGGGTGGAAGCATTAACTTTGTGCTCCTTCCGTTGCTAAATGTGGCAGGCAAGAGAGGGAAAGGAAGGGGGGCCCTGGCTGCCATTTACCAAATTAACCATTCAGGAAGGGAAGTTTTGAATCTCAAGGAAAAAAATATACTGGATAAAATATACTGAATACTCTCCTGTGGAAATGAAGACAGAAGGGATGGGGAGCCACAAATGGCTCCCATTCCTGAGCCTCTTCCACACAATTAGTGCCCCCGCTCCCACTACTTTCACTCTACTACACTACTCTCAGTGTGCTTCCGGAAAAGTGCCTTGGCTCTGAGGAACGTGCCTGCCAAGCAAGGCACCTGGATGAGTCCTTGTTTTCTGTTATGGTAGGAACTAGCCAGGCAACTCCCTCAGAAGTGCTTGCACTCACTCTCTCATGCACTGTTGGAGTGTTTCTTCTTTGGTTTGTAGTGATCCCTACGGGAACACAGAGCAATTAAAGAATTCTCCTTGGTTGATAATAGCACAACTTTAGTGCAGAGAAAAAAGCCAGACTCCTCCTCTGTTCATCCACAATCCTTCTCTGCCAATCCCCCATCCCACCCCATTGCCGCTCCTGCGTGAGGGACTTGCTGCTGTGGCCACACTCAGTAATCAGGCAACCTTCCAACTGAACAGCTAAGAGAGAGACAAGGTTGGAGCAAATCTGAGGAAGCCTTCAATTCATAAAAAATATCTTGCCTCTTATAACTACGTGGGCAATAAATAATCCTTCTAAGTGTCCCTGTTCTTTTTCTCACTCTATTATCTCTCTCCAGCCTCACCTCTCCGTTTGTTCACTACTTGCATTGTGTATGAGATGTGAGGGTGAAGAGAGACTGAGGATCTGTGAAATGATAGGAATCCATGTGTAGTGCTTGGCAGGAATGCCACATTGGTTACTTACTGTGAAGGTGCATTCTGGGGTTGGAGAGAGGAGGAATCCATAAGGTCTATATTACCTTATGTAATATATATGGCGGGGGGAGCCATGTGGAGGATGAGAAACAAAGAAGCAGTAGGAGAAAGTTTTTTTAAATACACACACACACACACACACACACAGAGCAGGTAATATAGACCTTATGGATTCCTCCTCTCCCAACCCAGAGAATCCAAAACTCCCACCATTTCACAGACGTTCACCTCTCTCTCCAGCCTCATGTCTCATTCGTTCACTACTTGTGTGTACTGTGTATGAAATGAGAGCCTGGAGAGAGACTGAGGATCTGAGAGATGAACGAGCAGGAGTGCCGCTGCCTTGAAGGCGAAAGTGGGCAGCTAGTGGCATAAAGTTTTGGGGTTTGGAGGCATTAGGATTGCTGGATTAGGGATGTTCAGCCTTTACTATTATTCAGATCATATCCTCTGTACTGTGCTAGGTACGATGGCTACAGCAGAAACACCATCTCAGAAGTGTTGGAAAAGGATCAAATATAATTTACACTATGGATCTAATTTTGGATTTGCTCTCTTGTTCTCAAGTAGTTACACTGTATTTAAACCTTTCTAAGTATTACAGAAGAACTGTGTGCGCTTAAAATATTTTATCTCTGCGTGTGCTGGTAGGAAACCAAATACATCCATATATCAGTCATTTGGAAAGTATGATAGTGTCATTCTTATCATTCACTTGAAAACATCAGACTTGCTGGGCAAGTAAACAGATTAAATTCCATTAATCTACCTCTTCCTCCTTTCAGGTAAGACACTATGCACTTGACATGCTGCTTCTGAACTTTTCTATACCTGCCAATATTTTATTATGTATCTGTTAAACTTGACTGTCATTTGAGGAAAGTTGCTCTCAGGGCTCAAGCCCCACCACTCTACTCCTAGCCATCTGACAGGTTGTGACTGGCTTATTTTAAAATATTAGCCTGTGGCCAATTATCTCTGTAATTTTTTTTTTTATGGTAGAGTGTTTAACATTTTATATTGTATTTAAATTTTGACTCTGTATATTTTTTTAACTGGAAAGTGCCTTGAGTTTTAGAAAAAGGGAGCAATGAAACTAAATATTAATAATAATAAAATACTACTACTATCACTCCACATCAGTTTCCTATCTGTAAAGGTAAGAGTAACCTACATTATAGCGCTGTATTACAGTAAATGCAAGGTGTTTTACTCTCTACACTGTGGAGTCAGAAATATAGTATAAGCTAGTTGTAATATTCCTGCACACAGATACTTCAACAGTCCTAGTGCTTGCACCTTCCCTCTAGTATTTTCCTTCTCCCTATTCCTTCTTCTTCATACCTCTCCTTCCATCTCCTCCTCTCCCTTCTTAAACTCTCTCCTCATTCTCCTTGCTCACTTTTTGTCCAGGTTCCTTCCCTGCTCCCCTTTCTTTTTTAAAAATTCCTTTTCTTATTCCAGTCCCTAAATCAGAAACAAGCAGCTCTCTAACAAAGAGACTGCTAAATGTGTTTGACTTCTGCTACTTCCTCCTGCTTATACTGGATCTTATACTGCAACAGGTCCCATTAATTCCATCTATCAAGACAAATCATCAATTGCCATGTTGAAGCAAACTCTTTTTTGAGGAAATTGTTTAACTACCCAGTAATTTTACAGTTAAAATCATCTTCATTCAATTAGATGAATTCTGACTTTTGATGTCAAAATTCAATGCTAAATCATATCCTGAAATCAGAGGTCTGGTACTGACATAAAAACAACCTGTTCTCTTACAGTCCTATAGATCCTTACTCATTATGCTAAATGGAACAACCAGAAATAGTCCATTTGCATTTATGTTATTTCAAAGTCATTATTTTGCTATTTTAGTTAAATTACACGATAGAACACCTAAACTATCTTCTGTTAAGAAGTAACATGTAAACAATAGATAGTGTGATTTTGTTCAGCCACTTTTATCCTCATCATACACTCATATACATGTGTCATTTAATACTTATTGCATAGTATCAACAAATAAGTTGATGAAACACTTGACAATTCTCCAGAGTATTTCCCTATATCCAATACAGTTGTACTAGTCTAAAGAGCTGATGGAAAATTGCCATTTGCCCACAATGCAAGTTGTGTGGTCATTGGGTGGAGGCTGCCACTGAAATGTACCACTCTCAATAATGAACATTAATTCTGTACCAAGAAGGCTATGTTATTGGCAGAACTCTCTGTTTCAGAGCTGCAGCTATATTGTCTTAAATAAGTGAGGCATGAGCTTTTTACAGACAAGAGACAACTTCTCATCACAAGTACTAAGTACTACTGAAAATGACATTCTACTGTTTGATTAATGCCCAAGTTTAATTTCACTGTTTTCATTCAAAATAGTGATTACACAATTCAGGCTCATGAAACACACTTTTAGGACTAGAAATTTATATATGTCTATAAAGAGACAACACAAAACACATGCTTTGGTTACTCACATTCCCCATGTACTCTGACAGCAGATCTTGCAAGGCCTGTCGCACTGCATTACATTCTGCAACTATGCGTTCCCGTCGGTCATCACGTGTGCAGGATGAGTCAGCCATGAGGGCTGCTCCACTAATGATGCTCTCTAGGCGCTCTTCCAGGGAAGGCCTGAAACGCTCCTCACTGAAGTTCAAAGGATCCACAATAATTTGTTTCTGTTAAAAAGAAAAATTGTTGAACTCTTTTCTACTTTGGAATAGGCTTATAAAACCTTAAAACTACAGAATTATACTAGGAGTACAATTCACACTTGGACAACCAGTGCGGGAATATTTATACTAAATATTTTCCCACAGATTTAGCAGAATTCACATTTTCCATTTGTACATCTAAAATATCAATAGAATCCTTATCTACATAGCTTGCCCATCTTCCTTAATTAGACTAAGAAGAACAAACTCAATTTCTTCATGTTTAGCACTCTTAAATTTAGTATGCAGCAGTACAATTTATACCAAGGTAAAGCTATACCAGTGATTTCACTTTGGTTTTCTCAGTTATATTACTATGTTAGAAACTCACTGCACATGAAGCACTGGGGTTTGTCAATTCTCAGTCATTTAAGTGTTTCATGTTAATGAATTAATGAATCTTCATAATTTTCATATAAGAATTTGTGTTGGTTCTTTAATTTTGTGTACTTAAGAAATGATATTGATTTTGAAGGAAAAATACAAGCTGTATCTGATTTTATTTTAGAATGCTGAATTTCTGATGCCTTAAAAAGAGGCACTCTTGTACACTCACAAAAATACCTTAATCCTAGTTAGTTATAATTACTACAGAGACTGCACAATGAAACCTAATGTGACAAACTTCCCTGTAAGAACAGGTTTCTTACCTGTAACTGTGGTTCTTCAAGTGGTCATCGTGCCCTCACACATATGGGATCTTCACGCATTTGCAGATAGATCACAGAGCGTTGTAGAGCTGAGTAGCTTTCTGGCGGTTGCTCCGCCCTCCCAGGGCACTGTATATATAGCACCAGAAACCTACTCCCCTAGTTCCTGAGTCTGTTGCAAGAATTTAGATGACCTTCAAGAAAGAGGGGCGGAGGGCGGGTTTCTGTGAGGGCACAGATGACCATTTGAAGAACCACAGTTACAGGTAAGAAACCTGGTCTCCTTCATGGTCTCTGTGCCTCACACATATGGGAGAAAAACAAGCTTATCCTGGAGGTGGGAGCAGGTCAACCCAAGACAGAAGACAGTACCACTCTGCTGAAGTCAGTATCTGCTCTCGCTCTGCAGTCCAGGTGGTAGTGTCTAATGAAGGTTGATGGCTGGGACCATGTCACTGCCCAACATTGCTCTGGAAGGATAATACCCCGTACCAAGTCTGTGTGGTGGCCACAGCTCTGGTAGCGTGCAGTTTGATGGATAAAGGAAGAGGCTTTCTGGCCAACTGGTATGCCAAATTGATGGTGTCGACGACCCAGTGGGCTATTCTCTGTGCAGAGATGGGAGAGCCTGGGTGGTGTCCACCATAGCAGACAAAGAGTTGAGGAGAAGTGCAGAGGGGCACAGTCCTAGAGATGTAAAATGCAAAGACTCTGTGTATGTCCAGAGTGTGTAAAGCCTTGTCAAGGTCAGATGTCGGGTTGGGAAAAAAGGAAGGTAGGATGACATCCTGATTGATATGGTAAGAAGAGACAACCTTAGAGAGAAAGGAGGGATCAAAGCAGAGGACGACTTTGTCTCTATGAAAAACTAGGTGGGGTTGTCAGCCCAGAGTGCCATAAGTTCACTAGCTCTCTTAGCTGAGGTTACTGCTACCAGAAAAATGGTCTTCAAGATGAGTAGGTAAAGATCTGTGGAAGCTCGAGGCTCTAATGGTTTGCCCATCAGCTGGGAAAGGACGAGAGAGACCAGGAGGGGACTGGATTGCAAACTGGTAGATAGAGGTTGGCCAGAACCTTGAGGACCTGTTTGATTTTAGGGTCACGGAAGAGGGAAGCTGGAGGGTGACCCTCCGGTTGGTTAGCTATAATGGCTGCCAGGTGTACCTTCAGAGAGGAATGGGCCAAGCCTTGGTCCTTGAGGTGAAGAAGGCATGCCATAACTGTCTCTGCATCTGTTGGTTGGGATGGCAAAGAGAGAGAACTGTTGAGTCATTGCAATGGGCACCCCAGCCCTGAAGGGACACGTCAGAGGTCAGGAGTACTGTGGGACGAGGGTGGTGGAAGCAGACACATTGGAAGGCCAATGACCATAGTCAAAGATGCTGTTTCATGGAGAAGC
This sequence comes from Gambelia wislizenii, assembly GCA_030847615.1. Lineage (NCBI taxonomy): Eukaryota > Metazoa > Chordata > Lepidosauria > Squamata > Crotaphytidae > Gambelia > Gambelia wislizenii. Next base: position 209,033,553 of record JAUMIR010000001.1, read on the forward strand.
GCTGTTTTGACTGGGTGAAATGTGAACGCTGTGGTTTGGAGGAGTGTTAAGACTATTGCTGATATCTGCCCTGTGACCATTGGTAGGAGGAAGCGGGAGATTGTTGGTAGGACGACTTCCGCCAGTGTTGTTTGGAAGAGCGGTAAGGGTGCTATGGCTGTGATGTGCCCATCCACTTTGCTGTTGTGCGTGCTTTACTAAGGAAGCCATTGCCTCATCTGTCTTTGCATTAAAGAGGCCATCTTCATCAAAGGGGAGGTCTTCTATTCAGTGATGCCCGCAGAACATAACCAAGTGTACTGGCAAAGGCCAACCGCCATTGCTATCAATTTAGCCACACAATCAGCCGCGTGACGGGAGGCCATGATCTGGCGAGCTCCCAAGCTGTGGGCCACCTGTTGAAAAAGGGTGGCTATGTTCTTATGGTCATCTGGTAAGTAGGAGAGGAAAAAGGCCATCTTTTCCCACAAGAACTGTTGGGAGCCTGCCATACAGGCTTAAAAATTTGTCACACGCAAAGCCAAGGAGGCTGATGAGTACAAACGCCTGCCTAGGAGATCCAGGCGACGGCCTTCCCTATCAGGAGGTGTGGAAGAAGAGGTGCACTTGGTGAATTTAGCCTGGGCGGCCTCCACCACAATGGAGTTTGGTGGAGGTTGGGAGAAGAGGAAAGGAGCATCTTCAGCATGGATTTTATAAAGGGCCTCAAGGCGCCAAGCAGTAGGAAGTACCAAAGCTGGTTTCATTCAGGCAAGGCGAACAACTTCTCAGAGTCTTGGTAGAAGAGGAAGTATAGCCGGTCTGTTAGCTGGTGCCTCAGCCCTCTGAAAGATGGGATCCAAGGAGGAAGATGGTTGAGGTTTCAGCTCTAACTCCAAGGATTTTGCCATTTGGAGGATGAAGTCCACGTGTGGATGGAGATCTTCCATGGCCATTCCAGGGGATGGGTCACGATGGTTATCAGGTGTATCTCCACCTGCGAGTTGGGGGTGCAATTTCCTGAAGGGTCCTCCAGCTCTGGGTAGGTTCTTAGTGATCTGGGAATCTGTGTGGTTGGTCAGGGAATTCCAGTATTGGATCTTTCAGGCGCCAGTGGTAGTGGTGATGGGGCTGTGCGGAGCTGGGAGCATGGACAGCGGCGGTCCCAGGGTGGTTTCACTCGATGTCTACGAGGAGAGCAGTGAAAGTGTTCCTTCCTGTCATCCCAGTGAGAACGATGGAGTGGGTATGGATAGTACCGAGAGCCCAGGAAATGCAGACCCTGGAACCAGGCGTTTCCAAAAGGACAGCAACCCAATGAAGAGGAAGAGTTGTACAGTTGCCCCTCCACATTCGCAAACTTACCATTCGCGGTTTTGATTATTCACGGTTTTGGGAGGGGCCCCCCAACCCTCCCAAAACTGCGACAAGGGGCCTCTGGAAGCCCCGTGAAGGCCCCAGGAGGGAGGGGGAGCGCCAGGGAGGCCTTCACGGAGCCTTGGAAGGCTCCGTGAAGGCCCTGGGGGAAGGGGGAGGGCTGGGGAGGCATCCACGGGGCCTTGGGAGGGTCTCCAGAGGCCCCGTAAAGGCCTTGGAAGGGAGGGGGAAAGCGACTATGGGGCCTCCGGAGGCCCCATGGTCGCTTTGGCGGGGGAGGGCAGTCATTATTCATGGAATTTTCACATTCGCGGGGGTCTGGGGAACCTAACCCCCGCGAATGTGAAGGGACGACTGTAGTCGGTATCTGTCTCCCCATGAGCAGAGCACGAGTGGGAACAGCTGTAGACAGCATGAGGCCAATGCCTGCGGCGTTTCTAGCGCCTCTGGCAGTCCTGTTGGGAGGTCTATCAAGAGCGTCGGGCCACACTGGGGCCGTGATTGGGATCGATGAGTGTGGTGGAGTGACTGAGGGATATGTCAGTGCCTTGACCGGAACCGTCCAGAATGGGATCAGGTGGACCAGGTCCAGAACGGGACCGGTGGGACCAGGCTCAGGTGAGTGACCAAGAGCAGCTCCAAGATCAACACTGGGATGTAGAACGATCTGAGTGGGAGCTGGATCGAGGATGGGTGTGATCCCGACTGGTGTGAGCGGGAGCGACCGGACCAGGACCAAGAGCAGTGAGACTGAGATGGAGATCAGCCAGACCAAGCTATAGACTGTATCACAGATGGGGAGCAGGTGTGTGCCCGGGCAGCTGGAAGATCCACGGGAGCTCGCTGACCCAAAATATTAAGAGGACGCCTCAGGATCGTCAGAGTAATCCAAGCAACAGGGTCCTGCAGAGATCGTTGGCCGCACTGTATGGAGGATGTCAAGCTGGAGCCGCAAGTGTCTCCACGGTCATCGTCCACTATAACAATGGCCTGGTCTCATTGTGGGGATGGGACAGAGCGGGAAGACAGTGTCGGATCCGGCTGTGGGGCCAGCCGAGGAACCGTGTCAGACCTCAATTTCTCAGCTGCAGGCAGGTCCGAAGCCTTGGGACCGAGTTTCCTCAATTTCTTGTCGGCCTTTGACGCCATGGCTCTAGCGGAGAGGATGGAGCAGCCTTTGCAGACTGACTTGGAAGTGGTGTCGAGGGGGCAGTTCTGGGCAGCAAATGTCCACGGCCTGCAAAGGCTGTTCCCAAAGGTTGGTGCAGAGCCTGGAAAAGCAATTTTTAAGAGCCTGATGAGTGAAACCCTGGCAAATAGTACAAGATGAAGGCTTGTGGGCCTCTCCTAAGCAAAACAAGCACAAGTCATGGGTGTCTGATTGGGAGATTTTCCTGCCACATGAGGGGTATGGTTTGAACAGGCCTGAGGAGGCCATGCAAGGCCTGATCCTCAAACTCACCATGAAGTGTCCGAAGGAGAGTCCAAAGAATCGTCGAAGAATGCTACCAAGTCAGTCTACCGTTGAGGGTGAAATCCAGAATAGTCATCGAAGAACAATCAAAGGTCAAATCCAGGAATCAGAAGAAGAAAGTTACTTCAAGCACATACTGTGTGATCTGAGCGATGGACGAAAAGGAACTGAGGGGAGTAGCTTTCAGGCGCTATATATATAGTGCCCTGGGAGGGTGGAGCTACCGCCAAAGAGCTACTCAGCTGTATAATGCTCCGTGATCAATCTGCACATGTGCAATGATCCCATATGTATGAGGCTGAGAGACCACAAAGAAGAACCATTTGTTACCATCTGTTACCATGTTGCTACTCTGCCAATGCAGCCTAAGTATCATTGAAAAGCCAAGAGAAAGGGAATGCTAAAATCTCTGTTGGAGGAAAAGCAATGCACTCTCTAAATGCCCCTTCTTTCTCAGAAAATTTTCAGTGCATTGGCATTACCAATTACCATCTCTGCTCTCATAGGTACACGTACAACTGTGGTGTGCCATAGCATTAATTGACAAATTTCCCATTTTTGCCAAATCATGGTCAACACAGTGAGCTTCCAAGAACAAAAAGAAGCAGCGCTTGAAGCAAAGCAGCACTGTGAACATCGAATTCATTAGGGAGAAAGCCCAAGCTATTAATTTCATTTTAAAAACACATATCACCCTCTTTCTGACATGACGTATAGAAGACAATGTACAATAAAGCCACATGGTTAATTAAAAAAATAGAGAAAAAAATCTAAGAGAAATGAGATTTCCTCATTAATCAATATACTTGTAGGTATTTTATTTGGAGCCTTTTTGATGTAGTCTGATAGGCATTCTTGGGGATGCTGTTTCACAGAAGCAGTGAAACTGCCCCTTTTCCAAGCCTCAATCATCACTAGTTCCTAAGTCTGTGAAAACAGTAAGAATCCAGTTACACCTTAAAGACTAACCCATTTGTTAGTCTTTTAAGGAGCCACAGGTGTCAATTCAATTAAGTTTTTAAGGTGCCACATTGTTTTTCTGCAACAAACATAACTAGTAACCCTTGGAAATGTTACTTTTACAAAATAATGGAATAGAACAAACGATTTCACAGCGTATCTTAAATATAACAAAGTTTCACATGGAGATTTATTTAGCCCAAACTGTTTAGGGCTTTCAAACAGCAGTAGTGCCATAGCAGATCTGGAAACACAGTGACAGCCTGCTCTCTCTCATACACACACACTTAATATAATGGCTAAGCTTTCTATCCAAGAGTTTTTCAGAGGCACCTTGCTCGTTCAAATCAATATGGGGAAATGCTGCAAGCACCTGGGGTATCTGTGAGTGACACATACACGAAGACAAAGGATCCAGAGTCAGTAACAACTCTACTTGGGAGAGTCCTGAACACGTAATAACTGTTTCAGTGAAGAACAGTAATCATGAATGACCATGGGCACAAAGGCAAGTAAATGCCCTCAGTACATCTACTGCATGGACACACATCAAAGTGACAAAGGGGTTGGACAAAAGAAATTATGTAAGGATGTTCACTAGCAAGAATAAAACCCAGACACTTCATAATCTGAGCACTGTGCAAGAATTTGTAAGGCAAGGCTACTGCTGATCATACCCAGAAAAATGGTACTGGTGTTCAGTCACCTACAATCTATTCTTATCTACAGGATGACATACATTCCAAATGTCTGGTGACTCTTACTAGCACAAACGGATGCTAAAAACCCTTCCACTGATCATCTAAAACCCCTATAGCTACCAGAGTTGCTGTAATAACATAAAGTATTTAGAACTATGACAGTTTTGAGTGGCTAGATGGAAAACATAAGAGGGACTCTACCTATAATGGCCACATGAGTGAAGGAACTTCAGACATTGTAGCATGTTGTGTAAGCAACATCTGGGAGATTTCCCCTTCTGCATAACCATGAAAGGAACGAGTCCTGTTGTTTTATCCATCTAGCTACTCTAATGCCAACTGTAAAGGAATGATAGCTCAACAGATTATGAAAACTGGATGGTCGGCTTAGGTGGAAAAAAGGTTCTTACCAGGCTGGAACAGGAAAAAAGTGAGATATCGGTTCAACATAGTTAATTTTGCCTGCAGCTACTATGACAACTGTAGCTTAATGCTTAACAAGAAGCAGCTGAATATGAAACAAACCTTGCTGAGTTTAGTGGTGTTTATTCCTACGTATGTGAGCATACCATTGCAGAATATGTATGACTAGGATACCATACTGTTTAAGAAGTCAGTGTAAAAATAAACTTCCAAATGGTACTGTTACTTTTTAGTTATATTTATAAAGACACCTCTTTCACAACTTTTAAATCTCAAAATGTGCTTCTTCAGTTTGTGTGTAAATGCAGAGATTTATGTCCCAGCAGCATTCAATATCTCTGTTCCCAGCAACAGCAGGATGCTGCCTGCTATTTCCAACACAGTCTTCCTTATGTTTACTACACTGTTGATAGTATCACAGATAACTTCTATTCTAACTTAAGCTCTTTCCCACTCTCAACTTGCTGTCTAATCCCCCAGCTCCCATCATGTCAGGGTCACATCCCCCACTTTCTGATATCCATGGACAAGGGATATAGATAAAGTTACTGTGGAAGATGAAGTATCCTAGAAGGCTTTATATAGCCACGTCTTATAACAAACCCAAACTGACTTTATTATTTCACTTTATATTTTTACATTGTATAAATATAACTCATAAAATTGTAGTGTGTGTAATGTGTAAAATTACAAATACATTCATTTTAATAAAACAATTACAAGTATATCTACTATTAGAGACAGAGCTCCAACTTCTGTATTTTTGTGATTTGTTAACATTTACCAAGTAGGACAAATTGAAGGTTGAAAATTTTTCCTTTTTCTTATCTTTTTCTGTTAAACTACTACACATGTTAGTTAACAAGGCTATATAAATATCATTTACAAAGGTGTAAATGGCTGAGGCAAATGCCTCAATGCAGAAGAAAAAGAAGGAAAGGAGAAAATGATCAAGAAAGAAAAAGATATACTAGAGATGAAAGCTTACACGAGGCACACAGATCAGAGCGGCTGTGCTATCAGGAGATTAGAGAATTTAAAACAGTGGTTCCCACAACTTTTGGCCTGCAGATGTTTTGGACTTCAGCTCCCAGAATTCCTGACTGTTGACTAAGCTGGCTGGAGCTTCTGGGAGTAGAAGTCCAAACACCTGGCGTACCAGAGTTTGGGAATCACTGACTTTAAAAGAAAAAAAAAAGGTCCACACTTGCCATGACCTATCATTGCCTCCCAGACTGACAAGAATTATTTCGTATCAGTAAATTCTAGGTAGGGGTTTCAGCCCCTGTTCGTCTCTGTGTGTAATGGTAGTGGGGAACTACACTAAGCCACTGAGTGATTCTGAAAGGAGCAAGAAGAAATCTTAGCACTTTCGACATATTCCCAAGAATTTGGACTGTATCAGGTGATCCCAGCACTTTTCTAGGCTCAGAAAGAAGGATGAGGACACTGAGACCCTTGGTTCAAAAGAAAGAGTGGATGAATAAAATGGTTCAGGGCAGGGAAATTGAGAAAACAATAACTTGAGGAATTGAGGAGGTGTTAGAAGAAGAAGCCTATTGGGAAAGTAGATTAAAGCAGGATGGACTTTAGAAAGACAAGGGATGAAAAAAAAGAAAAGCCGTGAAGAAAAAAAGCCCGTAAAATGGTAGTTACACAGGGCTGGAGTACCAAATGAGATTTTAGTGGAGAAAAAGAGAGAATAGGGTGCACCTCATATATGAGTTAAAAGCAGGAAATCACTGGTTGTGTCTTCAGTTTTTGTATAAAGGCCACTGTGGCACAAGATCAAAAAAGTCAGGTTGTGGCCTTTGTTAAGCTCCTTTTTGTATGAAGCCATGTGCTATATCTTACAATAAGTCAAAAAAGGTTCCCTATTACAACATGCTGGTACAAGAAATGTGGTATGTCTAAAGCGAAACAGTAGCCTGGCCCTTGACTTATCTCCAGATATTGTAATCAATCATATTATCATTTGTGTTCATATGAAGCCTGAAGTTTCTTAATAGAAAGCTACATTTTTGTGATTAGAAAAACATCAATATATATTTTATATGTGTGTCTATTACCAGTAGTCTATTATAACTGAAAAGCTGTTTTAGATGTTTCCAAAGTTGAAGGTGTCTGTCTCATCCACCGATAAGCTAAATACTTTTGTTATCTGTCATCCTGTCAGAGGTTTAAATAGTTCTACAAATCTTACTATCAACAGGATGCAAAATTCAGTACTTACATCAAAGTTGTTAAGTGCATAAGCTAACTCCCCACCGCCGCCTTGATGGTGAACTGAGTCCTCAGAAGCTGTTGCTTGAGCTGCATTAGAGATTCCTGTGACTGCCTGCTGCAATTGCTTGTAGATCAAATCCCTGTTGGCTTTGTAAGCAGCTACATCTGGATGCTGAAGACATGCTTGAGAAGCAGTGTAAAGTATAGGAATGTTCTTCTGAAGAATTCCTCTGGCTGCAGCCATTTGATCACGGTGCCCAATATCTTTTAATTCCTGTAACAGAAAATTTCAAACAGTAATATGCTTTGGTTAGAATAAAAAAAAAAAATGCAATTGGGCTTTAGAATCTTCCTTAACTTAAAAGAGGAGTATGTATTTCTGCCTTTAAATAAAAAGAACATAGCACTCTTTAGGTAGTACAGAAAACAATATGGCCTCTGGAAAGAAATTGCAAATGGGAAGTCTTAAACATTCAGTTTCTATTAAACAAAGTTATTAGAAATTCTCTTACAACAAGAGCAAAAGCCTAATAAGTTTCTCCAGAAGCTACTAGTAGCCAGGCTCCTTGCCCTTCACCAGGTTTCTCATTCACATCTTAATAAATGTCGCTTCCTGTATGCTCGGGGAATACATTCCCAGACTTACCACAGATATGTGAAACTGTGTATAATATCGAACTGCCATAGAACACCATAGTTGCACTGGAGGACCTCCTGATGCCTAGAGACTACCTCGTGTGACTCTATGGTACTCCAGAGACCTTCCCCTCCCCTTGACAGAGGGTAAATGAAACTGCAGATACCGATCCTGCATGAATAGGGGGTTACCTATATTTCAAATCTTGAAACCTTTGCGCCTTTTTTTTTTTTACAGGTTCATAAGAGTCACATCAGCTGGCACCTGGGAAATAACCCTTGAGTGAGTGGATTGCTCCTCCATGCCATTCAGAGAATCAGAGTGGGTTAAGGAACTCTACTGTATATTCATTTACTATTCCAATGGTTCTTAATAACTATAAGGAGCTGGAGGGCTTATACAAAACTAAGCATAATTTCCTTCCATACTATATCTGCCCTTGGTTTCTGGCTGAGTTCCACCCTAAACTCAGTGTTTAGCAAATCCTTTAGAGCAGCGGTTGGCATCAGGCAGGTCTGGATCTACTGCGAGATTTCTGGGCGATCTGCAGAGATAAGAATTTCTAACTCTTCTTTTGAAAACAAACAAACGAACTTAACAAAATGGCTTCCTAAATCATAGAGCTGAAATGAAAAAAAGCTGGGATAATCAGGAGTGGGATTTTTTGTATAGAAGGACTGTAAACTCAACTCAGAATTCTAGTCCTCAAAACAAATTCCTTTACAATGTATTCTATTTATTTTCTACCACATTCCAGTTGGTGGATCTTGGGGTGGTTAAAAAAAGGATTCTGAAAGTCTTAAGTCTGCTGCCCATGCCCTCAGAGGGATATAAAAATGTATTTTCCTTCCACATATGAGAAGCGAATTATGCCATGAACCAACCTCATGTTGTCTGAGCAGTTCACACAAGTCCATGTATATGAGTGATTTACTTTCATGAACATAATAGTATAAAATAGAATACTTATGGCAGATAAGCAGCGATTTCTACAAGTACGGCACAATGAATGTGTAGCAATTCCTGTTTACAGAAGTTGCAAATGTATACTACATGACTACTTTTTTATGTCAAATTGTTCACATGAACATATTACTTGCAAAAGCTGATGTCTGGGCAAACCAGGTAAGATTCATACATTATATGAGTCATCCCCAAGCTTATTGTTCAGCTATCTGCAACAAGGGTGATTATCTTTTCTTTCTCCTATTCATATTTAGAGATATCTTTTATCAACCAAAGTTGCTTTTATCTCACAGGACTACCTCAGTAAGCCCCTGCCAGCTTCTCTCTCGGTTTCGATTTTCTGCTATTATCCAGCCAAGGGAAGAGGTGATTCATTTACTAATGTCCACCTGGCTCAGATTTTTTTTTAAGCTGACAACTAAAAGCACCATCATATTTTGCATACCACGTTACAAGGCAGTCAAATATTACCCTTTTAGCACTGCTTTGGTAATATTTATGTATCATGATAGTCAAATATTATACTAGTATATAGTCATATGATCACATCTTTGAAAAAATTGTTACTATACCTGTTGTCTCTTGCCTGCCATTATATTAAGCTTATCCACCTCTGGTTTAAGAGCTTTGTACTGTATTCCTAGATCTTGTTCAGTACCAGCATTTCTCAGTTTCAGGATGCCTTCCTCTACCTAGAAGATTAAATCAGGTTTCAAACCATAATGCTGTACAACAGTTTAAATTACAGCAAAAAGCAGGAATTAATCCCAAGAACAGGGCCCTCAAGCAATATAGACATGATATTGTGTCCCTTCCCACCAAATTCAAACTTACATAATATGAAAGTGAAATATTAATTGGAAATACCAGACTTCAATAAGCGATTAACCAAGGGCCAATTTTGTCCAGGATCCTGTTTCCAACATGATCAACCAGATAGTTCTAGGAAGCACACAAACTAGCCAGGAAGGCACTAGCTCTTCCTACAACCTATCCTCCTCCACCCTGCTTTTAAAATGTTATTTTGAATGCCTTTTATAACATACTAAGGGTGCATGCAGCCCACAACTATTTTCGTGCTTCTGCAAGGGTCCCCACTGCCACTATGCCATCCCTGCTTCTGGTGCATAGGCAGCTCATGACTTGTTTTAATGGAGAAGTTACTTTTTTGAAGGGAAAAACCAGGCTTCCAAATTTATGGTATGTGGTCCCAGTGGTTTAAGGGTGCCAATACAACCTTCTGACAATTGCCCATATTTACAACAGAGTCAGAAAGCTAATGATGAACTGTTACTTACTACTTTAAGTTGAACGAGCAGCTTGTACACATCTGCCATATCAGCCAAAATAAGCAGGCGTGTAACGGCTGACAGGAGGGCACGAGCTGCTCTCACCATGTTCCCTCGTTTCACAGAAGAACATGGGTCATCAGCAAATTCTCCAGATGCACTCTTCATCAAGTCTCCTATGTACACATAGTAGCAAGACAGTAGTTATATTGCTTCAGTTCTATCGCCATATAAAGTATAATTTATCCTGTGCACCACAGTGGTGGCAGAGGAGTATTACTAACGAAATCAAGTTTGATAGTTACATCTTAAGGAATAAGTACAACAAAGCTAAGAATTTGATGATTACTTTTGAACACAAGAGCCCTTTAAAATAGCGAACTAGACAGCACTCTTGTGTTATAAAATGGATAGGAAGTAAAATTGTTTCACTTCTGTGGTCAACAAGGTAATATATATTAGAATTATACATAATTATTTTGTCAGAAGATGCAAGCATCCCTTTTAAAATGAATCCAACATTATAAAAAACTGGAAAACATTATGCATCAAATTTTTTGAGTGGTCAAAGATACAAAAGAATTTCACCTGAAATACCATTTGGATCAGCCAATTCTATACCATGTTTAGAAGCTATAGGAGTCAAGATTATCACAAAAACATAACATAGTTAAGATTTCAATTTACAAAAGGCTATTATTGTTATGTCTAGAAGTAGTATTTTAACAGATCAGTTACTGAAAACAAAACACAACAGTCACTGTGTGAGCATGATCTGTAACCCTCTCTTATCCTAATCCACCTCACAGTGCTATTACTACACTGTAGTAATACTTGAGGTAGCAGAAGTACATATATTGCCCTAAGCTCCCTAAGCAGAGAAACACAAAGTGAAATAATACATGCATAACTAAAATAAATTGAATTACTTAAAAACAATCACTTAACATTATCAATCTAGAGGTAACAGATTACAGAGTACAGCCAGCTGAGCTTTAAAAACAGTTACCGGTGGCTTTTTAAAATATATGTATTGGTAGACTACTGTTTCTTATAGGATGGTTAACTTTTGTGAATCAATTCACAAGGATGGGGTGAGAAGCAGACAAAGCAAATGAGGCTCCTCATCATAAGACCACACTACATACCTTGTTTACGAACATCTTCCACAGCTGCCACCAACTCTTCCTTAAGAAACTGGCTCTCCTTTGCAATTTTATCCCCCTTTTCCAAGAAATTCTCTGTTGCTTGTTCAACTGATGCAGCTAGAACGTGTGCTTTTTTAGACCGACCTCTCTTTTTATTGGAAGGACCCTTGTTACTGGTATTGACCAGTGTTGTAACCTAGAAGTAAGGATCACATGATACATATCTTTCAGTTGGTGAATTCCTGACAACCTTACATGGTGAAACTCCCATACTAATGTGAAACTAAATGCAACTGTTAGTCCCAACTAAAATAGATGCACTGCAGCAATGGTACTGACATAAGTGTTGTCTTACCAAGATTTCATTGATTCAATGGATTTATTCTAATTGTGAATAACTATTGAATATAGGCCATGGTTCCAAACCATGTAATTATTAGGACAAAGATCACAGTTTAAGTAACACTTCCAGTTTTTTGGCAGTAAGTTTTTAGAAGCCAATGTGAAAAACTGTGAACATGCAACATATCCTTCTTTAATCTATGCATCCCATTTTGCTCTTGATTTGAATTGCAGATTTCATAAAGGTGCTAGACTTTCATTCACCAATAATGAAGCCCATAAGTTTGAAACAGTTTGAAATAATGAAACCTTTATGTGAATGATCAGCACAGCTGAAATGATAACTGCAGATGAACAATGTAGTCTTCCTGAATAGGAACTGAGGGCTTGCTAAGAACATTCTCCTATAGTTACAGGCAATTCTTCTCTTTATTTCTTCACTCTTACATCTGTACCCTGATTTCCTCTATTCCCTTTCCATCCAAGTTTAAACTTGCTTGTTTAAACTAGATTTCTTTTCTCATTTCTTTTCACACTACTTCTCTTAAAGAGCTGTTCACAACTTGTTTTCTTTTGTGTTTTTCCAAGCTAATTTCTTCTACTGCTGTTTGCCTATGAATTCTCATGATTACTTTGCAGATTACTGAAAGCGGTCACTGTTTTGTATACACTTAGCATCATTTTTAATGGTACATAGGATTTCCTCTTATGTTTGTATTCCTACCCTTTCTCTAAGGTGCTCAGGTTGGCATTCATGGCAACTCTCAGCAACCCTGTGATATAAGTTTGGGCTTATAGAATTACTTGTCCAAGGCCACCAGTAGTCTAAATCAATGTAAAATTTGCCATTTGTGTTAAGTATTTCCTCATCAAAAACACAAAAGAAAGTCAGAATATAAAGAATGAATTATGGGGAAAATGCTTAATTTGAGATCAAGCATCATATGTATATGGCAATACAGTATTTATTGGTCATGAACCATATATGACTTGTTGACTTGCCACTGAAGAAGCCTTTTACCATCCATCAGGAAACATTTTAACTGACAATAATTTTAAGTAAATGCATGCTATGTTTTAGAAAACATGTTGATAACTTACTTTCCTAATCACTTGTTTAAAGCTGTATCAGTATGGTGATAAAAAACAAAATAGATATACATTTTTAAAAATCTCAACACATATTCAAGGACACTAGCAAAACTTATGAAGTACCAAAATGCTTTAGAAGCAAAAGCTAATAAAGGTCAAGGAGTGGGATTTTTCATGCAGCAAGCATTAATGATTTGTAGGTTACACTACATATTCACAAGTCAAGCAGACTGTGCAGCTCTGTCCTTGGAGTCTCAGTGGATTATCACGGTGACATCTCCTGGAACTTGATCATAATTCCCATAGCAACGTATCAGCCTCACCTCCTAGTATTAAGCCCATAATTTCTTATAGGACATACTGTCTCCGGTTTAAAATGATCACAATGATTTCTCTCATGATTGATCTTTGCACAGAAAGGCACTCTTGACATTCTTCTGAGTAGGGTTAGTGAGTTTGATTTGATGCAGATTTAACATTTCATGATTGCTTAACCATGGCTGGAGATGAGGGCTGGAATCCTGGTGTATGCATAAGTGTAGTTTACACAAGTGCATGTCTCTCTTTAGATGGGTCTGTTTGGTGCTATTCTGTAGCCCTTTGTGCATTGTACAAAACCTCCCCTCAGCAACTGTCAAGCCCCTGGGGAGGGGAGAAGGGGGAGGCAGTTCAGAAAACACAGCTCTGAGGGGAAGGAACAGAATGGTGCAATTCATTTTCCCCCCTCTGAGCTGAGTTCAGCTAGTTTGTCATCATCTCACTTGCCTCCCAGACCCAATGGTAAGCAGTGACTGTGACTATTCCCAGAGCTTGACAGCTGTCAGGATGGCGGGAGGTTTAGGACAGGGTACAGAGGGCTAGAGAAGGAGTGGGCAAGTGCAGGGGGGATGTGATTGCCATTTTGTCCTGTTTTTTGGTTGTCTTTTGTTTTATTTGGGAATTGGAGTGGCTCTGTGGGCTAGAGGAAACAACCCACTGCAGTTACAGCTGATGCTGGATGGCAGTTTTTGGATAAAAATTGACTGAAAAATTGGGGCAATTAAAAAAAAATGGTCTGGGGCTCTGGGGAGCTTCAAAGGCTGAACTTTGGGTTCCAAAGCTACTTGCAGCCTGTGAGCTGTCCTTTCTCTGGACTAGAGTTAACCCAGTGCGCCCCGTCCAAAAATAAATAAATAAATAAATAAACACACACACACACACAGGATATCACCCCAAGGTGTGCCAGCTCAGGCTTGTCCACCCTCCCCCCCCCCATGTTAACGACAGTAACTAGCCATGCTAACTAGAATTCCTATTTGTGTTGAATACTAACCATAACTAGCTTTAAACCAGAATGTGAAACTATAGTTAAAAGCAGTTTTCATCTAAAACGAGCTATGGTAGCTTCTGAAATCCATTCCTAAACATATGAACATTCAGTTCTATGCAGAGATTACTACTAATCCCAGGTAGTGCTAAAAGATGATGGGAGAATTCAGGGAGGAAGGTGTCAATCAAGTAGTCTATCATACAAAACTGTTTGGTGTTCAGCCATACTTTTATGGACCAAGATTTGTTAGCTGTATCTAGAACTCATGTAAATCATTTTGACTTGTTATAAACAATTTCCATTCACTAAACTGGGACTTCATTCAACTAACTTGTTTGGGATGAAGGATCTCTCTTTGACGCTTATTCATGTGTTTGATAGAAAGTAACTGATTCAGTTTTTAAAAGTAAGTAATATTTGCTAATTCAATCCATTTCTATTAAGATCAGACTTCATTTTAAATCTGGATATTTCAAAATCTCTTTATGCATTTAAAAAAAGGTTTTTGTTTCAAAACTCATACTTGCAGAAAATGTTATGAAATCTGAACACGTAATGGAAGGCAACATTTTGAATTTTCCACACTACTTATATCCTTGACCAAGCCCAATGAGGTATAAATGACTAGTGATCTGATACAATTCAACTATAAGTTTCAGTACAACACTGCAGAGATATAATATAATTAAAAAGTGAAGGATTGCCATGCAGAGCATGTATTACCTGTGTGACAAGAGGTTCTAGTAACCTTTCAACTGCCAGAGTTCGTATCTCCAGACTCTTTGGATCCCATTTGAAGTTAACATTTCCTGCATTAATGGCAGTCATTTCTGGGGAAAGAAAAACATTGTGTAAGTTCATATCACAATTTTCTATGCAACATAACCTGTGCCCATTTACTCAGAAGATGCACTGCCTTCAAAGGGGCTTACTCCAACTTAAGTGTGCTTATTCCAAAATAAGTGTGCATAGATAAAATGCCTCACAGGCTAGATAGAAAAGAGGTCATGGCTCTTGTACTTTTTAACAGTTGTGTACAGAAGGGCATTTCAGCAAATGTACGGTAATCTAAATGCCAAGCTATATATACCTGCCAAAACTTCCTTTTATTTGAGGCCATGGAATGTTCCTTCAAACTACAATTCTTACATGCTGCCATAAAGGCAATACAACAGCAGCAGCAGCAGCCTTACTGTATCTTCATATACAGCCAAGCATGATGCTATAATGTCAAACTGCTTTGTACACAGTTATTGGGTTGTCAACCCTTAGACAAAGAAATGCATATTGGAGATCTATGTAAAAGAGCATGGAACAGGATGGAAATCTGTAAAACTTCTAATGCTTTCTTTTGGTCTCCTATCCCCACAAACTAGCTCTACAATCTTATGAAGTTACTTGGGTGCTATTTAAGAAGAGACATTAATATCACACCAAAGTTTTCAACCATTCCCAGCTATGTAATCATGCAGTACCATTCCTTCCACATAATCTGACCATGAATGTGTCATAAAGGCCTTAGAAAGCTGGGCAGGGAGCAGTAAGAAAACTTCTTAAACTGCAGCTACTGTGATGAGCACATAGGAGACACATGATATCATTAGTTGTGTCAGAAAAGTTTCATTCTAGAAAGCATTTATACATTTAAGACGTTTTTAAATCAGTTAAATAAATAAACTGTAAAATACAGTAAGAATAGAAACAGATTTCAATAATGAGAAATCTCATTAGTATAATGCATTCATGTAAGTGTAGTTAGAAGTTAATTGCACTTTTGAACCACAAATTCATATAGTCAATAAATCAAGATCATTGATCATTTAGTCCCATTTCTATATTCATCTTGGCACAAAAGGAGAACCATCTACTTGTTGATCTTGTGCAGATCGACCCATAAAACCTAGATAATAACATTCCACAAGCAGAGAGCTGTGCTTAAAAAGAAATAGTTCTAGAGGATACATGCAAGTTACCCATGCTGCACAGGAAGGGTATATGTGCAAGCATACACATAATCTTTACCCTAACTATCCTGTTGGGGGAAAAATACCCAACTTTGCATTGGAAGTGCAGAATGCAACACTTCATGAGCAAAGATGAACAGGTGGGAAGGAGTTGCTCTCCAATCCTCACCAATGTGTGGACTGAGTTTTCAAGGTAGCCCTGATCCACACTGCTTTGAAATGGACATGTACTTATTTTAGAGCAATTATGGCCATGTCAATATGTCAAAAAATGTTATGGTTTCCTGATATTTTTTTGAAGAGAATGTATCTTCCAGAACTTTCAGGAACAGTTGCTCAAAAGCGCTTGTCCTTTTTTTTTTTTTTTGCACTGTAGAATCAACCAGGATCAGGGAAAAAACCAGATTTTTTTTTTTAAACAGGTTTTTAAGTCAGGGTTTTGTTTTGATTTTTTTTTTCATTAAAACCAATACAGGACTCTCTCTCTCTCTCTGGCTTTTCTTCGCAAACAAGGATTCGGGAAGGACTCATGCTGACTAAAAGGACTAAATCAGAAAATTAAGTGGCAAAATGCAGTTCAGATGTTATGGCCAATAGCTTAAATAATAATAATTCTTTTAAAAGGTGCTCTTTTAAAGCAAGTTGTTTTGGTTGAACTGATGTTAACTGAAGCATTTGTTTCTGAATGGCTTTTCTTGCAATATAAAATAAAGTGATTAAAAAGAATCAACACTGGATACTAGCCTAACAATGAACACTTGCCAATACACTGTTAAAATATTTAAATTCAAACAGCCATTTTTGTTCCAGTAAGTGGGTTGGAAAGAAGTAATAATAGTCAGACTTTTAAAAAAATGAATAATCATTTTTTTAAAATCAGGAGTGTATTTTTTTAAAAGTAATTTGGTTTAAACCAAGGTTTAAACTAGCCAACCCTGGAAACAACAACACCAAGGAAGTCTGTTTTGCACAACCATATCTTGTTTACTTATGGCTGTTGTTCACTAAAGAGCTGCTGCCACTGAAGCAATCCCCAGCTTAAACTCCTGGAAATCTGCAACTAAGGGTGTTACTTGTTAGTTGAAATATGGCTCCTCAGGTATCTTACCTACCCTCCAAAACACCCTTGCCTCTTCACTTCCCTACTTCTGTGTAAACTTAAGGAACCTCTCAATCCTGTTCCTTAAAGCCCTTTACAACTTATCCTAATCACTTCTTTTGCTTCAGGCCCTATTTTCCTCAGCTGCCTGCTCCCCCCTACTTTAATCCTTCCCTTGCATTTTCCAAGCATACAGCCCACAGACAGCCACCTTGCCTCTGGATTTTTTTATCATGTTGTTTTCCAGTAGTGACTAAATAGTTCATTTGCAGAAATATGTACAGGAGAAACTGAATCAGCAACACAGAATATGCTTCAGAGATGTATATTTTTCAACATAAGTAAGTCTAGCATATCAGCCCAAGAAGAACACAACTGCTACTGAACAGGAATAGCTAGCTATTCAGTGATGTCATCATTCCACTCAAGAGCCTCAAACTTTTGTTCTTCTGTACCACATTCATTCCAGTCACAGCAAGTACAGCAAAACAAACTCAGATACTGATGAACACAGCAATGCATCAGTTTTGGCAGGAGGCCTAGATGACAATTAAACGACTGCATTAATGGAAGCACTGTACTTGTCTAGCAGACTGCATACCAGACATTAATCATCCTATCCAGAGAACTTTGATTACACAATATCACACACAATAAGAAGAGCCTGCAACAAATAATGAAAGAAAGAATGGCAACACATTCTCTTTAACACTGCTTATCAAGTACTACACATTGAGTCAAGGGCACTAGAAGGAAAAAAATGGTAAATGATTTCAGTGAAGCAGTTTGGTAGGGCGAGGTGGAGAAAAGAGACAAATTATTCCTAAGAGAAAGCACATAGGCAAGTACAGTTGGACTCCTGTATCCATAGGGGATTGATTCCTAGATTTACCGCAGATACAGGAAACTACGGATAATAGAAAACTCTATTAAAATAAAGGACTTCTGATATGAACATACCATAGAGTTGCATTGGAGGACCTAGAAGATGCCTAGAGGAGACCCCTCTTTAGGCATTTAGACTCTAATGTATGTGTCCCTATTTTTTCATCTGCAGACACCTGAAACTGCAGATATTGGTTCTGTGGATACAGGAGTCCAACTGTATTCCCTAATATTATACAGTGTAGGGGTGCCCATCTGTGTCATCACTTTAGTTACCCATTCCTCTTGCTTGCTGTAAAAGCAAGTGTGAAAAGATTAGGACCACATTTGTGTGAGAGGGGGAAATGCCACGTGGGTCAAGTATACTAATAATATTAGCTATACTGTACAGTACTAACATTTGCATTGTTACAATGTAATCTGAAGCATGCATATCAGACAAATGTTAGATGAGTTCAATAAGACTGATTTACAAGTTGACGTTATGCTTAGGATCAGAGTGAGGCACACATTGGCTGGGTTCTCATGACACAGGCTGGAAATACTGTATTGTTGTGTGCCTTCAAGTCATCTATCACAGGGTTTTCTGAGGCTGAGAGGCGTGACTTGCCCAAGGTCTCCCTGTGGGTTTTCATGGCCGATCAGGGATTTGAACTCTGGTCTCCAGAGTGATAATCTAATGCTCAAACCACTATATGCTATGCTAGCTCCTGAAATACTGTATACTGAATGCCAACTTGTTTAGGATGAGCAATGGTCCCAGCTCTAACTGCCAGACTGCTCTGCTTACAGTGGGAGAAGCTAAACAAAGAAAAGGTCTCTGTAAGCAGAAGTTGGCTCTCTGGCTCATTTTACCTGTGGCAAGCCAGGAAAAAAAATACAGCAGTACCCCTGTATTCACTGATTCATTATCCACTGTTTCAATTACCCACGGGACACAAAACAGCACATCTACCATAGAGTCTTCCTAGAAAATGTGTCCTCTCTAGCCATTTTCTAGGTCTTCCAAAGCACCAAAACACTTTTAAAGCTTTAAAAGCAACATGGGAAGGGTACAGAAAAGGCTGTCACTCATCTGGATGTCACGATCGTACCAGGAAGTGTTTTAACATAGCACCAGCATAACGGCACACCAGTTCACACACCCGTGATTCTGTTACAGAAATGGAACAGGAGATCTATTGATGACTTTTCAAAACGGAAAGCACACAGGGTCAGAATGAGGTCAGAACGGGTGAGGAGGACATTGTCTGAAAAAAACCTCTTTAGCGATCCTGTGGCATTTCTGTTCCATTTCATTAAGCCCGTCTGATAAAGTCCTATGAATAGTTCTCTGCCTTGTTTGGGGAGAGACAATCCAGAAAGCAGGCTCTGTGCCACATTTGCATGTAATATCAAACAAGCCATGAACCAAAAAAATAGCAAATAACAGCAAAGAAGGATGGAGGTAGACAGGGTTGGGGAAATCCTCAGAACCTGATTTTCCAAGAGATTTAAAATTCTACAAACTCTAGAGGGAAGTTACACAAGTAATAAGGCTAAAGATAAGGCTGAGGCAGTGCACAGCCACTCCCTCAAGACACTTATCTCACAATGCAAAGACTCAGGGGATCATTTTTCAGAGGACTCCGTATGAGGCATTACCCAGCACTAGAAAAGTCCCAGATCTAGAGAATTTGACACCAGTGCTTCAGAAGATAAACAGTATACAAATTTCAAGATTTAATGGGTTGCTGAGGCTGGGACACAGGAGTCTGAAAAAAATTCAGTCCTTTCAGACTACTTCTGTACTAGAATTAGGTGTTTTATGAAATACAGCCAGGCGGCAGAGAAGAATTTCCCTCTGTCCTAATCTGTCACTCTCAGTCCAAATACTGTACTTCTACTTTGTTGGCTAGTTCTCATCCCACATTTAGAAATCTGAGATAAAAAATGTGGGAACATAGAATCATAAGAGTTGGAAGAGATCACAGGAGCCATCTAGTCCAACACCCTGCCATGCAGGAATACACAATCAAAGCATTCCTGACAGGTGGCCATCCAGCCTCTGTTTAAAAACCTCCAAAGAAGGAGACTCCACCACACTTTGAGGCAGTGTATTCCACTGCTGAACAACTCTTACTGTCAGAAAGTTCTTCCTAATATTTAGATGGAATCTCTTTTCCTGCAGTTTGAGTCCATTGCTACGTGTCCTAGTTTCTGGAGCCTCAGAAAACGAGCTAGCTCCATCTTCAGTATGACAACACTTCAAATATTTAAACATTGCTATCATGTCACCTCTTAATCATCTCTTCTCCAAGCTAAACATATCCAGCTCCCTAAGCTGCTCCTCATACTTTTGTCATCTGAAATTCAACTATCTATTAACTGGGGATGTTTTCAATATCCCTGTGTAACATTCACATTTAGAAGCAAATGGATCAAACAACTGTAGCACATTTATATACAACAGAACCCCCGTATCTGCTGGTGATTTGTTTGGGGGGGCGGTGTGTGGATACCGAAAACCAATAGTGAACACCACTAAAAATAATGGGGCTTCTGGTTTAAAATACCATAAAGTTGCCTTGGAGGACCTAGAAAATGGCTAAAGAGGACACATTTTCTAGGAAGAGTCTATGATAGGTGTGCTGTTTTGTGTTCTGTGGATAACTGAATCAGTGGATACGGAGACCCTACTATACTGGGAACCTCCATTTTATAGTTTGTTGCTAATACATGACCGAACCAAACAAAATAAAATTCCACTCTAACTTAATACAACTTACCCTGTAAATACACAAACAGAAATAAATAAACAAACAAAACAAATTTTGACATCAGGTCAAATTCAGAACATAATTAAATTATGCCAATATATTTAGAGAACAGGCAATTTTCCTACATTTTTTTTAACTGTGCATATCTTAGGAGTTGTAGTAAGAGTCTGAAACACTGATCTGTAAGAAAAGTAACCAAATCAGTTACTATGAGATTTTTTTGTATCTGAAACAGAATATATGACTGGATATGTCATCTAATCAAATTTTGAATGGATCAAGCCAGCACTAAACCATAAAGTGTAGTAAATGACTTTTTACCTAACTTATAACAAATAATTCTTATATACAAATAAATATACAATTTAAACCATTTTGTACTACAGGCAAGGACCAGGGGACATCTTCTAAGATAACATGAATAGATGAATCTGTAAATGTTGCTCATAAAACCAAACATACTACTTGTTCCATCCTACAGAAAAAGACTGTGACATATGCTAGTTGCAGTACAGATGCTTGTATTTCAACAATGGAAATGATCCTGCCCATTAAAAAGAGACAGCTTGGATTTATAAAATTATGGGAAGTTTTGATAACAAATACATTAACACAACAAATATGAATTAACCAAGATGATTAAAAATTTTATAGCAGACTAATGGCCCATATAAGATTTGAGAAATTAGTCAAAGACTATTTATCCACATACATGCCAGAAGATTAACAATAATTGTTTTATAATAACTGTTTGATAGGCAACTTTATGCCAATATCAGATTAATTCCAAAAGAGATAGAGAAGTAGTTTGTTGAAGTCTGTTCTCCTTGACTAGCTTTTAAAAATAAATGGAAAAGATACTTTAAGAACCCATCAGCATTTACCAAAATAGTATTTACTCAGACATTGTTGTATACACTTTAGAAGTCACACTAAACTTTTTTCCCCTGTTAGAGCAACCTTCGGAAGACTTTCTAACTTGGGTTTACACTAATATTGTGCATCAGTGTACAATGAAGTCCCACACCCCATTTAAAGTTACGGTAGTTTTCTCTTCAGTGTGGGAAGGAAGATGCAGTGTGCACAACTACTCTTGTCCACAGCAGAGCATTGGTTCATTCTGCCTTTAAAGACATCCCTTTACAAGTACAAGTAAAAACCTTTAATTCCTCATACTTTTATATTCTGTATATTTACGGTTTTATGACTCACATATGTGCTAAACTGTATGGTTTCATAATTTGTTTATGTATATGCATTTTAACTTAGTTAAAGTAATTGCATTGCGACAGCTTATAGCTTTTAGCAATAAAGATTTATTTCAAGTAAAAACTTTCCTGTTTTGGCAGGCCTTTGCCAATCTTTACTAATGGCAGCACTGAGATATATGTGTGTTGTGGGTGTATATATGTGTATGCTTTTCAAAAAAAATAGCTGTTTTTAACTTTTTTGGTTGCTTAATTGTGTTTTAACTTTCGTATTTTGCTGATTTTAACCATGTCTTTTGATGGTACGCTGCTTTCAGTCCTAGAGATTATCACACTACACTATTATAGTGCTATTATTCCACTTTAACTACTCTGGCTGCTTCCTGTTGAATCCTGGGATTTGTAGTTCAAGGAGGGGCATTTAGAACTCTCAGCCAGAGAGCTCTGAGGCCTCACTAAACTACAGCTGTCCCTCCATATTCGCTGGGGTTTGATTCCAGGACGCCCCTCCCCCGTGGATACCCAAATCCGTGAATATTCAAGTCCCATTATATGCTCTCTCTCTCTCCCTGGCTTTTCTTCACAAACGAAGATTCAGGAAGGACTCATCCCGCGCTTACTGAAAGCGCACTGATGACTAAAAATGCCAATCCGAGATAAACAAGTCCGGTTGCAGAAAGCGCAGCAGAAGGTCTCCTTGGGTGATGTTTCCAGGTTGTGATTCTTTCTGCGTTGTCGTTTCTCTTCAAGACTTGTTCGGCGTGAGTTCTCAAATAAGGCTGCAGCATTGTGGATAGTGTGTCTCCATGCCTCCCAATGTGAGGCCAGGGCAGACCACTGTTGGTGATCAATTTGGCCGAGCCTGAGATGTTGTTTCAGGGAGTCCTTGTATCGCTTTTCTGGAGTGCCCCTCTTATGCTGACCCATGGCGAGCTCACCGTAGAGTACTATTTTTGGGAGGCGATGGTCCTCCATCCTAGAAATGTGCCCTGCCCAGCGCAGCTGTGTTCTCAATATCATGGCCTCAATGCTGGTGATCCCTGCTTGCTCAAGGACAGCAACATTCGTCACATAGTCAGTCCAGTGTAGATTTAGGATTGTGCGTATACAGTGCTGATGAAAGCGTTTGAGAAGTCGTAAGTGGTGGCGATAGGTAACCCATGTTTCACACCCGTAAAGGAGAATAGACAGTACAATGGCTCTATACACACTGATTTTTGTCCTTCGCCTCAGGTGTTTATTACTCCAGACTCTTTTGCAATGGCATAGCAAAATGGTGTCCCTTACATAAGATGGCAAAATCAAGGTTTGCTTTTTGGATTATAATTTTTTAAAGAATATTTTCAAGCAGTGAATACTTAAATCCGTGGATACCAAATCCGTGGCTACAGAGGGACAACTGGTACAAACCACAGAATTCCACAGGAGGCAGCCAGAGCAGGTTAAAGTGGAATAATAGCGCTATAACAATGTAGTGTGAAAAAGTCCAGCTCTAAATTGAGAAAAAAGTAGTAGAAATAAAGGTAATGATAATAGCAATAATCATAGAGAATTTTATAAAGAAAAAGGGAGGATTTTTTAGCCTTCTCCTCCTCCTCCACTCACCAGCCCCACAACAACAACTAACTTGTGAGGAGTAGAGGAGAGGCACCTTCCCTTCCCTCTGCCCTCTCCTTCCCTCGCATGGAGAGGAGTTCGTACAAATCTCTGGAATGAGGCCGCCGCCCAGCAAAACAGGAAAGAGGCCGGCCGGGAGGGAGGGAAAGAGGGAGGCGGTGGCCGACCCGAGGCCTCAAGCGCTGGAGGCGGAGAGTGGGGGGCCGGGAGGCTCCGGCTCTCCCTTACGTTTTGGGGTCTGAGGTGTGGGGAGGCGAAGAAGCACCGAAGAGGAAGGCCGCCGCCTCCTCAGCCTCCACTTACTTCTCTTCTCCCTTCGCACCAACCGGACGAAGGCCCGTGGAGACACTTTCCCAAAGTTTCTCCACACTCCACACAAGCGGAAGCCAAGAGAGAGGAGAAAAAGTTAACGACGCCTCAATGGCTTCCCTGAGAGGAAAGTTACCTGCGGCGGCTGTTGCTCTTCTTCCTCCTCCTCCTCCTCCTCCTCCTCTTCGGCGGTTATTCCCACAGGAGACTCTTCTCCCCCTCCCCTCCGAAAACCGTTGGCGGCTCCTCTCTGGCGCGCGCCCGCTTTTGTCCTTTCCTGAGGGAGAGAGGGAAGGAGGGAGGGGGTCCCGATAGATGGGTCAGCGGCTGTTCCGTCCTCGTCCCCGCCGCGCCCTGGTCCCGAGTCCCGGCGAAAGAAGGCAAGAAATCCAGGCTCTTCCGGGCACCTCCCTCCCCCCTTCTTAACCAGCTCTTCCCGAGCGCCGCCCTCGGCTCGCCTCGACGACGGCTCTTCCCCAGCGCCGCCCTCCGCGCCGAAGGCTCTTCCCCAGCAGCGCCCGCCCCCCTCCGCTCAAACTTCAGGCTGAGGGAGCGCCTGTGGGGCGCTACTTTCCCCCAGCTGCCTTCTAGGGGCGTCGGTGGTTGGGGGGCAGGAAGGGAAACCGAGCGGGGCCGAGCACTAGGAGCTGCATCAGGCCATAGAGTGTGTGTGGGGGGGGATTAGGAATTTTTTTGGGGGGGGGGAATTAGGACATTTTTAAAATTGAAATAAAACCATTCTTTTCATCTTAATCTAAACACACTATAATCAATCTTTTTTTTTCCTTTTCCAATGAACATTATATTTACACTCATTATTTAATTGTATTTTAAGGGTTGGGTGGGATGGAGGGTCTTGAATGTATATTTTAATTGTTGTAAACTGCCCAGATTGCGTTTTGTAAAGGGGTGGGATACAAATAAATAATAATAATAATAATTGTTTATACTAATTATTTATAATTATTATTTATAATTATTATTTATACTAAAATTAGAAGTTACACATTACAACTATACGTATTTGGAAAAGAAAAAATTAATAACAATTAATACAAAAATATAATAATAGGGTGTGGGGGGGATGGGAGTTGTGGAGGAAGCGAGTGGGTGAATCAGGGAAAGAGTTTCAGGTGAGAGAGTTTGCTGAGACCGATTGCACTTGCATAGCCAGTGGGCAGTGCCTTAAGTTTCTTTTGCAAAACAGGAAGGAAGGATTCCCCTCAGTGACATAACTGCCCTTCCCAGGCCAAGAAAGTTTCTCCCCCGTTTTGCCATATAAGGCTGGGCTCTGTTCTTTGAAAGCAGGAGTCATGCCAAATTACAAAGACAATGCGTTTATAGTTGTCTCTCCATATCCACGGATTTGGTATTCACAGATTTAAGTATTCATGGCTTGAAAATGTTATTTAATATTCTTTAAAAAAAATCCAAAAAGCAAACCTTGATTTTGCCATCTTATATATAAGGGACACCATTTTGCTATGCCATTGCATATCATGGGACTTGAGTATTCACGGATTTGGGTATCCACAGATTTGGGTATCCACGGGGGGGGGGAGGTCCTGGAACCAAACCCCATCGAATATGAAGGGACAACTGTATTATTTTTTTAAGAATATGTTCAAGCTGTAAATACTTAAATCTGTGGAGACCAGATCCGTGGATATGGAGGGACAACTGTAGTCCCTTAGCATGTGTCTTCCAAGTCAGTGAGGAAAATGACAGTGGTGGCGGCAGCAATGGCCAGCATGCCCATCAAGACCTCCTCCCGCTCCGTGGAGGGAACAATGGGCCTGATCTATGGCTAGGATATGCCAGCAGGGATCTGGCATATCCTGGCTCATGTAGATAAGCCTTAGGATCAATACTGCACAGAAAGATTCTGGATTTGGACTTTTTTCTCTCCTCCTTTCAGTTCTGATTTTTGTTTGTTACTGAGATTGGCACAAACCTTATATTATGAAACTTAGGGCTTGTCTTCACTATTACAAACTCTGAATCCCCCTGCAAAACAGATTATTGGAATAAAGAAAATAGGAGACATGCGAGTAGAACCACAGAATTCTCCATTTCATGAAGGTGTCCCGATCTCAGGAAGGGAGTCAGAAGTGACAGCTTGGGAAAGAGAGGGAAGGCCCTCCTTTGTGAGAATGACCTGAGCAAAGTGTTCAGTGGCCTCTCAGTAAAGTTTATTTATCTAAATATTTACCTCACTGTGCTTTCTTAAGAAAGACCTCCAGGCAACAAACAACCAGGCTAAAGCTTAACATTCAAAAACAATTGAACGCACAGAGTAAACACAATAACCAGCAGATCAGCAAATTTCAAACTTACCATTTAGTTGCTGTCAGATAAATTTATTTTTCAAATACAGTTGTCCCTCCGTATCCACAGATTTGGTATCCACGGATTTAAGTATTCATGGCTTGAAAATATTCTTAAAAAATAATAATCCAAAAAGCAAACCTTGATTTTGCCATCTTATATAACGGACACCCTTTTGCTATGCCATTGCATATAATGGGACTTGAATATTCATGGATTTTGGTATCCATGGGGGGTCCTGGAACCAAACACCAGCGAATATGAAGGGACAGCTGTATAATCTTCCCTTCATAACTTTTTAATTTATTTACTTATTTGTTTGTGTTACTTATATTTATAGCCTACCTTTCTATTAATGAGCTCAAGGCAGTGTACTTGACTCTCCTCTCCATTGCATTCTCATGGCAACCTTGTGAGGTGTCTTGAACTGAGAGAGAGCGACAGGCTCACAGACACCCAGTAAGGTCATACTTCAGCAGGGCCTTCTACCTTGATCCCCCTACACTCTTAACTACTCTTCCCAATGCTTTGTAAAAGAGACGTTTATCCTACTTGGTGTAAATATTGGGCCAGGTAATCCTAATATGGGAAGGCATTCCAAAATGGTAGTGCCAGACCACAAAAGGTCCACTTACCATACCTCAGTACTAGGTGGATACAGGTAAGTGCTACCAATATTGACTTAAATATTCAGGAAGGTGAGTTGTGGAGATATGTGAAGGAAAATTGCTTTAAATGTCTCTTAATTTTAATTTAATTTTAATTTTAATTAAAAATGTTTTAAATTTCATTCTGTCAGGCAAAATAGTAGAGACACCAATACCAAAGTAAACATTGGATAGGGCAGTATTGTACCCAAGACATTTTGCTGTCTGGAGCAGATAAAATGACACCTCCATTCTCCTATTGCCTGTAAAGAAGCTAACTGGATGGGCATTCCCATACTGTCCAACATTTCACAGATGAAAACAGACATGTGGGCAAGCAACACCAGAGTGTGGTCAAGATGGCAAAGGTTATTAATAAAGGGGAACATACAAGCTAGGAGAGGCTGCAGCAGTTTGCCTCTGCCTGAGCCTACTGGGAAGGGCAAGATTCTTCCACCTCCTCTCCTGCCACCTGAGTGCAAATTCCTTTTGTTTAACTCCTGTTTGCAGCAACTGAAGTAAACTGAGGACAAAAGGGGAAAGTTAGAAGAGTAGGAGAGAGAAGCACGGGCATTTTAAAAACTGCTGAAAAAGTGGGATGACAAGTTTCATTGCGATGGTCCCTGCCAAATTGGGACAGTTGGAGGGTATGTAGTCTAATCTTATTTCAGCATTGGAGATGTGACATTATCCTCCACTGAGGGCACCCGAGTGCAGCAGGCTAGCTTAGAGGGTGCATGGCAGGCCTCATGGCGCACACAGCTCTGACATCCAACTTGCTCACAGCTCCATCTGTCTGTCAGCTTTTCAGCTGACCACTCAGATAAATGCTTCACTGCAGCAACAGATGGGGGAGTTTGTAGCCTGGCTTGGCTGCCTCTCTGCTTGTGCACTCCAACAAGAGCCTTTTTCAACAGTGCTACTTGAGAGCCCAGCCAAGGCCAGCAAGAAGGGAGCATCACATCCAGATCCAGTGGCGTTTGTTATTGTAAACTTCTGTCAAGTTGACCTCGACTTATGGTGACCCCATGAATGAGAGACCTCCAAGTCACCCTGTCATCAAGAGACATCAGGTTTTGCACACTCAGGGCTGTGGCTTCCTTGTTTTTGAGTCTATCCATTTGGAATGAGGTCTCCTTTTCTTACTGCCTTCTACCTTGCCAAGCGTTGTTGTCTTTTCTAGTGAGTCTAGTGGCTTCTTCTGATAGGTCCAAAGTATGGCAATCTCAGTTTAGTCATCTTGGCTTTTAGGGAGAGTTCAGGTTTGATTTGCTCTAGGACCCATTTATTATTATTATTATTATTATTATTAATTGTTTTAGTTGTTGTTTTTTCTTACCCACCACTCCCTATGGATTGAGGCAGGGAACTACAAATAAAACATAAATGTAACATTGGTTAAAAGCACATATCAGTTAAAAACATATATCAATTTAAAAGGAAAAATAAAACCAAGACATTTTAAAACAACCAATATACAATTTAAAATCCACACTTTAAAACCATCTGGGTAGCCCTCATAATACTCTATGATATTTGCAGAACTTTCCTGCAGCACCACATTTCAAATGAGTTGATTTTCTTCCTGTCAGCTTTCTTCAGTGTTCAGCTTTCACAACCATACATAGAAATTGGAAGTACAATTGCATGGACAATCCTGACTTTGGTATTCAATGATACATTTTTACACATGATCTTGTCTAGTTTCCTCCATTGCTACACTTCCAAGTCCTAGTCATCTGCTGATTTCTTGACAGCAGTCTCCATTCTGATTAATTACTGAGCCAAAGTATAGGAAATCTTTGACAATGTCTTCATTGTCTACTTTAAAGTCACGTAAATCATCTGTGGTCATTTCCCCTCTTAATGTAAACCTGCCTTTTCACTGTCTTCTTTGACTTTTTCAGTAGGTGTTCTAAAGCCTAATCCATACTACACAAATAACCCAGTTTGAAACTGGATGATATGCCATGGCTCCTTCCTACAGAATCCTGGGATCTGTAATTTTACAAGATCTTTAGCCTTCTCTGCTAAAAAGTGCTGAAGCCTCAACAAACTTATTTGTGTAGTGTGGATGCACCCTAAATTTTTCATTTTCTGTTGGTGATATGGTGTCATCTGCATGTTTTAAGATGTTGATATTCTTTCCTTCAATTTTCACACCTTTCTCCAAGTCTAATCCTGCTTTACATATGGTATGTTCAGTGTGCAAGTTAAACAGACAGATTCATAAAATGCAGCCTTGCCCGGCCTCCTTGCCAATTGGAAACCATTCTGTTTCATCACATTGTATCCTAACGATAGCATCTTGACCTGAGTACAGGTTATGCATTAGTAGTGCGACCATCATCATAGCCTTTTGCCTCGCAGGCCATGCAATCCCACCACCACAGAAAGATAGTACCATAGTGGATCCAGTGGTGTAGTAGTACATTTTGAAGTGTAGACACACATCATGATACTGTAGGTATGTAAAGTTTGGTAAATTTCATTTTTTGCAAGCAAGAACAAATAATTTTACCATTTTCACCTTGCTGTAAGAAGGTAGTTGAAAACTGCACATATTTAGCAGATTATTCACAGATTGGAACTTGTTCGGTATATAAAAAGCATATTTTTTTTGCATGGAGAACATTCTTTTTGGCACTGTTTACTACAGTAGAAACATGTTTTCCTGGAGGAAAATGGTGTTTTCTGTGCTCAAAAGGTGCATTTTTCACACAGTATAAGTCCCAAGGTTAAGATTCTTACCCATCTAGGGTTCTCTTCAGGCTTTTCCTACACTAGAGAAACCCATTTTGTGAATATTCTTTCTATCATTACATTGGGTGATGGGCCAAATACAAAGGGTTGTCACCAATGGCTCCTCTTCATCCTGGAGAGAAATGACCAGCGGGGTGCCACAGGGTTCTGTCCTGGGCCCAATGCTATTCAACATCTTTATCAGTGACTTGGATGAGGGAATAGAGGGTATGTTTATCAAGATTGCAGATGACACCAAATTAGGAGGGGTAGTGAATACCCCAGAGGATAGGATCAGAATTCAAAATGACCTTAACAGATTAGAAAGCTGGGCCAAAACTAACAAAATGAATTTCAACAGGAAGAAATGTAGGATACTACACTTGGGCAGTAAAAATGAAAAGCACAGATATAGGATGGGTGACACATGGCTTGATGGCAGTACATACAAAAGGGATCTAGGAGTCTTAGTGGACCACAAGCTGAACATGAGTCAGCAGTGTGATGCGGCAGCTAAAAAAGCCAATGTGATTCTAGGCTGCATTAATAGGAGTATAGTGTCTAGATCAAGGGAAATAATACAGCCACTCTACTCTGCTTTAGTCAGACCTCACCTGGAATACCGTGTCCAGTTCTGGGCACCACAATTTCAGAAAGATATGGACAAGCTTGAACGTGTCCAGAGGAGGCCGACCAAAATGGTGAGAGGTTTGGAAGCCATGCCTTATGAGGAGCGGCTTAGGAAGCTGGGTATGTTTAGCCTGGGGAAGAGAAGGTTAAGAGGGGATATGATAGCCATGTTTAAATATTTGAAGGGATGCCATATTGAGGATGGAGCAAGCTTGTTTTCTGCTGCTTCAGAGACAAGGACATGGAACAATGGACTCAAACTACAGGAAAAGAGATTCCATCTAAACATTAGGAAGAACTTTCTGACAGTAAGAGCTGTTTGGCAGTGGAATACACTGCCTCGTAGTGTGGTGGAGTCTCCTTCTTTGGAAGTTTTTAAGCAGAGGCTGGATGGCCATCTCTTGCGAATACTTTGTTTATTCCTGCATGGCAGGGGGTTGGACTGGATGGCCCTTGTGGTCTCTTCCAACTCTATGATTTTATGATTATGGCCCACAACTTCAAAATGCAGGAAACTGTGTTGATTCATATCAACAAACCAATTCTTGTTCTAGGCCTTCAAGTCATTTCTGACTTATGACCGCCCTAAAACGAACCTATTCTGGGGTTTTCTTCACAAGATTTGTTCAGAGAGAGTTTGCCCTTGCCTTCCTCTGAGGCTGCGTGTGACTTTCCCAAGGCCACTCAGTGGGTTTCCAGGGCCCTTGTCTCCTAGTATCCTAGGACTTTATCAGATGAGGCAAATACGGCATCATAACAATGCCTAATGAATATGAAATGGCACGCATATCAGATGATGTCATCCTTTTGCAATCATGTAATGTAAATGAGCTGTTCTATTTTTTTTATTTTATTTTATTTTATTTATACCCCGCTCTTCAGCCACAAGGCTATCAGAGCGGCTTACAAATTGTTTTTAAGCAATAGCTATTTACACATCTACACTGCATTAAACAGTTTCCAATGTGTGTTAGCTAATTGCCCCCACAAGCTGGGTACTCATTTTACCAACCTACGAAAGGATGGAAGACTGAGTGAACCTTGGAGCCTGCTGGAATCGAACTTGCAACGTGGTGACTTGCAGTACTGGCATTTAACCACTGCGCCACCAGGGCCAAGCCATCAACCATCTCCTGTTCCGTTTTTGTGCTGGCATTGCCAGTGTTTGAAACTTCGTGCCATTGTGCTCATGTGAATACAGCATCAATGACAGAACACTTCTGGGTGAGATCGCGACAGCCAGGTAGGTGATGCTCTATTTATGACCCTCCCTGGTTTACTTGTAATTTTTAAAGTGTGTTTCTGTGTTTGTGTCTATGTTTTGTGTGTTTCTTTTTCTATATTTTTAAAATTTACTGCACTCACGTCTTCTCGCAGAATCTGCGAGATCACGAGCGTGGAAGTGAACAGAGCTCCATTCACTCTCTGTCCGTGCTGGGGCTGCCTATTCACAGAGAATAAAGGTAGGTCTGGTAGAAAGGGTTCTTTTGCCAGCATAAAAACACTACAAAATATGCTTGGCAAAAGAACGATTGTAGAGGCTTGTCTGATAAAGTCCCTAGTCTAATACTTAAACCACTACATCATGCTGGCTCTCAAACCACTTCTAGCAGTTTAAATTTGTACTAGGGGTCTTTTGTGAAGCTTATACTTCTTAATTGCCTATTCCAGACCAAGCCACTCCCAAATACTCTACATATATGATAGGAGTAGCTCATAACAATATATTGCTGCTGGGAAGAGTCATCACACTCTTCCCCCACATCTTGGTTGTGATTGCAGCCAAGCTCAAAAGGAACAGGAAAGCCTGAGGGAGGTGGCAGATGATGTCATTGTTCCAGCCCTTGCCTTAAACCCTCTGAACTTTGGCTCCATTACACCACTCTCTGGAGCCCTGTTCTGTGATGTGGATGACTGAGGAAGGCCCTGGGGTCATAAGAGCGGAGCCTGCTGCCATCACTGACACTGGCATCCATCATCTGTCTTGTTATGCCTAATAGTGGGACACATCATTTTGGTAACACCACAATGCATGCTGATAGCTTTTTTAAAAAAAGTCTAGCTCTATTGATTTGCTCTTTCACTTGTAAGGCTAAAGTGCAAAGAATGGAGCAGGGTCACAATTCCTGGCCTAGTCCCAATATCTCTGGGTTGAATATAGATACCTGCAAGCAGGTACTTACACGTAAACAGCTTTTCTATATAAATTTTCCGCATGATGTTGGCACTGGTACAGAGTGCAACATTCAGGACAGGCCAAGGGGCACGCACCTTCTCTGTCCACTCCACAATAGGCCTGCGCATGGAGAAACGTGTGAATAGGGGTTTGTGATGGGGAGACATTTGGAGTATTTCTCTAAAACTGAGGGACAAGAGGTATACCTCTGAACAGATAAGGAACTTAAAGACTACAGTGTGAAAAAGTTTACTTTGGGGGTTACATGTTCCAGTATCCTGAAGTGGTTGGGGGATTCTGGGAGTGGTAGTGCCCCCAAATCACCCGTCCTTGCTCTCTCCAAGATAGGGTTACCATAATTCCCTGCCACAAAACTGTGATAGAGCATCCATGGGGAGGAAGGAGGAGGGAGCCCTCTTCTCTCCCCCCATCCCCGCGAGGAGGGCACCCAAAAATATGCCACAATTCCACGTAGGAAGCAAGCGAGCGGGCAGGGGCGTGCAGGTGCACGGGGAAGGAAGCGGATGGGTGGGGGAGTGAGGCAGGAGGGAGTGCCACCCCCAAAAAACTGCTGCCCAGGGAGGACCACCTCCCATCCTTGCTCCGCCAGCCCATTGGGCTGGGTTGCTCGAAGCAGCAGATCTCAGATTCCTCCAGTTCTGGAGGAAAGAGAGACTCTCTTCCATCCAGAGCTGGAGGAATCTGAGATTGGAGCTGGAGGAATCATCTGCTGCTTTGAGCAGCCCAGCTGGATGGGACAATTTTTAGTCTCTTTAATCTGGGATTTCCCCAGTTTTCTGGGATGTATAGCAACCCTGCTCCAAGACCTTCTTTAAAGCTGAGATTTGGCATGTACAAACCCCAAGACACAATGGCTGCTGAGAAACTGACACTTTTAGCACCTGTTGGTCAAAATGTGAGGGATTAAGTTAACCTTATGATGAAGGCCAGCAGTCTAGTTCAGAGCAATCCAAACTACATATGGAAAGGAATATTGGGTTGTGAGAGGGCTGTTGCCTCTTTCTACCTTTGAATCAGGGTTGAATTGGGGACAAAAGCAGTGAAGTTAAATGTGTCTGTGCTTATAGAATACAAGAGTAATTCACTTGTGTGCATACGTGTGATCCTTTCTGCTCTCCTGCTGTATTGAGTACTCAGTGTACTCAATCTTATGTATTCTCTCTGGGTAAGATTATGTCTGTTAAGAAATTGGAATAGTGGTGCCCACACACTCCAAATACTAATTGATTCAAGGCATCAAATACTTATATTAAGTTTACCCCCCCCCCTCTCTCTCTCTCTGGCTTTTCTTCGCAAAGGTTTTCTGGACCTTCACTATCCATTTCCTTTGAGACTTATAGCACAAACATATGCATGTTTATATGTAATTAAGCCTGACTGTGCTCCAAGTCCTATCCCCTAGTAATTTGTATTTAGAATTCTGCCTTACAGCAAAATCCCGTGTGAGTTTCCTTAGAACTAAATATCACTTTGTACCATGGATCTTATTCCCAAGTAAGCTGTACATAGAATCATGTGCCACCATTTTTTCTTCTCCAGATGCTCCTCACCCTGAACAACTGTAGGTAGGCAGTTACAACAAGGACCTCTCCATGCGATACCTATCTAATTTGGCCATTGCTGAGAGTAAAATTGGTTTCAGTTCATTTTTGAACAGTTCACTAACATTGGTAAATTTCCTCATCTTGAGAATGGAAAGAACTCAAGAATTTTAAAATATTTAGATGAGGGGAAAGTGAAACCGACAGATTTCCTCCTTTCCTAAACACAGGATGCCCTGGAAGTCTCTTAAAATGGTCTTTCAAGAAAAAATGGGGAGCAAAGACTATACTTCTAAATGCCTAAAGTATTTCGGGGGAGGGGTGGAAAAGAAAGTAACTGAATTTTTAAATAAATATATCTAATCTGTGGTCCGTGAGACTATTTTTTAAAAAGGGCTTTTAACTTTCTGTTTCCCATCACTGGGAATAAACTGCAAGGAGCTGGTTCTCTTCCTCCCCCTTTTATTGAATCATATGGAAACAAATGTACATTACTTAACATATTAACAAATATACTTTACTCAGTGCAGGGAAATGCATGCCAACACTGTATATTAAGAAGAAGCGTTGGGGACTGTATATTGGGAAAGATGCATGTCCAAATATATGCATATTTCCCTCTGGAACCCCCCCCCCCCAATCTCACAATCTGACCCAGTGCAGAGAGGGTAAGAAAATGCAGGTGGGATTTGGAGAAAAATAAAAATAAAAATAGAGATATTTTCACACCCCTACTTCAGGCCATCTAGGAAACTGATGCACTTCTGCTCAAGCCAGACTCATAGCTGAAGCTACTGTTTGAAACATCTGGGAAAAAAAGGACATTGTGGGAACCTAGCAATCAAAATGTAAGGCGTTCACATTGGATGCTGTGTGTGTGTGTTTGTGTGTGTGTGTGTGTGTGTGTGTGAGAGAGAGAGAGATTCATTCCTGTGCCTCTTGAGACATGTACCTGGGGGAGGAGCACTTCCACCCACACCCAGGAATATTCTCCTGTGCTTGCAGATGATACTACAGTAGTCTCCTCTTATCTGCATGGGATACATTCCAAGATCCCCTCCATGGATGCCTGAAACCATGGATAGTGTCAAACCCTATAGCAGTAACACTTTCAGACCGCAGTTGACCATGGGTAACTGAAACTATGGAAAACATTCCTGCAGATAAGGGGGGACTACTGAAATCTTAGATGGCTTTACCTTCTTCCCCTCCTTATGTCACCATTAACTATTAGAGCTGAGATTAAAAAGTTGCACTCAGAGACAAGCTTGAATGGTAAGTCAACGCATAGGTAAATCTAACTGATACAGTGGGTCTACTTTAGGTAGGACTCGCAATAGAATTCAGGCCAGTGACCCAAGTCCAGTTGAGTTTAATGGAACTTACTTGAGTAAACATGTCTGGGATAACACTGTTAGCAGTTTTTCCCCTCAAATGGGTTCATAGGTGTTGTTTCGTCCCTGTTGCTTCTCACCCTCATGGCTCAGAGTAGTTCCTCTTCTGGCCTATACTTTTATCACTGCCTTTACATCACACAAGGAAACTTTGCCACAATATTGGAAGGGCTAGGACTATGTTGAAATGTAGGGTCCTAAATACCATAAAGGTACCAGATTGTGCCTGATCTTGGAAGCTAAGTAGGGTCAGCCCTGGATGGGTGACTCCAACAAATACCAGATGCTGCAGGCTATATTTCAGAGGAACTGGCTAAACCATCTCTAAGTATTCCTTGCCTATGAAAACCCTATGGAATTCATGGGGTCACCATAAGTCAACAGGCAACCTGAAGACACACACACACACACACACACACACACACCCTTGATTATCTAATGTAATACCTTCCTCTAACACTGGGATGGGAATCATGTGGTCCTCCTGATGTTGGAGGGCCATGCAGTTCCCCACCCCTACTCCAATACAAAATGCTGCACACCAGAAAACCCCCTAACAGCTGCTTTTCCAATCTTTTCTGGGAACACCCCAGTGTTCTCCTTGCAGGCTGTTCCATTTCTGAGCCGGAAGTTGACAAATTTCCCACAGTACAGTTGCCCTTTCATATTTGCTGGGGTTTGATTCCAGGAACCCCCGTGGATACCAAAATCCGTGAATACTCAAGTCCCATTAGAGTATGTGCAATGGCATAGCAAAACGGTGTACCTTATATAAGATGGCAAAATCAAGGTTTGGGTTTTTGGATTATTATTTTTTAAAGAATATTTTCAAGCTGTGAATACTTAAATCCGTGGATACAGAGGGACAACTGTATTCTGTTTAGCTGAAATGTATTCTTCCTGTGATTTTTACTGATTGCTTTGTCCTGTCCTTGCTGTGGAAGACTTTTGACACTGGACGCTTTAAAATATAGGTCGCTCCCCTATATCCACAGAGTTTGGTTCCCAGATTTACCATGGATACTGGAAACTACAGATAATAGCAAACCCTATTAAAATAAAGGACTTCTGGTACAAACATACCATAGAGTTGCATTGGAGGACCTAGAGATTCCTAGAGAGGACACCTCTCTAACACAGCTAACACAGCTAGGTCTTTGAATGTTACTATCCTTCTTAAATGTAAAGGATCTGATACTGCAAAAAGTGCCTTAGGCAGAAGTCCCAAATACTTTTACCTGAGTCTCCACAAAGGGCAAGAGAATGGTGCAGAATGGTTTTCCCTCAGTGGCTAATGGCTCCAGATAGTTTCCTAATGGCTTCCCCAAGTTCACTGCTGAAATGGCTAACAGTTCTGTCAATATCCTGGCTGAACACTGAAAATAGCAGATGACGTTAGCAGTCTTAAATCAAAGGAGGGGGGGCAGTTTATAGCCTGTAGATCAGTGGTTCTCAGCCTGTGGATCCCCAGATGTTGTTGGACTACAGTTCCCAGGAGCCCTCTGAGGTCTCAGCTTGACAGCCAGGTGGTCCTCCCAGTCATTAGTGAGGCTGTAGAACTGAACTCACAGCCTCACTAATGACTGGGAGGACTACCTGGCTGTCAAGGTGAGACCTCAAGAGGGCTTCTGGGAACTGTAGTCCAACAACATCTGGGGACCTACAGGTTGAGAACCACTGCTCTAGATTATGTTGGTCTACAACACCCATCATTCTTCACCATTGCCTATGCTGGCTAATTCAACACCATCAGGAGGGCCCCTTAATTTTCTCCATTGACATGTTAAACTTCTGTAACTCCCAGAATATGCAACATGGAAGAAATAACATTTGTTGTTATGTGCTGTCAAGTTGTACTTGCAGACCTTGGGAAAGTTCTTTTGGGGGGCTATAAATCCCAGAATCCCCTAGCCAGCATGGCTGACCATATTCTGGGAATTCTGGGAGTTGTGCTTCAAAAAAAAAAGGACCTTTTTCAGACGCTAGAGCTGGAAAAGAAAAATAGAAAACTGAGCAGCAGTGATCATAAAATGAAGGATGGCTGCCTAGAAACCTGGAAAGGAAGACTCTAAAAAAAAGAACACACTGCAGTACTTTGTTGCAGGCCTGATTGATAATTTCTGAAAAAGTGAAAGCTTCCCACCAAAATTCATGATGTTACTATGGGGATGATGCTTGTGGATTTTGGCCATAGCCCAGAGATGCATTGTCTCTGTATCCCCGCAACATGGACTACATTGCTGTGATGTGTCAAGTCATTCCTGACTTATGGTAACCCTGAGGCAACCCTATCACTGGTTTTTCTTGGCAAGGTTGTTCTGAGGAGGTTTTCTGTTGCTTTCCTCTGGGGCTGAGAGGGTGTGACCTGCCCAAGATCTGTCAGTGGGATTCCATGACCTAAGCGGGGATTTGAACCTTGGTCTTACAGATTCCTAATCCAGAACTCAAACTACAACACCATGCTGGTTCTCTATGGACTAATTACAAGCAGTTTGTCCACAACAGCATGTGGGAAGAGCTGTTTTCAGGGAAGGGAAAGGAGAAAAGGGTGAGTGTCCTCCTTTGTATACACAAGCCAATATTCGTATGGGAAATCTTTCTGAGATACAAAACGGCATTCTTTTAAATATATTCTGTAAACAAGTGTCATAAAACACCTGTTCTAGTTCTCCTTTTTGGAATGCAAGTTTTGTACCTCAACATTTTTTGTCAGGTTTTCTTTTAAGGACAGAAGAAAAGAGTCTTGACTTCAAACAGATTTTCTTAATAAAATTGCAGAAGACAAAAACACTTGAGAGGAAAGGGGAAAAAAACCCCTAAACTATAAAATAGCTGTCACCCTGTGGGAATGTGAACGAGGAAGGCTTCAGAAAATGATCCTCACTGTTTGAAATGTCTCCCTAACTAACACAGCATGAGAACTTGGAAAGGAAAAACTCCCCCCTCCATTTTATTTTAAAAGGCTGTATAGTAAGTGTGCTTGAAGCACTTGAAATAGAAAAAACAAAACAAAAACCCAATATTATTTCATGAAGACTCTTTCTTTTGCAGGCAAACAACCTCTTATTTTTCAGATAGAGTTCCATGTATGTGTAGTGCTTTGAAAATGATGTTTGACATGAATATTTTAATAGGAAACAAAAAAACAATAATGTCCAGATTAATTTGTTGTGTTCCCTAATTCTGGCATACTCATAGACCCATTGCTTAATTCCATGCTGGATCCTGTATTATTGATCTGATGTCTGCTAATGTTGGACAATTGGGGAAACCCAGAATGAAGACAACAGGTGTGTCATTGTGTTTTTATATATACACACTCCCTAACTGTCCCAGTTTGGCATGGAAGGATCCCATTAATCCTCTTGCCATCTCACTTTCTCATACAGGTATACTTTTAAAACATTCCAGTTTCTCTCTCTTTTTCCCATTTTCCACCTTTGATCTCAGCTTACTTCAGTTGCCACAAACTGAGTTCAAAGTGAAAAAGTATGTATAGTATATGTACACAGTCTGTCTATTAAATAACAAGACTGATACAATAACCCATCTTTATTTATAGGTATTACAGTTCTAATGCTTGTTCCCTTCAATATTTTCCTCATTTACACTCACACACTGATGCAGTCTTATTTTCCTTGAAAGCATGGAGGAGATCAGTTTCTGTCAGCTGTTTCAACACATCTGCCGTTTTCTTCTTTGCTGCATCAATTGATTCAAAACATGTTCCTTTAAGCAACAATTTCACTTTAGGGAAAAGAAAAAAGTCTCATGGTGCCAAATCTGGTGAATAAGAGAATGTTCAAGTGTAGTAATGTGTTTATCGGCCAAAAACTGCTTCACAGAAAGTGCTGTGAGAGCAGGCACATTGTCTTGATGAAGAATGAAACCATGTCCCCACAGTTCTGGCCTTTTTTCCCTGACTCTTTCTCTCAGCTTTGTCAAAACTTCCTGATAATAATGCTGGTTCACTGTTCTGCCTTCTGGAACCCATTCTGCCAAAATTATGCCCTTGATGTAAAATAACAACAGCAACAATGAGTATGGCTTTGAATGTGGACTTACTCTGATGTGCTTTTTTTCATTCTTGGTGATGACGGTGTTTTTCAGTGCATTGACTATCATTTTGTCTCAGGATCATACTGGGAGATCCAGGTTTCATCACAAGTGATGATTTTTTGAAAAAGGTTTGGGTCTGCTTCAAGTTACTGCAGAATGTCAGTGAAAATTTCCTTGCAGCACTCTTTTTGCTCTGGTGTGAGAACCCTAGGGATCATCTTGCACAAAGTTTTCTCATGTTGAGATCCTAATACAAAATTTTCCATGTAGTGTCTTTGTCAATGTTCACGGCTTCAGCTATCATTTGGACACTGAGTCGGCAGTCTCCTAGAACAATCTGGCTGGTTTTTTCCACAATTTCTTCAGTTCTTGAAGTGGAAGGTTGTCCAGGCTGTTCATCATCTTCCAGATTCTCACGTCCTTCTCTGAATCTTTTGTGCCACACAAACACATGCTCATGAGATATGCAGTCTTCCCTGTAGGCCTCAGTAAGCATTTGAAAAGATTCCTTTAGTGTTTTGTTCAATTTTCCTAAAAAATTCAAATTGACACGTTGCTCAACTTTTAAACTTAGCGTTTTTCTGGCGCACAACAGACAACACAGCTGATTTAAACGACAATTAACTGAACGGACGAGAGTGTTGATGTTCATCATGCAGGTTTAGACATGTTCAAGGTCACCACTCAAGTGTTCACAATCAGTTCTGCCTGATTTGTCTGAAAGGTAGAAACACAATCTTGTTATTTAATAGACAGACTGTGTGTGTGTTTGTGTGTGTGTGTGTGTCCATTCACCCTTGGACCCCCAGGGAGAAGAAATGGAAATATCATTTTTCAGACCATGAACAGATTCATCCCTGCATTTCAAGAGATACACCAGTTCTACAATGCTATGAGACCAAAAGGTATGTACACTGTAGTTATATCAGTCTGATACCACTTTCACTGTTGTTCTTCTATCCTCTGGAATCCTGGGACTGTGATACTTAGAAATTTTTTGCTAAATAACTGTAGTCTGCTAGCCTGAACTACAGGATTCCATAAGATACATCAGGCTGCTATAACTGTGTTGTGGGGATGCACTGTACATTTAATTTCACCATCTGTTTTCTGTGGATAAAGGATCAGCTGATTCTGCTTTGGAGTAACCCTTCCCAGATACGGTGCTTTAAGACCAGGGAGGGCAGGATTTCGTCTTCAGTAATTTATATATTATTTTCTATAGCCCTTATGGTCTACCAAACATTTTTGAATTCACAAAGCAAGAGAGCGCACTCATGATATTTAAGCCAAAGGGTTTTAAAAAAAAATGAAATGTAAGTTAGCAATTATTGTATAACAGATAAATCACACATCCTCCAAATGTTTCCAGTTCATCAGGAACAGGCCCAGTTAATTTCCTGCCATCTCACTTTCTAAGCTGCTTTTAAAATGTACCAGTTTCTTTCTCTTCCTCACATTTCCCCCCTTTGTTCTCTGCATACTTCAATTAATGCAAACTGAGTTCAAAGTGAAATGCAGTTTTAACTCAATTAACTCAGCAGGGGGGAGAAAAGAGAAGGGGCGGAGCCTTGCTCTTCCCAGTAGGCTCAGGCAAAAGCAAACTGCTGTAGTTTCTCCTAGCTTTGTAACTGAGCAAACTGAGTTGTATGGTTCCAAATTGCTTCTTGAGGTAAGTGAACAGAATAACACACCTTGTAAAAAGCAGGGAAAGACAGAGAGCATCGCAGTTAAAGGGGGGGGGGTTTCCTTGAGGAGAGCCACTTTGAATTACTGTACTGTATCCCCAGAAATGTGCATTTGCTGTTTTCTCAGTCTTTCCCAGAAACAGAGTTTCCCCTGTACTTCTTATTTCTCTAAAATAAGGGTTGGTTTAAATGGGCAAAATCCCCCATCTTGCCCCCATCTCAGAGTCCTGCAGTCCATATGACACAGGGCATTTGCCCTGTTCTGCCCCCGGTCAGCCTTCACTACCCCTGGGGCATATATGGAGCCCAGATGGGTAGGGAAGGCAGGATAAGGCCTGATACAACATTTTTAAAAAATACCTGGTTTGCTCCACCACCAGCAGCAAAAAGTGGATCCAGCCTCACATGTCTGCAGGAGCCCATCCCTGTAGGCTGGCCCTCATTGCTGCCCTCTCCCAGAAGATAGGAAGTACCAGTTGTCCCTTCATATTCGCTGGGGTTTGGTTCCAGGACCCCCGTGGATACCAAAATCCGTGAATACCCAAGTCCCATTATATGCAATGGCATAGCAAAATGGTGTCCCTTATATAAGATGGCAAAATCAAGGTTTGCTTTTGGGATTATTATTTTTTTAAGAATATTTTCAAGCCATGAATACTTAAATCCGTGGATATGAAGGGACAACTGTAGTCCCTTAGCATGTGTCTTCCAAGTCAGTGAGGAAAATGACCGTGGTGGCGGCAGCAATGGGCCAGCATGCCCATCAAGACCTCCTCCCGCTCCGTGGAGGGAACAATGGGCCTGATCTATGGCTAGGATATGCCAGCAGGGATCTGGCATATCCTGGCTCATGTAGATGAGCCTTAGGATCAATATTGCACAGAAAGATTCTGGATTTGGAATTTTCTCTCTCCTCCTTTCAGTTCTGATTTTTGTTTGTTACTGAGATTGGCACAAACCTTATATTATGAAACTTAGAGCTTGTCTTCACTATTACAAACCCCGAATCCCCCTGCAAATTCACCCAAGTCTGCGGTGATCAGGCCAAACAGCATATTACCTTTCCCCTGAATCTAGGGTGATCAGGCCACACATAGTTTGGTCCAGATTTGGGGCATTCTGGGATATTTTACCTAGATGCAGAGTTTTGAGGGTTTGAGGTTTTCTTCATTTTCATCTGCCATCGCCACCACTGCCACAATTTTAAAGCTCA
This sequence comes from Gambelia wislizenii, assembly GCA_030847615.1. Taxonomy (NCBI): domain Eukaryota; kingdom Metazoa; phylum Chordata; class Lepidosauria; order Squamata; family Crotaphytidae; genus Gambelia; species Gambelia wislizenii. The sequence goes on from JAUMIR010000001.1 coordinate 209,075,756, forward strand.
GGAGGCAGTTCCTGGCTGAAAGGAGAGGCTTTCTCCTTTCCCCTGGCTTGGCAGTGCTGCCCTTGCCCACTGCGTTTGCTTGTCAGTTCCTTCATGCACTTCCATCACTTTATTCATGTGCCTCTTCCTGCACTGGAGAGTGGGAGAGCAGGTAGAGGCAGCACTGCCAAGCCAGGGAAAGGGAGAAAACCTCTCCCTTCAGCTGGGAACTGCCTCTTTAACTTTAAGTTATAGTCCACGTGGTGGTAGCGGACAAAACTCCGCAGGGACAGTGAAGACAAGATACCCCATGTCCCTGAGGAGAATAATAATGCACAGGGCTTTGGGGCGAATGCAGGGACATGCTGGCAGAACTCCATTTGGAGTTTTTGTTCCATAGATAGGCAGGTCCACAGTTTTACTGTTTTTCCTCTCTCTACCCCCTTGCTTTTGATTTACTAATCTGTGTGTGATAGGGCTGAACTTCCACAAGAAGGAAACTAATTTGAAGAGATCAAACATTGGGAGAGATTTGACACTCTCCTTAGGTTGAGAGAGAGATTGGTGTGGTTTTGTTTTTTTGTTTTTTGGCCTACAGAGCAATATTTTGTTTACATTAACAATGTAATCATGCATATATCTACTGAGAAGTCCCAACGAGTTCAGTGGGACTTGCTTCTAGGTAAATATGTACAGAATTGTACAGTTGTCCCTTGGTATCCACAGATTTAAGTATTCACAGCTTGAAAATATTCTTAAAAAAATAGTAATCCAAAAAGCAAACCTTGATTTTGCCATCTTATATAAGGGACACCATTTTGCCGGGGCATTGCATATAATGGGACTTGAGTATTCATGGATTTTAGTATCCACAGGGGGTCCTGGAACCAAACCCCAGCGAATATGAAGGGACAACTATAGTCTGAGACATTCTAAGAGGTCATTGGAACATATGTATTTCTTTATGACAATTACTGTATGTGTTTCCCAACGATATCTTTCTTAACTACTTACATGCCATTTAACTCATGGAGCTAAAAGTCTTGCACATTATTTTTCACCACTCCCACCCCATTTTTATTCTAAGAACAACCCTGCGAAGTAGGTTAGGGTGAGGAGCTATGACCAATCACATGAATGTTCTGCTATGGGGAAGCTGAGTTTTGACCTGCTTTGTAATGTGCAACACTAGATGTTGTTGGATTGCTACTCCCATCAGCCCTACTCACCATAGCCAATCCACAGGCCCTCAAATACACCATAAAGCAGGAATATGGACTCAGCAATTTTGAAAAAGATCATAAAGAGATTAGTTATGCCTTAATTTTGAAGGGATCTTGTGTATGCCCTCCTAGCTAAAAACATGAATGCCTTAGTGGACTAGACTAAGGTCCATCTAATCCAGCATTCTTAGCAAGATTGGTAAACAAGCACGACATGCTCCATTGGAAACTGTCCAATGAATCACTAGTCAGCTGTTGTCCATCTTCTGTCCTTGCTGTTTGAAGACATATTGGTAAAGGGCAGCTATTTCCTGCCCATGAATGAAACCCAGGTGTCTAACTGATGCTATCTGGGTCTCATTGTTACTTCCAAACTCAATGCACTCTTAAGTTGTCTTCAGTTGGCAGAAGTGTTGCTTGCATGGTGCCCGAGCACCTCCAGCAGTGGTTAGCAATGGGCTGTAAGCAGCTTCCAAGGTCATTTTGCACATCCTGAAGCCCACTCCCCAATGCCCCACCCCTATTTTTTCTGTTGAAAAATCAGTGAAGAAACCCCCTCCCAAAAATTCCAGGAACAATGTTTTTGTGTTTTCACATGTGGAGGATGTGGAAGTTTACCACTGAACCTACCGGTTTTCTACAAGGTGTGAGGCTCTGCCTAAACCTCCACTGCTATGTAATGTGAAGACTTCCACAGATCTCACAGTTGCCACCAAGAGTTAGGACTTTCCCTTGTCCCCACCTCTCCCATTAATGTAAGGGCCTCCTCCTGCTATGGCCACCAGTTGTGAGGACCTCCTAGATGCTTTCAAAGTACATGTGTGAGATATGCAACTTATATCCTCACCAGACCCCCCCCCTTTATTCACTGCTGCCATCACAGACACCATGTCTACATCTAAACTTTATTATAGCAGTCCGGAAGGCTAAAAGTGTATAAATGTAAAAATAATACTGTATTAACAGAAGTTGAACAGAACAAACTAGATTATTTAATACATTTAGAACACAGCTTATACTCTCTCGCACACTTGACTCCTAGCTAATTCAGACTCTTAAACACTACTCATTAATTTGTTAACCTGACTGACTAACTCTCTTAACCCTAATCCTCACTTGCTCCTTCCTTCTTTCTAACTACCCTAACTATATCAACTGGCTATATCAACTGCCATCCCAACTGCCATTCACGAACCTTATTGAAATCCCCTCAGTCATTTCACAAAACACTGCTCACTCTCTACATTCTCTCACCTCCTCAACAGTGCCTTACCTCATATGCAGTGCATACCTGAACAAATTACCTCAATATATAGTAAATCAAACAACATTTTACACCAAAAACCCATGACCACAGAGGACCCCACCCCACCCCAGTTTGAACATTATTAAAAAGTGGATGTCATACTACTCTAGTTTGAATTTGAGGTGGTGGTGATATTCAGGCTTAGTATGGCCCATGGTGGGTCCCAGAGGTTGAAAACTGTCTCCTGGACCTTCTAAAGTTGCTCACTGCAACCCACAGGATACTGTCATACTAACACTCTCAAAGAGCAGTAGCTTATTCTTGCAGTTCCAAAAGTATGTGTTTGTGTTGATCACATGGACACCACTTTAGGAACTTAAAGAAGAAGAAGATATCTGGACATGTGATATTGCTTTACAAAATTGTTACATAATATACTTGTGACTCACATTCAAGACAGGGACACAATATATTAATATGCTGCATAGAGAAACCACAAGTGTGAAAGTTTGGTAAAATAAGCCTATAGTGATATGTGAACAATCATGGGAGTAGCAACCACATGACTATGTATATGGAAAGGTAATTTTAGTGTCAGCTATCCATTAATTTTATTTTTAGGGAGGCAAATCCTCTCAGTGCCTTCAGCTGTCCTCTATCAGTTATTATTCTGAATAGGAAAACATCCCCCACAAACTCCAGACCATAAACCAACACTCTATGAGGACGATAGTAATTTTCAATCAAAGAATGTAGTAGCTGATCTGGGGACACACTGTATGGAAATGTTTGCATAGGTGATAAGATTTGTAAATAGAAATATGTCGAAACAAATATATTTGAGAAATGTTGAAAGACTGAGAACATCTCACTATGATTAGTAAAATCTTAATGCCAGTCATACAAAGCATTTGTTTGAGACTACACATTATCAGTGGACATATCCAGGGGCAGCCATGTCGGCCATACAGCAAAATACAATAACATCCAAATTCCACAAAAACAGTGATACCTTTATTGAGCCAACCAAAAATGCACAAAATACATCATGCAAGCTCCACTGGCTTCTTCATCAGGCAAAGGTGTTAAAAATCATACAGAAGGAAAAAAATGACAATGCTAGAGCCTAGATTTTGCAATTCTTTGGACTTTATCAGACCAGGCAAATATGGCGTCACAACAATGCTTAATGAATGCAAAATCATACATATCATATGACGTCCTTTTGTGATCACTTATTGTCCAAAAGCTGTTCCTTTTTATTGACGGGCCAAGTCATCAATAGATCTGCTGTGGTGCTTTTTTGCCGGCATTGCCAGCATTTGAAACTTCAGCGCCATTGTGCTCACGGGAATATAGTGTCAATGACAGAACACTTCTGGGTGAGATTGCTACAGCCACTTAGGGGACGCTCTTTTTATGTATCTTCCCAGTTCACTTGGGACTTTTAAAGTGTGTTTTTGTGCTTTGGTGTACATTTTATGATTTTCTTTCTTTTTCTTTTTTCAAATTTACTGCGCTTGCAACTTCTCACGAGAATTGCCGAGATTTGGAATCCGGAAGTAAACAGAACTCCTTTCATGCTCCATTTATGCTGGGGCTGCCTCTTTAACCCTGCTCAAGGTAGGTCTGGTAGGGGTGGTTCTTTTGCCGGCATAAAAATGGTTCAAAATATGTCGGCAAAAGAATGTTTACAGAGGGCAGTCTGATAAAGTCCCTAGTCTCCCAGAGAGCCATGGCCAAAGAAAGGAGTGGCGTCTGCCTACATGGATATCCCTCTAGACCAGTGGCTCTTACCCTTTTCTTTACCAGAGACTCCCTTTAAATATCTTTTGTTGCTGTGGACCCCCAAGACTTAACTCAAGATTTAAAACAACAGCAGCAGCAACAACAGTAATAATACCTGATAATAAAAATACAATTACACCATCCATTAAATCTCCCCCACGAGGCACTGATGGCAGGGGGGAAAGACTTTTCTCCTGCTTCTTCCTGCAGGTTTGTGGCTTGAATGGATTGAATGGCAATGCGCAGGCCAAGCCAGCCAGCCTTTTGCCTTGGCTCCTGTGAGGACACTGTGAGGACATCATGGCCCTCTGTGTGTCACCAGACCACAGGTTAAGAACCACTGCTCTAGACCATTTTAATTGTCAACAACAAAAACAACATCTTGACAAAATGTAGGCCTGTGACTCTAGCATTTTTTTTCTTTTCCTGTATGGTTTTTAATAAATTTGATTGACAAAGAATCCAGTGGAGCTTTGAAAGCTTGCATGATGTAATTTTGTGCATTTTTGGTTAGCCCAGTAAAGATATTGCTGTTTTGTAGATTTTGGATGTTATTGTACATTATCAGTGAGGGCACTGAGAGCTGGAACTGGGCCCAGGGCAAGACACATGTTTGGAGACCTCTCCCTAAATCTTTCTACAAACCAAAGGTTATTACTTTCTTTAAACAATTTTTTTAGCAGTTTAGATTTAGGCATAGCTGGGGTCTTCTACTAGGGCTTAGTAGTTCTGTTCTCAGGGTGTATGTGGTGCTTTGCCATGCCATGCCTGATCCATATTAACAAATGTTGGTGCTTATAGAAGACTTGGATATGCTAAGATTTAACATCATAGCTACTTTCTGGTCTCTTGAGATATTAACATTTATTTTGCAATGCATTGGTTGTTGTTTTCCCCACAGTCCTTAATCTCAGAGGCTTGAGCCCTCCAGAGGTCAGCTAACAAAGATTCCACCCTCCTCCCGCCTGCCTTTCTGACCTTCTTTCTTCAGACCTGAACACTATGCTCAACATAGAGCTGCCACCAACAATGTGTTATGTTCTCCTCTTTCTCACCTCAAAAACATTGATGTGTTTGGGTAGATTTCCTTGTGTTGTGACGTCATCAGCAGGTACATTTTCCAACCCTCACCAACAACAACCAATGAAGAAAGACAGGGGAGGGAAATCTACATTTTTGTGACAAGCTTAAGCATGACTAAGGAGCCAATGGTGTTGTGATAAATTTTGAAGAGCAAGAGCTCATGATCATCAGAGAATTGTTTATATAACCCCCCCACACTCCTATCCAACCATTCTCTGAAGATACCAGCCACAGATGCAGGCGAAACGTCAGAAATAAACTCTTGCAGAACATGGCCTCACAGCTCGGAAAAAAAAACCCAAGGAAAATCTATGGATGCTGGCCAACTTCACACAGAACTCCTAGGTGCATGCTCAAGATGAAGCCACTCCCAAATACTTTGCATTATAACAGGCATAGCTCACAACAGTATGTTGTGGATGGGAAAAAATTGTCCTCCCCCATCCCTGTTAGCTGTTATGGGAATTGTATTTAAGTTCAAAGGAAACAGGGAAGCCTGAGGGGGTGGCAGATGACATCACTATCCCTGCTAATCAAAAGTCAACCCCAAGAGCCCTGGCTCCACTGCAACACTGCACAGGGCTATCATTTTTTTTTCTCATAGAAGTGCTTTGTGTTTCTGGTAATTTGCTTTTCTGACTTCTGAAGAAGCCAATGAATTCACCCACACCATGTACTTATCCCAGGTCCTTGGTTATGTTTCCTTGAGTGCCTAGTTGTGTGCTGAACAGAGGATCATCAAGTTGCAGTCTTGTAATCTCTTCTAAGCCACAAAAGGGAAGGCAGGCATCAAACCTTGAGGCCACGATGGATTATGAGAAGCTGCTCAGGATTTATTGAATGACAGAAACATCAACAATCCTGATTCATTTCAGGACACATAGCAAGACAGCATCTTGGGACCCCCCCCCCAGTAAAAGTCTTATGACTATTATTACAGTTGAAAAACACCATGATGATGCTCAATGCTCATTGTTTAGCCAATAAAGCCAATGCTGTTACAACAACCAAAATACAATCTCACACCCCCCCCAAATAAATTTAAAAATGTCCTCCAATTATAAAAGAAAACAAAGCATTAATTCAGATGTACCTTTTAAAATAATAATCAATTGTGGTTTCAACAAATTTTTGGTTGCAGTTTCAACACAATGATGGGGAATCTCATAGCTCTTTTCACATGACAAATGTCTTTTTATTAGACAGAAGATAAAATGATGTTTGCTAAATCATCTGAATTGCCTAGGCTCTCTAACACTTTCTCAATGAATTTCTCCCTAAGGTTTTATGAATATTGTACAATGGAGGCTGTAATGACAAATATATTTTCCATGTCCCAAGCTCAGCAGATACATAAATATTGTTATTCTGGAATGTTCTGGTATTGCTCTTCAAGAAACGGAGAGGGCATGAGCTGGAATCCCTCAATGTAAAACAGACAAGAAAACAAGCCTTAGGCTGCCTTGTGGAGATTAGATCATGAAAATAGCTCTCAAGGGCGTGATCAGTCTTAATGAACCAGAGAGATGGTGAAAATAAAGAAGTTCAAATTGATTCCATGTCCTGATTAGAAGACTAATCCCCTAGTCGTCTGGACTCTAGCATGTTATGTTTGGAGCCTGATGTCAAAATGCCTATATTTTAAGATCACTCTGAGATAAGATGCTCCCTATTATGTCCTAGGTACCATTTTCCTGCCAAGATATTGTCATTTATTTTGAGGGAAAGAAGGAAGAGTCTTGGGGTACCTTAAAGGGCTTTATCAGACAAGCCAAACCTCACCAAAAACCTGTGTTATTTAGGACACAATGATAGCACAAAAGGCAAAATTATCAGGCTTAGCCCATTAATAAAAAGTGACGCCTTATTCACGCCAGTGCAATGCAGCGGGAACAGGTAAGCAATGAGGATGTCTGATAATTTCAGCCCTTTGTGCTATTGTCACATCCTAATGATGCAGTTTTTGCCGCGTGTGATAAAGTCCAAAGACTTAACATGTTCTATCTGGCATAAGGTCAATTCATTACTGGGGGTGGGGTGGGGTGCTGCAGGCTGAAAAGCTTGTGCCAAATGAAACCTGTTCATCCTTAAGAGGCCTTTTGCTATTTTGCTGCAACAGAAAATGCGGCTCCCCACTTGGTTTTTTAAAGAGTTGAGAGAGTAATATGTAATAGATAACACCAGAGTATGAAACTTCACAGGTGTAAATTCCATTACTCCAAGTAAAAAAATACCTCCTGCTGGGACTACGGTACCTTTCATAACAAAGTTTCACATTTTGTAGTATGTGGGCTTCTCGGGTATGGTGGCCAGTTCAAAGAGAAGCCCTTTTGTCCCCTGATGGACATGGGCCAATAATTAACCAGTTGCTTATTACATGACAGTACTAATGTAGAACCTGAACATGGAAAAAAGTTTTTTGAACTATAGCTCTCCATGGCCATACTGGCTGGGGACTGCTGTAAGCTGTAGTCCAAACAACCCATATTTACAAACCCTGCACAGAACATAGAAAATGACTTTATCTCAAGTCACACCATTGGCCAACTGAGTCAGTGTTGTTTAAAGCTGCAGGCTCTCTGGTAGCCAGGAGCCATTCCTTGCTTCTACCAGGACATGTTAGAGACTGAACCTGAGACCTTTTTCTGTGCAAAACACACACTGTTACATTGAGTTATAGCCCCCCATGTAATATAAGATAACTTGTAATAAGTAGTTATAAACAAATGCTGTATTATCTAGATGAAAAGGGCTCTTAGTGCAGAAAGCCTACAGACATCTACTTCAAGCAATGATCATCACCTGAGACAGTTCTTGAGCGCTCTGCCCCAGAGGAAGTCCATTGAGACAGAAGTTCAGCAGAAATTCTAATAGTCTAGCTGGAGTTTAAACAAGTGGGGTTAGCTTAAAATATGAGTAGGCAAACTTTGTATAGTTCTTCTGTGTATTGCACAGAAGAGCTATACAAAAGAGATGAAAGGATGGAAGATACTATGGAAGAAGAACCATACGAAGATGAACCTCAAATTCTGGCAAGTGAAGTGAAAGATGCACTCAGATCAATGGGGAAGAATAAATCAAAAGGAACTGATAGCTTTCCAGTAGAAGTGCTACAATCTACAGAGAAAGAATTGACCCACGTTCTAACTACAATCTGTCAATAAAAATGGAAAACAAAACAGTGGCCCACAGATTGGAAATGATCAGTATATATCCCCATCCCCCAAAAGGAGACACAAAACATTGCAGCAATTACAGGACCATTGCATTAATCTCCCATTCTAGTAAAGACATGCTCAAACTTCTGCAACAAAGACACCTACCATACACGGAGAAAGAGATCCTAGAGGTGCAGGCTGGGTTAAGAAAAGGTAGTGGCTCTAGGGACCACATAGCAAACATATGCTGGATAATGGAGCATAGCAGGAAATTCCAGAAGAAAATCAGTGTGTGCTTTATAGACTGCAGCAAAGCCTTTGATTGCATAGATCATGAGAAACTATGGATTGCTCTAAAAGAAATGGGTGTACCAACACATGTGACAGTCCTGCAACAAAGATGGATAGACCCAGTCAGAGAAGCCATGGGCCTGAACCTACAAGACCTGAGCAGGGTGGTAGAAGACAGGGGGTCTTGGAGATATCTCATTCATGGGGTCACCATGAGTCAAATGACTTTTTCGGACATTTAAAAAGCAACGCAAGCAGCCTTGTCAGCTTGCGAGGCTGCTGCGCTGCAAAGTGTCAGTTTCGGATGACGCTGCCCTCTGGCGGTACTGTTGCGGTACCGCGGGGAGAGTTGAGCGTCATGTTTGCTTGATTTTTACTCACAAAAGTTGATCGTGAGTAAAAATCAAGCAAATATGACGCTCAACTCTCCATGCGGTACCGCAACAGTACCGCCAGGGGGGAGCATCATCCGAAACTGATGCTTTGCAGCGCAGCAGCCTCGCAAGCTGTCGAGGCTGCTTGCGTTGCTTTTAAATGTCCGAAAAGTCCAAAGTCGACTTGAAGGCAGTGAACAACAACAACAAGGTAAACTTTGGCCCTCCAAGTGTCACCCTCAGCCAGCATGATTCATGTCAAGGGATGGTAGAATTTGTATTCCAGCAACACCTGAAGAACCCCATGTTGCTCACTTTGGTTTAAAGGTATACCTGGGCCACTTTTACACTACACAATTGCAGTATTATGATTCCTCTTTATCTACCATGGCTATATTCTGTGGAATCCTGGGATCTGAAGTTTGATCAGAAGCACTAGAGGAATTACCTGGCTTGAAAATTCTAAACCCACTCCCTAAACGGCAAATCCAGGATTCCTAGGCTGGGTTCATGGTCATTTCATTGGAATCATAGTACTATAAATGTGTAGTGTGAAAGGGTCCCTGGAACTGCATTGATGAGAGCAAAAACCTATGTGAAAGGGTTTATAGATGGATTTGATGAGAAGAAAAGCCCTAGATGTGGCAGAACTATGTGCTGTGCTTTAAGAACATCCATTTTCTGGTACTGGCATGTAATACAAGCAATATAACAGGAATACAGGGAATAGTCATATGGCCTTGACAGACTGCACTGACTTGGATCTAGAAACTGAAACAGAACACTGATATTCACTGTGAAGGTTCTTTTTCTGTAATTGTGGGGAGAGAATCCTTCATGCTGGATCTGGCTCCTCTCTTGTGGGTCACAGGCAGGGATTTCAATCTCTCAATCATACCACCCAAAGAGAGAGAGCCAGACCCACCTTCCCAGTGATGGTATGGCAGAGCTCTGGAGAAATGAAAAGCATACTGCCAGTGGCCTAACACATAAACTATTCACCAACCAGGGTGGGAAGGATTCCCTCCCCTAAGTGCAGAAAAGGAACCTTCATGGTGATTACCAACATTCCATTTTCCTGCAGGAGGCCATCCTTCATGGTGGAACCTACACAAGCCATCACTTCACCATCTGGGTGGGTAACTCTCCAAATACAATGACACAACCTAGGCCAATTCAATACAAAGCTTTACCTAATGAGACAAGGTAGAAGAGGACACCTTTAGTATTGTCTTGAAAAGAGGCAAACAAAAATTCAGATTTACAAAAGTCTTTTGTTCCTTCTATGTAGAATTTAAGAGCTCTACGCACATCCAATCTGTGCCACTCTTTATCCTGTGGTGCTTTGAATCCAGGCAAAAAGAAGGCAGAACAATCTCCTGAGATCAATGGACTACTGAATTCACTTTAGGAACAAAAGAGGGATCTAACCAGAGGATCTCTGAATCCTTATGAAAACCACACAACTCCTTATGAACTGACAAGGCCCTCAGACTCTGTGAGCAGACACAGTAGCAACCAAAAACAAAATTTTCAATGTAGGATATTTCAAATTCCTCGATCGCAAAGATTTAAGAGGAGCCTTCAATAAAGTCTGCAATATCAATGCAGATGCCAAGAAGAAAAAGAATAGGCCATTCCCAGCCAAAGCAAGGACACTCTTGAAAAAACTCTGCATATGAGGATGGGATGCAAGTGGTATTTCCCTGCTTCCCTTTTAAGATGGATCCCAAGGCAGACACATGTCTACTGAGTGTGTTGGTACTGAAACCCTTATTCAGTCCCTTTGGCAAGAAGGCCAAAATTGAGCCTACTCAAACCAGCTGAGGACTCACCCCTTTACATCTGCACTGTCTATAAAAAGCCCTCCAGGTAGACTCATACAGATGCTTAGTGGAAGGTCTCCTAGCTGAGAAAATGGTCTGAAAAACATCATCATACCTCTCAGCTACTAAAACTTTCCCACTCAACCAGTTAAAGGTGTGCAACTGTAACCAGCTTGGGTCAGGATGCCGAAGACCTTTCTGATGTATCAGGGCTGGCCAAACAGGTAGAGGCCAGCTCTCCTGAACCTGCATGCTGACTATTTCTGAAAACCACAGCCAATGATGCCACCTGGGTGCTATCGAAATCACCTCTACCCCTTTTTTGCTGCAGCATTTTGCTGCAGCATTTTGGACAGAAGCACCATTGGAGGAAAGGCACAAATGATTGTCAGAGCATTGATGGCTAATGCCCCCTCTGTCCAAAACCTCTATCCAAATTGAGAGAGTTTGTCTCTTGTAAAGCAAAAAGACCTTTGTATGCATGTGTCGGCTTATTTTTGTAGTACTTTATTTCCACCATGTTTTCACTGGTAGAAGTAGGTGTGGGCCACTGAGAATGCTCATGTTTTCACTGGTGGTATTTGGGGTGGATGCTCTAGAATATTGTGGAATTCTTCTCCTTTCTCCTTCTGCAAATGAAAGTTGTGAGGCTCTAAAAATCAAAATGATCTGCTGTTCATGGAATAAGATTCTTTCATTCATGAAAGAGCAACTCTGGATCCAAACCCAAGTATTTTGACAGACATAGCATTGTTACTGTTTTATGCCTTGAAGGTATTCCCGATTTACGGTGTTATTCTAAGGTGAACCTATCATGGATTGTTTTTTTGGTAAGATTTGTTCAGAGAGTGCCGTTGTCTTCCTCTGAGGCTGACTTGCCCAGCATCACCCAGCGGGTTCCCACAGCTGAGCAGGCATTTGAATCCTAGGACTTTATCAGACACTAAAAAAAGATGTCATAATGACACCACATAACCATGAAAGGGTGTGCAGATCAAATGACATCACCCTTTAGCGGTTAAAATCAACCCCAAACTTGTACCTTTTAATTGACAGCTTCAGCCGTCAATTGATCCCCCCCTGCCACTTTTGTGCCAGCATCGCAGGTGTGCGAAACCTCAGATCATTTAACTCTCATGACTACAGTGTCAATGGCCGGTCCAGTGTGAACACTTCCAGGTGAGATCGGACAGTCAGGTAAGTTTCACTCTTTTCATGACCCTCCATGGGTTATGTGTGTGTGTGCTTTTAAATTTTTTTAATGCTTTGTGTTTTTATTTTTGAATTTCCCGCGCGATGAAGTCTCACGGGATTTCGAATGATGAAGTGAACAGGGCTCCTTTGCCAGGAAAGGAAGGTAAGTGCAGATGGGGGGGGGGGCGTTTTTGCCAGCATGATGTCATGGTCAGCCAGGACTCTGAGGACTCAGAAGGCGAGGAGGCTGAGCCAGTTGCAGAAGAGCTGGCTGAGTCTGAGTCTAGCTCTGAAGAACCCAGGGCTCAGCAGCCTAGCCTTCCCCCAGCACAGGGTCCAAGCTTGGGAGACATCGTGGAGCAACAGCAAGAGGTAGAAGAGCAGGTACCTACCTTCAGCCAAAGAAGAACAGAGAGGACGTGGCTTCGTCGTTCCCGGAGATTAAGAGACAGATGCTCATCAATCACCCAGCAGCTGTGAGTGGGAGCTGGGCCAACATAAGCAGCTGGGGGATGCTGAATTCCTTGTCTCAGGCTGTCTGCATTTCCTGGAGGAAGCCTCTGCCTTTGACTCTCCTGGCTCTTGGAACCTTGCTATCTTGAAACTTCGGATATCTTGACCTTGGACTGCCTTTGTTGACCCACCTGCCGGAATCTTTTTGACCCCCGACTGCCTCTTCGTTCTTCGCGCTCTCTCTCTGGACTTCTGACCCTATAGGACTGCTACTGACAACACCAGGTACTGTGCTTTTCAACTGAGTTGTTGCCGAGCCGGGCTGTCTTATCAGCTATTTGATTTAGCTTCCTGACACATACAAATGTTTTTTTTATGCCAATGAAAGAACATTTTCAGGGACTAGTCTGATAAACTCCCTAGTCTCCAGGAATTCTAGTCCAATACTCAAACCTCTATACAACACTGGCTCTCAACAGATGCAGCAGTCGGGATGGTCAAATCTGTCATATTCACTTTTTTTCCAGCATTCCCCCCCTTTTTTTAAAAAAGTCTTTCTGTTCCAAATGTGAAGAAAATTATTCTTTCCATGCTGCACATTTTAAAAAGTGTTTTGTAATAGATTCTTATCAAATAATGGTAATAATGATCAAATTGTGGTAGATTTTTTTTAATCAAGTAAACTAAATCAGAATTTCCCCCTTTTCCTAAATAGCATCCCAATAATAACATTGTGCCTGCAAAAGCTGTAAATATGGGAGCCATGCATGAAAAATCTAACTATTCATCATTCCAATTCCCCACCCCCACCAAGTTGCGCAGTTTGGAGCATAATTGCTGTGCTTCATGCCATGAAGTATCCTTATAAGGAAACATATATAAAAATTACTATGAACAAATTCAAAAGAAGGTTGAGAGAACATCTCCACAGCAGAGCCAAAAAAAAAGAAAAGAGCTACATTTCAGGCATTTGGTAGTGTTCTGAGGATCATCAAAGTGATTTAGGCATTCTGGCTGGTACAAATAAACCTAGGGATATTGTTTCTCAGGTAAGTCTCAATGTGTGCAGTCAGTTTATTGCTTCTCAGAATCTGTGCATACTTCTCCACAGGTTGGACTGTATTGCTTGGTGACCATATGATATTCTTTTTGGATTAATAAAAAAAAGGGAAACCAAACCACTTCAAAACTGGCTGCATCTCTTTGTCTTATATAATATTTCATTTAGCAGTGTAGATTTTTCCAAAAGGGCTCTTCTTCACAGTCTGTTCTGCAAAGCCCCTAATAGCAAGTTCTGTGACCATTTCCACCGCTTGGCTATTTTGGCCCTGAAAGCTGCTGCTATAATCCTAGCAGATCTTTGTGAGGTAAGCCCCCATTTTTCTTCTAAAAAGATTGAGAGCAACAGCAGGTCAGCCCTTTGTCCAATTGTCTGGTTAGTCATTTGGGGAAAGAAATTGATCTCTTAAGCCATGAAATACCTTTCCTAGTTTTATGTGGCCCTTATCTCCTGCAGGTCTTCAAAGATGGGGTGATGGTGGGCGGGGGAAGAAAGGGGAGATAGAGTGAGAACTTCTCAATCCTGTATTGTTTCAAACACTTCCTATTTGGGACTCTGACCCCACCCATTACTGGCATGAAGCCTCTGATAGATTAGCCCTGATGGATTTATTTATGTATTTTAGGCCATTTTATCCTGCTTTTCAGAGGCTGCCAAAGCAGCTTACATGCCATTGAAACAGTAGACTATTTAAAGAGGTGGCAGCAGAGACAGTCTTCACAGGCAGTTCTGATATCTGTGAGGGGAGAAGGGACTCAAGCACTGCACAAGCCTGGGGAATATATGACCCTATAGATGTTGTCTGACTGCATCTCCCATCAACCTGCCCCATTGGCTGTGTTGCCCAGGGCCGAAAGGAATTTCAGCCCAACAAGATTGGAAAGGCCGCAGGTTCCCGACCATGCATGTACCCAAGCATAGATAAGTATACAAAAACATCACAACCACCACAAATGTGGAGGTTGTTGAGAGTGGAACGCATGGATTAACTTGAAAATTGCATTTTGAAAAGGCCAGTTTGAACAAATACATTTTAAGTGGCTTGCACTGAAGGCAGAAGGGAGTTCAACAATGGAAGGGCTGCCACTCAGAAAGCCCCACCCCTTGTGCTTGCCAGTCTAATGCTGCTTTAATTAGTGAACCCATGAGAAGGATCACTGACATTGACCTGCAGATGGAGATAGGATCATATAGGTGTCTTGCTGCTTTTAGGAAAGGTATAAAAGACACATCTTTTAAAACTGGCTTTTTTAACTGCTTCAATGTTGGATGTTCTTATTTGATTTGATTTGATTCCAATGGAGTTAATTAGTTGCCTTGAGTGGTATTTTGTCTTTGTGGAAAGGTAAGATGTAATAAGCAAACAAACAAATGAATAAAAATAGATAAATAAATGCAGTCTCCTAAGCAAGTGAGTTCCAGACCATTTAAAGATTTAAGGGTAATAACCAGAAATCAAACCAGAAACAAACTGTTAACCTATGTGAAAAAGAGATATCGCCTGATCTGAAATTTTCTGGCCTCCATCAGCATTTTGGCAGTCACATTTTGCACCCACTGGAGTTTTCCAGCCACACTCAAAGGCAGCTCAATGCAAAGTGCATTATAGCAATCCAATTTGGAGATAACTAGTAAACAGGTTGCTGTAACTAGGTCTGACAGTTCCAAATGGGGCTGCAGCAAGAACATCATCCTCGGTTTGTCTCTGCCATTCCCTGGCCTTTACTAGGTAGCACCATGTCAAAAAGAGCCCCAAAACTACAGACATCTTACTGAGACTTCACATTTACATCTCTGAAAATAAAAAGATCTAGAAACCAACTTCTCTTAGCAAATGGACCCAATGTGTGACCCTCAAGCTCCATGAGAGCTTTGAAACTCTGGTTTCACTCATGTAGAAAGAGTGATGAAATCATTTGTGTATATGCTTGGCTGAGATGCAAGTTATTAAGATTGCACTGACTGTTCATTTGTCTGTCCAGAAGCAGAATTTTTAACAAGACCATAGAGATGACAGATTTTAATGGCTCTGGGTGTTCAGCTTGCATCAGACTATTGATATCTTCAGTGTCACATGCACTTAGGAATCCAGTCACTCTTATTTTTGATCAGTAGCATATTCTCAATCAATTTCAGTTTAAATGCCAGCAGCTTCAGCCATTCATTCAGTTATTCAGAGCACAAACAACCCCATAATTCAGTTATACCAGTTTAGGGGCTCTAGGTTTTGGTGGAAGTCTCACTATGGTGGTGAACAGGCAGATACACCACTACCATGATAGATATAAGTCAGGATCTGTTATGAGAAGCCGTCCAACTCAGAAGTACTGCTAGAATGCCTGTTATGAGACACAGCTGTGTGTGAAATGTGGATTGTCATAAAATAGAAAGGTCCAAAATAACCTTGTCTAACCAGGTGCCCTCCAGATATTTTAGGCTACAACCTCCACCAATCCTGATTGTTGGTCAGGCTGAGTAAGGTTGATGGGAAGGTACCAGGTTGTGAAGGCTGGTTTAAAAGTTCATGAAATCCTCTAGAAATATCTTCCACCAAAATGGAATGTCCTCAGTCTTCTGAAAACCTGTTTGCATGTATTCATACTAAAAGTGCTAGACAAGAACATGACAATTGGGGTAGATGTTTATATTTTTTCATGTTAGCACACCTGGAATTTCAAAATGTGTGTGTGTGTGTGTGTGTGTGTGTGATTATATGGTGTTTGAATCTTACTGCTTCACTTATTTCTTAGAAGTGCCAAAGGTACTTCCTTTGTACCATGAGAAACAAGTTATCATATTCTACAAGCCAGAACTTCTTACCCCTTTGAGGGTATTTTTGAAACAATTAGCAAGTGAAAATATTGGCATACAAGGCTAGAAAAGACTTGACAATGCAACAAAGGGCTTGACTACATGGGGGAGTGGTAAAAATCCAGATGAGATTTGGACTACTTTAGCCCGGAGCTGTGGCTCATGAAATTCAGACCACTCTGGCCCGGATTTAAGCACCACACCTGCCAGAACCTGAACCTGCATTGTGTTTTTACCAGGCTTCCATTCAAATCTGTTACTCATGCTTGACTCTGAGCTCCAGGAAAACCAAAGCACCAATGGTAGTTGCCATCTCTGAAGCCAGAACAGGAGGCTAGATGTCCAATGGCGGAGGGTGTGTGTGCCTGTTCTGACTTCAGAAAGGGTGACTGCTGCTGGCACTTTGCTTTCCCCAGAGCTCAGAGGGGTTATTGTGCACTGGCAAATCAAAGCTCCAGTGGTAGTTACCCTATCTGAAGCCAGAATGGGTGGCTAGCCTCATGATGGCAGGGTTTGCTGGGGGGTTCTGACCTTAGAGAGAGTGACTATTGTTGGGGCTCTGTGTTTGGAGTGAGAAGTGGCACTGAGTAGGTGGGGAATGGCAGTGCCTCAGGCAGCACTTGTCTTTCCTCCCCCCCCCCCATGAATCCAGTATGGATGGACTGTTCACATGGCAGTTACCTTCAGAGTTTCAAGCAAACTCCAGAGAAAACGGAGTTTTCTAAAACCCAGATTAAGGGGATATTCACCAAGTCTGGTGTGAATAGGGCTGTACGTTGTGTGTCACTATCACACCAGATTCGGGGAAAAGGCTGAACATCATGTATCCAAATTTGGAGGGATTAGTGGTTTTTCACTAGTGTAGACAAGCCCAGACACAGAAGACTAGAAAAGACTGATATTTGTACATCACTCAAACTGGAGGACTCCCCTAACTCCTAATTCCCCTTTTTGCAGGGCTAATTGGGGAGGGCTGTATTTGATCAGTAAAATGGCTGTTGTGGAAAACATTAAGTACCATAATCTGTTTACATCCTTCTCTTCCTAAACAATATGACTACCACTACACCCTAACCCACTGGGGCTTTGTTACACACATTTGAATGTGATGTATAGTGCGGTCAAACCAAGGCAAAGAAAAAAGCTTGTCCCTTCATGAAGCAGGGCTAAGAAGTAACAAGTTCCAAGCAAGTCAGTTACCTAGAACTGGTTAGTTACTTTGGGAGAGGTGTAAGGAGGATGTGATGAAGTTACATACTAAAAGTGAGGTAATGAACACAAATACTTATTTTACTGGTGATACAAATAATGGTTTCGGGTTACATTCAAGCATTCTTCTAAGGAGCATTTGAAGACATCTTTAGAAGCATTTGAACTGAAATGTTAACAGTTTTATGCCACTTTATTACAGTCTTATCAAGAAAGTAATGGAAACAAAAACACAATAAGAAGCACAAATAATGTAATGATGCAAATAATGCACTGATTGCAGTGATTAATGATGAGCCCCTTTCACTGTGGTGTCACTAAGATTGGTGTCACCCCTCCCCTGATGGTATAATCTGGTGCGATTCTCTACACCTCCTAGTGTCGCCACTGCCCTTTCATGCTACACAATTATAGCACTATGATTCCACTTTAACTGCCATGGCTACATCCTATGGAATCCTGGGATTGGCAGTTTGGTCAGAGGCAGCAGAGGAGCACTCAGGCTGAGAATCCTAAAGGCCCCTCCCTAAACTATCAATCCCAAGATTCCATAGGATGGAATCATGGCAGTTAAAGTGGAACCATAGAGATTTAATTATGTAGTGTGAAAGGACCTGACAATGGGCTAATTTCCAAATATGAGTAAAATACATACTGTAAAAGGAATGGGAATGAATTACTTATAACAAGCAGCTTTCCAAGTTCTGGCATGAAGTGGGAAAGGAAAACTAAGAGAAGCATGGACAAAAACTGGATGGTACTAGATCAGAAAACTACTTGTTCAGCTACTCCAAGATTCTTTGTTGTTGTCCAAGGCTGAGCCCCTCGTGATTCAGCATGAAATATTTCAAAATTATATTCTCATAATCTCTCCTAGCAATCACTTTTCTGAGGATCTGAGAAGGAAAAGAGGGCTAAGGTAAGGGTAGGCAGTGTATGACCTTACGGATGTTTTCAGCTGTAGTTTCCATCATCCTGTATCCTTGGCTATGCTGATAGGGCTGATGGGAGTAGTAGTCTAACCACATCTGCGGGACACAAGACGGATGAAAAGAGAAGCGAGGAGAACAAGGAAAAGGAGGTTGTGATTTCCTTAATCCTGTTTCTGCCAAAGCCAGTCCATCTTCCCTGCCTGAGAGTGTAGGAAGCTTGGCCTCAATGCCTTCATCCATGTGCTTTAGCTTTTTTTTTTTTTGTTAAGTATGCATACACCACCTGCCCCCATATATATCCCCACTGCTTAGCTTACCAGTTCTCTCTATGTCCAGCCCAGAGCCTCTCCCTTCCACAGAAGAGGGAAGGAGCAACAACAGCCCTGAGATGCAGAGACACTGTTGTGTGAAAGAAAGGCCTTCTCTGCTGCCACTCCCAGATTATGGAATGGCCTGCTGGACGAGATCCGTTTTATTACCACCTTAGACAGCTTTGCATTGCAGAGGGGCATTGCAGAGGGGCGGGATAATAATAATAATAATAATAATAATAATAGTAATAATAATAATCTTAATCAGCATAAGCTGTCCTCTGCATGACAATACAAGCTGTTGTAAACTGACGTATTTTAGAAATATCCCAAGAATAGGTACTTCTGGTTTCACACCAGAAATTGCCTCATCCTGCAAATGCAATGCACCCACTGTGCATCTGCAGACTGTGACAAGTTGAAATACAAATCAGGTCTCTGACTTGTTCTGTTTCCCCCCCCCTGATGAGCATGCGTGTGGCTTTTAGGGAAGGAGATTATCAAACGTGTTAAAAGTGGTGTTACACGAACAGCAGGTGATTGCAAAAAGGCTCCCTTTTCAGATGACATTGTCCCCCCCTCGTTATGCACCTGTTCTGCTAGTGCTGCTTTTTATTGATGGGATAAGCCATCAATAGAACCCCTGTTCCGTTTCTGTCGCGGATGTTCCTCCGAGCAAAAAGGTGCCCTGTTATGCTGGTGAGATCCTAGCATCACTGGGAGGTCCCTGCCAGAACACTTCCAGGTGAGACTGGGACATCCAGGTACGTGACACACTTTTTATGACCCTCCCCAGGTTACTTCTACCTTTTAAAGTGTGTTTGTGTGCTTGCTGTCATTTTTTTCATGTTCTTTTTTTAATTTCCTGCACTCAAGTCTTCTCGTAAGAATCCGAGGAATCTGTTAGAGCTCCGTTCACTCCTGGGCTGCCGGAACAATGGGAGAGGAGGTAAGTGCGGTGGTGAGGGTGATTGTGGCGTGACAGGGATGGGAGTGGAGATTCTGGCACAGGAACGCTTTTTCGTTCCTGTCTGAAAATCCCCAAAGATCTGGAATTATGAACTACTCCTCTACTTCAGAGTTGCTTTTCACAGAAGCAACTATGGGAGAATCAGAAAGGTTGTCTATCTGGTGACAGCAATACAGAAAAGAGAAGAAACCGAGCAGGGAATGAGAGTAGCTGGGGAGGGTGAGAATGGGGACTAGGCAAAGAATTCACTCATTTCTCTTGGAATAAAAACCTATCATAGCAGAGCTGGTCGCTCTACACACAGAGAGGATACGTTGCTCTACACACAGAGAGGATACAAGAATGAATGAACAGCCCTCTTAACTTTAGAGCAGATGGGGAGACGAGAGTGAATGCATATTGTTCTTGTTGCTTCCTTCCCCACTTCTCTTAATAGCATCCTGTTTTTTCCCTTCCTTACTAATCCTCAGGCAGTGCTCTGTTTCGCATCTGTTTCCTCTTCTTCCTCTCTGACTCTCTTCTCACTGCTTTATCTCTTTCCTCCCTTAACATTCTAGACAGCTCCCCCTCTTTCTCTTTTTGTAATATGATTCCATCTTTTCTCTCCACCAAGCAACCAGGGCTGCAGAGACTGGGTTCTGGCCCCAATGAAAAAAAAAATATTCAACACCCCCTCCCCATTGTTAGCTAGCAGCAGATCTACACAATGGGCAGGGGCCAGCACTAGGTGACTGCAGGCCAGCTGGCCTCTGGGCTAGGGTTATAACTCTTCAGTGAGTGGGGAAGGGTATCTAAGCTGTGCATGATGGAGAGGGTGAGAAAGGGGCTATTCTCTTGCTCCCTTCCCTCCAATCTCTCTAACTTCCTGAGGGCTGAGAAGAGACTGCAGAGGCCTCCTGCCCAGGGGGTTGTCTAGTGGGTGTGCCCACAGTGTTCCTAGCAGCAAGGAAAGTGGGTGGGAAAGAGGTGTGTGTGTGTGTGTGTATGTGTGAAGAAGCTGATATTTGGTGTGGCAGGTAGGGGGAAATGGGGGGGGGCTCCAGTGCCTGGAATAGTGTTACCTGAATTGCTGAGGTCCATGGAAACCCACTAGTGATGCTAAAATTATGATATTAAGTTGGGGAATTTTAATTAGCTCAAGGGTATAGCTGCAAGAGGCTGGGTAACTTGTGGAACCGTTGCACCTGTGTATACCAGTACTCACTGACGAGACTCCATGCCAGAAAGTAAAATAAAAATTGTTTTTATTGGAAAATAAACATGGAAGCATTCACACATGCACTCATACTCATAAGACAACCACACAAGGCTAATGAAGAGTAAGGCAGAAAGACTTGGGATTGAGGAATAAATTCAGGGATGTTTGGGCTATAATTAGCAGTCCTGGAGAGCAGACGTTCATGCAGCAAAGAAGACTCAGGCAAGAAACTAAGTTTGTCACAGCAAACCAGCAGAGTGACAGCATATGAAGAACTATGCACACTTGGCTATTATTTGGGACTAAGGTTTATATCCAATTTCATATCCTTAAGGGTTGTTTGAGTGTAGAGCAATGCTTAGATGGGTTTCCCACCATTAGACAAAGGAAATCACAACTTTGTTAATTGCTGCTAATGGCTGAGATATTAAGGTTGATGGGTTTATGGCAGCCTCCTTATTGTGAGAGAGGAAAAGGTGCGAGGAAGACGTTTTAAAAGATAATGGGCATTCCGGTCACTTTTTGTTCTGGAGTATGACTCACTACCAAGAGCATCCAAGAGAGGATTAGCACATTCCACCTTAACAACTGTGACTAAGGGGGTTCACTTAATCCTGTGCTGGGTATGTCTGTTGCGAATTTCCAAGACATCTTTGTTAGGTCTTGGGTGACCTTCACTTGAACCCATTTTTGGTCTGCCCTGGTCTACCTTAGACCTCGTGAAATGTCCAATATTATCGAATTATGAATTATTGGAGGGAGGGGTATGTGTGTAAGGCAACAATAGCCTGGAGGCAGGAGGTGTGTAACAATAGCCTGGAGGCAGGAGGACTTTCCTTCTTTGCTCCCATGGTCAGGTTATTTCGTTTGGTAGCTGTGAGAGCAACTCCTGAGGAGTCTAGTTTCCTCTTCTGGCCCACCTGGCACCAATTTTGAGCCACTAGTGGACTGGCTAAACATCTTTACATGGGATTTCAAATTTTGTATATCATTACAGTTGTCCCTTCATATTCACTGGGGTTTGGTTCCAGGACCCCCTGTGGATACTAAAATCGATGAATACTCAAGTCCCCATTATATGTAAAGGCATAACAAAATGGGGTCCCTTATACAAGATGGCAAAATCAAGGTTTGCTTTTTGGGTTATTATTTTTTAAAGAATATTTTCAAGCCGTGAATACTTAAATCCGTGGATACCAAATCTGTGGATATGGAGGTACAACTGTATTTCCTTTGAAATTCACCAGTTTTACAGTGGATGTCAAAACCAATGGTACCAAATAATGTTATGATGAAGAAAACAAAAGCAAACATAGTCAGGCCTCAGGTCTTCTGAATTGCTAGGCCCTGGTAGTTTGTACTGGGTCCCATCCCTTATCAGCCCTTGGATGGTCCCATGTCCTATTCTTCAGAACACAGTCCTTTATTTGGACAGACTGTCAGATAACAGACCCCCCAGGTGTTTTCCTCCATTTGAAAGGCTGTCCTAGTCCACATCTGATTTCAAGCTGAAGAACCAGAAAGGAGACCAACACAGGGGACTTCAAGTTGCTCATCAACACCTGACAGCAGGCTGAACAGGCACACAGGCCAGTTGCCCAGTGAGAGGTATTATATTTCTATTTAAATGATTATTATTTCTGTGTCTGCATGTATACCTATATAGTAGCTTATGCAAATTACATGCAAACCACTTCCTTTCCCTTTTCTCCTCCTTTCTGGTGGTCACTTTTCCTCATATTGGATCTGGGGTAGTGACAACTGTTGGCTCCTATGTGAATGGGGCAGTGAATCTGTTCTGGGTTTTAGACCAAACTTTAAAGGAAATGTGCAAGGTGCTGAACCTATTTGGAGGATAGTGTGTTCTTTGGGGAATAGCTTTGTTACAGCTCAAAGTAATACCCAAAGCAGATTCTCTGCCCCATTGACATGGAGGCCAACAGCTGCCAGGATCTTGGGTTGGCTGGGTTTTCCATTACTTATTAACTAACATGGATTGTACTAAAGCATTGTACTAAAGCAGGGCCATTCAGAAACAAGAGGCTGGCATCAGCTCAGGTCAACTTTGAGGCTTACTGAAATATTTTAAGAATTAATGGACTTCCACCCCCTCCTTGCAAAAGGCAGTCAAACATGAACTGAAGATTCTCAGCAGTCTATTGAAAATGAAAACCTGAAAACTGTGGGGGATGAGGACTCAGAGGAGGAGGAGGAAGTAGAGAATGAACACGAGGCAGAGGGGCAAAGCCTGGCTCAGTCTGAAGAACCAGAAAGAGACAACCTGGCTCAGCCTGAAGATTCTGCCCTGGCTCCCCAAAACATACCTCACTCTGAAGAAAGAACAATTGGTCTGCCAGTGATGGCTGATCTAGACACCATGCCACCTCCCTTCTATGAATGCAGGAGGGAGATGCACCACACCCAATGCCGCCATTTAAATACTAAACACTGACCTGCTTCCTCATGAATTAGCTCCACCTGATGCTGAAACTCTAGCTATAAATCTAGCAGAAGTTTTCATTTGAATCTCAGAGAGGACAACTGCTTATCTTAAACTGCTGCGTTCCTCTCATGTTCCTGTTTTGTCTTGGCCTCAGACTGACTTCTGGACTGCTGCATTAATCCCTTGCTGACCATGGGCATGGACCTTGGACCTGATTCTACCGAATTCTGGACTGGTTTTTGACTTCCCTGGCATCTGGTATAGACAATTGGTAATCGAACTCTGGACTGGTTTTTGACTACTCTTGCATCTTGTATGGGCTATTGGTGACTGACTGCTGGGCTGGCTCTTGACTTCCCTTGCTTCAATTGTAGATGGTTGGCAACAGACTTGAAC
This sequence comes from Gambelia wislizenii, assembly GCA_030847615.1. Lineage (NCBI taxonomy): Eukaryota > Metazoa > Chordata > Lepidosauria > Squamata > Crotaphytidae > Gambelia > Gambelia wislizenii. The sequence continues at coordinate 209,099,701 of JAUMIR010000001.1, forward strand.
TGTGCCCCTTACTCTGTTGTTCCTGTAAACCTCCTCTGTTGCTCCTCAGGCACTTGCCACTGTGAGTTCAGGACAGGGGGAGAGCTGAGTGGAATGCCCTGTTTTAATTCTTTACAGCTTATAGTATTCTGAAGGAAGGTATGGCTGGCTAACTGGAACACGGTACAGGAGCATTCCTGCTAGGAGATGGGGACACTAGTGGCTGGTGGGTTCCATGTCAGTGGGACAGTGAATCCACCTCAAGTTTTTGTCTAAACTTTAAAAGAACTATCCAAGGTGCTGGACTTATGTTGGGCCCACTTTTCATAGCTCAGTTAAAGACTGGACAGTAGATTCAGTGCCTCTTGGCATGGAATTTACCAGCTGCCACTGCCTGAAGTTAAGTGGAAGAATCTCAAAGTGGGTTGTTGGTAACTTCCATGTCAGTGGGTCAGTGAATCTGCTCTGGGTTTTAGTCTGAACTTTAAAAGAGCTATCCAAGATGCTGAACCCTAGCCCCAAAATAGGTTCAGCACCTTGGATAGTTTCTTTCAAGTTCAGACTAAAACTCAGAGTGGAGTCACCACCTCTATAACATAGGAACCACCAGCTGCCACTGGGTGAGGATATTTTTCTGTTAATCCCACCTATAATATCAAACAGTTTCCCCTGATGTTTTAGCAACTCTATGTTATACATTCATTAACAATCCTGTGTAGAGCTGCCCCATGATAGTTCAACTTTATGCTCTCTCTCTCTCTCCCCCTTTGTTTTTGTATCCCCACATTTGTGAAGGATAGTCTCCAATTATAGCCTTGACGCCACTAGGATTAATGCCTTCTAAGGATTCCTGCTGTGTACTCTTTTTACATTACAGTTTTATCCATTGCTATTTTATTTCATATTACAAAACTGTACCTTACTGTCTTATTGATTCATAAATATGTATTAAGAAAACAGTATAAAATTATTATAGCACTTTCAAAAGAAAGGGAGAGAAATGAGAGAACAGTATACATGTGCAGAATAGGTGCACTGCAGAAAATGGTTATATGGTAGATCCCAAACTTTCACGTTCAGACAATCTCTGAGATGTAGCCTATCATTATTTTTATTTTCAAAAAATTCCTTTTCTGCCACCCTTCCACTAGGTTGCTGAGGAAGCTCTACCCTTGTCTCCATTGCTGTCCTTCTTGCAACAACATGGTGAGGTGGAACAGACCAAGAAATGGCAACTGACTTACGATCATCCTGTATGTTCTGTGGCAGAGTGGGGATTTGAACGCAGGTCTTACAGTCCTAATTGGACATTCTAACCATTACACCACACTGGCCCTTACAGAACATGAACAATCACAAAATTAATCTTTTGGATAAATTTCTGATCCAGGGACTAATTCACACCATACAAATATAGTTCTACGTTCTGCTTTAACTGCCATGGCAACATCCTATGGAATCCTGGGGCTTGTAGTTTTGGAAGCCACTGGAGCTCTCTGGCTAAGAATTCTAAATATCTCATGAAACCCCAGATCCCAGGATTCCATGGGACTGAACCATTGCAGTTAAAATGGAGTCATCATGCTCTAATTGTACATTGTGAATGGGTCCCAATACCAGTTAAGCCATAAGTCTGGATGGATAAATCTATTAATTCCTGTCTTCCCTGTCATTAATAATTTCAGTTATTAAAACATCAAGTTCTTTTCATCTCAAATATGAAGATACTTGCTTTTTCCAGACTTCAGTAGGAAAAGAGAGTAGTAAAAATATTATTCTTATAATTATTAGTTTTAGTGTTATCTTTATTTATAACTCTGCCTTCTTCAAGATTCAAGGTGGATGAGAATTTCATTTCAGTTTTTTAATAAAAAAATACCAAATTTGAAAATGTTTTCATAGCTGAAATGAAAAGAAGTGGAGATTTTTTTTAAAGGAATGTGGGAAAGACAGAAACTCACAGATTCATCCATCCAGGCCCAGGGTTTAACTCTGCAAAAGTTTGGCTTTGAATCCCTCTGTATTCAGCCACGTTGGCAGTGCTGAATTAGAGTTTCCAGTTTTTCTACACCTGCAAAAGGTTTCTTATCTTGAACATTTATATGGCAGGGAGGTACGGTACAATATTGTCATTTCCATCTTGGGAATAGCTTTGAGGTTCTCGTCAGGGCTCCCAGTCATAACAACTCTGTGATGGCCTTCCATTCAGTGCTGCTACAATGCCCTCTACAGACCTTCATGGTCAACACAAGAAGGCCCCCAATATTGTTGGGTATGAGAGGATGTTCAGAGTGAGCCTTGTCTATTAGTATTGCCAGGTTTTCAAATAGCAGTCATGGTGTGCAGGGCTGACACTCAGGACATGGCTATTCACAAGTTTGTCTTCTATTTAAATGCCAAATGAAAGTATTGATCTCAGTTAATGCGGCCATGTGTTTTTCTACATCAGTGGCTCTTAACCCTTTCTTTACCAGGGAACCCCTTTAAATATCTTTGGTTGTTGCGGACCCCCAAAACTTAACTCAAGGTTTAAAACAACAACAACAACAACAACTGATGATGATGATGATACAATTACACCATCCATTAAACCTTCCTTCAGAGGCATTGTTAGGGGAGGGAAGACTTTTCTCCTGCTTCTTCCTGCAAGTTTATGGCTGGAGTGGATTGAACGGCAATATGCAGGCCAAGCCAGCCAGCCAGCCAATCTTTGGCTTGGCTCCTGTCATGTGGCTGCTCCACTGCAGGGTGGGCCAGGCAGCTTTCAAGCCTTTGCGGACCCCCTGTGAGGACACCGTGGCTCCCTGGGGGTCCACCGACTACAGGTTAAGAAACAATGTTCTACATAATTAAACTATTGTTCACATTCATAAATTACTTGATGCACACATTTCTGTCTTCGTGAAGGGCTCACTCTCAGAAATACAGGATTTTTTTGGGGGGGGGATTTTGTTTAGTTTATATCAAAGGAAAAGCTTGCCAACCCTCAGATAGGGAACATTCCTTAAAATAAGGGACACCTGGCAACCCTAATTTATGCCCCTATCCCAGCTCTATTTAGCCTTGTACTTGTTCAGTTGAATCCTTGAACAGGGCCATTGAATCAGGCCAAGACACATGGAGAATTAACCACAATGCACAAACAACTTCTTATTCAGAGTGGAAAGAACTTGAGATTTCAAAAGTCCGAACATGAAGAAAAGGGATACTCATAGACTTTCCCATTCCCACAGATGCTTAGCAGTGATCTATAAAACAAACTTAAGCCAAATATGTATGGGTCAAGCAAATGGTGGAGTCTGCATTTATTTGATATATTCATCTGGAAATAAACGTCATAACAAAGAGAAACGGGGAGAAGGAACATTTAATCTAACCTAAAAGGGCCCGGGGAAGAGTCACAGTGACACCCGGCTCCCATAGAAGCTGTTAACATCTACCTCTTGGTTTGCGTAATTCTTATATAATAAATCACCACTGCCTAAAGGGAGACAACGTTTGGTTTTTTAAAAAAATGCCCCCAGCAAATGTATAGTAGAAAATAATAGAAGCCTTCCTCTCTATGAGTCATTGACCCTAAACACTGCAACAGCTTTCCCTTTTATTAATGAATACGCTTTTGCATTTGGACAGTACTTTCTATCAGGAGGGATTCCAGAGCGCATGCAGCACTGTTTAACCCAAAATCACAAGATGAAAGACAGCTGCAATGGTGGAAAGTGATGTGTCGTTGTGAGCCAAGACCCCTGTGAAAATTCTATATATTCACACACAAACACTCCCATCTTCTTGGCCTGCTCAACATTCATGAATACTATAAGGCATTTCTGCCCAACTTGGTGCTCTCAAGATATGTTATATACATCTTCCATCATCCCCGGCCAGCATGTCCTTGGGTGCCAAAAAACCATGGCTGTCCTTCTATACTGTGCACTGGGGGCAGCCCTATGGAGCACCATTTTCAACTTTATCTTAGAGAGAAATGGGATCTGGAGGACACCAGGTTGGGGGAAATTGACCTGGACTGGATCCCAACTCTAAATTTCACCTCCCCAGTAAAGACTGCCAGCTTTGATGTTGGTGGACTGCTGAATTAGTTCTGGGTTTTAACCTGAACTTTAAAGGAGCTATTTAAGGTGCTAAACCTATTTTGGAGACAAGGTTCAGCACTCTGGATATCCCCTTGAAAATTTGTACTAAAGCCCACATCAATTTCACCATCCTGCTGACATTGGAGCCAACAACCCCCACTGCCCTTCCCCTTTATCTTAGCACTGCTTCTAAGTCATTAGTGAGTACATCCTATAGCTGCTCTATGACCATAATACAGTCATTTCACTCTTCCCTGCCAACATTTCACAGAAAAAAAAATGGGACATGTGGCCAAGCAACATCAGAGTGTAGTCAAGATGGCAAAAGTTATTAATGTGGAGGAACACACAAGCTAGGAGAGGCTGCAGCAGTTTCTTTTTGCCTGAGTCTACTGGGAAGAACAAGATTCCAACCCTTCCTCTCACCACTGCTGAGTTAATGGAGTCCAAACTACTTTTGTACTTTGAACTTAGTTTGCAGCAATGGGAGTAAGCTGAGGATAAAGGGAGAATGTGGGAGGAGAAGAGAGAAATAGGGACATTTAAAAAGCATTTGAGAAAGTGAGATGGCAGAGGATTAATTGGGATTGTCCTTGCCAAATCAGGACAGTTGGAGGGTATGTTCACCATTTATGCTCATTCAAAAATTTATTGGCATGATGAGAAGGAGACATAGATAGCTCCTGGAAGCAATGTCTACTAGCTCTTCTCCCTTGAAATACAGTGTTGCCTGGTACCCAAGTGGTTGTGGCCTAAGAACTGGTCTTGTTCTCATGAATAGCTTCTGCCTGTGAGTGTCTTAGGGCCAAACTAGGTGTCCTCTTCTGGAACAAAGCAAGGTAAAGAGGGAAAGTTGTGTTCTGCCTCACTTTCCTGCTCCTTTTTTGAGTAATGAGTTGATCTTCCCCACTCCGTGTTTTATTTCCTATCACCAGTTTAAGCAGTTTTCACCCTGCCCAGCTCAATAATGTTGGGTTTGACATACTATTCAGGCCTAGTGAAGCAGCTGCATCAGGTGGCTGGTTTAAGGTGACTTCGAAGGGCAGCAGACGGTCAGTTATTGAATTCATTATTATTGCTGCTGTGTTTGTTTAATTTATTATTCTTGTATTTTAACTCCTAGAGAGATCATGTTTATGGGATTTTCTGTCTCCGATGCCAGAATAACTTGTCCACTATGCATCAAGGAGGAAAATGTCTTATAGAAGTCCTGAATTTGTAGTAGCAGAGGTAGATAAGGAAAAAACCACTTAAAACCTATGGAATGCAGCAAGGTAAGGCAGGGGAGAAGTCAGGGATAGCCTGTGATTTTAGTTGGGGTAGGTCTGACCCCCAGGTTTTGGACTAAAGCCCCCTCTTCCTGATTGGACCACAGGGCACCTATAAGAGAAAGTATAGTTCACGGGCACTCACTTTTGTGTAAACATTAGGATTCCCACCTGCACTGTACATAAAAACATGGAAAATGTGTGTTTATGAATAATCATGATTGTCTCACACATCTAGCTAGGCCCTAAGAGAAAGGCCTTACCAAGACTGCTGAGAAAGGTTATGTGGGGGAAGCTCTGAGAGACAAGGCTGCCCCTGGGATAGAAATGGGATTCCTGAGCACAACAGCTGTCTAAGCAGAGTGTCTGGGTAGTGGGGCTCATGACATGTAGGCTATGGGGGCTACAGAGGCCATTGTGTTAAGTACAGCTTTCACTGATGCAAATTGATATTGGGTTGTCTAAATGGTGAAAATACACTTCACAGACTGTGAGGAGAATATGACCTGTCTTAATGGCACCTCACATCGTATTGCTGTATTCAGAAGGACAGGGGCTAAATGCGCCAAAACTCTGATTGAAAAGTCTTCACGGCTTTTCCCAGAGTTTAAAAAAAAACAGTGTGTGGGTGTGGGTGTGGGTGCACATTCCTGCTCATTGGGAAAAGCGATGTGAATTGATTCACCTTCCCATATGAGCAGAAGCTGAAAGCTGATTGGCTGGATGAGTGTGGGGGTGGGGCTTGCTAACAAAGCAAGTGCCTGGAACCACCATTTTTTCACTTTAGTTAGTGAGCGTTAATGTGATGAAATGGGGTTTTGGGGTTGGTTTTTTTTTTTTTTTTTGCTTTTCTCTTAAGGCGAAATATCACACTTTTGAACCTTAGATATATATATATATATTAAAAAAATACTGTTCAGCAGCGGCAACTGGTGAGAATAAAAATGCAAGTAATTTAGTTGTGGCCACCATCTTGATTCGCAGGCATGCCTATTTGCATAGCAAACGCGGATAAGGAAAGAACCACTTAAAACCTATGGAATGCAGCAAGGCAAAGATCTCATGCCTGTGATCTACCTGAACTCCTCCCCACAAAAAATCCATTAAGACAAATTGCAGCTGCTGTGAGTTGCTTTTACTGCTGAGTAATCCGCTTCTTTTTGCCTCATATAGACAACCCCATCATGTCAAGTCACACTGTGGAATATCTGAAAGACTCCTTACTCTAGAGAAGCCTACCCAGAATACGAGATCCTCCGTAGAGGCCTTGGAGCATGTGCCACTATCTTGAGAAACCAGGTTGATGAGTCCACGAGTCAGAGATGGGTTTTTCTCTATACCACCTCAGCTGTAGAGCTTCCTCCCAAGGGAGGTCAGGCTGACTTCATGACTGTTGAGCTTCTGGCTGGTAGTTAGAAAGGGATTGAAAGAAACTGGCTTTTATCTCCTTCTATATTTCTGGTTGTATTTTGCTTTAGGGATCCTGGTGGGCAATTAGCAAGTACATCTAATAAACAAATAAAATAAACAAACCTCTATGTAACTATTACCATGTTTGACTAAGAAGAGAACTTAAATGTTAAATGGCTATCGTACATGTTGAAATTCAGAAGTTATTTGCCTGGAATTCATGCCCTAGGGATTATTTAATACTGATGGGTTTCTGTCTCCCTAGTTTCTTGTCAATTAATCAAATTCAATGTTATTTATAATAGCATTTTAAAAATCCTGTGTTGTCCCCCATTTAGAAATGAACCCTGCTACTTACCTCCAAATTAATGTGACCATAGATTCCTTCCAAGAAAGTCTATTCCATTCTGTGCGTGCACGACCATTTGGATCAAATCAATGAGTGAATAAGCTTTGTGAACCAGCTTGGAACCCAAGTACCTGAAGGATCACTTTCTATCTCAGAAGCTTGCCTGAACTCATCTGAGGCCTTCCTATGGATCACTGTACTTTCTGAAGTTAGGTCTGGAGCCACCTGTGATGTCATTACAGTGCCAAGCAAAGACAGATCTATTCACATATGGGCCACTGGCTGTTATGAGGGTTTTATCTCCTTTGCTGTAGTGTTATGCTGATGTTTTGTGCCACTGTTCTCCTCTCTCTCTCTAAATGTGTTTTTATATTGAGTCTAACTACTTGCTTGTATACTACAGTAACCATGTGTTTTCCTTTATAGAGGATGGTCTTTTCTTTGAATGGACTTTTTATCTGAAGGGCTGTCAGAAAGCCTATTGGAAAGTATCCTGCGTTTAACCCCAAATCTGGTTTAAAGATACAGTGGGCTGTTGGTATCCATTGGGATCTGTTTCCAGGACCTCCTGTGGATACCAAAATCTAGGGTATTATGTACAACAGCATCGTAAAATGGTGTCCTTGACATAAAATGGCAAAATCAGGCTTTGCTTCTTGGAATTTTTTGGGAGGAATATTTTCAAGCAGTGAATGGTGGAATCTGCGGATGCCAAATCTGTGGATAAAGAGGGCCAATTGTTAAACACTGTGAGAAGGGAGGACAGGCCTTAAGCTTGCTCATAAAAGGTTAGCAAAAGGCCAGAAGATTGACCTGGCATAGCTCACTTGGTTGAAGTCATCCCCAACATGGTGAGAAATGTGCATCAATATACAGTACATACTGTAAGTCAACTTATGCAATGCAAATTATTTTTAAATGCAAATCTTGGACTTTTTTGCCTTCATTTTCAGTGATGTTTATGTAACCACCCTACAGCATTCTATCATCATAATTCTGCACTGTCTTAAAACAGGGGTTCTCAATCTGTGGGTCCCCAGATGTTGTTGGACGACAGTTCCCAGGAGCCCTCTGAGGTCTCACCTTGGCAGCCAGGTGGGCCTCCCAGTCATTAGTGAGGCTGTAGGACTGAACTCACAGCCTCACTAATGACTGGGAGGACCACCTGGCTGTCAAGGTGAGACCTCAGAGGGCTCCTGGGAACTGGAGTCCAACAACATCTGGGGACCCACAGGTTGAGAACCACTGCCTTAAAACCTTGTTTTTAAAACAAATGTTAACCCATATTCCTGTAATCCAGCACTAGATATAGAGATAAGCCAATTTCTTTACTGTGTCTAGAAACCTGAGCTCATGAAGTAATTTCTGATCAGCCTCATCTGCCATAAGAATCTAAATGCCAACAGCTGCAACAGGTGAACTAAACAGTATGCAGAGTCTTCTAGAGATGGACATCAGTAGACATTGGTCCAATATGGGATCTATTGTTATGCAGACAATAGAAAGAGACCACATTGATTCTCATAACCAAGCAGGTATAAGGTCCTCCAAAGGGCTTGTCCAGTTTAGATCACTTACTGGTTACTTATTTTAAAGCAATTATTCCTTTTACCATTTAAGTTGTGGGACTGTGGTGTGAAGCTCTATTCAGTCTCAGCATCAGAAACCTATTCCTTGTCACCCTCCTGCTGTATTATTTGTAATAGTTTTCTGTACTAAAACCAATTTGAAAGGAAAATGTGAAACTTCACAACACACACATGCACCCACTATACATATATTTCTAAAAATGTCGCACCTATTATTATAACAAAGAACACCCACCATTTCTGAGGAAAGAAAGAGATGGGGGTAGGGAGAAACCTTTTCTGTTTGCCACTGGCATGATTGAAGCTATTTTTGCAGTAGGAACTTGTATTTGTGTTTGATCTGATGTGCCAGAAGGCAGTCTCTGGGCAAGGTGCTTTTCTTTCAGATCACTACCATTCTGAGCTGGTTGCGCAATGCATCTAATCTGCAAAATCTACAGCCCTCCACATACCTATCTATGTATATAAAAGTAAAATCACTATGGCCAGAGCCCAGATGGGTATTTTAGGTGGATTCCAGAGTTTCAGAATCAGTGATCTGCACCTCACCCACACCCTAAAAGCCTACTGGGCACCACTGAAAGAGAGAGTAGTGCTAGGCTTCAGACCACAAGACTGTCTCCTTAAGGTTTTTCAGGGAAAGGGTGGAGACTGGGAAGGAGAGTCTTGGCCAAGGGATATATGTAAAAGGCCTCAGATGAGCTTCAGCTCTTGTACAGAAGAAATAGAGCTCTCTCTCTCAGGTGTTGTTCTGCCTACATTGGCTTGCTGCCTCTGCTCTCACCCCGTCCTTTGGGTTCTTGTTACTGAAACAAGATAGTCACCTGCTTTGTCTTTAGGTGCAGGTAGATGCTTATTTAGGTTCCCTTTCTCTCTGACCTGGAAAATGAAAAGTAGCCTTGGAAGATTACAGTCAAGGGAGATTTTCAGACCTGCCAAAATGCCTGTTTGCCGCGTGAGCAGCCTCCCGAGACTGCTGCGCGGCAAGGGTCTACTTCGGACGACGCTGTGCCTCTCGTGAAACCGTCCGTGTCACTTCCGTGAAGCTTCGGACGGCTCAGCGCCATATTTCAATCTCGGGCAACCTCCGTGAGGCTGCTCGCGTGGCAAACAGGTATTTTGGCAGGTCTGAAAATCTCCAAGGAGTGACATGGGGAGGTGGAGGTGGCTGCTACTAAACCCTTTCCTTTCCTGCTAGCCCTAGAAAACTATTTTTCCTTCATGAGGGGAAAAACATAAGACATATCTCTTTCCTGTGGAAAACGATTTCGCCTAGACAATAGTTTTGGAGGAGACGAAATTGTAGTTGAGTGTCAGAACATCTGTTTTGAATGCAGAAAGTTCCAGATTCAGTCTCGGATCAAAAGGATGAAGTAGGAGGGGATGGAAAAGATCTTAACCACTGAGCCAACTGCCAGCCATAGGAGATAATGGTTGTTGCTGTGTGTCTTCAAGTCATTTGAAACTTATAGCAACCCTATCATGAGGTTTTCCTGTCAAGATTTGTTCAGAGGGGGTTGGCCTTTGCCTTCTACTGAGACTGAGAGAATGTGACTTGTTCAAGGCCACCCAGTGGGTTTCCATGCCCAAGTGGGGATTTGATTCCTGGTCTCCAGAGTTGTTGTCCAAAATTCAAACCACAACACCATGCTGGCTCTTTCTAGGAGATAGTACCGGGCTAGATATGCAATCAGTTTGTAAGGAAGCTTTCTAGGTTGGGATTTTGTTGGGTGGTTAGAGGCCTCATTGCAAATAAATCTAGGGAAATGGGCAGTCTGGTCCCACTGACTTTTGAGTCCGTGCCAAGATTATTAGGAGGCACTTGCTGTATGCACACATTGTTTCCAATCTCACACAATGGCTCTATGTGCAGAAAGTATGACCCAACACATCAGCACACACAGACACAGGCTTTAGAAGGGAAATGCCCCCACTGTACTCATCTGCTTGTCTGAGGGACCTATTGAGATCAGATGATATTTTGTTTGGCTTTATTCTTTGTGTGTGTGTGTGTGGGATAAATAGGCTATGCATGTACGAGTTGGTTAGCTGAAACCCATCAAGGGAGCAGATTGTCTACTGTAGTTAATCCCATTTGTAGATAAGCAGACAAAGCACAAATATGTACTTCAGACAGATGTAAATCCAATAAGTGCAAATCGTTGTGTGTGTAAGATAGTCATCCCAATAGGTTACAGATCCCACCAGAATCTTCCTCCAGGGAAAGATGAAACTTAATAAGACTGTTTGCATACTTGCCCTTCTATCTCTGTTAAGTAAAAGTTCTAGTAAAATAGTAAAAATAGAAAGGAAAAGAAAAGGTCCATAGCCTTTCTAATGGCCAGGGCTAGGCCAAGTGACAGAGGGCTTGTCTATACAAAACAATAAAATGTGGATTAGTGTGCAGTAATGCCAATTTGCAGCAACTTCTATTTGTCTTAATCGGTTTTTTTCAAAGATCACAGGCATGTGAAGCTATTCGCTTTTGCTGTTCCAACATGCATGCCTGCAAATCATGATGGTAGATGCAAGTGATTTAATCACATTTTTATTTACTTTGAGTTGCTACCACTGAACAGTTTTTTTAAAAAAACTAAATCCAAGGTGTGATCTTTTACTTTAATAAAGAAGTGAAAAAAAGGGCAATTTTCTCACCGTAGTGCATGATTGCTGTGGCAAAAAGCCAACATGGTGGTTTCAAGCCCTTGCCTTGTTAGCAAGCTCCACCCCTGCGCAAGTCTGACCAATCAGCTGTGCACTCTTAGAATGCACAGCAATGCAGCTTGGTTGCCCTAACGGGTGACAGTGCACATTCCCATGCATTATTTAAAAAAAAAAAATGGGAAAAGCTGCGAAGGCTTTTCCCACAGAGTATATGGATTATTTGGTGCCCCTCCTTTCAAATATGGTGGATTGATGTGGGATCCCATAAAGACAAATCATATTCTCCTCAGAGATTATCAGACACCCTTAATATGGCGTTCCACGAACGCCAGGAGATCGCCAAAGGGCCAATTTTTCAGACGACGTCCTTGTCCCGTGCCCCTTCCGTTTTGTCCTCATTCTTTTTTACGCCTGTTCCGTTTCTGTCACAGAATCACAGGCATCTTAAACTGTGCCCCGTTCTGCTGGGACAATGCTAGCCTCAGTGGGAGGTTCCTGCTGAACACTTCTGGGTGTGATCGGGACATCCAGGTAAGTGACACCCTTCCCCCCCTCTCCCCAGGTTACTTGAATTTTTTTTTTACTTTATTTTCCTGCTTGCTGTCACTTGAAAAGCTTTCTTTTACTTTTTTTTTTTTTAAATTTCCCATGTGCTGGTTCTCTGGGGAGAATAGCCAGGGATTTCAAATACGGGAGCGAATGGGGCTCAGAGAGAGCTCCATTCACTTCCTGGACTGTCAGAGGGGAAGGGAACTGTTTCTGTCTCACTAGAAAGGTAGGTCTGAATTTTTTTTTTTTTTTTGAAGTGCTAAAGGGACGGGAGTGGGGCGGGAAATAGCTGGTGAGATGGGGACGCTACATATGGTCCCTGTCTGAAAATCTCCCTCAAATTCTATGAGGAGTATTTTAGCTGTTTAGACAACCCCTGAGCTACCTGAAGTAGAGTAGTCAATGGCATGTATACACTTAAATCATCATAGCTAAAGCCAGCTATTTTGACATGCAGAAAATCCCACAAGGAAGCTCTCCCTGTCAATAACAACATGATAATAAATTTACTGTCTTTTCAAGGCAACAATTCCTTCCCCCCAAAGCAGCTATTTCATTCTTCCCAATGATAGGACTGGCCCTGTTAATAATGTCTGGGGAGCACTTTGGGAAGAGATATCACAATAGATTCTGTATATCTGTTTCAGTCACCATGTATACTTATGTTCCACAGCCAGAGATGCTTAAGAAATACCTTTTTTTATATTGGAGGAAGGGTCACTCTTCCAAAGACTCCCAAGAACAGGAAAAAAAAAAGATTCTAGTGGGGGAAAAATATTTTGCCCTCCAGGTGAGAATACACTGAAAATCTTTTTAGTATAATATTCAGGCTTTGATTAAGAAATGCTGAGGCCCTAAATGATGTCAAATTACCCCATAGCATTATGTATAGCACTCTTTTAAATAAGATTTTGAGGTCCCTTATAATCTGAGGCCCTAAACGATATTTTATATGGCTTGCATGTAAAGATGACATGGATCATATATTTCATGATTACTGTCCTAGCAGCAGCATTGCAGTATCATTAAAAGAACAATGCAGGCACATACATTTGGAAGGGTAGAGAAAGAGGATCATATATACATGAAAGGCTTGCAGTTGTGGAGAGTGAAGAGGAGGTATGTTCTCCAGCCAAACTCTTAAAACCCAAACCATGTAGACTAAAAACCAACCAACCTACATATTTCCATAAATGTACAGTCAGATCAGTTCTTATCAGACTGGATTACAAAGACCATATTATGCTAAAGACAAAGCTTTTGTTGAAAATATGTAGTCATTTTTAGAGGACCTGGGAGAAGACAACCAGATCCAAAATGTCAGGATGCACTGAAAGATATCATCTGAGAGGGGCTGCTACTCTGGCACCATGGGGTGCTATTTCCAGTTGGTAAAGTTGCTTTTTTAGACTACAGCTCCCAAGAAACGGAGATTCTGGAAACGATAGTCCTCTTGAGTAGCTTTCCTGAGTTCTGGATACACTCACACCATGGGACGGGTACTTGTAAAAGATAAATTAAATAAAGAGCTGTTTGTATCATAAGTGAACAGATCCAGGAGTTAATTTGATTAATTCCACAGTAGTCTTCATTGGGCTGTTTTTTCTTAGACTTTCATCCTATCATCTCCATCACTTGTGGCTAGCTTATGCAGTGGGGTCTTGGTATCTACTGAAATTTGGTTTCAGGACCCCCTGTGGATACCAAAATCCATGGATGCTCAAGTCCCATTATATACAATGGTGTAGTAAAATGGTGTCCCTTATGTAAAAGGGCAAAACCAAGGTTTGCTTTTTGGAATTTAAAAATAAATAAATTTGTGATTGGTGGAATCTGTGGATGCAGAACCTGCGGATATAGGGCCAACTATAAATATGAGTATGCTGCTGGAAAGAAGAATACTCCAGAATGTAGTCCCCTAAGATTCTAATTGCACATATTTTTCAGAGGGCAAAGAGAGAGGCTGGTTCAGATGCAGTTCCTCTCTTCCTTCAACGCAGATTATGGTACTGCATCTCATATTTTTTTCCTTAAACCGTACTCAAATTTCCAGACATGGTACCTGTCTAAAAGGTATAGTCCAGTTTATTTTTCCTATGGTTAATGCTAACCTGGATGAGCTCATAACTTGGAATTCGTAAGCAGCCTCAGACTGCTTTGAGTTCCTAGGTTATATGATTAACCCTTGTTAGTATTAATTGTAGTTTTGTGAAGGTGAATCATGGTTGCAGTGGTGGGAGTAGGAAGCATTCACAGATTCCTGCAGCCCTGTGCTGGTAGATCCACCATAGTTAGGGAACAGGAAATGTTACATAAGCTAGATGATGATTTTCATAAAACTGTCAGTCGAGATCAAGATTTCCTGCATGGCAGGGAGTTGGACTAGATGGCCCTCGTGGTCTCTTCCAACTCTACAATTCTATGATTCTATGATTCTAATGCCTCTTAATTGCCTGTTTCAGATCTAGCCATTGCAAAATAATTTTCATTACAACAGAGCTATGGTCATTGTTTTTTATTAATCAAAAGTCCCAGCATTTCAACCTTGTGTGTTTTGGTTCTGCTACAATAAAGTAGGCAACTTTGTAGGGCCCAGGGGCCAATTCCTCCCCTGATTTCCTTATTGGCCACATCCTTGAAAGTCCACATACTTCCCCTTTCCTTGCATCACTTCCTATCACCGTTTTGAGAAGGACTGCAGAGGAAAAGGAAGGTATTTGGGGATAGCATGGGATTCTCATGTCCTTGTGGGAATGGTGAGGGTATATTTTCACGTGTTTGCTTTCTCCATGGTTTGGGGGGCAAATATTGTTCCAAAATGTGCCAATTTTTTAAAATATTGGGAGTTTGAAGGGATTGGTTAGGGGCTTCAAGGGACACATGCAGTCTCCAGGTTACCCTTTGCCTACCCCTGCTCCACATAATTGTGGGATCAGTGAGCAATATTCAGATTGGCTGACATTGCAGTATAGATGGCGATTGGTCTTGACCCAAAGAGGTTATCATTCTGGGAAACAATGTACAGGTAGCAGACACACTGAAGCACCAGTGCTTGGTTGTTGGAAGTCTGATTTCAGGATCTCTCCTTCTCCCCAGTACCTTGCTGTTCATTACTTCGCCTAATCAGAGTTTAGACTACATGTCCCACAATCATCTGGCTAACAGGGCCATGAATTACTAATTAGCAAAGTAAGTAAGTGTCTTGTGTGCAGATGTGCTATGTACTGAAACAAGGCCAGGGATTCATGCTGAATTCGCCTAGATCAGTTGTTCAACATTCTAGAAAAAAATAGCTTCTGTTTAAAAGTGTAAAGTCCATCCAGCTAGCAAGTTTCTAAAACCAGCAGGAGCCAAGCTGTTCATATGCCAAGAGCCCAGTGAAAACAGGCAACTGAAAGTGGCATAACATAGGCAAGACTTGGGAGTTTGGCCAACAGGAACCAAGTTGATATGCTTTTATGCTTTGGCTGCCACAGTCTTATCAGTTGATCCCAGTTCCTGGAGCAAGAAAGCTTTTCTTAAGACGGCTCTTGGCTTGGAGCCTTCCTAGCTATTTAGATGATTCTGGACATAATGTTTTCTTGTGCTGTACATAAAGGACTGTTTTGGGATGATTTATTCAAAGGGGGGTGGGGAGGAGGGCAAACAAGCACAAAACTAGAGGAGTTGTTCTGAAGTGTCACTGTGTAATAAAAATGTCCTTCAGGGAGTACTAATGAGCCCAGCCATACACAGCTGGAGGCAAGTGTTAAATAAGGACAGATCTATATACAGTGCAACCAAAGGAATCTGACAGGAAACAGACCTGTGTTTTCTTTCAAGCTGACACAAACATTGCACCAAGCCAGTGTCCCCGGGATCTTTCAGCCAGGTTGCTAATTAAAAAGACAGTAACTGCACTTTTTAGCCCCAGTTGCAATGCTGTTTGTGTTGCATCATGCAGATATTTTGGATTACATTTCCTACCCTGCTCTACCACTGTCTGGGGCTTTGGGGAGTTGTATCTCAATACATCTGAAAGGTCAGCTGCTTCCCACTCATGGTGTCCATACTTAGTTGGATTTAAGTCCCTTTGAATTCATTAGAACTTACTTTGGAGCAGACATTGGCACTGAAGGAGCCAATTGGTATAGGACACAAATGAGCTGGAATAATTTTTTAGAGAAATTGTTTTAGTTTGTTTTGAAATGTTTAATCTGTCAATGTTTAATATTTAAATGTTTCCAGCTGTTGTACATTGCCTTAGGAGTCCTGGCAGGCAAAAGGATGATAAATGGTATAAACCAACCAACCAACACTGCCTCTCTCACGCATCCAGTGGATCTCAGGAGAGAGAAAGAAGACTTTGGCTCCTGAGTTTCTTTTTCGTGGTCTCTGTGAATGCACACAATGGGTTAATCCTGTGCCTGCGTAGAGCACTTTGGAAACTTCCATAAACCTCAATTCAAACTTTTGGGCAGTAGCTCCGCCCCCTCATCCCTGGCCTATATAAGCCCCCACCTCTCACCAACTGCTCAGTTTCTTTTTTTCCCACCGTGTGAGTGTGAGCAGCACTGAAGGAACACTGAAGGAAATCTCAGACCTTTTTCTATTGTTGTTGGATCTCTCTTTGTTACTGACCATTGGACTGAATTCGGACTACACTTTTGTTTGCTTATTCTGGTTGATTAAACTCTCCGCTTGGATTTGAACTTGGATTTTGGACTGCTTATCGACCACAGTACAGTGTTTGCCCTTGTGAAAACCTTACCCTTGCTAAGATGTCAGCCACAGGTTTCTTTAAGGCCTGTTCCCAACGTGGGGGGGAAATGACCAAATCTGATGGTCATTCTAAGTGCCTGCTCTGTCTGGGGGAGTTCCATGACATCAAAACTTGTAGGCATTGCAAGGCTTTTACCCCCCAGGCCCACTGCAACAGGGATAAGAGGCTGAAGGCCCTGCTCTATGAGCACACTCTTTCTGCGACCTCGTCCCCTGTTAAGGCGTCTGGTTCGGGTACCACACTGAAACCGGCCAAGGAACCCGACAAACATGGTTCTGCAGTGGTACCATCCTCCTCCAAAGGGGCTGCAAAGAAAACCCCAATGTCCACCTGGGCTTGGGAACACGGTACTGCTAAAACCCTCACGGACGATACCGCCTCGGTATCAAAGAATAAATGCAGACTGGTACCGCCAGCTAAGGTCCAGGAGGTTGCGGAGGAGGAGGATGAAATGGAGACAGAGCCACCACAAAAGAGGCCTAATATGGTGGAGGACAAACGCTCCCCTCGTAGAGGGTGCTCCTGAGAACGACGGAGGCCCAGAAAGGTGGAGTCCCATCCCGCAAATCCAAGGCACGGAAGGGCAGAGGCCATGAGAGGGAGGCTATCTCAATACCCTCCCCGGTGAAAAGATGGCTTGCGATACCATTGCCTGACCAGTCCTGTGACATTGACGTGGCCTATGAATTGGAAGGAGCTGTTGAAGAGTCCTAACCTGACATTCAAATAGTCATGATATCACCATCGAAGATGCTGCTAGCACTGGGTACCGCAGTTCATTGTCTGAGCCGGTCTCGCTCACAGTCTCGCTTGCGGTCCCGTACTCCTTAGCCCTCAAGGTCATGCTCCCACTTGATCTCTGCTCATTGTTCACGGTCCCGCTCAAGGTCCCGACCTCGGCACCACTCACGATCCTGCTCAGGGAGCAGGCTCTGATCCCACTCTCTGGTGATGAAGGTACATGACAGGCCGAGGACGCTGCCTCCAGGTAGGCCGCCTTCTAAATCCCCTTCAAGGACACCAGCACCGTGGTCACAGTCCTGTTTGGCTTCCAGGTCTCCTACTCCTTGCCCATGTCCTCAGCTCACTTCCAGGTCATGATTGGGGTCGTACGGCTCTCAATACTCTGATTATGTCTCTCCCTGGTATGAGGACGATTGGTCATGGGACAGATTCAAGCGGTACCGTTACGAGCTACCCCACATTAGGAGATATCCCCCGGAGAGGTGCTATTGGGAATCAGACCCACGGTACCACTACTATGACGAGTTCTCTCCCTGCCCATACGGTAGACGATACTGCCGCAAGTTCTGCCCAGCGTACCACTGGGCTAGACGGGACAGTTGGCGATACCGCCTGACGGATCAGGGACAATCCCATTTGCCCAAGGACTCATGGAACTGTGTCACTCAGACTGTACCAAGTCACTGAGGCAGGGACAGGACTGTTAGTCTCGCTCGAAGTCTCCAATGAGGTAGGTCCCTTCTCAATTGCCTAGATGGTCCCCGCCACCTAAGAATACGGACTCTCACAAAACCCTGACACCAGATATGGTGGTGTGACCCAAACCAACCATTCCACGGGCACTTCCTAGGACACCTCCACATGGATCAGACAAGTCTCACTCAGAGACCCATCCCCGAAGTCATCTCCACAGGGGAAGGGTGCACAAAATGACCCGTCATCCCCTACTGACAATGTCAAGACGTTTGCAGAAGTGGTAAACCACATGGTGGCATCACTTGGCCTGACGGTCACTCAACCAGACATCCATGTGGATGACCCGATCTTTCATGACCTACAGAGGCAGGCCCCTCCTTTACCTTCCATTCCCATCTTGCCCGTCCTTATGCAGATTGTCAAAGCGGCTTGGGCTATCCCGTCCTCCATGCCACCCACTTCTCAGAGGTTGGAGCATCTTTACTGGGTTTCTGAGGATGCAGCTCCATAGCTAGCTTCGCACCCGAAGCCAAACTCTATCATAGTGGATGCGGCCCAGATGTGCACATCACAAAGGGTGCATTCTTCCCTGACAGATCGGGAGGGTAAGAAGCTTGATGCCATTGGTCAAAAATTCTACTCCTCATATTGCCTACTAAGATTGCCACGTATAGCGCGTACATGGGGGTGTACCAGCAACACTTATGGGACGCGGTTTCACCTTATCTGGACAAAGTCCCCACACAAGATCTTGATTTGGTACACAACATGAGGGATGATGGCCTTACCCTGGCAAACTACCAACAGCAAGCAGCTAAACATGTGGTTGACTGTGCTAGTAAAGTATTGGCAAGCGCAGTGGCAGTCTGAAGGCATGCATGGTTGCATTCTTCTGGACTTTCCAGACCAGCCAGATCGGTGATCAAAGACTTCCCCTTTGATGAAGCCAGTCTGTTCCATGAAGAAACGGATACTAAACTTGAACACACACACAAAATGAGAACTACGGCGAAGCGCTTTGGCATCCCACTTCCAGGACAAACCTCTCGGTCACAACCATATGGGAGAAGACTTCGCCCATCCTTTCATAGGAGATATAGCCCTACAGTGCAATGCTCTCAGCACGCCACCTCTGCGTACCCACAATACCAGAGGAAGTTCGCTTCTACATCAAAAACTAAGTCTCAGTTTCAAAAGAAGAAGCCTGATTCGTCCAGACAGTGAGTTTGACTACTACTCCCTTCTGCCCACACCCACCATGGCTGCATATGCATACAGGCTTCATGCCTCTTTCCACTCCTGGCACTCCATCACATTGGACCGCTGGGTCCTGAGTATCATCCTAAAAGGATACTTTATAGAGTTTGATCACCTTCACCCCTCTGGAGTCTTCAGAGTTACTCCTCCTTCCCCACAACTCATGGAAGAGGTGGCCACCCTCCTTTGGAAGGGCACCATAGAACCTATTACCCCACGTCAGAAGGCGGAGGCCTTCTTCTCCCGATATTTCCTTGTCACCAAGAAGGACAGTGGATTGCATCCCATTCTGGACCTCGGAGATGTCAACTGTCATATCTCTCCCAAGCGATTCAGAATGGTCACGCTTTCATCTATCCTCCCATTCCTCCAGATCGGAGACTGGTTTGCTACGATAGACCTTCGCAACACCTACTTCCACATCACTATAGCGCTGTCACATAGATGTTTCCTCACATTTGCTATCAGGTCCTGCATGTTGCGCTTCAAGGTTCTTCCATTTGGCCTCTACATGGCCCCACAGGTCTTCACCAAATGCACAGCAGCAGTAGTAGCCCACCTCCACCTAAAAGGGGTGGTAATCCTCCCGTACTTGGAAGACTGACTCATCACAGGACTGTCCTGGGTGAAGGTCACCAAGGATGTCTCTTTGACCCTCTCTCTACTTGAGGAATTGGGCTTCATGGTCAACCTAGAAAGTCCCAACTGGAGCCATCGCTACTCATAAGATTCATTGGAGCACAGCTGGACCCGACATAAGGTAGGGCATTCCTCCCAGAGGACAGGTTCGCCACTCTGCAAGGGACGATCCACCACTGCATCGCACACAGAAGTGTGATGGCACACCTTATCCAACGCATCCTGGGTTACATGGCCTCCATCACAGTGGTTACCCCCTCGCCAGACTACAGATGTGACCCTTGCAGGCCTGGTTTCTCCAGGTATTCAACCCATTGATGGACGGTCCATCCACGTTGCTCCCCGTGCCTTGCCCAATACTCAGGGCACTGGACTGGTGGACTCAGTCAGATACGGTCCATTGTGGCCTACCTTTCGTGCCGTCCCAACCCACCAGGACTCTGATGACAGATGCGTCCATGACAGGATAAGGCACTCATTCACACTGCCTAGCCATTCGTGGGCTATAGTCACAGAAGGAGTCCAAACTATACATCAGTGTCCTAGAGCTACTCACAATATTCAAAGCACTGAAAGCCTTCGACCTGTCCCTTCAGGGACAGGTGGTTCAAGTCATGTCAGACAACACCACCTCCGTCTTCTACATCAACAAACAAGGAGAGACCAGGTCGCAGATGCTCCTGGATCTGATAATTCGGATGTGGGACTGGTGTGTAGACCGACAGATATCACTGATGGCCATTCATCTGGCAGGGAGCCAGAACGACATTGCAGATGCATTAAACCAAACGCGGAGCAGCTGTCATGAGTGGTCCATAGTGACAGGCATCCTAGAGCCACTATTTGTGGATTGGGGATCACCGGTCATAGACCTCTTTGCGACCAAGGAGAATGCCAAATGCCATCTGTACTGCTTGAGACAGCCTCCCTCGTGGAGGAACCTGGGGGATGTGTTTCTCTTCGAGTGTTTGGGCATCTGGCTCTACACTTTCCCTCCCTTCCTGCTACTCTCCAGGGTGGTGTCGAAGCTGCGGCACGATAGAACGGATTGCATACTGATAACCCTCTGGTGGCCCAGACAACCTTGGTTCTCTCCTCTGATTCTTCTCTTGCAGGAGACGTTCTGACACCTTCCTCTCCGACAGGACACCCTCTCGCTCCAGGGAGGTCAAATACTCCATGCCGACCTGGAATCAATCAAGTCAACGGTGTGGCTTATCACCAACTAGTACCCCTGTCAGACACAACTAGGACCATTCTACAGGCTGCCCAGCGTCCTTCCACTCAAAAGGCCTACCATTACAAATGGCAGAAATTCTGCCAGTTTCTCAATAGCAAGGACATATTTCCTGACGATGCTACAGTTCCACTCCTTCTTGACTTCCTTGCCACCTTGTTACCGAAAGGACTCTCTCCTCCATACAAACCAATGTTGTGGCAGCATCCTGGAATTTTCAGCGCCTTGGAATACAGTCATGCTTCAAGGACCCTTTGGTCCGCAGATTCCTCCAGGGATATAAGAACCTGCATCCACCAGTGATGGGCCCAACTAACACCTGGGACCTTACGTTAGTTCTAACAGCTCTCTCTGGGTTTCCCTTTGAACCTATGGACAGGGGTGATATACACCTCCTATCTTTTAAGACTGCCTTTCTGATGGCCATCACTTTGGCGAGGCGGGCGAGCGAACTCTGCACCCTCAGGGTGGACCCCCCCATACCCAGTTTCATAGGGATAAGGTCGTCCTTAGACTGGATGTGGTGTTCTTACCTAAAGTGGTTTCATCCTTTCACCTGAACCAGGATATAGTTCTGCTGACTTTTGATCCTCCCTTTATGGCTGAAAGAACTGGTTCCTGCCATCCGCTTGACGTCAAGTCAACTTTGGAGCTCTACATAGACAGGATGGCTTCTTTTCACTGTTCTAACAGACTATTAGTTTGCTACTCAGGTCCAGAGAAGGGTTTGGCCGTCTCATCACAACGCTTTTCCAAGTGGGTAGCATCCACCATCTCTACCACTTATGTGGTGATGGGTAAGCCCTTATCTTCTCCAATACAGATCCATTCTACCAGATCAACAGCTACCTCAACGGAATTCCTTAGGGGAGTACCTCTCCAAGACATCTGTAGAGCGGCCACATGGGTGACGCCACTCACCTTTGTGAGGAACTATAAACTAGACTCTGCCATGATGGCTCAGCCCTAGGAAAGACAGTGCTCATGCCTTCAACCACCTGCGATTGACAGGTTTCCTGTATTTGATTCTAATACAATCTAGTCTTCTCCTTATATCTTTGTCCTGTCTTTATTGGTATTAGGACACCCCTGTGTTCCTGGTGTTATGAGCTTGCTAGTCTACCCATTGTGTGCATTCACAGAGACCACAAAGAAGAAGAACGGATTACTTACCTGTAACTATAGTTCTTCAAGTGGTCTTCTGTGAATGCACACAAACCTGCTCTCCTCCCTTCTGGTGTCCTACCTCTCACATTGTTTTTAATACGTGGCTATAAGGAACTGAGCAGTTGGTGAGACGTGGGGGCTTATATAGGCCAGGGGTGAGGGGGTGGAGCTACCACCCAAAAGTTTTAATTGAGGTTTCTGGAAGTTTCCAAAGTGCTCTGCGCAGGTGCAGAATTAACTCATTGTGTGAATTCACAGAAGACCACTTGAAGAACTATAGTTACAGGTAAGTAACCCGCTCTTCACCAGCCTTCACTGCCTAAAGGTTGTTCTGTCTGACTGTTTTATTTCTTCCCCTCATTGCCACCATCTTGGAATCTTCTTCTCAGTGGCTCACCACCACTCTGCTGCTGTCTCCTCTTGTCTTTTTCTTCATCTGCTCCTCTTGCCCTTTCTTTCCCCTCCTTTTCTTCTTCCACAATAACATTCAACTTGAATCCTGTTCTCCCTTCCATGCCTCTACCACTTCATATGGGGTCACATTTCAAAGGCCTTTGGGGGCAGGTAATACAGGTTCTGTGCTATGATTGATCCAAGGAATGGGAGTTCTTTCACTGCTTCAATTTCCTCATCAGTTTTTAATTTGGGTAGATCCCCTGTGGTCATTATTTTTGTTTTGTTAATTCCCATTCCTTGGATCAATCATAGCTGAGAATGGAGACTGCAGCCAGGAAATCAGAAGAAGACTGGGACTGGTAAGGGCAGCTATGAAAAAACTGGATAAGATCATATAATGAAAAGATATAAAACTGAGCAATAAAGTCAGGATTGTTCAAACCATCATATTTCCTATCACCATGTCCGGATGTGAGAGTTGGACAGTGAAGAAAATTGCTAAGCAGAAAATCAACTCATTTGAGATGTGGGGCCCATCTACATGAGGGGGAAAATCTGAAATACCTTATAGTAATGGCATCTCACAGCAGCAGTGACATATCCAAATGGTTTTTCTGGCCTCGGAAGCACCCATAAGCCTTGCATTCCTGATGGTGGCCATGAGTGATTTACTCATAATAGTTCTTCACCACCACTGTTTTTTTTTTAAAAAGTCATCCCAAGGTGTGCTGGTGTGATAGAGTGATTCTCCAATTTTATAAGAAAGCAAAACAGAAAATATTGATCCTTTTTATCGTCTTAGCAAGCGATCGCTAAGGTGAAAATCCAACATGGCGGCAGTGGGCTCTTGCCCTCCTAGCAAGCCCCACCCCTGCTCTCACCTGGCTAATCAGCTTTGTGCTTCCCTTCAAGTTTTTTTTTTTTTTGTATTGTTCTATAGTCCAAACAAGCAAAAATGAGCACTCACCTTGCGGTTTGTGAAAAAGAACAGGAAAATCTGCTAAGGCTTTTACTCCATTGTTTTTGCCGTTTTGGGCCCCCCTCCTTCTGAATAGCGTGGACTGGTGCTGGATCCTGTTTAGACAGGTAGGATTGCCAGAGAATTCCATGAGGGGTATTTTCACCATTTAGATGGGCCTGTGGTGTTGGAGAAGATTGCTGAGGATTCCATGGATGGCCAAAAAGACAAACAGATGGGTCTTAGAACAGATCAAGCCTTAATTCTCATTAGAAGCCAAGATGACCAAATTGAGGCTGTCATATTTTGGACATATCATGAGAAGAAACAGTTCACTAGAAAAGTCAATAATGTTACAAAAGGTGGAGGGAAAACGAGAAAAAACACACAAGCACGGAAAAAAAACACAACCACAAATAAACGCAACCACGGAGGCCATAGGCCTGAACCTACAGGATCTAAGTAGGGAGGTTGGGGACAGGGGATCTTGGAGATGTTATATCCATGGGGTCGCCATGAGTTGAAGCCAACTCAAGGGTAGTTAACAACAACAATAATACATGTTCCTCCCAACAGAGTTGCACGTGGGTGGGGTGGGGGCAGAGTGGGACAGAGTGAATGGTTTCAACAATCAGGAACAGGACCTGTGGGGTTGTTGCCAGGGAACTCCAGACTGAAAGTCTGGAAGTCTGCATTTGGCTTGTGGGGAGAGCTTGGAAGGTTAATTTTTAGAAGAATTAATATAATGGTAGCAGAAGCTATCCATAAATAAAGCAGCAGTAAGAAGATGGTTCTAGGACTACTATTGGGTCAGTTAATTAAGGATGGCTTCAGGAGCTTATTGTATTTGTTCATCTTAAAAATTACTTTTCCAAGCTTTGCCTCTGGAACAGAATCTCCACCACAACTGCATTAGAGTGATAGAATCATACTATCTTAGAGTTAGAAGGGACCGCAAGGCCCACCTGGTGTAATACCCTGCCATGCAGGAATATACAGCTACAGCACTCCTGAAAGATGCCCATACAACCTCCGCTTAAAGATCTCCAAAGAAGGTGAATCCATCCCCCTAGCAGTCTTATTCAATTGTTGAACAGTTCTTACAGTAAAAAGTTATTCCTAATGTTTAGGTGGATTCTCTTGTAATTTTCTTGTAATTCTCCTTTCCTTGTACTTTCCTTGTAATTCATATTCTAGTCTCTAGCACAGCAAAAACAAGCTCACCCCATCTTCTACATGGCGTCCCTTCAGATATTTAAAGATGGCTATCATGTCACCTCTCAGTCTTCGCTTCTCCAAACTAAACATACCCAACTCCCTAAGGCTTGGTTTCCTGACCATTGATCAACTTGGCTGCCATTCTCTGTACACGTTCCAGCTTGTCAATATTCTACTTGAATTGTGGTGCTCATAATTGAACATGGTATTCCAGCTGAGATCTGCCCAAAGCAGATTAGAGTGGCACTGCTACTTCCCTTGATCTAGACACTATACTTCTACTGATGCAGCCTAGAATTGCATTGGCTTTTTTGGCCACCAGTCATACTGTTGAATCACATTTAGCTTGTGATCTACTAAGACTCCTAGATCCTTTTCATATGTGCTACTTTCAAGCCAGGTGTCACCCCTCCTATATTTGAGCAATTCATTTTTCCTGACTAAATGTAGTGCCTTACATTTATCCCTGTTGAAATTCATTTTGTTAGTTTTAGCCCAATCTCAATTTTAAGGACTTCCCTAGAAAACCAAGTGCTGGCACAAGACATTTTGTTGTTTCCTGAGATGGAGGACAAAATGGATTTTCATCTCTAATCCACATAAAGAGGCTGGACTGGACTGGCAGTTGAATTGCAGATAGTGTCATCTGTCTGCAATTGAGATAAAAGGCTAGTTTAGTGGATTCAGGACAAGGTGTGTAATATGCACAGCTCTGTGCCTGGAAACTGATCTGTTGAACATCATATTTTAATTTTGCTTGTGTTGTGCAATTTAAATAAATATGTATAATTTTTGCCTGCAACTACTCTGTTAGCCTGTAAGTTGAGGTTTTTTCACCTTATGACTGGAATCCTTTTGGTGACCTACACCAGTGCAGCAACTTTTTACAATCTAGCATAAGTCACTTTTGGGAGAAGTATGCAACAGCTGCACAGAGCTATGTGTATGTGTGTGTGTGTGGGACTAGGCAAAAAAGAAAGCTGTCTCTGTCACCAGAGAAAGCTTTTCTGATGAAGCAAAATGGCAGTCAAAAGTATGGGATTAAAATTATGTTAATTTTTTAAAAATAAAACATGTCAGGGGAAGGGAGAGCTGTGATTCTGCTGCCCCCTTTTCTCCCACCCTGTTGAGTTCTTCTGATAGAATTTGCTACCATTGATGTGATGATGGCTATATCACACCAAAGGACAAGGCTTTCAAAGGGGGTGAGCCTTCTCCCAAGGCTGTTGATGGGAGCCAGCTGTGAGGGCTATGTATCATCTCCAGTATCACATACCTCTGGATATTCCCTTGCTGTGGAGCATGAGATGCAGGGTGCTACTGAGTTTTGTTCTGCCAGTGGGCTTCCTAGAGGCATTTGCTCTGTCCCTGTGGGTTCAGAATACTGGAGAAGTCAGGCCTTTGATCAGATCCAGCGGGGTTCTTCTGAGCTTCTCAGCCTTTTGCCAGCTGTCCAAAAAATTTAAAAAAAAATTAATTAAAAAAAATTCAAAGAAAGCAGTTCCCACCACAGCTCTGTCACAGGAGTGACAATGACTGCTGAGTTCCTTTTAAGCAGTGTTGTGTCTGTTTGCTTTTGCTTCTGATCCCTGTTTTTTTCTAAAAGAAAGTACAGTGTGCACCAACATGGTCTCATCCCTTTTACATATTGACATAGTGATGTGGTCTCTATAGACTCACATTGAAATTCAGCCTGAGGATATCTGTAAACTCAGCTCCCACGATCCAATCCAGAAGGCTCTGCAAAGAAAACCCTGGAGCTGCTAGGCGCTTGTTCTGAGTCATCTTGTCTCCCTGTTCAGAACATTCACATTGTGTTTTGGGCCTGACAGCCACAGAGGGGTTGCCATTTCTAATATCCAGCTTCTGAAGAACAAAATAATGCCTCCCCTCCCCTCGCTGTTGGTGCCACATATCCAATATCCCCAACTGCTAGAATTAAAATACAGCAGATGCTCATGAGCAATGGTGGCTGCTGATTGCCATATCAGTGGGATGGTAAAACTGCTCTTGAGAGAGCCAGCATGAGGTAGTGATTTGAGTGTTGGACTAGGATTCTGGGAGGCCAGGGTTTGATTCCCCACTTGGCCATGGAAGCTCACTTAGTGACCTTGGGCAAGTCACACTCTCTCAGCCTCTTAGGAAGGCATTGGCAACCTCCCTGGAACAAATCTTGCCAAGAAAACTCCATAATAAGTTTACCGTATAGTTGCCATAAGTCAGAATTTGGTTGAAGGTATACATACAGCAGCAACAGCAACAGCAACAATAACAACACATCCTACAATTAAAAGAACTATGTAAGGTGCTAGACTTATGTTGGGGACAGCATTCAGCACCTTGAAGCACTCATTTAAAAACCACATAGGAGATTCACTGCTATCTGACATGGAAGCTACCAGCCACCACTGCCTTTAAAGTAAGTGAAAGAATTCTGTAGGAATTTGCTATACCTTACCTCTAGCTCTTAAGGGTGTCACATACAAATGTCTAGTTATCAATAAATGTGCCTCCATTATTATGTAAGTAGGGACTTTGTTGTTATTATTTGCTATCAGGTTGACTTCTACTTATGGTGACTCTATGAATGAGAGACTTCCAAGAGCCATGGTCATCCACAGCCCTGCTGACATCTTGCAAACGCAGAGGTAAGGCTTCCTTGACTAACCCTGTTTTCTTTGTGTGTCTTATACCCTACTTTTCTCTCCTCAGAATGGGACTTATGGCTCTTCCAGCCAGGCCAATTGTGTCAGGACCTGGCAACATTTGTTGTGGTAGTTACAGTTTCTGTTTGTTTTTAATTCAGATTACATTTTGCTAATCCCCCTTTTCTTAAGTATTTTGTTCCTATCTTAAGTGGTTCTCCTTTCTGGTCTCCAGAAATTGTCAGTGGGTTTTGTAACTAGGCTTTCAGTCACCACCTCCCTGTCTCTGCCAAACACAGAGTGGTCTTCCTGAGATGCTGAAGAAAAGGGGGTTGAATAGCAGCTGCTGGCTGCCTTCCAATTTCCTTCCCTGTCTAATCTCTTGAGAGCCAGTATGGAGTAGTGGCTGGGGTGTTGGACTAGGACTCCAGGAGATCAGAGTTCGAATCCCTAAGCCATGGGAACCCGCTGGGTGACCCTGGACAAGGCATACTCTCTCAGTTTCAGAGGAAGACTGTGGAAAACCTCCTCTGAAGAAATCTTGCCACCACCACCCCACTCATATTAGGGTCACTGTAAATTGGAATTGACTTAAAGGCACACAAGAACTACCAGTCCTCTGACCTCCCTCCCCTCTCCTAGGACAGGAGTGCACTCTCCCAGTCTCATCTCCCTCACCAGTCTCTCTATTTTCCTCTTTACCTCTCACTCTGATCTCCCTAACCTCCTCCCCCTCCCCAATCTTCCTCCTTTCTTCCCCCTCTGATGTCTTCCTCTCATCTCCATGTCCTGAACATGAGTCAGCAAGTGCCCGAGGAAGCAGGTAGTTGGTGCACAGGAACTGTCAGGTTGTCAGTCCAGGATAGGTCAGCCATGGGTGTTTTGAGTGAGATGAAGGGGAAAGCACGAGGGTAGTCGATATCTGATCCAGAAGCTGTATTAGCAGTTCAGAAGTCCAGATACATGAGCCAGCAAGGAGTAAACCATAAACAGGCTAGTCCAAAATGTAGCCAGTCCAAGGCCATGAAAAAGAGTAACGTGAGAGAGTACTGCCAGTCAACCAGATAAGACAATTGTCAGCACTCAGGCTGAGAGACAACTGCCAGGATATTTACGGGCAGCTCCTTCAAGGCCACAGGTGCCTAATTAGTGCTTAATTAGGTTGGAGGCTATTAACTTAGCACTTATAGTGCTAAGGGGCATGTTGTCTTCAGCATGTGCAGCCTCTGCCAACTCCTGCTGGGGAGAAAGGTCCCCTACTGCCCCAGCCCCCATCTCCTTGGACTCAGAGGTAGTTCCTCTGCCAAGAGCTGCAGTTTCCTGGCAATCTGTCTCCTCCTCCTCCTCCTCCTAATCTGGGTTGTCCAGGGGGTGAGTTATGACTCCCCTTCTGATCTCCTTCCTGCTCTGATTTCTCAGTCTCCCTCCATTTCCTCAATCTTCTTCCCTACTTCCAGGGCTGGAATCCTGCCCCACTGACAACAAGATCATTGTCATTAGGAAACAACGTGTGTGTAGAGGGAGGAGAAGAAGACCATTTGGATGAGGAATCATCAAAAAGAGACAAGAAGCATCCAAAGTCACATGGTTTGGTGCTTGACAGATCAAGACAAATTGCCAGTCTAGAGGAGGGTTCAGGAAAGAATAAGAAATACAAGTTAAAACAGGTGGGGATCATGTGGCCCCCCAGATGTGGCTGAACTACAGCTCCCAGCATTCCCCTGCAATTGTCTTTGCTGGCTAGGGTTGCTGAGTGTTGCAGTCCAACATCATTTGGAGGGCTACATATTTCCCACCCCTGTGTTAAAACATAGAACAAACACATTAAAACATAAAAGAGATGAATTAAAACAAACAACTCTAAAGTAATTAACACCAGTCATTTTTTTTAAGAAAAGGTAATGCCTGATGCAATTCAAACCTCCTTTTAGAGTGGCCCAGATTTACTGCCAAAGGCATGATATGCTTCATAGCTCCCTTTTACAAGAGCAAATTTCAGAACACTCACCTCATTTGACCCTCTCTCATATCCAGTGTTAAGCCTCAGGGGGACAGTGGAACCCCACAAATAGATATGTGTAGAAGTATGCATGGGGTGTGTGGTCATGTATTAGTTAATCCTGAAAAAAAAAATCCATATCCATGCTGATCCAGCACTCCTCTCAAACATTTTATATCTAATACAGTTGCCACCATTTAAGGTCCTGGTCATAAGTTACCACTAAGGATCAGCCTGTAGGTTACACATTAAATCTGTGTAACAAACTCCAACAGTCCACTTCTTGGTTGAAAAGTAGTACTGGGCGGGGTTGATTTTCAGACAAGGTGTGGTGGTGGGAGTGGGAACTTGACCCTTTCCCCTACCAGCTGCTAAATTGCCCTTTCAGTTTTCTCTCCCTGTTTCCCTTAGGGCGTCAGATACCTGTATACCTTTGCAAACATGTCCTGATTCCTGGAGAAGAAGCAGGATTTGGGTTGATTTGGAAGGGAAGGTTGCACATGGTTAAACGGTTAAGCACCCTGTTGCTGCTTCTCTGCTAAAATCATTCCAATGCTGCCTTTCAGAAAAGGGGGGGGGAGTCTATTGGGTTTTTTTATAAAGTACTGTAGTTATATTTTGCCCCTTAGAGTACTTTTTTGTTCTGAATGTGAATGGAAGTAAATGGAAAGGAGCTAGTTTTAAAATGTCAAGTGTATTCTAGCCAATGTAGGGGGTTTTGTATTCAGATTAGAGACATGGGGAATAGAGAAACAGATCTGAAGGTCATCTGTGAAAGTACCTAAGATGGTAGCATAGAGAAATGTATCCTTTGGTATGTTCTAGATTGGTGCTTCTTCAACTAACTGATGTGTGGAGGAGGAACCCCCCCCCTGCAATGTGACAGGAACTGGTACCACATCTGTGTCTATTGGCTACAATGGTTTCTTTTTTTCCTGGAGGTGTTCCAGAGACTGGCAGCTGATGGTCCCTTGGGCCAGCACCAGTCCATGGGCCACCACTTTGAGTAGCGCTATTCTGTTTCACCCTTCTCAGTCTGGCACCCTCACAGATATATTGGACTAGAGCTCCTGTAATCTTCAGCCTGCAGGGGCCAATATGTCTAGAGGGCACTGGATTGTGCTATCTAGATTAAGAAGACTGTAGAAGGCTGTTCTAGATCTATTATGGGCACAGCCATTTTTAAGAAGGCAGCTTTATCAGATACATCTGATGAGAATTTGAACATCCTTCTAAACCTGACTATGAAACAGGAAATATAGCCATGGCTTCTCTTTGCCATTCCTCCTTTTCCCTCACTTTGGACTACTCCTTCAGCAGGGAACCTTTGGAGCCTTGCTCACCATTACAAGCAAGAGTGGAAGTCAGATAAAAGGACTCTGCAACACTGAAGGAGGATGGGTGAAAGATAATGCCCCAGTTATTGGATCTCCTGCTTTTCTGGGAAGTCTATATATACACACATTCTCACATTTACAACTTGGAAACCATATGAAGCTTAAAATATTTGTGTCTGCTGAGATCCCTTCACCTTAGAGGAAATTCCACCAGGTTATGGGGATCATAGACGTGGCTGTGGAAGAAGACCCTGTCTTAGTACCCCTGCAAGCCAAGTACAGTGAATCCTGCCTGGTGGGCACTGTGGCATACTAGCCCTAGGAAACACCCTGCTAGAAGTCCAGAAAGCCAGGGTATCCTGTGCAATCACATTCACAAGGTCCAGCCCTCTCTAAGATGCCATGGGCCTTTGGAACAGAGATGGCAATGAGTTTGAGCCAATGTGTAGATCAGGAGGTGCAGAGCATGGATGGCAGCTCAAGGCCTCCGAGGTTTCTGAATTCTATTTGGCAGGAAGAACTGTGACCCCAAATTGTCTTTGGCTTAGGGCCTCCCTGATACTCCAGGAAGGGGTAAGGAAGCAGAGCCAGTGATACGTTCATCAATATGTTGTCTGGATATTGCTGTACAATATCGCTTTTGACCAACTCCTGCTCCACTGGTCAGCTTTGCTGCTTTCTTGGTAGTCTTCTCCCAGATTCCACTCCTTCCCTTGGTGGACAGTCCCTCTGCTTCGCTAGCAGAGCACATACCGAGGCAAACAGTACAGTTGGTACAGTGATTCTCAGATTGTAGTGTCTGCCCCAACCGGGGACAATATCAGGATGTTAGGGTAATTTGAAAAATAAAATGCTCACATTTATAATGTAATTTTTCAATTTGGGAAATGGGAGAAGTAATTATATTAGTACAGAATGTATTGCATTATCCTGTGACATTTGGTGATGCCGCTATTATCTTTTGTTCCTCTGTTTCTGATTTACACTGCAGGGTAGAGTTCATTGCATGTGGATGACCTCACTGTGCATCCTTTTAAATATCGCCCCCTCCCCACATCCACCATTCCTCTGATGTCAAAAGCTAAACTTTCTCCTCTGTAGTGGTGCTAGATGGAGTGCAGAGAGGGAAACACCCACCATCTTTCTCCCTGCCTCTCCCAATTCAAGTTATGATGTTTCAAATGTCACATATAATTTATATAGATGTAATGGAGCCAACATGGTATCGTGGTGTGAGTGTTGGATTAGGGTTCTTGGAGACTAGAGTTCAAATCTCCACTTAAACCTTGAAACCCACTGGGTGACTTTGGGCAGGTCATATTCTCTCAGCCTCACAGAAAGGCAATGATAAACCTCCTCACCATAAATCTTGCCAAGTAGCCCTAAGATAGGGTCACCATAAATCAGAGTTCACTTCAAGGCACATAAAAACCAGGGAGGAGGCAAGTTTGAATGGGGAAGGATATAGGATTTTTTTTTTAAATCAAAAGGGATCTTTTAAAAAAGAAGGTTGCCGAACATTGCATTAAGATATTTCTAAAGAGAGAAACACAGTACAAATACTGGGGACCAGATATCTTGGGCACAGGAGAGTGTGTGATCAGTCTGTAATGTTGATGGGACCAGCAATTGTTGAACTCAGTGATTAGCCCTAAGCCCCTAGTTTTCATGGGTTTGTCCCAAGGTCTACCAGTGATTATGGGTTGAATAAGCCCTAACAAGTCTCTCTGCTCAGCTGTTGTTGGCTTCAGAGCGCCCCCTGTCTCAAATGTGTCCCATCATCACTTTGGCTGGTCTTGTCAGGTGCAACCAGAGAGGCCCCTCTAGACCATACTAAAATTGCCCAAGCATTGCCATGCCATTCCTTCCATGACAGTCCCTGTTAGCAGGGTGCCTGCCTTTCCTCCCTTGCAAAGTTGCCTGGAAGTCAATCCTTGTCAGCTCCCTCATGCATGAAAATGTCTTTGAAGACCACTGCTGGAAATATATACCAAGCAAGTATTTGTTTTTGACAGCTTACCAGCTTTTTTAAAAAAATAGGAGCCAGGGGGAGGGAGACAAAGGCAATGAGGTGCCACTTCAAAGTCAAGCCAAACATACTCCCAGGCCTGAGATAAAAGAACTTTTTTTCAGTATTGGGTCCCGCCTTGGGTCCAACTCTGGGGAAAAGGCAGTGTATAAATAAATGATACCAATAAAAACAAACAAACAAACAATATTGTAGCTGTTTTTAATGTATTTTTAGGTGCTGAATTTGGAAAAAAAAACCACAATAAAAATGCCATACCACACACAGTTCTTTCATAAATTTGATGCTTTTATCAATTCAGTTTTTACTCAGCTTTGATTAAGTGCAGACATTCCTTTCCAGTGTGGTTTCTTTTAGTGCTTTTGAATGGTTTTTTTGTGTTTCATATCAGTGAATTAAAATGTTTTAAAAGTGTATTAGAATACTTTAACCCCTATCTTACTATCTACATGATAAATTTGAGAATCTTGTTGTGTTCTGAATACTTGCAGTAAGTTGTGAATCATGGCCGTGGATGTGTCAACAGTCCAGAAAATGTTTGCTACATTTCTGGGAATTTGTGATTAAGAAACATCAAAGAAATGTTAACACCTTTTATTAGAAAAGTGTACCATGCCTACTCTCGAGTGAGACTAGGAGATCAAGCCAAACCACGGACTCCACACAAAATTTGTTTTATTTGCATAGGGGATCTAAGGAAATGGTCTAAAGGCAAAAAGAAAACATTCAGATATTAGTGTGCCAATGATATGGGGGGACAGCTATTCTTGCTCTTGTGATGTTAAAGGCTATAACTCAGAAAATAAAAAAGCCATTTTCTATCCAGATCTTCTATCCTCTGTAGGACCTGTTTGTTACAGCCCAGAAATTCCAGCTTTGCTTCCACCAGAAACATTGGAACGTTCCCCTAGTACTTCTTGTTCTGATACTTATCAAGGAGAATTTCAGTGAGATATAGGAAGTTAAGACCCCCAGTTATTCACTCAATCTGAACTAAATGATTTAGTGAGAGGTTTGAGATTACCCAAGGATTCTGATGAATTCCTAAACTCCAGATTAAAAGAAAAGAGATTATTAGCAGTTGGAACATAGATATATTTGTATAGAAGCAGAGAAAAGGAGTTTACTCCATACTTTTCACAGGAAGGTGATTTAGTTTACTGTAGTGACACTGATGGTTCGATACAGAAATTGGGCACTGAGTACAAAGTGGATGAATGGCGACTTCATCGACTCTTCTAAAAGAAGTCTAAAAGCAGTTCTTTTGCACAATGGGAACAAATACGTCTCTATACCTGTTGGTCACTTGGTACATCTCAAAGAATGTTATGAGAATTTGGGATTGGTTCTCACAGAGATAAAATATAATGATCATGACTGAATGATCTGTGGAGATTTTAAGGCATTATGCATGTTTCTGGGGCAATAGGGGAGATATACTAAGTTCCCATGTTTCCTTTGTCAATGGGACAGCGGAGCAAAGAGTGAACACTGGGAGCAAAAACACTGGCCGGAAAGAAGAAGGGGAGCAATATTGAAGGACGTGAAGATGTAGCGTTATCCGTATGTGTTTAACTTGAACTGTTTAGAATGAATGGAGAAGGCTCATGGAGATCAGTGATTAGGATTTGCTATGATTTGGGGGGGGGAGGGGGAGATAATAGCAGCTAGGGGGTGGGAGGGAGGAAATGAGATTGAATGCACACAGTCCTGGGCATTTAAAAAAAAGTCCCTGTGGAGAGCAATGTTTATAGACATGCATGAGAAGAAGCTAATCCCAGCACAGGAAGCTGTGATGGGAGGGGCCTCTGTGAGAGTGAGCCTGAGAGAATGGCAGTTGAGAGAAGGCAGTTAGATGAGACAGGTGTGTGAGAGAGTTGGGAGTGAACGGTGATGAGAGAAAGGTGTGTGACTCAGTTGAAAGACTATAGAGAAAGTAGATGACTGAGTGTAGTATGTCTGTCACTAAACTGATGAGCCAGTATTAATATTTGGTATTACTGTATATGGTTTTGAGATTTGTTACCACATTGATTTGTTACACCTTTAAATGACATCTTCCTGACAGAAGAATGCCCATTGCTGCTTTCCCCCCACTATGGATTAATATCCTGGTCTCTGTACTCTGCCCCTCCTGCCCCTTGAGCCTGAGATTTCACTCTGCCTAATGGTAGGGCTGGTTTTGGAAATGCCCCGAGAGCGGCATGAAGATGAAAGAAAAAAGGTGAAACAAAAGTGAGCTGGGAAACAGGAGGAGAAGAGAAATTGCAAGAAAAAGAATATTAGAAAATTAAAATTAGAGAATGAAGGATATTAGAATAATAATATAGACATGACAAAACAAGCAGCAAAGTTGT
Organism: Gambelia wislizenii; assembly: GCA_030847615.1. Lineage (NCBI taxonomy): Eukaryota > Metazoa > Chordata > Lepidosauria > Squamata > Crotaphytidae > Gambelia > Gambelia wislizenii. The sequence continues at coordinate 209,135,041 of JAUMIR010000001.1, forward strand.
ACTGCTGTATTAAAATCATCAGGATACATTATCACTGCCATAGTAGTTGGCTTCAACCTATGGCTACTCTATGAACAAGAGACCACCCTGCTCAGGTCCTGAAAACTCAAGGCTGTGGCTTCCATTATTGAATGTATTTTGCTCTTCCTTTTTTCTCACCATCTTTCACTTTCCCCAGCACTATCATCTTTTCCAATGAATCATGTTTTATCATGATATGTCCCAAGTACGATAGCCTTAGATTAATGGTTTTGGCTTCTGGTGAGGGTTCAGGTTTGATTACACTAGGACTCTTCATTTATCTTTTTAGCTGTCCATGGTAATCAATAGAACTCTTCTCCAATACCATATTAGAAATGAGTTGATTTTCTTCCTGTCAGCTTTCTTCACTCTCCACCTTTTACAACCATACATATTGGAAATGGAAATACTCTGTCATGGATGACTTTGGTATTGAGATACACACACGCACACACACACACACACACAGACACATATAAAACAAAAAAAAATCTATCTATCTATCCATCCATCTATCTTTACACTTGAGGATCTTTTCTAGTTCCTTCATCTTCCAAGTTTTCACCTGCTTCTGATTTCTTGACCACAGTCTCACTTTTGAGCATTGGCTGAATGAAAGTATACAGAAAATCTTAAACTATTTTGATGTCATTATCATCCATTTTAAAGTTATGTAAACCATCTCAATGTGGACATGCTAATAAATTCTTCCTAGGTTGAAACTTGATTGTAGAAAGGATTTGAGAGACTGCTCTATGTAGAAAACTTGTAATGATAGATGTGGCCTGAGTTACTCTTTTCTTATATTGACCTTAAAAGACTGAAATAACAGTTAGAATATAGATTTGTATGAGTTTTTTTTAAAATTGTTGAATAGCTGGAAAACATGATTATGTTTTTGCTTTTGAGAAATGGTGCTTTTAGCTATATCAAACAGATGTGAAACATGGATTCCAGCAGAGTCAAGAGTTCAAGCTTTTGATTTCAGATGTCACCCACGCTAAAAACAAAATGTGTAGGAGCACTCAGTAGGAAAACCTCTTAATATTTTGCTGATGAAAATAGATGCTGGAAGTGGGGAAATTTGCAATCACATTTGCACAAGCAACCATGTGCCTCTAGGGTTCAATAGAAGCAGAGATAGGGAGTTCGGTTTCCCTGCTGTGTTCCCTCTTTGTGTTATCTGATCTTTTGTTTCCCTACTTACTGATACTTTCTGGCTTCAGTTCCTCCTACACACCTCTTTTTCTCTTCTCTCTTACTCATGTAGTCATTGGTAGCAAGCCCCAACTTTTCTCTCTCCCAAACGTGTACTTCACTCTAATAGCTGTCTCTTCTGAGGGATGGTCTTTTGTTCATGATATCAAACACCAGCTTTCATATCAGCTGAGCACTGGGATGCCTGTGCATTTGCAGCACCTGTTGTCACCCCCAATGAATGCTTCCCAAGACAGTCTTCTCTTTGCTGGACAGTTGCTTATCCCAGAGTGAAGTAATAATAATAATAATAATAATAATAATACATGTATTTATATCCTGCCCCTCTACAAAATGCAATCGGGGTGGCTCACAACATTTAAAATATATACATATAAAACCCTCCACCCCCCCTTAAAATACAATTAAATAATTAAACATTTAAAAATACTTAATAAATACTAAAACACACCCACACCCACACAATAAAATAAAATAACTGGAATAGGGATCGGACCAATAAGATTTTTTTTCTTCTGATGTAAATGATTTTTCTAAAGAGTTATGATGATAACTTATAAGAAGCTGGAATGGAGTGGAGTTTTCTTTCCTTATAACAGCTATGGCTGTAGTTCATTGCTTTTTGGTTGAACAGGAATGACTTATCTGTTACTTATCATTATCAATTCAGTCTGAACGATGGGTGGGTGTGGAGGAAGAGTCACATAAGGAGGTGTCTCATGCTGCTGTGAGGAAGGATTGCTTTCTAATGCCTTTTGCATTTTTCTCAGAATTTCTAAGGTGCAATGTTTGAATTGGCCTCTTGGGGAAACCAGAGCGCATTTCCCTGTATATTCTAGTGGCACAATAGTTAATAGCAATGACAACTTGTTAGTAATGCCATGAGTCATCTTTCTGAACTTCATTAAGAGCAGCATGTAATGGCCAGTTGGGTGACCAGAGTAATGAATAAAGCAAGCTTTTCCTTTTAAAACGTAGCATTCCAAGTGCTTATCTGTCAAGTCCCAGGTTCACAATCAGGGTATACTACTACTACTACTACTACTACTACTAATAAAAAATGATAATAACGTTTATTTATATCCCGCTCCTCTACAAAATGCAATCAGGACGGCTCACAATATTTAAAATATATATCCAAAACCCTCCATCCCACCCCTCTTAAAATACTATTAGATAATTCAGAAATTAAAATACTCTTAAAAATACTAAAATTGAACAGTAAACATCCCATCAGAATTTACTAAGAAACATCCCATCAGAATTTGTTTAACCATCACCAATCTCACAGCTACATTAAGATGTTGTAACAGAACATGTGAGGTGCTATACTAAACACACTTATAAGGGAGTAAATTCCATTGAGTACAGTGGGATTTAGGTGTGAGTAATAATGCTAAAGTGTGTATTGTTCTTCTGAGAATGGATTGAGTTACTGGAAAAACAATGCAACTCAGTCCCAAACAGCAGGGGCAGGCCATTCATAGCCCCAGGGCTCCATGCAAGCAAGTTCAGACCTTGCGATATGTCCTTCTTAGCAGCCTACTGGGTAGGATGGAAGAGAGAGAGAGTGGGGGGGGGGAGGGAGTGGGAGAAAGAAAGAAAAAAGAGCTGCCTCACTCACTTTGGGCTCTGTCCCTACTCATTGCTAGTGTTGGCCCCACCCACCATAATGTGGATCCTTATAGATTACCTGCAACAGAAAATGGCCTTCAACAGAAAAATGTTGTCCACCTCTTCTGTACTACAACATTTATCACCTGAATAGGAGGTTATGGAATACTGAAAGGGGAATAGTGACTGTCATGTTGCGCCCTGGTGTACTAGAGCAGTGGTTTCCAAGAGTAGGTCCTCTGATGCTGTTGGACTGCAGCTCCCAGAATCCCTAGCTAGTCAAGAGCCTAGAAATATAGTCCAAGAATGTCTGAGGATCTAAGTTTGCAAATCTCTGCAGAGCAGCAGTTCTGACTGATGTGGCTGTGGCTCAGATGTCTAACTAAAGGGGTCTGAGAACCAAGAAAAGGACTCAAGGACACTGACAGAGCAATCCTTCACATCTATTCAGAGGTACATTTCACTTAGTCCAATGGGGCTTAGTACCAGGTAAATACGGATAGGATTATAATGCAGTGTGTGTTTTTTTACAAGGCACCCCTCAGATGCCCCCAAAACAAATTAGAGAAAATGCTTGTAAGTGGTAGACCTTTAAAAATAGCCACCATTGCTTGTAAATAGCTTGCCTTGGCACTAGTTTTCTGTGGTGGTGGGATTGCATGCTCTAGTGAGGCAGCAGGCTATGCTGCAGGTAGGATTGCTGCCTGTATGGTCTCCCACATCAGACAGCTTTTGCTGAGGAGCCCGACTAGATGTGCTAAACAGCTACAGGGCAGCAACAGTAGTGGGGAGTGACACTGGTGGAGGATATCTCAGAGGCAATAGCAGTGACACCATAGCTACATGTAAAGGAGATAGTATTGCACAGGAGAAGGCAACGATAAATCACCCCTGAAGCTTGTTTACTTTGAAAATCCTACGATGAGACAATCCAAAATTAAACAAGAGATAGTGTTGGAAGATGAGACCCCCAGGTTGAAGGCACTCATTGAGTTACTAGGGAAGAGCGGAGAACAAGCATGAGCAGCATTGCGGCTAACGATGTGACTGGATTCAAGTTAAAGGTACGTGAAAGAAAAATCCAAAGTTGCACAATGTATGCAGTATGTTGGACTGTGAGAAGCAAGAATCAGGGAAAGCTGGAAATTGTAAAACAAGAAAAGGAAAGCACAGATACAGCCATACTTGGTGAGAGCTAAAGTGCACAGGAATGGGACACTTTCCATCAGATAATTACAAATGAATGGGTTATAGAGCAAATCAAACCTCAAACCTCCCTAGAAGAAAAGATGACTAACCTGAGGCTGTTGCATTTTGGGCATATGATGAGAGGACATGACTCACTAGAAAAGACAATAATGCTTGGTAAAGTGGAAGGCAGTAAGGAAAGAAGGAGACCGCACCACAAGTGAATAGACTCAGGGCTTAACATGAGCTAAATATCCCATCTTGCCCCTGTTGCACAGCCCTGCAGTCCATATGATGCAGGGCATTTGCCTCATTCTTTCCCTGCACGGTCCTTATGACTCCCAGGGCAGATATGGGACTGAGATGGGGCAAGCCAGGGTAGGGCCTGATAAACCATTTCCAAATAGTTTAATCCATTACTGCCAGCCAAAACCCGGATTGGGCCCCGTGTGTCTGCAGAAGCCTGTCTGGCATGCCAGCCCGTGCTGCTGCCACCACCTCCCTGGCTCTCCCCAAAGCCAGGCAGGGGTCCTGCAGCATGTGGCCAAGGCTGGTCACATGCAGGGGGCCTTCAGTCACATGTTGTGGGCCCCCTTCCTGGCTACCGAGATAGCAAAGAAAATTATGGCGGCTGCAGGGCTGGGCCAGGCTGGGCCCATTTTGCTGAGGCAACAGGACAAGGACACCAGCTCTGCAGCCAGGATATGCTGGTGGGGAGCTCATGTATTCTGGCTGGTAGATAAGTCAGGGAAGCCCCATTTGCAAGACCCGAGCAAGGCAATTGATGATTGGGGTTCTTGAATGGTCTCTTCTTCACAGGGTCACTATATGCTAAATTTGACTTGAAAGCAAATAACAATACCAAAGTCTAAAACAAAACAAAACAGCAGTATGAAGATCTGACAGGTACATGGGGAACCTGGGACAAAGAAAAAAATCCATTCACAACAGTGTAAGGTAAGGAGTAAGCAAGCATTTGGGAAACATGATTTAAAGAGAAAAAGAACACACACACACACACACACAAATCCATCCAACCAAAAGAGTTCAAAAGGGAAAGGGGTATGGTGGTGAAAAATGGGTTCATCATGGAGACTTTTTGTGGCCAGATTAGATCTATGAATCATAAGTACTCCACCTAGGTTCTCAAACTACATAGCTTAAAAGAAAATGTATGCTGCTTTTTAAAACGTAATACTTTTAGTGGACATACAAAGGAGAGCTAACCTTATCCTAGACATGGGCTCACATTATTGTTTTTTAAACTTCTGATTACTGAAGAGGCTTGCCAATGTTATGAAATCCCAGTGTCCTTGAGGGGTGTTGTTCATGCAGAAAAAGAAATGAATAGACATGGTTCCTTGCAGCTTAAATTTCAAGGGAAAAGAAATGGCTTCTTGACCCACTCAATTTTTCCTGCAACCTTATCAGCTCAGGCAGTGCTCTTGGCCAGCTATCACTTAGTAATAACAGTCTGTTCTTGTCAGTGCTTGGAAGAGAAGCCTAAAAAGATCTTCTTAAGCCCTGGGTGGAGGTAGAAGATGATGGAAGAAGAAGACGAAGGGGGAGAAGGAGGAGGGAAAGCAACTTTTTGGTGTTTGAGGTTGTACCAAAATCTACAACTTCAGAACTAGGTTTATAAGAAGAATTTGCACAAAATTATTTTATAGCTAGAATTTATGTGTTCCAAAAGGCATGGTACCTATGTGGTTCTGGATCACCTGGCCATGTGTTATGCAAAACCCTCATGTCCCTGGAAAAGGTCCATGCTTATATTGGTCTTACTATGGGGAGTAGGTTAGCAAGCAACAGGTTGTGTAACATATGAGATCTTTAACCTGTATATACCAGTGGAGCCAAGGAGAGAAACAGAAACAGAGATCAAAAATAACTGAAGAAACTTTATTGAACTGTTAAAGCACATTCACATGCACAAGCATTCGTCTAGCACACACACAAGACTATCAAAGTAAGGCAGGAAATGATTAGAAGGAATTAGATTGAGGCTTCGGGGCTATACTGCACTTGATCTTGAAGAGGAGTATTCCTTGAGAGTAGCAGCAAGGTGATGCACCAAAAGTGGGGCGGGAGGAACTAGTTAAGCTTATGGAAATAGGGAATGAAGTGCCTGTTTGGCAGAATGCTGGCCAGGGATGAGGGAGTGTTAGGGGGGTTTGGAGAGAGATAGAAAGAGGGGGAGGGGAAGGTGGTTCAGACTGGCGTGGAGAGTTGAGTAATGGGATCTGAACTGATTTTTCCAGGGGTATTTATAGGAGAAATCCCTTTGAAGGTACAATCTTGATAAATGAAACATTTGTCTTCAGATGGTTCCCAATGATTAAAACAAAGGAATTCTGGACCAGCCAGGAACTGGGAAATGGGGGTACCTTTGGATAGGAGATTAACAGACCACCTTCCTTTGATTTGCAGATACGTAGATGAGGAACAGGTTTAGCATGGCAAAGAAAACTCCAAACTGTATAGATGGATGCCTGCCTTTCCAGACATGAGATAGGAAAAACCTTTTCTACATGAAAAGAGATGTTGACTGGTTATGTCAAGGTGTGAATGTTTGGGGAATTTGAGGGGCCTCTGTCCTGGCTAAGTACATTCTGGTCCCAGCATTCTTTTTTCCCCTGTCAGCCCATGAAAGACTCAAGTTTGGCCAAATTAAAGTTAAACCATAGCCAATTATAAGTGAATCAAGGTAGGGGATTATGGGTTTTGCAGTTGGGGATAATGGGTATTGTTACACATGTTCCAGATGCTGATGGCACCAGCATGGAAGCACATTAGGACTTGCATTTTATATTAGACTAGTTGGACCCAGAGTACCATACGCCTTTAAAAAACTTCCCCAAAAACATCTGGTAGACCTCACAACAACCCTGTAAGGTAGGCCGGTGGATTTAAATTCCTCCTCCCCCTTCTCAGCATTCTACACTTTTCACAGAATTGCTGTGGGTGACTTGCTCTGTTGCCCTGCCGCTGCTGCACTCACCAGTTAACTGCCTGGGTTCCATTGCAGTGGCAGCAGAGTTGTCCCACTGCCACCGCCACAAGTTGATGGTCTGGGTCCCATTGCAGGCTGCCCTTCGCCCCCACCAGTTGACTATCTAGGTCCCAATCTGGGCCACAGATTAAGTGGCAGGAATTTGGGCCACAGACTGAATGACAGGAGTGCATTGTGAGGTGGAGAGGAGATTTGCATGTGGATGGTGATTGGTTGGGTGTGTTTCCTGCGCAGCCAATCAGCACACTGGAAAAGGCAATATACCCAAGAGAATTATATATATATAGATTTTCTCTCATCATATTTGGTATGTTTCAGTTGGAGGAGGCTGCCTACCTCCCTACTGTCTTCCTCCTTGCTTTCCCTCCCTGCCCTGGCTAGCAGTGTACAGTGCAACCCCCCTTTCTGTTATGAATGACAAAAAGAAGACACAAGGGATTTCAGCTTTCCCATGAAGGTTCTCTCTCTCTCTCTCTCTGTGTGTGTGTTTTACGAGAGAATGCATTCTGTGCTGCTCGAGAAATGCAGAATACATTTATCCTCAAATATGAGCAATGATTTATGACAGTGGTCCCTGGATGGACTTCAGGGAGTTATTTTCCTTTCTTTTCAAGGGCTTAGTTTCTGAAAGAAATTGCAAAGTGTGACCCCCCTCTTTCTTTTTCAGTTGCTTTGACTTTTTCCTGTCTCAGAAAAGTAGAATTGTGGCCTTTTTAAGGGTACATTGTAATTTTTGTTTTTTTCCAGAGTAGTCTTTGTGTAGGAAATCTATCTCCAATGCAATAAAATTTGTGTGTCTATGCACATTTTTGCAAGAGCCACTGTGAAGTGGTAGTGGGTTGAATGTTGGAACAGGTGTCTGGAAGAGTTTGAAACCCACTGAATGACCTTTGTCAAGTCCCACTCTCTCAACCTCAGAGAAAAGCAAACCAATCTGGAACCAATCTGAACAAATCTGGTGAAGAAAACTCTTGGATAGGATCACCATAATTTGAAATCAACCTGAAGACACATAACCATAACCCACGTGTATATTTTTCTGTGGAGGGTGTCATGAGCTTTCACCAGAAACTCAAAGGGGTCTGTGACCCAAGAAAAGTTAAGAACCACTGACTGAGTTATGGTTTGGTTTGTGGTACTTTACATTGGTTTCATTTTAACTCCAAGCTTAAATAGCAGGAGCCATCCTTGTAATTTGCTGACAGCCAGACTCAATTCGATTACACATTCCAAAATGTAGCCTCTTTATTGCATTACACTGGGGTTTCCAGGCCCTCAATCAAGCACTTCAGTGGGCTGTGTGTGTGATTAGATTAAGATTCTAATATACACATGGTTTTCTCACATCTCACTACTACACTAAAATGACTCTTTCATTGCAAAACAACCCACTGAAAGTATTTGCTGTTTTCCTGTAGGGCAGTCTTATTTTGGAAAAAAGGAGATTCTGCCAATGAGTAATCCCACTCCTACAACTGGGATGTATCCCAAATGTTTAACTCAAAGAACATTCTCAGAAAACATAATTATCTCTCCCCCACTACTCTTTTCTAACAGTGAGCACTTAGGAAATCTAGTTCTCCATTTCCTCACCCTGTGAACAACAGATAATTGATTCTAAACCAAGATGAGAAATCCTACATTGAGGGAGGAAAAAGGAACAGGTGCTCCTCAGACCAAAGAGATTATCAGACAGGAATGAAAAAAGTGTTCCTGTTCCCACAATCTCCACTCCCACCCTTGTCCTGCCCCTGTCACACCACAATCACCATCCCCACCACACTTACCTCCTCTCCCATCATTCTGGCAGCCCAGGAGTAAATGGAGCTCTAATGGAGCTCCCTTCACTTCCTGGATCAAAACCCCGCGGATTTTCGCGAGAAGACTCGAGTGCAGGAAATTCAAAAATAAAAATAAAAATAACACAAAACACAAAAACACACTTTAAAAGGTAGAAGTAACCCTGGGAGGTTCATAAAAAATGTGTGACTTACCTGGATGTCCTGATCTCACCCGGAAGTGTTCTGGCAGGGACCTCCCATTGATGCTGGGATCTCGCCAGCATTACGGGGCACCTTGTTGCATGCAGGAACATCCATGACAGGAATGGAATGGGGGATCTATTGATGGCTTCTGCCGTTAATAAAAAGCAGTGGCAGTGGAACGGCAGCAGAACAGATGCATAACAAGGGGGGAATGACATCACCTGAAAAGGGAGCCCTTTTGCAATCTCCTGGCGTTCCTGTAACACCACTTTTAACGTGTCTGATTATCTCCCAAGATTGGATGGAACATGGAAATATCTGGACATTTTGAAAGGGAAAAAACCCAGGATTTTTTTTCTTTTTTAAAAATAGAAAAATGCCATGCTTAGAATGCTCAACTACTCCCTCCCCACAGTTTCTCATAACTGGAAATATTGGACACTTTTTGGGGTCAGGTTGGTTGAGGCAGACCTGAGGTCAGTTGGAGGTCACAATGCCATGAGATGTGTCTAGAAATATAATGACATGAAAACCCATATTAGGACTGAGCAGGAAGCCCCTGTAATGGGATTATCCTAACAACCCAGTCATTAGCGGGATAAGTGCTAATCCTTTCTTCCAGCCTTGGGTGTTCCCAGCAATGATTCAATCAAGCAATTAAGTGACCATTCCTTAATCTCTACCCTACAGAAATCTCTCTTATACCACCTACCTGACAAAGAGGTTGCTGCAGAACCATCAATGTGTTGTCTTTCTGGAACTAAAGCAATCAGTTGAGTTTCGTTCCCTTTGTGTATCCAGTGGGAAAGCCATCCAGGCTTTGTCATAACCTGAGTAACCCTTTAGGATATGAAAAAGGGCATAAATATTAGGGCCCAGAACCCAGCAAAATGTGCCATAGATGGACCCTGTCACTCTGCCAGATTCTCTCTGCCACCCTCAGATGTCAGTCTGAGAATCTTCACTGCACGGAACTCTCCTCCTTGAGACTGGTAACTATCACCACGTCTTCCTGGACCTCTCTCTATCCAACCTTTCTGCCTTATTCTGCAATAGTCTTGTATGGCTATTAAGAGTGTATGTTTTATATGTTAGTGTATCCCCTGTGTTATTTCCAATAAAAAAAATACTTTGTTTAATTTCAACTGGAGAGCTCTCTTCAGTTAATACTGGTATACATAGGTGAAAAGATCCCTGAAATTACCTTCCTCTCATAGACCTCCTGTGTGAGCTAATAATTCCCCCAAATACTGGAGATCTTGGCATCACGCGTGAGTCTCTAACTCACCCCCAAGATATTATATCCCTTTACAGATTGAGTCACTTTGTTACTTTAGGAATCTATAAACTATTATGCATGATTTGGTTTGGTAGCTAATTATTATGTCTGTTATATTAAATGTACAGGGCCTTTTTCAGACTGTAATTACAAACTGAGTTTACTTAATTTTTGGGGGGGTTTGGGTATGAAAGGTTCTGAACTGTAAGGAACGCTTGAACTGGCCTGCCAGCCAGGAGGACTCCAAGCCTGCAGCAGCCTCTTTTCCCCACTCCATTGGGCTAGAAGGCTGCAGAGGGCCCTGAGGACTTCCAGGAGCAGGGCAGCAGCGAGAGGGGGTGTGGCCAGGAGTGGCTGGCGATATAAGCCACTCCCACACCCCTCAGGAACACCAGCTTGCCAACCAGGAAGACCCAAGCCTGCAATTGGAGTCAGCTGAGACCGGGAATGGAGTGGGGGCAGAAATCGGAGTTGTGCTGGGGAAAGGGAGGTATGGTCAAAACGGAGTGAACAGATGTTACAAAAGAAGGCGGGATCACTGTTTGTTAGCTATCCCACATTCAGTTCACCCTGTTTCCTGGAATGGATTAGAGAGCGTACCAACCATTCCATAGAACCTTACTTTGCTCCTCTGCAATGCCAGGTTGGTTAAAAACGCACACACATTATTTACGATCTTCTTTGGGATGAGGATGCTGACCTGGCTTGCTTCACAGAAACCTGGCTGGGAGAGGATAGCACTGTCACATGGATGCAGGCCCTCCCAGCCGAGTATTCTGTCAGTGAGCAGGTGAGGGGAAGTGGGTGGGGGGGCAGAGTGGCTCTGGTTTATAAGGACAATCTGACTTTGACCAGGATACCTGTCTGCAACACAGTCCACTTCAAGTGTATGTACCTTAGCCTGAGGACCAGGGATAGTTTGGGGATTCTGCTAGTATACTGACTACCCCGTTGTCTAGCAGACTCCCTAACCGAGCTGACACAGCTGGTCTCAGATTTGCTGTTGGAGTTGTCCAGACTTTTAGTTTTGGGCAACTTCAACATTCCACTCGAGACCAGTTTGATAAATCTGACTGGTGTGGCTTGGAAGTTCATGGAAACCATGACAAACATGGGCCTATCCCAATTGGTCGTCGGGCCCACACATTGTGCGGGTCATACCTTCAATGTGGTCTTCAGTACGGAACAGGAATATCTGTGGGTGGAGGTTATTAAAACCACCGCATTGTCATGGACGGATCATTTCCTGGTCAAGACTGAACTAAGAGTCTCTTCCTCCCCCACTGAGGGTGGTGGACCCATTAGAATGGTCCACCCCCGAAGGCTAATGGAACCAATAGGATTCCAGAAAGCCTTGGAGGATTTAATGGTTGGTAACGCCGGTGACCCTGTTGAAGCTTTGGTTAATACCTGGAACACCGACCTTACCAAGGCTATTGACGCGATCGCTCCCAAGTGTCCTTTCCAACCCGTCCCTAACCGTAAGCCATGGTTATACTTCAGAGCTTAGGAAAATGAAGCGGGTTGGACAACGACTAGAGCGGAACTGGCGGAAAACTCGACTCTTATCCAACAGGACTTGCCATAGGAACTTTCTTTGATCCTATCGAGAGGCAATATGTGCAGCACAGAGATCCTTCTCCTCTGCACATATTGCGTCTGCAGAGTCGCGTCCAGCAGAGCTGTTTAGGGTGGTAAGGGAGATGACGCGGGTTATACCTGTGCAGAACCTGTTGCTTAACCCAACAACAGCCTGCTGTGACGCATTTAACAACTTCTTTGCAGATAAAATCTCTTGGATAAGAGTCAACTTAGATGCCAGCATTTTGACAGAAACAATTGACGAGATGTCCAGCAACTCTGTTGATGTAAGTTTACTGGATCAATTTCAATCCATGAGTACCAAGGATGTGGACAAGCTACTTGGGGTGAGGAAGACAACCTGCCCTCTTGATCCTTGCCCTTCATGGCTGGCCATGCGGGAATGTGTGTCTTGATGGTGTTCCTTAAGGACATAATCAATGCATCCCTCAAATAAGGGTGTGTTCCATCCTGTTTCAAGGAAGCGGCGGTTAGGCTGCTCCTGAAAAAAACCTTCCCTGGACCCCCTGGACCTGAACAACTATAGGCCGGTTTCTATGTTACCATTCTTGAGCAAAGTGATTGAGAGGGCAGTTGCTCTTCAACGACAAGTGGTCTTGGATGAAACTGATTATCTAGACCCATTTCAAACTGGCTTTAGGACGGGATTTGGAGTTGAGACTGCCATGGTTGCCTTGACCGACGACCTGCGTCTAAGCATCGACAGGGGTAGTGTGACCCTGCTGGTGCTTTTAGACCTCTGAGTGGCTTTCGATACAATAGATCATAGTATCCTCTTGGATCGCCTGAGTGGATTAGGAATAGGAGGCACTGCGCTCCAGTGGTTCCAGTCCTTCCTCTTGGGCAGGCCTCAGAGGGTGCTGCTTGGGGACAGCTACTCCAGCAGAAAAGAGCTTGCTTGTGGTGTTCCGCAAGGCGCCATCCTGTCCCCGATGCTGTTTAACATCTATATCAGTGATGAACAACCTTTTGAGCTTGGTGTGTCAAACTTTGCCAATAAACTGAGCATAACTCAGGTGGTGTGTCACTTTGAGGAAAAAAACATTATTTCGCGATATATATTTTTTAAATAACATAAATGTATACAGTTGCCCCTCCACATTAGCAGCTTACAGTCTCGCGGTTTTGATCATCGCAGTTTGCTCAGTAAGCACCCCATTTAAATCAGCTTCTCTCCCTCCCACTCAAGGGAGAGGAGCTGATTTAAATGAAGTGCTTGCTGAGCAAGCCAGGCGCTCAACTCCCCACTCTCCTGGGGCTTGGCTCCATTTGGGGGGGGGGAGAGAGCCAAGCCCCGGGAGAGTGGGGAGTTGGCGAGAAAGGCACTTTTTAGCCCCCCCACCTTTCCCAAAGCCACTATTGAGCTTTCTAAGCTTTGTTGCAGCTTTGGGAGGGTGGGAGTGGCTGAAAAGCCTCTACGCCAGACTCCCTCCCACCCTCCCGTCACCTTCTCCGGCCTTCCCGAGATGGCTTCGGGGTTTCAAAGCCCCGGAGCCCCCTTGGGAAGGCCGAGGAAAGGCCGTGCCGGCTCTCGCCCGCCCGCAGCCTTTCCCGGCCTCCCTGAGGTGGTTCCGGGGCTTCAAAGACCTGAAGCCCCCTCGGGAAGGCCGGGAAGAGGCCGGGGGAGTCCCACACGCCTGCCGCCTTCCCTGGTCTTTCCAAGGCAGCTCTAGGGCTTCAAAGCCTCGGAGCCCCCTCAGGAAGGTCGGGGAGAGGCTGGGCAGAGTTCCCACTCACTCCCGTTGCCTTCCCTGGCCTCCCCAAGGTGGCTCCGGGGCTTCAAAGCCCTGGAGCCCCCTCAGGAAGGCTGGGGAGAGGCCAGGCAGATTCCCGCCCACCCACCTGCCACCTTACCTGGCCTTTCCGAGGTGGCTCTGGGGAAGCACAGCAGGCCTTGGGGGGGGTGACCAGGTGAGGGGGAGGCTCCACCCCCCTCCCTAAAGTGGTGATTGGGGCTTCGTAGCCCCGCCCACCTCTTTCCTCAACCCTCCCACCCTCCCTAAAGTGGCAACCGATCGCCACTTTAGGGAGGTTGGTGAGGTTGTGGGCTGCGGGGAGGGGGGGGGGAAAGAGGCCTATGGCCACATGTCAGCCCAAATGGCTGCGTGTGTCAGTGCTGACACGCGTGTCATAGGTTCGCCATCACTGATCTATATGAAGCCGCTGGGTGAGATTATTCAGAGTTATGGGGCTGGGTGTTATCAGTATGCTGATGACACCCAGATCTGTTTCTCCTTGTCCTGATCGTTGGCCTCGAATTCCGATGGTGTCTCTTCTGTTAATAACTGTCTTAAATCAGTAATGGGCTGGATGAGGAAAAACAGATTGAGATTAAATCCGGACAAAATGGAGGTGCTCATGGTAGCGGCCCCGGAAGCGGGAGTTGGGTTGCAACCTCCAGTCCTGGATGGGGTCACGCTCTCCGTTAAGGACTGTGTTTGCAGTCTGGGGGTGCTCTTTGATTCATTGCTTCAGATGACTGGTTAGGTGAATGGGACGGTCAGGAGTGCCTGTTATCAGCTTCGGCCCTTTCCTGGAAGTAAGGGACCTCGAGACTGTGGTGCACACGCTGGTAACCTCTCGTCTAGATTTCTGCAATGTACTCTACATGGGGCTACTCTCATGCTTGGTCCGGAAACTTCAGTTGGTACAAAATATGGCAGCGAGAGTGGTCTCGGGAACATCTCAGAGAGACCATATAACTCCAGTATTAAAATCTCTCCTCTGGCTGCCTATCAGTTTCTGGGCCCAGTATAAGGTGTTGGTTATTACCTTTAAAGCCCTAAATGGCTTGGGTCCAACTTATCTTCGGAACCGCCTCCTCCCATACAATCCTCCCCGCGCACTCCAGTCCTCTGGGAGGAATTTGATTCAGCCACACAAATCTAGGCTGTCTGCAACCTCCCAGAGGGCCTTTTCGGTAATTGCCCCCAATTTATGGAATGGCCTGCCAAATGAGATCCATCAGATGATGAGCCTGAGTAGCTTTAAAAAATCACTAAAGACGGATCTCTTTTGGCAGGCCTTTCCTGATTAGATCCCGGCCTCAGGAGCTCCTGGCCTCTTTTACTCTTGCTGGCTATCAATTTTTTTAAAAATGTGATTTTAGATTAGCTGGTTTTTAAATTTTATACTGGTTTAATATCTGTTTATGGGGTAGGGTGGGGGTGGCTGGTGTTTAGGGATTTTAATCTGTATTTGTATTTTAATTGTTGTAAGCCACCCCAATTGTTTTTAACAGAGGGGTGGGGTAAAAATAAATTTTATTATTATTATTATTTATTAACTATGAGGAATCTCTTTGATTTGGCCAGTTCACGAGGAACAAGCAAAAGCCAACTAAAACAGAAGAAACCATCAGCATTATGGGAATAAAGCACTTATTCCCATAAAAAGAATGGAGACAGAAATCCAGGAAAATTGAAATGCTTGAATACTGTACCTAGTCTTATGTCAAAGTCTTCCTGTTACATATCTTTCAAAAATAAGTTTGAGAGAGTAAATACATGAATGAGTCAGCATGGTGTAGTGGCTTGAGAGTTAAAAACTGCAGGAAACCGAGTTTTGGATGGCTGATCAGCCACAAAAACCCACTATGGGGCAAGTCACTCAACCTCAGAGGAAGGCAATGGCAAAACCTGTCTGAATAAATCTGGCCAAGGAAATTTATAAGAGGATCACCATAAGCTGGAGTCAACTTGATAACAACAAATATTACATGAACATCTTGTCACAGTCTATTTATTCCACATTCTAAATACATTCCATATGCTAAAAGAAAATATTCTATAAGGATTTTATCCCATTTTTTTAAAGGAAAAAACAAGGGATTCAGGAAAACATGAGGAAAAATATTTCCCCCTTAATTCTTCCATTTTCTTCCAGGCTTTTACATCTGTAGAAAAGCCACACATCTTTAGCACAAACAAGACCATAACATGCAATAGGCAAGATGCTACCTACACATGGTATTTTTCTTTTTTTTAAAAAAAGAAGAGATGAAGGTAAAGTGTGGAGAATGCAGGAAGATATGCACCTTTGTATTTCAAGCACACATACACAATGCATTTAATTGGTGCACATTTTCAGTGTGGAATACTGTAAGCTGAAGGATAGGAGACGGAAATGCTTGAAATGAAAGTTCCTGCAGGGGTTCTCTGCACTTTCTAAATGTTTTTGTGCACATATTAAGTGATTTGTGGTCTACTGCTTTGTTCTATAGTGTGTTGCAAATGCATGCTAGATCATTAATGGTAAGCGGTCTTTTGAGAGTGGAAGAGAATGGTCAAGAGAGAGAGAGCATTTGAACACCTGGAAGCTTACTGAACTCCAAAGTAAAGTTCCAGGGCAGCAGCAAGTTTCTGTCTTCCGTGTGGCCTTACTGTATGACATTGTCATTCTTCCATTCCAGTCGTGCAGGAGACTGAGGTAAAACCACATCTTTTTGCTAATCAGAAAAACCTGTTAACAAAAAGACATGGTTTTACTTCATTCCCCCAAGGGACCGGACAGAAGAACACCAGAAGAACAATGGTGTCATACGGTAAGGCAGCATGGAAGGTGGAACCTTCCTGCTGCCCTGCCATTTTACCTCAGAGTGCAGTAAGCTCAAACGTGGATTTGTTGGTCAGTGGGAGTCAGCTGGCAGGTGGCTGTTGCAGGCTGTGGAGGATAACAGAGTAGGGCCAGAATTTGTGTATTGTTTTGGTTTAGACCAGGGTTTCTCAACCAGGGTTCCCTGGAACCCTAGGGTTCCATAAGATGTTGCTAGACCACGAGATATTGAGACTGAAAAAAATAAATATTTTTTGAGCCGTAGATATAATAATTTTTAGACAGAGGTTCCCTGAGACCTGAAAATTGTTTCAAGGGTTCTACCAGGGTAAAAAGGTTGAGAAAGGCTGGTTTAGACAGTGTGGGTGGATTTTGAATAGGAACTTCAGGTGGTAATATAATACTGTTGTTGTTAACTGCCCTCAAGTTGACTTTGACTTTTGACAGACCTATGAATGAGAGGTCTCCAAGTCACTCTATCATCAATAGCTCTGCTCAGGTTTTGCACACTCAGGGTCATGGCTTCCTTGATTGAGTCCATCCATTTGGAATGAGGTCTTCCTCTTTTCCTACTGCCCTCTACCTTGCCAAGCATTATTGGCTTTTCTAGTGAGTCATGTCCTCTCATGATATGGCCAATCTCAGTTAAGTCATCTTGGCTTCTAGGAAGAAATCATAACACGAAAGGAAGAGCTAGAAGAAACTGCAGTACTTCTGTACACAGAGTAATTATAACAACAGTATTATATTTCTGCCCAAAGTTCCTATTCGAAATCCATCCAACACTGTCTAAACCAAAGCAATTGCTGCTTTAGTTTTGTGCTAGAAGTAACAATATTTTCAGCTACATAGTTTTTTCCACTGACAGCAGTGTATAGAAAGAGTTTAATCCACAGAACAGGAACCCTAATAATAGCTGTCACAGAGAACGAAAATGTTATAGGAGAGCTAAGGCTAGTCCTGAAGTAGTGGCCAAACCATATTATTGCTAAGATATATAAAAGGGAATCTCTGAATAGCAATGTTATTTAGAAAGGGAATCTCTGAATAGCAATGTTTAGTTAGAAAGGAGAAATCCACTCCCCCATCATCCTCATCTCATAGAATTTGGTTGGAGAGGGATGTTGGTGTGACACTTGCTTTTTTAAAAAAAATCCACAGATGATAGTTCCAAAGGTTAGCAGGCATTATCTCCTGAAAGTGCTGGAATGAGCAGTTACAGCATTCCCGATAGCAAGGCATTTTAAAAGTACAGTAGGACCCCCATATCCATGGGGGATTGGTTCCAGGACCCCCGCAGATAATGAAATCTATGGATAATAGCGAACACCCCTATCGCCATTCCCACCACGGGAGCGATCCTGAGGGGTGATCCTGGGGTGAAGGGAGAAGGGAGGTGAGATCTCTCCTCCCCTCCTTTTGGCCTCCATTGCCATTCCCGACACAGGAGTGATCCTGAGGGGCGATCCTGGGGGTGAAGAGAGAAGGGAGGCAAGATCTCCTCTCCTCTCCCTTTGTCCCTGTCACCATTCCTACCATGGGAGTGATCCCGAGGGGTGATCCTGGAGGCGAAGGGTGGCAAGATCTCCTCCTCCCCTCCCTTTGCCCCATCACCATTCCTGCCATGGGGGCGATCCTGGGGGCGAAGGGAGAAGGCAGGTAAGATCTCTCCTCAACCCCTCCCTCCCCCATCCACCCCCCCTGCTGTCACTATCCACAGATTATTGAATCAGTGGATACGGGAGTGCTACTGTAATAGTTGTGTGTCCATATGGACCCAGTCCTAGCTGTTGGACACCCAGTGGAGACAAATGAACACATACAATTTAATCAGTGAACCAATAACACAGTTGCAGGTTTGAAGCTACTGAAACACTGATTTAGTCATAGGGGCCCCATTAACTGAATGTCTCTAGGTTATTTTGCCTTGAAATCCATTGACTATCAGAATATTAAGAAGTGATATATGGCTGAGTCTTGACAATGGAGCAAAATTGCCCTTTGGGTAGTTCTCTGTGTGTAAGACAGAAACCTCCTGGGACTCACTGAAACAAACAGTAGACTATAGAAGCACCAATCATTCTTATGTTTGCTTTATTTTTAAACAAACAGCTGGTCTGTCTGACAAACTTTTTAATAAAATTTCTCTCGCTGTACTCTTTGATGTAGGAAGGCAACTCGGCGCAGGTTCAGACTTAAAATTTTAAAAGCTGCTTGAACATCATTCTGTCTGCCCTGAAACCCTGCTATTCAATTTGATCCAATGTACAGACCTATTTATGGTGGGGGTAGGGAGCAGAGAGGCCTGCTCTTCAGCTATGTTTACAGTAGGAGTGGGCAAATTCCAGGGTCCATTTTATCTTCCCTGGGACCCTACACAAGATGTACCATCCCTCCAAAGTGAAGTGGCCTACTTCCAGTTTTGTAAAAAAAAAAAATGTTTTTGAGAATGGGTGTGTTTGTGTGTGTGCATCACTGTGCACACACAAGGAGTGTCTAAGGGGAATCACTGTTAGGAAGGACAATTATCCTCCCCCTCCCTGTTATTGAATGAGATGGGTCCAAAAGGGTCCCAGGGCCTGTAAAAATGAGCAAGCAGCTGCATGAAACCTACAGCTTCTCCTTCCCCCCCACTCAGAGAGTCCAATGAAACTTTGGACTTTATCCCATGAGGCTTGTATGGCATGATTGCAGCTGTATAATAACATCTATGACTGTACCTTATCATACAACGTCAACTCTGTCCTGTTGCCAGTTTGTATTCAATTCGTTGTTGGAGCACACCTTTTCATTGACAGGAGAAACTTGTCAGTGGCTCTCAATCTTACTACCTTTCCATGAAAGTCCTCTGTGCGACCCGCCCCTTCCTCTGCAGGAGTGAGATGCTGGCAGTCACATGGCATCAGTGATTGTCAGCTTTCTCCCTCTTCCACCTCCCCCTTGCTATTCCAAAGCAGGCTCTTTTCCCTTTTATTTTCTATTTCTTTTCTTTCTTTTTTTTCTCCCCCTCTATTGTATCACTGTAATTGCAGTGGTGGCATTAGGGGGGTGCACACAGCCCAAACCACACAAGGTGACACCATTAGAGGGAGGGTTAGTAACACCACAACCTAATTGTGAAAATGCAACAAAAATAAAAAAGATAAAAAATACCAAAAGGCATATTGGGTAGGATATAGGTCAGAAAGGTGGAGTTATGGAGCCGGTGCTGAAGACAGATTGCATGACTATGGACCACTGAAGCAGTGCAATTGCACAATTCAAGAGGATTGTGATAAGGAATGTTTCCAAATTTGTATGTTTTCATTCCCTGTTGCAGAGAAACAAAAGGCTGGTGTGATAAAGTCCTTTATTATTAGTGACTCTGGCAGTGAAATCACATTGCTGCAGGACTGGAACCTCATACAAATTAAACTTTTACATGCTCAGGGTAGGGTTGCCAGGTGTCCCTAATAAAGGATGCCCCTTATCTGAGGGCTGGAAAAATTTGTCCCTTACAGTCTGGCAGGTGTCCCTTACTATAAGGACTGTCCCTTATGTGTGGGTTGGCAGACTTTGCCTTTTATATAGACTGAACAAGATACCAAACAATCCCAGATTTTTTGGTTTGTGGACCCTTCATAAAGACAGAAATATCTGCATCAGCTTGGACAATACATTAATTTTACAGAGGAACACATGGCTAAGTTAACTGAAATCAATACCTTCATTTGGTATTGACAGCTCCTTCTGGATTGGCCACCCTGCATGTCATGAATTTTGTCTGTCTCTATTGCTATTTTGAAAACCTCACAACATTAGTTTTAAAAAACAGGTGTGGTGTGTGTGTGTTAGGAAGAGGGAACGTGAGAGAGAGAGATGACCTCCATCTTCAACTGCAAAGTCTTTGTTCCTGTAAAATGCTTTTTCAGTGGGTGGGAGAAAAAGTCCTTTGCCAAATGGCAAAGTATTGGAACAAAACATTTTATTTTCAATCTTGTTGAATCACAGAACAATTCATATGCAGTCTTAAAAGTTCTGGCATAAGAAGATCCAAATTCCTAGGAAGAAGCTCCATTGCACATAATGGGCTTATCACTGTGTAATCATACTTCTCATATATCACCCTCTGGGACTCATTATCACTGGCAATTGTGGCCTTTATGTCTGGAATTCTGCTTAGTCCTGACAATGCCTTTCCCAATCGCTGTTTGATAAGAATGGGTTGCGCCTACTCTTTGGTAAGGATCTCTCTCTGGCTTTTCTTTGCAAACGAAGATTCAGGAAGGACTCATCCCACGCTTTCTGCAAGCGCGCTGATGACTAAAAAGGCCAATCTGAGATAAACAAGTCCGGTTGCAGAAAGCACAGCAGAAGGTCTCCTTGGGTGATGTTTCCAGGTTGTGATTCTTTCTGCATTGTCGTTTCTCTTCAAGACTTGTTCGGCATGAGTTCTCAAATAAGGCTGTAGCATTGTGGATAGTGTGTCTCTATGCCTCCTGATGTGAGGCTAGGGCAGACCATTGTTGGTGATCAATTTGGCCGAGCCTGAGATGTTGTTTCAGGGAGTCCTTGTATCGCTTTTTTTTGGAGCGCCCCTCTTACGCTGACCCATGGCGAGTTCACCATAGAGTACTATTTTTGGGAGGTGATGGTCCTCCATCCCAGAAACGTGCCCTGCCCAGTGCAGCTTTGTTCTCAATATCATGGCCTCAATGCTGGTGATCCCTGCTTGCTCAAGGACAGCAACATTTGTCATATAGTCAGTCCAGTGTATATTTAAGATTGTACGTATACAGCACTGATGAAAGCATTTGAGGAGTCGTAAGTGGTGGCGATAAGTGACCCATGTTTCAGACCCATAAAGGAGAATAGACAGTACAATGGCTCTATACACACTGATTTTTGTGCTTTGCCTCAGATGTTTATTTCTCCAGACTCTTTTGTAAAGTCTTCCAAATGCTCTATATGCCTTTGCTAATATGTGATCGATCTCTTTGTCAATCTTGGCATCTGAGGAGATGATGCTTCCCAGGTAGGTGAACTGCTGAATGGACTCAAGCACAGATTTGCCTACGGCAATGTGGGGATGGTGGTGTTCGTCCTGTGGTGCAGGCTGGTAAAGAACTTCTGTTTTCTTCAGGTTGACTTCCAGCCCAAACAGCTCTGCAGCTGTTGCAAAGCAGGATGTTAGATGCTGCAGAGCTGCTTCTGTGTGGGCAACAAGGGCAGCATCATCAGCGAAGAGCAGCTCATGAACTAGATAGTTTAGATCTTAGTGCGAGCCCTCAGACAGCTTAAGATAAACAACCTACCATCAGTACGGTAACGTATATAGATGTCGTCTTCTTCTTCAAGCTCTGCCGTAGCCCTTTGGAGCATCATGCTGAAGAAGATAGTAAATAAAGTTGGAGCAAGAACACAACCTTGCTTCACTCCATTAGTTATTAGAAAGGGCTCTGAAAGAGCATTGCCATATCTGACTTGACCTCGCTGGCCCTCATGTAGCAAGATAATCATTTTAAGGAATTTGGGGGGACATCCTAGTCTTTCCAGGATCTGCCACAGACCTTTTCTACTCACAGTGTTGAAGGCTTTGGTGAGGTCGACAAATGTTACATAGAGACCCTTGTTCTGCTCTCTACATTTCTCTTGCAGTTGTCTAAGGGCAAATACCATGTCTGTAGTACTCCTATTGGCTCTGAAGCCACATTGGCTTTCAGGGAGAAGTTCTTCTGCAATAGCAGGAACTAATCTGTTCAGGAGTATTCTTGCAAGGATTTTTCCAGCAATAGAGAGCAGTGCTATGCCTCGATAGTTTGAGCAATCAGATTTTGCTCCTTTTTTCTTGTACAGGGTGATGATGACTGCATCTCGGAGATCTGATGGCAGTTCCCCCTTTTCCCTAGTCCTGACAATGCCTTTCCCAATCGTGGGTTGATAAGAATGGGTTGCGGCTACTCTTTGGTAAGGATACTGCATTTTGTTTGTACATGCTTGGAGGGCCTCAGTTTATGTAACAGAAAAGGGCATTTTTAACATACTATTCCTGGTTGTTCATTTTTCTCATTGAGATGGTTTGCAAGTGAAGGGTTCTTCACTGCATACAGTCTTGACATTTAGACTGAAGTGAAATTGATTTAAAAACCTCCCTAACAAAACAGGGAACACAGCCTTGTAAATGCATTTACACACTTTACTATACTGGCAATTTTTAACGAGTCTTCCTATCTGCCAGTAAATGCATGAAAAAAGAACAAGAAAAAAAGCGAAAAAATACCCCTCTAAAATGCAAAGTTTAGGCAAATTGGTTAAGAACAAAATTGTTATGGGATGGCTGAACAAATATATTTGGGAATGATTTTTATTTTTGTTTGTCAGTAGTTTACAGAAGGCATCAAAACAACTTCAGAGTACAAAAGATTGAAAAAAGCCCTGAATCCTCTAATGTCTAAATTTTAAGACTGCATACAAATTGTGGCAGGACTAGACAGAGTTAAAAATATTTTTTTAAAAAAATTTCATTTTTGTATTCTGCAGTAAAAGACAGATGCTTTACCTTGTTGGACATCTCTTTCTCTCCCTCCCTCTCTCCCTCCCTCCCTCTGTGTAAGCAGAACAAACATCCCCTGTAAGGATCATGAATACCTTTCAGACTAGGGCTATAGCACACCTATAATCAAATTCCATCACTTTGTATTCCCTCATAACGATTTCACTTTTTGGAATAAAATGTACCTTAAAATGAATGGCGTGGTTATGGACACACACATAACACCAGATTATGCAAACATCTCCATAGCTGCTGTGGAACAACACTCCCTCAGCTCCTGCACCCATAATCCTCTATTGTTTCTGAGCGACATTCATGACATTTTAATCATTTGGACTCATAGAAAGGAATCCCTTGAGACATTCCATCGAAATTTCAGCCATATTCACCCTACTATCAATGTAAGTCTGCACCCATCCACACAACAAGTTCACTTTCTTGAGACCCTTACACAACTACATAATAGACATTTAAGCACCATGCTATATCAGATCTCCACTGATCATTACACATAATGACATGCTTCCAACTCCCACTCAGCCAAGTCCTCCAGTACAGCTGCACCCACTGAGACCCACAAAATGGACTCAGAACTAATGAATTTACAACACGCATTTCTCAAACTACAATATCACTTCACCCAATGAGGTGAAAAAACAAATTAATAAAAGTGAAATGGTACCTAGGAACAAAGAACTACTAAGTGGATCAAAAACAGAAAATGACAGAACACCACTAATTGTCATCTCCCAGCTAAGACCACTCAAATGCATAATTAGTGAGGTGCAAACAATTCTGGAAAATAACACTTCCCTCTCACAGGGCTTGTCTATCCTTTTAAAAACTCCAAATCCCTCTATGAATTCCTCTAAATCTGTGGTAATCAGGCCACACATCTGGGGTGATCAGGCCACACGTTGCATGGCCCAGATTCAGGGCATTCCAGGGTGTTTTACCTAGAGGTGGATTTTTGGTGATTTTAGATTTTCTCCGCTTTTTTGTCCTCCACTGCTGCTACCACCATGACCATTTTAAAGCTCAGGAGGCAGTTTCTGGCCAAAAGGAGAGGTTTTCTCCCTTTCTTGGCTTGGTAGCACTGCCTCTGCCTGTTTTCCGCTTGCATGCCGATTCCTTCAAGCACGTCTGTTGCTTTCTTTAAATGCCTCTTCCTGTGACAGGTGAGCAGGAGAGCAGGTGGAGGCAGCGCTGCCGAGCAAGGGGAAGGGGGAAAACTTCTCCCGTTGGCTGGGAACTGTCTTCTGAGCTTTAAATTATGGTCAAGATGGTGGTGGCAGCAGTGATGAGGCAGCAGCAGTGGACAAAACTCCACAGGGACCCCACGTCCCTGCGGAGAATAATAATGCACAGTATTTCGGTGTGCATGTGGGCATAACTCCATTCAGAGTTTTTGCCCCACATGTAGACAGGCCCACAGGCTCTGGGTGGCAGGACTTTAACAACTGCTTACCTACAACAGGACATATAACATGAAAAAACAAGGAGAAGACCCAGCTAAAAAACAGAGATGCCTACTCTGTCTCCAGATGTACTCTGTCAATAACATTACAGGTCCTGATAATGTCACCAACAACATCACAGGTGTTCTTACTTGCTCATCCTCCAAAGTGATTTATACCATCCTTTATCTGCACTCCACATAGGATAAGCTGGAAATCTCTACTTGAGAGGATAAATGGACACATATCTGACATGAGAAATGGCAATATCAAAAAACCAGTTGCAGAGCATTCCAACCTTTCCTGGACAGTAAATCTCTGCTACAGGTAAACTGTTTTGGAATTTTTTTTTAAAAATCAAAGGAAGATTAGAAATAAAAACAACTGAATGAGGATATACAGTATTCACAAATTCCAGTCCATTAGCAAACATAGGAACAGTAATAATATGTGGTATGTTAATATCCAGGTTTTCATAACAAAAGTAACAAAAGAATTCTCCTCAGAAAAATTTCCTACATCTAGGAAATTGACTTTTTGAATAGCAAAATATATTGCATTAACACTTCAAGACATAGGACTTTATCAGACGCACAGAATAAGGCGTCATAACGATGCCACATAACTGCAAAAGGGCGCGCATACCACATGACATCGCCCTTTTGTAGTTATGTCCCCTTAAAAACCTGTACTTTTTAATTGATGGCTGAAGCCATCAATTGATCCCCTGTGGCTTTTTTTGTTGGCATACCCAGCATGTGAAACCTGATGTCTTTTTTTTTACTGTACTTATCCCGTCAGTGGCCAGTCCACTGCAAACACTTCTGGGTAAGATTGTGACATCCAGGTAAGTGACACACTTTTTATGACCTTCCCCGGGTTACTTGTAAGTTTTAAAGTGTGTTTTTGTGCTTTGTGTCACTTTTTTAGTGTTATTTTTATTTTTTTAAAAATTCCCCACACAATGAAGTCTCATGATATTCCACAGGATTTCAAAGGAGAAAGTGAAGGGAGCTCCGTTCACTTCCTCTTTCATTGCCAGGGCTGCCTTTGCTGGAAAAGTAAGGTCAGTGCTGGGGGGAGCGTTCTTTTGCTGGCATAAAAATTGATTTTTTTTTTATGCCAGCAAAAGAATGCTTTAAAGGGGTTGTCTGATAAAGTCCTTACAAGCCAAGTTTATGGCCAGTGCCACAATTTGCATCATTCTGAATCCCATTATATTCTGATCCTATCCCCAGAATGATGTAACTACGTAAATACTTTGGTGTTACTACTACAGTTGTCCCTCCATACCCACGGATTTAGTATCCACAGATTTAAGTATTCATGGCTTGAAAATATTCTTTAAAAAATAATAATCCAAAAAGCAAACCTTGATTTTACCATCTTATATAAGGGACACCATTTTGCTATGCCATTGCAACCGGACTTGTTTATTCCGGATTGGCCTTTTTAGTCATCAGTATACTTGCAGAAAGCGCGGGATGAGTTCTTCCTGAATCTTCATTTGTGAAGAAAAGCCAGAGAGAGGGAGAGATAGAGAGCATATAATGGGACTTGAGCATTCCTATATTTTGGTATCCACGGGGGGTCCTGGAACCAAAACCCAGTGGCTATGAAGGGACCAATCCATCTGAAGAAGTAGGTTGAAATCCACAAAAGTTCATGCTAAAGTATATCAGTCTCAACTGTGCTGTTAGATTTCATCTTTCCTTTTTGTGCGTCTTTAAATGTACTTAATTGGTGAATATTTACAGTTTGGCATACTGAAATATGTATTAGAATGCAAAACAAGACAGATTTTGGGGGGGAGGTAAGCAAATGGTTTGCTTGGCAAAATATGTATGTTTCCCCCTCAAAAGAAAGTAGTACAGCCTACAGGTGTTTGATACATCTCTGTTCACAACTCCATTGCTGTGCTCCAGTCAGTTTTGTCAATTAGGACAGTAATTATAAAGTTGATGCCTGTCTCACTGAATAGAGTCAAAGTTCCTTTTCTGTCTCCACTACCCCAGCCTTGTGTGTGTGAACAGTATGTCCAAAAATGACCAATGCATGAAGTTCTAAATCACAATGTCAGGTCTTGGATTTTATTAGGAAGGGAAGTGGGAATGGTACTTGGAATTCACCAAGCACTGAGATGGATAAACCCTTTTAAGCTATTGCCTGAATTGGCCCTACACATTAACCATCATGGAAGGTTCCAAACAACATGGGGTCACAGGCCCTAACATCAGGCAAAGTTTGGTAACTGTCTCAGACAGCAAATCTTGGGTGTCATAAAAGGATAGCAAATGAGTCATTTACTTAGGGCTAAATCCATTTGTTAGTTTCAGCTAGAGCATAAACACTGAACTGGACATGTTAAGTCAACGCTTATGTAAATCCCATTCATTTAGTGGGTCCTCTCTGGCTGGGACTAACAATTGGATCTAGTCCTTTCTTATTATTGTATTTGCATTGCCAGGAGATGGGAGGGAAGTTCATGGGGTTTTCTGCCTCATGTATCAAAATAATAGATTTATTTAATTTATACCTACCTTTCTTCCAACATGGGACCTAAGGCAGCTTACAACAAGGTTAAAACAAGATAAAATCCCAGTGAAGGAAAAGGTAAAGCACAATTAAATTGGCCATCATGTTAAAATAATTTTAAAAACTATAGAATAATTTTTAAAACATAGAAATAAAGATAATATAATTGGCACACCCCATTAACCCCCCCCCAAGACACATTAATCTCCAAAAGCCTGTTTAAATAAAAAAGTCTTTATGTGCCAGCAAAAGGAGAGCAGAGAAGGGACCAGCCTAGCTGCCTGTGGAATGGAGTTCTATAGCCTGAGAGTAGCCACTGAGAAGGCCCTCTCATGTGGCCTCACCAGATGGGTTTTTGAGGATGGTGAGACCATGAGAAAGCCTTTTCTTTAGGATATTAAGACTCTGGAAGGCTCATATAGGGAGGCACAATATTTTAGACTGTCTGGATCTAAGCTGTATCAGGCTTCATAGATCATAACCTGTACTTTGAATGGTGTCCAGAAATAAACTGGTAGCCAGTAAAGCTGCTTAAGCAAGTGGAGCAGGGGTGTTACCGCACTCTGAAGTAAAGTGGCAGTGCAGCAGGAAGGCTTCATCTTCCATGCTGCCTTATTACATAGTGTTGTCATTCTTCTGGTGTTCTGCTGTTCAGGTACTGTGGGAGACTGAGCTAAATCCATGTCTTTTTGTTAAAGGGTTTTTCCGATTAGCAAAAGATGTGGTGTTACCTTGGTCTCTCATGGGACCAGAATGAAAGAATGACAACATTGTACAGTAAGGCAGCATGGAAGATGGAGCCTTCCTGCTGCACTGCTGTTTTACTTCAGAGTGCGGTAAGCCCAGGAGTTATGTATTCCCTGTCACCAGCCCTGCTCAGCACTCTTGCTGCAGCATTTTAGACTCAAAGAAGTTTCTAAACAGTTTTCAAAGACAGCTCCATATGATACAATAATCCAAACACAATATAATCAAGGCATATGTTGTCACAGCCAGACTTTACATCCCAGGAATGTGCACAGCTGATGCACTAGTTCAACTGTCCAAATGCATTCCTGATCCCTGTTGAAACCTGAGTATCTAGACTTAGGGCTGAGCCCAAGAGTATGCCCAAGCTATGAACCTGACATTTTTAGGGGAAGTGTAACTTCATCCAGCACAGTGTAGCTTTTGGTATTATGGCACCCTGACGTGGGGAGAGGGCACCATTCACCTCAGGCAGCAAAATGTTTTGTCAGCCCTATGCAGGAACAGCTGTAATGCCCACTTGCCACTTTTAAAAACTGATTGCAGAGCCACTGGGATACTTGTTGCTGTGGAGCTGCTTTTTCTTGTGTTGGTGTTTTATTTTTCCTTGTGTGCTTTAAGTGGTTTGAATCCATGCTTAGAATCCCACTGTGTTTTCACACATGAATTTGTTGGTGATATAATTGTGTGTTTGATTCAGTCTTCTCGTGAGCTACCTTGAGTCCCATTTTTGAGTGAAACTCAGGATGTACTCATAAGCTGAAAGAAAGAAAGAAAGAAAGAAAGAAAGAAAGAAAGAAAGAAGAGAAGCGCACAGTTAGGAAAAACCTGAAACAGCGAATGCCATGGCTTCATAGCTACGGGTTTGAAGAACCTTGACAGCCCAGAAGTGGATAGCAGCACAGTGTTGCTTTTGCAAGAGAAAGAGCCAGGGGGCTTACTGAGAAGCAAAGACCACAATTCCCCAAAGCCTGCCAGCTTCACAGTCTGCTCTGTGCTTCTGAGATATTATGTGAGCCTGCTCTGCAAAATATCTGGAGCTGATCATGCTCAGACCTCTCACACAAGTGCATAGCTCAGCTTGCTTGCTTCAGTCATTTGAGCAATTAGTCCTCTTCTGGGGTGGGCAGACATTTTGATCAGAGAGCAATTAGAACTCTTTGGGCTGCCTGTTATCATTAGAGATGCATTCCTATGGATAAAAATGGTTAACATCGACCAGAAACAACCCTTGACCTAGCTCAGAGTGACCTAATATTCATGCTGGTGTCTTCCACTGGAGTTGGGCTAGAATGCCCAACATCTGCCATCCAGCCATGCTGGTTGGGAATAATGGGAGCTATAGTCAAAACATTTGGGAAAGCACCAGGTTGAGAAAGGATGATCTAACCAGCTAAGCTACCCTACTTCAGATTGTTAGGGTGTGCTCTGCTAAAACAAGATGGGGAAAAGGTTTACCACAGAAACCCCAAAAGAGGGAAATTGAAAATTCCCATTATTTAAAGCAATTGCTCCCTCTTTCTACCTACACTAGCTGGACCTGGCGTACCATATGCCATTAACCCCCCCCAAACTCCCAGTAGACCTCATGACAACCCTGTAAGGTAGGCCGGTGGATTTAAATTCCTCATCTCCCTTCTCAGCATTCCACACTTTTCCCAGAATTGCTGAGGGTGACTCGCTCTGTTACCCTGCTGCAACCACTGCCAGTTGACTGCCTGGCTCTGGCCCAGTGGCAGCAGCGGCATCCTACCATCACCACCAGTTGACTGCCTAGATCCTATTGCAGCCCGTGACTGATGAGTGGCTGAGGAAGTGAGAGGAGGGAGGGGCCCTTGTGTGGCAGTGATGCAGATTGAGTGGATTGTGATGTGGAGAGGGAATTTGCATGTGGGTGATGATTGGTTTGGTGTGGGTTGGGTGTGTTTCCTGAGCAGCCAATCAGCACATTGGGAAAGGCAACATACCCAAGAGAATTATATATATAGATTCTGCTGTCAAAGCTGACATCCAGTTTAATGCCAACAGAGTGAAATCCACACTAGTGCAATTGTGTTGAATTACACTTGTCTATAAATGGTTGTCCAGAAGGTTGTGCAACGGGTTTCACAACCCGTTGCATAGTGTCTTAGGAAATTATCAGATGTGTTAAAAGTGGTGATACAGCAACACTACGAGATTGCAAAAGGGCTCCCTTATCAGATGATGTCATTCTCCCCTTGTGATATCCAGCCAGCACTGGTTGAATCTCACCTGCATTTTCCTTTGTTTTAGTTTAGGCCTTAGTATGTCTGAGCATAGGAATATTTCATTGTATTAGAGTTGTGGGAAGAGCTGAAGAATTCCCCTGTATTTTTCCAGGTTTGGTTTGTTCCTTCCCAGCAAGTTCTGTTTTAGCTAGAAGTTTTTAATTTTTTTCTCAGTCTTTGCTGTGAGCTTGCTGGGAGCTGTTTTATTGGTGGCAAACAGGCCCAGACAGCTGGGAAGGGCATTTCTTACACCATTTAGCCAAATTAGTTACCAACAACCAATAAGTCGAAGGAATCAGGAGCTGAAAGACCCTGCACCAGCTCCATTGAGTGAGGAGATCAAACCAAGATCAAACCCAGGGAGATGACACCCTGAAGATTGCTGAAACTCAAACTGTAAAGTACCTTTTATTTCAAGCTTTTAGAGCTGGGGAGGAGAAAGCCCTTTACTTTTGTTCTTTAAAATAAACTTCCTTCTTTTTTGAACTTTATATTCAGCATCAGAACCTTTTTGGGTAAAAGAGTTTGATCTCACCAGGGTACTGGCGTTGCACACCTAAACCTGCCACCACCTTTAGTTGGGTGTGTCTTCACACCCCTCATAATGCACCCGTTTTGCTGCCTTTCCACCAGTGCTGCTTTTTATTGACAGGAAAAATCATCAATAGATCCCCCATTCCATTCCTGTCATGGATGTTCCCGCATGCGACAAGGTGTCTGTTATGTTGGCAAGACCCCAGCCTCAATGGGAGGTCCCTACAAAAACACTTCCGGGTGAGATCGGGACATCCAGGTAAGTGACACACTTTTTCTGACCTTTCTGGGCTACTTGTTAATTTTAAAGTGTGTTTTTGTGCTTGCTGTCATTTTTCTGGTGTTCTTTTTCTTTTTGAATTTCCTGTGCGTGTTTTCTCGTGAGAATCCATGGGATTTCAATGCAGGAAGTGATGGGAACTTTGTTAGAGCTCTGTTCACTCCTGGGCTGCCAGAAAATTGGGAGAGGAGGTAAGTGTGGTGGGGAGGGTGATTGTGGTGTGACAGGGACGGGAAAGGGGTTGGAGTGAAGATTGTGGAACAGGAACACTTTTTTCGTTCATGTCTGAACATCTCTTTACATAATCACTGACTCAATAAAAACTCTTGGTTTCAGAGTTAGTTTTGTGCTAACTCTGAAAACGTGCCGCTTCCAGTGGAAGAGGCTTTGTGTTAGTGCAATGAGATAACTGGATACAAGCCAGAGAATTCAATGGACTTACTTCCAGGTAAGCGTGTATAAAATTGCAGCCTAAATGGACTTGTAAATGAGCCGCTACAGAATGGAGGAGAATGAATTGCATTTCATAGACAGGAGTAAGTGTTCGGTGTCCCTCCCCCACCCACCCATTTCCCCCCTGCTATCTTTTATGGATGAAAGGAGCTCTCTGATAAATTATTAAATGCATTTATAAAAATTAATAGACCTTGCTCCTTAGATCTGAATTATTATTTCAATAAACCCCCGCTCACCAGTGTGAAAAAGAGCCTGCCCTGGCAAATGCATTTCAACTTTAGTTTGTACAGTTCAGCATCTGAAAGGACGGGTTTAAATGGCTACAAATGAAGTCAAGATGGATGAAGTTTTGAATGACTGCATAATTTATTTTATTAAATCAGGGGGTTGTTGGGCAAGAAGGAAGACACCAAGATACCAATAGGCCTGGACAGTGTGGTAGACTTCTCATTTCTCAAAATTTATGTTTTGATCTGCATTCAGTACCATTGCTAACCCCCCTACTGTATGTTGACATTGTCACCTGCACATATTAAAATGCTGCCCTCATTTACATGGTTTTGGTTTCACCGGGGAAGGTGTTTTTTTTTTGGTTTTTTTTGACCAGTCTACACTCACTTGTCTCTGTGCTCATGTATTATGTGTTCTTTTGGAATTAGTTACAATATGACCCCCATATCTGCAGGGGATACATTTCCAGACTTACTGCAGATAGTGAAACTCATGGATAACACTGAACCTTATATTTCTGGTATTTCTGGTAGAAGCTGACCATTCATGCTGGAGAACCTCTAAATGCCCAGAGAAGTGTTTTGATGGAAGTTGACCATAGAATTGCACTGGAGTACCAAGAAAATGTCTAGAGAGAATTTTTTTTGGAGGTAGGTAAGTGAAACCACGGGCACCCATCCCACGGATATGGGGTCATACTGTATCTTTATTTATTTACACCCCACCTTTTCCACAAGATTGGGACTCAAATTAAAATGATTACAATACAGTTAAAAACATATAAAAGTCAACATTTAAGTAGAAACATATTGGACTGGAGGAGGGTGGCGGCAGGTGGAAGGAAATGGACCACATTATTATGAAATCTGTGATGACTACGCATAGCATAGTTCTTCTTATAGTCTTTGTAATTGTTGTTATGTGCCATAACAAACCTATGACCCGAGGACCTCGCTGCTACCATCCATGCTTGCAAGGCCACAGCAGATGAACCTTTGGTTTAAAGGGTGAGGCC
Organism: Gambelia wislizenii; assembly: GCA_030847615.1. Classification (NCBI taxonomy): domain Eukaryota; kingdom Metazoa; phylum Chordata; class Lepidosauria; order Squamata; family Crotaphytidae; genus Gambelia; species Gambelia wislizenii. The sequence continues at coordinate 209,167,551 of JAUMIR010000001.1, forward strand.
AGTTCTGTGCATGCTGCGCTCCACCAGAAAAATCCATTGCACAGGCTCGAAGGACAAATCCAGTTCCAAAAAGCCCTGTAGCGATAGGTGAGGGATGAAACGGCAGGTGTAAAGATGCACTGGAAGCTGCAGACCCAACGCTGCATGCAGGCGGTTCAGGATCAGCGCGCTTGCAGAAGACGCAGGATGAGTCTTTCCTGGATCTTCATTTGCGAAGAAAAGCCAGAGAGAGACTATTAACAATATTAAAACATACACTTACAAAGATGAAAAGCAGTTAAACAGTACAGTTTAAAATAATACAGCACCTCTTACAAACCCTTTCCTTAAAAGCCTTCAGTTCTAAAAGCCTGTCTGTCTTTTCTTGCTAACGAAAGCACCAGAAGGGGGGGTCATTTTAGCTTCACTAGGGATGGAGTTCCAGACCAGAGGGGCAGCCACTGTGAACGCCCTCACTCATATTCCCAACCATTCCTGTGAAGGTGTTGCACTGATAGTACTGTATGAATATATAAAATATGAAAGTGAGTTGAGGTTGCGTTGTTCTCCTGAGACACTTTGAGCATGGCAACAGTACACTGTCACTGAAGGAGCAATTTCATGCATCCCCAACGTTGAATGTGAGGGATGAGAATTGTCCCAAATGCACATTTGGGGACAAGCCACCATTACTTGGGTGGGAGTCCTAGAGAGCACAGATTCATTACCATCATTTGTTAATCCCTTCCCTCATGCATCTTGCATTCTACAGTAATATGAGGGTACATGCACTCCTGTTCACACATTCAGGAAACATCTGAGGGAGGCAATGGGAACGTGCTTGCTAGTTATAGCCCTTGTATACCAATGTGCAGGGCTGGCTGAAGATGTTTTGTTGTTGACCAGCAAGTGGCACCTTTCAATCCCCCCGACCCTCTGGTCATGGTACATAGTATCCAAGGCCAACATTTTGTGCTGCTGAGATGACATCACCACCACCACCACCATCACCATCCAACAACTAACCATTTGCTGCTAGCTATGCAGCTGCTTTATTCTGCCCAGTAGCAGCTCTGCCATAGTGTGCTCATGGAAGAGGCAACCAGCAGGCCTGGGCTGGGCCTTGGTGAGAAATGTGTCCCTACATGCAGGCAGCTGTATGCATATGTAAGGCTTTTCCAATCATGGTTCCCAGTTGGGTGGATGAGCCCTACACTCATGCAGCTGTAGGGACCTTTCCTTACTAATACCAAATGCACCACAAATGCACTATGGCCACAGGGCATGGCCAATGGGCATATTACAGCTACCCCTTCATACAGTCATTGATGACATTGTGGGTTTTTTTTCCTTAAAAAACCCCAGTCCTTATATAACCAATGCTTGCATCCCACTGGAAATCCCCACATATGTGAATATGAAGGGTGGAATCCAGCAGTTCTGTATCATTTTTAGACTTGCCTTCCTGGTTGCCAAGTGAGTGCTATAAAGTTGTTGTGAGGAACAATTCCTGCATTGTGTTTTTAAGAGGGAAAGAAATGAATGTGTCCTAGTTTCAGCCTTTTCTAGTAATAAATGTATCTTGGACTATTTTGTGTACAGCAGATTACAGTTGTCTCTCTGCTGTGCAACATGAAATAAGCAAGGGAAATGGCAACAAAATGTTGCAGTGTGGAATGCCCCTATTCAAGCTGCCAGCCAGCCAGCCAGTTAGGTCTACCCTTTTCTGAGGTACTCCATTCCATTCTCTCTCCTTATTTTTAATCCTCCCTCTGTCAGAGAGCTCTGATGACACAACAAACTACAAATCCCATAGGGTGAAGCCACAATCGTTAAAGCAGTGTCAAACTGCATTATTTCTGCAGTGTGGCAGCAGCCCTAGCTTGCGTGTTCTTCCTTGTTAATAACTTTTGCTATCCTTACCATACTCTGATGTAGCTTGGTCACATGTGTCCTGGTTTTTGTCTGTGAAATGTTGGAGGATATATAATTAATACTTGCCACATCTAGTTTGGGGCCCATGGGTTGTAAAGTTGATCTGAGTGGGTTCCTACTACCTAGCCACTGGGAGTGAGAACAAGAGCAGTCCAAGCCTCCTTTGCAAAGAGAGATTTCCAGTTCTTCCTGCTATTCTGCCTGTCTGCCAAATGTTGATCACAAGTCACACTCTCAGTGGAGTAATTCACAGGGGGGGGGGGAGACACACCTGTGATTTCCTAACAAAATAAAAATGTTGAAAGCTTGAGTCTATATAGGGAGCCCCCCTACACATATGTTTCTTGGGGCTTTTAATGATTCCAGGCAAATTGTTTACTTTTCCTCTGTCGCCTTCTCCAATGTCCTGAAGTTGCTGTTTACAAAAAGCAAATGTTTCACTGTTAGCTAATCTGGCTTGTTTTGCAAAAACCCTTAAGGCTAATTTTAATTGCCAGTAAATGACTCTTAAACTATATAAATTAGAGCAAGCTGAGGCTGAAAACATTGCTGAGATTTTGCACTAGAAGAATGAGTTAGGAAATGAATTAGCTCCCAAATTCAAAAGAGGGAAGGTTTCAATCTGAAATCGGGCAAATTTAAGACATCATCAAGTAAAGATAATCACACTGCAGAATAACAATGAGGATCTAGCTTATCGTGTTTGCATGGAGAATTTTTAATATGCCATTAGCAGATCTGACTGCTTTGGATTTCAGAAGACAACTCAATAAGAAAGTTAATGAAGAAAAGGGAAATTAGCTAGACACAAATGCCTCATGATTATAGTTGATAACAAGAGCTGTAAGGTTGTGTTTCAAGGATGCAAGATTGCTAAATGTTTGTTGAGAATCAGTACTTGTCCTTTTACAATGTTCTTTCCCTGACCATCTGAGTCAAAATCTTGCTGGACTCTCTCTCTCTCTGTCTGTATCTGTCTTCAAGTCACCACTTGATTTATGGTGGAGATTATCAGACAGGAACACAAAAAGTGATTCTGTCCACAATCTCTAGACCCATCCTGGCACAATAACCCTCCCCATCAGACTTACCTGCCCATTCTTGTGAGAAGATGCAAGCATGGGAAATTCAAAAATAACAAGAAAAAGTTTACACAGCCACATAAGCACACTAAAAAAATAACAACTAACCCAGGGAGGTTCATAAAAAGAGGGTAGCCTACCTTGTTTTCATGATCACAACCAAAGTGTTCTGGCAGGACCACCCATTGATGCTGTATTCATGGTAGGACAATGCCATGAGGTTTCAAACACTGGCGATGCTGGCACAGAAACAGAATGGAAAATCTATTGAAGGCTTGGCCTGTCCATTAAATAGAACACCATAGTAATGCCAGCGGAACTCAAAAGGATGTTGTCATCTGATATTGGTGTCCTTTTGTGTTCCAGTGGCGGTGTTATGGTGCCACATTAGCTGCATCTGATCATCTCCAGTGACACCATGAATTTCATAAGGTTTTCTTAGGCAAAAAACATTCAGAGGTGCCTTATCACTGTCCTCCTCTGAAATATAATTTATAGTACCTGGTGCATTCCTTGGCAGTCCCTTGTCCAAGTACTAACCAGGCCTGACCCTGCTTAGCTTCCAAGATAAGATGGGATGTGGTATCTTCAGGATATTTAGGTTTCTACAAGTAGTCATCCAAATTCATGGAAGACAGGACCATCCTTTGTCATTATGTGTCTTCTAGTTGACTCTGACTTATGGTGACCGCATGATAGGATTTTCTTTGCCATTGCTTTCCTCTAAGATGGTGACTTGCCCAAAGTCAACCAATCTCAAAGAGTCCTAGTACAATACTCTAACCACTGTACTATTCTGTAACCATCAGCCATACTGGCTCAGGCTGATGGAAGCTGGAATGAGTTCCCTACCCTAGCACTAAAAGTTCCAGGACATCAGAGAAGGTGGAAGAGTTGTTTACATCTTTCTTTAGAATAGAAGCTCTGGAACAAGGGCGTCTCCAAATGTTGGACTTCACCTGCTGGAATCTCTGATATTGGTTATACTGTCTAGGGGTTTCTAGAAGCTGAAGTGCAATGACTGCTGGAACCTCTCCAGTTGAGAACCACTAGTCTAGAGCTCTCTTTTGTAACCTGATGCCTTCTAGATGGTTTTGAACAGCAACTCCCATCAGTCCCAACAAATGATTCCAATAGTGAGGGATAATAGTAGCTCCAATAGGACCAAACCCTCTGGAAAGTAGTAGGCAGAGGAAGGACTAGAGTTTTGCTCCAAAATCACTGTGGGAGGTGTGGAGACATCTTCTCTCTATGCTTGAATGCCTTAAAGGGACAGATATCATTTTTAGATGTTACCACCAGGCAACCCTCCAAGGTTGTCAGTATAAACCTATACCTTCATTGCAAGAAGTTGTAAATCCAAGGATTTTACAGTGGCATCAAACACTAGACTTTCCTCATAATGCACTGCAAATAATGAAAAACAATGCAATGTTCACATAGCCAACGTTTATCCGTGGTGAACAATGAAGAGTGGCATGAGAATATTTTGTGGTGGAAGTACTTGGACTGAGTAGCTGCTGCATGGGGTGGAGAGAAATAATTTCCCCCTGTACCATAAAACCCATAATGGCATGCAAACATTTTTGCCTATGCAGAGATTCTGCATGTAGAAAAAAAAATCATAATGTACAAAGAGCCTTTTATGCAGGATATTAATCACACTTTTTGAGGTAGTCATTCAGTTGGAGAAATTGTGTACATTACTGCATTTAAGTTCTGTGCATACTTGGTTGCTTCTTTCTTGCAGGAGACTGCTAATCTATCATGTCATGGAACTGTGCTTGTATTTGCCTGTCACTTGTAGAAGATACAGCACATCTAAGTGATGAGCTGTGAACATCCCTTCTGATGCTACTTGGCTTGCTTTGCCTCTTGTGTTGCTCTTGCCAATGACCTGGCTGCTTGGCCCTAAGTGTTCAGAATTAGCAGCCTAGAAATGGGGTGAAGATGGGGGCAGGGGAGAGAGAAAGACAAGGGAAGGAATGTTGACCTCATTTGATGGGCAATTGGGAGGCACAGGAGAAATGAAGCTCATAAGTGTATTTTACTTGATTGGAAGGGAGATGTATGAGAAGCCAGAAGGGATAAATATTTTGCTGTCTAAAATATTTTGCTGTCTAAATGAAGTACTAAGTACCTCTCTTTCAAGCCAAGGTATGTGGTGTTCAAAAGTCAACAATTTGTGTAGCTGAGGCAGAAAATTCCACAAGCACATCTCCATATCTCTGGCAGCAAAAAGAGAAGAACAAAAAATTAAACCACTGCCCTTTCATAGCACCCCAAAATTGGTGACCTGAGGTGGCTATTTCATTCTGCCATGTGGTAGTGCCTGTATTGTTTTCAGGATGGAGTTCAGGTAGGGCTTTTTAGCATGTTGTACTGCTTTAATTCTTTGTTTTAGACCAATGTTTTAAATTTTGTTATTACTTTGATTTTGGTTTAATCATATTTTTTGTATGTTTTTAACCATGATGCATTTTTATTTGTAATTTAACCTACATTGTAAGATGTCTTGAGCCCCAGGTGGGGAAAAAGACAGGGTATAAATAAAGGAATGGGTGGATGATGAGAGACAGCATAGTGTTGTGGTTTGAATATTGGACCATGACTCTAGGAGACCAGGGTTTGAATTCCTGCTCAGCTATGGAAGCCCACTAGGTAACCCTGGACAAATTAGACAGATCAAGTGCCGTATCCACAGATCCACTTATCCATGTCTGAAAAAAAAAGTTCTATCTAGGCATTTCTAGGTCCTCCAGTGTGATTCTATGGTCAATCTCTGGTGTTTGTCTCATTGAAAATAATAGGGTTCCCTATTATCCATGGTTTCAGGTATCCATGGGGGGGTCTTGGAACATATCCCCCACAGATATGGGGGTTGATCTGTACTCTCTCAGTCTCAGAGGAAGGCAATGGCAAATCTCGTCTGAACAAATCTTGCCAAGAAAATCCTTTAGTAGGTTTGCCTTAGGGTCGTCTTAAATTAGAAATGATTTGAAGGCACACAACACCAACATGGATGTCTGGATAGTGCAGAGCAGTAACAGTTATAAAGTCCAGCACAAATCAATAAAAGGCTACAGGTCCCATATAATGGACAGTCAATGTGAACCAAGAAATTGCCCCTTATAAAGCCCTTATATCACCATAATGAGTTTTCTCTTAGTCCTAGGCTCAACCTGTTCTCTGAAGAGCAGACATCTTAAAGGGATCATATTGAGAGCAGGAAATCTCATCAGTTATCATCAGCTGGTGGCTTCCTAACTGATAGGACTTTTGGGATCTTTGTCAAGATAAGGCAACTGTTAATGGAACTCTGCATATATGCCATACAGCAAAACCTTTCCTGACATGATTTATGCTTGTCAGTTCAGATAAAGGGGGTCTCTTCAGTACTGAGGCGAGGAGATATGTAACCATAGGGTCCTACTCTCTGGTGTCCCTCTCTGAAATGTTCTCAGGCTGCTTCTTGAATGCAAAGTCATGCCACAAAATTGTTGAAGCCTTCTCTAATATCAGAAGGCCTGATATGGAATAGACATAAACCCAGGTTGTGCCTGAAAATGCCTTTATGGGTCTCAGAAGAGAAAAGAGAAACATCAGGTAAAGAAAGATGGCTAATGTATGAAGCCCTCCTAGAGATTTGTCAAGGGGAAAATAAAATTAAATCAAGAAAGCAGTTAGCAGTAGAGGGATACAGTTTTCAATAGTTTTCTTACTTATCAGAAAGATTTAAAACAGATAAAAAGATTTATGGGTTTGAACAAAATAAATCAGAATTTGAAGCGCAATTGTGTGCAGATGATGAACATAAAGTTGATAAAATGTATTAACTTTTGTTGACATTTGAAATGGAATATGAACAAGTTAAAGATTGCATGATAAAATGGACTAAGAATTCTGGTTATAACATATAGATGGATCAGTGGGAAAATATGTGGTCAAAGGGATTGAAATTTACATTTTGTTATGATCTTAAAGAAAATCTTTATAAAATGATGTATTGTTGGCATATGACACCAGAGAAATTGTCTAGAAGGTATAAAGGTGTTTCCAATGTATGTTGGAAATGTGAGCAACGTGAAGGGACATTTTACCGGATGAGGTGGACATGTGAAAAAGCTTTTAAAAATTGGATTCAAATACACACATTGATGCAGAGCATTTTAAAGATTAATACATGCTGACCCCCATATCAATGAGGGATACGTTCTAAGATCCCTCATGGATATGTGAAAGCATGGATAATAAGGAACCCTATTATTGAAGACAAACATTGGAAGTTGACCATAGAATTGTATTGTAGGACCTACAAATGCCTAGAGAGAACTTTTTTTTGATGTGGATAAGTGATACCATGGATATGGGGGTTTTTTGTCAACTTGTATTCAATTAAAACTAGACATTTTTGTTTTGGGATTGATCGAAAAAGTGTCATGGAAGATTACTCCAATATATGACCATGGCAGCAAGATTGTTTTATGCTCAAAGATGGAAGAATTCAACACTACCCACTATGAAGGAATGGTTGTTGAAACTGATAGGTTTAGCAGAAATGGACAAATTGTTTGGTTTGATTAGAGAAAGGCTATTAGTGACATTTCTCAAAGACTGGAAACCCCTTAGAGCAGTGATGGGCAACCTTTTGAGCTTGGTGTGTCAAACGTCACCAAAAAACTGAGCATAACATAGGTGGTGTGTCACTTTGAGGAAAAAAACATTATTTTGCGATATTTATTATTTAATCAACAATATTATTAATTGTTTATTAATAATTAATGAGTTGTCACAACTCATGTGACAACTGAGTAATCAAAATGTACAGTCGTCCCTTCACATTCGTGGAGGTTAGGTTCTGAAGAACCCCCCCCCCATGAATGTGAAAAACCCGCGAATAATAACAGCCCCCCCGGCCTCCCGAAAGTGGCGAGGGGGCCTTCGGAGCCCCTGTCACTACTTTCCCCCCCACCTTCCCCGGCCTCCTAAAAGTGGCCCACCATCTTCCCCGGCATTTCTGAGGTGGCTCCGACGCTTTGGAGCCACCTTGGGAAGGCCAGAGAGAGGCCGGGTGGCCACCCTCCTGCTCGCCCGCCATCTTCCCCTGTCCTTCCGAGGCAGCTCTGAGGCATCGGAGCCACCTTGGGAAGGCTGGGGAGAGGCCGGGCGGCCACCCTTCTGCTCGCCCGCCGCCTTCCTTGGCAGAGTCCCACCCGCCAGCCACCTTACCTGGCCTTTCCGAGGTGATTCCAGGGAAGCACGGCAGGCCTCAGGGGTGGTGGCCAGGTGGGGAGGAGGCTCCACCCCCCGCCTCCCAAAAGTGGCAAATGGGGCTTTGTAGCCCCACCTGCCACTTTCCTCCCCCCTTCCTAAAGTGAGGCTTTGAAGCCCGGATCACCACTTTAGGGAGAGTGGTGAGGTTGCGGGCGGGGGGGAGGAGGCCTATGACCACGTGTCAGCACAAATGGCTACGCATGTCAGTGCTGACATTCATGTCATAGGTTTGCCATCACCACCTTAGAGACTTTTTGCAAAGAAAAGAAAATGGCTTGATAACTTTTAGTTTTGATAATTAGAAAGAATAGGTTACTGAAAGAAGGGAATATGTTGTTATTTTAGAGAGAGAAGTATGAATAACTATACACTTATATAAGACAGGCCTTCACAGTTCTTCTGCCACTGTGGATATGTATAAGCTTTCCCTGCATTAAAGTAGCATCCATCTCCCAGGTGGGAGAAATGTAAAAGTTCAGTTTCAAAGAAGGAGATGGACAGACACGAACAATTCTAGGTATTTGTATTTAATATTCTCTTTTATTAAACACTCCTGTGAATTTTGGGGCCCTTATGGAAGGTTGTGCCACTTTCAATCGTGCTGGAGTCTATTTGTGCTGCAGGCTTTTGAATTATACTTTGGCAAGGGCAAATAGCTTGAAAATTTCTAGTGCCTTGGACATTCCCACCAGAAATGATTAAAGAGCACTTGCTGTTTATAAAACAGGACTGGCAGGAGACTGGCAACAGAAAGTGAGGAGTTGCTGTTGTTACATGCTCTCAGGTTGACTCTGGCTTATGGCAACCCCACCCTCGGGTTTTCTTGGTAAGATTTATACAGAGAAGGTTTTCTATTTCCTTTTTCTAAAGCTGGGAGAGTGGGACTTGCCTGAGTTACCTGGTAGGTTTCCACAGTGAACCATTGTCTAAACATGGGAGATTATCAGATGCTTTTACCCCGCCAAGGAGCTCGCAAGAATGACCTCACTGTACCACCAAAGGGTCCTGATACTGCATGTGTCATCCTCCTCTTCTGCTTCCTCCATTCTCCTTCCTTGCTGAAGCGATGAAAAAGGCACCACTTTTCATTAGTGGATGTTTCTGCTAATGAAAAGGGGTGCCTTTTTCATCGCATTAGAATGGAGGGAGAATGGAGGAAGCACAAGAGGAGGATGACACATGCAGTATCAGGACCCTTTGGTGGTACAGTGATGTCGTTCTCATGAGATGCTTGGTTTTTTTAAAAGCGTCTGATAATCTCTATACTCTCCTCGAGTCCTTGTCCTGAAACTGTGATAAATGTGTTCCAGTGGCTTAGGTTCCTCAGGCCCCTGTGCACTTTTGTAGGCAAAAGGTAAGGCAGAGTTGTGGATTTTAACCATAACTCATACTCTTCTAGGAGCAGCTGAAACAGAAGAACAAAGCAACTGTAGTTAATACCTTCCCTTCTTACAGTAGAAGTTGCCAAGGCTGGGGAAGGATAGGCAAAAAAGCTCAGTTAAGTTCTCAAGAAGAACCTGAGTTCTTAAGTTCTCAGAAGTGTGTGTGACTGTTCTTATCTGTGGAATACTATGCACAAGGTGTAAATTTTGGCTCTGCCTAGTGGTTGTGCTCTGCTTAATATTCCTGACTGTTCTACATGAAATAGTGTAACTCTTTCATATCCATGACCATCTGTGGTATGACAATCATGAGCTAAACAGTTTGTGTGGTTATGGACTTTATCACAAGAGGCTGCAAAGTGGAATTTCAGCAGGATAGTAATGACTTTGGCCAGGACTTATCAGATGACATTGTGGCTTTTCATTCTAGTTGTTACTGTTGCATCCCTTTCAATTGACAGGAAAATCCTGTCAATACCTGTGGAGACCATGTAATGGATGGCTGATGGAATGCTGGAGAGCGAATGGGAAGAGAGCATGAAGGAACCAATCCTGTGGCAGGAAACTGGTATGGGAGGGGTCTCCTAGTTTGAAAGGTCTGGATGGCAGTTGGGAGAGAGAAGAGAGATGACAGTTGAAAGGGGGAGTTGAAGATGTGATGTGATGGGGAGAGAGCTGGAATGTGTGTATGGCTGTGAGTGGAGCTAAGAGAATATATGGGCAGTGAGAATAAGTGCTAAGAAGAATAGAGGCTGATTGGAAACAAAGTTCAAAGCATTTTAGTTATTGTGTTTAACCAATAAATTAATCTTTATGTTTGTTTATCATATCCAGTCTCTTCATGAATTTATTTTCCCTTACTGATATTTAATTGGCACTCCAACCCTGTAAACACCCACACATAAATGCAAGTACTGTACTATCCGTCTAACTGTGGAACTGCAGTCTCCACAGATTACTAATTTGGTGGCAGCAGTGGGATGTGAAAGGCCCCTGAGTCACAAAAATGGTGGCAGCGTAAGTGACGAGGCGGCCAGGTGTGTAGTGACATAAATTCACCTGGTGCGCCTGATTGTCACAATACCTGCCAACATTGCTATTGTTCTCCTGCTGTCCCTGGTGCAACAGATCCCTTCACTTCCGTTTCGGGATGACTACAGTCACATGGCATGAGGGGGCCTGATTCTCCTTCTCTCCTCTCCTCCCCATTGCCATTCCAAAGCAGCACAGAACATGGTGAAGTGGTTTGGGTGTTAGACTAGGACTCTGGAGACCAGGGTTCAAATCACTGTTTGGCAATGGAAATCCACTAGATGACCTCGGGCAAGTCATACTCTCTCAGGACTTTATCAGACCTAACCCCCATTAATGTTCCTGTCCCACCAAAGCTGAAAGTGAACTTGTCCGGCAAATGAACCTCCCCTATCAGACTTACCTTACACAGCACAAAAAGGCAGCCCTGGCAGATTCTCACAAGAAGATGCGAGCATGGTAAATTGGAAACCCCCCCCAGCAAAGACACAAAAAGTACACATAAGCACAGAAACACAGTTTACAACTTACAAGTAAACTGGGGAGTTTCATAAAAAGAGCATCCCCTACTTGGCTGTTGTGATCTCACCTGGAAGTGTTCTGTCATTGATGTATTCTCGTGAGCATAATGGTGTGAAGTTTCAAATGCCAGCAATGATGGCAAAAAAGTGCCACGGCAGATGTATTGATGGCTTGGGTTGTCAATAAAAAAGAATGGCTTTTGGACTTGACATGATCGCGAAAGGACAACATAATCTGGTATGCACACCCTTTTGCATTCATTAGGCATCATTATGATGTCTTATTTGACACATCTGATAAAGTCCTCAGTTTCAGAGGAAGGCAAAGGCAAACCCTCTCTGAACAAATCTTGCCAAGAAGCCCCTATGATAGGGTTGCCTTAAGATCAACATAAGTGGGAAACAACTTGAAAGCACACAACAACACCAGCGGCTAGAGGTGGGAACTCTTTCTCCAGACGGGACCTTTGTGGAGAATATTAACATGCACCTGGTTTGTAAGTTTTGTCAGGTCCTCTGTTGAAATCCTTGGAGAATTCCCACTAGCTTCCTAACTGAAGGAGGCAAATCTTAAAACAAACAAACAAAACCATCACACTTTTAGCTATTCCAGAACACACGCACACACTGCACTAAATTGAGCCTTTACCATTTGGGGTGCTGTAGAGAGAGCAATTACATCCTTGGCTTATGTTCCATGGTAGCTCTGTGTAGAAGAACAAGAATGAGTAGTCTGTACAATGTACAGTGAACATGATCTACATGCTGCAAACTTGGCAGCTAAACTGGTAGCACCAGAGAGAGCTAAGTGTGCTTTTCTTAGCTTCATTGCAGAAGGGATGAAGGAACTGCCAAGCAGCAATATGAATGATTCCAACTCATGTCTCTAAGATGTCTTTGCTAATTGCCCATGTGGCAATATTTGAGGGCCAGTTTTCAGTGCTGATATTCAAAGCTGGAGGCACCAAGGTGAAAGTAAGTCCATATTTCCCTTCTACTCTTAGCCATGCTAAAGAAGGAAAACTGGGGAGAAGGGAGAATGAGGAAGAGATAACAAGAGCTATCTCTTTCATGGGAAGATACGAAACCTCTTAGAAATCTAAGAACCACATCAGAATATATTTCACCTGTCCTTATTGATTTCACAGGTGCCTACAGATGCCCTGAATGCTAACCCCAAGGATGGAGAAAGTTCAGTCCTCCAGATATTGTTGAACTGCAACTCCCAGAAGTTCTTGTCAGCATAGTCAATAGGGAAAGATGGTGGGAATTGAAGTCCAACAACATCTGGAGGGCCACATGGCTCCAATTATCCCTGTAGTAGCTATTGCCTTTCTTGTCTTGAGGTTTCAATCTTTCCATGAAGTTACCATGAAGACAGGGATGAAGATTCTGTAGTATGTGGGGAAATAATCATTGTAATGTAAAAGCAATCTTGTGTACCTCATTCACATCCTAAGATAAATCTAGGTATTTTCCCTGCATGCTTCTGTTCTCCCAATTTTCCTTTCTCTTATTTCACTGGGCAGTTCCAGCCAACTGGAGTGCTGGGTCATTCAACACATGACCTAATTTAAATTTTATTGCTCTGTGTAAGTTCTCTTTTAAGTTAGAGTCTCCATGAGGCTGGAGCCATCTTAAGCCATATTATCTTTGTTTAGCCATCTTTCCTGCAACCATGCCATGATGTTCACCATGCAGCCTCTTACCACTAGAGGCTGGGTGAGTTTTCCTACCCTAAATCCTATTAGTTAGTTAGGAACTTCTTTTTAAAGTTTGTTTTAGTATGTAGATTGAGATTGATATACCTTCAGTAAACTTTGATTTGCATTTTAAACTGACTCCTTTGTTTTGTAATGAGTCTAATGTAAGTGGGTGATCTCAGACCTCTGAACACACCTTTTTTAAATGTTAATTGAGGCTTTTGTCTGCATTCCTAAGTTGCACTCTGCATGAATTTAAAAGTAAATGAATGATTTTAACTCTCTTTTTTTAAAAAGAAGATAATTTTGTTGCTTTTTAAAAGGACTAGATCCTGGAATTTTTAATGCAATTTTATTTTTGAGACTCATTACTCCTACAGATTCCCTCCCCAAGATGTAGCTGAAGTCCAGTTCCCATCTGTCCACCTAGTGGAGTTATGGTGAAAATGGACATTGTAATCCAACAAAATCTGGTGGAACAGATGTTCCTCATCTCTGCTCTACAAGAAGTAACATCCCCAAATGTGTCTGATCCTGGATACAGTGGCAGGGGTGGTTTCCATGCCAGTCAGGTGGTGGATTGGCTGATGGTTTTAATTCATACTTTAAAGGAGCTATCCTGGGTGCTGAAGTGTATCCCTCAAATAGATTCAGCAACTTGGATAGCTCTATCAAAATTCAGAATAGACCCAGAGTGGTTTCATCACCCCACTTACATGGGAGCCACCAGCCATCACTGAATGCATATATATCTTCTCTCCAAGGCACATCTGTGCTGTTTTAGTTATCTGAAAAGTAATGTATTGCAAAATGTGTAGTTCCCAATTTCCAATGAATCTGATTTCAACTCTTAACCATGGCAACATATTCTAGGAGTGTTACAGTCTTTTTCCAGTATATCTTTCACTCAAGGAACAAACACCTCTTTGTTTTTATAGCATATGTCCAAATCAATCAATAATCAGCAAGTAATGATGTGGGGGTGAACAAAGGTGTTGCAATCTCACAGGAACATGCCTTTTTCTTCAGTGAAACATTTGAAGGGTGTGTAGTTTGGGTTCTCGTGCTGTAGCTGGAGTGTGGGAGGTGATAAGACTGTGTGATTTGGGGCAGCAGAATTATAAACTGTTGGTTGTTGATGCAGGCACCTATGCTCAAGTGTGGGGAATTGAAGGTGATGGTATTTCCTGACTACACTGATAGAGGATTCCTGGCTTATACCCTCCCTCATGTGTATAGAATTTCCAAGCCCATAGCTTGAATGGCCTTCAATTCTCCGTGTGTGTACAGCATAAAAAGGTAAATTTGCTGCAGGTCTGTAACTGCACCTGTAGATCATGGATTATTATCCCTTCTCATTGGCCATACTGGGTGGGGTGATGGAAGTTTTAGGCCCACACATCTGGCGAGGCAAATATTCCCCACCCATGGCAATTTTTTCTTTGCCTCTGTATCTCTAAAAAATATGGAAGTGCTTTTGTGATTGAGACCCCAAATCCCAAAGTATATAAAAGAACAAGCAGGCTCACATGGGGTTGTATTGACACTTTGAATGATGTTTTCTAAACAGTATTTTTTTTTTAAAAAAATATTATTAATTGACTTGATCTAATTAGGACTACCTACAGAGCCATGTTTTTGGAAGAGGGTGGGTGTGTTCCGAAAGGCAGCAAGATATAGGATTCATTTCCCAGAATATCTTCTCATCCCATTTTCTTTTTAGTAGGTCTGAAATTTTACTATTTCAGAACCATGCCTTTCTCTTAAATGAGCAGCCCGTTGGAAGGACAGCAGAATATATAATACTGTACCATTTATTATGGCAACCCATTCTTTACTGTTGGCATTGTAACAAATGCTGAGCTGTGCTTTTTATCAGAGGTTTGGTGAGCAAGTGACAGAGTGAACTAATGATATTCTTGAACTGTGAAGGTAGAAACCTCCCCACCAATACAAAGTGTACTCTTAGGGCAGAACTCTCCGTTCACACATTCTTCCCCCTCACCTCACTCACAGTGGTCTAGCTTTCTCTGTTTATTTATGAATTCTCTGTCGTTGCCTTTCAAAAGTTTGGTTTTCATGATTATGAGGGGAATAGGCCACTGGTTTCCATCAGAGATGGCAAATCTTATTGTTTTCCTGTATGGCACAGATGTAATCTCAAAAGCTGTCTTGGGAGAGCTGAGCATTAGGGATGGTTATTGAAGCCTGCCTGGTTTCTGCTCCTCCTTAAGCTGGTTGACACACTAGATTTGGAGTGAGAAAAGTCTCTGCTCAAGTCTTTAAACAAGCAAGCTGATCTTTAAAAAAAGAAAGAAAGGGAAAAGGAAAAAAATAAAGAAGGGCAAAAACAGATTAATCCCACTTCAAATATAAATAAGACCCAAGTAAATATCATGTGCTGTGCTTGGAGGGACTTTGCTAATGAGAGGAACAAACTTGATTCCTCTTAAGGACTGCTAATCCAAAAATATGTGGAAATTGGGAGAAAAATTGCCATCAAGGATGTTTGTTAGCACTTGCCCTGAAAAAAAGAAACTTCTTGGCTCAACTTCAGCTGATTTCATAGTTTATTTAAACACAACCTCTCATTAGCACATGTCATTACAGACAGGAAGGCAAAATATCAGACCCAAAATAAATATAGAAATCTCCATGGAAAATGTGCCTTTAGTGAAAACAAAAGTTTCTGTCTGTGTGTTTCAGCAAGGAAACTTTGAGTGCCTTGAAAGGATGGCTACCTAGTTTTGCTAGCGACGTCTACAGACAGCAATCATGTGACAGACACCAAAGAACAGCCCCATATCTTCTCCTCATGCTACCATAATGTCTGATGTCATCATGGAAGGCTTAAAAGCCAGACCTGTTAGGAAGGAAGAAAGAAAGAAAAGGGGCTTTGTAGTTTTTCTTGAACAAGAACTGAACAGTAACAAGAAACTCTTGGCTCCACCAAGGTACCACTAAGTCCTGTGCCACCCAATGACTGAAGCATATAATGACACTTTCCACACATTTAGTGTTACAGAATGCAAGGCCTGCTTAAGACATTTTGTTGACTGAGATATGTTGCAGAGGACAGGATGACGTCCCTGTCCATTCCATGCATAGAAGTCATCTGGAATGGCAATTTAAGCCTACTTCACCATTGATGGGAGATGTATCCACACTATACAATATAGCATTATGATCCCACTTTAACTGCAATGGCTCCATCCTATGGGATCCTGGGATTTGTGGTTTGGTGAGCTACTAGATCTGCCAAAGACTTCTAACAGTAATACTAATCTCTGCCAGAGAGACCTAATACTGTGATTGAAAAAACTGTAGTAAACAATTCCAACCACCCCCAAACTACAAATCCTGGCAATTAGTGGTATCAAACTAATTCCTTAAGGACATCATCAATGCATCCCTCAGGGAAGGGTGTGTTCCATCCTGTTTAAAGGAAGCGGCCGTTAGGCTGCTCCTGAAAAACCTTCCCTAGACTCCCTGGACATGAACAACTATAGGCCGGTTTCTATGTTACCATTCTTGAGCAAAGTGATCGAGAGGGCAGTTGCGCTTCAACTCCAAGTGGTCTTGGATGAAACTGATTATCTAGACCCATTTCAAACTGGCTTCAGGATGGGATTTGGAGTTGAGACTGCCATAGTTGCCTTGACCGATGATCTGCGTCTAAGCATCGACAGGGGTAATATGTCCCTGTTGGTGCTTCTGGACCTCTCAGCGGCTTTCGATACGATAGATCATGGCATTCTCCTGGATCGCCTGAGTGGGTTAGAAATCAGAGGCACTGTGCTCCAGTGGTTCTGGTCCTTCCTCTCGGGCAGGTCCCAGAGGGTGCTGCTTGGGGACAGCTGCTCCAGCAGAAAGGAGCTTACTTGTGGTGTTCCACAGGGCGCCATCCTGTCCCCAATGATGTTTAACATCTATATGAAGCCGTTGGGTGAGATTATTCGGAGTTATGGGGCTGGGTGTTATCAGTATGCTGATGACACCCAGATCTATTTCTCCTTGTCCCGATTATCGGTCTCGAATTCCAAGGGCATCTCTCCTCTTAATGACTGTCTTAAAGCAGTAATGGGCTAGATGAGGAAAAACAGATTGAGATTAAATCCGGACAAAACGGAGGTGCTCACGGTAGCGGCCCCGAAACCAGGAGTTGGGTTGCAACCTCCAGTCCTGAACGGGGTCACGCTGTCCGTTAAGGACTGTGTTTGCAGTCTGGGGGTGCTCCTTGATTCATTGCTTCAGATGACGAGTCAAGTGAATGCGATAGTCAGGAGCGCTTGTTATCAGCTTTGGCTGATACGCCAGCTGCGCCCTTTCCTGGAAGTAAGGGACCTCGAGACTGTGGTGCACGTGCTGGTAACCTCTCGTCTAGATTTCTGCAATGTGCTCTACATGGGGCTACCCTCGTGCTTGGTCTGGAAACTTCAGTTGGTACAAAATATGGCAGCCAGAGTGGTCTCGGGAACATCTCGGAGAGACCATATAACTCCAGTATTGAAATCTCTCCACTGGCTGCTGATCAGTTTCCGGGCCCAGTATAAGGTGTTGGTTATTACCTTTAAAGTCCTAAATGGCTTGGGTCCAACTTATCTCCGGAACCACCTCCTCCCATACAATCCTCCCCACGCACTCCAGTCCTCTGGGAGGAAGTTGCTTCAGCCACAAAAATCTAGGCTGCCTGCAACCTTCCAGAGGGCCTTTTCGGTAATTGCCCCCAATTTATGGAATGGCCTGCCGAACGAGATCCGTCAGCTGACAAGCTTGAGTAGCTTAAAAAAAGCACTAAAGATGGATCTCTTTCAGCAGGCCTTTCCTGATTAGATCCCGTCCTCAGGAGCTGCGTCTCCTGGCTTTTAAAAAATCATGTATATATTTGTTTTTAATGTGTTTTTAGTTAGATGGTTTTAATTTTATAGTGTTTAATGTCTTTTTATGGGGGTGGGTGGGTGGTGTTTTTAATCATTATTATAATGTTTTAATTGTTGGAAGCCGCCCCGATTGTTTTTAGCAGAGGGGCGGGCTATAAATAAATTTTATTATTATTAATTTTATTAAACTTCAGGGCTGGGTAGGAATTTTTGGCCTCCCCCCATTATGGTTTTTTTTTTACACCTACCCCATACTGTTGGCACTGGGCAATTGGCTAGGGTGGTGTTCTAAATAGGTGGTCACGGGCTGGTTGAGGACAGAGAGATGTTAGTTTGGCAAGCACCTTGGCACTGCTTTTTGGTAAAGGGAGGTCCCTGGAGTTGCCCCTTTAGGTACAGTCGTCCCTTCACATTCGCGGGGGTTACGTTCCACGGACCCCCGCGAATGTGAAAAAACCGCGAATACTGTTTGCCCCCCCCTTCCCTGCTATAGCGACCATGGGGCCTCCGGAGGCCCCATAGTCGCTTTCCCCCGCCTCCCCAGGGCCTTCGCGGGGCCTCCGGAGGCCCTCCGGAGGCCCCGCGGAGGCCTTCCCTGCCCTCCCCACTCCCCCCCAGGGCCTTAGTGGGGCCTCCGGAGACCATCCGGAGGCCCCGCGGAGGCCTTCCTTGCCCTCCCCACTCCCCCCAAAGGGCCTTCGCAGGGCCTCCGGAGGCCCCGCGGAGGCCCTCCCGGCCCTCCCCACTCCCCCACAGGGCCTTCGCGGGGCCTCCGGAGGGTCTCTGGAGGCCCCGCGGAGGCCTTCCCAGCCCTCCCCACTCCCCCACAGGGCCTTCGCGGGGCCTCCGGAGACCCTCCGGAGGCCCCGCGGAGGCCTTCCCTGCCCTCCTCACTCCCCCACGGAGGCCTTCCCTGCCCTCCCCACTCCCCCCACAGGGCCTTCGCGGGGCCTCCGGAGGCCCTCCGGAGGCCCCGCGGAGGCCTTCCCTGCCCTCCCCACTCCCCCCCAGGGCCTTAGCGGGGCCTCCGGAGACCCTCCGGAGGCCCCGCAGAGGCCTTCCCAGCCCTCCCCACTTTCCCACAGGGCCTTTGCGGGGCCTCCGGAGGGTCTCCGGAGGCCCCACGGAGGCCTTCCCTGCCCTCCCCACTCCCCCCACAGGGCCTTCGCGGGGCCTCCGGAGGCCCTCCGGAGGCCCCGCGGAGGCCTTCCCTGCCCTCCCCACACCCCCGCGGAGGCCTTCCCTGCCCTCCCCACTCCCCCCACAGGGCCTTCGCGGGGCCTCCGGAGGCCCTCCGGAGGCCCCGCGGAGGCCTTCCCTGCCCTCCCCACTCCCCCCCAGGGCCTTAGCGGGGCCTCCGGAGACCCTCTGGAGGCCCCGCAGAGGCCTTCCCAGCCCTCCCCACTTTCCCACAGGGCCTTTGCGGGGCCTCCGGAGGGTCTCCGGAGGCCCCGCGGAGGCCTTCCCTGCCCTCCCCACTCCCCGCACAGGGCCTTCGCGGGGCCTCCGGAGACCCCCCGGAGGCCCCGCAGAGGCCTTCCCAGCCCTCCCCACTTCCCCACAGGGCCTTTGCGGGGCCTCCGGAGGGTCTCCGGAGGCCCCGCGGAGGCCTTCCCTGCCCTCCCCACTCCCCCCACAGGGCCTTCGCGGGGCCTTCGGAGGGTCTCCGGAGGCCCCGCGGAGGCCTTCCCTGCCCTCCCCACTCCCCGCACAGGGCCTTCGCGGGGCCTCCGGAGACCCTCCGGAGGCCCCGCGGAGGCCTTCCCTGCCCTCCCCACTCCCCGCACAGGGCCTTCGCGGGGCCTCCGGAGACCCTCCGGAGGCCCCGCGGAGGCCTTCCCTGCCCTCCCCACTCCCCCCCCAGGGCCTTAGCGGGGCCTCCGGAGACCCTCCGGAGGCCCCGCAGAGGCCTTCCCAGCCCTCCCCACTTCCCCACAGGGCCTTTGCGGGGCCTCCGGAGGGTCTCCGGAGGCCCCGCGGAGGCCTTCCCTGCCCTCCCCACTCCCCCCATAGGGCCTTCGCGGGGCCTCCGGAGGGTCTCCGGAGGCCCCGCGGAGGCCTTCCCTGCCCTCCCCACTCCCCCCCCCAGGGCCTTAGCGGGGCCTCCGGAGACCCTCCGGAGGCCCCGCAGAGGCCTTCCCAGCCCTCCCCACTTCCCCACAGGGCCATTGCGGGGCCTCCGGAGGGTCTCCGGAGGCCCCGCGGAGGCCTTCCCTGCCCTCCCCACTCCCCCCACAGGGCCTTCGCGGGGCCTCCGGAGACCCTCCGGAGGCCCCGCAGAGGCCTTCCCAGCCCTCCCCACTTCCCCACAGGGCCTTTGCGGGGCCTCCGGAGGGTCTCCGGAGGCCCCGCAGAGGCCTTCCCTGCCCTCCCCACTCCCCCCGCAGGGCCTTCGCGGGGCCTCCGGAGGGTCTCCGGAGGCCCCGCGGAGGCCTTCCCTGCCCTCCCCACTCCCCCCCCAGGGCCTTAGCCGGGCCTCCGGAGACCCTCCGGAGGCCCCGCAGAGGCCTTCCCAGCCCTCCCCACTTCCCCACAGGGCCTTTGCGGGGCCTCCGGAGGGTCTCCGGAGGCCCCGCGGAGGCCTTCCCTGCCCTCCCCACTCCCCCCACAGGGCCTTCGGAGGGTCTCCGGAGGCCCCGCGGAGGCCTTCCCTGCCCTCCCCACTCCCCCCACAGGGCCTTAGCGGGGCCTCCGGAGACCCTCCGGAGGCCCCGCAGAGGCCTTCCCAGCCCTCCCCACTTTCCCACAGGGCCTTTGCGGGGCCTCCGGAGGGTCTCCGGAGGCCCCGCGGAGGCCTTCCCTGCCCTCCCCACTCCCCGCACAGGGCCTTTGCGGGGCCTCCGGAGACCCTCCGGAGGCCCCGCAGAGGCCTTCCCAGCCCTCCCCACTTCCCCACAGGGCCTTTGCGGGGCCTCCGGAGGGTCTCCGGAGGCCCCGCGGAGGCCTTCCCTGCCCTCCCCACTCCCCCCACAGGGCCTTCGCGGGGCCTTCGGAGGGTCTCCGGAGGCCCCGCGGAGGCCTTCCCTGCCCTCCCCACTCCCCGCACAGGGCCTTCACGGGGCCTCCGGAGACCCTCCGGAGGCCCCGCGGAGGCCTTCCCTGCCCTCCCCACTCCCCCCCCAGGGCCTTTGCGGGGCCTCCGGAGGGTCTCCGGAGGCCCCGCGGAGGCCTTCCCTGCCCTCCCCACTCCCCCCACAGGGCCTTCGCGGGGCCTCCGGAGGGTCTCCGGAGCCCCGCGGAGGCCTTCCCTGCCCTCCCCACTCCCCCCCCAGGGCCTTAGCGGGGCCTCCGGAGACCCTCCGGAGGCCCCGCAGAGGCCTTCCCAGCCCTCCCCACTTCCCCACAGGGCCTTTGCGGGGCCTCCGGAGGGTCTCCGGAGGCCCCGCGGAGGCCTTCCCTGCCCTCCCCACTCCCCCCACAGGGGCTTCGCGGGGCCTTCGGAGGGTCTCCGGAGGCCCCGCGGAGGCCTTCCCTGCCCTCCCCACTCCCCCCGCAGGGCCTTCGCGGGGCCTCCGGAGGGTCTCCGGAGGCCCCGCGGAGGCCTTCCCTGCCCTCCCCACTCCCCCCCCAGGGCCTTAGCGGGGCCTCCGGAGACCCTCCGGAGGCCCCGCAGAGGCCTTCCCAGCCCTCCCCACTTCCCCACAGGGCCTTTGCGGGGCCTCCGGAGGGTCTCCGGAGGCCCCGCAGAGGCCTTCCCTGCCCTCCCCACTCCCCCCGCAGGGCCTTCGCGGGGCCTCCGGAGGGTCTCCGGAGGCCCCGCGGAGGCCTTCCCTGCCCTCCCCACTCCCCCCCCAGGGCCTTAGCCGGGCCTCCGGAGACCCTCCGGAGGCCCCGCAGAGGCCTACCCAGCCCTCCCCACTTCCCCACAGGGCCTTTGCGGGGCCTCCGGAGGGTCTCCGGAGGCCCCGCGGAGGCCTTCCCTGCCCTCCCCACTCCCCCCACAGGGCCTTCGGAGGGTCTCCGGAGGCCCCGCGGAGGCCTTCCCTGCTCTCCCCACTCCCCCCACAGGGCCTTAGCGGGGCCTCCGGAGACCCTCCGGAGGCCCCGCAGAGGCCTTCCCAGCCCTCCCCACTTTCCCACAGGGCCTTTGCGGGGCCTCCGGAGGGTCTCCGGAGGCCCCGCGGAGGCCTTCCCTGCCCTCCCCACTCCCCGCACAGGGCCTTTGCGGGGCCTCCGGAGACCCTCCGGAGGCCCCGCAGAGGCCTTCCCAGCCCTCCCCACTTCCCCACAGGGCCTTTGCGGGGCCTCCGGAGGGTCTCCGGAGGCCCCGCGGAGGCCTTCCCTGCCCTCCCCACTCCCCCCACAGGGCCTTCGCGGGGCCTTCGGAGGGTCTCCGGAGGCCCTGCGGAGGCCTTCCCTGCCCTCCCCACTCCCCGCACAGGGCCTTCGCGGGGCCTCCGGAGGGTCTCCGGAGGCCCCGCGGAGGCCTTCCCTGCCCTCCCCACTCCCCCCACAGGGCCTTCGCGGGGCCTCCGGAGGGTCTCCGGAGCCCCGCGGAGGCCTTCCCTGCCCTCCCCACTCCCCCCCCAGGGCCTTAGCGGGGCCTCCGGAGACCCTCCGGAGGCCCCGCAGAGGCCTTCCCAGCCCTCCCCACTTCCCCACAGGGCCTTTGCGGGGCCTCCGGAGGGTCTCCGGAGGCCCCGCGGAGGCCTTCCCTGCCCTCCCCACTCCCCCCACAGGGGCTTCGCGGGGCCTTCGGAGGGTCTCCGGAGGCCCCGCGGAGGCCTTCCCTGCCCTCCCCACTCCCCCCGCAGGGCCTTCGCGGGGCCTCCGGAGGGTCTCCGGAGGCCCCGCGGAGGCCTTCCCTGCCCTCCCCACTCCCCCCCCAGGGCCTTAGCGGGGCCTCCGGAGACCCTCCGGAGGCCCCGCAGAGGCCTTCCCAGCCCTCCCCACTTCCCCACAGGGCCTTTGCGGGGCCTCCGGAGGGTCTCCGGAGGCCCCGCGGAGGCCTTCCCTGCCCTCCCCACTCCCCCCACAGGGCCTTCGCGGGGCCTCCGGAGGGTCTCCAGAGGCCCCGCGGAGGCTTTCCCAGCCCTCCCAGGGCTTTCACGGGGCCTCTGGAGGCCCCGTGTCGCGGTTTTGGGGGGCCCTGGGGGCCCTCCCAAAACCGCGAATACTCGAAACCGCGAATGTCAAATTCGCGAATGTGGAGGGACAACTGTACTGTGACTAGGGGGGTGGCTAAAGGGCCTTTCCTTGAGGCTGGCCTGAGGGATAACCCCTCATTTTAAGTCCTGTGACTTGGGTGAGGGACTCTTTGTTTGGCCTTCCAGATGCAGGGCAGCTGGTTAGAAACCCAGGGGTAGTTTACACGGAATGATTTATTACGCGAAATTGTGCAATTACACAATTTCGATATTGTAGCGCATAGTTCCCACGGCATTTGTAGCTTTGTAAATATATAGCGTGAAATTAGTTTACACGGAAATAATTCCGTCATTCTAAATGAATTGCTATTTATCATACCGCTCCAATTTTAGTTCCCACTGGCAAAGATGCTCTAAGGTAGTCCTGTCAATCAAGCTCACATGACTTAAATTGCACACGTATTTCCGTTTGGTCTTCCCGCCACCTTTACTCCTATTGGCTATCCCAAAGAAGGCAAAGATGTGCTCTCATTGGTCTGGCTCTATTACCTTTGTCTGCACATCTGGATGAGCAATGGCGGATGAGGATGAGATAGAGTTGCTTGTGATAGTTGCATGTGGGTTTTATTTGTTATCCACCATATGCTCAACATTGAGTGCCTTAGATGAGAACTTGCGTGTGTACCTTGACAGGAAATCTAGACGAACAAGCAGGGCTCTGCGATTGAGTCACGGAACGCGCGATGGGTACAAAAGAAGAAAATTGCATACGTCGTCATGTGCTGGCATGCTAGCTACCTCCCAGTTAGTCCCATCAATGCATTCGGAAATGCAACGTCGCTCTCAAAGGGGGAGATTATATTGGGAGTATCCGAGATCGAAAGAGTGGTTGGAAAAGTTCGTTATGTCTGTCTGGTCTGATCAGCGCTGGTTTTCAAATTTTAGAATGGACAGGTCTCTCTTTATCAAACTTGTTGAGATGCTCCGGCCACATATCCAGAAGTCGGACACTAATATGAGGAAAGCAATACCTCCAGAGAAGCGTGTCGCTATTGCTATTTGGGTCCTCAGCCATCGGTGCTCCTTCCTTACCGCAAGTCATCTATTCGGAGTGGGGAAAGCAACAATTTCCAAAATTCTGGAGGAGGTCGTATTAACAATGGAACATGTATTCCTACCTAAAGCGGTGTATCCCGGTGATCCTGATGAGGTAATTTTTAATTTTTTATCCAATTATTGCTCCCTTTCTTGCTATGATTACAAACCTGAAAATGTGTACCATAGAAAAATCAGTCTTGCGCTTTCCCCCCGTTCCCTGCTTTAATAGTTGCTGCTTTCCAGTCTTTCCTCATATGTTATCCTACCAGTTTACAATTGAAACAAAGTACAAAATGTTTTATGTATGCTCACACTATAAGGTCTCTTTACCTTGTGGAGGTATTTTGCTGTTAAAAAAAAAAGGTTGCGCTTTTCTAAGAGTTCTAAAATTTGTCATATATGTATTTATTATCATTAATTTTTTTACACCAACCAAACCTCACAAACTACGGCGGATGCTCCCTTGGATTTTTTACTGTATTGCACATTCCGTTTTGGTGTTAGAATGTTCCTTTGTGGAATGGAGGACTTTCTCATATGCGAAATTGTTGTCATAATGTTCATCCCTCAGAGATCATAAACCAATTTATAAACAAAACAGCAGATGACATAAAGTTTATACATTTACGTGCTTTTTAAATGCTAGTAATATCCTTTTTTAACTTTTACAGATAATGGCTGGTTTCAAGCGGATGGGATTTCCAAACGTAATTGCGGCCATTGATGGATGCCACATAACGATAGTCCCACCTGTGAGGCAGGGGAATGATTACATCAATAGAAAAAATAGCTACTCTGTGTTGCTTCAAGGTGTTTGTGATCACAGAGGGTTGTTTGTGGACACGGTCATCGGTTGGAGCGGCAAAGTGCACGACGCACGCTTGTTGCGCAACTCCATATTTTTTGAGGCCATGGAGGACGGGATATATGTCCCAAATAACCCTTGCATTACAGTTAACGGTGTGTTGATTCCTCCACTTGTTCTTGCTGATGGTGCATACCCCATCAGGAAGTGGCTAATGACTCCATACAGGCAGGGCCGTTTAATCCCAAAGCAAGTACTGTACAACAAAACCCATAATAGGGTTCGAAATTGTATAGAACGAAGTTATGGGCATCTCAAGTCCAGATGGAGGGCATTAAAAGTACCCCTTGAGGTATCAGAACAGAACATATGTTCTGTGATTGCCGCATGCGTTATTTTACACAACTACTGTGAAACTAAAGGAGAGATTTTTAATCCAGAACGTTACTGTTCCAACCATTACGTTCTGCACACACTTGGAGCACCACTATTAAATTTAGAGCAGGAAAAGAAAGAGGAGGGGGAGGCGGTGCGCAACGCGCTGGCCAATTATTTCTGGGACAGAAGAAGAAGGTAGCTTCCTCACAGGGAATGTGTGTCTTCTCATGACGACTGTGCTGTAGAAAAAGTACTCCTACAATGCCTAATTGCGCTTCTTTTAATGTTTCTCAAAATAGTAATGAAAATAAAATTTGTATTCTTTTTAAAAGTATTAAACAATCTCTTTTGGTGTCATTTATTCATGGGGTGCGAAACCGCAAATAAACTAGTCCCTAAACGGACTTGAATATATGCATTTTCGGCAGTGTATGTATGCAAGAGTATCACTACACCTTAGCAGTTCAAAGTAACCTATTGCAGTGGTGGCTCAAAGTTGATACTTTTAAATTTAAATGTCCCTACCGGTTACCGCGCCGGACCTATACTAACCGCCGGAAGAGTGCAAAAAGGGAATAGCGCTTTTTTTGTCATTGCAGGCATGGCTGACCGGGGCATGGAACCACGGCGGATCACACACTGGAGGTCGCAGGAGACATTGTTCCTCCTAGAACACCTTGTCCAGCAGGAGGGGTGTCCTAGGAGGATAATGCACTCCTCGAACCGAGTGAACCGCCACTTTTTTGCCTCGGCGGCCGCAAGCCTGCAACACACAGGTTTTAATCGATCGGCACAGCAGTGCCGGTCGAAGTTCAAAATATTAAAGGCCAAATTTTTTGAGGCCTGCGAGGCCTATGATGGCAGCCCGCCCCCATGCCGTCGACCCCCCTTCTACCAGGCAATGCACGACCTGTGGGTTACGGGGGGGAAACCCAGTTGGAGGGATCGCCGACCAGCTGGTAAGTGTATTTATTAGACGTCCCAATGTGTGCTGTCATTTTTATGAATTGGAATTCAGGAAGGGTGCTTCCATTTGCTAGGGATGCGTGGCCGCGCGAGAAGGGCTGCGGAAGCGGCCGAGTCTTCCTCGGGTGAGTAATCCGCCGGGCAAGCTGAGCAGCCAGGTGGACAAAGGCCGGAGGAGGAGGAACACCCCCCCCCCCAGCAAGCAGTTGAAGCACCCGGTAATGTTTAACATCCAATGCACTTAAGTATGAATAGTGTCCGTTAAGTTGCCCATTAAAATCTACTGCCACTGTTATCATTGCATTTTCAAAAACACTTTTGGTAAGAAAATCAAAGTACAGTACATGTAACAGAATGTAGGATGATATCTGTAGGGAAACTATTAATCTCCAATAAGGAAGGAATACCACATATTAATGTTATTTTTTCTCTTATGTGTGCGTGTGTGTGTGTTTGTGTGTGTGTTTTTGCCAAGCTGTACAGTACATCAAATGTTAATACTCATCTCCAACATGCAATTGATCTGTGTCTACACCATCATCCAATTAATGCATACTATCCCGTTTTCGTTGCCATGGAAATGAGAATAGTGTTTTTAATTGTCATTTTCTTACTTTCAGAAATGCCAAGGATGAATATGCTGGAGTTCCTTAGAGGGGAGGAGGGCCAGCAGTTCATTGCTGCAGCTGCAGATGCAGTAGGTATGTACCCAGGAATGCATCCACAAGTGTTGCTGTTCTCCATAAATTTATCCTAGCAATTTTTGTTACGTACACACTGTGAAATAAAGTTAATCAGTTCAGAAAAGTTCACCTTACTGAATGAAATAACAAGGCCTTGAAAACTTGCTCAATTTAACTGTAATGTTCATGTCACAGCTAATTGAAGTCATACCTGTATATTCTTGCCTTCTGTGTAGTACATATTGTGCAGTATAGGATATGTTACATTATTTTTTTAAATTTTTTTTATTCCAGTCAGGATACTGGAGCCCAGACTATCTGCAATAGAGCAACGGCTTCAGGAGGGGGGGCTATAATTTCTATGTCTCTGCTATGAGAAACCAATTTTTTGGTGTTTTCTTTGCTTTGGTCAGCACTGCAGTGTATGTTTACAATGTACATAGTTTTTATATGGTATACTTTGCAGGATTTCTGCGTGTTAACTTATGTTTCCCAGTAATACTGCTCTGATTTCATATGTGTTATGTACATACTGTCAATAGAAATACAGTGTTATGTAAATAAAATATTGCCTTTTTATATCACTTTAATTCTCACAGTGATGTGTATTTATTTAGGAAGTAGAACACAGGTCCAACAGAACCACAACAGAAGATGGACACTATTCTATCGTTCTAAAGGTTATACACCTGCACCTTAGTTCAAGAAGAAAGGAGTAGTTCCTTATAGGGGTTAACTGACACTAAAGTTACACTTCCACATCAATACTGGCTGGGAAGGTGCATTTAAGAATTATTAGGAGTTATGGCACACATGACCACCATGTCTGTGTGCAGTTGTCAGAAATGTAAGGTATGTACCTCTATAGTGACATAATATCTGGTTTTTTGATTTTTCTGGCCGGCCTTGTCTTTACAGGTTGAGCATTACCTGTATTTTCCTTGTCAGAAAGTGGTTCAGAGAATAATTCCACACTGTCTGGCGTGGGATGAGCATGATCACAACAAGGCCTAGGGGTAGGCTGCTTTCTAACCACCGTACGTACAGATGGTGGTTTATTGGCTATGGTTCCTATGTATTGGACCATTTCAGAGAGCAGAGATGTCTGCTTCTCCAAATTGGCATGCAAGAAAGAAGTGTTACGTTCATACATAGCATCCTCAACCTTCTGTCTTTCTTCAGCAGCTTTTTCCAACCTATCAAGCCGCTGATTTTCTTTCTCAGCCAGAGCATCCATAAGCGAGAACATCCGTGTCATTAATCGGGAGGAGTGTAGCATAAGCTGCTGATGTTCAGAGGGCTTTCGTTCCTTCCTTCTCTTACTTAGTGCCAGTCTTTTACCAGGGGTGAGGGCAAACAGAGGCGAGGATGTTGTTGTCCCTGAAAGTAGAAAAAAAATTAGGCAAATTATGTCAACCACATAGCACTACCATATCATCTGCATTGCTGAAAAGAATTAAAGGTGTGCTTTACTCCCACCTTCATTGGTCTCTGTCTGCTGACTGGTCCATGCAATCTCAAATTCGGTTGCTCTCCTCTCAGCAGCCAAATCAAGCTCTGGATCCTGGCTGTCAAGCAGAACAACTGGTGTAGATGTTGTTTGAGTGTCTACTTCTTCAAGTGTAATGGTTACTGTTTCCTCCGGACTGATCTCTGTTGTTGCCTGCATGTCTAGGAATGTAAGAATAAGTTTTCAGGTTAAATGATTACAACCAAACAACACAATGACCATGTAGACTATGTAAAAGTGTCACATAGGTTTTATAAATGGTAGGTAACATTAGCACCACATGTTATGCCATTTATAGCCTCTAAGGTTAACCTGTAGAGAATAAGAGCAATTTATGTATATGCAATGACATTTATATATAAGGGAAAATGCACCAAGTAAAGTATTATAAGAGCCAAACTGCCCATGCATAGGTAATTCAGCTTCCACATATTAATTTCCAGCAGTAGCATTGCTTTCCAAAATCAGACCTTCAGAACTGAGAAATTGGCAGTAAAGGAATGAAAAAATATAATGCTGCAGTACAAGAGGAAGGGTAAGATGTCTTCTGCCTGAAACCGAAAGTAATCCTGCAAACAAAGGAAGCAGCTTTTCCGGCCACCTTAAATCACCCTTTTATTGCCCTCAATCAGGCTCGGCCAATGAATGTAAGGGTAGCCATTATGTTATTTACACAGCGCACGTAAACATTTGAAAAGACTGTAAGCATCATCACATTTTTACCCCCCCCTAAACGGCGAAATGCATTTCTCCCATTACAAAAAGAAATGGCTGGGTGTACCTTTATCTGTCTGTCAGCCACCATAAGGCCCTTCCCCCCCCCAAAAGGACACATGTGGCATATTTCAGTATCAGCAAGCACTTTTGTTTTTAAAACTTTTTTTAGGAAGTACAGTTACTTGCTTGTAATATATTGTCTCTAAGTACACAGTAGAACATTAACAAATATGCGCTCTTGCTCTGTAAAGGGGTACTAACGAGCCTTAAGTAAAGGGCTATCTAATGGCAGCCTGAATGGAGGTAATGACGAGGCAGGTATAAATTCTCATAAAACCTGAAATCGGAAATGTTAGGGAAAGGAAAATATATATTAGCATTGCAAAAAAAGGGAATTCAAAACTATCGACAAAGTGCTTTTGTTGTCAGTGGGCCGGTAAATATAAATAAGTTACAGTACTTGAAAAAGGCAAAGTAGATCATAATGCCAGTGTTTTAAAAAGTAATCAGTAAGCTTTTCAACGTACCTAAGTCTTCGTCAAACAAAGGGGGAGAGTTCACCTCCGAGTCCCTCACAGAGGTGCCGGAGCAAACGGAGATGCTGTTCCTTGATTGCTCGGGGGAGAAAGGTCTGCGATCGGCAGAAGAGCTGTGACAAACTCGCGGCGGGTTTAAACTGCAGTCCCCGGAGAATATAGCATGAAGTTCAGCAAAGAATGGCATGGTTGCCGCATCATTCCCGCTAGTAGAATTGTGGTCTTTTACCTGCCTATACCTCGCCTTCAGCGTTTTACTCTTGGAACAGCACTCTTCCGCGGTGCGGTCATGCCCTCTCTTACGCATTACTTCAGCTATCTTTTCAAATACATCTATGTTTCGGTGGCTGCTTTGAAGCTGCTCCTGCACCTTCTGCTCACCCCATAACTCAATCAATTCTAGTGTTTCTACATGCCCCCACGCTATGCCATGGCCACCCTTCTTGGTTCTGACCTGAGATGTGCACGCCATTGTTTCCGCGCCTGAAAACAATACCGCTCCTGAGAAGATTCTCTTTCTCTATCCCCTTACTTTTTTAAAAAAAAAATAGCGGGCAAAGGGGCTTGACCCCTCCCATGGCACTGCCCACAGGGCACCAGCTTCCGGTTGTTGTTTTTTTTTTTTAAATATACTGATAAGCAGTTCACACACACAAAAAAAACTGTGAGTATCGCTATTTTTGAAATATACCGGCAAAACTTGCGACATTGCAGGAGATGCTATATTTGGGGATTTTGACTACCCCCCTTCTGAATGAGGCGATTCTGTGCCTCGACCCGTGGGAACTATGAGCGATCTTAGCGGTATATTTAGGGGAATATTTGCTCGTGTAAACGACCCCCCAGAGTCTGGGTTGTTGCCAGGGCTCCAGTGTTTTCCCCAGGGGAAGCTGGGGAGAGGGTCTGGGGATAGACATCCTGCCCCAGCTGCTCCCACACTAGGTTGCCTCACCCCATTGAAGTTTTGGAATAATTAAATAGGTTAATTTAAATAAAGTGGCCCTTTTCAACCCATATCTCATGTCTGGCCTCATTATTTCCTGGTTCTGTCAGCAATAGAATCATATCCAGTCCAACCCCCTGCCATGCAGGAATACACAATCAAAGCACACCTGATAGATGGCCGTCCAGCCTCTGTTTAAAAACCTCCAAAGAAAGTTATGCATTGTGGACTCACCTTGGGACAGGGTCCTTCCACACACCTAAGGTAGCAGGACAGGCTGCATGAAGCACTGGTCCTCCAAGCAGGGAATAGCCAGGGGTTTCCTGAGGGACAGTGATGGGAGGTTCCTACTGTTGCCCACTGCATTGGCCACTGGAGAAACTGACAGAGCTAAATGCTAGTGGGGGAGGGAAGATGAGGATCAGAAATGCTCCACTGAGTCAACATCCTTTCCCCCACCCTGGCCAGCCAGGGGCATGTTTTGATTTTCTTTTACTCATTTTACATCTATTCCATTTCTCTTCTTTGAACGATGGTATGAATTCCCTCCCTCCTGAGCTGAAGTGTGGAAAAAAATTCTCCACCAGCAAAACTAGGCCTGTTAGACAGAGACAGGACTTGAGACTTGTATCACAATTGTATATTATGTAAACAGTGAACACATTTAAGAATGTAAGCTCTCTGCACCCCATCCTCTTCCCCCATGCTGAATATAAATGAGCAGTGCCCTCACATCCTTTAGTCACTAGAATTTAGTCACTAGGTGGCACTGGATTGATTGGGTGTGGTGAAAACATGGACTTTCTGTAGCTGTTCAGTTCTTGTTGAAGAGAGGCCGCAAGTTCCTGTGTCCTTCCTGACTAGTCTGTCCTCTAAGCTAGTGTTACTCAAAAGTGTGGTCCATGGGCCTATGTCAGTCTTGGAGCCATTGGCTGCCAGTCCCTGGCAATTTACCAGGAAAATTGCAACAAAATATGGTAGTGGTACCTGGCACATTGGGGAAAAAATGCCAGTCCCATACATCAAATAACTTGAGATACGTGAAGCCTTCCAATATCAGACCAAGGGTCCACCTCAACCAGCTGTGGCCAGTCAGATAATTCTGAGAAGCTCCAAAACAGAGTGTAAAGCCAAAGGCCTTAATAACCTGTATTTTCTGGTGTAAAAGATGACTTTTTAACCCAGGAAAATCATCTCAAAAGTCGGGGGGTCGTCTTATATGCTGGGTGTCGTCTTATAGTGCTCCCCATCGCGGCTTCAGGAAGGGCGGGTGGTGGCTGGCTGAATGGTGGCAGGCTTGCCAGCCACCACCCACCCTTCCCAAATGGGAGCCATGATGGGAGGGTGAGGCAAACCTCTAAAATCGCCCCTCTCCTGGGCTTTCGCTTTCCCTGCAAAGGGAGTGAAGGCCCAGAAGAGGGGCGATTTAAGAGGCTTTGCCTCACCCCCCATGCTTGCCTGTGTCTTCGCTCCCTTTACGAAGAGAAGTGAAGACCCAGGCAGGCACAGAGGGTGAGGCAAACCCCTAAAACTGCTCCTCTCCTGGGCTTTTGCTCTCCCTGCAAAGGGAGCGAAGGCCAAGCAGAGGGGTGATTTAAGAGGCTTTGCCTCACCTCCTGCACTTGCCTGTGTCTTCACTCCCTTTACAAAGAGAAGTGAAGACCCAGGCAAGCATGGAGGCTCCCTATCTCGGCTTCGGGAAGGGCAGGTGGTGGCTGGCTGGCTGAGGGAGGCTTTTTCAATGTTTTTTAAATTTTTATTTGGTGTGTGTTGGAAGAGGGGTAGTCTTATATGGCGAGTGTATCCCAAACTCTAAATTTTAACTGGAAAAGTTGGGGGTTGTCTTATACACCCAGTCATCTTATATCCAAAAAAATACGGTATTCTTGCCCTGCCAATAGGAATTAAGAGGTACACTGCCTATGACCATGGAGGCATTTTATGGCTATAATAGCCATAGATAAGCCTATCCCATCTTCATGAATGGATTCAATGGATTCTTTTAAAGCCATCTAAACTAGAACATTAAAAATAAAATTTATAAACATGCAAAGAGGACTCAGCATGCTCAATGTCCTTAGAATGTTGACTATTGGGTTATGGAAAGAAGAATGGAAAACCAGGAGGAAGGTGGCATGGAATGGAACATCCTGAACAGGGGCATTTCACATGGGAACATTTTGTTACAGGCAACACATGTTCTTGCCTATCCTTATTTTAAAATGACACATCTGTTCCCCTTCCCTTTTGTGCTCCCATTGCTATTCTTGTATTGGTCATAATATTGATATTGGAAATATTTTAAACTAGAAAAAACCTTTTGATCATTTTCCCATGCAACGCCCCCCACCCCCAGGAGTTTAAAAGGAAATCTTTAGGGGAACTAGGCTCTTGGAGCTTAAAATCTAAAAAGGTTGCAGAGCAGTTTTCAGACTGGTTCCCTGGGAAGAGATGATGAGTATTGAGAAGAGTTTTAAATAACCTTTCCCCTTAGAGGGAAGCTTCTGTAAATGTTCTAGGTCCCTGGAGTGGGAGGAGGGTAGAATTTGACAGTGAACATAAGGAAATGAATGAGAACCTATTTGAAAATACAGAATGTCAAAAGGGAAAAAAAAAATAGAAGCCACTGCCCAATACTTCACAAGAGACAAAATGAGAAGGAAGGAAAGAAGGGAGGGAGGGAGAAAGCTCTTTGGTGTAGTCAGGTGGCAAATATCCTTCTAAAATATTATATCCAAAGATCTCAGGGCAGGGTATACGAATATACCCTTTTTTCTTCTTAATTTTTATTGGATTTTAATGATTATAAAGGAAAGAACCAAATAAGAAGGAGGGGAATGAGAAAGCAATAGAATATGAACATGGACAGCCATATACGTTAATATAAAGTGAACATGTTTCAAAAAATACATTTTCTTGAAGCTGATGTCTTTAAAATATACATTCATGTATAACAGGGGTGGGCAAAGTGTGGCCCTTGGCCTGGAGGCAGGTTTTGTGGTTCCCCCAGGGTGCAAATTGTTTGGGGTTGGGGGATTTTTTGCCAATTTTTTTTGCCCCCAAATCATTTTATTATCATTTAAATTATTTCTGTATTACCCCCCAGCCTGCAAGGGCTCCCAAGGTGATGAACAAGTAAAAACTAATTAAAACAATACCAAGGTAACAACATTTTAAAAACATGTTAAAATACTCTTGAAAAACTCTTAAAAGCAGTCTAAAAACAATCCGAAATAGTTAAAACAGCAGTTTCAACATTAAATGCTATGAGGAGCAGCACTTATGGCTGTCCACCAGAAGCTTAAAAGGGATGGGGCCAGCCTAACCTTCTTGGGTAGGGAGTTCCACAGTCGAGGCGTTGCTGCAGAGAAAGCCCTATTACATGTACCCGCCAACCTAACTTCATGACCTGTTGGGACACACAACAGGGACTCCTCTGAAGATCTCAAATTTTGGCAGGCTCATATGATCTCTAAGAGGGCATTTCCACCATATCTGGAGTCCTCTGGGGTCAAAACAAAGTTTTGCCATTTTTTTTCCAAAAAAATTTTTTTTTGCCTTAAAATACCCTAAAATGCCCTCCAGAGGCCCAGGAAGGACCC
This sequence comes from Gambelia wislizenii, assembly GCA_030847615.1. Classification (NCBI taxonomy): domain Eukaryota; kingdom Metazoa; phylum Chordata; class Lepidosauria; order Squamata; family Crotaphytidae; genus Gambelia; species Gambelia wislizenii. The sequence goes on from JAUMIR010000001.1 coordinate 209,201,664, forward strand.
AAAACATGTCCCCATGTCTGAATATTTGAAGGGACACCTCCATTTCAGAAGCCATTTTGAATATGCAGATATCTGCATAATACATACACTGAACATTTTAAAAAATGTCAACACCATGCTTGCCAGCAGTGGATGCCAAGGTAAACCCTTTGGGATCCTTCCCACTGTGAACTTTGCCCACTTCCCACCCACCAGGCTCATTTTGTGAACAATCAGGGATTGATCCCTCCTCTATTTGAAAGACCCTCAAACACCCCCACAGCACTTCTGCCCTACCATTCGTCATGTGGGGAACTTTAAATGTCATGGCCTAAACTAAATGAGGAGGTGTCAAATTCTTCCAACACACATACACAAACAGACACACAAACAGGAGAAGGAAAGTGGTGCAAGGGAGCCTGGTGAGTGAGCTGTATACAAGCCATCCAATGGGAGTCCAGGTGGGTGGTAAGAATGACAGGAAAACAAGAAAGGCTATTTGTTTATAGGGATATGTGAATATATGTTATCTGCATGCATGCCGGGAAGAAAAAAATTGCAGCCATTGCAGTCATGTGACCTAAACTAATCCAATACAATGAACATGGTAGAAATGCCCATTTGTAACCAAGGTGACTTCAGGGTGGAGGAACTGCATGGCTTTCAAAACCAGTTTGAGTTTGGATTCGAACAGGTGAGTGTGATGTTCATGGGGTCAAACTGGGGCAGGACACTGCTCACTGGAGCTGGGATATAGCCCTTGTATGAATTCAGCCCCAGAAGGGATAACTGCTGAACATGCTCACATCATATGCCCCAAGGAAAAATTATCCCTATTGCTTTGCTGAAGTAGACAATTCCTTTCTACAAAGATGTGATGGTATCCAGTACACCTGAAACATCATTTTTTTGTTGGATCATATGTCATTTTTAAGTATAAAGATATTTCAGATATTGAAGATAGGGCAGGTTTCCATTGGTTAATTGGCACAGGACAATTTAACTCCTTATTCCATGTAACTAACTTTATTAACATCAAATCTACTTCTTTTCAATCAATATTTATAAATGAGACTCATTGGTTTTAGTTTCTCAGAGGATCTAATAAATACTTCTTGCATAGCAGGAGTAGCTGAGGCACTTAGAGCTGATATATAGACACTAAAAGATGTTGTAATTGTAAACATTGCCACAGTGCACTCATGGGTAACTGATTAAATAAACTGCAAAAATTCTTGGTCTGGACAAATCAATTGATCTAAAGTATAAATCTCACAGTCAAGCCATTTCTTCCATGAAAAAGATTGTCTTCCAATCTTCAGATTAGGGTTATCTGATGTATTCTCTACTGTTGTTATGTGCCTTAAAGTTGTTTCTGACTTACAGCAGCCCTGAAGTGAACCTTTCACGGGGTTTTCTTGATTTGTTCAGAGGGGGTGTTGCCTTTGCCATTCTCTGGGGCTGAGAGAGTGTGACTCATACTTCTCTATATTTTATTGGTTGCCAGTTTGCTTCTGGGCTAAATTGAAGATGCTGGTGTTGATCTGTAATGCCTTTAATGGCCAGAAGGCAAAAATGTTACTACCTAGCATCAGTGTATTAACATTAAATCATTGGAGAAAATTAGTTTTTCAGTATTATGACATTGAGGGAAATCTATAAAATCAATCATGTTATAGTGTTGAAAAAATGTATTCATAATTAAAATATGGCCACCCCAATTATCCCTCAAAGCAACAAATCAAAATGCCACAAAACACTCATTTCTACTAAAAAAAATGCATTGTTGGAATTGAATGGTTAAAATATAACATTTCAAATTTGTTGATGGAAATTTTAAGTGAATTGGGTAATTTTCTAAATGAATTATTTCCAAGCCCTTCCTGGGAACAGGATGCTCTGGGGAACATCTTCTCCATAATCTTTGACAATTAAGGTTGTCTGAGGAATTGTTCAGCTGATTGTCCAAATGGCAACAGTGATTTTTTTCATCCACTAGTAATAGCACACTTTCAATGGTGGCATCTGTGCTCTGGAGCTCTCTTCACAGCAGTCGGATCTCCTGGCTTCACTTGCTGTTTAAGACATCTTTTGCTTCCTCAAGCTTTTACTGGCTTGGGACTGTTTACCATGGCCTATGGCGATACACACAGACATCAAGCAATCTCTCAAAAGTTGTGAGTTTAAGTGCATTCAGTTCCCTTTTAAATATTGATTTTGATTGTTTTTGTATTTTTATGGTGTTTTCTATAATTTAATCTCTTGCAAGAGGCATGTGACTATAAAGCAGGATAAGAACGTATGAATAAATAAAGCAATGAATGCATAAATAAAGTAACAAATAAATGAATGATGATGCAGTAAGTAGTCTCTTTTTTGGACTGTTTAAGAATCATACGAAAAGTGGTGTGTCTGGTTTGTGTGTGATTGTGTGTGTGTGTGTGTGTGTGTGTGTCAGGAAGGGAAAGTGGTGCTAAGGTGGAACATTTGCTTCCCCTCATTAGTACTCCAATGTTGGCTTCCAGGATTTTCAATAAAACTGGTGGGCTTGCAGAGCTTAGTTGTAAAAGGGAGGTACAGCCTGCTCTAACAGCTTCAGATGAAAGTTCGGATTCATACATCTGTTTCTAAGCTTGCAGATGCTATAACGAAGGTGGTCTGATGAATATTCAAAGGTAAAATGCAAAAAAAAAAAAAAAACAAAAGGAAAGGGAAAAAAGGAGCAGTGATTGTCCAGGAGTAAAAGCAAAATGCACTGTTGGACTACACCTTTATTAGGACCGGCCAGTGGCTGGTGGTGGCTGCCATGTCTGTGGAGCTGTGAATCTGCTCTGGGTTTTAGTTTTAACTTCAAAGGAAGTATCCAAGTGCTTTGTTGTTATGTGCCGTCAAGTCAACTCCAACTTATGGTGGCCCTGTCCAAGGGTTTTCTTGCTAAGATTTATTCAAACAGGCAGGACTGGTTTAAGGAATTTGGAGGCCCCCTGCAATGCTTTATTTTGGGGGGCCCATATGTTTATCTCAGGTCAATGTAACTTAACTCAACCTAAGCTATTCACAGTACAGGATATTCAGATTATTACTAATAATGTTTTTGCAGGAAGAAGGTTACTATGCCACTCCCCCCACAATGATGGGGCCCCCTGCGGATGCTGATGCCGCCGGTGCTTTAAACCGGCCCTGCAAATGGGGTTTTCCATTCTTTCCCTCTGAAGCTAAGAGAATGTGACTTGTCCAAGGTCACCCAGTGAGTTTCCATGGCTGAGCAGGGATTCAACCCCTACTCTACTGGAGTGCTAATCCAACCCTCAAACCACTGCACCACACTGTCTTCTACCCTCCTGAAACAGGTTCAGCATCTTGGATAGATCCTTCAGAGTTTGGGCTAAAAGCTGGATAAGATTCTCAGAACTACTGATATGGAAGCATCGAGCTGCCACTGGGGACCAATCAAAATACCACCAAAGTGTGCAAGCATTTGAGGTTTCCAAAATTATGAAACAGGCCAGAACATATATATAAAAAAGTAGGAACTGGGGGAAGGAACTGTCAGAACTGTCAGGTGTTAGTGACTGAACTCCAGTTTTAAAATGGTCAAACAACTGCAGAAGTAATGCTGAATCATGATGGCTGACTGGCTGACTCCATGAATCCATGAACTGCTTAGTCATGCCTAATCATGCCACAGCTGCATGAGGAGAAGGGTTACTAGAGTGCAAAGCCATGTAAGATGAAATCTGATGCAATGTAACCATGTGCTTGAATAAGCCAATGCTAAGCTGATGTGTATATAAAGAGAACCAGACCAGAGATCATTCTCTTCCTGTGCTTCTGTGATGCCTGGCGTAGCACTTTGACTGTAGATATTGTGAATAGCTGAAACTACTTTGAAGATTAAAGCATCTCCTGTTTTCTGGATGCCATACACTCTCTGTGTGTGAGTATTCTTGGGAAAGGGTTGCTACCAAGTCTGTTGAGACAGTTTTTGGCTCCTGTCGGGGATTGAATGTCCAGCCATCCCTTGACAAGAACCCCGTGCTAAACCAACTGCAAATTATCCAGCAGTCTACTAGTAGACATTTTTTTTATTTATTTAGTTATTTAGTTATATTCTGCCTTTCTCCCAACAAGGAACCCAAGGCAGATTACAGATAGCAATCTCTTGTCTGTCTCAAAGGCTTAAAATCCCTCTGCTAGTAAGCCTGAAGGGTAAATGAAATGAGCATTGTCCAAGGATTAACCCTATCCCATACCATTTTCCTAATTTAACCCCCCCCTTCATCCGACCAAAGCTACTATTTATCCTAATAGCAAATGCTACTAGGACAAAAACCTGCACATGTACCAGGTCAAATAGTCCATTGGGATGGATGGTTTCAGCTGAGAAAACTGTGCAGGGAAAAAGGATTAACCACTCCTCTATTTGTGTCATGTGTGGATCTGATGTAGACATTCCCCCAATAATTCTTTAATATTTTTTTTTGAAGAGATGGAACAAAGCTTTTAAAAATTACTATTTTTGGACCACAGCTCAAAAACCCATCAGCCAGCATGCTCTCTAAGTCTTGTCCTCAGAATTATGTTTCAAAAAGTACTTTTCCCAAGCTCTGAATGCATAGGTATCCACCATCATGTCTACTGGGGCCCTCTGTCATCTTTGTTCACTGGATTTCTCACAGTCTCTTTTTCTGTTGTTACAGCTTGCTAATCTTTGTGGCTGGTATTTCAGTAGGGCTATGTGTCTTCAGCTCTCAACAAATGACAACAACACCTCTGAAAAATACCCAGGATAATTTTACTCATGATCAACCCATGCTAGTTTTCATATTTCTCTCTCCTGTTTAATTGTTTTTGGTGTCATTTAATTATTTCATGGTTTAATGGCTAATCATTTCAGCAATGCTTCTAAAAAGGTTTTCTTCTAACATCTGTCCCTTAATTCATATAATATTCTGAATAAGTCAAAGGAAAATCAAGGGTCAAGTTCTAGTTCCATGCAGTCAGGACAAACGGACTCTGGTCACTGAGCTATTTACTGGGGTTGTTTCTACTTTCAGCAGCTCATTTCGATGTGCTGGATAACTGACAGTTTATTATCAGAGCTGCAGGACACTCAAGCCAGAACAAGGTGAGGAGTATGAATATTTCAGCAGTGACATTTGCAAAGATGTACATTCCTGCAAGCAAAGTGATTTTGCTGCCCCCATAATGCTAGTGCAACATAAAATGTTCCCCAGCAGACCAGTTCCTTGGCCATCTCAAATCCTGGGAAAGGTACTTTTAGGACTGTAAATCCCCTGGACAGCCACAGTGGCTGGGGGATTTGGGGAGATGTAATAATAATTTTAAAAAGGCTTCTGTTCTAGCTATCTATGCTGTGGCAAGACCTCTTAGATGTAAACTGTCCCTGACTGGAGGGGGACAGTCTTTTTGGTGAAACATCAGAAAAATAAGATCATGCAAATTCCCACGTAACTTTGGAAAGAAGCTGCTGGAGTTAGAACATCTTGTTGGATGCAACTGCTCCATATACGTAGTTTGGATCCTCCCCTCTGGTGCAGCCATGAGGGAGGGGAAGGCACATTTGCTGGCTGGCCAGGAAGCCAAGGCCAGCCTAATTGACATTATGGCACATGCACCATTGATGAAAACATGGGGGTGAGTGGGGCCATGGGTTATTTAAGGCCTTACAGCTCCTGCCTCTTCCTCTTGAATTTGTTCAGCCCACCCTTCCTTCCATCATTGACACAGTGTGGTGTTTCATGGTTGCTTTGGGGCTGGATAGGCATTTTTATCCCCCCTTTTTATATAGGGTTTTTCTTTTGCTTACCCCACACTGCTGTTTGTAGAATTGGACAATTGGCCAAAGTAAATAGGCGATCACTAGCAGGCAGAAGGGGAGGGGAGTTTGCTAGTCAGTGAGCCCCTATGGCACTACCCTTAGGTGAAGTCAGGTCCCTTGAACTGCTTCTTTAGGGCCTGAGACTTGGGCGGGGGGTAGGGAAAGGGACTTCCTTTGGGGCTGGCCGGGGGATAAACCTTCATCTCAAGTCCTGTGACTTGGGGTAGGGACTTTTAGGTTGGACTTCCAGATGTGGGAAGGCTGGGGAGTAACCTAGCTTTTGGGGTATCTCTGAGGCTTGGGTGTTTTTTGTCCAGGAGAAGCTGGGGGGAAGGTCCAAGGAGAGACCTCCTGCCCAACTGCTCCCACACTTGGTTACTCCCCCCCATCATTGCAGTTGTCTATATAAATCCTAAATAGCAGAGAATTAAATAAAGTGGCCCATTTCCAAACCAATGATATTGTGTCTGGTCTCATTATTTCCTTGATCTTTCAGCAATGAGGTATCAGAGATATATCCTCAAATACTTTCCTGTCATCAAAATATTCTCAGGCTTTGGGATGGCCCCTGGGCACATCAAGACAGGAAAAATTATAAAATCCTTTCTGTTTGGACTTGGTCATTTCCTGAGAAACAATAGCCTTCCTGGATTTGGTGTGTTTTTCTGTTTCCCTCTGCAAAGAACTCCTAGTTTGGCCCCTTGCTTTTTACTCTTTTGGGAAGAGCTATAACTTCCCAAAGCCAAAAAGGCATACACTCTCAGCTTCAGAAACCCTGTGATAGGGGGTCACCATGGGTTGGAAACAATTTGAAGGCACGCAACAACAACATAAGTCAGTGGTTATAGCCCTTCCCCAAGCCTAAATACCCTAAAGGCACTGGATCCTGTCTGATCTTGGAATGAGAGACTGCCATTAATACCAGGTGTGGCACTGATAAGTGATATCTCAGAGGAAAGAACTGGAAAAACCACCTCTGAGGATTTCTTGCCTAAGCAAACCCTCTACTTTGTCTTTTTGCAAGATGGCTTCCTTGTAATACCCTGGCTTAACCTCTGGTCACTTTGCTGAAAGCAGCCTACCAGGTTGTGTCTTAGCCTTGAGAGTCTTCTGTTGTCAAACAATATTTACTCGCAGGGAGCATTTCCAAAATCTGCATCATATTCCTCATTTTTCTTCCTTCAGTGGTGAGTGGAGAACACATTCCAGAGGGGCAGGTAGTCTAGCTCCAGAGCCTGGAAAATTACTTTTCAAAAATAATTTGCTCTGTTACTCATTACAATGTGTTTTTTTAAAACATTTTTATTGTATTAACAAGGATATTTAAAAATAATATCTGAACTACTGATATTTTGTAATCATACATATAATCAGCAGAAATCACTTAATTATCTAATACATATAAACATCATCATTATTCCATTCTATTCATTTAAATATTTGTAATCAATTATATCAATTATATAAATATTCTGATTTATTCTATGTATTCACCCTCTTATTTTTATTTTATATTTAACTTCCTTCTATTCAGTTTGCCGCTATAAATGTATAAACTACAATTCTTTTCAATGTTATTCACATTCATATTTCCTCATTCCTCATTTCCTCATACTCGTTATAATGCTTTTAAAAAGTCAACTGTTCCTGTTACTTGTTAGGATGATGTGGGGGGGGGGAGAAAGAATTTTGTTATATGTTGTGCTGCTTGATACTATTCCATTACTTTTACTTGCTTTTTTGTTGGGGGAGGGTTAAGAAAAAGAGAGAAAATTCAAAACGTCTTGTCAAAATGCCTCTTAAAACACCCTTGAAAATAACTTCTGAAAATAACCAAAGTATGAAAGGAATAAAGTACTTGTGCCTTTACTTGTTATATTGCTTTTTAAGTGTAACTTTATTATGTCCTTATTAGCTGCCAAAGTAACTAATTACAGGTAACTGTTACTTGTAGCTTTTTACTTCCAAGCTCTGCCTTAGATCTCTCAGTCTGCAGTTAACAAAAACAGCTAAGAGTCTTGCGATGGTGTTAAGACTGTCACAGATTTATTGTGGCCACAATGCCTTATGCCTTACAACACATTTCTCAGTCTTTTGGATGAAGAACAGGTGTTATCTGTTTTGTGGTAATCTTCGATTTTTTTTTTTAAAAAAATGGCATGTCTCCCATTTTAACTATGTTAGGATTCTTTCCTCAAAGTTAAGTATTCATCTACTTTCTTCTTTTTCCTCCTGGAAGATGGCTTGTCCTTTCTCCTGAATGGAAAGGGGAGGTGGTAAAGAATATTGTCAGATGAGATGGCAAGGATGTTATGGGACTGTAACTTCCAGCAGCCTTAGCTAGCATAGCCAATGATGAAGAATGCTGGCAGCTATGATCCAAGAACCACCTGGAGTTTCCCCTACTGTCTAATGCAATATTTCCCAATCAGATGACAACAGCACCCATCATTTTCAGCCAACTGGCCATGCTGGCTGGGTTGATGGGGCTTGTAGTTCAAAACATTGGGAAAGCACCCATTTGAAGAAATTGGTGATTTCTTCCCACCTTTTCTGTGGGCATGGTTGATAATCACATGGCAGTGACACACTGTAGTGAAGGAATGTTGTGTGAAGAGGGAGGCAATTCTCTCTGAATATATAGTTTGTAAAAAGGTTTCTTCAGGCTGAAACATTCAGTAGTAAGACTATTTTTTAATTTAGAAAAAAAATGTAGTTATGTAATTATGTCCTTGTTATATACTAATCCAGAAACAAATCTTTGGATCATGTAGAAAAATTCCTCATGAGAGAATTGGTTTGTGTGTGTGTTTCTCTGTGTGTGTGTATAGAAATTTGATTGTCTCTGAATTCTACAGGGTCAAAAATGTACAAGGGGCAGTGTTCTCCCTCATGACTTCTCTTAGCTATGAAGAATGTTGAAAGAATTGTGTGTTTTTAACATGGAGAAAGAGAAGGGGATAGATGAGAATGGGCTTCAAATCTCTGAAAGGCTGCATGCCAAAGGGAGAGCAGACTTGCTTTCTATTCTTCCATCCTGCCAGACTGGAAACCAGTGAGTGGAAATTGCAGGGAAGCTGCCTTTGGCTAAATATTAAGGGGAGCTTCCTCCTGTTAAGAGCTGTTGGACAGTGGAACAGGCTGCCTCAGGCAGTGGTGGACTCTCCTTCTCTGGGGGTACTTAGGCAGAGGCATGATGCCCATCTGTCAGGGATGCTGCAGACTCAAGAGTCCTCTGTGGAGTTGGAGATTAGATTAGGTCATTCTTAAAGACTACTCCAACCCTGAAATTCTCTAATTGCTGATCCAGCCTAATTGCTAGTCCCCTAGATCATCTGGGTCAACCATATGATTTGAAGTGTAATGGATACCATTTGTAGTGCCCCAAGGGTTCTGAGTAGGACTCTTCAATATTTAAATGGCACAAGGCTGCAGTTAGATACGCTGTATAATTTGATCTTTTTTTAAAATCATAGAATCGTAGAGTCATAGAATTGTAGAGTCTGAAGAGACCATGAGGGCCATCCAGTCCAACTCCCTGCCACGCAGGAAATCATGATCAAAGCATCCCGTCCAGCCTCTGTTTAAAGACCTCCAAGGAAGGAGACCCCACCATGCTCCGAGGGAGTGTGTTCCACTGCCTAACAGCTCTTACTGTCAAAAAGTTCCTCCTAATGTTGAGGTGGAATCTCTGTTCCTGGAGCTTGCATCCATTGCTCTGTGTTCCAGTCTCTGGAGCAGCAGAAAACAAGCCTGCTCCATCCTCAACATGACACCCCTTCAAATACTTAAATAGGGCTATCATATCGCTCCTTAACCGTCTTTTTTCCAGGCTAAACATACCCAGCTCCCTAAGTCTCTCCTCATAAGGCATAGTTTCCAGACCTTTCACCATTTTAGTCGCCCTTCTCTGGACATGCTCCAATTTGTCAATATCCTTTTTGAATTGTGGTGCCCAGAACTAGACACAGTATTCTAGGTGAGGCCTGACAAAGGCAGAATAGAGAGGCACTATTACTTCTCTTGATCTAGACACTATACTTCTCTTGATGCAGCCCAAAATTGCATTGGCCTTTTTAGCTGCCGCATCACACTGTTGACTCATGTTCAACTTGTGGTCTACTAGGACTCCTAGATCCCTTTCACATGTAGTCTCATTCAGTCAGGTCTCCCCTATCCTATATCTATGCATTTCATTTTTCTGCCATTTGGTCTTGTCAACCCAAACAGTCTACTCTAAAGTTCTAAAGACCTCAAGCATGTCTGTCAATATGTCTGTGTGTGTGTGTGTGTGTGTGTGTGTGTGTGTGAGAGAGAGAGAGAGAGAGAGAGAGAGAGAGAGAGGTTGATTTGTGAACATAGGTTATTTTATTTATATATCATATACATGGTATGGTGTAGGGGTTTGAGTGTCAGACTAGGACATTGGGAGGCCAAGGTTTGAATCCCCGCTTGGCTATGGAAACCCACTGGGTGACCTTGGGAAACCACACTCTCTCAGCCTCAGAGGAAGGAAAGGTCAACCCCGCTCTGAATAAATTCTGCCAAAAAAAACTGCATGATAGGTTTGCCTTAGGGTCACCATAAGTCAGAATTGACTTGAAGGGACATGACATCATATGGATAAGTATAATCTGTTGTGAGAATTATGCAGTAGCACCATAACCACAACACATTAGGACTTTATAGAGTTTCATGAGGAGCACAGAGATAGGCCCCTGCCTCTCTACTCAGGCTTACTGTCTAAAATAGCTAACAGAGAAAACAACAGGGAAAGAGAGGAAGAGATAAGAGGGAGGAGAGAGAGAGAAATGGAAGAGAAAAAGAGATAGAGCTGACACCAATGTCCAATTTTGGGAGGGAATTCCACAGGATAGGGAGGGTGAGGGACAATGGATCAAATAAGGTTTCGTAAGATCATCATGAATTTTAACTGAGGTGACTGGAGTGGAAGGGGCAGATTTTGTATGGTGTACAGGGAGTTCAGGTGTTTAGGCAACAGGTGATTGAAGGTAAGGAACAATGGAAGGTGAAAAACCGATGGTTCAGCCTAGACCAGCGGCTTTTAAATTTTTCTTTACCAGGGACCACCTTTAAATATCTTTTGTTGCTATGTATCCCCAAGACTTAACTCAAGATTTAAAACCTTGATGGTGAAAATAACAACAACAACAATAATACCTGATTATGATAATAATGATAATACAATTACACCATCTATTAATCCTTCCCTCAGAGGCACTGGAGTGGGATGGCAGACTTTTCTCTTGCGTCTTCCTCCAAGTTTGTGGCTGGAGTAGATTGTATGGCAACAATCTACCAATCCAGCCAGCCAGCCTTTGCCTTGGCTACTGTCACGTGGCCACTCTGCTTCAGGCAGGAGGTGGGTCAAGCAGCCTTCAAGCCTTCTCAGACCCCCTGTGAGGACATTGTAGCCCCCTGGGGGTCCTCAGACCACAGCTTAATAAGAACCACTGGCTTAGATTGAGTGCCTCACCAACAGCATGAATAGTGTTCTGGTTGACAAGAGGAAGGATTGGGAGGAAAGATAAACATGATCATGTTGAATTTGAGATGATGATGAGATGCCCAAATCAATGTAACAGAGAAGTCAACAGGGGGTTTATTTTTTTTTAAATAAACCATTTTATTGGTTATTTTAATGTCAATGTTTTCATTATTTATCTTGGGGAACTATTGGAGCACACCAACTGCTTATGAATAGTGCATGTAGCTTTTGGAAATGCCTTCCACTACCTTATGCCCTCCAGATGGCTGTGCTGGCTGGGGACAAAAGAGCCCAACACCTGTAGGGCAATGATGCCCATTCATACTGTACAATGATGTCACTAGGATTCCACTTTAACTGGAATCCATGGTTCCATACCATGGAATACTGGGATTGACCATTGAGAATTTTCTGCCAGAGAGCTCCTCTGGGGCCTCTGACCAAACTACAAATCCCAGTGGGTGGAACTATGGATATTAAAGTAGAATCAAAGTGCTATTATTGTGTCGCATGAAAGAGCTCCTTTTTGAGAGAGGCTGGTATGGAACAAAGGCTAAGTCTCGAGGAAAGAAGAAAGAAGGGGATCAACCCAAGGGAACAGCCTCACTTGAGATGTCAGATTTCCACTTACAGTTCCCACACACTTAAAAAAAAAAAGAATGGTTTGCCTCCTTATTCAGAAGTAAGCCCATTAATGTTCAGTGGTAAGTGTGAAGGGTGCTCAGGAGTGCAGCCTTAGGGAAGAATTTGCACTATGGGAATTTCTCCACCCACCCTTTCAATGGGTAAAATTTTCCAGTGCTACCTTCTGCACCCTTGTGCAGTTCCAAAGTCCACAAAGGAGCCAATGCTTGCAATGGTAGGGAGAGTGATGGAATGCTTCAACTGTCCCCAAAAGATGGAACTAGTGGCTGGCAGATGTCACTAGCCTTCTAGGGTGGCAGGCACAGAGTTAGGACATCTGGAAGCAAGGCTAGCCATTGGGACTAAAACCAGCCCACAACTATGGAAGCTTTATGCAAAGGAGCTTTCGGAATACTTTTGCAGACCAATTTTAAATCTTTTAATCCTTATCTGTTTAGTAATCATTTTCCAAATCCCCTGGTGGCAAATCTCAGAATCTGCTGCCAGTGCCAGCATTCATTGTTTGCATGTTTCTCTAAAAGAGATTTTGGCAGATCTCTAACATAAATCTGTTCCTTCCAGTTCTTAGTGAAATGAACTATGCCAGTCTTCCATGACCTGGCTGTGACTGTTGCATTGAACTACAGCTCCCATCATCCCACATTCAGCATGATCTCTAGTTCAAGAGATCTTGAGGGAACCAGCTTGTGGAAGGTAGAACAATGTTGCCCTTAATGTGGAAAGTTTTTGAACGATAGTTCCCCAAATTGCCTACCCAGCATAGCAGAATGTCCCCCCTCCCACATAAAAGGGTACCAGGCTATGTTTTGATCTTTGGGCTTTTATGGATCTGGCAGTGTTTGAATATAAACACTGCTTTGAGGGTTCCCTAGTATAAGCCCCTACCCTAATTCATCTCAGCCCACTGTTTCTAACTCATATTGAGGCAAGGGCAGGGGGAGACTTCCATGTCAGCGGAGAGGGGAACCAGACCCAAGTTATTCAGCTGAAATTTAAAGGTGCTGTCCAAGGTACTGGCCCATCTTTGGGAAAAGAGTTCATCCCCTTGCATAACTCCTTTAAGCTCAGGTTAAAATCTGGAGCAGAGTCACCGCCACACTGGTATGAAAGCCACCAGTCTTGAGACACAGGCATCCTAAAATCCCTTGGACTGATTCTCAGTCCTTTTGAATATCAGGGAAAGTTCTTGTCTAGAATGGCAAATGCCCATTCTGAGGAAAGGCAGTGATGTGGGACTGCAGAGGACAGGGAGTCACGAGGCAACTATGGTTAAAGGAGTTGGCAGAGAGGCTTACCCGGATAGTCTGTGTTCAAAGACAAAGCCTTTCTTAACAGTTTCAGAAATGATCAAGGAGCCAGACTGAAAGGAATCCCTAGAATATGCCAGGGCCAAGAAGCCAAAGGAGTTCATGAGTCAGGAGATAGATAACATGGGTGGGAGGAACAACCCTGAAACTGATAATCTCATGGCTCATGTGTGAGCATTCTGCAGCCAGCCATCTGAAGGAATCCAGCTGATGCCTGATTTGGCTGGCTTCTGCCCTGTTCTCTTAAATCCTGGCATTCCTTTGCAGTTGGCCTCTTTCATATGGGTGGGGGGAGCTGAGCATCTGGCTTCTCTTCCTGCTGCATGGGAGAGGCGGGAGAGACGGGTCCTTACTGGGGAGCCCTGGTTCTGGCTTTTGACCAACAGCCTTCAGAAGGAGGCTGACAGTCAGAACCTCCACCCCCACACACAAATTTCCCTGTTTGTGCACACCCTCTATCCTTTTCCTCAGAAAAGGAAGAGGCCTCAAGGTAAGACATAATGGGAACCTGTGAGTTTTGCCCCAATGGAATGGATGCTTCTGAGTTGCAGCCAGCTTTTATGTTTTCACAAATGAAGCCTAGCTAGGGGCAACACAGTGCCTACTCATGCTGTCTTCAGTCTCCATCCAGGAGTCAAGCCTAAATTCCAGGGGTCATTTCACACTGTAAAAACACACTGGAGATTATCAAATGCTTGGAAAAGCCCCAAAGGAGCTTGTGAGAACAATGTCACTGTACCGGGAACAGGTCCCAGTATTGCACAACGTCATCCTCCTTGCATGCTTGCTCTGTCCTCCCTCTGTGCTGATGCAGCGAAAAAGATGCCGCGTTTCATTAGCGGAAACTTCCACTAATGAAAAGCGGCACCTTTTTCATTGCTTCGGATGGAGCAAGCACTCCAGGATGATGACATGTGCGATACTGGGGGACCCATTCCTGATACAGTGACATTGTTCTTGTGAGCTCCTTTGGGGCTTTTCCCAAGCATCTAATAATCTCCAGTGCCATGGGTGCATTCTATGGAGCCCTGTGATTTGTAGTTTGGAGGGGCATTAGAAAAGTCCTCTGGCAGAGAACTCTAAAAAACTCCCCTTAAACTGTCAATCCCTGGTTTCCACAGAATGCTGCCATGACAATTATAGTAGAATCATAGTGATATAACCAGGCAGTGTGAAAGGCCCCCTGACAGGAGCAATCCAAGTGCTGGATCCTGTTCCTGACAGGGCTTTGGCCCACTAAAAGCTCCCATTGAATCTAGAGCAGGTGTGGGAGGAGGGCCATGAAATCCAGAGTGGATTTTCACTCTTACAGCCATGGATCTAGCAGCCATCACTGTGGCCTAATGTTTGGAATCTGTTCTTCCCTCCTCCAATTTTATGTACCACCTAGACAAATGAAGAGTTCTGAAGCACTTGAAATCTTGCAGACTTTCCTGGCATTTTTGGTAGGTCCTTAGAGGTTGATTAACTATGGGGATTTTGGAAGGGGGTTTCTTTTAGGGGCCTTTCATACAACACAGTTATAGCATTATGATTCTATTTCAATTACCATGGATACCTTCTATGGAATTCTGGGATAGAATCCTTCAGAATTCTTACCCAGAGAGTTCCTCTAGTATCTCCCTCAACTGCCAATCCCAGCATTCCATTGGATGCAGCCATGGCAGTTGAAGTGGAATCTTACTACAGTCGTCCCTTCACATTCGCGGGGGTTACGTTCCACGGACCCCCATGAATGTGAAAAATCCGTGAATATTGTTTGCCCCCCCTCCCATGCGATAGTGACCATGGGGCCTCCAGAGGCCCCATAGTCGCTTTCCCCCGCCTCCCCACTCCCTTCCTAGGCCTTCCCGGGGCCTCCAGAGACCCTCCCAAGGCCCCGTGGATGCCTCCCCAGCCCTCCCCCCTCCCGCCCAAGCCCTCAACGGGGCCTCCGGAGAGTCTCCGGAGGCCCCGCGGAGGCCTTCCCCGCCCTCCCCACTGCCCTCCCAGGGCCTTCGCGGGGCCTCCGGAGGGTCTCCGGAGGCCCCGCGGAGGCCTTCCCGGCCCTCCCCACTCCCCCCACAGGGCCTTCGCAGGTCCTCCGGAGGGTCTCCGGAGGCCCCGCGGAGGCCTTCCCGGCCCTCCCCACTGCCCCCACAGGGCCTTCGCGGGGGCTCCGGAGGGTCTCCGGAGGCCCCGCGGAGGCCTTCCCTCCCTCCCCACTGCCCCCACAGGGCCTTTGCGGGGGCTCCGGAGGGTCTCCGGAGGCCCCGCGGAGGCCTTCCCCGCCCTCCCCACGGCCACCCCAGGGCCTTCGCGGGGCCTCCGGAGGCCCCGTGTCGTGGTTTTGGGGGGGCCTGGGGAGGCCCTTCCAAAACCGCGAATTATCAAAACCGCGAATGTCAAGTTCACGAATGTGGAGGGACAACTGTATATATATATAATTGTGTAGCATGAAACAGTCTCTTACTCATAAAGGAAATTTTCCTTGGACCCAATGGAGAAAGTGTGTAAGGGCCGTGCTCCTTTTGTAATACCTGAGTAGTCAAGAGGGGGTGGGGAACAATGACACTCAAAACAAAAGTCTGGTCATTACAGAACCATTATCTGAAACTCAGTGGAGATGATGCTTTGAAAAGTGAGAAAGACTCAGAGCTTGTGTTGTTGCTGCTGCTGTTATGTGAATGCATGAACATGAACACACACACACAGAGAAGGCTGGGGACATGGGGGTATGAGAATCTGGAGGGGGAGTCCTAGCCAAGTGGCATTTCTAGCTCTAAATGAGCACCAGGAGCCTTGGGCGGAAACAATGGAAGTGGCTGGTGACTTCTTGGATTACTGGGCTGATAGTTAACTGGCTGGAAGCTTTTAGTCAGAAAGGAAACCTCTGGGCTGAGGGCCTCATTAGGGCTGAAGAGCATGTTGGTCCATTGCCAGTGTGCTCACAGCTCCTGCCACCCTCTTTGCATAGCAACGAAGAGGGTTAAAGGAATGTAAATGCTTTGCTGTTCCAGTGGGCACAGGAAGAACTAAGGAGATGCAACAGGGCAAATTTCATGTTGGCTGAGCAGCATCCATTCAGCTCATCACAAAAGATTGGGGATCCCCCGGAGTAATCCCTCCTCTACCTCCTTGTGATTACAGAAAGTCTTGGGAAAGCAAAACCCCCAACTATGTTGCTTGCTTTTGTTCATCTGGCTCATTGTGTGATTATTTACTTGTCATTAAGAACTGAACTTGGAACAGTTACTGTTTTGGACTACAAGGCCCCAAATGCCCCAGGCAGAAACCCAGCCAATGGCCATGGTGGGTGGGGGATTCTGGGAGGTGGAGTCCCAGATAGTGACTTTTCAGACACTGAATTTAAGAGAAAAAGGCAACATGGTGGGGAAGAGGGCTGAGCAGAGATTTCATGGCACAGTGATGTCCAGAATGTGTTGATATGTTTCAAGTGTGTGCTCGGAGGTAAGGTTACCAGATTGAAAACTGGAGAGGGCTCCAGTACCTTTAATGGTTCTGTAGAAGAGGGGATTTCAGCAGGTGTTGTTGTCATGCAACCACGTAACAAGCAACATCTGCTGAAATTCCCTTTTCTCCACAGCTATTAAATGTACAGGAGCCGTCTTCAGTTTTCACTGTGGCAGCCTTACTTGGGGATGATGAGATGGGGGTAGGGAGAAGAGAGAGCTTAGCATATGAGTATGTCAAGAAAAGGTGGAAACAGCATGGAGTGACAGAGGGTGGGGATGGGCATTGGTGCAATTGGAGAAGAGGACAGAAGGATTCAGCTGAGCTGAATGAGTCTACGAGGTTGCAAGTATGAATCCCATTTATTCCAGACTTCAGTTTACTGTGAGTTTGTTTATAATTGTCCCTGAAATAAATGCTCTGTCTGTTGTTAACCTGGGATAAATTTCAGTAAAATCTATCTTTAAAGTGTATGAACACCTGCCCTATTTTTTACATGATTATTTACAATTTCTTATTCCAATTACTAGACTCCATCTCCCTTCAGCTTCATCTGACACAGCTAATAGTAGGCTGCAAACCAGCCACAACTGAGGGAACACTGGTTTCTCCTGCTGTGACCTATATGGTACAGTACTGTTAGCACAGCAAGATTGTGACAAAAAAAGAGACATTAGAATATTTTCCAGGCAGGCAACATGGCTAGGTTCCCATGGCATTCATGCATACAGCTTCCTTCTGCAAGTAGTCAGGTCTGATTAATTCCCAAGATCTGTAGCACTAAGGAGATGTATGGACCATGTGGGGGAAAAGAAAAATCCAAAACTGAATTTCATTCAAGACAAAAGGAACAGAGCCAGTACCATATTTATCATGAAGAAACAGCATGGTGTAGTGATTACAGTGTTAGACTGAGATACAGGAGAATCAGGATCTCATCCCCAGTGAGCCGTGAAATTCAGACTAATTTTGGTTCAGTCAATGTCTCAATTTTACCTACCTTCCAGGGTTGTTGGAAGATAAAGTGAGGAGGAGGTGAACCAAATATGTTGCCTTGAGCTCCCTGAAGGAAAGATGGGATACAAACGTGGAAAAGGAGGTTCCAGGGGTTCCTGGATAAGGCACGTTATCTAGATCCATTTTAGTCTGGTTTCAGACCTGGTTATAAGACAGAGACAGCTTTGGTCACCTTGGTAGATGTCCTACATAGGGAACTGGACAGGGGAAGTGTGTCCCTGTTGGTTCTGCTGGACCTCTCAGTGGCTTTTGATACCATCAATCATGATATCCTTCTGAGTCGCCTCTCAGGGATGGGGCTTGGAGGTACTGTTCTACAATGGCCCCACTCTTTCCTAGAGAGGTGCTCTCAGAGGGTGGTGGTGGGGGACTCCTGCTTGACTCCTTGGTCATTGGCCTGTGGAGTCCCTCAGGGGTCAGTCTTGTCCCCTACGCTGTTTAACATCTGTATGAAACTGCAGAGAGGTTGTTCAGAGTTTTGGAGTCAGGTGTCATCAATATGCTGATGAAAACACAGCTCTATTGCTCCTTTCCACCTAATTCCAAGGAAGCCGTTCCTGTACTAAACTGGTGCTTGGAAGTTGTCATGGACTGGATGAGGGCAAACAAATTGAAACTTAATCCAGACAAGATAGAGGTGCTCCTGGTCAGTCAAATGACAGATCTGGGGATAGGGATTCAGCCTGTGTTAGATGGCGTTACATCCCCCTGAATACACACGTTCACAGTTTGGGTGTACTTCTGGACTCAACTCTGGGCCTGGAGGTCTAGGTGTCAGCAGTGACCAGGAGTGCTTTTGCACAGTTAAAGCTAGTGCAATAACTGTGCCCTTTCCTAGAGAATTTGGATCTGGCCACAGTGGTACATACCCTGGTTACATCCCATTTGGATTACTGTACACTTTTGAAAAGTGCTCAGAAACATCAGTTGCCCAAAGAGCAGCAGCCAGATTGTTAACTAGGGCTGGCTACAGGGATCACACAACTCCCTTGTTGCAACAGCTCCTTTGGCTGTCAGTCCATTTCTGGGCACAATTCAAAGTGCTGGTTTTGACCTATAAAATCCTATATGGCTTGGGTCCAGGTTATTTGAAGGACTTTATGAGCCCATTAGAGCTCTTAAATCATCTGGAGAGGCCCCTCTCTCTGTCCCACCACCCTCTCTGGCTCATTTGGTGGTAACAAGGGAGGGCCTTCTTGGTGGCTGCTCCTAGGCTTTGGAACTCCCGGTCTGTAGAGAGGCCAGGATTGCACCATCTCTGGTCTCTTATTGGAAACAAGTAAAAAAATTCTTGTGCCACCAGGCATTCACAATCTGATGGGGTCTGGGCTTGTACATGCTGTGGATTTTAAGGTCTATATAGTTTTATTATATTTTAATAGTTTAATCTTTTAAAATGTTTTTAACTCTTTGAATTGTTTAATTTGTTTTTAAATTTCATATTTATATTTTTAATGTTTGTGTATTGTTTTAATATACATTGTTTTAAACTCACTGTTAGCCACCTTGAGTCCCTATGTTAGGAGAAAGATGGGAAATAATAATAATAATAATAATAATAATAGCAGCAGCAGCACATGGTCCTTCAGCATGTGGCACTTCAGTTGCCAAATGGACCATATTTTACCACCACAACAATAAAATAATCTTCTAATAGGTGTCCAATGTTTGGTTCTGAACATCCAGTAAACTTCCTAATTATATCATCAACTATTTTTTTCTCTTCTCTCCCTTACCTGTTCAATCTAACCAGTCATATGTAGTGCAATTCTATGCACACCTATCAGAATTAAGTCCTATTGAGTTCAAGAGGACTAGCTTCCAGGTAAACATCCACATAGGAGTGTAACCTTAACTTTTTATCTAATTCACTTCTTAATGTGAAAACAGATTATGTTAATTTTTTTCAAAGGAATTATCCCTTTCTACATGATGACCTATGTTGGAATATATAGGTTGCAATCCAATAAGTGGAAATGTTTTGCTATTGAAGGGTTAACAGAGAAGCCAAATAGTATGTGTTGATGTAACTTCCTAACATTTTTCCTATTGGGCTTCTAAGGAAAAGGGGAGTGTCTAAGTTTCCTCTTTGTCTTAGAAGCCAGCCATGAGGGCTTTGCCCTCACACAACTCCTCACACACCTCTTTGTCATGTTTTGATAGTGAGAGGACCTCCCTTCTCAGGGAGTCCTGCATATTCTTTTGTAACTATGTCATTTTTAGACATTTTTAGTAGTTTTAGCCTACTTGGAAGCTGTACTGAATTTCTGCCATGTATAGAGCTCTGAAACTGTGAGTGAAATGAAGTTTTGTACTTTTAAGCTATGAGTCTTGAGTGTTTATTTTGCTAAACAAGTAACTTGGGATAGGATAAGGGTGTTTGGTTATCTCTAAGCTGTGTTTTTACATGTATGCTAAGATTATTATGCTAACACTGCTGTGTGTGTGTGTGTACTCTGCTAATTGGCTGTACTTTCCAAGAGTGAAGTGCAGTGAGGAGAGCGTAAACAGGGAATATTGGAACCCTGATTTTTAAACACTTCCAATAACCTACACACATAAGGACAATCTTTCTCCAGTCCTGTTGGAATACCAAAGTTTTGCCACTGGAGGCTGTTGTTTCTCTTGATTATTTCTGAAATTTTTCTCTCTGTTTTGAAAATGTGCAGGCTTAAGTGAACACATTAATTGAAACAACACACAGAAACTACTACAACAACAACTAGCACAAAAATAGTTAGAGGGAAAATAAGATTTGCACAACAATTAAGCCTACTGTTCCAGTTTGGAGCCCATAAAGAATGAAGCACAGCAACAGTTTGACATAGATTGTAGGTGGTCAGCACTAAGGACAGCTCATGTAAGGCTGGTTGTCCTATTAAACAAGACAACAAGCAGAGAGCCTGACAGGTTGCTCCATCAGTAGCTCAGAGCCAAATGGGAGCAACGGTAGATTTGCAACCAGTTGGGTGTCCCAAATTCCAACTCCTCAAACTCCTTGGGTTTAATGAGGGCCATGCTCCATTCTGAAGGTGTTTGCTCCAGTAGGGTTGGAAAGACTCCTCTTGTTGCTGGATGTGTTGTTGTTGGTGATGGAAAAGGGCTCTCCTAATTTGCGAGGGGGTTGTGGGCATGGATCTTCTGCAAGGAGGGAGCAGGGCTATTTCTTCAGGCTGAAAAAATATTGCAGGATAGTTCCCTTCATTGGTAGTATCTAGTGGGGCAGTTTTGGGAGGATCTCTCCTTGAATGTTTTCTAATTTCTAGAGTTGGGAGCCTCTGCAAATTGTCATTCAAAATGTAACTTTTCCAAGCTCTGCTTGAACCCAACTTTCTTAAATTTTAATGTAGTAGTATAATTCTTTTGATAGTGGAGGCAGTCTGTGTCCGGGGCCATGATCTTCTCCATGGGTGAATCTATGGGGGGGGGGGAATGAGAGCATTGTCCCTGCTCCCCAAATAAGTATTTTCTTCCACACAAAATAAAATTGCAGAGAATTAGACACTGAAAATCATTCACACTTAGAACTCATTATTTGCCACCTCCTCATTCCTTTGTTAACTTTTCCTGCTCCTTTTCTTTTGTTGTCTAAACTGTACTTCTAAATTTTTGTTTGCTTGTTTGTTTATTGGGATCATGTACATGATGCTTTACAAGTCTCTCTCTCTCTCTCTTTCTGGCTTTTCTTCACAAATGAAGATTCAGGAAGGACTCATCCCGCACTTTCTGCAAGCGTGCTGATGACTATAAAGGCCAATCCGAGATAAACAGGTCCAGTTGCAGAAAGCACAGGAGAAGGTCTCCTTGGGTGATGTTTCTGGGTTGTGATTCTTTCTGCGTTGTCATTTCTCTTCAAGACTTGTTCGCCGTGAGTTCTCAAATAAGGCTGCAGCATTGTGGATAGTGTATCTCCATGCCTCCCGGTGTGAGGCCAGGGTGGACCATTGTTGGTGATCAATTTGGCCGAGCCTGAGATGTTGTTTCAGGGAGTCCTTGTATCGCTTTTTTGGAGCGCCCCTCTTATGCTGACCCGTGGCGAGTTCACCATAGAGTACTATTTTGGGGAGGCGATGGTCCTCCATCCTAGTCACATGCCCTGCCCAGTGCAGCTGTGTTCTCAATATCATGGCCTCAATGCTGGTGATCCCTGCTTGCTCAAGGACAGCAACATTCGTCACATAGTCAGTCCAGTGTATATTTAGGATTGTGCGTAGACAGCGCTGATGAAACAACAACACAGTTCCCAACCCTCAAGCTTACAGTCTAACTGAGGTTTTAAGTTACTCCAATGCTAGACATTTGGGGACTGAAGGATTATTTCATGGGAGGACAGGTAGAATTCATATTAGGGGACACTGACCTAATTCTCACCCAGGTTAACCCCCCCCCCCATAAGTTACATCCCTGTTTCTTCTCACAAATGCTTGTGGAGAGGAGAAATGGAGGGTTAGAGCTCAGAGCTCTGCTTGGTTGCTGATAGCTTATTTTTGCCTTTGCTTCTGAGCCATGTGGCTTCTCCCTTTTTTTTTATCTGCCATGAAAAACACCACTATCAGCCACTCAGGACAGGATTTACCATCAAAGGAAAAGATTTTCAGTATCTAAGCAGAACTGTGCTTCAGTGAGAGCTCCAATGACCTCAAACTAGTAAATAACACAGACAATTGGGCTTGAATTGATGTTTTAAAAATAGTGTACCACCTAAATTTAATCTCTGGCTTTGCTGATATAGATACTACCATGTTGCTCCTCACGCCTCTGCTCTAAGCTGACTCTCTGAGCTTCTGAAAGAGGCAGTGGGCCATTCCCAGGATATCAACCAGCTCTTCAGTCACTGGAGATGGGGAGAAACCAGAAAACTGAAAACTGGTACTTTACTGCCTCTTCTCTTCACTGTATCTGTCTTCCATCTTGAGAGACAGGCAATGGCCAATCCACCAGGCCGCATTTTGGGACTTCTTGATTCTTTTATTGTGAGCTGCCTTGTGTTCCATACTGGGGAAAAGGAGGGATATAAATTAAAACAGAGAAACAAACAAATCCCCCTCCATCCTCCCCAATTTTTGTGTCATCATGGTCTGATCAAGAGTTCTTGAAAATTCAAAAAGTTCATTTGTGCACCCCTTTTGTAGCATTTTGGGGCTCCCAATAAATGTATTGCCCAACTTTGATTTTTTGCTTTTGCCTATGGTATTTACTTATGGGCCACACCACTCCTATTGTTTATTTCCCCAAGCAGCTCTGCATCTGATGCTCTACCCTGACGGCATGAGCAAGGAGCATGGAAGGTCTGTCCTGAGCCCTTCCTATAAAGACCAGCCATCTATCAAAACCTGATCAATCATTTTATTTATATTCTACTCCCCACCAAGTGGGACTCAAGGCTGTTTACAGAGTAAAAGGAGATACAAGTAAAACCACATATCATTTAAAAACATGCAAAAAAATTAATATTAAAATAATATTAAACGTTCTATATGTAACTCAAACAGGAGGGGCAAAAAGGAAGTTGTGGAGGAGGTGGGTTTATGATTTGGAGGGAGAAAGTAAGTGGGAGGGTAAAGAGGAAGAGAAGCGAGTATGAAAGGGGGAAGTTTGGAAGAGAGAAATGATAGAAGAAGAGGTGAAATAGAAGGATGATGGGAAGTGAATAAAATGAAGAAGGGATGAAAGGATGTGAGATATGTGAGATATGTGGGGGGAATTAGTAATGGAAATTACACAGTGTTGAAATGAAACTTGCCTTATGATAACATTGTAAATATATTGATTTATGCTGCAAATAAAAAAAAACTTTCTATAGAATTAAAACCATATACTGTAAAATGTTAATTTAAAAGCCTAGAGTAAAAACAGAGCAACAGTAAAATGGACACCCCATTACATAAATGGCAATCAGCTCCCAATGCCTGCTTGAATTAAAAAAAGTCTTCACTGGGTGGTGGAAAGATAGCAAGGAGGGAGCTAGTCTGGCCTCCCTAGGGCGGGAATTCTAGAATGGAAGAGCAGCCACAGAGAAGGGTTTCACCTACAGTTCTGTCAATGTGCCTGTGAAGCTGGTGGGAAGTCTTCCCCTGGTGATATTAGTTTGGGAAGGCTCATACAGGATGATGTGGTCCTTCAGATAGTCTGGGCTCAAGCTATATAGTGTTTGATAAGTCATAACCAGGACCTTGAACTGTGCCTGGAAACAGACTGGCAGCCAGTGGAGTCATGTGCTCCCTGTAGACAAATGAAGGTGTGTACCGAAGAGTGGGAGTAAGCAAGTTATGTGTTGAACTGATATGTTGCCTCTTGATCCATTTAACCTACGTAAGAATAGCACTGCTG
Source organism: Gambelia wislizenii (assembly GCA_030847615.1). NCBI lineage: Eukaryota > Metazoa > Chordata > Lepidosauria > Squamata > Crotaphytidae > Gambelia > Gambelia wislizenii. The sequence goes on from JAUMIR010000001.1 coordinate 209,225,746, forward strand.
GAAAATGGCCTGTTGTCCTTGGTAGGGTTAATTTATTCATCCCTATCAAATATTCTTTTCATTAAATGAATCCAATGGTGCATTTCTGAAATCCTGCCCTTGATCTAGCAATTATTCAATGGCTTCTCCCCTCCATTTCCTTACCAGCTCCTGCATGTCTTGTGGCCCTGGCTGTATAATTCAATCAAATAGAAAAATATCCTCCCACTGGGATTAGAAAAGACAGCAGCTCTGCGGGCAGTGAGGGGATTTTTTTTTTTTTGGTCTGATTGCTAATGATTACCCACAGGGAAAAATCAAAGAAAAGCAAGCTAGGAATTGGTTCTTTTCCTGGCCGGCCCATCATCATGGCTTCAGTTTAAATAGACATATGATTGGATTAGGAGGTGGATGAAACATCACTAATGATGCTGAAGGGGGAAAAAACACACCCCTCTTTATATTGTGAAACAGAGTAGAGTCCTACTCCCACTCTTGTAATGCTGGTATAATTTAGTCAAACTGTACTGTATTATATTCCTATTAGATCTGCAATGAACTTGCCACCTCAAAATTAACAACGGCAAATCCCCAGAGCCAGACATCTGTTAAACTGTGCAAATGTTGTAGTTCATATTTGAGATTCACTATCTGACAGGCGGTATTACATTTCAATATTTCAGGGCTTATATTTGACAACCGCTAGGATCTGACAGCCAATACTTGAGAGTCAGGACTACCTGATAGCCGCCCCCCTCTTTTAAACATACAGTGTGTCTATATGTGTGTGATTCATCCACATAAAACAAAGCTGGCAGTGTTCTCACAAACCATATGCTCCCAGCGAGTTGCCTTCATCCATTTATCTGAGTTCTAAGTGCTGGTGCAGTAGCTTAATAGTGGATGAGCTTAATAGTCTATGAATCAGGAAAGCCCTGAATCAGGAATCTTTATGAACTCCATCTGGGCTCTTCCAGATTGGTCTAAAGAAGCATGGATTCTTGTGATATAGCTCATTGGGTTTTGTCAGTTGTTGTTGCTTCTGCAGCTTCTCCTTCCATACTTTTCTGGGGCTGTGGTTAAGATGGCAAAACTTATTATAGAGGAAGAACACACAAGCTAGGAGAGGCTGCAGTGGTTTGCTTTTGCCTGAGAGATTCCACTCTCTCTTCTCCTCTTCCCTCTGCTGAGTTAATTGAGTGCAAGCTACTTTTGCACTTTCACAGCTCAAATTGGCAGCAACTGAAATAAGCTGAGGACAAAGGGGAAAAATAGGAGGAGGAGAGAGGAAACTGGGACATTTTAAAAGCAGCTGAAAAAATGGGATAGCAGAGGATATAATTGGGACTGTCCCTGCAACATCAGGAGAGTTGGAGGGTATGCCATTTCACAAATGCACTCTAGCACCATAACACTAAAAAAGAAAAGAAAAGAAAGGATGAGAAGAAAAGGGAGCACAATATGCATGGCAGGGGGTTGGACTGGATGGCCCTCGTGGTCTCTTCCAACTCTACAATTCTGTGATTCTATAAAAAAAACAACCCACTCAACTGTGGGAGGGAAATGTTGAAGGAAGTGTCGGGGATTGCCAGAAAATAGTCCAGGAAAACAAAGCTCTTGTATAGATTAAAAACAACAACAACAACCCTGAGAGCTACCACAACAAATAGTACAATCTGACACATTGGCCCTGCCTGAAATAGCCCTTGTATATATATGGTTGTAGCCTTTCTCTTTTACCCCCACTGAACCCTGCCTCAGTCAGGAACACTGAGACAATAATACTGATCTACTCTATAGGATTATTGTTAGGATTACAACATCATGAACATGAAGTGCTTTGAATTAAGGATGTGCACAGATCCCCAGATTAGGTTAATCTCTTCATAAAATGGCCTTCTTTAGAGCCAGTCTGTGTCAACTTGGGTCCTAAAGTTGAGTTGAGATTTGAAAATTCAAGGGTTCTTTCTCCTCATTGATTCTCATTTGATTTTTTAAAAAAATGTCCATACCTTTTGTTGGGGGGGGGGTAAAAGGGGCAAAATAAGGGCATTGTCACCCCCAAATAAGACTTCTGTCCTCCACTCAAATTTTCCTTCAGCCCCAGTTTTCTAGAATTGCAAAGAATGAGACACTGAAAGTATTTCCTACCTTCAGCTCTGACTTCAGATGGTATCTCTTCTCTTGATGATTATCTTAAGGCAGTAATGGACTGGATGAGGGAAAATAAATTGAAGCTGAATCCAGATAAAATGGAGATACTCACAGTAGCAGCCCAGAACCCAGGCATTGGGATACAATCTCCCGTCCTGGATGGGGTCACACTGTCCTCCAAGGACTATGTTTGCAGTCTGGGGGTGCTCCTGGACCTATCGCTCCAGATGACAAATCAGGTAAATGCGATGGTCAGGAGTGGCTGTTATCAGCTTTGGCTGATACACCAGTTATGCCCTTTCCTGGAAGTCAGGGATCTTGAGACTGTGGTACATGCTCTGGTAACCTCCTGTCTTGATTTCTGTAATGCACTACCCTCGTGCTTGGTCCGGAAACTTCAACTAGTACAGAATATGGCAGCCAGACTGGTCTCAGGTACATCCAGAAGAGACCATATAACACCAATCTTAAGATCACTCCACTGGCTGCCCATTAGTTTTCGGGCCCAGTACAAGGTGTTGGTTATCACCTTTAAAGCCCTAAATGGCTTGGGTCCTACCTATCTTCGGGACCGCCTCCTTCTATATAATCCTCCCCGTACACTCAGGTTCTCTGGGAGGAATTTGTTACAACCTTTAAAAAACCAGGTTTTTTTTGACCTCCCGGAGGGCCTTTTCGGCTATTGCTCCCAGATTATGGAATGGCCTGCCAGATGAGATCCGTCATATCAACACCCTAAATAGTTTTTTAAAAAGCTCTTAAGACGGATCTCTTCCGGCAGGCCTTTCCTGAATAGATACCCGGCCACCAAAAAAAAAAGAAAATCTAGCTTGTTCCAACCTCACTATGGCTACTGTCCATAGTTTATTTTTATTTTTTTGTATTTTTAAAAGTATGTTTTAATTCCTGAATTATTTAATTGTATTTTAAGGGTGGTTGGGATTGAGGGTTTGGGATGTATATTTTAATTGTTGTAAGCCATCCCGGTTGCGTTTTGTAGAGGGGCGGGATATAAATAATTTATGATGATGATGATGATGATGATTGTTATTAGAGCTCTTATATTTGCTGTGTTCTCATTCCTTTGGTACCTTTCCCTCTCTTCTTTTGTGTGTGTGTGATTAAACTATATTTCTAAATGCTCCACTGAAGTTTTAAATTACTGCAATGCTAGACATTTGTGGACCGAAGGAAAATTTCATGGAGGGGGCAATAGTTTATTCTTTCTTTCTTTATTTATTTATACCTCGCTCTTCAGCCACAAGGCTATCAGAGCGGCTTACAAATTGTTTTAAGCAATAGCTATTTACACATCTACACTGCATTAAGCAGTTTCCAATGTGTGTTAGCGAATTGCCCCCACAAGCTGGGTACTCAATTTACCGACCTAAGAAAGGATGGAAGGCTGAGTGAACCTTGGAGCCGGCTGGAATCAAACTTGCAACATTGTAGTATTCTACATGTCCACACTCTCCACCCCCCATAGCTACACCCCTGACTTTTTCCCTCTTTGTCAGAATTGGATCACATTAGTAGGTATAGTGGTCCCCTTAGGAGGAGATTACTCTGCTGAAGTTCAGAAAAACAGGTGCAGGGTTTTTGGTGTTATGTGCCTCTATAGTTACATTTCTTTTTAAATGGGAGAGCTGAACCTCTTGGCAGAACAGCATGCTTCTGCTAGGGAATTAATTAGCTGAAGTAAGCCTACACAGAAATGAAGCAGGTAGAAAGATATATAAAATCCATTGACCAAGTGTGGGGAAGATTAACTCAAAAATCACAGTGGCTGGGTTGCAATAACAACAGCCAGTGAGGCTTGAAAGCAGCTGGTGTTTGCCTGTCTCGACAAGGTCAGAATGGACTAAAAGAACCTGAATTTATATATCCAGAAAGTAATAGGTAACAGGGCTAAATCAATCAGGGGTTCAAAGTCTTCTGGAAGAAGGAAGGAGAGAAAGACACACAGAGAAAAAACATCAAGAGGTTAGCACAGCTTGGAAATTTACTTTTAAGATGAACAAATATAATGCCACATAGAAGTGACCATCAACGGAACAGTGGCATGATGCTGCTGTATGTCCCAGGGCATCGTCGGATAACAGCATAGTTACGGGTGGCTTCATTATGGCATTGTATTTGCATCCTTCAAGTCAACCTACCAACCTCTTTCCAACCATTTGTCCCCTTCTCCCCATGAAAGGTTGAAATCCATCTCTTAAGGATTAGTTTTTGGAAGTAAGAGCTTTAAACTAAAATATACTAGCATTTTGGCCCCACCTTTTTGCCTTTGACCCACCCACTATTGCTAGGTGGTGTCTGAGAACTTCTTCGACTTGAGGTTCATCTACACTGTAGAAATAATACAGTTTGATACCACTTTAAGTGCTGTAGCTCCATCCTATGGAATCTTGGGATTTGTAGTTTTACAAGGTCTTTAGCCTTCTCTACCAAAGAGTGCAGGTGCCTCACAAAACTACAGATCGTAACATTTTGTCAGATGGAGTCATGGCAGTTAAAGAGGTGTCAAACTGCATTGTTTTTACAGAGTAGATGCAGCCTTGGACTGTAGTGGTTTCAGCTCTGGATTTGTATGAGCATGGCATACATTATAGAAGCATCCAGTTGAATTCTGCAAAGTTTTAGAAGGATAACTTCACAAGCTATGAGAATGATGGTATTTAAAAGTATTTAAGATACATAAAGGCTTTTTTAAAAATAGGGAACAATGGTGATGTCAGAAAAAAGAAAGCACAGGCTGTTCCTCTAAACACAGAAATTGGAATCCCTGGTAAAATATGCCATAGGATTAGAAGATGGGTTTAAAAATGGCTGAATCCCACTTCCACCCACCAGCCTTTCTGCTTTTTGTCTTCCTTTCCAAAGTCTGAAGCCTCCATGAAGCTTCAAGTAGGGTCCAGGTTTGGTTCCGTTTGCTTTGGAGGAAAGCCCTTTTCACCTTGGGTGGAACCTCCAGTCCTCATAATCACTGCATAGGAGTATCAAATAAATTATCATCTTCCAGTTATGCCAACAGACGTCCCTGGCTGGTTAAGCAGCAAAGCCAATTTGTCCTGCTTTTCTCCTCTGGGTTGCAGAGTCACACCACCTCATCTAATAGCCTAGTCACCGTTCCCCTTTAAATGCCACAGTTCCATCCTATGGAATCCTGGGATTGGCAGTTTAAGGAGAGAGTTCTTCTGGTGCCTCTGACCAAACTACAAACCTCAGGATTCCATAGGATGCAGCTGTGGCAATGTTCTATAATTTTATAGTGTGAAAGGGCCCTAAATTGAAGAAATGAGTGGCAGTGGGGGTGGATGGGGTGGGGGAGACTTCATAGAGGAAACTGCTTGTCAGCCAAACTCTCTCAGTGCTGGGAAAGAGCACTGAGCCTAATTAATATATTCATGCCAACGCTGCATGTTGCCTGGAAATCTACTTCGCATCGATTCCTGAAGCTTTTCAAGGTTGCGTGCAGATAGATCATACTGGAGACTACTGTAGAATGCTTCCTCCTCTAGGCTTCTGCTGATTTTACTTCATGTAGCTATAGGGTGCAGAGTTTGGGGATGTTCCTTTTAAAGACTGTATCTCCCAGAATTCCTCAGCCACTCGAATCACTGGCCATGCTGGCTGTGAGCTTCTGGGAACTGTAGTTCCATATACTGAACTTTCCCACATCCTGTAGAGGGGTGAGCCATTAAGAAAGGCTCTTTGAACTTAACTTGAATGAACAGCTGGACTCTGTCAGGCTTCTAATCAGCAGAATTATTGAGTGGTTGGCAGTTTTTAAAACACCTCCTGCATTTAACCATCAGCATGGATCTACAGGCCTTAGAAGGAATGTGTACCCCTTCACTGAAAAAAGCTCCACCTATTGATATGGATAAAAGCAGAGGAGCAAGGTCAAGCTGTTCTCCCCCATCAGTTGGCAACCCACCCGAGTTCTGATTCATGTATTACTGTAACAAAGCATGGAACTCTGGCTTGGGAAGTATTCAGGCAATTTGCTCTTGCATCTTTGACATGACTGGAGAAGCCATGGGCCAGCTCCAAATAAATCAGCCCTCGGGGAGGTTGGCAGCAGGAGCAACATGAGTCATGGCAGCAACATAGGGGTTGACTGGAGGCCAATGTGTTGAGGCATCAAGATCCAAAAGGAGGAGGTTCATTTGAAAGAGAATTCTAAATAAAGCTGCAAAGGCAGGACCCAGCCTTAGAATACATGAAGGTTTAATGTAACTTGAACAATCAGGCCAACAAAGGTGGGTTCCTTGGGTCTTGTGTGCTTATCAGAGTAACCTCTGCCTTCCCACAAATACTTGGGCATAGGGGAGCATTTCCAGTGAGAAACATCACGGCTGCATCTAGAGCTGTGGAAGCAGTGCTCTCAATCTAGATTTGCCTCTAGTTTACACTTATTTTCTCTCTCCCCCTTCCAGTTTTATGCAGCACTGCACATTGTGACAAAATGGAGGACTCCTCAGTATTATTCAAGTTTGAGAGCCATGGGAGAAAGGTGGGGAACAGAATATTTACTTAGGACTTTATCAGGCCAGGTAAATATGGCATCATAATGATGCCTAATTAACGCAAAAGGCATGTATATCATATGACGCCGTCCTTTCGCAGTCATGTATTGTCCAAAAGCTGTTCCTTTTTATTGATGGGCCAAACCGTCTATAGATCTCCTGTGGCACTTTTTGCCGGCATTGCTGGCATTTGAAACCTCGTGCCATTGTGCTCACATGAATACAGCGTCAATGGGCAGAACACTTCTGGGTGAGATCACAAGAACCAGGTAGGAGATGCTATTTTTACGAACCTCCGCAGTGTACTTTTAACTTTTAAAGTGTGTTTCTGTGCTTGTGTGAACATTTTACATCTTAATTTTGCTTTATTTTTAAAATTTGCTGCACTCGCGTCTTCTCGTGAAAATCAGTGAGATCTCAGACCAGGAAGTAAACAGAGCTCCGTTCCTGCTCTGTTTATGGTGTGGCTGCCTCTTTAAAGTAGGTCTAATAGAGGGGGTTCTTTTGCCGGCATAAAAATGGTTCAAAATATGCTGGCAAAAGAACCTTCCAGGAGGGTGGTCTGGTAAAGTCCTTAGATTATGGGTGAAGAGTTTTTGGCCCTCCAGAAGTCTGGGATTACAGCTTTCAATATCCCACACCAGCAGCCATGCCAGGTGGGGCATTTAGAAGTTGAAATCCGAGACATCTGCAGTACCAATGCTTCTGCACCCCTGACTTAAGAGAAACATGGTTGTACTGTACATGTTGGTTATTGTGACAGAGAAAGGAAGGCGAAAGCACTGTTTTGATTCAATGAGGTGCTGAGGGAAGGTCCCTATGACTGGTTGTCCTTCCTGAGGTGGGATTGGATCACAGTCTGCTGACAAGACAGCTTTAAGTCATCCTTCTTAATTCTCATTTGATTACTTACTTGGGCTGTGAGAGTTAAAGATGATGCTCTTGTTACTTAACAAGATAATTAAGACACTGTTATATATTCATCATGGCTTGGATGCTGTCAGTTCTGTTACTAGAGCTGACAGCTTTCACAGTAGCAACAAAGTTACCTTGCTATACTTGAGGTTTTGGGGCAGCAGAAAAATTTTCTTCCTAGTGGTGGCAGCCAGCTTGTAAAACTAGCAATAAACCTCTTACTCCCACAGGGTGAGGTGTTGTACAAACCAGTTTTCATCACATTTCAAGCTGTTGCTCAAAAAACCAGAAAACAACTCTCCAAAGCCCAACCCATACCATTTGTTTGTTTAGGCAATAAGAAAAGGCTAATAAGAAAGTCACGGTGTACATTTTTTTAAAAGCTGCAGAGCTTAGAAGAATTTCTTTTTTGGTTTGCAGTTCCCAGAATTCACCAGCCAGCATGTCAGTGGCCAGTGGATGCTAGGAGTTGCAGTCCAAAAAGTAAAATCCCCATGTTCTGTTGTACTGCCAATATGCCAGTGGCCACACTGATAGGAGCATTCTGGGAGCTATAGTCCGAAAGGTAACTTTCCTCTGATCTGGGAAGCTGCCTTATACAAGTCTGACTGGTCCATCTAGCTCAGCATTGTCCACTACTGATTGGCTGCAATTCACCAGGGTTTCAGGAGAGATGCTATGAAGAAATGCCAGGGTTTGTGCCTGGACACTTACATGAAAACCTGGGCTCTGTCACTGAGCTACAGCTCATCTGGATACCAACCTCCAAATAAGCATTGGGGATACATTTTTGTGCTGTCACAAGACTGCCCACAAGATATTAAATCCTGTATTATCATCCAGAGCACTTCTGCAATTGTTTCTAAAAGGTTATTTTTAATACACAGTATGCAATGATAGGTGTCTTATCTTGGATCTATAGTAATTAGATCTACAATAGCTGCTAGTCGCTAAAGCTTATGTAACTGTGGATTCTGCTAGCTTAAATACTTTCTGGGAAGTTGCACATGCAGCATCTTGTTGCACAAGAAGGTATCTCGTACCTCCTTGCTGAATACCTACCTCCAAGCTGTCTTCAGGGTGCAGCTCCTGCCCAATTTTGTATACCCAATTTTGTATGGCCACTATTTTGTCACAGGGTGTTCCTGGGCACCCTCTGGCTGCTCTTATGCTGCCAGGGGAAAAAGAAGCTGCCTTTATCTTTCTGGACTTTGTGTGTAAGTACACAGACAGAGATTTATAGTCAGCCAATGTCAAATAGGCTCTCTGTATAAGCCAGCAGACTCCTTAAGATAAGTTGGGGTGTGTGTGACTGTAGGGGTGGTGTGTGTATGTTGCTAAAACAAGGGTCCAGTGGTGGCTGGGTGGCTCCGAGGACATTGAATCCATTCCAGTTTTTAATCCAAACTTTAAAGGAACTATCCAATGTGCTAAATTCTATTCCCAACATAGGTAATTCTGAGGAGGGTCTAGGGGATTGAATAAATCAAAAAAGTATTTTAGGTTGATGATATCATCTGTCATCCAAATGAGCTTTCCCTGTTCCCTCTTAGTTGAGCTGCAGTCCTCACAAGTAGCTGTGGAGGGAGAGTGAATTTTCCCAGCAAGAATATATTGTTGAGAGCTGTCTCTTTCTGATCATATGAAAGACCTGTTTGTGATGTGAATGAAAACTGCTAGAACAGGTTTGTTGGCATGGATCACATGTGACTTCTTGGAATGTGGCTGTATCATGGCAAATGCCTGTCTCCAAAAATTTCCCACTGCAGCCCTAAGGAGAGGAGTGTATGATCCATGGAGCTCACTGCTGACCTTCTAGCCACTGTTCAAAGAAAGCCAGCAGTACAGGAAACCTGAAACTCTGACTACGCTATCAACCATCAGCACTCCCTCTGTTCCACTTCTCTTTCTGTTCCTGGGTTACCATGCTGGAAATCCTACAAGAACACACCTCCACATGTGTTAATCCACTGTAACTTTCAATGCTCCCTTCTTCATACTGCACTTGCATTGCAAGTATTAACACCATGTGTACATTTTGAAAGAAGCCAGCTGGCCTGCTCGTTAATCTATCAGTGTGAGCCTGAGATGATGGTTAAGGAAATGTGTTGAAGGGTGTTTAGTCTACATCTTGGTTCTGCCAAAGCCATTAAATTCCTGCTCCCCTGTTTGCTTTGTCCATTGTGGAGGTGGTTGGGGTGAGCAAGGCTTCCCCCTCTTCATTTGCCTGTTCATGGGGTGAACAGGACATTAACCACACCAACAAGTTTTTGGAACAAAAAGAGGGGAAAGTAGAGTTCTCATTGTGAGTACAGTCAGCCTTCTGTATCTATGGATTTCACCACCCATGGCTTGAAAATACGCCCCCCTCAGCAAACCTTGATTTTGCCATTTTATACAAAGGACACCATTTTACTACACCATTGTATATAGTGGGACTTGAGCATCCATGGATTTTGGTATGCACAGCTTGAAAATATCCACCAAACCCCTGCGGATGACCAAGGGCCCACTGTATCTATGTTGCCAAGTAAACCTTTCAAAAATAAGGATAGCCAAGGATTTGATCAGCAAGCATGTTAGAACTGGGGGCTCAGTTACACAGCAGTTTTTATTGCGACCATTTGCGCTTTAGTGCATTTTTGCATCAGTGCTGCATAGTTTACATGATTTAGCGGGAAATCGGTTGATCTGTTTAGTTTTCCACTTTCTAGTTCACACAGACAAAGGTGTGGGGGTGTGTGGCCTCCCAAACACATCTGGGGGAAGATGCCAGGAAGATGAGAGGGAGGGAGGGAGGGAAAGAGAGAGAAAAGAAGTGCTGGTACCTTTCCCTCCTCTGATTACCAGAGGAATGCCTGCTAGTTTCCATCCCTTAGCAGGGAGTTCTCCCACTTCTTCGCAAAGCGAGAAGGGTGGGAGGAAGGAGGCAGCCTTTCAGCCACAGAGGAGTCATCCCCTTCCCTGTCAAGCCCCCCTTCCCCTCACCCACTCTCCCTCCCTCCCTCTCTCTCTCTCACACACACACACAAACGCGATCACAGCAGGGCGAGGGAACGAACAGCTGGAGAAGCAGATTGCTACTCAATCTCTCTCTCTCTCTCTCTCTCTCTCTCTCTCTCTCTCTCTCACACACACACACACACACACACACAGGGGAACAGGCTAACTGGGGATTCCTCAGCCCCAGCAGTCAAGCAAGCTGAGAGGCAGACAGCTGGGCAACTGGGATGGGTATAGCACTGGCTGGATCTTTTCCATGGCTGGAAACAACAGTGGCTGGATCTTTTTCATCTGAGGCTCCTCCATCTCTTACAAGTCCACCACCTCCCTGGTCAGTCCAACCAATCACAGTTCAGATCTGCTGTTGTTGTTTCGGGAAGATTGCTGGTAATTCACACAGACTTTTGCGAAATGGTAGTTCACACAATCGATAGTGCACTAAGTCATGCCACTTTTCAAAAAAGTCGAGAAAAGTAGCGAAAGCCCTTATTACACGACTTTTGAGTTTTTGAGCTCCCCCCTTCTGAATGAGGTGATATTGTGGCGCGATGTGTGTGAATTATTAGGAATCTTAGCAAATTCTTCATGGACTTATTTTGCCATGTAAACGGAGCCTGGGGCATTTTCCTTGAGCTGGCAGTAGCCTAAGAGGATGAATTAGACCAGGAATGGGAATAATGTGGTTCCCAAAGCCATCTGTCCCCCTACATTGTCCCCACTTTTTCTATCCTAAAAGGGTGGCAGAGAATTGTATTTTGAGAAGGCTCCAGGAGGTAAAATTCTCCTCTAAAACAAGGTATACCTCTTTCTGGTTGCTCTGATGGCAGAGAGGTGGTGAATCTGCTCTGGATTTTAGTCTGAACTGCCAAGGAGCTATCCAAGGTACTCACTCTGTTTGGGGGATAGGGTCCAGCACCTTGAAAATTTAGACTGAAACCCGAAATAGATTCACAACACCAGCAACATCAAAGCCACCAGCCACAACCGGCTCCTTACAACACCCTCCTCTCCTGCTCCCTGTGCATTTTGAAAATCAGAAATGACCTCCTAGTCACTTTTGGTTTTCTCAGGAGGGACTGGGACAGCCCCTGGGGGATCTAGGGACTGGGTCCTTAAGCCCTCTGAGACTGTCCACTCTGGGTTAGTCTAATTGTGAGACAGGGAGCAGTAACTCCAACCTCCCCTTCTGCCAGCATTTCAAGCAGGATCAGAACAGATGATATGGGAGGTATTAGATTATTGATATTTTAATTTTTAATACTGGATTTTGTAAAAAAAAAATGCCATTGTATTTTAAGTCCTTCTATGAAGGAGTGGCTGCAACAGAAATGCTTGTTCTGATCAGATGTTGAATTACTACTACAGTTCATTTGCTGCCTTACTGAAGTCTGACTCCCCCAAAGGGCTGAGCATGGATCAAAAGCAGGCTCATCACTCAAAGTGCATCCGTGGGTATGCAACCTTACCAGAGGCAAATCATAATGCTGTGATTGCTACATCAACCAGTTAATATGAGCTTTTATTCAGTAAACACATGATTTATAAAATGGGACACTTGACTTAAATCAATGACTCAAGCAGGCCTTACTTACTGATGATTTAAGTCATCATTTAAACCACTGGTTAAAATTACATTGATTTAAATCTGTTCAGTGCTTTCAGCACAGTACTTAGCAACAATTTAAAATATGCAGATGACACCATACCACTAGCAGAAAATAACAAAGGCATGGAACAAATATTGAGGAAAGTCAAGGAAGTAAGTTCAAAGGTAAGGTTAGAGTTGAATATTATGAAAACAAAAATAATGGCCACAGATGATTTACAGAACTTTAAAGACACAGCCATGTTAGTTTCTTGCCACATAAAAAGGAGGAAGGGAAAGAGAGGAAAACAAAGACTGTGGCAATATCTTTAAGACTGTTTTTTTTAAAAATTTTAGCATGTGCTTTCATGAATATAAACCCACTTTTTCAGATGCAGTACAGAGTGATAATTAATGTTCAGGTATAAAGCATATTTATACAGTTGTGGAAGTGGGATAGAATGTAAGAAGATCCAGAAAGATGCAAATCATGTCCCTTGCTCTAAATTTTCAAAGGGCTGGCAATATGACCTCACCCATCCCTTTGAAAATGTAAGGCAAGGGACATGTTTTGCATCTTTCTGGATTCTATCACATTCCATCTCACTGTAACAAATTCCATTTATACAAGTGTATAAATATGCTTTATAGCCGGAGGCTTTAATATCACTGTGTATTGCATCCGAAGAAGTGGGTTTATATCCATGAAAGCTCATGCTAAAATGAAAACCAGTGAGTCTTAAAGGTGCTGCCACATTTCTTTTCCCCCTCCCCCTCCCTTCCTCCTTTTTACATAACTTTAAAGTGAATGATGAAGACCTTGGCTCAGTCATTACTCAAAATGGGGACTGTAAGTCAAGAAGTCTGAAAATTAGGAAGGACAGCTATGAAGAAACTAGACAAGAGCCTCAAGTGTAAAAAATGTATTACAGAACATCAAAGTCAAGATTGTCCGTCATATTTTCAATTTCTTATGAAATTTTCAGACATGCTAAATATGGTGTGATACTGATGCCAGGAGATCGCTAAAGGGCTTCCCTTTCAGACGATGTTCCTGTGTCATCGTGCTCCTGTTCGGCTGTTGCTATGCCGGTGCTTCTTTTTATTCATGGGCTAAGCTGTGAATTGATCCCCCATTCCGTTTCTGTGTGATTGACGTGAATCGTGTGAATGACATGCAATTGAAATGGTGCCCCGTTATGCTGGCACGATGCCAGAGTCAGTGGGAGGTCCGTGCCAGAGCACTTCTGGGTGAGATCAGGACATCCAGGTAAGTGACACACTTTTTTGTACCCTCCCTGGGTTACTTGGGATGTTATAAGTGTGTTTTGTGCTTGCTGTCACTTTTGGATGTGTATTTTTCTTTTACAGTTTGAATTTCCCACGCTCTTGTCTTCTTGTGAGAATGGCTGGGATTTGAAACCAGGAAGTGAAAGGGGCTCAGTTTGAGCTCCTTTCACTCCTGGGCTGCCCTGCCGAGGAAAGGATGCGCGAACAAGGTAGGTCAGATTTTTTTTTTTAATTTTCTCTCGTTACAGGGATGGGAGCGGGGCGGGAGAGGAGATTGTGAGAGGGGGACTTTTTCTGTTCCTCTCTGAAAATCTTCTTAGTATAGTTGCGAATGCTGGACAGTGATGACAGTTGTCAGGAAGAGAATCAACCCATTTGAAATGCAGTGCTGGAGGAAAGTTCTGTGAATACCATGGACTGCCAAGAAGAGGAATGAATGGGTTCAAGAGCAAATCAAGCCTGAACTGTTTTCTTAGAAGCTACAATGACTACACTGAGACTATTGTACTGTGGACATATCATGAGATGATACGACTCATTAGAAAAGTCAACTAGGCTCGGCAAAGTTAAAGGTAGTGGGAAAAGAGTAAAACTGCATTACAGCTGGAGTGGATTAAGGAAACCACAACCCTGACTTTGCAAGACCTGAGAAGAGCACATGGTGTCGTGAAGGTCTCTCATTCACAGGCTCACCACATATTGATGCTCACTTGATGACAGTTAACGAAAGCAAACTGCATTTTATTCTAAAGCATCTCATACTGTGTTTAGTGGAAACTTACTCCAAGGAAAATGGAATTATGGCTAATAGGACAAATTGTGTGTGTGTGTTGTTTGCTGTGTACCTTCAAGTAATTTCTTTCTTATGGTGACCCTAAGGCAACCCTATCAATGGGTTTTCTTCGCAGATTTTGTTCAGAGGTGGTTTGCCCTTGCCTTCCTCTGAGGCTGAGAGAGTGTGATCTGTGGGTTTCCACAGCTGATCAGGAATTTGAACCCTGGTCTCTCAGTGTCCTCTTTCAACACTGAAGTCACTACACCATGCTGGCTTCAAAAAGACAAATTAGCATAATGAATGTCTATATGGGGTGGCTGAATCTAGACTGTCCACAGGAAAATATACTGTACATTTATATTCTTATATGCAGTCACTATCCAGAAAAGCATTTCTCAAAATAAGGAGAAAGCTGAAAACTGAAGGCTAATATCACTGAATCTGTTGAGGAAGCAGGAACAAAGTCAGTTCATATTAGGAGGTGTGGAGAGCCAGTGTGGTGTATGGTTTGGGTATTGGACTACGGAGATTATCAGACGGGGACACAAATAGTGTCCCCATCTCGCTACTCCCTCTCCTGACCCAGTCCCAGCACAGTAATGGAATGTTTCATACACCTACCTTTGCCACGTCTTCCCCTCCCCTCAGCAGCCCTGGAGTGAATGCAGCTCACAGGGAGCTGCATTCACTTCCTGGTTGAAATCCCAGGCTTTTCTTGTGAGAGGATGAGCATGCAGGAAATTCAAACTTTAAAGGAAAAATACACATCAAAAAGTTCCACCAAACACCTGAACACACTTTAAAAATACCATGTAGCCCAGGGAGGGTACAAAAAAGTGTGTCACTTACCTCATTGTCCTGATCACACCTGGAGGTGTTTTGCATGGACCTCCCACTGATACTGGCATCGTGCCAGCATAACGGGGCACCTTTTCACTCGCCTGTCATTCCATCATAGAAATGGAACAGACGATCTATGAATGGCTTAGCCCATTAATAGAAAGGAGCGATGGCGGAACAGAATGAGCACAGGGACATGATGACTCAGGAATGACATCGTCTGAAAATAAAGCCCTTTGGCTTTCTCCTGTTGTCATTGTCACGTCATATTAAGGGCATCTGATATCCCCTACGACTCTGGAGACCAGGATTTGAATCCCCACTCAGCCATGGAAACCCAGTGAGTGACCTTGGGCAAGTCATACTCTCTAAGCCTCAGAGGAAGGCAAAGGCAAACCCTCTCTGAACAAATCTTGCCACGAAAACCCCATGGTAAGTTCACCTTAGGGTTGCTGTAAGTTGGAAATGACTTGAAGGCACAGAACTACAACAACAGAGCGACTACTTCAAAGGATAGAATCAGGATTCAAAATGACTTTAACAGATTGGAGAAGTGGGCCAAAATAGCAAAATGAATGTGTTAACAAGGGTAAAGGTGCTGTACTACATTTAGGCAGAAAAAAAATTGAAAAGCACAAATAGGGTGAGTGACTTGTTATCATCTGACTTGATGACAGTACATGTGGAAAGGATCTGGGATCTTAATAAACCACAAGTTAAATGTGAGTTAACAGTATGATGCTGCATCCAAAGAAAGCCAATGCAATTTTAGGCTTCATTAACAGGGATATAGTGGTCAGATCAAGTGAGGTCATAGTAACACTCTGTACTGCTTTGGTGAGACCTCACCTGAAATACTGTGTCCAGTTCTGGGCACCACACTTCAAGAAGGACACTGATAAGATAGAATGTGTTCAGAGAAGGGCAACCAAAATGGGAAAAGGTTTGGAAACCGAGTCCTATGAGGAATGGCTTAGGGACATGGGCTTATATATATAGCTTGGAGAAGAGAAAACTGAGCAGTGATATGATAGGCATATTTATATACCTGAAATGATGCCATATAGAAGATGGATGTGCTTAATGACACCATGAGTTTGCATAGAGGGGATCCAAAGAAGCTATTTCAATAGTTGCATGTAAACATGATGATGAGAACATCCTGTTAGATTCTCATATGAGCCTCCTTCATGCAATTGACTTTGCCAAATGAAAGTGTCTTGTAACATCATAAGTCTGGAATGTAAACCTTATGCAAATGGTAATGCAAATGATGATTAGGCAAATTGGATGTGATAAAATATCCTGCCTCATCTGTGCTATTTCCAGTAGGTGCTGTATCTCTTTGGAGGTGGCACAACAGAAGGAGTGAAGGAAGGAACAATGGTGGGGCGAGGGGAGGAACGTCATTTCTTGAGGACATTCCATTATCAGGGAAGACAAGAAGATTCTCATGCCACCCTTCTTGAACAGCAGAAAACAAAGGTCTGCTACCTCTCACCTGCTTGTTTGTGGTCAGAACAATTGCACACGTGTACTTTGGTTGTTGCAGGACAAGTTCAGCTGCTATTATGTAATTGTAGGTCAAGGGAAGGAAAGCCTCCCTGGTTGTTCCATAGATGGGAGCTTAGACTACAACTCCCAGAATCCTTTGAACTAGAACTCCCTTCCTTTTGAACGATTTCTCCCAGAATCCTCAGCCAGCATAAGAACTCTTCCAAGCTCTGGGCTTTATTAGGATGAATTAACCTGCAAGTTGATTTGAAAGGAATGAGTACTGAGAGGACTCCAGGCAAGGTCACATGAGGGGAGATTCAGTAGAAAAGAGTTCCAAAAAGTTGAAACAGAAGGAGGAAGAGGGGGGTAGAGCTGACCAGTTCCTTTGTCAAATAATACTCCTTCTTTTCCCCAGGAGAGTGAGATGCAAGGAGAAAGCAGTCAGGAGAGAATAATGGAGCCACATCCTCACCTTCTTCCTTTTCTTAAAAGGAAAATTCTGCAGCAAGAGAACACAAGGATGGCTTTAGGCCAATGGCTGAGCCTCCAGCTTTCAGGGTCTAATGGAGTTTGTTTTCTTGCCCTTTTGCTCTCTTCTTTTGCTGATCCTGATCTGGAGCCTGTTTGCTTTCTCCAGCCAGCCAGCATTGCCCTGACTGCCTCTTTCATAATGTTTGCCTGAAAGCAAAGATGTTCTGAAATTCTATTTGCCATTTAAAGAGACAGACACAAGGAAGAAAGAACCCTGAACTCATTAAATCCTAGGGTTTTGGAAGCAGTTTGGTAGAAGGAGGACTTCAGCAAAGAAGGAATGCTCCTGTGTATGGACATTGGGGCTATAACGTTACCCATTTTGGTCAGATACGTGGAAAAGCACTACCTAACATCATATAGGGATGGGGAATGGGCATCCGTCCAAATATTGTTGGATTCCAACTCCCATAAGGCTGCCCACTGACTATGTTGACTAAGGCTGGTGGGAGTTGCAGTCCAGCATCATTTGAACACTTTCACTATCCTGCTATATCCTGAATGTCCACATGTTAGCAAGCCCTACTACCACCTCCCTATGATAGCTCCTAATTGAAAATACTGGACACTTTTCAGGTTCAAGCTGACCAGAGTGTTACAAAAAGAGTCAGGTGGAAGTCACAAGACCTGGGATGTGTCTTGGAAATATTTTGGCAAAGCAAGCCTATATTAAGATTGTGCAGAAGCCCCTTGATAAACAAAGCCATTAAGGAGGTATGTGCTAATTCCTTCTTGGGCACCTCAGCAATGAATAATCCAACCAAACAATTAAGTTTGTTTAACCTTTCCCAACCCCAATCCCAAGGAAATCTTACCTCAGAACCCCCCTCTTGTTCTGCATTGTGAGGTTGTCATAAACCAATCAATTCCTGTATCCTAGTCATTAACGCAATCAGTTAAGTTTTGGTTTCTTTTGTTTACCGGGTGGGAAAACCATCCAGGCTTTGTCCTGGCCAGAGTACCCTTTCAGGACATGAAGCAGGGTATAAATATTACTCCCTCAACAAGAGAAAAGTGTGCTACTGTGGAAGAACCTGACCACTCTCTTTCTCAGTGTGCCTCCAGATTGGAACCTCCAGTGCCACCCTCAAACTTGTGTCTGAGTACTTTGCTACTCAAAACTTCATTCGTCAAGACCGGTAACTATTGCCCTATTTCCTTCTAATCTCTCCCTCTATCCAGTCTTTCTGCCTTACTCCCCGATAGCCTTGTGTGGTTCTTAGGAATGTGTGTTTTGTGTGTGAATGCAATTTGTGTTCTTCCCAATAAAAAGACTTCATTTCACTTTAAACTGGAGTTCTTTGCAGTTAGTACTGGTGTACATAGGTGAAAAGATTCCCGCAGTTACCCTCCACTTGCAGGCATACTGTTTGAGCTAATAATTCTCCCATCTAGACTTTGATATCACAGGTTGTTCTCTAAAGCACTCCCTCACTTCTTATGTAAGAGGAACTGAGGCAGTGAGTGACTGGTGGGTTCCATGTCAGCAGTACAGTGAATGCACACTGGGAAATACAGTTTGGCACCACTTTAACTTTCAAGGCTCCATTCTATGGAATCCTGAAATCTGTAGTTTGTTGTAACACCAGAAATTTCTGACAGAGAAAGCTAAATATCTCACAAAACTACAAATCCCAGAATTCCATAGCATTGAGCCATGGCAGATAAAGCAGTGTCAAACTGGATTATTTCTGCAGTGTCTCAGCAGCCTGAATCTCCCACTAGTGATAGACATATCTGTGTATTGAATTCTCTCTGATATTTCAGTTTTTAAATCTCAAGTTCTTCCTATGAAATATATGAAGATACAGTAATTGCAGGTTTGTACTCAAAACCTGAAAGAAATTCTCAGCCAGCTACACTGGGCAAATTCAACAGATACAATTATGCCTGGTACAGAGAATCATGTCATACCGTAATGATACGCCACATTAAAGATGAAGAGCCTATAAGGGGGGGGTGGGGAGAGAGAGGGGGAGAGAGAGAGAGAGAGAGAGAGAGAGATCAAAAACTCAGTTCAGTGCTACAAACATCATTGATGGTTAAGGATTCAAACCTAGATTTTTCACAGCTCTCTCCCTAAACCCTCTGTTTGGATGAGCAAATTTCTTTTATTTATTTGTTTATTTTTTTAAAAATGTTATTTTTGCTCTCTCTGATTTCCATTTTTTAAAAGTTTTAAGTTTTAGATTCTTTCCAAATTTTGAAACGTTATTATGCTCCACCCCCAACAAACCACAATTGTCACTGATCCCTCTGCTTATTTAGGGCTTCTTGGGCATGGGGCAACTTTTGTCAGGGTCAGATAATTGGATGTGGGGTAAGATTTTCTATCCAGACCATTTCCTCCAATGGAAAATCCATCCACAAAGTGTGTGTGTGTGGGGGGGGGGGCAAAGTGAGTATAGAGGGTGGGGAGGAATACACCTGTCTTTTCTTTCCTCCACGATTAATAGCTTTGCATTGTATTAATTTCTTGGCTGTAGGCATAGGCCATTACTGATAAAACAAAGCATCAACATTAAAATGTTTGCAATTGCAATATATAAGTGTCAACTAATTTTAAAATTCTAACCTGACTGGTACAAGAGCAGAATTTTAAACAGCCTCCAAAGACATTAGTAATCTTTCTGGACAGTCTCCTGAATCTTCTTTGCTGCGATAGCAAAAAAGAGCTGCATTATGTGAATCCCTTTTATGAACATCCCTCAAAAGAAATATAATAATATTCTGCACTGAACTGTCTGCCAACTTTGACAGATAATAAGGAGGAAATCTCTTTCTGGGAGATGTATACAGTGGGCCAAAGGAGGAGATCATGATTAACAGCGGCTTCAGTGGGAGTGTGTATGTGGGGTCCCCATTGAGGAAAAGTCTCAGGGGAAAGGGTTTGACTCTTCTTCATGGCATTGCAGGCATGACAAATTGTCCCTCGTGTGTCTCCTTAGAAGCCCAAAGAAATACATCTGGCCATCTGATCTCAGATCTCCCAGGCAGTGGTATAATGGTAAATTCTGAAGTGCAGTTGCTCATCACAACAGTCGCCATAGCCAGAACCCAGGGCTTGAAAAAGTTACTTTTAAAAGTAATTGATTCCACTTGCTGATAACAGTGATGGGAAGCTAAACCTGTTCATTTTACACATTACTGTGTTGAAATATAACTCATTACATATCTGGTTGTGCTGCTCATTGCTTTTCTATTACTTTCCAGTACAAGAGAGAGAAAGAGAGAGAGGACTTTATCAGACGCACTAAATACGGCGTCATAACAATGCCACATAAACGAGAAAGGATGCGTGTACCACACAGTGTTGCCCTTTCGCATTTATGTCCTGGCCAAAACCTGTACTTTTTAATTGGTGGCTGAAGCCGTCAATTGAGCCCCTGTGGTGCTTTAGTGCTGGCATTGCCAGCGTGTGAAACCTTGCACCATTGCACTCACGTGAATGCAGTGTGAATGGCCAGTCTGGCGTGAACACTTCTAGGTGAGATTGCGATAGCCAGGTAAGTGATGCACTTTTTATGACCCCTCCCCAGGTTACTTGGAAGTTTTTATGTGTGTGCTTAAGTGCTTGGTCTAACTTTTTTTGTGTTCTTTTTGTTGTTTTTTTAAAATTTCCCTCACAATGAAGTCTTGCAAGAATCTGTGGGATTTCAAAGGAGGAAGTGAACAGAGCTCCGTTCACTTCCTCTTTCATTGCCGAGGAAGCCTTCTGCTGGGAGAGAAGGTAAGTGTGGTGGGGAGCATTCTTTTGCTGGCATAAAAAATGATTTTTTTTAATGCCAGCAAAAGAACGTTCAAAGAGGCTTGTCTGATAAAGCCCAGAGAGAGAGAGAGAGAGAGAGAGAGAGAGAGAGAGAGAGGAGGAAAACAAACATTAGGATTAGCAAGAGAACAGCAAAAAAACTGAAGAATTTCTGTCAAAATGCCTCTGAAGATGCCCTTTAAAAGTACCTTTTAAAAGTGACTAGAAACCATTACTCACATACCCTCCAATATTTCAGAGATGAAAACCAGGACACATTTGGGCAACTAACATCAGAATATGGTCAAGATGGCAAAGGTTATTAATGAGGAAGAATACTCAAGCTAGGAGAGGCTGCGGCAGTTTACTTTTGCCTGAGCCTACTGGGAAGAGCAAGATTCTGCCCCCTCCTCGCCTCTTCCTCCTGCTGATTTGCACTTTTGCACTTTTGCACTCAATTTGCAGCAATTGAACTAAGTTAAAGAGAAAGGGAGAAAGTGAGAGGAGGAAAGAGAAACTGGAACATTTTAAAAGCAACTGATGGGATGAAATGATGGGATGACAGAGTATTATTTGGGAGTGCCCCTGCCAAATTGCAATAGTTGAAGGGTATGTACTCATAGCACAAATAACGTCACTCTAATTTGTTACTCTGCTTTTGAAATGTAACACCATTAGAGCCTCATTACCTGAAATGTGACTTCTTACAGATAATTACATTGCTTATAACTCATTACAGCTATACTGGGCCATAGGCCCAACGATAGTCCAAAACTGCAGGCAGTTTTGTGGTTTCACATCAGCAAAGCTGTTCTAGCAGTTTTCATTTCCACCAAAAGCAGGTCTTTTGTAAACCTATTGGGTTTTATTGGCACTTTTAAGATCAAGCCCCCCTCCCCAACACTCTGGACTTTATCAGATGAGGCCAATATCACTAAACCCCCACATCATTTAGGACATGACAATAGCAGAAAAGGCAAAAGTATCAGATGTTCTTGTCACTTACCCGTTCCCACTGTATTGCACTGGTGTGAATGGGGCATCACTTTTTATTGATGAGCTAAGTTGTCAATAAAAAGTGATGCCTCATTCACGCCAGCGCGATGCAGTGGGAATGGGTAAGCGACAATGTCGTCTGATAATTTCAAGGAAACCACAACAGTATGATATTCGAGTATTAACCATCCTTATCATAGGATACTGCTGCTTTACTGTTGTTTTCTGATTCAAATTCCTTCTCATTTTCTAAGTTATTTATTACTGTTGAAAGATAGGCATAATTTCATTGTGTCATTTAATTGCATGTTGTATACTAGACCATGTTCTATACGTGTTAATATATCTTGTGTATCTTCAAAAAGTAGATAGGATAAATTGCTATAATTGAATAGTGTATGGTCTGATAAGATATAGGGTCTCACCCTTTTGACGTTGAGTCTGAAAATTTCAGCCATTTGTGCTATCATCCTATCCTAATGACATAGTTTTTGCCGTGTCTGATAAAGTCCTTTGCATGGCAAGAGGAATTTGTTGCTGTTGTTATGTGCCTTCAAGGTGACTCTGATTTATGGCAACCCTATCATAGAGGCTTTTTTTTTTGTTGAGGATTTATTCAGAGAAGGTTTGTCATTGCCTTCCTTTGAGGCTGGGAGAGTGTGACTTGCCCAAGGTCACCCGGGGGGGTTCCATGGTTGCATGGGGATTTGAACCTTAATTTCCTGGGATCCTAGTCCAACATTCAAAACCCTTATACCAGGCTGACTCTGCACAAGAGGAATAGCTCACAATTATATACTGATAGGAGGAAAATTTATTTCCCCTCCAGTTAACAATGTGAATTTCAGCTAGCTTCAGAAGGAAAAGGGAAGATGGGGGTGATGGTTGTGGTAGATGGTGTAATCGTCCCTGATTATAAAAACCTCTTGGTAGCCTGGCCATGCAAGTTCTGGGAACTCTACACCATCAGGTGGCACATGATCTGAGGGGGTGGGAGCTCTTCATCTAGCCATTGCAGGATAAGATGATGATGATGATGATAAAAAATTATTTCTTACCTCCCCTCTCCCCAAGGCTTGAGGTGAGGTACATAAATTAAAATACAATCTCTCTCTCTCTCTCTCTCTCTCTCTCTCTCTCTCTGGCTTTTCTTTGCAAATGAAGATTCAGGAAGGACTCATCCCATGCTTTCTGCAAGCACGCTGATGACTAAAAAGGCCAATCCGAGATAAACAAGTCCGGTTGCAGAAAGCACAGCTGAAGGTCTCCTTGGGTGATGTTTCTGGGTTGTGATTCTTTCTGCATTGTTGTTTTTCTTCAAGACTTGTTTGGCATGAGTTCTCAAATAAGGCTGCAGCATTGTGGATCCCGATGTAAGGCCAGGGCGGACTATTGTTGGTGATTAATTTGGCCGAGCCTGAGATGTTGTTTCAGGGAGTCCTTGTATCATTTTTTTGGAGCGCCCCTCTTACGCTGACCCATGGCGAGTTCACCGTAGAGTACTATTTTTGGGAGGTGATGGTCCTCCATCCTAGAAATGTGCCCTGCCCAGCGCAGCTGTTTTCTCAATATCATGGCCTCAATGCTGGTGACCCCTGCTTGCTCAAGGACAGCAACATTCGTCACATAGTCAGTCCAGTGTATATTTAGGATTGTGCGTATACAGCACTACAACAATATAAAATCATTTGAACACATACATTAAAAACACATAGGCTTAAAGCAAACATTAAAATAATTCATAAACTTAAAATACCAGTTTAAAATGTATAGATTAAAATTAACTGGGTAGGCCTGCTGGAAGATATACGTTTTTAGTGCTGTTTTAAATTCTGACAGAATGTTTAGCTGTCAAATCTCTTCCTGCAGGCCATTCCACAGGTAGGGGGTGGCTGACAAAAAGGTCCTCTGGGTGACAGATGTCCCCCCAACACACATACACGAAGACCAGGGGCTGCCTTGCACTATCCCACTGCTCTGACATTATGTCTAGTTTGGTTATCAGCTGTGAAGGTAAAGACAGAACCTTGATGTGTCCCTGGAATAAACAAGGAAGCTGGTAAGGAAACTAGGAGCCCCTTCATACTTCACAATTATTGTGCTCTGATTCTACTTCAACTGCTATAGTTCCATCCTGTGGAATGACGGGATTTGGAGAGAACTCTCCTGGTGACGCTGACCAAACTACAAATTCCAGGATTCCACAGGATGCAGGCATGACAGTGCTATAACTGTGCAACGTGAAAGGGCCCTATGAGGCAATCTACATCCCTTCCAGACAATCTCTAAGGGCATCTCTAAATAGAATGCCTTAAAGTACAGGTCGCCCCTGTATCTGCGGAACCAGTATCTGCAGTTTCAGTTAGCCATGGCTGAAAAAACAGGGACACATATCATTAAATCATGCTGAAAAATGCCTAGAGAGGCATTCTCTCTAGTAATTGCTAGGTCCTCCAAATCAACTCTATGATATGCTTGTGTAGGAAGTCCTTTATTTTAATAAAAAAAATTATTTATTTATACCCCGCTCTTCAGCCACAAGGCTATCAGAGCGGCTTACAAATTGTTTTAAGCAATAGCAATTTACACATCTACACTGCATTAAACAGTTTCCAATGTGTGTTAGCTAATTGCCCCCCACACAAGCTGGGTACTCAATTTACCGACCTACGAAAGGATGGAAGGCTGAGTGAACCTTGGAGCCTGCTGGAATTGAACTTGCGATGTGCTGGCTTGCAGTACTGGCATTTAACCACTGCGCCACCAGGGATAATAGGATTTGCTATCTATCTATATAAAAGGCTTGGGCATGTTTCCACTCCCAGTGTGCTGACTGGCCACTTAGGAATCATACCCAACTTATCCCCTCCCTCCTCTCACTCCCTCAGCCAATCACCACCCACATGCAAATTTCCTCTCCACCTCACAATCCACTCCTGCCACTCAATCTGCATCTACACCCCCAGCCTCACAAGGGCCCCTCCCTCCTCTCACTCCCTCTGCCACTCACCACCCACATGCAAATCACCTTTCCACCTCAGTGTTAATTATGTTTACACTGAAATATATGAATAAATACATAAAATTTATGAATATATAACTTTTTAAATCTACTATAACAGCATATGTTACGTTGGGTACAGCTAGTTATCTGTGGCTTCACTTCTAAATCTTCGTTTGTGAAGAGAAGCCAGAGAGAGAGGGCACTTATAAATGGTAAACCCAGGAATGTATCCCTGACAGATATGGGTGTGTGTGTGACTAGTATTCAAGTTGACTGTCTTGGTTATGAAGGCATGAGAGATTGCATCCTCTTTACCAGGGGGGTATTTATGGGAAGTATTCCAAATCACCTCAGCTACCTAAAACTCCAAATGCAGCGTTGGATCCCAGACCTCCCGAAGATTACAAACCTAAGACATAGGAGATTTTCACATGGGGCCAAAATGTCCTGTTACTGCCCCACCACCTCCTCTCCCATTCCTGCCATGGAATAAAGTAAATCTTTCACACACTTACCTTAATTCCGTGGCAGGAATGGGCTCCCCCTCCCCTCGCTGGCCGGCCATACATGCAGCTGTCGTAAGGCTGCTTTAATGACCAGGAACTGAAATCCCGGCCATTCTCTCGAGAGAACAGCTGGGCAGTAAATTAAAAACAAAAAACAAAACCCAAACATAAAATCAGTTAACCAAGCACAAAAACACACTTTAAAGTACACAATCAAAACAGGGAGGGTAAAATAAAGGGTGCCACTTACCTGGATGTCCAGATTGTGCCAGGACGTACTCGGAATGGACTTCCCCTCCACGGCTGTCATTTCGGAACAGGAATGGGGCTCCTGATTCCCATGATTCTGTGACAGACACAGAATGGATGGTCTATTCACAATCTTTCATTGTGAATACATTTTTCCAGAACAGCATGGGAGCAGGACAGATGCAGGACAGAATGGGGTCGATGTCGTCTGAAAGGGAAAACCTTTCCCGACCCTGTTCTGTTCCTGTCACGGGATATATACCCCGTGTGGAAATCTCCATAATGAGAAGTTGAACCCCAACAATGTTGGGGAGCACAACCCCTCTCCATCACATGGCCCCCCAATCCATTTTTATCCCCTTCACATCTGCAAACAGTTTCAGACTCTGCGGCCTCATCGACAACCATGACCATGACAGAGTGGAAAGCGAATGCTGGCTTGTCACTCCAAATGATGGCACCGTTTCTCTTTGGTGTTAATAACATCTGGCAAGTACTGGACAGGAGATAGGGGATGAGATGAAACCTAATGGAACCCCACAGGTAAAGGCTGGAGGGAAGGATTGCTGATCGCTCATTGTGGCTGCCTGGAACCTTCTTATTAGATATAAGGGAACCTCTTGACAACACTGCCATAATGTTTGTTTGTTGGGCCTACGAGCTCTAGCTCATTTAAGCCGGCTGCTTCCTTGAGTTGAATAATCAACGCAAGCTTTAATCAGAAATTAAAATTTGTCTCTCAATTAATTGGGGAGGCAGAGATTGAAGAGCACAGCTGCACACAGGCGTGTCAGCCTCTTCTTCTCTGTGTCAAACTCAATGAAACAGGAACATAATGATGTTTTTTTTTCTTTCCTGATGGTAAGCTAGCAGATATTTGACATGTTGAGGTGAACCACCATGACTCTCCTTATGGCAATAAGAACCCCAGGCTGACAAAGCAGACAGGGTTCAGTTGAAATCAGTGTCAATGCAGCTCTGAAACCAGGATCGTACACGATCATAATAGGATTTGAAGGTGTTTTGAACTGGTTGATGTTATTGCAATAGAGAATATTCTATGTTCTATATTGTCAGATGGAGAATGGTGGAATGCTGGAAATGATCAGAGAGACTGAGAGAAGCTCATGTAAACTGCTACATAGTTCATGTCCCAGGAGAAGTGCTCCTGTATTGGTGTCTGAATCTGGTAAGGACATAGTAGACAGGTACTTGGGAGGGTGGCGTTTCTATCCTTTGTCACAATGAAAGGGAAAAAGCAGGGATCTGCACGTTTTGAAGAAGAGTGTTATAGGCTAAGTTGTAGTTTGATATACTGGAAGTCCCCACTTTTCACAGCTTGTTATCTGAGGTCTTGCTCTTTTGACACTTGCAAATTTAAGGACAAATTCCATTCATTTGAAGAGGAATCCACTCTTCTTCCCCTTCTCCTCCTCTTCTTCCTTTCCTATAGAGGCTTGCTTGGGACTGACTGTGCACACTATTTGCAAAGCAAGCTGAGAGGGGGGAAAATAACCAAGCCAACTGAGAGATTTAGCAAGCAGCACTGGTGGCCACAAGCCCCTGCAGGTGACCACAGGCAGTCCCAAAGAAGCCCCTGTAAAATCCCTCGTGTTCCCTACATGGGTTCTGCTTTTTGACCAATTCCAGTTTCTAACACTGCTGCAGTTCCTAATCTGTCAGATAAGCGGGGGCTTCCTGTATATATTTTGCAAAATTTAAGCCCTTGAAGCCTGAATATTATAGAAACAGATGTATCTTTGCAAACTAAAAAGCTGGATGTTTGTATAAGAAATACCAGCTTACCATCTTGTTCTGGGCATGAGGCCACCTATGCCAAAACAAAGAAGATAAGGAGATAATAGTTTGACAGGGAAATGTTAAACAAATGACCAGAGTATAACAAAATCCCAAAGGTGTATTGCATTAGTATAAAAGGGTTACTCATATCTGATGGCAGATAGAAATGGTACATAGTGACACTCTCAGGTGATTGGTCCCTTAAAATGGCCTCTTATAAGTCTCCATTTCCATGAGGAGGGGGAGTTTATTGTTAAAAATAATGGAATTAGTTACATCTGACTCTGACAGATGGATATAAAACCAAAGAGGAGCTAGGGAAACTATAAAAGTTACCTCTTGAGACGTGCAAATTAGGCTTTTTACTGAGATTCATCAATGAACAAGACGAGGATGCTCATTGTCTCCACATTTGTTTATTTTGGTTCTTGAAGTTCTGAGTAGAGATATAAGACAAAATGAAGGAATCTCAGGAATAAAGATTTTAAAAGAAATTTCTAAGTTAAGGTGATTTGCTGATTATTTGGTGATAGTTCTGGAAAATCCTTTGGAAGGTATAGAAGTGTTAGTGGAAAAATTAAAAGATTTTGGTGTGTTGGCAGGCTTTAAGAGTAATAATCAACATTTTAATAAACAATATGAATATAGAAGATCATGTAGAATCGATGACCAAACTGGTTTTAAAACTGAGGAGATTTTCGGACGCCTCTTTCAGCCTCTTGCCATGCAAGCAGCCTCCGGTGCAGTAACGAGGCTGCCATGTGGCAAGGGGTCCATTTCGGACGCCGCCGTTTCTCTCTTGGCGTGTTGCGGCTAGCATTGGAGGCGGCCGTGCTGTTTTTCACTCACGGAAGTTGTCCGTGAGTAAAAAAACAGCGTGGCTGCCTCCAATGCTAGCCACAATAGTCATGGACGCCGCCAAGAGAGAAATGGTGTCATCCAAAATGGACCCCTTGCCGCGCGGCAGCCTCGTTACTGCACCGGAGGCTGCTTGCGCGGCAAGAGGCTGAAAGAGGCATCCAAAAATCTCCTGAGAAGAAAGTTAAATACTTACATATTACTATGATGAATATGAATGGCATGTTGTTTCAAAATAATTATGTTAAGAAATGGAATAAAATTAAGAAGGACATATTATTAATTTTTTCACTGTCAGGGAGAATTTCTGTTAGTAAAAATGAATGTTTTGTCTTGTATGATGTTCCTATTTTAGATGATAACACCCCATTTAAGCAATGACAAAAAGATATATCAAAGTGTGTATGGCACGGGGAAAAACCCACCAGTTAAATATAAATTATAGCGAGATGTAAAGGAAAGAGGACTGGATTTACCTGATTTGAAACTGTATTTTGCAGACTGTGACTGCTGTTTGGTTTGGACTGCTATTGAGAAATAAAAGCCTATTAGAGTTGGAAGGGCATAATCTGAGGTTTGGATGGCATGGAAATTTATGGTATGATAAAGTTAAAGTTAATGTAGATTTTAAAAATCATTTTTTGAAATGTGTCTTAAGCCATATCCACAATACGCAAATAATCCAGTTTGAAACTAGATTATTTGCTATGGCTCCTTGCTATGGGATCCTGGGATTTGTAGCTTGGTGAGGCACCAGCACTCTTTGGCAGAGAAGGCTAAAGATCTTGTAAAATTACAAATCCCAGGATTCTATAGGAAGAAGCCATGACAAACAATGCAGTTTCAAATTGGATTATTTGTGTAGTGTGGATTTGGCCTTATTGAGAATATGTAATATATATAAACCAGGTTGTGCCTGAAAAGGCCTCTATGGGTTTCAGCACAAGAAGCCTTTTTATAGAAGAGAAACAACAGGTAAAGAAAGGTGGGTAATGTATCAAGACCTCCTGGAAATTTGTCATGGGGAATATAAAATGAAATCAAGAGAGCAGTTAGTAGCAGAGGGATGTAGTTTTCAATAGTATTCTTACTTACAGTTACTTGAAAGATTTAAAATGGATAAAAGACATATGGTTTTGAACAAAATAAGTCACATTTTGAAGCATAGTTTTGTACAGATCATGGATATGTAATTGCTAAAATATATAAGCTTTTGCTGAAATTTGAAATGGAAGAAGAACAAGTTAAATAGTATATGATAAAGTGGGTTAAGAACTTTAGTTATAATATACAGCTGGATCAATGGAAAAATATGTGGTCAAAGGGGTTGAAAATTACAGTGTTATAATCTTAAATAAATTTTTATAATGTGATGTATGGTTGGTATATAACACTAGAGAAATTATCTAGAATGAATATAGATGTGTCTAATGTAAGCTGGAAATATGAACATGAAGGGACATTTTATCATGTGTAGTGGACATATGAAAAAGCTAAAAAAAAGTATTCAGATACATATGTTCATACAGAGGATTTTAAAGATAATAGTCAACTAAAACTGGAACGTTTTCTTTTGGGATTGATGGATGTGCAATTGGAAAAGAGTCAAGGAAAATTGTTTCAATATGATCATGACAGCAAGACTATTGTATGACAAAGGTGGAAGAATTCAGCACTATCTACTATGGAGGAATGGCTGTTGAAGCTGTCAGATTTAGCAGAAATGGACAAATTCTCTGGTTTGATTAGAGAAAAGTCATTAGTGACATTTCTCAAAGACTGGAAACCCTTTATAGACTTTGTGAAAAAAAGAAAAAGACATGGTTTTGATGATTAGAAAAAACAGGCTATTGAAAGAAGGAAATAAATTGTAATTTTATAGAGAGAGGTAGGAATAATTATAGGCATATACAATCGCTGAAAGGAAGCTTGGAAGTAACTTTCTTATTTTTTCTATTTTTTCTTTTCTTACCTTTGTTCTGCACTCTTTAAATTTTATTTCATTGTCATTTAGTTTAGTTTTTTTTCTTTTATTAATTTTTGTAATTCATTGTGTATTTGAAATAAATGTTTAATAAAAGTTATTATTAAAAAAGAGAATTAGGCTATTTACACAGCCTCCAACAGTTGAACTTTGCTGTCTATCACAGCTTACTGTTCCTAACTGGTGAATACCCATAAAATGATGGTAAGAAAGAGGGAGAGAGGACCTCTGGTCTCAAATATGCTACAGTGAATGTATACAGTATTTCTTATCTAGATAGATAAAAGCCTGTGAAAGAATTCTATCTTCCATGGATGCCTTTAATAATACAGATGCCTGTGTGTTTGACATACACAGAAGACAAATAAAGGTTCAGTTCCTTACAAGGCCTATACTTTTTAGCTGCCTCTTAGTAAATGTTTACTAAGATGTTGTTGTTGCAGCTTCTGACTTATGGTGGCCCCAAGGCAAACCTATCACAGGGTTTGCTTGGTAGAATTTGTTCAGAGGGGGTTTGCTCTTGCCTTCCTTTGAGGTTGAGAGAGTGTGACTTGCCCAAGGTCACTCAGTGGATTTCCATAGCCGAGCAGGGTTTTGAATCATGGTCTCCCAGTTGAACACTGAAACCATTACACCACAATGGCTCTTCAAGTGATATGAATATAAAAGTATCTGATGACAATACTAATATGGATGTGAGGGCGATCTGACTGTCACATCTGTCACCCCATTGATTGCCAGGGTTGATTCAGCTGATCTGACTGGCTAGGTGGGTGTCCCCTTCCTCCCTCACCACTCTATGTGCATCCTTCCTGAAGCTGCACACTCAGTGGAAGAGGATGACCATCCCAGATAGGAGTATATCATTCTTCTGTCAAGGATATACAGACCCCCACCCTCAATATAATGTAAGACGAGTGATGCCTTGCATGTAGTAGCCCTGGCCTCTGTATGTGCATGCACACACCACATACTCACACCTTAGAAGCCAGGCTCCTTTTTGGGATCCAGCTCAGGATTCCTCCTGCCTGAGAACTCTCAAGCTGGAACCTTTTAGAGACACTTCCAGGGATTCCTCTAGCCTGGAAATCACAGAACTATGTCTCTCTCCCTGCCACCACCTCTTGATTTTAAGATTCCCCCTTTTAACAGACCAAGAGGAGACTGTTGGGGTACCTAGGGCCTTTCCAGCCCTGGCTGAGGTTTTACCAACCCCCCTCCCTTCTCCCCAGACTATATAAGTCACTTGCCTAGACACTCTGTTTCCCCAAGGGGAGCAGTTGTGTGTGTCTGTGTGCATATTTGCCCATTTGAATGAAGTAAGTTGAAAGATTACTAAACTGCCCACTCCCATGTTGAAATATGCTGAGATTCCAATACTTGCGTGTGTTTCAGTGGAGTGTTGATGCTAAATCTACCTGTTTGGATTGTATCACTGTTCATGAGTTGGGAGCCCAGGTAACCAGCAAGTGGTGAGAGGGACCTCCAAATAATGCAGATTAGCTGACAAATGTCAAAGGACCCTCAATCCCTCAGTAGGAGTGGGGAATCATATCTGTTTCAAGAAGTGTGTTGGAGCTCTTGAATCCACCAGAATCTGCAACATGTTGTCAATGGTGTGTGTTTGTGTGCATGCACCTTCAAGTTCCCTGTTAACTTATATTTCTTAGGCAAGGAATACTCAGAGGTGATTTGCCAATACTTTCCTCTGAAATGCAGATTATAGCACTTGATATTCCCTATATGTCTCCCTTCTAGGTAATAACCAGACCTAACTCTGCTTAGCTTCCATGATCAGCTGGAATCTGGTGCTTTCAGGGTATTTATGCCCTTCTATTGACAATAATACACTACCAAAATTGCTCTTGTGCTACTGGCAGTAAACACCCCAGAAATTCCCATGAAAACAAAGAATGGGGGGTGGGGGTGGGGAAGAGTGTACCTCTTATTACCAAGCAGGATCATGCTTCCAGGAGCACAGTCCTGCTTTAAAACAAGGCGAACACTCCCACTTTCAGTGGGATTTCTGAGAGTTTGTGCACAAATGTGCACACAAATTTTGGTGTGGCAGCAAAAACAAGCAAACAAAAACCAGGAAAGGATGCACTCTACCCATGCAGTGAAATCAATGGGCCAAGTGAGGCCCCCAGGGCTGTTTCTATGGTCTGCATGTCCCCCAAGGGTAAAAAAATATTATTTTTGTTTGCTCCAGGATGTCCCCAGATTCACTCTAGCGGGTATGGGGGGGCTGTTCCACCATGTTTGGAGGCTCCCTGCCCCCTCCCCAGGTCAAAAACAGATTTTGCAAAATTTTCCAAAAATGTCTTTTATCCCCAAATGCTCTGGAATGTCCACTAGAGACATGGATGCATTTCTACCACATTCTGCGCTCTCTGAGGCAATTTAGGCATAGGAGACATCACCTTTTATACCCCAAACATGGTGAAAATGCTCCCATATTTCCATGTTGGTCATGACCTATAAAGCGCTATACAGCTTGGGTCCAGACTATCTGAAAGACCGTACCTCTCAAGTATGAACCTGCCAGAGATTTAAGATTAGTGAGGAAAGGTTTTCTCTCAGTTCCACCACCATGACAGGCCCACTTGGCCAGGACACAAGTGAGAGCCTTCTCAATGGCTGCTCCCACCCTCTGGAACTTGCATGGGAAGCTAGGCTGGCCCCCTCCCTGCTTTCCTATAACCAGCATGCAAAGACATTTCTGTTCAAGCAGGCTTTTAATATCTAACCCCTTTCAGGGAGGCTTCTTCTTGGGGTGTGTGCTATGTTTATTTATGCTTTTAACTTTTGTATCTTTTAAACATAATTTTACATTGTTTTAAATGAGGTGATTTTAATTGTTAGGTTTTAACTGATTTCATTTGTGAGCTGCCTTGGGTCCCACTCCAGAAGAAAGGTGGCATATAAAACAAACAAACAAACAAACAGCATTTGGGGCATATTTTTTTTGCAGGAGCAGGTGCATCCTCCAAGGTCTCATAGGAGGCTAATGTAGCCCCCTAGCCTTGCATGGTTGCCCACTCATGGTCTTATACAATGGTTCTATGCCTCCTCCCTTTATTTTCACAACGACCTTTGAGGTCTGTCAGGGAGAGAAACAGTGGCTGGCCCAAGGTAATCCAGTGTGTTTACCTTGGATTACCTTGGATTACCTTGGATTACCATGGCTCAGTGGGGAGTAGATCCTGAATATCCCACATCCTAGCCATAACCCTAACTCCTCCACCGCACTGATTCTCCTTTAGAAGATGGAGAGCGAAGGTGATGAAGTCTCTATCCATTTACCAGTCCTTTCCCTTTTCCTCTACCTGCTGTCCTCTGTTCTGCTGAGTAACATGTTCTGAAATGAGAGCCATTCTCTCTCTCTGGCACATGCCCATCTTCAATCAGCTGCTTGCTGAAATGGAGACAGTGGGGTAGCCTACCAAAAAGTATGGTATGTGTGATGCTTTCCCACTTACCTGGAATACCAGTGGATATTTTCATGACTCATTCCCCCTCCAAGGGGACACCCAGACTGTTCAATCATGTTTCCTCCCCAAATACACAAAGGAGTCTGGACTGGAAACCAAGAAATAACCAGAGACATTTGGATGAACATGTCATTCATTGCAGCATTGTATTCAGGCACCGACAACACCCCCCTCTGCTTCCTTGAGCATAAATCAAATAATTGTGTTGGCATGTAATAGAAATTCATGTTGCTATTATTAACAGACCAAGGCTTTTGTGAAGGTGCAAAGTAGGAACTGTTTTGCATATAAAAGAAGGAGGGAGGGGAAATGGAGGGGGCAGGGAGGAGATCTGACACACAGCCTAGGACACAACTCGATTTTCTCATTTTCTCGCAGCCCTTTCCAGGTGTGAAGGAGGCCTCTTTACCTTTAAAGCTCTCTCTCTGTGTGTGCCCTCAAGTCACCTGTCAGTGTGTGGCAACCTGATGAATTTCATAGCAAGGAGGAATTTTTTTTTTGGCAAGGAATACACAGAGGTGGTTTTGTCACCTGAAATGTAACCTATAGCGCCTGATATTCCCTTTCTAAGTACTAACCAGGGCTGACCTGCTTAGCTTCCAAGATTAGATAAGATCTGTTGCCTTTAGGATATTTAGGCCCTATTTTAAAGCAGTGGTATTTTAAGCAGGGTATTTTAAAGCAGTGCAGGTAATAAAAAGAATGGAATCCTTTCATTCTACCCACCCTCCTTTGAAGGCTTCATTGTTTATGGCAAAAGGTAATATACTTTTTATACACTAAATAGTCCCCAGGTAGTCCAGATGGCCACTAATTTGGAGAAACATTAAAGCAGCTTCTGACATAGCAGATCTTATGCTTAGGTCAGATCAAGAAGCATACTGCTTTGTCTTTGTTTGGACTGATGTAAGACTCTGGTTAACAAGTGCTGCCACAAGGAAGGGAGGGAAGGAGAAGATGGCCGCAGGGGTGGGGGGAGGACACGAAAGATAACAAATAACCAAAACCCAGTTATAGAGATGGGTGAGAATATAATTTCTGTTATGAAAAATTCTCCTAAAGCAGCCTTCCTCAACCTAGTGCCTTCCAGAGATGTTGGATTGTTGTTGGTGTGTGCCTTCCAGTTGTTTCTGACTTATGGTGACTGTAAGGGGGACCAATCATGGGTTTTTCTGAGGCTGAGAGTGTGTGACTTGCCCAAAGTCACCCAGTGGGTTTTTGTGGCTGAGTGGGGATTCAAACCCTGGTCTCCAGAGTCATAGGAGATTATCAGACACAGCAAATGTGGTGCCAGCATAATGACAGCAGAACGCAAAAGGATGCCAATAGCAGACAATGATGTCCGTTTGCGTTCCTCTGATGTTATGGTGTAGTTACTTTCTGTTGATGGCTGAGGCCATCAATAGATCCCTCCGTTCCATTTTTGGTGCCAGCATTGCCGGTGTGCGAAAACTTGGGCCATTTACTGCAGCGAGAATGGCCATTCTGGACTGGCCATTCCAGGTGAGATTGGGACATCTAGGTAAGTTTTGCTCTTTTTATTACCCTCCCCAGGTTACTTGGGACTTTAAAAGTTTGTGTATGTGCTTTATGCAACTTTTTATGTGTTATTTTTCTTTTGTTTCTGAATTTCTCACATGATGAGGTTTCACGAGAATCTGCGAGACTTCAAAGGAAGAAGTGAACGGAGCTCTGTTTACTTCCTCTTCATTGCTGGGGAAGCCTTTGGATGGGAGGGAAGGTAAGTGCAATGGGGAGTGTTCTTTTGCCGGCATAATTTTTTTTTTTTTTAATGCCAGTAAAATAATGTTTTAAAGGATGTTGTCCGGTAATCTCCAGAGTCCAACAGTCAGACCACTATGCCATGGTGGCTCCAAATGACATCTCCCTTATTCCCCAGATAGCATGGCCACCATAGTCCAACACATCTGGAGGGTACCAGGTTGTGGAATATTAACATGTTTATATAACTTCTTTATAGCCAGTGGCAGCTCATCACTCTCATGTCATGGGATTGTGAATCCACTCTGGGGTTTAGCCTGGACTTTAAAGGAGCTAGCCAATGTACTGAACCTATTTGCAACTGTTTATAAGCAGATCTGTATCATTCTCTGTTCAGGGACCCTTTAACCTATACACTACACAGCACTATAGCTCCAGTGGCTATGGCTGCATCCTATGGAATCCTGGGCTTTGTAGTTTGCTCAGAGGCACCAGAGTTGCTCTCAGGCTGAGGATACTCCTCCCCAAACTCCAGATCTCAGGATTCCATAGGACTGGAACCATGGCTGTAAAGTGGAATCATAGTGGTATAATTGTGTAGTGTGAAAGGAGCCCAGATGCCAAGGGGGGGGGAAGGGGGTGTCATTTGTGTCAGTAGAGCTGCAAGTTAAAATGAGAATTGGCATGACTACATCATAAGCAGCAAACCTGAGCTTGGTCAATATTTCGAAACTAAGGCATAAACTATTGCTGGGAAACCAGATATGGAGAGTTCATGATTAGACTTGATGAATCTCTGATTGCATGAATAAAGGTGTATCTCTTAAAATAATAATGGGTACCTGGTACCTTAGGGATGGAACATCTATCAGGGGATCTGAAGGTTTCTTTTTTTCCTCAAGGGTGGGGTTAAGGAGTCATCACTCGGGAGACAATTTTTTTTCTGCAGAAAGAAATGGTTAAAGAGATTGTGGCCATGGTACACCTGCATTGTGGGACCAGTCTTTGATTAAACTTTCAAGAGTACAGACGCTTTTGATGTATAATGAAGAGAATGTTGTACTGCAGACACTGTAGAATTATGTATTTTCCTCTACAAATGAGCTCCAGTCCAAGAGTGGCTCTGGCTGCTTGATTAAAACTTTCCCTTTCAAATAATAACTTGTAGAGGTGGCAGGATCGCACAATAGCTAAGCCTGCTTTATTGAAAAAGACGTGTTTGCGATGAAAGAAAGGACATAATGACCATGATGCAATAAAAGCATTCTTGAATAAGTAAGTGTTTATTTCTTCCCACTGAACTCGGTACTGGGATAAATGTGAAATGTGCCTCCTGAGATGACTTGCAGGAGCTGTAGGGATTAGATTTGCTGAGCCAGTTCCCGAGAGGCATCTTATCCCTGAAGCAATGGCAAAGATGGGAGGATTCATTCAGGTACGGTTGGTAGGCACATCATGCACTCAGGGTCACCTCTCTTTTCCTTCCCTTTCTGCTGGTCTTATGACTTTCTCTGCCACGCTATACTGCAATGGATGTGAGAGTCTCTTTCCCACAGAGCTCTAGCTGTGATCGTTAGGTTGACACTTAGAGCCTTACTGCACTCCGAGGAAAAGCAGCAGGAATGTTCTATCTTTCCTGCTGCCTTCCCACATGACGTTGGCATCCTTCCGACATCTTTCCATTCTGGTACCATGGAGGACTGAGCTAAAACTGCACTTTTTTGCAAATGGGTTTTTCTGGTTAGCAAAAAGGCGTGGTTTTAGCTCGCTTCCTTATAGGACTAGAATGAAAAAACAAAGATGCCATGTAGGAAGGCAGTGGGAAAGACAAAACGCTCCTGCTGCTTTGTCGCTTTTCCTCAGAGTGCGGTAAGGCTCTCAGAGAGAATGGCCTGAATCCTGTATCAGCGTATACATAAGTAATTACTTAACTAAGTAACTTCTCCTGGCCTGGCACCCCCACCCCCAAACCTGATGGAAATGTCATTCAACCATGCTTTGATTACCAGCAGAATGACCCTCCTTTGCCTATGCAGCTGATGCCCTACTGGTAAAGTAGGTTAGGGGATGAGTTATGATTGTGGCAATAGCATCAAAATCATTACTAAGTATTGATTGTGAATGCAATACAGTTACCTAACCATAACTGTTTCATATTCACGATCCAGTTTTCACTCTGATAACTCTGCTTGGAAGTGATGGGGTGGCCAGGGGGATGATAGAAGTGAGAGCATATCTTTCAACATTTCATAGCTGAAAACCTGGACATATGTAACCAAACAATATTGGAGTGCAGTCAAGGTGGCAAAGGTTATTAATAAGGAACAACACACAAGCTATGAGAGGCTATAGAGGTTTGCTTTTGCCTGGGCCAACTGAAAACGGCAAGACTCTACTCCTTTGTCTTCTCTCCTCCTGCTGAGTTAATTGAATGTAAACTATTTGTGCATTTTGAACTCAGTTTGCACTAATTGAAGTAAATTGAGGATGAAGGAGGAAAGTGGGAGTAGGAGAGAGCAACTGGGACATTTTAAAGCTGCTGAAAAAGTGGGATGACAGAGGATTAATCAGGATTGTCCCTGGCAATTTGGGACAGTTAAAGGGTATGAGAGAGACAGGTGGCAAAAAGAAAGAGTGAAAAGGAATGGCTCTTACAGAGTACCTCCTAAAGGAATGTGGCCCTTATTATTTTCTGAATATGGAAACAGTATTACACACAGATGCCTTGATTAACAGTCATTTGTTAAAATCTCCTGGAACACAGAGCAACAGTTGATTTTATTTTTAAAAAACAGAAAACATTAACTGAACAGGCTGTGGATTTTCTAGAGCTTGGTAGAGATGACTCAGGCCCCAGCTGAGTCTCCTAGCTTCTGTCCCAAATGCATTCCCGTCTGTTCTTTCCCCGAGGCCCCTGCCCAGCAATGAGGCCTTCTGTGTTTGCCTCTTAAAG
The DNA here is from genome assembly GCA_030847615.1 of Gambelia wislizenii. NCBI lineage: Eukaryota > Metazoa > Chordata > Lepidosauria > Squamata > Crotaphytidae > Gambelia > Gambelia wislizenii. The sequence continues at coordinate 209,264,161 of JAUMIR010000001.1, forward strand.
AGATCATATAGAATGTTGCTGTTGTTGATAACAATGATGATGGCAGTGAATCAGTTTCTAAACCATTTGCAATATCTGGTGATATCCTGAAGCAGTGCACAACAAAACCAAAAACAATTTAAAACATAGGAAACACATTCAGGGGTAGCCATGTTGGCCATGCAGCAAAACAAAATCCAAAAAGGGATACCTTTATTGGCGAACCAAATGCAAAGCACATGATGCAAGTTTTCAAAGCTCTACACAGGTACCCCTTAATGTGTTTCCTAGATCTAAGGATACCTCATTTTGCCGCAACAAGGGGAATCCTAAACAAGAGGGAAATATGGACTGAGACTAAACCCTCTGAGGTTTCTACCTCCAACAAAGGTAAAACTTCTCTTTTGGACTATATTTGGCTTGTTTTACCTATGCAGCGTGCAAAATTTGTTTCCAGATGCAGCAGTACAGAGTCTTCTTGAAAAATCCAATGATCTCTGTCTAACAAAGTTGCCCATGGCTTCAGAAAGGAACAGACATGTGCTGGATACCAGAGAGGTTGCCTCCCTGCTGCAAAAGGATTTACATTTTTCTGTCCTTTGTATAAACTCCACATGGCCAGGGAATAGAAGTGGCCTCTGCCTGCATGAGACCCCTCACCTGAACAACAGCACAAGTAACATCTGAAACAGCATATAGGCCTGTGACTCTAACATCATCACTTTTCTCTCTTTGTCTCTTTCTTTTTAACATCTTTTGCTTGATGAAGAAGACAACAGAGCTTCTAAAGGATGCATCATGTATTTGGTTGGCCAATAAAGGTATTGCTTTTTTTGTGGAATTGAAAACGTTACAGTACAACTATTGGAATGTTTATCATTGAATAATCAAAATGACAATCTGTGAAAACATCTAAAACCAGAGGCTCAAACTGGGCAGCAGCCAGTTTATGAAAGGGTTGGGTGAAGAGGTGGTCTTCAACAGGAGCTTAAAACATGCCACCTTTGGTGCCTCCTGCATAACCAATGGGGAGGAGAGGACTGCCAACAATGGCAGCTGCCGGCTTCCATACCAACTGGTGAAGTGAATCTCCTCCAGGTTTTATTCTGAACATCAAAAGAGCTATGCAAAAGTGCTGAATCTTGTTCCCAAAATAGTTTCAAGACTTTGGATAGCTCCTTTACAGTTCAGACTCAAAACGCTGAGCAGATTCACTGCTCCAAGGACATGGCATGCATTATAAGGCGGCTGGCTGAAGTTCCAGGGAATTGCTCTGCTTCTTCAGGTTGCCAGGTAGGGAGAAAAATCTCAGGACAAGCAATGCTGGAGGAGGATGAGGAGGAGCAAGATGAGAAGCAGGAGATCATCTAATTTTCGAGTGTGTGGGCAACAATGAGCATTCCAGAATCCTCAACAGCAGTGAAGGCCTTGGAGAAGTTCCTCACATTTCATGGGCATGGCAGATAAGTCTGCCTTTGAGACAAGGCCTAGCAGGGATGATGTCAATTGATACAGGTACTAGAAACCTTTTGCTGCCTGCCTATCTGCCCCAAAGTGCTGCCCCCCCGTCCTGGGTTGCTATATGACATGAGCAACCAACTATTAGAGATTAGGAGACCCCATTGGCTCCCCAAGTCCCCTTGGACCCTCTCCCCTGCTCTCCTCATGCCTGAAAACAAACAATTCCAGTCCCTGCCCACCATAATGCCTCCCCAGCATCTCCTATGGATTGGAAGTCCAGTTGAGTATTTGATTTTGGCAGAAGCAAAAATCTGGCTGAGGCTTTTAGAAAGAAGGCCTATCCTGGGGCTAAAATGGCCCAGGGGAGTAAAAAAAAAAAAAGGCAAAATTGTCCCCATGTCCCGTAATTCACATGTTTTGGCCCTAAAATATGGGATGAGATGCTGCTCACCTGGCAACCCCTGGGGGAAGACTGTTTCAAAAGAGGGGAGAACCAAGAGGAAACCTGACCCCAGGTTGCAACCAGATGGTAACCTGCAGGTCATGGGACAAGAAGACAGAAAAGAGGCCTCCCCACAGCAGATGGGAGAGAGGCAGAATGGGGGATGTACGTTGCACACCGGCTGTCTTCTGCCCTACTTCCTCCAAGGAGTCAACAGCAGAAGCCCAGCTTTAATTCTCTCTGTGCAGCCTGGAACAGGACCTGTGTCCTGCTCTTTCAGTCCTCTAGAGGGAATTTTAAGTGTAGGGAATGGAAGGGATAAATACAGTATAAGGATGGGTGGGGTGAATTTTATTTCTTTCAAAAAAAATTTGGAGAACTTTATATTCGTCTTCAGAAATCTGGTGGAAAATAATGTGAGATTTGTTTTGTTTTTAATTGAATGCTCTAATTGGAGAAGCCAAGGATTGAATCTAGGCCATTTGAGGGGGAAGCTTGTGCTCTATCAAAGAGCCGTATGTCTCTTACAATATTTTTTCCCATTCAAAACCCAGTTTTGCTCATACAGATTTTGTGTTTGTATTTATTTTCTGTTTTGATGACCTGTCTTGTCGAGTATCTGCAATGAACAGGAGAGGTCTGCAAGCAAGGAGCTTGTTTTTCTTAAGAAGATATCCTGTGCTAAGCATTGTGGGGAAGCAAGGGACATCTAATTAGGCAGGGAGAAGGGCAGCCAAGGCCTGGCAGAATCAATTGCAGAGGAAAAAAGAAAGCAATTAGGTCCAGGAACAAGCATGCTGAGGAGTGCAGAAGCCGATGAGTTCTGAAGCTTTCCCTTTTGTTTAAATAATGGTGGGAAGTTGTTTGCGAGGACAAAATATCAATGATGAGGCATGCACCTGATTTTATGATGGGCCCCTCAAGGAAGTAAAAACTCAATAACCAATTGGCTCAGAATGGGAGAAGTGTATGTCACAGCTGACTGACATGCTAGGCCAAGGAGCAATATTGTCTCCAGAGACTCTTCTGAACGATTCGCTTCTGCCAAAATCAAACAGTGAACTGGCTTCACAGGCGACAGGATGGCAGCAAACAAAGATTAGCCAAGAAAAAAATTCTTTCCCAAATAGTGTGAGCTAAAAGCTAACATGCTGGAGTTATTCAAGGCCAACAGTTGCCAGGAGGGTAGGTTCTCTGAGCTAGGCCTCATTTTGCTCTTGTCCTGTCCTTACATATAGGAAACACTTTGTGGAACAATGCATGATCCCTCTTTCCCTCAAGTAAGGCTGCAATGCTAGGCAAGTTGTTCTGGCACCCAAGGGATTAAATCCCACCAGCTCCTCTCTCCCTCATGGCCTGCTGTGAAATACAAAAGAATCAAACCAAACCTAAAACAGATTTAGTAATCATTTGCTGCTCTTTCATGACATCCATATTCAGCTAAGGTGGCTGCTTCACTCTGCCTAACAGTAGTGTTGGCCCTACTTACCTGTCCTTTCCCTGCTCTCCCTTCCCTACTGAAACTCTCTTCTCCCATTTCTGAACAAGTGACACTATCTCACCAAAACATTTCCTTCTTCTGCCTTCACTCTCTTCCACTTTGTTGTATCCTCTGGTTTTTTTCAGTAGTTTCCCACCAGATCTTTCTTATCTCACCCCCAACTAGCAGTGCGTGTATGACTGTCACCTCTTCTATCTTTTATTTGCTGCTTGAAACCAATGTTGTCGGAGTGTATCCACAGTTGCCAAGCAACCATCCAAGATGATTTCACCGCCAGGATCCTACAAATTGGTTCTTTGGACCAGTGATGAATGATGCTTGAGGCAGAAACAGATTCTGGGTGCTCCATTGAGGACAAATGTGTTGGACAAGTGGCTCAAAGGACAGGGGTCATTGCATGAGGTTGCCCACTTCCCTCGTCCCCAGCCTCTGTTCACTTATGGTAACCGCTGCCTAATACTGAGAAATTTAGAAAATCAAGCTTTTGGTATGGAGAAGAAGTGATTTGGGAATTGGTTGATTCACTTGCTACATTTCTGAAAATTACTTGTTAGTGGATGATGATGGCTGCTATACCATTTCTCATTTGTGCAAAGTGGTTCACAACTCAGTGCTGTTAAGACAATAAAACAATCAAATAAAAACACAATCATAAAACTGAAGAGAGATTTCCAAAGAGCTCATGGCTGGAAAAGTGTGTGTGTATGGGGGGGGGGATCAAGGTACAAAAGATTAACTCTGCAATAAATGCCAACCAACATTCAAGCCTGCAGTACCGCAGAGGTGAGATTAGCAGAGAACCTGGGAAACCTTCAGCTACTCAGTACAATTGTGCAGTTGATCCCATTCAGCATTTCTTTTAGGAGATTGTGTGCTAATTTACCTACACACACTCCCTCTCTCTCTGTCTGTGTGTGTGTGTGTTAAAACTTTCAGGACAAAATCCAATTGCTCATTCCAACTAGAGTAAACTCATTTAATCGGTGGGACTTATATAAGTGTTGGCTTATGAATATCCCATTGATTCAGTGGGTCTACACTACAGTCGGCTCTCCACATATGTGGGTTCAACTTTTGTGGATTTGATTATTTGTGAACTGCAAGCCTCATAAGAGTGGGAGAGACTGTGAAAGTGCAGTGAGGCTTGTAAGTCCTTAATAAAAATGGTGTAGGGCAGCAAACCCCACCAGCCACCCACTTCTGCCTTGTGAAGGAACCCCACAACCTTGAAGGAATCCTTGCTAGGCTGAATCAATGGACTGTACTCTTTTTGTGTGTTAAATATGGTTTGGGTTTTTTTTTAAGAAATATTTGTGATTTTTCCACTTTTGTGGGGGTCCTGCACTCCTAGTCCCAGCAAATGTGGAGGGCCAACTGTAGTTCAGTGTAGTGTAGAGACCCAGCATGGTTTAGTGGTTTGAGTGTTGGACTAGGACTTGGGGGATGAGGGTTTGAATCCCTGTTTGCTGTGGTGTTTCTAAGGCTGGTGTCACCCCTCCCTCCAATGGTGTCACCTGGTTTGGCTTGGCCTCTCTGCATCCCCCTGCTGCCACTGCCTGTTCAGCCATGGAAACCTGCTGGGCAAGTCACACTCTCTGAGCCTCAGAGAAAGGCAAAGGCACCCCCCCAACAAATTTTGCCAAGAAAACTCAATGATAAGGCCACCTTAGGACATGACTTGAAGGAGCACAACAACAACAATACTAATTGGGACTCGCAAGTTAGGTTTAGTAAGGCAAGAACTTCCAATGGCACGAAATGGTTTCCTCTCATGCAATTTACTCATTTCACTGATTCCATTGTGCCATCATTTTGTCCTCCCCTCTTGTTAATTATTTAATTCCTTCTTTTTATCCTCATGATTATAAATTCAAGTTACTCATAGGAAGCTTTACAATATCCCTGGGCTTTCCTGCTGGGCAATTTTCTTACGGTTTGTTCTGCCTACTTGTAGGTTGTTTATCCATGCTGTTGGTGGCTCCTCCCAACCAGATTTCAGACCCTTATAGCCCTGTAGTTCTGTATTTCCTGAGACACTTGGGAAACTGACACTTTTTTTAAAAAAAAAACAGGCTCACTCCTAAATATGGCTACCCCCCCCCCGCATCTGAAGAAAATGTTACTGTACATCTCGGGGAGGGGTTTTTAGATAAGTATTCCAGATTCCCCCCTCCCTACAAAAAAACCAAAAAACAAAAACAAAAGAACAGCCCTGTCAAAAAAATCAAGTGAGAATTTACAGTGATTCTACTTCAGGAGAAGATAGCAAACAGGTCAGGATCTGTTGGTAGATCTCAGACAGAATTGTATTAGAGTGATGAAGATACTTGATCCCCAAATTGTTTAAAAGGAAGAAGAAGAAAAATCCTGGGCTCTTCCAAAGTAACTGTAAATAATACTATTGAATTACTTATTTTATTGAAAATGAAGAAAGGATGGGTGGGTAAATGGGATTTTTGTTCTTCTTGAGACCCCAGCTTGGCCTGAATCCCTTAAAGACCTGGTTGCTCCTAGCTGGCATAAAGGAACCTATCCCACTGACACTGTTGAAATATGTTTTCATATACAAAATAATTCAACCTTACCTTGATCTTGGTCCTATTGGAACACATGATGTCCCTCCATTTTTGAAGTGACAGCAGTTCTCTTAGATGCCTGGAGGCTTTACGGTAATTTGATTTTAAAAACCCACCTTCTTACTCCATGGTTTCTTGGAATTTTTTTTTTTAAACAAGTGCCCTGTGCTCTGAATTGGGATCGGGGTGCTTGGGGTAGGGTGGTTGGAGGTTGGGACAGGTTGGGTGGGCAGCTACCTAGGCCAGATGGTCACCTGATCATTCCCACCACAGAAGGTTACCTCCCTTGTCTGCTTCCATCTGTCATGATGTCAACATTTTTTTAAAAAACACGTTGTGTGCATGCAGATATTTGCATATCAAGTGTAGTGAAACTTTCCAAATCAGTATTTAAACATTGTGCGGCTTCAATAGTATTATTTTTGGGATGGCAGATGCTCTTATGAGCAGATGACAAAGAGGGAGAGGTGTCCCGATTGCCATTTGGGTGAAGCGAAGGTTGAGAAGCAGCTGAAGGAAAGCCATAGAAATATAGATGTGTTTGAGAATATTGCTTGTGAGATGCAGAAAAGGGGCCATGACAGGACTGTAGAAGAATGCAGAATGAAAAGCAAGGCTCTCCAACAGCACTACAGAAAAGTGTGTGATCACAATTTGTGGAGTGGCAGTGGCACAGTCACTCCTTCTATGAGGAGCTGCACAACTTTCTCTGTGGAGATGCCGCAATATACCCAAAGCATGTAGCTCACAGCATGATGATCGTTTGGGTTCCAATAGGGGCAGGCTCCCAGTGTGCAGCAAGTGTATGCACCCCCTGGCATAGGCTCTGAGGAACTTTTCTCTAGCACCCTAGCTACTGTGGATGAGAGGGAGTTCGGGCTGTAATGGATGGCAGAGCATTAGGTAGGTGTTTCTGGTTCCCCTCCATGTAACTGGAAAGACATTCCATTGGGCCCAGCATGGCTGTTGGCTGGGTGCTGACTTTGTACATTTTTAATCTATAGGTGGTGCTGAGATATCTGAATCCCAGGAGTGCAATGCCACTTTCATCACCAAGAGTGCTGGGGTCAGTACTCTGATACAGCATTATGTGATGGGGGCCAGGGGTTTCTTCATCTTTCCCTGGAGGAAGCTGCTTCCCATCATTTGACCTTCCATCTGGGATCTCTTCTCAAGCACATGAAGTAAGTCATGGGGAGTATCCAGCATTTGATGCTGGGAATGCATTGGATGGTACATCCAGAACAAGTGAGCCAGGTAGACCTCCTTTTTGTAATAACAGCATATGTGGATGATGATGATGATGATAATACTTTTTTACCTGCCTCTCCCAAAGGCTCAAGATTGTTTACAATATGAATTAAAATGCAGTATATAACATAAAACCATTAAACACACAAGTAAAAACAAATAGGATTAAAACAAACATTGCATTATTTATTTATTTTTATTATTTATTTATTTGTACCCTGCTCTTCAGCCACAAGGCTATCAGAGCAGCTTACAAATTGTTTTAAGCAATAGCAATTTACACATCTACACTGCATTAAGCAGTTTCCAATGTGTGTTAGCTAATTGCCCCCACAAGCCGGGTACTCCTTTTACCGACCTACGAAAGGATGGAAGGCTAAATGAACCTTGGAGCCCTCCAGAATCGAACTTGCAATGTGGTGACTTGCAGTACTGGCATTTAACCACTGCGCCACCAGGGCTCCTTATATCCTTAAAATCACCCACAAACTTAAAATACAAATTTAAAATTCATAGATTAAATTGGGTAGGCCTGCCAGAAGAGAAAGGTCTTTAGTATTGTTTTAAATTCCGACAGCATGTTTGGCTGTCGAATCTCTTCCGGAATTATATACATATACCCATAGACTATCACAGATAGATGCCTTTTAGTGATGACAGTATACATGGTTATCCACATGTTCCTAGAATATCATAAGCCCTACTGGGTATGGCATTATCTTTTGTTCAACTATTTATGCTTGCTTTGCTTCCTTGATCCACCACATATCTTCTTGACCCCACGGGAAGTTGCAAAGCAAGTTTCCCCTTTCACCTGCTAGCCTACAATATTGGAGGGAGGGTGGGGGTCCACAAAGGTTGTGTGCTATGCCTACATTCTAGAAAGCACCCTGGTGACCTCAGATTCTTCCTTCCCAGTTTTATACTATACTACCCAATCTGGCATTACATGGGGCTGCATGGTCATGGCGGAAACTACCTGCACATGAACAGCACCTTCAAATCCCCATCCTCTCCTTCCCAAGAGCCAGCCACTTTCCCCCTACACCAGTGATGGCGAACCTATGACACGCATGTCAGCACTGACACGCGTAGCCATTTTTGATGACACACAGCCACTGAGGCGGCCGCATGCCGACAAGAATGTTTCACACACACGCACCCTCCCTAAAGTGGTGATCAGGGCTTTGAAGCCCCGGTCACCACTTTCCTCCCCCCTCCCCCCCTCCCTAAAGTGGCGATCGGGGCTTCGAAGCCCTGGTCGCCACTTTCCTCCACGCTCCCCCGTTCCCTAAAGTTTTTTCTTCTAAGTGACACACCACCCAAGTTATTCTCAGTTTTTTGGCGAAGTCTGACACACCAAGCTCAAAAGGTTGCCCATCACTGCCCTACACTGTGTGTGTGTAAGAATCCTTAAAGTTGCTTGTTGACTTATGGTGACCCCATGAATTTCATAAGGTTTTCATAGGCAAGGAAGACTCAGAGGTTTTGCCCTACACTATACCTGCAATTTACATCCTTACTTTTGGTTGTGTGCTGCCATACATCTCACATTGCTTTCTCTGGCAGATAATGGCGTGTCCAACCTTACAGCCACACTTCTTCCAGAAGTCCACCTGGAAAGTACACAAGAATGTGAAGGGCAATGTTGATAATTTCATCTCACTTTCTACAGCTTGGATGAGGGCGCGGATTGGTTATTTTGAGAGGGAGGGCAAAGAGGACCTTGACTATATGCGGATGGAGGATAAGCACGCCAGGAGAGATCGAGACAGGCTTACCACTTGCATTGAACAGCAGACGGCACTGCTGTGTAACACTTTCAGGTGAATGGAAGAATCTCAGGACAGGGGCTAGGTAAAGTAGGGTAGTGACCCTGGTGCAGGAGTTGTTTCAGATTTGACAGTGTTTCAGATTTGCCAAAGAACAGCCAGTACCTTGTAGATGACACATACACATAGGCACACACACACACCCTTTGAAGCAGCATGGATGGGCGAGCTCCTAAGTCTGGAGTTCTACACCACTTACACCTCTCACTGGTTCATGGAAAGGGAAGACTGTAAGAACTACCTGGCATCCAACCCCATACTCCCCCAACATACTTCCCTCCCATTGGAACTGGGATGTTGTTTCCCCCCCCCTTCCTGTTCTTTGTCCCAGCTATGTGCAAATGTTGCTATTTTTGTTGCATGTTTCTCTTCTTGTTGGTCTTTTCTGAATTGTCACAGGACAAACTGCTGCTGCTGCGGAGCATAATACTTGTTCTGCTTCTTTCTTCACTAGCCCTTCCAGTGGACCCCAGTGTTCTCTGTGATACCACTAGTCAGCCCTGCCCAGATATAGCAATAGGATTTTAGCATTTATATTTCTATACCACTTATCAGTGCAAAGCACTCCCTAAGTGGTTTACAATGCGTCTAACTAATTGCCCCCAACAAGTCGGGTACTCATTTTTGTTGGAGTGTATGAGTATAAATTTTTTTAAAAAATATTAAAGATTCCAGGGAGCAAGCCCTTTAGGAATATCTTCTTAAGAAAAGTTTCTTTTAAAGTAAGCAGAGTTAAACTAGGGAAGACTGACCAAGCTCAATTTGCATTTGTATGTGTTCTGAATCACCAAGCATTAAAGTCAAGCAGACAAATCAAGGACAATAAAGATATTTGCTTAAAAATGCATATCAAAAGTTTATTGAAGATATAGCAATCTTAATCTACATATTCAAAACAAATCTAGGTCCTTAACTAAGTAAGAGGATTACAGTTCAGGGTAGTAAACTCACGCAATCTGGGAGGTTCAGGTTAGGATAATCAAATCAGAAGTTTCTAAGTATTACAGCAAAGACTTCCATATTTCCTCAGAAAAAGAGGTGTTTGTAGGTAAGCAAGAGCTCATCTCTCTTCTTCGTAAATGGAGGTTAGATGCATGGTAGAAAGGGGAGAAAAGGGAAGGGAAGCCTCATGGAGAAGCTGCAAAAACCCCTTAGAAGGGACAATGCATAATAAAACATTTAAATTAGGAGGCCATGTGATGAATGACTCAGTGGTCACCCATAGCTCCAAATGGCTAAGATAGCCTGAGATGCGAAGGGGGGTAGGAACTTAAGCATGCAAGGAATTTCCTAAACTTACTAAGCAGGGGTGCAAGAAGAATGTTACATTTCCCACAATTTTACCAACATATGGAAGGAGGAAGGCTGAGTCAACTTTGGAGCCCTGTAGGACTGCGCTCACAATGTTGTGGCTGCAGTGCTGGCATTTAACCACTGCGCCACCAGGGCTCCTTGATAGTTTGTTATGTATTCTGGTGGACACATGATCAGCCTTAAAATTGAAGGACATACCAGATGTGGATTAAATGTTGCCATATTTACAAACTTTGAACTTTCCTATTTACCAAAAGGACTTTTTTTTGGTTGATTAATAATTTCTAACAGTGTCTTTGAGTCCCTATGTTTGAAAAAGGCAGGATAGAAATAAATGATAATTATAATGATAACAACAATTAATTGGGCATGACTATGGTTGGCCATGCCACTCCTGGAGGTGTGCCTTTATGTTGTGGTGGAGCCACTGCATCCTGTGCATTTCCTCCTCCAGGGCATGGACCCTCCACTCCAATCACTGTGCTGACATGCAACAAGTATGGAAAAGGGGGTTGTCAGAGGCTGCTAAGATTTGTTTTCATGTATTCCACTTACTAAGCTGATACACCACTTGTCATAAAAGCATGTTTGAGGCCATGATGCCTGGCGCAATCACTTGGACAACCACCCTGCATTTGATGCACTATTTCTAAGCATGCCTTGCAGCCACAAAGCCAGATAGAAATTACTTTGCCCCTTCTCCTGTCCCTGAATAGCTATGAAGTGGGCAAGAAGGGAGGCAGGGACAGGGCTAACCAAGAACCAATACCTGCTGGCCACAAAGTTCAAAGAAGTTGTGCAGATCAAAAACACCCGGTTAAGCATCTCTCCCTCATCTTGCAGATGTTGTGCAAGATCACACACACACTGTAATTAAAGATGGGACATTTTCTTCCGCAACCTCTAGTGATGCAGTCATATATCACCACTGGGCTTTCAAATGCCCTTTCCACCACATTCCACACAGGATTCAGGCATTTATTGAAGCTTGCCTCTTTTGTTGGTCAGTGTACCCAGATATCGCTTTATCAGCCACTTTCTAATTGGATATGCCTGATCAGCAAGTAGTATTGGGCCAACCTGCTGCCCCTACACAGCTATCACTGGGTTACCAGGAACAAAGACCCCCACCTGCATGGTCTTCTCTATTGCAGAGTTTTAGATCATATGGGCATCATGATTTTCCCCACACCAACTGATCTCCATGTCATTGAAGTGCCCTGTGTGATCTGTGCTCCTCTGTAGCAGGATGGAGTATGTGTGTTTTCTGTTTATGAATTTTCCACCTTGTCTAATTGGAGAAACAATCTGGCAATGGCACTCATCAACTCCCCCCCCCCACAGAAATCCCAAGGCAGAGAAGCCATCCATTATCTGTAAATAGAAAAGCGGGGATGGGGAAGGAAAAAGACAACTTCTGTGAATCTCTGAAAATCTATTGAACTGTGCTGCTCTGTGAATTTATAAAAATGTTGCCATTTCAATACACACTTCCTGAGCATTTCCCAGGGAAAATGGTGTGAGGAAGAAGTACCAGTTCCATACCCAGGCATACTGCTATAAAAATGTCTGCTGCTGTTCAGCAACCGACCCCAAACTGGTGGGCTGCAAGCCACTAAATACAATGGTTTGTGAGCATCCAAACAGTGAGAGTGACTCCCCCCCCACGTTTGGCCCTCCTTATGACTGTGTCTTGCTTCTGTACTTCTGGATGAGTTGATTCCACAATGGTGAAAAATGTGGATTGAGACATAAGAAAATTGTTTCTCATCTGACCAGACCAACATGACAAAAACCTCTCACCACTCCTCACTGCATGGGTAAACCCCCAGTGTCAAAAATATCTGGGCTCCTGAGGAATGGCCCTGGCCCTGTTTAGCACTCCCAATACTGGTCCCCAAACTCTCCACGAAGCCCAAGCATGGCATTGCCGGATATGTCTTGCACATGCTCTTGCTCTGAGAAGGGCAATGTCTAGTCACTTGGGTGCCAATATAGTCATTTGCAGTAGCAAACACTGCCAGGCACAACCCCAGTGTGACCTCTATTTTAGTCCCCTGGAGACAGCGAATGTCCACAAAGATGATCAGGGCACTGGCAGAGGGAAGATGTGTGAAGGCTAAGGTAACAGCCCAGGTAGGTATGTACCTTCTCAGGTATACACGCCATCCAATGGGAGTGCAGGTGGGCAGTAAAAGAAAAGCTATCCATTTATTTAACTTTATTGAGGATATATGTATATCTGCATGCATGTTTGGAAGAAAAAATACCCACAGCCACTGTAGTCATGTGACCCTAAATAATCTCATACAATGAACATGTGGCCATAGCAGAAAAACCCTTTTATACCAGTGTGACTTTGGGCAAGTGAAATGTGTGGCTCTCAAGATCAAGTTGAGTTCCAATTAAAATGGGTGAGTGCAGCACTAATGTGGTCAAACCAGGGCGGAGTACTGTGCACTGGAGATGAATTATTTTGCAGGTATGGATTCAGCCCCTGTTCACTTTAGCAAGGTGGCTGAATCACAGGCTCTCAACAAATGTTGCCTGAGCCATGGCAGCAGCAACAATCTGAACAGATTTTGTATGACTCCAACAAATATGATTGCTGGCAGAATCACAGTAATAAACACTACAATGCTGGTGTTTCCTGAAGCAATCATAACATGTGGCTTTATGCTTCCCTCGGCCCCTGCACACCCACATTGTTAAAAATCAGTGTTAACATGTAACTCACAGGTATATTTCACGAGAGCTATTTTGTGGTGCCTGCAGATTGTATGCTTGCATGTGTTGAGTATTGTCATTTTGTACATTGGCTTTTGTTGTTATTGATGCTCACTGGCACGGCCTATGGCTTTAGCTGTCAAGCTATTACTTACTTGAGAATTTGCAGCTGAAATATTTATTTGGTGTGCATTGCTCAGCCGTTATGTATTTCCATGTGCTCTTTTAGAATTCCAGACTATGTGTTCTGCCTAGTAAACAGAGCTAGGACTTGAATTGTTTGAATGTCTCTTTCCTCACAAAGATTTCGGCAGTAGATGCAAAGGCCTCCTCTTTCACGCAAACAGAGATTCCATATATCATGTTTGAAATGACTGCCTGCTGGCTAAAATGCCAGAGAACAATCCACAAAGTGACTATAAAACAAATGTTTGGAGAGAGGAGCAGCCATTAGCCATTTGAGAAAGAGAGAAGGCCATGTGCTTTGCTTTTAGAAATCCTATTACGCTTCCACTTTGGGAAAAATGACTTTGCACCAGCCTAGTTAGGAGCTCATTAGAGCTGACATGCTGCCTTCTGCCTTCTGTAGAAGGTGGAAGCAGGTGACTTCAGGGTAAGGAGAGGAATTTGGGGAGGAATAAGATGAATGAAACAGACCCCTTACTGTAGATGGACTCCTCAAATTATCCTTTGAAAGGGAGCCTTTAGCTGTGCTGAGCCAGGGGTGGAGGAGAATACCCATAGGTGTCTCCAAGCATCCAGCTGTATGGCAAGGGGAGAATGACATCCATTGGTAGGATGGACACTCCTGACCAAAAGGTGTCATGTGTCAGGAGCTCTGGTGTGACACATTAATAATCCACTAAATGTTCCTGGGCACCAAGAGGCAAGCAGAGAAACAGGAGTGATGCTTCACTCTGGCCACCCATGAAGGTTGCAATTATAGGAGATTTTCAGACCGTGTTTCAGCGTGCTTAGGGCGGGAGGAACTTTTGGGAGAGGGACGGCGATCTTGCGCAGCAGGGGGGCATTTTCGGATGCCGTTGTCCTTCTCCCGAAACCATCCGTGTCACTTCCGTGAAGCTTCGGAAGCCTCAGTGCCATATTTTAATCACGGGCAACCTCCGTGATTAAAATATGGCTCTGCGGCTTCCGAAGCTTCACAGAAGTGACACGGATGGTTTCGGGAGAGGGACAACGGCGTCCGAAAACGCCCCCCTGCTGCGCAAGATCGCCGTCCCTCTCCCGAAAGCTCCTCCCGCACTAGGCACGCTGAAACGCGGTCTGAAAATCTCCATAGTGTATCTATTGTGAAAGAAGCAACAAATAATAGGGCATGGTATACAAAAGGGCAGCTTATAAGGGCCCCAAGACTACCACCCTCACAATACCTCCAGCAATGATGACAAAATCTGTTAGAAGCCAATGGGGGAGGGAGGGATACGCTCCTTGCATTTTGGGGGAATGGGTGGGAGGGAATGGCTGCTAAACTGAAGAGAAGGGAACCAAACTGCTTGCCTGATGCATTGCTATATCATTCCACACATACCTGTGGCAATTTGCTAGCTGTCACCCTCCACACAGAGTTAATAATGGGCATCGTATTGCCAGTGAATCACTTTGACAATTGACTTTGAAATAACAGTGTATTAAATGACCCCTACATGTCAAGCCCCTTATTGTGGGCAGCACCAAAAAAAAGAAGAAGACATTTTGGCACAGCAAAAGATTAGATGGGGGAAAAGAGAGAAGGGGGGTGGCTCTTATCTAATTCACATAATCTGTTGGAAACATTGCCACTGCTGGTTTTAGCTTCCTCTCTCAACTGGAAATGGGGCTGTTCCTTCACATGTGTTTGACACTCAGGATGCCAAGGGGGGAAATGTGGGAAAAGGTGAAAGGTAAAAAGAGACGTGACAATGGAGGGGGTTAAATCAAAGCAATCCCCTCCCCACACAACAAAAATATCTGGATTTGTGAAATTCCACTGTGAGCTTGTGTGCAACTCACAATAAATCTGTTTTTATTCATTTCATTTCTGGAAGCCTGAGCATATTGCCAATTGGCTTTGGGTTGCATGAGTTCTGCCTCAGTTTTCCCTATTTTGGCATTTCTCCGTCACAAGAAAACAGACAGATTTTTGATTTATATTGACTTTCTCTGATTAGTGACAGAGCTCTTGGTGCCCTTTTTCTAAGGGCCACGCTAACTGAGCATGATGTAGTCCAACCCATACTGAGGGCACAGAGTTTGAGGGGGGTACCTTGGAGGACTAGGCCAAATCCACACTATACAAATAATCCAATTTGAAACTGGATTATTTGTCATGGCTCCTTCCTATGGATTTCTTGGATTTATAGTTGTATAAGGTGCTGGTGCCAAAGAGTGCTGGTGCTCACCAAACTATAAATCCCAGGATTCCACAGGAAGAAGACATGGCAAATAATCCATTTTCAAACTGGATTGCTTGTGCAGTGTGGATTTGGCTTTAGATGAGAAGGTCTGGATGTGTCTTTCCATGCTTGGGAACTCTATAACTGGATGCTGAGCACAGAAACATCTACATGCAAAACAAGATGTCTGTGATGAGTGATGGACTCTTTTCTCAAGTGCTAGGGTGGGCAACTGTGTGAGGATCAGGGGCCACTCACCCTCATCCCCAAAGGCCATGCCCCCCTCTACTGTAAACCCAAACACCTCAATTTTTCTCTGGAGTTCCTCTCAAAAATGGTGACATGAAGTGATGTTGCATCATTTCCTGTTGCCATTTTAAGAGGGGTTGTAGAGGAACACAGATATTTAGGGGCAGTATGGTGTTCTGGGGTGCTTGTGGGGTAGGGGTATTTTTGCATATTTTTATGTATGTGGAAAACTCTCTGCAGCGATTTGGGAGGAAAATTGCTCCAAACTTGCACTGCATGGGGAAAAAAAACTAAGGGAAGTGCGGGGGGGGGGGAGAGATTCAAGGGCAACAACCATGGGATCCAGGGGCTGCATGTGGTCCATGGAATGCACTATGCCCAAACTTGCTGTAGTCCTTAACTTTACAAGCGGGATGGACAATCTGAGGCTGAGTGGGGCTTTCAGTGTGAGTTTCATTCCAAGGACAGTACTCTTCCCATTATGCCAGCTGTCTCTCCAGAGGAAGAAATGGCAATTGGTAGGAATTATGGAGCTGGAGGTGGCATGGTGTAGTGGTTTGAGCATTGGACGATGACTCTGAAGAGCAGAGTTTAAATCCCTGCTGAGCCATGGAAACCCACTGGGTGACCTTGTGCAAATCACACTCTCAGCTTCAGGAGAAGGCAATGTCAAACCTCCTCTGAATAAATCTTGCCAAGAAAACCCTGTGATTGGGTCACCTTACGGTCACTGTAAGTTAGAAATGGAGAGAGCCAGTGTGGCAAAGTGGTTTGAGCACTGGACTACAACTCTGGAGACCAAGGTTTGAATCCCTGCTCAGACATGAAAATCTACTGGGTGATCTTGGGTAAGTCATACTCTCTCAGCCTCAGAAAATTATGGCAAAAAAATACCACCTTACCTCCCTATTGCTGCAGTGTCCTTTTGTGCCCACAGCTCATTCACAAGCTTGCTGGAAGGGAATACTGTGCAGTTTACATCCCTGAAAAAAATGGTGGCTGCGAGTGAGTTGGTTCCAGAAAATCTCCCTCCATTCCCCAACTTTTTTTTAAAAAAAACAACAGATGTGGAAGAGCTATTTTCCGCTCAAAAGACCTCTTCATACTTTTGCTCTGCCACTCTGCCACTTTAACGATCGTGCAAAAACAGCAACAATGGCGGCTCCAGCATTGCAAGCCCTCCTTTGCAAGCCCGCCCCCTCTGAGGTCTGACCAATCAGCTTTCAGCTCTGCTGTGTTCCCTTTTCAAATTGGTTGTACAGATGACCTATTATGCGCATTTTTGCAGTTTTAAAAAAGGATCACGAGAAACAGCAAAAGCTGTTATCATGGTCTATGTGGAGTTTTCAGTCCCCCTCCTTCTGAATATGGCAAATCCCGGCAGGATCTCACCTAAACTATAGGTATTCTGCCCGCATTCTTGCCAGATTTTTTGTTGTTGTGTAGATGGGCCCATACTCATAGAGGTTACCTTCTTTTCAGTTTATAGGAGGAGGGAATCCTATAAGATCTGACCTTTATTCTTATAGTGGCTGAATACTTCCCTGAAAACCAGGCTGCTGAACTAAATGAGCCTTTCTGTCTATCTGGCCTGTGTGAGTCACACTTTCCCTATCTTTGCATCAAGATGGGAAGAGGCATCATGACAGCTGCCCTTTTGTTAGGATGGAAGCTAGTCAGTCAGTCATTTCAGTGTGTTACTGATGGAAGAGGCCATTTCATCTTGGACCTCAGTGCAGGTATATTCTCTCCTCCCCATCCCCAGGTAAAGAAACAAACAGCTCAATGTGCCCTCATCTCTTCTGGTGTTTATCTTACCTAAATAAGCTGGAACCCTTACAATTGGTAATCTTAAGATCTTAGAATTCAGTGATGGCAACTAGAAAATTCTTAGGAGACTTATTGTTTGCTATTTGTCCATACTCCTTACATTATAGGCCTCTCATAATATCATAAATATTTCCATTGTATTGCTCCCTTTCGTGAACATCTCCTTTATCCTAGATTGTATTCTTTGCTAACAGTTTCTAAAACTGTTTGGCAGATTGGCAGGAGGCAAATTTAAAGATCACTTGCCACTAAGGACCAGTAGTGGCTGGTGGAGATATCCAGCATACTGAATGCTCTCCTCTGCATGGTATGAGCTATCTGCTTTGGACAGTTCACTTTTGGACTAAGCCTCAGAACCGATTCAGTACCCATGGGCATGGAAGCCACCAGCTGCCAGTGACTTGTAATCTACTCTTAGTAGTTTCAACCCTGATTAAAATGTGTTGTTGTTGTTGTTTGAGTTGAAGTCGTTTCCAACTTATAGTGACCCTACGGTGAACCTATCATGGGGTTTTCAGAGGCCGAGAGTATGTGACTAGCCCAAGGTCACCCAGTGGGTTTTCACAGCCAAGTGGGGGATTTGAACCTTTGTCTCCAGAGTTATAGTCCAACACTCAAACCATTATGATGTGCTGGATCCTATGATTTAAAATTACCTTCTTTTAAATTAAAAGAGGGGCATTCCTACTTTTGGAGCCTACACAGGCCCATGGAGCTTCCTTCCCTGGGTCCCTCCTCCTTGAGCCCTGCAGGTTGGGATGCATATCCCTCAATAAATGTTTCCCACCTCCACTTAAAGTAAAACTAGGTGGCTGCATCCTGCAAATTTGGCAAGCTATGTCAGTTGTTGCCATCAAAGAGTACATTTCTAAGAGGTTAATGCATGGGACCTGCAACAAAATGTAGCAGGGGAGCTGGTCCAGCCAGCCTTGTCCTCTTCCAAAATTCTGTCCCTCCAAGGTCACTCCATAGGAATTTCATTTCCTCCACCCCCACCCCATCCGTCCCGTTTCACTATTTTCCTTTTCAAGTGATTCTTAGTATTTTGTGGTCATGCAACATGGATAGTCAGTTATTGGACTATTTTTACGTGCCCCCGTCCCTGACAGTTTGTTTTTTGTAAATATTTATTTATCTTTTGCCTGCTTGAGGGTCATCCCTTCCTCTAATGTACAGATAAGTTATTTTGGCTACATAAAGGTGCACACTTAGCAAATGAATTTGCTATTAGTGTATAATTAGTGGGCAATTCCTGTGGGGCCAGAGGGCCATGTTTCAGGTAAAGCATGTCCTTGAGCATCTCATAACCTGTGGCATGGCCTAAGGAGAAGTTTAGGAGACAGATTTAGCAAATTAGCAAATGAAATCCCTCTTCAAATGTGATTAATTAGTATTTGGAAATACTAATTTTACTATTAACAAACAAAAGCCCCTCTTCTTGATTAATTAGCATTTGGAAATAATGTTTTAATTATTAACCAATAACCACCCCAATTATTAATAAATAAAATCCTCTTGCATATATATATATATATATATATATGTTTGTGTGTGTGTACCCTGTATAAAAATGAACCTTAAAATGTACTTAAATTAACTTTCATTAATATCACATTGATTATGTTTTTTTTTATAAATATTTTTATTGATAAGTTATCATAGAACAAATGACTGTAAATAACATCATAAATTAAACAGAAGTATAAACATATCAAACATAAACCACTCATACACTTTACAAAAAACATACAACTTAATATCGCTACAACACTACACAAACAAACTAAAATGACTTTCCATCTCTATCTGATATTGGTTATGTTTACCTATTTTGTTCCATCCCCCCTTTTCTTTTTTGCTCTGGAAACTTATTCCTATTGTATCAACCATTCAACATTAGTCATCCATTCATTCCTTATTTTACAGCTCTACACATTACCTATTTTATATCTTTAGTTCTCCACTCTGGAAGTTACTACCTCTCCCCAAGTATCTTTTAAATATCCTATTAACTCTTTCCAATCTTCCTTGTATTTTTCTATAGATTTGTTCCTAATTAAGCAAGTGAGTTTGTCTACTTCTATATATACTCCTTCATTTAATAAACCCAGTCTGTCACCCCTGGTATTTTTTCCTCCTTTCATTTTTTTGGACATATGTTACTCTAGCAGGAATCTAGCCGAAATCGTCATGTAGAACATCATTTTCCCATTCCCCACTCCCACCCCAGTTCCAATTGATCATGATTTTGACTGTCCCATTGACCATCTCATTGACTACATTGCATTTATTCCCCTTTCCAGCATTTCAGGAACCTATGTTCCTCCCTGCTCCCATCCAACAAGTGCAGCTTAGCTGGTCTTGCTGGTCACAGCATCATTATTTTAAAGTAGGAGCCCAAATGGCTCCAAAATGCTATAGAGTTGGTGGTGGGAGCCTGGAAAGGCAGCAATTGAAACGTGGGGAGAGCATATACTGATTTTGCTAGCCTTCCCTTTTCTGCCACCAGAGACAAGAAGCACACTTGAGCCTCATGCTAGAACCGGCCTTGCTTAGAGTCCATTAGCTCTCTATTTGAAAGCAGTTGCCAGTTTGCATTAGAAGCATAGGAAACCCCAAACATTTGGTGTAAGGAAAAGAAACCTGGTCCAGCCCTTGGAAGTTTCTTACTATCTATACTCAAAGCTCAGAAAACTTTCCCAGGGTCCCACAACCTATGACTATACAAAATTCTCCAGCCAATGGCCCTGGCCTATTGACCAAGGCTGCTGACACACTGTGGATATAATGCAGTTTGACACCGTTTTAACCACCATAGCTCAATGCTATGAACTTCTGGGATTTGTAGTATTGTGAGATACTGTGGCTCCATCTACACATTGAAAAAACATCTGTTTGGGGGGGTAAAAAATTCAAAAAGGCAGCCATTCGAATGCGTACAATCTGCCTACACAATTTTTTACCCTCCCTAAACTCCGTATGACCTCCCCTTGCCCAGCTGGCTGGAGTGAGCGATCCAAGTGGTGGTTTTAAATCTCCCGCTGCTTTTTTTTTTAATTTAAAAAGGTGCCTGTTATGTAGATAGTCAGTTCTCTGTATTCTGTGAATAAATTAAAAATGAATAAATGTAAAAAATCTCCATTTCATGGACTTACCGGACTCGCACTTAGCCGGGAATCCAACATGCCAGCCGCTCCCAGTTCTCCTCTTTGCTAGCCCCATTCCCTGTGCTCGACCAGCCAATCAGGTTACACTGCCTGTTCATATGTGTGCGAACGGGGTGTACAGATGATTGACAATTCAAGCGGCTGTACGGATTTTAGGTCGAGATCCGCTAATCCTCCCGAACGCTGAATCCATGTAGTTTACGGGGGATTTGGTAGCCCCTCTTCTGACACAAATGTATCCGAACGGCCGTGTGTACACATTATCGATCTTTTGAACGCTGTACAGATTTTTTTCATCGTGTAGACAGGGCCTGTATTTAGCCTTCTCTGTCAGAGAGCTCTAGTGCCACAACAAACTACAAATCCCAGGATTCCATAGGATGGAGCCATGATAGTTATTTCCGCAGTGTGTTAGCAGCCCATGTTGAAGAAAGAAGGGTAACTATTCCAAGCCCTGTTCATGCTAGCAGTTGGAAGCAAACAAAATGGATAAAAGGAGTACTAGGAGAAGAGCCCTCTGCTGGTGAATGTTCAGGTTAACTCTTTCTCTCTTTTGTTGCCCATGTGAATCAAAATTTGAATAGGTTCCATGGACAAAATTGATCGGTGTTATTATTATTAGGACAGGGGCAGTGGTTGGATGGTTCATTGTTACCTTTGACTTGAAAAAAAATACATAGTTTTTTTTTTTTTTTTAAGAATTGGCAACCAAGGGTTAGAGGTGACCAAGGGTCAAATCTTAACCATTAAAAGATTTAGTCCACTGTTCCAAATTTGCTGGCAGGAATGAGCTTGGATTTTTTTTACCCAGAAATTATATGACATGTGCAGACAATGGTAAAAAGCAGAACATGACTGAATTGTTCTGTTTCAAAGATAAAACTGTCAGCCCTGAGGCCAGTGAGATCTCTCTCTAGAAGTCAAGAATGTCAATTCTTTTTGCATGATGTGGTGTTTAAACAAAAGGCCAAAGCTAAATTCAAGATGAACTATGCCTGTCTTGACAGAAGGGAAACTGTAGAGGGTTGGATCTGTGTGTATATGAAGTTGCATAGAGAGAGAGCACACTTAATGCAGCTGGAACAATCCTGGAATTTAATTACACTGGCCAAGTTCTAATAGAACCACTGGCAGAGTGGAAGGGTGCACCCACACTACACAAATAATCTAGTTTGAAACTGGATTATTTGTTGTAGCTCCTTCCTATAGAATCCTGGGGTTTATAGTTTGGTGAGGTACCAGCACTCTTTGGCAGAGAAGGCTAAAGACCGTGTAAAACTACAAATCCCAGGATTCAATAGGAAGGAGCCATGGGAGATAATCCAGTTTCAAACTGGACTATTTGTGTAGTGTGGATTAGGCCAAATATAATTCAGACAAATACGGGCATTTCTCCACTACACATACCAAACACATTTCAGTTCTATATGTGTCTGCTAACTAGTATGCCTAGTGCAATAGCTAGGGCCTACGCCAAGTTTTTTCTTCCCTTCTTAGTTCATTGACCAGCCAGTGCTTCTTTTTGTAAACCATAACCATAAACTAGATGCTTTTGAGCTGCTGAAAAGGTGCAGATCAGCCCTCTCCATATTTTGGGCTACAACTCCCATCAGTCCCCTGCCATCAAACCTGTGGAGAGGATGTGATGAACATCTGATGGAATCTTCCATGAGTAAAAAGCGGTGCCTTTTCCATCGGTCGAGCATGGAAGCAAAACAAAGGAGGATGGGAGGGGGATGGCGTCGTCCGAAACTGACCCCCTGCAGTGGGATAGCCGCGTCCTTCTCCTGACCTCCGTGGAGGGCTTTTGTAGCATCTGAAAATCTCTTGAGTTTGGCAGATTCTGAGGTTATATGGTCATCACAGAGTGGGACTAGCAACCAGTTTGAAATTAACCAATTTGGAGACATAGTTCAAAGCATTTCTATTACTCTGTTCATACAATAAATCAATCTTTATGTTTTGTTTATCCAATCCAGGCTCCTCATTAATTATTTCCCTTACTAGTATTTATTTGGTATGTTAACCCTGTAATTAAACACACACCAATACAAGCACTATACAGATTCATTCAAACCCCAGTCCAAAGAAGGGATAAGGAGGAAGCTTAACATAAAGGTAGCAGCTGTGGAACTGCGGTCTCCACAGATATTTATTTGGTGGCAGTGTAAGTGACGAGGTAGCCCAACTGAACAGTGATGTAAATTCTGCTGGTGTGCCTGAGCATCACAAATTTGGTGGCAGCAGTGGGATTTGAAAGGCCCCTGCATCACAAAGCCCAATTGTTGAGATGGAAGGGGCCTAATCCAAAACAACTGGAGGTTGCCCTGTTATGGAAGGTTGATATTCAGCAGTGGTTTCACTCCCACTCTGCCACTGGACAGCTTTCTTGATGCATTCTTGGGGTGCTTGGAAAAGGTTTTTTTTTTTAATAACTCCCAGAATGCCCTTCCAGAATTGCTTGTGGACATATTAGCTGGGAATCAAGACAGCTGCAGATTTGGAGAGAACCAGTTTGGGGGAGGCTGCCTACACAGAAGGGATGCCTGGAAAAAGTTACACTTTTAGACTATAACTCCCATTAAAAAACCAAACAAACCTCAAACTATATTATATCATGAGATCTCAGAGAAGCCATGCTGGTGGCGAAATCACTATTATAGTCCAAAATTGTAACTTTTTCAAACTCTGCTTAGAAATAAGCCCCACTGGATTTAGCAAGTCTTCCCTTTCAGTGCATGTTTTAAGATTCTAGCATAAGAAAAGTTGCTTCTGACTAATGATCTCTCCCCCCCTTAATGATTTCCACAGAAGAGTTGATGCATTATAATACAGGAATTATATCTCTTTATAATTATAATTAAAGGGGAAGTTAGGCGTCTTCATCAATGCCCTTCTTAAATTAAACATGTACTCTGATTGCCTCATCATGAAAAGGCAATCAACCTGAGTACAGCCTGGAATTTTTCTTTTTTTCAAAAATAATGTCTTTGCTAAACAAATGGCAGGTTTCCTTATTCGCCAGGATAGTGGCAGGTTGCCTTTTACTTGTCAGAGATCATATTCAAAATTATTTAAGGTCTTAATTTGGATTCTACCCCCTTCCCCCCTGCCCATGTGAAATTGCTTCACAAAGGATTAATAATTCAACTTCAAATTTTAAAAGAGACAATTAGAGATGTGGGCTCAGGCCCATCTTGGCTATGGAGGGCCCTTTTACACTACGCAATTATAGCCCTAGGATCTCATGGTAACTGCCATGGTGACATCCTGTAGAATCCTGGGGTTTGTAGTTTGGTCAGAGGGACCAGAGAAAGGATCTGGCTAAGAAATGTAAATATGCTGTAAATCCCTGGATTTCACAGACTGGGACCATGGTAGTTAAAATGGAATCATAATGCTATAATTGTGTAGTGTGAAAGGCCCTGAGATGATTTGATCATCTTGTGGTGTGGGGCAACTCTGGAGATTTTCGGACACCTCTTTCAGGCTCTTGCCGTGCAAGCAGCCTCCGGAGCAGTAACGAGGCTGCCGCACGGCAAGGGGTCCATTTTGGACAACGCCGTTTCTCTCTCGGTGTCGTCTGTGACTCTTGCGGCTAGCATTGGAGGCAGCCGCGCTGTTTTTCACTCATGGACAACTTCCGTGAGTGAAAAACAGCGTGGCCGCCTCCAATGCTAGCTGCAAGAGTCACGGACGACGCCGAGAGAGAAACGGCGTCATCCAAAATGGACCCCTTGCCGTGCGGCAGCCTCGTTACTGCTCCGGAGGCTGCTTGCACGGCAAGAGCCTGAAAGAGGCGTCCGAAAATCTCCAGAGTTGCCCCACACCACAAGATGATCAAATCATCTCAGGGCCTTTGTGATTAACTCTGGCAACAGCTACTCACAGGACACAAGCTTCAAAGAATAGCAGCTTTATTGTCAGGACTTCATTGTGACCAGTAACGTAGCAAAGATGACTCTGAGATAAAATGGACATAAAATCAAGATGAGAGTTGGAAGGCTTCCCTGAATAGAATAGTCTAATTTAGACTTAAAGTAGTCTAGAGAGGTAGTGGTCAACAAATTCATGGGAAGGAAATTCCAAAAATGTTGGTAAATTATTCCAAAATGACCTGAATCAACAATCTCCTACTTAGCCAAATTTAAGAGACACTGCTATTCCCAACATGGGGAGGATCGTGTTGTACCTGTTTGTATCTTCAAGATGAAGAGCAACTCCAAAAAGCGACAATCTGTTCAGCATTAACATGACTGAATGCATAGAGATTCAAATCTAGATGTTTAAGAGTTAAGCACTCAAGGCCCTGGGGACTGTATGGATGCTATATTTAGTTTTAGTTTCTCCTAATTTCACAGTGGCAGAGAGGTTTTTTTTTTTTTTTTTTAAATCTGGTTCTTTCCATCCAGAATATAAAGAAATGTGTGAAATTTGGAAAATCCTTGTCAAAAATCAGATGGACTTAAATTATCACCCATCCCTAATTGTGTTGTTTTGATGCTGAAAACAGCCTTGTGAATATCTGTTGGGAACAGAAGGCGGCTATATACACATTGACTCTGTCTTGGGAATACACTGCTCATGCAATCATGAGAAGAAAGGACGTGATGGTTATGCAGCACAGAAAGGAATATACGTTTTTCTCATAACAAAGAATGAATGATTTAGGGCAGCTTTCTTCTATAAGATCATTGGCTCCAGATGGTTTAGACTACAAGTCCCATAAGCTCCAGCTGGTATAGTCAATGGGCAGAGATTATGGGAGCTGTAGTCTGAAACACCAGCACTGTCAACACCAAATAGTGTTGGTTTCAGACCAATGGCATCTCTTTGCCTAAAAGAGGGTATTGAGAACTTTCTGCATCCAGTGATGGTCATAAGCTCTGGTTCTAGGAGAGAGGTTGGAAAAATTACCCTTGTTTGGACCAGAACTCCCAGAATCTTCCAATCACCTTAGCCATTGGAAGTCCTGGTTCAAAACAGTAACTTATCCAAGCTCTCTCCTCTTGTCAGCCAATGACTCATTCCACAAAATATCTGCATTTGCAAGGATCCATGAAGGACACATCAGCCAGCCAGTCATCACCATATGGTGGTAAGTGATCAAGTTATCAGGGTGTCATCCAGGAACTTAACTCCATTTTGAAAAATACACACTCATTTCATGATGTATCAAATCATGTCCAATCCCTTAAAGCAGTTGCATTGCCAAAACAGACTGACACGCAAATCTATGAAAGCATGAAAGGTTACCTGTGAAGGAGCTTTAATCTACTCCAGACATTTAATCAGTTGTGATGTTTTTAAAGGTTGTTCTGTAGATTATATTTTTGTTTTGTTTAAAATAATGACTTTTGCATTTGTAGAGTACCTAGACAATTTTTTTTTTACACTGAAGCAGAGCTCTTAAAAGTTACCTTTTGGGACTACAGCTCCCAAAATTCCCTAATGGGAACTCTCCACAGTTCATTAGTTTGGTGGCAGCAGTGGGAGGTGAAAACCTCTGTGTCACAAACGTGATGGCAGTGAAAGTGACGAGGTGGCCAGGCTGAGTTGTGATGTAAATTCAGCTGGTGCACCTGTGCATCCCACGAATAAAATGTTTCAGCTGGTGCTGTGAGTTGCCATAAAATAGTCCAGAACAACTGATACATCATGTGTGTATGTGTGTGTGTGTGTGTGTGTGTGTGTATATATATATATATATATATATATACTATATATATATACAGTATATATATATATATATATATATATATATATTAAAAAACCAGGAGACCTACAGCAGCAAACACTGTTAACTCCTACCGCATTTGCTACACCTGGAGGAGCCCAGCATCACTGTTGAGGTCCCCCCCCCCCAGGGCCAGGAACAACCCATGTTGTTTGCTGTCTGAAGCAGAACAGCAGATGATGTTACCATCAGCCAGGTCATACAGGTTCAGACTGCCCAGCCATCTATGTGTCAGGATCAGTCCTGGATGGGACCTTCTCCTGCCAATTTCAGTTTTGGGGTATTGCTTGTGGCTAATTGTGTTTGCATTCCTTTGTACTTGCTAACAAGTATGTAGTCTAACTGGGAGAAGGAAGGATATGCTCTATGGCATTATCAGACAAGGCACATAAGGCATCATAAGAACACCTAATGATGCGAAATGGCGCAAGTACCACACGACATTGTGCTTTCGCGACTGTGTCCTGTTAAAAAAAGTACTGTTTATTGATGGCTCAAGCCATCAATTCATCCCCTTGGCACTTTTGTGCTGGCATTGCCAGAGTTTGAAATTTCACACCATTGTATTCACATGAATGCAACGTCAATGGCCAGTCCAGCGAGAACATTTCCAGGTGAGATCGCGACATCCAGGTAGGTGATGCACTTTCTATGACCCTTCCCAGTTTACTTGGAAGTTTTTAAGTGTGTTTGTATGTTTTTAAAAACTTTTTGAGAATTCTTTTTGTTTTTATTTTTGAATCTCCTGTGCTACGTATTTTTGCGGGAATCTGTGGAATTTTAAATGAGGAAGTGAACGGAGCTCCATTCACTCCTCCTTCATTGCTGGGAAGCCTTTTGCCAGGATTAGAGGTAAGTGTGGCATGGGGAGTTCTTTTGCTGGCATAAAAACGGCAAAGTTATGAGAGCAAAAGAACGGGGTTTAGGGGGGTAGTCTGATAAAGTCCTATGTCTGTAACTGTTTGATTAAACTTTGTACCTGGTCTTCGCTTTGAGAAAAATGAGATGTGCCCACTGCTGGTGGGAACTGGGAGTAGGGATGATGGATAACCTACGACTGTATAGCCTGCCAGATTTTGTAGATTGTAAATACTTTTTAACTTATGCTTTGTAGATAGGTTTCATTCTGAGCAACAATATTGTAGGGACAGCTCTTTGGATTACTGTGCTAAATAAAGTTTTCTGTTTATAACTTTGAAACTGCTGGTTACCGAATCTGAAGAAGCCAGTAATGACACTATGCTATTTTGGGCACAAAAGGCAGAGAATCCCACAGGCACTTCTCTTTATCCCTGGAAATAAAATAATCAAATTAAATAACAATTTGTTAACTGTTTAGAATCTGCTAAATGAATCTGGGGGTGGTAGTGTTTCTGGATTAATGTGCAGGCCTGAGTGTACTCTGTTGTGGGTGGTGGCAATCTCATTGCTTCACCTGGTTCTGTCATGCACATTGACAAGACTGAAAGGTTGGTTCAGATTTCCTGGTGTTCACAACCACATCTTGGTTTAGCAAGCTCTACAAATACAAGGGCAAGGCACACCTTGATGAGCTGAGAGTTTTCAGTGGTCTTTTCCCTAAGAAAGCAGAGTTACTTTTTGGAGCCATAACTCCCCAAATCAACCAGCCATCTAGGGATTTTTGGAGAAGCATCTTTCCCATGTTTTGTGGGAAGCTGATGCTCAGTTTTGTTTCTCGCTTCTCTGGGCACTGAATCTTTGCCACACAAATGCTAGAGATCTCTGTGTCTCAGAAGTGAATTCCTTTGGACAGAGAGCCTAAAGCTCATGGGAAGTTTTCTATTACCCAAACTATGATGATTAATAATCTTCACTCAACTAAATATTGAGGATAATGTATTAATTGTAGAAACTGTTAGGCATTAAAGTAACAACAGAGTTGAACATGTCTGGAGGGCTCATTTGTGATGTGTTCATAGCCTGTAAAATACTTTTTTTATATTACAACTGAAAAACAAAAATGGGCTATGCTGGCAAGGGGATTCTGGGAGTTATAATCCCCAAAGGAGCTAGCTTTATATATAAATCCTAAAAGGAGCTAGCTTTTCATTGATATACGTGTGTGTGTGTGTGTGTGTGTGTATCCCCTTTTGGGATTGTGTGTGTGTGGTTGTCTCTCTCTCTCTCTCTCTCTCTCTCTCTCTCTCAACTGATACAGCCTTCCTATGACAATAAGGCTGCTATGCTTAAACTTAATAACTTTTTTCTTTCTTTCTCTGAGGTTACTTCCTGCTTCTTTTTCTCTCATTTACATAGATACAGAATACACATGAAGTCTCCCTGATGGCTTTCTAAGCAGACTTGCACACATGGAAGCCAGCTTTGGAGGCTTCTCTAGCCAAGTTTAGGGACTCTGAGACATCTTAGAATGGATTTCATGTAACAAAAAAATGTTCTTTTTATCATACTATGAACATCCAGGGCAATCACTCCTAGCTATAAGCTTATAGCATTAACTCACCATATTCTGCTAGCATAAACAGAAAACACTTTCTTACTGTTCTAAGGGAAGGCCATAGCACAGAAGAACCAGTGTATTGCAGTGATCAAGGAGTTAGACATGGAACTGAGGTATTAATATATCATCGTCATCATCATCATCATCATCATCATGGTTCAAATCCTCATTCAGCCATAAAGCTCATGTGGTGACCTTGGGCCACTCACTAACCTTGCAAAGTTGTTGTAGGAATAAAAGTAGAAAAAGAGTTGCTCTGGCCACTTCTTCCTTTGTCTTTAGTGAAATATGAGGGAGACAAATGGCAGGAAGAGTGGTTAAATTAGAAGGGAACTACTTAGGAGATTATCAGATGTGGCAAATATTGCATGATAACAACACCAAAAGAATGTGAAAAGGTGCCCATTTTGCATGACATCATGCTTTGGTGTTATACAATTGTTAATGTGGCATTTTTTTTTTATTGATGGTCCAAAGCTGTCAATTGATCTGCCATGGCATTTTTGTTGTGGAATTGTGAGCGTCTGAAACCATGCCCTGTGAATATAGCATCAATGTGTGGTCTCCACCAGAACACTTCCCGGTGAGAACATGAAAACTAGGTAATCTAGCCTTTTCTGTGCTGGAATATTGTGCATAACTAAACCATCCAACCTCTGTTTTAAAGACCTCCAAAGAAGGGGAGTCCACAACCCTCTGACACAATCTATTCCACTGTCAGACAGCTCTTGCAGTCAAGAATTTCTTCCTAGTATTTAGATGGAATCTCTTTTCTTTTAATCTGAATCCATTGGTTCGTGTTCTAGTTTCTAGAGCAGAAGAAAAAAAAGCTTGCTCTATCTTCTATATGACATCCCTTCAGATATTTAAAGATGGTTATCTTATCCCCTCTCAGTTTTCTCTTCTTCAAGCTAAATGTGTGGCCTTTTAGATGTTGCTGGACTATATTTCCCATCATCCCCCAGCATTGGTTAGGGTTGATGGCAAAGGCTGAGTTGGAGTCTAACACCATTTGGAGTGCCATGGTTTCACCATCCATCCCTGTACCTTTGTATCTGATAACTTATTACTGCTCCAGTACCAGGAACAGAAATGAATCCTAGCATTGAATCTGGCTCAGGTTTTAAACTGAACTTTACAGGAGCTATCCAAGGTGCTGGTTCAGGTTGATCACCTTTATAACTCCTTTATAGTCTTGACACTGGACTAAAACCTGCAGCAGAATGACAGCTCAACTGATATGGAAGCCATCAGCTGCTGCTCCCTGGGAATAAATCCTATTTAATTCAGTGGGGTGTATTTCTAAGGAGATGTTCCTACAATTGCACTGTAAAAAACATTGCATGTTTTTCCTGCTACGACAGTCAAGCACACCTCTGTAGCAGCAGTGACCCCTCAGAACAAAGCAATACTGCTTGCAAGAATACATCAACAAGAACATGGCCAATGACACAAGTGCTGCAGTGTACACAGAGAGACAATTTACAACCATTAATTCCACTTTGCTGGAGAGAAAGGTAGGTGCTATTTGATTTTGAGACGATTCGCAGGGCTCATGCTGTGGTATTCATTGATTCACACAGACTGAGCCATTTACAGAGCTTCATTGTAAACCTGATGGTGTAAATAAATGCCTGGGCTGTCTTTCATCACTCTGCTCCCCGTCCCCACCCCCACTGCATAGGCTCCGTGAATCACCAACCCGAGACAGCTGTCAGTAGCAGCTGTCACACTGAATCACTAAGCATATTTCAGGATTTGGCCATTGATGACTGCGTAGGATGCAGTTGCTCATGACTGCAGCAGAAAAGTGAAGGCTGGGATAACCTAGTGCATTGAACACTCAAAGTACATCCATGGTTGCTACCACAGATGTGACTGCTGTATATATCTGAATATCCAACACAAAACTTAATTATAAGCCATTAGGATCATCATTGTTCACAGTTTCAGGGATGGTCTTGCAAAGTGAGATTGTCACCTCATTGGCAAAAGTTGTAAGGAAGTGGCAAAGTGCTGGGGGAGAGATCTGTGATGTGGTCTGTCCTGCATCTACTGAGCTCACCGGTTGCCTACAGGCATGGCGGAAAATGATGCCCATCATCAATGTTGAAGATATCACATCAAGTGCCAGCCTACTCAGCTTTTCTACATGGAAGGGGAGGAGGCAACATCTTCTTTTTCACCTCAGGTATCAAATTATTCAGGTTCTGGTTCATCTTCAGACTCACATGCCTTTCCCAACCAACTTTTCACCAGTCTCTTCTTTTCTGTTCTCACATTTGGCCTGAAATATTCCATTACAGGACAGGCAAAGTGGAAGCCATTCACACTCACACACTGATGCAGTCTTCTTTTCCACTGGTCGAAGGCAAGGAGCAGATCAGTTTCTGTCAGCTGTTTCAACACATATGCCATTTTCTTCTTTACTGCATCAGTTGACTCAAAACATGTTTCTTTACGCATTGATTTCACTTTAGGGAAAAGAAAAAAGTCACATGGTGCCAAATCTGGTGAATATGGAGGATGTTCAAGTGTAATAATGCATTTATCGGTCAAAGACTGCTTCACAGAAAGTGCTGTGTGATGAAGAATGAAATCATTTTCCCACAGTTCTCGCCTTTTTTTCCTGACTCTTTCTCTCAGCTTTGTCAAAGCTTCCTTATAATAATGCTGGTTCACTGTTCTGCCTTCTGGAACCCATTCTGCCAAAATTATGCCCTTGATGTCAAAAAACAAACAAACAATGAGCATGGCTTTGAATATGGACTTGCTTAGACATGCTTTTTTCGTTCTTGATGATGATGGTGTTTTCCAGTGCATTGACTGTCATTTTGTCTCAGGATCATACTGGGAGATCCACGTTTCATCACAAGTGATGATTTTTTGAAAAAGGTTTGGGTCTGCCTCAAGTTATTGCAGAATGTCAGCGCAAATTTCCTTGCGGCACTCTTTTTGCTCTGATGTGAGAACCCTAGGGACCATCTTGGCCCAAACTTTTCTCATGTTGAGATCCTCATGCAAAATTTTCCACACAGTGTCTTTGGCAATGTTCATGGATATTCCAGACTAACATGGCTATGTTTTTGAATTCTACACACACACACACACACACACACACACACAGAGAGAGAGAGAGAGAGAGAGAGAGAGAGTTATGTATGCAATGTGTAGTATGTAAGGCAAGGATCTTTTAGTAAGGAGTGAAAGAATAGAATGCTGGGGGTGACTGGTGGTTGGCTGAATGTCTGAGGAGATTTTATAAACAAGGCTGGTGTGGGGGATATTTGGACAGAGTGAGAGTTTGGTCTGTCAAGTGGCTTTATCAAACCAGGCTTTACCAGCAGTACCGGAGCAGGATAACAGCATATGTGGCCATTCCTGATTGCATGGTGTTGTGTCTGTGCTGTTGCCAATCTGCATTCAAACCATTGCTGGAAGGCACCTTTTCATTGCTATGGGAAACCTGTCAATAGGCCCTCAATAGTGGTGTATTTCCATTATTGCCTCTGTGCAATAAGTGCTCTTCTGCTTCAGTTCTGACAGTGCCAGTCATGTGGAGTAAGTAGGAGTGTTTTTCCTTTTCTCTTACTCTCTCTTTCCCTTGTTTCCCTGCCCCCACCAACCTGATCTGATTATTTCTCCCACCCCTCCCCTGCACGATCTATTCCCCCTCCCACCTCATCTGTCTCTTTTCTTCCCCCCACTTCTGCCACCCTATCTGATAATTCCCCCTTGCCTGCCTGATCTTACCCCCAGCTGTCTGTTTTCTTCCCCTCACCCTTCTGCTGCCTGAACTGACTCCCCCCTTGCGTGCCTGATCTATTCCCCCTCCTGCCCCTGTCTTGTTTCTTCTTCCCCCCACACTACTATTTCACAGAAATCACATTAGTGAAGCAAATGGAAACATGCTGGTATTGAAGCAGAGGTGCAATAAGGATTGATTCAATACCGGTATGTTTCTGTTTGCTTCACTAATGCTAGTTCACTAATGCTAGTTCACTAATGCTAGTTCACTAATGCCAACAGTCTCAAGAATTTGATCAGGAGGGCTTTAAACTGAGTCAAATGGGGGAGAGAGACAGTATTCTGGAAGGCAAAAGGGCTGGAGAAAATAGTCAAACTGTCATAGAGGGAACAAGGCAAACAGCGCAAGGACCCAACAGTGGGAGGCAAAAAAACTTGCACAGGAAGCAAGTAAAGGGAACACATGGTCTCAGATGTCTCTACACTAATGCACAGAGCATGGGAAATAAGCAAGATGAACTTGAACTCCTCGCACTACAAAACAAATATGATATAATAGGCGTTACTGAAACCTGGTGGGACGAGTCTCATGATTGGAATGTAGGAATAGAGGGGTATAACCTTTATAGGAGAAACAGGCCAAACAGGAAAGGAGGAGGAATAGCATTATATGTCAGGGATATTTACACCAGTGAAGTGATCCACGACATCAATACTGGAAGCCAGGTGGAGAGCGTCTGGATAAAAATTAAAGGGGAGGGAAACAACAGGGATGTTATTGTGGGACTCTACTACAGACCCCCAAATCAGATGGAGGAATTGGATGTTGCCTTTCTAGAACAGATGAACACACATGCAGAAAGGAGAGATGTAGTAGTGATGGGGGACTTCAACTATCCTGATATTTGCTGGCAATCTAACTCAGCCAAAACTACAAGGTCTAGCAAATTCCTTACATGCCTGGAAGATAATTTCATGGTCCAAAAAGTGGAAGAGGCAACAAGGGGGTCAGCTATTTTAGATCTGATCCTAACCAACAGAGATGACCTGGTTAATGGGGTGCAAGTGGTGGGATCCTTAGGTGAGAGTGATCATGTTCTCCTGGAGTTTGTTATACAATGGAAAGGAGAAGCCAGGCATAGTCAGACACACATTCTTGACTTTAGGAGAGCTGATTTCAATAAACTCAGGGAAATACTGGGGGTGATCCCATGGTCAGGAATACTAAAAGAGAAGAGACCTCAAGACGGATGGGACTTTCTCAAAAAGGAGATACTGAAGGCACAATTTCAAACAGTACCAGTGAGGACGAAAAATGGGAGGTGTCTCAAGAAACCAGGATGGATGACTAAAGAACTTTCAATGGAGCTAAGTTTTAAATGGAACATGTATAGGAAATGGAAAGGGGGGGAAATCACCAAAGAAGAATTCAAACAGATAGCGAACACGTGTAGGAGTAAAGTCAGAAAAGCTAAAGCGCAGAATGAGCTCAGGCTTGCTAGGGAGGTTAAGAACAATAAAAAGGGTTTTTTTGGGTATGTCCGCAGCAAAAGGAGGAAGAAGGGAATGATAGGGCCGCTACGTGGAGAAGATGGCAAAATGCTAACAGGGGACAGAGAAAAGGCAGAATTACTCAACACCTTCTTTGCCTCAGTGTTTTCAGAAAAGGAAAAGGAGGACCAACCTGAGGATAATGGAACAGAGGACACAATAGGGGAAATCCAGCTCAAAATAAGTAAAGAGGTAGTACAGGAATACCTTCTTAATCTAAATGAATTTAAATCTCTAGGACCAGATGAACTACATCCAAGAGTATTAAAAGAGCTGGCAAATATAATCTCAGAGCCATTGGCAATAATCTTTGAGAACTCCTGGAGAACAGGAGAAGTCCCAGCAGACTGGAGGAGGGCAAACATAGTTCCCATCTTCAAAAAGGGGAAAAAAGAGGATCCCAACAATTATCGTCCAGTTAGTCTGACATCAATACCAGGGAAGATTCTAGAGCAGATCATTAAACAGAGAGTCTGTGAACATTTAGAAGGCAATGCCATAATCACAATAAGTCAACATGGGTTTCAGAGTAACAAGTCATGCCAGACTAATCTGATCTCTTTTTTTTGATAAAGTTACCAGCTTGGTAGATGAAGGGAATGCTGTGGACATCGCATACCTTGATTTCAGTAAGGCCTTTGACAAGGTTCCCCATGACATTCTTGCAAACAAGCTTGTAAAATGTGGGCTAGACAAGTTAACTGTTCAATGGATTTGTAATTGGTTGACCGGCCGAACCCAAAGGGTGCTCAGCAGTGGCTCCTTTTCGTCTTGGAAAGATGTGACCAGTGGGGTGCCACAGGGTTCTGTCCTGGGCCCAGTGCTATTCAACATCTTTATCAATGACTTGGATGAAGGAATTAGAGGCATACTTATTAAATTTGCAGATGACACCAAATTGGGAGGAGTAGCTAATACCCTAGAGGACAGGATCAAAATTCAGAATGACCTGGATAGACTGGAGAGCTGGGCCAAAGCTAACAAAATGAAATTCAGTACAGAGAAATGTAAAGTACTGCATTTAGGGTGGAAAAATGAAATGCATAAATATAGGATGGGAGAGGCCTGGCTGAATGAGACTACGTGCGAAAGGGATCTAGGAGTCCTAGTAGACCACAAGTTGAACATGAGCCAACAGTGTGATGCGGCAGCTAAAAAGCCCAATGCGATTTTGGGCTGTATCAATAGAAGTATAGTGTCTAGATCAAGGGAAGTAATAGTGCCACTCTATTCTGCCTTGGTCAGACCTCACTTAGAATACTGTGTCCAGTTCTGGGCACCACAATTCAAAAAGGATATTGACAAATTGGAGCGTGTCCAGAGAAGGGCGACTAAAATGGTGAAAGGTCTGGAAACGATGCCTTATGAGGAGAGACTTAGGGAGCTGGGTATGTTTAGCCTGGAAAAAAGACGGTTAAGAGGCGATATGATAACCCTGTTTAAGTATTTGAAGGGATGTCACGCTGAGGATGGAGCAAGCTTGTTTTCTGCTGCTCCAGAGACTGGAACACGGAACAATGGGTGCAAGCTCCAGGAACAGAGATTCCACCTCAACATGAGGAGGAACTTTTTGACAGTAAGAGCTGTTTGGCAGTGGAACACACTCCCTCGGAGCGTGGTGGGGTCTCCTTCCTTGGAGGTCTTTACACAGAGGCTGGATGGCCATCTGTCGGGGATGCTTTGATCAAGATTTCCTGCGTGGCAGGGGGGTTGGACTGGATGGCCCTCGTGGTCTCTTCCAACTCTGCAATTCTATGATTCTATGATTCAGCACATTAGAAGCCTGTTGTGATCATCTCCAAGGTTAGGATTAGGAGTCTGTCAGAGTTAGGTCTGTGAGTTAGAGACATTTGGGGAGTTAGTCAAGGTCAGAGTTAAGATATAGGAGAGGGAAATAGAGAAATGTGAGTTAGAGTTTGTGTCAGTTAGTATTTAGATATATTAAGTAATCTTTGATATTATGTTCAATTTCTGTTAAACAAATCATTTTCATTGAGATTTGTTGTGTGTGCGTGTATATATGTAACCAGATCCACTAATATATTGAAGCGAGTGAGAGAAGACCTCATTTATGTAGTTCAATAAAGCTTTCTGTTCACTGAAAGAGTCTTTTGTTGATGTTCCCAGATCCAAAATTCCAGCTTCTGTATTGACTAATGGTTCTTAATGCTTTTGGGTCATGGACCCCTTTGAAAATCTGTTGAAAGATAAGGATCCCCTGTATAAAAAACACACACATGAGAGCAATTTTAAAGTAGCAGGAAAGATACTGAGGAAAAACAGCAGGCATATTTGGTGGGTTTTTTTGTTTGTACTGGATTCATGGATCCTTCCATCCACAAATTCACTAAGAGCCTATAGAGCACAGGTTAAGAACTAAGACTTGGAAGGGAGTGGCAAGTCAAGGTACCATCATTCTTTCCTCCTGCACTTTAAGCATGTAGGGCAATCAGAGCACCAAAGGCAGGAGAGGATGGAAAGGTCTTTCCAGTTTCTGTTGGATTAGAAATAGATTCCCAGGGTGTAAGCCCATTTTCTGGAAAAGATGAAGATGATTTCAATTAAGAGCCAGGGCTTTATCAGACCACCTTCCATAAAAATTTGTTTGCCGGGATATTTTGAAGTGTTTTTATGCCGCCAAAGAACCCCACCTACCAGACCTACCTTTAGCAGTGTGAAAAGGCAGCTCCGGCAGTAACGGAGCACAAATGGAGCTCCATTCACTTCTGGAGATCTCTCCAATTCTCACGAGAAGCTGTGAATGTGGCAAATTTGAAACAAAGACATAAAAAGGACACACCAGCACAGAAACACATGCTAAAAATTACATGTAAACTGCAGAGGCTGTCCCGATCTCACCTGGAAGTGTTCTGACAATTGATGCTGTATTCACTGAGCACAATGGTGTGAGGATTCACACACCAGCAATGCTGGCAACAAAGTGGAACGGGAGATCTATTGATCGCTTGGGCCGTCAATAAAAAGGAATGGCTTTTTGACAATATATGATTGCAAAAGGACGATATCGTCTGGTATGCGTGCCCTTTTGTGATCATCAGGCATCATTATTTGCCGCATCTGATAAAGTCCCCAGTCTCCTTTAGCTGACTTCACAAGTGGAAGTGCTGGATCTCTCTGAAATTAGTTTTAGCAAAGTAAGGCAAGCAGGCAGTATGCAAGCTTCATAGCTAAACGCTTTACTAATTACATTTAAAGGTACGTGCAAACATACCGGTATATACAGGCAATGCCTAAGCCCTGGCTAACTACAGGAAAGTTTCAAGAAAGGAGCAGCTCAGCAGAGCCTGCATTCATAATCTTAAGGGAGGAGGAAGAGAGTGGAAGGAAGAGGTAGGGGTTTTTGATGTGCTTGCAAACACACCTGGAAGGTCCTCTGGCCACATGGTATGGTTGCTTAGATGCATCTCCACAGTGGGTGGCTGAGCAAATGAGAAACGTATGTATAGGGTAGAGGCATATAGGAAACCTTTACTGTCTTAAACCCCCATTGCTCTGAAGGGGGTTAAAAAGAATGCTTGCATTTTCCAACCGTTTCCCACCTCCCATTTGCACATACATAGAAGAGGAAAGCTTAAAGACTGAGGTTCAAGGGGAATCAAAACATGTGGATTTCTGAGTTTGGATCCTTGGGAATTTGGAGGCAGCAATTTTGCTGGCAAGTATCGACATTTGAACTTTAGTTGGTGCTTCAGTACCGTTTTCAGAGCTGTTGGCCTGCAGTGTATGAATGGGGCTTCTGGATGACTTTCAGAGTACTATGGTATCTTTCTTTTTCCTGGCCCAGTTGCTTGGCTGTGGGCTTTAACAGCAACCTGTTACACACAGAAAGTGAACAGGGAAACATCTCCTAAAATGGAGGTTAGTGGTAGAGACTTACATCCTGACAGGGCATTATGTACACTGCATGAGGGCCTATTGCAGTAAAAAGACAGTGCAATCCCATGAAAGCTTAAGGAATCATAGAATCATAGAGCTGGAAGAGACCACAAGGGCCATCCAGTCCAACCCCCTGCCATGCAGGAACATACAATCAAAGCACTTCTGACAGATGGTCATCCAGCCTGTTTAAAAACCTCCAAAGAAGGAGATTCCACCATACTCCGAGACAGTGGATGCCACCGCCAAACAGCTCTTATGGTAAGGAAGTTCTTCTTAATGTTTAGGTGGAATCTTTTTTCCTGTAGTTTGAGTCCATTGCTCTGCATCCTAGTCTCTGTAGCAGCAGAAAACAAGCTTGCTTCATCCTCAGTATGACAATCCCTTCAAATATTTAAACACGGCTGTCATGTCACTTCTCAACCGTCTCTTCTCCAGGCTAAACATACCCAGCTCCCTAAGCCGCTTCTCATAGGGCATGGCTTCCAGACCTTTCACCATTTTGATTCCACTGGACATGTTCCAGCTTCTCAATATCCTTCCTGAACTGTGGTGCCCAGAACTGGACACAGTATTCCAATTGAGGTCTGAGCAAAGCAGAATAGAGTGGCTCTATTATTTCCCTCGATCTAGACACTATACTCCTATTGACAGAGCCTGTAATTACATTGGCTTTTCTGGCTGCTACATCACACTGCTGAATCATGTTCAGCTTGTGGCCCACTAAGACTCCTAGATCCCTTTTGCAAGCCAGGTGTCCCCCATCCTATATCTGTGCATTTCATTTTTTCTGCCTAAGCGTAATACAGTAGGACCCCCACATCTGCGGGGGATTGGTTCCGGGCCCCACTGCGGATGGTGAAATCCACGGATAATAATGAACACCACCGCCACTGTGCCGGAACCCTCCTCCCACCTGCCCACCGTGCTGAAACACCCCCCCGAAAGGTCACCTCCCTCCCTCCCTCCCTCCCTCCCTCCCTCCCCCGCCTGCCGTGCCAGAATCCTCTTCCTGCCTGCCTGGACCCTCTGCCCGCCCACCTGCCATGCCAGACCCCCTACAGAGAAGGGAGGGGGAGGTGACCTTGCCTCCTCCTTCCCTCCCCTGCCTGCCTGCCAGCTCTGCCACAACGGAACCCCCCAAGAGATCCAGAACCCTCCTCCTGCCCACCCAAACCCTCCCCCGCCCACCGGAACCCCCCCCTGAGAAGGGAGGGGGAGGTGAGCTTGCCTCCTCCCTCCCTCCCTGCCTGCCATCTCCGCCACACTGCCATTCTGGAATCTCCCCTGACAAGGTCACCTCCTCTCTTTCTTCATCGCCCACCAGCTCCACTGAACTGCCTCGCCAGAATCCTCCCTGGCAAGGTCGCCTCATTCCGCCTGGCCACCTGGCTGCTGCAACCCCCTGTGAGCTTGCCTCCCCCTCCCTCCCCCGGCCGCTGCACTGCAACCCCCCATGAGCTGACCTCCTCCCTCCACCTTCCGCCCACCCCACCATTACCATCCACGGATAATTGAATCTGTGGATGATGAATCAGCGGATGTTGGGGTGCTACTGTACTCTGCATTTGTCCCTGTTTAAATTCATGTTGTTAGTTTTGGCCCAGCTTTCTAATTTGTTAAGATCATTTTGAATTCTGTTTTTGTCCTTTGGGGTATTAGGAGTAGGAACAGAAACAAAAGGAGAGGAACTAAGAACCATAGACGGCCCAGGGGCAAGGGGTATACAGGGCATGGAAACATGGGGCCTATTCATACTGTGCAATTATAGTACTGTGCTTTCACTTTAGCTGCCACTATTCAGTCCCATGAAAATCCTAGGATCTGGAGTTGTGGGAGGGTATTTATAATTTATAAACCGTTTATTGTGGCATGGGCTCCAATGGCAGCCAAGAGCCTGGCTTTGTCAAGCGCATGAAGACATACGACTACTGCATGTGTCTGATGAAGGAGACTGCAACCAACAGAATTTTGTACTATCATGGTTATTTTTTAATGTGCCATGATGGGACACTTTGTATTTGTGAACCTAACCAGAGAGTTACAGTCTGACCAGGGGGTGGGGAGTGGGAGGATGGGGAGATATCTATTTAGAAACAGAGCTGGCAAAGGTTACTTTTTGGGCTCCAATTCTCAGCATTCCCTCAGCCAGCATGGGTAGTGTTAGTGCGACCATGGGAGTTGTAGTCCAAAAAGGAAACATTTCCCAGCTCTACTCAGAGGTATTCAGTGAGCATTACCATGGTGAACCCAAGAAGTTTGACTGTCTGAGGCAAAGGACAAAAAAGCACCTTCCTCTTCCATGTCCAGAGGCAAACTAGAATGGCAGCTGAATTTTATTTCAACACAGTTGGGGAAAAAAGGCACTGCCGTCTACCACACCTGAAGGTACTGAAACTGTTGTCCATGTCTGTTTTGTTCTTTGTACAGAGATTCATGAGAAGAGTTAATTGCCCCTTTATTGCTATCTCACCCAGGGCATCCAGCTAATTATTATGTAAATTTCCTTCTTGAGGTTTGTGATGCTATGGTCACATTAAAAACAGCATTTTTTTTAGCAATTGCTGTTAAAATAAGGGCTACAGTCAAGTCCTAAGGTTTAAATTGTACAATTTTCTATATTTAATTTTCAAATGAACTCAGCAATCTTATTTGCATGTTAAGGCCCTTTGGTTATACTGTTAATATCTGTTTTAGTACCAGAGCCACATTTTAGAAATAAGATAGTATTAGTATGGTTTTGCGTTGATTATGTTTGTTAAATATATTGAATTTGTTATCGTTGTAATGGCAGTGGCTTGATGCAAATAAAATTGGACTTGACTTGACTTGGCTAGTTTAAGGAGTGCAGTATGAGGTTTTTCTAGTAAATAACAAGGCTGTGTTTCTACTTTTCAGACAAATCAGGAAGAAGTGATTGTGAACACTTGAGCAGTGACTTTCAACATTTCTGAACCTGCATGACAAACATCAACACTCTCAGCCATTCAGTTAATTGTCAGTCGTCATTTAAATCAGCTGTATTGTCTGTTGTGTGCCAGAAAAATGCTAAGTTTAAAAGTTGTGCAACGTGTCAATTTGAATTTTTTAGTAAAATTGAACAAAACACCAATCGAATCTTTTCAAATGCTTACTGAGGCCTATGCATGTCTCGTGCACATGTGTTTGAGTGGCACAAAAGATTCAGAGAAGGAGGTGAGAATGTGGAAGATAATGAATGCCCTGGATGACCTTCCACTTCAAGAACAGAAGAGATTGTGGAAAAAACCAGCCATGCTGTTGAGGAGACTGCCGACTCAGTATATGAATGATACCTGAATCCATGAACATTGCCAAAGACACTGTGTGGAAAATTTTGCATGAGGATCTCAACATGAGAAAAGTTTGTGCCAAGATGGTCCCTTGGTTCTCATACCAGAGCAAAAAGAAATTTGCGGCAAGGAAATTTACGCTGACATTCTGCAGCAACTTGAGGCAGACCCAAACCTTTTTCAAAAAATCATCACTTGTGATGAAACCTGGATCTCCCAATATGATCCTGAGA
Source organism: Gambelia wislizenii (assembly GCA_030847615.1). Classification (NCBI taxonomy): domain Eukaryota; kingdom Metazoa; phylum Chordata; class Lepidosauria; order Squamata; family Crotaphytidae; genus Gambelia; species Gambelia wislizenii. The sequence goes on from JAUMIR010000001.1 coordinate 209,305,838, forward strand.
CAAAATGACAGTCAATGCACTGGAAAACACCATCATCATCAAGAACGAAAAAAGCACGTCCAAGCAAGTCCACATTCAAAGCCATCTCATTGTTTGTTTGTTTTTTGACATCAAGGGTGTAATTTTGGCAGAATGGGTTCCAGAAGGCAGAACAGTGAACCAGCATTATTATAAGGAAGTTTTGACAAAGCTGAGAGAAAGCCAGGAAAAAAAGGCCGGAACTGTGAAAAAATGTGCCTGCTCACACAGCACTTTCTGTGAAATAGTTTTTGGCTGGTAAATACATTAATTTACTTGAACATCCTCCGTATTCACCAGATTTGGCACCACGTGACTTTTTTCTTTTCCCTAAAGTGAAATTGGTGCTTATCAACTGATGCAGTAAAGAAGAAAACAGCAGATGTGTTGACACAGCTGACAGAAACTGCTCCATGCCTTTGACCAGTGGAAAAAAAGACTGCATTGGTGAACGTGAATGCAGAGTATATTGAAGGGACAAGCATTAGAATTATAATACATATAAATAAAGATGGGTTATTGTATCAGTCTCATTATTTAATAGACAGACCTAGTATAGGCTGGTTTGTAGAGAGAAATCTGTCCGTCAAAAGAGGGGAATGGTTGTGGAGTTGCTGCCACCCCAACACTTGTGATGGTTGCTTAATGGAAGGGCCATCTCTGGGCCCCTCATCATCTCCAAGGAAAGATGGCTGTCCTAGGAGTTTGCCACTGAGCGTGCACTGTAGACAAGGACAGCTTTTTCTTGACAATTGTGTCATTGTGATGCCTAGATGCCTGCAAACTGATGCTGACGGCCTCTTACATTTCCAGCGGTACCTCTGAAAAGGCTTCAGTGTGTGTGCCAGAAAGTGTAATGTGTGAAGTGGCCCTAAGGTCAGCCTGTCCTCCAGTGTTCTGCTCTGTCATTTTCTACCAAAAGGGAGCAGGGGAAGCGACTGACCTTTCAGCACAAAGGCTCGACAAGCTGGACAGGAGAGCACATGGCGATTTCCCTGATTAGGTGAAAGACTTTGTGTGGTGGGAAAGAAAGCATAAAAGGTTGCATTGGCTTTAAATGACATTTCATTGTAAAGGTCCTTTTGGTGCTGAGAAAAAAACCTGAGGCAAAGGGGTGATGTGATAATATGTATTCTGAGATCTTGGAATGGATTCTCCTTAGATTGAGATTGTGTGAGGAAAGGGAAGAAATGATGCACTAAAAAAAGCAATCTGGTGCCAGTTTAATCAGCGCTAGCACCTCCTCCCCAGCTGATGATTCTTAGAATCACAGAATTGCAGAGTTGGAAGAGACCACGAGGACCATCCAGTCCAACCCCCTGCCATGCAGGAAATCACGATCAAAGCATCCCCGACAGATGGCCATCCAGCCTCTGTTTAAAGACCTCCAAGGAAGGAGACCCCACCACGCTCCGAGGGAGTGTGTTCCACTGCCAAACAGCTCTTACTGTCAGAACGTTCCTCCTAATGTTGAGGTGGAATCTCTGTTCCTGGAGCTTGCATCCATTGCTCCGTGTTCTAGTCTCTGGAGCAGCAGAAAACAAGCTTGCTCTATCTTCAATGTGACACCCCTTCAAATACTTAAAAAGGGCTATCATATCGCCCCTTAACCGTCTTTTTTCCAGGCTAAAGATACCCAGCTCCCTACGTCTTTCCTCATAACGCATGGTTTCCAGACCTTTCACCATTTTAGTCACCTTCTTCTGGAGATGCTCCAATTTGTCAAAATCCTTTTTGACTGGACACAGTATTCTAGGTGAGGCCTGACCAAGGCAGAATAGAGTGGCACTATTATTTCCCTTGATCTAGACACTATACTTCTATTGATGCAGCCCAAAATCGCATTGGCCTTTTTAGTTGCCGCATCACACTGTTGACTCATGTTCAACTTGTGGTCTACTAGGACTCCTAGATCTTTTTCACACGTAGTCTCATTCAGCCAGGTCTCCCCCATCCTGTATCTGTGCATTTCGTTTTTCCACCCTAAGTGCAGTACCGTACATTTCTCCGTATTGAATTTCATTTTGTTAGCCTTGGCCCAGCTCTCCAGTCTATCTAGGTCATTTTGAATTGTGATCCTGTCCTCTAGGGTATTAGCTACTCCTCCTAATTTGGTGTCATCTGCAAATTTGATAAGTATGCCCCTAATTCCTTCATCCAAGCCATTGATAAAGATGTTGAATAGCACTGGGCCCAGGACAGAACCCTGTGGTACCCCACTGGTCACATCTTTCCAAGATGAAGAGGAGCCGCTGCTGAGTACCCTTTGGTTTTGGCTGGTCAACCAATTACAAATCCATTGAACAGTTAACTTGTCTAGCCCACATTTTACAAGCTTGTTTGCAAGAATGTCATGGGGAAAGGCTTTACTGTCAAAGGCTTTACTGAAATCAAGGTATGTGATATCCACAGCGTTCCCTTCATCTACCAAGCTGGTAATTTTATCAAAAAAAGAGATCAGATTAGTCTGGCATGACTTGTTTCTCTGAAACCCATGTTGACTTTTTGTGATTATGGCATTGCCTTCTAAATGTTCACAAACTCTCTTTTTAATGATCTGCTCTAGAATCTTCCCTGGTATTGATGTCAGACTAATTGGACGATGATTGTTGGGATCCTCCCCCCCCTTTTTTTTTTGAAGATGGGGACAACGTTTGCCATCCTCCAGTCTGCTGGGACATCTCCTGTTCTCCAGGAGTTCTCAAAGATTATTGCCAATGGCTCTGAGATTACATTTGCCAGCTCTTTTAATACTCTTGGATGTAGTTCATCCGGTCCTGGAGATTTAAATTCATTTAGATTAAGAAGGTATTCCTGTACTACCTCTTTACTTATTCTGTACTGGATTTCCCCTATTGTGTCCTCTGTTCCATTATCCTCAGGTTGATCACCCTTTTCCTTTTCTGAAAACACTGAGGCAAAGAAGATGTTGAGTAATTCTGCCTTTTCTGTGTCCCCTGTTAGCATTTTGCCATCGTCTCCATGTAGTGGCCCTATCATTTCCTTCTTCTTCCTTTTGCTGCGGACATACCCCCCAAAAACCTTTTTATTGTTCTTAACCTCTCTAGAGAGCCTGAGCCCATTCTGCGCTTTAGCTTTTCTGACTTTACTCCTACATGTGTTTGCTATCTGTTTGAATTCTTCTTTGGTGATTTCTCCCTTTTTCCATTTCCTATACATGTTCCATTTAAAACATAGCTCCATTGAAAGTTCCTTAGTCATCCATCCTGGTTTCTTGAGACACCTCCCATTTTTCTTCCTCACTGGTACTGTTTGAAATTGTGCCTTCAGTATCTCCTTTTTGAGAAAGTCCCATCCGTCTTGAGGTCTCTTCTCTTTTAGTATTCCTGACCATGGGATCACCCCCAGAATTTCCCTGAGTTTATTGAAATCAGCTCTCCTAAAGTCTAGGATGTGTGTCTGACTATGCCTGGCTTCTCCTTTCCATTGTATAACAAACTCCAGGAGAACATGATCCTTCTCATCTATGGATCCCACCACTTGCACCCCATTAACCAGGTCATACCTGTTCATTAAGATCAGATCTAAAATAGCTGACCCCTTTGTTGCCTCTTCCACCTTTGGACAATGAAATTGTCTTCCAGGCAAGTAAGGAATTTGCTAGACATTGAAGTTTTGGTTGAGTTAGATTTCCAGCAAATATCAGGATAGTTGAAGTCACCCATCAGTACTACATCTCTCCTTTCTGCATGTGTGGTCATCTGTTCTAGAAAGGCATCATCTAATTCCTCCGTCCAACTTGGGGGTCTGGAGTAGAGTCCCTGTAACATCCCTGTTGTTTCCCTCCCCTTTAATTTGTATCCATTCCAGATGCTCTCCACCTGGCTTCCAGTATTGATGTCATGGATCTCTTCAGTGGTGTAAATATCCCTGACATATAATGCTATTCCTCCTCCTTTCCTGTTTGGCCTGTTTCTCTTATAAAGGTTATACCCCTCTATTCCTACATTCCAATCATGAGACTCATCCCACCAGGTTTCAGTAATGCCTATTATATCATATTTGCTTTGTTGTGCTAGGAGTTTAAGTTCATCTTGCTTATTTCCCATGCTCTGAGCATTAGTATAGAGACATCTAAGACCGTGTGTTCCCTTTACTTGCTGCCTGTGCAAGTTTTTTTGCCTCCCACTGTTGGGTCCTTGCACTGTTTGCCTTGTTCCCTCTATGACAGTTTGACTGTTTTCTCCAGCCCTTTTGCCTTCCAGAATACTGTCTCCTTCCCCCATATGACTCAGTTTAAAGCCCTCCTGATCAAATTCTTGAGACTGTTGGCAAAAATGTTTCTGCCAATTGTCATGAGATGCACCCCATCCCTTGCCAGAAGTCCCCACTCATGGAAGCGCAGCCCATGATCCAAGAATCCAAATTGTTCTTGGTGACACCATCTATGAGCCAGTTGTTTACATCGGCTATTTTCCTCTCCCTTCCTGGACCATGCCCTTCATTGAAGAGTAAGCATGGCTAGGATTTCCACCTTCTTTTCTGCAGCCTGAACTTGCAGCTCAATTCTGGCTTACTTCCAGTTAATTGGATACAGGATTGCAACTTTTAGGATGTGTCCACTTGGAAGAAAGTCCCATTCTGTTCAATGGACTTTACTTTTAAGAAAGTGTACATAGAACTGCCCTTTCCATTGACGCCCCCTTGTCGTGGGGGAGAGGCTTGCATACCCTAATGAAGTTTTGAGCTATGCTGGTGGTGGCATAATAGCCACCGGTAGGGCCTCCGATGCCAGACAGTGGACTGACTATGTGACGAATGTTGCTGTCCTTGAGTAAGCAGGGATCACCAGCATTGAGGCCATGGTATTGAGAACACAGCTGCGCCGGGCAGGGCACGTTTCTAGGATGGAGGATCATCGCCTCCCAAAAGTAGTACCATATATTCCTGCGTATAAGACTGCTTTTTAACACTTGAAAATCTCCTCAAAAGTGGGGAGTCATCTTATATGGCCAGCAGATCTTTTCCCCTGCTGTGAGAATGCCTTGTCTTTAAAGTGGTAAATTCCCTGGGCAGTTTCCCCAGCAGATCCTTCCCCCTGCTGTGATAATGACTGCTTTGCCTTTGAAGTGTTAATTGCCTTCCATTTAGGGATTGCATTTTGGTAAACTTGCCAGGGAGATTTCTGTTTGCATAGTTTTGGAGATTTCCTCTCCATGAGTTTGCAAGTCTGCCAATGTGGCTCTAAAATCATTAATGTGCTCATTCAAAAATGTGGGATTTGATAGCTTCATATTAACCAACTTCATTATTAATGAAACCTTACTTTCCAAAGATTGAACACCACAGAGCATTTGCCTTGGCTCCTGTCATGTGGCCATTCCACTGCAGGGAGGAGGTGGGCCAAGCAGCCTTCAAGCCTTTGTGGACCTCCTGTGAGGACATTGCAGACCCCTGGGGGTCCCTGGACCACAGGTTAAGAACCACTGTTGTATCATATGGGCCAATATGTTCAATCTGTCTTAGTGTGGATGAACCTTCAAACTGAGCAGGGGTAGAGCAGATTTGGCTCTCTAGGCATTTTGGCCTATAACCACAATTGCATTCCCCCTGAATGGCCAAAGTTAATGGACTGGGGATGTTGTGGTCCAAAACATCTGGGGGACCAAAGGCCTTGAACAAGCTATCACAGAGCATGTCTTCAAATAGTTGTCTATATTTGGTCAGGTGAGACACATGGCCACCGTAATGGTAGACTTCATTTCTCTGCTTGCTAAATCTGCCTTATATTTAACAGCAACTGTGTTAGGAGTGAAGCTGCATCGTCACACCTTATCTGAACCTTTTATACTTCTCTAAGTGCCTGGTTGTCTTGGTAACTACAGTTACTAAGCCATATGGTTGCTAAGGCTGATCTTACTATGATTTTTTTAAAAAAATGCAGAAGGCTTTTTCCGTAAGAGTTTGCAATGGTAAGAACGAAGACCTTACTGCTCATAAATTTAATTCTTCACAGGATTCCAAGATCAAGAGGCCCCAACTGGAACTAAATGCTTTTGTGGATGTGTCCCTAAGCAATATGCTACATCCTTTCATGGGCCTACTTTCAGCAATAGGAGACATAGTTTTGGCAGCTGACTCTCATGGCACTGGAGCAGAGTCCAGGCTTTGGATTACTCTAAAGGAGCTTCCCAAGATTTTGAACTCTTTAGGAAATACAATTGGTCCTCCGTATCCACGAATTCTGCATCCACGAATTCCACCATCTATGGCTTGAAAATATTCCAAAAATAAAAATTCCAAACAGCAAACTTTGATTTTGCCATTTTATATAAGGGACACCATTTTGCTATGCCATTGTATATAATGGGACTTGAGCATCCATGGATTTTCGTATCCATGAGAGGTTCTGGAACCAAACCCCAGGAGATACCAAGGACCCACTGTAGAGTCCAGCACCTTGGAGTTCTTCGTTAAAGCTTGGGTTAAAATCTGGAGTCTCACTGACATAGCAGTCATGGATCACCAATTATTTCCAATTTGGACCCGCCCTTTTTTTATGCTAGATATGGATCTTGGAGTCCTGTGAAGAATTCCAATATGCAGACAGTAAGGTCTTGGTACTTGCAAAGTACTTGTGTCCTGGTAGGATAAAGAACGGTGACACATTGACTGGCCCATCTTAAGCACAAATTGACACCTGCCTCCACTCCTGTGGCTTCACAGAAACAGCTGCCAGCCCTATGCTCATTTTACAAGTGGGCTTTCCTAGGGGAGGGAGATTTAGAAAGGGCTGGGAGAGGATCATCTGCTTGACTCTATTATCAGGGCCAGCCCTACCATTTGGCAGAATCAGGCAGTTACCTCAGGCAGCAAATGCAGGAGGACAATAGTGGAGCCCTTTCCGCCACTCAGCCATTCCCTTCTCTTGAAGGATGACACTATGTCTTCCACTATATGTGGCACAGAGCCTGTCCTGCACACTTTCAATTAGGCTACTTCCATCAGCAGCAATAATCACAACAAAAAACATCAACACCTCTCCCCCAGTTTGGAACCCAAGGTAGCTTACAACAGTTACAAAACAAACATAGTTAAAAATTAATTGCATACAAAAGTTACAAAGCAATTAAACCATTATAAAATCTGAAATGAGTTTAGACAAGTTAAAACAACAACAACAACAACAACAATAGCAGCAGCAAATAAAAGCCCAGGACATTATACAAGACCTGTTTCCAAAGAGGAATGCAATAACTATGAAAAAGTGCAGTGGAAGGAACTGGCCCTGGCTGTAGTTGAAGTAAAATCAAATTGTCAATCTGGTTCTCGTCTGTACATAGAACAGTTGTGGTCTCTGTGTGTCACTTTATCCTTTCTTTCAGGCAGCAAAACATCTTGAGCCAGTCCTGGCTGTTTTCCCCCCTCTTTCCACATTGCTGTGGTAGGGCTCAAAGTTTTTCAGCCTCTGGGACTGGTCATGTGGTTCCTTGGCTCTCAACTTACTGTATTTCCACTGCACACATGCTCACTCTTAAGCATGGGGGCAGAGGGAGATTGGCATTGCTGCAGCCCTGCTGCCACCTGCAAGCCCAAGTAACAATGGAGGGAGGCAGCTTGTCTATCCTCCCCCCAAATCTGGATCTGTTCTTTCTATTGGCTTATTATTGAAAGGGAGTGACTGGTTCTGTTCTAGGGATGGGAATCATGTGACCCCCAAGATATTGTTGGAATGCCCCTCCTATCATTCCTCATCATTGTCTATGCTGGCTAGGGATGATGGGAATTGTAGTCTAGAGCATTACATCCCTCTTCTAGACTAATTTGCCTCATGTTCTTATACAGGGCATCTTATAAGCGTAACACTTTCATGAAATCCTTATATAGTATAGCCTGATCATGAAAAATCTTCATGCAACCAATTTCTAAGGCCCCTCTGGCCAAGCTTGATCCACCAGTGAACTTGCACATTGTGTATGTGTATGTATATGTGCCTTTAAGTCGCCCATCAACTTATGGTGATCCCATGATTTTTTCACAGGGTTTTCTTAGGCAAGGAATACTCAGAGGTGGTTTTGCTAGTTCCTTCCTCTGAAATATAGCCTATAGCAGCTGGTATTCATTGGCGGTCTCTCATCTAGGTTCTAATCGGGACTGATCCTGCTTAGCTTCTAAGATCAGCTGGGATCTGGTGCCTTTAGGATATTTAGGCCCTTGTTAACCCTAATAGGTAGATTAAAAGTACACCTGCAATTTACCCTGAGGTGGTTTTAGGAATTACTTTTTAAAATATATCTTAAAATTCTACTCTGTATATGTAATTTGTTCTTTATCAGTTGCTTTTAAAAACATATTTAAATAGATCAGGTGACCTCATTCTTCTGTATGAGATCACTTCAAATAACAAAACAGACACCATTTCATCTCCTCTTTCCCCCTCTGCTAGTCCCAAGCCTCAGCTTGATACTATGGTGCCCATCGTTTGAGCAACAGACTCCCACAGTATACTCTTATTCATTGGGTTACTAACCATTACTCTACCTGCTCACACCTTTCTCCAATATTCATGTGTGTGTGTTTCATGCAAAAGACTTTACACAGATTCTTGCCAATTTTTATTTTTTTGCCAGGATTTCCTCTTCCACATCCAAAGAAACTGCATCAAGAAATTCAACAGAGTTCTAGCAGTTCAGAAATCCAGGATTTCAGGGGTAATGCAGCAAAGTTTTATTACAGAAACTACAGCAAACATCATCCGCTGACTTTTTTTGCCAGGACTGACCAGTCCTCATTAGTACAGTACAATTAAAGCATAGCAACTTCAAACTTTTGGTGGGCTGAAACCTCATTTGTCATTTTAGCGAAGCATCTAATTTTCCCAGTCTGATTTACTTCATTTCCATAATCTGTTCTCCCACCACACTTGGGCTTTCTGGTGCCATTTTTCTCTCCATAGTTAGATAATCAAATAGGAATGCAATAACAAGCGGGCTGAATATATGTTCCACATCACAAACTAAACTATACTACTATGCATCCCATCATTACAACTCCATGCAATTCCATGGCGGGCAAACTTGGATGTGCCAGCATCCAGTGGTGGCACTAGGAGTGTGGAGAGGCTGAACCACACCAGGTGACACTGTCTGGAGGAGGGGTGGCACCAGCCTTAGTGATGCCACAGTCAGAACTCTACAACACTCCCTCCCCAAATTAATGTGAAATTTCAACTGCAGCTCTATATTGATCAATCTGAATTGAATTAATGAGACTTACTCTTGAGAAGACACATATAGGAACATACCATTTTGCTACATTTGATCAACTTGCACATTCTGAACATTTAATCTGATAAAACTGCAACATAAAAATAGAGATTTAAGAGATTTTCACACTACACTGTTATAGTGCTACTATTTCACTTTATTTGCTCTGGCTGCCTCCTGTGTAATCCTGGGATTTGCAGTTTAGAGAGGGGCATTTAGAATTCTTAGCCAGAGAGCTCTTAGGCCTCACCAAACTAAAAACCCCAGAATTCCACAGGAGGAAGCCAGAGCAGTTAAAATGGAATAGTAACACGATAACAGTGTAGTGTGAAAATCTCCTATTAGTATGAAAGTGAAACATTGCTTTGAAGTCCTGAAGGGTCTTGACATTGGAGCTTTGTGTTCAAAGTTTTCCCTTCCTTATTTTTCTGATTTGCAATAGTATTTTGTCAGGGATGGGTGGTGAGATTATATTTAGAGAAGCAGTGCTGGGGGACAGAGGTTGGCCCATTCCTCACATACAATTGAAAGGAAGTGATTGGGGAAGAACAGGAAGTGTGCTACACCTTTTCCCTTCAGCACTGGACCCCTTGCCTATAGGGTTCTGTGAACCATGGACACTACCTGCTAGTAGTCCAAAAGTAACTCAAGCTCAGGAAAAATAACACAAGACAAAGGTTAATTCTGGCTGTGGCCACTGTGATAATCAAAAATCTGAACAAACTTCTCTCCCTCAGCTGGTCTGAAAGAAAAAGTGTAAAATGGTGCCCAGTCATAGATAAAGATGAAGTCCATTAATGGGAGGTGTTAGAGCCTCTACATAGTGCCATGCCAGGAGGACAAAATATGCCAATTGATCAAGTATAGATAGAACTGAAGAAATACTCATTTTAACTAATTAGAGATAAAATATTTTGTCACAGTGGGGAAAACTGAGGATGGGGACCTGTGTGCTTACTGAGGGTCAAACTAGATGTTAAGAAGGATGTGTATTCTTTTATGATCAACCTGTTTTTCCTCCAACAATGAGATTTCCTGATACACATGAATACAAATTAAGCCAATGATGAATTGCAAAACAAAGCATGCTACAAGCAAGATATACATTTAAGACAATCATATGGTATAGCAAATAGGGACCCTATATTGCATGAGGCCGTTAAAGTGGAATCATAGTGCTACAACTGTGTCCTGTGAATGGGCTCTAGAACAGTTAAACACTCATAGTTGATTTCTGCTTTTTCCTGGACATTATCATACCAGCCTTGTGTCTCATGGCAATCACATTATTAAAAGAAACAGAAACATACTGGTTGTAAAGTGTTTATTATCACACCTCTCTTCATTTGCATGACTGTGATCCTTTGGAACCCCCTGGTGCGATAGGTCCCTTTGCTTCAGTTCCAGGATGATTACAGCCACGCAGCATGAGAGAGCCTGCTTCTCCTCCTCTCCCTCCCTTTGCTATTCCAAAGCAGACTGACTCTGTGCTGCTTGGAATAGTGAGGGGAAGGGAGGGAGAGAGGGAGAGAGGAGGAGAATCAGCCCCCCTCATGTCACATCACTGCAGTTATCCTGGAACTGAAGCGAAGGGACCTGTCACACCAGGGACAGCAGAAGAACAATAGTGATATTGGCAGGTATTGACAGGATTTTCCTATCAGTTGAAAGGGCATAACAGTAACAATTAGGAAGCAAAACAGCAACAGGATAGCCACAATGTTGTATGATAAATACTTTCCATATTCATTCCTATCCTGCTGAAATTCTGCTTTTGCAGCCTTCTCCTATCATTGCCTTTGTGTCCTCCCCCCACGCAAGGAAGGATCAATCTCCATTAAATAAATGCCTTGATAAATCTGCTGGCTAATTTTATATCCAATGGATACCTGTATACAATTACATGCACCTATTCCATCTAATTCCAAGGACATTTTTTCCTGTGCTAAACTGGTTCCCTGCAGCTGTAATCTGTAATGAACTGGATGAGTGCAAACAAACTGAAGCTTAATCCAGACAAGGCAGAGATGCTCCTGATCCATTGAAAGACAGACGTGGGAACAGGGAACAGCCCCCATCCTTGCTCTCATTCCATCAGCAAGTTAAAACATTTTTTGCCATCAGGTTTTTGGAAACTGACTAGGGTGAGCTTTTAATGCTGTGTGGTGCTGTACTTAAAGTTTATATAGAGTCTTTTAATGAATGTTAATGTTTTAACTTTATAAAGTGTTTGTTTTAAAAATAACTTTTATATTTATACTTTTATTGAAGCTTTTGTATAGTTTCTAATCTATATTGTTTGTAAATATGTTGTTAGATATATTTAAAAGGCAGGATACGAATGAAAAATAAATAAATAAATAAATTCCACACACCATTTTCCCCAGCCTGGTGAACTTCAGCTGTGTTTGAGCCATGCTGTCTAGGGATGGTGGATGTTGTAGTCCAACACATTTGGGGAGGTATTTGTTTAGGGAAGGCTGTCCTATAGAGTCAATATCTGTTGCACTCAAGGTACAATTGCTGAACAATTCAAAGCTGCCTTGAATTAGCAAAATCTTGAGCAGAGATTTACCACCATTTAACTCCCAGAACATGGAAATCAGAAGGCTTCCAATAAACTAGGTTTGTTACATTCTCTGTCATAATAAACCGCCTTCTAACAAAGGTAATACTTCAGGTTTGTAGCTGTGGACCCAGTTTTTTTTCATGTCTGCTCTCTTACTAAAAAATATTGATTATCAGTATAAATTTTTAATAACACACATATGCACATGCAAATAATAAAAGACTGAATCCAATTAGTAGCTCTATAGGTCCTTCACTGTAAATCCATCACAGCAGTACAGAACCCCCACTAGTCAAAGTCAGGCAAGTAAAAAATCTTTATGTCAAAGAAAGTCCTTTGTGCCTTCACTCCTTCCTGTCAGCTTTTAAACATATTTCATGCCATTCCTCCACTGTAGGTCAAGCTGCTCTCTCCCTGGGCCCTTATCTCTTTTGAAGGATAGATTTATGTTTTGACTGGACTTCAACAGACAGAAAATCTAGGATGCCAATTAGTGACTTTGCCTCTTCTTCATTATCTTCTCAATCACGCAGGCATGCTTATAAGAAAGCTTAGAGGAAGCACATTTTTTGTTCCAACCTCATCCTTTCTGGCACATAAGGACTTCTCCATTTCTGCTTTAGCCAATATTTGCTACAGCCAGAGACTATTGAGCAAAATAGGTTCTGTAGCAGTAGCTGCATGATATCAAAGCTAGCCCCATACCTTCCAACCCCATACCTTCCAACTGTCCTGATCTGAAAGGGACACTCCCGATTAATCCTCTGCCATCCAACAAATGACTGTTTACAAAGAAATGTATGTGCAATGCTGTCTTTGATCCTTGAATAATAAGGACCACGTTCTCTCCAGGGGTTGTCTGATGTGGGTCATTCCTTTTTACTTTGGACTTTATCAGACTAGCCCCTTTAAACATTCTTTTGCTAGCATAAAAAAATCAATTTTTATGCCGACAAAAGAACTTCCCCCACTGCACTTACCTTATCTTCTGGCAGAAGGCTTCCTTGTCAATGAAGAGGAAGTTAACGAAGCCCCATTCACTTCCTTGTTCAAAACCCCAAGAGACTTAATCGCGCAGGAAATTTAAAAATGAAACAAAAAATAAAGCTTAAAAAGTTACACCAAGCACCTAATCACACTTTAAAAGTCCAACGTAACCTAGGGGGGTCATAAAAAGAGTGAAACTTACCTGGATGTCTCAATCTCACCAGGAAGTGTTTGTGCCGGACCAGCCATTGATGCTGCATTCACGTGAATTAAAAGGCCTGAGGTTTTACATGACGGCAATGCCGGCGCAAAAGCACCATGGGGGATCAATTGATGGCTTAAGTCATCAATTAAAAAGTACAGGTTTGGGGCAGAATATAACTGCAAAAGGGTGATATCGTCTGATCTGCACGCCCTTTTGCAGTTATGTGGTATCATTATGATGGCATATTTTAAGTGTCTGATAAAGTCCTTTCTCTTTGGCCCCTGTCTCTCTCATACCCTCCTACTGTCCTGATTTGACAGGGATGATCCCGATTTATCTTCTGTCACCCCACATTTCCTGCTGCTTTTAAAATGCCCCAGTTTCTCTCTCCTCTTCTCATCCCACCACCACCTCCATCTTCAGTTTACTTCTATGGGTGCAAACTGAGATCCAACTTGCAAAAGAGATTTGTACTCCATTAAGTAGGTAGAGCCAGTGTGGCGTAGTGGTTTGAGTGTTGGTACTACAACTCTGGAGACCAGGTGCTGAATCTCTGTTGGGCCATGAAAACCCATTGACTGACCTTGGGCAAGTCACACTCTCTCAGCCTCAGAGGAAGGCAAAGGCAATACCCTCTCTGATCAAACCTTGCCAAGAAACCCCCATGATAAGTTCACCTTTGGGTCACCACATAAGTTGGAAGCAACTTGAAGGCACACAACAACACACTCAACAGGAGGGACAGGAAGGGAAGGGCAGAGCCTTGCCTTCCCAGTATGCTCAGGTAAAAGCAAACTGCTGAAGCCTCTCCTAGCTTATGCATTCTTCTTTATTAATAGTTTTTTTTCCATCTTGATTACACTCTGGTATTGTTAGACTGCATGGGTCCTGATTTTCTTCTGTTAAATATTGGAGGGTATGCCACCCCATTTCATTATTACAATTGCTTAATATTTCCCCATCCCATTCCTTTACACCCCCCCCTCCCCTCATCTCTTTGGCTCTCCCTTTGAGTGTGTTATTACTTTTTTGGACTCCAACTGGCATAGACCACAAGCCATGCTGCCTGGGGGATTTTGCCAGCTGTAGTCAAAAAGTAACATTTACAAAGTCAGGGATTTTTTTTTTTTTTGGCCAGGGGCAGGTTGATGCTGCAAATGTGGCTGTAATGCTGGATTTTTCCCAACAAAAGTGGCTGCAGTTTATGGAATGCATAGATGAGTAGCAGCATGAAGAATAAGGAGCAACCCAGAACCAACAATAGTATAGTATTCCTTCCTTACTGTCTCTTGCCAGCATAAGGCAGCTAGGCTGTTTCAAACCATTTCTGCTGCCTGAGGCAAAGCCCCAAATAGCACCCCATCTCCCTCCCCAAGTCAATGTGCACAGATACACCCAAAGCTGGCAAAGTTATTTTGGCTGATGTAATAGAGAGTCTGAATCTCCAGATCTTTTAAAAAGAGATTTAGTGTCTTTTTGTACTGCCTGAGATTCAGTCTGTCCTTCACATCAAATTTTATTGGATGTTTCCAGTTACTTTTGCTTTCTACCCCTCAAAGTTATTTTGGTACATAAGGCAGAAAATGCCACAAGCAACTCTTCCTGCCCCCAGTAATAAAACTATGGAGCATATTGTACTCTGAAGTAACATGGCAGTGCAGCAGGAAGGTTCTGTCTTCTGTCGCCCTGCAATGGCCCCACTGTGACTGGAGGTCTCCCGGGAGGAGGGAGGGGGCAGGTGTGATTGCTCCTGTGCCCCCCCTTCCCCCTTCGTCCCGCCATGGCCCTGCCATGACCTGAGATCTCCCAGGAGGAGGGAGGGGTCAGGTGTGATTGTTCCCTCCCCCTCCCTTCCTCCTTCATCCCACCATGGCCCTGCCGCAAACAGAGCCATCCCAGGGGAAGGGAGGGGAAGGTAAGATCCCTCCTCCCCCTCCCTCCCCCATCGCCAACCGCTGATAATTGAATTTGCAATTGGCAAATCAGCAGATACAGAGGTGCTACTGTACATATCTTGGGGGAGAAATATGCACAGATACATATTGGTCAGTGGGAAAAATGCACATGAAATGTATAAAATATGAAAAGGGTATGTGCAGAAATACACATAAATTTCCAAGTGAATCCTCCTTCACCCTCAGGGTTTCCCAAAGTGCAGGTACAATTCAGAGTAAAGCAACAAAACTGAGATGGAGAAGTTTTCACATCCCTCATTGTTTGGTATGTAAGATTCTTATTCCTTCTGTCCCCACCATGCCTGCATCACTACTGAAACACTATGTTATTGCAGCCCTATGATTTCATTCCAGCTGCCATGGCTGCAGTCTATGGTATCCTGGGATTTGGAGTTTAGGGTGGGGCCTATAGAATCCTCAGCCAGAAAGCTCCCCTGGTGCCTCTGAGCAAACTACAAACCCCAGGATTCCATTATGACACAGCCATGCCAGTTAGAAGGGAATCATAGCACGATAGTGGTGTACTGTGAAAGGGCCCCAGTTTATGTCTTGCATCTTGGAACCCCCTCCCCTTCTCCCCCTCCTTTCTCTGAGCACTGGAAAACAACAGACCTGGCCGCTAATTTTGAAGGCCCTGGGTAATTTTCAGGATGATGCCATCACTGACACCACTCTTTCATATGCTCAGAGAGATAGTCACTGAGAATAAAAAATATTGCTACTGTCTGTCACTCACAATGTTAAATGTAGGAAGGCTCGTATACTGTTGCACACAGTTCTTGTTTCAGCCTCCAAGAATGACTCTTCCCACAGGGGTGCTATTATAAATCAATGCAAAACATGTCATAAATTAAAGGTTTACATTGTTGCCACTGAGAAAGACAGTGAGGTTTGCAGAGAGCAACTCTGGGTGTCTCGCTATATCCATGGCCATTTGGAAGGAAGGAGGCAAGTGTGGCTTACAAACAGGCCTCCTACGCTGTTTGGCACCCTTGGACAGCTGCTAGCCCTCCCCTCAAAAGAATCAGTATGGCCCACCCTCACTGACACTTACTCCGGGTCTGTGAATTGTGCTTTCAGATTTCCCTCAATGCATCTGACACATTTCCTTTGTAGACCAGGATCCTCACAAGGTGGATTGGAACTTTGGAACAAGGTGGATTGCACTTTAAATCTGCAAATCACAAATACTGAAAAAACCAGAAACCACCAACAAGGGTGCCCACATTTTAATAACCCATTTAAAATACAACAGCAACCTAAAACCAGTAAAGCAGAAGCATAATTCAGTTGTAAAATAATCTCAGTTTTAAAATTTTTTTAAGCAGATATGTCTTCAAAGCCCCTTTTGAAGGCTAAAACTGATAGGGCCAACTTGGGATGCCTCAGGAAGGACTTTCACATACTAGGGTCTACTAATGAGGGTTCGGATCTAATCCCTGTCAATCTCACAGATCATAATGGCAGGTCATGAACAGGGCCTATGCTGTCAATCTTAGGTTGCTGTTGGAGTTATAAGATGGCAGCTTGCCATTTTAAATTTCCTGCAATGCACCAGAACTACATTGTGTGGAATTTATGATGGCTACTCACAGCCACCCACATCTGCCACCAGATTAATTTATGCCTCCTTCAAGGTGTGTGTGACTCTTTCCTTTGAATTATTTTGAAGGAAAAAACCCACGATTGGTACATCTGTATGGTTGAGAGAAAATATTTTTCATCACCATACAAAATTTATTCAAGTACACTACAACCCCTGTATCCACAGGGGATATGTTCCACGACCCCCTGTGGATAGCTGAAATCATGGATAATGGCGAAGACTATATTTTGGCTATACTTGGGGCAGAAGCTTACCACAGAATCACACTGGAGGGCATAGAGAGGCCCACAAACACTTCCAGAAGGGATAATTTTTGGAGTGTGGGTAAGTGAAACTGTGGAGTCTGCAGATAAAGTGGTCATACTGTACACATTGTGATGGCCCCATGAAGACCATGAAGAAAGCAGGCTTTGTCTCATTGAGAATGATGAATCATTACTTTCCCATCTCATATCCTAATCCTGTGTGACTATTACACCTGAGTTTTGTCTAGTTAGTAAGTTGTCTTCTGTCTTGGTTAGCATTCCATTCCTGTTTCTATAATGTTGAGAGGATTACTGTAGTTAAGAAGAGATATTCTGATAGAGGAATCTGAAATGTCTTCCCCACACCCATGAGTCTTGGATTTTGTGTCCAGAATCATAGAGTTGGAAGAGACCACAAGGGCCATCTAGCCTCCAATGGTGGCTAAACTAAAATCATAAGAAAATTATTTCTTTTCCATAATATGCTTATCACCTGCACCACTGGTAATAGGATCACTTCAGTCACTCTTAAGAGGCCTTAATGCCATTCAGTAGTTGATCTGTCCGATCCCTACTTGTTACTTGCTGTCAGCTTCCTCAGACTATTCAGCAACTGATGTACTCAATAGGTTTTTCCCAACCAGCTCTTACTCATGGTTGAAATACAAGAAATCTATTTAAATTAACATCATGCCTGCAGGGCTGGACTAAGGCATTTTGCTGCCTAAAGCATAGGGATAAAATGGTGCCCCTTGTCAGGGTATAGAATATCCAAAGAAGACCTAGATATTTTGTCACATGAACCAAAAATTCAAACAAATCATAGAAGCACCTCTTCTCATTCCTAGTAGTAACAATACAATAACAACAAGTCAAATACCTAACAATTTCCTGCCCTTGCAGCTTGAGGTTCCCTCAGGATTGTATTAAAGTTTGCTGTGAAATTATGAAAAGCTACAGGACCATGGACAGCTCCCTGGTAACACTGAGTCACTGTGTACCATTGAATTCCCTCAGAGAAGAAGTCCTTATGGCAGCCTTTCTCAAAGGCTTTTTTTTTTACCCTGGTTGAACCCTTGAAACAATTTCAGCTCTCAAGGAACCCCTGCCTAAAAATTATTATATCTACAGCTCAAAAAATATGTTCCCCCCCCCAAACTCAATATCTCAAGGAACCCCTAGCAACCTCTTGTGGAACCCTAGGGTTCCAGGGAACCCTGGTTGAGAAACCCTGCCTTATGGCATCAAACCAGCTTTCCTGCCTATACCATGCTTTGTCTATGCTTGGAGGAGTGGACCTCTCAATGGGATCATATCCTAGGATGGTAATCTTATCCATCATCATCTCTCAGAGATTTCCTGCCTGAAAGGACTGCTGGAATCTTTGGATGTTCATGAAACTCTCATTACCTCACTCTGCCTAATAGTAGAGCCAGCTTTGCATTCTGGAGCCCACGTAAAAAATAAAACAACAAAAACCTTGTAGATATGGTTGACAATACTATGCATTTCCTTTCAAAATCTTCTAAGCCCTTCTCAGGTCTGCCTCATTGGGATACAGGTAATTCTTTTTCCAAACGCAATTTCTGAGGCCTCATTTACCCTGAGGTGGCCACTCTACATTACTGCCCACACAATGCGAGAGAGAGAGAAGGCTAGGCTAAATGTATCTAATCAATATATGTACAGTATTTTTTATATAAAGTGATTTTTTTGAGGGAAGGAATGCAGGTGCCTTCAATCATGTGAGCTACTCCACTTGCTGTTTGAACTGGTACAGTTGCTCCCAAACACAGGCCAAGCATCTCAATGAACCCTAAATCTGGATTATTTTTTTAGCCCTGCCTACATCAGGGGTGGGCAACTGAGAAGGAGGCAGGGACCGTTTTCACCCTTCTCTCCCAGGGACGTACCAATGCTCCTGGTGTGACATGATGTTTCAAGTCACTTCCAGTTCTATTTTGGACCAAAGTTGGGCTGGTTAAGGGTCTTTAAGTGTTGTGGTGGTCTTGGGAGCAAAACTGCTGTGTTTTGCAGCAGTTTTGAGGTAAATTTTACTGTCTTTGGACCAAAAAATGGGCAAAATCTTTATTTATTTTTTTTAGGGGTGGGGAAGTCTGGGAACTTTGTAGGGCTTCAGTAGCCAAAAAATGGGCCACATGTAGCCCATGGGCTGTACTTTCCCCACCCTGTCTACATATATAGCACTTTACAAAGAACAGATATTTCTCTTTGGTGGATAGTCTCCTTTTATAGTTTGGTGCTAAGAGCTGTTGAGAATGATTTGATCAAAAATTAATGAAACTGACTTTGGAATTAGAGGAGAAACAGTTTCATGAAATTGCTCTTCCCTTTCTCCCCAATTAAGTTTCAACAGATTGTTCCACCGATTCATCAGTACATTTAGCTCTGCTTACAGCTCCCCCAATACTAGCCAGCATGGCAAGTAATGGGAACTGTAGTCCAATAAATAGTTTTTTTCCCCAAGCTCTGCTTGACAGTAAGCCACACTGAACTGAATGAGGCTTATTTTTAATTAGACATACATAGTCATCTCTGGCTCCCCCAATGCTGCAAAAAGAGGACACGGGACATGTTTTAGATCTTTTGATCTGCTTTTGAACAAAACATGTTGGGCTTTTGCAAGGTACTCTTATTTTTTAAAACAATCTAAGCACAAAGAAAATTCCTCTTAGTAGTTTGGGTTTGAACATTATGTTTTGTAGAATGACACACTGTGACTTTATACTTGCTTCAGTCACTGCACTTTCTGTGGAGCAATATTTAACTACACTGCACCTCTGAGTTATTGGAGGAATGCTCCACTGGTTCTATGAAAGTGTTGGCTTTTCTGTATCAAGTGCAGTGGTGGCTCCAAGTACCAGTAAGTGACAAAGGAGGCAATCATATTTTGGGGGTGCCAGCTATTCTGAATTTTCTATAATTTTTTAAAAAATGTCTCAGAACAGGGTTTTCTGAGATAAGAAAAATTGTGGCTCCCTGATCCCTGCCTAGGAGAATTTCACCTTTCTCTGAAATATAGCTGAAAGAAATGGCTAAGAAAGGATCTTTTGTCAATTTGGTACAGTCCTTGTTTAGTCACTCAGTAGCACTAGACTTAGGATGGGACCAGGAGTTTCCTGCATCTATTCAGTTCCTGCAGGAGAGAGACAACCAAGTTTTTGGTTAGCTTCCTGACTGCTGTATCCTCTAAGCCAGGGATGGATAACTGTTAGAGGTTAGGGGCCTACATTGTGCCGCCCCCCCCCCGACAATTGCGGGAGCACACACCCCACCACCACCTCAAAATAAGCTGTGTTTTTTAAAAAAATCATTTTTGGAAAAAAAAAATCCTCTAGTGCCCCGCAATGCCCTTAGGGGTGTTGGGAAAACTTCACCATGTCTTCCACCAGATGATTTAGGCTCAGGAAAGGACTTTCTTTAAACAGGAAGTGACCAAAGTTCAATTTCTGGGTCAGTTCCTGTTAGGGAAAAATAAACTTCTTCTGGACCAAAAATGTGGCAAAATTAACCCACCCACATCCTATGGGGTGTTAGAGAGCATTTGAGGACAAATGTCTCCCCCCATTCACCCATATTTTTTTCAGAAAAAAAAAACCATTTTGGGGTGTCCTGTTGACCACACTTCCCCCACACCTGTTCTAAACCAGCCTCCTCCAAAGTGATGTTTGTGGCAGGAAACCCTGAAAGCAAACTTCAAATGCACCAGCCAACTTTACTAAAATGTTCAGCCTGGCCACCTCCACTTCTTTCCCTTCTATCTTCCTTCAGATTCCCCATAGTTCCTTTTCTCTGAATTAGTGTTGAACCTTTTTGACCAAGTATGTGGATGTGTGGTGTTACTCTGGTAAGTGTGCCTTTAAACTGTCTGTATAATGAATGAATTACAAGGAGTCTGGATATTTTGAACAAATAACAAAGGACTGATTTATTAAAGAATAAAGATGAAACATTAATCAGGCAACCTTGTGCTTATAACTATGTAGACTTCTCAGCAGAGGATATCACTATTCCGTGATCAGTCACCAATATACCAGCACACAGATTAATCCTTGGATATCCTAATGCTTTTAATTCGATCCCAGACTCATTCTCTCTTTGTTTCATTCAGCCTCAACACTCAGGGCCCATCTAAACAGTGAAAATACCCCTCATGGAATTCACTGGGAATCCTACCTGTCTAAACAGGATCCAGCACCAATCAAAACACTATTCGGAATGAGGGGGGCCCCAAAATGGCAAAAACAACAGGGTAAAAGCCTTTGCAGATTTCCCTGTACATTTTCACAAACCACGAGGTGGGTGCACATTTTTGCTCATTTGGACTATAAAAGAATAAAAAACTTGAAGGGAAGCACAAAGCTGATTAGCCAGGTAAGAGTGGGGCAGGGCTTGCTAGAGGGCAAGCGCCTGCTGCCTCCATGTTGGATTTTCACTTAGCGATCGCTTGCTAAGTCAATAAAAAGGATCAATATTTTCTGTTTTACTTTCTTATAAAATTGGAGAATCACTCTATTGCACCAGTACACCTTGGGATGACTTAAAAAAAACAACAACAACCAGCAGTGGTGACGAACTAATGCGAATAAATCACTCGCGGCTACCATCAGGAATGCGAGGCTTATGGGGGCTTCCAAGGCCAGAAAAACCATTTAGACATGTCGCTGCTGCTGCGAGATGCCAATACTATGAGGTACTTTGGATTTCCCCCCCTCGTGTAGATGGGCTCTCAGACTTTTCAACCACTACACACAATTTTCCTGGATTCAAACCT
This sequence comes from Gambelia wislizenii, assembly GCA_030847615.1. Lineage (NCBI taxonomy): Eukaryota > Metazoa > Chordata > Lepidosauria > Squamata > Crotaphytidae > Gambelia > Gambelia wislizenii. The sequence continues at coordinate 209,327,445 of JAUMIR010000001.1, forward strand.
CACTCAGAACCTCACACAGACTCAACCTCAAATATCAACTTCAACTACCACTCAACTTCAACTGTACTCCTAACTGACATGCATACCTTCAAACACACAGAAACCCCTCCTATTACAGTCTCCTGCTCTGGGATTGGTTCCCTCATGTTCTCATCTCATTTGTCCAGACTGATGCCCATCACAATGCCATCCTAATGTTTTGGAGTACCAGTCACATAATACCTGATGATTGGCCACAATAGTGATGGCCAACAGCCCAAAACATCAAAAGGGCACCACACTGGGGAAGATGGATCTTGGGAGATTATCAGACAGTAACAAAAAAAAAAAAAAAAAAAAGTTCCTATCCCACAATCTCCACACTGCATCCCGTCCCAGTCCCACCACAATTACCCTCCCCACCACATTTACCTTCTCTTCCAACAACAGGACAGCCCAGGAATGAAAGGAACTCTAACAGAGCTCCCTTCACTTCCTGGATTGAAATCCCATGTATTCTCACAAGAAGATGCAAGCGTGGGAAATTAAAAAATAAAAATAAATAGTGACAACAAGCACAAAAACACTTTAAAATTAACAAGTAACCCAGGGAGGGTCATAAAAAGTGTGTTACTTACCTGGATGTCCCGATCTCACCTGGAAGTGTTCTGGCAGTGACCTCCCATTGACGCTGGGATCTCGCCAGCATAATGGGGCACCTTGTCACACACAGGAACATCCGTGACGGGAACACAATGGGGGGAATCTATTGATGGCTTCTCCCGTCAATAAAAAGCAGTGCTGGCAGAACGGGAGCAGAACGGGTGCATAACAAGGGGGGATGACATCATCTGATAAGGGAGCCCTTTTGCAATCTCCTGGCATTGCTTTAACACCACTTTTGATGCATCTGATAATCTCCTTAGCCTTCCATTACCTGTTTTTCTCCATCTGTCTGGTTTCTGGCCTAATTATCTATCCTTTCTATAGCCTTAATGTCCAACCATCCTGCCACTCTTTTCAGAGCTCTGTAGCTAAGAAAACCCTACACTCAAAATGTCCTATTTTCCTAACACTTTGTCCTAACACGTTGTCTCTCCCATCCTCTTTATTTCCTCTTCTCTTTCTCATACATGCTTGAAGCTGAAGCCCAACATATGCATCACAAATCAAGTGCTACACAAGACACTGAGAGCAGCCTATTACCAGAAAGTGTGTCTGTGTGGGAGGGTGGGAGGCTTGTTTTGAAAAACAGAAAGAAAAGAAGAAAAGAAGAACCTGCTTTTGTGAAGACTCCTTGGGCAAGGGGAAATTTGGGAGAGGACTATTGTGGGGAGGAAAGGAGAGAGATGTATGTCTTTTCTCTAGCTGCTTCCTAACAAAAGCAATGGGCCCACTATTTAATTTCTAAAAAGAACTCACAGAAAACCCAGAAGTGTTCATTGGGTTTTTTTTTTTATCTGTGTGGGAGATAGGGACCATCACTGTATATTTTGCTATTAAATTTTAAGTGCCTGGACAGTGATTAGTGAGTGAGCATATACAGTTCCTAAGAGCTTGTAAAAATTACTTTTGTGATGGAACTGTAGGTCTCAGAAATCCTCAGTATGCTCATTTGGGAGTGGTAGTCTATAAAGTAACTTTTCCAAGTTCTCAAAGTGCTGCATATGCTCAAGGTGGTCTCTTTGATATGGTTTCATTTTTTTTCTTTTTAAAATAGAAACAGAGGTAATATAGATCCACCTGGTTCTCACATCACTCTTTGGAATCTTAATTTGAAGTCTAGAAAAAGAAATGTATGTGAAGGTCGACCTCCGTATCTGCAGGGGATGCATTCCAAGACCCCTGTGGACACTTGAAACCATGGATAATAGGGAACCTTATTATTTTCAAAGAGACAGACACCAGACGTTGACCATAGAATCACACTGGAGGACCTAGAAATGCCTAGAGAGGATATATGTTTTCAGACATGGATAAGTGAAACCGTGGATACCGAATCCATGGATACAGGGGTCAACCTGTATATGTGTTTATTACATGTTTTGTTAATGAATGCTGTTAGTCTGTAAATTTGATTTTGCTCTGTTGATTTTTTTTTATTTATTTAAAAAAGGACTTTGGAAAAAAAAATCTGGACCATCTCAGATCACTTTTATTGCCACGCCTTGGCCTACCTTTGCTACAAAATGGGCTCAATATTCTTTCAGTTGATATAAATGCAATATGGTATATATCTGTCTACCATATGAAGGAAAAGCCAGAGAGAGGGGTCTACCATATGCCTTTGGTTTGATGTGTAATCCCTGGCTTGTCAATGATCTTGTCCTCTGAAACTATTTGCATGCATGCATGCTTTATTAGTTCCCAGTCTCAGCTTCTTATTCTGTTGGAGCTCAAAACTCACAGGAGGAAGTGAACAGAATCTGCTGCACATAGGCCAAGTCAGCTAAGGTCAGGCAAAGGCAAAGTAGTTTTAGACAACAGAGCATCCAGCAGCACAACAGCCATGTTACAGGGACAAGAAAAACAGGGGATGCAAGAAGACTCAGACCACTGTGTAATTTATTATGATATTTGCATGAAAGCCATACAATTGTTGTGTCCCTCCCAATTATGCCTGAATTTCTTCTTTCAGTTTTATTGAGAACAACAACTTGATTTTTTTGAAGGGGGGTGGCTTTTCCCAGCCCTACTCTTTCCCATCCTACCTAGAAATGTCAAGAAATCCTTTGCAGGTGAAGCACATGCTCTACCACTGAGCTATAGTCATTCCTCACATGGGAGACAACATGTATAGTAGGCCTAGAGACCTCATCTAAGGTTGAGAACCTATTGCTCTTGGTTTCACATTTGAAGATGTCTGCATTGCATTGCTTTAGCATCGGCTTCTATTTAAGTTCATCTTGGAAGGAGAATGATATTTTAGATAATGAATATTCTCCAGGTGCCATTTCATGGTATAGGAGGAATGGTGAACCTCTGGCCCCTGGGTCAGAAGTTGCCCACTGTGGTTGCCCATCTGGGCTGCAGGCTCTGGCACTCTGTTTTAGAGAGGGGATTTTTCCCCCGCTGATGGCTTCACCCTATTCCTGACTCCATCATCACCCATTTGAAATCCCTGCCTTCTGTATTAACTGCAGTCTGATTCTGCCTACTTTGGGGCATTAAGGCTAATTATACACCTGCCTCCATACCAGTGCTGGGTCGCATGCAGTTAAGTTGGTTGTATCACTTTCCTTCAGGTACTTGTTTTCCTGCTTTATGAAAATGTGTATATTTTCCTCTCCTATTGTTCTCCCTTCTATTTTCCCCTGAAGTGCTTTAACATTACCTTCCAGGTGCAGTCTTGAGAGAGCAAAGGAGATGGATGTTTTCTTACTCAAACTGCTCCCCTCCCCTCATTTGGAATGTGAATTGCTCTGTTTCCTTCTTGGATATCCTGAGAGATCAGAAGCAAGAGGAAGCCCACAAAAGAGAGATAAACATTGTGGGTGGCCAAGAAGCCATTGGGCCTCATGCCAAAAGCAGACACCACAGAAAAGAGGAGGGGGAAAAATAGGCCTAGTTTCTACTGATTTCGTCAATGTGCCTCAGGAATGTGCCACTTTGTATTTCAGATGGAGGCTGATCTATTTTCTATCTTCACATGATCTATCTTCATGCAAGCATGCTCCTTTTCTATGTGCAGGTATAGCTTTGGGGAGGAGACGTCTATCTAACCACTTCCTTTCTACAATGCAATTCAGTCACACTGAATACAATCCACATACAGGTTTTTTCCCCTCATTGAGAGCTTAGGAACAGTCAAAACCAAGTCCTGGAATAATAAGGAGATGGAAGAAGAGATGTTCCTTAGGTTTTGATTTGAAGGTTTTGTTTTTCTGTTTTGCAGGATGAAGATCTGACAGTTTCTCTTTCTCCTGTATTCCTTTTCTTTAAGCCTCAAGGTCTTTCTGTCCTGATTATGAAGGAGTTTTCAAGTATTGGTAAATTCTTTAAAACCACTCAGTAGTTAAACCCTTCTGTATTTGAATCAATCAGATTAAATATGTAGAGCTATTCCCAATGTGAAGAGGACCTGCTCTGTCTGCCTGCCACTTAAGTGTTAAAAATGTGGAGCCTCCAAGGAGAAAAAAAGACATGACAGCCACAATTGAGCACCATGGATCTAGTTAAATATATGGAGATTTGAATCTAGATTTTTAAGAGAGAGGAACATGAAGCTCTCTTCCTAGGTGGGTGAATTTGTTGGTTTCTGTTCCTCCTACTTAGTATTTTTAATCTAGATTTTTCCATATGAAATATTGATTTATTAACAATTATTTATGAGTTTAATTTATATTCCACCTTTCTCCAGTGAGCTCATGATGTTGTGCACCGTTCCCCTCCTTCCCACTTTATCCTCACAAAAACTTTATGGACTAGATCAGGCTGAGAGAGACTAGCCCAAAGTCATTCAGTGAGTTTCATGGTTCAATGGGATTTTGAGCATGGGTTTACCAGGTCCCAGGCAAACACACTAACCATTGCACCACATTTGACTATGAAGAAATGTGCAAATATATTAAATTTGCTTGAAAATGAACAGATATAAAATCTCATAATAAATTTCACCACAATAATCACATATGGGCAGTTGTTATCTCCAATTGTGTAAAGTTGTTCCTTTTCCCTGTTTCTTTTTCTGAACTAGAAAAAAAAAAACCCACTTGCCTTGCTATTCCTGGTCTGTCAATGCTCCATTTTTCTGTAGGTGTCTCCTCCTCTCCATTTCCTCACTAAATGTCTTACTCCCATTTTCGCACCATGTCTGTCTCCTCATCAGCTTAAAAAAAACAAACAAACTTATAGCACCTTTGAGTGACTGCCTTAAAATACTGATACTCATGTACTAGGATAGCTCTTAACCGGAATGTCAAATCTTTCCCCCTTGCTGAACATGTGCATATATATAATCTCTGTGTGTGTGTAACACACGCACACATGCATACACGCATATGCATGTATTAAAAGTAAAGTGTGAATTCCTATTTTACTCACTTTGGCATTTATATTTATGAGTGTACTTGGAGTTATATGCCATCTATCAGGAGCTGTTGAATCTGTGTTCATGTGTGGTGAACTATCAAACTGCAGGTGGCAGCTTCTTAGAAGATTATCAGACAGTAAAGGGTCCTGAAATCGCACGACATCTTCCTCCTGGCGTGCTTGCTCCGTTCTCCTTTGAGCAACGAAACAGGTGCCACTTTTCATTAGTGGAAGTAAGACTTTTGTAAACTCTGGAAGCTGATTGGATCATAAAGGAATGGAGATAAAATCACGAAAAGCTATATAGAATCTAAGAATTTGGGTCTTTGGTTAAATTGCCCTATGATAAGATTCTATCCAGACCACTTCAACAAACTTTGTAGATTGTTGTTGTTGCCTCAAAGCTTTATAGTGTAGCAACATAATCCAAATACTGTTTGTGTGTGCATGGTTCCTGGTCAGTGCACTCAAACATCAATATGGGGTTTAGTCTTTGTTGAATGCGCTGAAAGTACTACAATTTAGTTATGTAGCATTTGATTTACTGTTGTGATGTTCAGGCACATGAAGTGAAGAGCAAATTGGAAAATGGCAACAAATAAATAAATGAACAAGAGTTGCCAGTGGAACTCAGTTTGAACTCACAAGATGCTGATGTTCCAAACGTGATACAGTGTGATTGAAGAATGGCAACATGTAGTTAGCAGTCAAAGGTATGCAGGTATTAAGACAAGAACATATATAAATTTTGTTTTAAAAGAAATATGCACAGCGTGTTCCCAAAACGTATACACTCGTAACAATTTATAATTTTGGAATTATTTTTGTAGGGTTTTTTTAAAAAATGTATTCACCCTTAGCAGATTACAATGGTAGAGAAGTGTCATGAAATTACAAGAGAAACTCTAAGTGAGATTTGCAACTCTGTGCTTCAACAATGCGAGCAGAGCATTCCTGTGTAAAGATGACAATGTGAGTACCTTACATAAAATCATAATGTAAATAATGTATATAAAAGTATTTACTTAGCCTTCAAATAATCACTATTATTATCTGTTAACTGGGGTATCTGATTGTGGTAAAATTTGAGGTCCCAGGGTGTTAGCCCTTTTTGGGAAACTTCTTAAAAGTTAAAACTGTCAGGAATTAACTTTATTGTAGCAGAGTTAGAGCAGGAGCAGGACTCAGAGGTACAGCGCTTTGACCAAGCCACGAGAACAAAGAGACAGGCAAGCTTCTTGTTAAAGAAACAACTTAAGCTTTACCAATGGCTTTAAAATCTACATATGCATTGGAGCCTACATCCTAACTAACTAATGAATAGATTTTGGGTAAGAAAAAAGTTTATCTTCACTCACCATCCCAGTGAGACAGAAGGTATTCTTGGGGAGCAAGATGGAAAGAGCAGCAAGCAGCTTCAAGGCAAGAAACAAAGAGTAATAAAAGTTCTAAGACCAGGAGGCAAATAAACCTTAGGTCACGTGATCTTTGTTTGGTTGTGTACTGTTTACAGCCATGCTCATTAAAGTTAGGATGAGATGCAGGCATGCAGGAGACCCTACCCTATCTGTCACTTATTTGCTCTAATAGGAAACAAGTGGGGAGAAAAATTGCTGGGTTTTTCCCAACACTGATGAAGTAGTCTGTTGCAATCCCCTAAAGCTCATACCAAACAAAACTAGTTAACTTTTTAAGTTTTTTCTTTCCACTTGGTTCTTTGTTGCTTTTGTTGAGACAGACTACCACAGCGAACCGCTGGAAATTTCTCCAACCTAGTGGCTTCCATCTGTGAGGGACTACAACAAACATCATCCCCAGCTGACATGCAGCCGAGGTCCTTTGAAAGGTGAGAGTGCACAACCAGTCTCTTGCTTAAAATCTCTGCTTTCAGCAGGGGAAAAACAAGCAAACATTGCATGACTCAGTGGAACGTATTTGCATTTGCCACCTCTGGCGCTGAGGGAAACGGTAAATGCTACTGCATCATCTTTGTAGTAACTTCTGTAGAATCTTCAGGGAGAAAGCCACAAGGCAATGAAATAGGCAATTAGTCATACTGCACAAGGAGCGCACTAGTCGTAGCAGGAACAAGACCATAGTCCATTTACACAATTCAGAAAGGCACTACTCTTGCTAACCACAAAGAATACTGGCAGAATGTACAGTTAAACATATGAATTATGAAGGATGTGCATGGAAACATACATGCTGCAAGAATTTATAGGCAGGGCAGGGAAGTACTTACCTCCTGAATATGGAAACAGGGAGTGAGATATTTCTCAAAGATCATCAGACTGTCATGATTCAAAGACACATCTTCAGAGTGGTTCTTCGTAGATTCACTGACATGGGTGTAACATCCAAGTAGAATATGATTGCAATGGAATGAAAAATGTTTGTTGTACAATCTGCAAACCTAGGGTCACTGTGAGATTCAAAAAAAGAAAAGAAGAGAAAAGAAAAATGTTATCTTAGATAATGCCTGTTCATACCTCAGCAGTGTGCTTAAGAATTATAGAATCATAGAATTGGAACATTTGGAGCTCATTTCCTGTTAGAAACAAAGGCTTCCCTTGGATCAAAAACAGTGGCGTGGGGTGTGTGTGAGATAACATAAGATTTGGAGCTTGGGGATGAGTACTTCAAATTCTGAGCTGGAGCATTCTAGTGCATCCTCAAACTACAACCCCCAGGATTCCACACATTGCAGCCATGGGGGTTAAATTAGAATCATAGGGTGCATCTACACTGCAGAAATAATGCAGTTTGGCACCACTTTAACCGCTATGGCTCCATTCTACAGAATCCCAGGATTTGTAGTTTGTGAGGCATTAGCACTCTTTGGCAGCGAAGGCTAAAGACCTTGTAAAACTGCAAATCCCAGGATTCCATAGGATGGAACTACAGTACTTAAAGTAGTATCAAATGGCTTTATTTTTGCAATGTAGATACACCCATAGTATTATAACTGTGTAATGTGAAGGGTCCCTGGGACTGGGCTTAGCAGGACAGAGGAAGCAAATTGAGAGGAGTATTAATGATGGGAGAACTTTTTTAATTATTATTTTTAAAATTTACTTTTATATTCAAAAGCAATCTTAGCTATATACAACAATGCTCCAGTATAACAAAGTCAGGCAAGTAAAAGCACAAAAGAAGGAAAAATAGCCACATTAGTCATAAGTTTCTATAAAAGCTGACTAAGGAGACTTTCACATGGGGCCAAAATGCCCCATTACTGCCCCGCTACCTCCTCTCCCATTCCTGCCACAGAATAATGTAAATATTTCATACACTTACCTTAATTCTGCAGCAGGAACAGGCTCCCCCTCCCCTCACTGGCTGGCCATAAATGTAGCCGTCGTAAGGCTGCTTTTACGACCAGCCGTCTGAAATGTTATCATGTTATTGCATGATAATGGCGGACGGTAAATTTAAAAAATAAAACTCCCCCAAACATAAAATCAGTTCACCAAGCACAAAAACACACTTTAAATCACATAATCAAAACAGGAAGGGTAAAATAAAGGCTGCCACTTACCTGGATGTCCAGATCGTACCAGGAAGTGCTCAGAACAGACCTCCCCTCTGCGGCTGTCATTTCAGTACAGGAACGGGGCTCCTGTTCGCACACCCGTGATTGCGTGATAGAGATGGAACAGGTCTACTCATGATGATGATGAAATAATGAAAAATCATGATTACATTGTTGCAGAACAGTCATGGGAGCAGAATGGATGCAGGACAGTATGGGGTCAACGTCATCCGAAAGGGAAAACCTTTCCTGACCCTATTCTGTTCCTGCCACAGGATATATAGCCTGTGTGAAAATCTCCTAAAAGTCCAAATATAATTCCATTTGTAAAATCCATGTATACAACATTCTTTCAAATGTTGCAGGTATTGGTATGGTAGATCCTCCATCCATTGGATCACAGGTGGAGAAAAATGATATTTCCAGTAATGAAGTATCAATCTTTTAGCAGTCAAAACAGCAAGAAAGATTCACTTCCATTGACCATTTGTTAATTTCCAAGAAACAGGTAAATAATTCAAAGGAACATGCATGTCCCTGAATATCAACAAACTTTCCAGAACCAAATTGACTCATATGATCACTTCCTCTCAAAATGTAGCTACTATGGAACAAATCCAAAACATATGTGTTAAGGAAGCATTAGCAGTATTACATCTCCATCAATTTGCTGATTTAGAGATCTTTCTAGAACAGATGTCGTGGCTACCAATACACCCAAAAGAGCAATTTCTTGTATAAGCCATTTCATGTATAAGACTTTGGACATTTTCACACACTTAAAAAGTGCTGCAGAGGGCTCGGGAAAGATACGCGCCTGTTTTGCGGCAGGGGACCAGTTTCTGATGATGCCATCCCTCTCGCATTACCCTCCGTGTTCCTTCCGTGTCGCATGGAAGGAAAAGGTGCCACTTTTTACTCACGAAGAACTTCCGTAAGTAAAAAATGGTGCCTTTTCCTTCCATGCGACACGGAAGGAACACGGAGGGTAACGTGAGAGGGACGTCGTTGTCAGAAACTGGCCCTCTGCCGTGAAACAGGTGCGTACTTCTCCCAAGCCCTCTGCAGCACTTTTTACGCATCTGAAAATGTCCTTAGTCAGAGACCTGTAGCCACACTAGTTATAGATGTTAGAACTGATGGCCACTGATTAGTCAGAATTGTATATTCCAGTTCTCTATTTTATTTTTGCTATGAACCTCACATGTCATATTTATTTATAGTTTAGATGCTTGGTTGGCCTCAATTCATGTGTCTAATATTATGGGAACTTCGAATGTGCTTAAAGCTGCAGGGCCAAATCTGGATTGTAACAAATGTTTCAGTTGTAGATATTGCCATTTAGTTGACAGAGGTTGTTTAAACTGCTCTTGCAAAATGGAAGAAGACAAAAACAATGGTGGAAGAACTTAGGGGATGTTCCACTGAGTGATCCTATCCAGCCCTCACCCAATCCTTTTGGAGCCAAAACTGTCTCATCCCATTGATGTTGTCCTTCCACCCAAATCAAACATTTAGGACTGCAAAGAGATGGAAGAGCTGGGGACTGCTGCTACCACCCAGCTGAGGGCTTGTCTACACTATGGAAAAATAAATCCAGCCTCACCTCACATTTGCCTGGTCTGCAGAGACCCCGCAGCAACCTTGTTAATGCCACACACACAGGAAGCACCGAGATGACATTGGCATAATCCACCATGTCTGCTTTACTGTTTTCCCCTTCCCAGCATGCATGCATTGAGCTATTAACCAGTAGCCGTTATTGTTTGCCGGTAAATCTATTGGAGCCACTCTGGTTGGATGCCTCCCTAATCCAATCCCCCTTCCCCCTTTGCAGTCCAGTGCAGGAGGGAAGGAACTTCAAATGCACAAATAGAAAGAAAAAAAATATTTTAAAATATTTTTAACATGTCCAGCCATGAATCAATGGCTCATGGCCCATTGATCTCATGATGGAACCTGTTTAAAAAAAAATAAGTAAAATAAAATTGTATTATTTTTCTTTCTATTTGTACGTCAATGGTGAGGGGGTAGATTGGATTATCCCTCCCTCTTCCTTCCTCCCTTTCACTGTATGAATGAAGGCAAGGAGATCTCCTCATGAGTAAGTGAGCCAGCTAATTAATGAGGCAGTGATTCCTCCCCACATCCAACTTGGGTTGCTTTTTAAAAAAAATATATGTTGTGCTGGGCACAACCATGCCAAGCTGATTTCCCCGTCCATCAGCCTTGTGTCGCTTCTCCCCCCCCCCCGCCCTGCTCTGAATGTTGGTATGCAGATCTCCCCACAAGTGAGCCAGTAAGCAAGTGAATGATTGGGGAGGCAGGGAGGAAAGGAGAGTGCGCACCCTGGCTGGCTCTTTGCTCACCCACTTGTGCAGAGATCGACATACCAACATTTCGGGCGGGGGGGGAGTGACACAAGGCTAATGGGGGTGTGATTGGCTTGGCTTGGCTGTACCCAGTGCAGAAGTTTAAAAAAAAGTTTTTAAAAATGGTGGCAGGTACACCACACTTGCCAGAACCAACCAGTCCTGCCCACCAAAAACTCCTCCCACCCCCAGTTCCACATCAAAGCTGCCTCAGAGCACCAGCCACAAACAGGAGTATCTGGATTTGGGGGGATGTCCAGGTTAAAAGGTGAGTTTCTCTCTCTCTCTGGCTTTTCCTCGCAAATGAAGATTCAGGAAGGACTCATCCCGCGCTTTCTGCAAGTGCGCTGATGACTAAAAAGGCCAATCCAAGATAAACAAGTCTGGTTGCAGAAAGCACAGCAGAAGGTTTCCTTGGGTGATGTTTCTGGGTTGTGATTCTTTCTGCGTTGTTGTTTCTCTTCAAGACTCGTTCGGCGTGAGTTCTCAAATAAGGCTGCAGCATTGTGGATAGTGCATCTCCATCCTCCCAATGTGAGGCCAGGGCAGACCACTGTTGGTGATCAATTTGGCCGAGCCTGAGATGTTGCTTCAGGGAGTCCTTGTATTGCTTTTTTGGAGCACCCCTCTTATGCTGACCCGTGGTGAGTTCACCGTAGAGTACTATTTTGGGGAGGCGATGGTCCTCCATCCTTGAAACGTGCCCTGCCCAGCGCAGCTGTGTTCTCAATATCATGGCCTCAATGCTGGCGATCCCTGCTTGCTCAAGGACAGCAACATTTGTCATATAGTCAGTCCAGTGTATATTTAGGATTGTGCATATACAGCACTGATGAAAGCATCCGAGGAGTCGTAAGTGGTGGCGATAGTTGACCCATGTTTCAGACCCATAAAGGAGAATAGACAGTACAATGGCTCTATACACACTGATTTTTGTGCTTCGCCTCAGGTGTTTATTACTCCAAACTCTTGTAAAATCTTCCAAATGCGCTATATGCCTTTGCTAATCTGTGATTGATCTCTTTGTCAATCTTGGCATCTGAGGAGATGATGCTTCCTAGGTAGGTGAACTGCTGAACGGACTTAAGCACAGATTTGCCAACGGCAATGTGGGGATGGTGGTGTTCATCCTGTGGTGCAGGCTGGTAAAGAACTTCCATTTTCTTCAGGTTGACTTCCAGCCCAAACAGCTCTGCAGCTGTTGCAAAGCAGGATGTTAGGCGCTGCAGAGCTGCTTCTGTGTGGGCAACAAGGGCAGCAGCATCAACGAAGAACAGCTTGCGAACGAGATATTTTAGATCTTAGTGTGAGCCCTCAGACGGCTTAAGTTAAACAAACTACCATCAGTAAGGTAACGTATATAGCTGCTGTCTTCTTCTTTGAGCTCTGCCATAGCCCTTTGGAGCATCATGCTGAAGAAGATAGTAAATGAAGTTGGAGCAAGAACACAACCTTGCTTCACTCCATTAGTTATTAGAAAGGTCTCTGAAAGAGCATTAAACTCACATAAAAGGTGAGTTTAAAAGGGCATTAAATCCCTATAAACCACATTCCCTGTGGATTCCCTGCGAATCCACCAGAATCTAGTGTGAACTGATTGCAGCAACTATGGGGCCGGTATGGACACACACACACACACATTGGTAAGTGTAGACAAGCAAGGGGCAGCATCACTTCTGGGAATCACTTCTGAACTATCAGGCATATCCTGTGTTTCTCCCCCCCTCCCAATCCTCTCAGTGTAAATGTTCTCAGAGTCTAATGGAGGTAAGGAGAGATGGAGGAAATGAATTGGCCTCCAAATTTATGTCTTTCCTTGCACTGTTAACTGAGAGCTGAAGGATAACCTCTCCAGTAACTGTAGCAAATAATGGGAGTCTATCCAATAGTTAGAAAATATACATGGTTTAATGCCCCTTGGTACCAGACCTTCCAAAATCATGAGGTGAAGTGCATCTCACTGACAAGGCAAAACTGATGACCTGTTCTGGTATATCTGTTTGGTAGCCACTTGCGGGTTAAAAAACAAAAGCAAAAGTGTTGTGTGGTGCTGGTAGTACTGAATTTGTGTGTGAGAGACAGACTGGAATTACACTTTGCTGACCAGGAGGAAGTCTTTGCTGTCTCTCATCTCATGCTCAAGTTAAGGGTGCTCTGGGAGTCCATTCAATTTGCATTGCAAAGCAAACGGACTTGATATACACCTCCTGGATTAATTATCAGATTGGTAAAAAACATTTCTCCTTCAGATTTTGCCCTTCTCCCAATTTTGCAATGCAAAATACATAGTGAATATGCACAGGATAGATCAAGTGCATATACAATTGTGCATTTTGCAAAAAAACAGCTTACAATATATGTTTAAATATGATTTTCCATAAAGATTGAATATAATGATCTCAGATTGCTGCAGAAATGGGATGAGATTGATTTATGAATGAACCCAAATAAATGACATGGATAAGAAATAGACAGACATTTCCAGTCCTACCTCCAGGCCCTGGGAAGCACCCATTGGTCTTACAATATTAAGGAGATTTTTGGACACCTCTTTCAGCCTCTTGCCACGCAAGCAGCCTCCGGTGCAGTAACGAGGCTGCCGTGCGGCAAGAGGCTGAAAGAGACGTCCGAAAATCTCCTAAGACACAGTATTCAAGAGAGAAGAGCAATAAACAGAAACCATACCAGGTGCCATACCACACCTAGCAATTATTTGCTACAGTAAAGTATTATATCCATGCCCTGAAGAGCTGGTGTAGCTTCAAGGCCTTTGCAGGTATTAGAAAGAAATATCACAAAATAAATCAGGGCCCATGGGCCACATGCAACCCTGAGCACCACTTTTGTGGCTGCCAGAGCCCCCACCCCCTTCTATTTAAAAATCAGTTTGATTTTCAGGCAGTTTTTACCAAAACACACACACACGCACGTGCCGCACACACAGAGAACCCCCCCCCCCGTTGCAAAAACCATTTTGTCAGAGTCCTTCTCAAAATGGTGACAAGTTATGACACTTCCAGTTGCCATTTTGTGGAGGACACTGAAGAAAAGCAATGGTATATTGACTCAGAGGTGGGGGGTGCAGCTTGTGGGGGACCTGGGAGGTGTTGTCTCTTGGCCCCCACACCATTGCCCATTCTGGATCAAAATTCTCCACTGCCTCTGCTCACATGTTCCCTGTTAACTGTTCTGCTGACATTCTCTCTCTCCCCATATTAAGTACAGAAGAGTTAGAATGGTGGAAAGTCTTGCATACTTCAACCTGTGTAGGAAAAGAAATATCCTCAAAGTAAATGTGGCTCTTTGTATCATGCACATCCTTTGAAGACTACTGATCTATATTCCCAGACAGTTTTATAAAACCCATATAGGCAAATTTGCTTTGGTCTGTTATACATGGAACTAGTTAAAGACCCTCTTTTGCATACCACATATTGCAGTTACCAGTTGAAAAGGGTGGATTTGTTTTCTCCAACTTCAAAACCTGTCATAATAATATTCATGAATGCCCAAACATCATACTGGATTAGCAAGAAGCTGGGGACAGAATGCCCTGAATGGGCAGAACTGGAAAGTCAGAAAATAGCACCACTAGAAAGATGGCTGGACCTAAGCTCTAATCACCTCCCCTCAACACCTTGCCATTATGGCTGCAAGGAGAGTGCAAGGCACAAACCACTTCCTTGGAACTTTTTGAAGACTAACATAAATTGATAAGGCACCCTGAACATGGTTAGATGGGTGTTAACTTCCCCGTCCCTTTCCACCCCATATCTTTTGTCTGTTATGTGCTTGTTTTTCAGTCAATGGCCAAGATCCTATATCAGAGTGTAGCTTCACCTGCATGGTTCCACATCCTCCCCTATCCTGCCCAGCAGCTGTTAAGCCTTGGGAGGGGTTGCTGATGCTGCTTATTGGTGAGAAGAGGAGGGAGAGGAGAGGCAATTGAGATCATGAAGTATCGACTGGACTCAGCTTGGTGGCAGGAAGAAAGAAGGATGCATTCACAGGAGTGAACCCTGCTTTTCCATCTCCTTGCAGCCTAGACCATCCACATCTTCATGGTCTGGATTGCCTCCCCCTCACCTTCCCCTCCTCACCGCTAAGCAGCAACAGCAACAGTGGCCCTCCTAGAACTTGACAGCTTCTTGAGAGGGGGACATTTTGGGATGGAGAGCAAGGACAAAAGAATATCCCCCCTGTGCTGCATCCAAAAAGGCGCATATGTGCACATAAGCTGCATTTATCTGCGTGCATGTCACTAACAGGATGCTGGCCTATTTATGCATGGAAGTGTGAGTAGACTGCATGTTGTAGGCTTAACTGTTGTTGTGGATATACATGTAAGGTTCATGTGCCGGGTGAGGCTGGGTCATGCTGGGGAGGTGTTAGTGAATCAGGGTCAATTCTTTTGCTATATTAAAAAAGTCCTTCAAATCCCTACATTAAAAAGAAGGAGAAAGACTAAGGATTGTATTCCAGTATTCCGTATCCCAGCAGTACAGACATCACTAGCGTAACTGATTCCTGCTTCCCCTTGCCTGCTCCATCCTGATCTGGAGTGTTTGGTGATTCTCCTAGATAATGGGAAGCATATGACAAATCCAGGAGGGAAGGGAAACCCTAATACGTGAACAGAGGCATGCCTAAATTATGTTGGATTATGTTGGATGGAACCCCCCAGCTACAAATAAGAAAGCCCCTGGTTCAAAAGTTACCTCTGCTATGAATTCATTAGGGGGACTTACGGTAATCTATTTCCCCACACCCTCAGTGAAGTAATATTACCCAATGGAGCTTCAAGTAGCACAGCATATAATCGGAAGGGAATTATAACTGGATTGTGAGGCCATTTGTATTACAAAAAGTGTCACTGAAGCAAAAAATTACTAATATTAATGCTGTAGCAAATCTGCCTCATTTAATAACTGTCACTTTTGAATGAAAATGCACTCAAATGGACCTGAAAACTGTGAAATCTAGATTGTAAATGCAGTCTAGGGGATAGGAAGCATGTATGTGAGATAAAGAGAGAGGGGGCAGGATTTGTGAGGCACTTTTGAAGGTGTTGACGAAGACTTAATCATCTGTTATTTGTCTGCTTCATCAGCATAGTTGAGAATTTTCATTTTTGTTTCTATTTGGCGTCTGTTGTAATAAAGATCAAGTGTTATAAAACCAATCATAGGAAGAAAAAAGGAGGAATGGATGAGATTTGATTAAAAAAATCACCTAGGAAGTAAATAAATATTTGTAACGGCTGCCTGAAAGCTGTTGTTGCCATGGACACACATCTAATATAAATGTTGCATTGTTAATAGATGTGGTAGTGAGAGAATATATACAGTAGTGCATGAAACTGAGTGACAGAGCAGAAGATGCAATTAAGAACAATTCTGATGGCTACAGAACTGTTAGTCACATAATATTGTGGCATCAGTACAAGGATTCTGTTTTGCAGCTCACACACCTTGCTGCTAGAATAGGGTGTGCTCATTATTATTAAGACAACTTTCACTTATAACTGGGTGTCAAACTCTAAAATATGATTGGGTAGCTGACACAGGAGGTGGAGTATGCCTGGTGAATAATAACATGTTGAGCTTTGACTTTGGTTTTGATTGTAGTTGTACCAGAGATTCTTTAGGCAAGCTTGAGCAAAACATTGATTTCTTAAGCTTGGTTTTCCATCTGTAAAGTGGGAATATTCGTGAGCTGCATCACATGGTTGTTGTAAAGTTAAGTGAGATGGACACATATAGATCAATAAACCCTGAATAGGATGATGTAGTTAAAAGGATGTGGTTGTTATTTAAACATGTGGCATGTCACTGCCACAGAATAAACAATTTGAGGTTGAAGTCAGGAAAAGGGCTGAACAAATGAGCAACTACTGCAGTTCGTTGAACTGTGCAGTTTTGGCATAACAGCCACACAGAATGAATGGAGATGTGTCAGAGAATAAATGAAAGACTGAGCTAATGGATGCTCGTAAAAGCACTGCAGAATTCGACAAGGAAGAAGCTGCAGTCTGAAGGCTGGAACAACTGCAGAAGGTTACATACTGTCTTAACATTTCAGAGAGGAAGATCAGGGGATTCTGATCTGGGTGTCATTAAACATCCTTGTGCCAGCAGACTTTGGGTTCTGAAAATGGAACTTCCCCTTCCACTACTCCCTTTGAACCCACCACACACCTCAGATCTTTCCTCAGAGAGAGAGGTAGAAGAGAGAATGCATGTTAGTATATGGTGTTTTATATGTTAGTTATTTATCATTTAGGCTTATAACCCACCATTCCTCCAATGAGCTCTCCTTTTTCTCCATTTGATCCCACAACTACCTTATAAGGTAGGTCAGAGAGAGAGAGAGAGAGAGAGAGAGAGGACTTGGCTCAAGGTCCTCCAGTGAGTTCTTGGCTGGAAACTGGGGGCCTGTCTACACTGCAGAAAAACAGCAGTTTGACCCCACTTTATCAACCATAGTTCTATCCTATCTATCCTATGGAATCCTGGTATTTGTAGTTTTGTGAGTATTTAGCCTTTTCTCTCAGATAGTTCTGGTGCCCCATCAAACTACAAATACCAGGATTCCATTGGATAGAGCTGTGGAGGATAAATTGGTGTCAAACTGCTATATTTCTGAAGTGTAGACAAGCAATGTCTCCCAAGTCCTTGTCCACTATATCACATTTCTGTAGATTGTACAAAAGAGCAAGTGCTTACCTCAAAGAGCTTAAACAACTTAAAGGAAATAATACAGGAAGGGGGAGGAAATGAGCAAAATGGGATGAGATATGCAATGATTTCAACCATACAAATGCAGACTTAGGGCGTGACTACACTGGCGGAAACCCCTGCACCTACCTTGTAGCCATGGTGGATTTCTTGGATCCATAGAGGCCCCATAAATTCCAAATGCACTGGGGCTTGTCTGATTGCATTGGAGTAAGAGGATGGTCCTATGCTGATCATGTGTCCTACTGTATATGTTGCATTATTTCTGGCCACAGGGCTGCAGCTGCTTCAGTGCTTTTTTTTTATTCAGTTGTGCATGCAAATAGATGAATATATTTAATCCCAGAGTACTGTATTACTGGATAAGCAGAGATATACCTTATCCAGATATACGCATGACTGAATTTTTAAAAAGTACCAGAATGGAGTCCCATCTACTGGAAGTCCCACCCCAGCTTTGCTCTGAAGCCAATCCTTGGCCTCCACAGAGCCAAAACCCTCAGGTTTTCCCCTCAAATCCAGAGCAAACAATGAATCTTACAGATATGGGTTTCCTGCAGAAACTGGTGTAAATGTGAATAATCAAAAACATTGTGTATCAACTGTGCCAGGAATATGGGGTGAGTATGGGTTTTATTGCCCATGTAGACAAGCCCTTAGTTACAGGATGAATGACAGTATTAGTTTCTGGGAACCAGGAGATTCTTACTGGAAAAGATTTAGAGCAGGGGTGGGCAACTGTGGAAAGTGGCATTAGTCCCGAGGAGACCTTGGAGGGCTGCACCTCTCCACCACAATTGCTCCTACAAAAAAAATAATAATAATCATTTTTTCTGCCTCCAGATGCCCTCCAGGAGATATGGGGGCATTTTCACCATGCTTTGGGGACTTCCTGGGCCATTTTAGGTCTGGGACAGGCCTTTTTAATAACAGGAAGTGAGCAGAAGTCATTTCCTGTTTAGCTCCTGTTTCAAAAAAGGCCTCT
The DNA here is from genome assembly GCA_030847615.1 of Gambelia wislizenii. Classification (NCBI taxonomy): domain Eukaryota; kingdom Metazoa; phylum Chordata; class Lepidosauria; order Squamata; family Crotaphytidae; genus Gambelia; species Gambelia wislizenii. The sequence continues at coordinate 209,346,084 of JAUMIR010000001.1, forward strand.
CAATTGGCTCAGTGACAACACATAATGTGGTGGAAATGTGCCTCTCACCCCATTTGGGGGTATCTCCCATGGATACAGGGAGTGACCTATACTGAGAGGTTGTCTATACAGCAAAAATACACCACATAGAATTCAAGAATACAATTTGTCTTAATGAGGTGCCACATCAATCTGCCATATTCAGAAGGAGGGGAGCCAAAAACACCAAATATTCCATGGGGAAAGCCTTTATATATTTAAACTCTGAAGGCAATGTGCATTCCTGTTTGTTGGGACAACCAATTCACTTTGCTGCACATTCCTAATAAGAGCGAAAGTGGAAAGCCAATTGGTTGGACATACGCAGGGGATTGAACTTACTGGCAAGGCAAGTACCCTGAACCTCCATGTTGGATTTTCACTGTAGCGATTGTACACTAAGGTGAAGAAACAGCCTTCTCCCCTTTTTCTGTTTATTTAAGTGGAATATCACACTTCTGCACCTTGGGTATGCTTTTTTTTTTTTTTAATACTGTTCGGTGGCAGCAACTGGTGGGAATGAAAACATAAGTAATTCACTTGCACCCACCATGTTGATTTTCAGGCATGCCCATTTGAAGAACAAACACGGATAGCTTCGCATGCCTGCAATCTTGCCAAAAAAATCGTTGAGACAAATGAAAGCTGCTGTGAATTGGCATTAGTGCTCATCAATCCACATTTTATAACCTTGTACAGACAACCTCTGAGTTTGAGCAAATGGCCACAGTGGAAACAATAAGGGCTTGTTGCAGCCTTAGGACACTATTTGTAGAAAACCCTTGAAGGCCAGACTGGGGCTGACAATGCACTTCTTGTAGTGGGAAGTGAAAACCCAGCTGTTCATTCAAGCATTCTGGGCCTAATGAAATCATGACTGGTTTCCCAATCTATCCCATTTGCTGGTATTGTTCTATTGAATTGCCAAATTGTTCTGAAATGTTTTGTATTGTCTGGATGCATTTAAGGTGGCTTTATTGATTTTACCTTGCCCTCAGGTTTATTGACAGAGGGTTGGTTAGAAATAATATAATAAAATAAAATATCTAAGCAGAAATATCAGGGAGGCAAGTTGGGTATTGAGTATTTGTTCCCGTCCAGTTTTCCCAGAAAAAAAGGTCTATTTCCTGATATCTCCATCCCTTTACACTATTTTTACATATTGTACCCTATTATTACATGTTATTATAGAATATCTTTTCTGCCTCTGATAACTGACTCTGTAATTAGTGCTATGAGAAATATCTTGTCTGCATTATCCATGCAATTTCAGCTTCACTGAAACTCCAGGGGAAGGCATCATGAGCTAACTCCTCCCATGGGACGTACCTTGTAGCCTTTTGGATCAAGCTGTGTGGGCAGCTGGGGAGGCTGTTCAGTGGGGGTGAAGGGGGAGCACAGGTGGCATGGAGACCCAAGACCACTTTTGCAAACTTCCAAAGCATGTCTGAAAATCATGCTGCAAATCACGTGGTCCAATTTCAGCAGAAAAGCAGAGAACTTGCTTCCTTTAAACAGGTTTTCATGGTTTGCCAAAGTTCTTGCTCTTGGGATGAGAGAACTAGCAAAAAGCACTAAACACTGGATCATTCTTGTGATTTATTACTTCAACATCTCTCCCCTAAAGATCTGGGATTGCAGAGCCCCAATCAAACCATTTACTATGATGTGAAGCTAGCACTGCCAGAAATAAAACTATTGTTGCCCCTCCACATTAGCTGGGGTTAGGGGAGCAGGACCCCTGCAAATGTGGAAAAACTATGAATCCATCTAGGCTCCCACCCCAACATTAATTAACACACACACACACATACGGTACAATCTGCAGATACAGTGGGTGCCTTCAAGGCGATGGGGTTCCTTCACAAGGCAGAAGCGGGTGGCTGGTGGGGTTTGTGGCTGCCTCACTGCTGCCCTACACCATTTTACACAGGGACTTACAAACCTTGCCACGTGTTTGCAGGCTCTCAGTCTCGCAAGGCTTGCAGGCCCTATTAAAAATGGCATAGATCAGCAGTGGAGGCAGCAGCAAATACAGTTGTCCCTTCATATTCATTGGGGTTTGGTTCCAGGACTTCCCGTGGATACCAAAATCCGTGAATACTCAAGTCCCATTATATGCAATGGCATAGCAAAATGGCGCCCCTTATATAAGATGGCAAAAGCAAAGTTTGCTTTTTGGATTATTATTTTTTAAATAATATTTTCAGGCCGTGAATACCTAAATCCGTGGATACCAAATCCATGGATATGGAGGGACAGCTGTAGTCCATGAATAATCAAATCTGCAAAAGTTAAACTTACACATGGGGAGGGCTGACTGTATCTCCCTCCTCTTCCTTACGTTCTCTACACTCTGGGTCTTGCCCATATACGAAAAGATTTGGGAGAAATCTATCCATTTCTGGGGAGAAACTGTATCACAATGTCTCTTTCTGAATCCAAGTTGCTAATGATCTTCAGGAGTGTTCAGAATCTCAGATTCATGTTGAGTCTGCTTTGGAAGAAATCTGCTTCTGTTTGGAGGGCTCCCAAACTCTGGCTGGGGGTTTGGATTCATCTTATCTCCTGACTTGCAGCCATGACTATCTTTTCACATGAAATGGAAGCATGACTAAGAGCTTCTTTAGACCTGCCAGAATGCTCCAGCTTCTGGTCAGCATATTCTGGCCCTGGATCTGCCCCCCCCCCCCGTTACCTACACAAAACAGACAGGAGTTCATACTTGCATGCCAGCCTGTATCTGCAGCTGCTGGTGTCTCTGAAGCCAGGAAGGAAGCCCTCAGCATGTGATCAAGGCTGGTCACATGCAGAGGACCTTGTTCACATGTTGAGGGCCTCCTTCCTGGTTTCAGAGAGATACCAGCAGTGGCAGTGGCTGCAGTGGCAGATACAGGCAGCAGGCAGCTATGGACTCCTGCATTCCCACGGGGCCTGATCTGGCTTTTTTAAAAAATGACATGGGTTTTCCTGGCTGTTTTAATAGAAAGGTGTCAAGGGATTTACCCTAGATTCCACACACACACACACCCATCTTTGCCTTGGGTGTCATGAGGACTGCCTGGAGGCAAAATGGGGCAAAAGCTCTGTGTCATTTGGAATGCAGGGATCCAAGACGGGGGTGGGCAGCTGGGGTACATAGTCTGTCTAGACAAGTCTGTGCCCAATTGTCTGTACCTCTGGGTCCTTGGGGTGCTACACTGGTGAGAACAGAGCCTGTGTAACATCCCATTGTCCATATTTTCCTGCTGTGTCTGCTGATTTGACAAGGTCCTTACCACTACCACACTTGGAACTGTAGGAAGACTTTTGAGACTTTGCAGACCAAGCTTTAAAAAAAAAAAACCTGTGCTGCAAAATAGGAGATCCAAAAAGCCATGGTTTTCAAAAGCTGAGGTTGGTTTCCTAACAGATGCATGAGCACTAGCCCAGAGAGATGAAAGCTACTATCTGACCACATCTTTCTGCTCAGCGTTTCTGTGGAATTCACGTGGGTCTGGAGGCAGAAACCCACATCATATACCTTGGACAGAGCTTGGAAATGTTACTTTTTTGGACCATAGCTCATTGCATCCTCCAGCCAATATGGCCAGTAGCCATGCTAGCTGGGGAATTATGGGGATTGTAGTACAAAAATCCCTCCCCCAAGCTCTGACCTTAGGTGTTGTGTGCTCTCTCCCCTTATCGACATTAAGGAAAGGACAATGTCGCAACCTATATTTGTTTACAGGCCCTTCTGGCTCTTGTTTCCCACTTGCTCATCAGTGCTCTAGGCCTTTGTAGCTGTGCTTTCATTGCTCTGCCAGCTTCTGGCTCTCCATGCCACCAGCTGATCTGTCACTGGTATGTATTTGTTCTTAGTTGCTTTAGAAAAGATAGTAACATTTGTGCGCCTTAGAGAACTCTCACATGACAGTGTTTCAAGTTTAGCCCAGCTGCAGTTTCATCTTTCTATCCACACGTGTGCCAGTTAGGTAATGGTTGGCTGGGCATTTAAGATTAGCCCACCAGGACCCATAGAGTCCCAGACTTGTTGTTCTGTGCATGGACACACTTCCACAATGTACAGAGGCTCTCTCAATTGCAACAATGGCACAGCCATGTAAGTGTCACTACAAATAATTTAGGAGTGGGCTGTTAAGATGTTTGTGCATTTATGATTCTTTAGCCATACTGCATCTTGAACTTACTATGCCCAGTACCCTGAGAGAATGTAAGACCTACCTCACTGATTTTTGAGCAGCCTGTCCTCTTAAGTGGCAATGAATTAGGATCAGGCTCTGAGAAGAATGCAAGGATTCTCTTGTGCCAGAAAGGTTAGGAACTTAGAACCTGCCTTCTACATAGGGAGGCCATTGGTCCATCCAGCTTAATACCAAGGTTCAAGAACCTACAGCCCTCCATATATTGTTGACTTCTATCTCTCATAGCTACTGACAGATTGGAAAGGCTACTCCATCATCCCATGAGAAAGTCATGCTACCCCTACACATTAAGGTTCTCTTTGGTGTCCATGTTTCAGAATGGTCAAATGGCTTAAACTGGTGCATACTTCTGTTCTGGCAACAAAACTCAAGCTTGCCACCACAAAAGCAACCCAGAGGTACATGGGTTTTATGACAACATAGATAATTGTCACAAACGAGTATCACAGGTTCAAACTAAGTAATATGCTTATCTTGGGGTTTTACAGTGGTGTTCCCCAAGTGGTGAAAATGTCTGTCATAGAATATGATTTTCCTCACCTCCTTATTTTGTTTTTGCTGTGCTTTGTTTTGTGGTTAGTCATTGGAAAGGAAACAGGGGCATACTTAGCAAATCTTAGTGCTTACATTCAAAGGAAAACACAGTCTGGAAAGAAAAATGGGCTAATCTCAGGGAATATACTTTTCTCTTAGCATTACTTTGACCCTCAAAAAAAATATACATACTTACAGGTACTCAACAGAGTTTGGTCTACCAAAGCTCTTTAACAGGGTTAGATTTGGAGTTTTAACTCTTTATTTTCAGCATTTGATCACCTGCCTAGGCAATTAAAGATGCCTCTTTTTACCCATTATACCATGATATCACACTTTGTTCTGATGCTATGTTGTTAATAAGAATAAGAGTTCTGGCAGTAACTACACAACTACTACATAAAGAGACTGGCTGTATTCTTTTTAAAAAAGTATGTATATATATATAATATAATTGCCCAGGCAGATGATCAAATGCTGAAAATAAACAGAGTAAAGAAAACATATGAAGAGAACACGTCCAAAGACTTATCTAGGCTCCCATCTTTTTAAGGCTGTCACTCTTGCAAAGGACACAATCCACTCTTCCCTGCTGTACTGGATGAGGAAAACTGAACTTAAAAAGTGGGATGTTGCCCCTGGGAAAAAGTGTGAAGTGTACACTTGAAAGTCAATGAGTTAACTAGATAAGGTATGATGGGAGAAAGTAGAGAGAGGCAAGATCCCACCTGCTTCCGGAAAAGAAATCCACTTCCCCGGAGAGCCCAATCTGTTGAACGGAAGGAAATGAAAATTAAATTGAGTGTCTTTACAGTGTGATGTGTCAGGCACACTATTCCCAAAAGGCAAAATGCCAACAAAAAATACCTGCCCAAAATCCAAGGAATATATAAAGTAAAAGTACAGGAATACTAGCAAGTGGTATAATAATATCCCAAGACAGGAAGGGGGTGTAGTCATCACCATCTGTCCAAACAGCCCAGTTATAGCAATTTCCATGTTGGATGGAGCAACTGCTCCCTTTTCTGTTGGCCAAATGCCTGCCAAATGCTACATTTTAAAGCTCCAGACTTGCCTTGCAAATGACTTCAATGTGTCTGATCTGCAGCTCGAAGCTGCAGCACACATGGCTCTTATCTGAAGTTGCATGTACAACTATGGCTGAATTCACACAGGGGAGAGGCGGTAATAGTTCAGCTCCAGTGCACAGTATCCTGCCCCAGTTTGACCCCATTAATGCCACACTCAACTGTTTTAATCCAAACTTAAAAGCCACACATTTCCCCCACTCAAAGTCACATTGGTACAAAAGGGCATTTCTTCAATAAGTCATGTGTTGACTGTATCAGATTATTTTAGGTCACATGACCGCAGCAGCTGAGTTTTTCTTCTTCTTCTTGGCATGCATGCAGATATATGTAAATCTGCATATCCATATCAACCAATGGACTTTCTTGTTTTCTGTCAATCTTATCACCTGTCTGCACTCCTATTAGATGGCATCTTTGCCCCACTTTCCTTCTCTTTTCCCTCTGTAACTCAATGAGGACCTCTCTCCTTATGTGTGCATATAAATGTGTGTGTGTGTGTCATTAGGAGAATTAAATGCCTCCTTAACTTGTCTCCCCCATTGATCCACTTGTCTCCTGCAGCTTTGAAGCTCCGCTGAGCTTTCCGTTTTCAAAAGAAGAGGGGTGAAAGCTCACACAGCTCTACCTTGTTCCATAAGGTGTGCATGTTACAAGCTGTGGTTGCCCATGAGAGATAGAAAGAATTGCACATTTGTCCACACACACACACACACACACAATTGGAAATCCCAGTAGTTGCATGCAGAATGTCCTCGTATAAGCTGCTCTTAAGCCCAGACCCGTCAAGGCAAAGGCTGCAAGGAAAGGAGGAAGGGGCAGTCATCCTTCTATGGCAGTGTCCTTGGTGGATCTGGGCTTAATCATTGAGCTGCTAATAATCGAAGACCCATGGAGGCCTATGCCCTATGCTCTAAGGGAAGTGGGAAGGGGCTTTGGTGCCTGGTCCTACAGTGACAGCTTTGTCCTCTTCCCTGCCCCTGTCCTGTTCCCTCAGTCCACCCCGGAGATCCATGCACCACCTGCTCATCCTCCCATCCCCTTTCCCCACCCGCCCGGATGAGTGAGTGAGTGATGCACGCGCAGTGGGGCCTAGCCATCCTGTCAGTTTGATGTCCTCCTAGTTACTAAAAAATTAACCATTGACTTAGCCTGACTTAACTGAACACAGTTGAAGACGGGCACTGGTGTTATCAAAATCCCTATTAAAAATGGCATAAGGCAGCAGCCCCTGCACCCCTAACCCCCACAAATGTGGAGGGAGGACTGTATTTAATAAAATGTAATAAAGTAATACATATTTAATAAAATTTAACACATGCACACCAGCAAGCAGAGAATCTCAGACCTTTGGATACTCAGATATGCAGATATAAGCGTACATATACCCAATGTAACAAAAAAATGTCGACACCATGCTTGCCTAATTAGAATGCCAAAGTAATCACCCACCAACCTGTCCTGCATGCCCTCAAAACACTCCAGCCCCTGAAACTACCCTGATCCTGATCCTGAGCACAGGATACACGTTGCAAAAAACTGGTTTTTCCTAGAAACTGCAGAGTAAACAGTTTCTTTTTTAAATCACATTAAAGCCCTCAGGCATAAAAAAAAGAAGTGCTTACATTTTGAAATGGGAGGAACATCCCTGTGTGTTCAAACAGCACCGGGATGGATTATTTTGGAGGTGTGGATTCAGCAAAGGATTCTTTGTGCTGAGACATCAGGTTAGTCTTTTTCCTTTTACTCTCTCCTCTCTGGCTTTTCTTCGCAAACGAAGATTCAGGAAGGACTCATCCCGCGCTTTCTGCAAGCGCGCTGATGACTAAAAAGGCCAATCCGAGATAAACAAGTCCGGTTGCAAAAAGCACAGCAGAAGGTCTCCTTGGGTGATGTTTTTGGGTTGTGATTCTTTCTGCGTTGTCGTTTCTCTTCAAGACTTGTTCGTCGTGAGTTCTCAAATAAGGTTGCAGCATTGTGGATAGTGCGTCTCCATGCCTCCCGATGTGAGGCCAGGGTGGACCACTGTTGGTGATCAATTTGGCCATGCCTGAGATGTTGTTTCAGGGCATGTAAATGAAGGAATAGGACAGAATGGACTTGTAGGTGAACAGAAGAAAAGTAGCATGGACCAGAAACAGACTGATTTTAGAACTGACCTGTGTTTTTTTTGGGGGGGGGGGTGGTGGATTTTTTTTAAGTCTATAGTCAGACATTTTACTTTCATTTTCCGCATATGCTTTTGAAGTATATTCTGGCAGAAAACACTTATTATCATGCAATCTGCAAAAACAGAGACCAGAAACAAGGCCACTTTGTAATACATTATCATCATTTTTTGTATATACTACATCTCACCCAAAAAGAATTCTAAGAAATCAATATATTATACTGAACACCTGCTCTCTCTCTCTCTCTGGCTTTTCTTCGCAAACGAAGATTCAGGAAGGACTCATCCCGCGCCTTCTGCAAGCGCGCTGATGACTAAAAAGGCCAATCCGAGATAAACAAGTCCGGTTGCAAAAAGTGCAGCAGAAGGTCTCCTTGGGTGATGTTTTTGGGTTGTGATTCTTTCTGCGTTGTCGTTTCTCTTCAAGACTTGTTCGTCGTGAGTTCTCAAATAAGGCTGCAGCATTGTGGATAGTGCGTCTCCATGCCTCCCGATGTGAGGCCAGGGCGGACCACCGTTGGTGATCAATCTGGCCAAGCCTGAGATGTTGTTTCAGGGAGTCCTTGTATCGCTTTTTTGGAGCGCCCCTCCCACGCTGACCCGTGGCGAGTTCACCGTAGAGTAGTATTTTTGGGAGGCGATGGTCCTCCATCCTAGAAACGTGCCCTGCCCAGCGCAGCTGTGTTCTCAATATCATGGCCTCAATGCTGGTGATCCCTGCTTGTTCAAGGACAGCAACATTCGTCACATAGTCAGTCCAGTGTATATTTAGGATTGTGCGTAGACAGCGCTGATGAAAGCGCTCGAGGAGTCGTAGGTGGTGGCGATAGGTGACCCATGTTTCAGATCCATAAAGGAGGATAGACAGTACGATGGCTCTATACACACTGATTTTTGTGCTTTGCCTCAGGTGTTTATTGCTCCAGACTCTTTTGTGAAGTCTTCCAAATGCACTATATGCCTTTGCTAATCTGTGATCGATCTCTTTGTCAATCTTGGCATCTGAGGAGATGATGCTTCCCAGGTAGGTGAACTGCTGAACGGACTTGAGCACTGATTTGCCGACGGCAATGTGGGGATGGTGGTGTTTGTCCTGTGGTGCAGGCTGGTAAAGAACTTCTGTTTTCTTCAGGTTGACTTCTAGCCCAAACAGCTCTGCAGCTGTTGCAAAGCAGGACGTTAGGCGCTGCAGAGCTGCTTCTGTGTGGGCAACAAGGGCAGCATCATCGGCGAAGAGCAGCTCACGGACTAGATAGTTTAGAGTCTTAGTGTGAGCCCTCAGACGGCTTAAGTTAAATAAGCTACCATCAGTACGGTAGCGTATATAGATGCCGTCGTCTTCTTCAAGCTCTGCCATAGCCCTTTGGAGCATCGTGCTAAAGAAGATTGTAAATAAAGTTGGTGCAAGAACACAACCTTGCTTCACTCCATTAGTTATTAGAAAGGGCTCTGAAAGAGCATCGCCATATCTGACTTGACCACGCTGGCCCTCGTGTAGCAAGATAATCATTTTAAGGAATTTGGGGGGACATCCTAGTTTTTCCAGGATCTGCCACAGACCTTTTCTACTTACAGTGTCAAAGGCTTTGGTGAGGTCGACAAATGTTACATAGAGACCCTTGTTCTGCTCCCTACATTTTTCTTGCAGTTGCCTAAGGGCAAATACCATGTCTGTAGTACTCCTATTGGCTCTGAAGCCACATTGGCTTTCAGGGAGAAGTTCTTCTGCAATAGCAGGAACTAATCTGTTCAGGAGTATCCTTGCAAGGATTTTTCCAGCAATAGAGAGCAGTGTTATGCCTCGATAGTTTGAGCAGTCGGATTTTGCTCCTTTTTTCTTGTACAGGGTGATGATGACTGCATCTCGGAGGTCTGATGGCAGTTCCCCTTTTTCCCAGCAATTCACAAGGAATTCGTGGAATTTTTCGTGGAGTGCATGACCTCCGTGTTTCCAAACTTCAGGTGGGATTCCATCAATCCCAGCTGCCTTGCCGTTTTTCATCTGCTGTATGGCCATAAGGGTCTCTTCCAAAGTGGGAGCTATGTCCAATTCATTTTAATGTAGGCAAAATAAAACTGGGCCTATGTAAGAGAATTTTTTTTTGGGGGGGGTCTATGTTTATATTTTATCAGTTTTAATGCAAACCTGCTGAGGAATTTAAAAGTATTTTAGACAACCTCTTTCATTAAAACTGCATGCTTTTAATTCCTTCCTCCTCCAGTGAGGTAGAATTTGCCTAAATTCTGAATGGATACTTAGCCTTCCAAGGCAGCATTCTGAGCTGTGCTTCATCTTTTCACTTTTTGGGGGTGGGGGGAGAGGAGTTGTGTAAAGGCTTTCAAACTCCTTTCAAAGCTAGTTTCACTATCAATATATATGTACCTCTAGCATCTCTAGCTATAGAAAATGTTTAGCATGAGCAGGAGAACAAGAGCTAGAGGGATCTTGCCCTGTGGCTCTTAGCCCAAGGCTATAGCAGAAAGAGGCTGGCCTACTTGACAGAACAACCTGCCCCTAGGTGGGAGGGCTATAAGAGGAGGCCATTTTACTCCCGGTGGCATAGCAGCAGATGAGTGGACAGCGAACTGAAGCAGGATCACTGGACTGTGCACAATGTCTGCCTGAGGGCAGCCAATGTCTTTCAACTCCTCCAGGGTTGATGCAGCCAGTCAGCGTCGTGGAAGCGTTTCAAGCTGGTGGCTTCAAGAACAGCAAGTCTTGCCTTGGAAGGTTATATAACAATATAGTTGTCCCTCCATATCCACGGATTTGGTATCCACGGATTTAAGCATGCACGGCTTGAAAATATTCTTTAAAAAATAATAATCCAAAAAGCAAACTTTGATTTTGCCATCTTATATAAGGGACACCATTTTGCTATGCAATTGCATATAATGGGACTTGAGTATTCACAGATTTTGGTATTCATGGGAGGTCCTGAAACCAAACCCCAGAAAATATGAAGGGACAACTGTATATTATTATGTACTATTCCGGTATCTTTGGGCTGCTCGGTGTTTAGGGGAGGGTGCTCCCATTCCAGTTGTTAGGGGAAGGGGAGGTATGTGGTGCGGGTGGAACAGCCCAGTGGAGGAGATAGGTAAGGAGAAATCTTAACGCCCTTTGAAGGCCTCTTCCATGGCAGTGATGGCAGTAACAAAACCAGGCTTTTCTGTTGTCATTATATCAACACTGTGGGCTCATCTACATGAATCAGGATATGGCGGCTTCCCGCCAGCATATCCTGGTCATGGAGCTGGCTCATTCTTCCCCTGTTGCTTCAATGAATTAGTCCAAACAGGCATGCCAACCCATCCCTGCAGCCACCGCCATTTTCTGTGCTGACTTGGAAGGCAGGAAGGGGCGCTGTGATGTGACTGAGGCCCCCTGCATGTGACGAGTCATGGTCACATGCTGCAGGACTCCTTCCTGGCTTACAGGAGAGCCAGAGAGATGCTGGTGGCAATGCAGGCCAGATCCACTTTTTTTGTTGGTGGAAATGAAGTAAAACCAGTATTATTTCAAAATGGTTTATTGGGTCCTACCCTGCTTTCCCCCTGTCTCGGTCCGGTATCTTCCCTGGGGGGGTCATAAGGACTGCCCATGGGCAGAACGGGGCAAATGCCCTGTGTCATATGGACTGCAGGGCTCTGGGATGGGGGCAAGATGGGGGCATTTAGCCCATGTAGACAAGCCCTGTGTCATCCATTGAAGTTTCAAGTTGCAAAGGCGCTATTAATAGCCCTAGAATATTGAGAAGGAGGACCTCAGTAACCTGCTGTGGTGAGTTTGCAAAATCTTTTGCATCTGTTCTGGCTTGGGCTTTGCATTGAGGGGGGGAAACACCCTATGTTGTCGCTGGTGTTGGAACTGTCACGGAATATTTTGGGACAACTAATAACATCATCTGGTTGTTGTTGTTGTTGTTGTTGAAAAGCCCTGAGAACTATAGCAACAAATATTAGAGCCATCAGCAACATTTATTCCATCTAGAAGAGCCCAAGCAATAGCTTTTATATTTATATGTCACTTAACAGTGCAAAGCACTCCCTAAGCAGTTTACAGTGTGTTAGCTAAGTACCCCCAAGAAGCTGGGTACTCATTTTACCAACCTATGGAAGGATGGAAGGCTGAGTCCCCCTTGGAACCCTGTAGGATCAAACTCACAATGTTGTGGCTGCAATACCAGCATTTAACCACTGTGCCACCAGGGCTCCTTACACATACCTATAGCTCTCCAGAGCTTAGAAAAGTTACTTTTCTGGGAGATTGTGAGGTCAAGATCCTGTCCAACATTGGCAGAGTATAAAACTACTGACTTACTTATGCCATGGTGACATTCTGGGCAACCTTTCTCGGTCATAGGAAGGATAGCTGCACCCACTGCACTGCACTGCCGGTGAATTGGGGCACTGCTTGTGTAAGGGGGTACTGAACACCCCATTAAAGAATGTAGTAAAAAAATACATTCACTGGCATATCCTATTGTTACACTGGTGCCATGCCTCACCAGGATTCTGGCTTGAAAGTCATAGTCCAGAAAAGCAACTGTTGTAAGCTCTGTATGAAATAGGTAAGCTTGGTTAAACCAGGGGCTGCAACATTGCTTCATAGAACCCAGCAGCATCTCGACAGCAGTACTTTTTGTGAGCCTCATTCAAGTCTACATCCTTATCACAGCATCTATTGTACCCACTTCTGAATGTCATGACAACACTAGACCCACTAAACCCTAGCAAGGACAAGAGATAAAAAGACCCATGGCTTCCTAGGGAAGGTGACATGGGGATGGGAGTGGGGGAGGTGGAAGAACTAGGGGCTGCAGTCCTGTGGTTGGTTCCTGCATTGGCATCAAGTAGTATGGCTCAGCTGCCAGCCAGCCAGCAGCTAACATTGTGCTCCTCATACCATCCAATGGTACTGGATGAAGGTCAATAATATAGCTGAGTGCTCACATCTGTCTTTCTGCCAGCTCCTCTAGGGTATACTTCCTCTGCTTCTAAGAGAATATAAGCCATCTCTGTGGGGACACAGTTGCCTTTATTTTTGTGGCTGTCAGTCACACATCATTTAGGATTACTGTACGTTCAGATGCTTCCCCCCCTCTCTGTGCTTTTGACATTGTAACTCAAACTAAGCTCTCTGCTTGCCCTGATTTCATATTTTTTTAAATAAGGAAAAACAGTTTGGGTTTCAAAAAGATCTTTTCTGTTTTGTACTTAAGGACAATCCTACAAGCAGGAAGGGGGCTTGCTGCTTGCCCTGACCGGCACCCCCGGTATGCCCTCTGGTGCTCCCCCCCATTGTGTCTGCGCTTGGGGGGGGAGAGGGGGGACCGCATGGTCCGTCCTGGCGCCCGCCATTTTAAACAATAGAATTCAGGCCAGTGTGCGTGTGTGTATGTGTGAATGAAAGTGTTTGAGTGAGAAAGAGTGAGCATGTGAGAGACTGACTGAGTGATGATGTGTGAATGAGAACATCAGAAGCACCACAGAGGGTTTTTTGTTTGTTTGTTTTTTAGATTTGGCTTAATTTCTGACAGGGAGAAGCTCCTTCCAGATGGATGGCTTCTAGTGCTACCAATCAAAAAGCATTGTGCACCTGTTGTATTTCCCCCCTTCTCAATGGATTTCTGTGTGTGTGTGTGTGCGCACGTGTGTGTATGTGTACACGTGTATAAGAAAAGAGACAGAACCAGTGGGGAAAACATGTGAGGGGACTTCAACTCCAACAAGTCACAACTAGCATGGCCTGTGGTGTGGAATTATGGGAACTATAGTCCAAAACATCTAGAAGACCAAAGGTTCCCCACGCTTGATCTGGACCCTCTTTTACAGACTGTGGGGAGAGCAAGACAATAGCACAATGAAAGCCTCACCTGGTAGCATTCCAGTATCAATCTCTGGCCTCTTCTTTTCAGTAATTTCCCAGAGCAGGTGTGGGTGGGTGGAGGCAGAGCATAGTACTGTATCGTATTTAGATTAGCAACAAGTTATAAAGAAATGGTCAGAACTGTAGGAGCTGTTTGAGAGTGGAATAAGCTGCCTTGGAAGTGGTGAGCTCTCCTTTTTTGGAGCTTTTAAACAAAGATTGGCCACCTCTTGCGATTGCTTATTCTTGCATGGCAAGGGGTTGGATTAGATGGCCCTTGTGATCCCTTCCAGCCCTATGATTCGAGAATGATGAGGAATTTTGGTAGGATGAATTTGATACCTTAAAGGTGGATTAATTAGAAAAGGAATGAAACCTAGCAGTTTAAGGCCATGCATCCCTCTGATGACAAAATTTGCATTTAAAAAAAATCAAGTGAGGCTTGGGCAGCTGTAAAGACCAGAGGAGTATAGAGAGATCACAAGGTATTTATTGGAGACAGGAAGAATATGAGCTGGCAGTGTGATGCATCTGCAAAGAAATAAAACACAATTCTCCAGTGAATTAAGAGAGGCACTTCTAGTAATCTACTTTTAGTCATTCCCGTTCAAGATGGATGAATTCAAGCAAGATCAGGTGCAAAGAGAATCTGTCAGAATGACTACAGGAAAGGCGGATGAGGTTATGACTGGTACTGAACGGAGCTGGCACATTTAGTAGAAGAGGAGAAAGAAGGCTGGGAAGAGGCAATATAACAAGAATCAAAGGCTGTTTAAATAATTTATATAATACTTCATGGTGCATACAAATGTATGTTGAATTTGAAACCACTGTACATGGGGAGTGTATGTGCCTATTCCCAGAGGTGGCTTTTCACCAGAGTAGGGGCACCCCATCCAAAATTTGAGGAGTGAGTTGCCCCCCTCACTTAGACCACATCCCCTTTTAATCTTTCCCACAACTGAGCTCAGAGAAAAATGGTTCTGCAAGTTTATAAAAAAGATGGCTATGCTCAGTACTGGTTGGCTAGTGATAATGATATTTACACTACACAGTAGGGATGGGAAATTTTGATTTTTCTGATTCCAGACAGATGTCAGGAACAATGAAATGGTTTTTTTTTTTTTTTTTTTTTTTTTTGTCCTGCAGCTTTTCTTAAACTCCACAGCTTTTCTTGAAAGGTTGCTCAGCTTGCCCAGAAAACTGTGTAGTTTTCTGGAAACTGCACCACTTTTGACACAGAAACTGAAAATGGCAGTTTTCTCTGCACAATGAACAGCACCCCCCAGCACAGCATAGCATTGCATAGGGGAGAGTGCTTTGATGGCCTCACATGATCAGAGGCCTTTAATTGGGTCATGGCGTGTTGCACCATGACATAGGAGGTTTGTGACGGAGAGGAGGTTATTTAAGCAGAGTCCATCCCTTCCCTCCTCCTCTTTTGCATTAGGTGATCAAAAATTATAAATGGGGCCAAGAGGGGAGTAAATAGGGAGATTCACAAAGCCATGGACAAGTGGCTTGGACAGTTTTTACCACATCCTGGGATTGTATATCAGTAATCTGAATTCTATAGGCTGGATGGGGTCCACCTGGCAGATTTGGGGATCCAGATATTCCTTGTGGATATGAAACAAGGGGTGAGGGCTGTATTAGCCAGCCTGGTGGGGGACAGGAGCTAAGCAGACACTTGCCCCTTATCCATGGCAGGTTGTGGGGGAGATGGCGATTAGTTCGGTGTACACCTACGGCACCCCCTTTGGATGAAGGATGACTCTATCAAACTACCCTTGCAGGTCATGTGACTTGTGGGGTGGGGAGTAGACTATCCGTGAGGCCGGCCTGAGGGTTGAGCCCTCGCCAGAAGTCATGCAACTTGGGGTGCCTCATCCTGGGGTTCTGCCTTCCAGCAGATGGTGCCTGGGGGGTAGCCCAATTGATGGGAACCACCCCACTCAGGGCTCAGGTGTTTGCCCAGGGAAGCTGGGAGGTAGGTCTGGATGACACCATCGGCTCCAGCCTTTCCCGCATTGGGTCTCCCCCCTAATTTGCATAACCCAAGGAATAAAGATTAAATACATGATAGAATGAATAAAGTGGCCCCTGTTTTAGCCAAGCTTTGTGTCTGGCCTCGTTATTTCATGTGTTGGTCATCAAAGGAAATTGTGCTACTTTGGCACATTGAACTTGGTTTACAGCAATTGAAAAAGGCTGAGGAGAAAGGGGGAAACGAGGAGAGAAATACCGGGATATTCTAAAATTGCTGAAAAAGTGGAACAACAAAAGATTCATTGGGACTGTCACTGCCAAATTGGCACAGTTGGGGGGTATGTCAAAACATCATTAAAAAGATGAAAAGGTTGCTGGACAAAATGGAGAAAGGCTGCAAAGGCTATCACTGTACTTTTATGCTGATCACCATTTGACACACACACACTTGTTTGTTTTCAGTGCATGACAATGAGAACTACAAGTTTCATTTTTAAATGAAAGCTCAGAACTTGGACCAGATGATTGAAATGTGGGAAGCTAGTAAGAACAGAGGAAGTTTATATTTCCTAGCAATATTCCCCCCTTAGTAGAAGGTCTGGGAAAGGCAGACGAGCTTGTGATACTAATGCTTCTTCACACAGAGCTGCTTCTGGGGGGGGGGGAATAGACTATCCCACTCATGGACACAGGATGCAGAGTGAAGAAAAGACTCTTTACTACTAAGAAAAGAAACCAACTGATACAGTAGCACCCCCACATCCGCTGATTCGCCAACCGTGGATTCAATTATCCGCGGTTGACAATGGTGGGGGAAGGAAGGGGGGAGGAGGGATCTCACTTCCTGGGAGGGCTCCTGTCACCACTGCAGCAATCACGAGGGGGAAGGGGGAAGGGAGGGGAAGGAGTAAACTCATCCCCCCTTTCCGCAAGATGGTCCCCCGGGATGGCATTCACTGTTATCCATGGAATTCACCTCCGCGGGAGGCCCTGGAACCAAACCATTGTGGATACAGGGGTGGTACTGTACGTTGATGTTGATTCCCTTGCACAAGAGAATGGTCTCTTTCTCACTTGTTTAATTGTGAGGAAATAGATATTTCTTTGATATCTGGTCACTAAGAATCATAGAAAAATAACCATACTGATAATAAACCAACATTTCCTAGTTAAATACATATACAAACTATAGATAATTATGACTTGCATAAGCTGTCATGAACAAGATATCTCAGGTCATAAGATTATAGCAACAGACAGTACTCGTTTTTATAAAATCAGATGTAGTTTTGGCTGTTATACATTCATTAACCATTGCTTTATCAGTAATGGCAAAGACTGATTAGATAAAAGAATTTTCATACTTATATGCATGTATAGTGCAGAGTCTGTGAATCCTATTTACAGAAGGAAATTTTCTTTCTTTCTTTCTTTCTCTTTCTTTCTTTTTGGTGATCCAATTTCAAGCTATAGTACACATGGCAATAAGCAATGATTTGGAGTTTCTAACTATTTCCTCACATGGAAAATCATTTTTCATGGGCCTCTATTGCGGATGACTGATGTCATTGTCTGGAAATGCACAGATGTAAAGGCTTTGCTCAATTGGATCGGCAGCAGAGCATGGAAAAGTTATTTGTTTGACTACAGTTCCCAGCATTTCTTAGCCAGCCTGGTCACAGGCCATAGTGACTGCAAGGCTCTGGGGGATATAATCAAAAAAAAAAAAAAACTTATTCCAGTTTTGGCCCATAGGGTTATTTCCTGTGAAAGTGCAGTATTTATAATTACGTAGGTGAAAGGAGAATCTTTGAATTGAAGATGGGCCACTACCTAAGGTCTGCAAACATACCTCCAGGGTTTATTCTAAAGACTTTATCAGACCATCCAAATACAGCATCATAAGGATGCCTAATGGTCACCAAATGGTGTGCATACCAGATGACATTGCCCTTTTGTGATAATGTCCAGTTTAAAAACTACTTTTTTTTATTGATGGCCCATTGTACTCACATCAATGCAATGTCAATGGCCTGTCTGGCAAGAATACTTCTGGGTGAGATTGTGACATCCAGGTAGGTGACACACTTTTATGGTCCTCCCCAATTTACTTGGGATTTTTATAGTGTGTTTGTGTGCTTTTTAAAACTTTAACTTTGTTATTTTAGTTTATATTTTTGAATTTCCTGCGCCATGTATTTTTGCAAGAATCCGTGGGATTTCAATAGAGGAAGTGAACAGAGCTCCATTCACTCCTTGTTCATTGCTGGGGAAAACTTTAGCATGGATGCAAAGTAAGTGTGGCATGGGGACTTCTTTTGCTGGCATGAAAATGGCAGAAGTTATGCTGGCAAAAGAACGGGGTTGGGGTGTATGGTTTGATAAAGTCCTAAGTCTTCCCTCTACCCCTTTTTTCTTTTTTGCCTATTATACAAGAAGCTAGGAGGCTTGTACCAAGCAGACACTTCTCCCAGATCTGCCCTGCACCCTGCCTTATTTTGCACGACTGTGTTATGCTGCATTGTAGAAAGTGTAGAAACAGCCTCACTAAGAAATTGACTGAAAATGCATTCGCACTGTGCTTAAGGCATGATGGTGTCACTGTGGATTGAACCAGAAATGAGAAAATGTATGTAATGACCAGTGCTTTCTCAGTGCCAGTGTACCCCACGGATGGGGTACAAAAGGAGTGCTATGAGCACTTGACAATGCCTGAAGTGACACAATTTGGATCTGAAACAGCTGGTCATTTCTTCATGCATGGATCCCCTTTGGTCACAGATAAAGCCATTGTCTAGTTGCTCATAATAATGTACTATTGATATAAGGTAATGATGATGGAAGGGTAATAGTGGTCTTCTTAATTTGCTATTTCTTTATTCTTTTCTCATCTGTTTGTTTTAAGAAATAACTTTGTTCCTGATTAAAACCCATATTTCCAACTGCACAAAAACCCATTTCCTACTGCACATTTTATTTTCCTACCACACAAATATGTCCTTCTACACCAGGGCTGGGCAACTGTAGGAGGCTGTGGTGCTGCTTTAGTCCCCACGGGATCTTGGAGGGCCATCCTCTATTGATTATACCCCCTACAAAAATATTTTTTTATCCCAAAATGCCCACAACACCTCTAAAGGGTGTGGGGGTCATTTACACTATTTCCCTCTAGGAACAGGCCTAAGAAATGCGTTTTTTAAAAAAAAAACAAGAAGATGCTTCATGTTTCATACCCTTGAACATTTTAGTCAAAAACTGGGACAAGTATGGCCAAGCCACATCAGAATGTGGTTAAGATGGCAGAAGCCAAATCAGAACAGTTGGAGGGTATACTATTTTTTTAAAAAAGGACTCTTCTGTTTTAAAATGGCCCAGGGTCTCCACAACATGGTAATAAATGCCCCCCCATAAACCCTATAGAACATCTGGTGCAAATTTTTGAGTGCTGGATGGGCCCAGGTGCCACATACAGCCAGTGGGCTACATTTTTGTTGACGTTGTGTGCCTTCAAGTCATTTCTGACTGATGGCATCCCTAAGGTGAACCTATCACAGGGTTCTCTTGGCAAGATTTGCTCAGAGGGGGTTTGTCTTTGCCTTCCTCTGAGGTTGAGGGAGTGTGACTTGCCCAAGGTCACCCAGTGGGTTTCCATGGCTGGGAAGGAATTTGAACCCTGGTTTTTCAGAGTGCTAATCCAGCACTCAAAACACTACACCACATTGGATCTCACTTTGCCCTCTGCTAATCTACGCATTTGAATAATGCCTGCACCTCTTACTGCACATCCCCACATTTTTATTTATTTCTTTTTACTCAAATATGTATTTTAAAAATCAGCATATCTTCTGTACCCTATATGGGGTGTATAGGACAATTTAGACCTAACAGAGGCCTTTTTTTTTCAAAACAGGAAGTAACCTAGTGGTGACTTCTGGTTTATTTCCTGCTTTTAAAAAGGCTTCCCATGGATTTAAAAAATCCATACATACCCCAGAATGGTAGAATTTGTTTTAAGAAATAACCTTGTTCCTAATTAAACCCTATATTGCCAATTCTAGATCCCCCCCTAAACCCAAGAGCCTAGAGAGTACATTTTGAGGGATTTGCTCCTATTTTTAAAATAGTTTTGGATGGTGGGTGGTTGGATCCTTAACAATAGCTTTGGGAGGGCTGCATACAGCCTGCTGGCTGCTCTTTCCCACTTTGATTTAAACCCATGTTGCTGCCAAATCAACTGGCACATTTACATCCTTGATCTTTTTCTCTCTCGCTTGCATCTGGGCTACGCAACACCAACTGCTGCTCAAAAGCATCTGAAAAGCCATGTTGATTAATTATTTCAATTATGTTGACATGTCAACCACCCTTACAAGAACTGTGACTCTCTTGAGTTGAACAGAACAAATTAAGTCATTGCAATTTTGTGATCAATTCTCTTCTACCTCATCACCATAGGTAATTGTTTTTGGCTAAAAAATATCATATAGAGTCCAAATCACTGGATCAATATCTGAAGGGCTTTTACAGCCTGTCTTGTCTTAATGTTGCCTGGGATTTTGTTGAGGGGATAATTCAGAGCTGGGGAACTGCAAAGGGGGCAGAAGACATTTTCAGTAAAGTAACATGGTAAACACTGTAAGGATGTCCGAAGAGCCCAGCTGGATCAGACCAAAGGCTGAAGTCCAGCATTCTTCTCTCCACAAGTGCAACATGAGTGAAAAAGTATCTTCCAGCTTGTGGTCATCAGCAGATGAGCACCACTGTAATGTAGTCTTTAGGCTGTTGAACTAGTACTTGGGTGATTTAGATTCTAGTCACTACTGAGTTTTGAAAGTCACCTTAGGCTGGTCTCACTTTCCCCTTCTCTTTCTCTCTCTGCCTTCCTGCCTATCTCACTCATAAAGTTACCATGAGGATAAAGTGGGGAACAAGAGAGCCTGGAAGAATAAACTCATTGGACAAAAGGTGGGAAATAAATGACCGCAAATAAAGCAAATATCAGACAGACAGACAGACAGACAGACAGACAGACAGACAGACCTCATGAGAAGTAGCTATTGACAGACCCAACTTGGTTTCAAAGGTGTATTTATCATCATCCAAAGAAGGAGGAGGATGGTGGTTTCCATGCCACTGGATCTGGGTTTTAGTTTTTCACATGGGGGAAATAATCCCCGGGGAGATCAGGAGAGAAACGGAGCTGTTCCGGTGGCAGTGCTCCGTTTCGCACGCCCCCTTCCTTCTCCCAATCTCCCATTGTTTTCCCTCTGTGCTGCTTCCATTTCCCTCCCGATATGTTCAGCTATTTTTTACTAATGAAGAACTTTCGTTAGTAAAAAAAAATAGCAGGAGGGAAATGGAAGCAGCATGGAGGGAGGACGACGGGAGATCGTGAGAAGGAAGGGGGTGTGCGAAACGGAGTGCTGCCACCGGAACAGCCCCATTTCTCTCCTGATCTCCCCGCAGATTATTTCCCCCCTGTGAAAATCTCCTTGGACAGGTCCTTTAATTGACTGGACAGCAGATTCACTGCTCTATTTCTATGAAAGTCATCAGTCACCACTACATCCTGTCAATTCTAGTTATGATTTCTTACTGGGTCTTTGCAGCCAGATCTGAGGAACTGGTATATCTTGGAAAATCCAGCTCAATGAAGCATACTCTACACCCCCTTCTCCCATTTGCTACAATAAGGGTTCCCTGCATGCCTTTACCCTCTACATACAATCTCTAGAACTTTCCCCCTTTGATCAATCACCTAATTGTAATGCATGGTGATCAATGTCTTCATGTATCCAAGCAACTACAGCATGTGACAACAGACATCTCCCCGCCACTCTTTGGAGGCCTGCCCAAGAAAAGGCAGCCATCTGTCAGCAGAAGGAGCCTTCTTTGTGGCTCTCCCAAGAGTTTTAAAAAAACAGCAGTGGGATGTGCATTCTTGTTCATTGGTACAAGCAACACAAATTGACTTGCTTTCCCATATGAATGGAAGCACAAAGCTGATTGGCTGGGTGAGTGTGGGGGGCAGGGCTTGCTAACAAGGCAAGCACCTGGAGCCACCATGTTGGATTTTTGTCTTAGCAAGCAAGCGCTAAGATGATAAAACAGGGTGCTGTTTGCTTTTTTGTAAAGGTAAAATATCTCTCTATTGCACATTGGAAATAGTTAAAAAAAAAGTTTGGCAGTGGCAAACTGAGGAAAGTAAAAATGTGAGTAATTCACTTGCAGCTGCCATCTCGATCTGTAGGCATGCAGAGCTTATGCCTGCAAAAAACCATTAAGACAAATTGCAGCTGCTGTGAATTGCCATTACTGCAGAAAAATCTGCTTCTTTTCCCTTTGTATAGACAAGCCCAAAGTGCTAGAGGAGCAGGTCAGAGGCATTACATACACTACTCAGCTCTCATCTGAATAACCTTACTTTTCCCTCCAATCCCTACCTCTCGGGATTGGACTCTGCGAGAGAGCCAGCCCCCAACTCCCACAGTGGGTGGCAGTGTTCTACCAAACCCTACGTCCCACCCAAAGCCCGTGACTGGCATCCAATCTGAGAAAGGGTGGTTTTCCCACCCCTGTGTCTCCCCAAAGGGGTGAAACAGTACACAGTCTTTCCCCCCCTCTTAGAGTGAATATTATCTGCATGTCCAGATGAGGGCAACCAGGATGGTGGGAGGTCTGGATGTCATGCCCTATGAGGAGCAGCTTAGGGAGCTGGGCATGTTTAGCCTGGAGAAGAGAAGGCTGAGAGGGGACATGATCTCCATGTTTAAATATTTGAAGGGATGTCATACTGAGGATGGAGCGAGCTTGTTTTCTGCTGCTCCAGAGACTTGGACATGGAGCAATGGACACAAACTACAGGAAAAGCGATTCCTCCAAAATATTAGGAAGAACTTCCTGACAGTAAGAGCTGTTTAGCAGTGGAACACACTCCCTCGGAGTGTGGTGGAGTCTCCTCTTTGGAGGTTTTTAAACAGAGGCTGGATGGCTATCTGTTGGGGATGATTTGATTGTGTATTCCTGCATGACAGCGAGTTGGATTGGATGGCCCTTGAAGTCTCTTCCAACTTTATGTTTCTATGTGATCTTTAATCTTTCCTATTTCTTAGTAGCCTTCTGTGTGATTTGGCAATGGAGAATGAGTGTGAGAAGATTCAGGTCACCCCTATGGTAGATGAATTTTTAATTCATTTTTATTAATGTTGACCTGTGTACATTATGAGCTGATTGCCTAGAGCACCATGATAGGCTACAGATGCTTTCAGTCTGGAGCCATCCAACTACACACACACATTTTAAGGTTTTTAAAAGTGTGTAAAAGTTTGCATGACTAAACATACAATTTGGGAGGAGGGGAGGGAGATGTACAGGAGGGTGAGGGTGCCACCCAATTAATTTTCATTCTTGAAGAGGGAAATGTCAGCAGAGGCTAAAGAGCAGTCCATTGCCTGGCTGAGTCGCACAAGGGAACTGTTTCAGATGCATAGGCAACACAGTTTGTCTCCTTCCTTCATGGCCTTTCCTGTGCTTCTCTAAATCATTCACACATTGTTAGGGGAGATAAATTATTTTCTGTATCCATGTGACTGATTTGCAAACTAATCTCTCTTCTCTCTGATCTCTCCTACCAACCTTCCCAACCTTTTCTCACTCAATTAAAAAGCAACCTATTCAGGGAAGGAGGCTGGCTGTTTTGATTAGCCTTCTCCAACGTGGTACCAGACAGCAGAGGATGATGGGAAGCACATCTGGCCCAGCACATCTTAGTTTTTGCTGTTCTACATCTCTCTCTCTCTCCCCCGCCCCCGTGTAAGTATGTTTATATGTATGTGCCTGTAGATATATTTATAATAATAAAAATGTGTGTGTGTGTGATCGCTTGAAGACCATGAAACCTAGAAATCTTTTTGTATCATAATTTTTATTAAACACACAATGTATACCTACAAAACACCACACAAAACAAAACATAACAAGTCACAATAAAACACTACATCATAACATTTCTGTGATCTGGGGCAGAGATTGTCTGAGGGTACAGACAAGTGGAGGAGGCTAAATGGGACCCTAGTTCCAGCCCTGGCGAGCTCGGGAAATTGAAAGAACTGCAAAGATGAGCCGCGGAAAGGCTGAGGAGGGTTTCCCTCTTGAGCGTGGAGCAGCTGTGTTACAGCTTAACTGGTGTAACACAGCCTCCCCTGTCATCTTCTCATCCTTCCTCTGTGTTTCCTCTGTGCTGGAGGGATGAAAAAGGCATCACTTTTCATTGACGGAAGTTTCTGCCAATAAAAAATGGCACCTTTTCCGTTGCTCCAGCACAGAGGGAGAACAAATGTAAGACAGGAGGAGGACGGGGCATGTGGTATCAACCACCGGAAGCGGGACAGTGACATCCTCTTCCTGACCTCCACAGGGTTTTTTTTTAAGAGTGTCTGATAAAGTCCTTAGGGAACCTTGTGGGTGTACCCCTTGCGGCTATTTTGTTTTAAAAATATATTGTTAATTACTGAAAAACTGCCTGCATCCTGTACAAAATGGCAGGCACCAGAATCGTCAGAAGAGAGCTCCACTGGAACAGGCAATTCCTCAACAGTAGGAAGTCTTGAGGTTTGGCCCAAATACTTGCAGGTGGTTTCAGGTAGGGCTAGAATGAGACTATTTACACCTGACCTCTCAACTTCTCAACATCATCCCTGTCAAAACAGCATAGGCCTTGCTGCTGTGTAACTCAATTTGTAGTGCTTGCCTGTACTTGATTCCAAATGTTTGTATTGCTCTGTGTGTGTGAGGTGGGGGGTGGAGAGTTGGGAAACTTTGAGTTGCTTTGAGCATGTCTTTACCAAGGCATATAAATCATCATGTTGCTAATGGCAGTGGTGCAATTGGATAATTTTAGATGCCTCAAACAGAATCCTCAAACTTGGTGAAATCCCCATTACTGGCTGTAAGAATATTTGGTATTTCTGCTAAGCGGAGTGCAGAAGGCTAGTGCAATGAGAACATATGGTAGTATCAGGACAAATTACTCTGGATGTTCTAATAAGGTAAAAAGAAAAAAAACCCTTGCTTTTATTGTCTTGAGAAATCCATCTAAGTATTGGAAAGGAGATGAACAGGAACAGTAATTTATACTTGGTTGCAGGAGCCACTTAAACTGGAAAATAAATTAGTAGCCAATATTAGGGGTGGAGCCCCATGTGACTGCCTCTTTCTCAGACAAGAGAACAAAAAGACTGACTACTTTCCTAGAAAAAGGAGGGGGTGGCCTCAATTGGTAGAAATGATGCCAAAAAAAAGAAGAAGAAGAAGAAGAAAAAAGAAGACCTGAATACACATGTCTAAGAAAACGGAGGGAGGAAAACATCAGGGACTGTCTATCAGTATGTATTGCCTACTCCCACTAATTGCTTTATATAGGTATTGATGCCCTTTTTACTTCCCATCGTGGAAAAACTATGCTGTTGAATAGTTGCATCTTCTGCAGCTTTTAAAGGCACAGGAACTCTGTGAGGAAAAAAGTTGCTAAATAAAAGGGGTTCACAAAACACTTTGATCTGCAGTTTGTGCACCTCTGCATTGCGTGCAAAGAATCTAAGGAAAGCCAACTTTTTGTTTTCTACCCTTAAAGCAATGCTGATAGTGCTTCTGAGTGGGAAATTAGCAGTGTGTGTGCATGCTGACCAACCTTTTCATCACTCACTACATAATTTGTATAATGAACATATAATGAACATATAATTTTCATACTAACAGAAATCTGGCTGTCTGGACTTTGAGAACTAGAATATGGCAACAGAGACTTAACTATGGATGAATCCACAAGCAGATATATACTTCCCACAGTTGCAAATGCTCCAGCAATTTTTTAAAAATATGCCATTTCATTTTAAATTGACGTAGCTACAGTGGGCCCTTGGTATAGAATCACAGAGTTGGAAGAGACCACAAGGGCCATAAAGTCCAACCGCCTGCCATGCAGGAATACACAATCAAAGCATTCCCGACACATGGCCGTCCAGCCTCTGTTTAAAAACCTCCAAAGAAGGAGACTCCACCACACTCTGAAGCAGTGCATTCCACTGCCAAACAGCTCTTAGGAGATTATCAAACAGGCTAAATGTGAAATGACATGGATGTGACCACAAGATGGAGCTGTAAGCTTAGTAATGAAAGTAGTTAAGCTCCAGTGGCAGGTGTGTGTGTGAGTCAGCACTTGAGAGTATGCACACCTGAGATGCCTGATGTAACAGGCATTGTTTAACTGCCTATAAAAAGGAGATGGGAATTATCTCCAGTGTGGGTTTGTTGTGGATGGTGGTTGGCGAAGCAGTTTGTTGGTTTGAGAAAGATTTATGAGTATTAGAGACGGCTATCCTATACTCTGTATATATACTGTAAATATACTGCAAACAAAGATTAAAGCCCTCAAGTTGAGTGAAGGCTGGCCTTGTTGCTGTCTTTATTTGGCAAGCCAGAGCTCAAGGCAGTGTGCTGGGGTGAAGGAATTTTTCCTTCTCAGCCTGAAGTCTTTTGCAGAAGTCTCTCCAGAAACCTCCTTAGTGTCCTGTTGATGTGGAACAACTCTGCAGGTGGTCGTGGTGGACACAGCACGTCTTTCTACGCCCTAACATAAATATGGTGTGACAACGACACCAGGAGATCATGAAAGGGCTTTCCTGTCAAACGTTGTCATCCCCGAGTCGTCATGCTCCCGTGCTGCTTTCCTTCCACCAGTGCTCCTTTTTATTCAAGGGCTAAGCCATGAATAGATCAACTGTTTTGTTTCTGTAATGGAACAACCGGTGAGTGAAAAGGTGCCCCGTTATGCTGGTGTGATGCCAGAGTCAGTGGAAGGTCCATGCCAAACAGTTCCGGTGTGATCGGGAGAGCAAGGTAAGTGACACACTTTTTTGTACCCTCCTCGGGTTACTTGTATTTTTTAAAGTATGTTTTTGTGCTTGCTGCCACTTTTGGATCTTTCTTTTACTTTTTATTGTTGAATTTCCCACACGTTCATCCTCTCATGAGACTGGCCCTGGATTTCAAACCAGGAAGTGAATGGGGCTCTGTTCGAGCTCCATTCACTCCTGGGCTGTCAAGAGGAGGGGATGGATGCACTATAAGGTAGGTCTGAAACTTTTTGTTTGTGTGCCAGGACAGAAACGGGAGAGGGGCGGGAGAGAACATAGTGAGATGGGGACACTATTTTTGTCCCTGTCTCATAACCTCCTTACTGTCAGGAAGTTTTTCCTAATGTTCAGATGGAATCTCTTTCCCTGTAGTTTGAACCCATTGCTCTGTGTCCTAGGACCTTTTCGGGTGTGAACTTACCACACAAGAATGCTCGTAACAGGTGCGCTGCTGCTGCATGGCAGGGGGCCTGTTTCGTATGACTCTGTCCCCCTGCCAAAATCAACTGTGTCAGTTCCACGAGAGACTAGAGGCAGTCGTGCCATATTTGGCCATTTTTTATTCATGGAAGTTGCCCGTGAATAAAAAATGGCCAAATATGGTGTGGCTGCCTCCAGTCTCTCGCGGAACTGACACAGTTGATTTCGGCAGGGGGACGGCATCGTACGAAACAGGCCCCCTGCAGCGCAGCAGTGTTGCGCCTGTTACGAGCCATCTTGCATGGTAAGTTCATGTCCAAAAAAGTCCCTAGTCTCTGGAGTAGCAGAAAACAAGCTTGCCCCCACCCTCAGTATGATATCCTTTCAAATATCTAAACATGGCTATCATGTCACCTCTTAACCTTCTCTTCTTCAGGCTGGGGTTTGGTTCCAGCATCCCCCATGGATACCAAAATCTGTGGATACTCAAGTCCCATTGTATACAATGACATAGTAAAAAGGCATCCCTTATGTAAAATGGCAAAATCAAGGTTTGCTTTTTAGATTTTTTAAAAAATATTTTTGACCTGTGGTTCATTGAAATGCATGGATGCAGAATCCATTACAGAGGGATGACTATATTCACATTACTTCTCAGGGGGAAAAAAAACTTTCTTAATGCAACATATGGCCTCTAATCTTTCATATGCTCTTCCAGTTCTATCTGTTCTATCAAAATGTGAGTAGGAGTGTGGATCATCCCATGTGATGATCTTGTGGATGTGCCACTATTAAAATCCCCACCTCTCCCTCCAAATTGCCATGAGGTCTAAGATGTGTGATGCCTTACTAGCCTGATGTTATCACTCTTATTTAGATGTTTAGACAGCTAGGAGAAAGTGTCCCCACAAAGAGACTGTTGCTCAGCTTTCCAATTCAAAAGAGGCATCAAGCTGGGTTCTGGAATGTTCATGAGAGTAAGGGGGTAAAAGGAAGGGGGCAGGGGAAGCTGGGAGAGTGAGCAAGCTAGAGGTTATAGTGAGAAGAATCAAAACATGTTGCTGTACTTCTGCACAACAACTCCTGTGGCCTGATGTGGAGAGTTGTGTGTGGACAGGTACCCATTTCCAATAAGAAATCAACCAGAAATGGCCAAATGTGTCCAGGAGAATGAAGGTTGGCAGCACTTGCTAATAAGGCCAGTGAGGGACTGTGGGACAGAAAAACACATTCTCTGAAAGCTGTGATTGCAGCTGGAATAAATTTAGATTGCTGCTTTTATTGTGTAAAGGAATATGTGCTAGTGATGGCATGAGGCAGCAGGAATAGTTACTGATGACTTGGCTATTTATGTCACGCGAATAGAGAATTTAAATGCATGAGTACCAGAGTATTCTCAGGCACAGCTATCATAGCTTTCACTCAGTTTGGACTATCCCATGATTCCTGATGCCTTGATGAAAGGCCAGGGAAGAGCATTATGGGGTGGGAAGGCTGAAGAAGCATTGAGGTGGAGGGAGAGAAAAACCAGCAAGTAAGAAAAGGGGTGAGGGAAGAAGAAAGAGAAATATGAAGGAGACAAAGTTTTTTTTTTTTAAAAAAAATAAGCCAAGTGAAGCTGGTCCATGCTGAATGCGTTCCAGGATGGAGAAAAGGAAAGAGGAATATGAAAGAAAAAGAGTAGAGGGTGCCAGAGAGAAAGCACTGGGTGAGAATGGAACGAATGGGTCTTTAACTCAGGCAAAGCCAGGCACTTTCACTAGGGGAGGGAGGGAGGGAGAAGAAGGGAGCAGGTTTGGATTCCAGATTGACTTATACTTTCTGTATGAGTAAATGTGAATCCAACACATATATATCTTCCATAATAATAAAAGTATGCAAGAGTGTCAGTGTCATAGCAATAAAAGCATGAAGCGTAGACACCTAAAACAGGCACAGCTGGATGTCAAGGGAAGTTACTTTTCTGTTGCTAATGGACCTGAAATTTTATTACCTGTCTTTTATTGTCCTTTGTCCCCGGCCCTCACATGGCCAAGAAGGGGATTGGCCTGCATTGAAAGCCCTCAAAGCCATCTTAACTGACAACAGAGTAACATCTGAGATACCATGTAGGCCTGTGACTCTTCACCTTTTAAATCCTGTATGATTTAAACATATTTGCCTGATGAAGAAACCAGTGAAGCTTCAAAAGCTTTGATGCATTTTCTACATTTTGGCTGGCCAATAAAGGTATCACTCTTTATGGATTTTTGATTTTGTTGTATTTTGCTGTATAGGTCAAGTGTGTACAAAGCCTGCAGTAACCTCTTCAGTCACCAGGTGGTAGATTTCAGTAACTAGGACATAGGTTTGCGTTTGATACAGTTTGAAACAAGGAAAAATATTTAGGGTGGAAGTTACACGGTGCCCCCTCTACCTGCTGTGTGATAGTACCTCCTTCATGGACATGGAGGGGGTATTCTCCTACCTCAGAGCTGTAGAGGTGCACCATAATATTGTGTATGGCTAGGCATCCCAGCTGCTGTGGTGTCACTTAGGTAGATTAGGCACAATGGTTAGAATCTATTGGCATATGATGGCACACACCAGCATACATACCATGGTGCCAGAAGTTGCACTTTTTGGTAGGCTGGCAAAAGGACTGCATCCTGATTATGGAAGTTGCAAAAAAGGTTATATCCAGATTAAGGCATTACATAAGTGTGTTCCTTAGTGCATGGTGATGGAGAATCTACTGACTATTGCCTGACAGGTGTGCACATCAACTTCATGCTAGTTATCCAATCAGTTGATCAACAGTACAAGCCATTATACAATTGGCAGGATAGCACATTCATGGCATGTAACTTCACTTTATGAAACTTCTCTATTGGATCATGAACAACGTCTCCAACTCTGACATTTGTGTAACTTTGCTTGGGGACTTTGCTGTATGAAAATAAGGGTTTTTACAACCCATGCAAAGCCAGGCACCTTCACTAGTATATAAAACAAGCGAAGATGCTGACATCTTCACAGTCATCTCTCTCTCTCTCATACATACATACAAACACACACACCTTCTGCTCTTGTTCCAAAGCCTTCTTTCTCAAAGAAGCAAAAGGAAAGCACAATTCTACCTGACCATAATATGGGTAAGGAAATTACGAGTCAGGAAGGAACCCTGTGTTCCTGGGTGCTAGTTACACGACCTAAAATGTTGCGGGGCTTACCGTGATTTTCTGATCCCAAATCCGTCCCCCGCTGTTTATACAATTTTTGTCACTATTCTGGATATCCCGTGTGGTCCTGTGACTGATATTTACATGTACTAAGTATTGTTTTTAATTTTCGGTACCGCGATGTTTTATCCTGTGATTTTACTGCTTGCATGTGTGAGGTGTGCTGGGATTTTTTTTGTCTCTCAATCAAAGATGCGATTACTCATTTTTTCAAAGTTTGGTCTACGTGTTTCCGGTTTTTCTTCCCGCTAGGGAGGCAGCGATTGGCCACAGTTTAAACAAAGAAGGACATCACATGTGCTTTTCATGCATCTCATCTTCTTCTGGATGGCAACATGGAGGCGGCCACTTCGGCAGCTCTGGCCACCGCTGCCCGTTTGCGATTATCTATTTTAGCTCTTAAGAGGCGGTTAATAATCAGGCATAGATGAAGGATGTTTCTTATTTTCCTTATCCTTCTCCATTCCCAAGCGATGGAAGCAGCAATTTTACGACCACAGGTTATGTACTTTGCTGCCATTGAATCCCCGGAGGTTCTGAGGCATGCTCGCCCCGACTGGAGGAAGCGACGGTGGTGGGTGTACCCGACAACAGAGGAGTGGTGGGAGAAATTTGTGATGAACATCTGGTCGGACGAAAGGTGGATACTGTACTTCAGGATGCCACGGTTCCTATTCATGCGCCTTGCCGAGCTACTGCGCCAAGAGGTTGCGAAGTCAGACATGAACATGAGAAAAGCCATCCCTGTTGAGAAGAGGTTTGCTATTGCTGTTTTCCTTCTCGCCCACTGCTGCTCATATGGTGCAGTTTCCCAGTTGTTTGGTGTAGGAAGAGCTACTGTGTGCAAGATTTTTGTGGAGGTCATGCTCGCGATGGAGAAGTTACTTCTGAAGTGGACTGTCTTCCTCAGAGATCACAGAAAGGTTTTTTTTTAAAGTTTAACATGCTTGTGAAAAATTGTCTAATCGCATTTCCTTCTAGCTGTTTAAAAATCAAAATATGGAGTTCAGTTAAATAATAACGTAATGATTAAACTGTAAGCTTCCCCCTATGTTGTTATCTATAGAACAAGTAGATCATGCCACAGGATATCGGACTGTTTTCATTTGGACACATATGTTTAATCTGAAACTCAACCTTCCGTGTTCTCACTGTTCCCTTTTTCTTTCCTTTTTAA
This sequence comes from Gambelia wislizenii, assembly GCA_030847615.1. NCBI lineage: Eukaryota > Metazoa > Chordata > Lepidosauria > Squamata > Crotaphytidae > Gambelia > Gambelia wislizenii. Next base: position 209,377,691 of record JAUMIR010000001.1, read on the forward strand.
ATTTTATAGGTGATGGATTCCTTTGCAGCAATGGGATACCCTCAAGTTGTTGCTTGCCTGGATGGTTGCCATGTTAATATAATCCCCCCCCATCCACCAAGGGGATGAATTTATCAACAGGAAGAATAGATACAGCATTCTTCTTCAAGGGACTTGTGACCACCGGGGTGTTTTCATTGACGCGGAGATTGGTTGGAGCGGGAAGAATCACGATGCCCAAATGTTAAGGAACTCTGGTTTTTTTGAGACAATGGAGGCTGGCGTCTTTGTACCTGGTAATCCCACACTGACAATTATGGGGCAGCAAGTAGTACCACTAACTCTTGTCGTTGGTGCATACCCAATAAGGAATTGGCTGCTAACACCTTTTCAGGGGACTACAACTCCCAAACAGAGACTGTACAATAGGTACCACAATAAAATTAGATCAACAGTGGAGAGATGTTTCGGCCGTTTGAAAGCAAGGTGGAGGGCATTAAAATACTGTATATAGGTAGCAGAGGAGAATGTATGCTCTGTAATATGTGCATGTGTTGTTCCACACAACCTATGTGAAACAAAAGGCAGTATCCTTGATGATCCTAACCGGTGTGTGCAGAGGTTCATCCTAGACACGCTGGGAGCACTGATGGTGAATAATGATGCTGCAGAGAAGGAGCGGGGGGAGGCGGTTCGGAATGCTTTAAAAGAATATTTTTGGCGTGAACATCACCGTGCTGAGGGGGACTGATGTTTTGATTGGTTTGCTATCTTTTCTATTTCTGGGCTTACTTTGTTGCCTGAATAATTAAAAAATGGCATTCTAAAAGGTGTCTGTTTCCTTTTCCTGACTTTATTCGTTTCTACCTTTTCCAAAGGGTGAAACAGCATTGTCTTTATCCTATAGATTTGTACATGTATACAATACTGTTTAACGGTACTGGAAGTGCACCCTTGAAAGTAGGTCAGACTGGATACAAATTTATTTTAAAGCAGCCAGAAACGATACATTGTTGCATTTTTGGCAGTTAAAGGAATTGGCGGGCTTTTACAAGGGATTACTCTTTCTGGTAAAGGATCCAGACACTGGCAAATACCCTCTGAGGGTATCCTCCGCTAATTAACCAATCAATTAGCCAAATCTATTTAAATTTTAAAAAGTTTTGCTTGCTCCAAACACCATAGGCTTCTTTCAAAAATGAAACGGTCAAGGCACAAACTTATAAACTCAAGTTTTCGCATCCCGCCACATGGCGGTACAATGGCCGAAGGGGGGAGAGGACGTGTTCGGCCGGATCGGCGCATCACCTACTGGGGCACCAGGGAGACCAACCTATTGTTGGAATCCCTGGCCCAGCAGGCCGGTGCGCCGGACTGGCTGATGCGGTCCTCTAACTGGAGGAACCACAACTTCTTCCTGGAGGCAGCGCGGTTCCTCCGGTCGAGGGGCTACGTGCGTTCTGGCCTCCAATGCCACTCAAAATTCAAGACCCTGAAGGGCAAATTCTTCATGGCATTGGAGGCCAGTGACGGTAGCCCCCCCCGAAGGCGGCCGGCTTTTTATGCTGTCCTGCACGACCTGTGGGTCCATGCAGGACGGCCAAACTGGCGCGACAGGCTCCCCAGAGGTAAGCTCCCAAAAGGCATTAATGTTAAATACTTGTATGTGTACCCATGTGAGTGTATGTGTGTGTGTGTGTGTGTGTGTGTGTGTGTGATTTTTCCTCAGGATACTGATACTGTGTTCCTGTCTATGTTTTATTATAGCGGTCCGGATGCAGAGACGGGCCCCTGGGGAACCTGTGTCGGATCCCTCCTCGTATGAGGAGGGTCAGGCAGGCTCTGCACCGGCTGCACCCCCCCAAGGTAAGTGTTTTTACAGTACATTTTTTCCTTAAATATGGGGGATAGAGACAAAAAAAGGTATAGTTTCCCAGTGATATATGTAACTTATGGTTTATTGCCTCTTTAGGTCCCCAAGATGCCCAGGAGGCAGCGGCCCAGCTGGCTGGGCTAAATATCATCGCAAGGATTGAGGAGCTAGGTAAATATTATTAATTATTTAAAATGTACTATAGGGCATTGTGCAACCCACCTAGGTCACTTCCATCAAAGTAATACAATGTCATTTATTTTCTAATACAGGGAGGACACTTAGAGAGGGGATAAGAGACCTTGCAAGGAGGGTGCAAGTCTTGGAGGAAAGGCTTGCCTTGTAAATATTGTAAATAGTTCGCTGTTTTTTTTTGTATGTAGTTTATTTTGTATATATTGTTAATTATTGCTGCTATTTGTAAATACTGTAAATTGTAAATATTGTAAATATTGTAAATATTGTTAAAATATGATTATTTCTGATGGGCTTTAAAAAAAAAGTAAAAATTTTTGGTAATCCAACCCACTTGATAATTTTTTGTTGTACTTTCCCTTATTAAAAGTAATGTAAATTCTTTAAATATTGATGCTATGTATATATGTAATTTGTTTTGTATATATTGATATTTTTTCTACTATTTGTAAATATTGTAAATTCTGTTTATAATTCCCCCAATTCCATACTGTTTGTAATACTTTCCCCTATGAAAGCAATATAAGTACTGTAAATATTGATAAAATATGATTATTTCTGCTGTGCTTTAAAAAACATGTACCTTATTTTTGTAATCCCCCAATTGATAATATTTTGTTGTACTTTCACCTATTAAAAGTAATGTAAATTCTGTAAATATTGATGGTATGTATATATGTAAACTTACAGAGCTTGAAATATTACAAAATGTACATATGTTTACCCTTTTAAAAAAATGTTTATTTTCATATCATTCAAAAGAAATAAAATGTTTATTGTTGAACATAAAAAAGCCTGACTATTTACCCTAAAAAGTAAGACCTAAAATGCTATAAATAGTAACCAATACCCTTTTTAAAAAAGTGATTATCATAGGCTTCATGTATGAGGTAGAGAAACGTAAGACAGAGAAAGGTAAGCTATATAAACAATTACTTTCTTTGTCCCACTACATGTACAGTTAAACCTTGCTATTTATAGTGCAGCTACATTGACAGGGGAATTTTTTTCTTAACTATCTTTGCCGGTCGCCTAGCATTTACAGTGCTTCCCGGCAAATTATTTGAAGGTGTTGCTTGATTTTCAACATGTGAATTCTCTTTATCTTCCTCATTAACATTGTTAGAACTAGTAATTTTTTTCAAAACAGCACATTTTTTTACATTCCCCATTGACTTAATATGAGTAACCAAGTCCCCAAATAGATCATTTTGTCTTTGTATTTCTTTTAGCATCCTCTCTGATTCATCCACGGAATGCTCATAGAATTTTTTTAGGTAACCTTGCAAAGACATTGTTTGTTCTTTAGATATTTTTTCAATTCTAGACGCAAACATATCAGCTACAGATCTCGAATTGGCCATCAGTTCCAAAACATCTGAAGAACGCTTTTTCCTACGAAATAAGGCCAATCTCTCTGCTGGGGACAATGTGGCTGTAGGATTACTCAAGTCAGCAGCTGTAAAAAATAGGAAAAATAAAATAAGTACCCACAGTTGGTAAAGTCCAAAGCTAGGTATAAGGAATACCCAGCCCTATACTGCTTGCATGCATACCATTTCGTGCAGGTGTGGTTGACCACACAGTGTCAATCTCCTCTACCACCAAAGTGTTCGTAACCTCAGTTTCATTGACTACAATGGTGTCATCATTCTCCTCAGTTAAGCTTAAAGTCACAGTAGCATCATCAGATTCCTGGGTGGCAGATACATCTGGATAAGAAAGAAAAGTAAAGCAAAAAGTCATAAAGTAGAATACAGCAATGCGTTTCACATAAACAGCATCACTGCCTCATCACCTGTGGAAAAGGTAAAAAATGACTTGGCTTCCTGGTTTATGGCTACTTCCAGGGATGCCATTTCAAACGTGCCAAGGTGCACGCATTACCTCTCATTCCTAGGGAAACACAAACAAAAGCTCGCCATTTGGATTTTACAGTCGTCATTAACATAATAAAGGGGAAACCTCACACCAAAACATCTCCACTTCAGGGCATATTTTTAAACATGGGGAAGCTACTCACTATCGGAGGAATTATAAGCACTAAAGCATCTGTTCATCATTTCAAAAATTTTATTAGACTATTTTTTGTTGCTGTGAAAACGGAAAATTAAACATCCGTGTTTTCACATACATGCCTAATATTTCCAGTAGTAGAAGCAGTAAACAACATCTGTAATATTAGCGGTGTACACAGTAAAGACCCAAAGCATGCATATCAGCAATGGCTTAGCCTTGAACAAGTAGAATATAAAATGGAAAAACAGTGCGATTCGAGAACAGGAGTAATTGATTTTTCACATACTTTGAACATATATATATATATATATATATATATAACCTCACCCAGTGGTTGCGAGAATATTTCCTCAGAAAACCCCTGCAGCATCTCTTGGGATGATGGAGGGAATCCCACTGCTTCTTCGATGAGGGGGGCATGATGGGGAACTGCTGACCCTCGCGGAACCCGCACAATGTCGGTGGTGCTTCTGAGCCGCTTAGGGTGGTAATTGGCATCACCGCCAAGAATGGCATGAAGTTCTTTATAAAATGGCATGGTTGCCGCATTGTTGCCACTTTTGGAGTTGTGGTCATTTACCTGGCAGTAATTCTTGCGCATCAGTTTCATCTTCGTACGGCACTCTTCTGCGGTGCGATCATGCCCTTTCTTTTTCATTTGGCGGCAATCTTTTCAAACAGGTCAATATTTCTGTGGGATCCCCTCAGCTGCTCCTGCACCTTTTCCTCACCCCATATGGCCAAAAGATCAATGGTTTCGGGGTAGGACCACGAGATCCCGCGGCCGCCTTTCCTTGGACGAGGTGCGCTTTCGGCATCCATAGCTGTAACTGCTCAGGTAAACGGCCAGGAGAACAATGGAGATATCTTCTTCAAATTTTGGGATGACCAAAAAGGAGGCAGGTACACCACCTAATTACTGGCCAGAGCCCGCCCACGGACAGGGCAATTTCCGGGCACCTCCTGTACCTGTGATATGTTGTCACGGGCTGTTTACATTTCCGATTTTCCACATCTCCCCGTGACTTTTTTAAAAACCGGCACAACCCGCAGGATTGAAAGTCCCACAGGTCGAGCAACAAATGGTGTCCCCCCTTCCAAAAAAAACACGTGTCTGTCCTGATGTACGTGTAAACTGCCAGGGATCGACACGTATTCTTCTACATTTCTACATTTTCTACATTTTCATCGTGTAAACGGCCCCCTGTATAGCTGCAGAACTGTGTGTATTCAACAATTTGCACCCTGTCACCCACCACTCTTTATCTGTCCCTGGAGTTTGTGGCTTTCACTTTTAAATTTCTGATTGCTTTCTTTGAAAAACTCTTTGGGGAGCAAGTTAATGCCATTTTAATATTTTCTAGCAATTTGTTAGAAGTCCTGATTTGACATGTTTTGAAAGTAAATGGAATGTACAGAAATAAATAATCCAACTAAGTAAAGCATTGTGACCCAACCTGCATTGTAGCCCTCATTAGCCCAATGGATACAAAGAGATTTACAGGGCAATCATGTACTTGCCCTACACCCAGAGGCAGAAACATGCTACCACTACATCAGCAGAAGGGCTGCAATGTCAGAGTGTACTCAGTTGTGAAAGGGGAGGGGAAATTAAAAAACAACATACGACCAGAAAATGCAAGAAAACCAAACCTCAAATAAAACATTTTACATTTTTCAGAAATCTAAAAGTTATGTCTTAATGAATGTAAATGAAGTCCTGTTAAGTATGAGGTTATTTATTTTTATACTTTTAAAAATACTTATAATGTTTTTCTATTAAAATTTCCAAATCCAATACCTATCATTTGCTAGGCTAGGAAAAAAAAAAAACCTAGACTAATCAGAGACAGCATGCATATTTGAATATGTTTTAAACATTAAAGAATTATTGGAGAATTATGGAATTATCTGGGTCTCTCTCTCTCAAACAGATCCTAAGTACAATTACTTTCAATTTTAAACTTGCCTTTTGGGAGGGAACATTTGCAAGCTAGAGGGTATTTGCTGCTCTGGAGGTTTTCCTATAGGTAGGCGCTGTCCTGTCTCAGGACAGCAGGCTACTGCTAGAACAGAATATGGAGAAACGGAATGGTTCCCCGTTGGAAATGGAGTCAGACAAGGCTGCATTCTGTCATCCTATTTGTTCTACTTGTATGCAGAAAGCATCATACACAGAGCAGGTTTAGATTTGAACGAGGGAGGAGTGAAGATTGGAAGAAGGAATATCAACAATCTTAGATATGCAGACAATATCATTCTACTAGCAGAAAACAACAACTTGGAACAATTACTAAAGCACGCCAAAGAAGAAAGTGCTAAGGCAAGTTTACTGTTTAACAATAAGAAAACAAAAACAATGACGACAAAGAATCTACATAAATTCAATCTAGATGACAAGGAAATTGAAATAGTTAAAGATTTCCCATACCTTTGATCAATAATGTATCAGACTGGAGATTGCACTCAAGAAATCAGAGGAAGACTATGGACTTTTTCAGATGATACTTACTGCACAAGGAGGTCTCGGGAGAGGCATGGCAGTTTCACGTGGCAGGGGGTCCTTTTCAGATGCTGCCGACCCTCTTCCGAAAGCATTGGTGTCACTTCCATGAAGGACTGGAAGTGGCCGTGCCATATTTGGCCATTTTTTTACTCATGGGCAACTTCTGTGATTAAAATATGGCGCGGCTGCTTCCAATCCTTCATGGAAGTGACACCAATGATTTCAGAAGAGGGACGGTGGCGTTCAAAAAGGACCCCGCTGCATGACAGCGCCGTGCCTCTCCCGAGACCTCCTTGTGCAGTACGTATCATCTGAAGAAGTCCTATGACTGGGAAGGGCAGCTATGAAAGAATTAGACAAGATCCTAAAGTGCAAAGACATAAAACTGCACACTAAAGTAGGATTGTACAAGCCATCAGATTTGCCATCACCATATACAGAAGTGAGAGCTGGACAGTGAAGAAAGCTGATAGAAAGAAAATCAACTCATTTGAGATGTGGTGCTGGAGAAGAGTGCTACAGTTACCATGGACTGCCAAAAAGACCAATAAATGGGTCCTAGAACTAATCAAGCCTGAGCTCTCCCAGGAATCCAAGATGACTAAACTAAGACTGTTGTACTTCAGCCACACCATGAGAAGGCATGACTCACTAGAAAAGACAATAATACTAAGAAAGGTGGAAGGCAGTAGAAAGAGAAGAAGATCACATACCAGATGGATAGACTCAATCAAGGAGACCACAGCCCTGAGACTGCAGAAACTGAGCAGAGCAGTTGAGTACAAGGGTTCTTGGAGATGACTCATTCATGCAGTCACCACGAGTCAAAGTCAACTCAAAGGCACTTAACAACAATAACAAAGGCAGTGTCTTCTTTATTCACCTGCTTATAGTCGGTCTTTTGATTGGTACTTTTTTAGTGTTGCAGGTGCCCACTCTCCTATCTCTCTTTCATAGAATCATAGAATTGGAAAAGACTACAAGGGTCATCGAGTCCAACCCCCTGCCAATCAAATTATTCCCGACAGATGGCCATCCAGACTCTGTTTAAAAACTTCCAAAGAAAGAGACTCTACCACACTATGAGCCAATGTATTCTGCTTCTGAACAGCTCTTACTGTCAGGAAGTTCTTCCTAATGTTTAGGTGGAATCTCTTTTCTTGTAGTCTGAGTCCATTGCTCTGTATCCTGCTAGATTTTCAGACAACACTGTTATAGTGTTACTATTCCACTATATTTGCTATGGCTGCCTCCTGTTGAATCCTGGGATTTGCAGTTTAGGGAGGGGCATTTGCAACTCTCAGCCAGAGAGTTCTTAGGCCTCACAAAACTAATAATAATAATAATAATAATAATAATAATAATAATAATTTATTTATACAAACCCCAGAATTACACAGCAGGAAGCCAGAGCAGTTAAAGTGGAATAGTAACACTATAACAGTGTAGTCTGAAAATCTCCCTAGTCTCTCGAGCAGCATAAAACAAGCTTGCTCCATCCTCAGTATGACATCCCTTCAAATATTTAAAGATGGCTATCATATCCCCTCTTAACCTTCTCTTTTCCAGACTAAACATTCCCAGCTCCCTAAGCCACTCCTCATAGGGCATGGCTTCCAGACCTTCCACCATCTTGGTCACCCTCCTCTGGACACATTCCAACTTCTCAATATCCTTTCTGAATTGTGGTGCCAAAAACCGGACACAGTATTCCAGATGAAGCCTGACCGAAGCAGAATAAGTGGCACTATTACTTCTCTCGATCTTGACACTAAAGCCTAGAATCACATTGGCTTTTTTAGCTGCTGCTGACTCATGTTCAGCTTATGGTCCACAAAGACTCCTAGATACCTTTCGCATGTACTACCATCAAGCCTGTGCTTTTCATTTTTACTGCCCAAGTTTAGCATCCTACATTTCTCCCTGTTGGAATTCATATTTTTAGTTTTGGCCCAGTTTCCTAATCAGTTAAGGTCATTTTGGATTCTGATCCTGTCCTCTGGGGCATTAGCTACCCTTCCCAATTTGGTGTCATCTGCAAACTTGATAAGCATGCCCTCTATTCCCTCAGCCAAGTCATTGATAAAGATGTTGAATAGCACTGGGCCCAGGACAGAACCCTGTGGCACCCCACTGGTCACTTCTCTCCAGGATGAAGAGGAGCCATTGGTGGCTACCCTTTGGGTTTGGTCAGTCAACCAATTACAAATCCACCTAACAGTTGCATTCTCTAACCCACAGGTTACTAACTTTTTTGCAAGAATATCATGGGGGACCTTGTCAAAAGCCTTACTGAAATCAAGATACACCACCTCCACTGTGTTCCCTTCATCTATCAAATTTGTAACTCTATCAAAAAAAGAGATAAGATTAGTCTGGCATGACTTGTTTTTGAGAAATCCATGTTGACTTTTAGTGATTATGGCATTCCTTTCTAAGTGCTTACAGACTGTCTAGACTAATGATCTGCTCTAGAATCTTTCCTAGTATTGATGTCAGGCTGACTGGGTGGTAATTTTTGTGGTCTTCTTTTTTTCCTTTTTTAAAGATGGGGACAACATTTACCCTCTTCCAGTCTGCTGGGACCTCTTTTGTTCTCCAGGAATTCTCAAAGATTATTGACAGTGGTTCTGAGATTACTTCTGCCCATTCTTTTAGTACCCTTGGATGAAGTTCATCTGGCCCTGGAGACGTGAACTCATTTATACTGGCCAGGTATTCCTAAACTACCTCTTTACCGATTCTGTGCTGTATTTCCCTTACTGCATCATCTGCTCCATTTCCCCCAAGATGAGCACTGTTCCCCCTTTGGGAGAAGACTGAAGCAAAGAAGATGTTAAGTAGTTCTGTCTTTTCTCTGTTCCCTGTTAGCCTTTCGCCATCTTCTCCATGCAGCGCCCCTACCATTTCCTTGTTCTTTCTTTTGCTACGGACATATCCCAAAAAGCTCTTTTTATTGTTTTTAACCTCTCTAGCAAGCCTGAGCTCCAGCTGAGTGTTGGCTTTTCTGACTTCCCCCCTACACAAGCTGGCTATTTGTTTGAATTCTTCTTTGGTGATTCCCTCCTTTTTCCATTTCTTATACATGTCCTTTTTATGTTTTAGGTCAGTTGAGAGGTCTTTTGACATCCATCCTGGTTTCTATAAACACCTCCCCTTTTCCCTACTCATTGGAAATGTTTAAAGTTGCACCTTCAATATCTCACTTTTATGAAACACCCATGAACTCCCTTCTCTTTTAGTATTCCTGACCATGGGATCACCCTCAGTAATTCCCTAAGTTTTCTGAAATCAGCTTTCTTAAAGTCTAGAATGCATGTCTGACTATGCTTGGTTTCCTCTTTCCTCTGTATAACAAACTCCGGGAGAATATGGTCACTCCCCCCTAAGGATCCCGCCACTTCCACTCCATTAACCAGCATGTAAAATAGTTGGCTGTCTATTGGATGGTGCCTTCCTATGAGCACACATTTGGACTTATGAACTCTAGAGATTAGTAAATGGATCCAGTATATCCCACGTCAGAAATTTATCTGACAGAGACACCGAGAAAGCAGATGAACGAACGAACAAATGAACAAATATGGTCTAATCCAGTAGGGCTCTTCTTATGTTACCATTTATTTATTTATTTATTCCAGCACAATTTATAGATCATTAATCTGACCATTCCCTGCCCAGCTTTACTTCTAGTATGCATATACAGAAGACCTGACACTTGGTTATAACATAAAAAATTGATTGCATTCTTCTGAACAGTGGCTAGACAAGAAATAGTTCAACAATGGAAAACAGAAACCTTGAGAATAATGCACTGGTGGTCTAGAATATGGAATTTATTGCTAATGGAAAAGTTGTTATACAACATAGCCAAAATTAATGGAAAAAGGACAAACACAACATTCCATGAAGAATGGATAACTTTTATTGATTATATAAACAATACTTCACAAGAACCACAACCTCAAAGAGATCACCAGATATTTTGGAAAGACACTCTCTTCTTACCTCCTTGCAAGAACATGCAGCTACAAACGAATGACATAAATATAATGGATTACTTATTAAGATATATAACATCTCTGTCCCACAGTTTCATTGGTTGTTTAGTTGTCTGATGTGGTTTTTAAAATTCTCTTGTTTTTGGATTTTCTTATATAAAAATCCTAATAATAATAACAACAATAATAATAGTAAAAAAATTTTTTTAAAAGAAAATGGAAGGAGGGTGCTTTTCTGTCCTGGGACCCTCCCAGGACTGCATGGAATACTGGAAATGCCACCCCCTCTTAAAACCTGGAAGAGGCCAGACAGTTCACTTCTGGTTTTGAAAAAAAGAAGGTATCTTTAATGTTAAATCATGGAAGGGAGTGATAAACCCTATTTAAAAGTTGAATTGCGGCTCCTGGAAGTGCACTCCAACATAGTTATGCTTGTGTGATGCACCAACAGGATGTCCTTTACTGGTAAGTTAGAAGTCTGTATGTTTAAAAAAGGCAGTGCAGCCTACAAGACACTGTAACTTTAAACTGTATACAAGATATATTTGGAATGTGAAATATAATATTTACCATATAATCCACTATACCAATATGAAAACCAACAAAACAGTGTTACAATAAAGACTTTGTTAATAAAGGTTATTACAATTATTGTGTTACTTCACAATTGTTTTAGCTATGTTATTACAAAAGTACTATGCTATTACATAAGTAACAAAAACTTCAGTACTGTGATAGATTGTACCCAGATCAACTATGCTAAATCAAAATGTGTTATCTGTGAGGATTATCTTTGTTGGAACGTCTTGTTTGTGGAAGTTCCCAAACGTGCTAAGCCAGGGTGTCTTACCTGTGAAGACTTTGTTGTTGGGACATCTTGTTTGTAGGAATTTCCCCTACAGTGCATCTGGACCTTTTTAAAAAAACTGTTTCGGCCACAGAGTCTTCTTCAGGGAATTTTTATCTATTAATAATATAATTTTTAGTGAATAAAATTGTTATGAAACAAACTTATTATTTTGCCCTTAACTAAAGCCCAGTTACCTTACCTCCTTGTAGTGTGAAGATGTCACAAACTTTTTTTGCCTTTATGCTTCTATAGCTATTAAACAATAAATATAAAAGTTTAGTTACTTAAGCTTCTTATATTATTATTTTATATTACTTAGCAATAAATTCAGAATTTCAAGTCTCACCTTCTGTATTGCCTTCCTCCTCTTTTTCAGGTTCAGCAGGTAAATGGGTTTAGTGCTATGAGCTTTTATGGTGACTCAGTCAGAGTGAGGGTAATTAACAACTCCTTAGTTTGACCTTTATCCTACTAAATCAGTGCATCTTTCCTAGATAGAATCCTACCTGTAGGCAGAGATAAATGGTTTTAAAGGAAAACTATCAAGTCAAGCTGTTCATTTAGCCCTGAAGGTTTTAATGATTTTAATCTGTGAATCCAAAAGGATTCCCTTTGTAACAATTTCAAAGCTCTATTGTGCTCATTGTAAAGTGATGTTTGAACCATCTCAATAATAAAAAATTGAGAGATTCTGGTGTGTGTCTAGCTGCAGTGAAATGTTCTACAAGGGGGCTTCTAGATGATTATTTCAAATCCTACTTTTATGTTCACAAATTCTTTTAGAAATCCTTCTTTGAGAGTGACCAGTGTATAATTTATTACATGGGCATAAAATGACATAGACAGCATTTTTATTATTGCAGTTTGAAAATTGTTGCAAAGTGAATTGTTCTTGTGTTTGGGGATGAACAAAGGTTCTTATATTAAGGGACTGTTGGCAGCAAAGACAGTGTTCACATTTGAAATGTCCTTTTAGTATAGATTTCTGTTTCTTAAAGGGAGCAAAGTCAGTATGCACCAATAGATCTTTGATGTTATTAGTGCATCTGAAAGTAATCAGTGGTGGATCAGAATAGCCAGGAATTTCCTTCAACAAATGCCAATGCTTTTGAATTATTTTCCTGATGTTGTGAGTTGCATGATTACAGTATGGAACTAATAATGCGGATTTCACTGATTTTTTCCCTCTGACTGAAATAAAGTACCCCAGTCTTTTAGGTCCACTTTCTTATAGGCATCCTGAATAATATTCCATGGATAATGTCTATCTAAAAGTGCTAACTTATATTGATCAGCTGTATTTTGGCGTTCCAACAAAACTAATCCTCACAGACAAGACATTTTGATTTAACATAGTTGGTTTGGAGTTTGCTGGGTACAATTCATCACAGTACTGAAGCTTTTGTTGCTTATGTAATAACATAGTACTTTTGTAATAACATAGCTAAAACAATTGTGAAGTAACACAATAATTGTAATAACCTTTATTAACAAAGTCTTTATTGTAACACTGTTTTGTTGGTTTTCATATTTGTATAGTGGATTATATGGTAAATATTACATTTCATGTTCCAAATATATCTTGTGTACAGTTTAAAGTTACAGTGTCTTGTAGGTTGCACTAACTTTAAGTAGACTCCTCCGTTTGGTTGTGGTAAATGTTTACAAAAGGTAGCATTCAACAGAGGGCTCCAGGTGAGAGAAATCTGCTGGCCTGCATCACATGGCACAAAATTGTGATGACCTCTGGTTATAAACAATAAATGAACTGAAGTGAACTGGTACAAAATTCCTTCATGAAACAGCACCCCACAGGAAAGTTGTGCAGTAGCCTTCAATGAGCTCCTGGTGGGGGTGGTACAGCCAAGGCAGTCTCAGAATCCAAAATGACTGTAACAGATTAGAAAGCTGGGCCAAAACTAAGAAAATGAATTTCAACAGGAAGAAATGTAGGCTACTACACTTGAGCAGAAAAAATGAAATGCACAGATATAGGATGGGTGACACCTGGCTTCATGGCAGTACATGTGAAAGGAATATAGGAATCTTTGTGGACCACAAGCTGAACATGAGTTAGCAGTGTGGTACAGCAGCAAAAAAAGGCAATGCGATTCTAGGCTGCATCAATAGGAATATCGTGTCTAGATCAAGAGAAGTAATAGTGCCACTCTATTCTGCTTTGGTCAGACTTCACCTGGAATACTGTGTCCAGTTCTGGGCACCACAATTCAAGAAGGCTATGTACAAGCTGGAATGTGTCCAGAGGAGGGTGACCAGGATGGTCGGAGGTCTGGAAGCCATGCCCTATGAGGAGCAGCTTAGGGAGCTGGGTATGTTTAGCCTGGAGAAGAGAAGGTTAAGAGGGAACATGATAGCCATGTTCAAATATTTGAAAGGATATCATACTGAAGGTGGGGAAAGCTTGTTTTCTGCTGCTCCAGAGACTAGGAAGATTTTCACTCGGGCTATATATCCTGTGGCAGGAACATAACAGGGTCGGGAAAGGTTTTCCCTTTCAGATGACATCGACCCCATTCTGTCCTGCATCCATCCTGCTCCCGTGCCTATTCTGGAATACTGTATTCATGATTGAGTAGGCCACCCATTCCATGTCTGTCACAGAATCACGGGTGTGCAAACAGGAGCCCCGTTCCTGTTCTGAAATGACAGCCGTGGCAGGGAGGTCTGTGCCGAGCACTTCCACATATGATCTGGATATTCAGGTAAGTGGCACCCTTTATTGTACCCTCCCTGTTTTGATTGTGTACTTTAAAGTGTGTTTTTGTGCTTGGTGAACTGATTTTATGTTTGGGGGGCTTTTTATTTTTGAATTTACCTCCCGGCCGTTCTCTCGTGAGAACAGCCAGGATTTCAGCCGGCCAGTCGTAAATGCAACCTCTCGACAGCTGCATTTACAGCTGGCAAGCGAGGGGAGGGGGAGCCTGTTCCTGCCACGGAATTAAGTTAAGTGTGTGAAAGATTTATCTTATTCCATGGCAGGAATGGGAAAGGAGGTGGCGGGGCAGTAATGGGGCATTTTGGCCCCATGTGAAAATCTAGGACATGAAACAATGGATTCAAACTCCAGGAAAAGACATTCCACCTAAACATTAGGAAGAACTTCCTGATGGTAATTGCTGTTCAACAGTGGAAAGTGCTGCCTTGGAGTGTGGTGGAGTCTCCTTTGGAGGTTTTTAAACAGAGGTTGGAAGGCCTTCTGCGGGGATGCTTTGATTGTGTACTCCTGCATGGCAGAGGGATGGATTAGATGGCCCTTGTGGTCTTTTCCAACTCTATGATTCTATCTCCTGCTGCATAAAAAAGAGCTGCCAAGACAGCTGTCAAAGGGAGAGATGCAGGTCTGATGTCTCCAGTCACCACCATCCAATGGGCTGCTTCTGCTGCCTGTTGCAGAAATGGCTCCCCCCATGTCCCCTTTCCAACTGCAGCTCCCCACCCTGACCCAAATTGGCCTTTATTCCTTTTGTGAACTGAAGTGTAGCTTATATATCTGGAGAGGTTCATCTGGGCTGCACCAGCTGCTTTTAAAAGAATGCTGACTTGCCTTGCCCTCTGCCTTCTTTGTGCATCCAAGGAAATGCTCAAGCTGCCAGCTTCAGCAAGGAGTGTGGCCTTGAAAGGAAATGAGATTCATTGACCCCTTTCTGTCTTTCCCTTCTCAACACTGTGGGCCACTGATATGTTTTGCATTCCGCTCATTTTCCCTCTGACCTTTGCAGTTACAGAAATAAGTTCATTGGGAGTTCATTAGGGAACACAGTTTTACTCATGGACCTACTGAATACCTAGGGCACATTCCAGAGAGGGAGCTATGTTAATCTTTTGCAGTACCACCTAGAAGGAACTGTGTGGTACCTTAAAGCTGGAGAACCAGAGCAGTGTGTTGTTGTTTTTTTTAATGAAGATAACTGTGTTGGTTTGTGAGTAAACACACAGTCCACAGAAAGGCAAAGCCTTTGTTAGGAACAACCAAAATGTACAATCTTTGGAGTTCCCCAGAGCTTTGGTGGCAGAGATGGAGAAGAAGAAAAAAATAAATTAGCCCAAAACTTAGGCGGGGTGTGTGTGTGCAGGTGAGTGCAGACTGAATGGCAGGAGTGGATTGTGAGGTGGAGAGGGAATTTGCATGTGGGTGGTGATTGGTTGGGTATGTTTCTGAGCAGCCAATCAGCACACTGGGAAAGGTAACATACCCAAGAGAATTATATATATAAATGGTGTGGCCACGAGGCCTGTAGCTAAACTATCAAACTTGAGAACTTTATAGCAGAGATATATGTGAAGATCAGTGACTGAATCACTGATACCCTTCAGAAAATACTGTATGTATGCATGCATGCATGTATGTGTTAGATTTATACCCCACCTTAAGGTGGCTAATGCATGCAGCTGGTAGCTCAGTAGGTAGTTGTTATATTACACGTGCCTTGAATACAGAGAGAATTTTTTTTTACCAAAATGAGGCCAAAAAGTCAATCTAGAAAAAGCAGTAGGTATGTTCCTATACTGTGCAGAACAAAAATACAGTAATATCAATTGATCAATAAGTCAATCAGTAAAAGCAATAAAAGTACCAGTCAGTAGGTTTGTGACCCATTCCTCATTAGTGGCTTCACTTGATGGTGAATAAGTATGGCAAGAGCAATAGTTGTAAACACCTAAAGGACCATTCCTTTATGGAGTGGTCTAGACAAAGGGCGAGCAACTTTGTAGAGATGGAGAGACAGGTGTAGCTATGGGGAGGGAGGAAATGAAGGCATTGCTCCCAGGACCAGTTTAAGGAATTTGGGGGGGGGGGCTGCAATGCTTTATTTTGGGGTCCCCATATGTTTATCTCAGATCAATGTAACCTAACTCAACCTAAGCTATTCACAGTACAGGATATTCAGATTATTACTAATAACGTTTTTGCAGGAGGAGGGTTACTGTGCCCCTTCCCCCACAATGATGGGACCCCCTGTGGATGCTGACGCCACCAGTGCCTTAAACTGGCCCTGATTGCTCCCCCATAAGAATTCTGCCTCCCCAAATGAAATTTTCCTTCAGTCCCCAAACTTCTAGTATTGCAAAGAGTGAGACTATGAAAGTCATGCACACCTACAATTCCAATATATGGGAATTTTGTAACTCCTACAGTTGCTATGCCTGATACCCTGACATGGCACCTGTAATGATACTTTGCACAAAAGAGAGAAGTGTATAGTAAATATTCAGACTGCCACAGGATTTCTACATTAGATGCCTATAGGTCAGTGCAGAGTCAATTTTGTGAGTGTTTTTTTAAATGACTCTATAAATACAGAGACCAGCAGAAAAGCATAGCCATTAGAAGATGTTCTTGAACTTTGTGATTTATTTATATATTGATGGTATTTATATGGCCTAAATACCCTAAAGGCACCAGATCCCATCTGATCTTGGAAACTAAGCAGGGTCAGCCCTGGTTAGTACTTGGATGGGAGACCACCAACAAATACCAGGTACTGTAGGCTGTATTTCAGAAGAAGGAACAGGCAAAACCACCTCTGAGTATTTCTTGCCTAAGAAAACCCCATGAAATTAAAGGGGTTGCCATAAGTTGACAAGTGTCTTGAAGGCACCTACACACAACTTATTTATATCCCACTTAATATTTTTTTAAAAACCTCTAACAAATTCATCATATGTATCATATCAAGAGGTGCCACTAGTTAGGAAAAGGTCACATTGCCACTGATTAGTTCTTGTACTGCTTTGATTGATTGAAAGACACATGCAGGCTGATTCCATATGAGCCCTGCATGTGTCTTGAGATATTCAGGGGAGGCCCTACTCTCCATCCCACACCTCAAATAGGTACACCTGGTGGGAACATGGGGGAGAGCTTTCTTGATGGCTGCTCCAAGGCCCTGGAACTCATTCCCTAGAGGGACTAGATGGGTATCCTCAGTGGCATCCTTCCAGAGACAGGCAAAGACTTTCTGTTCCAACAGGTCTTTGGGAACTACCTGTTTACAGGGAACGAGCTTTAAATAATGTGCTATATTGGCCGTTTTTGTTAAAAAATGGACATGTTTTAAAATTGGTTTTAATTTTATTTATAGTTTAATTATATTTTAACTTCTGTATGTTTTAATGATGTCGTATTTTATCTGTACTGTTTTAACTTTTCCCCAGGGCTGGAAAAAGGGGATGATGATGATCGATTTCAATTCTTCAAGTGCTGGTCCTTATGTAACTAAACAAACATCATCCAACAGCAACAACAAAAAAAAGGGGGGGGATGCTTGCACACTAAGGGAATGAAGAGCTTGAATCCTGTTGATGCAGTAAAAATGCTGGGCCAGGTTGTGGTGGCAGGAAGGAAAAGACTACAGCTTGTAGTGGCTGTGAAGGAAGTCAGGCACTGGAGAAACAGGCTGCTCAGCTTATATTTATTTATTTATTTATTTGTGTAGGAAGGTAATGAGTCTAAAAATAAAATTGCATTTAAAAATTCCAGGATCTAGTCCTTTAAGAACAACAAGAATTATTTCCTTTTTAAAAAAGGTAAAATCATTCAGTCACTTTTGGCTTCACGCTTTATGCAGAGTGCGGTTAAGAAGCAGACTTAAGCTCTATTATCATTTGAAAGTGTATTCAGAGATCTGGGATCCCCCAGTTAAATTAGACTCATTACAAAACAAAGGAGTCAGTTTAAAATGCAAAACAAAGTTTACTGAAGGTATATCAGTCTCAATCTACATACTAAAACAAACTTAAGAAAAGGTCCCTAACTGACTAAGAATGGGTAAGAGAGACTCACCAGCCTACAGCCGTGGGCTGGGTTCCGATGCATCATGGCATGGTTACAGGAAAACTTAAAATGCATCCATTCTCATGGAGAGTCAGATTCAGAAGGAAAGGCAAGTTACACAAAAGCAATAAAATTCAAATTAGGTCATGTGTCCAATCACTCAGCACTTCCAGTTGGCTAAAAGTGCTCAGTGAAGTAAGAGAAGGGAATTTTGGGAGAACAAAATGCATGCAGGGAAAAAAAACCCTAGACTTATCTAAGATTGTGAATGAGGTACACAAGATTGCTTTTACATTACAATGATTATTTCCCCACATACAACAATTTGTGCCATTTCTATGCCACCTTTCTCCCAAAGTGGGACCTAAGGTGGCTAACAGAACAATTAAAATCACAATTAAAATCAATTAAAATACACAAAGTAAAAACAGATAAAACAACATAAAAAACCCCCATAAAAACAGCTTAAAAGCACACCCTGATAAAAGCCATAATTCTTTGTCAAAGGTCTGCTTAAACAAGAATGTTTTTGCCTGCTGGCAAAATGACAACAGGGAGTTCCAAAGGGTGGGAGCAGCCACAGAGAAGGCTTGTGTGTCCTCACCAAGTCAGCCTGTGATGGTGGTGGGACTGAGAGAAAGCCTTCCCCAGCAGATCTTTAAACCCTTGCAGGTTCTTAGAGGGAGATAGCTCTTTCAGATAGTCTGGACCTAAGCCATGTAGGGCTTTATAGGTCATAACCAGCACTTTGAATTGTGCCCAGAAACAAACTGGTAGCCAGTGGAGCTGTTTTAACATGGAAGTTACATGCTCCCTATAACTGGCCCTGGTTTGTACTGTTCCTGCATGCTTTCCCACCCAGCCACTGCTCTGCAATCTGGGAAAAAGCAGAGCCAACCACTAGCATAGTGAATCAACAGGATTCTAGGTATGGTTTGCACAAGTACTAAAGGGGAAAAAATCTTTTTTAAAAAAATCCCTGAGACGTGTGGGAGAGACTCCTTCAACATAGCAATATTTGAAGCAGACTGTGTGTGTGTGTGTGTGTGTGCGTGTGCTTGCCTATAGAAGAAGACATGCCTTAAGATGCTCTTCGCCACTTAGGGAGCGTCTTATGGCTTTAAAGTTCAAACAAAGCTCTTGCATTGTGCCCAGTAGCTGGATTTCTCCTCCCTCTGTGTCAGCTCTCATTTCAGACTTTGGGATTCATGTCCTTCTGTATTTCTTCTACTCGATCAATGTTGTTTGCAGAGATTAATGTTATCAGTCTTCCCTCGATAAATACAGCATAAATGGTGGCTTTTAATTAGTCACAAATTCTCTCTTTCTTTCCCTTAATGAGATTACATCCCAGCCCTTGTGTTCACTCGCTCTTTCTTTGCTTCCTGACTACAGGGACAGCTTGAGGACATAGTGATAGCTTGTGTCAGGGTGCATTTGGCATGGCAGGCATGATAGACCAAGGCCTGGGTGATGGGAAATAAGAGCTCTTGGTGGCTTAGAATGGGGCTTTAGTGAAAGGATTTGGACAGCCCAGGCATTTAAAGAGGCTGCATGTATTTTTGGTCAACAGGCAGACTGAGTTTTAAAAGATGGCAATGGCTAGGGCATGCAGTAGTGTCATACACACACACTTTAGGAAGTGACTAGACAGTAAGCCTTATGCCACATCTCATAGGGCAGGGGTGGGAAATCTGCAGACCTAGGGCTCCTTGTAGCCTGCAGCCTTCTCTTGCGTGGCTGTCAGACTTACTATTTTGAAGGCCCTTAGTTCATGTCCCCGCAAGAGGTTATTTGTCACTTTCCCAACATTTCCTCTTGGTGGAGAGAAGAGTGGGAGGAGGAAGAGAGAAAATTGTGTGGCAGAATGAGAGAGGTAGGTGGCAAAGAGAGAGAGAGAGAGAGAAGGGACAGGCTTATCTGCTTTCAGCTCTACCTTATCACTGCTTCAGCTCACCACTGACCAGTGCTCCACAACAGATTACTCCTGAGAAAATCGTAGCTTTCAGAAAGAAAGAAAAAATAGTTCCTCACTCCTGTCCTAGAGGGAGAATGCCAAGAATGCCATGTTGCAGAGTAGGCTATGGCACAAATTTCTCACATTTTATCAGAGAAATATCAGAAGGAGAAGATCTGTAGCTCAGTGGCAGAGCCCTGCTTTTCATCATGCAGAGGGGTCTATGGTCAGAACTGGGCACCTCCCACTATGGAAGAGGAGTGGCCTAACTTGCAGAGATATCAATGCTCAACTCTTAAGTCCTTGCATGCAAGGATAAATAATTACAGCAGCTGTCTCCCCACTGTGCAAGCAAAGGAATATCCCTTCACAGTATTTTGCCCATATTTGAACATCCTGAAGTGCTGAGGAGAAATTATTCTGCAAAGAAAAACACCTGGTTGGTTTCGGGGGGGGGGCAGGGTTGGCACAAAAATCTGTTTTCTGTTCTGAAAACATTTATTCTTGATCAGGAAGTCCATTTTCTATACAGAAGACAGAGCTTGTCTAGATGAGAAGCTATAATGTGGATTGCTGTGCATTAACACACATTCACAGCAGTGTTCATTTATCTCCACAGTCCTTTGACGAAATCACTGGTATTCAAAGCTATTCATGTTTGAAGTTCACACACAGCCATGCCTGCGAATCAAGATGGTGGTCAAGAGTGAATGACTCACGTTATTATTCTCTACAAGTTGTCGCTGCTGCACAGTATTTTTTAAAACTGCAAATCAAAGGTGCGCAAGTGCGACCTTCCACTTTAAAAAGCTGTTTGGTTTCCTCAGTTTAGCAAAAAAAAGTACACAATCGGCAGTGCAAAACTCCAATATGGCGCTTTCCAGCTGCTTCATTGCTGGCAAGCCCTCCCCCATGTCTGACCAATCAACTTTTCACTTCCGCCCTCGCCAAGAATGTTCTGCCATGTGAATCAGATGTCCAAACAAGCGGGAACACTCATTTCCACTTATTATTTAAATAACCTTGGGAAAAGCCATTAAGGATTTCCCCCCACAGTTTTTGGAGTTTTTGGCCCCACTCCTTCTGAATAAGGCAAATCACTGGGGGATCTCATTGGGACAAAATGTATTCTCTGTGAATTCTATTAGGATTATTTTCACCATGTAGACAACTCCAAGGATTTTTTGCACAGAAATGTGCAAAAAAATAAATAAAAATCAATACAAATAAAAATAGAATATCATTTCTACAGAATAATCCTTTGGGATGTCAAATACCAGCAGAAAATTGCACAAATTGATTCTGGCCTATTATTGTTCTTGAAACCCATTCTTTGATCTGGAAATAATTAGTTACAAATATTCTTTCCATTCCATATTCTTTAATACTCACTTGTTATGAAACAAGTGCCTATGAGCCTATGTGCTTTTGTGGTAGTGGTAGGAGGACTTCAAATGCCTACACTAAACTCACTGGGCTAGTTCAGTCCTTAAACTCACTGGGTACTAGAATTTTTCAGCCAGATAGTTTGCCATGCCCAACTCATTTCCCAGGGTTGTTCTGCTTTGTTTGTTGGTATATTGCCTAACATGGAGAATATTGCAAAGGTTTTCTTGGTGTATCCCACTTGTATTAACTGTTACATTTATATATTTTTTTCTTGCAATTGTTAGGAGAGATAATGCAGTGTACTGGTTAGAGTAATGAAGTAGGACTGGGGAGATCCAGGTTCCATTCCCCATAGGTTATCATTTGGAGAACTTGTAATGGGTAACAGCAAATTCCCCTTTAAAAGAAATGTTCCAAGCTCTAGATAGCACCCCATACAACGTGGCTGTATTTAGCTTGAATGATCTGCCACTGTGGTGCTCTATTCTTTGTGTGTTTCTTACCATCAGAACATCCTTCATTGTCATTGTAAAGATGCTAGCATTGCTATGAACAGTTTCCCCTGCGGAATAAATTGTGGTTCTCCAATACATACTTAAAACTATGCTTGTATCACAGACAGGCAGTTTTGCTTGCTACAAATGATCTGGCTACAAAATATGTACACCTTTGCTTTTGTGAAATGCATACAAACATAGTGTAATGAATCAAAACATTGCAAAGCCAGCAGAAAACAGAAAAAAGAATGGATTAAGGTCCAAAGAAATGGTGTACAGAATTAATTAAGTTATCAGAAAGAGCTGAAGGGGAGCTGCAGTCTTTCTGTTTCCCCTTGTTAGAGGTTATGCAACTATAGGTTAAAAGGCATCTCAATCAATAATTCAACAGGTAGCACCCACCCTCCTTCACTGCCTTGCTTGTTGAACTGCTGTCTCAAACTTTCGTTTGTGTGTAAGTGGAAGATGGGAACATGATGATGAGAAGGTTTGTGACTGAAAATTGGGTAAGACTGTATTTATGCCACTTATAAAACTTTATTCAGGGCAGACCTTAGCAATATTGGTGCCTGAGGCAGACTGGCAAATGGTACCCCCACACTAGTTAAGGTAAACAAGGCAAGGCAAAGACTTTATCAGACTAGCATCTAAAAATGCTGTAATCCCACTATTAAGGAAAGCCAAAACATAGTGGCATGATTATAGTAATTATCACATATCGCGTAATTGCATGATACTACGGAATCATTGCACAACCACCACTAGCAGTTTAAGAATGGGATTTTACTTCTGTGGTTTTATATGGGTGAGATTTTGGCTATTCTTGTGAGAAGACATGACTTTGTTTAAATACACCAAAAACACATGAATAAATAAAGAAATTAATGAATAAACACTTAAACAAACATAAAAACGTACCTAGAAAAGGGGACAATTCATTAAAAGAGCATCCTGTGTGTCCTATGTTCTCACTGGGAAAGGGGAGGGCGGAAGGACGTTGTAATTGCACACTGTAATTGTGTGCTGTAATTCACATTGTAATCGCACAATTACAGCAGGGTGTGATTTTGCATGCTCGTCAATACCGTGAAAAGAGCGATATTGAGGGCTATTCACAGATTTTCCCATCAATGAAAAGTGATGAGCAATTAACAGGTGGAGCATACATTGACCATGGAAAGACAACAATGTCGTGGTAGAATGGGAACCCATTTGCGGTACTGTCACGCTGGACTTCTGCGATAACAGCCCCATCTGATAAAGTCCTAAGTTATTTTGGCAGCAAGTATCAGTAAAAACAGAATACTAACATCAAATAACTAAGAATGTGATGCCCTTTCGTCACACTCAGGCTTTGCTACCTGAAGGGACTGCCTCACTCTGCCTAATTGCAGGAACGAGCCTGGTTTTATTCTCTCTCTGTTTCTCTCATGAAATGGACCCCATTTTCACTTTGATGCATAACTAAGCAAAATCCAAAATTCACAAAACAGCAATACCTTTATTGGGCTAACAAAAAGCTCATGGTGCTTTTTATTTTTGTGATTTTTAGCTGGCCAATAAAGGTATCACTGTTTTGTGGATTTTAGATTTTGTTGTATTTTGCTTCATGGACAACCCATCTACCCTTGAATATGTTAACTGCTAGCGGTTTCCCTGTGATTTTTTACCGCACTGACTTGATACCTATGTAGGAAAGTGCTGGGTGTGAAAATGGTCTTTTGTCATCTGTGCCCCTCCTGAGGGTGAACGGCAACTCTCCATTATCCTTGAATTTTGGCCGTGCTGATGGGGGAGATGGGAGTTGGAGCCCCAAAATGTGTGGAGGGCCACATGTTCCACACCCTTGTTCTGTGCTACCTGAGGAGATTGGTTTTTCTGAAGACAGCAGAGAGGTGAATCTCCTTCAGGTTTTAGCCTTAACTTTAAAGGGGCCCTCCAAGTGGCTGAACTTATTTTTGGAGGTAGGATTTAGCACCTTGGAGATCTCTTTTAAACTCCACTAAAGACTGAAATCACACTACCAATCTGCTGCAAACAGCCACAGGCCTCCCCTGTATGGCACCCTCCCCTGCTTAGTTCTTTAAAAGGAAGGTTTTTCTATTCCTCCAATTATTTGCTTGCCCTTTTTCTCTCTCTCCTCTCCTCTATTCTTTTCTTTCCCTTATTAAATCTTTTCCTGAGGTAGGCCGACTAGAACTAAACAGGAACGTGCCATAGGCTTAGCCTGCAGTTTTACTTTGAACTCTTTTCCTTATACTGTACATTTTTTCTTCTACTGAACTTGGCTCATCTGCACTACCACAGAAGAAGACCGGTTCTTAGGAATTGCAGAGATGAAGGCTGAGCCAAAACAAAGAGAGACAGCAGGGAGCAGAGGTGCTGTGCTGCTTTCAGGTATCCAAGCTTTGCCCAGATTCAGGATGGCCACTGGCTTTTGCTTCAGTGAGTGGTGTGAATCTGTTCTGTGTTTAAGTCCACATTTTAAAGGAGCTCTCTGAGGTACTCCACCCTGTCTCCAAAATTTATTTGGCGACTTTAAAAACATGATGTGCTGTCACAATATGGTTGGAAAATGTAATATAATGTTAGATTATATTTGGCCTCTGTTACCTGCCAACAACCCCACTCCTTTAATAATTCGTCAATTGGCTAAAAATCATATATTGACTTATTATTGGCACTCCATGTGGTTGGTAGTAGACCAGAGACTCCCAAGTACAAGGAATCAAGGTCTGCTCAGAAAACCTAAGGAAGTAGCCTGCTAAAATCCCAAAGGACATGCCCATGTAAGGATTGAGCGAAACCTCCTGGAACTGATGAGTAAGGGAGAAAATGTGCTGATTCTTCTGGACGTACATAGAAAGGAGTCATTCAATAATCCCATCAAGGTAGCTGGACATTCTTTGCTTACAAAACTGGTCTTTCCTCTAGCCTGTTCTAAATAATAGAGGTTTGCCTGAGACGCATCAGTTTTAATGTTTCAATCATTAATGATTGTTACTACATCCAGAGAATCCATTGTCTAATCTTGGGAAACTCTGGCAGGCATTGTATTCCACTCAAACTCACCCCTTCAGGGGGAATATTGAATATAAATATCACTCCAAAGCACAGTCAAAGTGTGCACAGATTCATTTCCTCCTGCCACTCCATCAGTCTGTGTCACCAGGGTTGCAGTTTCTACATGAATCTCTGCTTGTTGGACAGGTATAGTATAGGCCATCATCCTGAACTCTGTTCCTCTATCGAATTATGTCCTACTCTCTTCGTTAGCCTTGGATGACTACTTAAAACCTGAATGTGTGTATGTGTTCCCTTCATTATTTTTCAACAAAAAACATTTTTATTTCATCCTCTGGCTTGGAGTCTTGTCAGTGAATATGTAGATCAAAAGGTCTCGCTTTTACCCAGCCGTTTGCTGCCATCTTGAGCTAATTAGAATTCCCTATATTAAAATCTGGACACTAGTGGGCTCCCCATGGTCCCCACACAATTCAGGTAACACCTCTATGCAGTCTTTCTTCCAACAAAAGGTACTAGCTCTGCAGTTTACCAATGTTAAACTTTGGACTTTATCAGACTAGCCCCTGAAAGCGTTCTTTTGCTGGCATAAAATAACATTTTTATGCCAGCAAAAGAACATCTCCCCCCCCCCCACACACTTATCTTCCTCTCCTGGCAAAGGCAGCTCTGGCAATAAAGAAGAAGTGAATGGAGCCCCCATTCACTTCCTTGTTCGAAATCCCATGAGGCTTTGTTGCATGGGAAATTTTAAAATAAAAAATAAACAAAGCATTAAATGTTTAAAAAAGCCCCACACTTAAAAAAGTTCCAACTAACCCAGGGAGGATCATAAGTAGAGCAAAACTTATTTGGATGTCCTGATCATACCCGGAAATGTTCGCGCTGGACCGGCCATTCTCATTGCAGTCACGAGAGTTAAATGGCCCAAGATTTTGCATGCCGGCAATGCCAGCACAAAAGCAAGAGGTGGGATCAATTGACAGCTTAAGCCATCAATTAAAAAGCATGGGTTTGGGGTTGATTTTAACCACAAAAGGGCAATGTCGTCTGATCTGCGCGCCCTTTCACGGTTATGTGGCATTGTTATGATGCCTTTTTTCGAGTATCTGATAAAGTCTAAAAATGCAGACTTTATTAACAATACAATAAAATACAATGGCTGAACAATCTATTGTTTTCTGTTGGAGGATCCTTAGTTGCAATTCCACTACCAAAATGAGAATCTACCAAGGATTCTCATTTTGATTGCAAAGTGTATCACACAGTAGCCCCCAGCAGTATAGAGGGAAATTCAAAAGGGTGGTGTCTTTAGGGACAAACCCAGAAATGATGACTTCCACTAGGTGCAGCAGGGACTTCTGTGATTGTGGCAAAGGGGTGGCACCTCTGTGGTTTCCATAGAGGTGGAGCTTCTGTACCTTCTACTCCCAAGTGGGTGTGGCTTTCTCTGATTTCCATTAGCAAGTAGGTGGGGCTTCTGTGGTTTCTGCTGGCAAAAGGGTAGAGCTTTCCCATAAGAAAGTTCTGTGAGTGTAATTTTCCCTGCAAAAGATGCCTGTGAATGAAAGATATAAGGTATATTTTGTTTGAAACAAAAGAACATAGCTGCGCCTGAGAATAATGCCAATAGCCTCCAGCTGCACAGAACTGCACAAAAACAAAGGGCCAGGAAACCATGTAGCTTTCCATGAAAGAAAAACCTGGATTCCACCTGGTAGGATGTGGAAGGACGTTGTTAGCATTTGAAAATTTGGATCCAAAGCATAAGAGCTTGGAGTGTCAGGGAACTTTTTCTTTCTTTCTGAACAGCTGAGCTTCCCCATTCCGTTTTGCAAAAATGCTTTCCAAATTCTTTCCCACAATAGACCTCTAGCTGGCCATGAACAGAGATAGGAAAGGCAGTAGATAAAATGTGTAGTTAATCCTTAATAAGCCCAAAAATAAAATAAAATAAATCTAATTCAATTGCATTTACATTAGAGGGAGAAAAAATAGACTTATGAACTTTATGCTACATTGTCCTTTAAATTTGAAGCTTGCACTAAAAGCCTTATTAGACTGAAGCTGAAACAGACACCACCCTGGATCTGCAAGAATGGTAGATCCGGGGGAGGTGTTTTAATGATGGGCAGGGAGACGAGGACAAGGAGTGGCCAGGGCATAGGCACGCCCTGGCAGGGAGGAGGCAGGGGCGGAGTTCAGTCAGGCCTATTTAGCCCCTTTGCCGCCCCTGGCCTCCTCCTCTTTTCCCCCTGAAATGGACAGAGTGGGATTGTTTATCAGTGCTGGATCTTTGGGACTGGTTGAGTTCGACTGGGCTGCAATTATTCGTGGTGGTTGTGAGGCAGCCCAGCCGTGTGTGCGTGGTGTCTGCATGGTGTTTTGATTCCTCGCATCTCCCCTGCTCCCTTTGGCCTCCCCCCCCCTTCTTGGTACTGCCTCTCCAGGCTTCTTGCCGGAGAAGCTTCTCCCCCTCACTTCTCCCCTGCTCCGCTCTGTTTACTCTTGCTCGGCCGGGGCTGGGGTGTGCTAGTGCTGCTGGCATGCTAGCGCTGCTGGCCGGGACCTCCTGCGGCCTTTCCCGGGGCGGGGGAGGCGGTGCAGGCGAGCAAGGCACTCCGGGGGCCTTGCCAGCCTTTTGAGCCCTCCTGCGGCCTTTCACAGGACGGGGGAGGCGAAGCCAGCGAGCGCAACCCTCCTGTGGCCTTTCACGGAGCAGGGGAGACCAATTTCCTGTGTCTTGTCTCATTATTCCATGCGTTGATAATTAAAATACCATTCATGATTTTACTCCTCCACTCCCTGTTCATACAAACAAATGTGTTACTTTAACCTAACTTAACTCTGGTATTTGGGAAACTGTATTTTCTTGTATTTGGGAAACTGAATTTTAGTGTAAAGGTATACAAAGTAGGGGGAGAAAGGACTCTGAAATTATGGCTAAGATCCTGTATCACAGATGTAATCACAATGATGGAACCCTATCATGCTGTCAGGCTGAAACAATAGGTTTTGTGGGTCATATTTGGTTGCTAATTACCATAAATAGGAATCCCCAGTAGTTATGAGATCCTAATCAGCTTATGATCACATAACCAGTGAACAGGATGCCAGCCAAAGTTTTTAAGGTATCAGGTTTGCTTTTGTTTGGTCTTTATTTTATATGGATGTCAAGTGTTTCTACAACTTTCTGAAGTCCTCCAGATTTTATAGATATAGGACTTTTTAGGACAAAGAAAAAACAACGCTAGCAGGGCGTCTGTTTCGCATGACGCCTGTCCCTAGTGGTACTGTTGCAGTACCGCTGGGACATTTGAGTGTTATATTTCGGCGATTTTTACTCACGATCGTTGATCGTGAGTAAAAATCTGCTAAATATAACGCTCAAATGTCCCAGCGGTACTGCAACAGTACCGCTAGGGACGGGCGTCATGCGAAACGGACGCCCTGCAGCGCTGCAGCCTCGCAACGTGGCGAGGCTGCTAGCATTTTTTCTTTGTCCAAAAAAGTCCATAATAGTAATATTACCAATATCAGTGATAAGGATCTTTATTAGTTTTATAAATATGGTGAGCGTGCATAAGCATGGAGGAAGACCGGTTGCTGAGATTGCATATAGCACAATTCATTTCATTGGAACTACTCTTGAATACATGGTTTAGATCTTGTGACCTAAATGTTATAATTCCCCAGCCCTGAGAGGCTAACAAAAAGTACAAAGTGATTGAGAAAAAAATTCAAAAGAACTGGGCTTTGCATGGAGAACCAACTACCAGCTATTTACCCCATCTTGGAGCCCTGTAGTCCATATGATGCAGGGCTCTTGCTCCATTTTTTCCCTGGGCAGTCCTGACAACACTTGGGACAAAGACAGGGGAAGACGGGGTAAAGCCCATTAAACCGTTTCATCAAAATATCTGGGAAAACCCACCTCATTTAGGAAAAAAATAGACTGAGCCCCCTCTGAACAAGTCTTGCCAAGAAGACCCTGTGATAGGTTTGCCATAAGTCAGAAATGACTAGAAGGCACACAAAACACAGTAGATTTTACAATGGCACAACCAATCGCATAATATCCAAGCACTCACCCACTGTACAGGTTGTTCCAGGGCCACTCCAGCCACCAAAAAGAATCTTACTTTACTGAACCTCCTAGGTAGCACTCCTGGGCTAGTTCAGTGCTTTACATCTGCATCACAGGGCTTTTGTAAGCCTGAATAGGATGCCACCTTTGCAAAATCTCTGAAAAAGTCCAAGTGACTCCATTATGGCCACTGTAAATCCATTACAGCACTCCAGCCACTATTTCACCATGACAAGGGGATGCCCTGCTGCACAAGTCACCTCATTTGCTATCAAGTCTACTTCAATTTACAGCAACCCTATGAATGAGAGACCTCCAAGAGCCTCAGTCATTAACTGCCACACTCCAGTCTTGCCAATGCAGGGCGGTGGCTACCTTGATTGAGTTTATCCACCTCTTGTGCAATTCATTTAGCAGGTGGATGTATTTCACATTGGTATAAATAAAATCAAGGCTTCTCTTGGACTTTAGTATATTATTTCTGCTGCCATTTACTGGGTGGAGACTGAAAGAAAACTAGGCTGTGCCTCTCTGAACAGTAATGAACCAGTTTAGTGATGTTTGTAGATTGAAGTATTTCATCAGTACAAAGAAACCTTTCATTAACTTCTTTTTTTGAAAAATAAGTCTTTCTGCACAAGTGGATATGTTTATTTTTAAACCACAAAATACCCAAGACAACAATCCAGATCTGTCTAAAAGTTAAGTATGTGTTGCTTGCTATTTCTTTCTTTTGAGAAACTTGAAATTACAGTTACAGGATTTTCCCCAGAAGATAGTGATTCTAACTATGCAGATTCAAATCTGGAAAATGTATGTATGTATGTAAAGGTAGGTAGGTAGACTGTTACAAATAAAATCTAAATCTACAAGAGATGTCCTAAGTGGAGCAAATCCACATCTGAAATTCTGAACACTCCTGAAGATTTATTAGCAATTAGTATTTGGAGAGATACATTGACTCAGGCAGTATGTGTCCAAAACTGGATACATTTTCCCCTAGGCTCTTCATGTAGTTTTTAAACGAGGATGGGGAAAGCCAGTGTGGCGTAGTAGTTTGAGCACAGGACTATGACTTTGGAGAATAGGGTTCAAATCCCTGCTTGTCCATGGAAACTCACTGGGTGACCTTGGGCAAGTCATACACTCTCAGCCTCAGAGGAAGGCAAATTTTGCCAAGAAGAAATCTTGCCAAGAAAACCCCATGATAGATTCAACTTAGGGTTGCCATAGGTCAGAAGCTACTTGAAGGCACACAACAACAACAAATGGGGAAAGTTGAGAGGAAGAGCAGGAAGTACAGTTTCATGGTTCTAGCTTCTCATCACAGTGAATGTTCCCCTTCCACAGGGCTCTCCAGTCCCAGTCCTTTGGGGAAGGAAGTTGAAATCTGTGTTCAGTGATGATGATGATGATTGTCATTTTCCTCTCTTCCAAGAGCAGGAAGGTTAAAATTCTTTTGGTGGAATCTGTGGGACCTGGGAAGGTGTAGAACTGGGTGCTTACTTCCAAAATGCTGGGTGTTCAAATCTTTTTGCCTCTTTCACTGCATGTTCCATGTCCATTACCACCATTGTCCTACTGCAGTTTCTGTAACTTTGGGGTTCAACAGATCAGAACAAAGTAAGTCTTAAAACTGTTTCATAAATATCCCCTAAGGCCTGTGTCTATCTTGAAACATTGTGGCTTTCTTACCCAGTTGGTCCACTTTTTTAACATGCACTAGTTTTACCCATATAATGTATGCTAATTTTTAATCCTGCCCAAACATGATAAATGTGCAAAACTCCCCTAGACCACCCACCCACTCCTCCCTAGAGCCTCCCACTATCCACAAATACACTTTTTTTTTGGTCCCAGTCCTTCGCACAATGATGACAAGAAGTGACATAATGTCACTTTTGGTTGCCATTTTGGGAGGGACTGCACATGGTCTTGCTGTGTGTGTGTGCGTTTATGCAGATTGCAGGTGGAGGGTCTGTGGGGAAAAAATGTCTCCTGGTCCCTATGCAATTGTCCAGCCCCATCTTAAACTATGCTATGCTCTCTTCTCCTTGTGTGATTTGAAGGATGCCCACAACAGCAGTAATATGTGGCTTGTATACAAAAATATCTATAAAGTTCAGTACTGGCTGCCACAATCCATAATCCTTCTGTTCTTCTTCAAAGGAACAGTGTGACTTAGTTTTCTTTGTCGGCCATTCAGACAAAAGTCATCCCAGAAAGCAAGGGAAAGATTGTTTTATATAGGTCAAATCAATTAAAAACCCACTTTTTCCTCTCTTTGGTTAATTTAAACAGGCATTTAATTGGGGATCCCAATGTGCCTGCTGTCAATGCACGGCTGGTTTTATTGAGGTACCTGCAGACTTGTAACTTGATTTATTCATTCTTCTCCTCCTCTCCTCACCACATTGACTCTCCCACTTTCCTGCTGATGCGATCTTTCTCCATGATGGCTGTGTGCCGTCTCTTCCTTGTCCTAATTATCAGATCTTCCACACAAAGTAGAAAGAGAGAAAAATCCTCTGGTCTATTTTGAGGTATAGGGGAGATGATAAACCTGCCGAGGTTGTGAAACCACAGGAAGCTGTGTGACAACTCACAAAGAGCTAGCTACCTCCCTCTGCTGTTGCTTATTCAACTCAAGTTCTTTGTCTATAGCACACACTGAAAGGAAATCTCTGCTTTTTCTTGAGGTTCCTTGTGGGACTCCTCTGAAGCCCACCTTCTTTTGAGAACACTCTGACCTTTGGGGAAAAAAAAAAACCCTCCAAAACCCGCTGTATCATTCATCTGCCACAACAAAGTTTGGGCCTTTCTAAACGGAGCCACCACTGCCACTATCATCTTTGGTCTTCTGCTGTCGCTGCTCTCCATAATAGAGAGATATTTTCCTGATTTTCAGCCTCTCAAGGTTCCAATTTTAGACATACTGAACTCACAATATCCTTTAGTAGAGGCATGACAATCCTGTAGCCCTCTGGATGTTGTTGGACCTCAACTCCTGTGAACCCAAAGGTCAGGGGGTGATGGGAACTATAGTATTGCGTAATCTGGAGAGCTTCAGTTTCCACACTCCTACTTTAGAGTTTTGTGGGTTTAGGCACCCATGGTCTTTTCTTGGGGATCCATGGATTCTACCTGCACATGAGGGGTACTACTCATTTGTTACTTCATTGGCCCCACCTAAGGACAGAATTTTGTTGCAGTTAATTTTTGATAAGAGTTGTCTAACATTTTAAAAATTCTTCACGGCATCAGGCAGCAGAGTAGTCAGGGACAGTCCAAAGTCTAAGCACAAGTCAAGGTAACAGAAGTCAAGACAACTGGAATCCAGGCACCGAAGGCAGCAGGAAGCTTTCACCGGGAAGATCAGTTGATCTCTGACAAAGCCTCCATCGCCTTTCCCAGCATATATAAAGCAATTAAGACTTTGTCAGGTGTTTCTTAACAAGCAGGTTTTTCTCATAAAGTCTCAGAGATTTCCTTTGAGCTTCCTTTTGAGCTCACTGCTGGGTATACGATGGTGGAGGTAAGTCCCTCTCTTCTTCTTCGTCCTTATCTGAATGGGCAGGACTCTCTGCTGGGACTGATACCAACCCACTTGGACCAGGCTCTTCCTCTGCTTGAGCCTCTAGGTTGGCAGGGTTCCCTGCTGGCACAGGTGTAGATAAACCTGTGCCAGGGTCCCTAGGGCCGTTCCCTGCCATGTCTTCCTCCTCCTCAGACTCTATACCCTCATCAGGCTCACGGGGCATGACAATTCACAAGATCACTGGTATGCGAAGCTATCCGTGGTTTGAAGTTCACATGGAGCATGCCTGCAAATAAAGATGGTGGCCACAGGTGAACTATTTGCATTATTATTTTCCAAAATCTCCTGCTGTTCCCCCTTCTCCCCTCCTTAAATCTGAGATGCAGAAGAGCAATTTTCAGCTTAACACACACACACACACACACACACACACACACACTGCTTTCGTGCTCAAAAGTCATGAACAATCACTTCCATGAAAATGAACACTGGCTGCTCCAGCCACTTCGCCTCTGCACACATCTGACCAATCATGTTTTGACTTCTGTGATGTGCCCCAATTCAAATTGGTTGTTCAAATGGGCTGGAATGTACATTTCTGTGTATTTTTCAAAAAACTTTGTGAGAAACAGTGAAGGCTATTATCGTGGAGTATGTGGCCCCCCTCCTTTTGAATATGATGAATCCCCACAGGATCTTATCAGGACAAAAGGTATTCCCCTTGTATTCCATGAGTTTTTTTTTCCATCATCTAGACAGCACCTGGATGTTGTTGTAAACACAAATCTTAGAAAATGCAAGTGAGTATGGATATTATCAGACGTGGCGAAAATCACACTATTAAGATGTCATGGTAGCATGAACAGGCCCAGCTGTTGGACAACATGGTTGTCTTTGTGTGGTTACTGTGTGCTCCAGTCGGAAAAAAAAAGGTGTTACATCTAGTTGATGGGACAAGCCATCAATAGATCTTCAATATCGCTTTTTTTGCAGTATTGATGGCATGTGAAGCCACGTCCTGTTGTAACAGCAAGATTACATCATGAATGGGCAGTCTTAAGTGAGAAAGCTTCTGGGTAAGAACGTGTAAACAAAGCAAAGGATGCTCTTTGTATTAACTGTCCTGTCCTGTTTCAACATTTTAAGGTTTGTTTCAGTGCTTGTGTCTTCATTTAATTTGTCAAGTAAGGTGGCTTTGGAGTTATAAGCACACTCTCATCTTCTCATGAGAACCGTCAAAATATCGCCCATGCTAAATTCTGGAAATAAACTCCTGTTCTTAAAGCACTAGTGGTTATCGTGTGATAACTCCATTGTGGTTCTTTTGTGCAATTACAGCATTGTGTGATAGCAAGTGTAATAATGCCATGATATTTCTGCTTTCCACACTTGTGGAATTACAGTGTTTTTAGATGCTCATCTGATAATGTCCTATATAAGCCCAGTCTACACCAGTGACTGCTTGGCCAGTTTTTTTGGACTAGGGTCCTGAGATCTTTAATAACTAGACTAGTTGTTGAAATATGCAGGAAAAAAGCAGTGTTGCTGTGCTATCCTTTCACAGATCACTATCACTGTCAGTGCAGACAAGGTCTGCTCACACACTGCAGAAATAATGCAGTTCAACACTGCCTTAACTGCCTTGGCTCAATGGTATGGAATTCTGGGATTTGTAGTTTTGTAGATATTTAGCCTTCTCTTTCAGAGAGCTCTGGTGCCACCACAAACTACAAAACCCAGGATTCCCGGTGCCAAACTGCATTATTTCTGCAGCGTGGCAGCAGCCAAGGTGAGGAGGACAAACTTCTCTGGATCAAGGGATTCCCTGCAAAGCTATGGTTAAATCCAACAAAGGGAAATGATATTGGATTACATGATACCATTTCTGGACTCAGGCACTCTGCTGGTGTAAAAATAGTTGTGTATGTGGTAGTGCTTTCTCAGAGGTTATGTAATTGCAGCCTGCAGTTCAGCCCAGTATTCCTCAAGCACATTTACATGGTCCTCTGTCTCTCACTTTTGACTAGATGGGTGGGGAGCTATTTGACTGTTGCACAATGGGTGAGCTCAAGCCATGATGCTCATTATGCAACCAGTATGATTATGCTGGCGTATATTTATGCCACACTAAAAGCATATAGATGTCGAGTGCCAGCATGGTGTAGAGGTTTGAGCTCTCTGAGATCAGAGTTCAAATCCCCACTCAGCCATGGAAACCCATTGGGTAACTCTGGGCAAGTCAGACTCTCTAAACCTCAAAGAAAGGCAATGGCAACCCCCCCCCCCCGAACAAATCTTACCAAGAAAATCCTTCTATATAAGCTGGAGTCAACTTGCATGACCATAAGCACAACAAAAGTGTACAGCATCCGCTTGGCCAGAGTTTGTATAAGACAATCTAAATGTAAAGTACCTAAATATAAATAAATATGTAAGCAATTAAAATAGTGTCCAGGGAAATTAGCTGCCTTCTCCAGCACCTGTGTTAACACTGTACAAAATCCTCCAGGACTGATTCAGATTGGCAATTATGAGTAAAAATGCAAAACACCCGGGCGGGGGGGGAGGCATTCTCTTGTTTTCTGACAGTTCCAAATTCACTTATAATTGCCAGCTGGGGTGACCCTCAAAGCCCTCCTGCCAAGAGTCCAAGCAATTTTACCTGCACCCCAACATTCTTCCTCAGAAGGAAGATCTGTCTCTTGCTCTGTCTTTCTCTTCATTCTCCTCTGTCTCCTCTCTCTCTCTCTCTCTCTCTTTCCATTTCTCCCTCTCTCCCATCCCAACCAGCATTGTGAATGCTGCTAACAATAGCATTCTAAGGACTTTATCAGATCACTCCCCATTAATGTTCTTTTGCCTGTATAAATTGTGGCGTTTTTATGCTGGCAAGAGTACCCTCCCTACCACACCTACCTTTGCAAGCATCAATGAGGCTTCCCTGGCAGTAACAGGGCATGAATGGAGCTCCTTTTACTTCTGGGGTTGAGATCTCACTGATTCTCACGAGAAGACACTAGCATGGGAAATTCAAAAATTAAAGTAAACTATAGACACAGAAAGTTCACACAAGCACAAAAACACACTGTAAAGTCCCAAGTACATGGGGGGAGGGGGCCATAAAAAGAGCCCCCCCCCCAGCTGTTGTGATCTCACCGGGAAGTGTTCGCTTATTGATGCTGCATCCATGTGAGCACAATGGTACAAGGATTCAAATGCTGGCAATGCTGGCACAAAAGAGGAATGGGAGAAGCCCCCATCACTGCTTTTGGGAGGATGGGTGGGGGTGGAGAGGAGCAGCGACGGGGGCTTCAGAAGCCCCCTTCGCTGCTTCTGGGAGGGCAGGGGGGGTGGAGAGGAGCAGTGATGGGGGCCTCAGCAACCCCCCTTGCTGTTTCTGGGAGGGCGGGGGGGGTTTCCGGGAGGGCGTGGCATGACCTATTTTTTATTTGTGTTTTTTTCACATTCGCGGGGGTCTTGCAGCCCTAACCCCCGTGAATGTGGAGGGACAACTGTACTTCAATGTCTTCATCATCTACTTTAGTTATGTAAATAATCTGTGCTCATTATTTTTATTTTCTTAATGTTCAACTGTGATTCTGCCTTTGCACTTTCTTCCTTAACTTTCCTCAATAGTTCTTCTTGCTATTTTCTGCTAGTAGTGTGGTGTCATTTGCATATCTTAGATTGTTGATGTTCCTTCCTGCACTTTTCATACCTCCTTCCTCAGAGTCTCATCCAGCTTTACTTATGTTGCATTTAGCATACAAGTTAAGCAGATATGGTGATAAAATGCAGCCTTGTCTAACCCCCTTGCCAATTGGAAACTATTCTGTTTCTTCTTCTTCTTCTATCCATATTCTTGTCCTGAGTATAGGGTACTCCTCAGGACAATAAAATTTTGTGGCACATCTGTTTCTTTAAGAGTAATTTATAGTTTTTCATGCTCTACACAGTCAAAGGTTTTGCTATAATCTATAAAGCACAAGCTGATTTTTAAAAAAACACACTGATGTGCTCTGTTATCCAATGTGTGTTTGCAATATGATCCCTAGTGCCTCTTCCTTTTCTGAACACAGCTTGGACATATGGAATTTCTCACTATGTATTGTAAAAGTCTTTGTTATAAAATTTTGAGCACCACTTTGCTTGCATGGAAGAGTAATGCAATGGTCTGATGATTACTGCAATCCCTGGCATGCTTTGTGTGTGTTGGGGAGAGGATTGGAAAATATTAAGCATTGTGTTACATTGTTGTGTTTCACATATTTCTGTCTTTGTAGCTTGAAACAATTCTGTTGGTGAAATGTTTGTTCCTAGTGATTTATTTTCCTATGTGCTTTGACAACGGCTTCCACTTTCCGTTCTAAAACAGTGGGCTTCTTGACAAATGGTTCTTCCTTGAATTAATCTGTCATCTTTTCATCTGTTTTATAGAGTTCTTCAGTGTATTGTTCCCATTGCCTTTTTATTTTCCCTTGATCATAGAGTGTTTCCCTGCTGGTTATATAACATTCCCACTCTTGGCTTGAATTTCCTTTTGATTTCTCAGATCTTGTGGAAGAGGTCTCTTGTTCTACCTTTTTGTTGTCATCTTCTCTTTCTTTGTATTAATACAATAGTTCTCTTTCTTCTTTCCCTCAAGTTGTTGAACTATAGCATTCAGGATTCTGAGCCTTTTTCTGTCATCTTTTATTTTTGCTTCTTGTCTGTCTTTAACTGTTTGAAGACAATTGGGACCATGGCATGGCCTTTTTTCCTGCTTAAAAGGAGAAGCAGGAAAAAAAACAAGCCACCTCATCTTTAAAGCATTCCCCACCACCACCACAAAGAAAATCCTTTGATTTCTTCCACCCCTGAAAACTACTTATATTCCCTCTCCCTATTTTTGTGAGGTAAAATGGTCCTGTAAATATGGACAGGGATATTTAGTGCAGCCTGAAAACAAACTAACTATGCTATGAATACCATGCTAGTATTCATATCTTGACTACACTATCATTTCTAAAAACATCCTAAGTGCCAGGATGTAAGAGAGGAAGGATAAGGAAAGAGCAAGAGCATCTTCTTTTTCCAGATCCTAAGTGATTAGCTCATGTTAATATTGCTTTAAACTGGATGCCAGTGTGCTTTGAGGCTCAAATAAAAGTTCTCTTTTAACATTTACATGTCCTTTAGACTATCAGATCCACATATCATCAGGAGTACGCCTCCCCCAGATCCAGGATGGTAATCACATGGCCCTCCAGATGTTGTCACATTGCATCTCCCAGCATTCCTTGCTATTGGCTCTGCTGGCTAGGCCTGCTGGGATTTGCTGTCCAATAACAGTGGCATGATTCCCACCCCAGCCTTAGATCATCCCACACAGTATCTGTGTTTGTCAAATACGGTTGTTTAATCAGCATGGGAGCAATCAGTTGCTTGAAGCAGGTACAGTGGGCCCTCCTGATCTGTGGACACTGGATCTGTGATTTAGAGTGGCAACAGATCATCATGTCCTATACTTAAAATGGCATGAACGCAGATATGCTGAAGTGTCCATGCATACATAGCCACTATTTAATAATAGGAGATGCGATCATCCACATTTTTTGTCATCCATGGAGGGGGGTGTCCCAGAACTGAAGCCCCGTGGATCCGGAGGGCCCACTGTATAATAATTTCCCCTCCCTTGCAGGCAAAGAGGAGAAGGTACTCATCTTCCATGCAGAACTATGAGAATTCTGGTGTCAGATAGCCCTTTGCTCTCAGGCCTCTGCCATGGTGAAGCCTGCTTAGCTGT